>CM048750.1:403174001-408174001 GCA_026315105.1 Locusta migratoria
TGCGACTGCAAAATGGAGACAGAAGTGTAACATTTCATATGGGTACTTCTAATAACAAAACCTTCCCCTCCCTAGCTAAGCTTAGAGAGGAAGAGTGGGCACTCTCACCTGGGGTGAAAGCCTTTCTGCACTACCTGGTCTGCACTGGGACAGATGGAGAAAAGTTCACTGCCACTGCGCCACTTTCTTTCTTTCCTTTTTTTTTTTTTTTTTTTTAAACAGATAGAAAACAACTTTGGGGAAGTAGTCGACGAGTACAATGCGCTCTGGCAGAGAAACAGGCTGAAGCCTCCGACTTAGGTTTCACCTCTCACCAGGAGGAACCAACAACAAACCCTTTACTGAATGGGAACTACTTCTGACACTTTCCTCTTCCCATGATTCTGCACCAATACCTCAATCATCCACAGTGGCAATATCTCCTTCAGGCATTTAACCATATTTGGCTCAAAGTAGTTTTCTCCTCTTAGAGGAGGTACAGTATTGTGGTTCCTGTCCTTAAGCCTGGCAAGCATCCATCTTCCCTTGACAGTTACTGGCCAATTAGCCTTACAAATATAACCTGTAAATTGCTCAAAAGAATGGATAACTGCAAAGTACGTTGGGTTCTCGATCGTGGGGCCTTTTGTCCACCCACGTTCTGGGTGGGCCAATCTACAATAGATATACTCAGTCTGGAAATGGCAATCGGACAGGCTTTCTCTAAATGTCAGCATTTCGTTGTGGTCTTCTTCGATCAATGTCAGGTATACAAAACTGCTTCATGCCTAAGAAGGCTTCTACTGATTTTTGTTAGTCAGTTTTTTGTCACCACCTGTTCCATATCAGTCAGCTCTTCATCCAGTTCCCCACAGATACACGATAAGGGCATTCCACAGGATTCAGCGTTACGTGTTATACTCAATTGCCATGAATGGGCTGGTGAGCTCTGTTGGGTTTGTCACTCCCACACTGTGTGTCAATGATTTTAGCCTCCACTGAATGCCTGCTCCTGGGTGCCTTTTGCTGGGTTTCCACATAGGTTCTTTCCCTCGTTAAATTTCTCTCCTTCCAAAATGAGTTACCCATTTTTGTCTTACTACTACAGTTCACTCTGATCTGAAACTCTTCTTGGGTCCTCAGTGCTGGAAGTTGTTGCACCACACTGTTTCTTTGGGCTCCTGTTTGATACAAAAAAACGAATTTGGCTGCCCCATATTCAGTACCTGAAGACTAGCTGCATGAGGAAGCTTAATGCTATCCATTTCCTTACCCACTCAATTTGGGGTGCAGATTGTGCAACTCTACTTAATATCAATTGGGCTCAGATTTTTCCCTGGTCGAATTATGGGAGCCAGTTTGAGGGCTCAGCAGTTCCTTCTGTACTGCAGCTGTCAGACCTGATTCACTGTGGTGGCCACAGGCATCTTGTGGAAGTGGGAATTTTCCCTCTTAGTATTAACTATTATCAGTATCGGTATCCTAAGACATTGCAATTCGATAATTTCCTACTCGCCCTACATCTCGTGTTCTTTTTGCAAGTTGTGGGTCTTGACCTTCTGATACCCATCCTAAAATGGAATTACCCATCAGATTGTGGCTCTCCTCCCTTTGCGGGGACTTCCCTGGACTTTCCTGCCTCATAACGTGCGCGCGCGAAAGCGGACAGTTCCCTGGCCACGAATTTGTACAGATCTCTTCCTAGGTCCAAAAGCTACAGTTTTTCCACAATCTTCCAGGAACTGGCAGGTTATGACCACGTCAAATAAACTCCACTCAATCAAGGAGACCACAATGCAGTTTAGAGTTCTTCCTTACACTCTTCCTGGAAGGAATTCACTGTCCTTCTTAATCTCTGCATTACAGCTGTGCATTGAGGATCCACTATTTTATGTTGTATTGGTGTTGCTGGTATAATTGTTTTAATGGCACTTCAGGTTTCCCCCCCTCTTACTACTGGAATGTGCCTAGACATCTCCTTAAATTGCAAGCCATTCTGAGGTAAAGGGACTGATGACCTACCTGTTGGTTCCTTACTCCCACTAGCCCACCAACCAACCATTGATACACAAAATTAGTACTTACGTACTTATTGCAGCAGTGGAAACTTTCATATAACAATGTGAGTTAACAGATAAATACAACCACCCCCAGACCGAAGACATACTTTAGACATATTGACCATCAAGGTCATTCATAGTCAACCATACATTTGCAAATAATAAACATTCCATAGCAACTGTAATCATATAGCATCTTCGGCCAGATGTCATAACAGTAAGCAGTCAAATCTGTTGCTAAAATATCAAATACAAATATTACAAAAGATCAGTGTGAAACTAAAGCTCAAGTTATTGTTATGATGTGACGATGCCTCTGATGGGATATGAACTTAGCGTATGTTTTCGCAGATAAGATGATGCCTGAAAAAAATGTCATCTTATACAAGGGTACATACGATAACCTATGTCATAGAGCAGGTATAGAATTAATTATTTATAATGCAGCTTGATTTTACAATGTCACTTGTCAAAAATAATTTCAGAGTATATCCAGAGTAGCAAGTATTTGTGTTTTGTGGTTTGCATATATCGTTCCCTGCCCATGCTTGTGATACACGAAAGTACATTTACATCTACATGGGATACTCTGCAAATCACATTTAAGTTTGTGGCAGAGGGTTCATCAAGCCACCTTGATACTATTTATCTCCCATTCCATTCTCAAATAGCACGCGGGAAGAAAGAACACCTCACTCTCTCTGTTCGAGCTCTGATCTCTCGTATTTTATTCTAATTATAATTTCTACCTATGTAAGTGGCAGTCAACAATATATTTTCACATTCAGAAGAGAATGTTGGCAATTGGAGTTTCATAAGTGGCCCAGACCGCAGCGATAAGTGCCATTGTTGTAATGATTTCCATCCCACCAGATCCTGAATTACTTCCATGATGCTGCCCTTCTTTGGACTCTTTCGATGTCCTCCGTGAAATCCATCTGATAAGGATCCCACACTGGGCAGCAATACTCCAAAAAAGACAGACAAGTGTATTGCATGCAGTTTCTTTAGTGGTTCTGTTGCATCTTTTAAGAGTTTTGCTAATAAAACACAGTCTCTGGTTCATTTTTCTCGTGGCATTATCTTTATTTCTTTCCAGTTTGTCTGAAGTAATAGTAATTACTCAGTATTTTGTGGAGTTTATGGCCTTCATTTTTGATTGATTTATCTTGTAAACAAAGTTTAATGGATTCTTTTTCATATTCATGTGGACGACTTCACACTTCTCATTATTTAGAGTCAATTGCCAACTTTTACACCACAGTGATATTTAGATTGTTCTGCAGTTGGTTTTGATCTTCAGATGATGTTACTAGACCGTAAATGATGGTGTCATCTGCAAACAACCTAAGAGAACTGCTTAGATTTTTCCCAAATCGTTTATGTAAATAAGGACCAATAGAACCACTAGGTGGAATACCCAATATCACCTCTGTTTTAGTTGATGCCTTACCATTGATTACTACAAACTGTGTCCTCTCTGATAGGAAATTCCCCATCAAGTCACAAATTTGGGGTGATATACCATAACCATGCAATTTGGCTAAAAACTGTGAGGTACGGTGTCAAAAGCCTTCTGGAAATTGAGAAAGACTGAATCAATTGGAGAACCCTTGTCGATAGCACTCGTCACTTCGTGTGAGTAAAGAGCTAGTTGTGTTTTGCATTAATGATATTTCCTATATCCGTGTTGACCTTGGGTCAATACATCATTCTGTTTGAGATAATTCATAATATTTAAATACAGGATATGTTCCAAAATCTTGCTGCTAATTGACATAAATGAAATAGGCAGTTTAGTGGGTTACTCCTACTGCCTTTCTTGAATGTGTGTGACCTGTGCAACTTTCCAGTCTTTCGTGCAGATCCTTCTTTTAGAGAACGGTTGTATATGGTTGTCAAGCAAAGAGCTATCACTTCAGCATATTCAGATAGAAATATAATGGGTATACAGCCCATACTGGAAGACTTGTTCTTGTTATGTGATTTAAGTTGCTTCACTACTTCGAGGATATCTACTTCAATGTTACTCATTCTGGCCTCTGTTTCTAATTCGAAATCTGGAATACTGATTTTGTTGTCTTTGGTGAATGAGTTTCGAAAAGCTGTGTTTAGTAACACTGCTTTAGTAGTGCTATGATCATCAGGATCACCATTACAATCACATAGTGAAGGTATTGTTTGTGTTTTGACACTAGTATATTTATGACCAAAATCTCTTTGGGATCTCAGTCAAATTTTGAGACAGTTTCATTGTGAAAAGTATTGTAGGCATCTGGCATTAGTCCTCTCTAAATTTTGAGCTTGTGTGTAGGATTGCCAATCCTGGGGTTTTTGTGTTCATTTAAATTTAGCATGCCTTTTCTGTTGTTTTTGTAACAGTGTCCTGACCCGTTTTGTGTACCAAGGGGATCACCACCTCCTTTTATGAATTTGGTATAAAACTGCCAATTGCTGTTGATAAAACTTCCTTGAATTTGAGCCACATCTGGTCTATACTTACATTTAGTGTTAGGAATGAGTGGAAACTATCAAGAAGCAATTATTTCTATCTGGTTTCCTGAACAAATATACTTTTCGTCTATTTTTGGTAACTTTGGGACTTCTGGTATTCAATCTCACAACTACTACTACTGTGTTCAATAATACCTGTATCCATTTTGTTGCTCATTGTGAGCTCAGGATTATTTGTTGTTAAAAGATAGTGTGTTGTGACATCAGTGTACAATTCTAGTTGGCTCATGAACGAATTGTTCGAAGTAATTCTCAAAGAATGCATTGAGTACAATTTCACATGATGTTTTATGCGTACCTCCTGATTTGAAAATATAATTTCACAAACAGATTGAGGGTAAATTAAAATTGCCAGCAACTATTATTGTGAGAGTCGGGTACGTGTTTGCAATTACACAGGTTTTCTTTGAACCTTTCTGCTATTGTATCATTTGAGAGGCCGGTAAAAGGAACCAATTTTTAACTTTCTAGGATTTTAGAGTAGTAAATCAACCCATAACAGCTCACAGGAACTATAAACTTAAACTTCACAAGATGATAGACTACTTTTAATGGTGATGAACACACTTCCACCACTTTTGTTTAATCTATCCTTTCTGGACACAGATCTTTTACACACACTTCTGCTGAACTTATCTCTGGCTTAAGCCAACTTTCACTACCTATAATGTGTTTTTTGAGGCTTTCTATTAATGCTTGGAGTTCTGGTACTTTACCGACACAGCTATGACAATTTGCAACTGTTATACTGATGGTTCCCAAATCTAAATTTCTCCTGTGAATGACCTGTGCCCTTTGAAACATCCTATGTAGTGATTCCCCAAAGCCCTCTATCCTAAAAATCCACCCAGTCCTTGCCACACAGCCACCACTACCCGTGTAGTGGCTTCCTGCGTATAGTGGACCCACCATCCGATGGTGCAAATTGAGGAATCTGCAGTCTACACTGTCGCAGGACTGCCGGAGCCTCTGTTTCAGAACCTCCATTTGGCTCTGTACCAGAGGTCCACAGTTGGTCTTGTTAACTATGCTGCAGATGGTGAGCTCTGCTTTCATCTTGCAAGCAAGTCTGGCAGTCTTTACAACTTTAGCTAGCCACACAAAACTTAAGAGGATCTTTGCAGTTCTAAAGTGACACACATCATTGGTAGCGACGTAAGTCGCCACCTGCAGTTGGCTGCACCCTGCACCCTGTACCCTTCATGGCATCCGGAAGGACCCATTCCACATTTGGGATGACCCCACCCAGTATGCATACGGAGTGCACGTCAGCCTTCTTCCCCTCCTTGGCAGCCATCTCTCTAAGGAACTCCATAACATGCACAACGTTGGAGCTTCCAACTACAACCAAACCCACCCTCTGTGAAAGCCTGGATCTTGCAGGCGTAGTGGTGACCTCAGGATAAGAGACACCATCCGGCTCGGGAACATTTTCCTGAACAGAACACCTCAAACCTGTTTGCAAGATGAACCAGGGAGGTTTCACGTTCGGGCCCATGGAATGTCTTTGTGCTGCCTGTCGTGCACTGGAGCAACCTCCCATGCAACCACAGGTGGGGTGTCTGCCTCACTGCTAGCAGTATCAGGGTATGTCACTGCTGCAGGCCAAAAGGTGAAAACAGGAGTCCGTTTGGTCCCCACTACCGGCCAACGACGACGATGCAGCCTCAAGCTGTGCAATTAAGGTTAACACAGCTTGAAGCTGGGAGTGAAGTGTCACCACCTCAGACTGCATCCGCACACAAGTCACAGTCCCTACTCATGATTACAGTGCTGAGAAAACAAAAACTACTGTCATAGTGCATTCAAAGGAAGACTACAGTGTTTGTTAAAACATGAATTTGAATGTAATATGCACGAGAGCACAGTATAAATTTCCGATCTGAAAGTACCAGTGTATGTAACAATTTGATGTTGTGGTTAGGTCGGGACCTAATGGAACAGCTTAAATTGCATTAATATTACTAGCTGCCACAAATGTTTATTTCCAATGTGTTAAGATAATGAAATTCTAGTTTAGACCTACTCATGTCATTATGTGACAAATTTTTGTCTGTCCTTAGAGAACGCGTCGTCTGTCTGGAAAGTTGTACCTTTGTCTTGCACCATTAATATATTTCTGAAAACTTGTAACTTTATGATCAAGACTGAGGTAATTTCTGTACAATTTTGGTTTCCTGTCATATTAAGATTTTTTCTGTTCATGAAACGATTGCACCAACCTGTTGTTGATTTCAATTCTTTGCCTTAATCTGGACTGCTGCATGCATCTCTTATTGTTCACATTCTTCAACATTATCTACTAAATCTGGCCAGCCAGCTATTCTTCTTCTCATATAACACTTCTTAATTGGCATTTTTAAATATTATCTTCATTCTTTCGCCAGCGATGGGATTTCCTCTTACAATGAGCACACTTTCCATTTGCAGTCTTTGGGAGGTTACATATGACTGTCATGTTTCACATGATCATTGGAATGTTTTTACATGACGAACTGTAACAGTAACGCTACACAATTTAGCGATCGGATGATAACAGCTCTGACAACGACATTATATGGAAGTAGGTGCATAGCCGATCGAAAAATCGGCCAACAGAGCAATCTGTAGCGAAACACAAAGTTTTTGGCCTAGTGGAATCAGCCAATCAATAATTGTTAAAGCACATCTAGCCTTAGTTTAAGTACAGTAACTTGGGTTCATCTTATAGGCCAGATGCCGGCCGTGGTGGCAGTGGGGACTGAGGTGCGCCAGTCACAGTCTGCACGGCCACTATGGTCGGGGGTTCGAATCCCCCTCGGGCATGGATATTTGTACTGTCCTTAGTGTTAGGTAGTTCATAATTCGATTGTAAGATTAGGGACTGATGACCCCATAGTTAAGTCCCATAAGCTATATAAACATTTTAACATATAGGGCAGATATACCCTTAAACTATCAAATTTTGATGGAAATTTGTACCTCTTCTTACCTGAAGGTCATCTAATCTGTGAAAATGTACGGTAGGTTCAAATGTTCATTGAAAACAGGCCTATCATAAAGTCTGTTGACATAAAAATAAAATGGTGAATGTTATGTTTTGCTGAAATGGATCCATAACAATTTAAAACAACTTAAAAATAGCATCACATTACTGTATTAAATAATATTTCTTTTTAACAATGGAAAATCTGATTGGAATATCAATAACAAAAGGTAAATAACAACTCACTGTAAAGAGGTTTGCTGAGCTGCTCACAGGCACAAAAATAGAAACTCGCATTCACACAACTTAAATTTTCAGCCGTGGCCTTAATCAGAAAAAATCACTCCCACAGTGGCCGCACATAGTGGTTGTGTGTGTATAGTTGAGTGATTGTGTTTCTTTTTCTGATAAAGGACATTATTGAAAATTTGTGTGAATGTGATGTCTATTTTGTGACTGTCAGCAGCTCAGCAAGCCTCTTTATGGTGAGTTGTTATCTATCCTCCATTATTAATATATATCATGTCTGAGAAAGCTTTCCTATGCTGCAGCCCCATTGGATCAAAAACTAGCAGGTAATGTTGGAAGCTTTTCATGAGTGATGCCATAATACACAGGTGACAATGTTGGAAAAACTGCTGTGAAATGGAAGAGGCTCTACAGTAATTCTCCACCAATGGAAACAAATGCAAAATAATGCAAATATATAAAAAGAAAGATCCTGGGCAGTTACAGAAAACTTACAGGAAGCAGTTACATAGACAAATTATGTAGGATTATTCATCAGACAACTTAAAGTGGAACAACAACATAAACTTTAGGAAGGATAGATGTTGGACTGCAGTTCAGTGGAAGAATCCTCTAGTGCAGGAGGTGGAGTGGTTGCTGGCACACCCGTTGGTGGGCGTACACTCAGGTGGCGTTGGAGGGTGGATTAGTTGCAGGAGGTCTGACTCGTAAACACCATGGTATGCCCTGCAGGAAGAGGTAGGTGCCACTATTGGCGTAATAAAAGAATATTTTTCGGTGAAACATTTATTCTGAAGTGTTACACATTGCTGTGTACTCCAGGTGACCAGGACGATGGAGTCAGCAGCCTCCTGCCGCACTGTGTGCTAAGTGTATCTGCGTCTGCACTAGCTTGGCGTGCAGAGGTAGGCGACCCCTCTGCTGTGCCATTTGTTGCGGCACCGTATGAAGTACAATAGGGGTGGTGGTTATTGGTGAAACAACCAGTTTTTGGTTATACCGGTTCTTTTCATCTCCAGTTTAACCGTACTGTAAAAGCTGCTCAAGATAACCAGGTTTTTAAATAACCAGTTTTCAGTTTTTTATTGCTATTATTTCCAGTAGAGTTCGGCCAAAACACATTTTGTGGCCGAAACGGAAACCGTAATCTAATTTTCGGTTCTTATAGTTTCGGCCCGAAACGGAAACTTAGGGAATTTAGTTAAAATGTAGGTAAATTTATGTTATACGACAAATCGCTAGTCTTTCCATATTTTGCAAGATCCCCTCCCAATACTATGCCTTCTTGAGTGTGTTTAAGCCTAGCCAGGTGTTCTTAGAAGACGATATAGGAAGCATACAGATTTACTCGCCTAGTATTTCCATCCGGCAGTTGCGAATATTGAGCCAACCATTCCGTAACTTGGACTTGTGAGCCAGCGCATACGAATATCTCGTTATATACACAATATAAATTTAAGTTACAATCAGTAAATGAACTTCAATCAGTGCTGCAGAAGTATTTCGAAAAGGAAAGTCACAGTTCTGACTAACAGTATACTGTTGTCAGTGTAAATTTATGCAAATTGAACTACGAAAGCTGTGTACCACATGATCAAAGAATGTTCAAATGGGTGTGAGTTCTTAAGAAACCTAACTGCTTCAGTCATCGGTCCCTAGACTTAAAAACTCCTTAATCTAACTTCAACTAACTTACGCTAAGGACAACATACACACCCATGACCGAGGCAGGAGGGAGGACTCGAACCTCCAACTGGAGCAGCCGCGCAGTCCGTAACATGGAGCCTCAGACCACACGGCTACCTCGCAAGGCACCGTATGATCAATGTTACCTAAACCCATATTGGTTATTAAAAAAGTCCTTCGCTTTCAGAGAATCAGAATAAAACATGTTAGCATAACAATGTCATAATACATTAAAATTTATTATTCCAAGCTTACATAATAGGTATATGAAACGAATTTCTTCTCTTCCAAGAAACATTTTGGATGATTTCTCCTTAAATGAAACAGCATGTTTGTAGTACCTCCACCTGTTTTCAGCTTTTTAAAGCAAATGGACCATGGTACCTAACTGCTACCATACTTCAAGTACTTCCACACTCGGGATGGTGCCATTTAAGACACAACCAATGTTTGGCGACGACAGCAGGGAACTGCCGCATGACTAGACGGAGGCAAGTCTAATGGGCCACGCCAGACGGCAAAAAGTGCATCGATGCCTAAATAGCTGCACCAGTCCTAAAATTCTTATGCCATGCGTTTGTTGCACGTTTCTGACTGCCGGGATTATTCTTAAATTATCACTGATCACTTTTCTTAGTTACTGTGATGACCTAATGTTTCACAGCAGTGGAAATTTTAGGAATAGCCCTGAATATTAGTCTACTAGTTTCAATTTTTTAAATTATTTACAAATAACACATTTTGAACCACTACTATAAAAAGTACTGGTACTAGTTTTTTACCCGGTTATTGGCAATAACTAAAAAACCAGTTACAACCGACACCAAATAAATATAAAAAAAATATGGTTATTCAAAACTAAAATACCGGTATCGGTTTTAACCTGTAGGTTTTTCCCATCCCTAAAGTACGGTGGATCATGTGAATATGTGATTCACACATCCCGGCTGGTGGTACTCGGTCCCCATTCTAATTACTGTCTCACATCACCTTCATACTCTTCATATTGAACTGTATTGACAGTTTTTGTGTGGTCGTGATGTGTGCTGACTTCTGGCTTACTGGCAGGTAGGCATCTTCCCTAAGAACGCTGGAGCCCCCGTGGGCAGGAGATGAAGGCTTCCTAGATACTTCCTCTGTGTCTGTATTTGGTTGTAGCGCAGTAGTCAAACTCGGAGCTACACAGGAGTTGACATCTCACAGAATGTCAGCTGATGTAGAAGAGTGCTGGAGTTCTATAATAGACTTGTACTGATGTTAGAACGTGTCAAGGAAATGAGTGCCACAATGTGAAAGACATCCGATACATCTGACCGACCGACTATGAACTCGAGTTCTGGAGTGTATATATAGTGTCTGTAGAGCAGTTGATATTTCACCTACATACTCTCTCATGACCGCATCGGCCGGGTCAAACAAATGTGTCAACGTTTTACATCTTGCTGTGTTCACTTAACAGGTTAGCTGGTGGTTCCAAACACTCCAGATATGCTTAGTTGCATTGTACTTTGGCATTGTTTCCTCACATAATGAAGTGACAGTTTGCTATTGCTGACCATGGTTTGTGTATGGAATAAATCCAGTACTTCCCAGCTCATGCGAAATAGGTTTGTGGTTTCATTATAACCTTCACATTCTGGTGCATTCATGTTCCCCAAAAGAGTTGTAATTCAGTTGATTGTTTCTGTTTGCACCTCATGTGTAGGACAAATGGTATTGCACCCAGATCTTATACATCTAAAACCATGTGCCTTTCCCATTGTTCTGACACAAGTAATACATCCTTCACTGAAAATTGAACCCACTTTTTCACAAGACTCCATGTAATTGGGTATGCATGAACCATGTAACATTCGAATCATGACTTAATACTAGCTATTGGAAATTGCATATATATATATATATATATATATATATATATATATATATATATATATATAGAGGAAAAATTCCTAAAAGGAAAAATATACGTAAAAAATAGATGAAGTACACTTACCAGGCGAAAGGGCACAGGCAGTAATAGCAACAAATAAACACACAGACACACACACACACACACACACACAAAAATGCTAGCTTTCGCAGCCTAGCTGCTTCATCAGGCAGAAGGGAGGAGAGGGAAAAGGAAATGATGAGGGTTTTAAGGAAGGGGGTAAGGGGCCATTCCAATGGAGGGTGGATGGGTGCACACGCACCCACACGTTTGCGCAGACGCAGCTGCACTTGGGCGGACGTGCTGTGGAACTGTAGAACAGTTCTACAGTGTGTCTGCCTAAGTGTGGTTGTGTCTGTGTGGGTGTGTGTGCGCATTTGTTTACCCTCCATTTTTGCCCCCAAGGTAGGTCTTTCCTGTCCGGGGATTGGAATGGCCCCTTACCCCCTTCCTTAAAACCCTCATCATTTCCTTTTCCCTCTTCTCCCTTCTGCCTGATGAAGCAGCTAGGCTGCGAAAGCTAGCATTTTGTGTGTGTGTGTGTGTGTGTGTGTGTGTGTGTGTGTGTGTGTGTGTGTGTGTGTGTGTTTATTTGTTGCTATTACTGCCTGTGCCCTTTCGCCTGGTAAGTGTACTTCATCTATTTTTTACGTATATTTTTCCTTTTAGGAATTTTTCCTCTATAATATTCGTATCATAAATTTGAATTCAACAATTACTTCCGTCATTGTTCTGTTACCTTTCGAAATCTTTTCTGTCTTCTAACTTTCCCTTGTTTTTGCGTTTTTATTTTTGTTTATATTTTTTTTATTCATTTATATATATTTTATATAGCAGTTCCATTCTACATTCCCTTCTTATCTTACTGTTCACTTTTCGCCAATACTTACAACAATACGTCCACTTCCTAACCTAACCTTTGAGTACTTTTATATGATTTTTACCACTTCCATTACTCCTTCTTCCGACTGAAATACGCCGCTCATTAAATTTTCTCGCTATATAACGTAAACATTAATTCACAACTGTAGTTTCTCATATTGTTTATAACCATTTTCGGCATTTCCTAGTCACCTCACGTTTGTTTCCATTCCCGTTTTTCCACATTCCCGTTCGTTTTTCCTACTTTTCCGATCGTATTTCAGCTACTTTACGTTGGTCTTGACCCTACTATTCCATCGTCAGACTATTCTTAGCCTCAATATCGTAATCTGCTACCACTCCACCAATCCTATTTAGAAGTTTTCCTTGCTTTCTCACGCGATTTTCTCGTACTTTTTTCCGATTTTCACCATCCTTAAACCTCGTTTGCCCGCCATACCACTACCTAACCATTAATACTACGTGGTTGACCACTTAAGGTGACCACAGTTTCAACAACGAATTTTAACGACTTTTTCTTTTTTCTATTTCCTTCCTTTTTGCTTATCTGAATTACTTTTCACATTCAATTTTTTTTTTTTTTATTTTTTTTTTTATTTTTTTTATTTTTTTTTATTATATTGTTTTATTCGTTCATTGCAACCTGTTACATAGCCCATATTTCTCACTTTTCCTTCGTCCATATATTATGCCTTCCTTAGAACATCCCTACAACAACCCCGTCCAGTTTTATTTACATTCCCTCCGTAAACATGCTTTTTCCCTAGTCAGATTACGCTCCCACATTCTTTTTATGCAGGCTTGTCTGACATTTGGAATCACTCCCAAGGGCCTCACACTGAAAGTTCCCATCTCTGGCTGTAATCCATCCTTTCATCCCGCCCTATACCAATTCCAAACTGAACAATCCATATCCCTCACCCGCCTAATCCTTAACCTACACATCAACTCTGCCAATGAACACACCTGTCAACTCCTATCCCTAATCAAAATCCTCAACCTTTCCTCTCCTACATCTACACCTGCAGTTCAGAATATCCTCCTTCAGGCCAACCACAAATTAGAACAGCATGCCACCCAGCACCTCAAAAAACTATCCAATCTCCTGGTCACCCACCTCCGGAAAGGCAATACTCTCTCCCTCAACAACAAGGGGGGTGGGGGGCCGTTCCAATCCCGGGACGGGGGGGACTTGCCTTGGGGGAAGGAATGGAGGGTGGATGGGTGCACACGCACCCACACATTTGCGCAGACGCAACTGCACTTGGGCGGACGTGCTGTGGAACTGTAGAACAGTTCTACAGTATGTCTGCCTAAGTGTAGTTGTGTCTGTGTAAATGTGTGGGTGTGTGTGCATTTGTTTACCCTCCATTTTTCCCCCAAGGTAAGTCTTTCCTGTCCCGGGATTGGAATGGCCCCTTACCCCTTCCTTAAAACCCTCATCATTTCCTTTTCCCTCTCCTTCCTTCTGCCTGATGAAGCAGCTAAGCTGCGAAAGCTAGCATTTTTGTGTGTGTGTGTGTGTGTGTGTGTGTGTGTGTGTGTGTGTGTGTGTCTGTGTGTTTATTTGTTGCTATTACTGCCTGTGCCCTTTCGCCTGGTAAGTGTACTTCATCTATTTTTTACGTATATATATAATCTAATATTATAGAAGGAGACCTTCTAGGTGGGAAAATGGTATAAAATAAAGATTTTTGACTTACCTAAAGTACAGGCTTGTCGATAGAAACACGAAACACACAAAAACACACAACCATTCGAGCTTTCGCCACCAGTGGTGGCTTCTTTGGGAAAAAGAGGGAGGAAGGAGAGGAGAAAGGGAAGGATACGGGTTTTAAGGAAGTGGAAAAGGAGCCATTCCAATCCCAGGAGTGGAAGGACTTACCTTAGGGGACAAAAAGGAAGGTAAACAAATACACACACACACTCACACACATCCACATCCAAACACACCTAGGCAGACATTTGTAGAAACCAAAGAAGTTGGACAGAGATGCCACTTCAGGCAGAGGCTCTGTCCACAGAACCGAGGCAAAGATGTTAAAGATGGCGGGCGGGAATTAGAATTTAGCGGAGGTTGAGACCAGGTGGGCAACGGGAAGAGAGAATGTGTTGAAGGGCAAGTTCCCATCTCCGGAGTTCTGAAAGATTGGTGTTGGTGGGAAGTATCCAGATAACCCGGACGGTGTAACACTGTGCCAAGATGTGCTGGCCGTGCACCAAGGCATGTTTAGCCACAGGGTGATCCTCATTACCAACAAACACTGTCTGCCTGTGACCGTTCATGCGAATGGACAGTTTGTTGCTGGTCATTCCCACATAGAACGCTTCACAGAGCAGGCATGTCAGTTGGTAAATCACGTGGGTGCTATCGCAAGTGGCTCTGCCCTTGATCGTGTACACCTTCCGGGTTACGGGACTGGAGTAAGTGGTGCTGCCCTATGCACCCTTCCACCACCACTTACTCCAGTCCCGTAACCCGGAAGGTGTACACGATCAAGGGCAGAGCCACTTGCGATAGCACCCACGTGATTTACCAACTGACATGCCTGCACTGTGAAGCGTTCTATGTGGGAATGACCAGCAACAAACTGTCCATTCGCATGAACGGTCACAGGCAGACAGTGTTTGTTGGTAATGAGGATCACCCTGTGGCTAAACATGCCTTGGTGCACGGCCAGCACATCTTGGCACAGTGTTACACCGTCCGGGTTATCTGGATACTTCCCACCAACACCAATCTTTCAGAACTCTGGAGATGGGAACTTGCCCTTCAACACATTCTCTCTTCCCGTTGCCCACCTGGTCTCAACCTCCGCTAAATTCTAATTCCCGCCCGCCATCTTTAACATCTTTGCCTCGGTTCTGTGGACAGAGCCTCTGCCTGAAGTGGCATCTCTGTCCAACTTCTTTGGTTTCTACAAATGTCTGCCTAGGTGTGTTTGGATGTGGATATGTGTGTGTGTGTGTGTGTGTGTGTGTGTGTGTGTATTTGTTTACCTTCCTTTTTGTCCCCTAAGGTAAGTCCTTCCACTCCTGGGATTGGAATGGCTCCTTTTCCACTTCCTTAAAACCCGTATCCTTCCCTTTCTGCACTCCTTCCTCCCTCTTTTTCCCGAAGAAGCCACCACTGGTGGCGAAAGCTCGAATGGTTGTGTGTTTTTGTGTGTTTTGTGTTTCTATCGACAAGCCTGTACTTTAGGTAAGTCAAAAATCTTTATTTTATACTATATATATAATCTCCTAGCTTTATCTGTTACATTCTTACTACTGACACATAATAAAAAAAAACATGCTATATTACTCCTATTTACCGAAATAACACGCTGAAGGCCTACTGGGAATTCCTTTTCTGCTTGTTGTAATCACTGCACAATATGGCTGGTGCTAGTAATGTAGTACTTAGTTGCTTATGCATAGCATGGTGGAAAGCTTCTTGAATTCTTTACACCTCCACCCTAGCATCATTTAAATTGTTGGCTAACTCACGTGGCAGCCCTAAGGTGGTTTTGCTGTTGTTGTTTTGTTGTTGTGGTCTTCAGTCCGGAGACAAGTTTGATGCAGCTCTCCACAATACCCTATCCTGAGCAAGTCTCTTCAACTCACCATAAGAACGGCAACCTACATCTGTCTGAATCTGCTTACTGTATCCATCTCTTGGTCTTCCCCTGCGATTTTTTCCCCATACACTTCCCTCCAACGCTAAATTCACAATTCCTTGATGTCTTAAGAATGTGTGCTACCAATCTATCCCTTCTTTTAGTCAAGGTATGCCAAAAATATTTTCTCCCAAATTCTGTTCAGTACCTCCTCATTAGTTACTCGATCCACCCACGTAATCTTCAGCATTCTTCTGTAGCACCACATTTCAAAAGCCTCAATCCTCTTCCTGTCAACACTTTATCGTCCATGTTTCACTCCCATACAAGGCAACAATCCACAAAATGCCTTCAGAAAGGACTTCCTTAGACTTAAATCAATATCAGAGTTTAACAAATGTCTCTTTTTCAAGAATTCTTTTCTACCCATTGCCATTCTGCTTTTTATATCCTCTGTACTGTGACCATCATTTGTTATTTTACTGCCCAAGTAACAAGACTCCTTTATTGTTTCATTACCTAATCTAATTCCTTCAGCATCACCTGATTTTATTAGACTGCACTCCATTGCCCTCTTGTTAACGTTCATCTTATATGCACCTTTCAGCACACTGTCCATTTCGTTCAACTGCTCTTCCGTGGCCTTTGCTGTCTCTGGCAGAATTACTATGTTGTCGGCAAAACACAATGTTTTTAATTCTTCACCCTAAACTTTAATTCCTCCTCCAAATTTCTCCTTGCTTTCCTTTATAGCTTGCTCAATGTACAAATTGAATAACATTGGAGAAAGGCTACAACCCAGTCTTACTCCCTTCCCAACCACTGCATCCCTTTCATGCCCTTCAACTACGACAACCGCTGTCTGGTTTTTGTACAAGTTGTAAATAACCTTACGCTCCCTATATTTTACTCCTGCTTGCTTCAGAACGTGAAAGAGTTTATTCCAATCAACATTGTCAAAAGCCATCTCCAAATGTACAAAAGCCAGACATGTAGGTTTGCCTTTCCTTAATCTATCTTCTAGGATAACCCGTAAAGGGAGTTTAGCCTCCGGTGTCCCTACATTTCTCCTGAACCCAAACTGATCTACCCCGAGGTCAGCTTCTACCAACTTTTCCATCCTTCTGTGAATAATTCGTCTTAATATTTTGCAACCATGACTTTTCAAACTGTCGGTTCTGTAATTTGCACACCTATCTGTGCCTGCTTTCTTTGGAATGGGGATAACATTTTTCTTAAAGTCTGAGGGTACTTCGCTAGTCTCATACATCTTAAACACCAGGTGAAATAGTTTTGTCATGGCTGGTTCTCCCAGAGACTTCAGTAGCTTTGAGGGGATATCATCTACTCCAGGGGCATTGTTTCGACTTAGGTCTTTCAGGGCTCTATCAAATTCATCTCTCAGTATAGTATCTCCTAGTTAATCTTGATCTACTTCTTTTTTCCTTCCTACAACATTGTCTCTAAGTTCATTTCCTTTGTAGAGCTCCTCTATGTACTCTTTCCACCATTTAGCTTTCCCTTCTTTGCTGAGAACTGGTTTTCCATCAGACTTCTTGATATTCATAGTGCTGTTTCTCTTGTTCCCAAATGTCTTATTTTCCTGTAGGCAGTATCTACTTCCCCTTCTTATACATTCTTCTTCAGATTTGCTTTTGCCTTCTAGCCACTCCTGCTTAGCCATTTTGCACTTCCTGTCACTCATTTCTTAGCCGTCTGTACTTCATTTTGCCTGTTTCATTTGCTGCATTTTTATATTTTCTCCTTTCAGCGATTAAATTTAGTATGTCTTGTGATATCCACGGATTTTTTGTAGGTCTTGCCTTCCTACCTATTTTGTCCTCTGCTGCCTTCACTATTTCATCTCAAAATGCTACCCATTCCTCCTCTACTGTTTTATTTTCCACAATTTCTGTCAATTTTTGCCTAAAGCTCCCTCTGAAATTGTTAAGCACTTCAGGTTCCTTCAGTTTATCCAGGTCCCACTTCCTTAGTTTCCTACCTTTCTGCAGTTTTTTCAGTTTCAGCCTACAATTCATGACCAATAAGTTATGGTCAGAGTTTATACATTACACCAAAATCCTATAAACTACAAATTAGTAGGAAAACAGGCAGACAAACCATGGTACACTCCCAACCTAGAAAACCTAAAGTGAGAGTTAAAACAGCAATAGAATCAAAGGTCAAAGATATGTACCATTATTGTTACCTGAAAGCTAAAAGAATTTACAGGAAGGAAATAGCAGCCAAGAAGATCACAACCCATGCAAAGAAGCCTGGGCATTGGTTAATGAACACAGGAAAAACACACTGTCCCATCTAATGCCTGCATTCCAGACGATTTTAATAAATATTTTATTGAAAGTACCAGATCTGGAAATTGACATTTCAGGAAATACAATCAACAGCAGTATATGCACCTTGACCAATGGAATAGTTTCCTCTGAGGACATAGGAAGAATTGTAAAAGGTTTTAAACATTCTCTTAACATATAGACAGCATGTCTTGTGGTGTCCTGAAGGCTATTGTATCTGTAATATCTGACCCTTCGGCTGCTGTCGTAAACCAGTGCCTTGTTGTTGGTACATTCCCCGACTATTAAAATTGGCAAAGACAGTACCAGTTTTTATAAAAGGTGATCCTAACAGCCCATCTAGCTATAGACCAATTTTCATAATACCTGTTTTAGCCAAAGTGAAGAACCAACTGTTGAGCTATTTTTAAAACAAGCTTTTCCTAGATAATCAACATGAATTTAGACAAGGTAAAGCCTCATTCACTGCATTACTTGATCTGAGAACAAAAATAATGGAAGCATTTGAAGAAAAGAACAGCCTGGCCTTAATTGTTTGTGATTTAAGCAAGGCTTTTGATTGCATCTCTCATAAGATACTGTTGGAAAAGTTGAAAATCTCATGGAATAATGGGTGCTGTTTTTGATACTTCCTACCTGAGAGACAGACAGCTGAGTGTTTGTATCCTGGGAGCATTGTCTCGTGAAATGACACTTGAACGTGGAGTGCCACAGGGCTCCATACTTAGCCTTCTGCTTTTCCTAATATGTTAATGATCTAAGTTGTGATGGTCATACCTAGCTCTTTGCAGATGATAAATCATTAATAATAAAGGGTAAGAACTCTGCTGAGACTCTAAACAACAATGATTTTGTTTGAAGAAGTGAAAAAGTAGTTCAAAGCCAATAGCATGAAGCTAAATGAAGACAAAACCCAGAAAATATTATGCAGCATGGGTGACTGTGGTTCCGTATCAAATGAAGACAGCGTCAAACTCGTGTGTATCACAATCGACAATAAACTGATATGGGCCGAACACACTTCACATGTGTGTTCCAATCTCTCGAAAGTCATTTATCTCCTCAGGAAGCTCAAATGTGTTATAACAGACCAATACTTAACCACAGTATATTATGCACTGTATCACAGCTATGTCACATATGAACTGTTACTATGGGGACACTCTCCGGAAGGCACACATTTTCCAGCTACAAAAGAAGGCTGTAAGAATATCATCTTCCAGCAAGAGATTAGATCACTGCAAACCCATTTTCAAGAAACTGAATATAATGACTATATATAGTCATTATGTCTTCAACTTGCTTGTCTACATAAAAAATGAAGCATCCTTCTGCAAGAGACAAGAAATCCACAACCACAATACATGGGCTAAGGCTGACATTGATATACCGTCACCTAGGGAAGACACTTAAGTTTTCCCACATCTGCCCAGAAGATGTAAAACACGTACCACCTGATGTTAGAGCATTACCGCTAAGGATGTTTAGAAATAGACTGACACGTGTGCTCAAGCGACATCCATTATATTCTGTAAATGAATATGTGAAGCCACAGACTGGTCAAGGTTCCTACAAGTGTTGTTTCTTTTAAAAGTTTTGTATGTTCTGATGCAATCTGTCAGGCCATGGCTGGTGAATGATTAAGACCTAGTAAGAAAGTAATAAATCCTCATTCTTGGTAGTCATTGTCTCATTAGCATACTGATGTAATTCCACTATTATCCTATGCATTATCTTAGTTATATTTAATAATTACTGTTCCATACTATTAAGCTGCGTGGTATGCTGATCTACTATTGTCAGTTTGTTTTGCCAAATGTTTTACCTGATTTAAAATATCATCATCATATGCTGTACTGAACAGTTTGCCCACCGCATTTAACCATCCTCTCTTCCATTTTACTAAGGCATGTGCAATTGTACTGTATATTTGCTGTCATTTTTCTCAACTAATTATAGGAAATCTTAAGTTCTAGATATGTGTTACATATATCCAACAACATTTTATTCTGTTCTGCTTCCATTAATGCATTCGAGAAAATATTCTGCAAATTCCTCACTTCATTCCTTACTTTCCACATGTCAAAAGTCTATTTTAGTGACTCGGTGGTTTGAAAGGACTAAATCTGGTTGTTTTGCAAACAAAATCTCATTCTGCAGTAGCTGGTTGAAGAATCCTGTTGTCCCCGTGATGAGTAAGATTGTCCCGCACACTAGATTCCACTTGGACGTCATTCTTGCTATTACCTAAATAAAATACTTGACATGTTCTCTTTTCCTCCCACTTTACAAAAATTAACACACATAACTCTAGACACAAGTCAAACCCAGCTAAAAGAATTGTACTACACCGTTTCAAGGTTTACACTATTTATTCTTTGATTGTAACCTTTAATGCACAATCCCTTGCCTTTTTACTATCCTTTTACCTTTAGTGCGCAGTGTTTGTGCCGGTACCTGAAGAAAAGCATCTACTGCACACAGAAAAGGTTTAATTCTACTTATATGTGCAACTGAAGTTTGTCCAGACAACTGTAGTTTCACATGCAATATTGTGGCAATCTCTTGCTACTTAATCCCACTTGCTCTTGGCATTCTAGTGCTCTAGTGTTTGCCAATTTTACTTTTTGCCAAACTTCCTTCAGCATCTTTGCAAGTACTTTCACATGTTCCCCTTCTTTCCCAAAATTTGGCTAAATCTCATCGGACGTGGACGGCATTTTTGTCCGTATACACATTTGCAGGGCAATAATCCTGTTCCAGTGTGAGTTTTTGAATTATATGCGGCACGTATTATTTAGTGTTAAACATCCCAGTCCGAATGTTGCAAATTTACATAGTAATTCAACGTCTTTGATATAGTTTGATGTACCCTCTTCTGTCCGACCATTGGCCTGTGGGTGAAATGGAACAGCCTGCAACTTTTTCACTTTCAGTAAGTGGCATAGCTGCTTCATGAGATCAGAAGTGAAATTTGACAATTGATCTGTGATAATTGTTTGCAGTACTCGGAACGCAAGTATCCAATGATTCAACATAGTATTCACTACTATGCTTTCTTTCTGATCAGGCATGGCTACCAATAACAAATACCTTGAAAAATGATAAGTTATTGTTAATGCATACTTATTACCTGATTGACTCTTGGGGAAAGCACCAAGGACGTCAGCCCCAAGCGTTTGAAATGGGAAATCACATTCTAGTAATCTCTGTAATTGTATTTTTTGACATAAATTAGCACGTTGGGCAATTAGAATACAGTTCTTCACGTTTTGTTCTACATCAGTCTGTCTTGTACTCCACCAGAATCTTTCTGCTACCCTTCTATCAGCTGTTCTTTCACCCACGCCCTGATGACATATGATAGTGTGCCATACGTAGTACCTCTGTTTGTAATGCTGCTGGAACTACCACACATGGTCTCCACTTTAGTTGTTCTACATATATGCCATCTTGTACTATGAACTGTTGTTGCTTGCAGTACAGCCGACATTCTTGATTGCTTGCTTGAGCTTTCTTTAGCTCTTTCATATCAAACCCTGAAACTTGTAAAGCTCCTATCTTCCTACTAAGTGCATCTGCATTCATGTGTTTTACTCCTGGCTTGTGCCTGACCTCATATTGGAATTCACTTAGCTTGAAAGCCCATCTCGTAAGGTGACTTGAAGGCTCCTTTAACCCCAGTAACCACCGCAAAGATGATCAGTGACTAAAATAAACTTAAGTCTGTACAGATAGAATCTAAAATACGAAGTACCATATATTACAGCTAATATTTCTTTCTCAGTGGTGGAATAATTCTGCTCAGTCTCGTTAAGCTGACGGGACGCATATGCGATTGGATGTTCCTTCCCATCAATCACTTGTCCCAAAACTACCCCTGAAGCTGTTGAACTTGCATCACATGACAGTATGAACTCTTTTGAGAAATCTGGAAACACTAATACCAGACCTGAAGTTAATACTTCTCTTAATTTTTGAAACACTACTTGACACCCAGGTGTCCAGCTAAATGTAACTCCTTTTTGTAACAATTTTGTCAGTGGTTGTGCTATTTCTGCAAACCCCTTCACAAAATGACGATAGTAGCTAGAAAGTCCCATGGACGATTGTAACTGTTTGAGGAATTGGAAAATCATGTACTGCTTCTGTAAATCATGGATATGTCCTTACCCCATCTTAGCTGATTATATGCCCCAGATAGTTCACTTGCATTTGGGCAAAATGACATTTCTCTATACTAACTGTAAGGTGCACATTTTCCAACCTCTGAAATATGGATTCAAAGTGCTGAACATGCTCCTCTAAATCTTTTGAAAACACCACTATGTCAACCAAGTAGACCATACATTTACTAAGTTTAAAACCCCTGAGGTGTATTTTTTAACCCAAGACATTCTACAGTACTGGTAGTGGCCAGAATTTATTGTAAATATGTCTTGTGTCTATCATCAGGATGAATCTCTATTTTGTAATTTCCACTTCTTAAATGTAGAGTTGAAGAGAATTTACACTGTCTCAGATTATGTAATGTTTCCATTAAGTTAGGGAGCGGATATGCATCTGATACTGCGGTCTCTTTCAAAAATCTGTTATCACAACAAAATCAGTATTTCTTTGTTCCATCTGTTGATTTTCAGCATTGTCATGATGCTGGGCGACCATGGACTATCGCTTTGCTCGATGATTCCATCTGCTAACCGTTGGTCCACAAACTGCTATACTGAAGGTTGTAAGGGGGGGGGGGTGGAGTGGACATGTTAAACTCTAATAACTGTTGTCAAAAGCTTTCTCCAGATCAGCAAATGGTAAAAACGTAATTTCCCTTTCCTTAACCTATCTTCTAAGATACGTCATAAGAGTATTGCCTTGCGTGTTCCTACATTTCTCCTAAATCCAAACTGATTTTCCTCAGTCAGATTGCACCATTTATTCTATTTGTCTATTAATAATTCTTGTTACTATTTTGCAACTGTGAATTGTTAAACTGATTGTTCTATAATTTTCACATTTGTCTGCACTTGCTTTGTTTGAAATTGGAATTATAGTATTCTTCTTAAAGAGTGATGGTCTTTCTTCATGTCTGGCTCTCCTAATGATATCAACAGTTCGGATGGAATATCAGCTACTCCAGGGGCCTTGTTTCTACTGAAATCTTTCAGTGCTCTGCCAAAATCTTCTGGTAGTATCATATCTCCTATATCATCTTCCTCTACTTCGTCTTCCATTTCTAGAATACTGCCTTCAAGGGTTTTTTACAGGTGCTCCTTATATTCTTTCCACCTTTCAGCTATCCTTTCTTTGCTTAGTACTGGTTTTCAGTTCATGTTGAACTCAAATATGCCACACTCATTGGATGTTTGGTGACTTCTACAATCAATTACCAACTCAGAAAAGTCAGCTTTTAAGGAATATTGTGAATTTTCCAGAATATTTCAGTGTGTCTGATATAATTTCCAGATTGCCATATATAATAATTTGTCAATTAGAGAGATTTGGCTGAAAATCTACAAATTTAGGTGTTATTATTCCATAAATAAATTTAAAGGAATATAATGCATCTATGAATGAGCTTTTAATGAAAACGCTGTACATCAGAAAAGTTGATTGGTTTTCTTATTTAAAATAGTTGACTCACAACATGATTCCTGTTTCTTCCTCACTAGAGCGTATTGTGAAGAGCGCCACCTCATTGGGCTACCAATAGTTGAGATACTTTTTTCTATCAAATACACATGCGCGCGCGCGCGGAAGAGTAAAAAGAATATTAACAAATGTAAAAAAGTTTTGAAAAGATCTTAATCAGTGTTACACACAATTTTTTGGTTTAACTTGTGTTCAGATTCAAAATGACAGGTGACATTCTGTGGCAAATTTTAAACCTTTTATTAATGAAATTAAACCCAGTCTGACATCATTTACCTACGTAGACCTACTAGCCACATTGAGGGTATGTTCAGAATGAATTTACCACTTTATTAATGAGAGACTTAATTAAGTTAAAAATATGTTTTTTCTGTGTGGCCATGGCTAAAGTCTCCGTTAACTCATCATCAATGCAGATGTGATGAGAAAGATTGATATGTGTGCAGTTAAAATCATGTCCTAGCAAGACGTTTAGCCATGTAAAGTACTAAAGATTATCATGTAATTTGAATTGTATATACTTTAAAATCGTATTCTGCATTATCAGAATGGCCCAAAATTTTCAATTGTTCACAACAAAATTAATAAATCAAAGTTAACAAAAATAAAGAAGCTTCTACTGCAAAACAGTAACTTTGTTCCGTACACATTTTAGAAAATGATAGTTTGTGATTTTAGTGAGAGGTGGTTTTGTTAGGTTTGCATCTACAGTTCTGTCCTCATTCTTGGCAAGCTCTTTAGTGCATAATGCATAAATTAATGTCCTTTTAAAAAAACTATTTTGGTATTAGTCAATGGAAATTATGTGATAAGACACATAGTTTTTCTCCGATAACTACTGCTACAGTACAAAGTTTGATTCCATGCTGAATGACTGTGCTCAGTGACTATTTATAATGTGGATGATGAACAGCAATCGGTTGAACAAAATTCTTTATTGTTGCAAATCTAGATGTTTGTAACGTAGTTGAAAACATACAAACATTTTCAATCTTCATGATTCAAGATTATATTCAGATAAGAGGAAGCTTGAAAAATTTTGTATGTTTTTTAAACTGTCTGAAGCAGTGTAAATGGTCACTCAGTGACAGAAATCTAGATTGGCACCAATAAAGAAATATTTGCAACATACTGCTTATCATTATCCACCCAGCCACATCACTTTTCAAATGGTACAGAAAGTAAAGTAATTATAATAACTGAGACATGTTTTTCTTTGGCAGCAGTACTCGCACAGAACTAAATGATTGATGTGGAAACAAAAAACTACCATTTACCTGTGATTTTTCAGGGCTCTGTTCAGCACAATACTGGTTACACTGAGGCAGTGCCTGCAGAAAGTGCATTCTTTAGGAAAAGTCCACAGGAAAAAGATGACGATTCTGCCAAATTACCAACTGACGTTCACAATTTACATGACAGTGCTTATCGTGTGACTAGTCTATATGGCTCTGGCAAATACAAAAGACATGCAGTAAGCCAAAACAACAATGTACCCAACTATGGTAATCAAGATATGTACACACAATTTTTTAACACTCTGGGAATAAATCCAAATGTTCCCGGGCTGCAATGGCTCTCACAATTCCTGCCATTTAGCCAACAAGGGAACCCATTAACCAGTGGGCAAAATCCACCCTTCAGTAGCTGGAACCCTTTCATCCTTCATGGTACACAATCTGAAAATCACCCAAACCCACTTACCCCAGGAACATTTCCCCACAAAAATGTTGATCAGCCATTTGGTGATAAATATGGTCCACAAGATTCAAGTGAAAACTCTTACAGTACTGGAGGAGCCTTTCTTGGTTATGAAGGAAACCCAGTGACAAATTGGTACAATGGTTACAATCTACCTGGATCTAATACAAACATTGGTAACCTACATGCCAGTGATAATAATCCACACTCTTACATAACAAATCACCAGAATGTCCCCGGACCCATCCACCAGAATGTCCCCGGACCCATCCACCAGAATGTCCCCGGACCCATCCACCAGAATGTCCCCGGACCCATCCACCAGAATGTCCCCGGACCCATCCACCAGAATGTCCCCGGACCCATCCACCAGAATGTCCCCGGACCCATCCACCAGAATGTCCCCGGACCCATCCACCAGAATGTCCCCGGACCCATCCACCAGAATGTCCCCGGACCCATCCACCAGAATGTCCCCGGACCCATCCACCAGAATGTCCCCGGACCCATCCACCAGAATGTCCCCGGACCCATCCACCAGAATGTCCCCGGACCCATCCACCAGAATGTCCCCGGACCCATCCACCAGAATGTCCCCGGACCCATCCACCAGAATGTCCCCGGACCCATCCACCAGAATGTCCCCGGACCCATCCACCAGAATGTCCCCGGACCCATCCACCAGAATGTCCCCGGACCCATCCACCAGAATGTCCCCGGACCCATCCACCAGAATGTCCCCGGACCCATCCACCAGAATGTCCCCCGACCCATCCACCAGAATGTCCCCGGACCCATCCACCAGAATGTCCCCCGACCCATCCACCAGAATGTCCCCGGACCCATCCACCAGAATGTCCCCGGACCCATCCACCAGAATGTCCCCGGACCCATCCACCAGAATGTCCCCGGACCCATCCACCAAGAAAATAGACACGAAGAGGAGAATAAAAATCCATGGTTACCAACTATTGTAACTAATACAGCAACATCTCATGCCATTGGAGGTGTAACGAGGCCACAATCAAATTGCAGTGGTGATACATGGCCACAGGATTTCAAAGAGTGTTCAGCTGCAGTTACTCCAATTGATGTAAGTTCCTATGGTGAATGCATATTGACTCACTGTTATAATTGAACTGTGTTTTAAGTGTGTGTGTGTGTGTGTGTGTGTGTGTGTGTGTGTGTGTGTGTGATATATACTTAATTTTCATCATTTAGTTTGTACGTAGATGTCATATACAAAATTTTTGACATAATTTGGCAGGCAGTCAAAAAGATGACACTCAGTACGAAATATTCATGTAATTATAATCTCCACTTGTAACGAGTCTAGTGTCTGAAACAGCTGTTGAGTATACACCAATCACAGTTAGCTGAATAAGAGAGCAATATGAGGGTTCCACAGTGAAATAATTGCAAATAATTTCTGGGAATGAGAGGTGAACAAATATTTCCAGACTATATGGTCCAGAATTGGTATGACAACTGGGCGAAATCATCATAAGCTTTGATGGAATATCCTGCCACTGCACTATGTTGAAGTATCCAGTTTTTGAAATGGTGTCCTGCTGTGTGAAGTAGTTCATGACTGCTGATGTGCATTCTTGTAAGTAATAGGCGATCCTTACAGGTCTTCTTAAGGGAATGAAGGCACTATAATAGAAAAGTGAGGACTATGGTGACAAAAACTTTTCTCCTTTTATCATTTTGTTGTAGGTGTCAACAATAAAAAGCAGAATAAAGATTTGCAACTATGTTTAAAGTTTGTTAAAAGTAATTAAGTACTTTCATTCTTAGACAGTGTATTAGTATGTGGCAGGTGGTTTTTTTTTTTGCAACTACTTTTGTTTGACGTCATTTCTCCTGGACCATGTGTCATATGTAATTCTTACTCCTGCAGCAATTGTTACCTCATAGACTGGAATGTGTGTATGATACCAAACTTGGTTGAAATCTATTAAATGGCTTAGGAGGAAAACTGCAGCAATTGTCATGTAATGCAGTAGTTAATTGCACATATCACTGTTTATGACGTCATATCTCCTGAACTATGTGCTGTAAGTAATCTGTACACTTAAACCACTGTCCTCTTTGTTTGAAGGCCAAGTGTCCAAAATTTCATAAAGATTGGAACAAAAATGTAGATTTGTATGCAATCACACACACGCACACCCTGCTGTATATATAAAGATGGAAAACTACAAGGGAGTAAGGAAAAGAATTGTTGCTGGAAAGCATTGCCAAGGAAAAATAAATATATATAAATTAAGGCCAAGTGAGCTGTAGACATAGAGTACACCACCTGGAGCCAGTTTCTACCTGTAGGGTTCAGAGACAGTGGTGTCAGGAAGCAGAATGTAGGTGATATATGCAGTGAAATGGATAACAATGTCCTGAGTGACACATTTTTAGCACGACCAACAGCAATATATTTGTTAGTATACATCCTCCAGGCTGACTGATGAACTGGTGATAATTCTACCAGTGAAAAAGTGATAACTGTGACATTTGGAGGGAGAGCCTATTTTACCTCTCTCTTCATCCTCCCCCAGGGTGCTTACGGTTCTTTCTTGAGAAGGTGTGTGCCGAGTCTGGGGCCCTGAGCTAATGTAGTCTTTATTCCTTCTTTCCTCCCTGAACTGCATTTCCTTTCCCTTCCCCTCCCCTCCTTTCCTATCCTCACTCTTTCCCCTTTCCACCAGGGGATTGGTAATCTTAGCAGTTTGGCCCCACAATACCAAATAGGAAGCAAAAAGCAACCAACCTCTCCTCACCCAGTTTCCACTCTTGTCTCATATAATGAACTGAACTTTCTACTCTTAGTCTTGCACTATTCTTTTCCTTCTATGTTCCACCTTCAAGCTTCCAGGTTTTCAAACCTCTCTGGGTGTAGTTCCCAATAATTGGCCTGTCCTCCTCAATCAATCAGGAAAGTCTTTTCTTTCCTGACCTGGGGTTGTGGCTGACTTTCCTGTAACTCTCAAGATATTCTAAACCTTGAGCCGTTACCCTTTTATTTTCCTCCCTTCATCCCTGACTTCACAAGCTTGCAGATTTTCATCTGTTTTGTGTTGTTTCCTCTCCTGTCACTGCTTATTGACTACATTTTTTCCTCTTCCAAATTAGTTTATACTGTTAGCCACAGCTGAGCTCACATATCGGTATCTTAGTTATGGTGAGTGATAGTTAGGAAATAGATTAGTAATTTATCAGTATATAGGTAACAGTAGTATAGATATTTGGGTGACCAAGAATAAATGTAGTGCTGTTATGTAGGTACATACAGTTTATATTTTTTGTGTTGGACCAAATCTTAAGTAAAAATCGTAAACTACAGTTTTTTGTTCCAGAATTATTATTTATTACAAGATAAAACTAGGTACAATTACATCATTTGCAAGGATGTATAGTCTTTTGAGGAATGGATACACATAATATGATATATAATTATACTCAAGAAAACTTTTTTCATTTTGTTCTAAATACACAAACTATTTTGCCCTTTGTTTGCATTAAAATTACATGGAAAGCAATGTTAATTGTCATTGCAATCTTTTAAAATATTGCTGAACTCTTTAAGGTGTTTTCATTGTTTAATCTTGTAAATTAAGAAGATAAAGCTGTTTAAAATGGGGTTTTTGGAATTGAAACAGTTCCTTCTTTAGCTGAGCTACCAATTATAACAGCCATAACAATATTTTAGCCTAGATGTGTAATTTGTAAGCAGGTACTGGTAGCATCAAAATTTTTCATTACAAGCATATAACACTAACCTTTAATGTAAATTTCTGAACGCACTCCTGCAAATTCCAAACAGTTAAGGAAGTCTACAGGATAAGAGGTGTTGTTTACAGGGATACAGTTTTCTTTTATCTCTTTTAAAACTTACTCCGAACCAAAATTATCATTTCACATAACAAGTCTTTATCTTATCCTTGTTGTCAGTTCAGAATAAAATTTGCATACCAACTGTCCCGTATTGTGAGCAATATTACAGTAGTCTGAATAATTGAGGATAGGTACCAACTCACCATAAAGAGGCTCACTGAGCTGCAGACGACACAAAAATAGATGGCCGAAAATTTAAAGTTGTGTGAATGTGATTATCTATTTTCGTATCTGTCAGCAGCTCAGTAAGCCTCTTTACGGTGAGTTGATACCTATCCTCAATTATTGATATTGTTGTTGGCTTTCTCGTTGTTACAGTAGTCTCAATGTGACATTGTACTGTTATCAATTGCATCACTATGATACTTGTGAATTTCCAGGAGACCAATAACTTATGTCCAGAGACTGACACTGCATATTTGTTGTTAAACTAAATTTTTTAACATGTTGTCAATAAGTTGAGAAGTTACTTAATTCATCAGCTGGTGTTCCTTCAGTTATGAGCAGTGTTTAAAAGCACCAATAAATAACTCCTTTGATAGTTCGATTTCTTATTAAATCTTGCATGGTGCAATTCAGTGCTTAAATTGCTCATCCTAAACCAACAGCTAACACCTTTGCAACAGTCATCATTGATGTTACTTGAAAGGACAAAGTTCAGTTAAAGCTTATGTATTGAAATTGCCCTTCAGCCACCTTGAAATAACATGACAGCAATTCCACAGAAGGTTGATGCAGTAGTAACTTTTATTTTTCCAATTGAAAAGGGGTCTTGGGGAGGAATCAATGGTGGGAGGTATTAAGAGGAAGGGAATTTTGTCATCTGCTATTAACATTGCCAAACTCAAAAATTAACAAGCCAACTCCATAGGTAAATGGATGTAGGACAGAAAAAATTGGAAAAAAGGTCTAAACTGATATAGTAAGTAAATTACTAATGGAGGTGAAGAGAATCCATAAAATTGCTTGGTATATTGATATTGACACCAGTCTTTGTGATCCAATGACAGTTACTTTAGGGTGGAACAACCTGTGTAGAATGGCTGTAAGGCATGGATTATTTGTAATTTCAAAATATTGGTGAAGATGAAACTGATGTCTGAGATCTTATACTTAATTTTACACCTGTTGGAACATTTGCACTCTGCAAACCACCACCCTGGTGTGTGGAAGGGGACACTTTGTATCACTCTAACACCCCTCCACTCATTTCACATTTGTGAACATTTCATAGAAAAATATTAAGTGCTTGTGTATCTTTGTCTGTAATTTTTTCACCATGGTATTCTCATAGGATAAATATAGGAGGGAGCAATGTATTGGTCAACTGAGTGTGAGCTCTTGATACTCAAGCAGTAAATGACAGTGATGCCAAAAAGTCTTTCAGCATATGCCATTGGAGATTGCTGGGAACGTCATTGTTGCTTCTACACTTACTAAATGAAAACCTAATGAAGTGATCTGCTCTTTCCAGTTACCTGTATTAGTTGCAAGTGGTAAATAGCCCAGATGGGTGAGAAATTTGTAAACATTTGTAAACAGGGAGGGAGGTGGAGGGCAGCTTAATGGGTCAACACCCTATATTCTACCAATGAGCATGTCAGTCATCTGCATTATCTGATCAATCCACTTCAAACTGTTTTGTGTACTAGACCTAAATATTGCATGTATGTGACTATGTACAGTGTTAAGTGATTGTGCAATCATCTAGTGTAAGAAATTACATTTTGTCAGTTGTTAATGCCTGCATCAGGCATCATTCTTATGCAAGATATCCTACATTTTGGTAAATTTCTAGTGTTAAGACTTACTATGTATGTGAAGAGTAATGGTCCAACAACTATCCCTTGGAATATGTCTGAAGTTATATTTGTGAGACAATTTCTCTCTATTTAAAAAGGCTGCATTTCACTAGGTAAAGGTAAAAAGCAGTCAACACTCCGAAGATTGGTTTGAACACCACAGTGCTTTACTAGGCATGGTCCTGTTTGGAGGTGGTATGTCGTTGCCTTCCTCAGCCTTTCGAACTGACTTACCCAGCCAGTTAAGGGGGGATCTACAGTTTAACGTGGGTTCTGAACCACGGTGCTACTCGGTATTTTTCACATGAGCATTACTGCCAGAGGTGAAAGAAGTGGAAAGTGACAGATAAAATCCTAGGATCGGCGGGGATCGAACCCGTGACCTTTGCATTTGTAGTTTGGGACTCTACCACTGTGCAACCAAGGCGCAAAATTCTTTAATGATTAGAGGGCAATGCAGAACTGTGTAGAAGGCTTTTAACAAATACCCTCCCAAAGCTAATGGGGCTTTGCCACACAGCTACTGCGAACAGCTGAAAGCAAGGGGAAACTACAGCCGTTACCTTTCCCGAGGACATGCAGCTCTACTGTATGAACATATGATTATGGCATCCTCTCGGGTAAAATATTCCGGAGGAAAAACAGTCCCCCATTTGGATTTCCGGGCGGGGACTAATCAGGAGGATGTTGTCATCAGGAAAGACAATACTGGCATTCTACGGGTCGGAGCGTGGAATGTTAGATCCCTTAATTGAGTAGGAAAATTAGAAAATTTAAAAAGGGAAATGGATAGGTTGAAGTTATAGTGGGGATTAGTGAAGTTCGGTGTCGGGATGAACAGGATTTCTGGTCAGGTGAGTACAGGATTATAAATACAAAATCAGTTGGGGTATCACAGGAGTAGGATTGATAATGAGTAAGAAAATAGGATTGCAGGTAAACTACTATGACCAGCACAGCGATCGCATTATCATTATCAAGATAGATACGAAGCCAACACCGACAACAATAGTACAGGTTTATATGATAATTAGCTCTGCCGATGAGGAGATCGAAGAAATATATGAGGAGCTAGAGGAAATTATTCAGACAGTTAAGTGAGAGGAAAACTTAATTGTGATGGGAGACTGGAATTCGGTAGTAGGAAAAGGAAGAGAAGGAAAAATAGTAGGTGAATATGGACTGGGCAGGAGGAATGAAAGAGGAAGTCGCCTGGTAGAATTTTGCATGGAACATGATTTAATCATAACAAACACGTGGTTTAAGAATCACAAAAGAAGGTTGTATACATGGAAGAGACCAGGAGACACCGGAAGGTATCAGATAGATTTTATAATGGTAAGACATAGATTCCGGAACCAGGTTATAAACTGCAAGACATACCCAGGGGCAGATATAGACTCTGACCATAACTTGTTAGTCATGAACTGTAGGCTGAAACTGAAAAAACTGCAGAAAGGTTGGAAAATAAGGAGATGGGACTTGGATAAATTGAAGGAAAGTGAAGTTCTGGAGAATGTCAGAGGGAGATTTGGGCAACAATTGACAGAAACAGGGGGAAATAAAACAGTAGAAGAGGAATGGGTAGCATTGAGAGATGAAATAGGGAAGGCAGCAGAAGACAAAATAGGTAGAAAGGCAAGACCAACAAAAAATCCTTGGATATCACAGGAAATACTAAATTTAATTGATGAAAGGAGAAAATAAAAAATGAAGTAAATGAAACAGGCAAAATGGAGTACAGACGACTAAGAAATGAGATTGACAGGAAGTGCAAAATGGCTAAGCAGGAGTGGCTAGAAGCCAAATGCAAATCTGTAGAAGAATGTATAAGAAGGTAAAAAGTAGATACCACCTACAGGAAAATGAGACATTTGGAGATAAGAAAAGCAACGCTACAAATATCAAGAACTCGGATGGGAAACCAGTTCTCAGCAAAGAAGGGAAAGCTGAAAGGTAGAAAGAGTACACAGCGCAGCTCTACACAGGAAATAAACGTAGAGACGATGTTGTAGGAAGGGAAGAGGAAGTAGATCAAGATGAAATAGGAGATACTATACTGAGAGATGAATTTGACAGTGTCTTGAAAGACCTAGGTCGGAACAAGGCCCCAGGAGTAGATGACATACCCGCAGAGCTATTAAAGTCTCTGGGAGAGCCAGCCATGACAAGACTATTTGAACTGGTGTGTAGGATGCATGAGACCGGCAAAATACCCCCAGACTTTAAGAAAAATGTAATAATCCCCATTCCAAAGAAAGCAGGCGCAGACAGGTGTGAAAATTACAGAACCATCAGTTTGATAAGTCATGGTTGCAAAATTTTAACACAAATTATCTACAGGAGAATGGAAAAGCTGGTAGAAGCTAACCTCGGGGAAGATCAGTTTGGATTCAGGAGGAACGTAGGAACCCGGGAGGCAATACTCACTTTACGTCTTATCTTAGAAGATAGATTCAGAAAAGGCAAACCTACATATTTAGCTTTTGTAGATTTGGAGAAAGCTTTTGACAATGACTGGAATAGACTCTTTCAAATTCTGAAGTCAGCAGGGGTAAAATATAGGGAAAAGAGTTATTTACAACTTGTACAAAAGCCAGACCGCAGTTATTAGACTCGAAGGCATGAAAGGGAAGCTCAGTTGGGAAGGTAGTAAGACAGGGTTGTAGCCTTTCTCCGATGTTATTCAATTTGAACATCGAGCAGGCGGTGAAGGAAAGCAAGGAAAAATTTGGAATAGGGATTAAAATTCAGGGGGAAGAAATAAAAACATTATGTTTTGCTGATGACATTGTAATTCTGTCAGACAGCAAAGGACCTGGAAGAGCAGTTGAATGGAATGGACAGTGTATTGAAGAGAGCATATAAAATGAACATTAACAAGAGCAAAACAAAAATAATGGAATGCGGTCTTAGAAAATCAGGCGATGCTGAAGGAAGTAGATTAGGTAACGAAACAATGAAGGTGGTAGATGAGTTTTGTTACTTGGGTAGTAAAATAACATGTGATGGTCGTAGTACAGAGGATACAAAATGCAGAATGGCAATGGGAAGAAAAGCATTTTTTAAAAAGAGAAATTTGCTAACATCGAGTATTAATTTAAGTGTAAGGAAGTCTTTTCTAAAGGCATTTGTGTGGAGTGTTGCCTTGTACGGGAGTGAAACATGGACGATAAGCAGTGCGGACAGGAAGAGAATAGAGGCTTTTGAAATGTGGTGCTACAGAAGAATGCTGAAGATTAGGTGGGTAGATCGCATAACTAATGAAGAGATACATAACAGACTTGGTGAGAAAAGGAATTTTTGGCATACCCTGACTAAAAGAAGGGATCGCTTGGTAGGACACATTCTTAGACATCGGGGAATCGTAAATTTAGCATTGGAGGGACGTGTGTGGGGTAAAAATCGCAGAGGGAGACCAAGAGACGCGTATAGTAAGCAGATTAAAGTGGATGTGGGTTGCCGTTCTTATGAGGAGATGAAAAGGCTTGCTCAGGATAGAGTAGTGTGGAGAGCTGCATCAAACCAGTCTCCGGACTGAAGACCATAACAACAAAAAATATTATGAGAAAAGAATTTAATTAGTTTTATCAGAGATAGTAATTAGCCTAATATCACATACAAAAATATGCCTCTTGCATGGATAAATTAATATTTCTGCAACATCATGTAATAGAAAATAACATCAGCTAGTCATGATAGAAAAAAGAATAACAAAAGTTTTGGAAAAGAAAATGATAGTAAACTAATTATATTCATATAATTGATCATCTCTGAAGAATTTCCATCATTAATCAATATTTTTCAAGAGAGATTGATTGGCTGTCTAGTACTTACCTTTTTGCTGCACTGCCGATACACACAGAGAAGGGGGGGAGGGGGTGGAAACCTTATTAACTTCCTTCAAGACCTTCACTTCTCCAACCTAAAGTCACCTGGTCCTTCTCTAAAATTCAAGCCACCTTCCTTGATGTTGACCTTCACTTTTGAGTCCCACATCCACATGTCAGTCCATATTAAACCCACAAGCAAGTAACAGTACCTCCACTTTGACAGCTGCCATCCCTTCCATATTAAATAATCCCTTCCCTACAGCCTAGGCATCTGTGGGAAACATACCTGCTCCAGTAACAAATCCCTCATTTCCTAAAACAACAATCTATCCAATGTTTTTCTCTCCCGCAACTACTTTACAGACCTCATCCCCAAGCAGATCTCCCAAGCAGTCCATTCCTCACCTTCGAGCAACGTTCCTAACCCCAAACCACCCAGAAGCATCCCCTTAGTCACCTAGTACCCTGGCCTGGAATGCCTCAACAAATGCTCCATCAGGGCTATGATGTTCTCAAGTTATAACTTGCGATACAATCAGTCCAAAGTGTTCTTCCCACACCACCCAGAGTAGCCTTCCACCATCCTCCCAATCTCCGAAGAAATACAAAACTACATGTCTGATTAGGGTGTTGAAAAAGGTCGATAACCAGCTGACACCAACTCGTACTGTGTTTTTGATGTTCAACAGAGTTGAATTCCCGTCAAAGGTCAAAGCAGGATATTAAGTTATCTCCATTCGCCCTTATGTACCAAACCGTACGCGCTGTTTCCAATGCCATAGATTCAACCACACTCGTCAATTTTGCCCTAATACAGCAAAATGTCACTTGTGGTAGGGACGCCCATGAGGGCGATTGCCCGCCTCCGTCCCCTCACTGCCTTAATTGCAATGGTGACCATGCGGCTTTATCTAGGGACTGCCCTGTTGATAAGGATGAAAAGGTCATTCAGCAAATTTGGGTTACGGAAAAGGTCTCAACATCTGCTGCTCGAAAGTTGTTGGCGAGTCAGAAGCCCACTGTCCTTCCAGCGGGCACATACAGTAAGGTCCTCACCTCCACTCGACCTATTAAGGATGCAGGTACGCAGACCTGTGATTTCACTTTCGCTGATACAGTTGTGCATTCGACCAGCCCGAAGATTGCCCATTCCATGTCACCGCTTCCTCCTGCTGCTTCTAAAGTTCAGTCTTCGTCAACCTTTAATAATCCGCAGGCACCTAAACAAGATGCCCGGAATTTGAAAAAGGAACCTGTCCGTGAAGATTTTCTCCGTACTCAGTCTTCTCAACCATAAACTGCTTCTTCTCACCGTCACTCTTCCAAAAGAGCCAACAAAAAAGTGTTCATCTCCTTCGCCACTGAGGCGTGACTCATCCATCACGCCGCCCAACAGTAGTCGGCCCCAATCATGTTCTGTCTCGCCGGGATGCACTACTGTTAGCATTTTACCTGCCCCTCCTGATCAACTCGGGAAGGTAAAAGACGTGTCAGTTGAACCCATGGAACACGATTCTCTGCCTCTAGATAGTGATAGTAGTGTTCCCTCGAAGTCCGGTCGTCAGTGGCCGTCGATGTGACCCTGCCTGCTTGTTCCTTGTATCTTCTTTTCTTCTCTCATTTTTTATCATGGTGCTCCTTCAATGGAATATTCGTGGCATTCGTTCCACTTGGGAAAAATGAGTTTAATATTCTGGTCCTGCGATGCAGGGCGTATCAGATATTAAGCTAATAAGAACAGATACTACACTTTGTTCTTAGCCAAAAGGAAAACTACTCCTTAGATTGCACTGCCCACTTCTAGTTCGTCTCCAAGAAACTGTTACGTCCAAGTGATCATACAGACTTCCCCCACTACACCTGTGTGTGTTTCGACCTGCCACTTGTGGAAGGTACACCAGCCCATGAAGGGGTTCTGATGCTCATTGGGGAAGTCGTCTATTACCATCCCATTTCATTGCATACTCACCTACAGGCAGTTGCCGTCCGCATCACTCTATCCACATTTACCTTTTCTCTCTGTAATATCTATTCGCCATCGTCATCTGCCCTTACTAGGGCAGATGTGCTACACCTCGTTGACCAGCTCCCTTCACCTTTTGTGTTAGTAGGAGACTTTAATGCCCACCACCCCCTATGGGGCTCTCGGGCACCTTGTCCGAGAGGCTCCCTTTTGGTGGACCTTCTCCAACACCTCGATCTTGTCTGCATCAACACCGGTGCACCGACCTTCCTTTCAGACACAACACACACTTACTCCCATATAGACCTCGCGATATGCACTCCTCAGCTTGCCGGTCGGTTTGAGTAGTATGCACTTTCTGACACGTACTCGAGTGACCATTTCCCTTGTCATCCACTTCCTGCATCATTCCTCCATCTCCTCATCCCACTAGTTGGAATATCTCTAAAACCGGCTGGGGGCTTTATTCTTCCATGGCTGTTTCTCACGATCAGAATTTTTCCAGGTGTGACAGTCAGGTCACATAACTGACAGGTTATTCTCACCGCTGCCCAACATTCCATACCTCGCACATCCTCTTCTCCATGTGTCGTACTGGTCCCTTGGTGCACTGCAGCCTGCCGCGATGCACGTAGAGCCCGGCGCCGTGCTTTACACACCTTCCACCGCCACCGAAAGTTGGAGAATAGTTGCAATTATAAACGACTGCGAGTGCAATGTTGTTATACATGACAGCAAAAAACTTGCTGGACTGCTTTTACCATTTCTTTTAACCAACTTACTCCCTCCTCAGCGGTCTGGGGTGGCCTACACTGTTTATCCGGCATCTAGGGAAGGACAAACATCTTCCATCCAGTTATCACCCCATTTCTCTTACTAGCTGCGTCTGTAAGGTGATGAAATGCTCAATTGGTCTGGCTTCTCGAATCTCGACGACTCCTGGCTAATGTTCAATGCGGTTTTCGTAGACACCGCTCTGCTGATGATCACCTCGTCACCTTGTCGACCTTCATTATAAATAACTTTCTAAGGAAGCGTCACACAGTAGCGGTGTTCTTAGACTTGGAGAAAGCATACAATACCTGTTGGAGAGTGGGCATTCTTCACACATTGCACACATGGGGCCTTCGTGGCTGCCTCCCTCTCTTTATTCAAGCGTTTTTGGTGGATCGCAAGTTCCGGGTACGGGTTAGCTCTGTTTTGTCAGATACCTTTCGTCAGGAGAATGGGGTGCTACAGGGCTCTGTCTTGAGCGTAGCTTTTTGCCATTGTAATCAATCAGATCGTAGATTGCCTTTCAGCCGACATTCCCTTTTTGTAGACGATTTTGAAATGTATTGCAGCGCCCAGTGAACATCTTTCTTGGAGCGTTGTCTTGACCGCCTATATTCCTGGAGCATTGCGAACGGCTTCCGTTTCTCCACTGAGAAAACGGTGTGTGTAAACTTCTGGAGATAGAAGGAATTCCTTCCACCATCTCTACGTCTCGGCCCTGTTGCTCTCCCATTCATGGAAACAACAAAATTCTTGGGGGCTAATGTAGGTTTGGAAACTTTGCTGGTCGTCACACGTGTCCTACCTGGCTGCCATTATGCCCGATCCCTTAATGTTCTTAGTGTCCTTAGTGGTACATCATGGGGTGTGGATCGTATCGTTCTGCTTCACCTTTACCAGATCATTGTTCAGTCGAAGCTAGACTACGGAAGCTTTGTATACTCTTTGGCACTGCCGTTGCTTCTCTGCTGTCTCAATTCTATCCATCATCAAGGATTACGCCTGACAACTGGTGCATTTTATACCAGCCCTGTTGAAAGTCTTTATGCCGAAGCTGCTGTATTACCCTTGAACTCTCGGCGTGACATACTCTTGTTGGTACGCATGCTAACTGCTGTCGATACCCAACCATCCATCTTACCAATTATTCTGTGATGACTCAGTCGATCGCCAATATCGGTTGTCTGCGATAGCCTTGCTTCCACCTGGAGTTCGGTTTCGCCGCCTGCTTCAGCGGTTCGATTTTACCCTTCCTTCCACCTTTCGGTTGAGCGAGAGTCCATTGCCACCGTGGCATCAGGCCCAGGTTCACACCCACCTTGAACTTAGTTCACTCCCCAAGGAGAGCACTCCAGATTTGGTATATCGCTTGATCGCAGTTCGATACTGCCATATTTATCTACACTGATGGTTCCAAGAGCACTGATGGTGTCAGACCTGCCTTTGTCGTTGGGGACAACCTGTTCCAATACAAGCTCCATGACCGGTGCTCGAATTTCATGGCTGAGCTTTTTGCACTCCACTGCTGTTTTATACATCTGCCGTCACAGCCTCCATGTTTATGCCATCCTGGCCACGTGGGTGTGCCCCGGAATGAGACCGCCGACATAGCAGCCAAGGCAGCAGCTCTTTTGCCTCGCATGCCTACTTTTTGCGTCCCATCAGACGATGTTCAACGGGCTCTTCGCCATTGTATCGTGTTGTCCTGGCACAGTTCGTGGTTCTAACTCCACGACAATAAATTGAGAACTGTAATACCGATCCCGACCACTTGGAGGACATCCTCACGCCCCTCTCGGCGAGAGGTGGTCATCCTGGCCCGGTTGCGGATCAGTCACTGCCAATTCAGTCACCATCATTTGCTAACCGCTGACCCTGCACCGCTGTGCTCCTGTGGTGAATTGCTGACGGTGCAACATGTTTTACTGTCTTGTGTTAATTTTAATTCTCTCTGTGTAGCCCTTAACTTTCCGTCTACTCTGGAGGAACTTTTAGCTGATGACACACGAGCAGCTGCTGGAGTTTTGTGTTTTATCAGCATGGCCAATTTATCAAAGGATATTTAACCCTTCTAATTGCTTTTTATCTCTCGTTTTCAGCTTTCTGTTGATACTCTCCTGTCTGTCAATTATAAATTATTTCGACATCTAGTGAATCTGTTCCCATCTGGGTTCCAATGACCTGAGAAGTTGTGCGCCCTAAAACCACAAAAAAGGTTGAAGCAGAACTGCTGGTGGTGGCGATACCTATATATAATGTGCTGCCTCAGTGACACTGCTTGGTGAGCTGTCCATTACACTCTTACAGCTTTATAAGGCCGTAATCCAATCGTGCTCAGATTGTGAGGGCCTGGTGTACTACTCTCTCGCACCTTCAGCATTGCAGATCTCGTTTGTAGTGGTGTTCATCTAGTGACAGGGTCTTACCACACTGGCCCTTCACCAACCCTCCTTCCTGAAGGTAGGATCCCTTCCTTGAAGTTTCACCAACAGTTTCTTTCCTCATATGTCTCTCATGTTTGTGCCACTCCCCACCATCCAAATTGCAGGCTTACATTTCCAGCTGCTAGCCTTCTCTCCCTACCACTTCCTTCCACTATAACCTACCAGCCCCCCAGGCCGATATTACTCCTTGGTCCATTCCTCACCTGCAGCTCCACCTGTGATCCACAGGCATCAGTTTGAACAGAAACACTGTTGCCACTTTCTGGCCATACTTCACACATTCAATGGCTCAGATGTACTATATACTGACTAGTTGACCCATTAAAATAATTCCCACTCTATCCTGATCTGTTACAGATAAGTAAGATAGTAATATGGAAAAGGCAGCTGCAAGTACATGTGTATAAAAGACAATAAGCTTTGAAAAATAGTAAAGATATAATAATGGAAAGTCCACGTTGGAATTAATAATATTGTAAGGACAGTTTACAACTCATCGCAAAGATGCGACGATGAGCTGTGACAGGCACATACAAAAGACACACACACACACACACACACACACACACACACATTTTCATCTATTAGCGATGGCCTTCTTCAGAAAATAGGACACTCACACAATCACACAGGCACACAACATAGTCATACAACCATCACCTCTGACTGCCACACGAGTATTCTTTTTTCTGAAGAAGGCCATGTCCGATAGCTGAAAGTGTTGTATGTGTGTGTCATTTGTATGTGCCTGTCACAGCTTGTCATCACGTCTTTGTGGTGAGTTGTAAACTGTCCTCACTATATTATTAATTCCATTAGTATATAAATACAATATGATTAATATCTGATTTTGTGTGTTTCACAATTAACTTTTTCATGTACATTTTATTTTTTGAAAACTTGTTTATTTTACAAAACATTCTTTGAAATGTGGCCATCTTTTATTTTTTGGTTGTATGTGTCTTTAGCACAAACATGTCGAGTCTTGGGGTAAAGCACTCTACTGGAAACCAAAGGGTCGCGGGTTCAATACCTGGTTGGACCTAGGATTTTTTCAGTCTGCGTTTTAACCCATCTTTCACCTCTCAGTGGTATGAGCAGTCACCAGGACTGACACATGGTTCAGATTGCACTTTCATCTGTAGGTCCTCTTTGCCCGGTTCGATAACTGGGGTAGGCTAGAGACACAAAATAATAGTACAAACATAAATATCACTAAATTAGTGAACTCGTGAAAAAGCCATGTATAACTGTTCATGAATCTTGCCCTATGAAGTGTCTGATTTTGTGCTTTATTTATAGTCGTAGGGAAATTGTGTGATAAACTGTGCTTGCATCAAAGAAGGTCTTTGGCTTGCATAAAGAATCTAAACAACTGTAAAAGCTGCTGTTGACATTAGTTGAAATGTTTGTCAAGCTTATGGGACTTGACTGCCAGGTCGTCAGTCCCTAAACTTAGAAACTACTTATAAACTACCTTATACTAAAGACAACACATACATTCATGCCCAAGGGAGGATTCTAACTTCTGACGGGGAAGGGCCTCACACATTGGAGCATAGCACCTTAATGTGCTTGGCCACTCTGCCATGGCTCATGTTAATTAAACAGATTGTCAATAGATGGCACGTTCTACGTAGCTTCTATGTCGGCCATGCAATCTAAGTGTGGTGGGTGATGGGAGCAACCATAAATACATCTTCCATTTACAATCGTTCGCAGGGTATCAACTTAAGATTGTACAAACAGTACAATTTTTTTAATAGTTTTTTTGAGAAAACAAAAACTTTAAACTACCTGTGTATTTTCCGTCATTAGTGGAGAACGAAACCTTGAAATTGATACCTCAATGATTAATTATGGATAAGTAATATGGGAGCTATGGTGTACCCACACTCAAACACCAATGAGAAATAATATATTACCATATCTTGTGTTCCTGACCACCTGAGTGACTTCAGTCGTCAACCATTGTCTTTCTCCAAATCCTTTGGTGCACTCAATTGAATCTCCATCTTAGCACTAAGTAAGTCTGGCTGTTCGGTAGACTTTGTTTGGATCCCAGGCCACAACGGCATCCTGGGGAAAGAGCACGTCCATTGACTAGATGAGCTGGCCACGACCTCTCAGCCCCTAGATATCCATATCCGAGAAAGGGATATCCGATGTGGTTGCAACAGAAGGTCTTAGAGGCTTGTAATTTAGAATGGTTTACTGTGAGCATGGCAAACAAGCTCAGGGTGATAGTCTTCTAAGGCCACATACAAGTCTTCTCAAGCCTTCCTGCAGAGATTCTGTTGTCCTCCATCGCATGCGTATCGGTGGTTAATGCATGGTGACCTATTATGTCAAGAGGCCCCACCAAATTGACATTCTGGTGATTCTTTCGCAGCGGTGCATGTCTTTGTGGACTGTCCACTGTTAGTCGCCTTTAGTCAGTCTTTCACCCTGCCTGCTGAGCATCCCCTGATTTTAGCTCACAATGCTACTCTAAGGCTGACCATGTTTTAGGTTTTATTCATACAATGGGCTTTTATCATTCTATTTAGTGGTGGGCACATTTGCCTGATTTCTCGGGCCCCCACTCCTTCATGAATTAAATCTTCTTTCTACCTAGAGGGTTTGTCTGCAGAGTGGCTGGCTCATCCTGTATTATCCTGGTGATCAGTCAGCCCCACTCTTCTGCTTTGATGTTTTAGCACTGTTGACTCCTTGGTGTACTCCTTTTTTGTGTTAATTTAGCATTCACTGACTATCTGCATATATCGTGTCTTGGGCGTGGAGTGCTTGACTTAATTTGTTCATCTTATTATGTGACCTCTCAGCTAGGAAAAAGGGACTGATAATCCTGCAGTTTAGTCCCCTTTGAACACTCCTCTTCCTCCTCCTCCCCCTCCTCCTCCTCCTCACCCTCCCCCCTCCTCCTCCTCCTCCTCACCCTCCCCCCTCCTCCTCCTCCTCCTCCTCACCCTCCCCCCTCCTCCTCCTCCTCCTCCTCACCCTCCCCCCTCCTCCTCCTCCTCCTCCTCACCCTCCCCCCTCCTCCTCCTCCTCCTCACCCTCCCCCCTCCTCCTCCTCCTCCTCACCCTCCTCCTCCTCCTCCTCACCCTCCTCCTCCTCCTCCTCACCCTCCCCCCTCCTCCTCCTCCTCACCCTCCCCCCTCCTCCTCCTCCTCACCCTCCCCCTCCTCCTCCTCCTCACCCTCCCCCTCCTCCTCCTCCTCACCCTCCCCCTCCTCCTCCTCCTCACCCTCCCCCTCCTCCTCCTCCTCACCCTCCCCCTCCTCCTCCTCCTCACCCTCCCCCTCCTCCTCCTCCTCCACCTCCCCCTCCTCCTCCTCCTCCACCTCACCCTCCTCCTCCTCCTCCACCTCACCCTCCCCCTCCTCCTCCACCTCACCCTCCCCCTCCTCCTCCACCTCACCCTCCCCCTCCTCCTCCTCCTCACCCTCCCCCCCTCCTCCTCCTCCTCACCCTCCCCCCCCCTCCTCCTCCTCCTCCTCCTCCTCACCCTCCCCCCCCCCTCCTCCTCCTCCTCCTCCTCCTCACCCTCCCCCCCCCCTCCTCCTCCTCCTCACCCTCCCCCCTCCTCCTCCTCCTCCTCCTCACCCTCCCCCCCTCCTCCTCCTCCTCCTCCTCCTCCACCTCACCCTCCCCCCCTCCTCCTCCTCCACCTCCCCCTCCCCCCCCCTCCTCCTCCACCTCCCCCTCCCCCCCCTCCTCCTCCTCCTCCCCCCCCTCCTCCTCCTCCTCCTCACCCTCCCCCCCTCCTCCTCCTCCTCCTCCTCACCCTCCCCCCTCCTCCTCCTCCTCCTCCTCACCCTCCCCCCCTCCTCCTCCTCCTCCTCCTCCTCCACCTCACCCTCCCCCCCTCCTCCTCCTCCACCTCCCCCTCCCCCCCCTCCTCCTCCACCTCCCCCTCCCCCCCCTCCTCCTCCTCCTCCCCCCCCTCCTCCTCCTCCTCCTCACCCTCCCCCCCTCCTCCTCCTCCTCCTCCTCCTCCTCCTCACCCTCCCCCCCTCCTCCTCCTCCTCCTCCTCCTCCTCCTCCTCCTCACCCTCCCCCCCTCCTCCTCCTCCTCCTCCTCCTCCTCCTCACCCTCCCCCCCTCCTCCTCCTCCTCCTCCTCACCCTCCCCCCCCCCCTCCTCCTCCTCCTCCTCACCCTCCCCCCCCTCCTCCTCCTCCTCCTCCTCACCCTCCCCCCCCCCTCCTCCTCCTCCTCCTCCTCACCCTCCCCCCCTCTTCCTCCTCCTCACCCTCCCCCCCTCTTCCTCCTCCTCCCCCCCCCTCCTCCTCCTCACCCTCCCCCCCCTCCTTTTCCTCCTCCTCCTCCTCCTCCTCCTCCTCACCCTCCCCCCCTCCTCCTCCACCACCACCAACCAACAACAATAACAACAGTGCAAATCTTCATTTTTACTGTAAATAAGAACCAAGAATAACGAAATCTTTAGAAAAGTTTTTTACTTGATCATTTTGTAATACATTTGACTTGAGGCACCTTCAAATTCTTCACAAATTTGACTGCATTTGTAACAGTTTTTAATAATCTCATAAATAGCCTATTTGTCACTTTCATTAATGGAACTGAATGAATGTGTTCTCTCTCTTTGGTTGCAGGGTGATGGTGGTGGGCCCCTCGTGTGCCCCATTACTGGCGATGATGGGCGTTACATTCAAGTTGGTATTGTGTCGTGGGGCATTGGCTGTGGAGGCGGCAGGACACCAGCAGTCTATGCCAGTCTATCCTACTTCAGGGACTGGGTCGATAAGCAGTTAGAAGACAATTTATTCAAAAACATTGCCATACCCCCACCTAGTGTGGAAGAAGATGAGAGACTTAAAGTACCTAAGCCAACATGGGGATAACAAAAATAATCTAAAAAACTTTTCAATTTTACTACCTATATTTTAAAAAAAATTCATATTATGACCTGGAAATGTACTTTTTTATCAGTAGTTGACAAAGCTGGAATGTTCCTAGGTGACAAAGACATTCATTCATTTATTTATGCTCTGAGAAATACAGGATATCACCTTAAAGTGTGAATTCAAACATGCAAGAAACTAGCATTTCACTACATATTTTAAAGTTTTTAACTGAAGTTGTGCATGTATTTATAAACTATATTGTCGCAGAATCATTAATAATAAACAATGGAAAGTTATGTATTACATAATAAAGGAATCAAGTGTATTTTTGTATTTTAAATAAAATCCAGATGTGAGAAATCTTTGTGATTCACTATACACTTGTCAACCTCCCTATTTCCAGTAGCTTATTCTTGTGACACAATTTTTCAGTCGCAGAGTACCTTGTAACTTTTCAATAAGTTTCCTGTAGTTTAGAATATGGTTATTTCTTGTGCACTGATGTCTCACCTTCATTTGATATGCTATCTGAATAAGCACGTGTATTCTGCAATGATGAATGACATTTAGTAGAAATTTTGGGCAACTGTCAATTTGGATCCTGATGCATAATAAGTTTGTTATATTCCCATACACACAGTGGTGGGGATGCTGACTAGCAAATGACAAAGGATAATTAATTATACAAATATATATCTCAGAATGGTTCAAATGACTGTAAAACCTAGGTAAATTGGTAGACTAAATGAAAAAACTGGGGCTTATGGTAAGGCAAATGTTATTAGCAGGCAACCTCTGCAGCATTTAAAAGACCTCAGTTGATTTAGGTTTACTTGGGCAAATAATCCATGTCTTTATTTCTAAGAGTTCACAATGGACTGCTTGTGAAGAATACTCTGTAGTTCAATACAGGACTGGACAGCTTTTATACATTTACAACTATGATTGCCATAATATATAGGTCACACACTTTTTCATGGCCCCTCTGTGATTGGTGAAAGTCGGCTGAGTTTGTGTGTCTATGGAATGTTTATGCTCTGTACTAACCTTACCTTGTAACAGCATTGTACATCATAGATGTATTGTTGATTCGTGCTTGGTATTTGCTAAAATAAGTCCACATACCTTAATGACTTCTTTTAGAAAAAGGAAAGCTGTTCTTGAAAGTGGTGTGAAGAATGTTAATTGAAGAAAACACTGTTTGTCCGAAGCACAATATCGCTCGTTCCGCATACACCCGTCGAATGCCCATCAGGCAGTCCCGGCCGTTTGACAGCGCGCCGCCAGCAGATGGTGCGCAGCTCACGTCAGCTGTTTCGATGACCGTGCCCTCCTGTGGCTAGGCCGGGAACTATCTCAGCCGGGCCTGCACCAGCCACAGAACAATACAGGCGTGCATGATCTGAATGGCCTGCTAGGCCATAACATTCCTCCCCCCTTGGGGCGAGGAGCCAGGCTCCGGAATGGCAGTGCAGAGGTCTGGCTGCTTGGACTCTTCCACCTCCATCCGATCGTCTTGTGGCTCCATCCACTCCCTAGCCGGAACCACCTCGTATGGATGGAACCCCTTTGAGCGACGAGAGGTTCGCCCTCATGAACAATGTCTACCTGCTCCCAGCACTGGCGATGGCAGTGGGTCCTACATTCCCCCCCCCTCCTGTGACACTTCCATGGGCAACTCTGGGCCTCCGTCAGCCTGATGCTAAGGACCCCCCCACTGCCGGTGACCGGAGCCGTCCACTCCTTGGAGCTGGCTGCAGGGGCTGTGGGCCCCGCACCCCGACGGTGGCGGAAAATCCCCTCGCCCTCCAGCCACTGTCCGCGACAATGAAGTTGGTAGAGAACTGTCCCCCGATGGCACTCTCGTGCGAGGGGGGGCTAGACCCGGAAGAGGAGGAAGGGACCGTAGGCGTGGGAGGAGGATGGCGGACCCGGAGCTGATCGTGGTGGTGGGTGAGGATCCCAGTAGGATAACGGACCTCAGAGACGACGGCCCCGCCCCCGAATGACCACGGCCGGGAACCAACGAGGATGGCAGCCGTAGCCTCGAGCCCAGACAGCCGAGCTAGGGGCAAAACATGAGAGAGGACGAGGACGGGGTGCAGAAGGGCCCGGATGTAAGAGGGACAACAGCGTCCGATGATGGCGGCCATGAAGGAGCTCAGAGGGGCTCTTCTGAGCTGCCGGGATGGACCGATAGGATGATAGAAATCGGAGGAGGGCTTCCTCCACTGAAAGATGCGCCACATACTTGCGCATTTGCGTCTTGAAAGTGCGTCAAACCTCTCTGCCGCCCCATGGGACTGTGGGTGGAAAGCTGGGGCCAGGACATGGTGGATCCCATGGGTAGAACAAAAATCGCGAATGTGTTGTGAAGTAAACTGTGGCCCGTTATCTGTCGCCATTGCGACCGGGAGACCCTCAATAGAAAATATCTTTAACAGGGAACGGGTGGTAACTTCCGCGGACGTGGAGGCCAGGCGAACAACAAACGGGAAGTTGGAGTATGAGTCAATGACGCAAAGCCAGTAGCTATCTAAGAAGGGCCCCGCAAAATCGACATGGAGTCGTTCCCACTTTGCAGACGGAGTGGGCCATGGGGGGGGGAGAGAGAGAGAGAGAGAGAGAGAGAGAGAGAGAGAGAGAGAGAGAGAGAGAGAGAGATGAGCGAGGAGCTGCTTGTTGGGATGCACAAGAAGAGCATCCTGAAATGAGGCGAGTTATATACCCATCTATGCCTGGCCAATATACATGTCGGCGGGCAAGCATCTTTGTGCGAGAGATGCCCCAGTGGTCCCGATGGAGAAGATCGAGAATATCGAGAATCTGGCAGCGCAATGACGCTGGAACCACCACTCGATGGAGCCGTCTTCCGTGAACAATAGCACAATGCTCTCGTAGGTGCTAAAGCGGTGACGGAGGGCATAATAATTGCGGAGAGGGTCTGATGCCCGACCCGGAGGACACTCCGACCAGCCTTGCTTCACCCGTTTAAGGACAACCCGGAGGACAGGGTCAGCCACGGTGGCCTCCGCGATCCGTGAGCTATTGATAGGGAAACCAGAAACTAGGTCTACTGCTGACTCAACTGCAAAACACAAAAGCTCTTCTGCATCAAAGACCACGTCGGGGCCTACTGGGAGGTGCGATAGGGCGTCGGCATTGGCGTGATGAGCCGTTGAGCGGTACTGTATCTTGTAATGAAAACGAGAGGTACAAGGCCCAGCGTTGAAGACGATGGGATGCCTTGTCCGGAAGAGCCGCCGACGGGTGGAACAAGGACACTAATGGGCAGTGGTCCGTGTATAGGGTTAACTTTGACCCATAGAGAAAAATGTAAAACTTTTTTAGAGCAAAAACGATTGCTAGGGCCTCCTTGTCCACCTGGGAATACCGGCGCTGCGCCTCCCTAAGAGTTTTATGCAAACGCCAATGGGCACTCCGACCCATCGGGGAACCGATGTGCCAGCACCGCCTCCACACCGTGCTGGGAGGCATCTGCAGCCACCACAAGCGGGACCCCTGCGGTGTACGCAGCAGGGCATGGAGCCTCAAGGAGGGCCGCTTTGTGATTGAAAAGCCCGCTCACACGCTGGAAACCAGTGGAACGGGACACCCTTACGCAACAATTGGTGCAGGGGGTGAGCCACTGTGGCTGCCTGCAGGAGGAAGCGATGATAATAGGCGATGTTGCCCAGGAATACTTGAAGTTCGTGAACGGAAGGAGGAGGGGGAAGATCTGCGACCGCATGCACGTGCTCTGCCACGGGACGCACCCCCCGACCTGGATACCTCGTAGCCTAAGTACTGGATAGTCGGTTGGAAGAACGAAGATTTCTGGAAATTACAGCGGAGGCCAGCCCCCCCCCCCCCCTTGAGAACAGAAAACAAGGAACGGAGGTTGGCAATATGGTCAGCAGCTGTGGATCCCGTCACCACAATATCATCCATGTAGTTCACGCAACAAGGAACCGGTGCTAGCAACTGATCCAAAAAAAGCTGAAAGATTGCGAGGGCACTGGCCACCCCGAATGGCAATCTCTGATATTGATATAGGGCAAAAGGCGTAGAAATAACCAGTGCCTGCTTGGAGGCATCATCTAAAGGCAACTGGAGATAAGCTTCTGCCAGATCGATCTTCGAAAAATACTGGCCCCCCTGACAACTGATCTATCAATTCTGCTGGGTGAGGCATGGGAAAAGAATCAATGATGGATTGAGAATTTACAGTTTTCTTAAAGTCGCCACATAAACGCAGGGCCCCTGAAGGCTTGCATATGACAACTAGAGGGAGGCCCATTCGCTTGCTGTGATAGGACGCAAAATACCCTCCGCAGTCAGGCGATCTAATTCGGATTGAACAGCGCCGTGGAGGGCGATTGGGAGGGGCCGAGCACGACAGAAGACGGGGCGAGCCGTACTTTTAAGTGTAATGGTGGCCCGAAAAATCTTAGCACACCCAAGACCCGGCGCAAACAAGGACGAGAACTCCACGCAGAGCTGCGTGAGACTCTCGTATGGAATTTGATCGGAAACCAAGCAGACAGAATCAGTAATAGTAAAGCCAAAAGCGTGGAAAGCGTCGAGGCCGAAAATATTCGTAGCCGTTGCACTGTTTACTACCACAAACGGTACCGCGCGGCTAACTTTCTGATATGTAGCTTTGGCGACAAACAACCCCAAAAGTGGAATAGGGTGGCCGCCGTAGCCAACCAACGCGCAAGGCGCCGGACGTAAAGTGGGGGAGCCTAATGCTTGATGAGTAGCAGAACTTAGAAGTGATGTCGTCGCGCCAGTGTCCACTTGAAGCGTGACAGTTTTCCGCAGAATGCGGAGGTCTCTAAACAATTTCGGCGGCTGTACGCCGACGGGAACAACCTTATTAATATCCATGGGCGATGCGCCGAAATCGCGAGGGAGAGAGGTCTTTTGCGGCCCTTAGCAGAGGAGCGGCACACTCGGACGATGTGTCTGAATTTTCCACAACGATTACATGTGGCCCATCTGTGCGGGCACGATTCCCGAGAATGGGATGCCCTGCACGAAAGACATGAAATCGGCTCACTCTCTGAAGCGGGCGACGCGCGCCGCCTTCCCCCCCCCCGCGCATACGACATAGGCGAGCGTCGCGGCGGCAGAAGGGTGGGAGGGGAGGGCGACGCAACAAGTCACTGTGGCCCACGCGCGGTACGACTGACCCGGCTGTTTCCGTGAAAGGTAGAAAGGTATACGGGCAGACACCATGTGAGAGTGGCGGCGAAAATACGCCACAAAGAGAGAACAGATATCCGGAAAGGACAGGGATGCCTGCGTCTCAAGTGGCGCCAAATCGCCCAGCAAACGAAAAATACGAGGCGAGAGCCACGAAAGGAAATAAGCTTTTTGCTTACCTTCATCACACACCTGGAAGACTACAAAGTGTTGGCGTAAACGCTGTTCGTAGTCGGACCAATCCTCGGCAATGTCGACAAAGGGAGGAAACAGAGGAACGGGCAACCCGACCTGTTGTGTGTCAGCCCGGGTCAAGGTGTCAATAGCCACCGTGAGGGAAGCATTCTGTTGAGCCAAAAGTTCCGGTAACGACTGAAGATTCGTCAGCAATACGCTAAGATGTTCTACCATGACTGCGGCAGGAAGACCACGCTACCATAAACCTCATCGCCACTGAGGAAAATACTGTTTGTCCGAAGCAGAATATCGCTCGTTCCGCATACACCCGTCGAATGCCCGTCAGGCAGTCCCGGCCGTTTGACAGCGCGCCGCCAGCAGATGGCGCACAGCTCACATCAGCTGTTTCAATGACCATGCCCTCCTGTGGCTAGGCCGGGAACTATCTCAGCCGCGCCCGCGCCAGCCACAGAACAACACAGGCGCGCGCGATCTGAATGGCCCGCTAGGCCATAACATTAATTCTGATTTTTATTCAGTTTGACAATGAAGAGGCAGAAAGTGTTGCTACCCCCTGCTTAATAAGTCCCTTTAAAATATTATTTTATAGCTAAATATTCCAGTTTTGTATTACTCATATATTAAAGTGATAATTTTCTGTTCCATCTGTGATGCTTTATCTCCGTACTTGTAAGCTATATGCCATAAGCTGGCGGCACTGGAAGAAAAGGCGGGGCTTGTTCTAACAGCCAATGCGCTACGAGCTGCATACAAGCTTCACCTCCCAACATTCTCCGCTCAGGGGCCATGTTTAAGTGCATGATCAGTACACAGTAAGCAGCAGTTACAATGTCATAGACTATTACCGCCACTAGTAAACATGATTTTGAGAGAATCATATGAAATGTGATTTATTTATCTCATTACGTACAATTTTCAAATCATTTGATTTGTGTACAGGAGACATGTCAAAATGCCAGCATTTTATAATACACATTTATATATATACATTTATAGTGGGAAACATTCCTAGTAGGAAAAATATAAAAAAAAGTGATAGTTTAACTTACCATCTCTTTTTTCTATGTACATGGGAGGTAATAGATAGTTTCAAAATTTTTTAACAGTGGTCAACAAGACACCCATTACTTGGCAATAGACACATTCATAATTATTTTCTTTTGTAGTATAAGGGTTCTTGAGGAACTTGATGTATATCCTCCAAAGATTATGCCATTATCTGTCTTGTCTGTTTGTGACACATGACAAAATACTCATTGCAAATGCCTAACTATTTAGTTTATTTGCAAGATAATCAATTTGTACTTTCCAATTTAATATTTTTATCAAGATACAAGCCTAAAAACTTTACATGGTTTGCTTTTATGATATGCTGATCATTGCAGTTTCTTTTTATTTCACTACTTTTTACTGATTTAGCTTCCAATTGTGTCAGTTTGATTTTAGTCACATTTATTTTTAGTCCATTTTGATGGAAGCACGATTCTAATTTTTCCAAAATATTTTTGACAAATCCCAAAATTTCTTCAGAAACCTCATTTTCTTGCATTTATCGTGAATCTTTAATTCAGCGCAAAGCTCCTAGTGATTGGGAAAAAAGCGCAGGTGGCTCCCGTTTATAAGAAAGGAAAGAGAACACAATTACAGGCCAATATAGTTGACATCAGTTTCATGTAGAATTTTAGAGCATATTCTCAGTTTGAATATAGTAAATTTCCTTGAAATGGAAAAGCTTCTTTTTATGAATCAGCACGGGTTTAGGAAACATCGTTCATGTGAAACTCAGCTTGCCTTTTCTCACGTGACATCTTGCGAGCCATGGATGAAAGCACCATGTGAATTGGTTTTTTTTTTCTCTTCTTCTTCTTCTTCCTCTTCTTCTTCCCCCCCCCCCCCCCCCCTCCTTCCTCTCTTTGTTCTCGACTTCAAAAAGGCGTTAGACGCGGTGCCACACTTCAGACTGCTAACGAAGATATGAGCTTATGGAATAGGTTCACAGATTTGTGACTGGCTGGAAGACTTCCTAAGTAATAGAACGCAGTACGTTGTTCTCGACAGCGAGTGTTCATCAGAGATGAGTGTATCATCTGGCATGCCCCAGGGGAGTGTGATAGGACCGCTATTATTTTCTATCTATATAAATGATCTGATGGATAGAGTAACTTGTAATTTGTGGCTGTTTGCTGATGATGTTGTGGTGTATGGGAGGGTGTCGTCTGTAACTGACTGTAATAGCATACAGGATGACTTAGATAAAAATTTTTAGTTGGTGCGAAGAATGGTAGCTAGCTCTCAATGTAGAAAAATGTGAGGTCATGCGCATGAGTAGAAAAAGCAATCCCATAATGTTCGAATACAGCATTAGTAGTGAGCTTCTTGATGGTGTTGCGTCGTTCAAATATCTAGGCATAACATTGCAGAGCGATGTGAAATGGAACGAGCTTGTAAGGACAGTTGTAAGGCGGACAGCTGACTTCGGTTTATTGGGAGAATTTTGGGAAGATGTACTTCACCTGTAAAGGAGACCGCATATAAAACGCTTGTACGACCACGTCTTGAGTATTGCTCAAGTGTTTGGGACCCGCAGCAGATCAGTTTAAAGGAAGACATAGAGGCAGTTCAGAAATGAGCAGCTAGATTTGTTACCGATAGGTTCGACCAATGCGCGAGTGTCACGGAAATGCTCCGGCAACTCAATTGGGGATTGCTGGAGGAAAGACGACGTCTTTTTCGTGAATTTCTGTTAAGTAAATTTAGAGGTCCGGAATTTGAAGCTGAGTGTAGTACGATCTTGCTGCCGCCCACTTACATTTCACGTAAAGATCACAAAGACAAGATAAGAGAAATTAGGGCTCGTATGGAGGCATATGGGCATTCTTTTTTCCTCGTTCAATTTGGGAGTGGAATAGGAAAGAAAATACCTAGTAGTGGTACAGTGTACCCTCTGCCATGCGCCTTACGGTGAATTGCGGAGTATGTATGTAGATGTAGAACCTCATTTTCAAATAGAACGGATGTATTATCAGCAAATGAAACTGAATTTATATTGATGCTGAGTGGTAAGTTATTACATAGCAATGGAAAATGTAGGGACCCAATACTGAACCTTGCAGGACTCTTTTGGAAACAGTTTTCCAGTCCGAGAAGTAATTTATTGAATTGAATTGGATTGTATAACTAATGTTTCCTATCTGTCAAGTAAGAGTGTAACAATAGTAAAGCACTATCCCTGATACCACACGTTTGTAATTTGTGTAGTAGTAACAGTGGTTCACTGAATCAAATGCTTTTGTTATATCACAGAAGACCCCCTGTTTTTTCTACCTTTATCCAGTTAGGAGCATACATTTTTAGTGAACTCATTGAAGGCATTTACAATGATTTTTCCTCATTGGAATCCAAATTAATTTAAAAAAAAATTGTTATTTAATGTAAAAAGGTTTCAAAGTTGCTTTGCCATATTCTTTTCAAACAATTTAGAGAAGACCGTTTAAAGGTGTTTCATAAATCAGTCATACATCCCTTTTTGTTGGATGTTCAGTGGTAGTTGCAGTAGCTCACCTGCCTGTACATTATCAAGACGACAGGTTCTAGGTCTATGAATCTCAAACATTACACGTTTCATAAAATATCTTCATTCATTCACAGTCTTGAGAGACACACAAACATTCATAACAAAGTATTAAACTATTGTACCAAGACATGTTGTACACTATGACTGACTGACTACAAATGTAAGACTTGGGCTGAATGTAAGTCACTCATGACCAACTAAAGACTTATACTAAAATTGTTTGTGCCAATTCAAGCGTATTAATACCTTTATTGAATTGCTAGAACATTCTATAACAAGGAAGTTGTAACAGTTCATATTAAATAGCTTATCTATATAATATAAATGACGCTTTCATAAAGATACACAAAATTATGACAATAATTGTTTCTTTTTTTTTTTTATCAAAACAATATGGAAATTAAGATCATAAGTAATTTACAACTAGAGCAGTAGACAAGTTCATTTATATTTTTTATAATAATTAAAGTAATTATACAGTTTTAAGGTAAGCTAAATATTGGAAACCAATCAGTTCATTGCAAAAGACATCAGACAATGTTAGTTATAAATATTATTACCAAAAATGTATTACTACATAATGTTCACATTAGGTTTTTAATAACAGAAATAGTTTAACAAGATAAAATAAAACCTTGTCATTGATGCAATGTTTTATGATTAGATTTTAGGTTATGCATAAGGAAAGGCATGTTTCCAAGTTGTATTGAACAATTGATATATCCAAACAAGCGGATTTTTATGTGGATATATTCATCATAACCGGCAGAAGAAAGGGCAGCAATTCCCCATATCCTCAGATGCTCCTTTTTGAATAAGTTTTATATCATAATATTTCAATTTATCTGGAAAACGGTTCAACTCAAAGGACTGGTTTATAATAGTTAACAGTGACAGTGAAACGACGTCACATACGTATTTCATTACAGAAGTTGGTTATTTCATTCCATCCAGATGAGGTTTTGTTTTTTAATAACAATATTTTTCAAACTGTATAAAACATGTGTTCTGATTGTTTTCCAAATTTATGAAATTTGCCTCATTTCTATAGGCTGCCATATCTATATCTGGTCTTGTTAGATTTTAAAAAGAATTCACTGAAATAGTTTGAAAATATTTTTGTAAGCCCAGTTCAGATGTCAGATATACACTCCTGGCCATTAAAATTGCTTCACCACGAAGATGACATGCTACAGACATGAAATTTAACCAACAAGAAGAAGATGCTCTGATGTGCAAATGATTAGCTTTTCAGAGCATTCACACAAGGTTGGCACTAGTGGCGACACCTACAACGTGCTGACATGAGGAAAGTGAAACTGATTTCTCATACACAAACAGCAGTTGACCGATGTTGCCTGGTGAAACATTGTTGTGATGCCTCATGTAAGGAGGAGAAATGTGTACCATCATGTTCCTGTCTTTGATAGAGGTCGGATGGTAGCCTATCGTGATCGCGGTTTATCGTATTGTGACATTGCTGATCACATCAGTCACGATCCAATGACTGTTAGCAGAATATGGAATCGGTGGATTCAAGAGGGAAATACGGAATGCCATGCTGGATCCCAATGGCCTTGTATCACTAGCAAACGAGATGGCAGGCATCTTATCTGCATGGCTGTAACAGATCGTGCATCCATGTCTCAATCCCTGAGTCAACAGACGGGGACGTTTGCAAGACGACAACCATCTGTATGAACAGTTAGACGTCATTTGCAGCAGCATGAACTATCAGCTCTGAGAGCATGGCTGTTGTCACCCTCGACGCTGAATCACAGACAGGAGTGCCTGTGATGGGGTACGCAAAGCCAAACTTGGTTGCACAAATGGCAAAATATAACTTTTTTTTTTTTTTTTTTTTTTTTTTTTCCTTCTTTTAAAAGGTGAATACAGGTTCTGTTTACAGCATTATGATGGTCGCATCCATGTTTGGCGACAGCATGGTGAATGCACATTGGAAGCATGTATTCGTCATCGCCAAACTGGCATATCAACCGACATGATAGTATGGGGTGTCATTGGTTACACGTCTCGGTCACCTCTTGTTCGCATCGATGGCACTTTGAACAGTGGCTGTTACATTTCAGATGTGTTATGACCCATGGCTCTACCCTTCATTCGATCCCTGCGGAACCCTACATTTCAGCAAGATAATGCATGTTGCAGGGCCTGTATGAGTCTGGATATGGAAAATGTTTGCTAGCCAGCACAATGAAAAGTCTGGTCAATGGTGGCCGAGCAACTGGCTCGTCACAATACGCCAGTCACTACTCTTGATGAACTGTGGTATCATGTTGAAGCTGCATGCGCATCTGTACCTGTACACGCGATCCAAGCTCTATTTGACTCTATGCCCAAGTGAATCAAGGCCATTATTATAGCCAGAGGTGGTGGTTCTGGATATGATTTCTCAGGATCTATACACCCAAATTGCATGAAAATGTAATCACATGTCAGTTCTAGTATAATATATTTCCACGAGAGCTCATATCAACCGACTGCCGGTGTGGCACAGGGGATGGTGTCACGGATTGTGGTGCTGAGGTCGCCAGTTCAATCCCGTCCACCAACAAAAATTAATTTCCATAATGTTCTAAATGTTTCTTACATTCTCTTGTAATTTCTACTTGTTTCTTATGTTAACTATTCTTCTAATTTATGGTACATTCTGTCTGTGTATAAATAGCAGAGCACTCTGCCCAAGAGGCAGTTAGTGTTGCGTGTATGTTGAGTTCGCAATAAACCTGCTTTCAGTATAAGTGCTGTGTTCAATTGACAACCCTGTCTTCAAAGTCAAGCCTGCTTCATTTTCAATGCGACATTGTTTGGTGGAGGCGCCACGTACTCTGTGCAACAGCTTCATCACCGTGGCTCCAATTAGGCAACTTAAAAGCCATCGCTTACATGAACTAGAACTGGAATACAAGGAATATACCAAGTACACCCTTCCGAAATTCCGTATCATAAGAAGAACCATGGACATGAAACCAGCGGTAAGCTAACTGCACATCATACACCCATTGATGTTCTCTGGAGACGCTGCACAGGACCCCAATTAAGTGGCTTAAAGGTTTCGACCGAGTCGCCAAGTATAACAGGTGGATCATACAATGTGTTTTACTAACGTTTATTTCTACCTGGACAGAACAGCCCAGCAATGATTTGAGAATAACGAAGACAAGCTGTATGACTGGGAAATGTACCAGACAGAACTTAAGAAGACATTTGGAGACCGCCAGGGACAAATCCGCTTGGCTGGAGAACAATCCAAATATGACTGAGGACGACAAAATCACACACCTGATGAAAGGTATTGCAGAAGACATGTACCATGCTCTTCTGATCAAAGATGTGACTATGACAGAAGAGTTCATCAAGTGGTGCCAGCGTACTGAAGAGATGGAACAAATAAGGGTTGGACAAAAGAAGTACGACAGACTCCTGAATGTAGTCCCTATGGCTGTTGTGGAAGACCAGCATGACTTCGCTTCTCTCATACAACAAATTGTGAGAGAAAAATTGCAACAATTTATGGCAGCTGGGACTGTTAGACTGAGCGAAGATCAGATTATGACCATGTATGTAAGCCCTGTAAGTCACGAGGGAGCCGATGCCGCTGAGGACGAGGTATTCCAGACATTAGCTCCTGTCTGGCTCGCCAATAGCAACCGACATGAAGAATGGTGTCGTCCTGCTATGACTTACGCTGCAGCCACCTAACGGCAGCCTATGAACTAACCGACACAACCACAACCAATTCCCCCAGCAACTATGACAGCCCGCAGAAGAGCAGACATCTAAGAGGACAGAAGACAACACACCACTGTGTTTCCACTGTGGATACCTTGGACATGTTGTATGCTACTGCAAGTTCTATCCCAGACTGCTGATGAGTTCAGTCGACCTATGAGAAGAAGCCCATTGCCGTACCATGGACGAGGTCGTTCCCAGACGTGCCGCTGCCGTTCACCATCGCTGTACAGAGGTACCAGCTACTCCTCTAGCCACTGTGCCCAGGAAAACTAAGCGAGATGACCATCTATGGAGGACAGGCCGTCGCCGATGAAAATCCTCCATGAATGACCGTCGCTAAGATGTCGGGAAATCTCATTGACATGATAATCAACGACCAACCTGTTTGGGCCCTTGTTGATTCGAGAGCTTCTTTCTCTGTATTGTCAGATAATTACTGCTGCACACTAAAAAAGACAATGTTCTGTGATACGGGGGCAACTGTGCTGAAGGTCGCAAATGGAAAGTCCGTCCAGCCAGCAGGAATGTATGTCGCAAGAATAACCATCAACAACAGGAAGCAGCCATTTGAATTTGTTTTTTTAACAGAATGAAGTCATCATGTCATCCTCGGATGGGACTTCCTTCAGGCATCCCAAGCTATCATTGACTGTGGAAGATCTGAGCTGTAACTTAGTCATTCCGATGGGTACATGTAATACAGAATTTTCTGGGAAGTTATTTGCCATTGACAATGTGACGATCCCACCGTTGACAATGACAAGAGTTCCAGTTACAAACACAGATGACCGGTTAAACTGTGAAGTGATTGTCAATAGTAAAAAGTTTATTACGCTTAAAAACGAAATTTACATACCAGCGGCTATCATTAGCATTACTGGTGGTTGAGGAGAGATTTGGATCAGTAATTGTCATGAGCAGTCACAACTTATCCCCAAAGGAATGTGTATCGAGACAGCTGAACTAATCCAGGATGGTGAGCGCAACATCATCAACGAAGGAAGACCCATGCTCTGCTGTTAGTAAAGACAACACGCTGGAGGAAAAAAACCATGGAACTGCCAATAGGGTCCCCACTGACCAAGGAACAACGCACATTCACCCCCAGCAGGGGAAAAGTAAGATGAAATGGCGCACGATAAACCACCGTATCAATACTGGCCAGTGTTCGTATAGAATGTCAGATAATTTTGGAGGAAGTGGAGAAGATGTTGCCCGATGACACTATTCAAACTTCGGAGAGTCCTCGGTCATCTCCAGTGGTCCTCGTAAAAAAAGAAGGATGGCACGTGGCAATTCTGTGTCGACTATCAGCGGCTGAAAAAAATCACAAAGAAAGATGTTCATCCAATTCCACATATTGACGGCACCTTAGACTGCTTGAAAGGAGCTACATACTTCTCAACTATGGACATGCAGACAGGTTACTGGCAAATCGAGGTTGACAAAGCTGACAGGAGAAGAAGGCTTTTATTACTGAATGAATTCAAAGTAATGCCATTTGCATTATGTGATGCTCTGGCCACATTCGAACACATGATGGACAACTTGCTTCGACACCTTAAATGGACAACGTGTCTTTGCTATTTAGATGACGTTCTTGTTTTCTCGAAAACATTTGAAGAACACCTGTGTCACCTGTCAACAGTGTTGAAGTGTGTTCAGACTGCAGAACTCCAGCTCAATCCAAAGAAGTGCCTCTTTGTTCCCAAAGAGATACAAACCTGGGGCACCTAGTCAACGGAGATGGTGTGCGTCCTGATCCAGATAAAGTAAGGGCAGTGACAGAATTTCCCACTCCTCAGCACATTCATGATGTGAGAAGTTTTCTTGGGCTGCGCTCATACTACCGACGTTTCATAAAAGGATGTTCTAACAAGGGACGTCCATTCCAAGAAATTCTGCAGGAAGATGCCAAGTTTTACTGGGATGAGACAAGAGAAAGTGCCTTCTGGGCACTTAAGGAGGCTCTTGAAGGACAAGGATGCCGACTGCCTTTTGAAGAATCCATTAGTGGAACACAAGATCATGAATGAAATTTCAGCCCTCACTGAATTAGGTGATGTTACAGCTGAACAGCGGGAAGATCCAGCACTACTAAAAATCATAGAATACAATATGTCTGCCTAGGTGTGTTCTGCCTGAAGAAGCAACTTGCGTGTTTTTGTGTTTGCTTTGTTTATGTTTGCTGTCACTACCAGTGCTCCTTTTCCTGGCAAGTAAACTTCATCTATATATATAAATTATAGAAGGAAATTTTCCTGGTGGGATAAATTCATATTAAAAATAGATAATGGATGACTTACCCAAAGCACAGGCCCATTGACAGACATAAATAAAATCACACACTAATACACATACAAGCTTTTGCCACCGCTGGTAGCTTCTTCAGGAAAAGAGGAAGGAAGGATACAGGTTTTAAGGAAGTGGAAAAGGAGTCATTCCAAACCCAGGAGTGGAAGGACTTACCTTAAGGGAGTAAAAGGAAAGGCAAACAAACAAGCGCGCGTGCACACACACACACACACACACACACGCACACACACGCACGCACACACGCTAATGCAACAAGGTAGACAATTGTAGAAAGCAAAGAGGTTGGACAGAGATAACACTTGAGGCAGAGGCTCTGTCCAGAGAACTGAGGAAAAAATGTGGTGGGTAGGAATTTGAATTTAGAAAGAATTTGAGACCAGGTGGGCAACAAGAAGAGAGAATATGCTGAAGGGCAAGTTCCCATCTTCAGAGTTCTGGCAGGTTGGTGTCGGTCAGAAGTATCCAGATAACCAGGATGGTGTAACACTGCGCCAAAATATATTGGGGGAAACAATGGAGGGTAAACAAATGCACACACACCCACACATTCACGTAAGTCTTTCCTCTCCCGGAATTGGAATGGCTCCTTACCCCCTCCCTTAAAACCCTCATCATTTACTTTTCCCTCTCCTTCCCTTCTACCTGAAGAAGCAACTGGGTTGCGAAAGCTTGTGTTTGTGTTTGTGTGTGTGTGTGTGTGTGTGTGTGTGTGTGTGTGTGTGTGTGTGTGTGTGTGTGTGTGTATTCATTTGTGATGCTGTTACACCTGTGCTCCTTTGCTTGGTGAGTAATCTTCGTCTATTTTTTATATTTAATTTTTCCTGCTAGGAATTTTTCGTCTTAATATTCGTATCATGTGAAAGTCCAGGTTGGAATTAATAATATATTTCTACCTCCTCTTATCTGAAGGTGGTCTTATCTGCAGAAATATATGGTGTTTGTGGAGTAAATTCATGGACTTCCTGTAGAAGCCTCTACAAATAACTGAGTATATTATCTAATAATATAGAGAGGACAGTTTACAACTCAACGCAAAGACGTGGCGAAGAGCTGCGACAGGCACATACAAAAGACACACACATACAACACATTCAGCTATCAGCCATGGCCTTGCGTGAGTGTTCTATTTTCTAAAGAAGGCCATGGCCGATTGCTGAATCTGTTGTATGTGTGTGTCTTTTGTATGTGCCTGTCGCAGCTCTTCGCCACGTCTTTGCGGTGAGTTGTAAACTGTCCTCTCTATATTATTATATAAAAAACTGCTGCTCAATCCTTCTCCCAAACGTGCTTATATACTTTCCAACAATCAGAAGTTCGACTAATTCCTTACTAAAAGTAATGTTAACAGAATTACAATGACAAAATTTTAATTTACAGCATTTCAAGTTATAAAGTTTCTTTACAATAATTAATCATAACAAAACAATTTTTTATAACAAAATAGCTTTAAATGTGTTTTAAAACAATGTTTTCATTTTTGGTGTTAATTAAATTGCCTAATGAATGAAATTCTTGATGATAATATAAATTCAGATTGTATACTACCAGTAAACTGAAAATACATAACACACTAGATCCAAATATTTCTTGTTAATGAGTAAAATGCGATACAGCACTTGCCAAAATTCCAACTTAACAACATTACAATATAAACTGATTTAATTTCTTTATCTACTGGCTCTGGAATTGAATATTTCACTTTACTTTGGTATCGGGTTTGTCTAAAGAAAGGAGCTGGTTTTGTTACTTTACAGATGCTTCTTTCAGTGTGTTTTGGTCACCTGCACCAGGTTAATTCATGAAATTCAGCAGTATGTGACCCGACAGTTACAACCACAATGAACATGCCAATAGGACTTCCACCGGGATTCACCATGGTTTTGCAACCATCGTTCAAGTCATTGCTGTCCCTGCGATTTGTTGATTGTATTTGTTTCAACACCTCAGAACACAGCTCAGCAATTTTCTCTGACTTGTTCAATTTGGCATGGAACAAGAATACACAGAGTTAGACAATGAAGTCCAGCTTTGTGACCCTGAACTTGTTCATCATTTGTGAACCAGAATACAATACTCGAGTTTTGCAGGACCGTTTTGTGTGTGCACATTCTCAACCCCTGCCAACTGCAGATATTTCAGTTTACTGTGCTTCAAACTTGTATTTATGGTCCACCACGGCTGCACCATGGCATGAGTGTATCCATCCATGACCCACATGCCTGGACATAGTTTGAACAATGGTGCACTGCCACAGAACTATATTTCACTGCCTGCATCTAATGATCGGGCTAGCAGACTCATTCCAGATTCTTCTTCAAGTTCAACGTTTAATTCAGGACCTTTGTCTCAAGCTCCTCCTGCATTTTTCTGTGTGGGTAGTTTCGGTTGTGCACAGTGCAGTGCATTTGTCTTTCAGACAACCACCTGTGCAGTGTTTACCCAGTGACTGTGTTTCTAAACCTCATACTCTGTCGAGTGATTTCTCACGTTTGAACTTGGCAGGACAGGACAATGTGTTTGATGTGCAGCTCCCCTCAGGGGCTCAGCATTAATTTGTTGGGTACGGGCTTGGCGAACCCAGGATCCTGAGCCGTGGGCTGTGTCGCGCCAACAGTCCGCTACACCGTAAGCTCTGTGCGTGCTTCAATGACCATCGTTCGGCGCGACGGTGGAACGTTGTACGTTTCAGAGCCCGGGGATCTTGGCTTAATCGCCCGGGTCGCGAGGACGGTACAAACCTCTATAAAAAAAACCTCAATCTCAAGGTGTGCTACGTGCCGAGGAGATGCATGGCTGTTGAGGTTGAACAGCCGCTAGCGAGCAACCTCTGAGGCACCTGCCGCACCTCAGTTGTATAAGGCTTACCCAGGCAAGCGGGGCTCTGTCTGGGTGGACCTGTAGATCCCTAGCTGCTCGTGGGACGAGAATGAAACGAGCAATTCATAGCGTCGCCACACGCAAACCTGGCGTTTCTAAGCATGGAAAAACGGAATTAAATGCATCTGCTTACGATTCTAAGACGTTTCCTTCCCTTGGCACCTCATGGGAGGAACGTAGAGGAATTCGCCGATCCGAACCACACTCGCCACGATATCTGGTGTGTGCCTGTACTGATGGAGAGTCTTTCCTGTCCACTAAGCCACAGTTCTTTGTCGAACATCTCGAAGACCAGTTTGGTGAAGTGGAGTCCTTTTCAAAGATGAAAAGTGGGGCTGTACTGATACAGATGGCGTCCCCAGCCCAATCGCACGCGTTACTTGCATGCAATAAGCTGGGTGAGATCCCGGTAAGTATAATGCCTCACAAGTCTTTAAACATGGTCCAGGGCATAATCTTCCATAGAGACCTGCTGTCCCAGACCGATGAAGAGTTGCGAGCTAACCTGCAGCGTCGAGGTGTTCATTTCGTCCGTCGAGTGTACAGGGGACCTAAGGAAACCAGGGTTGCCACCGGTGCTTTTGTCTTGGCCTTCGAGGGCGAAACACTGCCTGAGAAGGTCAAGATAATGGTCTACCGAGTTGATGTAAAGCCATATGTCCCTCCCCCTATGCGGTGTTTCCGGTGCTGGAAATTTGGGCACATGTCGTCCCAGTGTACTTCCAGCCCGAACTGCAGGGAATGTGGGCGGCCGTCGCACCCGGACACCCCATGTACCCCACCTCCTGTATGTGTAAACTGTGGGCAACATCATCCGCCATGCTCGCCGACCTGTACTATTCTTCATCGGGAAAGGAAAATCATGGAAATAAAGACCCTGGACCGGCTCACTTTCTCTGAAGCACGCAAGAAATATGAGCGACTCCACCCTGTTAAGATGACATCATCTTTTGCCGCAGTCACAGCGGCATCGATACGATCAATGGCACCAGTGTCCTCTCCATCTGTGGGCCCTGTGGGCCAATCTTCTACTACCCCCTCAATGGGTGGGGGACCATCTATCTCCCATGCTCCCCCAACACCTGTGGGAGCATTATCCACCCCATCATCGGGGACTCCAGTCCCCACTCCCCAGTCGGGGAAACAACAGTCTTCCCTGGCCCCTCTCGCCCAGGAGGAGTCCCTTGTGGCACCCCCTCCTGAGGCTTCCACGGGTGGTTTGGAGGGTCCCAGCCAGAGGCTGCAGGATCCACCTGCCCCCAGTCGACGGGCTTCCCGATCGACATCAGGCCCAGAAACCACTCGTGAGAAGTCCTCCTTGCCCTTAAGACCGATACGGCAGCAGGAGGTAAAGAAGAAGAAACATAAGAAGAAAGTCTCCTCAGTGACTTCAAAATCCATTCCTACATCATCTACTTCGGAGGATGAGGTGCAGATCTTCGTGTCTCTCGAGGATCTGGCCCTCACTAAGACACTTGACCCAATGCTCCTAGATGATGTAGATGTGCGACTAGCAGCCCGCAAATCTTAGGACTGATAATCTTCAGTCCATCATGGTTTTCCAGCAAACCATGAATCACGTTCTTCAGTGAAACTGCGGTGGGTTTTTCAACCACCTAGCTGAGCTGCAGCAGTTGTTGTGCCGTTTCCCAGTGCTGTGTATGGCTCTGCAGGAAACTTGGTTTCCTGCTCAGCGGACCCCGGCCCTTCGAGGCTATCGGGGCTACTTTAACAACCGCGCCGACTGTGACAGAGCCTCTGGTGGTGTCTGTATATACACCCTTGCCACTGTCCCCAGTATTACTGTGCCTCTCCGCACACCTATTGAGGCTGTTGCTGTTCGCCTTCGAGCGATGCAAGAATTGACTGTCTGTTCAATATACCTTCCTCCAGACAGGGATGTTTCGCCTACTGATCTTGCTGCTCTGGTAGCACAGCTTCCCCCACCGTTTCTTCTTTTGGGGGACTTTAACGCCCATCACCCTTTATGGGGCGGAACAGAGATGACCCGACGTGGTAGGGATGTTGAAGCACTTATTGCACAAGACATCTGCCTTCTAAATACTGGTTCCCCGACGCACTTCAGTGTTGCACATGGCACTTTCTCAGCTATCGATCTCTCGATCTGTAGCCCGATCCTTCTCCCACACCTCACATGGAGGGCCCATGATGACCTCTGCGGGAGTGACCATTTTCCTATCTTTTTGTCGCTCCCACAGTCTCAACAGGTGGAACAACTTCCTCGATGGTCCCTCCATAGGGCTGATTGGCAGCGTTACACTTCTGCTGTTGTCATTCCTGCCCAACTGCCAGACGATGTGGAGGTGGCAGTTTAACCTCAGGGTCCCCTCGGCGTAAATCTGTGCCTTGGTGGTCACAAGAAATCGCTGAATCCATTCGGGATCGGCGTAGGGCACTTCAGCACTACCGGCGACATCCCTCCATCGATCACCTGATTGCCTTCAAACGGCTCCGGGCCAGAGCTCGAAGACTTATACGCCAAAGTAAGCAGGATTGCTGGGAGAGGTACGTCGCCTCTATTGGATCTCGTGCCTCACCTTCTCGGGTGTGGACCCAGGTTCGACGTCTTTTCGGGAACTCCCTCCAGCAGGAATCCCCTGTCTTCGCCTACAGGGTACTGTCTGCTCAGACCCGCTTGCTGTTGCTGAGCACATGGCACAGTTTTTTGCAGGCGTCAGTTCGACTGAAGCTTACAGTGCAGCCTTCCGCACTATAAAAGAACGAGTTGAGCGGAAGCCACTGTCGTTTCACACATGTCGCCGGGAGCCGTACAATGCACCCTTTAGCGAGTGGGAGTTTAAAAGTGCCCTTTCTGCATGCCCCGATACTTGTCCAGGACCAGATCGTGTTCATAGCCAATTTCTTCGGCATCTTTCTGTGGACGCTCAGAACCAACTGCTCGCCTTGTTTAACCGTCTCTGGGCAGACGGTGTTTTCCTTCCCAATGGCGGGAAAGCACCATCATCCCAGTGATAAAACCTGGCGCTGATCCACAGGTGGCTGACAGTTACCGTCCAATCAGCCTGACAAACGTTCTATGTAAGCTCGTTGAACGGATGGTGAGTCGGCGGCTTATGTGGATCCTCGAAGACAGGGGACTTTTAGTAGCACAACAAGGGGGTTTCCGTCAGGGCCGCTCCACAATTGACAATCTTGTGTCTTTGGAGTCGGCTATTCATACAGCTTTTACCTGACGTGAACACCTTGTTGCTGTATTTTTCGATCTACGGAAAGCTTATGACACAACCTGGCGCCACCACATCTTGGCTACATTGTACGACTGGGGCTTACGGGGCCCACTTCCAATCTTTATCAGGAATTTTCTCTCCCACCGCTCCTTTAGGGTTAGGGTGGGTACCACCCTTAGTTCCTCATACATCCAAGAGAACGGTGTCCCACAGGGCTCCGTCCTCAGTGTGCCTTTGTTTTTACTCGCTATAAACGGGCTTGCCATGGCTGTGGGATCCTCTGTCTGTTCTAGCTTGTTTGCAGATGACTTTTGTTTATATTATAGTTTGGCTAGTATTAGCGTCGCTGAACGGCGGCTACAGGGAGCCATCCGGAAAGCTGAATCATGGGCCTCTACCCATGGTTTTCAGTTTTCAGCGCAGAAGACCCGCGTGATACATTTCTGTCGCCGGCTTCTTGACTTTATCTGACAATGCCTCTATGGCTGAACAAGTTTTAGGTTTTATACGTGCAGCTGGATTTTATCATTCTATTTAGTGGTGGGCTTGTGCCTGGTATCTCAGGCTCCCACCACTCATATTTTCTTATGATGTTTTTTCTTCTTTTACCCTCTTTTTACCTCAGTTTTTAGTCTGGGCAGAGTGACTGGCTCATCTTGTATTTATTTGTGATCAGCCAGCCACTGTTCCCTGCTATTTTAGCTTAGTTTACCACTTGATACTCTCAACAACATTGAGGATGATGGGAATAAGAGAAACCAAGTTCATAGACAAGGTATGCCCTTCCGGGTATTAATCTGTATTTTACCTCTTCCTACTTAGATATCTTGTCTTCGCTAGGAACAGGGGACTGATAACCATGCAGTTTAGTCCCCTCTAAACCACAAACAACAACAACAACAACAACAACAACAATGTGCAGCTGGCCACGGTGGCGCGGCCGAGCGCATTGAGGCGCTACGCTACACTGCACGAGGGCATTCCCCGTTGGGGGTTCGAATCCCCCCCTCCCCAGGCATGGATGCTTGTGCTGTCTTTAGTATAAGCTAGTTCATAAGTAGTTTGTAAGTTTAGGGATGATGACCTCTTAGTTAAGTCCCATAGGCTCTACAAACATTGAAACACTGATTGATGTGGAGCCACATTCGGTGTCCTGACACGCCCCTGCCACGCTGCGCCTGCTTTGGCCTACTGTGTCCGCTCGTGTGGCTGGCACATTGTGTCACTCTATTACTTTGTCTCATGCACAACCTCCCATTTCATTGCCACAATTTGGTGCTTCTGCTGTGTCGGCCTTCCGTGTTGCGCCTCCTCCACAACTTCGACATCAGCCTGATGCTGCAGTGCCAGATGCGGGACCTTATCTACCGTCTTCTCCTCCTTCTCTGCCACCTGGAGGTCTGCTCAAGCTGCCTCTGTTTTTGTTCGAGGCTCTGACTATGTGGTTCGCCTTAGTGGAACAGATCCTTGACCACAATTGCACGGATGATTCTTCTCGCTATCTCTGATTCATCATACACCTGAACAAGCACATTGCTCTAATATATGATCTGATAACATCGAATCTGATGACTCGACGCTACTTCGTGGTGAAGCAGACCATCCTGGGGTGTGTCATGCACACTCATGACAAAATCATCCACTACATTCTGCAGGAGGAACATCTCGGTGACAGGAAGCCTTCCCAGTTGTGGAGACGTCTTCGAATGCTGGCCAGCGAGCAGGCAACGCCGGACTCAACTCTGATGACAGTCCAGATCAACAAGCTTTTTACCGGTCCAGACAGCTCTGGCCTACAATATCTTTGAGTCTCTGAGCAGGCACATCTGCATTGCTCACTGGGTTCATGCTGCCTACTTATGGCAAGCCCATCTCGATACGTCTGCTCGCACGCAAACTGCAACTCCTCGCACCTTCCACACGCCGGCTGACCTCGTCGACCCACCTGGCACTCCACCTCACAACTGAGACAGTGCAGCCGGCCTCCGCCACAGAATCCAAAGATGGAACTCTGCTGGTCACTCGCTTTCCACAGGAATAGCCACCTTATTACCCATACTAGTTTCTCCCACAGTCACTTTGTTGCAGCTGCCAAGAAGTGCTGTCCTCTGTGCTCGCACCCAAATACAACTTGCAGGGGGACATAGGCATCACCCCGGCTCGGATGACAATGGGTGCCTATTCCCCACACTTCCACTCAAGTGGGTTGCCTCTACTTGCATGACTGTGTTTCCGTCATCCAATTCCTCATTGATACCAGCGCATATATTTTCCTGCTACCCACTACTATGATAACTGGCCCTCTTCGCCTGCATCACCTGCTTCTGCGAGCTGTCAGCGCCACACAACTTTGATGTGCAGGTTTGACCTCTGATTCTGCGCATCTCTCTCCTAATTGCATTCTTGAATGGTACTTTTTAGTGGCAGACAATCCGGAACCTATTTTACGTATGGATTTTTTAACACATCACAAATTTTCACCCGAAGTTGTGCACTGCTCTGTTTTAACCATCCCACAAGCAAACATTTTTCATGTGATTCACTGAACTCTGGCACCACTCCCATGAGTATTACTGTTATTAGTGAGTGTATCAAATTATCTGATGTCTTCGACACACTACTTAACAAGTGGTTTGCTGAATGTAAACAAGTGCTTGACCTCAAGAGTGAACGGGACAGCATCATGCACCATGTTGCCCGTGCTGAATCACAACTGTCTGCAACAAAACAATGTCTTTCTGCTCTGTGGGTAGAATGCAAGTTTAGTATCATTGTTTTGTCTGCTATTAATGTTTCTGCGCCCGCACGTGGTACAATTGTGCTTCTGACAGTTGACCTAACCTCACTCCTCGCTCCTGTGCTGATGTGTGGAAACAAAACACGGTTGCCAGGCCAACTGCCACAGCTGTCAAAACTGTACATGCACTCTGCCCTCTGGCCCCTGCTCCGCACTCTATTCAGAACTCTCAGACTAATGACCTAATAAATGAAACTTTAACTTTCCCCATCTCTAAACAATCTGTCAGTCACCATCACATTGCAAACATAACTCCAAGTTTATCTCTGCTGGCAACAATTGTGCTTCTGTTTGAGCTAAAACCTCAAATGCTACAGTTTTCCCATGGTCACACAGTGTTTCAAATGTTTGTGCACCTGCTGCCACGCCTGCCACGATTTGGCCTCTTTCTGTTTCTGCGACAGTAGTGCACCCACACGCTTTGACGGCTACTGCCGTAACATCTGTCTCAGCTGAGCTTCCGGCTGCTTCGGTTCTGCTGCCATCTTGTGCTGTGCTACTGGTGGCACAGCCACCTGCCACGGTAGTCACCACGTGAACTACTCTGCTGGCCGATGTGCACACCGCCACAGCTCGGCCACCGTCTCGCTTGCGCACCCAGGTGGCACCCTCACCAGCTCCCGTGCGCTCGCGTCAACTACTCCACCTTCCGACCTGCACGCCTCTGCTGTCATTTCGCATCCTTGCACTTGTGGCACCTCCAGCAGTACCAGCAGACATCACAGGACAGTCAGCTATCACCTCCATCCCACGTGACGGCTATCATGACAACTTCCGCCGAATTCTACACACTGGACACTGTGCCCACCATTGCCTCCTACCCTCGGTAGTGCATTTCTATAGTAACTGACGGCACAGACTTAGACTCACTAAAGACATACCTGTGTGTTGCAAACTACACCACCTTTGTGCTGAAAAATTCGTGGCCCTGGAAGCACAGATCACATAATATAGAGGCAGGCATAACTGAACCTTCTTCTAGCAGTTGGTCCTCCCCCATTCACTTACTAAAACAAAGTGATGGTTCTAGGAGAATGTGTGGGGACTACCAAAGGCTCATTGCTAAGACAATCATGGAGAGGTATCCTATCCCTAATGTAGCCGATTTCACTCATGCTCTTGCTGGCGCTAAAATTTTTTCTGTGGTTCGCTCCAAAATTATGTACCATTAGATACCCATGGCTCCAGAGGATGTTGAGAAGACTGCCATCACAATTCCGATAGGTTTATACCGCTACTGTTACAGGCCATTTGGACATAAAATGACCCAGAAACCTGGCAAAGCTTCATTACTGAGATTCTCCTTCCCCTAGAGTTTTGTTTTGTTTACTTAGATGACATTTTACTGTTCAGTACATCTTTTGATGATAGCAAAGTCATATAAAATTCTCTGTGACACTTTGGCAAAGGTAGGGATTGAGTTGAATCACAGCAAGGACCAACTGCACCTACTGTCCATTAAGTTTCTGGGGTACACTGTTTTGGCTGATGGCATTCCTCTCCCCCCCCCCCCACTGGTTCCTATTAATTATTGTCATCGGCATTTGCCCAGTGCTGCTGCCATTCACGCCCCCCCCCCCCCCCTACTGATGTGCTGGCAGGCAAGAATACCTCAGCCACTCGCCCCATCCCTTGCATCCCTGTGATGTCTAAGGCTTTCTCTTCCCTCAAAGATATTTTATCAAATGCTATTACTATCACTCACACTCACCCTGAGGCAGACATCTTTATCATGACCGATGCCAGTGACACTGCCATTGGTGCCGTTCTGATCATTCCTCCTCTCTCCACCTTGTCTGTACCTCTTATCCTGGGGTGACGGGTGAAATTTGGTGTGACGATTCCATGGGCAAGCTTCGCTCCTTCATCCCTCGACCCTTACAGTGCGAGGTTTCCCAAAAATTGCATGAGGTTTCATACCCTAGCATCATGTTTCCAGACAGTTTTATAAACAATACTTTTGTCATTGTACATTATTTCAATAAATAAACAGACGAAGTGTAGAAACTCGTGTAAAACAAAAAGACATGAAAATAAATAGCATTGTATATATGTTAGGCTCATAAACAAGTTGTGTAGACCAGATAATTGTGTTAATTAATGTAATAGTCGAGCTTTCAATATTGTAAATTCTTTGTATATATTGACTGATGTGAGATTTTGAACCTATTTTCAGAATTGCCAAGATATTTGATAGTTCAGTGTATGTTAGGAACATTACTCATTAACAAATTGACATTTAACATTACTCTTTATTGTGAAACAAAAAGTACCGCAATTAAAACTTAAAAAGATATGCACCATCTAAAATTATTGTATGTATAGTTTTCATTTTATATTGTGATTAGTTTTGGTACATGAAATGTATTACCTGAGTGTTTGATAATTGTAAATTATTATATTCAATTGTTATGAACAATATATAATGTAATGTCATTGTTGTCAATGTTATATATTTGCCCCACCGCCTTGCGTGGGAGCGTTCCAATTTTGGCTTTTGCAAAGTGCTATGGACGCTATGTCAGTCTGCATTTTAAAATGGAAGTACTATCATCTAAGTTCTGTTGCATTGTGTAAGTTATGAAGTTGTAATGTTTTGCTGAAATAAGAAGTAGTTTGATTGGAAATTAAATAATAAGTGAAAAATTGTACCTAGGAGTATTTATTTCTACCACAACGCCCCAGGTGAATAATTTTGCAGCGAGCAGAGCCCCCATACATTGGTATGTTGAAAAGCTGAGTATCATGTCTGAAAGTGGTTAAATGATAACTGTAAAATTACTTAATAAGCAAGTAAACATTTCTCACTCCTTTGACCTCTCCAGCCTGTTAGAACAGGTGTGTCAGCATTTCGTGAGAATCTCCCCTTCATCTCCCTCCATTCACTCTTCCCTGCAGGTCATTGTTCCCAAGAGCTTGGAATCTTGCAAGTTCGTCATGCTACGGGAAGACACGGTCTGTCCTCCACTCAGTCCTCCTTACTCGGGGCCTCGTAGGGTGCTCTGGCTCTCTCACAACACCTTCACCTTTCTCATCAATCACTCTCTCTCCACTCTGTCGGTAAAGCACAGTGGACCCACTCATGTTGAGCTCTCCTCCTCCCTCACTTCGGCCTCTCCATTGCCTCTGCCTTCCCCCCAGCCTGCTAGAGTTGCCTCTGTGACTCCTTCTCTCCTTCTCCCCCCCCCCCCCTCCTCTCCATTTAGGTCACTTCTCACTCTCCCACCTCCCCCTTCCAAGGCTTCTACATTTGACCTCTTGCTGAGACTCCAGTCCTTGAATTCGAGGTTTCTATACCTCCCCAATTCTCTTCTGACACTGCTATTCTTTTGCAAGAAGGCTCAATCTTCATCCTATGTATGGCCATCAGCACTTACCCCCTCCCAAGCAATGTAGGTACGAGTTACTGAAATGTTTCTCCCCTCCTTCTTCATTTAATTTGGATGCTACATGAGCCTTTCTGCTTCCCTCAGGTGTTGTTAGAGTGGTGCTTTCTCTCCTGCCTGCGCAACCCTCAGCCTCACAACAGCCGGTGCGTTGGGTTCAGCAGTCCCCTCGCCTCAGAGACTTTGAGGTATTTGACCCCACTGTTCGCTGTCTTCATTGACCGTCACCTCTGCCAGACACTCTGTGGAGCTGTCCATCACTCGGACTCCACACACACAACCATTGCCGGCTGGTGGGGAGGGGGGGGGGTTGTGTGCGGCGATAGCCATAATCGACTCTGCACAAACAATTTAATCTTTATGATTGTCTTTGGGTGAGCCACATCTCAGCTGCCACCAACAGGTACAACAGTCTGTAGGTATGCTTCTTGAAGTTAAGGTGAATAAAGTGTTGTTATGCAGACAAGTGTGTTTTCTGGGGCTCACACGCTGTGAAAAACCCACAAGATCATATGTGGTCATGTAAGCTTTCAGTAATAATTCATTTCAGATTAAATTTTGACTGAATTATGCAGTAAGTCATTAGTGACAAATTTACAGTTTAGATAAACTCAGAGCAAGCATTAGTCTTTTTAATCAACCACATTACAGAATTAAAAATTCTCATGAACCATAGATACATGTTAGGAACAGTTTATTATTAATATTCTTCAAGTTATTATGATAAATTTCATACACATTGTTACTTCTCATATTTAATTATATTATCAGTAATTAGAAACATTTACAAAATATAATAATGGAAAGTCCAGGTTGGAATTAATAATATAGTAAGGACAGTTTACAATTCACCGCAAAGAGGTGGCGACGAGGTGTGACAGGCACATACAAAACACACACATACAACACTTTCACCTATTGGTCATGACCTTCTTCAGAAAATAGAACACTCACACAATCACACAGGCACACAACACAGTCACACCAAATAATTACAAAGTTAAAATGTTATTAAAAGATGAAGTCATATTTAAGCTTATTTCATAAAATAACAAATGTCATTAAGATTAAAAAAACTGATTGTAAATTTAATAATTTCATAGTTATAACACTTCCAACAATGTAGGGTAGTCTTGAGAATTACCTATATAAAGGTCAGAAACCATAGGAGTGCAGGTTTTAATCAAAGACTAAGGCAGTCACTATGTCCATCAGTACACTGACTTTTTATTGATGAAAGTGATTATTGTACAAATGTTATCTTGGCAGTTTAAATAAGTGTTGGGTTAAACCTCTGATTCAAACTTACCTGGTGTTGTTCTGCATAATTTCAAACCAACAGTGTACACATTATTTGAATCCAGCTGCTGATATTCGACGTGATCTAGAAGTTAACTGCATTATTGCAATTCTAGATGTACAGTTACCAGAAGTTACACCAAACTCCGAGATAACAAGATTAAGCTTTAAATGTACCATTCAATACACTATGGAGGTATGTAAACTTTTGTGGTTACATCACAACTGGTGAAATGAGCAAGGATGCTAAGATCAAAGTGGTCTGTAATGTTTCATATTGGGAGATACTCTAGGCCATTGCAACTGTATTCCATTATTACTTTTTGGAGGTGTAATCTTATTATTTGCTGTCAGTTATGTTAGCAACATGATTTTGCACAATAAGATAAATAATTTATTACTCATCAACTGTAAATTTATTGCATGAAAGAATATACACAAAGATGTATATAACCTCCAGCAGTGGCAAGTATATCTCAAACTAATGCCTAAACAGAAAAGTTCCAGTCTGTGCTTGTTATGCTGATTTTAGAAAAAATAAAACACCATAACTTTATATATATATATATATATATATATATATATATATATATATATATATATATATATATATATATATATATAGTATAAAATAAAGATTTTTGACTTACCTAAAGTACAGGCTTGTCGATAGAAACACGTAACACACAAAAACACACAACCATTCGAGCTTTCGCCACCAGTGGTGGCTTCTTCGGGAAAAAGAGGGAGGAAGGAGAGGAGAAAGGGAAGGATACGGGTTTTAAGGAAGTGGAAAAGGAGCCATTCCAATCCCAGGAGTGGAAGGACTTACCTTAGGGGACAAAAAGGAAGGTAAACAAATACACACACACTCACACATATCCACATCCAAACACACTTAGGCAGACATTTGTAGAAACCAAAGAAGTTGGACAGAGATGCCACTTCAGGCAGAGGCTCTGTCCACAGAACCGAGGCAAAGATTTTAAAGATGGCGGGCGGGAATTAGAATTTAGCGGAGGTTGAGACCAGGCGGGCAACGGGAAGAGAGAATGTGTTGAAGGGCAAGTTCCCATCTCCGGAGTTCTGAAAGATTGGTGTTGGTGGGAAGTATCCAGATAACCCGGACGGTGTAACACTGTGCCAAGATGTGCTGGCCGTGCACCAAGGCATGTTTAGCCACAGGGTGATCCTCATTACCAACAAACACTGTCTGCCTGTGACCGTTCATGCGAATGGACAGTTTGTTGCTGGTCATTCCCACATAGAACGCTTCACAGTGCAGGCATGTCAGTTGGTAAATCACGTGGGTGCTATCGCAAGTGGCTCTGCCCTTGATCGTGTACACCCTCCGGGTTACGGGACTGGAGTAGTGGTGGTGGAAGGGTGCATAGGGCAGGTTTTACAACGGGGGCGGTTACAAGGGTAGGAGCCAGAGGGTAGGGAAGGTGGTTTGGGGATTTCATATGGATGGACTAGGAGGTTACGGAGGTTAGGTGGGCGGCGGAAAGACACTCTTGGTGGAGTGGGAAGGATGTCATGAAGGATGGATCTCATTTCGGGGCAGGATTTAAGGAAGTCGTATCCTTGCTGGAGAGCCACATTCAGAGTCCGCTCCAGTCCCGGAAAGTATCCGGTGACAAGAGGGGCACTTCTGGGGTTCTTCTGTGGAAGGTTCTGAATTTGGGGGGATGAGGAAGTGGCTCTGGAAATTTGTTTCTGTACCAGATCAGGAGGATAGCCGCGGGATGTGAAAGCGGATGTGAAAGCTGATTCGTGTTTCTATCGACAAGCCTGTACTTTAGGTAAGTCAAAAATCTTTATTTTATACCATTTTCCTACCTGGAAGGTCTCCTTCTATAATATATATATATATATATATATATATATATATATATGCCTCTGCTCTTTAGGTACCCACCAGATGCTAAATATAACAGTAAACAACACTGATCACTAAACACAGAAGATTACTATTATTTCTCACCAGTGATCCAAATGGTGTGCCTGTGGCTTCTTCAGGTCAGCATTAAGCCTTCCTACACAAGTGGGAAACATGCAAACTGAATTATACTGACTATTCATCATTCCTTAAAGCCTCATTTAATTTGTGTCTCACTGTATTAGCCAACTACTATATCTATGTTATTCATTGTATTTGATAACTAAAACCTTTGAAGACTGTGATATTTATTTACAGCTATCTTACCTTACATCACAGTTGAATCAATACAATGGTGTATGTCACTCCAGCAGCCATAACCTATGGCACACAATGAAGAGTAAGACACAATCCTTGCCGCCCCAATAAGAACTGTGCTACTGTTACAATCTGTTGCACATAATTTCATTAGAAATAAATGCAGTGCAAACTTACTGCTGTGAAGAGTGGCATGTCAATGGTAAATAATCCATATGCTGTAAATACCATTTTGTTGCTAGCAAAGTAAGCAGCAAACAATTGGATCTGGAACAATAGTTAACAGAATATTTTAAGAAATCCTACATCAAAGTATTTTGAAAAATTGCATAAATTAAATGTGTATCCCAAAAAATAGGTTTACATGAAGATCTAATAATATTGTTTGAGTTTCGCACCTGTAGATTACATTTGGATGAAAAGGATATATGTCAATGGAAGATCTGAGTAAATTATTGTAATGAATGACTACAATAAACCTACCATGTTGGCTTCTAAATTATATTACTACAAATTATTATTAGTGCTATAATATGTTTTTGACTATCATGGACAGCAAATCCTCAGAGAAAAATCTACTTAGTCATGGGATAATATTAGCAGAATATAATTAGACTAAAAAAAACTTCCACATAGGTAATACTGACTTCTGAATTTTGTTACACTGATACAGACTCAAAAACTTCCTAGATGAGATACCTCAGGAACAATTTTCCAAATATTTTTAAGGAAGACAATGTATAGTGGGAGAAAATTAACACAAAGGTCATAAGATCTAAATTTCATAAAACACGATATTAAAACTCTATGCACAACAAGTGACATAACAGAGAATAAATCATGTGTTACAACTGAGTGTGTTAGCTTTGTCACAGTTTCAAGTTGAGGGTAATGGGCTTTGAGCTACTACTGAGCCAGTGGCTGATAAGTTATGGAATAGAATAGAATCTTTATTGGCCTTTCAGTGTGTTTTCCATACAATTGGCTTCTTCATTGTGCTTATTACATAAAAAAGTTATTATTTTATGAATAGGCCTCTTAATACAAAATTATAATGCTAATACAATTATACTAGTATTAGTAATACTACAATGCTCACATTTACAAGGTTCAACAAGCTCACCAGGGAGCATTAGCTTTTGTCCATAAACAAATTCTGCCACCTTACATTTTAAATCTTCCTTGTAAGTGGAGTGGAGTCTTAGATTAGATTAGTTGTTTGTTCCACAAGTCTGTGCTGAGGTTTCTTTTATTTTATTCTCTCTCTCTCTCTCTCTCTCTCTCTCTCTCTCTCTCTCTCTCTCTCTCTCCAGGTGGAGTTGGCCACTAGAAAGTCTCTATTTCTGAAGAAGGCCATGGCCGATAGCTGAATGTGTTGTATGTGTGTGTCTTTTGTATGTGCCTGTCGCAGCTCGTCGCCACGTCTTTGCGGTGAGTAGTAAACTGTCCTCACTATATTATTAGATAATATACTCAGTTATTTGTAGAGGCTTCTACAGGAAGTCCATGAATTTACTCCACAAACACCATATATTTCTGCAGATAAGACCACCTTCAGATAAGAGGAGGTAGAAATTTTCAGCTAAATTTTATGTTTTAAGCATATATCTGGCCTATAAGACAACCCCCCAAGTTACTGTTTTTCCCAATTGCAAGCTGCACTCTTTTTTCCAGTTTTCGGGATCCAAAAATATGCCTGCAGCTTTGATTTGGAGGCAAAGCTTCAGGAAGTTCCAAAAATGCCACTAGAAGTTGCCATAAGTAGGTTTTGTCCATAGAGCTAAAGGCTGCTATACATGATACTGCATGCTGGACAAGCACACTTGAACGTCTGTTGTAGAATTTTGCACTTGTACAAGCATAGTTTGTAGTAGTGTGCACTTGTCATTTATAATGTGTTGGCAAGTGTTTTTAATAAAGGACTGTATAGGATGTGTGACATGAGAAGCAGAAATAAGGAGTTCCTGGAAGAGTTTATTCATGTATACAAAAGAAATCCAAGTTTATGTAACATAAAAAGTAAAGACTACCACGATGAAGGAAAGAGAGAACCTGCATATGAGGCACTTCTTGTGAAGTATACATCTACATCTGCATGGGATATTCTGCAAATCACATTTAAGTGCTTGGCAGAGGGTTCATTGAACCACCTTTATACTGTTCATCTCCTATTCCATTTTCGAACTGCGCGCAGGAAGAAAAAACATCTGAATCTCTCCATTTGAGCTCTGATTTCTCGTATTTTATTCTGATGATCATTTCTACCTATGTAAGTGGGAGTCGACAATATATTTTTACATTCGCAGGAGAATGTTGGCAATTGCAGTTTCATAAGTAGCCCAAGCCGCAGAGATAAGCGCCATTCTAATGATTTCCATCCCAGATCCTGTATCATTTCCGTAACACTGTCTCCCCTGTATTTTGATAATACAAAACGAGCTGCCATTCTTTGGACTCTTTCAATGTCCTCCGTCAAACCCACCTGATAAGGATCCCACACTGGGCAGCAATACTCCAAAAAAGGATGGACAAGTGTAGTGTATGCAGTTTCTTTAGTAGTTCTGTTGCATCTCTTAAGGGTTCCGCTAATAAAACGCAGTCTCCCATGACATTATCTACGTTTCTTTCCAGTTTAAGTCTGCAGTAATAGCAATTCCTAGGTATTTTGTAGAGTTTACGACCTTCAATTTTGATTGATTTATCTTGCAAACAAAGTTTAATGGATTTATTTTCGTACTCATGTGGACATCTTCACACTTCTCATTATTTAGAGTCAACTGCCAATTTTTACACCATAGTGATATCTTATTCAGATCATTCTGCAGTTGATTTTGATCTTCAGATGATTTCACTAGATGGTAAATGATGAGAGAGCTACTTAGATTTTCTCCCAAATCGTTTATGTAAATAAGGAACAGCAGATGACAATAACACTACCCTGTGGAACGCCCGATATCACCTCTGCTTTAGTTGATGCTTTAACATCAATTACTAAAAACTGTTCTCTCTGACAGGAAATCACCTATCCAGTTGCAAATTTGGGGTGATATACCATAACCACACAATTTGATTAAAAACTGTTTCTGAGGTACAGTGTCAAAAGCCATCTGGAAATCAAGAGCCCTTGTTTATAGCACTCATCACTTCATATGGATAAAGAGCTAGTTCTGCTTTGCATGAACAATATTTTCTAAATCTGTGTTGAATTTGGGTCAATAGATCATTCTGTTCGAGATTATTCATAATATTTGAATTCAGGATATGTTCCAAAACCCTGCTACAAATTGACGTCTATGAAATAGGTCTGTAGTTTATTGGGTTACTCCGACCGCCTTTCTTGAATGTAGGCGTGACCTGTGCAACTTTCCAATCTTTTGGTACAGATCCTTCTTTGAGCAAGCAGTTGTATATGGCTGTTAAGTAAGGAGCTGTCGCTTCAGCATAATCAGATAGAAATCTAATTGGTATACAGTCTGGACCAGAAGATTTGTTCTTGCTTCATTACTCCTATGAAATCTACTTCTACATTACTCATTCTGGCCTCTGTTTGTAATTCGAAATCTGGAATATTAGTTTCATCTTCTTTGGTGAATGAGTTACTAAAAGCTGTGTTTAGTACAGCTCTCACACTGAATCATGGCCCCTGAGTGGAGAATGTTGGGAGCTGCTGCTTACATTCAGCTCATAGTGCATTGGCTGTTAGAACAAGCCCCACCTCTTTCTTCCAGTGCTGCCAGCTTATGGCTTATAGCTTACAGGTTTGAAAAGAAGCATGTACAGGCTTCAAGCATCACAAATGGAACACAAAATTATCACTTTAATGTTTGAGTAATAGAAAACTGTTAGGGTTGTGCTTTATATTTTTTGACATACTAGTATTACAGGAACAATATTCTGCAAGTGAGGGAGAGCTTCTGTGCTGGCATTTATTGCAATGGACTGCAGTAGGCCTACTTACATGCTGATGGAACCTTCCCCCTTCTGCCCCAATACCATAAAAACTCCCCAGTTTGGAATGAAGATTTTCTTGGCCTCGGGCACATCCTTTGCGGTGTAGCTGCTGTCACTGCTGAGCTCCTTTGTGTAGTAGTCTCAGCTGCTGGACTTGATCTTATGGGAGTTGGTGTTGCTGCCTCTGCTACTGATGATCGTTCTTCCTCCTGAAATGCTGCTGCTGCTGCTGCACGTTGGCAGTGAAATAACCTTTTCCACTTGAATTGTAGTTGCTGGTGATGACTTGGGTTTATCTAGAAGTGCTGTTTGTATTGTTTCACACACAGGTGCTGTTGCATTTTAAGTTTTCCTTTCAGCTGTTTCATTGGACATAATATTCAGTGAATAATTTGACACCACTGCTTGTGTTTCTTGCAGTGGTTCAGTCTCACTTTGTGTGGTGTCGCACAAGTCGAAAGTGTGCACCACCTACTTACGCCGCGCGCCACCATGCACGCACGGCGCGGTGTTCTTATGATGACAGCCACGAGTGCCCTCTGCTGCAACCCCGCTCTTGGTCACAACTGCTGCATCGTGCACTTGGGACTGAGATAGAAACCAGTTCACACTTCTGAATCAGATAGGCACCAGTGAAGACTTGGCTATCGGATAGGCACTAGGTAGGCCTCTAGATCAACTATGTATAAGCATTCTGCAGTACTGAGCTATGTAAAAGTTAAGTATTACTAAGACTCTAAGAAATATATAGCTCATTCTAATTTACTCTAGTGTTTCTAGTTTCTGCGGTCCCACTGGCTGGTCACCTCCTACTTGCACAAGCGTGCATCCTTTATTCCTATGTCGGTCTTTCTACTCAGCCACCGACACCTACGACGGAAACGAGACACAAAAGCGGCGACGAGGCTGGGACACAAAACTTTGCACAGGAGCTTTTATTGCAATTGAAGGTGTTGTGTTTTTAAATAGTTTGAACGTTTCTGTTGGTGCTTTAGCAAGTACATGGTTTCCTAGATGGTTTCTGTGCTTACCATGACAAGTAAAATGGCTTCTTTCTTTGGAATTACTATCCAAGAAGTTAACATGCCTGAATGCTGTGCATATCTTTTTAAACTTTCTGTTTGTAAAATTGATTTCATTAGTTACACATGAGCTGTTTATTAAATTGTGTATGTGTGGGATACTAATGACAATTGTTTCTTGTGGCGAAATTGTTTCCAGCATATGTCACAATGCTGTGATATTTTTTGACTCATTTTTATATACATCATTAGCTCCAGCAATAATCTCACAGATATCATTTGGCTGAAGGTCAAAATCTTTAACTATATGCTGAAAAGGAGCTCCGGGTTTTAATGTAGCAATAACGGAAAATTCTGACTGCATATTCATTAGAATACTGGCTAAATCTCACATGACTGTCTGCAAAGATACAAACTTTTTTTTGCGTCTTTTATCAATACTTTTGATTTTTTACAAGAGGTGGAGACTCCAAGAGGCTGTTCTAGCAATTTAGAAGGAACAGAGGTAAGTGAAATAGGTTTTCATTAATATTTAGTTACAGTATACTGGTAATGTGAAAATATTTGGCTTTATTTGTTTATACAACACTGGTGCTTCAATACATCTCAGTATCTTTTAACTACTTTTCATAGGCTATGGTTAATGCACAAAATTTTGTTGCCAAGGAACTCAGCTTCATTTAAAAAGTAGTATATAACCTCCTGTCTCACATGTATAGCATCAAGTGGAATATTTCCAGTGGTACACCTTTGTAGTGTTAGCATATTGGAATCTACTGATGTTAAGCTATCACAGAATATGCCATTTTTTGTGTCCTCAAGATCAAGAGAATCAAAGGGAGCTTATGTAGGACCCACAGTGGTCATTAAAGTATTGTGTAAAGAAACTGTTGCTTTCACCACTTTATCACTCCCAAATTAATTGTGGTGTGAACAATCCTGAAGCTTGATGTTATGAATCCAAAAACGTTCTCAATAATAAGCCAAGCTCTGCATAATCTGTATCGACACCACATTACATTTTAATTGAAATATGAATGTCGGTTTTTGTCATGATGATGTGCCTGACGTCATGGGTCAAAGTAAGGCTCCTATAAGTGTTTTTAGGAGCTCTAGGTCAAACCGTACGGGTGATATCAGAATATCCAGTATGACTGCTTTGTCATGAGTGAGCTTATTGTTGCTACATTTATAGATTATACATTCTGAGGAGGTTTAGGAAAGACTTTGTGCCTTGCTCACTCTCATTTACCATTTCTATGTTTAAGTCCCCACAGATAGCAAATTTTTCTTTTACTTTTTAACAACTTATTCACCATTAATTCAAATTCTCCAAGAAAATATCCATATTACCACTAGGTACTCTGTAGAGACTTATGATGATTAAGTTATGATTTACAAGATTTACACAGCTGAATTCCCCATCTGTTTCAGAACAGTATGTGCTACTATCAATTTTTGAGAATCTTGTACCCTCTTTAACTAAAATTCCTGACCCACCATTCTTTTTTTTCCCCTCTACACACTAAATTCTCAGCAACGTATCCCTGAGGAGTAAAAAAATCTACCTCATCATCCATCAGCCAGTGCTCTGCTGCACATATAACATCAACTTTCTCATTACTGCAGAAATGTTCCAGTTCCAATAATTTATTCCTAACACTACAGAAAATTTACTTGCAACACAGTGTGAGGACCTTTTTCCATCATATTTACAGTATTGAATGTCATTTTCTGTCTTGCGCCCTGGTGAAGGTCCAAAAATCCTTGAGAAGTACAGGTTTCTTGCCCCTTACAGGTCGCTCTCTAGGCTGTAGTAAGTCCCCTGCTGCTGCTGTTTCTTCCACCTATCTTTCTGCTGATGTAGGTCTTGCAGTTGCAGATACTTCAGCCAACACTACTACAGTGCCCTTCTGTACAGTTCTAGCATTTTTTTTACACATTTTGGGAGACAGAGAAACCTTCAAACGCAGAAACCCAGCATATGTTTGTATCTGGCACACTATCTGATCCTGTTCTTCTGTTTTCCCTCTCTGAACTGTTGTCATTTGGCAGGTCTCTTTTCTGTAACATCATCTCACAGTTTGAATGGAGTGATGCAGCTTCAGAAGCAACAGAAATTACATTTGATCTTCCAGGTAAAATAGGTGTTCATTTTTTGTCCATGAGAGGTATGGCATCTGCATCACCTTGCACATTTGAGATTTTAGTAATTGTTTCTAAAATCTTTGTTATTATAATTTTTTCCAGATTATATTTAGGTGATAACCGTGGGTTGTGTGATATCTTTTTCCCAAGTGGCTAATGTCAACAAATGTTGTATTTTTAAAATGAGTGCACATAACCTGCATCTCTGTGTTTGCATTTTCTTTGTTGACACAGGACCAATCTTCCAAATCTTGTCGATGTGGCAATGAAAAAAAGAGTATGTTCATTCTTCTCAGCTCTAATAATCTTCTTTTAAATGAGATTAAAAGATCTTTTTTCTCGTTCCTTGCAACATCATTAGATCCCGCCAGGAACATGCAAAGGTCTTTATTAGTTAGAAGCATTTTTTTTGGACTCATTGAGGTAGCTGCACTAAATTTTGCTCTTGGCTTTATTATGCAAGTTAGGTTTTGTCTATCTGTATTGTATTCATAAATTCAGTGGCTATATTACTCCCTTGGCTGTCTGCCAACGGTGAGAAGCTACAGACACAACATGAATGCACCATCGTGACGTCACCGTTGACGTGTACGACACCACTTTTGGTCCTTATCAAATTTGCAGTCTATCGAGTTTCCAGGCCCGGCAAACCATGGGAAGTGTTTTCACAGTTGCTGGATGTATCCATTTTGAAACTAGCATGAGCGTTCATGTAATGAGAAAGAAGTGTACTAATTATACATAGCGTGTCTATGGCATTAATACTGTAGCGAACAAATGGAATTTATAAATTATATACGAGTGAAAAAGTGTGACATGCAATTTTACTTTTCCTTGATGGATCTGAGTATTCCCTTGATGATGTATTCAGCTAATACAAGATTATACATACATTGTGTACCTAAATAATAAATGCAGTATGACAGTGACCATGGCTGTTTCTTAACTCAGTCTCCAAATCTTAGTGTAGAGTTGTAAAAAAAAAGTCTGTCATTGCAAAACAGTCAGTTGTTGTAATGTACCCAGTGCATCTTCGGAAAGGAAACAACAAACTAATAAGGATAGTGTTGTAAGAAAATACATTTTTTGTTTACTTTGGTTTATAAGTTTCCAGTGTAATAATAGTTTTCTAAGATATGTATTGTGTTGTCATATATTTGATTTCTAGGTGTCTCCAATTAAGCTACTTAATGTCATTTAGTCCTACCATTTCATTTTCCAAGGAGTAGCCTTTGTTAGACATGCATATGAATTTGTCACGCAAAAACGTTTTAAGATCATGACAAACCGTACAAGGGCATCACAAAATTATGCAAACTGATGATGATGATCGTGTGGCATTACTGACCGTTAGACCCCAACTGGGGTCGTGTTCAGCCTGCCTGTGCAAGTCTTTTTATCTGACGCCATTTCGGCGACTTGCGTGTCAATGATGATGGAATGATGATGAGGACGACACAACACCCAGTCCCCGGGTGGAGAAAATTTCCAACCCGAGCGGGAATCGTCCCGGACTCCCTGCGTGGCAACCCACCACGCTGTCCACTGGACTATGGAGGTGGACATGCAAACTGATGATTCAACTACAGTGAAACTATTGAGTAGTTGCTAATTTCACTTAAAAAAGAAAATCAAGTGTCACCAAATAAGAACTATTCATAGATGTAGAACAAAACACATGAAGTAAGACAGACTGCTATAGATACTGCTATAGAGGGAAAATATTTATAGAGTGTTCTTTTCACCCTCACACATTAATTTGGGGGGGGGGGGGGGGGTTCTGTGATAACATGGACATAAATAAAAAAATGTATGTATCTTATTATAAATCTGGCTACTGGTACCATCTCTTTTACCTCAAACCTAAGACATTAATCTTAAGTTCCATTTTTATGTTACGAACTACCAGAACTAAACAAAATACCATATAATTTGTCAAAAATTTAACCTTGTTAGTACTCTTGAAAACTAATCATGTAAAGCTGTATGCAACAAACCAATGTCAATTAAATATACTACCAAAATATCTCAGAAAAGCTACAAATATAAGCCAGCCCATTTCAGTAGCTTTTATTGAATCATGTAGTGAGGTTTTCAATTTAATTTTTTTCCCTATTGATTTCTTCTGTCATTTTCTTACAAAGAGCCTAAAATTTCTCAGTACCAATGCAGTTATATAGAAAACTGAAAATAGACATATAAAGATAGTTTCATGAAGTCTCACACCGGCATAAAACACATCAATTTATAAAAATTAACTTATATTAACTTTTATTCTGAAGAATTATCATATCAAATTCTGATATGTATTTTGCTATACTGTAACTTTTGGGAGTTGTCTCTCATTGTTCCAATGTTGTTAATATAAATTTGAGGAAATATGTGAGGAAAGAACGGACAAGCTGTAAACTAAGAACACAGTTCTATCTCTGAAAAAGTTAGGCCTATGTCAGTCAGAAAGTTAAATGATGTCAAATTGTGTAGTGTACAACTGTATTACTGAAGGATAAATGTAACTTGAACAAGAACTTACTGAAACATGGTCAACTGGCTGAATGACAAATTGGGACCTAGTGATTCATTCTGAGATTCATAATAGTGTTGGTCTGTGGCTCGCCGCGGTGGAGTAGCCGAGCGGTCTAAAGCGTCTCGCTGCGGAGCGCGCGGTTGCTCGCCGTGGAGGTTCGAGTCCTCCCTGGGGCATGGGTGTGTGTGTTTGTCCATAGGTTAGTTTACCAAGGTTTAAGTAGTTTGTAAGCTACGGACTGATGACTACGTAGTTTGGTCCGATAGATTTACAAACAAACATTTTTGGTCTGTGGCTCGATGCTCTTTCCAATATCATACTCCAATCTTTTAAACATACATTTATTGATAGTTAACAGCCCAATTTTTAAAGACAAAAATATACATTGGATAATGACACACTGTAGAATGAAGTCCAGAGCACTTACTGATAAAAGGCACAAATCACTTAGTTTACATCATAAGCTTGGGAGTTTTAAAATGTGATAAATTCTTGTGATGTCCTTAGTGAACTTAATCATAAGAATATTTACTGCATGCTTTTCTTAATAAAATTACTTGGCACATTTGTCTACAAATCCAGTTGTTATAGAATTCACATTTGTGGACAGTGCTGCAAACATACAATTTAAACAGTGTTCCTCTTTGCCAACATGACATTTTCTCAGAGACCAGTATTCCATAAACATATAATGATACTTATTTTCCTAATTACAGGGTGTTTCATGAAAGATGTGTGACAGGCATCCGCAGATCTGCGGTATGGCTCCCAGCCATCGTCACCGCATCCGCCAACCACGGCAGCGCCCGATTCTCGGACTCTTTTGTGCGGCGGGCACATACACTGAGTTAAAGTCTAAAAACCATTGCCATCTGAGTAACCTAAGCTTACCTTTATTTACAGTAAATGATGTCCCTCTATGGAAAGAGCAGCCTGACATCTCTTGAACACATTTGCGAACACTCGACGATTTTTGGATGCCAAAATCTGGGAAATGACTAATCGAATCTTTTTTCATAAAACAATAAATTCTGACAGGTATGTGAACAATATCCTGCATCCATTTTTTTCAAGAACTTTCACCCAACAAAAAGCTGTATGGTTATTTCATGCAGGACAATGCAAAACCACACATTGCCAATGCTTCTATGGCAGCAATACAAAGTGTTTTTGATGGTAGGATGGGTGACTGGCCTCCTCGTTCTCCAGATCTAAATTCCTGTGACTTTTATCTATGGGGAATGTTAAAAGACAAGGTGTATGCAAACAGTCCCCATACACTCGAAGAGTTGGAAGACAGGATTCGACTAGTCATATCCCAAATTTCGGCAGCCAAAATTCTTCGCAAATGTGTTCAAGAGATGTCAGGTTGCTCTTTCCATGGAGGGACATCATTTTGAACATCTACTGTAAATAAAGGTAAGCTTAGGTTACTCAGATGGCAGTCTTTTTTAGACTTTAACTCAGTGTATGCACCCACGGCACAATAGAGTCCGAGAATCGGCTGCTGCCATGGCCGGCGGATGTGGTGGCTGCAGCCGGGAGCCGTACCGCGTGATCTGCAGACTCCGGGCAGGTGTCTGTCGTGAGGCATCCACCTTATATACCCTTTTTTATTACATGCCTTAGGAACTGAAATGGCTACACATTTATACTGTCGATAGCCATGTTTACCAATGTCTGATGGGTTTTACTTTGCAATGTTTCCTGTATTTAAAAAATAATGTGTGCATATAAGGGCATTACCAACAAAGTTACTGTTCACCACATTGAGCAGAAATACTGAAAATGACAGCAGAGGCAGCTATAAATATTTGCTTCCATTGTCATCTGTAGACTGTAGGTTGTCTCTCTAATGACAAGAGATGTACACTAGTATGATCTGCAGAAATTATTAACATTTGGACTATGTCAGTCTGCAGTTTAAAGGATAATTATCATATCATGGTGCAACATCACCTACATCATGATAAATTCACCTGCGGCACTCATGGTCGCCATGAAAGTAAATGGTTTTGTTATAATTGAGAAGAAGTGTCAGGTGTATCCCAGAAAAAGATTTTTAAAAAAAGAAAGAAGAAACAAACTTATTATAATCAGTTGCAGCAGTAAGTCAACTTACCTCTTCTTTGATATCTAATGGCAGATTTCTGCTATTCATTTCTTCAGTTATTCTCCATGTGCATGTAGCCTGATAGAAATAAAGCTTTTGTTGTAGTAGAAAATAATCACTTAGGATAAGACAAAAACAAACACACACAGAGACATATGCAAGAGAAGTGGTGGGGGGGGGGGAGAGGTGGGGATGGGAGGGGGGAGCCTTAACAGATAAGCTGGGGGTTACCAATCGAGTTGAGTATGAAATCGAGTTAGCGGATGACGAGCCTGTACCGACTATCACCCCCGTACCGACTATCACCCCCCAAGATGAAGGAATTGCGGAATGTTGTTGATTTGCTCATGCAAGGGGTAATTAGACCTTTGCTATCCCCATATGCCTTGCCAATCTTCCTCGTACCCAATCCAAACAGTACAGGGTTCTGACCAGTGGTGGATTTCTGGCGTTTGAATCAGAAGGTGGTCCTGGAATCAGCACCATTACCAGATTTGCATTATTGTTTTGGCTGGTTTTTGGGGGCCCGTATTTCCACAGTGTTTGATTTAAGTCAGGTGTATTATCAAATACCCCTCGCTGAGAAGTCAAAGCAGTATACCACCTTTTCTACAGATTATGATCTGTTTGAGTTTAATAGAGTGCCCTTGGGTTAGCCACTGGGGCAGCGGTGTTATCAAGGCTTTTGGAAGTGGTTCTAGGGGATTTCAAGTTTAAGTTCGTATATAATTATTTGATGATGTTGTAATCTATAGTTCAAGTTTCTGTGAGCATTTGGAACATCTTAAGCAAGTTCTGGAATGGTTGAGAGATGCTGGCTTAACCATTAAGCCGAGCAAGATGACGTTAGCTCAGAAGGAGATTTCCTTCTTAGGACATATGGTATCTGCAGGGGGTGTAAGGGTGGACCAGTCAAGTACACAAGCCATCTATAGGTTCCCTGTCCCACGTAACAAGAAGCAGATAGCTAAGTATATCGGGATGGTAAATTTTTTTAGAAAGTTTATTCCCAATTTTGCTCAACAAGCGCTCCCTCTGAACCAGATGAGAAAAAAAGGGGTGGTGTTTAAATGGGGAGAGTCCCAGGAAGCAGCATTTGAGGCATTGAAGCAGGCACTCAGTAATGCTCCAGTTCTGGGGATCCTGGATTTTAATCTTCCTTTTGTCGTACAAACCGACACCTCCAGCAGCTCGGGAATCGCTGCTGTCTCGCTGCAGGAGTGGGGGGACTGTCGGCGTCCCTCGGCTTATGCCTCAAAGGCGCTGATGGACCCGGAGTGAAGCTATTCCATCTATGAGCTGGAAGCGTTAGGGATCCTGTTCACACTTGATAAATTTAAATTTTATCTGGAGCATAGAAGGCTTCGATTGGAAACCAATAATCAGGCCCTCAGTTGGGTGCCGGCAAGGCCACGCAAGACAGGACGTATAGTGCCCTGGGCGGTGAGAATCTTGGCGTATCAATTTGATGTGGTACATATCTGTGGTACACAGAATATAATGGCTGATAGTCTTAGTCGCATGTTTGAGGGAGAGTACGAGGCCACGGAAGAGGGGAATAATGAGATCAGGGAGGCCAAGGACGAGGAAGAGGTAGTGGGCAGCTTGATAGTGGCTGCTGTTCTGACTGAGGTGCCTGCATTGTTTAGGAATATTGAGATGGAACAGAGCAAGGATGAGGAGTTGCAAGACATCCGAGAGCAATTGAGGGAGGGACATTCTGTACCAGGGTACTCTCCGGAGAGGGAACTCTTGTGCTATCGTACCAAGTATGACAGCAGGAAGAAAATTTGCTTACCCAGGGATTTAGTGCCTCCTGTGTTTAACTACTTTCATCAGTCCCTGTGTGAGGGGCATTTGGGGTTTCAGAAAACTAAGGCCAAGATACAAGAACATGTCATGTGGAAAGGGATTGGGGTGGACATTAAGGATAGTTAACCAGTGTTGAGAGTGTAAGAAGGGAAAACCCGATACTGGTCCTAAGAAAGGGTTCCTGGAATCTACCCACGAGATGAGGCCATTGGAGAGTGTTTGCATGTGGGGTGTAGGATTTTACATCAGGAAAGAGATCGAACCGAGCATAATTGCAATAAGGGATAAAAAATTAACGACTGATGTGGATAGATTTGGCCATCTCCAGCAAGAAAATTAGGATTGTGGCAGTGTATTCACCCTGTGGAGGGACAGATCAAGATGAGTTGGACAGATTTTACAACGCACTTAGTGATGTAGTTGTTGGAGTGAAGGATAAGGATAGTGTTTTACTCATGGGTGATTACAACGCTAGGATAAAAAATCGAACAGATGTTTATGAAAAGGTTATGGGTAAGTTTGGAGAGGATTGGAGGCCAACAGGAATGGAAAACAGCTCTTGGATTTCTGTTCCAGTATGGGCTTAGTTATCACAAACTCCTTCTTTAAGCATAAGGACATTCACCGCTATACTTGGGAAGGAAGAGGAACCAGATCTATCATTGACTATATAATAACAGACCAGGAATTCAGGAAGACAGTCAAGGACACGCGTGTTTTCAGGGGGTTCTTTGATGATACTGATCATTATTTAATCTGCAGTGAAATTGGTTTTGTGAGGCCAAAAGAGCAGAAAAGTCAGGTCCATGTGTAGAAGGATAAGAGTGGAGAAGCTTCAAGACAAGGAAATTAGACACAAATAAATAACAATGATCTCGGAAAGGTACCAGTTAGTTGAATGTAACGATTTACAGTCACTGGAAGAGGAATGGAAAAGGTACAGGGACACACTGCTGGAAGCAGCTAGAGAATATCTTGGAACTGTAATGTGTAAAGGGAGGGAGAAGCAGACAGCTTGGTGGAATGACACAGTCAAGGCAGCCTGTAAAAACAAAAAGAAGGCATTTCAAAAATGGCTCCGTACTAGAAATCAGGCAGAAGAGAGAAAGTTATATTGAAGAAAGAAACAAAGCCAAACGGATAATTGCAGACTCCAAGCAAATATCATGGGAAGACTTTGGAAACAAGCTAGAAACTCTGGGTCAAGCCGCAGGAAAACCATTTTGGAGCGTAATTAGCAATCTTTGAAAGGGAGGGAAGAAGGAATTAACAAGTGTTTTGGATAGGTTAAGAAAGCTGCTAGTCAATCCTGTGGATGCCTTGATCATATGGAGGGAATATTTTGAAGAGTTGCTCAATGTAGGTGAAACAGTCAATGATGTGTCAGATTTTCAGGTAGAAAGGGATAGGAACGACAATGGAAACAGGATCTCATTTGAGGAAGTGGAGAAAATGGTCAGTAGATTACAGTGCAATAAAGCGGCTGGGGTGGACGAAATTAAGCTGGAACTCGTCAAATACAGTGGAATATCAGGTCTCAAATGGTTACACAGGATAATTGAAAAGGCGTGGGAATCAGGACAGGTTCCGTCTGACTGAACGAAAGCGGTAATCATGCCAATTTTCAAACATGGAAACAGAAAAGATTGCAACAACTATCGGGGTATCTCTTTAATTAGCGTTGTAGGCAAAATATTCTCAGGTATTGTTGAAAGGAGAGTGCGAGTATTAATTGAGGACAAGTTAGATGAAAATCAGTGTGAATCTAGGCCTCTTAGAGGCTGTCAGGACCAGATCTCTAGCCTACGGCAGGTAATGGAAAAGTGCTATGAGTGGAACAGAGAATTGTATCTACGTTTCAGATCTGGAAAAGGCTTATGACCGTGTTCCTAGGAAGAAGCTACTGTCAGTTCTTCAAGATTATGGTATAGGAGGCAAACTTCTGCAGGCAATCAAAGGGCTTTACGTAGACTGTCAGGCAGCAGTTAGAGTAGATGGCAAATTAAGCTCATGGTTCAAGGTAGTTTCAGGGGTAAGACAAGGCTGTAACCTGTCACCACTGTTGTTCATACTATTCATGGATCATATGCTGAAAACAGTAGACTGGCAAGGCGGGATTAAAATAGGTGAAAACAAAATAAGCAGTCTCGCATATGCGGATGACTTAGTTGTCATGGCCGATTCGATTGAAAGGTTGCAAACCAATATTTCAGAGCTCGATCAGACGTGCAAGGATTATGATATGAAGATCAGCATCTCCAAAACGAAAGTAATGTCTGTGGGAAAGAGATTCAAACACATTGAGTGCCAAATAGGAGGAAAAAAGTTAGAACAGGTAGATAGTTTCAAGTACCTGGGATGTATTTTCTCACAGGATGGCAACATAGTGAAAGAACTGGAATCGAGGTGCAGCAAAGTTAATGCAGTGAGTGCTCAGCAAAGATCTACTCTCTTCTGCAAGAAGGAAGTCAATACTAAGACTAAGTTAGCAGTGCACTGCTCTATCTTTCGACCAACTCGTTGTATGGGAGTGAAAGTGGGTGGATACAGATTACCTTATTCATAAGGTAGAGGTTACAGATATGAAAGTAGCAAGAATGATTGCAGGTACTAATAGATGGGAACAATGGCAGGAGGGTGTCCATAATGAGGAAATCAAAGAAAAACTGGGAATGAACACCATAGATGAAGCAGTTAGAGCGAACAGACTGAGATGGTGGGGTCATGTTACACACATGGGAGAAGCAAGGTTACCTAAGAGACTCCTGAGCTCGGCAGCAGAGGGTAAGAGAAGTAGAGGTAGACCTAGAAGAAAATACTTAGATTCGGTGCAAAATCATTTTGAAGTAAAAGGCATAACATCAGACGAGGTATCAATGTTAGCATTGAATAAGGGATCATGGAGAAATTTTATTAGAGGTACTATGCTCCAGACTGAATGCTGAAAGGCATAATCAGTCTCTAATGATGATGATGATGATGTTGAATGATCTGTTACCAGAATGCGTGGACCCTGATGGCCTGAGGGCATGTTGGGAGTCCACACGTAGGAACATTTTGTTGGCTCATAAACGGCAGGCAATGAGGTACAATAGAGGGTGGCATGCCGTGAAACTTGCGATCGGGGATGAGGTATATGTTAAGAATGTCCAAGGCCAGAGTAGTGCGGCACAAGGAGTTATTGGGAAGATGTTGCTGCGTTTTGTAGGGCTGTATGAGGTCATTATGGTACTTAATCCCATAAGCTTCTTGCTCCAAGAGAAAGGTACCCGAAAAAGGACAGTGTCTTGGTGATACTGTGATTAAAACAAGTGATAGACTTCATTAATTAAGAGATTCATTTAAATGCTTTCCAGACAGTTCTATAAACAATAGTTTTGTCATAGTACATTATTTCAAGAACTAGAAAGACGAATTGTAGAAACTTTATGTAAATGAAAATAAATAGCATTGTATATATGTTAGGCTCATAAACAAGTTGTGTTGACCAGGTAATTGTGTTAATTAATGTAACTGTCGAGATTTGTATATTGTTTTTCTTTGTATATATTGACTGACGTGAGATTTTGAACCTATTTTCAGATTTGCAAAGATATTTGATAGTTCAATATATGTTAGGAAAATGTATGATGTACTCATTAACAAATTAATTGATATTTAACATTACTCTTTGTTATGAAACAAAAACAACCGAAATAACAACTTAAAAAGATATGCGCCATCTAAAATTATTGTATGTATAGTTTAAATATTGTAGAAACGAGATAGAATGGCTGGCCAGTACTTACCATTGTGCTGTACCGCTGATAGTAACACAAATGAAAAAACAGAAAAAAGGGGACAAAAAGGACAAGCTTTCGGAACAGAGTTCCTTCGTCAGGTGGGAGAAAAGGGAAGAAGAAAGGATGGGAACAGAAGGGAAAGGTGGTTCACGACCTAGGTCATGAAGGTGGTGTTTCGGGAGTGTGGACGTCAGAGATACTGCATGTATGTACTGAGCCAAGCCAGAGAGGATAAATATAACCAAAGAGGAAAGATCAAGTAGTAATGAGAAGAGAAGATGAGTGAAATGAATGATGCTGAGGAGTGTAGGAGGGGCGGGGGGGAGGGGGGTGTCTAAACCGTTTTTCATAAACAGGGAAATATGGATGGACACACACACACACACACACACATACATGGAGAGAGATAGAGAGATGGTTGGTTGGTTGGTTGGTTTGATGTTTTAGGGGGACAAAACTGCGGAGGTCATCAGTCCCCCATTCCATCACAGAGCTAGAGAAGTGTGGAAACACTGAAATGTCCGCCCAGAGTTAAAACTGTTACGGGAGGAAAACCCCACTCAATCAATAAAATGTAAACAAATTTGACAAAGGACTACAAGGCGGGAGACAACATGATAGGACACAATCACACGGAAACAGCAAACAAGTGTGGAAATGAAATGACAAAGTCAAAGTTCGTGGTTGACCGACCATGAGAATAAAATAGGAAGGGTCAGCCACGGGGGAACACAAACTTCATATAGATTTGTAAAAACCGCTGTTACGAATAAAACCTAAAACAGAATCAGCCATATTGGCATCGTTACATAAAACGTCAGATAAAATTGCAGGAAGATTAAAATCCCGCCGCAGGGCGGCTAAAAGACGACAGTCCGTTAAAATGTGGGACACTGTCAAGGGAGAACCACAACGACAACGAGGCGGGTCCTCACCGCGCAGGAGGTGGCCGTGGGTCAGCCAAGTATGGCCAATGCGGAGCCGGCACAGGACTACTGAGTCCCGGCGAGAGGCCCGCATTGAGGAGCGCCACGCAGCCGTGGTCTCCTTGACAACCCGAAGCTTGTTGGGCGTGCTCAGGTTGCGCCATTCAGCATCCCAAAGTCGAAGTACCCGACGGCGCAACAAGGTACGGATATCTGAAACTGGGAGGCCGATCTGTAAGACAGAGGCAGTAACCGCCTGTTTGGCAAGCCCATCGGCACGTTCGTTGCCTGGGATGCCGACGTGACCCGGAGACCAAAGGAACACCACTGATCTGCCAGACTGAACAAGGGCAGAAACAGCCACTCGGATGGCCATCACCAATGGCGAACGCGGATAACACTGTTCCAGAGCACGTAAACTACTCAGGGAGTCACTACAAAGAAGGAAAGACTCACCTGAGCAGGAACGCATATGCTCGAGGGCACGGAAGATGGCCACCAGTTCTGCAGTAAGAACACTGCAGCCTTCTGGCAGAGACAGCTGCTCAACATGGTCACCATGTACGTAGGCAAGGCCAATGCGGCCGTTTACCATCGAGCCGTCCGTATAAACAATGTCGTAGCCGGGGTGCTCAGCAACGACAGCAAGGAACTGGCGACGGAGAGCCTCAGGGGGAAGCGAGTCCTTGCGCCCGTGGGCCAAGTCTAAACGAAGACATGGCCGTGGCAGGCACCATGGAGGTGTGCGTGAATGGGCCCGAAATGGAGGTGGTAGAGGATAGGACTCAAGCTCCCCCAGCAGGGACTGCACGCGGACGGCTATTGTGTGTCCTGACTTGGGGCGCTGCTGCTGGTGACGAACAGCCACAGTAGAAAAAAGGAGGCGGTAGTTGGGATGTCCTTTGGAACTATAGACGCGGGCTGCATACGCTGTCAACAGTTGCTGGCGGCGGACCCGTAGTGGGGGTACCCCGGCCTCCGCTAGAAGACTGGCCACAGGGCTGGTTCGGAAGGCTCCCGTGGAGAGAATGACAGAGAGAGTGAGAGGGCGGGAGGGAGAGGTAGAGAGAGAGGTAAGGAACGGATAATGAATAGGTGAGCTGAGGATGGAGGAAGGGGAGGGGTTAGCGTAGATTTAGGCCAGGGGGGTGGCGGGAGGAGAGGATATGTTAGAGGGCAAGCTCCCACCTCCTTAGCTCAGAGGGACTGGTGTTTGTTGATACTATCCAAATGGCACGTGTGGTGTAACACGTGCCCAGGTCCCTGGAGTTATGCTGGAGGGCATGTTCTGCCACAGGATATTGGGTGTCCCCCAGGCGAACAGTCCGTCTGTGCCCATTCATCCGCTCAGCCAATTTGTTAGTAGTCATACCAACATAAAAGGCTGAACAGTGGACACATGTCAGCTGGTATATGACATGTGTTGTCTCACATGTGCCCCTGCCTTGAATCGGGTAGGTTTTTTCTGTGCTGGGGCTGGAGTATGTGGTAGTGGGAGGATGCATTGGACAGGTTTTGCAGCGGGATCGGTTGCAGGGGTAGGAACCATTAGGTAGGGAGGGTGGTTTTGGGATGTTGTAAGGTTGGACAAGGATGTTGCGGAGGTTGGGAGGACGGCAGAAGGCTACTCTGGGTGGTGTGGGAAGAACAGTTTGGAGTGATGGTCTCATCTCAGGGCATGACTTGAGAAAGTCATAGCCCTGTTTGAGGAATTTGTTGAGGCATTCCAGGCCAGGATGGTACTGGGTGACTAAGGGAGTGCTTCTGGGTGGTCTGGGGTTAGGAACATTGTTTTTGGAGGGAGAGGAATGGACAGCTCGGGAGACCTGTTTGTGGACGAGGTCTTTAGGGTAGTTGCGGGAGAGGAAAGCATTGGATAGATTGTTGTTGTAGCTGGTGAGGGATTTGGAACTGGAACAGATACGTTTCCCACGGATGCCCAGGCTGTAGGGAAGGGATCGTTTAATATGGAAGGGATGGCAGCTGTCAAAGTGGAGGTACTGTTCTTTGTTAGTGGGTTTAATGTGGACTGAGGTGTGGATGTGATACTCAGCAAGGTGAAGGTCAACATCAAGGAAGGTGGTTTGACCGCAACAACTTTAATATATGCTATTGGAGCTGGAATTACCGCGGCTGCTGGCACCAGACTTACCCTCCAATAGATACTCGTTAAAGAATTTAAAGTGTACTCATTCTGATTACGGGGCCTCGGATGAGTCCCGTATCGTTATTTTTCGTCACTACCTCCCCGTGCCGGGAGTGGGTAATTTGCGCGCCTGCTGCCTTCCTTGGATGTGGTAGCCGTTTCTCACTGAAAGATAGACGACTTTCTTTTCATGAATTTCTGTTAAGTAAATTTAGAGGGCCAGAATTTGAAGCTGAGTGTAGTATTATCTTGCTGCCGCCTACTTACATTTCGCGTAAAGATCACAAAGACAAGATAAGACAAATTAGGGCTCGTACACAGACATATAGGCATTCTTTTTTTTTTCTCGTTCTATTTGGGAGTGGAATAGGAAAGGAAATGCCTAGTAGTGGTACAGTGTCCTCTCCGGGGGACACCACCTTGACGAAGCACTGTCCGTGCGGGTGGAGAGGCTTGCATATCCGCGTGAAGCAGAAGGCTATACCAAAGGTAGAGAACCTACTGCCGGAAAGGCCTCAGCTGATGGATCAGACTAAGAGTGTCCCACAACGTCCCGTCTTCCTTATCCTCTCCCAGTCCTTTCCCAACCCAAGTTGCGATGCGATCCGTGCCGAGGGGTGCGTGGCACATGGGTGGATATGTCGAATGGAGCCTCAGGGATACCGGGCGACCTCCATGAGTAAGTAGCCTTGCACCACGCGGGGTTATCGTGGTGTGGACCATATAAATCCCCAAATCTCGTGGGACTAAGATGAACACGGTGAAAGAAAGTATTTTAAAAGAATCTGAGGGGCAATCTGAGACGTCAGATACTCAGACATCAGGATCAGGACCAATGGAGTGCACTCCTACTTCTGAATCAGGGTCTAGACCTGAGCAAGAAGTCGGATCCGTAACAGAGAAGTTGGAACAGATTAGGGATAAGGCTTTGTCTGGAGCTCAGAGGAGGAAACTTCTCAAGGAACAGAAAAAAAGGAAGGAAAAGAATGGCTTCCTAAGCATAAGTAGAGGGAATCAAAAGGGCTTGAGCCCAAGACCTCCAAAAAGAAACTGCCTCAGGTCGAAGAGGATACAAAGATCCCCTCGACGTCAAAGACAGGTGGCAAGAGGGTTAGGGAGGAATCTAAGACTCCTTCCTCTCTGGACAAACGTGATCCTAAAAGGCTGAGGCAGGAAATAGGGAAACAGACCTATAATACTGCAGTCTCGGTCTTTAGAATGGCGGTTGTCCAAGACGGATACCCACTGGTGAGCATCACCTCGCAGCAGGAGCAGCTCGTGCAGATGGTCCTCTTTGAAGATATTGGGGGAGACGCTGGTCCAGGACCCAAATTCAGGAGGGTCTATCTAGATATCGGTGCCCTCATTATTGTCTGCGAGGGGGAGCACTCAGCAGAATGGCCTAAGGAAAAGGTGCCCATGATATCCCCGTGGGAGAACGCGAAGCTGCTGGTCAAGACAGCAACCAAACTCCTGAAGACCGCAAAGTTATCGATATGGGTACCAAAGATCCTTAAGGATGTCCCTCCAAAGACTCTGTTCGAGAAAATAAGAGTCCAGAACCCAAAAGTCTCAACAGAGGATTGGAGGGTAATTAACCAAAAGGTCGTTCCAGAAGGACGAACCCTGGTGGTGGAGGTCGGAGAGAAGTCCCTGAAGGCAATGCGAGAGCAAGGCCTGAAACTGTTTTTAGGGTTCTCGCAGGTCACCGTCAGGGTAATCAAAGACCTTAAAGGCAATAATGGCAGCAAGATGGGGACTGGAAGTGCTGCAGATAAACCTGCAGCACAGTAAAGGGCCACTGCTGCCCTGAGCCGTCACCTGGGGAGACAGGAGGTGGACGTGGCCCTGATACAAGAACCCTATCTATATAAAGGGGGTGTATCAGGCCTCGGTGGTACTGGAGGTAAGCTGATTTATGCTAGAAATCTAAAAAAAACTCCAGAACATGCATTTATGTTAGAAATGGAATACCTTTCATACCAATGATGGATTTTTGTTCCAGGAACTTGGTGACCATCAGGATGCAGCAACGTGAGGAAGGTATCACGAGGGAAATGGTTTTGGCCTCAGCATACCTTCTTTATGGAGACAGCTCTCCTCCTCCTTTGGAAGTGAGGAGACTGATGGAAGCCTGCCATCGGCAAGGTGAGGAACTGTTGGTGGGATGTGATGCCAATCCCCACAATCTATAATGGGGCAGCAAGGACACCAACAGTAGAGGTGAGCACCTTCTTGAATTTCTCCTATCTAACAACTTGGAGATCCTGAACAGGGGTGATGAACCTACATTCAGGAATAGTAGAAGGGAAGAAGTAATTGACATAACTTTTGGTTCCATGATGATGGAAAGTTACGTCAAACAGTGGCATGTGGTCCTAGAGCCATCCTCATCAGATCACATGTATATTAAATTCAAGGTTGACTTCAGCCTATCGAAAATTAAAACTTCGATAAGGAATCCAGCAGAGTTTGAGGAAGTAGCAGAGGCCGTAACCTCTGCTATAGTGACCTCATACCAGGACCACTGCTCAATCACTAAGAAGTGCACAAATAGGAGTGTGCCTTGGTGGAATAATAACCTGGAAATGCAAAGGAAACAGGTACGAAGACTGTTTAACCTTGCGAGGCGCAAAGGACAATGGGCAAAGTATCGTGAGGCCCTTGTCAATTACAACCTTGCCATCAGACGGGCAAAGGAGGCATCCTGGAAGGTATTCTGTGAGGAAGTGGAGGGCACGGCTGCTCAAGCGAGACTTCATAAAATACTCACTAGAGTACCAACTAATCCAGGAGGAACATTGAGGAAGGAAGATGGGGAGTATACAAAGACAGCACATGAAACGCTGGAACTGCCCCTCAAGACTCACTTTCCTCAATATACTCTGGGGGATAACTCAGACCAGAATGTGATTCCTGAGAGACAACAGTTCTCAGGTATTCGCAAAGAGGACTGGGATCTGGCCAAGGAGTGTGTCGATTTCAGTAAGGTCCGATGGGCGGTGGGAACATTTCAACCGTTCAAGTCACCTGGCCCCGATGGAATCTTTCCAGCTCTCCTGCAACAAGCGGGAGAAAATCTTATTAGTTTCCTATGCAGGTTATTCAGGGTTAGCCTAGCAGCAGGAATCATTCCCAATGCCTGGAGGGCAGTGAAGGTTGTCTTCATTCCAAAGCCAGGGAGAATTGATCATACCAAGGCCAAGGATATGAGACCAATCAGCATGTCCTCCTTCATTCTTAAGACACTGGAAATACTGATTAATGTGCATGTTGGAGAAAGGAGGTTAAGAAGGGTTCCTCTACATTCAAACCAACATGCATATCAACCAGGTAAATCATGTGAGACAGCTCTCCACCAACTTGTTGGGAAGGTGGAGAAAGCACTACACTTTCAAGAAATAGCCCTCTGTATCTTCCTGGACATCAAAGGGGCTTTTAGCAACATGACCTTCGATTCCATGGTTAGGGCAGCAGAAGGGACCACTATATGTAGGTGGACTAGGGCCATGCTCAGTGGAAGAAAGGTAGAGGCTTCCATGATGAATGAAAAAATAAACACCACTAGGGGTTGCCCGCAAGGAGGAGTTCTTTCCCCTTTATTGTGGAATCTAGTAGTGAATGATCTCATTGGAGAATTAAACTCTAGGCAGTACTTTTTCCAAGGATACGCAGACAATCTTGTCATAGTAATACTTGGCAAATTTGCTGACACAGTGAAGAATATGGCACAAGGTGCCTTGGACATTGTGCAAGACTGCTGCAGAAAACAGGATCTGGGGGTTAGTCCTAAGAAGACTGTTGTTGTACCATTCACAAAGAAGCATATCCAAAATTCAAGTTGGAATCTAAAGCTTTTCAATGAAGCGCTACCTGTGAAGGGGACAGTGAAATATCTAGGGGTTACCCTAGATGAGAAACTGACATGGACCCCTCACATTAGGAATATTCGCTCCAAGGCAAAAGGTACTTTAGTAAGTACCAGGAGCGCTTGTGGCAAAAATTGGGGCCTGAGCCCCAAAGGTATGCACTGGATATACACCACAGTGATTAGACCCAGGATCACCTATGGGGCGGTCGTGTGGTGGAAGAAGGTAGAACAGCAGGTTGCTGCTAAGGAGCTTGGTAAGGTGCAGAGACTAGCCTGCTTAGCCATAACAGGCGGAATTAGCAGCACACCAATTGCTGGGATGGAAGCCATGCTGGATATGCCCCCATTACACCCTTGCGTCAAGATGGAGGCGGCAGCTGGTGCCTACAGACTCAAATCTGTCAACAACTGGAACTCCCTGGGATATCCAGAATCACACACTAAAACAGTGAGTGAGGTAAATATAGGAGAGGTTGGGGAAATGCCAACCAACTATATTATAACCCCATACTGCTTCAACAAGCCTTTCAGTATAACAATTGGAAGTAGTGAGCAGTGGGAGAAAATAGTTCCACCGTACGGGGGATATTGTCTGGTTCACTAACGGGTCGAAATCAGACCAAGGCGTTGGGGCCGGGGTATACAGGGTGCAGCCAAGACTGGAGGGCGTCATCTCTCTAGGGAAACTGGCCTCAGTATTCCAGGCCGAAATCACTGCCAACAGGGCATGTGTGGAGGAGAATTTGCGTAGGTGCTACAAAGATCGTAGCATCTATATCTATTCAGACAGCCAGGCAGCCCTGAGATCACTGGTAGCTCCTACAACATGGTCTAAAATTGTTGCGGAATGTCACAGGGTTCTTGTGGAGCTAGGGGAAAGCAATAGAGTAAACCTATTGTGGGTCCCTGGCCACTCGGGAATCAGTGGCAACGAACATGCAACATTTATTGGACCAGAACCTGTCCTGACAATCACCAAGGCAATGATTAAATTGGAGCTATGTAACTGGCTCAGAAGACAGCACGTAGAATATTGGACCAAAGTCCATCAACAAAAACATGGCAAGGTAATGGTGCCAAAGCCTTGTTTTAAAAGAAGCTCTGCAATCCTGGGTCTGAACAGGAGAGAGATTAGACTCAAGGTTGGATTGTTGACAGGCCATGGGAATTTCAAGAAACACATATACACAATGGGAATAACAGAAGAGGACCCTAAATGTAGGATCTGTGATGACGGTGATGAAACTGCATCACATCTGATGTTCGAATGCATTGCATTGGAGAGTAAAAGGCACAGAACATTTGGGACAACCAGACCCGAAGAAATTGTGTCTAATAAAGAACTGGTAAAGGGACTCCTTGCACTGTTCAAGGGCATTGGTTGGCTTTACTAGACATACAGGGAGCGATACCGCACAATACACTTAGTTTCGGTGCGGCCAGTGGCGGGTTAGACCAAGACTGTTTTGGCTTCCCTGAAAGAATCAAATCAAATCAGTGGTACAGTGTACCCTCCACCACGCACCTTACGGTGAATTGTGGAGTATGTATGTAGATGTAGAATGAGACAATATCGACCACCTTGGTGCAATGTGTTTTATCTGTAACTATGTTATTTGGATGAGCCATTTCTCGACCACCTGATCCAAAATCTGTGTTCATTCTGTATTTGTTAGTCAATGGTGTTAGAATAAAGTTTATCATTATCATATCTGGTGGGTGCTTGAGGCTACAACCCCTCTAATTCCCATAGTGGTGACCCCGATGACTTAATTCCACCCCACACATACTTCTTTAGTGTGTTTCATGCTGTGAGCTTTATTGGTTTGGTTAGACTAAGAAGACGTCATATAATTGCAATGTATCCTTTTCTACCTCCAATAGCCTTAAGAGTAATCTCATTCATAATTTGAAATCTTATGAGCCCCCTTCACAAAAATCTGGCACCTATAAAATTATTACATTGAGCAGACTGGATGAGCTATTGCTACCAGGTGTAAAGAACACTATCTAGGGAAAAAGGTACTAACATTTACAACTCTTACTTTGCCAACCATTTGCAAATTGTGAATCACAAACCAAATGATGTTCAGCATGGTCATTAGAGACAGAGCTCATGCTCGGGTGTTTTGGAAATCACTGAGGATGTTAGTATTTTGGATACAGAAAGTGAAGTGAGGAAACTCAATGTTCTTGAGGAATTGGAAATTTTTACACATTTGTCATTGAAAGATAATTTCATTCTCAACGAGCAGCTACATTTATGCAATAAAGATTTCTTCGGTACTTTGAAGCCATTACTCAGTGATCCCTGATTTTGTCTTTTTTGCCTGGGTTATTCATGCATCTCCAGCAACAACATTTTCTACTTCCATTTCACTGTTTAATAAGCCTGTTACTTCAAGCCTTGCCTGTTCTTTTACTACTTATTTGGAAACTTCTGTTTAACATCACATTTTATGTTAAAAACTGTGGGCTATTTGAACATTTCTGTACCTAAATTTTGTAAATCAACTAATATTATATTAAAAAAGTAGATTTATAAATATTGTTGTTAACTGCTTATTCACAGAATGTATTTTTTTTTGTCTTCCACTTGATCTATACCAATGCTTCTGTTACTCATAAGCATTAAGAGCTAATGTGTGGTGCCTGTGGCTCACTGCAGTTGATTGGCAAGCAGTACGGCAGCCTGACAACAGCTAGCCACTCTTTTGTAAATTTGACTTACCAGCGCCTTGTATTCTAATGTTATTTATCTTTTGGGATTCAGCATATCACACATAACTTTTAAGTTTTATGTGCGTATATATATCTACGTATGGCTTTGCATATAAAAAATTATTTGTATAAAGTATTTCATACTAATGTTTGTTAATTTACTCAATAATTCATTTATAGGTAATATTTTAACCTTCTGATGAAGGCACCTGTTGTTGGTGCTGAAATCTAGATCAAGTATCTAAAGAAAGTGCAACTTGTTGGGCTGCTTTATTCTACAACAATTATAGTAAATTTAGTATGGTTGCTGTAATTTTTGACAAGATATGATTAAAATCATCAGATTTCTGCCTGCCCAGGCATCAAAAATCATATCACAATATAAAGACCTTAAAATGAAGACCCTAATTACAGGTATGACCATTAATTTTAATAAGCATTTTGAAGATCATGGGCTTATCCCCAATCATGTTAAATCATTTCTCAGCTTTAAAGAATTTAAGAAAAACCCAAAACTGTTTAGACACTAGTTCAAAAAGTGATTGCAGAGCAACTACGGACATTACATACTAAAAAGGACGTCTTAAATGAGAAAGCCAATTACTCCTACCATGAACATACAAAAGTGTTTCATATACAGTACAACTTTCAAATTGACAATTTCTGGAATCATATCAATGATAGTTTAGGAATCCAGAAAAATATTATTCTCAAAAGACACAAGAATAAGTTCAAGAACCTATCTCATTTGATCCTGTTAAAAACCAATTTCTGTAAATTTCCACAAATCTGATCATGTATTTTATAACAGAGTACTAAACAAGACAGACATTAATTTTACAACAGATTGGTTGGTTGGTTTTTGTAAGGGACTAAACAGCGACAGTTATCAGTCACCTGTTACAGTCTTGGAGATAAAACATTTTGTTAAGCATTCCGAAGTAAATGCATTACAGGCAAAAATAAAGAAAGGATAGAAGTAAAAATGTAGAAGGGATAAAAGAGCAGAAACAGTACAAGAGTGTTTTTGCTGGCTGATCACAGAAATGTAACGAACACATCCAGCCACTTTGGGACACTTTAAAACCACCTACCTAAAAGACTTAGGCAGGTGGAGGACAGAGCAATGACAAACACACACAAACTTTAAATGGATTTGTAAAATACACACTCACGTATGAAATTTAAAACAGAGTCAAATGTTCAAATCAAATGTTTGTATAGCTTATGGGACTTAACTACGTGGTCATCAATCCCTAAACTTACAAACTACTTATGAACTAGCTAATCCTAAGGACGGCACAAGTATCCATGCCCGAGGGGGGATTCGAACCCCCGACCGTAGTGGCCGTGCGGACTGTGACTGGAGCGCCTCAGTCCCCTCGGCCACCGCGGCCGGCAAAACAGAGTCAACCATGGAGGTATTGTCAGCTAAAGCAAGCTGCAAAGCATCAGGGATATTAAAATTTCGTCGCTTCGCGGCTAAATTGCGGCATTCAAGTAAGATGTGGGCGACTGTCAAAGGCGCACCAAATCGACACTGAGGAGGGTCCTCACGATGCAGAAGGTGACCATGTGTGAGCCAAGTATGGCCTATACGGAGCCGGCAAAGAACAACCGACTCCCTGTGAGAAACCCTTAGGGAGGTCTTCCATGTCTTGACAACACGGAGCTTATTTGGTTCAGTCGAGTCTGCCCATTCAGAATTCCAAACTCCAAAGACCTTGCGAGTCAACTGGATTTGAAGGTCTGAGACTGGGAGGCCAATATCCAAGGACCGTGAAGTAGTGGACTGTTTGGCCAGCTGATCGACGTGTTCATTGCCCGGTACACCTATGTGGCCCAGCGTCCAGACAAAAGCGACAGAACGGCCTGACTCGCCAAGGGCAAAGACAGCATCTTGAATTGCTCGCACCACAGTGTGTTTGGGGAGAAACTGGTCGAGGGCCCGTAAGCCACTCCGGGAGTCACTGCAGATGACAAACAACCCACTGGGGCAAGCTCTGAGGTGTTCAAGAGCTCTCAAAATAATGACCACTTCCGCGGTGAAGATGCTGCTTCCACAAGGCAATGACAGCTGTTCGACATGGTCACCATAGACAAAGGCATATCCGGCATGGCCATCAACCAAAGAACCGTCCGTGTAAAGAATGTTTGCTCTGTGAAATATGTCAAGCTATGCCTGGAACCGGCTATGGAGAATCACTGGTGGAATGGAGGCTTTCAAATCCTGGGACAAATTCAACCGAAGCTCCAGGTGAGGAATTGTCCAGGGAAGATACGGGGGGAGTAATGGAAAGGTGGAGGAAGGGGTAGGGAATCAAGTGAGGAGAGAAGGGGACAGACACGGGCTGCAATTGGAAGACCCGACCTGTGCCGACGTCGCGGGGAAGGGAGTAGAGAAAGTGGGAAGAGAAGTCTGTGGTTCAGATGGCGGGGTGAAGCATGAACCCAGGCAATATAAGTCACCAACAACCTTTGCCGGCAACACCGCAGAGGGGGAACACCAGCTTCAGCTAAAAGGCTCGGTACTGGACTGGTGCCAAGAGCTCCCGTTGCAAGATGCACACCAATGTGGTGAATGGGGTCTAGGACCCGCAAGACAGAAGGGGCTGCTGAGTCATAAACCAAGCTCCTGTAATCAAGCCGCGATTGAACAAGGGTCTTGTAGAGCTGAAGAAGGGTGGAATGGGCTGCTCCCCAACCAGTATGGCTGAGGCATCTAAGAATATTTAAATGCCGCCAACACTTCTGTCTCAGCTGACAAAGGTGTGGCACCCAAATCAGACGGGCATCGAAGACATGCCCAGGAAGCGATGTGTTTCCTCGACCTGAAGTAGTTCACCACCCAGGTAGAGCTCTGGGCCAGGGTGAACTACCCGATGGCGACAGAAGGGCATCACGCGGGTTTTCCATGCGGAGAACTGAAATCCGTGAATAGAGGCCCATGAGTGGGCCTTTCGGATGGCACTCTGCAGCCATCGTTCAGCAACGCCGATGGTAACAGAGCTGAAATACAGGCAGAAGTCATTGGCAAACAGGGAGCAACTGACCGATGACCCCACAGCCCCAGCAAGACCGTTTATTGCCACTAAAAACAATGGGACACTGAGGACAGAGCCCTGTGGGACACTGTTCTCTTGAATACGGGGGGAGCTAAATGATGCCCCAACCCTCACCCGAAATGAGCGGTGGGAAAGGAAATTGTGAAAAAAGTTGGAAGGGCACCACGTAAGCCCCAGTCATGCAGAGTAGTCATTATATGGTGGCGACAGGTAGTATCGTACGCCTTTCAAAGGTCAAAAAATACAGCAACCAAGAGTGGTGTTGAGAGGTATCGGGGCACTAGGGACAGTGTCCAGGACGTACAGACAGACACCGCCAGACACCATGTCATATATGGACCTGTTGCAATAGTAGCCCCGATACCTACAAAGGGCAGGGGTCCGCTGTGCTGGAAACCATGTTTCCTGTAGGGTGATACAAAATGCGGGATAGCAGCACAGTAATTGTCGAAGCTTGGACAGGTAATTAAAGAAGCCGCCACAATTCCACTGGAGAATAACTCGTTCTCCACGTTCTAAGGGCATAAAAGAAATGAAATAAAAGATCATTCCATAGGAACATTTGCTGCCTTATGGTCAGGATCTACAGAATTTAAGACCATAGATTCAGCTGATTCCAATTGTGCAGTGATCCTATGGTAAGGAGAATCAAGAAGTGCGAGATCCTCTGGGGAAGCGAGGATCTCGACTTCATCCTCTGAAACAGAGGATGTGGGTGTGGGTGGCTTTAAAGCCACCAATGTTTCCTTCTTCTTCCTGTTCAGTTTTTTGCCCTCTCGCTGGCCCTTTGGTGTTAAGGGCCATGGGGGCTTCTCAGAAGGGGTGGCAGGAGCTGACGAAGAGCAGGAGGCCCTGCGATCAGCAGCTGGGGGATCCTTCAGCCATTTGCTGGGATCCACTTTCCCACGAAGAGAAGCCTTGGAGGGTAGTGTCCCGTGGGACCCTTCCGGGCGAGAGGAGCCGGAGAAGGCTGTTGTTTCTCTGGCAGTGGGGTGGGGACCGACGTCCCCCGTAATGGTTTGTCTGTTGCTCCCAACGTGAAAAGTGTGGGAGCAACCGAAGGAGTAGTGCCCTCAACTGTCAAGGGGGCAGATGCAGTAGTTTGAGCCTGGGGGCCCGCTGGCATTTGTGGTATAGATGGTCTGGAGATTAACGTTGAAGCTACTGTGGTGTAAGGGGTTGTCATGGTCACAGGGTGGAGTTTCATACACTTACGTCTGGCCTCTGCATATGTCAGCCGGTCCAGGGTCTTGTACTCCATGATCTTAGACTGTTTGTGGAGTAAAGAGCAGTTGGGAGAACAAGGAGGATGCTGCTGATTACAATTGACGCACACTGGAGGTGGGGTACAAGGGGCGTCCGGATGGGATGCATGCCCGCACTCCTGACATGTTGGGTTGGCATCACATCGGGAGGACATATGACCAAACCTCCAGCACTTGAAGCAGCGCATAGGGGGAGGAACGTAGGGCTTTACGTCACACCAGTAGATCATCACCTTGACTTTCTCAGGCAATGAATTGCCCTCAAAAGCCAAGATGAAGGCACAGGTGGTAACCCTGTTGTCCTTCTGACGCCTATAGATGCGCCAGATGAAATGCACACCTCACCGCTCCAAGTTAGCTCTTAATTCGTCATCTGATTGCAACAGAAGATCCTTGTGGAAGATGACACCCTGGACCATATTTAAGCTCTTATGTGGTGCGATCATAACAGAAACATCACCCAGCTTGTCTCAGACCGTGACTGGGCTGGGGATGTCGTCATTATTAGAACTGATCCAGATTTCATCTTTGACATACCATCGACCTCTCCATATTTGTCCTCCAAATGTTCCACAAAGAACATTGGCTTTGTGGACATGAAAGATTCCCCATCTGTACGACTGCACACTAAATACTCAGGGGCATAAGCCTCACCTTGAATTTTTGCCCTACGTTCCTACCACGGTGCGGACAGGGAGGGTAACGTTTGGGGGTCATACTGCGTAGCATTATAATCACCTCTACCGCGTTTAGAGATGACGGTTGCACGTCCACCAACGTTCTGTGGTCTTTTCATGGTGTTTCCATGAGCAGCTAGGGAAATAAGGGTTCATCCAGACAGAGCCACACTTGCCTGGGTAAGCCTTATACAACTGAGGTGTGGCAGGTTCCTCAGAGGTTGCTCGCTAGCGACTGTTCAAACTCAACAGCCATGCATCTCCTCGGCACATAGCACACCTTAATATTGAGGTTGTTTTTTTTTTATAGAGGTTTGTACTGTCCTCGTGACCCGGGCGATTAAGTCAAGATCCCTGGGCTCTGAAACGGACAACGTTCCACCGTCATGCTGAACGATGGTCGTTGAACCATGCACAAAGCTTATGGTGTAGCGGACTGTTGGCGCGACACAGCCCATGGCTCAGGACCCCGGGTTTACCAAGCCCGTACTCAGCAAATTAATGCTGAGCCCCTGAGGGATCATTGCTTGAGAAATGCTTTAAATATAATCTTACACCTGATGTAACCAAAAATGGTACTGTGGTAAATCTAACTGTAGAGTTAAAAACTGGCTTAGATTCTGTTAAAGTAGAGAAATCACAGCAAACGATTTTTTTTTTTTTTTTTTTTTTTTTTTTTTTTTTTTTTCCGGTGAAAATAATATTACCAAACTGCACAATGACCCCACTTCCACTTTACAAAAGGAAATAAGAGCTGCCATTAATGATGCAAAATTTTTACTCAAACCTTATCAGAAAAAGAAAAAATTAATTAATTAACATGAACCCAAAACCACCAAAATTATGTTCTCAGCTTAAAATTCATAAAATAAATCACCCGACCTGACCAATTTCCGACAATATTAACAGAGTATAATATGACTTAGAAAAACTTCTATACAATAAATTTCGAAAATCATATGTTTACCAAAATAATTATTCCATTGCAAATAGCAAAAGCCTAATTCAAAATATCCTAAATTTACTGTGTGACCAAGACACTAAGCTTCTTTCCTTCAGCATCAATAATTTAAATACTAATGTTCTTGTCCTCTCCGGGGGACACCACCTTGACGAAGCACTGTCCGTGTGGGTGGAGAGGCTTGCACATATGTGGGAAGCTGAGGGCTATACCGAAGGTAGAGAACCTACTGCCGGAAAGGCCTCAGCAGATGGATCAGACTAAGAGTGTCCCACAACGTCCCGTCTTCCTTATCCTCTACTTAACCTTTCCCAACCCACAGGATGATGCGATCCATGCCAAGGGGTGCGTGGCACATGGGTTGATGTGTCTCGAACGGAGCCTCAGGGATACCGGGCAACCTCCCTGAGTAAGTAGCCTTGCACCGCACGGAGTTCTCGTGGTGTGGACCATATAACTGCCCCAAATCTTGCGGGACTAAGATGAACACAGAGAAAGAAAGTATTTTAAAAGAATCTGAGGGGCAATCTGAGACCTCAGATACTCAGACATTGGGATCAGGACTGATGGAGTGCACTCCTACTTCTGAATCAGGGTCTAGACCTGACCAAGAAGTGGAAACTGTAACGGAGAAGTTGGACCAGATTAGGATTAAGGCCTTGTCTGGGGCTCAGAGGAGGAAACATCTCAAGGAACAGAAGCAAAAGGAAGGAAAAGAATGGCTTCCTAAGCATAAGTGGTGGGAATCAAAAGGGCTTTAGCCCAAGACCCCGAAAAAGAAAGTGCCTCAGGTCGAAGGGGATGCACATACCCCATTGACGTCAAAGACAGGTGGCAAGAGGGTTAGAGAGAAATCTAAGACTCCCTCCTCTCTGGACAAGCGTTATCCTGAAAGGCTGAGGTAGGAATTAGGGAGACAGACCTATAGTAGTGCAGTCTCGGTCTTTAGAATGGCAGTTGTCCAAGAAGGATACCCAGTGGTGAGCATCACCTCGCAGCAAGAGGAGCTCGTGCAGATGGCCCTCTTTAAAGAGATTGGGAGGGGAGGGACGCTGGTCCAGGACCCAAATTCAGGAGGGTCTATCTAGATCGCGGAATGGCTTAAGGACAAGGAGCCAATGATATCCACGTGGGAGGACGCTAAGCCGTTGGTCAAGACAGCAGCCGAACTCCTGAAGACCGCAAAGGTATCAATATGGGTACCAAAGGCTTGAAATTGTTTTTAGGGTTCTCACAGGTCGCCGCCAGGGTAATCAAAGACCTTAAAGGCAGTAATGGCATCAAGATGGGGACTGGAAGTGCTGCAGATAAACCTGCAGCACAGTAAAGGGTCCACTGCTGCTCTGAGTCGTCTCCTAGGGAGACAGGAGGTGGACGTGGCCCTGATACAAGAACCCTATTTATACAAAGGGGGTGTATCGGGCCTCGGTGGTACTGGAGGTAAGCTGATTTATGCTAGAAATCTAAAAAAAACTCCAGAACATGCATTTATGTTAGAAATGGAATACCTTTCATACCAATGATGGATTTTTGTTCCAGGGACCTGGTGACCATGAGGATGCAGCAACATGAGGAAGGTATCACAAGGGAAATTGTTTTGGCCTTCCTTACGAAGACAGCTCTCCTCCTTCTTTCGAAGTGAGGAGACTGACAGAAGCCTGCCATCGGCAAGGTGACCCACTGTTGGTGGGATGTGATGCCAATACCCACAATCTATAATGGGGCAGCAAGGACACCAACAGTAGAGGTGAGCACCTTTTTGAATTTCTCCTATCTAACAACTTGGAGATCCTGAATAGGGGTGATGAACCTACATTCAGGAATAGTAGAAGGGAAGAAGTAATTGACATAACTTTTGGTTCCATGGTGATGGGCAGTTACGTCAAACAGTGGCATGTGGTACTGGAGCCATCCTCATCAGATCACATGTATATTAAATTCAAGGTAGAAATGGGAACCAGACAGACCATGGCCTATAGGAATCCCATAAAACGGACTGGGAGACATATAGGAGGGACTTTGACTCCAACCTATCAGAAATTAAAACTTCGATAAGTAATCCAGCAGGGTTTGAGGAAGTAGCAGAGGCCATAACCTCTGCTATAGTGACCTCATACCAGGACAACTGCTCAATCACCAAGAAGTGCACAAATAGAAGTGTGCCTTGGTGGAATAATAACCTGGAAATGCAAAGGAAACAGGTACGAAGACTGTTTAACCTTGCGAGGTGCAAAGGACAATGGGCAAATTATCGTGAGGCCCTTGTCAATTACAACCTTGCCATCAGATGGGCAAAGTAGACATCCTGGAAGGTATTCTGTGAGGAAGTGGAGGGCATGGCTGCTCAAGCAAGACTTCACTAGAGTACCAACTAATCCAGGAGGAACATTGAGGAAGGAGGATGGGGAGTATACAAAGACAGCACATGAATTGCTGGATCTGCTCCTCAAGACTCACTTTCCTCAATATACTCTGGTGGATAACTCAGACCAGAATGCAATTCCTGAGAGACAACAGTTCTCAGGAATTCGCAAAGAGGACTGGGATTTGGCCAAGGAGTGTGTCGATTTCAGTAAGGTCTGATGGGCGGTGGGAACATTTCAACAGTTCAAGTCACCTGGCCCCGATGGAATCTTTCCAGCTCTCCTGCAACAAGCGGGAGAAAATCTTATTAGATTCCTATGCAGGATATTCAGGGTTAGCCTAGCAGCAGGAATCATTCCCAATGCCTGGAGGGCAGTGAAGGTTGTCTTCATTCCAACACCAGGGAGAATTGATGATACCAAGGCCAAGGATATGAGACCAATCAGCCTGTCCTCCTTCATTCTTAAGACATTGGAAAAGCTGGTTAATGTACATGTTGGAGAGAGGAGGTTAAGTAGGGCTCCTCTACATTCAAACCAGCATGCATATCAGCCAGGTAAATCCTGTGAGACAGTTCTTGATCAACTCGTTGGGAAGGTGGAGAAAGCACTACACTTTCAGGAAATAGCCTTCTGTATCTTCCTGGACATCAAGCGGGCTTTTAGCAACACGACCTTCGATTCCATTGTTAGGGCAGCAGAGGTGCATGACCTATGGACCACTATATGTAGGTGGACTAGGATCATGCTCAGTGGAAAAAAGGTAGATGCTACCATGATGAATGAAAAAATGGTAATCAACACCACTAGGGGTTGCCCGCAAGGAGGAGTTCTTTCCCCTTTATTGTGGAATCTAGTAGTGAATGATCTCATTGGAGAATTAAACTCTAGGCAGTACTTTTTCCAAGGATACGCAGACGATCTTGTCATAGTAATACTTGGCAAATTTGCTGACACAGTAAAGAATACGGCACAAGGTGCGTTGGACATTGTGCAAGACTGCTGCAGAAAACAGGATCTGGGGGTTAGTCCTAAGAAGACTGTTGTTGTACCATTCACAAAGAAGCATATCCAACATTCAAGTTGGAATCTAAAGCTTTTCAATGAAGCACTACCTATGAAGGGGACAGTGAAATATCTAGCGGCTTTCTACAGTATGTCTGCCTAGGTGTACTTGCATCTGTGTAAATGTGTGGGTGTGTGTGTATTTGTTTATCCTCCTTTTTTCCCCCAAAGTAAGTCTTTCCTGTCCTGGGATTGGAATGACTCCTTACCCACTCCTTTAAACCCTCATCATTTTCTTTTCCATCTCCTTTCCTTCTGCCTGACGAAGCAGCTAGGCTGCAAAAGCTAGCGTTTGTGTGTGTGTGTGTGTGTGTGTGTTCTATTTATTTGTGCTGCTGTCACATTCATGCTCCTTCGCCTGGTGAGTAATCTTCATCTCTTTATATAATTTTTCCTGCTATATGTGTGTGTGTGTGTGATAATGAAAAAAATATTAAAATATTATGCAATCATTTCTATTACCTGTATTGTTGTCTTGGAAGTGGTAATCACCAGAAGTAAAAGACAAATTATAGTTGTGAGACATTTAAGAGTGTCATTCATCAACATAAGTGTATTATTCCTTGAGGCAAAAATCCTATCAATGCCTGTTGGGATTTGTATAAAAATAACAGCAATCCAAAATATTGCCTGGAGTCCATACATAGAATTCAGCTTATGGATGCAGTCACTGATTCGTCGATGACATTTTCTCAGTACTACTAGCTGCTCAGCAACAATCTGGTGTGTGTGGTCACAATATAGCTCTGGAAATGAACAGGAAAGAATGAAAAACTGTACTACTACAAAATACACAAGTTGTTGTCTAAAGTCATTATCAACTAACTCAAAATGCTCTTACCAATTTACTCAACATTTTTAGATAATGCTATGTTTGAACATCATGGAAAAGTATTGAGTAAATGCACAGACACAGACACACACACACACACACACACACACACAGAGAGAGAGAGAGAGAGAGAGAGACAGAGAGAGAGAACCTTTATTTTTCCTTTTCTTTCCTATTTATGTTTTTCCTTATTATTCTTATCATTACAAATCTCCCCACTTCCCACAGTCCTCTACACCTCCCTTTTATCCTTTCCCACCCCTTCCCTTCACTGTATTCATTGCCACAATTCAAAATCCCACCTTAAAAATCTGTCATGCAATTTGGAACCTTTCCATCCCTACCTTTACCCAGCATCCTTTCCCCTCCCCTCCCCACCTCACCCACAGTCTAGTTTGTGTTCCTGGTGTGGCCGGACATGATAGTTTGTGTATAGTTGTCTTGAGTGATTGTGTGAATGTATGTGTTTCTTTTTCTGATGAAGGCCATGGCTGAAACTTTAAGTTGCGTGAATGTGATTATTTGTTTTCGTGTCCGTCAGCAGCTCAGCGAGCTTCTTTTAGGTGAGTTGTTACATATTGATCTTCCATGTTCACTAACACAAGGGAGCATTTCTCACATGCTACTAGTCTATTAGGTCTATTTTTTTTTTTTTTTTTTTTTTTTTTTTTTTGAATTTGAAGAAATTGTTGTTGGGTGAGAAAGCATGTCTCTTCAACTGTCAACACAGTAGTACACTCCCATTTCTAGAAGTGTCTGTTCAAGATCTTGAAAGTCTCCTCCTACAACTATGTAGATGATTATATGTTCCCTACTCATGTTTTTAATGTTTGGAATTTTCTACTTATTTGCTGTGTATCTCTGATAAAACAATAATATTGTCACAACACATGAAACGTATCACAACAAGAAAAATTTAAACAGAGTTGTGATGTGCACCTCCCACTGCATAGGTCCTCATATGGATGTAGCAGGCTCAAATCCCACAAGAGTTGTGAGCTGAATGAGCCCCCATAGCACTACCCTGTCTCACAAGAAATGCCCAGTGGCAATATATCAAACTGAAATATTTGGAGAGCACTGAACCACATCAGAAAAGGTCTAGCACCAGTCAAAGCAAAGCAAAGCAAATTGAATCAAATGGGGATTCAAAGACAAAGGAGAAAACAAATGTAACTGTGGTCAAGTTCAGCACATGGAACATCTTCTATAGTGTTCCAATTGCCCCATGAGGAGTACCTTTGGTGAACTATGTTTGAGAAGCATTACACTTAAAATAACAATACCAATCACAGTGGTGAGCATAGAAAAATCCTTTTCATAACTAATGTTGATAAAAAATTACTTGTGATAAAAAATTTGCTAGGAAAGAATCTTCGATTTGGTCGTAATATACGAGATCTGTCTAAAAAGTATCCAACCTTTGGTTTTCTTGCACAAAATAAGAGACGATAATGTGATGCAACAGTATACAGTAAAGGAAAATACCTGTATGTGGATGCATGAATTTTGTCCTCACCTTCCAGTGGGTCAGTCGCTGAGTGAGGTGCTACACAACATGTTTGTCAGATTATTGATTCTCTCAAGATGTCTGAAAGTGTTGCACAAAGATACTGCATCAATTTTTTTCAAAAGCTTGGTGATTCTCAAAGTGAAACAATTCACAAGATCAAGCTGAAGTTTGGAGAAGATACGATAGGTGTAACACAAATTAAGGAGTGGGTCAACCAATTCAAAAATGGCCGCACATCAGCGGAGAGTGACAGGCACCAAACTCCTCAGAGTGCAGCTGTTGTTGAGAGGGTGCAAAGTTTGGTGATGGCAGATCATCATTTGAATATGTGTGGGATTGCCGAAGAGTTTTCAGTGGGTTAAAATTCTGCATGCAGTTTTGCATGATGATTTGAACATGTGCCAAGTGGCTGTGAAATTCGTGTCTAAGTTGTTGTCCTCTGAACAAAAAGAACTCTGTTTTACATTTTGCAGGACCTTACATGGTAATAATCCACATTCCACAAAGAAAAAAGCCAAAATAGTAGGAAGAAATATTTGCTGTTGATACATAACTTATTATTTCCTGTTAAAAAGACATATAATATTTGGCATGATCCTATAAATAGGTAACATCATGAAACAGTATGGATACACAAAGTCAAGTCCAATGAATGTACAAAAAAATGAAATACTTAATTTCTTACCATTTGTATTTAAGATGTATTAGCAGAGACATAATAAATAATATGATATTTTTCCAAATAACAGTAAACTGGTTCAACAATTTACAAAATTAAAATGTAAAGGGGTGCTTCCTTTGTATTGGAAACAGGTGCTGACCATGGTCAGCGCACCACCTGGAGCAGATGCTTCCAGGTGTAGTCACACCATCACTGTCCTTCATTCTTGTCCCACTACCCTTTCTTGCTACACAGCACCTTCATCACCCAATCCAGAAATTTGCAGTTTTGTTGTCTATGTCTGATTATAAACTCAGTAATCTTATTGTGTGTACCTGCCAATTGACACCACCCCTGTGTGCTGAATAGCTAAGTGAAATTTTAAATTTGACATTTCTAAGTCTGGGATTTATAATATCAAAATACTGACAGGTAAATCATATTGTTATTATTTTTGTTTTCTTAGTATACTGAACATAAAAAGTACAAATCTATAGAAATGACTTTTCCATACTTCTTTTACTCATAGAACTGGTAAAGAAGACACTGTATATGTAAAGTGTAAATTGTCTATCAGTACTTTTAGTTTGATGTTCGGCTTCTTACCTGCTTGTTTCTGTTGGAGAATGTTTGAATTGATGGTTCTAAATCTAAGGAAAAGCAGTATGCATATTGTAACAAATTGCAGTTCATCTAGTTGTATTAACAAATGTGATATCTCAGTCCATAACAGCACGTGATGTCTTCTCAAAGAAACCTGTATGCAGAGATAGAAAATGCATTTTTATGACATGTGAATAGATAACACAAAATTCGTAGAATACGTTTCTGCTGTGGGTATTGAGTATAAGTGCCTTCAGCTTCTGTGGAATAATTCTAGCACACCTGAGATAGCTTGTGCACTATTTGCATCTTGGAAGTTGTTTCTGTGCTAAAATTTTTCTTCTGTTGCTCAGCAACATTTGTAGCATGGTTTCACCCTGCAGAAGTTTATGATTCAGTTTTATTCTGTGCATTTTTCCAGCACTGTATGACACAGGGTGTAGTGCGAGTGACAGAGACCAGAGGTCCATTAGAGACACGTTGTGTCACTCCCAGTTGAAAATTCATCAGCCAGTCCAGTGTCACCCAGAAAGTATTTGAGTGCAGTTTCATGAGTGGTTGTTCAATAGATGTCCCTTAGTCTTCAGTTTAATAAAATTGCAGTTCAGTTAGTTATTTGTATTTTGTAAGTTTATGTATGATGGTAACACAAAACATTGAACAGTTTCTCTGGCACAGTATTTAACCTGTCTGTAATGTAAAGTTTTCCCTTTACTACATTCGCTGCCAATGTAATTGGCCTCGCGTTGCACTGGTGTGCCGATGGCAGTGAACGTGTTAAACTGTTACACTTGGTTATATATGAATTTCCTCAACAAAGATAACTTACACAATGGATAAAGAGGGAAAAAGTATTGGCATGATAGTCAACAATTTCAGCCAGATATGCTTTCAGTCATATTTATCAAATTTAATTTTTTATAGCAGGGTTATTTATGACACCAAGCAAAAGTTACACAAAGTCGTCCCAAAAGACACACATCACATTTAATCTATCTTTGCCCTGTCACAAGTGGGAAGCAGTATGCATCAACACACACACGCACACACACACACACACACACACACACACACACACACACACATACACACACACACAGAAACAAACACAGAGGATAATGGGGTAGGAACAGGTGGATGTGAGGAAATCAGGTTACCTTAGGTTGAGACCTCGACAATTTCAGAACTTGAGAATGTATCAGGGCATTGTAAGGAGGTAGGGAGCAGGGGCCTGGCTCCCACCCAGAATAATGTATATAAGGAAAGAAGCTACATTATTATGATTTCATATCAACAATAAAATAGCTTGATCTTGGTAAGTAAAAGGGGCTTCACCACACAATATCCTCTGAATATGAGTAGCAAAACTGATAGAAAATATCATGAGGTGTCTACTTAAAATGACATAACTTATCCTTATAATACGTTCCAGTAGAGTCATTCCATGTCAACTCAACACAGTTTACATTAAAATTTTACTTCACCATCTCAGATTTCAATGAAATTTGGTATACTGGTACCCCCCTTATAAAGAAAGAAAAATACCAAATTTCAACTTGATATCTCAAATGGTTTCAAAATTACACCTGGTTAAAGTTTTCAAAAAAAAAAAAAAAAAAAAAAAAAAAAAAAAAAAAAAAAAAAACCCACACCTCATAATCAGCCTATTTCTGAAACTTTAAACTGCTACAGTGACTCTCAGAATCAAGCTAGAAAGATGAGAGAGGTGTCATTTTGCAGTATTTTTCAAGCCCTTTCCAAAAATATGTAACCCTACAAGGGTCATAATTTTTTTTTTTTTTTACCAATTTAAAAATTAAAAATTTAATTTAAAATTTTTCAAAATGCGCCACTTTTAAAATTTTGAAAAAAATTTCAAATAGTCCTTGTAGAGTGGTTAATTGATAGTATAAGTTTCATAATGGGATCATAATGGGTTCTTACAGAAAAATGCATTCGAAAACAAGCTTACATTAGAATTTTCACTATAATAATGACTAATTGAGCTAATGTCACATTATACATTATGACATTTGCATAGTTAACAATGTGCTGTAAACAATGTAGTATTACAATGTGCTACTACAATATTGCAAGTGCTGGACCGTAATTGATGGTGTGACAAGTATTGTGTGTATGTTTGATATGTGGATAAAGTGGAAGTGTTTGTGCGTTGAATAAGTGTTTGTGCAGTAATGGAAAACACAAGGCATAAAACATTTCAGTGTTTCAATCCTTTTTCCAAAAAATAAAAAAAATAAAAATTAAAAATTAAAAAACACTCAGAACAGTAACACAATGGATGGTTGAACATTTTCTAGCACCTAATGATACTAAAGTATGTGACTCTTGCAGAAAAGAGTTATCAACTCTAAAGAACAACAAAGAAACAAATCAAGCCAGTGCTACACTAACCTAGAGCTCGAAATTTTAAATACTTTGAATTCTGAAAATGACCCTGATTTCAACTCTAAGTCAGATGTCGTTGAGACACTTAATGCTTCTCTTTATGAACTGGGCGAATCACCCCTTGATTCAAGAAAAATAAAATCAAAGAGATATGTTTCACAAAAAAATTTCAAAATTAATTCAGCCATGAAGCATGAACTTTTTACTTCTATTCAAGACTCCTCCTCTGATGAAACTCATGAAACCCTTGATGATTCAATTTTGAAAAATCTAAAATACCACTTCTCACACTGCACTTCAAGGGACAAAAAGATTATGATATTAACTTGTTTGCCTGATTTGTGGAGTGTAAGAAAAATAATGCGAGAATTTAATGCTCCAAATTACATGGTCAGGCAGTCTAAGAAAATACTTAAAGATAAAGGTATATTAGAGGGCCCTCACCAAAAACCTGGCAAGAGCCTGCCAATAGAAGTAGTAAGAGCAGTGCTCTACGTGATTTCTATTAGAGTGATGAAATCAGCAGGGTTTTAACTGATAAAAAAGACTGTGTTTCTGTTGAGTCTGGGACTGGAGAAAAAGTCACACTGCCAAAGAGACTAGCAATTTAATGGAGGCATTCTTATATTTCAAAGACAAAAATCCTATGTTAAAAATAGGGTTTTCTAAGTTCGCAGAACTAAGACCGAAAAACTGTGTTCTGGCAGGTTCTAGTGGTACGCACTCAGTATGTGTCTGCAAAAGCCATCAAAATGTAAAACTTATGTTAGAAAATGCAAAAATTAGCTCAATAACAAATGGTGAACTGCATACTTATAAACACTGTATTGCTAAAGCACTGTGCAACCCTGCCTCCATTAAGTGTTATTTTGGGGAATGTTCAACCTGTCCAGGTACAGATTACATCATAATTTGTTGGAAGAAAAATTCGAAGAAAAAGGCTTTGAAAAAATAACTTTTCGGCAATGGATATCGGTCGATAGATGCAACCTGGAGACAATAGAAAAATCAACTTCAGATTTTATTGAATTGTTCGTCCAACTTTTGTCTGCATTAATCAGACATGACTTTATTGCCAGACAGCAATGCTCCTTTTCGAACAACATAAAAGAAAATCTTGAAATCTCAAAGTATCTTGTCATGTGTGACTTCTCTGAGAACTACACTTTTGTGATTCAAGATGAAGCACAAAGCTACCACTGAAACAGTGGACAAGCAACAGTACATCCATTTGTGATCTACTGTAAAAGAGAGGAAGAAACCAAACATGTAAGCTTTGTTATCATTTCTGAGGTTCTAGAGCACAATACTATAGGAGTGTGTTGTTTTCAAAGGAAACTGAATTCATGAAAAAGAAATTTGGAGACAGTATATCAAAAATATATTACTTTTCTGATGGATGCGCCGCACAGTACAAAAACCAGAAAAACATCACCAATCAGAAGACTTTAAAATTAATGCTGAGTGGCATTTTTCAGCCATTGCCCATGGGAAAAGTGCCTGTGATGCTGTTGCAGGAACTGTGAAGAGATTAGCCGCCAGAGCCAGCTTGCAAAGGCCCTATGAAGACCAGATTCAAACACCATTCCACCTGTACGAGTGGGCGATGCTAAATATTTTTGCGGCAAATTATGTTTACGTTACACAACAGGAGTACATTGAAACTGAGAAGCACTTGGAAAATCGGCTGAAAAAATCTGTGACCATACAAGGCATTCAAAAACTTGATGCATTCATTCCTATCCCTTCTAGTAACAGCAAAGTAAAAGCTTTCTCAGCATCCACTGAGTTCAAAATCGAAGTTGTTACAATGATTCAGGATCGTTTCAGTTTAGTAGAAGTCAGTGGGTATGTGACTGTCGTCTATGACAATAACTGGTGGTTGGCCTATGTACTTGAAAAAGATGAAATCAATGGTGAAGTGAAGGTTTCTGTTTTACATCCAGCCGGTCCATCATCTAGCTTTTCTTTCCCTACAAAGCAAGACATCCTTCAGCTTCCTGTGTTATTCTTCAGCTTCACTTGTGCTAAGTAAAGTTAACCCAATAACTTCAACCGGCCGAACTTATAATTTGTCAAATGAAGATCTGCAGAAAACCACTGAAGTCTTCACCGACTTTAGTAATTTAACCTTCTGAAAATATTTTTTAAAAGGGATGCAAGTTAATTATGTTAAGTTTTTTTCTGTTATGTACATAGACTTTATTAAAATATTAACCCAGTTACAACACATTAATGTTTTTACCAAACTTCATGTGTATATTAATCTTGAATTTCACCCAACTAAAATTTTTCAGTTTTGAAACTACCTAGTTTTAGTGCATAGGCTTCTTTTTCTATTAGTGATATGTCTAGAAAGCTTTCTAATGATTACATTTATCTTTTAAAAAGAGGTTGAAAAAATTAAATATCATTTATTATATTTATAGACATATTTCTATTGTTAAGTCTCTCATATAATTTTTTCCTAAATCTAAGAGACTATTAGACCTTCCGGGACCAATGAGTCATTATTATAGTGAAAATGCTAATGTAAGCACATTTTCAAATGCATTTTTCTATAAGAACCCAGTATGATCCCATTACGAAATTTATACCATCAGTTAAGCACTATACAATTTTTTCAAAATTTTAAAAGTGGCGCATTTTGAGAAATTTAAAAATGCATTTTTTATTTTGAAATTAGTAAAAAAAAATTATTATGCCCCTTGTAGTGTTATATGTTTTTGGAAAGGGCTTGAAAAATGCTGCAAAATGACACCTCTCTTATCTTTCTAGCTTGATTCTGAGAGTCGCTATAGCAGTTTAAAGTTACAGACACATGTCGAATTTTAGCATTTTTGGGAAATTTTAACAAGTCGTAATTTTGCAACCATTTGAGATATTGAGTTGATATTTGGTATTTTTATTTCTCTATATGGGGGGCACCAGTATACCAAATTTCATTGAAATCAAAGATGGTGAGGTAAAATGACTGTGTTGAGTTCACATGGAATGACTCAGTAGCAAATACAGCATGTATTTTTAGGGGGTTCAAGATTAATGTAAAGATAACTCCCATCTTTGACATTAAGAAAAGCTGGTCATCAGGGGGAGAATCCAGGTGTCTCAGGATATGAAGCAGCCTTCAAAAACAAGCATATGCTCTGCTGCATTTTGTGTCACATTGTAGTCTATCTTGTATATGACAACAGTTTGTTACAAGCCATTCATTATAATGGACATCCAGTTAGTAGTCATGCCAATATAAAAAGCAGGCCAAACGGATAAATCCACTGTGGCAGAACAAAGCCTCAACAAAAGCCATATGTTTGATTTCAAATGTACAAAGGTGCTTTGAATGGCAAATGGGATATGGGACTCAATCTTCAAAGAGGCTGTGGAGATTCGAGTACATAACAACCTAGTGAACAGGGACAGTGGATTCCAGCTAAGCACTGCATGCAATGCAGCATTATCAAAAATACACCAAGAACACACTGATGTGAAACCAGTAAAGGTAGTGAAGGGAATGGATGACCCGCTAGCACATATGGAGTACTCCCCACCACCAGCCGCGACACCCTCCTCCCCCCCCCCTAACCCCCACCACAGGCTGTGGCACTTCTTCCAGAGGCACTTGATTGGCAGTACCGATGCAGAAGAACCAGAGGAGCCACTGGTGCAGGAATTATAAAAACCCATACGGGACATGAACCCGACATTCTGCCTCAGGATGGCAAGTAGGAAACTTGCTGAAACGTTGCCACAGAAAGAATCCCTGATTCGGCTGATAACCCGAGAAGACTTCATCATTGAGATGTGCTGAGAAAGTCGAAATTCACATATAGGGAGAAACATTATCTCCCAATCATCTCACAATACTTCACTTCCTACATAACACGTTTGCATTTGAACTTAGCTTCATGGAGGGTACATGCCTTCATCAGGTCCAAAAATGGTTGTCCCACATATCACACAGTGTCCTTGTCCTGGAGGTGCTCTCCTCCAACATAGTACATGAAAAATATACAAAATTTATTGTTGGAAACAAACAAATTGGGTTGAAACAATATGAACACTCAATAGTTAAAACCCATGACACTATTAAGACAAGAACAGTCCATTACACTTACCAGTCTGAATGTGAACTCCCCATCCCCATACTTCTTTCAGTTCTTCTGCCACCAGCTGGCCAGGTGGCACTCGTGAACTTTCACACTCGTACCGCAGCGCTAACGGATGCTGCAGAACATTTAAATTCACGCACTTGATACACAAAATTTCTCCCTCCTTTTGTTTTTCACTCACTTTTGTCGTAAGGCTATGTCCATCTTTTCTTCGTCACTGTTTGCGAATGATCTGGTAGGCAACTTCCCATATGGCTGATAGTGTCCTGTTCAGGCTCATGATGAGACGATGAGTGACACGGGTGGTGCTTATGTAAAAGACGTAGGTAAGGCTGGAGACATCCGCATATCGGTGGCTTCGCGGTTGTCTAGTTCCATCTGTTGTGGTGGTGTCCAATCCACTAGGATGTCGGAAATGTCAGTATGCATTTTCGTTGTAGGAAGGTCCGTGCCCACATCCATCTGCAAGTCCTCCGTGACGGGTGGTACCAGTACTGTGTTAGTCGATGTGGCGAGACACCTCCCCCACAGGGGTGCTGAAGGTGTACAACCACCAGCCCTTCTGTGTGACAGCATGGCCTTGTGGCCATTTTGGTCGCTTTTCGTAGTCTCGTATCCACACAGGAGTGCCCTCCACAATTCATCCTTGAGTGCTGTAGTGCATTCAGAAGGTGAGGGTGTGAGCAGGTGGAAAAGAGTACAAGGTTGGCATCCATGTAAAAGCTCCGCCAGGCTATGGTCCCCGGACGGAGTGAAGCGATATGATGCTAGAAATTGCAGGAGTGTGTCTTCAGTGGAAGAGGATGTGAGATGTTTCTTCATATTGTATTTAAAGGTATGGACCAAACTTTCCACTTCCCCGTTGGACTGGTGGTGCGGTGATACGGGATATGCCCCTCTGGGCACAAAACTCAGAAAATTTGGAGGAGCTGAACTGAGGCCCATTCTCAGAAACAATGGAAGTGCGTAAGCTTTCCAGGGAAAAGATTTTGGCCAAAGCCGTGGTGATAGCAGCCATGGTTGGTGAAGCACAGCAAAGCACAAAAGTAAAATTGGAATAGACGTCAATGACTAGGAGCCAATAAGTGTTGAGGAAGGGTCCAGCGAAATCTATATGGATGCCATCCCAAGGTTTTTCAGGTGTGGGCCACGGAGAAAGTGAGGACTTGGGCACAGGTGCTTTCGCCGCACATGTCTGACAAGCAGCCACCGGGTGCACAATTTCTGCATCGAGTCCGGACCAGTAGATGTGCCATCCAATGAGATTCTTTGTCCTAGAGACACCCCAATATCCCTGGTGTAGAAGAGGTAGGCCCGCAGGCTGCAGTGTTGCTGGAACGACAACTCAGGCAGACACGCTGTCAGTAGCCAGCAGGATAACTCCATTGTGGGAGGAGTTCCAGAGGGGATCTGACACTTTTCCAGAAAGATGGTTTGGCCAGCCATTTTCTATCTGATGTAGAACCCATTGTAGAAAGGATCCTTGGTGGTGGCTACCGTCGGGCGTTGTCGCATGATGCGGAAACCCTTATCAACAGTCTGCTCAGCCTCATCCAAATGAAAACAAAGAATCTCATCTTTGTTGAAGACAGGGTCAGGGCCCAAAGGAAGTCTGGATAGGGCATCAGCACCTGCATGCTGAGCTGTGGGACGAAAATGGATGTCATATTGAAAATGAGAGAGAGAAAGTGCCCACCTTTGAAGCCTGTGTGCCGCCTTGACCAGAATTGAAGCAGACGGCTGAAATAAAGAGACCAATGGCTTGTGGTCTGTAATAAGATAGAACTTATTACCACAGAGAAAGACGCCAAATTTCTTGAGAGCATAAACAATGGCAAGAGCATCTTTGTGAATACTGCAACTGCGAGTCATTTAACGTTTTGGAGGCATAAGCAATAAGACGTTTTGAACCCTCAGGACATTTGTCAGATAAAACAGCACCAATACTATGTTGTGATGCATCAATAGCTAAAACAAGTTGATGTCCAGGGCCAAACAAAGTGCTTTTTGGAGATGAGCTTTAAGGCAGTGAAAAGCATTCGCATTCGTCAGACCACATAAAAGGAATATTTTTCTTGAGGAAGTAAGTGAGTGGGTAAGAGATCTTTGCTACAGAGGAATAAATTTGTGATAGTATACTATGTTCCTGAGAAAAGCGTGCAGTTCTTTGACCAATGAAGGAAGCGGAAGGACATCACACTGTTATCATGAAGGGGACAGATGCCGTCCTTTGAAAGGCAAAAACCCAGGTACACTACAGTGGGCTGAAAGAACTAAGATTTGTGAAAATTGCACTTAAGACTAGCCTGTTATAGGACTGAGAAAAGAGTATGTAAATTTTGGAGATATTCATCCGTGGTAGTTCTGGTAACAACAATGTTGTCCTGATAATTAATGCATTTAGGAACAGAGATAAGAAAATGTTCAAGAAACCTTTGAAATATGGCTGGCATGCTGGCCAGGAGGGTCCCGTTTGTTTGTAATATTGAAATATTCGATACCATAGTTGGTCGTAGTATTGTAACCGAATATTCCATGTTTATATTACATAAGCATTTTAAAGCGCTTCTGTCAAGTAACATTGGTTATCATTTGCATTACTAGGATCTTCTAACAAAACTTAATTAAACTACTGAAGCTTAATATTGAAGAATAATGTAAACATATATTAATACTGCACTAATTGTTACTTACTTACGATCTTTTGTACAGTTTGCTTAAATAGGAAAATCTTATTATTACATTTGTCATAATATTGTGTATCTCCACGTAAAGCAAAACATGTGTATGTTTCATGAACAAATTGTTAAATATTTAAATATTGTACTTCCGTGTTCTAGAAGGTTCTTGAAATACTATTATGTATTAATACGCGTGAATTAGCGCTAACTAAAGGCAGTCTTAGAGGAGTAACATCTTAGTATAGAAGTGTGTTGTGAACCAGTCTTACTTTTGAAACTTCCTGGCAGATTAAAATTGTGTGCTGGAACCGGGACTCGAACCTGGGACCTTTGCCTTATGTCGGAATAGCACAGTTTGTAGTGCGCTTGCCCGCGAAAGGCAAAGGTCCCAGGTTCGAGTCCCGGTTCCGGCACACAATTTTAATCTGCCAGGAAGTTTCATATCAGTGCACACTCCGCTGCAGAGTGAAAGTTTCATTCCAGTCTTACTTTTGCATTACTTTTGTGTTTCATTAAGAATGGATAAATAAATATAGGTTATAAATGAAAGTGTCACCCGACGTCATAATGTTCATAATTTTGTGATGTGTTAATGGCAGGCGAGCTATGAGATCTTCAACACCACTGAACATTTACAACAGGTAATGTATAAAAAAAATGTTGCTTTAATGTATGTCAAGTAAAAATAGCGCCATATATCGTGCACTGTCGCGGAAAAATGCTGTTGATTTTCGGAAACATACAAATGTGACCTGTTTCAGAAACATAACAAGATGTAAATGGAAGAAGAAACCACATGTATATGTTTTATCTAATCAAGACTGTTATGAAAGTGACTGGACTGGAACTCGAAATGAAATGAAGAAAGGTGGATTAAGCAAGAAGTGTGATGAACAAAAAAGGTTTTTATCTGGAAAGGGACTGGACGCCAATAACTGTAAGTGTTTTATAAAGTTTTTTTATTGTATTCTTTTTGTGACTGAAGTAACATGCTTGTGCAATATGAGTTTAGGTAATCAGGAAAAAAATGGGGGGGGGGGGGGGGGGGAGGGGAAGAAGGAATTGAAACTAAACCTGAAAAGGAAACATTAGACATGTTTCAGAAATTAATAAACCAGATGGGGGATAACTTAAATAGTAAGATCACAGACCAACAAGTTTTGATTAGGCAAGAATTAAAAGAATGATTAGCTCAAATGGAAAATAGAACTATCAAAACAGCTGGTGAAGTCCGTCATTTGGGATTCACCCCAGAAGGCTTTATCTTCATCACTGGCTGTGATGGAATTGTAATTCTTTTTAAACAGATGTACTTGAGTTGACAGATTATTTGGGTTCGAGATTTGGAAGATTCGATTTGGGTTCGGTATTCGGCAAAAGTTTTATTTAAGATTCAGTATTCGATTCGGTAAAATTGGGGTTCGACCCATCCCTAGTAATTATGTCTTTCATTTGATTTATTTGAAGACATATGATTAACAACATGTCTTTATTTTTATCATTTAATTACACAGTTAATTATCTTTTTAAATAACTATCTGGTCAATTAAATGAGGGGGGAGGATGATGTAACAAAGCATGTTGGGGTTTATTCCCATCTGCATGCATTATGGAACCTGCCGATATCATTGTTGCATAATAATGGATATGAATGTAATTAGTCTATTATCATTTTATTTTTCAAAACTTTTGTTATTCTTTTTTATATTGTAACTAGCAAAAAGAAAAACAAATGAACACACGAAAACATAGCCACACTGTAGTAAAATGGCAAATAAACAGACAGGCATTCCACGTATAACAGGCGATATGTTATCAGTATACATTTCAAAAAGTGAAGTGATGTGATATGCTGAGATGAAAAGGAAGAAACGAAACAAAAACACACGAAAAGTGCTGTACACAGCCTTGAAACACATGCCAGGAAAAAACGAACTCCAGCCAACAAGACGGAGAAGCAGTAGTAAAATGTAAACACCATAGTAGTCCAAATATTAAATTAAAAACACTTAGGCCTAATGTGCAAAATGTTTTAGAAAAACTGTTTTTAATCTATTTATCGAAAGAAATTGTCCAAACCTTTGTATCATTTACAGACCACAGAAGATGCTTTTAAAATAAATCTCTTAATTGCAGTCAGCATAAGACAGATTAGCTCTTATAATCAATATATATTATTTCTCATCACCGTTTTTGTGGGTATGCCCTATCTCCTGTATTACTTATCCAAAATTAATGATTATCATTGTCAAGGTTTTGTTCTCCATTAATGACAATAAACACACAGATAGTTTAAAGTTATTGTTTTCACACATAAACTTTATTTTGAAAAAATATGTACTGTTCGTACAGTCTACGTTGATACCCGGCGAACGATCACAAATGGGACATGTATTTATGATTGTTCCCATCAGCCACCATGCCGAAAATCAACTTCGTAGAAGGGGCCATCTATTGATAATCTGTTTAACTAACACGAACAACAGCTTTTGCAGTTGTTTAGAGTCTTCCAAATCTGTTTATTTCATTTTATTTTTCTCCCCTCACCTGCCTTCCCACTCCATTCATAAGCTGCATCTCGTTATTCCCATCTAACCCATCCCCACCATCATGACGTAACCTCCCTCTCCCCTCCACTACCCTCCCGTCACCGATTCGCCGCAGAGCGTGATTCGAAGTGCGGCAGCCGGAGGTGATGGTTGTATGACTGTGTTGTGTGCCTAAGTGATTGCATGAGTATTCTATTTTCTGGTTGTGATGGTTGTATAACTGTGTTGTGTGCGTAAGTGATTGCATGAGTATTCTATTTTCTGAAGAAGGCCATGTCCGATAGCTCAAAGTGTTGTATGTGTGTGTCTTTTGTATGTGCCTGTCACAGCTTGTCATCACGTCTTTGTGGTGAGTTGTAAACTGTCCTTACTATATTATTAATTCCATCCTGGACTTTCCATTATTTTATTTAACTTTTAATTTTATTAATTCTAACAGAGACAGGAGTGACAATGTTTTTAAATTTCAAACAGTGTGTATGCGTAGTGCTGGACTTGAACATGACTGAATCTGTTTGAACAGTTCATGTCAAAGTGTGGGAAATCTCATATCTTTTGTAAAATAAACAAGGTTGCAAAAACATAAACATGAAAAAGTCAGTAGCTGATATTTTATATGTTTTACAATTAATCATATTGTAAAGTTTGTGACGTGGAGGGAAGTCATACTTGGACTACTCTGAGGTGCCTTAGTTACTAGTGGTGAGGTGGTCTAATGGTGCCGGGTGCCGTGGCTCAATGCGCCCGGTCAGAGGGCTCAACACCCTCTGTAATAAAAAAGCTGAGCCAACAACACACCGAACATGAACGAACAAAAATGACCAGCGTCCACAACAAAGAGAACTACCATAGGAAAAAAAAAAAAAAAAAGTTAAGATGTCTGCATAGTAAGCAAGGAGGTCGGGTTCAATTTCCAGCCACATCACAAATTTTAATTCATTGCTTCACCTTTATCTTTAATGTCTTCAATCAAATGTTCAAATGGTTGTAAATCTATCGGATCAAACTGCATGACCATCGGTCCATAGCTTACAAACTACCTAAACTAAGGGAAACTATAGTCTTGTGTAGTTCATGAATGAACTAGTTCGGAATAGCGCTCCCAAAGGCGTACTACATGAACTAGTTCGCCGATCCCTCACCTCTTAGTTCGTCCGCTCTTTTTCTGAAGACTGGCAGGGAACAGCGAGAAGATGCGAGAGTGCGCAGAATCACATGATTCCCTTCTGCCAGTTAACTTCATTTCATTACCACTTACTGGACTGGACTGGACCACCACTTACTCCAGTCCAGTAACCCGGAAGGTGTACACGATAAAGGGCAGAGCCACTTGCGATAGCACCCACGTGATTTACCAACTGACATGCCTGTACTGTGAAGCGTTCTATGTGGGAATGACCAGCAACAAACTGTCCATTCGCATGAATGGTCACAGGCGGACAGTGTTTGTTGGTAATGAGGATCACCCTGTGGCTAAACACGCCTTGGGGCACGGCCAGAACATCTTGGCACAGTGCTACACCGTCCGGGTTATCTGGATACTTCCCACTGACACCAACCTTTCAGAACTCCGGAGATGGGAACTTGCCCTTCAGCTTATTCTCTCCTCCCATTGCTGACCTGGTCTCAACCTCCGCTAAATTCAAATTCCTGCCCACCATCTTTAGCATCTTTGCCTCTGTTCTGTGGACAGAGCCTCTGCCTCAAGTGATATCTCTGTCCAACTTCTTTGCTTTCTACAAACGTCTGTCTTGGTGTGTTTGCGTTTGGATATGTGTGTATTTGTCTACCTTCCTTTTTGTCCCCAAAGGTAAGTCCTTCCACTCCTGGGATTGGAATGACTCCTTTTCCACTTCCTTAAATCCCATATCAATCCCTTTCTCCTCCCCTTTTTTCCTCTTTTTCCTGAAGAAGCTGCCAGTGGTGGCAAAAGCTTGTATGTGTGTTTTAGTGTGATTTTTATTTGTGTCTATCGACGAGCCGGTCTAATATTTGTTACTGCTATTCAAAGTTAATTAACTTTTATACATATTTACTTGCATCTGCCTTTTCTCCGTTACTATCTTACCTATCTGTGACTTACCAGGATAGAGTGCAAATTACTCACATGGGTCCGCTAGATGTTAGTGCAACCGAAGTTGATAATTGAACAGAATCATTATTGCCATCCATTATATAATTATTATTTACCATTTTCCATATAGCATGTACAACAGAAGATACTTCCACAGCAGTTTCTATTATTGAAATCGGAATTACATTAAAAATACTAAGACAATTCATTGCAATACAACAATCTGTGACTGATCAAGATAGAGTGTAAATTGTTTGCATGGGTCAACTAGTTACCATTAATTATGAAAGTATTGTTGATATTATGAAAGTATTGTTGATCACAAAAGCAAGATGGCCGCCAGTGAGTGACGCACGCTAGTTAGGCTCGCAAGTTTATCCGGTATTTGGAGGTGTTACTAAGCAGTTTGGCTGTTTGAAATAGTCACAAAACGTGTGCTAAGTGCCAAGTGTTGAATCGCTATAGTATTCGGAGTGCCTGTCATCGTGTAACTGCATTGAAAATGGAAAGTCGTCGAACAACGCGCAGCACCGCCAACGGCCAGTCCGGCGAGGGTGCAGCAGGCGAGCCGGTGCCGGCGACCGCGGCCGCGCCGCCCGCCACCGCCGACATCGCCGCACTCGTCAGGGCTGAGGTAAGTGCCGCGCTGCAGGCGGAGGGCGCGCTCGCCACGGTGCTCCAGACCATCACCGACGCCGTCACTGCCTCAGTGACGCTCAAAATACAGCAGACGCTCGACAAGAATGCCAGCGAGATATGCGCTCTGAAAAAGACCCTGGAGGATACCGCAGGCAGAGCACGATCTCTCGAGCAGAAGCTAATCGAGAGAACAGATGAGCTCGAACAATATCAGAGACGTAACAACCTAAGACTGTTCGGGATTCCAGAAAATAGTAGTGAAAACACCGATGAAATCGTAGTGAAGCTGGCCACTGAAAAGCTAGGGGTGCAGGTGACCCTTAACGACATCGACAGAAGTCACAGAGTAGGACGTAAGACAGGGGAATCCACAAAACATAGGCCCATAATAGTGAAGTTTGTTTCCTACAGGAAGAGATCCGAAATCTTTAGAGCCAAGAAGAAACTGGTAAAATCAGGTCTGACGATACGTGAAGATCTCACTTCCGAGCGGTTAAAAATTTTGAATAGTGCAATCGCAACATTTGGCCTACACAATGTATGGACAAGTGATGGCAGAATAATGGTGAAGACGAACAATGGCAAAATATCAATTACAAATGCGAATGAACTCGAAAGCCTCTGCTTTAGGAGATAAAAACACTTGCCGCCACTACTTCTACGTGTAGCTTACTATTTTTTTTTCTTTTCTATTTTTTTTTCTTCTTTTGCTACACTTCATATCGATTTTGTAAAGAAAATCTTATGTACATTAATATCTATTATACCACATTAGTTAGCTTTCTCTTTATTATTTTAGCAAATTATCATTATTTGATTGGTGTGATTTGTTGTTACACTTTTTTTTTCTCTTTCTTCTAGCAAATTATCATTATATTTTTAGTGACACTTACTGGTTCACTTTAAGATAGTGCTGTTTTACTATTAATCTCATACTTACATTATTAATTACGGTACCATATTAGGTTTAAATTCACCTTTATATAGCGTTGGTCTCACGCATCATTGGCAATTGCTCACTCTACTATCGATATTGTTATCTTTATTTAGTGTTGTTCCGTGCAGATTATTTTTACTGTGCTTGGCGAGATTCCCCCCCCCCCCTCAGCGCCACGCTGCCGCTCGGCGGACACAGGCCGTGCTGACCTTGGCTGCAGCGCCTCCCTGTCCCTCCCCTGTCTCTGAACCCACCTGACCTGCTTCGGCTCTCTCTCTCTGCTGTCCTGCACTCCTCCCCCGACCCCCCGGACCGTTAGCCCCCAGCCACGCCACATTCCAATGTGTCCTGCGTTCGCAGAAAAGGACGCCGCCACCCCACAGCCCACTGCCGTTGCCCTACCGACTAGCGGTATCACCGCGCGCGCTACAACTGAGCGCACAAAGCTCCACGTTGCACACGCAAATGTTCAATCTCTACAAGCTCATTTAGTTGAGTTCCGCCATATATTTCAAGACTTGGATCTTCATATAATTCTTCTATCGGAGACCTGGCTCAAACCAAGCATTACCACCAGTTCCGTAAATTTAGACGGCTATGTCTTCCTAAGACACGACCGATTGAACAAACGCGGAGGCGGCGTTGGAGCTTACATACGCTCTGAATTATCTCCTACCGTGTTGCACACATCAAATAATGATGAAACTGAACAAGTGGAATACATGTTCGTAGAGATAAAACCCCTCAAAGAAAAGTGTCTCATATGCGTCCTCTATAAACCTCCGAAGGTAGGTGCGTTGGACTGCTTCGAAACTGCCCTCTCAGACCTCGAATCAGCTTATGAGCACATAATTATAGCGGGAGACACTAACATAAATTTTCTGTTGAACAGTCCGTCCTGTATGAAGTTCAAGCGTATGCTTACGTCTTCGAATCTGACCTTACTTCAGCTTGCACCCACCCATCACACAGCTGATAGCCACACTTTAATAGATATATTTGCAACAAGGTTTCCAGACAGATTAATTCGAACGTCACAAACATCTGCACCTGGCATGTCTGCCCATGATGTAATTTTCATGACATACTCCCTAGAATGCCCCAGGAAGAAACCACTTCTAACTACATACCGTGACTTAAGACGCGTCAACTTACCTGAACTGACAGCTGATGCACAAGAAATAGTTTTCGAGCCAACCTCCGACACCCTCCCGGACGTAAACGAGAAACTGCACAAAATTACAAATAAACTTAACCAGCTGTATGATAAATATTCGCCCATCAAGACCAAAAAAGTGAGAAGGAAACCTGCACCCTGGCTAACTGATGAACTAAAACAGCTCATGAATCTCAGGGACAATGCACATCGGACATACAAACTGCACCCTACACCTGAAAACCACACCGCTTACAAGCAGAAACGTAACAGAGTCAGCCAGGCTGTGAGAAATGCTAAACTCAGATACGCCTATTCATTAACCGACAACATAAATAGACCGGCCGTCCTCTGGAAAAACCTGCGCGGTCTTGGTATTGGAAAAGTAAAAACTGCAGCCGAACCCACTGTCCCCATTGAGGAACTAAATCAGTATTTCACAACGCCTACCACCACAATAGATCACCAAACGAAACAAACACTTATTGACCATATCAAGAGGATAAACAACGCTAACCATGATAAGTTTTGTTTTAAGCATGTTACTGGAAGTATAGTCAAAAAAGCCATTATGCGTATTACATCAGCGTCTACTGGGGATGATGGTATCACTATCCAAATGGTAAAGCTGATTATTGATCCACTGCTGCCCATCATAACAGATATATTTAATCAGTCCTTAGCCACAAGTGTTTTTCCTGATGCATGGAAACGTGGACTAGTTAAGCCACTGCCAAAAAAGAACATTGCCACAGCACCCTCTGATTACAGACCTATCTGCATTCTTCCGGCACTATCCAAAGCTCTAGAATATATAGTAAATGATCAGCTAACCAGCTACTTGACTATTAATAACCTTTTTGACGAACACCAATCAGGTTTTCGCAAATATCGCAGCACAACATCTGCTTTGATAAAAGTGACAGACGATCTTAAGCAGGCAATGGATAGACAAGAGGCGACTATTATGTGCTTCTTAGACTTTAGCAAAGCTTTCGACACTGTGGACTTTGACATTTTACTTGCTAAACTTAGCAGCCTAAATCTCTCTCAAGGCGTGGTGCAATGGTTTCGCTCATACTTGACATCGCGTCTTCAGTGCGTCATGTCCGGCACCAAAAAGTCACAGTGGAGAAAAGTACTATCAGGCGTACCACAGGGCTCGGTATTAGGTCCACTCCTCTTTTCATTGTACGTAAATGACGTATCATCGGTCTTGTCCTTTTGTAAATACCACATGTATGCCGATGACCTCCAGTTGTATTTAAGTGCAAAACCAAAAAACCTGAAGACAGCAATCGAAAATTTTAATTCTGACCTATGTGCACTATCAAAGTGGGCACAGAATATAGGATTAAAGCTCAATCCAAGTAAAACACAAGCAATTCTGGTAGGACATCCTAGGCTCATTAACCACAAATTCCGCGAATCTCAACCATCATTAATATTAAATGACACACCTATCTATTTTTCGCCCTCGGCAAAAAGTCTGGGAGTGATAATAGACGACAAACTAAATTGGGCTGAGCACACAGCCGCCGTGTGTAGGAAGGCATCAGCATCTCTTCATGCCCTACAGAGATATAAGAAGTTTTTTCCTCTCGATCTCAAAAAGAAACTTATACAAACACTTGTAATTCCAATTATTGATTACAGTGATGTTATCTTGCAAGGTCTTTCTTGGGAAAGCTCAAGACGTCTGGAACTAATCATGAATGCCTGCGTTCGATATATATGTAACATCCGTCTCTTTGATCACATTTCACCATCTTATATGCAACTATCCTGGCTCCGTGCTGACAAGCGCAGAGATTTTCATACACTCTGTTTCCTCTACTCTCTTATCAACGTACACTGTCCCTCATATCTTTCCTCGACCTTAACACTCTTATCTGATCAGCATAACAGAACTACTCGTTCATGTCAGAGCAAAACCCTTTCTGTCCCTATCCATCACTCAGCCGGTTTCTCAAAATCCTTTTCAGTAGCAGGAACGAGGCTCTGGAACAATCTACCTCAGTATATCAGAGAACTGAATAACACTGCCAGCTTCAAACGACAGTTAATGGATTATCTACTGAAGCAATAATTACGCCAGTCTTTAATACCCTACGGTCCAGGTACGTCACATCCATTCCTCCTCCCAGATATTCTCTTACTGCCATTGCTCTCGCCAGGTACAGCTTTCTTAACTTCCTTTTGTCAGAATTCGCCTTGCCTTAACCAGTCTCGATTCAAAAGTACATCCTGTATCTGCTAATATCAATGTTGTTACACCAACAGCAGCAGAAGGTGTCTCAGTGGTACTACTAGTATTAATCCTATTAGAATTAAGTCAATACCTTTTATTTTACATCCTTTTGCATGTAGTTAACTTTTATAAATTATGTTATTAATTGCTTATCTGTAAAAATCATTGGTATGTTATAGGTAACTCAAATGTAAAAAAATTCTGTATGTGTAAAACCCTGGTCCGATGTAAGAGAGGGCCTGATGGCCCTAATCTGATCAGGCTAAATAAACAAATAAATAAAATAAATAAATAAATAAATAAAACTATTTTTTAAAATATGTAAATGAAATTCTATTAATTGAACCAAGATTTGTATATTAATTTAATCAGTATTATTTAAGCTATCTTTTACTATAATGAGTTGCATATTATTATTTAGTTTTCCATTATAATTAATCTAATGAACTCAATTAACAATATGAAATTTTGAATGACATTGTTTAGAATATATAAATAGGAGTGGTCACACCATGTAATAGAGTATTGTTTCGTACATGATCCGAGGCTCAATCCACGACAGTTCAGAATCTTGTTACATTTTTGTTAGGAGATACAATCTACACGAGTAAGGAATCTAATTTGAACAGCATGTTAAAAGCTCTTCAAAGGTCATGAGTGTAGAATGTGTTTCTACTGTGATTAATCCATTTTCGTGCCACACTGTACACCTCAGACTTGTGTATTCCACACACAAACTGTGTAAATTCATATTATTGATGTGTGGAATGTACTTTCTGGGTCTAAGTAATTGTAATTAATGAGATCTGTATGCTGGCCATAAATGGGGACAATTGGTCACTAATAATGAATTAAAATGTCAATGAACTGCAATCCTACATGTTGCCAATGTTATTTGTAGCAGATTATTTTTGCCCCATAAAATTTTAACCAGCCACTACCAAGAGCAACGATCAACAAGAACATCAAGAAACATTGATACACGACCCGGTAAGGTGCAACCTGCTCGCTCAAGCTGTCACCATTGCTCACCCTCATCCTGATGCTGAAACATTCATGATTACTGATGCAAGTGACGCTACTGTTGGTGCAGTCCTCAGCCAATCCCTTGACAGTGTCACTTCTCCTTTGCAATTTTTCTCAAAGAAACTCAATAATGCTCAGAAAAAGTACTCGGCCTTTGATCAAGAACTCTTGGTCATCTATGAGGCCATCAAACACTTCAGGTCTGCCATAGATGGCTGTTCTTTCCATGTTCTCACAGATCACAAACCTTTTGTAGCTGCTATCTCTAACCCTCAAGTGGACTCTCCCCCATAACAGTTCTGCTATTTTGACTACATTTCTCAATTCACCACTGACATCTGCTACATCAAGGATGCAACCAATGTTGTGGCCAATTTCCTTTCACACATTGAAGCAATTTCTTCTCTCTTGGACCTCTCTCAGCTCGCCATTTTGCAAGTGTCTGATGATGACACCATGCAACTAATGCAAGATACTTCCTCTTCTTTGCAACCTTCCTTGGCATATTGGACGAAGTATAATGCGGCAAATTCATAGGCATTTTCCATCCCTACATTCTTCACTACCTATGATGAGAAATCTGCAACAAACTACGCAAGCTTGCTCACCCAGGAGCTAAAGCCTCCACTAAGTTGGTGACAGATCAATTCATCTGGTGAGACATTAACCTGATTGCCAGTCCTGAGCCCAAGCCTGTGTTCCCTACCAAAGCTAAAGTTCATACTCACATAACACCTCCCCTCGGCTTTTTTCCCATCCCACCTGGCCGTTGCTGTTTCCAACATGTTCACATTGATCTAGTCACCCCCCCCCCTTCCCCCAGCCAATGGTTTCTGGTATCTGCTTGCTTCTATCATCCTCATGATGCCCATCCCCAACATCATGGAAGAAATGATTGCATATGCATTCGTCCAATCCTGCATGTCTTGATTTGGTTGTCCTTCCATCTTAACAACTGACCAGGACCACCAATTCGAGTCCTCCATCTTTAAATACCTTTGGAACCTGCTTGTCGTCAAATATATTCACACAACTGCTTATCACCCCCAAGGCAATGGACTAGTCGAGTGCTGGCACCAGACCCTTAAGGCAGCCTTAATGAGTTGTGACACTGAGTAGTTGGAGGCACTGTCTTTAGTGCTCCTTGGTCTGCATACTACAAACAAGCCAGATCTATGTCTATGGACAAACTTTGGCACTACCTGGAGAGCTCTTCCACCCTTCCCATCCTTCCCCAATCTCTGACTTCTCTTCCTCTGTAGATTGCATCTGCCTGTACTGTTCCAAACTTTCACTCCTCTTCCTGACTAGTCACTCCCCTCCTGCTCCTTGCATCCCTTCTGCCCTCACAACATGTTTCTACGTATTCCCCTGTGACGACACAGGCTGCCCCCCTCTTTGGCCTCCGTACTTGGGCCCTCACCGGGCCTGGAAGAGGGGTAACAACACCCTCATCATCTGCCTCAATAACTCTCCCACCACTGCCTCTATCAGTCGCATCAAACCTGTCTTCATGAAATCCTCCATCAGACTCTTCTGCCATGACTCCTCCTCACCATTCACTCTCACTTCCCCTCCAATTAATCCTCTGTCTGGCTTCCTCAGACACCTCACCTCCCCCCCTGCACTAATGAGTGGCAGCTCCTCTGGCACATACTGCTGCTTCCTGCCACTGTGATGCCACACACAATCTGAGCCTTCCTTCTTCCATCTTCCAAAGTGCTCATAATCACACCTGTGGGATCTGCAGACCTCCAAATACGACCAGCCCACACCCCTGACAGCCTCGACATCTTCACGACTTCATCATCAGCACTACCTTGACCGTAAATGCAAAACGCACTACCTTGCCAATGGACTCCACACTCTGTGGGGAAATTGGGGGGGGGGGGGGGGGGGGGGAGTTGCTGTGTGGCAACTGCCAAATCAACAAATCAAACATGTGACATATCTTTGTAACTCGATCTTTAGGGTTTCAGCTTCCCTGAGCCCGCCAGCCATGGTCTCTCTCTCAGTTGTGTATTGGCCTTTGTTTAATTTGGTAATAAAGTGATCTAAAGTACATGTGGTTCTTATTAGGGCTCCAATGCCACATAAATCCCATAACATCTTTGTATGGGTTGAGTAACAGCTATGGACAACCTAAGGAACTGTGTCCTTGGTGCAATATACACATTCAATGTCAGTGTTCAGAGGAGTTTGGTTCCAAGGTGATGCAACACTTTTTGTTGTGTTTATATTAAAAATTTTAAGAAAGAAATATACTAAATCACGGTAAAATTAATTCCCGAGTGCAAAATCTAATTTTGTAAACCTTCTTCCATAGGTATTATTGTTTGTTCTATCTTTACAGAGTTCTAATATTTCTTCAAATTGACAGCACATTAAAGTTTCCTTACAATATGACAAAAGTATGACAACTGTTAAAAAATAAACTGATACAAAAATTAGTAAAATGCACTACACCACAAAAAATAAATAACTTACCTGTATAAGAAATGGAATTATCCTTGTGATAATAAAGGTTACAGTAACACCTGTGACCAGAAACATAAAGTAATTCTTACACTCTTCATGGACACTTGATGGTGTGCACAGTTGGTAATCTGTCACAGCAATATTATCAATCAGGTCAGGCAACTGTTGCAACTTCAGCAGGTTGAAGAACTGTATGATTAAGCCTTTTGGGGGAAAAAAGGTTTTTTTTTAACAAAAGAAGTGTTCCCAACAACTGTCATGCAGAGTTAAGCAACTGTACCTCATCAGGTTGAATTAAATGACAAACTGTTATTACATTAAATTGAAAAATAATCAATAACAATATTGACAGTACTTTGGAGAATTACTGCAGACTATTTTCAAATACAAAGTGAATTCCTGTAGTCTTTTGTTGATAATTTGATTCACTCCTACTTTTTACTTTGGGGAATGAACGAAAATTTTTAACTGCAGATTACATTCTACTCACTTCATTTCATATTTGGAAGTGCTGTACTGTGCTACATGATAAATTTTCTCTGCAATATGACAAAACTATGACAACTGTTACATTCTAAAATGCAGAAAACATTCTCAAAGTGATGACTATTTTCAACTGAAATGAACTAGTATAATGGGAAAATTCCTCATGAGTTCAAAACCTTTATTTATGGAATTTATGTTATACCATCAAAATACCAATCATATTTACACTAGTAAAATTTTTGGACACAGCCTTCATCAGTAAAAATTATACATACTATTACAAAAGAAAAACACTTCCAAAGGATCTGTAAATAATAATTGCATGAATGATACGTTGCTTACTCACCACAGAGATGTCTGATGAGTCACAGGAAGGCACAAAAACAGGCATAAAAATTTGATAGCTTTATGCCATGAAGGCCTTTGTCAGCCAGAGAGAAACACACACTTACACAGACACGACAGCAATCCCTGGCCACTGTGGCCAGTGTGTGAGACTCGGCGAGAGTGACCAGTGGTGGGGGTAAGGAGAGGGAAGCAGGAGGGGAGGAAAGAGCTGCACGGAACAGGTGCAGGAATATGACAGAGTTATCTGACGGACAGGGCGGGACTGTAATGTGTGGTGGGATGGGAGAAGTATGTAAGGATAGTGTGTGAGCAGGGAAGGCAGGAACTAGCGACGGTTTAGACCCGGGGGATTGCAGGAGAGTAGGATATATTGTAGTGATGTCCGTAATAACAGTAGCCAGTTTGGCGGAGAGACAGTTGATAAAAGATCATTTTGTACACTATACTGTGACTTTGCACATGCAAACTGTCTGTGAAAACATCATTGAGGAGGGGCATGATGAATGGACGCCATTTGAAGGTCCGGGTTATCTGGATACTTCCCAATGACACCAACCTTTCAGAACTCTGGAGACGGGAGCTTGCTCTTCAGCATATTCTCTCTCCCCATTGCCCACCTTGTATCAACCTCTGGTAATTTCAAATTCCCACCTACCTTTCAACAACATCTTTGCCCCTGATCTCAGGACAGAGCCTGTGCCTGATTGGCATCTCTGTCCAACTTCTTTGCTTTTTACATATGTCTGCCTTTGTGTGTGTGCATTTATTTACCTACCCTTTTACCCCCAAGGTAAGTCTTTCCTCTTCCAGGATTGGAATGACTCCTCACCCACTCCCTTAAAACACACATCCTTTCCTTTCCTTTTCCCACTCCTTCCATGCTCCTTTTTTGAAGAAGCAACCCAGGGCTGCGAAAGCTCAGCATTTGTGTGTGTGTGTGTGTGTGTGTGTGTGTGTGTGTGTGTGTGGTTTATTTGTGTTCCAATCTAATTACCTATTCTTTATTGCCTGGTATGTAAACCACATCTACTTTATATAATAATGGGAAGACCAGGTTGGAATTAATAATATAGTAAGAACAGTTTAGAACCCACTACAAAGACATCGCAATGAGCTGCGACAGGCACATACAAAAGATACTCAACATAAAACCCTTTCAGTTATTGGCCATGGCCTTCAGAAAATAGAACACTCACGCAGTCACACAGTCACACAACATAGTCATACAACCATCACCTCCGGCTGCTGCACTCCAAATCACGCTCTGCGGTGAATCAAGGATGGGAGGGGAGGGAAAGGGAAGGGGAGGGGAGAGGGAATAGGAAGGTTACGTCATGGTGGTGGGGATGGGTTAGATGGGAATAACAAGATGCAGCTTAGGAATGGAGTAGGAAGGTGGGTGAGGGAAGAAAAATAAAATTAAAAATAAATAAATAAATAAATATAAAAATAGAAAAGAGATGACTTACCAAAAGGACGGCTCGTCGACAGAAACAAATAAAATCACACACAAACACACATACAAGCTTTCGCCACCACTGGCAGCTTCTTCAGGAAAAAGAGGAAAAAAGTGGAGGAAAAGGGAAGGATATGGGTTTTAAGGAAGTGGAAAAGGAGTCATTCCAATCCCAGGAGTGGAAAGACTTACCTTAGGGGAAAAAAAGGAAGGTAAACAAATACACACACACTCAGACATATCGAAACGCAAACACACCTAGACAGACATTTGTGAAAAGCAAAGAAGCAAAGCAAAGAACTTCTTTGCTTTTCACAAATGTCTGTCTAGGTGTGTTTGCGTTTCGATATGTCTGAGTGTGTGTGTATTTGTTTACCTTCCTTTTTTTCCCCTAAGGTAAGTCTTTCCACTCCTGGGATTGGAATGACTCCTTTTCCACTTCCTTAAAACCCATATCCTTCCCTTTTCCTCCACTTTTTTCCTCTTTTTCCTGAAGAAGCTGCCAGTGGTGGCGAAAGCTTGTATGTGTGTTTGTGTGTGATTTTATTTGTTTCTGTCGACGAGCCGTCCTTTTGGTAAGTCATCTCTTTTCTATTTTTATTTTTGTTCATCCCACCGGGAAAGTTTCCCTCTATAATTTAAATAAATAAATAAATATATTAAATGCATGCACACACACATACACACACACTGCACACACGTGTGCGTCCATGTGTGTGAGTGTGTGTCTTTATTTTGTTTATTTTATTTTATTTTTCTCATTATTCCCATCTAACCCATCAAACCCCATGATGTAACCTTCCTATTCCCTCTCCCCTCCCCTTCCCTTTCCCTCCTGTCCCATCTTGCAGCAGCCAGAGGTGATGGTTGTATGACTATGTTGTGTGACTGTGTGATTGCGTGAGTGTTCTATTTTCTGAAGAAGGCCATGGCCAATAGTTGAAATTGTTGTATGTGTGTGTCTTTTGTATGTGCATGTTGAAGCTTGTCGCCCTATCTACTTTATATGTATATATGTTTATTGTTGCATCATAAAATAATTCATTACCATAGGAAATATATATTTTTGTGTAATTAGTGATAAGTTATGAAGAGGTACTAATGTAGCAAATTTTGTATATTTTTCATCTACTATGTTGGGGTAGAGACACCATTAGGACAAGGACACTGTGCCACATGTGGATAACCATCTTTGGACCTGATGAAGGTGTGGACCCACTGTGAAGCTAAGTGCAAATTTAAAAGTGTTAAGTAGGAAGGGAAGTGTTGTGAGAGGACTGGGAGATAACATGTCTCCCTTTTATAATGCATGTATCTATGAGTGACAAACAAGAGTAGAACTGGGAGAGGAGTGTTCCTCCCTTAAAAAAAAATTGCATCTGATTTCAGTGATAGGACACTGCAAAATTTCCATTCACTTGTTTTGTAAAAATTTTTTATATTTATATTTATTTTGTTGCGTATTGGGGTTTTGTGTAATTTTATGGCCAACATAGGATAAATAGAATGTGTAATGTAGATTTAGGTTATTTTTGTAACTATGTCTTTCGTATAGTTTATTTGTAGCTACCTGATTGATTTTCTTATCAACAAGCTTTTGATTTTAACATTTAATTACACAGTTAATTAATTTCTTCAAATAACTCTCTGGTTAATTAAATGAGGGGGTATTTAACGAAGCACAAATAGACACATGTATGCTAAAGAATAATCCAATTTTACATTTAAGTTCAGAGGTGTGGACGTTATATATTGTTATTGAGTAAGCTTATTTTTTAGTAACTTATGGTATCTCATTGTCTAATTTCATGGTATTTGTGTACAAATAATTTTCAATTATGCTGACAAATTAATGTGTTATATAAAACAACTATGTAACCAAAGCAAGAAGACCACTGCCAGAGAAGAAAACTTCAAATTTCAGTTCAATTGTTTGTATAGCTTATCAGTTTGATAAGTCATGGTTGCAAAATTTTAACACGAATTATCTACAGGAGAATGGAAAAGCTGGTGGAAGCTGACCTTGGGGAATCAGTTTGGATTCAGGAGGAACGTAGGAACCCGGGAGGCAATACTCACTTTATGTCTTATCTTAGAAGATAGATTAAGGAAAGGCAAACCTACATTTTTAGTTTTTGTAGATTTGGAGAAAGCATTTGACTATGTTGACTGGAATACACTCTTTCAAATTCTGAAGTCAGCAGGGGTAAAATATAGGGAAAGGAGAGTTATTTACAACTTGTACAAAAGCCAGACCGCAGTTATTAGACTCGAAGGACATGAAAGGAAAGCATCAGTTGGGAAGGGAGTAAGACAGGGTTGTAGCCTTTCTCCGATGTTATTCAATTTGAACATCGAGCAGGCGGTGAAGGAAAGCAAGGAAAAATTTGGAATAGGGATTAAAGTTCAGGGGGAAGAAATAAAAACATTGTGTTTTGCTGATGACAATGTAATTCTGTCAGAGACAGCAAAGGACCTGGAAGAGCAGTTGAATGGAATGGACAGTGTGTTGAAGAGAGCATATAAAATGAACATTAACAAGAGCAAAACAAAAATAATGAAATGCGGTCTTAGAAAATCAGGCGATGCTGAAGGAATTAGATTAGGTAACGAAACAATGAAGGTGGTAGATGAGCTTTGTTACTTGGGTAGTAAAATAACATGCAATGGTCGTAGTACAGAGGATATAAAATGCAGAATGGCAATGGGAAGAAAAGCATTTTTGAAAAAGTGAAATTTGCTAACATTGAATATTAATTTAAGTGTAAGGAAGTCTTTTCTGAAGGCATTTGTGTGGAGTGTTGCCCTGTACGGGAGTGAAACATGGACGATAAGCAGTGCAGGCAGGAAGAGAATAGAGGCTTACGAAATGTGGTGCTACAGAAGAATGCTGAAGATTAGGTGGGTAGATCACATAACTAATGAAGAAGTACTGAACAGAATTGGTGAGAAAAGGAATTTTTGGCATACCCTGGCTAAAAGAAGGGATTGCTTGATAGGACACATTCTTAGACATCGGGGAATTGTAAATTTAGCATTGGAGGGAAGTGTGTGGTGTAAAAATCACAGAGGAAGACCAAGAGACGCGTATAGTAAGCAGATTCAAATGGATGTGGGTTGTTGTTCTTATGAGAAAGTGAAAAGGTTTGCTAGGGATAGAGTAGGGTGGAGAGCTGCATCACACCAGTCTCCGGACTGAAGACCATAACAACAACAACATGGGACTCAACTACGGAGTCATTAGCCCTAAACTTACAAACTACTTATCAACTAGCTTATCCTAAGGACGGCACAAATATCCATGCCCGAGGGGGGATTCGAAGCCCCGACCGTAGTGACCGTGAGTGGAGTGCCTCAGTCTCCTCGGCCACCGCGGCCATCAGAAAACATCAAAAATTACCGCTGTAAATTTGTTCTTGTCATGTGACATATATTTTACTGGGCACTATTTTGAATACTTATGTACTGCAAAAAAAAAAAAAAAAAAGTTTACCTAATATATTAAGTTTGTATTGTATACTCTTGACTTGACATATTGTGGGTCATTCTGAAAGACAGTTAAACTACTATATTTGTGCAATTTTGTTTATGATTTTGTTATCACGCATTGTCACACGTATGTAATGTCTGACTCTGCGTGAGGGGTGGTATTATAATGGTTTTAGTACCCAGAAATACTATTACAATGTTGGGGATACCAATTTTAATCGAAGTTTTATCCGTTGAGATTTTAGAATACTTTTACATATCACTTAAACGTTTTATACCACCACCAAAATGAATTTAATTATTTGCATTTTCTGATAACCTAATTTAGTTAATTCATTATAGTAAGTTGTGATATTGTGCATAACTCACTTATCTGTTTGCAATGTTCTGCTTACCTTAAAATTTTGTTATTGTCATAATATGTCCATTATCAAAATTGTAAACAAATACATGTACTGCCCAAAATATAATTTACTTATGCAATTTTTTTTGTTACAAAAATACCTACAAATTAATTGAAGTAATTTTATATGTTTCTTGTTTGTGATTGATTTATTTATGTTTAACAAATAATGAAATCCATAAACCATATTGTATCACATTTGTTCAAGATCATTCTAGAAAATATCGCGACATATATATATGTGCGAATTGGTGCAACACGTCGTAGTCAGTCAATACTTGGTCTATGTTGGAGTCATATCTTCTTAGTTAGCTGATATCAGTGTAAGCTTGTTCTAATAAATCAGTTATTGAATGAGATGTAAATCAGTTTTAGATTTCCACTGGCCTTCAAGAAGCCGCCAAATCATAAATATAAGATATTGTCCTTTGTGCAGCAAACTTCGGCAGGCGAGCTATAACATGGACAAGAAATAAAAGGTAACATATATACCATTCTGAACATATTACATAGTCAAGCGTTTTACTCTGAGACCACCAGCCTGACGTACAGCAGATTTTAGTAATGATGTTGAACTTGATGATGATGTTATGTATGAAGTTATAAGTGATGAGATAGCTGGTACAATTTATGTACAAATAAAGTCAGATGAGTATGTAGAGAGAAATGATTTAGGGCAAGAGAATCTTAGGAAAGTACACGAAAGAAACAACTTACAGTCAGCATCACTAGAGCACTTGAAACCAGTAAAAAGGAAATTGAATGTGTGTGTGTGTGGGGGGGGGGGGGGGGGTGCAATGTAATGAAATCCTAAAAAACACTGAGATATTACATTGAAAGGATAGTGCATATAACATTAGAGAAACAAAACAGAAGATTTGTGTTGACTTACAGCCAGACTTGTTGGAAGGAAAATATAGTTCTAACAGCAACCTGAGAAAATTGTCAATGCTGTATAGCCAATATCAAATCCATACACACATCTGAATGAGTCTCTGATCTTGGCATTAGGTGGGTACAAAAGGTTGAGGTACGCTGTTGTTGGACAACTACAGGGCTAATTTTCACTGAACCAAAGAGTGGGGTAACATCTATGACTAAATTAATTATGATAGGTTTTGGAGTTCTGGACAGGTTTGTTTGGCAATTACCACATCATCAGCATAAAGAAGGGTTCACAGATTTGAAGCCTGTATGTCAGCTGTTGCCATATCCATGCAGAGGATGAATAGTAAAGGTGAAAGGGCAGACCCTTGATAAACACCACAGCGATACCGAAGAGTGGAGAGATACCAGCAGGACTCCAAACAGCACTAGTGGAATTGCAGTACAGAAGTTGTACTCAGCTTACATACTCTTCAGGGACACCATGACAACAGAGAGCTCGCCAGATAAGATCATGTGGGATACGGTCAAAAACCTTTTCTAGGTTTAGACATGGAGACATGAGAGTTCTTTATGCCTATGATGTGATACTTGCTGAAAAAAGCCACCCAGAACTCCAAGAACAGGTTCAATCTTGGAAGGACAGACTGGCTTAAAATGGACTGCACCTCAATGTCCATAAGACTGAATACTTAGAATGTGGCTCCGAAACCAGAGGCACCATAAATATTGGGAAAGAAGACCTGCACAATACCATGCATCTTAAGTACCTGGGGTCCATTGACTCTGACACAACTCTCGATACTTGGACGAGAGTGAATGCAGCTTGGCTCAAGTGGAGACAGGTCACTGGAGTCCTCTGCAATAAAAAGATGCCTCAATGTCTAAAGGCAAAGGTTTACAAAACTACATATGTCCATCAGTAATCTATGGACTGAGTGTCACCCTATGACAAAACAACAGGAGCAAATGCTACAAACAATGGAAATGAAGATGCTTCATTGGTCCAATGTGATTATGTAAAAAAAATACAGAAGTCCGGCAAAAGTTTAGAGTGGTGCCCATCACAGACAAACTGAGGGAAGTCCATCTACAGTGGTATGGTCACGTCATCAGAAAGCCGGACAACTCAGTTACGAAGACAGCACTCCACATCAACCAGGAGGAACAAGACCATGATCAAAACTGGCAAAAAGATCGACTGAAAAACATCAGGGCAGATATAGACACTGTTGGTTTAAGGCATGAAGATGTCAACGAGCGAAAAAAATTGAGAAGATGCAGCAAAGTAGCAGACACTGCAAGTCGGAATTAATGCTTGGAAAGAGAGAGAGGTAATAATAATAAAGTCAAATGAAGCGGTTAAATATTTATATGAGGGTGGGTATTGTGAAGAAGCATAAGAGTATAGAGATCATTATGAGGTGGCAGAAATTAATTATAGTAATGTTATTGATAGTAAAGTAAAAGATATGGAAAAACTTTATGAATGGAGGGATGTGCTAATGGAATTTGTGAGGGACTTCACGGATGGTTACAGACCAGGTGTAGTAAAGAGCTATGAGTGCAGACTGAGACTCAAATCACATGAAATATTTTTCCTAAAACCATGTAATATACCATTTTCAAGATGACAGTATGTTGAAAAGGAGCTACATGGGATGAAAACCTGGTGGGTTATAAAAAGAAAAGTGTCAGTCAGAACAATAATCCATTGGTCATTGTGCATAAATGAAATAAATGAATTAGAATAGTAGGTATTAGATTCAAGACACTTGAACAAATCACTTGAGAGGAAGACCATCCAAAAAATATAGATAAAATGTTACACAAATTTAATGAAATAATATCTATGACTAGCCTTGACCACACTAGTGGATTTACCAGATAGCCTTTAAAGTTGAACCTAGAAAATATTCTGCTTTCTTCATGGAGTGAGGTCATGTCAATAATTTACCAGATAGCCTTGAAAGTTGAACCTAGAAAATATTCTGCTTTCTTCATGGAGTGAGGTCATGTCAATAATGTATTATATCTTTTTGTTTGAATGTTTCATTGGTAAAATTCATAAGGGGTTTTATCTGGTTTAGGAATAAGAATTGTTAAGTAATGCATTGTTTATGTCGATGAAAGTTTTCTTACTGCTAGGACATGGAAAGAGCACTTTATTCGCATTACACGACTCTATATTTACAAAGTACTAACCTGCTACATCATGATGATGTGGAATAGAGAGATGACTATCACATTCTACATGCTACATCTTCATACATACTCCGCAATCCACCCACAGGTGCATGACAGGGGGTACTCAGTACCCCTACTAGTTACTTGGTTTCGTGTTCCGCTCCCATATAGAACGAGGAAAAAACAAATGCTTGTAACGACTGATATGAGCCCTAATCTCTCTAACCTTAACTTTCTATTATTTATGCGAAATGTAGGTTGGTGGCAGAGAAATCATTCTGCATTCTGCCTCAAATTCCAGCCCTCTAAATTGCCAAAACAGTGTTTCTCATAAAGAATGTCACCTTTCCTCCAGTGACTCCCATTTGAATTCCCAAAGCCTTTGAGTAACATTCATGCTTTGATCGAATCTTCTAGTTACAAACCTAGTCACCTGCTTCTGAAATGCCTGTATGTCCTCCTTTAAACTCATCTGGTGGAGATCCCAAACACTTGAGCAATACTCAGGACAGATTCGTACAAGTTTGTATGAAGTTTCCTTTGCAGATGAATCACATATTCCCAAAATTCTCCAAATAAACCAACCATTGCCTTCTCGATGACTGTCTTTACATGCTTGTTCCATTTCATATCACTGCACAGTATTGCACCTAGATATTTAACTAACACTGTGGTGTAACAGCTATTTAGCATTACACTGTGGTTATGTTCCACTGTGAGATGTGTGGATTCACACTAAAAGTAGGTTAAGTGATGAAAGGACATAGACTGTGTGCCTCACACTTCTGTGCTATATATAAAATAGAAAACGGATGACTTACCCAAAGGACAGACTTGCCGACACAAATAAAATCACACACAAACACACATATAAGCTTTCGCAACCGTTGGTCGCTTCTTCAGGAAAAGAGGAAGGAAGGAGAGGAGAAAGGGAAGGATAGGGGTTTTAAGGAAGTGGAAAAGGAGTCCTACCAATCCCTGGAGTGGAAGGACTTACCTTAGGAGAAAAAAAGGAAGGTAAACAAGTACACACACACTCACACATATCCAAACGCAAACACACGTAGGCAGACATTTGTAAAAAGCAAAGAAGTTGGACAGGGATACCACTTGAGGCAGAGGCTCTGACCACAGAACTGAGGCAAAGACATTAAAGATGGTGGGCAGGAATTTGAATTTAGCGGAGGTTGAGACCAGGTCAGCAATGGGAGGAGAGAATAAGCTGAAGGGCAAGCTCCCATCTCCGGAATTTTGAAATTTTGGTGTTGGTGGGAAGTATCCAGATAACCCAGACGGTGTATCACTGCGCCAAGATGTGCTGGTCGTGCACCAATGTGTGTTTCACCACAGGGTGATCTTCATTACCAACAAACACTTTCTGCATGTGACTGTTCATGTTAATGGACAGTTTCTTGCTGGTCATTCCCACTAAAATGCTTCACAGTGCAGGCATGTCAGTTATTAAATCACGTGGGTACTGTCGCAAGTGGCTCTGCCTTTGATAGAGTACACCATCTGGGTTGTGGGATTGGAGTAAGTGGTGGTGGAAGGGTGCATATGGCAGGTTTTACAACGGCAGTGGTTACAAGGGTAGGAGTCAGAAGATAGGGAAGGTGGTTTGGGGATTTCATGGGGATGGACTAGAAGGTTACAGAGGTTAGGTGGGCAGCGGAAAGACACTCTTGGTGGAGTGGGAAGGATGTCATGAAGGATGGATCTCATTTCAGGGCAGGATTTAAAGAAGTCGTATCCTTGCTTGAGAGCCACATTCAGAGTCCGCTCCCGTCCCGGAAAGTATCTGGTGACAAAAGGGGCACCTCTGGGATTCTTATGTTGAAGGTTCTGAATTTGGGGGGATGAGGAAGTGGCTCTGGCAATTTGCTTCTGTACCAGATTATGAGGATAGCTGCGTGATGTGAAAGCTGTTATTAGGTTATTGGTGTACTGGTTCAGAGATTCGGGACTGGAGCAGACTCGTTTGCCACGACGACCTAAGCTGTAGGGAAGGAAACGTTTGATGTGGAATGGATGGCAGCTGTCATAATGCAGGTACTGCTGTTTATTGGTAGGTTTAATGTGGACGGATGTGTGAAGTTGGCCATTGTACAGATGGAGGTCGACATCGAGGAAAGTGGTATGGGATTTGGAATAGGACCAAGTGATTTTCATGGGACCAAAGGAGTTGGGGTTGAAGAGGAAATTCTGGAGTTGTTCTTCACTGTGAGTCCAGATCATGAAGATGTCATCAATGAGTCTGTACCAAACTTTTGGTTGACAGGCTTGGGTGTCCAGGAAGGCTTCCTCTAAGCGTCCCATAAATAAGTTTGCATATGAGGGGGCCATCCTGGTCCCCATGGCTGTTCCCTTTAGTTGTTGGTATGTCTGGCCCTCAAAAGTGAAGAAGTTGTGGGTTAGGATGAAGCTGGCTAGGGTATTAAGGAAAGAGGTTTTAGGTAGGGAAGTGGGTGGTCTGTGCGAAAGGAAATATTCCATCGCAGCGAGGCTGTGGGCATGTGGCATATTTGTGTATAAGGAAGTGACATCGATGGTTACAAGGATGGTTTCAGGAGGTAACAAGCTGGGTAAGGATTTCAGGCGATCGAGGAAGCGGTTGGTGTCTTTGATGAAGGATGGGAGAGTGCACATGATGGGTTGAAGGTGTTGGTCTATGTAGGCAGAGATTCGTTCTATTGGTGCTTGGTAACCAGCCACAATGCGGTGGCCGGGACGATTGGGTTTATGAATCTTCGGAAGTAGGTAGAAGGTGGGGGTGTGGGGTGTCGGTGGAGTCATGAGGTTAATGGAGTCAGGTGAAAGGTTTTGTACGGGGCCTAAGGTTTTGAGGATTCCTTGAAGCTTTAGCATCTTTGCCTCGGTTCTGCAGACAGAGCCTCTGCCTCAAGTGGTATCTCTGTCCAACTTCTTTTCTTTTTACAAATGTCTGTCTAGCTGTGTTTGCATTTGGATATGTGTGAGTGTGTGTGTATTTGTTTACCTTCCTTTTTGTCCCCTAAGGTAAGTCCTTCCACCCCTGGGATTGGAATGACTCCTTCTCCACTTCCTTAAAACCCATATCCTTCCCTTTCTCCTCCCCTTTTTTCCTCTTTTTCCTGAAGAACCTGCCAGTGGTGGCGAAAGCTTGTATGTGTGTTTGTGTGTGATTTTATTCGTATCTATCGACAAGCCGGTCCTTTTGGTAAGTCATCTCATTTTTATTTTTGTTTGTCCCACCAGGAACGTTTCCCTCTATAGAGGAAAAATTCCTAACAGTAAAAATATACGTAAAAAATAGATGAAGTCCACTTACCAGGCAAAGGAGCGCAGGCAGTGATAGCAACAAATAAACAAATAAACACACAGGCACACACACACACACACACACACACACACACACACACACACACAAACGCAAGCTTTTGCAGCCTAGCTGCTTCGTCATGCAGAAGGGGAGGAGAAGGAAAAGGAAATGATGAGGGTTTTAAGGAAGGGGGTAAGGAGCCATTCCAATCCCAGGAGAGGAAAGACTTACCTTGGGGGAAAAATAGAGGGTAAACAAATGCACACACATTCACACAGACACAAGTACATCTATGCAGACATACTGTAGAAAGCAAAGAAGTTAGGAAGTTAGACAGAGATACCACTTGAGGCAAAGGCTCTGTCCAGAGAACCGATGCAAAGATGTTAAGATGGTGGGTGGGAATTCGAATTTAGCGGAGGTTGAGTCCAGGTGGGCAACGGGAAGAGAGAATATGCTGAAGGGCTAGTTCCCATCTCCGGAGATCTGAAGGATTGGTGTCAGTGGGAAGTATCCAGATAACCCGGACGGTGTAGCACTGTGCCAAGATGTGCTGGCTGTGCACCAAGGCGTGTTTAGCCACAGGGTGATCCTCGTTACCAACAAACACTGTCTGCCTGTGTCCATTCATGCGAATGGACAGTTTGTTGCTGGTCATTCCCACATAGAATGCTTGACAGTGCAGGCATGTCAGTTGGTAAATCATGTGGATGCTGTCGCAAGTGGCTCTGCCCTTGATTGTGTACACCCTCCGGGATACGGGACTGGAGTAAGTTGTGGTGGAAGGGTGCATATGGCAGGTTTTACAACGGGGGCGGTTACAAGGGTAGGAGCCAGAAGGTAGGGAACGTGGTTTGGGGATTTCATAGGGATGGACTAGGTCATTAAGGAGGTTAAGTGGGCGGTGGAAAGACACTCTCGGAGGAGTGGGGAGGATGTCATGAAGGATGGATCTCATTTCGGGGCAGGATTTAAGGAAGTCGTATCCTTGCTGGAGAGCCACATTCAGGGTCCGCTTCAGTCCCGGAAAGTATTCGGTGACAAGAGGAGCACTTCTGGGGTTCTGTTGAAGGTTCTGAATTTGGGGGGATGAGGAAGTGGCTCTGGCAATTTGCTTCTGTATTATATATAAAGGCTCGTCGACAGAAACAAACACACACAAAAACACACGAACATACGAGCTTTCGCCACCAGGGGTGGCTTCTTCGGGAAAAAGAGGAAGGAAGGAGAGGAGAAAGGGAAGGATACGGGTTTTAAGGAAGTGGAAAAGGAGCTTTATTTTATACCTATTTTCCCACCTGGAAAGTCTCCTTCTATATATATATATATATATATATATATATATATATATAGACGAAGATTACTCACCAGGCGAAGGAGCACAGGTGTAACAGCATCACAAATAAATAAATGAATACACACACACACACACACACACACGCACACACACACAGAAACACAAGATTTCGCAGCCTAGCTGCTTCGTCATGCAGAAGGGAAGGAGAGGGAAAAGGAAATGATGAGGGTTTTAAGGAAGGGGGTAAGGAGCCATTCCAATCCCGGGAGAGGAAAGACTTACCTTGGGGGGAATAATGGAGGGTAAACAAATGCACACACCCCCACACATTCACATAGACACAAGTACAAAAAATTTTGCCATCAAAGACAATGTACTGGGTTCTATTACTTTAGTAGTCTTTGATCTAGTCACATATTTGGGTATCTATTCCATAAACTTGTACCTTCATTAACAGTCTGTAGTGTGCTACTGCATCAAACACTTTGCAAAAATTAATAAATATGCAGTCTGACTGTTGCCCTTCATCCACAGCATGAAAGATTTGAGAGAAAAGGGTAAGCTGGGTTTCACATGATCAGTGCTTCTAAAGCCACGTTTATCCATAGAGAGAAGCTTTTCTGTCAGAAGGAAATTTATTATATTAGAACAGAGAATATGTTCAAGACTTCTACAACAAACTGATATAATAATATAGGTCTCTAATTTTGTGGGTTCATCCTTTTGCCTTTCTTTTACACGGGAGTTACCGGCGCCTTTTTCTAGTCAGATGGTATGTTGTGCTGTATTGAAGAGTAATGATAAATGCAAGCGAAGAGGCCAATGCTGCTGAGTACTCTTTGTAAAACCAGACTGGTACCCCATCTGAACCTGGCGACTGGTTTGTTTTCAACTCTCTCCGCTGTTTCTCAGGTCATGCAGTCTTCTTTTGGGTGAGATCACGAGGCCTTTTGTTTCATTTGCTTTGTACTTGGAATAAAGCAACTGGAAATGATCATTGTATTTTAGTGGGTTGCACCTAAATTGTAGGAATCACAATGTGTGATCTGTATTAATGAAGGCTGTGGCCAAAAGTATCAAGATGTGTGTTCATTGTCACTTTCTTTTTATATTTTTGTCTCCATTAACTTCATTTTTATTCTTATTATAATGTTAATTTAAAATAAAAGAAAATTTACCTGAAATGCAAACACAAAGTGGTTCAAATGATCCTTTTGTCATTCCTTCAATATTGTGTTTTAGGCGTAACATGTGGAGTACTTCACTGGATACCAAATAACACATAATGAGATTAATGACAAGCCACAGACAGCATGTTAGTAAAGCAGTCATACTTCTACTTAGATGGTTTTTGTTCCTCTTTCCAATGGGAAGTAGACCAAAAGCCTTTGACACAAAGTACATAATGTTCCAACACTGCACAATACCTGCAGAAAAAAATGTGTATATTAGTAGTGCATATGTCATTATCAGCATTTTATTTTCACATTATAGATTAATTTAAGTAATTTATTCAATGTATCTTAGATATACCAACAATAAGATTTTGACAAAACTTCTTACTATATTATTACGAAATATTTCTTGAGGAGAAATCTCAGATCAGCTTAATGATATCAGAGGGAGTCAAATATATGTACATTACTGATCACTGTACTCTGCACGAACTCAGTTATGAATAAGACTAAAAGCAAGTATAAATGCAGAGACAACAGAAGTAATATTAAAAAGATAATTAAAAAAATAAATAAATAAAAAGGAAAATCAATCAAAGTGTTGGGTGTTTATTGGTAATATAAGAGTCATGGCCTAGCAGACCATTCAGATTGTGCACACACGTTGCCGACTTGCACCAGCCTAGCCGTGACAGTCGTGGCCTGGCAACTGGTGGTCATAGCCATTGATAGCTGAGAAACCAGCTGCGTGCCATCTGCCAGTGGCACACTGTCAAACAGCAGGCAGAGACGAGCTGGAGGCATTGTGTAAGTGGCGACAAGGTTACTGGTTGCATGGTCTTCCTGATAGAGTCATGGCAGAGCAACTTAACACTCTGCTGTCAAATCTTCAGTCATTGCTGGACGTTTTGCTCAAAAGAATGCCTCCCTTGCAGCATCTATTGACACCTTGACTAGGGCTGCATCACAAGAAGTTGGGTTATGGTCTTCTGTAGCCGTTCGTTCATTTCTTCCCTTTGATGAAAATGCTGAGAATTGGTCCAACTACGAGCAGCAGTTCCACCAGCACTTCATCACTTTCTAGGTACATGTTGACAGTAAGCAAAAAGCTTATTTCCTTTCATGACTTTTTCGTCATCTTTTTCATTTGTTGACTGATTTGGTGCCACTTCAGTCACAGGCATCCCTTTCCTATGTGGACGACTGTTCCCTCTTTATGGCCTCTTTTTGCTACCACTCTCACGTGGTGTCAGCTCCCTTTTCCTTCTACCATTCGCGTAAACAGCCAGGCCAGTTGTACCACGCTTGGGCCACAGAACTACAGGGGCTGGCCCATTGTTGTTAGTTTCAGTCAGGGCTATATGGAGAGTCGTTTGCGGGCTCTAATGTCCATAATGTTTTGATCTCTTTTTGCTCCCGACACGAACATTTGCAAACAGGCTCTTCAATCTGATGACTCCTCTTTAGTGGAGGGTTTGCGTATTGCATGCACATTCAAAGTTTCTTAGGTAATGGTGAGTCAGCTTTCTGCATGGGGGGAGGTATCCTCTTGAGGATTCGGCCTGGTTATCTGTAGCACTAGCACCTGTTTCATCGGTGGCTATAGTTGTGTCACCCCCCCCCCTTCCCTGCTCACCCACCCCTTCTAGCTCCACAGTGCCCATCTGTGTCTTACCGGTGGAGGGAATGACAACGCCCGTTGACAGAGTGAGTGAATTTCTTGTCTTTTGTGTGGGGTGGCCCATTCTCGGAAATTGTGCTTGCACAGGTGGGTCGCCGTCCACAGTGGCTGAGCACTCTGCAGCGCGCCAGTCACAGTCCGCAGGGCCGCTATGGTTGGGGGTTCAAATCCCCCCTCAAGTATGGATGTTTGTGCTGTCTTTAGTGTAAGGTAGTTCATAAGTAGTTTGTAAGTTTAGGGACTGATGACCCCACAATTAAGTCCCTTAAGCTTAACAAACATTTGAACATTTTTTGAACAGGTGGGTCATGTGTAATCACTGTGGAAATTTGCACACATTACCCGAGTTGTCGCTCCTCCACTCGGGACCACAATAAGACATCACACTGTTGTGATTTGCCTATAGATATTAATAAGATCATTTCCATAAGCATACAAACACTGAAATTATTATTGAGCTTTACATTCTGTGGAAAACTGTCACACTTCAAGTGAACATAGGTGCAACAACATCACTTCTCAGCTCAGCTAATCATCAAGCATTAGGCTCCCCCATGTTAGATACAGTGCTTCACACATTGGTTGGCTACAACGGCCACCCTATTCCACTCTCGGGGTCCTTTGTAGCTGAGGCCACATATTGGAATGATAACCACAGAGTGCCATATGTTGTCGTGAACAGTGCAGCAGCTATGAATATCTTTGGTCTCAATGCATTCCATGCCTCTGGGTTTACTATTACCAATTCTGTCTACTCAGTTTCTGATGAAATTCCATATGAGAGTCTCTCTCAGCTACAAGTGGTATTTGTGTCTCTCTTTGCATCAGGTCTTGAGTGTGGTAAGAATTTTGAGGCCTCTATTACACTTAAACCTATGGCTTGTCCCATCTTTCATTGGGCTCAGCCCCTTCTGAATGCACTCTTGGGCACTGTTAAAACTGAATTGGATCATCTGATGTCTGAGGGTATATTGATTCCTGTCACAGTTAGCAAGTGGGCCTCACCTGTAATTGTCATACGCAGCCCTTCAGGGGCCCTGTGCTTATGTCGTGACTTTAAGAAAACTATGATTTCCCATTCCATCATTGATTCTATCCTAATGCCTCACCCGGTGGAATTCTAGACCAGTTGTGGTGAGGGGGGAGAGGTGGGAGGGGGGCAGTGTTTTTCAAAGATAGATCTGGCAGAGATGTATCTTTGCCTTTGGATGACAAATCTTATAAGGCACTGGTAATTTCTACACCTTTCAGCCTGTACCGATATCAACAGTTGCCATTCATGGTGGCAGTGTCCCAAAATCTTTGAGAGTTTTTTGGATCAGTTGCTAGTGCCAGTACCCTGTTGCAAGAATTATATGGATGATATTGTGTTGATGGGGTCCATAGCCACTGACCATATGATCAACCTCCACTCCTTGTTTTCTGTCTTGGAGACACCTGCCCTCCACTGTAATTTCCATAAATCATCATTTTACTGACCGCCTATTGAGTACAGCTATTGGCTTGTATTGGCTTGTGGTACTCGACACATACTCAAACTTCCTATCTGTTGTTTGCCTGGCCTCCATGTCTTTGGACGTTACTACGCACTCACTGCCAAAGATATTTTCTATCGAAGGTCTCCCAGCCATGTTTGTGATCGATAATGGGCCCCAATTTACTTTGTAACATTTTTTAGACTTTTGTTCTACCTATGGGATCCACCACATCCTCACCCCACCTTATCACCCACAGTCCAATAGGGTGGCAGAGAGATTTGTATGCACTTTCAAGACTCCAGCGCATAAGTACGCATCACATCATCCACGGCTGCCCTCATCAGACACTGTTCCCTCTCTTGTATCTGGGCTTTTCCACATCCCATCCTTTCCTTCGTCTCTTTTTGCCCCATGTCAGCTGTCTGGGCTTGAGGTTATGGCGGCCATCCTTTCTGGTTTCCAGTTTTGGTTATTCAGGAGTGTGGCTGTCATCTCTGGTATCCACAACCACCACCACCACCATCACCACAACCAGCTACGCATCTGCCATCCTTCTCCCTCGCCTACAAATCCCTCCACCTTTTCCGTGGTGTTCGCTCTTCATTCTGCAGTGCTGTCAGAAGGGTTCTCTTCCAATTTCAGTACCGCAGTCTCATCGGCCAATCGGCGGGGAGAGGTCCCACTGCCATTGGTGACCAGGGCTCGCTTTCCTGCCACAGCCCTGGCAGACAGCTCCAAGGAGTGGACAGCTCCGGTCACCAGCGTCGGACGGACCTCGCTGCCTGCCACCGTATGCCCGGAGTTTTTTAACGGAGGTGGTACCAGAGAAGGGGACTGAGGATCGGCCACCTTCACTCGTGCTGGGAATGGCGGGATGTCATTCACGGGGCAGATACCTTGCCACACAAAGGGGCTCCACCCATACAAGGTTGTTCCAGTTAGGGAGCCGATGGAACTGCCTCGCGATCGTACGGAGAAAGAGCCGTCCCAGCAGCCCGAATTCTTCACTGCTGTTCTGAATTCTGTCCCCCCCTCCACCCTAATGGGAGAGGGATGTCACAGCCTAGCAAGTCTCGTGCACGCCAGTATCGTGTGGCAACCCGACTGTTGCAGTTCGCGGCTCGGCCACAGGAGGTCACAGTCTCGACTACAGCTCACACACCGGCCATGCTTCATCTGCTGGTGGTGTGCTGTCAAATGGCTGGCAGAGATGAACTAGAGGCATTCAGTCTATCTTCGCTGATGAATGAATAAAGAGTTTATTCTGAGTGGTGTTTACATTAATAAAATAGGAAGAGAGAAGGACATATACTGTCCACCCGAACGAAAATCTACTGCCAAACTCATGAAAGGGACAAAGTTGATCATCCAGAAGCAGGACATGCCACTGAACATAATGTGCTCAAGAAATCCTTCTCTATTTTAATGTCAGCTTCTCTGAATTATGTTGAACTATCCTTGCACTACATTCTTTGATCCTGTTGTCAGCCGATACTCAATTTTCACTGTACCTATTGTAACGTTTCTGCTATGTTGAACACTCCTAAAAATCAGTTGCCAACATTGAAACACGAAATATCTGACGCCTAAAATAAAACTTCATTACCAGACATGTGATATTTTACATTTTCGCCTTCTGTTTTGGAATTCTATTAACACTACTAGTAAAACGTTCTTAACAAATAGTACGTTCATTTAAATATAACTTTAGCTGACCTTTTACGTAATTTTCTGTTCTTAATACTTTCGTAAATAATAGCTGCAAACACTAAAAATGCATTTCACTTAGTTTTAGAAATTGCTGAACCTAAATAGATACTAATTTGTATAGAAACAATAATGCTACATGTTATAAACTATTGCACAACATGATTTCATATATACCTTTTGTTTAAATAAATTAGGGCAGACCATGTTTTATATATCACTAGATCCTAAATTAAATACTGATAATTGTTCATGCACTAAAATTAATAATCCGTTTGGTACTAAGAAACTATCTTCAAAATTAACAAAACTACGACAACCATAAACAAATCCGTATTAATAAATAATTTGACCGCAAACCGAAACACATTAAAATTATATGTTACAATAATAGTACGCCTACACAATATTGGCAAAACAAATATATGTGCATTTCAAAAACACACATAATGTAAATAATTTGACGGCTGTAAACACTAGTCAAAAGGATGACGTTAAATTTATGCACTACATTTAAATACAAAATTCATGAAACTAGTACATATATTGACATAAATAGTCAAAGCTTAAATCTAATGTTTTAATTCCTGTATTTTGGCATATTTGATGTAAAAGAATATTGTTTAATTGTGAATTACAAAACTTTGTCATCATTTTTATTACGTTGTTAAGCAGAAAGATGTTGGAGAGAAACCATGTTTTATTCAGTATCCGAGTGGCCAGAAGCCTGTAAGCAGCTGTGTTGGCTTGCTGCTGCATTTCTTGATTGTGCAATGTTTAAGTGGAAATAAAATCGTTTCCATATCAACTAAAATGGTTTTAATTTAAGAGAAGATCCTGTAGAATCAATTTCTTTAGTGAATGCCGAAGACAACTCACAACGCAATGGACTTCAGCCAGCATATAAGATAAGTTCAACTTCACCTACAGTGGAATGATTTGGTTATAGACTGAGAACTAATAAACATTTCCGTGATTCAGGAATATATTAGGGCTCAGTTTGAGTCATTCCGAAAAGAGGTGATGGACGTTAGATGTGGTGCCGTGTGACCAGGATTTTAAAAGCGTATTCACTAATGTAAAGAGTTAAAAGTCGTGACGTGATCAAACGATTCTAAATGAGTATTCGCTAATATAAGAATGTGTTTCAGGATACAAGGAAAATAATGTGTATGATGGATGTGCAGTAAAACCATCATAAAAGTGCAGAATTCGACTACAATACTACCCACACCTACGATGTCGAAATTTAATGGAGGAAGATGGCAATAATTTGGACTACTAGATTCCTGTATCGCCGCATCCTTGTGTGAAGTTAAGTACTCATATTTTTTTTTTTTTCTTTTTTTTAGTGACTGTTTGTGTGATAGGGGTTTTATGTGGACTGAAAACTTATCTTAAAATGGATACAGTAAGAAAGGAGGGAGATGATAGTACTCAAGTTTCGGACTTTGACAGTGGGGTAGAAGGTTCTGGTATCGCGAGTTCTACACCGATTACAAGAAAGCAGCAGGTCCCATTTTCTAGTGATTTACAAGAGACTGGACAACAGATTAGTAATATGGCAGCAAACACGGAAATAGAAATAAAATCGATCTTGGAACTTATATTACAAATGCAAACCGATCTTTCATTACAAACGGAAACTATGAAAACCGAACTTTCATTACAAACGGAAACTATGAAAACTATGAAAACCGAACTTTCATTAGAAATGAATACCATGAAAACCATGATATCTGACATAAAATCTCAAACAAACTCCATTAAATTTGAAATTTGTAAAACAAATGACTCAATGACCGATTTAAAACAATACATTGGAAGTCTAGTGACAAATTTTAGTACTGGATTCAATAGTGTAGAAAAAACTGTTTTGGTAGCTGCTACTTCAGAAGATTCTCAGACGAGTCACAGTGTTGAAAAAACAGATGACAGTTCATGTAATGTAAATTCTCAGAGCCAGGATACTAAAACAGAGTTAACTGGAAAGATTCGCGATTTTGAACAATGTAATAGCAAACTTAATTATTCTGATTTGAAAGTAGAAACTGAATGTAACTGTGTTATAGATAACCTTGAGCTAGAAGTTGAAAGTAAATGTACAGTCACAGAATTAACACAGTGTGTAGACGAAATTCTAGAAAAGTCACATACTGAAATTTTGAGTATTCCTAGATGTACTAATGTAATCAGTTTACCAGTAGTTAAGTTGCCTGGTAGGCCTAAAAAGAAATTTCATCCTGTTTATTTTATGCCACAGGACAATGATTGTTTTCATTCAGATTTGAATGACACTTCTGAAATTATGTTGCTTAAGCAAAGTCTAAGGTGTAAAGTATGCTCTTGGGCAAACCAGACCCAACTGTTTGCATTTAATTTTGGACCTAGTAGTAATGTACCACTATATTTCCTACCTGATGATAGACAAAATGAGATGCATCAGGCTATGTACTGATGTAATACCTTAGGGGCATAATTACTCTTTAGTTATGAAACTACTGACAACAGTTCAGGTCCCCAGTCGTGTGCTGTGTACTTCTATTAATCATTTTCACAGTGCAGAAAAAATTCTAGGCTTTAAGTTTTTCTTCAGTGTAAATATTTATGATTATTTGATAAAATGTTTTAATTACCACTGACAAATGAAAACAGCTGAGACATACCTTTTGATATATACATTTTTGCTATATGCTTATTCAAACTTAAAATAGGTGAAGCCTAAACTTTATTACCAGTTGGAATTTTTGAGAAAATATGAAAAAAAATATGTAGGTGGATATTTAACCATCAGTTCAGAAGAACTTTATACCAAATACTAATACTGTACCTAATATGATATACTAGTTGGGGGTTTTCAATAAGAATTTTTTTTTTTTACTTATGCCAGTGTATAGGCCAATGGACTTTATTCTTAAGAAAAGTAAATATACTGAAATACAGTTTAAACCAATAGCGAATTCATGTTTACAGTTAATACAGTTAAAATGAATAATAAATGTTGAAGGATTTATGAATAAAAATACTATGTGAATTTAAGTACAGAAAAAGAAAATAAGAAAATGATGGGGGTTTATTTAATGTGTTTGACAGGAATTTTGGAGTCTTATATTATGATGTTTATGAACCACTAGCTAATGTGGAAGTCTTTGTGTAGTCATCAAAAGATGTAACAAATTAAGAAAAATAGTAACAGCTGTTCATGAGAAATTAGGTTAAGAATTGTCAGTGAAAGTACTGAACAAATAGTTATTAAGTTATTGAAATGGAAGTGAAAAATGCTCCATATATTGAAAAGAAAGAATTAATATGTCATAAAGAAAATGACTATGAAAATAATGAATATTTCAACGAAAAATGTTGATGTAGTATTTAAGATTAGTGTAGTCTCTGAACAGATGCTTTACTTGAAGTCTAAGATGTTGAATTGCTTGATACTGCTGAGGAAATCTCAAAATGATAGTGTTAAATGTACTGAGAAATGTTAGCTCCAAACCCTGATATAAATGTTAAGTCATCTACTGAAGTGTTAGTTAAAGAATTAATTGAAAGCAAATATGAAAGTATACCTTCTGTCAATGTCAACTAAGTTGTGATTCTAGTAACATGAATAATTTTGAAGAAGTTTAAAAAATCTAGTAACTGAACCTGAAAACCAAGTACTATTTCACTATGTGTGTAGTCCATTTGTTAAGATCAGAGTTGAAGTTTATACAGTTATACATTGAGCTCTTGAAGTTAACTGAAACCCTGAGCTGTATGCTTATAGTTTTGTTTATCCACGATCCATAAAGTTGATCGGTCTCAGATAGATTAATGCATTTAAATCCTACCTACAGAAAAGTTAATTAATGTCTTGTGAATAGTTTACCTTGCTCTTACTCTGAAACCTACAAGGAAGATATTTGTTGATAGTATTGATACCTATTATGAATATGGCACATAGTGCGTATACCGTATCTGCATGTACAGATTTACACAATAATTAATTTATTAACATCATATGCACAATCAAAGGTATGTTGAAGTGTTCATTATTTGTTTATGGCTTAAATGTCATTGTATATATGAAAATGCTTACCACAGTTACGTACTGTGATTTTTCTATTAATCACGTCCACAGTACATTACAATTCAAATCCTGTAAGTCTTTACACTTTTGTTAGTCATTCATTAGTATTTTTTGTATTGTTGGTTGAATTTTGTGTTGTACTTTGATGTGTCAAGAGGAACTTGCTAACAATTAGTACAAAAGTGACTAAAAGCATGGGAGGACACAAAGACCACACAAGTGTTGACCAATGTAAAATTCAATTTCTATCCTTGAGCTTACAGCTTCATAGGAAAATATTTAATACTGGTTTAAGATGACCATATTATAGTATATTGTACATATGACACAGCTTTGGCTGATGCAAAGTTTAATTTTCATTTTTATTCTTAAAGTTTACAAGGAATCTATTGATGTTTTACAAGTTACATACTTTGTATGTTTATCATGCATACTTGCACATACTCATGATGTAAGGTCATATGTAGCCGTTTGCGAGTCAGTTACCTGCCCTGGCCGTGGACGTAATTTAATGGCAGCGTATTTTTCCGCCCTCTCTTGATTACTGCCTTGAGAGTGGGTGTATTTTGGCAGTTTAAAAAAAATTTTTTCATTTTTCTTTAAATTTTTCCAAGAAGGGAAAAATTTGACACTTTTGTGGATCAGTTGATAACTGACACTTGAAAAATTTCCATGCTTGTTTTGAGCTATGAGATTAACCATTGCCACTGCTAACTACTCGCAGGGGGGTTAGTTTTGAATCTTTATTAATGCATATGGTTTTTTAATTATACCATAATTTTGAATGATAATTGTTTGATGTGCTCACGGAGAGCTTGTTTCTATCCATTGTTTTACTATTTATGTCATTCTTTCACTTAGTAAATTGACTATAAATTGTGAGGTTATTACAATATACAACACCCTTTCTAGAGGAATTAGGAGTTTAGTTCTCACATAATGGCATTTACATACATGTACACATAGAAGAAACAATTATTAGGAGTAAAATACTTTTTTATATGAATTAATACCAAACATAACTGTTTACAATATGAATATCAATGCTCTTTGAAAAGAAAAAAAAGTTGTAAAAGCTTGCTATTTCATTATTCAAACTAAAGTAAATTGGAGAGATTTCTCATTAATTTTCAGTAACATTTAAGGGTTAATTTGAACCCATAATTTTGTTTGTTTTAAATACCGTATAGAGAAAATTGATTGCTCTTTCCAATAGCCTGATAACAGTATGCTTATTTATGTATGTAGTTAGGGAAAAATAGTATGTGGTTCTGAGAAAGATACAACCATGTTATAGGAATGCCTGTAACTACAGTCAGCTGAAGCTGAGAGCCACTACATCACCAACAGCAGTTTGCAGATAGACCAATGTCGGCGCATCATGCAACATCAACAACCACCAGCATTCGCAAGACTACAATCAACATAAAATTTTTTATTTTAGCCTAAACTAATACAGACTCACTATGTACACTTAAATCACAACATATTGAAACGATAGTACACAGTGAACCTTACATTACATTTCAGGTACACTATGTAGGGGGGTGTGTAACGTTTCTGCTATGTTGAACACTCCTAAAAATCAGTTGCCAACATTGAAACACGAAATATCTGACGCCTAAAATAAAACTTCATTACCAGACATGTGATATTTTACATTTTCGCCTTCTGTTTTGGAATTCTATTAACACTACTAGTAAAACGTTCTTAACAAATAGTACGTTCATTTAAATATAACTTTAGCTGACCTTTTACGTAATTTTCTGTTCTTAATACTTTCGTAAATAATAGCTGCAAACACTAAAAATGCATTTCACTTAGTTTTAGAAATTGCTGAACCTAAATAGATACTAATTTGTATAGAAACAATAATGCTACATGTTATAAACTATTGCACAACATGATTTCATATATACCTTTTGTTTAAATAAATTAGGGCAGACCATGTTTTATATATCACTAGATCCTAAATTAAATACTGATAATTGTTCATGCACTAAAATTAATAATCCGTTTGGTACTAAGAAACTATCTTCAAAATTAACAAAACTACGACAACCATAAACAAATCCGTATTAATAAATAATTTGACCGCAAACCGAAACACATTAAAATTATATGTTACAATAATAGTACGCCTACACAATATTGGCAAAACAAATATATGTGCATTTCAAAAACACACATAATGTAAATAATTTGACGGCTGTAAACACTAGTCAAAAGGATGACGTTAAATTTATGCACTACATTTAAATACAAAATTCATGAAACTAGTACATATATTGACATAAATAGTCAAAGCTTAAATCTAATGTTTTAATTCCTGTATTTTGGCATATTTGATGTAAAAGAATATTGTTTAATTGTGAATTACAAAACTTTGTCATCATTTTTATTACGTTGTTAAGCAGAAAGATGTTGGAGAGAAACCATGTTTTATTCAGTATCCGAGTGGCCAGAAGCCTGTAAGCAGCTGTGTTGGCTTGCTGCTGCATTTCTTGATTGTGCAATGTTTAAGTGGAAATAAAATCGTTTCCATATCAACTAAAATGGTTTTAATTTAAGAGAAGATCCTGTAGAATCAATTTCTTTAGTGAATGCCGAAGACAACTCACAACGCAATGGACTTCAGCCAGCATATAAGATAAGTTCAACTTCACCTACAGTGGAATGATTTCGTTATAGACTGAGAACTAATAAACATTTCCGTGATTCAGGAATATATTAGGGCTCAGTTTGAGTCATTCCGAAAAGAGGTGATGGACGTTAGACTATACCTATCCCTTCTCCCTCTAAAGCCCTATTCTTCCTCTGATGACACATCTCCCATATTTCCTCTCCCAATATGCCTAGTCACAGCCTCACAAAGTACAACAGTGCCACAACCACATCCTGCTGCCTGAATATTTGGCAGCCATCCTTTCTTCCCCCCACTCCTACCTCATGCCCTTCTTCATTCCCTTCCCACATACTCCACCCACGCCCAATACAGTTCACACCCCACAGTCTAGCTGTGTGTGTGTGTGTGTGTGTGTGTGTGTGTGTGTGTGTGTGTGTGTGTGTATCAAAGAGGAAAGAGAGGATGGAAGGGGAGATATAGACATACAATGATTGTGTGAAAACTCTGCCACATTTTTACTCTTGTTGGTTGGTAGTTGACCACTCTAATCATTAACACATTCAAACCTGGTCTCTCTCCTCTTAACAGCATTGGTCAATTGGTCATTTTCTACTCATTAAAAAAATTTCCTATAGTTGGAGTTAAATTACACACCAGTTAACATTTGTCATGTAGCACTACAGTGTTGTCACAGAAGCCGCCGTCTACCGCTTGGCACACAAACATCGTTAATCACGTCACTAATGCTGTCGATATATTTTATAACACAAAGCAGTGTCAGCAGAGACTACCGACAGTTAATGGCAGTAATGAAAAATTCTCTGTCAACAATAATTTTAAGTTGTCTTTCTCTGAATTGTATTCCTCAATATAATCCCGTGTAACCTAGCCACAAATGATGTAGACTTACTATGTAGACTTACAGTCAGCCATATCCAGAACAACTAAAATCATGATTTACAGTCAGCCATATCCAGAACAACTAAAATCATGATTTTGTCATTCCGGATCATTAAAGCTTACTTCTATGAGCAATCTCAGATAGAAAATTTGCAGATAAAGTGCTAAAAGCAAATCAGTAAGTTTTTGCTATCATCGGTTACCTGAAAATATCCACACACAGGCAATTAGTTACATGAGCTGCTGTATTATGTACCAATTACCAGTCCTACTTGGCATTTAGGTTATTAATGTCACAAGCTGGTTCCAATAAAAAAAGAATCACAGGTGGAAAAATAAAATGAAATAAAAAAGTCGATACTATTATGAAAATGATGTAACAAGATATTAGAACATTTAAAAATTAAAAAAAATGTTGATAATGGAGCATAGGTAATAACTCACCATAATGAGGCTCGCTGGGCTGCTGAAAAATAGACAATCACATTCACACAACTTAATTTGTGGCCATGGCCTTCGCCAGAAAAAGAAACACATACATTTGCGCAATAATGCAGGCAACTACAAACACACACACACACTCACACATACACACACACACACACACACACACACACACACACACAACCATCATGTGTAACCTCTCCAGTGCCACAAGCATCCAGACTGAGCCAATTTACCAAAAACAGATTACTTGTAATTTCAAAATTATATGTGGCCAAATAGTTTGTTTTTACAAACTCATATTAAATTGATTAAAACTGTTTGTTACTTCCATTAACTTTAAATTAGGTAGCACAAAAATTGTTCTTAGTTATATCCAATTTCTTTAGTAGTTATTAATAAATTCAGTGTGGAACCCAACAGTTTCTTTTCAGGTTAAACATTTATCAAATTGGTAAAATCTAGTACGTAGTATTCTGATTATGCATCCATAATAAGCGAAACATAGCACATTATAAGATAAAATTCTTAAATGCAATAAGATGTGTGTGTGGTATTCTGTATAAAATAATCCATAATATAAAATCATTAAGTAATTAATTTTAAATATTTTGGTCCCCGGCTACTCGCTTTTGGTGGCAACTGGCTTCTGCTCTGCTGGCCCAGCGGAAGTGAGATGAGACAAGGTGAGGCACGGCGTCTGTGCGTCCCGGTCCACTGTAGGTGGGCGCAGTCAGCAGATGTCAGCCTAGCAGTTCTCAGATTTTAAAAAGCAGTTAGAACTAAATTCATTTTGTTTGTTTAAAATTACATCTGCAGCCCTGTTTTTGTGTGTCAGAATTTCAATGTGCACCAATACATCTAAAGAATGACTCTTTGTATCTTTATGTAAAATTTTTATGTTGTCAGTTACTTGCCCTAATTTATGCTTATCTTTTCTCAAGTGAGATGTAAATGCACTACCACATCCGTGGTAGGACTGTTCCCTATACATCACCTTAAATTTCTTTTCTGTCTGTTGAATATAAAATTTTTAACAGTCATTGCATTTTATTTGAATACTCTTGAGTCACAATATTTGTCATTCTTATTTCCTATTTTATGCTGTAACTTATTTTTCAAGCTATCTTGAAATCCTATGGAGACATTTGCTTTCTCAAAGCTGCAAATGGTTTCAGAGTGCCAACTACTGCAGGTTAAAGCCACATAACCTTTTTTATTATCCTGGCACATAATGGATCAATTAATATTTTAGTGTTTAATTTGCCTGTACAGCTTAATGCTATAGTTATTTCTGTATCCATTTGCATAACTATCTGAAGTTCTTGCTCTTGAATCTTCCAGGTTATGTGGTCGTGGTTGTGGTCGAAGAGACGTATCTGCTCCTGACATTTCATCCTGAGCTGCGCTGGACATATTCAGAGGTCCTACTGGTAGCGGTCTTGCCGACAGGACTCACCGCTACCAGTAACACCTCTGAAGATGTCCAGCGCAGCTCTGGACGAAACGTCAGGAGCAGATACGTCTCTTTGACCACGACCACATAACCCGGAAGATTCAACAGCAATTATTTCAGCCGGTCGTGAAAGCCTTCACTACATATCTGAAGTTCTTTTTCTATTTCATCATTGTCCAAAGATTTAAAATTTCATGTAGCATTGATCAGAAGAAAGCTTACTTATATCCATGAGGATGCAATGAAAAATTTACTTAAAGCTCCAAAGGGACTTGCTGTAAGCATTTTGGAGGACAATGAAATTTTTACACACATAATTTTGATATGTCATAATTAAAGTGACGAAGAGCTGCGACAGGCACATACAAAAGACACACACATACAACACATTCAGCTATCGGCCATGGCCTTCTTCAGAAAATAGAGCACTCACGCAATCACACAGGCACACAACACAGTCATACAACCATCACCTCCAACTGCCACACTTCGAATCACGCTCTGCAGCGAATCGGGGACGGGAGGGGAGGGGAGGGGGAGGGGATAGAAAGGTTACGTCACGGTGGTGGGGATGGGTTAGATGGGAATAACGAGATGCAGCTTAGGAATGGAGTGGGGAGGCGGGTGAGCGGAGAAAATAAAATAAAATAAAGTAAAATAACATTATATATATATATAAAATGCATGCACACTGCAAGTACACAAGACCGCACACACACACACACACACACACACACACACACACGCACACAAACACACACATACACATATATATATACACATACACACACATACGCATATATACAAACACACGATCACACATTCACACACCACTCAAAATAGGTGAGGTTTGGGATAGAGAGGTAGGAACTGTAAGGTATGGAAAAATATATATATAGGGAAGTTATCGTAGGTTGAGGCCTGGTTGACTTCGGGATCGGAGAATGTATTGTAGGGATAACTCCCATCTGTGCAGTTCAGAAAAGCTGGTGGTGGATGGGAGGATCCAGATGGCCCGGGTTGTGAAGCAGCCATTGAAATCAAGCATGTGCTCCGCTGCATGCTGGGCCACAAGGTGGTCCACCTTGTTTCTGGCCACACTTTGTCAGTGGCGATTCATCCTAATGGATAGCTGGTTGATGGTCATGCCAGTATAGAAAGCTGTACAGTGTTTGCAGCACAGTTGGTAAATTATGTGGCTGCTTTCACAAGTGGCCCGGCCTCTGATAGGGTAGGATAAGCCTGTGACAGGACTGGAATAGGAAGTGCTGGGTGGGTGGATTGGACAGGTCTTGCAGCGGGGTCTTCCACAAGGATATGATCCCTGTGGCAGTGAGCTGGGTTTCGGGGTGGCATAAGGATGAACTAGGATGTTGTGAAGGTTGGGAGGGTGACGGAACACCACTTTAGGAGGGGTGGGAAGGATCTTTGGCAGGATGTCTCCCATTTCAGGGCACGAGGATAGAAAATCAAAACCTTGGCGAAGGATGGAATTTAGTTGTTCGAGACCAGGGTAGTACTGGGTGACAAGGGGAGCGCTCTTTTGTGGATGGTTACTGGTGTTAGGAAGAGGATTTGGGGTGTGTGAGGATATGGCACGGGAGATTTGTTTGCGGACTAGGTCTGTGGGGTAGTTTCTGTTTGTGAAGGCCTTTGTGAGACCTTCAGCATATTCAGAAAGGGAATTCTTGTCACTGCAGATATGCCGTCCACGGGTGGCTAGGCTGTAAGGGAGGGATTTTTTGACGTGGAACGGATGGCAACTGTCAAAATGTAGGTACTGTTGGTGGTTGGTAGGTTTAATATGGACGGAAGTGTGAATGGAGCCATCAGTGAGGTGGAGGTTGACATCCAGGAATGTGGCATGGTTGGTTGAGGAAGACCAGGTGAAGTGGATGGGAGAGAAGGAATTGAGGTTCTGAAGAAAGGAGGATAGGGTGTCCTGGCCCTGAGTCCAGATCATGAAAATATCATCAATGAACCGGAACCAGGCCAGAGGCTTGAGGTTTTGGGATGCTAGGAAGGATTCCTCCAGACGGACCATGAACAGATTGGCATAGGAGGGTGCCATGCGGGTGCCCATGGCTGTGCCTTGGATTTGATGGTAAACTTTCCCCTCAAAGGAAAAGTAGTTGTTAAGTAGGATGAAATTGGTAAGGGTTATGAGGAATGAGGTATCAGGCTTGCGTTCAGAGGGACGTTGGGAGAGGTAGTGTTCCAGAGCGGCAAGGCCATGGGCATGTGGGATGTTGGTGTATAGGGAGGTGGCATCCACTGTGACAAGTAAAGATCCAGGAGGCAAAGGGGTGGGAATGGTGGAGAGTCGGTGAAGGAAGTGGTTGGTATCCTTGATGTGGGAAGGTAGATTTTGAACAATAGGTTGGAGGTGTTGGTCAACTAGGGCTGAAATTCGTTCGGTAGGAGCACAGTAACCAGCACAATAGGGCGTCCAGGATTATTAGGTTTGTGAATTTTGGGGAGCATGTAAAAGGTGGGTGTGCGGGGTGTTGCTGGGGTGAGGAGGGAGATGGATTCAGGGGAGAGTTTCTGGGAGGGGCCATAGGATTTTAGTAGGGATTGGAGATCTTGTTGGACTTTGGGGATGGGGTCAATCTGGCACAACTTGTAGGTGGAGGAGTCAGAGAGTTGGCGGAGCCCTTCTGCCAGGTAGTCACTGTGATCCATAACTACAGTGGTGGAACCTTTATCAGCAGGGAGGATGATGATGTCAGGATTAGTTTTAAGGTTTTGGATGGCTCTTCTTTCTTCTGCTGAAAGGTTTGAGTTCTTGGGAAGGGTCTTGGGAAAGGATGGTGAGGACAAGTTGGAGGTGAGAAACTCTTGGAGGGTAACCAGAGGGTGGTTAGGTGGGAGTGCAGGAGGATCTTTGTTGGATGGTGGTATGAATTGGGACAGGCAGGGTTCAATATTGCAGTGTGCATGCATTTTATATATATATAATGTTATTTTACTTTATTTTATTTTATTTTCTCCGCTCACCTGCCTCCCCACTCCATTCCTAAGCTGCATCTCGTTATTCCCATCTAACCCATCCCCACCACCGTGACGTAACCTTTCTATCCCCTCCCCTCCCCACCTCTCCCGTCCCCGATTCGCTGCAGAGCGTGATTCGAAGTGTGGCAGTCGGAGGTGATGGTTGTATGACTGTGTTGTGTGCCTGTGTGATTGCGTGAGTGCTCTATTTTCTGAAGAAGGCCATGGCCGATAGCTGAATGTGTTGTATGTGTGTGTCTTTTGTATGTGCCTGTCGCAGCTCGTCGCCACGTCTTTGCGGTGAGTTGTAAACTGTCCTCACTATATTATTTATTCCAACCTGGACTTTCCATTATTATATAATTAAAGTGATATATCTTTCCCCTAATTACTCATATATATGCTTCTATGGACTCACATTTGACCTCTAGCTACTCATGTTTAGCCATTTTACATGAATCTTATGTTTCAGCAACCTGTATTCCATTTTGTCAGCTACTTTTGAAGCATTTTTATTTTTTTCTACGCTCATAAATTAAATTCAGTATCTTTCATGAACCCTAACAACTTCTATTACTCATTGCTTTCTGCGTATCTAGACTTCTGTGACCTTCATTGTTTCATCTCTCAAAGCTAGCTGAAAATTTTGGAGTCACACTTTTTCAGCTCAAATTTGCGGTTAGAAGCAACTTAATTAACTGAAAAATGATATTAAATTATTTATGCAGTGTTACACAGTGCATTAGTACTGAGACTCTAGCACCTTTTGCCACAGCTGTCATCAATTTTGTCACCTCAATACAGACGAAACCACAGAAATAGATACTGTGAAACCAAGAAAATGAATGGCTGGTTGTGTACCTGTTGTGAAAATCACCGAGAAAGAATATTGTTAATGCATCCAATCACGTATCTTAACATATGGATATGTATTGTAATTTGCATTGAAATCCAAAGCCAGCTCACTTCACTAATTGTGACAGAACCCAAGCCTAACTCCTCCACAAAATACTGTATGGTGCATATAAAGCATTACCTTGTTATCTCAGGTTTGGTGTAACTTCTGGTAACTCAACATCTGAGTTCACAAATATACAGCAACATCTGGATTATGGTAAATATGAGCAGCTGAATTCAATCATTGTGCATGCTAGTGGTTTGAAATTATGAAAGGAAATACTGGGTAAGTTTCAAATCAGTAGTTTAATCAAACACCTTAAATAAACTTGATAGGCACAATAATTACTTTTAACAATGAAATGTCAATGTGGTGATGGGAATACTGACTGCCTTGAAATCTGGTTAAAACTGTGCTTCCATGACCATTGAACACCAGCTTTATATACTATTTTCAACAGAGCACTGCATTGTTGTAGTTGTTAAAAACATTGAAATAGTAATTTTAAAATGAATTATCAACTCATCGCAAAGACATGGCGACGAGCTGCGACAGGCACATACAAAAGACACACACATACAACACATTCAGCTATCGGCCATGGCCTTCTTCAGAAAATAGAACACTCATGCAATCACACAGGCACACAACACAGTCATACAACCATCACCTCCGACTGCCGCACTTCGAAGTGTGGCAGTCGGAGGTGATGGTTGTATGACTGTGTTGTGTGCCTGTGTGATTGCGTGAGTGTTCTATTTTCTGAAGAAGGCCATGGCCGATAGCTGAATGTGTTGTATGTGTGTGTCTTTTGTATGTGCCTGTCGCAGCTCGTCGCCACGTCTTTGCGGTGAGTTCTAAACTGTCCTCACTATATTATTAATTTCAACCTGGACTTTCCATTATTATAAAATCAATTATTTTAATCTTTGTATTCTATACAACAAGCCTTAATAGAGCTATGGGTTTTATGTGGGAGTGAGCCCCAATAAGAACCACATGCGTTTGACACAGTAGTTCATTACAACAGAAACAAAGGCTAAATCAGAACTAAGGTTAAACACGGCTGACAGGCCCAGGGAGACTAAAACCCCAAAGATGCCAGTTACAAATTTATGTCACACATTGGTTCTATTGATTCGGCAGTCAAGCAGTTGCCACACAATTGCACTTTATGTCTCGGAAGATGAATCGGACTGTGACTGACTTAGTAGAGGCTTTTACTCCCAGAAGAGTGAGGTTGTGTAGTTTGTTAAAGATTTCACATCGTAGGCAGTAAGGAATGTAGGGTCGGAGTGTGCCCATGGATTTGTCGCACCAAACCTCGATTGATACACCAGGGAAGGTATTAGGATAGGTCACAAGGAAGAGGAAGAGTCCTGAATGCATTGCATAGTGTCGTCATCAGCCTCTTGCAAAGTCGCAAGCTGAGAGAGATCCAAGAGAGAAGAAATTAAATCAGTGAAAGGAAATTAGCCATGACATTGTCTGTGAGAACATGGAAAGAACAGCCATCTATGGCAGAACAGAAGAGTTTGATGGCCTCACAGATGGCCTCGAAGGCTGGAAACTTTTTCTGAGCATTATTGAGTTTCTCTGAGAAAGATTGCAACTTAGAAGAAGTCACACCCCCAATGGATTGGCTGAGGACTGTGCCGATGGCGGTGTCACTCTCATCAGTAGTTATGAATAGTTCAGCATCAGGATGAGGGTGACCAGGTGAGCAGGTTTTTAAGGGGTGAGAATGCTGAAGATGTAGCATCTGTCCAGGGAACAGGCAAGGGTGTCTGTAACTGGAGCCTGCAGCTCCGCAGCACCGGGCAAGTGTCATCTGTCAACGATAGTAATTAATGGTGCCAAGGAAATGACATAATTCTTTGAAAGATGTGGCATGTGGCTAGTTCCTAGCATAATCAATCCTATCAGGAAGGGGGGGGGGGATTATACCATCAGCTGAAACCGTGAGGTTGAGGAGAAGTGCTGAACTCTGATTCAAATGCATTTGTTATCATTCATCTCAATGCTAGCTGCAGCCAGGGTGTCAAGGAGGATTTATAAATATTTCTTCTCTTCAACTGAGTTACTGCATATAAAATGTCATTGAGGTATGCAAAACAAAACTGCAAGGGAAATAAAATCTCATTGATAAATCTGTGCCAAGTCTCGGTGGCATTTTTAAGGCTGAAAGGCATGTGGTGGTGGAATAAACCTATGGGAGTAGTGATAGCAGTCTTTTCAGTGTCTACAGGAACCATAGGGATTTGGTGGTAAGCATAGACAGCACGATTTGCTAGTGATGGGAGGACCACCAACAAGATGCAGTTTGTGTATTATGCTGTTTGTAACCACTTAGACACCGCGAGAAGTGGCAAGAAGGCTATGTTTATACTCATGGTTGTTGTTCGTTGACACGGGCCAGGCAGGACTCGAGGGAGGGGCACGGCCCACCACGTGCCATGTGGAGGCTGCAAGGAGGGGCATGGATCAACCGCAGTTGTAGCTGATGGAGCAAGCCGAGGCACCAGAGAAGTTACAGTTCTGCCCACACATTATTTGGAAACACCACTGGTGGTCTGGGACAAGATGGCAATATGTGAGAGTGAGAGTTCCTGAGGTGGCCACTAGCTGATGAAGGCATGCACGTCTCGATAGGAGAATGCTCAACTGATGGAGTGGAAACAAGTGACAAATGCTGTTGAATGCAGAGGAGGCAGTGTAGGATGCGGCCACCAGAGTAGGACACCACACAGGTCGAGCATTGACACAAGGTGTTGGCATGGAAACGCAGGTCTGCTTACAAACATTCATGTATGAGCAGCAAGGGGGAGGAGCACTGTCAGAAACAGTATTTACATTGCGCGCAGGTGCGACTTCACTGGGAACACTTTTTGAAGAAACACTCAAACTAACCTTTAAGAGAATGTCCTTTTGACTTGATTGAAGAGATGAAAGCTGCTACAGAGCAGTAACCAGCTGTGATTCCTCAACTCAGGTGACAGGCTATGTTCTCGTTTTCATGGCGCAGATGGAGCATATATTCACATTGGCTGAACTAATTTGACAGGTGTGATTTGGATTGTTTAATAGTATTGAAGCACAGCTTGATCACTTGTTTATGTTCACAAAACAACTTTGAAAACAAAGCATAAAGCATTTTAAAAGTTTGGAAACACTCATGAACAATCAGTGGGTTGGTATGGCAAGAGGCAGAGCTCAACAGAGCACAAGAAAAGTGAGTGTTTGTGGGGTGGTGAAACACTGAATGTCACAAAAATCTGGAGAAAGCTTATGATAAGTTAAGAAGTTCATGTCTAAAATGGGTACTGGCACATCTGCTACCAAAAAGTTAGACGAGAGTTTACACTTCAGAGACAAGCAAACAGTAAGTGTCATTGAACCTGCACATGGCAGCCGAGTTGCACCGACAGCAAGAAGTATAGCACAGTGATGGCAGAGAGTGTCGATAGCCATCAAAGGTGGCAGTAGTGATACATCAGCACCAATGTAAATCAGGAAACAAACATTTGAAGCACAGTCAAGTACATAAAAATGAGCACATGACAGTGATACATCAGCACCAGTGTAAATCAGGAAACAAACATTTGAAGCACAGTCAAGTACGTACAAATGAACACATGACAGGGAAAAGTCACTGACGGAATGAAATACAAATAGGCACACTTGAGTGTCTGATCAGGAAGCAGCACCTAAACCATCCTGTGCTCAGCATTTTTGTGGTGACACAGTGAATGGCACTTCCTTTCTGCAACACCAAACTGCTGTGGAAACAGCAGTAGGAATAGTACGGAGCTCGTTCTTGTGGGAAGCGAACGAGCAGTGGTGGGCAGTCTTTGGTGTCACAGGAGCTGCTTGCAGATAGTACTGGAGGGCATGGCAGAGACAGTGGATCTCACACCCGGCCTGCGTGTAGGCAGACGTGGATGCCCGGTTTCTTCCCAGCAGACTGTTTGATGCGGGAGCGGCTCCTTCCAGCAGAGAGTGCGTGCTGGCGAGATTGCTCGCTGCTCGTGTGTTTCATGTAGGTAGGCATCTGTCGTGATAAGTATACGCTCACTCAGAGCACACATAACATTATAAGTGAGAGTGGTCGGACTGCGAGCAGGAGTTTGCTTGGCCACATAGCCATGAGGGTGGGATCCAGCATGTCGTGCTACTTGACAAGAAGGCAGAGCCAGAGCCGAAGCTATGATGGCTACTTGTCTCCCACGTGTTCTTCACTGATGATGTGATGGATGGAATCTTCTGGCATGCGAGTGACCCTCTCAAGGATTGTCTGTTTGGTGATCGCGTACCGGTCAATTGCTGGAGGAGAGGTCACGAGGTCACAGATCAAATCGATAGTTCGTGAAGCTGTGTGATGAGACACAGGTAACGACCTCGGTCTTCGAGCGAATAATGGTCGAATATTTGTTCAGCCAAAGCGAACGACATCCAATTTGCCACAGTACTGCGAGGGAGTTTGATGCAGCTGTCGGTCCTGGCAGAGCCTCGAAGACGAGTGAGCGGGTCGTGGCAGGTAAAGGCGACTCGATGCGGGCGACCGACACAGAAGAGGCACCGGAGTGTGCCGTGAAAGCGAGCAGATGTGCGAATGGGTGTGGCTGAGAAAGTTTCTGTGCATCGACAATGTGGAGTGACAGAAGTGACTGTTGAACACACAATGCAGAAGACTCATCACATGATACAGGTAGCATATTGGACACATAAGTAACCTGAGTAGGAGTCAGAGCCGAGTACAGAATTATACATACATCAGTTGGGGGTATTACAGGAGTAGGTCTGATAATGGATAAGAAAATAGGAATGCAGGTAAACTACTATGAGCAGCACAGTGATAGCATTATCATAGTCAAGATATGAAAGCAGTACCGGTTTATATGCCAATGCTCTGCCGATGATGAGGAGATCGAAGAAATGTATGATGAGCTTAAAGAAATTATTGAGACAATTATTGGGGAGGAAAACTTAATTGTGATGGTGACTGGAATTTGGTAGTGGGAAAAAGAAGGGAAGAAAAAATAGTAGTTGAATATGGACTGGGGAAAAGAAATGAAAGAGGAGATCCCCTGGTAGGATTTTGTGCAGAGAACAAATTAATCATCACAAACACTTGGTTTAATCATCAAGAAAGAAGGTTATAACATGGAAGAGACAAGGAGACACTGGGAGGTACCAGATGGGCTTTATAATGGTAAGACAAAGGGTTAGAAATGAAGTTTTAAACTGTACGGCATATTGAGGGTCATATAGACTGACTCTAATTGGTCATGAACTGTGGGCTGAAAAAAAAAAAAAAAAAAAAAAAAAAAAAAAAAAAAAAAAAAAAACGAGTAAAAAATAAGGAGATGAGACCTGGATAAATTGAAAGAACCTTGTAATGATACTTTTTCTTTTTAGCTGGTGTTGTCATCAAGATTAAAGTTAAGTACAATGATTGAAATTTAGCTAACTTAAATATTGCAATAATATTAAATAAAAATAAAAAATAAAATAAAAAGAAAAAGAAAAAAACCTGAGAAAAAGATGAAAGATTCTGCCATCACTATTTAGCGACAATAGTAGTTAGAATAAAGACAACACCAGAAAGCATCATTAAAAAGAAAGTGGCGAATCTGTTTTTTATGTGGCAGGAGAACACAGATTGGAATAATCACACTGGAGTCGAACCTGTATGGAATAATTAATTTCTTATTTACTGTAACCTGATGCTTGGTTGCATAAGCTTCTAATGATAAAGTTTCAGGATCATGTTTAATTCCAATTACGATTGATGTTACAAAATTATCGGACTTCGTTTAAAGAAAAGAACAATTACTGCAGGCATTGAAACAAAATGTGCATAAGTGAAATTTGAGTCTGGAATGTTCTTCCACAATTGCGAAACAATTTACAACAATGGCCAAGCTTCATTTTACGAATTATGCTGGAAACAAAGATTTAAAAAAAATGAAAACTGGGGAAATAATTTTTTTAATACTACATATTCATTTCAGTTGAACTGTGGTATTTATTAAAATTAACAAAAAATAATCACACTTACATAGTCAATGTGGAGAAACCAAGAGAGACGTCCGATCTGTTCAACAGTAAGAAGACGAAAGACGACAAGTGATTCCAATTTCTCCCAAGCTCGTTCAAAAAATTTGTTTCAGGCAACAACTGACAAAAATGGGGGAAATAAAACAGTAGAAGAGGAATGGGTAGCATTGAGAGATGAAATAGTGAAGACAGCAGAGGTCAAAATAAGTAGAACTACAAAAAATCCTTGGATATCAGAGGAAACAGTAAATATGTTGATGAAAGGAGAAATTACGAGACGTCCTTCAGGGTACCAAAGTTGTGCGCCAGGAATTACTACATTTTCAAGGAAATGATCATAGAATGATGAATTGAACCTCTATTGGATTTGTTTGAAGGTTCCTGCACCGATATAAGACATCCAGCCCCAACATTTCACACTTAAGCACCCACTTCTAGCGCATGTAGTCACAAAGCAGGCTCCATGTCATTGCCTATCTGCGCAGTGAACAAGAACAGGACCTCTACTTGTGGACTCGTTGGTGAAAATGACTTTCCTCTAATCAACATTTTCCCAGGAAATCTCAATTGCCTGTCTGTCCATGGCTTGATCATCAGATAATGGTTCTTTAATGAGAGCATGATGGCACCTGATTCCATAGTCATTTAATCATCTGAGAGCAGTTTTAGACTAGTGCAGGAAATGTTATGTTCTCCCTAGTTCCCCGATGTTTAGGAAAGGGGCAATCTGTGCCGCTCTGACCAATTCATCATCTTCTCTTTGAGTAGTGACTCGTGGTCTTTCAGATATTGGACTTCTCCTTATCTCACCGTTATCTCTGGATGGTATAATCCAGTTCCTTGAGGTGGAAGCATCAACACCATAATGACATCCTGACTCAGATGCACTAATGCTGCTTTCAAAGAGAGAGCAATTATGTGCTTGGGAACATTCACATCAACCATTTTGAAATAGATCTATGATGTATGCTAATACATTTCCCTTAGCTGAAAACTACAGACACACCATGTGGCAGTTTAAGTAATTACAAACAAAGACAAAGTACATCCATTTTCAATATTATCTGATTAAAGATCAGATTATTATAAAATAGACTCTTCTAAAAAACTTTAAAAGTGTAGAACTACACAATTGTTAGTGAATTAATATTTAAATACTACTTGCAAGAGCACTAAAAAATTAATAAATACATTGACTCCTTTGGGATTTGAACACATGCCTGTTGTGTTCATAAACCGTCAGCCTATTTATACACCAAGTGAAACATATGTGAAAAGCGGTTTGTTATAGTAAATGTACCCACATGGAATTCTTATATCTCAACCTTTTCTACATGCTCAAATAATGTTTTCCAAAATAAATGATAACATGAGTTAAAGTGCAATGACTCGACATACGAGGGGTGTTTGCAAAGTCTGATAGATGGCACCATCAGCATGTATTGAGGTCATGTTTAGTTAGTAACATCTTTGGAAAGAACGCACACAAAGTTTCAGCCATATGGGTCTACTTCTTTGTGTTTGGCATTTGTATGACTTAAGGAAGTCATCTGATTGTCAAAGAATGGGTGAAAAAGAATTTTGTGTGGTGATTAAACATTACTTTATGAAAAGCAAAACACCTCAGGTGACTAAAGAGAAGCTTGATTAATGTTATGGTGACTCTGCACCTATTGAGGTTACGACGCCAGAAATAATTGATAAAATCCATGATCTGGTGATGGATGACAGTAGAGTTATGGTGAATGAGGTTGGTAGTGCTGTGGGCATATTGAATGAATATTATAAAAAATACTGTGCTACATTAAGGAAAGTTATTAAAAGTCCAGAAGCATGTGCATCATGTCTGAGATTAGAACCTCTGATAACAAAATTAAAACAATTTGGAATATTATTACCAGGGAGACAGGGCAACCAAAAGCACAGGGAGACAGCATTACCATATAAGTGAATGAAAAATTTACAACTAACAAGCCAGAAGTTGAAAACATTTTTAATAATTATTTTTTAAATGTTTTGGAGAAAATAGGATCTAAATGTCCATTAGAAGAAGCTAGGCAGTTAATGGAACTGTTATGGCCTAAGGGCTATTCATATCGCGCGCGCCTGTATTGTGTTCCGTGGCAGGCGCGGGCCCGGCCGTGCCACAGGAGGACACGGTCGGATAAACAGCTGACGTGAGCTGCACGCCGTCTGCTGGTGGGCACTGTCAAATGGCCAGCGTGATAGCGGAGGCATTCGACAAGTGTCCGTGGAATGAGCTATAGTGTGCCTAGGACAAACAGTGTTTTCTTCAGTGGTGACGAGGTTTATGGTAGCGTGGTCTTCCTGTCTCAGTCATGGCAGAACATCTTAGCGCGTTGCTGACAAATCTTGTCATTACCGGAAATTTTGGCTCAATAGAATGCTTCTCTCACGGCGGCTATTGACACCTTGACTAGGGCTGTGACACAACAGGTCGGGTTGCGGTTTTCTGTGCCCGTTCCTCCGTTTCCTCCATTTGACGACTTTGCCGAGGATTGGTCCGACTACGAACAGCGTTTACGCCAACACTTTGTAGCCTTCCAGGTGTATGATGAAGGTAAGCAAAAAGCTTATTTTCTTTTGTGGCTCTCGCCTCGTCTTTTTCGTTTGCTGGGTGATTTAGTGCCGCTTCAGACGCAGGCATCCCTGTCCTTTCCGGATATCTATTCTCTTTTTGCGGTGTATTTTCGCCGCCACTCTCACGTGGTGTTTGCGTGCATATCTTACTACCATTCATGGAAACAGCCGGGTCAGTCGTACCGCGCGTGGGCCACGGAACTGCAGGGGCTGGCCCGTCGTTGTCTGTTTCGGTCCGAGCCGCACGGTGATTCGTATGCGGACTCTATGCTCTATGGTCCGCGATGTTTTGATTTGTTTTGCTCCCGACCTGGACGTTCATAAGCAGGATCTTCAATCGGACGATCCATCATTAGCGGAGGTTTTGCGTATTGTGTGCGAATTTGAAGTTTCTGAGGCTGTGGGGAGTCAACTTTCCGCTTGGGGGGAGGTATCTTCAGTTGCCGATTCGGCCCAGTTATCCGCGGCGCCAGTTTCTTCGGTGGCTGTTGTTGCATCGCCCTCCCCTCCCACCCTTTGGACGCCGCGGCGCTCGCCTGTGTCGTATGGGCGGGGGGAAAGGCGGCATGCGTCGCCCGCTTCAGAGAGCAAGCCGATTTCATGTCTTTCGTGCGGGGCGTCCCATTCTCAGGAATCGTGCCCGCACAGACGTGCCACATGTAATCGTTGTGGCAAGTTCGGACACATCGCCCGAGTGTGCCGATCCTCTGCTAAGGGCCGCAAAAGGACCTCTCCCCCTTGCGATTTCGGCGCATCGCCCATGGATATTAATAAGGTTGTTCCCGTCGGCGTACAGCCGCCGAAATTGTTTATCGACCTCCGCATTCTGTGGAAAACTGTTAAGTTTCAAGTGGACACTGGCATGATGACATCGCTTCTCAGTGCAGCTACTCATCAAGCATTAGGCTCCCCCACTTTAAGTCCGGCGCCTCGCGCGTTGGTTGGCTACAGCGGCCACCCTATTCCACTATTGGGGTCGTTTGTCGCCGAAGCTACATATCAGAACGTTAGGCGCGCGCGGTACCATTTGTGGTAGTAAACAGTGCAACGGCTACGAATATTTTCGGCCTCGACGCTTTGCTCGCTTTTGGCTTTTCTATTACCGATTCTGTCTGCTTGGTTTCCGATCAAATTCCATACGAGAGTCTCACGCAGCTCCGCGGAGTTCTCGTCCTTGTTTGTGCCGGGTCTTGTGTGTGCTAAGATTTTTCAGGCAACCATTACACTTAACAGTACGGCTCACCCCGTCTTCTGTCGGGCTCAGCCCCTCCTGATCGACCTCCGCGCCGCTGTTAAATCGGAATTAGATCGCCTGACAGCGGAAGGTATTTTGCGTCCTGTCACAGCCAGCGAGTAGGCCTCCCCTCTCGTTGTCATACGCAAGCCCTCGGGTGCCCTGCATTTATGTGGCGACTTTAAGAAAACTGTAAATTCTCAATCCGTCATTGATTCTTTTCCCATGCCTCACCCAGTGGATTTGATAGATCAGTTGTCAGGGGGCCAGTATTTTTCGAAAATAGATCTGGCAGAGGCTTATCTCCAGTTGCCTTTAGATGATGCCTCCTAGCAGGTGCTGGTGATTTCTACGCCTTTTGGCCTATATTAATATCAGAGATTGCCATTCGGGGTGGCCAGTGCCCTCGCAATCTTTCAGCTTTTTTTGGATCAGTTGCTAGCACCGGTCCCCTGTTGCGTGCACTACATGGATGATATTGTGGTGACGGGATCCACAGCTGCTGACCATATTGCCAACCTCCGTTCATTGTTTTCCGTTCTGGAGGGGGCTGGCCTCCGCTGTAATTTCCAGAAATCTTCTTTCTTCCAACTGACTATCGAGTACTTGGGCTACGAGGTATCCAGGTCGGGGTACGTCCCGGGGCAGAGTACGTGCGTGTGGTCGCAGATCTTCCCCGTCCTTCTTCCGTACACGAACTTCAAGTATTCCTGGGCAAGATCGCCTATTATCATCGCTTCCTCCTGCAGGCAGCCACAGTGGCTCACCCCCTACATCAACTGCTAGGTAAAGACGTCCCATTTCACTGGTCTCCAGCGTGCGAGCGGGCTTTTCAGTCACTGAAAAAGGCTCTCCTGGAGGCTCCATGCCTCACTGCATACACCCCGGGGGTCCCACTTGTGGTGGCAGCGGACGCCTCCCAGCATGGTGTGGGGACGGTGCTGGCACATCGGTTTCCTGATGGGTCAGAGCGCCCGTTGGCGTTTGCATCTAAAACTCTTACGGATGTGCAGCGCCGGTATTCCCAGGTGGACAAGGAGGCCCAAGCCATCGTTTTTGCTCTAAAAAAAAATTCCGTTTATCTCTATGGGTCAAAGTTCACGCTTTACATGGACCACCACCCATTAGTGTCATTGTTCCACCCGTCAGCGGCTCTTCCGGACAAGGCAGCCCATCGTCTTCAACGCTGGGCCTTGTACCTCTCTCGTTTCCATTACGAGATACAGTACCGCTCGACGGCTCATCACGCCAATGCCGACACCCTATCGCGCCTCCCGGTAGGCCCTGACCCAGTCTTTAATGCTGACGAGTTTCTGTGTTTTGCAGTTGACAAGTCGGCTATAGATGTAGTCTCCGGTTTTCCTATCAATAGCTCACGGATCACGGAGGGTACCGCTGCTGACCCTGTACTCCGGGTCGTCCTTCAACGGCTGTTCGGAGTGTCCTCCGGGTTGGACATCAGACCCTCTCCGCAATTATTATGCTATTCGGCACCGCCTTAGTACCTACGAGGGTATTTTACTTCTGTCCACGGAAGATGGCTCCCATCGAGTGGTGGTTCCAGTGTCATTATGCCGCCAGATTCTCGATCTTCTACATCGGGACCACTGGGGCGTCTCTCGCACGAAGATGCTGGCCTCCGACATGTATATTGGACAGGTATAGATGGGGACATCACTCGCCTCATTGCAGGATGCTCTTTTGTGCATCCCAACAAGCAGCTCCTCGCTCATCTCTCTCTCCATGGCCCACTCCGTCTGCACCTTGGGAACGACTCCATGTCGATTTTGCGGGGCCCTTCTTAGACAGCTACTGGCTTTGCGTCCTTGACGCATACTCCAACTTTCCGTTTTTTGTTCGCCTGACCTCCACGTCCGCAGAAGTTACCACACGTTCCCTGTTAAAGATATTGTCTATTGAGGGTCTCCCGGCCGCACTGGTGACCAATAACGAGCCACAGTTTACTTCACAACACTTTCATGATTTTTGTTCTACCCATGGGATCCACCATGTCCTGGCCCCACCTTTCCACCCACGGTCCAATGGGGTGGCAGAGCGGTTTGTTCGCACTTTCAAGACGCAAATGCGCAAGTATGTGGCGCATCTTTCAGTGGAGGATGCCCTCCTTTGATTCCTGTCATCTTATCCATCCACTCCGGCAGGTCAGCAGAGCCCCTCGGAGCTCCTGCACGGCCGCCCTCATAGGATGCTGTTATCCCTCATGCATCCAGGCCCTCCCACACCTCTTCTTCGTCCTTGGTCACGTTTTCCCCCAGGCTCGGCTGTCTGGGCTCGAAGCTACGGCCGCCATCCTCGTTGGATCCCGACCGTGGTCGTTCGGGAGCGTGGCCGCCTCTGTGAGGTCCGTTCTCCTACTGGGGTCCTCACCCACCACCACGATCAGCTGCAGGTCCGCCACCCTCCTCCCACACCTACGGTCGCTTCCTCCTCGTCCAGGTCCAGCCCCCCTCTGTTGAGGGTGCCATCAGGGGACAGTTCTCTACCGACGTCTGTTCCGCAGGCGTTGGCTGGGGGGCAAGGGGATTTCCCACCACTGTCGGGGTCTGGGGCCCACTCCCCTGCCGCAGTCCCAGCGGCCAGCTAAAAGGACTGGACAGCTCCGGTCATCGGCAGAGAGGGCACCTTGCAGCCTGACGACGGAGGCCCCGAGTTGCCAATGGAGGTGCCACAGGAGGGGGGAATGGAGGACCCACCGCGATCACCAGTGCTGGGAGCAGCAAGACATAGCTCGGGAGGGCGAACCCCTCGTCACTCAAAGGGGTTCTGCCTGTACGAGATAGTTCCGGCTAGGGAGTGGATGGAGCCGCCAGACGATCGGATGGAGGTGGAAGAGTCCCAGCAGCCAGACTTCTGCACCACCATTCACGAGTCCGGTCCTCACCCCAAGGGGGGGGGGGGGGGAGGGATGTTATGGCCTAAGGCCCATTCATATCGCACACACCTGTATTGTGTTCCGTGGCAGGCGCGGGCCCGGCCGTGATAGTTCCCGGCCGTGCCACAGGAGGGCACGGACGGCTAAACAGCTGACGCGAGCTGCGCGCCGTCTGCTGGCGGGCACTGTCAAACAGCCGGTGTGACAGCAGAGGCATTCGACAAGTGTCTGTGGAACGAGCTATAGTGTACCTAGGACAAACAGTGTTTTCTTCAGGAACAGGCCATACCCACACAATCTGATACAATTGAAATTCCATCCACCTCTCCTTCTGAAATTAAGAAAATTATAAAATCTTTCAAGAGCAAAAGCTCACATGCAATTAATGGTATTTCCAAAAGGGCAATGAAAGCTTGTTCTCAAGAAAGAAGTAGGATTCTTAGCCACATATTCAATACTTCTCTGAAGCAGGGTATTTTTCCTGATGTATTCTAAGAGTAGTTTCTCACAAGTTTTCAGAAAGGCTTTTCAACAGAAAATGCTATATATGTTTTCACCAATGAAATATTAAATGCTCTGAATAACCGGACATCACCTGTTGAGATTTTTTGTGATCTTGTGGCAACCACACCAAGAAGCGGCGGACAGAGGCACGGCCGCCAGGAAGCCCCTACACGCATTCTCCGGTGCGTCTCGCCAAACTCCCATTATGCGGGATTTTGGAAATGGCGCTAAAAAAACTCGTGCTCACGCAACGGACGAGCGAGACTGACAGTGCGCGCTATTGGACGGAGTCGAGCAGACGTATCCCAGCTCCTCCATACTGATATTACACCGTGGACCACATGGGTCAACCTGATCATGAGCTCCCCACACACATGCAAGTGTTTAGTGCTGTGCCGTCCAACCGCCGCAAGACCTTCGTGACACACAGTACAGCCTTTATCACGCCGCACACAGAATGTGCGTTACCGTGGACACGCATTCGACGCCCGAACTCACATGACCGGCTGTCGAACTTGATCACTGGGGGAGTGTACACCCTCCCGGGACCAGCATAAAGAACTACCTAATACTGTGTAATCTCTTATATTTTATAAATCGTTGTATGAAAACAACATAATCTCGCATCTTTTCTGTCACCACTGCCTATGTACCATTACCTAGAAGCATGGTTATTCAAATGCGCCCGCTTCAAGTAGTGACCCTGAAGTGATTAGTAGGCAAGGACAAATGGTGACAGACTATAATTACATGTAATTCAAAGCCGCGAACTGTACAAAAACATTTACACTCTCGCGAGCAAGCGTGAGCAATTTTTGAACCTTTTTTTTTTTTTTTTTTTTTATGTTATCGAGTATTTTTTTTGTTTGTGTCGTATTAATTTGTGTAACATGACAATTGTTTCTTGTGCCTATTCCCTATTGCATGTTAACATTTACAATGGCAACCTTAGAGGAACTAAGGAAGATGGTGGAGCAGCTGGCAGCGCGGAATCAGGCTCTAGAGAATGAGCTATAGGCGCGCTCTACACGCACGGACTCAGATGAACACGTCGGTGTACAAAGTGTCGCAACACCAATTTGCGTACCTGTCTCCGCAGCAGCAACAAGATGTGTGCTGGTCAGGCTGCCCCCCTTTTGGCCTCGCGACCGAGTAATGTGGTTCAGCCAGGTGGAGGCCGTCTTTCTGAGCAATAATATCACATGTGATCTAACAAAATTCGGCTATGTGGTGAGCCAGCTGGACCAAAATTACACTGTGGAAGTACAAGATGTGATAACCGCCCCCGCCACCCAAGGTTAATACAAAAGACTAAAGGACGAACTCTTCCGGTGAGTCTCGTCGTCACAGGAGCAACGAGTTCAACAGTTGCTGCGGCAGGAGGAATGCAGTGACCGACAACCATCTCAGTTCCTGCATCATCTGCGGAGCCTCACCCAGCCCGAGATGGTGCCAGACACGTTGATTCATACGATATGGATGCGCAGCCTCCCTGCACAGGTGCAGGCGGTAATTGATGTGCAGACAGAGATGCAGCTGGACTCGGTTGCGGACTTGGCGGACAGGGTGCACAATGCGCTGGCAACTACATTGAATACTGCTGTCGCCGCAGCCTACGGTGCCACACCCTTCCTCCAGCCTTTGCACCGCTGCCTTCCACGCAGCCGGCACTCCTGACAGCTGATGGCAACCTGCACCTTCTAGTGCAGAGTCTGACCACCCAGGTGGCAGCACACTCCACACGAATGGACCAGTTGGCACGCTTACGGCAAGATGGCAGCACTTACCACAGTAGCGTCAGTTCGGGCCACAGGTGCCACAGCTCACAAAGCCGGCAACACAGGCACAGAGACAGCTGCTCTAATGGAACCTCACCAATGTCAGGGCAGGCCGACCTGTGCTGGTACCACATTCACTTTGGCAACGGGGCGACAAAGTGCCGCGCCCCCTGCTCACACCCAAACACCAACTGCAACCGATATGCAGCATGATATCTAGGTGTCAATACATAGCAGCAAATGGCACAGGCCTGAGCTACCTGGTGGACACTGCATCAGACTTGTCGAATTTTCCTAGGTCCCTGATGCATAAACAGAGAAAGGTGGAAACTCTGTGCCTAACAGCGGCGAAGAATTCGTCAATAAAAACATACAGCACCAACCGTCAGGAAGTGGACCTCAAACTACGCCGCACATATGCCTGGAGATTCACCGTCGCTGATGACCCAATATTAGATGCGGATATCTTGACACACTACAAGTTGCTCGCCGACGTTGCCTGTGGACAGTTCATAGACTTGATGACTACATTGACAATTGCGGGTCAACAAAGACAGGCAATAATTTGCAGTGTGAAACCCGTCGCATGCTCTGGGCCATTTACGGATATTCTGGATAAATTTCCCGAGTTAACTCGCCCATGCGGTGTGCCGTAGGACACCAAACACACGACTGTGCACCACATTGTCACAACTCACGGCCCTCCTGTCTCTTGCCACCCACGCTGTGTTGCTCCCGAACAGTTTGCGGCAGTGAAGGCCGAGTTCGAGACAATGTTACGCCAGGCTATCATCCGCCCATCTTGCAGCCCATGGTCATCCACCCTTCATTTAGTGCCAAAAAAGACCATTCGTGACGCCCATGCGGTGACTACTGCGCACTCAGTGCCAGACAGATACCCGGTGCCACATCCGCAAGACTACAATTACTCCCTGACAGGTGTGACGGTATTCAGCAAGGTAGACTGCACGAACGCATACACACAGATTTCAGTGGCACCCGAGGATATAGAGAAAACTGCCATTACCAAACTGTTCAGGCTATTCGAGAGCATATTCATGACGTTTGGCCTTCGGAATGCTGCCCAGACCTGGAAGCGTTCCCTGGACAGCATCATAAGTGGTTTACCATGCTGTTTCGTGAACCTGGATGACATCCTCATGTTCTCAGAGACACCCAAGCACCACCACAGCCACCTGACAACCGTCTTTAGGCACCTCAGTGAAGCAGGAATTGTCATTAACCCGCGGAAATGCATATTCGAGGTCACTGGGTCACTTGATCACAACTGCCGGATCCACGCCTCTGCTGGACAAAGTTGAGGCAGTTATGACAATGCCATGCCACGCCATGAGACACACAAAGGCTTGCAGCGTTACCTTGGGATCATTAATTTCTACCGGCACCATTTGCGTAATGCTGCTGCAGTGTTTGAGCCCCTGACTGCCGCCCAACAAGGTCCAAAGAAAAAAGGAAAGACTCCAGTGATGTGGACGGACGACATGCAGTGCCATTTCGTTGATTCAAAACGGTGCCTCGCCAACTCGGTGCTGCTCGCCTATCCCGTACATGTCGCCGAGGTCTCCATTGTGGTGGACGCCAGCCAGACTGCTATAGGCACCGCTCTGCAACAATGCATCAATGGCAAGTGGCAACCGCTTGGGTTCTTCTCCAAGAAACTCTTGGCATCGCAGCGGTCCTGGAGCACCTACGACCGTGAGCTGCTCGCTCTATACCGGATGGTGAAATACTTTCATTCGACGACAGAAGGCTGTACCTTTAAGATCTTCACAGACCACAAACCAATAACATTTACCTTCCGGTCGAACAATAACAACTGTTCACCACGCCAGCACCAGCAGTTGGAGTACGTGTCACAGTTCACGACCGACATTCATCCACATCTCCTGGATGGAGAACGTCGTCGCCTACTGTTTGTCCCGCGACTGTGCCGCCGTCTCCTCGCCGTTGGATTTCGAAGATGTCACACAAGCACAACTGAACTAATGAAATTTGGTGACAACAACACCAGCGGCCTGCACTTAGAACTCATGCCAATCCCTGGCTCGCCCGAAAAAATTTGGGGCGATGTCACAACGGGAACGCAAAGGCCGTTCCTTCCGGAGAAGTTCTGACGCATTGCATTCGACTGCGTGCACGGGTTGTCACACCCTTGTGTAAACACCACTGTGTTGCTCGTGGCCAAATGCTTCGTCTGGCCGGGTCTCTGCAAGGACTGCTGGCAGTGGGCACGCACCTGCACAGCATGCCAGCGTGCCATTGTCGGCAGGCACGCGCACGCAACCATCAGCACCTGGCGAATACGTGTAAGACACATGACCACTGCACGACGCCGTGGCCCCGCCACTCGCAGAACACCTGCGCAGTCACACGGCCGGCCTCAGACCGCACCCTGCAACACGGCACGGCACCTCCCAGGCGTTTGTGCACGCCGATCTCCAGAGGTGCACACACATCTTGCTACACACTGATGCAGTTTGGCTCCTGCTCTGGCTGCCGTACTCTGAGCCACAAAGCTTGATCACCCGCGGCGACCAGTCATTCACAGTAGAATACAACGGCAGGGTGTCAACTGTTACAATGACTGTCTGAAGCCAGACTATGTCTTGTCCACTCCAGACGCCGTTACTTTACACCCCAGCAGAGAATGAATCAATGGACGTCGCCCCACACGTAGCCATCCAGGCAGAGACAGCTGTGGATGATGCACACAACAGTCAGTGGGCTGCAGCCTGCCCCCACTCTGCCAGCTCGGCTGCCTGCACCACTGCCACTGCAGCCGCCAGCTGACTAAGTGATGCAGACCAGCTGCCAAGCCCATATCAAACATCCGTGCTGCACCATTGAGTCATCGTGTTGCACGGTGCACTCTGTATTCAACCAGCGTCCCGCCCACCACTGAAATGCAGACTCTTGGCAAGCTGCTTTAACGGAATCTCGTTCCAGTCAGCTTCAGGAGCTGAGTTCGAGCCTAGGCACCACTGGTGCACACAACGTATACTCTCAGAAGATCCACTACCATGAGTGAGAAGCCAGATCGAGTACCGCATTGTACTACCGCTTCGGTTTGGTTTGCCCACATCGCCGAGCCCTGACAGCACCGTGCCCGAGTGCGCTGGACATTCTCCATAGCTCCGCTACTGTGAGTGTCAAGCCTGGATCAACATGTACATCACACTTCTGTGGACTCCACTGCCGCTAGCGTCGAGACCAGACTGCGTCGCTCATCCGCGTCGGACGTCTACGAAACCATTAAATGCTGAACTAAGAACAATGAGTGACCAGAGATATTTTTTTATTATTATGTTTTCTTGTTTATGTTAGTGATAGTGACTTTTTGCAACACATTTGCTACGCCCATTAACTGCCACCGTGCTTCACACAGCGCACAAACAGCACAGCTTCTCGCTGCTGACACTAGTCGGCCACATGCCGCCATGCCCACCAGCTGAGTGCGGTGACAGCTGTCAGTAGTCAGCCACGCACCAGCTTACATCACGTGCGTGCCACCAGCTGCGTGCAGTGACATCACTGCCCGCCACCCAATCAGCGCTAACGTCAATCGAGCAGCAAGCGAGGCGCAAACACGCCGGCCGTGACTTCATCGAATCCGCTCCCTCGCTTCTCCGGAGCTCCGCTCTCCAAGGGGGCATCTGTGTGGCAGACACGCCGAGAAGCAGTGGGCAGAGGCGCAGCCACCAGGAAGTGCCTACACACATTCTCTGGTGCGTCTCGCCAAACTCCCATTATGCAGGATTTTGGCAACGGCGCTAAGAAATGGGTTCTCATGCAACGGGCGTGCGGGACCGGCAGTGTGCGCAGTGTGTAGGTTGGAGTCGAACGGACATATCCCAGCTCCTCCATAATGATATTTTACCGTAGACCACATGAGTTGAGCTGATCGTGAGCTCACCATGCACACATGAGTGTTTAGTGCTGTGCTGTTCGATGGCCGCAAGACCGTCGCGACACGCAGTACGGCCTTTATCGGGTTGCACACAGAATATGCGTTATCACAGAAATGCGTCTGATGCCCAGGTTCACACAACCGGCCATCGAACTCCCTCCTGGAACCAGCGTAAAGAAATACCTAATACAGTGTATTCTCTTATATTCAATTAATAATTGTATGAAAACAACATAGTCTCCCATCTTTTCCGTCACCAATGCCTACGTACCGTTACCTAGAAGCACGGTTAATCAAATGCGCCCACTTCAATCTCTCTGAGGCTTTTGATTGTGTAAATCATGGAATTCTTCTAGATAAACTAAAGTATTGTGATATGAATGGGACAGTGTACAAATGGTTTAAATCATACCTAACAGGAAGAGTGCAGAAAGTTGACATTAGTAGTTCTCATAATATGCAAAAAACAGTTGATTCCTCAAACTGGGGAACAATTAAAAATGGGGTGCCCCAAGGTTTGGTCTTGGGCCCTTTGCTGTTCTTAATATATGACTTGCCATTCTCTATTCATGAAGATGCGAGGCTGGTTCTTTTTGCTGATGATACAAGCATAGTTATCACACCTGACAGAAAAGAACTGAAGAAATTGCAAACGTCTTTTAGAAAATCATTAAGTGGTTCTCAGCAAATAGACTGTCATTAAATTTTGATAAAACACAATACATACAGTTCCATACAGTAAATGGAATGACACCATCAATAAATATAGACTTTGATCAGAAATCTGGAGCAAAGGTAGAATATACAAAATTTTTAAGTGTAAGCATTGATGATGGGTTAAACTGGAGAAAACACATTGAAGATCTGTTGAAACGTTTGAGTTCAGCAACGTATGCTATTAGGGTAATTGCAAATTTTGGTGATATACATCTCAGTAAATTAGCTTACTATGCCTATTTTCTTTCTCTGCTTTTGTATGGCATCATTTTCTGGTGTAATTCATCAGTAAAAAAGTATTCATTGCACAAAAGCATGTGATCAGAATAATTGCCAGAGCCAATCCAAGATCATCCTGCAGACACTTATTTAAAGAGCTAGGGATCTTCACAGTAGCTTCTCAGTATATATATTCACTTATAAAATTTTTATCACCAATCCCACCAAAATCAAAAGCAATAGGTACAACCCTAGGAGTAAGAATGACCTTCACTATTTAAGGTTAAATCTAGCTTTGGCACAGAAAGGGGTGAATTATGCTGCCACAAAAGTCTTTGGTCACCTACCAAGCAGCATCAAAAGCTTGACAGATAGCTAACAAGCATTTACAAATAAATTAAAAGAATTTCTGCACGGCAACTCCTTCTACAATATGGATGAATTTTTAAATATAAATTACTAAATTAAAAAAAAAGAAATAAGTACAATAAATAAATACATAAATAAAAAATTGTGTCATGTAATATTTAGTATAAAGTAATAATTTGTAAAGACACCTTTCATTAACCTGACACGTTTCAAATCACTACGAAGTGTCGTATTCATGATCTATGGAACAAGTACTAATCTAATCTGAGTGGGTACATAATATTTTGCATAAACATTTGGACAGTAAGAAAGCTATCAGTAAGATGGGTGCTGCAACTGACCAAAATCAGAATCATGTGAAGTGTTGCAAGGAAAGTTTGCAGCTGTTGAGGAAGCATCTGCAGGACTTTAAGCATTGTTTCATCACTCAGACCAAAGAACAATCTATACAATGGGTTACCAAGGGAGAATCTGCACACACAAAAATGGGTGAAGACTGGTCCTTTGGCTGGAAAGGTTATGGTGTTAGTATTTTGGGATTCACAAGAGATAATTCTCATCGACTATCTGGAACAGGGTAAAACTGTTACAGGTGAATATTACTCATCGTGATTGGACTGTTTGAAAACCAAGCTACAAGAAAAATGCTGACAATTTTCACACAAAAATGTCGTTTTCCATCACAACAATGCATCAGCACACTCCTCACCAGCTGTGGATGCGATATTATTGGAAGTAGGATTCCAACTCGTTTCACATCCCCCCTACTTTCCAGACTTGTCTCCCTCTGACTACTATTTTTGTCCCAATTTGTAGAAATGGCTGGTGGGACGAAGATTTCAGTCAAATGAGGAGGTGATTGCAGAAACTAATAGCTATTTTGCAGCCTTGAACAATTCCTATCATTCAGAAGGGCTAAACAAATTGTAACAGTATGGAAGAAGTATATAAATCTAAAAGGAGACTGTCGAAAAATATAAATGGTTTTCCCCACAGTAGTTTTTATTTTTGCACAGACTTATCAAACACCCCTCATATATTACATCTTAACTATTTTATTGCTTATATTTGACTATGTAAACACCAGGCTGAAGCTGCACAGACCACTGAAGTTGGCATACTTGCACTTATGAGCTTGGGCATGTGCAATGCTATGTTCTTGGATGTTAAATTCCAGGTAATGTTTTCGTCACCTATTATCAATGGGGGACAAATTCTATATAAGTAACAGAAACTACAGTATTACAAATGAAAGTTTCTTTTTTTCTTACATGGAAGATTATGACATCCTAGACTTACTCAAGACTTTTCGTATACCTTTAATTTGAATTTTTCAGGACAGTAAATTTTTGATTACAATACAGGGCACTCTGCAGAAAACAAGCCTGATAAACTGATAAATGGCAAATTAAGTTACTGAAACCCATGTTGCTCATAAACTGTTTAAAGTAAAAATTGAGGTTGCTGCATTAGAGAAGCATCATTAAGATGTCAGTTTGAGAGGTATGCTCTTTCAGACAGGTACTCGAGTGATCATTTCCCCTGTATAATCCATCGTCTTCAACGTACCCCATTTCCATGTTCCACCAGCTGGAACATCTCCAAAGCTGACTGGGGATTTTAGCCCTCCATGGCAGTTTTCCACAGTCAGAATTTCCCAAGCTGCAACATTCAAGCTGAATACCTCACAGACATTATTCTGCCAAATATTCCATACCTTGTACTTCCTCTTCTCCACATTGAGTCCAAGTCCCCTGGTGGATTTCAGCATGTAGCAATGCTATTTTAGCCCAGAGACATGCTCTACACAGCTTTCAATGCGGCCTTCTATTGATGACTGTACATATTTGACTGCCCGGCATAGAACAAACAGCCTGTGGTTGTAAGCACTCCAGGACCGCTGCGATGCCAAGAGCTTCTTCAAGAAGAAACTGAGCAGTTGCCAGCTGCCATCGTGTGTTGCTGCAGCATGACGCCTATAATGGTCTGGCTGGAGTCCACCATGATGGAGATCTCGTGTCATGGTGAGGGTGGGTGAGGATAGCTGCATCAGCGAGGCAACATTTCAATTTAACAAAGCTGTGTTCCACATCATCTGTCCATGTAATGGGAGCCTTGCCTTTTGTTTTGGGACCATCAGGGGCTCAAACACTACAACAGCATTACACAAATGGCAACGGTAGAAGTTAATCACGCTGAGCTAATGCCACAGGCCCTAGTACGTCTCAGGGCACGACATCGTCATAACTGCATTGGCTTTGTCTGGCAGAGGTGTGGACCCAGTAGTTGTGACCAAGTGACCAAAGAATCTGATGTTACTGACCCCAAATTCGCAATTCTATAGGCTGATTACAATGCCTGCAATGCTGAGGCATCTGAAGTTGGTTATCAGGTAGCTGCAGTGGAGTTCGGGTGTCTTCGAGAACACGAGGACGTCATCCAGGTACGCTAAAAGCAGCAGCATGGCAAACCTCTTAGGCTGCCATTCAGGAAGTGCTAACAGGTCTGGGCAGCACTCCATAGGCCAAACGTCATGAACATGCTCTCAAAGAGTTCAAACTGAGTGGTGGTGGCCATTTTCTAGATGTCCTTGAGCGCCACAGGAATCTGAGTGTACACCTTCATGCAGTCCACTTTCCTGAACATAGTCATGCCTGCCATGAAGTAAATTTAGTCCTGTAGATGTGGCCCCCGGTATCTATCTGGCACTGTCCTTGCACTGAGTGCAGAATAGTCACTGTATGGGCACCACAAATTATTCTTTTTGGCACTAAATGCAAAGAGAAAAATACCTTGGCGTAACATTGCGAGACGACATTGGCGGCATGAGACAGGAGAGCCATTGGTTGTGATAATGTGATGCAGGGTTGAACTTCTTACCTCCTTTGGCGCTCCATGTGGGAAACGTAACTTTGGAAATTTGTCTAGTATTTCTGTAAATGGCCAGAGCACATGGCGGGTTTGACACTATAAAAGGCTGCCTGTCATTTTTGCCCCACAAATTTCAATTTTCCTATCAGTTGTCCACAAGCAATATCGACAACCAACTTATAGTGTGCTAAAAAGTCTATGCCTAAGATTGGCTTGTCGACATTGGCGACAATTACTCTCCGTGCCAATGTGCAGTGGAGTCCGAGGTCTTCATCCCAACGTTGGGTGCTGTAAGTTTTAATTGATGAATTGTTAGCTGCCGTGAGGTACAGATTTTTGGTCTTCCTTTTGTCATGCATCAGGGATCTGGGAAAAATCGATAAGTCAAAACCAGTGTCCAAAAGGTAAGTCATGTCCTTAAACTTCTCAGCTATGAACAGATGCCAAGATATCATACTGCATCTGGGTGACTCACATTACCACTGCCATCAATCATTTCTGCACCATTGGAATAAAAAATTACTTTGTTGCCTATATTCACTATGTCACTAACTAAAAGCAATTATGTAGCAATGTTCTTCACATAACATACACCATGGACTGTAATATATTGTGATTCATCTTTGACATTCAATTTGAAGTTTATTTTTCATGCTATTTCACAATGTAATTGTGAACCATCCACTGTTGAAATGCCAACATTAGTTTTAGGAGAAACATCATATAAGATTGATTGAACTTTCATAATATGTGTAAATACCCCAGAATCCAGAAACCGATCAGCACTTCTATGTTTAATGTTACCATAAGAAATATGCAGTAACTGCCTTACCTTTATAATGGTTTTAAGTACCCGAGAATACTAATACGAAGTGTGAGATACCACATTTAATCTTAGTATTATATATTGATATTCCACATATACATTATATAAGCATTTTACAACACCACTGTCTGGTCACATTGATTTAATCAATTTCATTATTTCGGTCTTCTAATAAACTAAATTAATTAATTAATTATTGAAAGTCATGATATTCGGCAATAATGTGTTTGATAATGAAATTAATAACTAACATTGTCTAATATCTTTTGAAATGTCCTGATTTGTTTCCAATGCTTTGTTGATCTCAAATCTGCATAATTACTTTAATTTAAATATTTTTAATAATGTCAACAAATGAAATTACTGTTCTAATTGTAAATTACTTACAATATTAATTTCCGATTTGTTTTGATACGAAAACCTTATCATTACATTGTCAGAATTTTGTGTATATTTCCTGTACAAATAATTCATTTATGTTATACAAATAAACTATTTAATATGTCATGTTGCAACTTCCTGATTCTAGAATGATCTTGAAAATCGGATTGTATTAATATGCATGAATTGGCTTGAACACAGTCAGTCTTATGAGAGTCTTACTTGAAGTCAGTCTTATGTCACTCTTCACTGTTATATGTTATGTACAGTCACTTATTGATTCGTTAAAAATGTTGATATTTGTCTGTGTGCATCTTCAACAAAAGTGAATAAATAAATGTTTAATATTAAATGTGACATATTTGTGATTTCTAGACAATTAAGTACCTGCCTTATTTTATAATACTGTACAGTCAGACTACTGGAGCTACCACTGAACATCGATTGCAAGGTGATGAATGACCTTTATTAGATGCCAACCTTTCTGGATCCTTGGCTATACTTGCCTTTTCCATGCATTTTGATGCAAAATTGCCTTTTCTTTGGCATTTATAACATTAAAAATGTTTCTTCTTTTTGTATTTTGAATACAAAGCCATTTCCATATCATGAACAACGATATTCTTGTACATTCTTAACATCTTGCAATATTTTGACCTTTCCACTATTGCTGGTAATTGGTATTCCTGAACTCTCTAGGCCCATTATCATCAGGGAGAACTCATCAGGGAGTCCTGCTAACAGCAAGGTACCACTGCATTCTTCAGCAATATCAAACCTGTATTTCTCAGGTGATTTGAAGTGGAGATGATTGTTGACATCCTCATCAACAGTTTTACATTCATTTAAATGTGTAGTGATGAGCTCTCCAGAAAACCCACCTTCCTGGTGAAACCACCATCTTCAAATGTTCCTCTTAAATTTTCCCATACTTCCTTTGCTGTGCTAGCCTTTTCTATATGTGCATAATTTAGAGGATCAACCAGAAGAATTAATTTGGACTTTGCTTTATGATCATTATTCTGAAAATATGAATCTTTGGACTTTAAGGTTCCATCAATAACATTCCAAAGATCATGTGACTGCTGATAAGCTTCTATTGGAAACTATTACTGACCTCAAACACTTTTACAGTTTCTTCCAATCACTGGTTAAACTTATTTTTAAGTCAATAATGTAGGATAGGTAACAATTCACCATAAAGCACTGAGCTGCTGACAGACACAAAAATAGATAATCACATTCACACAACTTAAATTTTTGGCCATGACCTTCATCAGAAAAAGAAACACATACATTCATGCAATCACTCAGACAACTATCCACACACAACCACCATGTTCAGCCACTCCATTGACTGTGATTGAGGTTGGGAGTGGAAGGAGAAGTGGGGGTGGAAACTTTCTACCCCACTAAAACTTGGTGTCTCCCTGCATAAGTTCTTTCAATGGACACGCCTGGTTACAAAATCCTTTTATGAAATGCCGGTAGTATGAGCACAGCCCAAGAAAATTTATCACATCACAAATGTGCTGAGGAGTTGGATCTTCTGTGACTGCCCTTACTTTATCTCGATCAGAATGGACATCATATGCATTGACTAAGTGCCGCAGGATTTTTATTTCTTTGGTGGCGAAGGGGGACTTCTTTAGGTTGATCCACAAATGTCATCGAAAAACGACAGTGTCATCTAGGTAACAAAGACATGTTGACTATTTAAGATGTTGAAGCAAGTTGTCCATCATGTGTTTGAATGTGGCCAGAGCATTACATACTCCTAAATCTATTACTTTGAATTTATAAAAGCCTTTAGGTGTAATAAAAGCAGTCTTCTCCCTGTCAGATTCATAAAGCTTATTTACCAGTAACCTATCAGCATGTCTATGTTTGAGAAGTATGTAGCTCCTTTCAAGCTAAGGTATCGTCATCAATGTTCAGCATTGGGTAGACATCTTTCTTTGTGATTTCGTTCAGCTGCCGATAATCGAGACAGAAACACCATGTGGCTTCCTTCTTCTTCATGAGAACCACTGGTGTTGACCAAGGACTCTCTGAAGGTTTAATAGTGTCATTGTGCAACATCTTCTCCACTTCTTCCTGAATTATCTGTCTTTCATCTGGAGTCAGTTTATAGGAACACTGGCTTATTGTTGGATGATCACCAGTATTGATGCAGTGTTTTATCTTAGGCTATTTCATTTGGCTCTTCTCCTGCCTTGCTTGGAATGCACCTGAAAAATGGTGTAGTATGGCTAATACCTAATGACATTGTTTCTTGGTCAGACTGGGCTCTATATGCAATTACATAGTAGTTTCCTCTAGCACAGTGTCAGCAGTAACAGCAGCTCATGAGACTTCATCGATGACATTGAGCTCACCATCCTTGACTAGTTCAGCTGTTCCAATACAGATTCCTTTAGGAAAGAGTTGTGATTGCTCTGGAAAAGTAGTGGTCAGAAGTTCTCATCGACTACCTGTAGTGCTTATGATAGCCGCTGGTATGTAGATTTCCTTCATTATACTGATTAGCTTTTTGTGATTGAGAAGCACTTCACAGTTCAACTGGTCATCTCCACTGCTGACTGGAACTCTTTTCATTGTTAATTCTTAATAGCAAAGAACCTCCCAGCGAAATATGTGTCATAAGTACTTGACAGAACGGCTTCCTCATTTTATAGCTCAGATCTTCCACAGTCAATGACAGCCTGGTTTGCCTGAAGGAAGTCCCATCCAAGGATGGTATTATGGCTACATTATATTAAAATGACAAATTCAAATGGCTGCATCCTGTCATTGATAGTTACTCTTGCAACATATGTACTTGCCACCCAGATGTATTTTCCATTTGTGACATTCAGCACAGTTGCTCTTGTATCACAGAATATTGTCTTCTTTAGTTTTTTTTTTTTTTTTTTTTTTTTTTTTTTTTTTTTTTTTTTTTTTTTTTTTTTTTTTTTTTTTGTGATAGCCACATGACAATACAGAGAAGGAAGCTCCTGCATCAACTAGTGCCCAGACAGGTTGGACCTCAATGATGATGTCAATGAGATACCCGAACATCCTAGTGACTGTCATCCATGGAGGACTTTCATCTTTGGTGGCCTCACCTCCATAGATAGTTAGCTCCCCTAGTTTTCCTGAGCACAGCAGCTAGGTGAGTGGCTGGTATCTCTGTAAGGTGACAACAAATGGTGGCAGCATGTTGCAAAGTGACTATGTTCAGGATAAGGTTATGGGCTTTGCCCCACAGGTCAACAGTAATCACCTGCAGTTGAATGCTATTGAAACGACTGCTCCAATGTTTGGTGTCTTGCAGCATAATAATAGTCAAATACTCATCTACTCTCACTACAGAATCGTACTACCTGTTCAGGAAGCCCACAGTGAAAACACAATGGTGTGTTGTCTTCTGTCCTTCTGTGAGGCATCATAGTTGCTGGGGGAGTTGGTTGTGGCCATGTCAGTCAGTTCCTGTGCTCCCCGGCTGCAGGCCATAATTCACATCAAGTGCAATTGACAGGCTGACAAGCGCTAATGTTTGAAATACCTCTTCCTCTGCAGTGTTGGCTCTCTCACGACACACAGGTCTGACGTCCAAGGGCATAATCTGGTACTCGCTTGATCCAGCAGCCCCACCTGCAATAAACTGTTGTAATTCTTCTCTCACAAATTGTCATATGAGGGAGTTACCTCTTCCACAATGTCTACAGGGACTACATTTGGGAGTTCTTTCTTCCAACTCTCCGCTGTTGCATCTCTTCAATTTTCTGGCACAATTGGATAAACTCTTTGAGCTGTGGTGCGGCTCTCGATACGCGATCGATTATTTGCGCATACTAGGTTGGTACCGTGGGTTTTTGTAGGTGCCACCTGGTGGCACTAGGAGCAAGTACACAGTGGGAGGACTGATGGGCACTCTGGTTTTGGCAGTGGTGGAGACTCAGAAGTGGCTCAACACAGTACGTGGTGGAGGAGAGGCAAGGAGTGGTGAGTGGGCAGAGCTGTGATACGTGATCGGGACTCCGAAGGCCGTCAGTAGTACCGAGGCAATTTACTGAGTATGCTTTCTTTCCTTACTTGATTGTGAGTTGGTTAACTGCCAGAGTCTGTGTCAAGCTGCCTTTTTCAGATTTGTTAAAGACAAAGATTTATATTTGATGTATGTTCTAAGGAGTAAATTTCCATTCTTTTTCATATCTGTTTGAAGGGGAGAGGTGTAATTCCTTCATTTTAGATTGAGAGAAACATTGCAATTAATTTCAGTTAATGTTCATTATTTGTCCAGTAGTCAAAGATGTCTCAGCGTGCTGGAGGGCAGGCACAGTGAGGGAATATTCGGAGTGTGTTTTGACTAACAGGGCACTGTAAAATATGTGTTCCAAGAGTGAGTGTATGTTTCTGCTGCTCGTGGTCCCATACCGTCTTGCTAGATCCCAGGCGTGTTTACATGTGTGGTCTGCATACTTGTGTACTGATTGTGCCTGTATCCTGATGTGAGAACTGCAATGTCCTTATAAGGTGTATGCCTTGTTATAAAACTGATTCCTTGAGCCTTACTATAAGTCGCCTATTGGCACTTTTAGTCTGTTCCAGAATTGTGCATCTCAAACCACTGTGTCTGGTACCACTGGGCATCGAGTGCTCTAATTGTCTAATTTCTCTGAAGTGTTAAACTGTATAACATGAAGGATGAAGGGATCATTTAGGTAAATGTAAGAAATTACTTGCCTTGTGTTTGTTTGTATAATAATAAAAGCAGAAGCACTTGATTTATTATTTTGTTTTATGGGACGTCAGATAGGTGGCTATACCAATAACATCCACACTCTTTACTAGGTGCTCAATATACAACGTTTTTAGCAATGACAAAGGACACACAAACTAATCACACGCTACTTCAAGTTAACACACCAAAGACTACTGTCTGTCAAAGATATCACACTTCATTGCTGGTGGTGATCTCGGAGAAGTCGATTGCTGCCACACAGCCCCCCCCCCCCCCCCCCGCCTGCAGTATGGAGTATCCGTCCGTGAGCGAGGGGGTGGAGGGTGTGGGTGACTCTGGAAGGAGTGTCACCAGTAACTCTTCTGCACTGCTGGGGAGTGGGAGAGATGTCGGAGCCCGTAGTGTGAAACAGGGCTGAGAACGTTGTAGTCCTCGAAACCAGCTGGTCGGCGGAGACGGCGGCTGATCCTGGAGCGGGGTTAAGGTGGGGTCGTGGCACTGGGGAAATGAAGTAGCACGAGACCTTAAGCACATGCAAATGCTCTGATGGAGCCACTCGTTGCACTCATGGGTAGGGGAAAACGTCACACCACCTGGTGACTTAGAGGTCTGAGGAGTCTGTGGTACACGCATCGGTGAGGAGGACATACACTGTCGTACGTTTAACGACTACGGCCAACCGTGTGACATCGTCAGGAGGTACGTGTGTTGTCAACTCAATTATCCTACCCTGTCGTGTGACATTGTTCTGTACAGTCGGCAGGGAGAAACCTGTGAATGGAGCGTCCCTGTGGGACGGTGAACAGGGTGTGTTGGGGTTAGAGGATGAATTCCTCAACCGTGGGCATTGAGGGGCGGGCGGAGGGTAACCAGTCTGGCTCAAAATAGAGACGTGCGGGCTCTGTAGATTGGTCGATTGTGAGTGATGGGTGGTGCTCGGCGGTGAGCAAGTTTGGTTTGTTGCATATTGGGATGTGTCACTCGAATGAGAGCTGGTGGAATTGAACATCCCTGGTTGCGTGCCCGATGGGGGGAGGGTTTGGCTTGGTGTGGGCGGGGGTGGTGTGAACCCTTGGAAAGGAGAGTCCTGAGAGCCATGAGCATTGAGTGTGCTCGACGTGGGAGCATCTGAAGGGGGCAGAGGAGCACTCGATATGAGATAGCTGTTCTCGATAAGGTGAGGAGCTACAGCGGGCTCAACAAGGGTAAGCTTTATCCTGTGTAGTGACACAGTGACGGGGGCATTTCTCACCAGGATGTCCATTGTCTGGCTCGAACGGTAAAGGCCGGTATACGGAGGCTGTTAGGGCGTCCGCACTGTATCATCTCGCAGCATGACAAACTTGCACATGCTTAGAGTGCGAGGGACATAAGTGCGAGGGGGTGTGTGACTGATGGGAGGTGCAAGTTTCAGATTGGAGCAGTGGAGTCTGACTCTCTCGACCAAGGTAGGTAGTTGAGGAAGAGCAGGCACTGGTGTCGGAGAAACGAGCTCCCCTGGGAGGACCAAAGTCTGTCCGTAGACGAACTCTGCGACCGTGCCATTAAGGTCCTCTTTGTAGGTTGTGCGGAGTCCATCAAGGACAAAAGGTAAGGCCTCTGTTCACAGTGTGCTGTGGCAGCTTAGGGACACTTTCAGAGTTCTATGCCATCTCTCTACGAGGCCATTACTCTGTGGGTGGTAGGAAGTCGTATGGATTCTTATGATACCGCACAGAGTACAAATGGCTTTAAACACAGCCGATTCGAATAGTCTGACTTTATCTGCAGGGAGTACAGAAGGGCAGCCAAACCGGGCGATTCATGATTCCAGGAATGCACGTGCTACTGTCTTGGCCGTGATATTTGGGAGTGGTATTGCTTCTACCCAACGTGTTGTCCTATCTATTGTAGATAAGACATAACAGCAACCTTCCGAGGGGGGAAGGGGTCCCACCAGGTCAATGTGGACATGCTGGAAGCGTCCGGAAGGGACAGGAAAGGTGCCGAGTGGGGGCGAGGTGCGCCTGTTTGTTTTGCTGCGTTGGCAAGGAATGCACGATCGAACCCAGGCATGGCAGTGCCGGCGTATGTTATGCCAGATGAAACATTCGGTTACCAGTCTTGTTGAAGCGTGCACCCCTAGGTGTGCCAGGTTGTGCAGCTTCAAAAAAACTTCTCGTTGAGGTGGCTGGGGTATGAAGGGGCGGAGTGTACCCGTAGATTCGTTGCACCACACGTCACCAATTACGCCAGAGAACATTGTTCGTACTGGTTTCAGAGATGAACTGTGATTAGAGATTAGTGACATTGTCTGCTCATCAGCTGACTGTAATGCAGCAATGTTAGCTAGATCCAGGAGGGTGGTGATGGCATCCACTCTAGAAATAAAATTGGCCACTACATTGTCGGCCCCTTTTATATATCTGACCTCGGTTGTAAACTGGGTATATAATCAAAGTGTCTGAAGCAGCATGGGGGGCGGATCAGATGGGGTTCTTTTTTATAGCGGCTGAGAGTGGTTTATGATTGGTAAGCACAAAAAAGTTTCGACCTTCGACCTCTGCGCAGAAGTGTTTTATCGCTGCATATACCGTGAGTAGTTCTCGGTCGAAAGTGGAATATTTTTTCTGAGCCGAATTTAACTTTTTGAAAAGAAGAGTAGGGACGCCATAGTATCACTGACTGTCTGACTTGATACAGCTCCTATCGCCGTGTCACTTGCATCCATAGTGATGGATAATTCTGTGTCGGGATGCGGGTGTGTGATAGTGACTGCACTCACGAGTAGCTTCTTAAGATTCTCAATTGCAGCTTCCACTTGGAGTGTCCACTGTACCAGTCAGGCTCCCGATGTTTGTGGCCCGGCAAGTGCATCTGTAAGGGGGGCTTGTACTTCTGCTGCAGCCGGTAGGTGCTTGCAGTAATAATTAATTGTTCCAGTGAATCGCTATAACTCTTTGTAGTTCATGGGATGAGACATTTCTAAAATCGGTGTCACTTTCGCAGGTGGTGGTGTGGTGCCTTTGTCTGACACTATGAACCCGAGGAAGGTGACAGAAGGTTGGTACAGTTGTAACTTCTTCAAATTAGTTTCAATGCCGGCCACTGTTAAGGTGTCAAAAACGATCTGTACATGTCTTTTGTTTTCCGTGACTGTGAGGCTGAAGACGAGAATATCGTCTAGGTAGACGGAGCAAAAGTCTAGATGGAAGAGCACTTCATTTATGAAACAATGCCAAGTTTGAGTGGCATTGCACAGGCCGAAAGGTATGAAACGATATTGAAATAGTCCAAACGGTGTCGTGATGGCTGTTTTTTCTACATCATCTGGAGCCATCAGTATTTGGTGATAGGCGCGTTGACAATCTATCACTGAAAATAGTTTTGCACCCACCAAGGCATGTGTAAAATCCGCGACATTTGGTACGGGGTATTTGTCCAATATAGTGCGCAGGTTCAAACGCCTGTAATCACTGCACATACGTTTGGTCCCGTATTTCTTATCAACGAAGTGTATAGGTGTGGACCAACAGCTCGAGTATGGTTCTAAAACACCTGCCTGCAAAAGTTTGTTAATCTGTTCGTGTGCCGTTTTCATTAGTTCCGGTTTCAGACGCCTTGGTCTACTAGGTGGCCGGCACAAACACTAGCGTATGCAGGGTGGAATGGAACAAAAGGATTATAGACACTGTCAACCTTGCACGCAAGGGCGGAATCACTGTTTGAGCACTGACTAACCTGTGTGTTGTTATCCAAGCACAGATGTTGTAGTGTAGAAAGGAGCTCCTGCACAAATTGAAGCTCGGCGGTGGCGATGTCCAAGTTGTGGCCTAGCTCAAACTGTTCTTGGCGGAGCTGTGTGGACAGTTCCTGTTCAATGAGCCATTTATTGGTGATGTCTTGTAGTGTGTCGATAGGGTTGAACATACGTGGGCGAGATGCACCCGGGTTTTGGCGTCAGTGGCACTTGCGCTCAACAAAGCACACGGAAAGTGTTTATTTGATGGGTAGTGGAACACTGTTGGTGCCTGTTCTTTCCCACACAGGAAGTGGCACCGCAACCTACCTGCAACCAGCGTTTGGGAAACAGCATGGCTTTCTACACTACTTTGCTGCCTCACCAAACCTAGTGTGATAGAAGCAGTAGGGGTACTGATTTTATGTATACACTGAGTACAGGTTAAAATATTAAGTCCTCTTATGATCAATCGAAAAAATTCATCTATGGGATAGAAGGATTTCTTTTTGAGCCAGTTTTGTATGGTCCTTCAAAATGTTTTTAGTAGTGTAATGTGTGCTTGTGGTGGCAGTGCATTGAACATTTTAATTCCAAGGTAGGTATAGCTATTTTGGTTTTTACTCAGTCTTATAAAGGGCTTGTCAATCTTCTCATTGTAACGTGTATTGTGACAATGGAATGATTCCCTTAAATTGTATGTCATCTTGTTATATTTAGTGAAAACCAGGCAATTAAGAATAAACAGTTATGGGACTGCAATGACAACCAGCTCTTAAAAGAGTGGCATACAAGATACATTGTTTCTGAAAACACCTGCAACACATCTGATAGCCTTTTTTTTTTTTTTTTTTTTTTTTTTTTTTGCCACATAAAGACTCTTTTTGCTCCTGCCGAATTGTCCCAAATCAATACGCAATAAGTTATATGGCTATGAAAAAAAAAACATAATATGAGCTAAGTAATATGTTTGCACTTATGCATGTCCTAAGTTTGTGCAACAGGTATATCACTCTTGATAATTTATTGCATACAGAATCTGTGTAGAAAACTCCAAGTTAGTTTGGTGTCCAAACCCAGAAGTTTAACAGATTTAACAGATTCATTATTGTTTGACAGATTAAAAATCACATTTTCCATTTTATTCTTATTTACTGTCAGTTCATTGTCATTAAACCAGGTAATGGCAGGTTGGCTTTACTTTGTTCCTGTAGTTCCTCTATATCATAATGAAAGTGGTGTCATCCACATACAAAACATTTACACAGCATAATATTAGAAAGATCATTAACATAAGTAATAAAAAGTAAGGGGCACAGCATGGACTCTTGAGGCATGCCTCTTGAAATGTTTAGGAAACTAGAGTTTATGCCAATGAATTGCACCTTCTGCTTCCTATCAGAAAGATATGATTCTATTAGAGTGATTTCTGGATATCTTATACCATAGCACTTTAATTTGTCTGTGAGAATCTGATGATTCACCGAGTCAAATTCCTTACTTAGATCCACCAGTAGGACATCAGCAGATGACTTTTCCTCGAAAGCACTGAGTACTGTTGAAACGATATCCTCAATAGCTTTCAGTGTTGATGTATTTTCCCTGAAACATTACTAAGCACTTATCAGGATTCCATAGTTGGTGAAATGTTCACAAATTTGCTAAAACATGCAATGTTCTATTATTTTTGAAAATATTAGTATAAGAGATAATGGACGGTAATTATCTACACATGACTTGCTTCCTTTTTTATGTAGAGGGACTACTACTGTTTTCTTTAAGCTGGCTGGAAAAGAAAAACTTTCAAAGATCCAGTTTACAAATATATAAAGTGGTAGGGCTAATATCTCAGAAGTCATTTTAATAACAAAATTTGATAACCCATAGAAAGCTTCACATTTTGAGCTGCTAAGTTTTGTAGTGGCTACTGCATTGTCAGTCACATCAACTTGTGCCCATTTGAATGTGGTTGTTTCAAATATGTTATGTGGTGTGACTAATTTTGTTTGTTCTAGGTGTTTATTAATGCCTGTTGATAGCAGTTGTTTTGTTGAAATGACTGACCTTTATTACCAGAACTGATTCATTTGATCAGGGGTGATATTGGCAGTGTCACATGAGTTTCTATTAATATTGTTACCTACTTCTGATTTAACAACTCTCCAAGCAGCCTCTTCAAGTAAGTAGTATTAAAAAGCTCTATTTCAAATTTGCTTTTTTCTTCTATATAATAATGGAAAGTCCAGGTTGGAATAAATAATATAGTGAGGACAGTTTACAACTCACCACAAAGACGTGGCGACGAGCTGCGACAGGCACATACAAAAGACACACACATACAACACATTCAGCTATCGGTCATGGCCTTCTTCAGAAAATAGAGCACTCACGCAATCACACAGGCACACAACACAGTCATACAACCATCACCTCCGACTGCCACACTTCGAATCACGCTCTGCAGCGAATTGGGGACGGGAGGGGAGGGGAGGGGTAGGGGATAGAAAGGTTACATCACAGTGGTGGGGATGGGTTAGATGGGAATAACGAGATGCAGCTTAGGAATGGAGTGGGGAGGCGGGTGAGGGGAGAAAATAAAATAAAATAAAGTAAATATATATAGAAAATGCATGCACACTGCAAGTACACAAGACCACACACACACACACACACACACACACACACACACACACACACACATGCACGCATGCACACACACACACACACACACACACACACATATACACACACACAATCACACATTCACACAACACTCAAAATAGGCGAGGTTTGGGATAGAGAGGTAGGAACTGTAAGGTATGGAAAAATATATATATAGGGAAGTTATCGTAGGTTGAGGCCTGGTTGATTTCGGGATCGGAGAATGTATTGTAGGGATAACTCCCATCTGTGCAGTTCAGAAAAGCTGGTAGTGGATGGGAGGATCCAGATGGCCCGGGTTGTGAAGCAGCTATTGAAATCAAGCATGTGCTCTGCTGCATGCTGTGCCACAGGGTGGTCCACCTTGTTTTTGGCCACAGTTTGGCAGTGGCCATTCATCCTAATGGACAGCTGGTTGGTGGTCATGCCAATATAGAAAGCTGTACAGTGCTTGCAGCACAGTTGGTAAATTACGTGGCTGCTTTCACAAGTGGCCCGGCCTCTGATAGGGTAGGATAAGCCTGTGACTGGACTGGAATAGGAAGTGCTGGGTGGGTGGATTGGACAGGTCTTGCAGCGGGGTCTTCCACAAGGATATGATCCCTGTGGCAGTGAGCTGGGTTTTGGGGTGGCATAAGGATGAACTAGGATGTTGTGAAGGTTGGGAGGGCGACGGAACACCACTTTAGGAGGGGTGGGAAGGATCCTGGGCAGGATGTCTCTCATTTCAGGGCACGAGGATAGAAACTCAAAACCTTATGTCACAGGCTTATCCTACCCTATCAGAGGCCGGGCCACTTGTGAAAGCAGCCACGTAATTTACAAATTGTGCTGCAAGCACTGTACAGCTTTCTATATTGGCATGACCACCAACCAGCTGTCCATTAGGATGAATGGCCACCGCCAAAATGTGGCCACAAAAAAGGTGGACCACCCTGTGGCACAGCATGCAGCGGAGCACATGCTTGATTTCAATGGCTGCTTCACAACCCGGGCCATCTGGATCCTCCCATCCACCACCAGCTTTTCTGAACTGCACAGATGGGAGTTATCCCTACAATACATTCTCCGATCCCGAAATCAACCAGGCCTCAACCTACGATAACTTTCCTATATATATATTTTTCCATACCTTACAGTTCCTACCTCTCTATCCCAAACCTCGCCTATTTTGAGTGGTGTGTGAATGTGTGATCGTGTGCGCGTATATGTGTGTGTGTGTGCAAGCGTGCATGTATGTGTGTGTGTGTGTGTGTGTGTGTGTGTGTGTGTGTGTGTGTGCGGTCTTGTGTACTTGCAGTGTGCATGCATTTTCTATATATATTTATTTTACTTTATTTTATTTTATTTTATTTTCTCCCCTCACCCGCCTCCCCACTCCATTCCTAAGCTGCATCTCGTTATTCCCATCTAATCCATCCCCACCACCGTGATGTAACCTTTCTATCCCCTACCCCTCCCCTCCCCTCCCGTTCCCGATTCCCTGCAGAGCATGATTCGAAATGTGGCAGTCGGAGGTGATGGTTGTATGACTGTGTTGTGTGCCTGTGTGATTGCGTGAGTGCTCTATTTTCTGAAGAAGGCCATGGCCGATAGCTGAATGTGTTGTATGTGTGTGTCTTTTGTATGTGCCTGTCGCAGCTCATCGCCACGTCTTTGCGGTGAGTTGTAAACTGTCCTCACTATATTATTTATTGCTTTTTTCTTCCTTAGTTATGGCATTATTCAAACAAGATTCCTGTCTTGTTGGCTTATCATTTGCACAGTACATGTTGTGAGACCTAAGAACATTGAGTAAATGTGTGTGCTTAGCTGTGGTAATCCTGATGTCAATATTAATATCCCCAAATATGAAAATTTTATGTTGGTTGTGCTTTTGCAGGTGTGTGATTGTTCTGTTTAATACTTCAGTAAAAACATCAACACTATCAGGGGTACAGTATACAGACATTACAATTAGTTTGGGGCCCAGTAATAGTATGGCAGATGCCTCAAATACACTTTCAATGCAAAATTTGCTAATGTCAATTTGAACCTGTTGTTCTGAATTACTGTTTTTTTTTTTTTTTTTTTTTTTTTTATTTTATTTTTTATTTATTTATTTTTTTTTTTATTTTTTTTTTATTTTTATTTTTTTTTTTTTTTTTTCAAATCAAATCTCTTGCAGCCTAGTTGCTCCCTTCCACTCTTTTGTCATTGAAAAAATTTTCAACAGATGATCTTGGTACATGTCTTCTGTAATTCCCTTCATAACGTATGACATTTTATCGGCCTCATTCATATCCAGGTTAACTACATGACATTCTGTATTTATGACTGTTGACTCATCATGTCATTGGACCCTGTTTTTCAATTGGTCTTCCGATAAACATACTTGTTTCTGGTGGTCTCCAAATGTCTTCTTAAGTTCTGTCTCAAATTTTCCCCAGCTATCGAGCTAGTCCTTGTAGTTTTCAAACCACTGCTTGGCCATCCCATCCATGTAGAAATAAACGTTTGCCAAGCACATAATATGATCCCACCTATGACACTGGGCAACTCAGTTGAATCCTTTCAGACAGTTATTTGAGTCCTGTCCAGCATCTCCCGAGAACACCAACAGGTGCTCGATGTGCAGCTGGCTGACTGCTGTTTCAGTAACCATGGGTCTTTCGATGACACGGACCTTCGGAAGCTGGTAATGTGTATACCGTTTGTATTCTGGTTCTCGTCTGTGTAGGCGACAGCTATTACAATGCCTAGACAGAGCCACGATAATGCAGATGTATTGCAGGATGCCCAGCATCCCCAACAAAAAGTGTTACATTGAAAACTTAAGATGGTCCAGAATTTGAAGGTTGATTGTTAATAGAGCACAACACTATACACTTAGAATAGGTTTATTGCTAACATAAGCACACACTCAGAACAGACTTACTCCTGATTGGAATACTCTGCTATTTATACATAACAAGAATTTTCAGGAACTTACACGTAAATCAAACATAAGAAACATATATAATATTCTACAAACAGTAAATACAATGAAATAAATATTTCTCTGCCACTGGTGGGATTTGAACTGGGGACCACCAGAAATCTGTGGCACCAACCACTGCACCACACATTCCTTCAGTAGATTCACTTTATAATATTTATTATATTAAACTTATAGTTACAAACAATATGTCAAATGAAAGAGCAACTCCGACAGTTTTGTTTGGCACCAGTGCACATGTGCAGCACGCAATGTTTCTGCAACAATCCGCTAGACAGTGGTAGCAGTAAAGATGGTGACTAGTGAATGGAAAGTATTTTGTGTTTTGCAGTTTGCTAAGCCTGAATCTGTGCATCATGCATTCCAGCTGTAGTTAGGTTGTGCTCCTCCAAGTGATGATAACATTCATAGATGGTCCCATCAGTTTCGAGATACTGGCAGCCTTTGTAAAGGGAAGAGCGTGGGATGACCAAGAGTTAGTGAAGAGGCTGTTGAGCATTGAGCAACTGACAGGGTTGTTCACTCTTAGAAATCAGTCTGGAAGGCTAGTCATGAATTATACATTCCTGTGTTGACTGTTTGGAAAGTTTTAAAAAACATATAGAACTACAATCTTACCGTTTACAGTTCTTACAGGCTCTAAAATCGACAGACCGCAGATTATTTGCCAAATTCGCAAATGCCATGTTGTTTTGTGATGATGACAATTTTCTGGATCGTGTTGTCTTCAGTGATGAATCGACCATTCACCTCAGTGGACATGTTAACACTGACAATGTGCACATCTGAGGCTCAGAAAATCCTCACGAGATAATACAAATGCAACGAGATTTCCTTAAAGTGACTGTTTTTTGTGCCGTATCCTGGTGGAAAATTTATGGGCTTTTGTTTTTTGGTGAACCTACTTCTTACCTTGATACACTAGAGCAATGGCTCAGTTGGAAGAAGATGAGCCAGAGAAATTAATTTTCCAGCAAGATGGTGCACCACCTCACTAGCATAGCGAAGTACGCAATTGGTTGAATGTCACTGTACCCAAGTGCTGCATAGGCTGCAGAGGGCCCAGTGACAGGGCTTGCTTTGCGTGGCCTCCACATTCATCCAACCTAACACTGTACATTTTTTTTTTTTTTTTTTTTTTTTTTTTTTTTTTTTTTTTTTTTTTTTTCGTTTGGGGCTTCATCAAGGACTAGATGACCTCATCTGCTACTAGATGACCTCCCTGAATTAAGAAACCTGATTGAAGTAGCAATTGCTCCATTAACTGAAGACCCACTTATCAGTGTTTGGGAAGAACTCGGCTATAGATTTAATGCATGCTGTGTGACAAATGGTGCTAACATTGAACATTTATAAGGTTCTTGGTAAAATGGTTTGAGTTGATCTTTCATTTGACATATCATTTATAATTGTAAGTTTCATATAATAAACATTATAAAGTGTTAAAATCCCAATATTCATTTATATATACAGGGTGAGTCAAAAGCCCTTCATAATTTGGAAGAGTGAGGAGAAATTGAAAAAGTGATGATGGAAACAGAGGTTTGATGTGGGGCTGCAACTTTTGGAGTGAATGTCATTCTTGCCGCCATCTTGAAATCAGCCATTTTGGATTCATCAAGACCTTTCCCTTTTTTTCCATTGGTAAAGGGGTGTATCACACATCAAATAACACACGATTGAGCTCAGGAATTTAGTGGTGTAATTTGTTTTTGTCTGTCTTCAACAGTTTAGAACTTATTAATGTTCAAAGTTGGGAAATTACCTTCATATCGACTGCTACAGAACATGTTGTACATGTTCTACGTGTTGTCCATCCCATACAATGCAAAACTGTAGTCACTGCAATCACATCATGCTGAAAATAAGATGGGAAAATGATATCAGCGTTAAGTGTGGAAGGGAACAAAAGGTCCTGCAGTGGTATCAGATACTGTGGTGCAGTTAAGGTGTTGTAAATGAAAAATGGCCCAATGATGCATGTGTCCCATATGCCACACCGCACCATCACCTTCATTGGAATATGTTCTCCAATTGGGGCAGATATCTGACTCTCACAACACGCCTTTTTTGTTGTGATGTCTGGCCTTTCATTCCCTTAAATACCCACATGACCTGGGAACCAACAGGAAGACACCACTTTCCCTGACTTTGTAGGTCAGAAAGGGCATCTGGACATTCTGGACTAGTGATCAAATGAGATATTTAACACTTGCTGCACATCTCATTTGCTGCACAGTCCACAGAATGGCAAGAAGTTCCATATCAAAAACAGTTAACTCTGGTGGTAGTCGGATCTTGATGACCCTGTCAGGGAAAATGACAGAGCAACCAACAGAGTCCCCTTGTTTGGACCCACCCATGAAAACAGCTTCATAGTCATGGTGCTTAGTTAAAATTGTATAAAATAATCCAGTAAAGATACTGGAAAGTGTGCAGCATCTGCTATATTGCACTAAATTTAAAATTACTCTGGGCCTCTGCACAGTAGCAGGAAGTTAAAACCCTGGGTTTGGGGCCGTACTTGAGCTACAGTAAGTGACTCCAACACTTTGGTGCTCACAGATCCCAAAGGGCCTTGTTGCATGTGGACGATTGGAGAACAGGTGCATCACATAAGGCCGACCAACAATTCGATAAGATGAGGAATTTGGATTAACAAGAGCCTCACTGGCCTGAGGCACTGTGAGGAATTCCCACCAGATGGTTAGTGGTGGTTCACCACCATTGTCACAGAGATTGGGTATGGGACTGGTGCTGTAAGCACCAGCAGCCAGCCTAATCTCCTCATGGTGAACAGCATCAACAGTTTTCAGATATGAAGCTCTCGCCAATCTGTAAACTGTGCACCCATAATCTAGCCATGGTTGAAAGAAAGCCCTATAAAACTTGAGCAGTCATGCCCTATCTAACAATTGACTGAAGCATTTAAAAATGTTCAGCACCTTTTGGGACCTGGTTTTAAGATCCCTCAGGTGTGTGAACCATGACAGTTTGGAGTCAATAATGAGGCCTATAAACCCCACCGATTCTTTAAAAGGGAGTATGGGGCCACCCTGTTGCAGATCAGGAAGATTAAAAAATCAATATGAAAATGGACACACACACACACACACACACACACACACACATCAGCAGAAAACTGTAAACCCATATTTGCAGCCCACTCCTCCAGTCTTTGCAATTGTTGAGTCACGGTAGCAGTACTGGAGGAGGGAACAGAAAACTGCAAAATCATCCACTGTACAGGATGCCATACATGGCTACAGCAATGAGGGTAACACTTAAGACACATTGAAACATTTCTGCTATGTTGCGCACTTCCTACAGTTTCAATGCCAACATTACAGACACAAACCTGAGAAACCTCAAATGAAACTTTTCTACCGGACATGTAAAAAATCACATTTTCGCGTTCAGTTTAACATACTATTAACACTATTACTAGAACACGTTTAAGAAATAGTATGTTGATTTTAACATAACTGGCTGTCCTTCTACATAATTTTCAATTTTGACACTTTCTTAAATAATAGCTGCAAACATTAAAAATGCATTACACTTAGTTACAGAATAAGCTGAGCCTATATAGATACTAATTTGTATAAAACAATAATATTACATATTATAACTATTGCACAATATGATTACATATATACCTTGTGTTTAAATAAATTAGGGCATACTATGTTTTATATATCACTGGAGCCTAAATTAAATACTGATCATTTTTCATATACTAAGATTAATAATCCGTTTGGTACTAAGAAACTAGCCTCGAAATAGACAAAACTACGACAACTTTATACAAATCTGTATTTATAAAAAAAAAAAAAATAGACCACAAATTGAAATACTTTGGAGTAATTAGAGGTGTTTTGAATGTTTGCCTTTTGACAACACAGTGGCACTCTGGGCTGTGTTAGGTTGATTGGAGCAGTAGGTTCAAATATGAACCTATGTGTGTGGATGTTTTTACTTCTGCAGAACTAAGGAGTCAAGTTGCCAGTTGCATCTTGTAACTCTTGGTAAAGTAGTGACCATTAATACATACATTCCACTTAGAAGATTATGTTTATGAAAACTAAATGGTGTATCATAATACCTTACGAACACTATAATTGTTAAACAAGAAATAAGTAAATGCAACCAGAGTCTCTTTCTGTTTATGTAGCAGTTTATGAGTCAGTTACCTGCCCTGGCCATGGACGTAATTTAATGGCAGCATATTATTCGGCTCTCTCTTGATTACTGCCTTGGGAGTGGGTGTAGTTTGGCAGTTTAAAAAATTTATTTTTATTTTTTCCCGATTTGGGAAAAATTTGTTACACTTTGATGGATCAGTTGAGTATTGGCACATATCACTTACATTTTCATGGTTGATTTGAGCTATGAGTTTGCTTAACCATTGCCACTGCTAACTACTTGCAGGGGGTTGGTGTTTTTTTTTTTTTTATGGTGTAATTTGTTTCTATACTTTACTACTGTTCATTCTCAATCTCTCAAACTGTATGAGAAATATTCAATACGCACAGTACTTGAAAAAGTTTCAAAACCATGATTACATTTTCTGTCTATATAACCATTCTAACTATACTATACCGTAGTTCTGAATGATAAATAAGCTTCTTTCCATCCACTATTTTACTATTTAGTAATTTAATTTCACTCAGTTAACTGAATATAAGTTTTGAAGTCATTAGAATGTTCTCCACACCCTTTCTAGAGGGATTAGGAGTCTAGTTCTCACATAATGGCATTCACATACACATAGTAGAAAATTTATACTGAGAAAAATACTTTTTTATATGCATTAATGCCATGCATAACTGTTTACAATATGAATATCAATGCTCTATTTGAAAAAAAAAAAAAAAAAAAAAAAAAAAAAAAAAAAAAAAAAAAAAAAAAAAAAGTTGTAAAAGCTTGCTATTTCATTATTCGAATTAAAGTAAATGAGAGACATTTCTCATTAAATTCATTGACATTAAAGATTGATATAAACCCATAGTTTCAGTTTGCTTAAAATACAGTATTGATAAAATTGATTACTCTTTCCAGTATCCTGATAACAGTATGCTTATTTATGTATGTAGTTAGGGAAAAATAGTAAGTGGTTCTGAGAAAGATAAAACCATGTTGTAGTAACCATCTTGAATGACTGTAACTACAGTCAGCTGAAGCTGAGAGCCACTACATCAACAGCAGTTTGCAGATCAACAACTGTTGGCGCGTCAAGCAACATCAACAACCACCAGAGTTTGCAAGATCCTAAAGTAAATACTGACCATTTTTCACATACTAAAATTAATAATCCATTTGGTACTAAGAAACTAGTCTTGAAATAGACAAAACTAGGAAAACTTTATACAAATCCGTATTTACAAAAAATTAGGCCACAAATTGAAATACATTTAAATTACATGTCTCAACAATAGTACACCTACAAAATATTGCCAAAGCAGATAAGTGTGCACTTTAAAAACACAAAATAATGTAAATAATTTGAGCAAATTTAACACTAGTCAAAACACGACTTTTAATTTGCGTATACTATTAAATATAAACTTTATACAACACAAACATACATTGAGATAAATAGTTAAAGCCTCAATGTAATACTTTAATTTGTGTATTTTGGCATATTTCAAGTATTGTTATATTATTTATTTGATAACCGAAGAACTTTGTCATTAGCCTTATTATGCGGAAAGATGATTGAGAGAAGCCATGTTTTGTCACTCTGTTCCTGGTTACAAACCTGTAAACATCACTGTTACTTTGCTGCTGATTTTTTGTTCATTGTGCAACTATGTGTCTGGTTTAATCTTCATTTAAATGGAAAAAAATCGCTTCCATATCCACTGACATCATGTTTATGATTTATGAAACTAACCTGAAACATCAATCTTTTAGTGAATGCCAAAGACAGCTCACAACACAGTGTACTTCAACCAGCATATAAGATTAGTTTTTTTTATCATCTTCATCAACAGTGGAAAGACTGTGTTATAGAGGCCGGGAACTAATAATACTTTCCGTGATTTAGGAAAAAATTAGCGATCAGTTTGAGTCATTCCCAAAAGGGGTGACAACATTAGAACTCCCCTAAGGGACACCATTCTCTTGCTCAAGATGATCTGGTAACTTAAAAAGTGCTTACACAGGAAGGACTGTAGGAAAATGGGGAGGTGGCCACGGAAACCCCACTGATGGAGCTGCTTGAGAATAAGGCATCTCCAAGTAGTGTTGTACACCTTACTGATGTCGAAGATCCAGATATGGTGCCTTTTACATAGGAAAGCCTGCTGAATAGCAGACTCTAACAGGGTCAGTAGAGCAGTATCTCCTGAAACCACACTGAGAGCTGCTAAGCAACTGCCTGGTCTCTAACATCCAGGCTTGGTAGCAATTGACGATTCATTCCACGGTCTTTCCTATGTAGCTCATTAGTGCGATGCTTTGGTAACTACTAAGAAGTGTTTGGTCCTTTCCTGGTTTGAGAAGCAGAATTAAAATTGCTTCCCTCCCTGAGCTGGGGAAATGGCCAACATGCTATACCCAAATTAAAATGTTAGAGGACAAATTCCTTCGATTCTCCGGACAGGTGCTGAAGCATGCTGTACAATATACAGACATAAGCAGTCATAAGACTCAGCATTGTTGGACCTAAACTCTAACTTGCTCCTCTCTGTGGTCACACGAAATCATTCGAATGCTAGATCCCGGCTATCCGTGGCAGTAGTATTTGCAAAATGCTCTGCCATTGTCTGAGTGGTGTTTCCAGGTATTGTTTGTAGACATTCCTGTTACAGTACAGCTGTTATAGGTAAATGACTTCCTTTACCAGAAACTCTCCTAATGGCTTCCCATACTTTTGTGGAACAAGTGGAGCAGTTGACAGAGCTCAGGAAGGCTCGCCGTGAACTTTTCTTGCTCTCCTTAATAATGTGTTAGGCTTTGGCTCTTGCAACTCGAAAGGCTGCGGTTGTCAGCTGTTGGAGCATCCTTAAAACATTACAGGGCAGCACACATGGCTTTAAATACTATACAGCACTCATCTTCCCACTGAGGAACAGGATTCCTTCAAAGAGGACCTGATGACTCAGGCACAGAAAGGTCGGCAGCATGGTGGATCACTTGTGTTACGTGGTCCACTCAATCAAGAATGTCATCTCAGTGTTAAAATACAGCCAGATGACTGAACAGTGTCCAGTTAGACCTGCTAGTTATTCAACTTGGTGGCTGCTGCCCTAATGATGGGCCATCTGGTAGGAGGATCCACAGTGGAAAGTGGTCACTGTTGTGAAGGTCGTCATTTGCTTCCCACTGAGCAGAGTCTATGAGAGCTGGAGGGCAGAAAGAAAGGTCAATGGCTGAGAATGTCCCTGTGGCAGTACAAAAATGTGTGGGATTGTCCAGGTCAAGCACACAGAGTTCCTGTGATGTCATGAGGCTCTCAACAACCCAACCCCTTCGGCAAGTAGAGTCTGAGTTCCATTACATTTTGTGGGCACTGAAGTCTCCCAGTAGAAAATACGGATGGGGTAGTTATTCAATGAGACTGATGAGGGCCTCAGAGTCTAATGGTTCCTGGGGATATAAATACGAGGAACACACCGTGATCCTCAGTTGATTGAATGATTGATTGATTGGTGATATAGGGTGCTCAGCATCGAGGTCATCAGCGCCCGTGATCAAACTTGCAAAGATGGAAGAAAATGACGCGTGTCACATGGACTTGCAAAAGTTAAAAGCACACCTATAGCTGTAGGGATAGCTTAAAATAACTTGTAAAATGACTAAAACTGAGGATAAAACATTGGCAGATGTATGTGGCCCAGTGACTACTTAAAAATAAAGAGTGACTGAGCCACTCTAACACATATTAAAATTGCACGCCCAGTATTTTTGGAAGAAGTCCAGACATAGTACAAAATTGTAGGACATGATCCACAGATGCCTCAGCATCACCTAAAATAGATTTCAGGTCCTGTGAGACACCCAAATTTGCCCTGGTACCAGCAAATAAAATGCATTCTGTTAAAATATGTCATATTGACAGTTGTGTCTTACGTCTGCTACACTCTGGCAGTTCTTCACTGCGTAAAAGAAAACCGTGTGTCATCGGGCAATGTCCTATTCGAAGACGAGTGAGGGTGACTTCATCAGCTCATCGAGGGTGGAAGGACATATGCTATGGGTGGACTGAGGATTTTACTGCGCGTAGTTTATTATCCGCCACATCCAACCACTGATTCTCCTACAACGCCACGGTTGTGCGTGTTACAAAGGAGGTGACCGCTTTCAGCAGGACAGAACAGCATATGGCAGGTGGAAGAGAACAAGCCTCCCTAGCTGCTGCATCAGCCAGCTCATTTCCCTGGGTCCCTATATGCCCAGAAACCCAACAGAAAATTACCTCTTTGTGGTTTCGTTGCAATGCAAGGAGAGTGTCCCATATGTCCTGCACCATCCGATCTGCCAGATACATTTCGTCAACAGTGAGGAGGGCGCTGTGGGAGTCTGAGCAGATCAGGAATTTCATACCTCAATGCCTTTAAATCTGTTCTAGTGCCCTTAGGATAGCGAACAGTTCTGCATAGTAAACGGAAAACTGTTTTGGGAGCCCTATCCAAAGTACAGAGTCAAGGAACACGGTGGAGCAGCCAAGATGATCTCCCTGCTTGGATCCATCTGTATAGACAATAATAAAACTTGCATGGTGGTTTAAAATCTCCAAAAACCTACATTTATAAAAACTGTCTGAGGTACAAGGCTTCTTAAAAGCAGTCATATCTAAAATCAATGTAGGCCTATGAAGGAGCCAGGGAGAACCCCTACTCCACCCTTGGCATTGAACCTCGATGCCCTGCACCTGCAGCAACTCGAGGCTCTCCTGTGCTCGAATCCCAAATGGTCTCGTAGCCCGTGGGCGGTTGTGGAACAAATATTGGTTGGGGTGCTGCACAACACTGAGATTAAGTAACGTGTGTGGAGCTGACAGAGATCTTTACGCCAGGCGTACCACGAGCAGAAGATGGCGAACCGTGATCGTCAGAGCCACATGAACTTCCAATACCACGGCATGAAGGTCAGTAACCCAAGGAATGACAAGGGGTGAGGTGCATCACTAACAAACACAGCAACTCCTTCCTTGTCTCTATTTCCTGTAAGGTCATCCTTACAGTAGATGATATAGTCCCTTAATATGGGAGTGTCAGAAGACTTAAAATGTGTTTCCTGTACACACAAACACAGGGGCCATTCCGCATCAGTAGTTATAGTTCATCTAGATCTGAATCAATTCAAATTCCATTACGATATGGGAGCCACGAATTATGGAGGTTATACCTTCACTTTTTCCTTCCGCTGATTAGAGGAAACTAAACAGAGTTCAGTTTTAGGGTGAGATGATTGCCCCAAACTTCCATCAATCTCCATGGGCTCTGGAGAGGAGTCATATAAAGCATCTGCTGTAACAACTTTAAGATACTTAGATGGCTTGCTTCCCAGTTTTGCCTGCTGTTTGATTTTCCCAGCAGGTTTTTTGTCCTTGGGTTGTTTTGTAGGGGCTGCAGTGGCTGTGGTAGCAGTGACACTGAATAGGTGAGTGGGTTTTGCAGGTGGTAGGAGCTCTACAAAGGTTTCAATTGTTCCTTTATCAGAAGTCTTTGGGGAGACTATGGGGGATGATGATTCTTCTGCCTAACAAGTGCACTGACATGTGCAAGTATTCGTGTCTACACTAACAACCTCTGTTTGTGTGGAGGCATCAGCTTTTGCAATAGGCTTTTGCAGGACATATGCGAAGGAGGTAGCAAATGAAGGAGGTTGCATTGCCTTAAAAGTCTTTTTGGCTCCAGCATAGGAGATATGCTTAGTTGTTTCGATCTCCTATATCTTTTTCTCCTGATGATAAACACTACAGTCCCTATTCCAGACTGGATGATCCCCTGAGCAATTAACACAGTTTGCAGGTGGTATGCAGTCGAACGCATCGTGGGCAGCTTTGCCACATTCACCACAAGTAGCTTCTCCCTTGCATCTCAATGTGGTATGCCCAAAATGCTGACACTTAAAGCAGCACATGGGGGTCAGGGACAGAGGGCCATGCAAGTAAACACAGAAAACCTGCCTTCACATGTTCAAGTAGGCAAAGACTATTAAAGGTTAGGATGAACAACTCAGATGGGACAAGTTCTCCATCCACCCTTTTCTTAATGTTCTGCATGTTGAATATACCTACTGCAGCCCATTCTTGCTACTGGAAGGTCGACTAAATCTCTACAGGAGACTACAACCTTTCCCAAGGAACTTAGCAGTTTGCAGTTCTGACACCTGTTGGGAATTAACTGTTTCCGCTAAAAGGGTAAAAGTGTTCCACAACCGTTTTACAGATTTTAGGTACCTGTGATTCCTTCTAAAGCCTTGTTTATGTAAAAGGGTGAAACTTTGTCAAACAAACTATCCTTTCTTTTTATCTCAAGAAACACATTCTGATTTGCAGCTCATGTTCTATTACTCAGCATTAAACCTTTTTTGGCAGCTCCTATGTCCTAAGCCCTCCCCCCCCCCCCCCCCCATCCCAACCCCAGTGGTACATCCGTCCCACTAGATGGTTGAAAAGTACTTGATAGGTCCATGCTGATCCCACAAGCAGTTAGACAGAGCCCTCCATGCCAAGGCTAGCCTGATACAACTGAGAAGCAGCAGTATCCCCAGAGGTTATCCACTAGTGACTGTTCTGCTTCAACAGCCTAATAGAAATCTCTGGATAGCACAGGAGATACTGAATGTAATTGATGAAAGGAGAACACATAAACATGCAGCAAGTGAAGGAGGCAAAAGGGAGTACAGATGGCTGAAAAATGATGTTGACAAGGAAGTGCAGACTGGTAAGCAGAAGTGAATAGAGAAAAAAATGCAAGTCGATAGAAACATGTACAACTAGCCCCAAAGATAGATACCACCTACAAGAAAATAAAAGATACATATGGAGACAAGAAAAGTAGCTGCAGGAATATAATTAACTCAATACTGATGGTCTATACAAGGGAAATGTACTTAAAGACAATATTGCTGAAAGGAAAGAGGAAGTAGGTGAAGATGAGATAGAGGATAGAATACTATGTGAAGAATTCCACAGCTTCTAGGTTGAGGAACAGACTAGCTGGTCCACATTCTCCTAGGAGCAAACCCAATAACAGTCATACACCAAGCAAGATATAAGGACCTAATATAAGTAATATATATTTTGTAGTGTCCTCAGAAGAAGAGATGCACAGTCATAACCTACAGTCTCTAAATAAAACTAGACAGTTTAAACTTAATGTCATTAGTAAATTTTTTTCCCCTCTTCTTTTACTTTTTAATCCTATTAGAGCTGTACTTTCGATCTAGATGAAGATGCAGTCATGTTATACTAACTCGTAAATTGTAAGGCACTGTCTACAGGCTCGTAAACTGGAAGGCACTGTCTACAGGTTTGTAAACTGGAAGGCACTATTCAGCACAGGCTCTTGACCTGGAAGGCATTGTGCACAAATCCGAGACCTGAAAAGCACTGTGCACAGGCTCATAAACTGAAAGGCACTGTGCACAGGCTCTTAAACTGAAAGGCACTGTGTACAGGCTCGTAAACTGGAATGCAATGTCTACAGGCTCATAAACTGCATGGCACTGTCTACAGACACATGAACTAGAAGCCACTGTGTTCAGGCTCGTAAACTAAAAGGCACAGTGTACAGGCTCGTGAATTAGAAGGCACTGTAGACAGGTTCGTAAACTGGAGGCACTGTGGACAGGTTCGTAAACTGGAATGCACTGTGCACAGGCTTGTAAACTGGAAGGCACTGTGCACAGGCTCTTAAACTGGAAGGCACTGTTTACAGGTTCACAAAACTGGAAGGCACGGTGTACAGGTTCGCAAAACTGGAAGGCACTGTCCACAGGCTCGTAAACTGGAAGGCACTGTGTACAGGTTCATAAACTGGAAGGCACGGTGGACAGGTTCATAAACTGGAAAGCACAGTGTAAACTGGAACACACTGTGCACAGGCTCATAAACTGGAAAGCACTGTGCACAGACTCGTAAACTGGAAGGCACTGTGTACAGGATCGCAAAACTGGAAGGCACTGTGTAGAGGTTTGACAAAACTGGAAGGACTGTGTACAGGTTCACAAAACTGGAAGGCACTGTGTACAGGCTCATGAACTGGAAGGCACTGTGCAGAAGTTCATAAACTAGAAGGCACTGTGTACAGACTAGTAAACTGGAATGTGCTCTCTACAGGTTTGTGAACTGGAAGGCACTGTCTACAGGCTCATGAACTGGAAGGCACTATGTATAGGCTCGTAAACAGAAAGGCACTGTGTAAAGGTTCTTAAACTGGAATGCACTGTGTAAAGGTTCGTAAATTGGAAGGCACTTTTTAGAGGTTCTTAAACTGGAAGACACTGTGTACAGGTTCGTGAACTGGAAGACACTGTCTACAGGCTCGTGAACTGGAAGACACTGTCTACAGGCTCGTGAACTGGAAGACACTGTGCAGAGATTCGTAAACTAGGGTGGGAAAATAACTTCTGATGGCTGAAGTAGAAAAGAAATATATAAATTGCAAAATGGCTATGGGAGGAATAGCTTTTTTAAAGGAACGAAATTTGTTTAAATCAATATTAATTGAAATGTGAGAAATTCCTTTCTGAAAGCATTTGTCTGGAGTGTATCATTGTATGGGAGTGAAATGCTGATGATAAGGAGTTCAGACAAAAAGATGATAGAACCGTTTGAAATGTGGTGCGACAGATGAATGATGAAGATTAGATGGACAGATCCCATAACTAATGAGGAGGTGTTCAACAGAATTGGGGAGAAAAGGAGTTTCTGCCATATAACAACAATGAAAGGTCCAGTAAGGAATGTTAATAATAATATGTGCATGGATGAGTGTGCCTGAGTGATTGTGTGGATGAATGTTCTATTTCTGAGGAAGGCCACAGCCAAAAGTTTAGAATTATGTGTGTGTTTGTGTGTCTTTTATATGTGTCTGTTTATGGCTCAACATTCGTCTTTACGGTGAGTTGTTCCCTACATCCTATTATTATTATTATTATTATTATTAAGTTTTGGCATATACTAGCTAAGAAAAAGGATAGGTTGGCAGGTCACATTCTGAGACTTCAACTTAGCTTTAGAAGGAAGTGTGTGTGTGTGTGTGTGTGTGTGTGTGTGTGTGTGTGTGTGTGTGTGTGTTTTTTGTAATGTAACAACATGAGCTTCCATCTAATGTAGTATATGATACCTCTCTTTACTGAAACCCAGAATACCCTTTTTTCCTTATAGTGTAGTTTAGCATACCATTCCCTATATACTGAAGCTCCGGATGCCTTTCTTTCCTGTAGTAAAGTTTATTATACCACCTTTAAACCTTTCTATCCTATATTAAAGTTTGTGATACCACCCATATTCATTTCTACATTATAACAACTACATTGTTTATGTCACGAAGTATTTATACGTAAAAAATAGATGATGCCCACTTACCAGGCGAAGGAGCACAGGCAGTGATAGCAACAAATAAACACACAGACACACACACACACACACACACACACACACACACACACGCACACAAACGCTAGTTTCGCAGCCTAGCTGCTTCGTCAGGTAGAAGGGAAGGAGAGGGAAAAGGAAATGATGAGGGTTTTAAGGGAGTGGGTAAGGAGTCATTCCAATCCCGAGACAGGGAAGACTTACCTTGGGGGGAAAAAAGGAGGGTAAACAAATACACACACACCCACACATTTACACAGATGCAAGTACACTTAGGCAGACGCCATTAATTTCATAATAATTACAGCTTTTATGCCCATTACTATATTTCTATAACTTTGTAATTACCATAACCATATTTTCCCATTATCAAACCTCATTAATTTTATAATGCTCTATTACCATTGTTCCCATTATTAAACCCCAGTAATTTAATAGTATTTCTTTTGCAGCATTTATTTCCTTTATTAAGATTAGATTAATTTTCATAATATTTTTGGCTTGACCAAATTCGAGTACAAATTGTAATTTAAAGTTTTTGTTACATCTAATTGTCATTATGGCTAATTGTCAGACATTGTAGTTCATTGTAAAGCAGATTATTTAACTTCAACAAAACAATAGGATTCACTTCATTTATAAAATATTAAAACTATTTAATCAGTTATTTGTTATGCTAATACATTGACATTGTATAAGAAATACAAATTACATAAATTTGTTGTTTCTAAAAGAACCAATTCATAAATTATCATTGTAATAATTATGCATCACTTAACATTTTTAATCACGTAACAAATACATGTAATGTGCGGGAATTAGGATCAGTCAGTCAGTTGTTGTACTTCAGAATTAGAGTTCAGTTCAAGCCAGTAGTATGTCAGATTTGTGTATCTTGCCTGTAGCAATAAATCGAAGTGGATTTTGAAGAAGTATTTGTTCTTTATGAGAAACACCCCTTCACAATTAATATTTATCATCAAGTTCAAATTTTATTAATTATTAAATGTGGCGATAACCTTATTCAAAGAGGGATCGTCATAGTGTGTGTGTGTGTGTGTGTGTGTGTGTGTGTGTGTGTGTGTGTGTGTGTGTGTGTGTATGTATGTATGTGGTAAAAATCATAGAGGAGACCAAGTGATGAATACAATAAGCAGATTCAAACTGATGTAGCTTGCCATTCATATTTTCAGATGAAGAGGCTTGCACAGAACAGAGTAGTGTGGAGAGCTGCATCAAACCAGTCTGCAGACTTAAGGCCACAACAACAACATCGCTATCCTGAAACAATACTTGTTCCGTGTATTATTCTTGGCACTCAGTGTTGATTCTCCTAATAGCATGTAGCTACATTCATTAAGCAACAATACTAAAATAGACCAGAAGAAGGGCACTGAAGCGCCTGAAATCAGTCGTCTAAAATAAATAATCACAAGCAACTGGTTGCTGAATTTTATTAATTTATATTATTCTGTAGTTAGATGCAACGCGTCTAATTCATCTAACATAACTTGCATTCCAAATTAATAGTTTCCAGTACTGTTTCCATCAAAAATTGGAATTGGATGTTTGCTTTTATATTCATTCTTCCAACAGTTGGAAAGTTGATGAAACAGAAATACAAAAGTGCTAGCACAATAGTTACATTCTAAGCTTCTATTTATTTTCAGTCTCTATTCCTAAAATTTGTTGACTGTTGCAAGAATCAAACATTTAGTTTTAAATGGTTTATTAATCAAAAGAAACAGAAAACAAGAGCTGACACATCACAAAATTATACACTCAAAGATTAAAAATAAATATCACCAAACAATGATAGCTGGCTTGATATAGAATTGCTATTACATCAGTATTGGATGTATGTGTAGATGTAGTCATAGCCTGTCATCTGTTTAACACCAGTTATCCTATTATCTGGATATAAATTGCAGATACAGACATGAAATGGCTACCACCAAAAACAAACAGACGAAATCAATGCTACTGCCAAGTGATACATCATTTACTGTAGAGGGCTACAATCATTCTTGATGTAGTCTTATGCAAACTTTTCTAAAATAAAAATATGTTTTAGCAAACATATTGTGTACAAATCTTATAATAAACTGACTAAAATGTGTTTATAATATCAGATGAAGGCTCAATACCTGTTGATGTTGCCATTGCACAAAAATTAATACTTCATGTTATGTTGTTTCCAGTTATCTGAAAACCGTGGCAAAAGCACCAAAAGAATAATACACATTGTAATATTTTCATTGAGGGCCTCAAAGCTGCATTATTGTGTTTCTATAAATTATTCAAATACCAATGCAAACAGCAGTTTTCTGCCTCATTGCCTACTAATTCTATGTAGATGTTACTTATGTACTACCCATCATAAAATATTCACTTTCACACTTCAGAGGCAGAATATGCACAAATTACTGGAAGTGTGTGGAAATTATTACCCTCAAAACAGTCAATAATCAACTGCTGTGGCTACAGTTGTTAAGGCTACACTTATCCACACATCATCTTCAACAACAAAAAACAGACCTATTTCTCATAATTTTCTTTTATGTGTGTGTCACTTTTATTCACCAATGTAGCAGAAATAAATCAATAACGTTTATGTATTCAGGGTGACACTTGTCAGTGTCAGTAACAGGACAGAAGTATTCTCTACCTTCATGAACTTGTGTCAAATCTTGTATCTCACACTACTGTGGTTCAGTTGATATAAGCACTAAGAAGCAGAAATTGTTAAGTCAAGGCAGTGACTTGCCTACTTTTGCTTATGCCTGCTTCAATATTTCTTACAAATCCTTACAAATTCTTACCTAATTAAATGAGGCTTCATAATAAAGCTTTTAACAATGTAAAATCTGATAGATAACAACTCACAGTAAAGACTTTCGCTGGGCAACTGATAGCCATGAAAAGTAGACAATCAAATTCACACAACTTAAATTTTCGGCCAAGGCCGTCATCAGAAAAAGAAACACATACATTCACACAGTCACTCAGACAACACAACTAGCATTTCTGACCACACCACAAGAATCTTGACAGTGAGTTAGGAGGGGAATGGTGGGAAAAGGATTCTGGGTATAGGGGGGGATGGAAAGTTCTTTGTTGCATCATGCATTATAAAGGCTCTGACAGATGGGAATGTGAGATGCAGCACTGCATGCAGTGAAGGGAAGGGGTGGAAGAGCATAAAAGGGAGGTGTAGAGGAAACATCCTACACAAGATACTTCTGACCCCTCCTAAAGTGGTGTTCCATCACCCAACCGATCTCCACAACATCCTAGTCTATCCCTTTGCCACTCCCAACCCCAACCCCTTATTACAGGGATCACATTTCTGTGGAAGACTCTGATGAAGAACCTGTCCAATCCACACACCCAGCACTTCTTACTCCAGATATGTCACAGGTTTACCCTGCCCCATGAGAGGTTAGGCCACCTATGAAAGCAGCCATGCGATTTAACAACTCTGCTGCAATCACTGAACAGCATTTTGCATTGGTATGACGACAAGTCAGATGTCCATCAGGATGAATGGTCACCGTCAAACTGTGGAAAGCTAAGTCTCAGCATGTGGCTGAACATGGCACTCTGGATGTCAATAGCTGCTTTACTACCCGAGCCATCTGTATTCTCCCCTCCACCACAAGCTCTTCTCAACTCTTCAACACATTTTATGGTCCCACAACCACCCTGGCCTCAACCTAAGATAACTTGCCATCCTTACACCTTATACCTAACATTCTCCCTCCCCTCAATCTCCCTCATTACCCTTTATTCTTCCAACTGTGTGTCACCCTTCACAACAACCCTTCAATAACTGTATATTCCAGCATATAAGATATAAAATTATTTCCAGTCCATTGTGTACAGCAATCAGTGAGAATAAATATTCCTTGAGTAAAAAACCATCTTGATTGAAGGTTATTCTTCAATTAATAACATGTTTGCCCTTTAGCAGAGCATCCGCAGATTATCTATATTACAGAATTTACACAAAATTACAAGGCAGAATTACAAAACCGCGATAATGGAACATGGGGTTATTTTGTGCTAAGAAGACAATATAAATGGTAAACAAAGTTTACAATGAGCTCTCTGTGGTGTGACACCATACATACTTTATTTGAACAGAGACATCATAATATCTAGAAATGTTTGATCTATGTATGACAAATGATCATTTAGGAGGTGTGGGTGTCCAAAGTAAGTGCACTTTGCTATCTCAAATTCTTCCACTACATTTAGCTTCCACCCTTTCTGCGCAATGTGTAAAATTTGCATGTTGTCAATGGTAGGCTGTTGATGTTCGGGTGCTTTAGTATGTACCACAAAAGGGAAATGTTTTTTGAGTTGGCCTTTTTTGTAAGAAGATGCTTGGTAAAATGTACTTTAATGACTACTAAATACAATTTGTAAATTTGTGCCATGAAAGAATTTAGCAAGGTCAGAAGAAAAATAATCCATGAAATGAATGGGGGCTACGTTTAACTTCATCGTCAGGTGGTACCAAATGGATGGTACATCTTTAGAGTGTTTTGTATTGTACATTTTGCGAACCAGGTATGGATTGTAACCATTCATTTCGGCGATTTATTCAAGATTGTTTAGTTCTTTATTGATGGAAGCTTCAGAAAGAGGAATTTCAAAAATTTGTTTATTATTGATTTAAAAAATCTCATTTTGTATTGCCATGGATGGCATGAAGATGCCTGTATGACTGAGTCACTTGTGGTTGGTTTCCTATAGATTTGAAAAAAAACTTTACTGTAACTGTTGGTCCAAAAGATTCAAGACACTGGAGGAGTTAATTATTTCATGGGTAAAGGCTAGTTTTGGGTGTAAGTTGTTGAATTCATGAGTTAGAAGTGTTACTTCAGCTAGGGTACTATTGAAAATAATCAGGACATCAGACATATCTGTTTGAGAAACCAAAGGCTGTTGCACTCTCGATTCAAAAAGGAACACGCAAATAATGACAGGCAAAAGTTAGTAGAGATTCGTGCGTCTATAAAAAGATCGATGCGTGAAGCATACAATAATTATCACAGCCATACCTTAGCAAAAGATCTTTCTGAGAACCCGAAAAAATTCTGGTCCTATGTAAAATCGATAAGCGGGTCAAAGCCCACTGTCCAGTCACTAGTTGATCATTCCGGGGCAGTAATAGAAGAAAGCAAACGGAAAGCTGAAGTTCTAAATTTAACCTTTAAGAAATCTTTCACGCAGGAGGACCGCACAAATATACCATCATTTGATCAACGTACCAATTCCGAAATGGGGGACAAAGCAATAGGTATTTCCGGTGTAGAGAAGCAGCTGAGAGAGCTAAATACGAAAAAGTCTGCTGGTCCGGATGGAATACCAGTTCGGTTTTACAAAGACTATTCTGCGGCATTGGCCCCCTACTTAGCTTGCATTTATAGCGAATCTTTAATTCAGCGCAAAGTTCCTAGTGATTGGAAAAAAGCGCAGGTGACTCCCGTGTATAAGAAAGGAAAGAGAACTGACTCATACAATTACAGGCCAATATCGTTGACATCGGTTTCATGTAGAATTTTGGAGCATATTCTCAGTTCGAATATAGTAAATTTCCTTGAAACGGAAAAGCTTCTTTCCATGAATCAGCACGGGTTTAGGAAACATCGTTCATGTGAAACTCAGCTTGCCCTTTTCTCACATGACATCTTGCGAGCCATGGACGAAGGGCAACAGGCGGATTGTGTTTTTCTCGACTTCAAAAAGGCGTTCGACATGGTACCACACTGCAGACTGCTAACGAAGATACGAGCTTATGGAATAGGTTCACAGATTTGTGACTGGCTGGAAGACTTCCTAAGTAATAGAACGCAGTACGTTGTTCTCGACGGCGAGTGTTCATCAGAGACGAGTGTATCGTCAGGCGTGCCCCAGGGGAGTGTGATAGGACCGCTATTATTTTCTATCTATATAAATGATCTGATGGACAGAGTAAGTTGTAATTTGCGGCTGTTTGCTGATGATGCTGTGGTGTATGGGAGGGTGTCATCTGTAACTGACTGTAATAGCATACAGGTTGACTTAGACAAAATTTCTAGTTGGTGCGAAGAATGGCAGCTAGCTCTCAATGTAGAAAAATGTAAGGTGATGCGCATGAGTAGGAAAAACAATCCCATAATGTTCGAATACAGCATCAGTAGTGAGCTTCTTGATGCGGTCGCGTCGTTCAAATATCTAGGCGTAACATTGCAGAGCGATATGAAATGGAACGAGCATGTAAGGACAGTTGTGAGTAAGGCAGACAGCCGACTTCGGTTTATTGGGAGAATTTTGGGAAGATGTACTTCAACTGTAAAGGAGACCGCGTATAAAACGCTTGTACGATCACGTCTTGAGTATTGCTCAAGTATTTGGGACCCGCAGCAGATCGGTTTGAAGGAAGACATAGAGGCGGTTCAGAGGCGAGCAGCTAGATTTGTTACCGGTAGGTTCGACCAATGCGCGAGTGTCACGGAAATGCTCTGGTAACTCAATTGGGGATCGCTGGAAGAAAGACGACGTTCTTTTCATGAATTTCTGTTAAGTAAATTTAGAGGGCCGGAATTTGAAGCTGAGTGTAGTACGATCTTGCTGCCGCCTACTTACATTTCGCGTAAAGACCACAAAGACAAGATAAGAGAAATTAGGGCTCGTACGGAGGCATATGGGCATTCTTTTTTTCCTCGTTAAATTTGGGAGTGGAATAGGAAAGGAAATGCCTAGTAGAGGTACAGTGTACCCTCCGCCACGCACCTTACGGTGAATTGCGGAGTATGTATGTAGATGTAGAAGAGTATTTGTCTGCTTATTGGACTTTTTTGTTGGAAGTATTGAGATTCAATGTGATTGACAAATATATCAGCAAGTAATCCTGAGAGACAACTACCCATGGCTAAACCATTGTTTTGTTTATCAAAGGAGATGTTAAAAGAAAAATAGTAAGCTTTGCCCTTTCTGAGCAATGTGTAAAATTTTGTTTGGATGCTTTATGTTCTGCAAAATGGGAATGTTTTTTGAGTTCACCATTTTTCGTAATAAGATGCTCAGTAAAACATACTTTAAAAGACCGGCCTGTCTATCTTATATATTCAGTTGGGCATTTGGGACATTGCAGTTTATAGACTCCTGAGGGAAGGTATCTGTCCTTATCAGCTTGTCTGTTGTGTGGGAGAATCTGTTGGATGCTTAAAGGACTGCTAAATATGATTTTTACATTTGTGTAATAAAAGAGTTTAGCCAGGTCCCACACAATGAACAAGCCAGTAAGGACAGATACCTTTCCTCAGGAGTCTAAAAAGGTAAAGCAGTCAACAATCCAAAAATTTGTTTAAACACCACAGAGCTTTACTAGGCATGGTCCTGTTTGGAGGTGGTATGCTGTTGCCTTCCTACGACCTTCGAACTGACTTCCCCAGCCAGTTATAGTTTAGCCTACAGTCTAACGTAGATTTCAAACCATGGTGCTACTCGATATGTTTCATATTAGAAACACTGCCAGAGGTGAAAGAAGTGGCAAATGACAGATAAAAATCCTAGGACCTGCGCATATAGTCTGGCGCTCTACCATTGTGCTATTGAGCCAAAGGAGTCTATAAACTGCAATGTCCCGAATGCCCAGCTAAATATATAAAACAGACAGGCTGGACTTTTAAAGAACATTTTACTGAGCATCATGTTATGAAAAAAATGGCAACTCAAAAAACATTCCCCTTTTGTGGAACATACTAAAGCATCCAAACATCAACAGCCTACCATTGACAATATGCAAATTTTACACATTGCACAGAAAGGGTGGAAGATAAATTTACTGGAAGAGTTTGATATAGCGAAGCGCACTTACTTTAGACACCCACACCTTCTAATTGATCAGTTGGCATGCAAAGATCAAACATTTACAAATATTATGATGTCTCTGTTCAAATAAAGTACTGTAATCCCTTTTATTTATAAGTGACAACATAAACTATTAACTTCGGTCCTGCTTAATAACCTCCCTTTTGTTAAATTTGTATTCAAATAGCTAGATTCCATCCATCCTGTCTTATACAACAGCTTTCTACATCACCCCCTACCAACACTCTCTTAGTTAGTCTGTCAAGTCAGTGGTGCAGCACACCATGCCCACCCACCACCCGAGAGCGCAATTGGAACCATAGCAAATGGCACTGGCTTCTGTTCACAGATAAGTTGAGATTTTGTGTTCAGTTCGACAATCTTCATTCTCTCATCTGGAAAGAACGTGCATCTCAGAACAATATTGCTTATATGCAGGAAGCATGACCATGCCATTATGGTGGACAAATGGTGTGGGCAGGAGTAAGTATTGGCAGAAACACAGACCTCAATGTCACTCACAATGGTGCTTTGACTGCTCAGAGGTATAGTGATGAGATCCTTTGACCCTTTGCTGTGCCCTACGCTGGTGCCTGCAAAGGTAATTATAGGCTTTTCTAGATTCCGCATTCTGCAACATATTCCATTTTGTAATAGCCTAATCCTAAAATGAAACAAAAGATAACCATAGAAAAAATGTTGAAAATGGATGCATGTTATTTAATTACTTTGACTGCCACACGGTGAATCTATAGTGTTAAGCCAAGATAAATGTGTCAGCAGATAGGCATCATCTGTTGTTTCCAGTTTAATGTTTGTTCTTCAACTCTGGTAACACTATTCGGCTGTTATGCTAATGAGAAAGGACAAGTAGCTCATTGATAGTGTCGGCCTTCATGGTTAAGTGGTGTGCATCAGATCAGATGCTACCAAAGACTTGGAGAGTGTCATTCACCTGATTTCACATAATAATAATCTTCCTTGAACACTGATATTGGTATGACCTCCCATTAAAATAATATAATGTTGTGTTGTGTTGCAGCTCTCCACAATACCCTATCCTGAGCAAGCCTCTTCAACTCCACATAAGAACGGCAACCTACATCTGTCTGAATCTGCTTACTGAACCCATCTCTTTGTCTTCATCTGTGGTTTTTACCCCACACACTTCCCTCCAACACTAAATTCACAATTCCTTGATGTCTAAGAATGTGTCCTACCAATTGATCCATTCTTTTAGTCAAGGTATGCCAGAAATTCCTTTCCTCCCCAATTCTGTTCAGTACCTCCTCATTAGTTACATGATCCACCCACCTAAACTTCAACATTCTTCTGTAGTACCACATTTCAAAAGCTTCTATCCTCTTCCTGTCCACACTGTTTATCGTCCATGTTTCACTCCCATACAAGGCAACACTTCACACAAATGCCTTCAGAAAGGACTTCCTTAGGCTTAAATCAATATTCAGTGTAAACAAATTTCTCTTTTTCAAGAACACTTTTCTACCCATTGCCATTCTGCATTTTATATCCTCTGTACTGCGCCCATCATTTGTTATTTTGTTGCCCAAGTAACAAATCTCTTCTATCTCCTTTATTATTTCGTTATCTAATCTAATTCCTTCTGCATCACTTGATTTTATTAGACTGCACTCCATTACCCTAGTTTGCTCTTGTTAATCTTCATCTTATATGCATCTTTCATCACACTGTCCATTCGATTCAACTGCTCTTTCAGGTCCTTTGCTGTCTCTGACAGAATTACTATATCGTCAGCAAAACGCAATGTTCTTAATTCTTCACCCTTAACTTTAATTCCTTCTCCAAATTTCTCCTTGCCTTCCTTTATAGCTTGCTCAATGTTCAAATTGAATAACATTGGAGAAAGGCTACAACCCTGTCTTACACCCTTCCCAACCACTGCAACCCTTTCATGCCCTTCAAGTCTGACAACTGCTGTCTCATTTTTTGTACAAGTTGTAAATAACTTTACACTCCCTATATTTTACACCTGCTTGCTTCAGAACTTGAAAGAGTTTATTCCAATCAATATTGTCAAAAGCCTTCTCCAAATCTACAAAAGCTAGATATGTAGATTTGCCTTTTCTTAATCTATCTTCTAGGATAAGCCGTAAAATGAGTATCGCCTCCCGTGTTCCTACATTTCTCCTGAACTCAAACTGATCTTCCCCGAGCTCGGAATCTACCACCTTTTCCATCCTTCTGTAAATAACTCATGTTAATATTTTGCAACCACGACTTATTAAACTGATGGTTCTGTAGTTTTCACACCTGTCTGCACCTGCTTTCTTTGGAATGGGGATTATAACATTTTTCTTAAAGTCTGAGGGTACTTTGCCTGTCTCACACATCTTACACACCAGGTGAAACAGTTGTGTCATGGCTGGTTCTCCCAGAGACTTCATTAGCTCTGACGGATTGTCATCTACTCCAGGGGCCTTGTTTTGACTTAGATCCTACAGTGCTCTGTCAAATTCATCTTTCAGTATAGTATCTCATATTTCATCCTCAGCTACTTCTTCTCCCCTTCCTACAATATTGTCTCTAAGTTCATTTCCTTCGTAGAGCCACTCAATATACTCTTTCCATCTTTCAGCTTTCCCTTCTTTGCTGAGAACTGGCTTTCCATCTGCGTTCTTGATATTGATAGAACTGTTTTTCTTATCTCCAAATAACTCTTTTATTTTCCTGTAGGCAGTATCTATTTTTCCCCTATTTATACATTCTTCTACATCCTTGCAGTTAGCCATTTTGCACTTCCTGTCAATCCCATTTCTTATTCATCTGTACTCCATTTTGCCTGTTTCATTTACTGCATTTTTATATTTTCTCCTTTCATCGATTAAATTTAGTATATCCTGTGATATCCAAGGATTTTTGTAGTTCTTGCCTTCCTACCTATTTTGACCTCTGCTGACTTCACTATTTCATCTCTCAATGCTACCCATTCCTCATCTACTGTTTCATTTTCCCCCTTTCTGTCAATTGTTGCCTAAAGCTCCCTCGGTAATTCTCAAGAACTTCAGGTTCCTTCAATTTATCCAGGTCGAATCTCCTTATTTTCCTACCGTTCTGCAGTTTTTTTCAGTTTCAGCCTACAATTCATGACCAATAAGTTATGGTCAGAGTTTATGTCTGCCCTTCGGTATGTCTTACAGTTTAAAACCTGGTTTCGGAATCTATGTCTTACCATTATAAAATCTACCGGTGTGTCCTGGTCTCTTCTATGTATACAACCTTCTTTCGTGATTCTTAAAGCAGGTGTTTGTTATAACTAAATTATGTTCTGTGCAAAATTCTACCAGGTGGCTTCCTCTTTCATTCCTTTTGCCCAGACCATATTCACCTATTATCTTCCCTTCCCTTCCTTCTCCTACTACCGAATTCCAGTTTTCCTCTTCCTTAGCTGTCTGAACAATTTCCTTTAGCTCCTCATATATTTCTTCAATCTCCTCATCATCGGCAGAGCTAGTTGGCATATAAACCTGTATTACTGTTGTCGGTGTTGGCTTCGTATCAACCTTGACTATGATAATGCGATCACTGTGTTGCTCATAGTAGTTTACCTGCATTCCTATTTTCTTATTCATTATCAGACCTACTCCTGTAATACCCCCAACTGATTTTTTATTTATAATCCTGTACTCACCTGACCAGAAATCTTGTTCCTCTTTCCACCGAACTTCACTAATCCCCACTATATCTAACTTCAACCTATCCATTTCTCTTTTTAAATTTTCTAGCTTCCCTACCTGATTAAGAGATCTAACATTCCACACTCCGATCCGTGGAATGCCAGTGCTGTCTTTCCTGATGATGACATTCTCCTGAGTAGTCCCCGCCCGGAGATCCGAATGGGAGACTATTTTACCTCCGGAATATTTTACCCGAGATGATGCCATCATCATTTATTCGTACAGTGGAGCTGCATGTCCACGGGAAAAGTAAAGGTTGTAGTTTCCTCTTGCTTTCAGCTGTTCGCAGTAGCTGTGTGGCAAAGCCACATTAGCTAATGTTACAAGGCCAGCTCAGTCAATCATCCAGACTGTTGTCCCTGAAACTACTGAAAAAGTTGCTGCCCCTCTTCAGGAATCACACGTTTGTCTGACCTCTCCACAGATACCCCTCCACTGTGGTTGCACCTACGACACGGCTATCTGTATCACTGAGGCAAGCAAGCCACCCCACCTCGGCAATGTCTGTGGTTCATGGAAATGTATGCTACATATATATATTCAGTTATTTTGTCCACATGCCATTGGCATCAAGAACAGCCTGGCTCCTCCGAGGCCTAGTATCTACAAGTCTGGAAGAAAAAAACACCCCTCACCCATGGCAATTCTATCCCATAAAGAATAAACCAAATACCACAAGGTATCCACAGTTCTTGGAGGAGGGTTTGGCCAACTATCCCACACAGTCTTCTTGAGTTTAGCCCATATGTTCTCTATGGGATTGAGATCAGGTGACTTTGGAGGCCATGGTAGGCATTGAATAATAGTCTTTCTTCTTTGGAACCAGCTTTGAATCCTAATGCTAGTGTGTGATGGATGATTATCATGTTGCCAAATGAGCTGTCCTTCTGGGTACCAAAATCGAGCTCGAGCAATGACTACATTTTCAAGGAAATGTTCATAGCGTGCTGAATTGAACTTGTATTGAATTCATTCTGAGGTTCCTGCACCCATATAAGACATCCAGCCCTAACATTTCATACTTATCTGTCCATTTCTAGAGCATGTAGACATGAAGTGGCTACCATGTCATTGCCTATCTGCGCAGTAAACAAGAACAGAACCTCTGCTTGTGGACTCAATTGTGCACTCGTTGGTGAAAATGTCTTTCCTCCAATCGACATTTTCCCAGGAACTGACAATTGTCAGTTTGTCCACAGCTTTATCATCAGGTAATGGTTTTTTAATGGAATCTGATTCCATAGATGTTTAATCATCTGAGAGCAGTTTTCGATGAGCCTAGGAAATGTGAAGCTCTCCCTAGTTCCTGGATGTTTGAGAAAGGGGCAGTTTATTGTCTTCTGTTCCAGTAGAGACTCACGGTCTTCCAGGTATAGGGCATCTGTTTACCTCATCATTATCTCTGAATTGTCTGATGCAACTCCTTGCTGTGGAAGTATCAATACCATAACGACGTCCTGCCTCAGATGCACTAGCACTGCTCTCAAAGAGAGCAATTATGAGCTTGCGAACATTCACATAAGTCATTTTGAAGTATACCTATCAAATATGCTAATCAGCTGATAAGTTTCTCTTAGCTGAAAACAAGAAAGGCACCACATGGCAGTAAAAGTAGTTACAAAAAAAATTCATGTGTTTTCAATATTATTACTAAGGACCCATGTCTGTCTGATTAAAGATTAGATTATTATAAAATAAAATATTCTAAAAGCCTATAAAACCCTACAACTGCACAATTTTTAGTGAATTAATATTTAAAAAATTACCTGCAAGAGGTCTAAAAATAAATTGACTCCAATGGGGTTGGAACATGTGCCCATTGTGTTCATAAACCATCAGTCTTTACCCTCACCCATTGAAAAACCACATTTTTAAATTCCCAGATTTTACGTTTTCCTGCTACTTACACAATTTTTTTGTCGGTCCTGTCAAATTGTCTATCTTCAAAATGTTAATTTGCCCTCATTTTTACATTTTCATGAAGAAAAGTGATGTAATTGACATAAATTGAAGCTGAGATGGCTTTCACCTTAAAGCATTCACCTTGTCAAGTTTCAGCCTAGACTGCCGACACAGCTGCCTATGTCTCGGCTCTGCTCGCTGCTCTCCATTAGGTGTCAAAGCGATAGCTTTGTTGAGCAATGAGCGAGACCTCTGGCGGACATTTGGAATACTGTTGGTGGGTTTTAAAATAGTCTGCATTGTAGTAGAACAAACTTTGCAGCATCCCTCCCCCTTTGGGAAGTAGATGCTCTGCCTCTGTGGAGGCACCTTAGGCGTCGATCTCTGTACGTTCCATGGAGGAAGACACAGGACAGTCCCTACTGGGGGACTGACTGGTATGAGCAAGTATGGAACAAAGTGATGAGGCTCAAGGCATTTGAATGTACATCCAAGAACTGGAGAAAGTGGCACTGGTGGCATCTCCGCAACTGGCAGTTCAACTTGCGTTTTGTCCTGGAGGAGTTTCTGTGCCGTAACATTGTGACATGGTAAAAAATGGCGAGACTTAGGGAACTGATGAACTTTAGCAACAACTGGTGAGAGCGAATGGTGGTGGTCATTATCCTTCAAAACATCCCTGACTGTCGCATCACCTGAGGTCAAGGGTACAGTAGGCTAGATGCACGGAGGTGTTCGGTCTGGTGCGCAGACCCAAGGATGTGCTTCCCTTGACACCCAGAGTGGCAAAAGGTGCATTGGAGGAGTTGCAGAGGTGCCCATAGGAGGAAGTAGTGCACAAGAAGAAGGCAGTAGCCTTTCTGCAACAGGCGAGTCACCTGGGTTAGGAAGAGGCTGTGACCTGGAGGCCCGGCAAGGTCCACCATGTGTCCTGTCTGCCACCCGTGGACGCAATTGATCATGGTGGCGCATTACCACAGCATCGCAGGTCCGAACCTGAAAAAGGTGCTGCTGACCTCACAAACTGTGTACCACAGCGGGAACCTATTTAGGGCGACATCCAAACACTTGGGCCCAGACTTTAGCTCCCAGACCATACCAAGAAGGTTGCCGAGCAGGAATATGAGAAGATGGGGACAAGGAAGGTCGAAGAAGATGAAGGAGGCTGTGAGGTTGACGCCCATGTAACAGTTCTGTGGGACTTTCATACCCGATAGGAGTGAAACGATAGGAGCACAAAAAATGTGTCAAGGCCTCTATAGTGGACAAACCTTCAACATGTTTCCTCATTTGAACCTTGAACATGCAAACCATCCTCTCTGCGTCACCACTGGATTGAGGATGAAAGGGAGGAGCCCAATTAGGCAAATGCCTTGCTGAGCACAGAAGTCCCAAAAGGATTGGGAGGCAAACTGAGGGCCGTTGTCGGACAAGATTGGGGAGGGAAGTCCTTCAATAGCAAATACATGGGACAGAGCCGGAGTAGTGGCTGTCGAGGTCTTGGAAGCAGAACGAGCTATGTAAGGGAATTTTCAGAAGGCATCAACAACAATCAGCCAGTACAAAGAGAAAAAAGGGCCCCACAAAATCAATGTGAATGCGCTCCCAGGGATGCTGGGAGAGCGGCCACAGTGAGGGAGTAGAGCGCACAGCCGCCTGATGTTGCACAATGGGAATGCCAGAACCATGTGAACAATGTCGCTATCAATGCCAAGCCAGAACATGTGGCGACGTGCCAAAGTCTTCACGCGAGAGGCAGCGCAATGGCCTTGATGAAGCAAACGAAGGACTTGCTGTCTAATAGCACCTGGAAGAGAAGCCATTAGTAGCCAACAGCCAAACACCCTGGAAGACAGTGAGGCATTTGGGCAGAGCAAAGTAATTGCACAAGGGATCCAAAGCATTGCCCAGAGGTTTTTCTGACCACCCAATTTGAACTAAGGAGAGCACCCTACTGAGCACTGGATCCCTAGCTACACTCGCAGCAATCCTGAAAGCATCAGTGGGAAACCCGTCCACAATGTTCCGAGCCTCTATATCCAAACGGTAACACAGCAACTCACTACTATCGAAGGATGGGGCCTGGCCCCATCGGAAGGCGAGTGAGAATATCAGCATTGGTGTGTTGATCGGTGGGCCTAATGTGGATCATATAGTGATACTGTGAAAGAAAAGCACCCAGCACTGAAGCCTGTGGGCAGCTTTATCAGGCAACAAAGCTGAATGATTGAATAAGGCAAGTAATGAGGTGAAACTTACACTCATGCAGAAACACATGAAATTTCTGAACGGCATAGACAATGGCAAGTGCAGCCTCCTCAATTTTGGAGTATTGTTGCTGAGTAGCAGTGAGTGTCTTTGAAGCAAATGCAATTGGACATTCAGAGCCATCATCAAATTTGTGAGAGAGGATGGCACACAATCCCATCTGGAAAGTGTCGGTAGCCAATACCAAGCGCTGGCTTGGATGATATGTGACCAAACAAGGAGCAGATGTGAGTTTGGTTTTCAACCTCTGAAAGGCCTTTTCACAGGCTGGAGTCCACTGAAATGGAGTGTTTTTTGAAGTAAGGCATGCAAAGGATGAGCCACTGTTAGCAGCATCAGGAAGAAATTTATGATAATAGGCGTTTGTGCCTAAAAAAAACTGGTAGCTCTTTAATGTCAGTAGGCCTAGGCGTAGCCGCGATTGCAGCAACATGATGTTGCAAGGGATGGATGCCATGTTTAGAAAGTTCAAAGCCAAGACAAACTATTGAAGGCTGGAAGAAGCTTGATTTAGACAAGTTGCATTTGAGGCCAGCTGTCTAAAGAACTGTGAACAGTGTACAAAGATTTGACAAATGCTCCTCTCTGGTGGTTCCCATGATGACAATTTCATCTTGGCAATTAACACACCCTGGAATGGATACTGTTAATTGTTCTAAAAACATTGGAAAATTGCGGGAGCACTAGCCACTCCAAATGAAAGATGCTGATATTGGTACAACCCGAAGGGTGTGTTCAGTACCAGAAATTGTTTGGAGACTTCATCCAAGGGGTCCTGTAAGTACGCCTCTGATAGGTCGAGTTTGGAGAAAAACTGACCTCCGGCAAGTTTTGCAAACAGCTCGTCTGGGTATGGTAACAGGTATATCTCAATGATGCTCTGGGCATTAACAATGTACTTAAAGTCGCCACAAAGATGTAACTGGCTGTTAGGTTTTTTAACAATTACTAAGGGTGACGCCCATTTGCTGGAGGGAATAGGCAGCAGAGCACCCAGAGAAGTCAACCTATAAAATTCCTGCTTAACTTGGTCGCACAAGGCAAAGGGCACCGAACACGCGCAAGAAAATTGAGGGTGAGCTGTAGACTTGAAGCTAATGTGTGCCATAAATTTGGAGGCACAACCTAAACCTTCTGAAAAGAGAGACAAAAATTCAGAGGATAGAGTCTCAATTTGCTGGTAAGGAACATGTTCAGAAACGAGGTGGACGGAGCCTAAGGCTTCCATGCCAAATAAATTTGCAGTATGGGGGTCTAAAACCAAAAAAGTCAAGGAACAAACCACATTTTTATATGTAGCCAATGCCATGAACTTTTCTAGAACTGGAATGCTCTGCTTGTTATAATTGACCAACTGTCAATCAACTGAAGAGAGTGGAGGGGACCCTAGGTCTACATAGATTTGGGAATTTAAGAGTGTGAGGCAGTGCCGGTATCCACCTGTAAGTCAAGCATTTGTCCCAATACTTTAAGTTCTAAAAACAATTTAGTCGTGTTGGAAGCTATAGGGAAAACACAATTACCATCCACAGTAGAGTCTGAGTTGACAGAAAACAGAGCGGCATACATCTGCAATGTGGCCTTTCTTTCAGCATTTATTGCATGTGGCATAGCATTTAGGGCATGCCGCAAGGTCATATTTGACAAAACATAAAGGGCATGATGGAAGCATTTTGTGCGACCATAGTGTTGCCCTCCGTGACTGTTGTTGCGTGGCCAGCCGCTGTCCTACACGCCTTGGGTAAGAAGTGTTTACTGCTGCTACATCCACTGCGCCATGTGAATCAACAAGTGAAGGACCTGGAGAAGTAGTATCAACCGCCGACACATCACACAACCCTCAATTTGATCGCCGGCTACTCATGAAATCTCAAAAGACTGAGCAAACTGGAAAACCTCATCCGGCAATGGGTTTTTACATTGAATAGCACATTGACAAACCTCTTTGTCAGGAGCCAACCTAATGGCAGCATCACAAACCACAGAATCAGCATAAGAATCGTTGTAAGCACCAGTAACGAACAAACATCTTCGACCCTGAAGTTCCGCAACCCAAGCAGGATAAGTTTGATGGGGCTTTTTCTGACAGTGGTAGAATTCAATACGCACAGTGACAACATGTGTGTGTTTGTGATAATAAGTAGATAATAAGTGACACATCTTATCAAAGGAAAGAGAGGACGGGTCCCACAGAGGTGCCAACTGGCCGAGCTATTGATAAACATGGGGAGAAAGCCAGGACAAAAACAAGGACTTACATACATTAGCATCCGCAATTCCAAACACAAGGAAATGTTGCCACAGCCGCTTCTCACATGCTTCGCAATCTTCAGCTGAGTTGTCATACTGAGGAAATGGGGGCGCAAACGTCGATGGCACACATAACCTAGCGGACAACGTAGTGGAAAGTGTTATGATGACAGACGTAAAAGCTCTCTGCTGCTCTAGAAGAGCCTGAATGACAGCCTCGGTATCCATAAGCCCATACAAAGAACACGAGCAAGTGAGACATGCACGGAACATGAAACTTGGTGCCAATTAGTGCTGTAACACACTCTTCAACACGCGTGGCTCACCTTGTTGACTCTCAGCCTAAAATGCCGACATGGCTGCCTCTGCCTCGGCTGTGCACACCGCTCTCCAGTAGGTGTCGCTGCGGTAGCTTTGTTGAGCAATGAGTAAGACCTCTGACGGACATTTCGAGTACTGTTGATGGGATTTGAAATAGTCCAGGTCATAATCAAATGTGCTTCGTAGCAAATATAGTGTTTATAATCATTACGCGGTTAAATTTATTGACACTTTGTGTTTATGCAAATGTGTATTTCACATTTTGTTGTTTGCAGTACATGCCTAGTTGACTTAAGATGCGGTGGGTGATGGGAGTATAGTATCCCACAGCCACTACGCCAATTATCAACTTGGCTTTGTTTAAGCATTTTGAGAATTATTCTTGTTGTGAAATGCAAATATTTTTCAAAGTATTTTTTGTGACTTTTGCTTGTGTATGTTTTTCTGCACATTGAAGGGGGGCATTGTACATTATAACCTGAAAAAAGCAATAATAGTGTGAGATTCCGACCCTATGCAAACATCACAAAAATACTTATGCATTTTTTTGCATTTGAGAATGTGAATAAATTCTCGAATATCGTCATGCAAAATGTCGAAAAATACAAAAAGAATGGAACTTGAGCAGTTTTACTACATAAATAATTAATGCCAGTTAAAGGCTTGCTGAGTAATCAATTAAGATGAATGAAGTTATGTCAAAACTTTCTACTTCCCACAAAATTATCAGCTCCAGTTCCGACTGGCACTGAAAGGGGTAAAATAATTGGATAACCTTTCTCATGTAATAAACTTCCTGGCGAGTATTTTGATGCCTATTATGTACACATATGATAAATAAACTATGAAAATGTGAGGGTGATCGGTGATCCAGTATCCATATTTTACCATTTAAAACATTATTTCTCACATTTTACGTTTTCCGCATTTTAGACCGTGGCAGTGAAGTCCCTTGAAAAGTGTAAAAATCAGGTTCTACTGTATAGGCGAGAATTGGTTCATTGTAGTAAAAGTACTCAGGTGGAATTCTTGTAACTCAACCATTTCTAAATGGTCAAAAAATGTTTTCCTAAATAAATGATAAGTGAGTTAAAGTGCAATGAATCTCGACATATACTGTATCTTAACTTTTGTATTGCTTCTATTTGATGATGTAAACAGCAAGCTGAAGCTGCAGACACCACTGGAGTTGGCAACATTCATGCTTAGGAGCTTGGGCATGCGCAATGCTCTGTTCTTTAAATTATTCAGGCCACGTAATCTTTTTGTCCCCAATTGTACATTGAGGAAGACAAAAATGTAACTGCAGCAAGGAACTGGAAAGTGAGAGCAGGAAAAAATGTAGGATGCTACTAGAAAATGCACTGGGAAAATATAATTAAAAAGGAAGCTAAAAGGGAAAGTGTAGCACAAAATATAATTTTGTCATTGCTAAAACTTAGTTTAAAATTTGGGAATGAAGGCTGTATACATGGAAGAGACCTGGAGACAGCAAAGAGTTTTGTCACAGATTATACAATTGTAAAACAGAGAAAGCAGATTTTAATTCTTGAACATACTGAATCACATATACACTTCCACAACACTAAGGGACCTGCTCAACTGAGGAGGAAGTAGTAAGGGGATAACACCCTGCAGCTTTTCACATATAAAATTAAGCTTAATCATGATACATGGATCAAAATGATTGGTCTGTGATGGGCGGAACTAATTTTCTTACATTTTATAAGCAATACTGCCTCCTGTAGCTACTGTTGCCCCATAACACTCTGATATTTACCTTTATTTCTTTATAACAAAGATTTTCATTTCCTTAGAGTCCTATCTTGAGCAGATATTTTAAAAGTTTTTATATGTGTATGGTAAAAACTAAGTTGGGGACATTGCTACTGGCAAGGGCTGAAGGTGTCAAGTTTCCAGGACTTATTTGTCATCTGTTTTACAATACCTGTAGTTCATTTAACACTTTTTCATTCTCTTGGAGTTTCAAGCTTTGGAGGTGTATTACAATTTAAAACTCTGCTGCCCCTTAAACCCTGCCCCCTTGGTCAGTGGCACAGCTGGCTCCCACCTGAAGCCGGTCCTGCTCACAGCCAAGGAACGGGAGGCAAGAGGTACTGAGATCCACTGGAGAACCAGCCATGACAAAATTATCCCACCGGGTGTGCAAACTAGACTGGACAAGCAAAACATATCCTTGGATGTAAAAAAGCATGTAAATTAAAGTTGCAAAGAATATAACGATACGTGCTAATTTGAGTGAACCATCAGTACGAGAAGACCCGATTCAAAAATAACAACAGAGAAAAAATTGGCAAGCTGCCTCTAGGAAGATCAGTCTGGGTTCTCGAGAAATTTAGAAACGTACCAGGTAAAAGTGACCATAGTACTTGTGTTATACATTCACAAAAATATGTTTATAGTGTTCACAGATTTATAGAAAGCTTTTGACAAAGATGACTGGACTTTACCCTCTGACATTTTGAATACAGCAGAGATGCAATACAGGGACTGAAAGTGTATCTACTACTTGCACAGAAATGAGACTTTGCCTCAGGTAATGAATAACCTTTCACCTACTAGTGTATAGTTCATTCTAAGTAAATAGTAAATAGAGCTGAGGAGAAACTTAAGAATGGGGATAAATAAAAACTCTGAAGGCTAACAATGGGAATCCCCTGTCGGAATGTCAATTATATGAGGGTACGTAGCAACTCATGATAAGAATGATCAATGAGCCACAGACTGGCCTGTACAAAAGACAACTGCATTCACCCAACTTAAATTTTTGGCCAGAACTATTGTGCCTAAGTGTTTGTCTAAGTGTATGTAATGTATGCTCCTCTTCTGAAGAAGGTTGTAGCCAAAAATTTAAGTTCTATGGATGTTCTAATGGAGTGGTTGAGGTACATGGAATAAAGTTGGAACTCATCAAATATAATGGAATATCAGGTTTCAAATGGTTACACAGTATAATTGAAATGGCATGGTAGTCGGAACAGTTTCCATAATCACAGCAATTTACAACCAAGGGAACACGTAAGACTGTAACAACTGCATACGTATCTCTTTAATTGGTAGTGTGCCCAAAACCTTCTCAGGTATTGTTGAAAGGAAACTATGAGTATTAGTTGAAGACATGTTAGATGAAAATCAGTGAAATTTTTGGCCTCTTAGAGGCTGTCAGGATCAGATCTTTAGCTTATGGCAGATAAGGCATAAGTACTATGAGTATAGCAGGAAACTTCTTTGAATAATTTATGACTGCTTTCTTAGGAAGAAGCAAGTGTCAATTCTATAATATTATGGAATAGGAGGGAAACTTTTGCAGGCAGCTAACACTCTTTACATAAATAGTCAGGCAGATGTTAGAGTTGACAGTAAATTTTGAGTTTGAGGTATTTTCAGGGGTCATATGTCAGCACTGTGGTTCATATTATTGATGGGTCACATGTTGAAAATGATATACTGGCAGGATGAAAGTAAAACAAAAAACCAGTCTCTCATATGTGGACAACATCTTGATGACAACAGATGTAATTAAAAGGCTCCAATATGATATTTCAGTGCTAGCTCAGAGATGTAAGGGTTATGGTATGAAGATCAGTATCTCAAAAATGAAAGTGTTCCCCCCCTCCCCCCCACCTTGTCGTTTTAGGGTGGGTGCACAACTGCTGAAGTCATTAGGGCCCGAATAAAAACTGAGATATACCAAAGGAATATGAAAACAGCTAAAAACATAGGGTAAAATACAACAAAGGGAAGAACTAAATGTCCTTTGATAAATTAGTCAAGTTGATAAAATTCAAGACTCAAGCAGCAGCTCGTGCATCAGCAGCTAAAATTTATTCCAGGGTATTCGATAGATTCAGTGCAATACGAACAGGAATAAAATTTGGACAATACAATAAAACATGGAGCACCGTCAGCGGGTGACCAGTTAATAAGTGGCAGTGGCTGAACTGGCAATGTCCGATCCGCAACCGGGCCAAGATGATCTCTTCTCATTGCCAGTGGTGTGAAGGGGTATTCCAAATCACCGGAGGCGGTTTAATGGTTCTAAGCTTATTATTTGCAAGCGAGGACCACACATTATGCCAAAACGATAAAATGCAACAGGAAAGAGCACCTCGAATATCATTCAATGGGACACAGAACGTAGCTGTCCAAGAAAGGAGAGTTGCAGCCTTGACCACAGAATCAGCAGCTTCGTTACCAGGCACGCCTGCTTGGCCAGGAACCCACAGGAGGTGAACACGAGGGCTGTCGGCAGCTAACAATTGAAGGGAGCGGTTGATTCGGTGCACAACAGTATGGGCCAAACAGGGTTCTCTCAGACTCTAGATGGCACTGAGAGAGTCAGAGCAGATGACATAGGAAGGATACCGGTGTCAGCAGATATATAGTACAGCCTGATAGAGGGCAAAAAGCTCACCACTCGAGCAGTGGTCATGAAACCTGTACCGAAAACTGTAATCCCCGACGACAAATACACACCTGACATCTTCACTGGTCTTGGAGCCACCTGTATAGATGAATAGGGAGTTATCAAGCCACACACAAAGTTCAAGAAACCTCAAGCAGTAAACTGCATCTGAAGTACTCTCCTTCAGGAGTGAGGAGAGTTCAAGGTGAACGCAAACTTGGGCCTAAAGCCAAGGTGGCACTGGGCTCTCACCTATTTGAAATGTGGAAGGGAGGGTAAAATCGAGCTGCCGAAGCAAGCGATGAAAATGGACTCCAGGAGGGAGCAGGGCAATCGCAGACAGCGCGTATTGTCTATCGAGGGAGTTATTAAAGAATGATGGATAGAAAGGGTGGCGGGGCATCGACAGCAGACAGCATGCAGACCAGCACAGCAATATGTCTGCCAGGCACTTAAATGTGATTTGCAGAGTATCCCATGTAGATGTAGATAGGTCAAAGGCAATTCGGAAGCTTCGGCATAGAGGCTATCAACAGGGTTAGTGCAAATGCTCCTATCGCCAGGTGTATCCCCTGATAGTGGATCGAGTTAAGACGGTGTAAAATGGACAGACATGCTGAAGAGTGCATGAAGTTCCCATAATCCAGCTTTGATCTGACAGTGGACCAGAAAGGTGAAGCAGGATGGTACGATCTGCGCCCAATGATGTACCACGAAGAACATGGAGAACATTAAGGGCACAAGTACAGCAGGTAGCCAGAGAAGACATATGTGGAGACCAGCTAAGTTTACTATTCAAAGTTAGCCCTAAAAATGTTGTCATCTCCACAAATGGGAGAGCAATGGGGCCCAGATGGCGAGATGGTGAAAGAAACTCTCTGTATCTACAGAAGTTGAGACAGACCATTTTCTCATGGGAGACATGGAAGCCATTTGTGACACTCCAGGAATAGACACTATCAAGGCAATGCTGAAGACAATGCTCCAGGAGACACGTTCTCTAAGGGCTGCAATAGGTCCTGAAGTTGTCCACAAACAAGGAGCCTGAAACATCAGCTGGGAGCCAATCCGTAATTGGGTTGATTGCAATGAAGAAAAGTGCTACGCTCAAGACGGAGCCCTGTGGCACCTCATTCTCCTGGTGAAAGGTGTTGGACAAAACAGAGCCCATGCATACACTGAACAATCAATCTTTTAAAAAGGCACGAATAAAGAGGGGGAGACGGCCACGAAGACGCCTCGTATGGACAGTGCAGAGAATACCCGCCCGCCAACAAGTGTCGTAAGCCTTCTCCAAATTGAAGCCACAGCCACCGTCTGACATTTTCGCAAAAAGTTATTTATAACTAAGATCGACAAGGTAACAAGGTGATCAATAGCAGAGGAATGCCTTTGAAAACCACATCGGACGTTGATGAGGAGGCATTGAGATTCGAGTAGCCAAACCAGCCAAGCATTAACCCCACACTCCATTAGCTTATAGACACAGCTGTCAGGGAAATGGGGCGATAACTGGAAGGAAGATGTTTGTCCTCCTCTGGGTACGGGGACAACAATTGCTTCACCTTCAGTCTAGACAGGATTGTACGTGCGAAGAAGAAAGCATTTACCTGCAGCAGAGAGGTTCTTCAGCATCTGAATATGAATGGCATCGGGCCCTGGGGCAGAGGACCGGGACAGGGCAAGGGCCCGTTCTGCTCCTGCATGATGAAGGTGGCATTATAACTTTCATGATTTGGAGATTTAAAAGAAGGCAGTTGTGCCTCCTCTGACTGTTTTCGCGGGAGGAAGGCAGGGTCATAATTAGCTGAGCTTGAGACCTCGGCAAAAGATCGGCCTAAAGTATTGGATATATCAACAGGTTACACGAGGACTTCATTTGCTATGTTCAGGCCAGAGATTGGGGAATGGACCTTAGTGCCAGACAGCCAGCGTAGGTTAGCCCAGTTAACCAACGAAGGAGTAAATCTGTTGAAGGAACTCATGAAAGAAGTCCAGCAGGCATTTTGCTTTCTTTAATGACTCGATGGTATTTCACTCATAGTTTTTTGTAATTGATACAATTCTCCAAAGTAGTCTGGCGTTGAAACATACAAGAGCATGTCACCAAGCTCAAATAGTGTCGCTACAGGCTGCATTCCACAGGGAACTTGGACCCTACGTGTAGAGGTAGAAGTTCAGGGTATGGAATATTTTTCGGCGGTGAGGATGAAGTCCGTGAGGTAGTTGACCTGACTGTCACAGCTGGGGAAATTCTGATCATGGAAAACTGCCACAGAGGAATAGAACCTCCAGTCAGCTTTGGAGATGTTCCAGCTGGTGGAACATGGAGAAGTGGTATGATGTAGTAGAGAAATTATACAGGGGAAATAGTCACTCGAATACCTATCAGACAGAACATGTCTTTTGTTGGTCAAGGAGAGGAAAGGACATTGCTGCAGGTATCTGCTGGGAGACAGCAGGCTTTCTACTTGCTAATAATTTCTGGGCAGCGGAGGTGGAAACTTTTTCCTTGACTCTGAGTCCCTGGATAATCCGCTCATCTTTATACACAGGGCATTCCTTAGAATTAGCAGCATGGTCGCCCATGCAGTTGATGCAGTGAGGGGACAGAGGTGGGCAGTCACCCTCATGTGCATCCCTACCACAGGTGACGCATTTGGCTGCATTGGGGGCCGAATGATGTGTGTGATTGGACCACTGACACTGTTCATTTCAGGTAGGGTTAGGAACATACAGCCGAAAGGAGATAATTTCATAGCCTGCTTTTACCTTGGAAGGAAGGTCAACTTTGTCAAAAGTCAGAAACACAATTCAGGTAGGTGTTAGGCTAATGTTAACCCTTTTCAATACATGATGGACAGCTGTTACGCCATGGTCAGAAGGGTAGTCTTGAATTTCCTCATCTGACAGGCCATCGAGGGATAGTGAGAACACTACCCACCGTGACGAGTTTAGGGTACGGTGAGGTTCAACCTTGAGTGGAAAAGTGTGTAACAGCATGGTGTGAAGCAACTTTTGAGCTTGGAAGGCACTTTCAGTTTCCAGCAACTGTGTCCCATTACGTTGGGGGGAACAAGTTTTGACAGGACTGGCAATTGCATCGACACCCCTTTGTATTTTAAAAGGGTTTCACTGACATGAAGTCATGGGAATCAGTTTGTGAAATGACAAGAAACTTTGGCAAGTTAGGCAAAACCTTCTAGGTCTTTGGTTCATTTAGTTTCCTTTTTCGGGTAAAAGTCAAAGTAGAAGAGGAGGAAGAAGAAGTCATTGCGAAGTTGTCCCCCATGATTACCGGTGTCTCCAATGCCGTGCTCCTTCCAAATGGAGAGCCCTCAGTGAGGGCTCACCCATCTTAGATGATTGTCCACACCTCCCAAGAAATGGACAGAGGGACCAATCAGCATGGTCAGAAGGTATCAGCTCGGGTAATCATCCCTCCCTGGGCCTGGCCTTTTCCAGGGGTACGTGCAGGCACTACATGCCAACCCAGGGCTGGGACTTGCGCATTACCCAGTCACCTTTTACGCAGCAAGTGAATGGGCAGCCTTCAGGAACGCACAGGGAGGAAGAACGGAAAGAGGAAAGGAAGTAAGTTGAAGAGGTTTAGTCTCAAATGCCGTGGTGGAGACTAAAGGAAGAGAGGAAGGCTCTAAGAGTACAGTAAGGAGGGAAAGGCAGAAGTAAAGGTTAGGAGACGAAGCTGGTCCAGGAGACCACCTAAAATCACACAGGACACCCATCTCCGGGCGAAGGCATAAACCATGGAGAGGGGTGGGGGAAGTGAAGCAGCCTTGAGTGGGAAGGAAGGCTGCTTCGACTCGGGGCCCCGTGCGCGCCACACACATAACCACAAAAGAACTGTGGACCCCCTGGGGGGAAAAATGAAAATAATATTTAAGCAATGATTCCCAGTCCATGGTATACAGCAATCCGTGAAAATAAAATATTCCTTCAGTAACAAAGTCTTGATTGCAGATTGTTTATTCTTTAATTATTAATTAATTAAATTCTTTAATTATCAATTAAAGAATATAACAATCTGCAATCAAGATGGTTTTTTACTGAAGGAATAAGATTTAAACAGGTTGCGTGCCAAATATGAAGGGTCTTTTTGGTGTGGAATGGGTGGCAGCTGTCAAAATGGAGGTATTTGTTGATAGTTGCTCGTTTTGATGTGGGCAGCCATCTTTGAGAAATAAGTGAACAAAGAGAAAGGTGGCTTGTTGGGTTGAGTAGGAGCAGGTGAAGTGAATGGAGGAGACCATGATGAGGTTTTTAAGGAATGTGGATAGTGTGTCCTCAGATTCAGTTCAGATTATGAAGATATCATCAATGAATCTGAACCAAATGAGGGGTTTGAGATTCTCGGTGGTCAGGAAGGAATTCTCTAGATGGCCCATGAACAGAATGCCATACAGGTGCCCATGGCTGTGCAGCAAATTTGTTTGTAGTTGATGCCTTCAAAGGAGAAGTAATTGCAGGTAAGGATGTAGTTGGTCAAGGTAACTAAGGAGGAGGCTGCAGGCTTGCAGGGGGTTGGCTGTTGTGAAAGCAATTTTCAACAGTGGCAAGGCCATGAGCATTGAGGATGTTGGTATAGAGGGAGGTGGCATCAACTGTGACAAGCATGGTGGCAGGTGGCAAAGGAACAGGAACAGTTCACTTCACCTGGTTCTACTCAACCCAACGAGCCACCTTCCTCGAAGTTGACCTATTCTTTAAAGATGGCCTTATCAGTACCTCTGTCCGCATCAAACATAGCAACCATTGACAATACCGCCCAATCCGCACCAAAAAGTCCCTTCCTTACAGCCTAGTCACCCACGGTTGCCGCATCTGCAGTGACAAGCAGTCCCTCTCCAAATATGCCAAACAACTGACTGAGGCCTTCACTGACTACAATTACCCCCAAACTTTGTCCAGAAACAGGTCTCATGGGCCCTGTCTGTTCAATTGCCCACCAGCTCCCTGCACACCCATCATTCAATCGAAAGGAGCACCCGTTTTGTGGCCCAGTATCACCCAGGATTGGAGCAGTTAAACCGTGTTCTGTGCCAGGATTTTGACTACCTTTCATCCTGCCCTGAGATGAGAAATGCCCTACCCAATATCCTCCCCAACCCCCTGCAGTGGTATTCTGCCACGTGCCAAACCTACATAATATCCTTGTCCATCCCTAATCCATCCCTGCTCCCGTCCAGCTCGTATCCCTACAACAGATCTAGATGCAAAACCTGTCCTATTCACCATCCCACCACCACCTACTCCAATCCTGTCACAAGCATTTCCTATCCCAGAAAAGGCAGGGCAACTTGTGAAAGCTCTACAAAGTGAGCTGTAACCACTGTAGAGCTTTCTACATGGGCATGCCCAGCACCCAGTTGTCTCTCTGAATGAAAGGCCATTGTCAAAGTGTGGTCAGGTGACAGCTAGACCATCCTGTTGCAGAGCATGCAGGGCTGCATAGTGTGACTCACTTCAGTGACTGCTACACAGCCTATGCCGTATGGATCCTCCCTACGAACACTAGCTTTTCTGAACTGGGCAGGTGGGAACTCTCCCTACAATATATCCTATGCTCCCACAATCCCCATGCCTGAGCCTTCACTAGTTCCTGCCTCTACCACTCTTCCCTCCCTTACGGTGCCCACAGTCTAGGGCTATCCTTACATTCGTCTCCCATCCTGCCACACATTTCAGTCCCTTCATTCCACACTGCCCTTCAGACAGCAATGGTGTATTCCCCCACCCATGCCTTGCATCCCCCCCCTTTCCCTCCTGCTTCCCACTCATTACCACTTCCTCACCCCCAACACTTGTTGCTCTCGGCTAGGTCGTGCTGGGTACCACAGAATGGCCACAGTGGCTGGAAACAGCAGTAATGTGTGTGTGAGTGTGTGTATGTTTGTGTCTCTAACTGAAGAAGGCCTTAACAGCCAAAAGCTCTAATGTATTCTGCGGCTCATAGGACATCTCTGAGTAAGAAACCTATCCTTCTCTAAAATATTAAATGATGATGATGATGATGATGATGATGACGATGATCATGATATTTACAGTGAGTTGCTACCTTTCCTCACATTATTGAAACTCTGAGGTTTGTAATTCTGTCAGAGGTAACAAAAGACTAGAAAGGGCTCTTGAATGAAATGGACAGTGCCTTCTAAAGGGTATTCTAAGATTAATATAAAAAAGGGTACCAACTTACCATTCTAACAACTACCCTGTATTACTGACATCGACATTATAGTGAATTGTTATCTTTCCCCAGTTATTTATACTCTAATCTGGGTTTTCCATTGTTAGATAAATCAACAAAAATAATAATAATTTTGTGAGGATCAGTGACCTGATGCAAGCCTCTCAACTGGATGTCATATCAACAACTTTCTTGTCTGAAAGGAGACTTACAATTTAACATGGAGTCTGAACCATGAGTCATTTCTGCCAACTCAGTGAGAGGTGAACACTGTGTTAAAACACAGACTGAAAAAATCCATGAGCCAAGTGAGTTTTGAACCAATGAGCCTTTAATTTCCAGTAGAGAGCTTTACCTTGAGACCACTTCAGTTATCAACAACAAAAGACAGAGAAATGCAATAGAAATAGATGGCTATTAATGGGAGGGGGAAAAGCAGATAAGAAAATCAGACACTTAAAATAATACTTAAAGGAAGGAAAATAACTGAAGATGCCAAAAGCATACAGGATTCATCCTAACAATAGTAAGAAAATCAGTTCTGAAAAAAGGGATTTTTTTTAATGTGTGATGTATTATGGGAAAATGTTCCTGCAAATACTTGTCCAATGTGTAGCCTTGTACAGAAGTGTAGCTCAGACAACATGACATCAAAACAGAAAACTAATGGCACAAGGAAAATCATGAAGTGTGGAGGCACACATTAAAGTGGGAGACCTACACATAATGCAGTAAGCACAAGGTGGAAGGTTGCACAAACTATTTAGAGATGAACACAAATACAACTTAGCCAGTGTTCAGAATGAAGAAAGGAAGCTTAAGGTTTAATGTCCCACCAACAGTATGGTCATTAGAGACAGTTCAGAATGAAGGCCATGTCAATAGGTACAACTATTGTTCTCCTGACCTTTCAGCCAGCCAACATGAGATATACTTTAGACTGAGGACATGAAACTCATAATGCAGAAAGGAGGATGTGGGAATCAATATACTTTTATTTTCAAAGGGTAGTCCTTTTATTCCCTTCAATAAATATCTCACATTGTTTGCATTGTGGGTGCAACATTAATAAAGGTGATTTTAAGCTGTGATTAATCTAGTGGTTTATTTGGATACTACAGCACTACAAACATCAAATTTTGTATGTCGTTCTTTTAAAATGTGGTTCATTGAATTGTGTAAGTTGTGTATATCATGTCACCCTTTGAAACTTCCTGGCAAATTAAAATTGTGTGCCGGAACCAGGTCTCGAAACTGGGATCTTTGCCTTTTGTGGGCAAGCTCAAAATGTTAAAATGATTGTTAAGCTTATGGGACTTACGAACTACCTTATACTAAGGATGCCACAAATATCCATGCCTGAGGGGGGATTCGAACCCCTGACCGTAGTGGTCGTGCAGACCGTGACTGGAGCGCCTCAGTCCCCGCGGCCATCATGGGCCGGCTGTGGGCAAGCGCTCTACTGACTGAGCTCCGTCCTCTCAACGACAGTTCTGCTAGTACCTTACCTCCTATTTTCCAAACTTCACCCTTTACTTTAATGTATTGTATATTGTTCGACAGGTGAGGATGCACAAAGGTATTGTGGACTTCCAAAAGTTAACAAATAAATTAAAGAAATGTTTCTTGTATAAAGACATTCCACAAGGAACATTTATTTAAATACATCAGTTAGCACAATGACAGAATGTATACATTTTTCTTGGCTATTCAGACTCACTCAAGTGTAACAATCATCACTCATATTTTCCTTTTCACAGTTTCTCAGTCATTAAAGCACAATACACTGGTCACAGTTACAATTATTGCAAATTTTGTACATTTTGACACTATTGTATACAAACAAGAAACTCTCTGGAACAAATGAACTGGTCAATTGCTGTTAATCGTACTGCACTAGAGCAGTGATCATAATACATACAAGTGAAAGCTCATAAATTTTTTCATGTCTGAAGTAAGATTTGTTTTTACAGTAGGCAGAGCCTGTGGGACAGCAGCAGAAAATTATAGTTTTGACATACAGCACTGTTGGTTTTTTTTCCCACTGAATGTTTGAGTTTTAACAATAATACAGCAAACAACCTTGAAACATATGAACTAATGAATGTAATTCAAATAGAATCACAAATACAAATTTGCAACATAGTGCACTTTATATTTCAATTATATCTCCACTGTTGCTGTACTCAACATCATGGAATGGATTAAAATGCAATGAATAAATGAAAGATATGTTAAGTTTCCAGACATGTCTGTTGTAGGCAAGAATCTCCCTAAATGCATTACAACCACTTGAAATATATTTACAACAAAAATAAATTGGACTCACTTTAGATGTTAATAACAAATCAAACTCTTTTGCTGGAAAGGGTTGTCACAAATCTTGTCACCCTACAGTCTCTATTTGCTTTACTTTCACACTGATGTACAATCATCATTTTTCCCCCTTTTTTTTAACTGTTTGCTTTGTTTACATACTATTTTATGAAAAATCTCAGTACAGTTCACTGAGCTTTATGATATTCTTACTATGAGATTCTACTTATCATCTACATCACAGTAGCCTGAGAATGTGTTTTCTTATGTCATATGCTCTTATGCTCTGTTCTTTGTACCTCTTCTTCTATTTCAAAGTGCAATAGTAAAACAATGAATGGAAAAGTGAGATGTTATAAATTACATCCAAAATGCTGTTTGTACATGTGACATCTCCACCTTTGTGAAATTAATTACTAATTTGCAGATTATCATATTGCCTTTACAACTTCCAAATTTTGTTAATCAATCTTAATATAAAACATGTTTTTAATATTTGTTTTTGTACTTACAAAGCCTATTACTTGCTCAAATTTGATATGATTTTTCTGCAAAAAAATCGATTTGAGACTCTTACAAAGTTTAAAATTTCCAGACTGATTCATAAATCAAACACGAGTGAGACATCTGCACTTCAAATCTGGTTTTCTCAATACAGTGAAGAATATGAGATTGATTACCTTAACATAGGTCATGGGTGGCATTCAAAAAGGAAATTTTAAAATCTTGAACAAAAATATACATTAAGGAATACTTTTTATCATGTGAAATAGAGAGCAAAGGAGTGGCACTTAATACCACACCCTTTTTTTCTATTTCACTGCCCAGGACACACACACACACACACACACACACACACACACACACACACAGGCTATTAGTCAGGATGCCAACAAGCTGTGTACCTCTTTCTTCCCTGGACTGTTTATAAGGCTCTGTACTATTGTATAATCATGACTTTCAGAGAACACTGCTTTTTTTTTTAATATGGTGAGAAGTTTTAAATAAAATCACAAGATTAGAATGACTGTTGAAAAAGTAAACAAGCCTAAACCAACAGATAGTGCAGCATCTATCTGAAAAAATCAAATGTAGAATACACAAATGTAGTGTGCACTGAATGCAGAATTTATCTTCATTAACTGATGTTGAAGTGTGCAACGAACCACTTTTTCAACTTAAATAAATATGTACGTAAAAAATAGATGAAGAACACTTACCAGGCGAAGGGGCACAGGCAGTAATAGCAACAAATAAACACACAGACACACACACACACACACTCAAAAATGCTAGCTTTCGCAGCCTAGCTGCTTCATCAGGCAGAAGGGAAGGAGAGGGAAAAGGAAATGATGAGGGATTTAAGGAAGGGGGTAAGGAGCCATTCCAATCCCGGGACAGGAAAGACTTACCTTGGGGGAAAAAATGGAAGGTAAATAAATGCACATACAACCACACATTTACACAGACACAAGTACACTTAGGCAGACATACTGTAGAACTGTTGACAGTTCTACAGTATGTCTGCCTAAGTGTACTTGTGTCTGTGTAAATGTGTGGTTGTATGTGCATTTATTTACCTTCCATTTTTTCCCCCAAGGTAAGTCTTTCCTGTCCCGGGATTGGAATGGCTCCTTACCCCCTTCCTTAAATCCCTCATCATTTCCTTTTCCCTCACCTTCCCTTCTGCCTGATGAAGCAGCTAGGCTGCGAAAGCTAGCATTTTTGAGTGTGTGTGTGTGTGTGTCTGTGTGTTTATTTGTTGCTATTACTGCCTGTGCCCCTTCGCCTGGTAAGTGTTCTTCATCTATTTTTTACGTATATATTTTTTTCCTGTTAGGAATTTTTCCTCTATAATATTCGTATCATAAATAAATATGTATGATGACTATCACTATGTGGATTTTGTATGAATGCTATTTGAATACAGGCACTGCTAAACTTTTCTGTACTACAACATAGTAACCTGACACCATTTTCGGTATCTCTCACCACCAGCCCATAGAATGAACACAAATGATGATCAGAATGTGACACTTTGTGGATGTTTGTCTGCCTCTTTGTGTCCTGTTCAATATACTTTAAATGCATGCTAAACACCATCACACTCTTATCTGAGCTGTGAGAATGAGTAGTACTGTTACAATGTAGAGATATCTGGATGAGGAAAATAAATAAGAAAATAAAAAATCATTATAGTATCAATGTAAAGTGAAATAGTTTAGTGAAATTACACGCAATTGATAAATTCATAAAACACCAGTCTTTTAAATTGTGCCCCACTCCCCAATATCTATGAATCAGTGTAGGGGAAGATTGTTCTGTAAAATTGCTTTCTAAGTGTAATGTCCAATTTCTTGAAGATATACCCTACTCACTTTGCTGTATGAGAAAAATTAGAGATAGAATTAGCATAAAGAAATTACGTAAAGACTAATAATTCCATTAAATACAGAACAAATCAACCAAAAGTGGCAAGATGATGATGGCTTTGTTCATACTTTCATATTGATATTTTTCCTATCTGAAATTGACTGCAGAAGTTTATTATAATACAGTGGTCAACAATTGTGAAATATGTATAGGAGGAGAGGATGTTATGACTATTTTAGTACATAAGCATCAGTATAGCCAACTATTGAACGGAAGGGATCTTCATAATCCAAAATACTGGAAGGGTTTCAGATATATATAAATGCTCTCTTTTGTTACCAGCCAGACAAAAAGAATGGCAGAAATTAACAAATCACCACTGAACTAATTTTCGCAGTAGGGGTCTTTTGTTCAGAAATTGACTAAATATTGTTTACATGGGCCACAAATTACATGTAGGCATAGAGTAACAACAACACAAAATACACATCACACGGAAAGAAAAAAAAAGTTGAAGACAAATAAAGAAATATTTTGAAATGCAGTTTGTTACATAACTGCTCTTAGTTGTATACACACAGTAATAGTTGTTATAAATGCAAGACACCCTTGAATATAGATTATTAGAATTAGAATTATTAGAAAGTACACTCTCCTAAACAAATCACTTTACTGCAATAACATTACATTTTCATATCCACAAAATACTTTAAAGTATCTTTTTGATATTGACATATCTGTTGAACAGAATAAAATTGATTAAAAATAAATATATCTCCTAAAAGTAAATGAAGCTTCTCAATTATTTAATTTAATAGTACAGACATAATTGTTGCTAAAAGTTTGTCACATAAATTTAAATCTTGTGGAACAGTTGAAATTTGCAAAAGATCAGAGCTCCCACTACAGAGGACATAATTTTAAGTATTCTGTAATCGTATAAAATTCCTATTATTTTTAATCTGATTTTTATAAACATCTTGTTGCTATTAACAAGGTGTATGGATATTTCAGTACTTGCAACACTACATTTATAATGAGAATTAAAGATTAGCGAGTCATAAGCAAATTCAGACAAATGGATACCTTGAATTATTTCATCTCAACTGATACCAACAAGCAACACATAAAAATACCAAACCCATATCACTACATTTAGAGGAAAGGAAGCAGTTTTAGGTTAGATACATCAATAACTATGCAGTATGGGATATCGCAAGTATAAATGCAGAATTTTTAGGGAGGAAAAAAAATCTATTTGAAGCTAGTGACATTGAAAATATTTCCCAGCCCTATATTTGTTGGATGGAGAAAGGGTTGAGACTTAGAAACAATATGAAGAAGGAACTTAACAAATTGTTTTGGTTTAGTATATAACCAAACTGTACCCATTTAGTGCTCTGGCATTACATTCTATACCAACAAAACTAATTAAAGCATCTTTGGTAACATTACTTCTCCATATAATTAGCTGTAAATGTTGACACAATCTCTCCCAGAAAATATTTTCCTCATTATTTTTCAGTAGAATAAAAATTAATGGCTTCTAAAACATATTGAAGTGGGCAGTGAATAGTTTTCAAATATTATTTTTGTGAGCTATTTATAAATTAAGACAACACTGTTGGTGAGTAAAAGAAACACATTCCTCAGAGTTGGAATATGTCGTAAAGGTGAGACCTATCAATAGTGATTTGTTAACATCAAACTGGAAATTGCTTTTAAGGTTAAACAGATCACTAGTGCCTCTGCTGATAATATTCAGACACTCAAGTACATGAAACCTGACAATTCCTTTGCAATCTTTGTTAATGAAATGCACATATGTTGCTTTTAAGGTTAAACAGATCACTAGTGCCTCTGCTGATAATATTCAAGCACTCAAGTACATGAAACCTGACAATTCCTTTGCAATCTTTGTTAATGAAATGCACATATGTTTCCTTTATGTTTACACCGTAAAGCTTTCTTGCAATACTGATATAAAGTTTTCATATTTTCATAGAAAATACATTTTTCACTGTTTGATTGTGACTGATGACATCTGTTCACTATTGAAACACTGAAATTTGAGAAGTGGGTAAATAGAGTTGTGCAGCGAATACCGATCTTACAGTAAGATGTCAGGAATCAGTTTCCAATAATTTTCAACATTTCTGAAACAAGTGAATGGAGGTTACAAGAGACAGTGGAGGGGGATTGGCAAGGGCAACAATTACGGATGATGATAAAGCAAACAAACAGGAAATGTTAACGAAGTATGATGGAGCTGAGTTTTCTATATTGATTCTATATAGATTTTCGTCACACCTGTGTGCAACTCAGCAGGTCATCTTTACTATGGATGGTGATCTATCCTTTTCACAAAATTTGCCAACCACTGACTGTACACTAAATATGAACGCAAGAGGAAACAGAGTGCAATAAAAATTACAACCAGCAAACCAGTACTCAAAAGTTTTGAACAAATGTATTTCTTACTAATACACTCCTCCACAATCTTTTGAAAATTCTATTTATCTGAACAATGTCAGTTAAACAGAATTTTATTTCAAAAATGAATAAAAGGAAGTCATTAAAATTTGCTTTTTAGGTATGATCTGCCTTGAGCAAATACAATTGTAAAATATACCTGTAAGTCCATCCCTTTATCTTCTGAATAGTCTAATGGTAGATGAATTTTATAGTCCTTGTCAATAAAAATGTATGAGATTAACTGCTGATAAGTTTGTTTGCATTTATTTACAGAAACATAAACAGGAACAACACGGTACAGCAATAATATGAAGCTTACATCTGCACAAAACAAACAGTGCCAATATGTTTACAAGCGATTTTAAAGTTGGTTATGACATAAGTGTAATGTTATTTAAAATGTAATGACTTCAATAAGAAGACAAAGTCTAGATTGCATGTATAAATTACTAATTTACTCATTAATACTTTCGGCAAGCTATGTTTCCATTGTCAAATGATCAAATGTTACTTTGCCAAAATAATAAAATACAAAATGAAACATATGAGACAGTACTGTATATCATTACATGTTGTTTAGAGCACAGTGGACATAATATCTTTGACATATGAAATTTGCACATTTAAAATTAGAATTCATGTAGCACTGTACATAACATACGTTGTTTGGTATGTACCTTGGTCATCTGATGCTTGCATACTTGTAGTTGAAATTACATAAGTTCTAGCATTCATGATGAAGCATTTGTACTCCTGAATTTGGTGTCTCGTTCCATACCAATTGACCACTACAAGCATTACTAACTGATCAACATTTCAAGCTACTAAGTATCATCTACAAAAGAAACCACACCACCTACATATCTGGAACTATGTCCCACTAACACATTATTTTGTGACTACTTCCATTACCTGTGGTGGTCACGTGTGAGACCGTTAAAGTATAAATATACATGTGGAACACAGTATAGTAATACACTGTGTTTTCCACAGGACACTATATTGATTAAATGCTTCACAATTGGAAGCCAGAACAAGAATGACATAGTTTGCAAGTTAACTTCAATATAGTCCACATGCCTATATTCATATATATTTCATTTTGAGCATAACATAATATCCAGGTTTCAGTGTAATCTTGAGCTGTATACACTTAGACTGAAACATAAAAACAAAGTTTATATAGATCTCAAAATAATGGGTGGTATATAAACTCTACCTTGAGCTATGTGCATCTACACTGAAACCTAGGCATTTCTGTGCTACATGTTACAAAATAAACTGTCTTTCACGTAACCCAGATATTTGTATAAGATGAGTTCAATTAGACTTTGTAAAATAATATTCTGTTGTTATAAAACAATTATGGATTTAAACTATACAATGCACTTTTGTTCAGAATGTAAATGACAATCTTCAGTGTTAATTATATATATAAAGACTTGTAATAGCCTGCCATTTTTGTGATGTTCATCAGCTTGCAACTTGCACATTTATTGTCGATGCTTGGTTTCTCTTGAAGAGATGTAGACACTACAATTATAAATGAAGATTTGTTCAAATTAAATGTCATCTACTGCTTGGTTGTTGGTATTGTATGTTGGTGGGTGTCTCTTTACATAAAAGATATTACATTGTACTTAATTGTCATAACCTGAGTGTGGGGGTCCTAATGTAATGTAATCTTGTATAATGGCATATAACTTGATGTAAGCAGAAGTCATAATTTTTTTTTAATATGGTGCCACCATATATAGATCAATAGATCATCTTTGGTTATGGCAATTGACTGTTAAATTTCATCTTATATGATGGCAGCACTCTCCTCTGATAACAGAATGAATTACTATAAATAACAACTTTTGAGAATGTATCCTATGCCGGTTTTGTTCTGGCTATCATTGGTGGCGCATTTAATCAACATATTGTCCTGTGGAGAACACAGTATATTACTGTACTGTGTTCCACATGTATATTTATTCCTTAATGATCACACACGACTTCCAAAATTAATTGAAGAGGTCATGAAATGATGTGCTCATTGGTCATAGTTCCAGATACAAAGGTGATGTGGTTTCTTTTGCAGACGAAGCTTAGTAGCTACAAATCTCAATCAATTAGAAACGCTTGTAATGATTAATTGGTATGGAACAAGACACTGCATTCAGGAGTACAAATACTTCATCATGGATGCAAGAACTTGTGTAATTTCAACTTCAAGTATGCAAGCTTCAAATGACCAAGGTATTATCACAATGGTGAACCAAACATCATGTGATATGTACAGTGCTATATGAATTCTAACTTTAAATGAGGAAGCATCATATGTGAAAATACTACATCTGTTGTGTACTAAACAACATGTGATATGTACAGTGCTGCATCAATTTTAAATTCACATGTTTCATTTTGCATTTTATTATTTTGGCAAAGTAACATTTGATCATTTGGTCATTTGATAATGGCAACATAGCTTGCCAAAACTATTAATGAGTAAATTATATGTATGATCTAGGCTTTGTTTTCTTATTAAAGTCAATACATTTTAAATAATATGTTAGGATCACTCTCCATATTGGCAATGTCAGCTAATAATATTAGTGTAATAGAATTTTGATGTAAGGACTGGATCCAGAACAGTGATTAAACAATTTTGCATACATCTGTTAAAATTTTGATTGAATTTGCAATTTCGACACTGGAGATTGTCAAACATTGTGGGCTTTTACAGCCTTTACTACAACATTATGTTGCCACATGCTTAAACACAGTTCCCAGCACTATCAAAACAAATACACACAGTGGTATAAGTGTATGCAGTTTTCCACACATGCCATGTAGCTAGTAAAATAAGTAGTCTGTTAGCAAAAATATATCTACAATACATACAAATTACAACAGCCTGCTATCATACTCCAATGAACATGTTGACTATGTGAGCACACAGTTTGGTGGATGTGATTTCACCAGCTGACAACTATAATTGAAGTTAATGCACAGTGTGTACTCACAATGTGTGTGCAGCAGCACGTAGATTAATACCAGCCCTTGTATTTGCATTCAGACTGTTATGAACTCTTGTCCAGTACATCACAACATAACATCACAGTGTAGGCTTTAGTATCCCATACAATGCTCAATAAGGAAGTGTCAAAACTACAATCACATAAAATTTTTAATGGTCTTGGGAATAAAGACTTCATCCAATAAGTGAAATATATGATACCATTCTTGTGTGAAATAAGACTAATACTCAAAGTTCTTCAATAAGATTATTTTCTTTATTCAGCATTCTTTTAGACTTCAAAAATAGCGTTCTAAAAGTAAATACAGGACCACTGGATACATGTTTCACTGTAAGTTGTGAAGCTACGACATTGAACAACAGTTAATCATTATTAACAATAAATCTGCATATTACAATAATTCTTGCAGTTTATCAGGCTACACTGAGCACACTGCAATTTTAAGTTCCAATATTATATTTTGAATTATCTACAAGGTGTACCTATAAAATAATTTTATTGTGATAATGGGGTACAATATATTCCAAAATCTTAAATAACTGCAAATGATTAGGAAGTTAAATTTGAATCATTTGGTGGTTTATAATCACGTATTGAAATACCAATATCCAACAAAATATCCATAATGTGGTTCACTAGTAGCAAAGTAAACTAGAACCGGTTGTGACTCCAAAATATACATCAGTTAAGTTAATTGTAATTAAAGTTTGCATCAAATATATGTAAGTAATGAAACAGAAAGTATGATCTTATAATGGAAAGTCCAGGTTGGAATTCAACAACATAATACAGACAGTTTACAATTCACCGCAAAGATGTACAATGTGATGTGACAGGCACATACATGCAACATTTAAGCTATTGGCCATTGACCTGACTCAGAACAAAGAGCAATCACACAGGCACATTTCACAGCTTCACAACCGTCATCTCCAGCTGCCCCACTCTGAATCACACTCTGATTCAGTGTGTGGCATCCGGAGATGATGGTTGTGTAGCTGTGAAGCTTGCCTGTGTGATTGCTCTCTATTCTGAGGAAGGCCAATGGCCAATAGCTTAAGTGTTGTATGTGTATGTCTTTTTTATGTGCCTATGGAACACTCATGTCTTTGCAGTGAATTATAAACTGTCCTCATTATATTGTTGAAACAGAAAGTGTATCATTTATACATACGTTCTCCTGATTGTAACAACTTTCTCGCTGTCCTGTATAAAAGGAACGACAATGCGAGAGCCTCATAGTGAAGATTTGGGAGAGACTAGTATTTTACATGTTTCACAGTAGCTCAACACATTCTGTGAACAAAAGTCAACAAAGTGAGGGTATTGCACTAACTTTACTGGGAAGACATACAAATTATACTGAAAATATATAATGTATTTATCTAACATTTCTCAGTCAGGTACAAAAGGTTTCTAATAATTAATAATGCTCCTTAAAATTGCAGCCATTCCTCATGTTAAATGAAAAACCTCTGGATACAGAATGTGAAATCAGTTGAATAAGGAGAGAAAATATTGTAATGTGCTCAATAACCTTTATTGGAAATTGACACAAGTAAAAATATAGCTGAAGGCAGTCTGAAAAGATGTATCTGGCTATTAACGGAAAAAAAAGAGTTAATATTAGTAGTTCAATTTATGAACAGGTGTTCAGTAAAGAGGAAAATAAAATTTTCAATTAGTTACTTGTATCCTACATCACGGCTGAGGTTTCAGAGCTGCTGGGAGAAACTGCCCACATGTCAGACATTTTTGTAAACGCTTTAAAATCTATTTTTAAGGAAAGTCATTAATTTGACAGGTACTGGTATGATACCCAAAAGTGAGAACATAGATATTTTAGTTTTGAATACCTTGGCAGTACAACATGGCAATGCAAAGTAATGCATTTAAATGCATATTAAGGGGATGTTTTAAAATCATGATACTTTCATGTACTAATGAAACAACATAGTCTTTCTTAAAACACAAAAAAAAAACGTTTTACTTTTCATATTTTTCAACCATTCTAAAGTAACATACTTTTAGTAACAATTTCATGTGAATTACAAACAAATATGACTAGTAACTGAAACTGAGTACAGTAGTTATAAAGAGGTTGAGATAAAACAGTGACCTGAAAATGAATATCTAATACCTCTCTTTAAGTAGTTGAGGGAAGCCGTCACTTTACACACAAAGCATGCAATGTGAGAAATGTTTAACTGCATTGAGAATTTGCTTGATATAATAAGTAGATTACAGTTCAAAATTTGGCATATAAAAGAAGAAAAAATAGATTTTAAAGTAATATTTTTTAACTTTGTCATTGTTACTGTAAATACTCATTATATACATCAGTTCATCGTATCTCTCAGGGAAAATTTGTGATTAAATAAGCACAATGGAGTATAGAGGTCACCAATCACTTAGTTTATTTAAGAAGTGAATGGCAGTCGATCACATTACACAGAAGAATGAAATTGTGCTCTAAAATCTGTGAAAGGAATGATCATAAAGAAGATACATAAATGTGTGTATTGCACAAAGACTTTTCATGACTATTGCAACAAACACATTTCATTTACTATTCCATCCACTACTGTAGTAAGGACATTCATACACAGGATAGCTCAGGTCACATGTTCTACAATCTATGCCAGTAATTGACATCACTCCCTTATGCATATGTTAGGTTAGTAGCCATCTATTTCATTACAAAGGTAAACTATGTTAAAGCCACATAGGTACAAAAAAATCACTTTCCTATAATTTACAATGACTCTTCTGTATTTCTTCTCGACTCAAATTGGTAGTTAAAAATAATATTTTATATCATTAGTATGCTGTCAACCATATCCATTGTTCACATGACAGACAAAGAATATTTTGAACTGACTGGCTTCAATACCCTCTGGGTAAACTTATCACAGAAATTTAAAATCATATTTAGTTCCAACTTACTCCACTATCCTTACCTAGAGCATAATAGAAAATATGTCCTAAGAATTAATACCGCGTATGAAAGCACTTTTGTCTGCACGCACACACATACATACTCATACACAATGAAAACACGCAATTCATTAAAATAAGTACAGAGTGCTGCTGGTCACACATTTATTTCTGCTCCTCTGTGTGATTTGATGGAAATTAATATATGTAAAACTGATTCTCATCGCACAATCATAAAATACACAATTTGTCAGTTCTCAAAATGTAATATTTTGTTTTAATGAATATTAAAGAATGGTGAAAATATATTTTCATTTCTGACCCATAATCCATCCATTAGTATTTTCAACTACTGTTCTGTCATCCTCATTTCATACAGTAACATATCACTAAGCAAGTTTTACATAAAATTAACTTTTATAAAATGGGAAAGAGAGATGGAAATATATCTTAGTATATACGAAATGTAAGAGTGAATAACATATTGCATGAACACTTTGTCGTATGAAGCTGAGAGATGCTAAGTCAATTGACCATAATGTTATTTTAAAAGCAGTGGTTTGCAGTAACTGGGTCCGGAGGTGTGGCGGTGGGAGGGGGAACACAACAGATACTTGTCAATTGCTCCATGTCAAAAGAAAAACTGGCTTGCATTTACGTTACTGCAATCTGTTATAATTATGAATTATACATTATCACAAGAGAGTTCTACTGAAGTCACGCAACTGAGGTGGTGGTTGCAGCAACAGGATAACGTATTTGCAACACAACGAGTGGTCTTTTACCAATACTGTTCTTCCCAAGAAGTCAACTCTCCCTTCAATTGTGGTCAAGGTGAAACAGAAATTTCTATATACATAAAACAAATTGCAAAGGGTGCCACTTCATTTCTTTAACATTTAAATTGTTCAACATTTTAGGGGCATCTATTTGAAGTGGTCTGTACAGGTTGACAGATGTGCTGAAAAGAGATACAAAAGAATACAGCTCTAGATCAAAGTCTGGAAACAAAGAGTTATTGTCATATTACAATGAAAATTACAGTCTATATATTTTGGCTTCAAAGAGAAACTAAATATTCATGGTTCCTGTTTTGTTACGAGTGCATTTTGAAAGACTTTCTGACAAATGCCCTTTACCTTAATTACTTGGTAGATTTACAGCAAATCTGCACAAGCAAGGAGGTCATAATATATGGTAACTCAGTAGCACTCTTAAGATAAAAACATTTAGAGGCATTAGTTCTACCTAATCCTCTCTGAAGACCTCTAAATTTAAGTTATACACTCAAATATAATTCGATATTTGAAAATTAAAATCAGCACACATACAACATTTCTCTGGTAAGATTGGAAAAATATTTCATATTCAACTAAAATATAATAAGAGCTTCAAAATAACTATAAAAGTTTTCCATGACACAGTTTGATTTCATGTGGTGGACTAAGCTATGTTGGTTGATTCAACCAAAAATGGAAAAAAAAATGTATTGTCCAAGGATGGGGAGAGGAAGGATGGAAAGGGAGCATGGAAAGGGAGGGGGCAGAGGGAAGGGAAAGGAAAGGAATAGGGGGCGGGGGAGGAGGACAAAGTTCCTCTTGTAACTAAACCATCAACAAACACTACTTAATAAACACAGCCTGAGGAAAGGAATAAAGTTAATATAAAAACTGTGCCCTGGAACTTTGGACAATGTCATGTAGTAATGAACTATTTTTCCAATCATCACTTCATTCACATAATTAACAAATACTGGTATTTATTTCATAACTACATACAAGTAATTCTAAGTAATTGAAATCTCACAATAACCTTTTACTGACAAAAATTCTGGAATAAAAAAACATTATATTAATAAACCTTTAGGTACAATGTTATAGGAGGAGTAATGTCAATGTAAAAGAAACAATAAAATGAATATTTTGAAATTAACAAAAATCCTTAATTTAAAAACTTTTGTACATCAAGCACCTTAAACCACTAAAAATATTGTACAGTAAAAATAATGTGTCCAAAAATATGAATTTCAAGCACATTCTTGCAGAACTGAAAAGGTAAATGTGGAGTTAACTTTTATATAACGGTGAATACTAAGTGAATAGAATGGTGGTCCCTGATATGAAAATATCATCATTTGTTTTTTACTTCTTTTGCAATTTGTAGAACATTTATTGACACAGGCATTCTTGTCCAGTTAGTACCAGAACACAAAGTGAATACCCTATAAAATGTATAGAGTATGTAAATAGTTCCACAAGAGATGTTCACACAACAGGTGCTATGCATGATACAAGCTGGGCAAAGTTCATACAAACATCCATTTCTTTACATTTATGTCAATGTAAATGAAAGAAAAACTTCAAAAATTAAACAACATACAAAACTGTTATCCCAAATACAAAGTGACAGAGGGTAAATGTTTTGTTATAACTATTGGCATCATTTCAGAAATTTATATTAAAAATAGAAACTTAAATTTGATCTGCTTTGTAATCCATAACCATTAACAACACACAGTGCACGATACATTCTACAAAGTTTCTCTTATCATCATCATCTTGTCTTTAGCACACACATTTACTGATATGTTAGGTGAAAAAAAGTTCCATGTATCGTGCTTCCATGAAGTGATCAAATTTATATGTTATGACAATATAAACATCATGAAATTCCAGGAAGGATTCAACAATATTTTTGAGAAGGATAGGCTGTTTACTCAACTAGGGGTGTCCAATGAGCCTCAGAGAGGCACAAAGAACAGAATACAACATTAGAGCTTTCGGCTGTTTAGGCCTTTGTCTCATATTGGCCACAGCGGCCAGAGACAGTGGTTGTGTCTATATACGAATGTTTCTCTCTCTCTCTAATCAATGAAAGGCTAAATGACCAAAAGCTCTAACATTGTATCCTGTTATTGGTGACTTTCTTCGGCTCATCATATGTCTGTGTGGTGAGTAACCAACCTAACGTTCTGAAAAGTATTGTTAAACATCGTGAAAGTAACCATTTATTTCTAATAATCTAAACAGGCACAAAACCATTCTGAAGTTTGTAGCAACTCATTGAATTTGTCTTTAGTTCACTGAGATCAAACTAAAATTTAATAATACAATATATCCTTTGTGCTCATACTGCAGGCACACAGAAAGGAAGTGTCACAATATCTAATATTTTTCTACTAAGACATATTTAATACCAATGCTTTATCAAATTAATAAATAGGAAGCACATACTTCTAAGTCAACAATGTAGCATAAATATCAAATATGTAAACTTAAACGGAACAAAGCCATCCAAAGACACTGTCGCATTGCTCACTGAAATGTAAAATGAAATGAAAAAAATATTAGGACATATCATATTACTGCACAGGAAAGGGAATAACATTGTTTACAAAATAAAACCTAACTATTAATTGCTAAATTTTATGACTCACAGTGCCTATTAGCTGACATCGAGGTAAGTTGTTTTCAATGTCAACCACTATTGCACAAGCTCAAAGTAAGCTTTAAGACAATAGGCAAGTAACATTTAAAGGGGGGGGGGGGGGCAAGAAGGGAAGCGGGAGGAAGATAAACAGGGCGTGGGAACATACTGTATGTATAATGTTCCCTAACTTGAGGTTTAAAGGTAAAATAAACTTCAAAGGATACTGGTTTTTATACTTGCTTAAGTTACAATTTATGTAAACACTTCCATTTCACCTTACATATTCACACTCTTTAAAACCATCTACAGATGAGCAACACGATTCCCAAAGGGTTTTTATTCATCTGACAACTCAGTCACAGTTACATCTCAGCAATGCAACCACATAGATTATTAAATACATCTCTAAAAAAATGTATCACTACTATCACATACTACATCGATTTTCAAATGACGGATGATTTAAGGCTGCACATATAAGAAACTTTGGTGAGAGTTACACTACTCCAAAAACTAAAGTGAATAGTAAGCTGTAGGAGACAAATAAATAGGTGCCCGGTAAAAGCTGAACACGGGGCTCTAAAGTACACAGTACATTTTAAATAACACTTAAAGCAATTTTTGAGGACACTGAACATTTTGGATGTGTCTGAAGTAGTGAAAATTTATATCTCATTTCAGGAATGAAAAGTCACTACATCTAATAACAATGAATTACAGGTGTAGCCAACATTCCATGTTACATCAACTGAAACTACCTTAAAACTAAAGTTTCAAAAATATGGCAGCCTAAGAAGTTGCCTGCTCAACGAATGTAAAGCTGCCTCAGTGCAGCGCGAGATGAAAGACGGGTTCACAGTCTCTGGGGTTGCTTCCGCGGAGTGGCAGTGCTAGCTGCAGGCAGCACACGCGGCTGCTGCTACCTGCGCGAGATCAGGCCGTTCGAAGAGGGAGGCACCGTCGGCACCATCTCCAGCTCAACCAACAGTGGGAAATGATCTGAAATGTATGAAAGTTGAACCCTTTAGAAACTCCGTCAACAGAAGCGACAGTACAACTGTTTTTCTATTAATGTCTCCAGACAGTTTCCTGCAGCTCTGCTACCTCACATTATCCATCTCTGAGCCTTATTCATTTTTTGATTGCAAAAATCAGGTTATTGGTGTACTGGTTCAGGGATTCAGGACTGGAGCAGACTTGTTTGCCACAAAGACCTAAGCTGTAGGGAAGGGACCGTTTGATATGGAATGGCTGGCAGCTGTCATAATGGAGGTACTGTTGTTTGTTGGTTGGTTTGATGTGGACAGATGTGTGAAGCTGCTCACTGGATAAATGGAGGTCAACATCAAGGAAAGTGGCATGGGATTTGGAATAGGAGCAGGTGAATCTGATGGAACCAAAGGAGTTGAGTTTGGAGAGGAAATTATGGAGTTCTTCTTCACTTTGAGTCTAGATCATGAAGATATCAACAATACCAAACTTTGGGTTGACAGGCCTGGGTGTCCAGGAAGACTTCCTCTAAGCTTCCCATAAATAAGTTTGTGTACAAGGGGGCCATCCTGGTTGATTATTGTATATTGAGCTATGGACTTGGATCTAATGTAACATTCATAAAATGAGAGAGACCTGTTAAAACAGTTTAGTCTTTGTGAAATGTATTAGTTGGGTTCAAATAAACCCTTATGTTCCGTTCAGCACTAAAAACTTTGAAGAGTTTTAATTTAATGGTGCAAATAATTATTACATAGATAGAAGTCTCCCCCTTCATTATCCAGCTGACACCTTCTGTGATGACTGTCCGAACCTGTGCAAGAAGAAGTTGTTTTAAGAGGAATAGTACTACTGGGCCTCTATTCAATAACTATAATTCATAAATCTGAACTGACGTAGCAAAGATGGTGTTGTAGTGGTTCATACTAAAATTTACATGGTAACAATACAAGGTCTGACCACCCCCCACACCCAAATTTACCAATATTGGATTTGTCAAAGGCATCATCTCCTTCCGTCAATCCCTACAGTTGAAATCTGCTTTGCCACCAAACCTTCCAATCAAAGCCAATCTAACTCCCAACATTGAACCGTGGCTCTCCTAATTCATACCACCATCCAATCTTGATCCTCCCTCAGTCCCACCTAACCACCCTTTGGTCATCTTCCAGAAATTCCTCACTTCGAACTTGGCATTAACATCCCTCTCAAAGACCCTTTCTCATAAAACCAACCTTTTGATAGAAGAAAGGTCAGCCTTACACAACCTCAAAACAGATCCCAAATTAATCAACCTACCTGCAGACAAAGATTCCACCAATGTTGTGATGAATAACAGAAATTATGTGATCTATGTCAATTGTCTATTCCTCCATCTGTAAGTTGTGCCAGGACAACCCCATCCCAAAAGTACAAAATGATCTACAAACCCTGCTAAAATCTTAATGGCCCTTCCTAGAACCTCTCCCCCGAATCCACAGATCCTCTGCACATGTGCCCTTGATTTGTGTTTCTCCACTGCTGAATGTGCAGCACATCTATTGCAGAACTCCAGGCATGCTGAACAGGTAAATATTGCCCTAAATGAAACAGGACTAACTGTAACTGGCTGCTTGCGGGCAACCCCTGTTGACAAAATCTACCACATCTTGGGCATAGCACCTCCACACATCTGAAGGAGAACAGCAGCTAAAGTGAAAAGAAAGAAGCAGGAGACAGATCAGACACACACCCTATTTCGATGCGAACATCAAACACGAAGACTCAAGTCGAGAAAAGTTTCCTCCTGACAATGCAACCAACCCAGATATCACCTGCGAACCATAGGATACAACTCTGGCGTAGATATCAGAGAAATATTGGGACAACCCCAAGGAAGAACTTGCTACAGGTCATCATCTCCCATACATGACATTTGAAGGTACTCAATAGACTGAGAACTGGAGTATCTCGGTGTAATAAGAACATGAAGAAATGGGAATACATCTCAGGGGACAAACTATGTGAGTGTGGTGAACCTCAAGACCATCAGCACATAACTGCAGGAAAGTGTTGGAACCTGTTTCCATGGATGGCAGTCAGTGCAACGGAATTCTGGGCAGCACATGGAATTTAAGTATGCACATATTCTCTGTAAAACTTGTAATATACAAGTATGGTATGCTATGTATGATATGTTATACATAATGTTATGTTCTGGACAAGTATAAATAAATAAATCTCCCTAGTAACTCCAACACCACCCCACACACCTACCTTTTACATGCTCACAAAAAACCATAAACCTACAATCGTGGATGCCCAATTGTGGCTGCTTACTGCGCTCCCACTGAAAGAATTTCAGTCCTTATTGACCAGCACCTCCGACCGATTGTTCAGTACCTAGCCTCCCACATCCAAGATACCAGTCACATCATTCGCCAGACGTATCATGAGGGCGGGCTACCCATGAAAGCAGCTATGTGGTTTACCAATTGCAATGATTGCAAAGCGTTTTATGTTGGTATGACTGTGAACCAGCTGTCCATCATCATGAATGGCCACCATCACACTGTGTCAAAAAGCAAGATGGCCCACCCTGAGGTACAGCATGCAGCTAAACACAGCATCCTGTATTCAATACGTGTTTACTCCCCAAGGCACTTGGAACCTCCACTCCACCACCAGGTCTTCTGAACTGCTCAGAGGGAGTGGATCCTTCAACACACTGTATGGTCCCACAACCATCGTGGTCTCAACCTAAGATAACTTTCTATTCCTACGTCATATGCCTAACATTATCCCTCCCTCCCCTTTCCTTCACTGCTCATTATCCTGTATCCCCCAATTCATGTCAACTGTGTGTCACCACTTACAATATTTCCTTAATCAATTATTTATTTTTATCTTTTTAATTCCCCTCACTTCATCCCCCATACTCCTATACAGCTTCCTGTTATCCTCTCCCGCCCCTTCTCTTCATTGTATTTCATGCCACATCTCACATTACTGTCTATCAGAGCATTTACAATCCATTGTACAAGGCAGAACTTTCCATTCCCACCCTTACCCGGCATTCTATCCCTCCACTCCCCACCTCATTCACAGTCAAGATGCCTGTGATGCTGGAGTGGCCGGACATCGTAGTTGTGTGTCTGACAAGGGAACGGTCCAATAAGACATGTCGAAACCTACCCTGAAATTTTTTACACAGGCAGACGACAACGAAAGAAATGCACTGACAAAATTTTAGCTGCTAAGAGGCACTGCAAGTATTTTTAAAAAATAGCTGAAAATTGCCAAGTTCGTAACGCGCCAGGTGGCGGTGGAAATGTACACCCCTACTGGTGCTGTAGCAACAGCGCATACACAACACAAACCAGTCGAGGATGGCAGTATACTGCAAACAGGAAACACAACACAACCAGATAGTAATTTGTAAAGGACGTTTCAGGTTATCGTTCATCTATTAACAATTATCAGTTGAATTTTGCAGTATTGGTAAGTATTGACAATAAAAATAAAGCTGAATTAATATTTATTGTGCTTTTGTCAGGCATGCCTGCATAAAGTATCTTTTTCCTCTTCTTCCAGTTTCACAGTAATGTGGAATCCAATTAAGCAAAGATGAAATATGAAGAATGTGGTTTCTAGCCGAAATCACCTACTTCTCCTGAGGATGTACATATGTATCATTTGTCGATTGATTTCTTTGACATTCATTCGAATGATATCGACATTTCGTTTGAAATTGTGGAAACGTTAGAAGAAATATAAAATAACTGTGACGATTCCACGAACTGTGACTCAGACGACGTCAGTTGTCCCAGTAACAGTTCTGAAGAAGAATACCTTCCAAGCCTAAAAACAACACGTACTACCATCAGCTTTCAGCGACAAAGAAAAGGCAGTGAAATATTGGTTAAATGAAAGAGGGAAAAAACACTCTAAGTTAAGCAGTGTGCAAAGGTATTTTCGTTTCATAAAATCTGTGCGTGAACTTTATAAATGGAAGAAAGAATTACATGAAGTAAGAAAAATGCGCCAAACAGAAACTCAAAAATATCTAAAAGAAAAACTGTTCGAAAGATTTAGAACTTCTCGTGAGACGCAATGCACCGTTACCGATGGAGATCTACGAGACTGGGCCCTCCAAATTGCATCTGACACGAACATTGCTAATTTCCAGGCTTCTTCGACCTGGCTAGAAAGGTTCAAGAAATTGTACAGAACAGGAAGTCGCAAAATTACTAAGTTTACATCACGTAAACATGTAGAACAGCTACCAGTGATAGATAATGCCATAAAAAAGTTCATAAGTGACATAAAGATGAAACATGCCGTTATCCCTGCAACAGCTGTTATTACGCTGATCAGTCAGGTTTCGTGAAAGATCTGCATGCAACCCGAACTGTATCATTTCAGGGTGAAAAAAAGATGGAGTCGATTGCCCAATCAATGAATGCAGTGACTCATTCATATACGATAATGCCAGTGATAAGTATGAGTGGTTTACTGTTTCCACATCTGTATATCTGTCTTCAAGAACCTCAAGGCAAATTAGGACCAAAAATAAAAAATGGACTGTTTAATTGCAAAAATCTTGTAATCAACATATTAAAATCTGGAAAAATGGAAAAGAATAATTTTCAATATTTTGTTCGAAACGTATTCCTACCAGTTGCAGAAACTAATTCATTACTTCTGTTGGATTCATGGTCTGGACATAATGAAGCCTCTGTTTTTGTGGAGGACAGCAAAAAATCTGTGGATGTAATGTGGATTCCGCCTGGAACTACTAGTGCGATTCAACCTCTCGATAAAGAATTTTTTCAACAGTGGAAAGCATTTTTTAGGAAATTATCAGACAATATAATTTTCGATACCTCACTCTCATTTCAGGTTTATCAGCAAAACAGTATTCTTAAGCTCCAGTCATTTGTGCATTACCAGTTTTCTTCATCATGCTTTAAGAATTTGATCAAGTATGCATGGTATGCAGCACAATATGCAGAACAATGGCCGGGACCATTTATGACTCTGTCCCAGTTCTGTGTAAATAAAACTAGTGGTTATTTTGAAGTGCCTGAATGCATCAATTTTTCCTTTGTCTGGTGTGCCTGGTGCAAGAAAAATATTTGTTTTTGTCATTCAATAGACACTTCACATTTTTGACGACGACTACATGGAATAAACAAAGAACTATTTCACTGATAGTCAAATGCACAAAATTCAAAAATTGTTTTAAGGAATGGCCGACAGGAACTGTTATAAAATGTGGTACTGCTAGACATATTTCATTTCAACAAATTACAAGTCCACATTGACGGAAGTCCACATTGATGGAAGTCCACATTGATGGAAGTCCACATTGATGGAAGTCCACATTGATGGAAGTCCACATTGATGGAAGTCCACATTGATGGAAGTCCACATTGATGGAAGTCCACATTGATGGAAGTCCACATTGATGGAAGTCCACATTGATGGAAGTCGTCTATGACATCAAACACTGTCATGAATTTATTTTCTCTGCTAACCACTTTTATCAGAATTACATGTGCAAGAATTGAACTGTCGGTATCAAGTTATTCAAAAAATGTTTGTATCGTTAAAGCCAGGTGTTCACCACAGCCAACAAACTAATAAGGATGAGCAAAAGAAAATTCTATCTGGTGTACCCGGTAGGCCTCTGCAGCTGCTTAGGTGTCCCTAATCTTTCCCAGTGACCTGATCAGAAAATAGAGACCTGCAGTTTAACATGTAATCCAAACTACATTTCTTTCATAGCCACTCCACCATCTTTGAGCAGTGAATGCTCGGTTAAAAATCGTAATGAAAAAATTTCCTGTCTGAATGGGATTTGATCCCGCACTCTCTGGTTCACGAAGCGCACACTTTGCCACTAGACCAGTAGACCTAATACGCACAGTGTTAGCACCAGCCGTGTCACCTCCTTAGATGATGCTCGACATCGGTAATTAGTGTTCTCTTTATAAAAATCTGCTCAATGCTAATGAGAGGCCAGAGAAAAATTGCAGCTGACATACAGGGAAAATTTTTGACCAGTGCTAAGGGGAGATGGAGATGAATTCCGTGAAATGTGCATGATCTCAATGCGTGTCTCGCTTCTATACAACTTGAGACACACAAATTCTTCCTTCCCTTCGCCATTTGGCATACTCCGTCAATAATAGTGTGCTCGCCATGCACAATAATCCTCACTGAATATCAAAGTTTTGCACTGTGGCTCTAACAGGCTACAGTTGTATGCTCTATGCCAAATATTACCTCCAAAAACTAAAAACCAACAACACACCATTCGCAGGCAAAGTTTGCTACCTCGTGTTCTCTTCCATTCCCTCTAGTATAAACGATTCAACCTATATACAAGAGAATGGCAGTGAATGTTCTGCAAATGCTCATTCGTTCGCGTTCGCTTCCATTCACTACATTGTAAACCAGACTTTGGGTGCTTAATATTGGTGACAGTGAACTCTGCGTAATTCCGCTACGTGGTGCTGTGTGAGTGATTCGCCGAGTTGCGCGCTAAGTGGGCAGGGCTGTACAAACTGCTGTTTTAAGCTGTTCTGTGTGCGGCAAAAATGCGTAACCTCAATTTGATTGTGATTGTCTTTTTTTCATACCTGTCAGCAGCTCATTGAGCCTATTTATGGTGAGTTGTTCTCTATCCTCTATTATTGAAATGTATAAAAAGTCAGTCTAAAGTAAAAAAGCATAGAAACTCTGAAAAATCAATTCAAAGTACATGTGAGTAAAATTTAAAACTATTATATGGAGAAGATCAAGATTACATATGATTGTATTTACTGCAAGTAATATAAAATTATACATTATTGTACATGATGTTTTATCTAGCTACAAGTTAACACATAAAGTGCAGTACAATAGATTAAATCTATTTAAGGACTACAAATTCTGATAACATTCTCTCCTTACTGGAATATGAGTAATGAGTGCTACTAATCGTGTACAAAAAATTGCCACTAATGTCTCTGGACCACAACACTGCAGTAGATATAAAATTTTAAAGGGCAATTTAGCGATCCTTTTTAACAAGGATGTAATTTATTAATATTATTTACCAATCTGTTGTTTATATTTATGTTTTTCACAATCTGGGCTACAGAATACTAAGAATGTCTGTGGTTTTATTTACAACATTACCTGATGGCACATGTGGATGTGGACAACCAACAACCTTGTTGTCCCTCAACCATTCAGGAGCAAGAGGGCCAAGCAGACCCAAAGGTGTCATACTCTGCTTTGAGTAGAAAATGTAATCAATGATTCCCTTGAAATCAAACCTATGAATGAAGAAAATATAAGTGAAAAAAGGAGGTAAAAATGTAATATAGAGCAGCTAATTTTTGTAACAATAACATTCACCATAGACAATTAAGACCCTTTTGAAATATTTTATAGAGAGAGTGACAATGTGTAACATCTTACGTGTAATTTGTAAATGGCATAATATCCTCACTGTATGCAGAAGCAAGTTTGAAGGAATGTGTAAATTCATTTGGCTTTTCACAGCCCGAAATCTTTTGCAGACAAGCTTTGTATGCCAATGACTTGAAATCCTTGTGATCAGCAGGCACTCTTCCGGATGTTAGAAATTCAATCACACCTGCAACAAGGAAAAGAACAGATTTTAAACACTAAGTGGTGCTTCTCTTTCCTTCCAAGTCACACACTTTCGTTGTACCAATGAATCTGACAAATAATTAGAATTGCACTGCAATTTTTTATTGTGCTGGGCTATTTTTTGGAAATCACCTTTTGCTCATATTATCTCTCTTCCCTCATGAATTTGAGTTTGAACTGGGATGAAATTCAAATAATTTGCTTGAAACATGTGATTCCCATGATGTTACTGCCACCACCAACGTAAGCTCAAGCACACTGACATCTTTTCATGAATTAATGTTTCAAAAAATGGTTTACATATGGTTTGTAGTAGCACACTGAACAAATAAATCTATGAAAAACTCAGAAAATTTGTTTTTGGGTGTACGTAAGAATGAAAAGATGAGTAAAATCTATAGCAAAGATGGAGATGAGATAGTGTTCACTGCAAGTGTTTATTTGCGTGTGGATCAGTTTAATGAAAGTAAGCTATTTATATGAAATGTGTTATTCTATTAGTACACTATGAACACTGCAATGGTTGTGTTACCTATGAGATGCATGATCAACATTACACTGTTAACCTCAATTAACCTCATATGTTGGAATGAATCAGTAAACAAAATGCAGAAAAAACATGTAGGCATTACAATATTATGAAGTTATTGATTATTTTATGATAATTACCAGTAGAACCTTTATTAATTAACATGTAGAAATTTTACTCAGAATACGTTATTGACAGTCTAATAATGAAACAGATATAAAATCAGTAATGCCTTCTTCAAAATCAGATCTGTCAGGACAAAACACTGCACAGTTTTGTAGACATAAATACTGACCATGCCCTTTGCATTTATACTGTTCACTGTATAGAATACACCCGATCTACCTCAACTGTATGTTCAGCACATATTTTATGCCTCTGGATGGTATATACTGATGAAATTACACCTTTTTCTAAGGGCCTCCCAACTTGACACCTACTGTATCATCATCTCCTTCACAATAACATTGTTGGCAGTTGTTCATAAATTTTCATAATAAAGGAAGGCAATCTAAAGCTATTTCATTTTGTCATGTTTCCTTGTTGTTGAACCTTCGAACCCACTGTAAGAAAAAGAACAGAATGAGAGGCATGGCGAGTAAGAAAATCTCCATCTCGACTTCATTGGTCGTCCATAATTTTCAGATTTTTAGTTCTTAAACATTTATAGAGTTCACTAATATGTAGAAGCCCAATAAATTCTTTCATATCTGTTTGATCATATTATTTGAAATGTCTTTCCCCTGAATAATTATCTTTTTCTGAATCAGTATATTGATTTGTGGACTGTACAATGATGTTCAACAAATTTCCATCAAATAAACAAGCACATGTGACTAAACTTGTGTGTGTCCTCGATCTCTGCTGATTGAGTCCAGGTTTTTCCTATTCCTATTTTCCCCTTTATGGCAAACAAAGAATTCATCACCCTCTTTACCACCCATGTCACTTTGCTGCTATTTTGAACTGTACTGAGGTTCGTTGATTACTTCTTTCACATCCTTGTCACAGACTTTTTCTTGTACACCATATACTCTATGTGTTAGGCTTGGAGCCAGGTCTGAAGGACCTGGTACAGAACCTAAACGACTAAACATGTAATTAGGACCCATATCACATCCATTTTTAGATGTGATCAGAATGATGCAAATCATAATTTTTTTCCTCACGTCCACTGTGACCTGTGACAAGATGATGATGATGATAGGGTATGTTATGATTCATAAATATTCAAACAATGGAATTCCAGGAAGGATTTAACAACAGTTTTGGGAAGGATAGGTTACTACTCTCCATAGAGACACCCAATCAGATATGGAAAGGCAGAAGGAACAGAATACACCTTAATAGATGTTGGCCATTATGGCTTCATCTGTTCTTGATGAAGCTGTAACATCAAATAGCGATTAAGTTGTATTATATTATTTGTACCTTTCCACAGCTCATCAGACATCTCTGTGGTGAGTAGCAACCCATCCTTCTCAAAACAATTATTCATAAACATTCACAGACTGCTACAAAGCCAGTACACATATCAGGTGTAACAAATATAGTCATGACAATTCTGTGAGTTACACAGAGACGTAACTATGTAAACAACCAATATCAGGCATCAAAATCAGAAAGCACACACAATAAACCTAGGTGATAACATGGTCAAGTGGTAACTCTAAGATACAAAATAGCTTTATGTCAATCAACTTGAAGTGGACAGAGCCACCGCAAGACTGGTATTAATCTGTCAACTAGGTAGTGTAATAGATGTGGCAGACATTGTAGTCAGTGCAGGTATGGGTCTCCTATTAAAAAAATATGTAGGTCTGTATCTGATAGTTCACACACAACCAATCAAGTGTTAAGTATTAAGCTCAACAAGAAAGGTACACAGAAGGGAAAAAAAGATCAAAGCCCATCCCAGATGGAATTTTAGCATTTACTGTTACCTTATATTCTAAATGAAGAATTTTCATATGGTGAAACTATAACTATGGAGAAATGATCGATGTTTACATAATTCAGGCTCAACTTTTTTGTGTACTTTGGAAAAATGATCAACATCACATTGTTTCTTTGGAAAGACAATCAAAGTCCACACATATGGGTGTTAAAGTTATCCTTTATTGCATTTCATTGTTGTTAAAACAGTCTTACAAAAACATTGTTAATGCACAGTCAGTTGTGTTGAGACAGTCTTCAGAAAGCTTCACTATGTTAAGTAGTAGTTGTGATGAAAAGTCTACTGCAAAACTTGGAACCTGTTAATAAAAGACGAAGGTTCATTGGCGAGTTTCAGATGCTTCAAAACACAATCAAGCTACGAGTCAAAATACTGACAATGTCTGTAAATGTTATCTGTCTGTGAGTGTCTTCCCCCTTCTCCTTGTAATGTAACAGCTAGGACAAATGTGTAGTGTAGCACCCGATTGTCACATCCTATTTATCCACCCGATACCCCAACCTTTATTCAAGAATCCGATATCCTATAATTTTTGTATCACACTCTCTTTACACTTATCCTTCAATTATATCATATTTATAGCTCGAACTAAGACATTTGGCATAATTTCAATACTTCTCCCATCTTTTTATCATGAAGCTAATCATTGTAGTTTAAAAAATGCAGACCTCTGATATGTAATTAACACGTTTTATAGTAGAATGTTCTAGAAGTACGCATTGTCATCTATTGTAGGGACAACAGTTGATTACAATATAAATTATGCAATTAATTATAAAATTTGAATTTACATCAATGTTAATTAAATACTGAATCTATTTGTACTGATTTTATAGTCAAACACAATTATTCCAGTAAGAAAATAAATGAATTATGTATAATGTTTCTAATGACAAGTATTCATATTTAACCAAATAGTTTCTATTTATAAATTAATTCCGATGGAATTCATTATGTAATATGAACAAATTTTAACGTAGAATTGTATACATACATTTGCATTACTAAAAAGCTATTTATTTATCGCATGACAATTGTTTGTGTAAAGCACAATAATGAAACTAATTGGCACTAATTATAACAAATGTATAAATACAGGACGCGCAGGGCCTATCAGGGTGGTAGTAGTTGTAGCAGTTGCTCGTTTTGCTCGAGTGTTAACATTACAGTCAGTATATCATGTTTATGACAATAAAAGTGAACAATATATACAAAATAAATCATTTTCACTCCGTAGTTACAGACCTTGCTGCAAATAAAAATCATGAAGAATAAGTATTTCTGCTAAAATAAGCAGTTTTAATTCCACAAAACAAAGCAGAATTTAACTCTCGTAAACAGGTCAGGAGGGTTAAATCCCTTCTAATCCCATCTCATCCTACCCCTTCACTGTGAAGTGTGATTTGGACTGTAGCAGCTGGAGATGACAGTTGTTCAAATGTTTGTAAAGCTTATGGGACTTAACAGTGGGGTCACCAGTTCCTAAACTTACAACTACTTATGAAAAATTATTATTCAAAAGAGATAGATTGGCTGGCCAGTACTTACCTTTTTGCTGTACCACCGATAGCTACACTCAGAAAAAAGGAGGAAACTAACGAGCTTTCGAAACTGTTTTACTTCTTCAGGTGGAGAGAAGGGAGAAAAGAGAAGAAGGGAATTGGAAAGGAAGGGAATGGTAATCCTCCGTAACCTCCTAGTCCACCCCTATGAAATCCCCAAACCACCTTCCCTACCTTCTGGCTCCTACCCTTGTAACCCTTCCACCACCACTTACTCCAGTCCCGTAACCCGGAAGGTGTACACGATCAAAGGCAGAGCCACTTGCGATAGTACCCACGTGATCTACCAACTGACATGCCTGCACTGTGAAGCGTTCTATGTGGGAATGACCAGCAACAAACTGTCCATTCGCATGAATGGACACAGGCAGACAGTGTTTGTTGGTAACGAGGATCACCCTGTGGCTAAACATGCCTTGGTGCATGGCCAGCACATCTTGGCACAGTGCTACACCGTCCGGGTTATCTGGATACTTCCCACTGACACCAATCCTTCAGAACTCCGGAGATGGGAACTAGCCCTTCAGCATATTCTCTCTTCCCGTTGCCCACCTGGTCTCAACCTCCGCTAAATTCGAATTCCCACCCACCATCTTAACATCTTTGCCTTGGTTCTCTGGACAGAGCCTCTGCCTCAAGTGGCATCTCTGTCTAACTTCTAACTTCTTTGCTTTCTACAGTTCTACAGTATGTCTGCCTAAGTGTACTTGTGTCTGTGTAAATGTGTGAGTGTATGTGCATTTATTTACCTTCCATTTTTTCCCCCAAGGTAAGTCTTTCCTGTCCGGGATTGGAATGGCTCCTTACCCCCTTCCTTAACACCCTCATCATTTCCTTTTCCCTCTCCTTCCCTTCTGCCTGATGAAGCAGCTAGGCTGCGAAAGCTAGCATTTTTGAGTGTGTGTGTGTCTGTGTGTTTATTTGTTACTATTACTGCCTGTGCCCCTTCGCCTGGTAAGTGTTCTTCATCTATTTTTACGTGTATATATATATATATATATATATACGTAAAAATAGATGAAGAACACTTACCAGGCGAAGGGGCACAGGCAGTAATAGTAACAAATAAACACACAGACACACACACACTCAAAAACTTCTGGGATTCTTCGGTGGAAGGTTCTGGATTTGGAGGAATGAGGAGGTGGGTCTGGTAATTTGCTTCTGAACCAGATCAGGAGGATAGCTGCGGGATGTGAAAGCTGTTATTAGGTTATTGGTGTACTGGTTCAGGGATTCGGGACTGGAGAAGACTCTTTTGCCACGAAGACCTAAGCTGTAGAGAAGGGAACGTTTGATATGGAATGGATGGCAGCTGTCATAATGGAGGTACTGTTGTTTGTTGGTAGGTTTGATGTGGACGAATGTGTGAAGTTGGCTGTTGGACAGATGGAGGTCGACATCAACGAAAGTGGCATGGGATTTGGAATAGGACCAGGTAAATTTGAAGGAGTTGAGGATGAAGAGGAAATTCTGGAATTCTTCACTGTGAGTCCAGATCATGAAGATGTCATCAATGAATCTGTACCAAACTTTGGGTTGACAGGCTTGGGTATCCAGGAAGGCTTCCTCTAAGTGTCCCATAAATAAGTTTGCATACGAGGGGGCCATCCTGGTTCCCATGGCTGTTCCCTTTAGTTGTTGGTATGTCTGGCCCTCAAAGGTGAAGAAGTTGTGGGTTAGGATGAAGCTGGCTAGGGTATTAAGGAAAGAGGTTTTAGGTAGGGAAGTGGGTGGTCGGCGTGAATATTATATATATATATATATATATATATATATATATATATATATATATATATATATATATATATATATATATATATATATTCTTTGCTTTCTACAGTATGTCTGCCTAGGTGTACTTGTGTCTGTGTGAATGTGTGGGCATGTGTGCATTTGTTTACCCTCCATTTTTTTCCCCCAAGGTAAGTCTTTCCTCTCCCGGGATTGGAATGGCTCCTTACCCCCTTCCTTAAAACCCTCATCATTTCCTTTTCCCTCTCCTTCCCTACTGCCTGAAGATGCAACTGGGTTGCGAAAGCTTGCGATTGTGTGTGTGTGTGTGTATTCATTTATTTATTTGTGATGCTGTCACACCTGTGCTCCTTCGCCTGGTGAGTAATCTTCGTCTATTTTTTATATTTTATATATATATATATATATATATATATATATATATATATATATACATACACGCCGACCACCCACTTCCCTACCTAAAACCTCTTTCCTTAATACCCTAGCCAGCTTCATCCTAACCCACAACTTCTTCACCATTGAGGGCCAGACATACCAACAACTAAAGGGAACAGCCATGGGAACCAGGATGGCCCCCTCGTATGCAAACTTATTTATGGGACACTTAGAGGAAGCCTTCCTGGATACCCAAGCCTGTCAACCCAAAGTTTGGTACAGATTCATTGATGACATCTTCATGATCTGGACTCACAGTGAAGAATTCCAGAATTTCCTCTTCATCCTCAACTCCTTTGGTCCCATCAAATTTACCTGGTCCTATTCCAAATCCCATGCCACTTTCGTTGATGTCGACCTCCATCTGTCCAACAGCCAACTTCACACATTCGTCCACATCAAACCTACCAACAAACAACAGTACCTCCATTATGACAGCTGCCATCCATTCCATATCAAACGTTCCCTTCTCTACAGCTTAGGTCTTCGTGGCAAAAGAGTCTTCTCCAGTCCCGAATCCCTGAACCAGTACAACAATAACCTAATAACAGCTTTCACATCCCGCAGCTATCCTCCTGATCTGGTTCAGAAGCAAATTACCAGACCCACCTCCTCATTCCTCCAAATCCGGAACCTTCCACCGAAGAATCCCAGAAGTTCCCCTTTTGTCACTGGATACTTTCCGGGACTGGAGCGGACTCTGAATGTGGCTCTCCAGCAGGGATACGACTTACTTAAATCCTGCCCCGAAATGAGATCCATCCTTCCCACTCCATCAAGAGTGTCTTTCCGCCGCCCACCTAATCTTCGTAACCTCCTAGTCCATCAGTATGAAACCCCCAAACCACCTTCCCTACCCTCTGGCTCCTACCCATGCAACCGCCCCCGCTGTAAAACCTGCCCTATGCACCCTTCCACCACCTCTTACTCCAGTCCAGTAACCCGGAAGGTGTACACGATCAAGGGCAGAGCCACTTGCGATAGCACCCATGTGATTTACCAACTAATATGCCTGCACTGTGAAGCGTTCTATGTGGGAATGACTAGCAACAAACTGTCCATTCGCATGAACGGTCACAGGCAGACAGTGTTTGTTGGTAATGAGGATCACCCTGTGGCTAAACATGCCTTGGTGCACGGCCAGCACATCTTGGCGCAATGTTACACAGTCCGAGTTATCTGGATACTTCCCACCGACACCAACCTTTCAGAACTCTGGAGATGGGAACTTGCCCTTCAGCTTATTCTCTCCTCCCGTTGCCCACCTGGTCTCAATCTCCGCTAATTCAAATTCCCGCCCACCATCTTTAGCATCTTTGCCTTGGTTCTGTGGACAGAGCCTCTGCCTCAATTGGTATCTCTGTCCAACTTCTTTGCTTTTTACAAATGTCTGTCTAGGTGTGTTTGCGTTTCAATATGTCTGAGTGTGTGTGTATTTGTTTACCTTCCTTTTTTCCCCTAGGGTATGTCCTTCCACTCCTGGGATTGGAATGACTCCTTTTCCACTTCCTTAAAACCCATATCCTTCCCTTTTTCCTCCCCTTTTTTCCTCTTTTTCCTGAAGAAGCTGCCAGTGGTGGTGAAAGCTTGTATGTGTGTTTGTGTGTGATTTTATTTGTTTCTATCGACGAGCTCGTCCTTTTGGTAAGTCATCTCTTTTCTATATATATATATATATATATATATATATATATATATATATATATAGAACGAATCTCTGCCTACATAGACCAACGCCTTCAACCCATCATGTGCAGTCTCCCATCCCATCCTTCATCAAAGACACCAACCACTTCCTTGATCGCCTGAAATCCTTACCCAGCCTGTTACCTCCTGAAACCATCCTTGTAACCATCGATGCCACTTCCTTATACACTAATATCCCACATGCCCAGGGCCTCGCTGCGATGGAATATTTCCTTTCACGCCGACCACCCACTTCCTTACCTAAAACCTCTTTCCTTAATACCCTAGTCAGCTTCATCCTAACCCACAACTTCTTCACTTTTGAGGGCCGGACATACCAACAACTAAAGGGAACAGCCATGGGGACCAGGATGTCCCCGTCGTACGCCAACTTATTTATGGGAAGCTTAGAGGAAGCCTTCCTGGACACCCAAGCCTGTCAACCCAAAGTTTGGTATAGATTCATTGACGACATCTTCATGATCTGGACACACAGTGAAGAAGAACTCCAGAATTTCCTCTCCAACCTCAACTCCTTTGGTCCCATCAAATTCACCTGGTCCTATTCCAAATCCCATGCCACTTTCCTCGATGTCGACCTCCATCTATCCAACGGCCAACTACACACATCCGTCCACATCAAACCTACCAATAAACAACAGTACCTGCATTATGACAGCTGCCATCCTTTCCACATCAAACGTTCCCTTCCCTACAGCTTAGGTCTTCGTGGCAAACGAGTCTGCTCCAGTCCTGAATCCCTGAACCAATACACCAATAACCTGATAACAGCCTTCACATCCCGCAGCTATCCTCCTGGTCTGATACAGAAGCAAATTGCCAGAGCCACTTCCTCATCCCCCCCAATTTAAGAACCTTCAACAAAACCCCAGAAGTGCCCCTCTTGTCACCGGATACTTTCCGGGACTGGAGCAGACTCTGAATGTAGCTCTCCAGCAAGGATACGACTTCCTAAAATCCTTCCCCGAAATGAGATCCATCCTTCGTGACATCCTTCCTACTCCATCGAGAGTGTCTTTCCGCCGCCCACCTAACCTCCGTAACCTCCTAGTCCACCCCTATGAAATCCCCAAACCACCTTCCCTACCTTCTGGCTCGTACCCTTGTAACCGCCCCCGTTGTAAAACCTGCCCTATGCACCCTTCCACCACCACTTACTCCAGTCCCGTAACCCGGAAGGTGTACACGATCAAAGGCAGAGCCACTTGCGATAGTACCCACGTTATCTACCAACTAACATGCCTGCACTGTGAAGCGTTCTATGTGGGATTGACCAGCAACGTACTGTCCATTCGCATGAATGGACACAGGCAGACAGTGTTTGTTGGTAATGAGGATCACCCTGTGGCTAAACATGCCTTGGTGCATGGCCAGCACATCTTGGCACAGTGCTACACTGTCCGGGTTATCTGAATACTTCCCGCTGACACCAATCCTTCAGAACTTCGGAGATGGGAACTAGCCCTTCAGCATATTCTCTCTTCCCGTTGCCCACCTGGTCTCAACCTCCACTAAATTCGAATTCCCACCCACCATCTTAACATCTTTGCCTTGGTTCTCTGGACAGAGCCTCTGCCTCAAGTGGCATCTCTGTCTAACTTCTAACTTCTTTGCTTTCTACAGTTCTACAGTATGTCTGCCTAAGTGTACTTGTGTCTGTGTAAATGTGTGGGTGTGTGTGCATTTATTTACCCTCCATTTTTTCCCCCAAGGTAAGTCTTTCCTGTCCCGGAATTGGAATGGCTCCTTACCCACTTCCTTAACACCCTCATCATTTCCTTTTCCCTCTCCTTCCCTTCTACCTGATGAAGCAGCTAGGCTGCGAAAGCTAGCATTTGTGTGTGTGTGTGTGTGTGTGTTTATTTGTTGCTATTACTGCCTGTGCCCCTTCGCCTGTTAAGTGTACTTCATCTATTTTATATATATATATATATATATATATATATATATATATATATATATATATATATAAAACAGATGACTTACCCAAAGGACAGGCTCATCGACAAACACAAATAAAATCACACAGAAACACACATACAAGCTATTTTATTTGTGTCTGTCGACGAGCCTGTCCTTTGGGTAAGTCATCCGTTTCCTATTTTTTATATAAAATTTATCCCACCAGGAAAGAAAGAAAAGAAGAGAAGAAAAGAAAAGATGAATATGCTGAATGATGCTGAGTGGTGGGGATGAAACGTTTTTTATTAACAAGGAAAGATGGAAACACACACACACACAGTGAGAGAGAGAGAGAGAAGGGATAATGGATAGGTGAGTTGAGGATGTAAAAGGGGGAGGGGTTTGCGTAGATTTAGGCCAGGGGGGTGACAGGAGAAGAGGATATGTTGGAGGGCAAATTCCCACCTCCGTAGCTCTGAGGGATTGGTGTTATTTGTCAGTATCCAAATGGCATGTGTGGTGTAACATGTGCCAAGGTCCCTGGAGTCATGCTGGAGGGCTTGCTGTGCCACAGGATATTGTGTGTCCCCCTTTTTCACCGGCACTTGGAAATTGTATACTCGTCAGAAAATCATTGTAAAAACCTTAAAATGTACCAATTTTTTGGCCCAATCCTTCATTTAATTTAAGTTAATATTTATTTCCAATCCGCCCCTCCTTACACATCAGAACCTAATAGTCCCAATTTGTGTACTCTATGTATAGATATTATATTTACTTATTTTTATTGATTATTTCTTCCAACAGTTCACCATGGATCCCAACCCTATACCACAGTACCTCAAGTCTTTCCACAAACATGCATTTACTATAGCCAAACTGCAGTCCCACATTCTTTTCCTCTAGTCCTGTTTGTCATTTGGCACAATCCCCAAAGAACTCACTGTAAAAGCTCCCATCTCTGGGTGTAATCCTTCTCTCCATCACTCTCCTTCAGTTCCAAAATTCAGCAGTCCTTAGCTCTCGCCCAGCGTGCTCTTCAACATTATGTTGCCTCTTGTAACGGCCACTCCCAATAGCTTTCTCTCTCTCTCTCTCTCTCTCTCTCTCTCTCTCTCTCTCTCTAAATTCTTCCCCCTCTCAGCACCTGGCTCAATTAATGCACTCGGATCCATCATACAACAAGCCAACCGTAAAATTTAACTGTATGCCACACAACACCTATGAAAACTATCCACCCCACTGGTCCATCATCATCCACAACAACCCACCACAACACCACCCTCAAAACCCTCTATTCATTGGCAACAAACCAAGCCTGGCTTCCCTACTGAATCCTCCAACCCCAGCACACACCTCACCCAGAACCAATCACAACCATCACCACATGCAGACACCACCCAACACCATACCAATTCAGTCCTTAACCTCTCATCCAAATCCCTCTCCATTCTGGAAATGGCTTAACATTCTGTCCTACACCTAAATTTAATCACACTGAGCTGGTCAAGGATCTCCTCTAATTCACCCGTAGTGTCAACTGCAAATACCACTTCAGCACCCAGTCACAAACCTCAGGCAACAGAGCTGCTGTTGAACCCTGTCTTGGACAATTTTGACCTCCTTCCCAAAAAAAAAAAAAAAAAAATCCTGCTCTTCCTCAAAACCATCTCTTGCAGGCATTCCAGGAATTCCTCACATCCAGCATTGCTTCCCAATCTTTCCTGAACAAATATCAAGCACTCCTAACATCAGCCCAGCTGAATCCACAGCCATCCGAATGCTGAAAGTGGACTGCTCCATTGTCATTCTCCCAACGGACAAGGGTTCCACAACTGTGCTACTTGCTCGAGGAGAGTATCTGACAGAAGGGCTGTGTCAACTCTCAGACACCTCTACCTACAAACCTGTTCCTCATGACCCCATTTCCTCAGTCAAGGCTGAACTACAGAAAATCCTTAAAACCCTAAGTACCTCACAAGGTCTCACTGCTGCCTCCATAGAACTTCTCTCTCCACCGACCTTCTACCTACTCTCTAAAATCCATAAAGAGAATCATCCCAGCTGTCCCATCGTAGAAGGCTCCCTCCAACAGAATGTCTCTCAGCTCTGGTAGAAGAACACCTCCAACCTATACCCTGCAGGCTCCCAACCCATAACAAAGACACAAACCACTTTCTGGAATGCCTCAAATCCATCCCTATGCCCCTCCCATGTGATAGCTTCCTCGTCACCATAGATGCCACATCCTTGTACACCAACATTCCCCACACCCATCGTCTATCAGCTCTGGAACACTATATTTTCCAATGCCCACCTCAAAGACGCTACACACCCCAATTCTTGTCACACTTGCTAATTTCATCCTCAACAATAATTACTTCACCTTTGAGGGTCAGACCCACAAACAAATCAGGGGGACAGCTATGGGTACCAGGATGGCCCCTTACTATGCCAACCTCTTCATGGGCCGCATGGAAGACGCATTCCTTAAGACACAGAAGTTGCCTCCCCTGGTTTGGTATAGATTCATAGATGATATCTTTGTAGTCTGGCCTCATGGTGAAAAAACCCTTCTGAACTTCCTCCACGACCTCCACTCCTCCAACCTAAAATTCTCCTGGTCCTTCTCCAAAACTCAAACCACCTTCCTTGATGTTGACCTTCACCTTGCCGAGTCTCGCATCCACACCTCAGTCCATATTAAACCCACTAACAAACAACAGTACCTCCACTTTGACAGCTGCCATCCCTTCCATACTAAACGATCTCTTCCCTACAGCCTGGGTATCCATGGGAAATGTATCTGCTCAAGTAACCTATCCCTTACCACCTACAACAACAATCGATCCAATGCTTTCCTCTCCCACAACTACCCTACAGACCTCGTCAACAAGCAGATCTTCCGAGCTGTCCATTCCTCTCCTTCCAACAACAATGTTCCTAGCCCCAGTCCACCCAGAAGCACCCCCTTAGTCACCCAGTACCATCCTGGCCTGGAATGCCTAAACAAATTCCTCAGACAGACCTATGACTTTCTCAAGTCATACCCTGAGATGAGATCATCACTCAAAAACTGTTCTTCCCACACCACCCAGAGTAGCCTTCCACCGTCCTCCCAACCTCTGCAACATCCTCGTCCAACCTTACAAACATCCCAAAACCACCCTGTGTGTGTGTGTGTGTGTGTGTGTCCATCTTTCCTTGTTAATAAAAATATTTCAGAAACCCCAACCCCCCCACCACTCAGCATCATTCAGCACATTCATCTTTTCTTGATGAATGTGCTGAATGATGCTGAGTGGTGGGGGGTTGGGGTTTCTGAAATATTTTTATTAACAAGGAAAGATGGACACACACACACACACACACACACACACACACAGGGTGGTTTTGGGATGTTTGTAAGGTTGGACGAGGATGTTGCAGAGGTTGGGAGGACGGTGGAAGGCTACTCTGGGTGGTGTGGGAAGAACAGTTTATATATATATACACACTTTGGCATGGCTCAGTACTAGTACACAGTATCTCTGACTTCCACAATCCTAACACCATCCTCATGACCTAGGTGATGAATTATCTTTCCCTTCCTTTCCCATTCCTTTTTTCTCCCTTCTCTCCACCTGAAGAAGGAACACAGTTCCAAAAGCTTGTTATTTTCCTACTTTTTTCCTGAGTGTAACTATCGGCAGTACAGCAAAAAGATAAGTACTGGCCAGCCAATCTATCTCTTTTGAATAATAAAATACTTATGAGCTACCTTATACTACAGATGACACAAACATCCACACCCGAGGGGGGATTCGAAACCCCCTCCCCCAACAGTTTTATGTCTGTGATTATGTGAGTGATGTTTTTCTGGCAAAAGCTAATTGTTGCACACCAGCTCTGTAGCGGTAAAATTTTCCACTTCTTGGTTGCTGTAGAAACATGGCAATGAGTCAACAGAATGGGGAAAGACACCTACTTGCCGGTAGGCCAGGAGACAGCGCACATCACTAAACACGACAACCGTCAACGCGACCAGTATGAAGATGATGCGAGGCGGCAATTAGAGTTGGGGACTGAGAACCACCCATCGAGACATATGAATCTCTCAATCACACGTTCCACCATACTTCTGTAAGGTTCCACAACAAACGGCATGCCAGCAGGGTGCCTACCTCTGCCTACTAAGCTAGTGCAGATGTAGTAGCACTGTCAACGCACAGTAGGTCGGAAGGCTGTCGACATCATCGACCTGGTCACCTGGAGTACGTAGCCATGTGTACCATTTCAGAACAAATGTTTTACTGGACAATATTCTTTCATTACGCCAAAGGTGGCATCAGAACCACCCCTACCTCTTCCTGCAGGGCATACCGTGACGGTTACGAGTCTGGCCTCTTGACAAATAACCAGCTCATCAACACCCCCTAAGTGTACGCCCATCAAGGGGTGCACTAGCAACCGTTCACCCCCATCATAATGTCAGAAAGCTCAAGTCCTGTGTGTATTAGTTTCTTATTTATGTGCCTGTTGCAGCTCGACATATGTCTTTGCAATTAGTTACAAACTAAGAGGAAATAAGAGCTTAGGTCTTTGTGGAAAATGAATCGGCTCCAGTCCTGAACCAGTACACCAATAACCCGATGACAGCTTTACATCCCGCAACTACCTTCCTGATCTGGTACAGAAGCAAATAGCCAGGGCCACTTTCTCTTCCCCCCAAACCCAGAACCTCTGAAAGAGGGACCCTAAAAGTGCCCCTCTTGTCATTGGATACTTTCCGGGACTGGCGCGGACTCTGAATGTGGCTCTCAAGCAAGGATACGACTTCCTTAAATCCTGTCCCAAAATGAGATCCATCCTTCATGACATGCTTCCCACTCCACTGATAGTGTCTTTCTGCCGCCCAACTAACCTTCAAAACCCCCTTGTCCATCCCTTTGAAATCTCAAATCACATTCCCTACCTTCTGGCTCCTACCCATGTAACCGCCCCCGGGTGTAAAACCTGCCCCATACATCCTACCACCACCGCTTATTTCAGTCCTGTAACCAAGAAGGTGTACACAGTTAAGGGCAGAGCCACTTGTGACAGCACCCACGTGACTTTCCAGCTGACATGCCTGCACTGTGAAGCATTCTATGTGGGAATGACCTGCAACAAACTGTCCATTCGCTTGAACGGACACAGCAAAGTTTGTTGATAATGAGCATCACCCTGTGGCTAAGCATGCCTTGATGCAAGGCCAGCACATCTTGGCACAATGTTACACCGTTGGGACTATATGTATACTTCCCACCAACACTAACCTTTCGGAACTCCAGAGATGGGAACTTGCCTTTCAGCATATCCTCTCTTCTAGTTGCCCACCTCCATTAATTTTAAATTCCCGCCCACCAATCTACAACATCTTTGCCTCCAATCTCTGGACAGAGCCTCTGCCTCGACTTACATCTCTGTCCAACCTCTTTGCATTTTGCATTTGTCTGCCTTGGTGTGTGTTCATGTGTGTGTTTGTTTACCTATCCTTTTTGTTTGTGTGTGTATGTGTTTGTTTATTTCTGTTTCTGTATGTACTTGTGCTCTTTCGCCTGGTAAGTAAACCACATATATATCCAACATAACTATGTATTCTCTATCACACTGGTATATATAGTTAAAATTTTCCTGAAACTTATGTTTTATCTAGCAGTAGAGCCTACACACACACACACACACACACACAAACAGATGACTTACCCAAAGGACCGGTTCGTCGATAGACACAAATAAAATCACACACAAACACACATACAAGCTTTCACAACCGTTGGTCGCTTCGTCAGGATAAGAGGAAAAAAGGGGAGGAGAAAGGGAAGGATATGGGTTTTAAGGTATTTGCATAGCCACAACTTATCACTGACTGCTGCATTCCTGTTGTCATCCCCCACAGTAACATATGAAATCACTTATTCACAGATTGTCAAACTTTAATGCAGACACTAATCATATTATGTACCAGTGCGAGAGAGAGAGAGAGAGAGAGAGAGAGAGAGAGATATTGTTAACCTTAGTATAAGCTAGTTTAATTAGAAGAATGAAACTTTTACTCTGCAGCAGAGTGTGCGCTGATATGAAACTTCCTGGCAGATTAAAATTGTGTGCCTGAAGCGGGACTCTAAGCTGGGACCTTTGCCTTTTGTGGGCAAGTGCACTACCGATGATCTATCCTGACAGGACTCATGATGCTGCCTCACAACTTTACTTCTACCAGTACCTCGCCTCCTGCTTTCCAAACTTCACAGAAGCTCTCCTGCAAACCTTGCAAGACTAGCACTCCTGGAAGAAAGGATATGGTGGACACATGGCTTAGCTTCAACCTAAGGGATGTTTCCGGAATGAAATTTTCACTTGCAGTAAAGCTTCTGTGAAGTTTGGAAAGTAGGAGGCGAGGTACTGGCGGAAGTTAAGTTGCAAGGCGGCAAAATGAGTCGTTTCAGGATAGCTCAGTCGGTAGAGCACTTGTCCGCGAAAGGCAAAGGTCCCAGGTTCGAGTCCCGGTCCCGGCACACAATTTTAGCTTAAGTAGTTTTGTACAGAATGGCCAAGCTAAGATTATTGGCTACAGAATAGGCAGTAAATGTCAGTATGATAAATTAATGCCATGATTGACACCAAAGTGACTTATTTAGGAAAGGAATGCAGGGGCCTACATAGGGGGTCAAAGAGCAGTAATCTTGCGTCTCTTCAAGACCAAGCTGACATGTGTAGCAGCTAGTAACACAGAGAATGGCTCACGGCTCCACTACCCATATAAAGGATCCAAAAACAGCTTATCATTCACTTGGTCTACACCGCAACACCACTGCTGACATCACAGCATCGGCACCGAAGCTACAGCACGTAGGTCCTTGCCTCACTGGTCTGGCATTAAAAACAGTTTGAAATTGTCTTGTGTGCCTGTTACTGCATTAATAACACTAAACATCATGCAATTACGGAATAATGACCTTAGCAGTTTGGTCCCTTAGGTTTACAAACATTTGGACATTTCCCAGGTTTGCCGCCATATGATATTGTGCACATCTCACAATGTTTCAGCAACAGCAAGTGATCCGACACATTTACGAGACATGATTGGTGTAACATTCATCAGCCCAGAAGCAGAAAATATGCATGTGTGTTCACAGTCAGATGGCAGAAGTACCCCATGCCGCATGTCCTTTGACAAAATCATGTCATACAAATATGTATGACATCCTTAAAAACACTATCCCAAAATGACGAAGCTGAGGATAGAACTTCAGTTTTCTTGTAAAAAATGTGATGTCCCATGTTCAAGAAATGTTCTTCTAGTATTGATTTATCAGGTTGTCCCAAGTATGTATAAAAATGCCATTCAATACATTGTTCTTCCTCAATTTTCAGACATCTGTTCAGTATAAGATTTCCCACACTCACTTGGGATCTTACAGTCTTCAGGGTTTCTAAAGCCAAGTTTGTCTTTGCCCGAACACAACATACTACTTAGTTTTGATTGTGGATGAAAAATACACTCGATGTAGTTTCTCTTGGGGATTTTTTCTATTCTTAAAGACATGCCACAAAAATATAACGGCAGCATCTTTATAGCAGGTTTATTTACTTTTCCAAGTCCACAAGGCACTAAAGTTTCTAACTTGGGCTATCACTACTGTCTCACTTTCTAATGATGTACTGAGAAAGAAATGCTAAGGGGGGAAAAATCAATATCTTGCGCTGTTTCTGAGATATTAATAGTGACCGTACCAAGTATCTCATGAAATTAACAGCAAATGAAGAAATGGTTACCAGCAAATGTTGAAGCATTGAGGGGACATCCAATGACACAAAACTGCCCCCCCCCCCCCAAACCACAAAACCCGTGATGGGTAGTACGAGGCAACTTCAAAATCTTTTATAGAAACGCCTACTTTTTATTGCAGATTTGGAATCTTCATGAAAAAATATGTAATATTCATATGAAACATTTTTTTTTATTTTTTATTTTTGTTTAATGATAATTGGTGCTGTAATTGGCAAAAATGAAAGTGTAGCATAACAGTGACGAGCTTCTTCAGTATTTCTGTGGTCCTCATAGTACCAGGAAATGATACCTACTCTCTCGGGGAACAATTGCATAGAGGTGGGTACAGTCCGAATCCTTGAAATACAACAAACTGTATAGCTACAGACTGATGGCATGATCATATCTAAGTTTCATTAAATTGTAAGAGATGTCACAAGATAGCATCAACAGCGCTATCCTGTGGTAAACTGTAATAAGTGCCAACAGTTAAATAGAAATGGAAACAATCTGTCTAAGTTGAAGGATGGAGGGTTATTGTACCAACAATATAGAGGTTTTGAACGCCATCTCATGACAAGCTGCTATATTAACTCTGCACTGTGTGATGATACTGCTGGTCCTCTCATCTCAATGTTATCGTACGATACAGTCTGCATCGGACCCGGAATCGTGTGGTCTAATAGTGATATATGTTGCTTGTGAAGTTAGTTACAAACGAAATAGCCAGCCTAGGAATCAATGTAGAACAGTGTATCAGTGATTAGTTAACAAGTGATAGATTTCATTAATTAAGAGATTCTTATATGATGTTTCTAGACAGTTCTATAAACAATAGTTTCATCATTGTACGTTATTTCAAGAACTAGACAGACGTATTGTAGAAACTCAATAAAAATCCAAAAGACATGAAAATAAATAGCATTGTATATATGTTAGGCTCATAAACAAGTTGTGTTGACCAGCTAATTGTGTTAATTAATGTAATAGTTGAGATGTCAATATTGTGATTCTTTGTATATATTGACTGACCTGAGATTTAGAGTCTATTTTGAGAATTACCCAGACATTTGATAGTTCCATATATGTTAGGAACATTTATGATATACTTATTAACTAATTAATTGACATTTAACATAGTGCTTTGTTGTCAACCAAAAAGGACCGACATTAAGACTTAAAAAGATATGCGCCATCTAAAATTATTGTATGTATAGTTTTCACTTTATACTGTGATTATTTTTGTGTACATGAAATGTTTTACTTGTGTGTTTGTTAATTTTAAATTAGTATATTCAATTGTTATGAACAATACATAATGTAATGTCATTATTGTCAATGTTATATATTTGCCTCACCGCCTGCGGTAGTTTGAGTTTTGGTGTTTGTAAAGTGCTCTGGAATCTATGTCAGTCTGTGTTTTAAAATGGAAGTACTATCAGTTAAGTTCGAGTCAATTGTGTTCGCAAGTTATGAAGTTGTAATGTTTTGCTGGAATAAGAAGCAGTTTGATTGGAAATTAAATAATAAGTGAAAAATTGCACCTACGAGTATTTCTATCTACCATGACGCCCCAGGTCAATAATTTTGCAGCGAGCAGAACCCCCATAAATTATAATATTGAAAAGATGAGTATCGTATTTGATATGTTTGAAATTGGTAGAATGACTGAACTGTAATTACTTAATAACCTAGTAACATTTTAATTGGTGTAGCATAGCTAGGATTGTGTCATATACAGTGTCTACAGAGTGTTTGTGTTGCAGGAGAAGTATGTTTGGATGTATATAATCGATGTTTGAAAAACCAAGGAGGACGTGAATGTAGAATTATGCGGCAAAGAAAAATGGAGCACTTAACCTGTAAATTGGATGCTTGGGCCCAGATCGCATCGCTGGATACTGAATAACAAGATACGTACAGCAGCACTCATTCTTTTGTATTTGTAGTCTGGGTTGTTGTGCACTACAAATAAATAAATAAACATGATGTCAACTGAGAATGGGAAAAGTAGTGACCAAATGGATAGCAGTAATGAGGTATCTTTTAATATTGCTGAGAATGGTGCTAATAGGAAATCTAGTTTAGACATGTCAGATCAGAATGTGATGGCCAGTACACCTCGTAGCAATGTATCAAATAGTGTATCAAGAAAAGTCACATTACAAATAAACATTCCAATTTTTTTAATGTTGTTATTCTATTACAGCACTCCCTCCCCTCCACCTTTCCAGCCCCCACCATCACATTTACACATTTATTAATTTTGTGCAAATCCTGTGACAACCATTTACACTTTATGTTTTCATAGTGTTTTAATTCCCTTAAAAGAGTAATCACATAAACAATCTTACCTCTCTAATAGGCTCTCTCTCTCTCTCTCTCTCTCTCTCTCTCTCTCTCTCTCTCTCTCTCTCTGTGTGTGTGTGTGTGTGTGTGTGTGTGTGTGTGTGTGTGTGTGTTCCACATCTCGTCCTAAACTACTGGACTGACTTAAACCAAACTTAGTACACATGATCCTTACTATCAGGCAACAATCACTGTCGGGATAAGAACCACCTACAACACATACATAAGGAGATATCACGCCATAAACAATGACAGTCACACAAAACAGCCGCAACATGCAATAATTTTCTACATGCTCCTAAACTAATGGATCGATTTCCTTTTGTGACATAACAATTGCTGTAGGAGTACGAACCACATACGACATATAGTTCAGGAGATACAGCATAAACAATAACAGCTGCAAGAAATTGCCACATTACGCGACGAGACTTCATGAATATACTATATGAGAATGAGAGTACTTAGCGACTTCCACCAAACTTTAAACACAATTTCAAACCTTTATTAAACTTCTTCTCGCTGACAACCATAGCAAAAAAGTTTCTCGCTTACTACTTTTCCACTGTCCTTGGAGCAAAACTATGGCATTCGGTATGACATTACAATTTATTATTGTTACACTACAAATTGTACTCACAGGAAATTTTGCAGATGGTATACACACTTAAAGCTGAATGTACATTCGAAATTACATCACAGTACGACACATAGTTCATGAGATATCAGAATGTAAGGAGTAATGTTCATTGAAAACTGCCCCATCAAGCATAACATTTTAATCTATTACTTCTTTACTACTAACCGTATTTGCAACAGATTTTACCAACATACAGCACTTATATAAATTTATATATTCCTGCAAAATTACACAATTGTACAACACATCTGTACGAATAATAAAATGTAGGCCTGTCGCTGTTCGCTTCAATCACTGCACAAATTTTCATGCAGTTTTCACAGGAAACATATGCAAAGATATGTTCACGATCTAGGCATGATTTCATCACAATAGAATCATCACTATGTTAATCCCCAAAACTAATAGTCGAATTTTCAAAAGTTTGTCACAGGTAACGTGAGGGTGTCATGCGGTTACATAAACGCTTCATTTCATAAAACCGGATCAGAAAAAGTAAGATATCACAATTTAAACATTTTTCTGAAAGCAATTGCATGTGTCTATTTGTAGAGAGTAATCTCCAAAAGTATTATATGAACATTTGTTGGACTTCACACATAATTTTGGAATAGCTTGAAGCATAACGTAGGCTTCTTTTAATCAAAATCGAATCAGGAAAAGAAAAGATATTGTACTTTGAAGTTTTACGTGCAGACTATGCTTATAAGCATGGTCTAACATAGCAAATATCTAAAAGTACTAAACGAAATTCATGGGGTATCAGAGATAAATTGATAATAGCCTGGGGCAACATATAGACTCAAGTGAAAAAGATGCATTGTAATCTTAAATGTTATCAGTAACTCTCTGTTCATCTATTAGAAACACTTAATCTCCTAATAGAGGTCTGCAAATCGCCTGTTTCGCTCGCTCGTACTCGGTCGAGTGCGCAACGCCCGGGGGTGGCTCGCCGAGTGTGTACGCACACAGCGAGCGTGTTGACACTCGAACAAGGCGATGTGGGGCGGGGCGCGCAGAGGCCACACAGCGTAGTCCTGCCGCTGTACTCACAAGGAAACTTACCCAAGTCACTCTCCGATTTTATGAAATTTGCATATACATGAAAAACTATGGGACACGTAATATTTTTAGCGGCGGAAAAACATATTAAGGGGTGAAATGGTTCCTTCAAAATTGGGGCTAAAATAGAAAACTGGCAATAACTTAGAGATTAGTGAAGCGATTTTAATAATTTTTGGTATAAAAGCACAAAAAGCACAAAAGTTGGTCACTTTAGGGGTAGCTGCCGCCTAATTGTCACTCCCCCTGCAATGTACCTAGGCCGATCTCTTATCAAAAGATACTTTCATACCAAAAATCATTAAAATCGCTTCTCTAATTTCTAAGTTATCGCAATTTTTATATTTTAGTCCCAATTTTGGAGGGACCGTTTCACCTCTTAAATATGTTTTTTCCACCACTAAAAAAAAAAAGGGTCCCACAGTTTTTCATGTATTATAACATATGCAACTTTCATAAAAATTGGAGAGTGACACTTGGGTAGGTTTCCTTGTCAGTCGCTACGGCAGCGGCTCTGTGGCTCTGGACTGCTGTTGCGTCTGACGCAGCCCCACTAAATAAAGGAACTAAAATAAGTTATGCTGTAGACGTGTATTCCTGCACAGTAGCATCTAACTGCAATATCATTATACCACAAACGAGACAAACAGATTTGTTTTCACTAACTACAACATTTGGAAGTACTGTAAAGAATCCAGAGAGAAACTACGGAAAGAACAACGTTTTAATTGCAATGTACAAAAGTGAATGTAGCCGTACAACAAAGTATACATCAAAAAGTAACAACATTATCCCCAAACTATTCGTTTTTGGCATTGTAATTGCAATGTATTGTTAAAATACGATTGACACGTTGTAGATCGAGTCGAATTCTTCTATCAGAGATCAGGTTCCCCGCCTCACTGAAAGTGCGTTCACTAGGTGCATTTGAGGAGGGCACACAAAATACTCTGTTTGCCAATACAGCTAGCTTAGGAAATTGAGTACTATTGTGTTTCTACCATTCAAGCAGATCGTCGTCATCATGCTAAATAAAGGTCCACCTCATTGGTGGATTGAGCCTCGTGCATTTCACAGTCCAGCCATTCCGAAAAACAAGCAGTTCATTCTTTTTGCTGGTGCACGTGGATGACATTCTTCAGACGGCACTAAATAAATATAACACAGATATCACTGAAACAACAGGAGCACCATAAATTCATACAGCTGTGTAAAGTAAACAATTGGAATATGAGGATTTAAAACAGGTACAGGATATGTGAGCATTAGACCGGCATATGACCCTGACGACGGAAGAAAGTGCGGATCCTATATATTGCACAAAAGCTTGCATGTGTTCTTTATTATGTAGATAAGAAATATGACAGCGGCAGTGGGGATATATGAATGTTCCAATTGGAAAAATTCCCATTAAGGACGCACTCTGAAAAGGTAGAGGTGCAGCAACACCGCACAGTGCCAAAATGCTACAGGAATATTTGTATTAATGGGGTGCAACAGAGAGATACACAAACCTAACCTAATGGGTGTACATCAATATTCTGTATTTAATATCAATATAAAAGACAGACAAAGTATTTCAGGACTTGAGAGTGATAAGAGGAATGGATATAAAATACAATCATTTCTTCGTTAAGACGACAAGTAACACCTACCACTAAACAGACACTAACAGTCCACAAAAAGGGAACACGAAAGAAATATCATGGATAACTCGTTTAGTAAATGATCTTAGCACAAAAACTTTATATTAATCATGTATAATAAACTGTATGGTAAAGTACAAAATATGAAACTGAATGGCTAGTTCAACTGAATCGAGAGAACCGCTTTTGAAGCACCCGGGAAAGAAAATAATTCCAAATTTCGCAGTTAGGATGTATTCTCTAGCGTCTAGTTTGCCCCAGACACTTGCCTTGGACTCGAGTGACGCTGCGGTAGGCGACCGAGTGGCGAGCGGGCAGTGTGGACAGTTGGGCCAGTCGAGTGTGCCCCTTTCTAACAAGCGCGGAGGAAGTTGAGCGCAGCCACACGCCTTGCCACAAGCTGCAGTACCAACACCTGTCGGACTGTCATAGAATGACATGTATCACGCGATTCGAGCGGGCAACCGATCAAGGTGCAGACCTCTATCTCCTAAATTACTTCATGGATTTGCATGGAGCAACTTTGTTTCATAAAAGTGAGATCACAGAAAAATATATAGATGTAGGCTATGCTTGAAGTATGAATGGCATAGTACAGCAAACAAGCGATAAAGGCACTGTGCTGCACCAAAGAACTAATAGATGTTGCTGCTGTGAAATAAGTATTGGGTAGTATAGCAACGAAACAAATGTCTGTGATAGAATTAAGCAATCTGTGAATAACAACAAACAATGAACACAGTGTTACTAATTTAGCTTTATGTATTAAATACTTAACGACATTTCTTTGCTTCTTTTACCATGTTTCATTTTGTATCAAAAACTTCATAAAGATACTTTGTTTCGGAGGATAACTTTTACTTACATTTGACATCTTGGCTAGGACAACTGAATTTATTGACAGAATGATTCAACAAGGATTTTTACTGGCTCATGTCTAGAACCCTAAAAAGCCATGATACGCACATGCCCTTCTTTAACAATTGCAAAGCATGGACGTATAAGCTAGTGCTATATAATACCTAGACCAACACCGAATTCATATTCTACAAACATAGAAATATTTTGCTGTGCTATGGTTTTTCTAAGCATCAACCAATTAATATCATCTTTCAAAATAACCTCTGTTACTTGCACTTTCAAAGACACTGTTAAATTTTTATTTCTTTATAGCATCTGTCTACACATAGGAGTTTAAGAGAAGTTCGTATTTACACCTTGAGAAACAGTAAGGAAAAAAAAATTTGTTGTGGTATTTACATACAGAGTCAGTCTGTGTTCAAAGATATTTTTGGAAGAGACAGTATGGCCACTCCCTAAGCTTTCTCTTGAGCAATGGTCTACAGAACTGGTAAGTCAGAAGATTTCACACTATTAAATTCCATGTTCAGCCACAAACAACTTGAGAACCAAAGAATAGCCTACTGAACACCACTATAACAAACACTGTTTGGGGCTGTGTTTCATTCTGATGTACTGCTTCAGGTATTTGTGCTGTAACAAACATTATTGTAATTGTTTATGCAGCATAGTAATCATCTACAACTCGTCTGATAAGAGAGCTCTCACTGCACAGTCAAAGTATATGCTCAGGGTGTTGCTGCACTCATAAGTACGGTGAAGGTCAGCACTCCTGTCCACACTTTCTGCAGACTTACTTTCTCCTGCTATTTGCACCTCCATCAATCGGCACCCGAGAAAAATTCTAGAGCTCAATGAGCAACATTCTCCTTCATCAAGCATGTTACTATGTTCTCAGCTCATTAACTATGGAATAATAGTATCATAATAAAGAGTTTCTCTTTTCTTACCAGAATCTGGAAGAGAGTTGAAATCACCACAGAGCAGCAGTTGTATGCTGCTCGGATCGGGCTTGTGTCCTGGCCTGAAGCTGTGGCTGGCATCCTCCAGAATACTACGCAGCTCATTTGACAACATCATTGTCTGGATCAGTTTCACATCGCAGAATTCAGGATCCCAATGTATGTGAGCTGTGCATACCAATATGGGCTGATGAACCTGACTGGGTTCCGGTGGCAGACCTGAAAAAATAAAATTGTGACAGTGCTGTGAATTCTGTGAGTTTACAGAACTATGATGTCAAGCCCAGGTGCGATTTTCAATAATACAATGAGGACTAATTGCAACTCACCCTAAAAATAGTCATCCACAAAACATCACCGAGGGATCATTTTTATAAAGTTCACTATGGAACATTACAATGTTATAGCCTTTGGCAAAAGAAAATGCAACACGTCAGAATTATGTAGCGTAAAATAAAAAAGGTAAAACTGTCATTAATTCAAAGAAAGGTTACAGCTTCACAGTGTTATGCTACAAATCGAGGAACAGTGCTGGAGAAGTGATGCTATTGCCTTTTTCCAACCTCTACATCTACATGGGATACTCTGCAAATCTCCCACTCCATTCTCGAATAAGAAAGAAAACCTGAATCTCTCCGTTCGAGCTCTGATTTCTCGTATTTTATTCTGATGGTCATTTCTACCAATGTGGGTGGGTGTCAACAATATGTTTTTGCATTCGGAGGAGAATGTTGGTGATTGGAGTTTCGTAAGTAGCCCACACTGCAGCGATATGCGCTGTTGTTGTAATGATTACCATCCCAGATCCTGTATCATTTCCGTAACGCTGTCTCCCCTGTATCGTGACAATACGAAACGAACTGCCCTTCTCTGGACTCTTTCGATGGGCTCTGTCAAACCCATCAGATAAGGATCCCACACTGGGCTGCAATACTCCAAAAATGGATGGACAAGCATAGTGCATGCAGTTTCTTTTGTAGTTCTGCTGCATCTTTTAAGGGTTCTGCCAATAAAACACAGTCTTTGATTCGCCTTTCACATGACATTATCTATGTGTTCTTTCCAGTTTAAGTCTGAAGTAATAGTACTTCCTAGGTATTTTGTGGAGTTTACGGCCTTCACTTTTGATTGAGTTATCTTGTAAACAAAGTTTAACAATTTTGTGGTTTTAGGGCGCACAACTTCTATGGTCATTAGCGCCCAGACAAAAACATAGATTCGCTATGATAACAGAAAAAAAAAAAAAAAAAAAAAAAAAATTAGGTGACTGTCATAACATCAACAAGAGGCTAAAAACGAAAGATAAAAGACAATTAAAAGGGTTAAATATCCTTTGATAAGTTGGCCAAGTTGATAAAACGCTAAACTCGAGCAGCTGCTCGTGTGTCATCAGCTAAAATTTCCTCCAGAGTAGACGGAAAGTGAAGGGCTACACGGAGATGATTAAAATTAACACAAGTCAGTAAAACATGTCGCACTGTCAGCAGTTCATCGCAGGAGCACAGCGGTGCAGGGTCGGCGGAGAGCAAGTGACGGTGGCTGAAACGGCAGTGACTGATCCGCAACCGGGCCAGGATGACCTCCTCTCGCCGAGAGGGGCGTGAGGAGGTCCTCCAAGTGGTCGGGATCGGTTTTACAGTTCTCAATTTATTGTTGTACATTGAAAACCACGCACTGTGCCATTGCGATACGATACTCCGGCGAAGAGTCCGTTGAACATCGTCAGATGGGACGCAAAAGGTAGCCATGCGAGGCAAAAAAGCTGCGGCCTTGGCTGCTATGTCGGCGGTCTCATTCCCGGGCACTCCCACGTGGCCAGGGACCCACAGGAAAGAAACGTGACAGCTGTCATCTGCTAGCAACTGGAGGGAACGTTGGATCCGATACACGAGAGGATGGTTCGAGAAAGAGTCCTTAAGACTCTGCAGGGCACTAAGGGAGTCCGAACATATGGCATAGAAAGGTTCGCGGTGGCGGCAGGAATACAAAACGACCTGGTGGAGGGCAAAAAGCTCAGCCATGATGTTCGAGCACCGGTCAGTGAGCTTGTATTGGAAACGGTTGTCCCCGACGACGAAGGCAGATCCGACACCGGCAGTGCTCTAGGAACCATCAGTGTAAATAAATATGGCATTATCGAACCGCGAACGGAGTTCGACAAGCCTCAAGCGGTATACCAAATCCGGAGTGCTCTCCTTGGGGAGCGAACTAAGTTCAAGGTGAGTGTAAGCCTGGGCCTGATGCCACGGTGGCAATGGGCTTTCGCTCAACCGAAGGGTGGAAGGAAGGGTAAAATCGAACCGCTGTAGCAGGCAGCGAAACCGAACTCCAGGTGGAAGCAAGGCAATCGCAGACAACTGATATTGGCGATCGAGTGAGTCGTCAAAAAATAATCGGTAAGATGGATAGTTGGGCATCGACCACAGGCAGCATGCGTACCGACACAAGAGTATGTCACGTCGAGTGGTCAAGGGTAATACAGCAGCCTCGGCATACAGACTTTCAACAGGGATGGTATAAAATGCACCGGTCGCCAGACGTAATCCCCGACGGTGGATAGAGTTGAGACGTCGGAGAATCGACGGCCGTGCAGAAGAGTATACAAGGCTTCCGTAGTCGAGCTTCGACTGAACAATGGCCTGGTAAAGGTGAAGCAGGACGGTACGATCCGCTCCCCATGACGTGCCACTGAGGACACGAAGAATGTTAAGGGATCGGGCGCAACTGGCAGCCAGGTAGGACACGTGTGTGGACCAGCAAAGTTTACGATCCAACATGAGTCCCAAGAATTTCGTAGTCTCCACGAAAGGGAGAACAAACGGGCCGAGACGTAGAGAAGGTGGAAGAAATTCCTTGTATCTCCAGAAGTTTATACACACAGTTTTCTCAGTGGAGAATCGGAAGCCGTTTGCGATGCTCCAGGAATACAGACGGTCAAGACAGCGTTGAAGAGAACACTCCAAGAGACACGTCCGCTGGGCGCTGCAATAAATTGCGAAATCGTTAACAAAAAGAGATCCAGAGACGTCGGCTGAAAGGCAATCTACAATCGAATTGATTGCAATGGCAAAGAGTGCCACACTCAAGACGGAGCCCTGTGGTACCCCATTCTCCTGGCAAAAGGTATCTGACAAAACAGAGCCCACCCGTACCCAGAACTTGCGATCAGCCAAAAACGCTTGAATGAAAAGAGGAAGGCGACCCCGAAGGCCCCATGTGTGCAATGTGTGGAGAAAGCCCGCTCTCCAACAGGTATTGTATGCCTTCTCCAAGTCGAAGAACACTGCTACTGTTTGACGCTTCTTTAGAAAGTTGTTCATAATGAAGGTCGACAACGTAACGAGGTGATCAGCAGCAGAGCGGTGTCGACGAAAACCGCATTGGATATTAGTCAGGAGGCGGCGAGATTCAAGGAGCCAGACCAACCGAGCATTAACCATGCGTTCCATCACCTTACAGACGCAGCTCGTCAGAGAAATGGGGCGACAAAGTTTAACGGATCTCTTTTTCGTACTCATGTGGACGACTTCACACTTCTCATTATTTAGAGTCAATTACCAATTTTTAAAACAAAGTGGTATCTTACTCAGATCATTCTGCAGTTGGTTTTGATCTTCAGATGATTTTACTAGGTGGTAAATGACGGTGTCATCTGCAAACAACCTAAGAGATACTTAGATTTTCCCCTAAATCATTTATGTAAATAAGGAACAGCAGAGGACCAATAACACTACCCTGTGGAATGGCTGATATCACTTCTGTTTTAGTCGATGCCTTACCATCGATTACTACGAACTGTGTCCTCTCTGACAAGAAATCCCCTATCCAATCGCAAATTTGGGGCGATATACCATAACCACTAAATTTGATTAATAGCCGTTTTTGAGGTATGGTGTCAAAAGCCTTCTGGAAATCAAGAAATATGGAATCGATTTGCGACCCTTGTCAACAGCGCCCATCACTTCGTGTGAATAAAGACTTAGTTTTGTATAGCATGAACGATATTTTCTAAATCTGTGTTGAACTTGGGACAATAGATCATTCTGTTTGAGGTAATTCATAATATTTGAATACAGGATATGTTCCAAACCACTGCTGCAAATTGACATCAATGAAATAGGCCTGTAGTTTAGTGGGTTACTCCTACTGCCTTTCTTGAATATAGATGTGACCTGTGCAACTTCCCAATCTTTTGGTACAGATCCTTCTTTGAGAGAGCGTTTGAATATGGCTGTTAAGTAAGGGGCTATCACTTCAGTATAATCAGATAGAAATCTAATGGGTATACAGTCCGGACCAGAAGACTTGTTCTTGTTAAGTGATTTTAGTTGCTGCACTCCTCCAATGATATCTACTTCTACGTTACTCATTACAGCCTCTGTTCATAATTCGAAATCTGCAATATTGGTTTCGTCTTCTTTGGTCAATGAGTTTCCAAAAGCTATGTTTAGTAACTCTGCTGTCATCGGCAGGATCGCCATTACTATCACGTAGTGAGGGTACTGTTTGTGTTTTGCCCCTAGTATATTTAACATATGACCAAAATCTCTTTGGGTTTTCAGTCAAATTTCGAGAAAGAGTTTCGTTGTGATAAGTATTGTAGGTATCTCTCATCGAGTTCCCGCTAAATTTCAAGCTTCTGTGTAGGATTACCAATCCTGGGGATTTTGTGTTAGTTTGACGCAAAAGCAAAGGAAAAGGCATGCTAAATTCTGTGTCCAGATCTGTTTTGAGTACGAAGCGGGATCACCTACTTCTTTTATTAATTTATTTGGTATAAAACTGTTAATTGCTGTCAATACTTCTTTGAATTTGAGCCACATCTGGTCGACACCTACATTTAGTGTTAGAAACGAGTGGAAACAATGTATTTTATTTCTATCTGCTTTCCTGAACAAATATACTTTTCATTTATTTTTGGTAAGATGGGGACTTTCGATATTCAATCTCACTACAACAGCTCTGTGTTCACTAATACCTGCATCCGTTTTGATGCTCATTATGAGCTCAGGATTATTTGTTGCTAAGAGATCACGTGTGTTTTCACATCCATTTACATTTCCAGTCGGCTCATGAACAAATTGTTCGAAGTAATTCTCATAGAATGTGTCAAGTACAATTTCGCACAATGTTTTATTGGTACCTTCTGATTTGTAAGTATAATTTCGCTAACAGATTGAGGGTAAATTAAAATCACCGCCTACTATTATAGTGAGAATTAGGTAAGTTTTTGTAATTAGACTCAGGTTTTCTTTGAATTTTTCTGCTATTGTATCACCAGAGTCGGGAGACCGGTAAAAGGCACCAATTATTAACTTCTTATGATTTTTGGGTACAACATCTACCCATAATAGCTCGCAGGAACTATCAACTTCAACTTCGCTACACGAAATACTACTTTTGACAGCGACAAACATGCCTCCACCTATTTTGTTTAGTGTATTCTTCCTGAACACTGTTAGATCTTTTGCAAATACTTCTGCTGAACTTATTTCCGGCTTGAGCCAACTTTCACTGCCTACAATGATGTGTGTTTCAGTGCTTTCTATTAAAGCTTGGAGTTCTGGTACTTTCCGACACAGCTACGACAATTTACAACTGTTATACTGATAGTTCGCAGATCTACATTTCTCCTGTGATCCACCTGCACCCTTTGAGATTTCCCATTTTGTTTTTCCTCGAAGCCCTCTACCCTAGAAAACCGCCCGGTCCACGCCACACAGTTCCTGCTACTTCATTGTGGATCTTGAGTTTAGCACGGACTCTGAGCCACCCTAGGACCCAGAATTTTTCACATCAACACACATTATCAAAGGTAAGGGGAAAAAAGTGATGAGAGATAGCTACAGACCCAAAGAAAGAACTGAGGATCAAATCTCAGGCTTTTACCTTTGTAGTCTATCACTTCATCACATGTTACGAAAATTGCAGTGTCGTTTGCTGTTGTCGCTTGTCATTGTCTGCTATCACCCTGTGGTGAAAGACTAGGAAATCTCTCCTTCATCATTGGAATACAAATGTCTTTCAGCTTCTTGCTCTCCTCCAGCCCACTGAAATTCTTGGAGGTGTTTACCAGTTTCTATGGCCTGCCTGACAAGCCTTGCATGATACACACTTCGCAGCTGCCAGTACCTGAGCTTCATCAAATTGAATATATGATCACCTGGCTGCTAAGCAAGTTCCACAACAGCCCTTCTGTCTATCCAGCTCATTCTGCAGTTACTCTTGTGATCTTCTAATCATTTTGCAATAGTTTGTTTGTGGTATCTATGTACACGCATCCCCACTCCATGGAATCCTGTAAATTTCTGCCTCTACCAGCAGTTTTTGCATTTTTAGCTAACCCTGTATCTTTCTTGCAGGTTTGTATACTACAGCAATGTTCTGTTTTTACCACATTTTTCCTTTGCAGTTAGTAATGTCCTCAATGAAAAGCTGCAAAATTTCGATTTCACTGGAGTATGTACAATGCTATGATTTTTACATGCTGGCCTTGGTACTGTCTTCGTCTTAATGGACAAATGCCCCTTCTTGAGCAATGCACTAGTGAGTGTTGCGCTAGTGAGTGTTTTAATTCTGTTACTAGTAGTTCCAGTTCACACACGTTCTCCTTGGTCTATCCACAAATGTCTTTAAAAATGCCTCACATTTGTTGTGGATTCTTTTTATAAATAGAGCAATACACACCTCTAACCGTTAATGTTGTAAATTACTGGAAATAACAAAGTGTTCAGTTGCAATAAATCTGTTTATTAACCACAGGTAGATTTCGACTAGGTGACTAGCCATCATGTGTCATATAGTAGGTATGTTTCTCAAGCTGCCATTTACATTCAATGAATGTAAAAAATTTAAAAATAAAACAGTAATTAATGAAGGGGCTATTGCAAAAGGTGTCACACAGTTGCAAGGAAGACATGAATGGGAAAGACAGGATAATGAGTGGGAAAGGAAGGGGGGATGTTAGGCAAAGGTTGTAGGGATGGGAAGTTATCTTAGGTTGAGGTCAGGATGGTTGCAGGACTGTAGAATGTGTTGAAGGGACAACTCCCATCTGCGCAGTTCAGAAGAGCTGATGGTTCAGGTAGTGGAGCAGCCACTGAAGTCCAAAGTGCTGTGTTCAGCTACATGCTGTGCCACTGGACTGTAGAATGTGTTGAAGGGACAACTCCCATCTGCGCAGTTCAGAAGAGCTGATGGTTCAGGTAGTGGAGCAGCCACTGAAGTCCAAAGTGCTGTGTTCAGCTACATGCTGTGCCACAAGGTCCCCCCCCCCCCCCCCCAAGCACTTCCTATTCCAGTCCTGCACATGCTTATCCTACCCATTAGAGGTGGGGTCACCTGTGAAAGCAGGCAGGTGATTTACGAAATCGGCTATAATCATTGCACAGTGTTATATATTGGTATGATGACGAATCAGCTGTCCATCAAGATGCACAAATCTGTGGTAAAAAGTAAGATGGACCAAGGAGTTGTGGTTGTAAAGGAATGAGATTGATATCCTCATATTTTGGATTCAGGATCATGGCACCCTATCCTCATTCCTTCACAACCTCAACTCATTCACCCTCATCAGTTTCACTCGGTTCTTCTCAACGCAGCAAGTCACCTTTCTGGATGCTAACCTCCACTTCTGTCTACATTAAACCTACTAATTACCAACTGCATGTGCACTTTGATAGCTGCCATCCATTCCACATCAAAAAATTCCTCCCATTTAACCTTGCCACCTATGAACAGCGAATTTTCAGTGATAATAAGTCCCTTACCCAATGTGCCAAAAGCCTCACAAAGACCTTCACAGACAGACATTCCCCCCCCCCCCCCCAGACCTAGTCTGCAAACAGATTTCTCATACCGTATCCCCCCACACACAAACAATCCTCCCTCCAATCCAAAAAATCAGTTACAAAGGAGTGTTCTTGTCACCCAATACCACTCTGCACTGGAACAATTAAAACACATCCATCATCAGGGTCTGGATTATCTGACATCATGCCCTGAAATTAGAGACATCCTACCCAAGATCCTCCCGACCCCTCCAAAACCTATGCTACTTCCAACCCCATCTCCTTACCACAGGCACCATATATCTGTGGACAATCTCAATGCAGAACCTGCACAATCCACCCGCCCAGCACTTTCTATCCCAGTCCTGTCACACGCTTATCCTACACCACCAGAGGTCAGGCCACCTGCGAAAGCAGCCGTGTGATACACCAACAATGTTGCAATGATTGCACAGTGTTTTATATTCATATGACGACAAACTAGCTGTCCGTCAGGATGAATGGCAACTGTTAAACTGTGGCAAAAATCAATATGGACCCCCCTGTGGCACAGCACGCGGCTGAACAGAGCACTCTGGATTTTAATGGCTGTACCCGAGCCATTCGGATTTTTCCCTCCACCACCAGTTCTGCTGAACTGCACAGATGGGAGTTGTCCCTTCAACAGAGTCCCACAACCATTCTAACCTCAACCTAAGATAATGTCCTATCCCTGCATCGTATGCCTAACAACTCCCCTCCTTCTTCCCCACTCATTATCCTGCATCTATCCAATTCATGTCTTCCTTGCAACTGTGCATTGCCCCTTACAATATCCCCTTAATTACTTTTAATTTGTATGTAATTTTTTCCTTATCTTTTCCGTCTATTTTTATTTTTTCCCCTTGTTATTTTTAACATTAGAAATCCCCCAATCCCTCCCCACACTCCTCTACACCTCTCTTTTATCCTTTCCTACTCCTTCCCTTCACTGTATTCATTGCCACAATTCAAATTCCCACCTATCAGAGCCCCTACAATTCATCGTGTAATATGGTATGTAACTTTCCATCCCCACCCTTATCTGGCATCCTTTCCCCCCCACTGCCCACATCACTCACTGTCCTCAAGCTTGTTGCACTGGAATGGCTAGACATGGTGGTTCTGTGTGTATAGTTGTCTAAATGATGGTGTGAATTTGTGTTTCTTTTTCTGATGAATGCCATGGCCAAAAATTTAACTTGTTTGAATGTCATCATCTGTTTTTCATCCCTTTCAGCAGCTCAGCGAGCTTCATTACGGTGAGCGGTAATTTAACCTTCTATTTTATACAGGTACTTTGTTGTATCTCTCTTATTATTGCTGTCTAGTAAAGGGTCTGAAGATGGTAAAAATGAGGTACCTTAACTATTCAGAAATAAAAGATTTACAACACATGTCGAAGTCACAATTCAAAGCCAATGGGTGGTATCCCTGTCTTCGAGAGACCCTATTTTATGTTACAACAAAGAGACAATACTCTTGTTAACTACTTCTTTCTCAATAGTTTTTTAAACACTGGATTTCACTTATGAAATCTTAACTAATGCTGATAATTTGCACTTGCAGTCCCAGCCAGTCCTGAATTTGTTGTTTTCTTTCAATGATGAATAACATACTACACTAAAAATTGAATTAATGCTTGGGTTCCCAACAAGTTATGTCAGTATCTAACACTTTTATGTATTTTCTTTTCATTGTCTAAAGAAGGGTTTTTCCATGGGCTAAGGAATATTAACTACAACTTCTTGCGACCTTCAACTATTTTCTCTTGAAGTATGCAGAATAAAGATGGTATATTTATAGCAAATGCACCTATTTGTGGAAAACTGAACATAAACTAACACGTTCGCTACGACATCACTGCAGGCGCGCAACTCTCCAGAGCGGCCCAGCAACGTGCGAGTATGGGCCGGTAATGCTCTCCCTCTATTCTCAAACATCAGTTCTTTCTCCCAGTAGTCTTCTAATCGCGGATAACGAAAAGCCCAGAAAAACTAGTAATTCACCTATACCTAGAGGTTTCCATTTACAGATCCTAGATCCTTCTTTTGTATTTTCGCTCAGAAATAGGTTGACTGCGTTATCGTTCGTTTGGTGAACTACAAGTTGCAACAATTTGTCTGTTACCAATAATATGAAGAAATCCTTAGGAGAATTGCCAGCTGAATGAATTTGCAAAACTTCTTCCTTCGTAAATGAGTGGATACTGCATATTATGTTGTTCTTTATGCCAAGACTCACCTGGATTATCTCCGTGTGGCTCTGTTTCGTCATTTCCACACAACCGTCGTGATGCGTATCGTCAGATTCGGAACTGTCACAAAACAGATTCGAAAGCTGTGCTTCCACGCTATCATTACTCACTTCGGCCTCACTACATAAAAAAATCACTGTTGTCTAGTTCACTAAGTAACTGTTCCTCTGTCATTTTACACATTTCCTGCTGCTTTTCACATTGGAGGGTCCATGAGTCGGTTCATTAGCCCTCAATACAAACAATATAGTTCGATAACTGACCACACAAAACAAAAGTTTACACGCTTTCATGCTAGCTTATACGCTGCAACTAAACTGGGTAATCCGACAGTGAGCACGGACGCTTATAAGCGTCAGCCGCTCTGGCTCATTGCTTTGCGGTGACGCTTATAAGTGCCAGCCGCAACTAACCTGTTAAAAAGGTTAGACCAATCCAGTTAGATGTCTAAAGATAAAAACAGGCAAATTAAATAAATATTACCACTGCTTGAGGAATCGCAAGCTTACAAGTGTGATAAAAAGTCAGTTGTATCTCATTAGAACTCTATGATACTTTACCTTCCTGAATACCAACCCCAAGGACAATAAGGAAATAAAAAGTAACATGTTATGTTTGCTGACATTTTGTACTATTTTTGTTTTCATAACATTTGTATTGTTCCTTCAGTCTGAATCTCTCACCTTTCTTCATTGGATGTCTAACTGTAGAGCTGAGTGGTTGGGTCATCAATACACACGTGGGGAGGGGAGGGGAAAGAGTGAGGATAAGAAATTAGGGGAATGGAAAGGAAATGCGATCCAGGGAGGAAAGAAGGAAGAAATACTGCACTAGCTGGTGGCCCACACTCACCACAAACAAACTCACAAAAGAACTGTGAGCCCCTGGGAGAGTGGGGGAGGCGAGCAGTTTGCTACTTCTCATTGCATCCTGATAGTGAAACATTTTCGCAGACTGGATAAGATATGCAGCACTTATGCAATTCTGTAGTACAACAAAGTATCAGATTAAACAACATTTTGCAGCAATACTGTGCAGTTCAATACAACTAGTTCCAAGTGGACATTAAGGATTTTGAGGATCTTCATTGAGACTTATCTAAACAAAGCATTACACAGGTACACGACAATGTGGCTGTTTACCGGCTGCATGACTGTCTATTCACACCAATACAATGAGTTTCAGTGTCCTGTCAACCATCAACAGGCTCTTACACTGGCAGAAAGTGGTCTATAACGTATTGCACACACTGCAATAAATGAGAATTCTAGTAGGACTTTCCATTAGAAGTTGATTTTTCAGTGAACTGGATACATCATGCACAAATACTGAAATGTGTATGTGAGTCTGCATCACAAAATAAGAACACTAATCACATTCCCCAAAAACTGAGTCACTAATAACATGTCACTTTAGAGAGCTCCACCTGAATGAGGAAAAAAGAGCTCAAGGCCTTCAAAGCTATCTGTAACACACAAACTAAACACTCAGTTTCTGTCAGTGTGGATGACATCGCAGCAGCTCTTCACCAAACATAATAAGGGGAAGACCCTGCTTTGAATCCCATTTGGACCAAACTCCTACTATGGTATGGCAACTTTACGAAACAGATTGTCATGTGTTTTCAATAATATCTTGCACACAGGCCAAGTTCCCCATCAACTAAAGATACATAAAATCCTTGCAATCTTCAAACTGGGAGCAAAAATTAATTTGCAAGACTATAGAACAACTGCACTGTTGCACCTGATTTACAAACTTGTGGAAAGATTATTAGATTTCAGCCTCAAAGAAGCTGCTGGGATCAAATTTTCTAATTAACATAGTTCACATAGTGCTGGTCGCTAAAATATAATTGAAAACATCATGGATGATATGCACACTACAGAACACACCAGAGACGGGGCTTGTTATTAACTCATCCAAGTTATTCCCAGTAAAAAAAACACTTGGTCAGTCCAATGATTTCAAATATATGGTTGCAAGGCATTATGGGTATAACACTGAACACACAAATGAAGCTGAACTTGCAACCTCCCACAGAAATCTTTTCCAGCTTCCGTGTTATGCAGCTTTTATGTAGCAGATATGCCCAAAACTACTTCACAGATGTTGGGACATGGCATTAAGTTGTAAACACACAGAGGACACATATCTAAGCTAAGAACCGAATGTTACTGGAAAGTTCTTTCACCACTGGGAATTACAACCCCTGAAACATTCTTCTTTGGATATTTCTTTCGTGAACTTCTGTTGCCATAATACTATTCTGCATACAACAAAACTCTAGAACAGTCCACATTCTGTAAAAAGCTTTTACATAACATGCCTGTGTGAACAACTGTTTATAGAAAACAAAACTTTATTTTCAACTTAACATTTGCAAAAGAAATGTTGCCTCTTTTACCTATTGCAATAACAAACTGAAGGTGGATAATGTGAACTTACAGTGAAATTTGTCTATCTGATGCGAGATGCAAAATGGGTGCTTCTGTAAAATAAGCTAAAACTGCAAAGCAAGGCTTAAGGCAGATGCTTTAAACAAGGATTAGTTAACAATAAGATACTGCACCACTACGAAGGTGACAAAGTTAACACGCCAGATACAAAAACATTTAGAAATGACCATCTGCTTACGCCTCGAAAATATTAAGAAAATTAAATACAACAAACTCAAATGATATTCCCAGAAATGGGCTTTATGTCAATAAAATTCCTCACTGTAAAGGCAACTGTTAGTGGCATTTCTGTAGTATACATAAGCTGGCAACATATTACATTTCGCATAACATTCCATTTTTACTTTCATACTGTCCTGATCCATCTACATTCACCCACCTATCTACCTACCTACCTAGCTACCAAGACCCCTGCTGTAAATATAAACTACTAATAGCTCAAAATATTTATCATTTGCAATGGATATCACTGTGTGATACAAATTTAATATTTCATCTTATTTCACATCAGAACATGGTTGTCTAACTAGCCTCATGTAGACAAACAACTAACTGATTTGCACTACTGTGCCCCAGCACACTGTAAGATTGCTGACAGCATCACCATGCAAAACAACACACACAAGTACAGTAAACAGCTGACCATGATGCCAACTTTTGACACCGTAGCTGTGGTAATATTTACAGTAACCAGCCAGAAATAGGATTTAAACAGTTCATTTACTCAAACAATTAATGTGCCTGGGAACCAATTTTAAATTTGAAAACAGAATTGTTCCTGTTATCAACAGCTTCAAAGCCATTAAAAAACTGTGCCAAGTACTTCACAACCATACTGTCACCTTCCAAACGTAACACAGACCTAAGGGTACGTCACTATCAGTGTGTCACAAAAAACTTCACTTCATAAAAATAATTGTCACAACAGTTACCTACCTAACAACATAACTATCACCTTCTACACCTACATACGTACTCCTCAATGCACCCTAAGTTGCATGGCATAGGGTACAAAGTACCACTATCTGTTACTTGATTTCCTTTTCCGCTCCCATACAGAATGAGGGCAAAAATGAATACTTGTATGCATCTGTACAAATCCTAACCGCCCTATTCTTATCTTTGTGATTTTTAGGCAAAATCTAATTGGCGGTAGTAGAATCGTTATGCAGTGTGATTCACATTCCAACCCTATGAAATTTCTTCAACAGTGTTTCTCAGGAAGAATGTCGACTTTCCTCCAGCAACTTCCACTTTAGTTCTCAAATCATTTCAGTAACAATTGTGCAGTGATTGGACCTTCCAGAAACAGACCTAGCCACCCACGTCTGAATTGCTTCTCTGTCTTCCTTCAATCTGGTTGGGATCTCAAACATCTGAGTAGTAGTCTAGATGGGGTTTCCTTTACAGACAAATCACATCATCCCAAAATTCTCATAACAAACCTTCCCCACAAATATGCTCCTTCCACTTCGATCACTATGCTGTGTTACACCTAGATAATTAACTGGCATTATGACTGTCAAGTAGTACACAATGCTGCATTCTAACAGAGGATTGTTTCTCCAACTTATCTGCATCACCTTACATTTTATACATTTATAGCTAGCTCTACCATTGCTCACAACGCTCAGAAATTTGGTCCAAGGCATCATAAACCCTACTATAGTCATTCAATGATGACACTTTCCTGTACACCACAACATCACCAAACAGTTGTAGATTGATACTCACTCTGTCAATCAGATCATTTATGTAAATATAAAATAATAATGGGTCTATCACACTTCCCTGGTGCATTCCTGATGATACCCTCGTCTCTGATGAACACTTGTCATCAAGGACAACATACTGGGTTCTATTACTTAAATACTCTTCGAACCACTGACATATTTTGTATGTATTGCGTATGTTAGTACATTCTTTAGTAGTCTACGGTGCAGCGCCATGTCAAAAGCCTGCCTAACTTACAACTAGTACAAAGCTAGAGTTCAAAAGTGACTACAACCTCAAAAAACTAAATAAATAAAACAATAGAAAGTCCAGAACATGTCACTCAATAACTCCTCTGTATGGCGAGTAGCAAGCTATTTTTGCACATTGTTGTTACAAATAAAATTAAAACTGTTTGTCTGATGCATTGGATCTTAAACAATGTTATCATCAATTGATCAGTCTCCACTAAGCCACGTGTAAAGGAGTCTAAAAGATATTACTAGCCCTAGTAACTAACAAAATACAGACTGTCAACCACAAAAAAACCACCATGACAATAACAGAAAATGGCTTCTAGCACATTACGGAAAACATACTAACAAAATCAATCCATGTATGGCATGATCATATAAAAATAGGAATGGCTTAATAATGGAAGAATATTCATTCAAATTTCTGCAAACTAACAAGTGGCAGGCGTACACCATTATTATTCTATGAAAACCAAGATTAACTGATTCAGTAACTGACTGGTAGGTGTTACCCTAAGCACTTAAGACATCACGAATTACTCAATGAGCCAATTACAATAATGATACACATGTTACTAGTATCGGAATGTCCACATGAATAAACCTCTGTTCCTTAATGTCAACAAAGTTACACTGAGTACATGAGTCACAAATCTGACTGTCAATTTGCCATTTCCAATCTTATAATAATTAGCATTCTTTCTCAGTAACTGGAAATGCTACAATGCCATGTAAATGTCAAATGGAGAAAGGATAAGAAAAATTAAAAACCGTAACATTAGGAAGATAATTAAAAGTTTTATTTTTGATTCAGTACAATATTATTTAAACTTTTCAGGCATGTGAACACTATTCAAATCTCACATTTTAATGTTGATCACATCTAAAAAATTATTATAAGTGCAAAAGCACCATAAACAAGTGCACACGGATAAGCAATTAAGGCTCTCTGATCTTGATCTCCAAGAATAGTAACGAATAATCGAGATGCTGATAGGCTACTATATATAACTGCCAGTGTAGCTATTAAAATACCAACGGAATTACCAAACAAACCAATGAATGGTATTGTTAGAACCGGGAGCAAGCAATATCCTAATACTGACGCAACAAATGGAAATGGTATATTTGTTTTGGCTGCCATTAGGTTCAATAAGCAGTACATCAAAATACAGCTTGACACTGCTATGCCATAAATATATCCAAAATGGGCTTTCCCGCCGGTGACAAGAAGTGAGACTGCCATAATAATACAAAATGCCAATGGCCCAGCCAAGTCAGGATCCTGTAGCAAAAATGCAGCGTCATCCGTAGGTCCGTAACGATGAAATGGGTTAAGAGCAGCCACTGTTTTTTCCATTATACGAGTAGGGTCAATACCAAGTTCTTCCAGCAAAGGAGGTTCTTCTTCGTCTTCGGCATTGTTCCACGTTTTCTGAAACCTTGGCCCTGTATAAGCTTCTTGATTGTAAAAATTTTGAGGCGCTGTAGGATTGAAGTACATGTCTTTCGAAGTTGCATCGTTGCGTTCACCGCTGTCATAACTTTCTGGGAATGTTTGGAATTGGAGCTGATCTTGAACTTCGAAATTTACGTCGCCTACATTGTAACCGTATTGATTCTGAAACTGTTCGTCGTAGGAATTCATGACTAAATGTGATTATTCACTTAACTTGTAACTCAGACTTCACTCCCCAATATAACACAGCAGAAACAACATTGAAACTTTTTTAACCACAAACTCTTCACACAGATACACGCAGTTTACATTCTACGAGCGCTGTCAGGCAGGCAGCGCTAAAGCGGGGACTGGAGAAACTACTATCGATTTCGGAGACTTCCGAGGTTGTACAAAATATCAGGCCAACGAGCTTGAATATCAGGCGAAAATTAAAAATCATGCAATATGTAATAAGAGAATAAATTTTGAACTCTCCTTGATATATAAAATAAGAGTACTGTATGGCTTTTGTAAACCTTCGAAACTGAATATTGTTACATACTATTAGAGAAGCGGATTTCCGGAATCGATTTTGGAGTGTTCACATGACCAACCAAAAGCGGAATTGGGAAATTGGTTTACGAAATCCGGTTTTGGGAGTCCATAGGTTCGTTCGAGTGGCCCAAAAGCTGATAGTTCCTGACAGTTGCTGACGATTTGGAAGGCCTCTACTGCGCATGCGCGCTTTTTGACAGTTGCCAACTCCGAAGCCAACTCGAACGCTTATTTCACCTGTTTCGCATATTGGCCACCCATAGCGCTAGTTGGCATCTTGTCTCTCTACCAAATACCAATGTTGAAAGTGAAGTTATGACTGGCGATATGTTATGCATTTCTCAATTGAGAAAACTATTTAAGTCGTCATGAAACATTTGCAATTTACCGTTAAACCAAAGTATAATAATAAAGATTAACAAGTCACATTTGCCTGCAAACCGCGTATCTGTCGAGTATAAAATTCGTGTGACGAAACTAGGTTAACTTGCGAGTCGCGATGTTACCAGACGACCATTCCATCAAAACATTCTTCTTGAGAAAGCTCACGTTGACGTGAGGTGGCGGACCGGCGACAGACAGTGTGCATTCCGCCATTAGAAATACATTGTGGATTAAATTCTGATCATAAACTTCGACAAAACGCAAAATATACGTAAACATGTCTCTCCATTTATAAATAATGTAGCCAATTTAACCTGACAAAACCTCATACAAAAATGAGGTAAATTAGGATAGTTGTGTGTGAAAGGAATATTTGGTAACATACAACTTCATATGCATTTTGTCCCATTATTATGAGTTACAATAAAATTTAAAAATGAAACATACAAAAATTTGCAGGTGTTTTGCAAGAATTATCATCGTACATGATTTTCCCAGAAGTTACACATTTCGTGTAGAAACGCCCACATAGCACTAATAGATTTCTATAATATATAACCACAAGGAGAAACACGGAACAGTAATTGTGAGACGCTATAGTGGCACATATGTCGGTTATAAAAATCTATCACTGCTAATGCCTGTTGTGAACTATATTATTCTTATGTGTCAATCACTTCATGTACAGATGGCACTGAAAATCTCAGTAGGACTATTTTTACTTCATTTTCAGGCGAATATATCACAATCCAAACTGTAAAAACATACGCATTCATCTTTTAATTCGTGTTATGAAAATTTCCACACCATTCATTTATAGTATGTATGGGTGTAATAAAAAGGGGACGTACTGTATTAGAAGGCCACATAAGTTGAAAGAATGCCTGTCTAATATACAAACTCAGCCTCAATCAAGAGAAAATGGAAGACTTGGAACACAGACCTCTTCGTAAATGTGCAGGCTTGTCTTTAGGCCGAGGCTTGTTAAACGCTTTGGAGTTAGTCAGAAAACAGTTTGACGAAAATCCTCTGACTTAAACTTTCGGTCGCCAACTATCAGCTCCGCCACTCGAACACCAGATTGGCCAGTCAGATATCGTCAGCAAGAGTCAGAAGTGCTACTCGAACGCCTCAAACTGTTCCTGACCGTCAGCAGCGCCACTCGAACGAAGCTCATGTAAACGGGGTGATTGATAAGGTACCAGTTCATGTAACACATTTTTTCTACGTATGATGACGATCATTTATATAGGGGAACCTCTGAGAAGAGAATAGCGGATTAAAGACGGGCAAAATTTTAATCCCCGTCCCGACGACCGCGCGTGGTTATGTTGGCAACTTCCACATCACGGTAAAAAATCTTTGCGAAGATGATAATCAGAAATCCGAACTCACATACCGGCACGTAGAATGATTTGATTTGCTTCGTATTTACCACGTAGTAAATAAATAACGCTGTTCCTGCTCTGGGGTTCACAGTTTCTCTTACAACGAAGATTTCATGAAAAACATTGCCAGATTCCCGTTCGCCTTGGTTAATTTACTTCTTTTGGTAATTTTTCCCCCCTTATTGTCTTTCTGTTTTACATTTTACAGTTTGGTTGTCCAGACTTTACAAATTTCGTGATTAGGAACACACTAGTTCTATGTCACGCCATGCAAAGCTTTAGATCAATGTCTTTCAAACTTTTCGAATGTGTGACCGTCTTGCATGTACAAATATCCCTGCGACGACCTCCTTCCAAGAATAAATATTCTAGAGAAACCTACCCACATCATTATTAAACACCATAACAAAATTATTTTGAAGTCTCAAAGGCAACGACGTGGGTTTCCTTTTTTTCTTTTTAAAAAAATAAAAAAAAAAAAAAAAAAAAATGTTAGACGTGTTTTTTTTTTTTTTTTTTTTAAAATAGAAGTCATTATACGGTACCTACTTTTACTTCATTACCAAGAGAAATATAAATTTTGCACAAGTGTTTCGCTTTCCAGTTAAGTCAGAAGAGTATTATGCTGATTAAGAAAGGTACCAGTGTACACTGTACAAACACTTTGTGAACAAGTATCTTTTCCTAGTTTATTAGATTTAATTATTGCATCTTGTTCATTTACCTTTTATTTATTTATCCATCCGTATACAATAAAAATTGTATGGATGTTATCGATTGGTTCCTGTAAGGGTGATTTTCAGGTAACAGACCAAAACGTGTCGGAGTAAAATTTTGAAAGATGTAAGCAATTTTTCTTATATCCATGTTTCTATTAAATGAAATGGGTTTGGTCCGATTTGCACAATCAAAAGAAAAAATTCCGAGAACTTTTTATTATCATTTCTGCAACTGTCGGCAAGTACATAAATCAATGTTTGTAAAAGTACAAAGCACTGTTATTTACCTCTTTTTATTACGTTTCGTACCCTACCGTATTCTTGCAATAAAATCTTTAAAGACAAATAAAAAATACAGCATACGGTATGTCAATATAGGAATCGAAGCTGCAAAGTATTGCGTTTTAATTGTTGTCGGCGACTTTACACCTCATTTCCTGTAAAGCCAACAAAACCCAACTTTTTATGACAATAATGAAAGAAATTTCACTTCCGATCGAATTACTTGCTGTATTTTGTTGACATCGCGGATCGAATATACAAAAGCAATCTCGGGAAGTATGCCGTTAATAATGTGCGTGATTTATTTGTGTGTCATTTCTGTAACGTGTTTTATAAATGAAACTAGCTGTAAACCCGGCGTTGCCAGGGTGTTTATTTATCGTAGACTGTCATAGTCCGCATCCTTCCCCCCCCCCCCCCCTCTCTTCATACACCACATTCTCTCCCATGATTTTTTTTTTTTTTCAATTAAATTTGTAGAAGAAGTAGGAAATGCAATTGTAAAACCTGATATTACTTCATCACAGATCCTTTCAAAAACCACCAGCAAATACAAATATGTTTTCCTTCTCTGAGGTGTCTCCTAGTCTTGTCCTAAGAATAGTAAAACAGCTGAAATCATCTGACAGTGTAGATATATATGACATTTCTTGCACTATTTTAAGGAAGGTAAAAGATAGTATTGTGTACCCTTTAACAAACTGTATAAACAAATGTATAACTGAAGGATATTTTCCGGATGAGCAGAAAGTATCCAGGGTAGTTCTGATATATAAAAAAGGTGATGTTGACTCCCCTTCTAGTTACAGGCCAATTTCCATAGTCCCAGCTCTTTCTAAAGTATCTGAATGTGTGATCTACCAATAATTATTTTGAAAAATTAGAAATAATTAGTAAGTAAGGTTTTAGAAAAAACCTGTCAACTCAGTAGTCAAATACCTTTATCAAGTTCTTGAGGATAAAGGTTTTGCTCAAATCACCTTTTGTGACTTAAGTAAAGCATTCGGCTGTGTAGAGCATAAAGCACTATAAAAAATGGAATTAAATGGCATTAGAGGTAACAAAGATAGATCTTCCATAAGGATCTGTATTAGGCCCATTTCTGTTCCTAATCATGATCAATGACCTGCCATCATTTATCAAGTCTCCCACCATTTTATACGCACTGTAGCAATGAGTTCAGTAACCTCAAAATCTGTGTTGCAGAGGCAATGGAGCAAGCATCCTACTGGTTTAAGGCAAAGGGCTTCCTACTTAATAATGACAAAATACAACAAATGGTTGTTAGTTTAAAAGACAAGCTTCCATCAGATGATCCAACTTATGTTAAGTTTTTGGTTGTATATTTGGGTAATAAATTGTCTTGGGCTCAACATATACAATATATAAGTGGTAAGTTGTCCAGAGTGATTTATTTGTTAAGGCGACTTATGAATTGTGTACCTGAAAATTATCTTAGAACATCATAATTTTCTTTCTTCCAACACAAACGAACATATGGCATTATTTTATGGGGAAACTCAAGTTGTGTGTGTGACATCCTGATACTGCAGAAGAAAGCTATCAGGGTAATTTCTAGTGCTACATATAAGGCACACGGTAAAATTGTGTTCTGTGAACTAAAAATCATGACTGTAATAAACCTCCGGGAAAGTTTCCCTCTATAATTTTCTACATATACTATGTTTTACTGTACACAAAAAAGAAGTTACCGGAGAGAAAACGTTCATGGTTACACACCAGAAGGACCAGATGTATTTATACCCCATACTACAGACTGTCGAAAACTATTAACAGCTATGAACTCATGGAACACAAATTATTTAACAAGCTCCCACAATCTGTACAAGAATTACCTCGACATGCATACAAACAAACGCTGTATGACTGGCTAGCTGCCCATCCACTTTATGAAGTAAATGAATATTTCAACTGTAATCCTATAAGAAAAACTTTTTCTTTTGAATTATCAATTGTATGTAATATATGTATGTCTTTGTCTATTGCTGTTACGGCTGAATGACAGTAAAATAATTATTATTATCATCATCATCATCTCCTGTCTTGTTCGTTTCCACCTTTCACTCACTCGACAAAGTTTCCTGCAAGGTACACTCTGTCATGTTCCATACCAACATCCATGTACCCAGTGATCTTCCTGTTGGTTTAATAATCATCTATGCATTTTGTAAAATTCCATAAGTTAAGTGCCTTCCCTCCCCCATGCACCATACGAAACTACCGGTAGACGGTGACCTTCCTCTTGTTTTGAAGGTCAAGCGTGCGAATTTTCATGAAGATCAGAATGAAACTGTAGATTTCGTGAGTCTGTAGGAGAAATATGCTACACATAAACTACATTCCTGCCAAATTTCAGCTTCATAGGCGAAGTAGTTTTCTAGGTTACGTGTTTAGTCAGTGAGTCAGTGTCCTTTCGCTTTTATGTAAATAGAGATTAAGAAAACATATTGCTTAGTTTTGGATGCAAAAATAAAGAAAGAAAAAAAAGGAAACAAATTAAGGCAGTCTTCCAGGAGACACTAGAAGGTACCAGATTGACTTTATAATGGTAAGCAATAGATTTAGAAACCAGTTTCTAAACTATAAGACATACCTAGGGGCAGATTTAGACTCTAACCATAACTTATTGGTTATGAACTGCAGATTAAAACTTAAGAGACTGCAGAAAGGTTAGGAGATGGAAACTGGACAAATTGAAGGAGCCAGAGGTGTTGAGAGTTTCATAGGGAGCATTAGGAAAGGATTGGCTGAAATGGGGGAAAGTAATACATTAGAAGAAGAATGGGTAGCCCTGAGAGATAGAGTAGTGAAGGCTGCCGAGGACCATTGGAGTTCACATAAAAAGATGATAGAAGGTTTTAAATGTGGTGCTACAGACAAATGATGAAAATTAGATGGGTAGATCACGTAACTAATGAATAGGTGTTTAACTGAATTGGGGAGAAAAGGAGTTCCTGGCACATCCTGACTAAGATAAGGGTTAGATTTGTTGGACACATTCTGAGACATCAAGGAATTGTCAACTTAGCATTAGAAGGAAGCATGTGGGGTAAAAATCGTAGAGGGAGATTGAGGGATGAATTTAGTAAGCAGATTCAAAATGATGTAGGTTGCCGAACGTATTCTCTGATGAAGAGACTCGCACAGGACAGGGTAGTGTGGAGAGCTGTATCAAACCAGTAGGTGGACTGAAGACTACAACAACAACAAACAACAACACTGCGATAGAATGAATGGTTGATGAACACAGAGGACATACAAAGAAACATTCATTTTTATATATAACTTATAAAAGATAGAAGATAATAGCGGCCGTAACTGCATTCACTTATTAAGTATCACATATTCTCATAACCTGTCTCCCTTAGAACAGTTCCTTTGATTCAGAATGTCAGTGCTGAAAAAACAAACTTCTAAAGCTCATTTCTCATTTTCGTTACGTCTCATTATGGATATATTTAGTCGCTAGTCGGTGGCGTCTGTTGTCGCTCGGCATATAGGCGAATGAATACGCTGACGCAATGACACATAGCGACTTCATACGCTAGCGTCTTCATAAAAACAATTGAAACACGACGTAGCATATAATATTGTTTTGTAGGTTAGATTATACCAAACAGTTCTGTTTCCCACCAAACAAAATACGAAGTTGAATTGTAATCAAATTTCGAAATTTATCAGTGTTTTCCAGTATTATGGGTCATTAAAAATAAGGATTATTTAATCCTAAACTTAAAGACAGTTTAACCAACTATTTGACTAATTGAAGACTGAGGGTCGCTTGGGGGATATGGATGCCAAGCTGCTGAATAAACTTGGATATAGAAGATTGGGGTATTTGAAACCGGTATTCAAGTATTTTGTAGCAAACACCTGTTACCAAATAACGCAGTGTAACTAACAATTTTGTTCTCGGCGAGATCGCTATACACGTGAAGGTATTCTGTTTCTTCATTTTATCCTCTACGATTTCCAGTAACTTATCAAAATTTTCTGATATCATCCTTCTTATATTTCTGTACGCAGAAGGATCTCCACCAAATAATTCTTTCAAACGATTTGCAGAAGCACCACATTTATATCTCCTCCCAATCCCCCTTCTTATCCATTTTCTTTCATTTTTTCCCACTTTTCTGTTTTGATTTTGGTAGATTGTTCTCTTAAGACTTTTGCGAGAAACATTTATGACTTCCTTCGAAATTTGACTCAACTGGTGGCTACTTTATACGCCCCTGTGCATGACCAACATTTGCGAGCGACCAAAAACGCCAGCGACCAGCGTCTAAAATAGCCCAGTGTTCAACTTTAGTCACTCGCGTTTTGGAGCAGTGACTTTGTTCGCTGTCCTGGTTTTCACGGAGCGAATTTAGCAGGTGCCTCTAAATTTGCCAGCGACTAGCAACCGAATACGCTCCATGTAATATAAGGGTATATTCAAAAGAAAAGTTACTTATGAAGTTAAGACAAAGAATTAAAAATAGAATCATGTGAAGCTTCAAAACAACAAATTTCATACTATCTTTTGTTTCTAGTTTTCTTTACATGATATTCTTCAACTCATTTTTATATTATTTATGTAAACTGATTACATCTGTCACTTTATGCACAATTTCTTTCCTCTCATGCTGATTTTCATTTGTCTCATGCCACTCTTCATTCCTGTTACACTTCAAGATGGGTCTATCATGAGTGCATTACGAAATATTACTTAATTATATTGTGATTTGGAGAATCTTTTGGGTGCAAACTGTCATATACAGGAAAATATTTTATATTATTTTCACCTTTGGTTTATCGGTATGAACTGTAAACCAAGTATACCATAATTTGTCCTCAAATTTTCACATTTTTCGGGTAAATATTCACCAGACAGTTTCAGTGCTTCACTTTTATGCCCAGAATAAGAAAATGTAGCATTGAGCTGAAAATAATAACTGTCACTCATATGTTTAGTATGAACTAGTAGCAACTAGTTTTATGCACATTACGTAAATGAGAATTTTTGTTTTACGTTTTTGTTAAGAAAAATTAGTTTTTAAGGAAACTGGTTACTTTCTGAGCTTGTCTGTTTTTCTTAACACAAGGGAACATCCTGATGAATAATTTTTATCAGAAATTGAAAGGAAAGTAGCTCGGAAAAAATCTTGAATTAGCAATCTTGTTTTGGCCTGTTATAAGAAAATCATCCGTAAAGTTTATGAGTTTACTCATCATTAACACGCCCTATATACTATAAAACAATTTACACTCTATTTCATTCAGAATTAATGTTAAACAATGCTTCACATACTTTTGACATAAAATTCATTTGAGCCCTCTGTTTGGTGCCAAGTACTGCCTCCAGTGATGGTGACCCCCTGACCAAGTCTTTACAAACCTCCTCCCCCAGGGGTTCTGCCTCATAGGTTGAAAAATACTGCTTTAGATGATACTATTCCAGAGCCCTGAGTACATCATATTTCTGACTAGTCTTGTATTCTTCTTGTTTATTTTTTATATTACCGGTACCTACAACTGAATATCAAAGTTGAAATTTAAAATAAAGTTTGTAAAGTCAATTAGGAGTGTAAATTCCAGATTTGGATCTGGTCCTCTAACAAAGACATAGCAGTCCATAATTTGAATAAATTAGTCAGTGTCTGTATCCCATGTGAGAGATAGCTGAAATAAAATTTTGGGTCTTACTATTTAACAATGGAAAATCCTACTGGAATGTCAATGTCACCGTACAGACGTTTGCTCTGCTGCTAACAGGTACAACAGACAGACAATCACATTCAAACAAATTAAATTTTTGGCCATGGCTTTCACCAGAAAAAGAAACACACAGATTTACACAATCACTCTGACAAGTATACAGAAACACACAGAATCACTCAAACAATTATATGGTTGTCTGAGTGATGGTGTGAATATATGTGTACCTTTTTTTGATGAGGGCCATGGCCAAAAATTTAAGTTGTGTGAATGTGACTGTCTATTTTTTTTGTGCCTGTCAGCAGCACTAGGACTTAATATATCAGTTTTAAATATGAATTTCCACACGAGTTCCCTACCAAGAATTTCAAATAACTTATGCAAGGTGAAAATTTCTTCAACTGCAACTATCCCAGGAGGATACTTGAAAAGGACATCCTACATCACAGAAAGTGACAGAACTGGACCACTGGATTCTGATAAGCCTGGAATGATATGCATCGTGAAGAAGTTGCAAGGCTTTGGAAGCCTTACATGTATATTAAGAACGTAAAGGAAACACTTTTGGCAAGATAAATATAAATTTACTTTTGAAGATAGATAAATTAAAAGAAGAGATTTAAGTACAATACAATTATGAAATACTACTCATCGCTCTTCAAGAATTCTAATATATTAATGAAGATATTATAGACTCTAAGGAGAATCAAAAGCACACTCTTGTGTAAGAATCAACATGATTTCCAAAAGCAAAAATTGTGTGAAACTCAGTGCATCCTATCCACCAGGCAGACCCAGAGGGCAATAGGTACAGTCTTCCAGTAGACAACATCTTTGTCAATTTCCGAAGGCATTCGATACAATTCCGCACCATCGCCTAATGAACAAAGTACAAGCATATGGAATATCAGATCAGAAATGAGACAGGAATGAAGAGTTTCTTGCTAACAAAACACAGCATGTCATTTTCAATGTAGAGTGTTAGTAACGAGGGTCAGCCTGTGGCTAAGCACACCTCGGTGCACGGCCAGCACATCTCGGCATAGCGTTACACCGTCTGTGTTATTTTTCCTACCAGGAATGTTTCCCTCTGTAATATTCATAAACATACTTTCCCTCAGAGCTAGCTATTCTGAAATTTCTTACTGGGTACAGCAACCCTCTACCCACACCAACTGTTGGCCCCAACCACACACCACAAGGTGGCTTGTGGAGTATAGATGTGTAAAATGTAATGATTTTGCAGCCAAGATCGCATTTTTCATTTATTATGTTACCGGTTTTGGCGTGCTCGACGCCATCTTCAGACCTGTTGTAATTTACATAACTTCACAACATTTTTTATATACTAAAAGAGTACATCCAGGTTTAGGCATCACAAAACATAAAATTACTAGTCACAAATAAAATACATACATCCATCTTCTAATGGTTCTGAAGCGAGGTACTTCAAAGACTTGGAGGTACTTTTTTAGTATATAAAAAATGTTGTAAAGTTATGTAAATTACGACAGGTCTGAAGATGACATCGAGCACGCCGAAACTGGTAACATAATAAATGAAAAATGTGATCTTGGCTACAAAATCATTATTAAACAATTATAGATCGCCCCATCGAACTATGAGTTCCTTATTTAAGATGTGAAAAAGATAGAATAGAATCCGAGGGGAACAAACATTCCGCATCTAGGAACAGGATCAATAGGAAACTTGGTCACAGAGTTTTATTCCCCAAGTGAAAAACTCTCCATTTGTACTCTGTGATGTGCAGTGCAACTAAAACCTTAATAAACTGATGAGTAGAAGAGAAAGAACAAAAAAAAAGTTAAATCTTTAAGGAGTCGCTGGAAAATTGACTGAAATTCCATACAAGAATATTAGTAATTTATTAGAGGATTGTATTGTACAAATTTGAAAAGAAAGAAATGTCCAGGAAAACTGTTGAAGAGTATTCAGCACATAAGAGAACAAATAAAAATGGGGAAGAACTAATAAAACTATGAAGATATTTAAAACTTGAATTAATGTCTCCAAATTAAAAAAAAAAAAATTGCTGAAGATACAAAAAATTTGGAAATCTCCTCATCTGGACCTAGGAGAATATCACATTGAGCATACAGCTATTACCTTTTAACAGTGAAGAAGAAATCATGAACACAAAGGTTAGAAAGGGTGCAACTATTGAAACCATTCATTACATAACAATAAAAAATATGAAATTTATTCCCCAGACAAAGTATTTGGGAATAGATAATAGAATTTGTAAAATAGATATTGAAACTTTGGAAGCAAATAAGCAGCATTTCAGGAACAAATAAATATATACTCAGAAGTCTGGGAGAAGGTTAACACAAAAAAGGGAAACCAGCCCTTGAAGCAGTACCAATAACAATAATAATAATAATAATAAACATAGATGGTGGAATGAAAAGTGTGATAAAACATTACCAGTAAGGAAAGATATGGTATTCCACCACATAAATGACGACTTAATCAACTTTAAACAACAAAGATATTAAACATTAAAAATGGCAAGGGCAGTCAAAAGGAAGTTTGAAGGAAATGAGCTACCACAATTTAAGGAAGATTTCCAAATGGATAAGACAAGGAACTTAAATAACACTTTTAAACGAAACCTACAAACAAAATCAATACAATACGGACAATTTACAACTCACCACAAATACATAATGAGAAGCTGCACATAAAGACATGCACATACAACATTAATCCTTTACTGCAAGACTATTTATTTAAAGCTATAAAAATCACAATTAATGTATAGTGCATATATAAGAGAAAAATATTGAAATAAAAATTCCTTAAAATTATTATGCGCTACTAGCATCAAAAAGTTCATAGCTGGTCAGCTATTTAGTGCTTCCATGATGTGCCCAACGTAGTAAATGTTACTACTATGCCTCTTGTATTTGCAGAAAGTAACTCATAATGCAACAGTAGTATGTGATTGACTACTTTCACATGCCAAAGGAGGAATACTAATGTAAACAAACACACGTTAGGAGTAACTCAATGCAGCTAACTGTTGAAATGATACAGTAGCACTCTGCAATTTATAATTTCTAGGATGAGCTACTAGCATACGTAACACTACGTATACAAACAACGGTAAATGAATTTGTGGTAAAATTTTGATCAGACAGAGAGATAATGGAAAAAAGATTAGGTATGTAGCTGATCAGCTACACTATGCATTAAAGGGTTAAATTATCAGTCATGGCCTGCTTCAAAATAAATAACATTCACACAATTAATGGACTCACTTTACAGTCACACAACCATTGTCTCCAGTTGCTGCACTCCAAAACCAATTATTCTAAAGAAGTCCATGGCTGATAGCTTAACTGTTGTCTCTTTCTTATGTGGCTGTCGGAGCTCTTTGTTATGTCTTTCCAGTGAGTTGTAAACTGTCCTCATTATACTGTTTACTGTTCTCATTATTTTGATTAATTTCAACCTGGAGTTTCCATTATTAACCTTACTAATCACTTACACTGTGCTTCTAAACTGAAGATGGATAATTAGCCATATACAACAAAAACAAACAAACAACTGAGAAATCATTGCAAGCTATTACAAGAAGTTGTTAAACTGTGGATCAAGATCAAGATTTCTCATTTATTTATTTCATGTTCCGTAGATCCAGTTAGTGAGTCAATCACAAGGATATGGAATGTGTCAAATTGTACAGATTTCAATTTAAACTTACAATAAATATAAGGGAAATGCAATACCAGATTGTACAACCTACACTGTATTGTACAATAAATACAGTAATAGATACAGTGTAGGCTATATAACATAACAACCAATCAACAGAAATAGGAGTATCAAATAAATGTTATAAATAAGAGCACAAAGTTAAATCACATATTACAAGAATAATTACAGGCACAGCCAATCTGTTTTTACAGGAAATGTGATAATGTTCAAAAAGATAAATTGAACTAGTTCGACATACATTAAGTTTAATTATAGTATGCATTTTCTTTCAAATATATATCCACAATATAAAAATATTTCTCTGTCAGGTAATCTTTGAGAACTTGTTTGAATTTCAGCAGTTCAGTATGAACACATTTAATATGTAGAGGGAGAGCATTGAACAGCTTAATGGTGGAGCAGTAGACTCCTTTTTGTAGCAGGGTGAGTTGTTTAAATTCGAAATGTAGTTTGTTTTTGTTTCTTGTGTTATAGTCATGGAATTTACTGTTGTCTTGGTAGATAAAATAATTTTTGCATGAAGGTAAGCAAGGAAAAAATGTACTGAGAGGCTGTTGTTAGGATACCCATCTTTCTGAACAACTGTCTGCAATAGTGTCTTTCATTAACCCCACACATTATTCTGATTGTTTTTTTTTTTTTTTTTGGGGGGGGGGGGGCAGTAAAAAAAAATTTAAGTGGTTGGTTTCCTCATAATATAATAGCATATGACATCAATGAGTGGAAGTAGCCAAAGTAAGTAACTTTATTGGTGTCAACTTCAGCCACTGAAGAAATTACCCATAATGCAAATGTTGCCGAGCTAAGTTTTTTTACATAGATGCAGAATGTGAACTGACCAATTACATTTGCTATCTATGTAAGCACCCAGGAATTTTGTATCTTCAACTTTCTGTATTGGTTGATCTCTACATTTTATGTTAATTTTTTCCAGATTACTTTGAGCATATGAAACCTTGTATTAATGAATATTGCCTGTTTTGAGAGAGAGACCATTTGAGGAGAACCAATTTAAGATACCATTAAAAACTTTATTTCTAGTGTGTTCAAAACTGTGATCTATCAAATCGTCAGTTAGAATTGTTGTGTCATCAGCGAATAGGGTAAATTTGCTGTTTGACTCAGAACAAAGAGGAAGATCATTAATGAAGATGAAGAATAGCAGTGCGCCCAAAGCGGCACACCACATGTTAATGTATCCCACTCAGATGAGGCAGGTTCTCCAGACGAGCTATTTAGCATTGCAGTCTGCTTCTGGTCCTTTAGATATGACTGTAACCACACGCCAACTGTACCACCTAAACCATAGTAATCTGCCTTTTTCAAAAAATTTGGTGGTGTACACAATCAAAGGCTTTCATACGATCACCAAAAATACCCCCTGGAGACATTTATTTGTTAATGGCTTCCAAAACTTGGTTGCTGAAAGAGAATATTGCCTTTTCAGTACAAAGACCAACACGAAAACCAAACTGCTTTTTGCTTAAGATGCTGTGGAAGTTGAGGTGATCTAGAATCCTTTTGTGCACGAGCTTTTCAAGAGTTTTCAAGAAGGTAGTTAATAGGGATATTGGGCAGTAGTTTGTAACATTGTTTTTATCGCCTTTTCTGAAAAGAGGAATCACTACAGCCAACTTTAGTCTGTCAGGGACAATCCCTTCTTGTAGTGATGTATATGTGACATAAGATGGGACTAACATATTTATAACAGTGTTTCAGAATTTTACTAGAAATATTGTCCACACCAGAAGAATTTTTATTTTTTAATGATCTAATTACTCCTATGACTTCGTTTACTATAACTGGTGGTAAAGATAACTGTGGGATTCTGTTACTAATAGCTTTCTGTAAGAGAGACAATGATTCATCCATAGAACCATTACAGCCTGTCTTTTCTGATGCTCTCAAAAAGTGGTTATTAAAAATTTCTTTATTTATTACTTTCTTGAGACTGCTACAGTAAAGTTAGTAGTGTTGTCTGTCCTTTGGGTCATTGAAAGTCCTGAGAGAATTGTATAACACCATCTTTGTTCTACAAGATGTCATTATCTCTGTAGTGATCCAAGCCTTCCAGGCATTGCCTATATGACTACTTCTCACTACCCCTTTTTTTTTGGGGGGGGGGGGTGAAGATGCAGTTAAAGATAGACATGAGTTCATTTAAAAACAAATTGTACTTTTTGTTTATATCTGTCTCCCTAGAAACAGGGCTCCAATCTAATTCTTTTAGGCTGTCATTGAATTTTTTAAGGGCCTCTTCATTTATTATTCCAAGAGACTTCCAAGAATGCTCAGAACTGTTACACACACTGATGTAATTGAGTCTAAGCAATTGACCACCATGATCAGAAAGGCCAATAATTGGATGTACAGTGATATCATTGCATTTAGACTTATCTACAAATATATTATCAGATTTTCACTGTTAACAATAACCCTAGTTGGGAAATCTACAACTGCCATCAGATTATAAGACTCCATTAAATGTACTAAATCAGCTTTACTATTGCTCTCATTTAGTAAATCAACATTAAAATCACCAGTAATTGCCAAGTTCTTGGACTCTGAGTACTGTTTGCATAATAAAGAATCCAAGTGCTTCAGAAATACAATCAAATTCCCCGAGGGAGTTCTATACAGTGCTAACACTAGAACTGTAAGGTCATTTACAGTAATCTCAATGCCACATATTTCAAGTTGTTGCTCTATACAGTGGCTCTTTAAATCTAATGTGTTGTAAGATATGTTGTTTTTTACATAAATTACCACTCCACCTTTTTCCTTTATAGTTCTATAGTAATGTGCTGCCTGACAGTAACCACTCAACTGCAACCTTTCAATATCTCTCATGTGATATTCACTAAAGCATAATACATCTTTATCTTTTTTTCCCCTTGTGGTTCCTCTAACAGAATAGTAATGTCATTTACTTTATTACCAAGTGCTCCCACATTTTGGTGAAAAATGGTCATTGCATTGGAATTAGATGCAGATGTATACTTTTGCCTAAAAAATTATCTGAAGCTATAGAAGCAGTTTGTTCATTACAAACTGTTTCCTGAAAAATGTGAGTTTGAAACTGAGTCTTACAGGATTGCTGGGGCCAACTGAGGGGAAATGATTCCAACTTTGGGGTACTTTTGTGGACTTTTTCCAATATTTTCGTTTTTAAAAGGGTACCGAATGCTTTTTTTCCTCATCTCGTACATAATTCTCGTCCAAAACTGCTTATGTCTACAACACAAGTATTGTTAAAATGTTTACACAATTATACTAACTTAGAGTTCGTTTGTAAGATACACTCATTTACACTGGGCTGTGGCAATAAGTCATGTCTCTTTGCAATGTTAACATCAAATATGTTAGACTGATGGAGCTCCTATATTTTCTTCCTCAGCGACTGTATGACATCATTCCCTTCATTGCAGGCAACATTGTTAGAGCCACCTAATAAGATCACACAATCGCTTTTTACTTTTTCAGGATCATACCCAGTGGCGGCTACTCCTTGAGGACTCTGGGGCGGCGCCCTCCCAAAAATATCCAACACGGGATACGTACCAATCGTTAATCACAAATCTACTTGAATAATTTTCGTGTAGCAGCAGCCCGTATAAGTGAATGACCAATGTTTTTAGTCTAGGTAGTCTGCCAGCCAGGCTCACCGAATGTTTTCAGTATGGACTGACTGTCGGACTCTACGCGATCCGTCCGCGCTGTGTAAAGGCTGGCAATGGGCGCTGGAGTGAGTGGTGGTACTGGGGGTTGGGTGGGGGTAGTGTGCTGAACCGGGCCGCTTAGGACGGCGTCCGCGCCAAGGGCGCGAAATATGCAAAGGCGCACCGGCACCGGTCAGGCAGTTTGTAGCAGGTGCAGTGCGTGTGATACAAGTGTCGTTGTGAAGGCGCGTGATATTGCCTGTTTTTCTAGTTTCCTATTTAGAATCAATAATATAAATAGCTTAAACTACATTTTAACATTTGGTAGTGAAAAATTGCCTTTTGAAGGAAAGTTAGAATTAAAAAGGTTAGGACCACCGAGACCTGATTTGAACATTGTACAGACACAAAATGCGTGCAAAAGCAAAAGTAGTTTCACTAGGAAATTTAATCCTGCTTTATATAAACACACCAATATATAAGCATACCAATGGTATTACTACATTTGTTGGTAACAGTCTTCTAGTTTCAGTAACATATGTTCGTCGCTGACGAAGCATTTGTGTTTTCTGAACACTTACCTATATAGTTACACACACAACGAATTTACTTCTTACTTTATATTATTTTAAGGTACAGTTTTGGGTCTCTTGTGAAATCTAATAAAATGGAGTTATAAGGTTTTCATTGCTTGCAGAAAATATTAAAAACGACATATTTGTGCGTAAATTCGTTCGTATTTTGGTATAGGAGGAAAAAGTCGTGTTAGATGAAGGGTTAAATTACGTAACTAGCTAATAAAATTAATGTTATATTCTCCCCGTTCAAGAAATGTTCTGAAGGGACAAAATGTCATGTACAATTGAAGAGACATGCCGCCCCTCCAAATAAACAGCCCACCAGCCGCCACTGATCATACCCTGCTACAACTTCCTGGAGTTTAGCACCTGGTTTCACGATTCCACAAACATTAGCACCATTAAAACTGATTTTCACAATATCAGCCATGCCTCTACCATGACTATCGGCGAAAATGTGAAGATGATTTCGTACTCTCCACAGAATAAATCATGTTACTGCTACTTTCACTTCTATTTACTGAACGTTGTGGCTTTGGAAGATCTCCGATAGTTTGCTGATACACTCTTCTTACAACTGTTTTCACTTTCAGAGACATAATTACTAAAATAAAGGACATCAAAACTCGAACCTCAAAACATTTGCTGTAGGTGACATTTTAGCACCGAATATTTGATGCTTGTTGTGTACTACTTTCCATTTTGATAATTTATCTGCTTCATTTTGTGGCAATGTATCTCAAACCGAAAACATGATGTAATTATACAAATTCAAGATCCGCTCATGTGGATGAAGTCCAAAATAGCATTAAATACTTGAAGAATGGTAAGGCCTCTGGGAAAGATTTAGTAACTGCTTAGATGTGGGAAAGTGCAGACAGAAAACTACATGGAGCACATCAATAAGTCTGGAAAAATTACCTATACTAGACGACTGCATTAATTTACCCAATCCCCAACTGCATAAGAATTTCCATAAATCCAGGGATTTAAGAAAATTCTTCATAAACATTACAAAACAGATTGGAAAAACAAGTGAATCAGAAAATAGGAGACTATCAAGGATGATTTAGAAAACATCAGACCTGTGTGGAACAAACTTTAAATCACCATAAATAGGCTTGGAGAACTGCTGACAGGCATGAAAAATAGCCAATCACATTCACACAACTTAAATTTTCTGCCATGGTCTTCACTAGAAAAAGAAACACACAAATTCATGCTATCACTCAGAAGACACACACAACCATCACATACAGCCACTCCAGTGCCAAAACCACCTTGGCTGCATGTGAGGTGGGAGTAGAGAGGGAAAGATGGCAGATAATGGTGGGACTTGAAAGTTCCGCAGGCTCTGATAAGTGGGAGAAGATAAAAGGGTGCAGGGATGGGATTTTAGGTTGAGGCCAGGATGGTAGCAGGACTATAGAATGTGTTGAAGTCACAACTCCCATCTTTGCAGTTCAGAAGAGCTGGCAGTGGAGGGGAGGTTTCAGGTTGCTCAGGTAGTAAAGGAGCCATTGAAATCCAGAGTGCTGTGTTCAGCTGTATGCTGTGCCACAGATAGTCCATATTGACTTTTCCCACAATTTGTCAGTAGCCATTCATCCTGACGGGCAGCTGGTTCGTCACCATACCAATATAAAACACTGTGCAACAATTGCAGTAGAGTTAGTAAATTATATTACTGCACTCACAGGTCATCCAAACTCTGAAAGGGTAGCATAAGCATGTGACAGCAATGGGACAGGAAGTGCCGGGTGGGTGGATTGGGCAGGTTTTCCACCGGGGTCTTGCACAGAGACTAGGATTGAGATTGGCATAGGGATAGACTACAATTTTGTGGAGGCTGGGTGGGTGACAGAACACCACTTCAGGAGAGTTCAAAAGTATCTTGTGTAGACTGTCTCTCGTTTCAAGGCATGATAACAGATGATTAAAGCCCTGATGGAGGATATGATTTAATTGTTCCAGTCCAAGGTGGTATTGGGTGACAAGGAGGGCATTCCTTTGTGAGTGGTTAAAAGGGATGGAGGGAGGATTGGTAGTGTGTGAGGATACAGCACAGGAAATCTGTTTGTGGACTAGGTCAGGAGAGTACTATCTGTCTGTGAAGGCCTTCGGCATATTGCGTAAGGGATTTCTCATCACTGGAAATTCACCGTCCACGAATGGCAAGGCTGTATGGGAGGGATTTCTTGATGTGGAATGGATGGCAGCTGTCAAAGTGCATGCACTTTTGGTAATTAGTGGGTTTAATGTGGATGGAGCTGTCAGTGAGGTGGAGGTTAACATCTAGGAAGGTTACTTGTGTGATTGAGATGGACCAAGTGAAATTGATGGGGAAGGAGTAGTTGAGGTTGTCAAGGAATGAGGATAGGGTGTCCTGGCCCTGACTGCAAATCATGTAAATATCACCAATGAACCTAAAGAGACCAGGGGTTTGAGATTTTGAGAGGGTTGGAAGGTGTCCTCTAGACAGCCCATACAGAGGCTGGCATACGAGGGTACCATGTGTGTGGCAATGGCTGTGCCGCATATTTGAGAGTATACTTTTCCTTCAAAAGAAAAGTACTTGTTTGTTACAATGTAAGGGTTATAAGAAATGATGTATGAGCTTGGAGTATAGAGGAGACTGACAAGGTGGTGTTCACAAGCAGCAAGGCCGTGGGCATGTGAAATATTGGTTTATAGCGAAGTGGCATCACCAGTGACAAGTAAGGATCCAGGAAATAAAGGGGGTCAGTGAAGAAAGTGGTTGGTATGTGGGAGGCTAGGTTTTGAACAATTGGTTGGAGGTGCTGGTCAACAAGAGCTGAAGTTCTTTCTGTGGGAGCACAGCAACCAGCCACAATTGGGAATCCAGAATTGTTAGGTTTATGGATTTCTGGGAGCATGTTGTGACAACACAAAATTGTTTTGAAATTTTTAACTAATCATTTATTTTGTAGTTAAAGAGTGGAATATACTCTAACTCACCTTATTGCTGTTACTGATGTATATTTCAGGTTGAATGTATCATGAAATTTAGTATAACATTCCACTTAAGGTCGGAATTGGCCCATGTTGTATTTTGTTTACTATTACATCAATATATTTCAAGATTCTTAAGAAGAAATGGCTGTTGATGGTCATATGTTTGCCGATCATCAACTTATAATGAAATTAACAATTTTCTTATTCACAAAATACTTGGAATGACTCCATTTAAAACAAATAACTGTATACAGATATTCTATGAAGCGTAATTTGCTAAAACCCTGAGATTCGCAGGATGTGACATAATTATGACATGAACTGTATTACATATACACTGGTACAGTGAATGCTGGCTGTCTGTGTATGTGGTGTTATGAAGTTTATATGCTGAACTAATGGAACCAGTGAATAAATGGAAGATGTATTTCGTGAGCTAAACTAGCAATGAATATTTTACATTAGTCACATGCTCTGTGGGGTTACCTGATGTCAATACTCAATATGTAAACTATTCTGGACTTTGTATGGAGTTAACACCTGCTTGAAGGAAGTCAATTTAAAATTAAACAATGGAAATACCTTGAAGGAATCAACAATATTTTGGAAAGGATAGGCTGTTACCCACCACAGACACACCCGAGGAGCCATGGATAGGCACACATAACAGAAAAACAAAACAAAAACAAATAAAAAATATAGCTTTTGGCTGTTAAGCTTTCGTCTGCCAGAGAACAAATGCATGCGTGTTCTCTGGCAGACGAAGGCTTAACAGGCAAAAGCTATATATTTTTTATATATATTTTTTTGTTTTTCTGTTATGTGTGCCTACCTGTGGCTCATTGGGCATCTCAATTTAAAGTTTTAATTTGGATCAAACAAAGAAGTTAATTTTGATTTCTGATAAACATTTATGAGTGCAGTATGGATAGATAAAACTGGTAGTTTTTATCCTAATTTATGAACATTTTTAAGAGTTGACTTTTTGTGTTTACAGTTGTATTTGCATGAAGTGTGCAGCTTATTAGCTGAGACATTTCAATGTAAAAGGTAGGTGTGCGGGGTTTTGTTGGAGTGAGGAGCGAGAAGGATTCAGGGGAGAGGTTCTGGGAAGGGCCATTAAGATTTCTTCAGGGATTGTAGTTCATTTTGCTCTTTGGGTTGGGGTTGTCCTGGTATAACTTGTAGGTGGAGGAATCAGATAAATGACATAGGCCTTCCGTCACATAATCACTGTTATTCATCAGAACATTGGTGGAGCCTTTGACTGCAAGGAGAAAGATTAGATTGAAATCTATTTTGAGGTTGTGTAAGGCTGTCATTTCTTCTACCGAAAGGTTAGTTTTCTTAGGAAGGGTCTTGAGGAGGGAAGGAATATGTAGTGCAACATATTACACCACATGTTTCTCTGTGAAGTTCAAGAAAGACCAATAACATCCCTTTATTTATTTCCTCTTATTTATATTCTTTTATGTATATTCTGAGTTAAGAACTTTTACTGGCTCCAGAACCTTGTGTCTATGCAGGTACCTGGACATTGGAAGATTCAGAGAATATAACAAGATGACAGTGGGTGGAAGAACTTCTCTTTGTTGCACCATGAATAAGCAAGAAATTAGTATTCCATGAAAAGAAGAAAAGAATTATTGACATTGTTAATATAAACTAGGAGCAGTTGAGGCACGTATTATGTCATACGTTCTTCAAATGTCAACCAATGGAAATACCTTAAAGGATTCAACAATATTTTGGAAAGGATACGTTGCTACTCACCACAGAGATGTCCAATAAGCCACAGAAAGACAGACGTAACAGAATAAACAAGATGAAGCTTTCAGAGTCTGTTAAGCCTTCATCTGTCACAGAGAACGCACACATGCGCGCGCGCACACACAAACAAACACAAACACACACACACACACACACACACACACACACACACACACAAACCCAACCGCCATCTCCGGCTACTGTGGCTGGACTCAAAATGTTCTTCAAATGTAATATGTTCGGAGTTACAATAAACCGCATAGTTACTGAAACTGCAAAAAAAAGTTTTTATTCAGTAGTTCAGAAACTGACAAGTTACTTCACAAAAGCTAAGATGATGAAACAGAATCTGCAAACAATATTAAGTCATCAAAATTTGACATTATCTATTATGTAAAGGGATACTGAGTAGCAGGACCTCTTCTTCACCAATACACATTTTTTCATGGTCATGAAACAACCCTTGGAGATTAATTTCATCGTGTTTTCTACACTAGTTATTGTTAAATTCATATATGTATTTGCTTTTGCAACGAGAATAATATAATGAGAACTGACAGAAAAATACAAATAAGACAATACTTGATGTGTTGTACCCTGACCAATATTATATCAGCCAAGGATGTTGCGATACAAGTATGTATTCGGTACCTTTTCTTTTATACCAAGTGCTTTTATAATCTAATAATTCTTATGATACATACTCAGGTATCAAAATAATAGTATCAATATCAAATAGGAAATTGGCATTAAAATAATATATGTAATGTCTTTAAAGTAGTACACTGTTTAAAAATAATGCTGTGGAATGAGGAAAATTCTAAAGTGAAGCAATACACAGATTGTTCACTTTTGTAATCTGAAATTTTGCGTGTTTGGGGCTCTTCTAACATTTACTGAAAGTGGTATCTGAAATAGTAATTGACAGTGTTTGAGCATCTTAAATAGCAGCTGCTCTAGTGAGGAAACTCTCACCCAACTTGCAGCTCTACTGCAAGAGAAGCATCTGCATCAAAGTATGTGATAATATCGTAAATTGTAGAAAATATTGTTCATCAACAGAATTTGATAATACCACACCAGTCTCACCAGCTGTCAAAATATAGAGCTTAAGAAAAGATGGGGGCGCATTGATGAAATGACCTTGCAGCCACTGCTGCTTTACAGGAGCCAAGGTTTAAAAACCTCTGTTTTCAAGATCCAACAGCATGGAGGCTGACTATAGTGAATGAAACATGCTGCAAAGATGATATATCTCTTTGTCAAACCCTGTAATATCTTAAAAGCATAGCTTTTCAGAATGGAAACACATGGAAGTAATTTTTTGGTGTTTTTAGAAATATACTCAAAACACCACATGATTGCTTGTAACATATGTGCCCTAACGAGCATTTACACTGAATAGCTGGAACATCTATAACATAGAACATAAATAAATTGTTTCTTAAATATTTGCAACAACTGCCTTTCTAAAACAATCCAATTGGCGACTTTTTGTTTAATAATTAACATAAATAAATAAATGAAAGTATACAATTCATTCTGCTAGACTGCATAAAATAACCACTCAAGTAAAATACCGCATGTACTCAGTATTACTATCAGTAGATATTTATGCTTTTGAAATACTCATATGACTGCTACTGCAAGACGATCTGTGTTCTACTCATATGAGTATGTATTGATACTTTGATGTCTTGGAACATCCCTAATGTCAGCCACGTTAAGCTGTAGGTCCCCTTTCCCCGGTTGGTTAACTGGGGTAGGCTAGTGACACGCAAGTCGCCGAAGTGGGGTCCAATTGAAAGACTTGCACCAAGCCAATGAGCCACACAAAATTATTATTATTATTATTATTATTATTATTATTATGTTGCATAATTTTTTTTTATTTTTTTTAGCAAAGCTTGGTGCTCTGAGTTTACACTTGAAATAATCCCTTGGGTTAGGATTAGGCCCCATGTCTGTCACTATTATTTTGATAAGACACTGAATTGGGTCAATTAGCTGCAGCTGTAAACATTCACAATTGAATATCAACATCTATAGTTTTGAATAGGAATGATAAGCAAGAACTTTAACAATGGAAACTACTAGTAGGAATTCAACAATATAATGAGGGTAGTTTACAAAGATGTATGTCGAACTACAACAGACACATAAAAGACATTCACACACACACACACACACACACACACACACACACACACACACACACACACACACTGAATTGTAGCATGTGGCCATTAGCCTTCCTTAGAAAAGGCATCACAGTCACAGTCAATCACACGTCACAAACACACAGCCAGCATCTCTGGCCATTGCTTACAAATCACACCTTGTGGTGAGAAGACAGAAGGAGAGGGGTGGGGGATAGGCGGCTGTGGAGCTGGAGCATGCAGGTACCAAATGGCTGCCCTCAACCATCCTCACCTCATGGCCTAGGTTGTGAGTAACCTTTCCCTTCTGTTTCCTCTTTCTTCCCTCCTCTCCTACCTGATGAAGGAAAATATTTCCAAAAGCTAGTGTCCTCAATTATTTTCATTTCCATTTTTGTGTGACTATCAGCAGTACAGAACTAATTTAAGTACTGGTCACCGATCTATCTGTTTTGATTAATATTTTTGCACTCTCAATGGAGAATTTGCAACAGACTTGTACGTTCTAGACCACTGTGCCCTCTACCAGTATTTTACCTTAATATCTCTTGTATGCCCTTTCAACAAGTAAGTAGCGTTGGTGTGCTGGTGTAGCACCCAGTAAACTACTGTCAGCTCTATTTGGTGTGATCAGGCTCATTTCAAGAAAGAGCCACTGGGATTATTTTCCTTCCAGTCTCCTTTTATATGTCTTATCTGCACCTTTTTCTTTCCAAAGTGGTATAAAAGACTGAACAATATTTTCTAACTACAGAATCTCAGTTCTTCATTCACATAAAAATCGTTGAAAGGTATATATAAATAATTCAAAATTTATAGACACACACACACACACACTAAAAAATGCTAGCTTTCGCAGCCTAGCTGCTTCATCAGGCAGAAGGGAAGGAGAGGGAAAAGGAAATGATGAGGGATTTAAGGAAGGGGGTAAGGAGCCATTCCAATCCCGGGACAGGAAAGACTTACCTTGGGGGAAAAAATGGAAGGTAAATAAATGCACATACACCCACACATTTACACAGACACAAGTACACTTAGGCAGACATACTGTAGAACTGTAGAAAGCAAAGAAGTTAGAAGTTAGACAGAGATGCCACTTGAGGCAGAGGCTCTGTCCAGAGAACCAAGGCAAAGATGTTAAGATGGTGGGTGGGAATTCGAATTTAGCGGAGGTTGAGACCAGGTGGGCAACGGGAAGAGAGAATATGCTGAAGGGCTAGTTCCCATCTCTGGAGTTCTGAAGGATTGGTGTCAGTGGGAAGTATCCAGATAACCCGGACGGTGTAGCACTGTGCCAAGATGTGCTGGCCATGCACCAAGGCGTGTTTAGCCACAGGGTGATCCTCGTTACCAACAAACACTGTCTGCCTGTGCCCATTCATGCGAATGGACAGTTTGTTGCTGGTCATTCCCACATAGAACGCTTCACAGTGCAGGCATGTCAGTTGGTAGATCACGTGGGTACTATCGCAAGTGGCTCTGCCTTTGATCGTGTACACCTTCCGGGTTACGGGACTGGAGTAAGTGGTGGTGGAAGGGTGCATAGGGCAGGTTTTACAACGGGGGCGGTTACAAGGGTAGGAGCCAGAAGGTAGGGAAGGTGGTTTGGGGATTTCATAGGGGTGGACTACGAGGTTACGGAGGTTAGGTGGGCGGCGGAAAGACACTCTCGGTGGAGTAGGAAGGATGTCATGAAGGATGGATCTCATTTCGGGGCAGGATTTTAGGAAGTCGTATCCTTGCTGGAGAGCCACATTCAGAGTCCGCTCCAGTCCCGGAAAGTATCCGGTGACAAGAGGGGCACTTCTGGGGTTTTGTGGAAAATTCTTAAATTGAGGAGATGAGGAAGTGGCTCTGGCAATTTGCTTCTGTACCAGACCAGGAGGATAGCTGCGGGATGTGAAGGCTGTTATCAGGTTATTGGTGTATTGGTTCAGGGATTCAGGACTGGAGCAGACTCGTTTGCCACGAAGACCTAAGCTGTAGGGAAGGGAACGTTTGATGTGGAAAGGATGGCAGCTGTCATAATGCAGGTACTGTTGTTTATTGGTAGGTTTGATGTGGACGGATGTGTGTAGTTGGCCGTTGGATAGACACCACTTCCTTGGTGTCTAAAGACACCAACCACTTCCTTGATCGCCTGAAATCCTTACCCAGCCTGTTACCTCCTGAAACCTTCCTTGTAACCATCGATGCCACTTCCTTATACACTAATATCCCACATGCCCAGGGCCTCGCTGCGATAGAATATTTCCTTTCACGCCGACCACCCACTTCCTTACCTAAAACCTCTTTCCTTAATACCCTAGCCAGCTTCATCCTAACCCACAACTTCTTCACTTTTGAGGGCCGGACATACCAACAACTAAAGGGAACAGCCATGGGGACCAGGATGGCCCCCTCGTACGCGAACTTATTTATGGGACGCTTAGAGGAAGCCTTCCTGGACACCCAAGCCTGTCAACCCAAAGTTTGGTATAGATTCATTGACGACATCTTCATGATCTGGACTCACAGTGAAGAAGAACTCCAGAATTTCCTCTCCAACCTCAACTCCTTTGGTCCCATCAAATTCACCTGGTCCTATTCCAAATCCCATGCCACTTTCCTCGATGTCGACCTCCATCTATCCAACGGCCAACTACACACATCCGTCCACATCAAACCTACCAATAAACAACAGTACCTGCATTATGACAGCTGCCATCCTTTCCACATCAAACGTTCCCTTCCCTACAGCTTAGGTCTTCGTGGCAAACGAGTCTGCTCCAGTCCTGAATCCCTGAACCAATACACCAATAACCTGATAACAGCCTTCACATCCCGCAGCTATCCTCCTGGTCTGGTACAGAAGCAAATTGCCAGAGCCACTTCCTCATCTCCCCAATTTAAGAATTTTCCACAAAACCCCAGAAGTGCCCCTCTTGTCACCGGATACTTTCCGGGACTGGAGCGGACTCTGAATGTGGCTCTCCAGCAAGGATACGACTTCCTAAAATCCTGCCCCGAAATGAGATCCATCCTTCATGACATCCTTCCTACTCCACCGAGAGTGTCTTTCCGCCGCCCACCTAACCTCCGTAATCTCCTAGTCCACCCCTATGAAATCCCCAAACCACCTTCCCTACCTTCTGGCTCCTACCCTTGTAACCGCCCCCGTTGTAAAACCTGCCCTATGCACCCTTCCACCACCACTTACTCCAGTCCCGTAACCCGGAAGGTGTACACGATCAAAGGCAGAGCCACTTGCGATAGTACCCACGTGATCTACCAACTGACATGCCTGCACTGTGAAGCGTTCTATGTGGGAATGACCAGCAACAAACTGTCCATTCGCATGAATGGGCACAGGCAGACAGTGTTTGTTGGTAACGAGGATCACCCTGTGGCTAAACATGCCTTGGTGCATGGCCAGCACATCTTGGCACAGTGCTACACCGTCCGGGTTATCTGGATACTTCCCACTGACACCAATCCTTCAGAACTCCGGAGATGGGAACTAGCCCTTCAGCATATTCTCTCTTCCCGTTGCCCACCTGGTCTCAACCTCCACTAAATTCGAATTCCCACCCACCATCTTAACATCTTTGCCTTGGTTCTCTGGACAGAGCCTCTGCCTCAAGTGGCATCTCTGTCTAACTTCTAACTTCTTTGCTTTCTACAGTTCTACAGTATGTCTGCCTAAGTGTACTTGTGTCTGTGTAAATGTGTGGGTGTATGTGCATTTATTTACCTTCCATTTTTTCCCCCAAGGTAAGTCTTTCCTGTCCCGGGATTGGAATGGCTCCTTACCCCCTTCCTTAAATCCCTCATCATTTCCTTTTCCCTCTCCTTCCCTTCTGCCTGATGAAGCAGCTAGGCTGCGAAAGCTAGCATTTTTGAGTGTGTGTGTGTGTCTGTGTGTTTATTTGTTGCTATTACTGCCTGTGCCCCTTCGCCTGGTAAGTGTTCTTCATCTATTTTTTACGTATATTTTTTTCCTGTTAGGAATTTTTCCTCTATAATAATTCAAAATTTATACGTAAAAAATAGATGAAGTACACTTACCAGGCGAAGGGGCACAGGCAGTGATAGCAACAAATAAACACACAGACACACACACACACACACACACACACACACACACACATAAATGCTAGCTTTCGCAGCCTAGCTGCTTCATCAGGCAGAAGGGAAGGAGAGGGAAAAGGAAATGATGAGGGTTTTAAGGAAGGGGGTAAGGAGCCATTCCAATCCCGGGACAGGAAAGACTTACCTTCGGGGAAAAAATGGAGGGTAAACAAATGTGTCTGTATAAATGAGTGGGTGTGTGTGCATTTGTTTACCCTCCATTTTTTTCCCCCAAGGTAAGTCTTTCCTGTCCCGGGATTGGAATGGCTCCTTACCCCCTTCCTTAAAACCCTCATCATTTCCTTTTCCCTCTCCTTCCCTTCTGCCTGATGAAGCAGCTAGGCTGCGAAAGCTAGCGTTTATGTGTGTGTGTGTGTGTCTGTGTGTTTATTTGTTGCTATCACTGCCTGTGCCCCTTCGCCTGGTAAGTGTACTTCATCTATTTTTTTACATATATTTTTCCTGTTAGGAATTTTTCCTCTATAATTTTCGTATCATAAATAAAAATTTATACGTAAAAAATAGATAAGTCCACTTACCAGGCGAAGGAGCACAGGCAGTGATAGCAACAAATAAACACACACACACACACACACACACACACACACACACACACACACACACACACACAAATGCAAGTCCTCGCAGCCCAGCTGCTTCGTCAGGCAGAAGGGAAGGAGAGGGAAAAGGAAATGATGAGGGTTTATTTAGTCATGAATAACACAAAACACAGTGGGGAGAAAATGAATAACAGTTAGACAGTGCATTTTTTATGTCCTCTTCATGTGGTGCACAAGTTATTTGGGAGCTGTCAGTGATAATCATATGGGCCCCACAATATACAGGAATTCCCCTTTCTACAGTGATCTGGTATGAGAATGTTTCATTCTGTTTGCTTTAGTCGGTCAATAATGTATTATTTCCTGGATTTAGTATGTGACATGGCTGGAAATGGTATAAATATATGAGTAATCACGAGTATGACACTATTCAGTTTAGTAGTTTCAGAAGTTTCTTCTATCCAAAGTATTTCCAGTGCAAAGTAGGAGATGAAGCTGATGCCGAGTTACAGCTGAGCAGATGGATTATCAGGATCCTCATTCTTCAACTAAATAGTTAAAGCAACAGGGAAGAACCTGCATATTAAGGTAAAGTGATGATGGATCACAGGAGTATACTGCCACCAGTGTTATAAATACATTGTGTATCACTTCAAAAGGATGCCACAATACCAAGAAATGGCTGTGACTAGATGATACCTAGCCCCTAGCACTAATGCAAAATATTCATTCTGTGTAAGTAAGCACTCCAAGTTTTAATACTTTCAGAATCCATTCTGCCAGTTTAAGGATGCGGCAAGTTGAGTAGCACTGTGGATTACAAGACAGATAACAATATTATCTCAGGATCACTGATAAAATAAGGGGTGGGGAAAACAGTTTACACTGCTGGTGGCAGGTAACACCTAAGGCAATTTGGGGTGCTATATTCAAAGTGATGCTCCTTTCATTGGGGCTCTAAACACCACTCAATGCTCCTGCAACTCCCTTCCCCACTCCTCCCAAATCTAACAGTTATCAAAGTTTCCGCTCATCCTATTAATACTAGAGCAAGATGGAGTGCAGTAGGATGGGAGATTGCAATGCATTCAATAAAAATGTTGTTTCCAAGTTTGGTTTTCGGCAGTTCATAGTTGCTTCATATATCAAATTATAAAAATTATGGAAAATGTTAATCTTTTGTGTCCCTGCCTCGTCGCCACTTTTGTGTCTCGTTTCCGTCGTAGGTGTCGGTGGCCGACTAGGAAGACCGACACAGGAATAAAGGTAGCACGCTTGTGCAGGTACGGAGGTGAGCAGCCAGTGGGACAGCAGAAATTAGAAACACTGGAGTAAATTAGTACGAGATATATATTGCACAGAATTTATACAATACTTAACTTTTACATAGCTCAGTACTGCAGAATGCTGATACATAGTTGAGCTAGAGGTCTGCCTAGTGCCTATCTGATAGCCAAGTCTTCACTGGTGCCTATCTGATTCTGAAGTGTTAACTGGTTCCTATCTCAGTCCCAAGTGAACGATGTCGTTCAGTGGTGGTCACGAGCGGAGTTGTACCAGAGGGCGCTCGTGGTTGATGTCGTAAGAACGCCGCGCCGTGCGTGCATGGCGGCGCGGGGCGAAAGTAGGTGGCGCGCACTTTGGACTTGTGCGACACCACATAATCCATCTCCTCCTCTGGGCAATCTGAGTGACTGAATTGTTTCCTGTTTATTAATGGTAGCTAATACTGCCAATGTTACGAAGTGGCCACTGTTAAGATTTACACAATTAGTGGCAAAGTACTGGGCAGTCTTTGCTAAAAATTAAACTTCCTATGGCTATTTATTTATTTATTTTTGACTGATATTACCCTTAAATATCAACTCTAAATATGTAAATATGAGAGAGTACTGACAATACAATATTACTGCAAGCAGATATGTCCCCTGAATTCTTTGGGGTTGATTTGTAGTAACTCTGGAAATCCTTCTGTGTGTATGACCTCGGTGAGGTTAGCCTAGAACGAACACCAAGCAGTGTGCTTCCATCATTGGCAAAAGTGGTGCCATGTACTGGACACAACTGTGAGGTCCTGTAAATTTTCTTGTGAATAGGGGCAAAACATCTTTCCCATGCATCTAATATAGAAATTGTGAGGACTTCTCATATGCTCATCAAATTCTCTTTTTAGTTCGTACAGTGCATTTCAGCAAATGGTTAATGTTATATACATAACCTAGCACCAAGTCAGACACTTTTTTTCGTATTCACAAAAGAATTGTCAATAGGATACACCAAACCAAACTGAACATAACCAATGTGGCACAAGAACATGAAGACAAAATAGTATTATCAGATGATGCTATTCAACCAGCTGCGACACAAGCAAGTTCAAAGCCGTACCTTTATTCATTGCCAATGTAGCATTCATATGCTGCCTCTCGGCAAGGTTCGAGAATGTTATCGGCAGGACGTTTAGATGTGGACCCCCACATACTGAAATGTAGTTGATAGGAGGCTTCTATAATGGCCACATTCCTTACTCACTAACAGATATAGATCCATTCCGAATATGCCTGTGTACGGCACACAGCAAACCAGGTAATACTATCAGGATGAATCTCATCAGAGCAGCCAGCACCACAAAAAGTATGTGAGCGATCTAAAGCTCATTTATTGCCTCTTTAAACGCTGAGAATAGCTTATGGGCCTCTAAACACAAGTCATACCCCTAATTTTCGAGGAAGTACTGAAAGATTGATATGAGTGAAATTATCAGAAATTAACTTGTAATTACACATTCTATAAACATTGGTTCTAACACATCAGCAGCGCCACATTTTACCTCATCCACCCTAACTGCCAACATTTTCTTTATTCTATTCCCTCGGTAGATCACCCTGTTGCCACCCAGCGCACTCCTCGAATCCCTCGGCGAACGACTCGCACAGTAGCGCTGTGTCCGGCAGGAGTGTATTCACGCAGAAGGCTGGCTGACGGCATCTCGATCTGAGGGTGCGCTCCACACACTCCTTATGAGAGCCGACATGGTTACATTTTCCTGTGGTTGTTCTCAGATGCCTTCTTCGTAGCCACCTGTGTGTTTGATGATTGTGTTTGTAAACGAATATGATTTGTGTAATTCACCGAGCGCTGCAAACGGAGTTTTGCTTAAAATACTGTATTTTACCAAACACTTTGAAAGGAGGAGTTGTGTCTCGGCACTGTTTCAGAGGTGGTCTCTTCTGTAAGATGATATGCAAAAGTGAATCTCTCATACTCCTGCTTTTCAAGGCTCTGGGTTCTTCAGAATGTCTACTTTTAAAATGTCTGCAAGTTCATCCAATTTAGTGTCATTGTTTGTGCAAAACCATATTTTAGATATTTATTTCTTTGAAACAAGCCCCATCCTTTGGATGTTTTTTCGTTTGCGACGTGCTGTGTTGTTTGTAAGATATTAATGGTTGTGTGTGTTTTTTCTGTCAGATGTTCTTGACTGGTTGTTTCTGGTAATTTGTTCAATGTTTATTTTCTCGTTCATCTGGCGCTTCAGTTTGTTTATTACTTGTGCCTAGTAACGATTTTCTTTGGCCAGTACGGCACTGTTATGCGGTTGGGTGACTCTAGAAGTTTTCTCGCAAATGTTGCCCTGTGTACATTGGCAGTTACATACGAAACAGTAGCGGAAGCTTCAAACTGTCTCGTGGGCATTTCAAGTGATATAACTGCCTCGGATATTGCTACAGATATTGTTGTTTGTGCATAGAATGACGGATTTTCATCAGTTTTGCTCATAATCAAGGCAATGGAATTGGAAATTGGTTCGAAAAGCTATGAAATATGCCTGTATACCGACAAACCGGATAAAGCTTGTAGAGAGATCACAGTTTGACCGAGTAAAAAAGGCAAAGGATCGCTTCAAGATCTAGCAGAAAATAAATGCAAGAGCGGAACGATAATCTGGAAAGCAAGTAGTATATTGCCAGGGCCGGCGCAAGGCACGTGCGAAACGTGCGGCCGCACGGGGCGGCACTTTCCGGGGGGTGGCAAATCTGCCGCATCGCCACCCTTTTTTTTTCTGTAATACAAACTCAACATCCATTTCCAAGAGGGGATTCGAAACCAAACCTCGGAGGGAGTGGCTTCGGGAACTGTGGCATGGCGCCTCGACTACCTGCCGGCCGCCCCTCGCCACTGTGGCAGCGCCGCGTGCAGTCCGGCGCACACGCCACAGGCCAGTATTCTTAGGAGTGGAGCGGGGCGCTGTTGAGCGCCCTAAAACGCCAACCATCATGAGTGAGCGCTGGCCAGCCTGTTACGCGCCGTGAGCTTACTCAAAACTACTAATTTTGCAGGAGACGAAATCTAATTTGGAAATTCGAATGCAATGTTCGATACTGCGGTTACATGTTAAGCCTGAAGCAAATTTGGTAAGCCCTTCAATGGCAGTTGAGTGTTTTTTTTTTTTTTCCCCTTTCCTTCCCGCGCTATGGAAAAAAGATTTGTTGAACATTACTACAGTCAAACATTTTCAACACCTACAATGGCCAGAAGTATTCCGAATGGGTAAATACGCTGTTAGTAATTACAAGGGATAAAGACATTGATAGTAAGCCTGGCTTAAGTTGGGTTTCAACATGTTTTTGAAAATGTTTGCTATCCGTTTCTGAGTGATAGTCGGACGTTTTGGTTTTTGAGCCCTGAATCACCTGTCTCTGCCTGCATGAACACAAACTCTGACCAGCACTTTTGTGTGACAATACTACTCACACACTGTCACTTTGGCAACATTTATTTACAATATAATGCATGTGAATCCATGTTTCGTCTAAGTAAACTACTGGTTGCTTTGATTATGATGAGAACCTGAGAAAGTATGGTCTTTTATCAACAATGCCTTCTCGTTCAAGCGAAACAAAACGTTAATTTTGACACCTGGTAAAACGAAAATCCATATACAGAACATTGCTTCTAAGGGTTTCCTTGCTAGCTTTGAAGCTCATTTCTGTTTGACAAAAGTTGTGCAGTTTTCGCAAAGTTCGTATTTCTTTCTATTGTTCGTAATGCTATAAAATTACTGCCTGATAATATATTTATCCATATCATCGGTCACAACCTTATTGTGAGCTTCTTGCTTCATCTTCTTGGGCGCTAGTTTAACCGTAGCCTCGCTGTACCTCGTCACGTGACCTAGTTCCTGGCACTGCCGCATCACCACTTCGCCTTTCCAGACAATACGTATTGTTGCGTTCTCTACAACGAAAACTACAGAAATCGTTTCGATAGTTGCCCGAGAGAGTTGAGATTGGTCACAAGCACTTTCATTGCGTTTCGTAAGAACAGAAGAATTGGTGCGTCCGGATTTCTTGCAACTTGGGATGTAATAGGTAAGTGCTTTTCATATAACGTACAATTAGTATTGCGCAAACACGTTACTCATGAGTTAGAATTTTTCTCCTTCAAGAATGCAGAATAGGAAAATTTATTTTTCTTATGATCTGTTACTTAAAAAAAATTGGCAACTCGGCAAATAAGCTAGAATGAAAATAAAGCGCAGAAAAGTGACGTGATACAGCGATGACTAATTTGTTACCCCTTATTCCATAATCAGACACGACAGAACTGACACGCAAATTACGACAGATGGCGAGTGTCAGTTCTTTGAAATGAATAACCACAGCGCAGTGAGCTAATATATTTCGATTAGCACCAGTACCCGTCGATTCAAATGTTTGTTAAGCTTATGGGACTTAACTACGGGTTCATCAGTCCCTAAACTTACAAACTACTTACGAACTACCTTATACTAAAGACGGCACAAATATCCATGCCCGAGGGAGGATTCGAACCCCCGACCGTAGTGGCCGTGCAGACCGTGACTGGAGCGCCTCAGTCTCCTCGGCCACCGCGGCCGGCACCCGTCGATTCCGGAGTATATAATTATTGCATTATTATGTTACTCCACCTCTTTATTCTTCCTCTCTCCATTGTCCTCCGCCCCGCTCTTTGGCCGTTTCAACTGTTTTTATTTTCCATAGATTTCTGGCACAGAGTGGCTATTCTGAATGCTTTGAGCTATGTTTACATCTATACCGTCGTGCTGTCAACATGACGGTTTAGATGTAAGCAAATATTAAAAGCTTTGAAACTGGCCACTCAGTGGCCGAAACCTAGGCCTAGGCATATCTGAAAATTGAAAACAAAAATTGCGAATGATTGCTGACTTTTAACTTTTACTACAGATTTGTAAATTTGTTTAAATAAAAATTCACAAACGTTTTGTAAAAAAAAGTGGAGGGGGCGGCAATTTAGCAGGTCGCACGGGGCGGCACTTGGGCTTGCGCCGGCTCTGATATTGCAGACACTGCATATTAAGGGTATTTTACATTTATTCACGATTTTCTACTAGTGACAACTTCAAACGATGCCCTTGAAACTGTGAATATATCTTGAAAAATACAGTGTCTACTGATGTATGTACGATTTTTGTTTTCTACTAGACCATTCTTATGTTGTTAACAAGTATCTGACGGGTTTTTCGGCAACCTTTTCACTTTCCACTTTAGAACTGTTCCATGTGGCCAAAAAGCAATAGACGGAAAAATTCCTACGTATTTCTATAGCTGTTATTTATTACACATGTTCGAACGACATAGATTGGTTTACTGGAATTTCAAACTTACAGGAGCTGTTTCTCCGGCCGTGGACCCTGGAAAAGTCGAGAGTCATCGCAAAAACGCTGCACGGCCGCCAGTTTGGTATAAAACGCTTGACAAAAAATATTGTATACACCTACCGATGTGTATTATATATACCCTGTTTTGTAGCTGGCTGTCAGTTTGGCAGCAGGCACTCACCGTTGTCCCAGGCGGCCTCCTTGGTGTGCAGCAGCGCGGCCAGCCCGATGTTGTCCTTGGGCATGACGCGGTTGAGCATGTTGTCCGAGCCCTCGGCGTTGGCCATCGCCAGCTGCGTGAACTCCACCAGGTGCTCCTTGATCAGCGTGAACCTGCGGGCAGCCAGCGGTCCGCTCGTGTCGATACGATTGCACTCCACTGTACTTATATCTTGACCACCCTAAATAACTGTTCGAACAGGTGCAAGTTGCAAAACGTTTAAAGCAAATGCTCTTTAGCCGTCAGGGGGACATCAAGCAGCGTGACTGCCTACTTTGTACCTTTGTTATTTTAATGACTGCTTCTCATCAACGGTTATAGGATAGCAAAATAATAACAGCCAACCAGTTGCAATAATAGTTGTTTAATTATCTTGACCGCGGTTTCCACAGATATAAACCCGTCTTCTTGAGAAATACATGTATACCTATAAACAATGTGACATCACACATTAAAAATTCGTAATCGTTACGCCTGCAATATGCGTCATACCAAGCCTATTGTCAAAAACATTGTGAAATACAAATCAGAATAAAACTGTTACTTACTATAGTTGCATATCACAGGAATTGGACATCCCTATGATCTAGGGAATATGGTTTAGATGCGTCAGCGCATCTGCAGTCATTCACGTTTACTGATTTGAAGCAATGAGCGTGCATACCAGGACCGGTGGCGGAAGCGCCGTGGAACTTTCAGTGGGTTAAGTAGCCATTGGCAGAATGCACTGTACATCGAATTTATAACGATGTCAATGAATGGAATATTTGGATAAAAAGAGGGCGAGAATTTTGAGGGAAGCTGTGGAAACAAATATTACAAAGGTCAATTGTAAAAATATACTGACTAACAAAATACTGTTGAAATACATTGCGTAAACTAACAATAATAATAGAAAAGTGTACCTCTCAGATGAATAAAAATGGACTGGGTTAGTACGTGGCTTATAGTATGGGGACGCAAATGAGATAAAATGGCTGTTACATCAATTACAAAGGAAAATTAAAAATGTAAGCAGGTTTTAGATTTTTGAGGAAATGAACAAATCGCAAAGGCTACCGGTAGAAAAAAATGTTTGTACAACTTATGGGACTTAACTACGGGGTCATCAGTCCCTAAACTTACAAACTACTTATCAACTACTTACAACTAAGAACGGCACAAATATCCATGCCCGAGGGGGGATTCGAACCCCCGACCGTAGTGGCCGTGTAGACCGTGACTGGAGCGCCTCAGTTCCCTCGGCCACCGCGGCCGGCGCTACCGGTAGCTGTAAGATTTCGTGAGCAGTATGGGTTTGAAGCCTTCAAAATATTGTTTACAGGCGATATTTAATTGATCGTTTAATAAATTGCCATCCTTCAATTTTAGATGTTTAAAGATCTCAAGTTCTTCCCAAAGATCAAGTTTTCGCCCTTTAACTTCTCTGTGTAAAATGATAGTGTCTTCTTTTTCGGAGTGTGGTTGCCAATCAGTAAGTGTTCTGAAAACGTAGAGTTACGTATGTTCGCTCCTTACTTTCCTAATAAGTGCTCTTTGTATCTTGTCTTCACGGCTCTGACTGTTGGGCCAATGTAGTAACACGGGCAGTTATCACATACTAATTTATAGACTCCTGAATTACAGAACCAATCACCTGTATTTTTCACTGTGTGCAACAATTTTCTCTTTAGAGTGTTGTCTGTAGAAAAAGATTTTACAAAGATATGAAGAGCGGTATGACTTTTTAAATAGCACCCTGTATTTCTTATTTGGTAATTCATTTCCTCTCCTAAAGACCTATTCAAAAATGTACCACAGTGTAGCATTCACTGAAACACGACGTTATTAATTAATTGCATAAAAAACACTGACCGCTCCCAGCGCTTAGAGCAGGTGCTCGGGGTAGTGCAACACATCCACGATCTGGCGTTGATACAGGACAAATGTAAACATAAGAAGACTGCCCACCGGAGATTCTGTCAACCATCGTCAGTTGAAGAGAGGTGTGACAAGAATGTACGCCAACGAAGAGAAGGTAGAAATGCTACTCATCTTTGGGATATGCAAGTTAGCAGAACAGTAACTGCAATTTTGTTTTCTTACGTACAATACAGGTTCATTTAGTTCAGTAATTTAGTACTTTTAAATTCTGTTTTGTAGAGTACGCACACAGCAAAGGCTGTCCTTCCTGCCTTAGCCTCCAAATTATTTGGTGGCTAAGTTCCTGCAAACTGCGTCGACATAGCGGTTCTTTTATTGTTGTTGATGGTAGGCGAAATGCTGCGCCGACAGAGGAGCTATACAGAGGGCGATATTCTGAAATGAACCCACCTTCCCGATTGATGTTTTCTCATCTTGTTGCGACGCTTCACGAAACAGCAAGTTTCAGCCCACGACAACGCAATCGTCGTAGAACTCGAACACATGAAACAGTCTAATGCGCCAGAGTCTTGCTCAATTCTGAAATAAGGCGCCTCCACTCCCTTAAAGATAAGTTTAACCGTGTACCATATGATACATATTTTTCTCTTGTTCGCCTGCTTGACCACACCCAATTAGACCAACTCATGAAAGTTATCAGCAACGTTGTAGGAGATAGCTGCACCCCCACAAAGGAAAAGCATTTCCAAAAGATATCACATTTATAGAAAAAGTACCACGCAACGCATCATGGTCTCGATCAAAGCAGTAAACACCAAGGAATTTTCCCATTCGCTGATAAAGTGGTCAATCTCACATCTATTCAGTTTAGCAATCAACAGAATCTGCTTCTCAACAAAGGTCTAAAGCACAACATTCGACCTATTTTAAATGAGCAACGTACCACTGATATCATTGCCGACTTTAAAATTGCTTTAGATCGCGCAGTGATGACAAAGCAGAAAAATTAAAAATCTTATTTAAGGCAAGTGAATTAATCGATAGACAGTTAGCCTCCAATTCCGTCAGCATAGATAAAAAACTGTTATGTCCATAAATAAAGAGCTCAAAGAAAATGATGCCAATATTGTGCGTGCAGACAAGGGCAACGTAGCTGTTATTGTTTACAGATCTCACTTCTTGAAGAATTAGAAATCACTATGTTTGTGAAACGGCCCCCAGAACACAACGAACAGCTCATTAAAAAAAAAAAAAAAAAAAAAAAAAAAAAAAAAAAAAACTTTTTACGACATCATGTTATCCATTTTTTTTTTTTTTCCAAAATGACCCCCCTTCTGACAATTCACAACATCTTTCTTCCGCCCCACCACCAGGCCTCTAATAACTTCGTTTTCATTCATTTATTATTGTTTCACCACCAACATGTATCATTTCACAGCCCTTACGTACGCGAAACGTGTAATTGGAGAATAAAAATACTGCAACAGAGACTGAGAATTATTTCATTATTCAACAGTTGCTGCATCAGCCGCCACCACCACCATCATGGAATGGAATTGAATGAAATGAAATGTATTACTCTTCTCGCTTCCGTTGCTATGAATCCACATGTGAGCACACGGCAGCTTGAACACGATGTTGGCAATCATAAAACCAGTGTACATCGTATTCTTACAAGTCATCAATTCGATCCTTACATGTACACCCACATCGAGAATTGCATGGCAGTCATTTCCAGAATCGTGTATGCCGACCGCGGTGGCCGAGGCGACTAAGGCGCTCCAGTCACGGTCTGCACGGCCACTACGGTCGGGGGTTCGAATCCCCCCTCGGGCATGGATATTTGTACCGTCCTAGTTCGTAAGTAGTTCATAAGTAGTTTGTAAGTTTAGGGACTGATGACCCCGTAGTTAAGTCCCATTGACTATACAAACATTAACATTAATAGAATCGTGTATAGTTCACTAGGCACAGCAGCAAATCCTCGCCTACCCGAACTACTTCTCCTATGTTCTATTTACTAGTGAATGTTCCTTCTGAAAAAAAGAAAACAGGTAAATTATTATTATTATTATTATTGGTCCAGCGACAATGCAGGTTAGCTTCGACAGGTGGAACATCAGCGTCGGTGGAGAGTTAACGTTCGGTGTGGGATGTTTCTCCTTAATAACCGATGGTAGCCTTTAAATCCTCTTGACTTTTCTCTTAAGGAATGCATTAAAGATGTTGTCTATCGCGATATTCCAACAACTCCAGAAGACATTCAGGAACGTATTGTGCATGCTTGTAATTCTCTTCAACAGGCAACACTGGAAGCAATAAATAATTCTTTCATGCAACGAGTGCACTAGTGTATCGTTGTCTAGAGTCAATACTATGAGCACCTTCGAATGTTTTCCTCCTGGGCAATGGTACAAGGGAGTCGAAGTCACTTACGTGTTGTGTTTCTTTATTTGGATTTCATTTGTTTTCAGACAATTCCAGCAAGTGGACGAATTTGTGATCTCGGGCTCAAAATCAATATTGTGTTACGTAATTATTAACGTTGTGTTCCAGTGAATGGTACATTGTTTAGGTCTTTAGGAGAGGAAATGAATTACGAAATAGAAAATACAGGGTGCCATTTAAAAAAAGTCATACCGCTGTTCAGATTTTGTTTTTTGCAAAGCCTCAAAGAAGACAGTCCCCCTGACGGCCAGCGAACTTGTGCTCGGCCAGCCTTGTGGCTGACCGTTTGCGAGCAGACGTCAGTCTGGTTGCGGTTCCCCAATCAAAATTCCTTTTTGAGAACTGTTCCTTTCTACTCGTTCACGGTTCCTTGTTTTATCAAGTTAATATGCAATTACAGATAAAATAGATATTGAGTCGGTTTAAAAGCTACTTCTGAATAATATTTTATTAGATAAAAACTAAATTGATTTTACTGCAGTTTACGTTTTCCGAAATGGATAGCCATTTAACTAACGAGTCAATTACTCACGTATACTTCTTTTTCCTTACGCAAACTTAAGAAGTAGGTAGCACAAAAAACCTTGAAAAACTGCCGACACCTACGTGTCACGTTTCTTCTCGGGAGTAAACGGAAGAACCTGGAGTTTTCTGTGCACTCTCTTTCCCTACATTTTAAGAAAATGGTTAAAAGTTTCGTTAAAAAGGAAATATTAAACGAAGCAGATGAAGTATACAAATAATATTAAAAACTATTAACTTGCTAGAATTAAATACTCTGCTGTAGATTAAAATTACGAAGATTTAACTTTACTTCATTGTGGCTGTAAAAATACATGCCATTCAGAACAATTTTTGTGCACGTTAATTTATAAAATACTTGTAACCTGTAAATTAGAGGTGAGAGATGCTACAGACAACATGCAAAGAATCAGTGGTCCAAAGTTAAGAAACAGCCTGCAGTAGGAGAGAGCAGGAGGTGGAACGGGAGCGCGCGGCCGCGGCCATTCTCCAGCCACAGCGTCAGAAACACAACCTAACAACTGTCAGCAGATTACACATATTCAGCATATATATGCACTTAACAATAACTGCACAATAATAGTAATACTACAACAACAAACAAAAAACAAAGAGTCTATTCTTGATATCAAGTTAAAAGTCAGGTAATCACTGTGATATCACTGGAAAACAATTCTTCAATGTTGTACATTGGTTTCTCTTTTAATTTACACAGGATAGTTTTTCTAAATTGCTCCAATCGTAATAATTGTATTTCCTTTGGTAGTACTTTAAATAATTTATAGCTACCATTGGGAAGCTACTTTGTGTCTTCGTCGGCCTGTCTAGACTGTCTTTACTACGGGTGCAGTGTTAGTGAATGTGAGCCCTCTTCGTGCAGATCTCTCGGTTTACCTTTATGTACATGTTCCTCAGTCCTTCGGCTCACTTTTGTGAACCGTTCCGTGGGACTCGTTCGTTCGTGAATGACCAGCTTCTAACCCAGCTGACCAGGTGTGTCGGCGTGCGATTACTTTGGGAGTCCGAGGTGTGTTCCCACCACCTTCCACAGCCTGCGAGCTGGCGGCGATTCCAGCAATCGAGCTCTCACTGAGCTGAGTGGGCCCCAAAGCTGCTAACAGATGCACGGTGGTCAGTTCCCGCTACCCCAGAACAGTGGTCCCCCGACCGAGATATTGCGAAGCGAAGTTGATGCTTTGGATACGCAAAACGCGCGGCCAGCGCACGTCGCGAGACTGAGGCGAGAACCCCACGCTGCGGAAGACGCGCGCTAGCCGCCCGTTTCGCGTATTCCAATAGCTCGGGATGTAAGTGGCCTACTGTGATGCAATCAACGCCATTGTTTATGTGATTTCTCATGCTGGAGAAATAATATAAGGTGTCCATTAAAAAAAAAAAAGTTTGTGTTAAAAAACAAACATGCTTTCGTTTTAGGTAGTTTCAAAATATGTACATTCATGAGCCCCAGCCGTGCTATTTACAATAGCTGTTGTTGTTCCAGAGATAGTTTGGGTGAGCAAGATAGCTGCGACACCCTGTATAGCACCTGGAATTTCTGTTATAATAAATGAGATGAATTATTCACGAATTTTCCAACTCGTCTATAACGTGTTTGCTGTTGGGTTTTCTGCAGCTTGACGTGATATATACATACAGGGTGTACCAAAAAGGATAGCGCAAAACCACGCGGTTGAAAGCACACGATAATAGGTGCGAAATGTGCCAGTAAACGTGGGTCCGCGAACGAGCCGTTTGCGACGTAATTACGAATGTGTGATTCCAATCCCCCCACTGTAAACATCGTCCTAGTTAGTACACATAACTTAGGCTTCACTATCGAGATTTACATCGCATTTAGTTCACCTTTATTGTAAATGTCGTCGTAGTTAGATGAAGCTCCGGCACATTTTGCTGCTGGTGTGAGACCTCATCTAACGTGCAGGTACGGCCAAAGACGGATAGCAAGAGGCGGGCCCTGGCCTCCGAGATCACCTGCGCTAAATCCTTTGGATTTCTCAAAAGCGAAGTGTACAGCACACCCGTTAACAGGGTTGAAGAACTGGATAGGAGACTTGTATACTCCGAAATGATGCAGGAGTTTTCGAAACAATTCGAAATTCATTGAAGAGACGAGCACAGTATTGCTTCCATATGAAAGGAAGGCACTTGGAACACTTCCTTTAAAAGGTAACCCATGCGTGAAATGTGAACTAAATGCCATGCATGTAAATCTTAATAGTAAAGTCTAAATTTTAAATTAATTTCTAGTAACTAGAACGATGTTTAAAATGACGCCAGTGGCGCATTGGAACCATAAATTCGTAATTATATCGCAAAGGGCTCGTTTGTGGACGCATGTATACTGAGACATTTCTGCTTCTATTTTCGTGCACTTTCAACCGCGTAAGTTTGCGCCATCCCTTTTCAAACATCCCTGCCAAAGAAGTAAGCAACTGTCAGCAGAGAGAGGATAACGACTTTTAGCGACTCACTTGGAGGTGCGGTAGAAGATGGCGCAGCCGTCGACGAACTTGCGCTCGCTCTCCGTCATGGTCTTGGCGCGCGACTTGGGCGAGAAGATGCCGTCGTAGCCGTCCATCTTGAGCTGCGGCAGGAAGAAGCTGTAGAACTGGTTCGTCTCCACCTCCTGCGGACAGGCACGCCGCCGTCGGAAACAGAGAAAGCTATGGTGGATTAAGTGCTGGCGTCCCTATTGGTGGGAAATTAAGATTTACGGGCAGCTGTTAAGATTCAAGCAACGTGCCCTCTACGCTAAGTTATCAAAAATTTTTCATTATCAGTTGCAAACATTGGAGCAATACTCTACTATTGATAGCATAAGTGTTCTCTTTCAGTTTACGTAAAATGTTTACTACTGTTTTCGTCTCAATCGTGCTTAAATTGTATGTTTTCTTCTTAAACTTACGTCCGAAACACTATGAAATTTCTTAACCGAGTTGTAGCTGATAGACAATCGTAAAAGGGCACACACATCGCGAACGTAACCGACATGCACGCATCTGCAAAGACCGCAAGTGTTGTTATCGCACTGGAGTGTGTTTAGTGCACTGATTGACAAGTTCTTGTCAGACCGCCGGTGGAAGTTCCCCCTCATAAGAGGACGCGAGTGTTCAGTCTCATTTATATCGATTCCACAAATGCTTGTGAGTGGTGTAAACAATTGCACGGTTTCTGAACATACAGAAATCATCACCTGCTCATCAAATTTGTGTAATCTAGGTGCACACGGCAGTATTCCATGACAATGCACGGTAAATTGAAAGGACGTACTTGTCTGGACTATCTGACGAGAATGCTAACATCTAGATCAGATCATTCTATGACCTCCTACATTCTACCAGGTTTTTAAAAACTGACTTACACGTTCTACATACAGAATGCCGACTTCCTATAAAACTACGGAATACACGTGTCCTGGTGAGGTGTACATAATTCAGCAGAATAGCACTAACATGTAAGTCAACGCTCTAGATAGTGGTTCACACGTGCATAACCTTAACCGAGGGAGAACAGAGAATAGTCAGCCTACCGGAAACCAGCACGTTCACGCATTGCAATGAGACGTATCTTGCAGTGCCACGACTACCAAGCCTTCAATGGGATGACCGAACACACGCTCTACGGTCGGTGGTTCGAATCCCCCCTCGGGCATGGATGTTTGTGCCGTCGTCAGTTTTAGCTAGTTGATAAGTAGTTTGTAAGTTTAGGGACTGGTGACCCCGCAGTTAAGTCCCATAAGCTGTACAAACATTTGAACACACGCAACAGCGCGTTACGTTCCTCCAGACAGCAGGCAGGCACTGTACAAAGTCCAAGTGTTTAGGCTGGCGCGCAGGAAGAATGTAAGTTCAAGTTTTGTCTCTCTGGGTAGGGTTTCCTCAGACTTCAAGCAGAATATAATAATTCCTATTGCACAGAAAGCAAACGCACACAATTCTGAAAATTACAGAACTACCAGCTTAATAAGTCATGCTTGCAAAATTTTAACACCAATTATTGAAAGTCGATTGACAAAACTGGTAGAAACCGACTTCGAGGAAGATCAGTTTGGATTTAGGACAACTGTAGTAACACGCGAGGCATTAAATTACCACTCATCTTACAAGGAGATGACGCCTACTTGTAATCGCCGAAATCGTCCAAATTTATGGTATATGTAGGGCGTGCTGAGACACCAAAGTGCCCCAGACGGCCAAGCGTTTAGGAAATAAGAAGAATTTTGATACGGATCTAGCCGGCCGCGGTGGCCGCGGGGACTGAGGCGCTCCAGTCACGGTCTGCACGGCCACTACGGTCGGGGGTTCGAATCCCCCCTCGGGCATGGATATTTATGACGTCCTTAGTGTTAAGTAGTTCATAGGTAGTTTGTAAGTTTAGGGACTGATGGCTCCGTAGTCGAGTTCCATAAGCTATACGAACATTTGATACGGATCTATCACCGTATGCACCTTATCAACTGCCCCTGAGAGTGTCTGTTTAGAAAGCGGTGTTTGGCTCAGCGGTAAAAGATCCCATTTTTAATTGAAAGGTTTGCGGGTTCGATTCCGCCCGGCGGTAAATATATTTTAGCTCCTTGGTGATGCGTACACTACCGACTTCACAATTAACCTCAACATCGTATATGTTATTTTGTATTAATATGTGTGCAACATAAAATAAGTTCAAAACTGACTTCCCGAGAAGCTTCCATCAAACTGAATTCCATTACACATCACCAGCTGCCCTCTCAAGTATTGAGCGACATGCTGCGTTACGCGTTGTTCGCTGCTGGACTGTGCGATGAAAGAAGCTGTTTTCAGACATTAACAAAACCATGTGACTGCAAAAGGGCGGCGTTCGTAACGTGCGCGAGATGCGGTCAAAATTATTGCTTCCCCTGTTTCTTTTATGAATATCACCGCGGTGTATGTAATTGATCAATTGCAAAAGTATCGATTTACATACACGACGTCTCCTAGTACGCGTTAACTACAGTCCCTTTTCAAATGTTTGTAGTCCCGAATTTCATCCAATGCCTGCCCCTTTTTTTTATAAATTAATAAAATGTCGCATTTGATGTTGTGGTTAATTGTGACATCAGTCTACATCTAAGTCAATACTCTGCAAACCACTGTCAAGTGCATGGCAGACGGTACGTCCCACTGTACCAGTTATTACGTTTTTTTCCCATTCCATTCACGTCTTGAGCGTGGGAAGAATGTTTAAATGCCTCCGTGCGTGCTGTAATCTAATCTTGTCCTCGTGATCCCTACAGGAACAATATGTTGGTGTACGCAGTGCCAAGCAGCAGAAAAAAATTAGCCGCCGGCTGGAGTTGAACCCGCGACCTTCTCAATACGAATCCGATCTTTTACCGCTGAGCCACACACCGCTTCCTAAACACGCAGTCGCAGGGACAGTTCATATGATGCATATGGTGACAGATCCGTATCAAACTTCCGTTTACTTCTTAAATACTTGGCCATCTGGAGTTCGTCTTCATTACGTCTGGGTGCCCTCATGGTTATGGCTTCTTCCTAATAAGCAGCAAGTCCCGGGTTCGAATGCCGACCGCGACATAAATTTTAATTCAGTGTAAAATCTCCATTTAAAGCTTTAGTTTATTTGAGTACACTCTTTGAAATACTGAATTCAGCGGGGATAAAATATAGCGAACAGAAGGTTACTTACAATTTGTACAAAAAACAGACAGGTGTAATTAGAATCGGAGAGCATTAAAAGGGAAGCATTGGTTGGAAAGGGAGTAACACAGGTTGCTGCTTTTCCCCACTGTTGTTCTATCTGTCACTGAGCAAGCTCTGAAGGAAAGCAAGAAAAATTTGGAGAAGAATTCAAGTTCAGACAGAAAAAATAAAAACTTTGCAGTTTGCTGATGACATAGTAATACTGTGAGGGACAGCAAAAGATCTGGAGGAGCAATTGAACGCAATGGACAGTGTCTTGAAAGGAGGGTATAGCATAAACATTAACAAGAGAAAAATAAGGATAATGGAAAATAGTCTAAGAAAATCAGGCAATGTTGATGGAATTAGATTAGGTAATGAGAGAATGAAGGTGGTAGATGATTTTTGTTACCTGGGCATTGAAATACACTACTGGCCATTACAATTGCTACACCAAGAAGAAATGCGGATGATAAACGGGTTTCATTGGACAAATATACTAGAACTGACATGTGATTACATTTTCACGCAATGCGGGTGCATAGATCCTGAGAAATTAGTACCCAGAACAACCACCCCTGGCAGTAACAGCCTTGATACGCCTGGGCATTGAGTCAAACAGAGGTTGGATGGCATGTACAGGTATAGATGCCCATCCAGCTTCAGTACTTTACCACAGTTCATCAAGAGTAGTGACTGGCGTATTGTGACGAGCCAGTTGCTCGGCCACCATTGAGCAGACGTTTTCAATTGGTGAGAGATCTGGAGAATGTGCTAGCCAGGGCAGCAGTCGAACATTCTCCGAATCCAAAAACGCCCGTACAGGGTCTGCAACATGCGGTCGTGCATTATTATGATGAAATGTAGGGTTTCCCAGGGACCGAATGAAGGGTAGAGCCACGGTTCGTAACACATCTGAAATGTAACGGCCACTGTTCGAAGTGCCGTCGTTGCGAACAAGAGGTGACCGAGACATGTAACCGATGGCAAGCCATACCATCACGCCGGGTGATACGCCAGTATGGCGACGACGAATACACGCTTCCAATGAGCGTTCACCGCGATGTCGAAAAGACGAATGCGAACATCATGATGCTGTAAACAGGACCTGGATTCATCGGAAAACATGACGTTTTGCCATTCGTGCACCCAGGTTCGTCGTTGTGTATACCATCGCAGGCGATCCTGTATGTGATGCAGCATCAAGGTAACCGCAACCATGGTCTCCGAGTTGATAGTCCATGCTGCTGCAAACGTCAAACTGTTCGTGCAGATGGTTGTCGTCTTACAAACGTCCCCATCTGTTGACTCTGGGATCGAGACATGGCTGCACGGTCCGTTACAGCCATGCGGATAAAATGCCTGTCATCTCGACTGCCAGTGATACGAGGCCGTTGCGATCCAGTACGGCTTTCCGTATTGCCCTCCTGAACCCACAGATTCCATATTCTGCTAACAGTCATTGGATCGCGGCCTATGCGAGCAGCAATGTCATCATACGATAAACCGCAATCGGTATAAGCTACAATCCGACCTTTATCAACAACCTTGTGTGAATGCTCTGAAAAGCTAATCATTTGCTTATCACATTATCTTCTTCTTGTCGGTTATATTTCGCGTTTGTAGCAGATCATCTTTGTGGTGTAGCAATTTTAATAGCCAGGAGTTTAATATGATGGTCGCAGTACTGAATGATATAAAAATGGAGAGTTCCATTGGGAAGAAAACCGTTCCCGAAGAAGAGAAATTTGTAAACAATGAATATTAATTTGTGTATTAGCAACTCCTACGTGAAGGTATTTGTGGAATTTCCGGCACAACTTGAGTAAACAAGTGATCGATTGGTGGGACACTTTGTGTGAATCATGGAATCGTCAATTTAGCATTGCTGTGGAGCGTATGGAATAAAAATCGCATAGGGAGACCAAGAAACGGATACTGTGAGCAGGTTCAAAAGGATGTAGGTTGCCGTTATTATAAGGAGGTGAAAGTCTTGCACAGGACAGGGTGGCGTTGAGAGGGGCATCACATCAGTCACCTGACTAAAGCCCACAGGATAGTTTTAGTGAGCCTATTGCTGTGGTAGCTACACAGACCCACCTGCAGGCTGATGATGTCGGCCGAGTAGTGGCGGATCTCGTCGAGGATGCCCTTCTTGCGGTACTCCCACTGCAGCGCCCAGCTGGGGCAGTAGCCATACATCTGGCGCGTCGCGTACTTGTCGCACAGCACGTTGTAGCACATCACCGTGAAGATGCCTGGAGCACACAGCCGAAAAGACATAATTAAAATATTGTCGACAACAAATGGAGTTACGTTATTTTTATTTACTTACTGATCGTATGGTTTACAAGAATACGGCAGCATCTCGAATAAAATGGAAATGTCAAAATTTGACCACCAGTTCAGAGCACTTAGATACACGTTACAGCCAAATGTTCGCAGCCTACACTGTTCGATAATGTCCCCTACAGTTTGGTGCTCCGCTCTGCAGCCAGTCAGAAGATGGAGACATGCTGGGGGATCGGTGAGCCTTGATGTTCTTGACCAACTTTACCTCAGCTGCTCTCCTCCTCACATCTTGGGCAGCAAATATGAGCCAGGACAGGTGACCACTTAATGGAAATAATCACTTAATCAGGTACAGCACCTTCTCACGGTGCGAAAGGTCTCTGTATGAGTAACGTTAGGTCGTCCGCATACTGGATTTTCATGGAGTCTGCCCAGGCATGTCATGCATATGCAGGTTAACAGGACGGGGTCCACAACTGAGCCCTGGGGTAGGCAGTCATTCAGCGTCCTCCATCTGCTAGGTTGTCCGTCCAGGAGAACCTTAAGCGCCTGACCAAGAGCATGTTGTTCCCTAGAAAAGCAAGCTTTTGGCACGGGATAAACTTCAACATCGGGCCTCCCCTCCAGACAGTTTCATAAGCTGCCGCCAGCTCTACAAAATCTGCTGCTGACCTAAGAACTTGTTGAAATCCATCAACTACTAAAATTGTGAACGTTAAGACCTGGTCACAGCAGCTCCGATGCTTCCTAAACCCACCTTGTACCACTGCCTAACATCCAGATGAGACATGGTACATGCCATTAGGATTTAGTAAGAATGCAACAATTCCATTATAAAGAAGGCAGATCATTTCACGAGTGAATACTGCTAGAGTGTGATTTTAGTAACTTATGGTTGCATTTACAGAAAAATTGAAAAGACTAACAAGCCGACTGCAATGCTGATCCTGTACATTTAAACAAAGCTTTCGGCGATTTTAATTTGTAATCCATTGTCTGTGATTCCGAAGACAACAAGGACAAAATGCAGACACTGCTGTACACAACACATCAAAGGTATTTAAAAGATAAAGCACACCTAGATGGAATAATAAATTAAAATTGCCTCCTATAACTTGTTACAGCCTGTTTGACCGGACTTATTAAATGATATGTACATAAATAAGCAACTAACCCAGTATGTTCGAACTCTGCAGAAATACAATTATGTACTTCCTATTGTTCGGTAGCAATTTGTTTACATTAGCAGAAAACTGTGCGAGTGTCGTGGAGCGTCGTGTTGCTGCACGCGCTCACAAGTCCGCCTTTATCGGACATACCAGCCAGCTCATACTCTGCCTGTCCACATCTAAGCGAGGCAAATTCGTCTGCACAGGCCGAACGCAAAATTCTCCGCTCTCTATCTCGGCAGGCAAAGCGGACTCGACGCTCACTGCGACGCCACCAGTGAACCATCAGCTGTTTATTGTATTTAGAACTTTACCGGTTTCGAATATTATCCATCAACAGAAGAGTCGGTTAAAAATTTTACAATCATGAATGATACACGAGTTACAATGAAATGTGACATAACCTAGTAATGTCATGGAGAAGATAATTACAAAATTAAACAGACTGATTGAGAACTACACAGATGATCCTATAACCTTAGCAGAGGTCGTAGTACTCATTGTGTGAAAATAATATGTCTTTGAACGCCGTCACAGGATAGGTCTTTGATGAGGTGTCAAGGCGACTGATACAGATACTGTTATGTAAACATTACGTAAAATGACAGTTCGGACCATGAAAACAATAAATAACTATGTCCCGTAACAACCATTGTTTGTCGAAGTACAAGGTAATCAATTCTCAGCGCATACATAAAACAAACATTTTGAAAGACAAGTTTATTACTAACGTGTATTACGCAAGAAGGTGCTGGAATTGCCTCCATTCGTTGTTTGAGAATTTCTGACACCTGCTGAGGAAGTTGCTCATTACACTCTTAAGTTCCCTCTCAGAAATTGCAATGATTTCATGGCGAATGTTTGTTTTTAGTTCATCTAAAGTGTGGGGATTTCATTTGTACACTTTCTCTGTTAATGCTCCCCACAGATAAAGATCGCACGTGGTTAAATCGGAAGAACGAGGGGGGCAAATGTTCTTAGTGATAAATCTTTGACCGAACACATTACCCATTTCCCGTAATGATAAATTGGCTGTATGTGCCGTCGCAGAGTCTTGCAGAAATGTCGCGAAGGCATGTTTTCTTTCAGTTAATTGGGCAAATAAAGGCCGCAATGTGTTTTCAACATACCTGTCACCATTAATTGTTACCTGGATAAATATAGGGCCAATTATTCTCTCGCCGCTAGAATGAAGTTAGGCTTTTTGACTTTGTCCATCTTAATTATGGAGCTGTCTATCTTGTAATGAAAAATACTATCATCAGTTGGGTTCAACACACTCATTGAGCAACCAGTTTCGACGGTCAATACCGCGATCTTCAAGCCCTTAAAATAAGAAACCTACATATTACTGGATTAAAGTCAATATAACTGGTATCGCACATTCGTTCAATCTTACAATCTTGCTGCTGTAAGATTGGACGAGTGTGCGATACCAGTTATATAGACTTTAATCCAGCAATATGCAGGTTTCTTATATTAAGGGCCTGAAGATGGCGGCATTGATCGTCAAAACTGCTTGCTAAATAAATGTATCGAATACAGCTGATTGTCATATTTTTCATTGAGTGTTAAGCTTTTCCTAACTCCAGTAATGATTTTTTTGCGAATTACCATACCCACTTCAGTGGAACCATGATTCGTCCGAAAAGAAAGTTAAGTTAGTGTCAATTTCTCCGTCATGCACCTTTTTCAGAATCAATGAGTGTAGTGAGCAACTTCCTCAGCAAGTGGCAGGCATGCTTGAACAACGAAGGGAGGCAGTTCCAGCACCTCCGTGCGTAATACACGCGAGTAATAAACTTTTATTTCTAAGTGTTTGCGTTATGTATGTAAGAAATAGCTTGGATTTAGTGCGGACGACGGCCAGCGAGCTAAGCAGGCAACGCAGCTGCCGTCGCCGGCAAGTCGCGCGGTGCAAAGGCGGTTTCGCTGAGGACTGATCGTCCTGTATAAGTGAGGTACATGAAATATGCATAAAACGCAATGTTACAGAATATAGCAGAATGTTAGCCCGTGACAGACTACTACAATTATAATGAACACTAATGGATGGTATTGAGCATAGTATTATAACATAGCATGCTTAATGCTATATATTGATAAGTTTGTAAATGACCTAAAATTAACATACTATACTCAAGTATAAAAAAAACAGTGCATGAAATAGACAAGTACACCTTAGGCTCTTTTCTAGGCTAAGATCAGAGTCCAAAGGGAAGTTCAGGCAGGCATGTGCTAAAGACGTTCAAAACTCACACGAATCTGACAAATGTAAAGTAAAAAGTAATGTTACCATATTTCATCAAAATATTGGAGGATTAAAGAATAAAACTGAGTCTCACAAAAGTAAAGAAAATCATAATGCTACTATCTTTCACCAAAATATTGGGGGATTAAAGAACAAAGTAGATCAGCTTCTAGTTTGTTTAGATGACATAGAATCAGATAATGTAATAGATATACTATGCCTATCTGAGCATCACATTTTGACAGATATGGAAAAGGTAAACATAAGCAGTTACAGCACATGTGAATACAGAGAATAAGATGAGAGGAGGAGTTGCCAGCTATGTCAAAAGTTATTACTATGTAAAAAGTTTATAAACACAAAAGTTTTGTGTAGATCACCATACAGAAGCATGTGCCTGTCAGCTTAAACTGAATAAAGGTTCTTCTTTTATTCTTGTAACAGTTTTTAGGTGTCCTTCAGGAAACTTTCAGTTATTTATGGAAAATTTGGAAGCCTTGTTGTGCAATCTGTCAGGTAAGGGAAAACAAATTATTATTTGTGGGGATTTCAATGTTGAATCACTAAAGGAGTGTAATAGGAAGAATGACCTGGAAGTCTTACTTGGTTCTTTCAGTTTGTCATCTGTAATTGATTTTCCTACTCGGGTAGTAAAGCACAGCAGCACACTGATAGATAACTTTTTTATAGACCAAGATAAGTTTAGAAACATAAATGCGTGTTCTGTTGAGAATGGTCTTTCTGATCATTGTGAACAGCTAGTTACAGTAAATGACATAGTTCCTCCCTGTAATTCAAAACAGCCCTTCAAAGTTGTGCGTTCAGTTAAGGATTCAACAATTAGAAATTTCATGGAAAATCTTCAGCAGTTAGACTGGGATAAGGAGTATAACAAAGCTGATGCTAATTTAAAATATCACTTATTTCATGATACATTTGTAAGAGTATTTGAAAATTGTTTCCCCAAGAAAATAGTTGAATATAATGATAGAAGTAACCATGCAAAAAAACCCTAGATTACTAAAGGAATAAGAATATCTTATAACAGAAAAAGGGAACTGTATCTAACAACAAGAAAGAGTAATGACCCAGAAACAGTAAAATATTATAAAAACTACTGTGCTGCATTAAGCAAAGTTATTAAAAAGTCGAGAAGCATGTGCATCACGTCTGAGATTGGTACCTCTGATAACAAAATTAAAACAATTTGGAATATTATTACCAGGGAGACAGGGCAACCAAGAGCACAGGGATACAGCATTACCATCAAAGTGAAAGAAAAGTTTACAACTAACAAGCCAGAAGTTGAAAACATTTTTAATAATTATTTGTTAAATGTTGTGGAGAAAATAGGATCTAAATGTTCATTAGAAGAAGCTAGGCAGTTAATGGAACAGGCCATACCTACTGCGTGTTTAGACGGCGCGCCGCCCGTTACCAGAACTGGCCGCTGTGCGGCGCTGGCTGCACTACCGGGACAGCCGGAAGCCTTGCCTCAGTTACGTACTTAGTGTGTCTCCGGACATTACTACTGACCAGGATAAGAGTGGGGGCTTACGAACATATCAAGTGTGGACTTTGATGGGACGGCTCAAGGTCCTAGCGACTTTTTTTAGCCGGTATATTGTGTATAATTGTGTTATTAGTCATAACACCTATACAATTTGATACAACAGAAATTCCACCCACCTCTCCTTCTGAAATTAAGAAAATAAAAGAGTAAAAGCTCACATCGAATTGATGGTATTTCCAGCAGGGTAATAAAAGGTTGTTCTCAAGAAATAAGTAGGATTATTAGCCACATATTCAATACTTCTCTGAAACAGGGTGTTTTCCCTGAGAGACTGAAATATGCTATTGTTAAACCACTGCATAAGAAAGGGGATACAAAATGTTTTGCAATCCATGGTGTGCAGCAATCAGAACAGATATTCCTTCAAACCGTCTTGATTGCAAATTATTTTATTAGTTAATGACGCGTTTCGCCCTTTAGCAGGGCATCTTCAGATTATAATGCGCTCTCCGTGGTGTGACACCGTAAGTTGTTATTGCGGTGTTTCTATTTTTCTGGAATTTTTTGGATTTCCTTGTCGCCCTTAATAGAAGCGGTGGTTTCTGGTGATAAGCCCATGTTTACAATTGCGCTCACGGGCGGTGGGCGGGCGTGGTGTGCTGCTCCGCCGACTTGTCTGTTAGTCTGTACAAGTCGGCGGAGCAGAATTGTGGATACAGCATGCATTTACAGCAATTACTGTAATGTAATTACATCAAGAACACAGGTAAATGAATTATGTCTTTAAATTAACTGACATTAACATATTATGGTCAAGTCTGAAAGAACAGAGCATGAAATAGACATGTGAACCTTGAGCTACGTAACACAGCCGCTAAGACATAAAGAAGAAATGGTGTGTACAGTTATGTAGTGTAAAATATATATAATCCATTGTTATGTGGATACAGCATCCAGTACAGTAAGTACTATCATACAAATCTGTCTAGAACATATGCTAATGAATTATATTTTTAAATGGTCCAAATATAACACAATGAAATAGTGCCTTCAATAGACTGTATAGGTTATGTAACACAACTGACAAGGCATAATGACGAGTGGGTGTGGAGAGATATACAGTACATTAAATGTAGACACATTTGTCGTCATAACAAGTACCATAATACAGTTACATCAAGAACACAAGTGAGAGATTTATACACGTCGTGAGTGGATGCTGTATCCACATTTATTATACCAACATACATCCTGTACTACATAACTGAAAGCAAGTTTGTTGTCTGTGCCTTACCTGTTGTGCTATGTAGACTAAGCTCTACTTGTCTATTTCATGCAGTGTTCATTTAGACTTGATCATGTTATATTCAGTTTATTTAAAAATTTAACTCACTACATTAGGTCCATGACATAATTGTATTACAGCACCTGCATTTAATATATAGCCTGTACTACATAACTGTATACACCTTGTCATCCTTATGCCTTACCGCTTGTATTACATGGCCCAGTCTATTTCATGCACTGTTCTTTTAGACTTGATTATAATATGTTAATTGGGGGTCATTTACAAACTTATTGATACATACTATTAAGCATGCTTTGTTATAACACTATGCTCAATACCATCTATTAGTGTATCTCTGCATGTGTTCATTATAATTGTACTAGTGTGCCATAGGATAACATTCTGCTATATTCCCTAACATTACGTTTTGATGCATATTTCATTTATCTTACTTATACTTTGACAAACAATGGTTGTTATGGGACATATTTATTTATTGTTTTCATGGTCCAAATAGCACTCTGTTTCAGTCATCAGACCTCATCAAAGATATGTCCTGTGATGGCGGTCAAAGATTATTATTTTCACACCATGAATACTTTGATCTCTGCTAAGTTTATCAGATCAACTATGTAGTTCTCAATGAGTCTGTTTAATTTTGTAAGTATCTTCTGGATGACGCTACTGGGTTATGACATATTTCATTGTCACTTGTGTATAATTCACGATTGTAAAATTTATAACAGACTCTTCTGATGATAGATAAAATCCACAACCGGTAAAGTTCTAAATACAATAAACACCTGATTGTTTACTATACATTTTTTTAAAGTATATTACAGCTGTTAACTCACAACTAAGTAAAAATTTGAACATCAAGCATCTCTCTGAGTCAGACATTTCTGTCATATCTTTGACAGAGAGATATCATTAAATATTCTTGAAATTTCTTTGATTTAGATGTTTGACACGGCACTAAAAAGGATTGTTACAATATCATATTTTTTGTTATATTTCAAGATGGCGTGCAATGAAAATTTGATATGGCTGCATTTAGTAGTAATACAATTAAATTTTGAGTGCATTTGAAGAAGACAAGTGGAAATAAAATCCCATTGGCTTGTTGTATGACCCACTTTACAGTCACGTTGCTCCACCACATGGGGTGATGTGCGTTAAAATCTCCTAAAAGAAGAAATGGTGAAGGAAGTTGAGCGATCAGGGCTGCTAGGTCGGCTGGTGCCACATCTGCATCAGGAGGGAGATAAAGGGAACAGATGGTAATGTCCCGTGATGCTCGAACCCTGACAGCGACAACCTCCAGGGCTGTTTGAAGTGACACTGGGGAACTGTAGGCAGAGGTATGTACATAGAGACATACCCCGTCCGACACCCTACATCCTATCGTAGACCGTGCGGTTATTGAAGTACCCCCGGTAGCCCCGAAGGGTGGGGGTCTGAGCACCAGGAAACTAGGTTTCCTGGAGAGCAACACAAAGAGTTGGAAAGGAGCTCAACAGCTGATGCAATTCAGCCAAGTGGCAGAAAAATCCTCCACAATTCCATTGGAGGATCAGACTGTCTCCTGATTGACGGTGCATGAAGACAATGCAGATGGAAGATGGATGGCATGAGCACTCGTCTCAGACTGTGAAGTCTGATCCTCCGTGTCCAGGGCATCCGCGAGATGGGCAAAGGCCAATTCTTCAGGTGCCGCAAGAAGGATCACCTCATCCTCAGGCACGTCATGTGCAAGGGCTGGGGGAACCGAGGCCACCAGAGTCTCCTTGCGCTTTACTGTCTTTTCTTTCTTGACTTCCCGTCGTTCCTTGGGCCTACCAGAGGAGAGGGGTTTCTCTGGAGGGGCTTGAGGACTGTGGGAAGACTGAGGAGCCAAACAGCTTTCTGGCTGTGGGTCCTTCAGCCGCTGGCTAGTGTCTATTAACTTTTCTGATAACGGTGGAAGGGGGGACAGGTTACCTTCCCAGAAGAAGAAGCCAGAGAAGGTGAAACATTTTCTGGCTGGTGAGCAGGGATAACCACTTCCGACGTGGGGGGCAGTACAGGCCCCGCAGAAGATGGTGTGCCCCCAGATGTCTGGGAGGCTGAGGTAGAGGGGCGGCCCATAGGGCCCACAGATGGAGGTAGAGCAGGGCGAGAAGTGGCCACCGGTGGTGGCGCCATCGTTGTAGCTGCAGCAAATGACGTTAGTAAAGAGACTGGATGCAGCTTCTCGTATTTTCTTCGAGCCTCTGAGTGCGTTAGGCGGTCCAAAGTCTTGTACTCGACTATCATCCACTCTTCATGTAGAGCGCGACAGTCCTGCGAACAGGGAGAGTGGTGACCGCCGCAATTGACACAATAAGGAGGAGGGGCACAGGCAGAGTCCAGATGTAAGGGACGGCCACAGTCCCGACAGGTTGCAGCACTGTTGCAACTGGAGGACATGTGCCCGAAACGCCAACATTTAAAGCACTGCATTGGAGGGGGACTGTACAGTTGGACGTCACATTGATACATCATGACTTTCACCTTTTCGGGTAGATTGTCACCCTCAAAGGCCAAGACAAATGCGCCAGTGGCCACCCAATTATCTTTAGGTCCCCAAAAAATGCGTCTGACAAAATGGACTCCGCGTCATTGCAGATTGTTGCGTAACTCATCTGTCTGCAGCAAAAGGTCTCTATGATATGTGACCCCTGTACCTTATTTAAGGATTTGTGGGGCGTTATTGAGACAGGAATATCGGCTAAGTGGTCACACGTTAAGAGGCTTTGTGACTGAGCAGGGGTCTCCGCCTGTATCAGGACCGAACTGTTGCACAGTTTAGACATGCCAGCAACTTCTTCAAACCTTTCTTCAAGGTGTTCGACGAAGAAGGAAGGCTTAGTTGCCTGTAAAGATTCTCCATCCTGTCTGGTAACAACTAGGTATTGTGGTGAGCATGGTTCATTCTTCTTCGTGGGCCCACATTCCCCCCATGATGGAGTTAGGGAAGGAAACGATTTGGGATCATATCTTGCAGCATTAAAATTAAATTTACCACACTTAGAGACACCTGACTTAGAGCCAGGATTTTCAGAGGTTTGTTTCCTCTTCATTGCGGAATGTTCGCCACGATGCCACCCACTCCGAAAAAGGGGCTCTCCTCAAGGGCGCCACCCAGCCTCAGCAACGCCACCTGGCAGAATGACCGTTGCTGGGAGTCCTGATGGTCCACAGAGACAAACATCGACTCCTTGGCATTCCTGAGGTCACAGCTCAGGCATCGGCAGTGTGATCCCTGTGCAATTAAGGGGGCTCAACCATGAGGGTACATAACAGCCCCACCACACGGACTGGCTACTGTACTGGTGACCTAGTGGGGGATGGAGCTACGGCAAGGAAGGGATTTGGAAGGAAAGGGAAGGAATCTGCGCCGTAGGGGCTAGGTTGGGAGTTCTTCCTCAAATGGTTCACACTTACTCTGAAATTTCGATGGAGGTCAAACCCCGAGGGGGACCTAACTGGGCCGAAAACGGTGAAAACGGCAAACAAAGACAAAATAGCGAAACCAGCAGTACCGTGGAAATAGCCGGGCCGCCATCGTGAGAACACCTAGAGACGGGGTTGGAGAAGAGTAGGGTGGGAAGGAGGATTAGGGAGGGGAGGGAACCGTGGTGAGGAAAAGCGGCCTGGGAAACCGGAAGGAAGGCCGCAATGGCTCGGGGACCCGTGCGCACCACACACATACCCACAAAAGAGCTGTGGGCCCCTTGGGGGCGCAACGTTGGCAGCTCTCCGAAATAAATGGATGTCCTTGAAGCAGTGCAAATATTTTCTGCTGCTGGCATCAACAGGTAAAATCGTCTTTACTTGTCAAATTAAATATTTCCATCTAATTACCAATTACCAATGTAGTACTAGTTTTGGTGCACTATGGAGTCATTCTCAAGTTCCTATGATTACAAAAACTATTAGAATGATTCAACCACATTAAACAATGAAATGTTCAATAATTTACCACAAAAGAGAAAAGATTTTCGGAACACTACATTTACCATAATGACAGTCAAACCATGTGCGCCGCACGGGAATGGCCATGTGATCTGGGGCGCAATGTCGCAGAGTATGTTGTTGTTGGTTTTTAGGGGACTAAACAGCTAGGTCATAAGTCCCCTGTTCCTAGATAAGAGTCCACTGTCAATAGCCGAAAAAACAAAGCACAGAAAATAAAAACTCGCAAAAGGGACAAGGCTGACATTGGACAAGTCGCTGACATCAGAAAAAGACATACAATAGGTAAAACAAAATCAGGAACTCAATTAAAACTGGACAGCACAGTACAATGGCTGGCGGATCACAAAGATAAAACAGGATGACCCCGCCATACTGCAGACACCAAAAACTCCTAGACATTTTACATAAGGGTCTTAAAAAGTCTTTAAAAGTGCTGGATAGGTGAGGGCCTGAGATATCAGGCTATAGCACCCACCACTAGATGGTGGTGTAAAAATCAGCTGCGCGAATAAAACCTAAACTGTATTAGCCATGGAGGCGTCGTCGCCTAAAACTAAAGGTACCGCGTCTGGTAGATTAAAACATTGCCGCAAGTTGCCTAAAAGTGGACAGTCCATCATAATATGCTCCACACCGACACACAGGCGCGGCCTCACGGCGGAGGAGGTGGCCGTGGGTCAGTCATGAATGCCCTACGCGGAGGCGAGAGAGGACAACTGCGTCACGACGTCTGGGCCTCAGCGAGGACTTCCACAGTGCCGTGGACGGCTTGACTGTGCGAAGCGTAAGCAGCGCACCTCTGGTAGCTCATTCAGTGCACCAAACCTCACATACCTTCTTGGGCAAAGACAACTTCAGGTCCGATTCCGTGACGTCTATCTCCAGAGGTGGTGCTGTATTGGCCTGCTTGGCCAACCAATCGGAATGTTCATTCACCAGTATGCCAATGTGGCCAGGGGTCCACACAAAGGCCACAGAACGGCCAGATCTGCCAAGAGAGTAAACAGTGTCCTGGATCGACTGCACTACTGTGTGGAGAGAGAAAGACTGGCCGATTGCCTGCAAGCCACTCAGGGAGTCACTATAGATGACAAATGACCCCCTGTAGCAGGCTTTGAGGTGTTCCAGAGCCCTTATAATGGCGACCAGCTCTCCAGTAAAGACACGATATTCGTGGGGTAATGGACGCTGTTCGACGTGATCACCATGGAGACATGGATACCCAGCACGGCCATCTGCCAGATAACCATCAGTACAAATGTATTGTCTCTTCTTGTTGTTTTTCCAAAATGTCAACCCCCACTGTGCCTCTGCTCCCTGCACTCGATGCACAGCAATTGATGCAGATGTTTCAGTTTCAGAGTCAACATATCGCCTCCCTGCTGTCTACTTTACAACTTCTGGCCACACCTGTGTCACAAAGTACGCATGTTCCACTGCAGCAGATACCACCTCCACTAGTTCCGCCATTTCGCCAGTTTGACGAAGCACAATAGGAATGGACAGAATGGCTGTAACAGTTCGAAGCCTACGCAACAGTTCACAGGATACAAAATACTGTGAAACTTAATTTTTTCCTGTCATGTGTAGCCCCCCCCCCATTCCATTTTGGCCAAAAACTGTTTCCCACCGCGGAGTCTTCTGAACTTGCTTGAGTTATGGGAGCCCTCACGCAAATCAAAGTAGTAGCCGCTAGGTATCAGTTCTTTAGGTGTAAAAAACGTCAGAACTAAACATACCAGCAGATGATAATAGATCTCCAAGGTCTTACTAGAAAGTGCAACTAAGTGTTCTTGTGGACCTTTGTATTTGGATGTTATGTTACGTGATGCTATTGTCTATAATATTACTGATGGTAGACTTCAATAGCAGATTATAAAAAAATGTCAGATCCGTCTTTCCATCAAGTAGAACAAATGTTGGAACAGTATGACAGCGGTACCGAGGCAGCAGAAAACTTTGATTAAATTAAATCAAATCAAATGTTTGTAGAACTTATGGGACTTAACTACGGGGTTATCAGTCCCTAAGCTTAAATACTACTTATGAACTAGCTAAGACTAAGGACAGCACAAATATCCATGCCCGAGGGGGGATTCGAACCCCCGACCGCAGTGGCCGTGCAGACCGTGACCGGAGAGCCTCAGTCCCCTCGGCCACCGCGGCCGGATTTGATTAAATGCCACTGTGTACTGTAGCGATATCAGGCGCTCGTGAGCGCAAGGTCAGATCACATGCACATCCTCCTGTCCGTGCTAAGTGTAAACAAGTTAATAGAACACAGAGCCTTGCCCACTAAGGAGGTGAAGTCTTGCCCAAAATGTTTCTCACGGCACAAAAGGCAGAACTGTCCATCCCGGTCAGGAGTACGCTATGCATGCGGCAAGGAAGGTCATATACAAGCAGTCTGCTTACAGCAAAAGAAACGGAATTTGCCTTCCTGGCACAAACAGGACAATACTTATTCAATAAATGCAGTATTTTCAAAACATGTGGCTGACTCTTGTAACAACACGGACACGGAATTAGAAGAAGTTGTTTGCCAGGCCAGAAAGATGTACATCAGTCTGCGTGTGAATGATATTATTGTAAAATTTCAACTAGACACAGGTGCATCTGTCACACTGCTCAATCGCAAAAATTATGAACAATTAGGATCGCCGCGCCTTTCTCGCGCTAGCATACGGATAACAACATACAATGGCAACGAAATTCCTGTACTAGGGCAGTGTTCACTACGTGCAGAATACCATTCGCAAATGCGCACAGTGACATTTCAAGTGCTTCAGTCTTACAAAGGAGAGAATATTGGTCTAGATTCCTTTGATGTTTTTGGTTTTACTGTGCAAGACAATGTTTTAGTTCAAAACACTTTTGATACTAAAGACAGTGTAGATAGATTGCAGAAAGACTTCCCGGATTTATTTTCTACAGGACTAGAAAAAGCTACGGATTTTTCTGCGCACATTACTCTAAAGGAAAATGCCAAACCAAAATTTTGCAAAGCTCATGATGTACCGCTCGATTTACGCGACAAAGTAGCACAAGAACTTCGCACATGCAAGAAAATGGTGCAATTGAACGAATCCAAGCTAGACAGTGGGCGAGTCCGTTTGTTATTTTGCCGAAGCCGGCAGATAGCATCTGTATGTGTGTTTATTTCAAGGCCACAGTAAATCGACAAACAGTTGTAGACAGTTATCCTTTGCTGAGACCGGAAGGGTTACAGGAAAATATTTCTCAAAAATAGATTTGCGCTATACGTACTTTCAGCTACCACTCGACAAAGGATCACAGAAAATCAGTGTTTTCAATACTCATCTGGGTTTGTTTAAATATTTGCGTCTACCATTTGGCAGTGCATCCGCAGCTACAGGCTCTCGTCCATCACTACGTCCACGAGCCTGCCTCCTCCACCGTTGTCGAGCACATTACACAATAACGGTCCAGCACTTTGGGGAGGGGGGGATGTTGTGGCGTAAGGTCAGTGCCACATGCCAGACGCACAAAAAGGATCGTGAAGAATGCAGCAGACGACCGGCAGCCAATCACACGCCGGTACTGCGCCCCCTGGAGGGAGCAACGTAGAAGCACGCCCTCTACAAGCAGCTATATCTAGGCTGACGTATATCTGGAATGGCCCCTCTGAACTCGGCTCCAAACGAGGCAGTAACTATGATAGAGCATAGCTAGAATCGTGGAAGAAGACGCCGCATGATACACAGTCTCTCCCATACGTTGAGTATTGTGTATATTTCAGTAAATGAAACTTGTGTTACTAATCTGTATAGCTGTTTTAGCTGTCCACGCACCCCATGTGTCCTGAAAGATAAGTCGGGGAGGAAAAAACAGGTACAAGTCAAACTACATTTCATACGCCAATGTACCATCGATTTAAATGAACACTTGCTTAGCTGTAGACTAGAACTAGTAATTGTGTCTCAATACATTAAAACCAACAAAATCTGAATTTACAGTTTCTTGAGGACCTACCCCAAGTGCTCCAATGACTATAAACAACGCACATATGAATCGATTCGTTGATAAATAACAAGTCTGCTGCACTTACTAGTCCTGTTTAACTACTGTGGTGTAGCTTTCCAGATATCTTTTACTAGAACATTTCTGTACTCGTCATTTCCTATGTCATGTATTACAGGATATGTTGCCACTGTACAGACTTCTTTTCGTCGCAGTCTGAAGAACTCATTTCCCTTGGATGTTGACAACAAAACCTGTCTTCAGTGGGGGGGGGGGGTGTCAGGTCGGCGATAGCGACTCCACTGATTCGGGACCGGATGTGCCGCCTGTAGCTGCGTTCCACATCGCTCGCATTGCAGACAAAGGGGGCCAGTGGTTGGTGACGTCTGTCGTGGGTCAGTGTTAAGTGCTGCTTGCGGTCGGGTTCAAAGTCGCATCTTAAATGGTGAAAGTTATAAATTTATCTTCCTGCCAAACAAAATTAGGTGAAGGGTGGTTCTGACCAGGTTTCCAACCCCACTCATCATGTTTCCGTCCCCCCAATCAATGTACTGCAAACACGTTGAATTTAATGCAAATAAAAATCCCTCACATTTACAGATATTTGTCTATAAACAATTGCTGTTAAACATTATTTATGAACAACAAGACAGCTACTGCTGCTCACTTACGATTTCCAAGAGAAAACTGTATGTTCGTTTTTAGGAAAAATTGTTAATGCAAAAACATAGGCTGTAGCAATTAATTTGATACGCAAAATAGGAATAAAAAATAATAGGGAGTAGTTGTGGATGGCCTGGTGGCAGGCGGGGGTGGTATTAGCCTAAGTGCCCACTTGTGGAGGCGGTCAAGTCGTTTACGAAACTCTTGTGTTAAGTGCAATTAAATCTTTGATGTTATCTGTCATTATCCCCAGTAGTTGCATTGTCTGAAGTACAGTTACTTGTTATTTGTCATTCGTCCTTAAGAGCCTTACGGTCTTACTAAGTGCAGGACATGTTCGATGTCACTCACCCTGTCTTCTGGGAAGTGCGAAGTGCACTATTGTTCAAGGGAGGCGGCGGCCGGGCAAATGGAGGGGTGCGGGGTAACGGTACCTCGCGCAATGCATCATGGGTAGAATCACTGTGGCGTCGTACCCCCATTGCTATACTACTGAAGTAACTTTTCAGTAGGCTAGCCCACACTAGGTGGCGGGACGCGCGCTGTCTACGACTTTGTATTGCAGCTGTCCGAGAGAGGAAATGTCAACCCACCAAGGAAAAAAAAAGACAGAAAACACAGACCTGTTGTGATGTAACATGTTTTGCATCACTTATTCCAGATAAGGCACAAGATATCCGCATTTTTATAGGGGGATTTATTTAAAAGGCTGGCAGAGATACTGTGGGAGAATTTTCATTCCGCAGGAACACTTCAGCAAGTGTCTGGCTAGGTCTAAGAGCACACGCTGCCATGGAGAACCTTAAATCAGGGAAGCTGATGGTGTTCCTTTGTTTTCAAGTTACAACGTTGTTCATTATTCATTATTGCAGACCGAATGTGAAAGGTCAGGACATTGCTTCACAAAAAGCATGAAATTAAAAAAAGCCCGACAATTTATTTTAGAATCAAAAAATTGTTTATATTTTAAACATTTGGGTAATGAACATGTTCTATTCTCAATAGAACCAAAAAGGAATATAATGAAAATATGCTATACTATTAAATAATAGTATTTAATGCTTACGAAACAATACAATCACCTGGAAGTCATCTTCCAGCATTTTTCATCTGTGTACTTTTCAATAGAATGTACAGCTGAAAGAAGAGGTAAATTATCATCTTTAAGAAAATAGTAAAAACTTCCCCACAAGACGTCCTGGAAATTGTACTTCGCAAGTAAAAGTCCTTTTACTGAATGCATCATCGAGTAGTCCTCTCTTTTGTGCACTGAGCAGCTATGAGAGAAAAAAACACGTTCAGTTTAAACATTGCTACCAGGAATAGCACAGAAAAATAGTCAAATTTTCAAAATTTCAGAATATGTTTCGATGTTTTAACACTTTTTAAAGAAACAACACCACCGTGGTCTAGCTGAGAATTTTCGTTCAGCACTATAGATTCGGCACAATTCTCGATGTTCCAGAATTGGTCAAACAGTTGTGAATGATCTGTGCTCACACCTTTGTTTTGTAAATACTGCAGACGTGCAATGCAACGTTTCTTCAACGGTTGCATCATTGCTGTAGCTAATAGTGTGCAGCTGATACTTTGGTGCAGCTCGTCAGATGATTACACTACGGTAGCTAGGTGCAGGTGCAGGTACTCACACGTGGGCCTGGAGCGGTTGGGCCTGGTGAGCGGGATCCACGGCCTCTGCGGCGGCTGCGTCGCCGTCACTGCAACACAAGCACAAGCACACCGTCAGCAAACTACAACATGCTTACTTCAAACAACATTAGTGTCACTATGAGAGACATGCCACGGAAGCCACGTCAAACTATAGACTAGGTGCCCCCTACAGCTAGATCGGGAACTGCGTTCAAACTCTGGAGGAATGTGACGGCGCGGTGTACCACCTGCAGACAGGAACCGTGCCCTGGTGTTCACACCAGTCTTGCAACTTTCGACTGCTTTACCTTCGTGTATGTCATCATATGCTCATCATTAATAGTTTTAATAATATATCGACTATGAATAAATTAGCCTCACATGTCCACATTGGTAATTCTCGGTACATCTGCCATTCTTCTTTGAGAAATTTCAATATTCGTTCCTGCATTATATTATCAGTGCGCACATGTTTTTCATAAAATTAATAGCCACTATACGCTGCACCAATTGGATTTACTTCTGTCTAGTTTCGAGATCGATCCGTACCTCAACTCCAGGAAAAACTATCGAGTGTGGTAAAACCACTGCAGTCCGATTAAAATCCGTGGCCAGGAGACGTTTGCAAGCGGATCGCTCCACAAATGGTGTTAACGCGAATGCCAGAGCAACGAGTACAAAGCGACAGCCGAATCTTAGTGAGTAATGTTTGCAGTGTGACATGAATTTAACCCTTTCGTTCATCGTGTTGTCAGTTGACACCACCATGTTTCACCAACTGCAGAGTGGAAACAATGAATGTCCGCGTTTCCTCACGCTGACGGCGGATGACAACAATCTAGTACAGGCGTGTGCCACATGGCGCGCTTTCATCTCCTTTGAATACCGAAGTCACAGTCGAGTGTTTGTCGCGCTGTGTTACGTGTGCTGTTGTGTGTGGATCGTGCTTCACTTTTTTCCTTCCTGTACCGTGCCTGGCGAAGATTTATAGAATACAAAGATGTTACAAGTTTCTTAAAGGTAAGGCTATTGTGTGTGTGTTATTTTGGTGAATGTTTTTTTCTTAAATTGTTAGCTACATTTTTTCAAATCTTGTTGTTGTCATTTGACACCATTGTGACGACGTTCAGTCATGTTGTATGAAGTTCTCGTTTTTGTAGGTACTAATATTTTTTATGTTCAGTTGAAATAATTTTGAAAGCTAATCTTTCTTAATACATTTAATGGTTATTCCGTTTATTTTCACACATCACACAGCTAATTTCAGTAAATATTTTAATTTTTCGGACTGTGATATGGCGAAACTTTCGGACAAGGAAATTGAGCAGATTCTACTAGAGCTCAATGACAATGAGCTTTCAGGACTCTCAGACAGTGAAGAGTCTGGACCTGAAACTGTTGGAGATACAGCATATACAAAGAATGAAGAAGAGCAATGGGAGTTCTGCACTTCACAGGATGAAAGAGACACTCTAGAGCCCGAAAAAGAAGTTTTGCAAGCTGCAAATGAACAATCACAAGGTAACTTCAAATGAAAAAAAGTTCCTTTCACATTCCCTGGCACTACTTTCAGTGGTTGAGATATTACAGCTAATGAGGAAGTAAGAAGTCCAGTTTGAATATTTTTCAGAATACTTCCCCAATGATTTTTCTTGTGTGAGGCTCCATGCACATACGCTGTCTCGGAAATACTAATGTACCAATCAAAATATGCACTCCAATCAGTTTTCGTATTTCAGAGCTGGTACATTTCACTGACACTCCATTTCTCTGCACCGAATACACATTTCTTTGTTCCGAAAGCAATTCCAGAAAATCATTGGGGAAGAAAATCATTCAGAATACTTCCCCAATGATTTTCTGGAATTGCTTTCGGAACAAAGAAATGTGTATTCGGTGCAGAGAAATGGAGTGTCAGTGAAATGTACCAGCTCTGAAATACGAAAACTGATTGGAGTGCATATTTTGATTGGTACATTAGGATTTCCGAGACAGCGTATGTGCTGGGAGCCTCACACAAGAATACCTTTGATTACAAACACATTTTCTGTACATAGAATATTCATCTTCATTTAGTCGACAATATGGAAGGTGGCTCTCTAGAAGACAAACTTTGGAAGGTGAGGCCACTGCTAAATAGAATCAGGGAAACTTGTCTCAGTCTGAAACAAGGAGAAAGGCAAAGTATTGATGAACAAATGATATCTTTCAAAGGAATGACTGTAATGAAGCAATTTGTTTGTGGTAAACCAAACCCTGTTGGTCTAAAAAAATTGTTCGTTGTGGAGTTTCTGGAATTGTATGTAACTGTTTAGTTAAATTTCATGTTAAACGATTTTTTGCAATAAATATTGTCAGTTTGAATGGTGTGCTAATTATTACTGTACCACACTATTTATTTATATGTACCCGTACCGACACAGTGGTGTCAAATGACAATATTCCATTTTTCCACAACCATTTTCGAAATTTCTTTTTTTCCTCAGAAAACACGTTTATATAAATCATTTGGTCAAGAAAAACGCAAGAAGATAAATAAATAAATAATTAAAAAAAATATTGGTGAAGAAAAAATAGTGACTGAAAGGGTTAAACTCATCTCTTGGCCGTGTGATGTAGGCGAGAATGAGGCGGCAAAACTAACAATACTATCACTACGATAACAGCGATTAAAGCTACCATTACCAGAAAACTCGAGGCAGAGCACATTGTTTCCGCGCTAAAAAGGAACTCTGTTGGTTTCTCAGTACAGTCGTTACCTAAAATACCGCTATATCAACTACCGCGTCACAAACCGATGGACGGTCCTGCTTGAAACGCAATTACTGATTTAAAGGCGATACAGGCAGATTCCGATTCTTAAAAGAATGACAGTAAGAAAAAAAAATAAAACCAAATATAAAAGTCAATGAGGTTAAGAAAATGATGTGTCAAACTATTATAAATAAAAGAATCCACCCCGTTAGTACCAACCGCGCCTAGCGCACCACCCATCTCGCTCTTCTTTTCTCTTTCTCCTTGTTTACTCACTACCTTATCTCCCCTTTCTAACACATTTGTTTTATATTTGTCAGTTGACAAGTTAATTACATAAATGTGTCGATAATTCCTTCCTTATACAAAAGAGGATGTAAGCTCGTGTTCATGTATTTTCCACATTTCCTCCTAAACTACTGAACCGATTTCAATCAAACTTGGTGCGCATGTTCCTTACTATCAGACAACGATCACCGTGAGGGACGGCTTGAAAACGTAGAGTAGCCCGTGACAGGTGGGTAACCACACTTTAGTCATACACTATTTGAGAAGGAGCACGCTTAGCGACAAGAAACTTTACACACAATTTCAAACTTTCACGAAAGCTTTTATCGCCGACAACCACTACAAAATGACGAGAGAAAAACGTTTGTGGCTTGTTTTCTGCTTTTGATGCAATAAAACTATAGAAATAAGCAACAATTTTTGATTCTTCACTATTATCGGAATTCGGTACTTATTTTACAGATATGCACCTATGCTACGAATGTACTTTCGAGATTATATCACAGTTTGACTTGTAGTTCAGGAGACGTTATTTATTTATTCGTGTACGCTACATCACAAATGTAACTCAAAGAAGCCAACACATAATTTAAACTACAAAGTAAGTGCTTTTACAGAAAGCAGTAGTCAAATACAGATATAAAATATAAAGTACAGAATTAAGCGCTTTTACAAGAAACAGTAGTCAAATACAGAGATAAAATATAAAGTACAGATTTAAAACTATAAAAACAGAGATAGACAAATACAACATATAGTACAATTGAATCATATTTTGCTCGTCCAGAAATCAGTGTAAGCTGCGACTGTCCCAGTGTTTTTGAGTGCACTCTCTAGATGCGTCCATTAAAGGGCATTTTAGAAGGTGTTCCATCGTCCGTATTGCACCACACTCACACTCGTCACTGTCTGTGTAGCCCCACCTTTTCGTAAGTTGTTTTGACCGCCCCACGCCCACACGAAGTCTGTTCAGCGTTTTCCAGTGTTGCCAGTCTAGGTGGGAGCCCTGGGGTAAGGGTTCATCTGTAATAAGGGCTTCAGGATATTGTTCTTGCCACAGTGATTTTATGGAAGATACGGTTGGTTCCACTGAGTACAAGAAGCTTCGTCTACATTGTTGCCTTTTAGGCATAGGTTGGTTTTTGTACAGCAGGTGACGATGGTCGTTCGTTTGTTTATTCCTTTCTATCGAGCTCAGGAAAGATCTAATATTTGGTTGAGTGATACCGGATAAGCAATATAAGTAGTCCACTCTAGTAGATTTCAGGCAGCCAGTTACCTTCCTGCAGGTGATGTTTAGAACCACATATCTAGTTTTTCAGTGTGGTGAGATCTTTCCCAAACTGGGCATCCATATTCAGCGGCCGAAAAGCATGTGGCTAGGACTGTTGAACGAAGTACTTTTGCGTTGGCACCCCACTTTGCAGGTGTCAGTTTGATCAGTATGCCATTACGTGTTTGTACCTTAGCTCCCCCCCCCCAATATGTTTCTTATATGTCGGGGTTCTGTCAAGAGTTATGCCCAAATAGGTAGGATGAGAACAATTATTCAAACGTACATCATTCCGGATGATATCGAGCACCTTTCCTGCTTCCGGGTTGTTGAGGTGGAAGAGACAGACTTGGGTCTTACTTGGGTTTGGTTTCACGTGATTATGTCTGTAGTACTCTGTAAGCATTGTGCGGTCTTCAGTGAGGATTGCTTCAATTTCATTAGAAGTTATTGCTTGGCATGCAATTGCCCTGTCACCTGTGTAAATAAAAGATTTGGTCTTTTTCCAATAGGTTGGTCATTGGTATATATGTTAAACAGCAGTGGCGACTGCACACTGCCTTGTGGCAAACCATTCTTCTAATTTCTCCATCTACTTCTCTTCTGTTGGAAATCAACGAAGAATATTCTATTAAAGAGCAGTGCCCTAAGAACTTCCGCCAACCTGTCACTGTTGGTCATTCGATGTACTTTGGAGATGAGGGTTCTCAGGTTTACGGTGTCGTAAGCTGCAGTTAGGTCAATGAACATTACTCCTGTCGGAAGACCTCTCTCAAATCCGTCTTCAATAAATTGAGTCAGGTTTAAAGCCTGGCCTGTGCAAGATTTCCCTGGGCGAAAACCTGCTTGTTCACCAATTAGGCAGCTGTCAATTTAATCACCTAGTCTGTTCATAATCAACATTTCAAGAAGTTTCAGGAGCGAACACAGCAACGATATCGGTCGATAGCTCTTGGGGTCATTTGGGTCCTTCCCAGGCTTAAGAACTGCGATGACCTTTGCGTGTCTCCACATTCTGGGAATTTTTGCAGTCCTCCAGATACAATTGAAAAATTTCAGTAACCACTTTTTGGCATTTTCGGACAGATGTTTTAATTATTTCATTCCTGATGTCATCCGGAGACGTTAAGTCATAAACAATGAGTTGCCTGAAAAACTGCCGCATCTTAGGACGCGTGAGTAACCAGACTTCAGTCATCCACTACTTCATAACAACAGCACTTAGCGACGTACAATAAACATGGCTTGTATCTGAAACCTTCTAGCATACGTTTTCTTGCTGACAAACCCTGCAAATCATGAACTAAAAGACGTTCCTCGCTCATTAAGCTTCCGCTGTTCATCCAGTAAAACTACTACATTTGGTATGACCTTGAAATTTATCACGTCTGGATTAATACCTGTAATTTTGTAAAGTTTTTCAGCAGACACTATCGACATATATTTTCCCGTCGGCGGGCCGGCTGCAAACGGTAAGCTCGCTGGCGGGCGGCACGTCACGTCCGACTGACGTGTTTCCCGCTCAAAAACGGCATTGCCTTCAATTTTAGGTACTACGCTGACACTTACTGTTACAGACCAGCACGTAGAAGCAAATGAACGAGGAGAGCAGCGCGATTCAGATGATGTATTGACATCATTTATATTAATTCTATATCAAAAGCTATTAGTCACTTGGAAAAATCCAGAGACTAAACTAATTGAAGTACAGTAACGAGGGAGGGCCCAAAAGAAAGGTCTCATCGAGACGCAAAGTTGGGTATAACCATATTATCAAAAAATGTTCAAATGTTTGTACAGGTTATGGGACTTAACTACGGGGTCATCAGTCCCTAAACTTACAAACTACTTATGAACTAGCTAATACTAAGGACGGCACAAATATCCATGCCCGAGAGGGAATTCGAACCCCGACTGTAGTGGCCGTGCAGACTGTGATTGGCGCGCCGCAGAGCGCTCGGCCACCGCGGCTGGCACCATGTTCAGTGAATATTTCTCTACAAAAGGTATAATGCCATGTTACGAAATATTTATTGGTTTTCGTTTTACAATTTTTTTAACAGATGCTTATTTTTTCACTAAAATTTTGTACTTTTTCTTCTATAACTCTTGTATAAAAATGAAGTAAACAATATTGTGTATAAATTTCATTGATATAGGTACTGTTGGCAGTTTTTAATAAAATGTTCGTTAACGATGAGAATTTTAAAGTTACGTGAAAGGTCTTAGCCCTTTTTCAATACATTCCTCCCCATATGATGGACTATGAGCACCCTCTTCTTCTTGCAGTGTTAGTTTCCTTTTCACTGGTCTTTCTTCTCTTTTGCTGCATGCTGTAGGCTTCTGTCTCCTCTCCCTGCACCTCTTAGTCTGTCTTCATCAATTAGGCGCACTGTGGAAATGGTGTTGTGTCTTGGTTGGAAACCTAAACGCTTCAGCACATCACAGTTGAAAATGTTTCCTTCGTTGTATGTTGCCACTTCATAGTACACTCAAAAATGCAACATTTTTTTTCGTACAAACACTGTTTTGGGAATCCAATCTAAATTAAGTTATTCACACTTTCATTTAGATTTTGTGTTTTCCCATGCAAACACTTTTCCAATAAACATGGCTGTGATGCACATTTGAATATGGGGTTAATTACATGAATTACAGCTTTTGGCAAACTGTTTTTGGGGTCATATTCATTTCCTGATTGTTACTTACACCATGAGTCATCACCTGTAGGGCTCAGTGCATGTTTTGGATGCTCATTTGTCGATGCAGTATGAACTGCTCGCCTCATATGCTCAATGCTTCTTGTATTTTGCTTAATTCCACACCTATAATACCTCTCCAATCTAACAATTGCTTCATCTGTCAATCTTCCTCTGCCTCCACAGGTCTTACCACCTCCATTCTTATAGTTTGCTCAAGCAAGCCCCCATGGCGCTTCTCTACATGTACAATGCACTCCTCTTTTTTTATGTGAATTTCCCTGCCGTAAGGTTTGAGTTTCTCTACAGTTTTATATCCCTTAGAATCTCCATCTCCTAGATAGTGTATCGTACATTACACCACTCATGTGATATGGAAAAAAACTGCTTTCACTCCCTCTACTTCCATCGCTCCGCTCGTGCCGTGAAAATTTGCTTCACAACTTTCACTGCCCTTACATTTACAATTTTTTGAGAGAATAGTAACATCAACTATTTTGAAACTGTCTCCCCTGGTAGCTGTCACAACTCCGTTTAGAGATTTACGGCATCTACGTTGCCATGATCCATCTAAAGCAACAGTCAAATCTCTAAAATTTATATGATCTGTCACAGCTTCTTCAACTGCGTCCTTCACTGTTGCTTGAGCAATATCTTCAGCAAAAGATCCCACCAATACATTATAAAATCAAAACTCGGTTGGTGATTTTGGCAATTACATTTATTTATGTAGCGTATCGCAGTTCGAAACATAACAATGTCACACGTGTTGCAGATTACAAATTACAAATGTTTAACCTTAGATTATATAACATTTTTTGACATTTTTTATTTATAAACAAACGTCCATACTTTTTAAATATTTTACAGAATGAGCAGCCCCACATATTCTACAGTCCTTCACAACATGCTGCACAGTTTGCACAGTGACAGCTGGCGTGTCCGGTTGAGGGGCTGCTGGGAGACACGGCCGGTCGCGCCCGTGGCTCTGCTCAAGCTGCACGTGGCCGTGGTTGGTGCTAAGCAACGGTCACTTCCAGGAAAACATCAGACGCCAAGGAGTTAAAAAGTGGCAAGTTCATAATTCCAAATAACATCGTCCCTGCAGCACTGCCCTTGCCAATGCAGCGCAAGCCATACACTAGCCTAACATTTACATTATACACCTTCTTTCCACTATTACCACTACGAGAAATACTGTTAGAATTAGAAAACGAAACTTCTGCAGTACAATTGTTACACTTCAATAACATTTTACATACCAAACCAATGTGTGAAGTAACTTTCAGTTCCAGTACCCTTTCATTGCAAATTTGGTACAATACGTTATGTTTCAAAATATTAGAGAGCAAGGAAATGTTAATTATTTCAGTCGCATCATTACTGTTACTTTCATAGTTTTCAAATTTCTCTGTCTATCTCAAAGTTTCTTCCTGGAAGAAGTTCTACCACATTCATTTGGAATAGTCGGTGAAGCAGTCTGAGCATCACCTCCCTTCGAAACAGTAAAAGATTTCTTCTTCCACTCACTGTGGATTTTCTTGAACACTCTATTGCCGAAACGGGGCATATTGATATCCAAAACCAAATACGTAAAACAGGTACGAGCAAAATTTGTCAAATACGCAAAACTGAGCAACTAAACAACACAAAGCAAACTCCACAAGTCAGCACACACGGTTGATGATGATGATTGGCGTTTTAGGGCGCTTAACAGCGAGGTCATCAGCGCCCGTGTTCAGACGTAAACAAATGGGAAGAAAATGGTTCCTGCTGTATGGACTTCAAAAATTGAATGTACCGCCGAAGTTGTAGATATGTCTTAAAACAAGTTTCAAAAAAAGGACTGCATATGGGGATAAAATATTAATAGATGTATGGGGCCCGGTGTCTAAAGAGTGACCGACCCACTCTGACACACATTAAAATCGCACATCCAGCATTTTGGGAAGAAGTCCAGATGTTGTACAAAATCGACATAAACCATGGACGCCTCATCGTTACCTAAAATGAATTCAGGTCCTGCGAGAGACCGAAAGTTGCCCTCGTACCAGCGTATAAAAGGCATTCTGTAAAAATATGTCGTATCGACAGTTGTGTCCTAGATCTGTCACACCTCGGCGGTTCCTCGGGGCGTAAAAGAAAACCATGTGTTAGCATGGGCAGTGTCCAATTCTCAGGCGAGTGAGGGCGACTTCATCAGCTCGCCGAAGGCAGAAGGAAGTACGCCATGCACGTACTGAACATTTCAGTTCGCGTAACTTGTTATCCAGCCACCGACACTCCCACAAAATCATGGCTTTCCTTGTCACATACGAGATAATAGCCTGCAGTGGGACAAACAGCGTACAGCAGCGGGGAGGGAGCAAGCCTCTTTAGCCGCCACATCGGCAAGCTCGTTTCCCCGGATCCCAGTGTGCCCAGGAACCCAACAGAAGATGATCTCCCTGTGGCGTTGTTGCAGTGCAAGGAGAACGCTCTGTATGTCCTGCACCATCCGATCCGCTGGATACATTTGGTCGATAGCTAGGAGGACGCTTTGGGAGTCTGAACAGGTCATGAACTTCACACCCTGTAGCCTTCTTGTGTGTTCTAGTGCCCTCAGGTTAGCAAACACTTCCGCGTAATAAACGGTGAACTGTTCTGGGAGCGCTATCCGAAGGACAACATCGGGGAACACGACAGAGCAACCAATATAATCACTCTGCTTGGACCCATTCGTGTATACGGTGACAAAATCAAAATGGTGACTTAAAATTTCGAGAAATTTACTTTTATAAAAGGTGTAGAGAGTCAACTCTAAAAGCACCCTGGGCCTCTGAACTAGCCAGGGAGATCCTCTACTACACCACCCGCGTTGGACCTGAATGCCTTCCGCGGATCCACAATGGCTTGTCTCCTGCGGACTGTTACGGAACAAGCGTACCAATGACTGCTGATCAGCACTGAAGGACGCTAGAGAGTTTGGAATAGACATAGATCGGTATGCTTGACGTACAGTAAGTAGAAGGCGGCGAATAGAAAGCGGAGGCTCACCAGCCTCTGCACATAGGCTAACAACAGGGCTCGTGCGGTACAACCTGATACCTTCATGGTGTACAGAGTCCAGCATTTTCAAATAAGAAGGCCTTGCGGATCCATAGATCTGGCATCCATAGTCGAGGCGGGGTCGAACAAACGACCTGAAAAACTGGACGAGACATGCTCTCTCGGCTCCCCAGGACCGATGGCTAACACCCTTAAGGAGATTTAAAGCCTTGTTGTATCGTAATTTTAATCCCTTAAGGTGTGGAAACCAAGTTAGCTTTTCATCAAATGTAAGACCTTCTCCTTAAAAGTGAGAGCAGTCCCCCCAAGTTTGAGAACTGTAGAATTAAAAAGAGAACGGGAGCGATTAAAATCAACACAAACGGTCTTCTCCAAAGAAAATTAAAAACCTGTTCTGTTGGACCATTCCTCCAACCGCCTGATCGTCAGATGTAATTGAAGAGCAGCAGTTGCGACGGAGGAGGACGCACAGAAAATGGAGAAATCTTCCACAAAGAGGGAACACTGTAGTGGACTTCGTACAGTGGACGTAATACTATTGATAGCAATGACGAAGGCCGTCATACTTAAAACACTCCCTTGGAGGATACCATTCTCTTGATGAAAATGGTCAGACAAGACACTCCCGACCTTGTATCTAAAATACCGATCCGAAAGCAAAGACGGAACAAAAATGGGTAGACGACCACGAAAACCCCACTCATGGAACTGCTGTAAAACATTACGCCTCAACGGAGTATCGTAGGCTTTTTCCAGATCCAAAGAACACACCACCCAGGTGTTGCTAACGTAGAAAAGCCTGTTGAATTTCCCATTCAAGCAAGATCAGATTATCAAGCTTTGAACGTCAATTCGCATCTGGAGCGGCTGAATAGGGACCTTCCTTCCAGGACCCACACTAGACGTCGGTTAACCATACGCTCCAATGTCTTTCCTACACAGCTGGTGAGGCTTATGCTACGATAACTACCAGCGTCAGTCCGATGTTTCCCTGGTTTTCAAAATAGGTATTAAAATAGACTCTTTCCACTAGCGGGGAAAGTCTCCCGTCAACCAGATTTGGTTAAAAAGCTGAAGAAGGATCTGCTTCGATCGCGTTCCACCTGTTGTAGCATGTTGTACGTTATGTCGTCGCCGACAGGGACAGTATCACGAGGTACTGCTAATGCAGTCTCCAGCTTCCATAGTGGAAACGGTTGGTTATATTCCTCAGCATTGGTGGACCGGAAATCAAAACCAACCCCCTCCTGTACAGCCTGATGCTGCCGAAATGCTGCATTCTGGCTAGAATCCGGCGTAATAGTATAAAACTATTCCGCCATTACCTGAGCAATGTCCTGTGGCGAAGTCAGGAGACGTCCTTGCCCTTGTACAGCGACTATTGGTAGTCGGGAGTTCCGCCTCGAGATCCTCCTAATGACTTCCCATACTCTGCTGGCTGATGTGGACCTATTGATAGAATTCAGGAACTCTTGCCAAGACCTCTCCTTGCTCTCTCGAATAATTCGTCTTGCCCGTGCCCTCGCCACGCGAAAAGTTGCAATATTGTCATCAGTAGGGCACCCGAGGAATCGCCGGAGAGCTGCCCTCCAGTTTCAAATTGCATAATGACACTCCTCGTTCCACCAAGGGACGGGCTGCCTCTTGAAGTTGGCCTTCGATTTGGGAATCACAGCTGTAATGTGATCCACCCAGTTCTGAACACTTTCAAGCCGCTCTAAAACAGCCAACTGTTTAAAAAGCTGCCAGTCAGCTTTTTTGATGAATCACCTCAGCGGCTGTCTGGCACGATCCATTTAATGTGGCAGATTTAACCAGATACGGTAGTGATCACTGCCATGAAGGTCGTCGTCAACATCCCACTGGGCAATGTCTGCAAGAACTGGCGAACAGAATGAGAGGTCAGTGGTGGAAGACGTATCTGTAGCAACGCTGTAGTGTGTGGCCTTACCTGTGCTCAGTAAAATTACTTCTGTTGACTGTATCACACGCTCAACCATTTGACCCCTGGGGCAAATTGTGTTAGATCCCAATAAAGCATTATGTGCATTGATGTCTCCTAAAAGGAGAAAGGGGGCGAGGAAGGTCATCGATGAGCTGTGTCAAGAGTGCAACATCGAGAGGCTCTCGAGGTGGCAAATACAGAGAACACACAGTAATCTCAATATGTGCCAACACACGGAGTGCAACTGCCTGTAACGTTGTAGTTAGGGGTACAGGCATGGAATGGAATGTGTCCTTGATGAACACTGCCACACCACCTTGCGCCCTATCGCCAGTCAAGCCGTCCTTTCTGTAGAGATGGTAGCCTCTAAGTACAGGTGTGTCACACTGTTTGAAATGTGTCTCTTGAAGGGAGACACAGAATGGCCTGTACTTCATGACAAGGTGTAATTCTTCCAAGCGAGCCCTGAATCCACTCGTGTTCCATTGGAGTATGGTAGCCATTCTAGCGGTGCGGTTCTAGTTTCCCCCTATCTTTGTGCCGAGCGGGCAGTGGCAGAAGTGCTCGCTGATTCCGGTGATGAGGTATCCAGGTCCATTATAATATCCTCGTCATTGGTTAAGGCTGCCAGAATGACATCCGATGGTGCCTGGGAGAGGCTTTCGACCGAAAGCTGAGAAGCCTCCTTTAATTTCTTCTTGTCGGAAGAATATGAAGGAAGGGCGTCTTGTTGAGCACTCTGCTTTCGGGGAGCACTCTGCTTCTGGGGCACCTGCTTCTGGGTAGCTCTCTGCTGTTGAGGAGCGCGCTCTGTTGGAACCGCACGTTCCTGTGGGATGGCACTCTCCTTTTGGGGTCTCTTCTCGATGATTGCTGCAGCTACCTCGTCTTTGACTTCTATTGGGTCGGCCTGTATTCCAATTTCTCGACTAACCTGAGTTTGGCATCTACAGATGCAGGTGCAAGTGCCGCTGGTGGAAATGGGGATGGTCTGCATCAACAGTGGGCGTGGGTTGCCGGAAAAGTGAGGCATAGGTGGTCGGAAACACAGGAGGCTGTGTTGCCCTATATTCTTTTATGGCCTCCACATAAGGAATAACGGAGTATTTACTTAGATATGACATACATGTCAACGACTAGAAATAGGCTGCCTCCCCACGCATCCCACAGGTTGGTTCACCTCCACAATTCTGTATCGTATGACCGAAACGCTAGCCTGTGAGACAGCTCATAGGGTTCGGTATAAAAGGTAAAAGGCCTAACTTTCCGGCCGGGAAACCCTGCCACAAGATGTTCTGGCAATGATGAAGAATTGAAAGTAACAATGAAGGTAGGGGTTTTTCTTTATCACTCAATTGTTCCTTCGGGTTCTTTGCTCAACGTCAATTCTACCCTGTAATGCCCCCTCCTGTTTTAGTTCTGTCACTTCGATGTCCATAATGTCGCGGCATGAGACACTCCTTTGCAGGAATTTAGAGTGTTGTGTAATTCCACAACGATGTCATATTCTCCTAACTTCGCCATTCCGCAGCCTCTTAATCGATTTCAAAGTACCTGCAAGTCATTCCAGTCCCTTATTAATGTAGAAAGGAGAGACCTTTTCAAAACTACCCTCTTCCCTCTTTATGACAAAAAAGACATTATTAATAACGTCTCCTTGAGCCCTGTTATTATTAGCAAATTGTGTCTCAGGAGGACTGGCCTCCCTCAAACGCTTAGATGACTGGGTGCGAGTACCCCCTGACGGTACACCCATCACGCCGGGGTTAAAAATATCTAAGGACTCCATCTTGGTCCCACGAGCAGCTAGGGAAGGAGCGGTCCACCCAGGCAGAGCCTCGCTTGCCTGGGTAAGCCTTATACAACTGAGGTGCGGCAGTACACCGAGAGGTCGCTCGCTAGAAACTGTTCAACCTCAACAGCCATGCATCCTATCAGCATGCAAGCACACCTTTGATATAGTGAAAGAGGAGTCTGGTAGAACCAGAAAGGCACAAGAGCAGGTAGGATTAAGAGTAGCTGAGACATTAGTAACTGATGGGCATAGTGTGGCAAATCTATTTAACAAGTACTTTATATTCGTTACTGATAGTATGGGATTGTTTGAGTCAGTAAATAATGCCCTTGTTATTTACAAATAACTTCACACACATGAATATGTCAGTCACTTCACCACAAGAAATAACTTCCATTATAAAATCTTTAAAAACAAAGAATTCCAGTGGTTACGATGAAATATCAACAAAGTTAATTAAAGCGTGCTCTTGTGGACTTAGCACAATCTTAAGTTATTTGTGTAACCAGTCTTTTATAACGGGAACATTTCCTGGTTGGCTAAAATATGCGGATATTAAACATCTCTTCAAGAAGGGGGATAAAGAGATACCATCAAAATACAGACCCATTTCACTTTTGCCAGCATTCTCAAAAATTATAGAAAAGGTAATGTACAAGCAGCTTCTCAACCACTTAACCACAAATGGCATATTGTCTAGAACACAGTTTGGATTTCTGAAAGGTTACAAAATCGAGAAGGCTATTTACACTTACAGTGAGAATGTACATAGTTCATTAGATAATAAATTGCAAGCAGCAGGTATTTTCTGTGATTTGTCAAAGGCATTTGATTGTGTGAACCATAACATCCTTTTAAGTAAATTAGAATTCTATGGGGTCACGGGAAATGCTGCAAATTGGTTCAAGTCGTACCTCACTAACAGGAAACAAAGTGTGTCAGTGCAAGTGACTAGTGAATTAAGCCAACAGACATCATCGGATTAGGATCCATCTTAGGGCCATTGCTTTTTCTTGTGTACATTAATGATCTCTCATCAGTTACACTACCAGAAGCAGAGTTCGTTTTGTTTGCAGATGATACAACTATTGCACTAAAAAGTACGTCAAGCATAGTGATAGAAAGGTCTGCTAATGATATTTTCATGAACATTAATAAATGATTTAAAGTCAACTCATTGTCATTAAACTTTGAAAAGACTCACTACACGCAGTTCAGAACATGTAAGAGATTTCCTGACAGCATATGCATTAAGTATGAAGAAGAGCAGATAGAAGAGGTTGACAGTATTAAATTCCTGGGATTACAGCTTGATAATAAATTTAGTTGGAAGGAGCACACCACAGAACTGCAGAAACGACTCAACAAATCTGTATTTTCAATACGAGTGTTATCAGACACAGGAGACATAAAAATAAAAAAGCTTGCATACTTTGCTTACTTTCATTCCCTAATGTCATATGGTATAATATTTTGGGGTAACTCTTCAAGTCGGTCAAGAGTCTTCAGAGTCCAAAAACGTGTAATACGTATTATTTGTGGAGTAAATTGACAGACGTCCTTTAGAAGCCTCTTCAAAGAACTGGGTATATTAACTACCGCCTCTCAGTACATTTATTCCTTAATGAAATTTGTCATAAATAATATATCACTTTTCCCAACAAACAGCTCAGTTCATACATATAATACTAGGAATAAAAATGATCTACACAAGGACTTAAAAGCACTTTAGTTCAAAAAGGGGGCCACTACTCAGGAACACACATTTTCAATAATTTACCACCAAGTATAAAAAATTTAGCTACAAATAAAGATCAGTTTAAGAGGAACCTAAAAGACTTTCTAGTTGGCCAACTCCTACTCCATTAGTGAATTTCTAAATCGTACCAAATGATGCATTCACTCATACTATATTAGTAATATCATCAACCTTACAAATTTATGTATCTGTATTTATATTATTAGTATTATCTATTATTCAACTTGTAAATTTTGTTTCCACATCCACGAGGATCCCCTCAACATGGATCTACGGAATGAATACCTAATCTAATCTAATTGAGGTTTTTTTTGTAGAGTTATTTTCCATTCTCACGATCGGGGCAATAAAGCCTCAGATCCCGGCTCCCTGCAACACACAACATTCCACCGTTGCGCCACACGGTGGTCGCTGAAGCGTGTCCAGGGCTTACGGTCTAGAGGACTGGCGGCGCTTACCAGTCCTCAGCTCAGGACCACGGGTTCGCCAAGCCCGTACTCAGCAAATTAATGATAAGCCCCTCAACGGAACACACACGGTATAGCGTTTATGTTTACCGATATGAACAGTCACTTGTCAGAGAGATAAAAGCCATACAACGTTGGAAAACACAACACTGTCTAATTCCGCAAAGATACCCTTCTTGCAGCCAGATAGCGGCACCGTCAGGGTCACACACCACGTCGCTACAACCCAGTGATCTCTATACTACCTGGAGGTTAGAATCTCTGGAGATGCCCTAAGACTGAAAAAGTGAAGCCAGCAAAATGCGCATTCCGGCATTTGTTGTGGCCAAAACATTGGTCGTACAATGTGGTAAAGTACTGCTAGTCGTTGAAATGTATGTCATATCTAAGAAAATACTCCGATATGACTACCAATTTAGTGCTTTACTATAGAGGGCAATATTCACACGGGATTTTAAGCGAGAAATCCTCGTTCTGGGCACAAAAACATGACCCCCGTGGCTTCAAACAACGTCTCTTCTTAGCACAGATAACGCCAACTCCCTAGTTTCTAACTTCCTTGACCTGAATGTTGAACTACAGTTTTCTAAGCGTGCCATCCAAAGGTGTTCATATTTTGTTTTTTGACTAATTACAACATGGCTCCTATGAAGTATTACAACAAAATTAAAAGGAAATATGTTTCGATTCCGTAATCACGCGAGTCTGTTACTTCATATATTGATATAAATTTGAAATCCAGAGGTAATCTAGCAATTATTTGTCATGTACTAACTGAAGGAAATTTATTTGGCTAATTACAACATGGCGGTTAATGCAAATTCGTGTGCAAAACATATGAATGTGCAGGCACGCTACAGTTCTATACTCAGACACCAGAGTTATACATTCAAGAATCGTTTGTATAGCTTAAGGGACTTAACTACGGTGTCATCAGTCCCTAAACTTACAAACTACTTATGCACTAGCTAACACTAAGAACGGCACAAATATCCATGCCCGAGGGGGGATTTGAACCCCCGACCGTAGTGGCCGTGCAGACAGTGACTGGCGCGCCTCTGTCCCCTCGGCCACCGCGGCGGGCAATTATACATTCAGGTTATATATAGATCACTGCTAAACGATTTATACGATGCGTGAACTGTGAAGCGGTAAAAAACGCACTTAGAAGCATGAAATTTGATTTGTTTTATTCAGAAACCTCCAAATAATTTTAAAACTCATCGTTCCGCTCCCCTTAAGGAGGAAAAATAGTGATACATTAATAACAATTAATACAAGACATACACGAACAGCGAGGCAATGATAAGTTGCAGTCATCGTAAACACACATTATAATCCGTTTAGAATACATTATTTTTGTATATTTTAATATGTTATCTTTGTGTGGACTAATTTTTTTTTATCGACCGTAATTTGTTTAAATTTAAGAACACAAGTAGTACGGTGACGAGAGTTCAACGCCACTGAGAAACGGCCGTCGAGGTTAGCGTCATCGACGCCAGGTACGTTTACCACCTTCGTCCACTTGCCCGATCGTCCAAATACCGTTTCTCCCTCAACCCCAATGCACTCTAACAATAGCACACTTGATGAGGATTGTCATTGAACTTGTAATTGCACTTAGTAAGACAATGATGCTTTTAAGGACAAGTAAAAAGAAACCTTATCGTAAACAACATGGTCAAATCAAATGTTCAAATGTTTGTAGAACTTATGGGACTTAACTACGGGGTCATCAGTCCCTAAGCTTACAAATTACTTATGAACTAGCTAAGACTAACGACGGCACGAATATCCGTCACTTTTGCAGATGCCGCCCCCATTGCCCGCGATTAATTTAATTAAATTTGCACATTCGTTTAATTGTATCAACCTATGTTTTTAACAGTAACAAGGGCGACCACCCCCACAGGTGAGCACACAAGTAAGTACAGCCCTCGCCTCCGCGCCGACCCGCCACCATCTCACCGGCTGTCCTAAAGGTTGCTGCCCCCATGCGACCTGGTCCAGTTTTCGAACCTGCACCCTTGTAAGGGTCCCTTAAAAACAAATTCTTTTACAAATGTTATTACTTATCGAAGTACACCAATACTGGAAGAAAGGAGCCAATTATTCCGTATTTCGGACAGTACAATTACCTGGAATAACATCGAACATGTACAATCTTAGACAAAAAATTGATCGCCAGCCGGCCGACGCAGAGACTAAGTCCGAGTCGGTCGCGCTGTGTGGACAATAAATTCGATCGTCCCTAAGAATGCTAAGTCCGGCGTTGTGCACGATCTGGCAACACAGTAGAATGCGGTGCGGTACTGTAAGGAGGAAGTGTTATGTCCATCTAGAGGCAGTGCTGAGGCATATGAGCGCGTGGTCTCGTGGTAAGAGTCGCATTTACAAACGTATGTGCGAGCTGTCGTGAGATTAAATCCAACTACCTTCAATTATTTTAAACTGCAAATCGGTTGTCTTCGTTATCAGTGTGGAAGAACCTCAAATGTAACGGCGAAAAGTCTTTGAAATAATTACACAAAAGGGCTCGCTGCTGCATCAAAACTGGACTGTTTACTCTCGGGAGTAGAGGGCACCGGCTACGGCGACGCGCCAGCGGCCGCATCGCGGCTGCCGCCTGCGGACTCGGTGACAGCGGCGGGCCGCTCTGAGTTTATTTACCGGCTGTTATATCCTTACTTCAAGTTCTGGTACTTATAGTCACGTGTTGAATTTTTCTGAAATATATGAACATAATCTAAACTTCGTAAAGTAGAATCGGTATAAAGGGTCATAGGGGTGACTATTACCACATTTTTCTTGAACGCCATCAGGCCGCTCAATCAGGATTCCTACTCACGATTGTTACTAGTGACGAGTTATGATGCTCTCATGCTGACATCTTAAGAAGAAATTAATGACTGAGTACTAAAAGATTTTATACTCAGCAAAGTGCAACCACAACGCCAGGGTGCGTCCATTTTTTGCAAATAACTGAGACACCATTTAGTCGCACTGTAAGGACAAACGACCTAAAAATTACATCATGTGTTAGTACTACACTATAATAATTGCAGTTGATTTCACAAACAAAAAAACCGATTAGTGTGCTTTGGAAGTCACTCATTCCGCACCTACTCTTTTGATCACATGTCCTCAAATGTTTATCTTTCCTGTCCCTACTCGAATAACCTTCGACAAAAATTATTTCCAGACGAAAATACACGTCGAACATCGATTGGCGTCATAATTAGCTTGTAATCAGTTCGATTCTAAAGGGACAGATTTGGTAAACTACCAGAACGTTGTCAGACTTTCCCATTATCAGAAAGAATATAACACGTAAGCACAAGAGGTTTCTTGTTATTTTCGATGTGGAGTCGTGCAACTCCTGTCACGAAAAAAAGCTAAAATATTCTACTCCAATGAGACCTGAACCATTGACCAAAGCCACCTATCCGTGGCAGGCGACTACTTTACCGCAGAGCTAGCGAGGAGCTTTCCTACTGTCACATACGCCAGTAGAACATATAACTCTCAACGTAAGAGACGAGATTAGTTGGAATTTCGCCGTGTAAACAATTTTCTGGACCCAAAAGCATGAACAAATAGCCTTCTGTCGCCTCTCGACTGAGAAACTAGACAGATTATTCAATGGAAATTACAGGAAACATCAAGTGAATTTATGAGCATAGTTCCGTGCTAACCAGGAAGTAAGACCTCGGTACCAGCGTTGACAGACTTACACTGCGATGTTGCCAAGCTTCAGTCATACTATCAACAGGAGGAATAAGAGCCGAGGTGACTGCCAAGCGAGCTTGACAGAGACTTAGCTCGCAGGTCGCGCGCATGCTGGGGGTCCGAACACCTAAAATATATGTCGATGAGCCCTGATCGCAATTCCGTAACTAGCTTTAATGAGTCAATCGTTGTCACTAATAAAATATACAGATGCACCGACCGCTAACATAGTAATACGTGTCTCAATTATTTGCGTATTCTGTCTTAAGTGCAATGACAACAAAAGTCATTCACCAGTGCTGTTTCACATTTCTTCGAGCATTTCCATTGATTATACTGATAACATTAGATGTAAGCGTCAGTTTTCTTTACAATTATAGATTCAGAAAAATCTTCCTTGATATCGCTGTCAGTGGCACAAACGAACGAAGAGAGGCAAACAAACGAAAAGAAATCAATGCAGCATTGTTTTCAAGACGTGAACATTTCTGGGAAGGCTTCGTAACATGGAGTGCAAAATAAGAAGAGTTTCTGTTATCTTAAAATAGAATTAGAGACACTAATGTATAGATTAATTTATCTTTAAGCCAAACTATCATCCAGTCTACAAATATTGCAAAAATGAAACGTATCACCTGTTGATTAGAGTCCCATTATATCCCATAACAAAAACGAGCAGCAGATATACTGAAAACCTTTTGATGACTGTGCGGAATATTCAGGGCAGAAAGAACCCTAAATCCAAAATAACTATGGGTTTTCGAAGCAGAGCATTGTGCTGACATTGTATGCAGCAGTCGCACAGTGTTCTATTTATTATTATTTTTTCTTACCCCAACCATTTTCAGATGAATACAAGCTACAAGCTCCCACAATATTCATATGACAACCATCGGGCCGTAATATGATGACACAATTGATCAGATGGTTATAGAAATTGCAGTGACTGTTTTATGCTGCCAATGGATAAGGCCAAATAGTCACTATTTCGGAATATATCACAGATTAAGTTCTGTCTGCGAAAGAATTGCTCAACAGTTAGTGAACAGTATCGACACCTTTGTACGTAACACAAACCCATCTGTTGCCATTTACACGGAGCTAAATTTTATAATTTGATCTTCCTACGAACGATTTAATTTCTTTCACAACAGTGTTATTACGTACTGAAAGTGTTCAACAAGCATGAGCCTATCACTTCTCGTTCACGTCCACTTCCTGCTCTCACCCCTACACCCACTGTAGAGGTCTAATAAATGACACAAAGTACAGGTTTATACCTACATTAATGGGGGTATTGATGTCAGTTTTCCCGCCAGTATTCTGCTATTGTTCTGAAGATGAATACTCAACGTAAATAGTAATATGCAGTTGGATGAATATCTGAGGTGTCGACTTCCATTCCACAAACCAAAAAATGGTTTAACTAAGCGAATAAAAAACGTCTATATGCCAATAAATAAAAATGAAATAAGTGTTAATGGAAGTTTACAAACTCGATTGGAAAAAATGAAAAATACTTTATTGACCTACAGACTACTGCAATACAAATTCTTGGAATTCACAGAAATGAATTACTTAGGCCCTACTTTTGTTTCGATGCATTTCACTTGCACTAGGGAAGGGATAAAACATGTGAATATTTCATTAGTATTACAGGTACTGGAACTCCGTCGATTACTACCGAGTTGACAGTCACTTTCCGTATGATAATCGTTGTTTGAGGCTGATTAAATGGGCTTTACGACATCCTTTTATTAATAGAATTCTTTAAACTTCTCGGTAGTTGCAGGAAACTGAATTGAGCTAGACAGCGGTAATATTGGAAATTTGTGCCGCAGCGGTACTGGAACCCTGCTTTCTTTTTCCTAGTAGAGCTATTCTTTGCGGTCGTTGGATAGTTTTTGTTCTATGTTGACTGGTAAGATTGGTCTCAGTTTCCCTCCATTACAAAAAATAAGAACAAAAAATTACTGATGCGGTATCTCCTCTGGCCGAACGAGGTGGAACAATCGCCTCAGCTATTTATGCAAATAATATTCAAGATGCTTCTTTTTCACAAAAGATATTTCCCGTTTCAAGAAAGATCTTTCCGGTATTCATGATTTTACACATGAAGGAAGACTCGATAACTCACGTAAGTGCCAGTTAATCGCAGTTAAATGCAATATGACCGTGTCTTTCTGGCAGCGACCATCTTTTCGGTTTTTCTATTTTCTGTTTTGCAGCAGTCTGCCACCTCATTTTGGAGAAAAAAAAATGCAGTCCACCACACCTTAATTCACACACACACACTCCCTTCCCGGACAATGACAATTGCAACCGGAGATGTTAAATAAAATATGACACTGGATGCAATTCCATACCTACCCAATCTGCTTCTCGTTGTCAACTTTTTTGAGAGGTTATTGTACTTTTATTCTGAAGATATAAACACCTCCATTCTTACAGCTCCACCAATCGAAATGTCTGACATAAATTCGTTTCTGACAGATAAACAATATTATAGTAGTAACTTGCAAGTGTGGCGAATTCTATAAGTCATCTGACGAACTCAGGTGTTTCGTAGGATTCGTGTAGTTGATGTTGCAGTCGTACCCATTTAAAATACAGAAATAGTAAAAGCTTCCGGCTTTAAACATACTTTTGTGGTGGGATTTAACTGTATGGTACCGTTGCAGCAGTACACAGGTGGTGATATATTGTAGAGTCTGTGAAGATTCTCTCATTTCTTCAGTACAGGCTAAATTAAAAAGCTGCCGTTAGAATTATTGAAATGAAGTGATCATATGGCATTATGGTCCGGAACATCCCTGGCGGGATTGTTCGGCCGCATTACTATTTATTTTATCTCGAATTTAACATACTGCAATAATAATAACAGAAGATAGGAAACAACTCGCCGTAAAGACGAACGCTGAGTCGCAGGCAGACACAAATAAAAGACATGACATTCAGACAATTTAAATTTTAGGCCGCATCCTTCTTCAGAAAGAGAAACATTCAAACACACAATGACTCAGGCATAACTTATCACCACACGTCAGCCATCGCTGGCAGCTCAGCACACCCTGACATACTACAACACATTTCAACCTCGTTTTGCTCATCATCAGTCGTTTATGCGATCTGATCCGTTAGTTAAAGGAATTGTCATAGCATCCGTTTCGTTCACTCTCCGCTCTAGTGAAGCTATTTTAGTCTCAGAGGGAAAGCGGTGCTAGTGAGTGAACATTGAGGCGCTATTCTACAATGCGCGACGCCGTTCCCGGCGGGGGCTCGAATCCTCCCTCGGGCATATATGTTTGTGCCGTCTTTAGTATAAGCTAGTTCATAAGTAGTTTGTAAGTTTAGGGACTGATGACCCGCAGTTAAGTTCAAAAATGTTCAAATGTTTGTATAGCTTGTGGGACTTAACTACTGGGTTATCAGTCCCTAAACTTACAGACTACTTATGATCTACCTTATACTAAATACGGCATAAACATCCATGCCCGAGGGGGGGATTCGAACTCCCGGCCGCACGCAGTTAAGTCCCACAGGCTTTACAAAAAGGGAAAAGTGAGTGAACAGAAATCGATGACCAGCGGTGCCTTCCGCTAGCGTAAAGAAATGTCCCATCATGTGTCCTGTCCGAAATCATGGCCTATATGGGTATCGGATATGTTACTTCCTTCGTTTTCGCGTGACATCGTTTGATACATATTTTATAAGCCACACGATCAATCATGGTTATTACATCTCACACTTCATCTTCATCCATGGCACAACAAAGAATTACGAAAATAGGTTTCCCATGCTGTAAATGACGAGAGACATTGTAATTTACTCTTCAGATGAGCTCGTTATAGACGAAGACGTTACTTTCCTATGATTATTGCTTATTACACACGAATTATATTTAACTGTTTGTCAGACAATAAACGTAATGGCACTGCAACGGTATTCATTCGTCAGGCATTGTTTATGAAGAGGCCAAAACATGTTAAATACTTGTGTCTCGGAGTGGGAAGTGTATTTATTCATATAACTAATGGGACATACATTTCCTAACAATGGAAATACTGCAGCAAACTGATTACTTAATTGTAACATATAAACTTGTATAATGACTGTCATTTAAATTGCGTAGCAGACGGTAATTTGCCTAAGCAATTATTTGCAGAATTCAATATTTACCATACGATTTAACTTTGTCTCTTCTCATTCCTATTCAGAAAGGTGTATCGTATATTGGACTGAAGCAGACGAGTGTTTTCTTTCAAATATTAAGGGTTCTTGGTTCCATTCTCTGCATATTCTTGATGGTCTGCTGGTCATAAGAAGAGAAGACGCCACCGACACTTACGATGTCAGCGCTAAATTAATCCCACCAGAACTACCACGTTGTAAAGCCGGTAGACAGCGTGACGCCGTGTCGCTCTCTAAGCATCCCTATTGTTCTGATATACAAATTCTACTGTCCAACATTGGCGATGTTTATAATATAACTGCTGCTGATGCTTTGCCGCGAAACGTGAGAAGCGCCTTACAGATTAGAATTTTTGTTTCAGCATGCCTCGATTCTTGAGTTTGTTCTCAACAAATTCCAGGCAGCTCCACACTAACGAACATTTTCAGCTATCAAATTAAACGCATAGGAATTATCCAAGTGTAACTGCTGGATCTGTTTTAAGTAATATTCAATTTTTGGATGAATATGGCTCGGAAAGCAACGTCAATTTTACTACAGTCCATCTCCTGTATCTGAATGATTTGACAATTACGTTAATTCTGTAAAGCGTTGTGGCAACTGTGAGTCAGTGATGAATGAACACATGCGCAGCGATATTCACCGATGAGAGGAGGGGGCGGATGTACTTCCCTCCTTATGTCCCCACGTCTATATATAAAAATGTTAGGCGTATAGCTGTTAATCTCCGAATGTTTTTGACCCATTGCTTTGAAATTCTGACTCGACGTTGCATTCTAGCCCAGGAAGGTTTTTAGGTACACATTTCTTGATTATATTATATATAACCTATAAATGCGTTAATTTGCGATTTTTAGTATAAGCCTTTTTCCAATTATAAAGTTTTTATAAATTCATATATGACACATTGAAAAATCTGAGATATGGAAACATGCACATATTTTATTAGAACGTTGTGTCAACATTTCAAAGCTTTCGGAAATATACGATTTTGAACATAACACTAAACATGGCTCTAGGTAGAAAGAGTTCTAAGAGGAAATAGAAGTGAGGAGGAGACCAACAGGAAAAGCGTAATGATGAGATGTAGAGGGAGAGGGAGAAGGTGCAGATGCACAGAAAGAGGGGGGAGGAGGATCAGATAGACAGAGAGGGAAGTAGATGGGGAGGAGAAGATGGACAAGGAGTGGGGAAGGAGGAAGTTATGGACAAAGAGAGGGGAACGAGGAAAGGTGCAGAGAGAGGGGACAGACATAAGAGGAGCAGAGAATGTAGGACGTATATCCAATTCCCATCCACAAGGCAGTAGGAAATTACGTATATAAGAAATGTATGGTTCCTCTTATCTTTATTTTCAATTTAGTCTGTAACAAGCTACAGCAACGCATGGACGGGTACAGCTAGTGCCATAGTAAGTAAAGTAACACATCGTTCATTCACAAGAAAAGTTTGATGTCCGCAATTACATAAATACAGGGTTGTGAGGAATAGTTATGTAGAAAGGAAAGTCCTGGAGTTTATGATGTTTACCATCCGGACTACTATTACGGATAGGCATCATATGAGACTTCGCAACCCCAGCATGTTTATAACTTCACACTGACACAAAGGCTGTGATACGAGAGAAGGAAATTTATTATATGCTTCTCACAAAAGGTTATTACTTGTGTACCACTATCGAGTGCAGGAAAGCTCCTCAATTATTTTCGGGTGCGTTACATGAATTTTGGTCTCACCTAGGTTGTCTTCCTGTACGGGTAAGAAGAGATTAATCGGAATAGAGTCTGATTTTAGTTACGAGAAACCTGTGGAGATAGTGTCGGCACACTGCATTCAGAACCAAGACGACGTCTTCCTCTTTGTATTCTTTCAAACCGTCTTGATTGCAAACTTTTTTATTAGTCAATGACGCGTTTCGCCCTTTAGCAGGGCATCTTCAGATTATCTGCGTGACAGAATTGTAATTTTGTGTAAATTCTGTCACGCAGATAATCTGAAGATGCCCTGCTAAAGGGCGAAACGCGGCATTGACTAATAAAAAAGTTTGCAATCAAGACGGTTTGAAAGAATATTTATTATAACCGATTGCTGTTACACCATGGATTGGAAATCATCTTCCTCTTTGTGTCTTGGCGTGTGCTGGAGTGGGGCGCTGTTTACAGATACACTAGTTGCCAGTCTCTAGACCCGGAATGCACTGCCTTTGTCAACTACTTTAAAAATGTAGTACATTCTCTATTATTTAATTTTATGTAATTTACAGGAAGTTGTTTGGGTAATCTTGAATTTTGTAGCTTTAGAAGTCATTAAAACATTCCACATTGATATTATAGGCATTTTTATTGTTGCTTGTCTTTTACTTATTCGCACACACGCACGCACGCACACACACACACACACACACACACACACACACACACACACACACTGCTTGATTTTTTGAGAAGGGGCTATTCCTATAGCCTACCCATCCAGCAACATATTTTCGCAATATTTCTAAGGCGTCTTGGAACTGACTCTACTAACTGCCTTGATAATGTTTCATAGTGGCTTATTTGCCACCATGTATGTTCTCTATTTTCCAAATAGTCGCTTGCGTTTTCTTGATCCAAGTGGCAACGACCTCGTTAGTTCCGCCCGCATATTCTCAATAGGATTAAGGTCCGCCGGCCGCGGTGGCCGAGGAGACTGAGGCGCTCTAGTCACGGTTTGCACGGCCACTACGGTCGGGGGTTCGAATCCCCCCTCGGGCATGGATATTTGTGCCGTCCTTAGTATAAGGTGGTTGATAAGTAGGTTGTAAGTTTAGGGACTGATGACCCCGTAGTTAAGTCCCATAAGCTTAACAAACATTTGAACATTTGATTAAGGTCCGGTGACCGTGGAACGAACTCAATCCGCTTTATGCGATCTTGGCTGCGAAATTATTCTTGAACGGCGCAGCTTTCATGGATGGGGCTGTGGTCCTGTAAATAAATAGGTATCAAGTTATTTGATCTATTTGTATTTGAAGAACGTATTTGTAATTTACGCACGGTATTAATGTTTTGTATACGGTGTCTAACAAGTTGGGTTCAAAAATCGCTAAGAGGCGTCAGTTAAACATTTCCGTGTCCATCATGTCAGATTGAGATGACTGGCTGAATCATACCAAACGATGCAGTTTGGTGCTGATAAGAAGACCATCGAACCTCTATTGAATACCAGGCTTCTAACTGAAGTATTTTGTGTACCATTTATACCACTAACGTGATAACTATATTAAGCAACTAACAGAAGTGCAGTGGCTATATTCCGAAGTTGTCAAGCCGACAGTACAAGTCAGAATCTGCATAAATATATGAGTAGCTTATATGTAGTTAACAAATAATTGAGATACACGCCATTTTAATTACGAAACGTTTATTTCCATGCTGCTTTTGTGATCATTTGCAACTAAGAGATGACCAATCTAACATGCATACGTATTAACTCCACGTTTCGTAATAAAAATGGTTTATTTCAGTTATTTGCAAACGATAGATGTCCGCTTTTGATAACAAGCTACTCGTATCATCGTACAGCAAGACCGCAGGGTAGTATACAATTTGTGCAAACGGCAGTCAGCTTTTGTGAGAGCCGAAGAGCATGAAAGGGACGCAGTAGTTGGAAAGGGAGTAACAAAAGCCTGTAGCTTTTCCCCAAATGTTATTCAATCTGTTCATTGAGCAGTCTGTGAAGGAGAGAAAGGAGAAATTTGGAGAAATGATTAATGTTCAGGGACAGAAAGTAAAGATTTTGCGAATTGCCGATCACGTAGTAATTCTGTCAGAGACTGCATTGGATCTCGAAGAGCAATTCTATGGAATGGACAGTGTCTTGAAAAGAGGGTATGAAATAAACATAAAAAGAGTAATGAAATTTAGTTTAAGAAAATCAGGTGATGTGGAAGGTAATGGATTAGAATACGAGACATTATAGATGAGATTTGTTGGTTGTGTGTGTGTGTGTGGGGGGGGGGGGGGGGAGGGGGGGGTTTGGAGCGTTGGGCTGTGGTTTGGAGACACTAGAGAGGTCATCAATCCCTATTTCGGATAAAGATGGGAAAGTAAATCGGGCGTGCCCTTTGAAAGGAAGCATCCAGATTTTCGCCTGGAGTGATGTAGGGAAATCGTGGCAAACGTAAATCAGGATGGCCGGAGGTGGATTTGAACCACCATTCGAATGCGGGTCCAGTGTGCTAACCACTGCCCTACCTCGCTCCGCTGAGTTTTGTTATTTGGATTGTAAAATAACTTCTGATGCCCGGAGTAGTGAAGAAATAAAATGTAGAATGCAATGGTAGGAAAAGTATTTCTGTAGAAGAGAATTTAAGGGATATGGAGTCTTTTCTGAAGGCATTTGTCTGAAGTGTGGGCTTGTACGGCAGTGAAGCGTGGACGATAAAGCAGTTCAGACAAGAAGACGATAACTGTCTAAATTTCTTGCATCAAGAGAATGCTGAAGAATAGATGGGTAGATCATGTGAGTAATGAGGACGTTCTGAACAGAATTGGGGAGAAAAGAAATTTCTGGCATATCTTGTCTAAAAGACGGGATCTATTGGTAGGGCACATTCTGAAACACCAACGAATCGTAAATTTAGTTTTGGAGGGGAGAGTGTGGGGTAAAAATCGCAGGGACAAACGACGATATGGATACAGCAAGCAGATTCAAAGGAATGTGGGCTGTCTTTCTTACTCAGAGACAAGAGTTTTGCGCGAGATAGGGTAGCGTCGAGGTGGAGAACTGCATCAAACCAGTATACGGTCTGAAGACTACACCCACAACATATGCATGAAATAATTTAAGATCCGTATTTTAACGATTTCCGACCGTCCACACTAAAAGTTTTTTTCCCCTGAAATCACTAACCTAGCAACAACCTTCTTCGAAATGACGCTAGCCAGTACAGCAACCACGAAACCAAGAGTGAATAATGGGAATACGTTACCTACCCAATGCAACACAGATTTTCAATTCTGTAGAGCAAGATCAACAAACCGTTTACCGAATATAAAGACAAAAAATTCGTACTGCGAACACAAATCAAGTTCCTTTCTTCTGATTTCTTTTTTCAAACTGAACTCCAACTTTTTTTTTTATTATTTACTTTTCTTTTTAATCGGTAATTATAAGTAGATGTCAAACGCGAACGAAGATGTATAGGATACGAACCTACACATCAGAACACCTGATTGTTAAAATAACTTGGTGTGTCTACACTTTATTTCGGTTACAGTGGAACTGCGTACGTGCAACGTAATGATCACAAACACCTACATGGCACACCAACACCCGCATACATCAACCAAGATATTTCTACACGATTTCTGATTACCATGCAACCTCATTGTACCAATCAATAACCCGTAAGTACAATACCCATTAGGCGACAAACGTTGTAGTAGACAGAGGAGTTTGCTAGATTAACGGACACATGTGACAATTTTCTGTGTTCTTATGAACCCTTCAAACACGAGTGACACACAACTGCCGACACGACGTGGATGGGATTGAGACTTTTAACAGGAATGCACTTTGTAAATATTGGCTACTCTCGTTTAAACAGTATACCGATCTAGTCCGTAAGTGTATACTGTAGGTTCCAGCCTGGACATGCCAACATGTTCGCAACCAAATGATACAGTGAAAGTGCCACGCAAACGCATTTGATAAAATCAATAAGGTGACTACCAGTAATTTATTTGATCCCAGAACTCGTCATTCGACAAGTAAATGTATTACTGCAATTCGACGTCAACTACATTTAACATTCGATTCCTTCTGCCCTTCCATAGTCCACAATCTCGTTTCTGCTTTTTTTTTTTTTTTCAAATTAAACCACGTCCTCTCGGTGATTGACCTCAGCCCCCCGCCCCCCAGACCGCAATCCTGGATACGCCACTGTTCATATAGAATAGTTCCTTAGAAATGCAATAAGAGGTGTTTGCCACACGCCATTAGGGTTCTTCCGTCGGATATGACCCCAATAACTCGAGAATAAAATTAGATATCGATAGCTGCTCATATTAACATCTTAATTCCACTAACAACGAAGTTATGTTACCAAGTTAATACTTGGAATCGTCGATATTATTGGACTGTCGGTTTAAATAAAATTCACATATCTCTGAATATGATACGTTGCTACGTATAAGTTAACACCACATAAGTAAAGTCTACGCTTTGTGATTTACCTCTGCAAACGGTTTGAAATATGTTGCAATACTTTCCTTAATTTGATGTTGCACAGTAACAATGAACAACGAAAATAAAATCAGGTCTTCACTGAGCAAAAATAAATAAATAAATAAACCGGAGAGTTATTTCCTAAATTGGGTAAGTTTTAAGGCGGTCGGAACGTCGTCTTTTAACGTACTTGACACATTCTTGCCATCCAAACATAATCGTTTTCCGGGTGTATCCTGAAAAGGAGAAAACAGCGTTTCTAAAACGTCTATTTCTTCTAAAGGAATACTTGAGTTCAAATGATTTTGAGATCCTAGTTGTTCAGCAATGTCGAGCAAACGGCTTAGGCGTTGCTGATTCTCACTTAAAGCTATTAAGGAATTGAAATCAAAAAGTAAGGCGAATCCATTAAAACATGGTTTTGAAGATGCTAAAGATTACCATAAAGTGCAGTTTTATATCTCTTTGGCGAAACTTTCAGAGGTGTGACAGTATCTTTTTTTATTTCTACGATTGGTAGTATCACTTTTCATCTTTTTCTTCTCCCATCCTTGGCATCCGGCCTATTTGCCGAAGGAAAAATGGAGGGGGGGGGGGGAATACAGTGTTCAGCTCTTTTAATGGACACATTACAAATTATTTTTGATTGGCAGAGATGATATTGTTTGTCTTTTTAGTCATGGTAGGATTATTCCGAAACCGAGAGCTGTCGACGGCTCAGCACAGCAGCGTCTTCCTGCACGCAACTGACGGTGGTAACTGCTAAATTTTTCAATGCAACCTGTCTTAACTGCACAGACGCGATTTTCGGTTACATCGCCCGTGAACTAATGGAAGCACTGTCAATGGCACAGCGTACGACAATCTATGAGGAAAAAATGTCTATCACACACCAAATTTAAAATGATTTATAAACGCTATTCGTGAGTAAATAGCTAATACAAACATAGCTTCGTGGTTTTCGAACTGAGAACCTGACTGTTCTCTCCCTACGTTAGTTGAAACTGCAACTACACTACAGACCGGATATTATGTACATGTTTTAGGTGCATATATACGATAACGTGTAACATATGGATCTCTGTCACAGATAGTATTCTTCCTAGAATTGTTATCTAAACAACATATAGTAAAAACTGCGACAATTTGCCATGAATATAAAGTGCATATGTGCCAATGCACACAATTGGTACTTTTGATACCAATAACAATAATGTCTCTAGCGTATAGACATTGCGAGTAATGATTTTCCAAAACAGGTAACGGATTTTGTAGATAGACGTTTAAACAATGTAAACATTTGAGTTATTTACTTCTTTCCAGCCGCGGTGTAACCGAGCGGTCTAAAGCGTCTCGCTGCGGAGCGCGAGGTTGCTCGCTGTGGAGGTTCGAGTCCTCCCTGGGACATGGGTGTGTGTGTTGTCCTTAGGTTAGTTTACCTAGGTTTAAGTAGTTTGTAAGCTACGGACTGATGACCACGCAGTTTGGTCCGATAGATTTACAAACATTTGAACTACTTCCCAAGATACGTCTAATGGAAAATTGCACTTTCGAACATATCCCTTAAATGCATGATTTTTTCTTCTTTTCCAAACAAATTTCGTGTTCCATGAGTGGTACAAAAGTAGGGAAAAATATTGAAAAAATTCTTACGTTGCTAGTTTTCCAAAAGAAGATCTTTTTTGTCATGTTGCATATATGCAACATCGCGTGTATATGTATACACTCGTCAGTCAGTAACCCACACTATAAAAAATAAAAATTCATCAGTTTTTTATAACTTTTTTTATTTATTAAAAAATCAATCTATATACATATCCAAACATCATTGCATATATTTAATAAATATTTAACACATTATGGGTATAACATAGTGAATGAATTGTGCTTAATTTTTTGCAAAAGCTAAGAGTATGACTCAATTTTCCTGTTACTGGTGGAAAATAGTGTAGCAGTTCTTGTCTTTGTTAAAACAAAGATATGCATTACATTTTCTGCAAGTAATTAATGTATACCCTGTGCATCCTGGATATTTGCATCGATGTCTTTTTGCATTCCACATAGGCCAATGGTCAATGGTCAATGGAGTCACTTCGGACGTCTTGTGGTGGTACAATATCCCTGGAACACTTCTTTCTTGCCTCAAGTTAATTATGAATTTCATTACCTGGTCTACCCATCTTTAGGCCAGATCTTCCTAGGCTACAAAGACATTGTACCAACTCAAGCCTGAATTGCTTCTGATTCAAAGGTTTTTCAGATGGTCTCTTCATCTGTAGTAGTTCCTTGTAAAGGATCCAGGCATTTATAACTGCAAGATCAAGCAAGTGGTAAAACAGCCTTAAATACCACTTCTTGGATTTGACTGTAATGGAATGGTGACCCAAAGATCTACTCCTCCCACGTGTTATTATAAACTGTTACAATTTCAGGACAGTTAACTTCCTTGTGTGCTTTGGAACTTCGTTCACAGCATCTTACTTTACTTTCTGGCAGTTTTCCCGTGATAGTTGACAGAAGAGTCACAATTTTTTGTTTTTCTATATCACAGAAGAGATGTCCTCACCATCCACAGTGGCTACAAATTCTTCTGATGTACCTCTGGGCAGCTTACTTAGCTGCTTCTCAGTTGATAATTTGCAATCAGGAATTCGATTTCTTCGGACTGTCCCTAGAGACAATATGCTCTGTTATGCAAATACACCATAAGAGATACTGATGTATAATAGTTGTTAAAATAAATTTTATGATTTACGAGTTTTCGAATATACCTCGCAAGTCTCACAACATTTGCGCTCGCACCCAAATCTGGTTCTGTTGGTAATCTGTCAGCAGAAGTGTTCTCTTGGCCCGAGTAGATCTCAACTATGTAGGCAAATCCTGTGATTGAGGAGAGAACAAACAACTTGTAGCCCCATTTATGAGGTTTATTTTGAATGTACTGTCGAAGACTGCGTCTCACTTTTGTTGCACACATTTGTTCATCGAGTGACAAACTTTCATCCACTCGAACTGATGAAAAGCTTTTCAGCACATATTTAATAATTGGCCTGAACTTATACAGCTTATCATATCCTGGCTCACCTTTGGGAATCTGTTTAGAATTAATTTCATTTCATTTGGGCCTACAGCACTGTGTATGTCTTTTAAGGACATATTGTTAGTTTAAGTAATGCCAAAATGCTGCTTTACTTTATAGATGTTAAAAACTTTTTATTAATATAGCAATAGGCCTATTTCGGCACTGTGGCTATCGTCAGGCTATCTGCGGACAAATATTTAAGGTTAAAATGAGTAAAATAAAGATACTTATAATTTTCATACATTTTTCGTGACATATTATTCCAGACTTACGTCCATATGGCATCGTGGATATATAATGTATTATAATAACTGCAAATAATTGCAGTATAAATACTCCTTAGATGGTATATATATTAAGCTTATCAGGTATTAATTAATTACTGCTATTCTGTCAGTTTGACATATCCTCCAGAGATGCTTTATGGTTACAGTTAGTTTATTACTGCATATAGTGGGATCTTTGGTTGTGTGGTGTTATCTTTAATATGTTGTAGTATTACGATGCATATCTTTGCTTTAACTCGATTCGAAAATTTTAATAAAGTTGTCTAGATAATGTTTGTGTTTTAGTTCGGTTAGTTCATTCAAAATTTCGTCAGTGCTTTCCTTCAAATGTGTATAAATTTCTCTCTCTTCCAGGATGTTCATATGATAACCTTTCGGTGTGATATGTAATATTTTCATTGCGCCTGTAATTCGATCGGTTTCGTGATTTTCCGTTTTGAAATGCCATCGGGACGTTAAAGTACGGTGCTGCATCCTCTCCTGTGTTCGATTTGTCTTTGTACCAAACATCCCGAAAGAGTACGTGCAGAATCGAAGGATGCGTTGTACATCTCGCCCAAATGGGTGTTATCTGGTTCTTCGTCTAGAAATATCACTCAAAAGCGTAAGCTGGAGAACAACGCGGAGCCATACTAGGACATGATCCGCTGATTGTGGTGTGTATTTTGTGTTCGGTAGCTTGATTTACCCTAAAAAGAGATAGAGGTCGGTCTGTTGCATTTGAAGTTCTTCATAATCTCTGCACATTTTTCGTGTTGTTTTTTGCGAGTGTAAGCAATCTAGTAAACGATGTAACTTCCTCTTAAACATAAAAATGTTCAAATGTTTGTAAATCTATCGGACCAAACTTCGTGGTCATCAGTCCGTAGCTTACAAACTACTTAAACCTAGATAAATTAACCTAAGGACAACACATACACCCATGCCCTAGGGAGGACTCGAACCTCCACGGCGAGCAACCGCGCGCTCCGCAGCGAGACGCTTTAGACCGCTCGGCTACTCCACCGCGGCTCTTAAACATAAAGACGTGGTTAGTTGCAAGATTCGTACAACCCCGCGATGTGTGTGGATTTAAATGCTTCTTCACCTCCAATATTACACTAAGGCAACGAACATTCCGCTGTCTTAATAGAAAACCAGTCGAAGGTTGTGATATGTATTTCTTTGATTTGTGAGCCTATTTAACTTGAAAAGGTAAATGCTGAAGGCATCTTGTACTGTAAAAATCTAGTTTTTGTCAACTACGACGAAATGATACACAGAAATGTTGCAGAAATGGTTGCTAATACGATTGTGCGCGACTGTCTGGCTATGACCTGTAGAGTCTTGTGAGAGACGGTCTTTATGGGTTGCTGCTGCATTAAGAGCGATGATACAGCTGTGACACTTTAATCGTTTTTGTTTTATTATTATTATTCTTATGTGCGATGATAGAAGCAATGTAATTCTATCTTCGTAAAATTAGCTCTCGTGTATTCGTAATCTGGTGCGGACGCTGTAATCTGGCTTATGCGAAATACTGATTTCAATCTGCTTAGTCATACAGTTTGCGGTAACACACAGGTCTTATACAATTGTGGAAATGTATATTGTGCATATTGATACTTAGTTGTATGGTTGTGGCGTAATTATCTCTTCAGTTAGTGTTGTTTATGATTGGAAGCCTCTCAGTAGTGTAGCTGAGATGCTTCTGGTGGTAAAATTATTGTTCTTCGGTCGAGAAGAATCGATTTCAGCATAAATCCTATAATTTGATGAGGTATGTTTAACCGTATGTTTAGTCTCTAAAGGATAGCTCTTGGCATTCGAGAAAATTTTTCGGATGTCGTAAATGTCTGTCGACGCTTATGGCGTCAGTCCACCACCTCCTGTTCCTCGTGTGCTCCAGTCCAGAGGGGGGGGGGGGGGCAGAATGAGACGCAGACGAGCGTCGTTCGATACCTTCAGGGTATGCTAGGCCCGACCATCACTTTTTACGTTTCTACTGACGCCATTGTCGAAGGGGTGCTGAAGCGTAATTTTGCTGCCATATACACGGACACGACAACTTACGAACTACTTGGCCACGTGAGATCACGCTGTTCTAGTTGCCCTTGGTTGCATCATCTCGAATTCCTAAATTAAATATTATTTCTAAGAGCTATGCGAACTTGTTTCAAAACAGAGTTAGGGTCGATCTGAAGCACCTGAAGTCGACACTACAAAAAGGAACATCTTACTTGTTAGCCAACTAGGATATTGGAGCATCTATAAAATATGTAGATCAACTCTTTTTGTACTAATGTTCAAAAAGAAAACAATTAAGCATACTGTTTCAAACTTGTGTTACAGTCCACCCACAGAAAAAGTCTCAATATGGATTAATTTACTCTCGTCTGCAAATTCACAGACCACTAATTACGAGGTATGGAGACCAAATGCCTGCCTGCCTGTTATGAAGTAGCTTGTACTGCGGCCGGCAGAAACAGCCGGCGCCTCAGTGCGCGCGGCTGGTACACACGCGGCCGCCAGCCACCGCTCACAGCTCACCTGCGGCGCGGCGCGGCGTTACGCAAGCGCGGCCGCTTCCTGTTGCACAACGCGGGGTCACCTTGCCTCGCCTTCCGACACCGGCCCGCTGCGTCACTGCTTGCTACTGCCTGCTGTCTGCTCAAAGCCTCACCTCTGCACTAATGGTCACCCTCACTCTCCGAGTAGTTACCATCCGCACGTACACGCCGGTCCCAGCGATTCTGCCACTGGTCGAACGTTTTCTGGGAGTCCTGCTCTTTGAGGGTGTTTAGCACCGTCAGCGAAGCTTCTTTGATCCTCTCTGGAGTTTCGAACCGACGGCCTTTCGACTCGAGTTTCAGTTTTCGGAATAGCACGAAGACGCCAGGTGCCAAATCTGGCGAATACGGTTGGTGGGTTACAACCGCCATGCTGTTTTTTGCCAAAAAGGCCCCGGTGAGCGAGAACGTGTGGCAGGGCGCGTTGTCGTGATGCAGCAGCCACTTCCATTCACCCCAAACGTCGGGCCGTCGTTGCCGCACGTTTTCACGGAGACTTTGGAAAACATTACAGTAGTACGTGGAATTGTGGAATTCACTGTTTGATTGGGCGGGAAGAATTCTCTGTGCACAAATCCCTCGGTATCGAAGAAAACGATGATCGTGTTCTTCACTTTGCTCTTCACCTGTCTCCCTTCTTTGGGTCTCAGAGAGCCCGGGCTCTTCCACTGGGACAGTTGTCGCTTTGTCTCTGGGTCACAACCCCAAATGCAGCTCTCGGCACTGGTGGTAATCCGTTACAAGAAGGTTGGATCATCAGATGCAATCTGACGAAGGTCCGTGTACACTTCACCATACTGTGCCTTCTGATCGGCAGATCCTTGGCACAAATTTTGGAGCGACACGATGTGTGCCCAATTCATCAGTCAACATTTGTTGACATTTCCCATAATCAATACCCAAGGTCTAGAATCCGCAAGGTCTAGAATGGTTCGGCGTCAATCCGCACGAACTAATTGTCGAAGTTTGGCAACAATGCCTGGCGTTGTGCGGCTATCGGGCCTTGCAGTGTCAGTGTCATTTTCGACGTCAGTACAGCAGGCCCTGAACCGAGCACACCACTCAAGCACTTGCGCTTTCCCGCAAACACTTGTCTCTTCCCGAGACTCGCACAGAGCTCGTCACATCGGATGCCCGCCCTCTCCCCACGTCCCGCCTCATCACGACATCTCTTCCTCGCCCTCCTCTTCTGCGCCTTTTCCCGCTTGCGCAGGATCCGCGTGGTCGAATATCGAACTGGTACGGTTAATAGCAAGACCTTACCGGATGCACTTCCTGCGTAGTCCATTCTCCCACCAAACATCACATGTAGCTATCAACTTTCCTCCTGAACAGTGGAACAGTGCAAAATGTATCGGAATGGACCCTCTGCCACGCACCGTAAGGTATTTTGCTAAAGGTCAAGTGTAGAAAATTTCATCAAGATCGGAATCAAAATGTAGATTTTCCTAAAGTGTATTGTATCCTCCGCCATTCACCGAACTAAACTTTACACAGACAATGATCTTCGTGTTGCTTCTATGATTATATGTGCAAAATTCCGAAACAAAACTTTAAACTTTGCCCTAGTCCCTAGGTAACGTACCCTTCCCCAAGTATCGTACGCGTCTTATCTCCTGAATTGTAGGTCGTAGTTGGTTCTTACCACCACAACAATTATTATCTCACAGTAATGGATACGTGCATGGGATTTGGTTGCAACCGGTCCAGTGGTTTAGACGGAAATGTGCAACATCAGTGCCTATACGTGGCACAATTTTTTGGCCGATGTGACCGATTCATCATTGCTCAAAATCAAAACATTGAAATAATTATGTCCGTTAATATTTAGATATTCGCAGACGAGATATTGGTCTATCCAGTAACGATATGTCGCAACATATTTATTTCTGCTGACCTACCAAAGAGCAGATTAAACTCTCAAAACTGTGTCACTCCGAGATAAGTATCTGTGTTTGGCGGTGATACAGCGTGTTTGAGGATCCGTTTAGTGAAAATGTCGAAGGAGAATATTAATCAAAATGTATGAAGGGATAAACAATATTACATAGAATTTTCTTTGAGTTTTGATAATTAATAAATATCGTATTAAAGGTTTAGACATAAAGAGTTGGTGATTCTCTCTCTCTCTCTCTCTCTCTCTCTCTCTTTCTTTCTTCAAGTTTTTACTTCATGTATTTTGCTGAATATACTTCACACAGAACATTGTATCAGGTAATTTTACGTATGTTCTGCTATTCCAACTGAAAGCCGCAATCATATGTAATATAATCCAGAGGCGATACATAATTATTTTTATGAGACGCTCTCCTGCCAGAATAGCTCGACGCGTTATAGTATCTTTCTCACGTAACATTTTGGCTGCCACACTCAGCAGTAACCGACAGGTGGTACTAAACATTCGAATATAATACTTGATGTCATTAGGTTCGTTTCCAAGTGTTTTAGCAACCTCATGCGACTAAAATTAATCGCTATGTTACATGTTCTTGGCAACTTTTCAAGATTCATTATTCTCTTTCTTCTCTACTCCAATGACGCTCCATTACCGGCTGCCACTTGGCTGCCCATGTATACAGTAACAGGTCAGCGCAGTCAACCAAGCAGCGATGAGCGACTTCCCTGTGGCGACGACCACTAACGACCGGGCTTCGTTTGTACCTCTGCAAAGGTAAACCTGGCAAACTTATCGTTCCTAAATATCGGCCGAAATATCGGACCTAATGTCAAATGTCGCGGCCACCTTTCGCGCAGTTCGTTGTTTATGACGCCGCACCTCCTGAAGTAAGTGTAGTGCGTGAGCCTACCCCCACAGCGACCTCTCTCTTGGTTTTAATCTCAAGTGTGCAAAATTCCATAAAAAACTGGAACAAAATCAAATGTTTGTTAAACTTACGGGACTTAAGTGCGGGATCATCAGTCCCTAAACTTACAAACCACTTATGATGTAACTTTTACTAAAGACAACAAAACCACCATGCCAGAGGGGAGATTCGAACCCCCGACGGGGAACGGCACGCGTATCAGAACATAGCGGCTCAATACGCTCGGCCACTCCGCCGCGGCAAAACTGGAAAAAAAATGTCGATTTGAAACACACAAAACCAAAACCAGACGGACACTATAAATAAAGATTTTCTTGTGCAGGAAACGTCAAATCGACCGCACGGCCGTACCGTCCTTTTCCCGAAGCAGTAGATGGCGCTTTCAAAAATGTTCAAATGTTTGTAAATCTATCGGACCAAACTGCGTGGTCATCAGTCCGTAGCTTACAAACTACTTAAACCTAGGTAAACTAACCTAAGGACAACACACACACACACACACACACACACCCACACACACACACACACACACACGCCCCAGGGAGGACTTGAACCTCCACGGCGAGCAGCCGCGTAATCCACATCGAGACGCTTTAGACCGTTCGGCTACTCCACCGCGGCGAAGACGCTTTCGAGCCCGCTATATCTCAGTAGTGGATAAAGCTAGAACCCTGAATTTTCGGTTAACAAGAGTATATACTATAACTAGCTACATTTTCAAATTATACTATTCCACACCTTATAGCTTACGACATATTAGCAGTCGAAAATCGCTAAAGGTACTTCTCGCGCACACACACACACACACACACACACACACACACACACACACACAAACGTAAAATTTTGTATTTAGACATTGTTTAATCTATAATGGAAGGAAAAATTCAAACGTCTGTAAATATTAATTCCGTTCTCGAAAACATTTTCGCTTGACGTAATAGTATCTAGAATCATGGAGCCATATTTTTCGGGTGATCAAAAAGTCAGTATAAATTTGAAAACTTAATAAATCAAGAAATAATGTATATAGTGAGGTAAAAATTGACACACATGCTTGAAATGACATGGGGTTTTATTAGGAAAAAAAAACATTCAAAATTGTCCGACAGATTCACCTTTCTACTAAATGAAGACACAACAGAAATGACATGAGGCACCCGATTAGAGAATGAAGAGTGACTCATAAGATATAGCTTAGATTGTTGCAAATGGACCTACATTCTATCTTGATTTCAGTAATAAATGAGAAAAATGTTGCTCGTAATGTCGAAAAGTCCGCCACATGACGTGAGGGCAAAAAATTCAGACCGGGAACAAAAACGTTAAATGTTGGTTTCAAATCACAACATGGCAGGGAGACGCCATTGATCTGGGAGAGGTGCAGTCTATTTCATCTATGGTCTGTGCCATAGAGCAAAAACTCTGTGGATTGAGTATTGCGTTCTGTCTTCTCTTAGGACGTGCTGGTTCTGCGCATTAACATTAAGCTACGATTGTCACGTGATATCATTATGCAAATACGCGAACTTGAAAATTGAAGTACCGACTTCCTACGATAATATTATCAGCAGGATAATGAAACTTATATAATTCGAAAGATTGTTTACTGTACATGTGCACAATACAATAATCATGAGTGTACATAGCCGTTAAGAGTGGTAAAACAAGTAGATGTTTTAAAATCTATAGTTCGGATCACCATTTAAAATCTCGAATTCTAATAGAAAATGAACGTCAAAATTGAAGTGCTAGTGATAATCCATGCTAAAAAAACATTGATGGTAACAATAATGTTCAATTCAAAGAAATCAATGGTCGAAGAGCATCGAAAGGAAAACGTCCTAGAATATCAGTGTTTTGGATGCCAAACAAACACTCCTCGGCAGCACCACAGACACATTACTAGACACCGAAGTGTCTCATTCGTCAGTCGCTGCCAGCTTCAGCACACTACGCCACGTTTGCCGTAAGTAAAATTCTGTCGTCTACAAGACATACTTCTTGAAATTTGTGTAGTAATACATTCACTTCTGTGTATTATGAAGTTCACGCAGTACTATGCATGATGAAAGGATTGAACAATAACAATGTAATCGACTTTCCGGAATTCCCAAAGACTGTTATATCAACTCAAACGAAACCAAACCAAACCAAAAAGACAGGGAATATGGTTTAAGAAAATCTGTGGCTCATGTAGGCCCTACAAAAAGAAATTATATCCCATAAAAATATAAAATGTACAAAAATGCAAGTCTCGCGACGAATTCCTTCCGCCTAAAAAGTCGAGAGATCTCATGGAAAACCAAGTCGCTTCTTTTAGTCAGTGTTCATGGAACCATCTATTTCAACTTGCATAATTTTTTATCTATTTCGTTATCTACCAACATCTGTAGTGACTATCAAAATTATACATCTTTATTTCTATAATAAATATAATGATTTGGCAAACTCATAGCAACGTAAACTAATGTTTAAAATACTTTATGCAAATGTAAGGAATTTCATTCATATATGATTTCGTTTGGTTACACAGTGCAATAGAAATTATTTTTATATGTCGATGTGGAACTGACCGATCATTATATATATTCTGTAATATTACGGTACGATTGCGAAGTTATTATATGTATTATAGAACTAAAGATGTATTATACTAATATAGTCGCCGCGGTGGAATAGCAGAGCGGTCTAAGGCGCCTCGCTGCGGAGCGCGCGGTTGCTTGCCGCCTGTGGTTCGAGTCCTCCCTGGGGCATGGGTGTGTGTGTTTGTACTTAGGTTAGTTTACCTAGGTTTAAGTAGTTTGTAAGCTACGGACTGATGACGACGCAGTTTGGTCCGATAGATTTATAAAAATTTGAACATTTTACTAATATAGTCGCTATAAATGTTGGTAGATAACAAATAACAGGTTCTATGAACACTGACTAAAATAACCGATTTGTCTTCCCAAGGCAACATACACTAATACTTAAAAAAATTATGCACATGTGAGTGTCCATTCTTAACTGATTACGTTTGGTGACCTAATGGAGTATAAATTGTTATGTCATTATAACGATGTACAATTTGCCAGATCATTAGATTTATTCTTATGTTATTTTTTTATGGTGCGATTGCCAAGTCATTATATTTATTATAGAAATAAATATTTATAATTTTCGTATAGTCACTACAGATGTTGGTAGATAACTAATTAGATAAAAAATTATGCAATGTGTTGAATAGGTGGTTGCATGAACACTAACTAAAATAACCGACTTGGTTTTCCATGAGACCTCACGCCTTTCGGTGGTGGAAGACTCGCATTTCATGCCGCTGCACTAGCTGGGCCCTGCACACAACACTGCCCCTACTTCGCCGTGCGAGGCGACCGATCAGCACAAGCACTTACCTGCCCAAGCGCTAATCCCACATCACCTACTCCTGGCGGAGGCCTACAATTAGAAATTTGTGCCGTTCGCGACCCCACCTCGAATTTCACGCCTTAGCCGCTTCCCTCCAAGCATTCATGATCACCTTCATTCGCAGCCTATATCTCTGATCTCACTTCTAAATATGGAGTCTGTTCCCGTGTGTGTGTGTGTGTGTGTGTGTGTGTGTGTGTGTGTGTGTGTGTGTGTGTGTGTCCAGACACATGGGCATGTACGAGGGGCGTTTGTAAATTCCTTGCAAAGTCCGAGATATGGCACCACCGGCGCTCATCGAGGTCATGTTTGGAACGAACGCTCACCAAGTTTTACCCATATTGGTCTATTTCTTTGTGTTTGGCATCCTAGTAACTCGAGGAAGTCCTTTGACTGTCAAAGAGTGGAAGAAAGAGAATTTCCTGTGGTGATTAAACATTACTTTATGAAAGGCAAAACGCCTCAGGAGATTGAAGAGAAGCTTGATAAACATTATGGTGTCTCTGCACCTTCGATTATAACAGTTTATAACTCGTTTCATAATTTTCGGAGTGCCCATACGGGCACAAGTGACGCTGAACGTTCTGGACGCACTCTGGAGGTTACGACTAGAGAAATCATTAATAAAATCCATGATATGTTGATGGATGACAGAGTTACGGTGCGTGACATTGGTAATACTGTGGGCTTTTTGAATGAACGGATACATAATATTTTGCATAAACATTTGGACGTGAGAAGCTATCCGCAAGATGGGTGTCGCGAATTGACCAAAAACGGAATCGTGTGAAGTGTTGCAAGGAAGGTTTAAAGCTGTTCAGGAAGAATCCGCAGGACTTAAAGCATCGTTTCGTTACTGTGGATGAAGCATGGATACATTACTATACTCCTCAGACCAAAGAACAATCTAAACAATGGGTTACCAAGGGAGAATCTGCACAAAAAAATGCGAAGACCAGTCATTCGGCCGTAAACGTTATGCCGAAGGTCTTTAGGGATTCGCAAAGGATAATCCTCATAGACTCTCGAAAAGAAGAAAAAAAAAAGTCGTCTTTCCTCAGGTGATCCTCGTTCCCGCAGCATTTCCGTGACACTCGCGCATTGGTCGAACCTACAAGTAAGAAACCTAGCTGCTCGCCTCTGAACTGCTTCTATGTCTGATCTGCTGCGGGTTCCAAACACTTGATCAACACTCAATACGTCGTCGTACAAGCGTTTTATACGCGGTCTCCATTAAAGATGAAGTACATCTTCCCAAAATTCTCCCAATAAACCGAAGTCGGCTGTCTGCCTTACTCACAACTGTCCTTACATGCTCGTTCCATTTCATATCGCTCTGCAATGTTACGCCTAGATATTTGAACGACGCGACCGCATCAAGAAGCTCAATACTGATGCTGTATTCGAACATTACAGGATTGTTTTTTCTAATAATGCGCATCACCTTACATTTTTCTACATTGAGAGCTAGCTGCCATTCTTCGCACCAACTAGAAATTTTGTCTAAGTCAATCTGTATGCTATTACAGTCAGTTACAGACGACACCCTCTCATACACCACAGCATCATCAGCAAACAGCCGCAAATAACAACTTACTCTGTCCATCAGATCATTTATACAGATAGAAAATAATAGCGGTCCTATCACACTCCCCTGGGACACGCCTGACGATACATTTGTCTCTGATGAACACTCGCCGTCGAGAACAACGTACTGCGTTCTATTACTTTGGAAGTCTTCCAGCCAGTCACAAATCTGTGAACCTATTCCATAAGCTCGTATCTTCGTTAGCAGTCTGCAGTGTGGCACCGCGTCGAACGCCTTTTTGAAGTCGAGAAAAACACAATCCGCCTGTTGCCCTTCGTCCATGGCTCGCAAGATGTCATGTGAGAAAAGGGCAAGCTGAGTTTCACATGAACGATGTTTCCTAAACCCGTGCTGATTCATGGAAAGAAGCTTTTTCCGTCTCAAGGAGTGTTGACCTGACTGATGAGTGTGTCGGACTTTCTGTTTTCATCTGTACGTGTGTCGCTCTGTCTGTCTCTTTTTCACATTTAAAACGAAATAGTTACACGAATGGAGATGGCTACAGCTCTGCAGACCCTCTCTGGATAAAATCTGTATTTACTGTAATGATAGCGATAAACACTTATACATACGACGATGTTTTTATCGACGAATCGAGATTCGTCTTGCCCAAATGTGGGTTATTTGGTGCTTCACGGTTTGGGTACCCGCCTCGCCCCTTCGTACTGCACTTAACAACAAGTTGGCAGAGCGCACAGGGCCACCAGCCTTCCCGCCGGCCGCGTACTGCACCCAGGGCATCCACCACTGCAACCGATTACTTTTTATTCCTAATTTGCTTATCAAATCAACTGCTACAACCTATGTTTTTGCATTAACAAATTTCCAGAAATAATATTTCGTTTGCACTAAATCCAAACGAGTTTGGTGGCAGAGCGATGGAGAGAGGCCGGCCGCGGTGGCCGGGGGGACTGAGGCGCCCCAGTCACGGTCTGCACGGCCACTACGGTCAGGGGTTCGAATCCCCCCTCTGGCATGGATATTTGTGCCGTCCTAGTTCGTAAGTAGTTCATAAGTAGTTTGTAAGTTTAGGGACTGATGACTCCGTAGTTAAGTCCCATAGACTATACAAACATTTTTAATTTGAGTAGCCGAACGGTATAAAGCGTCTCGCTGCGGAGCGCGCGGTTGCTCGCCGTGGAGGTTCGAGTCCTCCCTGGGGCATGGGTGTGTGTGTTTTCCTTAGGTTAGTTTACCTAGGTTTAAGTAGTTTGTAAGCTACGGACTGATGAGCACGCAGTTTGGTCCGATAGATTTACAAACATTTGAACATTTTTTTTTTTTTTTTTCGAAATCTGGGAAATGACTAGTATCTCAGTTCGTGAGTTGATGCACTACCTTTATTTTGTACGGCTTCAAATTCAGCTTGTGTACTGCCCTGTGGGCAAATGCTCTTGACACACCCGTCTGAAGTGTCAAACAGCGAAGAGATTTTCTCTGGGTTTTTTCCAAGGCCTCCCCTACCACTCTAGGCCTTCGTTCGTCTAACACAGATCGTTACTTTACTTGCTGTTACAGTCTGTGCACGATGACCCTGAGATGCTTTATTTTGCTGATGAAGCATTGGCTGCATTTCTCAGGCTACGTGAATTCACAGAACAATCGACGTTGGAGCTTAGAAAATCGACGTGAGTTAAAGCAACAACCTTTTCATGACGCGAAAACTGGAGTATGGTGTGAAATTAGTGCGAGGTGAATAATGGGGCCAATCTTTTGTCACGAAACAAATTCTGACAGTTCAAATGTTCAAATGTTTGTAGAGTCTATGGGACTTAACTACAGGGTCATCAGTCTCTAAACTTACAAACTACTTATGAACTAGCTACAACTAAAGACGACACAAATATTTATGCCCGAGGGGGGATTCGAACCCCCGACCGTAGTGGCCGTGCAGACCGTGACTGAAGCGCATCAGTCCCCACGGCCACCGCGGCCGGCTTCTGACAATTATGTGAACAATATCCTGCACCCATTTTTCCAAGAACTTTCACCCAACGAAGAGCTGTACGGTTATTTCATGCAGGACAATGCAAGACCACACATTTCCAATGCGTCTATGGCAGCAATACGAAGTGTTTTTGATGATGGGATAGTTGACTGGCCTCCTCGTTCTCAAGATCTAAATCCCTGTGACTTTTATCTTAGGGGAATGTTAATAGATAAGGTGTATGCAAGCAATTCCCATAGACTCGAAGAGTTGGAAGACAGGATTCGACAAGTCATTTCTCATATTTCGGCAGCCGAAATTCGTAGAGTGTTCGCCAACTTGTACAAGAGATGTCAGGCCGCTCTTTCCATAGAGGGAGATAATTTTGTACATCTACTGTAAATAAAGGTAAGCTCAGGTTACTCAGATGAGAATGTTTCTTAGACTTTAACTCAGTGTATGCGCCCGTGGCATAATAGAGTCCAAGAATCGGGCGCTGCGGTGGCGGCGGCCGAGAGCCGCACCGAGCGATCCGCGGACGCCTGGCAGGCGTCTTTCGTGAGACACCCTGTGTATATATATATATATAGTATTGGCCTTACGGATTGGATACCAGACGATTTCCGACGAACGACATGTTTCTTCGGAAATTGTTACTGTAAACATAAATCCCTTGATCTCGCACGTAATTATGCATACATTTATTGTTAAACTTCACTTACGTGTAGCATGGCTGTATGTCGCCTGCATACGACCTCTTAGTCAAGGACCTTTATGCAAAAAAGGGGACCTGAATAGGAAAAAAATTAGGGGAGAGATGAAACCTCTTGCAATAGTCTTAGTTTCATGGCCTAGTTGACATACTGAAAGTCCCCGAAGCTCCGAGCTGTGGAATCGCGGTCTTGAGGTCATCAATATGGCGGCCTAAGAAACTGTAGAGAAATTTTAGAACGGCTATAAATTCTCACAGGATTGATATAAAAAGGTCCTTTTTGCGCCAAATTACAGAGGACGATCTGAAAAAGTTTTTGTAGCAATATCATATGTATATATGACATGTCTTCGGAGCTATACTAACAAAAACGAAAAAAATATAATTTTTCAAACTTTTTTTGAATTTTCTGTTAATAACTGCGTAATTATGCAACGAAATGATGATTTTTTAAATTAATTATGTAACACATTCTTAGAGATTTTAAAAAAAATAGTATTTTTTCCTGTCATCAATAATAGGAGGACTTATCTGAAATTATTTACTGTAAGGTGTGATTATTCACTAGTCAGACCGCATGTTAGAATTGTAGGGAGATATTTCTTAAAACCTTGTTCAAGACTTGCAAGTACATGTGAATATTCTCAAAAGATAGTGAAACGACTGTTTCTATAAACATTGCACATATCTCAGCATTTATTTTTACAAAAATAAATAATATATATCGAAATATAGAAAGCGCTGATTTGTATTACAAATTTACATGAATGATATGGATTCATTCATTTGTGTTTATATTTACCAGCTATACTGCCTGGTTAAATTATTTTGTGAAAAAGGAACCATCACTAACAATTTTATTTTGTCATTGAATCAACTAATAAGCGTGCACTCTGACCCACAATAATTAACACACATGTGCAAAGAATTTTCTCATCACACACCTGCACAGAAGTTTCATCATCATCATCATCATCCTCATCAAAAATCGAGAATATTTGAGTTTCAGTACACACTGCCATTGTAATATCCACAAAAACAGAACACGGCACACCAACACTGCAACAACGACAATTTCGTTCACATCCAGATTCACACTTGCAAGATATTAACTTTAAGATGAAGTCGGGTGCAGGAGGTTCTCGAGTTAAAACTGGCTGAAGAGAGTACCATTCTTAGAACCCCGTCCCCATTAAGTGGGTAGCAACTCTTTGCTTATCGACTGCTGTACCTGAAGATAGACACGTTTTGAATGCTCTCTTTCTGCCGCAGTTGTTGGAGGAAGCCGAGCAAGATCTATCTGAGAGGTGATTGGACGTGTTGCCGCAGCTTTTAGAAAACGCTGATATTTAAGACTATCTAATGACGTCGTTCCTTTAGTTGCACCATACAATGCTAACAGAAACTGCTCTCCTGCTTCAGTTACTTCTTGACCATTTGTGATGACATTATTGAAAATAGAAGTAATTTTCCGTGGATTAGGCTGTGTTTGGAGGTGTTTGAATGTTGTTTTCTTCCCTTGGCTAAACAAAGACGATGTCGTGTCACATCCGGATACAGCATGCAAAAATAACATACCTTGCCATAAATCTCCAAGTGCTTCTTCGAGGGATGTAATATGATAAGTCTCTAAAGGGCCTTTCCCCACAGACGACTCCTGAAAGTAAACGGGCACTTTACCAGGAGCAAGTGCAATTAGAAGGACGAGTAAATCTACATCTGTACCAACCACCACAGTTGCCTTCTCCTTTGCCATCTCCAGTGCTGTTCCAATTATCAGCTTATCAGCATCAGCCTGTGATTGCCACGTCAAAATATTGCCAAATTCCAGATGACTTCTTAAACCAATAATAAAGCCTTTCTTATTACCTGAATTGTTCAGAAATTTTTCTCGGCACACTGTGCACAACATATTTTCTGTAAAGTGGATGAAACGTGACTGACTTTCTGACTGACATCGTCTGTGCTCTTCGCTTTTTGTGCTGAGCGTCATTTGCTATAATACCACTTGACAATGATATGAACTCAGAAAGATTTGAGAGCGGGTAATGTGAGGCGAAATTCGCCACCACTTTTGTAGAATCGATATTATCACGTGCTTGTCGTGATTTCCTTAGCTGAACGTGATGGTCAGAGGTGGTTCCTTCTATGCCACAGAATTTCTCAAAGTGCAGACACCTATCGGTAAACAAATTCAGATAATCCCCCTTATTATTAATGGTAGGAAAAACATATTGGTATTATTTTATTTTAAAGCTCTGAGAATTTGTTCCATAATCAAGCAGTTACTCATCGAGAAACTCCAAAAAAATGTATGAAAAATTATATATTCTCCTTTTCGATTAATATAACTCGGAAGGAATGTTTTACATACGTTATATGCTGCTACATAATAATGTTTCACCCCTTCCTCTGTAATTTGGATCAAAAAGGACTTTTTTATGTTGATTCTGTGGGAATTTATAGCCGTTCAAAAATTACAGCATCTATTATTTAGGTCGGCGATATTGATGACATAACCGTGATTCCACAGCCTGGAGCTTCGGGGAGGTTTGGTATGTTAACTAGCCCATCAAACTGATACTATTGCAAAAGGTTTCATCTCTCCCCTAATTATTTCCTGTTCAATGCACAAAGGTCCTGGACTATCTGGGAGCAGACTGACTGAGCTTCCCGCTAATTCTGCAGTGGGGGAGAGGATGGAGAACAAATGATCTGGTGTGTGGTGTGGGCAGCACGTGATCTGGTAGTCTGGAGTCTAGCAGGATGAATGGGTCTGGAGATGGCTGGGGGGCGGGGATAGTACAATGACCTGTAACTTTCCGGAAGAAAAAAAAAGGTTGGTCTATTCCTATTCTAACCTCTTCGTGGGCCACATGAGACACAGCAGTTGCACCCACCGGCTTGGTACGGATTCACAGATGACATCTTTGTGGTCTGAAATCATGGTGAAGAAACTCTTCTGAAGCTCATTAAAGCCCTCAACTCCTTCTCTAACATACAATTCACCTGGTTCTTCTCTAGAACTCAAACCACCTTCACCTTGTTCAGTCCCACATCGACACTTCAGTCCATATTAAACCCACCAACCAACAAACAACAGTTCCTCCCCTTTGATACCTGCCATTCCTTCCATAGCAAACCATCTCTCGCCCACAGCTTTGGCATCCGTGGGCAACATCTGCTTCAGTGACGAATCGCTCAACAACTACAACAAGAACCTGTTCAATGGGTTCCTCTCTTGCAACTACACTGTAGACCTTGTCTGCAAGCAGATCTCCGGAGTATTCCCCTTCCAGCAACAATGTTCGCAATCCCAGACCTCCCAGAAGCATGCCCTCAGTCGACCACTACCACCCCTCTCCCTGGAATGCCTCAACAATTTGCTCCATCAGGGCTGTAAATTTCTCAAGTCATGTCCTAAAATGAGATCATCTTTCCCACACCACCCAGTGTAACCTTCCGTCATCCTCACAACCTCCGCAACATCCTTGTCAAACCTCACAACTTCCGTAAAACCACCCTCCCTAACCAATAGTTTCTCCCCCTGTAACCGATCCCGTTGCAAAACCTGTCGTACGCATCCTTCCACAGCCACATACTCCAGCGCCACTTTAGGAGTAACCTACTACATTCAAGGCAGAGCCACACGAACAGTCACAGACGGACACCTAATATCCTGGGCAGGACTCCAGGGCCCTTGGCACACGTTACTCCACACATGCCATCTGGATACTCCAACCTAGCACAGTCCATGAGAGCTACGCAGGCGGGCACTTTGCTCTCAAACACATCCTCTCCAACCGCCATCTTGCTGTCCTAAGCCTATGTTAACCTCTCTCCTTCCGCCATCCTCAACTCCTTCATTACTCATTTTTTCACCCCCTTTCCTGTCTTTCTCTCGCTATGTATTTGTGTTTGCGCGCGAATATGCAAGATGCGCGTGAGCGTGCGTGTTCGTGTTTATCATTTTCTTTTGATTAATTAAAAACCTTTTACCTAACCCCCTCCCCCGTCCGTCACTCAGTTTTAATCTGTTAGCTTCTCTTTACTGCTTGATCTCTCTGCAACTGGCGTGGCTTAGAACTCACCTGAGTCCTACACATCACCCACCATAAACTTGAGGTCTAGGTCATGAGTAGCCTTCCCCTTCTGTTTCCTGTTCCCATTTTCTTCCCTCCTCTCTTACCTGTTGAAAGAAACACAGTTACAAAAGCTAGTGTGCTATTTTTTCGTTCCGTTTGTGTTTTTTGCGTGACAGTCGGCAGTACAGTAGAGAACGATCGTAAGTAATGGCCAGCCAATCTATCTCTTTTCAACAATATTTCAGCATCTCGGTGGAGACTTTCTATCAGTACTCGAAAACTAGACGGCATACCGGTCCCACCTATGTAGTGCTAAGGTAGTCTCATTGATGTGGATACTGGGAGAGGCTATGGAATTTCTAATACAGTGGTTACAGAGAACAAAAACAAATCCAGTGGTGTTCGAATATATAACACTGGCAAGAGAGACATGCTTACAACTATTTTCATTTCCAACAGTCTCTGTTCACTGGACAGGTATCACCAGACAGCTAAATAAAGGTTTCCGAATTCTAAATTCGCAACCAAATAAAAAATCTGGTTTACAATGGAGTTGGAAGCTGACACCATAATCGTTTCTATCCTTACCTTTGACATCAGTAAAAACCAGCACTCATTTCAGATACAGCGAAAGGAAACTAATACAAATGCAGCAATACTGAGTCACGGGTAGCTGCTAGCAAACTGAAATCTAGGAAATATACTGCAGCGTTTTATACAAAAAATACTGTTAGCTGTGCGCCTCGGTTGCACAGTGGTAGAGTGCCAGACTACAAATCCAAAGGTCGCGGGTTCGATCCCCGACAGGTCCTAGGATTTTTATCTGTCACTTTCCACTTCTTTCACCTCTGGCAATATTGCTCATGTGAAAAATACCGAGTAGTACCGTGGTTCGGAACCCACGTTAAACTGCAGGTCCCCCTACAACTGGCTGGGTAAGTCAGTTCGAAGGTCGGAGGAAGGCAACGGCATACCACCTCCAAACAGGACCATGCCTAGTAAAGCACTGTGGTGTTCAAACCAATCTTCGGATTGTTGACTGCTTAACCTTTAACTGTTAGCTACAGTTTCTTTAACAGTAAAGTCAAAATGCCACCCTCAGAACAGAGTGGAGTTTATGACATTATGTGCAATGTGTGTGGCAAATTGTATATAACGCAAACAGGTAGGGCTACAGTAGGTAGACTGCCCGAGCATGAAATGAGCTGTAGAGTTATAAAGAAAGATCTTGTGTTCGCTGAGCATGCTCTGAATGGATGTAGTTCTTCATAAGGGAACTTGGATTATTAAAAGATGTATGGGCAGTTTCATTATCCGCCCTCAGAGCAGTAGGCCTGCTGGTAGCTTGTTGTTTTCTGCCCCACATCGAAAGACCAGCCTCTGCGACCCCCTTCACACTCCTGCATTCGACTCACTCCCCTCTCCCATCGTTCTTCTCCCCTCCCCCTCCACATACACATACACACTTTTGAACACTATAACACATACCGCACTTTATCCGACTACTCGTGTACACAAGTCTGTTTATCACACATTCATAGTCTTTTTATTACATAAAAAATGTATGCTGTTAATTTACTTAAATGTGTCTCTGGGATTTACAGTATGCTTTTAATATGACACACCTGGTTAATATTTTAATATAAATAGTATCTACAGTTTCAATATTGAAATTCAAAGGAAGGCAAAATATATTTATTGAGATTAAAAGTTATGTTTTATATTACGCTTGTTTCCTGGTATCGACGTACTGTGAAGAAGATTCGAATACCACATTTATAGAATTAAAAACTCACCCCGTTGTGTGGACTGTGTGTTCAGTAGTACGTTACCTGATGATGGCCTAAGAAGCCGAAAGCCGGTTCCTAACAAACCAATAAAGAAATATTGTGGAACAGAAAGACAAAGTGTCGAAGTTTGCAGTACTTGTGTTAATGGAAGGCACGGCCACGACAGCAGCAGAAACTCATTGCCGCAGTAGTTGCTGCCCCTGGCCTGGCCTGCTACGCTGCTGGCCACTGCAGCCTACGCCTACACTCACATCCCGTAAGGCACCTCACGGTGTGGCGGAGGCTACTGCTGCAGGTGCGTGTGCCACGTCAAAAAAGACGAATGCCTGTACGACTGTGCGTGTCCCAATCTCTCTAGTCTTAATGTAATGGATTGTGTGTCGAGGTGGAAAGGTTGATCCTAATTCAAAACTAATAAAAATTATACCATGTGGAGATCAATACAGTAACTTTGTTAGTGCGCAATGGCGACCTATCTAGCATACGGCAGGAACAGCAATATAGAACATTTCGAAATCTGACTGCAACAACAACAAAACATTGTTGTTCTTGTGGTCTTCAGTCCGTAGACTGCTTTGATGCAGCTCTCCAACCTGAACAACTCTTCATCTCCTCATAAGAGCGGCAACCTACAGCCTTACTACATTCATCTCTTGGTCTCCCTCTGCGACTTTTACCCCCACACACTTCCCACCAACGTTAAATTCACAATTCCTTGATGTCTAAGAATGTGTCCTACCAATCGATCCCTTCTTTTAGTCAAGGCATGCCAGAAATTCCTTTTCTCCGCAATTCTGTTCAGTACCTCCTCATTAGTTACGCGATCCACCCACCTTATGTTCAGCATTCTTCTGCAACACCACATTTCAAATGCGTCTATCCTCTTCCTGTCCGCACTGTTTATCGTCCAAGTTTCACTCCCATACAAGGCAACACTCCACACAAATGCCTTCAGAAAGGACTTCCTTAGGCTTAAATTAATATTTGATGTTAACAAATGTCTTTTTTTCAAAAACGCTTTTCTACCCATTGCCATTCTGCTTTTTATATCCTCTGTACTGCGACCATCATTTGTTATTTTACTGCCAAAGTAACAAAACTCATTTACAACCTTTACTGATTCGTTACCTAATCTAATTCCTTCAGCGTCGCCTGATTTTCTTAGACTGCACTCCATTATCCTTGTTTTGTTCTTGTTAATGTTCATCTTATACGCATCCTTCAACACAGTGTCCATCCCCTACAACTGTTCTTCCAGTTCATTTGCTATCTCTGACAGAATTACAATGTCATCAGCAAAACGCAGGCTTTTTATTTCTTCACCCTGAACTTTAATTCCTTCTCCAAATTTCTACTTGCTTTCCTTTATAGCTTGCTCAATGTACAAATTTAATAACATTGGAGAAAGGCTACAAACCTGTCTCACTCCCTTTCCAACCACTGCATCCCTTTCATGCCCTTGAACTCTGATAACTGCTGTCTGGTTTTTGTATAATTTGTAAATAACCTTCCGTTCCCTATATTTTACTCCTGCTGATTTCAGAATTCGAAAGAGTGTATTCCAATCAACATTGTCAAAAGCTTTATCCAAATCTACAAAAGCTAAAAGCGTAAGTTTTCCTTTCCTTAATCTATCTTCTAGGATAAGACGTAAAGTGAGGATTGCCTCCCTTGTTTCTACATTTGTCCTGAATCCAAATTTATCTTCCCCAAGGTCGGCTTCTACCAGCTTTTCCACCCTTCTGTAAATAATCCGTGTTAAAATTTTGCAACCTGACTTATTAAAACTGATGGTTCTTTAATATTCACACCTGCCTGCACCTGCTATCTTTGGAATGGGGATTATTACATTTTTTTTCTTAAAGTCTGTGGGTATTTCCCCGTCTCATACATCTTACGCACCAGGTGAAATAGTTTTGTCATGGCTGGCTCTCCCAGAGACTTCAGTAGTTCTGAGGGAATGGCGTCCACAATAAAACGTAAGGGCAAAATAGTCGTGAGCTGACGAACTAGGCTAACGTGAGCAGTAGACAAATTCATGGGACAATGAGACCTGGCTTCGCAGAAATTCACATTATTCACTTCATATTGACTGTTCATGAAACAGATTTCCCACAATGCACTCAATTTAGCCAAGTTACAATTACCTACTAGTGGCGTATCCAGAGGGGGGCGGGGGAGGCTATCGTGCTACAGCCCCCCAGACCATGCTGTAGCCCCCTCTAGACCCTCCTAGACCATGCTGCAGCCCCCCCCCCTCCCCACCGGCCCTTCTGGAAGCTCCCCAGACCATGCTTGGAGAGAGAGAGAGAGAGAGAGAGAGAGAGAGGGGGGGGGGAGGGGGGAGGAAACAGAAAGGCGCAATACTGCACGGCGTCCTCACGATCCTGGATACGCCCACTGTGACCTACATGAGCAAGTCTGCTCTCAATCAAAAATAAATCAATGGAACTAAACAAGTCTAATTTCGACAAAATTTCAAGATTAGTAATAAGAGAATTCGACTATTATTGCAAAGTCGTGCAATGAGGCAGTTTCTAAATCGGGAATGCGATACTAGCCACAGGAAGGGTCAAATTATAAATGTCAAGAGGTAATTGGCGTTAATTAATTATTTTATTTAGATATTTATTTATGCTGAAAGAATCGTAGAAACTAACAGCGTGCGTAACAAAGGTGCGTTAATAATGTTCACAAATCAACATAGAGGGTGCCAAAATTCATACTGAATAGAAAGTAAAATTAAATGATAAGCAAAATTCGCGCAATGCCGAAAACATTAAAAACGATTTACCAAAAAATTAATTAATACCATAATGATAGATGCCATGCGTCCGACCGCGCCCAGCTCCAGATGCCCACTGTCCCTACTGCACGGCAACAGAGGCCAAGAAGTTCCCAGTACACCTTGTAGTCGGGGGGGGGGGGGGGGGAGGGGGACCAGTATATTCGTCGAGCCTTCACGAAACGTGGAGCCCGCACGCGGTACAGAACGGCTCTCTCGCAGCGCTTGCCACCGTGTTTCCTCACGTCTCCGCGACGCTTCCGCGCTTACTGAAGGAGCCCGTCCCGAAGTGTGCGTATCAGTCGCATCTTCTATTAACCCTACCTGATGCGGATCCCACGCTGATGACCAATAGTCGAGCGTCGCCTGAACGACTGTTTTCTAACCTACTTCCGATGTTCCTCCCTTACCCACGATTAACTTTATCAGATGGTTCTATTTCAAATCGCTCCTTATCCTTACTCACATATGGTCTATGGAACTAACTCCTTCCAATGTTTGTCCTCATGTCGAATAGTTAGGTAATAAACTATTCTTCCTTTCTACGCAAACGCAGCATCTTACATTCCGTTATGTCGAGGGTCAACTGCCATTCGCGTTGCCTTACAGAGAAATTTAACACAACGTACCATGTCCACCGACAGACCTATATTTATACTGCTTCCTACATTTCTGCCACAACATTCCATACACAGATTATGGCATAACCTAACAAAAGTCATTCCCCTCATCACATTCGTTATATTGTGAAAATATCAGTATAGCTCGCATAAAATATTTTACATTTTACTTTATAATAAGGTGACCGGTTTCGATCTTACGCCAAAATCATCCTCAGGCCGATTTGTCTGACGATGATACGCGCCGACTGCAGTCGCCGCGCGCTCGTCATCTCGACATTAACGTCAGACAAATTGGTCTGAGGATGATCTTAGCATAAGATCGAAACCGGTCACCTTATTATAACTCAAGTGTAAAATATTTTATGCGAGCTACACTGATATCTTCGTAGTGAAACATAATACCAGTTTCCTACCTTCCAAAGAGAAAATATGTTTTTCAAACTCGTGAACATTCGTTACATCCCTAAACAAATGCTGCAGGAAATTCCTATCCCGCCAATTCTGACGATAATGTCAAGCTTTCCAACCACTCAACTACGTCATCATCAAGACATTCATGTTGACTCTGTCAGTATCATCTCCAAAACGAAAACCACGTAGTATTTGGCACTAAAGTGCTGAGTATTTATTGTCAGTGAGCTCTGCCGTCACTGTAATTGAACTCAATTTGACGTGTTATTAATTTTATTTTTTACCTCATATGTATTAAAACACAATATTTGTAGGTACTGAATCCAAGTTTCGCCGATACAACGCCGTTTCGTTGAAATGCGCCGAACTGAACACGAAATTGCGATGGACTCAAACTTCTGTAACATGGAATTATCAGGAAGAGATCGTTGCGAACAACACACATGTCCATCTGCACGTCCCCATTCTCTGTCTCCACCTTACACATCTGGGCCGGCTCCCCCCCCCCCCTCTCTCTCTCCAACTGCTACTTCTACATGGGATACTCTGCAAATCACATTTAAGTGCCTGGCAGAGGGTTCATCGAACCACAGTTATACTATTTATCTCCCATTCCATTCTCGAATAGCACGCGGGAAGGAAGAACACCTGAATCTCTCTGTTCGAGGTCTGATCTGGTTCGCCTTTCCCACAACATTATCTACGTGTTCTTTCCAATTTAAGTCGGAAGTAATTATAATTCCTAGGTATTTTGTGGAGTTTACTGCCTTTACTTATGATTGATTTATCTTGTAAACAAAGTTTAACGGATTTATTTTCGTACTCATGTGGACGACTTCACACTTCTCATTATTTAGAGTCAGTTGCTATTTTTACACCATAGTGATATCTTATTCAGATGGTTCTGCATTTGGTTTTGATCTTCAGATGATTTTACTAGACGGTAAATGACGGTGTCATCTGCAAACAACCTAAGAGAGCTATTTAGATTTTCCCTAAATAGTTTATGTTAATAAGGAACAGCAGAGGACCAGTAACACTACCCTGTGGAACGCCCGATATCACCTCAGTTTTAGTCGATGCCTTACTCTCGATTACTACAAACTGTGTCCTATCTGACAGGAAATCCCCTACCCAATCGCAAATTAGGGGCGATATACCATAACCACGCAATTTGATTAAAAGCCGTTTGTGAGATATGGTGTCAAAAGCCTTCTGGAAATCAAGAAATACGGAATCGATTTGCGAACCCTTGTCTATAGCACCCATCACTTTGTGTGAATAAAGTTGTGTTTCGCATGAACGATATTTTCTAAGTCCGTGTTGACCTTGGGCCAATAGCTCGTTCTATTTGAGATATTTCATAATATTTGAATACATGATATGTTCCAAAACCCTGCTGCAAACTGACGTCAATGAAATTGGCCTATAGTTTAGTGGGTTACTCCTACTGCCTTTCTTGAATATAGGTGTGAACTGTGCAACTTTCCAATCTTTTGGTACAGACCCTTCTTTGAGAGAGCGGTTGTATATGGCTGTTAAGCTTCAGCATAATCAGACAGAAATCTAATGGGTATACAATCCGGAAGAGAAGACTTGTTCGTGTTAAGTGATTTTAGTTGCTCCACTACTCCGATGATATCTACTTCAACGTTACTCATTCTGACCTCTGTTCGTAATTAGAAATCTGGAATATTGGTTTCATCTTCTTTGGTGAATGAGTTTCTAAAAGCTATGTTTAGTAACTCTGCTTTTGTAGCGCTATCATCGGCAGGATTGCCATTACTATCACGTAGTGAGGGTATTATTTGTGTTTTTCCCCTAGTATATTTAACATATGACCAAAATCACTTAGGGTTTTTAGTCAAATTTCGAAAAAGAGTTTCGTTGTGAAAAGTACTGTAGGCATTTCGCATTGTAATCCTCGCTAAATTTCGAACTTTAGTGTAGGATCTCCAATCCTGGGGATTTTGTGTTCGTTTAAATTTAGCATGCCTTTTCCTTTGCTTTTGCATCAGTGTCCTGACCTGTTTTGTGTACCAAGGGAGATCACTTCCTACTTTAATTAATTTATTTGGTATAAAACTGTCAATTGCTGTCGATACCACGTCTTGGAATTTGAGCCATATCTGGTCTACACCTACGTTTAGTGTTAGAAACGAGTGGAAGCTGTCTTTCAAGAAGCAATGTATTTTATTGCTATCTGCTTTTCTGAACAAATATACTTTTCGTTTATTTTTGGTAACTTTGGGACTATATTCAGTCTCGCTACGACAGCTCTGTGTTCACTAATCCTGTATCCGTTTTCATGCTCGTTATGAGCTCAGGATTATTTGTCGCTAAGAGATCAAGTGTGTTTTCACATCGATTTACAATTATAGTTGGCACATGAACTAATTGTTGGAAGTAATTGTCAGAGTATGCGTTGAGTACAATTTCGCACGAAGTTTTATGCGTACCTCCTGATTTGAAAATACAATTTCGCCAACAGATCGAGGGTAAATTAAAATCACCGCCTACTATTATCGTGTCAGTCGGCTACGTTTTTGTAATTAGACTCAGGCTTTCTGGTTCCCTCCCTCTTTCCATCTCCTCGTTTTACTTGCCCGTCAGTTCCTTCTGCTGTGCATCTGCTTCTCCTTTTTCTCTCTCCTCTGTCTACCAAAAATTGGATATTTATCTGTCAACTTTCATTGTGATTCGTGATTTGTTGACGAAATTTATTGCAGTACAGCCTCGCCAAGCACATACAGTTGCTTTCGGCGTGTGAAATATCTGCTCTATAGAATCAGACTTATTTGTGATGGCTGGTCAAACTGTGAAAATGGTTATAAAGTACTGTCCGTCATGCAACGCAGGAAATGTCAATAAGGACAGTGCGTTTCCTCTTGTTTTTAAGAACAAATGTATAAAATTTCATCAAGCTGAAGAAAAAGGTAAATTTTTATGAAGTACAAATTACGGAAAACTTTTGAAAGCTTTGGAACTAAAAGGGACGAACCTTGCCTAGGGTCGCAGGCGGTGAACAGTGAACGTTCCATCTGATACGGTGGATTCCTGAAAACACAGAATAAGCAGTCCGGCTCATAGGCAAAACACAACCAGATCCACTTTGTGCCTGTTTTGTAGCAACTGGCAAAGTGGTCAACGTCTGTTCAACAGCGATGCAGCTGAAACGTTTATTCTGGAACTAACCTTCACGCCGAGCTCTCACAACCTGTCTACTCAACACCTCCCTCGCCCTTCATTGTGCATCGTTTTGATAATCACAGTAGTACCCCAGTTGATCGATCCACCGTCGGTATTACTGGCGCAACGGGTCTTTCGGATTCTGAGACGGCTGCGTAACATCCATTGTGATCCAAAAGAGGAGGTCGAAGTCCCTGGCCAACTTAAAACCAAAACACTTACATTTTTAGCAACATACAAGCACTTTTGGAACCGGGTAAACTTCACAGATTGGATGTTGCATCAGGAGAAGAGTCAGGCCTCCGGACTTGGGCAGTAGCAGAGCAGTGGACTCGGCGCCGCTAGCGACCGCGTTCGACCCCCGGTGTGACCGCTGGCCACGGCGGCCGCGCCGCTCACGCCTGTCTAGCGGCCGTTCCAGCGGTAGCCCACGTGCAACCTGATGGGCAGTGCTGCGTACTGCGCCATTTCGTGTAGGGAATCAGAAAAATGATGGTCGACATATCGCTCCTAATCATTCGATTTTCATTTTTTAACTATTCCAAAGAAACAACTAATTCAATAGAAAAATTAGCCTACGTTATTATTTATTTATGCCAGACAGGTAAATTAAAAAAAAAAAAAAAAGGCGCATGGAATGAGAATACATGCCGCACTAAGACGCTCAGCTGCGGTGTGCGCGATTGTTGGCCGTCGGGCATGGGAGTTTGTATTGTCCTTCGCATAAATTACATTTAGTTAGTGTAAGCAGTTTGTAAACCTAGGAACTGATGATTGACGTAGCTAAGTTCCTTAGATTAAGAAAACATTTGAACATTTTGAGAATACATTTTAAGCTTACGAAACGAGCTATGTACAAAATAAAATATTACACTGGCGAGAAATAGTATTATTAATTGTTTACACGTCCATTAGTATTTCAAGAATATGTCGTAAGAGTCACGGAACGATTATAACGCTACTGCGTTTCCTTGTTATCAACAGGACGGACTCGTTCCCGCTACCACTAGGACATCACGATCGGCTTCTGCTCTAGTTGAACTCACGATGATCGGCCGCGGTGGCCGAGCGTACTGCGGCGCGCCAGTCACGGTCTGCACGGCCACTACGGTCGGTGGTTCGAATCCCCCCTCGGGCATGGATATTTGTGCCGTCCTTTGTGTTAGCTACTCCATAAGTAGTTTCTAAGTTTAGGGACTGATGACCCCGAAGTTAAGTCCCGTAAGCTCTACAAACATTTGAACTCGCGATGAGTGCAGTACTATTTCTTTTGCATAAGCCTCATCCTGTGTTCTACTAGCGATGCAATACACCTGTTGGCAGCAAGAGCCCGATTCCAATACGATACTGCAATGTTTCTGCCAGTATCAAAGCCGGTTTGCACTAGAGCAGCACCAACACCTCCGTTAGTCTATCCTTCATTTCATCAAGAGAAATAATTTCAGCGAAACGAACATTTCTTATGATTGTCTAGGATTCTGTCTTGTACAAAAAAAATTTCAAATGTTTGTAAATCTATCGGACCAAACCTCGTGGTCATCAGTCCGTAGCTTACAAACTACTTAAACTAAGCTAAACTAACCTAAGGACAACACACACACACACCCATGCCCCAGGGAGGACTCGTACCTCCGACGGCGAGCGACCGTGCCCTCCGCAGAGGCGCTTTAGACCGCTCGGCTACACCGCGGCTCTGTCTTCTACATGACAGGAAACCTACCTTGTTGACTTTGACCTCTCACTACCTATTTCAGAAAATTGTATATATATATCATAGATAAAATGAAGCTCAGGAAACTCACTGTATTTTGAAAATATATGTCTCACAGCAGATTGTTGGAATCAGAAATTGTTTTCTTCTCATTTTCTACTTTCAGTCTGTGGACGTATGTCATTCCGTTGGCAACTACGTTTCAAAACCTTTTGCTTTCCAACTGAGTTGAACTAGCCACATTTGTAATTTCTTCTCGGTCAGATTCAAAATCTCTTTTTGCATGAAACGTTTTGTAATTGGTGCATCAGCTAAATTCTACCTTGTATGCAGTACACTATTCCATCACGTGCGAACGTAGAACGTCATATTCTGTACTTTCCAATGCAGTCCTTCAGGTTGATTGGAGGACGTGAATGACTTTAGAAGGAGGAACATTTTTGTCTTCTTTAAGTGCCACTAGGCGAAGCGTTGTTTTGAGTTCTATTTTCTAAAATCTTCAATTTGTTTTGTCAGAGAGATTCCCAAATTTTAACAATAGTATTAACAAATTGGTTCCCGTACTTAGTTCAAAGGTTTCTCTAGACCTAATTCTGTCATCATTACAGAAACGTCACGTTATATTTCAGATGGAGCCATTGGAATTGACACAGTACTACTTACGTCATTATTCTTTCCTACCAGAATAAATGATGCAGAGCTCAGAAATTGTCAGTAAGAGATTATTTAGAGTTTATGTCGACACTTGGGTTTGTAACGTACCTGCTACAAACTTATAACTTCCACAAGCTGATCCTAAGTAAATGTCACTTCCACGTAGCAAGGTTACAATTACAAAATCAATAAGTTCAACACATTACCAGATTGTCGTAGGTTGGGTGTATCTCGTAGAATCTGCTTCGCTTGTAAAGTTCTCCACATGCCTGAAATTCGGGTTAATTTGCGTGCTGGGTGATATCTTACAGACCTACATCACTTAATGTGAACTCAAAACACAGGTCGCACTTTTCATAAAACTATATTCAATAATACATTACATTGTTGAAATCTATCTGCATACTGACATACATAGTGACTGCCCAAATACAGCCTTAATAATGACGCCCCGAGTCTCTCTGCTCGGATCCTTATATACTATTTTTGATATGTGACAACAATAGATATTATTGTTATAACCAGGAAGTTATACATTTATCACTAACAACGGATTTATTACAAGATATACTTAATATTGGTAAGTAGAGCATTAAATGTTTATTCTTTTAAATACGATGACTTTGATAAGAATTGCCACAATTAAGCAATATATGATATTATATGTATTCGAACAATGGAATTCATAAAGACGTTAATAAAGTGAGAATTATGTTATGAATATAATTCCTAACATGTACAGATTTACGTTTTTGCAAGCTTAACTATTGACAGTTTCTTTTAGTTCTATAAATATCATAGTTTCCAAGTAATGGTACAGGCGGTACGGACAAGCAGTCTTGCGAGCTACTTTTGGACACATTCTCCGAAAACTGTCTTGAGCAGTTAAACCGGCAACCCACGCGCAATGGAAATATTCTAGACCTTATAGCCACAAACAGGCCTGACCTTATTAACGATGTCTGTGTAGAGACAGGAATTAGTGGTCATGATATCGTCCTAGCGTCGATGGTGACCAAAGTTCATAAACCAGTCAAGAAGGCTAGGAGCGTGTTTTTGTTGGGAAAAGCTGACAAGCAAATAGAAAATGAATGGGCATCGTTTAATTCTGGGACTATGGATGTAGAGGAATTGTGGACTAAATTTAAGTGCATTGTTAATGAAGGGTTAGAGAAATATGTGCCAGTAAAGACGATTAAGGATGGAAAAGATCCACCGTGGTATAATAATAATGTTAGAAAGCTGCTGAGAAAGCAAAGGCTGTTGCACTCTCGATTCAAAAAAGAACACGCAAATGATGACAGGCAAAAGTTAGTAGAGATTCGTGCATCTATAAAAAGATCGATGCGTGAAGCATACAATAATTATCACAGCCATACCTTAGCAAAAGATCTTTCCGAGAACCCGAAAAAATTCTGGTCCTATGTAAAATCGATAAGCGGGTCAAAGCCCACAGTCCAGTCACTAGTTGATCATTCCGGGGCAGTAATAGAAGAAAGCAAACGGAAAGCTGAAGTTCTAAATTTAACCTTTAAGAAATCTTTCACGCAGGAGGACCGCACAAATATACCATCATTTGATCAACGTACTAATTCCGAAATGGGGGACATAGCAATAGGTATTTCCGCTGTAGAGAAGCAGCTAAGAGAGCTAAATACGAAAAAGTCTGCTAGTCCGGATGGAATACCAGTTCGGTTTTACAAAGACTATTCTGCGGCATTGGCCCCCTACTTAGCTTGCATTTATAGCGAATCTTTAATTCAGCGCAAAGTTCCTAGTGATTGGAAAAAAGCGCAGGTGACTCCCGTGTATAAGAAAGGAAAGAGAACTGACCCATACAATTCCAGGCCAATATCGTTGACATCGGTTTCATGTAGAATTTTGGAGCATATTCTCAGTTCGAATATATTAAATTTCCTTGAAACGGAAAAGCTTCTTTCCATGAATCAGCACGGGTTTAGGAAACATCGTTCATGTGAAACTCAGCTTGCCCTTTTCTCACATGACATCTTGCGAGCCATGGACGAAGGGCAACAGGCGGATTGTATTTTTCTCGATTTCAAAAAGGCGTTCGACACGGTGCCACACTGCAGACTGTTAACGTAGATACGAGCTTATGGAATAGGTTCACAGATTTGTGACTGGCCGGAAGACTTCCTAAGTAATAGAACGCAGTACGTTGTTCTCGACGGCGAGTGTTCATCAGAGACGAGTGTATCGTCAGGCGTGCCCCAGGGGAGTGTGATAGGACCGCTATTATTTTCTATCTGTATAAATGATCTGATGGACAGAGTAAGTTGTTATTTGCGGCTGTTTGCTGATGATGCTGTGGTGTATGAGAGGGTGTCGTCTGTAACTGACTGTAATAGCATACAGATTGACTTAGACAAAATTTCTAGTTGGTGCGAAGAATGGCAGCTAGCTCTCAATGTAGAAAAATGTAAGGTGATGCGCATTATTAGAAAAAACAATCCTGTAATGTTCGAATACAGCATCAGTATTGAGCTTCTTGATGCGGTCGCGTCGTTCAAATATCTAGGCGTAACATTGCAGAGCGATATGAAATGGAACGAGCATGTAAGGACAGTTGTGAGTAAGGCAGACAGCCGACTTCGGTTTATTGGGAGAATTTTGGGAAGATGTACTTCACCTGTAAAGGAGACCGCGTATAAAACGCTTGTACGACCACGTCTTGAGTATTGCTCAAGTATTTGGGACCCGCAGCAGATCGGTTTGAAGGAAGACATAGAGGCGGTTCAGAGGCGAGCAGCTAGATTTGTTACCGGTAGGTTCGACCAATGCGCGAGTGTCACGGAAATGCTCCGGCAACTCAATTGGGGATCGCTGGAAGAAAGACGACGTTCTTTTCGTGAATTTCTGTTAAGTAAATTTAGAGGGCCGGAATTTGAAGCTGAGTGTAGTACGATCTTGCTGCCGCCTACTTACATTTCGCGTAAAGATCACAAAGACAAGATAAGAGAAATTAGGGCTCTTACGGAGGCATATAGGCATTCTTTTTTTCCTCGTTCAATTTGGGAGTGGAATAGGAAGGAAATGCCTAGTAGTGGTACAGTGTACCCTCCGCCACGCACCTTACGGTGAATTGCGGAGTATGTATGTATGTAGATGTAATGCTTAAAAGCTGACCATGTGGTCATGTTGGTTTCAGATGAAGTCTTCGGAATTCACATAATAAATTACTGCCAGTATTACATTAATGCATCAGACGGCATTTTAAGTCCATGTACTGAGTTTGATGAGAATCTAATATCATTTAGTATGTTTTCTGTTACTACCTGTTAATTCTACATGTGATTACTTTACATTGCGAAATACAACTTTAATATGCAATAACTCTACTTCCTACCAATGGATGAACATTAAATGAGTAGTTATTAGTTTCTGTGGTGTGTTTACAATCTGGTAACATTCTTAAACTAAAGTTATGTGATAACTATAGAGCAGAATAGTACTAATACACAGGTATTTTCTTACAAGAATTAAAAATTGTATTGGTGATGCCTACATGCAAATGTGCAGTCTTTAGGTGTTTCCCTAGTGGTCTGTTACGTCTCAGGTTTAACAGTGTTTGTACTGACCAGATATTCCGAGGTCGCGACCTTGCTAACGTGGCGCACATCCGAACCGACGCACACAACGAATTATCAAGGTAATCTAAATCGTGGCACTCTTTTTCATTTCTGTATCTAATCTTTTAAAAGGTACGCGTTTTGTGTAACAATAATGCTGCATTCTGGATTACGAAAATATATCTAGGAATGAACGTGAATTCTGTAGACGAGACGGAGAAACCAGTGGAGTAGTTACGGGGACGGCTGCAATTCAACTTTCAACTGCGCACCCCATATAATACAGAAAACCTATACGCACTGGACCGTCTTTCTGCAGTGTTGCTCAGGTGATGGAGGTAGAACTGCATTAATCTGATCCCTTGTGACTTCGAATCGGTGTTCAAATATTTGGATAGTTGCATGCAAAACTCGACATGAGAATGGACATACCTCAAACAGTTACAACGCAGTGCTTGCCTGCATTGTTCCACCACTAGATTCAACTATTTTTTACATAATTCGGGCCGCAAGTATTACAAAATTAACGCTGCTGATAATGCGAAGGTGGATCCCGATAATATCTTCAAATACTATGTTTACCTGTTCTTCTAATTAACTATTGTTCAACCTCAAATGACTTAGAGATACAAAGTTACGGTGGAACGTAAATTTCAGGGAATTTTCCCTTGTCCATTGCGACATCACTGAATCGTATTCACTTCTAACACGTACAGTACACACAGTTACAGGCTGCCGTTAACGCAGAGGATCAGCACGCGGGCAAAGCGTGGCGCAGAACTCGGCACGGCACTTCCCACCTCGAGCGCGGCCACCGAAACACTGAAACATTTAGCAATGGAAGGTGCTACATACTATTATCTAATTTACTCGATACTCCTCTACACGCCGCTTAACAACGAAAAAAGATCGCTATATCGAAATCTTTCTCCCATTTATTTACTAAAAAAAAAAAAAAGTATTCAAATATCCTGACCTTTTTACGGAGCACCTGGAGTCCTTTCGCTGAGCTGGAGAGACTCTGGTCTAAGTAATACTTGCTGTAGGGTTACCAGACGTCCACATTTACGCGCACATGTCCGCATTTTCGACGTTTGATTTGGCGTTCGCATATATTTTCACGATTGCTGATAATGTCCGCATCTTTGGAGCTGAGATTTTTTGATTTTCGTTATCATCTCATTAGGTATACCATTCACTTGTATATACACTTCTGGCCATTAAGATTGCTACACCACGAAGATGACGTGCTACAGACGCGAAATTTAACAGACAGGAAGAAGATGCTGTGATATGCAAAGGATTAGCTTTCCAGAGCATTCACACAAGGTTGGTGCCGGTGGCGACACCTATATACAACATGCTGACATGAGAAAAGTTTCCAAACGATTTCTCATACACAAACAGCAGCTGATCGGCGTTGTCTGGTGAAACGTCGTTGTGATGCCTCGTGTAAGGAGGAGAAATGCGTATCATCACGTTTCCGACTTTGATAAAGGTCGGATTGTAACCCATCGCGATTGGGGTTTATCGTATCGCGACATTGCTGCTCGCGTTGGTCTCGATCCAATGACTCTTAGCACAATATGTAATCGGTGGGTTCGGCGGGGCAATACGACACACCGTGCTGGATCCCAACGGCCTCGTATCACTAGCAGTGGAGATGACAGACATCTTATCCGCCTGTCTGCAACGGATCGTGCAGCCACGTCTCGATCCCCGAGTCAACAGATGGGGACGTTTGCAAGAGAACAACCATCTGCACGAACAGTTCGACGACGTATGCAGCAGCATGGACTATCAGCACGGAGACCATTGCTGCGGTCACCCGTGACCCTGCATCACAGACAGCAGCGCCGGCGATGGTGTACGCAACGACGAACCTGGGTACACGAATGGCAAAACGTCATTTTTTCGTATGAATGGAGGTTTTGTTTACAGCATCATGATGGTCGCATCCGTGTTTGGCGACATCGCGGTGAACTCACATTGGAAGCGTGTATTCTTCATCGCCGTACTGGCGTATCATCCAACGTGATGGTATGGGGAGCCATCGGTTACATGTCTCTGTCACCTCTTGTTCACATCGACGGAACTTTGAACAGTGGCCGTTACATTTCAGATGTGATACGACCCATGGCTCTACCCTTCATTCGATCTCTGTGAAACCCTACATTTCAGCAGGATAATGCACGACCGCATGTTGCAGGCCCTGTACGGGCCTATCTGGATACGGAAAATGTTCGACTGTTGCCCTGGCCCGCACATTCTCCAGATCTCTCACCGACTGCAAACGTCTGATAAATGGTGGCCAAGCAATTGGCTCGTCACAATACGCCAGTCACTACTCTTGATGAACTGTGGTATCGTGTTGAAGCGGCATGGACATCTGTACCTGTACAAGCCATTCAAGCTCTGTTTGACTCAATGCCCAGGCGTATCAAGGCCTAACATTACGCCCAGAGGTGGTTGTTCTGGGTACTGATTTCTCAGCATCTATGCACCCAAATTGCATGAAAATGTAATTACATGTCAGATCTAGTATAATACCCGTTTACCATCTGCTTTTCTTCTTGGTGCAGCAATTTTAATGTTCTAGTAGTGTATATAAACAGACTCTAGTTCTTCCAGAAATTTCGAATTAATTTTTTTGGGTAATCTTTGTTTCATACAAATTACAATTACGAACATATTATTTTGCCGTGTTTGTAATTAACAGGGTAACATTCTTGGGAAAGAAGCCTAAAAATTCGTGAACAACTAAAGAGCCATTTTGTACGGACTTTTGTATCAACTGCAGATCATAAGACACGAAAAATAACGGAAAATTTGTCTAACTGCAAAAATCATGTTTTGAATACTTTCGATGATAACTAATGATAGTAATGACCTAATTGGCAGATGAACATCATACTTGGCACATCTACGTATTGTTTCGTGGAGAAGATTCTCACAGCCTGCTTTCTTCCGTCGCAATCTCCTCTTTACACGTATTCCTGCGGATGCTTTGCTCGAGCTTCTAACTCCTTGACCCAGAAACTAACTCGTATATTTGGCAATGGAGAAAATTAAGAAACTTTTTTGTTACTGAAATTTACCGGTTTGAAGTTTCCATGTCAGCAAAGCTTACGTATCGTCTACATTCATCTCTGTTTTTCAGTTTCGTCGTCTCCTCTCTTCTTCTCACTGTTACTGTCTTGATCAGCTGGTGGCCTTCCTTTCCTTGGAGAAGCAGAGCGTGCTGCTCACATGAAAAAAATTCTGTGTATCATTAACGATGTGACAATTTCTTTATATGCCAAGATACATAGCACATGACAGATAAAAGGCAATTCCGTGCCATAGCTTATCGAGAGGAGGTATGTTGTCTAAATAAAATTACTTATACACAGGGGTGGACACGTCTACCGCATCTGCTGATGTTTTTGTAACCTGTGTTGACGGTGCCGCCTCAACGAGGGGTGTTGTAATTTACTTTGGACTGTAAGATGGAGGTGTGAAAGGTGTGTCAAGTTCATCCTCTTAAATACTAGCGTGTAGGAACACACAAGTTCATCTACCAGATACTATATCAATACATTGAGAATGGAGTGAGATACTGTTCTGCTCTCGTTTTTAAATGAAGTGTAGATACCGTCTCTGAATTTGATAAGCTGAAAATGAACGAAATGTAAAGTGCACGCATTGTGTTTTTATGTCTGCAAACATTAAAATTTATTGCAATAGTTTACTTAATTTGATACTGGACAGCAAGAAAGACAAAACAACGAAAATAAAATAAAATCATCATCGAGTAAAGATATCTAAGAGTAAGTTGTGCAAAAATGAATTCGTTTCGGCGAATAGACGTCTCACAGTAGAACAATAAGTCTGGTGTTTGTCGGTGTGCCTTGGATATCCAGTAGTTGGTACCAGCGCTGCAGTCCTCTGCGCCACTTCAGGCCCAGTAGGAGTCCTCGACTGAACGCACGCAGAGGTCCATCTTCCGAATGGCTGCGAAGCACACGCCCGTGAATGACAGCACGGCCGTATCTTCTGCTAGTGCATGAGTATCCCCACAGGACAACTAGAGGGCCAATAATCGTGCTTCAATCGCGTGACGCGTTACACGACAGTGATGTTCAACCCAGAAGCGTCGACGAACGTCCAGGGCGACTTACTATATTAGCATCAGTACTTCCTCTTCCAAAAACGTTGGGTATTTGTGTCCGCTCGCCGTTGCCTCGATAAAATACGGACCAAAGAGTTTGTACCCCACGATGCCACAGCAACATTTAACGGATCGAGGGTGTCGATGATCAGCTTACCGTCACCAGAGGGCACTGTCTACACTATAGTAATGCACATCATGCAGGTTAACGCTACCGCTGTTTGTGAATGTGGACTCGTCACAAAATGGTATCTCGACAAAGAAAGTGGGGGTCGTTTGAATTTGGCAGCAGTTATGGCAGTGGTCGGCGTGATCAGCCTACGTCACCAGCTGCCCCGGTAGCACGGTCGCGCGCTGCGGCGTCCGCATACGACACTCGCCTGTCGCGCCCTCTCAGATTGCAGTGTGGGTCTCGCGTTCCACTGGACAACAGGGTACGTCGACCAGTATCTTGTCACGTTTCGATTTCTGCGATTACAGCGCCAACTGTAGCGAAAGGAAGCAAACGCTTCCAACAAAGCGTTGACAGTTCTTGCTGCGGAATCGTAATCTGTTACGATAAAGACTTCAAAGTTTCGTCCTGCCAGCTACGCACGGGAATGGTTGGGCAGGGAGAGGTTAAGTGACGTGTGTGATACGATTCGTTGGCCCCCTCCCAGACAAACAAATTTCAATTATAACTTTTTTGATCCGACATGTAGTTTCCAAAATATTTTAGTCTCTTCACTTAAAATGGACACCCCATATCATATGTAATGAGGAAGCAAAATAGTTTCAAGACAAATATGAGTATATCCGAGACTACTGAAGATGTGTTGCAAACAAGAACCACTAAACCCGTATAAGAAGACTTTTTTTTAGTTTTCATCCCACGGTTCTGCAAAAACAATTATGTAATCAGACGAACGGTACTCCATAATCTAAGGCTGTATATATCGTTGAAGTCGCATACAAAATGGGTATGTGTGGGTGAGAACTACTTTCAGGCTTTCTTGCGCACTTGAACTAGTTAAAGATGACGAAATGGAAAACCTAAGGAACACCCCAACTTCTAAACTTATGAAGCGCTGATCACAGTTAAATTCCTCGATTTCTCAAGCAAGATTACCCTCACACAAGTAAAAGTTGACATCGTTTTGTGGCATTTTTCTGCAAGTTCACAATGTTAAAGTACTGCCACACCGAAATAGCCGCATGGTCTAAGGCGTTATCCTACAGATTGCGCGGTCGCTCCCGCCCGAAGTTCGACCGCCATTGGATACAGGTGTGTGTGTGTGTGTGTGTGTGTGTGTGTGTGTGTGTGTGTGTGTGTGTGTGTGTTGTTCTTAGCACAACGTAGTTGAAGTAGTTTGTAAGTTTAGAAATCGATGAAACTAGCGGTTTAGTCGGTTAAATTCACAAATATTCCAACATTTTGGAACATATTTAACAGTAGTAACTGGGTCCGTTCAGCGCTGTTGGGGTAAATTAATGACATTTTTTTCATTTTCTTATAAACACCTATGTTGAGCACAGTAGCCACTTACTAACATTTTTATAAATGTATGCAAGCCACAAAAATAAAGTTTAAAATATTTTTCAACCAAAATTCTATGCTGCGAATAATGTCAAATTCTTTTTACCATAAATTACTACATTCATAATTCTATCTTTCGGAATTTTTTCATTAAAAGTTGAACATGCCTTGACTCTAGTTTTCTGTGTAGGTAACACTTCATTCATCTAGAGATACTGATAACACAGACACGATAATTTTCAATAAAGGTGAATGGACTCACATTAACATCACCATTCTATTGTGTGGTTCTCTTAAAATCTAGGAAAGCATCACAAGCCTTTAGATAATTATTTGGCGCATCTAGATTCCACATTTCTAGAGGGAAAATCTCGTTTCTTCCATTCTTACTATAGATATTTTGTAGTTCAACATGATCGAATAAGGAAGAGTCAACTAACTGATTATTTTTCCTTTTTGTCTGGAAAACAATGAAGATGAAATAAGGCATATCAAATTCTGCAGAGTTATAGAAATTTGTAATATATAATTAAAAATTTCTCTTTTCATCCAATCCAGAAATCTCTACAGTTTGTGGCTCAGAGATAGGTATGGAAATTTTTGGATTTTTTAGTCTATCTTGTTCTAATTCAAGCGAATCTGGTTCATATTTAACAACAGGAACACGAATTTCCATTGATTCTACAACAATTTTTCCTTCTTATGGAAGTGTAGCCACATCAGCCCAACAAAGAATAGAATCAACAACACTTGATGTGTTGTTGTTATAGTCTTCAGTCCGGAGACTGGTTTGATGCAGCTCTCCACCCTACTCTATCCTGAGCAAGCCTTTTCATCTCCTCATAAGAACGGCAACCCACATCCACTTGAATCTGCTTACTATAAGCGTCTCTTGGTCTCCCTCTGCGATTTTTACCCCACACACTTCCCTCCAGTGCTAAATTTACGATTCCCCGATGTCTAAGAATGTGTCCTACCAAGCGATCCCTTCTTTTAGTCAGGATATGCCAAAACTTCCTTCTCTCACCAATTCTGTTCAGTACCTCTTCATTAGTTATTCGATCTACCCACGTAATCTTCAGCATTCTTCTGTAGCACCACATTTCAAAAGCCTCTATTCTCTACCTGTCCGCACTGCTTATCGTCCATGTTTCACTGCCGTACAATGCAACACTCCACACTAATGCCTTCGGAAAAGACTTCCTTACCCTTAAATTAATATTCGATGTTAGCAAATTTCTCTTTATCAAAAATGCTTTTCTTCCATTTGCCATTCTGCATTTTATATCCTCTGTACTGCGACCATCGCATGTTATTTTACTACCCAAGTAATAAAACTCATCTACCAACTTCTTTGTTTCGTTACCTAATCTAATTCCTTCAGCATCGCCTGAATTTCTAAGATCGCATTCCATTATTTTTGTTTTGCTCTTGTTAATGTTCATTTTATATGCTCTCTTCAACACGCTGTCCATTCCATTTTACTGCTCTTCCAGGTCCTTTGCTATCTCTGACGGAATTACAATATCATCAGCAAAACGCAATGTTTTTATTTCTTCCCCCTGAACTTTAATCCCTATTCCAAATTTTTCCTTGCTTTCCTTCACCGCCTGCTCGATGTACAAACATCGGAGAAAGGCTACAACCCTGTCTTATTCCCTTCCCAACTGATGCTTCCCTTTCATGCCCATCGAGTCTAATACCTGCGGTCTGGCTTTTGTACAAGTTGTAAATAACTCTCATTTCCCTATATTTTACCCCTGCTGACTTCAGAATTTGAAAGAGTGTATTCCAGTCAACACTGTCAAATGCTTTCTCCAAATCTACAAAAGCTAAAAATGTAGGTTTGCCTTTCCTTAATCTATCTTCTAAGATAAGACGTAAAGTGAGTATTGCCTCCCGGGTTCCTACGTTCCTCCTGAATCGAAACTGATCTTCCCCGAGGTCAGCTTCTACCAGCTTTTCCATTCTCCTGTAGATAATTCGTGTTAAAATTTTGCAACCATGACTTATCAAACTGATGGTTCTGTAATTTTCACACCTGTCTGCGCCTGATTTCTTTGGAATGGGGATTATTACGTTTTTCTTAAAGTCTGAGGGCATTTCGCCTGTCTCATACATCCTACACACCAGTTCAAATAGTCTTGTCATGGGTGGCTTTCCCAGAGACTTTAGTAAATCTGAGGGTATGTCATCTACTCCTGGGGCCTTGTTCCGACCTCGGTCTTTCAAGGCTCTGTCAAATTCGACTCTCAGTATAGTATCTCCTATTTCATCTTGATCTATTTCCTCTTTCCTTCGTACAACATCGTCTCTAAGTTCATTTCCTTTGTAGAGCTGCTCTATGTACTCTTTCCACCTTTCAGCTTTCCCTTCTTTGCTGAGAACTGGTTTCCCATCTGAGTTCTTGATAGAAGTAGAGTTGTCTCTTTTATTTTCCTATAGGCGGTATCTACTTTTCCCCTTGCTATACATTCTTCTACAGATTTGCATTTTGCTTCTAGCCACTCCTGCTTAGCCATTTTGCATTTCCTGTCAATCTCGTTTTTTAGTCGTCTGTACTCCATTTTGCCTGTTTCATTTACTGCATTTTTATATTTTCTCCTTTCATCAATTAACTGTAGTATTTCCTGTGATATACATGGATTTTTTGTAGGTCTTGCCTTTCTACCTATTTTGTCCTCTGCTGCCTTCACTATTACATCTCTCAATGCTACCCATTCATCTTCTACTGCTTTATTTCCCCCTGTATCTGTCAATTGTTGCCTAAATCACCCTCTGAAATTCTCCAGAACTTCACTTTCCTTCAATTTATCTAAGTCCCATCTCCTTATTTTCCTACCCTTCTGCAGTTTTTTCAGCTTCAGCCTACAGTTCATGACTAACAAGTTATGGTCAGATTCTATATCTGCCCCTGGGTATGTCCTGCAGTTTATAACCTGGTTCCGGTACCTATGTCTTACCATTATAAAATCTATCTGATACCTTCCGGTGTCTCCTGGTCTCTTCCAGGTATACAACCTTCTTTTGTGATTCTTAAACCATGTGTTTGTTACGATTAAATCACGTTCCGTAGAAAATTCTACCAGGCCACTTCCTCTTTCATTCCTCCTGCCCAGTCCATATTCACCTATTATTTTCCCTTATCTTCCTTTTCCTACTACCGAATTCCAGTCTCCCATCACAATTAAGTTTTCCTCTCCCTTAACTGTCTGAATAATTTCCTTTAGCTCCTCATATATTTCTTCGATCTCCTCATCATCGGCAGAGCTAGTTGGCATATAAACTTGTCGGTGTTGGCTTCGTATCTATCTTGACAATGATAATGCGATCACTGTGCTGCTCATAGTAGTTGCACTTGATGACCATATAAAAATTACTGTTAAATCTCCATCCACATTGTTTCTTTATAATCTTTAAAAAATCCACTGAATAATTCTAATGGCTGAGGTAAGTACTTAATTTTTCTTACTTTTTATCTTTCCATTATTAAGAATGTGACCGTGCATTATTACCTCATTAGCTAGAGTTGAAGTCAATCGAATAAGAGCTGATGAAGAAATAAAAAGAAGTTCCATTCTGGACAAAATATTGTTACTTTTCTTTATGGTATTAACATTGAACAGTTATGCTACATTTTTATTGGATTTTCCATCATACGTTGTATCATCTTTACCATCTACTCCTCTAATACTGAAGTAAATGTATAATTGGGCGTGATTAGGATAAACTCAACCATCTCCAAAATTTATATTAATCTCTGTGTTACTGTTGGGAACATTCAAATTATTTTTAGTTTCCTCATACACAGGAAATGAATAAAACTGATAACTATCGACTTTGTTCATGATTTATTTCAGAATAAAAAATATTAAGAAATTTCAAAAATTACTGTTACTATAGCTCCAGCATAGTCAATTAAATTATCATTTTCATTAGTTACAGTAATTTATAAGTCTTGAATTGGGTCAAAAATAGTAATATTTAGTGGATAATGTGGTCATAAATTATTGTTCCACCAAGTTCTGCAGGTCTGAATTGCAATTATGAAAGTGGTTAATGAACCCTCTGCCAGGCACTTAAATGTGATTTGCAGAGTATCTATGTAGATGTAGATGCAGAATGAAACAATATTAGTTTCTCTGTAAAAATGATCAGTATGCTATACAAACACTCCATCAGCAAGACTGAAATTCATATTGATCAGTTCAAGTAGAATAATTTTAGTAACATCTTTAGCAACGGTTTTTTTAGCTTTAACAACGTGATTAGTAAAAGCAAGTAAACTTGCAATATTTTCTGTTATATCCATATGCAATTTTACATCACTCTCAATAGTAACAGTGTTTAGAATTTCATCTGCTTAGATGTGGATGTTAGGCTTTTAGGAATAAATAAATTTTTCTTAATTTTTTAAGCTATACTGACTACCCCGAAATTCTATAGTTGCTCCATCCTAGTGAAGTTTATTATTTGTAGCTGTAATGTTTGGATTTAGGACGGTTGAAGAAAATCAAACTAATGAAACATTATTAAAGCAATCTCTTATGGGTACAGTCAATCTTGTTTTGAGAACAGATGATTTACCACTCAGCTGAAATAATCTAATCATTTACTATTGAAAAATCATTTAATTAAATGAAAACTGATTGAGAGGAAAAAGTTTGAATTCCTGAAAAGAAATAAAAAAGTAAACATGGTAAACTTTCACCAAATTATATTCGATGTGCATTCAAGTCGATGTGGCAAAAGTAGCCTATATTAATGATAATTATATTTTAGCTCCAGGATGGTTGAACTGGAATAAAAACTACCACTTGAATGTTTACAGTGTGAGAAGCCTTCTGTAAATCTAGAAATATGGAATAAATTTCAGAACCCTCATTGATAGCACTCATCACTTTGTGTGAGTAAAGAGCTAGTTGCGTTTCACTTTCACATGAACGATATTTTGTAAATCCGTGTCGACCTTGGGTCAACAGATCATTCTGTTCGAGATAATTCATAACATTTGAATACAGGATAAGTTCCAAAATGCTGCTGCAAATTGACGTCAATGACATAGACCTGTAGTTTAGTAGGTTACTCCTAATGCCTATCTTGAATATTGGTGTGAAGAGTGCAATTTCCAGTCTTTTGGTACAGATCCTTTGCTGAGCGAGCTGTTGTATATCGCTGTTAAGTAAGGAGCTATCGCTTCAGCATAAATAGAAAGCTAACGGGTATACAGTCTTGACCAGAAGACTTGTTCTTGTGAAGTGATTTAAGTTGCTTAACTACTCCGAGGATATCTACTTCAACGTTACTCATTCTGGCCTCTGTTTGTAATTTGAAATCTGGAATATTGGTGTCGTCTTCTTTGATGAATGAGTTTCTAAAAGCTATGTTTAGTAACTCTGCTTTTGTAGCGCTATCATCGGCAGGATTGCCATTACTATCACGTAGTTAGGGTATTATTTGTGTTTTTCCCCTAGTATATTCAATATATGATCATAATCTCTTAGGGTTTTCAGTCCAATTTCGAGAAAGAGTTCTGTTGTGAAAAGTATTGTAGGCCTTTCGCATTGAAATCCTAGCTAAATTTCGAGCTTCTGTGTATGATCAGCAAACCTGGGGATTTTGTGTTCATTTGAAATTAGCATGCCTTTCCAAAAGTGACCTGACCTGTTTAGTGTACCAAGGGGGAACACCACCTCCTTTTATTAATTTATTTGGTATAAAACTTTCAATTGCTGTCGGTACCACTTCTTTGAATTTGAGCCACATCTGGTCTACAGTTACGTTTAGTGTTAGAAACGAGTGGAAACTGTCTTTCAAGAAGCAATATATTTTATTTCTATCTGCTTTCCTGAACAAAAATACTTTTCATCTATTTTTGGTAACTTTGGGACTTTCGATATTGAATCTCGCTATGACAGATATAAAAACAACAACCTAAAATTTGTTTTTGATTCATTTGGTGGTAATATACCAAAACACCTAGTTAACTATTTAGGAAAACCTGATCTGTACTACAACACTGAGAGAATACAAAATTTTGATGAAGTAATACGTGGTTATTTGTGTCTGTCTCTTTTAAAACTACTGTGTGAAAATTATAACTTTAATGATATTTTGAATCTAATTAATGTACATTTTTGGAAAAAAAGATAGGTCAAAATGAAGGATTTAGTGCACCATTGTTCGACCCAAAAATAGAATCAGCAATAGCCAATGTAATTAAACTATTTAAGATAGAATTTAATGCTATTTTTAAAGCAAGTAAAAGTTATATCGGCTTCAAAGGTACAAAACTTGTGAATGTAAATTACCCAATGGATACAAAGGATGCAATGAACAAACATTATTTCGATAATGACTTCACGACAGCTAAAGCTAACTTTAGTCAGCAACTATCAAATGTTGTTACAAAACCTGAATACACAAGCATCCTAACACAGATCAATAAGTATGTCAATAAAGAAGGTTACAACAAGATTCTCTCAGATTTAAAACAAACAAATGGTATTATCGATGGTATCACGGAAGATCATAAAAGAAACAAATAAAACGAAAACAAGTCCCCTTCATGCATTAGATAGAATAAATGCATTAGAAAGTAAACTTAAAGCCATTAGATTCGCAAAGTAATAAAAGCTTAGACAAGATCTAGAAGTAATGTGGTCTTTAGATTAATTTAAGACTTTTATATTTTGATCTATGTAAATGGACAGTAAGACTTCACATTTAGATCTTAAAGACGATCACATTCATTGTTTAAAGTGTAACAGGTTTACTGAAACACAGAGTAACAACTAAAAATGGAAGGCAAAGAATTGAAGGTATTTGTCCAATTTGTGAATCTGAAAAGAGCAAATTCATTTAAAAAATTTTGTTGTTGGTGATGGTCTACATAATATTCATGAAGAAATAATTAATGAATTACGTAAACCAATTACAAAAAATTTGGAAAGAAGACATGTTGTTTCTCTTGGTGTAGATGATTTATGGCAAGCTAATCTAGTTGAAATGGATTCTCGTGATTTTTGTCACTCAGATACCAACTACATATACAATTTGCAAAAGAATCTACATTAGCCAAACTTCATACATTTGTTGACCAAAGGTAGTGGCCATACTGAAGGTCAATAAAACTTTGTGTATGGAACATGCTAGCCATTTGGCTAAAACACCCAACACCCTCGCCTATGTACTTAATAACAGCACGAATTAATGGAGCACTTTTGTTAATTCAGAAGTTAGGCTTCGTGTAGTGCTGTGTACATAGAGCCAGAGGAGTCCGAAACACAGAAAAATGTGTGGAGGACATTGTGTCGGATTTTCTTTAATTCTTTTTTTAATTTTCTTTTTCTTTCTTTAATTTTCTTTAATTTTCATTTGTGTTGGTTTGTATCCGTTTATAAAACGTTAGTAATTGACTAGTGTCCTCAATCTAGCTGTTTATAAGAAAATGAGAAATATTAATTTCCCCCGAGCTGCGCTGAATGTGCCCAGTCACTACTTTTAACGTGGTGAGGATGAGGCCCTTCATGACACAGCTGGACCGTCACAAGTGTTCGTCACACCCACACAAGTAACTGAAGTCATAGCACTACTGCATATTTTTGTCTCTGCGAAAAATACCTTATGCAACTATAAAACGACGTACTCATGTAATTGCAAGACAACTGCCAATTTTCAGATTTCTGGTTCTCTGATGCAAACTGTGACGGAATACGTGTAGAGTACATGCAAACTTCATCTGCTTTCACTAATCGCATGTATTGGAAGTAAAATACTAAGTTTTCGCACACATTTTGGACAAATTGCGATCTGTTTTTTTCTCTACAATAGTAGAAAGAACATTGTAGATACCGCAATTTTAGTCAAATCAGATTCAAATCCATTAGATGGCAAGGGCCATCGTTTCGAGTAATTTACCGTTATAAAAATGATCGTCAACAGAAAGCATGACATACAAACAACAAATTAAAATGGTTTAAACCACTTCGACTAAGAACAATAAAGGAAAAATTTATTCATTATTCATGAACAAGATCTTCGACGAGAATTTCGTGCAAGTAAATATCAGAGACTTACTGACAGGATTCTCGGCAACTTAACACCCAAATATGAAACCAATATCGCCGCAAAAATTGCAAGACATGAAATCGATAATGCGTATCATTCCAGGGGACGCCGCACAGCTGTACAGATCCTGGCAGTGTCGCAGTGACGGCGTTGATGGTATACACCATTTCCCTTCGGAGCAGCTTTCAGGAATGTTTGCATGTAAAAGAACCTTATCGGCTTAACGTATTTATGTAATTAACAAAAGTACTAAAATGTTGACTGTAAGATACACAAACTTCGAAAAAGGCTTTGAACTTCTAAAAACTGATAGAGAAATTCAAGACAGACAAACTTTCAGGAACAAAGTAACTCAGGGCTTTCAGGTGAGACCACAGAACCCTGGTACGTAATGGACTGAAGAAAGAAACCTGACCATAAATGCCAGGATGAAAGATGTCTGGGCGAAGCCAAGGAGGGAGGAAAACAGCGAACGCAGGCCCACGTAGGCCCTTACCGGACAGAAAAGAAAATACCGAGGAACAAGGGTGTTTTTATTTCTAAATGTAACTGTACCTCACCATCACCAGAAAGCAGCTCCAGTACTGACCTACGCTTTGTCGATCACTTCTTAAGTAGTGATATTATATAGCACTAGCTTATATGCCCGTGCTTCGCAACGGTTGTTAAAGAGGAACCTGTGTATATCATGGTTTTTAGGGTTCCGGACCTAGATCAGCAAAAACAGAATCCTTGTTGGATCGCTCTGTCAATAAACTCTGTTTTCCTAGCCAAGATATCAAATTTAAGTAGTAGTCATTGTCGAAAACGCTGAATGTTCATTAAGATTTTTATACAAAAAGTGAAATTAATTTCAGTCCGTACTCCGGAACGATGTAAATTTAATGTTCGTTTGTGTTCATAAATTTAAGACTGTGGTGTGAAATTGTCTGTTTGGCATAAACTACTGAAAACACTTCTATCGTTGAGATGAAAAATAGTAGTAATAATAACAGCGTCATGTATTGGTTCTATGGTGTAGTACTAAACTGTAAGTGTATGCTGAAGTATTAGTATGTTGCAGTGTTACACTGGGGACAATGTAGTTATTTTGTATGTAGTGCTCCCTATTATCGAAAACTCGACGAATGCTAAAAGTCTGATAATTAAATCAACAGAGCAGTTCATGTCTGTTTAAATAAGACGTCATGATGGTGTCAATGTGCGGTAAAGTAAGTCTGGGTAATCAGTGAATGAATACCGTCAGCTGATCGTCTATATAGAATTTTCCATTAAATATAGTATTCACAGTGAACTGTCTTGACGTGTTAGCAGCATCGGCCACTCTTTCACCTAATACATGCCCCCACGTCCTGCAGTGTTTACTTCGTAAAGCACGACATTGAAATCGACCTTCAGTAATAGTGTTCTGAATATAGAATTCTAAGTACAATTTTCTCTGCAAAAGAAGACGTCTGTATCTATCTTAATGTAGTCCACACCAAAAGTAAGTAATTTCAAATTTTAAGCTCAATATTCTACGGAACAATTATGAAAGTAGAGAGGTTTCTGATGAGTTTGTTGCTCGCGTGTGTACATTATCTCTAGTGGCAGGCACAGAGCAGAAATATCTCTGGAGTGAGCATTCAAATGCGTGTCCCGAACATTAAGGTGTAAATGTCACGTAATACTGGGAAAAATATATTAATCGCTGACTTTATCTTGGTCCTTTTTTGTTCGGTTAAGACGGATGACTATGTGTAAATGGCTCTTTTAGCGACGCTGTCTCAATTTTCTTGTTGCTTCTACGACACATTTATTTAGATATTATTTCATGTTATGTGGTTGCTCTGCTAACAGGAGGTGGGGCTCCTTTGCAGCCAATGCGGTACAAACCAATCGTAAGAGCAAATAAATATGTGGAAAGACTGGATTTGTTTCAATATCACTTGGTAATTCCAGCTTAATTTTCAGAAGATGCACAGAAGCCAATGCTCACTCCACACATACTTCTACTCCATGTATAATTTAGTAGTTATACCCGTCGAAAGATGCACTTCTTTTCTTTCCGTGACATTATAAAGCACATGGGATTAGAGGTCTGCACGTCGCTCGGTTGCTCGCTCAAATCGCGTGATACATGTCGTTTTCTGACAGTCCGACAGGTGTCGGTGCTGCAGCTTGCGGCAAGGCGTGTGGCTGCGCTCGACTTCCTCCACGCTCGACTGGCCCGACCGTCCACACTGCCCGCTCGCCACTCGGTCGCCCACCGCAGCGCCACTCGAATCCAAGGCGAGTGTCGGGAGCAATAAATAAATCCTGACTGCGAAATTTGGAATTGTTTCCTCTCCCGGGTGCTTCGAAAGCTGTTCTGTCGATCCAGTTGAACTAGCCGTTCAGTTTCGCATTTTATACATTACCATACAGGTTATTATACGCGATTAATATAAAGTTTCTGTGCTAAGATCATTTAGTAAATGAGTTTTCCAGGATCTTTCTTTCTTTCCTGTTCCCTTTTTGTGGACTGTTGGTGCCTGTTTAGTGGAAGGTGTTACTTGCTGTCTTAATGAGGAAGTGATTGTATTTTATATCCATTCCTCTTATCACTCTCAAGTCCTGAAATACTTTGTCCGTCTTTTATATTGATATTAAATACACGATATTGATGTACAGTCGTTAAGTTAGGTTTGTGAATCTCTGTTGCACCCCGTTAATATATATTCCCGTAGCATTTTGGCACTGTGCGTGGTTGCTGCGCCTTTGGTGTCAGGGTCATATGCCGGTCTAATGCTCGCTCATAGAACTGTTTTAAATCATCTTATTCGAATTGTTTATTTTACACAGCTGTACGATTTTATGGTGCTCCTGCTGTTTCAGTGATATCTGTGTTATATTTATTTAGGGCCGTTTGAAGAACGTCACCCGGGTGTACCAGCCAAAAAACTGAAGTGCATGTTTTCGAAATGGCTGGACAGTGACATGCGCGAGACGCAATCAACCAATGAGGTGGACCTTTATTTAGCACGAATTGATGGTGACGACGACCCGTTTGAATGGTAGAAACGCAACAGTACTTTCTTTCCTAAGCTAGCTGTAGTGGCAAAAAGAGTATTTTGTGTGGCCACCTCAAATGCAGCTAGTGAACGCACTTTCAGTGCGGCAGGGAACCTGATCTCTGATAGAAGAACTCTACTCGATCTACAACGTGTCAATGATATTTTAACAGTACATTGCAATTACAATGCCACCAACGCATAGTTTGCGGATAATGGTGTTACGTTTCGATGTATACTTTGTTGTACGGTAACATTCACTTTTGCACATTGCAATAAAAACGTCATTCGTTCCATAGTTTCTCTTTGGATCCTTTACAATTTACATTACTTCCAAATGTTGTAGTTAGTAAAAACAACCTTTTTGTCTCGTTTGCGGTATAATGATATTGCGGTTAAATGCTACTATACAGGAATACTCGTCTACAGCATAACTGATTTTAGTTCCTTTAGATGGTGGGGGTGCGTCAGACGCAACCGCAACGCACACCTCAGAGCCACAGAGCCGCTGCCGTAGCGACTGACAAGGAAACCTACCCAAGTGTCACTCTCCGATTTTTATGAAATTTGGATATGTTATACATGAAAAACTGTGGGACACGTAGTTTTTTAGCGGCGGAAAACATATTTAAGGGGGAAACGGTCCCTCCAAAATTGTCGCTAAAATAGAAAAATAGCGATAACTTAGAGACTAGTGAAGCGATTTTAATAATTCCTGGTATGAAAATATCTCTTGATAAGAGATCGGCCTAGGTACATTGCAGGGAGAGTGACAATTAGGACAGCTACCTCTAAAGTGACCAAGTTTTGTGCTCAAAAAATTATTTTGATTTAATCGAAGTTGAATCTATTAAATTTGTCTTTTACCAAAATATACTTTCATACCCCACCCCCATTAACCACAGACATTGTCGAGGTGGGGTGGCTTGCGTGCCTCAACGATGCAGATAGCCGTACCGTAGGTGCAACCACAGCGGAGGGGTATCTGTGGAGAGGCCAGACAAACGTATGGTTCCTGAAGAGGGGCAGCAGCCTTTTCAGTAGTTACAGGGGCAACAGTCTGGATGAGTGACTGAGCTGGCCTTGTAACATCAGCTAATGTGGCTTTTCCACACAGCTACTGCGAAAGGCTGAAAGCAAGGGGAAACTACAGCCGTTACTTTTCCCGAGGACAAGCAGCTCTACTGTATGAAAATATGATGATGGCATCCTCTCGGGTAAAATATTCCGGAGGTAAAATAGTCCCCCATACGGATCTCCGGGCGGAGACTACTCGGGAGGATGTGATCATCAGGAAAGACAATACTGGCATTCTACGGATCGGAGCGTGGAAGGTTAGATCCCTTAATCCGGTAGGAAAATTATAAAATTTAAAAAGGGAAATGGATAGGTTGAAGTTAGATATAGTGAGGTTAGTGAAGTTCGGTGGCAGGATGAACAGGATTTCTGGTCAGGTGAGTACAGGATTATAAATACAAAATCAGTTGGGGGTATCACAGGAGTAGGACTTATAATGAATAAGAAAATAGGAATGCGGGTAAACTACTATGAGCAGCACAGTGATCGCATTATCATTGTCAAGATAGATACGAAGCCAACACCGACAACAGTAGTACAGGTTTATATGCCAACTAGCTCTGCCGATGATGGGGAGATTGAAGAAATATATGAGGAGCTAAAGGAAATTATTCAGACAGTTAAGGGAGAGGAAAACTTAATTGTGATGGGAGACTGGAATTCGGTAGTAGGAAAAGGAAGAGAATGAAAAATAATATGTGAATATGGACTGGGCAGGAAGAATGAAAGAGGAAGTCGCCTGGTAGAATTTTGCACAGAACATGATTTAATCGTAACAAACACGTGGTTTAAGAATCACAAAAGAAGGTTGTATACATGGAAGAGACCAGGAGACACCGGAAGGTATCAGATAGATTTTATAATGGTAAGACATAGATTCCGGAACCAGGTTATAAACTGCAAGGCGTACCCAGGGGCAGATATAGACTCTGACCATAACTTGTTAGTCATGAACTGTAGGCTGAAGCTGAAAAAACTGCAGAAAGGTAGGAAAATAAGGAGAAGGGACTTAGAAAAATTGAAGGAAAGTGAAGTTCTGGAGAATTTCAGAGGGAGATTTAGGTAACAATTGACAGAAACAGGGGGAAATAAAACTGTAGAAGAGGAAGGGGTAGCATTGAGAGATGAAATAGTGAAGGCAGCAGAGGACAAAATAGGTAGAAAGTCAAGACCTACAAAAAATCCTTGGATATCACAGGAAATACTACAGTTAATTGATGAAAGGAGAAAATATAAAAATGCAGTAAATGAAACAGGCAAAATGGAGTACAGACGACTAAAAATGAGATTGACAGGAAGTACAAAATGGCTAAGCAGGAGTGGCTAGAAGCAAAATGCAAATCTGTAGAAGAATGTATAGCAAGGGGAAAAGTAGATACCACCTACAGAAAAATAAAAGAGACATTTGGGGACAAGAAAAGCAACTCTACGAATATCAGCTCTCAGCAAAGAAGGGAAAGCTGAAAGTTGGAAAGAGTACATAGAGCAGCTCTACAAAGGAAATGAACTTAGAGACGATGTTGTACGAAGGGAAGAGGAAATAGATCATGATGAAATAGGAGATACTATACTGAGAGACGAATTTGACAGAGCCTTGAAAGACCTAGGTCGGAACAAGGCCCCAGGAGTAGATGACATACCCTCAGAGCTACTAAAGTATCTGGGAGAGCCACCCATGACAAGACTATTTGAACTGGTGTGTAGGATGTATGAGACAGGCGAAATGCCCTCAGAATTTAAGAAAAACGTAATAATCCCCATTCCAAAGAAATCAGGCGCAGACAGGTGTGAAAATTACAGAACCATCAGTTTGATAAGTCATGGTTGCAAAATTTTAACACGAATTATCTACAGGAGAATGGAAAAGCTGGTAGAAGCTGACCTCGGGGAAGATCAGTTTGGATTCAGGAGGAACATAGGAACTCGGGAGGCAATACTCACTTTATGTCTTATCTTAGAAGATAGATTAAGGAAAAGCAAACCTACATTTTTAGCTTTTGTAGATTTGGAGAAAGCATTTGACAATGTTGACTGGAATACACTCTTTCAAATTCTGAAGTCAGCAGGGGTAAAATACAGGGAAAGGAGAGTTATTTACAACTTGTACAAAAGCCAGACCGCAGTTATTAGACTCGAAGGGCATGAAAGGGAAGCATCAGTTGCGAAGGGAGTAAGACAGGGTTGTAGCCTATTCAATTTGTACATCGAGCAGGTGGTGAAGGAAAGCAAGGAAAAATTTGGAATAGGGATTAAAGTTCAGGGGGAAGAAATAAAAACATTGCGTTTTGCTGATGACATTTTAATTCTGTCAGAGACAGCAAAGGACCTGGAAGAGCAGTTTAATGGAATGGGCTGCGTGTTGAAGAGAGCGTATAAAATGAACATTAACAAGAGCAAAACAAAAATAATGGAATGCGGTCTTAGAAAATCAGGCGATGCTGAAGGAATTAAATTAGGTAACGAAACAATGAAGGTGGTAGATGAGTTTTGTTAGTAAAATAACATGAGAGGGTCGCAGTACAGAGGATATAAAATGCAGAATGGCAATGGGAAGAAAAGCATTTTTGAAAAAGAGAAATTTGCTAACATCGAATATTAATTTAAGGGTAAGGAAGTCTTTTCCGAAGGCATTTGTGTGGAGTGTTGCCTTGTACGGGAGTGAAACATGGACGATAAGCAGTGTGGACAGGAAGAGAATAGAGGCTTTTGAAATGTGGTGCTACAGAAGAATGCTGAAGATTAGGTGGGCAGATCGCATAACTAATAGAGAGGTACTGAACAGAATTGCTGAGAAAAGGAATTTTTGGCATACCCTGACTAAAGGAAGGGATCGCTTGGTAGGACACATTCTTAGACATCGGGGAATCGTAAATTTAGCACTGGAGGGAAGTGTGTGGGGTAAAAATCGCAGAGGGAGGCCAAGAGACGCGTATAGTAAGCAGATTCAAGTGGATGTGGGTTGTCGTTCTTATGAGGAGATGAAAAGGCTTGCTCAGGATAGAGTAGGGTGGAGAGCTGCATCAAACCAGTCTCCGGTTGAAGACCATAACACATAACATACACTTTCATACCAAAAGTCATTAAAATCGCTTCACTAGTGTCTACGTTATCGCCATGTTTCTATTTTAGCGACAATATTGGAGGGACCGTTTCACCCCTTAAATATGTTTCTCCGCCGCTAAAAAAATACGTGTCCTATAGTTTTTCAGTATATACATATGAAAATTTCATAAAAATCAGAGTATGACACTTGGGTAGGTTTCCTTGTGAGTACAGCGGCAGCACTACGCTGTGCGGCCTGTGCCCGCGCTGCCCCACGTAGCCTCCTTCGAGTGTAACACGCTCGCTGCGAGCGTAACACACTCGGGGCGCCATCGTCGAACGTTGCGCACTCGACCGAGTACGAGCGAGCGAAACCGGCGATTTGCAGACCTCTATATAGGATACAGCGAGGAAGAAAAAAAAATTGTGTCCTACCTGTGCTAAACTTTACTTGCAGTGGCAGCGGTTTAGTTTGCTATTGTTGGCAACGAACTATTCGCTTTAGGAGGATGATTAATTTACTGACCAGAACAGCATAAATTATTTATTTCATCTTGAACATCAAGAATTATTCCTCTTATTCTAACGTGACTGATATTTGAAACAGCATTCAACGGCCGTTGCAACATCAGCGCACCACGTCGCCGCCGTAAGTAAAATTGTACCCCGTCTTGTAGTGTTTTACACCATAGTTATGGAAAAAAAAACAGCAACGCCATAATTAGTTATTTGGTGTAGTATGTAACTAAGGTCGCCTCACTTTGTCCTTTCCTGTACTATGGCAGTTTCGAGGCATTCCTAAACAGAACGAACTCAAAATGTAATGAGGATACAACGAAATTAGAAACGGAACTACATAACATCCAGTTTCCTTGCAAAGATTTCTTATGTAAATTAGAGTATCAATAAACGAGAAGGAATGTCGTTACGTATTAAATTCAAATTTCCCCTGTCAAAAGAATCAAAGATGTCATTAAGCTGTGAATATCAAAGTGTAATCAGCAACTCGCCGTTCAATCTTTTTTTGTATTTGCAGAGATAAGACTGCGGCTCTTAATTCAAAATACTTCTGTTACTGAGGCAATAAGCACAACACGATCATCTATTGTTTGCAGCGGCAGCGGTTTAGTATGTTAACATTGGCAACGAAATATTAGCTTTATGTGGATCATTAATTTACTGATCGGAACAACAGGTATTATTTATTTCACACTAAGAAATATTCCCCTCATTGGGACTGATTTTTCAAAAAGGATTCAACGGTCGTTACCAACATCAATACACTGCACCGCTGCCGTAAGGAAAATCATAGTCCTTGTTTCATATTACACTTTAGTTATGAGAATAAACAACGCAGCATCGCCATCTATTAGTTATTTGCTATACTATGTCAGTAACAGCGCCTCTGTCGGGTCTTTGCTATACCACGCTGCATTTCATACACAGCATACACCAGAAACTACAAATTGCGATATCTTTTCTTCCCCTGATACGATTTTGTTGAAATAAAGCTTATATGTTGCCCCAAGGTACTCTCAGTTGACCTATGAAACCTCATGGATCTTTCCTTCCTTTGATCCGATTTTGATGAAACTAAGCCTATGTTTCTCTCCAATCTATTCTTAATTTACCTGTGAAAACCCATGAGAATTTGTGTAGTACTCTTGGAGATTACCTTAAACAAATAAGACATACACGAAGGCTTTTAGACAAATGGTTAAGTTATGATAACTTCATTTTCTCTGATCCGATTTTAATTATTGAAGCCTTTATATAACAGCACGATATGCTCAAGTTACGTGTGAAAACCCCATGAAAATTCGTCAAGTAGTTTAGGAGCTAGATGTGTTCAAAGAGACAGACAGACATGACGGTAGTTGATAAAATATTTCAAATTACGATATTCTTTTTTTCCGTGATCCGATTTTTATAAAGCGAAGTCTACATGGCGCCCAAAGCTACGCTCCAGTCACCTGTGAAAACCCCATGCAAATTCGTGAAGTAGTTTTGGAGGTAAGAGGTTTTAATGGTTGAAAAAACAGACACGACGGTTACTGAAAACACATAAAATTACCACGTCTCTTTTTTCCGCGATCCGATTTTGGTAAAATTATGCCCATATGTTGACCCAAACTTTTCTCATGTTTCCTGTGAAAACCGCATGAAGATTCGTCCAGTAGTTTTGAAGATTGAAGGGAACTGCGACAGGCCTACATTTACAGATTTATTTTTAGTATAGATTAGAAACTATTATAATGCGACAACTGATTTTGGGATAAGGGCAAACAAAAATTTTATTTGTAAAGTGATAAAATTGCTCTAGCTCAAAATTTAGATTTTCGACTTGATTCCATTAAGTATAATACGAAAAATTACACTCTCCTTGTAAATGAAGTATACAGATTAATATTTCTTTGTTTGGACAAAAACACATTTATCAGTAATGGTGAAACTGTCGTGTGTTGGAAGACAGTCGCCAATAGGCTTACCTCGGCATGGCTAAGACGGCGAACTCGTGCTTACCTGTAAACAAGAGAAAAACAGTGTCAGTAACCTCGAAAAGACAAGCAGGACACTGTATCTACTACAGTTGGTAACTACCGTTAGTCTACTGGTGAGGTGATAATTAACTTTATGGAGACAACGGGTGGGACTTCATATTTCGACAGTGCCGATACAATCTGCTATCACAAGTTCTACCGAGCCCAGAGTATATCGTGAATGAATGAATGACGGCAGGACCGCAAACAGAGGGGGAAGGGGGGGGGCATATCGGGAATTTATTTAGCCAATTCACCCAGTAAGACTTTTAATAAACATACGTAATACGGGTAAACTACTATTCTACTAATGGATGTTATAGTCCCGAAATTTCAAAAATTTTTGGCTAACTTTTTTAATATTCTGTTCCATGCAAACGACAACTACGATCATAATGAAGTAAACCCAGGCGGTTCTGTCCAGCCGTTCTCGAGTAACGGTATTTCATATAAACATAACGAGGATAGGCTGCCGCGCTCCGCTCGCCTCTGAACTGCAGAGGGTGGCAGTGGAGAGGTCGCGGTTTGTCGGACTTAACTGCGTGCTCTTCAGTCCGTAGCTAACAAACTACTTACACTACGGTAATCTAACCTACGGACAACATACACACCCATGCTCGAGGGGGGACTCGAAACCTCGCAGCACGGCGCCCAGTGCGCACGGCTAATAACAATTCCTTCTTGAGCTGCTGCCACAAAGCTACAATTAAGTTACGGCATACTAATAGAGACAAGAGCACAACCAACGCACACGCTTTCAATAATGGAGCAGAGAAATATAGGAAATTAGCATTTCATCATGACATACCAAATAAACAATAATCAAGACAGTAACTTCTCTCTCTGTTTCATAATCACAATGCTTTTCAATGACAAATTAAAGGCGACAATGGTGCAATTCCATCCAGCTCCCCATCTTTACTGTTGTCGTCACTGCCAAAATCGTCTTCGTCGTCGTCATCACCAAGACAAAGCATTAGTTGTTCATGATCCCATCCATTGCCTGAGCTGCCCAAATCAGTTTTTCAATGTGTTCGACTTTTTTTAAGATGCAGCATCCACATTGGCAACTGGCAGTCTTTGCACCTCTGTAATTGTGAAAGACTTATTATTGTTCCTTATGTAATTCTTCATATCACTTCATACTGATTCTATAGGGTTAAAATGGCAGTGATATGGGGAAAGCCTTATCACATCGTGACTCTGCTCCTTTGCTATTATTTGGTCGTAACAGCCTTACTTTGTGTCACGCGAACATTTTGACACTGACAGATCTGCAGCAATATTTCTTTCCTGTAGCCGCTGCACCATAACTTCTTTCCCATCGTTTGAAGTTGGGGCCTTGCTCAGTATCACTGAATGATATGGAGCACTGTCTATTAGAAACGTGGTAGGGACTGTGAATTCTTTTAAGAGGTTCCTGAACCTCTCAAGAAATCGTGTGTGGTCCATGTCTTCCTGGTAATCACCCGTCTGTTTCGATCGAAAAACGAGAAGTGCATCTGGGACAAACCCACCAGAAGAGCCCAATTAATCCAGCCCCTCTTCCCGTCGGCTGATGACCACGACTGCTTGCACTGTCATCCGATCAGCATTTCCTCACGGCTCCCCGGCATTAACCCATGTCTCGCCTAGCCATACTACGGAATGAATGTCTTTTCCCACTATTTTATGCAAGAAAAGGCTTCGAGCCGTAACAATATGCCCCTCTTCCCTCTTCCAACAGGACTCTGCGTCCATCCAGGGTTTTTTTTTTTTTTTTTTTTTTTTTTTTTTTTTTTTTTTTTTTTTTTTTTTTTTGTACTGGTATCCGATACTTTAAGCACAACTTTAAGTGAAGTTTTTCCACCCATGAAAAGTTCGCTTGTCAGCGAGAAATAGTTCAATAAAGGTTCGAAATTATTTTTAAAGTTTGTTTAAGTCGCTAAGTAGTCTCGTTATCATATACTGTTTTCATAAATTCTCGTCGCATTATGTGGCAGTTTATTGCAACTCCTGTTGTTTATGATCTTATATCTCCTGAAGCAAGTGTCGTATGTCGTTCTTCCTATTACAGAATTGGTACCTCGCAGTAAGGAAGATATGTACCAAATTTGGTTGAAATCGGTCCAGTGGTTTAGAACTAAATGTGCATAAATGACGCATAGATCTGGGTACTCTCACGCGGTGGCCTATTTATTATGACGTCATATCTCCTGTCGTGCTCTTTTGTTTTTGGGTCACGAACCTTCTTGGGCATACGGTGAACAGTTCACCAAAGTTTCATTGCAATCGAATGAATGCTTTCTGAACGCATAGAGGACATACATTCATATATGATTTATTATTAAATTAATTGCGACAACCTATGTTTATGCATTAACAATTAGAACATTCCGTTTTCTCTCGGAAATTGTCAATGAGCAACAGGAGATGTCTTGTTGTTCATAAGTATATATTTAACAATAATTGTTTATCAACAAATACCAGTAAAGTCAAGGGAATTGTAATTAAATTTAAACATGTTTTGCAGTAGATCGATTGGGAGGCGGAAACGTGATGTGGAGGTCAGGTAGTGACACTAAATCAGAAGTCCTGTATTCCAAACATCGTTAGAACCATCCATCACATCATTTTCTTTGGCGGATAGAAACATTTATAATTTTCACCACTAATTGTAATTAAATAGAAATGCAGTTGAAGAGTCGGTACAAAAACGTATGTACATTTATTCCCAATTCTTTAAAAAACAATTTTAAACACAGTCAAGTATTTGTGTTTAGCCAAAAAAAGGTATGTTCCCTTTTTGAGAACTCGTTCGCCACCTTGGGTCTTGGTGTACTACATCTTGCTTCTTATCTAATTTGCATATAAACCGTGTCAACGTGTGTCTTTCAATTAATAATTTCTAGAAGAACATTTCTTTTTCTTGGAATCGTACATACGGTTTAAGTAACGTAATACATCGAACCTGAATTACAGCTCGCATGGAACGCAATTTTGCAAGTAAATATAGACAAAGCATAAGGAAATTTGGTCTAATACTGTGGATGTGTGTCCTCTAATTGTTGTATAAGCTACGTACATTCATCGACAATTATTTTAAAACCGTTCTAACCAAAGTCAAACATTAACGACTATCCAAAAGAAGATAAGCCTTACGGAAATCGTTCGCCACCTAGGGTGTCTACGCAAAATAAATGTATCTATTCTCATAGACGATGTTTACAACAACTGATGGTCGTGTATTAGACAAAAAAAATTGCGCGCGTTAGGTAACAAACCGGTTGTAACGGTAACGATCGCCACAACTCAGAAACTAACTTGTGTCTCATCTTGACCAACACTCCCTCGATGTCCAGATGTATAACACAACAACAGAAAACATATAGTTTACAAAAATAAATTAGAATTTACTGACGGAAATAGCCATAATCGACAAGTACATGTTACGATTCAAGCACAACGTCTGCACGGACACCACAGATTTCGAACTCTGCAGCTTATACACAGTTATTTTACCGACGATAGCCCAGTCTGCCAGTCAGCCGCCGTTATAACTGCGTCATGCTGTTGTGATAAACCTGTCAGCAGCGCGTCCAAATATACATCTGCGAGAGATGCTAACAGTCTTCCTGGGCTCCGACAGAAAGGCAGAGGACGAATCGACACACATCTTGCTCTTCTAGACCATATTGCTATGGAATTCCTATATAGAATTTAAAGTTTACAATTATTTATTTATTTATTTTTGTAAATGAGCAGTCTGTTCTTTATGTTTAAACTAAACGAAAACCTATTGTACTACAATAGTTCCTTAGATCGATGTATCGGTATTTCTATTTCCTCCCTCAACCATTATTTCAACAGGTACAGGGAAGGTATGTTTTTGAACTCCAGTACACATCGCCATGTCTTCCTGTAATCGACCTCCTTAATGGTGGGCCTTCCGACAATTCTTCTGGACGAGAGAGTTCGGGTAGTGTTATTTTACCTCTTATTTCCTTTATAAAGCAATTGCTAAAGCAGTACACATCTGATAATCCATCTTGCTGAAACTAAACGTCGCAAGGACATTCTCTCTATAACAACCATACCCTGTTACAATATTAGACACTACAAACGACTGTTTTCGAAATGCTCAAGTCTTGCAAATACCGATAATCGAGCACTCCAAAAGACTGTTAAAATTGTTCTTTCTCTAAGTTTAAACAAAACTGAACCCTACTGTACAACGGCAGTTCCTTGGAATTAAAAAATAAACAATAAGAATGCACGAAATAATTTAAGATCAGCAGTTTACTAATTTCCAATTGTACTGACCTAACAACATCCTTCTTCGAAATGACACTCGCCAATAAAACCAAGGAATGGCAAACTGATGAGCCACTACGCAGACATCCGCCCCCTAACCGAGAGGACATAAAGGTAATACCTTACCTGCCCGATAGCTTGTATGCTGCAAGCTTACAATAGACTTATCATTTCCGTAGAGCAAGCTCTACCAGACCTGACTCAAAATACTACAGATAGAGAGAAAAAATCTTATTCCAAACACAAATTAAGTTCCTTTTCTGTGTTAACTAAGAACTCTTTTTTCATTCCAATAGACCGAACTCGGATTTATTTTTTTAAAGCGGTAACTACAAGTAGCTCTCTACCGCAAACGAATATGTCTTCTCTATAAACTAGGATGCTAACATACACTCTGCCACACCTGATTAAAAGAGAAATTTATCGCCATCAAACAAACCTCTCATATTTCGAAGTCCTATGTTAAAGTACAGACGATGGTAGATGATTCACCCTATTATAAGTAGTAGACAGTGCTTAAACACAATGACATTTAGTAGACCCTCTAGAGCAGAGCTTTCCAAACTGGGTGTCGCGTAGTAGTATAAAGGGTGTCTAGACTCTAAACAAAAAGCCTTGACATAAAATAACACAAAATATCGTTCTCTTCATACTACCCCAAAGACTCGCCTGCAGCTAATCATCCTTCTCTGCATTCAGTGCACCGCAGATCACGTATTAAAGGCGGATTAGCCGCGCGTACTCTAGCGCCGTGTTGCGGTGCGCGCGGCAGTCCGCCGTCGGGGATCCGATTCCCCCACTCGGGCATGGGTGTTTGTGTTGTCCTTAGGTTAGTTTACCTTAGGTTAAGTAGTTTGTAAGCTAGGGACTAATAACCAAGCTGTTGGGTCGCATAGATTTACAAACATTTGAACATCTCCAACAACTTAACGACGAAAGCAGTGCACCTCAGGCCTCATCAACGATAGCGCACAGTGCGAGTAGAACGTCCGCTAGCCGACAGATAAACAGGCATCGAACATGTTGTGTCTACACTTATTTTTGGTTGAAGTATAATTGCGTACGTGCAAGGTAATGGCCGCAGACGCTTCTATCGCACCAAATGAGTGTTTGGACCTGCCATCACAGTGCAGGGAAACGCGACAGGCCTCCGGCAGATTCGCGTACACCGACTATCATATTTCTACACTTTTTTCTGACTACCAAGCAAACGCAACCCGCCAATCAACCAACCCTTAAGTACACCACATAGACCGCAAACGTTCTATCGGGAAGCGGGGTTCGCTAGATTTACGGACACATGTCAATTTTCGATGTTATAAACCCAGTAAACAAGTTGCGAACCACGACTAAACACATTGAACAATTATCCTCTAAGGAATTCATTAGCCAAGACCGCGTGGATGGGACTGACACACCGTACAAGGATGCACTATGTAAATATTAATATCCTCGTTTAAAGCAATTAAACAGTATTCTAGAGAGTCAAAACCACGATCAATTCGGTAATTGTATATTGTAACGTCCAGTCTGGTAATGCGGTGTTCTTGACCAAACGAAGAAGTAAAAGTTTCCCGCAATCGGCTGTCAGGACACCAGAACTCCTTATTTGCCAAATAGTTTTATTTTTAATTCTGCAATACGGCGTCAAACACATTAAAAATCGATTCCAGTTCTACACTCTTGGTACTGAAAATGTTTCAGATATATTGTCTGGTGAAGTATGCAACGCGGAGACAAGGATGATCAAACGGTTAGGTGTACACGAGGGATCTGACAGTCTGGTCCCAGCATCAACAACGCTTCCTTGCCTAGCTGTCTCCTTCGGAGGTATTCGATGGCTTTTATTCAATTCTTAATTCAAAGATGACGGAGCCCAACTTTTTGAACAAAAGGGATGTTATAGATGCTGAGCCAGGATGGTTGAGCGGAGTAGTGGGCATAGGGTTGAATGATAAGGCGTGAAGTTAAGATAGCATTAAAAAGGCCTTTATTGCCACAAGTTATTATATAGTGCTAAAGGGGACTCGGAGGGAAGTCGACACCTGTCCCTAGAGGTACATGTTGGACAAAGTAAGTCGGAGCGAGCTCAAGACAGCACGTCCGATTGGGTCGGAGGCCGGGGCGAGAGAGAGCGTCTGTTCTTGGCGCGGCTGTTCATGTCGCGCCAGAGCGAGCCTCACGCGGCCACTGAGCTGGCTTCTGGTCGGTGGCGGACCCTCGCCAGCAGAGCCGAGCCACCCAGGAGCGCCGCATCGACAACACGGGTCGGGAACTTCCGGCAGCAGGCACGCCGCACGGCCCGTGACTCGGCCAGACCACCAGGCTGACTGAATAGCGTATGAGGGGGCAAAGAAAATTATTTCCCGTCCCTATGTACCCCAAGGGCAGGCGTCGCCCTCGTACAATGCTTTTAAATGCTGCGGATTAGCTATTAGCTAGTTACAACTCCGTGTAATATATCATTATGACTTGAATGAAGTAAGCATCTGAGGATGCAAATACATTTCGCAAAACGTGTCTTGTGTTCTGATTAAAGAAATTTTTAACAGTCGCGGTGGTATATTCAAAAGAAAATGAATCATTTCGACTGTGGTTGCCCGATGAATACAGTATTGTGTTTCACAGAACTTTTGATGCATACGGTATAACTTTTTCAACACCATACTGAATTTGTACAAGCAATGCACCATTGGTGTAACTGCTAGAGTCTGTGTGAAGTTCGGTTTCCGCATTCTCGTCGTATAAGGCGGTGCGGAAGTTACAGTCTCCTGAAGTGCTCGGAAAGCTCTTTCATTCGTCACATCTAAGTAAAACTTGACGTCTCCCTGCAGAAGTTCTTGCAATGGACGTGCCTTGCTAGAAAAACCGTTTACGAAATGACGGGAGTATGAGCAGAGCCCGAGGAAACTTCTCACATCACGGATGTGCTGAGGAGTTGGAAATTCTATGACTGCCCTTACTTTATCTGGATCAGTACGGACACTTCCGTCTACTATGTGCCCCAGGATTTTTATCTCTTTGGCGACGAAGAGGCACTTCCTTGGTTGAGGTGGAGTCCTGCTGTCTGAACACACTTTAACGCAATGGAAAAGCGGTTTAGATGTTTCTCAAATGTCATTGAGAAAACGACAATGTCATCTAAATAATAAAACATGTCGTCCATTTAAGGTGTCGCAGCAAGTTGTCCATCATGTGTTCGAATGTGGCCGGGGCATTACACAGTCCAAACAACATGACCTTGAATTAATAGATGCCGTCAGGCGTATTAAAATCGGTTTTCTCCCTGTCATCTTCGTGAACCTCTATTTGCCAGTAACCTGTCTGCATGTCCATAGTTGAGATGTATGTAGCTCCTTTCAAACAGTCTAAGGTGTCGTCAAGTGCGCGGAAATAGGAAGATTTTGTTCAGCCGCCGATAGTCGACACAGAATCTCCACATGCCATCCTTCTTCGTTACGAGGACCACCAGAGACGACGGAGGACTCTGAAGGTTGAATAATGTCATCGTGCAACATCTTCTCCACTCCCTCCCGAATTATCCGCCTTTCAGCTGGCGACACTATACGAACGCTGGCTAATTGGCGGATGGTCTCCAGTATTGATACCGTGTTTTATCAAGGGCCGTTTAATCTGGCTCCTCTCCTGCCTTGCCTCGTATACACGTGAAAATTGTTTGAGTACGCTTAACACCTGCTGACGTTGTTCCTGGGTCACACCGAGCCCTATATGTAAGTCCACTGTAGTTCCAATTAGTGCGTTGTCGGCATTAACAGCAGTGCATAAGACTGCGTCGATGACATTGAGCTCACCGTCCTGCACTGGTTCAGCTGTTCCAATACACATTCCTTTAGAAAAGAGTTGCGACTGCTCGTGAAAATGAGTGATCCAAAGTTCTCCTCGACCGCCTGTAATGCTTAAGACAGCCGCTGGTATGATATTGCCTTCTTTATACTGATTAACTATTTGCGATCTACAAGCACTTCACAGTTCAGCTTGTCATCTCGGCTGCTGACTGGAAATATTCTATTTGTTAATGGCGGAATCTCAACATTCTCGACAGCAACCAACCTCCCACAGGAATTCGTGTATTGTGTACTCGCCTCAATTTGTAGCTCAGATCTTCTAGAGTCAATGACAGCTTGGGATGCCTAAAGGAAGCCATTCTGTTAAAAGAACAGATTCAAATGGCTGCATCCTGTTGTTGATAGTTATTCTGGCGACACATGTTCCTGACGGCTGGAGGTATTTTCCACTTGCGATCTTCAGCACAGTTGCTCTTGTATAACAGAACATTATCTTCTTTTGTTTGGGGCGGTAGTCATTCGACAATACAGAGAAGGAAAGTCCTGGAGCGAAAAGTGCTCGGACAGGTTGGTCGTCGATGATGAAGTCAATGCGATTTCCCGACATCTTAGCGACTGTCGTCTACGGGGGATTTTGACCTGCGGCGGCCTCACCTCCGTAGATGGCCGCCTCGCCTAGTTTTGCTGAACACGGCGGCTAGGCGAGCGGCTGGTATCTCTATAAGGCGACGGTGAACAGCAGCGGCGTGTTGAAGCGCGAACACATCCAGGATTGGCGACGGGTCTTTCCCATAGGTCAACAGTAATCGTATGCAGTTGACTGCCGTTGAAAGGACAGCTCCGACGGTTGGCGTCTTCAGGCATAATATTTGTCAAATACTCTCAACTACCTACAGTAGTACTACATACCCAGGTAGCCAACAGTGAAAACACATTGGCATGTTGTCTTCTGTCCTATTGCGAGGCGTCGTAGTTGCCGGAGGAGTTGCTTCTGGCCGCGTCGGTCGGTTCCTAGGCTGCGTAAGTCATAGTAGGGCGAGGCCATTCTTCACGTTGGGTGGGACTGGCAGGCCTGACGTACCCATCACATATCCCTGACACAACCCTTTCTCAGCAGTGTCGGCTCCTTCATACAGGACTGACATCCAAGGCCATAATCAGGTGCTGGCTTCGTCCAACGCTCCCGGCTGCCATAAATTGTTGTAATTCATCTCTCAAAATTTTACGGATTAGTCTCGGAGCAGTTCACCGTAGCGTAATGAGCGGCCCATTATTTTGAGATGAACGAACATATTAGACGGTGGTTCGAAACAACCTGGGAGCGGTGGCTCAGCGTGCTCGATGCCTCTGTAATGAAAAGTACGACAAAACAAAGTCCATAAAGGACCGATCAAACGGAAGAACCTACGAGACGAGAGACAAAGAAAGAGGACTCAACGCCATCTGTATTAAAAAATTCTTAACGAACAACCCAGAACCAACATGAAGAAAATACCGCAAAGCATCGATCTACCTGAAGAACAAAAAATATAAACAAAGAAATAAAAATAAAATAAAAAACCGCCACTGGCAATTTCTTTTCATATTGCTTCCTACAAGGTTCTCGCACACTCCTGTTAACTGAACACAACTATATTCTGCAAGATTCTGAGTTGTTCAAAGGTAACAGCGCTTTCTCTGAGTGGTTCATTTGCTCTATTTTGTGAACATACCATTAAATACATACGAAGGAATCGCAAACATAGACTTATTTACTACATGTACAGTTGACAGCAAAAAAAGTGGATCACCCCTGAATTCCAAAGTGGAGGCAGCACCTGCCGCTATGCGTCGCAGGTCGTCAAATCATTCCACATTACAGGCATTACCTAACCACAATAGGTACTATGTAAGACACTGAAGACTATTTCTCCTTGTGGCATTCAGTGAAGCTGCAAACCAATACCGTCGTGCAACAAATATTAGAATATGTGTTATTAGAGATGAAACAGTAGCACTCGTAAATTAACTTTCATTGTAATAAGCAAATAGTAGATATGATGTCACACTTATTTAATGACGTGATATGATTTTGTTCGTAATCTGCATCTGAACATACTGTTAACCAAACAAAAGTTGTGTGCCTGATCGAGACGCAACTAGGCACAAAAAGGCGTAAAACCTGATGTTTGCTATTGTATAATAGGAAGGAATACTGCTGATATATTTATTTTTCTACCGTGGACTACAACCCCGCACATACCATCAGTCCTGACCTGACACGATGAGGTGTCAGCTGCCACACTGTCGTTCACTATTAGTTAGGGTCGCACCGTTCGTAGAGACGCGCATAGGTTTGGTATTGCGAGGAAACAAAAATTTGTTTAACTTAGTAACGCATGGACATGTGCAATGTTGAATTGAGACAAAGCAGAGTCCTGGAATCGGACCCATAGCTTAGCAATTTATGTTCTATAGGGCCTCCAGCGTTAAAAAGGTCAGCAAGTGACGTATTATTATAATTAAACCAATCGCTGCTATTGAGTGTTTGTTATTTTCACCACTACAGATCCGTTTCGGGTAATACTGCCATTGTCAAGTGAGCTGCGTTTTAGATGCAAACATTAAGATGAAAACAATGATATGTCGTAATATTACCGTAATAATCTTAACAACTGCTTACGTATGTGTCTAGATGTTCAGACATACATAGGGCATCTAAAGCATATATATAAACTGTCAAAAATATTTTGATAATATTGCGTATTTTGACAGTTACAGCTAAGATGTCATATGTTTACAAAAGATGTACAACAGATATTTATGTTGTTATGATTTGATATATCTTTGACGTATTTGACATATGTGTTAATAAATTGTAGATGCTATAATATGCTCTAGTTTTGAAGTACATGTTGTATACATAACATTTTACGTTTTACCGTTAATTTCTATAATCGATTTTCGAAAGCTGCGTAAATGTTTATTCGTAAGCTTCTTATATGTTTCCAGAGAGTGTTTGATACAGATGTTCAACTGTTGGTTTACGTTATCAATGGATTTTCGTTACGGACTAACCTTTTTCATTGACGAAAAATTCAATAAAGTTTTTTAATAATTTTGATGTTTAAGGTTCCAAGGACCGGTGTACATCGAAGTAACGTCGTGCGTCAGCGATATATCTGGAACCGGCCGACTCGCACAATCGATTGTATCCATTAATGCGAGGCGGGACAAATGAAATGTTTCCGTAGTAGTACATTTCTAGTTCGTTGGGGTGATTCTATTTACACTTCGGTAAAATCAGACGTGACGTCATTATGACGTATCCACACTATCGAAGACGACTGGAGCCATGATCGACTTGTGTGATCGTTCTAGACGCAAAACTGCGGTTCCAATTGTAGCAGACGAATTAAAGGAGTAGCTGATAATATCTTCAGTTGGTAATAGTATATTCATTACAGTTTCGGAAGCTATAACTTTGCTTTCTTTTTTTTTGAAAATAAGAAGCTATAAACTTTCCGAAAAAGGACCTACACTGTGAGCTCTAAAACGTTATTCCGCCCATTTGTGAAGGTTGTGTTTAAAACTAATGGAAACTTTTTCTCTAAGCGAAAAATGGTACCGAGTTGCATTGTACTACGGAGTCTACGTTAAACTAAGAGGACAAAATACGGTTACCAGGCTATGAAGCGACAATGTGTACTTGGACATGTCATAATATGCGACATACAAAAACAACATATAGTCGCCGTAGGTATATGTATGTTTTCGACGAAACTATAAATCAAATGAGCTGGATATTAATACAGTCATTGGTTACAGAGGCTTTGCGAACATCAGGTAACACATTTCGTAAAACTGGGTACTCATCAACCGCCAAGTTACTGCAACATGATAGTTCTATTCTTTAAAAATGTCTGAAGTTGTCGTTCTCGAAGGCTCGGTCTGCGTTATTTCTGACATAATTATCAATTTACATTTACTGAAATTTCCGTCAGTGCTTTCCAAAACATGATACCAATATTAAGTAAGGCTTAGTTTTGTCACTAAACTACGAAGGAAAAAAGTATGCAGTTCAGAAAGAATGTCGAATTAAGCGTGTTGTCCCACCCAAAACCAGCGTCTCGAACGATCGCAAAAGTCGATGCGCCGTTCATCTGGACGTCGATAGTGTGGATACGTCATAATGACGTCACGTCTGATTTTACCGAAGTGTAAATAGAATCACCCAGTTCGTTGTTCGTTATGTGCGCGTCTACTTCGAGTTCTGTTAGTGAGTGTCAAACGGAGTCTTTTACGTGGAAGGCTCTAATTCCTCGCCCGAGTGATGATGAAAAATGTGTTCAGTTTTGTTGGGAATATGGTTTACTGCCTAATAAACAACCGAGAGATTATGTTGACTGCAAGAACCAGGAATGTGTCGTATTAATGAAGAGAGCGGACAGGATCAATTATCCATGGCAGCTGATGTGCAGGAAGTGTAGAAAGAGGACAAACATTACAAGCAACACACGGTTTGAGAATACCAAATTAAATATTGAACAAAGTGTGTTAGTTTTGTCATGTTGGGCTAGAAACTATACTAGTGAAGAGACAGCGAAAGAGGCCGGAGTGTCAACCAACACAGTACTGGACTATTTTCATTTATGTAGGGAAGTGTAATGTTATTGTGACAAACAACAGTGTCCCAATAGGAGGCGAAGGGAAGGTTGTGGAAATTGATGAATCACTTATCGCGACTAGGAAATACGGGAAAGGACGATTGTTAAAGAACGAACTGAACATATGTGGATTTTTGGCGGAATAGAACGTGAGTCTAGAAAGTGTTCATTCTAGAGGGAAGGACACTCTAATTGCTATCGTTAAACACTTTATAAAGCCGGGTACGAAAGTCATCACTGACGGGTGGCAGCCGTATCAGTGTCTAAAGGACGAAGGCACTGAACATAAATTTGTAAACCATTCTGTTGAGTTCGTGTCATCTGACGACCCCACAGTTCATACTCAGAACACTGAACGTTTGTGGAGGTCCGTGAAATCATCCATAAAAAAGGAGGGTGGACCATAGACGAAGACGATTTGTACCTTTTTCAATTTCTGTATTTGCATAATTTAAAACTGTCCGGTACAAAACATGCAAGTGATATCCTACCAATGTTCCTGAAGGATATAGCGGAAGTCTATCCGGTGTACGGGAAAAAAGGATTGCGGCCGATTGCCTACACCACAGGCGGTATTACGAACGATGAAGAATCTGACAACCAATGTAAGAAAACGCTTACCTTATAAATAAATAGTAATTTGTAGCGAATTAACAACGTAACTATTCAAGTGTACCTATATGTAATCAGAAGCCTATTGAAGCGTATATCGTTGTAGTGTAATGGATAGCGTTGTGAATTAGTAATTCGCACTATATAAAGATGTAGGCTCGGAACTTTGCCTATCCTAATATTTTTATTTTCATCTTTACGTTTTTAAATGACTTCTCTGAATGTATTAAAAGTTAGTTCCACGTTTCTGTCTTTTATTTACATTTACAACTGATTACAAAACAAAGGACGAAACAGTTATTTGGATAGTAATTTCCGAATATGTGATGATTTCCGAGTGTGTGTTTAGGGGAATACTGCCTTAATAACAAATCACTGTAAATGTAATAATATTTTCGGACGGGTAATATCACTTAACAAAGTACACTGAGAAGGATAAATATTTCTGTATTTGAGACATAATTCATTGGTGGGGTCATTAATAAAGAAAACGTTGATACCCTAACACAGGTTTGTCTGAGTAATGACACAGTGTGCATTAAACTGTTTTATTGTGGGTACAAGGTAGGTACAATCCAAACAATATATTGGTATCGGCAATTGTAAGATAAATAACGGTCGCAGCAACTGGAGCTTCAAGATACTGAGAAACACAGATGTTTAAAGACGTTTCCCAAGTTCTTATCAATTGTACATTTTAAGCTTTTGTGGCCGTTTGTTGACATGTTGTTCGTTGGCATCTGTCTCGAGATTTTCTGTCGAAGTTTGATGTCAGTCAGACGTTTCGCCCATTATGAGCTGTTGACATTGCCCAAGTTTCACCCTCCAAGAGCAATGAAGTATAAAATTTTTACAGTGCTAGCCAATCTGAAACTAAATTGGTGGTAGCGAAATGTAACTTGTAAAATCAAACAAACGTTGGCTGAAAACTCCTAGACAGAAGCCAGCAGGCCCTACGTACAACATTGATTGTGAGTGGGTACACGATTTAAAGAACGTTATTATTGAATATTTATTTAAAAAATAATTAGTTGAATAGTCACTGAAAGATACGTACTGTCTATGAAACTGTTATTTTCCACTCTGACAGGAAAGAAAATTTCGTAATACCTAAAGAAACACCAAGCTATTTCGCGAGTAATGAACAGACTGAGGTCAACACTGCCCAAGAGTCAACACAAAATAGCATGATCGTCTGCGTATTTTCATTCTGAGCTGTCACTTTTGCGTTGCGTAGCGTACTCAAAGATCTTGAAGACACAGATACTATACATCTGACAGCGAAATTACAGATACTTCCGGTTGGTATTTTTCCGCCGCTAACGTCATGTTTTTATAAGTCCGCGAGTAGTGTTTCATGTGTAGACGTTAAAGTTCGTGTCTGTGATCTTATTAAACATCGTTCTGTCCCGCATCACGCTACCTTTTTTGTCGAACATTAAACTAGGCATTCCTATAACTGTAGTAAAAGATATATCTGCCTGCATCCCGTGAGATGCAGCGAAAGCGCGTGCGTAACACTTTTGGAAGCGGTTGAATTAACATTAATCTGGGCAATCCTGTGACTGCAGTAAAAGATAGATCTGTCTGCATCCCGTTATTTTTCTTTCTTTTTTTTTTTTTAATAAAAAGTTAAACATGAAAACCTATGTCGTACTTAAACGCACGCGCGATAGCGCGTACGTAACATTTCGGGAAGCATTTTTTCTCTAAACAGACTCTGTTCCCTCGACATAATTTTTTGAACAAAAGAGCATTGCAAAACATAGCTTCACTTTTACGTTTCGCTAGTCTCTCGCGCCGTATTTCACCAGTTTCGTAATTGTACTTCATTATTACGAAGAATAGCTCTCCTGATGCTACATCGTATTCTACAACTACAATAAACGAGCCATTTTCAGGGTGATTTTGTGTTCTACATTGTCCGGAAGTGAAACGTTATCATTCCATGTTTTTTCCGATGTATAATTTTTATTTCAGTATTGCTATTTCTGGTGTTTTAGAATCCCCCCGCTCAAAACTCTTTAATTCCCGCGGTAATCTCGCCTCACATTAATGAGAACAGAATACAATCGATTGTGCTAGTCGACCGGTTCGAGATATATCGCTGACGCACGCCGTTACTTCGATGTACACTGGTCCTTGGGGATTACCAGTTTGTTCATTTAGTACATTTTGAGGGTTGTTACGTATATGTATATAGAGTTCAATTTCTTCAAGGATAGTCATTATAGGGCCTTTAGGAATTTTATGGAGTACATGCAGTGCATATTCAATAGTATCAACCCTGTACTGACGTTCTTTTAAGTGAAGAAAAAATTTTGATTTGTTGTTTTCTGAATGTCTAATGTGTTCTTTAAACCGTGTGTGGAAATTTTGGCCAATGTAGAAGTTATCACAATCAGCACAAGTGATTTTATATACACCTGGGTTATTGTATATGGGAATTTTTGTATATGCTACGTATTGCAGTGTGTCTAATTCTTTTGGGATTTTGTCTGCTTGTAATAGTAGATTTTGTAATCTGTTGGTCATAGAACGAAAGTAAGCAAGTTTTTGTGACATGGGGTGACAGAAATTTGCATTTATATTATTGTCTGTGGTGGTAGGTATTCTGTAAATATCAAATATTTGATATCCATCTTTTTTACTAATTGTGAGGTCTAAATAATTTATAGCATTATCTGTCTCTGTTTCCATTGTAAAACTAATTTTTGGAAGGAGATGATTTAAGTCTTGGTGAGTTTCAGGGATATCTGCATCTATTCCATTAATTAGCAGAATTCTATCATCGACATAACGGTAGTAATAAATGTTATTGAGTATAGGCCAGCTAGAGCTGAAAAATTTTTCTTCGTGATTATTAAGGAAAATATCTGCTATCGTTCCACCTGTACTATTACCTGTAGCTACTCCATCTGATTGGGTATAAATTTTATTATTAAATTTAAAGTAATTTTGAGATAGGGCGACTTCGAACAGATATACAAATTCTTGTGTTGCAATGGGCGATGTTTTCCTGAACTGTAATAAATTGTTGTCAATAATTTGTATCGTTTCTTGTACATGTACATTACTATACAAATTAGTGATGTCAAAGGAAACAACTTTTGGATTAGGAGGTATTTTGATGTTTATCATTTTCTTTGTCAAGCTGCGCGAGTTTTTTTATTGTAAATTTGTTGTTGTATGTAAATAGTTTGGTCAACATCATATTGAATTGTTGCTTAGTAAGTAAGTTGGACTGTTTATACAATTAAGTAAAGGTCGAATCGGAACTGAAGGCTTATGTGTCGTAGGCTGTGCACGAAGTCTAGACATACATGGGTTCATTACTATGCAAGATTTTTTTCTCAAAATCTGACAAAATTACATGATTTTATGGCCTTTATGGTCACAGGACAACGGCGCTCATAATTTGTTGACGTTGCTTATCTTTCGCATGCACTGCTCATTTTTTACATTGTGCTAATTTTTTTCATTGTTCCGTACAACGTCTTTCTGTTTTCTCGATTGATCTGTGTTCAGTTTTTCAAGGCCTATCCACTGCGCCAATTTGTAACTAACAAGGGAACCTCCTCATCGCTCACCCCTTAGATTTAGACATATGTCACAGTTTGTTTTAGGGCCGAGAGAGAGAGAGAGAGAGAGAGAGAGAGAGAGAGAGAGAGAGAGAGAGAGAGAGAGAAGGAATGTTTTACAGAAGGAAGGATAGATTATCAGAGGTATAAAAGAACACTGCTTCATAGAGAGGACCGATGGATAGTAAAGAAAGCACAAACAAAAGTAGAACTATTTCTCTATAACCTAGGCTGTCACATAATCCTGTGGCGTTTCATTCAGATATTGAAAGAAGTTAATGAATATAATGATGGTAAACGTATCTGCCACATAATATTTCACCTAACTAACAATGATACGGTGCAGGAAACTATTCTCTCCTGTAAGCACTGCGATCTGGAGTTAAGAAACCTAAATAACTAAGGTAGTTAAAAGACTAATCAGTTTTTGTGCCAGCATCAGAAACTGTAAATACGTAGTGTATCACTGTGCATTTATAAAGTGTGTCTGAAAAAATAAGTGCTGCACAACGGAAATTAACTTCAGCTGATGTCCTTCATTTACACGATTGTACTATTATTAACTGTTAAGTGTTTCGAAAAGGACTTAAAGTCGTTTCAATTTCTGGACTGTTCCATGCTTATAAAAAAAAGTGCCAAAAAGAGTATGGCAAGTTGTAATTACTGTTATGTTGTCCCTACAGTTGTAATACCATACTTTTCACGGCAGTGGAAAAAAAGCTCTTTGCATTCCAAGGAGAAGGTTGGTGACTGAAATGTCACGGAAAAATCGGAAATCAGTGAAAATGTTTTTATTTTATTATTGCGTCTGCACCACATCCCCCTCCCCTCCCCCCCCCCCCCCCAACTTACAGGTAAAAATCGGAAAACATCGGAGACCTCCTATCCCCTAATTCACTATACTACACAATCTGATATATTCTTTCAACTTTTTCGACGTTCTCCCTCTATTCCGTCAGGTAATAATCGCACATTGTTCAGCAATACTGCAGAAGAGGTGGAACAATTGTAAGGTTGGCAGTCTCCTTAGGAGACGTTTAAATCTTCTAATTGTTGTGTCAGTAACAGACCGTTTGTTTCACCTTCGCCAAAACATTCCCAGTTACCACTGTTTTTGAATTCAACCACAGGAATTTCGTTATATGTATTATCTTCAAATTTGTTTTGCTTATCGATATCTAGAATGCTGACGAAACTTTTAGTAATCATGTTCAGAGCCAAATGCATATTGTTGTTTAAGGTCAATTGTCACAATTTGCGCCGTGAAGATATAAATTCAAAATCATTTCGAAATTGACTTTGCTTTTCTGGAGAGTTTACAAGTCGGCAGCACTAACTGCCTCAAATCTAAGAGCAATGTTCTGACTGCTCATTAAATATTTCGAATATATAACCGAATCAGGAGAAGCCTACCTGATTGGTCACTCTTCCCTTTCACTGGATGACTCCTCGTCAGTTACTACAAACCATTTCCCTGCGAACAGGACATCACAATCCCAGTCGCACGACTGCGACTATACTCGTTAGGAAAGCGATACGGTTCGACGTTGATTATGACTGAAGATACCAAATGTTCAAATATTTGTATAGTTTATGGGACTTAACTACGGGGTCATCAGTCCCTAAACTTACGAACTACTTACGAACTAGGACGGCACAAATATCCATGCGCGAGGGGGGGGGACTCGAACCCCCGACCGTAGTGACCGTGCAGACCGTGACTGGAGCCCCTCAGTCCCCTCGGCCACCGCGGCCGGCAGATATTTCATAACGCTGGAAAAAGTTTTTGTTCAAACGTCCTGCTACATGTCGATATTGGTACAATGGATCTGTAACTTAGTGGATTACTTTTATTTTCTTTCTTGTGCAACATTCTATTCGACTCCCTGCCAAACCTGTAATTGCTCCGCCTCTTCTGCAGTACTGCTGAGCAGTGTATGATTATTAAGGGAGGACGTTGAAAAAGTTGAATACATATATCAGAATAAGCAGTATAGTGAATTGGCGGAAAGAAGGGTCTCGGATGTTTTCCGTTTTTTCATTGAAGGGGGGGAGGTCAGGGGGATGACGTGCGGACGCAATATTAAAACAAAAACGTTTTCATTGTAGCATGCTCTGTCCACGAGATTTCAATCACTAACCTTCTCCTACGAATGCTAAGAGCTTTTGTACTTACTATTGTGGTGTTACAAAAGAATAAGTTAAAAGTTTGCCAGCTTATGGACGGATCAACATAGCAGTTAAGTCGCATAATATTTCAAACACATTTTGACATTTGATTTGATCTGGTCCAAAAGCAAGCAGGCTAGAGTAAAAAGTGATTTCTTGCATGGGGGAAAGTACAAGGAAACTTATGGCAGTATGAGGGACTTTTGTGAGGCTGAAATCAGAAAATTAGTGCATCTTGACTCACCTTTAGATGAAATAATATTGGTGGACACCATACGTAGAAGATTACTAGGAAGAATAAAGCAAGCGTTAGATTGTGGACCTGAAGATTCAGTTGAGGACTTCTTAAGATTTGTTGGAAGTTTAGACAGAAATCATGAGAGAGAAAGGGAGAGAAACTGCTACCAAGAAGATAGTCGTGAGAACCGAAGTAGACAGCAAGGTGGGAGTATGGATTATAGGAACATACAAGGAAGAAACGACAGGAACCAAGGTTACTACAAGTCTAATGGAAACGGGCAGGAAAACTGAATGTCGCTCCTATGGAAGCCTGTCAGGTTGGGGTGAGAAATAGGACAAGAAATCAGGCTACCACAAATAGGATCAGATTTGGACACAAATGGAAAAATGAGCAATATAGACAGGGACAGAAGGTAACACACAGGGTAAATCGGCTCAAGTTTAACAAAGAACTGTGGGAAGTCATTAAGAACCAGGCTTGGAAAGAAGAGGACAAGTGTACAGAACCAGAAGAGGTCATACTAGATGATGATACTGTAGCCAATATGTATAATGCAAGTGAAGATATTTCCGAAGAAGAACCCGAAATCAGTGAAGAACAAGATGTGTTTGGACTGTGTAAATTGCTAAGTGATAAGGTTGAAGATGCTGAAGACAGACTGAATGTTACTGCTCGTGAAACTGTGAAGACTGAGAATCATGAAGATTTTTATGTTTTGTCTAGTGTGAGTTCAGAGCAGTCAGAGGATGACAGTGTTGAAGATAGTGAAGAAGATGTGGAGGTCATGGAGTTTGCAGATTTGTAGAAGGAACTTGATGGGATGATTTATGTTGAAGTTAAGTAAGGTTGCATCGTGTCTGATGGCCAGTGTGAGACAGTGTGTGTTGTAGATGATGTCAAGTCTTGTGAGAATCAAGTCGTACCAGTGAAACTGAGCAGTTCTGAAAGTTGTCGAAGCAGAAACAGACAAGAAGAGGTAGGGAAAGAAATCTTGCATTGTGTCATACAAAGCTACATTGATAAGGAAGGGAAAGCCAATGTTCTAGATAAGTTAATGTGTAAATATCATGAGCTAGAAGATAACATGCCTAAGTTAGAGCAGTGTGTTACCAATGATAATTGTGTTGCTAATAGATATATGGCTTTTCAATCTGTTAAAAGTAATGTGTCCCTGAACCATGTTCAAGCTAATGACGATTCCTGTACTATGAAATATGAAGACATTATTGAAGATATTACACATGAAGAAGAGGAAGATGTACAATATGATGTCACTGGATGCCCATATATTACCGTGTTTATTAATGGAAAAGGCAAGGAAGCATTAATTGATACAGGTAGTCCAATCAGTGGAATTTCTGAACAATTTAGAGACTGTGTGAAACATGTACCGGACTACATACAGATGCCTGTAGTAGGAATCAAGATCAAGGGTGCTACCGGCAGACACAGCAAGGTAGTTAACCGGCAAGCCTTGTTGAACTTCAGTGTGAATGATGTCAATCTATGTCAAAGATGTCTAGTAATACCTAATCTGTCTGAGGATATCTTGCTAGGAACTGACTGGATCATGAAAGTGAATGCTGTATTTGACTGGGGAGGAAGAAAAGTTATGTTTGTGGACCCAAAGACTGGTGTTTTACATTGTACTGCTATGATATTGAAAAATGGGAATAGTCTTGAGTAAGCAGAGTGTAGAATTAGATTTATTAGATCATAATAGAGATGTAGAAGACATGCATGAAGAGCCTGAAGAAGCCATGGAGGATATTGACTATCATGAACTAGTAAAGGAAGCCAACAAATTAGACAAAGAACAAAAAGAAGAGCTAAGAAGAGTCTTGTGGAACTATCATGATGTGTTCGATGACAGACCGGGGACAGTGAAAAACTACCAGTGTACCTTGCGGGTCAAACCACACGAACCATTTTACAACCATATGGTGTCCCTATTGCAAAAAGGAAAGCTGTAGAGAAAGAACTTGAAAAGACGGAAAACTGGAACATAATTGAGAGGAGTACTAGTGAATACAACAACCCGATCATCGTGATATCCAAGAAGAATGGAGGTTTGAGAATTGTACTTGACTCCAGACATCTGAACAAGTTTTTAGAAAGGGAAACTGACCATCCAGAAAGCATCGCCGAACTATTGTATAAATTTGAACATATAAAATATATGACTAAACTGGACTTGACTTCTGGTTTTCATCAGGTGCCACTTGCCAGAGACTCAAGGAAGTACACTGTTTTCTTATATAACGGAGGAAGCTATCAGTACTGTGAGGTCCAATTCGGATTAAATGTTTCTGTAGCTGAATTTATCAGAGCTTTCGATTTGATATTAGACAAAGATCTTGTTGATAAGTTAACTGTGTATGTGGACGATATCCTTGTCACTGGTCAAACCTGGAAAGAACATATAAGCTTACTGGAAGAAGTGTGCATAAGATTAAGAGCAGGAAGGATGTGTCTTACGCTAGAAATATGTAAATTTGCTGTGGAATACATTAAGGGCAAGGACAATCTTGTTGCTGATTCACTCTCTCGTTTGCCAGTGGGGGGAGGGGGGGTGAATTTGAAGAAAGCATTTGGACTGAGGAATATAACAGAAATAAAGCCATACAGACAGTAGTGCGTAATAATGAGACTTTGTACAGGTGCTATTTTTGTAAAATTTATTGCAGCTATGAGTTTTGTACATATGTATTATTTGATGAAATATCTTGGAACTTGTATTTTCAATATGTTGGATATTAACGCTTGTAACCTCAGGAAAGTACACATTCTGTGTGTGCTAAGTGCGTTGGCAAGCACTGGATTTCTAGCTATGTGGTAGCATACTTCTGATTTCCCTTTCTGGTGCCACATCTCCTACTCATTCTGTAATCTGTTCAAATTATCTCATATCTATCATTCTATCCTCCTTTAGTGTTAAGGTATGAAATGTGCGTGTAATTTTTTTATGTCAATAAGAATATCGATTTCAAGATAGTTTCTTCCGTTAGACTTTTCACTGTATTACTTTATGTCACAGTAAAAATTAGAATTTAAATTGTTGCCATAGTATTAAAGAGCTAAAGTATTTGAGATATTGATAGAAGTCATGATAGAATCAATTAATTAATGTTAATGTCTAATGATTATGTAAGATATTAAGTTTCAAGTTCTAAAAAAATTCAGTTCAGAAAGCAAGAGAACAGTAAATTTTACAATATAGTTATGTGGATTTTTTGTCATATGTTTTTTGTGTATTTTGTTGTGATGCATAAAAAGGTCAGACAAGTTCAGTGTGGCAGATTCTTTAGTGTCAGCTGTTTCCCATTCTGCCCTCTGCTCTTGGCAGGCCACACCCTTGTCACCTGCTTACTGCACTTGGAACTTTCAGGATCTGGTGATGCTGCGCGTGTGGACTGTGCTGTGCCAACCCCAGACAGAACTAAGTGAGGTGCTGATGCAGCCAATCCAGCCACCGGGTCCAAGCCATCCAAAGTAGGTGCTCTACTCTTACATCACCTCGACTTATGAGGGCATCGTCGAGCTGATGGGGGGGGGGGGGGGTATTGTAACGATACTGCTGGCCCCCTCATCTCAATGTTACCATACGATACCGTCTGCCTGGTCCTCTCATCTCAATGTCATCCTACGATACCGTCTGCGTCGGATCCGGAATCGTGTGTTTCAGTTGTGATATATGTTGCGTGTGAAGTTAAAAACGTAATAGCCAGTCTAGGAATCAGTGTAGGACAGTGTCTCGGTGATACTGTGATTAAAACAAGTGATAGATTTCATTAATTAAGAGATTCATATATTTTCTTTCCAGACAGTTCTATAAACAATAGTTGCGTCATTGTATGGTACTTCAAGATTTAAACAGAGGAATTGTAAAATCTTTTGTAGAAAAAAAAACATAAAGAAATGAAACTAAATAGCATTGTATATATGTTAGGCTCATAAAAAAGTTGTGTTGACCAGCTAATTATGTTATTTCGACTATTACATTAATTATCAATATTGTTATTCTTTGTATATATTAACTGAAAAGAGATTTTGAGTATATTTTGTGAATGGCCAGAATATTTGATAGTTCAGTATATGTTAGTAACATGTATGATGTACTCATTAACAAATTAATTAACATTTAACATCGCACTTTGTTGTCAACAGAAAGATCGGAAATTTCGTCTTAAAAATACATGCACCATCCAAAATTATTGTATGTATAGTTTTCATTTTATATTGTGATTAATTTTGTATACATGAAATTTTTTACTGTTGTGTTCGTTAATTGTAAATTACTATATTCAATTGTTATGAACAATGCATAATGTAATGCCATTATTGTCGATGTTATATATTTGCCTCACCGCCTTGCGTGGGGGGAGTTCGAGTTTCGGCAGTTCTGAAGTGCACTGGAATCTATGTCACACTGTGTTTTGAAATGGAAGTACTACCGTTCTGATGTTTTGTATATGTTCTAAAGTTATGTTTTGGCGGAGAAGTTTGATTTAAATTAAAGAAGAAGTGAAAAATTGTATATATCGAGTATTTATTTCTACCACGACGCCCCAGGAGAATAATGTTGCAGCGAGCAGGACCCCCATACTTCGGAATGTTATAAAGCTGAGTATCGGTAGAATAAACTATAATTTACTTTAAAATCTAGTAAAATGTTTCAACCTGTAAGTTGCAACCTTCCGTACTACTAAACAGACTGAAACCGGTATATTGCACAAGCCAGGTTACATCGTACGCACCAGATTACGAATACACGAGAGTTAATTTTATTAAGATAGAATATTACATTATTTCTATCAACAGTCATAAGTATAAAAAACGAACGATTTGTCACAGCTATACCATCGATCGTAATGCAACATCAACACAGTAAAGACCATCTCTACAGGTCATAAAGAGACACTCGTGCATAATAGTTGTTGTTGTGGTCTTCAGTCCGGAGACTGGTTTGATGCAGCTCTCCACAATACCCTATCCTGAGCAAGCCTCTTCACCTCCACATAAGAATGGCAACCTACATCTGTCTGAATCTGCTTACTGTATCCATCTCTTGGTCTTCCTCTGCGATTTTTACCCCACACACTTCCCTCCAATGCTAAATTCACGATTCCTTGATGTCTAAGAATGTGTCCTACCAATCTATCCCTTCTTTTAGTCAAGGTATGCCAGAAATTTCTTTTCTCCCCAATTCTGTTCAGTACCACCTCATTAGTTACGCGATCCACCCACCAAATCTTCAGCATTCTTCTGTAGCACCATATTTCAAAAGCCTCAATCCTCTTCCTGTCCGCACTGATTATCGTCCATGTCTCACACCAATACAAGGCAACACTCCATACAAATGCCTTCAGAAAGGACTTCCTTAGGCTTAAATCAATATTCGATGTTAACAAATTTATCTTTTTCAAGAACGCTTTTCTACCCATTGCCATTCTGCATTTTATATCCTCTGTACAGCGACCATCATTTGTTATTTTACTGCCCAAGTAACAAAACTCGTCTACCTCCTTTATTGCTTCGTTTCCCAATCTAATTCCTTTAGCATCACCTGATTTCCTTACACTGCACTCCATTACCCTAGTTTTGCTCTTGTTAATGTTCATCTTATATGCACCTTTCAGCACACTGTCCATTCCCTTCAACTGCTCTTCCAGGTCCTTTGCTGTCTCTGACAGAATTACAATGTCGTCGGCAAAACGCAATGTTTTTAATTCTTCACCCTGAAATTTAATTCCTTCGCCAAATTTCTCCTTGCTTTCCTTTATGGCTTACTCAATGTACAATGGAGAAAGACTACAACCCTGTCTTACTCCCTTTCCAACCACTGCATCCCTTTCATGCCCTTCAACTCTGACAACCGCTGTCTGGTTTTTGTACAAGTTTAAACAACCTTACGCTCCCTATATTTTACTCCTGCTTGCTTCAGAATTTGAAAGAGTTTATTCCAATCAACATTGTCAAAAGCCTTCTCCAAATCAAATAATAGTATTACCGAAAAATACAGCGACTCTTCCATGGATCATTTCCTAGCAGTTGACGCAAACGAGGTATTTACCCTATGAGTTGACTACAGCAGCCGTTATAACTTGCATGATGAAAATATAGTTAGTAATAACCTATTTTACACACACACACACACACACACACACACACACACACACACACACACACACACAGTCGGATGAGCACTAAATTGCGATGTAAAGTCAAACTCAACGCCATACACCAACGTGTCGCACATCAATTTAAACGAACGCTTGCTCAGCTGTAGACTAGAACAGCACTGAAGTACATCTCCGATAACTGACCAAATAACAGATACTCTACTGTCTGAAGAAATAATCTGACAAGTAAACTATCTTCCTTTATTTCCTCCTAGCTCCATAGACCTGTAAAACCGAAACGATGTAGACGAAAACCTGTAAGTCTTAACAACAAATGGCTGTTGCAGATGCAAACTGTTACATATTTTAGGTAATCACATCGATATTGGAGTGTTTCCAACACAATTCATCCCCGTACAGATCTTATGATCTACAGCAAACACCTCGTAAGGGTGGTCTATATACACTGCAGAAGAGTAAAAGGCTCTTTCCACAGAGGGAAGAAACCTAGGTTGCGTATAACTAGATTTCCACATCGCGAAAACGATACTGTGCTAGAACAGCTTACAAGACATTAGAGCCTATTCTAACCCTTTTTAGGACAAAGCGACCGACAGCTCGATGATTTTCACATCAAAACAATACGAATACAACACAAAACATCCACTGTAACCCTTTTTAGGACAAAACAAACCACACATAGTAAGACACACAAATGTTAGTCGAAATATGCTTTTTGAATGATCATTCTATACAACCAACCATTTAAATTCAAAACCAGAACGTTGTTCAAATGTTTGTAAATCTATCGGACCAAACTGCGTGGTCATCAGTCCGTAGCTTACAAACTACTGGGAGGACTCGAACCTCCGACGGCGAGGAGCCGCGCGCTCCGCAGCGAGACGTCTTAGACCGCTCGGCTACTCAACCGCCGCACAATGTTGTTGTTCGACTCTTCTGACCCCACCCACTTCTCTTTTGTACACCCTAACAACCCTATAGTCCTGAATATACCAATACATGCTACACGACAAGCTCGAACTCACACCCACTGGTGAATTCCTTATGGTCAAATGGCCAACACGCACAAAATACTTAGCCTTTTACAGGCAGATGTCAAAATGCAGTTGAATACTAATAAAATACTGGCAGATCCGTACATGTTGCATCAGTCTTCGCACAAATCACAACCAATACCATGCGTCTTATGTTTTCCAACATAACAAGTAATGTTTGTATGTATAATTTATACACATCAAAGGTAAAGTTTAGATCATCACTCCGTCTAGACTGTTTGTTTGTTATATCCTGCATCGAGAAAAATGCACAGAACTAAAAACAAATAAATAAAAATAAATAAATAGATAAATAAAGAGACGCGCTTCTATCCTTTTTTAAGGTAAACAGACCCGCAGATCAAAGAAATGCACTTCATAATGATTGTTTTTAAGACAGAGGAACGTCCGTAGAATTATTTTTAGTGTAATATTGTAGCTGGAGAACTATTTAAATCCAAACACGTCGTGAGGTTGTACGACTCCTGCAAATAACCACGTCTTAGGAGGAAATCGCAACGATAGATCAGACAATTAGATCCCACACAGGTAAGTACAACATGCAATAGCTTTGATGTACCTTACCAGTCGATCCTATGAAAGCTACATCAGGGTATAGAAGAAGAAAAATAGAATATACAGGTCTCTAGTTAGGGTCGGGACTATACTAACCGCAGAAACGAACATATAATCAACTGTGTTTTCCAGATAGAAGGCGATGCAGACGTTAACGACCGCACAACACACCTCTGAGAACCTGGTAAAACACACACAATGGAGAGAAAGAACACTGTCTTCGTTATTCAACTCTTATTACATATATCGTATACACCACACCCACCTTGCAGAATACCGGGTGATCAAAAAGTCAGGATATATTTGAAAACGTAATAAATCACGGAATAATGTAGATAGAGGTAAAAATTGACACACATGCTTGGAATGACATCAGGTTTTATTGGAACAAAAAAACAGTTCTAAAAATGTCCGAAAGATGGCGCTTCATTTGATCAGAAAAACAATAATTAGCATAACAAATTAAAACAAAGCAAAAATGATGTTAGGAAATGCTCAATATGTTCACCATCATTCCTCAACAACAGCTGTAGTCGAGGAATAATGTTGTGAACAGCACTGTATATCATGTCAGGAGTTATGGTGAGGCCTTGGCATCGGATGTTGTCTTTCAGCATCCCTAGAGATGTCGGTCGATCACGATGCACTTGCGACTTCAGGTAACCCCAAAGCCAATAATCGCAAGGACTGAGGTTTGGGGACCTGGGAGGCCAAGCACGACGAAAGTGGCGGCTGAGCACACGATCAACACCAAACGACGCGCGCAAGAGATCTTTCACGCGTCTAGAAATATGGCGTGGAGCGCCATCCTAAATAAAAATCGTACGTTCCAGCATGTGTTTATCATCCAGGCTGCGGATGATGCGATTCTTTAATATATGGCGTACATCTCACCCGTCACGGTAGCAGTTACAAAACCAGAATGGCGCAGTTCCTCGAAGAAAAAAGGCCCGATAACGGCAGATGTGGTAAATCCAACCCATACCGTGACTTTCTCGTCGTGCAATGGAGTTTCCACTACAGTTCTAGGATTTTCGGTAGCCCAAATTCTGCATTTGTGGGCGTTGACAGACCCCCGGAGCGTGAAATGAGCATCCGTCCGCAACACGTTACTCAACCAATCGTCATCTTCCGCTTCACCTAATCGCCATGATGCCGATGGATTTTGTAAGGATAGCATCGGAGTGTACGCCTAAGTGCCAAGTAAACAGTAGTGCATGGAATGCCGGTGCGACGCGCGACTGCACGAGCGCTGACTTCCCCGTGCATAGACGAACCCGCTACAGTCTCCATTTCTGCCTGAACTGTCTCAGCAGCATTACGCCTTGTGCTCGGTCGGCCACTATGGGGTCTATCGTCTAAACAACCCGAGGCTTCGAACTTCGAAATCATTCTCGCCACAGCTGCTTTTATCAGTGGACCTTTACCTGTAACGCTGAACTAGTACATTCCCCATTCTGATAATACAGCGACTGCTGATGCATATGATTCTCTCTCTCATTACAGTTCCTTTTATACACGATTTTCATGCGCAGTCACTGACGTTTTGCTGTCCAACGCCATCTGTTGGACATCTTTTGAACTTTGTTTTTATTTATTTATTTATTTATTTATTTATTGTTCTAATAAAACCCCGTGTCATTCCAAGCATGTCTTAATTTTTACCTCTATCTACATTATTCCGTGGTTTATTAAGTTTTCAAATTTATACTGTCTTTCTGATCACCCGTTATATCCGCAGTAACAGCGGACTGCAGTATTATTACCCCTCCAGACCAAATTCTGCCTAACCTGCCTCTAAACCTATTTTAGGTGATATATCGTCGACTACAGATGCATCAGCGCACATCGGTAACACTGCAGAAGCAGTATAAGGTATCTTATGACGCCAACAGACAAATCACAAATCTACACATACCACCGAAGGGTAAAGTGACTGTCAACAGAAGAATATTCCTAGATTGCTTATATTCGCTACCAACAACACGAAAAATTGTACAGAGGCACGAAAAATTTAAAAAGCAACAGACCGACCTCTATTTCTTTCTACAATAAATCTAGCTACCAAGCACAAAATTTACATTACAACCAACGAATCATGTCCTAATATGACACTGACTAGGTATCCAAATTATGCTTATGAGTGCAATTTCTAGGCGAAAAACTAAATAACCTCAATATGGGTGAGAGGTGTAACGCATGCTTTGATACTATATGTATCCTTCGAGGCGCATGGTATAGAGACAGATCGATCACATGGCAGAGTACAACACCGTGCTATCAATCTACATAACTAACAGTCATTTGTACGGAGCCGTACGTAATTTGGTGTGTTACAGGTGTTTATCGGGAGTATTGATCTGTTAGGAGGTGGAATACGATGACTGTGCTCGAGTGATTGTTAAATGTATTAGGTATGTGGTGTAGTGACTTTTCAGAAATACCATCTGGTGGAGTATGCACTACAGGAAGATGTATGATCAACCAGTTAGATGTCTGAGAGAGACCCACCAAAACGAAGATTTACCGAGATTGTCACCGCTTGCTAGTTAATTTACAACTTTAGTAGAAAAGAGCTGGGGTGGTTAGATCCTTTTGTTGTAGTTGTGTCAACGGGTTGGAGATGGTTGTTGTTACATAAAGTGTCGTAGGCTAGTTAGGATACAATTTAAGTAAAAAAATGTTTGATATACTCTACAATGTGCGCTGCTCAGTCTGTTTCCAGTTGTGGGTGGTGTTGCGTTGCGATAGAGCTCTAAACAAGTCGATTTAGGATTATGTTCTTAAAACTTTGCGCTGTGTACGTTAAGAAGTGTTGCCTGTTTTATCATGTGTAAGTGGTGTTTCTTTCACGACTGGTGCGAAATGTTAGCGATGGAAAATTATTGCTGATCTGTTAACTTGTACATGCATAGTATATTCGAAGGGTTCGTCATTGAAAGCCATATAGATAAGGCGAAGTTGCCATTTCTCCTACCTGGCAGTGGTGTTTGGATACTGGAGAAACTCCATAAGGAAACACCGGAAACATCTCGCGGAAATCATGTGGCTGTACCTTATAAAGTGAGGCTAGCCGATGTAAAACTAGATATTGTAATGGAGAATTTCCCCTCTATGCTACATAAGCTTCGTGTAGGTGACTTTCATCTCCTGGATTTAGGCATCCCACACGTTTTAAAATCAAAATGGACATGTGCGGTTACCTAGTCTCCACCCATTACTTAGGCTTGGAAGGAGGCTGTACATGGAACAGAAACGAGATTCTGGACAATGATAGGGCAGTGCTAATAAAATTACCGATAGTCACCTTATCGAATTTATAAAGTGTAATGACAGGCGTTTTCAGGATACTTTTACCTCTTTGCTTGGCATTACTGGACTGGAGGCTACAATATACACAACCTGGAACCTCTTCGGATGGCTGGAGGGCGGTTGGTGTGGTGACAGTACATCGAGCTATAACGTTCGTAGAAAAAATAATTACATGAGTTTGGGGAGAAAAAATTGCACATGATTTGTTAAGGAAATAAAATAATTGGGGCGGGCAGATCACGGTGTGAGAGGCGCACTGTGCGCTGGGCGGCCAGTGGCGCGCTTTTGTCGTGTCTCGCGCAGTGCAGTCACCGTAGACGCACTGCAACAATTCTTTCGCGTATACACTCTATTGCAAGTAGTGACCGTTGGGTCAGTGACGGAGCGCGCAGGGACAGATGTGTCTCAACCTACTGGAGGAGCAGGCCGCCAGAGGGGTGGGGTGGCTTTTCCCAGTCCTCTGAAGCTGTTTACGAAATTGCAACTCTTGTTAAGAGTAACATCACATTCGACGTCAAGTGCGCTATTGTTCGTCCTGTTCTTCTGGGAAGGATGGGGGCAGCTTCCTTTGATTAGCGGTCAGGCAAGTGGGATTCTCTTGCGGTTGGTCGACTGGACCTGCCGGGGGGCTGGTGCCAGCCTGCTGGGACCCAGGAGGGCTAGTCTGGGCAAGTCCTTTCAAACTCCTGTTAAGAGTAATAACATGTTCGTTGTCAATCATCCTTAAGAGCACCATTGTCCAGGGGCGACTTCCATTACGGGTGGCAGCAATCTTGAATTTTGGGGTGGGCCCCCAGAGGGGTGGGGGTGTGCGTTAGGCAAGTCTCCACCTGCCGGGAGTGGAGCCAGGTGGAGCTGTTTACGAGTCTGGAACTGTCGGGGTGGGGAGGCGGGTTTTCCCTAGGGGTGGGTTATCCCTGCCTCCATCTCGATTTGGGGTAGGCCCCGGAGGGGGTGAGGTGGGATTGGAGGTCAGGCAAGTGAGCTTCTACGTCTGCATCTACATCCGTACTCTGCAAGCCACCCGATGGTGTGTGGCTAGGGTACCTTTTGTACCACCATCAGTTCTCCCTCCTATTTCAGTCACGTATTGTTCTCTCGGGGGTGGGGGTGGATTTTCGCCTGCCGCCCTCTTGAATTTTGGGGTGAGTCTCTCAATCTATTACTACTGACTTTAGTAAATGGATAGAGAGAATCCCCCTATTGAGGAGGAACATCGTGTACAAAGAGACTGTATGGGTTGTTTTGTAGGTGAGACACTGATGTATTTTATCATGATTACTGATAGTAATGATGAGCACAATAACGAAGTGAGGTGTTTGATGTCCTTAGTCGACGGAATATGTGTGATGTGTGTGAGTAGTTGGTGAATTCTGCACAGTGTAAGTTATCAGATTTTTCGAAGTGGTATTAATAGTATTTCGAATGGTTTCTGTTTTTTTCGATGATGATTATGATGAGAGCGACATACAGTTCATGTTCTGCACAACTTTAAATGATAGAAGAAACTATTGAATGTTGCTCGCCTTTATCGAGACTGACGAGTTGCGTGTCTACAATGGAAAGACGATGCGATCTTTTATTGTTATACGTTGTAGGTGTTGCTGGTATGGATTTGTATGTTGAGAGGAACTTGTAGCTATTGATCAATACTTTATTAAATGCTACAATAGAGAATCAAACAAAGCAATATAAGAATGGGAGGTTGGCAGTTCTCGATTGCTACTAAAAGTTTGGTGTAAATACACTGTCTCAATACTTTTTATAGGGATAATGTTCGTTATATTAGGGCCTTCTGTATAGCGGCGTGTTCTTTGTTGTTGTGGGTGGTGGTGATGTGCCTGTAACTCGGTCATCGCATTGTAGACTGGTTGGAATTGGACGTTTGTGTCAGATGGATCTGCGTTCATGTTGGAGAGGTTACTGTCTATGGAAGTAAAGAAAATTAATAGAAAAGATAATACTCGTAAGACGGGTGTTGGGAAGTAACTGTCACGATGGAAGAGTTGTTACTGTGGTCTGGAGACTGGTGTGATGCATCTCTCCACCCTACACTATCCTAAAGTAAGCCCCCTTCATATCCTAATAAGAATGGCAACCCAAATCCATTTGAATCTGCTTACTGTATTCGTCTCTCAGTTTATCTCCGCGATTTTTACCCCACAAACTTCCCTCCAAAGCTAAAATTTCGACTTCTTGATGTCTCAGAATGTGTCTTACGAACAGACCCCTTCTTTCGGTCAAGACATCCCAGAAATTCCTTTTTTCTCCAATTGGGTAGAGCACGAACCCATTATTTATAAGATCTAGCTCCCTTCAGCGTTCGTTGTAGCATGACATTTCAAAACCTTCTATCAAATTTTTGCCTCAAATTCTTATAGTGTATGTTCCACTACCGTACAAAGCAACACTCCACACAAATGCCTTCCGAAGAATACTTCGTAGTAACGTTTGATGTCAACAAATTAATACAGGGTGTCCCAGCTATCTTGTCCACCCAAAATATCTCTGGAACAATAATAGCTATTCACCGGTATCAATGTATGGTTGGGGCCCATGAATGTACATATTTGGAAACATTCTAAAACGAAAGCAAATGTGTTTTTTTTTAAACGCAAACTTTTGTTTACTGGACACCCTATATTTTTTCTTCAGCAATCTATAGCATGACAAATCACATAAACAATGGCGTTGATTGCATCGCAATATTGCAATTACATCCCGAGGTATTGCGACGCGAAGTTGACGCTTGAAAAACCCGAAATACGCTGCTGGCGCACGTCCTGAGGCTCAGGCGTGAACCCCATGCTGCCCGTAATCGCGATGTGATTGACATGCGTAATCGCACTTCCATACTTATCAAGAGGTCCGAAACGAATAATACGGTCTGCTGCCATCCTGCATTATAGTCGTACATTCCAGCAGGTATTTATCCCATAGGCTAAGGGTGATGCGGTTTGTAACATATCTGTGTACCGCATGGTTAGTCACAAAGTTAACTTCGCTTATCGGTAATCCGTTACTAAAAAGGTAATGACGTTCAACATTAAAATTTCACGTTACAGTAGACCTAGCGCAAGTGACAGTGAATCATTCACTCATAACAGTAAAATTCGTGTTGATGGTTTTAGTGAAACGAGCAAGTGGACTAAGGTTTTACCGTTGTTTAGGTAAAAATGTTTTGATTTGGGAAGTTCAGATAAGAGATAGAAGATGAATGTAAACATGTTTAACGAATTAGTTTTATTATCACATAATTATCAGTGTTATGTTTATCTAATGCGTTACATGACAAATTGTTCAAACAAACGTTTCTGAACATCACTGGGTAAAATGGCCCTTTGTAGAAACTTGCACTGTGATACCAGCACTACATACTAAAGATAAGATAGCGTTCACATATCACGTTCAAGGTGATAACCATTAGCTTGCATACATAGGGTCACACAAAAGGTTCATGAGGGAAACCAATATGTGCTTATGAGAGTTGATGACAGCAGAACGCATTATTTGTTTCGGACCTCTTGATAAGTATGGAAGTGCGATTACGCATGTCAATCACATCGCGATTACGGGCAGCATGGGGTTCACGCCTGAGCCTCAGGACGTGCGCCAGCAGCGTATTTCGGGTTTTTCAAGCGTCAACTTCTCGTCGCAATATCTCGGGATGTAATTGGAATATTGCGATGCAATCAACGCCATTGTTTCTGATTTGTCATGCTATGGATCGCGGATGAAAAATTATAGGGTGTCCATTTAAAAAAACATAAGTTTGTGTTAAAAAACACATTTGCTTTCGTTTTAGAATGTTTCCAAATATGTACATTCATGGGCCCCAGCCGTACATTGATACCGGCGAAAGTCGTTTTCCAATAGCTGTTATTGTTCCAGGGATATTTTGGGTGGACAAGAAAGCTGGGACACCCTATATATATATATATAGAAACACTTCGCATTGCAATTTTCTACTTTCTATTCTCTGTACTGCAGCCTGTATGTTATTTTACTGTCCAAATAGCAAAATTTATCTGACACATACCGAGCGGTGCGGCGGAGTGGTAACACACTGAACGCGTATGCAGTAGGACAGTGGTTCAAATCCATCTCCGGGCACCCAGATTTAGGTTTTCCGTGGTTTCCCTTAATCTCTCCAAGCAAATGCCATCCCGTCTCTAATGACGACGCTGTCGACGGGACGTTGAACTCCTAGCTTCCTTCCGTCCTCACCTACCACCGTCATTGCCTCGTTACCTAACCTAATTGAACGAGCACGGTGTGACTTGGTTACCCTCGTTAGTGTTCCTCTTACGCGCTCTCCCGGTCCGGCCGCTGCCGCTGCTGCAGTGAGGGGAGGGGAGGGGAGGCTGTAGCGCATCCGGCGGCAGTGGGTCACCCGTCTGTGCCTCTGCCGTCTGCCGCGCTGTCCCGTTAACCCGCCGACACACTTCGCGGCCAGTCGTTAGCAGCGCGCGCCTTTCTGGCCGACCCGAGCGTTTACCACCCTCTTACCCGAGCACTCGGAACTACACGGACTTCACTTTACTCTGCCGTGTCTGGCTCGTCAGTGGTCTCTCGCAGGCCATGCCCAGTCAAGTGACTGCATTAAATTGCCAGTTCCTTTGTGTCTTCCACACCTTCCATTAAAAAGCCCCCACCTTGTTAAACTGCACTATGCAATACTCACTACCATTATGATAGTGACTTGTTTATTTTATTTTAAAAACTCAGCCACCACTTACTCTTATTGTATCTTAAAGCACCATGATCTGCTCTACATGATTATCCTCTTTGGTATATTCCTAGCAATTGACTAACTCTCTTCAGTTGCCTGACTAGATGTACCAATTGTAACACTAGATTAATATTACTGTAACCATTCACATTTCTTTGCACATTAGTTCACACATCTTAAAACTTATAACCCACATCCTTAACTTATTTGTTGAGTGAGAATCACTTCTCAATCTATCCCCATTAATATTTGAAGCCATAGACACTATAACAAATACTTTATATTGACAGATGCCCTGACAGTGACAGTCTAAGCATCCTACTACTGTGTCAGCTGGTAGTTCTGAAATATTCCGCCTATGGCGCAACATATCATTGTACTTCTTAGACTACTGAATTTTAATATGCTAAGCGACTGATTTATCAGTCACCTGCTCCTCTCTTTATGCTTTTCTTCAACTACTTTGAGTATTACTGTTTTCCCATAGCCTTCCTTCCCTTTTTTATCGTTCCCTTTTTTATCGTTACTCCTTTACTATAAGCCTCATCCATAGATACTTTGTTACCAGCTGACTGTTATTCATTCCATAATCTTTGCACTTAGCGTTGATTCCACTAGTAGCATGTTTATTTATTAAGCAACAGTACAAAAAGGTAAGTGTTAATTTTATCCCATTATATGAACTTATCTTCATTACATTCTATTTGGTTCGAAACTGCTGCATATTTCTGTAATCGACTTTTATACGTTCTATAGCCTTATTGTATACAAATGCACTTGTTTGTCTGTATAGACACCAGAAGAAGGGCAGTCAGGCGCCCGAAACCGGTCGTTAAAGTTCAAAATAAAGCAACTGGTTGCTGCATTTCATTAATTTATTAAAAATAATACACACGGGTCACTGAAAATGGATTGTTCTCTCTCAACGTGACACTACAAATTGAGGAGTTAATTGCTTTTTTCTTCTATTTCGTTAAAAATGGTCGCAGGGACTGGGCTGCCCACACTGACATATCAGTATTCCTGTACGTATTTAGTTAATTTTGTAATACTCTTCCATGCAATCAGTTTGTTTTATGGGTGTCTGGATAATGAGATTGTTTTGTTTGTTGACCTTCATAGAATGGTGTAGCATGTTTTGCTCTGTTTCTTTTCAAAAAAACAATTTGCCACAATGAGTGATACTGAAACTGACAATAATTATAACAAACGGCATAATACCTCACTATATCTCTCCCTCTCCCCCCTCCCCAAAAGGCAAAGCGGTTATCCACATTTCGTAATACATGGTTACAAAGTAATTCATCGGTAGCAACAGGCATTTCAACTTTTCACGCACCACGTAAAATTTTCCCGCCGGATAAGTTAGTTTAAGCAGTTTTACGCTGGTCTCATAGGTTTAGAAACAGTTGAACATATTGCAAAATTTCCAGTGCTGCGCGGTCTAAGGCTGCTACCGCCGGAATTTCAAGTTCTTCCTCTGGCATGGGCAGCTGTGTGCAGTCCTTAGCCTCTGTTAGTTTAAATAAGTAGTTTGTCACTCTATGAGTCCTTATATAGTGTAAACATTTACACTACAAATGTGCCTGTATCGATGTCATACGACCAAAACAGATAATTAGCAGGTGAGAGATCAAATACTGCCCCAGATCTCTTTTCTGTTTAGGTATTGGACAGCCTGTCAGAAACAAGTGGCGGCGATTGTGTTTGAAGGAGAGGACAAATGTATCCTGAAGAAGAATATAAAAAGCATGGAAGTGTTATGTTATAATTTTCTATGTTAAATAGATTGGTTTTTCTTTTAACTGTTTATACTGTGGAGCTGACTATAAGAGTACGGACTAGACACGGATGTATGTAGTGTCTAATTTGTATCTGTGGGAAATAAACCACATTGTAATTTCTATAACTGATTCGAGTACTCAGTTATTTTATAATTATTACCTACAGTTTTGCTGAGTGATTTGATAATAACAAAAATCTGTCTACAATCAGAAAGAAGACATCAGAGTGTGGAGGAACAGCATAGCTGGTCCTCTGGTATTTGTATTGCTATCGAGTGATACAAGTTATAAGGTTCGACAAATAATTATGTAGTGCCTCTAAAGAAGATTAGAAAACACAGTCACACTACACAATATGGCGACCGTGACAGGACCCGAACTGAAAAAAAAAATCAGGACGAGCAGAAAAATGTAACTGAAAGAGGAGAAGAAATATTGAAGAAAGATTCTACAATTTTCTTCTTTAATAAGTAAAAACTTTACGTAATAAATTTCTGTGAAAAACAACCAAGAAATACAACCTGGTGAAAAGTTATGACATTGAAAAGGGTTGCTTCTACTACTAAAGAGAATTAAAAAACACATCAAGAGTGGTCGTCAGGTCGGAGAGGTCCGCATAGCTTCGAGACGAACCTGGCCGAAGCGGCGACGGAGCGACGCAAAGCGGGCCGCGGCGAAGCAGCCAGCCTGCCGCCACCGCCGAGAGGAGTGCTGGTCTACGGGTGCAGCGCTGCCACCGAGTCCTGCTGTTCCAGAACTTCAACCGGGGGGAGCCTATAATTATATTCCTTACAAGTGTTACTTTGGGCGAAACTGAGAAAAGTGTTATTTAGTGAAAGTGATGAATTTTATTTGAGTCAGTTAGTAAAATCATGTCACTGAGTAGGTCGATGTTTTCCAAAATGGCAGTAGCTGAAAGCGGAGACAGTGTGGCAGTGCCCTCATGGGTTTTACAGTTAAATGATCTCAGTCATCAAATCAAGAAACAAACTGAAGATAGTTCTCAAAAATTTGACGAGCAGTCGAATAGGCTAGACTCTTTAACCCATCATTTGGATGCTCATGTACGGGAATGTCAGGAAAATAATGTACGTTTGGAAAACGAGTTTATTAGTAATAAATAGTTGTTGTAACGAGGGAAGATGTGTAAGTAATAGCTAAAAAGCTGTTAGTGAAATTTTGAATGCTAAAACAAGTAATTTAGTAGAAGAAATCTATGAAAAATTTTCTGAAAAAGAAATTGAAATATCTGATAAATTACAGTCCTTAGATTCCAAATTGTCCCAAACTAATACAAGATTAGAAATTCTTGGGGCCACTTCCAAGTCAGAATTTTCCCAGGTATCTGAAAAAATAACTGATACTGTTAACAAAATAAATTTAATTGAAAGTAACCAGAACACTTCCGAACGTAACATGTCAAAAAAATGTTCAAATGTTTGTGTAGCTTATGGGACTTAACTAAGGAGTCATCAGTCCCTAAACGTACAAACTACTTATGAACTAGCTAACACGAAGGACGGCATAAATATCCATGCCCGAGGGGGGATTCGAACCCCCGACCGTAGTGGTCGTGCAGACCGTCACTGGCGCCCCGCAGCCCCCTCGGCCACCGCGGCCGGCGTAACATGTCAGACGTTGAAGTAGACAATTGGGAACAAAGAGTAGAGGATATCGTGGAAAGGAAATTTAGGGAGAGGATTAAAGAATATCACGAAAGGGAGGAAAGGGATTTAGAATCAGAAACAGCTAATCAGCAATTCGATAAACTGTGGGAAGAATCACAGATGTCAAAAGCTGAACTAAATGACAAGAGAATAGGATCGAGTAGTACAGTTCACATAATTAATAATGGAGAGGATTCGATTTTTTCATCGGGCATAAACTTATCCAAACAATTCCCGAATTTTTTTAATGAAATCACTGCATGTGACTTATGCGGGCAACTATCTTCAAGTAGGGGTGGAGTAGATTATATTTTTATAGCCGTAGAGTGCTGGTCTAAGTATGTAAAATTATACCCAATAAAGAGACCAACCTCAAAATCAGTCATAAATTGTTTGAAAGAATATTTCACAGAAATAGGAATTACAAGGAGAATTCTAACCGATAACGGACCACAATTTGGTAGTCGGGAATCGGACATGTGGCTATTTCCAGGTATAATCCACAGTCCAACCCTGCAGAGCGTATTATGAAAGAAAATTCACGTCTCTGTAGAACATATTGTTCACAAAAACATACAAAGTGGGCTGACCTAATTCCTGAATTTCAAACATTACTAAATGAGTTGCTGCATTTATCTACGGGTCTGACAGCTTTAAAAATATTAGAACGAAAGTTTGTTGGAGAGCCGTTGTTGAAGTATTTTACGTGGCCACCTACATCAATATGGTCAACTATTAATAGGGAAAGTAAATGTTTCCTTAGAAAATGCTGCACAAAAACGACTTAGCAAACTCAATGAAGGAGCGGTCACTCCAGAATACAGAGTGGATGATCTTATACTGGTATGGAATTTTCAACCTAGTTCAGACGTGAAAAAGCAAACAAATTCTTTCACACATGGTGTCGTCCGTACAAAATCGTTGATATACCACATCCTAAAGTTGTATATCTGCTAGAACCCAATACGAAAGAAGATAACGGATTATATAACATAAATATTATTAAACCCTCTTATAACGATGCCTCAGACTGATTAGCGTTCTGTGCTAATTAGGTGGAGTGACGACCACCGGGAGTCAGTTATTTGTCTTTTTTTCTTCTTTTGTCGTTTTCAATGAAGGACAAATTCTTCACTCTTTTCCTATCCTTTCAAATTTCAATCTTACTTATTCTCTATTTGATTTTAGTAAACACGAATGGGCAGTCAAAGTAAGCGCAAGATACGCTTACGAAAAACAAGCAAAAAAAGTGTTACCTACTTAAACCTACCGATCAGTAAGCAAAATTTAACGCTTGAAAATACGTATGGAATAACATGTCTATAACATATCAGATGTATTATTTACGTTTATTGGATTACTTTATTACAATAGTAATATGAGAATATAATGTTTGTGTGCAGAAAGCTATTTGTGCTACCAACTGTTGCAAATATGCACACAAGTAAAATTTTACTTAAGCAATATAGTGGAATATAAATAGTCTGCGTTGACATTTACACCGATAATTACGAGTACCGATTTTGACATTATGTGATCAATGAGATTACATAATTATATTCGAAAAAGGAAATAATTTACACTGGAATGAATGTTGAATAACAAGCGAAGATATGTCTAAAGGAATGATAGGCTATGACTTGCCTTCAGTATAGCCTACGAATAATAATGATGGTTTATTATACCATTAAGTTGGTATAGTACTTTTATAGCCTGGGGAATTTTGTACATTTTATGAAGGATACAAACCAGAGAGGTGGGTTTGTATGCATTTGATATAGGGAGATAGTAAGGTATACACACACACAGTTACACTTTAGATTTTTTTTTTTTTTTTTTTTTTTTTTTTTTTTTTTTTTTTTTTTTTTTTTCCACACTGCGCAATCACGCAACACTGAAGACTGGGGGGGGGGGGGGGTGTTTCCCGTCTTTCGGGCTATCTTCTGTTCTTCTTCGGCTCCAGTCTCTAATGCTTCTTTTTCCTTTCTTACTAATCTTTATGAGCACCTACGTTTTAGTCCCCTTTCCATACTTTCATATGTCTTTATCGCTAAGACCCTTCCTATCCGTGTCAAGTTTTTTTCTTGTTGACTACAACCCTCAGTGTATACTCCTGAGAAGATTTGCCTGACATTCAGTTTGCGATCAATACACACACACACACACACACACACACACACACACACTCATATGACACAATCTTTTAATACGTCACACTGTACAGATTTCTATACACAACAGTACACCCTTTAACACACACATTTACAACGGGATTTACATTTTAAACTAATTAAGGGGCTTGACGATCCCCAGTTAGCCAGTCATTTGTCCTATTCTTTCGATTTTGTTTTGTGTAGGACAAACCTTCCTATTTTGTCTTAATTTTTTTTTTCTCTCTGTATTTATACATTTATGAAGCGGGTGAGGAACGCCAGGTACAATTCTTGCAATTGGTAAGAAAGCTATTAAGGAACAAATGCTTTACTCATTAGTTTACTCATATCAGAGTCCGGGGGTAAAGTGGAGGAGGAATAGTAAAGGTATACAATAATGAGTGCACATTCGTAAAGCATTTAACCTGTGTAAGAAAAGGTTAATTTTTTTTTAATTAAGTGAAAGTCAATAGTTGAAATAAGTAGAGAAAAGAGAAAGGTAGCTGGAAAGAAGTGTCCTGGTGGGGTAGATGTTAGTGTTGGATGTAGGTCAGATGCCTCTAGAGTGGGGTCTGATCAAATTAGGTGCCCAGAAAGTAGACCTAATTTTTTTGTGAAGAGAAAGGGTAGAAGGGCAAATAGAAGCTTGCTATTACCTTTTTCTTTTTTAATTTTTTTTGAAACCCACTAGTGGATATGTATAGAAGGAATTTACCTTATTTTTTTTTTTTTTTTTTTTTTTTTTTTTTCCCTCTTGGTTCTCAGTTGGCTAGTTCGTGTAGTAGTGGGCAGAGTTCCATAAAATTAATGTAAAATTGTGTCAGGATAAATGAGAAGCGTTAAAATAAGAAGAAATCTATCAATTTAATTCTTCGTAAAACATCTATAATGTTAAGCAAGTTCGTATTGCATTTCGTTTAGAAATAATAATATTTCGCAAATAAACTGAAGTGCTCACACATGAAACGAAAGTCATGTAAAGTTGAAGTTGAAGGCATACATGTAGTATGAAAGAGATAGAATTGAGTATGTTTTGGCATGTGACATCTAAGAAAAGGCCGGCCGCGGTGGCCGAGAGGAAAGAGGCGCTTTAGTCACGGTCTGCACGGCCACTACGGTCGGGGGTTCGAATGCCCCCTCGGGCATGGATATTTGTGCCGTCCTTAGGATAAGCTAGTTGTTACGTAGTTTGTAAGTTTAGGGACTGATAACCCTGTAGTTAAGTCCCATAAGCTTAAAAAACACTAATTAAATTAATCTAAGAAAGGGGATATGTAGTGGAACCACTTACACTACATATCTGCCTGCATCGATGTCAGATGAGCAAAATAGATAATTAGCAGGTGAGAGAACTCTCTCCTTTGGGACAGCTTGTCAGTAACAAGTGGCAGCGATTATGTTTGAAAGAGAGACGCTGCATGGCCAATATATCTTGAAGAAGAATATAAAAAGCATGCAAGTGTTATGTTATAATTTTCTATGTTAAATAGATTGGTTTTTGTTGTTGTTGTTTTTTTTTTTTTTTTTTTTTTTTTGAGGGGACTAAACATTGGTTTTTGTTTTAACTGTTTATACTGTTGAGCTGCCTGTAAGAGTACGGAGTAGACACGGATGTATGTAGTGTCTAATTTGTATCTGTGGGAAATAAACCACATTGTAATTTCTATAACTGATTCGAGTACTCAGTTATTCTATAATTAGTACCTACAGTTTTGCTGAGTGGTTTGACGATAACAAAAATCCGTCTACAATCCAAAAGAAGACATCAGAGTGTGGAATTTGTATTGCTATCGAGTGATACAAGTTATAAGGTTCTACAAATAATTATGTTGTGGCTCTAAAGAAGATAAGAAAACACAGTCACACTACACTTAGTGGCACAAACTTTAAACTTTTTTTAAATTTTCTGATACCCCACAACAGTTTACGCGACGTTAAATATCGTGTAATTGATAATGAAGGTAAGAAAAATAGCTTTCGACTACCACATCGAACTTTTGACAATGTTTTTTCTAAAATGTAATTCAGCAGAATTTAAAACGATAACTGGTCTAAAGAACGGAAACGCCATGAAACAACTTCCCCAGGACGATATTGTCACTCCGCGTCGAAGTGGGCGCTCTTATTCAACTTGCTGGCGGTTTTAACCCTTTCACTACTCCAGACGTAAATATATAATTGTTCACTGCTCCAGACGTATATATACTATTTGCTACAAAAAATACTTCCAGCGGTTCCCTGCTACAATCGTCTATTTACGTGCGACGTCTACAATGCGGCCAGGGAGTTGGATGTAATTGTTGCGCAAGTATGTAGTTTAATTGTTGGTATACTGAAAGTTTGTATCGCAACAGTATGCAGTCATAAGCAGTTCGTGGGCGGTGCTTTATATACTATCTAATAAAATGGCACGTCGTTATCGTCCGTTTACAGACGATGAGCTGCTGAACCTTTTAAACCAAAGTGATGACGAGAACATAATCATGCCGAATCCTGCCGATTATGGGTGGACAGATAATGATTGCGATGAACCTGCAGGTGAATCCGTCACCACAAACGTACAAAATATTACTGATCCAGCAAACGATGAACCAGCATATGCAGATCCAGATTTGGATGTAACCGTCGATTCGTCGTCAGATTCCTAAAAAAACTTGAGAGTAAGTCCGAAAAATCTTCCAAGAGAAACAAAACAGCTGATTTTAGATGGAAAGACTCTGATTTGGACCCTAAAGTGTATAATTTCAATATTAGTGGGTCTGGTTGCAAAATTGTGAATTTAGATGATTCAAAATGTTCAAATGTTTGTATAGTCTATGGGACTTAACTACGGGGTCATCAGTCCCTAAACTTACAAACTACTTATGAGCTACTTACGAACTAGAACGGCACAAATATCCATGCCCGAGGGGGGATTCGAACCCCCGACCGTAATGGCCGTGCAGACCGTGACTGGAGCGCCTTAGTCCCCTCAGCCACCGCGGCCGGCTTAGATGATTCATCTTATGTACCGTATTTTATCGCATAAGCAAAATTTAAACTAAATGTGTTACCTTACGTCGATAGAAACGAAGTAAAAGCTGCAGGAAGGCATTTCTCCGTCGATCCTATTTCAATACGGTATTGGCGGATACAAAAAGATAAACCCGTGGCTGCAAAGGCAAACTCCAGATCTTTCCGTGGGCCTAAAACAGAGAGATACCCCGAAATTGATAATGGCGTAATGTCAATGAACTTCGGAATGATGGTTGTGCTGTCTCTTATGAAATGATTCAGAACAAAGCTCGCGAGATAGCTGCCATGCTAAACATTGACAGAAAGGACTTTAAAGGAAGCATTGATTGTGTGATTCGTTTTATGAGTCGGCAGAATCTCAGTCTACTAAGGAGAACATCTTTGTGCCAGCGATTACCTCGAGACTACACAGATAAGGTAATCGAATTCCATCGTTATGTAATACAAGTGCGACAGCAATATGACTATTTGCTCTCCCAGGTTACGCTGACCAAACGCCAGTGTTTTTTGATATGCCACGGAACACAACCATTGCTGCAACCGGCTCAAAAAGTGTCCTTGTGAAGACGACTGGAGCAGAGAAACTAAGATGCACAGTGATTTTGTGCGTTAAGGCAGACGACAATAAACTTCCAACTTTAAGAGGAAGACATTACCAAAGGAGACTATCCCTCATGGAATTCACTTGCGAGCTCAAGAAAAGGGCTGGATGACAGCAGAATTTATGGTGGATTAGCTGGAGAAAGTTTGGGGAAGACGACCACGGGCATTATTACAAAAGAAGTCCCTTCTTGTCCTAGACAGTTTACGGGGTCACCTTGTGGAAGCCGTAAAGGAGAAAATGAAACGGATGAAGTCCCAACCCGTTATCATTCCTGGAGGTTTAACGTCCTTCCTTCAACCTTTAGATGTCAGCGTGAACAAACCTTTCAAACAACACCTACGACGCTTGTATTCACAATGGATGGCGGTGGGATCTCATCAGCTGACTCCAGGAGGCAAGATAAGGAAGCCATCAGTACCGACGATGTGCGAGTGGATAATCCGTGCATGGGACAAAATTGGTGTCGATATTGTCAAGAAGAGTTTTAAAAAAAAACTGGAATTTCTTGTGCCATTGACGGATCCGGGGACGCCATGTTGTGGATTACCGGTAGTGAAAGTGAAGAAGATGACGTGTTATCTGATCCTGAAAATAGTGATGATAGTGACGAAAGTGAGGTCGCAGAATAGAGAGAGAAAATACGGTAAACAATGAAACAATGCATTGCTGCTCTTGATTGTAGGCATAATGAAACCGTGGAATTACCGTTAATCCAGTTCTTTTGTGTTACGGTAATTGAAAATAACTTGTGTTAAGAAAATTAATACCGGTACAGTAAGTTTAACAATAGTTGCGACTTCTGACGTTTGGCTTGTGGGGATGAAGGAGACGCCGTTGCCCAGGTAACAGCAATAGTGAGCCGGCTTTTTCCACTCCCGCCGCCACCGGCTCTGCTTGTGAGGCACCGCTGTTGCCAAAGCGTGTGTAAACAGAGGCACGTGGTGTCGCCCTGCGTTCTCTATCCTGCATTGTTGTGTCCTACCGACAAAGAATGTTTCCAGGCGGCAGCGTGGCGTTAGATGTTGCCGGCGCGCTCAGCATACGCTGGAAACTATGCGAACCCTCCACTCGCTCCGCCCCGACGTGTCAAAAGTCGCAACTAATTTTAAACGCACTGTGGGTACCATATTTCCACAAATTGCCGTATACCGGTATCTTTTACCTGCGTAATACATAGTTTTCTTCCTTTTTGAATAACTACTCGCATAATTCCCTCCCTAGTGTTTTCAAGAAAATTTTTCGAGAATAAAAGGGGGTGGGGAAATTACGCGATAAAATACGGTATATGACTGCTTCCAAGTTTTTTTGCCAAGAAATTGTAAACTAAATAGCTGAGCAATGTAATTTATATTATGATTAGCTTTGCAAAAATGCCAGTGAAAAATCAAGACTGCGCCGTTGGAAAAACACAGACAATGATGAAATTTACTGTTTCTTGCTGTAAATTTTCTGATGACTCAAGTAAGAAAAAATGAAATAAACAGTTATTGCATCAACGATCTCTTACTATCTACTCCAATGTTTGCACAGTTCATGTCGAGAGACAGATACCCTCTGTTACTAACGATGCTACACTTTGTTGATAACAGTGAGAATCCTGGAGATGACACACTTTGGAAAATACGACGAATTGCGGATCATCTTGTTGTTGTTATGGTCTTCAGTCCGAAGACTGGTTTGATGCAGCTCTCCACACTACTCTATCCTGAGCAAGCCTTTTCATCTCCTCATAAGAACGACAACCCACATCCACTTGAATCTGCTTGCTATACGCGTGTCTTGGTCTCCCTCTGCGATTTTCCCCCACACACTTCCCTCCAATGTTAAATTTACGATTCCCCGATGTCTAAAAGTGTGTCCTACCAAGCGATCCCTTCCTTTAGTCAGGGTATGCCAAAAATTCCTTTTCTGACCAGTTCTCTTCAGTATCTCTTCATTAGTTATGCGATCTACCCACCTAATCTTCAGCATTCTTCTGTAGCACCACATTTCAAAAGCCTCTATCCTCTTCCTGTCCGTACTGCTTATCGTCCATGTTTCACTTCAGTACAAGGCAACACTCCACACAAATGCGTTCAGATAAGACTTCCTTACACTTCAATTAATATTCGACATTAGCAAATTTCTCTTTTTCAGAAATGCTTTTCTTCCCATTGCCATTCTGCATTTTATATCCTCTGTACTGCGACCATCGCATATTATTTTACTACCCAAGTAACAAAACTCATCTACCACCTTCATTGTTTCGTTGCCTAATCTAATTCCTTCAGCATCGCCTGATTTTCTAAGACCGCATTCCATTATTTTTGTTTTGCTCTTGTTAATGTTCATTTTATACGCTCTCTTCAACACACTGTCCATTCCATTCAACTGCTCTACCAGGTCCTTTGCTGTCTCTGACAGAATTAAAATGTCATCAGCAAAACGCAATGTTTTTATTTCTTCCCCCTGAACTTTAATCCCTATTCCAAATTTTTCCTTGCTTTCCTTCACCGCCTGCTCAATGTACAAATTGAATAACATCGGAGAAAGGCTACAACACTGTCTTACTCTCTTCCCAACTGATGCTTCCCTTTCATGCCCTTCGAGTCTAATAACTGCAGTCTGGCTTTTGTACAAGTTAAAATAACTCTCCCTGTATTTTATCCCTGCTGAATTCAGAATTTGAAAGAGTGTATTCCAGTCAACATTGTCAAATGCTTTCTCCAAATCTACAAAAGCTAAAAATGTAGGTTTGCCTTTCCTTAATCTTATCTTCTAAGATAAGACGTAAAGTGAGTATTGCCTCCCGGGTTCCTACGTTCCTCCTGAATCCAAACTGATCTTCCCCGAGGTCAGCTTCTACCAGCTTTTCCATTCTCTTGTATATAATTCGTGTTAAAATTTTGCAACCATGACTTATCAAACTGATGGTTCTGTAGTTTTCACACCTGTCTGCGCCTGATTTCTTTGGAATGGGGATTATTACATTTTTCTTAAAGTCTGAGGGTATTTCGCCTGTCTCATACATCCTACACACCAGTTCCAATAGTCTTGTCATGGCTGGCTCTCCCAGAGACTTTAGTAGCTCTGAGGGTATGTCATCTACTCCTGTGGCCTTGTTCCGACCTAGGTCTTTCAAGGCTCTGTCAAATTCATCTCTCAGTATAGCATCTCCTATTTCATCGTCATCTACGTCCTCTTCCCTTCCTACCACATTGTCTGTAAGTTCATTTCCTTTGTAGAGCTGCTCTATGTACTTTCCCTTCTTTGCTGAGAACCGGCTTCCCTTCTGAGTTCTTGATAATCGTAGAGTAGCTTTTCTTGTCCCCAAATGTCTCTTATTTTCCTGTAGGCGGTATCTACTTTTCCCCTTCTTATACATTCTTCTACAGATTTGCATTTGGCTTCTAGCCACTCCTGCTTAGCCATTTTGCATTTTTTAATCGTCTGTACTCCATTTTGCCTGTTTCATTTACTGCATTTTTATATTTTCTCCTTTCATCAATTAACTGTAGTATTTCCTGTGATATCCAAGGATTTTTTGTAGGTCTTGCCTTCCTACCTATTTTGTCCTCTGCTGCCTTCACTATTACATCTCTCAATGCTACCCATTCATCTTCTACTGCTTTATTTCCCCCTGTTTCTGTCAATTGTTGCCTAAATCTCCCTCTGAAATTCTCCACAACTTCACTTTCCTTCAATTTATCTAAGTCCCATCTCCTTATTTTCCTACCTTTCTGCAATTTTTTCAGTTTCAGCCTACAGTTCATGACTAACAAGTTATGGTCAGAGTCTATATCTGCCCCTGGGTACGTCTTGCAGTTTATAACCTGGTTCCGGAATCTATGTCTTACCATTATAAAATCTATCTGATACCTTCCGGTGTCTCCTGGTCTCTTCCATGTATACAACCTTCTTTTGTGATTCTTAAACCACGTGTTTGTTACGATTAAATCATGTTCCGTGCAAAATTCTACCAGGCGACTTCCTCTTTCATTCCTCCTGCCCAGTCCATATTCACCTACTATTTTTCCTTCTCTTCCTTTTCCTACTACCGAATTCCAGTCTCCCATCACAATTAAGTTTTCCTCTTCCTTAACTGTCTGAATAATTTCCTTTAGCTCCTCATATATTTCTTCGATCTCCTCATCATCAGCAGAGCTAGTTGGCATATAAACCTGTACTACTGCTGTCGGTGTTGGCTTCGTATCTATCTTGACAATGATCATCTAAGAAAAGTATTTCCAGATGCTATCTATCCTTTTAAAATTTTATGTATTGACGAAAGTTTAGTTCTCTAGAAAGGTCGTGTTTTCTTCAAGCAGTACATTCCTTCCAAACGCCACAGATTCGGCATAAAGTTTTTTGTGTTATGTGATTGTGAAACTGGTTATATTCTTGACATTATTTATGTGGGTGAAGCAACGGAAATAAAAAAAGAAACTGATTTTGGTGTAAATGTTGGAATACCTGGACGTATTGTAGTACTTACTTTATTAGAACGTTACCTTGGGAAAGGTCACACCTTATATGTTGACAATTGGTACATTAGCTCATCGTTATTTTCTTATCTGTATGACAGACTAATGCCTGTGGAACTGTGAGAATAAACCGTAAAGGCATGCCAGCTTTATTAAAAAAACTTTTAAAACGTGAGATTGAGTTTATGTCAACAGATAAACTTCTTGCTGTCAAGTGGCAGGACAAGCGGGAAGTGAGGATGCTTTCTAATATTCATACAAGCGAAATTGTAGCGACTGACAAAATTGTAAGGAGCACAAATGAAGCGAAAAGAAAACCAGCTTGCATTGTAAGCTATACTGAAAATATGGTAGCTGTCGACAGGAGCGACATGATGCTAAGTTCAGTAGAATGTGTACAAAAATCTGTAAAATGGTATAAAAAAGTATTTTTTTTTTTAATTTGGTGGATCTGTCTCTGCTGAACGCTTATGCATTATACAAAACTCAAACGGGAAGAAATTTTTCAGTATCTCATTTTCAACAGAGACTCATCAAGGAGATCATAGAGATTCACCACCGACCACAAACAGAGGGACGTCGTGGAAGGAGATCGACTGATGGTGACAGCCCCTTACGCTTAACTGAGCGCCACTTTATCTCGCTAATTCCAGGAACGTCAAAGAAGAAGAAGAACATTCAAAGAACGTGTTTGTATGTGCAAAACGTGACAAACGAAGTGACACGAGATATATTTGTATAAAATGTAATGTGCCTTTATGATTGAATTTTTGTTTCGGAAGATACCACACTAATTTTACTAATGTAATATGTTATGTATTTTGTTGCCTAATAAAGTGCCTTTCTTTTTTTTTAAAAAAAAAAAAGTGCTTGTTCAATAAGATTAAAAAGAAGATACTATTTAACGCCGTAATACTGGATTTGGCGTCATAATTTAATGGAAATTATAACGATAGACTGCTACAGTGATATATACGCGCAGAGGGCGGGCGCCGCGCAGTGAAAGGGTTCAACACAGCTCAGCCGCCAGAGCACTAGTCAGCAGACTTTTAAACGGCCAGCACGATTTTAATAAGATCGGTATCCTACGAAGATCAGAAACTTCCGACACAAGCAGAGGCCGTCAATGGCACCGCGTCTAAAATTCTCTTAGAACCTAGCATGTTTTGTTTTGGAATGTTATATTCATCCACTTCGATTTATACTTCTCACTTTTTGTACCAGTTTTACAAGCTCTGACAAATTTCGTCGAATAGCCCTGGAACATCAACAGGCATTTACTATGAACTACAGTTACCTAGTCATAACCATGCGCCGCTGAGCTCTGCGATACACATTTTGGATACTTTGCTCCAAGTCGTCCTTTGTGATGGTGTCAGGAAGCCTCGTCACATTTCGTTAGCTGCCAGGAATATCAGCAAATCTCTTTCCTTTTGTAGCATTACATTAAAAATTTTCATTCGATAAATAGTTTATTTACGATGCTTATCGCTGACCACCGCTTTGTCTGACAGCTAATTACATTCTTCACATATTTTTGATGTTCGGCTATCTTTTACCAGCTGCCCAGAACGCAGTTGTGCAATTCGTCTTTTATGTTTTACCCTTCGCTAAGATTAGACGTATGTCAGGAACTTCCTTACTACCAAATGTAAGTGTGTGAGTTCGTTTTTCTCTTTATATATGATGAAAATATAGCTGGTACAATTAAAACCTTTTACTTATTTCAAATGACCCACCTTTAATAATTCATGAAATGATTCTATTTTTCCAGCAGTAATCTTAATTATGTATTATGATGCTTGGAGCCATTGTTAAACTTTTATCTATAATTTACTAGAAACTTCTAGACGCCATTATATGTAACTTTTATGAACGCGACTTGATAGTAATGCCTGCAAGGAAATCTTCGGAATTAATCGAAATCCGATCGATCTAAACATTCTTTCGTCAAAAAATATAATTTAATATTTTTCTTCACGGTCATTGAGTTAGTACAATCTGCTCCAAGCCAACCAAGCATCATTTTACGCAATGCAGCAAGAGTTTTTACAGCTCCATCTGCTACATCCAGTCAACTTGACATAATCGCGGAATCTGCTAGTTTCTTTGTGTAATATTGTGCTCAGGTGTTGCTTTCATTCCAAATTACTACTGGCGCTCAACTTTATAAAGTCAGGTTCCGCCTCCTTTTTTCAGTCTTCTATCTATAAAGTTACCAAAATGTATCAGATCCACCAAATTATTTCCTGTAATATTGTAACGTCAGTGTACTTTAATAGCGGCTACGAACAGTAACTACAACTCCAACACCAGATCGGAAGAAAGAAAGCGCAATATTACGCTATGAAAGCGAGTTTGCGTGCAGTCACCAGGTAGAAGCTGCAGTCTGGCGGCGGTGGCTGTAGTGGGCGGGCGTTGCCGGACCTCAGTCGTGCGGACTTCTGCCTGGCCATTCAACACAAACTCGCTTTGAGAGAGAAGAGATCTGCCGATATTCCCGGCAGGTAACGAAACTTGACGAGGCTTTTGATCACCATCCCAAAGGAGGACTTCGACCAAAAGTTTCACATCATGTATCACGCATCTCTGCGGTGCATAATTATGGGAGGTGAAATTTATCGAAGGAGAATAATGTGACTGTAGTTTCAAGACTATTCGACGAACTTAAATGTCAGAGGTTGAATGTATGTACTACAGTAGCACCTTTGATTCATACTCAGAATGTCCTCGAGTTCGAGTGCGAAGCCCGCCACTGCTCGAATTTGGAATAAAAACATCTGTAATGGCTCTGTAAAGTCTCTGACTTCCTGTGGCACCGGCCACGTAAAAGCGGTCGGGAGGCAGCGTCAGAAGCAGCAGCGATCGACGGCACGGGAGGCCTCGTGGCCTGAGAGCGGAAGACAAGTTTCAACACGGCAAGAGAAGCAGTAGACCCGCAGAAAGAAATGTCAGGACATCGGGTCAGACGAATATAAAGAGTAATATCGACGGCAGAGGAAAATGATGGGGAGGGGTTGAAAACTTTACAGAGGGAGCGGCGCGGAGAACAGGAACAGGCGAGCCGCAGAAAGTGCACGAGCGCACGCAGAGCGTAGCTGGAGAGCTGCAGAACAACTGACCCGTTTGTGGAGCGACGAATACCCAGGAACAGGCCAGAAGGCACAGGAGCCTATGGAGACTTGCATCACAATTTAGTATCGATGAAGAGTGACTCAAGTTGAAGAGTAGAGTTGGAACAACCAGTATGGAATGGAACGGGGTGCCTCAGTACGAAGGAATACCAGTTCAAATGAAGATGAGTGGAGATCTCTTTAAAAGGGCAGTTACAAATGTTGGAGAGACAAACAGGTACAAGGGAGCGCTCTGCCAGGGAAGTACTTCGGCTCATCGACGAAAGAAAAAAAAAACAAAGTAAAAAAAGAAAATGTTCTGGGAAGTTCGTGTATGAAATAAGTAGGAAGTTCTAGCGAGCCAAGACGAAATGGCTGCAGAAAACGCGAGGAAAACGAAACGGAATAACATAATTCTTCTTTGTGTTTTTGGCCTCCTTTCTCCGCAGTTGCAGTTATACAATTTGTATAGGTTAGGTAACCGTCATAAATTAGTCTAATTTAGTCCAGGCGCGTTTCGCCCTATTCTCCATTTTCATAAACAGAATACAAAAAAGAATATTTAAAGAAATAGTACCAGGCAAATACAGCATAATTTACTGGTGGAGATACGTGGTGATATCCTCCGCTGGTAGATGAACCAGAAAATAAAATAGACCAACTAAACACAGAGATAAACACAATACACAAGAACATAAAGTTTACTCTAGAGAAGGAAGAGCCAGGCCAAATTAATTTTCTGGATATACCCATCAAAAAAAAAAAAAAAAAAAAAAAAAAAAAAAAGACGTACAATCATTCAGCATGTATAGGAAAAAGTACTGCTGCAGTACTGCAGTCTTCTAACCACCCTCAGGCTCAAAAGGAATCAGCTCTCAGATACATGTTACATAGATTAAACACAATACCACTAGACAAAGACAATTACAACAAGGAGCTGGACATAATAACTCAGGTAGCAAAGAGTAATGGATACCAAGAAACCCTCATTACAAAACTGAATAAAAGAATCCAAAATAAAATAAAGAAACGAAACACACAAAACCAAGGTCTCAGAACACTCACAAATACCCCCAAGAACAAACTAAGGACAACACAGAAACTCAACAAACTGGTACACACTTACTTATGGAAATAAACTGACACATCGAATTGGAAACATCCTCAAGAAACAAGGAATAAAAATAGTATATCAAATCCATAAGTCATTACAGAAATGCCTAACAAAAACAGAAAGCACTGCCATCTACCAAAAATCTGGTATTTACCTGCTCAAATGCAACAGTTGTGATGGTCTATACTTAGGATAGACCAGCAGGACATCTGAAACACGATATAAATAACACAAACGATCATGGAAATATGACAACAGCCATTCAACATTTGCAGAACACCTTAGGCAATAAAACCACTCTCCCAACACCATAGAAACCGACATGAAAATAGTCAGACTTAGCAATAAGAAACACCTCCTAACTTTCCAAGAGAATTTACAAATTCAAAAAGAATTAGTAGAAAAAAAAAAACATATTAAATGGCCAAGTAAACATCAGCAACCAAACATTATTTAAACTGATAGAACACGCAGTAGGCAAAGGAAACCTCCCCCTCCTTCAAACCCACCACATAATACGACCACATAACCCCCCCCCCCCCCCCCCCCACACACACACACACACGCACCTACAGAAAATCAGAATATATCTTTCACACGCACACAGAACTTCGCTAGTTAAACTAAAATCGTATTTACCAAGACACACACAATACAGTCAGAACATCACACACAAAGTTTCTAGCAGACAATTGTTTTGACAGAACAGAAACAAAATCACATCTCGCAGTGCGAACCAAATAACTTATAAGCAAATAAAACACACACACACACACACACACACACACACACACACACACACACACACACACACAGAGAGAGAGAGAGAGAGAGAGAGAGAGAGAGAGAGAGAGAGAGAGAGAGAGAGAGAGAGAGAGAGAGACGACATACAAAGCCTGCGAAACCATAGAAGTGGCATATTTTGCAAACATTTATAAGAAAGTGTAAATGTAAATATTGTAAATATAAACAGTGACAGCAAGTGGCAATGTGCTACAAAAGACACAGGAAGAGAACATAAAAATACGTGAGTTATACTAGTAGACCATTTTATTCAGAATCAAAATTATCCTCCTGCACGAGAACTGTTATCGATCGAATTTAATCAAACAAATAATGTAAAACAAAACATTTCCAGTACAGCTGACCACTGAAGATGCTTTAGAATAGAGCGAAACGCGTCTGGTATAAATTAAACTAATTTACAGTTGCATAAGACGGTTACCTAACCTACACAAACTGAAAAGAAAATGATTGTCAGTAGAAGTGAGTCAGCCGGCTACCGGCACGCGACAAGTGTACGCGGCAGGGGAGCAGCTCTCTGGCCACCAGGCACTAGCCTGCCGAACAATAGCAAGGGAGAACGGCCTCACGGTGGATTACAAACCTTACTTTAACCATTCTCTCTCAAACCGATCTACATTTTACCACAAATTCATAGTATTGCATGAGCTAGTAGCTCGTCCTCGAAATTATAAATTGCAGAGTGCTACTCAATCTTTTTGACATAGCTGCATTGAGTTACTCCTAACATGTGCATTAATTTACAGTAGTATTCCTCCTTTGCCACGTGAAAGTAGTCAATCACATACTACTGTTTCATTATCAGTTACTTTGTGGAATGATGAGAGGCAAAACAGTGACACTTACTCCATCGGGTACATCCTAGAAGCACTAAACAGGGTGGTCCATTGATAGTAACCGGGTCGAATATCTCGCGAAATAAGCTTCGAACGAAAAAACTACAAACAACAAAACTTTTCTATCTTGAAGGGGGAAAACAAATGGCGTTATGATTGGCCCGCTAGATGGCGCTGCCATTTTTATTACGTATTCGTCTAGTACGTAAATAAATATGAATGTTTTATTTGGAACACTTTTTTCGCTTTGTGATAGATGACGCTGTAATAGTCATAAACGTATAAGTAAGTTGTATCGCGTAACATTTCGACAGTGCGGACGATATTTACTTCGTGATACATTATTCCTGTTAAAATGGACCGTTTACCAATTGCAGAAAAGGTCGATATGGTATTTATGTATGGCTATTGTGATCAAAATGTCCAACGGGCCTGGGCTATGTATGTCGATCGTTACACTGGAAGATATCATCCAAGTGTCCGGATCTTTCGCCGGATAGTTACGTTATTTAAAGAGACAGGAAGTGTTAAGCCACAAGTGACACGTCAACCACGACCTGCAACAAATGATGATGCCCAAGTAAGTGTTTTAGCTGCAGTTGCGGCTAATCCGCACATCAGTAGCACACAAATCGAGCGAGAATCGGCAATCTCAAAAACGTCGGTGTTGAGAATTTTACATCAATATAAATTTCACCCGTACCATATTTCTGTGTACCAGGATTTCCATGGCGAAGACTTTGAACGTAGTGTACAGTTTTGCCACTGGGCACAAAATAAATTACGGGACGATAACAGATTTTTTTTCACGCTTACTGTTTAGTGACGAAGCGTCATTCACAAACAGAGATAACGTAAATCGGCATAATATGCACTATTGGGCAACGGAAAATAAACGATGCCTGCGACAAGTGGAACATCAGCGACCTTGGCGGGTTAATGTATGGTGCGGCATTATGGGAGGAAGGATAACTGGCTCCTACTTTATCGATGGCAATGTAAATGGTGCAATGTATGGTGATTTCTTACATAATGTTCTACCGATTTTACTACAAGATGGTTCACTGCATGAATGGCGATGTACTTTCAACATGATGGATGTCCGGCACATGGGTCGCGTGCAGTTGAAGCGGTCTTAAATGGAATATTTAACGACAGGTGGATTGGTCGTAGAAACACCATACCATGGCCCGCACGTTCACCGGATCTTACATCCCCGCATTTCCTTCTGTGGGGAAAATTAAAGGGTATTTGTTATCGTGATTCACCGACAACGCCTCAAAATATACGTCAGCGCATTATCAATGCACGCGAGAACATTACTGAAGGCGAACTACTCGCTGTTGAGAGGAATTTAGTTACGCGTATTGCCAAATGTATTGTAGTAGAAGGATATCATTTTGAGCATTTATTGAAGTCATGAGGAAGTTATAGGTAATCACGCAGTGACAGCAAGCGTTCTCATAATGGATGATAATTTCACAAAAGTACATATTTCACTTTGGAACAGCCGAAATAAAGTTCTGTGTTTTAATTTTAAACACCTACCTGTTACACACTGTTCGTCTAAAACTGTGAGCAATATGTTTGTGAATATTACAGCGCCATCTCTCACAAAGGGACAAAAGTGTTCCAAATAAAGCACTCATATTTATTTAGGTACTAGACGAATATCTAATAAAAATGGGGGTACCTATTTAGACAAATGCAGTTGATATCCGTTTGACCTATGGCAGCGCCAGCTAGCGGGCCAACCATAGCGCCATCTGTTTCCCCCCTTCAAGCTAGAAAAGTTTCGTTCTTTGTAGTTTTTTTTTTCTTTTTTCTTTTTGTTTTTCGTTTGATGCTTATTTCGTGACCACCCTGTAAACTGACCAGCTATTAATTTTTTGTTGCTATTAGTGGATAATAATTTTAAGGATTTTTTTTCCCGGTATTTTAGTCAGTGTATTCGCACTATACATTAATAGTGGTGGGTTTTATAGCTTCAAATAAAAAGTCATGCATTAAAGGATTAAAAGCTCAGGATGCAAGCTACTGGCAGACGTGTCACGCGTCGGGCAGTACGGCTTTACGAAAGAGAGATAAATCATAGACGCCGTCCTGGCACAGCGCTTGGTAACTCAAGCAAGACTGGAAGAAATATATAAAATTGAGGCAACAGTGTCGGATATAGCAGAAGGCTGAGTGGGCCGGTGATTTGGGCGGCTGATTTTAGGGGCGGCAAATTTGGCGCCAAAATTTTAAAAGTCTAAGTAAGTGTAATAAAAGTTATTTAATTACGTTTAGCGAATTTAGATCATTTTGTAAAAAGCATCAAGGAATACTTAGCCCCACATTATTAGTACCGTATCAATGTGCTTTTATTAGCTCAGAAATATAGACAAAAGTATTTCTTGGGCTACCTTAATGAAACAACTGGATTGTAAAAACAATCTGGGAAGTGACCTTTTGATCCCTTACTTCACAGTGATAATAATTACGAAAAAAAAAGGTCGTCTAATTCGGACCACAGAAAACAAAACATAAAGTTACAATTTTATTGTACGATTGTGAAGTAGGGTATGAAATTGTGGGGTTTGGTACGGGCGGCAAAATTTAAATAGCCTACTGGCGGCATGGCAAATGTGAAAATCCGTCACTTCCGACACATCTTCATAGGATTTGTTGACCTGGAAAAAGCGTTCGACACAAGATGGTGCAAGAAATTGGACATTCTGAGAAAAATAGGAGTAAGTCACTTGGAAATACGAGTAACATGTGTAGAAGAACCGAGAGCGAATAATACGACTGCACACCGAGAGTACAGTCCTCCCGTTAAAAATGGTGTAAGACACGCAAGGAATGACGGAAATGAAAGCAAGCTTAGACAGAGTTATGAAAAGATGCGGCACTGACAGAGGCCGCCTGCGCAACCCCTCGGCTCAGCTGAGCAGCGCGGGCATTCTTCAGGGCAGCTGGAGCGGCCACAGCTACACACTTAATACGTGCCGCAGCTGTAATTTAGGATTTACTGCTGTACGAATCTGGAAATTCCAGAGGGAATTACTTTGATTCACGAGCTATCATTGACATAAATAAATAATACTCATATGACGAACGTCATTTTTTACTTTGAATTTAAGAAACTTATGTATCAATATGAAGTTTGATCGAAATGGTTGCAATTTTCAAGGTGTCCATATGATATTTTCGCTATACTTTTACTGTTTCTGTGTTTCATTCTTTTAAAGTAGATGTTCAGAAATTTAAGTACTACTAACGAAAGATAATACACCTGATGTATAGACGGTGTTATGCATCACTAGACCAAGGCGCCATTTGTGATATCTTCTGATTTGACCAAATTCTATTGTAAAACATCATCATCCACGTGGATAAAGTTCACCGTTCTCGCCGTAGGGACGGTTCCCAAGATATATTAAAAAATACTAAGTGCCACTTGGCCTTCCGTTGATTTTCAGTTTTGCATGACAAGTCCATATAAGACAAACCAAACTGTAGAGCAATTCTGCTTGACGACATCGGCTGTGTGCACCTATTTAGCAAAACACCTTGTTACCTTGCTCTGTGAACTGTGTACTGTTTACGGACGTAATACTAGGTTTTATGCTGTAATGTCGTGAAGTTTATGGTTAGCAGGTGCGATAATTGACGCGTTCAAATCAAGTACATAACGTATTACTGAAAATGCAGCAAGTATGTCGAATGGATCTGCAGTTTTAAATGTACCTTTCGAGGTTAACTTCAAAACTACTTCATAAGCAACTAAACACAATGTCGTTAACTTTACGCATTCAGTTTTTTTTTTTTTTTTTTTTTTTTTTTTTGGGATGTGGGGGAGAATATGCATCTTCCAGCACGGTTACTCCGACCAGGGATTCTTGACTGAATGTAAATAACCGTAATGATGTAACATCAAGTGCAGTCGTGGGTAAGCAAATCAATGATGGGTGTGTAACTTGTAATGAAGGCGAGAACTGCAGGCCTGGAAGTGGCCACGGCCAATACACGTAAGTGAAGAGATCTCACAGAAGAAAGTGTGTACTAACAATATAAAAAACAACATTCCTCAATGACATAGAGCACAGTTATTGAAAGGCAGGCCAAAAATGGGGAGAAAACGTAAGTACAGAAATCAAGACAGACACACTAGGAGAAAATGTTGTATTCAAATCTAGGGCTACTCAAAGAAACGTCTACAAAAAAACTAAAAAGTTCCGACATTACCCCTGTCCCTATAAATGTTTGGAAAAAGTAAGGGAGGACAAAGCTAAGAAAGAATTTGACAAATTTTATAGTCAATAATGATAAATCTGTAGCATAGAATTAAAATTTGTGATGCGGCCGGGAATCGAACCCGGACCTCCATGCTTACTAGGCAGACGCCTCATGATGCCCAGCGTGCACTGATTTGTTCTACGGTCTCTGAGTTTGAAACAAAACTGAAAAGAGAGAAATCATCAACAAACAAAAGTTTAGTAGGTTATACAAACTGTGTGGAGTAGTTGTATGTAAAACTTTCTTTTTACAGACGTTGAGGATATCAGATTGTAAAGTGAATAACGCTTTGAAAAATAAGAAACGTTCTGAAGGAATTCGTCATTGTCGTGGAATAGGTCACGGAAAAAATAAAATAGATGATGCCCGTGTACAAGAAATAATTGAACTCATTAACAACTTTCCCAAATATGTCACACTATAGGAGGGCAAGTACAGAGACAGACTTCTTCACAGAAGATACAACTGTAACAAAAATGTATCAATTGTACTGTGAAGAAGTAAGTAAACCTGTAAGCTTGTCGTCTTACAAAAAGGTGTCCAAATTCAACCTACGTAGGAAACGACTTCAAGACAGTTGTACAATGTGTGACAGATTCAAAATAGAAATAAAACATTCTGAGAATAATGTGGAGCTGCGAACGTTAAAGGAATAGAAAAATTGTCACTTGCAAAAAGCAGAAAAGGCACAAGATATGATGAAGAAAGACATGCTTGTAGCCAAGAGTACTCCTGATATCGAAACATTGTCTTTTGATTTACAGGAGACATTGCCTCTGCCTAAGATTCCTACCAACAGAGTGTATTACAAAAGGCACCTGTGCGTGTATAATTTAGCTGTTCACAGAGGCAAACACGGCAAAGGCCGCTGCTACGTCTGGGCTGAGGGTGAAGCTGGCCATGGAGCTCAGGAGGTTGGCAGCTGCCGCAAAAAACATATCGAGGAAAATGCCACTGCAAAAGAACTTATTCTTTGGTCAGACTTGTGTGTAGGCCGAAATCGTAACATAAAAACAGTGTTGTTAGTTAAAATGGTTACTGAAAGTCATCCCACGTTGGATAAGATTACTTTGCGCTATGTTCTCCCGGGGCACAGCTTTTTGCCCAATGACAGTGATTTTGGAGACAGACTGCACTCAAGCTACAACAGTTGTAGACCGTCGATGATATTACGAGTATAATGAAAGTATGTAGTAAAAAGAATGTTTTGGTCGTTCACAGAGTCGAAAAGAGAGACTTCGTTGGAACGCAAATTCTGGAAAAACAAATAACAAACGTAAATGTGACACAGAAAATCACAAAATAAATTGGCTGAAGACTAGAGAAATTTGAATGAGAAAGGACAAACCTCTAAGTATTTTTATGAAAATCGACTTTGACCAGGAGACTGCAGCTGAAATATACATTCAGGAAAAGGAAAGAAGAGGGCGACCTCCTTCTCACCCGTTGAAATAGAGTGAACTCTTAACACCACTGTGGCCAGGAGGAAAACTGATTTCTGAAGAAAAACTGGCAGATTTGAAATCTCTTCTGCCGCTGATATCGAAAGATTCAAGACAAATGTACCGGTCGTTTCTAAGTGATCCCAATGTAGAAGACGAAATCGATGGTTTCAATGGCCTCGTTGACTTCGAAATTAAATGCGAATAATGACAACGACCTCTAAATTTGTTCTGCTTAAGTTTCATTTTACTGGGTTTGTACAGTAGTGGTTACACTTACTTCCATTTAGAATGTATGTAGTGCTGTCATAGACATTGGTAGTGGATCCATGAAGTGTCTGTAAAGTTATTTGCATTGTTACAATTGATTTGTGTCTCATAAAATTTCATAAATAAAATGTCAGAGACACAAAATGGTTCAAGGACTTCAGTATTGATACCTTCTACGTGTTTTTCACAATGCTTAGCTTGCAACATGTAATTTGTTCTTTTTTTTTAAGCTTCGTTTTGATTAACGTGACCTCATTAAGTTGTTTCAGGATATGAAAGGCACATGACTTCCTAAAGCCTTATTTTTATAACAGGCCTCATGCTCAGTTCGGTTACGCATCATGACACCAAAGGACGTTCAAGTCTTTTAGTGCACTGCACAAGCAGCATTAGTAGTCTAACGACCATTTGTGTTATTTTTTCATATTGTTTAGCTTTTAATTACGGCGATATTCCACTAAGTGAAACAATAATAACCCTTCGTCTGTACAAAAAATTGATAAACTTGAAAAATACATACATAACTTTGGACGCCAGTATCTCGCTTATGAGATAGTTATACATAACACCGTCCCCATGTCTCTCGGTAGTTATAAGTTGTAAAACTGTAACAAAGGTACACGATCATTAGTTATACGTCATACTGCAACTCTGTGCATTGCGTCTGAAAATCTTCTGGCAATTGATATAAATTGTTTGTAAAAACAAAAATTAATACCTTTTTGAGAATTCTGAAATCTATATTAAAATTGTTGCAGTAAATGATAGTTCTTATTTGTAACAACGGATCCACCCCCATGAACCACAGACATTGCCGAGGTGGGGTGGCTTGCGTGCCTCAACGATACAGATAGCCGTACCGTAGGTGCAACCACAGCGGAGGGGTATCTGTGGAGAGGCCAGACAAACATGTGGTTCCTGAAGAGGGGCAGCAGCCTTCTCAGTAGTTACAGGGGCAACAGTCTGGATGGTTGACTGAGCTGGCCTTGTAACATCAGCTAATGTGGCTTTGCCACACAGCTACTGCGAACGGCTGAAAGCAAGGGGAAACTACAGCCGTCATTTTTCCCGAGGACATGCAGCTCTACTGTATGAACATATGATGATGGCATCCTCTCGGGTAAAATATTCCGGAGGTAAAATAGTCCCCCATTCGGATCTCCGGGCGGGGACTACTCAGGAGGATGTTGTCATCAGGAAGGACAATACTGGCATTCTACGGATCGGAGCGTGGAATGTTAGATCCCTTAATCGGGTAGGAAAATTAGAAAATTTAAAAAGGGAAATGGATCGGTTGAAGTTAGATATAGTGGGGATTAGTGAAGTTCGGTGGCAGGATGAACAGGATTTCTGGTCAGGTGAGTACAGGATTATAACTACAAAATCAGTTGGGGGTATCACAGGAGTAGGACTGATAATGAATAAGAAAATAGGAATGCGAGTAAACTACTATGAGCAGCACAGTGATCGCATTATCATTGTCAAGATAGATACGAAGCCAACACTGACAACAGTAGTACAGGTTTATATGCCAACTAGCTCTGCCGATGATGAGGAGATCGAAGAAATATATGAGGAGCTAAAGGAAATTATTCAGACAATTAAGGGAGAGGAAAACTTAATTGTGATGGGAGACTGGAATTCGGTAGTAGGAAAAGGAAGAGAAGGAAAAATAGTAGGTGAATATGGACTGGGCAGGAGGAATGAAAGAGGAAGTCGCCTGGTAGAATTTTGCACGGAACATGATTTAATCGTAACAAACACGTGGTTTAAGAATCACAAAAGAAGGTTGTATACATGGAAGAGACCAGGAGACACCGGAAGGTATCAGATAGATTTTATAATGGTAAGACATAGGTACCGGAACCAGGTTATAAACTGCAGGACATACCCAGGGGCAGATATAGACTCTGACCATAACTTGTTAGTCATGAACTGTAGGCTGAAGCTGAAAAAACTGCAGAAAGGTAGGAAAATAAGAAGATGGGACTTAGATAAATTGAAGGAACGTGAAGTTCTGGAGAAATTCAGAGGGAGATTTAGGAAACAATTGACAGAAACAGGGGGAAATAAAACAGTAGAAGAGGAATGGGTAGCATTGAGAGATGAAATAGTGAAGGCAGCGGAGGACAAAATAGGTAGAAAGGCAAGACCTACAAAAAATCCATGGATATCACAGGAAATACTACAGTTAATTGATGAAAGGAGAAAATATAAAAATGCAGTAAATGAAACAGGCAAAATGGAGTACAGACGACTAAAAAATGAGATTGACAGGAAGTGCAAACTGGCTAAGCAGGAGTGGGTAGAAGCCAAATGCAAATCTGTAGAATAATGTATAGCAAGGGGAAAAGTACATACCGCCTACAGGAAAATAAAAGAGACATTTGGGGACAAGAAAAGCAACTCTACGAATATCAAGAACTCAGATGGGAAACCAGTTCTCAGCAAAGAAGGGAAAGCTGAAAGGTGGAAAGAGTACATAGAGCAGCTCTACAAAGGAAATGGACTTAGAAACGATGTTGTAGGAAGGGAAGAGGACGTAGATGACGATGAAATAGGAGATGCTATACTGAGAGATGAATTTGACAGAGCCCTGAAAGACCTAGGTAGGAACAAGGCCCCAGGAATAGATGACATACCCTCAGAGCTACTAAAGTCTCTGGGAGAGCCAGCCATGACAAGATTATTTGAACTGGTGTGTAGGATGTATGAGACAGGCGAAATGCCCTCAGACTTTAAGAAAAATGTAATAATCCCCATTCCAAAGAAATCAGGCGCAGACAGGTGTGAAAATTACAGAACCATTAGTTTGATAAGTCATGGTTGCAAAATTTTAACACGAATTATCTACAGGAGAATGGAAAAGCTGGTAGAAGCTGACCTCGGGGAAGATCAGTTTGGATTCAGGAGGAAAGTAGGAACCCGGGAGGCAATACTCACTTTACGTCTTATCTTAGAAGATAGATTAAGGAAAGGCAAACCTACATTTTTAGCTTTGGTAGATTTAGAGAAAGCGTTTGACAATGTTGACTGGAATACACTCTTTCAAATTCTGAAGTCAGCAGGGGTAAAATACAGGGAAAGGAGAGTTATTTACAACTTGTACAAAAGCCAGACCGCAGTTATTAGACTCGAAGGGCATGAAAGGGAAGCATCAGTTGGGAAGGGAGTAAGACAGGGTTGTAGCCTTTCTCCGATGTTATTCAATTTGTACATCGAGCAGGCGGTGAAGGAAAGCAAGGAAAAATTTGGAATAGGGATTAAAGTTCAGGGGGAAGAAATAAAAACATTGCGTTTTGCCGATGACATTGTAATTCTGTCAGAGACAGCAAAGGACCTGGAAGAGCAGTTGAATGGAATGGACAGCGTGTTGAAGAGTGCATATAAAATGAACATTAACAAGAGCAAAACAAAAATAATGGAATGCGGTCTTAGAAAATCAGGCGATGCTGAAGGAATTAGATTAGGTGACGAAACAATGAAGGTGGTAGATGAGTTTTGTTACTTGGGTAGTAAAATAACATGCGATGGTCGCAGTACAGAGGATATAAAATGCAGAATGGCAATGGGCAGAAAAGCATTTTTGAAAAAGAGAAATTTGCTAACATCGAATATTAACTTAAGCGTAAGGAAGTCTTTTCTGAAGGCATTTGTGTGGAGTGTTGCCTTGTACGGGAGTGAAACATGGACGATAAGCAGTGCGGACAGGAAGAGAATAGAGGCTTTTGAAATGTGGTGTTACAGAAGAATGCTGAAGATTAGGTGGGTAGATCGCATAACTAATGAAGAGGTACTGAACAGAATTGGTGAGAAAAGGAATTTTTGGCATACCTTGACTAAAAGAAGGGATCGCTTGGTAGGACACATTCTTAGACATCGGGGAATCGTAAATTTAGCATTGGAGGGAAGTGTGTGGGGTAAAAATCGCAGAGGGAGACCAAGAGATGCGTATAGTAAGCAGATTCAAGTGGATGTGGGTTGCCGTTCTTATAAGGAGATGAAAAGGCTTGCTCAGGATAGAGTAGGGTGGAGAGCTGCATCAAACCAGTCTCCGGACTGAAGACCATAACAACAACAACAACGGATACGATAACGGAAATCTGTTGCAGTACTGCTTCATAACAAATGTTGGAAACAATTGCAAGCTACATGACGATTTGTATGTCGAACAGGTTGTACTGATCAGAAGCGCGGTGAGATAGGTCCTTCTTCGCAATTGAAGAGTAATAACACAAATTTTGGTTGCTTTTCCGTGCTCTTGCGGCACACAATACGGCAATGCGGCCAGCTTCATTCTACTGAAGCTCTAACCTAACTAACCTACGAGACTCCCCGTAAGAGACCGTAACAACAGTAAAATCCAACCAAGTGACAACCTTCTCATCTCAGACATCATTCTACTAGTCAATATTCATCCTTACAAAAACTCGATAGTTAGCGATTGACCTCATACTACCAAGTATCAAAATGCATTCCCACAAAGTGGAGAAGTCTGTGTTGCAACAAATAGCACGACTAACCAGGTCCAAATCGCTATTTCACCTAAGCCAGAATACATTCACCGCACCAGATTACGGAATACACGAGAGCTAACTTCACAAAGATAGTTACGTTCCTTTTGTCAACAGACATACGAATAAAAAAACAATACTAAGCTCGAAAAATTATGTTTAGATCAGCGCTCCACCTACGTTGTTTACGTGTCACACCCTGCAGTGCAAAACCTGTACGGAGCTACGATAACTAGGAAAAAAAAAAAAAAAAAAAAAAAAAAAAAAAAAAAAAAAAAAAAAACCAGACCCACTTCTAGCTCTTTTTTAAGGTAAAGAGACATACAAACACACATCAAAACCTAAGACTCCTTTTCTATTAAGACAGTGCATTGTTCTTCAAGTTACTCTTCTGAGTAGTATTGTACGTGAAGAACCAGTTAAATCCATGCCCAGCGCAAGGTTGTACGACTCTTTCGACTAATCACGTCTTTATGTTTAAGAAGAAATCTCGTCGATAGATCAGACAGATCGCACCCAACACATGAAACATCACAACTCACAGATAAGTTGAACACGTATTAGCTCTGCTTTATCTTACCCATCGATCCTGATAAAAATTGAATATAAAAGCATCTAGTTAGTGTCAAGTGCTGTACTAACCACTGGATCGAACCAATAATCGAGTGTTTTCCAGATAGAAGGTGATGCACACGTTGACGACCACACATCACTCCTCTGAGAACCCGGTAAAACCACAAAATGGAGATACAGAACACAGTCTCCAACTCTTATTACATACCGGGTGATCAAAAAGTCAGTATAAATTTGAAAACTTAATAAATTACGGAATAATGTAGATAGAGAGGTAAAAATTGACACACATGCTTGGAATGACTTGGAGTTTTAATAATAATAATAATAATAATAATAATAATAATAATAAACAACCAAAGTATTGCTAGACGCGTGATGATCGTGTGCTCAGCCGCCACTTTCGTCATGCTTTTCCTTCCACGTCCACAGATCTCAGTCCGTGCGATTATGGGCTTTGAGGTTACCTTAAGTCGCAAGTGTATCGTGATCGACCGACATCTCTAGGGATGCTGAAAGACAACATCCGACGCCAATGTTTCACCATAACTCCGGACATGCTTTAGATGGCTGTTCACGACATTATTCCTCGACTACAGCTATTGTTGAGGAAATGATGGTGAACATATTGAGCATTTCCTGTAAAGAACATCATCTTTGCTTTGTCTTAATTTGTTATGCTAATTATTGCTTTTCTGATCACATGAAGCGCCACCTGTCGGACATTTTTAGAACTTACTTTTTTTCCCTTCTAATAAAACCCCATGTCATTCCAAGCATGTGTGTCAATTTTTACCTCTCTGTCTACATTATACCGAGATTTATTAAGTTTTGAAATTTATACTGACTTTTCGATCACCCGGTATATCGTATACGCTACTCCCACCATAAGTAAATAATCTATAGTAGCAATAGTCTACAGTTAGCTTAACATTGTAGAATACAAACTATAACGTATTTTAGGTAATCATATCATCCGCTACAACTGCATCAACACAGATCGGTAACACTGCAGAAACGGTACCAAGTATCTTACGACGCCAACAGACAAATTTTAAGGGTCATCTACATGCACCACCAAAGGTAATTCCTAACATGCTTATATTCGCATCCAACAGCATGAAAAATTGTGCAGGGGCACGAAAGACGTAAAATGCAAGAGACTGACCTCTAATGCGGTTTTAGGGAATCTCAAGCTATTGATCAAAAAAATTCACACCACAACGAACGGATCATATCCTAGTATGACACTGACTTGTTTCCCAAATTATGCTTTTGAGTGATATTTCTAGATGAAAGACCAAATAACTCCCATATGGGCGATTCTAGATGTATTTTTCGGGACGTGTGGTATAGAGACAGGTTGATCATAAGGCAGAGTACGGCTCTTTAGCTATTTAGATGGGGAGGGGAACTGACGCTGACCGCTGTTGTCGGTACTCGGCCGCGCTCAGCTCCGTCGCAGCGTTCACATAAATACTCTTTAAATGCAATGCTCGCGCTCTACCCTTGAAAGTGGTGTCCGCAGAGGTCTCGTGTATGTATCGAAAGGAAGCTTTTATTGTCTCTTAGATCATTTGGAGACGTAACTTAACATTTCTTTGAGAGAGAATGTTTAAAATAATAATAATAAATTATGATAGTTGCTAGAGAACAATGTGTGTGTGTGTGTGTGTGTGTGTGTGTGTGTGTGTGTGTGTGTGTGTATCGCATTGGAGATCTAGCTGTTAGATGTTTTTATTTTTAAAACGAAGTTCTGAAGTTCTTCTTTAGACTGTTCGTTGCTTATGATTACCGTTTGCATGGTGTGTATCGAATGAAATGGTTTAAAGTAGTAGTGTTACATGTCTAGACATCGAAAGATTTTTTCTTAAGATGGACACAAACAAGTTTGAGGCGATCTTTACCGTTACATTCCGTTTATTATCTAACGTGCAATATTTTTTAACACGCTCTACGGCTGTTCCACGCATCGTCTATAAGAAGAGATACATTTATTTTGCCCAAACACCTTAGGGGGGTGAACGATTTCCGAAAGACGGAACAGTTTTTTGAATAGTCGTAAATGTCGCAATTGTTTTTAAATAATTGTCAATAAATGTATGTAGCATATAAAACACTTAGAGTACAGAAACCTGTAACATTACACCGAATTTCTTTATGCTGTTTCTATATTTACTTGCAAAATTGCGAGTTGTAATTAAGGCTCGATGTATTGCGTTACTTAAACTGTATGTAGCAACTCCGAGAAAACGTAATGTTGTAATTGTTAATGCAGAAACATAGGATATGGAAACTAGGAATAACAATAATCGGGAGTGGTGGTGGATGGCCTGGCGGCTGTAGAATCGCGAGTGTGCACTTGTGGAGGCGGTCCATTTGTTTACAAAACTCTCGTGTCAAGCGCAGGTACATGTTTGATGTTATCAGTTATTATTCCAGGTAATTGTACTGTCTGAAGTACAGTTATAAATAAAATAATTGATTCATTTCTTTCCAATGTTGGTGTAGGACAGAGTAACACGACCAGTACGTCAATAAATTATAGCTTCAGTAAAATTAAAAACTATTTTGGGGGCGCGGGTACTAGTCCCGGACCGAGGGCGGCAATTGATTGTCGGTGGTGCGGAGGTGGGGTCGGTGGCGGGCGGCTGCTCTCAGTTGGCTGTTAGAATCATATCTTGTCACAATTAAATGGATATGCAAATTTAATATGCAATATTTTAATTGTTGGTGCATACACATAGGATGTCACTATTTAATTTTATATGCAACTTAAGAAAAGCAACTCTACGAATATCAAGCACACGGATGGAAAACCAGTTCTCAGCAAAGAAGGGAAAGCTGAAAGGTGGAAAGAGTACATAGAGCAACTCTACAAAGGAAATGAACTTACAGACAATGTGGTAGGAAGGGAAGAGGACGTAGATGACGATGAAATAGGAGATGCTATACTGAGAGATGAATCTGACAGAGCCTTGAAAGACCTAGGTCGGAACAAGGCCACAGGAGTAGATGACATACCCTCAGAGCTACTAAAATCTCTGGGAGAGCCACCCATGACAAGACTATTGGAACTGGTGTGTAGGATGTATGAGACAGGCGAAATACTCTCAGACTTTAAGAAAAATGTAATAATCCCCATTCCAAAGAAATCAGGCGCAGACAGGTGTGAAAACTACAGAACCATCAGTTTGATAAGTCATGGTTGCAAAATTTTAACACGAATTATATACAAGAGAATGGAAAAGCTGGTAGAAGCTGACCTCGGGGAAGATCAGTTTGGATTCAGGAGGAACGTAGGAACCGGGGAGGCAATACTCACTTTACGTCTTATCTTAGAAGATAAGATTAAGGAAAGGCAAACCTACATGTTTGGCTTTTGTAGATTTGGAGAAAGCATTTGACAATGTTGACTGGAATACACTCTTTCAAATTCTGAATTCAGCAGGGATAAAATACAGGGCGAGTTATTTTAACTTGTACAAAAGCCAGACTGCAGTTATTAGACTCGAAGCGCATGAAAGGGAAGCATCAGTTGGGAAGAGAGTAAGACAGTGTTGTAGCCTTTCTCCGATGTTATTCAGTTTGTACATCGAGCAGGCGGTGAAGGAAAGCAAGGAAAAATTTGGAATAGGGATTAAAGTTCAGGGGGAAGAAATAAAAACATTTCGTTTTGCTGATGACATTGTAATTCTGTCAGAGACAGCAAAGGACCTGGTAGAGCAGTTGAATGGAATGGACAGTGTGTTGAAGAGAGCGTATAAAATGAACATTAACAAGAGAAAAACAAAACTAATGAAGAGATACTGAAGAGAACTGGTCAGAAAAGGAATTTTTGGCATACCCTGACTAAAAGAAGAGATCGCTTGGTAGGACACACTTTTAGACATCGGGGAATCGTAAATTTAGCATTGGAGGGAAGTGTGTGGGGTAAAAATCGTAGAGGGAGACCAAGAGACGTGTATAGTAAGCAGATTCAAGTGGATGTGGGTTGTCGTTCTTATGAGGAGATGAAAAGGCTTGCTCAGGATAGAGTAGTGTGGAGAGCTGCATCAAACCAGTCTCCGGACTGAAGACCATAACAACAACATGCAACTTGGGAATAAACAATAATAGGAAGCGGTGGTGGATAACCTGGGGGCAGACGGGGATGGTAGAGGCCCAAGTGTGCTCTTGTGGAGGCGGTCACGTCGTTACTCGTTATTTGTCACTCGTCCTTAGAGCATCGTTGCCTTACCAAGTGCAAATACGCGTTCGTCCTGTCCTTCCAGAAAGGGCGTTGATGGCGTGCGGAGAGGTGGGGCGCGAGTAACGGACAAGTGGCCTAGGGCGGAAGGGTGGGGCCGGCCGGCTGCCCTTTTCTACACTACTAACTAATGGTGGTCTGAATCCCACTCCTCTAAATAAACTGTACAGTGTCGTGGGCATCGTACCTCCCGGCAACGGTCGAGAGGCGGCAGAAAACATTGGGAAGACAAACTCGGAAACCTCAGAAGCGTAGCACCTGTCTGGATATCGACCTGCAGACGCACGACTAAAACGCAGGGACACGGCGGCCTCGCAGAGCAGTGGAGACCACCCGACAGATTAGTTCGGCGGCGGCCGCCACTCACTGGACGCCCTGCCACAGCGGTGCTCAACTAAAGCTCTGTATAGGGAAAGTATGGCCAACCTGCCAGCGGCAGCCATGCTGGGCCTATTCTATTCCGCTGCTGGTTACACGCCGACCGCTACGAAGTTCCCAGCGCTTAACAATACTTATCAACCGATTTTGAGAAAACTATTCAACGAAAAAATTGAATTTTTTCACATGTTATAGTGTGATATATTCGCTCGACAATGATCTCAATTTCTATTCATTACTACTTATAATTTCCGTGCTACATCAAATTAAGTAAACTACTGCGCAAAATTTTGAAGAGTTTGCAGAGGAAAAATCGCATCGCGTAGCCTTTGCGTATGGTTGATTTTAGCACACACAATGTTGGGGACCAAATGTAGGTAACATATCGAAATTTTATTAAAGGTTGAGAGCAGAACGATAACTCTTTTCGTTCTCGAGATACAGGGTGTTATATCCGACGGACGGATGCGGGAACTTCGCGTAGTTCTGTCCATGCGGACCTGGCTGCTCTACGGAATACTTATCGTCCGATTTTATGAAAACTGTTTGGTTTGTGGCTCCAGATCTAAAGAGTTCACCTATAAATTCAGATTGAGCTGTACCGTAGCCAAATATTCCAATAGACGGCGAACATGTCGTCATGGGAGCAGAGTGTAAATTAAGAAAGCAATTGAGATCATGGGTAAGTCTTTGATGAGTATTTTCTTTCGTATTATGTACTTATATCTTACATGAACTACGAAAAATGGAAGGAGATACCCACTACGTGACTTTTACCAGCAACAAAAATTAAAGTTGCCTTTAAAACGCCAATTACATTTGAATGTCTAATATTTGTCTTGTTTCAATTCTTTGTTTCTTGTAATGATACACTGTAACACATGAAAGCGAATGAGAAAAGCTTGTTTCAGGAACCGCATATTAATTTCATATCTAAAGGGGAATCTAGTCCACTCACTAATATGTCAAAAATTGTGTATTTTCGGCAACTATCTGCAAATAACGCGTGATCAATTTAACCTCACGACATTATGCAGAATTTTCTTAACAAATTTATTCAAGTTAAAAATATATAGGTATCTGTTGCGTGATCCATTCGCAAGTGAATTTTTTATCTATTAATTTACATTATGAATTAAACTATCACAGCACAAGACCCGAAAATCGCTTCTGGGCTCCTGGTTTTTTCTGACGACTTTCATCAGCCAGATGGTTCATCTTCCTATATTTCAGATATCTAATGGAAGTACTATAATGTTTACCTCCCTTCTTCGTTTCTTAAAAACACCGAAAAGTACAACACTGTGGCGTTATTCAAACCAAAACATACGAATAGTCACAAGGCTTCTCATGGCAGCCCAGCAACGTATAGGACCAAGATGGCGGAAAGATCCATGTGACTGGATTTCAGCCAATCACGAGCTGCAGAAGGCGGCAAGCGGCGCGGAAAAGGATGGCCAAACTTTCCCTATACAGAGCTTTAGTGCTCAACCTGCCGCCCGGCAGCCTACTCGCCCAGTATTCAAAACTCTCTAATGACTGACTGGTACGAATGGCCGAGATGCGTACAGCGACAGCGCTTCTCCACCACGCGCGCCGTCTGTTGTGCAGCCCCCCCCCCTCCCCCGTCCTACCTGGGTGGCGGCCGCGGTAGCTCGGACAGCGGTCGCAATCGGACCATTTCGGTGTGCTGAAGTATCCGTTCTGAATCCTATCCAGCGTGACACTGATAATCTGTCTTCCGAGCGTTCAGCACGAGCAAAAAAGGTTCGGATATACGTGTGCCACTTTTTGTGCTTACTGCGAAGGTCAGTATTTGTTTGTAAAGTGTGTGGGAAAGCACTGTGCTTAATATGCAACTCAACCATAAATATCAAAATAGAGCTCTTGTTCTGTCACTAAGAAAATAAACACTACATAACACACGAAGAGCAAGGTAAAAATAAATTAATCCTTACTACGCGTGATTGTGCTGAAAGTTTCAAATTGCAGCCTTTGCTTTTTAAAAGTTACTATCGATAAAGAAATATCGATAATTTTCACTCGAATGTTCAAATGTTTGTAGAGCTTATGGGACTTAATTACGGGATCATCAGTCGCTAAACTTGCAAACTACTTATGAACTAGCTAACACTAAAGACGGCACAAACATCCGTGCCCGACGGGGAATTCCAACTCCCGACCGCAGCGACCGTGCAGACAGTGACTGGCACGCCGTAGACGGTTCGGCCACCGCGGTCGGCAATTTTCACTCTCCAAAATCCTTGAATTTTCCTAATTTCAAATATTGTACAAATGAAACCTTCACTCACAGTTTTTATGCCGCCTTTTTCGGTGCGACCACAGAGTCCGATTTTAGTTGACAATAATATCGTGCGATTCAGTTCTTACAAACTGCTATTAGCATTACATTGGAGATCTGATTTCATTTTGTAAAGACAGTATCTGTAAAAACTTAAACAGTGCATTACGAACTGTTGTTTTTCTGTAAACATGTCTGTGGCGTTCAGAGTGCCTTGTGGTTTGGTGAACCAGTGTCATGTAGCTGGGCTGGCACTGCCTTCAGTCCCTTGCCGCTAACGGGCGGGGCTCCAGTTCTGTGGTTCGGGACTAAGCGGATGATTTTCGCTGGATTTAAGCTCACGCGTAGATAAGGCAGTACGTTGCTTTGGTTGTGTCGTGCCAGTGCTGTGAGAGTGAAGACTCAAGAGTGAGAAAATAGTTATTCACCATGTCAGGTGTGGCTTCTAAAAACAAACGAAAACCATCTGTTGTCTACCGAAATTACCATTTCTGCAACACTCTTTCAGACAATCAACATTAACTGTAAATACTTATTGGTGTGATGTCTTTCGAAAGTATACAAGACGTATTCATCTTGAGGTACGAACAGCTCTTCAATGTCCATGTTTGCATACAAATAAACTTGCTTTTCAGGTATTATCTGCCTCGAGCAAACACAATTGTTTCTATTTTGTCCCAAACATGTTTCGCTGGCGTTGCCGCATCATCAGTGGGATATTTATTTTATACTGTCGTAATACCACATGTAGTTGTATTTGTGGTTCTTTACCTCGAAGAACATCTGTGTATTTTTGACAGTTTGTCATTCTTATGAATTTGTGGTGTTTTTACGTTGGGAGGAAGCACTTTGGAACTTTCACTTCACTCAGTGTCTGTGTTAGGACTGATGAAGTTTCCGAACTTTTCAGTAACGTTTGACGAACATTTGTTCACGAAACTGTGGAAGGTAATTTCCGTTACGTATCCTAATTCAATGATGTCGGTGGAATAGAAAAACACGTCATATTCTGTGATAAATGTAGAGAAGTAGTTTAAAGTACAGACGCTTTTCAACTGATAAGGGATGCTGGCTCACGGACGAACCTTGAAGTGGCCGGAAGTTCCAAACTGAGCGCGAGGCGCCGGCGGGAGAGTGGAGCGGTCAGCTGCGGCCGCGGCTTTCGCTTTCGCAGGCGGCGCGCGGCACGAATAGCGACACGTAGCGCTGGCGGGCGGCGGGGGAGCTGCCAAGGCCGCGCGGCCAGGGGCTCTGCCCGTCACCTGCTGAGTGCGTGCGGCCGAGTCATTCGCGTAGCCCACTACTGCTCACAACTGACGCGCACTAGGAAGATAGGGAGGTTGAGCGCGTGATGGGAAAAATACTGCCATCTACTGTTACTTAGCAAATGCCCCCTGACATGGCGCTGCAGTTCTGGTCCGTTTCTGCGTACAGAACGTAGGCAGACGTCCGACGGGCTCCAGGGCCGCCACGTCTTTCTTTGGGTCTGTGCTGCATGCTCGGTGTGGGAACGTTGTCGCGACGCATCGTCTCCAAAAAGCGTCGAAAGCCCTGAGATGGGTGCAGGTGGCCCCCCAGAAGAACCGCGCGCCAGCCGCCTGACCCAACAGACGCTGCGTCGCCGCCGCCAGCTCACGCCTCGCGAGCTCTCCTCCCCCACTAAGCCCACACGAGGGCAAACAGCACGATGTATCACTATACTCGTCCTTTATTCCCCGATTACATTCTGTATTGCCGAGCTGCAAAAAAACATTACCTGTAACTATTACAATGAGTTTTTTTTTTTTTTTACCAAAACGTCTGTTGGACGAGGTAGTGACTCGCACACAGAATGCACACCCTCATATTTTAAGTAAGCCACTTCGAGACAGCAAAGCCGCTCTACTTCCATTTACAGCCCGGTACACAATTTCCTTACAAGGTGCTTCCTGAAGCTGTCCCACTCTAGTTCGCACTGACAGGCTAACCTACTCGCGGTCCCCATTCAGGTGTTAGCAAGAGAACTGCATTTGTTTACGTCCGGTGTTAATGGCCACTCCAGTACGGAGTCTGGCGCAGGTTACGTCCTACCAATACTAACCCTTTCCTCCTCCCGTTCCACTGCCAAATACAAAGAATTTTTTAAATAGTCTATGGGACTTAACTACGGGGTCATCAGTCCCTAAATTTACAAACTACTTATGAACTACTTACGAACTAGGACGGCACAAATATCCATGTCCGAGGGGGGATTCGAACCCCCGACCGTAGTGGCCGTGCAGACCGTAACTGGAGCGCCTCAGTCTCCTCGGCCACCGCGGCCGGCAATACAAAGAAAGCCTGTATGCGACGGTAGGAGCAGCAATTTTTCGTATCTTTGAGGTCCTTACGCGAAATGTAATGTGGCGGCAGTAAACTAATTCGGTGCTCAGTTTAAAATTCCGGTCGTTTAAATTCCCGCAGTACTATTTCACGAAAGGAACGTCAGCTTCAGTCCAGGGATTGGGAATCGAGCTGCCCAAGCATCTCTGTAACACTCGACCACTAATCCAACCTACCAGTAACAAACCAAGCAGCCCGTCTCAACTGTTTCTACATCACCCTTGAAACCGATATGCTGTTTCTTGCAAACAGTCGAATAACACTCGACACGGGATCGCACAATCATTTTACACGCGGTCTCCTTTACTGATGAAGCACATCTTCCTAATCCCTTCCACTGTCCTTATATGCTCGTTCCATTTCACGGCAGTCCAGAAACTTAAGGCCTAGATGCCTAGATCAGCGGTTCCCGTATATGTTCTGTGCCGTGCAGAAGGGTAGGGCTCGAGAACCGAGTGACAAGAGTTCCGCGTAAAAGCCCAGAAATGAAATTTTAATGGTACTGTAAAAAAATCAGAAGAGGCGAACGTCGTCTTCTTTTGGCGATGTTTCTCAGCGAAAATGAGTTACAAATCGAAGCAAATGTGAAAAAAGCAATTGTCAGCATTTAATGAAACTAGCAAGAACGTCGAGTGCAAAAAGCAACTACAGCTCGTAATTTGTCCATGCGAGAGTCTAAAGATCTCATACAACTTCGTTGTACCTCTACTTTAAAAACAAAATATGGATCCTTGCCACATAATGAGTCTTTGGTATACGTGTATGCATGAGGAGCAGAAAAGGCTACCCGAACTTTCCTTCTATTTGTTCTCACCCACTGACGGGAACTACGGTTGTCATCTTATGCTTACACGAAAGATAAATTTAGGAATAGCTGAGATGCCGCCACCGGTTTTAGGTATTCAGGTATGGGACACGAAGAGCAGTTTGAAAACTATTTTAAGTACAACAATGACACCATTTGCTTCATGACATTAAGTGTAAATCGAACAATTTCTTGTCCCAACAGAAACGTTTATGGTTATATCAAATATTCGTTGTTCCTGCTGGTGAGATTATAGCACGCCTGGCAGCTGGTGCACTTTGTAACGGTGCAGCACCTGCCTGCCTTCTGCCCGGCTTCAAGTATTGCTTTGTACTTCCAAATTACCTTGTGCTGTTAATGAGAATACATGTCGTAGCTTTGCTCGCGCATCCGCATTCTTATTTCCGTGACGGCTGCAGTTACAGCCTCTATTACGCGACAAATTATAAATAATGTTCCCCTTTATTTGCAAACCTGTTAATCGTGCAGAAGAGTCATACGCAAACGACGGAAGAACAATGATTAGTAAAAATCGAGGACAGATTTAGGGTCATGCGAGAGAAAGTCATCTGAAATTATCCCCGTTGGAACAAGAGACAAGTCCGCGGCGGTCTCGTGTGACGTCAGGTACAGTAGGTTGCGCGCGCATAGCTGGCTGGGTAGCCGCTAGGGCACGGTCGAAGCAGCGAGCCAGTCAGCTATACGCGCGCAACTACTCTGCCTGACGTCACACGAGAGCGCCGCGGACTTCTCTCTACGTGGTGGTGGTCGTGGTACAGCGCAGAGCATCAGGTCGCTCGCTGCCGGCTGCCCGCATATACAAAACAGCACCAATTCTGACGTTACAAAATGCGACTGCATCATGTCCAAATACTCTCATGAAGCTTTAGACGTTACGCAAAGCTACAATCCGAGCCGAAAACCGATCGTACTTCACTGTCAGTGAGCTTTTTAAATCACGCAGCATGCCAATGAATTTCCAACTGCAAACGTTCCCTTCGGGTAGCATTGAACGATAGCTAACAGCCTCTAAGTTTGAGAGAGGAAAATCTTAAGGAAGCGTTACGGTATGGAGAAAATTAGTTCAATGCAGAATGGAGGACCCATTAGCCGGCCGCGGTGGCCGAGGGGACTGAGGCGCTCCAGTCACGGTCTGCACGGCCACTACGGTCGGGGGTTCGAATCCCCCTCGGGCATGGATATTTGTGCCGTCCTTAGTTAGTTGATAAGTTGTTTGTAAGTTTAGGGACTGATGATCCTGTAGTTAAGTTCCATAAGCTATACAAACAGTTGAACAGTAGTTGAGGATCCAGTGCAGCAGCGAAATGGATGGAACGTAGAAGAGATTGAAATTTATGGAAGTGGCTTACACTTTCCCTGCGGCAAATGAGGAGCAGGGAGAGCAAAGCGGCGGCCGCGTGTCCAGCTCACCTGGGACGATGCGAAAAGCCTGATGTCAAGCAACAACACACCGATGTCAAAGCTCACGGGCTCTATGTTTCAATGAGCGAGGCCGTTCCCCGTCGGGGGTTCGAATCCCCCACCGGGCACGGATGTTTGTGTCGCCTTTAGTATAAGATAGCTGATTAGTAGTTTGTAAGTTTAGGGAGTGATGACCCGCAGCTCACGCCTGTAGCACTACGGACTCCTTCCGCCACTTCCGCCTCCTCTGCTGCAAACGCCACGCCACACCACGGCCACCAAACTGCCGTATTTCCGTACCCAATACTGACGCGTGTTGCACCGCCTCCCAACTACTCAAGCTACGACCACACGATTCCGTTCTTTAGACTGGTTCACATGTGCCATGTTCACGAGTACCGCGTGCCAAATCGTGGCCATAGCATCAATAGGGTCACTCCTGCACTTCATTAAGCAAAACACCGACTTTACAGTACCTGCGACGTCCACGTTTGCAGCGTTCAGAGTGTAAGATACAGAAAAGTTGTTAAAAAGAAAGTTCGGCCGAAAGAGAGGAGTGCTGCCATTGGCTGGCGCTGTGACGTCACCGTAGAAGCAAAGCGAGGCAGCGGAAAGCGAGCAAGCGACTTGCAATGATAAATAACTACTAATGACAGGCGTAAGTTATCATAAAATGATTTTAAATATTCCATTTGCCTGTTTAGATGTTTGTAGCGGATGAAGACTGCCACTGCCGTGACTTCCGCTTTTGTGCTGCTGCTTTTTCCATTTTTAGTTTCGTATTGAGAAACCTCATGCGAATGAAGTCTAGTTCTAACAAAGTTTTACAATGTCTACAGAAAGTCTGGATATTTAGCTTTGATAGAAGCAGAAATTGATTTTAGATATTTTTTCCTCAGAAATAGTTTCCAAACCATTAAATTAATTAAAAATCAGTTCAAACGGAGACACTTTCTGAAACCACTCATAACTGCAATCGAAATAAGACGTCCAGGATTTTTGGAGGACTTGAAACATCATTATAAGGTATTCCCATAGTGCAGTCTATTCTTTCCACGATGTGAGATGTAGCCACTCAGATACCAAAATCCTTCTGCAGAGTAGTCAGATCCCTCTTTGGCAGCAGATTCTTGTGGTACATTTTGACCAAGTAAGTTAATACTTAGCACCTCTCTTTCAGCATCGATCATTTCTAGTGCCTCATTCATCTCGGGCAGAATTCCTTTGAACAGATGTGAGGTCAAAAATCCGTCACTTTCATCTGCCTCCACTGATGTTTCATTTCACAGAGGAATATTGTTTGCATTGTGACCCAAGAGTAGCAGCCGTGATCGATGTTTTGCCTCCGTTGGAGAGGGATTCAAATGAAAATGACCGACGTCTTTTGTCTGTGAGAAAAAAACTCTCCAGTGCTTCCTGGTTTAGTCGTGCTGTTAAAATATACTTGATCCGCAGGTCTGTAAATAGTCCGAGTAAGGAACGAATTGTGGTCATTATTGCTTTCTGAAACGGAAGCAAACTATTTATACTGCCTACAAGGTTTTTTTTTTTTTTCCAACACGCGAGTACAGATTCCGTAAAATTCTTTCTTATACATTCTTGTGCATCCGATAAAGCGTTCTTATTGACTCTACTGGCGTTCAGGGTGTCAAACGTATCATTTACAAGTTAAAAAAAGTTTGCTGCTTCCGCTTCCTCGATCTTTCCTGTGACACTTCGTAATCCAGACTTTGTGAAGTTGAATGATGGTTTACATCCGCTCCTTTTGTCTGCCTGCTGTAGTACGCGAGGATTGTAGTAACTCCCCACTGCACTGTGTGAAGAGTAGAAACTGTAAACGTTCACCAACCTGACGTCTTCTACAGATGTCCCCACGCAGATGACAGCAAGCAGGTCGGAGTTCTTGATTGAGGCTGAAATTATTACACTATTGGCAGGAACTGATCTAATTACAGAATGAAACTGAAGTCCACGAGATGCCATCTGATTTATTTAAAGACTACAGAAAACCAGCAAACTGCATATAAAATCCTCTTGACATACATTGTCTTAACTGAAAGTCAATATAAAGTCATTTCCACTGACCTAAGATGATAAAACAATGTTTTATGACCGCCGACGTATGTATGTTACTCCTCTGAGTGCGTGTACTGAACTGAAGTGTGGCTGCCTTCGCTCTGCAATTTGGCGCGTAAACATGGCCGCTGTGCATCGTCAGTCTTGACTAAATTGTTTTGTTTATTGAATGAGCAATTGTTAATATGTTTTTCCTACTCAGGGTCTAGCTTGGCTTTGAAGGGTTTTCTGAACTGGAATAATTAAGTATCAATAAAAATATGATTGTGTTTTGGTACGTGAGCGCCAGTGCTACAGCCAATCGGCGTCCAGTGCCTGCCCCTCGGGGACTTCCCTAGAATACGGGGAAACTTGCCAGTCCACTTTCCCATGGAAATCCGACCTATTGTACCACCTGTCGTGGTTCTGACCAGATTTTACCATCTGTCGCCTACTGCTCCTAACCGGCTGCAGTGAAGCACTACTTAGATCTTAATATGATAGTTTTAAGCCAGAAATATTAGAACAGCCGGACATTTTAACATAAAAATTCTTTCGAAAACCGCAAATAACGTCAGAAAACCAAAGGAACAGCAACAACACAACTGTGCCCACCCCACCCGGCGGTCGCCCCCCCGCCTGCACAAGTGGAATGCGAGGCGACGGCCGTTTCTGGTGGCCGCTGCATTCTGCGGCGTCACCTGGACGACCAAATGTAAACGAAAAATAAATTACCAACTCCTACCGCCACATATGTACCACAAGAACTTTCATGGTGGTATTCCACGTACGACATAATTCCCACGACGTATGAAACTGTTTCAGTAAATTACCTGTAATGAGGTTTGTGTCAATCTAGTTCTGTGTATTCCACGAAAAAGAACTATTGTTCTATGTCTCATAGGACATACAACTTTTAAGCTACGGCTAACACTATAAGAATCATCATCATCATCATCATCATTAGAGACTGATTATGCCTTTCAGCGCTCAGTCTGGAGCATAGTTCCTCTAATAAAATTCCTCCGTGATCCCCTATTCAGTGCTAACATTGATGGCTAGCACTGATGTTACGCCTTTTAATTCGAAATCATTCTTCACCAAATCTAAGTACTATCTCCTTGGTCTACCTCGACTTCACTTACACTCCGCTGTTGAGCTCGTCAATCTCTTAGGTAACCTTGCTTCTCCCATGTGTGTAACCTGACCCCGCCGTCTCAGCCTATTCGCTCTAACTGTTTTACTTATGGTGTTCATTCCCAGTTTTTCTTTGATTTCCTCCTGTCATTGTTCCCATCTATTAGTACCTGCAATCACTCTAGCTACTTTCATACCTGTAACCTCTACCTTATAAATAATGTAACCTGTATCCACCCAGCTTTCACTCCCATGGCCGAAAGACACAGCGATGCACTACTAACGTAGTCTTGGTACTGACTTCCTGCTTGCAGAAGAGAAGATCTACGTAAACTACATATACTATAAGAATGTATTTACTAAAGAAAGTAGTAACTGTTGCGTATATACTGAACTATTGTCTTACGGCGGAACAAAAGTGATGGAGGAGCGTGTAACACGGTGGGACGCACGCTGCAGCTGCAGCTGCACTTACAGGCACGATACAGCTGCGGCACTCGCCCCGCACGTCAGCCGCGCCGGCCGACTTACCTGCAACACAGAAACAAAAGCGCGGCGTCAGAATCTGCAAATGCGCACACACGCCAACAGAAAATAAATTCCGCCTGTCACTCTGTAATTCATCATGTTCTGAACACTGGTTCAGGAAACGTGTGTAAAAAAACTTGCTTTGCTTCCTTGAACAAAAACACTACTTCTGTTATCTAAAAAACATGTTTTCCATTCACAGTGAAAACGCAAGGAATTGCCTGTTGTAAGATGTGATTTTGTAGCCATCGTTAGGTTAGAATACTTAAGCAGAGTACGCGCTCCCAGAAGCCGCCGCACACGGCACAGAGCCCGCCCATGTCGCCTCACGCCGTCCGCCCGTCGCCATTCGCGACAGTAGAGGACCCCAAAGTGACAGCTGTGCTGGGGACCGAGTAACACGGGGGAAGGGAAGCTGTCAGAAGGCCGCCGGTGTTTCGTGGGCACGCTGCTGGTTGCCCGCTGAGCTGCTCCGACCTCGGCACGCACTCAACCAGCTAGTTCCAGGAGGTGGTACAGTTTAACGTCTACTCCCAACCACAGTGCAATTCGTCACTTTTTGGCCTCAACATCACTGCCAAAGGCGAAGCAAGTAAAAAGTGACGGATAAAAAACAGTACGACTCAATGGGGATCGAACTCGCTACCTTTAGATTCAAAGTGTGGGAGACAACCACACAGGAAAACAGACAAGAGCTCCACTATGTGTATGACAGTGCTTTTAATGAACTATTTAAAATGGATACTGAATTATGCTGCAATGCACATAGTACTTAGCGAATGAAAGGCAAAACGAAACCTGGCGTTTGTGACACTGGCACTCTGTAAATGTCTACCAAATACTGCTCCAGCATCGCGACCATCTTTCAAATCCGACGAAACCTACAAGTCTTGTTTCAGATAAGGTGTCATCAAATGCAATGTGACCAATGTTTGACGACATAAGTTGCAGTTTCCGAATCCATGAGCTGACATTAAATGAAGAAAGTAAGACAGTCGTTTGGAACTATGTAACTGCTACTTTATCCTGGTCACGTCTTGGTGTACCTCAGTTTGATATGAACTGAATCACAAGGTTTTCCTCTGAACACAGACTCAGCTAGAAGTCACATACACAAGTCTGTACCCAACTTTCCTTTGCTGTGGTTATCTGAAATGAAATGGGGGAAAAAGATAATTTCACGGAAAATTATTGTATATAGCACCGACTTCATTTAAAAAAGTCAAATGTTTGCTAAGGCTATACGACGAAACTGCTTTGGTAATCAGTCGCTGGAGTCATACACTGCTTAAAGTATCTTATGCTAACTACACACAGCCGTACCCGCGAGAGGACTCGAACCTCCGCCGGGGACCAGATGTGCACTCCGCAGAGCACGTGCTGCGCTGCACTGGTCCAGCTACTGCCAGCGACCGTCACTCAAGATTAATGTGACTACGTTTCGTTCGTCATAATCGGATGAGTTTGCATAGCCCGTAACTCTATTATTTGACGATGTAAAATAATGAGAAACTGCACCCATCACGTACTTTTTACGCTTAGCACAACGAGTTTCCAGAATGACTCGGTTTCAGTTCATTTCTGACTTTTATATGTTTGATTTTATGCCGGTCTTTGACAGGTTGGCATTTTTTTAAAATACGCGAAATAGTATTTCTGACTATAGTTACGAGTATTACACTGGATCACATTACAAAAATCGTCACACTAGCTCTGTCTGCATACAGTTAGGCCTAAGACACGAGTAATGTGTGTGGTACACTATGTAATGTAGGAAGCACAATCTGTTTAGGAAATGCACACCCCAAGATTTATTCTCCCTGATTTTCGGAACTCTATTAATGTAAAAAATAAATAAATAAGATAAAATAAATGACAAACTGCACTGCAAGAGCGGCCGAGGTTCACACAGTGAAACACGAAAACAGTACATTAAATGTTCTGATGTTATAAAGCTTATGTGATTAAACTGCGGGGTCATCAGTCCCTAAATTTGCGAACTATTTATGAACTACCTTACACTAAAGGCGCCGCGGTGGAGTAGCCGAGCGGTCTAAGGCGTCTCGCAGCGGAGCGTGCGGTTGCTTGCCGTGGAGGTTCGAGTCCTCCCTGGGGCATGGGTGTGTGTATTATCCTTAGGTTAGTTTACCTAGGTTTAAGTAGTTTGTAAGCTACGGACTGATGACCACGCAGTTTGGTCCTATAGATTTATAGACATTTGAATTTGAACACTAAAGACGGTACAGACATACATGCCCGAGGGAGCATTCGAACCCCCGACGGAGAACGGCCTCGCGCATCGTAGCATAGCGCCTCAATGCGTTCGGCCGCTCGGTCGCGGCAAAAAACAGTATATTACTTGTGTATGTAGAAAATGCAAATAAATTGACAAGACGCGATGTGATGAGCAGCAAACACTGCTGACTGGTGTAGTTTCAAGTTGAAATGAATTGAGGCGTTCTCCAGGGCCGGGACGCCGCCGCCGCCGCGCCGTCACGCTTTCCTCGTCGCCTGCGACATCGCCTGCCACTTAGTCTGCTCCTGCAGCCTGACACTCACGACTCCCACACCACGCCACTGCCAGACGGCACTGGTGCGTCCCATTAACCGAAGTTACCAATGCATCAGCTGACGTCCGTAATGTCTCCAAGCCGAATTACAGTTACAGTAACACGTATATGGGTAGGTGTGGTAAAGTTACTGATGATCAAAATTAGATGTATGGACTACAGGGCAACGTGTACTCAATAATACTGTAGCCATAAGTGGTGACATAACTGCACATCTTAAATACTGATCTGTAAGCAACTGTGATGTACTGTAATAATCGCCCGTAATGGCTACAGTAACTCTACGACAACTACCTGTTACTGTAAACATAATTCGGTTTAGAGGCAGTACGGCCGTCAACAGCCCAGTGCAGTGGCAGGCGTCCAGTCGGCGGCAAACTGCACAGCAGGCACAGTCAGTCTGCGTGCGCGGCAGCGACCCAAACTAACGCAGTACTAGCGCAAGGTCGCTCCTAAGCTAAAAGGCACACTAATTGCGTAACGTTCTGCAAGTGCGAGAAAACGTCATCAATTTACGTTCAACGAGTAGGTCAGCTGTTAAGTCGAGGCTACTTCTCGCTAACATGGAACTACAAAAGACGGCCGCATTGGCCGAGCGTTCTGCGGCACGCCAGTCACAGTCTGCACGGCCGCTACGGTCGGGAGTTCGAATCCCCCCTAGGGCATGGATGTTTGTGTCCTCTTGAGTATAACCTAGTTCATAAGTAGTTTGTAAGTTTAGGGACTGAAGACCCCGCACTGAAGTCCCATAAGCTAAACAAACATTTGGACATTTTTTAAACCACAGAACATTAGCAAAACGAGTAAGGGGACTAGGCAGAATCAGTTTCATTTTCTGGCACTGTTCCTTCGAGAAAGTAACTCACAAGTAGCAGCGCGGGAGACGCCGCTCACCTGCGGTCCGCACTTCGTGCTCAACGCCAATCTCAATGTGCCCGACAAAAATTTCCTCCGCAAATATGAGATATCGGAAAAACACGAAAAATAGCGTTTTTCTGTGACTTCAAGTTTATACCTTTCAAAGCAATCTATTACACCAAAACTGATCCAATACTAAAATAAAGAGCAGGAAATAACCTATCTTTATCCGTCGCAAGGTTTCCACGTAAAAGACTGTTCAACAATCGGTCAAATAACGCTTAGCTGGGCGCGCTCCGCAGCTCTGCCACCTGCGTCGGCTGCCCGCTACTTGGCTCCTCAGGCAAAGTGGTGAGGAAAACCGAATAGAAACCTTACGCGATGCTACCATGATTGGAAAGGGGACTGTTTTAGCGGGTAAAACGACTGTTACCGTACATGTTTCGTGTCCGAAAAGTTGCACAAATGAGATTATAGCAGCGAGCTTGAAGAAACCTGCCGAACGAAGCACATCTCCAGCAAAATTAAGATCATCGTCTGAATATTTCCATTGAAAAACACAGTGTGCTTTCAATACGTATTTCTAAAGAGTAAGCAAGGCAAAAACATCAACTACCGCTTAATAAACGTAATTTCGTGCATCTCGTGACGAAAATAAAGAAGAAAGACAGTTATGAAACAGTTGTCAACAGGATTTAGCCGATAACAGATATAGTAGCTGCTGACAAAGTACCGTGATTAATTTTTAAATACATTTTTCACACTAGTAAGCACAAGTCATATAAAAAGGTGAGCATTAACCTCATACTGAAGTGGTTCAGAAAACTATGGATGACATTTTAACTTTTATGGAAAGGAATGACGAGGATTGTCAGTTTTTATAACCCAGATAGAGTGAAATCAAATTCGTGATAGAACAACTGTAATGCAATATGCATTGCATATATATGGGGACGATGTCAAACGGAACTCCATCGTATGTTTCAAAAATACAGGCCACATGATTTTGAGAGTCGCGTGAAACCACAGAAAGACGTTCGTCAGAGCGGGAAGAACGTCTTGGACTAACTAGTTGAGACAGTAGCTGACGTAATTACTCAAGAAATGCGATCAGTGCCGAAAGCTTACGGATGTTGTGTCATATTTTGTGATTTTGCGCCTCATATTCCGAAGAAGTTCGTCTTGAAGTGTCAGCAACACTACAAACAGATCTGACAGCATTCCATTAACTTGTTCATGTACATTGGGTGAATACAAAGTTGGTCTGAAAAGTTCTGCGAATGGTCTCGGGAAACACAGGTAGCAAAATGCCTCAACTGACCTTCAAAGAAATCGCCATCCTGACATCGGTTGTACATCTAAACGGTGAGACGGGAGCTGTGTCCTTAAAACATTTTGCGAAGGCAGCTACTCTTGGCTGCAGCCACCAGCGACAGATGCAGTTTTGAAACTCATTTCTTGCAAATATATGGAAAGCCATCACAGCAACTGTGGATGCAAGAAAGCAGGTTTTAACTGCTTGAAAACGTAGCTGAACTGCGAGAACAGCTGCAATAAAATAGCCGTCGAAGAAACTGAGGAACAAATGGCTTTCAAACCTATTCAATAAATCGTAAAGTATTTTGGATTACCACACTGTTTACCATTAGTGTTAAAGGTCTAGGAGGCATTTCTGAAAAAATATGCAACCCGTGTCTAAGAAGGCCCGCATCAGCACATAAATATATATACAAAACTGTAGAGAAACTGTGTGTGTGTGTGTGTGTGTGTGTGTGTGTGTGTGTGTGTGCCGGATTTAGCTCTACTGTTCAAAGGAGTTGCTGTGGCCACTAGATCGTAACGTATCCTGTCACCTATTCTCATTAATGACCGGGTTTCGTTGCTAAAATGTTCAAATGATTGAAAAGTCATGTGACCTCACTACAATGGTCACCGGTCCCTAAACTTATAAACTATTTTAACTTATCCTAAGAACACACACACACACACACACACACACACACACACACACACACACACACCTATCCTAGAGGGAGTACTGGAACCTCCGGCGGCGAAATGTCCACACAGTTATTCCGCCGCGACTCTCTAACAACACAGATATGTACAGTTTACATAGGTTAGGACACCGACTTTCGAAACTGTAAATTACTCTACTTTAGACCAGACGTGTTTCGCTTTATTTCAAAGCATCTACAGAGGTCAAATGTACTGAAAATATTTTCTTTCTTTTTTTGTAGGTTTTTTTACAAAATTCGACCATGAACACTTTTCTTGCAATGGGTTTATTTTATTCTCTATAAAATGAACTATTAAGATTACTCACGTTTTTTTATGTTGTCCTCTTCATATGTTTATTGTAGCACAATGTCACTTGCTGTCACTAATAACAATTGCACTATTTACTATTCCACTCTTTTATAAAAGTTGGCTGCACGACCACTACGGTCGGGGATTCGAATCCCCCGCTCGGGCACGGGTATTGGTCCTGTCCTTCGTCTTAGCTAGGTCATAAGTAGTTTGTAATAAAAAAGAAGTTTCTTTGTATACAACATATCATCTGCGCTACCCGAGAAGTTGGTGTCGAATTCGTAAAAAATAAACAGTTTTTGTGGTACACATTTTTCGAATCTCCTGACGTATTTACTACTTATGACGTGATGCTGCTACTACCGTTAGGTCTCGGGTGTTGCGCTGCCGCGGCTCAAACTTCCAGCATGTCGTTTAAGTAGGAACCTCAGCACCGACGACTAGTTTTTCGCTGCCTCGAGTGCGCCACTGCCACGAAAGTGTCCACTTCCAAAAGTTCAAACGTTTGTAAAGCTTAAGGCACTTAACTGCGGGGTCATCAGTCCCTAAATTTACAAACTACTTATGAACTAACTTATACTAAGGACAACACAAAAATCCATGCCCAAGAGGGGATTCGAAGCCCCGACGGTGAAGGACCTCGCGCTCACAGCACCGCGCCGCCGCACTCGTCTGCTGGCAAGTACCGCTCATCTGCTGGCCGGCACACTGACACAAGCGGCTTGTCGTCCTCTCATTAAGGCTTTCTGTAGAACGTAGAATGGTCACGGGCACACACACACACACCGCACTGACGATTTTCGTGACAATGCTGCCAACTAGAGACGGGTAGGTTCGGGTGGGAACAGTTCCTCGGACCCGCATCAGTCGTCGAGCCACGCCGGATGTGGAGCCCGCGATAAGCACGGGCGAGGCTGGCAGTGTTCCAGGTCCCGTCTGCTGGGCCTGGACCTTACTGACAAACTGCTCAACTTACTACAAGGTACCAACCAGAAAAACATTGTCTTGCAGTTCGCTACTTGCCATCCACAACGAATTACAAGAAGAAGAAACTCGTAATTTATTGATGCGAGGAACAGAACACACACACACACACACACACACACACATACACACACACACACAAGGTGGGACTCGAGCAGCCGAGCGCTCCGCAGCAAGGCGCCTTAAACCGCTCGGCCACTCCACAGTGGCAATATTGGAAAACTCTTGATTCTCTCACAGTTAACGGTATACAGGTTTCTCTATAGCAGAAAATCCGAAAAAAATTGTATATACACTACTGGCCATTAAAATTGCTACACCAAGAAGAAATGCAAGTGATGAACGGGTATTCATTGAACAAATATATTGTACTAGAACTGACATGTGATTGCATTTTCACGCAATTTGGGTGCATAGATCCTGAGAAATCAATACCCATAAAACCACCTCTGGACGTAACAACGGCCTTGATACGCCTGGGCAATGAATGAAACAGAGCTTGGATAGCGTGTACAGGTACAGATGCCCATGCAGCTTTAACACGATAGCACAGTTCATCAAGTGTAGTGACTGGCGTATTGTGACGAGCCAGTTGCTCGGGCACAATTGACCAGACGTTTTCATTGGTGCGAGATCTGGAGAATGTTCTGGCCACCGGCGCCAACCTTGTGTGAAGGCTCTGAAAAGCTAATCATTTGTATATCACAGCATCTTCTTCCTGTCGGTTAAATTTCGCGTCTGTAGCACTTCATCTTCGTGGTGTAGCAATTTTAATGGCCAGGAGTGTATATACCTGATGATAAAATGAAAAATGTTTTCTATAGAGAAGTATTGCAATAAACAGTTAAAATGTGCTGTCAATATCTTTTTACCTTTAATATTATGTTTATCGTTTTGGTTAGAGTTACAACGAAACCTTATATCAAGACCGGAAGCGTAGCCGGGCACTGTAGCTAGTTATTCCTACAAAAACAACTCTTACTTCTATGTAATTAAACCTTAAAAATCATTAAATCGCGATATTAGGTCACATGATCGCAAAAGCTCCACTATTGGTTGGAACCCTACGTCACAGTACACGAGAAACACGAATTTACGTGCTTGCTACAGTAGTTGTCATGGAAAACACATTTACAACTTATGTGTAAAATGGAAAAAAAAATTTAGGAAGGCCTATACTGGAAACCTTCTGAATATTGATGCTATTTTATCTATGTTTTTCAAACCAATCCAGATTTTTACATGTCTGAAACAACGAATACGAAAACTGCCACGTTCAAAGTAAAATATACCTACATGTAAATCTAACTTGCTTGTTGCGGATTCGGCCTGTTGACACAAACTATTATATACCGCAAATGTTTCTAAATAAAGATTACATTTTCCATTCAGTCACTATTTTCTGCACCACATGAATTTTTCTATTGGATGAACACTGTTGCTAGTTTATTAACAAATTTCCTGTACAGCCCAGCGATCACTGCGTTTCGTCAGTAAGAATGAAATGCGTCTAGTCCAGTGCTCTCCAAACTGTGGGTCGCCAGTGGACTCAAAATATCCATGTAGAATAACTTACCGACTTGAAAGTTGCGTACAAAACCCAACAGTTATAATGAACTCGATGCGATAAGAGAACAGCGTTCGTGGCTGAGATACGGCTCTGCTGCACTCCGCTTGTGACGAAGCTCTGATAGCTGAGTGTTAATTGATTTAGTGTGTCTCTGACTGTGGGATCGTGCATTATTTGCTTGTTGTTAGGTGTATTTACTTTTAATGGCGGTTTCTTTTATTTTATACTACACATCAAAGAAATCCATATGTAGAGAACTATTTTCAACTGCTAAAACTGTCAGCATTGAGCAAGATTCTCAGATGTATTAACATGTGATTCTTGTTTGAAAACGTTCTTTGTAGACACAAAGCAAATTTCATTTGGATCACAATACAGTTCTGAAGGAATTAACGGGACTAACAACTAGATTTTTATGCAAGCATGCATTTTCTAGTCTTCTTTTAACATATGTAAGGAACAAGTTTTGCCTCGAGAACTATTTATGCCTACGAGTGACAAACTAAAATCCAAATACAGGGGCTATAATTAGCACTACTTGTAAACGAAGCCAGAAATCGAGTTTACAATTTAATTGTATAAAAATGTATGGCACGAAATATTTTTCTTTTTTAACTTTCCGCTCATACCTATAGAGGGTGGGTGTCACAAAATTGAACCCTGTGTAGCTGAAGCCAGCAGGAAGCAAAATTTGTAACGTTGTGCAGGTCGGAATACCCGTCATTTTTAGCCTGCGGAAAATGGGCGTGAAACACGCGGGAAGTGACGGCGCGAGGGACGCGAGGTCCGACGACCGAGCAATCAGAAATGCTACACGACATTAGCAATTTTGCTTCTGCTGGCTTCAGCCACTGAATATCGTGTAGCGGCCCCGCTAGCACTAGCAGAGTTTTGTGCCAGTAGGATGGCGAGCAGTCGGCACGCCCATTACACGAGCGCCCACCGCAGACACGCAGCTCTCACGCATTAGGTAGTCTCCATCTGCTCGTCAAAGCTGCAAACGAGACAACATATTTGCAGGCGAGACGTGCAGTCGGAAACATCTCGACGATGTCTGGGACTGCGCCCGTCCTCTTCGGTCGCCTCTGGCCCACCTCTCGCGGTCGCGTCCTCTGTGTCCAGCTGTGTTTGCACGCACATGCCTGCGCCAGACTCTTCGGCTCTCCAATGTATACGCTGCGTCGTGGAAATTTTTGCAGTAACAAATGTATTTATTTCTTATGTCGTTTCGGCATCTGCCATTATTAGATCGGAAAATCTCTGGACTTGCAAAACAAAATAAAAATCTGTATCTAGTAGGAGCGTATACAACTAGGTAGAGATTTAATTATTAACAGTGAACTTTGCTTTCCTAGTTGAGACGATTTTAGATCTGGTGATGGGAGTTGCCGAAACAATGTACAAATAACTGTCCAGGTTTATATTGTCATTGATTGTTACTAGTGTCAACTGTAAAAATCACACATCTCTCAAGTTACCTTTCGGATTCACATTAATTCGGTGTATACCGAAATTGATCTTGCACACTACATACTTCCCACTTATTACGCATTTCTTTCGGTTTGATTGGTTATAAAAAAAAACTTGACGAGGTCTGTTCGAAAATTGCCAGGTTAAAGAAGGGCGAAAATACAGGAGCAACTATTTTCACTAGGCTGTGTACACCAAACATTTTCCACGAAGTTCTGAACAGGCTTTACCAGCACGACCAGTCTATACCAGAGTCAGTTTGCAGCGAAACTGCTACCGTCTCAGTTTACAAATTTTATTATAAATAGTTCCATTTGCTATCAAACGGTATTTCAGTAACACAAACTCATGATTTATTTATCATACACTGAAGAACTGCATGGCCAATGTAAATATTAAAAATGACAACCTTATGAAATATGTACTTCCGCCAACTACATTAGAAAAATACTCTGTAACTCTATGGAGTGTTGTATCGTCAACATTATTCTCGTGAATGTGAACATCAGGACACTAATCAGTATATAATACTTGACGCCTTTGCAGTTGCAGAGTATGTTAAGTGTTTACTTACATATAACTGATCATCAAAGAAACAAACGCACTGAGTGACTGCAATGACATCTGCAGATTCAACTACATTTTAAGCATCTTCTAATTGCTTGCAACATACAGAAAACATTATTTCTGGAGTTTCTCTGTATGTATTTGAACAGTGCTATACTAAGCAATATTTGCCGACTCTGTATCATTAGTGGTGAATTTTACAACAGCAGCGACACCATGCAGCCTGGCGTGCCTCAAAATGGATAATCGGAAATTACTTGACTCTGTAATGAAATTCAAAAAGAAAACAAGCATTTTGTGAGCATAACATTACATCATAAACATTTACGACAATGTCGAGAAACCAAACATCCTACTGCAGCAGAGTCGAAGGTGTTTTGTCGTTGCAGTATATTTTCTTACATGTGCACGATGCATTTGTTTAGTTGGGTTCATTTAGGAATTTCGTTCGTAGGACTACAATCGTGAATAATAAATGATTCCCCATTAGTGCGTTAATTTCTGGGCCCCAGAGTGTATTACTGACTTTGACTTTCGTATCGCAGACAAGGAAAAAGACAACAGCGGAAAACGGATTCAGCAGCACTGCAAAAGGTAGTTTAATTGTGTGGAATGAAGCGAACTGACACGCAATATCAGTGAGACACCCGTCTTCTTTCGCTAGAAGACTATGGATACTTTTAAGTACTGCACTTTCCGCCGGTGTTAGATATGGAAAGCATACACCAGTTTGCTGCAAATGAAACTATTGTCGTATGTACAGTGGGGGACGAAACGATTGCCCGGCCTGCACAATTTAAGCCCAAGACCAAAGCACTGCGCATCCCCGAGTCCAACAGCGTAAAACTGTGCAGCTTCAGTCTGCTGTTTACGTCGTCAAACAGAAGCAGTACAACAGTTAAGATACAGTGAGTGTCGAGATAATGTGGACTTTAGCTCATTTACTTTGGAAAACATTATATGAGCACGTACAAACGATCGAGGCACAAGTATTCCACGTGACTAGATTTACTACAACGACCCACTCAGGTGACAAGCTAGGCTGACATTTTATGAACGCAACGGGCGCGAGTTTAAATCCCACGGCAGGTAATATTCACCAGCTGTAGGCTCTTATAGGGGCAGTAGTATAACGACGCCGCTCCGCTTCGCTACCTGGGCACACTTCCCCGGCGGCCGCAGTACCGTTACACCCCCACCCCTCCACTCCCAGCACACTCCAAACTGCCCGACAGCCGCCCCCAAATGATTTAATTAAATTTGCATATTAATTTAATTGTAACAACCTACGTTTTTGTCAGTAACAAGGGCAACTGCCTCCACAACTAAGCACTTGCATGAGCACAGTCCCCGCCCCGCCATCGCCGCCCCCACGCGACCCGGTCCGGGACTCGAACCCGCCGCCGCCCCGCCCCCCCCCCCCCAAAAAAAAACGAACGTTATTATAGACGTACACCAACATAGGGAAATAGGAGCCATTTATTGCGTACTTCGGACTGTACAGTTACCTAGAATAACATGGAACATGTCCGCCTCCACAAGTGGACACTTGCGCGAGTGGCACACCGCTCCATATTATTTTTTGGCATATCAATTTAACCGCGCACCACCGCCGCCGGCGGCGGCGGCAGGTATGCCTCCGATTATCTTGCATAGTAGTCGTACTTAGTATGCATTTATTAAGGAAGATTATTTCTCTTCGGAAGTAACGTTTAACAGTTGTTTATAAACAATTACCAACGATGCCAGGGACCTATGTTTTCTGACACGACATTTCGTAACTTACTCGGACGGTCATTTACACAGAAACAATTTATTTAATCAGTTCTAAAGGAGTGCAAGGACAGTCGACAAAACCCTCCGCCCCGCGCTCCCAGCCTGGCGGGTGAAAGCGCCCACCCTCGTGTTTGCCTGCAGCCAGAAATAGCGAGGCATGCGGCCAACTGCCCTTCACGAAACTCGGCTAGGAACCCAAATCTCCACAAGTACGGATATTTAACCATGACAGAGGCGATCAGTATTGCTATCAGCAATAACCCAATTTTTTAAATTTCTATTTTCCGCCCTCGATTAATTTTATTAGACGTGTTTAATAGTAGCACACGTTAGATAGTAAACGAGATGTAACGGTAACGAACGCCACAAACTTATGTACCCATCTTAACAAATGCTCTTTCGATGTTCAGAAAATTTAAAAACAATTCTAACCAGAGTCAAACATTTGGGACTACCCAAAGAAAAGAAATGTTCCGCTTCGGAACTAGACCGCTACCTTACATCTATAAGCAAAATAAAGTATCTCCTTGTTTAGACTATGTATGCAACAGGCGACGAACGTAATGTAACGGTAACTACTGCCCCAAACCTAAGCGCCAATCACTGTAGGCGTGTAACACAACTTCCTTAACAATTTCTCTGGGAAACGGTACGAACGATCCTCGTTTAAACACCTAACAGTAATGCAGCTCAATCTCCAGTGCGATCACAAACACGGTGTTCTCTCGACAGGCTACATAAAACAAACATATGCTAAATGTTTAAACAACATATCATAACGTTTTAAGCATTCTCTCTCAAAAGATATCTGAGCTACACCTCCAAATGATCAAAACCTTCTACGCAAGACCTCTGCACACACAGCACTTTGGCGCGGATAGCGCGCATTGCTACGATGGAGTGGGCCCAGCCTGACAACAGCAGTCAGCGTCAGCCTCCCCTCCCTTTCACATACAAGCCCCATCTAACGACAACCCTCTCTCACTCTCTCTCGTACAACTCATACCTGTTACACTTAAAATTATCAAGTACCCAAATTTAATAGGTATTCCTGTAATCCACCACTTTTATGGTTTAATACGCCTTCCGACAATACCGAGAATTCGGATACTTTAATTCTATCTCCTGCGTATACCCATCTACGAAATAGCTGTCCTTTTACAATGCAAACGATTATTTACAACATGTCAAATACCGATAATCGAGCGCCCCCAGAAGACATTTAAACCCTACAGCACAACAGAGAGTCATAAAAAAATAAAATAAAATAAAATAAAATATAAAAAAAATGCGTGACGTAATCTACCGATTCCCGACCGTCTACACAAAAATATTTTTTTTTCCTTCCTCGAAAGCAGTGACCTAACAAAAGCCCTCTTCAAAATGACGCTAGCCAATACAGCAACCACGAAACCGAGGTACTACTGTACCTGCCCATTGCACACAGATTTTCAGTACTGTCGAACAAGATCGACCCATGTTTTTACCAACAAAAATTCCTACTCCAAGCTCTTTTCTTTAGACTTCTTTTTTCATTCCACTAAACCAAACTTACATCACATTAGATCCAACTCTAAACCTTTTTAGTGCATAGCGACCGACAGATCGATGATTTTAACATCAAAACCATAGGCTTACAACATACTTCCAACCCTTTTTAGGACAAAACGAGGCACACCTAGTAAGGCACACAAATGTTATTCGAAATGTGCTTTTTACATGATCATTATAAATGAAGAACCGCTTGTTGCACCGGTCTTCTTACACAACAGAACCGGGGCCATTCGTCTTATGTCCTCCTCCAAACAACGCATGGAAGGTAAAGTTTAGATCAGAGCTTCATCTTAGCTGGTTATTTGTCACATCCTGCATCGCGAAAATTGCAAAGAGCAACAGACCCGCTTCTAACCCTTTTTAAGGTAAATAGACCCATAATATTGTAGCTACAATACAAGTTTGTACATCTCCTACAAGTAACCACGTCTTTATGTTTAAGAGGAAATCGCCAGCCGCGATGGCCGAGGAGACTAAGGCGCTCCAGTCACGGTCTGCACGGCCACTACGGTCGGGGGTTCGATCCCCCCTCGGGCATGGATATTTGTGCCGTCCTAGTTCGTAAGTAGTTCATAAGTAGTTTGTAAGTTTAGGGACTGATGACCCCTTAGTTAAGTCCCATAGACTATACAAACATTTGAACATTTTTTAAGAGGAAATCGCGTTGATAGATCAGACATTTAGACACCGCGCCGAGGAGACTAAGGCGCTCCAGTCACGGTCTGCACGGCCACTACGGTCGGGGGTTCGAATCCCCCCTCGGGCATGGATATTTGTGCCGTCCTAGTTCGTAAGTAGTTCATAAGTAGTTCGTAAGTTTAGGGACTGATGACCCCGTAGTTAAGTCCCATAGACTATACAAACATTTGAACATTTTTTAGACACCGCGCAGATAAGTACAACATGCAAGAGGTTTTATGTATCCTACCACTCCATCCTTTGAATGTGAGATCAGGGTATAGAGGATGAAACAGAACTAATAAAATAGAATATTAACGCCTCTAGTTAGGATCAGGAGTATACTAACCGCAGAATCTAACAACCATCGATCGTGTTTTCCAGATAGAAGACGATGCAGACGTCAACGACCACACAGCACACCACTGAGAACCGGATAAAAACACAAAATGGAGAGACAGGACACTCGCTTCGTTACTCAACTCTTATTACATATATCGTATACACCACTCCCACCATACAGAAATTATCGATAGTAGCAGCAGCAGTCTACTGTATTATTAATTATTCAGACCAAGTTAGTTTAACCTTGTAGAAGACATACTGTATCGTATTTTCGTTACATCATATCGTCGACTACAGACGCATCAGCGCACATAGATAACACTGCAGGAGCAGTATAAGGTATCTTACGACACCAACAGACAACTCGCAAGAGTCAACTACAGACACGACCGAAGAGTAAAGGATCTATCAACAGAAGAATAGTCCTAGATTGCTTATTTCGCAACGAAAAACATGATAAATTGTGCAGATGCACGAAAAACTTAAAATGCAACAGATCGAGCTGTATGTCGGTTTTAGGGTAAATAAAGCTACTGAGCACAAAAATGCTCATCACAATCAACGGATCACGTCTTAGTATGACTTCGACTAGTTATCCAAATTATGCGATTGAGTGATATTTCTAGGCGAAAGACCAAATAATCCACGAGAGGTACAACAGACCCTTCGATTCCAGATGTATTCTTCGAGACATGTGGTATAGAGATAGATTGATTACGTGACAGTTTTAGGGTAAATAAAGCTACTTATCACAAGATTCACACCAGAACCAGCTAGACTCCAAGATGACCCCCAGAGGTATTTCTAGGTGGGAGATGAAATAGCCGCTGTGTATGGCAGCGCTCCTAGAGCTGGCAATCGTTTGGGCGCCACTGCGGCGAGGCCGGCAGCGCAGCACGCGAGCCAGCCGGCCATTGACTGCGGCTAAGTTCTAGCGCTGCGCACTAGTACTGTGTTATGTCTTTGCCGTTTTGGAGGAAGGAAGCTTAGGGATTTGAAGTACGTCCAGCGTGTTAGCACAGCGCCACCTCGGTCGGCTACAGCAGTGCGCCTTCCTTTCGGCACTGGCCACCTAGGCGTTTGGACGCCTCTGGCTAGCGGGATCTCCTCTCGCCGCTGGCTGCTCTCGTCGTGCGTGCCGCAGACCGCGGCGAGCCAGACAGCCACTAAATGCCACACCATCTTGACTACCACGAACTGCGTATCAAAGTAAGGTCACCTACACATCGACTGAAACGAAGACACATCTTTACGACAAACTTGGAACACTTCACGCGGGATGCAATCTGTTCTGCACAGTAAGGTACTGGGTAAATAAATACAGTAATATAAAAGACGCTCGCAGTGTGTACAACTTTTACTTACATCACCTCCGCAGCTCGTTGTCACTACTACTTTTGAAAATGTTACCAAAGACCACAGATGCCACATTCACAATACGGTAGTATACATCTTACTTTTACAAAACATTCAAAACGGTTTCCTGGCTGTTGCGCAACTGTACTAACTCGGTTACTTCGGAACGGCCACCGCCCTTTTGCGGACAGTTCGCTGCTCATCTGTGAGTGCCGCAGGCGATACATATACCGGTTTGCTACCCCGCCCCCTCTAGACCCGGAGTAGGTGAAAAGAAACGAACAACGTAATTGTAGTCAGCACGTACAAGATTACAAGCCTACGTCTGCAACAAAAGGTACAGTATAAACTAATGCCTTCTTTTAGAGAATCGACTTTCAAAACATGCAAAATCTCTGCTAAACGCAAAATAATAGTAAAATGGATAAAGCCATGGCAACTGCATGCACTGAGGAAGGCAAGTACTGGTGCCAGAAGAGTAACTTCTCAGGGACCTCAGGTTACCTACTTGCGGTGCACATCACCCAACTGAGCATCCGCAAACTCCGCCGTGCCTCCCCTTTTGTTTTCGACAACAGACCAACAAGAGCGAGATGTTAGCGGGAACATGCAGCACGGCATGCACGACCGTCACCAGGACCAGAGCTCACCAGTGTCTCGTGGAGAAGCGGTGGCGACGCCGCCGGCTGCCGGTTGCCGGCTCTCCTCTGTGGTCCAATGGTGGGCTTGAGTTATACAAACGGCGAGCCGCTCGTCCGAGCCGGCTGCCGCTGCACCGCTCAACTCGAACCCACCATCGGACCAGAGACGACGAGCGAAATCGGAGCAGATGAGGTCCTCCAGGCACATGTCTCTATCACTAACACTGTACACATGTAAACAATACTGTCCCAGTACGTCTGTCGCAGCTCTTTGTAGCTGCAGTCCACACACCGTCCTCTTCCGCGGTCCAATAGCGGGCTTTAGTTGCCAATAGGACGGAAGACCATTCCCTTCTTCCAGTACTCTTGGTGACAAGCTGTTTTCCACTATCGGACTACGGATGAGGGGAAGTAGGATTAAATCAAATTCAATTTTTGTAGAAGACGAGACACGCACGAACACGCCCGCGCGCGCGCGCGCACGCGTACGCACGCACACACACACACACACACACACACACACACACACACACACAGAGAGAGAGAGAGAGAGAGAGAGAGAGAGAGAGAGAGAGAGAGAGAGAGAGAGAGAGAGAGAGAGAGAGAGTCGGGTTGAGTGTGAGAAACGAATTTGCTGTTTGCGTCAATAATAAGGATGACAAAACACTTGCTATCGGCAGCAACTCAGGCTGGCACTGCGTCACAGATAAACACCTCCTGGAGACAGAACAAGGCGTAACTCACCAGTGTTGCTTCTGCTGTCGACGTCGCTTGTCGGTCGATGTCACGTCGGATGATGATAGTTCGCTTCTGTGGTCCAATGGTGGGCTTGAGCTCCATCCTCCACACCGACGCAGCGTTTCTTGCGCTGAACTCAATCCCACCATTGGACCGCAGACGACGAACGGTGGAGGCGTCCTCTGCGACGGTCCTGCGCCGCCGGGGCGACCGCCAGCCGCGGGCGGCCGCCTTCCGTGGTCCGATGGTGGGCTTGAGTTGACGCGGAGCGCCGCCCTGGGGCCCAACTCGCGCCCGCCATCGGACCGCAGACGGCGGCCGGCGTCCTCTCCTCTGTCCTCTGCTGCTGCTGCTGGTGGTGGTACTACTACTACTACTACTACTACTACTGCTGCTGCTGCTGCCGCTAGGATGCCGGAGACTCACCGGCCGGCGGCGCGTCGCCTCCCGTCGCGCAGGGTTCTCCTCCGTGGTCCAATGGTGGGCTTGAGTTATGCCAATTCCTTCCGCCAGCGGCCGAGCCGCGGCCGAACACAATCCCACCATCGGACCGCAGATGACGAACCACCCAAACACACGTCCATCCAGTACGGCGTCCAGGTTCCAGCGTCGTGCGTGCCGTTACTTGGGGTTGTTACAGACGCAACTACTACGGTACGGGCAGGCGAGGAAAGCACAGATTCGGCATGCGGCACAACAAAACTGCCACACTACAAGCTACCAACATGCTAAAGAAAGCATAGAATGTCTTTATTAAGGGATCGACACAACGAAGCAGCGAACCACTCAGTGTACACCTTGACGTACATCAATATTCTCTTCAGTGAGTAATTGACGGCAAGGAGAAAAAACGAGAGGCCGTTCAGGGACATGCGTCGCCGTGATGTGACATCGGTGGCAAAACACACACACACACACACACACACACACACACACACACACACACACACACAGAATGCTAACCGGCACACACTACGTGGCGGAAGACACTCTGTGTGCCCACATTACCTCTCCCTTTCCCAGTGGCCAGTGTTACACCTCGTCTCCACACCACAATGAAGAACGACCCTATTGTAGAGTCTGCCACCGTTCCATCTGCTAAATCAACCTGTAACGAAACGTCCTGCAGATCTTTTTATGTTCTCCATATAGCCTATCCATCCTATCCGGTACGGTTCCCACAGAGGCGAGAAATATTCAACTATTCGACTAACCAGTCTCGACTGACAACATTTCTTGACTGTATTTTAAATGACTCTCAGTCTGGAATCTGGCTTCCCAAAGATTAATTTTATACAGGGTGAATCAGAAGTATGGGCTTCGAACAGTGGTACTGCGGGTGACTTTGAACAACAAGCTTCTAGTAAAGTTGTGTGTTTTTCTTAAGCGTTTCCGGACAAATCAACGAAACCAACTACGAATGGAAATAACGGAGCGTCGTCTTCACTAGCCGTAACAGTACGCAATTCATTTGCGCACTGCGCAGTTGTTTACCTCTAGTCTCAGTGCGACTGTGCTTCTCGTAGTGCACGTAATGCAGAGTTATTACCACAACATAGGATACACTTTAGTGTACTGAAGATGCCACGGATCTCCACACATGCCGAGTATACTGACATGATGTATGTCCACGCTTTTCCCAATCGGAAAATTCCAGAGCTGCTGCACGACAATAGTAGCAACACTTTTCCGAACCGTAGTGTCAGATAGCAGGGTGTTTCACGGATTGCGTGAGCGTCTTACGCTTCCCAGCGTAAATGTTTCCTCTGAACGTCCCATACAACGAACTCTTCACGCAGACAACGTCCTTCCAGTACTGGTTCCCAAAGGTGTTCAAATGATAAGCAACGAAACGACATTGTCGGTATAACTCAAGTCTTTATTCAAAAGTAATCACCATAGGATTGAGCACAGCTATCGCACTGTTTAATGAACCGACGAATTCCATGTTTCCTGAATTCCTGCGGCTATGACGAGAGTCAGTCCTCTGCTGTGTCCTTCAGTTGAAGATGGGCTTTATTTGTTTATTATTATTTAATTATCCGCGGACCAATCGCATGGAAGCCACAGGGCGACGTGTCCGGGCTGTGGGGCGGACGCTCCAGCTGCTGCCAGCACACACTGCGTGACCCTGGAGACGTCAGGAGCAGGACAGGCCGTCTGCTCCTGGTCCACTTCCGCAGGCTACGGAGCGTCTCACAGTTAACGGTTTTTCCGGACTCGAGGAATTCGGACGGCGAAGAAGATGGTGAGCATCAGCTCGCCTGCTGACGGCACAGCCTTCGGCGACGCGTCCCTAGATGTCGAACTGCGTAATTCCACGGCGGCGGATTGAAATTTTACTGATTTGGTTCTTAAGACGTTTCGAACCTTTTCATTAGAACACCCCTCGTGTTATCTCTGGAAGAATTGCTGCGCAACTCCGTATTCCACAAACACGAGTGACAGGCACAGTTGACGAGCGAGGTCTGTTTCCATTTCGTCGTGAAGGAGATGCCGCCGTCCGGCAACGCTTCTGTCCACGGATCATTTGCCAGTGATCGATTAATTCCACGTATTCTCTTCACTTATGACCCAACAATTAGCCGAACGGAATTGACAACACCAGCAAATCTCACGTATGGACAGATTAAAATGTGCACATTACTGTTGGAAACGTACTTTCTATGACGCTTCTCAGTCAACTTCTGATGCAGCATTATTAACGAGGAACAGATCTGTTCAGTTGTTCTAGATAACCTTCCTAATGCGACCCGGTATCCTCATTTTCTTCAGATTGTATAACGAGAATACGTCGAAGATACCCCTTTCGCAAAAAGAGCTCGTACGTAATCGCAGCATGACGTTGCTCCCATACACTCTGTACGGCCAGTGACACAGTATCTGAACACGACGTGTTCAGGTCGTGCCGTGACGGAGCGGCCGACCGCATTGAGGCGCCATGCTCCGACGCGCGAGGCCGTTCCCCGTCGGGCGTTCGAAACCCCCCCCCCCCCCGGGCATGGATGTTTGTGTCGTCTTCAGTAAAAGCTAGTTCATAAGTTTAGAAACTGATGACCCCGCAGACAAGTCCCTTGAGCCTAACAAACATTTGAACATTTTGTCCCTGTCGCCGACGTCACCAGATCTGACCCCACTGGATTACTGTGTGGACCACGGCAGAGTGGAAACGAGAGGAAAAGTTTTACCAGGCCGTGCTCAGATAAAGGAACGCAGAACTCAACACCTGCAGCAAAATGCCTGGTTGAACTTTTTCTGTGAGGAAATTGGTTTATCCGGAAACGGTTTTGAAAATGGCGTATGTTTATATTAGTTGTGATTTATTTATTTTTTCTTCGTACAGAATCACTAGATGCTCACGAAGTTGGCGATGTGTCAGAAACGTTGCAGATTAGGAACAGACAGCAGTCAGGTGGGAAACACTGGCCGCTGCGTCTAGCAAGGACGCGGGCTTGTAGCGCAGACGGCCTGCTGGGGGCCAGGCGCTAGTGCGCTCGGCAGCCACGGCCCACTGAGCTGACGCTTACACCAGCGGTCTTCCACACCCAGGGGTGGGCGCCACAGCAGGAAGCAGTTGCACCGTGAAACAACCCGCCTGGAGCGTACAGTAGGGATACATGTGCCTAACGAGCTGAATTATCAGCTGAATTCAGCAAAGGACCTGATGCGGTACCAGGCGATAGTTAAATTTACAAGACACAGTAAGTAATTGTGAGGAATTCGATTCTGAGCTTTACCTGCATTCTGAGATCTCGTTATGCCACATATATTTTTGTTTCAGAAATCATGTAATAGTAGGACGCCCATTCAGAAAAATGGATGAAATATGTAGTAATGTACTTTTTAATTTTTTTTTATTACAAGCAACTTGTATCAACAGAAGGAAATTAATTTCGTTGCTTTTGATATTACACACACGGCTGCGTTACGTCTTGGGGAGGGGGTGGAGGTCACCAAAGTATTCTTAGTTGGAAAGGAAACGCGGATTCAAAGAGGTTCGCAAACGCAGTTCTATACCAAGTTGTGCCTCACAAAAGTTCGTCTCCTGTCAACCAATCTATCTCATGTCTAGTGTAGTATCTGTAATAAACAAAAGTGTGCAATTCTGTCGTCTCATTTAATACATCTGTAACTAATCGGGGGTCACATGACGAACTAATACTGTGTACGTCTTGAGCAGTGCCGTTGTTATTGCAGCATAATCGGTACCTTTTCTGCTTCCGGAATATAGCAGTTTTCACTTGGTCAGATTATTGTACGAGACGGTTAACAGGAATTGCGTTTGAAAGACAGCTAATACCGGTGACGCCACCTTTCCGTCCCTCTCACTGTCACGCCGTTACTCGTAGCATAGACGCTACGGCTGTAGCTCAGCTCCACACTGTGTATACAAACTGCACATCATCTCACAAGAGCAAAGCAACACGGAACGTCGCCGAAATTGTGTGAGCTAAGGAAGCACACCTCTGTAATACTCTTACTATTAAATCAAGGAATACGAAGCAATAGTTCTGGCTGTATTCCTCGGCTCACGCACATGTTTATCGTCGGTGTCTCTGTTCAGAATCGCGGACCTCTCCTGCTGACTCGGCCTGTACAGTCACCCCCTGTCCGCACTCGCAGAGTTTTCATCCAACTGAGTGCTTGCAGTGGTTGTTCTGCAAACGTGTGATCGTCCACTAGAGGATTCGTCTTCGTTTTCATTTGCCAGCGTACACTTTGTGCTGTTAGTGGCTGCAGATCAGTCAGCATTTCGCTGCAGACCGCCGCCCTGAGTTCGCAGTCCATCGGGAGGAGCAGTAGGATAGTTTCACACACGCCGACAGACGCGCTGTAGCCGCCTAGCGCTAAGCTACTGTTGTGACCTTTCTAGCGGACGATATTGTCTGGTCCTGGGAAAGAGCACTTCGTGAAGCTCGTGTTGATCGTTTGGTCGCGACTGCGCACTGGCACTACTAGCAGGCCACTGCGGAACACGACGACGCGGCGCTGTCCGCTCAGCGTTCCGCACGCCCTGGCGCGACGCCACGGCTGACCTCGTACTTTCTCTACCGCCTGCGGGTCAAGTACTGTGCCAACACTACCGCCTTTTCTGCAGATGCTGCCCTATACGGCAGTACAGGTGAGTCAAAAATGGCAGTGCATCGTTTTATTAACATTCTCCAGCCATAGAAAAACGTGATTACTTCAGTAACGCATCGGTGAGGTGGTCTATCTTTTACGATATGTAACAAACACGTGCGCACCCTCAAATCCGCCATGTTGAAGCTAATTTTTAATGACGTGCGGATCGCGTGATTTATCAAATAACAGAAATCAAATTTTCTGACGAGTCATTGCTGTAGGCAAATTCGACGTAGCAGTTATGATTCAAAACTTACAATAATTTTTGTTTATAGGCACAGAATGGACCGTTCTCCGTACAGAACAGTCATTTAATGTGTTCAATGTGCTGTCCCTCTTCATTCCGAACTAGCACCACTTCTTGTGGCATTTCGAGCTGGATTTAATCATTTAGATTGTCATAAATAAAAATGGGTCCAAATACACCATTATCCCGTATTTCACACCACACCAAAACGTACCAATTACAAATTACATTTGCAGGATCCTTTGTCCACTCTGGTCAGTCCAGTATCAGTGGTTGTCTCACTTGTCTTCAACACTAACAAAAAAGTTTGCCTCCTTATCGAACAAGTTACCTTGTGTAAAAGAAAGATGTCATTGATATTTTCGAATCATAATCACGATGTTATTCGATATATCACACGAGCCCATTTACATTCTTGATGTTGCGCCCTTGTTAGGCAAGTGCCGTAAAAGATGGACCACCTCACCGATACCTTACTGGTAACTCAGGTCTCCAGGTTCCTGCAGATTTTGGAAAAAAGAGGTCTACTGCGACTTTTTACTCACATTGCAGATCCCTGATAAAGTTTCATATACACATTTATTTAAATCAAAGTAAAACTGCTATAAATAGTGGTAAAATCAGTTCAGTGAACGAGCAATTTTACGATGAAACAGGTTGTTGAATATGCACGTGTGATGCCTGCAATCCACTTATCTGTTTTTCCATTTTAGTTATTTCCAAACAGTGAGGTACAGAGGTTGAGAAGGAATTTTTTAAGGGCGCAGAACTACTTAGGTCATTAGCGCCCAACACTGTCCACAGTAAAATCGAACCGGAGTTAGAACTTAAATGGCTTCCGCCATATTTGTACGATGTACAAAAAGTAAAACCCTGTCAGCAGAATGCGGATCATCAGCTAAAATATCAGGCATTTCAAATGGTAAACATAGATCATGACGTAGACAATTAAAAAACGGTCATTGCATTAAAAGGTGGTACACAGTAAAAGGTTCATCACAGTGCTCACATAAGGGAGCAGGATCACCACGAAGTAAATACTGGTGGCTATAACGGCAGTGGCCAATACGAAGCAGGTCTAGAACAATCTCCTCTCGGCGAGAGAGTCGAGATGACGTTGACCAAAGATCAGGCACAGGTTTAATGGCTCGCAATTTGTTCCCTGACAGGGATGACCAATGTAGATACCAACGGGAGATAATACGCTGGGAGACACCAGCGCGAAGGTCATCAGAGCTAGTAGAAAAGGTAGATAGCCGAGGGAGGAGAACTGCCTCCTTGGCAGTCGTATCCCCAGACTCATTCCCCAACACTCCCACATGGCCAAGGACCCACAGAAACGTCACAGTAGTTCCACTCGTTGAAACAGAAGTAAGGCAATTGCGGATGCTTTGTACCAGGGGATGGATAGGATATAGCGTGCGAAGGCTCAACAGAGCACTCAGAGTCCGAGCAAATGACACTCTTGTTGAGCGAGTTTCGCCGGACGTATTGGGTGGCTTGATATAATGCATACAGCTCAGCTGTAAAAATGGAACTCCACTCAGGGAGACAATATTTAAACGAGGCGTTGCCAATACAAAGGCACACCCAACACCTGGTCTGTCTTTGAGCCATCAGTGTAGATGAACAAATTGTCATCAAATTTGAACCGGGGTGCGAGAAACTTTCTCCGGTAAACGAAACTAGGCGTGGAGTCCTTTGGAAGAGAATGAAGGTCCAAGTTAACACAGACTTCGGGGCTTAGCCACGGTGGAGAGGTGCTCTCTCAATTCGAGAAAGTAGCAGGCATTGTAACGCCGAGCTGGCCAAGTAACGAACGCAAGCGAACTCCCGGTGGTAGCAGAGCAGACGGGCGCACGGCAAAGAGACCGTCAAGTGAAACATTAAAGAAAACTGCGTATGTTGGGTGTCCTCGCATGGATGACAAACTGCTAGCACAACGGCTAAGCAGGAGTTCCCGACGATAAGAAAGAGGTAGTTCAGGTTCTCAACGGGGCTAGAGTAAAACGCTCCAGTCGTCAGACGGATCCCTCGGTGGTGGATCGTGTTAAGACGCCGCAGTATGGACGGTCGAGCCGAAGAATAGACGATGCTTCCATAGTCCAGTTTGGGCCGAACTATGGTGCGATACAGATGGAGGAGAGTAGACTGATTATCTCCCCACGAAGTGCCACTTAACACCCGCAGCACATTGAGAGAGCGAGTACAACGAGCTGCCAAACGAGATATGTGGGGAGACCAATGTAGCTTCCTGTCGAAAACAAGTCCCAAGAACGTTGCGGTCTTCACAAATGGAAGTACTCTTGGGCGCAGGCGAAGGGACGGGGAAACGAACTCCTTCCGCCGCCAGAAGTTCATGCAGACTGTCTTGTCAGCCGAGAATCGAAAGCCAGTCTCCATACTCCACGTGTGGAGAGTATCGGTGGGAAGGGTGGCAGACACATTAATCCACCAGTAATAAAAATAGTTGAAATGATGAACAATAAAGAACGTACTGAATCTTTGAGCATTAGAGACAGTTGGATACTCTTTAAGTTATCGTCTTCACTCCATGAAATCCTGTGCCAGTGCTGTCTCGCCCCCACCTCCTTATGATTCATGAGCCATTACTACATCACTGTCTCGAATCGTCAATATACCGATTCCACATCGCATCCCCACGCTCCTACCTGGCGGAATTTCGAATTAGGAGTTGTTTAAAAATATGAAGTCTATGTACACTGCACAGGACGGCTCCCTTTTATATATAATCTAGCTTCATAAAACATACAACCTACAATCGACTGTATGTTCACTAAATACTCTATATGAAAACAGTCAAGAACATTTAGAGATATTCCTAACGACGTTTTCAGCTCCACATGTTACATACGTATTTAAGTGCTACACACATGAAAACAATAAGTAATGCCCATGTTTGTCTAAATCTCCGTCAGAATATCACATAAAAATCTGAATTAAATCAGTCAAGAACATTTCGAGCTTTTTGAAAAAAACGATACTATGTTCCCATTTACATATACATTTTTATACTATAGAATATTAAAATATATAGCGTATGTCCGTCCGAAAGTTTAACACAGCAACGTCAAACAATCTGAAGAAAATAGGTCAATAAATTTTCGAGATTTTCTGATAAAAAGATAAAAGAATGAAATATATGTGCAATATGTCTGAAATCAGCTTTTTCTACACAGAATAGTTCTCTAGTGGAGCGATTAGTATTTCATAGTCCGCTTGAAATGAACCAATATCCCTAAAACGCAACGGAATATTGTTGCGTACACCGCGGCGCACCCAGAACACTGATATTCTCGGACGTTTTGTTTTCGATGCTCATCGTACATAGATTTCTTTGAATTGATGTTACTATCGATGTTTTTCTATTGCCGATCATCCCTAGGGCAATAGTTGGTAGCACTTCATTTTTTGACGTTCACTTTTTATTAAGAGTTGGAGAATTTAAATCGTGATCTTAGCTATAGATCTGAACACAGCTGTGCACAACTACAGCAAACCATCTTTCGAATTATATAAGTTTCATTAGCCTTCTGATAAAATTATCGTAGAAAATCGGTACTTCAATTTTCAAGTTCGCGTATTTATATAATGACCAGCTGAAAACCCGGCGTCGCCCGAGTATTTTTTTGTTTATGCATGTCTGGAGTTAGTACTTCTCTAATCCCTTCCCTCATTGTCCCCCTTTTTTTCTAATAACGTGTTATATTTATCAGAGAATATATAAGAAATAAGGCTGTCTTGCATAATATACAAAATGTTACGTACAATATTTAAATATAATCACAATAGAAATGATATGTAGCATTCATACATTCATTTAATTCACAAATTTACTATAAACAATATGTCTAGTTACTTGTGCAGGATCCAATATGAATAATTTCATGGGCGAGGCCGTCCTTGAGCAACTAACAATGTTGTCCGTGTGAGAAACACGGGCAGGTCAAATCCACTCCACAGTAGTGAATAAGATTGCCCTCTGATTAATTAATCCTAATAGAAAATCCAATTCTCACTGTAAACTGTGATCTCTTGAAGTTGAAAGACAGATCTGTTGTAAATGACGGGTGTTGATTGGATGTACTCTGTTTCATTCTCTTCCTTTCCTTCTAACTCTACAGAAGTCTACAGCCGTCGCCTGCATCCGTGTGCGCTTTCAGCTCAGATGTCAACACTACTGTCAGATTACCAGGAATTCCCTTAAGCTGACTGGAATACGTGCTGCATGATGTGACAGGTATATATATGATCTCGTATTTATTGAATTATATGTTGTACAGTTGTATAATTTTGCAATTATATAATCATTTACGCAAGTGCTGTATGTCGGTAAAATCCGTTGTGAAAAAGAGTTCGTTGTAAAGAAGTAATAGTTTAAAACCTGATGCTTGACGGGGCGGTTTTCCATGAACGTCACTGTTATTGTTCTTATATCTCATGAACTACGTGACGTACTGTAATACTATTTCCAAAGTAGATTAACTGTACGTGTGTATACTATCTGTAACATTTCCTGCGACTACAATTTGTAGGGTAGAAATTATAAATTGCAACGTCATACCGAATGCCGTAGTTTTGCTCCATGAAGAGAGGAAAAGTAGTAAGCGAGAAACTTTCTTCTTTTCAGTATTTTTATGTGGTTGCGAGCAAGAAAAAGTTTAATAAAGGTTTAAATTAGGTTTTAAGTTTGTTGCAAGTCGCTAAGTTCTCTCCTTCTGAAATAGTGGACTGATAAAGTCACACTATCACATGCCGCAAGACGGGGAAGTTTTCATTGTTTATGACGTCATATCTTCTGCACCGAGGCCGGCGAGAAAGACAGGCCTCAGCGCAGACATCATGCCAAGCAAGCAAGGTAGTTCCGAGCCGGCGCGTTCGCTAGCGCATTGGCCGGCCGCTGGGGCACTGCCCACTGCCTCATAGCGGGCAGCCACTGAGCTAGCGGTCGCGCCGGCTCGGAACTACCTTGCTTACTTCGCATGCCGTCTGCGCTGGGGCCTGTCTTTCCCGTTGGCCGCGTTCTGAGCTATCGGCCCTATGGCAAAATCATTTCTTAGCTGTCTTCTACCTATAAGCTACATTCCTGCCAAATTTCAGCTTCATAGGTGAAGTGGTTCTCGAGATTTCGTGTTTAGTCAGTGAGTGAGTGACAATTTTAGCATAATGTTGATAACACGGGCAGAACGAGCACCTCCTAGAGAAGACAGAATGCAATACTCACTCCAGAGACTGGGACCGACCATAGATAACATAGGCAGCGGTCTCCCATATCACTGGCGTTTTCATAGCTTTGCCGTATTGTGGTTTGAAACCAACATCTAACGTTTTTGCTCTCGGTCTAAAGTTTTTGCCCCGCGTCATGTGACGGAATTTTCGACAGTAGGTGCAACAGTTTTCTCATTTATAACTGAAATCAAGCAATAATGTAGGAGTCACTCGTACTGTTTCCATTTGCAGCAATTTAAGCTACATCTTACTCGCTAGGCTTTCTGCATTCTCGTATTAGGTGCCTCATGTTATTTCTGGCGACTCTTCACTTAGTAGAAAGGTGACGGCTACATTAAAAAGTAAAAATAGAAACTTACGGCACCGGGATTCGTACCCGCGATCGCCCGCACGTGAACCTATCGCTCTACCACCGGACCAACAACGGATACTGGGACGTCAAGACAGCAGATACTATTCAGTCAAGAGGAAATGTGTTCGACAACGGAATTAATATTTAGAGATGTTTTAATTTTTTCTTTCCATTAGAGGCTAAACACTATCTGAATACAAAATTTGACGTATGTATCTCTGTTAGAAATACCTTAGAATTTTGATGATCGGTGAGTCAGTGAGTGACAGACTTAGCGATTTTCGATTGCTAATATTTCGTAAACTATGAAGTGTAGAAAAGTACAGTTTCAAAATACAGCTTGTTATAGTTGATACTCTTGCTAACCGAAAGTTCAGGCTTCTAGATTTATCCATAACGAAGATACGGGGGTTCTAAAGTGCCGTGAACTGCTTCGGAAAAAAAAAAAATAATAATAATAATAATAATGATGATGATGTACGACCGTGCGCTCGACTTGGCGGGGGCACTGCCGTGACTCCAGGTCTCCTCTGTATTGAATTACATGTTGTACTGTTGTATAATTTCAAAGGTGTAGCCGCGGTGGAGTAGCCGAGCGGTCTAAAGCCTCTCGCTGCGGAGGGCGCGGTTGCTCGCCGTGGAGGTTCGAGTCCTCCCTGGGGCATGGGTGTGTGTGTGTGTTGTCTTTAGGTTAGGTTAGGTTTAAGTAGTTTGTAAGCTACGGACTGATGACCACGCAGTTTGGTCCGATAGATTTACAGACATTTTGAACATTTCAAAGGTGTATATTCGTTTGTAAAAGTGCTGTGTGTCGGTAAAATCTTTTACGAATATAGTTAGCAGTGAAGAACTAATTGATTAAAACCTGATGCTTGATGGGACAGTTTATCATCAACGTTACTGATGTCCACATATCTCATGAACTATGTTTGTACTGTGATACAATTTAGAAGGTATATTCAGCTGTATGTGAGTATACTGTCTGCACATTTTGGTGCGGCTACAATTTGTAGTGTATAAATTATAACGTCATAACGAATGCCGTAGTTTTAGTCCATGAAGAGCGGGAAAGTAGTAAGCGAGGAACTTTTTCTTTTTATCCTTAAACTTTGGTTGTCAGCGAGAAGAAGTTTAATAAAGGTTTGAAATTATCTTTAAAGTTTGTTGCGAGTCGGTAAGTACTCTCATTCTCGTGTAGTGTATTTACAAAGTCTTACTGCAATATGTGGCAGTTTCCTGTAACTGCTATTGTTTATAACGTTATACCTTGTGAACCATGAGGCGTATGTGGTTTTTACCCCTACAGTAATTGTTACCAAATTTGGTCGAAACTGATCCGGTTTCTCGCATCTGCCGGCCGCGGTGGCCGAGGAGACTGAGGCGCTACAGTCACGGTCTGCACAGCCACTACGGTCGGGGGTTCGAATCCCCCCTCGGGCATGGATATTTGTGCCGTCCTTAGTATTAGCTAGTTCATAAGTAGTTTGTAAGTTTAGGGACTGATGACCCCGTGGTTAAGTCCCATAGACTATACAAACATTTGAACATTTTTTTTTTTGTCTCGCATCTCACTGTTTATGACGCCATATGTCTTGACTGTGTGTTACACGTGTCCACACACGACACCCGTCCTCCCGGTTTGAAGGTCAAGTTTGAAAAAAATCATAAAAATTGGAGCAAAACTGTATATTTGTATGTGTCAGGGACGCTCTTCTTTGTGAATAAGACTTGATAATAACGTCGCTATTGCTGTTCGTGGCGTGTTGCCTCTCTGAAGAGTGAAAGAAGCATTGGGAGGGGTCCGGCACACCGCCGGCAGTGCCGCTGCTGTAGGCACAGGCCGCTCGGCACGGAACACGGACAGAAACAGACGTGGCCGGCTGTGCTGAGTCACTAGAGAGAGACAGAGAAAACGTCGCTACTTTTCTGCGGCGCTCGTATGCATCGCAAATACTGCGGAATGGAAAGTACTGTTCGCATGCGGTTTGGTAGTCAGGGACTCCCACTGTTGGCGAATAACGTACAGTAGGGCATTTCTTTGTGCAAACACACACTTATTGACGCTAACAAAGTAAGAACAGAAAGTGAGTGGTGTTTCTTGCAGGAGTTACGAGGTATCGTATTGTGAAAAGACAGCAATGCGACACGCAACGTACATAGTTGCTAGGTACGATGTCGTAATATTCCTCGAGTGCACTGCGATTTGATAGACAGACATTTTCCTGGTGGAGCTGCAACTGGTGGCAGAACACAGACGCGCGCGGGCAGAGGCAGGCGGCCGCGGCATCACTGAAAAATCTGTCAACTAACTTGACCAGTCATGTCCTTGTCTTTGTATGACCGCACGTGGTCAGGACTAACGTAAACGTAAGGAGACTCCCCTTGATATTTTCTATCAGTTTCTCTACTCAGAATCAGAGGATAATTTGGGCTGAAGCCTCTCTTAGTTTACCGAGATGAAGCTTTTTTCCTGTTGACATTAAATCACTAAAAGTATAGATATATTCTCCTTAAATCACCCCCCTCCCCCTGTCCGCAGACAATCGAGTCAGTTGTGTGGGCAGACCAGCAATTGGCAGGAGCACCGGAGGGGCCTCTTCGGCAACAAGTGGCGCGACCTCACGCAATCCACAACTTGGAACCTTCTTGTGCGCCTCCCTCTCTTTCCCCGAGGAAAACCTCCATTTTCCTCTCAACCTGCTTTCGCAATGCCCATCTTTATTACGATTACTTTCAATATGGTTAAAGTCATAGAAACTGTCGATGAGTCTCGTATTTGACGGAATGTTAATATAACTTTTTCCGTTGTAACGCGGTTAACAAACCGTATCGTCGTCGGCTAGTGGCAGACGTCCAGACCTCGGGCGCCACTACACCACATCCGAGCGCGTCCACACAAAGGCAGTTTCCTACGCACCGACACAGCTGCGCAGCACACTTAATCTGCCCGTCACAACATCGACGCGTTTTACAAGGAACGCTGCTCGGGGCCAATTATGCACTAATGCACGGAAATTATTGGCCGAGTACCTGCTTTGTGTCCTCGAAAAGTGATTCGCGCACAAGTACCAGAACATACTGCCTTATTAAGGCGGTCATAGAGCACCGCAGCCAGTGCCAAGATTTGTATAACATAAAACAGGTACGTACCTGCTGGAGATCTACACAGTCAACTGCATAAAAGTTATCTCGATAATCGTGGCTGCAAGCGACCCATTTGAGAGGAGAAGTAGCACAGCGCTTCCCTGGCTGGTCGCAGGTGTGTTCCCGCCCCTCCCCTCCCCACGGCGCTCTCTCCCGCAGCCTTCCACGGCCCCGCAGCGCCGGACTAGGCCACGGCGGCCGCCAGCCTACGCTTTCGCGTCGTCCATCGCTGCGCCTAAACGGCACACTTCCACGCCTTCTACTCTTCACTGCTTGTGCCTTAATTATCTTCACGAGATACACAACACACAATATAACTTTTGTCTTGTACAAAGACTACGTTACGAGTCGTGTGCTCAAACCAGAACAATATTATTTCACCCTCGTGGTCACGAAATAAAATGTTTATTTAAAAATATAGCATACAGGTTGCGTTCCTCACTCCAGTTTCACGTCCAGGGGACTGGTGTACACGGCCTAAATTATTTGACGGTTAAAACACATACAATGACACGTCAAGTGAGCATTAAATAGTCCTCTAGGCTACTTACAGTCACCTACGCAGCTAAGCTTGCAAGCCTGTACTGAGGATTTCATTCAATGAACGAAATCGATATTCTACATTTTGAAAATTAATACGTTGTATGATAACCACAGAGCTGAAATTTCTATAATTACATGTTTAATAACGCTTTTATTAAAAGTGAATGTCCCCGTCGTCGTTCTTGTTGTTGTTCTGGTCTTCGGTCCGATGAGCCATGTGATGCAGCTCTCCGCGCTGCTGCGACTTCGCCTCCGACATCAGTCACTGTTTGTATCTTACATAATTGTCATGGAACCACTAATCACTTTAGAACGTGTCGACATATTAGAGCTATTCAAACAACTGTTCAATACTTTCATCTGACTCAGTTGCCTGGTGCCACGTGTCGTTTCTGACAACTCGTCACATCATAAAGAGGTGAAAGCGGCTTAAAACGTACACCGGAAAATTGCGTGGTTCAACAGGGTTCAAACCCACAACCCCTGCGTTCACAGTCGAGCGCTTTACCTCGGTGCAGCAGGCCCAATTGTAAGTCTAGTGGATAAATGCGAACGTTATACCAAATAACCTATATGCAAGGAACGCTCCAAATCAAGACGAAACTAAATTAACGTCTTTCTTGATAGATTGGACGATAAGACGTAATAGTCAACTACTTGAGGAAAACTTGCAAGAACAGAGTGTTATACCATTCTGGGGACCAGTCTCCTACAAAATGGTGAGACTATTTGAAATGAGAGATGTTGAAATTATTTTTAGAACCGACAATAAATTGGAACATAGCCTGAAGCATAAGACTGATGCAGAAGAGAACCGGGTAGGGAAAGCGGTAATATATCAAATAAAGTGTCAAGATTGTGATATGAAGTATGTAGAACAAATGGGGAGCAATTTTGAACTTCGATTTACAGAGCACAGTAACAGAGGAATGGCTCACCTGCAGTAGCGAAGCGCCTGAAAATCGAACAACATTCGTTCGGCTCCATAAATGATAGTTTGAGGGTCGTATACTATCAGGACAAAGGTTGGTTGTTATCTAATTTGCAAGAAATTGAGATTTTTTGTGCACCTCAACGAGAAGACAGAACGATCTAAAACCCATTACTTGCCACATTTTAGCAATCTCCTCCTTGAAAAGCACTGATATGTTCTGCTGTTTTAAATATCGACGTCTTGCATTTAACATTCCTGAGTAACTTAGGGCATAATTTCATTACAACACCTTCGATTTCAAAGGATGACTTTATCAATAAGTGTTGGATGTACGGACAATGATGTCTTTGGTCACCAATGCCAGCTGTTTATATGTTAATTTGAATGTTTGTGGTTGAGTCGTCGATATATAGCGACCTATTGTTTCCTTGTTTTACAGAAGTTGATAATGGGGTAATGTCGTCCCGAGATGTAAATGTTATTACTGACAACTGGCGCGTGATTTTCATTAATGACTATTGGAGCAGTTGTGCGATGGCGTCGAAACAGGTGGGTCGAGGAAAGTTTTGCGGTCATTTGAATGTAAGTCAACGTTTCTAACGTAATGGGCGCCGTGTAACGTGAGCATTTTCTGGCAGGTATATTGCTGTAAGCAGACTCGACGTAGCAGTTGCGGTGGGAAACTTGCAACTTGGTCCGTGAGTGAAGAGCAACGACTCGGGAGTGACGAGACCCACACTGGGTGGAACCTTCAGAAGTAGACTGTGGCGTGGAATAGGGGGTAGTCGCGCAACTCGACCCATTTCTACTGATCAGAATCGACATGGTGAAAGCGACCTGGAAATGCAGCAAGAAGTGGAGTTGCCCTTAGTTGTGAATGAAGATGGCGCCTAAGAGGGCCGGCACGTTGAAGACTGTTCTTTGTGGAGAATGTTCCGGTCCGCAGCGAATTTGTTTGATGAATCTCACGAGCCCGACGTCGTTAAGAAAGTGACGTTCGGCAGACAGCAGCCGGCAGGACGCCGAGCGCTCTCGCCGGCCTGCTAACAGCTCATTCCCGTCACCGGTAACAGCTGCGCTCTCGTCAGGAATCTGCATGTTCAACTCAGTACCAGAAAATTAACTTGCCAGGAGGCGAACGCTATACCGGAAACCGAAAGGTTCGCGACCGGGAACGCAGGCTTCACGATATGTCGCCAGAAACGACACGGTTTCCACGTTGAACGGTAGGCGTCCTCTTACCCGGCAGGATAACTGAGGTAGGTCAGACACATGTGGCGTTTAGTGAGGCCACTGACCAACACCTAGCAAAGGACAGTATTCAATTCCCTGATTAGCTTTCAGTCTGGTAATCTGCCCAACCTTCTAATAATTTAATACTATATGTACCGCAACCATAATTTTAGGGAACAGACAGGAAATCAAAATAAATGTCAGTATTGTACTTGTGTCATAGACCGTAAATGTCCCATTTATTAAGTTTGAAGCAATTTTAACCATTTTGGATCTATTTCATTTATATCAATTACAACGTAACGACCTCTGTCAACTAAGTCGGGGAATGTGCTGATAGAAGGTAGTTGCTGAGAATGAGGAACAAAATTTTGCATATATCTCCAGAGGAAAATTTGAGAATGAGGTAGACGAGACGAAAAGACAGAAAAAGCACAATGTAAGGGAGCGGAGCAGAGAGCGACCCAGTCGTAGGAACGTGCGCAACTGTCGACACTGCGGTGTGTGAAAGTAACTCGCAGTCACTGCAAAAACAAACTGAAGAAAACAAGTGGTTCGGCCGCGCGGGAACAACCTCAGTAGTCTAGTCGTATGGATTTACTAACATTCGGTAAGTGGTTCACCAGTGCTACCAGCAGTCATCTGAACTGATGAAGAGTAGACGCAGGATAAGGACCGCCAAGAACCCGGAAATCCCAACAATACAAAACACTGTCTTAACGGCTCCAGTCACCACGGGACTGATAATTACAGCTCCTGCGTCGTTTGCTGCAAAACATTTCGAGCTCGAGGCCCGCAGAGCCAAGTGTCTAGCCATCACGCACGAGGCAGCGGCGGGCGCGGGGGACGAGGCCGTCGTTGGCACCAGGTTTTTCAAGTCACTGGCGTCTCCTTCTGAAATTACATCACGCCCTCAAAACTGCAGAAATTTGCCAGCAGTGCCCTTTCGAAGCAAGCCTCCCGACATTTACTTCCAGAATTTTACAGAAAACACGGAAACCCAGAATTTGTGCGGTCCGTAACGTCTCCCTCCACATTGGGATTCCAGTCCGCAAGAAATCGGAAAACAAAAGCTCCTCGAAACGACTGATTGCGCACAGACTTAACCTCCCACGTCAGAGAACAGACCCGTAATGAACGAGCACACGCGAGGAGCGGTCGACTACGCCCACAGCGCAATAGAACGCCGGCGCTACAAACAAAACATGACGGCAGCCATACCAGCTCTGCAATCTTCCAGACAAGCTGAGTAGGGGAATGTAAACTGCAGTCATAACACTCGCTCACAAAATGCTATCCCGCGTAACGTAATAAGAATTAAGAATTTCTTCAGTAAGCAATGGCAAATGAAAGGAAGTAAGGCGGAAGTAATGACCAGCAGAATCAAATTGTCTTAAAGGAAGTTTAGGAGTTCTGTGATCGAAGCAACAAGGAGAGCGGGACTGCCACAACGGAAGGCGACACCGACAGCTCAAAATATTCCGTTGGTGCCGCCTATATAGACAGCGATGAGCGCCAAAATTAGATGTTTTTCTGGTGCGATATTCCACAATAGTAGGGTAGAGAAATAATGCCAAACTGGTTCCATGTAATCGCTGATGCAGATGTAAGAGAAGTGATTTAAACAGTCAAAGACTACTTCCTATCCCACTTTCGACATCGCTAAAACGCCCTTATTGGCGAATTTAGGTTAGAAGAGCTACACGTTTCTTATTGCCATATTACAATTTTCTTCTTTTGTCAAACCAAAGCAGACCTGACAAATGTAACTTGAATAAAATGCTGACATATATGTAGTAGTAACGTCCTCCTGAAACAAAGCTTTATTAATGTGCAATTGAGACCGAGTTAAGAATAGTTTGAATAACCAGGTATATAATATTCTTTTGCATATTAAAGCACATTTCAAATCATACGAGAAAATAATCATCTTTGCAGTTATCATTTACAAAGTGTTCATGAGATGTAAGATACTCCATTATAGCTTAATCGCTCGAATACTCATAGCAACTAGGTATTTCTCACTGCAGATTTTTCTAAATTAGTCTACTCTCTTTAATGCTCACATCATAGTAACTACGAACATTAACGAAAATGATACGACTCTTGACCATCATGCTGACATATGAACCTATGAGAAGATAGAATAAGAAATTTAAAGTTACGCGATCTACCCAGCTTATCTGCATATAAATTTATCCATGTTATGTGGATTGTTCCGAGGTCTGCGACTGTATTATAAACTATTTTGGATTAATTAATGCTGCAGCAGTCACTATTTACTAATATTTTTATTTGCACGACGCGTTTCGGCAGCACGCTGCCATCATCGGGTGCATTTTTACAGTTACTGGTTCATTATTGTTTTATTATGTTTTGTGTTGTGGGTGCCAGTGAGGTTATGGTTGGACATTTTAACCTGTTCAGGAAGATATAGCTATTTTAGTATTATGTTTCATCATTATAGTTTCTGTATTATTGTAGTGTTGTATTTACTTACTTCTGGATTATTGTAGTGTTGTATTTACTTACAGAAACTACGGGCTTTTGTCGAAGTTGCGAGAACATACCTGTACCGAGGAGTCTAGCACTATATTGCTCTCTCCTATGTGTATCTCGCGAAGAGATCAAGAGGATAAAATCAGAGACATTAGAGCCCACACAGAGGCATGTCGACACTATCTTTCCGCGAACAATACGTGACTGGAATAGGAAGGAGAACCGATAGTGGTACTCAAGGTACCCTCTACCACACACCGTCGGGTGGCTTGCGGAGTATGGATGTGGAATTTCAAACCTTTATTGAACTTTATCTTGCAGACAACCATAGCAAAATTATCAAAGGAAAAAAGTTTCTCGCTTACTACTTTTCCGCTCTTCATGGACTAAAACTACGGCATTCGGTATGACGTTACAATTTATAATTTCTACACTACAAATTGTAACCGCAGGAAATTTACAGACAGTACACGCACATACAGCTGATGTACCTTCGAAATTGTATCACAGTACGACACGTAGTTCATGAGATATGAGCATATCAACAGTAACGTTCATGGAAAACCGCCACATCACGCACCAAGTTTTAATCCATTTCTTCTTTACTACTAATTGTAATTGCAAGAGATTTTGAAGACAAACAGTACTTATAAATATTAATATATACCTACAAAATTATACAATTGTACAACATATTACTCAATAAATATGAGATCGTAGGAATTTTATATGGAATTTGTATTTTGATTACTATCTTTCATTCTTTGGATACTGCACTTATAATTTTGTACATTATGCGAGACAGCTTTATTTCTTAAAATAGTCTCACATAAATACGTTTTTAGACAGAAAAAAGGGGAGAGAGAGAGAGAGAGAGAGAGAGAGAGAGAGAGAGAGAGAGAGAGAGAGAGAGAGAAGGAATAGGAGAAGTAGTAATTCATGGCTGGAATAAATAACTAAATATCCGGGCAAAGCGGGTTTTCAACTAGTTATAAAATAAATATGAAACCCCCCATCTATACAATCGTCTTTCATTATTCTCGAACCAAGTGTTGGTAACGATTGTGTTTTGTGCAAAAATCTACCGGACTACTTCCTCATTCATTTATTGTCCCCAATCCATATTCATTCACTGTTTCTCTTTCTGCTTCCCTTCTACCGAACTCCTGCCACTACCTTAACTCTTTGAATATCTTGGTTTAGGTAATAATCCTTTTTTATTTCAATGTTATTTTCATTGGCAGGTTTAGCCTTACGTTTATTTTGGCTTCGATAATTATGTTCACAGCAAACAACCTGCAGCGCTATTTCCTTATTCAGTATTAAACGTACTCCTGCGTTATCTCCAACTCGTTTTGTATTTATAATCTTGACCAGAAACACTATTCATCCACAATAAGCCAACCACATCGCACTTTAACATATCCATTTCGATTTTCAAATTTTCTAATCTCTCTGCCCGATTAAGCTATCTAAAACATTCATCGCTGCGTTCCGCAGAATGCCATTTTTTCCCGTGATGATGATATCCTCCTGAATAGTGCTCGTTCTGAGATTTCAATAACTACCGGAAAATTTTACCCAAGAAGACGCCATCATGCAGTACAACTGCATGTCCTGAAGAAATGTAAAGAGTGTAGTTTATCTTTTGCTTTCAGCCTTTCGCAGTAACTATATGGTGAAGAGACTATATAGAGACCATGTAGAAAGAAAATGTTGAAAGGATGGAGCAAGCAGATAAAGATAAAGCGAGAAGAACTTGACAGAGTACCGATCGTATTAAATCGAAAAAGGCAGAGTACATGATATTCTGTCAGAGCTATTGATGTCCTGGGGAGAGGCAGACATGAAAAAACTATTTCATCTGGTGTGCAAGATCTATGAGATACGCAAAATGCCCTTAGGCTTGAACAAAAAATAGTAATTACAGTTGCGAATACAGCAAGAACAGATATGTGCGAATATTACACAAGTATCATTTTAATAAGCCATGAGTGCAGAAACGTACCAGGATATTCTTTTACATAAGAATGGAAGATCTCGTGGTAGATCAGTTTGCATTTAGGAAAACTGGAGGAACATATGCCGTATGTTAAAGGCAAATCTATTATGCTAACTTTTGAAAATTTGGATGAAAGAATGTTGACTGTATTCGACTCTTCAAAATTCTGAACGTAGGAGAGTAAAATAAGAGTAACAAAAATTTATACTGGACGTTTAGGAGTTCCAGACGAGTAATGACAGTCGGCGGTTGCAGTGCTTGAGAAGGGAGTCAGCTTCTCGCTAGTGATACTGAAACTGTACCTTGCGGAAGATGTGAAGGACGGCCAGAGGGAATATGCGAAGGGAATTAAGCTGCAGGCGTAAGAAATAAATACTTCACGCTTTGACGCAAATACCTTAATTCTGTCAGAGAAAGGAAGAGGTATTTAACGGATTGAATGTGGCTTTGAAAGGAGCGTATAAGATGAACACTAACAAGAGGAAAACACGGGTAAGGCAATGCTCAAATTGTGAGGATACACAGTTTTACTTAGTAACCTCTTTGGTACGTTTTGGTCGAAAGAGAGTTATCGTTGGCATGCAGCGATAGCTGCTGGGCGACAATGCTTAGGTTGGAATGTTTTTTTGTTTGTTGGACGGTGTGCGGTAGTCTCCCGCCGACCGCAGAGCGAGGCAGTAGCATGTCGGCAGTGCGTCCGTAACCCGCGCTTAGCGGTGGCTAAAGTTTTGCCCTTCAGTCGTATCGCGTATTAATTTCGGTTGCAGTTGCGTATTGAAATGTTTCAGTGTGGACTTGTAGACATTTATCGTGGTGGCACGCGGTTATTTAATCAGTGTATTTAAAGAACGTTAGTAACATTTGCGGTTCCGTAATAAAGGAAGTTAACAAAGTTTATTTTTATGTATCAAACTAGTAATTGTCCGCATCCCATACCATCAAATCATTGGAACAATGATTAAGGATTATTAATCATAGAATATATGACATCAACTGCGATTGGACAAAGCTGAGAGTGTATACCCAAAGACGTTGGCTCTCCGGGTTTGAAATTAACAACTCCGGTAGCGTTTGTGGCTGATCGCCATATTGCCAATTTAATATATTAATTAATACAGGACACGAAAAATTATTTCGCCCCCACGAGACGATGGTCCTGTGGTTAGGCAAGCAAACGGTAATTTTAGATTGTCGGGTAAAATTAGTTTTATATTATTTTATTGGCGATTAATTTACCAATTTCGTGAATATTAATCGGACCTAACTTTGTCATACTTGAAACGAAACGTCATTTTTCATTAGACTGGAAACCGTCGTCAGAAATTTAAGAATTACTTTATTTATACCCACACCTTTGCGCTGGTCTTAGCTCTACATGATGTTCCACAGGATTCCCAAAGTCGACGGCGCACTCGTGACACGGTCGTGCGGGGAAGTACCCACCTGTAGCTGCATCGGAGATACTGCGTGCCATGTCTCGCGAGCCGAATACAGCAGCACGCTGAAGCTCACTCAAATGGCGATAACCTGGCACGATTGCAGGACAGCGCAGAAACCACCTTCCGACAACGGAAAAGGGGTACTTTACCTGGACTAGCCTAACTGCAAAACAAAGCTTAAGAATTCTGCTCTCCAACAGCAGCAGGGACCGACTGGTAAATGACGTGTGCATAGTTAATCGAAGGTTGCTCACCACAAAAACTACGAGCGACGTTGAAATGAAAAGGGGCCAGAGGCCTGAGCACAACTACCCTGCTGAGGGCACGCCTCGTGTTGGCACCACGGCATCGTAACGCGGTCGGACGCCAGTCCCCACACTTAACTGTGCAGCGAGCAGCACGCGCTGCGCTCTCTCTACTCGCAGCCGCTCGCATCTATGACCGATTATCACTAGCTAGCATCCTGTAGCAGTCACCAGTGGCCGACTGTCGCACGCTTTTACATAATCCATCAATATGTTCCTTTCACTTACCGTATATCACTCAACGTCCAGTTTACTTCAAGATCGCACCTGATGGGTACACTCAGCAAATTTTTGCGATTCGCTCCAAGTCCCTGCAGCGCCGCTGCTTCAAACCCACCTCCGGCCAGCCACATTTCCCTACAGCTCTACAGGCAAATGCCGGGAGGGTCCGTATCAAAGAACACCACCCATACCAAACTATCCGAGCACGCTGTCAACGGGACGTTAAAGCTTAGCGTTGCTTCCTTCGCTCCTTTTATAGAAAATACGGTAGTACCAAAGCTTCAGATCTTTCTATTCCAGGTTTGATTTGTGGTTGTATTGTGATAATCATTTTTCTCTAAACAAGGGGACAGTAACAAAATATTTTCGAAATCTGATGGTAAAATACGACAATTACACTGCAGCGAATACTGCAAGCACCGAAGACACTCTTGGATTATCCTGTACCATGAGCAGTTACTGCACTCATTCCTCACTTCTACTTCATCATTCACCATGCTGGCAGACGTCGTTTGACAAATTTATTTGTACTCCTGTTGATGGTACATGTAATGCAGTACTTATAACTTTTCTTAGACACTTATAATTTTTTCCCCATATTGGGGCAACTGATCAACCACAGTTGCTTTATTTAGGTTGTTGATCATGAGGGAATCCATGACTTCCCAATTTCATATACTGAATCTCTACTCAGTTTGGATAATGCAAAATATGTTGCGCAAAGAACAATTTCATTTACAGATGCCATATTGTCGTTTAAGTTATGAAAAATTTTGTCTTTCATTGTTTATGCGGTATCTGATTTTAGTACTTTTAGCAGGGAATAAATATTCTCTCCGTCACGAATGATATGCAATGAATGATATGCAGACTTATTACCCCTTTCAGGCACTACACGCACAACTGCGCGATTCTCGTTTTGCTCGATTAATTTCTGTGTGATAAACGTTAGGAAGTTAGAGCCTGCCTCACACAATCGTGGATGGACTTTCGTAACGTGCGCAACATGTTTTAGTTCCATGTTTCTACACTGTGTGGCACCAGGAGTGGGCAAACTTCCAGTACACTTACAATGGCGGCAAAAAAGACTTGTTGACAAGTTTCCTTGTTTTTATATGTGAAGCTATCATCTCTGACAGCCAGCTGAGTTTATATGACCCTGTGAAATTATGTCATTTGTTTCAAAGGCATGTTACTGTAAGATGGTGCAGACCATAAAAATTTGTAGTGAAGGTCCAAAACAGACAACTGAGTGGGTACAAAATTTTGTGAAAATAATATATTTTTTGTAATGGAAGTACACAGGGTGCAGTAGTCTGCAAGTTGTTGCTCATATCGGCACTAATGACACCTGTCGCTTGAGTTCTGAGGACATCTTCAGATCGCACGGGTGGCTGACGAAATTGGTGAAGACTGCAGAGCTTTCAATTTGCTGAACTGTTCCCAGACTGCATCGGGGTCCTTGGTTTGTAGCCGAGTGGAGGGTCTGAACCAAAGGCTTCGCAGGCTCTCTTACAGGCATGGCTGCGTTATCTGGTAGGGAGTTGTAGTCATCATCTTGGTAGATCAGGCATGCACTACACATAGAAAGCAGCTACCCGAGTAGCAGAATACTTGTGGAGTTCCCTTTTTTATTCTATTTATTTATTTATTTATTTTTATTTATTAGGCTAGGCAATAGTATTGATCAACACTCGTCAGTCGATATGCAGACAGTGAAATCAGGTCGCATTCAGGACTCTTAGCAGTAAATTTTCAGAGTACTGGAAACAAAGTCCCCTACTTTACTGGATTGCAGAAAATTTGTTGCACTCAAATAATCCCCAGGACTCAGAGTTGGCGCAATACCGGCGTAGGAAGCTCCGAGATATTTGGCATAGTGTGAAATGTATATCGCAAAGATAGCTCGGGTTCAACTGGAGTGGTTGCAGTACACAAAAATATTCCTTCTACTGGGCTCGAAGTCGAGAGTGTGTCAAGTTACCTGGACGCGTGTACAAGTACAAGCGAAGCCAAGTCAACGATGGATGTTTTGTCGCCTCCCCGGTTTCACCATCACAGTGCTACTGTCAGTCAAAGTATGTTTACGCTCAAGTAGCGCGAACGCACCACAACCATACATTACTGGTTCGGGGCTCGTTTAACCTTCCGAGTATAGACTGGTACGTCTATTTCACTACAAGGAGTGCGAACAAGCAATCTTCTGAATTACTGCTGAACACGTTCTCAGTTTCCGAACACTGCTTTGAGCAGCTAAATCTTCAGCCCACACACAATGAAAATATTTTTGGTATTACATCTACATCTACATACATACTCCGCAATTCACCGTAAGGTGCGTGGCGGAGGGTACACTGTACCTCTACTAGGCATTTCCTTTCCTATTCCACTCCCAAACTGAACGAGGAAAAAAAGAATGCCTATATGCCTCCGTACGAGCCCTAATTTCTCTTATCTTGTCTTTGTGATCTTTACGCGAAATGTAAGTAGGCGGCAGCAAGATCGTACTACACTCAGCTTCAAATTCCGGCCCTCTAAATTTACTTAACAGAAATTCACGAAAAGAACGTCGTCTTTCTTCCAGCGATCCCCAATTGAGTTGCCGGAGCATTTCCGTGACACTCGCGCATTGGTCGAACCTACCGGTAACAAATCTAGCTGCTCGCCTCTGAACCGCCTCTATGTCTTCCTTCAAACCGATCTGCTGCGGGTCCCAAATACTTGAGCAGTACTCAAGACGTGGTCGTACAAGCGTTTTATACGCGGTCTCCTTTACAGTTGAAGTACATCTTCCCAAAATTCTCCCAATAAACCGAAGTCGGCTGTCTGCCTTACTCACAACTGTCCTTACATGCTCGTTCCATTTCATATCGCTCTGCAATGTTACGCCTAGATATTTGAACGACGCGACCGCATCAAGAAGCTCACTACTGATGCTGTATTCGAACATTATAAGATTGTTTTTTCTACTCATGCGCATCACCTTACATATTTCTACATTGAGAGCTAGCTGCCATTCTTCGCACCAACTAGAAATTTTGTCTAAGTCAACCTGTATGCTATTACAGTCAGTTACAGACGACACCCTCCCATACACCACAGCATCATCAGCAAACAGCCGCAAATTACAACTTACTCTGTCAATCAGATCATTTATATAGATAGAAAATAATAGCGGTCCTATCACACTCCCCTGGGGCACGCCTGACGATACACTCGTCTCTGATGAACACTCGCCGTCGAGAACAACGTACTGCGTTCTATTACTTAGGAAGTCTTCCAGCCAGTCACAAATCTGTGAACCTATTCCATAAGCTCGTATCTTCGTTAGCAGTCTGCAGTGTGGCACCGTGTCGAACGCCTTTTTGAAGTCGAGAAAAACACAATCCGCCTGTTGCCCTTCGTCCATGGCTCGCAAGATGTCATGTGAGAAAAGGGCAAGCTGAGTTTCACATGAACGATGTTTCCTAAACCCGTGCTGATTCATGGAAATAAGCTTTTCCGTTTCAAGGAAATTTACTATATTCGAACTGAGAATATGCTCCAAAATTCTACATGAAACCGATGTCAACGATATTGGCCTGTAATTGTATGGGTCAGTTCTCTTTCCTTTCTTATACACGGGAGTCACCTGCGCTTTTTTCCAATCACTAGGAACTTTGCGCTGAATTAAAGATTCGCTATAAATGCAAGCTAAGTAGGGGGCCAATGCCGCAGAATAGTCTTTGTAAAACCGAACTGGTATTCCATCCGGACCAGCAGACTTTTTCGTATTTAGCTCTCTCAGCTGCTTCTCTACACCGGAAATACCTATTGCTATGTCCCCCATTTCGGAATTAGTACGTTGATCAAATGATGGTATATTTGTGCGGTCCTCCTGAGTGAAAGATTTCTTAAAGGTTAAATTTAGAACTTCAGCTTTCCGTTTGCTTTCTTCTATTACTGCCCCGGAATGATCAACTAGTGACTGGACAGTGGGCTTTGACCCGCTTATCGATTTTACATAGGACCAGAATTTTTTCGGTTTCTCGGAAAGATCTTTTGCTAAGGTATGGCTGTGATAACTATTGTATGCTTCACGCATCGATCTTTTTATAGACGCACGAATCTCTACTAACTTTTGCCTGTCATTATTTGCGTGTTCCTTTTTGAATCGAGAGTGCAACAGCCTTTGCTTTCTCAGCAGCTTTCTAACATTATTATTATACCACGGTGGATCTTTTCCATCCTTGATCGTCTTTACTGGCACATATTTCTCTAACCCTTCATTAACAATGCGTTTAAATTTAGTCCACAATTCCTCTACATCCATAGTCCCAGAATTAAACGATGCCCATTCATTTTCTAAGTGCGATCGTAACATTTGCTTGTCGGCTTTTCCCAACAAAAACACGCTCCTAGCCTTCTTGACTGGTTTATGAACTTTGGTCACCATCGACGCTATGACGATATCGTGATCACTAATTCCTGTCTCTACACAGACATCGTTAATAAGGTCAGGCCTGTTTGTGGCTATAAGGTCTAGAATATTTCCATTGCGCGTGGGTTGCCGGTTTAACTGCTCAAGACAGTTTTCGGTGAATGTGTCCAAAAGTAGCTCGCAAGACTGCTTGTCTGTACCGCCTGAAATGTAACTAGCGAGGTCCCAATCTATACTCTTAAGGTTGAAGTCACCTCCGACTAATATTGCATGGCCCGGATACCTATGCACTACCTGGTGTAGACTTTCCTTGAATGATTCTAAAACTGCTACAGCAGCACTGGGGGGCCGGTAAAAACACCCAACTATTAACTTTACTTCTTTTAGACCTGTTATGCGTGCCCAGATAACTTCACAGTTACTTTCAACCTCAACTAAACAGACCAGACACTGTCAATATTACTGTTTAAACAGGAGTTAATGATTATGATGTTATACCGACAATGGTTACCAAATTTAATAAATCAATCAAGAAAGCTAGGACAGAGTTCCTTCTAGAAAGACGAGATAAACAATTTTTAACGTCCCACTAAAGAAATGAATAGGCATCGTTTAGTTGCGGTACGATGAACGTAGAGGAATTATGAGCAAAATTTAAATGTACTGTAAATAAAGCGCTGAGAAATTTGTGGCGACGAAGTGGATTAAAGATGGGAAAGAACAACCAGGGTTTAATAATGATATTCAAATGTTTGTAACCCTATGAGACCAAACTACATTCTCATCAGTCCCTAGTATTACAAACTACTTAAAATAGGTTAAACTAACCTAAGGACAACACACACACATCCATGCCCGAGGGAGGATTCGAACCTCCGACACGGGAGGCCGCGCGATCCGTAACTTGGCGCGCCAGACCGCTCGGCTACTCCCGCGCGGCAATAATAATATTCAAAAAATACAAAGAAAACAAAGGCAGTGGCACTCTCACTTCGAAAAGGTCGAGCATTTCAAATCAGTCAAAAGTTAGAGACTCAAGCGTCTACAAAAAGATCAACACGCGAAGCATACAATAACTACCACCACTATACCTTACCAAAAGATCTTGCCAAGACTCGAAAAAATTCTGGTCGTTTGTAAAAGCGGATCAAAGGCCTCTATCCATTCATTCGTTGATCGTTCTGGAGTTGCTACAGCATACCTTAAAATAAAGGCGGAAATTTTAAATTGAAGATGTTAGAAATCATTCACGCAGGAGAATGATGCAAACATGCCATTATTTGTGGTTCTTCAATTTCTCCAGGCGTACTTCATGATGAAACAGATCTCGGGAGAACAGCCTGGTGTATGTGTGCATAGGACACAATACTTCGGCAATCGACCATGTTGCTATCATCAGGTGTGCTGATGTTCTGCCGTATAGAAAGTACAGTGCACCTGATGATGTCCTATGTACACCTACACCAGGCTATTCACCCGAGATCTATTTCATCAGACCATTAGTTGATGACCGCACTAATTCCCAAATAAAGAACGCAGTAATACGCATAGACAGTGTAGAGAAGCAGCTGAGAGTTGAAATCAAACACGTCGCCACGTCCACAATGTTACGATGAGTACTCGGTGGCATTGGCGTCATGGTTAACTTGGGTTTATAGCGCTCAGTTTCAAGCGACTGGAGAAAGGCGCCGGTGACTCCAGTGTATAAGAAAGGCAAACGATCGGATCCGAATAATCAGTGGCCTGTATCATTTACGTCAGTTTGCTGCACAATTCTTGAACATAGTCTCAGTTCTAATATAAGAAAAAAATCAGGCCGTGCATCAGGATCGCTTTAGAAAACATCTATCGTGCGAAAAGCAGCTTGCTCTTTACTCTCATGGATGAAAGGCAACAGGCAGACTGCGTATTTCTCGATTTTCAAAAGGTGATTGACACGGTGCCGCACTTTAGGCCGCTAACGAAGGTACAATCTAAGGAATAGGCCACCAAATATGTGAGTGGCTCGAAGATTACTTAAGTAAAAGAACTCGGCAGGTTGTCCTCGACAGCTAGTGTTCATCACAGGTTAAGGTATCGTAAGGAGTGTCTCAGCGAAGTGTGGTAGGACCGCTATTCAAATGTTTGTTAAGCTTAAGGGACTTAACTACGGGGTCATCAGTCCCTAAACTTACAAACTACTTATGAACTACCTACAACTAAGGACGGCACAAATATCCATGCCCGAGGGGGGATTCGAACCCCCGACCGTAGTGGCCGCGCAGCGCCTTAGTCCCCTCGGCCACCGCGGCCGGCGGACCGCTATTATTTTCTGTCTATATATATAAATGATTTGGCGGACATAGTGAGTTGCAATCTGCGGCTGTTTGCTGATGATGGTGTGGTGCACAGGAAGGTGTCATTGAATGACTGTGCTAGGATGCAGGATGACTTGGACCCAATTTCTAGGTGGTGTGAGGAAGGGCAGCTAGCTCTGAATGTTGAAAAATGTAAGGTGATGCAGATGAGTACGAGAAACAATCCCGCAATGTTCGAACAACATTAGTAGTGTGCTGCCTGACAGAGTCGCGTTAATTAAATATCTAGGCGTGACGCTACACAGCGACATGAAATGCAACGAGCATACAAGGGCAGTCGTGGAGAAAGCAAATAGTCGACTTCGATTTATTGGGAGAATTTTGGGAAGGTTTGCTTTGCTTTCTCTGTGAAGGACCCCGACTCGAGTATACCTCAAGTGTTTGGGATCCCCACCAGATCGGTTTAAAGGAAGACATAGAGGCAGATCAGAGGCGAGCGGCTAGTTCGTTACTGGTGCGTTCGACCAATGCGCGAGTGTCACAGAGATGCTTCGAGAACTCAAGTGGGAGTCGCTGGAGGGAAGGTGAGGTTCTTCACGAGAAACACTGTTGAAGAAATTTAGGCGGACTGCAGAACTATTCTACTGCCGCCAACCTACATTTCGCATAAAGACAACAAAGATAAGGTGAGAGAGATTAGGGCTCGTACAGATGCATGCAAATATTAGTTTTTCCCTCGTTCTATGTTCAAATGTTTGTCAAGCTTAAGGGACTTCACTGCGGGGTCATCAGTCCCTAAACTTACAAACTACCTTATACTAAAGAGGACACACACAGCCATACCGGAGGGGGGATTAGAACCCCCGACGGCGAACGGCCTCGCGCATAATAGCATAGCGCCTCAATGAGCTCGGCCGCTCCGCCGCGATACCTCGTTCTATATGGAAGTGGAACAGGAACGTTAGTAAATATTAGTGCTACTAAGTGCCTTTGAGTGGTCTGCTGAGTATGTGTGTAGATGTAGACATATCTAAGAAGATTTAAAAAAGGCAAACCTATGTGTTTAGCTTTTTTAGTATGGAGAAAACTTCTGACAATGACTGGGCTACACTCTTTCAAATCAGGGATCAAATTTAGAGAAGGAAAAGCTATATGTAACTTGAACGGAAACCAGACAGTTACAAGAGTCGAAGGGCACGAAAGGGAACCACTGCGTTGGAATGGAGTAAAACAGACCTATAGCTCTTCCCAAATTTTACTCGATTTGTAGATTGAGCAAGAGGTGAAGGAATGCAAGAAGTAATTTGGAGATAGAATTAAAGTTGAGGGAGAAGAAATAGTACGTTTGTCGTTTACCGAGGACATAGTATTCTATCAGAGACAACAAAAGACTTTGGAGTGCAAGTGAATGGAATGGACAGTGTCTTTAAAAGTGGTTATAAGATGAAAATTAAGAAGAGCAAAACGAGGATAATGGAATGCAGTCTAAGAACATCAGGCAATGCGGAGAAATTAGATTATGAAACGAGACAATAGAAGTAGAAGATGAGTTTTGTTATTTGGGTAGCAAAATAAGTTCCGATGGCGAAAGTAAAGAAAGTACAAAATGGAGAACTGTTATTGAAAGGAAAGCATTTCTGAACAGGAGAAATTTGTTGACACGCAATATTAGTTTAAATGTTAAGAAGTCCTTTCTTTTGTTTGGAGTGTAGCAGAGTATGGGAGTTCAGACAGAAAGATGTGTAAGTCTGGTGCTAGAGACGAATACTGAGAATTAATTAGACGGGTAGATGATGTAAATAATGGGGAGGTACTGAACAGAAATGCTAAGAGGAAATTTGTGCCATTTCTTGACTAAGATAAGGGACCGACTGGTGAGACATATTCTGTGACATCATGGAATCGTCAATTTAGTTTAGTTTTTCTTAATCTTTGCAAAGCCATTGGACCGAACGACAGTGGTCATCAGTCGCTCGGCTTATAAACTACTTAAACTAAAGACGACACATACACCCATGCCCTTGAGAGGACTCTTACCTCCGGCAAGAGCGTCAATTTAGTATTGGAGGGAAGTGTGTGGAGTAGAAATCTTAGAGAGACGCAGAGACGAATGCAGTAAGCAAGTACAAAAGCGGGTGGGTTGCTGTTCTTACTCAGTCTGCCACAAGACAGGTCAGCTTAGAGACTTTTATCAAAGCAGTCTGCTGACTAAAGATCGCAACGACATTTTGTTAGTGATCACCTGTATAGGAAGACAGGGTGGTCATAATAGAAGAGCTGAGATATGTTCTTGTTTCTTATTTCTGTAGTGCTGTTAGAGAATGGAACGATAGAGAAGTATTGTGGGACCTGTGCCGTGGACTCGAGTGTGCTCTGCTGAGTAGTTATGTAGATGCAGGTCTCTGACACGGCTGTCTCAATGTTGTTACGGTGGCAGTGCGGAACTCTGTCGAACGCCTGCCTTTACGAAGAAGACAACGTGTAGGCGCGACCGTATCTACTGGTTTGTCGTTCTCTTTTACGAACAGAGCTGCATTTGACGGGATCTTAGTCTTCCGAATCCACATTCATTGCAACAAATTATATTTTATATCTTCAGAAATGAATTACGAGAGCATTACGATAATGTGTTTTGTTTTAGAAGACTTGATACAGAACTGAAAATAATGCCAAAATTGGAAGTACGGAGTCACGGTCAGCACGGCCACTACGGTCGGGGGTTCGAATCCCCCCTTGGGCATGGATATTTGTGCCGTCCTAGTTCGTAACTAGTTCATAAGTAGTTTGTAAGTTTAGGGACTGATGACCCCGTAGTTGAGTCCCATAAGCTTAACAAAAATTTGATTTGATTTTTGGAAGTACGGATTGTAAAAAGGTAAAGCAGTCAACAATCCGAAGATTGGTTTGAACACCACAGTGCTTTACTAGGCATGGTCCTGTTTGGAGGTGGTACGCCGTTGCCTTCCTCCGACCTTCGAACTGACTTACCCAGCCAGTTATAGGGGGACCTACAGTTTAACGTGGGTTCCGAACCACGGTGCTACTCGGTATTTTTCACATGAGCAATACTGCTAGAGGTGAAAGAAGTGGAAAGTGACAGATAAAAATCCTAGGACCTGGCAGTATGAAGTCAAATAATCGGCGGTGAATTGCAACAGAGAGTGGCGATCATTTGATCCGTTCACGCGTTTGGCTGGACCAGCCTCCGCTACGCGCACAGTCGCGCTGTTGTGGAGCACGCCGGCTGCGGAGCTCGGAATCGGAGCGCGGCGGCGGCGGCCGTGTTTTTGCCGGGCTGCGCTGTGCGGCGCGGCAGACGGGCTGGGAAGCGGCTGCCTCGCCGCCTCCCGGAAGCCGGCCGGACTTTCTCCGGCTAACGGTGCCGCTATCTGGGGCACGCGCCCCCCCCCCCCCCCCCCCCCAGCCCCCGCCTCCCGGAACCGCGCTCCCGCGGCTCGCTCACAACTGAAGCAGGTCAGGCTGCGCTGTGGCTGTGCTGTGGGCAGCCGCCCTCGCGCGTCCCCATCACTCCCCAAATCGCTCCACCCACAGCCCAGTGTCGACTGCCGAACGGCGCAAAACCGTAAGCTTCCCTCCTACAGTCGCTTCAGTCTTACTTTACCGTCTGACAGTCCTGCGGCAGCACACTCGCCACTCCCCCGCCGTACTCTTAAAATACGCAAACTACCACCTGGGGCTAACATAAAACTAACGTCCACACATTCCGCAGCAAGTGCAATAGGTTTTCGCTACGTTCCTTTTGTGGCAGCTCATTGTTGCTGCGGTACGTTCCCAGCATAGGTCAGCACGGCGCGTGGACGCCTGTGAAGCAGTACCAGAGCGTCTGCGACACAGTGCGAGGCCCCAGACGGGCAGGTGACGTCTGGTAGGGGCCGGCTGCTGCCTGCAGACTTTCAACTCGCCGGCGCAGCGCCTGCCGTCGCCGCCAGTGACTGGCGGCGCATTTACCACAGGGTCGATGACCTGCTTCTGCCTAGCTCGGCTGGCGATGGCTTCAGCATTTTAAAATTTTAACAAATTTCTCCGTCTCTGTTTTGCGCTGTAATAATCTTAACGACTATATACAGAAACTTTCTGGTAACACATTTTTAAATAATGTTACCGAATTATAGACACCAGAAAATCTCGTTCCTTATCGAACTTGAACGAGGACATTGAGTGACTGAAATGTTAAGAATACATCAAGATTTCTTCTATTCCAAACCGAAGCTCTGTCCTGTTTTTGAGTTGAATATGAAGCACTGTGATCCGCTCGCACATCAAGTGACGAGTGGCCGCCATTACCGCTTCGTTACGAGAAGACAATCGACTCCATCATAATAAACCTGTCTCTAATTTCTGGCACGTCCACGTTGATTCAAAGATAACAAATAAAATTTATGCGTCTTTGTCGCAGTGAGCAAAGGTATCTTAAATAGGCCACCAAGTAATGGAAAATGGAATAAAAGTTATTCAGGATTTCAGAAATTATATTGTAAAAGGAAATAATATTTTATTACGTATACTAAATTCCTGTTAGGAACTTCATTTGGAGGCATTCCGTGATACTGCTTTCTTGTTAAAATACCAAATATTTCGAAAACAAGAGTTTGTTTTGTAGCTACTTACTACGCAGGTGAACCGGTCTGGACATCATTTATATAGTAGTGGCAGTTGCATGAAAACAATTACTTACTGAAGAAATTACCGTCTACGACTTCCACAGGGAAATCCTCGATTGTGTACCGGACTACCTGGAACAAATGAATCTGGAAGCAAACTGAACTGGCGCCCACCATGTTATTTCGGGTACCGGCTAACAGCTGCTATGCCACTAGATAATTTTACCTACTTACACACTGCAACGTTTTAAATAACGATTGACTATTGACAATAAATGTTCATGACGTTACGTCAGTGTCTGTAGACTTTATCAAAGCTGCGAATTGATTAGCCAGATAGTGTATTTCCTCAAAATGCGGTAATCAAAACTCACGAACCTTTCGGTAGTACACTTTCAGTTCCGAAGTATAACACTTAGCTGAGGTTTGAGCCAACAACGAAAATGCAGATTTGAAAATATTTGTGTTAAATTATAATGCAAGTTCGTAGTCTAAAAGTGCTCCGAGACTTACGCAGTCAACAGTAATTGTTATGATGAACAATCATGGTCGTGGATTTGCATATGTTGTTAATGTGTTGTAACAACTGCTTTCATAAAGTCTAGTAAACGTGCTAAGCCTTTTAAGTCTACATACTTGTAAAAATGCTGTTAAAAGGTTTGGTTGTGAACTTTGGTGGGCAAAATTTGAGTATGAAGACGAAAGTGACGACAAAATATTGCAGTTAAAAATTCGCCAGGGGCATCTGCCACCGAAGTATTCTACACGGAAATAACGTCTCGTCACTAACTTACGTTGTTAGCAAGCGTGATATATGTAAATATTTTTTACAAAGAACACCCATGTTTAACAAGTGTTACTATTGTTTCCACGCTTTCCAATGATTATATGCTTGATCAACTATTGTCAAGAACAAATTACAATATTTTTAAGAAAGCGTAGACACTGAAAGTGTTTATTATTCAACAGATGAGATACTCTTTGTGTCATTAGCCAGGAACTTCGTTAGTGCATGGGCAGACCGAGATTAAACAAGGCAAAACAACTGGTGTTCTTGCTCGAAATATTTGTCGTTTTAACATTTCGATTTGTGTATTTAAATGCTGAACACACTTTAGGCATATAGCAGAAGCAAAAATTCACTCAAGTCTACTAACCACCGTCAACCCGAGTTTACTCACGTTGCTGCAAAGAGCGCTATAACTCGTGTTAGCCACACTAAGAAATTGAATGTCGTTGTTTTAAACATAACGACGAATCGCATCCTCAGCAAAGATAAGCAATACCGGTAACGTAATCATAGGTTTTTTCCATCAAGAGTTTCGACTCTCTGTTTTACTTCTCGTATTTCGTAATGATGATGATGTTCTCAGCTGATAATGGCCAGTATTGGGGCAGAAGGCACGGAATATGCACACCATTTATGTAAAGTAATCCCCTGCCTAACATAACGAGTGGCTCTTTGATATTCAATGAACTTCACTCCGACATTCATGAATACCACACAAAAAATAAGAGTAACGGCAAACGAAGTGACAGCTCCTGTGATGATAAAAGCGACGAAAGGCCATCACAACAACCATGCAGCCATAAACGACTTTAACTTATGGTAAGGTTAACACACGCCAGAGAGAGGGGAGGAGGGAGGACTGGAACGTCCAGCGGGGCGCGGGCGAGCAGTTCCCGACATGACGGAGCGGCAGTTCAAGGTCGACAGACTGGCAGCATGTGCCGGCGGCAATGCATCGAGGCGATTTGACAAGGGAGCGAGGGCGCGATGTAAGGCCACTGCAGGCGGAAATCAGCCGCGGCCTGTCAAAGCTACCATCCCGACATTAAACAATAATGTCGTGTGGCTCACTGGTCTGGTGCCCGACATTTACTTGTAGTGAATTAGGGAAATCACGGAAACCCTAAATGGGTTTCATCTGCTGTTCTTCCAAATGCGGGTCCTTCCGCCACGCTCAGGGTGTGCCTCGAAAAGACGCGCAGATTGTTGAGTTATTCGCGCGAAGAAATTGCTGCTCGTACGGAACGAAGTAATCGGGCGGTGTAACGGATGTCTGCAGAAAGGTTCGCGGAAGGCTGTGGAACACGACAGCGCAAGTTACGTCGAATTGTGAAGCCCATCTGCGTCATCCTCTGTTCTGTAGAAACAGTGGAACGCAGTGGTTCGTTATCTTGTTGATCTCGAAAAAATATTAGCAAAGTACTGTACACTGGGCAATACAGAAACGTAGAGACTATTTGTAACATGAAATGGAGGTTATCTGCAAATAGTTTGTTTTTATATACACAGTCTAGAGCGAGCAGTGACAGCACCTGAGCAGCCCACAGCTTCCTACTTCGCTCCACGCCAGCCTGAAGACAGCTCAACATTGGATGGAAACTAGTTGATAACAGAAAGTTAATTTCGCGCTCAACACTGTTTGTATATATAAAAAAAGAAAATACTTGAGGGCGATGTTTTCCGAAAGGAAACAAAAATGTTTTCAGAAATATGGAAATGCTTTGCTTTCTGAACTGGTGAAGACAACATGTAATTAAATTTATTTGGAGATTTCGAGAAAGCTTTCGACAATGGTAACTGGAATATATTGTCTTTCAAATTGTGAAGTCGATTAGGCTGTCACACGGTGCCGAAGAGGTTTGCTGCTGAGGGGCAGACCACTGAGGACTCGAAACTCAGCGAGGGCGAGGGACGCGGGGGCGGCGGGAGAGCTGGCGGCGTGGGGCGCGAGAAATGGGGTCAGGCGGGCCTCCTCGCTACAGGCGCCTACAAAAGTCTCGGCAAAACAAACCAGCTAAAAAGAACACGTGTTTTAATGTAGAGGGGCATGGGCGCTACACTGTAAATACTACATTGCTGTTTCTCCGAGTGCGAAAATTGTCGCACTTTACGTTATTTCACTTGAAAATTTGCGACAAGTCCATTTTGGTAGAAAGCTCAGAGAAGTTCCACAACTTCCACGTGATGTCCGTTTAGTAGCGACACGGCGAACAACTATTTGAACTATAATTACCCACCGCCGCGGAGAGCGCGATTGCTCGCCGTTTGAGATTGTAGGGAAGGTTTTGTGTGTGTGGTGTTAGTTTGACTTGGGATAATGTGCCCGCCTGGCTGGCTGGTCGGCGCCGGCCGCCGGTGGCGCTACTTACCGCCCGTGTCCGCAAACGCACGCCGACCGGCACTCACCTGCAACACACAAACAGCGAGCGTGTAGCAGCAGAAGCAGCGGCAGCGGGAACTCCAGAGCGCGCGCTGCCTGCCTCTACTGCGCTCTTCCTTATGCCAGCCGTATTAACCCTTAACTGCCCTGGCGTGGTCATATTTGACCCCAAGAGTTTTCATTTTAATATTTATTCGTTAGATGACATGGTGGTGAGCTTTTACAAAAGCAGCCAATTCTAAAGAAGGTAACCAACATATTTTTTGTGCAAACTCGAAAAATTAGAAAAAAATATAAATCAATATTCAGAGTAGGAATTTCAACAAATATGGATGCAAATAGTCTTTTGTGTTTTCATATGGCAAGAAACTTGCCTTCAGAAGTGCAAAAGACGGAAAATAACGTCCTTCTAATGAAAACAAATTTTTATGTGAATTAAAATATGTCAGATAAATTCAAATCTTTTAAAGTAATTTCTTTGTGCTTACTTCTATGTTTAAATGAACTTGTTTACCTTGACAATTTGATGTTAACTATAAAAGAAATGTTTTACACTCAAAAAGTCATTTACAATTACATTTACCCTAGGAATGTGGGGTCAAAAATACCCCGCCAGGGTATGAGAGTTATCTACGTTCGCCAGGGCAGTTAAGAGTTAACACGACTTTCCGTCGCTCCTGGCCACAGCTACTTCACATATTTTCTCCTTTGTTACCTTTACTTTTAATTCTACAAAGTATTTGTTCTCAAACAAATGTTAAACATAAATATCAACTACTCAGAAAAGTTAATCCAGTTGCAATTCACACCTTTTTAAGCTTAATTAAGGAACAAGTATGACAGGATGTTTATAGTGCTGATAATGCAGATGATAAATAATTTCCTTAACACATTTCTTACGCTGTTTGAAAATTGCTTTCCGCTACAACCCTCAAAACAGGGTACTTCCAGTAACAGACAGCCAGGGTGGCTGACAAAGGGGATAAGAGTATCATGCAGAGCTAAGCGGGAGTTGTATCAAAATGTTAGAAGCAGTCAGAATGAAGATGCAGTAGCTCATTACAAACAGTACTGTAAGGTTCTGAAAAATGTCATTAAGAATGCAAAAAGTATGTGGCACGCAAAAAGAATAGCAAACACTCGGGATAAAATTAAAACTATCTGGTCAGTCGTGAAGGAAGTGTGTGGTCAGCAGCAGCAGGTAGAAGATATAACGTCAGTGCGTAGTAGAAATGTTTCTGTTACTGACAAGTTAGATATATGTGCAATATTCAATAATCACTTTCTGAATATAGTAGGGGAACTAAACAAAACTCTAGTTTCTACAGGTAATCATCTAACGTTTTTAGAAAATGTCTTTCCGAGGCTGTTACCTGAAATGGTCCTTCATGATACTTCCATAGGTGAGATTGAGTCAATAATTAAATCACTAAAGACTAAGGACTCTTGTGGATATGATGGGGTATCTAGCAGAATTCTAAAGTACTGTTCTCCATATGTTAGCCCAGTACTAAGCCATATTTGTAATTTTTCCTTTCAGAATGGTCAGTTTCCTAACAGATTAAAGTACTCAGTAGTGAAACCGCTTTATAAAAAAGGAGAAAGGGATAATGTAGACAACTATAGACCTATTTATATGCCATCGGTTTTTTCTAAAGTTATTGAAAAGGTTGTATATTCAAGATTAATTGATCATTTCAGTTCACATAATTTGTCAAACGTACAGTTTGGTTTTAGAAGTGGTTTAACGACTGAAAACGCTATATTTTCGTTTCTCTGTGAGGCACTTGATGGGTTGAATAAGAGGCTACGGACATTAGGCGTCTTCCTTGATTTAACAAAAACGTTTGATTGTGTTGATCACAAAATATTGTTGCAGAAGTTGGAACATTATGGAATACGGGGAGTAGCCAACAACTGGTTCACCTCTTACTTTAATAATAGACAACAGAAGGTAATTCTCTACAGTGTAGAAAATGGCTATGACGTGCAATCCCAATGGGGCACAATTAAGTATGGGGTGCCCCAGGGGTCTGTTTTGGGACCATTGCTGTTTCTTATTTATATAAATGATATGCCTTCGAGTATAACAGGTGATTGTAAAATATTTTTGTTTGCTGATGATACCAGCTTGGTAGTGAAGGATGTTGCTCGTAATATTGATACAGTATCAAATAATGCAGTTCAAGAGATAAGTTCATGGCTAGTAGAAAACAAGTTGATGTTAAATCACAGTAAAACTCAGTTTTCACAATTTCTAACACATAATTTGACGAAAGCTGACATTCTGATTACACATAATGGGCATGTGATAAGTGAGACTGAAAAGTTCAAATTTCTAGTTGTTCATATAGACAGTAAGCTGTCATGGAAAGCCCATGTTCAGGATCTTGTTCCAAAAACTAAATTCTGCTATATTTACCATTACAACAATATCTGAGATAAGTGATTTTTCAACACGAAAAGTAGTCTACTACGCTTACTTTCACTCACTTATGTCGTACGGCATTGTTTTTTGGGGTAACTCGCCTGATGCAAAAAGGATATTTCTGACTCAAAAACGGGCGGTTCGAGCAATATCTGGTGTAAGTCCGCGAACGTCATGTCGACCCCTTTACAGTAGTCTGGGAATTTTGACTCTGGCGTCAATACGTTTTTTCTTTCTTTAATGTCGTTTATTGTTAATAATATCAGCTTATTCCCACGAGTTAGTAGCTTTCACTGGGTGAATACTAGACAGATGTCTAATCTACATTTGCACCACACCACTTTAACACTTGTGCAGAAAGGGGTACAGTACTCTGCGGTATCCATTTCAATAAGCTGCCACAAGAACTAAAGAATCTTAGCACTAATCCACACGCTTTCAAATCTAAGTTGAAGAGTTACCTCATGGCTCATTCCTTTTATTCTGTCGAGGAACTCCTAGAAAAGTTAAACAATTAAGCTAATTTATTTTTTCTTTATTGATTCTTTTCACTTTGTCTTGTCTTAAGATTCTCGTGTGCAAAGGACTACTTAAAATTTTCCTATTACCATTCTTGTGTAACAATTAATGTATTGACTTGTTCCATGACCATGGAGTCTCACTCCTCAATTGGGTCCTATGGAACAGAAAAAAACCAATAAAAAAATAAAAATAAAGATATCTGCCGTTACTCATGCACTTCAAACATTACTCTCTATGTTTGCACTTCAACTTTCCACGTTGTTCACCACTACTGTATCCCGTACTGATACGCGGTTATAGTTTGCTGATGAACTCGAAAACCGAAAGCATACTAAATACATTAGTATTGCAAAACATTCTCAATTTTCTGCTTCCCATTCGAACTGCGAGGCCCGTTTACCTTCATATTTTGATCAAGAATAGAATGTTAACCAACTGCTGCTGTGCGGCGTGCTCTGTTGTTTGTCGAACAGACGGACAATTCAACCTCGAGCAGAGCTGAAAACTGAATGATACGCCAATACTAACTGGGTTTGCTTTTCGGTGTGAGATACAGGACACTTTGTGCTGTATCTGACACAGCAACGGCAAGAGTTTCCAACAAATAGGCTATTTAAACAAAATTAATTACCTTCAAAAGTATAGGGAAGACTAGTTAAGTGTAATCCTGCGGTTCGTCGCCATGTCACTGCCCTCTTGAAAGCCGCCATCTTGGATTCAAGTCCAAAATTGCAAATAGGAAGGTGGTCATGTGACATATCAAACAGATAGTGTGTTTCACCAGAAAAACAATGCCGTTGTTATCGTAAACTTAGCTTCATTCATTCTCGACTTAATAGCCATTTACTTGCGACAGCAATGGAACGAACGCTCGACATCGAGCGTATTATGTACTGAGAAGTCATAAAATGGAGTTTGAAACGGTGCAAAGTGACTATCCTGTGCCTGATATGTTACATGCATTTAAATGTTAGGTATCATTTACTCATGCTAACGTTTTAATCATTACAGGTTACAAAATATCCTTAACACATTAAGAACTCCATTCAAATCATCTTGATATTAGGAGAAAGAAGCATACAGGTCATTGCTGAGGATTTCAGCAGTCGTCACCCAACCAGACAGCCCATCACTCACAGCGCAGTTGCCAAGCTTTTGGCGAAAGCAACAGGTTTTGTCGCAGATAAACCGAAGGCTGGAAAACCAAATCCGCCACCGATGAAGCAACAGCAGTGAGCGTGTTGGCATCATTTAGCAAGAGTCCGCAACGGAATTCTCGTCTCCTGTCACAAGGATATGTGGTTAGCGAATTTTATCGCAGCACATATGGCACCCGTACGTAGTTCAGCTGTTCCAATACCTGAACGAGGATGACCCAGACCGTCGGGTACAGTACGCAGAATGGGTGACAGAGCACTGCAGATAAACCCACGTTTCCCCTATCATATGCTGTTCAGTGATGAAGCCAATTTATTTATCAATGGTGAACTGAACAAGCAGAATCACAGATACTGATCCGACACAAATTCGCACTGGATTGATGCTTCCAAAACGGTCGACTCATAAAAAGTGATGATCCGGTGTGGTGTGTGGCATATATATATATATATATATATATATATATATATATATATATATATATATTGATGGTACCTTAACAGCCACCGGTTATCTGAAGTTATTGCATGAGGACGCGTTTCCCTCGTTGTTAACGGAGGACGGGACATTCACGGAATTCTTCCAGCATGATGAAGCCCCACCACAATGTGCGAGCGTACCTGTATGTGCAGTTCCCTCAAAATTGGATTGGTTGTAGGGGTGCATTGGAGTGGCCACCATGTTCACCAGATTTGACTCCTTTGCATATTTAACTTTGGGGTCATGTCAAAGCACTGGTTTACTCTGTGACAATACGGGATGTGCATTATCTAAAGCAGCGCATTGTTGATGTATGTAGTCAAATTCAGCCAGATGTTTTGATCAAAGTGCATCACGAATGCGTTCGGAGGATAACATTAGCAATCCAAAATAATGGTCAACATATCGAGCCATTCTTATGACTGTTGGTGGTCTTTCGGGAGTGTCTCACATCGACGTAATGTCTCTTCGGCACATAACACGCATGCTGCCGAGCGTCCCACTGCTGCCGCAAGTAACTGGCTTTAACTCAAGAATGAATAAAGCTATGTTTAAAATAACAGCGGCATTATTTTTCTGGCGAAATTCTCTATCTGTTTGATGTGTCACATGACCACATTCCCATTCAAAATTTTGGAGTTGAATACAAGATGGCGGCTTCAAGATGGCCGCCATATTGGTGGCATAGCCTATAAAGTTTCCCCCTTCCCGTTCCTCGTGTGTAGGGCCTCTGTTTTCTCGTTTGCTACTCCACTTTTGGACCACCCTGCATATTCTGGCTGGCTGGCTGAGATGGTGGGGTCATGTTACACGCATGGGAGACGCAAGGTTACCTAAGAGACTCATGAGCTCGTCAGTGGAGGGTAAGAGGAGTCGAGGTAGAACAAGAAGAAAGTACTTAGATTCGGTGCAGAATGATTTTGAAGTAAAAGGCATAACATCAGACGAGGCATCAATGTTAGCATTGAATAGGGGATCATGGAGGAATTTTATTAGAGGTACTATGCTTCAGACTGAACGCTGAAAGGCATAATCTGTCTCTAATGATGATGATGATGATGTAATTATCACGAAAGTTGATTTTTAAGCTTGCACGGAAGACGCAGACTGGATTATCGCAGATTTCGTAATCCAAATTGAAGTTTCACTTTTTCATTAGTCATCGTTTTGCAGGAATGGACAAATATTAGCGATCTCTTAAGCTTATGTATAAAATACTAGCGAACCTGGCAATAGGTAGGGGACTGCAGACACCACTTACATTCTCATCCCGTCTCTCTTCCCATCTTCTTCTCCCTTCCGTATCTCTGTGTATTTCCTCCTCCCCCAACCTGCACATGGCGGTAAAAGATGGTCCCCAGACTAGTTACCTTGAAAGCCAGCATAAAATTATCTCTAATGACTTTTGTTACGCCAAATGACGTGATTTTTATAGCAATTTTTGTACTGCTGGATGTGAGTGATCTGGGTCACTTCTGGAAGGCAATGAATGTAGTGGCTCTGGTGGCGTCAAGTTGACTTGGCCACTGGCGCAAGACAACCCAGGAGCTTCATTTTATTATGTACAAAGATGCACATACAAATGTTCAAGAAATTTTTGTACAATTTTTCTAATGTTCTAGTTATTAATTCTATATTTATCGAAAAATACATTTGTTTAAAAAATTATGTACAAAGATGCACACGGAAATTTTGAAACACCTCAATGAAAATATACATACATCAGCCATGCTTTATATGATAACTTCATGGTAATTTCATAAATTTCAAGGGAATTTGCGGACCGCAGTGGACGAGCTGTCTGCGGCGCGCCAGTCACAGTCTGCACGACCGCTACGATCGGGGGGGGGGGGGGGGGGGTTCGAATCTGCCCTCGGGCATGGATGTTTGTGTCGTCTTTAGTATAAGATAGTTCATAAGTAGTTTCTAAGTTTAGGGACTGATGACCCCTGAGTTAAGTCCCTTAAGCTTAACAAACATTTGAATTTTCAAGGCAATTTCATGAAGATGAGAATAAAAAGGTAGATTTTGTCAAATAAGTACCCTCCGCCATGCATTGTACTTCATTTAATTTAGACAATGACCTTTCTGTTGTTTTCAAGGTTAAGTATGTAAAATTTCATGAAGATCGTAAGAAATATATAGTATGTATACGATAGTAACGCAAGAGCACACTGAAAATTTTCTAATTTTCTTGTCGATTTCCCACCAATTTTATTTCAAACCAACCTTGTCCTAAGAATTACAGAGACGCAAAACAGATAGTTGAGAACAGCCAAATCTGCCGAGCCGTGACGAAGGGACATAGTGATTAAATTATACATATATATTAACAATATTATGGTTTTAGCTTAACTTTTTTATGTTTGTAGAACTTATGGGACTTAACTACGGGGTCATCAGTCCCAAAGCTTACAAACTACTTACGAACTAGCTAAGACTAAGGACGGCACAAATATCCATGCCCGAGAGGGGATTCGAACCCCCGACCGTAGTGGCCGTGCAGACCGTGACTGGAGCGCCTCACTCCCCTCGGCCACCGCGGTCGGCAGCTTAACATTGTTATGTAAAATGTTTACGGCGACTGTCAAGACAGAGTGTGTCAGTAACTTCTGGTGTAATTAAAAAGTGGAGTGGCAGATACGTGACGCAGCGCGCGGCCGCAGCGAGCGCCTACTGCCCTGGTAAGCATCGAGGTCTCGAGATCTCAAATACTTCACCTTTATCTTAGAAATTTATATTACCAATATCTTTCTGTCGTATTACTTTTAGGTGGAATAAGCATTTCTTCATGAAAAATTCGTTGTTAATATCACTGCATCAATGAAATTCGGGTGTTTTTTGGATTTATTTAACGATTATTCAAGCGTGTTATTTGTTTACTGCTTCTAGAAATGGAAACATTGTAGTAACTATTTCGTTATTTACGTAGAAGAATAACTATAAACGAACACGAGTCTTACGGCAGCTTGCCCGCTGCTAGGAGTGCTAGTGTCGTTTCTAACTCTTCAGTCGGCAACAAATTTCACATCAGTCAGTGTCGCGACAGGACGTGTTAGAAAGAGGACTAACTGCAGCTATCACAACTGTTACGCCAGAGATGCTACAGAGAGTGTGAACGGGTTCGAGTATCGGATTGACGTCATTCGATTGTCTGCGGCAGGGGCGGAGGCGGAGTGTTACACGGAAGATACCCTAAGAGTAGTTTTCTACTGATTAGTTAGCAGAGTTTCATTTGTGGGAGAGGCAGATGTGAAAACTGATATTCACTGTAAGACAGGAAGTGGCTTCCAAACCCCTCGTATTTAATACTGCTCGTCCGTTGTAAGCCGAGAGCCAGGAAGGGAACGGGCAGTGCGGGCAGGTGGCCGGCTGCTGGTGGGGCAGGCGCCAGGTGCTGGAACCCGAGTGTGGCCGGCAGCCGCTACTCAAACTGTCCTCCCGGGCTCTACTCGCCACCTCGAACGCCACACACTTGTTCAGAACATTCCAAAGCTCAGGCAGTCGACTGCAGGCAGACAGCGGACTCGGCGGCCGCGGCAGGTGAAAGGCGCGCTCCTCCGCCGCCGCCGCCGCCGCATCCTTGAGCGCCGCCGCCCTTCACTCGCCTCGCCTCGCCTCGCCTGCCTTTGTTTCGTGCCGTGCTCTGGGCGGAACTTCCTACAGACGCCGCAACCTTACCCGTCTACCGGTCCCAATCACGACCCTCTGCCGACAACATCTCTGCCAAACGGCAGGTAATCTCATTTTTCAAATGTTCCAATGCTTCTAAATCTGAGGGACTTAACTGCTGCCGTTACAAGTGTCTAGGACACCTCACACACACACGGGGCCGAGGGACGACTCGAACCTCCGACGGCGAGCAACCGCGCGCTCCGCAGCGAGGCAGCGCCTAAGAAAGCTCGGCCACTGCCCACGGCTTCTTTTTCCACTGTCAGTGTCGTCAACTTTCATTAATACGACATATTCTGAGCCAGCGACAAATGGCCAACACAGAACGGCGGGTAGGGGGAGCGGAGAAGGAACAGAGAGAGGAGGGACAATACGGGAGAACACTCAGTCTGCGTGTGACTGCTGAGCGGAAATGTACGCAGAGACCAGTGACGGCCACACGACATTCCATCCACACCTGTTTCAACAGCGACAACAACTATGTCGACACGACACACCGTCACAGCACCGAAACAATGAAAACAATGCGCACTTCCGAAGGCCATACACATAAGCAAGTGCATCAGTGATATGCAATTTCTTTACCTTCCTAATACAGCAAATTTTATACTACTTCTCACATTCATCACGTTTCATAATTAAAAGAAAAAGGACGAGGTCGTATGAAGTCATATAAATGCACGTTTTTTTTTTTATACCTATAGCACTTCTTCATCATTTTCTTGATTTGCAGCTCTTCTTCCGTGTTTGCAGTAAAAATTACTGGGTATGAGGTCCGCCTGATATGCAAAACACTGTTTTTATTTGACACCCAAACTAGTTTCAGCACCTCTGTGCCATCATCAGTGGGATTTATGTTTATTTCATGCTGTGAAAAACAAATTACATTCAGTTTACTATTGTACTCGTTGTAAAATTTAGGCCTAAAAAAGTCGTCAGTCTAATTTTGGTTTTTTACCTTAATTTACATTTCGTGGTCATGTGGGACCCTTTTTATATACTTATTAAGTGGTAGCGTTGTCATCTGCAACCAAATTCTCTTTATTAACCAATTGGTTAATAAAGAGAATTTGGTTGCAGATGACAACGCTACCACTTAATAAGTATATAAGTATAAGTATAAGTATACTTAATAAGTATATAACCAATTGGTTAATAAAGAGAATTTGGTTGCAGATGACAACGCTACCACTTAATAAGTATATAAAAAGGGTCCCACATGACCACGGAATGTAAATTAAGGTAAAAAACCAAAATTAGACTGACGACTTTTTTAGGCCTAAATTTTACAACGAGTACAATAGTAAACTGAATGTAATTTGTTTTTCACAGCATGAAATAAACATAAATCCCACTGATGATGGCACAGAGGTGCTGAAACTAGTTTGGGTGTCAAATAAAAACAGTGTTTTGCATATCAGGCGGACCTCATACCCAGTAATTTATAGCACTTCTTTTGATGAAAAATTACAAATAATAATCCAAATGTTAGTAAATCTAAGACCCCAAACTGCTTAGCTCATCGATCCCTGGGTTTACAAACTAGTTTAATAATACTAATAATAATAATAATTTCGAGTGGCTCGTTGGCCTGGTGCAAGTCTTTCGATTGGACGCCACTTTGCCGACTTGCGTGTCCCTAGTCTACCCCAGTTATCCAACCGGGGCGACCCCTCACATCGTTCAGAGGTGAAGGATGGGTTAAAGTAGAGGCTGAAAAAATCCGAGCTCCGACCGGGCTTGGAACCCGCGACTTATCCTAACAACTACACGCACAGAGTTCGCGGAATGCCCGGCACGGTGTGTCATATAGCGGAGCCATTCCCCACCACTCCACAGTGATTACGCTAACATTTCCACCTTCGATACTTGCGTGACTGCATGCTCCGGCATCTACTGCCAGGAAATGGCTTAGCAGCGGCGCAGGATGACAAGTGTAGGTAAAGGGAGTAGGCGGCAGGCTCATAAAAATCAGACCACAAGGTCAGGCACACGAAAATCATTCAAGCATGTATGCAACAAATTGTATGCTCCCTAGAAGGAGAAAATGAAAAAGCATTGCACCTACAGCTGACAGTACAAAAAATTACGATCAAAGGACAACTAACCGCACATGTTGGAAAAGAAACACAAGGATATGAGGAAATGATGAGAGTGGAAACGAAGAAAATTACTAGATTTTAGTAAAAAGAATGGACTAACAGGTCAAAACACGCGGCTCGAGACGAAGCAAAGCCACAATATAACGCGATACGTTCGATAAAACCATGGTGCACTAGGTAATATGTGATGGAAATACAAACAGGAAGGTCACAGGTACCAAAGTAATAACATGTCAAACCTTCTACATTCATCTTAGAAAAGTGCAGAGAGCAATTCCGAGAAATAATTAACAGTGGCTTACCAAAGGGTGAAACAAAGTCGACAAAAGAACAATGAGTAGCGTTCAAAACCATTACGGTGCATGCAGCAAGAAGATTCCGTGGAAGAACTAACAAAAGCAATCGATCGAAAGAATACCCCCGTGATCTACTACGGAAAAGGGGGAAGTTGCGATGAAAAACAAAGCCTTCCGGAAATGTTTTCAGCACTGAACGAATCAAACAATGAAAGAATTTGAAGATAGGAAGAAACGGGCAAAGAGAATGAAAGAGGAAAAGAAAAGGAAATCAATAGAAGAAATCATGGAAAGCGACACTGAAGAAAATAAGAAGATTCTGCATATAATGGCCAAGACTAAGAATACAGGCACGATAGGATGCTCAATGAGCACAGAACATGAAACTCGAGGAGAGATGGGAGAAATATCGAGGAGGAAAATAAGTCAAAGACTAGAATAAAAGCACAAATGTGCCCGTATTGAAGAAGTGTATTCAAGAAGGAAAGCATAAAATTGTTTCAGAAACATAGGGAAACCACTCTGATGCTCCACGCTGCCAAGGAATTAGAGAAGATTTTGGGGGGGGGGGGGGGGAGAGAGAGAGAGAGAGAGAGAGAGAGAGAGAGAGAGAGAGAGAGAGAGAGAGAGAGAGAGAGAGAGAGAGAGAGCATACTTTTAGACCAGGGAATATATAGTGGATCCTCATGTCAGGCAGCTTCTGGATAAACACCGTATGAGAAAGACCTAGTGATGGTTTTCCTCGAAAATGAAACGGCTTACGATAGTGTTAAAAGACGCATGGTGTAGGAAGCTCTAGGTACAAGCGGGTGTTTGAAGGAGATGTATCACGGAATGAAGTAGAGCTGTGCGAAAGGAGCAGCAGACCTTAGAGGAAATGGTATGGAGGCCAAAGGAACGGAAGATGGTAGGATGTCAAGGAAGATAAACGGGATGGAAATGAACAACAAGAGACCAAGGCGATAGCCAAGGTACAGGTGTATAGTTGGGCGTGCAGAAGACTGAGTGGTCGGAGGCTGTAGGCGCCGCACAGACAGTCCTGCCTACAGAAGGCGAGCAACGGCGCGGTCAGAGCCAGCCAGAGCCAGCAGGCCGCCCGCTTTCCCCGGCTCGGCTGCGCACTCGCTTTCCCCGCTGCTCACACAGCCGCGGAAAATTACTTCCTCCGGCCGACAAGTGTTCCCAGGCGGGCTTCTGTAAACCCCACGTCAAAGAAACCTCTAAATCTTCAAAAATGAACAAAAACTTGGAGTTGATCGTGCAACGACGCAACTGCACTGAAGACGCGTAGCAACTCGTGCCACGCCTCAAGCTTCTAAACTGTCCAAATGTTGTCGACGGACATACGCGAGGCGTCAGCAAGGGTGCACGACTTGCCTTCGCCTACGTGATGTTTCGTCGACACTCGTCGATGAGCCAGCGTTTAGTTCTGCGGCAATGCTGAACCACTATCTTCAGTCGTCCTGGTACCGTTCTTGTAGGGTCTTTCTGCGGCCGCAGCGATATCGGAGATTTGATGTCTCACCGGATTCCCGACAGCCGTGCTCCACTCGTGAAACTGTCGACGTCATCGCTACCTCAGAGACGCCTGTCCCGTCTCTGACACCGCGTTCCGAGTCACACGCCACTGCCGCTGCGGTAACCGACCAGACGGCCGCGGCAGCACTCGTTGCCTTATATAGGGATTGCCTAGCGCACATACCACCTATCTCTGTGTCTGCATACGCATACCCGCAAGTTTCTTTCGCGCTTCAGTGTGCAAGACCGAGTCAGCTTATGGCTTAAGCACGTATTAGCTACAAAGTTAAGCTCGGACAATACGTAGCATACTAACTAACCTGGACGAACTACACTTTGATGTCTTCCACTGTGTTCTTGGTATTCACAGTGAAAGCTACTACATCCTCGTACCCACTACTTCTGATGAAATGCCGTTTCCTGTTGCACTCGGATTCAGAGAGAGGCAGACCAATTGAGAGGTTTACAGCACAAGTGGGATAACTCCCATTTTCGTTCAAAACGAGTTACACAGGTATTCGTTAACAGAGCTGTAAATACATATCCATGAGATTTCATCATTTTTGAATAGGTCGCAGCACGGCGTTAGTAATTTATCTGTTTCCCGCCTCGGTTCAGAGGACAACCTACCAATGTCCATGCGCATTATCACAAGATGCAGCACATTTGAAGATTGAAAATGGCGAAGATGTACAAAAGACAGGTAGGCTGCAAAACGAGAAGGGTTAACACCTAGCACAGGCTGAAGAAGCGAGGGAGTCGATGAAACAACACAGAAACGAAGTATCTATTGACCACTACGTGTTTAAGTCTGATTTTCAAATCTGCAGACATATGTTGCCTACTATAATAGCAATTTATGTGTATTATTTGGAATGTCATCCTTTTAATCATGAAAACGGATAGATATACACGTGGGATGAAACAGGACGGGGACGAGATTCTCAAGATGTTGTCCGGTGTTGAACACGTCTAGGAATGCGCAAAGCCTTACAAAGTGATACCACTATATTATAATTCACGTACAGGACCATAATTGTAACGCATGTATTTCCTTGATGAAATCAGTGCAAGACGTAGACACGAAAGTAGAAGTAATAAACAACAAAATTTATTATACCTGGCCACAGCCACTTGCCAAATTATACAGACTTCGGTCTGATTTGATTAGCCAGCTACAAAAAACATATGCCCTCAGTTGGTGATTGAGTACGTATTACCCATAGCGTAAAAAGAAAACGTCTTTCATTGTTCACATAATGTAGAACGTCGACTTTCTATCAACGAAACCGCTACTACACAGCACAATGATCAGCCCTTTAGGGCTAATGATTGAAGTTCGCAAATTTGGCTGCAATTTGAACAGGCATCGCCATTTTCCATTTCATTAAGAATTTCATGAGTTGGCTTTTCGTACACACACTTCAGAGCCTTGCATCAGTGACACAAGGGCGACTTTACAAGACTAGACGGACACACACAACACACAAGGAGGAGGATATTCTTCATCGTGTTAACTTACTCCTCATTTGTATCACGCATTCTTAAAAAACTTGCAAACTACAAACTGTTTCAATATTTGTTAATGAGAGTTCAACGCCAAGGAGAATCGACAGTCTACGTTACTGTTATCTGGGTCAAGTACCACAACCCCCCACACATCCACCATCATACGATAGAGGTCGCCTCTGATAAAAGGAAGACGCCAACGAACGTGAAAGTGCACTTAACAAAAAAATATTCAAATGTTTGTAAATCTAACGGTCTTAACTGCTGTGGTTATCAGTTCCCGACATTACAAACTACATAAACTAACCTATTCTAAGGGCAACACAAGCACAAAGCAACCACGCGCTCCGCAGCGAAGCGTCCTACAGCTCTCAGCCGCTCTACCGAGGCTGCAGTTAACATAGGAACTTGAAACCTCGTAAACAAGCTAAGAACACTTGACTGCCACCCCCCTGGTCCGTGCCCACCGCCCCCGCTAGACGCGCCAGTAGCGGGGTAACGCCGCTCTGGGCACGCTGCCCCCTCCACTTGCCTGACCGGCGATGTACCGTTACTTTCCCCACATCCACAACTGGTCACTCGGACCACTACCGCCACCCCCCGCCACAAGGCCATCCACCACCGCTCCCGATCATTTTTTTCCTAATTTGCCTATCAATTTTATTTATGAATTAACAATTAGAACATTCTGAATTAAATTTGTATATCAATTTAACAGTAAATTAAGGGCAACCGCCTACACCCGAGCCCCTAAAAGAATTGTTCTTTTACAAAGTTACTACTTATCGACGTACAGATTGTATTACACCAACATTGAAAAAAAAAAAGAAGCCAATTACTCCATACTTTCAACAGTACAATTATTTGGAATTACTGATCATTTACCTGAGAGTTTCGTAAACAAATTGACCCTGCCCGCCACCAAGCCAACCACCACTGCTCCCAATAATTTTTTTATATCTAATTTGCATATTAATCGCGACATCCTATTTTTTAATTAGAACATTACGTCGGAACATGCAGTTTAATACATCAGACATTGAGTACAACTCGCAATGTTCAAATCTTTGTAACTCTATGGGACCGACCAAACTACTTTGGCCATATGTCCCTAGACTTACAAACTACTTAAACTAAGTTAAACTAACCTAAGGATAACGCACACATCCATGCCTGAGGGAGGATTCGAACCTCCGACTTACTGCAGATTTTTAGTAGAGCAAGATCGACAAGCACTTTACCCAAAACATATGCAAAAACTTCTTATCCCATCACAAATCAAGCTCCTTACCTGGGTTAACTAAGATTTCCTTTTTCATGCCAATAATCCTAACTAGGTTTTATTTTTTTAATCGATAATTACAAGTAGCTGTCTACCACAAACGAAGATGCCTACTCTATTAACTAGAACGTTAACCTACACACCGCAACACACGATAGTTAAAAGGGCATGGTTCCGGCTGCCCTATCGATTTCCACAATAACGTTTCTGTTCCATATAGAGCTTCCTTCCAGGCGAAAGTCGTGGGTGGATACTAGGTACTCGCACATTTCCAGTTCGTTTATATTGTGCAACATTGTTCCCCCAGATTTAAGACGGAAGGAAGCCTTAATGAGAGAATATTATAAGATCTTGTCCACTCCTGAGCTTCCTATCCTGCAAGACCTTCCACCACCGGTAAGCCGGCTGAAATCACGTAAACCACCTCTTAAAACAGCTGTGCAACTACATGAGAGTGGCTTCTCGCTTAAATCAAACTGGGCAAGAATTTGGGATTCGTTTAATGGAAAAAACAGCATCTGGATAGACGATCCCTCTAAGCAGCTCCAAGGAATGGACCTTCCCAGGAGAGAATGGTCTTTGATCAACCGTTTCCGAACTGGTGTTGGTCGCTGTAACTATTGGAAATTCAAATGGGGACAGACAGACGACCAGTCATGTGACTGTGGAGCAGACATACAAACGATGACCCACATAATTACTAATTGCCCATTAAGATCATTCTCAGGAGGGATGACCTAACTCCATATAGTCAGTCAAGAAGCTGTCCAGTGGTTAAAGGAGTTGGACTTGGCTCTGTGACAGAGATATGTTTTCTCTTATTAATTAGACACTAGTATATCTTACTAAAGTATTATATGTAGCTGACATTATACCATACGATATATATATATAGTTCGTCAAAAATACTTGCGAAATCTTGTGGGGAGCCCAAATTCAGGAGATAAAAGCCACCTACACGCAACTATTGTATAAATAGGAACTCCTCCATTACAACATCTAGTTTAACATCGAGATCTTCTCCAGCGCTTCCTTGCAGAGTTTCGCCAGTATTCCCAGTGCTCCCACAACGCTGCCGCCAGGTATGAGAGATGGTAACCTCGCCTTATCTCCATGGCTTGCAATGACGAACTTGTCGAGTTTACAACGCCAGTACAAGTTAAAAGATCAGTAATAATTTACCGTCACAAACATCTACGCTACATAATCGTAAACACCACTAACATAAAATCAAACAGGCAATACTTCATAATATAGAGAGCGCAAAGTTTTTTTTACAACCACAAGAACATAACCGCTAAATCGTCGTCTTTAGAAAGCTGTCGCAACACAAGGTCATCCATAACTGGAAACAGACACTGCATCACATATTTTAGAGTATTTCGAACATTTTTAACGTAAATTCTATCCCCACTAGCCTGCGACACGATGCAAGCGCTTGCAACAAGAGCCATCGCCAACCAAGCGACCAAACTACAACAAAAGGATATAACCGTGCCAGCTCTTTTCTACTAAAGTTATAAACTAACTAGGAAGTGACAATCTTGGTAACTCTCCGTATTAAAACCATTATTACACGTCACAGCGGATTATTACGTGCGTATCATCATCTCAGAACGTATCGTAAAAATGTCGACATTTTGCCATGAATAGAATGGATTTGTCAATTCATGCAATTGGTTGTTTTGAAAGCGAACATTACGATTTCTCTAATGTATCGTCTTGATGAATACAGATGTTCGAAAACGGAAAACGGGTTTTCTAGAAAACCTTTAGACAACGTACACATAACACGTCATTCATTCCCTATTTGCCAAGATACGGCAACTCAGAAAACGTATTTCCCCATGGGGCATTTTCGAACCCATTGCTATCGCGTACAATCGTCATGGAACCCCGTAAGATACCATTCAGCTCTCAACTGAAAATTAATTTCCCATATGTTACCTATGTTTCATACGCAGCTATGTATTACCTAAAATCAACCACACGAAAAGTCTACGCAATGCGTTTTTACCTCTGCAAAATCTTTACAATATGCCGCAATACCTGACTAAACTGGATGCTGCGTATTAACCGTGATGAATAAAAAGGAAGGAAAAAAATAACCACCTCTTCATGGATCGAAGATTTGAATCTGTAAGATGTACCAAAATCATTTTTTTCGTCGAACACATTCTTTCAAAGTCTGAGAGCAGCTGAATGCCGTCTTCCGGCGCATTACGCACTGCTTCTGTACAAATGTCGCGCTTTTCGGTTGTATCTTCATAACGGACAAATTTTCGAAAACGGAACGCTGCTAACTGTAGGTGAATGTCACAGGACGTATTGTAAATAACTGACCAGTTTGCTGTGGCTAGTTGCTTAGATATGTGCCACTTAGACTGCTAAAATGGCTAAATTCGGATTTTGTTATTTTGTGCAAAAGTATGATAAGTTTCAATCTCTGTCTCTCTGTAACGGATGAAGATATTGAAAAAAAAAAAAAAAAAAATAAATAAAAGTGTTTTGATAATATCGTCATAAGAGCACATAGTACATATTTCGACGATTTGCAATGAATGTCGAAGTGCAATCGAAGTGACCATTCCCACAATTGGTGTTTTTTCGTGCTTGTCTCAATAAATGGCGCTTTTGTAAGCTATGGAGAGCCCACCACAAGCCATATGTACGTTGTAAGGGCTCCAGGAAGCGCGTAGCTTTGAAAATTTTGGCTGTACAGTGTATGACAGCTACGGTATTTGCATTCTTCTAATTTGTACGCAAACTATCCCTAGGCCAAGGGATATCCAGAAAAGTTCACCCCATAATTCTGTGACGAATGGAACCCGAGATAGGGGGCCGACGAAGAATCGCGAATTCGCACACGGCGTTTACGAATACACTAGCAACGCGCAGCAACGCGATTATTATCAGTTATTTAGGTATTTCATTTAGCTGTTTGTGGGTCTTGCTACAGAAATCTGTTATCAACAAACAGAACCGAAAATACGCGCAATAGATAAGTGTTCAGTTACGTGTCGAGTAATTTAAATCTTCCATATTCCAAATAATACTGCAAGGAGCATCAGGAGCATCACATGCAACTGTAAATGCTTCACCATGCTGATATGGGTGCAATCAACTGGTTATAGAAGAATACCTAAAGATATTGACGAATAAAACTCGCTCAGGAAGTCGTTCAGCGAATTTTTTCCACAGCCAAAACAAGTAACATCAAAGGTAGAATAAGGCACGTTACGCCATATGGAACAGTCCATTTCCTGTTGATGCAGTCAAAATGAATCTAGAACGACACAACATTTGGAAATCTCCATCAAATCACAGAATGTACGAAAAACTATCATCGTTTATTGGGTTGTCCGCAGTCAGTTCAGAGCAATCATGTTCAACGACATGATGAAGAATCCCCGGAAGAAAGCTACATTTCCAGTCACATGTGATGCTTCTTATGCTCCTTACAGTATTACCGTGTTTTAACGCATAACTTCCCCCTAGCATATTTCCCTCTACTACGATTTTACATAATTAAAAAATCGTGTTATTAATGTCGCGTATAATTTCCTCTCCTGGTTCTTATTACTGGAGCGGCCTTCAAATAAATTGACAATGGACACTGCTTTGCTGCACGAACGGATATTTCCATTGTCACAACATACCATAAACTGAAACGTTACGTTTCAGGCACGTTTGCTGCATGTCATCATAATGGGGAAATATTGAAACTACAAGGCAAAATTTAAATTAAACGTGTTATCTTACACAGATACAAAAGGAGTGAAAGCCGCGGAAGACATTTCTCCGCCGATCCTAATTCAATACATTGGCGGAGACAAAAAGATAAACTCGTGGCTGCAAAGGCAATCTCCAAGTCTTTGCGTGGGCCTAAAACAGGGAAATATCCCGAAATTGATAATGGTGTAATGGCTTATGTCAATGAACTGCAAAATGACGGTCGTGCTGTCACATATGAAATGATTCAGAAGAAAGCTCGCGAGATCGCTACCACGCTAAATAAGACAGACAGAAATAATTTCAAAGCAAGCATTAGTTGGGTGATTCATTTTATGAAATGGCAGAATCTCAGTCTACGAAGGAGAACATCTTTCTGCGGCGATTACCTCGAGACTACACAGGTAAGGTAATCGAATTCCATCGACAGCAATATGACTTGCATTCCCAAACTGGTAAAGCTGACCAGACGCCAGTATTTTTAGATACGTCACGTGACAACCATTGATCCAACTAGCTCAAAAAGTGTCCTTGTGAAGACGACTGACATTTTTCAAAGGAGGACATTACCAAATGAGACTATTCCACACAGAATTCACTTCAGAGTTCGAAAAACGGGCTAAATGACAGCAGATATGATGGTGAACTGGTTGGACAAAGTCTAGGGAAACCGACCAAGGGCTTTATTACACAAGTCCCTTCTTATGCTAGACATTTTCCGGGGTCTCCTTGTGGAAGCTGTCATCATTACTGGAGATTTCACGTCCATTCTTCAACCTTCAGTTTTCAGCGACAACAAACTTTTCAAAGAACATCTTCGACGCCTGTATTCAGAATTGATGGCGTCGGGAGCTGATCAACTGACTCCAGGACGCAATATAAGAAGGAATGGCGAAGCGTATTTTTTGTAAATAGGAATTGGAACACCATGTACCTGGATAAAAATGTAGCTACACTGTGAGTCGCATTTAACTACAGAGTGCGTTTTTCCGATGAATACCATGGTCAAGAAGTAGCAATTTCGTTAGACTCGTGTAACAAAGTGTGATTTCTTAATTAACAGCTAGTAATGCAACTCACTAAAAATGTTACCTGATCATCAAAGATTTGAAAAAATATTTTAGAAATAGCAGGAAACAACACACCATTTCAATCCTGTAAGTGAAGAACTAAACATTCCTGAAATACTATCTACGCTTAAGGAAACGACAGCAGTTGGCATGTTGTGTGGGAGAGGCACGGGCGGCTGTGTGCTGCCGACATGCTCCCTCTCCCTCCACTGGGAGGCGGCACGGGCTGTACCACAAAGCGCGGGTAGCACAGGGTTACCTCACGTCCTGGGCAGCCATGTGGCAACACTGTACTCTCCCAGTAATCCAAGATGACGCTTCCCGTCTGAAACAAAATGGCAGCTAGGAAAAACCCACGATTATGGCCCCTGCCACCACTTCCCTGTTACATAATGCAAGATGGCATCTACTAGGAAATTTGAAATTTTTAATTTACTTGATCACAATTGCCAATTCTTTTGTACAGAAATTTATAATTTTTACCACTAGGTGGCAGCACCACAAATCCCCAACCCACTCTTAGGTTTTCCCTGGCGGTCGTTTACTTCGGAACCGGAAACGACGCCATCTTGGATCCGCCATCATGTATTACTGGAACTGTACAGCGTTGCTACATCGTTGCCCAGATGGCCGAAGGGCGTGTAGGGCATGTATCAACAATGTACTGTTTCAGAATCAGCATTACTACCAACAGTCTAGGGAAAAGATAAAGGACGAAGTTTCGTTTACAGCTACAAAGTAAAATCACATCTAGTACCTAAGTACGTGCATAGTAAATTCAAATGTTAAATGTCTGTAAATCTTATGGGGCTTCACTGCAAGGCCATCAGTCCCTAAACTTACAAACTATTTATGAACTAACTTATACTAAAAACAGCACAAACATCCATGTGCGTGGGGTGATTCGAACCCTTGACTGGGAACGACCGCCGGCCGCGGTGGCCGAGGAGACTGAGGCGCTCCAGTCACGGTCTGCACGGCCACTACGGTCGGGGGTTCGAATCCCCCCTCGGGCATGGATATTTGTGCCGTCCTAGTTCGTAAGTAGTTCATAAGTAGTTTGTAAGTTTAGGGACTGATGACCCCGTAGTTAAGTCCCATAGACTATACAAACATTTTTTTGGGGAACGGCCTCGCGCATCGTAGCATAGCGCCGCAATGCGCTCGGCCGGTCCGCCGCGGCCGTGCATAGTAACACCAGTGTAGCGCTTCACAGCTGCTTTCAAGGCATCATCGTTGTATAACACCACTCGTCTAGGGACCACTACATATTGTATACTGACAATAATGGGCAACAATACGGAGAACAACTTACCAAACCGGTTCCTACTACTGTGTGGGCTGGCTGCGGCTTACCTGTAACAAGAGAGGGAGAGGGAAGAGTTAAGACGGAGACAGTCAGAGTCAAGAATTTGCTCAATTAATATATCGCTCCTACATTTAAGAATGTTTCAAAATGTTTGTAAATCTATCGGACCAAATTGCGTGGTCATCAGTGCTTAGCTTAAACTAAGGTAAACTAACCTAAGGACAACACACACACACACACACACACACACACACACACGTGACCCAGGGTGGACTCGAACCTCCGACGGCGAGCAACCGCGCTCCGCAGCGAGGCGCCTTAGACGGCTCAGCTACGGGAGCTACAGTTCCATTCCCCCCCCCCCCCCCCCCCCCGGAACGGTCCAGTCGCATCATCGACTTTACGCCTGTGGGCAAAAAAACTGCTTCGTTACTCTTTTCTGAACAGTTGAGCACAGCACTTCAATCGTGCTTTCTCTACGGCATAACGTTTGTCACACTTGAAAATGGCCTAACATAGAGGCCGAAACCGGTAGTGTAGGCTTAAATAAAGCAGCAACAAATGCAACTGGAGCTGGACTTTCATTAAATTGTACGACAGCTGCGGCAACAGCAAGCATCCAGTCATGGAGAAACTAATAATACTTCTATCGTCGTCCCTATACCGATTCCAACAGGCGCTTATTTTCCTTTCCTTGCATAATATTAGTCCAAGCATTCTGTAACAGCCTAATATAAAATTTTCAAAAAATTATTACATGAAAACCAAATATATCAGCATATAGGAAATTAAATTTTACACAGCGTTTCTACTAGAGGTGAAAGAAATGGCGTACATGACCAAAAAAATCGCAAAGGTGCAATAAAAAACGGTTTCTCCTAAATAAACAAAAAGCGTAGAAAATTAAACGCCTTAAGACTATCCAGTAACTGCTCGTTTCTTCGTATCGATTCCTACCGCTACGTTTCGAAATAATTAAAAAGAAACCACCTGAAATAATTCTAAACGAGATTCTTTAAAACTCGTTCACATTTACGTTTCCAAACTTATTATTTGCCGTAATTATACCGAGGGATAAATAAAGTACTCACTACAAAATTATATATATATTATATAGAGGTTTTCGCTACAATAGCAGATTATCACGATTTATGAGAGTTTGAACGTCGTGTTATGGACGGCACAGAAGAGGTAGCGATGAAATGGGGATAACAGCACGACCATTTCCCGGGACTCGGGCCTTGCATAAACTGTGTGTCGCCACGTAGCGAAGTTCATTAACGGCCGTCACCCTGAGGAAGCCCGCAGTGCACTGCGTCCCCAGCGCTGTCAAAAAAGTTCAAATGTTTGTAATTCTATCGGACCAAACTGCGTGGTCATCAGTCCGTAGCTTACAAACTACTTAAACCTAGGTAAACTAAGCTAAGGACAAACACACACGCCCATGCCCCAGGGAGGACTGGAACCTCCACGCTTTAGACCGCTCGGCTACTCCACCGCGGCCCAGCGCTGTCATCGCTGTATGCGGGACACATCACTGAACCTGACGAGGACTTGCCGTGCGCGACAGTTACAAAGCGCCGCGTGCAAAAATACGTCAAGCCGTCTGCCGCATTTATTTTGGTGTGGATCTTGTTTAAAAATTGAAGTTGGTCTGAAAACAGGTTTTTCTTGGCCACGAATCCACTTTGTTTGGCAGGTTTTTTTTTTTTTTTATTACTTTACGTGCGCAACTATCGCGGAGGTTGGTCCACCTTCGAGTAACTTCTTTCCCTGCATAAATACAAATGTATTGTCTGAGTATTTTTTATTAAAAATTTGTTTTATGTTGTCGAGTTATATATATATATATATATATATGACGAGCGGCTGTACATTTACGGATTTGCACTATAGCTACAGGAATTTAAATTTCAGCTGCTAGAAACACTGTTGAAGTAGTATATGCAGCAATTTGGTCAGTAATGCGAGAAGAGAGTACTCCAACACCAACATGTGTTATGTGGATGTCAGTCGCATCTAACTTCTAAAGTATGCTAATTTCCCCCATACTGTCTTGCCGCTGTCGACGGTAAGCATAAAAGACTGACTTCTACGTTTGACTAGAGATCACTGCATTTCAGTTACGAAGATTACTTTTCTATTGTGCTTGTGGCTGTAGCAGACGTTAAGTACAGATTTGTGTACGTTGATAGAGAGAGCTATGGTAAAGAGTGTCACTCATCAATATTTAAGATGTCCAAATTGTGGAGATCAATAGAAAGTGGTTCTCACCCATTACCTGTGGAACAACCTCTTCTAGAGACACAGTTTTTGTTCGAGACGAAGCGTTTGGCTTACACGAATACCTATTGAGATCCGTTGGAGAACAACACTTAACAGTTGAGAAAAGAATATTTAACAACCGATTGAGCAGAGCACGAACATACCTGGAATGTACGTTTGGCTGTCTTAGTGATAATTGCGTTTGTTTCATCGCCCTATTAATGTGCAGCCACATTTTCCAGTGTTCAATGCGTGAAAGTATTGCGCAACTATGTACGTGACAGAGACGGATATATTGTCGAGGAGAGAAAGAAGATTACAGCCCTGGAAGATCTGTCAGGAAGCTTGGCAGCAAACAATATCAGAAGTGTACTTAGCAGATTTTTCTGTCAGAAGCCGAAGTGTACCATGGCAAATGTCTAAAATATAATTCGTCAAATGCGAAACATAAGATACTATGAAGTGTTTCTTCTGCGGATAAAAAATTGTGTTCTGTAGCCTTCATTAAATACAGTACTTTTTAAACTTTCAATAGTATTTTATTCATCGACCACCTTATATTAAGAGAGTAATGACACCAAGTTTTTAATTATTTACTGCCGCGGCGGATTGTCCTTGCGTATTGGGGCGCCATGCTGCGGTGCGTGGGGCCGTTCGCCATCGGGGTTTCGAGCCCCCTCTCCCCCCCCCCCCCCTCGTGCATGGGTGTTAGTGTTGTCCTCAGGTTAGTTTACCTTAGCTTAAGTAGTTTGTAAACTACGGACTAATAACCCAGCAGCTGTGTCCGATTGATTTACAAACATCTGAGTTTTTGAATTATTTACTATCCAATATTTACAAAATTAAAGAACATCTTATGGAACTATCAAGAACGAAGAACGAATTAACGACTAAATGGTAAACCAACTTCACCGGCCGTAATGCCTTATAAGTAAAATGTAATTCAGCTGTAATACAAACAAATATTTACTTTTGTTTGGTTTCCATCCTTATAAATAACTAAAGTTTTATCCCATAATTCAGGATTTGATTCAATTAACAACATCAAAATTTCAGCAACATAATATGAAAGTCAGTGACCAACACAAACAAACTAAAAACACCGAAAGCGCTGAACGCAGTAGCAACAGCACTGGGGACAGCGCAGAGAGAAAGCGCGCACAAGGCCACCGCGCCGAGAGCACGGCAGCAGTGGCGCTGGCCGGCTGCATAGTGCACACACAGCGCGACAGGCCCCATCACATGACCAACAAAAACGTGCGAAATCGTGAGATGTGCAAGCGCCCTACGGGCATTCGTGTACGCCCGAGCGCGGTAGCAGGTAAACGTGCACAATGGAACAACAAGCACTGTTGTCACTGGAAAGCACTACGGCTTTCCCTAGCTCCTCTCTCTTTCCGCTCAGCAGTCGAGCAATGGGCCAGTCCTGTGTCGCTGTTTCGTGAGACGACAGTGTTTCAGTTTACAGCTTCTGCAATGTCCTATCATAATATACCAGACAAGGAAATGATATATATTCTCGTAAAGAGAAATAATGACGAAGATTGTAGTGATGATTCGAACCTATCTTCAGACGAAGATGCGGATGCGTCTTGGACCTGCTGCTACTTCTTCTTCTTCTTCTTCTTCTTCAACAACACCAGGAACTTTATCAAAAAATTCTTGTTCTGAAGAGGGAAAAGAAGATGAAATGGTTAGCATATCGTCGTCTCGAAAAAGGAAGCATGATTGGTCGGAGAATCAACCTATGACGAAACCCCACAATTCGTGACAATATACAGCGGTGTAAAAATAATTTTTCTTGCACTTTATGCCCATAGAATTTTTTTGTGCTATTTGCAAAGAAATGAATAATTATTCTTCATTTATTACCGAAAAGCTGACGACAGTGCCCAGCAGATGATCACGATGGAAGCAAAAAGAACGTGCTGAATTTTATTGCTTCTTGTCCTGTTCCGTTCTTATGCCAAGGACTAAGAAGTTAGAAGTGCATGAATACTGGTCAACAAATTCTTAGCTTCAAACACCAGTATTTTCTTAGATAATGTAGAGAGACCGGTGCAAACTAATTTTGCGTTTATTACACTTCAGTGATAATACCGAACCGTAGCAAATAACGAAAATTTCAATAATACACGGTATTCTGTGAACCTGGTGTGCAAGAAGTATGAAATTGGCGAAATATCTTCAGACGTCAAGAAACAAGTAATGATTACAATTCCGGAAAAACCACGTAATTGTCAAAATTAAGGTCCATCAGTTTAAAAACTCACAGCTGCAAAGTACTAAAAAGAATTATTTGCTGAAGAATGAGAATAAACTAGTAGAAGCCGATCTCGGGAACGTCAATTTGCATAGAAATGTAGCCACATTTGTAAGGCATCACTGACATAACAACTTGTGTACCGGCATGCCTCGGGAACAGCGGCATCTACGTAACCTGGATGTATAACTTTGGTGTCTGAGCATACAACTGTAGCGTGCCTGCACATTCATATATATTTGGAATAGTGAATATTACTTTTTCTGGATTTTTGAATATAAATATGCCCGTCTGTTGAATTTCATGCTATTTTGTGAATAAAAAAATTAATAAATAATAATAGATTTTACTTCCGCACCACGACAAAAATTTTCAAAATTATTCCGACGGCATCTTTAAACTAAGCACCACGACCGAGTGGAAGCTCCGGAGGGAGCGGCCGCGCAGTCCGTAGCGGCTGCTAAAATATTTCAGAGAACAACAGACATGACAGGGGGCAGTAGATACATGTATGGGCGTAGCGAAAGGCTGCAGTGAACACGATCGGGAGTTGAGTGCATGCACACCGTACACAAGCTGTGGGGGCCTTTTTCACAACAAAAATTTTGCCCACTGTCTGCCATTTCCTGTACAAAAAATGTTCAAATGTTTGTGAAGTATCTGGAACTTAACTGCGGGGTCATCAGTCCCTGAACTTACAAACTACTTAGGAACTACCTTTTACTAAAGACAGTACAAACATCCATGCCCGAGGGGAGGGGAGGGGAGGGGGGGTTCGAACCCCCGACGGGAAACGGCCTCGCGCATCATAGCATATCGCTCGGCCACTCCGCCGCGGCCGTCCCCGTACATTTGTCCAGACCACCCACAAAACGTGAGCAGACTACGGTGACAGAGAGGAGAGAAATGTAAACTTTCACGGCCGGAATGGTCAAAATTACTAAAAATTTCCGGGCTATTATGCCGTGGTCTTGTGGATTTATTCTGGAAACCCAACGTTTCGTCCCCGTCTGCGGAGGACAAAAAAAAGACTAGATGAGGACAAGGGGAACTGTAGAAGGGGAGAGACTGACAGATCAGCTGTTGCTGAACATGTTTTTCAATCAGGGGACCACCTTATTCAAGTCTATAAGACTAAGGTTGTAGCAGCCACAAATGGATACCACGAAAGACTGTACAGAGAGGCTATAGAAATTGTAAAACACCCCAAAATTTTTTAGGATGAAGAAGGGCGTGAAACTAAATGAAATCTGGATTCCGGTTTTGAAGAAGAAATGTAACAGTCTTCCACCATTAACGGACGGCGGCAATCAGCAACGACGAATTGTGCGCGCATGTCAAAAACATCTCACGTCACACCTCTGCGCGCGAGCCCTCGTAAACGAAGTTTGGTTTCAGCCAGTAGCGAGCCAGGGTGTGCATCGGACATTCAAAAGTGCCACGATCCCCCTAGAGAATGTCCTCCGCAGTCGGGGACGAAACGTTGGGTTTCCAGAACAAATCCACAAGAGCACGGCACAATAGCCCGGAAATGTTCAGTAATTTTGAGAGAGGAGGGAAGTGAACTCTCTTTACTTGGTGATGAGACGTCATCTCAAAGCGTTCTAGGTCATTGTCGACACAATTTTTCTGCGCTTTTCTTTTACTTACGCCTTGCTCGCTCCCCGTCGGAGTTGCCCCGTGTGTGGCTGTATGCATTGTCGTTAGGTTAGGTCAAGCAGTTCGTCGGCCTCGGACCTGATAACCACAGTAGTTTTGCGCCTAAGTAACACCAGTCACATCACTTGTCTCCAGAACTGGCGCACTTTCCCACGGAAAGCGTCTGATGCAACCTCTTCCCACCGTCACATTTCCACACCACTGCTGACGTGGTGGGAAACTGCGGGACGCCTCTAGCTATACCGCGAGACGTCATGTAGGGACATGCTGAAAACGAGTTGGCAACACTGCAGTAGAGTGCCTTTATGATTGTCATGTGCTCTATGGTTTTCTGTACTTCACTTATGTGAAGTGTTTATCTTCGCTTCACACTGTTAGAGGCAGTAACTGAATGTTCCATATTGTTCCCACTGTTTACAAGAGGGCGCTTCTCTTAAATATTTGTCAGACTGCCCCACAGTGCGGCACAGATTGCCCAGGTTTGCAACACTGGCGGGAATGCAGCAAGGCGCCTCAGTTCTCAGTGCGCGCCGGCAGCCAGCGACCCGTAGTTGCCGGCACAACTCTACTGGGGGCTGTACAATCAGGAACTGGACTAAACTACGGCATTCGGTATGGCGTTACACTACAAATTGTAGCTGCAGGAAATATTACACAGATACATGTGCCTTCGAAATTGTATTACAGTACGACACTTTGCTCGTGAGATATATAGCTATAAAATTATACAAATTTAAACACATAATTCAATAAATATGAGATCGTATATACTGCCATCGGTAAAAGTTTTTCACATCACACACCATGGTTTATTACAGTACGTATTTACTACTAAGACACTCCTGTAATCCAGTCAGCTGAAAGAAATTCCTGAAAGGTGACAGTGCTGTTGACAACTGCGAAGGGAAATCAACTGTAGACGAAAACAAGAGACTTCTGTAGAGCTACAGGGAAACAAAAACAATTAAAGACGAATACCTATTATTTCCAGTAGATGCATCTTTTAACCTCAAGAGACTGCAGTTTCTATTGCGATTAATAAATCATAGGGCAACTTAGTATTTACAGAGTGGTTTTGACATCTTCATGTTTATCACATGGAGAATTACTTGTCGCTTGCTCATGGATGGGTTCACCAAAGAAATTATTCATGTTAGATACTGCACAAGTAACAAAAAATATTGTTTGTAGTTAAGTTTTGAATTAAATGAATTTATGAATATTACATATCATTTGTATTTTTATTACTCTGTCTGGCTACCGTACTTAAAATTTAGCACTTTATCCAAGACAGCCTCATTTTATACATATTCTACGATAAATGTAAGGAAAAGAAGAGATGGACAGAGAGAGAAGGGGTAGGAGAAGTACTGACTTAAGACTTAAATTATAAGAATAAATATACTTTTTACGCTAGTCAGTGCATAATTTTTAATCTATTAAAGAACTAAAATATGATAAACCTTGAGGTATCGCCTTCCATAGCGTGTGTTACCGTTTAACATGCATCGAACGTAAATGTGCCTTTAAATTTTTGTATAATGGCATAAATGGCCTTCAGAGCCGTGAATTTCTCTAAGTGCTGGTACCAAAGTTTTGAAGGGGAGTTAAACGGTAAATAGTTCGTGATTTAAGAATTGTATAGGACACAGTCTCTACATATTAATGTAATTTATATTGTATAAAAGGCGATTTACTTTGAAAGTAATGCTTCTCATACCATTATTCCTAATTTTTACCTGTGACCGGCTACAAACGTCAACACATGAGTGTGTCCGTGACTCGATAAAATCCAGTATGTGGACGAGAGAATGATTAAAGTGAATGATTACTTCCATAAATGGAGACTCCAACCTAACCTAAACAAAACTGAGGTGAAGTCATTCTTCCCGCCGGCAGCGGCTGCAGAGCGTTCTGCGGCGCGCCAGTCACAGTCTGCACGGCCACTGCGGTCGGGGGTTCGAATCCCCCCTCCGGCATGGATATTTGTGCCGTCCTCAGTGTTAGCTAGTTCATAAGTAGTTTGTAAGTTTAGGGACTGATGACCCCATAGATAAGTCCCATAAGCTCTACAAACATTTGAACATTTTGTACATTCCTCCCGAATAATAAATTACCGCAAAGGAAGTTATACGTGGCTTTCTGACGGAATCAAATACGACTTAATTACAACACCATATAGCCAGTGTCACTCTCGATTGGTCCTTGACATTCAAAGAGCAGTGAGTAAGTCTTGGGAAGAAAACTGGCTCAAGAATGAACTTATTTCGCAATATGGACGGGGGCGGAGGCTAATACGTTCCGCCGAGCCGGCCTCGGCCTTGCTTCTTTTGCTAGGGATATTGCGAGATCGCACGCCTCGTTCGCATTAAATCGCGCGGTGGTTGCGCCTGACGACCACTCGCCCCGAGGGCGGCCGAAATATTAATACAAGACACTAAATTTGCGCGGCTTTAGAAGGAACGGACAATACCAGGCCCACCGAAGAATAAGGATGGACAATGGGTTAAAGAATCAAACGAGGAATTCAAAGTATTTTGCCCTAAAATTACTGGTTACACCAGGAAGAGGCGAGTTACATTTGACGGTCATCTAATGCCAATGAATGAAAATTCTTTCAAAACGGAAAAGACAAAAGACAAGGCTGACAGAAGCGCACACCGCCGAGGAGCGGAGCGGAGCAGGTGCGCGCTCGCGCAGCCTTGGGATTCCCGCCACCAAGGCCGGGCCAAGTGGGTCGCGACCACACCGCACTGCACTGCGCTGGGCTGCCTCAAGGCGCTTCTGGCTGCCTCCTTGTGTGCGCATTACCACTTTTGTGCCAATTTATAGCTGAAACTGGAAAACTCAATACGTACTGGTAATAGCCTTTCAAGAAGCAAAACACACATACCTTAGATAGTGTAGGGTGTAGCATATATAAAGGGAAAACTGAAACATAAGGTATCCTCGCCTCGGTTGCAAAGGCGTAGAGTGCTAGACTACAAGTTCAAAGGTCTCGGGTTCGATCCCCGCCAGGTCCTAGGATTAACTGTCACTTTCCACTTCTTTCACCTCTGGCAGTCTTGCTCATGTCAAATACCGCGTTAAACTGTAGGTCCCCCTATAACTGGCTGGGTAAGTCAGTTCGAAGGTCGGAGGAAGGCAACGGCATACCACCTCCAAACAGGACCATGCCTAGTAAAGCACTGTGGTGTTCAAACCAATCTTCGGATTGTTGACTGCTTTACCTTTTTAAGTTATATGAAAAATATACCACACCTTAGAACATCCTATATAATCGACAAAAAATTGAAAGGCTCCGAAGTCTTATATTCCACATCACAAACAACCGAACACAATCATCATCGAACATGCCCATACGAATGAGAGTAAGAGGAAAGATCTGACACCGTTCGGAAACAAATAAACGACCTTATTAATTCCAGATAGAAATATCATCCTTCTTCAGACGAGATACAGTAAAAAAGCTGCTATTATGCAATGTTTTGATAACAGGCTTGAGATTAGGTTCAAGTAACTGTTTTTCAGATTCAGCCATCTTTAGAGGTAATTGTTGTTGTTGTTGTTGTGGTCCTCAGTCCGGAGACTCGTTTGATGCAGCTCTCCACAATACCCTATCCTGAGCAAGCCTCTTCATCTCCACATAAGAGCGACAACCTACATCTGTCTGAATCTGCTTACTGTATCCATCTCTTGGTCTTCCTCTGCGGTTTTTACCCCACACACTTCCCTCCAACGCTAAATTCACAAGTCCTTGATGTCTAAGAATGTGCCCTACCAATCTATCCCTTCTTTTAGTCAAGGTATGCCAGAAATTTCTTTCCTCCCCAATTCGGTTCAGTACCTCCTCATTAGTTACGCGATCCACCCACCTAATCTTCAGCATTTTTCTGTAGCACCATATTTCAAAAGCCTCTATCCTCTTTCTGTCCACACTGTTTATCATCCATGTATCACTCCCATACAAGGCAACACTCCATACAAATGCCTTCAGAAAGGATTTTCTTAGGCTTAAATCAATATTCGATGTTAACAAATTTCTCTTTTTCAAGACTGCTTTTCTCCCCATTGCTATTCTGCATTTTATATCCTCTGTACTGCTACCATCATTTGTTATTTTACTGCCCAAGTAACAAAACTCATCTACCTCCTTCATTGCTTCGTTACCTAATCTAATTCCTTCAGCATGACCTGATTTTCTTAGACTGCACTCCATTACCCTAGTTTTGCTCTTGTTAATGTTCATCTTATATGCCCCTTTCAGCACACTGTCCATTCCGTTCAACTGCTCTTCCAGATCCTTTGCTGTCTCTGCCAGAATTACTATGTCGTCGGCAAAACGTAATGTTTTTAGTTCTTCCCCCTGAAGTCTAATTCCTTCGCCAAATTTCTCCTTGCTTTCCTTTATAGCTTGCTCAATGTACAAATTGAATAACATTGGAGAAAGGCTACAACCCTGTCTTACTCCCTTTCCAACCACTGCATCACTTTCATGCCCTTCAACTCTGACAACCGCTGTCTGGTTTTTGTACAAGTTTAAACAACCTTACGCTCCCTATATTTTACTCCTGCTTGCTTCAGAACTTGAAAGAGTTTATTCCAATCAACATTGTCAAAAGCCTTCTCCAAATCTACAAAAGCTAAAAATGTAGGTTTGCCATTTCTTAATCTATCTTCTAGGATAAGCCGTAAAGTGAGTATTGCCTCCCGTGTTCCTACATTTCTCCTTAACCCAAACTGATCTTCACCGAGGTCGGTTTCTACCAGCTTTTCCATCCTTCTGTAAATAATTCGTGTTAATATTTTGCAGCCATGACTTATCAAACTGATGGTTCTGTAGTTTTCACACCTGTCTGCACCTGCTTTCTTTGGTATGGGGATTATTACATTTTTCTTAAAGTCTGAGGGTACTTCACCTGTCTCATACATCTTACACACCAGGTGAAACAATTTTGTCATGGCTGGCTCGTCCAGAGACTTTAGTAGCTCTGAGGATATGTCATCTACTCCTGGGGCCTTGTTCCGACCTAGGTCTTTCAGCGCTCTGTCAAATTCATCTCTCAGTATAGTATCTCCTATTTCATCTTGATCTACTTCCTCTTCCCCTTCTACAACATTGTCTCTAAGTTCATTTCCTTTGTAAAGCTGCTCTATGTACTCTTTCCACCTTTCAGCTTTCCCTTCTTTGCTGAGAACTGGTTTCCCATCTGAGTTCTTGATATTCATAGAGTTGCTTTTCTTGTCCCCAAATGCCTCTTTTATTTTCCTGTAGGCTGTGTCTATTTTTCCCTTATTTATACATTCTTCTACATACTTGCATTTGCCTTCTAGCCACTCCTGCTTAGCAATTTTGCACTTCCTGACAATCTCATTTCTTAGTCGTCTGTAGTTCATTTTGTCTGTTTCATTTTCTGCATTTTTATATTTTCTCCTTTCATCGATTAAATTTAGTATCTCCTGTGATATCCAAGGATTTTTGTAGGTCTTTCCTTCCTACCTATTTTGTCCTCTGCTACCTTCACTATTTCATCTCTCAATGCTATCCATTCCTCCTCTACTGTTTTATTTCCCCCCCGTTTCTGTCAATTGTTGCCTAACGCTCTCTCTGAAATTCTTAAGAACTTCAGGTTCCTTCAATTTATCCAGGTTCCATCTCCTTATTTTCCTACCTTTTTGTAGTTTCTTCAGTTTCAGCCTACAGTTCATAACCAACAAGATATGGTCAGAGTCTATATCTGCCCCTGGGTATGTTTTACAGTTTAAAACCTGGTTCCGAAATCTATGTCTTACCATTATAAAATCTATCTGGTATCTTCCGGTGTCTCCTGGTCTCTTCCACGTATACAACCTTCTTTTGTTATTCTTAAACCGGGTGTTTGTTATAACCAAATTATGTTCCGCGCAAAATTCTACCAGGCGGCTTCCTCTTTCATTCCTTTTGCCCAGACCATATTCCCCCACTACCTTCCCTTCCCTTCCCTTCCTTGTCCTACTACCGAATTCCAGTCTCCCATAACAATTAAGTTTTCCTCTCCCTTAATTGTCTGAATAATTTCCTTTAGCTTCTCATATATTTCTTCGATCTCCTCATCATCTGCAGAGCTAGTTCGCATATAAACCTGTACTACTGTGGTCGGTGTTGGCTTTGTATCTATCTTGACTACGATAATGGGATCACTGTGTTGCTCATAGTAGTTTACCCGCATTCCTATTTTCTTATTCATTATCACACCTACTCCTGTAATACCCCCAACTGATTTTGTATTTATAATCCTGTACTCGCCTGACCAGAAATCCTGTTCATCCTGCCACCGAACTTCACTAATCCCCACTATATCTAACTTCAATCTATCCATTTCCCTTTTTAAAATTTCTAGCTTCCCTACCCGATTAAGGGATCTAACATTCCACGCTCCGATCCGTAGAATGCCAGTGTTGTCTTTCCTGATGATCACATCCTCCTGAGTAGTTCCCGCCCGGAGATCCGAATGGGGGACTATTTTACCTCCGGAATATTTTACCCGAGAGGATGCCATCATCATACGTTCATACAGTAGAGCTGCATGTCCTCGGGAAAATTAACGGCTGTAGTTTCCCCTTGCTTCCAGCCGTTCGCAGTAACTGTGTGGCAAAGCCACATTAGCTGATGTTACAAGGCCAGCTCAGTCAATAATCGAGACTGTTGCCCCTGTAACTAATGAAAAGGCTGCTGCCCCTCTTCAGGAACCACACGTTTGTCTGGCTTCTCCACAGATACCCCTCCGCTGTGGTTGCACCTACGGTACGGCTATCTGTATCGTTGAGGCACGCAAGCCACCCCACCTCGGCAATGTCTGTGGTTCATGGGAGTGGTAGAGGTAATTAAAATGATGAAATTAATAGGTGACCAGTTTCGATTCTTGACGGCATCACCCCTCAGACCGACAGCTGAACAGGCACCACAAACAGACGACGATCCTCTCTATAGTAACCGCAGCTCGCTACAGTAGGCCGGAATCTCGTGTCGTCGACTGCTCGGCAGAGACACGCTCTACAGCGTGTCCTCACTGTCCGCGGCTATTTGGGCTCCCAGAGAGCTTCTGTCTTCGGCGGCCCGCTTCCTTTCCCTTCACGCTACGTCCCTGCCATCACTGCCTCATAACGTATACAGTCGTTTCAGTCCTATTGCTACCTGCATGACGTCGCAGTCGCCCAGTGTGTCAGTCGTGCGAGCGTTCGGTACGTTTGGCAATCAACACAACTTTATTTAAAGCCCCTCGCGTGCTCGCTCGATAGCCACGCATGACCGGGAAGCGTTGTTAACTTTTATTACTGTTTGTGATTACCCCAATACACTTTCTTCCAATTATAAATTGACAATTCCTTATGTGTCAGATTATTTCCCACGAATCTATCCTTTCTTTTCCTCAAGATATGCCTTAAATTTCTTTTCTCCCCAATTATGTTCAGTGACTCCTATAGCACCAAATTTCAAAAGCTTCTATTCTCTTCCTGTCTGAACGGATTACCGTTAACATTTTACTCCCGTACCAGTCTACACTTCTGATACACAATCAATAAACTGCAGAGGTTGCAATTCACAAAAACTATGCCTCGCGAACTACACCGGCCACTCAGACAGTCTATGAGCACATAACTTGCACTGTGCTGTGCTGTTTGGGTGCCAGCTCTGATCGCCACCACACGTACGGCCCCGTGATGAACGCCACTGCAGGCCATAGCCAGATTGGCGCGATGCATTCAAATTGTAGGAAGAAACGTATTGTGCGGGTCGCCTACTGCCACGGTCGCAAACATCGCCCACCGCCCCGCAGCGGCCGGCCAGCCCGCCGCCTCTTGTGAGGTGACGCCGTCTCTTGTAGGCGCCGTTGCTTCAACTAACACTGAGGACGATTATCTCATTTGAGTAAACACGGGTCAGATAATTCGTACTTCGTTATAAAAAAGGGATAAGGTTTAAAATGATAAGTATTGGTTTTAGTCAATTTCCGCCCTCCCGCTGTCGCCCCTGTCCTCCCGTCAGAGTCCAGGAAGGAACCAATCCGATACGCAGTGACAGGCAGTTGATACCACACTGCGACACCTTTCTTTCCACGGAGTATTCAATCGCGCTACCCAAATATCTGTGTGGCTGTCACAGTAGTGATAAATACTCCAGACAGTATTGTCCTACAGCTGAGTCTGAGCTGCTAGTGCCAGCCTCTGTGTCGATGGTGCATTTAAGCCCACAGAGCACCTGAGGATCAATGGCACAAAACATTTTCCAAGTCGCTGCTTTACTTTTCATCACTCACTGGAGGATGTAATGGACAATCGACATTTGCTTTCTCGTTGCAACTAAATGATTACTCTGGAAATTACACTAAAGCGTCTGGCAAAGAGTTCATCGAAGCACTTTAGTACTATGTATCCACCATTCCATTCTGAAACAACAAGCGGGAATAAACGAGATCAACATCTCTCCGTTTCAGCACTGATCTCTCTTTAGTTAGAATTGATAATGATTCCCCTATGTAGGTGAGTAAACGTTTTCGTATTGGGGTGAGGAAGTAAGCGATGGAAATTCACTAAGTCGATCTCGGCACAACGAAGAACGTCGTCATTGTAACGATTACCACTACAATTCCTATATCATTTCCATGATTCTAAACTCCCCTCTATCGCTACACTCGTTTGTACTTTATCTACGTCTACCGCCAGTGCCATCTAATAAGGATCCCACAACGCTATCAGTACTCCGAAACAGAACTGACGAGCGTATTCCTTGCCGTCTCTTGATTAATTTTGTATGTTTTAAGTGTCTTTTCAATAAAACGCAGTGTTTGGCTTGCTCTTCCCACTACATTCTCTGTACGTTATTTCCAAATTACATCTGTCGTAAAAGTAGTTTCTAGGTATTTAGTAAAATTTAGAGTCTTCGTATTTGATTACCTTGTAAACGAAATTTAGTGGATTCCTTTCAGTACTCATGTGGACGACTTTAACGTTCTTCACTGTGTAAGGTCAACTGCCAATGTTCTTAACGAAGAGTTATCTAAAACGTTCTGTAGTTTGTTTTGCTCTTCTGATGACAAGCCGGCTGCCCAGATGTTCTCCCGCAGCGTTAACGCACATAACGAACAGCAGAGGCAGGGCAGATGCTGAACACCACCATGGGGAGCGCCAGCTATGATCTTACCACTACATAACTGCCGCCAATTCCACTTGCACAAGCGTCGTCAATATCTAAACGCATTTAATTTTACCATGGATAACCATTTTGTATTATTATTATTATTATTATTATTATTTTGCGAGTGTTCGTATTTGAATGGATGTGTTTGTCTGACAGTGATATTGTACGTCTTCAATAAAAATTAATATGAATTAGTATTTTTTTCACTTTCTTTTATTGCATCTCCACTGGTCACATGATTTTATATCAATCCTTTCCATCAAGCAATATTTTAACTTGAACTTTGTGGAAAATATTTCAAAAGTGGGTTTAAGTAAGAATCAAGTCAAAAGCAAAATCACTACTGTGTGTTGGTTGAAAAGAAACTGATATGAAGAGTGAACTTGGTGTCTTCGGTTCTCAATATATAGAAAAAATTAATGAAGTGAAAAGTACATTTTGAAATTTAGCTGTGGTCTGCGCACAGAGAATTTTGTTCTGCTGTCGACAGACTGGCGTCGGTGGCTAGGAGGAGCCATTTCCAGTTGGCGTCCCTTATCGGACCGATGCGACAGTAATCGTCGTAACAGATTCATTTTCATCACCTTATTTTAAGGCGGCAGCAGAATACAGACTACTGATAATACTTGTACCATAGATTATGAATATGACATTTTGTAAAGATGTTGAACATGTCACTTTAATGAAAGGCATATTACGGAACATTTGTTTTCTAACTACTGAAATTACTTACTGATCTACATTCATTTCTGCAATGTATTACTTCTTTGATTTTCATATAACAAGACGTCATAGTGAAGCTGAAAGTAGCTCAGGTGTCAAACACATGGAAATTATATATTCATTTTGTGATAAATACTCTGCAAAAACGTCTAAAATTTGCAGAGCTCCATTCGAAGCTCTGTTGAAGTGTCCTCCTGTTGCGTAAGTGCATCGCACAGAAAGCGACCATTATCAAATTTGACAGACTTACGTACATTTGCTTCCGTATGTCTTATGTGATTTGTCGCAGTAAGATATCATGAACATCGCCACGCTGTGGTATCTGTAGTCCACAGATAAAAACCTACTAACCAACATATAAAGTCACATAAAAAGAGTCAAAAGAGTTTTTGAGCATCACAAACATTCGTTGTCAGAGTTGCAGCGTCGGTGTACTGACCGCGCGGTATGTGTGTGTGTGTGTGTGTGTGTGTGTGTGTGTGTGTGTGTGTGTGTGTGCTGTCCTTGCGTTAGTTTAAGTAATTTGTAAGGCTAGGAACTGGCAACCACAGTAGTCAAGTGCCATAGATTTGCGAACATTTGAAATGGTAAAAGTATGATAAATGATGAGACGCAATTTCTTTCCGTGAAGAAGATGCGGACACATCAAATGTTCCTAATATTACCAAAATTAAGAAAAAAGATAGACTGCTATACCATAATATAAAGAAATGGGTTCAAAGCCCATGAACTCAAGATGATAAAATTTTGCATCATACACTTGATTAGTTATGTTTTGTAAATTTTCTAGAATGTTTAATTTATTCTTATTTTCATAAAACAAAAAATCATCTATATATAAACGTAGAAATTATTCAGGAAGCGTTGTTTTAATTTAAATATTTTCACATTTGTAGTTCATAGATGTTCTGTTAGAGACGTAGTCTTAATTTCGTTCGGGAACAGAAGCCCCAGTCACAGCCGCAGCTGCTCTGGCGTCGCTCCACTGCGCCCAAGGTGAACTATACACAAACGTGTCACAAATTTGCGAACTTTGGCAACTGAATCTGATTTGGCGAGGCAACTGGACTTTGATGATAGGATAAAAATATTTCCCGAAAGAAAAGCTCGCATGGTGTAATACCTGTTTCACGACTCACTGAGGTTCACTCGCGATTCCCCGCGTAACTGTTCTTCTTAGAAGTGTGATCCGCCAGGGAAAGAGCAAGGACGGAGCATTCCATATTGCAGCCAACTGTCAGACGTTTACCAGTGTATAAATAATTGAAACTGGTGTGAAAGTTGATTAAACCAACTTATAAAAGAAAATTAAGCTGTAGATATAGCGCGCCGGCAAGAAAAGTGTCAAGTCAAAACAGGCTGTTACGAGGTTCCTTGAAATATTTATGACATCCCCCCACTATGGTGGAAAATCATATCTCCATCTACACCTGAGGGCATTTGTGTTAGTTTTATTGCACGCGAAAACAGTGGCTCTCTACTGTTGCTACTACAAGGTGTTGATGAATCGGTCAAAATTAAAGCATATTTTGAGTTGTCACTTTTCTTGCCCAGGTAAAACTTGTCAAGTCGTTTCATTTCTATCTCTTGCTGTGTAGGTCGCGGTCGAGGCATAATTCAGTTTCGTCGCTATAGCGATCCTTGGTTTCTGTTAACTACTTTCCAAAAGAATAATTACTACTATTCATCCTGTCTTCAATTCCATAAAACAGTAATACGCGATTGTATTCTTTCTTGACTTTTAGTATTTATACACATTCATTACAGTGATGTGTTTGTTCTTTTATAGCCACAATGGGAAATATGAGACATTTTTCTGAATAAAACCACGTAAGAAAGAAAGGAAAAATGGAATGCTTAAAGGAGTTCACTGGGAAACAGGTGTCAAATTTAGAGCGTGACCATAGCACGGAACATCACGCAGGTCTGCTACAAACTCTTCTCTTTCTACGACAATTATACTTAAATACTACGAAAACTGAAAACATATCTACAAATGTTATTTTAATTTGTAACTAACGCTATTTTAAGTGCAAATGACTGTAGAAGTTACAAAGTGAAAGCCGAAAATATACTCGTAAAAAAACGTGTAAGTTCTGTAATTAGTGGGTAAGTCTATTATTCCGTACCTTTCTAAAAAAATGTAATGTATTTTAACAACTGAAATTTTACGTACGATATTCTGTGAATATCTATGATGACAGAACAACTGAAACAAGACTGTGATTAAAACTATCTCAGTCTAGAATATCAAGCACTTTTAAAGTATTATTGATTTAGTAATGTTTATATGCTTGTGTCTATGACAACAGAAAATTAGTAACACTTCTGACCCGCCTCTATCTAAAATTAGTATACTGTATTGAAATACTGTACATTTTCTTTGGCGGCTTCTGCTTTTTAAATTGAATGTCTTCACAAACTACTTAATTTCCTCGAATGTGTACATGTTCAATAATACATAATATTAGCGCAATTAATAATGGATCGACTGTACACGTGTGTATTCAATGAAGTGCGCTATAAAGAACCGTTAGTTTGCTTTATTTCTGTCCGCAATACCTCGTGCAACCGGTATTACCATAGTATAAAGTGCCTTTATTGAACACTTCCTGGCGGCTACACATTCATTCATTTACAGCCTCCGTGCTCAATGCTGGAGGTCAGCGTAGCTGGAGTACCCCGTCGTAATTGTACAGTCGTCACTTTTTTATTTACATGTTTCGATTTTTCACGCGTACCTATTTGGCGCCGTGGTAACTGACCGCTGCAGAAGAGCACGGAAAGCTGCGTGTAATAACGCGACCGACGGCGTGTCGAGTGCCAGAGCCAGCGACCCCTGGACTTTAGAAAACATAGGCCTACTTGGTGAGCCAGCTGTCACTGTGATGAGGCAGTGACCTTTCTTCAGTAACATTACTGGATGCCGAGTTCGTTTTGTTTGTAGATGACACAAACAATGAAATAAATAGTAAATATAGTATAGCCTTAGATAGGGTGGCTAATGAAATTTTCATGGAGATTAATAAGTGCTTCCTAGGCAATTCTCTGTCGCCAAACCCTGAAGGAACACACTATTACGCAGCTTAGCACTTTTAAGAGATTTGCTGCAAGTATAATAAAGTGTGCCGACTATGAGGTAGAAGAATTTGACGGCGTAAAATTCTTGGGATTACGGCTTGATAATAAATTTAACTGGGAGATCACAGATTTGCTGAAATGGATAAATAAATCACAATTTGCTATGTGATACTGCTAATGTTGAGAGACACGGTAGATACAAAATGAAAAAGCTACAGTATTATGCGTTCTTTCATTCCACAATGTCATACGCGATTATTATTAACTAAAGTTTTTGGAGTCGAAATACGTGTAATACGAATCATTTTACATACTTTTTATTTCTTTTTTCAAACCAGCTGCTTAAAGCATGGAAAGAATACCAGAAACAAGCATAACTTTCAGACTTTTAAATCACTCACTTTGGTTGAGAAAGGTGTCCACTCTTCAACAAAACGCATTTTCTATAACATGCCAGCAGCCATTAAAAATCTATCAATAAATCTGAGTTTGAAAAGTGTGAAAAGGATTTTTAGGTGGCCAAATCATTCTTCTCCACTGATGAATTTCTTAACAGAAGTGATTGATATATCTTAGTGTATACAATATTAAAAAATGTGAATATTGTATTCAATGTTTCTTCGGTACTGATGTTGTGCAGTAATGTCATCACTTTCAATAAATGTCGTACGTATGTTGCTGTTATGCTCTTCAGTCCGGAGACTAGTCTGATGCAGCTCTCTAAGCTACCCTGTATTGTTGCAGCGTCTTCACATCTGAATAAGAACGGCTTACTGTATTCGTTTCTTGGTCTCCCTTTGAGATTTTTACTCGTCACCCTTCCAATCCTAAATTCACGATTCCCATATGTCTAAGAATGTGTCCTACCAATCTATCCTCTTTTTTTCGTACGCATCTTCTCATTGGTTATGTGATCTACCCATTTAATCTTCATCATTCGTCTGTAGCACCACATTTCAAAAGCTCTCATCTTTCTGTCTGAACACCTTATCGTGCACGTTTCATTCCCGTATAATGCTACATTCCCGGCAAATTCTTTCGGAAACAACTTCCTAACATTTATATTATGGATGTAAACAAGTTACACATTTTCAGAAATGCTCCCCCCCCCCTTTCCCCCTTTAGTTAATCCGCATTTAATATATTCTTTACTTCACACATCAGAAATTCTTTTGCTACCCAAACAACAAAAGTCATCTATTACTTTTTTGTGTGTGGCTACAACAGTCTAAGAACTATTATATTCGACATTTAGAATGTTGAAATATGTTTTATTTTCTTTTAAATGTAAATATTCTTTAAAAAAAAATTCTGATCGATTGCGCATCCACAAGGGAATTAAATTTCTTATCTGTAGAAGGTTAATTACTTAACACATGTAATGCAACACTTATTGTGTATCTTGTTTTCTGTCATTTTCTAGACTTTACACAGGGCGGCGGTAGCAGACGATTCGCGCTGTGACGTTGTTACTGCCCTCCGCACGTCGTCATGGACGCACGTATGTTTTTGATTTGCGACTTACGGCGTAAAAGTCATGTTAGACGTACGAAAAACAATTATTCCCAAGAACTATGGTTCGTGTTGATAACAGTACTGTCGGTGCGATACGTACGTGGAAAACGGACGTACCTATGTTACACAATATAAGGAAATAATCACAGTAATTCCTCTTAGCTTACTCATCTAAACCTGTAGTGCAATGCAATAAATTATGCTAGACACACTCCTTCCACATACTTGGTCTACTTAATGTTGTAACGGGTATAAGTCGCGTACGTAAATTATGATTTATTCGAGAAAGAAGTTTCAATGCCTTTGGAAACGCGTCATCGTGTACCAGACAGAAGACCTGCGCCGTGTATGTCACGCCTCTGTTAGGTTACTGCACGCTGTTACAGCAGAGGACAGAACGTGAACATAAAGGCCTGTTAAAATAAATGCACACAACACACCATTGTCCGCTTCACTGTACTTACCGACCAGAACAACGGGCTTTGTTTCAACATGGAAAACACTTTTTCTCTTAAGACATTGTTTTTAGAGCATCTGGTAACTTCGTAAATTTTGGGAGGCACATCAAGTCTTTTTTGTTTCACGCCACATCAAGTCTTTTTTGTTTCACGCCACTTCTCCTAACAAAAGCGGAAAGTTATCACCCGGTTCTGAGATTAATAATTTGCAATATAAGAAAGCTCCATGTAATGACGACAAGAGCGAAAGTGTGGCTGTGTATCACAAGAAATAGAAAAACATATGCACCACGAGTCGTACAAAAAATTGTGGAAGAGAGGAAAGAAAAATAAAAGACGCTTTCACAAGGAACAAAGTGTATTTAACACTGCTACAAAAATAGTACAGCTTTTACAGTCTCAAGTGAAACAACACTCCAAAAGTAATCGCAAGTGCACAGGTGTAGGCACGCGCACACACACATACAAACACACGCATACATGTTGCGTCGCGTAGAAAAGGTAACACGGAAAGTGCGGGTGTGGAGAGAAGCGGAGACGTGAGAGCGAGTGGCAACGGAACGCGGCCGCTGTTGGTCAACCGTTAGAGTCGATGTTATCAAGAGTGGGAGCCAGCGCAGCGGACACAGTGGACCGTGTACTGGAGGCTGCAATGAATCCGACTCTTACAAGGTGATCGCTCGATAAAGTCACAGTAACTCAATTACACCATGAATTTAGAGCGAAGTTTATGTTAATACTCGTATAAGTTTATGTTAATACTCGTATATCTTACACTGAAAACCGACAACAAAGTGAGTAAATGTAAAGAAACCGCCTATAACACTAGTTTGTGCAAATGATGGACTTGTAACCCGTATGGAGAGAGGAAGAGAGCCTGCCGATCTGGGCTGAGAGTGGCCGACACCGGAAGAAGCGAGACGGGCGCGCGCGGCCAGCGCGGTCACTGGGGCACCGTGCCGCAGCAGCAGCCGCAGCAGCCGGCCGGTCCGGCTGCCGCCCACAACACACGCCGTTTCACTGCAATTCACCAACATTCTATCGTAATCGACACGTTAACGAGCCAAATGGGGCACCTGCGGTGCAAAATACTGGGAACTGTTATCTTGCGATTTCACAAGTAAATCGTACATTGGAATTATTAAGTACGAGTGACAGCACGGTGTACGAACCGTATGACGGAGGACGACAAAATAACCGAGGATGGTGCCACCCCACGTAGAGTTTTTTTCCGAACGTGAGGCAACGCGTCTACAAATTGGAATGTGGAAGTATCTGTTACGGAAGAAACCTTTTTTTTTTAATTACGAGAACACAAAAAGGTACGAGATGGTGCTATAGACCTCGGTACCATTTCTCGATGAGGACTCGTAATGTACGTCAATTTTCTTTTTACTGCGACGACATAACATCGAAGGAAAATGACGGGTGAAGATTTGTGTTCTGAACACGGCAACAACAATGTCGGTGAACGAGCATACTTGTGGAAAGGTCTTCTCTGTGATGTGGTGCAGGTGAATGAAAGATCCCACGATAACAGAGTACTGCACAGAAACTGGCCGCGGCTACTGCTCGCCCTCGCCGTCGCCGCCGGCGTGCACGATGTTGGCCCAGAGGCTCTCGCCCAGCAGCTTCTCGGCGCAGTCGCCGCCGTCCGCCTCCTCGGCGGCCCACGCCTCCTCCGCCCCTTCGGGGCCGGCGGCGTCCGCGGCCGGCGGCGAGCACGAGTAGAACCTGATCTCGAGGTCGCGGTGGCCGTTCGGGGAGGTGACGATCTCGGTGGACACCTGCAGCCCCTGCGAAGCGGCGGGCGGCGCCGCGCCGCAGCCGTCGTCCGCCGTCGTCGTCGTCGACGACGCGGAGGAGGACGAGGACGAGGCGCTCCAGCTGCGGCGCAGCGCGGCGGCCGGCAGGTCGTCGCTGAAGAAGCCGTCCTCGGAGTCTGCGGCGGCGGCTGCTGGCGGCGGCGCGGCCAGGAACAGCGGGATGCTGGCGAAGGCGGCGTCGTCGGCGGCGGCCGGCGGGCCGTGGCGGCGCGCGCCCCAGATGCGGCCGCGCGGGTCGCAGTAGCGGCACTGGCACGCCGCTGCCGCCGCCGCCTCCTGCCGCTGCTGCTGCCGCTGGGGCCCGCGGGCCGGCGGCTGCTGCTGTGGCTGCTGCTGCTGCTGCGGTGGCGGCTGGCGGCGCGCGCCCTCGAAGCACAGCGGCGCGTACGGCCGCAGCGTCACCACGGCACTGCCGCTGGCCGCGGCCGGCACTGGCTGCTGGCGCGCGGGCGCGGCCGCCGCCGGCTTGCGGTCCTTCTTGCGGCGCTTGCGCGGCTTGATGATGCGCGGCAGGCTGTGGCCGTTCTCGGACGGGCCGGAGCTCTCGTCGCTGGCGGCGCCGGGCGCGTCGCCGGCGGCAGGTGCCACTGCTGCCGGTGCAGTCGCCGCCTGCCGCTGCTGTTGTTGTTGCGGCTGCTGCCGCCGGCGGCCGCGGCCGGCCAGGATGAGCGGCGCGCCGCTCGCGTGCAGCGCCAGGCGCGCCAGCGCGGGCGCCGGCGCCACCGCCAGCGGCAGCGGCAGCGCCGCCGAGAAGAGGCAGCGACCCACGTAGCGCTGCACCTCGAGGCCGCCCATGCCGCCTCAGCCCATCTCCCTCTCCCCGCTCTCTGCTCTCGCACGGCGCTCTCTCGGCTCGTCTGCGCTCCTCCAATCGCGCGCGCACTGTCGGACGCCTCGGCCGACACTGACTGCGCCGCCGGCGCGGCCGCCGCCTCCTAACCCGCGCTGCGCAGCGCTCCTGGCGGCGGCGCCGGCCACTACGACGCGGCGGCGTCTCCGTCTCGCCGTGAAAATGGGGCTACGTCACTCTCCCGGACGATTTCGGTGTACTTCTTCGGATTTCACCTTCGCCGCCTACTTCTGCTCTGCCCTCGTCACACAAGTAGGTCCTCGCGACCCGCAGGAGAAACGGGGCCACACACTTTCCGCTCGACGTACGGAGATCCCCGCCGAAGTGCCCACCGTTCTCTCCTTCTCGCCCTATTAAAAAGGGCTGCGCGGACACCGCCTCCGCACCTCTCGCGTCGTCGTTTCCCTTCTCCCCCGGGCAGCTTTTCAGATAGCGACTACCCTGTCGATCTCTCTTCTGCTTTCTTCTTCGGGTCAACTTACTGAAAACTGGCGGCATCACCGTACGTCGTTTTATTACAAAACATTTCAACTTAAACAGACAAAATATCTCAGTGCAGTGACTGAGCGTTATTTTCTGACATAGAAAGTCAGTTGTTCTGCGAAACCTTCTTCCCCGCACGTACTATCGTTCGTTTCTCGTTATACACACGCATACCATGTAAGTACGCGGTCTTGCAGGTCCTCTAATCGCTCTGTGCGATTATAGAAAAATAGGAACCAAAACAAACTGGCCTTTTTGACAGCCTCTCCAGTTGTTCGACAGGTATATTAAACACCACTTTATTGCGAATACAATGAACCACAATAAAACACGAAACTTCCCTTAAAACGTATAAACTCCACTTCATTAAAATAAGATTTCATTACCGTCACTCACATTTCAAAACTATTATCATATTGACAAGAGTGAGAAACCTCTCACACAACCCACGCGGCAATCCTCAGGATAAATTAAATATTCTTCTGGATAACACACTTTACGATAACATCGGATCCCCTAACGTCCTATATGAATTCACAGTGTTACTTCTTCCAATGCTTTTGTCACAGCTGTGAAATGTAATTCCTGAGGTGAGTACTTTCACGTTAAGAAGTTGTTGCACAAACCAGTTAAAACATCATTAACAGCGAATAACGATAGAAAATCTACGTTTCAACAGCAATTTCTTTGTACTCTAGATTAAACAAATATTTGTGAACACATTTCACTTTGAAATAAAGTGAGGAAGTATCTCGCTCTATTTCTGGAAATGAATAGATTTACAGCCATTACTAACTAAGTTTTCATGTCTTATCGAAACTCATCTCGACTGACAACATCGTACATAACTAGCCATGAAGAAATGTGAAATATCAAACTTTTCGCAATCGTCAGTTTGCAAATCGTAACCTGCAAGTAAATCAAAGATTTTATTTACTTCTTAGTTTAATTTGTTTTAAGCTCGCAGACACACCGAGAAACTAGTACCCGTCTTTTACACCTTTGAGTGTGTACAGTACACTCTCCTTTTCTTGTGCTGCCACAGCAGCATTACTCATTCTGCTGCCGTTATCTCCAGGTTGTGTTCAGACTATCAGCCTGAAGTAACGTACTTCGTAACATTACCTTTGAGGACTGACATTCTTTTTTTAATTTCATTCCAAAGGAAGAAAATGTTCAGCCACTAACAGAAAAACATTTTTATCGGTTCGATACAAACACGAGGCAGTCCATGTTACAGGAAATATTATTTACGTGAGGTTTGTTAATAGTAAAACGTTTTACCAACTGGAAAAACTTTCCAGTCGTTCACTCACCCAACGGTAATTGCAGCAAGCACATTAGTTATAATAAAAAACATCACTACTGTAGATAATATCTCCTTTACAGCAATAAAAAGATGCCTACAATATTTAAGGAGACGAAAGATAGGGAAAGGATATATTTGTAAGCGAAAGTTGAGCCGTTTTTTTAGGAAGCACGACGGAGCGCTTGCTTCAGTTAGAGTAATGTGTATCGCAAATGATGTCACTGTGTGGCAAACTGCCGCCAGCCGCCACGAGCTGCGCTGCGCACGGCCACCGCTCGCATTGCGCCGCACTACAGAACGCCCGAGTTGCAGGTCAGATCGTAAGGACCAGTGTCATACCACTACTGACGCTGGCTGCAAAAGAAGAGGGGGGGGGGGAGCGAACAAACTTTCTTATGCAACTGCATTACACTAATAATATTGCGAGAGTGACGCTGTCCATGTAAAATTCTTTCATTTTAACTGTGGTTAGATAGGAAGCCAAGTACAAAATGGAGCTTTAAACAATGATCTTAGCGATAGGCTAAATCATCTCTCTCTCTCTCTCTCTCTCTCTCTCTCTCTCTCTCTCTCTCTCTCTCTCTCTCACACACACACACACACACACACACACACACACACACACACACACACACAAAATAAATAAATCACTACTCTATCGACAGTATCACGACTGCAATTGTTAAAGAAACACATTAGAAAACGATTTAATCACGTTTCATTCCCTCAAGGCGTAACAGAATTTGTGACTGGGACAAACAGTTTGTCAGATTGCCACCATTCACTACAGAGAAAAATGTTTCACTCGCAAAGTGCAGAACCTCTATGAAGTACAGCTACCTTACCGACCTCCTCCCCTCCTACTGTCTCCCCCCCCCCCCCCCCCGCGGCGCTTCTCGTGTAGACCAGGCGGCGCCGTCTACCTCGTGTGAACAATGTCACAGCTGTCAGACGAACGGCATGGCAGCGCATACAATACGAATCTCGTCCCCTTACTAAATTAACAATTCCGACTTTTAAGCTGTTTCTTTGGCTTTCCCCACTTATTTGTAACTCAACTCTGTATTAAAGGGAGCAAAACAAAACAAAAATAAAACTCCGATAGGTGAAGTCACTTCTGAGTTTCAGCGAGACTAACGCAAAGCAATATATATATATATATATATATATTGCTTTGCGTTAGTCTCGCTGAAACTCAGAAGTGACTTCACCTATCGGAGTTTTATTTTTGTTTTGTTTTGCTCCCTTTAATACAGAGTTGAGTTACAAATAAGTGGGGAAAGCCAAAGAAACAGCTTAAAAGTCGGAATTGTTAATTTATATATATATATATATATATAGGCCAACATAATACGCGGCGAAATTAGAATAAAATTAAATAAACGAACATTTTTTGAAGTACGCTTATGCAATATGTAAATTTGAAAAAGGTATGTAACATGAAATGAATTGTACAATCAGAGAGAAGACCTAAATAGAATATAATATTCGTGTGATTCAGTGACCTGGTACATGTCCTTAATTTGGACGACGTGTCGACACCTAACATGTCCCTAACACACCCCAGTTATCCAACCGCGAAAAGGGGACCTACAGTTTAACGTAGAATCCAAAGCACTCAACCGCACTACATGTTAACACGACAAAAGTGACAAACAAAATACAGGATCTAAGAAAATTGTGTAATTTTCGAGTCTATTTTCCAGTATCCCAGCTATTATTAACAACTGTAAAAGGTAAAAAGGTAAAGCAGTCAACAATCCGAAGATTGGTTCGAACACCACAGTGCTTTACTAGGCGTGGTCCTGTTTGGAGGTGGTATGCCGTTGCCTTCCTCAGACCTTCGAATTGACTTGCCCAGCCAGTTATAGGAGGATCTACAGTTTAACGTGGGTTCCGAACCACGGTGCTAGTCGGTATTTTTCACATGAGCAATACTGCCAGAGGTGAAAGAAGTGGAAAGTGACAGATAAAAATCCTAGGACCTGGCGGGGATCGAACCCAACAACTGTATCTGCACAATATTAATAACAACAAATGGAGGAATATTAAGAAGCATGCTGAATGATCTTATCCGAGCTGAACATGAAATTTAAAAAGTCAAAAAGAGAGGATGAAAGGAAGAAAAGAATTTTAATCGGTAATACTGCAAAAGTACACAAATTGCGAGATATCAATTAAAATCGTCACAGCATCCGACATCAGTAACAGATCACGGCATATTGACTCTAAACATTTGCTTCGTCCATCGGAGTCGTCACCGTCGAACTGAAAGTGATCATACGAAACGGTGTACCCACCCTATAATGACAGCTCAATAAAAGCAAAATTGATTGTCCGACTTACGGAACTAAACGAATATCCTGATAATTTTTTGATTATTATCGCATGTCCGTTAAATAATTCGAAAAACTTATCTATGGCGGAAAGTAACATTTCTGAAACAAATACTGCAGAAGAGAAACCAGCAGTTAGTTTCATTTATAGACAGAAGGTAATATTTATCACCTTGACACATTAGAATTACGAGTGTGACACGACAGACTCGTCAAGCGCGGGAAACGCGCGCTCCGCGCCGCACACGCCTCAGGTGCGGTCCTGCTGACGACATGGAAAGGACACCATGCCTATATAGTAAGTATTCACACGCCAAGGCGGCGTTAGCTGCACACACTTCACCGCAGATGCGGTCATGCGTTCGACCCTGCACGGGAATCCGTAACGGCGAGTGTAAAGCCGTCCTCTCACGGGACGTGGAGGAGGAAGTGGTGACGCCGCAGTGTGGAATACCACGTCCCACCACCCTGCGAAGCTTGGAATAAAGATTTTTGCTTCGTGGCCAGTGACAAGCGGCCTGGTGTTCCCGTGACAAGCAGAACTTTTGAGCCGCCATATTACAAACGGAACTCCGTATTTCGTGCCTTCTTTCGTTGTCGCGTATGATAGATGAATATAATCTTTTTGAAGGCGTCATTTTAGGTATAATTTGTTACAAGAAATTACCGGAAACAGCATTTTCATAGTTTTAAAGGTTCTCGTTTTCAACGTGTGTCAGTGTTATAATTTGTACACTGTGAAAGAATATCGTTATTTTGCTACGGTATAACGCATTCTATCAAAGAAGCGTCTTTGTGATACTATGTCTTACATAAATAACATATTACAATATGTTTTAGAAGTGTAGTATATCTGAATTCAGTAACAAACTGCGTGAGAGTAGGAGTAACGTAGTTGGTAGCGTCGCGGACTGTGGTGCTAAAGAAGATCGGCGGAACAGGTTCGATTTTGTCCACTTTCGAAATATTTGTATTTTTCCTTTTTTGTTTCCTTAACGTTTCTGGTTCTTTCTTATAATTCAAGTATAATATCCGATATTTATTGTTATTTCTTTTTGAGACGACTTATTGCCGTCATGGTTAGCGTCACAAGCTGCGGAGGAAAATATATGTAAATAACAGGTTTGCATCTACACTCTCCTAGATATTTTTACCGATTTGGTTTAATTACGGTTTATGTAACTTATTTGGTAATTTAATACAATTATAATATTCGGTATTGGATGTTATTTATTAGAAACAAGAATGACCTTTGTCCACGAGAGAATTTGTTGCGTTTTTCTTTCTGGACCACTCCGTCCTCCACGGTGTTTGAATTGAGTTGCAGTTCAGTTGCAATACTTCAGTTTCACAGTACAAAGTGAACATGGTTAGCGCGTGTTTACGGAAGCAGATGCAGTGTATGAGGAACAGTGTTTACCTACATTCCTAAAAGCAAACATTACAACGAACATTGTCGAGTTCAGGCGTTGTCCCGCGCGTATAACAAGTAAAATGTATTGGTCAGAACGTATTATCTCAGAATATGCACAATATCCACAACGTGGAAAATGAGAGTATAAGAGCGAGACAGTTGGAGCTGGCGCAAACGATTTATTTTACCCTCGACAATTTTATTAAGAATTTAGCCAAAAGTGATTTTATCTCAGTTACTTTATTATTCTCAATCGCTTTCAGATAAATGTACCGTGTAATTTTACGCACATCATCTTTGTATACACAATGAGCTACGCGCCAGCCCGGAACGGGCGCTGAAGACCGCTGCGGTCGCAAAGCAAATCACGATGAGCAGCTCGTCGTGTTCCGTGGGATGTAGCGGGTCGCTTCAGAGCGTCGTGCTGTAGCCACACTAGGTAGATAGCACGTCTGGCCTGCGCCACGTACCGTCTGAGGACGGCTTAAGAGAGCACGGACGATAGGAGCGCTACAGCTGTAGCGTGCGACATGTGGAAGTTTGAGATGGGCGGCAGGCGAGCACGGGAAGCCAAGTGGTTGAGGAAACCGCTGGCCCGAAGCGCGAAACCGCGATAACTCCCGGCATGACTCACATTTTCACTCGTCGCCGTTTTTTAGTACCAATGCCCTCAGGCAGCCACTGCCATTCCTTTCTTTCCTAATCTTTCATACTTCCCCTCCTTTATCAACAATGTGTAAATAAAATGGAATTAAAATCCACTATACCAAAAGGACTGAAACCAACGTAAAATGCGAAACTCTGCTATGCAAATCTCTAGAGCACTCTAAACTCTATAACACCCATTCATTAACGACGAGCATATATTCGTCAACAGTTTATGCCCATAAATCAGCAGCTTCAAAACTGGATGAAAGAAACAATGAAAAATGGGCGTCTGGGGGAGGAAGTGCTCCAAACCACGCTACTCGCAGGAAGAGGCACAAAACCGACCGTCAGAGAGAGAAATGTTACAGCTGAGAACAGAACTGGTGCGGAATTCCGCATTTGTCGCAGAGGGCCAGTAGGAGGGGAAACTCCACTAAGATATGAACCACCGACAAGTGCAACGAGGGGAGGCTCACTGCGCGGAAGGAAGCTATGGATCAGCCTGGAATGTCCGGCGCGGGGGCGGCAAAGGACAGTCGATGCCCTCCGAGAAGGGTGTAAGGAAGCTGCAGTGGTCTTCTACATTGAGCGGAATTTATTAGATGGGGCAGTAGCCTGCCAGTTGCTGTTCCAGTTTTGGATGAGCGGAGATCTTTTCTACGCCAGGGATTGTCAAGGGAAATGGGTAGTGAGTAACTGCTTCTCCAGCCAACTGGTCAGCCCGTTCATTCCCCAGGATATCCACGTGACTGGGGACCCAGAGAAAGGCAATGGAGCAGACGGCATGACGTAGGTCTGCGAGGAGATCGTAGACACAGCTGACCAAAGCATGGGAAGAATAGCATTAGTCTATAGCCTGCAGGCTGTACAGATTAAAACACGGCCCAGAGCAACCAGTTTCATGAAATGAAGAGCTCTACTGATGGCCAACAGCTCTGCTGTAAACGCACTACATCATTCTGGCACAGAATGGCATTCTATACAGATGGGGGATGTAAAAGCCTATCCCGTATGACCGGTAGTTTTCGAGTCATCAGTGTAAATAAGAAAATCGTGACACCCTGAAATTTTGTAAGTGCTGGGTGCAACGCCGGAAGATTTTGGGGTTAGACTGAAGCTTTTGGACCTTGGAAGAGATCCAACCGGAATTGTGGACGAGGCACCATCGAAGCGGGTGTACACAGTATAGCACAGCGAGTACAGTCAATGGAAGGGAGGTGAAAGACCCTGCAAGGAAAGCCAGCCACAATCCGATGGGTAATCCCACTCGAGGGCGATTATCAGGACTATCGCCTGCAAAATGAAAGTGATATGTGGGGTGAGCAGAGAATTGCCGAATGCCAATAGCGTGGGACACAAAAGCTGATTCTGCCAAATCTAGAGACGGAAGATTCCTGTTTCAGCAAGAGGACTGTCGACAGGGCTGGTCCGAAATGCACCACAATGTTGAACTGGGTCCAATAGTTTCAGTGTAGAAGAAGGTGTCGAGCCATAAACCTGTCACTCATAATCTAATTGGGACTGAATCAGGGTCCAATAGATATGAAGGAGGGTTGCACCATCTGCACTCAAGGATGAGAGGGGCTAGGAAATGGAGGGCATTAAGCTTCTGCATGCAGATTATCTTCAGGTGATGAATATGGGGCAGCCAAGTAAGTGTTTTATCAAAAAGTAGGCCCAAGAAACGTTGCTGGACTGTAGTCCTACAACAAAAATGCATTACCCTCGTTTTAGGAGGAAGAACTGAAAAACATGGGAGATCACCAATGTGGGGGCAGCCTAATGGCACCTTGAAGCTGGCGTTCAGCCGAGGCTATCGAGTAGAAGCTGTACCATATGCAAAAGTCGTCTACGTATAGTGCAGAAGTGACAAGAGGCCCAACAGACTCTGGCTAGTGGCCAGATCAGTAAGAGTATAACACTTTCACACAGAACCCAGTGAAACGCCGTGGGGAGCTGAAGGAAGAGCCGACCCTTACCCTGAACAGGCGGTGGGATAAACACTGACTGATAAAAATCGGTAGGGGGTGTCTTAAGCTCCAGTCATGAATGGTTCTTAATATATATTGACGCTAAGCGGTGTCATAGGCCTTATGTAGATCAAACAAAAGTGCAACAAGATGTTGACGTTTTGAGAAGGCCTGTATGAGTGCTGTTTCCAGTTGAAGTAGACAGTCTATATTAGACCATCCCACCCTGATCCCACATAGATACGGTGACAAGTCCATGTGATTCGAGTACCCTGCATAATATGCAGGCAACCATTCTTTCAAGTAATTTACATGGTACATCGGCCGGTAACTGTCCAGTGATGATGGATCCTGGCCAGACTTAAGAACAGGAACCACTATACTGTCCCTACAATGCGAGAGGAAAACACTGTGGAGTTAAATATGGTTGAATACCTGGAGGAGATATTGCTGTTGTGGAGGATTGTGTTGGTGGAGAATGCTTATATTCGCTTCCACACGACGCGAAAAATGTGAACGTGTATGAAAAATTTCAAATGCACCAGATAGACCTCTCTCTCTTACTTTTTAGAGTAAATCAAGCCACTGATCACAAAATTCACGCTACAACCAGCAGATTCTCCCCTAGTAAGACTCCAGGACGTTCTCCAAATCATGGTTTTGACTGATATTTCTAGGTGAAGGACTAAATAACCCCCATGTAGGCGAGAGGTACAACGCTTCCGTCGGATTCTAGGTGCATTCTTCTGAGACTAGTGGTATAGAGACAGATATACCAGACGGCAGAGTGCAGCGCCGTATTATTCAATCTAAATAACTAACAGTTATATGTATGGAGCCGTACTCTGCCGTCTGGTCAATCTGTCTCTATACCACAAATCCCTGAAGAATATATCTAGAATCGACGGAAGCGTTGTACCTCTCGCCTATATGGAGGTTATTTCGTCCTTCACCTAGAAATATCAGTCAAAAGCATAATTAGGAGAACGTACTAGAGTCTTACTAAGCGAGAATCCGCTGGTTGTGGCGTGAATTTTGTGATCGGTGGCTTGATTTACTCTAAAAAGAGATATAGCATATCTGGTGCATTTGAAATTTTTCATACCTCTGCACATTTTTCGCGTTGTTGGTTGCGAATATAAGCAATCTAGGAATATTCTTCTGTTGACAGACCCTTTTACCCTCGGTTGTGTGTGTAGATACCATTACAAGTTGTCTGTTGGCGTCGTAAGATGCCCTACACTGTTTCTGTAGTGTTATCGATGTGTGCTAATGCATCTGTAGTCGACGATACGATTACCTAAAATACTATACAGCATGTGTTCTACATGGTTAAACCAACTTGGTCTGGATGGTTAATAATGCAGTAGACTGTTGCTACTATGAATAATTTCTGTACAGGGGAAGTGGCGTATACGATATATATAGTAAGAGTTGAATAACGACGACAGTGTTCTGTCTCTCCATTTTGTGTTTTTACCGGGTTCTTAGAGATATGTTGTGTGGTCGTTAACGAAGGCATAGTCTTCTATGGTTAGTATAGTCCAGACCCTAACAAGAGGCGTTTATATTCGATTTTATCAGCTCTGTTTCTTGTTCTATTACCTTATCTAAGATTCATAGGATCGCTTGGTAAGATACATGTTGTACTTAACTGTGTGAGGTCTAAATGTCTGATCTATCGACATCTGGAATCAAAGGATGCGTTGTACCTCTCGCCCATATTGATTTTATTTGTTTTTCGCCTATAAAAATCACTCAAATTATAATTTGGAGAATGAGTTGGAGTCATACTAGGACATGATCCGTTGTTTGTGATGTGAATTTTTGTGCTCAGTAGCTTTATTTACCACAAAACCGACATAGAACTCGATCCGTTGCATTTTAAGTTTTTCGTGCCTGAGCACAATTTTTGGTGTTGTTGGTTGCGAGTATAATCAATCTACTTTAGTCCCAAGAGCTTTAAAATATCGCGTTGTGCAGGGATTTAACTAGTTCTTCACCTACAGTGTTACACGAAAGCATAATTCTAGGAAAATCCCGCTGTCTTATTGGAAAACGATTCGAAAGTTATGACGTGTATTTCTTTGATCTGTGAGTCTATTTACTTTAAAAAGAGAACTGGGTCTGTTGTGTTTTTTTTTTTTTTAAGTTATCGTAGCCCTATACAATTTTCGTGATGCAGGAGGTATATAAACAACCTAGAAAGTTGATCTAAACTTTACCTTTCGAGCGTATAACTTATACAGACAAACCTTTGTTGGGGTACATAAAGCTAAAGGTATTGGCTCTGTTATTCCATGGGATTATTATAGCAAGTACGCATCTGCCAGTTGTTGATTAGTATTGAGTCGCATTTGGACACTGACCGAGTATAAAAGGAAGTGGTTAGGGCTAGAACATTTGTAGCATAGCGTGCTGTTTTTTGATTTTTAATGGTTCTTCGTATACAATGATCATGCAAAAGCATATTTCGAATAACATCTAGGTGTCTTACTAGGTAAGGAACCAGTGAGTTTGAATTGAATTTCTTCGATCTATGGCTCCTTTCGTCCTAAAAAAGGGTCGTATGCGGATCCGCTGTGTTGTAATCCTATGGTGTTGGTGTGAAAATCAACAATCTGTGGATCGCTTTGTCCTCAAAAAGGGTCAGAGTTGGAACTAATGTGTTGTAAGCTGCCGCAGTACAGTATCTTTTTCGAGATGTGGGAAGTGATGTATCATATCGATCGATATAGTGTCTTATTTCGTCAGCTATTGGATATGTAATTATCCGCTGTTCTAGTCTACAGCTAAGCAGGTGTTCCTTTAAATCGATGCAATGAACAGACTTTCACTTATTGTGCATAGGTTCATCCTGTATAAATTTCGTTCTTATTCTACTTATCGAATTTCTAAAAACAATGTTTCGTTTCTGTAATAGATACATCGCAAATTAGCGCTCATCCGACTGCGTTTATTTGTGTGTGAGATAGTTTATCGCTACCTATATTTTCATCATGCATGTTATAACGACGGCTGTAGTCGTCTCGTACGATAAAAACCACATTTCTGTCAGCTGCGAGGAAATAATGAATGGAAATGTCGCACTATTTGTCGGTAATACGCCGGTGTGTGGTTGTCTATGATCTGTAGAGGCTAGTAAGAGATGGTCTTTATTGTGCTAGTGGTGTATTTAAGAGTGATGGTATAGCTGTGCCAATCTGATCCTTTTCTTTTTTTTTATTCTTACGTTTGTTGTTACACCCAGCGTAATTCTATCTTCGTAGTCGGGAGCGGTGGTCTTGGGGTAAAGCGCTCGACTGGAAACCGCGAGTTCGAAACCCGGTCAGACCTCGGATTTTTTCAGTCTGCGCTTTAACCCATCCTTCACCTCTCAACGATGTGAGGAGTCGCCAGAAACGAGACGTGGTTCGGATTCCACGTTAAGCTGTAGGTCCCCTTTCCCCGGTTGGATAACTGGGGTAGGCTAGGGACACGCAAGTCGCAGAAGTGGCGTCCAATTGAAAGACTTGCACCAGGCCAATGAGCCACACGAAATTATTATCTATCTTCGTAAAATTAGCTGTCGTGTATATTCGTTACCTGGTGTGGTCTATGTATCCTGGCTTGCGCGAAATACCGATTTCGAATTGCTTAGTCACACCATTCGTTGTAACGCAGAAGTCTTCCGCATTTGTAGAAATGCATATTGATACTTAGTAGCGTGGTTGTGTGCTAGAGGTGCGGCGCATTTATCTCGTTTACTTTACGAATGGACGCAACTCAGTAGCGTAGCGGAGATGTTTACGTTGGCAAATTAGTGTTCTTCGGTCTAGAAGCATCTAGTTAGGTGACTTAAAGCAGGTTAGTTACATTCGTTGGGGTGTGTGTTTAATCGTATGTTTAGTCTCTAAAGGATTGCTCTTGGCGTTCGATAAAAAAATCTGGTATTAGTTCGAAATGGCGTAAACTATTTTACGTTGCTGGTTGTATGGATTATAAGAAAAAGAACTTGGTGTTGATCTGGATCTTTTTCTGCTAGCTGTTCTGTGTGCGCGTCAATCATTTTTACGATGTTAGTGGTTGTTTGTTGAGAGTAATGATTTGTTAGAAGGGGGATAGGGTAGCTGTTTGAGTGTGAGTGCTCGTTAAACTCACTAGGTATGTGGTCTAGTGATTGCCGGAAAGCGTTTCAGAAATATTGTCTGCTAGACTATACAATGGCAAAAGTTGTAGGATTACTCGGTTGGATGTTTGGGTCAGGTCAACCAACAAATGTAGTTGTTGGGAGGGGAGAGTTCTAAGCTTTATTAAATTGCTTTGATGGACACAGTCTATGATGTGTCTGGGAATTCTTGCCTGTTACCGATCGCTGTTATAAGGCTGTGATAGCTTGTTTATGGAGATTGTATGTGGGGAACTTGGAGATGGTTATGTCCGTTTGTAATGGGTTAGTGATGACTGTAAGGATAGTCCTGTCTGGGTTGCGTTTGGAGGTTGTTATAGTCGTAATACAGAGATTGCTGCATGCTATTTGGATCAGAACATTTGTAGAAACGAATTGGAATGGTTAGATCAGTTTGCTGTAGGTTAGTGTTGACTGTGGTTGTAGTCCTGTAAATGTTGAAAATAATTTATTACTCTTTGGTCGAGGGTCAACGGGTTTTATAAAACTCCTATAGTTTGGTTCCTTAAAGTGATCTAGTTGTAGCCAATGGAGCGCGCGCGCTCTTGTGTGTGTGTGTGTGTGTGTGTGTGTGTGTGTGTGTGTGTGTGTGTGTGTGTAGAGGGGTAATACAAAGAAGGAGATGTGCTGATCTTTTAAATTATACCGGCGTAGTAAATTGAAAAACCCCTATGGTTTGGTAACAAAGTGGGCTAGTTGTAACAAATGGAGTGCGTGTGTGGAGAGGTAATGTTAAAGAAGGAAATGTGTTGATCTTTATGTTTTAGTGGTGGAGCTTCCATCTATAATACAACAGCTTCGTGTAGATGGCTACTATCTCCCGGATTTGGACAACACATAAGATTTCGAAGGGATTTATTCAACAAAGTGGAGCTCGAATCCGCGTAAGACATCCGGATGGATGGAGACTAGGCATGGAACATCAATGTGGTTGTGGACAACAACAAAAGAGTTGGAATCGGTTGCTTAACGTGGTTGGCGTCGAACTGCCGGACAAGAATATATTATAAATTTGTCAAAACAGTAGCCCTGGTTTCAGCAAATTTATTGGTAACCACATTATCGATTTTATAAAGCGTCCAGACAGAAGATTACGAGAGATTTTACGTTTGCGCCGGTTCGAGAACATGGCATTAGCAGGTTGGAGGAATGTGGTTATGGGCTGTATTTACAAGTGCGTCATTGTACAGTGTGTCATTCCCGTCCATATGGTGTTGGGTAACAAATGTCATAGACAATAGTAGTTGTGTTGTGTTGTGTTTGGAGAGAGTTAAAAACTTTATTCAATTGCGTTTATGGAAACAGTCTACGTTGTCTCAGGGAGATCTTGCCTGTTACCGATGGCTGTTATAAGGCCGTCTGTGGTAACTTGCTTACGCAGAGTGTATATGGGGAACTTGGAGATGGTCATGTCCGACTGTGCTGGGTTAGTGATCGTGTGTTAGTGGTTTTTAATTTACGAGTGGTGTGCGATGGTAAATAATTGCTGATCTTTTAACTTAAACCTGCGTAGTAAATTCGACAATTTCGTCATGGAGACAATGTTTCAAATGTTTGTATAGCTTATGGGACTTAACTACGGGGTCATCAGTCCCTAAACTTACAAACTATTTATCAAATAGCTTATCCTAAGGACGGCACAAATATCCATGCCCGAGAGGGGATTCGAACCCCCGACCGTAGTGGCCGTGCAGACCATGACTGGAGCGCCTCAGTCCCCTCGGCCACCGCGGCCGGCATGGAGACAATGCGAAGTTACCATTTCTCCTACCTGTACCTTATAACGAGGCTAGCTGATGTTAAACGTAATCTGCAACTTCGTGTAGGTGAGTTTCATCTCCTGGATTTGGGCATCCCATACGATTTCGTTGGGATTTTTTAAAAACAGAATGGAACTGTGCGAGTTCCTAGCATCCAGCTTGGAAGGAGACTGTATAGGGCAGCTGAAATCGATTGACGTCGAATTGCCGAGTAATACATTTATTTGTCGAATCAAGAGTTCTGGTGTCGATAAAATTACCGATAGTCACCTTATCGATTTTATAGTAGGCATTTCCGGGATACTTTTACCTCATCGTTTGACATTACAAAACTGGAGAGGTTAACAGTATACGCTTACGGACTAGATTGGAAACTAGGATAGTTAATATTTACAAAGTGCGGCCGTGCACTGTGTGTCACTCCCATCCATCCAAATTGACTGGTGTGTCCGTAAATCTAGCGAACTCTGGGACGTATAAGGGTTAGTTTGCGTTTGCATGCTAATGGGTAGAAATACTATGATCGATGTATGCGGGCTTTCGGGTGCGATGTAAGTGTTTGCGACCAGTACATTGCATGTAGCAGTCTTAACAAAAAAAAAAAGTGTAGACACACCATGTTCTTTTAATGATCAGGTGTTGCGGTGTGTAGGTTAGCATTCTAGATATCTTCGTTTGCGGTAGAAAACTACTCGTAATTGGAAAAAAAATCCTAGTTCGGTTTATTGATTGTTGTTGGGTTTTGTGAAGGGGGCTAAACGGCTAGGTTATCAGTACCCTGTTCCCAGCTAAGAGAGCACATCATTTAATGAGCGGGTAAAGGAGTATTCCACGTCTAATGCGCGAGACGGTCAAAGTGAAAATGAGTGCTAAGACAACAGTTAAAGGAAAACCAGTAAAGTAGTGGACCAAACAGACAACAGCACTAAAATAGCACAGCTAAGATTGTGGCTGGCTGATCGCAAAGATAATAAAGGATGAGCCAGCCATTCTGCTCACATTAGAACTGCCAATCAAAGATAGGACTGACAGGACGAAGGTGAAAAAAGATTAAAACCGTTGGAATGGTGTGTGCCTGAAATATCAGGCTTATGTACCCACCATTAAATCACACGATAAAAACCAGCTGCACGAATAAAATCTAAAACACGATCAACCATAGTAGCATCGTCTCCTAACATAGCCATGTGTGGCCGATTCGTAGGCGGCAGAGAGCAACCGGTTCCCTACAAGATGAACGCAGGGAGGGCTTCCATGTGGTCGTAGATAGCTTCATTGCACGGAGATTGTTTGGTTGAGCAGAGTTAGCCCACTCGGAATTCCAAAGGCCATCTTCCGATGGAACTCCAGTCGGAGAACGCTCTCTGAAAGACCAATTTCCAATGGACTGGAGGTAGTAGTCTGCTTAGACAGCTTAGCCACACGTTCGTTGCCAGGAATACCTATGTGACCTGGCGTCCAAACAAAGACCACAGAGCGACCAGACCGAACAAGCCTGGAAACAGACTCCTGAATGGATCGCACCAAAGGGTGTTTGGGGAAACACTTGCCCAGGGCTTGCAAGCAGGGAGTCAGAACAGATGACCAGAGGCTCCCCAGAGCACGCTCTGGGATGTTCAAGTGCCCGATAGATGGCAACCAAATTCTCAGTGAACACGCTATTCCCACGGGGCAGTGAATGCTGTCCGATATGCTCACCATGGACATAAGCATACCCAGCACGGCCGTCGACTAGGGAACCATCCGAGTACACAACTTCCGCACCATGGAACGACTCCAAAACCGCCTGAACTGCAGATGTGGAAGGGACCAAGGGGCAGTGCGGGAAGATTAGTGAAAAGTGGGAGGGATGGGAAGGGACTCTAGTGAGGACAGAAGGGAGAGAACACGAACCGCGATCGAGAGACCTGACCTCGGCCGTTGTGGGAACGGGGGCGCTGCAGCTGGGAAAAGCAGCCTGCGATTCGGATGGTGAGGTGATGCATGAACGTGGGCAGCATAGGAGGATAATAACTGCTGCTGGCGGAATCGCAGGAGAAGGACTCCAGCTTCAGCAAGGAGGCTTGCCACTGGACTTGTCCGAAAGGCCCCTGTTGCTAAATGGACACCACTATGGAGGATAGGATCCAAGACTCACAATACAGATAGGGCTGCTGAATCGTACACAAAGCTCCCATAATCGAGGTGGGATTGAATAAGGGCCTTATAGATCTGCCAAAGACTTTGATGGGCGGCTCCCCAATCATTGTGGCTGAGGCATCATAAAATATTTAAGTACCGTGAGCACTTCTGATTGAGCTGACGAAGCTGTGGAACCCAAGTGAGCTGGCTGTCAAAGAGCATGTCGAGAAATCGGTGTGTCTCTTTGACACGTAGCAGTTCGTCGTACAAATAAAGCTCCAAATAGACAGCGCGACGGCGGCAGAAGTGCATAACCCGGATTTTCGATGGAGAGAATCGGAACCCATGGGTTGAGGCCCATGCAGTGCGGTTTTCTTGTGGCGCAGTCGCCATAAATGCACTGTGACAATACTTTCGCGTATGCACTCTATCACAAGTATGCGATCACCCGGGGTGGTGGAGGCAGCGTCGGTCTGGCGGCAGGGGGTGAGCAGGTCTGGACATGTCATGGGCGGCGCCTGGTTGGCGGCGGCGGCGGCGGTTGTGGACGTCAGTCAAGGACGCACGGAGGGGCGGACAGGGATGGAATAGAGAGGGTGTTGTTGTGCTGACATATAGTGGTGGGTATTATAAGTTTTTCTTGCCAAAAAATATTTGGAATAGCATTCAAGGAAAATTCAAAATTCCTATTTCCCAGGGGAATGACGTCATCCAAGATGACTGCCAGTGGCGTCGCTGACAAACAAAAGATGGGCGAATCTCACTGTGCTGAAACCCGCGTCATCCCACTATTGACGTGCACAGGGTTCTTGCCAGGCTTGAGCACCGGGATCAAAATACTCTCCCACCACTGTGATGCGAAAGCACATCATACCAGATGCGGTTAAACAGAGCGAGAAGATGATGCTGGCTCTCCACTGAGAGGTGTTTCAGTATTTGGCTGTGGATGGCATCAGACCAGGGGGCGTGTCAGGCCATTCAGAAAGAGCACTGAGGGACTCCCCACTCACTAAATGGTGCGTTATACGTCTCCGAGCTGCAGGCGGTAAATGAGAGGGGCCGTTCTGTCGGCTCCTTTAATATACGGAAGGCTGCGGGTAATTTGCAGAGACAGAAGCGGGAACGTAAAACATCTCTGCAAGTGTGGCTGGGTCTGTATACACCACGCTATTAGAGGAGATCCCAGTGATGCATGGTGACGACTGGTATCCCTTAAGGCACCCGAGTTTCCTCCATTCCTGTGCGGTTGAGGTACGTGACTCAACACTCCTGTTTCCGCCTTTTAATCAGCTAACGAGCACGGGCGCGGAGCCATTTAAAATTGATTAGGTGCTCCGGAGAGGGGTGCCGTTTGTATCGCTGTAAGACCCGCCTGCCGTCTTTAATGACCACAGCAACTTCCGGCGACCACCATGGCCCAGTCTTATGCCATGGGCACCCTGATGAACACGGAATGGTAGCTTCAGCAGCAGAAACTATTGAGCGAGTGGTGCTCTCGACCACCACATCGATATTAACGAGTGGGGAAGGGTCAACGATGGCAGCAGAGGTGTAACCTTCCCAGTTAGCCCTGTGTAGAACCCGTCTAGGCGTGCGTGTTGGGGATTGACATTGTGGAAGTGACAAAAAGATCGGAAAAGGAACACTGCCACACAGGTCATCGTAAACACTCCAGTGGACAGATGGCGGAACGTTGTGGCTGCAGACAGATCAATGATCGAGAAAATGGCATGTGCCACACTAAAATGTGTGGGGGCACCTGTGTTTAAAGAGGCAGAGGTCGAGTTTAGAAAGTAACTACTCGACAACTCTGACACGGCCAGAAATCTTACAACCACCACACAAGGTGCTATGGGCATTAAAATCGCCCAATGGGGGTCTTAAGTGCAGCCAGAACATCTGGAGGGAGGTAGATGCTGGAGATCGTCATCTCCTGTATTGTCCTTACAATGACAACCACTGCTTCTAGAGGTGTCTGAAGGGGCACAGGTTTGCTATAAACAGAGGTAAGGAAATATACACACACTCCATCTGAGACTCTGTTATACACAATGTGATTACAGAAGTATCCCCTATACCCACGAAGGGCAGGGGTCCGCATTTCCACAAACCAGGTTTCCTAGAGGGCAATGCAGAAAGCAGGTGTGATGCTCAAACATTGTCGCAGCTCAGCCAGGTGGATGACATTTTCCGACAGATGGAAAGGCATGGATGATTGGAGAGCACTTTTATGTATTTATTTACTCGTTCGGCATATACAAAGGCAAATACTCTTTAGTTAATTACAATATTCTTATACAACTATTCTATCAATACAAGGCTCTTACAGTACTAAGCTACATTACATATTCTCTCAAGCCACTTTACGGTTGAGTCACAGAGTCTGTGTATGTCTTTCAAGTCACCATCATAGCCATACACTTCACACATGAGTAAATGGTGCATTGTTTAGGTTTCACCACACTCACATTCGGAGGTGTCTGACAGGCCCCATTTCTTCATTAATTGCTTACTCAAAGGCAAATGGTGTGCGCTAATTATACCTCATCACTAACATCCACCAGTTGAGTCGTATCTGTCTACATCCATCATTGCTAAGGTGTCCCCGAGAGCAAGGTCCTCGGCAGACGCAATAATCTCCACCTCGTCCTCGGAAGGAGAAGTGGAGGGGTGTGGTGGCGCAGAAGCCACCATGGTGACCTTCGCCTTGTTTTTCATTTCTTTCTTGGTACTTTGACTCTTGTCCCTCTGGAGCTTTACCGGTGGCGAGGGCTTCTCAGCTTCAGTTACAGGAACTGAGGAAGAACGAGAAGCCCAGCGTCTAGCAGCCTTCGGTTTTGCCTTGTTGTTATCAACACTGGCTGAGCCCTAGGAAGGAAGTGTCCCGAGGGACCTCTTTCGAGCGAGAGAAGCCGGAGTGGGTTGCTGTGTCTTCGACAGAGGAATAGGGGATGCTCCAAGAGGAGTAGAAGGAATGGAGCCCCCAACCACCGTGAGAGTAGTCGTAATTTGGGGGCCGGGAGAGCCTACAGTAGGAGATGCAGCATGGTCTGCTGCAATCGCCGGAGAGGATGGCGACAGCTTTACTGCTGCAAAAGATGCAATAAATGTGACGGGGTGGAGTTGCTGATACTTCTTTCTGGCCTCAGAGTAAGACAACCGATCCTGACGAAGAACGGTGCTATCTGACGAACAAAGAGGATGATTCAGATCACAGTTCACGCAGAGGGAAAGCAGTGAACATGGAGCGTCCGGATGTGCTAGACGTTCCCAGTCCCTACATGTAGCGTTGGAATTACATCTAGGGGGCATTTGGCCGAATTTCCTACATTGAAAGCACCTCATAGGTGCAGGAATGTAAGGTTTTACGTCGCACCGGTAAATCATAACCTTGACCTTCTCAGGCAGGGTATCGCCTTTGAAGGCTAGGATAAAAGCAGTGGCAACCTTTTGATCTATTGGTCCGCTATGGACACGCCAGACAAAGTGGACTTCTCTGCGCTCTAAGTTGGGGCTTAACTCGTCGTCAGACTGTAACAATAGATCTTTGGGGAAGATAATGCCCTCAACCATATTCAACGACTTATGCAGAGTGATGCTCACAGGGACATCACCCAGCTTGTTGCAGGCACGTAGCGTCTGCGATTGGGCTGGGGATGCTGTTTTGTTGAGCACTGCGCCGCTTCGCATCTTGGACATATGTTAAACTTCTCAGTACTTGTCCTAAAGTTTTTCAACAAAGAAAAGAGGCTTTGTAGATGTAATTGACTTGCTATCAGTACGGCTACACACAAGGAATTTAGGGGACTATGGCTCATCTTTAGTTATAGCCCAATGTTCCTCCCACGTTGTGGCTAGGGAAGAGAATGTGCGTGAGTTATATGTTGCCACATTAAAATCAACTCTCCCTCTCTTAGAGATGGTGGTTTAACACCCACCAGCATTGTTCTGAGATCCTTACATGGTGTTCCCATGAGCAGCTAGGTATCTAAAGGTCCACCCAGGCAGAGCCCCGCTTGCCTGGGTAAGCCTTATACAACTGAGGTGCGGCAGGTCACCAGATGTTGCTTGCTAGCGACTGTTCAACCTCAACAGCCCTGCATCTCCTCGGCATGTAGTGTATCTTGAAATTGAGTTTTTTATAGAGGTTTGTACCACCCTCGCGACCCTGGCGATTAAGCCAAGATCTCTGGGGTCTGAAACATACAATGTTCCACCATCGTGCTGAACGATGGTCATTGAAGCACGCACAGAGCTTACAGTGTAGTGGACTGTTGGCGTGAGTCTACAGCTCGGGATCCCAAATTCGCCAAGCCTGTACTCAGCAAATGAATGCTGAGCGCCTGAGAGGGGGGGGAGGGGATGAAGGGGGGGTGGGGTAAAGGATGTAACAGGGGATATGGTAGGTATCATTTGAACTGGATGCATGCGCCCATATTAGCTGCGGGTCTCCGTGTACGTTAAATATTCAAGAGACTTCTACTCCTGTATTTTTTTCTCCTTTTTGTAGACTGGGTAATCCTGTGAGTGCGAGCAATGGTGCTGCTGACAATTTACGCACACAAGGGGTGGAACACATGCGTTCGTCTCATGGAGTAGGCATCCAAATTCACCGCATAGAGGAGCTGCAGTACAGCGAGAGGACACGTCCAAACTGCATACACTTTATTTATATCAGGGGAGGCGGGATGTATGGCTTGACATTGCATTTATAAATCATGACCTACTCCTTCTCTGGGAGTTGATCCTCCTCAAGACCAAGATAAAGACGCCGTTGTCAGTTTGATTACTCTTGGGGCCTCTCTGAATACGATGAATAAAATTGAATCCTCACCGTTCCATATTGGTCCAGAGTTCCTCGTCAGTTTGAAGGTGGTGGTCCCAATGAAAAGTAACTCTCTGAACCATGTTCAAAGACTGGTGAGGGTTAGAGGCATGGGAATGTCGCCAAGACATTCGCAGATGCGCAGATTGGGTGGCAGAAAAAGTTTGTATGAGTGATCATTCCTCCATCAGTCCTGGTGCAGACCAGAGTCCAGAAAGGGTTTCACCCCAAGCAAGCATGCCTGGCCTTCCTCCCGATGTGTAGCTACGGAGGGGAAGGTCCTCTTATCAGAAGTAGCCACCTTAAAAGTTCCATTCCTGCCTTCAGAGACAGCCGTAGCACAACTATTTTGTAATTACACAACTTTCATCGTGTGAAATGTCCGCCCTGTTACCACCCACTTCGATCAGGGCTCTCTCCAAGGGCACCACCCAGCCACAGCAAAGGCCACCTGGCACGATGGCCATTGCTGAGAGTCCTGATGCCCCAGGAGGCCTTTTGTTCTTCGCTGGCAAACACTACTGACTGATCTACCTGTGTGCTGCTTAAGGCCTATCCTCACAGTTTTAGTACCGCGAATACATCTTCTCCTGCCGTCCAGACTTCACAGAAGTTATCTTGTGAACCTAGCAGGACAAGCATTCATGGCAGAAAGGAAGTTGTTGAGACATTGCTTAGCTGCAGTCTAGGGAATATTTGCATAGTGCGATTTTCACTCTAAGCAGAGTATGCGCTGCGCCCCCACATTCGTTACCTGCGGTCCACCTGACTTAACACCCTCCTGCAGCACCACACTTCAATGCTACGGCTCTCTTCCAGGTTTCTCGCTGACCAATTTCCTTCTCACATTGACGACAACATATAATGCTAGTGAACTCTGTCAAGAATGGTGTCTTTGCCTGTGCTAGTATATTTCTTATGTGCACCTTGCTTCATCCAGCGTCGGTTATCGTACTTGTAGCAGAATTCCTTAACTTCATCAATGTCGTAGTCACCATTTTGAAGTTTCGTACTACTTTCATTTCTGCTACTTCTCGTTGTTTATAGCTTTCCTTGGTCCACTCTCATTCCATATTGTGTACTCATACTTATTTCATTCAACAGATCCTCTACTTCATCTTTCCTTTCACTGAGGATACTAATGTCATCAACAAATTGTATCAAGGATATCCTTTCACCCTGAACTTTTAAATCAATCTCTTTTTATTTATTTTTTTATTATCTTATATTTTTGTCACTGATTCTTCGAGTATATATTGAACAGTCATGGTGAATTACTACATCCCTGACTTACCACCTGAGGAAATAATTCTTCGTCTTGCAATATTATTATTTCTTCTCGGGTGTTCTACACGTTATATATTAGTCGTATTGACCAATAAATTACTTCTATTTTTCTAAAAATTTCGAACATAGGTTTAACAAACCATACTAGCTTGTCTTGCTTTGTCTTCAGTCATTCTTCAATTACAAAGCGAAATGTAAAAACAGCCCGTCTGGTTCCTTTATCTTCTCTAAAAGGAAACTTATTCCCAATATTTTACTTCTACTCTTCTTTATATTATTCTCGTCAGCAGCTCCCATGCATGAAAAGCTGATGGTGGGGCAAACCTGAAATCTGAATTTATGACCTGTAGATCTGACTGATTCATCGTGTAAATGAAATTTAACGGATTTCTTTAAATAATCGAATGGATGACTTCACACTTTTCATTATTCAGGCACAATTGCCAATTTCAGCACAATACGGATATCTAAATCATTTTGGAGTTACTTAGTTTACAAACTACTTATGAACTAACTAACACTAAGGACGGCACAAATATCCATGCCCAAGGGGGGAGTCGAACCCCCGACCGTAGTGGCCGTGCGAACCGTGACTGAAGTGCCTCAGTCCCCTCGGCCACCGCAGCTGGCTATGCTGTAATGATCTTTGCAACTTTCCAGCCCTTGGGTAGGTATCTTCCACTGAGCGAGCAGCTGTACATGATAGGTACTGGGTATGAAGCTACTGCATCTACACTATGAAAAGAACCTAATACAGTCTGGACCAGAAGACGGTTTTGTTAAATGATTTAAGTTGCTTTACTACTTCAAGGATACGTACTTCTAAATAACGCTAGCTGGCAGATGATGATGTTTCGAATTATGGAGGTATTTGTTTTGTCTCAGAATATTCCCGATCAAGTTAACTTCTGAAGTAAATTTTAATGATCATAGTGAGAATTCAAAATTCGTGAGGCCCGTCCATATGAAGGCGAAGATTGGTAAGGAAGTCGCGCAAGTGTTTGAACAACTGCTGCAGCCCGGAACGAAACGATGTTCGAACACATCCTGCATAGCAACTACGGAGAAAGTTTTACTATGGATATTTCAAAGGGGTAACGATGGAATTAATCACTACTGCACACACACCCTCTTGAATTGGTCACAGGTTTCACAGGGCAATCAAAAGCGAACGTGAATGAGCTTCGATCTTATAGGATTGTACAAGTGGATAGAAAAATTACACTAGACGTTATTGACTAGTACAGTCGATCTATTCACAGTACAATTAGAAAAAGGAACATAGACGTGAGAGACAACAGGCTCCTGAAGGCAGTATATTGTCACATTAAGATGGAGGATCCGTGTAAGCAAAAATTCACTGTCGGGGAATCGGTGCGTATTTGAAAATACAGAAAATTCTGAAGCGTATGTTTTATTCGTATTAGCAAAATGGCTCAGGTTTCCACCAAATTAGAAGAAATGGGTAGGTAGATGCTTTGTGACTTTGGAACGATGTGATGTGCTCCAACTCGGCCCCGATTGGCTATCAGGATGACGCGACGTGTGGGTGACAAAAGGGCAATGCGCTACCTAACTTGGATTTCACCCTTCACTACGGTATTGTGCCTTTTTTGTGAGGCTTCCTTCTTATACTTTTGGATTACGGAAAAATGCCCTGTACACGGAATACTGCGTTAAAGATCTCTCCATAATAAGTTTTTTGTTCTAGCACACAAAGGAAAACTTTTCGCATATATTTGTGTGTTACAGTTAACAACACTGCCATACCGAGTTATAAAACTATTGTCTAACATTTATTGCGTACTATCTTCTCGTGGTAACCTTAGAAAACTTGAAATTAAGAAAAGAGAGACAGAGTGAGAATTTCAGAAAATCAGACATGCAAATATCAGAAAATGTACTTGTAAAGAAATGCAATTAAGAAAGAGAATGATTCCCGAAACGCTTTGCACTAAGTGGTGCAGCTGGCAATTATTTAAATCGTGAAGTTGTCTTTTGGAGGGGAGGGGGAGTGTGAGTTGTGCAGCACGAGAAATTGATTCAAATCACTACGAAAATAATCTGCTGCCGCTTCAACGTTTAGAACCGGAATTCAGGTTGCCTCGTGAGCAACTAAAATGTAGGCTTTGTGGACACGGTCGGACCCCTCCGCTGGTATAAGGTACGTTCGAACGCTGCAGATACGTGCGCGTTACGACTTTAGTGGCGGCGAACGTTTTGTAGATGCCACTGGTGGGTAGTTGTGGCCCGCAGTCAGAGATCGATACGGTGTCAGGAAAACTAGCGGTAAAGCTGCAGTCTGCCAAACTGTGGTGTGTTTTGTGTAACGTATCCTTAAGATGTGCCAGAGTGCAGGCAGGCAGGCAGGCAGCAGGCAGAGCCGGCAGGCTGCAAGGCAGGCAGAGCGCGGCGGACTTACGTGCGGCGGCGGCGGCGGCCGGCGGCGGAGTGGCGGCCAGCGCGGCGCTCTGCGGCACCCCGGCCTACCTGGGGCCTCCCCGGGCATCCCCGGGCCTCCCCGGGCATCCCCAGCCGCTCGCAGGTCGATACGCCGGCCACGCCCTGGCCGCGCCGCAGCATCGACCCGCCCGGGACCTCACCGGGCACGGCCCCACCCAGCCCAGCCCAGCCCGGGCGACGCCACCCTTCTGCAGACGCGCTCTGCTCACCCGCGGCCGCCGCGCAAAATACCGTTAAAATGGCGGCTAGCTGCGCCAACACCCGGGTATTAATGGCCGTAGCCGACACCAGTTATCGTTTCACATTCGTAGACGCACCTGCTTTCGGTTATCGAGGGCAATCCAATATGTTCAAAGCGTACAAATTTTCCTAATGACCCCAGTGGACGGAAAATCCCTAACGTTGTTTCTGGCTCACGACGCTTTTGCACAGCTGTTCCAGTCGAAGGTTCGAGTCCTCCCTCGTGCATCGGTATTTCTACTCCTTAGTATAAGTTACTGTAAGTAACTCCTAAGATCGGAACTGCAGAATGGCACGACACAACAATCTGTACAACGTGGATTTGGAATTTTATCTAATAAATACACAATTTTCCACCCTCCAGTCTACGTTCGTGTGGCGAATACCGTTACGTTAGACAGTTGCGCACTTCACAATTTTGAGGAAACATGACTACAATCCTCAAAGAACGTTCACATACAGAACAGAATGCGTTCCTGTACACGCCGGTTCAATCCCGCCCACCAGCAAAAATTTATTACTTTGTAATTAACAATTCCAGAATATTCTACATCTTTCTTATGTTCACTTGTAAATTCTACTTGTTTCTTACCTTAACTGTTCTTCTAATTTCTGGTACTTTCTGTCTGTGTATAAATAGCAGAGCACTCTACCCCAGAGACAGTCAGGGCTGTGTGAATGTTAAGTTAGTAATAAACGTGCTTTCAGCATAAGTGCTGTGTTCAGTTACCTTCTAAGTCAAGCGTGCTTGCCTTTCAACGCGACAATATTTAAAAGCAAGTCGTACATCTCACAATATAGCATACAATGACCATACATCCATTCAAGTTCCTAAAAATATTCTAATGAGCAATAATTTTCTTTACATATAAAGCACAGAGTCCGTATCTTTGTGTATACCTATTGCATCCAAATCTACAGTTTCCTTCCACTGACATTGATTGGTAAACGCGCCAGGTATCCTGTGCAACAGCTGCATCACCGTGGCTACGATTAGCCAACGTAAAAGCTGTCGCTTACACCGACTGGAACCGGAATACAAGGGATATAGCGAGTACATCCTTCCAAAACTCCGTATCATCAGAAGAACCATGAACACGAAACCAGAGGTAAGCCAGCTGAACATCAAACACCCATCGGTGCTCTCTGCAGACGCTGGACAGGACCCCAAAAAATGGCTAAAAGGGTTCTACCGAGTCGCCAAGTACAACAGGTGGGATAATACAATGTGCTTGGCCAACGTTTATTTCTACCTGGAAGGAACAGCCCAGCAATGGTTTGAGAACAATGAAGACAAGCGGAATGACTAGGAAATGTACCAGACAGAACTTAAGAAGACGTTTGGAGACCGCCAGCGACAAATCCGCTCGGCGGAAGAACAACTGAAGAACCGGGCCCAACGACTTGGTGAGCCGACACACTCGTACATACAGAATGTTTTGGCCCTGTGTGACATAGTCAATTCGAATATAACTCAGGCCGATAAAATCACACACCTGATGAAGGGTATTCCAGAAGATATGTACCAAGCTCTTCTGATAAAAGACGTCGCTACGACAGAAGAGTTCATCAAGTGGTGCCAGCGTATTGAAGAGATGCAACAGAGGAGGGTTGGACGAAAGAAGTGTGACAGACTCCCGAATGTAGTCCCTATGGACGTTGTCGAAGACCAGCATGACTTCGCTTCTCTCATACGACAAATTGTGAGAGAAGAATTACAACAATTTACGACAGCCGGGACTGTTATACCGAGCGAGCATCAGATTATGGCCATGGATGTAAGCCCTAAAAGTCACGAGGCAGCCGACGCCGCTGCGCTGAGGAAGAGGTATTTCAGGCTTTAGCTCCTGTCTGCCCCATTAGTCGCACCCGACGTGAAGAATGGCGTCGCCCTGCTATGACTTACGCCGCAGCCGCCAAACGGCAGCCTATGAACCGGCCGACGCGGCCACAACGAACTCTCCCGGTAACTATGACGTCCCGTAGAAAAACAGACGTTTGGAGGACAGAAGACAACACGCCATTGTGTTTCTACTGTGGGTGCCCTGGACATGTCGTACGCTACTGCAGAGAGAGAAGACTAGTATTCCACGATTATTTTGCCTCAAGACGTCAGCCATCAGAGCAGTTCCATCCCAGGCAGTCACCTGCTGAGGAGTTCAGTCGACCTATGGGAAGAAGCCCATCGCCGTACCCTAGACGCTCAACGACGCGCCGCAGCCGTTCACCGTCGCCGTACAGAGGTACCAGTCGCTCGCCTAGCCGTCGCGCACAGGAAAACTAAGCGAGGTGACCATCGAAGGGGGTGAGGCCGCAGATAAAAATCCTCCATGGACGACAGTCGCTAAGATGTCGGGAAATCTCATCGACGTCATAATCGACGGCCAACCTGTCCGGGCACTTGTTGATTCAGGAGCGCCTTTCTCCGTATTGTCGGATAATTACCGCCGCACACTAAAGAAGACAATGTTCTGTGATGCGAGGGCAACTGTGCTGAAGGTTGCGAATGGAAAGTACGTCCAGCCAGCAGGAACTTATGTCGCAAGAATAACCATCAACAACAGGACCCAGCCATTTGAATTTGTCGTGTTAACAGAATGTAGCCACAATGTCATCCTCGGATAGGACTTACTTCAGGCATCCCAAGCTATCATTGACTGTGGAAGATCTGAGCTGTAAATTGAAGTTATTCCGACGGATACAAGTACTTCAGAATTTTCTGGGAAGTTATTTGCCGTTGACAATGTGACATCCCGCCGTTGACGATGAGAAGAGTTGCAGTCAAAAACAGAGATGAGTGCTTAAACTGTGAAGTGCCTGTTGATAGTAAAAAGTTTATGAAGCTCACCAAAGAAATTTACATACCAGCGGCTATCATAAGCATTACCGGAGGTCGAGGAGAGATTTGGATCACTAATTGTCACGAGCAGTCGCAACTTATCCCCAAAGGAATGTGTATCGGGACAACTGAACCACTCCAGGACGGTGAGGTCAACGTCATCAACGAAGACCCATGCTCTGCTGTTAGTACAGACAACAAGTTGGAGGAATCAAACGTGGAACTGCCAATAGGGCCTGGACTGACCAATGAACAACGCCAGCGGGTGTTATCTATACTACGTCAATTTTCGGATGCATTCACACCTCAGCAGAGGAAAAGTCAGACGGAACAACCGACGATAAGGCATCGTATCAATACTGGCCATCATCCACCAATTAGCCAGCGTTCGTATAGAGTGTCGCCAGCTGAAAGACGGATAATTCGGGAGGAAGTGGAGAAGATGTTGCGAGATGAAATTATACAACCTTCAGAGAGTCCTTGGTCGTCTCCGGTGGTCCTTTTAAAGAAAAAGGATGGCACGTGGCGATTCCGTGTCGACTATCAGCGGCTGAACAATATCACAAAGAAAGATGTCTACCCACTGCCGCGCATTGACGACACCTTAGACTGCTTGAAAGGTGCTACATACTTCTCAACTATGGACATGCAGACAGGTTACTGGCAAATCGAGGTTGACGATGCTAACAGGGAGAAGACGGCAATTAGTACACCCGACAGCCTCTATGAATTCAAAGTAATGACATTTGGATTATGTAATGCTCCGGCCACATTCGAGTGCATGATGGACAACTTGCTTCGATACCTTAAGTGGACGACGTGTCTTTGCTATTTAGATGACATTGTCGTTTTCTCGAAAACATTTGAAGAACATCTGAGTCGCCTGTCAACTATGTTGAAGTGTGTTCAGGCTGCAGGACCCCGCCTCAATCCAAAGAAGTGCCTCTTCGTCGCAAAAGAGATAAAAATTCTGGGGCACCTAGTCAACGGAGATGGTGTCCGTCCTGATCCAGATAGAGTAAGAGCAGTCCCACAGAATTTCCAACTGTTCAGCACATTCGTGATGTGAGAAGTTTTCTCGGGCTGTGCTCATACTACCGACGTTTCATAAAAGGATTTTGTAACAAGGCACGTCCATTACAAGAACTTCTGCAGGGAAACGCCAAATTTTACTGGGATGCGACAAAAGAAAGAGCTTTCCGAGCACTTAAGGATGCTCTAACGTCCGCACCAGTGCTGGCCTTGTATGACAAGAAAGCGGAACCAGAACTTCAAACAAACGCCAGTGGGTGTGGGATTGGTGCAGTGCTTGTAAAAGTTCAGGAAGGTGCTGACAAACTGATAGCATATGTGTCAAGAGTACTCTCAAAGTCCGAGATAAACTACCCTACAACTGAGAAAGAATGTCTCGCAGTTATCTGGGCTATCAACAAGTTCCGGCCGTACTTATTCTGAAAACCATTCACCGTCGTGACAGACCACCATTCTTCGTGTTGGCTGACTAGCTTGGAGGATCCATCAGGTCGACTAGCAAGATGGGCACTAAGACTCCAAGAGTACATTGTCACAGTGGTATTAAAGAACGGGCGCAAACACAAGGATGCCGACTGCCTTTCGAGGAATCCTAAATGGAACACAACAGCATGAATGACATTTCAGCCATCACTAAATTAGATGACGTTACAGCTGAACAGAGGGAAGATCCAGCACTATTAAATAACGATAGATGCCTTGGATATAGGAGAACCGACCAATGGAGAGTTCCAACTAAGAGAAGGATCATTGTATAAGAGCAACTACGATCCACTGGGCCCCAAATGGCTCTGGTCGTTCCAGCTCATCTCCAGCCAGCTATTCTCAAATATTTCCACGATGCTCCAATATCCGGTCATCTAGGATTCGTGAAGACCGTAGACAAAATCAGACGCAGGTATTACTGGAAAGGCCTCTACCGATCTGACAAGCACCATGTGAGGAGTCACTTGTCAAGAGTGCCAGCAACGGAAGCATGTGCCGCAATTACCTCCAGGGCATCTCGTACCGATTCCGCCGGCAGCAGCTCCAATCCACCGAGTTGGGATTGATGTTTTAGGGAGGTTCCCTAAGTTGGCAACCGGTAACCGATTGATAATTGTCTGCACTGTTTACCTCACACGCTACGCTGTCACGAAACCTGTGCCGACTGCAGAAGCTCCAGAGATCGCAAAATTCCTTGTAGAAGACATTATTTTGAAGCATGGAGCACCCCATGTGATGATATCTGACCGTGGAAAAGTATTCCAGTCAAAACTAGTATCAGAGGTAATGTCACGGCGCGACATTGTCCAGAGAATGACATGACAACTGCATGCCATCCTCAGACAAAAGGTCTTAAGGAACGTTTTAACAAGACGTTAGCCGATATGCTGTCGATGTACGTCGATATTGAGCAGGACTGACATACAATTGTGCCAGTCGTGACATTTGCTTACAATACTGCAAGACAACACACCACAGGCTTCACTCCGTTTTTCCTGCTCCATGGCCTTGAAGCTGAGACGACAATGGATACGCTGTTTCCGTTCCAACTGGACGACACTCAGGATGACTAAAACAGCTCATCACCAGGGTCGAAGAAGCAAGACAACTGGCTCGCATACGGACACTGGACGCCCAGGAGAAGGACCGTCAGCGGTATAACGACAAGCACCGACCTGTTGTGTACAGTCCAGGAGATCTGGTATGGATTTTTACCCCTGTACGGAAGGTTCGACTGTCAGAAAAGTTATTGAAGCGATACTTTGATCTGTATCGTGTCATACGCCGCCTGTCAGACGTCATATACGAAGTTGAGAATAATAAGCCGTCGTCGAAACGACAAAAACGAAGAGACATTGTTCTCGTCCTGTGCATGAAGTCTTACTAAGATCCTGAAGAGCAGGTAGGCGACAATGGCTATTTGTTCAAGGACGGTTATGTTCCTGATGAAGCCACGACAGGAACGTCTGTCGTCGATGATCGTGGAGAAGGGAAGGATTTTCTTGAACTGCCATACAGAGGACCCATGACAAGGTCAAAATCCAGAACATTGCAGCTGGCTCCACAGGGAAAATAACAGCGGGTCGCTGTTTTTCCAGGATAGGGAATAATGCCGCGAGACACCACGTACACCGACTGCCGGCGTGGCGCATGGGATAGCGTCACCGACTGCGGTGCTGAAGGTCGCCGGTTCATTCCCGCCCCCTGACAAAAATTTATTTCTTTGTAATTAACAACTCCAGAATGTTCTACAGCTTTCTTATGTTCACCTGTTTCTTATGTTAACTATTCTTCTAATTTCTGGTACATTATGTCTGTGTATAAATAGCAGAGCGCTCTGTCCGAGAGGCAGTCAGTGCTGCTTGTATGTTAAATTCGTAATAAGCTTGATATCAGTCTAAGTGCTGTGTTCAGTTGCCTTCTAGGTCAAGCCTGCTTCCCTTTCAACGCGACAATATTTAAAAGGAAGTCATACATCTCACAATATAGCATACAATGACCATACATCCAATCAAGTTCCTAAAAATATTCTAAAGAGCAATAATCTTCTTTACATATAAAGCACAGTGTCCGTATTTTTGTGTATACCTATTGCATCCAAATCTACAGTTTCTTCCACTGTTTATGAAATTTTGCACACGTAAGTTCAATCCGTAAGGACGTTCGCAACAAGTGCAAGAATTACTTACAACACATAATTCACGAGGTATGACGTCATAAACAACGAGATGCGCGAAAAAGTGCTCAATTAAGCGACAATACTGCTCATTTTCTCCTAAACCACGGGACCGATTTCAACCAAATTCGGTACACATATTCCTTACGTGAGATAAAAATTGCTGTAGGAGTAAGAACCACATACGAGACATGATTCAGAAGATATATCATTGTGGCGGCCGCCACTCCCCATGCAACTCACTGACGGATTCTCCAAAGCGATGACAATTGTGCCCTTAGTTTATTTGCACGCCTGTGTTTCCTGCACGCTCGGCAAGGAATTTCGGCAACCTAGCTCCCCTTCCAAGCCCATGTCCAAATGGTAGAAGGGGGGTTCTGCAGTGCCGGCGATTCGTGGCGACGACGAGTCGGCCACGAGCAGTGGAGAGCAGAGCGGCAGGTGAGTCCGGCTTGGCGCAGCTAGCAAGCTTCCACATGGCCATGAGCAAACCGCCTCATGTAGACACGAGCAGGAATCACAGGCGTGCTCCCCCTTTCTTTTACTTCATTTAAAAACAGGAATCACAGGCGTGCCCCCTTTTATTCAATTAGAATATTACATACTCAAAAAAGTTACAAATACCGTACTTATTTAGTTCTTTATATAGCTGAAAACCCGGCTTTGCCCGAGTTATTTATTTATTCCTGCCTTGAGTTGGTACTTCTCTTATTCCTTGTCTACTGTCCATCTCCTTTTTTCTAAATAGACATGCTATATTTATCGGAGAATATACAAGAAATAAGGCTGTCTCGCGTAATGTACAGAATTCTAAGTGCAATATCCAAACAAAGAAAGATAGGACTCAAAATACAAATGATATATAAAAATGCGTACTTTCTCATATTTATTGAGTTATATGTTACACAATTGTACAATTTTTCAGGTATGTATGCATTTTATATGCTGTATGTCTGTAAAATCTGTTGCGAATACAATTACTGGTTGTTGTGTTGTAGTGGTTTTTCAGTCCGCAGACTGGTTTGATGCAGCTCTCCACGCTAACCTGTCCTGTGCAAGTCTCTTCATCTGAGAATAGGTTCGCAAACCTACATCCTTTTGAATCTGCTTACTATATTCGTCCCCCTGGTCTTCCTCTACGATTTTTACCCCACACGCTTCTTTCTAATGCTAAGTTGATGTATCAGAATGTGTCCAACCAATCTATCCCTTCTCTTAGTCAGAATACGCCAGAAATTCCTTTTGTCCCCAATTCTGTTGAGCACCACCTCATTAGTTACTTGATCTACCCATCTAATTTTCATCATTCGTCTTTGCAGCACATTTCAAAAGCTTCTGTCATCTTTTTGTCTGAGCTCCTTACTGTCCACGCTTCACTTCCATACAATGCTACACTTCAGACAAATGCCTTCAGATAGGACTTCCTAACATTTAAATTAATATTGGATATAACAAGTTTCGCTTCTTTAGAAACGCTTTTCTTCCCATAGCCATTCTGCATTTTATATCTTCTTTACTTCGGCCATCAGAAGTTATCTAGCTACCCAGGTAACAAAAGTCGTCTACTACTTTTATTGCTTCATTACCTAATTTAATTCCTTCAGCATCGTCTCATTTTCTAACGCTACGTTCCATTATCCTTGTTTTACTCTTGTCGATGTTCATCTTATGACCTCTTTCCAAGACATTGTCCATTCAATTCAATTGCTCTTCCAGATCCTTTGCGGTCTCTGGCAGGATTACTATGTCATCGGCAAACTGCAAACTTTTTATTTCTTCTGTCTGAACTTTAATTCCCTCTCAAAATTTTTCCTTCCATTTCTTCACTGCTTGCTCAATGTACAGATTGAACAACATTGGGGAAAGGCTACAACCCTGTCTTATCCCTTCCCAACCTCTGCGTCCCTTTCATGCCCTTCGACTCTAATAACTGCTGTTTGGTTTTTGTATAAGTTGAGTATAACTCTTCACTCCCTATATTTTACCCCTGCTACCTTCATAATTTGGTGGTTCGAGTCCTCCCTCGGACATCGGTGTTTGTGAGTTATCCTTAGCATGTGTAAGTAGTTTGCAAGTTTCTGCACTAATGACCACCGTAGTTTAAGTCCTTAGATTTAAACATCTGAACATTTAAAAAGATCTGTTTGTTGTAGGTTAGCGTTGTAGTTCGGTTGTTGGGTTAGATTTTTTTCCGTTTTAGGGCGCACAACTGCTGAGGTCATTAGCACCCGAATCAAAACAGATATACCAAAGGATAATAAGCCTCTATGAAACAGCAAAAAACATAAGGTAAAATACAACAAAAGGAAGAGCTAACTGCCATTTGACAAACTGGTCAGGTTGATAAAATTCAAGACTCGAGCGGCAGCTCTTGCATCATTAGCTGAAATTTCTTCCACTGTATCCGGTAGATTCAGTGCAATCGGAACAGGAGTAAAATGTGGACAAGACAATAAAACATGGCGCACTGCCAGCGGGTGACTACAGGAACACAACGATGCGGAGTCACCAGTTAGCAAGCGGCGTTGGCTGAACCGGCCATGTCCGATCCGTAACCGGGCCAAGATGATCTCCTCTCGTCACGAGCGGCGTGAGGTGGTCCTCCAAGCCACCGGGAGCGGTTTAATGGTTCGAAGCTCATTATTTGTAAGCGAGGACCACACATGCCACGACGATATAAGGCGACGGGAAAGAGCCCGTAGAATATTGCCGCGAGACTCCAAGTTAACCAACTGACGGCGTGGCGCAATGGATAGCATCACCGATTGCGGTGCTGAAGGTCGTCGGTTCAATCCCGTCCACCGGAAAAATTATTTCTTTATAATTAACAATTCCAGAATGTTCTACATCTTTCTTATGTTCACTTGTAATTTCTACATGTTTCGTATGTTAACTATTCTTCTAATTTATGGTACATTCTGTCCGTGTATAAATAGCAGACCACTCTGCCCGAGAGGCAGTCAGTGCTGCGTGTACGTTTCAGTTCGCATTAACCCTGCTTTCAGTATAAGTGCTGTGTTCACTCGACAACCTTGCCTTCGAAGTCAAGTCTGCTTCCATTTCAACGCGACATTGTTTGATGGAGGCGCCGAGTATCCTGTGCAACCGCTGCATCACCGTGGCTCCGATTAGGCAATGTCGAAGCCGTCGCTTAAATGTCTGTAAATCTATCGGACCAAACTGCGTGGTCATCGGTCCGTAGCTTACAAACTACTTAAACGTAAGTAAATTAACCTACGGACAAACAGACATCCATGCCCCAGGGAGGACTCGAACCTCCACGGCAACAGCGCGCTCCACAGCGAGGTGCTTTAGACCGCTCGACTACTCCACCGCGGTCGTCGCTTAAATGGACTAGAGCCGTAATACGAGGGATATACCGAGTATATCCTTCCGAAAGTGGAAGCCAAGTTTAAGAGAAACTGAGAATAGAAAAAAGCTGGTACCACAGAGTAACATATTTGTCTGTGCTGGTACATAAGAATACTTCAAACTCACACGTGGCACCCGTCTCCGGGCAAGGCACAATATGGGGGGAGGGGGGGGCATAATCTGGCTCAGCAGGAAGACTAGTACTGGCCACCTCTTTTTTCCCCACGCCCAATCAAACGAAAACAAAGGTCTCACATTTTTGAAGACTCACTGCAGTGATAGTACGATATAAACCTTGGATTCGCCTATGGTCCAACACGACGTTTGAGGTCTTAAGGGTTACACTGCGTTTGCATGATAATCAGAGACAAAATGTGTATAAATATGATAATCAATGTGAGAAAAAAAAAGTGTATACACACACATGTTCGTTTAACGATCAGGTGTTGCGGTGTGTAAGTTAGCGTTCTAGTTTCTAGTTACTACAGTAGGTATCTTCGTTTGTGGTACTTGTAATTATCGATTTAAAAAAATAAATCTGAGTTACGTTTAGTGGAATGAAAAAAAAAAAAGGAATCTTAGTTAATACAGAAAAAGAGTTTGATTTATGTTTGCCTGTAATTTGGGTAAAGGACAGGTCGATCTTGTCCTAAAGAACTTAAAATCTGTTGTAATTGTGGTGCATTGGGCAGGTAAAGTACTGCCGTTATGTCCTCTTGGTTCCGCGGTTGCTGCATGGGCGAGTTTAATTTTGAAGAAGGATGTTGTTAGGTTACTGCTTTCGAGGGAAAAAAAAGTTTTAGTGTATACTATCTGAATCGGTAAACTGCTGATCTTAAATTTTCGTGCATTTTTGTTTATTGTAACTCTCCAAATAAATACAGTTGTTTAATAGGGTTTACTTTTGTTTCAACAAAGAGAAGTAACAATTTTAAACGCCTTCTGGAGTGCTCCATTATCGGTATTTGACCTGTATCAGATAAATGTTGTAAAGAATCTTTTGCAGTGTTTAATATTGTATCAGGGTACGATAGATAGATTCCCTTTGCTATGATTAGATGGGTATACACAAGAAGATGTGTACTGCTTTAGCAAGGAAATAAGAGGTAGGATTAAACTATCCGAATTCTTGGAAGGCACAGAACGGGATATAAAGCGGATTACAGGAAGACATGTAGTTGGAAAACTTACCTGTCGAAATACTGGAAGGGAGACCGCGATACAGTGATAGATACCTTGTGAACACTTGGTACATTGTGCATTTAACAGGGCATGGCCGCTAAAGAGAGAGAGTATTACATTTCGGAATGTGAAAATCTTAAGAGTCGGCTAAAAAGTGCACTTGTTATGATTTTTAAGAGATAGCGGGTTGTGGCTGGTTTGTCTTTCTGTCTGAGTCTGATAACATCGCTTGCATATCTAAATGTAGATGCATTCCTTCCAAGTATAATGGTGGTTGAGTGACCAAGCGGCTTTCTTCGCCGGTGGTGGATGACCGGTAAGATACTGTGTGTAAGCTGCAGTGTTAGAAATCTTTAGTTTCTACGCAGACATTGTGCTTGAATCAAACTATCTCCTTTCCTATTTTCGATTTTTGTCGGGAAATTATGTTTTTATAAACAATACCTCTTCTGCTGCTGTTGTTGTTGTTGTGTCACTGAAAGAGTGTTTGACATACAGGTTTGTGGTGATCATTACTGTTACGTTCTAACGTGCACTATTATTTTTGAAACACATTCGTCGGCTGTTGCTCACATCGTCTATACAAAGATATAGATTTATATTGCTCAGGCATCTTAGGGAGCGAATTATTTACGAAAGACGGAAAAATTTTGTTTGGATAGTCCTAAATGTTTGTTTTTAAATAATTGTCGATAAATGTACAACACAAACCCGTAGCATTACACAGAATTTCTTAATGCTCTATCTATTTACCTGCAAAATTGAGAGTTGTACTTAAGGTTCGACGTATTAAACTGTATGTACCAATGTAATGTTCTAATTAAATCATAGGATGTCGCGATTAATATGAAAATTAGGTATAAAAAATAATTGGGGGCGATGGTGGATGGCCAGGCAGCGGACGCGGGCGGTAGTGATTTGTTTATGATACTCTCAGGCACATGTTCCATGTTGTTCCAAGTAATTGTACTGTCCGAAGTACTGAATAATTGGTACCTACTTTCCAACGTAGGTGTAATACAACCTATACGTCTATAAGTAATATACATACATATATATTGGGGGCGCCGGTTCGAGTCCCTGACCGGGTCGCGCGGGGGGGGGGGGCGGCAATTTTTAGGGTTGTCGGTGGGATAAAGATGGTGGCGGGGGCTGTACTCACGCAAGTGCTCACTTGTGGAGACGGTCGCCCTTATTAATATTAAACACAAACGTTGTTGCACTTTAATTGATATGGAAATTTCATAAAATTAATCGGGGGCGGTCGGGGCGGCATTCGCACAAGTGACCAGTTGTGGGGGCGGGGCTGACCTGCGCGGCCGTCGGAGGCGGTCATCTGGTTTACGAGAACGTTACTTATTATTTGTCATTCGTCACTGTCTTACGAAGTGCAACTGCCTATTCGATGACAATCGTCCTTAAGTGCGCTGTTGTTTGTCCTGCCCTTCCGGGACAGACGGGTGGCGGTGTCCTTTGATCAGACGCCGAGTAACTGGCCGAGGGAGGAGGGGTGGGGGTAGCAGTACTCGGGCAATGCATCATGGGCAGAATCTCAGTGGCTCCGGACACTGGTACCTATACTACTAATGTATGAGTAGGTAAAGCAATTCTTCAGACAATTAAGGGAGAGGAAAACGTAACTGTGATGGGTGACTGGAATTTGGTAGTATGAAAGGACGGAAAGGGAAAGAAATAATGTTCAAATATTTGTAGAGCTTAAGGGACTTAACTGCGGGGTCATCAGTCCCTAAACGGACACACTACTTATGCACTACCTTATACTAAAGACGGCACAAACACCCATGCCCGAGGGGGGATTCGAACCCCCGACAGGGAACGGCCTCGCGCATCGTAGCATAGCGCCTCAATGCGCTCGGTCGCTCCGCCGCGGCGAAAGGGAAGGAAAAATAGTAGGTGAATACGGACTAGGCAAAAAGAATAACAAAGGAAGCCGTCTGGTAAAATTTTGTATGGAACATAATTTAATTATAACGAACACTTGTTTAAAGATTCAAGAAAAAAGGTTGTATACGTGGAAGAGACCCGGAGACACCGAAAGGTACCAGATAGATTTTATAACGGTTAGACGTAAATTTTGGAACCAGGTTTTAAACAGTGAGACATATCCAGGGGGCAGATATAGACTAAAAAATGTTCAAATGTTTGTAGAACTTATGGGACTTAACTATGGGGTCATCAGTCCCTAAGCTTTCAAACTACTTATGAACTAACTAAGACTAAGGACGGCACAAATATCCATGCCCGAGGGGGATTCGAACCCCCGACCGTAGTGGCCGTGCAGGCCGTGACTGGAGCGCCTCAGTCCCCTCAGCCACCGCGGCCGGCCAGATATAGACTGACCAATATCATATTGGTCATGATCTGTAGGCTGAAACTGAAAAAAAAAAAAAAAAAAAAAAAACTGCAGAAAGGTAGGAAAATAAGGAGATAGGTCCTGGATAAATTGAAGGAACCTGGATAAATTGAAGGAATCTGAGAGATGAAATAGTGAAGTTAGCAGAAGACAAAATAGTAGAAAGACAAGACCTACCAAAAATACTTTAATATGACAGAAAATACTAAATTTCATTAATGTAGTAAATGAAACGGGCAAAATCGAGTACAGACGACTAAGAAATGAGATTGACAGGAAGAGCAAAATGACTAAGAAGGAGTGGCTATAAGCCAAATGCAAGTCTATAGAAGAATACATAAATAGGGAAAAATAAATATCGCCTATAAGAAAATAAAGAGAGACATTCGGAGACAAAAATGCAGCTGTATGAATATAAAGACCTCAGAAGGAAAATCAGTTCTCATCAAAGAAGGGAAAGCTGAAAAGTTGGAGTATATAGAGGGGCTGTACAAAGCAAATTAACTTCGAGATAATACTGTAGGAAAGGAAGAGGAAATACATGAGGATGACATAGGACATATTACACTGGATGAAGAAATTGACAGAGTATTTAAAAACTCAAGTAGAAACAAGCCCCCTGGGGTAGAGGACGTTCCCTCAGACCTATTGAAATCTGGGAGAGACACTGTGACAAAACTATATCACCTGGTGCGTAAGATATATGAGACAGGGGAAATACCCTCAGACTTTAAGTAAAATGTAATAATCCATTTTACAAAAAAAGCAGCCGCAGAAAGATGTGAACTACAGAACCATCAGTTTAATAAGTCGTGGTTGCGAAATATTAACACGAATTATTTACAGAATAATGGAAAGCTGGTAGAAGCCAACCTCGGGGAAGATCAGTTTGGATTCAGAAGAAACGTAGGAACAAGGGATGCAATACCTTAAGATTTATCTTAGAAGATTACGGAAAGGAAAACCTACATTAGCCTTTGTAGAATTGTGAAAGTTCTTAGCAATGTTGATTGGAATACACGCATTTAAATTCTGAAGCGAGTAGAAGTAAAATATAGGGAACGGAAGGTTATTTACAACTTGTACAAAAACCAAACGGCTGTTATTACAGTTGAAGGGCATGAAAGGGACGCTGTGGTAAAAGGGCTTGGAAGAGCAATAGATCGGAATGGGCAGTGTGTTGAAAGGAGTTTATAAGATGAACACCAACAAGAGCAAAACAAAGGTAATGGAATGCAGTCTTAGAAAATCAGGTAATGCTGAAGATTAGGTGCCGAAACAAAGTTGGTCTATGAAGTTTGCTACTTGGGAAGTAAAATAACATGATGGTCGCAGTACAAAGGATCTAAAATGCAGAATAGCAATAGGAACAAAAGCGTTTTTGAAAAAAAAGAAATTTGTTAACATCGAATATTAATTTAAGTGTAAGAAGTCCTTTTTTTTGTGGTTTTAGGGCGCACAACTGCTGTGGTCATTAGCGCCCAACACTGCCCATAGTAAAAAAGAACCGGGGTTAGAAATTAAATGGCTTTCGCCATATTTGCACGATGTATAAAAAGTAAAACTCTGTTAATCGATTGCGGGTCATCAGCTAAAATGTCAGACATTTCAAATGGTAAACACAGATCATGACGGAGACGATTAAAAAACGGACATTGCACTACAATATGGTTCACAGTAAAAGGTGCATCACAGTGCTCACATAAGGGAGCAGGACCACCACGTAATAAATGCTGGTGGCTATAACGACAGTGGCCAATACGAAGCCGGGCCAGAACAATCTCCTCTCGGCGGGAGGGTCGAGATGACGTTGACCAGAGATCAGGCACAGGTTTAATGGCTCGCAATTTGTTCTCTGACAGGGATGACCAATGTAGATGCCAACGGGAGATAATACGCTGGGAGATACCAGCGCGAAGGTCATCAGAGCTGGTGGAAAAGGTAGATAGCCGAGGAAGGAGAACTGCCTCCTTGGCAGCCGTATCCGCAGCCTCATTCCCCAACACTCCTACGTGGCTAGGGACCCACAGAAACGTCACAGTAGTTCCGCTCGTTGAAAGAGAATGAAGGCAATTGCGGATGCTTTGTACCAGGGGATGGGCCGGATATAGCATGCGAAGGCTCAACAAAGCACTCATAGAGTCCGAGTAAATGACAGTCTTACTGAGCGAGTTTCGCCGGACGTATTGTGTGGCTTGATATACTGCATACAGCTCAGCTGTAAAAATGGAACTCCACTCAGGAAGACGATATTTAAAAGAGACGTTGCCAAGTACAAAAGCACACCCAACACCCTGGTCTGTCTTTGAGCCATTAGTGTAAATGAACAAATTGTCATAAAATTTAAACCGGAGTGCGTGAAATTCTCTCTGGTAGACGAAACTAGGTGTGGAGTCCTTTGGAAGAGAATGAAGATCAAAGTTAACACGGCCTTCGGGGCTTCGCCACGGTGGAGAGGTGCTCTCTCCAGTCGAGAAGATAGCAGGCATTGTAACGCCAAGCTGGCTGAGTAACGAACGCAAGCGTACTCCCGGCGGTAGCAGAGCAGACGGGCGCATAGCGAAGAGACTGTCAAGTGAGTCGTTAAAAAAAAAAAACTGCATACGTCGGGTGTCCTCGCATGGACGACAAACGACTAGCGTAACGGCTAAGCAGGAGTTCCCGACGGTAAGAAAGGGGTAGTTCGGCGGCTCTCAACGGGGCTAGTGTAAAACGCTCCTGTCGCTAGACGGAGACCTTGGTGGTGGATTGTATTAAGGCGGCGCAGTATGGACGGTCGAGCCGAAGAATAAACGATGCTACCATAGTCCAGGTTGGACCGATCTATGGTGCGATACAGATGGAGGAGAGTAGACCTGTCAGCTCCCCACGAGGTGCCACTTAACACCCGCAGCACATTGAGAGAGCGGGTACAGCGAGCTGCCAAACGGGATATGTGGGGAGACCAACTTAACTTCCTGTCGAAAACAAGTCCCAAGAACGTCGTGGTATCCACAAATTGAAGTACTATGGGGCCCAGACGAAGGGACGGGGGAAGGAACTCCTTCCGCCGCCAGAAGTTCATGCAGACTGTCTTGCCAGCTGAGAATCGAAAGCCAGTGTCCATACTCCACTCGTGGAGAGTGTCTAGGCACCGCTGAAGGCGCCGCTCCAGGAGACCCGTTTGCTCAGAGCTGCTGTAGATCGCGAAGTCGTCAACAAATAGGGACGCCGACACTCCCAGTGGAAGGTGATCGGCTATAGAATTGATTGCCACTGCAAATAAAACAACGCTCAGGACCGAGCCCTGGGGGACTCCGTTCTCCTGAATAAAAGTGCTCGATAAAACCGAACCAACACGCACTTTAAAAACACGGTCTGTTAAAAATTCGCGGATAAAAATTGGCAGGCGATCCCGAAAACCCCATGTATGTAGAGTGCGGAGGATGCCAATCCTCCAGCAGGTGTCGTATGCCTTTTCCAGATCAAAGAACACCGCTACTGTCTGGCGCTTCCGTAAAAAGTTATTCATTACTGAGGTAGATAGGGCAACAAGATGATCCACCGCAGAACAGTGCTTGCGAAACCCACATTGGACATTAGAAAGGAGATGTCGCGTTTCAAGCCACCATACCAGGCGCCCGTGAATCATGCGTTCCATCACCTTGCATACGCTACTGGTGAGGGAAATGGGGCGGTAGCTGGAAGGAAGACATTTGTCCTTCCCAGACTTTGGTACGGGAATGACTATGGCTTCATGCCAGCGTCGCGGAAAGGTGCCTTCTATCCATATGCGGTTGTAGGTGGCCAGTAGGAAGTGCAAGCTCGTTGGTGAAAGGTGTTGCAGCATCGCCACGTGAATGCCATCTGGTCCTGGAGCGGAGGACCGCGAAGACGAGAGTGCGTGGTGGAGCTCTCGTACAGTAAACTCGGTAATGTAACATTCATGGTTCTGAGAGGTAAAGGGCAATGGAGTCGCCTCCACCGTCCGTTTCCTAGCTAGGAAAGCGTCAGTGTAATGTGAAGAGCTAGACACCTCTGCAAAATGTCGACCCAGTGCGTTGGCTATTTGTGGAGGATCGACGACGGTGTCAGTTGCGACACACAGACCGGGAATCGGGGAATGAGCCACAGTGCCCCAAAATTTTCGAAGGTTACCCCAAATGATGGAGGAAGGGGTAGACCTATTAAAAAAGGCTCGTGAATGAGCGCCAACTGGCGCGTTTACAGTCGCGAAAGAGGCAACGACAATAGGCCCGCAGCCGTTTGTATCGGATGCAGTTGTCGAGCGTGGGCCGTTGTTTGAAGATTCTAAGGGCACGTCGCCGTGCTCGCAGAGCGTCACGGCATTCTGCGGTCCACCACGGGACAAGGGGACGACGTGCGTGGGAAGTCTTGCAGGGGATGGAACATTCAGCGGCTGTCAGAATAACTGTGGTAATGTGTTCCACTTGGTCGTCTATACTAGGATAATGGTAAGTACCAAAATCCGCCAGTGACGTGTAGAGCTCCCAGTCCGTTTTGCTTAACTGCCAGCGGTGTGGATGCTCAAGGGTGTCAGGCATCATTAGGTGAATTACACACGGAAAATGATCGCTCGAATGTGTGTCTGAGAGAGCAGACCATTCAAGACTCCGTGCCAGCTGAGCAGTGCAGATAGCTAGATCTATATGGCTGAAAGTATTTGTGGTGTCCGAAAGATAAGTTGGTTCACCAGTGTTAAGGCAGATGAGCTGAAGGTGGTTCAGTATATCTGCCAGGAGGGAGCCCCGTGGACATGGTCGTGGGGAGCCCCAAAGGGGGTGGTGGGCATTGAAATCTCCCACCAACAAAAACGGACGCGGAAGCTGGTCAGTAAGATCTAGGAGATCGGATCTAGTGACGGGAAAAGAGGAAGGAGCGTAAATATTGCACAGCGTGAAGACAAATCCAGGAAGGTATATCCGGACAGCAACAGCTTGTATTGGAGTACACAAAGGGACCGGTGTACTGTGTACGTCATCCCGAATAAGCAACATTACGCCCCCGTGGGCTGGAATTCCTGCCACTGGAGGAAGGTCAAAGCGAACGGTAGTGTAGCGTGGGAAAGTAATTCGAGTACCAGGGATCAATTTTGTCTCCTGTAGAGAGAAGATGATTGGATGATATGTTCGCGTTAGAAGCTGCAGTTCTGTCCAATTCGACCGGATACCACGAATGTTCCACTGAAGAATATCCACAATAGGATAAAATGAGATGAAGGTGGACATCAGCCCGACGAAGGCGACGGGCCACAGTGCGAATGTTCGCAACTGGTGGTGTCTGAGACAGGAGCGTCTTGCTCCATATTCTCAGAGGTGACCACAGCAGCTGCATGAGTGTGGTCGGCAGCCCCATCTTTGGCTGATGCACCTGGAGAGACTATAGGCTTCCAGGGGATGCCATCGTCACATTGTGAGGTAGGAGGGGGGGAGAGTTTTCCCCCCTATTTGATTTCTTGGAGCCCTGGTGAAGCTCCTTGGTTGGCTCAGATGTTTTGGTAGGGATGCGGAGGAAATCCTCACGCGAATGCTCTTTCTTAGACTTTCGCGTCTGTATCTGTGGTTTCACAACTGAAGATGAAGATTTAGAAGAGGTACTCACACTTTTCATTGAACGTGACGCCGTTGTCGATGTAGACTGTTTGACAACTACTGTCGTAAACTGTAGGTCACAAGTCTGTGTGGCCATATCCCGTGTTGGTGGAGGCGTTGCAACTACAGTACTGTAGTTACCACGTGGCGGGGTTTTGGGCTTACGACTGGCGTACATCTTACGTGCAACTTGTATGGGAACCTTTTCTTTTACACGGATTTCCTGGATGGCTCGTTCATCGGCAAACACGGGACATTCCAGGGAGGAAGCAGCATGATTCCCGTTACAATTGATGCAATGAGGGGACGTTGGTGGACAAATCCCCTCATGGGTCTCTTTACCACAGGTGACACATATGACCGGGTTCTTGCAAGACTGGCTTGTGTGGTTAAATCGATGGCACTGATAACACCGAGTAGGGTTAGGGATATAAGGTGGTACTGTGATGACCTCATACCCTGCCTTGATCTTCGGCGGCAGAGCCACTCGGTCGAAGGTCAGAAACACTGTGCGAGTGGGCACTACAACATTGTTCTCTTTTTTTGTCACTCTGTGTACTGCGACGACGCCTTGAGCTGCCAGATATTCTTTCAGTTCATCCTCAGTCAGACCGTCCAAACTGGCCGAGAAGACTACCCCTCGGGAATAATTGAGGGTTGGATGGAGCTCAACACGAACCGGGTAGCTGTGGAGCAGAGTAGCCTTAAGCAGCCGCTGTGCCTGGGAGCCACTGTCTGTTTCTAATAGTAGTGTTCCATTACGCAGGCGGTTGCAGGTCTTAACTGGGCCGGCAATGGCATCAACCCCTTTTTGAATAATAAATGGGTTCACCGACGAAAAGGATTGTCCTTCCTCAGTACGGGTCACCACAAGGAACTTTGATGTCTGTAAATTTTTCTGTTCAGACACACTATTGTCTAGTACATCAATTTCTAAAGGCTCTTTCCATTTTCTTTTTTTTATAACCATCGCGGTTGTATCCCCCATGATCTCCGATGGCACGCTCCTTCCTGCTGGGGGCCCCCAACGGAAGCACACCCGCCTTGGGTGATTGTTCACACCCCAGGTCACATCTCCCGATCTACAGACGGAGGGACCAATCGGCGAACCGGGAAGGTATCAGCGCAGGCAATCGCCCCTCCCCTGGCCTGGCCTTAACCAGGGGGTACGCACGCACCCTACATGCCAGCCCGGGGCTGGGACTCACGCATTACCCAGTCACCCAAATGGGTGGCCTTCAAGTGCGTACAGGGAGGAGGAAGAGAGAAATAGTAGGAGGAGAAGCCTCAAACGCAGATGCGGAGGCAAATAAAGAAGTGAGAGAAGAGCTTAATCCAAAAGGTCAGAACTTCGGTTCCCCGAAGGATGCACAGACTTCGTCCCCAAGAGGGGGAAAAGGACAGTAGAAGAATCGTCGTGTAGCACGGAAAGGAAAGAGTGCTACATAGGCTGGGGGCCCCGTGCTCGCCACGCAGGTACTCACCACAGAGCGGTGAGCCCCCTGGGGGCGAAGTCCTTTCTGAAGGCATCTGTGTGGAGTGTTGCGTTATACAGTTGTGGAACAAGGACGATAAATAGTTCAGACAGGAAGCGAATAGAAGCTTTTGAAATGTGGACTACAGATGAATGATGAAATTTAGGTGGGTCGATCCCGAAGTGGGGGGAGGGGAGGAATTTGGGGCATACTTTGACTAAAAGAAGGGAGTGATTGGTTGGACACGTTCTTAGACATCAAGGAATCGTGGATTTATCAGTGGAGGGAAGTGTGTAGGTTCGACTAGATGTGGATTGCAGTTCTTATGATGAGATGATGATGCTGAGGATAGTGTAGGGTGCAGAACTGCATCAAACCAGTCTCAGGACTGAAGACCACAACAACAACATTTTTCTTTGTAATGTTAAACTTTTACTTATAAATTTAAATTTATTTGAAAGGTTTGGTCTATACATCTAACATTGATAGACGTGGTTTAGTTACCGTTACTTTAACTTAAAGGGACATATTTAATGTGTTTAATTTGCTTATTTTCTTGGCGGAACTCTCGTTATGATTGTAGCAATTCAGAAGCACTAAAATGTTTAACCCTTAACATACCAAGCGGAGACCTCTAGGAACCCTGCTGGAACTATAAAAACCAGCTCATTCTTTGTTTTTGTGTGTGTCTTGCATCCATATGTGATACACATTGAAGAAGAAAAAAAAAGGAATAAAAACATAATTGCGGCCCTGGAGGGACACTGCTTGGTAGATTACGTTACATTTATATTTTTTTCAATTTTTTAGACTTAGATCGCTATAAATATACAAAAATGGCCCACAAGCAAATCTCAGACGATGAAATTCTTCGGATGCTAAATAAAAGTGATCTCAGTAACCCAGAGCGAATCTGATGAAGATTTAATTCCTGAACGAGATGCATCAGAATCTGAAGATCACATTGAAGAGAATTCAGATGAAAGTGACATTGCCGGCGAAAATTCTGCCGGGGTCTCCGATGATGGAGAGAAGTTCATTGCAAAGTCAGAACGAAATGTGCGCCTCCAGTTACTCGTCGTCGTTGTCGTCGTCAGTGTGACATTGTGAATGGATCTCCCGGCCAACGCGAGCGAGCCGCCTTGCAACCACGGCAGAATATTTGGTGAAGCAGAACATTACAATGGCAGGCAGTTTGAGAACAAGAAGCCTGAAATTCCTGGAATGATGGAAACTGCAAAAAGTAGAGAAATTTGTACAAAAAGAATTATATTCTCAGCGGGGTAGCAGTGATCAGGTACGTCCCAAAGAAAATCAAAACCGTCCGGGTACTTTCCACTCAGTTTGTAGACGATTCAGTTTCCAATGAAAGTCACAAAAACCCCAATATAATACCGTAAAACAACTGTACGAAATGTGGGGTGGACAATGAAGACAAGTCAGTAAGAGAATTTTCTTGTGCCAGACGCAGATGGCCTTTGAGAATTTCCATGAACGTGCTTGATACAAGAGCTCTGTACGACTTCGTGAATCGTATATTCAAGAACAAAGAGTGGAACCGCCACCAGAAAAAGCGGAGATACCGATTCCTGCCGGAGTTGGGTAAGGAACTGTCTAAAACCAACATTCTGCGTAGGGCAAGCAATCCAAATGGTCTACAACTGTCAATAGTCAGAGCTGTTGAATTTGCAGGAGTTCTTGTTGGACACAAAACTAAGGCTGAGACCGTACCACCAACATGAGACATACCAGAGGGGACGATGCGCCTGTTGTCCCAAATGCACAGACAGAGAAGTCAACACAGCCTGCTGCGAATGGAAACGTTAGGAAGACTATCACAACAGTAACAAGTTCTAAATGTTACACCAATGACAACAAATCAATCTGTACCATCTGTATTAAACTTATATTTATCCTGAATTATATGTTGTTTAAATTTTACAACTAGAAGTTCAACACGGAACAGAAAAAGAACACGGGCCGCAAAATTGAAGATGTTCAAATGTTTGTTAAGCTTAAGGCACTTAACTGCGGTGTCATCAGTCCCGAAACTTACAAACTACTTATGAACTACCTTATACTAAAGACGACACAAACATCCATGCCCGAGGGGGGATTCGAACCAACCCACCGTAGCGGCCGTGCAGACTGTGTATGGCGCGCCGCAGACCGCTCGGCCACTGCGGTCGGCCCGCAAATTAGACAATCTATGTGCTTATCCACCGCGACGGATCAACATTACAAATATCGCTGCTATCGCTTATACTGAAATCGTTCCGCGAGCGGCTTCGTTTTTCTACGGCTCACGCGAGGTACTTCAGGGGTTTAGAGAGTTCGCCCAGCTGCCTCTCAGCCTCTGCTAGTACCAAAGAACTTAAATGTCATGCAGTGGCGATAGGCAAAGTGAACTGACGTCCGCCATCTTAGTTGGGGTATCGGCTAACAGCTGTTATGCCACACCCACTCGAGAATTTCACCTGTTTACAGTTCCACATTTTAATCAAAGATTGGCTATTGAATATGGATGTGCATAAGGGTTCCGTCAGACTTTATCTAAGCTGTGCATTGACAAGAGTGGTAATATATTTCCTAAAAATGCGATAATGAAATATCACGAATCTAAAAGAAACAGAGTTCCAGTTCAAAATATGACAACTAAGGTATGCAATAACAAACGATTTTCAAATGTTTGTATAGCTTATGGGACTTAACTACGGGGTCATCAGTCCCTAAACTTACAAATTACTTATGAACTAGCTAATACTAATGACGGCACAAATATCCATGCCAGAGGGGGGATTCGAACCCCCAACCTTAGTGGCCGTGCAGACCGTGACTGGAGCGCCTCAGTCCCCTCGGCCACCGCGGCCGGCAATAACATACGAGCTGCGAAACATACCGTGAACAGTAATTGTTATGACGAACAATCATGACCATGGATTTGCATCCGTTGTACTGTAAATCTGTTTCACAACTACTTTCATAAAGTCTAGTAAAATTTTATATTGTATTTACTAAACGTACTGAGTCTACAAACGTGTAAAATTTCTGTCAAAGGGTTTGGTTGTGAACTTTGGTGTACGAAATTTGAGTGGAAAAACCCAAGTGACAAAACAGAATACTGCAATAAAAACGCGTCTTGGTCAGCTGCCACAAAAGCATTCCACACCGTAATAACGAATAATTATTAACTTTTGTTGTTGCCACGCTGAAATAAGTACATATTTGTTGCAAAGAACACAGACATATACAAATGAAAAACATCTTGCTGTCACTACTGGTTCCGCAATTGGCACTGGTGTCATGTCAACCATGCTCGAACAAGTGTTGTCAGCAACAAACGAAAATATTTTTAAAGAAGTTGTAGACCACAGGAGTAACAGAAGAAGTATTTCAGAAACACGCCAACACTAGGTAGAAAACGGAACATTTATTATGGTGGGTACATCAAGGGAATTGCAGGATAGGTAATCTGAACCTTCACTCTTGGGGCAGCTAAGTGCCATCAGTCGGGAATTTTGTTTGAGTTCAGACAGACTGAAATATAACAAGGCAAAACATTTGGTGTTCCTGCACAAAGTACTTGTTTTATCACTTAGATTTGTGCATTTAAATGCTGAAAACACTTTAGGCATATTTCGGCAATAAAAATTGTACAGATAATACACACTAAATACAACACTTCAATCTCAACAACAACATACGACAGGCAGACTCCTCTCAAGTGTACTGACCACCGCACTGTAACTCGTGTGATGGCCACTCTATGAAATTCAAGCTCCTGGACTCGCACAGTTTCAGGCAAATCGATGAGACTCGTCCAACGGCCTCCTCTTGTTACTCGACGCGCGCGACTGTGGGGGGAGGACGGGGACCCACGGATGATGATGAATGGAGGGCACTCAACAGCGTTTGGGCATAACGTATTTGAGGCAAGTTTACTGAAGTTTTTTTAAGGCGAGGAAAGCGACATACTTCACTGCACTATGGGACGGGGTACCTTCTCGGTTGACCTGAAGACTGCGGAATAGAAGCCGTAGAGGCGTGGTGGATCGCTTGGGTGACATGGTCCACCCATTGCTGGACATTAACATGACAATTGAGTTCAGCCAGTCTGCCGTAAAGAGTCCAGTCCGTCGCTCTACCAAGCACCCATCGTGGCGGTCGTCTAACGGCGCGATTCCATCTTGCTGGTTGACCCATACTGGGAAGTATTCACTTCCGTGAAGGTCAGCGTCCACTTCCCATGGAATCGTAGGGACAAGGGATAGTAGCAAACCGTGAGGTCTATAGCAGAGAACAACCCAGACGCAGTACAGAAATCTGTGGGCTGTCCGTTGTTAAGTAAATGGTCAGAGGAAATCAGAGTCCACTACACTCAGGAAGCGGCTACACGGGTAGCGGGGGCTGTATGGCGTGGACTGGGCGGTTTTTTAGGTTAGATGGCCTCGGGAATACACAAAATGGGTTTCAGTCTCAAGGGGGGCAGGTCAGACACGGGAAGAAAGTAGACATAAAAACCATTGGTGTAACAGTTGTAAATTGTCGTAGCTGTGTTGGGAAAATTCCAGAGCTCCAAGCGCTGATATAAAGTACTGAGGCACAAATCGTTGTAGGTTCTGAAAGCTGGCTGACGCCTGAGATAAATTCGGCCGAAATTTTTTCAAAGGGCCAAATGGTCTTCAGAAAGGATAGAATAAATAAAACAGGGGGTGGCGTGTTTATTGCTGTTACAAACGGTTTATCCTGCAACGAAATTGAGGCAGATACTTCCTGTGAATTGGTCTGGGTAGAGGTTATACCTGACCACCGAAATAAATTAATAATTGGATCTTTTTATCGGCCCCCTGACTCAGACGATGCGGTTGCAGAAATGTTCAAAGAAAGCTTGAATCATATTTCAAATAGGTATCCGAAGCATACTGTTATAATCGGTGGCGACTTTAATTTACCCTCGATATGTTGGCATAATTACGTATTCAAAACCGGGGGCAAATATAAAACATTGTCCGAACTAGTTCTGAATGCTTTTTCTGAAAACTACTTTGAACAGTTAGTTCATGAACCCACTAGAATAGTACGTGGTTGTGAAAATACTCTTGATCTCCTAGCAACAAATAATCCCGAGATAGTAAAGAGCATCAAAACAGATACAGGGATTAGCGAACATCGAGTTGTAGTAGCGAGACTGAATATCGAAATTCCCAAATGCACCAAAAATAAACGAAAAATATATCTATTCAATAAAGCAGATAAAAATTCGCTTCACGCTTTCCTGAGTGATAGTCTCCAGTCCTTCAAAACTAAAAATGCGAGTGTAGATCAGTTGTGGCTTACTTTCAAAGACATAATATCAGTAGCAATAGAGAGATTTATACCAAATAAATTAATAAAAGAGGGGGCTGACCCCCGTGGTACACAAAACAGGTCAGATCACTGCTGCAGAAACAAAGAAAAACGCATGCAAAATTTAAAAAGACACAGAATCCGCAAGACTGGCAATGTTTTACTGAAACTCGCAACCTAGCGCGGACTTCAATGCGAGAATATTATAGTAGTTTCCACAACGAAATCCTGTCTCGTAATCTTGCAGAAAATCCAAAGAAATTCTGGTCATATGTGAAGTACACTAGCGGCAAAACACAAACAATACCTTCACTACGCGATAGCAATGGTAATACTACCGACGACAGTACTGCTAAGGCAGAATTACTAAACACAGCTTTCCGAAATTCTTTCACCAAAGAAGGCGAAGTGAACACTCCAGTATTCAATCCAAGAACAGCTGCCAGCATGCGAAACCTAGAAGTAGATGTTCCTGGAGTAGTCAAACAACTTAAGTCACTAAACAAAAATAAATCTTCCGGGCCAGATTGTATACCAACTAGATTCCTCTCAGAGTATGCTGATGCAATAGCTCCGTACTTAGCTATAATTTACAACCGATCACTCAGCGAAAGATCCGTACCCAAAGACTGGAAAGTTGCCCAAGTTACTCCAATATTCAAAAAAGGCAATAGGAGTGATCCCCAAAATTACAGGCCTATCTCATTGACGTCGATTTGCAGTAGGATTTTGGAACATATATTTTGTTCGAATATTATGTACTACCTCGAAGAGAACGACCTATTAACCAATAGTCAGCACGGATTCAGAAAGTATCGCTCTTGCGAAACACAGCTTGCCCTTTATTCACATGAAGTGTTAAGTGCCATCGACAAGGGATCTCAAATCGATTCCATATTTCTGGATTTCCGGAAGGCTTTTGATACTGTACCTCACAAGCGGCTTCTAATGAAATTGCGTGCTTATGGAATATCTCCCCAATTGTGCGATTGGATTCACGATTTCCTATCAGAAAGGACACAGTTCGTTGTAATTGACAGTAAGTCATCGAGTAAAACAGGAGTAATATCTGACGCTCCCCAGGTAAGTATTATATGTCCCCTACTCTTCCTCGTGTTTATAAACAATTTAGGAGACAATCTGAATAGCTCCTTAGACTGTTCGCGGATGATGCTGTCGTTTATCGGTTAGTGAAGTCAACAGAGGATCAAAAGCAACTGCAAAGCGATTTGGACAAAATTTCTACTTGGTGCGAGAATTGGCAATTGACACTAAATAAAGAAAAGTGTGAAGTAATACACATGACCACTAAAAGAAATCCGCTGAAGTTCAATTACGCGGTAAATCAGTCAAACCTTGAGGTCGTAAATTCTACCAAATACCTAGGAGTTACAATTACGAACAACTTTGACTGGAGAGAACACACAGAAAATATTGTGGGGAAGGCGAACCAAAGGTTACGTTTCATTGGCAGAACGCTTAGACGATGCACCAGCTCCACCAAAGAGACTGCCTACATCACACTTGTGCGTCCTCTCTTGGAGTACTGTTGCCCCTTGTGGGACCTTCACCAGGTGGGACTGACGGAAGATATTGAGAAGGTTCAGAGAAGGGCAGCTCGTTTTGTTTTATCACGTTACGGGGGGGGGGGGGGAGCGTCACGGAAATGTTGCACGAATTGGGGTGGAAATCATTAAAAGAAAGACGTTATTCATTGTGGCGTGATCTGTTTGCGAAGTTTCAATCACCGACTTTTAGTTCTGAATGTGAAAATATTTTGCTAGCACCCACCTACTTAGGGAGACATGACCATCCCAATAAAATAAGAGAAATCAGATCGAAAACGGAACGATTTAGGTGTCCTTTCTTCCCGCGCGCTATTAGAGAATGGAACGGTAGAGAAAAGTTATGAAGGTGGTTAATGAACCCTCTGCCAGGCACTTAAATGTGATTTGCAGAGTATCTATGTAGATGTAGAAGAAGCCTCTTGATTGACCCTGGGGGCAGGTAGTTTCAGACCCCCAAAGCAAATTATGTGCGTTAAAATCACCACAAAGGATGAAACGGTGGGGGAGCTGCGAGATAAGGCCATGAAGGGCTTCTTCATCAAATGCGTCATGTGCGAGCAGATACATGGCACAGACAGTCAATCGATGACCCATTTGAATACACACTGCAACTGCTTGTAAGGGGTGTGAATAGGGAGTAAGAACGAGTGGCAGGCTGTGTCAACAGAAACAGCCACTCCGCCTTTAAATCTCTTACCACGAAGGGCATCTTTTCTATATACGTCATAACCACGTATCTCAGGGTTTGATAAGGGTTTAAAATTCGTCTCTTGTAGACATATACACAGCGGTCTGTCCTGAGTTAATAAGCACAGTTCCTCCAAATGCGTACTGAAACGCCGGCCGCGGTGGCCGCGGGGACTGAGGCGCTCCAGTCACGGTCTGCACGGCCACTACGGTCGGGGGTTCGAATCCCCCCTCGGGCATGGATATTTGTGCCGTCCTTAGTATAAGGTAGTTCGTAAGTAGTTTGTAAGTTTAGGGACTGATGACCTCGTAGTTAAGTCCCATAAGCTTAACAAACATTTGAACATTTGATTCGTACTGAAACCCTGTAGGTTCCAATTGAATTATGGGAGCCATCTACTGTAGGGGTTGTATTTTCACCTTCTCTTTCCACCGAGGATACTGAACTAGGTGATAGGTCAGTACTGGGGCGAGAAGTTTGCCCCTGAGGGATATCCATTTCCATAAGCTCTGGAGCAGATTGAGAAGGGAGGTCAGGTATAAGGACCTCTATGTAATCTGATTGTTTATTGCCTGCCTTAACCTCAGCCTAACTTTTTGCTGGTGTCTTTTTCGGCTTGGCAGCCATTACAGTGGAGACAGCACCAGTAGAGTTGGCTGTGCTGGCCTTTTGAGCAGCCACTGGCTTGGAAGGTGTTAAGATGGATGCAGCGCCCTCTACTAAAGAGGGTGCTGAAAGCTCTTCAACACTGACGACAGTAGCTTCGTCAGAGGAACATTCTGAGTCTTCAGACACGGTGATAGCTGCGGCCCTGCAAGTACACTGGCAGGTACAGGTGTTTGTACTGACACTAACGACCTCGGTTTGCATAGCAACATCGGCCTTGGAAACCGACTTCTGAACAACTGCAGCAAAAGATGTTACAAAGGAAGGAGGCTGCATGGCCTTAAACATAATCTTGGCTTTACAATGGGAAATGCGCTTTGTCGTTTTAATCTCCCGCAATTTCTTTTCCTCCAAGTACACACTGCAGTCCCTGCTTCATACTAGATGTTCACCAGAGCAGTTCACACACTTTGGAGGTGGTGAACAGTCTACTCCGTCATGTGCCACCTTACCACATTTTCCACGAGTGGTTTCGCCCTTGCAACCGATAGTGGTATGCTCATAGCGCTGACAAAGCAGCGCATCTGGTTCAGGACATAGGACTCGACTTTCAACCGTAGGAAACCTGCCTTGACGTACTCTGGGAGTTTAGGGCTATTGAAGGCGAGGATGAAGGAGTCTAATTTCATTAACTCCCCACCCACCCTTTTCATTGTTTTGAACATCTACAATGCCGTCCTTTGCCCACTCACCTTTTAGTTTTTCGGTTGTCATTTTCATCAAGTCCCTGCACGTAACTACACCTTTGCTGTAGTTCAGCGTGCCATGTAACTCTGCCTCGATAGGAAATTCGCCGAGGCATGCGGCTTTCTGCAGGTTTGATGCTTGTTGTGAATTATTGGTTTCCACCAACAACTTACCATTGAGCAAGCACTTAACAGATTTTAAGTTGCCAGCAATACCTGCCAGACCCTTCTGAATGTAAAAAGGTGACACTTTTTCAAACGTACCGTCTCCCTTTTGATGATCAAAAACACATCTTGTGTTCCGTAACTATACCCACCTCGTTTTGAATGAGGTTCTAAATCAAGAGGAGTGGCTACCCGAGCCCTCTTATTGGGTTGGGTGTTCAAAATGTACAAATGTTTGTAAAGCTTATGAGACTTGACTGCGGGGTCATCAGTTCCTAAACTTACGAACTACTTTATACTAAAGACGGCACAAACTTCCATGCCCGAGGGAGGATTCAAATCCCCGACGCGGGAGGCCTCGCGATCCGCAACGTAGCGCTCCAGATCGGTCGGCTATTCCCGCGCGGCTTGGGTTGGGAGTTATTACCCCCAAGTGGTACACCCATCCCACCAGGAAGTTTAAAATTTCTCGAAGGATCCATCTCGGTCCCACGAGCAGGTAGGGAACTAAATGTCCGCCTAGACAGAGCCCCACATGCATAGGTAAGCCTTATACAACTGAGGTTCGGCAGTATCCGCAGAGGTTGCTCGCTAGCGACTGTTCCACTTCAATAGCCATGCATCCCATCAGCACGCAGCACACCTTGGGACTTTTTTAATCCTTGCGACCCGGGCGGTTAAGCCAAGATCCCCCTGGTACACACAACGTACCACAGCCGCGCCACACGGTGGTCGCTGAAGCATGCCCAGAGGTTACGGTGTCTAAAAAGGGTGCGTTCACACTGCCGGCCGGGCCGGACGAGCCGGAGTGTGCCCGAGCCGGCTGGCCCTTAAGCTTAAGGGACTTAACTGCGGGGTCATCAGTCCCGAAACTTACAAACTACTTACGAATTATATTATACTAAATTATGCCCGAGGGGGGATTCGAGCCCCCCCGACCGCAGCGGCCGTGCAGACTGTCCCTAGTGCGCCGCAGACCGCTCGGCCACCGCGGCCGGCGGCGAGTGTCGTCCTGCAACTTGAACATCCACCATACTCCTATCCCATCGACAAACTCGCTTTGAAAGGTTATAGATTTGACGATATTCCAGACATGCAACGGAACGTGACGAGGCTCTTTGAACACCATCCCAAAGGAACACTTGGTGCAAAGTTTGCAGGACATGTATCGTAGAGCTGAGCGGTGTATAGTTATGTAGATGACTATTTCGAAGGACAGTAACGTAACAGTAATTCATAGTTCATGTTACAGGACTACCGGCCGAACTTTGTTGTCACAGGTTGTATGCATCCGTAGATGAAACATCAACCTGAGATCATTCTTCGAACTTTCAGAGTCAAAATACCGGAAAAAAAATTCAAGGGAAAGTTAGTCGATATTAAATTCAGAAGAAGTTTTAGTTAAAAAAAAATTATCGATTCGAGATAGAATGTAGTGGCGCTGCTATGTCGTCGCTGGCGGCCATCAGACGTGTCTGTCTATTCTGGTGCCGATCTGTTGAGCGGCGCGTGGGAACACTTTACAACTTCATATCACCGTTATTTCTGCAAATACCTCTGAAAGAAAGCGAAAAATGGAGAGGGAAAAGAAACACAAAAGAGCTATTGTCGTAAACGTTCTCCTCTTAAAATTAGTTTATTCAATTTGCAATTTCGAACTGTCAAAAGAAGTTTTAGTGTTACTAAACAAGAGTGTTGGCACTGGGAGGTGAGGTGCCGCTGGAAGTGTGTGTGTGCGCCGCAGACCCGGCGCTACCCTGTGTGGAGTAGAGAAGGCCCTCAGCCGCTGCTTTCCCGCTGTGGGGCCCACTGCGGGAGGCCGGCGCCTGAGCAAACAGCTGACGCCATCTGATCGCTACCGTCTCACTACGGATGAAGCCAAACGTGCAGCTGCAAACGTAACCGGCTACTCTTGTAGCGAACTGTTTTTAATTAATGTACTTTCCTGACGGAAGTAGCAAAGAGACATTTTGGTCGTAGTATTATCCACTTCTCGAAACTGTTCGAGATGTTGCATCCACAAAAAGATTACCCGGCCCGAATAGTTTCAAGTCCAAGGACAGAGCATTGCGCATGCCCGAGCACATAAGCGCGAGTGTTGCCAACTCCGGCGGTGTGTACAGCTTCAGCTTGCTGTTTACATCGTCAAAAGGAAGCAACACAACAGTATATGCCGAGATTCATTGCACTTTATCTCACGTATCATCTATTTAGAAAAACATTATTTCACACTTAGAAATGGTTGAGGTAAAAGAATTCCAAGTGAGCAAATTTACTACACTGAACCGCTTATCGTATATGTTTTATTGGATGAGTGGATAAGCCGCGTGTTCAATCCCACTCGAGGTAATATTTTAAATATTAGTTTCCTAAAAATTGTACAGTTGTAGGCTTTTATAGGTTTTTAGAAGATTCTATTTTATAATAATCTGATCTTTAATCAACAGACACGTGTCCTTAGTAATACTACTTTGGATGTATTTTGTTTCTAATTACTTCGCCCGCCACGTGGTGTGTGTAGTTTTCAGCTAAAAGAAACGTATCAGCTGATTAGCATAGGTCATAACTCATAGAACTAGCGCGTAATTTCTCTCTTTGAAAGTGGTGTTAGTGCATCTGGGGCAGAACTTCGTTGTGGTCTTGATGGTTCCACAGCAAGGAGATGCATAAAACGATAATGGTGAGGTCAGCAGACGTCTAATATCTGGAATACCGCGAGTCTCTACTCAAAGAGAAGATGATGAATTTGTCAGAGAGACGCCCAGACTGCCCCTTCTTCAAACATTCGGGAATTAGGGAGAGCTTCACATTTCCCGGGCTCGTCGAAAACTGATCTCAGACGATTAAACGACTATGAATTAGGTCCCATCATGCTCTCATTAAAGAACCATTAACTGACAATCAACCTGTGGACAACTGGCAACTGTGAGTTTCTGGGAAAATGTCGATTGGAGAAAAGTCCTTTTCACCAACGAGTGCACAATTGACTACACAAGCAGAGGTCCTGTTCTTGTTTAATGCGCAGACAGGCAACAGTATGACGCCCGATTCGTGGCTACACGCGCTAGAAACGGGCGCATAAGTGTCAAATGTTGGGGCTGCATGTCTTATATGGGTGCAGGAAGCTTAAAACGCATCCAATACAAGTTCAATTCCGCGTGCTATGATCTTTTCCTTGAAAATGTAATCATTGCTGGAGCTGGACTTTGGTACCCCAAATGACTCCTCATTTAACAACATGATAATCATCCGTTGCACACCAGCATTAGGATTCAGAGGTGCTTCCAAAGGAGAGGAAATGTTATACAGTGCCTACCATAGCCTCCAAAGTCAACTGATCTAAATCCTATAGAGTACGTATGGGCTAAACTCAAGAAGACTATGGGGGATAATTGGGCACACCCTCCTCCAAGAACTGTGGATGCCTTGTGTGATTTGGTTTATTCTTCATGGGACAGAATTTCCATGGAAGAGTTCTTTTTTTTCTTTTCTTCTTCTTCTTCTTTTCTTTCTTTTTTTTCCAAACTTGTAGATACTAGGCCTCGAAGCGAAGGATCTGGGCTGTTCTTGATGCCAATGGCATGTGGACAGAATACTAAATGTATTCGTAGCCTACATTAAATTATTTTAATTTTAACGGGAATTCGTACCAATATCAATATCCAAGGAAGATTATTTTTATGTGAGGTCAGATGTATTACACCCTACAATGATGTTTATTTTATTTATTTATTTATTGTTGTCGGAGGTCAAATAAATATTACCTTTCAAGGAAGATTATTTCTGGATATCAAATTGACAAATTGTAATTAGTTATTTACTAAAGAGAATACTGAAAAACGTAAAAACAATATAAATTAATAACAAAAGTAAAGCATAAAATATTTGCACCGCGATAAAAAAAAAGAAAATAAAAAGGAAAAGGCTTTTGTGGCATCCGATCCCATGCACAGCACTTAACCAGGAAGGCCGACACTCGTTTCTCGTTAGCGTAACGTTTGAATACTCCTTCCAGAGTAGAACAACTACTATTAAATTGGAAACAAGAGATAATCGAGAGCACAGCTACTCGTGTAAACCGCGCCTAAGGACTTACAAAATTATGCCTATCTGATAATACGTTTATCTTAGCTCAACACTGTAGATTCACCATACGCCAGTCGAAGTAATTACAAATAAATGCATTCATTTCAACATTTTTACTATGGCTATCATTTGTCTCGTTGATAAAGATTAGGCTACTACAAAATTGAAATATTTAAGAATGTGGACTCTACAAAAGCCTTCTATCTTCCAGTAGCAACAACGGCATATTGTATTGTAAACTAGTCGACCACCCGATGGCAGAAGAGTCGCGGTTGCGTTCTCGGCTTTGATAGTGACGCACGCTGCAATACCGACACTTCTTAGTTAACTGGTTCCTGACAGCGAAGCAACGTGTTCTGTTCGTCGATTGTGACACTTTCTAAGTCGTGTCGGTGTTGCAATGAAGTGCGGCAGCCGTAGGTCAGGGTTGTATGACTGTTGTGTGACTGTGTCATTGCGTGAGTTCTATTTTCTGAAGAAGTCCATAGCCGATAGCTGAAAGTGTTGTATGTGTGTGTCTTTTGTATGTGCCTGTCGCAGCTCGTCGCCACGTCTTTGCGGTGAGATGTAAACTGTCCTTACTATATTATTAATTCCAACCTGGACTTTCCATTATTATGGTATTTGTTCTCTGCCGTATATAATTGTGCCGTAGATGCAGCCTTGCACGAACATAAAATATTTGTAATTTATCGTGGTATCTATGTCAAAAGGCAAAATTAACACGAATAGCCGACGAGAACGGAAGCCTACCAGATTTCGCATACGTATCACACGCCGCTTACTGATTACGTCTTGAGTCTGAGTGTATTTGTCCAAGTGTAATCTGGTAATTGCTTCTTTTTAAGCCTGCGGTAGGATAGGAAAGGATATTGTTGGCGCATAGCGTCCTGTGCCACAGATTACAAATTCTCAAAAGAATTGTGGTTCTACAATACCAGTAACAACACGTGCAGAAATAGGTAGTAATTGAAAACTGAGACGTCCTCACATTATTTTGTCTCTATCTCTGAACAATAATTATTGTGTGACGTGACTTTTCTGTTATTGCACACATCATTATTATTAATAATTTCAGAGACTATGCAAACTAACAAAAGATAAGTGTGTTGGAATGAAACTGCATCGATTTCAACCAGTAGCGAGTCAGTTTCCGAATACGTGGATGATACGGATGCAGATCCGGGTTATTCCTATTCTGAGTCGCCGTCGTTATCTGATGAGGAAATAAATGATGATATCCAGAAGCAAAAGAGTCGGAAAAGAAAAGCAGTCCATGACAGCGTAAAAATCGATGTAAATTGTTGAGGGATAGTGGGTAGGTCTTACAAATCTCAGAAAACGTCGAAGAAAGTCAGCATGAGAAGGTTGCATCCTCCGTGTGATGTGAAATGACTGCAGTGTGCTACTAAATTTACTGAAGAGGAAAGAATGGAAAAAAAATGAGAAGTACGGTGCCTTGGGGGGACATTAAATAATCAGAAGTTACATTCTGCAATTCACACACAAAATTTACCCACGGTAGACGTTCCCTGTCAAATACAGAACAAAAAATAAGGAAGTTCACTGGTGACTTTTATTCCACAAAGAATGAGGAAAGGCAGAGTTTGTAAAACTTCCTTTACTGCAACTCTCGATATTTCCAAGAGGTGTATAAGAACAGTAATGTGCAAGGGTGCAGATTATTTCATAGCCAATGACCTAAGAGGAAAGAATGAAACCATGTTAAAGCTTCAGAGACAATAAAACAAGGCATTCGAGCAGACATTTCATCAATTCCTGTGTTAGAGAGTCACTATACTCGCGCAACCTCCTCTAAACAATATATTGAGGCTGGCGAAACAACAGCGCAGTTGTATCTGGGGGCACGGCAGTGTCCCCGCCAAGTCGAGCGCACGGCCGTACCTTCTTTCTTTCCCCGAAGCAATAGACGGCACTTTCGACCCCCCTGTATCTCAGTTGTGGATAAAGCTAGAAACCTCAATTTGCGGTTACCAATAGTATCTACTATAACTAGCTATATTTTCAAATTGTACCATTCTACACCTTATAGTTTACGAAACATAAGCAGTCGAAAATCGCTAATTCTGTCACTCACTGACTCACCGATCATCAAAATTCTAAGTTACTTTTAGCAGACACACAAACTTCAAATTTTGTATTTCGATAGTGTTTAACCTGTAATGGAAGGAAAAATTAAAATATGTGTAAATATTAATTCCGCTCACGAAAACATTTTCGCTTGACTGAATATCTGCTTACTTGGGGTTGTGAGGATTGGATTGGTAATGGTCTTGTGGCAAAACGTTGGGTTCACGTCCGGGTGGTCGCGGGTTCCCAGTGGCGTATCATCATTTTTTCCTCTCATTTTAACACAACCGTCACCTTTCTACTAACTGTAAGTGAAGAGTGTTCAGAAACTACATGTGGTAGCTGATTAGAGAATGAAGAATAACTTGCTCCAAATGGAAACAGACCAATGACACATTCTAGCTTGAGGCCAGCTATAAATGAGGAAACTGTTGATAGTAATGTCGAAAATTCCGTCACATGATGCGGGGCAAAAATGTTAGACTGAGAGGAAAAACGTTAGACGCTGGTTTCAAACCACAACACGACAGAGATGTGGGGACGCCATTGTACGCGAAAATGAAAATGGAAGTATCGATTTTCTACGATAATTTTAACAGGAGACCAATGAAACTTACATGATTCGAATGATGGTTTCCTGTGGATGTTCACAATACAACAATCATGAATGAACATAGCCAATAAGAGTGGTAAAACGAAATAGATGTTTTGACGATTTCAGTGCTCCATCTCTAATAAAAAGCGAGCGTCCGAAACTGAAGTACTACCAACTACTGCCCTAGGGATGATCGATATTAGAAAAACATCGATGGTTACATCAAAGTTAACGAAAATTCAAGAATATCTATGTACGATTAACATCGAATGGAAAACATCGACGTCCAACAATATCAATGTTTTGTATGCCAAAACAAACAATCCCCGGCAGAACCATTGACACCCATTACTTAACTGGCACTACCAAATACAGTATTATTGGTCTCCCTGTCACTTTAAACAATGTATCAACAATTATTTGTGTACGGATATAACAGTCATACGAAAAAGAGATAAATTGATATAATTACGACACATTTACAGTTTGACGTAAAAGCTAAATTTTACTTACGGCGTTGCCGTAGTGTGCAAATGTTGGCAACGAAATGTTCGCTTTATGAGGGCTACATAGAAGAACCTGTCAACAGCAGAGTAGGAACAAAATTAATTATTTACTTCATGGTCAACACGAAAGACGATGCCTTTTATTCTACGTCACTGGTTTCCCGAAGTGTCTCATTCGTCGTCGCTGCCAACTTCAGCATACTACGTCACCACTGCCATAAGTAAAATTCTATCCTCTACTACACAAAGATATAGTATACAAAACAGAACATACATTTATATTCACCTCTGTGGCTTGGCGTCTTAGGCTATAGGGAAATATCGATAGTTCGAAGTATTCATACCATCGATGTGCCACAGACATATATTATCTATAAATCTGTGGTCTATGAGTTGTTTGTCTGGGGATTGACCTCGGCGCCACGTTACAGATTCTTTTATAAAAAAATACTGGAGGAATGAGTGAAGGAGATTAGTGCAATATTGGTGTAAGTGCGAGCGCCAGTGTATTGAAGAGTCTTCATCAAAGTAAAACATTCGTGTAATATCGGTAATTGCAAGCGCTAACGTGCTGTCAATATGTATGCTGAAAAACTGTTGTATCAAAGCCCCTAAAAAATAATAATAATAAATAAATAGATAGGGAGTGGCCTTTAAGAAAATCCGTTGCTGATGCACAACAAATGGTACCAGAGAAGAAAAGGAGGAGGATTATCTCAAAAAATAGACCTTCGTGAAATAAAAGTTATTGAGTTGTATCTCAGAAAAATGTGGGGACTGAAATACGGACCTAATGCAACTTCGCTAAGTAATTCTGCCAAAACGCGCTTGTTTTCCAAAAGCGTCCGCCTCCGCAGTCCAGTGGACAGCTTCCTAGATTGCCATGTAGGGTGCCCAGGTTCGAGTCCCGGTCTGGTCGCAGATCATCTCCACTCGGGGATGGTGTTGTGTCGTCGTCATCATCATTTCATCATCATCGACGCGCAAGTCGCCTAAGTGGCGTCACCAAAAGACTTTCACCAGGCAGGCTGCACACAATCCCAGACGGGGGATAACGTCCAAAAATGTCACACGAAATTATCATCATCATGTCCAAGAGCACTTCCAGCTGGAGCCCACAATGATGAAAATTATAGAAATTCCTCTTTTATTTCATAGCTACTATTAACGCTCTTAGGCTTGACTTTTTTCCTCAAGAAATAAATTACTTTTATTCTGAAACTCTCATAAGTTTTAATTGTACTGATTTTAGGAGAAAGATTTACGCAAGTATATGTAATCATTTTCATACCGTACAACAATCGTGTGCACTATAAAGAACGGCTTCTTTTTATGCGCTAAGATAACTAATTTGACTTACTGTTGTGTGAAATAAACTGATCATTCAATAAATACGAAGCAAAATAATAACTACTTTCACTCAAACAGGAAAATTACCTTATCAGCTACTTTCGTATATTATGAAGCTCACAAGCTGATGCAAACTACAACACTAACTTGTTGGTATTCCTGTAGTTGTCCACCACAGGTTGCTGTACAGTACTTGATGAAAGGATTGAATAACAACAATATAATCGACTTTCCAAATACTGTTACATCAAACCAAACTAAACCACACCAAACCAAAGAGACAGGGAATGAGTTTTAAGAAAATCCGTGACTGATGTACAAAAAAATTTACTAAAAAGGACTACCTACAAAAATAAGTGATATCCCATCAAAAACATGAAATGTACAAAAAAGCAAGTCTCGCGACGAATTCCTTCCACCATAAAAAGTCATGAGATCTCATGGGAAACCAAGTAGGTTATTTTAGTTAGTTTTCATGGAACCAACTATTCAACCCCTCGTCATAATTAGTTCATCTAATTAGTTATGTACCAACATCTATTGTGACTATATCGAAATTATACATCTTTATTTTTATAATAAATATGACTTGGCAATTGCATGGCAACGTAAACTAATATTTGAAATACTTTATGCAAATGTAAAGTATTTCATTCTTACGTTATTACCTTTGGTTACCTAGTGGAACATACAGGGTGTCCAGAAAATGGCTCCCTGATTGCAAAATTAAATATCGCGAAAACAAAGATCGATAGAGGAATGCAGTAAACGGTATGTTTATTGTGAAAGCTGTAAGAAGTTTGAAATAATAGTTACAAAAGCTGCTAACAGATGGCGCTGTAAGCTGTACAGCTCATATCAGCATACATAAGTGAAATAATCGTATGAAAACACTCTTTGCAAACAATCACATCACAATGTTTCCAAAATATTCACCATTGGCACTATAGAGGTGGCGTAAACGAAGAATGAAATTCACCGTCACATTTCGTAGTGTCTCAACCGAAATGAATTCACATGCCAGAGAGATCGCCGATTCAAGCTCGTCCAGCGTGGCGGGATGCTTCTGGTAGACCATGTCTTTCACTGTGCCCAGGCAAAACACTTGTTCGGTCCGATGTGGTCGGGCTTCATCTTGCATAAACACTTTCAGTACCTAGTCGATCCTCTAACGCTTGCTGTGTGGTGACAAATTGTTCCAAAATTGCAACGTAACGTGCACCAGTGACCGTTTCTAGCATGAAAAAAGGCCAATAATGCCTCTGCTGCATACTGCAGTCCACACAGTAACTTTAGGAGAATACGGGGGTTTCGCTTCACACCAATATGGCTTTTCGGAACCCCAAAATCGCCAGTTCTGCTTATTCACGTATCAATTCAGGTGGAAGTGTGATTCATCTGTAAACCAGATGCAGCCAACATCAAATCCTTCACTATCAGGCATTGTGAGCATCTGATTAGCATAGCTCGTACGGGTATGGCTTGGTGCGTTTGAATTTTGAATGGAAACATGTGTAGGCTTTTCTCAGTATTTTCTGCGTGCTGAAACGCTTCAAACCAGTCTCAGATGCAATTCTACAGACGGAAGACATTGGATTTCGCTGAATAATTCCAGAAACTGTGTCGATATTTGCAGGCGTAACTGCGGTTTGCTTGCGGACAACATGCCCCACTAGATCATCAGTTACGCTGCCTGTTCGTTGAAATTTTGCGAAGAGCATACGAATGGTTTTCGCATCGGGTCCTTTTGGAACATTAAATCGTGCTTGAAAACTTCGCCTTGTTGCCGTAGGACACTCTTCTAACCTGTGGTACTCCAGCACCAGAAAAACGCGTTGTTCAATGGAGTACATGGTTTTAATCTCTTCCTTCGGTACGCTAACCTCCTTTCACGTTTAAATAGTGGAACTGATCGCTTTGGGCTTCGGATAATTATTTATACTAGGCATTATGTATGGCGATTACTGCGCCATCTGTTAGCAGTTTTTGTAACTATTATTTCAAACTGCTGTATAAACTACTTACAGCTTTCACAATAAACATACCGTTTACTGCATTTCTGTATCGATCTTTGTTTTCGAGATATTTAATTTTGAAATCAGGAAGTCCTTTTCTGGACACCCTGTAAATTAAATATAGATATGTAATTGCCCGATCATTATATGTATTATGCAATTAAAGATGTATAATACAATACAGTCGCTATAAATGTTGGTAGATTCCTAATTAGGTAAGAAATAAGTAAGTTTACAGCATTAATTAACTTAATGTTTACCTGTACATGCGTTTCATTAAGCCACAAATATCCAGATAGGGCAATCTACTGTATTACAAACATTCAGCAATACTGGCACATCTCAAGCGGTAAGTCATGGGTACAAGGATGGTGATGGGCGCAAATTTCTATTGTGTTACCTTCAACTGATCCATTACGGAGCCACCTATAACCGTTTGTTTACCACTTATTTCATCAGCGAATCCCACGAATGATGCATTTCAGTTCCAGGCGAAATTTCGACCGCACGTATCTCAAAATCGGATATTTTGAGTTCTGCCACCATTGAAGCCCACGAACGATATGTAAGAAGCGGTTCGTTGTAGTAAATCTACCCACGTGAGATCTTATATCTCAACGGCTTCTGCGTGCTCGAATAACGTTTTCCAAAATAAATGATACGTGACTTAAGCTGCTATGAATATCGACATATACTGTATCCTAACATATTGCTTCTATTTGACGATGTAAACACCAAGATGAAGCTCGGAAGACTGCTACAGTTGGCAACAATCGCACTTTGGAACTAGGGCATGCGCAAATTAGTCACAACGTTGCACTGTAACACAGGAAGGTTTCTAGATACCTATTTAATATATTACACAAACCTATATATACAGCTCGGTAGCACAGTGGTAGAATGCCAGACTATAAATCCAAAGGTCGCGGGTTCGATCTGCACTGGGTCCTAGGATTTTTATCTGTCACTTTCCGCGTCTTTCACCTCTAGCAGACACTGATGTGAAAAATATCGAGTAGCACCGTGGTTCGGAATCCGTGTTAAATTGTAGGTCCCCCTATAACTGGCTGGTGCAAGTCTTTTAGTTATCCGTACTTACGTGTACTTGCAAAACTTCGAAGTATATTTTCTTGAGAATTTTTTAGAGTTGCGTCGAACGGCTTTGACTGATTGTTATTTAAGTTCTATACTTCACGTACCGTAACTATGAAAAAATTCTAAAATCCGACACCCGTCTCCTTGTTAGATGAATCCATAATCTGTTCTAGTCATTTCTCGTTCTGATAGCATTGCAAAGGTAGCACAGTGAGTTTGTATAGCTTATGGGACTTAACTACGGGGTCATCAGTCCCTAAACTTATAAACTACTTATGAACTAGCTAACACTAGGGACGGCACAAATATCCATGCCCGAGGGGGGATTTGAACGCCCGACCGTAGTGGCCGTGCAGACCGTGACTAACGCGCCTCAGTCCTCTCGGCCACCGCGGCTACCGCATAGTCTTTCCCAGGTGAATCACATTTCCTCTTCCTGTTGCGACATGGAATACAGCTTTTTCATTGACTTTTGAGCACGCACTTTGCTGACGTCCTGCTCCACAATGAGAGCATACTTGTTATTTAGTCTTACAGAACTTCTTGGTATGACCTAATTTATAACATTTTGGTACATCTACGTAGTCATTTACTCCTAGAGCGCGGAAACATACATACAGTTTTTCTTTTTGTTGTAGCAGCTTAGGGACACGAGGAGTGACTTCCATTACGTGATTAACGTAAGTTTTCTCTCAGGGTCCTGTTAGGAACCCCAGTCGTACATCTTAAAATTCTTTCTTTCGCATGAAATCAGGTTAAGCTCGCATACATCTTCAAGCAGTTGTTTGTCGTCCACTTCCTCGGGCACATTGTACAGAATCATCTTAGGTTTCTTCTTCTTAGGTGGTTTACATTTAATACTCTCAATTTGCTTAGTTCTTTCTTGAAGCTTTTTATACGGTCATCTCGTCTGCTACGGCGGCAGCCATGTCGCTCGCTGGCGGCTGCTCACCGATGCTCGCTTCTCCACGTATGCGGCGAGCGATTGCAGCTCAAAACTTTCGTTAAACTAAACCGTACTGTACGAAATTTACGCGACTAACCCAAGACGTACTGCACTACTCACCACTTAAGCGTAAAATACTTCAAAACTGACCGTCAGTTCAGCTTGTACCCGACAAAAACGACGCCTAAATGGGGAGCCGTTTCACGCGGCGGCCATCTTGAGCAACATACAACTTACTCATTCCTCATAATCTTCATGGTCCTTCTGACAACAGTCTCCCATGAATGCGTTGCACTTGCCACAGCGTTTCGCCAGTCTTCAAATACATGCTGCAACCCCCCCCCCCCCTTTTTTTTAAGTCCTTCAAAATCGCATCCGCAGCCTTCACCCTGCTTTTGACGACGGATTGTGCTTCCCTCGAAGGCGTTTCTTCCAAGTTTTCGCATAGAAAAAGCCACTTGGGGCTAAATCCGGAGTATAGGAAGGGTAATTCGTCGATCCTCAGCAGTGTTGACGTTTTCTTCGGTAATATCAGAAACTGGAGCACCACCTCCTCCCCACTTAAAAAAAAATTTAAACCACCTTCCAGCTGTGCTGTAGGGAAGACTCTCCCTTTGGCACCTGACACATTGTACAGATTTCTTGAGACGAAAGCACAGTTTCAAAGCCGCGTGTTACCGGCACTGCAGCGGCAGGCGATACTGAACCTGCTTCAACTTGCCTGCCTCTCACAGGCGGGAACCATGAAACTCTTAACAGCACATCTTAAGACTAAATTTTAACGCAGGAAATTATGGCCGTCAAAAATTATAATCACTCTTTATTGAATCCCTAGCATTATACAACACTGGAGCAGCACGCTTCCTTCGAGAAAACAATTTTTTCTGCGTCCTCCATCGTCTCCTCTTATTATTTAGGGTGACTGACATAAAAATGTCAGTTACAGACCAAATGTATATTGTATACAGTTTTTTTTTTCACTCTTACGGTTCACAGTATCATAAGCGGCAGTTCAAGGAAGGGATCAAGAAAGATTCCTCCCAGAAGATTGCGAGGAAACGAGTCGCTCAGCGGGGGAAAAGACAGTTATGTAAAAGAAAACAATGCATAATCTAAATGTGTTATTTTAAATTACTCTTGCCTTTGCTTTCTGTCATCACCTTTAATGTTTGTTAGTTTTGCCAACTTGCATTTGGAAGTGTACCAGTGTATGCTACTGCACGGTGGCCGCAGAGAAATGGTTTAAAATTCCCTGACATTTCCAGGTATTCCAGTAAATGTAAAATTCACAACATTTGTTCATTTTTGTACAGTGCCATATTTTGTATTTTCTACGTGATTCGACAATGTTATAAAATGTAAATACTGTAATTTAAAATGAGTAATTGACAAGTAAAGTAAGCTTATGACGTGTAGAATAAACTAGTATAAATTGATCTACTAAATATCAAAATTTTAAACTGCTTAAGATTTTTACACTGCTAATCATTAGCTTTAATCTCGGTCAAAGTTTAGCTTTTTTTGGTGCCATTTTTTTTTCTTTTCGTGTGCTACACGTTTTGTTTTCAAATCTTCTCACTCAGTTATTGTAGCTTCTTTTTTCGACGTTCAGTTTCTTGTGAGAATTTTGAGTGCGAATTCCGGTAAGAATGACAAAGATCCAGAGGTTGGCGGCTTCTGTTTTGCGTGTAGTTGTCGATGACTCACTGGAAGCATGTGCGCCCAATTGTTTGTCGGGTGCAGATGGGAATGTAAAGAAATCTGTTTTCGACGTACTTTCGCTGCGCTATTACGTTGTGCCTAAGCACGAACTCATAAATCTTGAAATATTTGTAGCAGAACTATTAAATTTCCGACAAACAAGTGTGAGAAAGCGTCAGCTGTTTTATGCACGGGTTAAGACAAGATAAATGACGTAGTTTCAATAAAAGTGCGAAAAAAATGCGAGATCTCGATTGTGCACGAATGAAACTTCGCTTCAGGACAGCACTCTGCTAAGCCATCTCCATTTCAAATGATTAGTGTTTTGTAATTAAATCATGGGGTTCATAGACTATTAGTGAACGAGCTTGTACTGTCGCTGTAATCACAACCAAGAGAGTCGCAAATACGCAGAGACAAATACGCTAAACCAGAAATCTCTTCAGTTTTGGCGCAATAAATTCACTCAATCTTTTCTCGTTTCTCATTCGTTACGTGATATACGAAGAAAAATGATAATATTTTTGAGATGCAAATATGTGTATTTTAAAGATTACTATTTCGTTCCTACGTAATCGTATATTCGAAAATCGTAGCATATTTGCAGCAACCAAATCGTGCAAGAATCCTGAAGCTTTGCACAATGTCGGTGTTTTATGCAAAGAAATTTATTTTTGTTACTACGAGTGTTTGAAAGAGTGTAAATTCCTAGATTAGTAATGATGAACTACCCTTTCCTGCATTGGAGACTCCTTATAAATATATGCTCCAGATTCGTCGGCTACTAATTTTTCGGTAGTATGAGTTTGAAAAGAATGTGTAGTGCTGCTTAATTGGAGGGCAAAAGTTTTAGTTGTGGCGGACTCCTAGCACCTCCGTTTCCTGCAGATTTGAAGCTGCAGGCCTAGATTGAAGTAAATGGGCCGTGCTGCGGTCGCTCGCCGCGGCAGTGAAAGCGCGGAGAGAGCGCCGCATCCGGCTGAGACAGAGGCGAGGCGAGGCGAGGCCGCTCTCACTGCCGCCGCGCCGATATCACTGCTGCTGCTGCTGCCGCCGCCATTGTCACTGCTCACAAACACACAACGTGCATCTCTTCGCACTCCAACTGCCATTTCCCTGACTGCTACTTCTGCTACCGCTATTACTCCTTCTTCAATTACTGTGACTTTTACTACTTCCATCACTCCTGCTACTTCTACTAATTAAGTCATTTCTGCGGTAGTTAGTACCAAGAAGCACCCAACAGAAATAGTCGAGTTAGCCTATCTAACTGAAATATTAGACCTGATTAACTGTTTCAGTGCAACGAAAGTGCTATGTTCTTGCTTATAAAAAGAATAAAGTGACTCTCGAACATTGTGTCGTATAAATCACTAACCAATTTGAAAGGAATGATAAATCTGAAATATACCGTGACTGATTTCTGAAAATTCTACACTGGGGAAAATAATTATTATGGGATCAGTTGATATATGTAGGTTCTGAAATACTCTCATTGACAGATTGAACTAAAATGGTTCCAAGATTTGTCAGTTCTACTGAGTGGAGAGAACAACATTACGGCAACGGACATAGTGGTAATAACAGAAAGCTGCTACAGACGAATCGAGTAGGGTAACGAGCAGGTAGTGAAATGCAACAACAACGTGACTTACCTTAAGCTATGGCCTGGAGAGCCACAGGAAGTTTGGAATTGGGACAGACACCTAGGAAGGTGGCTGTAGCTACTAGAGTGTATCAAAGTATATTTTCCAGGACCTGGACGCGATTTCAGACAACAGGAACCGTTACAAGAGGTCGATGCCAAGGTCGTCCACAGGTCACATCGGAAAGAGGTGTCTTATCTCCGGTTAACTGTCCGCCGAGAGAGGAGGCTGAATGCAACTCAGCTGCAACGCACCATCCAGGCAGCAGGGGGAAGCGAAATATCGGCACAAACAGTCCAAAATCACCTTTGGGAATGTGGCCTCAGAAGAGCAGCAGGGCGGGCACGCAACATGCGAACTACGCCCCCCCCCAACGAATAATTCATGAGTTACCCATGATTTATGACACTAATTTTAAAAAATTAAGATTTCTGGCCCTAATTAAAAAAAAATGTCACGATTTATGATTCTACGAGCTCCGCTCTCCCTCCCACCACTCGGTGTGGTTTTTTAAATGATGACCCTATAAGAAACCGCGAAACCGCCACAGAGCCTGGCCAGCAGCGCTCCTGCCTGCGGCAGGAGGAGAGGCTGGCTCCGGATGAGCCGAGCAGCGGATTAAACCGCGGTCTCTCAATATCTTGCCAGGGGAAAGCCGTCAACTATTCTGATACACCATCTTACGGTAATTCCGTACCAAAGTCTCCGTTTACGACTCTTGCAAACGAATGCTTATCTTTTCCATGTTTTTGTAGGTACCAGACCTAATTCGGCAAAAATTCTTTCTTGAGGCATTGTAAGGAAAAGGTTCCGAATTGGGTTAAATATGCTTCCCCTGCTTCAATGTAGCTCTTCTGTGCAATACTTATATTTCGTCCTTGCTGGCGTCAGTATTAAGAATCTCCACGTGATTTACAGGAATGCAGTTGAAACAAACAGCCGCTAGAACATAATTAGTGTCCGGAAGATTTACCTGTAGACCTGTGAGTTTCCGGGTATTCTTATTACCCTGTAAACAACACTAATGGAAAATATTTCTGTACAGAGTTTTAATTTTTCCAAAAAAAACAAGTGACCATTCCACTCTAAATGTGTGTAACCAGTGGTATGTTCTCGTCGTAAAACAGATCCTACACAGGAATAGTAGAACCCAGTTTCAGCTACCAAAATATTTGTATGGAGAGAGTTAATAAATAGCAATGTAGTGACAAATATCTCTACTCCTTCCTGATACCTGTTTACACACAACCACATCGGATCCTTCAATTTACTTCTCCAAGCAGTAATTCGACAGGTAAGTTTTCCAACTCCAGTACATATCTTAGCCTATTCCTATAATCCATCGCTTTTATGGCTTTAATAACCAGTTCTACACCTTCCGACAATTGTTCTAGCCGAGAACAATCCGGTAGTTTAATTTTACCTTTTATTTCCTGCATAACACAACTGTTTAAACATTCCACATCATCTTGCGCGTACACTATCTGCTCTTCTAGGCCGCACTCCCGTGGAATTTCTGTATGCAATTTAAATTTACAATTTTTGCAAATGTAAAGTCATATATGTAAGAAAAGTGGTTACAGTACATTTTGGCTAGCGACTTCAGCTACTTTCTTGAAGCCATTAAATCGATAAGTACATGCAAGGTAAGTTTTCGAAATCCAATACATATTGCCGCGAGAGACCACGAACACCAACTGCCGGCGTGGCGCAGGGGATACCATCACGGACTGCGGAGCAGAAGGTCGCCGGTTCAATCCAGCCCACCGGCAAAAATTTATTTTGTAATTTACAATTCCAGAAGGTTCTACATCTTTCTTATGTTCACTTGTAAATTCTACTTGTTTCTTATGTTAACTGTTCTTCTAATTTCTGGTAAATTCTGTCTGTGTATAAATAGAAAAGCACTCTGCCTGAGAGGCAGTGAGTGCTGCGTGTATGTTGAGTTCGTAATAAACTTGCTTTCAGTATAAGTGCTGTGTTTAGTTGCCTTCGAAGTGAAGCCTACTTCCATTGCAACGTGACATTGTTTGGTGGAGGCGCCGGGTACACTGTGCAACAGCTGCATCACCGTGGCTCAGAATAGGCAACGAAAAAGCCGTCGCTTACACGGACTGGAACCGGAATACAAGGGATAAACCGAGTACATCCTTCCAAAGGTCCGTATTATCAGAAGAACGATGGAGACGAAACCAGCAATAAGCCAGCTGCACATCACACACCCGTCGGTGTTCTCTGGAGATGCTGGACAGGACCCCAACAAATGGCTAAAAGGGTTCGACCGAGTCGCCAAGTACAACAGGTGGGATCATACGATGTGCTTGGCCAACGTTTATTTCTACCTGGATGGAACAGCCCAGCAATGGTTCGAAAACAACGAAGACAAATTCAATGACTGGGAGACGTTCCAGGAGGAACTTAAGAAGACGTTTGGAGACCGCCAGCGACAAATCCGCTCGGCGGAAGAACAACTGAAGAACTGGGCCCAACGACATGGTGAGCCGACACAATCGTACATACAGAGTGTTTTGTCCCTGTGTAACATAGTCAATCCGAACATGACTGAAGAGGACAAAATCACGCACCTGATGAAAGGAAGATATGTACCAAGCTCTTCTGTTAAAAGACGTCGCTACGACAGAAGAGTTCATCAAGTGGTGCCAGCGTAATGAAGAAATGCAACAAAGGAGTGTTGGACGCAAGAAGTATGACCGACTCCCAAATGTAGTCCCTATGGCCGTTGTGGAAGACCAGCAGGACTTGGCTTCTCTCATACGACAAATCGTGAGAGAAGAATTACAACAGTGCATGGCAGCTGGAACTATTAGACCGAGTGAGCATAAAATTATGGCCATGGATGTGAGCCCTGTAAGTGACGAGAGAGCCGACGCCGCTGAGGACGAGGTATTTCAAACATTAGCTCCTGTCTGCCCCGTCAATCGCACCCGACGTCAAGAATGGCGTCGCCCTGCTATGACTTACGCCGCAGCCGCCAAACGGCAGCCCATGAACCGAACGACGCGACCACAGTCAACTCCCCCGGTAACTATGACGCGCCGCAGAAGAACAGACGTCTGGAGGACAGAAGACAACACACCACTGTGGACTCCCTGGACTGCAGAGAGAGGAGACGAGTATTCGATGATTATTTTGCCGCAAGACGTCAGCCGTCGGAGCACCTCTATGCAAGGTAGTCACCTGCTGGTGAGTTAAATCGACCTATGGGAAGAAGCCCATCGCCGTACCCTAGACGAGGTCGCTCCCCGACGCGGCGCAGCCGTTCATCGTCCCCGTACAGAGGTACCAGCCGCTCCCCTAGCCGCCGCACCCAGGAAAACTAAGCGAGGCGACCATCTACGGAGGTGAGGCCGCCGCAGATGAAAATTCTCCATGGACGACAGTCGCCAAGATCTCGGGAAATCTCATCGACGTCATAATCGACGGCCAACCTGTCCGGGCACTTGTTCATTCTGGAGCCTCTTTTTCTGTATTATCGGATAATTACCGCCGCACACTAAAGAAGAAAATGTTCTGTGATACGGGAGCAACTGTGCTGAAGGTCGCGAATGGAAAATACGTCCATCCAGCAGGAACTTGTTTCGCAAGAATAACCATCAACAACAGGACGCAGCCGTTTGAATTTGTCGTGTTAACAGAATGTAGTCACAATGTCATCCTCGGATGGAAGATATGAGCTGCAAATTGAAGAAGTTGTTCCGCCAGATACACGTAATACAGAATTTTCTGGGAAGTTATTCGTCGTTGACAATGTGACGATACCGCCGTTGACAATGAGAAGAGTGGCAGTCACAAACACAGATGACTGGTTAAACTGTCAAGTTCTTGTTGATAGTAAAAAGTTTATCAAGCTCACAAAAGAAATTTACATACCAGCGGCTATCATAAGCATTACCGGTGGTCAAGGAGAGATTTGGATCACAAATTGTCACGAGCAGTCACAACTTATCCCCAAGGGAATGTGTATCGGGACAGCTGAACCAATCCAGGACGGTGAGCTCAACGTCATCAATGAAGACCCATGCCCTGCTATTAGTACAGACAACACGCTGGAGGAAACAAACGTAAAACTGCCAATAGGGCCTGGACTGACCAAGGAACAACGCCAGCGGGTGTTAGGTATACTACGCCAATTTTCGGGTGCATTCACACCTCAGCAGGGGAAAAGTCAGACGAAACGGCCCACGATAAAGCACCGTATCAATACTGGGGACCATCCGCCAATTAGCCAGCGTTCGTATAGAGTGTCGCCAGCTGAAAGACGGATAATTCGGGAGAAAGTGGAGAAGATGTTGCGAGATGACATTATTCAACCTTCGGAGAGTCCTTGGTCGTCTCCGGTGGTCCTCGTAAAGAAGAAGGATGGCACGTGGCGATTCTGTGTCGACTATAGGCGGCTGAACAGTATCACAAAGAAAGATGTCTACCCATTGCCGCGTATTGATGACACCTTAGACTGCTTGAAAGGAGCTACATACTTCTCAACTATGGACATGCAGACAGGTTACTGGCAAATCGAGGTTGACGAAGCTGACAGGGAGAAGCGGCAATTATTACACCTGACGGTCTCTCTGAATTTCAAGTAATGCCATTTGGATTATGTAATGCTCCAGCCACATTCGAACACATGGACAACTTGCTTCGACACCTTAAGTGGACGAAGTGTCTCTGCTATTTAGATGACATTGTCGTTTTCTCGAAAACATTCGAAGAACATCTGAGTCGTCTGTCAACTGTATTGAAGTGTGTTCAGGCTGCAGGTCTCCGCCTCAATCCAAAGAAGTGCCTCTTTGTCGCCAAAGAGATAAAAATCCTGGGACACCTAGTTAACGGGGATGGTGTCCGTCCTGATCCAGATAGAGTAAGGGCAGTCACAGAATTATGTAATGCTCCAGCCACATTCGAACACATGGACAACTTGCTTCGACACCTTAAGTGGACGAAGTGTCTCTGCTATTTAGATGACATTGTCGTTTTCTCGAAAACATTCGAAGAACATCTGAGTCGTCTGTCAACTGTATTGAAGTGTGTTCAGGCTGCAGGTCTCCGCCTCAATCCAAAGAAGTGCCTCTTTGTCGCCAAAGAGATAAAAATCCTGGGACACCTAGTTAACGGGGATGGTGTCCGTCCTGATCCAGATAGAGTAAGGGCAGTCACAGAATTTCCAACTCCTCAGCACATTCGTGATGTGAGAAGTTTTCTCGGGCTGTGCTCATACTACCGACGTTTCATAAAAGGATTTTGTAACAAGGCACGTCCATTACAAGAACTTCAGCAGGGAGACGCCAAATTTTACTGGGATGAGACAAAAGAAAGAGCTTTCCGAGCACTTAAGGAGGCTCTAACTTCCGCACCAGTGCTAGCCTTGTACGACGAGAATGCAGAAACGGAACTTCACACAGACGCCAGTGGCTATGGGATTGGTGCAGTGCTTGTACAAGTTCAGGAAGGTGCCGAAAAAGTGATAGCCTATGCGTCCGAGATAAACTACTCTACAACTGAAAAAGAATGTCTCGCGGTTATCTGGGCTATCAACAAGTTCCGGCCGTATTTATTCGGCAAACCATTCACCGTCGTGACAGACCACCATTCTTTGTGTTGGCTGACTAGCTTGAAGGATCCATCAGGTCGACTAGCAAGATGGGCACTAAGACACCAATAGTACGATGTCACAGTGGTATTAAAGAACGGGCGCAAACACATGGATTCCTCGAAAGGCAGTCGGCATCCTTTAGTGGAACAAAACAGCATTAATGAAATTTCAGCCCTCACTGAATTAGGTGACGTTATAGCTGGACAGAGGGAAGATCCAACACTATTAAAAATGATAGAGGCCTTGGAGAAAGGAGAACCGACCAATCGAGAGTTCCAACTTATAAACGGAACATTGTACAAGAGCAACTACGATCCACTGGGCCCCAAATGGCTACTTGTTGTTCCAGCTCATCTCCAGCCAGCTATTCTCAAATATTTCCACGATGCTCCAATAACCGGTCATCTGGGATTCGTGAAGACCCTAGACAGGATCAGACGCAGGTATTACTGGAAAGGTCTCTACCGATCTGTCAAGCACTATGTGAGCCACAGTAAAGAGTGCCAGCGACGGAAGCATGTGCTGCAATTACCTTCAGGACATCTCGTACCGATTCCGCCGGCAGCAGCTCCATTCCACCGAGTTGGGATCGGCTCCTAACAGTCCACTTGATCGCAGGTTTTTACCTGCCATAATGTTGTCGTCCACCGTCATGAACCACAGACATTGCCGAAGTGGGATGGCTTGTGTGCCTCGACGGTACAGATAGCCGTAACGTAGCTGCAACCACAACGGAGGGGTATCTGAAGAGGCCAGACAGACGTGTGGTTCCGGAAGAGGGGAAGCAGCTTTTCAGTAGTTAGAGGGGCAACAGTCTGGATGATTGACTGAGCTGGCCTTGTACCATCAGCCAACATGGCTTTGCCATGCAATTACTGCGAACGGCTGAAAGCAAGGGGGAAACTACGGCCGTTAATTTTCTCGAGGACATGCAGCTCTACTGTATGAATATATGATGGCGGCTTCTTGGGTAAAATATTCCGAAGGTAATATAGTCCCCCATTCGGATCTCCAGGCGAGGACTACACAGGAGGATGTCATCATCAAGAAAAACAAAACAGGGAATCTACGGAACGGAGCGTGGAATGTTCTATCCGTCAATCAAGTAGGTATGTTAGAAAATTTGCAAATGGAAATGGATAGGTTGACGTTAGATATAGTAGGGACTAGTGAAGTTCGGTGGCAGGATGAACAAGATTTTTAGTCAGGTGAGCAGAAGGCTATAAATACAAAATCAGTGGATGGTTACACATGAGTAGGTCTGATAATGAATAAGAAAATAGGAATGCGGCTAAGTTACTACGAACAGGGTTTTTCTTTTTTTTAATAGCGCGCATTTAGTAGAACACTAAGCATATCAAGACTCCTTTGCATAGAAATGTTAACATGTCTGACCGCTTTGTAGTTACACAACCGTCATGCTATTTTCATCTCTTTAAACCAGCTACTATTCATTTTAATGGGAGACTCCACCCTAAAGCTTGAATTAAAAAAGTAGCTGTTTAGGATTGTTTACTCTTAGATCCCAAAATGATTTGTCTGGATTCGAATCTTCTTCTTTATATATAAAGCAGTGTGTCCCTGTGTTTGTTTCTTTATTGTACGAATTGCATACAAATGTACAGTTTTGTTCCAATCTTAATGAAATTTTTCACAAATGACCTTCAGTAAGTGTAAGAAAAATGTTCAAATGTTTGTATAGTCTATGGGACTTAACTACGGAGTCATCAGTCCCTAAACTTACAAACTACTTATGAACTACTTACGAACTAGGACGGCACAAATATCCATGCCCGAGGGGGGATTCGAACCCCCGAACGTAGTGGCCGTGCAGACCGTGACTGAAGCGCCTCAGTCCCCTCGGCCACCGCGGCCGGCAACATCTAGTTCATGAAATATGAAGACATAAAAAGTAACGCTCATGGAAAGCCGCCCTACCACGCACCAGCTTGCAATCTATAACTTCTTTACTACTAACCATTCTCGCAACAGATTTTACAGACGTACAGCACTTACGAGAATGAGTTCCGTTTATTCCATAATATATAGTTACACAGTAAACAGGCGAAGTAATGGATATCCAACGATTGGATGCCAATTGTTCCGTCGGTTTTCCTGGAAATAATGCTACTTGATTATCCGTGTTTGATGGTAGACAGATACAGTTGTACAACACACTGCGATGTGGAGAGCCTGAAATACCGCCGGCTACTGCGGCCCTGGGCCGTAACCTGAGGAGCGGAGCAGGCCGCTAGCCGCTAGCCGCCCACGGCCGCAGTGCCCGCCGCCCCACATCAGTTCCCACGCGGGCAGCGGCCGGCGCCCTGCTACTACTAACGGTGCCAACTAAATCTAGCGTACTTAGAGTAGCGTTTAGCCGTGCAAAATCACACAGCCTGAAATCTAGCCTAACTCACAAACCCTCCTAGCCAAAGTAGCTGTGACTATGCAACACGGACTACTTTGCGGCGTCTGACGTGCGGGGTGCGGGAGCTGGCAGACAAACAGGCGGCCACAGTAACCCTGCGCGCGGCGGATATAAATTCGGCGCGTACTTTCGATTTAACGTAGCTCAATGCTTATGACGGACGGTATATGTTCAACTGTTTGTAAAGCTTACGGGACTTGACTGCGGGGTCATCAGTCCCTACACTTATTTACGAACTTCCTGTGAACTAACTACAACACAAACATCCGTGCCCGGGGAAGGATTCGAACTTCCGCCGCGGGAGGCCGCGCGATCCGCAACGTAGCGCTCCAGACCGCGCGGCAGACGTTATACCTCCTGAACACTGTACCCTGCGGTAATACACTTTTCCTGGTATATACAACGCAAAATTAGGAAACTTTGTGTAAATAGAGTTAGTAGTAAATGCACGATAAATCAATGCGTCATCTGTGATGGGGCTGTTTTTCATTAAGCTCATTGTTTACGAGCACATATCTCCTGAACTGTGTGTCCTACTACGATAGATTCGGTAGTCCATATGCATGCTGTCTGTAACGTCTCTTGCGAATACAGTTTGTGGCGTAGAAGTAATACACTGCAACGTTACGTCGTCTGCTGTACTTGCATGAACAGCGGAAAAGTGCTGTGGCTGTCAGCGAGAAAACGTTTCATAGATGTTTGAAATTTCATCTAAAGTTTCTTCCAAGTGCGTCATTCTCGAATAGTCGATGAATAAAGAGTAGTTATGCACGCGTCGGATGATACGGCACATTTTCACGTATCTTACTGTTTATGATGTCACAGACCGGAACGGAGTGTCATAGGTGGTTCTTGCCAGTGGTTGCTGCCTGACGGTAGAGAATATGTGAACAAAGTTTGGTCGAATTCAGTCCACTAGTTTAGCAGGAGATGTCGAACACACACACACACACACACACACACACACACACACACAGAGAGAGAGAGAGAGAGAGAGAGAGAGAGAGAGAGAGAGAGAGAGAGAGAGAGAGAGAGAGAGAGAGAGATAATAAATTAGTGGTGAAGCAAGGATGTTTTCCAGCCTCACAGAAAGAGTGCAGCTATTTTTATTGAGCGGTTCCCTTAAGTTTTTATACCGTTATTTAATGGTAATATAACATTGGTTGCTACTAACATTTATAATAGCGTAAGAGAAGATCCAGGGTTAATAAATTAATCTTGACTGTCGTATGTAACTTATTTTACAATGTTACATAATGGTTATAACACCTTGGTAGGCTTTCAACCTCTGCAAACAAAATGTTGGTGATCTTAGAGAGCCTTTTTTAAGATGACATTTTGCCATTTATTGAAAGTGAGAGTTGGCAACACTGCTCCGCGACTTTGTTCTGCAGCCGCAGCACACGACGTGCGCGCCGCGCCACTTCTTCCACGGACGCCGCTCGGGAAAGTCTGTCAGGTTAGAAAGCAGGGGAGGTAAAAGTGTGGCGCAGGGCGTAGACGCGCGCCCGTCAAACGCCGCGTTCCCGATTCCAGGCCCGATCGGGCACACAGATTCGGCACGCCACTAAGTTTCGACGAAACTCCGCTGCACAGTGAATGATTCATTATCGCACAGAGAAAAATATCAGCTCGTCATTAATGATATAGATAGGGTATGATTGCAGACTAGGTACAACGAAAGCAGCATCCCCCCCCCAAAAAAAAATAAAATAAAAATAAATTGCACTGAGGAGCCAGAGAAAACGGTGTTTGCAGACACTCAAGAAGGTGGCGCTGCGGTCGGCAACGCCTATATAACACAACAGGTGTCTGGCGCAGGTAACACGAACATGGTATTAATAGTCGGCGCCCGAGAAATGGGACACAGCATGTCCGCGGTACCTTCATTTCACGAGTGCACCGCGAATATCGGGAATCCGGTAAGGCATCGAATTTCCGACATCGCTTCCGACGAAATAAGATGCTGCAACAACGTGCCGACGACGACTGAAGAGAACGGCTGAGCGTGACTGAAGTGCACTCCTTCCGCAAAGTGCTGATTTCTACGCTGGGGCCGGCCGCGGTGGCCGAGGGGACTGAGGCGCTTCAGTCACGGTCTGCACGGCCACTGCGGTCGGGGGTTCGAATCCCCCCCCCCCCTCCTCGGGCATGGATATTTGTGCCGTCCTTAGTATAAGGTAGTTGATAAGTAGTTTGTAAGTTTAGGGACTGATAACCCCGTAGTTAAGTCCCATAGACTTTACAAACATATGAACATATATCTACGCTGGGCCACCAACGAGTGTCACTGCGCGAACCATTCACGAAATATTACCAATATGGGCTTTCTGAGCCGAACGCCCACTCGGACTTGGGCAGTGCAATACCGCACACCCAGTTCCACCAAACTGGCCAGACACGGCCGCATTAGGGGTGTTGAGACCTCGCCCGCTCCTACTCTTACAGCCCTGAAGCATTACTTCTGACATTAGTGGAGTCCGCGCCACGCCGTGTTGCAGGTGTACCAGCGTCTTTGGCATTTCACTGTACTTTTAACATGCTGGACTATTTGATATCAGCGAACAGAATCACAGAATGGAACGAAATCCATGAAATGTCGTCGTCTTCGGAAAAGGGCATAACTGACTGTAACTAATTTGAATTCAAAGTCCTGGAGAAACGACGGATCTATGTTAGTGTACTAAACAATTTATGAATATTACAGCTTGTATAACACTATCAGTACAGTAAAAAATAAAAATTAATTCAAGGAGCAACAATACGTGGAGACGTCATACACCCTAATTTAATTACTCTTAGGTAAAACGAAGATAGAATTTTATGTTCCATAGGGGCCGCAGCGTGTAAAGGTCAGCAAGTTACATAATAATATGAACCAAAACGCTGCTATCTACTAATATTTATTTCAATACGACGGTCCCGTTTTGCCTTACATTGCCATTTTCGAGTCCCCTGCGGTATAAATTGGGTGGTATTTAGGTGTAACAATATAGAGCATTTATACCGCAGGTCACTTGAAAATGGCAATGTAAGCCGAAACGGGACCGTCGTGTTGAAATCAATATCAGTATATAGCAGCGTTTTGGTTAATTTTATTATTACATCTCTCGAAAAAAGAATACTTGCTGATGGAAAATTTCAACCGCCTTCTATGGATTATGGTTCAGTGTTTACTTGTGGTGGAGATAAATCACCATCGATCAGAAGAACTTGATAGAGCAGATGTAAAAAAACCACTACAATCATACTAATATAGAGTGACGTAAGTCAAAACAAAATTTTACAAATGAACTAACAAGTCACACCAACAGCTGATCGTCTTACATTTTTCATTCAGGGTTTAGGCCTATGGGGCCGTAGTTAAAAAAGACAAGATGAGTAAATAGAGAAAAAGTTCAGTAAAAATGAGCTTACACCGTGATGGCAGGGGAGCGGGGCAATTCCGTGCAGCGCTAGCGCTCTTCCTGGTGACCCAGAGGGTATAAGCAGGGGCGCCTAGCGGAACCAAACACAGAACCAGAGGCATTTCAGCTTTAAACGGCACATTCGTTTTCGGCCATTCGTTTCATTTCATTTCGACTGTTTTGTTATAAAATTAGCAAATCACTTGTTTAGCCAACAGTCACATGGTAGTCTACAGCTTTGCCTAGGATTATACAGAGCTTTTTGTGAAGGATAGTAACAAATTTCAAGCGGAAGTATTGTTGTTGTTATGGTCTTCAGTCCGGAGACTGGTTTGATGCAGCTCTCCACCCTACTCTATCCTGAGCAAGCCTTTCCATCTCCTCATAAGAACGGCAACCCACATCCACTTGAATCTGCTTACTATACGCGTCTCTTGCCCTCCCTCTGCGATTTTTACCCCGCACACTTCCCTCCAATGCTAAATTTACGATTCCTGGATGTCTAAGAATGTGTCCCACCAAGCGATCCCTTCTTTTAGTCAGGGTATGCCAAAAATTCCTTTTCTCACCAATTCTGGTCAATGCGGAAGTATTATTAGTATTTTATTATTTTATTTTATTAGTATTTTATTATTTTAAACTAGCGGAAGTATTATTAGTTTAAAATGATGGCATTTCTTGAAAATTGTGAAATCTTTTATTATGTTCGACTAATGTTTAATCAATGAAAGGAAAAAAATATATAAATGCAGTAAATGAAACAGGCAAAATGGAGTACAGACGACTAAGAAATGAGATTGACAGGAAGTGCAAAATGGCTAAGCAGGAGTCACTAGAAGGCAAATGCAAGTCTGTAGAAGATTGTATAAATAGGAAAAAATAGATACAGCCTACAGCAAAATAAGAGAGGTATTTGAAGATAAGAAAAGCAGCTCTATGACTATCAAGAACACAGATGGAAAGCCAGTTATCAGTAAAGAAGGGAAAGCTGAAAGGTGGAAAGGGTATACAGAGAGGCTCTATGAAGGAAATGAACTTAGTGGCAACATTGTAGGAAGTGGAGAAGAAGTAGATGAGGATGAAATAGGAGATACTATACTGAGAGATGAATTTGACAGAGCACTAAAAGACCTAAGTCGAACCAAGGCCCCTGGAGTAGATGATATTCCCTCAGAGCTACTGAAGTCTCTAGGAGGACCAGCCATGACAAAATTGTTTCACCTGGTGTGTAAGATGTATGAGACAGGTGAAGTACCCTCAGACTTCAAGAAAAATGTTATAATCCCCATTCCAAAGAAAGCAGGTGTAGACAGGTGTGAAAATTACAGAACCGTCAGTTTAATAAGTCATGGTTGCAAAATATTGACAAGAATTATTTACAGAAGGATGGAACAGCTGGTAGAATTCGATCTCTGACAATATCAGTTTGGGTTCAGGAGAAATGTAGGAACACGAGAGGCAATACACACTTTACCTCTTATCCTACAAGATACATTAACAGAAGGCAAACCTAAATATCTTGCTTTTGTACATTTGAAGAATGCTTTTCACAATGCTGATTGGAATACACTCTTTCAAGTTCTGAAGCAAACAGGAGTAAAATATAGGGAGCGTAAGGTTATTTACAACTTGTACAAAAACCAGACAGCAGTTGTCAGAGTTGAAGGGCATGAAAGGGTTGCAGTGGTTGGAAAGGGAGTAAGACAGGGTTGTAGCCTTTCTTCAATGTTATTCAATTTGTACATTGATCAAGCTATAAAGGAGAGGAAGGAGAAATTTGGAGAAGGAATTAAAGTTCAGGGTGAAGAATTAAAAACATTGCGTTTTTCCGATGACATAGTAATTCTCTCAGAAAAATGTTCAAATGTTTGTTAAGCTTATGGGACTTAACTACGGGGTCATCAGTCCCTAAACTTACAAACTACTTATGAACTACTTACGAACTAGGACGGCACAAATATCCATGCCCGAGGGGGGATTCGAACCCCCGACCGTAGTGGCCGTGCTGACCGTGACTGGAGCGCCTCAGTCATCTCGGCCACCGCGGCCGGCAATTCTTTCAGAGGCAGCAAAGGCCACGGAAGAGCAGTTGAACGGAATGGCAGTGTGCTGAAAGTGCATGTAAGATGAACATCAACAAGAGCAAAACAAGGGTAATCACGTGCACTCTAAGAAATACAGGTGATGCTGAAGGAATTAAATTAGGTAACGAAACAATAAAGGAAGTAGATGAGTTTGTTAATTGGGCAGTAAAATAACAAAAGATGGTCGCATTACAGAGGATATAAAAGGCACAATGGCGATGGGTAGAAAAGTGTTATTCAAAAAGAGAAATTTGTTAACATTGAATATTGATTTAAGTATGATGAAGTCCTTTCTGAAGGCATATGTGTGCAGTGTTGCCTTGTATGAGAGTGAAACATGGACGATAAACCGTGCGAACCGGAAGAGGATAGAGGCTTTTGAAATGTGGTGCTACAGACGAATGCTGAAGATTAGGTGGGTGGATCGAGTAACTAATGAGGAGGTACTGAACAGAATTTGGAAGAAAAGGAATTTCTGGCATACCGTGACTAAAAGAAGGGATAGATTGGTAGGACACATTTTTAGACATCAAGGAATTGTGAATTTAGCGTAGGAGGGAAGTGTGTGGGGTAAAAACCGCAGAGGAAGACCAAGAGATGGATACAGTAAGCAGATTCAGACAGATGTAGGTTGCCGTTCTTATGTGGAGATGAAGAGGCTTGCTCAGGATAGGGTATTGTGGAGAGCTGCATCAAACCAGTCTCCGGACTGGAGACGACAACAACAACACAATGTCTGCTAAAAGTCACGTGGACATATGTTTGAACCTCGCTATGTGCACAGCCGCTCTGTTGTTTGTCCGGTCTGTTAGTATCTATGGTCGAATGCCACAGCACAAATTTTAATTCAATACCTCTCTTTTAATTTAATAACTTTGGTATAACGAGACAATGTTTGTCTGAAGGAACTGAACTAGTGTTGATAATTTTGCTCTTTGTCTGAACGCTAGTCAGTTGTAAAATTTGCATTTTAAAATGTAAATAATTTCTTAAGTCCGAACTACTTCATTTGTTTTATTGGCGTTAAATCTTTGACAAACAGAAGTCAAGAGACACCACTGGTTTAACTGAAAATGAGTTAGGCTAGGCAGGACAGACATTAGAAAGACACTCGAGACAATGGCAGTGTGCCATTCTGCACTTTATACTGGTGTGCCGACACAATCTGCTTCCAGACTCAAACTGAATCCATAGAAAATAACAGCAGGGCACCGACTAACTGGGATACTGTTTCTCAGTCATTACTGCAAGTAGCCAGAGCCGTACCCTCTGGAGCTCGCCCGCTCCGGCCGCTGCGCTCTGCTGTCCCCCTACACCGCGGGTAGTCTGGTGGAGCCCCACTGCACCGCGTGCCTGTAGCTGCAGTAGCAGCACACACTACACAGCGAGCGAGCTGAGGTGCGCCCTACAGTCCCGACATTCGCCGGGCGAGCGGGGGAATGCAGACAGTTCTGAGCAAGACGTTGCAATAATCGCAGCGTAGGCTTCACGAACCTTTTATGTTACCTACATTGCAATTTATAAGTTATCGATCGTTAGGTCTGAAATAAATAGCGAAAAGGACAGATCGTACCAACGTGCAAGGAGTAGACGATCCGAGGAAGAGAGAGAGAGAGAGAGAGAGAGAGAGAGAGAGAGAGAGAGAGAGAGAGAGAGAGAGAGAGAGAGAGAGAGAGAGAGAGAAAAAGACGTCTCCAGGAAACTCGCGGAGAGAATCTACCAGCTTTTAAAGATATCTGGAGACAGCATTGTATGGGAGCGTTTTATGTTGATTATAGGTAATGAAAATAAACCTGTGGGACTTGCAGAGTGTAATGGCTGCCGTAAATTATTGTCGTTTCGTGATGGCAATACCAGTATGCTGTTACGGCACCTGAATAACTGCAAAGCTTATCTGAATACTGATTTGAACCGTTGTAGCAATATTCCAGGGTCAGCAAAGTGTGCAGTAGATTTGGGGCTCTTTGGCACAGTTGCGGGAGAAGGATTTCGAGACCTCGCACAGACTTTGATGGAGATAGGAGCAGTACCCCACTGCAAGTGCCAGACGTTCTTCCTCATCCTTCAACAGTTTCTAGGAACGTAAAAAGAACAGCAGACGAATATTGTGTTCGCAAACTACTGGCTTTTATAGATTTCCTGTTTACCTTGGCAGAATTTTAGCTAGATATTTGAACAAAATTAAATATCACATCATCGTAGGGCTTATATTTTTCTGTCACATACATGAAATACGTAGATTTACTAGCAACAAGGAACTGAAGAGATTTAAGGAATAGTGAAACGCCATGTAAGTAAATACTGAGCAAAGTATAAAACTACCTACAAATTTGCTGCAGCCGGCTAACGCGAAGCCAACGACTTGTTTAATATTTCCGGCGCGAGCCGATTCGGCTACCGTTTTGCTTTGCTTCTGCGCCACAAAATTGGACGTTCTGCTTTTACCAGGTGCATTACTGCGCACGTCTATTTTTTTTTTTTTCTCGCAACTGATAGTATACTGACAATTCAGTCAGTGAGGAAAAATCCCAAGTGTTTTCAAGATACATGAAAGACTGCCCAGCGACTGCGACCTTGAATGTCACCTCTCGCATAGTGGTGACTCCCTCAGAGTTTCATCTACCCCCGGCCAAAGGGAAAAGGGGGAAATATAAAATAAAATAAAACAATAACAATGATCCACACTCCTGTATCGAGGAACAGTAATTAGTTTACTTCCTTTGGAGTGGTTAAGCGTAAGCTGTACCTTCCAACATTCTACCAGTTAATCACTTCTAATGACCTCGATTGCAAATGAACGTTTATTCTTATTTTTATTTATTTACTTATTTTTTCTTAGCAGCAAGGAAACATCAGGCAATTTAGCGAAATGTTCACAGAAACGCTGTTCGAACACGCGCTGATTGCGTTTACTTGCTATCACAGCACTGATGCTGCTCATTAACTCGCAATTACTCACTACTAGACAGCACTATTACACTCGCGTTAATGTGTGTTCTAAATTGCATCGGCCAGTAAGCTGCCCGCTATCTAACTTTTGCAATACATGATTTGTAAATGAAAAGTTGAATGCTTTGTTAGAAAGCTGAGTTGCTGTACTATCAGATGTCCAAAAATCAGATTTTTTTAGCCCCATAGTTTCTTCAGAATCGAGTGAAAAGCAATATGAAACTAAAAACTCACGTGGAATGAAAAGTAGACATGTTATTTTTTTTCCAAGAAAAGTAAAGCTTGTAAGAAAAAACTAAGTTAATAAACCGATGTGGGATTATCGTTGCCGGCCGCGGTGGCCGAGCGCTCTGTGGCGCGCCAGTGACGGTCCGCACGGCCACTACGGTCGCGGGTTCGAATCCCAGCTCGGGCATGGATATTTGTGCCGTCCTTAATCTTAGCTAGTTGATAATTAGTTTGTAAGTTTAGGGACTGATGACCCCGTAGTTAAGTCCCATAAGCTCTACAAACATCAAAACATTTGGATGGTCGTTTGTAACGTCAATAGTTTTTACAGTGTGAAAATCGGAACGGTGGATTTCCGCTAAGAGTGAAGCGGCTGGCGGGCGCGTGTCCCGGCTAGCAGCAGAGCGCCACGAGCGGCCGGGGCTCGGCGGATAGTCGGGTTGCCGCGGTGGAGTAGCCGAGCGGTCTAAAGCGTCTCGCTGCGGAGCGCGCGGTTGCTCGCCGTGGAGGTTCCAGTCCTCCCTGGGGCATGGGTGTGTGTGTGTGTTTGCCCGTAGGTTAGTATACCTAGGTTTAAGTAGTTTGTAAGCTACGGACTGATGACCACGCAGTTTGGTCCGATAGATCTACAAACATTTGAACATAGTCGGGTTCCCGCGCTGCCGCCGCCGTCCGGTGGGGCTGGTGCCGGCAGGCCGGGAGGCGCGGCTACGAGCAGCTCAGGCCCACTGCTCGCCTCTGCCAGTAGCTACTACACTTTGTTTAGCTTGGGGATGCAGATCCTGAACTACTCCTTTTATCTGATGAACCTTAGCTACATTTACCTGCAGACATAAATTCACAGTTCTGAAACTTAACATAAGTTACATAGACATCTGCAGGATGTGAAAACAGTAATCTGGAATGCACTTTGTGCTAGATGAATCATTGTCCCAATGAAACAACAACTTGTGATAAGAATACAACAACATACTGCAACCTTTGTTGTAGAGAACTAGTCAAGGTATACCAGAAATTCTTTTCTCCCCAATTCTGTTCAGTACCACCTCATTAGTTACGCGATCCACCCACCTAATCTTCAGCGTTCTTCTGTAACACCACATTTCAAAAGCCTCTATCCTCTTCCTGTCCGCACTGTATCGCCCATGTTTCACACCCATAAAAGGCAACACTCCACACAAATGCCTTCAGAAAGGACTTCTTTATGCCTAAATTAATATCCGATGTTAAATTTCTCTTTTTCAAAAACGATTTTCTTCCCATTGCCATTCTGCATTTTATATCCTCTGTATTGCGACCACCATATGTTATTTTACTGCCCAAGTAAGAAAACTCATTTACCATTTTATTGATTTGTTACCTAATTTAATTCCTTGAGCATCACCTTACTTTCTAAGACTGCATTCCATTACCCTTATTTTGCTCTTATTAATGTTTATCTTATATGCTCCTTTCAACACACTACCCATTCCTTTCAGTTGCTCCTCCAGATCCTTTGCTGTCTGACAGAATTGCAATGTCATCAGCAAACCGCAATGTTTTTATTTCTTCTCCCTGCACTTTAATGCCCTCTCCAAATTTTTCCTTCCATTCCTTCACTGCCTGCTCAATGTACAGATTGAACATCATTGGGGAAAGGCTACAACCCTGTCTTACACCCTTCCCAACCTCTGCATCTTTCAAGCCCTTCAACTGATAACTGCTGTCTGGCTTTTGTACAAGTTGTAAATAACCTCCCGTTTCCTATATTTTAATCCTGCTGATTTCAGAATTTGAAAGAGTGTATTCCAATCAACATTGTCAGAAGCTCTCTCCAAATCTACAAAAGCTAGAAATCTAGGTTTGCCTTTCCTTAATCTATCTATTAGCTAAATATTATCAACAGAAAATTAGGGACCATGACTACAAATGGCATGGTTTTATAAATAGATAACACACACACACACACACACACACACACACACACACAATATATATATATATATATACGTAAAAAATAGATGAAGTACACTTACCAGGCGAAGGGGCACAGGCAGTGATAGCAAAAAATGAACACACACACACACACACACACACACACAACACAAACGCAAGCTTTCGCAGCCTAGCTGCTTCGTCAGGCAGAAGGGAAGGAGAGGGAAAAGGAAATCATTTCCTGTTAGGAATTTTTCCTCATAAAGATATGACTTACCAAAAGGACCGGCTCTTTTCTATTTTTATTTTTGTTTATCCCACCGGGAAAGTTTCCTTCTATAATTTTCAGGTTGGAATAAATAATATAGTGAGGACAGTTTACTACTCACCGCAAAGACGTGGCGACGAGCTGCGACAGGCACATACAAAAGACACACACATACAACACATTCAGCTATCGGCCATGGCCTTCTTCAGAAATAGAGCACTCACGCAATCACACAGGCACACAACACAGTCATACAACCATCACCTCCGACTGCCACACTTCGAATCACGCTCTGCAGCGAATCGGGGACGGGAGGGGAGGGGAGGGGGAGGGGATAGAAAGGTTACGTCACGGTGGTGGGGATGGGTTAGATGGGAATAACGAGATGCAGCTTAGGAATGGAGTGGGGAGGCGGGTGAGGGGAGAAAATAAAATAAAATAAAATAAAGTAAAATAATATAATTTAAAATAATTCATGTACACTGCAAGTGCACAAGACCACACACACACACACACACACACACACACACACACACACACACACACACATACATATACACACACACGATCACACATTCACACACCACTCAAATCAGGCGAGGTTTGGGATACAGAGGTAGGAACTGTAAGGTATGGAAAAATATATATATAGGGAAGTTATCGTAGGTTGAGGCCTGGTTGATTTCGGGTTCGGAGAATGTATTGTAGGGATAACTCCCATCTATGCAGTTCAGAAAAGCTGGTGGTGGATGGGAGGATCCAGATGGCCCGGGTTGTGAAGCAGCCATTGAAATCAAGCATGTGCTCCGCTGCATGCTGTGCCACAGGGTGGTCCACCTTGTTTTTGGCCACAGTTTGGCGGTGGCCATTCATCCTAATGGACAGCTGGTTGGTGGTCATGCCAATATAGAAAGCTGTACAGTGCTTGCAGCACAGTTGGTAAATTACGTGGCTGCTTTCACAAGTGGCCCGGCCTCTGATAGGGTAGGATAAGCCTGTGACAGGACTGGAATAGGAAGTGCTGGGTGGGTGGATTGGACAGGTCTTGCAGCGGGGTCTTCCACAAGGATATGATCCCTGTGGCAGTGAGCTGGGTTTCGGGGTGGCATAAGGATGAACTAGGATGTTGTGAAGGTTGGGAGGGCGACGGAACACCACTTTAGGAGGGGTGGGAAGGATCTTGGGCAGGATGTCTCTCATTTCAGGGCATGAGGATAGAAAATCAAAACCTTGGCGAAGGATGGAATTTAGTTGTTCGAGACCAGGGTAGTACTGGGTGACAAGGGGAGCGCTCTTTTGTGGATGGTTACTAGTGTTAGGAAGAGGATTTGGGGTGTGTGAGGATATGGCACGGGAGATTTGTTTGCGGACTAGGTCTGTGGGGTAGTTTCTGTTTGTGAAGGCCTTTGTGAGACCTTCAGCATATTCAGAAAGGGAATTCTTGTCACTGCAGATATGCCGTCCACGGGTGGCCAGGCTGTAAGGGAGGGATTTTTTGACGTGGAAGGGATGGCAACTGTCAAAATGTAGGTACTGTTGGTGGTTGGTAGGTTTAATATGGACGGAAGTGTGGATGGAGCCGTCAGTGAGGTGGAGGTTGACATCCAGGAATGTGGCATGGTTGGTTGAGGAAGACCAGGTGAAGTGGATGGGAGAGAAGGAATTGAGGTTCTGAAGAAAGGAGGATAGGGTGTCCTGGCCGTGAGTCCAGATCATGAAAATATCATCAATGAACCGGAACCAGGCCAGAGGCTTGAGGTTTTGGGATGCTAGGAAGGATTCCTCCAGACGGCCCATGAACAGGTTGGCATAGGAGGGTGCCATGCGGGTGCCCATGGCTGTGCCTTGGATTTGATGGTAAACTTTCCCCTCAAAGGAAAAGTAGTTGTTAAGTAGGATGAAATTGGTAAGGGTTATGAGGAATGAGGTATCAGGCTTGCGTTCAGAGGGACGTTGGGAGAGGTAGTGTTCCAGAGCGGCAAGGCCCTGGGCATGTGGGATGTTGGTGTATAGGGAGGTGGCATCCACTGTGACAAGTAAAGATCCAGGAGGCAAAGGGGTGGGAATGGTGGAGAGTCGGTGAAGGAAGTGGTTGGTATCCTTGATGTGGGAAGGTAGATTTTGGACAATAGGTTGGAGGTGTTGGTCAACTAGGGCTGAAATTCGTTCGGTAGGCGCACAGTAACCAGCCACAATAGGGCGTCCAAGATTATTAGGTTTGTGGATTTTGGGGAGCATGTAAAAGGTGGGTGTGCGGGGTGCTGCTGGGGTGAGGAGGGAGATGGATTCAGGGGAGAGTTTCTGGGAGGGGCCATAGGATTTTAGTAGGGATTGGAGATCTTGTTGGACTTTGGGGATGGGGTCAATCTGGCACAACTTGTAGGTGGAGGAGTCAGATAGTTGGCGGAGCCCTTCTGCCAGGTAGTCACTGTGATCCATAACTACAGTGGTGGAACCTTTATCAGCAGGGAGGATGATTATGTCAGGATTAGTTTTAAGGTTTTGGATGGCTCTTCTTTCTTCTGCTGAAAGGTTTGAGTTCTTGGGAAGGGACTTGGGAAAGGATGGTGAGGACAAGTTGGAGGTGAGAAACTCTTGGAGGGTAACCAGAGGGTGGTTAGGTGGGAGTGCAGGGGGATCTTTGTTGGATGGTGGTATGAATTGGGACAGGCAGGGTTCAATATTGGGATTAGGTAGATTGCGGTCAGAGGGATTGGTGGCAAAGTAGTGTTTCCATCGTCCGCAAACAAATCTCCCGTGCCATATCCTCACACACCCCAAATCCTCTTCCTAACACTAGTAACCATCCACAAAAGAGCGCTCCCCTTGTCACCCAGTACTACCCTGGTCTCGAACAACTAAATTCCATCCTTCGCCAAGGTTTTGATTTTCTATCCTCATGCCCTGAAATGAGAGACATCCTGCCCAAGATCCTTCCCACCCCTCCTAAAGTGGTGTTCCGTCGCCCTCCCAACCTTCACAACATCCTAGTTCATCCTTATGCCACCCCGAAACCCAGCTCACTGCCACAGGGATCATATCCTTGTGGAAGACCCCGCTGCAAGACCTGTCCAATCCACCCACCCAGCACTTCCTATTCCAGTCCTGTCACAGGCTTATCCTACCCTATCAGAGGCCGGGCCACTTGTGAAAGCAGCCACGTAATTTACCAACTGTGCTGCAAGCACTGTACAGCTTTCTATATTGGCATGACCACCAACCAGCTGTCCATTAGGATGAATGGCCACCGCCAAACTGTGGCCAAAAACAAGGTGGACCACCCTGTGGCACAGCATGCAGCGGAGCACATGCTTGATTTCAATGGCTGCTTCACAACCCGGGCCATCTGGCTCCTCCCATCCACCACCAGCTTTTCTGAACTGCACAGATGGGAGTTATCCCTACAACACATTCTCCGATCCCGAAATCAACCAGGCCTCAACCTACGATAACTTCCCTATATATATATATATGTGTGTATGTGTATGTATGTGTATGTATGTATGTATGTATATATATATATATATATATATATATATATATATATATATATATATGTGTGTATATGTGTGTATATGTGTGTGTGTATATATATATATATATATATATATATATACAGTTCCTACCTCTGTATCCCAAACCTCGCCTGATTTGAGTGGTGTGTGAATGTGTGATCGTGTGTGTGTATATGTGTGTGTGTGTGTGTGTGTGTGTGTGTGTGTGTGTGTGTGTGGTCTTGTGCACTTGCAGTGTACATGAATTATTTTAAATTATATTATTTTACTTTATTTTATTTTATTTTATTTTCTCCCCTCACCCGCCTCCCCACTCCATTCCTAAGCTGCATCTCGTTATTCCCATCTAACCCATCCCCACCACCGTGACGTAACCTTTCTATCCCCTCCCCCTCCCCTCCCCTCCCGTCCCCGATTCGCTGCAGAGCGTGATTCGAAGTGTGGCAGTCGGAGGTGATGGTTGTATGACTGTGTTGTGTGCCTGTGTGATTGCGTGAGTGCTCTATTTCTGAAGAAGGCCATGGCCGATAGCTGAATGTGTTGTATGTGTGTGTCTTTTGTATGTGCCTGTCGCAGCTCGTCGCCACGTCTTTGCGGTGAGTAGTAAACTGTCCTCACTATATTATTTACTTCTATAATTTTCGTTTTATATATATTTGCCCACTCCTCCCAAGTGGAATACATTGTGCTAACTACTGCACCAGCTCACTCACTTTCATACTATTATTATGTAGTATTCTGCCTGGTGGCAGGTCCATGAGTTTGTACACAGAATTTCTGATTCCATTGTTCCCTGTCTTCAGCTTCTACCTTCAGTCGTATCTCCTTCCATCTTTCATGTCGTCCACATGTTGAATTCTTCTTCTTCTTCCTTGTCCTGTGTTTCCTCTGATTTTCCCTTCGAAGACATCGTGTAGGAATCCTTACGTGTCCAATCCAGTTGGCCTTTCTCTGTAGAATTGTATGCAGAATACTTCTCTTCTCTCCTACTCTTCTCAGTACATCATCATTTTTCATGCGATCTGTCCATTTGATATTTTCCATTCTCCTCCAGCACCACATTTCAAAGCTCTCCAAGTATTTTTCTCATTCTTTCTCATGGTCCACATCTCTGTTCCATACAGTGCAATTTTCCAGATGTAGCACTTCACCAGTTTCTTCCTTGATGCCAAGCTCAACTTGCTGGTCAGCAGTAACTATCAGCCACCTGTAGGTCAGCACCAGGTTTCATCACCGGTATAATGATGCTTTTCCGCCATTGTGACGGGAAAGCCCCCTCTGCCATAGATGGTTGAACAGGGCGAGAAGCTGGTGTTGGGACTCTGCTGAAAGGTGGTGAAGGAAATGGCTGTGGATTCGGTCTGGTCCCGGGAAGGTATCGGGGCATGCAGCAAGGGCAGTTTCGAATTCTCACTGAGTGAATGGCGCATTGTACGTTTTGTCACGGCAGGTACAGAATGACAGATGCCGCCGTTATTCGGCCCACACTTTCAGTGCACGGAAGGCCGCACTGTGAGCTGCAGTTGCAGAGTTGCAAGCGTAATGGTCCGCCATGTGTTCAGCAATAGCAGTGGGGTCTGTGCAGACAGTGCCCTGAATGTTTATGCTGGGAACTGCTGCTGGTGGATGGCGACCAAAAAGGCGCCGAACCTGAGACCACACCTGAGATGACGATGCGCGAGAGCCGATGTTGGCGACATACTGCTCCCAACAGACCAGCTTACTTTGCGGGATGAGCTGTAGAGCTCGGGCCCGGAGGCGTTTAAAAGCAATTAGGTTTTCCACGGTGGGATGATGGCGATGACGTTGGAGCGCCCGTCGACTATTCCGGATGGTCGCAGCAATTTCTGGCGTCCACCAGGGCACGGATCTACGCTAAGGAGAGCCAGAAGTGGTGGGAATAGTTGCCTCAGCAACTGAAACTATGGAACTGGTGGCCTGGTGAACCACCATGTCCACATCAGCTGGCAGTGAAAAAGGAACCAACAGTGGCTGAGGCATAACGTTGTCAATCAGCTCTACGGAGAGACCATTGAGGCTGATGGCCGGTTGCAGCAGCGACAGGAGGATAGGGAATTGGTTGCTACCGCAAAGGTCATCATGGACCTTCCATCGGAAATGCGGGAGCAGGATCGGGCTACAAACAGAAAGATCTATCGCCGAATATGTGCCTCGTGCCACGCAAAAGTATGTGGGTGCGCAGTGTTTAAGAGGCAGACATCTCGCTATGATAAAAGCGCCTCCACATCTCTACCGCGGTCCGTCGTCTGTGTTCCACCCCACAACTGGTGGCGGGCATTAAAGTCACCCAACAGGAGGAATAGTGGGGGTAGTTGTGCTACCAACGCAGCGATATCAGCGATAGAGACAGTTTCATCCAGAGGGGGAATGTAGATAGAGCAGATGGTGAATTCCTGCATCGCCCCGATTCTAACAGCAACTGCCTCCAGAGTCTTGTGGAGAGGCACGGCAGCACTGGGGACAGTTGTGAGAATGTAGAAACAAACCCCTCCTGAAGCTCTGCTGGACAGGAAACCACGTTTCCTGCAACGCCAAACAGATCACAGGGAAGTGGCACAACAACTGCTGCAATTCAGCTAGGCGGCTGAAAAAACCACAGCTATTCCACTGAAGAAGTACATGGATGCCGAGCTGAAAAGCCATATTAAAGACCAGGATCGGGTTCATCCATAGTTACATCTGCTGCCAACTGTTCAGAATCGCCATTGTCAACGATCCTAGATTCTGAAGAACCCAGTATTGTGAGATCCTCAACCTCATCCTCTGAAGTAGAGGATGAGGATACCTGTGGCTTTCTAGCCACCAGTCTCCTTCTTCTTACTTTTCTTCAGCCGTTCCTCTCGCTGGCCCTTCGGTTTGGAAGCCTGGAAGGGCTTCTCTGTAGTGGTATCAGGGTTGGAAGAAGAGCAAGAAGCCCTTCTACCAGCAGTTCGTGGACCCTTCAGCCATCGGCTGGGATCCCCACGTGCACTGTGAGAAGCTTCGGAAGAGTGTCTCCAGGGACCCCTTCCAAGAGAGAGGAGCCGGAGGAGGCTGCTCCTTCTCCGGCTGGGAGATGGGGAGAGGGGGTAATTGCTCCCGTAGGTGGTGTTGTCGGAGCAACAGAGGAAGAGGTGCCCCCACCCATCGAGGGGGCAGTAGAAGATTGTTGGCCCATAGGCCGCAATGAAACCGGTGCCGCTGTGACTGTGGCAAAAGATGTTGTCATCTTTACAGGATGAAGCCGCTCATACTATTTATGTGCCTCTGAATACGTCAAACAGTCCAGGGTCTTTATCCCCATTATTTTTCTCTGAAGATGTAATACACCACAGTTCGGCGAGCTTGGCGGATGGTGTTGCCCACAATTCACGCAAACAGGAGGTGGAGTACATGGGGCATCCAGGTGCAGTGGTCGCCCACACTCCCGGCAGTTAGGGCTGGAAGTACATCGTGAGGACATGTGCCCGAACTTCCAGTACAGCATAGGGGGAGGGACGTAGGGTCACACTGGTATATCATTACCTTGATCTTCTCAGGCAGTGTATCCGACTTTGAAGCCCAAAATAAAAGCACCGGTGGCAACCCTCTCATCTTTAGGTCCTCTGTATACACGCCGGACGAAGTGAACCCCCGACGTTCCAAGTTTGCTCGCAACTCTTCATTGGTCTGAGAGAGAATATCTCTGTGGTAGATTAAACCGGGACCATGTTTAGTGACTTATGGGGCGTGATACTGACCGGAACATCACCCAGCTTATCGCAGGCAAGTAATGCCATTGACTGGGCTGGGGACGCCGACTGTATCAGCAGAGCCCCACTTCGCATTTTCGAAAACAATTCCATTTCGCCAAACTTGTCATCGAGCTGCTCAACGAAGAACTGAGGCTTGGTGGTCATAAATGATTCACCATCTGAGCACGCACATACACGATATTGTGGCAAGTACGGCTCTGATCTATTAAGGGACCTTCGTCCCTCCCATGGGGTGGCTAGGGAAGGAAATGTCATAGGTTGACACATTAAACTCAGTTTTGCCATGCTTAGAGAGGGCGTTTTTGCGACTGCCCACGCTATTAATTGCTCGTTTCATTCATGTTCCATGAGCAGCTAGGGAAATAAGGTGCACCCAGGCAGAGCCCCACTTGGCTGGGTAAGCCTTATACAACTGAGGTGTGGCAGGTTCCTCAGAGGTTGCTCGCGACTGTTCAGCCTCAACAGCATCTCCTCGGCATGTAGCACACCTTGAAATTGAGGTTTTTTTTATAGAGGTAATTAGCACAATGTATTCCACTTGGGAGGAGTGGGCAAATGCCACAATTAAGCCTTTCAAAGGGAAAGGTCATTGTCCTTATCCATCCTTATAAAAACAGCCCAAGCTTATGCTCCATCTCTAATGACATGCTGCTGACGGAACATTAAACCATAATCTTCTTCCTTCTGCTGTATATAATATGTATCTACTTAATATATATAAAAAATATCTTCAAAAACCATTAACCAATTACAATATTTTTACACAATAATCTAATAAACATTCAGAGGGATGAAGTTTGTTTTTCTAACAACAACAATGAATTTTTATTTATGACTGTGAGAAACGATCTTGTCTCCGATGTGAAATGTGCCTTTTGTTGTTATTCTTGCTATTACTTTCAACTAACAAATGGTTTCACCCATTATAGTCTACATCCCCACTTTCTACCAAAGCATTATTTTTATTCACAGCATCACTTTCCATCCTGTCAAAGCAAATAAAAAGGTAAATATGTTCCTCTTCAAAACACTGCAGGATTAGATATCAGACAGGATCTCACATCACACAAGAAGAGTAACTACATATATACAACTAGTCTTCCACGTAAAAATAAGGATTGCAGATTATCCATCAGGACAATCGTTGATTGTGTCAGACCTAACTCAGCTACTGTGATGTAGATTTTGATGTGGTGGATGCTTGATGGAATAACAACTTATGGAACCAGCTGCACACACCTTGTTGTACCACTAGATGCAATTACAGGCATATTCTACACACGGCTTTCTTATTATAAAATTTCCTCTATATTTCTGACAAAAAGTCTTCTTCTTCTTCCTCCTCTTTCTCTTTGGCCACATATTTCCGCATATGCAGGGTTGTTAAATTTGGATCTGGCGTGTGTTAATATTTTCTGGATGGCCGGATACCCTTCATGTCGCCACCACCCTATGCCCTCCTGGGAGAAAATGTTTAGCCCAAATGTCTGTGTATAGTGTTATAGGTGTAAAGTTTTACGAAATGTTTGCAAATTGTGATACTGAGGCGGGACTTAAAGACCTAGGGGGATGTAGAAAACTGCCTAAAAATCACATCCAGGCTGGCTGGTACTCCAACCCCCTTTGTTAATACGATGGGCGGATTCCAATCGGGACTGGTACGCCTCCCTGCCTCAGTAAGTGGTGCATTAGACTGCACAGCTAACTGAGTGGGCATTTCTGACAAAAAGTGTGAGCTGAAATTTCTTTTATAATATGAGGATAACTTGGATACATGTGGAGAAAACTTTTCAAGTGATTATTTCCACAATACAAATAATTCTGAAACATACTGTTTATGATCTTAAGCTATATATATATATATATATATATATATATATATATATATATATATATGACTTACCCAAAGGAAAGGCCCCTGTCGACAGACACAAATAAAATCACACAGAAACACACATACAACCTTTCGCAACCATCGGTCACTTCTTCAAGAAAGGAGGAAGAAAGGAGAGGAGAAATGGAAGGATATTGGTTTTAAGGAAGTGGAAAAGGAGTCATTCCAATCCCAGGAGTGGAAGGACTTACCTTAGAGGGGAAAAAAAGGAAGGTAAACAAATACACACAAATCCAAACGCAAACACCAATTGCAACATTTACTATTTTAATAAAAACAAACTAATAATCTCTTAAAAAGTGTAATATCTATTTATAAAAGCCATGCCGTTTGTAGTCATGGACCCTAATTTTCTGTTCATAATACTTAGCTAACAGACAGATTAAGGAAAGACAAACCTACATATCTAGCTTTTGTAGATTTGGAGAAAGCTTCTGACAATGTTGATTGGAATACATACTTTCAAATTCTGAAATCAGCAGGATTAAAATATAGGAAACGGGAGGTTATTTACAACTTGTACAAAAGCCAGAGAGCAGTTATCAGTTGAAGGGCTTGAAAGATGCAGAGGTTGGGAAGGGTGTAAGACAGGGTTGTAGCCTTTCCCCAATGATGTTCAATCTGTACATTGAGCAGGCAGTGAAGGAATGGAAGGAAAAATTTGGAGAGGGCATTAAAGTGCAGGGAGAAGAAATAAAAACATTGCGGTTTGCTGATGACATTGCAATTCTGTCAGACAGCAAAGGATCTGGAGGAGCAACTGAAAGGAATGGGTAGTGTGTTGAAAGGAGCATATAAGATAAACATTAATAAGAGCAAAATAAGGGTAATGGAATGCAGTCTTAGAACGTAAGGTGATGCTCAAGGAATTAAATTAGGTAACAAATCAATAAAATGGTAAATGAGTTTTCTTACTTGGGCAGTAAAATAACATATGATGGTTGCAGTACAGAGGATATAAAATGCAGAATGGCAATGGGAAGAAAATCGTTTTTGAAAAAGAGAAATTTAACATCGGATATTAATTTAGGCATAAAGAAGTCCTTTCTGAAGGCATTTGTGTGGAGTGTTGCCTTTTATGGGTGTGAAACATGGGCGATACAGTGCGGACAGGAAGAGGATAGAGGCTTTTGAAATGTGGTGTTACAGAAGAACGCTGAAGATTAGGTGGGTGGATCGCGTAACTAATGAGGTGGTACTGAACAGAATTGGGGAGAAAAGAATTTCTGGTATACCTTGACTAAAAGAAGAGATCGATTGGTAGGACACATTCTTAGACATCAAGGAATTGTGAATTTAGCATTGGAGGGAGGTGTGTGGGGTAAAAAATCACAGAGAGAGATCAAGAGATGAATATAGTAAGCAAATTCAAATGGATGTCGGTTGCCATTCTTATGAGGAGATGAAGAGGCTTGCTTAGGACAGAGTAGGGTGGAGAGCTGCATCAAATCAGTCTACGGACTGAAGACCACAACAACAACAATACATAGTGATGTTATTTACTCCTTGTGAGACACCTGGAGCAAACCCACAGCTAATACACCCCACTTAACAGCTGTTGCCCCTTGTGCCTGCCAGGAGGGTGCTATGCTTCCCCCCCCCCCCCCCCCATATCAAGTTGAGTGTAACTGTATTGTCCTTAGCTTTATTTGCCACAGGAGCTCAGAATGTCGTCCTTCCGTGCCAAGAGCAGCCTGACACCTTCTGAACACACTCCCAAATACTAAACAAATTTCAGCTTCTGAAATTTGAAACATGATTATAGTTTGTATAATGTAGGAAGCTGCTTCTGCACATAGAGGCGGAGCAACAGGGAAAGCGCAGACGGGAGTAGCTAAAGCAGAGTGCCAACAGTGTGGCCTGCAGGAGAAACATTGTCTTAACTCATGGCTGAGCACATGCCTAGAGACCGAATAAGTATTGGCTGCCAGTGCGGTAATGGAGGGGAACGCACAAAACGGTTGAAAACTGGAGTGCCGTCCTACGTGAAGTTGACTAACCGTATCTACTTACTCTTCACTTGTATGGGGATTGTTCGTATGTACCTGTTGTTTTCACATTGCCCATAGCTAAAAATCATACGAGGTAGATCTGCAGAACTAGGTCACCAGTATATTATCATACGATTAAAAATACTTTGTACCACTGTCATAAAAGCATTGGTAGTTTGTAATCTTGTGCTGTCTTGCATTAGCCTGTTAGTTCTCTAAAACAAAGGTTGCAGTATGTTGTTGTATTCTTATCACAAGTTGTTGTTTCATTGGGACAATGATTCATCTAGCACTAAATGCATTCTAGATTACTGTTTTCACATCCTGCAGATATCTATGTAACTTATGTTAAGTTTCAGAACTGTGCATTAAATTATCTGTGAATTTATGTCTGCAGGTAAATGTAGCTAAGATTCATCAGATAAAAGGAGTAGTTCAGGATCTGCCTCCCCAAGCTAAACAAAGTGTAATAGCTACTTGCAATAATGACTGAGAAACAGTATCAGAGTTAGTCAATGCCCTGCTATTATTTTCTATGGATTCAATTTGAGTCTGGAAGCAGATTGTGCTGGCACACCAATATAAAGTGCAGAATGGCACAATGATTGTCACGGGCTTCTTTCTAATGTCTGTCCTGCCTAGTCTAATTAATTTTCAGTTATAACAATGGTGTTTCTTCTCCTCTGTTTGTCAAAGATTAATAAAGTCTCTTGGAACTTTATCACTAATCAATGTTAAATCACTGGGAATGGCCACAAGAAGAAATTTTCACATGACTACAAGATGACTTTCTGCATAACATTCTGTTCTTGCATAATTCAATATAAAAAGCATTCACTGACCTTTGGTGTATGCCACTGTGGTTGAAAATTTGACCAAAAACCTCAGAAGAAAACGCTAGGACACTCAATTACACAGTGCAGCACGCAAGTGCACAGTTTTTCTGTCTGAGGATTGGACCCAGTGACATACAGGAAGGGGTAGTGCACACACCCATTTCTGCAAGACGCAGGGCCAGTCACAAGTAAACATGCAACACTAGCAACGGATATACCCAAGGAGTCATAAGTGGAACATCCATTACATAAGGAGTGATATATCAGCCACTGAAATCCAGTCTTTTGTTGAGTTTATGTATGTAAATATGTTTAAGTCTGAGCAATAAAAATGTAATTAGTCCACATTAATCTTTGTATCAACATGATTCCTCGAAAGACCCTTTGGCATTATCAGATGGTTTGTGTGCCTGTGAACAACTTGGGAATTGTAGCAGATATTTGTGGAGCAGATTATTGCTTCTTCTATTACATCTAATATATTCTTTGCAGATCACAAAAATATAAAGATGTGTTTATGTTATTAATTGATATACCTAAACTAGAAAGTGGTTTCAAATTAAAATACATCTCGACTGCACACCTAACACTGGGTGTATTTCAATCCTAATAAAGTTACGTTAAATTTAACGATGGAAAATCTGATTGGAATGTCAATAATGGAGGATAGATAAAATGTACTATAAAGAAACTGCCGAGTCGCTGACAGACACGGAAAATAGACAATCATATTCACACTCGGTTATGGCCTTCATCAGAAAAGAAACACATACATTCACACAATCACTCAGACAACTATACACACATAACCACCATCTCTGGCCACACCTTGCCAGTGAGGAGGGGAGTGGAGGGGGAATGATGCTACGTAAAGGTGGGATGGAAGAATCCACTTTGTATGATGGATTAGTGATAGGTAGGAATGTGAGATGCAACTGATAAAAATTAAATAAATAAATAAAAATAAAATTTAATATTCACAGAATATATGACATCAACTGCGATTGGGCAAAGCTGAAAATATGTACCCAGCCAGGATTCGAATCCGGGTCTTCTGCTTTCTAGGCAGTTGCGCTGACCCCTACACCACTGGGGGGGGGGGGGGGGCAGTGATCACCGCACCTGCAAGGACTACCTAAGCTCGTCTCCCGTAGCGGTCAGCGCAACTGCCTAGAAAGCAGGAGACCCGGGTTCGAATCCCGGCTGGGTACTTATTTTCAGTTTTCAGCTTTGCCCAATTGCAGTTGATGTCATATATTCTGTGAATATTAAAGAATAACAACTGCAGGATCAGAAGTGACGTCTGTTCTTTCGGAATAGACGCCACGAGTATATAAAAATAAAATTAAAAGCATTAGTAATTAATGAAGGAGATATTGTAAGGGCACATTTACATTGAAGTATGGAACAAGTTTTTGTTTGCAACTTTTTCTCAGCAAATGTTAACAACATTGTTCATTGTTCCTGTCTGTGACTCCACAGGCAAGGAACATTTATATTCATATCGCCTGCTGCAGTGAGTTTGTGTGTGTATTTGCATTACGGACTTCAAAGACCTGTGCTATGTAAGGTGACAGGGAAGAAACATTAGCATGCAGTGCTTTGTTAATATTGCTAGATGAATTAAGAAGGTGAAAAAAAAAGAAAGGAAAAAAAAAAAAAAACAAAAATGACAGTCATTGATGGAGGACCAAAAGTATATTACGGCGAGAATGACATGCTTTGTGATCTGAACATAGAAGATGGTTCCGACTTTTTTAATTTCACAAGGGTGTCATTGTCAGATTTTTTATACGGTTATAAGGTCCATTGTCTCCAAGAAAGACACTAATTTCAATAAGGCAAACCCCGTAAAACAAAGACTTGCTGTAACCATCCGTTTTCTTACAGCAGGAGATTTCTAGCAGAGTCTACCACATTTATTTCATATTTCAAAGTCAGTTATATTTAAAATAATTCCTGCAGTTTCTGAAGCTTTGGATCACGTATTGAAGACTTATGTAAAGGTAATTCAGTTATTTTAAATGTGCCTTTTCAATAGCCCCTCAATTAATTACTTTTTATTTTTCCCTCATTATTTCTATAACTTCAAATCTCCCCACTCTCCTCTACACTCCCTTTTATCCTCTCCCGCCCCTTCCCTCCACAGTATTCAATGCTGCATCTCACATTCCCACCTATTACAGTCTTTACAATCCATCATGCAAAGTGGATCTTTCCATCCCCACCCTTTTGTGGCATCCTTCCTCCTCTCACTTGCAAGGTGCTTATAGTGCTGAAGTGGCAGGAAATGGTGGTTGTGTGTGTATAGTTGACTGAGTGAGTGTGTGTATGTATGTGTTTCTTTTTTTAATGAAGGACAGAGCCGAAATTTGAACCCTATGAATGTGACTGTCTATTTTCGATGACTGTGAACGGCTCAGGAGCAGAGAACCAAAAGAGCAGAACCCCACTAACATCTAGGACAAATACGAGGAGGTGGTGTAGGAGGGGGCAGGAATTGGAGAAGGAAAGTGTCATTGTCACTTTATGTCGCAATGGAAATTAATAACTGCTGGGGGAGGGGCGGCAAAAAAAGTAAAACACTGCTCTAAGATATTATTTGGTTCGGATTTGGTAAATAAATGTAATACGTGAAGTCTACAACACCACATTATGGTCAACTTCATTACCATTTCAAACTTAACCAGTAGTATGCATATAGGAACTATTAGATAATGAATTTGTAACAGGGCTGACACATCAATTCTGTTACACAATTTTAGGTAGCATGCTTAGAAAACAGAATCACTTCATTAAAAAAGCCCACAGAGTTTATACAAGAAACTGCATAATGAAAATTGTCAATGGGCTTAATCCAATGAAATGAAACTTTCGTGGCCTACCTTGTAAGTTGTCCAGCATGTATGTCAGCAGGCGGTGAGTTCCATTAGGTTCCCCATACATGGCTAGGATCTCTTTTGTCAGAGGATTACCCTGGAGTCCCAAAATATGTAGCTGGAAGAGCTTCCCCAACTCATATGGGAGAACACGTAGATAGTTGTTGTTCAGCAGAAGTTCCCTGCAGAAAGCGAAACAAATAAAATTGGAGAACTAGTATATTTAGAATATCCTTCTTTTTGAAATAATTGGATCTAGAGTAGGTGTCTTCTCAATGACTTGTTGTTGTGATTCGTAGAACAGATAACGTTTTTCCACTTAAAATGAAATCTAAACTTACAATATAAACATGTAAGATCTCTGTGAATGTTTTAAACAATTTTGACGTTATCTTACCTTCATAGAGATACAACTGTGGCTAACCAAACTAAAGGAGAGGAAGCAGTTTCAATATTTTTTTTCGATGAATCCATTAACATCTAATACGCACTACAATGTTTTTAAATCTAGTTATGGTGTACTTTTTAGATGTTTATAGTCTATAATTATTCTTTATTACAGTTCAAATTACACTTCAGGAATGTTGTAGATTAACATTCAGTACACTCTAGTTAAAAGATTCAATAACATACTGAGGTAAGGTTTCAACACACAATAGACAAGGCTTGAGCAGCAGGCAAGCTTGTAGTAAAGACAATCAACCTCACACTTACATAACTGAATTTTCAGATACAACATTCTGCAGAAAAAAAGAGCATACACACATTCACAAAATTTTACAGGTTCAACTTGCATACACACAACTACTCTTTCGGGTCTCCCAGACTCTACTACTGTTTTAACAGTGTGTAGAATTTGGAGTAGGTAGGAGAGGAGTGATGAAGAATGCATGGCAAGGCTGGGAGTAAAATATACACAGTATTTAAGGAGCATGCCAGTACTAGATGGGTGCAAATAAGTGTAAGATGTAGCTTTAGAATTCTGTGATGGGAGTAGAGGAGTAAAGGGGAAGAGGGGTGAAAAGGCTAAGAACAGAGAAGGGGGGAAAAGTTGCAGATAGTGGAGCATGAAGGACTGGAACTGTTGTTTCTCTCTCTCTCTCTCTCTCTCTCTCTCTCTCTCTCTCTCTCTCTCTCTATCTCTCTATTTCAGAGCACTTTTCAAATAGTATGATAATTAAGAGATTTCCTTCGCCAGGTTACAGGTTAGCTGCCTTCATCACTAGGAGTTCCTTGCAGTGTGGGGCGAATGGCATTGTATGATAAGAATGATATTTCACTTCAATCCATTGATGTTTCAATACACTGCACAGAAAAGATATTTGAATGTTGTGCAGGAGTTGTTAATGCCAATGGAACTAAACAAGTAATTGTTGTTATTTATAGGTCCACTGACTCAGATTTTGAAATTTTCCAACTCACTAGAGAGGGTTCTGGGTTCAATTTATATGAAATACAAAAATTTTGTTGTATGTAGTGATTTCAACATTAATTGTTCGAGTGATAGCTCAAGAAAAAGGCTGCTGTTAGATCTTAATTCCTATCATCTTATGCGAACAGTATTCTTTCCAACGAGAGTGCAAGTCAGTAGCAGTTCTATCAATGAAAATATTTTTGTTCATCCTGCATTATTAGAGGGGCACTCTGTTAGCAGAAAAATAAATGGCCTGTCATACCATTATGCACAAATTTTAACTCTTAAAAGGTTTTTGTGATCAAACAAATTTTAAACATAATTATACACTACTCAGAAAATTTAAACCAGTTGCAACTGAGACCTTTTTAAGCCTAATTAAGGAACAAGAATGGCAAAATGTTTATATTGCTGATAAATATAGGCTAATTCGTTGCATAACACATTTCTCATGCTGTTTGAAAGTTGTTTTCAACTAGAATACTCAAACCAGGGCACTTCTAGTAACAAGCATACTGGGTGGCTGATAAAGGGGATAAGAATATTGTGTAGAACAAAGTGGGAATTGTATCAAAATGTTAGAAGCTGTCAGAATCAAGCTGCAGTCACTCATTACAGTTTTATACAGTTTTGAAAAAGTCATTAAGAAGGCAAAAAGTATGTGGTATGTAAGTAGAACAGCAAACTCTCACAATAAAAATAAAACCATTAGGTCAGTCATGAAGGAAGTGTCTAATCAGCAGCACCAGGTTGAGTATATAAAGTCACTGTGTAGTAGAAATGTTTCTGTTACTCATAAATCAGATGTTATGTACTGTGTTTAATAATCACTTTCTGAGTATGGCAGGTAACTTATACCTTATACAGAACCATAACGTCTACAGTTAAATCATATAACATTGTTAGAAAATAGCTTTCTGAGGCTGCTACCTGAAATAGTCCTCAATGATAATAACAAAGGGGAGATTGAGTCAATAATTAAATCACTAAAGATCAAGGACACTTGTGGACACGAACGAGGTATCTACTAGAATACTTAAGTATTGTTCTCCATATGTTAGCCCAGTACCTAGCCATATTGCTGCGAGACGGGTACACCAACTGGCGGCATGGCACAGGGGATAGTGTCACCGACTGCAGTGCTGAAGTTCGCCGGTTCAATCCCACCCATCGGCAAAAATTTATTTCTTTGTAATTAACAATTCCAGAATGTTCTACAGCTTTCTTATGTTCACTTGTAAATTCTACTTGTTTCTTATGTTAACTGTTCCTCTAATTTCTGGTACGTTCTGTCTGTGTATAAATAGCACAGCACTCTGCCCGAGAGGCAGTAAGTGCTGCGTGTATGTTGAGTTCGTAATAAACGTGCTTTCAGTATAAGTGCTGTGTTCAGTTGCCTTCGAAGTCAAGCCTGCTTCCATTTCAACGCGCCCTGTGTAACATGGTGAATCTGCTTAGTGGAGGCGACGGGTACCCTGTGCAACAGCTGCATCACCGTGGCTCAGAATAGGCAACGAAAAAGCCGTTACTTACACGGACTGGAACCGGAATACAAGGGATTTACCAAGTACATCCTTCCAAAAACTCCGTATCATCAGAAGAACCATGGACACGAAACCAGCGGTAAGCCAGCTGCACATCAGACACCTGTCAGTGATCTCTGGAGACACTGGACAGGACCCTAACAAATGGCTAAAAGGGTTAGACCGGGTCGCCAAATACAACAGGTGGGATCATACGATGTGCTTGGCCAACGTTTATTTCTACCTGGACAGAACAGCCCAGAAATGGTTTGAAAACAACAAAGACTAGTTGAATTACTGGGAGACGTTCCAGGAGGAACTTAAGAAGACGTTTAGAGACAGCCAGCGACAAATCCGCTCGGCGGAAGAATAACTGAAGAACTGGGCCCAACGACATAGTGAGCCGACACAGTTGTACATACAGAATGTTTTGGCCCTGTGTAACATGGTGAATCTGAATATGACTGAGACCGACAAACTCACGCACCTTATGAAGGATATTGGAGAAGACATGTACCAAGCTCTTCTGATAAAAGATGTCATTAAGTGGTGCCAGCGTATTGAAGAGATGCAACAAAAGGGGGTTGGACGAAAGAAGTATGACAGACTCCCCAATGTAGTCCCTATGGCCGTTGTGGAAGACCAGCATGACTTCGCTTCCCTCATACGACAAATTGTGAGAGAAGAATTACAAAAGTTTATGGCAGCCGGGACTATCAGACCAAGCGAGCATCAGATTATGGCCATGGATGTGAGCCCTGTAATTCACGAGGGAGCCGACGCCGCTGAGGAAGAGGTATATTAGGCAATAGCTCCTGTCTGCCCCGCCAATCACACCCGTTGTGAAGAATTGTGTTGCCCTGCTATGACTTATGGTGCAGCCGCCAAACGGCAGCCCATTAACCGGCCGGCGGGGCCACAGCCAACTGCCCCAGCAACCCCGCAGAAGAACAGATGTCTGGAGGACAGAAGACAACACACCACAGTGTTTCCACTGTGGGTGCCCTGGACATGTCGTACGCTACTGCAGAGAGAGAAGGCGAGTATTCCACGATTATTTTGCCACAAGACGTCAGCCATCAGAGCAGTTCTATCCCAGGCAATCACCTGCTGATGAGTTCAGTCGACCTATGGGAAGAAGCCCATCACCGTATCCCAGACGAAGTCGCTCCTCACGCGCCGCAGCCGTTCACCGTCGCCGTACAATGGTACCTGCCGCTACCCTATCTGCCGCGCCGAGGAAAACGAAGCAAGGCGACCATCTACGGAGGTGAGGCCACCGCAGATGAAAATCCTCCATGGACAACAGTCGCTAAGATGTCGGGAAATCTCATCGACGGCCACCTGTCTGGGCACTTGTTGATTCAGGAGCGTCTTTTCTCTGTATTGTCGGATAATTACCGCCGCACACTAAAGAAGACAATGTTCTGTGATACGGGAGCAACTGTGCTGAAGGTTGCGAATGGAAAGTACATCCAGCCAGCAGAAACTTATGTCGCAAGAATAACCATCAACAAAGGGCCCCAGCCATTTGAATCTGCCGTGTTAACAGAATGTAGTCACAATATCATCCTCATATGGGACTTCCTTGAGGCATCCCAAGCTATCATTGACTGTGGAAGATCTGAGCTGCAAATTGAAGAAGTTGTTCCAACGGGTATAGGTAATACAGAATTTTCTGGGAAGTTATTTGCCGTTGACAATCTGACATCCTGCCATTGACGATGAGAAGAGTTGCAGTGAAAAACACAGATGAGCGATTTGACTGTGAAGTGCTTGTTGATAGTAAAGTTTATCAGGCTCACAAAAGAAATTTACATACCAGCAGCTATCATAAGCATTACCGGAGGTCAAGGAGAGATTTGGATCACTAATTGTCAAGAGCAGTGCCAACTTATCCCCAAAGGAATGTGTATCGAGACAAATGAACCAATCCAGGACGGTGAGGTCAACGTCATCAACGAAGACCCATGCTTTGCTGTTAGTACAGGCAACACGCTGGAGGAAACAAAAGTGGAACTGCCAATAGGGCCCGGACTGACCAAGGAACAACACCAGCGTTTGTTAGGTATACTACATCAATTTTCAGTTGCATTCACACCTCAGCAGGGGAAAAGTCAGACGAAACGGCCCATGATAAAGCACCGTATCAATACTGGGGATCATCCACCGATTAACCAGCGATAGTATAGAGTGTCAACAGATGAAAGAAGGATAATTCGGGAGGAAGTGGAGAAGATGTTGCACGATGACATTATTCAACCTTCGGAGAGTCCTTGGTCGTCTCCGGTGGTCCTTGTAAAGAAGAAGGATGGCACGTGATGATTCTGTGTCGACTATCGGTGGCTGAACAAAATCACAAAGAAAGATGACGATCCACTGCCACGCATTGACAACACCTTAGACTGCTTGAAAGGTGCTACATACTTCTCAACTATGGACATGCAGACAGGTTACTGGCAAATCGAGGCTGACGAAGCTGACAGGGAGAAGATGGCAATTATTACACCTCACAGGCTCTATGAATTCAAAGTAATGCCATTTGGATTATGTAATGCTCCAGCCACATTCGAACACATGATGGACAACTTGCTTCGACACCTTAAGTGGACGACGTGTCTTTGCTATTTAGATTACATTGTTGTTTTCTCGAAAACATTTGAAGAACTGCAGGACTCCGCCTCAATCCAAAGAAGTGCCTCTTCGTCGGCAAAGAGAGAAAAATCCTGGGGCACCTAGTAAACGGAGATGGTGTCCGTTTTGATCCAGATAAAGTAAGGGCAGTCACAGAATTTCCAACTCCTCAGCACATTCGTGATGTGAGGAGTTTTCTCGGGCTGTGCTCATACTACCGACGTTTCATAAAAGGATTTTGAAACAAGACACGTCCACTACAAGAACTTCTGCAGGGAGACGTCAAGTTTTACTGGGATGAGACAAAAGAATGTGCTTTCTGGGCACTTAAGGAGGCTCTCACTTCCCCACCAGTGCTGGCCTTTTAAGACAAGAAAGCGGAAACAGAACTTCACACAAATGCCAGTGGTTATGGGATTGGTGCAGTGCTTGTACAAGTTCAGGAAGGTGCTGAAAAAGTGATAGCATATGTGTCAAGAGTACTCTCAAAGTCCGAGATAAACAACTCTACAACTGAGAAAGAATGTCTCGCACTTATCTGGGCTTTCAACAAGTTCCGGCCGTACTTATTCGGAAAACCATTCACCATCATGACAGACCACCATTCTTTATGTTGGCTGACTAGCTTGAAGGATCCATCAGGTCGACTAGCAAGATGGGCACTAAGACTCCAAGAGTACGATGTCACAGTGGTATTCAAGAACGGGTGAAAAGACAAGGATGCCGACTGCCTTTCGAGGAATCCATTAGTGGAACACAATAGCATGAATGAAATTTCATACCTCACTGAATTAGATGACTTTACAGCTGAACAGAGGGAAGATGCAGCACTATTAAAAACGATAGAGGACTTGGAGAAAGGAGAACCGAGCAATAGAGAGTTCCACTTATAAACAGAACGTTGTATAAGAGCAACTATGATCCACTGGACCCCAAATGGCTACCATTCCAGCTCATCTCCAGTGAGCTATTCTCAAATATTTCCACTATGCTCCAATATGTGGTCATCTGGGGTTCGTGAAGACCCTAGACAGAATCAGATACAGGTATTACTAGAAAGGTCTCTACCGATCTGTCAAGCACTATGTGAGTCACTGTAAAGATTTCCAGCAATGGAAGCATGTGCCGCAATTACCTCCAGGGCACCTCGTACTGATTCCGCCGGCAGCAGCTCCACTCCACCGAGTTGGGATCGATCTTTTAGAGAGGTTCCGTAAGTCAACAACTGTTAACCGATGGATAATTGTCTGCACTGACTACCTCACACGCTACACTGTAACCAAACCTGTGCTCACTGCAGAAGCCCCAGATATCGCAAAATTCCTTATAGAAGACATTGTTTTGAAGCATGAAGCACCATGTGTCATGATATCTGATTGTGGAAAAGTATTCCAGTCAAAAATAATATCAGAGGTAATGACACGGTGCAACATTGTCCACAGAATGACAACTGCATACCACCCTCAGACAAATGGTCTTACGAAACATTTTAACAAGACGTTAGCCGATATGCTGTCGATGTATGTCAATGTTGAACAGAAGGATTGGGATACAATTCTACCAGTCGTGACATTTGCTTACAATACTGCAAGACAAGACACCACAGGCTTCACGCTGTTTTTCCTGCTCCATGGCCGAGAAGCTGAGACGACAATGGATACGTTGTTCCCGTTCCAACTGGACGACACTCGGGATGACTATGTTAAACAGCTCATCACTAGGGTCAAAGAAGCAAGACAGCTGGCTCGCATAAGGACACTGGACGCCCAGGAGAAGGACCGTCAGCGGTATAACGAAAAGCACCGACCTGTTGTGTGCAGCCCAGGAGATCTGTTATGGATTTTTACCCCTGTACTGAAGGTTCGACTGTCAGAAAAGTTGTTGAAGCGATACTTTGATCTGTATCGTGTCATACGCCGCCTGTCAGACGTCACATACGAAGTTGAGGATTATGAACCATCGTCGAAACGTCAAAAATGAAGAGACATTGTTCAAGTACTGCGCATGAAGCCTTACTACGATCCTGAAGAGCAGGTAGGTGACAATGGTTTCTTGTTTGAGGACTCTAAGGATGGTAATGCTACTCATGAAGCCATGACAGGAACGTCCGTTATCGATGATCGTGGAGAAGGGAAGGATTCTCTTGAACTGCCATACAGAGAACCAATGACAAGGTCAAGATCCAGGACATTGCAACTAGCTCCACAGGGAACGTAACAGCGGAGCGCTGTTTCTCCAGGAGAGGGAGCAATGCCACGAGAGACCACGTACACCGACTGCCGGCGTGGCGCAGGGCGTAGCGTCACCAACTGCGGTGCTGAAGGTCGCCGGTTCAATTACGCCCACCGGCAAAAATCTATTTCTTTTTAATTAACAATTCCAGAATGTTCTATATCTTTCTTATGTTCACTTGTAAATTCTACTTGTTTCTTATGTTAACTGTCGTTCTAATTTCTGGTGTATTCTGTCTATGTATAAATAACAGAGCACTCTGCCCGAGAGGCAGTCAGTGCTGCGTGTATGTTGAGTTCGTAATAAACCAGCTTTCAGTATAAGTGCTGTGTTCAGTTGCCTTCGAAGTCAAGCCTGCGTACTTTTCAATGAGACAATATTTGTAATTATTCCTTTCAGAATGGTCAGTTTCCTGACAGATTAAAGTACTCAGTAGTGAAACCACTTTATAAAAAAGGAGAAAGGGATAATGTAGACATCTACAGACCTATTTCTATGCAATTGGTCTTTCCTATATTCCAGGTTAATTCATAACTTCAATCACATAAGTTGTTGTCGAATGTACAGTTTGGTTTCAGAAGTGGTTTAACCTTTAGCACATACACCAGTCTATGACCAGGGCACCCTCCTTTCCTCCCCTCCCCTTCTCTCAAGAAGGTGTATCAGCACTCTGCCGTCCTCAGTAGCCTTAAGGCCATTGAAGAGGAAGTCGAGGTAAATATTTCTTCGGTGTGCATCTGTGTGAAGTTCTGTAATTAAGGAATAACACTCTCCGCTCCCAGTTAAAAAGACTGAGGTGTATGTGGAATGTCTTTATTTTCCCCGGTCCAAAGTACCCCATGTACCCTCAAGTTGTGTGTTTTTCCTTGCACAGTCAACTGCAAGTCTAAAATTGGAAAAAATCTACATGTCAAATGTGTGAGAAAACTATAGGGGGGCATATGGTGGGGAGGGGGGAGAATAAATGGAGCACTACATGGATTTTATGGCAATTCGATGGTAAAAATGCTGAAAGAACCTGAAAGAAATGGCACCCCAGTCTTAATGACCGAGTGTTGGTTTTTGTGTACTGTACAAGGGTGTATGGGCTGAAGGTTAACCACTGAAAATGCTATATTCTCGTTGCTCTGTAAGGCACTTCATGGATTAAATGAACAGCTATGAACTTTAGGCGTCTTCTTTGATTTAGTAAGAATGATCGATTGTATTGATAACAAAATATTGTTATTATGGAATAAGAGTAACAGCTCGCAACTGATTCGCCTCTTACTTTAATAAGAGGAGAAGGTAACTCTCTGCAGTGTTGAAAATGGCTATGACGTACAATCACAATGGGGCACAGTTCAGTGTGTGGTGTCCCAGGAGTCTTTTCTGGTACCGTTGATGTTTCTTATTTATAAAAATGATATGTCAGGTAACTGTAAAATATTTTTGTTTGCTGATGATACCAGCTTGGTAGTGAAGTATATTGTTTGTGATATTGACACAGTATCAAATAATGCAGTTCAAGAGAAGTTCACGGCTTGTAGAAAACAAATTGAGCTAAATCATAGTAAAACTCAGATTTTACAGTTTTTAACTCACAATTCAACAAAAGCTGACATTTTGATTACACATAATGGGCATATTATTAGTGAGACAGAACAGTTTAAATTTCTACATGTTCAGATAGACAGTAGGCTGTCATAGAAAGCCCATGATCAGGATCTTGCCCAGAAACTAAATTCTGCTTTATTTACCATTAAAACAATATCTGAAATAAGTGATTGTTCAACATGAAAAGAAGTCTACTATGCTTACTTTCATTCACTTATGACATATGGTGTATTTTTTGAGGTAACTCTACTGATTCAAAAAGGATGTTGGTTCAAAAATGGAGGGTACGAGCAATTTGTGGTGTATGTTTGCAAAAGTCATGTCGACCCATTTTCAGTAGACTAGGAGTTTTGACATTTGGGACACAATGCAATTTTTTAAGGTCATTTTTTGTTAACAATATCAGCTTATTCCCACCAGTTAGCAGCTTTCACTTGGTGAATACTAGACAGAATTTTATCTACAATTTGGATCACACCTCTTTGACTATTGTGCAGAAAGGTGTGCAGTATTTTGCAGCTCCCTTTTCAGTAAGCTGGCAAAAGAACTCAAGAACCTTGAACTATTACACGTGTTGGCATATGTCTGCTGCAGATAGCCTGGCTCCTTATTGACCAATGTAATAGTTCATTAGGTAGAGTTCGGCCTACCACCAGTTGATGTAGGCTGTACATATAAGAGATGACTTACCAAAAGGACCAGCTCGTCGATAGAAACAAATAAAATCACACACAAACACACATACAAGCTTTCGCCACCACTGGTAGCTTCTTCAGGAAAAAGAGGAAAAAGGGGAGGAAAAAGGGAAGGATATGGGTTTTAAGGAAGTGGAAAAGGAGTCATTCCAATCCCACGAGTGGAAGGACTTACCTTAGGGGGAAAAAGGAAGGTAAACAAATACACACACACTCAGACATATCGAAACGCATGTTTCCTAATGAGGATGAGGATCACCCTGTGGCTAAACATGCCTTGGTGCACGGCCAGCACATCTCGGCGCAGTGTTACACCGTCCAGGTTATCTGGATACTTCCCACCGACACCAACCTTTCAGAACTCCGGAGATGGGAACTTGCCCTTCAGCTTATTCTCTCCTCCCGTTGCCCACCTGGTCTCAATCTCCGCTAAGTCAAATTCCCGCCCACCATCTTTAGCATCTTTGCCTTGGTTCTGTGAACAGAGCCTCTGCCTCAATTGGTATCTCTGTCCAACTTCTTTGCTTTTTACAAATGTCTGTCTAGGTGTGTTTGCGTTTCGATATGTCTGAGTGTGTGTGTGTATTTATTTACCTTCCTTTTTTCCCCCCTAAGGTGAGTCCTTCCACTCCTGGGATTGGAATGACTCCTTTTCCACTTCCTTAAAACCCATATCCTTCCCTTTTTCCTCCCCTTTTTTCATCTTTTTCCTGAAGAAGCTGCCAGTGGTGGCGAAAGATTGTATGTGTGTTTGTGTGTGATTTTATTTGTTTCTATCGACGAGCCGGTCCTTTTAGTAAGTCATCTCTTTTCTATTTTTTATTTTTGTTTATCCCACCGGGAAAGTTTCCCTCTATAATATATATATATATATACGTAAAAAATAGATGAACACTTATATATATATATATCCGTTGTTGAAGACTAAGCCTTATTTTGCTGCTTTGTATTCCTGTGCAAAAACAGCATTAAGGAGAAAAGGACCGACTAAAGTCGTGCCTCCCTCAGATTTCTTCATAAGTTGTTGTCTACAGAAGGTATAATATTTTTATAATATATTCTTAAGGAATGTCCATGGAATAAATCTTCACATTGAAGAAGCAGTTTTAAATTCACTATTTATTATAGTGATACACTATACAGACTGACATTCAAATAGTTAATACACTTGTTAGCAAAAGGACAATCGATTAAACGGTCTTTTGTTTCCAATGTACTCTGTACACAGTTTATTCATGGAATACATGGACTGGGACTTCTTTGACTGGGTTTAAAATAGCTTACTTGCCTACTTGCCGCTGCAGCCTCTGCCAGAATCTGAAACAGACAGATTCTGGCGGCAGCTTCAGTCCTGAATAGGCCCAATTATATTTAATAAATTAAGATGTCAATGGTTTGGGTATCTCAAGGTGATAAAAAAAAATTTGTTTGTGTCACTACAACCTTAGAACATAATCACACACTTTCCAACTCAAAATTTAAGAGTTTTCAAGGCTCACTCCTTTTATTGTCAAGAAGTATTGCTTGCAAAATGAAAGCACAGCTCACCATCTGCAGCATTGTAGACATGACTGACTGTGGACCTCTGGTTCAGAGCCGAGTTGAGGGCCTGAATCAGAGGCTCAGGCGGTTCTGCGATCGTGTGGGCTGCAGATTCCTCGACTTGCGCCAAATGGTGGTGGGTTTTTGAATTCCGCTAAATAGGTCAGGAGTCCCCTATACTCAGGAAGCGGCTACACTGGTAGCGGGGTCTGTGTGGCGTGGACTGGGCGGATTTTTAGGTTAGAGGGCCTCGGGAATACACAAAATGAGGGCAGATCAGAAACAGGAAGAAAGCAGATCTAGGAACCATTGGTGTAACAATTGTAAATTGTCGTAGCTGTATTGGGAAAGTTCCAGAGCTCCAAGCACTGATAGAAAGTACTGAGACACAAATCATTATAGGTTCTGAAAGCTGGCTGACGCCAAGAGATAAGTTCGGCCAAAAGTTTTTCAAAGGGCCAAACGGTCTTCAGAAAGGATAGAATAAATATAAAACGGGATGGCGAGTTTATTCTGTTACAAACGGCTTATCCTGCAGAGAAATTGAGGCAGATACTTCATGTGAGTTGGTATAGGTTCACCTGACAACCGGAATAAATTAATAATTGGATCTTCTTATTGGCCCCCTCACTCTGACGATGCAGCTGCCTAAATGTTCAAAGAGAGCTTGAATCACAATTCAAATAGGTATCCGAAGCACAGTGTTATAATCGGTGGCGACATTAATATACCCTCGATATATTGGCATAGTTACGTATTCAAAACCGGCGTCAAATATAAAACATCATTCGAACTAGTTCTGAAAGCTTTTTCTGAAAACTACTTCGAACAGTTAGTTCATGAACCCACTAGAATAGTAAATACCCTTGATCTCCTAGCAGCAAATAATCCTGAGCTAGTAAAGAGCATCAAAACAGATACAGGGATTAGCAAACATCGAGTTGTAGTAGCGTGACAATGTCGAAATTCCCAAATGCACCAAAAATAAACGAAAAATATATCTATTCAATAAAGTAGCTAAAAATTTGCTTCACACTTTCCTGAGTGATAGTCTCCAGTCTATCAAAACTAAACATACGAGTGAAGATCAGTTGTGGCTTACTTTCAAAGACATAATATTGCCGCGAGAGACGTCGAATACCGAATGCCAGCGTGGCGCAGGGGTAGCGTCGCGGACTGCGGTGCAGAAGGTCACCGGTTCAATCCCGCCCACCGCCAAAAATTTATTTCTTTGTAATTAACAATTCCAGAAAGTTCTATATCTTTCTTATGTTCACTTGTAAATTCTACTTGTTTCTTATGTTAACTGTTCTTCTAATTTCTGGTAAATTCTGTCTGTGTATAAATAGCAGAGCACTCTGCCTGAGAGGCAGTCAGTGCTGCGTGTATGTTGAGTTCATAATACACGTGCTTTCAGTGTAAGTGCTGTGTTTAGTTGCCTTCGAAGTCAAGCCTACTTCCATTGCAACGTGACAATATCAGTAGCAATCTAGAGATTTATACCAAATAAATTAATAAATGAGGGGGGCTGAGACCCCCCCCCCCCTGAAGGTACACAAAACAGGTCAGATCACAATTGCAGAAGCAAAGAAAATGCATGCATATTTTAAAAAGGCACAGAATCCATAAGACTGGCAATCTTTTAGTGAAACTCGCAACCTAGCAAGGACTTCAATGAGAGAAGCCTATAGTAGTTACCACAACGAAATCCTGTCTTGTAATCTTGCAGAAAATCCAAAGAAATTCTGGTCACGTGTGAAGTACACTAGCGGTAAAACAGAAACATACCTTCGCTACGCAATAGCAATGATAATACTACCATTGACAGTACTGCTAAGGCAGAAGTACTAAACACAGCTTTCTGAAATTCGTTCACCAAAGAAGACGAGTGAACACTCCAGAATTCAATCCAAGAACAGCTGCCAGCATGCGAAACTTAGAAGTAGATGTTCCTGGAGTTGTAAAACAACTTAAGTCACTAAACAAAAATAAATCTTCCGGGCCAGATTGTATGCCAACTAGATTCCTCTCAGAGTATGCTGATGCAATAGCTCTGTACTTAGCTATCATATACAAACGATAACTCGGCGAAAGATTCATACTCGAAGACTGGAAAGTTGCCCAAGTTACTCCAATATTCAAGAAAGGCAATAGGGGTGATCCCCAAAATTACAGGCCAATCTCATTGACGTCGATTTGCAGTAGGATTTTGGAACATATACTTTGTTCAAACATTATGAACTAGCTCAAAGAGAATGACCTATTAACCAATAGGCAACACGGATTCAGAAAGTATCGCTCTTGCGAAACACAGCTTGCCCTTTATTCACATGAAGTGATGAGATCCCTTGTCGATGGCACTTAAATCGATTCAATATTTCTGGATTTCCGAAAGGCTTTTGACACTGTACCCCACAAGTGGCTTCTAATGAAATTGTGTGCTTATGGAATCTCTCTCCAATTGTGCGATTGGATGCACTATTTCCTATCAGAAAGGACACAGTTCGTTGTAATTGACAGTAAGTCATCGAGTAAAACAGGAGTAATATCTGACGCTCCCCAGGTAAGTATTATATGTCCCCTACTCTTCCTCGTGTTTATAAACAATTTAGGAGACAATCTGAATAGCTCCTTAGACTGTTCATGGATGATGCTGTCGTTTATCAGTTAGTGAAGTCAACAGAGGATCAAAGCAACTGCAAAGAGATTTAGACAAAATTTCTACATGGTGCGAAAATTGGCAATTGACACTAATTCCAGAAAAGTGTGAAGTAATACACATGACCACTAAAAGAAATCCACTGAACTTGCATTACGTGATAAATCAGTCAATCCTTAAGGTTGTAAATTCTACCAAATACCTAGGAGTTACAATTAAGAACAACTTTGACTGGAGAGAACACACAGAAAATATTGTGGGGAAGGCGAACCAAAGGTTACGTTTCATTGGCAGAACGCTTAGACGATGCACCAGCTCCACCAAAGAGACTGCCTACATCACACTTGTGCGTCCTCTCTTGGAGTACTGTTGCCCCTTGTGGGACCCTCACCAGGTGGCACTGACGGAGGATATTGAGAAGGTTCAGAGAAGGGCAGCTCGTTTTGTTTTATCACTTTACGGGGGGGAAAGCGTCATAGAAATGTTGCGTGAATTGGAGGTGGAAATGATTAAAAGAAAGACGTTATTCATTGCGGCGCGATCTGTTTGCGAAGTTTCAATCATCGACTTTTACTTCTGCATGTGAAAATATTTTGCTAGCACCCACCTACTTAGGGAGACATGACCATCCCAATAAAATAAGAGAAATCAGGTCGAAAACGGAACGATTTAGGTGTTCTTTCTTTCCGCGCGCTATTAGAGAATGGAACAGTAGAGAAAAGTTATGAAAGTGGTTAATGAACCCTCTGCCAGGCACTTAAATGTGATTTGCAGTTGTGTAGATGTAGAGCTCCTGGATAAATTAAAAAATTAATCTAATTCCTTTGTTTTGATATTGATTCTTTTTACTTAGGATTAAGATTGTCATGTGTACAGGACTAATTTAATTTTTTCTATTACGACTCTTGTGTTAAAATTTCATATACTACTGACTTGTTCCATGAACATGGAGTCTTGATATCAGTTGGCAGCCCTGCGCAAGATCGGACGTGCTGTTGAAGAGTGTAAAAGATGAGGAATTTAGCTAGTAATAAATTGCAATTTTATGTTTTTCAAAAGAGATAGATTGGCTGGCCAGTACTTACCTTTTTGCTGTACTGCCGATAGTTACACAGAGGAAAAAAAAAAAAAAAAGAGGAAAATAACGAGCTTTCAGAACTGTTTTCCTTCTTCAGGTGGAGAGAAGGGAGAAAAAAAAAAGAAAAATGGATTGGGATAGGAAGAGAAAGGTAATTCACCATCCTCATGACCTAGGTCGTGAATTACCAGAGGTGGGAAGTGATAGCTGGGAACAGCGTCCCGACGAAGAGAACAGCGTCTGACAGTTTTGAAATTGGCACAACCAATTGATTTTCTCCTGCTATCACAGTTGAGTAAGGAAGAGGCTCCAGTAGAAGTAGTAGTAGTTTAAGATGCAACAGAACTTCATAAGGAAACTATCAGTTTCAAAAAAAGTAGAAAGTAGGAAGAAAGTTCTGTTGCTAGGTAGCAGCCATAGAAGAGGTGTCGGCCAGATTTTGCAGGAAAAATTAGGTGACAGGTACCAGGTTCAAATGTTTTCCAGCCCAGCGCATGTCTTAGCCAGGTGGTTTTTGTTGTTTGTTTTTTTTTTTCTTTCCTTTTTTTGTGGTTTTAGGGCGCACAACTTCTACGGTCAATAGCGCCCAGACAAGAACATAGATTCACTACATCTCACAAAAAAAAAAAAAAAAAAAAAAAAAAAGGTGACTGTCAGAACATCAAGAAGAGGCTAAAAACAATTAAAAGGGTTAAATATCATTCGATAAGTTGGCCAAGTTGATAAAACGCAAAACTCTAGCAGCTGCTCGTGTCATCAGCTAAAATTTCCTCCAGTGAAGGGCTGAACGGAGACGATTAAAATTTACACAAGACAGTAAAACATGTCGCAGTTCACCGCAGGAGCACAGCGGTGCAGGGTCGGCAGATAGCAAGTGACGGTGGCTGAAACGGCAGTGACTGATCCGCAACCGGGCCAGGATGACCTCCTGCCGCCGAGAGGGGCGTGAGGAGGTCCTCCAAGCAGTCAGGATCGGTTTTACAGTTCTCAATTTATTGTTGTACATTGAAAACCACGCACTGTGCCATTGCGACACGATACTCCGGCGAAGGGCCCGTTGAACATCGTACGATGGGACGCAAAGGTAGCCATGCGAGGAAAAATAGCTGCGCCCTTGGCTGCTGTGTCGGCGGTCTCATTCCCGGGCACTCCCACGTGGCCAGGGACCCACAGGAAAGAAACGTGACAGCGGTCATCTGCTAGCAACTGGAGGGAGCGTTGGATCCGATACACGAGAGGATGGTTCGAGAAAGGGTCCTTAAGACTCAGCAGGGCACTAAGGGAGTCCGAACATATGGCATAGAAAGGTTCGCGGTGGCGGCAGGAATACAAAACGGCCTGGTGGAGGGCAAAAAGCTCAGCCATGAAGTTCGAGCACCGGTCAGTGAGCTTGTATTGGAAACGGTTGTCCCCGACGACGAAGGCAGATCCGACACCGGCAGTGCTCTAGAAACCATCAGTGTAAATAAAAACGGCATTATCGAACCGCGTACGGAGTTCGACAAGCCTCGAGCGGTATACCAAATCCGGAGTGCTCTCCTTGGGGAGCGAACTAAGTTCGAGGTGTGTGTGAACCTAAGCCTGATGCAACAGTGGCAATGGGCTTTCGCTCAACCGAAGGGTGGAAGGAAGGGTAAAATCGAGCCGCTGTAGGAGGCGGCGAAACCGAACTCCAGGTGGAAGCAAGGCAATCGCAGACAACTGATATTGGCGATCGAGTGAGTCGTCAAAAAATAATCTGTAAGATGGATGGTTGGGCATCGACCGTAGGCGGCACGCGTACCGACACAAGAGTATGTCACGCCGAGTGGTCAAGGGTAATACAGCAGCCTCGGCATACAGACTTTCAACAGGGCTGGTATAAAATGCACCGGTCGCCAGACGTAATCCACGATGGTGGATAGAGTTGAGACGGCGGAGAATCGACGGCCGTGCTGAAGAGTATACAAGGCTTCCGTAGTCGAGCTTCGACTGAACAATGGCCTGGTAAAGGTGAAGCAGGATGGTACGATCCGCTCCCCATAACGTGCCACTGAGGACACGAAGAACGTTAAGGGATCGAGCACAACGGGCAGCCAGGTAGGACACGTGTGTGGACCAGCAAAGTTTCCGATCCAACATGAGTCCCAAGAATTTCATAGTTTCCACAAAAGGAAGAGCAACAGGGCCGAGACGTAGAGAAGGTGGAAGAAATTCCTTGTATCTCCAGAAATTGATACACACAGTTTTCTCAGTGGAGAATCGGAAGCCGTTTGCGATGCTCCAGGAATATAGACGGTCAAGACAGCGTTGGAGAGAACGCTCCAAGAGACACGTCCGCTGGGCGCTACAATAAATTGCGAAATCGTCAACAAAGAGAGATCCGGAGACGCCAGCTGAAAGGCACTCTACGATCGGATTGATTTCAATGGCAAAGAGCGCCACACTCAAGACGGAGCCCTGTAGTACCCCATTCTCCTGGCAAAAGGTATCTGACAAAACAGAGCCCACCCGTACCCGGAACTTGCGATCCGCCAAGAACGCTTGAATAAAAAGAGGGAGGCGGCCCCGAAGGCCCCATCTGTGCAATGTGCGGAGAATGCCCACTCTCCAACAGGTATCGTATGCCTTCTCCAAGTCGAAGAACACTGCTACTGTTTGACGCTTCTTTAGAAAGTTGTTCATAACGAAGGTCGACAACGTAGCGAGGTGATCAGCAGCAGAGCGGTGTCGACGAAAACCGCATTGGATATTAGTCAGGAGGCGGCGAGATTCGAGGAGCCAGACCAACCGAGCATTAACCATGCGTTCCATCACCTTACAGACACAGCTCGTCAGAGAAATGGGGCGATAACTGGAAGGAAGGTGTTTGTCCTTCCCTGGTTTGGGTATGGGGACAACAATGGCTTCACGCCAACTTGTGGGAACATGACCTTCACTCCATATGCGATTGTAGGTACTAAGAAGAAAGCACTTGCCCGCAGGAGAGAGGTTCTTCAGCATCTCAATATGAATGGAATCGGGCCCGGGAGCAGAAGACCGGGACAGGGCGAGAGCACAGTCTAGCTCCTGCATGGTGAAGGTGACGTTATAATTTTCACGATTAAAAGGGCGGAAAGAAGGCGGCCGTGCCTCCTCTACCTGTTTGCGAGGGAGAAAGGCAGGGTGGTAATGGGCAGAGCTCGAAACCTCCGCAAAGAAATGACCCAATGCATTTGAAACATCAGCCGGGTCCACGAGGACTATGTTCTCCACGGTCAGGCCAGGAATCGGGGAGTGGACCTTGATGCCGGACAAACGGCGTAGGCCACCCCAGACAACCGTGGAGGGAGTAAAACGGTTAAAAGAACTAGTAAAAGCAGTCCAGCAGGCTTTCTTGCTGTCGTTTATGATACGACGGCACTGCGCTCTCATATGTTTGTAATTGATGCAATTCTCCAAAGTTGGGTGGCGGCAGAAGGTGCGTAAAGCACGGCGCCGAGCTCTAAGCGCGTCGCGGCAGGCTGCAGTCCACCAAGGGACCTGGACACGACGTGGAGAAGAGGATGTACAAGGTATGGAATGTTCGGCAGCAGTGAGAATAACCTCTGTGAGGTATTCAACCTGACTGTCACAGTTGGGAAAATTCTGATCGTGAAAAACAGCCATGGAAGAATAAAGCCCCCAGTCGGCTTTAGAAATGTTCCAACTGGTGGGGCGAGGAGATGGGGAATGATGCAGGAAGTGGATGATATAAGGGAAATGGTCACTCGAGTACGTGTCAGAAAGTGCGTACCACTCAAACCGACTGGCAAGCTGAGGAGTGCTTATCGCAAGGTCTATGTGGGAGTAAGTATGAGTTGTGTCAGAAAGGAAGGTCGGTGCACCTGTGTTGAGGCAGACAAGATTGAGGTGTTGGAGAAGGTCCATCAAAAGGGAGCCTCTCGGACAAGGCACCGGAGAGCCCCATAGGGAGTGGTGGGCATTGAAGTCGCCTACCAACACGAAAGGTGAAGGGAGCTGGTTGACGAGGTATAGCTCATCTGCCCGAGTAAGGGCAGATGACGATGGCGAATAGATATTACAAAGGGAAATGTGGATAGTTATGCGGACGGCAACTGCCTGTAGATGAGTATGCAATGTAATGGGATGGTAATAGACGTCGTCTCGAATGAACATCAGAACCCCTCCATGGGCTGGGATACCTTCCACGGGTGGCAGGTCGAACCGCACAGAGATGTAGTGGGGCAAGTCTGCACGATCACTTGGACGCAACTTAGTTTCTTGGAGACAGACTAGAAGCGGGCAGTGCAATCAAAGGATTAGTTTTAACTTCTCCTGATTGGAACGAATGCCGCGAATATTCCATTGAAGGAGCGCCATGATAAAAAATGAGATAAGAAATGAGGATAAAAACGAACAAGCAAGCGGGGTCACCTCGACGGCCGCTGAGGACCGGATTTCGAGGGAGCACTGCTATCGCTGTCTAGGGGCAAAGGGTCGTGGTCCATAGGTTCGACTGACGTGCCTGCCACCTCCTTGAGTTGATCAGGAGGGGCAGTTTCCACCGCCGGTAAAGGGCCGGGTGCCCGGTGAAACAGAAGACAGCCGAGGCCGGCAACTGTTGGGCGGCGTTGGGTCACGCCTCGGCAGGGAAGGTAAGGAACTCTTTTTCTTGTTTGCTCTTCTGGAAGATTGATGGTGAGAAGAGGCAGTTGACGGTTGGGAAGCCTGAGAATGCAGAAAATCCTCACGGACGGGTTCCTTTTTCAAAGTCCAGGCATCTTGTTTAGGTGCCCGCGGTTTACCAGAGGTTGACGAACACTGTACTTTAGAGGCAGCAGAAGGAAGCGGGGACGTGGAATGGGCAATCTTCGGGCTGGCGGATCGTACAACTGCTAAAATCACAGGTCTGGGTACTTGAATCCTTAGTAGGTCGAGTAGAGGTGAGGACCTTACTGTATGTGCCCGCTGGGAGGACAGTGGGCTTTCGACTCGCCAACAACTTTCGAGCGGCAGATGTTGATACCTTTTCCGTAACCCGAATTTACTGGATGACCTTCTCATCCTTGTATACAGGGCAGTCGCGAGAGGAAGCCGCATGGTCACCGTTGCAGTTAAGGCAGTGAGGGGACGGAGGTGGGCAATCCCCCTCATGGGCGTCCCTACCACAAGTGACACATTTTGCTGCATTTGGGCAAGATTCACGGGTATGGTTGTACCTGTGGCATTGGAAACAGCGCATTGGGTTTGGTATATAAGGGCGGACAGATATAACTTCGTACCCTGCTTTGATGGTCGACGGGAGTTCAACTCTGTTGAACGTCAAAAACACAGTACGAGTCGGTGTCAGCTGGTTATCTACGTTTTTCAAAACCCTATGCTATACCCTGATCGGACATGTAGGTTTGTATGTCTTCGTCAGACAACCCGTCAAGGGATCTCGTGAAGACTACCCCCCCGTGACGAGTTGAGTGTGCGATGCACTTCTACCTTGACAGGAAATGTGTGTAACAATGGAGTCCGGATTAGTTTCTGAGCTTGGAAGGCACTGTCCACTTCCAGCAACAATGTGCCATTGCGCTGACGCGAACAGGTTTTAACAGGGCCAGCAATTGCATCAACACCTTTCTGGATGACGAAAGGATTTACGGACGTGAAATCTTTTCCATCGGTGCGAGAGACAACAGGAAATTTTGGTAGATTAGGCAGAGTCTTCTTTTGCTGAGGCGAATCTATCTTACGTTTCTGGGTCAACGTCTCTGAAGAAGAGAAGGAAGTCATTGCGGAAGTGACCCCCGTGATTACCGGCGTCTCCGATGGTGCGCTCCTTCCTAGTGGGGGCCCTCTCCGAGGGCTTACCCGCCTTAGGTGATTGTTCACACCTCAGGTCACACCTCCCGAGAACTGACGGAGGGACCAATCGGCATGTTCGGAAGGTACCAGCTCGGGTAATCACCCCTCCCTTGGCCTGGCCTTTACCAGGGGGTACGTACATGCCCTACTTGACTACCCGGGGCGGGGATTTACGCGTTACCCCCGTCACCTGCTACGCATGATAATGTGTGGGTTGGCCTTCAGACACGCACAGGGAGGAAAGAAGAGGAGTAGAGGAAGTGAAGAGAAAGAAGGAAAGAAGTGTCTCAAACGCCGAGGCGGAGACTAATGAGGAAGGAAGCAAGGAATAAGAAACGACAACAAGAAAGCACCTTAACTGGCGAAATACGCCCGTCTCCGGGCGAAGGCATAACCGGGAGGGAAAGTGAAGCAGCCTGGGGCAGAAGAAAGGCTGCTTCGGCTCGGGGCCCCGTGCGCGCCACACACGTACCCACAAAAGAACTGTGGGTCCCCTGGGGGGTTAGCCAGGTGGTAGAGGATTTAGGTTACCTGTGCAAAGATTTCACTAAACAAGATATGTGCGGTAGTGGATGGAGTGGGAAACAGTATCGATAGGGATCAGGGCTACAGTACTGAGTGCAGCCTGGTGAAAATAGCCTCTGCAACCACCCACAAAAATGTTGGTCTGGTGCCTGCTTTCGTGTGACATGATCAACCCCAGTTGAACCGCCCTGTCATGAGGGTCAATTTGGAGTTAGATCAGTTGTGTAGGGTGGCCACTCTGTCAGACATTGGTTTGGTTCCTGTTGAGGCTATAGATAGGTGGGACTTCACAAGGTACGGCCTACATCTCAATAGGAAAGGGAAGGGTAAACTGGCTGGGTTAATAGCAAAAACCTTAAGGGGGGACATTGCAATTCATGAATGTACCTTTTTTTTTAGGCTAAGACCAGGGTCCAATGGGAAACTCAGACCGGCAAGTGCTAAAGATGCACAAAACTAACATGTATCTGACAAAAATAAAGTAGAACATAATGTTACTATCTTTCACCAAAATATTGGGGGATTAAAGACCAAATTAGATGAGCTGCTGGTTTGTTTAGCTGACATAGATTCAGAGAATGTAATAGATATACTATGCCTCTCTGAGCATCACTTTGTGATGGATACGGAAAAAGTAAACATAAGCAGTTACAAACTAGCAGCACATGTGAATAGAGAGAATAAGGTCAGAGGAGGAGTTGGCATCTATGTCAAAAGTTATTACTGTGTAAAAAATTTAGAAATACAAAAGTTTTGTGTAGAACAATATATAGAAGCATGTGCCTGTCAGCTTGAAACTGAAAAAAGGTCCTCCTTTAATAACTGTAATAGTATATTGGACCCCTTCAGGAAACTTTCAGTTATTTATGATAAATATGGATGCCTTGTTGTCCTATCTGCCAGTTAAGGGGAAACGAATTATTATTTGTGGGATTTCAATGTTGACTCACTAAAGGAATGTAATAGGAAGAATGACCTCGAAGTCTTACTCGGTTCTTTCAATTTATCATCTGTAATTGATTTTCCTACTCAGGTAATAAAGGAGAGCAGCACAAATAGATAACTCTTTTATAGACCAAGGTAAGTTTAAAAACCATAAATGCTTGTGATATTGAGAATGGTCTTTCTGTTCATGGTGAACAGCTAGTTACAATAAATGACATAGTTCCTCTCTGTAATTCAGACAGCCCTCCAAAGTTGTGCGTTCAGTTAACGATTCAACAATTAGAAATTTCAGGGAAAATCTTCAGTAGTTAAGACTGGGATGAGGTGTATAAGGAAGCTGATGTATTTTAACTTATTTCATTATACATTTGTAGGAGTATTTGAAAATTGTTTCCCCAAGAAAATAGTTAAATATAATGATGAGAAACCATGGCTTACTAAAAGAATAAGAATATCTTGTGACCAAAAAAGGGAACTGTATTTAATAGCAAGAAAAAGTAAAGACCCAAAAACAGTCAAATATTATGAAAACTATGTGCTACATTAAGAAAAGTTATTAAAAAGTCCAGAAGCATGTGCACCATGTCTGAGGTTAGTACCTCTGATAACAAAATTAAAACAATTTGGAATATTATTACCCGGGAGACAGGGCAACCAAGAGCACAAGGAGACAGCATTGCCATCAAAGTGAATGAAAAGTTTACAACTAACAAGCCAGAAGTTAAAATCATTTTATAATTATTTCTTAAATGTTGAAGAAAATAGGATCTAAAAGTTCATTAGAAGCAGCTAGGCAGTTAATAGAACAGGCCATACCCACACAATTTGATACAATAGAAATTCCATCCACCTCTCCTTCTGAAATTAAGAAAATAATAAACTCTCTCAAAGCTCACATCGAATTGACGGTATTTCCAGCAGGGTAATAAAAGCTTGTTCTCAGGAAATAAGTAGGACTTTAGCCACATATGTAATAGTTCTCCGAAGGCAAGGTGTTTTTTCCTGATAGATTGAAATATGCTATTGTTAAACCACTGCACAAAAAAGGGAATATGTCTGATGTCAACAACTACCGCTCAATCTCACTTCTGATGACAGCCTTATCTAAAATTCTTGAAAAAGTAATGTATTCTAGAGTAGTTTCAAACATAGGTAAAGATAAAGTTCTAACAAAAATGACAGTTTGTCTTTCAGAAATGCCTTTCCACAGAAAATGCTATATATACTTACACCAACAAATATTAAATGCTCTGAATAACCAGACATCAGCAGTTGGGATTTTTTGTGATCTTTGCAAGGCTTTTGATTGTGTAAATCATGGAATTCTTCTAGATAAACTATTGTGGTATGAATGGGACAGTGTACAAATGGTTTAAATCATACCTAACAGGAAGAGTGCAGAAAGTTGACATAAGTAGTTCACATAATATGCAAAAAACAGCTGATTCCTCAAACTGGGGAGCAATCAAAACTGGGGTGTTACAATGTTCGTTCTTGGGCCATTTGCTGTTCTTAATATATATTAATGACTTGCCATTTTATTTTCATGAAGATGCACAGCTGGTACTTTTTGCTGATGATACAAGCATAGTTATCACACATGACAGACAAGAACTAACTGATGAAATTGTGAACGACGTCTTTCAGAAAATCGTTAAGTCGTTCTCAGCAAATGGACAATCATTAAAATTATAGAAGGAAACTTTCATGGTGGGATAAACAAACATAAAAAATAGAAAACGGATGACTTACCCAAAGGACAGGCTCATTGACAGACAGAAATAAAATCACACACAAATACACATACAAGGTTTCGCAACCGTTGGTCGCTTCTTCAGGAAAAGAGGAAGAAAGGAGAGGAGAAAGGGAAGGATATGGGTTTTAAGGAAGTATTCCAATCCCTGGAGTGGAAGGACTTACCTTAGGGGAAAAAAAGGAAGGTAAACAGATACACACATGTCCACACCTAGGCAGACATTTGTAGAAAGCAAAGAAGTTGGACAGAGATACCACTTGAGGCAGAGGCTCTGTCCACAGAACCGAGGCAAAGATGCTAAAGATGGTGGGCGGGAATTTGAATTTAGCGGAGGTTGAGACCAGGTGGGTAACAGGAAGAGAGAATATGTTGAAGGGCAAGTTCCCATCTCCGGATCATGCTGCAGACACACATTTAAAGAGCTAGGGATCTTCACAGTATATATATTCACTTATGAAATTTGTTATTAGCAATCCCACTGAATTCAATAGCAATAGCAGTGTACATAACTACAACACTAGGAGGAAGAATGATTTTCACTATTCAAGGTTAAATCTAGCTTTGGCACAGAAAGGGGTGAATTATGCTGCCACTAAAATCTTTGATCACCTAGCAAACAGCATCAAAAGCCTGACAGCCAACTAGCATTTAAAAATAAATTTATATCTATACTATAGATGAATTTTTAGATATAAATTAGTAAACCAGAAAATTATATATATATATATATTTGCTTTTCACAAATGTCTGTCTAGGTGTGCTTGCGTTTCGATATGTCTGAGTGTGTGTGTATTTGTTTACCTTCCTTTTTTCCCCCTAAGGTAAGTCCTTCCACTCCTGGGATTGGAATGACTCCTTTTCCACTTCCTTAAAACCCATATCCTTCCCTTTTCCTCCCCTTTTTTTCCTCTTTTTCCTGAAGAAGCTGCCAGTGGTGGCGAAAGCTTGTATGTGTGTTTGTGTGTTATTTTATTTGTTTCTCTCGACGAGCCGGTCCTTTTGGTAAGTCATCTCTTTTCTATTTTTATTTTTTTATTTATCCCACCGGGAAAGTTTCCCTCTATAATTTATATATATATATATATATATTAATGTCATGTAATTTTTTTGTACTAAGTGGTAATTTGTAAAGACACCTTTCATTAACCTGACACGTTCCACATCATTATGAAGTGTCGTATTCATGATCTATGGAACAAGTACTAATCTAATCTATGGTAATCTAATCTGCTCCTACATTAGGTCCAGCAGAACAGAAAAGATTATTATTATTATTATTATTATAGGGGTGGGGGATGATGACAGTAGGTTACTGTATGTTGAGGCCATGTTAGCTCAGACTGTAAAATATATTTTAAGGATAACTTTCGTCTATGCAGTTCAGAAAAACAGGTGGTGGAAGGGAGGATGTAGATGGCCTGGAATTTGAAGTAATCATTAAAGTCAAGCAAAATAAAATGATTTCTAATTCATGATGCCATACAGCAACCAGTGAATTTATATTTTGAAATAAACACCATCTTGGTTGCACAGTAATTTATTCTTCTTTAATGACGCATTTCTCCCATTAAAAAAAAAAAAAAATTGAATTCAAGCATGTTATACTACATACATTCCTATGGACAGCTGATTAGTAGTCATACATATATAAAATGCTGTGCAATAATTGCTAAATCTAATAATGGAAATGCCAGTTTGGAATTAAACAACAGGTTGGAATTAAACACAGGTTTATCCTACCCAATAAGAGGCCAAGCCATCTGTGAAAGCAGACATGTAACTTACCAACTGCAATCACTGCATAGCGTTCTATACTGGCATGGTCACTAACCCACTGTCCATTAGGATGAACAGCCACTGCCAAACTGTGGCCAAAAACAAGGTAGATCACCCTGTGGCACAGCATGTAGCAGACCATATGCTCGATTTCAATGGCTGTTTCACAATCCAGGCCGACTAGATCCTCCTACAGAACACCACCTTTTGTGAACTGCAAAGATGGGAGTTATCCTTACCCCACATTCTCCAATCCCGAAATTATCCAGGCCTCAACCTAGGATAAATCCCTTTGTGTGTGTGTGTGTGTGTGTGTGTGTGTGTGTGTGTGTGTGTCCGTCCGTCCTTCCTCCCCACTCCATTCCTAAGCTGCAATTCATTCCACCCATCTAATATGTACATATCTGTAAGACAGTGCTGTATCCATCCACATCACTATGACACAATCTTCCTATGCCCCCTCCCCTCCCTTCCCATATTTCCACACTGCATTGCATGATTCGGAGTGCGGCAGCCGGAAATGACAGCTGTGTAACTGTGTGAATGTTCTATAGTCTGAAGAAGGCCATGACCAATAGCTTAAGTACAGCATGTATGTCTTTTTTTATGTGCCTGTCACAGCTCATCATCATGTCTTTGTGGTGAGTTGTAAATTGTCTTCATAATATTGTACTGCATTAGACTTGTTAAATGGCATGGATATTGGAGTCTTCAACGCAGATATTTTAAGAATCCAGGGTAGGATTCACTCATTTATGGGCATGGTGATAGATAGTCAAAGTTTTCATTATCTACCATTATGCACTGAAATGAGAGGAGACAGTTTATCCAATATCCTTTACAACAAGCCTAAAGTGGTGTTCCATAGCCCACCCAACCTCCGCAACATCCTAGACAACCCATTCCCAATCACAATTTAAACCCCTTACCGTAAGTACTGTATCCTTGTTGAAGACCTGACTAATCCACACACTGAGCACCTCCCATACCAGTCTTATCCTGAACTCATCAGCGGCTGGGCCACTAGCAAAAGCAGCTGAGTCACCTGTGAACTCTGCTGCAATCATTCCACATCTTTTTATATTGGTAAAGGTGCAAACATCAGTATGAATGACCACCAAGCCGTGATCAAAAGCAAGATGGACCACCATATGACAAGACATGAAACTGATCATAAGATATGCTCAATGAAACATTCCATGTAAAGTCTAAGATATTTTTGAGGACCTTCAGACAAACATTTAGTCACATTTGATGCATAGATCCCTACATGTCTTAATAGTAAAACTGCTAAATAGCACTGACCTAACTATAACAATTTTTTGAGAAATCACATTTAAAGGCACCAATTTTTCTATATTCATAGGTCTACTGCTTAGTAATAAATTGATCTACAAGTGTCAATTTCACCCACTTTCGGTTACGGTAGTAACACTAAAGGAGGGCCTTTGCGATCGCCTTTTAACAGCTCAAAATATGAATGAAAATCTTGGCATAACTGTTCATTTGACATGAAAATTGAATAAATGAATTTCTATAGGAGAAAATTCTCTACAACTTCTCTCTCTCTCTCTCTCTCTCTCTCTCTCTCTCTCTCTCTCTCTCTCTCTCTCTCTCTCTCTCTCAGTCCCCCCCCCCCCTCCCTTTCTCTCTCTCATAAATCACACCATTACAGAGATATTTGCAACAATAATGGTGATTTGACCGTCACTTGATTTTACGTAAATCAGGACTTCGGAAATGTCACATGACATTCCTCGCCCAGAACTCTCTCTGGCATTCTTGCATTCTGTACTTTTCTTATTATAACTTACACATTGTCATTTCATAGCAATGGGGCACTGAAGAATTAACAAAAACACATTGTTCTTAGTAAAGGAAGTGGTGGTGATATGTTCCCCCCGTTTGTTTTTCAATAAAATATTGTACACTAATACAATAACAGTATCTCAATTGATATAGTTATACTGTACTGTCAGTTAACTAAGACAATACATTGATTTAATTTTTAAAATGTCTGAATATATTTATTATCCCCCCCCCCCCCAAAGATGATAAATTTGAATGCAAACAAGATGTGGAGATACTATTGCCCCCAAAGAGTTTGTAATATTTTAAAGCTTTCTTGCTCCAAGAAAAATGAAGAATAGCTTTTTAATTAAAATATGTATATATTACGAAATATAAAACCATAAAAATACAATGCAGCACAGTGCTAGCAACGGAAGTCACAAACATAGACTTCTTTCTCCGCCCTCGCACATTCGTTGCGACGCCATAAAGCACATTAGCCACTGCACCCATAATATGCCACGGACATCATTTGAAAACTTCCCATCACAGAATAGGCAAAGAGCATTGTCTTTATCTGCCTGGAGTTCACCAACTGGAAGGTCAAATCGAGAATCGCCAGAACCAGTTGAGAGCCCCATGATGTCATCGTCAACACAGTCTGAGTCATCACTGTCCATTTCTTCTTGCTCAACCAAAGTTTTCTTTAATTGTCAACTACTCTTACCAATGCCTCTTCCATGATCAGATGCACCACATTCTCGTGTTTAGGTTCCACAACTAGATGGCTGAAGTCAAGTTCTTTTGATAGCTGTTCGTGTCCACGGCCACAAAGATTAACAGCAGCTGTTTTCGTTCTTCATAAGCTTCTAATTCGTTTTTACATGGAGATCCTGTCAAAAGACTAGCAACACACAGTTTTCACCCACAAGATGATGTTTTCTTCTTCTCAGGTATGGGATGATATCCCTTGGAGCCACACTAAATACAATCTGATTAGACTCATGGACATCAGTTTCAACAGCATCAAGGTCCTCTTCAGTTCGAACTCTCTTTTCAGGTGCCAGTTGTTTTGGTGCAGCGATCGGGACTTCTTCCCCAGCGATGAATTCGTCAACCTGAAATATATTTCTTTCTAAGGGGTAAATTCCTGTTACTATAAACCCTTTTACTGCATTAATGCCAGTTGTACACAGGAGATAGGCCTTGCAAAAGAGAGACACTATATCATAGGGTACAACAGGTTTGCTTTCATAGAGATTCCACTGACTAATATACTCGCTGTAATGAGTCTTAAGTGCACCTATAAAAGTATGATCCAGGGGTTGCAGTTTGTGGTGTGTGTGTGTGTGTGTGTGTGTGTGTGTGTGTGTGTGTGTGTGTGTGTGAAAGCAGTGACAAAATGTTGATAAAGTTTTTCTTGCCATATCAATCACATCAACATTCCTTAGATGGGAGAGAAAACTATCAAGGATGAGTAAAATAGGCGAAATCTGTTGGCTTTGTTTTTTCAACAAAATGTTTCAACCAGTCCGTAAATAGGTTTGCTTGAACCCAACCAGATGGATGGGCTTTCCCAATTAACCCAGGAGGCGCACCATTCATAAGAATGTCTGTCTTATTCATTCTCAGGAATATGAACTCCGGGGGAACATAAGAACCTCCCACTCGCATCGAACAGATAACTATTATTAGAGACTTGTGCTCTGCAGCAGCCAGAGAACAAATTTGGTCTTTATCTCTGCTTGAACTACACTAAGGCCTGTTTCATCTAAGTTCCGTACACAATCTTCGAGATATTTATGTTTCTGGTATTCAGCTTATAGCAAGTCTTAGAATCAGTTAACTCTCTCACGGGTAAAGCCTTTTGCTTAAGCATACGACTTTCTGGTAGGCTTTCTAACAGAAGGCTTATCTTGATGATGTCAAAGAAAATGGTCAAGCCAAGCCCATCCAGCAATTTCATTTCTGAAGTTGATAGCAATTCTATTCCTAACTTCAAGTTGGTATGCAATTTTTCGAACATCCATATGAGTAAAACCATAGAATTTGGCCGACATAATATACTGTAAGTAATCCACTAGTGCACTTTCTAGGGCTGCTGATAGAGCTGGTTTTCGTACAAGCTTTTTAGTTTCAACATCTGCCATCAGTGAGGTATTAGCCTCACACACACATATCGGCACAAAGCTGTTTTTGGAAAAGCAAAATGTTTCAACGCTTTTTAACTATCATCTTTTTGCCTATTACAGCAGACACTGCCTCTTGCATTTTGTTTTTATCCCACATCTGCCTTTTGGGGGTTGGTTTAGGTGCCAGATTACTCCTAGGCATATGAAAACAAAAATAAAAACATTTTACTGACTGCTTATAATATGGACCTCGAGGTCCATATTACAAGCACCAATGGGGGCCATATTACAGTCACCTACACCTTGGGGACTTCTGTGAACAACTTAAAAATGAAATAATACGACACTTTTTAACCTATTTGAAACTGTTGCCAGTACTTTATGGGTTGTATACATTGTGCTTACATCTAAGTATTAACCAATAATGGTTGTTAGTAAAATGGAATTCACATCTCTCTTGTTATAAAGGGGAGGCGTATTTGTTGCAGGGACCATATTACCATCACTTCCTCTATTATAAATTACAATCGAATGCCTAAAAGTGACATATTAGCAGTTAATAACAAAATTTAAGGAACAGTTTCATAATTGTTTTCTGTGATGTAGTGGTATGTGTGTTAAGCTGTGATGCACATGGTTGGTAGTTTGAAACCTGCTACTATCACTTTCTCCCACCTTGGCTTCTAAAAGGCTTCGGGCAATCTTATTAATTAAATAGAGCTATGGCTTACTAAAAAATGTTCAAATGTTTGTGAAGCTTAAGGGACTTAACTGTGGGGTCATCACTCCCTAAACTTACAAACTACTTATGAACTATCTTATACTAAAGATGACACAAACATCCATGCCCGAGAGGGATTCGAACCTACAGTCTGACTGTAGCGGCCATGCAGACTGTGACTGGCACGCCACAGACTACTCAGCCACTGCGGCCGGCTATCGTCTACTATATTTAGAGTTGTGTATATTTTAGAGTGCTCCCTCTAAAATGTGTGTTTGTTCCAATTCGTGAATGTGCCATGATGTATGTAACAATGAATTGAACAATTGTCTTCTGAAGCATATGCACATAATCTGTGAGGATAATGTAATAAGGAATATTCTAAACAATGCGCTGATACTGGTAGTTTCATATATAAATGAGACCTAGATTTCTGTAGCAACTATCATTCCTTAATGAAATGGAAGGAAGTGTATACATTGCAACATATTATAAGCAATTATTCACTTTTTATGAAATGTGTAAAAAGTCATTAATTAGAATCAATGTGTCTACTAAGATGTTTGTCTTTGGCATGGTTGTTATGGACATTTTTAACATAGATTTTATTACCTTTTCTGTAGTTCTGATATAACTTTGTTCATGTCACTTTGTTCTGTGCTACAATAAAGAATCTTTGTGTTTGTGTGTGTTTTTATTGTTGTTGTTGTTTGTTGTAGGGGACTAAACAGCTGGGTCATCAGTCACCTGTTCTGAACAAAGTGTCAAAAAACAAAATCTAGAACATGTACAAGGAAAAGCCACAAAATGTACAGAGCTACATTGAACATGTTGCGGATACATAAACGAAGGACACAAATGAGGAGAAGACTGGGTATATGTATAGGAAACAACTCATTGTAAAGACGAATGTTGAGCCACTAAAAGACACATAAACAAGCACACACACAATTCTAAATTTTTTGCCACAGTCTTCCTCAGAAAGGGAACACTCATCCACACAATCACTCAGGCACAATCATCCACACACATCAGCCATCTCTCAGACAGTTTTGGGTAGCCAGAGATGGCTGACATGTGCCTGAGTGATTGTGTGGATGAGTCTTCTCTTTCTGATGAAGGCCGCAGCCGAAAATTTATAATTATGTGTGTGTTTGTGTGTCTTATTTGTGTCTATCAGCGGCTCAATGTTCATCTTTAGGTGAGTTGTTCCCTAAATACATATTACTATTAACATTCCTTACTGGACCTTCCATTATTGTTGAGGTCTTCAGTCTGGAGACTGGTTTGATGCAGCACACCAACCTACTCCATCCTGAGCAAGCCTCTTCATCTCCTCATAAGAACAGCAACCTACATCCATTTCAATTTGCTTACTATATTCATCTCTTGATCTCCCTCTGCGATTTTTACCCCACACACTTCCCTCCAACACTAAATTCACAATTCAATGATGTCTAAGAATGTGTCCTACAAATCGATCCCTTCTTTTAGTCAAGGTATGCCAGAAATTCCTTTTCTCCCCAATTATGATCAGTACACCCTCATTAGTTACATGATCCAGCCACCTAATCTTTAGCATTCTTCTGTAGCACCACCTTTCAAATGCCTCTATCATCTTCCTGTCCGCACTGTTTATCATCCATGTTTCACTTCCAAAACGGTCAACACTCCACACAAATGGCTTCCCAAAGGACTTCCTTATGCTTAAATTAATAGTCGTCGTTAACAAATTTCTCTTTCTCATAAACGCTTTTCTTCTCATTGCTCTTCCACATTTTATATAATCTTACATTATTTTACTGCCCAAGTAACAAAAGTTGTCTACCATGGTTATTGTTTCTTTACCTAATCTAATTCCTTCAACATCACCTGATTTTCTAAGACTGCATTCCATTACCCTTGTTTTGCTCTTGTTGATGCTCATCTTATAAGCACCTTTCACCACACTGTCCATTCCGTTCAATTATTCTTACAGGTCCTTTGCTGCTTTGACAGAATTACCATGTCCTCAGCAAAACGCAACGTTTTTATTTCTTCACCCTGAACTCCACCCCCATGAACTACAGACATTGCCGAGGTGGGGTGGCTTGTGTGCCTCAACGATGCAGATAGCCGTACCGTAGGTGCAACCACAGCGGAGGGGTATCTGTGGAGATGCCAGACAAACGTGTGGTTCCTGAAGAGGGGCAGCAGCCTTTTCAGTAGTTACAGGGGCAACAGTCTGGATGATTGACTGAGCTGGCCTTGTAACATCAGCTAATGTGGCTTTGCCACACAGCTATTGCGAACGGCTGAAAGCAAGGGGAAACTACAGCCGTTACTTTTCCCGAGGACATGCAGCTCTACTGTATGAAAATATGATGATGGCATCCTCTCGGGTAAAATATTCCGGAGGTAAAATAGTCCCCCATTCGGATCTCCGGGCATCGAGGTGTTGGAGAAGGTCCACCAAAAGAGAGCCTCTCGGACAAGGTGCCGGAGAGCCCCATAGGGGGTGGTGGGCATTAAAGTCGCCTACCAACACGAAAGGTGAAGGGAGCTGGTCAACAAGGTGTAGCACATCTGCCCTAGTAAGGGCAGATGACGATAGCAAATAGATATTACAGAGGGAGAAGGTAAATGTGGATAAAGTGATGCGGACGGCAACTGCCTGTAGGTGAGTGTGCAAGGAAATAGGGTGGAAATAGACATCGTCTCGAAGGAGCATCAGAACCCCTCCATGGGCTGGGATACCTTCCACGGGTGGCAGGTCGAACCGCTCAGAGGTGTAGTGTGGAAAGTCTGCACGATCACTTGGACGCAACTTAGTTTCTTGGAGACAGACTAGAAGCGGGCAGTGCAACCGAAGGAGTATTTTTAACTCCTCCCGATTGGAACGAATGCCGCAAATATTCCATTGAAGGAGCACCATGATAAAAAATGAGAGAAGAAATAAGGATAAAAACCAACTAGCAAGCGGGGTCACCTCGACGGCCGCTGAGGACCGGATTTCGAGGGAGCACTGCTATCGCTGTCCAGGGGCAAAGGGTCGTGGTCCATAGGTTCGACCGACGCGCCTGCCACCTCCCTGAGTTGATCAGGAGGGGCAGTTTCTACCGCCGGTAGAGGGCCGGGTGCCCAGCAGACGGAGCGACCCGGTGAAACAGAAGACGGCCGAGGCCGGCAACTGTTGAGCGGCGTGACGGATGGGTCACGCCTCGGCGGGGAAGGAGAGGAACTCTTTTACTTGTCAGCTCTTCTGGAAGAGTGACGGCGGGAAGAGGCAGTTGACGGTTGGGAAGCCTGAGAACGCATCTTGTTTAGGAGCCCGCGGTTTACAAGAGGTTGACGAAGACTGTACCTTAGAAGCAGTAGGAGGAAGCGGGGACGTGGAACGGGCAATATTCGGGCTGGCGGATCGCACAACTGTGCCAGCGAAAGTGAAGTCACAAGTCTGGGTACTGGAATCCTTGGTAGGTCGAGTTGAAGTGAGGACCTTACTGTACGTACCCGCTGGGAGGACAGTGGGCTTTCGACTCGCCAACAACTTTCGAGCGGCAGATGTCGATACCTTCTCCGTAACCCGAATTTGCTGGATGACCTTCTCATCCTTGTATACAGGGCAGTCGCGAGAGGAAGCCGCATGGTCACCGTTGCAGTTTAGGCAGTGAGGGGACGGAGGTGGGCAATCCCCCTCAAGGGCGTCCCTTCCACAGGTGACACTGTGCCATTGCGCTGATGTGAACAGGTTTTAACAGGGCCAGCAATTGCATCTACACCTTTCTGTATAACGAAAGGATTGACAGAATTGAAATCCTTTCAGTCGGTGCGAGAGACAACAAGAAATTTAGGTGCATTAGGCAGAGTCTTTTTTTGCTGAGGCGAATCTAACTTACGCTTCTGGGTCAACGTCACTAAAGAAGAGAAGGAAGTCATCGCGGAAGTGTCCCCCGTGATTACCGGCGTCTCCAATGGCGCGCTCCTTCCTAGTGGGGGCCATCTTTGAGGGCTTACCTGCCTTAGGTGATTGTTCACACCTCAGGTCACACCTCCCGAGAACTGACGGAGGGACCAATTGGCATGTTCGGAAGGTACCAGCTCAGGTAATCACCCTCCCTGGGCCTGGCCTTTACCAGGGGGTACGTATGTGCCCTACTTGTCTACCTGGGGCGGGGAATTACGCGTTACCCCCGTCACCTGCTACGCATGATAATGCATGGGTCGGCCTTCAGACACGCACAGGGAGGAAAGAAGAAGAATAGAGGGAGTGAAACATGGACGCTAAGCAGTGCGGACAGGAAAAGAATAGAGGCTTTTGAAATGTGATGCTACAGAAGAATGCTGAAGATTAGGTGGGTAGATCGCATAACTAATGAAGAAGTACTGAACAGAATTGGTGAGAAAAGGAATTTTTGGCATACCCTGACCAAAAGAAGGGATCGCTTGGTAGGACACATTCTTAGACATCAAGGAATCGTAAATTTAGCATTGGAGGGAAGTGTGTGGGGTAAAAATCGCAGAGGGAGACCAAGAGACGCGTATAGTAAGCAGATTCAAGTGGATGTGGGTTGCCGTTCTTATGAGGAGATGAAAAGGCTTGCTCAGGATAGAGTTGGGTGGAGAGCTGCATCAAACCAGTCTCCGGACTGAAGACCATAACAACAACACCCTGAACTTTAATTCCTTCTTCAAATTTCTCCTTGCTTTCCTTTATAGCATGCTCCATGTACAAATTGAACAACATTGGAGAAAGGCCACAACCCTGTCTTACACCCTTTCCAACCTCTGCATCCCTTCCATGCCCTTCAACTCTGATAACTATTGTACGGTTTTTGTACAATTTGTAAATAATCTTCCATTTCCTATATTTTACTGCCTCTGATTTCTGAATTTGAAAGAGCCTATTCCAATCAACATTGTCAAAAGTTTTCTCCAAATCTATAAAAGCTTAATCTATCTTCTAAGATCAGCTGTAAGGTGAGTATTGCTTCCTGTGTTCCTACATTTCTCCTGAATCCAAAATGATCTTCACCGAGGTCAGCTTCTACCAACTTTTCTATCCTCCTGTAAATAATTCATGTTAAAATTTCGCAACCATGACTTATTGTACTCATGTTTCTGTAATTTTCACACCTGTCACCTGCTTTCTTTGTAATTGGGATTATTACAGTTTTGTTTAATTCTGGTGGTATTTGCCGTCTCATACATCTTACGCATCAGGTGAAATAGTTTGGTCATGGCTGGCTCCACCAGAGACTTCAGTAGTTTTGAGGGAATGTCGTCAACTCCAGGGGCCTTGTTTCGACATAGATTTTTCAGTTCTCTGTCAAATTCATCTCTCAGTATAGTATCTCCTATTTCATCTTCATGTAATTCCTCTTCCTTTCCTACAATATTGTCTCTAGGTTCATTTGCTTTGTAGAGTGCCTCTATATATTCTTTCCACCTTTCAGCTTTCCCTTCTCTGCTGAGAATTGGTTTTCCATCAGAGTTCTTTATATTCATACAGCTGCTTTTCTTGTCTCCAAATGTTTATCTTATTTTCCTATAGGAGGTATCTATTTTTCACCTATTTATACATTCTTCTACAGATTGCATTTGCCTTCTAGCCATTCCTGCTTAGCTATCTTGCACTTCCTGTGAATCTCATTTGTAAGTCGTCTGTACTCCATTTTGCCCGTTTCATTTATTGCATTTTTGTGTTTTCTACTTTCATTAATATAATTCAGAATTTCTTGTGATATTGAAGGATTTCTTTGTAGGTCTTTCCTTCCTACCTATTTTGTCCTCTGCTACCTTCACTATTTCATCTCTCAATGCTATCCATTCCTCCTCTACTGTTTTATTTCCCCCCGTTTCTGTCAATTGTTGCCTAACGCTCTCTCTGAAATTCTTAAGAACTTCAGGTTCCTTCAATTTATCCAGGTTCCATCTCCTTATTTTCCTACCTTTTTGTAGTTTCTTCAGTTTCAGCCTACAGTTCATGACCAACAAGATATGGTCAGAGTCTACATCTGCCCATGGGTATGCCATACAGTTTAAAACCTGGTTACGAAATCTATGCCTTACTGTTGTAAAATCTATCTGGTACCTTCCAGTGTCTCCTGGTTTGTTCCACATATGAAAAATTCTTTCGTGATTTTTAAACCAGGTGTTAGTTATGATTAAATTATGTTCCGTGCAAAATTCTACCATGTGATATCCTCTTTCATTCCTTCTGCGCAGTCCATATTCACCTACTATTTTTCCTTCTCTTTCTTTTCCTAGTACCGAATTCTAATCTCCCACCACAATTAAGTTTTCTACTTACTTAATTGTCTGAATAATTTCCTTTAGCTCCTCATACATTCTTTGATATCCTCATCATCAGCAAAGCTAGTGGGCTTATAAACTTGCACTACTGTGGTTGGTGTTGGCTTTGTATCATTCTTGACTATGATAATGCGATACATGCACTGCTAACAGTAGTTTACCCGCATTCCTATTTTCTTATTCATTATCAGACCTACCCCTATAATACCTCTAAATGATATTGTACTTATAATCTTGTACTCGTCTGGCCAGAAATCCCGTTACTCTTTCCACCGGAATTCACTAATTCGCACTATAACTAACTTCTTCAGAAACTAGAACATTCACACAATCACACATGCACACAACACAGTCACACAACCATCACAAACCTAAGGTTGCGAAAGCTCGTGTGTGTGTGTGTGTGTGTGTGTGTGTGTGTATATTAATGAACCAGTGCCTTTTCACCTGGTAATTCAAACTTTCTTTACTTTTTATAAATATTTTTCCGGAACAGGAATATATATAATATAGAATGAAATTTTCCTGGTGGGATAAATATGTATACAAAATAGAAATCGGTTAACTTACCCAGAGCACAAGCTTGTCGACAGATACAAATAGAAACACACACACACACACACACACACACACACACACACACACACACACGGAAGTTGTACATGATCAAGGGCAGTGCCACTTGCAATAGTACCCACGTGATTTACCAACTGACATGCCTGCACTGTGAAGCATTCTATGTAGGAATGACCAGCAACAAACTGTCCATTCGCTCGGTCACAGGCAGACAGTGTTTGTTGGTAATGAGGATCACCCTGTGGCTAAACATTCCTTGGTGCACGGCCAGCACATCTTGGCACAGTGTTACACTGTCCGGATTATTTGGATACTTCCCGCCAACACCAGTCTTTCAGAACTCCGGACATGGGAACTTGCCCTTCAACATATTCTCTCTTCCCACTGCCCACCTGGTCTCAACCTCCACTAAATTCAAATTCCTGCCCACCATCTTTAACATCTTTGCCTCAGTTCTGTGGACAAAGCCTCTGCCTCAAGTGGTATCTCTGTCCAACCTCTTTGCTTTCTACAAATGCCTGTCTAGGTGTGTGTGTGTATTTGTTTACCTTCCTTTTTGTCCCCTAAGGTAAGTCCTTCCACTCCTGGGATTGGAATGACCCCTCATCCACACTCTTAAAATGATCCTTCCCTTTTTCCCCCCTCCTTCTTTCCTCTTTTCCTGACGAAGCAATCAACGATTGTGAAAGCTTGAATGTTTGTATGTGTTTTTATTTGTGTTTTTTGTGTCTATCGGCGAGCCTGTGATTTGGGTAAGTCAAACAATCTTTATTTTTATACATATTTTTTCCCACCAGGAAAGTTTCCTGTTGGGATAAATATGTATAAAAAAAAAATAAAAATCAGATAACTTACCCAAAGCAGAGGCTCATTGACAAATACAAATAAAAACACACACAAACACTCATACAAGCTTTCGCAACCGTTTATCGCCACTTCAGGGAAAGAGGAAGGAAGGAGGGGACAAAGGGAAGGATACGGGTTTTAAGGAAGTGGAAAAGGAGTCATTCCTATCCCAGGAGTGGAAGGACTTACCTTTAGGGGAAAAAAGGAAAGGTAAACAAGTGCGCACACACACACACACACACCTAGACAGACATTTGTCTGTCCTTCTTAGTTTACCATTCATGTGTCTCCTGGTCAAATACATACAACAATATGTATTTACTTCCCAACCTCAACCTGAAAGTACCACTAATGCATTATTTATTATTATAATTTTATTTACCGCTTTCAACACTACATCTTCTCTATAAAATCCACTGTTCACCCACATTTCTCACGTAACTGTGTGAACACTATTTTACAACTTTTTTTCTGAACAGACAACGGTACACACAAGAACCTGCCAACCATAGAGCAGGTATAATATTAATTTTACTCTGTAGTTCGTGAAAAATATTAACGCAATTCTACACTTCATTGTTCATCTGTTGCCAACATAAATCACTGGAGCCCAGCAAGAAGTGTCGTAAAAGTTTACCTATTACTGTAAAAAATGTACCCACAATAACACACTGAGATGAACACTTATAGACTCTGAACCGTTAAATGGAGCTGAGACTGGTATTACTCGGTCATATATCTTTGTAGAAGTCTACATGTCATGTATTTACATCAAAGATATTTGATAGCGTAATAAGGAGCTTCGACATACATTTTTTTTCATCCAAGAAATGTCTCAAATGTAGCGCCTCGCCGTTTATTTGATTATGTCTTGTCAAATAACGATAAAACTAAACAAGTCGAATATATGTTCACAGAGATAAAACCCCTCAAAGAAAAGTGTCTAATCTGAACCCTCTATAAACCTCCAAAAGTAGGTGCATTGGACTGTTTTGAAACTGCCCTCTCAGGCCTCTTATCAACTTATGAGCACATAATTATAGCTGGTGACACCAACATAAACTTTCTGTTCAACAGTTCATCCTCTACGAAGTTCAAGTGTATGCTTACGTCTTTCAATCTGACCTTACTTCAACTTGCACCCACCCGTCACACCTTAATAGATATATTGGCAACAAGGTTTCCAGACAGAGTAATTCGAATGTCACAAACACCTGCACCTGGTAGGTCTGCCCACGATATAATTTTCATGACGTACTCGCTAGAATGCCCTCGGAAGAAACCACAGCTAACTACATTCCGTGACTTACGAAGCATCAGCTTACCTGAACTGAGCTGATGTACAAGAACTAATTTTTGAGCCAAACTCCAACACTCTCCCGGACGTAAACGAAAAACTTCACAAAATTACAAAAACACTTAATCAGCTGTATGATAAATATGCACCCATCAAGACCAAAAAAGTGAGAAGGAAACCCGCACCCTTGCTAACTGATGAACTAAAACAGCTCATGAATCTCAGACACTGCACATCGGACATTCAAACTGCGCCCTACACCTGAAAATCACACAGCTTACAAGCAGAAATATAAAAGGGTCAGTCAGGCTGTGAGAAATGCTAAGCTCAGATACGCCCATTCATTAACTGATGACATAAATACACCGGTTGTCCTCTGGAAAAACCTGTGCGGTCTTGATATAGGCAAAGTAAAAGCTGCAGCTGAACCCACTGTCCCCAATGAGGAACTGAATCAGTATTTCATAACACCTACTATTACAGTCGATCAGCAAACTAAACAAAAACTTATTGACCATATTGTGAGGATAAATGACAGTAACTGTCATACGTTTTGTCTTGAGCATGTTACTGGAATTACAGTCAAAAAAGCTATTATGCATATTACATCAGCAACTACCACAGATGATAGTATCACTATCCAAATGATAAAGCTGATTATTGATCCACTGTTACCCATAATAATAGATATATTTAATCAATCCTTAGCCACAAGTGTTTTTTCTGATGCATGGAAAAGTGAACTAGTTAAGCCACAGCCAATAAAGGACATTGCCACAGCACTCTCTGATTACTTACCTATCGGCATTCTTTTGCCACTATCCAAAGCACTAGAATATATTCACCAGGCAAAGGAGCACAGGCAGTGATAGAAACAAACAAACAAACACACACACACACACACACACACACACACACACAGCTTTCGCAGCCTAGCTGCTTCGTCAGGCAGAAGGAAAGGAGAGGGAAAAGGAAATGATAAGGGTTTTAAGGGAGTGGGTAAGGAGTCATTCCAATCCCAGGACAGGAAAGACTTACCTTGGGGGAAAAATAGGAGGGTAAACAAAATGAAAGGAACACCAAACAGGTTTTCACAAATATTCAGCACACCATCTGCTTCGATAAAAGTAACAGATAACCTGAAGCAGGCAATGGATAGACAAGATGCTAATATCATGGACTTCTTAGACTTTAGAAAAGCCTTCGCCACTATGGATTTTGATATCATATTTACTAAACTTGGCACCCTAAATTTTTCTCGAGGTGCGGTGCAATGGTTTCACTCATATTTGACACTGCGTCTTCAGTGCATCATGTTCTTCCTCTGATTACTGTCGTTTCAGCGGCATACAAAGCTTCTGGTAAGACTACTGTTTTGTAATGTCTTAATTTGGCAGTAACAGATATACTTCTTTTATTGTAATGCTTCCATGTAATTCTGTAAGCTCTTTGCAACTTTTCAACTCTTTCTGCATTGGCTGTCAAATTTAGTCCTGTTTTCTGTATAATCTCTCCCAGGCATTTGAAACATTCTACTTGTGCTATCTCTCCATGCTTTGTTACCAATGGATTTCTGTTTGTGGAGTTCGTGCCCATGTAGTGGGTGTTTTCATACGAATTTTGTAGTCCTCTTCTGGCTGCGATTTCATGTAGTGTCTCTAGGGCTTCTTTGGCTTCTTTTCTGTTATTCGTTATGATGGCTATATCATCGGCAAAAGCCGGACATGTTATTTTGATGTTTCTATTTTTGTGTCTTTCCATCTTTACCCCATTGACTCCTTTGTTCCATGTCCTGATTATTTTCTCTAAAACTACGTTAAATAAAATGGGTGACAGGCCACCTCCCTGTCTCACTCCTGTCTTGATGTCGAATGATTCTGAGATCTCCCCCATTAACTTCACCTTAGATTTTGTATTTGTTAATTAGTTTTCTGGATTAGTTTTCTGGTCTTGTTGTCTACCTTCATTTCTTCTAGTGTACTGGAAAGTGTTGGTCTGTCTATGGAATCGTAGGCACCGAAAAGTCACAGTGAAGAAAGGTACTATAGTCCGATTAAAACTACTTGCAAGTTGACGTTTGTCAGCTGCAGCTACAGTGTTGCCACAACAGCTGCTGGCTGAGAGCTGGCGCTCCATACAGCCGGCACTGCGCCGAGTACTTTTGGCGATCTGCACACGTTCAGTACCGGTAGTTGTTGACAATGCTAATTAGTCTAGCTTTTTTTTTTTTTTTTTTTTTTTTGTGGTTTTAGGGCGCACAACTTCTATGGTCATTAGCGCCCAGTCAAAAACATAGATTCGCTATGGCCTCAAAAAAAATGGGGACTGTCAGAACATCCAGAAGAGGCTAAAAACGAAAGATAAAAGACAATTAAAAGGGTTAAATATCCTTGGATAAGTTGGCCAAGTTGATAAAACGCAGCTGCTCGGGTGTCATCAGCTAAAATTTCCTCCAGAGTAGACGGAAAGTGAACGGCTACACGGAGATGATTAAAAAGTACGCAAGACAGTAAAACATGTCGCACGGTCAGCAGTTCACCGCAGGAGCACAGCGGTGCAGGGTCGGCGGACAGCAAGTGACGGTGGCTGAAACGGCAGTGACCGATCCGCAACCGGGCCAGGATGACCTCCTCCCGCCGAGAGGGGCGTGAGGAGGTCCTCCAAGCGGTCGGGATCAGTTTTACAGTTCGCAATTTGTTGTTGCACATTGAAAACCACGCACTGTGCCATTGCGACACGATACTCCGGCGGAGATCCCGTTGAACATCGTCAGATGGGACGCAAAAGGTAGCCACGCGAGGTAAAAGAGCTGCGGCCTTGGCCGCTATGTCGGCCGTCTCATTCCCGGGCACACCTACGTGGCCAGGGACCCACAGGAAAGAAACGTGACAGCTGTCATCTGCTAGCAACTGGAGGGAGCGTTGGATCCGATACACGAGAGGATGGTGTGACAAAGGGTCCTTAAGACTCTGCAGGGCACTAAGGGAGTCCGAACAGATGGCATAGAAAGGTTCGCGGTGGCGGCAGGTGTACAAAACGGCCTGGTGGAGGGCAAAAAGCTCAGCCGTGAAGTTAGAGCACCGGTCAGGGAGCTTGTATTGGAAACGGTTGTCCTCGACGACGAAGGCAGATCCGACACCGGCAGTGCTCTTGGAACCATCAGTGTAAATAAATATGGCGCTATCGAACCGCGAACGGAGTTCGACAAGCCTCGAGCGGTATACCAAATTCGGAGTGCTCTCCTTGGGGAGCGAACTAAGTTCGCGGTGAGTGTGAACCGGGCCTTATACCACGGTGGCAATGGGCTTTCGCTCAACCGAAAGGTGGAAGGAAGGGTAAAATCGAGCCGCTGTAGGAGGCGGCGAAACCGAACTCCAGGTGGAAGCAAGGCAATCGCAGACAACTGATATTGGCGATCGAGTGAGTCGTCAAAAAATAATCTGTAAGATGGATGGTTGGGCATCGACCGCAGGCGGCATGCGTACCGAGACAAAAGTATGTCACGCCGAGTGGTCAAGGGTAATACAGCAGCCTCGGCATACAGACTTTCAACAGGGCTGGTATAAAATGCACCGGTCGCCAGACGTAATCCCCGATGGTGGATAGAGTTGAGACAGCGGAGAATCGACGGCCGTGCAGAAGAGTATACAAGGCTTCCGTAGTCGAGCTTCGACTGAACAATGGCCTGGTATAGGTGAAGCAGGACGGTACAGTCCGCTCCCCATGACGTGCCACTGAGGACACGAAGGACGTTAAGGGATCGGGCACAACGGGCAGCCATGTAGGACACGTGCGTGGACCAGCAAAGTTTCCGATCCAACATGAGTCCCAAGAATTTCGTAGTCTCCACAAAAGGAAGAGCAACAGGGCCGAGATGTAGTGAGGGTGGAAGAAATTCCTTGTATCTCCAGAAGTTTATACACACAGTTTTCTCAGTGGAGAATCGGAAGCCGTTTGCGATGCTCCAGGAATATAGATGGTCAAGACAGCGTTGAAGAGAACGCTCCAAGAGGCACGTCCGCTGGGCGCTACAATAAATTGCGAAATCGTCAACAAAAAGAGATCCGGAGACGTCGGCTGAAAGGCAATCCACGATCGGATTGATTGCAATGGCAAAGAGCGCCACACTCAAGACGGAGCCCTGTGGTACCCCATTCTCCTGGCAATAGGTATCTGACAAAACAGAACCCACCCGTACCCGGAACTTGCGATCCGCCAAAATCTCTTGAATAAAAAGAGGGAGGCGGCCCCGAAGGCCCCATCTGTGCAATGTGCGGAGAATGCCCGCTCTCCAACAGGTATCGTATGCCTTCTCCAAGTCGAAGAACACTGCTACTGTTTGACGCTTCCTTAGAAAGTTGTTCATAATGAAGGTCGACAACGTAACGAGGTGATCAGCAGCAGAGCGGTGTCGACGAAAACCGCATTGGATATTAGTCAGGAGGCGGCGAGATTCGAGGAGCCAGACCAACCGAGCGTTAACCATGCGTTCCATCACCTTACAGACACAGCTCGTCAGAGAAATGGGGCGATAACTGGAAGGAAGGTGTTTGTCCTTCCCTGGTTTGGGTATGGGGACAACAATGGCTTCACGCCAACTTGTGGGAACATGACCTTCACTCCATATGCGATTGTAGGTACTAAGAAGAAAGCACTTGCCCGCAGGAGAGAGGTTCTTCAGCATCTCAATATGAATGGAATCGGGCCCGGGAGCAGAAGATCGGGACAGGGCGAGAGCACAGTCTAGCTCCTGCATGGTGAAGGCGACGTTATAATTTTCACGATTAAAAGGGCGGAAAGAAGGCGGCCGTGCCTCCTCTATCTGTTTGCGAGGGAGAAAGGCAGGGTGGTAATGGGCAGAGCTCGAAACCTCCGCAAAGAAATGACCCAATGCATTTGAAACATCAGCGGGGTCCACGAGGACTGCGTTCTCCACGGTCAGGCCAGGAATCGGAGAGTGGACCTTGATGCCGGACAAACGGCGTAGGCCACCCCAGACAACCGTGGAGGGAGTAAAACGGTTAAAAGAACTAGTAAAAGCAGTCCAGCAAGCTTTCTTGCTGTCGTTTATGATACGACGACATTGCGCTCTCATACGTTTATAATGTATGCAATTCTCCAAAGTCGGGTGGCGGCGGAAGGTGCGTAAAGCACGGCGCCGGGCTCTAAGCGCGTCGCGGCAGGCTGCAGTCCACCAATGGACCTGGACATGACGTGGAGAAGAGGAAGTACGAGGTATGGAACGTTCGGCAGCTGTGAGAATAACCTCTGTGAGGTAGTCGACCTGACTGTCACAGTTGGGAAAATTCTGATCGTGAAAAACAGCCATGGAAGAATAAAGCCCCCAGTCGGCTTTAGAAATGTTCCAACTGGTGGGGCGAGGAGATGGGGAATGATGCAGGAAGTGGATGATATAAGGGAAATGGTCACTCGAGTACGTGTCAGAAAGTGCGTACCACTCAAACCGACTGGCAAGCTGAGGAGTGCTTATCGCAAGGTCTATGTGGGAGTAAGTATGAGTTGTGTCAGAAAGTATGGTCGCTGCACCTGTGTTGAGGCAGACAAGATTGAGGTGTTGGAGAAGGTCCACCAAAAGGGAGCCTCTCGGACAAGGCACCGGAGAGCCCCATAGGGAGTGGTGGGCACTGAAGTCGCCTACCAACACGAAAGGTGAAGGGAGCTGGTTGACGAGGTATAGCTCATCTGCCCGAGTAAGGGCAGATGACGATGGCGAATAGATATTACAAAGGGAAATGTGGATAGTTATGCGGACGGCAACTGTCTGTAGGTGAGTATGCAATGAAATGAGATGGTAATAGACATCGTCTCGAAGGAGCATCAGAACCCCTCCATGGGCTGGGATACCTTCCATCGGTGGCAAGTCGAACCGCACAGAGGTGTAGTGTGGAAAGTCTGCACGATCACGCGGACGCAACTTAGTTTCCTGGAGGCAGACGAGAAGCGGGCAGTGCAATCGAAGGAGTAGTTTTAACTCCTCCCGATTAGCACGAATGCCGCGAATATTCCATTGAAGGAGCGCCATGATAAAAATGAGAGAAGAAATAAGGATAAAAACCAACGAGCAAGCGGGGTCACCTCGACGGCCGCTGAGGACCCGATTTCGAGGGAGCACTGCTATCGCTGTCCAGGGGCAAAGGGTCGTGGTCCATAGGTTCGACCAACGCGCCTGCCACCTACCCTGAGTTGATCAGGAGGGGCAGTTTCCACCGCCGGTAGAGGGCCGGATGCCCGGCAGACGGAGCGACCCGGTGAAACAGAAGACAGCCGAGGCCGGCAACTGTTGGACGGCGTGACGGATGGGTCATGCCTCAGCGGGGAAGGAGAGGAACTCTTTTTCTTGTCAGCTCTTCTGGAAGAGTGACGGTGGGAAGAGGCAGTTGACGGTTGGGAAGCCTGAGAATGCAGAAAATCCTCACGGACGGGTTCCTTTTTCAAGGTCCGGGCATCTTGTTTAGGTGCTCGCGGTTTACTAGAGTTTGACGAAGACTGTACCCTAGAAGCGGCAGGAGGAGGCGGGGACGTGGCACGGGCAATCTTCGGGCTGGCGGATCGCACAACTGTGTCAGCGAAAGTGAAGTCACATGCCTGGATACTGGAATCCTTGGTAGGTCGAGTTGAGGTGAGTACCTTACTGTATGTACCCGCTGGGAGGACAGTGGGCTTTCGACTCGCCAACAACTTACGAGCGGCGTAACCCGAATTTGCTGGATTACCTTCTCATCCTTGTATACAGGGCAGTCGCGAGAGGAAGCCGCATGGTCACCGTTGCAGTTTAGGCAGTGAGGGGACGGAGGTGGGCAATCCCCCTCATGGGCGTCCCTACCACAAGTGACACACTTTGCTGCATTTGGGCAATGTTCACGGGTATGGTTGTACCTGTGGCACTGAAAACAGCGCGTTGGGTTAGGTACATAAGGGCGGACGGAGATGATTTCATACCCTGCTTTGACCTTCGACGGGAGGTCAACTCTGTCTAACGTCAAAAACACAGTACGAGTCGGTTTCAGCTGGTTATCGACCCTTTTCATCACCCTGTGGACGGCTGTCACACCCTGATCGGACATATACGATTGGATGTCTTCATCAGACAACCCGTCAAGGGATCTCGTAAAAACTACCCCCCGTGACGAGTTGAGTGTGCGGTGCGCTTCTACCTTAACTGGAAAAGTGTGCAACAACGTAGTACGTATTAGTTTTTGAGCTTGGAAGGCACTGTCCACTTCCAGCAACAATGTGCCATTGCGCTGACGTGAACAGGTTTTAACAGGGCCAGCAATTGCATCTACACCTTTCTGTATAACGAAAGGATTGACAGAATTGAAATCCTTTCCATCGGTGCGAGAGACAACCAGAAATTTAGGTACATTAGGCAGAGTCTTTTTAGGCTGAGGCGAGTCTAACTTACGTTTCTGGGTCAACGTCACGAAAGAAGATAAGGAAGTCATCGCGGAAGTGTCCCCCGTGATTACCGGCGTCTCCGATGGCGCGCTCCTTCCTAGTGGGGGCCCTCTCCGAGGGCTTACCCACCTTAGGTGATTGTTCACACCTCAGGTCACACCTCCCGAGAACTGACGGAGGGACCAATCGGCACGTTCGGAAGGTACCAGCTCGGGTAATCACCCCTCCCTGGGCCTGGCCTTTACAAGGGGGTACGTACGTGCCCTACTTGTCTACCCGGGGCGGGGAATTACGCGTTACCCCCGTCACCTGCTACGCACGATAATGCGTGGGTCGGCCTTCAGACACGCACAGGGAGGAAAGAAGAAGAGGATAGGAAATGAAGAGAAAGAAGGAAGGAAGTGTCTCAAACGCTGAGGCGGAGACTAATGAGGAGAAGAAGGCTAGGAGAGTACAAGGAGAGAAAGACAGAAAACGAAGGGTAAGAAAGCAAGGAACGAAGGAAGAAAAACCACAACAAGAACCACCGTATCTCACGAAATATGCCCGTCTCCGGGCGAAGGCATAAACCGGGAGGGAAAGTGAAGCAGCCTGGGGCAGAAGAAAGGCTGCTCCGGCTCGGGGCCCCGTGCGCGCCACACACGTACCCACAAAAGAACTGTGGGCCCCCTGGGGGGAGTCTAGCCTTAAATGTAGTGAGATGACCTTCACAGTTAGATTGTTAACATTGTCCACGTCAATAATACTGTTAACATTTATTGTTGACAATGCGATTTTACAAGGCTATGTCGTCTAACACCAAAAAGAAAGCGCGTACCATAATTATTTTCGCAGTAACGAATACAACAAAAAAGACGGAATACTTCTGAGAATGGATGAAAAAATACGTCTGTGAATGGAAGTTAAAGGAAGAGAGTTGTTTTGTGTTATTTACTGACTAAAATGTTGATGTGCTATACGAGAGATAGCCTAAACAAAATTTGTTAATGGGATGAGCAATAAACAAAAATCTTTAATGGGATGAGAGATTAAGTGTAGCGTAACTGAGATTATTGGCGATAGGCAGTTTAGTGCTGCAATATCTGCCACCACAACTAGCAAAACTGTCATTAAAACCAGTGAAGTAATTATAGTTGGGCTGCAATGACACAGTCAGGTAACAAACATAAAATATATATTTTTACATTTTTTCATAATCTGATAATGCTGATTCATATTTAGCAGTCACTGAGTATTTACATTTATACTGCAGGGACTTACATGTTTCCAAATTAATAAAGAAAGACATGCCATAGTGAATATGCCGTTCACCGCTGTAAATTGTTAATACGACCACTGTTCCATAGTTTTATTAAGCCAGTCCAAAGTTAAAAAGACACCTTCAAAAACTGAATCTGACATTCGTTATACTTAGAGATTAAGTGAAATAGTGAACACACTAACGTTGTGTGGCTGGTTCATGAAGCATTCTCAGCATCTGAATGTAGAATGCTGCCAACATGCCCACACTCGATGATTAAAACTAACATCTACGAGCAAATTCGAAACAGAAGTCAATGCTAAAAACAAACTGTAATTTGAAACTTCCTGGCAGATTAAAATTGTGTGATGGAACCGGGACTCGAACCTGGGACCTTTGCCTTTCGCGGGCAAGCGCACTACCGACTGTGCTATCCCGACACGACTCACGATGCCGCCTCACAACTTTACTTCCGCCGGTACCTCGTCTCCTACTTTCCAAACTTCACAGAATCGTGAGTCGTGTCGGGATAGCACAGTCAGTGCGCTTGCCCGCGAAAGGCAAAGGTCCCAGGTTCGAGTCCCGGTTCCGGTACACAATTTTAATCTGCCAGGAAGTTTCACATCAGCGCACACTCCGCTGCAGAGTCAAGTTTCATTCGGGAAACATCCCTTAGGCTGTGGCTAAGCCATGTCTCCACCATATCCGTTCTTCCAGGAGTGCTAGTCTTGCGTGTTTGCAGGAGAGCTTCTGTGAAGTTTGGAAAGTAGGAGACGAGGTACTGGCGGAAGTAAAGTTGTGAGGCGGCATCGTGAGTCGTGTCGGGATAGCACAGTCGGTAGTGCGCTTGCCCGCGAAAGGCAAAGGTCCCAGGTTCGAGTTCCGGTTACGGCACACAATTTTAATCTGCCAGGAAGTTTCATATCAGTGCACACTCCGCTGCAGAGTGAAGTTTCATTCTGGAAACTGTAATTTCTCGCCTTAATTAGTTGCATGAAACTGTCCTCAATGAGCTGGCGCGTTACAGCTTATAGGCGACACAGTCACGACACACAGCCTACATTGCAAAACAAAGCTCACCGTTTAAAATTAAGGAAATTTTCTGTGTGTACATACCTTCGCCGACTGCTAACTGCAAGCTGTTTCATGAGATACCACTCATTTCCGAATCACTAAAAGTTTCCGAGATGGATGAACCGCTGAAAGTAATGATAAGTTCTGTCACACTGTCTTCCAGAAGACCTTCATTTTTCCATGCTTCATCTATTACTCACTTTGTATGCAACACAAGAGCCCTCCAGTCCATTTCGGTGACACTCTCCAGACTCTGAATAGTTAGTTTTTCGACTTCACTCAGTGTAAAGTTTTTATTTTCAAAAGCAACATATCCTTTCACTTGCGCCCAAATAAGTTCAATCGCATTAAAGTGGCAGGGTATGGCGGAAGTCTTATCACTCTGTGTCCATATTTATAAGCCACTTCGTCGATAATGTAAGTTGGAAATTGTGGTTTATTACGTGATACGAGTTCCATCAATTCTACTTTTTTCATTGTATCGTCGACAGTAACTTTATGTTGTTTTAACCTCTGAATAATGTCTTGCTTTCGAGATGACATGGTTGATGCCTTATCCTTTAAAACTGAATGCTATGAAGCATTATGAAGAATAATTACTGAGGGATTTTCTACACTTGGTAGCAACGTATTTTCGAACGAAATGTTTCACGATTCATTTCTTCATGGTACTCGGACGTTTTCTTTGATCTGAACAACAGTTGACAGCTGGCAATAAAATGACGGCACGTATCGGCAGGGAAAAGAGTTATTCTTCCGCCTTTTCTTGTAGGGAGTGCTATACCTTCCACTTTGTCGTCACTCCAACCTTCCGTAACTGCATGACCTGCATTCAGCCATGTTTCATCTATCCACACAATGTCCTCGAAATTAATGTCTTTCACTTCACGCAAAAATCTACAGTGCCATGCGGCTATGTCTTCTCGTTCCAACAACATTTTACGACCTGAAATATTCTTGTATTTGAAGCCGAGATTCTGCAGAACTATTCGCAACGACGATTTGCTGCCTTCAAAAAGTTCGGCCTCACGCAATGTAGTTTGAAGCCTATCTAATGTAGGCCGATTTGTGTTAAGGTACTAGCTGTAAATGTGACAAATAGCTTCTTGTGCTAAAGGATCTAAATTTGTTACATGTTTTTGAAAATGTCTCTTCTTTCCTGGCTTATCAAGGCAAGAGGGTCTTGCTTCACTTGTTTCTTTTTCATTGTTTTCTTTTCCAATGTGCATTACAGTAGCTTCACTAACCTTAATCGCAGCTGCAGTTTGCGCGACTACTTTACAAAACGGTAAGAGAGGTCCCCCATTGTCCGCCTCCCTCTCAATGTATTCTCGCACATTACACACAAGTTGTCGCTATTGTCCTTTAAAAGCAATTCCTTGCCCACTTTTCTTAGCTGATGTCTTTTCATCTTAAAGTCTACGCCTGCCCTCTTCTTCCGTACTTCATCAGACATTACGACGACACCAACTAACAACACATGCACAACAGCAGCGAAAATGGTTCCTAACATAAGACGCCCGCTTCTACACAGCACTAGCCAAACAATGGACGCAAGCTGTCCACCTGTTGCGGCAGCTTGGCAACAGGGAGCAGTCTGGGCATGACGTTGAGCGCTCTGATTCGAGGAAGGGAGCTCCAGATCATGAAATGTCAACTAGCAAGTAATTTTAATCAGAGTATACCAGGCATACCACAGGGCTCGGTATTAGGTCTACTTCTCTTTTCATTGTATGTGAATAATGTGTAGTCTGTTTTGTCCTTTTGTAAATACATGTATGCTGATGACCTCCAGTGGTATCTAAATGCCAAACAAAAAAACCTGACAACAGCTATCAAGAATTTTAATTCTGACCTATGCACACTGTCAAAATGGGCACAGAATATAGGATTAAAGCTCAATCCAATAAAACACAAGCGATTCTGGTAGGTAATTCTAGGCTCATGCACCACAAATACTGGAAATCTCTACTTGGCAAAAAGTCTGCGAGTGATAATAGACGACAAACTAAATTGAGCTGATCACACGGTCCCAGTCTGTAGGAAGGCATCAGTATCTCTTCATGCCCTATGGAGGTATAAGAAGTTTTTTTCCTCCCAATCTTTAAAAGAAACTTAAACAAACATTTGTAATTCCAATTATTGATTGCAATGAGTAATCTTGCAAGGACTTTCTTGGTAAAGCTCACAACATCTGGAACTAATCACGAATGCCTGCGTTAGATATATATGTAACATCCGTCTCTTTGATCATATTTCACCATATTATAAACAACTATCCTGGCTCTGCTCTAGAGATTTTCATACACTCTGTTTCCTCTACTCCCTTATCAATGTACACTGTCCCTCATATCTTTCTGCGACCTTAACACACTTATCTGATCAACATAACAGAAATACACAATCAAATTGGAGCAAAACCCTTTCTGTCCCTATCCATCACTCAGCCGCTTTGTCAAAATACTTTTCAGTAGCATGAAGAAGACTCTGAAACAATCTACCTCAATATATCAGAGAACTGAATGACACTGTCAGCTTCAAACGACAGTAAATGGATTAGCTACTAAAGCAATAATTACTCCAGTCTTTATTCCCCTAAATTCCTGTTAGAATGTCACATACATTCCTCCTCCCAGATATTCTCCGATTGACATTGCTCTTGCCAGGTACAGCTTTCCTAACTTCCTTCTGTCAAAATTCTCCATGTCTTAACCAGTTTCTATATATTCCAAAGAACATCTTGTATCTGCTAATATCAATGTTGTTATAAATAGAAATAACATCATCATCATCATCATCATCAGCAGCAGCAGCAGCAGCAGCAGCAGCAGCAGCAGATGTCTCAGTGGTATTGTTAGTATTAATCCTATTTGAGTTAAGTCAATACTATTTATTAACATCCTTTTATGTATTCAATCTGTACAAATTATTTTATTAATTGTTTATCTATTAAAATCATTGTTATAGGTAATTCACATATAAAGAAGTACTGTATGTGTAAAACCCTGCTCCGATGTAAGAGAGGGCTTGATGGCCCTAATCTGATCAGGCTAAATAAATAAATAAATAAAAATTACCAAAGGTAAGTGTTGTATATGAACCGTGGGGTTCTGGTAGGTGTGTTTGGGGCCACTGGCGCCTGTTTTCTCTTGGCTATTGATTGTGGTTTCCATGTTATCTTTGGTGTGGTAGAGAGGACGAGTGGTGCGCAGTGACGGTCATTGGCGCAGTCCTGCTCGTATGATTGTTGTTTCCACCGAATGACCATTGTGACGATGGAATAGTGAGCACCCAGGTTGGAAAAGCAGTTACTAGGAGCCCTTGATCGTGATGGTTTCCTTTGTTCGTATGCCGACATATCTGGAAGTTGAATGTCTCTCCCTGTTCAGGTGTAGGTTTTGTTGTTTTGCAGCTTTAAGTGTATATGCCGGAGCTTGAAGATAGTGAATTTTGTTCCAGGTTGCCAGTGGCTAAGTTGGTTCCTGCTAATTTGTTTGTTACGGGTTATCTCTTGTTAAGTGCATGCATTGCCGCATGTCAATGCTCATCCTAGAGGGTTTTTTTTTTTTTTTTTGTGGTGGTTTTAGGGCGCACAACTGCTGTGGTCATTAGCGCCCAACACTGCTCATAGTAAAATAGAAACGGGGTTAGAACTTAAATGGCTTTCGCCATATTTGCACGATGTATAAAAAGTATAACTCTGTTAACAGAATGCGGGTTATCGGCTAAAATATCAGACAATTCTAATGGTAACCATAGATCATGACAGAGACGGTTAAAAAATTGACATTGCACTAAAAGATGGTTCACAGTAAAAGGTTCCTCACAGTGCTCACATAAGGGAGCAGGACTACCACGTAATAAATACTGGTGGCTATAACGGCAGTGGCCAATACGAAGCCGGGCCAGAACAATCTCCTCCCGGCTGGAGGGTCGAGATGAGGTTGACCAGAGATCAGGCACAGGTTTAATGGCTCGCAATTTGTTCTCTGACAGGGATGACCAATGTAGATACCAATGGGAGATAATACGCTGGGAGATACCAGCGCGAAGGTCATCAGAGCTGGTGGAAAAGGTAGATAGCCGAGGGAGGAGAACTGCCTCCTTGGCCGTCGTATCCCCAGACTCATTCCCCAACACTCCTACGTGGCTAGGGACCCACAGAAACGTCACAGTAGTTCCGCTCGTTGAAAGAGAATGAAGGCAATTGCGGATGCTTTGTACCAGGGGATGGGCCGGATATAGTGTGCGAAGGCTCAACAAAGCACTCAGAGAGTCGGAGCAAGTGACACTCTTGTTGAGCGAGTTTCTCCGGACGTATTTGGTTGCTTGATATAATGCATACAGCTCAGCTGTAAAGATGGAACTTCCACTCAGGAAGACGATATATTAAAAGAGACGTTGCCAAGTACAAAGGCACACCCAACACCCTGGTTTGTCTTTGAGCCATCAGTGTAAATGAACAAATTGTCATCAAATTTGAACCGAAGTGCGAGAAATTCTCTCTGGTAAACTAAACGAGATGTGGAGTCCTTTGGAAGAGAATGAAGGTCAAAGTTAACACTGACTTCGGGGCTTCACTACGGTGGAGAGGTGCTCTCTCCAGTTGAGAAGATAGAAGGCATTGTAACGCCGAGCTGGCCGAGTAATGAACGCAAGTGTACTCCCGGCGGTAGCAGAGCAGACGGGCGCATGGCGTAGAGACTGTCAAGTGAGTCGTTGAAGAGAACTGCGTACGTTGGGTGTCCTCGCATGGACGACAAACGGCTAGCGTAACGGCTAAGTAAGAGTTCCCGACGGTAAGAAAGGGGTAGTTCGGCGGCCTCGGCATAGAGGCTCTCAACGGGGCTAGTGTAAAACGCTCCCGTCGCCAGGCGGATACCTTGGTGGTGGATTGTGTTAAGGCGGCGCAGTATGGACAGTCGAGCCGAGGAATAAACGATGCTTCCATAGTCCAGTTTGGACCGAACTATGGTGCGATACAGATGGAGGAGAGTAGACCTATCAGCTCCCCCCGAGGTGCCACTTAACACCCGCAGCACATTGAGAGAGCAGGTACAGCGAGCTGCCAAACGGGATATGTGGGGAGACCAACTTAACTTCCTATCGAAAACAAGTCCCAAGAACGTCGTGGTATCCACAAATTGAAGTACTATGGGGCCCAGACGAAGGGACGGGGCAAGGAACTCCTTCTGCTGCAAAAAGTTCATGCAGACTGTCTTGTCAGCCGAGAATCCAAAGCCAGTGTCCATACTCCACGTGTGGAGAGTGTCTAGGCACCGCTGAAGGCGCTGCTCTAGAAGACCCATTTGCTCAGAGCTACTGTAGATCGCGAAGTCGTCAACAAAGAGAGACGCTGACAATCCCGGTGGAAGGTGATCGGCTATAGAATTTATTGCCACTGCAAATAAAACAATGCTCAGGACCGAGCCCTGGGGGACTCCGTTCTCCTGAATAAAAGTGTTCGATAAAACCAAACCAACACACACTTTAAAAACACGGTCTCTTAAAAATTCGCGGATAAAAATTGGCAGGCGACCCCGAAAGCCCATGTATGCAGAGTGCGGAGGATTCCCATCCTCCAGCAGGTGTCGTATGCCTTTTCCAGATCAAAGAACACCGCTACTGTCTGGCACTTCCGCAAAAAGTTATTCATTACTGAAGTAGATAGGGCAACAAGATGATCCACCGCAGAACAGTGCTTGCGAAACCACATTGGACATTAGAAAGGAGATGTCGCGTTTCAAGCCACCATACCAGGCGCCCATGAATCATACGTTCCATCACCTTGCATACGCTACTGGTGAGGGAAATGGGGCGGTAGCTGGAAGGGAGACATTTGTCCTTCCCAGGCTTCGGTATGGGAATGACTATGGCTTCACGCCAGCCTCGCGGAAAGATGCCTTCTATCCATATGCGGTTGCAGGTGGCCAGTAGGAAGTGCAAGCTCGTTGGTGAAAGGTGTTGCAGCATTGCCACGTGAATGCCATCTGGTCCTGGAGCGGAGGACCGCGAAGACGAGAGTGCGTGGTGGAGCTCTCGTACAGTAAACTCGGTAATGTAACATTCATGGTTCTGAGAGGTAAAGGGCAATGGAGTCGCCTCCACCGTCCGTTTCTTAGCAAGGAAACCGTCAGTGTAATGTGAGGAGCTAGAGACCTCTGCAAAATGTCGACCCAGTGCATTGGCTATTTGTGGAGGATCGACGACGGTGTCAGTTGCGACACACAGACCGGGAATCGGGGAATGAACCATAGTGCCTCAAATTTTTCTGAGGTTACCCCAAATAATGGAGGAAGGGGTAGACCTATTAAAAGAGCTCGTGAATGAGCGCCAACTGACGCATTTACAGTCGCGAAAGAGGCAACGACAATAGGCCCGCAGCCATTTGTATCGGATGCAGTTGTCGAGCGGGGGCCGTTGTTTGAAGATTCTAAGGGCACGTCGCCATGCTCTTAGAGCGTCACGGCATATGCGGTCCACCACGGGACAAGGGGACGACGTGCGTGGGAAGTCTTGCAGGGGATGGAACATTCCACGGCTGTCAGAATAACTGTGGTAATGTGTTCCACTTGGTCGTCTATACTAGGATAAAGATAAGTACCAAAATCCGCCAGTGACGAGTAGAGCTCCTAGTCCGCTTTGGTTATCTGCCAGCGGTGTGGATGCTCAAGGGTGTCAGGCATCATTAGGTGAATTACACACGGAAAATGATCGCTCGAATGTGTGTCTGAGAGAGCAGACCATTCAAGACTCTGTGCCAGCTGAGCAGTGCAGATAGCGAGATCTATATGGCTGAAAGTGTTTGTGGAGTCTGAAAGATAAGTAGGTTCACCAGTGTTAAGGCAGATGAGCTGAAGGTGGTTCAGTATATCTGCCAGAAGGGAGCCCCGTGGACATGGTCGTGGGGAGCCCCAAAGGGGGTGGTGGGCATTGAAATCACCCACCAACAAAAACGGACGTGGAAGCTGGTCAATAAGATCTAGAAGATCGGATCTAGTGATGGGAAAGGAGGAAGGAGCGTAAATATTGCACAGTGTAAAGATAAATCCAGGAAGGTATATCCAGACAGCAACAGCTTGTATTGGAGTACACAAAGGGATTGGTGTACTGTGTACGTCACCCCGAATAAGCAACATTACGCCCCCATGGGCTGGAATTCCTGCCACTGGAGGACGGTCAAAGCGAACGGTAGTGTAGCGTGGGAAAGTAATTCGAGTACCAGGGAGCAATTTTGTCTCCTGTAGAGAGAAGATAATTGGGTGATATGTTCGCGTTAGAAGCTGCAGTTCTGTCCAATTCGACCGGATACCACGAATGTTCCACTGAAGAATATCCATAATAGGATAAAATGAGATGAAGGTGGACATCAGCCCGACGAAGGCGGTGGGCCACAGTGCGAATGTTCGCAACTGGAGGTGTCTGAACGGGAGGGTCTTGCTCCATATTCTCAGAGGTGACCACAGCAGCTGCATGAGTGTGGTCGGCAGCCCCATCTTTGGCTGATGCACCTGGAGAGACTATAGGCTTCCAGGGGATGCCATCGTCACATTGTGAGGTAGAAGTGGGGAGAGTTTTCCCCCTATTTGCCTTCTTGGAGCCCTGGTGAAGCACCTTGGTTGGCTGATATGTTTTGGAAGGGGTGCGGAGGAAATCCTCACGCGAATGCTCTTTCTTAGACTTGCGGGGTCTCTATCTGTGGTTTCACAGCTGAAGATGAAGATTTAGAAGATGTACTCACACTTTTTGTTGAACATGACGCCGTTGTCGATGTAGACTGTTTGACAACTACTGTAGTAAACTGTAGGTCACATGTCTGTGTGGAGGGGTTGCAACTACAGTACTGTAGTTACTACGCGGTGGGGTCTTACGCTTTCGACTGGCGTACACCTTACGTGCAACTTGTATTGGGACCTTTTCCTTCACAGATTTCCTGAACGGCCCGTTCATCGGCAAACACGGGAAATTCCCGGGAGGAGGCAGCACGATTCCCGTTACAATTGATGCAATGGGGGGACGGTGGTGGATAAATCCCCTCATGGGCCTCTTTACCACAGGTGACACATGTGGCCGGGTTCTTGCAAGATTGGCTTGTGTGGTTGAAACGATGGCACTGATAACACCGAGTAGGGTTAGGGATATAAGGTCGTACTGTGACTACCTCATACACTGCCTTGATCTTCGGCGGCAGAGCCACTCGGTCGAAGGTCAGAAACACTGTGCGAGTGGGGACTGGAACATTGTTTTCTTTTTTCGTCACTCAGTGTACGGCGATGACGCCTTGCGCTGCCAGCTATTACTTTAGTTCATCCTCAGTCAGACCGTCCAGACTGGCTGAGAGGACTACCCCTCGGGTATAATTGAGGGTTGGATGAAGCTCAACACGAACCGGGTAGCTACGGAGCAGAGTAGCCTTAAGCAGCCGCTGTGCCTGGGAGCCACTTTCTGTTTCCAACAGTAGTGTTCCATTACACAGACGGTTGCAGGTCTTAACCGGGCCGGCAATGGCATTAACCCCTTTCTGAATAACAAATGGGTTCACCGACGAAAAGGATTGCCCTTCCTCAGTACGGGTCACCACAAGGAACTTTGATGTCTGTAAATTTTTCTGTTCCGAGACACTATTGTCCAGTACGTCAATTTCTAAAGACTCTTTCAATTTTCTTTTTTTAATAACCATCGCGGATGTATCCCCACGATTGCCAGTGTCTCCGACGGCACACTCCTTCCTGCTGGGGGCCCCCAATGGAAGCACACCCGCCTTGGGTGACTGTTCCCACCCCAGGTCACACCTCCCGATCTACAGAAGGAGGGACCAATCGGCGAATCTGGAAGGTATCAGCGCAGGCAATCGTCCCTCCCCTGGCCTGGCCTTAACCAGGGGGTACACACGCACCCCTGAGCTGGGACTTACGCATTACCCAGAGTGTAAAGCCAAAACGGTCAGAACTTAGGTTCCCCGAAGGATGCACAGACTCGGTGTCCAAGAGAGGGGAAAAGGACAGTAGAAGAAGCGTCGTGTAGCACTGAAAGGAAAGAGTGCTACAAAGGCTGGGGCCCCGTGCTCGCCACGCACGTACTCACCACAGAGCGGTGAGCCCCCTGGGGAAACCTAGAGGTGTGCACATGTCTTAAAGGAACACGTGAGCAGGGAGACAGAAGTGTGTGGGACAGGTATGTGCACTGATGGCGCCTCTGTTAAGCAATTTGTTGGTATGTCAATCATGTGTGTACTGAGTTATAGGCAGTGTCCAAGATTTGCAGTGTCTGTGATATGTTTGAAGGAAATTCATTAAGCTAGCAGCTGGTTGTTTAAGGGAGCCATCAGCTCTGTTTTGGTACATGATGAACTGTTTTCTCCAGTATTTATGTGGTTTTACTTTCTTATGCAAATTGACGAGACTGTTAAACCCTTCTTTTGCGTTAGATTTGTCATTAGATGGCACTGTAACTAAATGGCATGGAAGCTGGACTCCCAGTTGTTGCTATTGTTTAGTTTTCAGTTTAACCTACCCAGTGGTTAAATTTGAACTTAGTGCAGGAGTTTCTGTAATTAATTATTTTTCATTCATCATACCTTGTTCTTTGTTAATCATGATTTTAAATTTTAGTTTAGAGTATTGAATTCATTGTATTCTGTCTTGGGGATTCCGATACTGATCCCGTGTTTGTGTGTTCATAAATATGTCTGGCAAGAGGAGTGTGTGGGTTCGTGGATTGGAGTTACGTACTTTGGCCGGCCATTTCGATGGCAATCTTGATAGTGCTCGGGGCCTAGGTCGTCCTCAACAGGGCAAGTCATGGCATGCTTACTCTTGAGATCTTAGTTAAGTATTCTTTGATGTAGTTCTGCACGTCAGAATGCCGTGAAGTCTAAGGTCCCTGTTTTGGTGTAAAGTTTATTTTAATCATGTGTACCTTGCAATTTAAAAGAAAAAAAAATACAACAACAAATTCCCCTAGGCAACACTGTGATTGACATTGTTAACTGGGACATTTCTAGTGCCATATCTCCACACACCACCAATCTTCCCTCCATCCCCAATAGATACACAGTTACATCGGTGTATGAAACTCTAAATGAGAATTTCAGCTTTAAGCATCCAGCAAACTTCCATAAATGACACAACACACCTCATATTGTCAATTTTAACAGGCACACCAACATATGGGGCTATGCAAGTGAGGACAGAAATAGTGAATCTGTTTTGGCATGGGCAGAATCTGGTCAGGTGTCCGTTATTCATGACATCAACCTACCTTGTGATGTCTCAACCGTCAAATTTACTTATACACCGCACTTAAAGTATGTCATGAAGAGATTGCTTGTTTAATGTTGACAGTCACAATGTTTTTACTAATAATGGAACCAGCTAATCTGTTTCCATAATGTTGTTTCTGCAACACATATTTTCACACTTCAATCTTCCGAAGATCCAGTTAATGTATTATATTATATTAATACTGTCATTTTACATTATAAATAACTTCTTACTCTTTGCATTTGCCTGAAACCTGCAAAGACAGAGATCGTTGAGCAGTTTCTAGCATTAAACAACTTAATACCCCATAAATAAATGATCTGATTATTTTGATTCAAACTTGAGACATGTAATGAACCTTGGTACACTACAAACTCCATAATTCAACAGAAGCAGGTAGTGTCACGGGTGTACAAGCATTTCAAGAGAGAACACAGCAGCTGTTCCTTATCAGTCTGCCATCCTATTCTGAACACGCAGCACCCAATAACGTACCAAAGGACTCCACCTAACAACCACCAAAAACTGCAATTTAGGAGGAGATAAAAACCAGATTATCCATCAGTCCCAGAAGAGTACAAGCAATATGTGGACACTGTAAGAACTTGTTCTAAAGTGCCCATTGCTGGAGAATGCAGATCTAATTACATTAAAGGACTCAATCCAGAGGCAGCCATGCATCTAGCGGGCAACTATGATCTTTTCATAACAGACCCTATTAATGAAGAAACCATGACACAGTAAAATCTCATCAACATCTGATGCAAAGAGAAAAGAATGAATCAAGTGAACTGAAGAACTTGATATGGGGCAAAGTAGGCATGAAGACTTCTTAAGCTTCTAGCCAGTGACCCTATAAAAACTTCAACACACGGAAATGTCTAATGGCACATCAGCTGTTCAAACATCAAAAGCCTTCAGATAAATGCAATAGGAATATCCAAAATAGCACAATAGAGCAATACCTCTTACAAGAGACAAATGAAACTTCTAAGTAATGTAGCCTGACAGAACTCAACAAGGCAGGAAGTCCAGAAGGGCAAGACAGCAGGGCTTTATGAATTATGTGCGAAACATATAAAAATATCCTGACCTTCAGCTAAGAAATGTTTACAGTTAAATGTCTATTTTATGATTTTGTGTGGTTCAGACATAAAAACCCGGAAATTGAGGAAAATGCAGAATCGGAAAACGTTAAAATCCCTCAGAACATGAACAAAAACCTATGTAACATCCATGTATGATTAAACACCATAATTCTCTCCAATAAGCATAAAGTGTACATTAGAATAGGACCAGTGGCGTACTTACGAGTTTCCACAAAAATGTTGTCAGTACTCGCCTGGAGGAATGATGGAAACAAAGCAAAGCGAGTCAGGTTTTTCACCAAACAGCCTCCATGCCTAATGATAATGTTTCAAATAACATATCTCTTGATTAATGAATGAGTGCATGTCTTCTCAGCAATATGGCAAACGGAGGGAGGGGTGGACCACCTGGGCCTCATTTAGGGGGGTGGGGGGGGGGGGGAGCCTCGAAATAATTCGAAAGCAACTTTTTTGTTTTACTGTCCTTGGCCTCTCGTTCTAGGGGGCCTAAAAATCTAAAAAGTGTCCCTCCCCCCTTCGTCCCCCCAACCATCCTGTCCCTCTGTTCAGGGGGAGCATCAAATCTGGAAAGGTACCCTCCCCCCCCCCCCCCCTCTTTTAAGTACTTCATCTATTTCTTCTAAATGGACCGGAGGGGGGGGGAGGGGCTCATTTTGTTTTGCCACCCTGGGCCATCGACAGCTTTAGTTCACCACTGTTTAAGATACACCCAACCATAGACTACTTTTACAGAAAGTGTATGGATTATATAAGTTTCAGACTATGACATAGATGATCAGATATCTTCTCCAAAGCAGAAGATTCTTTATTGACTTTCAAGACAAGAAAGTCAATGGAGCACTCAGAATAATAGAGTACTGTGGGGTAGGATGCTGTTTTTCATTTACTTGAATGACCAGCCACTCCAAGAAGGCACTCAAAGTTTTATACAGTATATATGGACAACCGGGACATCACTGCCTGAGGAAATAGTTTTGAGACCGTTGAAAACAAAGTATCAGAAGCTCTTGAATAATCTGCTGCCTATTACCAGGAAAATCAACTCGCACCTAACCCATGAAAAACTCAAACTTGTGTCTTATACCTGAGGAACAGACAATCAATGCATAACATCTGGTATCTTAGGAAGGAATGCCGTTAGCACATTGTTCAACTCAAAAATATATAGGTTTCACTCTATCTACAGTCCTCAAACACAGGGGTCACTGCATGAACAACAAGCAGAAATTAGCTAAAAGAATCAATACTTTTCGTAACCCAGCATGCACTATCCAGGGAGTAGAGCCCAGGACAGTGAGGACTTCCATTTTAGTCTATAGTTATTCAGCAACGTAATACACATATCCTGTATGGTACAACACCAGCCATGCCAAATAAATGAAAATACCACACAACAAATCCTGCCACATCACCACAGACTGCTTAAAAGCAACACCAACTGACAAACTATGCTATCTAGGCGGTATTGTATCTTCTAACGTAAGATGTGAAGTGAATGCCATGCCACAAGAAAGAGAAGTTTAAATCGCACATCACATCCACCTGCCAGCCGTCGACCTTTAAAAAGGAGGAATTTCCTGCACATGACAGAAAATCTCAGTGATGCATTGTAAAACGTGAGAGTAGGAATGTGGCAAAGTAAAACTATCTCAAAGACTTGTCTGCATGTAAAAAAGAGCTTCCCCCAGGACACACAGAGAAGTGGAACATATGGAGGTTCTTGAATCGACTGCATTCCCGAGTTGCAAGAACAAGGAGCAACTTGCACAGATGAGAGCTATCAGGTGAACCGCCACTGTGCGCTGAGATTGTGGGCAAGAATACACCACTGCTCACCGTTTGTAGAGTGAGCTATCCTCAAACAGCTGCACAGTTGGAGAGCTTGAGAAGGCTATTCCAAATGCGCTAGATGTGGCTAGATTTTTGGCCCACAATTCTTTAATATTACAACTAGTATATCCTGAATTCCAAACTTGACTTTCTATTGTTAAAATTATTTAGCTGTTAAATGTGGAAAATGTTAAAACATTAAGGTAAAGATACCTGGCAAACAAAAATGCAAAAGGCAAGTAATAATAATTCAAACCTAAAAATAAAGTGTGTTGATTTTACTGATCATTGTTACATGATAAATACATAAAATAAGTGCTAATATTATTATTTACACAGTACTTCTGAAGTCAAATACTGAAGTAAAAATTCATAATCATCACTTAGCATACAACACACACACACACACACACAACACACACACACAAAAGCATCAGATTGCCTTCCATAAAGAATGTTTATTGCGCCCACAACTATATTTTCCAAATAGGTGATTTGCAGCAGTGTCATTCTTTTTGTAAAAAAAGTAAAAAGGTTTATTTTGCAGATCTAGATTTCGGTATGTATTTGAAAATGGCAAGTAAAAGAACAGTATGACTGATTGCTGCAAAACGCCTATTTGGATACAAATAAGCAATGTAATCCCCAACTACACATTTCAGGAGTAAAGCTCCCATAATCTATCTGCCTGCATTGGTTAATACAGGAAGCCAGATGCGAGCTTGTGTATATTACATTCCTCAATTTTGTGGTTTATATACTAAATAACAATAATGATTACCCTCACAAACCTCTAATCCTTAAGATGGCTAATATTAGAATAAAGTGAATTACTTGATATAATTATTGGATTAAGGTCTGCCTGTTATTGAAACTGTGCTTTGTGTAATAGGTGGACCTTATATCCAATATTGCTGGCTGCTAACACAGTAAACACAAGATTTGCAAATTCAAATGATGAATACCTGAGATAAATTAGGTCTCCTAATTCAGCAGGCAGACTGCGTAATTTGTTGCTTGAGAGATCAAGTGTACGGAGATTCACAAGTTTTGAAATGTCTGGAGGAATTCGAGAAAGGCAATTATCATTCAGGTACAATGCTGTAAGATGTGTGAATGTCCATAAATTTGGACTCAGGTTGCGAATAGTCCCTGCAAAATGAAAAGGTCCATATTAGTCAGAGTTCATATCCTTTTTACAGTAATTTAGATTAAGTTTAATTAATGGGAAATAGAACAGACTGAGATTTAGCAGAAAATTGCAATCAATGAAAGAAGATGAATGTGAACCAAGTTACTGCCCATATTCAGTACATTTTAACGTTTACAATATAACATCTGAAACAGAGTGCTACAATCATCCAGTTGCCATTACAACATTGAAAATAAGGATAATTTACTAGTCACTGAGAAGATATAATGAGGAGCTGTGACAGGCACATAAAAAAAGGCACATACATACAACACTTAAGCTATCAGCCATGGCCTTCTTCAGAATAAAAAATATTCACACTTCACAGGCACACAACCATCATCTCCGGCAACCCCACTCCGGATTCAGAATAAGGGCATGGTGATAGCTTACGTGTGGTATGTGTGTGTCTTTTGCATATGCCTGTCACAGTACATCGTTATGTCTTTGCGGTGAGTTGCAAACTGTCCTCATTATATTGTTGAATTCCAGCCCGGAGTTTCAATTACTGAAAATAACATTTTTATGCAATGAAAGAGCTGTATACACATTTAAAAACCTCCAGCCTAACTCTATGATGCATAAACTATAAATCCTTTCTTGCAGTATTCATTCATTGAATATTTTTAACATAATGTGTGTATTTTGATTCATCTCTTTTTCCTTATACAAACCACACACAATGAATGTCAATTATAGTAACAACATTCTGTTTTATTGGTGTTTTGTTGTGGTCTTCAGCCTACAGACTAGTTTGATGCAGGTCTTCACACTACACTATCCTGTGCAAGCTTCATCAGATAATACGTATGGCAACAGATTCCTTTAGAACCTGCTTACTGTATTCATCTACTGGTCTCCCTCTATGATTTTTACTCCACACGCTTTCTTCTAACACTAAGCTGATGACTTTGTGATGTCTCAGAATGTGTCTCACCAACCTATACCTTCTCTTAGTCAGGAACTCCTTTTCTCCCCAATTCTGTTGAGCACCTTCTCATTACTTACGCAATCTACCCATCATTCATCTGTAGCACCCCATTTCGAAAGAGTCAATCATCTTTTTGTCTGAACTCCATATTATCCACATTACATTCTCATACAATGCTACACTCCATACAAATGCTTTCAGAAAGGACTTCCTAACATTTAAACTAATATTATATGTCAACAAATTTCGCTTCTTCAGAAACGCTTTTCTTCCCATAGCCATTCTGCATTTTATATCTTCTTTACTTCGGCTATCAGAAGTTATCTTGCTACCAGATAACAAAACTCATCTACTACTTTTATTATCTCATTACATAATCTAATTCCTTCAGCATCACCAGATTTTCTGCCACTACAATCCACTAACCTCGTTTTACTAAGGTTAATGTTCATCTTATACCTTCCTTTCAAGACACTGTCCATTCCATGTAACTGCTCTTCCAGATACTTTGCTGTCTCTGACAGAATTACTATGTCATAAGCAACCCACAAGGCTTTTATTCCCTCTATTTTTTTATGTTTTTTTGCTGTTCCATAGGACCCAATTGAGGAGTGAGACTCCATGGTCATGGAACAAGTCAATACATTAATTGTTACACAAGAATGGTAATAGAAAAATTTTAAGTTGTCCTTTGCACACGACAATCTTAAGACAAAGTGAAAAGAATCAATAAAGAAAAATTAAATTAGCTTAATTGTTTAACTTTTCTAGGAGTTCCTCGACAGAATAAAAGGAGTGAGCCATGAGGTAACCCTTCAATTTAGATTTGAAAGCGTGTGGATTAGTGCTAAGATTCTTTAGTTCTTGTGGCAGCTTATTGAAAATGGATGCCGCAGAATGCTGTACCCCTTTCTGCACAAGTGTTAAGGTGGTGTGATGCAAATGTAGATTAGACTTCTGTCTAGTATTCAATGAGTGAAAGCTACTAACTCGTGGGAATAAGCTGATATTACTAACAACGAACGACATCAAAGAAAAAACGTATTGTGACGCCAGAGTCAAAACTCCCAGACTACTGAAAAGGGGTGGACATGACGTTCGCGAACTTACACCAGATATTGCTCGAACCGCTCGTTTTTGAGCCAGAAATATGCTTTTTGCATCAGGCAAGTTACCCCAAAAGACAATGCCGTACGTCATAAGTGAGTGAAAGTAAGCGTAATAGACTACTTTTCGCGTTGAAAAATCACTTACCTCAGATATTGTTCTAATGGTAAATATAGCAGAATTTAGTTTTGGAACAAGATCCTGAACATGGGCTCTCCATGACAGCCAACTGTCTATATGAACACCTAGAAATTTGAACTGTTCAGTCTCACTTATCACATCCCATTATGTGTAATCCGAAGTCAGCTTTCGTCGAATTATGTGTTAGAAACTGTAAAAACTGAGTTTTACTGTGAATTAACATCAACTTGTTTTCTACTAGCCATGAACTTCTCTTGAACTGCATTATTTGATACTGTGTCAATATTACGAGCAACATCCTTCACTACCAAGCTGGTATCATCAGCAAACAAAAATATTTTACAATCACCTGTTATACTCGAAGGCATATCATTTATGTAAATAAGAAACAGCAGTGGTCCCAAAACAGACCCCTGGGGCACCCCATACTTAATTGTGCCCCATTGGGATTGCACGTCATAGCCATTTTCTACACTGCGGAGAATTACCTTCTGTTGTCTATTATTAAAGTAAGAGGTGAACCAGTTGTGGGCTACTCCCCATATTCCATAATGTTCCAACTTCTGCAACAATATTTTGTGATCAACACAATCAAACACTTTTGTTAAATCAAAGAAGACACCTAATGTCCGTAGCCTCTTATTTAACCCATCAAGTGCCTCAGACAGAAACGAAAATATAGCGTTTTCAGTCATTAAACCACTTCTAAAACCAAACTGTACGTTTGACAAGAAATTAGGTGAACTGAAATGATCAATTAATCTTGAATATACAGCCTTTTCAATAACTTTGGAAAAAACCGATGGCATAGAAATAGGTCTATAGTTGTCTACATTATCCCTTTCTCCTTTTTTATAAAGCGGTTTCACTACTGAGTACTTTAATCTGTTAGGAAACTGACCATTCTGAAAGGTAAAATTACAAATATGGCTTAGTACTGGGCTAACATATGGAGAACAGTACTTTAGAATTCTGCTAGATACCCCATCATATCCACAAGAGTCCTTAGTCTTTAGTGATTTAATTATTGACTCAATCTCACCTATGGAAGTATCATGAAGGACCATTTCAGGTAACAGCCTCGGAAAGGCATTTTCTAAAAATGTTATATGATTACCTGTAGAAACTAGAGTTTTGTTTAGTTCCCCTACTAAATTCATAATGTGATTATTGAATATTGCACATATATCTAACTTGTCAGTAACAGAAACATTCCTACTAAGCACTGACGTTATATCTTCTACCTGCTGCTGCTGACCAGACACTTCCTTCACTACTGACCAGATAGTTTTAATTTTATCCCGAGAGTTTGCTATTCTTTTTGCGTACCACATTCTTTTTGCATTCTTAATGACATTTTTCAGAACCTTGCAGTACTGTTTGTAATGAGCTACTGCATCTTCATTCTGACTGCTTCTAACATTTTGATACAACTCCCGCTTGGTTCTACATGATACTCTTATCCCCTTTGTCAGCCACCCTGGCTGTCTGTTACTGGAAGTACCCTGTTTTGAGCGTTCTAGCGGAAAGCAACTTTCAAACAGCGTAAGAAATGTGTAAAGGAAAGTATTATATGTATCATCTGCATTATCAGCACTATAAACATCCTGCCATTCTTGTTCCTTAATTAAGCTTAAAAAGGTGTCAATTGCAACTGGATTAACTTTTCTGAGTAGTTGATATTTATGTTTAACATTTGTTTGAGAACAAATACTTTTTAGAATTAAAAGTTGGGCATCGTGGTCTGATATGCCATTTACTATTCTGCTGACAGAGTGCCCCTCTAATAATGAAGAATGAACAAAAATATTGTCAATGGTAGAACTGCTATTTCCTTGCACTCTCGTTGGAAAAAATACTGTTTGCATCATGTTATAGGAATTAAATAGATCTAACAGCTGACTTTTCCTTGAGCTATCACCTACACAATTAATGTTGAAATCTCCACACACAATTAAATTTTTATACTTCTTATACAGTGAACCCAGTACCAATTCCAGCTTGGGCAGAAACATTTTAAAATCTGAGTCAGGGGATCTATAAATAACAACTATTACTAGTTTAGTTCCATTAACATTAACAACTCCTGCACAACATTCGAATATCTGTTCTGTGCAGTGTTTAGGAAAATCGATTGACTGCGATGAAAAATCGTTTTTTACATACATGGCCACTCCCCCACACTGCAAGGAACTCCTAGAGTAGAAGGCAGCTAACCTGTATCCTGACAAAAGAAGTCTCTGAATTGTCACACCACTTAAAAAGTGCTCTGAAATACCAATAATGTCAGAATCAGTATCAATAAGCAGTTCATTAACTTTATCTCTGATACCCTGTATATTCTGATGAAAAACAGTAATTCCCTTATTACTTATATTCTTAGACTTTGTCAAAGGTGGTTCCTTTCTTAGAGGGACTTCCTTTAAGCAGGAATACCTATCAGCTGTCTTCAGTCTAAAAAAGGTGCAGCCCTAACACCAACTACTACAGGAATTTTTCCATGAGTGAAACCCCCACCCCCCTACTACACTCTCACCTATGAGCTTTGCCAACCTCCCCTTCCCATACCTAATGAGGTGCAGACCGTGCCTAGTAAAATCCGACCTTTGGATAGTCTCAACTGGCACCACTGCATTTTTTTTTTTTTTTTTTTTTTTTTTTTTTTGGTTTTAGGGCGCACAACTTCTATGGTCATTAGCGCCCAGCCAAGAACATAGATTCGCTATGATCTAAAACAATGTAGACTGTCAGAACATCAACAAGAGGCTAAAAACGAAAGATAAAAGACAATTAAAAGAGTTAAATATCCTTGGATAAGTTGGCCAAGTTGATAAAACGCAAAACTCGAGCAGCTGCTCGTGTGTCATCAGCTAAAATTTCCTCCAGAGTAGACGGAAAGTGAAGGGCTACACGGAGATGATTAAAATTAACACAAGTCAGTAAAACATGTCGCACTGTCAGCAGTTCACCGCAGGAGCATAGCGGTGCAGGTTCGGCGGATAGCAAGTGACGGTGGCTGAAACGGCAATGGCCGATCCGCAACCGAGCCAGGATGACCTCCTCCCGCCGAGAGGGGCGTGAGGATGTCCTCCAAGCGGTCGGGATCGGTTTGACAGTTCGCAATTTATTGTTGTACAGTGAAAGCCACACACTGTGCCATTGCGACACGATACTCCGGCGAAGAGCCCGTTGAACATCGTCCGATGGGACGCAAAAGGTAGCCATGCGAGGCAAAAGAGCTGCTGCCTTGGCTGCTGTGTCGGCGGCCTCATTCCCGGGCACACCCACATGGCCAGGGACCCACAGGAAAGAAACGTGACAGCTGTCATCCGCCAGCAACTGGAGGGAGCGTTGGATCCGATACACGAGAGGATGGTTCGAGAAAGGGTCCTTAAGACTCTGCAGGGCACTAAGGGAGTCAGAACATATGGCATAGAAAGGGTGGCGGTGGCGGCAGGTATACAAAACGGCCTGGTGGAGGGCGAAAAGCTCAGCCGTGAAGTTTGAGCACCGGTCAGGGAGCTTGTATTGGAAACGGTTGTCCCCGACGACGAAGGCAGATCCGACACCGGCAGTGCTCTTGGAACCATCAGTGTAAATAAATACGGCATTATCGAACCGCGAACGGAGTTCGACAAGCCTCGAGCGGTATACAATATCCGGAGTGCTCTCCTTGGGGAGCGAACTAAGTTCGAGGTGTGTGTGAACCTGGGCCTGATGCCACGGTGGCAATGGGCTTTCGCTCAACCGAAGGGTGGAAGGAAGGGTAAAATCGAGCCGCTGTAGCAGGCGGCGAAACCGAACTCCCGGTGGAAGCAAGGCAATCGCAGACAACTGATATTGGCGATCGAGTGAGTCGTCAAAAAATAATCTGTAAGATGGATGGTTGGGCATCGACTGTAGGCGGCATGCGTACCGACACAAGAGTATGTCACGTCTATTGGTCAAGGGTAATACAGCAGCCTCGGCATACAGACTTTCAACAGGGCTGCTATAAAATGCACCGGTCGCCAGACGTAATCCACGATGGTGGATAGAGTTGAGGCGGCGGAGAATCGACGGCCGTGCTGAAGAGTATACAAGGCTTCCATAGTCGAGCTTCGACTGAACAATGGCCTGGTAAATGTGAAGCAGGACGGTGCGATCCGCTCCCCATGACGTGCCACTGAGGACACGAAGAACGTTAAGGGATCGGGCACAACGGGCAGCCAGGTAGGACACATGTGTGGACCAGCAAAGTTTCCGATCCAACATGAGTCCCAAGAATTTTGTAGTCTCCACGAAAGGGAGAGCAACAGGGCCGAGACGTAGAGAAGGTGGAAGAAATTCCTTGTATCTCCAGAAATTGATACACACTGTTTTCTCAGTGGAGAATCGGAAGCCGTTTGCGATGCTCCAGGAATATAGATGGTCAAGACAGCGTTGGAGAGAACGCTCCAAGAGACACGTCCGCTGGGCACTACAATAAATTGCGAAATCGTCAACAAAAAGAGATCCGGAGACGTCGGCTGAAAGGCAATCTACGATCGGATTGACTGCAATGGCAAAGAGCGCCACACTCAAGACGGAGCCCTGTGGTACCCCATTCTCCTGGCAAAAGGCATCTGACAAAACAGAGCCCACCCGTACCCGGAACTTGCGATCCGCCAAAAACGCTTGAATGAAAAGAGGGAGGCGGCCCCGAAGGCCCCATGTGTGCAATGTGCGGAGAATGCCCGCTCTCCAACAGGTATCGTATGCCTTCTCCAAGTCGAAGAACACTGCTACTGTTTGACGCTTCTTTAGAAAGTTGTTCATAATGAAGGTCGACAACGTAACGAGGTGGTCAGCAGCAGAGCGGTGTCGACGAAAACCGCATTGGATATTAGTCAGGAGGCGGCGAGATTCGAGGAGCCAGACCAACCGAGCGTTAACCATGCGTTCCATCACCTTACAGACGCAGCTCGTCAGAGAAATGGGGCGATAACTGGAAGGAAGGTGTTTGTCCTTCCCTGGTTTGGGGATGGGGACAACAATGGCTTCACGCCAACTTGTGGGAACATGACCTCCAGTCCATATGCGATTGTAGGTACTAAGAAGAAAGCACTTGCCCGCAGGAGAGAGGTTCTTCAGCATCTCAATATGAATGGAATCGGGCCCGGGAGCAGAAGACCGGGACAGGGCGAGAGCACGATCTAGCTCCTGCATGGTGAAGGCGACGTTATAATTTTCACGATTAAAAGAGCGGAAAGAAGGCGGCCGTGCCTCCTCTACCTGTTTGCGAGGGAGAAAGGCAGGGTGGTAATGGGCAGAGCTCGAAACCTCCGCAAAGAAACGACCCAATGCGTTTGAAACATCAGCCGGGTCCACGAGGACTATGTTCTCCACGGTCAGGCCAGGAATCGGGGAGTGGACCTTGATGCCGGACAAACGGCGTAGGCCACCCCAGACAACCGTGGAGGGAGTAAAACGGTTAAAAGAACTAGTAAAAGCAGTCCAGCAGGCTTTCTTGCTGTCGTTTATGATACGACGGCACTGCGCTCTCATACGTTTGTAATTGATGCAATTCTCCAAAGTTGGGTGGCGGCGGAAGGTGCGTAAAGCACGGCGCCGGGCTCGAAGCGCGTCGCGGCAGGCTGCAGTCCACCAAGGGACCTGGACACGACGTGGAGAAGAGGATGTACGGGGTATGGAACGTTCAGCAGCAGTGAGAATAACCTCTGTGAGGTATTCGACCTGACTGTCACAGTTGGGAAAATTCTGATTGTGAAAAACAGCCATGGAAGAATAAAGCCCCCAGTCGGCTTTAGAAATGTTCCAACTGGTGGGACGTGGAGATGGGGAATGATGCAGGAAGTGGATGATACAAGGGAAATGGTCACTCGAGTACGTGTCAGAAAGTGCAGACCACTCAAACCGACCGGCAAGCTGAGGAGTGCATATTGTGAGGTCTATATGGGAATACGTGTGTGTTGTGTCAGAAAGGAAGGTCGGTGCACCGGTGTTGAGGCAGACAAGATCGAGGTGGTGGAGAAGGTCCACCAAAAGGGAGCCTCTCGGACAAGGTGCCGGAGAGCCCCATAGGGGGTGGTGGGCATTAAAGTCGCCTACCAACACGAAAGGTGAAGGGAGCTGGTCAACAAGGTTTAGCACATCTGCCCTTGTAAGGGCAGATGAGGATGGCGAATATACATTACAGAGGGAGAAGGTAAATGTGGATAAGGTGATGCGGACGGCAACTGCCTGTAGGTGAGTGTGCAAGGAAATGGGATGGAAATAGACGTCGTCTCGAAGGAGCATCAGAACCCCTCCATGGGCTGGGACACCTTCCACGGGTGGCAGGTCGAACCGCACAGAGGTGTAGTGTGGAAAGTTTGCACGATCACGTGGACGCAACTTAGTTTCTTGAAGACAGACGATAAGCGGGCAGTGCAACCGAAGGAGTAGTTTTAACTCCTCCCGATTAGAACGAATGCCGCGAATGTTCCATTGAAGGAGCGCCATGATTAAAATGAGAGAAGAAATAAAGATAAAAACCAAGTAGCGAGCGGGGTCACCTCGACGGCCGCTGAGGACCGGATTTCGAGGGAGCACTGCTATCGCTGTCTGGGGGCAAAGGGTCATGTTCCATTGGTTCGACCGACGCGCCTGCCACCTCCCTGAGTTGATCAGGAGGGGCAGTTTCCACCGCCGGTAAAGGGCCGGGCGCTCGGCAAACGGAGCGTCCCGGTGAAACAGAAGACGGCCGAGGCCGGCAACTGTTGGACGGCGCGACAGATGGGTCACGCCTCGGCGGGGAAGGAGACGAACTCTTTTTCTTGTCAGCTCTTCTGGAAGAGTGACGGCGGGAAGAGGCAGTTGACGGTTGGGAAGCCTGAGAACGCAGAAAATCCTCACGGACGGGTTCCTTTTTCAAGGTCCGAGCATCTTGTTTAGGTGCTCGCGGTTTACTAGAGTTTGACGAAGACTGTACCCTAGAAGCAGCAGGAGGAAGCGGGGACGTGGAACGGGCAATCTTCGGGCTGGCGGATCGCACAACTGTGTCAGCGAAAGTGAAGTCACATGTCTGTGTACTGGAATCCTTGGTAGGTCGAGTTGAGGTGAGTACCTTACTGTATGTACCCGCTGGGAGGACAGTGGGCTTTCGACTCGCCAACAACTTACGAGCGGCAGATGTTGATATCTTCTCCGTAACCCGAATTTGCTGGATTACCTTCTCATCCTTGTATACAGGACAGTCGCGAGAGGAAGCCGCATGGTCACCGTTGCAGTTTAGGCAGTGAGGGGACGGAGGTGGGCAATCCCCCTCATGGGCGTCCCTACCACAAGTGACACACTTTGCTGCATTTGGGCAATGTTCACGGGTATGATTGTACCTGTGGCATTGAAAACAGCGCGTTGGATTAGGCACATAAGGTCGGACAGAGATGACTTCATACCCTGCTTTGACCTTCGACGGGAGGTCAACTCTGTCGAACGTCAAAAACACAGTACGAGTCGGTGTCAGATGGTTATCGACCTTTTTCATCACCCTGTGGACGGCTGTCACACCCTGATCGGACATATACGATTGGATGTCTTCATCAGACAGCCCGTCAAGGGATCTCGTAAAAACTACCCCCCTTGACGAGTTTAGTGTGCGGTGTGCTTCTACCTTAACGGGAAAAGTGTGCAACAACGTAGTACGTATAAGTTTTTGGGCTTGGAAGGCACTTTCCACTTCCAGCAACAATGTGCCATTGCGCTGACGTGAACAGGTTTTAACAGGGCCAGCAATTGCATCTACACCTTTCTGTATAACGAAAGGATTGACAGAATTGAAATCCTTTCCGTCGGTGCGAGAGACAACCAGAAATTTAGGTACATTAGGCAGAGTCTTTTTAGGCTGAGGCGAGTCTAACTTACGTTTCTGGGTCAATGTCAGTGAAGAAGATAAGGAAGTCATCGCGGAAGTGTCCCCCGTGATTACCGGCGTCTCCGATGGCGCGCTCCTTCCTAGTGGGGGCCCTCTCCGAGGGCTTACCCGCCTTAGGTGATTGTTCACACCTCAGGTCACACCTCCCAAGATCTGACGGAGGGACCAATCGGCACGTTCGGAAGGTACCAGCTCGGGTAATCACCCCTCCCTGGGCCTGGCCTTTACCAGGGGGTACATACGTGCCCTACTTGTCTACCCGGGGCGGGGAATTACGCGTTACCCCGTCACCTGCTACGCACGATAATGCGTGGGTCGGCCTTCAGACACGCACAGGGAGGAAAGAAGAAGAGGATAGGAAATGAAGAGAAAGAAGGAAGAAGTGTCTCAAACGCCGAAGCGGAGACTAATGAGGAGAAGAAAGCTAGGAGAGTACAAGGAGAGAAAGACAGAAAACAAAAGGGTAAGAAAGGAAGGAACGAAGGAAGAAAAACCACAACAAGAGCCACAGTAGCTCACGAAATATGCCCGTCTCCGGGCGAAGGCATAAACCGGGAGGGACAGTGAAGCAGCCTGGGGCAGAAAAAAGGCTGCTCCGGCTCGGGGCCCCGTGCGCGCCACACACGTACCCACAAAAGAACTGTGGGCCCCCTGGGGGGACCACTGCATTGTGATCCATGCCCTTCGTCATCAGCGCCTTCTCAAGCCCCATGTTAACACGGCTGACAGCCGTATTAAGAGAAGGCCTATCATGACACTGAAACAGCTGCACGGAATGCACATTCGTGCCACCAGTTTGAGTTGCTATCCTTTCCAGATCACCACCTATATCATATTCCCCGTCCCTATCAAGACTCTTATCCACTCTCCGTGGATTTTAATTCCATCTCCAAATTGGTCCTTTTTTCACAGGTTGCTCAATGTTCATTTGAACAACATTGGTAAAAGACTATAAATCTGTCTTCTCCCTTTCCAACCACTGTAACCATTCCACGCCCTTTGAGTCTAATAATTGCTGTCTGATTTTTGTACAAGTTGAATATTCCTCTTCGTGCCCTATATTTCACTCCTGCTACTTTCAGACTCTGAAAAAGTATATTCCAGCAACATAAAGCTTTCCCCAGATCCACAAATGCCAAAAATGTAGACTTCCCTTTTCTTAATCTATCGTCTAAGATAAGTCATAATGTGAGTATTACCTACATTTCTCTTAAATCCAAATTTATCTTCCCCAAGGTTGGATTCCACCAGTTTTTCCATTCGCCTGTAAATAATTCATGTTATTACTTCGCAACCATGATTTATTAAACTGATAGTTCTTTAATTTTTCACGTTTGTCTGCACTAGCTTACTGCAGAATTGGAATTGCTACATTCTTCTTGAAGTCTGACGGTATTTCCCGTGTGTCACACATCTTGCATACCAGATGGAACAATTTCTTCATGACTGGCTCTCGTAACAATACTAGCAGTTCAGACAGAAGACCATCTACTCCCGGGGCCTTGTTTCTATTCAAATCTTTCAGTGGTCTCTCTCAATCTTCTCGCAGTACAGTATCTCCTATCTCATCTTTCTCTACTTTCCTTTCTATTTATAGAATACTGCCTTGAAGTTTACTGACTTTGTACAGGCCTTCTATATATTCCTTCTTCCTTTCAACTTTCCCTTCTTTGCTTAGTACTGGTTTTCCATCTGAGTGCTTGATATTCATACCGCTGCTTTTCTTGTCTCCAAATGTCTCTTAGTTTTCTGTAAGTGGCATCTATCTTTTCCCTCGCTATACATTCCTCCACTGCATTGCATTTCTCCTCAAGTCACTGCCGCTTAGGCAGTTGGCACTTCCTGTCAAAATCATTTTTCAGGTGACTGTACTCCCTTTTGCCTCCTTCAATTATTATTGATAAATTTTTATATTTTCTCCTTTTATCAAATCAGTATCTCCTGTGTTATCCAAGGATTACTATTAGTGTCCATTTTGTAATGACTAACCCCTGACTTTGACCTCATATTCTGGTCACATCGGATGATGAACATCGACGTTTTCTACGTCACCGGAATCGTTGAATGAATATCACATTTTATTTGAATAGAGGATGACACACGCGGTAATATTTAAAAGAAAGCGTTCTTTTTCTGGCATTTTTTGGCGAATGACAACTTTAAGGATGCACTGAAATCAGACTGTAGGAGAAAATTTTCCTTTGCACAGATTCAACCTTAATCTATTTACAGACGGGGTTTCATTATTTTCTGATTGCTCGTTTCATCGCTATAATATAAAATGCAAGAAGCTGCAATTAAGCTTACCGTTGTAGCTATTGAGATGGAGAAAGCACTGCTGTTAAGCTTGAACTTTTTTTGGTCACATCGGATGTCATTATCAACAAACTGTGTCTGTGTTTGTCAGTTAAGAGCTCGTAAAGCAAGTGGGTTAGTGGCTGCAGTATATGCGACGCTATGGCTATTGTGACCTAACCCCCGTGCACAGTTCGAGGTACCCGGCAGAAAACCTGGCACTCCCTGGCATGAAGCCTGGCGTCGGAGAATAATGTCAATGCCTCCTCTGCAGGAAATTCGTGTAAATAGATGATCCTTGAATGCCTGCACCGTGCACTCTGCTTCCCCATTTCATTGTGGATGACAGGAGGGCAAGTGGACATGCTGAGTGCCAAAGCATGTACAAAAGTTCTCGAAAGACTGTGAAAGACACCGAAGGCCATTGTCAGATACCAGTGTGACTGGCAGACCTTCCACCAAGAAAATTTTGGTGAATGCTTAGATGGCTATCTCTGAAGTGACTGAGGAGCAGTGAATCACATATGGAAAACAGGAATACGTGTCAATAACAATGAGCCAATAACCATTTAGAAAAGGGCTAACAAAATTTATGTGCAGGCGCTTCCAGGGCTGGAAACTGCTACTGCTTAAAGCTGGGTTTGTAAAGGGATGATTTGGAAATGGATATCGTCTCTTAAAAGCAGCATGATGCCCCCATGAGATGGAACCCCTGCCACGGGGGGAAGGTCAAAGCAAACTGAGGAGAAGTGTGGTATGTTAAAGCGAGTGTGAGGATATAGTTTTGTTTCCTGAAGGCAGGAAAGTAGGGAGTAGGTTTGCAAGAGAAGCTGTAGTTACATTCTATTGGACTGGATGGCATGAATGTTCCATTGAAAGATAACCATAGTAAAAGAACTGAAAAGATGTGGAATGAACAGTCATCGCTATGGCTGTGGAGGACCACAATGCGAATGCTCACAATTAGTCAAATCTAAGAGTGGAGGATCTTGGCCCATTACTTCGACAGTGGCTCCAGAGCCAGCTGAGGTCAGCTACTTGATCAACCACTGGCAATGTGCCCCGGCGACACAAAAGCGTTCCGGGGGAGGGCATCACTACTGTCCATTTCACCCTGGAATTTGAATTCATATTCTGGTCACATTACACGACGAACATCAATGTTTTATACCTCCCCGGAATCGTTAAAATGACTACTTTTATTTGGTGTGTGAATAATACATTTTATTTGAAAAAAGAAAGGTACAATGTACGCGGTAATATTAAACCGTTCCCCCCCCCCTCCCTCGACGTTTGTCAACTTTAAGAATGCACAGAAATCAGAATGTAATTAGGAGAAAGTTTTTCTTTGCACAGTTTAAAGATCCAACCTTATTCTACTTACAAATGGAGTTTCATTATTTTATGATTAGTCATTTTGTCCTAATAATGGTAGACGTAGACTGCTGCAGTTCACCTAATGATGATACGTATTAACAATACGAAAAGTGTAAAAGCAAGCTCTGCCCTTGCCTTTCACAGCTGTTATCTTTATATGCTCATAAATCTACACCACATCATTAATTTATTTGCTTTTTCATTCCTGAGCGCTACATGCTTGCGTGTGCTGTGTTGCCGTTCTTGACAGATGAATAGGCGCTTCTGGGGCATTGCAACAGTGGTGGCATGTTGGTGTGACTACTATGCTCCGCCATAGCATTGCATATACTGCAGCCACTAACAAAGTTGCTTTACAAACTCTTAACTGACAAACATGGAGTCACTATATTAGTAATAACATGTGATGTCACCAACACAAGTTCAATCTTAACAACAATGCCCTCTCCGTCACAACAGCTGCAAAAGTAAGCTTAATCGCAGCGTCTCGCGTTTTATATTATAGCGAAGAAACGACTAATCAGATAATTACAAAACTCTCTCTGTAAATAGAACAAGGGTGGATTTTTAAACTGTAAAAAGGAAAACTTTCTCCTAATTACGGTCTGATTTCTGTGCATCCTTAACCCTCCGTCGGGCGCACCTCCAGATGAAACAAAATCAGGCGCACCCGGCCTGAGAGGCCAGCCACATATTTTGTGGACTAGCTCCACCATGTTAAATCAAATGCAAAATCCGTGTTGGCTAGTCTTGAAGAGGATCTAAAGGAAGGAATTACAGCAAACTTAAAGCATAATAATGGATTTATTGAACACAATACACCCTAAACTAAAGTGACCAAAATTACCAATTTCCCACAAAGAGCATTAAAAATTGGTTGAACAGACATCCATAAAAGTAATGAAGTTATTTTTAAAAGACATTAGGCAGTCTATTCTGACATGGAATCATCTTTTCTCGCCACATTTGCAGCCAAAAACCGATGCTATGGCTCCCAAATCAACAGCTGAAACACAGGAATGGCACAGAACGTATACGTCGCTCAAGCAGATTGGTTGATGACAAGCTGAACATTCGTGATTCTTCATCCTCCTAACTCTTGTTTCAGCCATGCATGATCGACGTTTTAGCCATTTTGGAGGTAATGTGGGAGAACTTTCCCGTTCCTTGTAGGGTAAAAATTTTTTCAGTCGAGTTTGCAGCCGAATCGACATTCCACATATATTCATAGCACACACTGGCTAAATTGTCCAGTTATAAGTTGATGACACAAGGTTTTGCAATTGGTGGCGTCATTTGTAGCAATATCTTTTACACTGGATGTTGTGTAATAATGATGTGACTCTTCACACTACGAATAGTAGAAGGTATCTACTTAGACTACTTTGGCGTCTTATCGTTTCCAAAATAAAAACTCCTCACATATTTTCTTCTCTTCTTCATATTCCCGAGCTGTTCCCTAAACTTCCTGTTCAGTTGCTGAGTCCTCCTTGCCTTCTCCTACCTCATCCTGAGAGTGGGTGTCACTCTCATCGACTAAATCTTCGAGCGCGGCTCGATCTTCAGCAGTTTCGTCCTCGAGGAGGCGCATTATTTCCACAAGATCATTGGCTTAGAGGCATAATATACTTTTCTGGACATTTCAGCAGAAAATATGGATGTGATTACATAGGAAAAGAAAGGAAAACTGAAATTAGAACTCGATCAGGAGCACCCAGTCTGGAGGGCCAGGGCCGTCAAAGTTTTCTTTTTTACCGAAGGTAACGGTGAAAATCACAGAGACTTATTTTGATTGAAACGAAGTAATAAAATAAAAATATCTTGAAAAATCTCACCTTAAAAACTATAACGTAATCGGGCGCAGGCGGCCTGTGAGGCCCAAGGAGTTCCCCGTGATCCGCGTGGAAATCGATGGCAGCCTGCGGATCGGCACTGTGTGAGGTTCCCAAAGTTACGCGAGTAAACGGAGAGGCGGGCCGCTGGGCCACCACTGTTAAGCACGGGAATCAAAAGAGTGTTTTGCTGGCCTGTGAGGCCGACTGCGCCCGACGGAGGGTTAAAGTTGACATTCGCCGAAAAAAGCAAAAAAAGAAAAGAGCACGCTTTCTCTTTAATATTAACGCGTATGTCGTCCCCTTCTCAAATAAAATGTAATATTCATACACCAAATAAAGGTAGACATTTCAATGATTCCGGCGAGGTATGAAACATCGATGTTCGTCGTGCCATGTGACCAGAATATGAGCTCAAAGTCAGAGGTCAATTATTATGAAATAGACAATAAATGATGTTATGGAAGAGGAATGCCGAAAGGGAGAAGGGGAAGATTTTTTCCCCCTGCCAGACTTCTTTGAACTGTGGCGGGTAGCAATTGAAGACTCAAATGGTTGTGAGTTAGATGGGTGCAAGAAGTCTTCACGGGTATAATCCTGCTTGGATTTCTGCGTCTCTGTCTGTGAGGCAAGAGATTTCACAGGTGCAAGAAGAGGTTTGGTAGGAGATGACGAGGATGCCATCATGAAACTAGGTGGTGTTACAATAGCATCTCTGAACTGTAGGTCTCATGTCTGTGTAGAGACGTCCCGCAGTTGTCGTGGAGTAGCAACAACTGAGATAAAGGTCCCAGATGCTAATGTACTCGGTTTAAGACTGGTACACAGTTTCCTTGCGACTTGTGTCGGTACCTTTTCTTTGACCCGTATTTCTTGAATTGATCGCTCGTCACAATAACTGGGACAGTCACGGGAGGAGGCGACGAGGTTACCTATGCAGTTTAGGCAGTGAGGGGAAGGAGGTGGGCAACACCCTCATGAGCATCCCTGCCCACCTAGTTGGGTTTTTACACAACTGCCTGGTGTGGTTATAATACTGACACTGGTAGCAGCGGGTGGGGTTGGGGATATAAGGTAGGACGGTGCTTTGATCTTGGGAGGCAGTCACTCAATCAAAAGTAAAAAAAAGTGTGGGTTGGGACCAATTTGTTGATGACCCTATTCATAACCCTAAGTACCGCTGTGACGCCCTGATTGGAGAGGTAATCCTCGATTTCCTCCTCGGTCAATCCATCAAGCAGATTACCGTAAACAACCCCACGAGAGTAGTTCAGAGTAAGGTGGGCCTCCACTTGCACTGGGTAACCCTGAAGAAGGGTGGCCTTGAGTTACCTTTGAGCCTGAAAGGCACTGTCTGATTCAATCATTAAGGTACCGTTGCGCAGACATTTGCAGGACTTCACAGGGCCTGTGATCGCATCAACACCTTTTTGGATGATGAACAGTTGATAGCTTTGACCATCTTCGGTACGTGTTACTACAAGGTATCGAGGTGCAGTTGGTAAACGAATTTTGTGAGTCCTGAGACTCTTTTCTATCCTTTAACTTTCTTTTTGGGATCCCATTGCGAAGAAATTCCCCATGATTGCCAGTGTCTTCGATGCCGCGTTCCTTCCTACTGGGGGGGCCCCTTCTACGGCAGCACACCCGCCTTAGGTGATTGTCTACACCTCAGGTCACACCTTCCGAACTCTGGACGGAGGGACCAATCGGCACAGGCAATCACTCCGCCCTGGGCCTGACCTTAACCAGGGGATTCGCACAAATCCTATATTCCAACCAGGGGCTGGGACTTACGTGTTATCACACTCACCTTTTACGCGTCAAACGTGTGGGCGGCCTTCAGGAACGCACAGGGAGGAAGAAATAAGAAATGAAGAGGAACCTCAAACGCCGAATCGGAAGAAAGAATAAGCAAGATGAGGAAGAAGAAGGATGTAAAGAGTATGAAAGAAGAAACCAGATAAATTCACCAATACTACATATCTCTGGTTTCCTGGAGGAGGCACAAGCCTCCGCCCCAAGAGAGGGGAAAAGGATAGTGGGAGAGTGGTCATGCAGAATGGAAGGGAAGAAGTGCTGCAAAGGCTGGGGTCCCTGGTAGCCAAGCACGTACTCACCAAAGAGTGGTGAGCCCCCAGGGAGGGTAAGGGGGGGGGGGGAATTGCCTGCTGCATGGTTGCCATGACCTCCCTATGTTGCTCAACCAAAACCTGAACTATAGCTTCCGTGCCACAACTAAGGTACAAAACCAGAAAAACAACACAACACGCGAAAGGACGACCCCATTCATCGCCAATTGTTTAGTACGCAACACACAATCGTCCATAGCACTGTGTCTGGCTTAGCAGAGTCTGTCTCTGGGTGCTGCTGACTTGGCACTGACTGGGCCCGGGCTGTGCTGACTGAGATGATGATGATCTGCCGGTAGAGTACTCTGCAGACAATCCGCATGTGCGCTCTGGTGGACAGATCTTACATGCTATCTGCTGTACATGGCGTGCTCTGCCAGTGCGTGCCTCGGGCGACCGTTCTTGAGGCTACTGCAATAATAATGTTCTACAAAACTATGGCCTTCGCCACTTTGCTATAAGGAAGCTTAAAATGAAAAGCTCTAACAATGACATCCACTGAAACAGTACTTCTTCCTGCTGTTAAAGAGATGATTTAGTCAATAAAATTTAAGGAACTAAGACATACTCAATATTCACAGTGTTAGGGACAAATAAAGTGAGTGCAATAAACTGGAGTAATTCTTCTAACAATAGAAAAACTACGTTGGAATGTCAATAATAGAGGACACACAACAATTCACTGTAAAGATGATTGCTAAGCAGCAGACAGGAATGTAAAATAGACAATCACATTCACACATCTTAATTTTTTGCCCATAGTCTTCATTAGAAAGAGAAAACATTACTGTAACAAAATCACTCACACACAACTAAAGCACACTTGGCCATCATCTGTTTAAGTTGTATGTATGTGAGCCAAGTTCTTTTGAGAGCTTCAAGAAATAGACCCATCATTATGAGAAACTCGGTAAGCCTGAGAAAATGATGCTTCAAAATAGGCTAGTTAGCTAAATTTTCGAATAAATATTGTGTGTGTGTGTGTGTGTGTGTGTGTGTGTGTGTGTGTGTGTGTGTGTGTGTGTGTGTTATTCTTCATCCTGGTGTCATTCATCCTAGCAGATACACGTAGGGCTTTGTCAAGTCTGGAGAGAAATAAGACATTGATGGCAGACTGAAGTTGAGCATTTCCCACAAAAGTTAAGTTTCACATTTAAGTCGGGTATGATGTACAGTTTTAATCTTTCACTAAGACTGACACCACTGCTGGGTAAATGCTATGACTGAAATAAATGCAAGGAGAAACTGGTGGCAGTTTTCACCATAATTCAAGAGGTTTCTCACAAAGTAAGAAAATAAGTTAAACTGTTGTGTATTAACATGTTTTCTGGACGGAAGGCAAAATCCGGAATACAACCAGAATATCATTGAGGGCATAGGGTGCAGTGATACTCTGAAAGGAAAAGGCTGAATGGGGAAAGGAATTCCTGGCAGGCCACAGCAAACCAGTCATACAAGGTGGAATGGTTGCTGCATCTGGACAGTGGGAGTAGTAGATCTTTGCACTGCTAGGTGGCGAGAGCTGCTTATCTGACGGGTCAGTGTACAGAGTGGCATTCAGCTGGGAGGACATAATGTGTGTCCACAGAGATTTCCGTAATACTCTGTTTGGTGTGTGACAATTTTACGATGGACCCACAAAGAGAACAGAGTATGCGTATCAAATTCTGTGCGAATCTCAGGAAACGTGCTACAGAGACCCCTGCAATAACTCAACAAGTGTTTGGGGGACAGAGCACGAGGCGTACGCATATGTTTGAGTGGCATGCTTGGTTCAGGGCCAGCTGTACATACATACATAGAAGATGATGCTTATACTGGAAGACCTGTAAGCTGCACAATGCCAGACATTGTTGCCAAACTTCAACAACTGGTTTGTGCGGATCAATGGCCGAACCATTCGAGACCAGCGGATGAAGTGGGTATTGGTTATGGGACATTTCAAGGAATGTGGAATGCTGAATTGGGCGTGCATTGTGTATCCGCAAAATTTGTACCGAGGATCTTGACTGCCAATCAAAAGGCACAGTGTAAGACTACAACTCGTGATCCAACCTTCTTGTCGCGGTTTATCACCAGTGACGAGAGCTGGATTTAGGATTATGACCCAGAGAGAAAACAACAATCGTCCCGGAGGAAGAGTCCGGGCTCTCCGAGACCCAAAAAAGCGAGATAGGTGATAAGCAAAGTTAACAGAATGTCATCGTTTTCTTTGACACCAAAGGAATTGTGCACAAAGAATCTGTCCAACCCAACCAAAAAGTGAATCCTGCGTACTACTGTGATGTTTTTCGAGGCTCCGTGATAATGTGCAGCGACAACGGTCCGAACTTTGACAACAACAGAACCGGATGCTGCATCATGACAACGCAACCTATCATGTGACCTCGTTCACCAGGACCTTTTTGGCCAAAAACATCACAGTGGTTTTAACGCTACCACCGTACTTGCCAGATTCGGCACGGCGCAACTTCACACTATTCCCAAAACTGAAACTCAAGTTGAAAGGCTATCAGTTCGACACTCTAGAAAGGATTCAAGAAGCATGCGATACTAAACACCCTCAAAGAACAAGACTTGCAGGATACGCTTGCCCAGTCTCAGAAGTGCTAGGACCAGGGTGTACTTGTGGATGGGAACTATTTTGATGGTGATTGTCACTATTAGTCCAAAGGTACGTTTTCAACAGGTGGCAGCACCAGACCCAAAAATTTTGGATAACACCTCGTATGACTTAAGACATTGTTTGTTGGAGTGATACATTCTGTATGAAGTTAAGAGTGCTCAACTTTAAGCAGACATTTAATAATGTGAAAACTCAAAAGTATGTATTTTTAACCCAAATTTTCATCAGTGCTTAGAAAGACATAATGATGATAATATTAAATACGAAGTACTTCCTAATGTCCTCCAAAATTATATTAATTTCATCATGAAACAGTTTTCAGCTCCTTAGGCCATTTTCAAGAACATGGAACTAGGAGAAATTTCGAAATTGACTCTGAATAATGAAAATATGGTTTGGATAAGATCATCCAGAGGCATTGTTTTACTGGCATAACACTTACAAGATGCAATGAGACTAAGTAAGAGTTTTCTGTCATCTGCGAGATTATGGCCGTGAAGATGGGATCTTACTAGATAGAATTGACAAAGAATGTAAAAGAAGTTCAGAGAAGGGCAGCAGTTATTGTTTTATTACAAAATAAGGGAAAGAGGGTGATGGACAGTGAACTGTGCTGGTGAGACTTACACCCCCCTGCCTCGGCTTGAACCTTTGCTAGTTCCCGCCTCTCCTCCACCTTCCCACAGCTAGCAGCCTGTCCTCACCTGTGTAGTCTGTGCACATTCCACTGGGCAGCACTGGCTTACTCCCACACCCATACCTTCCAAACTCCCCATGATGTCTCCTAACCACCACCTCCAACTGCAACTGCCACAGGTACTGGCACATCACAATTGCCAATACTTGTCGAATTTTTAGAGCGTGTGATGTGACGTGTACTGTGAGACACTCTGTAGCCTACACGTGTCCATCAGGAGCAAACGGCTTAGGCTGCTCACAGAGGGAGTGATTCCATTCCACAATAATGTGTATCCACATATCTCCGGAGTCACACAAAGTGTACTGGCCGTGTTCGAGTGAAAGCAGCTCGAGCATCTGCCCTACGGCTCAGAAATGTCACCCTGTGACTTCCATCTGTTTGGTCCACCAAAAAAACAAAAAAAGAAAAAAAACATCTCAAAGGGCAGCACTTCAAGTATGACGAAGAACTGAAGGACGAGGACTGGCTCTCGTCACACAACTAGGAATTGCAGGAACAGGAAATCCTTTGGCTTGTTAAACAGTGGGATAGTTGTGCTGACTTTTGATTACTTTTGAATAGAGACTTCAATTATATCAACAGTGTTGTTCCATATCTTTTCATTGGAACATCCCTCATATTTTCTAAGTTTGCTATCAGGTGTTTGGAACTATTGCTATTTATACAGAGCATCTATAAAAGCATCCAATGACCACATGTTATCCACTTTTAAGCCAAATAGCCAACCAAATTACTTCAAATTGTGCATCGACACTACAAATTACTACAAATTACTGGATTTTTTAGGCCTAAGTCCTTTATAAGAAATACAAAACTGTGAATTCTCAGCACAGACAAGTAATCAAAATTGTGTGTCTGCAGGCTGCACTGGGTGCAGGTTAAGAGGGTTTGCAACAGCTCATATGTAAGTCACAGAATTCACCCACTTTGCATTACATGTGTTGCATTATGTATACACAATGCTCATGGATTTGCATCTAATTTAAGGGGTCAGTCCAGACCTGACACTCCAGAATCCCTTTATCCTTTACTTCTTGTTGAAATAACACTGCCTTACAGAATATGTTACATATTTACAGTCTGTCACTACAAATAGAACCAGTAAGAACTCAAATGACAGCATATTTACAATATGTGCTTTCATGACCTTCCAGTAACAATTTTACTCGGATTTGGTAAAGATACTTTTAACCAATAGAGCACATTTTAGAGACATCTTCCTGGTGTGTAAAATGTGAAAGAAACTAGTGTGAGAATAGCAGTTTATTTTGATCAACTATGATAATCTTTGGTATTTCCAAATAGAATCCAATATGAAACTTCCTGGCAGATTAAAATTGTGTGCCGGAACCGGGACTCGAACCTGGGACCTTTGCCTTTCGCGGGCAAGCGCACTACCGACTGTGCTATCCCGACACGACTCACGATGCCGCCTCACAACTTTACTTCTGCCAGTACCTCGCATCCTACTTTCCAAACTTCACAGAAGCTCTCTTGCAAACACGCAAGACTAGCACTCCTGGAAGAAAGGATATGGTGGAGACATGGCTTAGCCACAGCCTAAGGGATGTTTCCAGAATGAAACTTCACTCTGCAGCGGAGTGTGCGCTGATATGAAACTTCCTGGCAGATTAAAATTGTGTGCCGGAACCGGGACTCGAACCTGGGACCTTTGCCTTTCGCGGGCAAGCGCACTACCGACTGTGCTATCCCGACACGACTCACGATGCCGCCTCACAACTTTACTTCTGCCAGTACTGGCAGAAGTAAAGTTGTGAGGCGGCATCGTGAGTCGTGTCGGGATACCACAGTCGGTAGTGCGCTTGTTTCATATCAGCGCACACTCCGCTGCAGAGTGAAGTTTCATTCTGGAGAATCCAATATAATTGAACTTTCAAGGCAATATGCCTACCTAATGTCTGGAGTTCATAACATTTCAGTAACCCTATGCAAGAAATGTGCTAAAATAACATGAAAATATTGTCACATCGAAAACTGCAGATGGTCCACAATTCAAAGGCTGGGCGTTAATAGAGCACAAAACTTTACACTTATAACAGGTTTATTGCTGACACAAGCATACATTCAGCACAGACTGCCTCATTCCTGTAATGCTCCACTATTTGTACATAGAAAGAATTTTCTAGAACTTACAGGTTCATCAAACATAAGAAACATGTCGAACATTCTAGAAATAGTCAATACAAAGAAATAAATTTTTTTTCTGCCAATGGCGAGATTTAAACTGGGTTCTGCCAACGCAGCCATCTGTGCCGCTAACCACTGCACCATGCGTGCAGTCAGAAGACTCGCAGCATTGCTCCCTTTCCTGAAAGAACAACGACCTGACAGGCAGCATATGACACAATATGAACCAAAGTATCTCTTTAGTAACTTTTCCAATCGCCCAACTTTCCGTACAGGGCTAAAATTCCATACCAGACCTCCTGGCTGTACACAACAGGTTGTTTCTTGTTGTTATACTGCTGACAGCCCTTCTCCTGGGCATCCAGTGTCTGTATGCAAGCCAGCTGTCTTGCTTCTTTGACCCTGGTGATGAGTTGTTTCACAGAGTCATCCTGAGTGTCGTCCGGTTGAAACAGGAACAGCGAATCCATTGCCGTCTCTGCTTCACGACCATGGAGTAGGAAAAATAGGATGAAGTCTGTGGTGTCTTGCCTTGCTGTATTATAACCAAAATTCACATCTGTCAGTATTGTATCCCAATCCTTTTGCTCAACATCGACAGCATACCTGCAAACGTCTTGTTAAAATGTCCTGCAAGACCATTTGTCTGAGGATGGTATGCAGTTTTATCCTGTGGACACGTCGCAAAGTGACATTACCTTTGATACTAGATTTGACATGACTACTTTTCCTTGATCAGATATCATCACACATGCTGCACCATGCTTCAAAATAATGGCTTCTACTAGGAATTTTGAGATCTCTAGAGCTTCTTAAGTCACAACAGGTTTGGAGACAACATAGTGGGTAGGGTAAACTATTACCCATCAGTTACTGGTTGTCGACTTTGGGAACCAGCCTAAAAGGTCGATTCCAATCCGGTGGAATGGAGTTGCTGCAGGTGGAATTGTTACCAGATGCTCTGGAGGTAATTGCAGTACATGCTTTCGTCTCTGGCACTCCTTACAGTGACTCACGTAGTGCCTGACAGATCAGTAGAGATCTTGCTAGTAATATCTGCGTCTGATTCTGTTTAGGATCTTCACCAATCCCAGATTGCCGGATATTGGAGAATCGTGAAAATACTTGAGAATAGCTGGTTGGAGATGAGCTGGAACAACTAGTAGCCATTCAGGGAGCAATGGATCTTAATTGCTGTTATACAATGTACCGTTGAAACTATCCTTTGGTCAGTTCTCCTTTATCCAAGTCCTCTGTGGTTTGGAATAACACTAGATCTTCACTCTGTTCAGCTGTGATGTCACCTAACTCAGTGAGGGCTGAAATTTCATCCAAGCCATTGTGTTAGGCTAATTAATTTCTTAAAAGTCAGTTGGTGTCCTTATGTTTATGTCCGTTTTTGAATAGGTTTGTGATATCCTACACTTGAAGTCTTAGTCCCCATCTTGCTAGTCGACCTGATGGATCCACCAAACTGGTCATCCAACATCAATAATTGTGGTCTGTCACGGCGGTGAATGGTTTACTTTTTGTAGAGTGGTTTATATCTGACTTTGAGAGAACTCTCTATGCACAGGCTATCACCTTTTCAGCACTGTCCTGAATTTGTACAAGCACTGCACCAATCCCATAACCATTAGCACCTGTGTGAAGTACGGTTTCCACATTCTCGTCTTAAAAGGCTAGAACTGGTGTGGAAGTTAAACCCTTCTGGCCTGCCTGGTAAGCTCTTTCTTTCATCTCATCCCAGTAAAACTTGGCATCTCCCTGCAGAAGTTCTTGCAATGGACGTGCATATCTTCAAAAATCTTTTATGAAACAACGGGAGTATGAGCACAGCCCAAGAAAACTTCTCTCAACACGGACGTGCTGAGGAGTTGGAAACACTGTGACTGCCCTTACTTTATCTGTATCAGAACAGACACCATCTTCGTTCACTAGGTTCCCCAGGATTTTTATCTCTCTGGAGACGAAGAGGCATTTCTTTGGGTTGAGGAGGAATTCTGCTGCCTGAACACACTTTAACCCAGTGGCAAGGCGGCTTAGATGTTTCATAAATGTCATTGATAAAACGACAATGTCATCTACATAACAAAGACATGTCGTCCATTAAAGATATCAAAGCAAGTTGTCCATCATGCATTCAAATATGGCCGGGGATTACGTAGTCCAAACAGCATGACTTTTAATTCATAGAGACCCTCATGTGTGATAAAAGCAGTCTTCTCCCTGTCAGCTTTGTCAACCTCAATTTGCTAGTTACCTGTCTGCATGTCCATGGTTGATATGTATGTAGCTCTTTCCTCTCCGGGGGACACCACCTTGACGAAGCACTGTCTGTGTGGGTGGAGAGGCTTGCGCATCCGTGGGAAGCTGAGGGCTATACTGAAGGTAGAGAACCTACTGCCGGAAAGGCCTCAGCTGATGGATCAGACTAAGAGTGTCTCACAATATCCCGTCTTCCTTATCCTCTCCCAGTCCTTTGCCAATTCCTTTCCCAACCCAAGGTGTGATGCGATCCGTGTCGAGGGGTGTGTGGCACATGGGTGGATGTGTCTTGAATGGAGCATCAGGGATACCGGGCGACCTCCCTGCCTTGCATGGTCCTTGGTGTGGACCATATAAATCCCCAAATCGCGTTGGACTAAGATGAACAGAGAAAGAAAGTATTTTAAAAGAATCTGAGGGGGCAATCTGAGATCTCAGATACTCAGACATCAGGATCAGGACTGATGGAGTGTACTCTTACTTCTGAATCAGGGTATAAACCTGAGCAAGAAGTGGGAACTGTGGTGTCACACAAGTATGAAGTGCGTGCCACGTACTTACGCCGCAAGCCACCATGCACGCACGGCGCGGCGTTCTTACAACGTCAGCCACGAGCGCCCTCTGCAGCAACTCCCGCCCGTGGCCACCACTGAACGAAATCGTTCACTTGGGTATCAGATAGGCACCAGTTAGGACTTGGCTATCGGGTAGGCACTAGGAATCATCAGTAGGCAGGCCTCTATCTAAACTATGTATCAGCATTCTGCAGTCAAGAACTATGTAAAAGTTAAGTATTACCAAGACTCCGCGAAATATATATCTTGTTCTAATTGAGATTAGTGTTCTAGATTCTGCTATCCCACTGGCTGGTCACCTCCGTACCTGCACACGTGTGCATCCTTTATTCCTGTGTCGGTCTCTTTCTACTCGGCCACCGACACCTACGACAACCGGCGGAAACGAGACACAAAAGGAAAAGTTACAGAGAAGTTGGACCAGATTAGGATTAAGGCCTTGTCTGGGGCTCAGAGGAGGAAACTTCTCAAGGAACAGAAACAAAATGAATGAAAAGAATGGCTTCCTAAGCATAAGTGGAGAGAATCAAAAGGGCTTGAGCCCAAGACACCAAAAAAAAACTGCCTCAGGTCGAAGGGGATACACAGACCCCCTCGACGTCAAAGACAGGTGGCAAGATGGTTAGGGAGGAATCTAAGACTCCCTCCTCTCTGGACAAGCGTGATTCTAAAAGGCTGAGCAAGGAAATAGGAAAACAGACCTATAGTACTGCAGTCTCTGTCTTTAGAATGGCGGTTGTCCAAGAAGGATATCCACTAGTGAGCATCACCTCGCAGCAGGAGCAGCTCATGCAGATGGCCCTCTTTGAAGAGATTGGGGGGGGGGGACGCTGGTCCAGGACCTAAATTCAGGAGGGTCTATCTAGATCGTGGTGCCCTCATTTTTGTCTGTGAGGGGGAGCACTCAGCAGAATGGCTTAAGGACAAGGTGCCCATGATATCCCCATGGGAGGATGCGAAGCTGCTGGTCAAGACAGCAGCCGAACTCCTGAAGACCGCAAAGGTATCAATATGGGTACCAAAGATCCTTAAGGATGCCTCTCCAAAGACTCTGTTCAAGAAAATAAGGGTCCAGAACCCAAAAGTCTCGACAGAGGATTGGAGGGTAATTAACCAAAAGGTTGTTCTGGAACAACAAACCCTGGTGGTGGAGGTCGGAGAGAAGTCCCTGAAGGCAATGCAAGAGCTAGGCCTGAAACTGTTTTTAGGGTTATCGCAGGTCGCCGTCAGGGTAATCAAAGACCTTAAAGGCAATAATGGCAGCCAGATGGTGACAAAGTGCTGCAGATAAACCTGCAGCACAGTAAAGGAGCCACTGCTGCCCTGAGCCGTCACCTGGGGAGACAGGAGGTGGACTTGGATCTGATACAAGAACCCTGTTTATACAAAGGGGGTGTACTGGGCCTTGGTGGTACTGGAGGTAAACTGATTTATGCTAGAAATCTAAAAAACTCCAGAACATGCATTTATGATAGAAATGGAATCCCTTTCATACCAATGATGGATTTTTGTTCCAAGGATCTGGTGACCATCAGGATGCAGCAACGTGAGGAAGGTATCACGAGGGAAATTGTTTTGGCCTCAGCATACCTTCCTTACGAAGACAGCTCTCCCCCTTTTTTGGAAGTGAGGAGACTGACGGAAGCCTGCCATCAGCAAGGTGACCAACTGTTGGTGGGATGTGATGACAATGCCCACAACCTATCATGGGGCAGCAAGGACACCAACAGTAGAGGTGAGCACCTTCTTGAATTTCTCCTATCTAACAACTTGGAGATCCTGAATAGGGGTGATGAACCTACATTCAGGAATAGTAGAAGGGAAGAAGTAATTGACATAACTTTAGGTTCCATGATGATGGGAAGTTACGTCAAACAGTGGCATGTGGTCCTGGAGCCATCCTCATCAGATCACATGTATATTAAATTCAAGGTTGAAATGGGAACCAAACAGACCATGGGCTATAGGAATCCCAGGAAAACGGACTGGGAGACACATAGGAGAGATCTTGACTTCAGCCTATCGGAAATTAAAACTTAGATAAGGAATCCAGCAGAGCTTGAGGAAGTAGCAGAGGCCGTAACCTCTGATATAGTGACCTCATACCAGGACAACTGCTCAATCACCAAGAAGTGCACAAATAGGAGTGTGCCTTGGTGGAATAGCAACCTGGAAATGCAAAGGAAACAGGTACGAAGACTGTTTAATCTTGCGAGGCGCAAAGGACAATGGGCAAAGTATCGTGAGGCCCTTGTCAATTACAACCTTGCCATCAGACGGGCAAAGGAGACATCCTGGAAGGTATTCTGTGAGGAAGTGGAGGGCACGGCTGCTCAAGCGAGACTTCATAAAATCCTCACTATAGTACCAACTAATCCATGAGGAACATTGAGGAAGGAGGATGGGGAGTATACAAAGACAGCACATGAAACGCTGGAACTGCTCCTCAAGACTCACTTTCCTCAATATCCACTGGGGGATAACTCAGACCAGAATGTGATTCCTGAGAGACAACGGGTCTCAGGTATTCGCAAAGAGGACTGGGATCTGGCCAAGGAGTGTGTCGATTTCAGTAAGGTCCGATGGGCGGTGGGAACATTTCAACCATTCAAGTCACCTGGCCCCGATGGAATCTTTCCAGCTCTCCTGCAACTAGCGGGAGAAAATATTATTAGATTCCTATGCAGGTTATTCAGGGTTAGCCTAGCAGCAGGAATTATTCCCAATGCCTGGAGGGCAGTGAAGGTTGTCTTCATTTCAAAACCAGGGAGAATTGATCCTACCAAGGCTAAGGATATTAGACCAATCAGCCTGTCCTCCTTCATTCTTAAGACATTGGAAAAGCTGGTTAATGTGCATGTTGGAGAAAGGAGGTTAAGTAGGGCTCCTCTACATTCAAACCAACATGCATATCAGCCAGGTAAATCACGTGAGACAGCTCTCCACCAACTCGTTGGGAAGATGGAGAAAGCACTACACTTTCAGGAAATAGCCCTCTGTATCTTCCTGGACATCAAGCGGGCTTTTAGCAACACGACCTTCGATTCCGTGGTTAGGGCAGCAGAGGTGCATGACCTAGGGACCACTATATGTAGGTGGACTAGGGCCATGCTCAGTGGAAGAAAGGTAGAGGCTACCATGATGAATGAAAAAACAGTAATCAACACCACTAGGGGTTGCCCGAAAGGAGGAGTTCTTTCCCCTTTATTGTGGAATCTAGTGGTGAATGATCACATTGGAGGATTAAACTCTAAGCAGTACTTTTGCCAAGGATACGCAGATGATCTTGTCATAGTAATACTTGGCAAATTTGCTGACACAGTCAAGAATATGGCACAAGGTGCATTGGGCATTGTGCAAGACTGGTGCAGAAAACAGGATCTGGGAGTTAGTCCTCAGAAGACTGTTGTTGTACAATTCACAAAGAAGCATATCCAACATTCAAGTTGGAATCTAAAGCTTTTCAATTAAGCGCTACCTGTGAAGGGGACAGTGAAATATCTAGGGGTTACCTTAGATGAGAAACTTACATGGCCCCCTCACATTAGGAATATTTGCTCCAAGGCAAGAGGTACTCTGATAAGTACCAGAAGAGCTTGTGGCAAAAATTGGGGCCTGGGCCCCAAGGGCATGCACTGGATATACACCACGGTGATTAGACCCAGGATCACCTATGGGGCAGTCGTGTGGTGGAAGAAGGTAGAACAGCAGGTTGCTGCTAAGGAGCTTGGTAAGGTGCAGATATTAGCCTGCTTAGCCATAATAGGCGGAATTAGCAGCACACCAACTGCTGGGATGAAAACCATGTTGGATATGCTCCCATTATACCTTTGGCTCAAGATGGAGGCAGCAGCTTGTGCATACAGACTCAAAACTGACAAAAACTGGAACTCTTTGGGATATCCAGAATCACACACTAAAATGGTGAGTGAGGTAAATATAGGATAGGTTGGGGAAATGCCAGCCGACTATATTATAACCCCATACAGCTTCAACAAGCCTTTCAATATAACAATTGGAAGTAGGGAGCAGTGGGAGGAAATAGTTCGACACGGTATGGGGGATATTGTCTGGTTCACTTATAGGTCAAAATCAGACCAAGGCATTGGGGCCGGGGTATACGGGATGCAGCCAAGACTGGAGGGTGTCATCTCTCTAGGAAAACTGGCCTCAGTATTCCAGACTTATATCACTGCCATCAGGGCGTGTGTAGAGGAGAATTTGTGTAGGTGCTACAAAGACCGTAGCATCTATATCTATTCAGACAGCCAGGCAGCCCTGAGATCACTGGCAGCTCCTGCAACAAGGTCTAAAATTGTTGCAGAATGTGACAGGGTTCTCGTCGAGCTAGGGGAAAGCAATAGAGTAAACCTACTGTGGGTCCCTGGCCGCTCGGGGATCAGTGGCAACGAACATGCTGACAGATTAGCCAGGATGGGGGCAGAGACACCATTTATTGGACCAGAACCTGTCCTGACAATCACCAAGGCAATTGTGAAATTGGAGCTACGTAACTGGCTCAGAAGACAGCACATAGAATATTGGACCGAAGTCTATCAACAAAAACATGGCAAGGTAATGATGCCAAAGCCATGTTTTAAAAGAAGCTCTGCAATCCTGGGCCTGAACAGGAGAGAGATTAGACTCATGGTTGGATTGCTGACAGGCCATGGAAATTTCAAAAAACACCTACATACAATGGGAATAACAGAAGAGGGCCCTAAATCTACGATCTGTGATGACAGTGATGAGACTGCATCACATCTAATCTTCAAATGCATTGCATTTGAGAGTAAAAGGCACAGAACATATGGGACAACCAGACCCGAAGAAATTGTGTCTAATAAAGAACTGGTAAAGGGACTCCTTGCACTGTTCAAGGGTATTGGTTGGCTTCACTAGATATACAGGGAGCGATACCGCACAATAAACTTAGTTTCGGTGCGGGGCAGTGGCGGGTTGGACCAAGACTGTTTTGGCTTCCCTGAGAAAATCAATCAAATGTAGCTCTTTGCAAACAGTGTAAGGTGTCAAAACTTCTTGGCAGATTAAAATTGTGTGCCGGAACCAGGACTATAACGTGGGAAGTTTGGAAAGTAGGAGGCAAGGCTGGTGGAAGTAAAGTTGTGAGGCGGCATCATGAGTCATGTCGGCTCACTCGGTAGAGTGCTTGCCCGCCAAAGGCAAAGGTCCCAGGTTCGAGTCCCGGTTCCGGCACACAATTTTAATCTGCCAGAAAGTTTCATATCAGTGCACACTTCACTGCAGAGTGAAAGTTTCATTCCAGTCTAAGGTGTCGTCAATGCGCGGCAATGGGCAGACATTATTATTTGTGATTTTGTTCAGCCATCAATAGTCGACACAGAAGCGCAACATGCTAAGCTTCTTCTTCACAAGTACTACCGGAGATGACCAGGCACTCTCTGAAGGTCGAATAATGTCACTGTGCAACATCATCTCCACTTCTCCCTGAATTATCCATCTTTCAGCTGATGTCACAATATACGAATGCTGGCTAATTGGTGGATGATCCTCAGTATTGATACAGCATTTTATTGTGGGCCGTTACATCTGGCTCTTCTCCTACCTGTTCCAGAATACACCTGAAAATTGGTGTTGTATGGTTAACACCCATCCCCATAAAGCAAGGTGGGGTGGCTTGTGTGCCTAAACGATACAAATAGCCATACTATAGGTACAACCTGAACAGAGGGGTATCTGTGGAGAGGACAGACAAATGTGTGGTTCCTGATGAGAGGCAGCAGCCTTCTCAGTAGTTACAGGGGCAACAGTCTGGATGATTGACTGAGCTGGCCTTGTAACATCAGCTAATGTGGCTTTGCCACGAAGCTACTGCAAACGGCTGAAAACAAGGGGAAACTACAGGCTTTAATTTTCCCGAGCACATGCAGCTATACTGTATGAACACATGATGATGGCATCCTCTCGAGTAAAATATTCTGGAGGTAAAATAGTCCCCCATTTGAATCTCCAGGTGGGGACTACTCAGGAGGATGTGATCATCAGGAAAGACAGCACTGGCATTCTACGAATCAGAGCGTGGAATGTTAGATCCCTTAATTTGGTACGGAAGTTAGAAAATTTAAAAAGAGAAATGGATAGGTTGAAGTTAGATATAGTAGGGATTAGTGAAGTTTGGTCGCAGGATGAACAGAATTTTTGGGTAGGTGAACAGAGGGTTATAAATACAATTACAGTTGGGGGGGGGGGGATTACAGGAGTAGGTCTGATAATGAATAAGAAAATAGGAATGTGGGTAAACTACTATGAACAGCACATTGATCGCATTATCATAGTCAAGTAAGATACAAAGCCAACACTGACCACAGTAGTACAGGTTTACATGTATATGCACACTAGCTCTGCCAATGATGATGAGTTTAAAGAAATGTAGGAGGAGGTAAAGGAAATTATTCAGACAATTAAGGGAGAGGAAAACTTAATTGTGATGGGAGACTGGAATTCGGTAGTAGGAAAAGAAAGAGAAGGAAAAATAGTAGGTGAATATGGACTGGGCAGAAGGAATGAAAGAGGACATCACCTGGTAGAATTTTGCATGGAACATAATTTAATCATAACAAACACCTGGTTTAAAAATCACTAAAGAATGTTTCATACGTGGAAGAGACCAGGAGTCACCAGTAGGTATCAGATAGATTTTATAATGGTAAGACATAGATTTCGGAACCAGTTTCTTAACTGTAAGACATACCCAGGGGCAGTTATAGACTCTGACCGTAACTTGTTGGTCATGAGCTGTAGGCTGAAACTGAAAAAAACCAAAAAGGTAGGAAAATAAGGAGATGGAATCTGGATAAATTGAAGGAACCTGAAGTTCTTCAGAATTTCAGGGGGAGTACTGATAAATAGCTGGCCCATTTCGGCTCACCCCCTTCGGATAATGCTATTGTCTGAGAATAAAATGTGTACTCCCAGCGTGCTGTTGGTTACTTCGGTGACAACGAGGATATTGATTTCATGTTTCTTTATGTTTGGCCGATCAAGTTGGCACTTTGCTGTCTAATCTTCAGTCATTGCTGCAGGTTTCGACTCAACACAATGCCTCTCTCACCTCATCTATTTACACCTTGACTCGGTATGTGTCACAACAAGTCAGGTTGCAGTTTTCAATGCCCGTACCTAGGTTTCCATCTTTCAATTAAAATGCCTATGATTGGTCGAACTGTGAGCAGCATCTGTGTCAATATTTCATGGATTTCCAGGTGTCTAATGACAGTAAGCAAAAGGCTTATTTCCTTTTGTAGCTTTTGCCTCATCTTTTCTGTTTGTTAGGTGATACGGCACCACTTCAGGTGCAGGTGTCCCTTTCTTTTTCAGATATCTCTTCCCTCTTTGCTACATACTTTAGCTGCCGCTCTCATGTTGTGTCTGATGGCATATCATTTTACTGCTCGAGTAAACAGCCGGGGCAATCTTACTGTAAATGGAAAATGGAATTTCAGTCAGAACAGCACAGGGATTCATATGTGGACTCTATGGCCTGTGATTTTTCGCTCTGCTTTGCTCCCAACCTTGTAATTCGTTAATTGACCCTTCAGTCCTCTGACCCCCTTTGGCGGAGGTCGTGTGTATAGCGTATCCTTATGAGATGGTGGTCGTCTTTCCACATGGGGTGAGGTGTCTTCCCTTGATGATTAAGCCCAGTTACCACTAAGCCTATTTGGCAGTGACTGTAGGTGTCTGGGAATAAGGAACTCGGAACCGGAGCAGTTGGTCGGCTGTTCGCATGTTGCCGTTGTGGCAAGTGCTTGCAGGCCTCGCAACCCCCATTCTGCTGCCTCGGCAGCCCCTGGTGTATAGCATGCAGAGGGGGCAGCACTGCACGTCTCCCACTTCAGAGAGCTAACAGTGCTCATGTCCTCCTTGTGGGCATCTAATTCTCGGGATTTATGTCCATACTGAGGGGCTTTGTGTCACTGCAGAATTTCGGGTGCACTGTCTGGGTGTGTCGCTCCACCACTCGGAGCCACAACAAGCCCTCACAGCCTCGCAATTTTGGAGAGTCTCCTAAGTGTTGTTCCCATCAGCTTACAGACACTGAAATTATTGTTGGTGCAGATGAGATCTCTGCTCATCTGCTTGTGCAAGACTGGAACAGCAACTGGCACGCCACTGCTCCATCTAATGAACTCCGGTCCATCAAGTTGACCACTGAAGCTTGGAGTTTTTCTTATGCAATTCTTGGAAGAAATCTATTGTCCTCTGCCATGTCATCGGATATTCCAGGCTGACCGATTGTGGTTGTGGAGCCCTACAATCTGTGACTCTTATCTCAGTGGAATGTCCACTCCTCTTGGTGCTACATGCCAAATACAGTATTCCACACTCATTGCCCTCGGTTTTGGCAGACGATTCATGGATAGCTGACATAGTCCTTGGGTTTCTGCATGATAGCAGTTTTTACTCTCAGTTATAAGATTTTATCTCTGACATTTAGACAGGATGGATGGGTTTGTGGCTCACTGCGAGCAGCAGAGTTTGGTTCCCCCCCCCCCCCTCGCCGCATACACACGTCCCAAAGACATCCACTTCTCCTTTTACCTTGTTTTTAGCATTGTTTACTTCTTCCATTTTTAGACTTCTGCTTTAGGAGCATACTGTTCACCAGTACAAACTCATTGTCAATGAATGGGGGTTATAGAGCTGTAGACATTGTGCATAGCAGAATTCAGCATTTTTATTGGTATTATCCCTGTTGTTATAATTTATTTTTACTCCCTTTTAGTTCATCCATTTTACTATCAGAATGTCCTTAGCAGGACCGCATCTTTGCTTGCATTCCATTCAGAGGTTACGCGACTGATGACCTGGCTGTTCGCTTCCTTCCTCTCATCAACCAACCAACCAACCAAGAAACATCTGTACCAATTCTTACGCCAGACATTTGTTGCTAGTTTCTGACTATGAATTGCTCTTAAATCATCACTGATCACATTTCCTAGTTTCTGCAATAACCTAATATTTCACAGCAGGTGAAATTTTAGGAATTAATGCTACTAGCTCAACTTAAAAAAATTAGAACCACTACTACAGAAAGTAGTTATACCAGTGATTTTATCCAGTTATTGGAAAAGAAAAATAAATAAATAAAAATCATTATCAGTTCTCACTGGTCAGTTTCTCCCATCCCTATGTTAATTCAAAAGCTTGCAAGTATTTTCGTACAGTTTTATGTACAACTGTCAACGACTCAGTACCTGTTTACTTCAAGTTACAATAACAGTTACTTAACGAATGATGCATACCTGTTATCTCCAGCTCCGTCCAATCAGATCTCTTTCCAGAAGCTGCATCCTCTGGAGACATGATTGTGTGTGTCCTCCGTGAATTGGTGCCTTCATACTTTTCCTTGTGGTTTCGTGACATGTTAAAACCTGTACAGTAAGAGGGTTAAGTTTTTCTTTCAGTTTGCATGGGGTATTGGTAATACAACAATTGTATGTAATCTCCTACAAGCTGTTTTATGAAATACACCCATTTCAGTCACAAGATGGTTGTCTGAGCTTCACTCCCCTTCAGTCTTCCAGCTCGGAATAACATGCAGTATCTTAATTTCATTCTCATTGCTACAATTTAACCCATGTAAAAAGTTATGCTTCATTTTGCTTTCTATTGAATAAAAGGAGAGGCACTGACTTAAAATATATCTTCGATGTATTGAGATAAAATGTGTCTCTGGAATCAGATTTATTATTTGATATTTTGGTTATAGTGCAGTTTATGTATATGTGACTGGCACTTGACGTGTAGAGATTGGCAACAATGCGATGAATGATGGAAGGTGAAGGGTGCCAATCAGAAGTCGCATGCAGGCGGCCAAGAAAGCTGCACGTATGATATCTAGTAAATTTGATGTCATTTTTAAAATTTGCTCTGGCATTTGTGAGCAGCATGTTTGGAAATGTAACTGATATTTCATTTATAATCTGAATTAATTATGTCCCCTCCCCAAGTTTTTATGATATATTTATGGAAGGTCTGATTGTGACAGTGTGATATACTGAAAAAAGACGAGCACTGACATGTAATATTTGAGAGGATAATCAATTTGCTCCCTGGACAAGGGTACATCAACAACCTTAGAGCAGGAACAGCACAAATTATTTATTTAATGGTAAATAGAAAAGGTGCATGTTCTTTCAAAAACCACTGACAGAGAATGAAGTGAATAATCTTTTTTGTCCACCTTGAAATAAATAAATAATGCTGCTCCTGCTCTATGGTTGACAGGTTCTTGTTTTACCCTTGTCCAGTGAGTATATTAATTAACACTTTCACTGCGACTGACACTATCCTACATTGAGCGCAGATGCTTATGAGCGTCAGCCGCAGCGAAAGTCTTAACCTCATAAGTACTATATATTTCCAAACCATAAAGACAACAGCTATTTGCTATTGGCTGCCTGATCATGACCTGTCATTCATCGTGCTGTCGCCAACGTCTCCACTTGGAGTGCAAGTCCCGTACACAATAAACTGCAGTTTAACCTATATATTACTTTCTGTTAAATAGTACATATCTCTCTTCTGATGGCCATGTAAAAATATTCAAGTACCAGGAGAATTAACAAAATATTAGGTAGGTCTGTGATAAAATAGAACATTGAGCTTTAGGGCTTACTCATAGTTAAATCTCTATAATAGGATGAAAAACATTTATTGCACCAAAAACATTGGGGCATTCGGAGACAAAATAAGCAATAAACAAACAACAATGCTTAAAATTCAATAAAAGTATTTTCAGTTGTTGGGAGTCTTTCTACTTATCACTGGATTAAGTTATTTTAAAGTCTCATCGACTATGGCATAGTCCACAGTGAATAGTACATGTTTTCACTGGCAGACATTGGTAAACTGTAAATTGGAGATTGTTTACTATCCACAGTTCTCTCCACCAAAAGAAAGTGGGTAATTACTTTATATTGTGAGTAATGGCATGTCCATATATCATGAAAACATACTGCAGAAAGATTTGAAACAATTTTCCATAGATTTTCTTTTGGTTAGCTTCTCAGACTTTCTGTTGGTGTCTGAAGTATTGTGAGCAGTATGAAAGAGTGCAAAGAGTTATTAAACAACCACCTGTAAAACTTCACAGCTCCGCAAAAACTTCATTACCTCCAAAAACGCTGCAAAGAAATTCTTCAATATAATGAACAATAGTTCAGATTGTGTACACTGCTGTTCATCCAAAATTCAACAATAAGAATGGCCAGTCAAATTTATTTGAGAGGCAGCACTTCGCACAAAGATCAAGCAATTGAAACTATAGCCCCATGCGAGGTGACGAAAATGACGAAATCAGTATCCAATGTCAGTATATTGACGAGTAGAACCGAGCTACACGCTTCGGCACTGAATCGAAGTAGCTCCAGATGTGTCTGAGTACAACAGTCCGTGCTACTTCCACACATTCGAGAGTGGAGCCCGCATAGCAGCGGGCAGTGTATCCCGAGGCAGTCATTCCTCAATCGTTGACCTGATGTATTGGCAGGTGAGAGATCGGGAGAACAGGCAGGCCTGAGCTCTACACGCACTGACCTGTCACAACGGGGCAGTCGGTGAGCTCACGAGGTACAGGAAAACGACAAGCACAGTGCTGGCAGGTATGTGTTCCAGCTACACGTACTCGGGGGCACAGGAGTAGAATCAAATATTACCCAAACTGAATGTAGTATCTGTACGATAGTGCAAAACAGATAACAGATCAACAGCTGTGGCGGTCGGACTGGAGCCCGGAGAGACCGTGACTGCTGCCTTATGTGTCGCTATCATCGTGGCACACATTCTCTGCTGCCTGTCAGACTGCACTGCTGCCTCGTTCTCCTGGTGCCTCATCTTTCCACAACAGCTGATGTGTGATTGCAGAACAAACGGCCCGGGATAAACCACCCACTGCTGCACCGGATCAATTTCGGAATATGTAGCTGCAGCATAGGCTGATGTATCCTGAAAACAAATCTGTGGCCTAAACGATTCGACATCCAGGCATACAGTGGCAGTTACAGGCAGTAATGGTAGCCAACTCAATAGTGATTTCATCACTCTTCTTTATTTCATATGAGGCTGTATTTTCAATAATGTGATCTTTCCTACAATGTATTATCTCCCAAATAAATTTCACTGTGATGCCTCCTGTCGTTATTGGTGTTATATTTTGGATAACCAGGCTGTATTTCTGAACAATTCAATGGTGCATACATTTACTGACTCAGCATCATTTTCCTTTCTACATGACAAAAAATGCAAACTAAACTTTCCACATTTTTGAAACCCAGTTTCTTGAACCACACGATCACCATCTAAAGCATACTTTACTTAAATAATGTATTTTATATTTCTCTTTAGCTTCAGCCAATCTTAATTCCTTCAGCAGACCTGTCACAAAGTGCTCTCATCTCACAAATGATCCACAGTCTGGCATGCAATGACATTATAATGCCGAAAATAAAAATTATTACACCTTCTGAGAGTTTTCTAATTAACTCAATATTTATTGCCAAAAGAGAGGATACGAAATACACAGTACTGTCGGTGAACATTTACAGATCAGTAGCTCGAGCGGTATTGCGGTAATAGGAGTCGATCTTTGCTGAAACCCCCGTATTAGTATGTGGTGTAGCCTTCACAGGTGATAATGCAGGTGCTAATACCAATATCTGTTCGATCGTACAGCCGGCGAATACTGTCTCATGATACATTATTCCACACCCCCTCAATCTGCTCACGTGGTACTGCACGAGACGTGGGTAGAAGATTTGCACGTGGCAGTTTTTGTCCCGTCATATCCCGTACGTGCTCGATCGGAGACGAGTCCAAACATCGTGCCGTACAGGAAAGGTGCTGCAAGTCTCGCAGAGCCCATGAAGTGTTGGAACTGGACCTCACACTCCTGTTGCAAGAACGGCACAAAAATGTGTCTCCCAAAATTATTCAAGTACCGAGTGCTAGACAGAGTTCTCTGCACAGACACTACAGGTGATCGAGACCACAGGGCCTGGGACAGCATCAGTGTCTCTCTGACGACTGCACTCTACGAGATGGCACTCGCCGGGCCTACACTGTACGTGCAAACGAGTGTCACTTTCATGCGCGGACATCCGGTACCTTGTCTACAGGTGTGAGAATGTTCGTATAACTGTTGGAACTGGCAAGTGTCACAGCACGTCTGAATTGAGCGGCAAGTCTCTGAAAGGACCATCCCACTACTCGGAAGGCCACAATTTTACTCCTATTGAACTTGCTCGACTGGATGCAGGAAACAAGTGTGCCTCGGTAGAATTGCACCCATTTGCCATCACACCGGCCTTTTGCCTGTAAACAGTCTCTACTGAAGGGTGCACACACACGCAAACACACACACACACACACACACACACACACACACACACACACACACACACGCGGTGCTCTGGCAGCTGGGTCGCTACACACTATGTTGGCAGATGCAGGTGTAACCATTAACAGTGCATCCAACATCTCCCAAGTGGCATTTGCTGAATAAAGATAAAATTCAACATTGTCTTTCCAGATGTACTCCCCCCACCCAGCAATGTATATTTGAGGTACAATGAAATCAGAGATATTCACTGCAAGTGGGTATGGAATTACACTACAATAGAGGATATTGAAATTTTTTTGCTGGACCGGTATTCAAACCTCGACCACCTGCTCTCTAGCCAGGTACACTGAGCTCTGTGTCGTACGGACACAGAGGCCGCCAGCACCACACGTACTGAGCCTACCTTACCGTGCTGCCCTCAGCCCCAAATTTTTAACTTATCCTCACAAAACTAACAGTGTTCCTGTGCACTAACTCACTGCTCATGGTGTTTCTTTGATTCCTGAAGGAGTCAAGTGGGCTGTGAATCTACAATGATGTAATTACTGGTTTAGTAATGGAAAGTGCAGGTTGGAACTAAACAATACGATAAGGACAGTTTACAGCTTACCGCAAAGATGAGCTGTGCCAGGCACATACTCAAAACAAACATCTACAGCACTTAAGGGGGCCACACCCTGCCTATTTAACCCATGTTAATTTAGGCAAGTATTTGAATCATTTCTGAAAAAAGTATTTGATTCAGGACCTTAATATTTTTACTGTATTTTACATGATGCTAATAGTCAACTGTACTAAAATCTACTTTATCTATTTTGTAGTTTTTAAGAAATAATATTTTTGCTAATAAATTTTAAATAAAAGTAAGTTTTTTTCTACAGAAAATATTTTTTGTGAACTTCCTAATGGGAGAATATTAATTAATGTAGTACCAGAGGAAGCTTTTTATGTTGTACAGTCTCTGAAACTTTCATTCATTTATCTATGATAGTTTCTGATATAATGGAGCATATTTACTGAAAATTTTAGTGTGGTGGAAATTGACTTTAAAGATATTTGTTACTTACAGTTAATTAAAACTGTCCTGCTGCTTATGACGGCCCTACTTTGGCCTCTAACAGTGCTTCCAGCTTCTTTTCCACGTTCCTGGATGTTTGTCTCGCTTTCTTGGCCATATTAGATGCACACCTGTCTGCATCGGCTATCCTCATTTTATCGCAATGTCTGTACACGTTCCAATAATACCACAATTGAATTTAATAACAATAACATGAACTCCTAGTTTCATTGTATGTGTGGCTACAAATACAGATATAGGAAGGCAGTTCCAAATTATGCTGTTGAAACATTCACTTGGGTTCGATGTCTACCCATGCAGACATTTCCTCAGATCAGGCACGGCCAACACCGCCCCGCAGGCACGGGCGCCCTTGCCGTGCCTGCGTCCCCGCTTGCGGGTGGCCTTTACCAGCCCCTGCCCCATGCACTGTGTGCAGTGGCGTGTGGCACACTAGCGACACAGTCGCGGCCGGGGCAGTGAACTACAGTGTATTCCGCCCGCGGGGCACGGGCAGGCCCACCAGGCGGAAATGTTGGCCGTGCCTGCCTTAGATGGTCAGGATGAGCCAAGTCTCTGAAAACAGGTTTAATTGCAGTAATAACAGCAGCAGAAAGAGAATGCTGGTGAGAATAACATTCTCCAGTTGCCTGAGCCCTATTGGATTTGCACCATGAATTTTCTCCTGATGGACACAATTCATGACATGGCTTATCATCAATAGAGGACTTGTGGAGGAATATGGCCCAAACATCTCTCTTCATTGCCTCCAGATTTTCTTTATTTATAGTATACCTGTAAGTTTTCTATTTCAGTTTTAGTTAACCGACCCTGTCCAGCCAACAATTTTCCATATCTTCTAATTGTTTTCCTCTCATATCAACAGTTAGTTATCTCAGCCTCGTTCCCACACGTTTTTGAACATAACCTACACATTCTAATTTGCTAATAATGCCATCTCCATATGGCTCAGGTTTCACCACATTGTTGTATGCTTTACTGTCACTGTCACCCAAATATTTTATGTACCGTACACCTCTTGTTTCTATGGAGTGATGAAATATTTGCTGTACTCCATGAACTTCCATACCATTACTTGTTCCTCAAAATTAGCCACACAGTTGTGTTCTTTAAGTTCATTGACTTTACAAGATTTGCAATATTTAGATATTATCTCCACACTTTACCGGTGTCTACACTAGTGGCAGTCACTACTCCATTCAGAGAAGTACGTCTTCTTTTCTGCCATCTTCCATCAAGTGTAACTGCAATATCCGAACATCCATCATTTTCTTCCATTGCTTCCAGCCAGTTTCATACTTTCCTCACTGACCTCACATACAGCTTTCTCTAATTTTACAGTCAGTTTTTCAAATTTATTTGGTGGTTGATGTAGGTGCATCACTGAACAAAATGTTCTTCCTGCAGCCATGCCCTTTCCAATGGATCATAAAACATAAACTAATCTATTATTGATTTCATAAGGGCCACTTGCATCTGGTTTTGAAGACTCATAAATAAAATCATAGCTGAGCATTTAGTGCAAATTAAATCCAAAGCAACTGCTAGGCTTTTCTCCCAATGGCACTCTCAGGAATTTTCACTCTCTGTGACTCACCACACTGTCTACATAGTACAAATTTAGAAATTACATCTGATAATATTCCCAAATATATGTTACTGCACCCCTTGTAACTTATAGTCAATTTGTTGTAACTCTCTTGAAATGGTGAGAGCTGCTTTGATGACACACTTGTTAAAGAATTACAATTAGAAACATCATTGCCAGGCAAAATAACCTCTTGTACAGAAAGCTTTCTAAACTTGTTTCAGTGTAACAACAACTTGCAATCAAACTTGAACAAAACTATCCGCATGTTTGAAAGCGTGTTGTTTACAAACAGCAGAAACAAAAGAATACCGACCATTGCATTCCAAGGATATCCAACACACTTGGGAGTAAAAAATAAAATAAAATAAATAAAAATCCCTAACATGTAATGTGGGGATATAAAGATGTAAAATATATGCAGAAGAGTGGGAGACAGAAAAGCGCTCTTTAAATGATGAAAAAAGTATTTTCAGCAATAGCCTTTCCAGAGTACTTAAATAAAACCTTAATCTATCGAATTATGATGAAAACTGAAAATTGATTTTTTTTAACCTGAACCACAGTTTGGTCCCCTTAAGCTATTGATCCATGCCTTCTTCAGAAAATAGAACATTCATGCAATCACACAGATACACAACACAATCACACAAACAACATCTCCGGCACACATTCGTGGTGCGACAGCAGGAGATGATAGTTGTGCAATTGTGTTGTGTGCCTGTGTGATTGTGTGAACGTTCTATTTTCTAAAGAAGGCTGTATCCCGATAGCTTAAGTGTTGTAGGTTTGTATCTTTTAATGTGTCTGTCGCAGCTTAGAATTACTGGTCTGTCACTACCTTAATTGTATATGTGGTGACTGACATGTCATACAATACAACATAACCATTTCTTTTGCAGCTTCACTGGAACTTCCCCTAACATCTTCAAGCATTTTTTTCCCTACATTTCATTAAATAGTACACTTCTGTCAGCAATTACTATCTTACTTTTCACAATTAATTCTGACGTTCCTAGAGTACGGTAGTTTCACTTCCCTGATCTCTGGAGGTCACCTTGCATCTAAATTGGAACCAATTATTTTTGGATAAGAATTTTAACTCAGATTTAAGTGTCGAAAAACATCAAACAAATTTACATTGTACCTTGTCTGGTCAAGCAACTTCATTATTGTTTTATACAGGTGAACCAGAGTTCACCAATAAACTTTCAGAGGTTTTTTTTTTAAGTATTTTGCAATGAGAGACCCCCTATTCTCAGGTGGCTGATAACAGAAAAATAATATGTGATTATGATTTATTTGGTTTGTTAGTGCAATGAAGTTAGTGCAATGAAATCTGCCAGGCTAAAAACGAAAGATAAAAGCAATTAAAAGGGGTAAATAGCTTTTGATAGATTGGCCATGTTGATAAAACGCAAAACTCAAGCAGCTGCTCATGTGTCATAAGCTAAAATTTCCTCCAGAGTAGACGGAAAGTGAAGGGCTACACGGAGATGATTAAAATTAACACAAGACAGTAAAACATGTCACACCGTCAGCAATTCACCGCAGGAGCACAGCGGTGCAGGGTCGGCGGTTAGCAAATCACGGTGGCTGAAACGGCAGTGACCGATCCACAACCGGGCCAGGATGACCTCCTCTCGCCGAGAGGGGCGTGAGGAGGTCCTCCAAGTGGTCGGTATCGGTTTTACAGTTCTCAATTTATTGTCGTGGAGTGAGAACCACACACTGTGCCAGGACGACACAATACTCCGGCGAACAGCGCGTTGAACATCATCTGATGGGACGCAAAAAGTAGCCATGCGAGGCAAAAGAGCTGCTGCCTTGGCTGCTATGTCGGCGGTCTCTTTCCCGGGCACACCCACGTGGCCCGGGACCCACAGAAAAGAAACGTGACAGTTGTCATCTGCTACCAACTGGAGGGAGCGTTGGATCCGATGCACGAGAGGATGGGTCGAGAGAGGGTCCTTAAGACTCTGCAGGGCCCTAAGGGAGTCCGAACATATGGCATAAAAACGATGGTGTTCTGGCAGGTATATAAAACAGCCTGGTGAAGGGCAAAAAGCTCAGCCGTGAAATTCGAGCACCGGTCAGGGAGCTTGTATTGGAAACGGTTGTCCCCGACGACGAAGGCAGATCCAACACTGTCAGTGCCCTTGGAACGATCAGTGTAGATAAATATGGTATTATCGAACCGTGAACGGAGTTCGACAAGCCTCGAGCGGTATACCAAATCCGGGGTGCTCTCCTTGGGCAGCGAACTAAGTTCAAGGTGAGTGTGAACCTGGGCCTGATACTACGGTGGCAATGGGCTCTCGCTCAACCTAAAGGTTGAAGGAAGGGTAAAATTGAGCCGCTGAAGCGGGTGACAAAACCAAACTCCTGGTGGAAGCAAGGCTATCGCAGACAACTGATATTGGCGATCGAGTGAGTCGTCAAAAAATAATCTGTAAGATCGATGGTTGAGCATCGACCGCAAGCAGCATCCATACCGACACAAGAGTATGTCACGCCGAGTGGTCAAGGGTAATACAGCAGCTTCAGCATACATACTTTCAACAGGGCTGGTATAAAATGCACCGGTTGCCAGGCGTAATCCCCGATGGTGAATAGAGTTGAGACGGTGGAGAATCGATGGCCGTGCAGAAGAGTATACAAGGCTTCCATAGTCGAGCTTCCACTGAACAATGGCCTGGTAGAGGTGAAGCAGGACGGTACGATCCGCTCCCCATGATGTGCCACTGAGGACACAAAAAACATTAAGGGATCGGGCACAACGGGCAGCCAGGTAAGATACGTGTGGGGACCAACAAAGTTTACGATCCAGCATGAGTCCCAAGAATTTCATTGTCTCCACAAAAGGGAGAGCTACGGGGCCGAGAAGTAGAGATGGTGGAAGAAATTCCTTGTATCTCCAGAAGTTTATACACACCTTTTTCTCAGTGGAGAAGCGGAAGCTGTTCGCAATGCTCCAGGAATATAGGCGGTCAAGACAGCGTTGAAGACAACGCTCCAAGAGACACGTCCAGTGGGCGCTGCAATAAATTGCAAAACCATCTACAAAAAGGGATCCGGAAACGTCGGCTGAAAGGCAGTCTAAGATCGGATTGATTGCAATGGCAAAAAGAGCCACGCTCAAGATGGAGCCCTGTTGCACCCCATTCTTCTGGCGAAAGGTATCTGACAAAACAGAGCCCACCCATACCCGGAACTTGTGATCCGCCAAAAACGCTTGAATAAAGAGAGGGAGGCGGCCACGAAGGCCCCATGTGTGCAATGTGCGGAGAATGCCCGCCCTCCAACAGGTATCATAAGCCTTCTTTAAGTCGAAGAACACTGCTACCATTTGACGCTTCCTTAAAAAGCTATTCATTATAAAGGTCGACAAGGTGACGAGGTGATCAGCAGCAGAGCAATGTCTACGAAAACCACATTGGATATTAGTCAGGAGGCATCCAGATTCAAGGAGCCAGACCAACCGAGCGTTAACCATGCGTTCCATCACTTTACAGACGCAGCTAGTAAGAGAAATAGGATGATAACTTGATGGAAGATGTTTGTCCTTCCCTGGTTTGGGGATGGGGACAACAATGGCTTCACGCCAACTTGTGGGAACATGACCTTCATTCCATATGCGATTATAGGTGCTAAGTAGGAAACACTTGTCCGCAGGAGAAAGGTTCTTCAGCATCTCAATATGGATGGAATCGGGCCCGGGTGCAGAACATCGGGACAGGGCGAGAGCATGGTCTAGCTCCTGCATGATGAAGGAGACATTATAACTTTCACGATTAAAAGAGTGGAAAGAAGGCGGCTGTGCCTCCTCTACCTGTTTGCGAGGGAGGAAGGCAGGGTGGTAATGGGCAGAGCTCGAAGCTTCTGCAAAGAAACAGCCCAATGTGTTGGAAACATCAGCGTGGTCCACACGGACTGTGTTCTCGACAGTCAGACCAGAAATCGGGAAGTGGACCTCGATGCCGGATAAACGGCATAGGCCACACCAGACAGACGAGGAGGGAGTAAAGCGGTTAAAAGAACTGGTGAAAACAATCCAGCAAGCTTTTTTGCTGTCATTTATAACACGACAACATTGCGCTCGCAGTCGTTTATAGTTGATACTATTCTCCAACGTTGAGTGGCGGTGGAAGGTGCGTAAAGCACAGCGCCGGGCTCGAAGAGTTTCATGGCAGGCTGCATTCCACCAGGGGACCGGGACACAACGTGGAGAAGAGGATGTACGAGGTATGGAATGTTCAGCCGCTGTGAGAATAACCTCTGTGAGGTATTCAACCTGACTGTCACAGCTGGAAAAGTCCTGATCGTTAAAAACTGCCATGGAAGAATAAAGCCCCCATTCGGCTTTAGAAATGTTCAAACTGGTGGGATGAGATGGGGAATGATGCAGGAAGTGGATGACACAAGGAAAATGGTCAATCGAGTACGTGTCAGAAAGTGCATACCACTCGAACCGACCAGCAAGCTGAGGAGTGCATATCGCGAGGTCTATATGGGAATAAGTATGTGTTGTGTCGGAAAGGAAGGTCAGTGCACCGGTGTTGAGGCAGACAAGATTGAGGCATTGGAGAAGGTCCACCAAAAGGGCCCCATAGGAAGTGGTGGGCATTGAAGTCGCGTACCAACACAAAAGGTGAAGGGAGCTGGTCAACGAGGTTAGCACATCTGCCCTAGTAAGGGCGGATGTCGATGGCGAATAGATATTATAGAAGGAAAAGGTGGCTAGTGATGCGGACGGCAACTGCCTGTAGGTGAGTATGCAATGAAATGGGATGGTGATAGATGTCGTCCCGAATGAGCATCAGAACATCCTGGGATACCTTGCACAGGTGGCAGTTTGAAATACACAGAGGTGTAGTGGGGGAAGTCTGCATGATCACTTGGACTAACTTAGTTTCTTGGAGACAAACTACAAGCGGGCAGTGCAATCGAAGGAGTAGTTTTAATTCCTCCCGATTGGAACGAAAGCCGCGAATATTCCATTGAAGGAGCGCCATGATAAATAATAAGAGAAGAAAGAAAGATGAAAAGGAACAAGCAGGTGGGGTCACCTCGATGGCCGCTGAGGACCGGACTTCGAGGAAGCACTACTGTCGCCATCTAGAGGCAGAGTGTCATGTTCCATAGGTTCAACTGATGCACCTGCCACCTTTCTGAGTTAATCAGGAGGGGCAGCTTCCGCCGCCGGTAAAATGCCGGTTGCCGGCTAACAGTAGTGCGTCCCGGCGAGACAGAAGATGATCGGGGCCAACTACTGTTGGGCGGCGTGACAGATGGGTCACGCCTCGGCGGGGAAGTAGAGGAACTCTTTTTCTTGTTGTCTCTTCTGGAAGAGTGACGGTGAGAAGAGGCAGTTGACGGTTGGGAAGCCTAAGAACGCAGATAACCTTCACGGACGGGTTCCTTTTTCAAAGTCGGGGCATCTTGTTTAGGTGCACGCGGTTTATTAGAGGTTGATGAAGACTGAACTTTAGGAGCAGCAGGAGGAAGCGGGGACATGGAACGGGCAATCTTCGGGCTGGCCGAACGCACAACTGTATCAGCGAAAGTGAAATCACAGGTCTGCGTACCTGCATCCTTAGTACATCGAGTGGAGGTGAGGACCTTACTGTATGTGCCCGCTGGGAAGACAGTGGGCTTTCGACTCACCAACAACTTCCGAGCGGCAGATGTTGAGACCTTTTCCATGACCCGAATTTGCTGAATGTCCTTTTCATCCTTATATACAGGGCAGTCCCGATAGGAAGCCGCCATGGTCACCGTTGCAATTAAGACAGTGAGAGGACGGAGGTAGGCAATCCCCCTCATGGGCGTCCCTACCACAAGTGACACATTTTGCTGCATTAGGGCATGATTGCCAGGTGTGGTTGTATCTGTGGCATTGGAAACAGCGCATTGGGTTTGGTACATAAGGGCGGACAGAGATAACTTCATACCCTGCTTTGACCTTGGGCGGGAGTTCAACTCTGTTGAACGTCAAAAACACAGTGCAAGTCGGTGTCAGCTGGTTATCTACCTTTTTCAACACCCTATGCACGGCTGTTACACCCCGATCGGACATACAGGTTTGTATTTCTTCGTCAGGCAACCCGTCAAGGGATCTCGTGAAAACTACCCCTCATGACGAGTTGAGCGTGCGATGCGCTTCTACCTGGACAGAAAACGTGTGCAGCAATGTAGTCCGTATTAGTTTTTGCGCCTGGAAGGCACTGTCCGCTTCCAGCAACAATGTTCCATTGCGCTGACGCGAACAGGTCTTAACAGGGCCAGCAATTGCATCAACACCTTTCTGAATGACGAAAAGATTTACGGAAGTGAAATCTTTACCGTCGGTTCGAGAGGCAACTAGGAATTTTGGGAGAATGGGCAAAGTTTTCTTATGCTGAGGCGAATCTATCTTTCGTTTTTTGGGTCTAAGTCACAGAAGAAGACAAGGAAGTCATTGCAGAAGTGTTCCCTGTGATTACCGACGTCTCCAATGGCGCGCTCCTTCCTAATGGGGGCCCTCTCTGAGGGCTTACCCGCCTTAGGTGATTGTGGGTTGTTTGAAAAGAAACTTGCACCATTTAGTCACACTTTTGCAGTTGACAATAATTTACATTTCATATCTCATCAGACATGAACTGTTTACATTTCCATTATTTCTGCTGTTTTCAGTACAATATAAATAAAAAGCTAATTTGAAGAAACCAAACAAACTGCAATAACTCTAGCACGCTGCTATAGACTGCAGGGACACTTTCTGATTTTTAAATTCCCTTCTTATTATCAAACCTGATTTATTTAGATTAATTTTTATAAAACATCAACATGTTCACAAATATGTAAACTTTCTCAAGATTTCACTCTGTGAATAGCAATTCAGTTTAATCATCTGACATCGTATAAGTACAATGATATACTTTGCAACTTTAACTTGTTGTTATAAAAACAAATAGGCCTATATCATATCAAATATAAGTTCAATCATTCATTCACAAACTTTTGGAAGATTCCAACAAGGCAGATAACCTTCATGCATGCGGAACAGATTAAGATATTCAAAATATAGTAATAGGACAGTTTACAACTCACCGCAAAGACGAGATGATGCCCTGTGACAGGAACATAAAAAAAGACACACTCATACAACACTTCCAGCTATTGGCCATGGCCTTCTTCAGAAATAGGAACATTCACACAACAAAGTCACACAACTGTCATCTCTGGCTGCCGCACTTCGAATATGGATTCAAAATGTGACAGCTGGAGACGAAGGTTGTGTGACTGTGTTGTGCAACTGTGCGATTGTGTGAATATTTTGATTTCTGAAGAAGGCCATGGTCGATAGCTGAAAGTGTAGTGTGTGTGTGTGTGTGTGTGTGTGTGTGTGTGTGTGTGTGTGTGTGTCTTTTTTTATGTGACTGTCACAGCTCATTGTTACATCTTTGCGGTGAGTTTTAAACTGTCTTATTACTATATTGTTAATTCCATCCTGGACTTTACATTATTAAATTAAGGTATTCATCAACATGAGGCAAATACTAAGAAAATTAGTATTAATTGTTGTTATTTTATACTAATTATGCCTTTCAACATTGTCTGGAGCACAGTACTCCTCATAAAATTCCTGTGATACCCTATTCAAAGCTGAAATTGATGCCTCATCTGGTGATTAAGCCCGTTAATTAGAAATAATTTTTGACCAAATCCCAGTACTTTCTCCTTCATCTTCCTGATGTCTTCCTACTCTCTACTGATGAACCCATGAGTCTCTTGTGTAATCTTGCTTCTCCAATGCATTTTACACGACACCACCATCTAAGCCTGTTTGCTCCACATGTTTTATCTATGGCGTTCATTCCTAGTTTTCCTTTAATGTCGTAATAATGGACACCCTCTTGCATTGTTATCATCCATGTTGTTCTCTGCAGTCATCCTTGTTAGTTTCAAATCTGTGACCTCAACCTTATTAATAAAGTAAAATCTAATAATTCAAAGTACAGGTTATAATTCAGCCATTTAATTAGGATAGTTTACAACTCATTGCAAAGCCTTATGACAAGCTGCAACACACAAAAAAAGACAAACACATACAACATGCTATTGGCCATTAGCCTTCTTCAGAATAGAGAGCATTCACACAATGACACTTCAGTCTCAGAACCATCATCTCTAGTTGCTGCACTCTGAATCACACTGTGAATGGGGGGGGGGGGGGGATGATGGTCAGCACGATCACCAATATTTAACTCATCAAATTTTATATCAACCCACCTCAAATGAATTGTTTGTGACTTGCATTTTGTTCCTTTACTGTGCTATCAATAACAAAAGCAGGATCTACCAGTTATGTAACATAATAATATCAAATGTATGTCACCTGTTTTATTTACTTTTTGTAACTTGACTCTATATATACAATAGTGGAACAGATAATAATAGTGAAACACAATTATGGAAGGAAGTTTAGGGTTTTATGTCCTGTAGACATTGTGGTCATTAGAGACATAGCTTACACATGGATTTTTGGGTAAGGATGGGGGAGGAAATCGGCCGTGCCCTTTGAAAGGGAGCATCCCGGCATTTGCCTGGAGTGATTTAGGGAAATCACGAAAAACCTAAATCTGGATGGCCAGAGGTGGGATTTGAACCACCATCCTTCCGAATGAGAGTCCAGTGTGTTACCACTGCACCACCTCGCTCGGTATAATTGTGGTGAATATTATCATTTGAGCATGGTGAAACACAGTAAAATATATTTTCAATTGAAAGATTTGCTTTCAAAATTTTAAAATTTCTCTGAATTGTATCGTAGAACTCTACAGAATTTTGATTAAAATTACATTTTCTAATAATCACATTTTTCTGGCTTAATTCTTGACTTTTCATGGATCCATGTACTGTTCATTACAAAAGGTAATGCTCTGTTGTGCCAAAGAGAGAGAATTTCTTTGGTTAGTGCATATGTAGCTGGCAGTGAAAGAATAAATTCGACAATGTAACCAACAGCACGATCATCAATATCTAAATCATCAAATTTTACAACTGTTTCAACCCACCTCAAATAAATTGGTTTGTGACTTGCATCACATTCCTTCACTACACTCTCAAGCATTTGAAACTTTATTGAAACGTTTCTCATCATTAATTTCCATTGCAATGTATTTAAATACAAAATCCAAAGATCTTTTAACAAATTCAGCATGATTACAACTCAATCATCATTCAACAGCTCACACAAACAAGGTGGCCACCAAATCTTCATTTTCAAATTCACGGTTTTTTTCCAGGTTAAAAATAATTATTTTCCAGGTTTTCACGAAACTTAATTTTGCTCAAAGGGATTTGCAAACAACTACACTGTAAAGGAACTAGTTACATATTTTTAAAACACATGTCATCCAAGTTGAACCACGTCACATAATATACACCAAGCAGTGGCAAATCCCGGATTTGTGTTGGTGGGGGTGGGGGGGCAGAGCTCACAAATTGTGGCATTGTACCTCAAACTGATCTAAAAAGAACCAGCTCATATTATGAGGTTTTCCTTATGGTTTTGGGGGATCTGCAGCCCCATAGACACCCCTCCCCACAACCCAGATTCGACACTGACACAGTGTATAGTACAGGGTGTAGATTTTAAGTTGACAAACCAGAATAACTAGGAAAAAAAACTGTATATATTCAACAATGGTTTTCAACATTATGAACCGACGGCAGAGGCTTAGGAAATGACACTAAACTTGAACTGTCTCCACCGCTTGGGAGGGATGTGGATGGCTAGTGTAAAATTTTAAATGAAAACTCCCATTTTTTATTGCAGATTCTGATTCTACAGACCAAATCATGTATAGCTTGGTGGAATTTTATTTCTTTCAATTAGCAACATATTGCACTGTAATGGTAAGAATTATTTGCCATACTGCTGAAGAAATGTACCACCCAAGAAAGAAAATAAAATATTGATGATGCTTCAGAACACAACCAAATGATACCAGATATACATTTCTTCCTGGCTAGTTCAAATAAGTGTTTTTTCGGCAATTAATAACTGGTATACAGACAAGGGCAATCTGGACTAAGGTATCACTCTGGAAGGCTGCCCTGTCCACTGCGGGGAGAGGGAGGGATCACTTTGGGGATCATTTGGTAGCGTTCTGAAGCATCATGAATACGGATTTCATTTATTTTATTTCCTGTTTAGTACATTTCTTCACCAGTATGGCAAGTATTTCTTACTATTACAGCGCCATCTGTCGTAAAAAAAAAAAAAAACAACCAGACCATACATGATGTGGGCCTTAGTATGCGAATCTGAAATTTACAAAATCGGGGTTCCCATTTAAAATTTTTGCACTTTACACTCCTCCTCCTCCTCCCCCCCCCCTCCGCACGCACACACAAATGGCTTAAAATTTACACCCTGTATAGTGGACTAAGTTGAGTTCAAATAATATTCACAGAATATATGACATCAACTGTGATTGGGAAAAGCTGAAAATGTGTACCCACCCCGGACTCGAACCCGGGTCTCCTGCTTTCTAGGCAGTTGCGCTGACCCCTACACCACTGGGCACACAGTGATCACCGCACCTGCAAGGACTACCTAAGTACGCATCCCGTCAGATACAAATTCCCAGCTTCGCCCTGCCCACAGTACTCAAACTCGTAGTTATTAAACTAATTCTGTAAGAGTAAGGGCTTCAAACTTGCCCACCCCTCCCCACTAACATTAGGATCATTGCCCATCACCGGCATATTATACATATACATGTGGCGTCTGTTCCGAAAGAACAGAAGTCACTTCTGATCCTGCAGTTGTTATTATTTAATATTCACAGAATATATGACATCAACTGCGATTGGGCAAAGCTGAAAATGTGTACCCAGCCGGGACTCGAACCCGGGTCTCCTGCTTTCTAGGTAGTTGCGCTGACCCCAACACCAGTGGGGACACAGTGATCACCGCACCTGCAAGGACTACCTAAGTACGCATCCCATCAGATAGAAATCCCCAGCTTCGCCCTGCCCACAGTACTCAAACTCGTAGTTATTAAACTAATTCACTGTGTGTCCCCAGTGGTGTAGGGGTCAGCACAACTGCCTAGAAAGCAGGAGACCCGGGTTCTAGTCCCGGCTGGGTACACATTTTCAGCTTTGCCCAATCACAGTTGATGTCTTTTATTCTGTGAATATTAAATAACAACAACTGCAGGATCAGAAGTGACGTCTGTTCTTTCGGAACAGATGCCACATGTATATATGAGTTCAAATAGTTGGAGGGTACTGTACATTTTAATGTGAATTACATTCGTTTATGCGACATAGCCCATTCATTTATACTAGACTTCCTGATACATTAAAATACAGTCACATCTCATGAACCAGTGATCGAAAACTCAATACATATATTATGAATTACTTTACCTTCTGGATATGAACAGCCTTTTCACCTGTTTCAAGTTTTTATTTTAGACTGTTCCCAATGATGGTTTTAAGTTTCCAGAGCCCATACAGTCAAATATGTTTTGCCCTGGAAAACTCTAGCTAAAAGATCAATGAATGTTAATGACCCAGCTTAGTAATAATGCACAATGTTGAGGGCGAGTTCTTGAAATTCGAGGAGATGAAATGGGGAATGCAAAAACATATCTAGACCAACAGCTGTGTGGTATTTGCATTCAAGTGTCATCTAGTAAAATAACACTCAACAGCTGATTTTAATGAAAACATTACTTTGTTCTAATGGGTAAAAGTGCAGTTTATGAAGCAGCGGCTAGCCGTCGCGCTCGCTAGGTTGGGAACGGCAGAGCAGCCAATGAGGAGTCGCCTTGTCGTAACCAATAAGAAAGAGCTTTACAATTGTACTATGCAAACAAGTCGAAGCTGAGTATGCAAACGTTTTTGACGATCTACAAGTTACAGTTACTATCAATATGGATGTCACTTGATCACTGTTTCTAATATATCATAAAATAAATAAAACATGCTATACCTGCTCTATGGTTGACAGGTTCTTGTATTTACCCTTGTCCGGTCAGTAAAAGTAATTGCGATAATTCCCAAGAATGCTTGCAATCGATATGCTCGGACTGAAATGATATATATATCGAGCGTACAACTGTAAATTGATTGTTTTTGAACCGGAGATTCAAAAAAAATTCTCGTTTAACCTATACCTAACTTAACTTTCACTTAAAATGATCAATGCTTCGTACTGGTCATAAAACAAATAAAACATGTTTGACTGCTGTGGTGTATTAATAATAGGTCACTTGTGTCCGTAATACAATTATCTAAAAATCTCTTATACATGGAAAATCAATTACAATCTCACAAACGCCGCACCGATATCCTCGAATAAACTTCGAAATTGACGCCAAATTTACTCGTCATGAAACACGCAATCTCATTGGCCGCTGCATCGCGACTTCTGATTGGCTGCTCTGCCGTTCCCAACCTAGCGAGAACGAAGGCTAGCCGCTGCCGCATAAACTGCACTTTAACCGTTCTAATGAATTTGTTTCATTTTTCAAATTCTTGTAGTACTAACAAACAGTGAAATATATATTGTGGAAAGCAATTTCTTGTATCTCGAAAGAAATTTAAAATCTAGAGACGGATTTTTATTTTTAATGTTTATTGGTAAAACTTTACAATCCGGGCCGCCGTGCAGTATCGAATGTTCAGATGTTGGTAGCGGCCGCGGACAACCAATCGTAGCACAGACAGTGACAGCCAATCAGATATCGCGTAATATAGCCTATGTGTTGCTTTGACGATAGATGATATTGATAGTAAAGTAATGCCAAACACGCACATCAAGACGATATGAAATATTGCGTATTCTAATGTACCAAAAACGTAGTACTGTAATAATTATAACGTAAGTGAAAAAACACTGAGAAGAAAGCACTGAAATATTACGCAATTTATAATGAACACCACACGAAAAATTCAGCAGTAACTGCAAATGATACATGTTAAATACTGGTATAATTAGTACCACGATATAAGAATCGTATTTTATGTTAGCGTAATGATTGTTGTTTAGAACTTCCTGACTTTGAATGTAACACCACTATGATCACAACATGTGAAAAAAAGGTGTTAACATCACGTTTCAATTACTTTATTTTTAAAATGAATAACACTATTCGAATGCGGAACATCGCTAACTCCAGAATTAAGTTTCTGTACATGAACAGGTTTCTTGTTTAAATTCAGTAACGCAAATCGAAATAAGTGTGTCTTTCTCTTACGTGACATGAATGATGAAAATTTTTCCAATGTCTTTGGATACGCTCATAATGCAACTTATTGAAATTGTCATTCAACTCTCGTAAAGGAAGCCATATGTTGTAACACTCAACGTTATGTCATACAAAAAAGCGGCAAAAGTGTTACAATCACCATAATTAAAATCACTTGTGAACACTATCTTGACAATGTAGTATGGCCAAAAAGCAGCTTTCGGAGAAAAAAACTGCAATGACAATCAGGAAACATTCTTCGCCATTATCTTTAGCTGAATATCCATTCAGAATGATATTTTTACTGTAACTTGCAATCCCTAAGCAGATAAACAGCGCAATGATACATATATGCAAAACATCACTATAGAAATCTGTACAATTTCTTTGAGAATAGAAAGTACTACCACATTTCGAATGACAACTTCCGTAAATATAAATTGACGTAATAAATAATTAATTTTTTGCACTGACCATCAAGTAAGTAATTAATGCTGTTCCTGCTCTATGGTTGACAGGTTCTCGATGTACCCTTGTCCGCTCAGTAAATTTACTGTAAATACTCAATACGAAGGGAATTCATTCGAATATTGCGCCAGTATAAGAGAACCAATTTCATTGGCTGCTGTATACTACCACCTGATTGGCTGGTCAGATGACGTCACCTTAGCCAACATCTAAACACTCGATACTGCGAGGCGGCCCAGATAGTAAAGTTAAGCCTGTTTATTTATATAGACGTGTTTCCTTAAACTAATTGTTTTTACATAATAAGTATTTTATAATGATTAGATGTGTGTTAATAACCATAGATTTAATTAATATTTAAATGGCCGAAGTATTCAAACAGAACAAAAAAAAATTATAAGATTACAGCAGGATACTGCTAAATGTGCTATGATGACAGCAGAAATAGTTGGTAGTGTAATAAGTATTTATAACAGCTAGCAAAACTTCAAAGGTTATTTTATCGAGAATTTTTTGAGAGAGCTGAATCGAATGGCTTTGCCTCATTATTATTTTAATTCTAAACTTTACGCACCATGAATATTTAAAAAATCCGATACCTAATTTATCACCTTTTCAGCATTCTGTAAGATTCGTGCCATCGCAGAAAGAATCGTAGGAACAGATGCAAAAAGTTAAGATTCCGACACCCATGACACATACATGTATTGTCATCTATGAGCAAGATGTAGAAGAATCGTGCCAATGCAAACTAAAGAATCGTGAACGAATCGATTTACATTGTGGGATTGATTCGCAAGAATTGATTCCTAAAAAAGAATCGTGTTGCCCAACTCTACTCTAAAACACGTTGAATTCTTCATCTGTGCGGGCACTTGGATTCACTCTATTGTTCTCTGCAACGATTGTTTCACTCTTTTCTACCTCAGAAAGATGTAGATGGCGTTAGTCTCGAAATATATTTAACGATATTTTGAATGTATTGTTATAAGACAGCTGTTAAAGCAATAAATTACAACTGAAATAAGTTGCTTTTACCAGTGGCGTAGCTATGTCACTAAGGGCCCCGGGGCGAAAACGACATTCGGGCCCTCTTTACACTAATAGTGTACAGATGCAAAACTACTTCATCATCCGTTACTTACCGCCCACTGGAAAACATAATAAGGCAAACCTAAACACTACTAAGTAAATTATTATGTGTCACGCAGCAGATAATATTTAATCGTACTCTCTAATATAAGTGTGAAAGTTTGTTTGTTTGTTATGCTTTCACGCAAAAATTACTAGGTGATTTGGATGAAATTTTGGAGAGGGATAGAGATAGAGTTGGACCTGGGTAGAACATACAGATGAAAATGTCCCATGGGATATTTTTCGTCAGCGGTGGCAGCGGCCGGCAGTGCCGACAACTCACTTTCGCTACACTACTCCGCTGTTAGCTCATTTCGTTGATAGTCTAGTCAAAGAAGGAAAATAGGGACATATTCGTGTAGGAGGGTTTCATCAAAAGCAAGTTTCCGATTTTGTTTGATGAAACACTTTCGATTGAGCCAGGCCTCTTGAAGTATATGTTAGTGTCCGCCCAGGAAAAAGTAGTAAGTAAAATAACTAAGTCGATATCTTTGCTTATTATCATGACAGTGGGGTGGAGGGCAGCGTCTTGATGCACAATTCACTATTGAGACAAAGTAATTACTACATGAAACTTCTGATCCGTGAATGTAATTAAACTTTTAAGTGGCAGAATAAACAAATAGTTTGCGGGAAGAAACGTACCTTAAAAGATTGCGTGATGTGCTGAATTATCACCATTACTTTAAAACACAGTGAAGTTGTTTGTTTTTCACACAGAAGAACTGAGGAGAATGCGGCGGAGAGTATACTGTTAGTATGAACGTAAATCGAAGGGCGAATAGTTCTCATGGTATGGGAAGGGCGCCGTTCCCAGGAAAAGACCACAGAATGCCGAATCCATTTCCCGCCTTCCATTGCAAGGTAGTGAGTAGGAAGGTATGTAGATTCTGTTCGGCATTCCTTTCAGTATTAACGCATTTGTGGAAAACAAACATGCATGTTTCCTGGAGCAACGCATTTTGTGGAAAATGCGCACTCTCCAGGTCGGTCTGCGCACTGTTCTATTGTACTTAAATATGCTGTATACATTTAATATTTTGTCTTAGTCCGTTCTGTTTAACAATAACTATATTAACATATTGGCTGCCAATGGTATACTTGGGTTACCGTCCCCCTGGTACCATTTACTTTTTTTTTTTTTTTTTTTTTTTTTTCGTATTCTGCTTTAGTTTGCTTGAAGTAAGCAATTTAAGTACAAATAAGTTGAAAATATTGCAATTTAGTACCTTAGTTTATGTTTTCTGTGTGAGTTACATATGACTCACATGGCGCCAGAGTAAAGTGCCAGGTGTGTCATTTGCTATGTCGCTAATAATTTTTGGTCAGTAATCTTGTCTTTCATTCCGCAACATTACTTGTGTACAGTTCCATTATTGTTTTTCTGCATTGTTACTACAGTCTTTAATCAGTGTTGTTTGCTCCGTAACACAGTGATATTGTAGCAGGAGAAAGTGTCTCGTAGAAGTTATGTAGATGAACAAAGGCATGTGCAGAAGCTTTAAGATGAAGTAATGGACATTAGTGAAGAAGATGAAGATACTACTGAAATGGAAAAATAAGAGGCATGTGTTGATGCTGAGTACTGTTCATGTAGAGGAAGAAGCTAAAGTTCGAACCAAGAGGGGCACAAAGAAAAAACCAGAAATGATAACAGACTTTAATCAGTCATTTATAGATCTCTCTGGCCAAATGAACTCCTATATTGTCTAAGGCGGGGTGTGGAATGGTACAGGAAGCTTGAATTTAACTGTTGACAGGGTCAGCACTGGTAAATGCTTTTGTGACTTACCGATACATCAACAAGATAATCTCAATCACAGAATTCAAAGAGGAAGTGACTTTGAGACTACTCCACACAGAAGATGCCGATGCCCCTGAGAAATCTCTCACCGTAGCCACCGAGCTGCCTGCAGATTGTGCTCTTGTGAACATGGGAGTAGCAAGTCATAGGTGTACGGATGCTACGAAAAACTGAAGAATGAATTTGGACGAGAACAAGCTGTCAAGAAATGTAAACAAACTACATGGAAATGCAAGAAATAGTTAATCATATTTTTGCGAAGAGTGTTTCTTCATAAAGCACAGAGCATGTAGGTGTTAAGAGATACAAAGTGGAATTACCCAATTTTTCAGTCTGTTTCATTTTTGTTGTAATTCAAACTGTATGTGATATATAATCTACTGTATAAGTAATATGCAACAGCAAATAATAAATTATAAAAACAAGGAAACTCCACTATGACTGGGCCATGTGACTTATATGTTGTTGTTGTGGTCTTCAGTCCGGAGACTGGTTTGATGCAGCTCTCCACAATACCTTATCCTGAGCAAGCCTCTTCAACTCCTCATAAGAACGGCAACCTACATCTGTCTGAATCTGCTTACTGTACTGATCTCTTGGTCTTACTCTGCGGTTTTTACCCCACACACTTCCCCCCAATGCTAAATTCACAATTCCTTGATGTCTAAGAATGTGTCCTACGTTTTAGTCAAGGTGTGCCGGAAGTTCCTTTTCTTCCCCATTCTGTTCAGTACCTCCTCATTAGTTATGCGATCCACCCACCTAATCTTCAGCATTCTTCTGTAGCACCACATTTCAAAAGCCTCTGCCGGTCGCGGTGGCCGAGCCGTCTGCGGCGCGCTAGTCACAGTCTGCACGGCCACTACGGTCGGGGGTTCGAATCCCCCCTCGGGCATGGATATTTGTGCCGTCCTTAGTATTAGCTAGTTCATAAGTAGTTTGTAAGTTTAGGGACTGATGACCCCGTAGTTAAGTCCCATAAGCTCTACAAACATTTGAACATTTTTTCAAAAGCCTCTATCCTCTTCCTGTGCGCACTGTTTATCATCCATGTTTCACTCCCGTACAAGGCAACACTCCACGCAAATGCTTTCAGAAACGACTTCCTTAGGCTTAAATCAATATTCGATGTTAACAAATTTCTCTTTTTCAAGAACGCTTTTCTATCCATTGCCATTCTGCATTTTATATCCTCTATACAGCGACCATCATTTATTATTTTACTCTCCAAGTAACAAAACTCATCTACCTCCTTTATTGTTTCGTTAGCTAATCTAATTCCTTCAGCATCACTTGATTTTCTTATACTGCACTCCATTACCGTTGTTTTGGTCTTGTTAATGTTCATCTTATATGCACCTTTCAGCACACTGTCCGTTTTGTTCAACTGCTCTTCCAGGTCCTTTGCTGTCTCTGACAGAATTACAATGCCATCAGCAAAACGCAAGGTTTTTATTTCTTCACCCTGGACTTTAATTCCTTCTACAAATTTCTCCTTGCTTTCCTTTATAGCTTGCTCAATGTACAAATTGAATAACATTGGAGAAAGGCTACAATTCTGATTTATTCCCTTCACAATCACTGCAACCCTTTCATGCTCTTCAACTCTGACAACCGCTGTCTGGTTTTTGTTCAGGTTGTAAACAACCTTACGCTTCCTGTAATTTAATCCTGCTTGCTTCAGAACTTGAAAGAGTTTATTCCAATCAACATGGTCAAAGCCTTCTACAAAAGCTAGATATGTAGGTTTGCCTTTTCTTAATCTATCTTCTAGGATAAGCCGTAAAGTGAGTATTGCCTCCCGTGTTCCTACATTTCTCCTGAACCCAAACTGATCTTGTGCGAGGTCGGCTTCTACCACCTTTTCCACACATTTATGTTTCACGATTTCAAGTGTCAATAACTACTCTTGAGCTCTTGAAAACTGGAAGATAATTTGTTACTCGTGCAATAACGTACTGTAACACCAAGTCACAGCACGCTACTGTGTGTTACAACTGCACCACGGAGCTTTAAATGGAAAAATGTCCGTGAGTCGTATTTACTTCACGTGGCCCGAAGAGAAGACTTTCTGTGACTTGTATTTAACTCAAGTGGCAGTCAATGTGTTAAAACATTGTTTTCTAAAAGTTGGGAATTTTTCTATTTCTTGTAAGACGAATACTATTAGTCCTTGAAAAAAATTCATAATTAGTTTTCGCGACTCACTGTGTATCACGAATTTAATGTGTGGCGTTTTTCAAGTCGCGGGGATTTCGTTCATGTTTCCACACGCACCGAAGTCAGAATGAAAGATTACCTACTGGAGTAATACAATGCTTCGAACTGTTAGAATGCAGACGTTGGCAAATATATGATTTCTGATCGGTAAGCGTTTTCATGACTGCAGTATATTATTGTAAAAATATGGTCACACAATTAAAAAGTAGTCAATTTTATTTTAACAATTATTTTACAATGTTTTCCTGGCTTTGGTTTTTGCAAAATCATCAATAAGGTCTGTTAAATCTAGACTTGATGCAGCCTTGTTTTCGATTATTATGAGTGACAGATGTCCGAGTCAAGCTTGAGCCATACTGTACCTCAGGTGCGTTTTGATAATTTTTCATTTGCTGAACGACATTTTGCCTGCTACAGAAGACTAAAACTGCGGTAAATACTTCCGTAACCTCACATTCTAATAAAGCATATTTTGTTACAATTTGCTTACATAATTGGTGAACTGTCCATGTTGGGGACAATTTCGGCAGGAGAAATTAAAAGTCGAAATTCCTTCATTCAACAAAATATTTTATACGGTATAACGTCTATTATCGGAAGTAATTTGGGGACATGGATATTCGGAAAACCGGTTTATTCGGATATTCAAACTGTACACTTCTATTTGCCAATAAAAAGTACTGTACAGTAGATGTATTTATACTGTATTTGGATGAGCGCGATCCTGCACATTGGACGCCACAACACTTGGAAGACGCAGCTGTTGCTGTGAGCAGCTTTGATGCTGCCGCTACTTCTGCCGACTGAAGTGTGCCGATTGTTGGACACACTGACTGGCCGCTTCGCCTGTCAGCAGCGCGTCTTGTGAAGGCCCAATTAGAAGTATTGTTCCGCCAGCCGGTGTCCCAGTGCGGCTACTGTGGGAAACTTGGTTTGAGGGGAAGGGGATATGATGGACGATAGGGTGGGAGGGTATAAAAATTAAATAAAAAATTCGACGCTCTACTGTAACTTTTTTCGATCGTCGCTCACCGAGGCCGAGGGGCCCCTGGACCTCGGGGGCACTGCCCCGCCTAGCCCTATGATAGCTACGCCACTGGCCTTTACGCAAAAGTCTTTTTGGAGGAAAATTAGCATGTCAAAAAGTCGCTATCAACAATGTTAGAACTGTATTTCATACGGGCCCGGCTATCACTCACTAGGTGGCGTTGCGTGTACGTATACTTTTTGAAAACTCAGTAACATATATCGAAGGGAATAATCTTTTGTGTTGAACATAAAATAAAAAATTAATGCTGTTCCTACTCTATGGTTGACGAGTTCTCCATGTACCCTTGCCCGCTAAGTAAATTAATTAAACTCGTTATTGTTACCGCGACTCCTCAATGGCGCTAGCCGGGCCGCATGGAAAACAGTTCAGCCATCAACAATACGTACATGATGACTGTGTTTACTATTTATGTATTATCAATGTTACGTCAGTCACAGGAATCGTCTATAATTATTACTAACGAACATAGGCGCCGACTTTTGAAAATCTCGGGGTATGCTCAGTGGCGTACCCAGGTATTTCTAAAGAAAAAATAAATACAAAGCAAGCAGTCACCGTCACCATCACGATTATAAGTCGAAGTCCTTTTGTATTTCTCTATATACTTATCCATTTTAACGATTTTCACACACACAAGACATTAACCCTTTTAATCCCAGCAAGTATGTCGGCTCACTCGTAACGTATGTGGTTGTCAAAAGCTTATTTCAAAAGATACCGGGAATTAAACTCGTAGCGTAAACATTTCCAATGTTTCGTACCAAACCCACTTTATTTCTAGTTATTTAATGCAATTAAAGCTTGCCGCCTTCAGTTTACAATATTGACTTAACAAGCGGAATTCCATTAACATTCGGACTATTAAGAAAACGGCCACTTCACTCACATGTGAACGTGGATTTTAATGCCTACGAATTCAATTACCTGTTTAAAATAATTTTTTTTTAGAGTGGTGTCTTACCAAAGCCAGCCGGCCATCAATGGGATGAGAGAGTAGATTTTAATTACAGTCAAGAAATATAACGTAAAGAAAAAAAGATACCAAAATTTTCAGTGGGGTATGCCTATCATACCCACCCAAATTTTGAGGTATGCTTGAGCGACCGAGCATACCCGTAGTCAGCGCCTATGCTAACGAAGCATCATAATACCAACTTTTATGGAGTTTATAGTTAAAATCAACAAAATGCTTCCGTGAAATGATTTTTCAACACAGAATCAGACAACCGATATCTGTGTTGATGAGTATCACTGAGGGGAGGGGGGGGTGTCAATTACGAACATTTCTAAAATTTAGTACAAAAATACCGCCTTTCATTCTAGCTGCGATTTCGTAGTAGCTACATCTCTTCGGCGTTCATTGCGAGGAATTGAGTCAAGTGGTTGAACAACACTTCGAGATAAATACAGAAATAATAGATAACATATAATTATACAACTTTTTAAACCGCCCAGGAATATATTTGAAAATGTTTTTGTACACAAAAATGAAGCGATGAATATTATTTAACCCGCGGGCACTGGCGATCTGAGCATTTTGCTTAGGGTTGCCAGATCTCCGGGCGCCGCCCGGAGTGCCCGGGCTTGGAATGAATTCTCCGGGTCTACGGGCCAAGGCATCTCATCTCCGGGTTTGAATGTAACCTTCATCATAACTTTTTCTTTACGACACTTTTTAAGTACTATGCTCATGTAGCGACGATCTACATCGAAGTTAACGTAACTTAAACTAAGGACGAACACAACGTCCATGCCCTGGGGCGGGGAGGGGGGGAGGGGGATTCGAACCTCTGGCGGGAGCAGCCTCGCGCACCGTGGCAAGACGCCTCAGTGCGCTGGGCCATTCCCGGCCGGCTCCTCTCTAGTAATTATGAATAACTTTATATAAATGTCAATTTCTTATTGCAACAAAACGCTACTTTTCTATTGTTCCTCTGAAAACTTTTCATTGTTGCGTCGGTAGTAATCGACTAGCGCATTATTAAGCAAACACTGTTGCTGCAACGCGTCAACTGGCGATGTCTTATTTGTGTTCGTTCGCTCATTGTTTATTATCAGTTTACCGGAAATTTTTGCAATACTCGGATCGTGTGAGAACAGACAAGCATATTAACTCAGATTAGTGAGTAATAACAGTGAAATGAAGAGACGATATCTAAGTTCGTTCCGTGAAGAATGGTTGCAGAAAGAAAATTATAAAGAGTGGCTACAAAAAGTCGATACTGATCAGTGTATGTGTAAGTGCAGAATATGCACTATCTCATTTACTTGCTGGGAGGGAGATGATTAGTTTTTTTTTTAAGAATTCACGTGTAATTCTGGTTGGGGGGGGGGGAGTTGGTCGCAGGTGGGACGGGGGGGGGGAGGGCGGTGAGTCATTGGCCAAGGGGGAGGGGGGCACGTCTGGTCTCCGGGCCTGCCTCGAGTTCAATCTGGCAACCCTAATTTTGCTCACCTTAATTTTAAAACGACTGGCATTTTGTTACATTTAAATATTAAACTTTGAGGTTTTTTCTTACTAAAACTAAACAGGGATTACTTATTTACACGTATTAAGTACATTTCGAACTGGTCGTGTAATCTGAGCAATAGGCTATACACGCGAACGATCGTTTAACTCTTAAAGCCGCGAGATCTAGTAGATTAAAAATCCCGGTTTCAGGCTGATTTGTTGTTGTTGTAGTTTAGAGGAGACTAGACTGCACGGTCATCAGTCCCCTGTTGCAAGCAAAGCTAATGTGGCGCGTTGCAAGATGAAAAAGACGATCATTGAAACACACAAAAGAGAAAGCACAATGGGTACACAATGACAAGGAGCATTGAGTTCATGACACACAAAGAAGAAAACTCAAAGAGTAAATAAAGATAATTGGACTAAAAAGTTACAGCAGAATGTTGTGGCTGGCTGATCACGAGGATAATAAAGGATGAGCCAGCCACTCTGCACATTCTAAAACATACGAATAAAGCAGGTCAGACAACACAAAATGAGAAGAGTAAAAAGTTATGAGAGATGGGTGCCTGAGAGATCAGGCTAAGGAACCCACCTTTATATCAAATGGTAAAACCCCGCTGCACGGATAAAACGTAAAACTCGGTCAGCCATAGAGGCATTGTCAGATAAAATCAAGGCAGGCGCAGTAGGTAGATTAAAAGACTGCCACAAGACGGCTAAAAACGGACAGTCCGACAGGATGTGGACCACTGTCAACAAACTTCCACAACGGCAATTCGGTGGGTCCTCTTGACGTAAAAGATAGCCATGTGTCAACCACGTATGGCCAATACGTAGGCGACATAGGACAACAGAGTCCCTACGGGAAGGCCTGAAAGACGACTTCCAGACGGCCGTAGAGGACTTGATCGCTCGGAGCTTGTTGGGAGTGCTCAGTGTTGCCCATTGTGTGTCCCAAGCCTCAAAAACCCTGTGGCGCAAATCCATTCGGATATCCCGTTCTGGGATACCAATATCCAGGGGAGGAGCGGTGGTGGCGAGCTTAGCCAGCCGATCGACACGCTCGTTCCTTGGGATGCCAATGTGGCCAGGGGCCCAGATAAAGTCCACCGCACATCCAGACTTGCCGAGTGAAGCGACGGCGTTTTGGATGGATTGCACCAACGGATGGGTAGAATAATAGTTTGAAAGGGCTTGCAGGCCACTAAGGGAGTCGCTGCACACAACATACGACTTCCGGGGGCACGTTTTGAGGTGGTCAAGAGCACGAAAAATGGCGATCAGTTCAGCTGTAAAAATACTACAGCCTGGCGGCAGGGACCGTTGTTCCGTGTGGTCGCCATGAATAAAAGCGTAACTAGCTCTGCCATTTACCAGGGAGCCATCAGTGTACAGGATTTCTGCATCACGATGAGCAGCAAGAAGTGCCAGAAACTTGCAACGGAGTGTAAGTGGTGAGACTAATGCCTTTGTGTCACATGACAGTTGCAGGTGGAGCTTTAAACGGGGGATGAACCAAGGAGGAAGACGGGATGGGCAGGAAAAAACCTCAGGGAGAGGTAGAGAATTAAGTGAGGAGAGGAGTGTACGAACCCGGATCGCGATCGGAAGACCTGATCTAGGTCGACGTGGTGGAAAAGGAGGGGTAACAGTCGGAAACAAAAGCCTGCGATTTGGATGGTGTGGCGTGGCATGGACTCTAGCAACATAGCTAGTGAGAAGCTGCTGCCGGCGGAAGTGTAATGGAGGAATCCCTGCTTCGGCTAGAAAACTTGGCACAGGGCTGGTACGAAAGGCCCCAGTCGCCAGCCGGATACCACCATGGTGGATGGGGTCAAGGATCCTCAAGGCGGATGGTGCTGCTGAGTCGTATACGAGGCATCCGTAATCAAGCCTTGATTGTATCAAGGACTTGTACAGCTGCAGGAGGGTGGAACGAGCAGCACCCCAAGCAGTATGGCTCAAGCAGCGAAGAATATTAAGATGCCGTGAGCATTTTTGTCGCAGCTGACGCAGATGTGGCACCCAAGTAAGTCTGATGTCGAATACCATGCCAAGAAACCGATGAGCCTCTGTGACAACGAGCAATTCACCACCGAGATATAGCTCGGGATCCATGTGAACTGCTCGCCGTCGACAGAAATGTATCACGCGGGTCTTCTGCGCTGAAAACTGAAAACCATGGGTAGAGGCCCATGATTCAGCTTTCCGGATGGCTCCCTGTAGCCGCCGTTCAGCGACGCTAATACTAGCCGAACTATAATATAAACAAAAGTCATCTGCAAACAAGCTGGAACAGACAGAGGATCCCACAGCCGTGGCAAGCCCGTTTATGGCGATTAAAAACAAAGGCACACTGAGGACGGAGCCCTGTGGGACACTGTTCTCTTGGATGTATGAGGAACTAAGGGTGGTACCCACCCTAACCCTAAAGGAGCGGTGGGAGAGAAAATTCCTGATAAAGATTGGAAGTGGGCCCCGCAAGCCCCAGTCATACAATGTAGCCAGTATGTGGTGGCGCCAGGTTGTGTCGTACGCTTTCCGAAGATCAAAAAATACAGCAACAAGGTGTTCACGTTGGGTAAAAGCTGTACGAATAGCCGACTCCAAGGACACAAGATTGTCAATTGTGGAGCGGCCCTGACGGAAACCCCCTTGTTGTGCTACCAGGAGTCCCCGGTCTTCAAGGATCCACATAAGCCGCCGACTCACCATCCGTTCAACGAGCTTACATAGGACGTTTGTCATGCTGATCGGACGGTAACTGTCAGCCACCTGTGGGTCAGCACCAGGTTTTATTACTGGGATGACGGTGCTTTCCCGCCATTGGGAAGGAAAAACACCGTATGCCCAGAGACGGTTAAACAAGGCGAGCAGTTGGTTCTGAGCGTCCACAGAAAGATGCCGAAGAAATTGGCTGTGAACACGATCTGGTCCTGGACAAGTATCGGGGCATGCAGAAAGGGCACTTTTAAACTCCCACTCGCTAAAGGGTGCATTGTATGGCTCCCGGCGACGTGTGTGAAATGAAAGTGGCTTCCGCTCAACTCGGTCTTTAATGGTGCGAAAGGCTTCACTGTAAGCTGCAGTCGAACTGATGCCTGCATAAAACTCTGCCATGTGCTCGGCGACAGCAAGCGGGTCTGAGCAGACAGTACCCTGTAAGCGAAGACAGGGGATTCCTGTTGGTGGGCGGTACCCGAAAAGTCGTCGAACCTGAGTCCACACCCGAGAAGGTGAGGCACGAGATCCAATAGAGGTGACGTACCTCTCCCAACAATCTTGCTTACTTTGCCGTATAAGCCGTCGTGCTCGGGCCCGTAGCCGTTTAAAAGCAATCAGGTGATCGATGGTGGGATGTCGCCGGTAGCGCTGAAGTGCCCTACGCCGATCCCGAATGGCTTCAGCGATTTCTTGTGACCACCAAGGCACAGATTTGCGCCGAGGGGACCCTGAGGTGGTTGGAACAGTGGCCTCAGCAGCGGAGACTATGGCGACAGTCACCTGTTGGACTGCCACATCCACATCGGCTGGCAGTTGAGAAGGAATGACAGCAGCAGAAGTGTAACGCTGCCAATCAGCCCTATGGAGGGACCATCGAGGCAGTTGTTCCGCCTGTCGAGACTGTGGGAGCGACAAAAGGATAGGAAAATGGTCGCTCCCACAGAGGTCATCGTGGGCCCTCCATGTGAGGTGTGGAAGAAGGATCGGGCTGCAGACCGAGAGATCGATAGCTGAGAAAGTGCCATGCGCAACACTGAAGTGCGTCGGGGAACCAGTATTGAGAAGGCAGATGTCTTGTTGTGCAATAAGAGCTTCAACATCCCTACCACGTCGGGTCGTCTCTATTCCGCCTCATAAAGGGTGATGGGCGTTAAAATCCCCCAAGAGAAGAAACGGTGGGGGCAGCTGTGCTACCAGAGCAGCAAGATCAGTGGGCGAAACATCCCTATCTGGAGGAAGGTATATTGAACAGACAGTCAATTCCAAAATAGCCCGAAGGCGAACAGCAACAGCCTCAATAGGTGTGCAGAGAGGCACAGCAATACTGGGGACAGTGGCAAGGGTGTATATACAGACACCACCAGAGGCTCTATCACAGTCGACACGGTTGTTGAAGTAGCCCCGATAGCCTCGAAGGGCCGGGGTCCGCTGAGCAGGAAACCAAGTTTCCTGCAGAGCCATACACAACACTGGGAAACGGCACAACAACTGCTGTAGCTCAGCTAGATGGTTGAAAAACCCTCCGCAATTCCACTGGAGAATGTGATTCATGTGGAAGACCACGATGAAGGGCTGAATATTGTCAGCCCAAAGATTTGCGGTCTGCCTGTCGTTGCACATCTGCATCATCAAGGAGCATTGGCTCAAGCGTTTTAGTGAGGGCCAGATCCTCGAGAGACGCGAAGATCTGAACCTCATCTTCCGATGTAGATGATGCAGGATTCCTTGACTTTGAAGTCTCCGAGGAGACTTTCTTCTTCGGTTTTTTCTTCTTTACCTCCCGCTGCCCTTTCGGTCTTAAGGGCTGGGAGGACTTCTCACTAGCGGTTTCTGGGCCCGATGTCGATCGGGAAGCCCGACGACTGGGGGCAGGTGGATCCTGCAGCCTCTGGCTGGGACCCTCCAAACCACTCGTGGAAGCCTCAGGAGGGGGTGCCACAAGGGACCCCTTCCGGGCGAGAGGGGCCGGGGAAGGCTGGTGCTTCCCCGGCTGGGGAGTGGGGACTGGAGTCCCCGGTGATGGGGTAGATATTTCTCCCACAGGTGTTGTGGGAGCAAGAGATGTGGATGGTCCCCCACCCATCGAGGGGGCAGTCGATGATTGTTGGCCCATAGGGCCCACAGATGGAGATGACACTGGTGCTATCGATCTGAATGGAAGAGGTGCCGCTGTGACTGCGGCAAAAGATGATGTCATCTTCACAGGATGGAGTCGCTCGTACTTTTTGCGTGCCTCAGAGAAAGTAAACCGTTCCAGGGTCTTGATTTCCATTATTTTCCTTTCCCGATGAAGAACAGTACAAGTTGGCGAGCAGGGCGGATGATGTTGCCCGCAATTTACGCAAACAGGAGGTGGGGTACAAGGGGTGTCCAGGTGTGATGGCCGTCCACACTCCCTGCAGTTCGGGCTGGAAGTACATCGGGACGACATGTGCCCGAACTTCCAGCACCGGAAACACAGCATTGGGGGAGGGACATACGGTTTGACATCAACACCGGAAACACAGCATTGGGGGAGGGACATACGGTTTGACATCAACACGGTATACCATTATCTTGACCTTCTCAGGCAGTGTATCACCTTCGAAGGCCAAGATAAAGGCACCGGTGGCAACCCTGCTATCTTTGGGTCCCCTGTATACACGCCGGACGAAGTGAACCCCTCGACGCTGCAAGTTTGCTCGCAATTCTTCATCGGTCTGGGACAACAGATCTCTCTGATCGATTAGACCCTGGATCATGTTTAAGGACTTGTGGGGCGTGATTGTCACAGGGATGTCACCCAGCTTATCGCAGGCAAGCAATGCCCGCGATTGGGCTAGGGACGCCGTTTGTATCAATACAGCCCCACTCTTCATCTTGGAGAACGACTCCACTTCGCCAAACTTGTCTTCGAGCTGTTCGACGAAGAACTGTGGCTTAGTAGACAGAAAGGACTCTCCATCGGAACGGGCACATACTAGGTATTGTGGCGAGTATGGTTCAGATCGGCGAAGGTCTCTACGTTCCTCCCTTGGAGTGCCAAGGGAAGGGAACGTCTTAGGATCATAAGCAGTTGTATCGAATTCTGTTTTTCCACGCTTAGAAACGCCAGGTTTGCGTGTGGCGACGCTATTGATTGCTCGTTTCATTCTCGTCCCACAAGCAGCTAGGGAACTAAAGGTCCACCCAGGCAGAGCCCCGCTTGCCTGGGTAAGCCTCATACAACTGAGGTGCGGCAGGTTCCTCAGAGGTTGCTCGCTAGCGGCTGTTCAACCTCAACAGCCATGCATCTCCTCGGCACGTAGCACACCTTGAGATTGAGGTTTTTTTTATAGAGGTTTGTACCGTCCTCACGACCTGGGCGATTAAGCCAAGATCCCCGGGCTCTGAAACGTACAACGTTCCACCGTCGCGCCGAACGATGGTCGTTGAAGCACGCACAGAGCTTACGGTGTAGCGGACTGTTGGCGCGACACAGCCCACAGCTCAGGACCCCGGGTTCGCCAAGCCCGTACTCAGCAAATTAATGCTGAGCCCCTGAGGGGTTTCAGGCTGAAATTCAAGGTTTTTTCCCGGTATTTCCAAATTCACGGCTTTTTACCGGTTTCAAGGTTCGGTAGCCACCCTGCACACTAATGACTTTCATTCATTTTCAAACCACACAAAGCACTAGAAAATCCTTTGATAATATGTGACATTTGTTTTAGCCAACAGTTGTTCGTAATATTATGATTGTCGGATATTGCAGACGACAAGTGACGCAAATGCTACACAATCAATGAAACTTCCTCTCCTATGGCAAAACAGTCTTGTGTAGGCCTATATGACCCCATTCTACATTAACTGAAGAACTATTCATTTCTTTTGAATAAGACGATTAGATTCATTTCTCTTGAATAAGACGATTAGTAGATTTTGCAGGATATTTTTAAGGTTTCCTAACCCATGGCAGGCAGCAGGATAATGCTTCAAAATAAAGGTGTATCCTACACACACACACACACACACACACACACACACACACACACACACACACACACACACAGAGAGAGAGAGAGAGAGAGAGAGAGAGAGAGAGAGAGAGAGAGAGAGAGAGAGAGAAAATAGGTGAGGTGTAGCATAGAGCGGTAGGAACTGTTGGGTGTGGAGAAAATGAGGGTTATTGTAGGCTGAACCCTGGATAATTCGAGATCGGAGAATGTATTTTAAGGATAGCTCCTTTCTGTGTAGTTCAGAAAAGCTGGTGGTGGATGCCAGGATCCAGATGGCCCAGGCTGTGAAGCAGCCATCTTAAATCAAGCATATGGTCCACTGCATGCTGTTTCATACGGTGCGTTTCACCACAGTTTGGCAATGACCACTGATCTTAATGAACAGCTAGCCTAGTTAGTGAGTCATACCAATATAAAAAGCTGTGCAATTATTGCAGCAACTTGTTAAATTACATGGCTGCTTTCACAGGTGGCCTGGCCTCAATTGGGTGGGATAAACTCGTGTTGGGACTGGAATATGAAGTGTTGGATTGGTGGACCGGACAGATCTTGCAGTGTGGTCTTCCATAGTGACATGACCCCTGTGATAGGGGACTGAGGGTGGCATACGGATGGACTAGGATGTTATGGATGTTCTGAAGAAGGCTAAAGGCCAATAGCTTAAGTGTTGTATGTGAGAGTCTTTTTTTGTGTGTCTGTCACAGCTCAGCATATATCTTTATGTTGAGTTGTTAACTATCCTCAATATACACGGTTTGTATAAGAAGTAATGAGACTGACCCTGTGAATCAAAATTTATTGTACATATCACTACAACCACATATTACTCTTCAATATATGACCCTTGAGAGTCAACAATCTGCTGAATGCAAGATTTCTACACTTCAAATGCTGCCGCAATGCTGAATCCGGGATGGCCTTCAAAGCCCTTGTTGTGGCGGTTTTGACCTCTTCTAAGGTTCCAAGACATTTTTAGTTTTGGGAAAAGAAAATAATCTACAAGAGCCATATTGTGATTGTAGGGAACTGGGAAATCGTTCTTGGCCAAGTAGCAGTCCACCATGAAGCAGGTGTGATTCGGCACATTGTCATGATACAGTTTCCAATCATCAGCAATGATTGGCCTAACGCAATGGACCTGGTCTTTAGTCTCTTGACCACTTGGCAATAAAAAGCAGCGTTGATAGTTAGGACTTGGGCAGAAACTCATGATGAACCACATCGAAAAACAAAATCAGCACGGCTTTCACCTGCGATTTGCTTATACAAGCCTTTTTTGGACGTGGGCTACTGGGATTGTTCCATTCGTCACCTACCTCTGGGTAGTACTGATACACCCAGGTTTCAACTCCGGTTGTTCCCCTAGTTTTGTACAGAACTTGAAGGCATTCTGTTACTCAATTGTGTGCAGCATGTTACACCATGACAAAAGATTTTGTAACGTGTCAACTCAATGCACAATGCCACCAAAACAACACTCTCCAGGTGACTGGCATGCCACACGTTTTCGGCCAGATCTTCCATACCACCAATCCACCCAGGTGAGCGTGCATTGTGAAGTACAGTCGCATCGGAAAAAAATCAGTCTCATTGCTTTTTATACAAACACGGCACGGTATTCTTATAAATAAGAAAACTTCTATCCACTAAGCTTTCACTCCCATACAAGAGATTGAACAGGGCATTACTAACTTAGTCTTGGTACAGATTTTCATCTTGCAAAAGAGAGTAGATCATTGCTGACCACTCACTGTATTAGCTCTGCTACACTTTGAGATAATTTCATTCATTATGTCGCCATCCTGTGACAAAAAGTGATTAAACTGGTCACCTATTCTAATTTTGTTTCTCCTACTTTGCACTTCATCTGTCTAAATCTCTTTCCCACAGATATTACTTTCATTTTCGAGATACTGATCCCATTTCTGAAGTAGTAGATTGCAACATTTAATAATAAAATGTAGACACAGAACAACTCACCGTAAAGACGAATGTTGAGCCGCCGACAGACACAAATAAAAGATACACAAACACACACAATTCTAAATTTTCGGCCGTGGCCTTCCTCAGAAAGAGCACACTCATCCAAACAAGTCAGCCATCTCTGGCCGCCCAACAAAGTCTGACTCACGGCAGGCGGAGAGAATGGGAGAGAGGAGAGGGCAGGTGGGGAGGAGGAGGGGGAATGGAGAGGGAAGTTAAGGGTGTGGATACAAGAAGAGGAGATGTCAGGCGGAAAATGAGATGCAGTATGAAAGGATGTTAGGTTATCTGAGGTTGAGGCCAGGATGGTTGCAAGACCAAAGGATGTGCTGTAGGGATAACTCCCATCTCCACAGTTAAGAAAAGCTGGTGGAGGAGGGGAGGATCCAGATGGCTCAGGTGGTGAAACAACTGTTAAAGTCCAAGGTGGTGTGCTCCACTACATGCTGCGCCACAGGATAGTCCATATTGCTCTTGGCGACAGTTTGACGGCCCTTCATAGCTGGATAGCCGGTTAGTTGTCATTCCAATGTAGAATGCAAATCAGAGATTGCAGCAGAGTTGGTATATTATGTGGCTGCTTTGACAGGTGGCCTGGCCTCTGGTGGAGTAAGACAAGCCTCTGAAGGGATGGGAATAGGAAGTGCTGGATGGGTGGGTTAGGCAGGTTTTGCATCGTGGTCTCCCAGAGAGATACGATCCCTGTGGTAAGGGGTTGGGATTAGGAGTGGCATGGGGATGGACTAGGATGTTGTGGAGGTTGGGTGGGCGATGTAACACCAATTTAGGGGGAGGTGGGGGAATCTTATGTAGGAAGTTTCTCATTTCAGGACATGTTGACAGATAATCAAAGCACTGACATAGGATATAGTTCAGTTGTTCCAGTCCAGGATGGTATTGGGTGACAAGGGGGGTACTCCTTTGTGGCTGCTTAGTAGAGTTGGAGGGAGGACTGTTGGTGTGTAAAGATACGGCACAGAAAATCTGTTTATGGACTAGGTCTGGTGGGTAATTTCTGTCTGTGATGGCCTTTGTGAGGTTTTTGGCATACTGGTTAAAGGAGTTCTCATCACTGCAGATACACTATATGGGAAGGTTTTTTGGATGTGGAAAGGATGGCAACTGTTAAAGTGAAGATACTGTAGAGGGCCATAGGATTTTATCAGGGATTGAAGGTCATGCTCGACTTTTGGAATCAGTGGCCGGGTCACCTGTCAAAGCAGCCATATAATATACCAACTCTGCTGCAATCACTGCTCTGCATTTTACATTGGAATGACAACTAACCTGCTCTCCATCAGGATGAATGGCCACTGCCAAACTGGTTGTTGATGGGTGGATGGGACCAAACAGCTCTGTCATCAGTCCCATGACCTCTGTATGAAATGCAAGCAAGGCCATGGCCGGCTAAGACAGTACAGATAGTAAAATAGAAGAACTAAAAAGGGGGTTACAATCAATTAGAATAGGACTAAAACCAAAAGAAAAAGGGAATTCTGCAAGGAACATCGCGGCAGATCTAGAAACTCTGTTTACTGACGACAAACAGATACAGGAGAACAGTGTATGCTCCTAGATCGGTAGCTTAAAAATATAAAAAGGGAAACAATGTAAATTAAAACCAAGTTAAAAGGAGAAATGGAAGTCGTCAGGGATGGAGAGGGGAGAGCTCCAAACCCTGCTGCTTACAGGGAGGACCACAAACCCACCCATCCTGTCCAAGCAACAGAGATAAAATCTTATAGACGAAAGGGGGAAAAAAAACACTTTCACAGAGAAATCCAAGGAGTCTGTCAGCTATCCGTGAATCATTCGACAAAACCGAGGGCAATGAGTGCGCAATTCCATATTTGGCATGGACCACCAAGAGGAGCGGACATTCCACTAAGATATGAGCCACAGATTGTAGAGCCCCACAACCACAATGTTAGGGAGGCTTATTACACAAAAGAAAACCATGGGTCAGCTTGGAGTGACCGATGCGGAGATGGCTAAGGACAGTGAACTCCAAGCTGCAGTGGTGGACTTCATGGAGCATAGTTTATTAGACGGAGCATTCGCCTGTCAGTTGGTGTTCCAGTCCAGTATGAGTAGTGATCTCATCTGCACTCAAAATCTGCACCCGGGATAACCCAAGGGAAGGCGCAGGGATTTACGGCTACTCTAGCCAACTGGTCATCCTGTTAATTTCCTAGGATACCCACATGACTGGGGACCCAGAGAAAAGCAACAGAGCAAGTGGTGTGAAAAGGTGAGCAAGGAGATCATGGATATCAATGACCACAGGATGTGAGGAGTAGCATCGGTCTATGCCCTGCAGGGTGCTCATCGAATCAGAACAGATTAAAATACGGTCCAGGGCAACCTGTTTGATAAAATGAAGCACCCTACTTATAGCCGTTAGTTCTGCTTTAAACACACTACATGATTCTGGAAGAGAATGATATTCCACATCAATGGGACACGTAAACGCATATACCACATGACCAGCAAATTTAGAGCCATCAGTGTAGAAAATTGTGGCACCCTGAAATTCTTCAAGGACAGTGTGCAACAAACGCCGGAAGATTATGGGGGAGACGAAGCTTTCTGGGCATGGTAGAGATGTAATCGGCTTTGTGGCCGAAGTACCAACCAAGGGGGGTACGCGGTATAGCACGACACATAGTCAAGGGAAGGGAAGTCGAAGTCCCTACAAAGGTAAGAGAGCCACAATCCAACAGGTAAACCCACCCGAGGGCGATTATCAGGAGTTGCCCTCAAAGAGAAGGTGATATGTTGGATGACCAGGGAATTTACGAATGGCAATGGCATAGGACACCAAAAGCTGGTGGCGCCTATTCTGAAGAGAGGGGATTCCCGCTTCAGCAAGGAGACTGTCTACAGGGCTGGTCTGGAAGGCACCCATAGCAAAGCGGATGCCACAATGGTGAATGGGATCCAACAGTTTCAGGGCAGGAGGAGCTGCCGAGGCATAAGCCTGGTACCCACAATCTAATCGGACTGAATCAGAGCCAGGTAGATACGAATTAGTGTTGTTCGATGTGCATCCCAGGACGAGTGAGCTAGGAAACAGAGAGCAGTAAGTTTCCGCATGCAGCTTATCTTCAGCTGCTGAATATGGGGCAGACAAGTCAGTTTTTAATCTGAAAGGAGGCCCATTTAACGGTGCTGTGCCACAGTTTCTAGGTGTTGAGTACCCAAGAAGAGTTCTGGGTCAGGGTGGACTGTAGTACGACAGCAGAAATGCATTACTTGCGTTTTAGAAGGGGAAAACTGAAAACCACGTGAGAGATCCCATGTGGAAGCCTGCCGAATGGCACCTCAGAGCTGGCGTTCAGCCGAGGCTACCGAGTGGAAGCTGTACCATACGCAAAAGTCGTCTACGTACAAAGCAGGGGTAACAAGTGACCCAACAGAGCTCACCAACCCATTGATGGCGATTAAGAAAAGTAACACTTAATACAGAACCCTGTGGAACGCCGTTCTCCTGGATCTATGGGGAGCTGAAGGAAGCAACCCTCACACAGATAAAAACCTGACTGATAAAAATTGGTAGGGAGCCTCATACGCCCCAGTCATGGAGGGTACATAAAATATGATGATGCCAGCAGTGTCATATGCATTACATAAATCAAAAACAGCAACAAGATGTTGACATATTGAGAAGGCCTTTCTGACTGCCGTTTCCAGTCGAAGTAGATGGTTGATAGTAGACCTGCTCTCCCAGAACCCACACTGATTAAGGTGACAGTGGGCAACCACCTGTTCGAGCAGTTTACATGGCACATTTTTTAGGCTAATCGGCCGGTAACTGTCCAGGGCTGACGGATCCTTACCAGGCTTAATAACAGGGACCACTATACTGTCCCTTCACTGCAAGGGGGAAACACCTTGGATCCAAATGTGGTTAAATAACTGGAGTAGATATTGCCATTGTGGGGGCCGAGATGTTTGAGAAGTTGATTAATGATGGAATTAGGCCCAGGTGCAGAATTATGAGAAGAAGAAAGGGCCATACGTAGTTCCCATTACGTGAAGGGTTTGTTATAAGGTTCCTCCCAGTGAGAGATGAAACATAAATTTGAGGCTTCAGCCTGTTGTTTCGTGAAAAGAAAAGACACCGGGTAGGAAGTCGACGCCAATGCCTTCGCAAAGTGATCCACGAGGTGCACTGCGAGAACCAATGGATCAGTACAGAGCCCATCTGGTAAGGATTGAAAATGGCCGCTGGCAACCTCGGATGGAGCAGAGTATAGCTCACACCTGTGACAAGGGTACAGAAGATCACAAGGAGGAAAGAAAATGCTCCCAGCACACCCGCTTGCTCTGTTTGATTATGTAATGAGCCTAGGCACATAGGCGTTTAAAGTTGACAAGGGCAATAAGGGACGGGTGGCGCTTAAGATGTTGCGAGGCTCGACAGCACTCACGAATCGCCAAAGCGATGGTTGCGTTCCACCACGGAACTGGTCGGCAGTGAGGAGGGCCTGTTCACTGGGAGACAGCAATGCTAGCAGCTCGAGTAATCGCATTAGACATGTCACTGATGACATCATCTATACAGTCAGACGGGGATGGTGTGAAAACCACCTGGGATGTATACAAAGATCAATCAGCACAATGGAAAAGCCAACGAGGTATCCTGTCCCTCATCCAGTGAAAGAGTGAAAGAATCAACAGAATGTGGTCACTGTTGTAAAGGTCGTCACGCTGTGACCAACGAAATAAAGGGAAAGGGGGGGGGGGAGAAGTGAGTGAAAGGTCTTGGAAGAAAAGGTGCCATGAGCAGCACTAAAATGGGTTGGGGAGCCATCATTGAGGAGGCACAGGTCGGGATCGGCATTGAACTAGTCTATGAGGTGGCCCCGACTAGTTGTATAAGCATGCAAGATGATGGGCATTGAAGTGCCCAAGAATGAGGAAGGGAGGAGGGAGTTGCTGAAGGAGAGCTGTGAGGGCAGCAGACATAGGTGGCCTGTCAGGAGGGAGATAGAGATTACAAATTGTTAACGGAGTGTGTAAGTGAACCCTAACAGAAAACAAACCCAGTGTAGTACAGAGAGGGATCCATGAACTAACAAGATCCGTATGAACTAGGGTGCAAACTCCACCAGATGCTTGTAGGGGGCGAACTCGGTTCCAACAGAAAGCACGGAACCCACTGAGTGTTGGTGAATGGCCATCAGTAAAATGTGATTCCTGCAAAACAACACAAGCTGCTGAGTAAGAGGCAATAAGATGATTCAACTCCAGGAGGTGACAGTAGTAGTCTTTACAGTTCCATTCGATGAGAACGGATCGAGGATCCATATGGAAGGTTAACAAATTGATGCATTTCACAAAGCTGGGTCAATGTCCGTCAACGATGAGGGAGGAACGACATCCATGAACAGTGGTTCAGACACAAGTTCAGTGGGGTTATTTGGCTGCGAGGACAAAGGTTGTACCTCCAGGACTACCGGAGGGGCCTTGTCCTGTGACGTTTGCTTCTTTTTCTCTTCTCCTTCCCCTCTTTCTATCTTGCAGGGCACGAAGGACAGGTCCCAGAGAGAGAACTGGTGTCAGTAAGTTCTGGCACCAACAAGGATCGGGTGACCTTGGTATTATCAGACTGGAGGCGGAGGACCTCCTATCCGGTGGATGCCAGGAAGAGAAACCCTGGGAGGGGGCACCTTCACCGGCAAGTGCCAGAAAAGGGGAGCACTTCTCCATCTGGGAGGGAGAAGGGGGACACAGAAAGGGGGAGGGGGGGGGGCAAGGGACATGCAAAAGAGGAAGGGGGAAGAATAGGGTGGGAAGGGGATGAAGAATGGGGGAGGGGTAGAGGATGTAATCGAGGCATAACTAGTAGACAGTTGCACGGGGTGCAGACGCTCAAATTTTCGGTGGGCCTTCTGGTACGTAAGGCAGTCAAGGGACTTTTACTCTTGAATGTTGTTCTCTTTTTTACATACAGGGCAATCCGGAGAGCGGGAATAGTGGTGCTCGTGACAGTTAACACATATGGGAGGTGGAACATAGGGGCTCCTCTCATGGAGTGGACGTCCACATTCACCGCATACAGGGACCACTGTGCAACAATAAGACATATGCCCGAACCGCATACATCAGAAACATCGCATGGAAGGTGGAACATATGGCTTAACATCACAACGATAGATCATTAGCTTGACCTTCTCTGGAAGAGTATCCCCCCTCGAAGGCCAAGACAAATGTGCCGGTATCAACACGATGATCCTTAGGGCCTCACTGCACACAGCAAACAAAATGAACAGCTCGCCATTCGAGGTTGGCCCAGAGTTCCTCATCAGTTTGAAGGAGGAGGTCGTGATGGGGGCTTACTGACACTGGAAGATTGTCAAGATGGTTGCAAGCACACAGAGCTGCAGATTGGGCAGCAGAGACCGTTTTAATGAGCAGTGATCCAGAACACATTGTGTTCACTGTTTCAACTTCCTCAAACTTATCTTCGATACGTTCAACAAAGAACAATGGTTTGGTGGTGGTGAACATCCCTCTATTGGTCCCGGTGCAGACCAGGTAACACGGAATGAGTTTCACCCCAAGCTGACGTGCCTGGCCCTCCTCCCAGGGGGTAGACAGAGAGGGAAAGGTCTTCTTATCGTAGCTAGTAGGGTTATACCTATTCTTCCTGCATTCTGAGATGGCCGTATCATGACCATTATCTAATTTGACATGTTTCATCAAGCAAAACATCCACCCACTCCGATCAGGGGCTCTTCCCATGGACGCCACAGCAACGGCCACCTGGCATGATGGCCATTGCCGGGAGCCCTGATACCCCATGAGGACAGGTATCGACTCCTTGCCCTGCACGGGGAAGTTGCAGCTCTGGTACCAGCAGTGTGATTCCTGCATTGTCAGGGGGGCTCAGCCATAAGGGAACATAACAACCCCCCCCCCCCCCCTCACACACCCAGACTGGCTACATGTACTGGGGACCTAGCGGAGGAGGGGGCTATGGCGAGGAAGGAAATGAAAAAGGAAGGAATTGGGATCCACGCCATAGGAGCTAGGTCGGGAATTCTTCCCCCGCCTTGCTCACGCTGGTAACTGTGAATTTATGTGGAGGTCAAATCCCAAGGGGGACCAAACTGTGCCGAAAACAGAGGAAAACGACGAAGATAAAAATTGCTACAACCATCATCAGAACCATAGGAAAAGCCATGCGGTTTTGAAGGAAACCGCCTACAGAGGAGGAGATGAGAGGGACGGGAAGGAATTAGGGTGGGGAGGTGAGGAATGGGGGAGGTAATGCAACCCAGGAAAATAAGAAGAAAGGCTCCAATGGCTCACACACGTACCCACAAAAGAGCTGCGGGCCCCCTACAGGGGGGAGGGGGGGGAGACCATCAAACTGTGGCCAAGAGCAATGTGGACTATCCTGTGGTGCAGCATGCAGCAGAGCACAAAACCTTGGACGTTAACAGCTGCTTCACCAGCTGAGCCATCTGGATCCTCCCCTCCTCTACCAGCTTTTCTGAACTGCAAAGATGGGAGTTATCCTTACAGCACACCCTATGGTCCCACAACCATCCCGACCTCAACCTCAGATAATCTAACATCCTACATTCCATGCCCCACAGTCCCCCTCCCCCTGACATCCTATATATCAGGGAAAGAGTAAGTAAAGAGGTGAAAAAGGGAAGTATGCGGGTTTTAAGGGATTGGAAGAGGAGTCATTCCAATCCCGGGAGTGGAAGGACTTACCTTAGGGGAAGAAAGGAAAGGTAAAGAAGCGCACACACACACCCACACGCAAACACACCAAGACAGACATTTGTAGAAAGCAAAGAAGCATATTTATCCCACCAGGAAAGTTTCCTTCTATAATACACACACACACACACACACACACACACACACACACACACACACACTTTTTTATATTTTATCTCATTTTCCGCCCCACATCGCCTCTTCTTGTATCCCCACCCTTATCTTCCCTCCCCACTTCCCCCCTCCTCCGCTCCTTCCCCCTCCTCCCACCCATCCCTTCCACTTGCCATGAGTTGGACTGTGTTGGGCAACCAGAGATGGCTGACGTTTGTGGTGAGTATGCCTGAGTGATTGTGTGGATGAGTGTGCTTTTTCTTAGGAATGCCGTGGCCAAAAATTTACAATTGTGTGCGTGTTTGTGTATCTTTTATTTGTGTCTGTCAGCGGCACAACGTTCATCTTTACGGTGAATTGTTCCCTATCTACATATTATTACCTCTCAGGAATCAAAGCGGGAACAGCACAGTGTGGTGTAGGGCTTTACTTCAGTTAAGCATTTGAACCCAGCATAACTGTAATAAGGTATGTAAATGAACAACTGATGCGGATAGATATGGCTACCTCCAGAAACAAAATTACAATTGTGTCAAACTCCTTTTTTAAGCATATTTACAGCCATTGGAAGATGAACAGACATGGTACAGGGACACACTACTAGAAGTAACTAAAGATTAGACACAGAGTAGTGTGTAAAGGCAGGAAGAAGCAAACAGCTTGGTGGAATGACAGTCAAGGCAGCCTGTAAAAAGAAAAAGAAGGCATTTCAAACATGGCACCACGCTACAAATCAGGCAGAAAGAGAAAGTTATGTTGACAAAAGAAACAAAACCAAATGGATAATTGCAGAATCCAAGCAGAAATCAAGGGAAGGTTTTGGAAATAAGCTAGAAACTATGGGTCTCGCCACAGGAAACCATTCTGGAGCATAGTCCCTAACTAGCAGTCTTTACAGGGAGGGAAGAAGGTTTTAACAAGTATTTTGGACAGGTCTGGAAAGCTGTTAGTGATTTCTGTGGATGCTTTGGGCAGATGGAGAGAATATTTTGAAGAATTGCTCATTGTAGGTGAAATGTTCAATGATGTGTCAGATTTTGAAGTAGAATGGGATAGGACTGATGACGGAAACCCAATCACATTTGAGGGAGTGAAGAGAATGATCACTAGATTGTAGGTCAATTAAAATCCTGGGGTAGATTGAAATTAAGCCAGAACTCATCAAATACAGTGGATGTCAGATCTTAAATGGTTACACAGGATAATTAAAAAGGTGTGGGAGTTGGGACAGGTTCCGTCTGACTGGATGAAAGCGGTAATCACGTTAATTTTCAAACATGGAAAACAGGAAAGACTGTAACAACTATCGAGGTATCTCTTTAATTAGTGTTGTAGGCAAAATAATCTCAGGTATTGTTGAAAGGAGAGTGCAAGTATTAGTTGAGGACAAGTTAAATGAAAATCAGTGTGTGTTTAGGCATGATAGAGGCTGTCAGGACCAGATCTTTAGCTTACGGGAGATAATGGAGAAATGTTATGAGTGGAACAGGAAACTGTGTTCATGTGTTATAGATTTAGAAGGCTTATGACCGTGTTCCTAAGAGGAAGCGATTGTCAGTTCTACAAGATTATGGAAAAGGAGGCAAACTTCTTTAGGCAATTAAAAGTTTTTACGTAGACTGTCGGGCAGCAGTTAGAGTAGACAGCAAATTAAGTTCATGGTTCAGGGTAGTTTCCGGGGTAAGACAAGGCTATAACCTATCACCGCTGTTGTTCATACTATTCATGGATCATATGTTGAAAACAGTAGACTGGCACGATGGGATTGAAATAGGTAAAAACAAAATAAGTAGTCCCACATATGCGGATGACTGTTGTAATGGCAGATTCGATTGAAAAGTCGCAAACTACTATTTCAGATCTCAATGAGAGATGTAAGGGTTATGATATGAAGATCAGCATCTCCAAAACAACAGTAATATCTGTGGGAAAGAGATTTAAACAGATTGAGTGCCAAATAGGAGGAACGAAGTTAGAATAGGTAGACAGTTTCAAGTATGTAGGATGAATTTTCTCACAGGATGGCAACATAGTAAAAGAACATGAATCGAGGTGTAGCAAAGTTAATGCAGTGAGTGCTCAGTTAAGATCTACTCTCTGCTGCAAGGAAGGAAGTACCAAGATTAAGTTAGCAGTTCACCGCTCTATCTTTCGACCAACTTTGTTGTATTCATAAGATTAAGGTTACAGATATGAAAGTAGCAACAATGATTGCAGATACAAATAGATGGGAACAATGGCAGCAAGGTATCCATAATGAGGAAGTCTAAGAAAAACTGGCAATGAACGCCATTGAAGAAACAGTTAGAAAGAATAGGCTGAGATGGTGGGGTTATGTTACAAGCATGGGAGAAGCAAGGTTACCCATGAGACACATGAGTTCGGCAGTGGAGAGTAAGACGAGTCAAGGTAGACCAAAGAGAATGATGATGATGACGACGACAACGATTATGATTTTATAATCTTGCAGAACTGACAACAGCTTCCTCCTAAGAACATTGTCATAAGCATTTTCTAGACCTATAAAACATAGATACAACTCATTATCTGCCATAAGCTATAATTTGGTCCTGACAGCATCTAAGAGATCAAAACCCACAGTGATTTTCATCCAATTTTTCCACAAATAATAGTTGCTCTCTTCTTTCTATAAGACCCGATAAGATTTTGCCCAAATCGATAATTTATGAGATACCTCTGTAGATTGCCCTATCTTTATATTTGCATGTTCGAAAATTGGCCAGTCAAACTAAATCTGTCCTGACCCAAACGCCATTTGAATTATCCTGTGTAACCATTTGAGACCTGACATTTTATGGTATTTGATGAGTTCTGACTAACTTACATCTACCTCAGTCACTTTACTGCACTGCTATCTGTTGACCATTCTCTCCACTTCCTCAATTGTGAATGTTTCACCTGTATTCAGCAGCCCTTCAACTCAATAATTAAATACATTGATATAATTAATAATAATACACAATTAATGCATTATTAAATAATTGTCCACAGCATCTTCTACCTCAGTGCATCTCACTTGGACTGTTCGTTCATTTTCAACAAAAGTTGTCTTTCAAATGATTCATCTCATGAAAGTTTCATTTCATGCTGTTCACGTCTCCAAGAAAACCGCCCGACTTAGTTGTCTACAATATATTTGTATTTCTGTTACGCTGAAATGGGAGCAAACATTTCAAAATATGGTATTCGCATCAAGAGCTACGCTATGACAAATTTCAGAAAAATAACTCTTGTGAAGAGACGACTTGCTGACTCTTCGTTTCTCGGCAAGAGGAAGTGCCTATGAAACCCTTACATATTTATGCCACACTTCGAAGCCAGCCATATGTCATTACTGTCCCTGCAGTTTGTGACGTTGTGGATGAGGGATTATATAAACATAATTCAGTTATATTAATAGCACTGAAACATAATTGATTGTATATTTAATCATTTTTTCACATTAATACAAATCAACAAGTTCAATAAAAGAAACTTCTTTATCGTCGAAGTTACGCTACAAATGACTGTGACAATGAATCAGTTGTTGATTATCTCCTTTTCCCACCTAAGTTTAGTACACATTCCAGCCTCCTACATATATTCATTTCTGCTCCATAAAAAGCACTGTAAAAACAAAATGTTGTCATTGCTCTTTCATAGGCTGCCAACTAACATAACGAAATGTCAATGACGACTCATTTTCCAACATAAGATAATTAATCCTGTTATTGCTGCAGTGTTGAGAAGAGAGAGATTTGTTTTATCTACTTCACATGCAGGTGGTGCCAAACAATGTGGCAAGTTTCTGTAGGGGATCATGGTTCTTTTTAATATTTTTATGACTCTGAACATTCCACAATAGGCACTCCTCTGCCTCTTATTAGGTGAAGAATTCGTAAATGTTGTTTCTTGTCTACTTCAATTCGTAAAGGAACACACAGAAAGAAAACATATAAACCTACAGATAGATATAGCAAAACCAAACACTACCACTGTACCACTGCAAAGGAGCATTTAGTTTAGTGCCATCAAGCCACAAACATTATTTCTTTACCGACACAACCATGGAACGTCGCTTTTGTGTTGCCAGCGTGTTGTGAAAATCAGTACAGGTACCCTAGACCAGAGTTATCAAAGAGCAACATTGCAGAACATATTTCAAACTCATTATAAACACGCCTTAAATCCAATAGTCAGAAAAAAACTGACTTGTAGACGTTTTCTTTAGTTCACTGTGGCGTATCAACTGCTTTGAATTCTTTTCCCGCCAACACACAATTTGCAGCGAAAGGAATAATTTTTTCCATCCAACGTCAAAAATTCGAACACTCCAGGATAAGCTGGACGATGCATGCATTTGTGTCTTTTTCTCCATGTCAAAAGGTGTGCAAAATAATCAGAAACCACACGTTGTTTACATGTGACGTGTTAGATGATTTTTATGTGCTCATTGTTGCGTATATAATTTTAAGATAAAATATTATGAATGAATGAGCACTAGTAAATGTTATAAAGGTATTAAATGTATAGTTCATACATTTATTGCATACTTTATTGAAAAGATTCAATTTAAAAACTTTTTTCTCTCTTCACTAAAATCAAAGTCAGGTATTCTGCAGTCTTGAGAGTCTTACAAAAAAGTAACAATACTTCCGTTAAATCGTTAACCGATAAAAGTAACTTAGTTAAAGTTACTTTATGCAAATTATAGTACTGTTATCTTTGTAAAGTAACTGTTACTGGTTACAAGGTATCAAATAATGCAGTTCAAGCAGACATACTGTAGAAAGCAAAGAAGTTGGACAGAGATCTCTGTCCAACTTCTTTGCTTGCTACAGTATGTCTGCCTAGGTGTGCTTGCTTTTGTGTATATGTGTGGGTGGGTGTGTATTTGTTTACCCTCCTTTTTTTCTCCCAAGGTAAGTACTTCCTGTCCCAGGATTGGAATGGCTCCTTACCCCCTTCCTTAAAACCCTCATCATTTCCTTTTCCCTTCTCCTTCCCTCCTGCCTGAAGAAGCAGCTAGGCTGCGAAAGCTAACATTTGTGTGTGTGTGTGTGTGTGTGTGTGTGTATGTGTGTGTGAGAGAGAGAGAGAGAGAGAGAGAGAGAGAGAGAGAGAGAGAGAGAGAGAGAGAGAGAGAGAGAGAGAGAGAGAGAGAATTTATTAATTTATTTGTGCTACTATCACTTCCTGTGCTCCTTCGCCTGATAAGTAATCTTCATCTATTTATTATATACACAATAAATAATCCGTGATACTCATAAATTACAGATTACCACAACAGAAAGTACATTAGCTGTAGGGTATGTGGCAGTAGACTGAGATAAGGGCATGAAGGGGAGGGTTTTATGTGATTTTTTCCTATTATTTTATACAATGTTTGGTGTCCAATATTTATTTGGTCATTGAGTAATAGTTTGTTGTTCGATAGTGTCTTGTGTATGTGGTGGTTTTCTTGGAAAGGGAGAAGGCGTCTGTCTCTACTAGCCTGTATGATTTTCGTATCTTTTTTTATGGTGCTGGGCCTATGGTGTTCTTGTTTCAGGTGGTCAGCAAACGTTGAGTGCTCTGATGTGCTCTTTGCATCCAGTATCAAATGTTCTGCCAGTCATCCCAATGTATACATTATCACAGTCTCTGCAGTTGAGCTGAAAGATACTAGATTGTTGGTATTTGTCTGCTTTTGGTTTCAGTTTGGGGGGGGGGGGGGGCGTGATTTTGTATTGGATTGCTTGTTTTGTACACAATGTTTATGCCTTGTTTCTTGAATTATTACTTATCTTGTATGTGAATTTGTTGTGGTAGCTCACAATGTATGCCATTTTTTATTGTGTGTGCTGTTTGTCTGTGTCATTGTGGCATGTGTTGGTTTTCTCTTCAAATGTGTCTTCTATTTTCCTGTTTAGTTTGTCTGCAAGGGTTTCTTCAAGCCATTTTTAGTGCTATTTGTTTTATAATAGCTAACTCTTTTTACCAAAAATCAGGGAGCACAACATTGAGGTCTTTAGCTGCCAGACAAAATTAGTGCAAGACAAGTGTAAAACATAACATAAAAGATAGGTAATACAAAAGACGTCACAAGAAGTTCTGATCTATAACGGGTGCCAAAGACCTGTGTGTAGTAGAAGCTTCATAGCAGATAGTAACAGTTGGCGGATCACACAAAATAAAAAAGATGAGCCAGCCACTCTGCAATGAACTAAAATCTCCAGCCTAGAAGTGTAGGCCAGAGTGAGGATGAGTCACAAAACTTTAAAATTTTGGCCATGCTCGTCTCTTCATCAGATAAAAATTAAGGGCAGGTCACGACTAAGATTAACATCTGCCCTTGCAGCATAATATTATCTGCACTCAGTTAAAATGTATTGTACTGTAAGTTGCACTCCACAGGCATCACAAAAAGGGGGGTCCTCTTAGCAAAGCATAAATCTGTGGGTCAACAGGCCTCATGCCATCTCAATGACTTGCAAGAGGTTCGCCACGGCCGGACAGTTGGTTTCCCTGACTACAGCTTATTACCGCTCACTGACAGCCCTGTTTCTTCCCACAACTGGGACATCCACCGAACAACAAAGAGGACATCCTGCAGGGGAATGGCAGATTGTATGACATGCCGTCTTTGCGGCCCGATCAGCAACTTCATTTCCACTGATGTCTACAAGACCAGAAACCCTGCAGAATGACACCGTTTCCCCTGGCGCTGGAGGGAGTACAGTTGGTCCTGCATGAGCTGCAGAACCTTCTCTGGTGGGTACGGTTCTGCAATGATTGTAGTGCTCTGAGGGAACCGGAACAGATAAGAAATCAATTGCCTTGAACATGCCGCAATTCCTCGATGGCTTTCAAGATGGCATGAAGCTCTGCTGTAAAAACAGGAAAGGCTGTGGGGAGGCAAAAGAGTTCCCAAGATTTGAGTCATTGGTGTAAACAACCAATCTAAAATGATAAAGAACTCAGATCGTAATATATAGTCAGGTGTGCAAACTTTCTTCAAATTTGACTATTCTAAAATAACTCTGGGCCTCTGAAGGAGCCAAGGAGGAAATCTGCTCCAACTGTGATTTAGTACACTAAAATCAGATAAGTCCAATCGTAAAAGACAGTCCTTCAAGCGAATCCCAAAAGGTCGAGTTGCCCGTTGCCGAGTTTAAAACAGCTTTTCCATAGGAGGCTGCACTACACTATGGTATGCTGGTGTGTATGGTGTCAACAATGTTTTGTATCCCTGGCGCCCCATAATCAACTGTCGCCTGATGAATAGAGGCAGATCAGCAGCCTCGGCTCAGAGGCTGAGAATGGGGTTAGTCCTGAACGCCCCAGTAGCCAGCCAAATCCCTTTGTGGTGTACCACATCTAGTATCTTCAAATAAGAGGGTCTTGCAGTGCCATACACCATGCATCCATAGTCAAGGTAAGATCGCACAAAGGCCCGATAAAATCGATGCAGACGAGTTCTATCATCTGCACCCCACAAATCGTGGCCGAGACATTTTAAAATACTCAGCGCTTTGAGGCACCGTTTCTTCAGGTCCTTGAGGTGTGGCAACCATGTGAGTTTCGAGTCAAAATTCAGGCTCAGAAACCTCACCATTTCTTTAAAATGAAGAACAGTGTTCCTCATCCTCAGTTCAGGTAACAGGAACGGTTAAACAGAACACACACAGACTTCTCTGTCAAAAATTTAAAACCACTCCTTTTTGCCCAGTCATCCAATTGTCGAAGAGTGAGTTGCAACTGATGAGTTGTCGTTGCAAGGCTAGAACAAGAGCAAAAGATCGAGAAGTTGTCAGCAAATGGAGAGCATTGGACAGGACTTTTGACAACAGATGTAAGACTGTTAATTGATATGGCAAACGTAGTCACACTTAAAACACTACCCCGAGGAACACTGTTCTCTTGCTCAAAACGATCAGAAAGGACGTCAAGAACTATATGATTAAAACATCATAAAGAAAGAAAAAAAGGGGAAGATAACCAAGGAAACCCCCTTCATGGAGCTGCCTGAGGATTAAATGCCCCCCAGTAGTATCATAGGCTTGTTCAATGTGCTGCCGGCACTGAAAAGCCTGTTGTAGAGCCACATCCAGGAAGGCTAGGTTATCAAAGGTAGATCGGTATTTCCTGAACCCACAAAGAAAACGATTAAAGAGTTGCTTGGATTCTAACATCCCGACAAGGCAGCGGTTGACCATCTGTTCTAATGTCTTTCCCACGTAGCTAGTGAGGGCTGCTCTATGATAACTACTCTGATTCGTACGGTCCTTCCCTGGTTTTAAAATTGGAACTAAATCCGCTTCACGCCATGAATAGGGAAAATGATCTGAAGCCCAAACGACATTAAAAAGTGAGAGGAGAATTTCTCTGTTCCATTCTGTAAGGTGCTGCAACATACTATAATGTATCCTATCTTGTCCAGGGCACGTACCACGAGCTGCAGACAATGCAGAATCCAGCTCCCACACGGAGAAAGGGCAGTTATATTCTTCGGCAGTGGAGGACGTGAAGTCCAAACTGAACCTTCTCAGCGCCCATTCTACGGTGCTGGAAAGCAGGATCCTGCTGAGCAGTGGAAGTTACGGTGGAAAGTACTCCGCCACAGTCTGTGCTATGTCTCGTGAATTGGTGTGGAGAAGGCCATTTGCCATTACAGCTGCTACTGGACACCATACTCCTCTTCCAGATGTCTTCCTTATGGGCTCCCATACTTTCGTGCTGGGTGTGGAACGATTGACGAAATTCAGGAAGTGCTGTCACGATCTCTTCTTACTCTCACTTACAATTTTGCGACATTTTGCTCTCTGCAGTGGGGTGACACTTTAATTTTTGCAGAGCCACTCATCTCGCCCATATCGCAGAGCGGCATTCATTAGTATACCGAGGGATGCGATGCCATTGTAATTGACCCGTGGACTGGATGCTTCAGCAGCACAATGGATCACAGGGTAATATGATTCACCCATTCCTGGATGACATCACATTGCCCAAATGCAAAAAATTGGCTGAACAAGGTCTAGTCTGCCTGAGGAAGTACCCATCGTGGCGGGGTTCTGCCGGGTACCAAAGTGTTCTGGCAGATGAATCCTGAGGGGGAAGTGGTGTAGGTCTTTGTCTACTGAGCAGAGTGGGGAAGGGCCGGAGAGGAGAGCAAGAGATCAATAGCGGAGAATGGCAGAGTCGCAGCACAGAAGTGGTCTGTATTTAGCAAATGTGTTCTGGACGAGAGAAGAATCCTCCAACTGTTCTATCCCTGGGACAGGTTGTGGCGGAGCCCCAAAGCACACCGTGTGCGTTAAAATCACCACATGGGATGAACGGTTTGGGGAAACGAGTAATAAGATCACGGAGAGAATCCTCATGAGTGCATCGTGCGGGGGCAGGTAATGAGAGCATATCGTCAAACGGTGCTGCAAATGCACAGATACTGTGACTGCTTGCAGGCGTGTGGTAAGCGAGACAGGTGAGGAGTAGTAGGTGGCGTTGACGAAAATAGCCAGCTCACCTATAGCTTGCACGCCAGTGAGGTCATCCTTCCTGTGGAGTCAGTAGCCTCGTAACTCGGGGTGTCCGATTCTTTGAAATTAGTTTCTCAGAGACAGACACACACAGATCTATTCAGAGTCAACAGTCGTAGTTCCTCTGTGTGGGTCCTAAATCCCTCTATGTTCCACTGCAGTATGGAAGCCATTTGATCAAGGAGGTTTAGTCTTCATTCTCTCTTCCTGTTTAGATTGTGGGACTGAACTTGGCGGAGGTTCAGTCTTGGGGCGTGATGTTTGCCCCAGAGGAACATCAAGCTCCAAGAATTCTGGAGCAGAGTCAGATGAGAGGTCAGGTATAATGACCTCTATGTTGTCTGAAGGATTATACACTGTTTTAACCTGAGCTTGACTCTTCCTGTGCCTTTTTAGGCTTAGTGGTCTTTGTTGTAGTGGCAGCAACAGGAGGCGGCATAGCCCACCTCTGAAGCACGCTATGCCATGCACGGTGGCAGGCCCTTACCAGCTGCCTCTGCCAGTGAGGATGCTGAGAGCTCAGTAATGTCAACAGTAGTGGCTTTTTTGGATGTTTGTGGAGGGGCTTCGGGCTTGGAAACCACTTGCTGTACATGTACATTGACAAACACAGGTGTTGGTGCAGACAGTAACTACACCTGTTTGAGTTGAAATGTCAGCTTTGGCAACTGGTTTCTGAAGAACAGCGCATATGAGGTGGCAAATTCGGGAGATTGTATGGCCGTAAGGAGCTTCTTAGCCTCTGCATAAGAAATGTGTTTTGTCATCTTTATTTCCTGAATTTTTTCTCCTGCAAGTAGACGCTGCAGTCCCTACTCAAAACCGCATCTCCTCTGGAGCAGTTGACACTTCTGCATCATAGGCGGTATTACCGCAGTTGTCACAAGTAGCAATGCCATTACATCCCTGCATTGCACCATTGGCACTTGAAGCAGCGCATTGGGTTCGGGAAATAGGGTCTTACTTGTTGAACATGTTCCGGGAGTTTCGAGCTATTGAAGGTGAGGATGAAGGAGTTGGACTTGATTAACACCCCACCCACCCTTTCCATGATACGCTGTACATCAACGATACCTTCCTGAGCCCACTCACCGTTCAGTTCAGAAGTCAGAATATTCACCAGATCCCTGCACGTTATGATACCTTTACTGTAATTCAGGGTGCCATGCAATACTGCGTCAACTGAAATTTGTCAAGGCTATTGGCGTTCTGCAGGTTTGTTACTTGCTGTGAATTGGGCATTTCAACTAGCACAGTTCCATTACGGAGTCATTTAACAGATTTCAAATTACTGGCAATACCCTCAAGACCTTTCTGCATAGAAAAAGGCGAAACATTTTCAAAACTACCTTTTTTACGCTTTATTACCAAAAACACAGTCTGGCTAGCAGCCCGTTCCCAAAGCTGTGCATAGAACATTCTGAATCCGGTGGACTGGCAAACCCAGCCCTTTTATTACATTGGGTGTTGGTACACTCAACCCACTAGGAAGTTTAAAAATTCTCGAAAGTTCCATATTGGTCTCACGAGCAGCTAAGTAACTAAATGTGCACGAAGACAGTGCCCTCTGTGCCTAGGCAAGCCTTATACAACTGGGGTGTGGTAGAATCACCAGAGGTTGCTCGCTAACAACTGTTCCACCTCAACAGCCAAGCATCCCATCACCACGTAACACACCTTACGTTTGACACAGTCAAGCCGAGATTCCTATTCCCTGGTACATACAACATTTCACCGCCGTGCCACACAGTGGTTGCCGAAGTGTGCCCAGAGGTTACAATGTCAAAAGACTTGGGGTGTCCCTGGCTCAGGTACCTCAGGTTCGCCAAGCCCGTTCCCAGCAAATTGATGCTGGGCCTCCTGAGGGGACCAAGAATGAGTGCCAAAAGGACCAAACTGTGCCCAAAGTATAAAAATGGAACGTGCTCTTCCTGCTTTGACTCCAGACAGGTAGATTCTGTATTCTCTAGGCACTTAAGTCTTCTTTCCCTCCCTTCACCAAATGTCACTAACAGCTAAAATGTCTACTGGCACCTTACTTGCAGTTTCTGCCAACTATACATTCTTCCTAGTGTAGCCCCCATTGATGTTAATAGCTCCTCATCTCATTCCAGATAGTTTGCCAACTTTTCTGGTCTGTCAATTTTAGATGGAACCCTGTCACCTCCAAAAGTCAGAGGCATTTAGTGATTTGCACACCTGTTTCACTCCAATATAGAATGAGGGAAAAACAAATGCTTTTATGCATCTTTATGAGCCGGAATCTTATATTTGTGGCCTTTACACAATATGTAGGTTGATGGCAGTAGAAAACTGCTTCAAATTCCAGTCCTCTATAATTCTTCCACAGTGTTTCTTGAAAAGAAGTCGCCTTTACTCCGTTAACTCCCATCTGAGCTCCCGAATCATTTTAGTAACACTCGCACATTGATCGAACTTACAAGTAACAAACGTAGCCGCCTGCCTCTGAATTTCTTCTTTGTCTTCCTTTAAATAGATTTGGAGGGGATCCCAAACACCTGAGATATACTCAATACAGGGTTGTACAAAAGCGTTTTATACATGATTTCTTTTACAGGTAGGTACATCTTCCCAAAAATTCTCCCAATAAACCTAAGTCGGCCATCCGCCTTCCCCACTTCTGCTGTTGTGGGCTCATTCCATTTTATATAGCTAAGCAGTGTTACTCCTACATACCAGCATTTAATTGATGCAACTCTGTCCAGCACCACACTAGTAATTGTGTATTTGAACGGGGCTGTTTCTGTGGCATAACTGAAGACTGGGATACCATTCGTCAGCTTTGACCCACGAGGTCATAAACATGTAAAAACCATATATGTGATATCTTAATATTGTACTTCTGTATTGTAGATAATTAATCTGTAGTTATCCTCATAAATTACAGATTTCAGTATGTACCATCCATCACAGGTCTCAGCCAAAAAATTCACACCTTCAGTCCTTCAGTGCTCACATGCGGGGGGGGGGGGGGGGGGGGGGGCAGAAGGACACACCCTCTCTTTTAACCTATACCTTACCATCAGAGGGAAACTACAGATCACCTTTTAAACACAAAATATTAATCTATAATTCGTTCTGTTTGTAAACAAACTGTCGTCTTTAACACAGCCACCACATAATTACTCACGTCTTCTACAAATACGTGTGCACCTCAAAACTACCACAGTGTGATGACATCACATGCCAATACTGATGGGCAGTATCCCCATCTTCAGGTGTGCCATTTCTGCTACTCATATGAATGACCTTACACTTTTCTACATTTAGAGCTGGCTCCCATTCCTCACATGACCTAGAAAATTGGTGCAAGTCACCCTGCTACAGTCATACAATAACATAAGGGAAACAGGGAACCCTGTACCAATAATTTGCCTACTACTGTTGAATAGTCTCTAATCTTAGCATTCCCATCTTATGGACAGATCTCTAGCGCAAAGTACAGTGATCTAGGCCCTATGCCTATCAACATGAATAAGTTCTGACAACATTGATCATGGGAAAGTCAATACACACTTTCACTTCACAGATCAAAGCAATCACAGTGCTACAATAAGCATTTGGCAACAATGATTATTTTTTCCATCCCTTAAAATACAAGCTAAATCTCACTTATTTGTGTGTGCTTGTAGAGTTAACACAACCCTTAATTTCTTGTCCTTCAATTATATTTCCATCTGAGTAAGAGTATTGCCTTATAAAGTATTTGTATGACCTAGCCTATCCTCAGCTCATTCCCCATCTCTTCACGATGTGCACTATCACATGAAACGTATGTCGCTACAAGTCATTGTAAATATTGGCCTACCCTACATGACTAGTTGCTTAATTATGAACTGTTGATGAATATGTAGGTAGTTATAGATATAGTTTTGCTTCTGTTAGTAGATAAGACTTAATTACCAAAATTCATAAACTCTTCTCCTCTTCCCTTAATAGAAAACCAACGTGACAAGAGTGGTGACAATTTCTATTCAAGGCTGGCTGTGAAGAACAAGACAAAATACAGTGGCTTATCACTGTGCAACAATAGTTGTGTTTTGGAGAGCGTGCTTATGATAATCAAAACATGTGAAATACACTAGAGTGTTATTAGCTATTCATAATCCAGCTGCTGTTACGACACCAAATATTTGCTATACTAACTACAGTACGAGATAAACTTAGAGACTTGCAGCTTCCTTAAAATGAAAGTTACATACGGTAGTGAGGCGAAATTACAACTTGAGAAAAAACGCTTAATGTATTAAAAAGTAATTTAGAAAAGCGAGAGGGCATGGTTTTCCTTCAATACTGACATGAAGTGTACTCTCAGAAATATACCCTAACTTATTCCATGATAATTTAGTCGATGTAGGCTATATGGTGCTATTTACTGGCCTACTATTATACGATATAAATTTCAAAAACTGTCCTCTTTTTATAATACCCGAGGAAACATAATATTTTACCTTCTTTCTGGTAGTTTTGTGACGAGGCATCCACACAAGTTATTGGCTTTATTCTGATTGAAATCTTCACAGTATTTAGCATCCAATTTTAAAACTATCAGCGGAATGACAATTTTGCAGTGGATTTTCTCGTGTCAGCTGATTGTTGTGCACATCTCAAACACACGCAGCATACCGTCTGCTATTAGGCTTTTCAACATTCCACAAATATTTTCAGACTTCATTTCGTTGGGTAGTGTTTCATACGATGCACTATATGTAACTGGTCTTCCAAATGACTGTACAAACACTTCTAAGCGCTTCTACAACTTTACTACACCAATTCACACACATGTGAACAACAGTAAACTAAACTAACTACCATAACCGAAAAGATGCTACTTGATGTTTCTCATCAAGTTCATGCAAACTAGTTTAGTTTTGTGTACTACGAGCAGAATTTCACTTTTAGGTACATCATGCGGTAACGTAACCACTTCACGAGACTACAACGCACCTTCATCTACCTCAGAACAGACTCCAAAATCCTCTATTGCGGGAGTGCACCGATATTACTTTCTTGTAAACAAAACTATCTTGACAAACACTGCTTCGCCATTTATCAAAAGTGTTCGCTAGGAGAAATATTCCTCGTTGGATTGGTTGTTGACCTGCGAAATCTCCCGTATTCACACGAGGTGTCCCGACCGAATCCGATGCTGAGGAACATGGCAGCGTCGTTGGGAGGTGTGTGTAGTACGAAAAGCATTTTCGTAATTTATTATTGCGGTGTATGAATTGTCCTTCCAACAGTTGGAGCTCTATATACTAGTCATGCTAATCGATTACCTGAAATCATGCGACAACAGTTGACTCATGAATCAAGAAGTGATTGTGATTTTTGTAGGTTATATGTGTGTTTTGGTTAAGCAATTAAACTTTGTATACAGGTATTCGTATTCTGTCTTCAAGGATTGTGGCCCCAATTTGCTATGGGCAGGTCAGGAATTTCGCTGCGCGAAAGGGAACACGTGAAAAAGCAAGAAAAAAGAAAGTTAAAGTGGAGATCAAGAAAGTCGAATGGGTTCCTCCCAAGCTGAGACAACAGAAGTAAGCATATTTCGTTTCATTTTGTTTCTAATTTTTAATATTGAGTGTTGCAGTGTTTAATGAATGGTCTACAACTACTTTGTTTCAGAGATAAATTGCCCCTCATCTCTAAACGTCTGACAGACAGCCACAAGGCGGTTTCATGTGACGATGTCTGGATTGGCAGGTATTATAAGTGGAGGGTATACGACTTTGTCGAGGCTGTGCAATGTCATCGAGAAACACACCACCCAACAATGTTTAATGTTCCAGAAGCACCACTCTTTGCTTTTATTGAACTGGACATGTCTACAGACAAGAAAGTAAGAGAAAATTATGTCAATCATACATTTTCTACTTCAAATAATTGGACCATGTAATAGCTATACGATTGAGCTTTTTTGTTACATCACAATCAAATAAATCTAAGAAAGAAATGAAATAACCTAATCATAAATATTATAGATTTTTTTTATGGTAGACTATATTAAAGGTTTAAGAATGGTTAGCTCTAATGAAGTAATAAATAAATACCTTTGTAGAACATAGACAAAATTGTGTTTTTTGTTCAATCTGTTACTGAACATAATAATAGTAATTAGGCCTTATTCAATTCTGTGAAGCAATATTCAACATCAATAAGAATTTAGCACACGGATAATACATTTCTCAAAGTTTTCAGGAGAGACAGGAATGTATAAAACATCTTGAAATTTTAGGTCGTTTTCATTTTTGTATTTTTATACTCTTCATGTCTTCATCTTTTTTATTATAGATTTAATGTTACTGGTGTAGGTGATAACTTTATGGGCCTTAGATGGAGGTGCTTGTGTTTATACTAAAATTCAGGGGAGATAGGTAGAGCTTACTATGGATCACTGTTCCCAAATTAAATCGACTTCACATACATGTTTATTCTTTGTTATGTGACCTCCTCCTCTGCAGTTGCAGTTGGACAATTTGTATAGGTTAAATTGCCATCTTTTGCAACTCTAAAAATTAGTCTGATTCAGAATAGATTATTAGGTAATTTGGTAGAATCTGTGTACATCTTAGGAAACGGCATTGCCGTCGATATATATCGAATGTTCGACATAGTGTTTCTGAACCGCAGATTCGGACGCTATGCGCCTGCTTTAAAATAAAGTAAAACTTGTCTGGTCTGAATTAGACTAATTTTTACCCTCGCAAAAGATGGTACGGAAGTTTAAAGTTGTTGATTAAACATCAAATGCAATTTTCTTGAAGAAAATAAACATTTATTAAAATTCTGCTAAAGAACGATAATTAAGATACTTCTAGCAATCACCAAGACAACTGAACAACTGCACATCTAATTAAAAAAGAGTTCATAGAATCTTCAATTGTCACCTTCAAAGAGTAAGAACACACACACACACACACACACACACACACACACACACACACACACACACACACAAATAATAATACATATATATAAAACATTGAATAAATAAATCATATACTTTGACACTCTCCCGCATGTTTTCATATATATTGTGAAGTAGACACCATACCAGCAAATTCCTTCATCAATTTTAACTTTGTAAATGGTAGACCTTTTGTCAAAATATCAGCTGCCTGTCTATTAGTTGGTATGTAACTCACATTGACCTTATTCTCTTTAACCAGTTGACGAATATAATGGTACCTTGTTTCTATATGTTTTGAACGTTCATAAAACCCTGAACCGTTAATGAATTTGATAGCACTTTGGTTATCTATTTGTAAAGCAGGAACTGAAGTTTCATTAACGGCTCCAACTTCTTTCAGAAATTGATCCAACCACACAAGTGATTTACAGGCTTCACTTGCAGCCACATATTCTGCCTCCATTGAAGAAAGAGCAACACACTTTTGTAATTTACTCTTCCACACAACTGGCCCTCCATGGAACTTGAGTAGAATGCCACTTGTTGACCGCCTAGTCCCTCTGTCCCCACCATGATCTGCATCACTGTAAGCTTCAATATTACAGTTGTCATCTTTTATGAACTGAATACCATCTGTTATTGTTGACTTTAGATACCTAAGTATCTTGTTAAGCAATGCAAAATGTGACTGTGTTGGTGAGTCTTGAACTCTTGATGCAACATTAACAGCATATGATAAATCCGGCCTTGTAGCTTGTGTTAAATACATTAAACTTCCAACCATTTCTCGATATAGCTTAGTATTATTAAAAGGCGGTGATTCACCTGATATCCATCCTGGTTCAATGGGTAAAGATAATGGTTTTGCATCCACCATACCATATTTCTCTAAAATTCTTTTCACATATGCTAACTGTTTTATTTGAATGCAGTTGTCAAACTTCTTAATCTGTAAACCTAAGAAGTAATCAACCTTTTCCACAGTAATCTGAAAACGTTTACCCAACAGTTCTATAATCTTGGATGTTACATCAGTGGAACCCATAGCCAGTCCATCATCAACATAAAACAATAGTACTTGGTTTTCACCATAGAACATACATGGATCTGAATGACTCTCCCGTAAATTACATTCAATAAGAAACTTTACAAGACATTCATACCAACATTTTGAAGCTTGCTTTAAACCATATAGACTCTTCAGTAATTTGCATACACGTCCTGTACCATCGTCAGAACCCTCTGGTTGATACATGTATATTACTTCCTTCAAAATACCATTAAGAAATGCTGTCCTCGCATCAAATTGCCTTATACACCAATCATGTTGAACTGCAACACTCAACAGGCATCTCACTGTCTCAAATCTTGCAACAGGGTTAAAAGTGTCAACATAATCTATTCCAAAGCGCTGAGTGTATCCTTTTGCCACCAGGCGAGCCTTGTACCTAACCACTTCGTTATTTTCATTTAATTTTGTAGCAAAGACACACTTATTTTCAATTAGCTTGTTTCGTTTCTCTTTGTACACTAGTTCCCATGTTTCATTTTTCTGCAGCGCATTTATTTCTTCCTCCATTGCTTTCTTCCATGCTTCAGAATTTTCTGACTGCATTGCTTCTTTATAGTTCCTTGGTGTTTCACAAAGCAACATCATTCTAGGTTTATGGTCTGAATCTTCACAGTAGCAAGAAGGTTTCTTCAAATTCCGTCGTTCACGTAAATTGTGGCTTCCTTTCTCTTCATGTCTTGCCTCCAAGTTACTTTCAGCTTGTTCCTCAGTGCCATTGAAATTGTTGCTAACCCTTTCATCACTTACAGTTACATCTTGGTTAACAGTATCAGTTTGACTGTCCTCTTCAAAATCAAAATTTTTATATTCATATTCTGCAGCATCTTCATCTATGTCTGACACATCAACAACATTTTTAGTCTTATGAGCATATGATTTCTGTAACTGTTTGACTGCAAACTTTACATCTCTACAAACACACACACATCCTTTTTCAGGAAAATAAATACGGTACCCACAATCATCATAACCAACCACATATCCTTTAGAAGATTTAGCATCAAACTTCTTCCGTTTTTGTGTAGGAATCCATGCATAACATTCTGTTCCAAAAATCACTAAATTATCAATCACAATTCTTCTTCATAAATATTTCAATTGGAGTTTCACCTTTCATTTTTATGGGACCAGTTCTGCTAAGAGTGTATGTAGCAGCCAGAATAGCCTCACCCCACAATGCTTTTGGCAAATATTCAGCTGAGCAAAGCCAAGAACGTGCCATCTCACAAAGAATCCTGTTTTCCCGCTCGGCAACTCCATTCTGCTGAGGAGTATATGGTGCAGTTATTGAATGTTTCAGCCCAAATGAGTCAGCAATCTTCTGTACGTCTTTGTTGTGGAATTCCTTGCCACCGTCTGTACGTAATTCTCTTACAGTAACATCTGCCTGAGTCTTCATCATCTTAATGAATACTGGTAATTTTTCTTTAATTTCATCTTTGTGATGCAGAAGGTATGTTACTCTAAAACTGGAAAAATCGTCCTCAAAAACAGCAAAGTATCTATGACCCTGCAAATCATTTTCCTCCATTGGTCCACATACATCTGCATAAAATAATTCTCCAGGTTTTGTTGGTTTCTCCACTCTTTCACCAAATGCCAGGCGATTATGTTTACCATAGACACACCCTTCACAAAGGCTATTATCAAACATTGTCTCTATACCATGATCTTTCAAGAACTGGTGCACATGGCGCTTATTTTGATGACCCATTCTTTCGTGCCACCTCTGTAAAGTGTCATCAGTTTCAGCAACAACACAGGACTTTACTTCACGAACAACTTTCACAGATAAAAGATAAAGTTCATTTTCAGCAATGGATGTAGCAACAGCAATTGGAATATCATTTTTGAAAAATAACCATGATTTTCCATCATTTTCGATTACTTGATTTATTCCCTTTTGTGCAGCCTTCTTAACAGAAAATAAGTTGCAGGATCCATCAGAACAAAACCAAACATCTTCAAAATATCGTTCTGTCCACTTCTGCCCATTAAAAACTTTTACATCAATACGACCTGTGCCAAGTGCTTCAATTTGCACACCATTCTTAGCACTATCCATCTTCCTTGGAGTCTTAAAAGGTTCATAGGTAGTGTAACAGTCACACTGATTTGTTACGTGATGCGTCGCCTCACTGTCAATGTACCACTCATCACAATCAAGCGTATTTACATCTACTGAAAAACTACTGTTGCGTTTCAGCATTAAAACTTTACTTAACATAGCACAGTCTTCATTTTTATTCACGCAAATACTCGCACATTCATTTGAGCGATGGCCTTTTTTCTTACATTTGAAACACACTAGGCCTGTTTTGCACTGTTTTGATAAGTGACCTACTTTACCGCTAAAAAAAGCATTTTCTATCTTCATTTCTTTTGTGATTAGACGTCTTTAATGCGTCTGTTTCGGTAGTTTGTTTGCGCCTTTGTCGCTGTTTATTAATCTTCATTTTCGACATCATTGCTGAAGCAACACTTTCTTCATCACGATCTTTAATTCTCAATTCATAATTAAACACCGTTTCTGCAGTTTATTCCACGTCTTCTCTTCAACAGGCAAATCGTGCCATGTTATATAAATGTAGTCAAATTCTTTCGGCAAAGTTTGCAAAAAATCGCGCACAAAGATCACCATCGTCGATTGGCTTGTCTAGCAAAGCAAGTTGAGTTTTTATTTCATCAAATTTCGCTAAATGGTCTCATATACCACCAGATGCTTCCCACACAATGTTGTGAAATTTATGTCGAAGCAGATCAATATTTTCGGCTGAGTGAACATCGTAAATCTTGTGTAGCTTATCCCAAATCTCTTTAGCAGTCTTACATTCACCAACACGAAGTAAAGGCTTAGTATCAAGCGACAAAATTAGCCGTTTCCTTGCTTTTGCATTTGCCTTCGTCCATTTCTTAATATCAGATTCATAATTTTGTCCGCCTTCTTCTGGTTTAAGCAGCACGCCATTTACGACGTCAAAGATTTCGTCACATTCCAAAATAGTTCTCATTACGTTTCTCCAAGTCGCCCAATTTTCTTCACCTGTGAGTTTCTCAATTTGTTGTCTTTCTTCGGCCATGGTTTCGTCTTTCACTTTTAGTATCTTAAACTCGACCAAAACTATCGTTCTTCATAAAAACGTAATTATCAACAACCGCGCACATAGTTTATACATAAGATTTTGTGTTTGAAAAGTTATCTGTAGCTTTGTCTTACATAGTTAGGTAAAGGTTAACAGAGATGGATGTCTTCGCTTTCCTCGCCGGTGAGTGCCTAAGGCACGAATTTTTGGGTTGAGACCTGTGATTGATGGTACATTCTGTTGTGGTTATCTGTAATTTACAAGGATAATCACTAATTATTTATTATATACAATATATAAGTCTAATGATATTATCCCGTATGTTTATATTTGTTGGTAACGTTTGCTTGGCTAGTTGGTAAATCTACATAGCGTATCTTGTGAAACTCAGGTATGATGTCATTGGTCAAAGCCAATGTGTTGTATCCCAGTCTTCAGTTATGGCGATGTAGCTGGTTGATCAACAAACACCACTTCAAACTTATTTCACACTCACCTTGCATATACAACAATAGACTGATTTCAGGTGAAGGTTTACACAGTCTGTATGACTTCATTTGCAGGACTTGGACTGTGTCCATTACCTTCTGTCTCGTGTGAGGGAAGCAATTTTAAAGTTCGTAAGTACTGTAACATCGCATTGCTGTCTTGTGACCTCATATGGTCCAAAGTAGCAACTGACTAGCATCTCAGACAGCCCAACCTTTTGAAAACGGAATGATTTAGGTGTTCTTTCTTCTTGCGCGCTATTAGAGAATGGAACGGTAGAGAAAAGTTATGAAAGTGGTTAATGAACCCTCTTCCAGGCACTTAAATGTGATTTGCAGAGTATCTATGTAGAACAGGAGTAAAGATCTTTATGAGGTCACCAGGTTGGAACAAAAGAGGGTGATGGCTCACTTCATACATTTTACAATCCTTACCCTGAGACTGTAATATATGGAGTCAATCCAACTGCCAAGCCTTTTACCCCTGGCTAATAAATGACAGATGTAACTTTCAACTAGGTTGTGAGCACAAAATGGAAAGACGGTATCAATCGTTGTTACTTCACAACTGTGCACTAAGATCAACAATATAAATCTGGTAGTCTCTTTTTTTGGCAGTGTTATAGGTGGATGTTACAGAATGCAACATCCATACCAGTTATTCTGCTTGATGTTGACATTCGGTACAGGATGTCAGCCAAATTCTTAAGACGATCAGTGAGCCTATTAATGTAAAAGAAGCTGTTATCTGAAGTGTAATCTTGGAGAGACTATTTCTCTGTCACAAGTCACTTCTCTTCAATCTGTGATTATAGATATTCATAGGGCCTACTCCATGTTTCAATACAGTGTTTTCCACAAGGAAGTACCCATATTGGTCCAACATTCTTTGATGTTTGGTCAAAATACCGACAAGCAACCGAGTCGTGTCAGCATTGGTTCCAATGCTATTTCACCGATCCATACATTGGACGAACCCTGTTGGCGGCAGCGTTGGTTCTGATGTGTGGACCTGAGCTAGAATCGTTGTTGGCTTCAAAGTCGATACAGCTGCGTCGAAGGACGTTGCGCCAAATCGTCCATAGATTGATGCCAACATTTCATTCTGTTTTTGTCATTTGCCCATCTCTAAACTATTTCTTTCCTCGTTCATTCTTTAAGTTGTTTATTTTAAAGTTTCAAAATCTCTTTGTAAATATTGAAACTGCATTAGAAAGTGATTAATTTGAAAAAACAAGCTGGAAAATAGAAACACCATGTCAAAAATTAGGTGCAATTAATGAAGTTAAAAACTTTCCGCCGCGGTGGAGTAGCCGAGCGGTCTCGCGTCTCGCTGCGGAGCGCGCGGTTGCTCACCGTGGAGGTTCGAGTCCTCCCTGGTGCATGGGTGTGTGTGTTTGTCCTTAGGTTAGTTTAGCTAGGTTTAAGTAGTTTGTAAGTTATGGACTGATGACCACGCAGTTTGGTCCGATAGATTTACAAACATTTTTAAAAACTTTCCCTATTACTGAATGCAATTTTTAAAATTAACATTTCCTATCAAGTTTCAGATATTGCAAACTTCAAGCACTACCATTGATATTAATTTTATGGTTATTTGAAAAAGGAAGAGTAAGCTTCTAAAACTGTCTCCTGTAGCAGGAAATCAAAGTGTCAATATAAAAAATTTTTGAGGTATAGCGTCCTCAAAAACGTGTCTTTCATTTTTAGGTTCTATTATTTAAAGTAGCAGGTCTAAGTTTTAATAATGTGTATCGATTACTTGTAACATATTTTAAAACTTACTGATTTTGTAATTAATGTTTGGTAGGCAGTGATACAACACACCCCACCATCTATTACATCCCCCCAGGGGGCCCACAGTTCTTTTGTGGGTACGTGTGTGGCGCGCACGGGGCCCCGAGCCGGAGCAGTCTTTCTTCTGCCCCAGGCTGCTTCACCTTCCCTCCCGGTTTATGCCTTCGCCCGGAGCCGGGCATATTTCGTGAGCTACGGTGGTTCTTGTTGTCGTTTTTCTTCCTTCGTTCCTTCCTTTCTTACCCTTTGTTTCTGTCTTTCTCTCCTTGTACTCTCCTAGCCTTCTTCTCCTCCTCATTCGTCTCCGCCTCGGCGTTTGAGACACTTCTTTCCTTCTTTCTCTTCTCTTCCTCTGTTCTTCTTCTTTCCTCCCTGTGCGTGTCTGAAGGCCGACCCACGCATTATCATGCGTAGCAGGTGACGGGGTAACGCGTAATTCCCCGCCCCGGGTAGACAAGTACGTACCCCCTGGTAAAGGCCAGGCCCAGGGAGGGGTGATTACCCGGAGACGCCGGTAATCACGGGGGACACTTCCGCTATGACTTCCTTCTCTTCTTTAGTGACGTTGACCCAAAAACGTAACTTAGACTCGCCTCAGCAAAAAAAGACTCTGCCTAATGTACCTAAATTTCTTGTTGTCTCTCGAACCGACGGAAAGGATTTCAATTCTGTCAATCCTGTCGTTATACAGAAAGGTGTAGATGCAATTGCTGGCCCTGTTAAAACCTGTTCACGTCAGCGCAATGGCACATTGTTGCTGGAAGTGGACAGTGCCTTCCAAGCTCAGAAACTACTCCAGACTACATTGTTACACACGTTTCCTGTCAAGGTGGAAAGACATCGCACACTCAACTCGTCACGGGGGGTAGTCTTCACGAGATCCCTTGACGGGTTGTCTGATGAAGACATCCAACCGTATATGTCCGACCAGGGTGTGACAGCCGTCCATAGGGTCATGAAAAAGGTTGATAACCAACTAGCACCGACTTGTACAGAGTTGACCTCCCGTCGAGGGTCAAAGCAGGGTATGAAGTCATCTCCGTCCGCCCTTATGTTCCTAACCCAACGCGCTGTTTTCAATGCCACAGGTACAAACATACCCATGAACATTGCCCAAATGCAGCAAAGTGTGTCACTTGTGGTAGGGACGCCCATGAGGGGGATTGCCCACCTCCGTCCCCTCACTGCCTAAACTGCAACGGTGACCATGCGGCTTCCTCTCGCGACTGCCCTGTATACAAGGATGAGAAGGTCATCCAGCAAATTCGGGTTACGGAGAGGGTATCGACATCTGCCGCTCGAAAGTTGTTGGCGAGTCGAAAGTCCACTGTCCTCCCAGCGGGTACATACAGTAAGGTCGTCACCTCAACTCGACCTACCAAGGATTCCAGTACCCAGACTTGTGACTTCACTTTCGCTGACACAGTTGTGCGATCCGCCAGCCTGAAGATTGCCCATTCCACGTCCCCGCTTCCTCCTGCTGCTTCTAAGGTACAGTCTTCGTCAACATCTAGTAAACCACGGGCACCTAAACAAGATGCCCGGACCTTGAAAAAGGAACCCGTCCGTGAGGATTTTCTGCGTTCTCAGGCTTCCCAACCGTCAACTGCCTCTTCCCGCCGTCACTCTTCCAGAAGAGCTGACAAGAAAAAGAGTTCCTCTCCTTCCCCGCCGAGGCGTGACCCATCCGTCACGCTGTCCAACAGTGCCGGCCTCGGTCGTCTTCTATTTCACCGGGTCGCTCCGTCTGCCGGGCACCCGGCCCTCTACCGGCGGTGGAAACTGCCCTTCCTGATCAACTCAGGGAGGTGCAGGCGCGTCGGTCGAACCTATGGACCACGACCCTTTGCCCCTGGACAGCGATAGCAGTGCTCCCTCGAAATCCGGTCCTCAGCGGCCGTCGAGGTGACCCCGCTTGCTAGTTGGTTTTTATCCTTATTTCTTCTCTCATTTTTATCATGGCGCTCCTTCAATGGAATATTCGCGGCATTCATTCTAATCGGGAGGAGTTAAAACTACTCCTTCGATTGCACTGCCCGCTTCTAGTCTGCCTCCAGGAAACTAAGTTGCGTCCACGTGATCGTGCAGACTTTCCATACTAAACCTCTGTGCGGTTCGACGTGCCACCCGTGGAAGGTGTCCCAGCCCATGGAGGGGTTCTGATGCTCCTTCGAGACGACGTCTATTTCCATCCCATTTCCTTGCACACTCACCTACAGGCAGTTGCCGTCCGCATCACTTTATCCACATTTACCTTCTCCCTCTGTAATATCTATTCGCCATCGTCATCCGCCCTTACTAGGGCGGATGTGCTACACCTTGTTGACCAGCTCCTTCACCTTTCATGTTGGTAGGCGACTTTAATGGCCACCACCCCCTATGGGGCTCTCCGGCACCTTGTCAAGGAGGCTCCCTTTTGGTGGACCTTCTCCACCACCTCGATCTTGTCTGCCTCAACACCGGTGCACCGACCTTCCTTTCAGACACAACACACACTTACTCCCATATAGACCTCGCGATATGCACTCCTCAGCTTGCCGATCGGTTTGAGGTATGCACTTTCTGACACGTACTCAAGTGACCATTTCCCTTGTATCATCCACTTCCTGCATCATTCCCCATCTCCCCGTCCCACCAGTTGGAACATTTCCGAAGCTGACTGGGGGCTTTATTCTTCCGTGGCTGTTTTTCACAATCAGAATTTTCCCAACTGTGACAGTCAGGTCGACTACCTCACAGAGGTTAGTCTCACCGCTGCTGAACGTTCCATACCTCGTACATCCTCTTCTCCACGTCGTGTCCAGGTCCCTTGGTGGACTGCAGCCTGCCGCGACGCGCTTAGAGCCCGGCGCCGTGCTTTACGTACCTTCCGCCGCCACCCAACTTTGGAGAATTGCATCAAACGTATGAGAGCGCAGTGCCGTCGTATCATAAACGACATTAAGAAAGCTTGCTGGACTGCTTTTACTAGTTCTTTTTACCGTTTTACTCCCTCCACGGTTGTCTGGGGTGGCCTACGCCGTTTGTCCGGCATCAAGGTCCACTCCCCGATTCCTGGCCTGACCGTGGAGAACGCAGTCCTCGTGGACCCCGCTGCTGTTTCCAACGCATTGGGCCGTTTCTTTGTGGAGGTTTCGAGCTCTGCCCATTACCACCCTGCCTTTCTCCCTTACAAACAGGTAGAGAAGGCACAGCCGCCTTCTTTCTGCTCTTTTAATCGTTAAAATTATAACGTCACCTTCACCATGCAGGAGCTAGACCGTGCTCTCGCCCTGTCCCGGTCTTCTGCTCCCGGGCCCGATTCCATTCATATTGAGATGCTGAAGAACCTCTCTCCTGCGGGCAAGTGCTTTCTTCTTAGTACCTACAATCGCATATGGACTGAAGGTCATGTTCCCACAAGTTGGCGTGAAGCCATTGTTGTCCCCATCCCCAAACCAGGGAAGGACAAACACCTTCCTTCCAGTTATCACCCCATTGTTCTGACGAGCTGCGTCTGTAAGGTGATGGAACGCATGGTTAACGCTCGGTTGGTCTGGCTCCTCGAATCTCGCCGCCTCCTGACTAATATCCAATGCGGTTTTCGTCAACACCGCTCTGCTGCTGATCACCTCGTTATGTTGTCGACCTTCATTATGAACAACTTTCGAAAGAAGTTTCAAACAGTAGCAGTGTTCTTCGACTTGGAGAAGGCATACGATACCTGTTGGAGAGCGGGCATTCTCCGCACATTGCACACATGGGGCCTTCGGGGCCGCCTTCCTCTTTTCATTCAAGCGTTTTTGGCGGATCGCAAGTTCCGGGTACGGGTGGGCTCTGTTTTGTCAGATACCTTTTGCCAGGAGAATGGGGTACCACAGGGCTCCGTCTTGAGTGTGGCGCTCTTTGCCATTGCAGTCAATCCGATCGTAGATTGCCTTTCAGCCGACGTCTCCGGATCTCTTTTTGTTGACGATTTTGCAATTTATTGTAGCGCCCAGCGGACGTGTCTCTTGGAGCGTTCTCTCCAACGCTGTCTTGACCGTCTCTATTCCTGGAGCATCGCAAACGGCTTCCGATTCTCCACTGAGAAAACTGTGTGTATCAATTTCTGGAGATACAAGGAATTTCTTCCACCTTCTCTACGTCTCGGCCCTATTGCTCTCCCTTTCGTGGAGACTACAAAATTCTTGGGACTCATGTTGGATCGGAAACTTTGCTGGTCCACACATGTGTCCTACCTGGCTGCCCGTTGTGCCCGATCCCTTAACGTTCTTCGTGTCCTCAGTGGCACGTCATGGGGAGCGGACCGTACCGTCCTGCTTCACCTTTACCAGGCCATTGTTCAGTCGAAGCTCGACTATGGAAGCCTTGTATACTCTTCAGCACGGCCGTCGATTCTCCGCTGTCTCAACTCTATCCACCATCGTGGATTACGTCTGGCGACTGGTGCATTTTATACTAGCCCTGTTGAAAGTCTGTATGCCGAGGCTGCTGTATTACCCTTGACCAATCGACGTGACATACTCTTGTGTCGGTACGCATGCCGCCTACGGTCGATGCCCAACCATCCATCTTACAGATTATTTTTTGACGACTCACTCGATCGCCAATATCAGTTGTCTGCGATTGCCTTGCTTCCACCGGGAGTTCGGTTTCGCCGCCTGCTACAGCGGCTCGATTTTACCCTTCCTTCCACCCTTCGGTTGAGCGAAAGCCCATTGCCACCGTGGCATCAGGCCCAGGTTCACACACACCTCGAACTTAGTTCGCTCCCCAAGGAGAGCACTCCGGTTTTGGTATTCCGCTCGAGGCTTGTCGAACTCCGTTCGCGGTTCGATAATGCCGTATTTATTTACACTGATGGTTCCAAGAGCACTGCCGGTGTCGGATCTGCCTTCGTCGTCGGGGACAACCGTTTCCAATACAAGCTCCCTGACCGGTGCTCAAACTTCACGGCTGAGCTTTTCGCCCTCCACCAGGCCGTTTTGTATACCTGCCGCCACCGCCACCCTTTCTATGCCATATGTTCTGACTCCCTTAGTGCCCTGCAGAGTCTTAAGGACCCTTTCTCGAACCATCCTCTCGTGTATCGGATCCAACGCTCCCTCCAGTTGCTGGCGGATGACAGCTGTCACGTTTCTTTCCTGTGGGTCCCTGGCCATGTGGGTGTGCCCGGGAATGAGGCCGCCGACACAGCAGCCAAGGCAGCAGCTCTTTTGCCTCGCATGGCTACCTTTTGCGTCCCATCGGACGATGTTCAACGGGCTCTTCGCCGGAGTATCGTGTCGCAATGGCACAGTGTGTGGCTTTCACTGTACAACAATAAATTGCGAACTGTCAAACCGATCCCGACCGCTTGGAGGACATCCTCACGCCCCTCTCGGCGGGAGGAGGTCATCCTGGCTCGGTTGCGGATCGGTCATTGCCGTTTCAGCCACCGTCACTTGCTATCCGCCGAACCTGCACCGCTATGCTCCTGCGGTGAACTGCTGACAGTGCGACATGTTTTACTGACTTGTGTTAATTTTAATCATCTCCGTGTAGCCCTTCACTTCCGTCTACGCTGGAGGAAATTTTAGCTGATGACACAGGAGCAGCTGCTCGAGTTTTGCGTTTTATCAACTTGGCCAACTTATCCAAGGATATTTAACCCTTTTAATTGTCTTTTATCTTTCGTTTTTAGCCTCTTGTTGATGTTCTGACAGTCACCATTTTTTTGAGATCATAGCGAATCTATGTTCTTGGCTGGGCGCTAATGACCATAGAAGTTGTGCGCCCTAAAACCACAAAAAAAAAAAAAAACACGTTTCCTGTCAAGGTGGAAAGACATCGCACACTCAACTCGTCACGGGGGGTAGTCTTCACGAGATCCCTTGACGGGTTGTCTGATGAAGACATCCAACCGTATATGTCCGACCAGGGTGTGACAGCCATCCATAGGGTCATGAAAAAGGTTGATAACCAACTAGCACCGACTCGTACAGAGTTGACCTCCCGTCGAGGGTCAAAGCAGGGTATGAAGTCATCTCCGTCCGCCCTTATGTTCCTAACCCAACGCGCTGTTTTCAATGCCACAGGTACAAACATACCCGTGAACATTGCCCAAATGCAGCAAAGTTTGTCACTTGTGGTAGGGACGCCCATGAGGGGGATTGCCCACCTCCGTCCCCTCACTGCCTAAACTGCAATGGTGACCATGCGGCTTCCTCTCGCGACTGCCCTGTATACAAGGATGAGAAGGTAATCCAGCAAATTCGGGTTACGGAAAAGGTATCGACATCTGCTGCTCGGAAGTTGTTGGCGAGGCCAAAGCCCGCTGTTCTCCCAGCGGGCACGTACAGTAAGGTACTTACCTCTACTCAACCTACTAAGGATTCAAGTACCCAGACGTGTGATTTTACCTTCGCTGACACAGTTGTGCGATCCGCCAGCCCGAAGATTGCCCGTTCCACGTCCCCGCTTCCTCATGCTGCTCCTAAAGTACAGTCTTCGTCCACCTCTAGTAAACCGCGGGCACCTAAACAAGATGCCCGGACTTTGAGAAAGGAACCCGTCCGTGAGGATTTTCTGTGTTCTCAGGCTTCCCAACTGTCGACTGCCTCTTCTCACCGTCACTCTCCGAGAAGAGCCAACAAAAAAAAGAGTTCCTCTCCTTCCCCGCCGAGGCGTGACCCATCCGTCACGCCGTCCAACAGTTGTCGGCCTCGGCCGTCTTCTGTTTCACCGGGTCGCTCCGTCTGCCTGGCACCCGGCCCTTTACCGGCGGTGGAAACTGCCCCTCCTGATCAACTCAGGGAGGTGGCAGGCGCGTCGGTCGAACCTATGGACCACGACCCTTTGCCCCTAGACAGCGATAGCAGTGCTCCCTCGAAATCCGGTCCTCAGCGGCCGTCGAGGTGACCCCGCTTGCTAGTGGGTTTTTATCCTTATTTCTTCTCTCATTTTTATCATGGCGCTCCTTCAATGGAATATTCGCGGCATTCGTTCCAATCAGGAGGAGTTAAAACTACTCCTTCGGTTGAACTGCCCGCTTTTAGTCTGTCTACAAGTTAAACAAAGTTGCGTCCATGTGATCGTGCAGCCTTTCCACACTACACTTCTGTGCGGTTCGACCTGCCACCCGTGGAAGGTGTCCCAGCCTATGGAGGGGTTCTGATGCTCTTTCGAGACGATGTCTATTTCCATCCCATTTCCTTGCATACTCACCTACAGGCAGTTGCCGTCCGCATCACTTTATCCACATTTACCTTCTCCCTCTGTAATATCTATTCGTCATCGTCATCTGCCCTTACTAGGGCAGATGCGCTACACCTTGTTGACCAGCTCCCTTCACCTTTCATGTTGGTAGGCGACTTTAATGGCCACCACCCCCTATGGGGCCCTCCAGCACCTTGTCCGAGAGGCTCCCTTTTGGTGGACCTTCTCCACCACCTCGATCTTGTCTGCCTCAACACCGGTGCACCGACCTTCCTTTCAGACACAACACACACTTATTCCCATATAGACCTCGCAATATGCACTCCTCAGCTTGCCGGTCGGTTTGAGTGGTATGCACTTTCTGACACGTACTCAAGTGACCATTTCCTTTGTATCATCCACTTCCTGCATCATTCCACATCTCCTCGTCCCACCAGTTGGAACATTTCCAAAGCCGACTGGGGGCTTTATTCTTCCGTGGCTGTTTTTCACGATCAGAATTTTCCCAACTGTGACAGTCAGGTCGACTACCTCACAGAGGTTATTCTCACTGCTGCTGAACGTTCCATACCTCGTACATCCTCTTCTCCACGCCGTGTCCAGGTCCCTTGGTGGACTGCAGCCTGCTGCGACGCGCTTAGAGCCCGGCGCCGTGCTTTACGCACCTTCCGCCGCCACCCAACTTTGGAGAATTGCATAAATTATAAACGAATGAGAGCGCAATGTCGTCGTATCATAAACAACAGCAAAAAAGCTTGCTGGACTGCTTTTCCTAGTTCTTTTAACCGTTTTACTCCCTCCACGTTTGTTTGGCGTGGCCTACACCGTTTTTCCGGCATCAAGATCCACTCCCCGATTCCTGGCCTGACCGTGGAGAACGCAGTCCTCGTGGACCCCACCGACATTTCCAATGCATTGGGCCATTTCTTTGCGGAGGTTTCGAGCTCTGCCCATTACCACCCTGCCTTTCTCCCTCGCAAACAGGTAGAGGAGGCACGGCCGCCTTCTTTCCACTCTTTTAATCGTGAAAATTATAACGTTGCCTTCACCATGCAGGAGCTAGACCGTGCTCTTGCCCTGTCCCGATCTTCTGCTCCCGGGCCCGATTCCATTCATATTGAAATGCTGAAGAACCTCTCTCCTGCGGGCAAATGTTTTCTTCTTAGTACCTACAATCGCATATGGACTGAAGGTCATGTTCCCACAAGTTGGCGTGAAGCCATTGTTGTCCCCATCCCCAAACCAGGGAAGGACGAACATCTTTCTTCCAGCTATCGTCCTATTTCTCTGACGAGCTCTGTCTGCAAGGTGATGGAACGCATGGTTAACGCTCGGTTGGTCTGGCTCCTCGAATCTTGCCGCCTGCTGAGTAATATCCAACGCGGTTTTCGTCGACACCGCTCTGCTGCTGATCACTTCGTTACGTTGTCGACCTTCATTATGAACAACTTTCTAAAGAAGCATCAAACAGTAGCAGTGTTCTTCGACTTGGAGGAGGCATACGATACCTGTTGGAGAGCGGGCATTCTCCGCACATTGCACACATGGGGCCTTCGGGGCCGCCTTCCTCTTTTCATTCAAGCGTTTTTGGCGGATCGCAAGTTCCGGGTACGGGTGGGCTCTGTTTTGTCAGATACCTTTTGCCAGGAGAATGGGGTACCACAGGGCTCCGTCTTGAGTGTGGTGCTCTTTACCATTGAAATCAATCCGATCGTAGAGTGCCTTTCAGCCGACGTCTCCGGATCTCTTTTTGTTGAAGATTTCGCAATTTATTGTAGCGCCCAGCGGACGTGTCTCTTGGAGCGTTCTCTACAATGCTGTCTTGACCGTCTATATTCCTGGAGCATCGCAAATGGCTTCCGATTCTCCACTGAGAAAACTGTGTGTATCAATTTCTGGAGATACAAGGAATTTCTTCCACCTTCTCTACGTCTCGGCCCTGTTGCTCTCCCTTTCGTGGAGACTACGAAATTCTTGGGACTCATGTTGGATCGTAAACTTTGCTGGTCCACACACGTGTCCTACCTGGCTGCCCGTTGTGCCCGATCCCTTAACATTCTTCGTGTCCTCAGTGGCACGTCATGGGGAGCGGACCGTACCGTCCTGCTTCACCTTTACCAGGCCATTGTTCAGTCGAAGCTCGACTACGGAAGCCTTGTATACTCTTCAGCACGGCCGTCGATTCTCCGCCGTCTCAACTCTATCCACCATCGGGGATTACGTCTGGCGACCGGTGCATTTTATACCAGCCCTGTTGAAAGTCTGTATGCCGAGGCTGCTGTATTACCCTTGACCACTCGACGTGACATACTCTTGTGTCGGTACGCATGCCGCCTACGGTCGATGCCCAACCATCCATCTTACAGATTATTTTTTGACGACTCACTCGATCGCCAATATCAGTTGTCTGTGATTGCCTTGCTTCCACCTGGAGTTCGGTTTCGCCGCCTGCTACAGCGGCTCGATTTTACCCTTCCTTCCACCCTTCGGTTGAGCGAAAGCCCATTGCCACCGTGGCATCAGGCCCAGGTTCACACACACCTTCAACTTAGTTCGCTCCCCAAGGAGAGCACTCCGGATTTGGTATACCGCTCGAGGCTTGTCGAACTTCGTTCGCGGTTCGATAATGCCGTTTTTATTTACACTGATGGTTCCAAGAGCACTGCCGGTGTCGGATCTGCCTTCGTCGGGGACAACCGTTTTCAATACAAGCTCCCTGACCGGTATTCGAACTTGACGGCTGAGCTTTTCGCCCTCCACCAGGCCGTTTTGTATACCTGCCACCACCGCCAACCTTTCTATGCCATATGTTCTGACTCCCTTAGTGCCCTGCAGAGTTCTAAGGACTCTTTTTCGAACCATCCTCTCGCGCGCAAGCTTTCGCAACCCAGTTGCTTCTTCAGGCAGAATGAAAGGAGAGGGAAAAGGAAATGATGAGGGTTTTAAGGGAGTGGGTAAGGAGCCATTCCAATCTGGGAGAGCAAAGACTTACCTTGGGGGAAAAGAGGAAGGTAAACAAATACACACACATCCACACCACCTGGCGTCGTCATATTCTGGCAACGTTGTACGAATGGGGCTTACGCGGTGTTCTTCTCATCTTCATTCAATACTTCCTCTCCCTCCGTACTTTCCGTGTCAGGATCAGTACCTGTTTGAGCTCCCCTCACATTTGGAGAACGGTGTCCCGCAGGGCCCCGTCCTAAGTGTCCCCAAGGACTGCGTCGTAAGTGTTCCCCTCTTTTTGGTGGCAATTAATGGACTAGCAGCTGCAGTAGGTGCATCTGTCTCTTGTTCCCTATATGCTGATGACTTCTGTCTATATTATAGCTCCACAAGCGTCAGTGTCACTGAGTAACAGCTACAAGGTGCATTCCGAAAGGCACAATCTTGGGCATTTGCCCACACTTTTCAATTCACCACATCCAAGACCAGCATCATGCACTTAAGTCACTGTCGGACGGCTCATCTGCATCTGGAGCTTTATCTTGCTGACGAACAGCTTTCATCTCCTAAAGTAATAGACGAATTTTCAGGGGTTTTTCACAGGAATGTGATGGTATCTTGTGGTTACAGAAACTCTTCATTTTACTAAATTGGATCAAAAGTAAGATATCACAATTTAAACATTTCTCTGAAAGCAATCACATTTGTCTATTTGTAGAGAGTAATCTCCAAAAGTACTAAATTAACATTCATGTGGGTATCACAGATAAATATAGACTATCCTGGGGCTTCATTTCATCAAAATCGGACCAGGAAAGTAAAAGATATCTTAATTTGAGGTTTTAGGTGTAGTTCATGTTTGGAAAGAACGGTGTAATGCGGCAAAGAACAAATAGATAGCGCTGCAGATGTGAAGTTCGGGGCAGCGATCGGATTATTACCCATAGGCTTACTAAATAAAAATTATACCACTCACTGATGCTAGTGTCGCATCTCCACATTGCATGTGACAGAAGCCACCATTTGCAGGGCAACTGTGCATAAACATTGTTCGTTCATGTGTTGCTTTTAATTGGAACAGTGTGGAACCATGTCAAACACCTTCTACAAATAAAAGGAAATAAAGAAAGAAAGGGGAAAAAAAAACACACACACACAATCCACCTGTTGGCCTTCAACCATGGCACACAAGATGTCATGTGAAGAAAGGGCAAGCTGAGTTTCACATGAAAGATGTTTTCTAAACCCGTGATGATTTGTAGAAAGAAACTTTGCTATATAAGATTTACTATATTCGAACTGAGTATATGCTCCAAAATTCTACAGGAAACTGATGTCAATGATATTGGCCAATAATTATATTGGTCAGTTCTCATTCCTTTCTTATAAACCGGAGTCACCTGCACTTTTTTACAATCGCTAGGAACTTAGTTCCGAATTAGATTCACAATAAGTGCAGGCTAAGTAAGGGGCCAATTCTGCAGAATACTCTTTGTAAAATCAAACTGGTATTCCATCCGGATCAGGAGACTCCATTTCAGAGTTGGTACATTGATCAAATGATTGTACATTTGTGCAATAATCTTGCGCGAAAGATAACATATAGAACTTCAGCTTTGCATTCGCTTTCTTCTATTACTGCCCTGGAATGATCAAGTGACTGGATTGTAGGCTTTGACCCGCTTATCGATTTTTACAGATGACCAGAATTTATTTGGTTTCTCGGAAAGATCTTTTGATAAGGTATGTCTGTGGTAATTATTGTATGCTTTGCGCATTCATCTTTTTATAGACACACAAATCTCTACTAACTTTTGCCTGTCATCATTTGTGTGCTCTGTTTTGAACCGAGAGTGCTCTAGTCTTTGCTTTCTAAGTAGCTTTCTAACATTATTATTATATTACAGTAGATCATTTCCATCCTTAATCGACTTTACAGGCACATATTTCTCTAACTCTTTATTTACAATTCACTTAAAGTTAGTCCTCAATTCCTCTACTATTTTTCCTTCCCTTTCTTTTCCAACTACTGAATTCCAGTCCCCCATTACATTCAAATATTCCTCTCCCTTAACTGTCTGAATAATTTTCTCTACCTTCTTGTACAGTTCGGTCTTCTCATTGGAAGAGTTTGTGTTACTGTGGTGGATGTTGGTTTGTATCTATCTTGGCTGTGATAAGGCTATCACTGTACTGCTCATAGTAGTTTATCCACATTCCTATTTTCGTATTGATTATTAGGCCTATAGCCCTACACTTACTTCACTCACATTGATTTTGTATTTATAAACCTTGTACTTACCGGACCAGATCAAAAATTTTATTTTACACACCACTTCACTAATCTGCACTGTATCTAACTAGAACGTACGTGTTTACCTTTTTAACCCTTTGACTGCTGTGGACGTCTATAGACACAGCTCCGCACTCTTTCCCTGGTGCTGTGGACGTCCCCAGGGGACTTTCTGTCAGTCTGTTGACGCCTTGAGACATGCCGAGCCCCCGCTTACTGTGTGCTGTGAACGTTTCCAGACACAGAGCTGTATTTCCTCACCATTTCAGTAGCTGTTCAGAGTTTCGGCCACATATTTTGAATGTGTGTCTGTGCTTACTGTTGCGGTCCTTCATTGTAGATTTCTATTTCACATTTTGTGTTTTTGAGAGTGTTAGTTTCGCATTCTTCTACGAGATTTTTTCTGGGCTTTGTCTAACATTTTCTGGCTGAATATGGTTCTCAAAATTATTTTCTTTATTATTCGTAACCCCTCAGGGGCTCAGCATTGATTTGCTGAGTACAGGCTTGGCGAACCCAGGGTCCTGAGCTGTGGGCTGTGTCGCGCCAACAGTCCGCTACACTGTAAGCTCTGTGCGTGCTTAACCGACCATCGTTCGGCGCGACCGTGGATCGTTGTACGTTTAAGAGTCCGGGGATCTTGGCTTAATCGCCCGGGTCGCGAGGATGGTACAAACCTCTATAAAAAGCCCTCAATCTCAAGGTGTGCTATATGCTGAGGAGATGCATGGCTGTTGAGGTTGAACAGTTGCTAGCGAGCAACCTCTGAGGAACCTGCCACTCCTCATTTGTATAAGGCTTACCCAGGCAAGTGAGGCTCTGCCTGGGTGGACCTTTAGTTCCTAGCTGCTCGTGGGACGGAAATGAAATGAGCAAATAAAAGCGTGGCGGGTTGTGAAAACAACTTCTCTAAGTGTGGTAGAAGTGCATACAATGCCGCACAATATGACCCCCAATTGTTTCCTTCCCCAGCTACTCCATGGGAGGAATGACAGGCGAAAGACAGGGTTGAGCCATACTCCCCTAAATTTCTTGTCTGTGCCAGAACTGATGGGGAAACTTTCAGCAACACTAAACCAATGTTCTTCGTGGATAACTTAGAAGACAAGTATGGCGAAGTCTTAGGTGTGTCTAAGACGAGAAGCGGTGCAGTCCTCATTGAAGTGGCATCCCCAGCACAGTCACGGGCACTTCTGGCCTGTGATAAGCTGGGAGATGTTCATGTGACTATCACTCCTCACAAAAGTTTAAATATGGTTCAGGGGATTATCTTCCACTGTGATCTCCTGCAGTCAGATGATGAGCTCCGCGCCAACCTTGAACGACGAGGTGTCCACTTCGTCAGGCGTGTCTATAGGGGGCCTAAGGATAACAAGATAGCCACCAGTGCCTTCATCCTGTCCTTTGAGGGCGATTCTTTGCCCGAAAAGGTCAAGGTTATGATATACCGGTGCGATGTAAAGCCTTATATTCCTCCACCGATGCGGTGCTTCAAATGTTGGAAATTTGGGCACATGTCCTCCAGGTGCAATTCCAGCTCCCCTGTAGAGAATGCGGGTGTCCACCCCATCCGGACGCTCCTTGTGCTCCTCCACCTATTTGTGTGAACTGCAGACAGCACCCCCCCCCCCCTTGCTCGCCAAACTGCACAGTGCTCCATAAGGAAAGAAAAATTATGGAGTACGAGACTGTGGATAAACTGTCGTACAATGAGGCCAAAATGAAGTTCGAGCGACTGCACCCTGTAGCACTGAAGACGTAATTTGCGACTGTCATGTTGTCACCTTTTCCCTCAGTGTCGGCGGTCCCCATGTCTTTAACAACTTCTTTGGGCCCTCAGGGCCGTAAATCTCTATCAGCCCCCTCGATGGTTGGGGGTTTTCCACCATGTGCTGCCCCCAATACACCTCCTGGGGGAGCACATTACCCATCGGGGACAACAATACCCGTTACTTAGCCAGAGAAGCAACACCTTCCTCCGGCTCCTCTCGCTCGGAAGGGGTGCCTAGGGATGCTTCCTTCCGAGGCCTCTCAGAGTACCACGGAAGGTCCCAGCCAACGGCTGTCGGACTTGCACAGCCCTGGTCAAAAGGCTCCACACTCTACGTCGAGCCCTGACACAATCTCTGAGAAGCCCTCTCAGTCCTTAAAACCAAAAGGACAGCGAGAGGATAAGAAAAAGAAACCAAAGTAAAAGGATACTTCTGTGGCTCTAAAGCCACGCCATCCCACATCATCTGTTTCTGATGACGAGGAGATACTTGCATCCTCCGAGGATCTCGCCATTCTCAACTCGCCAGAACCTATGGTTCTTGACACAGCAGATTCTGAGCAGTTGGTAGCAGATACTCCTGTGGAATAAGCTGCCTTGCTTTCAATACATGGCTCATCAGCTCGGTGGAAATTCCATCCTCCAATGGAATTGCAGCGGTCTTTTCCACCATATTGCTGAGCTGCGACAATTATTGTGCCGCTACGCAGCATTTTGTGTAGTCCGGCAGGAAACATGGATTCCTGCCCAGCGGACCTCTGCCCTTTGTTGCTATCAGGGTTATTTTAAAAAACCGTGTGGACTATGACATGGTCTGTGGAGATGTTTGCATCTACGTCCTTGCTACTGTCCCCAGTGTTCCCGTGGCTCTCCACACTAGCCTATAGGCAGTGGCTGTCAGGATCAGAGCGCTACAAGACATCACTGTCTGCTCTCTTTACCTACCCCCAGATGAGGTAGTTTCTCCCACTGACCTCACTGCCTTGGCCGCACAGCTTTCCCCTCTATTTCTCTTGTTGGGGGCCACTACCCTTTGTGGGGTGGTTCTCAGACCTCGGCGTGTGGTAGGGAAGTTGAAGCTTTGCTGGCGCAGCAGGATGTGTGCCTTTTGAATACTGGGGCTCCTACGCACTTCAGCGTTGCACATGGCATGTATTCTTCCATAGATCTATCCATATGTAGCCCAAGCCTTTTGCCACATCTTAGTTGGAGTGTCCATGACGACCTTTGCCGTAGCGATCACTTCCCTGTCATTTTGTCACACTTGCACCCTGCAGCCTGCCCGCTCCGTTGGTGTCTCCGTCGAGCTGATTGGCAGGGTTACACCTCGACTGCTGTGGTCCCTACTCCTCTACCAGCAGACACGGATATAGCAGTTCAACTGATCACTACTGCCATATTTTCTGCTGCCGAGGCCAATGTTCCGACTACTGCTGGCTCCCCTCATCGCAAGTCTGTGCCCTGGTGGACGTCGGAAATTGCTGAGGCCATCAGAGACTGTCGGAGAGCGCTGCAACGCCACCGGCGCCATCCAAAGTTAGAAAATTTAATTGCCTTTAAAAGGCTATGGGCCCAACAACTCATTCGACAAAGCAAGCAGGACTGTTGGGAGAGGTACATCGCCTCCATTGGTCTCGGGCCTCCCCTTCTTGCATCTGGTCTCAAGTACCGCACCTTTATGGGTACCGGCCACCGGCAGGAGTCCCATCTCAGAACATCAAGGGCACCCTTTGTACTGACCTGTCTGTAACAGCCGACTGCTTGGCAGACCATTATGCACGTTGCTCCGCGACAGTGAACTATAGTGAGTCCTTCCGCTCCCTCAAACAGCGGGTAGAGCGGACTCGGTTATCTTTTGCTACACGTCGCCGGGAACCGTACAATGATCCGTTTACAGAGTGGAAGTTACAAACTGCTCTCAATGCATTCCCTGATACCACTCCAGGGCCAGACCGCATACACAGCCAGTTCGTTCGTCACCTGTCAGCAGAATTCCAAACCAAATTGTTCACCTTGTTTAATAGTGTCTGGGCAGGGGGTGTTTTCCCATCCCAGTGGAGGGATAGTATCATTGTACCTGTGCTGAAGCCAGGTGGAGATCCGCTGGCATTTGATAGTTACCGTCCCATCAGTTTAACAAATGTACTGTGTAAGCTGCTTGAGCGCATGGTGAGTCACCGGCTTATGTGGGTACTCGAAGATCGATGTCTCCTGGCCCCGTCACAGGGGGGTTTCCGTCAGGGTCGCTCCAGTATTGACAGTCTAGTGTTACTGGAGTCTGCCATCCGAACGGCCTTCTCTAGGCGTGAGCACCTAGTTGCGGTCTTTTTTGACCTCCGGAAGGCGTATAATACTACCTGGCGCCACCACATTCTTGCGACATTACATGACTGGGGCTTACAGGGTCCACTCCCTATTTTTATCCAGAATTTTCTTTCACTTCACACATTCAGGGTTAGAGTTGGTACTGCCCTCAGCTCCTCTCGAGTTCAGGAGAATGGCGTCCCACAAGGCTTCGTTCTTAGTGTATCGCTCTTTTTAATTGCGATTAACGGTCTAGCAGCGGCTGTTGGGTCATCGGTTAGCTGTTCTTTATTTGCCAAGGACTTTTGCTTATATTACAGCTCTCTTACCATTGGTGTTGCTGAAAAGTGTCTCCAGGGAGCCATTCACAAGGCACAGTCATGGGCCTCAGCCCATTGCTTCACCTTCTCTTCCAAAACCCAGGTCCTACATTTCTGTCATCGTCGGGCTGTTCACCCTGATCCAGAACTCTATCTAGCTGACGAACAGCTTCGTGTCGAAGAAACACACCTGTTTCTTGACATGCTGTTTGACAACTGGCTGACTTGGGGGCCGCACCTTCGTCAGTTGAAGCAGAAGTGCTGGAGGTCTTTAAATGTATTGCGTTGTCTCAGCCACACTACCTGGGGAACTGGCCATCAAACGCTCCTGCACCTCTACAAGACCCTAATCCAATCACGCCTGGATTATGGAAGCCAGGTGTATGACTCGGCAGCACCTTTCGCTTTGCAGATATTGGATCAGATCCTTTATGGTGGTGTACGTTTAGCAGCAGGGGCTTTCCGCACCAGCCCTGTTCCAAGCCGCCTTGCTGAAGCTGGCATCCCTCCTTTGAGGTACCACCGGCAACAGCTGTTGGCTTACTGCGTTGCCCAAGTCCACACTACTCAGCACCATTCCAATCGCGGGCTGTTGTTTCCGAATACTGCCCTACCCTCTCCACAGCATCGACCCAGATCAGGTCATCTAATCGCAGTCCGCGTTTGTGGTCTCCTTTCCTTGCTTGAGGCCCTACCTTTCCCTATCGCATTCTCCGGCCACTCCCATATCCCTCCATCCCTACTCAGCTCCACCTACAATTGTCCTGCGACCCAAAGGCGTCAGTTCCATCGCACATACTTAGTCACCAGTTTCAGGACAAACTTGGTGCATTCGGTGATGCAGACGTAATATTTAATGATGACTCCCATGTAGATGGCAGAGTGGGTTACGCCTACGTTCATGGCAACCACTGTGAACAACGCTCGCTGCCACATGGCTGCATAGTCTTTACGGCAGTGCTGGTCGGAAAACTTCGAGCCCTCGACCATCTCCGTACGTGCCCCAGGAAGTCGTACATCATATGCAGTGACTCCCTGAGTGGCTTACGAGCTCTTGATCAGTGTTTCCCCAAACACCACTTCATGCGATCCATCCAGGACTCCGTGTTCACTCTTGGCAAGTCTGGCCGATCTGTGGCCTTAATCTGGACCCCGGGCCACATTGGCATTCAGGGCAATCGACTGTCAGTGCCTGGAAATCGGTACCCCAGAAAGGGATATCCGATTGGGTCTACACCACAAAATCTCCATGGCCTGGGACCGTGAATGGTTAACATTGACCACGCCAAATAAGCTCCATGCGGTTAAACAGTCAACTGCAGCTTGGAAGACCTCCCTCTTGCCTTCTCGAAGAGACTCGGTTGTCCTGTGTCGCCTGCGTATAGGCCATACATGGCTAACGCATGACTACCTCTTACGACATGAGGACCAACCGGACTGCCGTTGTGGCGTGCTGCTGACGGTGGTCCACATCTTGTTGGACTGTCTGCTTTTAGCTGCATTGTGGCAGTCTTTTATCCTCCCTTCTACGCTTTCTTTGATTTTAGCCGACTATGCCTTCATGATTAACCGTGGTTTAGGTTTAATTCGCGCAGCTGGATTTTATCACATGATTTAATGGTGGCACCTGAAGTTCAATCTGTCAGGTGCCCGCCATTCAAATGGTTTTAATATGTTGTTACCTTCGTCTCACTAGTCTTTTTTAATTGGCTTTTTTAGTACGTGCAGAATGGCTGGCTCATCCATTATTACCCCAGTGATCAGCCAGCCTCAATGTTCTGCTGTGCCGTTTTAACAACATTGCTTATTTGATCAACAACTTTTATGGTTTTTCCCTTTTTATGTTGCCATTTTAGCGCCTCTTGTCCCTTCATCATCCTGTGCTCGTTTTTCAATGGATAATCATATTAAGTGAACTCTTCTCTAGGGACAGGGGACTGATAACCCATTTGTTAGCCCTGCTTTAAAAAGCCCCAACAACAACAATATTATTCGTAAGAGAATGTGAGTAGTTGTAGTAGATTGTCACACTTAATTTATTTTAGCAAAATATTTCCCCAGATGTAATAGCTCAATTGCCAAAAATTCACGCTCAGTCTGCGCAACTTTGCGCATGAAGTCAAACCAATTTTTTAATTTCATCAAGTATTACTTTGCCAAACTTTACCAAAGTCCATAGAGGATGTGTGCAAATGTTCATATAAAATTTCTTCAAAATCCCCAATGGTCGAGTGGCAAAATCTTTTAAAATCGGCCCACTTGACGTGGAATTGCCAATAAGCAGTCTCAATGCTAATAATATCTATGTAGTAATTCATCTGCAGATTGAAAGCCACGGAAAAAGTGTCCAGATGCACTGTGTGTCTGGGATCACGCTGAGAAGGTAGGACAGCACGACCGTCCTCGGCTGCAGAAATATTCAGCACAGGGCGAGGTCGGCCGATCGGCTGGCTCAGCTGCCTGCAGGAGGATGTGGGGACACCTGTTAGCACAGGCCCCTCAGGGGTACAGCATTAATTTGCTGAGTATGGGTTTGGCCCTAGGGGCCAACCATTTTCCACTGCCCCCTCTATGGGAGCAGTTGCATCTCCAACTCCTATAGAAACATCTGCTGTAGGGGGAATTCTCCCCCAATTCTCAGGGACACCAGTCCCCCACCTCCCGGCTGGAGAAGGCACAGCCTCCTCCGACTCCTCTCACTCGGTATGGTTCCCTCGGGACACACTCTTCCGAGGCTACTCGGAGTGCTCCAGACGATCCTGGCCGCAGGCTTAAGGACCCACAACCTGCCGGTTGAAGAGCTCCCGCTCTTCCTCCATCCCGGATGCCACTTCTGAGAAGCCCTCTCGGCCCTGCAAATCAAAGGGCCAGCGAGAGGAAAAGAAGAGGAACAAGAAAAAGGAATGTTTGATGGCTTCAAAGCCACAGTCACCCACATCCTCTGCTTCAGAGGATGAAGTCAAAATCCTTGCATCTCCTGAGGATCTCGTTCTTATTGGTTCACCAGACCATAAGATCTCTGGTTCTGTGGATTCAAAGCAGATGTTCCGATGAAATGATCTGCTTCTTTCATTCATCATGGCAGTAGAGCATGGAGAAAAGATAATCCTCCAGTGGAATTGTCACGGCTTGTTCTACCACCTGGCTGAGCTACGACAACCTGCTCTCTGCATTGCTCTGCAGGAAACCTGGTTTCAATCAAGCAATGCAGTTCACACTGACCTTAGAGGGTATCGGGGCTACTTTAAAAATCGTTCCACTTATTACAGAGTTTCTGGTGGAGTCTGCGTCTACGTCCTAGCCTCTGTCCCAAGCTCTGCTGTGCCTCTTCAAACATCTCTAGAGGCCGGTTCTGGGCAGTGCAAGATGTTACAGTATTTTCTGTCTACCTTCCACCAGATGAGGATCTCTCTCCTGTAGACCTCCCTGCCTTGGTCGCCCAACTTTTCTCACCCTTCTTCTTTTGGGGGATTTCAACGCCCACCACTCTTTGTGGGGTGGCACACAGACCTTGGTGCAGGGTAGAGATGTTGAGACTCCACTGACGCAGCTGAACATCTGCCTCTTCAACACCTGTGCTGCTATGCATTTTAGCGTGGAACATATTCCACCACAGACTTGTCTGTCTGCAGCCCAAGCCGGCTTCCACATCTCACTCGGAGAGTCCACAATGGCCTGTGTGGCAGCAACCATTTTCCTACCTTCCTGTCGCTCCCACATTGTCTGCCTGCTGACCGTCTGCCTCGCTGATCCTTCCTTTCACTGAGTGGGAATTTGAAAGTGCCCTTACTGCTTGCCCAGATACCTCCCCTGGACCTGATCACATTCACAGTCAGTTCCTCTGGCATCTATCAGCGGATTCTGAGCACCAGCTTCTCGCCCTGCTCAATAGTCTCGAGGTTGAGGGTGTTTTCCAGTCTCAGTGATGGGATAGCGTCGTCATCCCGGTGATGAAGCCTGGGGTGGATCTGCGGGTGGATGATAGTTACGAACTAATCAGCCTCACCAACATTCCTTGCAAGCTCCTCGAACGCATGGTGAGTCGGAGGCTTATGTGGATTCTCAAGGGCTGGGGATTCTTGGCCCCACAACAAGGTTGGTTCCGTCATGGCCGCCCCGTTATCGACAATCTCGTGTCACTGGAGTCAGCCATCCATACAGCCTTTACTTGCCGCAAACATCCGCTGAAAGCGTAAGACACCATCTGGTGCCACCATATACTGTCTATGCTGTACGACTGGGGCTTATGGGGTCCACTTTGTTTTCATACAGCACTTCCTTGTTGTCGCGTTCTTTTACGTATTCATGTTGGTACTTGTCTCAGCTCACCTCAGGGTTCTGTACTTAGTGTCCCTCTAGTTTTAGTCGCCATTAATGGTCTCGCTGCTGCTGTGGGCTCATCGGTTTCCACCTTCTAGTATGCTAATGACTTCTGCATGTATTTTAGTTCCACCACCATCGGTGTTGCTGAATGGCAGTTGCAGATAGCTTTTGAAAGGAGCAGTTGTGGGCATTTGCCCATGGTTTCCAGTTTACTGCATAAAAAATCCAGATGATGCATTTCTGTCTACATCAGGCGGTACACCCGGAACCTGAACTTTATTTAGCTGATGACCTGCTGTGTGTCGAAGAGACACACGGATTTTTACCGATGTTATTTGATGACTGCCTTACGTGGGTGCTGCATCTCTGACAGCTCAAACAAAAGTGCTGGCGGTACCTCAACATCCTGCATTGTCTGTGCCACATCATTTTGGGAGCTGCATGCCCAATGTCCTGCAGCTCTATCAGGCCATCATTCAGTTGCGTCTCGACTATGGATGCACAGTTTATGATTCGGCTGCACCTTCAGCAGTGCAGGCATTGGACCTTATTCTACATTGTGGTGTCTGTTTGGTGGCAGGGGCTTTTTGCATGACTCCTGTGACAAGCCTCCTTGTTGAAGCTGGAGACCTTCCCCTGCGGTTCCGCCGACAACACCTGCTAGGGTCTTATGTTCAGGCCTTGCCCCCCCCCCCCTCACTCAAACTGCTGGCTTCTTTTTCCAAACGCTACATTCCCCATTCCTCAGTGACAACCTAGGTTGGGTTACCCGATTTCAGTCCGTGTTTGTTCTCTCCTTTCATCCCTTGAATCCCATCCACTCCCTGCCACTTTCCAATATTCCTTTCAAACCCCATCCTTGGTCCAACCTTCGCTTGCAGCACTGTCTGGATCTGTCCTGTGCCTCAAAGGACTCATTTTCTCCAACACAACTCAGTCGCCAGTTTCTGCAACTGTTTGAATCATTCCGTGGCAAAGCTATTAATACTGATAGGTCCCTAGCAGATGGTCGTGTTGGGTATGCGTGTCTCCATGGTGACCGTGTCGAACAGCATTCACTACCCCATGAAATTAGTGTCTTTACTGCAGAGCTGGTCGCCATACTAAAGGCTCTAGAACATCTATGAGCCTGCCCAAGGGGGTCATTTGTCATCTGTAGTGACTCCCTGAGTGGCTTGCAGTCAATCGACCAGTTCTTCCCTCACCACCTATTAGTGCGGTCCATTCAAGACACTGTTTTCTCTCTTGATAAATCTGATCATTTTGTGGTCTTTCTGTGGACACCTGGGCACATCGGCATACCGGAGAATAAACATGTTAATCAGTTGGCCAAGAAGGCCAACTTTAGCCATTGGCGTCACGGAATCGGACCTCAAGTTAGCGTTGCACCAGAAGTGTGAGAGGCTTGGAGTGCTGAATGGTCTACCACGACTGCAACAAATAAGCTTTGAACAGTGAAGCTACCCACAACTCTGTGGAAATCTTCACTGCAGGCCATATGTCGAGATTCGGTTGTCCTCTGCTGCCTCCCTATTGGGCATACATGGCTGACCCACGGCCACCTCCTTCGCTGTGAGGCCCCTCCTGTGTGTCAGTGTGGAACAGCGCTGACAGTAGTCCATCTTCTGATGGACTGTCCAGTTTTAGCCAACTTGCGGCAGTCTTTTAACTTGCCAGGCGCACTACCCTTTGTTTTAGGCGACGATGCCTCCATGGCTAACTCCGCTTTACGTTTACTCGCGGAGCTGGTTTTTACCAATCCATCTAGTGGTAGGTGCTATAGCCTTATAGCTTAGGTCCCCACTTTTCCAGCATCTTTACAGGACCGTTTATGGTAAATTGGTATAGCACCATCACTACAAAAACTCTTTTTTCTTTTCTAAGTAACTTTTCTTTTGGGGGGGGGGGGGGGGAAGTAATTTTTCATTAAAGATAAAATTCTTTACTTCTTTTTGGATCTATAAACATCATTTTAATATGGGTAAACATTTTTCTTGTTAAGGCTTAATTATCCTATTATTATCTTACACGATTTTATTTACACTGCATTATAGAAAAGCGGAAAAACTGAGGCTCACTTCGCACTTGCATACTCATAACCATCCAACTGGGAAACCAAGAGCAACCTTACAAAGTTCAGAGGCCCCCCAGGGGGCCCACAGTTCTTTTGTGGGTACGTGTGTGGCGCGCATGGGGCCCCGAGCCGGAGCAGTCTTTCTTCTGCCCCAGGCTGCTTCACTTTCCCTCCCGGTTTATGCCTTCGCACGGAGACGGGCGTATTTCACGAGTTAAGGTGGTTTCTTGTTGTCGTTTCTCTTATTCCTTCGTTTCTTCCTTTCTTACCCTTTGTTTCTGTCTTTCTCTCCTTGTACTCTCCTGGCCTTCTTCTCCTCCTCATTAGTCTCCACCTCGTCGTTTGAGACACTTCTTTCCTTCTTTCTCTTCACTTCCTCTATTCTTCTTCTTTCCTCCCTGTGCGTGTCTGAAGGCCGACCCACGCATTATCATGCGTAGCAGGTGACGGGGTAACGCGTAATTCCCCACCCCGGGTAGACAAGTAGGGCACGTACGTACCCCCTGGTAAAGGCCAGGCCCAGGGAGGGGTGATTATCCGAGCTGGTACATTCCGAACATGCTGATTGGTCCCTCTGTCAGTTCTCGGGAGGTGTGACCTGAGGTGTGAACAATCACCTAAGGCAGGTAAGCCCTCGGAGAGGGCCCTCCCTAGGAAGGAGCGCGCCATCGGAGACGCCGGTAATCGCGGGGGACACTTCCGCAATGACTTCCTTCTCTTCTTCAGTGCCGTTGACCCAGAACTGAAAGATAGATTCGCCTCAGCAAAAGAAGACTCTGCCTAATCTACCGAAATTTCTTGTTGTCTCTCGCACCGACGGAAAAGATTTCAATTCTGTCAATCCTTTCGTCATTCAGAAAGGTGTTGATGCAATTACTGGCCCTGTTAAAACCTGTTCGCGTCAGCGCAATGGCACATTGTTGCTGGAAGCGGACAGTGCCTTCCAAGCCCAGAAACTAATCCGGACTGAATTGTTACACACGTTTCCTGTCAAGGTAGAAGCGCATCGCACACTCAACTCGTCATGGGTGGTAGTCTTCACGAGATCCATTGACGGGTTGTCTGACGAAGACATACAAACCTACATGTCCACTTGGGGTGTCAAAGCCATGCATAGGGTTTTGAAAAAGGTAGATAACCAGCTGACACCGACTCATACTGTGTTTTTGACGTTCGACAGAGTTGAACTCCCGTCGAAGGTCAAAGCAGGGTACGAAGTTATCTCTGTCCGCCCTTATATACCAAACCCAATGCGCTGTTTCCAATGCCACAGGTACAACCATACCCGTCAATCTTGCCCAAATGCAGCAAAATGTGTTACTTGTGGTAGGGACGCCCATGAGGGGGATTGCCCACCTCCGTCCCCTCACTGCCTTAACTGCAACGGTGACCATGCAGCTTCTTCTCGAGACTGCCCTGTATACAAGGATGAAAAGGTCATCCAGCAAATTCGGGTTACGGAAAAGGTATCAACATCTGCCGCTTGAAAGTTGTTGGTGAGTCGAAAGCTCGCTGTCCTCCCAGCGGGCACATACAGTAAGGTCCTCACCTCCACTCGACCTACTAAGGATTCCAGTACCCAGACTTGTGATTTCACTTTCGCTGACACAGTTGTGCGATCCACCAGCCCAAAGATTGCCCATTCCACGTCCCCGCTACCTCCTGCTGCTTCTAAAGTACAGTCTTCGTCAACCTCTAGTAAACCGCGGGCACCTAAACAAGATGCCCGGACTTTGAAAAAGGAACCCGTCCGTGAGGATTTTCTGCGTTCTCAGGCTTCCCAGCCGTCAACTGCCTCTTCTCACCTTCAATCTTCCAAAAGAGCCAACAAGAAAAAGAGTTCCTCACCTTCCCCGCCGAGGCATGACCCATCCGTCACGCCGCCCAACAGTTGCCGGCCTCGGCCGTCTTCTGTTTCATCGGGACGCTCCGTCTGCCGGGCACCCGGCCCTTTACCGGCGGTAGAAACTGCCCTTCCTGAGGGAGGTGGCAGGCGCGTCGGTCGAACCTATGGACCACGACCCTTTGCCCCTAGACAGCAATAGCAGTGCTCCCTTGAAATCCGGTCCTCAGCGGCCGTCGAGGTGACGTTTGCTTGTTCGTTTTTATCCTCATTTCTTATCTCATTTTTAACATGGCGCTCCTTCACTGGAATATTCGCGGCATTCGTTCCAATCGGGAGGAGTTAAAACTACTCCTTCGATTGCACTGCCCGCTTCTAGTCTGTCTCCAAGAAACTAAGTTGCGTCCAAGTGATCGTGCAGACTTTCCCCACTACACTTCTGTGTTTTCGACCTGCCACCTGTGGAAGGTGTCCCAGCCTATGGAGGGGTTCTGATGCTCATTCGAGACAACGTCTATTACCATCCCATTACATTGCATACTCACCTACAGGCAGTTGTCGTCCGCATTACTCTATCCACATATACCTTTTCCCTCTGTAATATCTATTTAGGGCATATGTGCTACACCTCGTTGACCCGCTCCCTTCACCTTTCGTGTTGGTAGGCGACTTCAATGCCCACCACCCACTATGGGGCTCTCCGGCACCTTGTCCGAGGGGCTCCCTTTTGGTGGACCTTCTCCAACACCTCAATCTTGTCTGCCTCAACAGTGGTGCACTGATCTTCCTTTCTGACACAACCCATACTTACTCCCACATCGACTTTGCGTATGCACTCCTCAGCTTGCCGGTGGGTTTGAGTGGTATGCACTTTCTGACACATACTAGAGTGACCATTTCCCTTGTATCATCCACTTCCTGCATCATTCCCCATCTCCTCGTCCCACCAGATGGAACATTTCTAAAGCCGACTGGGGGCTTTATTCTTCCATGGCTGTTTTTCACAATCAGAATTTTCCCAACTGTGACAGTCAGGTCGAATACCTCACAGAGGTTATTCTCACTGCTGCTGAACGTTCCATACCTCGTACATCCTCTTCTCCACGTCGTGTTTCGGTACCTTGGTGAACTGCAGCCTGCCGCGACGCGCTTAGAGCCCGGCGACATGCTTTATGTACCTTCCGCCGCCATCCAACTTTGGAGAATTGCATAAATTATAAACGAATGAGAGTGCAATGTCGTCGTATCATAAACAACAGCAAAAAAACTTGCTGGTCTGCTTTCACTAGTTCTTTTAACCGTTTTATTCCCTCCACGGTTGTTTGGGGTGGCCTACGCCGTTTATCTGGCATCAAGGTCCACTCCCCGATTCCTGGGCTGACCGTGGAGAATGCAGTTCTCGTGGACCCCGCTGATGTATCCAACGCATTGGGCCGTTTCTTTGCGGAGGTTTCGAGCTCTGCCCATTACCACCCTGCCTTTCTTCCTCGCAAACAGATAGAGGAGGCATGGCCGCCTCTTTCCACTCTTTTAATCGTGAAAATTATAATGTTGCCTTCACCATGCAGGAGCTAGACCGTGCTCTCGCCCTGTCCCGGTCTTCTACTCCCGGGCCCGATTCCATTCATATTGAGATGCTGAAGAACCTCTCTCCTGCGGGCAAGTGCTTTCTTCTTAGTACCTACAATCGCATATGGACTGAAGCTCATGTTCCCACAAGTCGGCGTGAATCCATTGTTGTCCCCATCCCCAAACCAGGGAAGGACAAACAGCTTCCTTCCAGTTATCGCCCCATTTCTCTGACGAGTTGCGTCTGTAAGGTGATGGAACGCATGGTTAACGCTCGGTTGGTCTGGCTCCTCGAATCTCGACGCCTCCTAACAAATGTCCAATGCTGTTTTTGTCGACACCGCTCTGCTGCTGATCACCTCGTTACGTTGTTGACCTTCATTATGAACAACTTTCTAAAGAAGCGTCAAACAGTAGCAGTGTTCTTCGACTTGGAGAAGGCATACGATACCTGTTGGAGAGCGGGCATTTTCCGCACATTGCACACATGGGGCCTTCGGGGCCGCCTCCCTCTTTTCATTCAAGCGTTTTTGGCGGATCGCAAGTTCTGGGTACGGGTGGGCTCTGTTTTGTCAGATACCTTTCGTCAGGAAAATGGGGGTACCGCAGGGCTCCGTCTTGAGTGTGGCTCTCTTTGCCATTGCAATCAATCCGATCGTAGATTGCCTTTCAGCCGACGCTTCCGGATCCCTTTTTGTAGACGATTTCGCAATTTATTGTAGCGCCCTGCGGACGTGTCTCTTGGAGCGTTGTCTTCAATGCTGTCTTGACTGTCTATATTCCTGGACCATCGCAAACGGCTTCCGATTCTCCACTGAGAAAACGGTGTGTATAACCTTCTCTACATCTCGGCCCTGTTGCTCTCCTTTTTGTGGAGACTACAAAATTCTTGGGGCTCACGTTGGATCGTAAACTTTGCTGGTCCGTACACGTGTCCCACCTGGCTGCCCGTTGTTCCCGATCCCTTAATGTTCTTAGTGTCCTCAGTGGCACGTCATGGGGAGCGGATCGTACCGTCCTGCTTCACCTTTACCAGGCCATTGTTCAGTCGAAGCTCGGCTACGGAAGCCTTGTGTACTCTTCAGCACGGCTGTCGATTCTCCGCCGTCTCAACTCTATCCACCATCGGGGATTACGTCTTGCGACCGGTGCATTTTATACCAGCCCTGTTGAAAGTCTGAATGCCGAGGATACTGTATTACCCTTGACCACTCGGCGTGACATACTCTTGTGTCGGTACGCATGCTGCTTGCGGTCGATGCCCAACCATCCATCTTACAGATTATTTTTTGACGACTCACTTGATCCCCAATATCAGTTGTCTGTGATTGCCTTGCTTCCACCTGGAGTTCGGTTTCGCCGCCTACTACAGCGGCTCGATTTTACCCTTCCTTCCACCCTTCGGTTGAGCGAAAGCCCATTGCCACCGTGGCATCAGGCCCGGGTTCACACTCACCTTGAACTTTGTTCGCTCCCCAAGGAGAGCACTCCGGATTTGGTATACCGCTCGAGGCTTGTCGAACTCCGTTCGTGGTTCAATAATGTTATATTTATTTACACTGATGGTTCCAAGACCACTGCTGGTGTCGGATCTGCCTTCGTCGTCGGGGACAACCGTTTCCAATACAAGCTCCCTGACCGGTATTCGAACTTGACGGCTGAGCTTTTTGCCCTCCACCAGGCCGTTTTGTATACCTGCCACCACCGCCAACCTTTCTATGCCATATGTTCGGACTCCCTTAGTGCCCTGCAGGGTCTTAAGGACCCTTTCTCGAACCATCCTCTCGTGTATCGGATCCAACGCTCCCTCCAGTTGCTAGCAGGTGACAGCTGTCACGTTTCTTTCCTGTGGGTCCCTGGCCACGTGGGTGTGCCTGGGAATGAGACCGCCGACATAGCAGCCAAGGCCGTAGCTCTTTTGCCTCGCACCGCTACCTTTTGCGTCCCATCGGACGATGTTCAACGGGCTCTTCGCCGGAGTATTGTGTCGCAATGGCACAGTGCATGGTTTTCACTGTACAACAATAAATTGCGAACTGTAAAACCGATCCCGACCGCTTGGAGGACCACCTCACGCCCCTATCGGCGAGATGCGGTCATCCTGGCTCGGTTGCGGATCGGTCACTGCCGTTTCATCCACCGTCACTTGCTATCCGCCGACCCTGCACCGCTGTGCTCCTGCGGTGAACTGCTGACAGTGCGACATGTTTTACTGACTAGTGTTAATTTTAATCATCTCCGTGTAGCCCTAACTTTCCGTCTAGTCGGGAGGAAATTTTAGCTGATGACACCCGAGCAGCTGCTCGAGTTTTGCGTTTTATCAAATTGGCCAACTCTTCGAAGGATATTTAATCCTTTTAATTGTCTTTTATCTTTCGTTTTTAGCCTCTTCTTGATGTTCTGACAGTCACCAATTTTTTTTTTTTTTTTTTTTTTTTTAGATCTAGCGAATGTATGTTCTTGTCTGGGCGCTAATGACTGTAGAAGTTGTGCGCCGTAAAACCACAAAAAAAAAGAAGTTCAGAGGAAAATCAAAATTACCTTTGATGGAGTCCTCTAGTACAAATAAAAAGATAAGACAGCAAGCTTCTACTTGACTGTCCACCTTCCTACTCCAAAATGGGTTGGATTTACTCTATGGGCATCCCAAACCCGACGAGGCCCTTTTCCTAAGGCTCCTGACCTTGAGTAGTAGCCTCTTCTGTAGGACTACTTACTCACTCAATCACAACAACACCTACATCACATCTACTAGGGATTCCTTAGGTAACACCTTCCTCATTCTCATTCAGCATTACTCCAGTCCCATAACACCTCTTTTCTCTCGTTAATCTTTCCAATTCGTATATTTATACCTTATATACAGTCTCACGTACTCTTACTCTTATTACAAGGAGCGTGTGCTGTCCTACTAACTAACTACTTTATGCCAGGGAATCATAACTATTTTCACCTAGCCTGAGACACTCTTAAACTATTTACCAATTAACTATAAACATCCAATCACATTACTAATTCCCCACTACCTCTAACGCCTATCTGTATGTGTGTGCTCTTGAATGTACAGTTGTATATAAAAGTCTGTATAATGTATAGTATAAATTATAGACATGTGTGTACATGTGAGTGTGTTAATTCTCTGGTGATCCCTCGCAGGGTCAACACTGGGGGTTGAAGGCAGTAAAAAAAAATCCTGACATGTAAAAGAAGGGTCTTAAAAATAAAGGCAGATGTAAAGTGGAAAGGGGACTAATCACTGGTGCTCATATAGAGAAGTAAGAAAGGAAAAAGAAGAATTGGATATTGGAGCCAAAGAAGGATAGAAGATAGCCCAGAAAGACAGGAAACACCCCCCACCCCAGGAAACCCCTGGTCCCTTCAGTCATCACTATGGCAGCGGAGGGCAAAAGATGGCAGGCTAGATGTGAGCTGCCCCACTACAGAACGGACGCCATAGTTTCATTTACAGGACAACACCCCCCCCCCCCCCCCGAAGAAAAACTCCAATCTCGACTATGGTATGCCTGTGATAAGCAATTAACAGTGCTTGTTTGTGCAGTGTGTGTGTGTGTAAAATGTGTATGTGTAATTAATTTTGTGTGTGTGTGTGTGTGTGTGTGTGTGTGTGTGTGTGTGTGTGTGTGTAAAAGTGAACCTACCTACCTCCCCACCCTTTTTGGTTGATATTCTTTCATAAAATGTACAAAACCTTTTTATAAATTGTACAAAATACTATACATGCCCCTATCTGATATTAAAACTCAATGGTACAATAACCATTACTTCCACTCATAGGCTACTGTTAAGGTAAGTCTTAGCCTACCATTTCGTTAGAAATTTGTATGTTTCAAATCTCCTATTCACTTCATTATAAGTCAATATTGGAAAATGACTATAGACCTTAGGCTAAGTTTAAATTGTCACAATAGATATTAACGTTTGTTGCATTACAACTTTCCTAGTCAAAACTGCACAAATGTAATGTTTGTGATAAGTCTGTTACTCAAGTTGGCAACATTACATTTTCACAAATCTGGTCGTCTTCCATAAACTTTACAGTTACTCCTTTATAATAATTTTTATCTCACTAGGTATATAAGAATAATGAAGATATAGTCAAAGAGGTATTAAACAGATAAACAGGATAGTATAAGGAAATATATCTGTTCTTCGGAAAACTAAAAAGGAAGTAAAAGAACAGATGACTGGCATACAAAGAGTGGTGATCAGCTTTAGGGGCTCAATAGAGCTTATTTCCATTCAAGTTGTATAATCTTGTTTCTGGGTCCTACAAATACACAGCTTTTGGATGTGCAATACTGCTAATTTTAAATGGATCACACCATTTATGGAAAAAAATTTGCTTGTCTGTTTCTTTGATTAAACAGCACTAAATTTTACTTGTGGTACTTTTACAACAGTTGGTAGTGCGATTTAGTCTTTCTTCTGTTGTTTAGCGCATGTCATTTATCATCAACTGTTAATAGTAAATTCTGTTTATTAAATTATTTTACAACACGCACGCGTTAAATAATTAAGTGCGTATTTGGAGCACTAGTTATGAAAAATATATATATATCTAGTTGGATCAACATAAAACTTATTTTAAACCACATTAAACTTCTTAACAGCAATACGATAGTTTATCTGCTTTAGTGATGTATCTGCCAAGTATTGCAGTTAGAAATTACATCTTTGTCATATTTACAAAGACAAACTTAGTGTTGTGACTGGGTATGATAAAGATTACAGAATAGTGAAAGATTGAAGAAATATATCACAGAAAATTGGAAGATGATGAAGTGATATGCTGATTCGGGTCTCGGTGTGCATCAACTCACCAAAACTGAAAGATATCGGTTCCCCTGGAGTCGTATGTATGGTTTTATATCTAGTAAAACACCACACTAAATACTTTTCAATGCTACCTCATGTTTGTTTCGTATAATATGGGGGTTCTGACAATTCTACCCTCAACTTTTCTTGTGTATCATTAGACCAAAACTGCTCCTTAAACTCAACTTTAAAATCTTCCTATGAAGTGAACTCATCTGCATGACCACTAGCCCAGTGTGACACTTCAGCTAATAAATAGTCTTCGATCGTCCCACAATCTTGAGAATACCCTTAGAAAGTGGTTAGGGTGTACATCTCCATCAGCCCCCCAGGGGGCCAGCAGCTCTTTTGTGGGTACGTGTGTGTCGCGCATGGGGCCCCGAGCCACAGCAGCCTTTTTTCCGCCCCAGGCTGCTTCACTTTCCCTCCCGGTTCATGCCTTCGCCCGGAGACGGTTGTCTTTTGTGAGTCAAGGTGGTTTCTTGTCCCCTTCTTCCTGGGTTCTCCCTTTCCTAACCTTTGCTTCTGTCTTTTTCTCCTTCCTGTACTTTCCTAGCCTTTCTCTCCTCCTCAATAGTCTCCGCTTCGGCATTTGACACACTTCTTTCTTTTCACTTCCTCTATTCTGCTTCTTTCCTTCCTGTGCGTGTCTGAAGGCCGACCCACGCATTATCATGTGTAGCAGGTGACGGGGTAACGCGCAATTCCCCGCCCCGGGTAGTCAAGTAGGGCAAGTACGTACCCCCTGGTACAGGCCTGGCCCAGGGAGGGGTGATTACCCGAGGTGGTACCTTCCGAACGTGCCGATTGGTCCCTCCGTCCGTTCTCGGGAGGTGTGACCCATCGAAGGTCAAGGCAGGGTATGAAGTTATCTCCATCCGCCCTTATGTACCAAATCCAACGTTCTGTTTCCAATGCCACAGATACAACCACACCCGTCAATCTTGCCCTAATGCAGCAAAATGTGTCACTTGTGGTAGGGATGCCCATGAGGGGGATTGCCCACCTCCGTCCCCTCACTGCCTAAACTGCAACGGTGACCATGCGGCTTCCTCTCGCGACTGCCCTGTCTACAAGGATGAGAAGGTAATCCAGCAAATTCGGGTTACGGAGAAGGTATCAACATCTGCCGCTCGTAAGTTGTTGGCGAGTCGAAAGCCCACTGTCCTCCCAGCGGGTACATACAGTAAGGTACTCACCTCAACTTGACCTACCAAGGATTCCAGTACCCAGACATGTGACTTGACTTTCGCTGACACAGTTGTGCGATCCGCCAGCCCGAAGATTGCCCGTTCCACGTCCCCGCTCCCTCCTGCTGCTTCTAGGGTACAGTCTTCGTCAAACTCTAGTAAACCGCGGGCACCTAAACAAGATGCCCGGACCTTGAAAAAGGAACCCGTCCGTGAGGATTTTCTGCGTTCTCAGGCTTCCCAACCGTCAACTGCCTCTTCCCGCCGTCACTCTTCCAGAAGAGCTGACAAGAAAAAGAGTTCCTCTCCTTCCCCGCCGAGGCGTGACCCATCTGTCGCGCCGCCCAACAGTTGCCGGCCTCGGCCGTCTTCTGTTTCACCGGGACGCTCCGTTTGCCGGGCGCCCGGCCCTTTACCGGCAGTGGAAACTGCCCCTCCTGATCAACTCAGGGAGGTGGCAGGCGCGTCGGTCGAACCAATGGAACATGACCCTTTGCCCCTGGACAGCGATAGCAGTGCTCCCTCGAAATCCGGTCCTCAGCGGCCGTCGAGGTGACCCCGCTCGCTACTTGGTTTTTATCCTTATTTCTTCTCTCATTTTTATCATGGCGCTCCTTCAATGGAACATTCGCGGCATTCGTTCTAATCGGGAGGAGTTAAAACTACTCCTTCGATTGCACTGCCCGCTTCTAGTCTGCCTCCAGGAAACTAAGTTGCGTCCACGTGATCGTGCAGACTTTCCACACTACACCTCTGTGCGGTTCGACCTGCCACCCGTGGAAGGTGTCCCAGCCCATGGAGGGGTTCTGATGCTCCTTCGAGACGACGTCTATTTCCATCCCATTTCCTTGCATACTCACCTACAGGCAGTTGCCGTCCGCATCACCTTATCCACATTTACCTTCTCCCTCTGTAATATATATTCGCCATCGTCATCTGCCCTTACTAGGGCAGATGTGCTAAACCTTGTTGACCAGCTCCCTTCACCTTTCGTGTTGGTAGGCGACTTTAATGCCCACCACCCCCTATGGGGCTCTCCGGCACCTTGTCCGAGAGGCTCCCTTTTGGTGGACATTCTCCACCACCTCGATCTTGTCTGCCTCAACACCGGTGCACCGACCTTCCTTTCTGACACAACACACACTTATTCCCATATAGACCTCGCAATATGCACTCCTCAGCTTGCCGGTCGGTTTGAGTGGTATGCACTTTCTGACACGTACTCGAGTGACCATTTCCCTTGTATCATCCACTTCCTACATCATTCCCCATCTCCACGTCCCACCAGTTGGAACATTTCTAAAGCCGACTGGGGGCTTTATTCTTCCATGGCTGTTTTTCACAATCAGAATTTTCCCAACTGTGACAGTCAGGTCGAATACCTCACAGAGGTTATTCTCACTGCTGCTGAACGTTCCATACCTCGTACATCCTCTTCTCCACGTCGTGTCCAGGTCCCTTGGTGGACTGCAGCCTGCCGCGACGCGCTTAGAGCCCGGCGCCGTGCTTTACGTACCTTCCGCCGCCACCCAACTTTGGAGAATTGCATCAATTACAAACGTATGAGAGCGCAGTGCCGTCGTATCATAAACGACAGCAAGAAAGCTTGCTGGACTGCTTTTACTAGTTCTTTTTACCGTTTTACTCCCTCCACGGTTGTCTGGGGTGGCCTACGCCGTTTGTCCGACATCAAGGTCCACTCCCCGATTCCTGGCCTGACCGTGGAGAACGCAGTCCTCGTGGACCCAGCTGATGTTTCAAACGCATTGGGTCGTTTCTTTGCGGAGGTTTCGAGCTCTGCCCATTACCACCCTGCCTTTCTCCCTCGCAAACAGGTAGAGGAGGCACGGCCGCCTTCTTTCCGCTCTTTTAATCGTGAAAATTATAACGTCGCCTTCACCATGCAGGAGCTAGATCGTGCTCTCGCCCTGTCCCGGTCTTCTGCTCCCGGGCCCGATTCCATTCATATTGAGATGCTGAAGAACCTCTCTCCTGCGGGCAAGTGCTTTCTTCTTAGTACCTACAATCGCATATGGACTGAAGGTCATGTTCCCACAAGTTGGCGTGAAGCCATTGTTGTCCCCATCCCCAAACCAGGGAAGGACAAACACCTTCCTTCCAGTTATCGCCCCATTTCTCTGACGAGCTGCGTCTGTAAGGTGATGGAACGCATGGTTAACGCTCGGTTGGTCTGGCTCCTCGAATCTCGCCGCCTCCTGACTAATATCCAATGCGGTTTTCGTCGACACCGCTCTGCTGCTGATCACCTCGTTACGTTGTCGACCTTCATTATGAACAACTTTCTAAGGAAGCGTCAAACAGTAGCAGTGTTCTTCGACTTGGAGAAGGCATACGATACCTGTTGGAGAGCGGGCATTCTCCGCACATTGCACACATGGGGCCTTCGGGGCCGCCTCCCTCTTTTCATTCAAGCGTTTTTGGAGGATCGCAAGTTCTGGGTACGGGTGGGCTCTGTTTTGTCAGATACCTTTCGTCAGGAAAATGGGGTACCGCAGGGCTCCGTCTTGAGTGTGGCTCTCTTTGCCATTGCAATCAATCCGATCGTGGACTGCCTTTCAGCCGACGTCTCCGGATCTCTTTTTGTTGACGATTTCGCAATTTATTGTAGCGCCCAGCGGACGTCTCTCTAGGAGCGTTCTCTCCAACGCTGTCTTGACCGTCTCTATTCCTGGAGCATCGCAAACGGCTTCCGATTCTCCACTGAGAAAACTGTGTGTATCAATTTCTGGAGATACAAGGAATTTCTTCCACCTTCTCTACGTCTCGGCCCTGTTGCTCTCCCTTTCGTGGAGACTACAAAATTCTTGGGACTCATGTTGGATCGGAAACTTTGCTGGTCCACACATGTGTCCTACCTGGCTGCCCGTTGTGCCCAATCCCTTAACGTTCTTCGTGTCCTCAGTGGCACGTCATGGGGAGCGGATCGTACCGTCCTGCTTCACCTTTACCAGGCCATTGTTCAGTCGAAGCTCGACTATGGAAGCCTTGTATACTCTTCAGCACGGCCGTCGATTCTCCGCCGTCTCAACTCTATCCACCATCGTGGATTACGTCTGGCGACCGGTGCATTTTATACAAGCCCTGTTGAAAGTCTGTATGTCGAGGCTGCTGTATTACCCTTGACCAATCGACGTGACATACTCTTGTGTCGGTACGCATGCCGCCTACGGTCGATGCCCAACCATCCATCTTACAGATTATTTTTTGACGACTCACTCGATCGCGAATATCAGTTGTCTGCGATTGCCTTGCTTCCACCGGAAGTTCGGTTTCGCCGTCTGCTACAGCGGCTCGATTTTACCCTTCCTTCCACCCTTCGGTTGAGCGAAAGCCCATTGCCACCGTGGCATCAGGCCCAGGTTCACACACACCTCGAACTTAGTTCGCTCCCCAAGGAGAGCACTCCGGTTTTGGTATTCCGCTCGAGGCTTGTCGAACTCCGTTCGCGGTTCGATAATGCCGTATTTATTTACACTGATGGTTCCAAGAGCACTGCCGGTGTCGGATCTGCCTTCGTCGTCGGGGACAACTGTTTCCAATACAAGCTCCCTGACCGGTGCTCGAACTTCACGGCTGAGCTTTTCGCCCTCCACCAGGCCGTTTTGTATACCTGCCGCCAACGCCACCCTTTCTATGCCATATGTTCTGACTCCCTTAGTGCCCTGCAGAGTCTTAAGGACCCTTTCTCGAACCATCCTCTCGTGTATCGGATCCAACGCTCCCTCCAGTTGCTGGCGGATGACAGCAGTCACGTTTCTTTCCTGTGGGTCCCTGGCCATGTGGGTGTGCCCGGGAATGAGGCCGCCGACACAGCAGCCAAGGCAGCAGCTCTTTTGCCTCGCATGGCTACCTTTTGCGTCCCATCGGACGATGTTCAACGGGCTCTTCGCCGGAGTATCGTGTCGCAATGGCACAGTGTGTGGCTTTCACTGTACAACAATAAATTGCGAACTGTCAAACCGATCCCGACCGCTTGGAGGACATCCTCACGCCCCTCTCGGCGGAAGGAGGTCATCCTGGCTCGGTTGCGGATCGGTCATTGCCGTTTCAGCCACCGTCACTTGCTATCCGCCGAACCTGCACCGCTATGCTCCTGCGGTGAACTGCTGACAGTGCGACATGTTTTACTGACTTGTGTTAATTTTAATCATCTCCTGTAGCCCTTCACTTTCCGTCTACTCTGGAGGAAATTTTAGCTGATGACACACGAGCAGCTGCTCGAGTTTTGCGTTTTATCAACTTGGCCAACTTATCCAAGGATATTTAACTCTTTTAATTGTCTTTTATCTTTCGTTTTTAGCCTCTTGTTGATGTTCTAACAGTCACCATTTTTTTGAGATCATAGCGAATCTACGTTCTTGGCTGGGCGCTAATGACCATAGCAGTTGTGCGCCCTAAAACCACAAAAAAAAAAATAAAAATCTAGATGGCGACAGTAGTGCTCCCTCGAACTCCAGTCCTCAGCGGCCGTCGAGGTGACCTAGCTTGCTTGTTCCTCTTTATCTTCTTTTCTTCTCTCATTTTTTATCACGGCGCTCCTTCAATGTAATATTTGCGGCATTCGTTCCAACAGAGATGAATTGAAACTTTTACTCAGACTGCACCGTCCATTTGTGGTTGGACTTCAGGAAACAAAGTTACGCCCACGCGACAACATAGTTTTTTTCCCAGTATACCTCTGTGCGTTTTGACCTGCCCCCTGTGGAGGGCATTGCAGCCCATGGAGGGGTTATGTTGCTCGTTAGAGATGACATATACTACAATCCTATTCCACTGCACACTCAACTACAGGTAGTTGCCGTCCGCATCATTCTTCCCACCTTTTCCTTCTCCCTTTGTAACATCTATACCCCATCGTCTTCTGCCTTTACTAGGGCAGATGTGCTGCACCTTGTTGCCCAACTTCCTTCCCCCTTTTTGTTGATAGGCGATTTCAAGGCCCACCACCCCCTATGGTATTCTCCGACCTCTTGCCAGAGAGGATCCCTTTTAGTGGACATTCTCAACCATCTTAATCTTGTCTGCCTAAACACAGGTGCACCAACCTTTCTTTCAGATACGACGCATACCTACTCTCACTTGGACCTCTTGATATGTACTGCTCAACTTTAGTCGTTTTGAGTGGTATGCTCTCTCTGATACATACTCGAGCGACCATTTCCCCTGCATAATTCATCTCCTTCATCATACCCTACCTCCGGGTTACACTAGTTGGAACATCTCGAAAGCTGACTGGGGACTGTTCTCCTCACTCGCGGTTTTCCATGATGGGAACTTCCCCAGTTGTGACAGTCAGGTCGAATACCTCACGGAAGTCATTCTCAATGCTGCCGAATATTCCATTCCACACACTTCATCTTCTCCATGTCGAGTCCCAGTCCCCTGGTGGACTGCGGCATGTCGCGTTGCTGTTAGAGCCCGGAGACGTGCTCTACGCACCTTTCACCGACACCCAACGTTGGCGAAACGTCTACGAGCGCAATGCCGTTGAGTCATCAAGGAAAGCAAACAGGCCTGCTGGATTGCTTTTACTAGTTCATTTAACAGACTTACTCCTTCTATTGTCTGGGGGGGGGGGGGGGGGGGCTGCGCCAGTTATCTGGCACAAAGGTCCACTCGCCAATTCCTGGCTTGACAGTTGCCAATGAAGTCTTTGTAGACCCAGCCGATATATCCAACGCTTTGGGTCAATCTTCTGTAGAAGTCTCGAGCTCCACACACTATCACCCCGCCTTTCTCCCTCGAAAACAGACAGAAGAGGCACGGCCACCTTCCTTCCAATCTCTCAATCGGGAATGTTTCAATGCCATCTTCACCATGCAGGAGCTTGAACGTGCTCTCTGAGTGTCCCGATCTTCTGCTCCAGGGCCTGATGCAATTCATATACAGATGCTGAAAAACCTTTCTCTTGCGGGTAAATGTTTTCTCCTCCGCATTTTTAATCGTATATGGATTGAAGGTCAGGTCCCCACATGCTGGTGTGAAGCAATTGTTGTTCCCATACCAAAACCAGGGAAGGACAAACATCTTCCTTCGAGTTATCACCCCACTTCTCTCACCAGCTGCGTGTGCAAGGTGATGGAACGTATGGTTAATGCTCGGCTGATTTGGCTACTCGAATCTCGCCGTCTCCTTACCAACGTCCAGTGCGGATTTCGTAGGCATTGTTCTGCTATCGACCACCTCGTTACATTGTCGACCTATATTATGGATAACTTTTTGTGTAAGCTGTGTTTTTTGATTTGGAGGTGGTTTATGACACCTCTTGGAGGGCGGGTATTCTCCGCACGCTCCATACATGGGGCTTTTGCGGCCGCCTCCCCATTTTTATCAAAGCATTTTTACTAGATCGAAGGTTCCGTGTACGAGTGGGCTCTGTTTTGTCGGACACCTTCCGCCAGGAGAATGGGGTGCCACAAGGGTCTGTGTTGAGCGTGGCACTTTTCGCCATAGCAATTAACCCAATTATGGATTGTCTTCCGGCCGACGTATCTGGCTTCCTTTCTGTGGACGACTTCGCGATTTGCTGCAGTGCCCAGAGAACGTGTCTCCTGGAATGCTGTCTTCAGCGTTGTCTCGACCGTCTGTACTCTTGGAGTGTCGCCAATGGTTTCTGGTTCTCCAGTGAGAAAACAGTCTGTATAAATTTCTGGAGATACAAAGATTCCTTCCACCATCTCTCCATCTTGGCCCCGTTACTCTGCCTATCGTGGTGACGACGAAATTTCTAGGGCTAATATTGGACAGGAAAGTCTGCTGGTCCCCGCATGTGTCCTATCTGGCTGGCCGGTGTATTCGTTCCCTTAACGTCCTTAGCAGTGTTCTTAGCAGTACGTCATGGGGAGCGGATCGAACCGTCCTACCTCACCTCTACCAGTCCACTGTCCGCTCAAAATTGGATTACGGAAGCTTCGTTTATTCTTCCGCACGGCCATCCATTTTACGCTGCCTAAACTCGATTCACCATCGGGGGTTACGCCTGGCGATAGGAGCTTTATACACAAGTCCTGTTGACAGCCTCTATGCCGAAGCTGCCGAATTACCTTTGCCATATCGCCGCGACATATTACTGTGTCGGTATGCATTCCGTTTGCTTTCAATGCCTCACCATCCTTACCATCCATCGTTCTTTAATGACTCCCTTGATAGCCAATATGTGCTGTCTGCGATTGCCCTGCTCCCTCCTGGAGGCCGTTTTCGTCGCTTGCTTCAGCAGCTCGGTTTTACTCTCCCTTCCACATTTCAAATAGGTGAGAGCCCAGTGCCACCTTGGCTTCAGGCTCAAGTTCGCGTCCACCTCGAACTCATCTCACTCCCGAAGGAGAGCACTTTGGATGCTTTATACTGCTCACAGTTTCTTGAACTTTTTGCACGGCTCGAAAATTCAGTTTTCATATATACGTATGGCTCAAAGACCAATGACAGTGTCGGATGTGCGTTTGTCGTCGGGGATGACTGTTACCAGTACAGGCTTAATGCCCACTGCTCGAATTTCACAGCGGAGCTTTTTGCCCTCTATCAGGCTGTACTTTTCATCCGTCGACATCGTTCTCCTTCTTATGTTATCTGCTTTGACTCCCTCAGCGCCATCCATCCTTTTCAGCCCATCCTATTGTGCACCGAATCAACCGCTCCCTTCAGTTATTAGCTTCTGACGGCCCTCGCGTTCACCTCCTGTGGGTAACTGGCCACGCAGGCGTGCCTGGTAACGAGGCTGCTGATGCTGCTGCCAAAGCTGCAACTCTCTTACATCGGACAGCTACGTACTGTGTCCCATCGCATGATATTCAAGGGGCTCTTTCGCGGCGCCTTATATCGTCATGGCATAATGTGTGGTCTTCACTTACTAATAATAACTCCGGACCATTAAACCGCTCCCGGTGGCTTGGATGACCTCATCACGCCGCTCACGACGAGAAGAGATCATCTTGGCCCGGTTGCGGATCGGACATTGCCGGTTCAGCCACTGCCACTTGCTCAGTGGTGACCCCGCACCGATATGTTCCTCTGGCCACCTGCTGTCAGTGCGCCATGTTTTATTGTCGTGTTCAAATTTTACTCCTGTTCGGCTTGCACTACATCTGCCGGACACATTGGAAGAAATTTTAGCTGATGACGTGCGGGCTGTTGCTCAAGTATTGGATTTTATCAATTTGATCAATTTTGTCAAGGGACATTTAGCTCTTCACTTTCTTGTTTTTTATTCTATGTGTTTTAGCTGTTTATATATAGTCTTATTATACTCGGGTATATCCCAGTTTTGATTCGGGCGCTAATGACCTTTGTAGTTGTGTGCCCTAAAAACCACAAAAAAAAAATCTCGGTTTGTGGTTCGATAATGCCATATTTATCTACACTGATGGTTCCAAGAGCACTAACAGTGTTGGATCTGCCTTTGTCATTGAGGACAACCGTTTCCAATACAAGCTCCCTGACCGGTGCTCGAATTTCACGGCTGAGCTTTTTGCCCTCCACCAGGCTGTTTTATACACCTGCCGCCGCCGCCATCCTTTTTATGCCATCTGTTCGGACTCTTAGTGCCCTGCAGCGTCTTAAGGACCCTTTCTCGACCCATCCTCTTGTGTATCGGATCCAACGCTCCCTCCAGTTGCTAGCAGATACCAGCTGTCACGTTTCTTTTCTGTGAGTCCCTGGCCACATGGGTGTACCCGGGAATGAGACCGCCGACATAGCAGCCAAGGCGGCAGCTCTTTTGCCTCGCATGGCTACTTTTTGCGTCCCATCAGACGATGTTCAACGGGCTGTTCGCCAGAGTATTTTGTCGTCCTGGCACAGTACGACAATAAATTGAGAACTGTAAAATCGATCCTGACCGCTTGGAGGACCTCCTCACGCCCCTTTCGGCGAAAGGTCATCCTGGCTTGGTTGCGGATCAGTCACTGCCGTTTCAGCCACCGTCATTTGCTAACTGCTGTGCTCCTGCGGGTAATTGCTGATGATGCGATATGTTTTACTGTCTTGTCCCAATTTTAATCATCTCCGTGTAGCCCTTCACTTTCCGTCAACTCTTGAGGAGCTTTTAGCTGATGACACACAAGCAGCTGCCAGAGGTTTGCGTTTTATCAACAATGGCCAATTTATTAAAGGATATTTAACCCTTTTAATTGTTTTTTTTTTCTTTCTTTCGTTTTTGGCCTTCTCTTGATACTCTATCTGGCAGTTATCAATTTTTTCGAAATCTAGCAAATCTGTTCTTATCTGGGCGCTAATGACCTTAGAAGTTATGTGCCCTAACCCCCCCCCCCCACCCAACCCCCCCCCCCCAAAAAAAAGAAAAAAAAAAGGAAATTGTTTGGTTGTTTGGTAATTTTTATTCCTGAAACCATTGTTATATCACCCCACTAGTTATTATTCGGACGTTATTTGCTTGATTTTGCAGTTTACTTCTCATTTCAGATTTAGTCTTTTCTATTTCTTGCCACACTCAATCGAACTGACTATCTGTAACTTCTGTTTCGGAATTTTGGTCATCATTATACATGGAATTCTCAGTCTTATCCCTGAGCCTTTTATCTAAAATTTACTCTAGCTAGAGTTGATAAACATGAACAAGGTCAAAATTTAACTTTGCTTACTTACACAAAATAAAGTTTCAGTAATAATCATTTACTGCTTTTAGTTGACTTTGAGAGTAGACAGCTAAAGTTTCTAATTTCAAGTTAGTTGTGGCTAATCCCTCACTAACAGATTTTACTTGATTTAAAATATTTTTCCCCCTCTTCTAACTTACTTGAAAATGCCTTCAATATTGTTTGCTTATTGACTGTTAATTTTGTTCAAAATCTGTTCTGCAATATCTTTCACCTGCTCTTTACTTGCAAAATTCTGTGCCCAGTTACTAATATTGTCATCAAATAAAGCAAACCTCTGCTTACACTCCCTCACATGAGTTTCCAATTGATTCCCAAAAAGTGCTAACCTTTTATCAATGTCAGACAATAATTTTAATTCTTTATCTGTATTCACTGCCCTTTCTTCACTTCTCTTTCCCATTTTTTTTTTCTATTCCTTCTAATCTAGATTCGTTTTCTTTTCCCATTTTTTTCTATTTCTTCTAATCTAGATTCTAGTCTTTGCATGAACATTTCTAGAGTAAGTTCTTTCTCTGCCTGAGCCATTCTTCAGGTTTTGGGCATTTCTTCCTACTTTAACAAAACACACAATCACTTAACACACGAAACAGCTACTTCAAGTACTCTCAGTGCAGTACTGCTTGAGGAGCTGCAACGGGAAGCTGGCATAGCGACATGAAGAACTTCGCAGCGCTGGGATTGAAATATCAGATCAGGTACACTGCTGGAATCAGCCGGCAGGAACACTCGCGATGCTCATACAGCTCGGCTCTTCTCTTGACGTAATCTTGTTATACAGTAACACCAGAAAATACTCGTGTTACTGGCTTAATCGGTATTCTCACAATGGTTAGGTCGTGTTGAATGATTGCTATAGCAACTAACCAGAACCACTTTTTAATCATTAAAATTTTGAATTTATTCGTTTTGTAACCGTTTTTTCGTGGATTAACTTATTCTCCCTCTCTGCTTTTTAGAGTGCTACTCATATGGTTGCCATCTTTACTTGTAGTGTTACTTATGCAAAACTTGAAATTCTACAGGACCATGTATGGTAAATTGGTATAGCACCGTCGCTACAAGAACTCTTTATTTCGTTATAATTTAAGTAAAATCTAGTCTTCTGGCTGGATTCTTCTCTACAATTAAGATAACACAATGAGAGGCCCAGCTACTCTGTTCCTCGTGCATTTTCTTCTTTGTATTTACAACAGTCTCCAACAATACTCGTTTAACTAAATCTCATCAACTCCTCAAACAAAAGAGACAAGGTCAAAGAGAATGTTAATTACATACTTATTCCTTGACCTTTAAGTTCATTTACATTGAAATTCACTTTACATAATACTTTTCATCAAAAAATAATTGATAACTAATCTGAAATAGTTGAAGATAAAAAAATATTTCTCCTTAAATGGTTTAAGTAAACTATTTGACATTCTTATGTCGGTTCATTGGGTTGTAGTGCCACTTGTTACATTACAATATGATCTAGTATTCGAAAAACATATTTTCAGAAACAAACTGGAAATAATCTTTATCACTGTACAGTTATCAAATATATGTGACATTGAAACTACAGTGCCTGATGTGGGACTTACCATTTCCATGCAAGCTATTTACTTTACTCTTCATATAAAACATTTCTTTGAATTGATCCTTTCATAATTTTATAAATTATTTCCTAGACTTTGGGATGGTGTTTTCTAGCATCAGCTGTTTGTATTCCTTTTTTACATTGTCGAATCACTTCCACCCCTCACTTCCCTTTCAAGTAGTCTCAATAATAATGGATTAGAATCTTTTCAACTTCCCCCCTCCCTCTTCCTCCCCCTCATCGTTCTTGGAGAATTTGAAATTGATCTTTTAGCTAAAGCTGTTAGTCACTTTATTTCCTTATAATGTTCAAAAGAGATAAGAGTGGCTGGTCAGTACTTATTGTAGTTTGGTACTGGCGATGGTACACACAAAAAGTGACACAAATGGTGTCGAAACTAAATGTTTCTTCTTTGTTCTAGCCTTTGGAAATTTATATATCCCTCGCCAGGCAGGAAGAAATATGAGAAAGGAGACAGAAGGTAAAGGTTACTCACAACCTAGGATCTGAGGTGGGGTGGCTGAATGTCAGAGATATTGCTTCTTCAGAGATGTTGCATGATAAATACTTATCTCTTGAGACACACATTCAACAACCACACCTCAGGACCTACATTGTGAGTAACCTGTACCTTCTGTCTCATTTCTCTTCCCTCTTCCTGCCTGGTGTGGGATATATAAATTTCCAAAAGCTAGAAGAAAGAAGAAACATTTAATTTCATCGCCATTTGTGTAATTTTTTGTGTGTACCATCGCCAGTACCAAACTATGGTAAGTACTGGCCAGCCACGATGTATGGATCACACATTTTCTTCAAATTTGTTACCCTTTCAGCAGACCATTAGGACAATATAATGTGCCAGGATTAAGTTGCAGTACTTAATCATTTTAAGTAAATCCCAGTAGTAGTTTCAAGCATCGATTATGTAACGGTATAAGAAAGAGGAAGCGATGGTACAGTGTTTAGCATTCTGGCTTTGTGGTTGGTGGATTGCTAGTTCAATTCTAGTTCATACCTTCATTCTTCTCTCCCCCCCCCCCCCTCCAATTGTACAGTCTTTAGCGTTCTGGCTTTGCAGTTGGTGGATTGCTAGTTCAATCCTAGCTCATACTTTCATTCTTCCCCCTCCCCCCTCCCTTGAACACTGATCATATTATTGAAAGTATATAATGTTAAACAGTAAATAAATAAACAATGTGTGGGGGCATGTACAAGACTAACAGTGCACAAACACAAGGTTTAGTGATATTTCAAAACTGTTTTAGGCATGTGGGTGTCAGCTCCATTTTTTGCAGTAAAATGCAAATCTAGTGATTATGAAAAAGTCATATGTATATTTTTCACTCTTGCTACACTAACAACGTCTCATCACTACGCAGGTTCACTGCCGAATAGGGCCTGCCCCCTCCTCTTGTTGTTAAGTTCAATGCAGTCCCGAATGCGCGTGCAATGGATTTTGGAAATCACAAAAGTATACAGTTTCTGAAAAACCTTAAGCATTTGGTCGTTTACTTTTCAAAAATTATAAATATGATATTTGTTGTAATAATAAATTTATGTAAACAGACAAATAACATTGAAAATTAAATAAATGTCTATGCAACTACAATTTTTCATTAATTACCTTTTAAATGTAATATGTATAAACTAATGTGACCACTGTTGAAGGAAAGAAAACGAAATAAAAACAGATGAAGGTATGAGATAGGATTGAACTGGTTACTGACCATTTTAAAAGCCAGAACGCTAACTGCTGGACCTCCCTTTTCTTTTGCTTATGGCTTATTTATAGATGGATGTTCAACATGTGAAACTGCTACTGCAATTAAGCATTATCCTTACACCATGCATGTTATGTTGTTGTAATGATTTGGTAAGAGGATACAAAGTTTGAAGAAAATCCTAATTTTATGGCCTCCCCTTGTTAGTAGAGAATTTCTGTAATTAAACAACTTATTTCCTTATTTTCATAAATTGATAGGACGACAATTGGAAACTAATAAAACCACCATAATTAGGGTTTTACACCAGCAGTCATACAACTATAAGTTATTTTATGTACCAACTTATTTGTAAAATAATATGACATTTAAAGTGTTTTATATACAGGACCTTAATTTCTTAAAGTATTAGCTGGTGGTATTCTAAAGAAATACAGTACTTGTTTATGTGTGTCAATTAGAATTTCGAAAGTGTAAAAGCATTGCATAAATTGATTGTTGTGTGGGATCATAGTAGAATGTTTTATACTTTATGAACAAGCAACACAAGACACTTGTGACACAGATTTGTTGCAAATAATACAGTATCATTATCAAAATTACAATTTCAATAATAGAGGATAGGTAACTGACTGTAAAGATGTTCACTGAGCCACTGATATGCATTTAAAATAGATGATCATATTCACACAACTTAAATTTTTGGCCATGGTCTTCATAAAACACACACACACACACACACACACACACACACACACACACACACACACACACACAAATTCACCCAATCCTCAGACTTGCATACACAACCACCATCTCCCTCTGCCCCAGTGCTACAAACTGGGAAGTGGAGGGGGAAGGATGCCGGGTAAGGATGGGGTGGAAAGTTCCTGCATTGCTTGATGGATCTCTCTCTCTCTCTCTCTCTCTCTCTCTCTCTCTCTCTCTCTCTCTCTCTCTCTCTCTCTCTCTCTCCTTGAATCCCCGACCCCTCCCCTTCCCCCTCCCCATATCCGCCATGCAACATAAAACTTTCCATCTCCACCCTTACCCAGAATCCTTCCCCCTCCTCACTTTGAAGTGCTGGAGCAGAGGGACAAGTTGGTGTGTAGGCAAGTTAGGTCTGAGTGGTTGTGTGGCTGAAAAGTTGGATGAATGAGATTGCCCTGTTTTAGGTGCCTATCAGTGACTCAGTGAGCATCTTTGTGGTGATTTATCTATCCTTTGTTATTGACATTACAATCAGGTTTTGTCAAATTTATAATGTACATGATCAATTCCTCATCTTGGTTTGGAGACTGTTTATGTTCCAGACACATTTCTCTTCCTGTTATAATGTATTAATTGTATTTTTTCAGACCAAATTTGTTGAAAACTTTACCAGAGTTGCTGGAATTCCATATCCATTTGATCATGGTGAAGACAGATCTGTCATAGTATTTGCAAAGACCCAAGAAGAACAAAAGATGGCCCTTGAAGCTGGAGCAACACTGGCTGGTGGACCGGAGCTCATTACAGATATCCAGGTTATTTGACACCTATTTTCTGTTTAAATTAATGTTCTTAAACTCAGAATAAAATTGATATGTTCTCCATATTCCGTTACACGAAGAAGATGGTTGCTGGTAAACTTTCTAAGCTAAAAGGTCACAGTCAACAATTCTCATCAGTACGAAACTAGAAACAGATATGACTTCCATAGAGAAGTCAAACAGTGGACATTCCATGAGGGATTCAATAATACTTTTAAGAAGGATAGGTTGCTTACTCACCACAGAGATGTCAGATGAGCTGCAGAAAGGCACAAATAACAGACAACAACATTATAGCTTTCGGCCTTTTAGGCTTTTGTCAGTCAACACACACACACACACACACACACACACACACACACACACACACACAGACACAACTGCCGCCTCCGGCCGCTGTGACCAATCTGCTCTACCCAGCATCCTTGGCAAAAGCAACCAGCGGAGGGGGTGAGGAGCTGGCAATGAGAGGGAAGCAGGAGGGGAGGGGGGATGTATGGCATGGATGGGGGAATATGCCAGTGCAGAAGGAAGGGAAGGGAATGAAAGGTGTGGCAGGATGGGAGACGAATGTAAGGATAGAGAGTGGCAAGGAGAGGAAGGGAAGGGTGGTAGAGGCAGGAACTAGCAAAGGTTCAGGCCTGGGGGATTGCGGGAGTGTAGGATATAATGTAGGGAGAGTTACATTTCTGCAATTCAGAAAAGCTGGTGTTTGTGGGAGGATCCATATGACACAGACTGTATAGCAGTCATTAAAGTGAGTTACACTATGCCGCACTCCATGCTCTGCAATAGGATGGTCCAGCTGTCTCCTGGCCACAGTATTACGATGGCTATTCATTCGGATAGATAGCTGGGTGCTAGTCATGCCCACATAGAAAGCTACACAGTGATTGCAGCTCAGTTTGTAGATAATTACTACTTTCACAGTTGCCCTGCCTTTTATGGGATAGGTGGTGGTGGGATGGTGGATAGGACAGGTTTTTCATTTAGGTCTATCACAGGGGGATGAGTCATGGGGTAAGGGATTGGGAGCAGGGATGGATTAGAGATGGACAAGGATATTACATAGGTTTGGTGGGTGGCAGAATACCACTGTAGGGGGGTGGGAACGATATTTGGCAGGGTATTTCTCATTTCGGGGCAGGATGAAAGGTAGTTGAAACCCTGACAGAGAACTTGGTTTAACTGCAGTCGTGGGTGATATTGGATCACAAGAGGGGTGCTCGTTTGTGTCCAGATGCTCGGTGTGGGGGAGCTGGAGGGTGACTGGACAGACAGGGCCCATGAGATCTGTTTCTGGACAAGGTTTGCAGGGTAACTGCGGTCAGTGAACGCTTCAGTGAAGTGTTTGGCATATTGGAGAGGGACTGCTTACTGCTTTTCCCTGCAGACGTGAGGATGGTATAAACCTAAAATAAAAAAACCCTCAATCTCAAGGTGTGCTACGGGCCAAGGAGATACATGGCTGTTAAGGTCAAACAGTTGCTAGCGAGCACCTTCTAAGGTACCTGCTGTACCTCAGTTGTATTAGGCTAAGCCAGGCAAGCAGGGCTCAGCCTGGGTGGACCTTTAGATCCCTAGCTGCTCGCGGGACCACGATGAAATGAGCCAACAGCAGCATTGCCGGGTGTTGAACCGGTGTCTCTAAGTGTGGACGAACCTAATTTAATGCTGCAATGTATCACCCCCAAGTGTTTCCTTCCATGGCCACACCATGAGAAGAACACAGGGCCTGTCAGCAAGGTGAGGCATATGCCCCCAGTCACATAGTATGTTTTGTGTCCCAGCCTCGTCGCCGCTTTTGTGTCTCGTTTCCGTCGTAGGTGTCGGTGGCCGAGTAGGAAGACCGACACAGGAAGAAAGATAGCACGCTTGTGCAGGTACAGAGGGAGCAGCCAGTGGGACAGCAGAAACTAGAAACACTAGGGTAAATTAGAACGAGATATGTATTGCCCAGAATTTATACAATACTTAACTTTTACATAGCTCAGTACTGCAGAAGGCTAATACATAGTTGAGCTAGAGGCCTGCCTAGTGCCTATCCGATAGCCAAGTCTTCACTGGTGCCTATCTGATTCTGAAGTGCTAACTGGTTCCTATCTCAGTCCCAAGTGAACGATGTCGTTCAGTGGAGGCCACAGCGTAGTTGCAACAGAGGGCGCTCGTGGCTGTCGTCGTAAGAACGCCGCGCCGTGCGTGCATGGCGGCGCGCAGCGAAAGTAGGTGGCGCGCACTTTGTACTTGTGCGATACCACACCCCTCCCCCCCCAAACCGCCGCGCCGTCATGTCGTAGGGCTGAGGGCGACGGCACTGGGAGGAGGGCCTGGGCGGGGGCGTTACTGGTGGGACGGGCGTCATAGCAGAGGTTGGGATCGAGGCGGCGGCGTCCGCGCCCCGGTATCCACCTTGCGATCCCCCGGGAAACCCGCCAAAACGAGGGGAAGGGCACACCCCTCCGCCCAGATGGAGCAGGTCATCTTCTTCTGAGGTGCGTGGCCCAGGCGGCGGGGGCACGCACGGTCCCGGAGTCCTCCTTGGTGACGCTGTCAGCTGTGGCGGCGACGGAGGCGAAGAGGCGGACTGCGTAGGAGGCGCGTCCACCTCCATGGGTACAATCTCGTAGTCTGGGGACGCTGGGCCCAGCGGCAAGCGATGTGGCTGTGCTCCCTGGCGGTGAACGGGGTCTGGAATTAAGAAACCGGAGACAGGATCGCGTGGCCTGTGCAAGCACAATTGGTTTGCGTGGCGCCGCAGCTCCGACCCTGTGGAAGAACGTACAACATACATATTGCGACTGAGCACACGCTGAATGGTGCCCGGCGTCTATCTTGTCTTGTTGCCAGCAAACACCCTGTACAGCACCGGCGTAGAAACCTGAAAACGCGAAGCACCATACGAACCGACTCAGTGCATGGGAAGCTGCAGCAGGTGAAGGAGAGTGTGGTGACGGCGGCCGTGTAGCAGCTCGGCAGGAGCCGGGCCGTCACGTGGCATGCACCGATACGTAGAGAGGACAATTTGAAGAGCTTGCTGCCTGGAGTGCTGACCTTTCATCTTCTCCATGTAAGACTTTAATGTTCGAACGAAACGTTCTGCTTCACCATTGGACTGAGGGTGAAAAGGTGCGGTGGTGATATGCTGAATGCCATTCACACAACAAAACTGTTGAAAATCCGCACTAACAAACTGAGGTCCATTGTCACTGATGATAGTTTCAGGCAAACCTTCGATGTAAAACACTGATGATAAGGCACTGATTGTACTAGACGCCGTCGTTGAGTTCATGGCAATTACAAAAGGAAACTTGCTGAATGCGTCTACAATGATTAACCAGCGCGTATTCCAGAAAGGTCTGGCAAAATCAATGTGTAAACATTGCCATGGTCCCTTGGGGTGTGGTCAGTCTGAGAAACGTTGTGGAGGAGCCGCCTGATGCTCCGCACAAACTGTACACTGTGACGTCATGCTCTCTATCTGGGCGTCCATACCAACCCAGGTACAATGACGTCTGGCCAATTGCTTTGTCCTAACAATACCCCAATGTCCTTGATGCAGGAGGCGTAACACTTCTCGTTGAAGAGAACGAGGAACAATCACTTGTGTTTGGTCGTTGTCCGTATGTAACAACAGAACACCGTGACTTAAAGACAATGCATGATGTTGTGCAAAATAACATTGAACCAGAGGCCGCTCAATGTCTTTGGCTCTGGCAGGCCAACCAAAGTGAACAAAGGAAACTTGCTGAATGCGTCTACAATGATTAACCAGCGCGTATTCCAGAAAGGTCTGGCAAAATCAATGTGTAAACATTGCCATGGTCCCTTGGGGTGTGGTCAGTCTGAGAAACGTTGTGGAGGAGCCGCCTGATGCTCCGCACAAACTGTACACTGTGACGTCATGCTCTCTATCTGGGCGTCCATACCAACCCAGGTACAATGACGTCTGGCCAATTGCTTTGTCCTAACAATACCCCAATGTCCTTGATGCAGGAGGCGTAACACTTCTCGTTGCAGAGAACGAGGAACAATCACTTGTGTTTGGTCGTTGTCCGTATGTAACAACAGAACACCCTGACTTAAAGACAATGCATGAAGTTGTGCAAAATAACATCGAACCAGAGGCCGCTCAATGTCTTTGGCTCTGGCAGGCCAACCAAAGTGAACAAATCGTGCTACCACCCTTAAGTCTGCATCCGCAGCTGTTTCCTGTGCAACCCGACGAGAGTTCAAAGGAAAGTCTGCAATAGCGGAAGCATCTCTGGAGTCTATCTGACAACATGCCGTTTCTGAAGAATCAAATGACACATCCTGGCCAACCGGAAGTCGGGAAAGGGTGTCCGCGTTGGCATGTTTAGTGGTAGGTCGGTACAAAATCTCATACTGATAATTAGACAGTATTTAGGACCATCTCTGAAGCTTTTGTGCCGTACGTGGCGGAATTGGCTTTGTGGGTGAGAACAACAACGTGAGAGGCTTTTGTGGTCTATCAACAAATAGAATTTTCTGCCATAGAGATAATGATGAAACTTTGTGACGCCGTAAGTGATTGCTAAGGCCTCCTTTTCTATCTGACTGTAATTCTGTTATGTCGGCGTCAGTAGCTTGGCTGCAAAGGCAATAGGACGATCGTGAGAACCAATACAATGTGAGAGTACTGCGCCCAGACCTTATGACGAGGCATCAACTGCAGGCACTACAGGATTCTGCGGGTCAAAGGGAATCAAACATGCATCACTGAGTAGTGCAGACTTTAGTTTGTCAAAGGCAACCTGGCAATCCCGAACATAGTTCACTCCCCAACGAGAGCACTCCGGATTTGGTATACCGCACGAGGCTTGTCGAACTCCGTTCGCAGTTCGATAACGCCATATTTATTTACACTGATGGTTCCAAGAGCACTGCCGGTGTCGGATCTGCCTTCGGCGTCGGGGACAACCGTTTCCAATACAAGCTCCCTGACCGGTGCTCGAATTTCACGGCTGAGCTTTTTGCCCTCCACCAGGCCGTTTTGTATACCTGCCGCCACCGCCAACCTTTCTATGCCATATGTTCGGACTCCCTTAGTGCCCTGCAGAGTCTTAAGGACCCTTTCTCGAACCATCCTCTCGTGTATCCTCCATTTGCTAGCAGATGACAGCTGTCACGTTTCTTTCCTGTGGGTCCCTGGCCACGTGGGTGTGCCCGGGAATGAGACCGCCGACATAGCAGCCAAGGCCACAGATCTTTGGCCTCGCATGGCTACCTTTTGCATCCCATCGGACGATGTTCAACGGGCTCTTCGCCGGAGTATCGTGTCGCAATGGCACAGTGCATGGTTTTCAATGTACAACAATAAATTGCGAACTGTAAAACCGATCCCGACCGCTTGGAGGACCTCCTCACGCCCCTCTCGGCGAGAGGAGGTCATCCTGGCCCGGTTGCGGATCGGTCACTGCCGTTTCAGCCACCGTCACTTGCTATCCGCCAACCCTGCACCGCTGTGCTCCTGCGGTGAACTGCTGACAGTGCGACATGTTTTACCGACTTGTGTTAATTTTAATCATCTCCGTGTAGCCCTTCACTTTCCGTCTACTCTGGAGGAAATTTTAGCTGATGACACACGAGCAGCTGCTAGAGTTTTGCGTTTTATCGACTTGGCCAACTTATCCAAGGATATTTAACCCTTTTAATTGTCTTTTATCTTTCGTGTTTAGCCTCTTGTTGATGTTCTGACAGTCATCATTTTTATTTTTTTATTTTTGAGATAATAGCGAACCTATGTTCTTGGCTGGGCGCTAATGACCATAGAAGTTGTGCGCCCAAAAAACTACAAAAAAAAAAAAAAAAAAAAAAAAAAAGCTGGCAATCTTTTGACCATACAAAAGGAACATTCTTCCTACGTAAGCAATGCAGTGGAGCTGCAATCTGAAAGGCATTGGGAATAAACCTGAAATAGTAGTTAAGCTTTCCCATTACTGCTTGCAATTCGTGCACATTCTTAGGAGGAGGCAAGTCTTTGATTGCTCTAAGATGTGACTGTAAGGGATGAATTTCTTGGGCATTGATCACATGGCCTAGGTACTCTATTTCAGTTTGAAAAAACGAACACTTTGCTTTATTACAACGTAGACCTGCTGCAGTCAACACTTTGAAAAGGCACTCCAGGTTTGCTAAATGTTCCTCAACTGTACGTCCGGATACCACAATATCATCTAAGTAGTTTGAGCAACATGGTACAGAAATTGTCAGCTGTACCAAAAAGCTCTGGAAAATAGCGGGGGCGGAAGAACTACCAAAGGATAGGCGTTGAAATTGAAAAAGGCCCATGTGAGTATTAATGACGAAAAACTTTTTTGACTCGTCATCAAGCGGAATCTGTAAGTATGCCTCTGCTAAATCAACCTTGGAAAAGAAGCGAGACTGTCCTAATTTGTCCATTAGCTCGTCAGGTCTGGGCAGGGGATATGTCTCTACAATTGTTTGACTGTTCACTGTTGATTTGAAGTCCGCACAGAGACGAAGTTTTCCTGACGGCTTGGGTATAATTACTATAGGCGAGGCCCACTGACTAGCGGAAACAGGAGAAATCACCTCACTATCTTGCCAACGTTTAAGTTCTTCGGCAACTGTATCACGCATTGCGATAGGCACTGACCTAGCTCTACGAAATTTTGGAACTGCAGATTCTTTTAAAGTTACATGTGCCACGAAGTCTTTTGCACAACCTAGTTCCGGCGAAAACAAGTCACTGTATTTTTCGCACAATGCATTAATTTTGTCCCAAGGTACTACTGACGAAATTTGAAGCACATATCTTTGAATTGATAAACCAAACACGTCAAAAGCATCTAGTCCAAAAATATTCTGTGTAGATTTGGCCTGAAGAACTACAAAAGAAACTGTTTTTGTTACACCTTGAAAAGAGGCAGGCAGGCTACACATTCCTAGCACGGGAATATTTTGACCGGTATAAGCTGTTAGCACTTGTTGTGTCGGCGACAATTTTGGCGAACCCAGAAGTTCATAAGTTTCTTTATTAATTAAAAGTGACAGCGGAACCAGTGTCGAGCTGAAATTGCACAGTCTTATTTTCTATGGAGAGATTTACAAATAGTTTGTGCTTCTGGTGCACGACAGGTGCGCAAATGTGGGCAACGTCTGCTACGGTTTGTTTGCTGCGTTTGTGCATGCACGGGCTGCGTGCGGTAGGAAGCGGCGCAGAATCGGCACATAGATTAATATCACTGTCACTAGATGGCACTACCGCCGGATCCGCGTCCGCGCAATGCGAGGCTACTGCACTAAAATTACTTTGAGTAGCTACACCAATTCTACTATCACTAGCTACACAATACTGGGCACTATTACAAGGAGAAGTTGTAGAAGGCACTAGGTTCACTACAGGATTGCACTGTACATAGTCATTATGCTTGTCCCGAACACGTTTCCGTTGTACTGTTTTACGCGCTCGACGCCGCTTGCGACGTGGCTCACTACATAGTTTTACAGTAGGTGCAGAAGAATTTTCTTGCATTTTAGAATCAAGTAAAGCACTGTTCAATTCCACAGCATCTATGACATTGACAGCATGAACTATTCGTGCACTCGGCAAAGCAATGTTTCTAACGGTACCGTTCGTGCAGTTTTTAATTTGCATACACACAGACTGTACATGTCCCGATTTGCCACATTGATAACAGGTTGCGTAGTGACTTGGGCACTGTGCACGTTTGTGGCGAGATACACACTGGGGGCAAGACTTACGAACATTTTTCTGAAATGGGCGTTGGCGCCCGTTATTCAAATTACTGTTTCTAACACGAAGGGGCGACCTTTGTGTCGCACTTTTACACTGGCTACTGTTCACTGTCTGTTCAGCACGACCGGTAGAATTTAAAGAATCACTAGTGCTATACTGAGAACTACGGCTAGGAAAGCGTCCGTTGCGGCGCACTGAATTAACACTGTGGCTTTGCATTTCTATATCTGCTAAGTCAAAAGTATCATGCGCTTCTATAAGCTGCAGTACACTGTCTAATGAGGGGTCAGACTGTTTTAGAATTGCTGCCCTAATTCTGGGGTCCTGAATGTTCTGCGTAATCGCATCTCTTAACATCACGTCACTATAAGAGTGTCCACAAGAGCAAGTAAATTTACATTTGCGGGTTAAGCCCTTCAATTCCGTGATCCATTCCTGGTGTGACTGCTCAGGTAATTTTTTAAGTCTGAAAAATCGGTACCGTGCCGCAGCTACAAGAACTTTTCTCTCATAATGAGCATTTAGTGCCTCTACTATTTGTTCAAAGTCTACATCACGAGGAGATGCGTTGGGGAAAAGTTTCTGCAGTAACACGAAAGTCTTGGTGCCAACTACGGCGAGAAAGAAGTGTTTAACTATCTGACCTGTTAGTTGATGAGCCGTGACGAGCTCTTGAAACTGCGCAAAATAGTCGCTTCATTCTTCCTCACATTCGTTGTACTGGCGAAACGTAGGAAGCGTCGCAGCGGCAGGTGTGGGCAGCTGAAGAGGCGGCTGTTGTTGGTTAGCTGCTTGCGCTGTTAGCTGGGACACTGCTTGCAGGAGTTGTGTGATTTGCGCCGTCTGTAACTGAATAATTTCCATTAAGTTTGGGTTCGGGGTAGTGGCCATGCTGACCGATTAGGCGCTGCGCATACAAGTGACTTATAACAAAATACAAATGCAAGGTAAATGAGGACGCACTGCAACAAAAAAAGTCCACAAAACACGTAACAGAATATGTTCCCCCAAAAATCTTATAATGAGGCTGCTGCTGTCTGGCTCTGCAAGCGGGCTGGTCCAAGGTTCTATCACTCCTCGTCGCCACTTTTGTGTCCCAACGTCGTCGCCGCTTTTGTGTCTCGTTTCTGTCGTAGGTGTCGGTGGCCGAGTAGGAAGACCGACACAGGAATTAAGGTAGCACGCTTGTGTAGGTACGGAGGTGAGCAGCCAGTGGGACAGCAGAAACTAGAAACACTAGGGTAAATTAGAACGAGATATGTATTGCCCAGAATTTATACAATACTTAACTTTTACATAGCTCAGTACTGCAGAAGGCTGATACATAGTTGAGCTAGAGGCCTGCCTAGTGCCTATCCGATAGCCAAGTCTTCACTGGTGCCTATCTGATTCTGAAGTGCTAACTGGTTCCTATCTCAGTCCCAAGTGAACGATGTCGTTCAGTGGAGGCCACGAGCGTAGTTGCAGCAGAGGGCGCTCGTGGCTGTCGTCGTAAGAACGCCGCGCCGTGCGTGCATGGCGGCACGCGGCGAAAGTAGGTGGCGCGCACTTTGTACTTGTGCGACACCACAGTATGTACTCGAACAAATGGTAAATCGTTCATGACCACGAAGTCTCTTTTTTTGTGGAAAACCTTTAGTACAAGTTTGGGGAAGTAGAAGGAATATCCAAAATGAGATCTGGATCTCTACTGATAACGATGTCGTTTCCAGCCCAGTCATGGGCACTGCTTGCCTGTGACAAACTGGGTGACGTTCCTGTTAGCATCACTCCCCATAAGAGTTTGAACATGGTCCAGGGAATTATATTTCACAAGGACTTTTTATTGCAGTCTGATGAAACCTAGAGATGTGATGAGTACAGTTCATCCGGCGCATTTGTAGTTGTCCAAAGAACAATAGGGTAGCCACCGATGCACTCATCTTCGCTTTCAAAGGCGGTAAATTGCCAGAGAAAGTCAAGGTAATGATCTACCTGTGTGACGTAAAGCCTTACGTTCCTCCCCCTATGTGCTCCTTCAAATGCTGGAGGTTTGGGCACGTGTCCTGATGTGATGCTAACCGTACATGTTGGGAGTGCGGACGTGCATCACACCCAGAAGTTCCTTGTGACCCTCCTCCACTATGTGTCAACTGCAAGCAGTACCACTCTCTTTGCTCGCCAGATTGCAGGATTCGTCATAAGGAACGAAAAATCATGGAGTATAAGACCCTGGATCGGTTGTCAACTCAGAGGTAAAGACAAAGTATCCTTAACTCTATCCTGCAAACACAAAACCATCATATGCTACAGTTGCATCACCATCACCTCTGCCATCTCTGCTACAACCCTATATTGCCACGTCTTCCATAGTGGGCCCTTCGGCCCAACCGCTCACATATGCCCCAATGGTATTTGGGGGGTACCTCAACTTTCGTTGCCCCCAAGGTCTCTACTTTGGGAGAAACACCACCTCCACCCATGGGGCCCTCAGTCCCCACCCCTGAGCCAGAGACACAACAGCTATCTCTGGCTCCTCTCGCAAGGATGGGCTCCCTCGGAACCCTTCCTTCCAAGGCTTCACCAGTGGATACCAGTAAGTGGCTGAAAGAGCCGCCAACTACTGGTCGCAGGGCCTCATAAGCGTCCTCAGTCCCTGAGGATGGGTCTGCAAAGCCCTCCTGCCATGAGAAGCCTAAGGAACCACATGGGAAGAAAAAGAAAAGGAGTAAAAACAAAGAATCCATGGTGGCTACCGTGCCACCAAAACACTCCTCTGTTTCTGAAGACTTGGCAATTGTCGGGTCTTCAGAAGCCATGGACGATGAGGCTCCGCCAGAAATCGGCGACAGCAAATGAGTCTGTGAACCCCACTGCACCATCAAAATGAACACGTTCCAGTGACCAGGAGGCTCTCCGATCCTGCAATGTAACTGAGCGGCTTTTTCTGCCATTTGCCAGGGTTGCAGCATTTGTTGTGTTGCTTCAAATTCTTCTGTTGCTTCCCGGCATTTTGTGTAGCCCTGCAGGAAACTGTTTCATTCTCAAAGGACCCCTGCCTTTCCTGGCTGTTGGGCTATTACAAAAATCAGCCCTTGTATGACTGGATCTCTGGAGGTGTGTGTCTCTATGTCCTTGCCAATGTCCCCAGTACTGCTGTGCCTCTCTATACAACTCTCGAGGCGGTGGCTGTAAGAATATGGGCTATGCAGGCAGTGACGATCTGTTCTATTTATCTTCCTCCAGATGAAGTAGTCTTGCTTACTGACCTCGCTGCCATGGTGGCACAAATTCCTCCACCGTTTCTGCTTCTGGGGGACTTCAATGCCCACCATCCATTGTAGGGTGGAACACAGATGACAGGCCGAGGTAAGGACGTAGAGACACAGCAAGACATCTGTCTGTCAAACACTGGTTCTCCCATGCATTTTTGTGTGCTCAAGGCACATATTCAGTGATATATCTTTCTGTTTGTACCCCCGAGCCTGCTCCCACATTTCCAGTAGAGGGTCCATAATGACCTTTGCAACAGCGACTATTTCTCTATCCTTGTGCCACTCCTGGATTTTCAACCTGTGGCCTGCCCGCTTCAATATACGCTTCAGAGCTAATTGGCAATGTTGCACCTCAGTGGCTATGGTTCCTGTTCCACTGTCTGCCAATGTGGACATGGTGGTTCATAAGGTCACCAGTGCCATAGTTTCAGCCGCTGAGGCAGCCGTTCCCACCACTTCTGGATTCTCACGGTGTAAGTCTGTGCCCTGTGGACGCCAGAAATAGCCGAGGCCATCTAGGATCGTCAGCGGGTGCTCCGGCACCGTCGTCACCCGCCCCAGAAAACCTGATAGCCTTCAAACAGCTCCGCTCCAAGCTCGACAGCTCTTCCGGCAGAGTAAGCAAGACTGTTGGGAGAAGTTTGTCACCAGCATCGGCTCCCGCGCCTCCGTGTCAGGGGTGTGGTCGCAGGTTCAGGTGTCTCTTTGGGTACCGTCCGCCAGCAGCGATCCCCAGCTTACACATCTAGGGTACCCTATGCGTGGACCCAACTTCTATCGCTGAGCACATGGCAGAGCATTATGCCCGCACCTCTGCAACTTCAGCTTACAGTGCAGACTTCGATCCACTGAAAGAGCAGGTTGAGTGCCGCCAGTGTCCTTTCATATACGCTGGGAAGAAACATACTATTTACCATTCAGTGAATGGGAATTCCAAACTGTCCTCGCCACGTGCCCCGATACCTCTTCGAGAACAGACAGGATCCACAGCCAGTTCATCTGGCACCTTCCAGTAGAGTTCCAGCACCAACTTCTTGCCCTGTTCAAACATCTTTGGGCAGAGGGGGCTTTCCTGTAACAATGGTGAGAAAGCATCATTATTCCAGTCATCAAATCTGGTGCTGATCCACAGGTTGCTGATAATTACCACCGGATCAGCCTCGCCAACGTTATCAGTAAGCTATTCGAACATATGATGAGTCGACTGCTCATGTGGATACTTGAACATCAGGGTCTGTTGTCGCCACAACAGGGGGGTTTTTTGCCAAGGCCGCTCCGCTGCAGATAACCTAGTGGCTCTGGAGTCTGCCATTCATACGGCATTTAGCAGGCGTGAGCATGTTGTTGCCGTCTTTTTCGACCTCAGAAAGTCATACGACACCACCTGGCGCCACCATGTTCTGGCTACACTGCATGGTTGGGGCTTGAGAGGTCCTCTCCCACTTCTTTCCTTACACTCTTTCTGGGTACGTGTTGGTACTTCCCTCAGCTCTCCCCCACCCCACCTCCACCCCAAATCCAGGAGAATGGTGTTCCGCAGGGGTCCATCCTTAATGTCCCTCTCTTATTAATTGCAATCAAAGGTCTTGCGGAGGCAGTGGGGTCATCGGTTTGTTCCTCCACATTCGCCTACGACTTTTGTTTATACTTCAGCTTAGCTAGCATTGGTGTAGCTGAAAGGTGTCTGCAGGGAGCCATCCAAAAGGCGCAGTCATGAGCCTAAACCCACAGGTTCCAATTATCTCCATCAAAAACCCGGGTTATACACTTCTGCCGCCATCGAGCTGTTCATTTGGACCCAGTGCTTTATTTATATTAAGAACTACTTCGTGTCGAAAGGAATCACCGATTTCTCGGCATGCTCTTTGACAGCCAGTTCACTTGGTAGCCCCACCTTTGTCAGTTCAAGCAGAAGTGCTGGCTGTACCTAAATCTTCTACACTGCCTCAGCCACACTGGTTGGGGAGCCGCAAGTCCAAGCCTTTTGCAGCTCTACAGTGCGCTGATTCAGTAACGCCTAGACTACGGGTGTATGATTCGGCAGCCCCATTTGCATTGCAGCTCTTGGACCCAATACTCAACAGTGGAGTCCATTTACAGACAGAGCCGTTTCGGACAAGTCCCATAACAAGTCTCATAGCTAAAGCTGGGCTTCTCCCTCTGCGGTTCCGCCACAACAGTTGTTGGCGTCATACATTGCCCGGTCCATGTTTCGCCCCGCCATCCGAACCACAGGCTTCTCTTTCCAACTTCTGCACTCTTCTGATTTTAGTTTGTGTCCGTTCCCTCCTCTCCGCACTTGATTCCCTTCCTCTCCCTCCTCCTTTTCACTACTCTCCCTGTATCTCCCCCCCCCCCCCCCCCCCCCCGTGGACAATTTCTTCCTTGGAGCTTCAGTTGAACTTTTCCCTGGATTCCAAAGTCTCCATTGCACCATTGATTCTCCGCCGCCAGTTTCAAGCACTGCTTAACACATTTTGTGGCGCAAACGTTATTTACAGAGACGGTTCTTTGGTCCATGGCCATGCTTTATATGCCTTTGTCTGTGGTGACCACATCGAACAGCGATTGTTGTGTTGTGGGAGCAGCACTTCACTGCAGAACTGGTCGGTATTTTTAGAGCTCTTGAACACCTCAGAGCTCGCCCAAGGTGGTCATTTGTCACCTGTAGTGACTCCCTGAGTGCCTTACAGGTCCTCGACCAGCTTCTTTCCGAGCAGCGTTTGGTGCGGTCATTCGAAGATGCCGTCTTTGCACTTGGCAAGTCGGGTCGTTCTGTCACTTTTGTGTGGACGCCAGGCCACATAAGCATACCAGGTAATGAACACGGCGATCAGTTGGCCAAGCAGGCCACCACTTCTTGGTCCCTGGATATTGGCCTCCCAGAAACAGACCCAGTTACACCACAAGGTCCTTGGGGTTTGGAGTTCTGACTGGGCAGACTCAACCAAACCGAATAAGCTCCATGTTGTCAAGCCCTCTACAGCTGCATGGAAAACCTCACTGAGGGCGTCTCGCAGGGAGTTGGTTGTCCTTTGCCAGCTCCGTATTGGCCATACTTGGCTGATGCACAGTCACCTTCTGTGTCGCGAGGACCCTCCTCACCTTTGACAGTCGCCCACATCTTACGGGAATGCCCCAATTTAGCTGCAGAGTGATGGAATTTTAATATCCCTCACACTTTGAAGCTTGTTTTAGCTGAGAATGGTTGATTCTGTTTTAAATTTTAGCCATGAGTGTGGACTGTACCAATCCATTTAAAGTTTCTTGTGTGTCTGTCATTGATCTGTTCTCCACTTGCCTAAGTCTTTTAGGTGGGTGGTTTTAATGTGTACCAGAGTGGCTGGATGTCTTACTTATATACTATTGTGTTTCAGTTCTTTTATCCTTTCTTAATTTTTACTTGTATCCTTTCTTCGTTTTTACTTGTTATTTTTAAATTTTGACGTGTTAACACATTTACTTGGGAAAGCTTAACATATTGTTTTACCGCTGACTGGAACAAGGGACTGATAACTGTTGCAGTTCAGTCCCTTTCAAAAACCAACAACAACAACAACAAGCACCTTTCACATTGGCTGCCGCAATGACGTCAGAGGCGCGCCATAGCTGCCTGCTGCGGTTGCTGCTGGCCACACCGCAGCCAACGTGCTACTGTGCATGCACAGTCTCCGCCAGTTGCAACTGCAACTGCCAACTCGCACGCCTATTTCACGTGCTTCGTGTTTAAGGCCACCTGTAGCACTATTTGACTCATTTACTCTCTAACCTGTGTTGATGAAAGGTTTACACGAGCCTTTATTTGTAGAACCGTTTTCAAGTGGTACTGTGGCTCTCGCTAAGGTGTATCATGTAATGTGGCATATCATCACATATTCGTAGAAAACAGCAGAGTACTTTTGACAAGATACACTGTAGATGTCTGTTCTGACTGACAAAAGTACTTTACTATTTTTTTACGAGGATGTGGTTAGGCAGGAACCTAAGAGAACAGCTAAAATTACTGCAAATGAACAACCAGCAATGACATCTACAGTCTACGTGTCAAAAGTACTTCACCCTTTTCTATAAATATCTGATACTGGGCCTTATTAAACAATATACCTGAGGGGAGAGCCACATACCAGTCGAAAACGGTTCTACGAATACAGGGATGTAAGGTTTATGACTTACATAATGAAACACTGCAACAACACTTAGCACTGGATGGTTAAGTATAAATATTTGTGACATTAACACATGTGGCATTCAACGTATTTTGATCCATGCTGTGTCGTATTTTAAAGGTTATAAGGTACAACACCATTGAAAATTCCATATGGAAAACTTTGGTGAAGTGATGAGTGTGCGTTTCATGGAACATGCCATACTTTCCAATATTAAGCCAATTACAGTGTGAGAGAGACAGTTAAATCCCAGAAATAGCCTACATTATGTACGTAAATGTTTGATCTTCATCTCGAAAAGTTCTCAATATGTTTTCATGTACAGCATAACAACATGCGTAACTCTTTCAGTGTTTCATTAATCAAGTAATAGCTTTATAAAAACATCAATCATATTTAATGAAATTTTGTCAAATTGTTGAAGAAACACAGTAACCAAAATCAACCCACTAAGCTCTATTATGCAGGCTACGAAATGGCATAATTTAACACAAGTGATGTAGATGAGAAAGGTGTTGCTAAAGCAATTGGGAAGACGTAGGACTGTGCACATGGTACCACACGCTGTTCTGTGAAAATGAGTAAAGGTCCAGAAAATGCTGTGTTCAACTTGTGTTGATTGCCTTAAGAAGACTGTGACAAGGAATTTGATGTTGTTGATTTCAGATATGCCTAACTATTTCGAAGAAGGCAATAAAGGAAGTTTACACAGCACTAGAGTGGCTCATTATTATTGAAAGATTGACTTACAAATTAATGAAGTCTTCATTCCATAAAGATTTGAAAGAGACGTGGTAATTGATTTAATATTTTCTGATTGCAGTAATACTACAGTTGGCTAAACGAGACATTTTTTGCACTAACAGGAAATCAGTTATAGAAGTGGATGAAATCATAATATGAATGAACATTCTATAGTTTCATTACCAGAGAGGGTGGGAAGGGGAGGATAAGCGAGTGTCATTTGGAATGTTGTCTATTCACAATTAATTGGTCAGATTGTATGTCTGAAATGGATGCCGTACAATAACCATTGTGAAAAGAAACAGGACAGCTTTTCTTGTAGCTGTCCACGGTGGCAGAGCGGTCTGCAGTATGCCAGTCATGTTCTGCATGGCCACTACGGTCGGGGATTCATATCCCCCGTCGAGCATGGATATTTGTGCCATCCTTAGTAGTAGCTAGTTCATAAGTAGTTTGTAAGTTTACGGACTGATGACCGTGTAGTTAAGTCCCATAAGCTCTACAAACATTTGAACATTTCTTTTATATAAGTTCAAATAATGTTTAATCTGTGGTATATATTTTTTATTGTTCTATTTCACAATCATTCAGATCTAATACTGTTTTTGCGCTCTACAGAATGGTAATGTGGCTGTGCAAGATTTCAAATATGCAGTTGCTCACCCAAGTATCTTACCTGAGCTGGTATCAATCAGAGGACTCATGAAGCGGAAGTTTCCAAACATTAAAAATGGTAAGGAACAATTTTTTCTCAGTTTTTTTATTCTGCTTTATGCAAAACTGTAGAATATTACTGTGGAATTTGTAGATACTCTGTAGCTTTACACTCAAACTACAAATCCAACTGGAGGCTCAATCCTAGGACTTAAATGATTCATTTGTGGGTGATTTTCTTATAAAGGGTCAAAACAAGATTCCTAATTAATGATTTTTTTTAAGTTGGTTTCCTTTCAGTTTCTGATAAAAATAATTCATTAGAATGTTCTCTTGTATTAAGAAATACATACAAGCTGGAAAGTAACCAATTTCATTAAAAATTAATGTTTTCTTAATGAAAACTCCAAAATACGCTGATTTACATAATGATGAGGCAAGCTGTTAATATGAGTTAATACCTGAATTTCAAATAATATTTAACAAATTACTACATTTATCTACTGGTTTAACACCTTTATAAATTCTAAACCGTAAGTTTATTGGTGAGCCATTGTTAAAATATTTCGCATGGCCCCCTCAAAATAATGATGATGATCAGCAAATACAGGAATGTGTGAGTGCTTCCTTAGAGAAAGCAGTTCACAACAGGCTGCATAAAGTAAATGAAGGAGCTGTTGTTCCAAAATTAAAAGTGGGTGATCTAGTTTTAGTGAAAAATTTCCAGCTTAGTTAAAGTCTGAAAAAAAAGTGAATGCCATTAAACCTTATATAGAAACACCTCAGGCTGATTAGTGCTCTTTGCTAATTAGGGACTTGACAAAACGCAGGTAGCTAGTTATTTACCCTATTATTTAATTTTCGTTTTCCGTAGGTTAAATCTTCCTTACTTTTTCCTATTTTATCTTAATTCTAAAATTTTTATTTATTTATTTATTTTTTATCAGTGCGAGAGGGATTACGTACATGAATTACGTACTTGATAGTCTTTGGTACTTATCAACGATGTTACTGCACATAACAATTTCAGTGTGCGCTTTACTGTGTAAACATGGGACAAGTATCAGTTGATTATTACAGGTAATTAAGAGAATACTTAGTTAATGTGGATGTGGATATTAATAAAGTTAAAAACAGTTATAACGACATCTATACTATATATTACCTCTTGACATGCAAATTCTGTTTATATCCCGACTGTGACATTTATTCTTCGATAACCAGTATAGTATTTACATTTGCAAGATTTGATATCTTGACGTTGAATTATGAATACTTGATTAGATATACAAATATCATGCCATACAATGAAGTTGTTGACTTGAATTTTTTGTTAAGAAATTATCTTGTAATTCAGTGTTTAAGATTGACACATGTAATTCACCATACAGTACAAACCATTTAGGAGACAATGTCCTCTCCTATGTATAACCGTTTAATATAGTCAGTCATGTAAGGTTTTTATGGGGACTTCTATACATTTTGTAAAAAAGAGCTATTATGCAAACTGAAGGGTTTGTACAATTTTTTAGGTGGTATTTTCAGGCAAGGCCGCTGTTTCTCGACTGAGAGTAGGTGTACACATTCACATACACACAGGTACACTAAAACAAATAACACACACGCACATTGCACAAACACACAGCTCTGAACACTCTCCATGGCGTACAATAGTGGATGTTGGAGTTTTACTTCAGGGGTGTTTCCTGTCTTTGGGGTCTGTCTTCTTTTCTCTTTGCTCCAACATCCTATACTTCCTTTTTCCTTTCTTATTTCTCTAAATGAGTACCAGTCAATAGTCCTCTATCCACTAAGCAAAGTCTTTATCGCTAAGACCCTTCTTATTTCAGTGTTGGACACACCCTTGTTACAATATATATATATATATATATATATATATATATATTTTTTTTTTTTTTTTTTTTTTTTTTGTGATCTAACTATAACCCACAGTGTATACCCTGTAGGGTGGGCCCGAGGTTTAGAATGTGACCAGTACAATTGCGCGTGCACGCACGCACACACACACACACACACACACACACACACACACACACACACCAAATCTCCCCCCCCCCCCAGGGGGCCCACAGTTCTTTTGTGGGTACGTGTGTGGCGCGCACGGGCCCCGAGCCAGAGCAGCCTTTATTCTGCCCCAGGCTGCTTCACTTTCCCTCCCGGTTTATGCCTTCGAATGGAGACGGGCGTATTTCGTGAGCTACGGTGGTTCTTGTTGTCGTTTTTCTTCCTTCGTTCCTTCCTTTCTTACCCTTTGTTTCTGTCTTTCTCTCCTTGTACTCTCCTAGCCCCCTTCTCCTCCTCATTAGTCTCTGCCTCGGCGTTTGAGACACTTCTTTCCTTCTTTCTCTTCACTTCCTCTATTCTTCTTCTTTCCTCCCTGTGCGTGTCTGAAGGCCGACCCACGCATTATCATGCGTAGCAGGTGACGGGGTAACGCGTAATTCCCCGCCCCGGGTAGACAAGTAGGGCACGTACGTACCCCCTGGTAAAGGCCAGGCCCAGGGAGGGGTGATTACCCGAGCTGGTACCTTCCGAACGAGCCGATTGGTCCCTCCGTCAGTTCTCGGGAGGTGTGACCAGAGGTGTGAACAATCACCTAAGGCGGGTAAGCCCTCGGAGAGGGCCCCCACTAGGAAGGAGCACGCCATCGAAGACGCCTAAATCACGGGGGACACTTCCGCGATGACTTCCTTCTCTTCTACTGTGACGTTGACCCAGAAACGGAAGATAGATTTGCCTCAGCAAAAGAAGACTCTGCCTAATTTACGAAATTTCTTGTTGTGTCTCGCACCGATGGAAAAGACTTCAATTCTGTCAATCCTTTCGTTATACAGAAAGGTGTAGACGCAATTGCTGGCCCTGTTAAAACCTGTTCACGTCAGCGCAATGGCCTCTCCTTCCCCGCCGAGGCGTGACCCATCCGTCACGCCGTCCAACAGTTGTCGGCCTCGGCCGTCTTCTGTTTCACCGGGTCACTCCGTCTGCCGGGCACCCGGCCCTTTACCGGCGGTGGAAACTGCCCCTCCTGATCAACTCAGGGAGGTGGCAGGCGCGTCGGTCGAACCTATGGACCACGACCCTTTGCCCCTAGACAGCGATAGCAGTGCTCCCTCGAAATCCGGTCCTCAGCGGCCGTCGAGGTGACCCCGCTTGCTAGTGGGTTTTTATCCTTATTTCTTCTCTCATTTTTATCATGGTGCTCCTTCAATGGAATATTCGCGGCATTCGTTCCAATCAGGAGGAGTTAAAACTACTCCTTCGGTTGAACTGCCCGCTTTTAGTCTGTCTACAAGTTAAACAAAGTTGCGTCCATGTGATCGTGCAGCCTTTCCACACTACACTTCTGTGCGGTTCGACCTGCCACCCGTGGAAGGTGTCCCAGCCTATGGAGGGGTTCTGATGCTCTTTCGAGACGATGTCTATTTCCATCCCATTTCCTTGCATACTCACCTACAGGCAGTTGCCGTCCGCATTACTCTATCCACATTTACCTTCTCCCTCTGTAATATCTATTCGTCATCGTCATCTGCCCTTACTAGGGCAGATGCGCTACACCTTGTTGACCAGCTCCCTTCACCTTTCATGTTGGTAGGCGACTTTAATGACCACCACCCCCTATGGGGCTCTCCAGCACCTTGTCCGAGAGGCTCCCTTTTGGTGGACCTTCTCCACCACCTCGATCTTGTCTGCCTCAACACCGGTGCACCGACCTTCCTTTCAGACACAACACACACTTATTCCCATATAGACCTCGCAATATGCACTCCTCAGCTTGCCGGTCGGTTTGAGTGGTATGCACTTTCTGACACGTACTCGAGTGACCATTTCCCTTGTATCATCCACTTCCTGCATCATTCCCCATCTCCTCGTCCCACCAGTTGGAACATTTCCAAAGCCGACTGGGGGCTTTATTCTTCCGTGGCTGTTTTTCACGATCAGAATTTTCCCAACTGTGACAGTCAGGTCGACTACCTCACAGAGGTTATTCTCACTGCTGCTGAACGTTCCATACCTCGTACATCCTCTTCTCCACGTCGTGTCCAGGTCCCTTGGTGGACTGCAGCCTGCTGCGACGCGCTTAGAGCCCGGCGCCGTGCTTTACACACCTTCCGCCGCCACCCAACTTTGGAGAATTGCATAAATTATAAACGAATGAGAGCGCAATGTCGTCGTATCATAAACAACAGCAAAAAAGCTTGCTGTACTGCTTTTCCTAGTTCTTTTAACCGTTTTACTCCCTCCACGTTTGTTTGGCGTGGCCTACACCGTTTTTCCGGCATCAAGATCCACTCCCCGATTCCTGGCCTGACCGTGGAGAACGCAGTCCTCGTGGACCCCACTGACATTTCCAATGCATTGGGCCATTTCTTTGCGGAGGTTTCGAGCTCTGCCCATTACCACCCTGCCTTTCTCCCTCGCAAACAGGTAGAGGAGGCACGGCCGCCTTCTTTCCACTCTTTTAATCGTGAAAATTATAACGTTGCCTTCACCATGCAGGAGCTAGACCGTGCTCTTGCCCTGTCCCGATCTTCTGCTCCCGGGCCCGATTCCATTCATATTGAAATGCTGAAGAACCTCTCTCCTGCGGGCAAATGTTTTCTTCTTAGTACCTACAATCGCATATGGACTGAAGGTCATGTTCCCACAAGTTGGCGTGAAGCCATTGTTGTCCCCATCCCCAAACCAGGGAAGGACAAACATCTTCCTTCCAGCTATCGTCCTATTTCTCTGACGAGCTCTGTCTGTAAGGTGATGGAACGCATGGTTAACGCTCGGTTGGTCTGGCTCCTCGAATCTTGCCGCCTGCTGAGTAATATCCAACGCGGTTTTCGTCGACACCGCTCTGCTGCTGATCACTTCGTTACGTTGTCGACCTTCATTATGAACAACTTTCTAAAGAAGCATCAAACAGTAGCAGTGTTCTTCGACTTGGAGGAGGCATACGATACCTGTTGGAGAGCGGGCATTCTCCGCACATTGCACTCATGGGGCCTTCGGGGCCGCCTTCCTCTTTTCATTCAAGCGTTTTTGGCGGATCGCAAGTTCCGGGTACGGGTGGGCTCTGTTTTGTCAGATACCTTTTGCCAGGAGAATGGGGTACCACAGGGCTCCGTCTTGAGTGTGGTGCTCTTTACCATTGAAATCAATCCGATCGTAGAGTGCCTTTCAGCCGAGGTCTCCGGATCTCTCTTTGTTGACGATTTCGCAATTTATTGTAGCGCCCAGCGGACGTGTCTCTTGGAGCGTTCTCTCCAACGCTGTCTTGACCGTCTATATTCCTGGAGCATCGCAAACGGCTTCCGATTCTCCACTGAGAAAACTGTGTGTATCAATTTCTGGAGATACAAGGAATTTCTTCCACCTTCTCTACGTCTCGGCCCTGTTGCTCTCCCTTTCGTGGAGACTACGAAATTCTTGGGACTCATGTTGGATCGTAAACTTTGCTGGTCCACACACGTGTCCTACCTGGCTGCCCGTTGTGCCCGATCCCTTAACGTTCTTCGTGTCCTCAGTGGCACGTCATGGGGAGCGGACCGTACCGTCCTGCTTCACCTTTACCAGGCCATTGTTCAGTCGAAGCTCGACTACGGAAGCCTTGTATACTCTTCAGCACGGCCGTCGATTCTCCGCCGTCTCAACTCTATCCACCATCGGGGATTACGTCTGGCGACCGGTGCATTTTATACCAGCCCTGTTGAAAGTCTGTATGCCGAGGCTGCTGTATTACCCTTGACCACTCGACGTGACATACTCTTGTGTCGGTACGCATGCCGCCTACGGTCGATGCCCAACCATCCATCTTACAGATTATTTTTTGACGACTCACTAGATCGCCAATATCAGTTGTCTGCGATTGCCTTGCTTCCACCTGGAGTTCGGTTTCGCCGCCTGCTACAGTGGCTCGATTTTACCCTTCCTTCCACCCTTCGGTTGAGCGAAAGCCCATTGCCACCGTGGCATCAGGCCCAGGTTCACACACACCTTGAACTTAGTTCGCTCCCCAAGGAGAGCACTCCGGATTTGGTATACCGCTCGAGGCTTGTCGAACTTCGTTCGCGGTTCGATAATGCCGTTTTTATTTACACTGATGGTTCCAAGAGCACTGCCGGTGTCGGATCTGCCTTCGTCGGGGACAACCGTTTTCAATACAAGCTCCCTGACCGGTATTCGAACTTGACGGCTGAGCTTTTCGCCCTCCACCAGGCCGTTTTGTATACCTGCCACCACCGCCAACCTTTCTATGCCATATGTTCTGACTCCCTTAGTGCCCTGCAGAGTTCTAAGGACCCTTTTTCGAACCATCCTCTCGCGCGCAAGCTTTCGCAACCCAGTTGCTTCTTCAGGCAGAATGAAAGGAGAGGGAAAAGGAAATGATGAGGGTTTTAAGGGAGTGGGTAAGGAGCCATTCCAATCTGGGAGAGCAAAGACTTACCTTGGGGGAAAAGAGGAAGGTAAACAAATACACACACATCCACACCACCTGGCGTCGTCATATTCTGGCAACGTTGTACGAATGGGGCTTACGCGGTGTTCTTCTCATCTTCATTCAATACTTCCTCTCCCTCCGTACTTTCCGTGTCAGGATCAGTACCTGTTTGAGCTCCCCTCACATTTGGAGAACGGTGTCCCGCAGGGCCCCGTCCTAAGTGTCCCCAAGGACTGCGTCGTAAGTGTTCCCCTCTTTTTGGTGGCAATTAATGGACTAGCAGCTGCAGTAGGTGCATCTGTCTCTTGTTCCCTATATGCTGATGACTTCTGTCTATATTATAGCTCCACAAGCGTCAGTGTCACTGAGTAACAGCTACAAGGTGCATTCCGAAAGGCACAATCTTGGGCATTTGCCCACACTTTTCAATTCACCACATCCAAGACCAGCATCATGCACTTAAGTCACTGTCGGACGGCTCATCTGCATCTGGAGCTTTATCTTGCTGACGAACAGCTTTCATCTCCTAAAGTAATAGACGAATTTTCAGGGGTTTTTCACAGGAATGTGATGGTATCTTGTGGTTACAGAAACTCTTCATTTTACTAAATTGGATCAAAAGTAAGATATCACAATTTAAACATTTCTCTGAAAGCAATCACATTTGTCTATTTGTAGAGAGTAATCTCCAAAAGTACTAAATTAACATTCATGTGGGTATCACAGATAAATATAGACTATCCTGGGGCTTCATTTCATCAAAATCGGACCAGGAAAGTAAAAGATATCTTAATTTGAGGTTTTAGGTGTAGTTCATGTTTGGAAAGAACGGTGTAATGCGGCAAAGAACAAATAGATAGCGCTGCAGATGTGAAGTTCGGGGCAGCGATCGGGTTATTACCCATAGGCTTACTAAATAAAAATTATACCACTCACTGATGCTAGTGTCGCATCTCCACATTGCATGTGACAGAAGCCACCATTTGCAGGGCAACTGTGCATAAACATTGTTCGTTCATGTGTTGCTTTTAATTGGAACAGTGTGGAACCATGTCAAACACCTTCTACAAATAAAAGGAAATAAAGAAAGAAAGGGGAAAAAAAAACACACACACACAATCCACCTGTTGGCCTTCAACCATGGCACACAAGATGTCATGTGAAGAAAGGGCAAGCTGAGTTTCACATGAAAGATGTTTTCTAAACCCGTGATTATTTGTAGAAAGAAACTTTGCTATATAAGATTTACTATATTCGAACTGAGTATATGCTCCAAAATTCTACAGGAAACTGATGTCAATGATATTGGCCAATAATTATATTGGTCAGTTCTCATTCCTTTCTTATAAACCGGAGTCACCTGCACTTTTTTACAATCGCTAGGAACTTAGTTCCGAATTAGATTCACAATAAGTGCAGGCTAAGTAAGGGGCCAATTCTGCAGAATACTCTTTGTAAAATCAAACTGGTATTCCATCCGGATCAGGAGACTCCATTTCAGAGTTGGTACATTGATCAAATGATTGTACATTTGTGCAATAATCTTGCGCGAAAGATAACATATAGAACTTCAGCTTTGCATTCGCTTTCTTCTATTACTGCCCTGGAATGATCAAGTGACTGGATTGTAGGCTTTGACCCGCTTATCGATTTTTACAGATGACCAGAATTTATTTGGTTTCTCGGAAAGATCTTTTGATAAGGTATGTCTGTGGTAATTATTGTATGCTTTGCGCATTCATCTTTTTATAGACACACAAATCTCTACTAACTTTTGCCTGTCATCATTTGTGTGCTCTGTTTTGAACCGAGAGTGCTCTAGTCTTTGCTTTCTAAGTAGCTTTCTAACATTATTATTATATTACAGTAGATCATTTCCATCCTTAATCGACTTTACAGGCACATATTTCTCTAACTCTTTATTTACAATTCACTTAAAGTTAGTCCTCAATTCCTCTACTATTTTTCCTTCCCTTTCTTTTCCAACTACTGAATTCCAGTCCCCCATTACATTCAAATATTCCTCTCCCTTAACTGTCTGAATAATTTTCTCTACCTTCTTGTACAGTTCGGTCTTCTCATTGGAAGAGTTTGTGTTACTGTGGTGGATGTTGGTTTGTATCTATCTTGGCTGTGATAAGGCTATCACTGTACTGCTCATAGTAGTTTATCCACATTCCTATTTTCGTATTGATTATTAGGCCTATAGCCCTACACTTACTTCACTCACATTGATTTTGTATTTATAAACCTTGTACTTACCGGACCAGATCAAAAATTTTATTTTACACACCACTTCACTAATCTGCACTGTATCTAACTAGAACGTACGTGTTTACCTTTTTAACCCTTTGACTGCTGTGGACGTCTATAGACACAGCTCCGCACTCTTTCCCTGGTGCTGTGGACGTCCCCAGGGGACTTTCTGTCAGTCTGTTGACGCCTTGAGACATGCCGAGCCCCCGCTTACTGTGTGCTGTGAACGTTTCCAGACACAGAGCTGTATTTCCTCACCATTTCAGTAGCTGTTCAGAGTTTCGGCCACATATTTTGAATGTGTGTCTGTGCTTACTGTTGCGGTCCTTCATTGTAGATTTCTATTTCACATTTTGTGTTTTTGAGAGTGTTAGTTTCGCATTCTTCTACGAGATTTTTTCTGGGCTTTGTCTAACATTTTCTGGCTGAATATGGTTCTCAAAATTATTTTCTTTATTATTCGTAACCCCTCAGGGGCTCAGCATTGATTTGCTGAGTACAGGCTTGGCGAACCCAGGGTCCTGAGCTGTGGGCTGTGTCGCGCCAACAGTCCGCTACACTGTAAGCTCTGTGCGTGCTTAACCGACCATCGTTCGGCGCGACCGTGGATCGTTGTACGTTTAAGAGTCCGGGGATCTTGGCTTAATCGCCCGGGTCGCGAGGATGGTACAAACCTCTATAAAAAGCCCTCAATCTCAAGGTGTGCTATATGCTGAGGAGATGCATGGCTGTTGAGGTTGAACAGTTGCTAGCGAGCAACCTCTGAGGAACCTGCCACTCCTCATTTGTATAAGGCTTACCCAGGCAAGTGAGGCTCTGCCTGGGTGGACCTTTAGTTCCTAGCTGCTCGTGGGACGGAAATGAAATGAGCAAATAAAAGGGTGGCGGGTTGTGAAAACAACTTCTCTAAGTGTGGTAGAAGTGCATACAATGCCGCACAATATGACCCCCAATTGTTTCCTTCCCCAGCTACTCCATGGGAGGAATGACAGGCGAAAGACAGGGTTGAGCCATACTCCCCTAAATTTCTTGTCTGTGCCAGAACTGATGGGGAAACTTTCAGCAACACTAAACCACTGTTCTTCGTGGATAACTTAGAAGACAAGTATGGCGAAGTCTTAGGTGTGTCTAAGACGAGAAGTGGTGCAGTCCTCATTGAAGTGGCATCCCCAGCACAGTCACGGGCACTTCTGGCCTGTGATAAGCTGGGAGATGTTCATGTGACTATCACTCCTCACAAGAGTTTAAATAATGGTTCAGGGGATTATCTTCCACTGTGATCTCCTGCAGTCAGATGATGAGCTCCGCGCCAACCTTGAACGACGAGGTGTCCACTTCGTCAGGCGTGTCTATAGGGGGCCTAAGGATAACAAGATAGCCACCAGTGCCTTCATCCTGTCTTGAGTGTGGTGCTCTTTACCATTGCAATCAATCCGATCGTAGATAGCCTTTCAGCCGACGTCTACGAATCTCTTTTTGTTGACGATTTCGCAATTTATTGCAGCGCCCAGCGGACGTGTCTCTTGGAGCGTTCTCTTCAATGCTGTCTTGACCGTCTATATTCCTGGAGCATCGCAAACGGCTTCCGATTCTCCACTGAGAAAACTGTGTGTATCAACTTCTGGAGATACAAGGAATTTCTTTCACCTTCTCTACGTCTCGGCCCTGTTGCTCTCTTTTGTGGAGACTACGAAATTCTTGGGACTCATGTTGGATCGTAAACTTTGCTGGTCCACACACATGTCCTACCTGGCTGCCCGTTGTGCCCGATCCGTTAATGTTCTTCGTATCCTCAGTGGCACGTCATGGGGAGCGGACCGTACCGTCCTGCTTCACCTTTACCAGGTCACTGTTCAGTCGAAGCTCGACTACGGAAGCCTTGTATACTCTTCTGCACGGCCGTCGTTTCTCCGCCGTCTCAACTCTATTCACCATCGGGGCTTACGTCTGGCGACCGGTGCATTTTATACCAGTCCTGTTGAAAGTCTGTACGCCGAGGCTGCTGTATTACCCTTGACCACTCGGCGTGACATACTCTTGTGTCGGTACGCATGCCGCTTGCGGTCGATGCCCAACCATCCATCCATACCGATTATTTTTTGACGACTTACTCGATCGCCAATATCAGTTGTCTGCGATCCTTACTTCCACCTGGAGTTCGGTTTCGCCGCCTACTACAGCGGCTCGATTTTACCCTTCCTTCCACCTTTCGGTTGAACAAAAGCCCATTGCCACCGTGCCGTACGTGGCGGAATTGGCTTTGTGGGTGAGAACAACGACGTGAGAGGCTTGTGGTCTATCAACAAATAGAATTTTCTGCCATAGAGATAATGATGAAACTTTGTGACGCCGTAAGTGATTGCTAAGGCCTCCTTTTCTATCTGACTGTAATTCTGTTATGTCGGCGTCAGTAGCTTGGATGCAGACCTTACGACGAGGCATCAACTGCAGGCACTGCAGGATTCTGCGGGTCAAAGGGAATCAAACATGCATCACTGAGTAGTGCAGACTTTAGTTTGTCAAAGGCAACCTGGCAATCCCGAACTTAGTTCGCTCCCCAAGGAGAGCACTCCGGATTTGGTATACCGCTCGAGGCTTGTCAAACTCCGTTCGTGGTTCGATAACGCCATATTTATTTATACTGATGGTTCCAAGAGCACTGCCGGTGTTGGGTCTGCCTTCGTCGTCGAGGACAACCGTTTCCAATACAAGCTCCCTGACCGGTGCTCTAACTTCTCGGCTGAGCACCTGCCGCCACCGCGAACCTTTCTATGCCATATGTTGGGACTCCCTTAGTGCCCTGCAGAGTCTTAAGGACCCTTTCTCGAACCATCCTCTCGTGTATCGGATCCAACGCTCCCTCCATTTGCTAGCAGATGACAGCTGTCACGTTTCTTTCCTGTGGGTCCCTGGCCACGTAGGTGTGCCCGGAAATGAGACCGCTGACATAGCGGCCAAGGCCGCAGCTCTATTGCCTCGCGTGGCTACCTTTTGCGTCCCATCGAACGATGTTCAACGGGCTCTTCGCCGGAGTATCGTGTTGCAATGGCACAGTGTGTGGCTTTCACTGTACAACAATAAATTGCGAACTGTAAAACCGACACGACCGCTTGGAGGACCTCCTCACGCCCCCCTCGGCGGGAGGAGATCATCCTGACCCGGTTGCGGATCGGTCACTGCCTTTTCAGCCACCGTCACTTGCTCTCTGCCGACCCTGCACCGCTGTGCTCCTGCGGTGAACTGCTGACAGTGCGACATGTTTTACTGACTTGTGTTAATTTTAATGATATCCGTGTAGCCCTTCACTTTCCGTCTACTCTGGAGGAAATTTTAGCTGATGAAACACGAGCAGCTGCTAGAGTTTTGCGTTTTATCAACTTGGCCAACTTATCCAAGGATATTTAACCCTTTTAATTGTCTTTTATCTTTCTTTTTTTTTTTTTTTTTTTTTTTTTTTTTTTTTTTTTTTTTTTTTTTTTTTTGAGATCATAGCAAATCTGTTCTTAGCTGGGCGCTAATGACCATAGAAGTTGTGCGCCCTAAAACCACAAAAAAAAAAAAAAAACCACACACACACACACACCAAATCTCAAACATAAATTTTTACACTTATACAAATTTCACACTCCATTTACAACAGTACAAATGCGTTACACACACTTAAACGGAGGCTTAGGTTAAGAATAGATTATGTCTATACAAATTTATGAATTGTTTAAAATAGGAGACAGATAGGGAGAACTTAATCTAGTTCTCACAAGTAGTAAATATTTATTGCAGAACACGCGGTGCCACACTGCAGACTGCTAATGAAGATACAAGCATATGGAATAAGTTCACAGATTTGTGACTGCTGGAAGATTTCCTAAGTAATAGAACACAGTAGGTTGTTCTCGACGGCAGATGTTCATCAGACGAGTGTATCGTCAGGTGTACCCTAGGGGAGTGTGATAGGACCGCTATTATTTACTATCTATATAAATGATCTGAGAGCCGAGCAACTTGTAATTTGCGGTTGTTTGCTGATGATGCTGTGGTGCATTGGAAGGTGTCATCTTGAATTGACTATTATAGCATATATGATGATTTAGACAAAATTTCTAATTTGTGCGAATAATGTAGAAAAATTTAAGGTTATGCGCATGAGCAAGAAAAACAATCCTATAACGTTAGAATACAGCATTAGTAGTGAGCTTCTTGATGAAATCGCGTTCAAATATCTAGGCGTAACACTGCAGAGCTATATGAAATGGAACGAACATGTAAGGACAGTTGTGAATAAGGCGGACAGCCAACTTCGGTTTATTGGGAGAATTTTGGGAAGAAGTACCTCATCTGTTAAGGAAACTGCATATAAAAGACTTGTCATGAGTCTTGCTCAAGTGTTTGGGACCTGCAGCAGATCAGTTTAAAGGAAGACATAGAAGCAGTTCAGAGGCAAGCAGCTAGGTTTGCCCCTCAGGGGCTCAGCATTAATTTGCCGAGTACAGGCTTGGCGAACCCGGGGTCCTCAGCCTATGGTTGTGTTGCGCCAACAGTCCTCTACACCGTATGCTCTGTGCGTGCTTCAGCGACCATCGTTTGGCGCAACGGTGGAACGTTGTACATTTCAGAGCCCAGGGATCTTGGCTTAATCGCCCAGAGGAGGATGGTACAAACATCTATAAAAAAATAAATAAATAAAAAGTCAATCTCAAGGTGTGCTACATGCCAACGAGATGCATGGCTGTTGAGGTTGAACAGTCGCTAGCGAGCAATCTCTGAGGAACCTGCCGCACCTCAGTTGTATAAGGCTTAGCCAGGCAAGCGGGGCTCTGCCTGGGTGGACGTAGAGTTCCCTAGCTGCTCGTGGGACGAGAATGAAGCGACCACAGAGTAACGTTGGTGGATGTACAACCACCATCTTCAAGCTTGGAAGAGTATCATTTAATGCAGCGTCCTATGACCTTGCATATCTTCCATCCCTGGCTACGCCATGGGAAGAACGTCGAGCTCGTCATCAAGGTGAGGCCTACGTCTCCCAATACCTAGTGTGCACTCAAACGGGTAGCTAATTATTTACGACAACAAAGCATCTGTTTTTTATGGAGAATCTTGAAGATAAGTTTGGCGAGGTAGATGGAATGTCGAAGATGAGGTTTGGGTCTGTTCTGATAACAACGTCATCCCCAGCCCAGTCATCGGCTCTGCTTGCCTGTGACAAGCTGGGTGACGTTCTCGTTGCCATCACCCCCCACAAAAGCCTGAATATAGTCCAGGGTGTGTTACTCTGGAAGAACGTAGAGAGACGAGGAGTGCAGTTTATTCAGCATGTATACAAGGGTCCGAAGGACAGCAGGGTCACTACCGGTGCCTTCATCTTGAGTTTTGAGGGTGATTCATTGCCCGAGAAAGTCAAGATGATGATCTACTGGTGTGACGTCAAACCCTACATTCCTCCCCCTATGCGATGCTTCAAGTGCTGGAGGTTTGGCTGTATGTCATCCCACTGTGAGGCCAACCCCATCTGTCGGGAGTGCGGACATGCTTCTCATCCATATGCGCCATTTACACCTCCCTTGGTCTGTGTAAACTGCAGCCAGCACCACTCTCCCTGCTCTCCAACCTGTGCAGTTCTCCACTAAGAATGCAAAATAATGGAGTATAATACCCTGGACAATCTGTCATATTCAGAGGCTAAGAAGAAATATAAAAAGATCAACCCAGTTAGTATGAAATCAACATGTGCCACTGCTGCATCTCCATCTATGTTTAAGCCAACTCCTGTGACATCTTCTGTGCAGGGCCCTCAGCCCCAACTGTTATCACCTGCCCCCTTGGTGTATGGGGGTGCCTCTTCTGTTGCTCCCAAAGTAGTTCCACACCCACAGGGGACAGTCCCCGCCCATGAGCCAGAGGCCCAACACCCTCCGGCTCCTCCCGCCAGGAAGGGTTTCCTCGGAACCCTTCCTCCTGCAGTTTCTCCCACTGGTCAAGTTGATGCCAGTGCGTGGCTGAAAAAGCCACTAACTGCTGGTCATAGGGCCTCAAGGGTGTTCTCAGTCCCTGGGGATGAGTCCGCAAGGCCCTCCCAGCAGGAGAGGCCAAAGGATCAGCAGAAGAAAAGTAAACAGAAAGACTCCCAGGTGGCTCCTCTGCCTCAGATGACATGGTGGTGATTCTCGCGTCCCCTGAGGACTTGGCCTTTGCTGACTCCCTAGACACGATGGACGTTGAGGGTCCGCCTCCGCTGTCAGCGACAGCAAACAGTCCTGTGTGTGCCACTGCACCTTCACAATCAGCATGTCCCAGTGACCAGGAACAACTATGATCATACAGTGGAACTGTGGCAGTTTTTTCCAACATTTGTTGGAGTTGCAGCGATTATTGTGCCGCTTCCGCATGTTTTGTGTAGCTCTACAGGAAACCTGATTTCCTGCACAGAGGACCCCTGCCATATGTGGCTACTGGGGATATTACAAAAATCACAGTGTCTATGACAGGGTATCTGGTGGCGTTTGTGTGTACGTCCTCGCCACCGTCCCCAGTGGAGCTGTGCCTCTCAACACGACCCTGGAGGCAGTGGCACTTCGCATCCAGGCGATACAAGAATTCACCATTTGTTACCTTCCCCTTCCCCCGGATGTTGCTCTGTCCCCTGATGACCTTGCTGCGTTGGTCGCCCAATTACTCCAACTGTTTCTCCTTTTGGGTGACTTTAATGCCCATGACCCCTTGTGGGGTGGAACTGAGATCACGGGCCATGGCAGAGATGTTGAGAATCTGTTAACACAGCTTGACATGTGTGTTCTGAACACTTCAGTGTAGCACGTGGCACTTTCTCTGCTGTTGACCTGTCTCTCTGTAGCCCTAGCCTACTCCCACATCTATCGAGGGAGATCCACGACGATCTGTACGGGAGCGACCATTTTCCCCATCCTTTTTTCTCTTCCATTGTTTCACCTTGCAGACCGCCTACCCCGGTGGTCTCTACATAGAGCTGACTGGCAGAGCTACACCATAGCTGTTGTGGTTACTACTCCACTACTGGGTGACATTGATATGGCGGTTCAACAGATAACTGAGGACAATGTTTCTGCCGCTCAGGCAAATGTACCGACTACCACAGGCTCATTTCGGTGCAAATCTGTGCCTTGGTGGACAAGGGAGATCGCCGAAGCAATCCAGGAGCGTCGGAGGGCGCTCCAGCGCCACCCCACTGTGGAACATCTGATAGCTTTTAAGCGTCTCCGGGCCCAGGCCAGGCGACTGGTCCAACAGAGTAAACAGGCCAGTTGGGAGCAATATGTAGGCTCCATAGGTTCCTGCGCCTTCCATACGGTGCCTTTTTGGGAACCACCCGCCAAGTGGAATCCCATCACTCGTGGAGGTGCTCTCTGTACTGACCCGACAGTTATTGCTGAGCACATGGCAGATCATTATGCACAATACTCTGCAACTGAAACTTACAGTGCAGACTTCTGCACCTTAAAAGTGAGGGCCAAGTGGAAGCAGTTATCATTCCGCACACTCTGCCAGGAGCTTTACAACGCCCCGTTTAGCGAGTGGGAGTTTGAAACTGCTCTTGCTGCATGCCCCGATACCTCTCAGAGACAAGATCGTAGACACAGCCAGTTCCTCCATCACCTTTCGGCTAACTCTCAACACTAGCTTCTCGGCCTGTTTAACCATATCTGGTCAGATGGAGTTTTCCCAACACATTGGTGGGAAAGCACTGTCATTCCAGTGTTGGAACCTGGAGCAGATCCGCTGGTGGCTGACAGGTACCGCCCGATCAGCCTCTCCAATGTGCTCTGTAAGCTGCTTGAACATATGGTGAGTCAGCCGCTGATGTGGATCCTTGAAGGGAGATTTTGTCAAGGCCAATCCGCCATTGACAACCTCGTCTCGCTGGAATCGACTATTCGTACTGCCTTCACCAGGCGTGAACATCTCATTGTGGTCTTTTTTGATTTGCGAAAGGTGTATGATACTACCTGGCACCACCATATTCTGACTACACTGCACGGTTGGGGCCTGAGGGGCTCGCTCCCAATTTTCTTCCAGAACTTTCTATCGCCCTGCACTTTCCAGGTCCGTGTAGGCACCTGCCTCAGCTCTCCTCATATACAGGAGAATGGTGTCCCACAGCGCTCTGTTCTCAGTGTCCCCCTCTTCCTCCTTGTAATCAACAGTCTCGCAACAGCAGTTGGGTCATCAGTTTCCTTCTCCCTATTTGCAGATGACTTTTGCATCTACTTCAGCTCCACCACTATTAGTGTCGCTGAATGGCGGCTTCAGGTAGCCATTAGAAAGGCGTAGTCATGGGCCTCTGCCCATGGTTTCCACTTCTTGAGCTCTAAGCCTCGAGTAATGCACTTCTGTCGCCATCGGGCGCTTCACCCTGATCAGGAGTTGTACCTGGATAATGAACTCCTTCGGATTGAAGAAACAGACCACTTCCTCGGCACGGTCTTTGATGCCTGGCTGACTTGGCAGCCACACCTTTGTCAGCTGCGACAGAAATGCTGGAAACATCTTAAACATCCTTCGCTGTCTCGGCCACACTGCTTGGGGAGCATCACGCCCAACACTCGTGCAGCTGTACGAGGCCCTCATAAATTGTGCCTGGACTACAGGAGTATAGTGTATGACTCTGCAGCATCTTCAGTGCTACAGGTCTTGGACTCAGTTCTATATAATGCTGTCTGTTTGGCGACAAGGGCCTTTTGCACCAGTCTGGAGACTAGTCTGCTAGCCGAAGCAGGGGTTCCACCTCTGGGGTTCCGCTGGCAGCGTTTACTCACTTCATATGTTGCCCATGTACACGCCTTACCGCACCATCCAAATTACAGGCTTCTCTTTCCGGATGTTGCCCTTTCTTCCACATGACGGCGGCCAAGGTCGGGTCTACCGATCGTGGTCCGTGTTTGTTTCCTTCTCTCTTCACTTGAATCCCTTCCTATTCCCCCCACTTTTCAGTACCCTTCGCGTGCACCTCTTTGGTCCGGTTAGACTTGTTTCGTGACTCTAAAGCCTCTGTTGCACCGTTGAATCTCCCCTGCCAGTTTCAGGTGATACTCAATTCTTTCCATGGCACGGAAATTGTATACACAGACGGGTTTCTAGTTAACGGCTGTGGTGGGTATGATTATGCCCACGGTGAGCACGTTGAACGGCACTCATTACCCAGTGGGAGTAGTATCTTTACTGTGGAGCTAATCGCTATTCGTTGGGCACTTGAGCACCTCAGAGCCTATCCCAGGGAGTCGTATGTCATCTGTAGTGACTCCCTGAGCGACTTGCAAGCCCTGGACCAGTGCTTTCCAATCCAGGAATCTTTTTGACTTCTTGTTCAGTCTGGCTGCTCTGTGGTCTGTTTGGATCCTGGGACACATTGGATTTTTGGGGAACGAACGCGTGGATCAGCTGGTTAAGCAGGCAATTACGTCAAGCCCCTTAAAAATTGGTCTTCACGAGAATGACTTCCAATTGCAGTTACACAAGAAGATACTTGGGCTTTGGGACTCTGAATGGGTTGACTCACCTGCCTCAAAAAAGCTCCGTGCAGTAAAGCTTTCTACAACTGCATGGAAATCCTCACTGAGGGCCTGTCAGGAGGAGTCAGTTGTCCTTTGTTGCCTGCGAGTTGGTCACACATGGATGAAATATGGACGTCTACTTCGATGGGAGGATCCTCCACAGTGTCGCTGTGGCACGTCATTGACAGTGGTCCACATTGTATTGGACTGTCCTCTTGTAGCTGCCTTAAAACAGTCTTTTGACCTGCCAGCGGCACTTCCTTTTATGCTTGGAGACTATGCTGATACAGCTGACTGTGTTTTACGTTTTATTCGTGCAGCTAAATTTTATAATTTGATCTAAAGATGGATACCTCAACCTGATCTCTCCAGCATCCATCTCTCTCAGATTTTTAATCTTCTTTTATTTTGTGTTGCCTGACATGCTTCTACTTGAATGTTTTATGTGCAGAGTGGCTGGCTCATCCTTTATCCTCATGATCAGCCAGCCACAATATTCTGCTGTAACTTTTAGTCCAGTTATGTTTATTTTCCTCTTTGTGTGTTCCGAGCTAAGTGTTCCTTATAACTGTGTACCCATTGTGTGTTTCTCTTTTGTGTGATTTAGAGCTCGTTTTTCAGCTTGCATTACAATGTACTGTCTTTGCTCACAACAGGGGACTGATGACCTCAGAGTCTAGTCCCCCTAAACAACAACAAGAAGCTAGGTATGTTACTGGTAGGTTCGACCAATGCATGAGTGTCACAAAAATGCTCAGGGAACTCAGTTGGGGATCACTGGAGGACAGATGATGTTCTTTTTGTGAATTTCTGTTGAGGAAATTTAGAGGGCCAGAATTTGAAGCTGCCGTCTACTTTTTTATATTTAGCTCTCTCAGCTGCTTCTCTACACCGGAAATACCTATTACTATGTCCTCCATTTCAGAATTAGTACGTTGATCAAATGATGGTACATATGTTCGGTCCTCCTGCATGAAAGATATCTTACAGGTTAAATTTAGAACTTCAGCTTTCCGTTTGCTTTCTTCTATTACTGCCCCGGAATGATTGAGTGACAGGACAATGGGCTTTAACACGCTTATCGATTTTACATAGGACCAGAATTTTTTCGGGTTCTCGGAAAGATCTTTTGCTAAGGTATGGCTGTGATAATTATTGTATGCTTCACGCATCGATCTTTTTATCGACGCATGAATCTCTACTAACTTTTGCCTGTCATCATTTGTGCGTTCTTTTTTTAATCGAGAGTGCAACAGTCTTCGCTTTCTCAGCAGCTTTCTAACATTATTATTATACCACGGTGGATCTTTTCAATCCTTAATCATCTTTACTGGCATATATTTCCCTAACCCTTTATTTACAATGCACTTAAATTTAGTCCACAATTCCTCTACATCCATAGTCCCGAAATTAAATGATGCCCCATTCATTTTCTAAGTGTGATCGTATAATTTGCTTATTTGCTTTTCCCAACAAAACCAGGCTCCTAGCCTTCTTGATTGGTTTATGAACTTAGGTCACCATCAACACTATGACGATATCATGATCACTAATTCCTGTCTCTACACAGACATCGTTAACAAGGTCAGGCCTGTTTGTGGCTAAAGGGTCTAGAATATTTCCATTGCGCGTGGGTTGCCAGTTTAACTGCTCAAGACAGTTTTCGGAGAATGTGTCCAAAAGTAGCTCGCAAGACTGCTTGTCTGTACCACCTGAAATGTAACTAGCGGGGTCCCAATCTATACTCTTAAGGTTGAAGTCTCCTCCGACTAATATTACATGGCCCGGATACCTGTGCACTACCTGGTGTAGACTTTCTTTGAATGATTCTAAAACTCCTACAACAGCACTGGGGGGCCAGTAAAAACACCCAACTATTAACTTTACTTCTTTTAGACCTGTTATACGTGCCCAGATAACTTCACAGTTACTTTCAACACAACAGAAGACTGAAAAAAATTGAGATTTAGGGAGATTACACTTCAACCCCATCGACAGGAGAACTTGAAAAAGCGCGCGAAGATTGGCAAGGTGCTCATCCATGGAAGCCCCCGTAACTACATCATCTTGGTAGTTTAAACAACCAGGCATGGAAGCAGTCAGTTGTTCTAAAAAACACTAAAATATGCAGTCAGTTGTTCTAAAAGACACTGAAATATGCAGTCAGTTGTTCTAAAAGACACTGAAATATGCAGTCAGTTGTTCTAAAAGACACTGAAATATGCAGTCAGTTGTTCTAAAAGACACTGAAATATGCAGTCAGTTGTTCTAAAAGACACTGAAATATGCAGTCAGTTGTTCTAAAAGACACTGAAATATGCAGTCAGTTGTTCTAAAAGACACTGAAATATGCAGTCAGTTGTTCTAAAAACACTGAAATATAGATGGCATGCTGGCAACGCGGAACGGCTACGTTGGTATTGATACAGGCCCAAAGGTGTGTATAAGAAGAAATTTTTAGGAATTTTGTCCAAAGGCAGTTAGTGATATACCTCTGATAAATCAATTTTGGAGAAGAATTGTCCGCCTGCAAGTTTGGCAAGCAATTCGTCAGGCCGAGGAAGCAGGTAAGTATCAGTATCGCCGCACAACCATAATTTGCCGTTGGGTTTGCAAACCACAACAGGGGGTGGGGAGAGGGAGGTGTTGGAGAGCCCCCAAAGACACCAACCTATCAAATTCAGCCTTGACTGGGTCACGTGATGCCACTGGAAGGGGGCGGGCACGGAAAAATTTCGCTCGGACCTCTGATTTGAGCGTTATATGTGTCTCAAAATTGACAGCGCGGCCCAGGCCGGGATAGAAAATTGAGGAAAATTCTGCACACAATGCATCTAATCGAATGTAGGGAATATCATCAGATCCCAGATGTATATCGGCAGTAATGAAGAATCCAAAAAGTTGAAGGCATCATACCCAAACAAGTTTTCCATTCCTGCATGATCAACAAGATAAAAGGCAAGATAATGAACGTCCAACTTGTAAGAAGTGGGTGCCTCAAACTGGCTGATAATCGGAATTTCTGTTTGTTGTATGTCCACAAATTGCACATGACAGGAGACAATGTCAGAGAACCCAATTCCAAGTACGTGTGGGAATTGATGAGAGCGACAGATGAACCTGTCTCTACCTACCTGCATGCGAATATTTTTGTTAAGGACCTGAACATCTCTGTATAACTTACTGTGACACGTAGCCCAGTGTTGAGGCCAGTCTATCCTCTTGCGTTTAATAAAGCAATGTAGACAGGATGGAAGTGTTGAATGTACTTGATTTTGCTGCCATGGCTGCTGCATGCATCTGCAGCAGTTTTTCTCACATCTCATTGATTATGACATCATACCTTGTGAAGTTGTGTTGTACATGAGCCTTACACTTACGGCGACCGTCCTCGCGTATTGAAGCTTACATGTGCAAAATTTAATAAAGATAGGAACAAAACTGTAGATTTGTATGCCACACACACACACACACACACACACACACACACACACACACACAAACTGCTTTATATCTAAAGATATGTGCAAAAATTAACCTATGTATAGAAAAGAGAAAGCCTTGTAAATGTGACAAAATAATGTAAATTATTCAATGGGCAACATGAAGTATGGGGTTTTAATCTGTTGCCGTTTTATATGCAGCTGCTGCAGAAATAGATACCTTACGTAATTTGCCATGGAAGATTGTTCTCTTGCAGTAGTTAACATTCAGTACTTTTTATAAAGTAAATAAGTGCATCTTAATATACATATCCTCCTCCTGATTTGTAATCAAAGTAACTGTATAGTGTAAATTTAGGGCATAATGGACCATTCTTGTGTGAGGAGTCACTGCTTGGGACAGGTAAGAGTACAGAAGGAAATCAGTGGTGTCCTCTTTAAGGAAATGTCTTGTATTTGCTGCAGCAGATTCGGTGAACCGGCAAGCTGTGTGTGCCGTAAGAAATAACATTTGATGTGATGCACATTTCTGATGCCCGGCATGTACAAATATAGACCATCCATCCTATGTTATTGTTTATTTACTCTTTTGGTTATGATAATGTCTGCAACTGTTAACTTTTAGGTACCCTTGGGCCAGATATAGCAGAGATAGTTAAAAGATTTGCACATGGGATTTGCTACACAGCAAAGAGAGATGAGCGTGAACTAGATTATGGTACAATAGAAGCTCAAATTGGAATTGTGAGTATTAAAGGATCTAACCTTATTTTATAGTACTTTAGAATTAATAATGAGTTGAAGGTCATTTCAGTTTGATGAGGTAATTGTTTTTAGTGAACTAAATATACTCTAACATAGTCAGAAATGCAGTAGATTAATAGTGTATCAGTATGATCACTAGATACTTGTAATCATACTGCGCACCCTCCCCCCTCCCCCCCCCCCCCACACACACACACTCTCCTTCTCTAAGTGGGTATACTATTTTGAAATTAATGTGATTTCTTAAATTTTATTTTATCAATTCCCTATAATATTTTTACCTGTTCATTCGGTGTAGGCAAATTACGGTACAATTTCACTTGACTACAGTTCAGCAAACCTTTTGCTAGATAGGTGCACAATGACAGCACAAAACCTGGTGATAGAAAAATACAGTCAAAGTCTAGTAACATGAACAAAATGGAACTTGCCTTTTCTGGATTGTCTTGAGAAAACAATACAATGTGAAAGTAGGCATCTTACCCACACTCACACTCGGAAGACCTATAAAAGCAGAAATCAATGGGATGAGGCAGCAGCATGTGTAAAGGGGTAGAAGGAGATGGATGGGGAATATACAAATGCTCTATGGTGGAATATGCTTCAGCTACATAGGCCAGAAAATGTTGCCAGGTCTTGTGTCTGTTGGGAGCGGCGGAGGGAAGAGATTGGAGTATGTTTATGGAACAGAGAGCGTAATGTGGGGCTCGGGTGTGAGCAGGGAAGAGGAGATACAGTGAAGGACAGGAACTATCTAAAGATGGACCCCAGAGGATTGTGGGAATGTAAGATATACTTACTGTAGGGAGCGTTCAAAATCTAGCCTACCACATCTAAGATACCAACCACTTTCCTTCACAGGCTCTCCACCATCCCCACTGCATTTCGTCCTGGATCCTTATTTGGCCCTGGTGAGGAAATACGCTGACCACCCACTTCCCTACCTAAAACCTCCTAGCCAGCTTCATCCTAACCCACAACTACTTCACTTTTGATAGCCAGACATATTAACAACTAAAGGGAACAGCCATGAGAACCAGGATGGCCCCCTCGTATGCAAACTTAATAATGGGATGCTTAGAGGAAGCCTTCCTGGATACCCAAGCCTGTCAACCCAAAGTTTGGTGTAGATTCATTGATGACATTTTCATGATCTGGACTCACAGTGAAGAATTCCAGAATTTCCTCTTCAACTTCAACTCCTTTGGTCCCATCAAATTCACCTGGTCCTATTCCAAATCCTATGTCAATTTCCTCGATGTCAACCTCCATCTGTCCAACGGGCCAACTTCACACATCCGTCCACATCAAACCTACCAACAAACAACAGTACCTGCATTATGACAGCTGCCATCCATTCCACATCAAATGTTCCCTTCCGTACAGCTTAGGTCTTTGTGGCAAACGAGTCTGCTCCAGTCCCGAATCCCTGAACCAGTACACCAATAACCTAATAACAGCTTTCACATCCCGCAGCTATCCTTCTGATCTGGTACAGAAGCAAATTGCCAGAGCCACTTCCTCATCCCCCAAATTCAGAAACTTCAACAGAACTACTCCAGAAGGGCCCCTCTTGTCACTGGATAATTTCTGGGACTGTAGCAGACTCTGAATGTGGCTCTCCAGCAAGGATATGACTTCCTTAAATCCTTCACTGAAATGAGATCCGTTCTTCATGACATCCTTCCCACTCCGCAAAGAGTGTCTTTCCGCCACCCACCTAACCTTCGTAACCTCCTAGTTCATCCCTATGAAATCCCCAAACCACCTTCCCTACTCTGCGGCTCCTACCCATGTAGGAAGTACGCAGCAGACCTCAGCTTTTGGTAAGCCGAAATCTGTAGAGAGGTCTCTTAGGAAGAAGAAGGTTCTGCTGCTAGGTAGTTCTCATGGCAGAGGTGTTGGCCAACAGTTGCAGGAAGTATTTGGGAGTGAGTACCAGGTCACCAGCATAGTGAAGCCTAGTGCAGGGTTAGCTCAGGTCACTTGTAACATAGGGGACTTATGTAGGAATTTTTCAAAAGAGGATCAGGTAGTTATAGTGGGCGGGGCCGGGAATAGTCTTGATAGGGACGGGGAATATGATATAGGTGGTGATCTGGAAAGGATAGCAACTGAAACTGGTGGCACGAATGTGCATTTCGTGCAGCTGTTTCAGAGTCATGATAGGCCTTGTCTTAATACGGCTGTCAGCCGTGTTAACATGGGGCTTGGGAAGGCGCTGATGACGGAGGGCATGGATCACATTGCAGTGGTGCCACTTGAGGCTATCCAAAGGTCGGATTTTACTAGGCACGGTCTGCACCTCAATAGGTATGGGAAGGGGAGGTTGGCAAAGCTCATAGGTGACAGTGTAGTAGGGGTCAGGAGTTTCACTCATGGAAAAATTCCTGTAGTAGTTGGTGTTAGGGCTGCACCTTTTTTAGACTGAAGACAGCTGATAGATATTCCTGCTTAAAGGAGGTCCCTCTAAGAAATGAACCACCTTTGACAAAGTCTAAGAATATAAGTAATAAGGGAATTACTGTTTTTCATCAGAATATACAGGGTATCAGAGATAAAGTTAATGAAATGCTTATTGATACTGATTCTGACATTATTGGAATTTCAGAGCACTTTTTAAGTGGTGTGACAATTCAGAGACTTCTTTTGTCAGGATACAGGTTAGCTGCCTTCTACTCTAGGAGTTCCTTGCAGTGTGGGGGAGTGGCCATGTATGTAAAAAACGATTTTTCATCGCAGTCAATCGATTTTCCTAAACACTGCACAGAACAGATATTTGAATGTTGTGCAGGAGTTGTTAATGTTAATGGAACTAAACTAGTAATAGTTGTTATTTATAGATCCCCTGACTCAGATTTTAAAATGTTTCTGCCCAAGCTGGAATTGGTTCTGGGTTCACTGTATAGGAAGTATAAAAATTTAATTGTGTGTGGAGATTTCAACATTAATTGTGTAGGTGATAGCTCAAGGAAAAGTCAGCTGTTAGATCTATTTAATTCCTATAACATGATGCAAACAGTATTTTTTCCAACGAGAGTGCAAGGAAATAGCAGTTCTACCATTGACAATATTTTTGTTCATTCTTCATTATTAGAGGGGCACTCTGTCAGCAGAATAGTAAATGGCATATCAGACCACGATGCCCAACTTTTAATTCTAAAAAGTATTTGTTCTCAAACAAATGTTAAACATAAATATCAACTACTCAGAAAAGTTAATCCAGTTGCAATTGAGACCTTTTTAAGCCTAATTAAGGAACAAGAATGGCAGGATGTTTATAGTGCTGATAATGCAGATGATAAATATAATGCTTTTCTGAACACATTTATTATGCTGTTTGAAAGTTGCTTTCCGCTACAACGCTCAAAACAGGGTACTTCCAGTAACAGACAGCCAGGGTGGCTGACAAAGGGGATAAGAGTATCATGCAGAGCTAAGCGGGAGTTGTATCAAAATGTTAGAAGCAGTCAGAATGAAGATGCAGTAGCTCATTACAAACAGTACTGTAAGGTTCTGAAAAAAGTCATTAAGAATGCAAAAAGTATATGGTATGCAAAAAGAATAGCAAACTCTCGGGATAAAATTAAAACTATCTGGTCAGTCGTGAAGGAAGTGTCTGGTCAGGAGCAGCAGGTAGAAGATATAACGTCAGTGCGTAGTAGGAATGTTTCTGTTACTGACAAGTTAGATATATGTGCAATATTCAATAATCACTTTCTGAATATAGTAGAGGAACTAAACAAAACTCTAGTTTCTACAGGTTATCATATAACGTTTTTAGAAAATGCGTTTCCGAGGCTGTTGCCTGAAATGATCCTTCATGATACTTCCATAGGTGAGATTGAGTCAATAATTAAATCAATAAAGACTAAGGACTCTTGTGGATATGATGGGGTATCTAGCAGAATTCTAAAGTACTGTTCTCCATATGTTAGCCCAGTACTAAGCCATATTTGTAATTTTACCTTTCAGAATGGTCAGTTTCCTAACAGATTAAAGTACTCAGTAGTGAAACCGCTTTATAAAAAAGGAGAAAGGGATAATGTAGACAACTATAGACCTATTTCTATGCCATCGGTTTTTTCCAAAGTTATTGAAAAGGCTGTATATTCAAGATTAATTGATCATTTCAGTTCACATAATTTCCTGTCAAACGTACAGTTTGGTTTTAGAAGTGGTTTAACGACCGAAAACGCTATATTTTCGTTTCTCTGTGAGGCACTTGATGGGTTAAATAAGAGGCTACGGACATTAGGCGTCTTCTTTGATTTAACAAAAGCGTTTGATTGTGTTGATCACAAAATATTGTTGCAGAAGTTGGAACATTATGGAATATGGGGAGTAGCCCACAACTGGTTCACCTCTTACTTTAATAATAGACAACAGAAGATAATTCACCGCAGTGTAGAAAATGGCTATGACGTGCAATCCCAATGGGGCACAATTAAGTATGGGGTGCCCCAGGGGTCTGTTTTGGGACCATTGCTGTTTCTTATTTATATAAATGATATGCCTTCGAGTATAACAGGTGATTGTAAAATATTTTTGTTTGCTGATGATACCAGCTTGGTAGTGAAGGATGTTGCTCGTAATATTGACACAGTATCAAATAATGCAGTTCAAGAGATAATTTCATGGCTAATAGAAAACAAGTTGATGTTAAATCACAGTAAAACTCAGTTTTTACAATTTCTAACACATAATTTGACGAAATCTGACATTATGATTACACATAATGGGCATGTGATAAGTGAGACTGAACAGTTAAAATTTCTAGGTGTTCATATAGACAGTAAGCTGTCATGGAAAGCCCATGTTCAGGATCTTGTTCCAAAACTAAATTCTGCTATATTTACCATTAGAACAATATCTGAGAGAAGTGATTTTTCAACACAAAAAGTAGTCTATTTCGCTTACTTTCACTCACTTATGACGTACGGCATTGTTTTTTGGGGTAACTCGCCTGATGCAAAAAGGATATTTCTGGCTCAAAAACGGGCGGTTCGAGCAATATCTGGTGTAAGTTCGCGAACGTCATGTCGACCCCTTTTCAGTAGTCTGGGAATTTTGACTCTGGCGTCACAATACGTTTTTTCTTTAATGTCTTTTGTTGTTAATAATATCAGCTTATTCCCACGAGTTAGTAGCTTTCACTCGGTGAATACTAGACAGATGTCTAATCTACATTTGCACCACACCACCTTAACACTTGTGCAGAAAGGGGTGCAGTATTCTGCGGCATCCATTTTCAATAAGCTGCCATAAGAACTAAAGAATCTTAGCACTAATCCACATGCTTTCAAATCTAAATTGAAGAGTTACCTCGTGGCTCACTCCTTTTATTCTGTCGAGGAGCTCCTAGAAAAGTTAAACAATTAAGCTAATTCATTTTTTCTTTATTGATTCTTTTCACTTTGTCTTAAGATTGTCGTGTGCAAAGGACTACTTAAAATTTTTCTATTACCATTCTTGTGTAACAATGTATTGACTTGTTCCATGACCATGGAGTCTTGCTCCTCAAGTGGGTCCTATGGAACAGAAAAAACAAATAAAAAAAAACTGCCCCCAGTGTAAAATCAGTCCTATGCACCCTCCTGCCACCACTTATTTCGGTCCTGTAACCCGGAAGTTGTATACTGTTAAGGGCAGAGCCCCTTGTGATAGCTCCCATGTGATTTACCAACTGACATGCCTGCACTGTGAAGCGTTCTATGTGGGAATGACCAGCAACAAACTGTCCATTCACATGAACAGACACAGGGAGACAGTGTTTGTTGGTAATCAGGATCACCCTGTGGCTAAGCATGCCTTCATGCACTGACAGCACATCTTGGCACAGTGTTAGACTGTCCATGTTATGTGGATACTTCCCACCGACACCAATCATTCAGAACTCCGGAGATGGGAACTCCTTCAGCATATTCTCTCTACCAGCCCACCTGCTTTCAGCCACTACTAAATTCAAATTCCCACCCACCATTCAATAACATCTTTGCCTCTGTTCTGGACAAAGCCCCTGCTCTACTGGCATTCTGTCCAACTTCTTTGCTTTTTACAAATGTCTACCTTGGTGTGTTTGTGTGGATACATGTGTGGGTGTTTGCTTACCTTTCCATTTTTCCCCTTAGGTAAGTCCTTCCATTCCCGGGATTGGACTGACTCCTCAACCTCTCCCTTAGAACCCACATCCTTCCCCCCCCCCCCCCACTCCTTCCTTCCTCTTTTCGTGATGAAACAGCCAATGGTTGTGGAATCTTGAATCTTTTTGTTAGTTTTTATTTTATTTTTTGTATCTGTGCTTTGTGTAAGTTAAATGATCTCAATTTTTATACATATTTTTCCTTCCAAGAGGTTCCCTGTATATATACACACACACACATGGGGTGTATCTGCACATCTCTTGGTGGAACAGTACAGCTAAATTAGCTGTCCCCCCAGGGGGCCCACAGTTCTTTTGTGGGTACGTGTGTGGCGCGCACGGGGCCCCGAGCCGGAGCAGCCTTTCTTCTGCCCCAGGCTGCTTCACTGTCCCTCCCGGTTTATGCCTTCGCCCGGAGACGGGCATATTTCGTGAGCTACTGTGGTTCTTGTTGTGGTTTTTCTTCCTTCGTTCCTTCCTTCCTTACCCTTTGTTTTCTATCTTTCTCTCCTTGTACTCTCCTAGCTTTCTTCTCCTCATTAGTCTCCGCTTCGGCGTTTGAGACACTTCTTCCTTCTTTCTCTTCATTTCCTATCCTCCTCTTCTTTCCTCCCTGTGCGTGTCTGAAGGCCGACCCACGCATTATCGTGCGTAGCAGGTGACGGGGTAACGCGTAATTCCCCGCCCCGGGTAGACAAGTAGGGCACGTACGTACCCCCTGGTAAAGGCCAGGCCCAGGGAGGGGTGATTACCCGAGCTGGTACCTTCCGAACGTGCCGATTGGTCCCTCCGTCAGTTCTCGGGAGGTGTGACCTGAGGTGTGAACAATCACCTAAGGCGGGTAAGCCCTCGGAGAGGGCCCCCACTAGGAAGGAGCGCGCCATCGGAGACGCCGGTAATCACGGGGGACACTTCCGCGATGACTTCCTCCTTATCTTCTTTCGTGACGTTGACCCACAAACGTAAGTTAGACTCGCCTCAGCCTAAAAAGACTCTGCCTAATGTGCCTAAATTTCTGGTTGTCTCTCGCACCGACGGAAAGGATTTCAATTCTGTCAATCCTTTCGTTATACAGAAAGGTGTAGATGCAATTGCTGGCCCTGTTAAAACCTGTTCACGTCAGCGCAATGGCACATTGTTGCTGGAAGTGGACAGTGCCTTCCAAGCCCAAAAACTTATACGTACTACGTTGTTGCACACGTTTCCCGTTAAGGTAGAAGCACACCGCACACTCAACTCGTCAAGGGGGGTAGTTTTTACGAGATCCCTTGACGGGTTGTCTGATGAAGACATCCAATCGTATATGTCCGATCAGGGTGTGACAGCCGTCCACAGGGTGATGAAAAAGGTCGATACCCAATTGACACCGACTCGTACTGTGTTTTTGACGTTCGACAGAGTTGACCTCCCGTCGAAGGTCAAAGCAGGGTATGAAGTCATCTCTGTCCGACCTTATGTGCCTAACCCAACGCGCTGTTTTCAATGCCACAGGTACAATCATACCCGTGAACATTGCCCAAATGCAGCAAAGTGTGTCACTTGTGGTAGGGACGCCCATGAGGGGGATTGCCCACCTCCGTCCCCTCACTGCCTAAACTGCAACGGTGACCATGCGGCTTCCTCTCGCGACTGTCCTGTATACAAGGATGAGAAGGTAATCCAGCAAATCCGGGTTACGGAGAAGGTATCAACATCTGCCGCTCGTAAGTTGTTGGCGAGTCGAAAGCCCACTTTCCTCCCAGCGGGTACATACAGTAAGGTACTCACCTCACCTCGACCTACCAAAGATTCCAGTACCCAGACATGTGATTTCACTTTCGCTGACACAGTTGTGCGATCCGCCAGCCCGAAGATTGCCCGTTCCACGTCCCCGCTTCCTCCTGCTGCTTCTAAGGTACAGTCTTCGTCAACATCTAGTAAACCGCGGGCACCTAAACAAGATGCCCGGACCTTGAAAAAGGAACCCGTCCGCGAGGATTTTCTGCGTTCTCAGGCTTCCCAACCGTCAACTGCCTCTTCCCGCCGTCACTCTTCCAGAAGAGCTGACAAGAAAAAGAGTTCCTCTCCTTCCCCGCCGAGGCGTGACCCATCTGTCGCGCCGTCCAACAGTTGCCGGCCTCGGCCGTCTTCTGTTTCACCGGGACGCTCCGTTTGCCGGGCGCCCGGCCCTTTACCGGCGGTGGAAACTGCCCCTCCTGATCAACTCAGGGAGGTGGCAGGCGCGTCGGTCGAACCTATGGACCACGACCCTTTGCCCCTGGACAGCGATAGCAGTGCTCCCTCGAAAACCGGTCCTCAGCGGCCGTCGAGGTGACCCCGCTCGCTACTTGGTTTTTATCCTTATTTCTTCTCTCATTTTTATCATGGCGCTCCTTCAATGGAACATTCGCGGCATTCGTTCTAATCGGGAGGAGTTAAAATTACTCCTTCGATTGCACTGCCCGCTTCTAGTCTGCCTCCAGGAAACTAAGTTGCGTCCACGTGATCGTGCAGACTTTCCACACTACACCTCTGTGCGGTTCGACCTGCCACCCGTGGAAGGTGTCCCAGCCCATGGAGGGGTTCTGATGCTGCTTCGAGACGACGTCTATTTCCATCCCATTTCCTTGCACACTCACCTACAGGCAGTTGCCGTCCGCATCACCTTATCCACATTTACCTTCTCCCTCTGTAATATATATTCGCCATCGTCATCTGCCCTTACTAGGGCAGATTTGCTAAACCTTATTGACCAGCTCCCTTCACCTTTCGTGTTGGTAGGCGACTTTAATGCCCACCACCCCCTATGGGGCTCTCCGGCACCTTGTCCGAGAGGCTCCCTTTTGGTGGACATTCTCCACCACCTCGATCTTGTCTGCCTCAACACCGGTACACCGACCTTCCTTTCTGACACAACACACACTTATTCCCATATAGACCTCGCAATATGCACTCCTCAGCTTGCCGGTCGGTTTGAGTGGTATGCACTTTCTGACACGTACTCGAGTGACCATTTCCCTTGTATCATCCACTTCCTACATCATTCCCCATCTCCACGTCCCACCAGTTGGAACATTTCTAAAGCCGACTGGGGGCTTTATTCTTCCATGGCTGTTTTTCACAATCAGAATTTTCCCAACTGTGACAGTCAGGTCGAATACCTCACAGAGGTTATCCTCACTGCTGCTGAACGTTCCATACCTCGTACATCCTCTTCTCCACGTCGTGTCCAGGTCCCTTGGTGGACTGCAGCCTGCCGCGACGCGCTTCGAGCCCGGCGCCGTGCTTTACGCACCTTCCGCCGCCACCCAACTTTGGAGAATTGCATAAATTACAAACGTATGAGAGCGCAGTGCCGTCGTATCATAAACAACAGCAAGAAAGCTTGCTGGACAGCTTTTACTAGTTCTTTTAACCGTTTTACTCCCTCCACGGTTGTCTGGGGTGGCCTACGCCGTTTGTCCGGCATCAAGGTCCACTCCCCGATTCCTGGCCTGACCGTGGAGAACGCGGTCCTCGTGGACCCAGCTGATGTTTCAAACGCATTGGGTCGTTTCTTTGCGGAGGTTTCGAGCTCTGCCCATTACCACCCTGCCTTTCTCCCTCGCAAACAGGTAGAGGAGGCACGGCCGCCTTCCTTCCGCTCTTTTAATCGCGAAAATTATAACGTCGCCTTCACCATGCAGGAGCTAGATCGTGCTCTCGCCCTGTCCCGGTCTTCTGCTCCCGGGCCCGATTCCATTCACATTGAAATGCTGAAGAACCTCTCTCCAGCGGGCAAGTGCTTTCTTCTTAGTACCTACAATCGCATATGGACTGAAGGTCATGTTCCCACAAGTTGGCGTGAAGCCATTGTTGTCCCCATCCCCAAACCAGGGAAGGACAAACACCTTCCTTCCAGTTATCGTCCTATTTCTCTGACGAGCTGCGTCTGTAAGGTGATGGAACGCATGGTTAACGCTCGGTTGGTCTGGCTCCTCGAATCTCGCCGCCTCCTGACTAATATCCAATGCGGTTTTCGTCGACACCGCTCTGCTGCTGACCACCTCGTTACGTTGTCGACCTTCATTATGAACAACTTTCTGAAGAAGCGTCAAACAGTAGCCGTGTTCTTCGACTTGGAGAAGGCATACGATACCTGTTGGAGAGCGGGCATTCTCCGCACATTGCACACATGGGGCCTTCGGGGCCGCCTTCCTCTTTTCATTCAAGCGTTTTTGGCGGATCGCAAGTTCCGGGTACGGGTGGGCTCTGTTTTGTCAGATACCTTTTGCCAGGAGAATGGGGTACCACAGGGCTCAGTCTTGAGTGTGGCGCTCTTTGCCATTGCAATCAATCCGATCGTGGACTGCCTTTCAGCCGACGTCTCCGGATCTCTTTTTGTTGACGATTTCGCAATTTATTGTAGCGCCCAGCGGACGTGTCTCTTGGAGCGTTCTCTCCAACGCTGTCTTGACCGTCTATATTCCTGGAGCATCGCAAACGGCTTCCGATTCTCCACTGAGAAAACTGTGTGTATCAATTTTTGGAGATACAAGGAATTTCTTCCACCTTCTCTACGTCTCGGCCCTGTTGCTCTCCCTTTCGTGGAGACTACGAAATTCTTGGGACTCATGTTGGATCGGAAACTTTGCTGGTCCACACACGTGTCCTACCTGGCTGCCCGTTGTGCCCGGTCCCTTAACGTTCTTCGTGTCCTCAGTGGCACGTCATGGGGAGCGGATCGTACCGTCCTGCTTCACCTTTACCAGGCCATTGTTCAGTCGAAGCTCGACTATGGAAGCCTTGTGTACTCTTCAGCACGGCCGTCGATTCTCCGCCGTCTCAACTCTATCCACCATCGTGGATTACGTTTGGCGACCGGTGCATTTTATACCAGCCCTGTTGAAAGTCTGTATGCCGAGGCTGCTGTATTACCCTTGACCACTCGACGTGACATACTCTTGTGTCGGTATGCATGCCGCCTACGGTCGATGCCCAACCATCCCTCTTACAGATTATTTTTTGACGACTCACTCGATCGCCAATATCAGTTGTCTGCGATTGCCTTGCTTCCACCGGGAGTTCGGTTTCGCCGCCTGCTACAGCGGCTCGATTTTACCCTTCCTTCCACCCTTCGGTTGAGCGAAAGCCCATTGCCACCGTGGCATCAGGCCCAGGTTCACACACACCTCGAACTTAGTTCGCTCCCCAAGGAGAGCACTCCGGATTTGGTATACCGCTCGAGGCTTGTCGAACTCCGTTCGCGGTTCGATAATGCCGTATTTATTTACACTGATGGTTCCAAGAGCGCTGCCGGTGTCGGATCTGCCTTCGTCGTCGGGGACAACCGGTTCCAATACAAGCTCCCTGACCGGTGCTCGACCTTCACGGCTGAGCTTTTCGCCCTCCACCAGGCCGTTTTGTATACCTGCCGCCACCGCCAACCTTTCTATGCCATATGTTCTGACTCCCTTAGTGCCCTGCAGAGTCTTAAGGACCCTTTCTCGAACCATCCTCTCGTGTATCGGATCCAACGCTCCCTCCAGTTGCTGGCGGATGACAGCTGTGACGTTTCTTTCCTGTGGGTCCCTGGCCATGTGGGTGTGCCCGGGAATGAGGCCGCCGACACAGCAGCCAAGGCAGCAGCTCTTTTACCTCGCATGGCTACCTTTTGCGTCCCATCGGACGATGTTCAACGGGCTCTTCGCCGGAGTATCGTGTCGCAATGGCACAGTGTGTGGCTTTCACTGTACAGCAATAAATTGCGAACTGTCAAACCGATCCCGACCGCTTGGAAGACATCCTCACGCCCCTCTCGGCGGGAGGAGGTCATCCTGGCTCGGTTGCGGATCGGTCATTGCCGTTTCAGCCACCGTCACTTGCTATCCGCCGAACCTGCACCGCTATGCTCCTGCGGTGAACTGTTGACAGTGCGACATGTATTACTGACTTGTGTTAATTTTAATCATCTCCGTGTAGCCCTTCACTTTCCGTCTACTCTGGAGGAAATTTTAGCTGATGACACACGAGCAGCTGCTCGGGTTTTGCGTTTTATCAACTTGGCCAACTTATCCAAGGATATTTAACCCTTTTAATTGTCTTTTATCTTTCGTTTTTAGCCTCTTGTTGATGTTCTGACAGTCACCATTTTTTTGAGTTCATAGCGAATCAATGTTCTTAGCTGGGCGCTAATGACCATAGAAGTTATGCGCCCTAAAACCACAAAAAAAAAAAAAAAAAAAAAAATAAATAAATTAGCTGTTACACTATGTCCCTATAGTTTCTTCTTGCTGAGATTACTTTGGAATACATGAAATATCTGTGTTAAAGCTTCCAGTGACCTTAATCAAGATTTGATTTATTGGAGTTTCCAGACATGAACTCATGTTTTTGTTCTAGCTTCTGTCTGGCATAGTCTCATATTAACAGGTTTCTGCAATCATACAACTTACCGATTTCAGAAAATAAGAGAAACTGTTGGATAAAACCTTATAAAGGACCCAACTCTTTGAACAGAATTTAAAACACTAATATTTTCATTGAAAACATTATTGCAGTCTAATCATCTAACTATCACTTTCTTTCAGCTAACAATGGATCCACAGCATCTGGAAGAAAATTTTGCTGCACTTCTGCAAGATGTTCATGCTGTAAGGCCCCGCAAAGGAGAAAATTTTATTACAAGGGCTCTTCTTACCAGTCCCCCATCTGGAGAACGTTTCAAGATTAATCAAGCTCTATACATTGAAGTCTTCGGGGATGTCACAGAAGAAGAATCAAAAGTCAGAATGGAAGATGAAGACGAAGAAGTTGATGTGAAACAAAGCACAGCTTCTGGATGATGTGTCTAATGTTGTTTGTCTACTATAATTTTTGAGTAAATGTGAAGTAGTTGCATCTGTAGGTGGGATGTTGCTAAATGATTCAGCCAGAATGTTCTTTAGTTCTAAACACACACACCAAACCTGAAAACACTATTGTTCAGTAATGTTTTTGGATTATCCAATCTTAAATCCAGTCTCTGTGAGACTTGACAGTAATGTTATGTATGGAACATACAATAATATCTGTTAAATAGTCATTGTATGTTAATAATAAAACTTTTGATGATAAGTGTTGTATAATTGTCATATAGTAAGAGATCTTTATTGAAAATTAAGCTTATCTATAAAAATTGTGTGTGTGTGTGTGTGTGTGTGTGTGTGTGTGTGTGTGTGTGCACGTGTGCGCATGTATGTGTGTGTGTATCCAGATTCCAAAACGCTGAACTATTATACATGTTGGCATATGTATGATGTAGATAGCCTGGTTCCTTATTGACCAATGTAATAGTTCTTCAGGTAAAGTTCAGCCTAGCACCAGTTAATGTAGACTGAATATATGCATTGTCGAAGACTAAGCCTTGTTTTGCTGCTATGTATTCCTGTGCAAAAACAGCATTAAGGAGAAAAGGACCGCCGGCCGCGGTGGCCGAGGGGACTGCAGCGCGTCAGTCACAGTCTGCACGGCCACTACGATCGGGGGTTCAAATCGCCTCTCGGGCATGGATATTTGTGCCGTCCTTAGTGTTAGCTAGTTAGTAAGTAGTTTGTAAGTTTAGGGACTGATGACCCCATAGTTAAGTCCCATAAGCTATACAAACATTTGAACTTTATATATATATATATATAGAAAAGGACCGACTATAAAGTCGTGCCTCCCTCAGATTTCTTCATGTAGTCTCCATATGGTATAATATTTTTATAATATATTCGTAGCATTGAATAGGGGATCATGGATGAATTTTATTAGAATTGTATATTTTTGACGACATACAGCATTCAAATTAATGAAATAAATCGCAATTTGCGATCAATTATGGCTTCACTGTACTAAGTTTGGTATTTCATCTAGACCTAGTACAGTGAAGCCATAACTGATCACAAATAGCGATTTATTTCGGATGGATGGATGGATGGATGGATGGATGGATGGATGGATGGATGGATGGATGGATGGATGGATGGATGGAGGCCCCACAGCTCTTTCATGGGTAAGTGTGTAGTGTGCACGGGGCCCTGAAAAGAAGTAGCCTTCCTTCTCTACTCTCTACCGGGTTGCTTCACTCCCTCCCCCCCTCCCCAGTTCATGCATTTACCTGGAGATGGGCATCTGAATAAATTCAGGTCATTTCCTTTTCCAAGCTTTCTTCTTTTACTGGTCCTTTAACTCGTTCCTTCAGCTCACTCTCCTTGCTCCATTCTTCCTGCCATTGACTCATCTTTTTAATCTCCACCTCAGCGTTTGAGATTCTTCCTCTTTTTATCCTTCTCTTTCCTTCCTTTATTCTTCTTCTCCTGTGTGTTTATGAAGGCCAACCCACATGTTATCATGCTTAGCCAGTGATGGGGTAACAAGTAATTCTCCGCTCCAGGTAGACAAGTAGGGCACGTATGTATCTCCAGTAAAGACCAGCCCCAGGGGGGTTGATTTTAGCACCTTCCGACTATGCCGATTGGCCCGTTCATCCGTTTCTTGGGAGTATGACCTGAGGTGTGAACAGTCACATAAGGCGAGTTAGCCCTCAATGAGGGCCCCCATTAGGAAGGAGCACACCATCAGAGACACTGATGATCATTGGGCACACTTCCACAATGGCCTCTGCAACAGGCAGATTGTGTTTTTGTCTATTTCAAAAAGGCATTTCATGCAGTGCCACACTTCAGACAGCTAACGAAGATGTGGGCATATGGAATAGGTTCACAGATTTGTGACTGGCTGGAAGACTTCCTAAGTAATAGAATGCAGTACTTTGTTCGTGATGGTGAGTGTTCATCACAGACGAGTGTATCGTCAGGTGTACCCCAGGGGATTGTGATAGGACCGCTATTATTGTCTATCTGTATAAATAATGTGGTGGACAGAGTAACTTGTAATTTGCGGCTGTTTGCTGATGATGCTGTGGTGTATGGGAGGGTGTCATCTTTAATTGATTGTAATAGCATACAGTATGACTTGGCCAAAATTTCTAGTTGGTGTGAAGCTCTAAATGGAGAAAAATGTAAGGTGATGCATGTGAGTAGCAAATACAATCCCATAATGTTCCTAATACAGTATTAGTAGTGAGCTTCTTGATGCAATTGCATCATTCAAATATCTAGGCGTAACATTGCAGAGCGATATAAAATGGAACGAACATGTAAGGACAGTTGTGAGTAAGGCGGACAGCCGACTTCGGTTTATTGGGAGAATTTCGGGAAGATGTACTTCATCTCTAAAGAAGACCACATATAAAACGCTTGTACGACTATGTCTTGAGAAATAGTTCAGAAGCGAACAGCTAGGTTCAACCAATGCGCTAGATTCACGGAAATGCTCCGGAATCTCAAATGGGGATCACTGGAGGAAAGACAAACTTCTTTTTGAGAAATTCTGTTGGGGAAATTCAGTGGCCCGGAATTTGAAGCTGAGTGTAGAACGATCTTGCTGCCGCCTACTTACATTTCACGTAATGATCACAAAGACAAGATAAGAGAAATTAGAGCTGGTACGGAAGCATATAGGCATTCTTTTTTCACTTGTTCTATTTGGGAGTGGAATAGAAAAGGAAATTCCTATTAGTGGTACAGTGTACCCTTCGCCACGCACCTTACTGTGGATTGCGGAGTATGTATGTAGATGTACCTTGACTTTGACCCAGAAACGAAAGCTAGATTAAACTCAGTCAAATTTTTAGTGGTTTCTTGAACTGATGGTAAAGATTTTTCTACAATAAATCCTTTTATCATTCAGAAGGGTATTGATGCTATCGCAGGTCCTGTGAAAATGGTCAGTGCCTTCCAGGCACAGAAATTGATTCGAGCCACACTCCTTCACACCTTCCCTGTTAAAGTGGAAGCTCATCACACTCTTAACTCGCCACAGGGGTTAGTCAACACTAGATCCCTTGACATGTTATCGGTTGAAGAAATCCAAGTCTACTTGTCTGATTAGGGTGGAACAGCCATCCAGAGTGATGAAAACACCTAGCAAAGAATTCATACTGACCTGTACCGTATTTTTTACATTTGACATAGTTGATCTTCCTTCTAAGGTAAAATGAAATAATTTCAGTTCACCCGAATGTGCCAAATCCTACGCGCTGTTATGAATGTCAAATGTTTAATCATATTCGTCAGTGTTGTCCCAAGGCAGCAAAACGTCTTCTGTGGCAGAGACATTCATGAGGGTGGCTGTCCACCTCCATCCCCTCGTTGCACGGGCGACCATGCTGCTTCAAGACTGCCCTGTCTACAAAGACAAGCAGGTTATCCAAGAGATTAGTATCAAACAGAAAGCTTCAACCTCTGCTACTCGGAAGATATTAGCCAGTAGGAAGCCAATTGTGCTCGCAGCAGGTAAACGCAGTGTTGTACTCGCCTCTTCTCGGCCTACTGAGGAGGTAGGCACAAAGACCTGCAATTTTACTTTCAGTGACTCAGTTGTATGATCGTAAAGCCCCAAGACTGCCTGTTCAATTTCCCCATTCTCTTCCTGTCACTTGAAAACCCAATAATTATCAGCTTCTCATAAATCACAGGCATCTAAACCAAATGCCCAGATTTCTAAAGAAAAGCCTGTCTGAGAAGACTTCTTACGAACTGAGTGTCCACAACCATCAACCGCGAATACATCTCACCAGAATTCTTCCAAAACAGCAGACAAGAAGTAGCTCTCCTTTCCTGCCACAGCACAACTTATCCAGCACTCCACTCACCAGTAGCCACCCCTGGCCTTCCTCTGTCTCACTGGGGTGCTCTACTGCTAGCCAATCAGCTGGCCTTTTACTGGTGGAAGAAGCTGCCCCTACTGACAAACCCCAGGAGGAGGCAGAAATTCCAGTCAAACCAATGGAACATGACTCTCCACCTGTCAAATGCAGTAGCAGTTCTCCCTTGAAGTCAGGCCCTCATTGCCCATTGAGGTGATCCCTCTAGCTTTTTCCTTCTTTTTCTATTCTCACTTCCTTCATGGCTCTTTTTCAATGGAATATTCGAGGTATTCATTCCAACAGAGAGAAATTAAAAATGCTACTTCACGTGCACCATCTGCTCACAATTGGTCTCCAAGAATCGAAGTTACGGCCACGTGATGATATCCATTTCTCACAATATAACTGTGTGTGATTTGACTTACCCCCTGTGGAAGGTATTCCAGCCCGTGGAGGAATTATGTTGGTCGTTCGAGAAGAAATCTATCGCCATCCCATCTCATTGCACACTCGTCTACAGGCAATTGCCGTCCGCATCACTCTCGCCACATTTTCCCTTTCTGTTTGTAATTTCTGTACCCCATCTCCATCTGCCTTTACTAGGGCAGATATGCTGCAACTCGTTGCTAGCTCGCTACCCCTTTTCTGTTGATTTGCGACTTCAGTGTCTAGTACCCCCTAGGGGGTTCTCCAGCATCTTGCCAGAGACGCTCCCTTTTAGCAGACCTTTTCAAACGTCTTAATTTCATCTATGTAAACACTGGTGCTCCAACTTTTCTTTCAGATGCAACGCGTACCTATTCCCACTTGGATCTCGCAATATGTACTTCTCAACTTGTGCGTCATTTTGAGTGGTATGCTCTTTCTGATATGTACTCGAGTGACCATTTCCCCTATATAAAACCCATCTCCTTCTTCATACTCTAACCCCATGTTCCACTAGCTGACTCGGGACTTTATTCCTCCATGGCCGGTTTTCCATGATAAGAATTTCTCCAGCTGCGACAGTCAGGTCGAATACCTCACAGAAATTATTCTCACCACTGCCAAATATTCCATACTTCGTACTTCCTTTTCTCCATGTAGAATCCCAATCTCCTGGTGGACTGCAACATGTAGTGATACTATTTGAGCCCGTAACATGCTCTACGCATATTTCAGCGCCCCCTCAATGAGGGTGAATTGTGGCAACTACGAGTGCAATGATGTCATGTCATCAAGGAAAGCAAAAAGTTTGCTGGACTGCTTTCATTAGTTTGTTCAATAGATTTACTCCATCTTCGATTGTCTGGGGTGACCTGCGACGGTTATCTGGCACTAACGTCCACTTCATGATTCCTGGCTTGTGGACCCTGCCAATATATGCAATGCTTTATGCCAATCTTTTGCAAAGGGTTCGAGCTCCGCTCATTACCACCCTGCCTTCCTCACTCGAAAACAGACAGAGAAGGCAAGACCAGCTCGTTTCCAATCTCTAAATCGTGAAAGTTATAATGCTATGCAGGAGCTCGACCATGCTCTAGCCCTGTCCCAGTATTCGGATCCGGGGTCTAATGCCATTCATACTCAGATGCTGAAGAACTTTTCTCCTGTGGCTAAATGCTTTCTTCTTTGGACTTACAATCACATATGGATTTCAGGTTGGGTTCCCACACGTTGGCATGAATCAATTGTTGTTTCCATACCAAAACCAGGGAAGGAACAATCATCTTCCTGCTGGTTATCACCCCATTTCTTTCACCAGCTATGTCTGCAAGGTGATGGAATGCACGGTTTATGCTCGGTTAGCTTGGCTACTCGATTCTCGCCACCACCTCACCAATGTCCAATGCGGATTTCATAGGCAGCACTCTAGTATTGACCACCTTGTTACCTTATTGATCTGTATCATCAATACCTTTTGCTGAAAGCACCAGATGGTGGTTGTATTTTTTTATTTGGAAACGTCCTATGACACTTGTTTGAGGGCGAGCATTCTTTGCACCCTTCATATATTTGGCTTTTGCAGCTGCCTCCCCCTTTTTATTGGACTGATGGTTCAGGGTATGAGTGGGCTCTGTTTGTCACACACCTTTCACCAGGTGAAGGAGGTGGCACAAGGCCCTGTGTTGAGCATCACACTTTTCGCCACAACAATCAACCCCATTATGGATTGCCTTCCAGCTGATGTCTCAGGTGCCCTCTTTGTGGATGACTTCGTGATCTACTGCAGCGCCCAGAGTACGTGTCTCCTGGAGCGCTGTCTTCAGCGTTATCTTGACCGTCTTTATTCTTGGGGTGTTGCCAATGGCTTCCATTTCTCTAGTGAGACAACAGTCTGCATCAATTTCTGGAGGTACAAAGCATTTCTCCCACCCACTCTTCATCTTGGCCCCGTTGCTCCCTCATTTGTGGAGACAACGAAATTTTTAGGTGCTAACATTGGATAGGAAACTTTGCTGGTCACATCATGTGTTGTATCTGGCTGGCCGAAGTACTCGTTTCCTTAACTTTCTCCATGTTCTTAGCAGTACGTCATGGGGAGCAGACTGAACTGTCCTCCTTCACCTCTACTGGTCCATTTTCTGCTCAAAACTGGATTACAGGAGCTCTGTCTACTCTTCTGCACCACGGTCAATTTTATGCCGTCTCAACTCGATCCACCCTCGGGGGGCTACGCTTGTCAATTGGAGCATCTCACACAGGCCCTGTTGAAAGTCTTTATGCCGAAGCTGCTAAATTACCATTGAACCATTGGCACGATATACTACTATTTTGGTATGCATGCCGCTTTCGGTCGATGCCCAACCACCCATCCTATCCCTCATTCTTCAGTTACTCCCTCGATCACCAATATGGGCTGTCTGCAACTCCTTTGCTCCCTCCCGAGTTTGTTTTCGTCACCTGCTCCAACAACTCGATTTTACCCTTCCAACTACCCTTTGAATGCGTTAGAGCCCAACGCCACTGTGGCTCCAGGCTCAGGTTTGTGTTCACCTTGAAGTCAGCTTGCTTCCGAAAGAGAGTATTCTGGCTTCGGTATACCGCTCGAGGTTTGTCAAACTTCATTCACGTCTTAATAAAAGCACTTTTATCTATACAGGTGGCTCCAGGAACACTGGTGGTATCTTGACCAGTGTTCAGATTTCACAGCTGAGCTTTTTGCTGTCTATCAGGCTGTTCTAGATATCCGCTGCCATCTCCATCCTGCCTCATGTCACCTTTTCTGACACTCTATGCCATTCAGAATCTTAGAGACCCGTATACAGTCCACCCTGTCATGCATCAAATCCAATGCTTCCTTCAGTTGTTAGTGGATGACAGTTCTGACATTCGCTTTCTGTGGGTACCTGGCCACATAGGTGTGCCTGGGAACGAGGCTGCTAATGCTGTGGCTAAAGCTGCAACCTTCCTACCTCGGACAACTTCCTTCTGTGTCCCATCCAGTGATATTCAAGGGGCTATTTGCTGACCATTTTATCACCGTGGTATAGTTTGTGGTCCTCGCTTCATGCCAATTAGCTTATATCCATTAAACCGATCCCAACAACTTGGAAGATAAACTCGTGCTCCTCTCAGTGATAGGAAATAAACTTGGCCTGGTTGCAGATCGAACATTGCTGGTTCAGCCACCGCCACTCCTGTGGTCACCCGCTGACAGTGCACCATGTTTTAATGACCTGTTCTAATCATACTGCGCATGGCAGTGCGCGGTATTAATATGTTTGTAAACAGCGTGTGTGAATTTGCGATTCTTTAGGGTCCCATATCTCAGGTTTTATTCATCTCAGAGTGAAGGATAGATGTTGGCCTAGTGATTATTTGTGTACATACTAGAAGAATGGGTGTACTATAGCTATCATACAGCACATAGTCAAAATTTTCAAAGTTACACACTTCCTGGAAACCATCCAAATTGAGCAAATCATTTGGCTTTTGTACGTGACATATAGTCTATGGTAGGCTTTAAATGGCTTACGAAAGAACTATTCATTCATTTCATTTCATTTCATTTCAGAAAATCTAAAAAAAAAAAAAAAAACAGGATTTTTGGGATGGTCACTTCGATACTTTCTATTCATAGCAAATCTTCAAAATTTTTACCATATGTTCTTATGATGATATTCTCAAGGCTGTTTTTAAATTTTTTCGATATTGTTATCCGTTACCGAGATCTAATGGTTGAAACTTATCATAGTTTTGCACAAAATAACAAAACGCGACTTTTAGCAGTTTTAGTACCATGAATCGCAAATCCACCCCCATGAACCACAGACCTTGCCGAGGTGGGGTGGCTTGCATGCCTCAACGATGCAGATAGCCGTACCGTAGGTGCAACCACAACGGAGGGGTATCTGTGGAGAGGCCAGACAAACGTGTGGTTCCTGAAGAGGGGCAGCAGCCTTTTCAGTAGTTACAGGGGCAACAGTCTGGATGATTGACTGAGCTGGCCTTGTAACATCAGCTAATGTGGCTTTTCCACACAGCTACTGCGAATGGCTGAAAGCAAGGGGAAACTACAGCCGTTATTTTTCCCGAGGGCATGCAGCTCTACTGTATGGAAATATGATGATGGCATCCTCTTGGGTAAAATATTCCGGAGGTAAAATAGTCCCCCATTCGGATCTCCGGGCGGGGACTACTCAGGAGGATGTTGTCATCAGGAAAGACAATACTGGCATTCTACGGATCGGAGCGTGGAATGTTAGATCCCTTAATCGGGTAGGAAAATTAGAAAATTTAAAAAGGGAAATGGATAGGTTGAAGTTAGATATAGTGGGGATTAGTGAAGTTCGGTGGCAGGATGAACAGTATTGCCACCTCGGCAATGTCTGTGGTTCATGGGAGCGGATCACAGGAGTAGGATTGATAATTAATAAGAAAATAGGAATGCGGGTAAACTACTTTGAGTAGCACAGTGATTGCATTATCATTGTCAAGATAGATTCGAAGCCAACACCGACAACAGTAGTACAGGTTTATATGCCAACTAGCTCTGCCGATGATGGGGAGACTGAAGAAATATACGAGGAGCTAAAGGAAATTATTAAGACAGTTAAGGGAGAGGAAAACTTAATTGTCATGGGAGACTGGAATTCGGTAGTAGGAAAAGGAAGAGAAGGAAAAATAATAGGTGAATATGGACTGGGCAGGAGGAATGAAAGAGGAAGACACCTGGTAGAATTTTGCACGGAACATGATTTAATCATAACAAACACGTGGTTTAAGAATCACAAAAGAAGGTTGTATAGGTGGAAGAGACCAGGAGACACCAGAAGGTATCAGATAGCTTTTATAATGGTAAGGCATAGATTCCGGAACCAGGTTATAAACTGCAGGACATACCCAGGGGCAGATATAGACTCTGACCATAACTTGTTAGTCACGAACTGTAGGCTGAAGCTGAAAAAACTGCAGAAAGGTAGGAAAATAAGGAGATGGGACTTGGATAAATTGAGGGAAAGTGAAGTTCTGGAGAATTTCAGAGGGAGATTTAGGCAACAATTGACAGAAACGGGGGGAAATAAAACAGTAGAAGAGGAATGGGTAGCATTGAGAAATGAAATAGTGAAGGCAGCAGAGGACAAAATAGGTAGAAGGCAAGACCTACAAAAAATCCTTGGATATCACAGGAAATACTAAATTTAATTGATGAAAGGAGAAAATATAAAAATGCAGTAAATGAAACGGGCAAAATGGAGTACAGACGACTAAAAAATGAGATTGACAGGAAGTGCAAAATGGCTAAGCAGGAGTGGCTAGAAGCCAAATGCAAATCTGTAGAAGAATGTATAAGAAGGGGAAAAGTAGATACCGCCTACAGGAAAATAAGAGACATTTGGGGACAAGAAAAGCAACTCTACGAATATCAAGAACTCAGATGGGAAACCAGTTCTCAGCAAAGAAGGGAAAGCTGAAAGGTGGAAAGAGTATATAGAGCAGCTCTACAAAGGAAATGAACTTCGAGACAATGTTGTAGGAAGGGAAGAGGAAGTAGATCAAGATGAAATAGGAGATACTATACTGAGAGATGAATTTCACAGAGCCTTGAAAAACCTAGGTCGGAACAAGGCCCCAGCCGTAGATGACATACCCTCAGAGCTACTAAAGTCTCTGGGAGAGCCAGCTTGACAAGACTATTTGAACTGGTGTGTAGGATGTATGAGGCAGGCGAAATGTAATAATCCCCATTCCAAAGAAATGAGGTGTAGACAGGTGTGAAAATTATAGAACCATCAGTTTGATAAGTCATGGTTGCAAAATTTTAACACGAATTATCTACAGGAAAATGGAAAAGCTGGTAGAAGCTGACCTCAGGGAAGATCAGTTTGGATTCAGGAGGAACATAGGAACCCGGGAGGCAATACTCACTTTACGTCTTATCTTAGAAGATAGATTAAGGAAAGGCAAACCTACATTTTTAGCTTTTGTGGATTTGGAGAAAGCATTTGACAATGTTGACTGGAATACACTCTTTCAAATTCTGAAGTCAGCAGGGGTAAAATACAGGGAAAGGAGATTTATTTACAACTTGTGCAAAAGCCAGACCGCAGTTATTAGACTCAAAGGGCATGAAAGGATAGCATCAGTTGAGAAGGGAGTAAGACAGGGTTGTAGCCTTTCTCCGATGTTATTCAATTTGTACATCGAGCAGACGGTGAAGGAAAGCAAGGAAAAATTTGGAATAGGGATTAAAGTTCGGGTTGGAAGAAATAAAAACATTGCGTTTTGCTGATGACATTGTAATTCTGTCAGAGACAGCAAAGGACCTGGAAGAGCAGTTGAATGGAATGGACAGTGTGTTGAAGAGAGAATATAAAATGAACATTAACAAGAGCAAAACAAAAATAATGGAATGCGGTCTTAGAAAGACGGGCGATGCTGAAGGAATTAGATTAGGTAACGAAACAATGAAGGAGGTAGATGAGTTTTGTTACTTGGGTAGTAAAATAACATGCAATGGTTGCAATACAGAGGATATAAAATGCAGAATGGCAATGGGAAGAAAAGCATTTCTGAAAAAGAGAAATTTGCTAACATCGAATATTAATTTAAGGGTAAGGAAGTCTTTTCTGAAGGCATTTGTGTGGAGTGTTGCATTGTACGGGAGTGAAACATGGGCGATAAGCAGTGCGGACAGGAAGAGAATAGAGGCTTTTGTTTGACATGTGGTGCTACAGAAGAATGCTGAAGATTAGGTGGGTAGATCGCATAACTAATGAAGAGGTACTGAACAGAATTGGTGAGAAAAGGAATTTTTGGCATACCCTGACTAAAAGAAGGGATCGCTTGGTAGGACACATTCTTAGACATCGAGGAATCGTAAATTTAGCATTGGAGGGAAGTGTGTGGGGTAAAAATCGCAGAGGGAGACCAAGAGACGTGTATAGTCAGTAGATTCAAGTGGATGTGGGTTGCCGTTCTTATGAGGAGATGAAAAGGCTTGCTAAGGATAGAGTAGAGTGGAGAGCTGCATCAAACCAGTCTCCGGACTGAAGACCATAACAACAATCGCAAATATCTAAATAAGTAACCATAGAAAATTGTTCAAATATTTACAATACATCCTATAGACGGCATTTTTCAGTTTTCATAAATCTTACTCCGTTAGCAAGATACGGCCGAGAAACCGCAATATTTTGCCAGAAAAGGTACATATTGTGGTGAAAGACGGCATTCGGACAGCTCTGAAACTTGCCATGCAATTTGAAAAAAGGTACTTGGCAAAAAAAATTGATTTTTGTACATCGTAAAGATTGAAATCTTCGGTCAATGAAGGGGTGATTTTTGTTTTCATTTACTTTACAATTAATATGCAGCATCCGGTTTAGTGATCTATTGCAACATATTTTTTAAACAGTTTGCAGAGGTAAAAACACACTGCGTAGACTTCTCGTATGGTCGATTTTAGGTTACACATAGCTTCGTATGAAATGTAGATAAGATACCAAAATTTTATTTAAAGTTTAGAGCAGAATGATATATTATGTGGTTCTTGAGATAGCGGTCCGTGAATGACAGCCCACGACAGTAATAGGTTCGGAAACACAATTTCTGATTGTGAGGTAACGTATCTTGAGGAATAGTAAATGACTAAAATGTTATGTGTATGTTGCTTAGGTGTTCATCTGGAAAATCCATTTCCGGTTTTTGGAAATGTGTATTCGTTATAGCGGTATGCTACAAAAATCATAATTTTTTGTATCAAAAGATCCAACTGTGTGCATTGGCAAATCTACACTTCTAGTCATGGCAAATTGTCAATATTTTTATGGAAAGTTTTGAAATATAAAATACTATCCAAATTTTACTCACCATTGATTTCTTGTTCTATAAGCAGTACACTCTGATGTAATTGGAAAAAGACAGGAACCAGCTGAAAAATGAGCACAGAAAAGGTGAATATGTTCTCTGACACAAAAGTGTGGAACCGCTCCATCATTCCGACTTCCTCACCAAAAATTTTGGCATGCGAACATATTCACACTTTTTTCGGCTGAATGTGAGTAGGACAGACAGTACAACAGGCAGAGAGAGAGAGAGAGAGGGAGAGCCATATATGATGGAACAGAAAAAAGTGTCAGTTCAGGAGAAAGGCATATGCATGAAAACAGCAGTGAGAACCGAAACGAGATGTCAGAAGTCAGGAACAGTGGCAACTACAAAGTAAAAGACAGATGGAAAAACAGTGGGAAACTGAGACGAATGGAGACCGTACACAAAGCATGAGCGTGTGGCTCTCCAATACTATAGTACGAAATAATTCGTCCAATTTTTCCCGTTCCCAGTGCCCGTGTGCTGAAGTTTGCCGGTCAACGGGTCAAACCCCAAGCAAAACATCCCCATGGACATATATCTAAAGGAGACAAACGTGATTGAAGACAATGAAAGCTGCTCTGAGAAAGAAACGATACTGGTAACAGGACAGGAAGTGAATGGGACAATGTCAGTGGGGCAGAGAGACGATGAAAATGGCAGAAACAGACAGTGGTGAGGAATCGCGAGGGAGAGGGATGAAGACGTTGAAAGTCTGACACAGACAGAAAGCGGCAGTGGGAGAGATAGGAAACAAACGGACAGAGACATATATAGACACTGACAGTGAGACAACATTGCTGACTATGACAGCTTAACTGGGCAAAAGTATTTACAAAGTTATGCATTAAAAGTGTGCGAGTATGTTCGCATATCGAAATTTTTGGTGAGTAAGTCTGAATGAGGATTGAGGCAGCTGGTTCCACACTTTTGTGTCAGAGAAAATATTCGCCTTTTTTCAGCTGGTATTAATCATGTTTGTCTTGCACTTAATCTGCCATAAACTCTAGAGGAAATTTTAACTGACAATGCACGAGCAGCTGCTTGGATCTTGCGTTTTATAAAGATGACTAATTTATCAAAGGACATTTAATTCTTCATCTTGATATAGGTATTTTACCTTATGTTGGTAGTGTTGATTAAACATCAAATGTAATTTTCTTGAAGAAAATAAACATTTATTAAAATTCTGCTAAAGAACAATAACTTTGGCGTGTCTAGAAATCACCATGACCACTGAACAACAGCACATCTAAAAAATAATAATAATAATTAAATAAATAAAATAATAATTAGGGATGGGTCGAATCCCAATTTTACTGAATCGAATCCGAATACCGAATCTTAAATATAACATGCGCCGAACCCGAATCGAATCTCGAACCCAAATAATGTGTCAACTCAAGTATAAGTATTTAAAAAGAATTACTACCCTATCACAGCCAGTGATGAAGATAAAGCCTTCTGTGATGGATCTCAAATGACAATATTACAGTAAAATTTATCTCTCTTAAAAGAAATTTTTATGAAACTTTTGAGATATATCTTGTTTAGATGCTCTAAAAGATAATAAGAAACTTTCTTCACTCTATTACCAACTGTTTCATTTGATGAAATAATTGCATAATGAAGTCTTACAAAGGAAAGAATAACTTTTTTCCTTTTTTAAAGGTGAAGAATCAAAAATAAAACCTGAAAATGTGAGTAGATATTTTGGAAGTTTGAAAAATAGGTTCTTAAAAAAGTAGGATGTGTAAATGTTTAATGATTTTATAGTCACTTATATAAGCCGTTATAAAATTTATTATACATCCAAAGCTAATTTATCTTGTTGGTTAAATTGTACGACGCTTCTCGCCCCGCTGCAGCGGTTATGTTGGCACCAATGGTAATGACGGCAACTCAGATGACCAATAAATGTTTTTTTTTTTTTTTTTCGTGGCATCTTCAAAAAAAAAAAATTATTATTTTTTTTTTTTTTTTTTTTTTTTTTCTGAACGGGCAACGGTACATACAAGAAACTGTCAACCAAAGAGCAGGTACAGTATTAATTTAGCTGCGAGTGAAACGAGCAGCATTAAAACTTACTCTGTACCTCCTGAAAAATATTAACGCAATTCTACACTTCATTGTTCATCTGTTGCCAACATAAGAACTGAAGCCCGGCGAGAAGCGTCGTAAAATTTTACCGAATGAAGTGTAGAATTGCGTTAATATTTTTCACGAGGTACAGAGTAAGTGTTATTGCTGCTCGTTTCACTCGCAGTTAAATTAATACTGTACCTGCTCTATGGTTGACAGTTTCTTGTATGTACCCTTGTCCATTAAGAAAAAAATAATTTTTGTTTTAATTGAAGTTGTCAGGAAAAAACATTTATTGGTCATCTGAGTTGCCGTCATTACCATTGGTGCCATCATAACCATTGCAGCTTGGCGAGAAGCGTCATACAATTTAACCGGATTATTATTGAAACAGGCGTCAGATGTTTGTTTAATTGACGTTATCCCGCCTGAATGGCGCACGATTAGAACTTTTTTTTTCACATACGGTAGTAAATAACTTTCTTCTTGAAATCCGAGTGCTTCTCTATGGTTCACATACTCCAGCACTACACAAAATTCGACGAAGGAATACGCGAAATTAGAATGAGACAACTCATGCAAGAATCGTAGGTGATGTCCTAGGAGCCGTGTACGCCGAATGAAGCGGCAATGCGATCGATATATATCGGATAGTGTTTCAGATAGAAACGATAGGTCTGTGCGATAGATATCGAAGAAGCGAATGCTATGATTTTTACGAATATGTAATGATTTTAAAGGATGTGTTTAATCAGGAACCTAAGAGTACAACGTAACTTGTGAGTGAACAAGTTGTACTCTAAGGTTCCTGTTTAGCCACATCCTTTAAAATCATGACATATTCATAAAAATCATAACATTCGCTTGTTTGAATACTGGTACCTATAGTGTAGTCTAACGACCATAGTTTTGACTGAAAAGTCCATTGACAACGAATTAAGGCCGATTCACACTGTCCGTCACGTCAGCGTCACGTCACGGATCCGTCACATCAAGTTGTATTTACACTGTCCGTCACGTCAATTCGCTTTTTCCAGTACTCCATGTTGAAAGTGAGGTTATAAGTGGCGACGTGTTATGTACAAAGTCATAATACTGTAATTGAAGAAACAACAACGCTAAATGTTATTGATTGCCAAAATCAACTTTACAATGTATGTTTTGGGCTATCTTAATGTGGTAAAGTGCTGGGAACTGAAACATCTCAAAACATAGACATCTATTTTAAAACGAAAAAATAAAGTTTCTTACTACTGCTAGCGGAGCGAGAGTTGAATGTCTGATGTATATCGATTGTATTGCCGTTTCATTCGATGTATACGTTTCCTACGAAATTACCTGTTACCAACGTGACCTGCTACATTTGAAGTTGAGCAATACTAAAGTTCTATTTCCTTCGTTGAATGGTGTGTTAAAATTCAATAGTCGTAAATAAAGTGGTAATTAGACTCGCCGGAAGACGAAAACCGATTTTCGTAAACCGTTTTTCGCTTTTGGAGTGTTTACATGACCAACCAAAAGCGAAATTGGGAAATCTGTTTACGAAATCCGGTTTTGGGAGACGAGACGGAAAACTTACTTGTGGCGGCTCCTAGTGCCATTTTTTCAGAACTTCGTTCGTTTTGTACTCGATTTAACCCCGTTTTATGACGTCACGTCTTTCAGCGGATCTATGAAACAATAATGTAAATAACGCAAACGAAAGCGCACTGTTATGCAAAGTTAACTACAACATTCGTAACTGAAGGTTTCCATATAAACTTTGGATTCGGGATTCGGTAGTATTCGGCCATTATGCATCGAATCTCGAATCCGAACCCAGTGTGCTAGATTCGGCGAATCTGGATTCGGCCGAACCACTCGGACACAACCCTAATAAAAATAAAATAAAACTAGTTCATGGAATCTTCAATTTTCACCTTCAGAGAGTAAGAACACACACACACACACACACACACACACACACACACACAATAGTATACATACATAACATTGAATAAATCAATCATATGTCAGAGAATCAGCTGCCTATTAGGTGGTATGTAACTCACATTAGCCTTATTCTCTTTAACCAGTTGACGAATATAATGGTACCTTGTTTCTGTATGTTTTGAACGTTCATAAAACCTTGAACCATTAATGAATTTGAGAGCTCTTTGGTTATCTATTTGTAAAAAGGAACTGAAGTCTTACTAACGGCTCTAATTTCTTTCAGAAGTTGATCCACCATACAAGTGATTTACAGGCTTCACTCACAGACACACATTTTGCCTCCATTGAAGAAAGAGCAACACACTCCTGTAATTTACTCTCCCAAACAACTGGCCCTCCGTGGAACTTGGCTAGAATGCCACTTGTTGACCGTCTAGTCCCTCTGCCCCACCATGATCTGCAGCACTGTAAGTTTCAATATTACAGTTGTCATCTTTTATGAACTGAATACCATCTGTTATTGTTGACTTTAGATACCTAAGTATCTTGTTAAGCAACACAAAATGTGCCTGTGTTGGTGAGTCTTGAACTCTTGATGCAACATTAATAGCATTTGATAAATCTGGCCTTGCTTGTGTCAAATACATCAAAGTTCCAACCATTCCTTGATATAGCTTAGTATTATTATTAGTATTCACCTGGCATCCATCCTGTTTCAATAGGTAAAGTCAATGGTTTTGCTTCCAGCATGCCATATTTCTCTAAAATTATCTTCACATATGCTGATTTGAATGCAGTTCTCAAACTTCTTGATTTGTAAACCTAAGGAGTAATTAACCTTTTCCACAGTGATCTGAATACTTTACCCAACTGTTCTATAAACTTGGATGTTGCATCAGTGGAGTCTCCAGTCCATCAACAACTTAAAACAATATTAGGTTTTCACCATAGAACATACATGGATCTGAATGGCTCTACCATAAATTATATTCAGTAAGAAACTTGACAAGATATTCATACCAGAATTTTGAGGCTTTCTTTAAACCATATAGACTCTTCAATAATTTGCATACACGTCCTGTACCATTGTCAAAACCCTCTGGTTGATACATGTATATTTCTTCCTTCAAAATACCATTAAGAAATTCTGTCCTCACATCAAATTGCATTATACACCAATCATGTTGAATTGCAACATTCAACAGGGATCTCATTGTCTCAGATCTTGCAACAGGGCTAAATGTGTCAACATGATCTATTCCTAAGCTCCTAGTGTATCCTTTTGCCTCCAGGCGAGCCTTATACCGAACCACTTAATTATTTGCATTTAATTTCGTAGTAAAGACCCACTTTTTTCAATTAGCTTGTTTGGTTTCTCTTTGTACACTAGTTCCCATGTTTCATTTTTCTGCAGCGCATTTATTTCTTCCTCCATTGCTTTTTTCCATGCTTCAGAATTTTCGGACTGCATTGCTTCTTTACAGTTCCTTGGTGTTCCACAAAGCAACATCATTCTTGGTTTATGGTTTGAATCGTCACAGTAGCAAGGTTTCTTGAAATTCCGTCGTTCACGTAAATTATGGCTTCCTTTTTCCTCATGTCTTACCCCCTAATTACTTTCAGCTTGTTCCTCAGTGTCATTGAAATTGCTGCTAACCCTTTAATGACTTACAGTTACATCTTGGTTAACAGAATCAGTTTGAATGTCCTCTTCAAAATAAAAATTTTCATATTCTGCAGTATCTTCATCTTTATCTGATACATCAACAACATTTTTAGTCTTATGAGTAAGTGATTTCTGTAATTGTTTGACTGCAAACTTTACATCTCTGCAAACACAAACACATCTTTTTTCAGGAAAATAAATATGGTACCCATAATCATCGTAACCAACCACATATCCTTTAGAAGATTTAGCATCAAACTTCTTCCATTTCTGTGTAGGAATCCATGCATAACATTCTGTTCCAAAAATCACTAAATTTTCAAAACTACTTTTCTTATTCATAAATATTACCTGTCATTTTGGTGGGACCAGTTCTGCTAAGAGTGTATGTAGCAGCCACAATAGCCTCACTCCACAATGCCTTTGGCAAATATTCAGCAGAGCAAAGCCAAGAACGTGCCATCTCACAAAGAATTCTGTTTTCCCGCTCGGCAACTCCATTCTGCTGAGGAGTACATGGTGCAGTTATTGAATGTTTCAGCCCAACTGAGTCAGCTAACTTCTGTATTTCTTTGTTGTGGAACTCCTTGCCACCGTCTGTACGTAATTCTCTTACAGTAACATCTGCCTGACTCTTCATCATCACAATGAATAATTTAGTCTTTGTGACACAGAAGGTATGGTACTATAAAATTGGAAAAGTCGTCCTTAAAAATAGCAAAGTATCTATGACCCCGCAACTCAATTTCCTCCATTGGTCCACAAATATATGCATAAAATAATTCTCCAGGCTTTGTTGGTTTCTGCACTCTTTCACCAAATGCCAGACGATTGTTTACAATAGACACACCCTTCGCAAAGGCTATTATCAAACATTGTCTCGATACCATGATCCTTCAGGAACTGGTGCACACAGCGTTTATTTTGATGACCCATTCCTTCGTGCCACCTCTGTAAAGTGTCATCAGTTTCAGCAACGACACAGGACTTTACTTTACGAACAACTTTGGCAGCTAACAATAAAGCTTATTTTCAGCAATGGCTGTAGCAACAGCAATCGGAATATCATTTTTGAAAAATACCCATGATTCCATCATTTCAATTACTTTATTTATTCCCATTTGTGTTGCCTTCTTGACAGAAAATAAGGTTGTAAGATCCATCAGGACAAAATCAGACATCTTCAAAATATCGTTCTGTCCATTAAAAACCTTTACATCAAATCGACCTGTGCCAAATGCTTCAATTTGCACACGATTCTCGGCACTATCCATCTTCCTTGGCGTTTTAAAAGGTTCATATGTAGTATACCAGGCACGCTGATTTGTTGCGCAGTGCGTCGCACTAGAGCTTCTTACAGGAGCCTTGTGTCGCACCACTGTCAATGTACCACTCAGCACAGTCATCCACTAGAAAACTACTGTTGCGTTTCACCATTAAAACTTTACGTAATATAGCACATGTTTCATCTTCGTTCACGCAAACATTCGCACATTCATTTCATTTACAGTATGGCCTTTTTTCTTACATTTGAAACACACTAGGCATGTTTTGCACTGTTTCGATAAGTGACCTACTTTACCGCTAAAAAAGCATTTTCTATCTTCATTTCATTTGTGATTAGACGTTTGTAATGCGTCTGTTTCGGTATTTTTTTGCGCCTTTGTCGCTGTTTATTAATCTTCATTTTCGACATAATTGCTGAAGCAACACTATATCACTCTCTGTAATTCTTATTTCATAATTTAAACGCCTTTTTTTGCAATTTATTCCACGTCTTCTCTTCCGCAGGTAAATCGTGTTGTTATATAAATGTAGTCAAATTCTTTTGGCAAAGTTTGCAAAAAACGTGCACAAAGGTCACCATCTTCGATCGGCTTGTCTAGCAAAGTACAGTAAGTTGAGTTTTTATTTCATTTAATTGCGCTAAATGGCCGTGTATACCGCCAGATGCTTCCCACACAATGTTGTGAAATTTATGTCGAAGCAAAGTTTTCGGCTGAGTGAACATCATAAATCTTGTGTAGCTTATCCCAAATCTAGCAGCACATCGAGGAAAAAGGTGATAACGTCGAAGAAGAGAACCCTATTGCGGATAGTGCCTAATAACTTTGTATCCGTGAAATTTTGCTGCATTATGTACACGAACTCGCAGAACTTTGTTTCTCAGGGATAGCGTGGCGAAGAAGAATGCACTAAATTTAATGATCAGAGCATCATCTGTGGACTAGGCCTACTGGGGATACCACAAAAAAAAAAATAAATAAATAAATAAATAAATAAATAAATAAAAAATAAAAAAAATGCGGCAGTTACTCTACCTCATGGTGGTGTGGAAATGAGTTTTTTCGTCAATACGCGTGTTGCAGTTTTCTTTGCGGCGCTTTTAATCTGAAACTATTCATTTCACAAAAAAGGCTAGGACACAAATTGTAGGAAATTTTCTCTAGTATAATTTATCTCGTAACTATTTTCATCGTGAAATGCGTCGGAAAGGAGATATCGTCAAAAAACTGTTATTGGGCGCAATGTTTTTCAATATGCCCGTGCGAGCGGCAAAGATACGAGGTGGCAAAGTGAAAATTCGAAAAGAGCACATCCAAATCTACAAGTATACCAATTTTCAAAACTTTCCAGGTAACCCCCTTTTTGGACACCAAATGACTGGACTATATATATCTCGCAGTTTTGGTTTTATAACTCGCAGTAAGGTGTTTCAGGCTAACAGCTCATCAAAGATGTATAACAAAATCGTATCCGGATCAATTTGCTATAACTAAATGTAAATGAAAATACACATTAACAAAAAAACACCTAAGGTCTACAATAGATAATTATGACATGTAGATGCCATAGCGTAGTGGATAGAACAGTAGCTAACCAATTTGGAAGTAAGGGTCAAATCTTTCACCGATTTTTTTTTTTTTTATTTTTTTATCACATTGTAGTAGTTAGTTATTCATAACATATTGTGGGATTACCTTATTCATATAACAGTAGTATGTTACACAGTACTCGATGTTAATTGTAGAGGGGACTGAGGCGCTCCTGTCACGGTGTGCACGGCCACTACGGTCGGGGGTTCGAATCCCCCCTCGGGCATGGATATTTGTGCCGTCCTTAGGTTTAGTTAGTTCATAAGTAGTTTGCAAGTTTAGGGACGGATGACGCTCTAGTTAAGTCCCATAAGCTATATAAACATTTGAACAGAAGTAAGCTAGAAACTACTTTCCTCTCATTATTTTGATGTGGTTGTCAGCGACAAAAAGTTTAAAGTTTGTTGTAACAAAATGCTGTGTCAGGAATAGGTGTCATCAATTTGGAAATTTGTGTGAGACTAAAAAATGGAGAATGAAACTACAGCAAGTGATAAGACTAGCAATGATATTTTTGTTTTTCCTTCACAAAAATATTTGACCTTTGTTCCAAGTATGTTAGGTTTCCGAGAAAATGGTAAGTGACAAACGTATGGGAAACGCTTAAATTGCTGGTAGGCCTAAATGAAATACGTATCAGTGTCATTCACACTATTCGCTAGTCAAAAACATTTGGCTGTTTATTCTCTAATATCTCGTAATATTGCTTGTTTGCCCCCAGTATTTTGCTGCTTAGTTTCGAATACGTGGAGATTTTCGAGAGTGTGGTTTTATTTATACTCCTTACTTATCACCAATATTTGGCAATTTATTTGTGAATATGTCACGATTATAGGGTATGTGGTTAACAGCGAACCTAAGAGGATAACTTTAATTTCTTTTGCAAATGTATACAGCATACTCAGAACATCGTCGTCTGCTGGCATATGTTTGTCAGTATGGCGTACCTCACTGGCTGACAGCTAGCGAGTCCTCATTGGTCGGAGACAATTTCTGCGTGTCGAAATAAGGACTCGTGTCGACAGGCTGATGTATCGTATTCAGCTCCTGATGACGCTTGCCTAGCGTGTCATTAAGCTCACCCTAATTGTGAAGGATGCTTGCATGGGCGCCCATTTCGATAAATCTCGAACGCGCGACGACTTTTCAATATGTGGTGCATTTCGATATGTTCCAAGATAGCGCGTATTGTTTACAGTTCAAATTGTGTTGTCAAGGTAGCAAACATGAGTCTGACTTATATGATTTTCAACGTAATATGAATGCGAGTGGTTTTGTTTCCCTTACGTGGAGGAACTTAATTCCGCCAGGAAAACACCCATCTCCTTTTAATACTGTCATTATTTTACCAATAAAACCATACATTTGACAGAAGTTCAAATTCTTCCAAAAATTTACACACGCGCGAATGTTTCATTTTATCATAATCATTAGAGACTGATTATGCCTTTCAGCGTTCAGTCTGGAGCATAGTACCTCTAATAAAATTCCTCCATGATCCCCTATTCAATGCTAACATTGATGCCTCGTCTGATGTTATGCCTTTTACTTCAAAATCATTCTGCGCCGAATCTAAGTACTTTCTTCTAGGTCTACCTCTACTTCTCTTACCCTCCGCTGCCGAGCTCATGAGTCTCTTAGGTAACCTTGCTTCTCCCATGTGTGTAACATGACCCCACCATCTCAGTCTGTTCGCTCTAACTGCTTCATCTATGGTGTTCATTCCCAGTTTTTCTTTGATTTCCTCATTATGGACACTCTCGTGCCATTGTTCCATCTGTTAGTATCTGCAATCATTCTTGCTATTTTCATATCTGTAACCTCTACCTTATGAATGAGGTAACCTGTATCCACCCAACTTTCACTCCCATACAACAAAGTTGGTCGAAAGATAGAGCGGTGCACTGCTAACTTAGCCTTGGTACTTACTTCCTTCTTGCAAAAGACAGTAGATCTTAGCTGAGCACTCACTGCATTAGCTTTTCTGCACCTCGATTCCAGTTCTTTCACTATGTTGCCATGCTGTGAGAAAATACTTCCCAGGTATTTTAAACTGTCTACCTGTTCTAACTTTGTTCCTCCTATTTGGCACTCAATCTGTTTAAATCTCTTTCCCACAGACATTACTTTTCTTTTGGAGATGATCTTCATATCACAATCCTTGCACCTCTTGTCGAGCTCTGAAATATTAGTTTGCAACCTTTCAATTGAATCGGCCATTACAACTAAGTCATCCGCATATGCGAGACTGCTTATTTTGTTTTCACCTATTTTAATCCCGCCCTGCCAGTCTACTGTTTTCAACATATGATCCATGAATAGTATGCACAAGTGGTGACAGGTTACAGCCTTGTCTTATTATTGAAACTACCCTGAACCATGAGCTTCATTTGCCATCTACTCTAACTGCTGCATGACAGTCTACGTAAAGCCCTTTTGCCTCCTATACCATAATCTTGTAGAACTGCAAGTGCTTCCTCCTAGGAAAACGGTCATAAGCCTTTTCAAGGTCTATGAAACATAGATACAATTTCCTGTTCCACTCATAACACTTTTCCATTACCTGCCGTAGGCTAAAGATCTGGTCCTGACAGTCTCTAAGAGGCCTAAACCCACACTGATTTTCATCAACTTGTCGCCGGCCGCGGTGGCCGAGGAGACTGAGGCGCTTCAGTCACGGTCTTCACGGTCACTACGGTCGGGGGTTCGAATCCCCCCTCGGGCATGGATATTTGTGTCGTCCTAGTTCGTAAGTAGTTTATAAGTAGTTTGTAAGTTTAGGGACTGATGACCCCGTAGTTAAGTCCCATAAGATTTACAAACATTTGAACATTTGAATCAACTTGTCCTCATCTAATACTCGCATTCTCCTTTCAACAATACCTGACATTATTTTGCCTACAGCGCTAATTAAGGAGATACCTCGATAGTGGTTGCAATCTTTTCTGTTTCCTTGTTTGAAATGTGCGTGATTACCGCTTTCGTCCAGTCAGACGGAACCTGTCCCGATTCCCACACCTTTTCAGTTATCCTGTGTAACCATTTGAGACCTGATATTCCACTATATTTGACGAGTTCCGGCTTAATTTCATCCACCCCAGCCGCTTTATTGCACTGTAATCTACTGACCATTTTCTCCACTTCCTCAAACGAGATCCTGTTTCCATCGTCGTTCCTATCCCATTCTACCTGAAAATCTGATACATCATTGAACGTTTCTCCTACATTGAGCAATTCTTTAAAATATTCCCTCCATCTGCTCAAAGCATCCACAGGATTGACTAGCAGCTTTCCTGACCTGTCCAAAACACTTGTTAATTCCTTTTTCCCTCGCTTTCGAAGATTGCTGATTACGTTCCAAAAATGGTTTTCCCGCGGCTTGACCCAGAGTTTCTAGCTTATTTCCAAAGTCTTCCCAAGATCTGGTCCTAACAGTCTCTAAGAGGCCTGCAATTATCCGTTTCGTTTTGTTTCTCTCTTCAACATAACTTTCTCTGTCTGCCTGATTTCTAGTATGGAGTCATTTTTGAAATGCCTTCTTTTTCTTTTTACAGGCTGCCTTGACTGTATCACTCCACCGAGCTGTCTGCTTCTTCCTGCCTTTACACACTACAGCTGTAAGACATTCTCTAGCTGCTTCCAGTAGTGTGTCACTGTACCTTGACCATTCCTCTTCCAGTGACTGTAAATCATTACATTTATCTACGTGGTACCTTTCTGAGATCATTGTTATTTATTTGTGCCTAATTTCCTTGTCTTGAACAGTGGCGTAGCTATGTCACCAAGGGCCCCGGGGCAAAAATGAATTTGGGGCCCTCTTTACACTAATATTGTAAAGATGCAAAACTACTTCATCATCAGCTCCTTACCGCCCACTGGAAGACATAAGAAGGCAAACCTAAATACTACTAGGTAAATTATGTGTCACGCAGCAGATAATATTTAATTGTACTCTCTAATTGTGAAAGTTTGTTTGTTTGTTTGTTTGTTATAATCAAATGTTCAAATGTTTGTAGTGTTTATGGAACTTAACTACGGTGTCATCAGTCCCTAAACTTACAAACTACTTCTGAACTAGCTAATACTAAGGACGGCACAAACATCCATGCCCGAGGGGGGGATTCGAACCCCTGACCGTAGTGGCCGTGCAGACCGTGACTGGCGCGCCGCAGACCGCTGGGCCACCGCGGCCGGCTGTTAGTTATGCTTTCACGCAAAAATTACTAGGTGATTTGGATGAAATTTTACAGAGGGACAGAGATAGAGTTGGACCTGGGTAGGACATACAGATGAAAATGCCCATGGGATATTTTTCGTCAGCGGTGACAGCAGGCGGACTTCTGTCAGTGACGACAACTCACTCTCGCTAAACTACTACGCTGTTAGCTCATTTCGTTGATAGCCCAGTCAAAGAAGGAAAATAAGGGAAATATTCGTGTATATGGTTTCATCAAAAGGAAGTTGCCGGATTTTGTTTGATGAAGCACTTCAGATTGAGCCGTGCCCTTACCAGGTTTCTTGAAGTATATGTTTGTGTCTGGCCAGGAAAATGTAATAAGTAAAAATAACTAAGTCGATATCTTCGCTTATTATCGTGACAGTGGGGTAGAGGGCAGCGTCTTGATGCACAATACGCTATTGAGACATAGCAATTATTACATGAAACTTCTGATCCGTGAATGTAATTTAACCTATAAATGGCAGAATAAACAGTGTGCGGGTAGAAACGTACTTTCAAGATTGCGTAAAGTGCTGAATTCTCATCACAGTGAAGTTGTTTGTTTTTCACATAGAAGAACTGAGCAAAATGCGGCGGAGGGTATAGTGTTAGTATGAACGTAAATTGAAGAGCGAATAGTTCTTATGGTATGGGAAGGCGCCGTTCCCAGAAAAAAGCCACAGAATGTCGAATCCATTTCCCGCCTACCATTGCAAGATAGTGTGTAGAAAGTTATGTAGATTCTATTCAGTATTCCTTTCAGTATTAACGCATTTGTGGAAAATAAACATGCCTGTTTCCTGGCGCAACGCATTTTGTGGAAAATGCGCACTCTCCAGGTCTGTATGCGCAGCACGTCATCTGTGATTTATGAGGTGCACTGTGGAAGGGTCGGTATAACTTTGTAAAACACCTTGTAATTTCCTTTTGCGACGTAATGGGGTAGACAGAGTGGGGGCTCACTTTCTCGCTATTCGTTTACAAAGAACGGCAATGCCTGACCATTCCAGCGGTCTGCCCTTCGAGTTGCATATGACTCACACGGCGCTAAAGTAAAGTGCTGGTGTGTCTTTGCTATATCGCTAATAATTTTGGGTTGGTACTCCTGTAAGTCTTTCATTCCACAACATTTGTGCAACCTACAGTTCCATTATTTTTTCTGCATTGTTACTACAGTCCTTATTCAGTGTTGCTTGCTCCGTAACACAGTGATATTGTAACAGGAGAAAGTGGTTCGTAGAAGTTACGTAGATGAACAAAGGCATGTACAGAAGCTTTTAGATGAAGTTATGGATATAAGTGAAGAAGATGAAGATATCTACTGAAATGGAAAAATAAGAGGAATGTGTTGATGCTGAGTACTGTTCATGGAGAGGAAAAAGTTGAATTTCAAAGCAAGAGAGGCACAAAGAAAATACCAGCAATGATAACTGACTATAATCAGTCATTTATAGATCTCTCTCGCCAAATTAATTCCTATATTGTAGACGGGGTGTGAAATGGTACAGGAAGCTTGCAATTGAACTGTTGACAGCGTCAGCACTGGTAAATGCTCTTGTGATTTATCGATATATCAACAACAAGTTCATTTCAATCACATAATTCAAGGGGGAAGTTACTTTGAGACTACTCCACACATAAGATGCCGATGCCCCTGAGAAATCTCTCATCGTAGCCACCGAGCTGCCTGCAGATTGTGCTCTTGTGAACATGGGAACAGCAAGTCATAGGTGTACGGATGCTACGAAAAAATGAAGAATGAATTTGGACGAGAGCAAACTGTCAAGAAATGCAAACAAACTACATGGAAATGTAAGAAATTGTGACTCATATTTTTGTGAAGAGTGTTTCTTCATAAAGTACAGTGCATGCAGGTGTTACAGATACAAAGTGGAATTACCCAAATTTTTCGGTATGTTTCACTGTCGTTGCAATTAGAGTTGGAGAATTTAATTAAAACTGAATGTGATATAAAATCTACTATTTAAGTAATATGTAAAACCAAATAATAAATTATAAAAACAAGGAAACTCCAATATGACTGGGCCATGTGAGTTACATATAATTCAAGATTTCAAAATGTTCAAATATTTGTAGAGTCTATGGGACTTAACTACTGGGTCATCAGTCCCTAAACTACTTATGAACTACTTACAACTAAGGACGGCACAAATATCCATGCCCGAGGGGGAGATTCGAACCCCCGACCGTAGTGGCCGCGCAGACCGTGACTGGAGCGCGTCAGTCCCCTCGGCCACCGCGGCCGGCTCAAGATTTCAAGTGTCAATAACAACTCTTGAGCTCTTGAAAACTGGAGGCCACGAACATGATTTGTAACTGGGCCATAACGTACTGAAAAACCAAGTCACAGCACGCTACTGTGAGTTACAACTGCACCACGGAGCTTTAAAGGGAAAAATGTCCGTGAGTTGTATTTACTTCACGTGGCCCGAAGAGAAGACTTCCTGTGACTTACATTTAATTTACGTGGCAGTCAATGTGTTAAAACATTGTTTTCTAAAAGTTGGGAATTTTTCTATTTCTTGTAACACGAATACTATTAGTCCTTGAAAAAAATTCATAATTATTTTTCGTGCCTCACTGTGTATCACAAACCTAATGAGTGGCGTTTTCAAGTCGTAGGGATTTCGTTCGTGTTTCCTCACGCACAAAGGTCAGAATGAAAGAATACCTACTGGAGTAATACAATGCTTAAAACTATTAGATTGCAGATGTTGGCAAAGATATGATTTCTGATCGGTAATTATCGGTAAGCGTTTTCGTGACTGCAGTATATTATAGTAATAATATGGGTACACAATTAATAAGTAGTCAATTTTATTTTAACAATTATTTTACAATCTTTTCCTGGCTTTGGTTTTTGCAAAATCACCAATAAAATCTGTTAAATCTACATATGATGCAGCCTTGTTTTCGATTGCTATGAGTGCCAAATGTCCGCGTCAAGCTTGAGCCATACTGTTCCTCAAATGCGTTTTCATAATTATTAATTTGCTGAACGACCTTTTGGCTGCTGCAGAAGAAGCAAACTGCGGTAAATACTTCTGTACCCCACATTCTAATAATGCATATTTTGTTATAGTTTCCTTACATAATTGGCGAACTGTCCATGTTGGGGGTCAATTTCGGCAGGAGAAATTAAAAGTCGAGAGTCCTTCATTCAAATAAAATATTATATACAGTATAACGTCTACTATCCGAAGTAATTTGGGGACATGGATATTCGGAAAACCGTTTTATTCGGATATTCGAACTGTACACTTCTATTTGCCAATAAGAAGTACTGTGCAGTAAATGTATTTAAACTGTATTTGGAGGAGCGCGATCCTTCACATTGCACGCCACAACACTTGGAAGACGAAGCTGTTGCTGTGAGCAACTGTGATGCTGCCACTACTTCTTCCGATTGTTGGTCACATTGGCTGGCAGCTTCGCCTGTCAGCAGCGCGTCTTGTGAAGGCCCAATTAGAAGTATTGTTCCGCCAGCCGGTGTCCCAGTGCGGCTACTGTGGGAAACTTGGTTTGAGGGGAAGGAGATATGATGAACGATAGGGTGGGAGGGTAAAAAAGAAAAAAATTAAATAATAAATTCTACCCTCTACTGTAACTTTTATCGACCATCGCTCACCAAGGCTGAGGGGCCCCTGGAGCTCGGGGGCCCCGGGGCACTGCGCCGCCTAGCCCTTTGATAGCTACGCCACTGGTCTTGAATCTTCTCCACTCTTGTCCTTCTACACATGGATCTGACTTTCTTCTCTTTTGGCCTCACAAAACCAATTTCATTTTATTAAAAAAGAGAAAAAATCTCGTGGGTTGCAAACAGATCTATTTTTTTACTGCCGTCACATGATTGCCCAGATTAATGTAAGTTCAACCGCTTGTAAAAATGTTACGCACACGCTTGTTATGAATCTTCATGTTTCGGTTTATTAAAAAAATCTCACGGGATGCAGACAGATCTATCTTTTACTGCAGTCACAGGATTATCAATTCAAGCGTTTTAAGACAAGGTATGTTGAGGTAAATTACCTAGAAGTGACATTTACATACAGTACATTACAATTTAACCTTCTTGAATTTAACCCTCCCGCCATCTTGGGACATATCGAAATGCACCACATATCGAAGTGTGGTCGCGCGTTCGAGATTTATCGAAACAGGCGCCCGTGCAACCATTCTTCACAATAAATTACCAACGTAGCTACCAACAACCGCGCAGGTCTGCTACCATGTTGATTAAACATCAAATGCGATTTTCTTGAAGAAAATGAACATTTATTAAAACATTTAAAAAATCACCAAGACAACTGCCCCCCCCCCACCAAAAAAAAAAAAAAAAAAAAAAAAACCAACCTAGTTCATGGAATCTTCAATTGTCACCTTCAAAGAGTAAGAACACACATTACATATATATTATGTATAAAACATTGAATAAATAAATCATATACTTTCACAGTTAGGAATCTCCTGGTATCAGCCTTCTTGGCAGTTGTCTTAACACTCAGTTTTTTAGTAAATCCATGTTTGGGTTTGGGCGCTAATGACCTGAGCAGTGTGCGACTTTAAGCCACAAAAATAAATAAATAAAACAAGAAAAGCATTACGCCTAGCGTTTGGAAGTAGCAGTAGCCCCCTAGAGGAAATACAATCACCGTTCTTTGGTAATTAAAGTGCTGCCTCTTGGACTGCTTCCATGAATGTCGGTGACAAATATTTCCAGTGAACAGATACGCTCATGAATTATTATGGCACCTCATATGTACTCTCTCAGCTGGAGTAACAATAGCCATGCAGTTCAGTAATCTTTCTACTATTGAACACATCGTGTGATAACTGCATTAAAACCCATCTACGCTCTTATGGATATACTGATACTAGTAACAGTTACTTTTCGAAGGTAACAGACGGTGAAGGTGTTACTATTTGCATAAAGCAACTTTAACTAAGTTACTTTTATCGGTTAACGAATTGACGGAACTCTCGTTACTTTCTTGTCGCAAGTAGCGTAACATATATTTTGTAAGAATCTCAAACTGCAGAATTCCAATCTTTGAAGTTAGTGGAGAAGAAGGGGGAAGGGGATATTTGTTTCTACATTAAATCTTTCCAAGATTGTACGTTCCAACATTTCCCCCCAGGGGTCCCACAGCTCTTTTGTGGGTACGTGTGTGGCCCGCACGGGGCACCGAGCCGAAGCAGCCTTTCTTCCGTCCCAGGCCGCTTCCCTCTTTCCCCCCGGTTTGTGCCTTCGCCCGGAGACGGACGTTTTCAGTCAATCCAAGGTTTTTCTCCTCCTCTAAGACTTCTCCTTTTCTTGGTCCTCTTCCTTTCCTGTTCTTACGCCTTCCCCTCTTGCTCCTTTCTCCTTGTCCTCAAGCCATCCTTTTAATCTCCGCCTCGGCGTTTGAGATTTTCCCTCTTTCATCCCTTTCTCTTCTTCCTCTCTTCTTTCCTCCCTGTGCATGTCGGAAGGTCGACCCACGCTCTTCGTAGCCGGTGACGGGGTAAGGTGTAACTCCCCACCCCAAGTAGACATGTAGGGCACGTATGTACCCCATGTACACCCCAGTAAAGGCCGGGCCCAGGGAGGGGTGATAACTCGAGATGGTACCTTCCGAACATGCCGATTGGTCCCTCCGTCCGCTCTCGGGAGGTGTGACCTGAGGTGCGAACAGTCACCTAAGGCGGGTGCGCCCTCAGAGAGGGCCCCCACAAGGAAGGAGTGCGCCATCGGAGACGCCGGTAATCATGGGGGACACCTCCCTTATGAAACCTTCCAAATATTCTCTAACCTTGACCCATAAGCGGAAACAGGAAGTCTTGTCTAACATTCCAAAGTTTCTTGTAGTATCTCGTACTGACGATCAGGATTTTTCTGCTGTAAATCCTTTTATTATTCAGAAGGGTGTCGATGCGATCGCAGGTCCTTTGCAGATCTGCTCCAGACAGCGCAATGGGACCTTGTTGCTTGAAATTGAGAATGCGTTTCAGGCACAGAAATTGGTCCGGGCTACGCTAGTGCAAACCTTTCCTGTGAAAGTGGAGGCTCACCGCACCCTCAACTCTTCATGGGGGGTAGTCTTCACGAGATCCCTGGATGGGTTATCAGACGACGACATACTTGACTATATGTCTGATCAGGGAGTTACGGTTGTTCATCGCGTAATGAAAAAAGTTAACAATATCTCGTGCCGACTCATACTGTCTTAATGACTTTCGACAGGGTTGACCTACCATCTAAGGTGAAAGCGGGCTACGAAGTCATTCCCATTCGCCTGTATATACCCAATCCTACTCGTTGCTACCATTGCCAGAGATTTATTCATACCAGTAAATCTTGTACTAATGCAGCCAAGTGCGCCACCTGTGGCAGGGACGCCAATGAGGGTGAATGTCCACCTCCATCCCCTCGCTGCATTAATTGCATGGGTGACCATGCTGCTTCTTCACGGGACTGCCCCGTCTATAAAGAAGAGCGGGTCATCCAGGAGATTCCTGTCAAGGAAAAGGTTTCAACCTAAGCCGTTCGGAAGTTATTAGCGAGTAGGAAGCCCGCTGTACTCCCATCAGGTACTTACAGCCAGGTCCTCACCTCCCCTCGACCAACCAAGGAGGTAGGCTTTCAGACGTGCGATTTCACCTTCTGTGACACTGTCGTCAGGTCGGCTAGCCCGAAAATTCCTCGTTCCACCTCTCCGATCCCTTCTGCCCGTTCTACAGCGAATTCGTCGACCAGTTCACACACATCCCGGGCACCCAAATCTGCTGCCCGGAGTTAAAAAAAAAAAAAAAAAAAAAAAAAAAAAAAAAAAAAAAACCAGTCCGTGAAGATTTTCTCAAGACCCAGACTTCTCAATCGTCAACCGCATCTTCCACCCGTCATACTTCTAAGAAGGCTTCCAGAAAAAACAGCCCCCCCCCCCCTTTCCCCGCCGAGGCGTGACTCTTCGGTCACGCCATCCAACAGTTGCCGGCCTCGGCCGCCTTCTGTTTCACTGGGACGCTCTGTCAGCTGGGCACCCAGCCCTTTACCGGCGGTGGAAGCTGCCCCTCCTGATCAACTCGGGAAGGTAGCAGATGCGTTAGTTGAACCCATGGAACATGATTCTCTGCCTCTAGATAGCGTAGCAGTGCTCCCTCGAAGTCCGGTCCTCAGCGGCCATCGAGGTGACCCCGCTTGCTTGTTCCTTTTCATCTTCTCTAATTTTTTGTCATGGCGCTCCTTCAATGGAATATTCGCGGCATTCGTTCCAATCAGGAGAAATTAAAACTACTCCTTCGATTGCACTGCCCGCTTCTCATTTGTCTCCAAGAAACTAAGTTACGTCCTTGTGATCGTGCAGATTTCCCCCACTACACCTCTGTGCGTTTCGACCTGCCACCTGTGGAAGGTACCCCAGCCCATGGAGGGGTTGTGATGCTCATTCGGAACGATGTCTATCACCATCCCATTTCATTGCATACTCACCTACAGGCAGTTGCTGTCCGCATCACTCTATCCACCTTTTCCCTCTGTATTATCTATTCGCCATCATCATCCGCCCTTACTAGGGCAGATGCGCTACACCTCGTTGACCAGCTCCCTTCACCTTTCGTGTTGGTAGGCGACTTTAATGCCCACCACCCCCTATGGGGCTCTCCCGCACCCTGTCCGAGAGGCTCCCTTTTGGTGGACTTTCTCCAACACCTCGATCTTGTCTGCCTCAACACCAGTGCACCGACCTTCCTTTCTGACACAACACCTACTTATTCCCATATAGACCTCGCGATATGCACTCCTCAGCTTGCCAGTTGGTTTGAGTGGTATGCACTTTCTGACACGTACTCGAGTGACCATTTCCCTTTCGTCATCCACTTCCTGCATCATTCCCCATCTTGTCCCACCAGTTAGAACATCTCTAAAGCCGACTGGGGGCTTTATTCTTCCATGGCTGTTTGTCAGGTGTGACAGTCACGTCACATACCTCACAGAGGTTATTCTCACCGCTGCCAAACATTCCATGCCTCGTACCTCCTCTTCTCCACGTCGCGTTCCGGTCTCTTGGTGGACTGCAGCCTGCCGCGACGCTCTTAGATCCCGGCGTCGTGCTTTATGGACCTTCCGCCGCCACCCAACGTTGGAGAATAGTATCAATTATAAACGACTGCGGGCACAATGTCGTCGTGTTATAAACGACAGCAAAAAAGCTTGCTGGACTGCTTTTACCAGTTCTTTTAACCGATTTACTCCCTCTTCGGCTGTCAGGGGTGGCCTACGCCGTTTATCCGGCATCAAGTTCCACTCCCCGATTTCTGGCCTGACCGTGGAGAACGCAGTCCTCGTGGACCCCGCTGATGTTTCCAACGCATTGGGCCGTTTCTTTGCGGAGGTTTCGAGCTCTGCCCATTACCACCCTGCCTTTCTCCCTCGCAAACAGGTAGAGGAGGCACGGCCGCCTTCTTTCCACTCTTTTAATCGTGAAAGTTATATGTCTCCTTTACCATGCACGAGCTGGACCATGCTCTCGCCCTGTCCTGATCTTCTGCTCCCGGGCCCGATTCCATCCATATTGAGATGCTGAAAAACCTTTCTCCAGCGGGCAAGTGTTTCCTACTTAGCACCTATAATCGCATATGGACTGAAGGTCAGGTTCCAACAAGTTGGCGTGAGGCCATTGTTGTCCCCATTCTCAAACCAGGGAAGGACAAACATCTTCCATCCAGTTATCGCCCCCATTTCTCTTACTAGCTGCGTCTGTAAGGTGATGGAATGCATGGTTAACGCTCGGTTGGTCTGGCTCCTCGAATCTCGACGCCTCCTGACTAATATCGAATGTGGTTTTCGTAGACACCGCTCTGCTGCTGATCACCTCGTCACCTTGTCCGCCTTTATTATGAATAACTTTCTAAGGAAGCGTCAAACGGTAGCAATGTTCTTCGACTTAGAGAAGGCTTACGATACCTGTTGGAGAGCGAGCGTTCTCCGCACATTGCACACATGGGGCCTTCGAGGCCGCCTTCCTCTCTTTATTCAAGCATTTTTGGCGGATCGCAAGTTCCGGGTACGGGTGGGCCCTGTTTTGTCAGATACCTTTCACCAGAATAATGGGGTGCCACAGGGCTCTGTCTCGAGCGTGGCTCTTTTTGCCATTGCAATCAATCTGATCGTAGATTGCCTTTCAGCTGACGTTTCCAGATCATTTTTTGTAGACGATTTAGCAATTTATTGCAGCGCCCAGCGGACGTGTCTCTTGGAGCGTTGTCTTCAACGCTGTCTTGACCGCCTATATTCCTGGAGCATTGCGAACGGCTTCCACTTCTCCACTGAGAAAACGGTGTGTATAAACTTCTGGATATACAAGGAATTTTTTCCACCACCTCTACGTCTCGGCCTTGTTGCTCTCCCATTCATGGAGACAACAAAATTCTTGGGGCTAATGTTGGATCGGAAACTTTGCTGGTCCCCACACGTGTCCTACCTGGCTGCCCGTTGTGCCTGATGTTCTTCGTGTACTTAGTGGCACATCATGGGGAGCGGATCGTACCGTCCTGGTTCACCTTTATCAGGCCATTGTTCAGTCGAAGCTCGACTACGGAAGCCTTGTATACTCTTCTGCACGGCCGTCCCTTCTCCGTCGTCTCGACTCTATTCACCATCGGGGATTACGACTGGCGACTGGTGCATTGTATACCAGCCCTGTTGAAATCTTCATGCCGAAGCTGCTGTATTACCCTTGACTTCTCGGCGTGACATACTCTTGTGTCGGTACGCATGCCGCCTTCTGTCGATGCCCAACCATCCATCTTACCCATTATTATTTGACGACTCACTCGATCGCCAATATCAGTTGTCTGCGATGAAGTTCGGTTTCGCCGCCTGCTTCAGCGACTCGATTTTACCCTTTCCTTCCACTTTTAGGTTGAACGAGAGCCCATTGCCACCGTGGCATCAGGCCCGGGTTCACACCCACCTTGAACTTAGTTTGCTGCCCAAGGAGAGCATTCCGGATTTGGTATATCGCTCAAGGCTTGTCGAACTCCGTTTGCAGTTCGATACTGCCATATTTATCTACACTGATGGTTTCAATAGCACTGACGGTGTCGGATCTGCCTTCGTCGTCGGGGACAACCTGTTCCAATACAAGCTCCCTGGCCGGTGCTCGAATTTCACGGCTGAGCTTTTTGCCCTCCACCATGCTGTTTTATACATCCGCCGTCGCCGCCATCTGTTCTTACTCCCTTAGTGCCCTGCAGAATCTTAAGGACTCTTTCTCGACCCATCCTGTCATGTATATCGAATCCAACGTTCTCTTCAGTTGCTAGCAGATAACGGCTGTCACGTTTGTTTTTTGTGGGGTCCCTGGCCACGTGGGTGTGCCCGGGAATGAGACCGCCGACATTGCAGCCAAGGCAACAGCTCTTCTGCCTCGCATGGCTACTTTTTGCGTCCTATCAGACGATGTTCAATAGGCTCTTCGCCGGTGTATTGTGTCGTCCTGGCACAGTTCGTGTTTCTCACTCCATGACAATAAATTGAAAACCGTAATACCGATCCTGACCGCTTGGAGGACCTCCTCACGCCCCTCTCGGCGAGAGGAGGTCGTCCTGGCCCGGTTGCGGATCGGTCACTGCCGGTTCAGCCACCGTCATTTGCTAACTGCTAACTGCTGACCCTGCACCGCTGTGCTCCTGTGGTGAATTGCTGACGGTGCGACATGTTTTACTGTCTTGTGTTAATTTTAATCATCTCCGTGTAGCCCTTCACTTGCCGTCTACTCTGGAGGAACTTTTAGCTGATCACACACGAGCCGCTGCTCGAGTTTTGCGTTTTATCAACATGGCCAATTTATCAAAGGGTATTTAACCCTTCTAATTGTTTTTATCTCTCGTTTTTACCTTTCTCTTGATACTCTCCTATCTGGTAGTTATAAATGTTTTCGAGATATAGCGAATCTCTGTTCGGATCTGGGCGCTAATGACCTGAGAAGTTGTGCGCCCTAAAACCACAAGTTACAACATTTAATATGACTCTTTCATTCATAACAAGCAACAATGAGTATACGCCTATATCAATTAACTGACACGCAAACAGCGTGTAGTATCTGATTTTTCTCTACAACTTTCGACATGGAGAAGGCAGAAGATGCCTTGGCCAACTTATGCTGATGTGTTCGTATTTTTAACTTTGGATGAAAAAATTATTCCTTTAGTCTCAAATTGTGTGTCGGTGGGATAACAATTCAAAACAATTGAAACTCCACAGCGAACTTAATACGTCATGTACAGGTTAGTTTTTTGTTTGATGTTGGCGTTAGGGCGCGTTTACAATGAGTTTGAAGCATGTTCTGCAACGGTGTTCGCTGCCAGTTCTAGACTATGGTACCGATTTTCACAACAGGCTGGCAACACAGTAGCTGCGTTCCCTGGCCGTGTCGCTAAAGAAGCAATGTTGGTGGCTTGCTAGCACTAGATGCTTCCTTGCATCGGTAGTGTTCGGCTTTACTCTGTGTATGTGTAGAGTTACTTGGCACCTAATAAGGCAGAGGTGCCTGTAGAATGTTAGACGTCGTACAGGTATTAAAAAGAAACATGACTCGCTACAGAAAATTGCTACATTGATTGGCACCAGCCGTTTGTGAAGTAGACTAATCAATTAGGTATCTCATTTCTCAACACTGCAGGTGTTCCGGTATCTTATTTTGCAAAATCAGTCGTTATCAAGTTCCATTAATTCGCGGCATATGAAAGAGTAATGACACTTTTACAGTGCTTTTTATAAAGCAGAAATAAATGTACGTAGCAAGCAGCAGTGTGCACTAAACGTGGATGTGAAAGGGGGATCGTGAGCAGCAGATTGCTTGTCACATTCGTTTGTAGTGTGAGTGACTTTGAGGCCAAGGAAGTTTACTTTATTGAAAATAGCGATTTGGGTTGATGTGGAAACATAAAAAAATATACGATCAATTAAATATATGTTTCAGTGCTATTCATATCACTGAATTACGTTTACATAAGCCTTTACCCAAAGCTTCACAAACAGTTGGGACAGTAATGACATAGGCCACTGCCTTCGTAAAGTGCATAGGCCTATGACAGGCTTTTAAATGTGCAACAGCGACAGCTGTTTCGGCCGTAGGTCATTTTCCAGCAATATCACATAAGCTTGCTTATCTTTCTGCTACGCTAATTGTAGATTTGTACATATTATGTGTAGGTATTACGAACTTTAATTAAATTTAAATGAAATTGTCATATAACAGTACATATGAACTTCATAAGGATTTAATAAAAGTTCGTAATAGCCGCGCGCAATAAGTACAAACGTAACAATTAGCGTAGCAGAAAGATAAGTAAGCTTATGACAAATTGCTTGAAACTGGCCCAAAGTCGAAGCAGCTGTCGTTATAATAATATAATAATTAGTAGCATCAGAAGGACAAACTTTTTTATAATGTCGTTTTACGATACATATTTTGCTGCGGGCCCAATAATGAAGAATAACTTACACTAAGGACAACACGCACACCCACACCCACACCCACATCCATACCGAGGGAGGATACGAACCTCCGGCGGGAGTGACCGGCCAGTCCGTAGCATAATGCCGCGCGGCAGCGTGTCATTCTCGTCACATCTTCTAAAACATGTCCTCCTCTGACAACGACTTCTTCGTCCGCTTATTTCGTCAAGTAGCCTACTATTAACCTCCTCGGTTTCGCGGTATCATGTATGATACTTCACTTTTTGAAGTTTTCTGGAGCGTACAATGCATGCTTGGCTCTGCAACCAACAATTTCACAACCAGTTCTTCATGTTGAATGTGGCTGGTAATTGTTGATAGTGTTTCCTCTTTAAAGTAGACGCCATGTCAGGGTAAAAAGGAGCTTCCGACCTGTTCCCGCACTGCTACAAGAAATGAAGGTAAATAAAATATTATTTCTTCAATTTTGGAATCAGTTTTCGTTTACTGTGTTGCATTCATGTATGCTAATTATGTCAATTGTGATGGGGAAACTTTGATTAAAAGTAAATGTGGAATTCATCGGTAAAAACATGAAGTACGGTATCACATTTGATACTTTGGTTCTTTAACATGACAAAGTAGACAGTGCCCACAACGGAGACAGGTGATTTGCATTCACTTACTGGGCTCACAGATGATGAAATTTCGGCACTAATAAATCAGATGGACCCAGATATTTCTGATTTTGAGTTTGAAGATAGCGAAGACGAATTTGAAACAAATGTTGGACCAATAGAGAAAGACGGTAACTCCTCTTGGGAAACTTGGGACGAGGAATCTCTTGGTCATTTGCAGCGACGTGTTAGGATAGTAGGGGGAGAGATGAACATGATTGTTAAAAGACATGTAACTTTTGAGTTCCTTTAACAAACTTTTTTTAATAATGAAGAATTAAATTGTTTAGATAATGAATTGCAGAAATTACTAATTGTCTTATCTTTCAAACAGATTTTCACCACCCCTAATTGCACCACAGCCAGGTGTCTAATTACACTCTGCAGAAGCCATTTGAATATTTTGAAGATCGCCTAAATACCAAAATCGTTGTTTTCAACAGATCCTGCTATGAAAAGGACTGGAAGAGGCACCCACAATCGGGCGGGATGAAAAACTTATCATTGTTAAGTGGTTTCATACTAGAGGGATATAGTTGACTTCAACTAAGTTCGGTGTAGAGCCTACAGATAAATGTACATGATGGTGCAAAAAAGAGAAGTATGTGGAAATAGACCGGCCATCCATTGTATGTGAATACAATGCTGGGAGGTGTCGATATGTTGGATCAGGTAATAAGTAAATATGCAATGAGAACAAGAACAAAAAAGTGGACTATTAGAAAAGTTTTTCATTTCTTTGATTTCTGTCTCGCTGCTTCCTCCTTGCTGCAATACCGAGCTTCAGGAGAAAGATGTTCTGGAGTATCTTACTACCACTTCAGAATGGAAATGGCAGACCGTCTTCTACACACACAAATTGCTCCCCCAGTTGAGAGTGATTGAGAAGAAGATACTGCTGAAACAGAAGCTGCAGAAACACCAAAACGGAGGAAAATGGCACCAATACCACATTTAGCTGCAAGAAAAAATTGTGTGAAACATTTACATGAAAATAAGTAAAATATGCAGAAAAACAGATCAAAGTGCCGTCTTCAGGATGCAACGCATTGACATTTGTTAGATGTACATCCTGTAAAGTGTTTCATTGTTTCAATAATGACTGAAATTGCTTCTGTAAATTTCACACTTAGTTGTTCAAATGTTTGTAGAACTTATGGGACTTAATTACGGGATCATCAGTCCTTATGCTTACAAACTACTTAAGAACTAGCTAAGACTAAGGACGGCACAAATATCCATGCCCGAGGGGGGATTCGAACCCCCGACTATAGTGGCCGTGCAGACCGTGACTAGAGCACCTCAGTCCCCTCGGCCACTGCGGCCGGCCCACTTAGTTGAATTTGAGATGCATATGTATGTAAATTGTATAACTTAAGACCCAAAGTATAATATACGATATTTCCTGTAATTTCTTTCTAATGACAATTTTTTTTTTAGTATCTTGTGTTATTTCTTGTACCTCTAAGGCAATAAAAATTGTTTCAATTTCTTCCCATTGCACGAATTAATACGGGTCTGAAGAGGTTAATGTAGCGCCTGATATTACTAATTTTTCTTCTTCACCTGTCATATCGTATCTCGACGTGAATATAGATTGAAATATTTGCTGCCATTACAGCGTAACAGACGATGCGAATGTATCGTAGATAACGAGGTGGGCAGTTTTCACAGAGACACGAACAACATGAAACGGAAATTTCATGAGATGAAACTTTTGAAAAACAGCTTGTGCAGCTGAAAATGAAGATGCTGTGGATAATTTACTTAATAATGCATTAATTATGTCTTATTATTAATTATGTATGTATTAATTTACCGGTATTTAATTATTGATTGAGAAAAAGTAACTGTAAAGATATATTTAACTGATACAGTTACTTTTGATGTTTAGTAACTATAACAGTAGCTAAGTTACCTTTAAGGGAAGTAACTTTCACTGTAACTTTCTCAACCCTGATATTCTAGTAACGATTACACAACATGCGGATATGACAGTGGCTATGTGACTGAGTTGTAGATTTTGATATAAAGGTTTTTAGGTTCAAATCTACTTACATGCTGCATTTTTCCTCCCTTATAAAGAGTTGTCATAAAAGATAACTAGAAGGATACTACCATACCATAACACACTGCTGCATTATTAAAGCATCCTGTCCATTTTCTCAGCATTCTAGGCTACTGTTGGGCAACAGAACTATTTCACATTGTTTTCGAATATGGAGGGTTTACTGAACAGTTAAATGTACCATAATAATTGTAGAGATGGTCAAAAATATTATTTGTTCCTGTGCAAGTGCTTTTGTGGTCCTTTTCTTAATATCTTCATTACACAGTTTCAAACTCTTGCAGTCATGATCTGTTCCAATATTGTGTGAATTTAAAATCAGCAAACTTCTTGTACCTTCTAGGCTGAAGTAACTTAATCCATATATTCCCCTTTACATCGCCCCAAAACTATTTCTGGAAGTAAATCTTTTTCGTGTTGCGAGAAGTTCCAATATAATCCTTTTTTATCACTACAAGAAAGCTTTGATAACAAATATTGGATTTTGATTAATAACTGCAGTTGATGAGCAGTAATCATGTCGATTGCTAATTTCAGTGGTGTTGACTTACACCCTTCCATCATGACTCAGATCAATGTTCAACCAGGTTTGGTGGATCTAGGTTGCATATTATACAATACAGTGGAGCGCTGAACAGAGTTTAATCTCCAGTTATCAATGTTTATATAATCGGCCCATAAGCTTTTATATATACACACTACACTGTCATATTAGTACATATGTAAATATGGATTAAACACTGTGACTCGTTGAGGGGCTTCACGTTGGTTGTTTTGTATTTTGGTTTTAGCTTGTGACTTGTAAGCTGTGGATTTGGCTTGACTTTCACAGTTGTAGTGGATGGATGGGTTCAAAATTTTTCACCTCAGTATGAAATTTAAGTTGGTAGACCTGGTACTTCTTCGTAATTAATAAAATTTATATCTTTGTTAAATTTTTCATACTGTAAATATTTGTTCTGTGTATCATTTAAAATTTAAAGACTCTTTATAATGTTTGAGCATGAAATTCCGTTTCTCGGGGGCTGATATTTAATAAACCCAATAAATTGAATCATTGAGTCCCGGTAGTTCAGACAGTTTGAAGCCTGCCACAAAAGATATTATTTGTATGTGATTCCTTTCTCTCGAATTATTCCTTAGAAAAACTTTCATTTGAAATTTCTTCTAATCAAAACTGTTCACATATTAACTGATTCGTTACGAATTTCACAGATATATGTTCACTTTTAGAATCTTCTTGGACAATATTTGGGAACTAAATACTTGAATTGTTTAATACTTGTCAAGTATCACAGATTCTCTATTTTGAATTTAATATTTACAACAAAATCACTTTCACAGAAAACACTTTGAGTTCACAATGCGTGATCATTTTCTTCAAATTCTAACTTATGTTAAAGTCTCTGGATCCTGTTGCATTGCTTACAAACTTTAAATCTTCCAGATAAGTTTTTTAAAGGTTATTTGATTAAACTTGACAATAAGTTCAAATTCCAAAATCACGAATATTAATCAGTTTATTACGGGACACAGAAGTTTCTAATTTTTTCGTCCCAGCCTATCCCAATGAAGGAGGTTATAATACAGGGAGGCGCCCTTATTCTGAAGAAGTGAAGCCTGCCTCCGCAATATTGCTAAATTATGAAGAAGTGTTCGTATTGTAGAACTAATGTTTTGTGTCACTTGAAACAGGTATAAAACGTCAGACGGTTTTGCCGTGATGTATGACGTGTTAAAAGAGTGCAAATTACCTGTTAAAAATTAAGTTTTTAATTATATTATGATGATTATTTATTATTTCTTATTCAAGAAAGTACGTTTGAAAGTAAATACTTTACAGTGACTGTCAGTTCAATGCATTAACAGTAAGAGGGTCGACTTAAAGCATAGTTTTAATGGAGAAATAGCGTTTCGAAACTGACCAAGATAGCGGACAGGCGTCAATAGATGGATGTGCTCGGCATAGATAATGCCATCCCTTTTTTCTAACCTCCTTGATCCCAATCAAAGTACATAGATAATGTACGCATTTGCATTTGATCACAATATGAAAGTTTATATTAATAAATAAATACTTTTTCTTGGGTTCCTTCCTGTCTTGGAAATAAACCACGTATGATACTTTGAAACTAATTACGGAGAGCTATCACATAGAGCGTTAAACACTTCAAGATCTAGTATAATAGAGAGCAAGTAATGTAGAGAGAGAATAATTTAACTGCGGGTACTATTTATAATAGCAACCTGACAAATGAGCTTTGATATACGAGGTGTTTTGACCTACGTATTCTCTTGATACTGTTATTTTGAATTACTCTGATCTGATTTGAATTAACTAAAAATTTTGAAAAATGAGAAATTTCTGCCTCTAAACAAATATTAAAATTACATAATGGTGAAAAAGTTGGAATATGATTCTAATGCTATGGTCGAAATGTGCTGTTCCACAGCCCCCCCCCCCCCCCAGATGGTGTTTGTTCACTTGTTAACAAACTCCATCTAGACCACAACACAACATCACGAGACATACCAATAGTATAATTTTGGTTCCTATTATTTTACAAGAAATTTTGGTCTTTTAAATACTTGACCTTATAAAATCTATCTTATTCCTACGACATTTATCTATACCTAATACACAATGTTAAAACACTTAATAAGTTATATATATCACAATCTTTTGAATATTATTTTATGAAATAATTTAAGAAAAAGTTATTTCATTTTCAGCCAAAGAGAACAAAGTCAATTCATATCAAATTATTTCAAATTCATTTCAAAGCTGCAAAAGGAAATCCTGCGTGTGTGTAACGGGACTCTTGGTTCTTTATTATAATGATGTGGTGTAAATTGAGCAACAGATGCTACTACTACTACTACTACTACTACTACATGTAAGTAGTGTAGTTGCGGTCTCAGAAATATTATTTTGTCGATCGATGCCGATGTGACGTCTTAATGTGATGATGATGGTCCGGTCTTCATCAGGAACACAGGCCCCGCAGGGTCCAAGATGCTCCCGAAATACACCAAAGTTCACATGTACATGAAACAAACATTGTACAAAATATTAGAGTATCTTTAAAGATAATTCTTCCTGTAAGCAAAGAAGTCACTTTGTTCATTAATATTTTTTTAAAAAACATCGAGTGCGCTGTCTTTGTTCCTTTTATTTCCTTGTTCAATATCATCAGTCTTTTGTGATGCGAGTAGCAGGTATTAGAATGTCCGAATCGACTGGTTACAGTTCGATATGGCACTGACACTTCTGCAATACACACACAAACAACTGTTAATATTTCACAATTTCGTTTCACATTCAGTCCTGAATAAAGGTTTGTAGATTTACCATTTCAGCGGGTAATTGCCACAGTACTATCACGTAGCTCAATTTGCACTTGTTTAGTTTGTGCTGATCGCTGTATACTGACAGTTTTATCAACACACAAGTACTATCGAACACTGTTGCTTACAGTTTATTCAATTTAAGTCATAACACGGGTTGCAGATTGCTGCTGTAACACAGTCTTATGTCACCACATGTACACATACAATAAACAAAATTGAATACTATTAATACTTATTTTTTAAAAATCATTGCAAGTACACTGAATGCTATTTTTAACATTTATATACAAATTAGGACAAGTATGTATCGGACGTACACTTTTACTACATTTTCCCTTGTGTTGAAAAAAGCATTAAAAATTTCGTGAAATAGGTTATTTAAACTTTTCGCGGAAATCTCCCGGTTAATCCCGATAAATTAAGCCTCAAATTGCTTATGAAAGCTCGAACTGTGCCTTCAAATTACAGCTGATGTTTGTGCACTCAACATAAATCTTAGTAATGATCTATTTTTACAGCAATAAAATATTATATTGTTTTTTAAAGAAAGTTATCTGCAGCTGAAGGCTGCTTAAATCATGTAAGATTTAAAGCTTTAAAGCTCCATTCAAACAATATCATTTACTAAATAATAAATCAGAAATTTGCTTCAAAATATCGAAACATCTTACATTATTACTCTATACACAAGAATAAAAATCTTACACTAAATCATAACACATTATAGAGAAAGACACTCTTACATCAAAGCTTAAATAAAATTACTACACATTGAAGTTTCGGAAAAATTTCATTTCTGATGTTGTGTAACGAAATATCAGTCTCAAAATCTTAAGTCTATTCACATTTGTTTCATGTGTGAGAGAATAACATTATATTTTATTAAAGCACATCTTTTAAATAGTCAGTCTATCTGTGTGATCAACCTTTCGGACACAATCTTTGTGCGCCGTGTAATAAAATTTAACCGTCACACCATCTATCTCCCACGATGCAACAGTATTGCCAACTTTGACAGCACTACCTTCGGGTACAGAAGTAAAATCTTCACTATTACTTTCTATCTCTCCCATGATGCAATGTCACTACCAACATTGTAACAAGACTACTCCTGAGTAGCATACTCTATTTTTACTCGTTTTGTCTTGTGTATGGAATCTTTTACATGTCATTGTGACGTATTGTAAATTATCACACATACACATATACATAAACATTACTTATGACCTACATTATCATCACTTAAAGACTAAAACACATCATGTGCACTATATAAAGATGAATGTCTTATAGCACACACCACATATATACATTACACATTAATAACAAATTAATACAACTTTTCAAGACATTATATGAATAAAATCCTGTAGCTATTCTGGTTCTAGGGTTTATTAGCCAATAGCTGTTTTTATGCGGTATATTGACAATCTCATAAGGTCCTTCATACAATAACGACCACTTTTTCTTTTTTCTTATCATACAAGGATACATATGCGTTCTCAATAATATGAGATCACCTATTTGATAATCTAGAAACTTGGAGATATTACCGTCAAATTTCTTTTTACGTTTTGCTGCACTCACTTCTAAAGCAAGCAAAACATTGCTGATGATAGTCGGTCATATACAGTATTATTCACTTCAGGAATGCTATTATACCATAAATTATCCTCAGATTCATCAAACATAATTTGATCTGGTGTATGGTTTGAAGAAGAATGCGGAAGATTATGGCCTATTGTGACTATTTTCAAATAACTTAATATACTCCACCCATTTGGTGTGGCGATTGAAGCATAAGTTCTAATAAAGCGATTAAAATCACGAAAAATCCTTTCCTCAGGCGAAGTTTCATCATGGTATTTAGATATAAGAACTTTTTGTATATTTTGTTCTTGCAAGAAATCGCTCCATTTCTTACTAGTGAAGTAGCTAGCATTATCAGAGACTATAATTGATGGTTTCCCTACTTGAGCCAAATACGTTCTGAAAATTCTAATTACTGCCGAAGTAGTTGCTGATTTTAGTGGGTACAACCTTACATGTTTTGAAAAAAACATCATAAATAGCCAACATATGTTTCATTCCACCCCTTCCAGTAGGTAAAGATCCACATAAATCACAAGACACTAATTCTAATGGTTTGCTTGGAATAATTGGATGCAGATAAGGTTTTCTGCTGTAGGATACTGGTTTAGCTTTCTGACAACTGACACAATAATGTAATAATTTAGATGGTATTCTTTTCAGATTAGGATAACAACAATGTCTGAGATTTTTTTCAGCACATTTATCTGGTCCAAAATGTCCCCAGACATAGTGTGTAAACCAAATAATTTCATTTATATGGGATTTTGGTAAACAAACTCGCCAATTACCAGTTCTGTAATTATCTTTATGGTACAGTATGTCGTTATTAAGGATATAATCATCAACATTTGCTAATCTTTGTGATTCTAATTTTTGCTTGACTGCATGCCAATGTGAGTCAGCATCCTGTAATACAGCAATATTTTTGAAAACGTTAAGATAATCCCTACAAAATGGAGAATCTTTAATTAAAATGATTTTGTAGCTTCCTGTTTGCTCTGCTTTATCGGATATTCAGATAAACCTTCAGGTAATCCTGAAAGACAATTGCTATTACATTATCCTTTCTTTTTATGTCGATTATTTCCAGATCGTAGTTCTGCAATGTTATTGCCCATAAAAACGTTACTGCCTGATGATCACAGTAGACTTTAACTTTTCTTCCAAAAATAAAATAGTTAAATTTTTCCAATGCCCATTTCATGGCCAGTACTTCAAGTTTGGTAGTGTGATAAGATCATTCAGTATTACTTAAGATCCTACTTGCAAAGCTTATAATCCTGATTTCTTGCTTTCCATCTACTTCTGCCTATTGGAATAAAAACGCTCCTAGACCTGAAAAACTTGCATTCGTAGCTATACAGAAATCCTTTGCCATATCAGGATGGTACAAAATGTTTTCATTCACTATAGCCTTCTTGATTGTATCGGATACAAGCAATATTCCTTAGTCCAATTCTTTCAGAGTAGTTTAAACAAGACATCAGTATTTGTTAAATTGTTAGGTAAATACTTTCTAAAACATTATATTAAACCAATAAATGATTTTAATTGTTTCTTGGTGGTTGGATAAGGAAAATTCTTTATAGCACTTATTTTGCCTTTATCAGGTGGTATACCTGTTGCTTAGATAATATGTCCCAAGAATCTTAGTTCTTGTTTGGCAAACTTGTACTTTAGCAAATTTGCTGTTACACCATATTCTTGAAAACGTGCTAAAACTGACTCTAATAATTCTGAATGTTATTCGCATATCTTAGTAGCAATAAGTAAGTCGTCCACATATACAGTTACTTTGTCAATTACTCTGGTTTTAATACAGTGTCTAAAGCTTCAATAAAAACTCCACCACTAACAGATAATCCAAATGGCATAACACGGAAATGATATGAGCGTCCAGCAAAATTGAAAGCAGTAGATCTCCTTCATTCTTCATCTCATAAAATCTGCCAATAACTTGACCTTAAATCGATTGAAGATAAAAACTGCATTCCACTAAATTTCTGTAGAAGTTCATCCAACTTTTCGGGATGGGTTCTCACAGAAACAATTATTTTATTTATTTCTCTTGTATCTAATATAAGACGAATGCTATTATATGTCTTATAAATTCCCAAAAGAAAACTGCAATATTCTGAATGAGAAAGTTCTATGGCATTCCATTTTAACATTTTCCTTATTTCTGCCTTTACCTTTTCCTGTTTTGTCCACGGTACTGAGTAGAAAGACCTACAATAAACTTTGTGCTGCTATACATTCATGTGGTAAACATATCCTGTAATTATACGAGGTTTTTCATCAAATACTCAATATACTTCACTAACAATGAGGCTAGGTCATGTTGTTGCTGCTCAGTGAGGTGACCAGATTCAAATACTTTTTCTAAACCATTTTTATGTATTTTAGTCACTGATCCTTCACTAATAAATTGTTTAGCAAGAATATCTTCCTCCAGGCAGAAAGCTGTAGGAGCCATATAATTAATCTTCAAATTACAGAATTTCATAGATTGTTCGTTCTCCACACTAGTTAAAGACAACTTTATTCGGCCTCTTGAGCCACTTATAACTAAATAACCTAAAGAGAGGTCGATTTCTGCATCCCTCCCACATAAAATATTTAATTCCTAAATGTATGGCGTGGTCAGTTTAGGAATTACAAGGTCATTAAGTACATCATCCTCTACATTTACTGCCACCCAGCATTAAGTCTTTACTCTTTGAAAACTTAAACCTAATGCTTCAGTCACCATACAAGGTTGTACAGGAAGTGTGGGGACAGATACATTCTTTGAAATTAATTTATAGAAATTTTCACTTCTACAGATTGAAGATCCTGTATCAATCATTATATCCACAGGTACATAATAAATCTTGGCACTAATTACAGCTTGAACAAGAGGTTTCCTTTTCTTACATGAGTTTGATGGTTCCTCATTTCAATCATAAGGATATTCCGGCCATCATTTTATCTCAGTACTTTTATCTGAATGGTTTCTGGTCCTTCCTTATTCGTACCGACAACTCCAGGAAGGCAGAAACAAGTCGGCACTAGTTTGATGGATTAGTTGTAATCGGATTTGATTCATCTTCTATACCTTCTATTAACCGTATTTGCTGATTAGTGTTTTGGTTCTGTCTTGTAGTGTTTTGAGAAGACATCATCGGTCGGTTTCTCGGTTGTGAAGTGTTCTGTTGTTGATGTCCACTCAAAGGTACATTTAATGGTGGTCCTGTAGGTAAATTCTTTGTCTGTGGTATCCAGTTTGGTGGAGGGTTATTATACCATTGCCAGTTTGCCCAATTGTACTGATTCGGTGGGTTTATATTTGGAAAGATTCCCTCAAATGTCCGTTTTCGTGATTCTGTATTGTTATTAAACTGCTGTCCATTATTTTGCGATTGAAAGTTTTGATTTTGTGGGTTGTGTAAGTTGTTGAAATTACTGTTGTGGCTGTTATTATTCGAGGTTGAAGAATTACGGTTTCCATTCCATTTCTATTTCCATTATGGTAATTCATACTATTTTCATTTCCGTTATTGTTGTTACCGTTATTACTATTAGCGTTGTTTTAGACACTGAAGCCGAAATTTTGACGCAGATTCTTTTTGTCATCTTCAATTCGGTCCAGTATATCTACTTGTGCTAGAAAGGTTTCTACATTATGGTCGGGTATATGCATAAATTTTTCTTAAAGTTCGATTGGAAGTGTTCCTTTTAAAATCTTTAAAACTTCATGTATAGGTATTGGGTTATCCCAGTAGTGAGTTTTATTAATGTATTTTTCAAAATATTTCTGAAGTGTTCCTTTGTTCGGGTTATAAAATTCAGGGTAGTAATTTTCGTTTCGAATATGTTCTTGTTTGTTTCTTGAAAAATACCTTTTTGTAATTAATTGTTCAAATTCCTTGGTAGATTCACAAGTTTCTATAATTTCGTTCGCCCACAATGCGGCCTCACCTATGATGTGTGACACAATAAATTGCAGTTTACTGTATTCATCCCAATTGTACGGGAATACATTTCGGAAGCTTTGAATAAAAATAATATGATGCGTATTGTCCTTTTCTGAAGAGAAAGTCTGAAAATGTCGATTCTTTAATATTTTTGGATCTCTTCCGGAGCATGTAAAATTTGTGCATCCATGGTTACACGGCTCTCTATAATTACATGCAACCGAACTTCGCAGTATATCGCATCTGTTAGAATTCGCACAATGAAATTTGATAGTTCTGGTCCCTGTAGGCAGTTGAGAAATATTAATTTCTGCTTCTGGCTCCGGAACTCCATAAATATGAGGATCCGGTTCTGTGCGTATGTTAGGTTGGCAATGTTGTTTTTTCTGTGTCCAGATGGGTATACCTTTACTAAAATTTTGTCCGTTGTTGGAATATTCTGGACGAACATGCTCCGAAATATTTGTTTCGTGTGGAGAGCGTGCTTGATTATAATTACAGTTATTATTATTATTAGACATTTTATTGAAATTTGATTGCAGTTCATTTTCAATCTTTTGTTTTATGACGGTAGCCTGATTCATAGCCAGTCCTGTACGTTGTTTTTAATTCGTTTTGACGATTCGTGTAGGAAATTATTTATTGTCTCATTGGCATTTACTTGAAGGTTTTGGAATTTACTATTTAGTTCCTCGATTGTAGGTTGAGCTATGTTCTGGAAATCTTTAATTTTATTCATACCAGTTAGTAATTCTTCTACCTTTTGGGGAACTTCTTCTAAAGATGTTTTAAAGTCTTCTACATCTGTTCATAGGTTTGTAAATTCCGCAATTAAGTGATTAGTTCTTCTGTCACGACGTGTATCTCGTTCTTCAATTTCAGCTTTTAGGTGAATGGTGGTATTGTGTAGTTTTTGTTTTAAATGTTTTGTGTCCCAACTTCGTCGCCGCTTTTGTGTCCCAGCCTCGTCGTAGGTGTCGGTGGCCGAGTGGAACGAGACCGACACAGGAACAAAGACAGCACGCTGGTGCAGGTACGGAGGGGAGCAGCCAGAAACTATAAACACTCGAGTAAATTAGAAAGTGATATATTGCACAGAATGTAACAATACTTAACTTTTACATAGTTGTTAGAGGCCTGCCTAGTGCCTGTACAATAGCAAAGTCTCCACTGGTGCCTATCTGATTACGAAGGTCCTAACTCGTTGCTATCTCAGTCCGAAGTCCCCGGTGTCTTTCCGTGGTGGCCACGAGCGGGGTTCCAGCAGAGGGCGCTCGTGGCTGTCGTCGGAAGAACGCCGCGCCGTGCATGCATGGCGGCGCGCGGCGAAAGTAGGTGGCGCGCACTTTGTACTTGTGCGACACCACAAAATGTTCATTTTGTTCGCAGTGTCCATCCAATCAATGTTTTAGGAATTCGTATTTTTTACAAGTTTCTGGCCAGAGTTCGTTAATAGTTTCTTCCTGATGTTTGAATTGTTCATTTATTTTTTTGCAGTGTTCATCTAGCTTTTTTGTCTGTTCCTCCCGAGCAAGTTGTATCTGTTTAGTCTGTTAATCTAATTTTTTATTTTGTCCTTGTGTTTGTTTAGCCTGATCTATTTTTTGCAAAATCAATGCAAATGGATCTACCATGGTGGCGGTATGGTTATTCAGATTCAAAGTTTGCATTCGCGGAGATCCTGTTGTGAATCCACTTTACCATTTTGACAAAATGTACTTCTGTTTTGTCTATTTAAATATATGTACATTTGCTATGTGTGTTGTAGATGGCCACATTGAGTTAACACTCAGAAGGCCAAATAAATAAAAAAAAAAAAAAAAAAAAAAAAAAAAAAAAAAAAAAAAACCTCGTAACCTCGCGATATGCCTGGTTGTGGACTAAAATTTCCAATAGATTGAGGTAGCGGCATATCTTCGGCATGTTCACCTAATTCAGGTACAGAATAACATTCCCGGTCTACTTCATTCCTTCTACATCTACATAGATACTCTACAAATCACATTTAAGTGCCTGGCAGAGGGTTCATCAACCACTTTCATAACTTTTCTCTACCGTTCCATTCTCTAATAGCGCGCGGGAAGAAAGAACACCTAAATCGTTCCGTTTTCGACCTGATTTCTCTTATTTTATTGGGATTGTCATGTCTCCCTAAGTAGGTGGGTGCTAGCAAAATATTTTCACATTCAGAACTAAAAGTCGGTGACTGAAACTTCGCAAACAGATCACGCCGCAATGAATAACGTCTTTCTTTTAATGATTTCCACCCCAATTCGTGCAACATTTCCGCGACGCCCTCCCCCCCCCCGCAACGCGACAAAACAAAACGAGCTGCCCTTCTCTGAACCTTCTCAATATCCTCCGTCAGTGCCACCTGGTGAGGGTCCCACAAGGGGCAACAGTACTCCAGGAGAGGACGCACAAGTGTGATGTAGGCAGTCTCTTTGGTGGAGCTGGTGCATCTTCAAAGCGTTCTGCCAATGAAACGTAACCTTTGATTCGCCTTCCCCACAATATTTTCCATGTGTTCTCTCCAGTCAAAGTTGTTCGTAATTGTAACTCCTAGGTATTTGGTAGAATTTACGACCTTAAGGTTTGACTTGATTTATTACGTAATTGAAGTTCAGTGGATTTCTTTTAGTGGTCATGTATATTACTTCACACTTTTCTTTATTTAGTGTCAATTGCCAATTTTCGCACCATGCAGAAATTTTGTCTAAATCGCTTTGCAGTTGTTTTTGATCGTCTGTTGACTTCACTAACCGATAAACGACAGCATCATCCGCGAAGTCTAAGGGAGCTATTCAGATTGTCTCCTAAATCGTTTATAAACACGAGGAAGAGTAAGGGACCTATAATGCTTCCCTGTGGAACGCCAGATATCACTTCTGTTTTACTTGATGACTTACCGTCAATTACAACGAACTGTGTCCTTTCTGATAGGAAATCGTGAATCCAATCGCACAATTGGGAATGTACTCCATAAGCACGCAATTTCATTAGAAGCCGCTTGTGGGGTACAGTATCAAAAGCCTTCCGGAAATCCAGAAATATGGAATCGATTTGAGATCCCTTGTCGATGGCACTTAACACTTCATGTGAATAAAGGGCAAGCTGTGTTTCGCAAGAGTGATACTTTCTGAATCCGTGTTGAATATTGGTTAATAGGTCGTTCTCTTCGAGGTAGTTCATAATATTCGAACAAAGTATATGTTCCAAAATCCGACTGCAAATCGACGTCAATGAGATAGGCCAGTAATTTTGGGGATCACTCCTATTGCCTTTCTTGAATATTGGAGTAACTTGGGCAACTTTCCAGTCTTTGGGTACAGATCTTTCGCTGAGTGATCGGTTGTAAATTATAGCTAAGTACGGAGCAATTGCATCAGCATACTCTGAGAGGAATCTAGTTGGTATACAATCTGGCCCGGAAGATTTGTTTTTGTTTAGTGACTTAAATTGTTTTACTACTCCAGGAACATCTACTTCTAAGTTTCGCATGCTGGCATCTGTTCTTGGATTGAATACTGGAGTTTTCATTTCGTCTTCTATGGTGAACGAATCTGGTGTTTAGTAATTCTGCCTTAGCAGTACTGTCGTCGGTACTATTACCATTGCTATCGCGTAGTGAAGGTATTGTTTGTGTTTTGCCGCTAGTGTACTTCACATATGAGCAGAATTTCTTTGGATTTTCTGCAAGATTACGAGACAGGATTTCGTTGTGGTAACTATTATAGGCTTCTCGCATTGATGTCCGCGCTAGGTTGCGTGTTTCAGTAAAAGATTGCCAGTCTTGTGGATTCTGTGTCTTTTTAAATTTTGCATGCGTTTTTCTTTGTTTCTGCAACAGTGATCTGACCTGTTTTGTGTACCACGGGGGTCGGCCCCCTCTTTTATTAATTTATTTGGTATAAATCTCTCGATTGCTACTGATATTATGTCTTTGAAAGTAAGCCACAACTGATCTACACTCGCATTTTTAGTTTTGAAAGGCTGGAGATTACCACTCAGGAAAGCGTGAAGCGAATTTTTATCTGCTTTATTAAATAGATATATTTTTCGTTTATATTTGGTGCATTTGGGCATTTCGACATTCAGTCTCGCTACTACAACTCGATGTTCGCTAATCCCTGTATCTGTTTTGATGCTCTTTACTAGCTCAGGATTATTTGTTGCTAGGATATCAAGGGTATTTTTTCGCAACCACTTACTATTCTAGTGGGTTCATGAACTAACTGTTCAAAGTAGTTTTCAGAAAAAGCATTCAGAACTAGTTCGGGCGATGTTTTATATTTGCCGCCGGTTTTGAATACGTAATTATTCCGTTCAAATTGCGTGTGAACGAGTCATCATTCGGTTCGTGGGTTCAAGTTCTAATCTGAATGTAAGTATTGGAGCAGTATCTAGGTCATTGACCCTGATGATGTCATCCAGGATGGCGTCGTTTCCAGTTCCGGAGCAAAATGGTCGCCGTGACCACCTGACCAGATCCATATTGCCGGTTCTACCTCAGGGTACCCATAATGCATTGCGCGATGACGTCATTCAAGATGGCGTCCCCTGGGAAATTTGAATTTTCCTTGGAAGCTATTGGCCCTTTCCACATTTTTTTCTTTTTTCTTTTTTTTTTTTGCGGGAAAAACATAATTTCAATCTCTTGATGTCAGCACAAGAAACCCCAACACCTACCCTTTTGCTCTCTCAGCCAATGAGAGCACACCATTGGCACATGGTCAAAGAGCCACTTCAGTTAGAGGAGCTCTTTCTCAGTCTCAGTCACAGTCTGTTACTCGAAGAAACAAGATGACCAGTCACCAATAGCAGCAGTATCAGGATCACCCCAGCCTCATCAGAAGAGAGGAAGGAAGCGAAAGAGCAAGTATCCAATAGTACTACTACTACACTTAAATAAATGTAAATGTTTATTTCCTAGTGTTTCATTGTATTAGTTGCTATATTGACTTTGTTTTCTTCTTCAACAGATCCACCTACAGCATCAGGAACTGTGGAGACCGGACACGAACCGGTATCTTTCGCCCGAGACGCAATCGCGCACTCAGTTAGTCTGATGGAGCAGGACAAGGAGATGCTCCTGTCGGTAATGCAAGGAAGGCAGCAGCAGCAGTATGAGAGCTGTGCTCTGTACTGGCCACCAACGTGTGAACCATCTCAAAGAAAATAAGATGTGCTGCTAGAAGAAGGACAAGATGTTGTCGATGAGAAGGTATGTGTACCCAGTGTGTCGCCACAGCCGATGATATTTTGCTCAACGTACAATTTAACTGCAAGTGGGTCGAAGAGACTGAATATAGGCTTTCAAGCAAGCATAGACAGTGAGTGATATGTAGTGATTGAAGTGGAAAATGTCTCGAATGGCATTAAAGTGCGCTTGGGTGATCGCTCATGGGAAGAACTATGCAGAGCAGAAGCGTATATAATTAATCAGATGACTGTAGAGTACGGTGAGTACACTCAACCCTCAGACATTCAATGTGGTGCTGTAATTGCTTGCATAACAACTGCGTATGACGATGCTGCTTTTTGCCTTAAAGCACGTGGCTCAACAGTTTATCTACAGCACTCTACTGTTTCGAACTTGTTTGGTATGAATCAGTCTGTATCATTTGCTGTGGAGAGACTTTTACATTGCTTGCCTCATGTTAAAACGCGATATGTTCAAATTTCTGAGTAGCTACGTGTGAATGATATTCATGTAGATGATTTACATCATCAGTTCTGTGTAGTGGCTCCCCATGCCTTTATCATCCTGTGATAAATGTAAAATAAATAGATGCTGAATTTTGTGCATATAGAAAGGTTCTGTGTGAAAGACTATGCAGAGGTGAGAAGTTGAAAGAGAACTATTTTTTCAATATTGTGCATCCAATTCATGACTATTAAAAAAAAATTATATTTGTTTGGTTGTTAAATGTATACATGCTTATGACTAATAAATGTTGTGTGAATAATGTAAAAAAGTGTTCCTGTCTTATTTCCGTAGTCAGTATCAGTGGCGTAACTATGGGGGGAGGGGGAGGGATGAGGGGGGTAGAACCCCCCCCCCCTCCCAGAACACAAAAAAAGGAAAGTAAAGAAAAGAAAAATCGTATACCAGCAATTTGGTAAAGGTAAAGATTGGAAACTTGGGGTGTTTTACCATAAGCTTTCATTGGATGGGAGTGAATTAGTTTCTTCAACGGGAGTGGTAGATGGTAGTCTGTCTGGAAACTGACTAAAATTTTGCTCGTCAAGCAGATCTATTCCCCCCCCCCCCCCCCCCCCCCCAACGGCAAGTCCTAGTTTCGCCACTGGTCAGTATACATTATTATTTATCATTCTTGTGTATAAATACCCATTGCACGCCCGTGCCTGACGTAGTTGGTATCATGGCTGGGTGAGTGAAGCACCACTATTTTCAAGTAGCTGATTGGTCTGGTGATGGGCTGGGAGAGGATTCTCAGAAGAAAAACGGCTCATTACTTCCTGATAACATAAGTGCAATAATTGTAGGACCTTCCAACTGCGGCAAAACAAATGTTCTATTGACTTTGTTTACACATATAGATGGAGTCCGTTTTGAGCAACCCAAACACCAATTCTTACAGGCAATACTCTGAGGTGTAAAATGTGTTACATACACAACGTACAGTGAAAGCTGCGATATCCCACCACCTGAACAGGTAAAACCGAACACTGTTTTCATACTTGACGATGTTGCAGTGGAGAACCAAGACGAAATACGCTGATATTTCTGTTTCGGTAGGCATATGGGTGTTGGTGTTATTTTTCTAAGTCAAACATATTCCCGTATCCCAAAACAGTTGCCGAGGGATAATGCAAATCTCATTATAGCATTCAGCCAAGACATTATGAATGTAAAACATATTTACAATGCTCACGTAGGAACGGATATGTTGTTCAATACAAGGAAGCTAGTATTAATAAAAACATGGCTGAAGGCCGAAGTAAAGACTGTTACAAAAGCACATGGTGTAATCAGTCATGCCAAGACAGGAAAGATGGAATCACACCAGAAAATCTGAGAAATATTTAGCTTACTCACGGATAGAGACACGATGCGGAAACGTTACAGCAATGAAATTCAAACATAATACGTTTACACAAAGGCTGAAGGCTACACATGTCTATTCGAACATGAGAAAAACGGGACACAAAATCATCACCAGAATGAAAATGCAAATTCTAAATTTACACTGAATTACTCGACTTCTATAAATAAAGATACACTTCGCCTCACATAGCGCAAGAATTACTCAAGCAAACTATCACTGATAAACCAAGACTGCCTGATCAAAAACAAAGTGGATAGAATTTGGAAAATAAATGCTCAAACCTACGAGTTAACACAGATTCCCGAGGCAGACAGTGTCATACTTCGAGAGGCAGAGAACAGAACTCGTGATGTATTTCTATGAGGGATTCCGCCAGAATTCTCGCGCAGAGTGCGGATGGGAAATCCAGAGGATTTGGCTTCAGCTTTGCGTCTGGCTTCTCATTTGCAGAAAATGGATACACGGGTATTCGGAGATAAACGTATTTTTGCGTCGGAAAAGAATTGTTTCCTTTGTGGGGTAAAAGGCCATTTGAAAGCACAGTGTAATCAGCTACAATGTTACAATGCCCACGTAGGAACCGATATGTTGTTCAATGGTTTTGTAAAGATTTGTGCAGACTGTTGGAATCATTCCCAGTATGGTTTTCTAGTTATAGATAAAACACGGAAACTTAACGATGGTCGATACAGACGAAACTTTCAAGACTTTTTACATATATTGAGCCGCGTCATTTCGGCTCGCCTAGTGTTTTGTCATTTTTCACCCCTTGCTTCCTTTCTTCTGGACTGGCGCCAGTTCGAGTCCGTCGTGTTTAGGTTGGTACGGCCAACGATCCTCTGCGGTCAGTTCCGGCTCGTCTCTGGGGTAGTGTGACGCCTGTCATCTGACGTCAGCCGCTGCGACCGGTCCGCAGAATTCATTTCGTCCTCGGCTACCAGAGGGAGGTGCATGGCGGCTTGCCCGTCGTGTTGCTAGCAGGAAGCCTGACGCTGCCGCCGCTCGGGAGAGGTGATTCGCTGTTCGCCCGGCTGAGGCAGCGGCGTGGTCGCTGCGCCCGTTGCACCGCGAGGAGGAAGGCCTTGTCGTCAGTCGTTCCGAGGCCGTACTTCACCGTCCTGCGATGGCGTGAGACTTCGCGGCGCCATACTCTGCCGGGTGGGATTTCTAGTCCTGCTGTTTCTTCTCATCGAGATCTACAGTGCTACAGTTGAGTTCTATTGTCTTTTGCTAGGTAGAGCAGGACACCGGTGACTGTGTTCCCTCTCGCTTGAGCGGCGTTGTCTTGTGTATGTTTATGTGGGGTGTGCCGACGGCGCCTCAGCGTTGGCATACCTCGTGTCTTCGTCTTTAGTGTATTCATGTGGTTGGCGATAGTTAAAGGATTTGTCTTGATATTACATTGTGAATTGCTTCAATTAAGTTTTTTGGGGACTAACGTCCACTGAGGTATTTATTTGGCGGTGTGCCCGCTGGTTGACTGTTGCCTGTCCGGAGACCAGTGTTATTTTTTTCTAGGCAGTGCCCTTTTCCTTCCTGGGAGCCTGGCCCGTTCCTAGGTCGTAGTTTGCCCGAGTTTACACCTAATGTCGCACCCGTATATCGGGTCGTTACTGTGTGGTTTAACTCGTGTATCAAGTAGCTTGGGATCTGTTGAGGTATTTATCTGGCGATGTGCCCGCTGGTTGACCGTTGCCTGCCCGGAGATCAGTGTCGTGTTAGGCAGTGCCGTTCCCTTCCTGGGAGCCTGGCCCCTTCCTAGGTCGTAGTTTTGACTGTGTTTGCATCTGAAGGTCCACCAGGACACCGGCTAGTCCCATGTGGTTGATCTTATTAATTAACTGAGCCTTCCTAGTCCTTTTCCTTATCATCCTTTGTTAGCGGCTGCCTCCGTCGCCATTTAATCACGTTGGCTACTGCGTAAAACCTGATCATTTCAGCTAAAGTTAGACCTGATTTCTTGCTCATTTACAGTGTGTTCTTTGAGTCTTGTATTATCATTAGATACTGTGTAAAACCTGGTCAAGCTCAGCCAAGGTTAGATCGGATTTTTTGCTATTCTGAGCTGTACATGTTAGATCAATTTGCAGCTTGTTCTATGGGCCTGTACTACTGTCAAGGCTGAAGTTTGTTCGTTATGAATCTGTTTACTAAAATAACTATGGACTGTGCAGTTTAACTATCTGTGGTGCCAACTTAGTCTTAAACTTCAGTTAAAGTTTAAAGTTTCTTACTTGCTACGGTTCCTTCTGAACCTGTGTATTCAAGGCTTTGTGGAGACTGTAATTCTAACCAAAAATTAAATTTGTTTGCCACAATTTCAAAATTGCCTTGCTTAACCACTATTGTTTAATAGTCGATTTGTCGACGCATTCAAGTTCATATTCAGGAAGGCTTGTGTTTAACTCAGTCCGTATATGTATTTCAAATATACAGATAAATTTAATAAATGTGCACTAGCCACTTGTAAGACAAGCACTGACTATTAAGGTAACCCCGCCCACCATTCCACTTCCTGCATTTTCCCTTTCCCACTGCTGGTATAGTTAGGCTGTTGTGACGCACATGTGTTTGTGCAGTAGAGGTTAGAGTGACGAGTGTTCCTAAAATTATTTCAGTTGCTGAAATTAAAAAAAAAAATCCTTTAAATTTTTTTTCTCACCCCCCCCCACCATATATAACCCTTTCATTGAGTTTCATGCATCATTTTATGTCATGGACAAATTCGCAAGCATGCCTGTCAGTCGTAATGAACGGAATAGACTGAACATTGGCATGCACGTGGATGCTAATATTCAAAATGACGTTGATGAAGTGCGGAAGGAAATAGTTGAGCTTTATGAATTCAGAGAAGAGAGTTTGCGCACGGAGTTAGTATCGTATTATGAGAGTAAAGCTGAAGATGTGCACAAGGAGCTAGCGTCTTATTATTAAAGTGTTCAGAACCTGATTAGAACCTTAACTGAAGGGATTAACGGACTTGATAAGAAAATAAACGTTCTAGCCTTGAAAGTTAATGCTCATGAGGATGAAAAAATCGAAATTGATGCACTCGTCATTAAGATGAAGAACAAGAACGCGCATATAAAGCCGCACATTACACTGAACCCTGTTTAGCGCCTGCTAGGATGTCGAGTAAGCAGAAACTCATAAAAGTGCGAAATGGGACAGTTGAACCTAGATCAGTCATTAAGAGAAACCTTCAAACCAGTTACTGACTCTCTCAAACATTTCAAATCGAATTCACGTTAAGAAGAAGCTGATCCCATTGCTGGGTATCGAGTTCAGTACGTTTGCCCTAAGTAAGGACGAAATTTGGTCCCATTCTTCTTGAAGTGTTTCTTTTTTAGTCTTCCTTGCGGGGTTGAGAAAAACCCGGGTAAAAAAAAAAAAAAAAAAAATCCCAGTGGGTTAAATGGGATTTTATTGGGTTTTTATGGTTTTTTTTTCTTGGGTTCTTTTCATACTGTCAAATTCTTGTGATGAAGCCAGAGTCACTTTATTGAGGATATGTGGACGTACAAATTGGACAGTTAGGCTCATCCTTAAAGTGTCCTATTATGTTAAATTGGTATATTCATTTCAGTTCTGAAAGTAATTGTTGCCTTTTTTCTCATTGAATGTGAGAATCTGCTAACTACATACTCATTGTTTATATCTATTATGAAATGAAATGACAAAAATGCGACAGCTTTTAAAAGAAGACCTGCCTGACTTGTTAACATATGGTTGTTCGGCCCATTATGTTAATCTACTTGAAGCAGAAGTAATACCTTCAAGTGTGATAAAGCACATTTGTGAAGTTCATAAGTACTTTAGGAACCACCATCAACCACATCGTTGGTTAAAGGGAAAAAATGGCCTTATGCCACAGCCCCCAATTCTACTAGATGGAATTCCCAACATAATTGCCTACGAAACTTTATTGATAATTACTCGAAATATGTAGAAATTTTAACAGAGCATTCTGAGGAAGTCCCTGCTAACATTAGCAAAATTTTGGATAATGTGGTAATTTATAAAGATGCCACTCATCTTCTCCGACAACTGTCAGAGGTTTGTAGAGTCCTGGACCTACTTCAGGCAGACAGCACAAATATTGCCCAAGCTGTCGAACTGTGGACTGACCTATCAGAAAGTCTTGATATGGAACCACATACGAAAGTGATAGAAAAACGAAAGGAAGAAGCACTTGAACCGTTTCATTATCTAGCCAGCTTGCTAGATCCAAGATACAGAGGCAGCAGATTGACTGCCGAACAAGAAGAGTGTGCAGAAAACTGGCTCATGGAGGTGTATCCAGAGTGGATTGCAGCTTTTCTATCTTTTCGAATTGCTGATAAGGACTATTTTCCTGCCACTATGTTTTCTGAGGCAGTGATAACTCAGTTCCATCCAGTGAAGTAGTGGAATATAATGGAACTGAAAACAACAAAAAAAGGAAATTTACCAAGAGGTTTCATTAGTTTCGTAAAAAGCCTTATTTCTTGCCCTGCCAGCACTGCATCCATTGAAAGGATATTCTCCACATATGGACTTGTTTGGTCTAAACTTAGAAACAATTTAGGAGTGAGAAAATCAGAGAAATAAGTGAAGATACACAAGTTTCTGCGTTCTTTACAAAAAGACTAAATTGTATGTGGCTGAAGGTGAAAGATTACTTTTTTTTACTGTCAACTGTAATGTGTTAACTGTACCATTTTTTTAAATAATTATTGTAAATATAATAATGAAATAAATTGTTGTGCCTAATAGTTGCTAAAATAAATATGGTTCCTCTAATTTTCAATTTGTGTCATTAAATGTTCATGTGTGTGTATAGTTGGTTTTTTTTTGGGGTTTATTGGTGGTTTTTTTAAATGGGGTTTTCTAAAAAAACCACATGGTTTTTTTTTGGGTCGGGTTAAATTACAACAACCCTGCTTCCTTGTGACACTAGTATTTTCGAAGGCTGTGCAGCGTCATTGATATCTGGGCTTTGTGGTGTTGTACAGCAGCCGCAGCCTAGTATTCAGAGTTGTTTGCTTCGGGTCGTTGTCGTGTTGAAAAATTAATTCAGAATTAATCGTTTAGAAGTTGCCGTAATATTTGGACACGGAGTTTGCGGTCCACCCAGCAGCGGCGGCACTCGTACACCCCACACTACCGGGTGTGTCGGCCGAGGTTCTGCGCCAACATCCGCCACACTACTAGGGTTGCCAGATTGAACTAGAGGCAGACCCGGAGACCAGACGTGCTCCCCCCCCCCCCCCCAACTGCGACCAACTCCCCCCACAACCAAGTTTACACGTGAATTCTTAAAAAACAACCCTAATCATCTCCTCCCTCCCAGCAAGTATACCCCCCCCCCTCCCTGGTGGAACATTGCTAGGGGTGGCCTTCACTTCACATGCCGCAGCTGACCGGCCAGGCCGCCAGTTGCTGTGGATCAACAATCGGCACACTTCAGTCGGCGTGGCGGCAGCATCAAAGCTGCTCCCAGCAACATCTGCGTCTTCCAAGAGTTGCCGCTTGAGGCTCCGCAAACTGGTCACCAAGAAGAGCGCCAAATACCTAATAAACTTTTGTAGCCACCCTTTATAATTTTCTTCCTGCAACCATTCTTCACGGAACGAACTTAGATATCGTCTCTTCATTTCATTGTTATTACTCACTAATCTGAGTACTCCAAAAATTGCCGGTAAACTGATAACAAACAATGAACGAACGAACACAAATAATAGACGCCGCCAGTTGACGCGTTGCCGCAACAGTGTTTGCTTAATAATGCGCTAGCCGATTACTGCCGACGCAACAGCGAAACGTTTTCAGAGGAAGAATAGGAAAGTAGCTTTTTGTTGCAATAAGAAATTGACATTTATATAAAGTTATTCATAATTACTAGAAAGAAGCCGGCCGAGCGCACTGAGGCGTCTTGCCACGGTGCGCGAGGCTGCTCCCGCCAGAGGTTCGAATTCCCCCTAGGGCATGGATGTTGTGTTCGTCCTTAGTTTAAGTTACGTTAAGTTCGATGTAGATATCGCTATATGAGCATAGTACTTAAAAAGCGTCGTAAAAAAAAGGTAAGATGAAGGTTCCATTCAAGCCCGGAGATGAGTTATTGGCCCGTAGACCCGGAGAATTCATTCCAAACCCGGGCACTCCGGGCGGCGCCCGGAGATCTGGCAACCCTACACACTACTCGCCTGCCATCTGACACAAAAACGTTAAATTCACTTTCATTGGAAAACGACACTTTCTTCCAGGAAGTCTTCCTTTTGGAATCTATGTTCCTGGCCAAATTAGACATTTCTTACAATGCTGTTCGTTATCCCAAAACTTCTTGCGAACTGCCCTGCCGTGATAACCGTATTTCTTGATGGAATTTCTGATTGTGTTGGTAGATACGTCCTTGCTCCTAGATTCAAACTCCCCAGCCAACCTAGGATAGCTGATTGTATGTTTTTTCGTGATTCCATCGCGGTAAACCTCTCGTTCGCATCACTCATTGTGTGAGGGCGTCCGGTCCGTGGTTGGTTTCTAATAGTTATTTTTAATTATTTTTTTTTATGGAAATGCAATCAATAATCTACTCGTCGATCTGGGTCCATCCACTACTTGAGAAATCTCGTACGAAAGTCTGCACTCAGTGTGCAGGCGCAGAGTCAGTTTCCTTTCAGTGAGGCTCGCCTGCTAGCCTTAGGGCCACTACTCTGCATCAGCGCCGTTCAAAACAACTACTGGGGCTGCTCCAGCCATGCCTTACACTTTAATTATAGGCGAGTTCAGATGGTAGACGAATACTTCGTGAACCATCTCTCCTGTTACGTGTTCTATTTTGTCACTCTTATTATCGAATAGGATGCATTTTATCCTCAGTTTTCAATAAAATAAAAAAGATTTACCAAGGTACTTTTTAGAAGACTGGCGCTTCACATTTCGTAATGATTTCATTTAAAGTGACACACACAATAGGTTTTAAAAAATACACAGCTAGACGAATACTTTTTGCTCTCACTGTATATAATACAGGAGCCAGCACAATGACCGCATTTACGTGTCGAAACAATTCGCGTACCAGCTGCTTAGTGTTCAGATGCTTCCACTGGCGTTTGGAGAACATTCCGAATTCGTGCGCACAAGCCGGCCGCGGTGGCCGAGGGGACTGAGGCGCTCCAGTCACGGTCTGAACGGCCACTACGGTCGGGGGTTCGAATCCCCCCACGGGCATGGATATTTCTGCCGTCCTTAGTCATAGGTAGTTCATAAGTAGTTTGTAAGCTTAGGACTGATGACCCCGTAGTTAAGTCCCATAAGTTCTACAAATATTTGATTTTCGTGCGCACAATAAAATTTAAAAGGACATGCCGAACCGCCGACCCCCTGTTTTTGGAAACTGAGTACCTACTACCTGCATGCAGGCAGGCGACTTCCGCTCACAAGTTGTCAGGCTGAGGCGCCAGTAGCTTCGTTCGAGTGGCGCTGCTGACGGTCTGGAACGGTTTGAGGCGTTAGAGTGGCACCTTTGACTCTTTCTGACGATATCTGACTGACCAATCAGGTGTTCGAGTGGCGGAGCTGATAGTTTGCGACCGTTTAAGTCAGTGGATTTTCGTCAAACTGTTTTCTGACTCCAAAGCGTTTAAAAAGCCTCCTCCGAAAGAAAAGCCCGCATATTTACGAAGAGGTTTGTGTTCCAAGTCTTCGATTTTCTCATGATTGACGCTGAGCTTTGTATATTAGGCATTCTTTCAACGTATGTGGCCTTCTAATACAGTACGTCCCCCTTTTATTACACCCATACATACTATAAATGAAAGGTGTGGAAATTTTCGTAACATACGAATTTAAAGATGAATGCGTATGTTTTTACAGTTTGGATTGTGATATATTCGCATGAAAATTAAGTCAAAATAGTCCTGAGATTTTCTGTGCCATCTGTAAATGAAGTGATTTGTTGTTGTTGTTGTTGTTGTGGTCTTCAGTCCAGAGACTGGTTTGATGCAGCTCTCCACCCTACTCTATCCTGAGCAAGCCTTTTCATCTCCTCATAAGAATGGCAACCCACATCCACTTGAATCTGCTTTCTATACGCGTCTCTTGGTCTCCCTCTGCGATTTTTACCCCACACACTTCCTTCCAACGCTAAATTCACAATTCCTTGATGTCTAAGAATGTGTCCTACCAATCTATCCCTTCTTCTAGTCAAGGTATGCCAGAAATTTCTTTTCTCCCCAATTCGGTTCAGTACCTCATTAGTTACGCTATCCACCCACCTAATCTTCAGCATTCTTCTGTAGCACCACATTTCAAAAGCCTCTATCCTCTTTCTGTCCACACTGCTTATCGTCCATGTTTCACTCCCATACAAGGCAACACTCCATACAAATGCCTTCAGAAAGGACTTCCTTAGGCTTAAATCAATATTCGATGTTAACAAATTTCTCTTTTTCAAAAACGCCTTTCTACCCATTGCCATTCTGCATTTTATATCCTCTGTACTGCGACCATCATTTGTTATTTTACTGCCCAAGTAACAAAACTCATCTACCTCCTTTATTGTTTCATTACCTAATCTAATTCCTTCAGCATCACCTGATTTTCTTACACTGCACTCCATTACCCTAGTTTTACTCTTGTTAATGTTCATCTTATATGCACCTTTCAGCACACTGTCCATTCCGTTCAATTGCTCTTCCAGGTCCTTTGCTGTATCTGTCAGAATTACTATGTCGTCGGCAAAACGCAATGTTTTTAATTCCTTCTCCAAATATCTCCTTGTTTTCCTTTATAGCTTGCTCAATGTACAAATTGAATAACAATGGAGAAAGACTACAACCCTGTCTTACTCCCTTTCCAACCACTGCATCCCTTTCATGCCCTTCAACTCTGACAACCGCTGTCTGGTTTTTGTACAAGTTGTAAATAACCTTACGCTCCCTATATTTTACTCCTGCTTGCTTCAGAACTTGAAAGAGTTTATTCCAATCAAAGTTGTCAAAAGCCTTCTCCAAATCTACAAAAGCTAGAAATGTAGGTTTGCCTGTTCTTAATCTATCTTCTAGGATAAGCCGTAAAGTGAGTATTGCCTCCCGTGTTCCTACATTTCTCCTGAACCCAAACTGATCTTCCCCGAGGTCGGCTTCTACCAGCTTTTCCATCCTTCTGTAAATAATTCTCGTTAATATTTTGCAACCATGACTTATTAAACTGATGGTTCTGTAGTTTTCACACCTGTCTGCACCCGCTTTCTTTGGAATGGGGATTATAACATTTTTCTTAAAGTCTGAGGGTACTTCACCTGTCTCATACATCTTACACACAGTATGAAACAATTTTGTCATGGCTGGTTCTCCCAAAGACTTCAGTAGCTCTGACGGGATATCATCTACTCCAGGGGCCTTGTTTCGACTTAGATCTTTCAGTGCTCTGTCAAATTCATCTCTCAGTATAGTATCTCCTATTTCATCATCATCTACATCCTCTTCCCTTCCTACAATATTGTCTCGAAGTTCATTTCCTTTGTAGAGCCCCTCTATATACTCTTTCCACCTTTCAGCTTTCCCTTCTTTGCTGAGAACTGGTTTTCCATCAGTGTCCTTGATATTCATAGAGCTGTTTTTCTTATCGCCAAATGTTTCTTTTATTTTCCGGTAGGCTGTATCTATTTTTCCCCTATTTATACATTCTTCTACATCCTTGCATTTGCCTTCTAGCCATTCCTGCTTAGCCATTTTGCACTTCCTGTCAATCTCATTTCTTAGTCGTCTGTACTCCATTTTGCCTGTTTCATTTACTGCATTTTTATATTTTCTCCTTTCATCGATTAAATTTAGTATCTCCTGTGATATCCAAGGATTCTTTGTAGGTCTTGCCTTCCTACCTATTTTGTCCTCTGCTGCCTTCACTATTTCATCTCTCAATTTTACCCATTCCTCCTCAACTGTTTTATTTTCCCCTGATTCTGTCAATTGTTGCCTGAAGCTCCCTCTGAAATTCTTAAGAACTTCAGGTTCCTTCAATTTATCCAGGTCCCATCTCCTTATTTTCCTACCTTTCTGTAGTTTCTTCGGTTTCAGCCTACAGTTCATAACCAACAAGTTATGGTCAGAGTCTATGTCTGCCCCTGGGTATGTCCTACAATTCAAAACCTGGTTCCGAAATCTGTCTTACCATTATAAAATCTATCTGGTATCTCCCGGTGTCTCCTGGTCTCTTCCACTTTTACAACCTTCTTTTGTGATTCTTAAACCAGGTGTTTGTTATAACTAAGTGATTTACACATAAGAATAATATAGTTCACAACAGGTATTAGCAGTGATAGATTTTTATAACCGACATCTAGCTTTATATGTGCCACTATAGCGCCTGACAATTACTGTTCCGTGTTTCTCCTTGAGGTTATATGTTATAGAAATCTATTAGTGCCAATGTGGGCGTTTCTACACTAAAAGTGTAACTACTGGGAAAATCATGTACGATGATAATTCTTGCACAACACCTGCAAATTTTTGTGTATTAATTTGTATGTTCCATTTTTTAAATTTTATTGTAACTCATAATAATGGGCCAAAATGCATATGAAGTTGTATGTTACCAAATATTCTTTTCACACACAACTATCCTAATTTACCTCATTTTTGTATGAGGTTATGTCACGTTAAATTGGCATTATTTATAAATGGGGGACATGTTTACGTGTATTTTGCGTTTTGTTAAAGTTTATGATCAGAATGTATTCCACAATGTATTTCTAATGGGGGAATTCACACTGTCCGTCACCGGTCCGTCACCTCACGTCAACGTGAGCTTTCTCAAGAAGATTGTTTTGATGGAACGGTCGTCTGGTAACATCGCGACTCGCAAGTTAACCTAGTTTCGTCACGCGATTTTCATTTTATACTCGAGGGATACACGGTTTGCAGACAAATGTCTTGTTAATCTTTATTATACTTTGGTTTAACGGTAAATTGCAAATGTTTCATGACGACTTAAATAGTTTTCTCATTTGAGAAATACATAACATATCGCCAGTCATAACCTCACTTTAAACATCGGTAGAGAGCAAAGATGCCAACTAGCGCTATGGGTTGCCAAACTGCGAAACAGGTGAAATAAGCGTTAGAGTTGGCTTCAGAGTTGGAAACTGTCAAAAAGCGCGCATGCGCAGTGGAGGCGTTCCAAATCGCCAGGAACTATCAGCGTTTGGGCCACTCGAACGAACCTAGTGTGTTCACAGCAGCTTGTGACGTCACTTCCGGTGATGGCTGCCAGTGGCAGGCGACTTTCGCCACCTGTGACGACATGCGAGATGTCTGCCTCGGTAGGAAATGTGAACTGGGACTAGGACAACGCCCCCCCCCCCTCCCGCTATGGGAAAGTACGTCGCGGGACGTGGCTCTCAGGAGCGCGCCGACCCGGCCGGCAGTACACGGATTCAAAGTGGCAACTTCCAACCGAAGACGCCCAAAATCGCACAATCCGTACGATACTACATTCTAAAATAAAAGAAAATATATTTTACAGTTTAAAAACAGATTGCTCCATATATTCTAATGCAGATAAAACCAGGAAGAGATTGGTATAACTCATTTTTCGGTAGACCTATTGGTTCGCTTGTAATTAAACCTTAAACTCTAATCGCCATAGTGGTGAATCCTATAGTAGAGCTACAGATGCTGCCGACGCACTTCGTTTGGACAGCGATCTTTTTTTCTACACCTTGTTAAAGACACTGCCAAGATCGCAAAAAACTGTTTTTATTTATTTTTCAATCGTCGTGTTCAGATGATCAAAAGTGACAATCTCATGAGACATTATGAGATAAGGCGTCTCTCGTCATAACATAAAATACATGAAATATCACGTGCGATTGTAAAACTTTTGTCACCTTCCGTCGTCATTTCTGGCTGACAGGTCACATACGTGGGGCCACCCTTACCAACAATACTTAAGTTTCATGCATTCTCAGTTAATTACCTACTTAGAGATGGCGCACTTTATTTTGGTAGCTGGAGACGACGTTCCTTCCTGTCATCTCAAAGGTTTGCTCGAAAAGCGCAGCGCAGCGCTCATACAGTATAGTGCAAGCTGAAGTAATGTAGTAGTATTACGTGCCGTGTCACATCAGTAACTAAAATGTTATCTGTATCGAAAACTGAAGAAAAAGCTGTAGCTGGCTGCTGCACACCCTACTGCCCTGCAATCCGCCGAAGTAGCGCCCACTGAAAAGAAAACACACATTTCTTGCCAAATGTTTATTCTTATTTAGTAAAAGTTCTTCTTCCGTGCTTTCTGTTCAGCAAATGTCAGTTAAACATCAAAGTTCACCTTAAGATCCACAGAATTTTCGATTGATGATGTACCAAAGCTGCGTAGCCTTTCTTGTCCAATAAAATAAAATAAAATGATTATTCATGATCAATAAAATGGCAAGGTCTCTTATACATTCGACTTTTCAATTTCGTATGTAAAAGTGGATCGAAAACCGAGAATTTATTTGGCAAATGAAGCAGATATATCTTTTCACATATGTCAACAAATTGTAAAGCTTTCCTTAATAAATCGGTATAAGTGGTGGGTTGTACGTCACTGAAATTATATACTTTGACAAATGAAAAACCTTCAGCCGTTATTTTTTAATTTTAATTACCTGTTTCGAGACTTACATTATTCTCATCTTCAGACCCTTAGGCCTAAAAGATCCATGCAGTAATGCGAAACTAGCCATCCATTATTATACAGTATTACACCATCTCTCACCAAGATGTAGCCGACACCCATATTGGATGGCTAGTGTCGCATTACTGCATGGATCTTACAAGGGTGTCAAGATGAGAATATGTTCTCGAAACATGTAACTAAAATTCCAAAAAATAACGGCTGAAGGTTTTTGATTTGTCAAATTAATACATCGCCGTTGTCCCGTCATCCGTCTAAGATGGATACACAGAAATTATATGCATTTGTTTCATTGCATGAAAACGCAGCCTCAGTTGATTGATGACGATATCCAACACACGACAGAACACATTCACCTTAAACAAATTCTCGGGATTTTGGAGTTCATCCTCGCAAATTTCATTAAAATCACGTTTCACCATTCTCTGATAAGTTTTGGGAAATTCAGGGTTGATGGACCAGTTTTCTGCTACACTCTTTGCTTCCTGTTTTAAATCTTCAAATTGAGATCGATACTCTTCCACTTCCTCTACACACACATGCAAACACTTCGATGCATTTGAAAGAGGTGTATCTTTAGACTGAAGTGCGTAGAGGTTGCATCTATAGTCTGTAGAATTTTGCAATGGAAAACCAGTAATGCAATAAAGTTGTAGTTTTAGATCTTCTTTTTCAGTGACATAGCTTCATTTTTCTCATTTGGTTTGGAACTTAACAGAACAGTTTTTGCCAGCGCTTTTTGGATGTCAACAAATCGGATTTTGAAAGCGAAAATGGCATCATAGCGTCCTGCCCATATAGTAGGATTAAGAGCTTTTAATGTTACCGAAGTGGAAGACTCCTTTCATTTATTATCAGATATAAAACGTGATAAGATGTTCCATCTTTCCATACAGTGTCAAAAACAAAACAAAAACTGGCAAGTTTGTTCCACAGTTTCGAAAAATGTTTGCATTTCAATAACCCCTTTTGCTGTACCATTAACTACCAGATTTAGGTTATGAGCAGCACGATGAACATACATTGCATTTGGCTCGATATCTCTTATAAGCTTTTGAACTCCACCATGAGTGCCTTTCATGGTATTTGCTCTATCATATCCTCTTATTATAGGAATATATTTGTCATTTATAGATTTTATAATCTGGTTTGACACTTCTATGGTAGTTTGGTTTTTAACTTCCTGAAATCCTAAAAATGATTCTTTAATAATGAGTGCCTTTGGGATTCCATTTTCATCTTTCTCAATCAAACTGTAACGATAAAATTCACATAACTGGTCTGTTTTCGAAATGTCTTGTATCAAATATGATGGAGTAAAATGGAGCAGTTAGTATTTATCATTACATTTTCCACTTTTACTGCCAGAACAGCAACAAGCTCATTATGTATTTTTGGTCTTATGTACTGATAGAGGGCAGTCCATCTCTCATCTTTATTGATTAATTCAACGTAAGAATAATCGTGTAAGTAGTTCAATATGCGTAATTTGCTGTTGGAGTATTGGAGCAGGGCGGTTCTATGTGAGAATGGGGAGTTGTTTGGCTGCTTTGGTGAAGGGGGCAGGCCCGGCGGGTGGGATTCCAGAGTGGGGCCGACTTGGCCTTGTTTACCTGCTGGTTCGCCGCCCCAGGGTCCGAGGGTTGCGACGCGCCAAGCTGCAGCAGAGGGCTGCTAAAATGCCCGCCCAGCTTTCCAAATTATGGCAGGAGCAAGGCGAGTATCGTGTGAGCTCCTGAAGAGCCGATCTGGTTTTGAGTAAAGATAGCGCCACGACGGGACGTCCCCTCTGCTCTGAGAGGAGCGTCCAAATCGTTTTCCCTAAATAAACGACAGCTCTAGGAGGTAGGCCGCCGAGCGAGGTCAAGATGCTTTTGCTAACGGGAAAATTCCTTGGCAGCCCAGACTGGGAGCGGGCCCAGTGGACGGTTACAGGAAGCGTGACAATCGCGCCAGGAAGAGTTAACGTCTCTGACTGCTGATGGGCAGAACATCAAATTTTCGAAATCGGCCAGGTCTAAGTGAAATTTCACTGGCCGAAGCTAGGAAGCTCGAATGTGATTGGCTTTCTGGAGAAGCGTCGTTTGCGGGCAGTCTTGCACTGCACACGGGGTTGAGTCCACTATACGCAGGAAGCGGCTACACGGGTGGCGGGGGCTGTGTGGCGTGGACTGGGCGGTTTTTTAGGATAAAGAGCTTCGGGGGAAATAGAAAATGGGCAATCTCAAAGGGTGCAGGTGGATGACAGGAGAAATGTAGATCCGGAAACTATCGGTATAACAGTTGTAAATTGTCGTAGCTGTGTCGGGAAAGTACCAGAACTGCAAGTGTTAATAGAAAGTACCGAAACACACATTATAGGCAGCGAAAGTTGGCTCAAGCCGAAAATAAGTTCAGAAGAAGTATTTGCAAAAGATCTATCGGTGTTCAGAAAGGATAGATTCAACAAAATAGGTGGGGGCGTGTTTGTCGCCGTCAAAAGTATTTCATATTGCGAAGTTGAAGTTGATAGTTCCTGCGAGCTATTATGGGTAGAAGATGTACCCGAAAATCGTAAGAAGTTAATAATCGGTTCCTTTTACCGGCCTCCCGACTCTGACGATACAATAGCAGAAAGGTTCAAAGAAAACCTGAGAATAATTACAAAAACGTACCCGACTCACACGATAATAGTAGGTGGTGATTTTAATTTACCCTCGATCTGTTGGCGAAATTATATTTTCAAATCAGGAGGTACGCATAAAACATCGTCCGAAATTGTACTCAACGCATTCTGAGAATTAATTCGAACAATTAGTTCATGAGCCAACTAGAATTGTAAATGGATGTGAAAACACACTTGATCTCTTAGCAACAAATAATCCTGAGCTCATAACGAGCATCAAAACGGATACAGGTATTAGTGAACACAGAGCTGTCGTAGCGAAATTGAATATAGAAAGTCCCAAAGTTACCAAAAATAAACGCAAAGTATATTTGTTCAGGAAAGCAGATAGAAACAAAATACATTGCTTCTTGAAAGGCAGCTTCCACTAGTTTCTAACACTAAACGTAGGTGTAGACCAGATGTGGCTCAAATTCAAAGAAGTGGTATCGACAGCAATTGAAAGTTTTATACTTAAAATTTTAAAAAAGGAGGCGATCCCCCTTGGTACACAAAACAGGTCAGGACACTGTTGCAAAAGCAAAAGAAAAGGCATACTAAATTTAAACGAACTCAGAAGCTCGAAATTTAGCGAGGATTTCAATGCGAGATGCCTACAATATTTATCACAACGAAACTCTTTCTCGTAATTTGACTGAAAACCGAGAGATTTTGGTAATATGTTAAATATACTCGGGGCAAATCACAAACAATAAGCACACTACGTGATAGTAATGGCGATCCTGCCGATGACAGCGCTACTAAAGCAGAGTTACTAAACTTAGCTTTTCGAAACTCATTCACCAAAGAAGACGAAACCAATATTCCAGATTTCGAATTACGAACAGATGCCGTAATGAGTAACGTAGAAGTAGATATCATCGGAGTAGTACAGCAACTAAAATCACTTAACAAGAACAAGTCCTCTGGTCCGGATTGTATACCCATTAGATTTCTATCTGATTATGCTGAAGCGATAGCTCCTTACTTAAGTCATATACAACCGCTCTCTCATAGGATCTGTACCAAAAGATTGGAAAGTTGCACAGGTCACACATATATTCAAGAAAGGCAGTAGGAGTAACCCACTAAACTACAGGCCTATTTCATTGACGTCAATTTGCAGCAGGGTTTTGGAATAAATCCTGTATTCAAATATTATGAATTATCTCGAACAGAACGATCTATTGACCCAAGGTCAACATGGATTTAGAAAATATCGTTCATGCGAAATACAACTAGCTCTTTATTCACACGAAGTGATGGGTGCTATCGACAAAGGTTCTCAAATCGATTCCGTATTTGATTTCCAGAAAGCTTTTGACACCGTACCTCACAAACGGATTTTAATCAAATTGCGTGGTTATGGTATATCGCCCCAAATTTGCGATTGGATAGGGGATTTCTTGTCAGAGGACACAGTTCGTAGTAATCGATGGTAAGGCATCGACTAAAACAGAGGTGATATCGGGCGTTCCACAGGGTAGTGTTATTGGTCCTCTGGTATTCCTTATTTACATAAACGATTTAGGGGAAAATCTAAGTAGCTCTCTTAGGTTGTTTGCAGATGACGCCGTCATTTACCGTCTAGTAAAATCATCTGAAGATCAAAACCAACTGCAGAACGATCTGAATAAGATATCAGTATGGTGTAAAAATTGGCAATTGACTCTAAATAATGAGAAGTGTGAAGTCGTCCACATGAGTACGAAAAGAAATCCGTTACTTTGTTTACAACATAAATCAATCAAATGTGAAGGCCGTAAACTCCACAAAATACCTAGGAATTACTATTACTTCAGACCTAAACTGGAAAGAACACGTAGATAATATCGTGGGAAAGGCAAACCAGAGACTGCGTTTTATTGGAAGAACCCTTAAAAGATGCAACAGAACTACTAAAGAAACTGCATACACTTCGCTTGTCCGTCAATTTTTGGGGTATTACAGCCCAGTCCACCCCCATGAACCACGGACATTGCCGAGGTGGGGTGGCTTGCGTGCCTCAACGATGCAGATAGCCGTACCGTAGGTGCAACCACAGCGGAGGGGTATCTGTGGAGAGGCCAGACAAACGTGTGGTTCCTGAAGAGGGGCAGCAGTCTTTTCAGTAGTTACAGGGGCAACAGTCTGAATGATTTGACTGAGCTGGCCTCGTAACATCAGCTAATGTGGCTTTGCCACACAGCTACTGCGAACGGCTGAAAGCAAGGGGAAACTACAGCCGCTACTTTTCCCGAGGACATGCAGCTCTACTGTATGAACATATGATGATGGCATCCTCTCGGGTAAAATATTCCGGAGGTAAAATAGTCCCCCATTCGGATCTCCGGGCGGGGACTACTCAGGAGGATGTTGTCATCAGGAAAGACAATACTGGCATTCTACGGATCGGAGCGTGGAATGTTAGATCCCTTAATCGCGTAGGAAAATTAGAAAATTTAAAAAGGGAAATGGATAGGTTGAAGTTAGATATAGTGGGGATTAGTGAAGTTCGGTGGCAGGATGAACAGGATTTCTGGTCAGGTGAGTACAGGATTATAAATACAAAATCAATTGCGGGTATCACAGGAGTAGGATTGATAATGAATAAGAAAATAGGAATGCGGGTAAACTACTATGAGCAGCACAGTGATCGCATTATCATTGTCAAGATAGATACGAAGCCAACACCGACAACAGTCGTACAGGTTTATATACCAACTAGCTCTGCCGATGATGATGAGATCGAAGAAATATATGAGGAGATATAGGAAATTATTCAGACAGTTAAGGTAGAGGAAAACTTAATTGTGATGGGAGACTGGAATTCGGTAGTAGGAAAAGGAAGAGAACGAAAAATAGTAGGTGAATATGGACTGGGCAGGAGGAATGAAAGAGGAAGTCGCCTGGTAGAATTTTGCACGGAACATGATTTAATCGTAACAAACACGTGGTTTAAGAATCACAAGAGAAGGTTGTATACTTGGAAGAGACCAGGAGACACCGGAAGGTATCAGATAGATTTTATAATGGTAAGACATAGATTCCGGAACCAGGTCCTAAACTGCAAGACATACCCAGGGGCAGATATAGACTCTGACCATAACTTGTTAGTCATGAACTGTAGGCTGAAACTGAAAAAACTGCAGAAAGGTAGGAAAATAAGGAGATGGGACTTAGATAAATTGAAGGAAAGTGAAGTTCTGGAGAAATTCAGAGGGAGATTTAGGCAACAATTGACAGAAACAGGGGGAAATAAAACAGTAGAAGAGGAATGGGTAGCATTGAGAGACGAAATAGTTAGGGCAGCAGAGGACAAAATAGGTAGGAAGGCTAGACCAACAAAAAATCCTTGGATATCACAGGAAATACTAAATTTAATAGATGAAAGGAGAAAATATAAAAATGCAGTAAATGAAACAGGCAAATGGAGTACAGACGACTAAAAAATGAGATTGATAGGAAGTGCAAAATGGCTAAGCAGGAGTGGCTAGAAAGCAAATGCAAATCCGTAGAAGAATGTATAAGAAGGGGAAAAGTAGATACCTCCTACAGGAAAATAAAGGAGACGTTTGGGGACATGAAGGGCAGCGCTACCAATATCAAGAACTCGGATGGGAAACCAGTTCTCAGCAAAGAAGGGAAAGCTGAAAGGTGGAAAGAGTACGTAGAGCAGCTCTACAAAGGAAATGAACTTAGAGACGATGTTGTAGGAAGGGAAGAGGAAGTAGATGAAGATGAAATAAGAGATACTATACTGAGAGATGAATTTGACAGAGCCTTGAAAGACCTAGGTCGGAACAAGGCCCCAGGAGTAGATGACATACCCGCAGAGCTATTAAAGTCTCTGGGAAAGCCAGCCATGACAAGACTATATGAACTGGTGTGTAGGATGTATGACACAGGCGAAATACCCTCAGACTTTAAGAAAAATGTAATAATCCCCATTCCAAAGAAATCAGGCGCAGACAGGTGTGAAAATTACAGAACCATCAGTTTGATAAGTCATGGTTGCAAAATTTTAACACGAATTATCTACAGGAGAATGGAAAAGCTGGTAGAAGCTGACCTCGGGGAAGATCAGTTTGGATTCAGGAGGAACGTAGGAACCCGGGAGGCAATACTCCCTTTACGTCTTATCTTAGAAGATAGATTAAGGAAAGGCAAACCTACATTTTTAGCTTTTGTAGATTTGGAGACAGCTTTTGACAATGTTGACTGGAATACACTCTTTCAAATTCTGAAGTCAGCAGGGGTAAAATATAGGGAAAGGAGAGTTATTTACAACTTGTACAAAATCCAGACTGCAGTTATTAGACTCGAAGGGCATGAAAGGGAAGCATCAGTTGGGAAGGGAGTAAGACAGGGTTGTAGCCTTTCTCCGATGTTATTCAATTTGTACATCGAGCAAGCGGTGAAGGAAAGCAAGGAAAAATTTGGAATAGGGATTAAAGTTCAGGGGGAAGAAATAAAAACATTGCGTTTTGCTGATGACATTGTAATTCTATCGGAGACAGCAAAGGACCTGGAAGAGCAGTTAAATGGAATGGACAGTGTGTTGAAGAGAGCGTATAAAATGAACATTAACAAGAGCAAAACAAAAATAATGGAATGCGGTCTTAGAAAATCAGGCGATGCTGAAGGAATTAGATTAGGTAACGAAACAATGAAGGTGGTAGATGAGTTTTGTTACTTGGGTAGTAAAATAACATGCGATGGTCGTAGTACAGAGGATACAAAATGCAGAATGGCAATGGGAAGAAAAGCATTTTTGAAAAAGAGAAATTTGCTAACATCGAATATTAATTGAAGTGTAAGGAAGTCTTTTCTGAAGGCATTTGTGTGGAGTGTTGCGTTGTATGGGAGTGAAACATGGACGATAAGCAGTGCGGACAGGAAGAGAATAGAGGCTTTTGAAATTTGGTGCTACAGAAGAATGCTGAAGATTACGTGGGTAGATCGAATAACTAATGAAGAGGTACTGAACAGAATTGGTGAGAGAAGGAAGTTTTGGCATATCCTGACTAAAAGAAGGGATCGCTGGGTAGGACACATTCTTAGACATCGGGGAATCGTAAATTTAGCATTGGAGGGAAGTGTGTGGGGTAAAAATCGCAGAGGGAGACCAAATACGCGTATAGTAAGCAGATTGAAATAGATGTGGTTTGCCGTTCTTATGAGGAGATGAAAAGGCTTGCTCAGGATAGAGTAGGGTGGAGAGCTGCATCAAACCAGTCTCCGGACTGAAGACCATAACAACAACAGCCCAGTGTGGAATCCTTATCAGGTGGGTTTGACGGAGGACATCGAAAGAGTCCAAAGAAGGGCAGCTCGTTTCGTATTGTCACGATACAGGGGAGACAGCGTTACGGAAATGATACAGGATCTGGGATGGGAATCATTACAACAACGGCGCTTATCGCTGCGGCGTGGGCTACTTGCGAAACTCCAATCGCCAACATTCTCCTCCGAATGAGAAAATACATTGTTGACTCTCACTTACATAGGTAGAAATGATCATCAGAATAAAATAAGAGAAATCAGAGCTTGAACAGAGAGATCAGGTGTTCTTTCATCCCGCGCGCTATTCGAGAATGGAATGGGAGATAAATAGTATAATTGTGGTTCGATGAACCCTCTGCCAGGCGCTTAAACATGATTTGCAGAGTATCCCATGTAGATGTAGATGGGTGCTCGCCTTGGGTACGTATGTGGACATTTACTTGCTTAGACGATTCTTGGACTAAGGAATTTGTACAAATTTCAGAATGCACTCTGAGATTAGAACTGGTACTGATAGTTCTTATTCGGTGAGAACGTTAGCCAGCCATAATTAGATCCACCCAGACACTAATTACGACATACTCAGTTTTCTGGAGTCTTTTAGGCCTTCAGTACTTGTGCGTACTTGTGCTAACTGAAGCGGCCCTGACTTGGCAGAACTGCTTGAGGTCGTAGGCACTGTGTACTACCGAGAGCACAGTGGTTGATATTAGGCAGTACAGCTTCCGAATAACGGAGCGAGACTGTATGTCGTGGTCGCGTACTTTTCAGCTTATAACTGCCAGGTGCACACGGCACAGCGGCGCAGCGGGATCGCACTGCAGATCATCGATTGGGTGGTGTACGGCTAGCACACGCCAGTAGCAAGTGGCAGTTGTATCAGGATCGCCAGCCTAGCGGGAAAGTATTGTTCATAAGTCTACCCTGCTCAGAATATTTCTTTATGACAATGAACATGTACGTCATTTTCCGTTCTGTTACTAAGTTTGTTTTCTAGTAGCGGATATTTTTGACAGTCAGTATTAAATTCATGTTGACGGTAATAAGTTTAATAAAGCAATGTCGTAGGTTTATTTTCTCTTTATACCATATATGTATGAATACTGATGTCCATTTTTGAGATTTTTGTGCTATTCCTGGGAAATAATACGAATACTAAAATGTTTTACTATATTTTTGAGTAATTAGTCTGTTCTACCACTTTCAAACATACTCAGCTTTTCAACGTTTCGATGTATGGGGGTTCTGCTCGCTGCATCATTCTCCTGGGGCGTCGTGGTAGAAATACTCGTAGGTACAATTTATCACTTTTTCTTTAATTTTCATTCAAACTTATTCTCCACCAAAACATTACAACTTCAAATTCAAAACATATACAATGGCACAGAACTTCGCTTCCATTTTAAACCAACAGACTGACATAGCTTCCAGAGTACTTGACAAACGACTGAAACTCGAACTCCCCCACGCAAGGCGGTGAGGCAAATATATAACCTCGACAATAATGACGTTACATTTTCCATTGTTTATAACAATTGAATATACTAATTTACAATGAACAAATACACAAAGAAAACATTTCATGTACACAAAAATAATCGCAATATAAAATGAAAACTATACACACAATAATTGTACATGGCTCATATATTTTTAAGACGAAATCTCCGAGCTTTGTTGACAACAAAGTGCGATCTAAGTATCGATTTCTTAATGAGTACATCATACATGTTCCTAACATATATTGAACTATCAAATCTCATGGCCATTCATAAAATATACTCAAAATCTCACGTCAGTCAATATATACAAAGAATTCAATATTGATAATTAATGTAATAGTCGAAATAACACAATTAGATGGTCAACACAACTTGTTTGTGAGCCTAACATATATAAAATGCTATTTATTTTCATTTCTTTGTTTTTTTACAAAAGATTTTACAATTCGTCTAAGTCTTGAAATAACATACAATGACGCAACTATTGTTTATAGAATTGCCTGGAAAGAAAATATATGAATCTCTTAATTAATGAAATCTATCACTTGTTTTAATCGCAGTATCACTGAGACACTGTCCTACACTGATTCCTAGACTGGCTATTACGTTTTTAACTTCACATGCAACATATATCACAACTGAAACACACGATTCCGGATCCGACGCAGACGGTATCGTAGGATGACATTGAGATAAGAGGACCAGGCAGACGGTATCGTATGGTAACATTGAGATGAGGGGGCCAGCAGTATCGTTACAATACCTCCCCCCCCCCCCCATCAGCTCGACGATGCCCTCATAAGTCGAGGTGATGTAAGAGTGAAGCACCTACTTTGTGTGGCTTGGACCCGGTGGCTGGCTTGGCTGCATCAGCACCTCAATTAGTTCTGTCTGGGGTTGGCACAGCACAGTCCACACGCACAGCATCACCAGATCCTGAAAGTTCCAAGTGCAGTAAGCAGGTGACAAGGGTATGGCCTGCCAAGAGCAGAGGGCAGAATGGGAAACAGCTGACACTAAAGAATCTGCCACACTGAACTTGTCTGACCTTTTTAAGCATCAACACAAAATACACAAAAAACATATGACAAAAAATATCTACAAAACTATACTGTAAAATTTACTGTTCTTACTTTCTGAACTGAATTTTTTAAAACTCTGAGGACATGAAACTTTGTTTCTTACAAAATCATTAGACACCAACATTTATTAATTGATTCTATCATGACTTCTATCAATATCTCGAATACTTTAACTCTTTAATACTCAGGCAACAATTTGAATTCAAATTTTAACTGTGACATAAATTAATACATTAAAATTCTAACTGAACAAACTATATTGAAATCAATATTCTTATTAAAATAAAAAAAAAATAGATACACACATTTCATACCTTAACGCTAAAGAAGAAAGATAGAATGATAGATATGAGATAATGCTTGCCAACGCACTTAGCACACACAGAATGTGTACTTTCCTGAGGTTACAAACGTTAATATCCAACATATTGAAAATACAAGTTCCAAGATATTTCATAAAAGAATACATATATACAAAATTCATAGCTGCAATAAATTTTACAAAAATAGCACCTGCACAAAGTCATATTACACACTACTGTTTGTATGGCTTTAGTTCTATTCACCCCCCACTGGCAAACGAGCGATTGAATCAGCAACAAGATCGTCCTTACCCTTAATGTATTCCGCAGCAAATTTACATTTTTCTAGCTTAAGACATCCCTCCTGCTCTTAATCTTCTGCACACTTCTTCCAGTAAGCTTGTGTGTTATTCCCAGGTTTGACCAGTGACAAGGATATCATCCACATACACAGTTACCTTTTCAACAAGATCTTTGCCTAGTACTAAATCCATGTTGTTATGGTCTTCAGTCCAGAGACTGGTTTGATGCAGCTCTCCACCCTACTCTATCCTGAGCAAGTCTTTTCATCTCCTCATAAGAACGGCAACCCACATCTATTTCAATCTGCTTACTATACGCGTCTCTTGGCCTTCCTCTGCGATTTTTACCCCACACACTTCCCTCCAATGCTAAATTTACGATTCCCCGATGCCTAAGAATGTGTCCTACCAAGCGATCCCTTCTTTTAGTCAGTGTATGCCAAAAATTCCTTTTCTCGCCAATTCTGTTCAGTACCTCTTCATTAGTTATGTGATCTACCCACCTAATCTTCAGCATTCTTCTGTAACACCACATTTCAAAAGCCTCTATTCTCTTCCTGTCCGCACTGCTTATCGTCCATGTTTCACTCCCGTACAAGGCAACACTCCACACAAATGCCTTCAGAAGAGACTTCCTTACCCTTAAATTAATATCCATAGCTCTGCTAAATTCAGCTACAGAAATATTTAATCCAAATGGGACCACGCAGTACTGATAACTTCTTCTGTTATACAAGAAAGCAGTGTACTTCCTTGAGTCTGTCAAGTGGCACCAAATGAAAACCAGAAGTAAAGTCCAGGCTAGTGTTATATTTTATATGTTAGTATTTATACAATAATTCTTCGATGCTCACTGGATGGTCAGTTTCCCTTTCTAAAAACTTGTTCAGATGTCTGGAGTCTAGTACAATTCTCACATCTCCATTCTTCTTGGATATCACGATAATTGGGTTGTTGTATTCACTAGTACTCCTCTCAATTATGTTCCAGTTTTCCATCTTTTCAAGTTCTTTCTCTACAGCTTTCCTTTTTGCAATGGGGACACCGTACGGTTTGATGTAAAATGGTTCATATGGTTTGACCCGCAAGGTACACGGGTAGTTTTTCACTTTCCCCGGTCTGTCATTGAACACATCATGGTAGTTCCACAAGACTCTCCTAGGCTCTTCTTTTTGTTCTTTGTCTAATTTGTTGGCTTCCTCCACTTTGATATTTACGAGTTCATGATAATATCCTCCATGGCTTCTTCAGGCTCATCATGCATGTCTTCTACATCTCTATTATGATCTAATAAATCTAATTCTAGACTCTGCTTACTCAGACTATTCCCATTTTGCAATACCATACCAGTACAATGTAAGACAGCAGTCTTCGGGTTCACAAACATTACTTTTCCTCCTCCCCAGTCAAATTCAGCATTCACTTTCATGATCCAGTCAGTTCCTAGCAAGATATCCTCAGGCAGATTAGGTATTACAAGACATCCTTGAGATAAACTGCCATCATTCACACTGAAGTTCAAAAAGGCTTGCCTGTTAACTAACGTGCTATGTCTGGCAGTAGCACCCTTGATCTTGATTCCAACTACAGGCATCTCCACGTAGTCCGGTACATGTTTCACACAATCTCTAAATTGTTCAGAAATTCCACTGATGGGACTACCTGTATCAATTAACGCTTCCTTGCCTTTTCCATCAATAAACACGGTAATATATGGGCATCCAGTGACATCATATTGTATACCTTTCTCTTCTTTGAGTAATACCTTCAATAACATCATATTTCATAGTACAGGAATTGTTATTAGCTTGTACATGATTCAGGGAAACATTACTTTCAACAGGTTGACAACCCATACATCCATTAGCAACACAATTATCGTTGGTAACACACTGCTCTATCCTAGGCACATTATCTTCTAGCTCATGATATTTAAACAGTAACTTATCTAGGAACATTGGCTTTCTCTTTCTTATCAATGTAGCTCTGTATGACACAATGCAAGATGTTTTTCCCTACCTCTTCTTGTCTGTTTTTGCTTCGACAACTTTCAGTACTGCTCAATTTCACTGGTACGACATGATTCTCACAAGACTTGACATCATCTACAACACACACTGTCTCACACTGGCCATCTGACACAATGCAACCTTCCTTGACTTCAACATAAATCATCCCATCAAGTTCCTTCTTCAAATCTTCAGACTCCATGACCTCCTTCTTCACTATCTTCAACACTGTCATCCTCTGACTTCTCTGAACTCACGCTAGACAAAACATCAAAATCTTCATGATTCTCGGTCTTCTCAGTTTCATGAGCAGTAACATTAAGTCTGTCTTCAGCATCTTCAACCTTATCATTTAGCAAATTACACAGTCCAAACACATCTTGTTCTTCACTTATTTTGGGTTCTTCTACGGAAATATCTTCACTTGCATTATACATATTGGCTACAGTATCATTATCTAGTACAACTTCTTCTGGTTCTATACACTTGTCCTCTTCTTTCCAAGCCTGGTTCTTAATGACTTCCCATAGTTCTTTGTCAAACTTGAGCCGATTTACCCTGTGTGTTACCTTCTGTCCCTGTCGATATTGCTCATTTTCCCATTTGTGTCCACATCTGTTCCTATTTGTGGTAGTCTGATTTCTTGTCCGATTTCTCACCCCAACCTGACAGGCTTCCATAGGGGCGACATTTAGTTTTCCTGCCCGTTGCCGTTAGATTTGTAGTAACCTTGGTTCCTATCATTTCTTCCTTGTCTGTTCCTATAATCAGCACTTCCACATTGCTGTCTACTTCGGTTCTCACGACTATTTTCTTGGTGACAATCTCTTCTGTCTCTTCCATGATGGTCTTCTTGGTACTGGTTTCTATCCCTTTCTCTCTCATAACTTCTGTCTAATCTTCCAACAAATCTTAAGAAGCTCTCATCTGAATCGTCAGGTCCACAATCTAACGCTTGCTGTATTCTTCCTGGTAATCTTCTACATAGGGTGTCCACCAATGTTATCTCATCTAAAGGTGAGTCAAAATTCACTAATTATCTGATTTCAGCCTCACAAAAGTCCCTCATACTGCCATAACTTTCCCTGTACTTTCCTCCATGCAAGAAATCACTCCTTACTCTAGCCTGCTTGCTTTTCGACCAGAATTTATTCAAAAAACACCTCTTAAACTCACTATATGACATATCCTCAGTATCTGATTGACCCAAGTATAAGCTTCATTGCCCAAAAATCTCTTTACAAAATTAATTTTCATTACATCAGTCATTTCTACTGTGAAGTTGTCAGAGCAATGATGTAAAAAGTCTTTAGGATGAATTTTTCCTATCCCAGGGTATGTCTTAATTACATTTCCCCAATTAAAGCCACCACAGATCGACATTTTGCTATTTACAACACTTTCTTGCAATGCACTGACCCTTTGACTGAGGTTATACACATCCTTCTTAATAACACCTTCAGAATATGTCACACTTTCACAAATATTATTTTCTAATTACACTTTAACTTCCTGAATTTCAGTTTTTCTAAGTTTATTTTCCTCATCAAAATACTTTTCTACAGTACTAATTTTGTTTTCAAGGTCAGACTCAACATTACTGATTTCACTCTCTACTACAGTCGCTCGAGTGTCCAGCTGTTCATGTACTAACTTCATTGCCCTTTCAAGATCACATGTTTGTTTCCTGACTTCGTCAATTGCCCTGTTTGTTTCACTCAACTGAGACATTAAATCTGCTAAACCGTTATCTATCTTTCTGCTCAGATCGTCCTTAACTGCCGTCACTTCCTTTTTAATTTCCCTTGTCAATACGTTCAGTTAATTGTTCTGTTAATCGATTTAACAACTCTATAACACCTGGTGATGCAATAATTACTTCTTCACTATTTGACACATTGCTACGAAGTGTACTGGCTGGCACATTCTGTTCTGACATGTCTACCCTAGATTTCCAATTCTCTGTTCACATCGTCTTTTACAGTGCCAAACAACCCAGACTACAAATACAAATGAATAAGCGCTGTTGTACTTATTATTCAGTGTCCAGCGATGCGACGATCCGGGCCCAGGCATCCAATTTCCAGGTTAAGTGCTCCGTTTTTCGTTGTCGTATAATTCCAGATTCGCGTTCTCCTTGGTTTTTCAAACATAGATTGTGTACATCCAAACATACTTCTCCTGCAACATAAACAATATGTAGGCGCTGTATATGACGCAATCCCAGCTATGCTCCACCAATTACAACGTTTTACTATATTTTTGAGTAATTACAGTCTATTCTACCACTTTCAAACATAATACTCAGCTTTTCAACGTTTCGATGTATGGGGGTTCTGCTCGCTGCATCGTTCTCCTGGGGCGTCGTGGTAGAAATACTCGTAGGTACAATTTATCACTTCTTTAATTTTCATTCAAACTTATTCTCCACCAAAACATTACAACTTCAAATTCAAAACATATACAATGGCACAGAACTTCGCTTCCATTTTAAACCAACAGACTGACATAGCTTCCAGAGTACTTGACAAACGACTGAAACTCGAACTCCCCCACGCAAGGCGGTGAGGCAAATATATAACCTCGACAATACTGACGTTACATTTTCCATTGTTTATAACAATTGAATATACTAATCTACAATGAACAAACACACAAAGAAAACATTTCATGTACACAAAAATAATCGCAATATAAAATGAAAACTATACACACAATAATTTTACATGGCTCATATATTTTTAAGACGAAATCTCCGATCTTTCTGTTGACAACAAAGTGCTATCTAAATGTCAATTTCTTAATGAGTACGTCATACATGTTCGTAACATATACTGAACTATCAAATCTCATGGCCATTCATAAAATATACTCAAAATCTCACGTCAGTCAATATATACAAAGAATTCAATATTGATAATTAATGTAATAGTCGAAATAACACAATTAGCTGGTCAACACAACTTATTTATGAGCCTAACATATATACAATGCTATTTTTCATTTCTTTGTTTTTTTACTAAAGATTTTACAATTCGTCTAAGTCTTGAAATAACATACAATGACGCAACTATTGTTTATAGAACTGCCTGGAAAGAAAATATATGAATCTCTTAATTAATGAAATCTATCACTTGTTTTAATCGCAGTATCACTGAGAAACTGTCCAACACTGATTCCTAGGCTGGCTATATCGTTTTTAACTAACTTCACACGCAAAATGTATCACTATTGAACCACACGATTCCGGATCCGAAGCAGACGGTATCGTAGGATGACATTGAGATGAGAGGGCCAGGCAGACTGTACCGTACGATAACATCGAGATGAGAGGGCCAGCAGTATCGTCATAATACGATCGCAGTGAAAGTAGCTTGTTAAGTTTTCTAAGTGAGATCTCGGGCAGTTGAGATCTGCAAATGCAAGTTAAAACGCTCACTGCTGCTCTAAATTACCTTATGAGTGGCCACAGTGATTGATTTGATTTGATTTTCTCAGGGAAGCCAAAACAGTCTTGGTCCAAGCCGCCACTGCCCGCATCGAAACTAAGTTTATTGTGCGGTATCGCTCCTTGTATATCTAGTAAAGCCAACCAATGCCCTTGAACAATGCAAGGAGTCCCTTTACCAGTTCTTTATGAGACACAGTTTCTTCGGGTCTGGTTGTCCCAAATGTTCTGTGCCTTTTACTCTCCAATGCAAGGCATTCAAAGATTAGATGCGATGTAGTTTCATAACCGTCATCACAGATCCTACATTTAGGGTCCTCTTCTGTTATTTTCTAAGTGAGATCTCGGGCAGTTGAGATCTGCAAATGCAATTTAAAACGCTCACTGCTGCTCTAAATTACCTTATGAGTGGCCACAGTGATTGATTTGATTTGATTACATTGTATGTAAGTATTTTTTGAAATTCCCATGGCCTGTCAGCAATCCAACCATAAGTCTAATCTCTTCCCTGTTCAGGCCCAGGATTGCAGAGCTTCTTTTAAAACATGGCTTTGGCATCATTACCTTGCCATGTTTTTGTTGATAGACTTTGGTTCAATATTCTACGTGCTGTCTTCTGAGCCTGTTACGTAGCTCCAATTTGATCATTGCCTTGGTGATTGTCAGGACAGATTCCGGTCCAATAAATGGAGTCTCTGCCCCCATCCTGATTAATCTGTCGGCATGTTAGTTGCCACTGATCCTCTAGTGGCCAGGGACCCACAATAGGTTTACTCTATTGCTTTCCACTAGCTCCACCAGAACCCTGTGACATTCTGCAACAATTTTAGACCTCGTTGCAGGTGCTGCCAGCGATCTCAGGGCTGGCTGGCTGTCTGAATAGATATAGATGCTACGATCTTTGTAGCACCTACGCAAATTCTCCTCCACACACGCCCTGATGGCAGTGATTTCGGCCTGGAATACTGAGGTCAGTTTCCCTAGATGACGCCCTCCAGGCTTGGCTGCACCCCATATACCCCGGCCCCAACGCCTTGGTCTGATTTTGACCCGTCAGTGAACTAGACAGTATCTCCTGTATGGTGTCGAACTATTTTCTCCCACTGCTCCCTACTTCCAATTGTTATATTGAAAGGTTTGTTGAAGCAGTATGTGGTTATAATATAGTCGGCTGGCATTTCCCCAACCTTTCCTATATTTAACTCACTCACTATTTTAGTGTGTGATTCTGGATATCCCAAAGAGTTCCAGTTTTTGCCAGTTTTTGCCAGTTTTGAGTCTGTATGCACCAGCCGCTGCCTCCATCTTGACCCAAAGGTGTAATGGGGGCATATCCAACATGGTTTCCATCCCAGCAGTTGGTGTGCTGCTAATTCCGCCTGTTATGGCTAAGCAGGCTAATCTCTGCGCCTTGCCAAGCTACTTAGAGCAACCTGCTGTTCTACCTTCTTCCACCACATGACCGCCCCATAGGTGATCCTGGGTCTAATCACTGTGGTGCATATACAGTGCATACCCTTGGGGCTCAGGCCCCAATTTTTGCCACAAGCTCTCCTGGTACTCACAAGAGTACCTTTTGCCTTGGAGCAAATATTCCTAATGTGAGGGGCCCATGTCATTTTCTCATCTAAGGTAACCCCTAGATATTTCCTGTCCTTCACAGGTAGCCCTTCATTGAAAAGCTTTAGATTCCAGCCGGCCGCGGTGGCCGAGGTGACTGAGGCGCTCCAGTCACGGTCAGCACGGCCACTACGGTCGGGGGTTCGAATCCCCCCTCGGGCATGGGTATTTGTGCCGTCCTAGTTCGTAAGTAGTTCATAAGTAGTTTGTAAGTTTAGGGACTGATGACCCCGTAGTTAAGTCCCATAAGCTTAACAAACATTTGATTTAGATTCCAACTTGAATGTTGGATATGCTTCTTTGTGAATGGTACAACAGTCTTAGGACTAACCCCCAGATCCTGTTTTCTGCACCAGTTTTGCACAATGTCAAACGCACCTTGTGCCATAAACTTGACTGTGTCGGTAAATTTGCCAAGTATTACAGTATCTGCGTATCCTTGGCAAAAGTACTGCCTAGAGTTTAATTCTCCAATGAGATCATTCACCACTAGATTCCACAATAAAGGGGAAAGAACTCCTCCTTGCTAAATTCAATAAATTTGAAGACTGGAAGGTGAACGGATCGTCTATATCAAATTCCAAAATCTAAGTTAGGTTGTGAGGCAACTGTGTGGCTGTGAGTTGGTGACGTCAAGAAAAGTGAAATGTGGAAATGTCTTGTGGCCACAGTTCGGACATATGATGAAGAAGTCAATAAAGCTGAAATCTGAAATCCTGATTGTGGCAGTAATAGTTGGTGACATGATGAATCCATTAAAAGTGAAGGGTAAAAATAATTGACTGACGTTGCAAAATTATCTGTAGTGTAGTCGGTGGTCTGTATAAGATTGGAGGGGTAATGTTTGATTCTGAGCTGGCAAAGAAAACTAAAGTCAAAGATGACATAGCTGATTGAGTTGACAGAATGATCTACAGCAAAGCTCAAATTCTAGGTTTAGTTGGGACGTGACAGTTTGGTTATGGTTTGGTGAAATTAATGAAAGTGAAAGGTGATGAGCTGGTTGTGGTGACAATTGTCTCGAGCATCACCTTATGTCCATATTAGTTTAGGGGACAACAGTTTGGTTGAGAGATGTTAAAGCCAACAATTAGGAATCTGCATTACCTGAGTTGATTGAATATTATGAACAATATACCAAGGTCTATCTGATGTTGGAAACCAACAATTGAGTTGTGAGTTGATGATGCCAATGAATGCGAATGTGTTAATAGGATATTCTGACCTAGGAATGGCCTATAGTGACACACAAGGTCTGTTAGATTGGGAAGTCACATATTGGTTGTGAGCTGATGAAGCAATCGAAAGTGAAAGTGAAACTTGATATGACTGATTGAGGTGGCCCAATGATCCGGATCTTATCCCAAGGTCAGTTACGTTTGAAGGCTACACTTTAGATGTGAGTTGGCAAAGACAACGAATGTGAGGGTGGAAATAGCGGGATGAGGTAAATGGATGGTATGTATCAAAAACCAAGATGTATGTTAGGTTCAGAAGCAACAGTTCAGTTGCAAGTTGGCGAAGTCAATAAAAGTGAAAGCTAGAAAACTGGTTGTGATGACAGAATGACCTGTATCGTAGCCCATGTTGTATGTTAGACTGGAAGCCAGAAGTCTGGTTGTGAGTTGGTGACTCCAAAATGTGTGAATACTGAAATAGCTGGCTCATATGAGAGAAAGTTACGACGTGAAGTCCACAGTCTACATTAGATTGGGCGGGAACTGTTTATTAGTTGTTGAAGCCAACAAATGTGAAAACTGTAAATGATATCTGAGGTGATGGAATATTCTGAAGCGCAAACCAAGGATTATGTTAGGCTGGGAGGCAACTGCTTGGTTGAGAGTTTGTGAATCCAAGGTAAGTTAAAGTGTATATAGCTGGTTAATGTGAAAGTTATGTAAAATAAATCTCGAGATTTATGTTAGGTGGAGAGGTGGGAAAAAATGAAGTAGAGATCTGAAATGCTGGCTCTTGTGTACAGACGATCTGTAGCATAGCCCAAGGTCTCTTAGTTTGGGATCAAGCAAGCAAATGTGAAAACTGAAATAGATATCTGACGTGATGGATTGTTCTGAAGTGCACCCCAATGCCTGTGTTAGCTTGGGAGGCAACAGTTTGATTTTGAGTTGGCGAATGATTGTTTCAAATGCGTAGACAGTTCAGCAATGATGAGAAATGAGCCATTGTGTCCAGTTGGAATATCTATATGTTTTTAAGGGCGATAAGCAGTTAATAAAATTGATGGAAAGTGGAATCTGATTACGTTTGAGGTGTGTCAATGGTTAACGAAACTTGTGTGCAAAAAGATATTGAGTGAAGGATTTATTTGAATGTGTTAATTAACAAATAATTGGTACAAGAAGCAGAAAAAGGTCCTGGTTTGCAGGTTGCAAACTACCTACAATAATCATTTTAACACGTTTGAGTAACAAATACATTACCTACGAATAAAAAAAAAAAAAAAAAAAAAAAACACCCTTGCACCCAATGGGTTTTTGACTGGAAAGAGAACTGCAGTGATAAGTCAATTTGTGTTGTTTAAAGAAAAATGAAGAACTTAGTTTGAAAGATGTATTAGTAGAAACTGATTAATCTGTTTGGCAGAAAGAAACATGGCAATGGCAATAACCCACCGTACCGATAGGTATGTGCCACTGTTGATTAATGATATTACTTGGAACAATAATAGTGACTCATTATTGCAGATCCTACAAGTGTCTGAAAAAACGAAGGATTAAAGCACCTTTCTATATCGAAGTCTTCATGTCATGGATCAAAATGTTCAAATGTTTGTACATCTATCGGACCAAACTGCGTGGTCATCAGTCCGTAGCTTACAAACTACTTGAACCTAGGTAAACTAACCTAAGGACCACACACACACACACACACAAACACACACGCCCCAGGGAGGACTTCCACGGCGAGCAACCGCGCGCTCCGCAGCGAGGCGCTTTAGACCGCTCGGCTACTCCACCGCGTCATGTCAGGGATCTTGAAACAGGAGTACATACAAATCGAACTGACTGGACGTGATCTGCAATTAAAAGATCCTCCAAATGCACAAGATACTGCAAAGGGTTTCTTGATTCATACTTATTTGAATAAGTATGGTAAAGACAAAATAACGACGAAAAAATTATGCTTATCGTCTGTATGGTCCGAACTAGTAAAACAAGCTCTATACATTTTCAGGAACAGTCTCGTCAACAAGTTTTGCAGACATTTTTCAATAGAAAGGCTCGTTTTCTGTACTGCATTTTTAATTTCTCCAATTTCTATTTCCTTGAATTTTTTTTGTGTTTGGGTCTGGGCTGCTTTGTAGATATGCAAACTGAAACTATCATTCAGTGACATTATCGCTTTTTATTAGTACTGCTTTGACTCGGCATACTGCAACACGGAAATTACAGGTAGTACCTCCTTTTACTTAGCAGAATACCAATCACCTCTTTAACCCTCTCATGCACGAATTATCAACCCGACAATGAACAAAATTTCTGATACATTATTTGGTAACTTAAGACCTATGTTGTAGAGAATTCATTTAATTTATCCAATAAAAATATTTCGTAGACCAATAGGGAGGTGTCCTCAAATGAGGACAGTGAGTACGAAAACTGGTACTTTTACATGGAACATGTATTAATAATATCAAAGAATACATGCAGAGTGTACATATTTCGTATTTTTCGTACAATGAAATTGTTTCAGGCACTCAGGACACACAGCTAGTTCACTTTTCTCAAATGTAACGCGTTTTCCGTCGGAAGTTCCGATCATGACACCTCTTGGCATTGGGATCACCTGACTTGGCTGGACAATGATATACCCCATCGAAGCGAAATTCGTTGGGTACCGAATGACAGGCTTTCTTCTTTTTTCTATGTACAGACAACAATGTGCTTTCATCTAAAGGCCTGCCTCTTTCTTGTCATCTCTACTTTGTAATTCGTCGTTAGCCTAACGACTAACACTGACGTCTAGGAGACATTCTAACATTCATTATTAGTCCTCATATCAGGTACCTGTGCTTTTACGGTTATCTCGAATATAAAAGATAACAGAAATGAGACAAAATTTAAGTGTCCTCATTTGAGGACGCGACGCATAAAAGGGTTAATCATTTTTCACTTTGGAAAAACAGATTCCTGTTTCTGCTATTATCTACTCCAAACCAACCAAGCATTTCATTCTCTTTACAATAAATTTGAATACACCCTTTCCTATTTTCATTACAATTAAGAACGTTTATTTCCAAAAACTATCACGCCATATAAGATGGTTGCAATTCAAATCTGTGTGCATTTTGAAATTGTTTTTGTTTCCTTTGTTCAATCTATACGATTTGAACACGATTCTTATGCTGATTTTGCACTAGCGCCATTTGTGCCACAACTCTGTTCTCTGTAGATACCGAAATCATTGTAGAATGCCAAATCTTGCAGCTTCTCTCTTTTGGGTGTACGCAGTTATATAATAAGTACTAGTATGTGACAAGAGGACTGACAATCAATAAGGTGAGTATCGAAATCTGAATTTACTGCTGATTCTTACCTTGTTTGCCTTCCCACTGCGTGTAGTATCATTATGGCGATATTTGTGACCAACGATAAACACAGGCCTGAAAACAGGCGCATGTGTCATCAGCAGGATAGGGCCGACCGCGTAGCTGACTGGCTGGACGCTGCGAGGCAGTGGGCTCGGCCGTAGCGCCCTGCCAGTCAGCTACGCGGTCGGCCCTATCCTGCTGACCACACATTCACCTGAGCACAGCCACGGGCGATGTATCAACTGAGATTTCCTATTTGTTAGACGATTTCCTACATTCTTGTAAGAAATCAATATCTGCCCTTCCAGCTTAACAAAAAATGAAATACAAATTTCTATAACAAGTTGCTTTCATGAATTCGTCCATATAAACAACATTGAGGTGCTCAAAGAGACTACTTTTCCAATACTAGTGGCGTAACGGGTAGAGGGGTGTAAATTAAGGCAGACAGTGTTGAATTCAAAGCTATCTCCCTTCCTATTTTTACTGTGTGTACCAAGTCTCGGAAAAGAATAAGACGGTGAAATTTCGGATATTGTGCACGCAAATTATAAAATCTTGTATGAGAATGATGATATAGCTGGCCTGGCAATGGCCTTACTTCATAGCGGCTTTGCTGTACCGTAATTCAGGTACTTTTACTCAACTACCCATAGTCACGAAATGCATGATATCTTATACCAGAGAAATTGTGAAACTGCAAAAGTAATTTCTGATCCAAATATAGTATTATTATTGTTTTATATCTCGTTCATTGTTTCACTTTAAATGTGATTCTTGTTGCAGGAATTTCGTCTGAAATTCCCATTCTGTAAATTTAGTAAGTTTCATTCTTTGAACTGTCAGTAATAACAAAAAGTCCAGAACTTATTCCACAAAAGAGCCCTGGCTACGTCTAGATAGAACTGTTTATGTTCAGAGTTCCTCGCCCTACAACACTCCGACGCTCTCCGAAAAGGTGACAGCGGCATGGTGGTTTGAGTGTATTTATCAACTGTTATTTCCTTACTTGAAGTTCTTTTACCTATATTCCAGTTCATATTGAGTTTAGCATATCGATACTTGAAAGTTTCTGAAGATTTATTCATTGTGTAGTACGAAGAAGACGGAAAGAAGCATGAATAGCAACAGTTGGTGCTGAGATTCTATACTACGACAGCACAGTGTTACAGTTTTGCCCGTGACGCGTTTGTAAGAATACACCGCCACATAGATGTTAATGTGATTAAAGAATTTGCAAAGACTGTCGCTAGGCTGATCGTGGACAACCCTCATACTACCATTACGTGGATTACGGCCTAGGCTTGACTTCTGCCTGCGAAAGAATCGATTAACAGTGTCAACGCCCGCACACACCAAAAACAGTAAGACCCATTACTTTCCAGTTATTATTCATAGCAAAAATCCCATTATTGCATTTTCCTGTAAACAACTCATTTTATTTTGAAATGAGGTGATCAATACGTGTTATAATTGATCACACCATCATTCCTATCTAAAACACTCGTTATAGATGTATCGGAAATACGAAACGTCAAGATTCTTTTTTTCCGTTTGCTTGAGAATCCTATGTTAGACACGTGTGTATTACAACTGCTCAAACGTAGGCCAAATTCCAACTGGGAACTTCCGTCTCACTGCCTCAGTTCCATTTTCACCAAAGGAAGCAAGAAGGGCAATGCTTTGACATCCTGCCGTCTACTTGTGCATTGGAGACGTCAGGAGGTTCTAAGCCCGTCACCCCTTTTCGGAATGACTCAAACTGAGCCCTAATATTTTCCTGAATCACGGAAAGTTTTATTAGTTCAGTCTATAACAAAGTCATTTCACTGTAGGTGAAGTTGAACTTATCTTATATACTGGCTGAGGTCCATTGCGTTGTGAGCTATCTTCGGCATTCACTAAAAGATTTGATGTTACAGAATCTTTTCGTAAATTATAAACATGTCAGTTGATATGGAAACGATTTTATTTCCACTTAAACAACGTTTAAATCAATCACAATATTGCACAATCAAAAAATGCAGCGGCAAGCCAACAGAGCTGCTTACAGGTTTGTGGCTGCTAGAAGACTCTATAAACATGGTTTCTCTCCACCATCTTTCTAGGTAACCGCGTAATAAGATTGATCACAAAGTTTTGTAATTCACAATTAAACAATATTCTTTTACATTAAATATGCCCAAATACAGAAATTAAAACATTACACTTAAGCTTTGACTATTTATCTCAATGTATGTACATGTTTCATGAAATTTGTATTTAGTGTGGTACACAAATTTGACATCATCCTTTTGACTGGTGTTTACTGTGCTCAAATTATTTACATTATGTGTGTTTTCGAAGTGCACACATATTTGTTTTGCCAATATTGTGTAGGCGTAATATTATTGTGACATGGAATTTTAATGTGTTTCAGTTTGCGGTCAAATTTTTTATTAATACGGATTTGTATATGGTTGTCATACTTTCGTTAATTTCGAAGATAGTTTCTTAGTACCAAACGGATTATTAATTTTAGTGCATGAAAAATTCAGTCTTTAATTTAGGATCCAGTGATATATAAAACATGGTCTGCCCTAATTTATTTAAACAAAAGGTATATATGAAATCATGTTGTGCAATAGTTATAACATGTAGTATTGTTGTTTTTATACAAATTAGTATCTATATAGGTTCAGCAATTTCCGAAACTAAGTGTAATGCATTTTTAGTGTTTGCAGCTATTATTTACGAAAGTATTACAAACTGAAAATTATGTAAAAGGTCAGCCAAAGTTATATTTAAATCAACGTACTATTGCTTAAAAGCGTTTTACTAATAGTGTTAATAGAATTTCAAACTGAAGGCGAAAATGTGATATTTTACATGTCCGGTAATGAAGTTTTATTTTAGGTGTCAGATATTTCGTGTTTCTATGTTGGCAACTGATTTTTAGGAGTGTGCAACATAGCAGAAACGTTACAAGGTCTGCCACGCAGACGTCTGTCTATTAAGATACAACAGCTAAACCCAAACACGCTTCACTGTGACTTAGTCTCACACTAAAAGAATGGAAAACTAAATAAACGAGTTCTTGTCAACAAACACTCACCGACCTCAATCATATCGGTATGTACCCAGCAGCCGGCCGCGGTGACCGAGGGGACTGAGGCGCTGCAGTCACGGTCTGGGGTTCGAATTCCCCCTCGAACATGGATATTTGTGCCGTCCTTAGTATTAGCTAGTTCATAAGTAGGTTGTAAGTTAGGGACTGATGACCCCATAGTTAAGTCCCATAAGCTATACAAGCTATAGAAACATTTGGACATTTTTGTACCCAGCATTGCATTCCTGAGGCTTTGTGAAATGATGAGTGAGACAAAATGTTCCGTCAGAACCAGTGGATTGCCAACTTTTTTTTTTCAGTATTCCGCTCAGAAAAGCAGGTCAGACAGTTTTTCGATCCCCTCCTCTGTTTGTCGTTTCCCCCTCCCATCTCTGTTCCTCCTCCTCCCTCCTCTTCCCCCTCTCTGATCGTTTTCTCATTACCTCGTCGTTGCCACTGAAAATCAATAAATTAAAAATTATGAACATACTTACAATTTTGCGGCAACGGCAGATAATGAACACAGTTTCTCTTACAGAAACGTAAACGAAATAACTTCAATATTAATTCGTTTTTAGAATACCCTGATTTCAACTTTTCGCTCTAGCAGTTATGAACATGAGTTATTTAAACATCAACGTCCCTACAATGTGATGCCACAAAAGTTGTTCCTTTTGTGTAACGGTTTTGCACACAAGGCAGAAGTTGGTAGCACTTATCTGTCGACGTTCACTTTTTCTAAAATTGTTATACGAAAGTCGACTTGAGACTTAAAGATATGAAAACATTTACTTTCGCTTATCATTCTTAACGGCTTTGAATACATATGATTTTTGTATTTTTGTGATATCTATTGAAAGTTACGTTTCGACTTACGTAACATACATTGGCGTCCTTTTATGATTAATATTAAAAACCGGTACTCAAATGTTTGTCTTCACGTACTCATGTAACGATATCTTTTAAAGAAATCACACTCTCATTACATGGCTATTACAGCCGCCAACAATTGGCATTTAGCTACTTTGCAGCAGAGATAACTATTATTTGTTGAAATTCATAGCAGTTTATTAAGTAGTTACCAAATGTTTGTTCCGGGATACACAAAGACACACATATACTGTACGAACTCAAATCAAGAAAAAATAGTCCCTGTCATGGACTAGATTCGAACGCACGACCGACCTAAAACCGTCACTCTGTGTTGGCCCACGCGGCCTCCACAGGCTGCAGCCACAAACGCTTGCGAGCAGAGGTGTGGCGTCACGTCTGTCAGCACTGGCGTGCGTTTTGATGGCAATACTGCTGCTGCTGCTGCTGCTGCCACTTCCTGCTGGGGCGTCAGCGTGAGACCGGCGAGCAGCAAACACGTGGCGGCGGCTGCAGAGGCTCACTGGGAGCGGTTGTGCTCTGATTGAAGGAGGCCATTTATGAGTAAGAGATGCTGGCAGGAGGTATGGTGTGCCACCTGCTACTGCAAACAGATTGTAAAATAATTACCGACACAACTCCTGGCTCAGCCAGGAAGAGACTCAGCACGCACCAGCAGGGTGGAGAACTTGCGCGTAATACCAGTGAGGACGCGAAGCAGCTGCGTCGACAGACCTCCTCCTTTAGGGGGTTGGAACACTTGCGGGGGGCGAGTGACACTTGCGGGGGGCGAGTGACACTTGCGGGGCCCATGGGGCGGCTACTGGCTTTTCCTGGGTACAGGCACACCAAGACGTCTAGCACTGCTGTTGTCAAGTTTCCACACTGTCAACATAACACGAAACTCAGTGAAATTGCACAACCCTTTGCAAGCTGAAGAGCAATATAGTAACTTGTTCTAACTACATATTAATTCGTTGAGTGTTCCTCCTGAAAACAAAAAGGTATTTTAATAGTGATAATGTTTGGAAGGTTATCACGACATTCTCGGCTACTACAAGACGATAATTTTCCACAGTCATACCTTCTGAAAGCATATTACTCAGAACACTAAGCGTATCATGACACCTGCGCAAGCAATAAATATATTAGACATCCTGCACAGATACGTTGATGTAATTCACTGCTATGTAGTTAACCCCACTATCACGCAACTTACATCTCTTTAAAAATAGCTACTATGCTTTTTAATAGGAGACACAACCTTAAACCTTCAATTAAAAAACGTTAACAATATGTCAATGAGTATTTTACACACTTGTATCGTTTATTCGCAGATACCAAAACGATTTGGCTGTATTTGAATTACAAATACATCTAAGAAATTTATGAAATACGGAATGTGTAATAGAAATGTCACACACTGAAAAATGCTAAAGATAAATTCTATTTTCTATCACCGTCATATAGAATCATTTTTACTCCGAACTTGGCATAAACCAACAGGGAGAAACAAGTTGCAAGACTTCCAGGAAAAATAAAGCGAAATTGGCAGCCAATAGCTGGTTATAAATTACATTGCCTGTTAACTGTATAAATACAAATTACGGAATACGCGGAACTCCTGTTCAGTACAGTCAGAAAGGTAGCGGCTAGAGGGCGTGGAGTAGGGGTGGTGCATCCCTACTTGTGGACACACCCTGTTCACTACCTGCAGCATCCGGGTCTCCCCGCAAGTGTCAGTCCCCGCAAGTGTCACAAACTCCTCCTTCAGTTCCAGGAACACAATTAGTCGAAGTCTGAGGGAATCTTGGCTGCACACTTATAGATGAGCTACAAAACAGGAACTCAGCGAGGAAAATTTTTATACCGACTGATACTCGCAGAACTCCATTTGCACATTGCGTGGGTAAACATTATTTTTACCGACGAGAAGGCGATTTCCACGAGCAATGACCGTCCAAGGGTCCGCGACGGACAAGACATTGCGAAAAATGCCTAGCGACGAAAAGAAGAAGCGGACGGCTACTGGTTTCCTGTTGGGGATAGATTTCCGCGAGAGGAGCAGGAGTACTTGACACGATTGAGGGAAACCGTGATGACAGGCAGTGCGTTCATATGATGATGAATGTTATGCCGCCTTCTGCGAGAATGCTGCACGCCGATGGCGATGGGAGATCATTCAGCTGTCCATAGGACGGCGTTCGTTCAGCGGCAGTTGTCGAACGTGGGCGTGGGCTGGCCACCACGGTCTGCACGCCTGAACCCCATGGAACACGCGTGGGCTGAGGTTGCCTGAGCACTATCAGACGACTGGCCACGGAACCAGCCGTTCACAGTTGACGCCCTTTGGGACTGCATTCTTGAAGCCTGGGAGGAAGTTCTCTCTTGTGGCAATTACGTCCAACGCCTGATAGTCCGTGCCCAGATGCATGACTGAAGTGATAAATAATAAAGGATTCTGGACGAAATACTAGACCACAGAAATGAATTTTATGTTCTTCACTTGTTCTCTTACTCGATTTCCTGTCTGACAGCCAGGGGAAGATCACTTCGCAACGTAACATATCGAACACTAGGTAATAAGGAATGCCATATTTTCCTTTATCACTTTTCCATTTGAAAGAAGTTTAAGTACCGGCAGATGTTTGGAATTGGATTTATTTTTCCTTTTCTTATATAAAATTTATCTCTCTCTCCCGCTGCCCTGATAACACCTGCATCCGCCCTAAAATGTGTAAAACATCATTATTGATTCACATTCAATTTTCCGTTTCATATCTTTGTCTCTCTTTCCGCGTGGGAGTGGCCGTGCGCTCTAAGGCGCCTTCCTGCGGAGGTTCGAGTCCTCCCTCGTGTATCGATGTGTGTGTTGTCCTTAACAAAAGCTAAAGTAGATTATAAAGTCTAGGGACTGATGATCAGTGCAGTCTGGTCCCATAGCATTACAAACTCAACACCTTCTGTCTCTTTTACTCCGGTCTCGCTTTCCTTTTGTTCCCCCCTTCCAAAGAGACTCAAAAAATCAAGCAGGTTAAGTTAAAATTCTAGTTCCTCTCTCTACACATCTCTCTTTTAGTTTTCCTCTCTATCATTCTCCCTGAAACTATGAAAATGTTTTCATTTGAACCACTAGTTTCATCGCCGTCCTTGGATTTTCATTCCTTTTGCTCTCCTATAACAAGTATCTGGAGGAAGTGCAGTCCGCCACTCCAGAAGGAAACGTGGTCTCGTGCTAAGCTTAGCTGCCTTTATGTGGTTCCAGCATGTGGAGGTCGCTTAGGCCAACACAGAATGACGGTTTTAGGTTGGTCGTGCGTTCGAATCCAGCCCATGACAAGGACTATTTTGTCTTGATTTGCGTTCGTACAGTATATGTGTGTTTCTGCGTATCCCGGAACAAAAGTTTGGTAACTAGTTATTAACAAACTGCTTTGAATTTTAAACACATAATAGCTATTTGTCCTGTAAAGTAGCCAAATGCCAGTTGTTGGCGGCTGTTGCTCAGTGACCGGCGGCCAGTATACACGTGACCAGCAGCAGCTCCTCTACATTGTAAGATAACCGGCTTCTTAATTGAAGCGACTTATTTTCATTTCGCGTGTGCTTTCTTTTACAGTTCTTAGATCCTTAGTGTGCTCGCGTGTTTATCTACTAAGAATCGCGTTTAGCTGTCAGTTCAGTTGTTATTTTGATTTATTAGCTCGCGTATATATTTTTCAGATTCGCCGTTAATAAACAGTTTAGTGTCAGATCCATATTTTTCGTAGCTCACTGTTTATCAAACTTCTGGGTCCTCAGACGTACTTACTTGGAAAAAAAAAACAAAGGTTTTTAGAATGGCTCCAACGTTAGGCGGGTGATGGAGCCCCTTAGGAAAATGGCTGCTAGGGAGGGGAAGAAATCCAATGTGCACTCCGTGTGCATACCGGGGGGAGTCATTCCAGATGTGGAACGGCTCCTTCCGGGTGCCATGAACAGCACAGGGTGCAGCCAGCAGCAGGTGGTGGCTCATGTCGGGACCAATGATGTGTGTCGCTTTGGATCGGAAGAGATCCTCTCTGGTTTTGAGCGGCTATCAGAAGTGGTAAAGACTGCCAGTCTTGCTTGCAAGATGAAAGCGGAGCTCACCATCTGCAGCATTGTCGACAGGACTGACTGCGGACCTTTGGTTCAGAGCCGAGTGGAGGGTCTGAATCAGAGGCTCAGGCGGTTCTGCGACCGTGTGGGCTGCAGATTCCTCGACTTGCGTCAAAGGGTGATGGGTTTTCGGGTTCCGCTAAATAGGTCAGGAGTCCACTACACTCAGGAAGCGGCTACACGGGTAGCGGGGGCTGTGTGGCGTGGACTGGGCGGTTTTTTAGGTTAGAGGGCCTCGGGAATACACAAAATGGGTTTCAGTCTCAAAGGGGGCAGGTCAGACACAGGAAGAAAGCAAATCTAGAAAACATTGGTATAACAGTTGTAAATTGTCGTAGCTGTATTGGGAAAGTTCCAGAGCTCCAAGAGCTGATAGAAAGTACTGAGGCACAAACCGTTATAGGTTCTGAAAGCTGGCTGACGCCTGAGATAAGTTCGGCTGAAATTTTTTCAAAGGGCCAAATGGTCTTCAGAAAGGATAGAATAAATAAAATAGGTGGTGGAGTGTTTATTGCTGTTACTAACGGTTTATCCTGCAGCGAAATTGAGACAGATACTTCCTGTGAGTTGGTCTGGGTAGAGGTTATTCCCGACAACCAGAATAAATTAATAGGATCTTTTTATCGCCCCCCTGACTCAGACGATGCGGTTGCCGAAATGTTCAAAGAAAGCTTGAATCACATTTCAAATAGGTATCCGAAGCATACTGTTATAATCGGTGACGACTTTAATTTACCCTCGATATGTTACGTATTCAAAACCGGCGGCAAATATAAAACTAGTTCTGAATGCTTTTTCTGAAAACTACTTCGAACAGTTAGTTCATGAACCCACTAGAATAGTAAGTGGTTGCGAAAATACCTTTGATCTCCTAGCAACAAATAATCCTGAGCTAGTAAAGAGCATCAAAACAGATACAGGGATTAGCGAACATCGACTTGTAGTAGCGAGACTGAATGTCGAAATGCCCAAATGCACCAAATATAAACGAAAAATATATCTAATCAATAAAGTAGATAAAAATTCGCTTCACGCTTTCCTGAGGGATAGTTTCCAGTCTTTCAAAACTAAAAATGCGAGTGTAGATCAGTTGTGGCTTACTTTCAAAGACATAATATCAGTAGCAATCGAGAGATTTATACCAAATAAATTAATAAAAAAGGGGGCTGACCCCCGTGGTACACAAAACAGGTCAGATCACTATTGCAGAAACAAAGAAAAACGCATGCAAAATTTAAAAGACACAGAATCCACAAGACTGGCAATCTTTTACTGAAACTCGCAACCTAGCGCGGACTTCAATGCGAGAAGCCTATAGCAGTTACCACAACGAAATCCTGTCTCGTAATCTTGCAGAAAATCCAAAGAAATTCTGGTCATATGTGAAGTACACTAGCGGCAAAACACAAACAATACCTTCACTACGCGATAGCAATGGTAATACTACCGATGACAGCACTGCTAAGGCAGAATTACTAAACACAGCTTTCCGAAATTCGTTCACCAAAGAAGGCGAAGTGAACACTCCAGTATTCAATCCAAGAACAGCTGCCAGCATGCGAAACTTAGAAGTAGATGTTCCTGGAGTAGTAAAACAACTTAAGTCACTAAACAAATATAAATCTCCCGGGCATGATTTATACCAACTAGATTCCTCTCAGAGTATGCTGATGCAATAGCTCCATACTTAGCTATAATTTACAACCGGTCACTCAGCGAAAGATCCGTACCCAAAGACTGGAAAGTTCCCCAAGTTACTCCAATATTCAAGAAAGGCAATAGGAGTGACCCCCAAAATTACAGGCCTATCTCATTGACGTCGATTTGCAGTAGGATTTTGGAACATACTCTTTGTTCGAATATTATGAACTACCTCGAAGAGAACGACCTATTAACCAGTAATCAACACGGATTCAGAAAGTATCACTCTTGCGAAACACAGCTTGCCCTTTATTCACATGAAGTGTTAAGTGCCATCGACAAGGGATCTCAAATCGATTCCATATTTCTGGATTTCAGGAAGGCTTTTGACACTGTACCCCACAAGCGTCTTCCTGTAAAATTGCGTGCTTATGGAATATCTCCCCAATTGTGCGGTTGGATTCACGATTTCCTATCAGAAAGAACACAGTTCGTTGTAATTGACGGTAAGTCATCGAGTAAAACAGAAGTGATATCTGGCGTTCCACAGGGAAGCGTTATAGGTCCCCTACTCTTCCTCGTGTTTATAAACGATTTAGGAGACAATCTGAATAGCTCCCTTAAACTGTTCGCGGATGATGCTGTCGTTTATCGGTTAGTGAAGCCAATTGAGGATCAAAAGCAACTGCAAAGCGATTTAGACAAAATTTCTGCATGGTGCGAAAATTGGCAATTGACACTAAATAAAGAAAAGTGTGAAGTAATACACATGACCACTAAAAGAAATCCGCTGAACTTCAATCACGCGATAAATCAGTCAAACCTTAAGGTCGTAAATTCTACCAAATACGTAGGAGTTACAATTACGAACAACTTTGGCTGGAGAGAACACATAGAAAATATTGTGGGGAAGGCGAACCAAAGGTTACGTTTCATCGGAAGAACACTTTGAAGATGCACCAGCTCCACCAAACAGACTGCCTACATCACACTTGTGCCTCCTCTCCTGGAGTACTGTTGCCCCTTGTAGGACCCTCACCAGGTGGGACTGACGGAAGACATTGACAAGGTTCAGAGAAGGGCAGCTCGTTTTGTTTTATCACGTTACGGGGGGAAAGCGTCACGGAAATGTTGCAAGAATTGGGGTGGAAATCATTAAAAGAAAGACGTTATTCATTGCGGCGTGATCTGTTTGCGAAGGTTCAATCACCGACTTTTAGTTCTGAATGTGAAAATATTTTGCTAGCACCCACCTGCTTAGGGAGACATGACCATCCCAATAAAATAAGAGAAATCAGATCGAAAACGGAACGATTTAGGTATTCTTTCTTCCCGCGCGCTATTAGAGAATGGAACAGTAGAGAAAAGTTATGAAAGTGGTTAATGAACCCTCTGCCAGGCACTTGAATGTGATTTGCAGAGTATCTATGTAGATGTAGATGTAGAATTGTCACGTATCAGAGTGTGATTTCTTCAAAAGATATCATTATACGAGTACTTGAAGACGAAAACTTGTGTACCAGTTTTTAATATTAATCATAGAAGAGGTCGATGTATGTTACGTAATTTGAAAAGTGTCTTTCAATAGATATGACAAAAATTCAAAAATTATATGTATACAAAGCCATTAAGAGTGATAAGCGGAAGTAAATGTTTTCATACCTGTAAGTCTGGTGTCGTCTTTCGTACTACATATTTTTAAAAAAATGATCGTCGACAAATAAAGTGCTACTAAGTTCTGCTTTGTGTCCTCTCCAGGGGACACCACCTTGACAAAGCACTGTCCGTGTGGATGCAGAGGCTTGCGCAGTTCCCGCTATTGTAAATGAATCGGAAGAAGTTCGCGACTTATTCCAATTCAAGGAATAACAGTGAGAAATTAACCAAAGGCGTCGTGATGTAGCGGCTGAGTTAGAAGACTGCGTCGCGCGTCTGGAGCAAGTCTCTGTTGCACCCCCGCAAGTAGAAAACGCCTGCCGCAGTTTGTGCGGAGGTCGGCCGTGTCGTTCCAACCGTGGAGATGATTCGGCTTTCGAGGAGGAGGAGGTCTAACCTCTGCGTGCCCGTCCTCCCATAAGAGAAAGACCGAGTCGGGTGCCTGTGCGAGAGCTAGTGCAGGCATTTGATTATAACCACTTTTTAACCGTGAAAATGGACCAGGTCTTCCAAAACTCTGCAAGCGGAATACACCCACATGCGTGGCTAGAGCAGTTCGATTACTCTCTGCCTCCGAACTGGCCAGAAGGACAGAAAATAGAGTAAATTCTGGAACTGGAACTGTAATTCGTTGTTACCCGAACATTTGCAGGGCCACAAGGAAATCAAAAAAACCTTCCAGGAAAATAGAAACAACGCAGTAACAACTTACGGTGTCACACCACGGAGAGCGCATTGTAAGCTTTGTTTACCATTTATACTGTCTTCTTAACACAAAATAAACCCATGTACCATTATAACCGTTTGTAATTTCGCCTTGTAATTTTGTGTAAATTGTGTCACGCAGATAATCTGAAGATGCCCTGCTAAAGGGCGAAACGCGTCATTAACTAATAAATAAAAAATAAAAAAATAATAATTTGCAATCAAGACGGTTTGAAGGAATATTTATTCTGATTGCTGTTGTACACCATGGATTGGAAATCATTTTATATGAAAATCGAGTATGTGTGCGGATATCTCTAGGGGGAGCCCGCCACTCGGATGCGACCTCTCTTAAGATATTGCCGCTACTACTATGATATTTGGGAACATTTCCTGTCTGCCTACTGGTCGGAGAAGCAACAGGAACGAGTAAAAATCAGCATTCTAGTGATGCCCCACTTTGCTAACAGCAATTGCAGGAGTCTCGGAGAATTCTTTCGAGGAATGATGCAGAGAAATCAATTCCTCGACTACCCGTACCCTTTGCGTGAATTGATAAGTATTTGCGTGTCGAAGCTCCCACGAAATGTGCGCAATGCCGTCCTTGCGGGAAGCTGCAAGGAAGACATTGAGTCCTTCCGGACTTACCTGGAGGAGCTTGAATAGGACGATGATTACGAACCTAGAAGAGACGGTAATGGCTCTTCAAGGAGAAGTAATCATAGCGCTAATAGTGCTAGGAACAACCGAATGGAAAGCAATAGCAGCACAGAGTCCGGTCCTTCCAATGCAGGAAATCGGCCGCATTGGAGGAACGGGCACGGTCATTGGCGTGGTAAGCGAGAAGACGAGCGGCGAAAGTTCGGGGACGGGAATAAGGGCTACCGACCCGACAAAGGCCCGCGAAAACCACGCGACCCGGCAAATGAAGACGTCGAAATCAGGTCCGCTGATCTGCGCCATAACAAACCGAAGGAGCCCGGTCCTAGCATAAGCCAGTAATAATTTGCTGTAGTTGATTGTCACTCGATCAACCTGCTCGAAAAGGAGCATATATGTCCTAAGTTTTGTTTAATTTTCTGTTTGCTAAGATAAATTTAAGTGATATTCTCACCACCCATGTCATTTGTGTTTGTAGATTTAGGCTGTATTTAGGTATGTATTTTGTAGTTTTTTTTTGAATGGTTTGTTTTAATAGTGTATTTTGTTATGTGTGTCCTTTGTATATGGATGTGTTGTGCGATTTCATTTCGCCATAACGCATCTTCATGTTGTATGCATGTTTTGTGTACTGTAAGGTACATCCCGCTATTGGGGTGGATAACAGCAACTTGCCAACTTGCCAGTACCATCTGGTCGGCTGTTCGACGAGCGTTACCTTGACGCTTCGTTTTGTAAAAAAAAAAAAAAAAAAAAAAAAAAAAAAAAAAAAAAAAAAAATATATATATATATATATATATATATATATTATTAATGTGGCATGTTCAAGTGTCTCTGTTAGCTATAAGGCTGCCTGCCTCAGTCTTTTTTGTCCATGCTTTTTTCTTTTTGTTTCCATCGCGAGGATTGATGGTACATAATCTATTTCTTTAGGCCATGTTGAGTATTTTGTGTAAATTTTCTGTATTTCTTGTTTATGATAATTCGTGTATCTGTATGTCGTTTTATGTGTGTGTGTGCTCTTCTTCACTGTGCGTGAAACTATCCTTGTTTAGCAAGTGCTTTAGTTGCCACCTTTTGTATTGGCAATCTCCTCGTTAGGTAGCATGTTTATAAGACGCCGTGGTAGGCGCCAATGTCGTAATTCATAAGATTTTTAGTTATACATAGATGCGCTGTGGTGTTGATGCTCAGGGGTCTAGCGATTGTCCGTTTGAATATCAGGTGTGCTATTCGACCAGAAGACGGTCACGGCAGGGGTTCATCAAAATTTCATTGAAAATATACTCTCTCGCTTATTAATAGAACTAACTTATATTTTTCGGATAAGTCTTGCAGGGCAATTTTGTAAATTAAAGGACGGAGCGTGATCTATAGCAGAGGCCAGACTCGCATCCAGAAGAGGGCAGAATCACATATGTGAGGAAATACAAACAAAAATAAAGGAGCTGAACAAAGGCAAACTCCACGTCAAGGAACGTCCGCCCTACGTGTATCATGAGGACACCTGAATTTCTAACATCAAGAGAACACTAATTTTCCTTCTTAATTTTGTAGCAAGATGGTGGTAAGGATACTTTATATAGTACGTCAATTTTACTTTAGATTATTTTATTAATTTAGGAATGTTTAACTTGTGTGGATTTCCAGTGTTTATTTTATGTGTTTGCACATTTCTTCAGCTGTTTCCTTTTGTCTAGGATTGCTTGACATGTGTAAATTTGTAGTATTGACTTTATGTGCTTGCACACTTGATCATGTTTTTTTCTTATGTCCAAAATGTATATTTTTGTTTTTTTGTTTGTTAATATGTGTCGTGGTTGTATCTTCCCTCAGCGTGTTCGACTTGCGTAAGACTGCTCCCAGGCCCTAACCACGAATTTGCGGCATTGGAACCAGACCGACGGGCTCAAGAAAATTTTAGTTAGTTAGGTTGCACCCGGGCAGTAGGAAGTTATGCAGTAGTTAGTTTGCATAGAGCGTGGTAGTCCGTTCTTTCATAACGCTGTATGCTGCATGAGTAAAAGTAGCTTTGTTTCACTAACACTAACCCTGAGAGTCGTGACTTAAAGTTTAAGTTATTTATTATAAATATATTATGCTCAATGTGATATTAAGCTAGAGGATAAACTATTATTCTTCTATTATGTGTTATTTCAATGTAATATGTCAATTTTTGTGTTTGGACCTTCAATTGATGGAAAGTAGCATTTTATATATATATATATATATATATAACCGCGCGCTCCGCAGCGAGACGCTTTAGACCGCTCGGCTACTCCACCGCGGCGCTGAGGAAGAGACACAAAAGTAAAAGTAAGTTCTTATGTGTGCGGGTTTTTAGCTTCCTCCCAGTACCTTCTAGAAGATTGTCTCCCTCCCTCTTCAAAGACCCTAGTCGACCTATTGAAAGATGTCTGCAAAACTTGTTGACGAGACTTTTCTGGAAAATGTATAGAGCTTGTTTTACTAGTTCGGACCATACAGACGATAAGCATAATTTTTTCGTCGTTATTTTGTCTTTACCATACTTATTCAAATAACTGTGAATGAAGCAACCCCTAGTAGTACCTTTTGCTTTGGGAGAATCTTTTAATCGCAGATCACTTCCTTCAATTCTATTTCTAGGTGCTCCTGTTTCACGATCTTTGACATGAAAACTATGATTTATAGAAAGGTGCTTGAAACCTCCATCTTTCAGACATATATAAGAACTGCAATAATCTCTGTCCCCCTATTGTTGTCCCAAGTAATATATTATCATTTATTATCTCCAAAAGAGGTTCCTTTGACATTTTGGTTCACAAAACGCGAAAAAACGTACCGGTCCCTTAATCAACCGTGTCACATACCTATTGGTACGGTGGGTTATTGCCAATGCCACATTTCTTTCTGCCAAACAGAGATTAATCTGTTTCTACTAATACATCTTTCCCACTAAGTTCTTAATTTTTTCTCAAAACAACAGAAATTGACACATCGCTGCAGTCCTCTTTCCAATCAACAATCCACTCACAAAACTAAGAATATGTCTTTATTATGATGGTTATTATAGGTAGTTTGCTACCTGCAAACCAGGACCTTTTTCTGCTTCTTCTACCCATTATTGCTTCTTAAATAACACTACCATATCAATTCTTGCACACAATTTTCGTTAACCATTGAGACACTTTACATGTAACCTCTTTCATGATGAATCCACTTTCCATCAATTTTATTAACTACTTATCGCCCTTAAAACGTAAAGAAACTGCGACTGAACCATCTGGCTCATTTCTCATCAACGCTGAACTGTCCACTCATTTGAAGCAATCCATCGCCAACTCAAATCAAACTGTTGCCTCCCAACCTAACACAGGCATTGAAGTGTCACCTCAGATATAGCTCACAACTATGCTGCTGCCTCCCACCTTAAAATAGACCTTAGGCATCGCTGCAGACCATTCCATAACATGTGCCAGCTATCTGAGCTTTTACATTATTTGGCTTCACAAAATCACAACCAAACTGTTGCTCCCAAACTAAGATAGACCTTGGGCTATGCTACAGTTCATCTGAACACAAGAACTAACATTTCATCTCGCTACTTCAGTTTCTTCACCTCTCCACGTAACATAAACCTCGATATTTCGTTTACGTAATTCCGTCCATTAACCAGCTATACACACTTTAACATTCCTTGACTTCGCAAACTCACAACCAAACAGCCCCCCCCCCCAACCTAACATGGACCTTGGATTGCGCTTCAGGATATTCCATCACATCAGATATCAGTTACAGTTACAGTTCTCACATTTGTTGGCTTCACCAACTAATAAACAGAATGAAACTTTCACTCTGCAGCAGAGTGTGCGCTGCTATGAAACTTCCTGGCAGATTAAAATTGTGTGCCGGAACTGGGACTCGAACCTGGGACCTGTGCCTTTCGCGGGCAAGCGCTCTACAGACTGAGCTATGATATGAAGTTTCATATCAGCGCACACTCCGCTGCAAAGTTTCATTCTGGAAACATCCCTTAGGCTGTGGCTGAGTCATGTCTCCACCATATATTTTCATTCCTGACGTGCTAGTCTTGCAAGTTTCGCAGGAGAGCTTCTGTGAAGTTTGGAAAGTAGGAGGCGAGGTACTGGCGGAAGTAAAGTTATGGGGCGGCATCGTGAGTCGTGTCGGGATAGCACAGTCGGTAGAGCACTTGCCCGCTAAAGGCAAAGGACCCAGGTTCGAGTCCCGGTTCCGACACACAATTTTAATCTGGCAGAAGTTTCAACTAATAAACAGTTGCCGACCAACCTAATATAGACTTTGGACTTCACGTCAGAACATTCTATAATATCGGCCAGCTATTTCAGCCTTCACATACTTTGGAGTCACCAACTCACAACCAGACTTCTGGCTCCCAATGTAACATACAACATGGGCTACGCTGCAGGTCATTCTGTCATCACAACCAGTTTTCCAGCTTTCACTTTTATTGACTTCGCCAACTTGCAACCGCACTGTTGCTGCTGAACCTAACATACATCCTGGTTTTTGATACATACCATCCATTTACCTCATCCCGCTGTTTCCACCCTCACATTCGTTGTCTTTGCCAACTCACATCCAAAGTGTAGCCTTCAAACGTAACTGACCTTGGAATAAGATCCAAAACATTGGGTCACCTCAATCAGTCATATCAAGTTTCACTTTCACTTTTGATTGCTTCATCAGCTCACAACCAATCTGTGACTTCCCAATCTAACATAGACCTTGTGTGTCACTATAGGCCATTCCTAGGCCAGAATATCCTATTAACACCTTCGCATTCATTGGCATTATCAACTCACAACCCAACTGTTGGTTTCCAACATTACATAGACCCTGATATTGTGAGATTACCGCCCAATACTGGTAATTAATAGCATTTGATAATTAAACAGTATGAAGTTCACATTGACCATGCCAATGCACTAAATGTTACACAATTTTAATCCTATTAATTACGGTAGCAATGTATGTACACAATTGGATGACAACATTTATAGTTAGGCCATAGGTAGAAATTCTCCACGTTGAGATTTGCTGTGTGCTTGTAGCTGACGGGAGGCCAGCGAGCAGGCCGACGTTGGTGGCTTGTTCCAGCTTAGGATTTTCCAGTTTTCGTTTCCGGTGAGGGGAGAGAGGGACAATGGCGAGTGCCAGGCACAGTGCAGTGCACAGCGTGAAATAAAATATTCTAATACTATTGGCATTTGAAGTAATTCGATGCAGTTAGGAACCTTTAAGGCCCTCATTACAAAATAGCCTGTTGATAAATAAACAATACATTAGCTGATATAGTCACATCTGGCGTAATATGTTTAATTGACAATGAAAAGTAATAAATTACCAATGAATACAAGACAGTTACACAACTAGCATAGCAATGTTTGTTTATAAAAATAATATATCAAATATTTCTCATTTTATTTTCAATTAATCTTGTGTATTTTATCTTGAAGTATTCAGTTAAATCACTTATCAGTGATATAAGAAATTGCACGATTATGATAAATAGTACAAAGGATGTTTACACCAATATAAACACCTAAGAAGACATTTATTTAATGTGTAGTGTAATTATTTTGATTTTAAGTACAGTTTTAGAAATGTATTGGCTGAGCGCTGTACGTTGGCAAATCAGTTAGAACAGCTCACATGTGGAAGTTGATGACGTAGGGGAAAAAACCCCGACGGTTGAGCTTTTGGCGCGCGTGTGCGAGGGCAGGAAGTGACGAGTCGGGAGCAAGTGGTGTAGCTGGCCGGGCGGCGTCGCTCTGCGGCAGTCGGCATGTGTATCTCCAAGTGGAGGTTATAGATTTGTGTGTGGCAATCGCCACGTGTGGTTGCTCGTCGTAGACTGCACCAATTTGAATCGAGTGCTACTGTGTGTTGGTGAATATTTAGCCGGTGGAACAAGGTGTGCATCGCATTGAATTAAAGTGACTGTGATTTGTTAATGTAACACGTGTCGTCGCATAGGCATGAACATAAACGGTGTTTGAGACAGCCACATGGTGTGAAAACAATTTGCGACAAATATTCATTTTGTCTGGGGGCTCATGAGCTATAACTTTATTTGATAAATGTGTCGACGTACAGACGTATCAGCCACAGGGTTCTAAGATTGTGAAATAAACAACACAAAAAGTGAACTTTCACGTGTTTTCAAAAATAGTAGTTAGTACACCCTTTTCTCTCAGGAACCTGACTTGAATATGAATTTTTTTTTTGTTAATCATATGCAGGGAAGGAAAGCTGCAAACGTGTAATATCATCCCCTAGAAAACGAGTCAAACAGTAGCAATCACAGATCCAGTATTTTTGCATGTTTAGGAATTTGGTTCGCAGTTGGTGGTTGTGAGTTTTAAAAATTAAACTTTCCCTATTTTAAACTCTCACCCCGACCTTCACTCTCGCAATATATTGTTCATAATATTCATTCAACTCAGACAGCTATTGCAGATTCCCAATTGTTGGCTTTAACAACTCACAACCAAACTGTTGTTCCCAAAACTAATATAGACATAAGGTGATGCTCGAGACAATTGTCACCGCAACCAGCTCATCACCTTTCATTTTCATTAATTTCACCAAACCATAACCAAACTGTCACCTCTCAACCAAACCTAGAATTTGAGCTTTGCTGCAGATCATTCTGTCAACTCAATCAGCTATGTCATCTTTGACTTTAGTTTTCTTTGCCAGCTCAGAAACAAACTTTACCCCTCCAATCTTATACAGACCACCGACTACACTACAGATAATTTTGCAACATCAGTCAATTACTTTTAAAGGATTCATCCTGTCACAAACAAACTATTACTGCCACAATCAGGTTTTCGATTTCAGCTTTATTGACTTCATCATATGTACGAACTGTTGCCACAAGACATTTTCCAGATTTCACTTTTCTTGACGTCACCAACTCACAGCCACACAGTTGCCTCACAACCTAACGTAGATTCTGGAATTTGGTATAGACGACCCGTTCACCTTCCAGTCTTCAAATTTATTGAATGTACCAACCCACTTCCAAATGGTTGTTCCCAATTTAACATAGACCTTGGTTAATGCTAGAGGTCACTCTGTTACAACAACAAAGTTCTCTGATAACACTTTGGTTCCCTTTTAATGTAGATCTTGAGTGTCGATAAAGACTATCCACCTTATCCAGCTATTTCAGTACAAAAATTTGTTGAATTTACCAACTGACAACCAACCGGACATTCCCAGGGGGGTCGCAAAACATTGCTCGGGGATCACCATCCATCAGGAAGTACTTGCGCCAAAAAAAAAAAAAAAAAAAAAAAAAAAAAAAAAAAAAAAAAAAAATCACTAGTGGTTCAGTAGTATAAAACTGTATGCCTAAGTGAGATATATTTAATGTTAAAATTATTCAGTTCCTTGTGTAACATTCATTATGAATTGATCATAAACTGTTTTATAATACAGCGTGTAAATGATGAATAAGTGCAAAGTCTGAAACTGTTTTCAGGAACCAATCGATAGGAAAAAGATTTTGATAAAATTAGTTCTTCTGAAAAAATCGAAAAAAGATATACTTCTTTACAAATGTGTGTACAGTGGGAGCTACCTTAATAAGCTTAATTCGCTTTTGAGTCTTGTCTGAAATGTAAAACATTAAGCACAATATATTTTTCTGTCCTGTAAAAATACTTTAAATCTGTTTCATTGCGAAACATCTTAAATAAAACATTGGCTAACAATTTAAAATAATGGTTAATTAAAAGGAATAAGATCAAATTTGTTTCCTTTGAGATAGCATAGGTTTGCTACGGTTCGTGAAAAGGGGAGGGAGGTAGCTAGAATATTTTTATTTGGAAGGGAGTCACCACAAAATTTTTACTTCAAAGGGGTCACATATTCGAAAAGCTTTTCAGATTTCACATTCATTGTCTTTTCAACCAATACCAGACCCATTGCTTCCGCACATAAGCCAGCCCTTAATCTTTGTTACCGATCATACCGTGACCACAACAAGCTTTCCAGTGTTCACTTTTATTGACGTCACCAACTCGCATCCAGACTCTTGCCTCACAACCTAACGTAAATCTTGGGTTTCGCTACAGACCATTCATTCACCTCATCAAGCTATTTCATCTTCAAATTTGTTGGATTTACCAACCCAGAACCAAACAATCGTTGCCAATCTAACATAGACCTTCAGTAACGATAAAGGTCATTCTATCACTACAACCCATTTTTCAGATTTCACTTTTATTGACTTTTAATGTAGATCTTGAGTTTCACTAAAGACCATCCACCTGATACAGCTATTTCAGTCTAAATATTTGTTGGATTTACCAACACACAACCAACCTGACATCCCCAAACAAACATAGACTTTGAGTTATGAAATATACCACTCTGTCACCTCAAACAGCTTTTCAGATTTCACTTTAATACTTATTCAACCTATATTCTAAATGTTGCTTCCACATATAAACTATACCTTAAGCCTCATTGCCGATTATACTGTCACCACAATAAGTTTTCCAGTTTTCACTTTTATTGGCATAACCAACTCGCAACCAGAATATTGGCACACAACGTAAGGTAGAACTTGGGTTTCGCTACAGACCATCCATTCTCCTAATCCAGCTATTTCAGTCTTTACATTTGTTGGATTTACCAACACGCAACCAAACAGTTTTTCCCAGTCCAACACAGACATTGGGTTACACTAAAGGGCATTGTTTCACGACAACCAGCTTTTCAGATTTCACTTTTATTGCCCTTTCAACCCATATTCGAACCGCTGCTTCCACACATAACCTAGAACTTGAGAATTGTTACCAACTATACCGTGACCACAACAAGTTTGCAACTTTCACTTTCATTGACATTGCCAACTCGCTACCAAACTGTTGACTCACAGCCTGATGTAGATCTGTGGTTTTTCTTCAGGCCATGTATTCACCCTATCCAGCTATATCATTTTCAAATTTGTTGGATTTACCAACACATAACCAAATGGTCATTCCCAATATAACATAGACCTTAGGTTGTGCTAAAGATCAATGTGTCACCATAACCAGCTGTACAGATTTCACTTTCACGGCCTTTTAAAGTAAATCTAGGGGTTTCACTGAAGAGCATGCTCCTTATCCTGCTATTTTAGTCTTCACATTTGTTCGATTTACCGACTCACACTCAAACAGTTGTTCCCAGTGTAAAAAGATATTGGTTTACGTTGAAGATGATTCAGTCAAGCGACATTTCAGATTACGACACAAGCGACATTTCAGATTACACTTTCATTGCCTTTTCAACCCATATCTGATCCATTGCTTCCCCACATAACCCAGACCTTGAGCTTGTTACCAGTCATACCATCAACACAAGTTTTCAAGCTTTTATTTTTATTGACAGCACCATCTCGCAACCAAACTGTTGCCTGACAATGTAACATACATCTTGGGCTTCGCTACAGAACATCTGTTCACGTCATCCAGCTATTTCAGCTTTTATATTTGTCGGCTTTATTAACTCACAACCAAACGATTGTTTCCAATGTAACATAGACGTTGGGTTATTCTAACGATTGGTCTTTCATCACAAACAGCTTTTGAAATATCACTTTCGTTGACCTCTTGAACCCATATCCACACTGTAGATTCCACACATAACACAGACATTGAACTTTGTTACCAATCATTCAGTGTTCACAACCAGTTTTCCAGCTTTCACAATGCATTTTACTAGTTCGTGCTAAATTTGGTGATAATGCCATGCACAGTAGTTTTATATAAGGTTCCGTATTTCATTCAGCATACGCGTCGTAGTCAGCATGTATTACCTCTGCGAGCAAAGTTCGGTGTTTGATTGCACTGAGGCTAGCTTATAATGACTAAGGCAAGGGTTGGGGAAACAATTTTTGTCACATACATATCTTCTTCACTTCCAGCAACGCAACGCATAGAATGCATGTTTGTACTGTAATTAAACTGGTCCATTTGAGAGATGTTGGTCCATTTCTCACCTTTATTGACTGTTTTTATCGTTCGTGTAATGATGTACAGTGACCAGTACATGCATTTTTCTATTGCTGTTGGGAATGCAGTGCAGGGAATATTTTTGCTGAATTGAGAAACAGAGCTGACTTTGTCTTGATGAGGGAGAGTGTAATTTTGGTGGAGGCGGCCTTTACAGCACTCTCTACCTCTGACCAGCGGCGTGCAATGGGGGCCGCGCCGTAGGGGTCCCGATAGCAAGGTGCCTCAATGCTCTGGCCTAGCAGCAGGTCGTAAATGTGTTAGTCTAGTGTCCCAAACTGAGGAGTGGGAGGAGGATTGTCTGTGCTTTCAGAACCGCTCCTTCCGATTTCAGAAAAAGATAGCCGGCCCCTCCACTGAGACAAGCGCCCGGAATCTTGTCTGTTACAAAAAGGACGACGTCACTGAAAGTGGCCTTCCCCCCCCCCCTCTCTAGAAGCTTGGTTTGCGCTTCTACGGTGACGGTTTGGACCGTTCGTGAAGAATCGCGCGAAAAGCGTGTGTGGAAGGGGTAGCCGACTCTGATTGGCCGATGTTCAAAGCGCCGGCTTTTCGAAATCGGCGGTCAAGTGAAATTTTACTGGCCGTAGTTTGAGAACTCGATGCTGATTGGTTTTTCCGAAAAAATGGGTTCTCGCGGGGTCTTGCGCGGCAGACGCGGTATTCGGGGACTTCCTGCTTTCCGCTGGAGTACGGACGTATCTGCTCGCGCCCTGTTCTCTTAGTGGACGGACTCGGAGATTTTGCTTATTGAGCGATACTTGGACGGGCGAACTTGTGTAAGTTTCAGGGTACACTCTGAGATTTGTAATTGAGCGGAAAGTCCTTGTTCTCAGTTTGGATAAAGTCAGCCAGCCAATACCAGTGCACCGAGGTACTAGTTACGATATACTCAACTTCTGGACTCAATCTAAGCCTTCAGTACTTGTGCGTACTTGTCTACGCTAACTGGCCCTGACTTGACAGATCTGCTTGAGATCGTAGGCACGGTGTACTGCCGAGCACACAGAGGCTGATAGCAGGAAGTAAGGGAGCGTGCTTCTTTTTTTTTTTTTTAACTTGTCAGTCGCTGTTAAATTCAAGTTTCATAATAATTAGTGTAATGTCATAATCATTTAGATTATTGTTTCATATTTGATGGTAATTGTAAACTTGGATGATCTAGTTTGTGATTTTTGTATTGGATTTTTAGTGTGAGTCCTTTTTCTGCTTAACGGTAATAATAAACTTATAGTTAAAAAGAGAAGGATGATTTTCTAACATTATTAGTTATCAGATCCTAATAGATCGTTATTAGATCCTTATTAGATTTTTGGTGGGGAGAAATTATTAATTTATATTTTTCGCAGCTTGCGGGAAGTGGAGGAGAGATTGTCAGTTAGTATTGAATCAGGGCCATATTTTACCAATCAAATAACTTTTAATATCACAATTAATTATGACAGTTATTAAATCAGGGTCAGCCGCTCCTGTCTGTCTCTCATTCCACTTTAATTCACATCCCCACCTTGTATATTTAGTGTCCCCTGCCAGTTTCCATTCCCCATGTTTTTTCCTTTTCAAAACCCCACACACCCGACACACTTTACACATTCGCTACTGACTGGAACAGAGTTGGTTCAGATTTTGCTGTCAGAGTGTAACATTTGAATATATGCACACCCTATATCACTACCCATTAGTGTCAGACCCAATATCTTTATGAAATTATCCCAATAAGTGTTACCTTTGGGAGACAGCATTAGTTAAAAAACCTATATAACGCATTCTAATTGATTGTAATTACACCTAAATGCCAGAATAACAATACACAAGTGGACCATCTATAATTTTACCCTAACTCGAAAAATTGATTAGCTATAATACAGCAAAAAGTACATAACAGTAGGCCAAAATATATTTTCGTGTATAAAAAAAAAAACGTGCACACCCTTTTTCTGTTGATAAATAGAAGTAGAAGCAAATAGTGTTGGATGACACATGTTGCAATAATTTGAAAGTATAAATAAAATTAGAACAGCGAAACCTATTAGCACACATGAAACTTTAACACTCACTGTGGTGTCGCACAAGTCCAAAGTGCACGCCACCTACTTTCGCCGTGCGCCGCCATGCACGCACGGCGTGGCGTTCTTACAACGTCAGCCATGAGCGCCCTCTGCTGCAACTCCGCTCGTGGCCACCACTGAACGACATCGTTCACTTGGGACTGAGATAGGAACCAGCTAACACTTCGGAATCAGATAGGCACCAGTGAAGACTTGGCTATCGGATAGGCACTAGGCAGGCCTCTGGCTCAACTATGTATCAGCATTCTGCAGTACTGAGCTATGTAAAAGTTAAGTATTGTATAAATTCTGTGCAATATATATCTCGTTCTAATTTACTCTAGTGTTTCTAGTTTCTGCGGTCCTACTGGCTGCTCACCTCCATACCTGCACAAGCGTGCTACCTTTATTCCTGTGTCGGTCTTACCACTCGGCCACCGACACCTACAACGGAAACGAGACACAGAAGCGGTGACGAGGCGGGGACACAAAAGTGGCGACGAGGAGTGATAGACGAACCTTGGACCAGCAGTCGGAGCACACAGAAATTGCTCCCGCCCACCCACCCTTATTCTAAGATTTTTGGGGGAACATGCTGTTACGTGTTTTGTGGACTTTTTTTCTTGCAGAGCGTCCTCTTTCCTAGTGCATTTGTGTTTTGTTATAAGTTACTTGTATGCGCGGCGCCTAATCGGTCATGATGGCCACTACCCCGAACCCAAACTTAATGGAAATTATTCAGTTACAGACGGCGCAAATCACACAACTCCTGCAGGCAGTGTCCCAGCTAACAGCGCAAGCAGCTAACCAACAACAACAGCCGCCGCTTCAGCAGCCCACACCTGCCGCCGCAACGCTTCCTAGGTTTCGCCAGTGCAACGAACGTGAGGAAAAATGGAGTGACTATTTCACGCAGTTTCAAGAACTTGTCGCGGCTCATCAAATTACAGGTCAGAAAGTGAAGAACCTTTTCTTATCGACTGTAGGAACTCCAACTTTCGTGTTACTGAACAAACTTTTCCCCCACGCATCACCTCATGATCTAGAATACGATCAAATTGTAGATGCACTGAATGCTCATTATGAGAGAAAAGTTCTCGTAGCTGTGGCTCCGTACCGATTTTTCAGACTAAAAAAATTACCTGAGCAGTCACACCAGGAGTGGATTACGGAACTGAAGGGCTTAACCCGCAAATGTAAATTTACTTGTTCTTGTGGACTTTCATATAGTGACGTGATGTTAAGAGATGCAATTACGCAGAACATTCTGGACCCCAGAATTAGAGCAGCAATTCTGAAACAGTCTGACCCCTCCTTAGACAGTGTACTGCAGCTTATTGAAGCGCATGATACTTTTGACTTAGCAGACGTAGAAATGCAAAGCCACAGTGTTAATTCAGTGCGCTGCAACAGACGCTTTCCTAGCCGTAGTTCTCGGTCTAGCCCTAGTGATTCTCATTTTTATACCGGCCGTGCTGAACAGACAGTGAACAGTAGCCAGTGTAAAAGTGCGACGCAAAATTCGCCCCGTCGTGTTAGAAACAGTAATTTGAATATCGGGCGCCAACGCTCATTTCAGAAAAATGTTCGTAAGTCTTGCCCTCAGTGTGTGTCTCGCCACAAGCGTGCGCAATGTCCTAATCGCAACGCGACCTGTTACCAATGTGGCAAATCAGGACACGTACAAACAGTGTGTATACAAAACACACATTCAAAGAATGGTGCCGTTAGACACGGTACTTCACACAGTGCAAGAACAGTTCATGCAGTAAATGTCATTGACGCTGTGGAACTGAACAGTGCTTTGCTTGGTTCTCAATTGCAAGAAAGTTCTTCTGCGCCTACTGCAAAACTATGTAGTGAGCCACGTCGCAAGCGCCGTCGAGCGCGTAAAACAGTACAACGGAAAAGGGTTCGGGACAAGCAAAATTACTATGTACAGTGCAATCCTGTAGTCAACCTAGTGCCTTCTGCAACTTTTACTTGTAAAAGTGCCCAGTGCTGTGTAGATAGTGACAGTAGACTTGTTGTAGCTACTCAAAAGTTTAGTGCAGTAGTTAGTGAATCTGTAGTAGCCTCGCAATGTGCGGATACCGATCCGGCGGTAGTGTCATCTAGTGACAGTGTTGTTAATCCGCTGCGTACCGAGTCTGCGCCGCTTCCTTCACTACGCAGCCCGCGCATGCGCAAGTGCATCAAACAAGCCGTAGCAGACGTTGCCCACATTCGCGCACCTGTTGAGCGCCACAAGCAAAAACTTTTTGTGACTCTTTGCATAGAAAATAAGACTGTGAAATTTCAACTGGACACTGGTTCCGCTGTCACCTTAATGAATAATGACACTTATGAACTTCTGGGTTCGCCAAAATTGTCGCCGTGTCAACAAGTGCTAACAGCTTATACAGGACAAAATGTTCCAGTGCTAGGAACGTGTAGCCTGCCCGCCTCTTTTCAAGGTGTAACAAAAACAGTTGCTTTTGTAGTTCTTCAGTCCAAATCTACACAGAACATTTTTGGACTAGACGCCTTTGACTTGTTTGGTTTATCTATTCAAAGAGATGTGCTTCAAATTTCGTCAGTAGGGCCTCAGGACAAAATAAATGCGTTGTGTGAAAAAAACAGTGACTTGTGGCACATGTAAATTTAAAAGAATCTGCAGTACCAAAATTTCGTAAAGCTAGACCAGTGCCTATCGCAATGCGTGATACAGTTGCAGATGAACTTAAACGTTGGCAAGATAGTGGGGTGATTTCTCCTGTTTCTGCGAGTCAGTGGGCCTCGCCTTTAGTAATTATCACAAAGCCGTCAGGAAAACTTCGTCTCTGTGCGGACTTTAAATCAACAGTGAACAGTCAAACAATTGTAGACACTTATCCCCTGCCCAGACCTGACGAACTAATGGACAAATTAGGACAGTCTCGCTTCTTTTCCAAGATTGATTTAGCAGAGGCAAACTTACAAATTCCGCTTGATGACGAGTCAAAAAAATTTTTCGTCATTAATACTCACATGGGCCTTTTTCAATTTCAACGCCTACCCTTTGGCAGTTCTTCCGCCCCGCTATTTTTCAGCGTTTTTTTGGAACAGCTGACAGTTTCTGTACCGTGTTGCTCGAACTATTTAGATGATATTGTGGTATCCGGACGTACAGTTGAAGAACATTTAGCAAACCTGGAGTGCCTTTTCAAAGTGTTGACTGCAGCAGGTCTACGTTGTAATAAAGCAAAGTGTTAGTTTTTTCAAACTGAAATAGAGTACCTAGGCCATGTGATTAATGCCCAAGGAATGCCCTGAGATAGGAACCAGCTAACACTTCGGAATCAGATAGGCACCAGTGAAGACTTGGCGGTTAGCAAATCACGGTGGCTGAAACGGCAGTGACCGATCCACAACCGGGCCAGGATGAACTCCTCTCGCCGAGAGGGGCGTGAGGAGGTCCTCCAAGTGGTCGGTATCGGTTTTACAGTTCTCAATTTATTGTCGTGGAGTGAGAACCACACACTGTGCCAGGACGACACAATACTCCGGCGAACAGCGCGCTGAACATCATCTGATGGGACGCAAAAAGTAGCCATGCGAGGCAAAAGAGCTGCTGCCTTGGCTGCTATGTCGGCGGTCTCTTTCCCGGGCACACCCACGTGGCCCGGGACCCACAGAAAAGAAACGTGACAGTTGTCATATGCTACCAACTGGAGGGAGCGTTGGATCCGATGCAAGAGAGGATGGGTCGAGAGAGGGTCCTTAAGACTCTGCAGGGCCCTAAGGGAGTCCGAACATAAGGCATAAAAAGGATGGTGTTCTGGCAGGTATATAAAACAGCCTGGTGGAGGGCAAAAAGCTCAGCCGTGAAATTCGAGCACCGGTCAGGGAGCTTGTATTGGAAACGGTTGTCCCCGACGACGAAGGCAGATCCAACACTGTCAGTGCCCTTGGAACGATCAGTGTAGATAAATATGGTATTATCGAACTGTGAACGGAGTTCGACAAGCCTCGAGCGGTATACCAAATCCGGCGTGCTCTCCTTGGGCAGCGAACTAAGTTTAAGGTGAGTGTGAACCTGGGCCTGATACCACGGTGGCAATGGGCTCTCGCGCAACCTAAAGGTTGAAGGAAGGGTAAAATTGAGCCGCTGAAGCGGGTGGCAAAACCAAACTCCAGGTGGAAGCAAGGCTATCGCAGATAACTGATATTGGCGATCGAGTGAGTCGTCAAAAAATAATCTGTAAGATCGATGGTTGAGCATCGACCGCAAGCAGCATCCATACCGACACAAGAGTATGTCACGCCGAGTGGTCAAGGGTAATACAGCAGCTTCAGCATACATACTTTCAACAGGGCTGGTATAAAATGCACCGGTTGCCAGGCGTAATCCCCGATGGTGAATAGAGTTGAGACGGTGGAGAATCGACGGCCGTGCAGAAGAGTATACAAGGCTTCCATAGTCGAGCTTCCACTGAACAATGGCCTGGTAGAGGTGAAGCAGGACGGTACGATCCGCTCCCCATGATGTGCCACTGAGGACACGAAGAACATTAAGGGATCGGGCACAATGGGCAGCCAGGTAATATACGTGTGGGGACCAACAAAGTTTACGATCCAGCATGAGTCCCAAGAATGTCATTGTCTCCACAAAAGGGAGAGCTACGGGGCCGAGAAGTAGAGATGGTGGAAGAAATTCCTTGTATCTCCAGAAGTTTATACACACCTTTTTCTCAGTGGAGAAGCGGAAGCTGTTCGCAATGCTCCAGGAATATAGGCGGTCAAGACAGCGTTGAAGACAACGCTCCAAGAGACACGTCCACTGGGCGCTGCAATAAATCGCAAAGCCATCTACAAAAAGGGATCCGGAAACGTCGGCTGAAAGGCAGTCTACGATCGGATTGATTGCAATGGCAAAAAGAGCCACGCTCAAGACGGAGCCCTGTTGCACCCCATTCTTCTGGCGAAAGGTATCTGACAAAACAGAGCCCACCCATACCCAGAACTTGTGATCCGCCAAAAACACTTGAATAAAGAGAGGGAGGCGGCCACGAAGGCCCCATGTGTGCAATGTGCGGAGAATGCCCGCCCTCCAACAGGTATCATAAGCCTTCTTTAAGTCGAAGAACACTGCTACCATTTGACGTTTCCTTAAAAAGTTATTCATAATAAAGGTCGACAAGGTGATCAGCAGCAGAGCAATGTCTACGAAAACCACATTGGATATTAGTCAGGAGGCATCCAGATTCAAGGAGCCAGACCAACCGGGCGTTAACCATGCGTTCCATCACTTTACAGACGCAGCTAGTAAGAGAAATAGGGTGATAACTTGATGGAAGATGTTTGTCCTTCCCTGGTTTGGGGTTGGGGACAACAATGGCTTCACACCAACTTGTGGGAACCTGACCTTCATTCCATATGCGATTATAGGTGCTAAGTAGGAAACACTTGTCCGCAGGAGAAAGGTTCTTCAGCATCTCAATATGGATGGAATCGGGCCCGGGTGCAGAACATCGGGACAGGGCGAGAGCATGGTCTAGCTCCTGCATGATGAAGGAGACATTATAACTTTCACGATTAAAAGAGTGGAAAGAAGGCGGCTGTGCCTCCTCTACCGGTTTGCGAGGGAGGAAGGCAGGGTAGTAATGGGCAGAGCTCGAAGCTTCTGCAAAGAAACAGCCCAATGTGTTGGAAACATCAGCGTGGTCCACAAGGACTGTGTTCTCGACAGTCAGGCCAGAAATCGGGAAGTGGACCTCGATGCCGGATAAACGGCATAGGCCACACCAGACAGACGAGGAGGGAGTAAAGCGGTTAAAAGAACTGGTGAAAGCAATCCAGCAAGCTTTTTTGCTGTCATTTATAACACGACAACATTGCGCTCGCAGTCGTTTATAGTTGATACTATTCTCCAACGTTGAGTGGCGGTGGAAGGTGCGTAAAGCACGGCGCCAGACTCGGAGAGTGTCATGGCAGGCTGCATTCCACCAGGGGACCGGGACACAACGTGGAGAAGAGGATGTACGAGGTATGGAATGTTCAGCAGCTGTGAGAATAACCTCTGTGAGGTATTCAACCTGACTGTCACAGCTGGAAAAGTCCTGATCGTTAAAAACTGCCATGGAAGAATAAAGCCCCCAGTCGGCTTTAGAAATGTTCAAACTGGTGGGATGAGATGGGGAATGATGCAGGAAGTGGATGACACAAGGAAAATGGTCAATCTAGTACGTGTCAGAAAGTGCATACCACTCGAACCGACCAGCAAGCTGAGGAGTGCATATTGCGAGGTCTATATGGGAATAAGTATGTGTTGTGTCGGAAAGGAAGGTCAGTGCACCGGTGTTGAGGCAGACAAGATTGAAGCGTTGGAGAAGGTCCACCAAAAGGGCCCCATAGGAGGTGGTGGGCATTGAAGTCGCGTACCAACACGAAAGGTGAAGGGAGCTGGTCAACAAGGTTAGCACATCTGCCCTAGTAAGGGCGGATGTCGATGGCGAATAGATATTATAGAAGGAAAAGGTGGATAGTGATGCGGACGGCAACTGCCTGTAGGTGAGTATGCAATGAAATGGGATGGTGATAGATGTCGTCCCGAATGAGCATCAGAACATCCTGGGATACCTTGCACAGGTGGCAGTTCGAAACGCACAGAGGTGTAGTGGGGGAAGTCTGCACGATCACTTGGACTAACTTAGTTTCTTGGAGACAAACTAGAAGCGGGCAGTGCAATCGAAGGAGTAGTTTTAATTCCTCCCGATTGGAACGAAAGCCGCGAATATTCCATTGAAGGAGCGCCATGATAAAAAATAAGAGAAGAAAGAAAGATGAAAAGGAACAAGCAGGTGGGGTCACCTCGATGGCCGCTGAGGACCGGACTTCGAGGAAGCACTACTGTCGCCATCTAGAGGCAGAGTGTCATGTTCCATAGGTTCAACTGATGCACCTGCCACCTTCCTGAGTTAATCAGGAGGGGCAGCATCCGCCGCCGGTAAAATGCCGGTTGCCGGCTAACAGTAGTGCGTCCCGGCGAGACAGAAGATGATCGGGGCCGACTACTGTTGGGCGGCGTGACAGATGGGTCACGCCTCGGCGGGGAAGGAGAGGAACTCTTTTTTCTTGTTGTCTCTTCTGGAAGAGTGACGGTGAGAAGAGGCAGTTGACGGTTGGGAAGCCTGAGAACGCAGAAAACCTTCACGGACGGGTTCCTTTTTCAAAGTCCGGACATCTTGTTTAGGTGCACGCGGTTTATTAGAGGTTGATGAAGACTGAACTTTAGAAGCAGCAGGAGGAAGCGGGGACATGGAACGGGCAATCTTCGGGCTGGCCGAACGCACAAATGTATCAGCGAAAGTGGAATCACAGGTCTGCGTACCTGCATCCTTAGTACGTCGAGTGGAGGTGAGGACCTTACTGTATGTGCCCGCTGGGAAGACAGTGGGCTTTAGACTCACCAACAACTTCCGAGCGGCAGATGTTGAGACCTTTTCCATGACCCGAATTTGCTGAATGTCCTTTTCATCCTTATATACAGGGCAGTCCCGATAGGAAGCCGCCATGGTCACCGTTGCAATTAAGGCAGTGAGAGGACAGAGGTAGGCAATCCCCCTCATGGGCGTCCCTACCACAAGTAACACATTTTGCTGCATTAGGGCATGATTGCCAGGTGTGGTTGTATCTGTGGCATTGGAAACAGCGCATTGGGTTTGGTACATAAGGGCGGACAGAGATAACTTCATACCCTGCTTTGACCTTCGACGGGAGTTCAATTCTGTTGAACGTCAAAAACACAGTGCAAGTCGGTGTCAACTGGTTATCTACCTTTTTCATCACCCTATGCACGGCTGTTACACCCCGATCGGACATATAGGTTTGTATTTCTTCGTCAGGCAACCCGTCAAGGGATCTCGTGAAAACTACCCCTCATGACGAGTTGAGCGTGCGATGCGCTTCTACCTGGACAGAAAACGTGTGCAGCAATGTAGTCCGTATTAGTTTTTGCGCCTGAAAGGCACTGTCCGCTTCCAGCAACAATGTTCCATTGCGCTGACGCGAACAGGTCTTAACAGGGCCAGCAATTGCATCAACACCTTTCTGAATGACGAAAGGATTTACGGAAGTGAAATCTTTACCGTCGATTCGAGAGGCAACTAGGAATTTTGGGAGATTGGGCAAAGTTTTCTTATGCTGAGGCGAATCTATCTTTCGTTTTTTGGGTCTAAGTCACAGAAGTAGACAAGGAAGTCATTGCAGAAGTGTTCCCTGTGATTACCGACGTCTCCGATGGCGCGCTCCTTCCTAATGGGGGCCCTCTCTGAGGGCTTACCCGCCTTAGGTGATTGTGGGTTGTTTGAAAAGAAACTTGCACCATTTAGTCACACTTTTGCAGTTGACAATAATTTACATGTCATATCTCATCAGACATGAACTGTTTACATTTCCATTATTTCTGCTGTTTTCAGTACAATATAAATAAAAAGCTGGAGACGAAGGTTGTGTGACTGTGTTGTGCATCTGTGCGATTGTGTATATTTTGATTTCTGAAGAAGGCCATTGTCGATAGCTGAAAGTGTAGTGTGTGTGTGTGTGTGTGTGTGTGTGTGTGTGTCTTTTTTTATGTGACTGTCACAGCTCATTGTTACATCTTTGTGGTGAGTTTTAAACTGTCGTATTACTATATTGTTAATTCCATCCTGGACTTTACATTATTAAATTAAGGTATTTATTAACATGAGGCAAATACTAAGAAAATTAGTATTAATTGTTGTTATTTTAGACTAATTATGCCTTTCAACATTGTCTGGAGCACAGTACTCCTCATAAAATTCCTGTGATACCCTATTAAAAGCTGAAATTGATGCCTCATCTGGTGATTAAGCCCGTTAATTAGAAATAATTTTTGACCAAATCCCAGTACTTTCTCCTTCATCTACCTGATGTCTTCCTACTCTCTACTGATGAACCCATGAGTCTCTTGTGTAATCTTGCTTCTCCAATGCATATTACACGACACCACCATCTAAGCCTGTTTGCTCCACATGTTTTATCTATGGCGTTCATTCCTAGTTTTCCTTTAATGTCGTCATAATGGACACCCTCTTGCATTGTTCCCATCCATGTTGTTCTCTGCAGTCATCCTTGTTAGTTTCAAATCTGTGACCTCAACCTTATTAATAAAGTAAAATCTAATAATTCAAAGTACAGGTTATAATTCAACCATTTAATTAGGATAGTTTACAACCCATTGCAAAGCCTTATGACAAGCTGCAACACACAAAAAAAGACAAACACATACAACATGCTATTGGCCATTAGCCTTCTTCAGAATAGAGAGCATTCACACAATGACACTTCAGTCTCAGAACCATCATCTCTAGTTGCTGCACTCTGAATCACACTGTGAATGGGGGGGGGATGATGGTCAGCACGATCACCAATATTTAACCCATCAAATTTTACAAATATATCAACCCACCTCAAATGAATTGTTTGTGACTTGCATTTTGTTCCTTTACTGTGCTATCAATAACAAAAGCAGGATCTACCAGTTATGTAACATAATAATATCAAATGTATGTCACCTGTTTTATTTACTTTTTGTAACTTGACTCTATATATACAATAGTGGAACAGATAATAATAGTGAAATACAATTATGGAAGGAAGTTTACGGTTTTATGTCCTGTAGACATTGTGGTCATTAGAGACATAGCTTACACATGGATTTTTGGGTAAGGATGGGGGAGGAAATCGGCCGTGCCCTTTGAAAGGGAGCATCCCGGCATTTGCCTGGAGTGATTTAGGGAAATCACGAAAAACCTAAATCTGGATGGCCAGAGGTGGATTTGAACCACCATCCTTCCGAATGAGAGTCCAGTGTGTTACCACTGCACCACCTCGCTCGGTATAATTGTGGTGAATATTATCATTTGAGCATGGTGAAACATAGTAAAATATATTTTCAATTGAAAGATTTGCTTTCAAAATTTTAAAATTTCTCTGAATTGTATCGTTGAACTCTACAGAATTTTGATTAAAATTACATTTTCTAATAATCACATTTTTAATTCTTGACTTTTCATGGATCCATGTACTGTTCATTACAAAAGGTAATGCTCTGTTGTGCCAAAGAGAGAGAATTTCTTTGGTTAGTGCATATGTAGCTGGCAGTGAAAGAATAAATTCGACAATGTAACCAACAGCACGATCATCAATATCTAAATCATCAAATTTTACAAATGTTTCAACCCACCTCAAATAAATTGGTTTGTGACTTGCATCACATTCCTTCACTACACTCTCAAGCATTTGAAACTTTATTGAATCGTTTTTCATCATTAATTTCCATTGCAATGTATTTAAATACAAAATCCAAAGATCTTTTAACAAATTCAGCATGATTACAACTCAATCATCATTCAACAGCTCACACAAACAAGGTGGCCACCAAATCTTCATTTTCAAATTCACGGTTTTTTTCCAGGTTAAAAATAATTATTTTCCAGGTTTTCACGAAACTTAATTTTGCTCCAAGGGATTTGCAAACAACTATACTGTAAAGGAACTAGTTACATATTTTTAAAACACATGTCATCCAAGTTGAACCACATCACATAATATACACCAAGCAGTGGCAAATCCCGGATTTGTGTTGGTGGGGGTGGGGGGGGGGGAGGGCAGAGCTCACAAATTGTGGCATTGTACCTCAAACTGATCTAAAAAGAACCAGCTCATATTATGAGGTTTTCCTTATGGTTTTGGGGGATCTGCAGCCCCATAGACACCCCTCCCCACAACCCAGATTCGACACTGACACAGTGTATAGTACAGGGTGTAGATTTTAAGTTGACAAACCAGAATAACTAGGAAAAAAAACTGTATATATTCAACAATGGTTTTCAACATTATGAACCGACGGCAGAGGCTTAGGAAATGACACTAAACTTGAACTGTCTCCACCGCTTGGGAGGGATGTGGATGGCTAGTGTAAAATTTTAAATGAAAACTCCCATTTTTTATTGCAGATTCGGATTCTAGACCAAATAATGCATAGCTTGGTGGAATTTTATTTCTTTCAATTAGTAACATATTGCAGTGTAATGGTAAGAATTATTTGCCATACTGCTGAAGAAATGTACCACCCAAGAAAGAAAATAAAGGTTAATCATATTGATGATGCTTCAGAACGCAACCAAATGATACCAGATATACATTTCTTCCTGGCTAGTTCAAATAAGTGTTTTTTCGGCAATTAATAACTGGTATTCAGACAAGGGCAATCTGGACTAAGGTATCACTCTGGAAGGCTGCCCTGTCCACTGCGGGGAGAGGGAGGGATCACTTTGGGGATCATTTGGTAGCGTTCTGAAGCATCATGAATACGGATTTCATTTATTTTATTTCCTGTTTAGTACATTTCTTCACCAGTATGGCAAGTATTTCTTACTATTACAGCGCCATCTGTCGTAAAAAAAATTAACCAGACCATACATGATGTGGGCCTTAGTATCCGAATCTGAAATTTAAAAAATCGGGGTTCCCATTTAAAATTTTTACACTTTACACTCCTCCTCCTCCCCCCCCCCCCCCCCTCCGCACGCACACACAAATGGCTTAAAATTTACACCCTGTATAGTGGACTAAGTTGAGTTCAAATAATATTCACAGAATATATGACATCAACTGTGATTGGGAAAAGCTGAAAATGTGTACCCAGCTGGGACTCGAACCCGGGTCTCCTGCTTTCTAGGCAGTTGCGCTGACCGCTACACCACTGGGGACACAGTGATCACCGCACCTGCAAGGACTACCTAAGTACGCATCCCGTCAGATACAAATTCCCAGCTTCGCCCTGCCCACAGTACTCAAACTCATAGTTATTAAACTAATTCCATAAGAGTAAGGGCTTCAAACTTGCCCACCCCTCCCCACTAACATTAGGATCATTGCCCATCACCGGCATATTATACATATACATGTGGCGTCTGTTCCGAAAGAACAGAAGTCACTTCTGATCCTGCAGTTGCTATTATTTAATATTCACAGAATATATGACATCAACTGCGATTGGGCAAAGCTGAAAATGTGTACCCAGCCGGGACTCGAACCCGGGTCTCCTGCTTTCTAGGTAGTTGCGCTGACCCCAACACCACTGGGGACACAGTGATCACCGCACCTACAAGGACTACCTAAGTACGCATCCCATCAGATACAAATCCCCAGCTTCGCCCTGCCCACAGTACTCAAACTCGTAGTTATTGTGGTGTCGCACAAGTACAAAGTGCGCGCCACCTGCTTTCGCCGCGCGCCGCCATGCACGCACGGCGCGGCGTTCTCACGACGACAGCCACGAGCGCCCTCTGCGACAACGCTGCTCGTGGCCACCACTGAAGGACATCGGTCACTTCGGACGGAGATAGCAACCAGTTAGGACCTTCGTAATCAGATAGGCACCAGTGAAGACTTTGCTATCGTACAGGCACTAGTGTTTATAGTTTCTGGCTGCTCCCCTCCGTACCTGCACCAGCGTGCTGTCTTGGTTCCTGTGTCGGTCTCATCCACTCGGCCACCGACACCTACGACGAGGCTGGGACACAAAAGTGGCGACGAGGAGTGATATACGAACCTTGCAGCAGCCAGACAGCAGTAGTAGTCGGAGCACACAGAAATTGCTCCCGCCCACCCATCCTTATTATAAGAATTTTGGGGGAAGATATTTTGTTACGTGTTTTGTGGACTTTTTTGTTGCAGAGCGTCCTCTTTCATATTGCATTTGTGTTTTGTTATAAGTTACTTGTATACGCGGCGCCTAATCGGTCAGCATGGCCACTACCCCGAACCCAAACTTAATGGAAATTATTCAGTTACAGACGGCGCAAATAACACAACTTCTCCAGCCGGTGGCGCAGTTGACAACTCAACAACAACCGTTGCATCAGCAGCCCACACCTGCCGCCGCACCGCTTCCGACGTTCCGCCAGTACAACGAACGTGAGGAAGAATGGAGCGACTATTTCGCACAGTTTCAAGAACTCGTTGCGGCTCATCAAATTACAGGTCAGAGAGTGAAGAACCTTTTCTTATCGATTGTGGGCCCCCAGACCTTCGTACTATTGCAAAAACTTTTCCCTCTCGCATCTCCTCGTGATGTAGACTTTGAACAAATTGTAGATGCACTGAGTGCTCATTATGAGAGAAAAGTTCTTGTAGCCGCTGCACGATACCGATTTTTCAGACTTAAAAAATTACCGCAACAGTCACACCAAGAGTGGATTACGGAATTGAAGGGCTTAACCCGCCAATGTAAATTTACTTGCTCTTGTGGACTTTCGTATAGTGACGTGATGTTGAGGGATGCGATTACGCAGAATATTCAGGACCCCAGAATTAGAGCAGCAATTCTGAAACAGTCTGACCCCTCATTAGACAGTGTACTGCAGCTTATAGAAGCGCATGATACTTTTGACTTAGCAGATGTAGAAATGCAAAGCCACAGTGTAAATTCAGTGCGCCACAACGGACGCTTTCCTAGCCGTAGTTCTCAGTATAGCACTAGTGATTCTTATTTTTCTACCGGCCGTGCTGAACAGACAGCGAACAGTAGCCAGAGTAAAAGTGCGACGCAAAGGTCGCCCCGTAGTGTTAGACACAGTAATTTGCCTAACGGGCGCCAACGCTCATTTCAGAAAAATGTTCGTAAGTCTTGCCCCCAGTGTTTGTCTCGCCACAAGCGTGCTCATTGCCCTAGTCGCAACGCAACCTGTTATCAATGTGGCAAATCGGGACATGTGCAGTCTGTGTGTATGCAAATTAAAAACTCAAAGAACAGTAACGTTAGAAACGGTGCTTCGCAAAGTGCGAGAACAGTTCATTCTGTAAATGTTATACGGGCTGTGGAATTGAACAGTGCTTTCCTTGGATCTCAATTTCAAGAAAGTAGTTCTGCGCCTATGGCAAAACTATATAGTGCACCACGTAGCAAGCGCCAACGAGCGCGTAAAACAGTGCAACGGAAACGGGTTCGGGACAAGCAAAATGACTATGAACAGTGCATTCCTGTAGTGAAAGTAGTGCCTTCTGCAACTGCTCCTTGTAATAGTGCCCAGTACTGTGTAGCTAGTGACAGTAGACTTGTAGGTACTGAAAGTAATTTTAGTGCAGTAGCCTCGGATTGCGCGGACGCCGATCCGGCGGTAGTGACATCTAGTGATAGTGTGGTTAATCCGCTGTGTGCCGAGTATGCGCCGCTTCCTACCGCACGCAACCCGCGCAAGCGCAGAAAACAATATGTATTAGACGTTGCCCACATTCGCGCACCGGTCGTGCGCCAGAAGTTCAAGCTGTTTGTTACTCTCTCTATAGAAAATAAGACGGTGCAATTTCAGCTTGATACTGGTTCCGCTGTTACATTAATTAATAAAGATACTTATGAACTTCTGGGTTCGCCAAAATTGTCGCCGTCACAGCAAGTGTTAACAGCTTATACAGGTGAAAATATTCCCGTGCTAGGAACATGTAGCCTGCCCGCCTCTTTTCAAGGTGTAACAAAAACAGTTGCTTTTGTTGTTCTTCAGGCCAAATCAACACAGAACATTTTTGGACTAGATGCTTTTGACTTGTTTGGTTTATCAATTCAAAGAGATGTGCTTCAGATTTCGTCAATAGTGCCTCAGGATAAAATCAATGCATTGTGTGACAAATATAGTGACTTGTTTTCGCCGGAACTAGGTTGTGCAAAAGACTTCGTGGCACATGTAACTTTAAAAGAATCTGCAGTTCCAAAATTTCGTAAAGCTAGACCAGTGCCTATCGCCTTGCGTGATACAGTTGCCGAAGAACTTAAACGTTGGCAAGATAGTGGGGTGATTTCTCCTGTTTCTGCGAGTCAGTGGGCCTCGCCTTTAGTAATTATCACAAAGCCGTCAGGAAAACTTCGTCTCTGTGCGGACTTTAAATCAACAGTGAACAGTCAAACAATTGTAGACACTTATCCCCTGCCCAGACCTGACGAACTAATGGACAAATTAGGACAGTCTCGCTTCTTTTCCAAGATTGATTTAGCAGAGGCAAACTTACAAATTCCGCTTGATGACGAGTCAAAAAAATTTTTCGTCATTAATACTCACATGGGCCTTTTTCAATTTCAACGCCTACCCTTTGGCAGTTCTTCCGCCCCCGCTATTTTTCAGCGTTTTTTTGGAACAGCTGACAGTTTCTGTACCGTGTTGCTCGAACTATTTAGATGATATTGTGGTATCCGGACGTACAGTTGAACATTTAGCAAACCTGGAGTGCCTTTTAAAGTGTTGACTGCAGCAGGTCTACGTTGTAATAAAACAAAGTGTTAGTTTTTTCAAACTGAAATAGAGTACCTAGGCCATGTGATTAATGCCCAAGGAATGCCCTGAGATAGGAACCAGCTAACACTTCGGAATCAGATAGGCACCAGTGAAGACTTGGCTATCGGATAGGCACTAGGCAGGCCTCTGGCTCAACTATGTATCAGCATTCTGCAGTACTGAGCTATGTAAAAGTTAAGTATTGTATAAATTCTGTGCAATATATATCTCGTTCTAATTTACTCTAGTGTTTCTAGTTTCTGCGGTCCTACTGGCTGCTCACCTCCGTACCTGCACAAGCGTGCTACCTTTATTCCTGTGTCGGTCTTACTACTCGGCCACCGACACCTAAGACGGAAACGAGACACAAAAGCGGTGACGAGGCTGGGACACAAAACTCACTGATAACAAATATTATGTTTATAGACTCAATCACACTGAATCTTGCCATTAATTGCAGATTTAATAAATATAACGGAACTTTCCAAATTCATGTAAACATTGGTCACTGATGAACGAAACAGATACACCAAAATATTTTCACGAAAATAAGAAGTCATTTAATAACACGCACAAACAACATTAAACTCATAACAGATCTGTCAAAACATTTAATATACTCGAAGTAAACAAACAGACGCCATTTTTCGAAGTCATGACAACTACTTTGTTAGACGTACATTTTAAAACTATTTTACAAATAACTAGCAAAACACAAACACCAATAAATTAAAGAAATGAAATATGTATATTGTTCACTACCTTTACATAATATGTAAATAACGTTTATCTCGCTTTAAAATTTTAAGTGGTAAAGACATACTTGTGAACGTCAGAGTGGGAATAAAAGCATCGAACTCGCAGACGCTGGGGCACTCTCACTCTCGCAGGACACTGGCAGTGACACACTGACTTTTGCTCTGAGGCCATGTATCTGATATTGTGTTATTTATATCTGCGAAAGTTTGCGCAAGAGAAGTGCAGTAATAGTTAATAAAAAAGAAGTATAAGCTCTACTACGCGTTTTCATTTCAACAAATATTACCTGGAAAATATTTACAGCGAAATAACAAGACAGCTAATGGTACACAACGCAAGATAGTCACAGCAAGCAACGCAACCGGCCAAGGTGAAAGATAAGTACAACTTTTTATTTGACGTGTGTTTAATATTAACTGAGTGGACTCCTCTCCATAACAGCCATCCAGCAGATACTTAATTGTCCAATCCTACGTCTCTGTAGAGGACAAAAAGATATCAGTTGGAGTAAGAACAAAAAGGGAGAGGCAGATACATTGTTGCAGAAACTGTGACTAGTAGGCTCTCTTAAACTTACATGTCATTAGTTCATGAACAAGAAAAACATTGTTAGTGTAAAAGACCTTAATCTGGTATTATTAATGGCCTTTAGATTTCTTTATAAAATGGCACAGGACGAGGAGTCGATCTCTGATTCCAATTTTTCGCTTAATTTTAACTCTTCGATATGATACTGCCCCACCATTTTACTTTTTTCCTCGGGTTGCCAAAGCCGTCCAGATCACCACAAAGGAATGTGAAGGAGAATGTGGTGGTTGACCCGTCATGTAACATAAACAACGTCCATGTGCGTGGGGTTTGATTCCCAGCTCAGCAGCTCAGAATTATACTTAACGTTATCTCTAACTGAACATGTGCACATCGGGCTACTGCTGACGAAACAATAAATATATTCGTAGTTATAATACTTTGGCGAAATGTGACGGGTCCGAATCCCTGGCAGGCAAAAATCATTTGCATCGTCAATCTGACTCCAGTATCAAGTTTTGGTGAACATACTTAATGTATGACATCTTATTGTGTATAATTATCAATTCATATAGGTGCTTGGCTTTAATCTGCGCCCATTACTGCAGCTTTACTTCATGGCGTTTAGCACCTGTGCGTTGCCCTACATTTCACATCTTTAGAGGTTCTCTATCAGGGACAGTGTATGCTCGGGTGTCCTGAAGCAGTGCTTTAATTATCGTAATTTATTTCAAAGTTCAGACATTCCTCCTTGGAGCTGATACTGGTGGTATCGTCGAAATCTTATGTCTCTTTGGTTAACAGTACGATCAGATTCAGCTTACAAATAAAATCTCATTGTATGGCATTTATGACATGTCACTGTTGTTAAAGAAAATTAATTTACAATCTTCGCAGAATGCCACGGCTGTAATACAGTGGTTTCTCGTATTTGTTGTTTACGTCTGAACTGACTGCATAAGGAGATGTGGTGTCGAGTGTCTCTTTGTAGTGCCCGTTGTGTATAGCACAATGACTGTACGGTGGTATGATTATAGGACCCGTAACATATCTGTGCTGTTTTGGTTGCTTGCAATCAGGTGTAGCCTACACATGGGAATTCAGGGGTGGTCCACTTTTTTTGGCGTCAAGTGTACATACGTTACTTATTTGTCACTCTCTCAACTATATTTTTCGGAGCAAAGCATGTCATTCAGGAGTATGATAATTTGAATGACAGTTTTGTGAAAATTAACATATGAAGTATCGTATCTTAAACATGAGTGTTAGGTATCAATTATATTATTAACACTTTCAATACTACACGTCTTGTTTTCATCAGTCCATAAAGCTATGGCGTCGATAACACTGTGCAAAGGTAATTATGAGCTGAAATTTTTTTTAAGTCGACGGTATTTGTGAATTCACGGTTGCCGCTACATACACAATTTTATCTTTGTCTGGTGCACTCATTGATTGGGGGGAACAGTTGGATTCGTTGCACGCAAAGCGAAAAAGCCTTCCTCAGCTGCGAGACGCTTAGTTCATCGTTTATGATGACGCTAATCTCACGTTTCTCAACAAAAGAAATCATAGTACATCACGATGTTGTGTTCTAATGAGCTATGTCGTGTGTCTCGTACAACGTGAATCCGACCGAAAAAGTACTTCTATTCGGCGTGAAAATAATTTCCCTCGTCGCAATTCAGGAAAAAATACACATTCATTTTGGTATTTATCTGAAAAGGTAAGGCATCTGATGAGTGTTAATTTGTTTAAAAGGAGAGATCTAAATGACTGTCCTAAAGCAATAACAAATCGTCAACTGCTCGCTACGTGAAATCATTACATAGTACCAAACAAAGAACACCCTTAATCGTGTCTGCTAGACTTTGTGTTAATGCCGACATCACATATCGAGTTCACCCTTTTATTACGTAGGAAGAGCAACTTTTGATCACGGGCTTAAGGAAGATGACCAAAATCTGACCATGATTATGAAGGGGAATAAGGGACATTTATTCACAGTTAATTTCAACTGCACAACTCTACGTATTGCCTGCGAAAGGATGTTAATGGGGATGTGGGGTACATAGCTTACATTTACTCATACATCTTACTTTGGGTAGATATACAAGCTGAGATGAGTGCAGCGGCATTAGTAAGACTCATTTCTGAAGTAAATTCAAAAGCAGTATGCCAATGATTTTAATATATCAATTGCTTTGTTATGTAATTATGTAACCAGTTGTACAACTTAATAACTTCATCTCGGACTCATTTTTCCGTGGATGGACTTGAGGTGTTCAATAATTTTTCAGTGGTAATAGAAATAAAACTGTCTTACTGTTCATTTTCACTGGGAGAGCACATAATAAAAACTTATTCTCTGTAAAAGCAAATGAAAATATACATGAAAACCTCACGGTAGGTATTATGCAAAAACAAACACCGAAATATTTGGCGTTAACATTCCTCAGTTCACGATTTGCGACAACGCAAGCTGCCTATCAGTATTGAGAAGTGACTGATGATACGCCTCTGTTCAAACTTTGTAATCCAGTTTCGGGAGTCATTACTTCTGTGTGTTGTTGCGGTGTAAAGACGTTAACCCTTTCAGTCCCACATTATAAATTCATCGTTGGTTAATTAAAATTGAGTGTTTTCTGTATTAATACTGTTGATTAAACATCAAATGCAATTTTCTCGAAGAAAATAAACATTTATTAAAAATTCCGCTAAAGAACGATAATTAAGATACTTCTAGCAATCACCAAGACATCTGAACAACAGCACATCTAATTAAAAATAGTTCATGGAATCTTCAATTGTCACCTTCAAAGAGTAAGAATACACACACAAATAAAAGTACATATATATAAAACATTGAATAAATAAATCATATACTTTGACACTCTCCCGTAATGTTTTCATATATATTGTGAAGTAGACGCCATACCAGCAAGTTCCTTCATCAATTTGAACTTTGTAAATGGTAGTCCTTTTGTCAAAATATCAGCTGCCTGTCTATTAGTTGGTATGCAACCCACATTGACCTTATTCTCTTTAACCAGTTGACGAATATAATGGTACCTTGTTTCTATATGTTTTGAACGTTCATAAAACCCTGAACCGTTAATGAATTTGATAGCACTTTGGTTATCTATTTGTAAAGCAGGAACTGAAGTTTCATCAACGGCTCCAACTTCTTTCAGAAATTGATCCAACCACACAAGTGATTTACAGGCTTCACTTGCAGCCACATATTCTGCCTCCATTGAAGAAAGAGCAACACACTTTTGTAATTTACTCTTCCACACAACTGGCCCTCCATGGAACTTGAGTAGAATGCCACTTGTTGACCGCCTAGTCCCTCTGTCCCCACCATGATCTGCATCACTGTAAGCTTCAATATTACAGTTGTCATCTTTTATGAACTGAATACCATCTGTTATTGTTGACTTTAGATACCTAAGTATCTTGTTAAGCAATGCAAAATGTGACTGTGTTGGTGAGTCTTGAACTCTTGATGCAACATTAACAGCATATGATAAATCCGGCCTTGTAGCTTGTGTTAAATACATTAAACTTCCAACCATTTCTCGATATAGCTTAGTATTACTAAAAGGCGGTGATTCACCTGGTATCCATCCTGGTTCAGTGGGTAAAGATAATGGTTTTGCATCCACCATAACACATTTCTCTAAAATTCTTTTCACATATGCTGACTGGTTTATTTGAATGCAGTTGTCAAACTTCTTGATTTGTAAACCTAAGAAGTAATCAACCTTTTCCACAGTAATCTGAAAACGTTTACCCAACTGTTCTATAAACTTGTATATTGCATCAGTGGAACCCATAGCCAGTCCATCATCAACATAAAATAATAGTACTAGGTTTTCACCATAGAACATACATGGATCTGAATGACTCTCCCGTAAATTACATTCAATAAGAAATTTTACAAGACATTCATACCAACATTTTGAAGCTTGCTTTAAACCATATAGACTCTTCAGTAATTTGCATACACGTCCCGTATCATCGTCAAAACCCTCTGGTTGATAAATGTATATTTCTTCCTTCAAAATACCATTAAGAAATGCTGTCCTCACGTCAAATTGCCTTATACACAAATCCTATTGAACTGCAACACTCAACAGGCATCTCATTGTCTCAAATCTTGCAACAGGGCTAAAAGTGTCAACATAACCTATTCCAAAGCGCTGAGTGTATCCTTTTGCCACCAGGCGACCCTTGTACCTAACCACTTCATTATTTTCATTTAATTTTGTAGCAAAGACCCACTTATTTTCAATTAGCTTCTCTTTGTACACTAATTCCCATGTTTTATTTTTCTGCAGAACATTTATTTCTTCCTCCATTGCTTTCTTCCATGCTTCAGAATTTTCTGGCTGCATTGCTTCTTTATAGTTCTTTGGTGTTTCACAAAGCAACATCATTCTAGGTTTATGGTTTGAATCTTCACAGTAACAAGGTTTCTCGAAATTCCGTCGTTCACGTAAATTGTGGCTTCCTTTCTCTTCATGTCATACCTCCAAGTTACTTTCAGCTTGTTCCTCAGTGCCATTGAAATTGTTGCTAACCCTTTCATCACTTACAGTTACATCTCGGTTAACAGTATCAGTTTGACTGTCCTCTTCAAAATCAAAATTTTTATATTCATGTTCTGCGGCATCTTCATCTATATCTGACATATCAACAACATTTTTAGTCTTATGAGTATATGATTTCTGTAACTGTTTGACTGCAAACTTTACATCTCTGCAAACACACACACATCCTTTTACAGGAAAATAAATACGGTACCCACAATAATCATCATAACCAACCACATATCCTTTAGAAGATTTAGCATCAAACTTCTTCCGTTTTTGTTTAGGAATCCATGCATAACATTCTGTTCCAAAAATCACTAAATTATCAAAACGACCTTTCTTCTTCATAAATATTTCAATTGGAGTTTCACCTTTCATTTTTATGGGACCAGTTCTGCTAAGAGTGTATGTAGCAGCCAGAATAGCCTCACCCCACAATGCTTTTGGTAAATATTCAGCTGAGCAAAGCCAAGAACGTGCCATCTCACAAATAATCCTGTTTTCCCGCTCGGCAACTCCATTCTGCTGAGGAGTATATGGTGCAGTTATTGAATGTCTCAGCCCAATTGAGTCAGCAAACTTCTGTACATCTTTGTTGTGGAATTCCTTGCCACCGTCTGTAGTCTCTTACAGTAACATCTGCCTGAGTCATCATCTTAAAGAATACTGGTAATTTTTCTTTAATTTCATCTTTGTGATGCAGAAGGTATGTTACTCTAAAACTGGAAAAATCGTCCTTAAAAACAGCAAAGTATCTATGACCCTGCAAATCAGTTTCCTCCATTGTTGCACATATATTTGCATAAAATAATTCTCCAGGTTTTGTTGGTTTCTCCACTCTTTCACCAAATGCCAGGCGATTATGTTTACCATAGACACACCCTTCACAAAGGCTATTATCAAACATTGTCTCCTTCAAGAACTGGTGCACATGGCGCTTATTGTGATGACCCATTCTTTCGTGCCACCTCTGTTAAGTGTCATCAGTTTCAGTAACAACACAGGACTTTACGAACAACTTTCACAGCTAAACGATAAAGTTCATTTTCAGCAATGGATGTAGCAACAGCAATCGGAATATCATTTTTGAAAAATACCCACGATTTTCCATCATTTTCGATTACTTGATTTATTCCCTTTTGTGTAGCCTTCTTAACAGAAAATAAGTTGCAGGATCCATCAGGACAAAACCAAACATCTTCAAAATATCGTTCTGTCCACTTCTGTCCATTAAAAACTTTTACATACTTTTACATACTTACATCAATACGACGTGTGCCAAGTGCTTCAATTTGCACACCATTCTTGGTACTATCCATCTTCCTTGGAGTCTTAAAAGGTTCATAGGTAGTGTAACAGTCACGCTGATTTGTTACGTGATGTGTCGCACCACTGTCAATGTACCACTCATCGCATTCAAGCCTATTTAAATCTACTGAAAAACTACTGTTGCGTTTCAGCATTAAAACTTTGCTTAACATAGCACAGTCTTCATTTTTATTCACGCAAATACTCGCACATTAATTTGAGCGATGGCCTTTTCTCTTACATTTGAAACATACTAGGCCTGTTTTGCACTGTTTTGATATGTGTCCTACTTTACCGCAAGAAAAGCATTTTCTATCTTCATTTCTTTTGTGATTAGACGTTTTTAATGCGTCTGTTTCGGTAGTTTGTTTGCGCCTTTGTCGCTGTTTATTAATCTTCATTTTCGACATCATTGCTGAAGCAACACTTTCTTCATCACGATCTGTAATTCTCAATTCATAATTTCAACACCGTTTCTGCAGTTTATTCCACGTCTTCTCTTCAGCAGGTAAATCGTGCCATGTTATATAACTGTAGTCAAATTCTTTCGGCAAAGTTTGCAAAAATCGCGCACAAAGATCACCATCGTCGATTGGCTTGTCTAGCAAAGCAAGTTGAGTTTTTATTTCATCAAATTTCGCTAAATGGTCTCATATACCACCAGATGCTTCCCACACAATGTTGTGAAATTTATGTCGAAGCAGATCAATATTTTCGGCTGAGTGAACATCGTAAATCTTGTGTAGCTTATCCCAAATCTCTTTAGCAATCTTACATTCACCAACACGAAGTAAAGGCTTAGTATCAAGCGACAAAAATTAGCCGTTTCCTTGCTTTTGCATTTGCCTTCGTCCATTTCTTAATATCAGAATCATAATTTTGTCCGCCTTCTTCTGGTTTAAGCAGCGCGCCATTTACGACGTCAAAGATTTCGTCACATTCCAAAATAGTTCTCATTACGATTCTCCAAGTCGCGCCGGCCGCGGTGGCCGAGGGGACTGAGGCGCTCCAGTCACGGTCTGCACGGCCACTACAGTCGGCGGTTCGAATCCCCCCCCCCCCCTCCTCGGGCATGGATATTTGTGCCGTCCTTAGTATAAGGTAGTTGATAAGTAGTTTGTAAGTTTTGGATCTGATGACCCTGTACTTAAGTCCCATAAACTTAACAAACATTTGAAACATTTTCTCAAAGTCGCCCAATTTTCTTCGTCTGTGAGTTTCTCAATTTGTTGTCTTTCTTCGGCCATGGTTTCGTCTTTCTTCACTTTTAGTATCTTAATCTCGACCAAAACTATCGTTCTTCATAAAAACGTAAATATCAACAACCGCGCACATCTGCTACCATGTTGATTAAACATCAAATGGAATTTTCTTGAAGAAAATAAACATTTATTAAAAATTCCGCTAAAGAACGATGATTAAGATACTTCTAGCAATCACCAAGACAACTGAACAACAGCACATCTAATTCAAAATAGTTCATGGAATCTTCAATTGTCACCTTCAAGGAGTAAGAACACACACACAAATAATAGTACATATATATAATACATTGAATAAATAAATCATATACTTTGACAAATACAGTGCAGTAAACATTAACATATGTGTTTTTAAAATTTTTGATGGAACTATTGTTTTTTACGTCATGTATTTCATGCACGACACACACGCTTTTATCGATGTATTTATTTCTTGGACATTATGTTGTTGATAGTTAACAACGCCAGATCAATAATGCTCGCATAATCTTCGCCGCAGCGTCAAAGACAGGACAATCCACTGCTGGAATAAAATAAAAGAAACCACACTCTCAGCCACTTACAAACGGCAACGCAACGCAACACAACACAACCTCCAACATGCACCACGTTTACAAGGGCTCCCAAAGCCGGATTTCGTAAATCGGTTTCTCAGCCGGCCGCGGTGGCCGAGGGGACTGCGGCGCGCCAGTCACGGTCTGCACGGCCGCTACGGTCGGGGGTTCGAATCCCCCCTGGGGCATGGATATTTGTGCCGTCCTTAGTGTTAGCTAGTTCATAAGTAGTTTGTAAGTTTAGGGACTGATGATCCCGTAGTTAAGTCCCCTAAGTTATACAAACATATGATTTTTTCGATTTCCGAATTCCGCTTTTGGTTGGTCATGTAAACACTCCAAAATTGATTCTGGAAATCCGCTTCTCTAAAGCGGTTTTCCAGTTCCACATTCGATTTTCGTGCCCATTTAAACGCAACCGTTTTTAAAGCGTTCTTGGCTTGTCAGATTGTGTTTTCTTGTTACGAATTTTCGACACATATGGGAAGAGTGATATTTTCTAATGTGAAATAAAAGTATAAATATTAGAGTGAACATAAATCTGTGTATTTAAGTAAAGAAAAATAGCGATTGTGCTGAGTTAATCAGGAACTGAATCAGCCGTTTTTCAGCAGCCATATTAAGTGGACTAGGAAATCCAATGCAGGTTATGCCATGTAAATACGACAGCGAAAAATGGTTTACGAAAATCGGTTTTCATCTTCCTGGAGATGTGTTTCATGTAAACGTAGTCATGGACAGATTAAGAAGCGGCTACACGCCGTACCAAGTGGCAAAATGTCGTACTAGAAGCATGTTGTTCATAAAAAACAATGCAACTTTAAGGATTGATGCACATAATCAATATACATATATAAAAATGGAACGTGGGACGTGTGTCCGTATATTTCACTTGGCAGCCAAAATTATTCACTGCAGACCAATGGCGGTTATGCATGAGAGAAGTCTAGGTTCGCGGTGTGCACTATGGTGTTTTGGTCGCGGTGTGTGGCGGTGGGTGAGCGTGACGAACAAAAATCCGTAAAATATGGAGCAATACGACGATCAACAGATGTTCTAAGATAAAAATACTCAAAGATAAAACACCGGGAAACACAGACATACATTAACTGAGCATTAATTACACTGGTAGAACACCAATGATCTGAATATAAACACTGGGAAGACAATTGTAGTGCTTAGGATCAAAATACTGACAGCTGGATTAGAGAGACACATATACGTCGAGCGTCACGGTTTTATAATACATAGTAAAATCTCCATATTATCTTCAAGCTCACTGCAATACACAGACTGTAGACATACGTTAATGTATGTCTGTGACGGAAAGTTCGTAAGTTATAGGTTACTTTGGTTTAGCAGACAGCATCCCGTTACTAACAAATTAAGACCATTCAGTTAGGTGAGTAATTAACATCTGTGTTTGTCGCCATAGTACAGGAAAGGACAAATTGACATGATGTTAGTGACATAGCACAGCAAATAACTAATAGATGCCGATGCTTCGTTTTTTCATTCTCATAGCTGTGGCATCACAAACTCATCAGAAACCTCTCTGCTTTCATGATTGTTCGGTACAATATTGTGATTAAAATTTTTAATTATTTACTTTTGGTGCGGACTACATTAAGATGGAGAAGCACCTCTTCTTTTGCAGATATTTCAACATACACTACAACAAGGGGTACAATTTTACCTACGGCATCGGCGAAGTGTGCTGATGTTTGCAACGACCGTTAAATGCTCTTTCAAAAATCAGTAATGTAGAATGGGGTGAATAATTATTTATGTTCACGATTAAATAAATAATTCATGTTCTTCTATTAAGTAAATTAATCATCTTCCTAAAGAAAATATTTCTTTGCCAACGATAGTAAACTAAACCGCTGCCACTGCAAGTAAATTTTAACCCAGGTAAGCAGCAACGACATTTTTCTTCCTAGCTGTATCCCATATGCTTTGCAATGTGATGGGAAGAGAAGATGTGCATCTTTCGACGGGTATAACCACTAAATTGTACATGCAGTGAGCATTGCGTTCTGTGCATCTTCTCAACATTAAGGTGGAATTACCACGTGATATTGAGACAAAGTCACTCTTTCCACGCATTTATTTGCTTTTACGATTGGTTTGCAGCTCATTGGCTGCAAAGAAGCCCCACCTCCTTTGAAATATAAGCTAAATAAATGTCACAGAAGCAACAAGAAAGTTGAGGAAGCGTCCCTAAAAGGGCCATTTACACATAGTCATCCGCCTTAGCCGAACACAAAAAGGAGCAAGTAGATTTTTCACAATATCACGTGACATTTCCATCTTAATGTTGAGGACGCAAAATCTGTTCTGTGAATCTGAATGCTCACTCCAGAGATATTTCTGCTCTGTTCCTGCCACTAGAGATAAATACACACGTGAGCGACAAACTCATCAGAAACCTCTCTGCTTTCATGATTGTTCGGTACAATATTGTGATTAAAATTTTTAATTATTTACTTTTGGTGCGGACTACATTAAGATGGAGAAGCACCTCTTCTTTTGCAGAGATTTCAACTTTGTGCTTTACGAAGTAATCACTGCAGGACGTGGGGACATGTATTAGCTGAATGATTGGCCGATACTGCTGACGCAGTCAAGACAATTCACGGGAAATACTATATTTAATGGAAATTTCTATTCAGATGATCAGCTGACGCACAATGTTTGTTGAAATGTTTGTAGAGCTTATGGGACTTAACTACGGGGTCATCAGTCCCTGAACTTACTTATGAACTAGCTAATACTAAGGACGACACAAATATCCCTGCCCAAGGTGGGATTGGAACCCCCGACCGTAGTGGCCGTGCAGACCGTGACTGACGCGCCGCAGACCGCTTGGCCACCGCGGACGGCATCAGCTGACGTCATTCCTTCAACGATTACCCAGACTTGCTTTATCGCACATTGACACCACCATGACGTCTTATTTAAACAGCCATGAACTGCTCTGTTGATTTAATTACCAGACTTTCACCATTCGTCGAGTTTTCGATAATAGGGGCCACTGCATAGAGAATAACTACATTGTCCCCAGTGCAACACTGCAACACACAGATCTCGCATTGAAACGTGGTCCCTTAGCGGAGAATGTTGGGAGCTGAAGCTTGCATTCATCTCGTAGCGTATTGGCTGTTAGAACAAGCCCCGCCTCTTTCTACTAGTGCTGGCAGCTCATGGCCTATAGCTTACAGGTTTTAAAAGAAACATATACGGGCTTAAAGCGTCAAAAATGGAACACAAAATTATCACTTTAATGTTTGAGTAATAGAAAACTGGAACGTTTATTTTTAAGGGACTTATTAAGCGGGTGTAGCAATGCTTTCTACCTATTTGTATTGTCGCAAATGAAAAACAATCGGAATTAACATTCCTCACACCTCTTTCAAGAACGGCGTTCCTTTTTGTAAAAGAAGTCGTCGGATCATGTGGACTTATTTCAGTAAATAACAAAGTGGAAGACAACAACCAATACCATGCACAAATCAACAATACATTGATGTCTACGGTGCACAACGCTGTTTCGAGGTAAGGTTGGTAGAGAGCATAAACATGTGCTTTTACAGCTGCTGTTATTTACAAGTGTTTGTTAATAACAGCAGCTGTAAAAGCACATGTTTGACGCTGGTAAAGTGTTGTTTATAGTGCAGTGTAGAACCCAACAGAAAAGTGACGTGTTACTGTGATTTAAACAAAAGAAGAGGCAAGAAATGGAAATAAAAATCTGGCCATACAGTCGCAGGCCAGCATCCAACATGACGCTTAAAATGACATTGTAACATGATTCATCTGACGATGAACCTGAAAAGGTTTGAAAACCGGTTCATGGAATAAATATCATTTCAAGTAAAAGTGACTCGAGCAGTTTTCTTAAATAATATTTCCTTTCCTATTCCACTCCCAAATGGAAAGAGGAAAAAAAGAATGGTTATATGCCTCCGTACGAGCCCTAATTTCTCTTATCTTGTCTTTGTGATCTTTACACGAAATGTAAGTAGGCAAGATCGTACTACACTGAGCTTCAAATTCCGCCCCTCTAAATTTACTTAACAGAAATTCACGAAAAGAACGTCGTCTTTCTCCCAGCGATCCCCAATTGAGTTGCCGGAGCATTTCCGTGACACTCGCGCATTGGTCGAACCTACCGGTAACAAATCTAGCTGCTCGCCTCTGAACCGCCTCTATGTCTTCCTTCAAACCGATCTGCTGCGGGTCCCAAATACTTGAGCAATACTCAAGACGTGGTCGCACAAGCGTTTTATACGCGGTCTCCTTTACAGGTGAAGTACATCTTCCCAAAATTCTCGCAATAAACCGATGTCGGCTGTCCGCCTTACTCACAACCGTCCTTACATGCTCGTTCCATTTCATATCGGTCTGCAATGTTACGCCTAGATATTTGAACGACGCGACAGCATCAAGAAGCTCACTACTAATGCTGTATTCGAACATTATGGGATTGTTTTTCCTACTCATGCGCATCACCTTACATTTTTCTACACTGAGAGCTAGCTGCCGATCTTCGCACCAACTAGAAATTTTGTCTAAGTCAACCTGTATGCTATTACAGTCAGTTACAGACGACACCCTCCCATACAGCACTGCATCATCAGCAAACAGCCGCAAATTACAAGATCATTTATATAGATATAAAATAATAGCGGTCCTATAACACTCCCCTGGGGCACGCCTGCCGATACACTCGTCTCTGATGAACATCCGCCGTCGAGAACAACGTACTGCGTTCTATTACTTAGGAAGTCTTCCAGCCAGTCACAAATCTGTGAACCTATTCCATAAGCTCGTATCTTCGTTAGCAGTCTGCAGTGTGGCACCGCGTCCAACGCCTTTTTGAAGTCGAGACAAACACAATCCGCCTGTTGCCCTTCACCGATGACTCGCAAGATGTCATGTGAGAAAAGGGCAAGCTGAGTTTTACGTGAACGATGTTTCCTAAAGCCGTGCTGATTCAGGGAAAGAAGGTTTTCCGTTTCCAGGAAATTTACTATATTCCAACTGGGAATATGCTCTAAAATTCTACATGAAACTGATGTCAACTACGAACGGGCCAAAATGCGTGCGGCGTTGATTTGGCTGGGACAGCGGGAGACGTGTGCCAAACACGGGCAGCGGCAGTGGCGGTGCTGCGCGCTGCGGCCGGCAGGTGTCGGGCGCGCCCACCTGAGCCGCCGCCACCTGCAGCTGCCGTGTCCCCCCCACCACCACCACACAGTGGAGGCCGCAGCAAACCGCCGGCCGCCAGTCGCCAGTCGTCAGCGAGGGGCCGCCACGTACGTCGCCGCGCCACCTCTCGCCACGCCACGCGCGGTCCCGAGTTCGTGTCCGGGTGTGAGTGCGACCAGTGCGTGTGCGTCGCCCTGCTGGGATCTCCACTGTGCCTCCTCCTCCTCGCCTGCTGGGACCGTGGGACCGACCGCCGCCCTCCAGCTTTCTCCCAGGCCGTCACAGGTAAGGAGAAACGGTTTCCGCCAACTGGGCAGTTCCGTCCGCTCTCTCCGTCTACAGTGGAAAAAAAGAAGAAAAATATGTAGCCTAGTGCGATTATTGTTCGTTGGGAGCTGAAACGGCTGCTTTGGGTTGCAGCTCCGTTACCGTCGGTAAGTAGCATTCCGCCACGCGCACGCGACGCGGAAGGGCAGCAGAAGTAGCGCACTGGCCAGCACGGCTGCCAGCTGTGGCGCGTTCCTCGGCAACAGCAGCGCTCCACCGCACAGTGGCACGTCTGTGGCTCCAGTGGCCTCGGTGCAAAGACCACGCGCCGAGCAGCCGACACCGCCTAGAGAGGAAGAGCAGGCCGCGGCGCTCCCGTCTGACGTCAGCCATAGTAGGTTGCGCGCGCATAGCTGACTGGCTGGCTCCTGCCGTGCCCCAGCGGCTACCCAGTCAGCTATGCGTGCGTAACCTAGTCTGGCTGACGTCACACGGGAGCGCCGCGGCCTCCTCTCTAGGTGACGTTTTTTATGTGTAGTATAAACAAAGTAAAACCGTCTTTTCCATAACGAGCTACAGTTGAAATGAAATTAATGAGTAGTAGTAGACAATAGTGTAGACTGGCGATAAAAACAATGAGAAAAGGAAGGAATTTTTTTTTTTTTTTTTCTCCGGACACCGCATTTCCTGCAGATTACTTCACTATGGACGCTGCCAAATCCTCAAAGCATGTCTTCTCCTAGCATTGAACAGATACCATTGATCTGTTCGGCTACTTTTTCTTTATTTTTTTTTTTTTTATTAATGATTAGAAAACAAGTATGTTTGACATCGAAGAAACAATAGTAATGATATTAAGGGATGATAACAAAATAACTTTTCCATCATACGTGAAGATTTAATGAAAAAAAAAGCGGGGCAAAGAATTCTTGAAAATTAAGCATCTTCCTTCACATAAGGGTGGTATGGGACTTTCCTCGATCGTTGCTTGCCTCGTTGCTGCAGCAGCACCACATACTTAGTCTGCGATTTCGTGCCGTTTCTGGTTTCATGGATTAGCACTTCCCATCAGCAGTCTCTTCTGTTCTTCATCGTGAGACGTCAAACGTAGTTTGGCACTCCCCAACTTTGTGGTGGGTTGATGAAAACACTTCGTAAATAATTCGCGAAGAGTTTTCGGTACCTCTGTGTGCGTTCGAGTACACTGTGTGCGTCTTGTAGATAGTAGCAGTAGTCAAGGCATGCCTTCTCTCCTCCGCCGAAGACGTAGTCGATTGTCATTGCCTTGATCCATGTGTAAAAAAAAAAAAAAAAAAAAAAAAAAAAAAAAAAAAGTAAAGCAGTCAACAATCCGAAGATTGGTTTGAACACCACAGTGCTTTACTAGGCATGGTCCTGTTTGGAGGTGGTATGCCGTTGCCTTCCTCCGACCTTCGAACTGACTTACCCAGCCAGTTACAGGGGGACCTACAGTTTAAGGGGGGTTCCGAACCACGGCGCTACTCGGTATTTTTCACATGAGCAATACTGCCAGAGGTGAAAGAAGTGGAAAGTGACAGATAAAAATCCCAGGACCTGGCGGGGATCGAACCCGTGACCTTTGGATTTGTAGTCTGGCACTCTACCACTGTGCAACCGAGGCGCATCCCGTGATATTTTGCAGGGGGAAAGTAATTATCGCCCGGACTCGGCAGGCTTCGCGGTTCAGTCATTTCCGGTGTGACGCGATGACGTTGGAGCCGCCCCGCAACCTACTGCTCGTGACGTACGTGGCTGCCGGCTGCATTCGAGCGAGTTCCGGCTCCCGTGTGTCGACCTTTTGGCGTCGCTCAACGCTACTCTGTCATCCCATCATCAGCTCTGTACGTCAAAGCAGTAGCGCACTAAGGGGGGGGGGGCGGGGGGGGGGCTCCAAATACCTCAAAAACAAGGTTGTTGAGCGCGCGTGGCGTCCCGTTCTGCTGGGGCCTCCAAATCGCCAAAGTTATTCAGTTTAGACTGTCCCATTGTAACGACACATAATTAATACATTTTTTTTATCGTGCTTGTCTCCGTGTTTCCCTCCTTCTCGAAATATTTTATCTGTGGAAAGGTTGTTTCGCTCGTCTTTCGTTTCTTCAAAATGTTTCTAAATCTATCGGACCAAACTGCGTGGTCATCAGTCCGTAGGTTACAAACTACTTAAACCTAGGTAAACTAACCTAAGCACAAACACACACACCCATGCCCCAGGGAGGACTCGAACCTCCACGGCGAGCAACCGCGCGCTCCGCAGCGAGACGCTTAGGACCGCTCGGCTACTCCACCGCGGCTTTCGTTTCTTCCGCCGTGTCGAGAGGACGGAACCGCGATCATTCACTCTCTCGTTTCAGCTTATTACGTGTCGACATGTACACACACTCCTTGTTATGTAAGTTTGAGTGCTGTTAAATTTTACTTTAAAATATATCCTCTTTTGTTAAGAGCCACGTCTCCACCCCATTTTCATTTAATAATGTCCCATCCTTCCTTAATTATTCATTTTTTGAGATCTTCAGCACCTCTATATTCCGTCGTAACATGATGTTCAGACACTATCACTTTCGCTTCGTGTATTGCCTTGATTAAATCCCTGTAAGTTACTTTAAATCATTACGTTTCCTTCTTTTAGAACCAGTCTTCGTATAAACAGTTTCGCGAAGTCCTATAGATTTTTATTTTTTTCCGTAATCAAACTTTAGTACGCGGTCCGTCAACAATGACGAACAGTCTGAATATTATTTTACAGCGGAAAGTATCATTAAGTTTATCTGAACCATTCAACAGCTTAACAGTTTCAGCTGCTGTGATCATTTCCAGAAAGAAGCTACAATGGGTACTTTCCGTAAGTTTTCTCTGTGACGTTATTTTTGTGTGTTGCCTCAACCGCAATCTGTATTGCGCCATTTCATCTATTCAATCATTTCGTATATTAATTTGATCCACCCTTGTCAAAAGTATTTAATCAGATTTTTTATCCGATTTTTCTATGATTGAAATTTCAACAAAAGTCGTTAATCTTTGAACCGCGGAGATTAACATTAACACGTACAGCAGTAATGTTGTTACACCGTCCCTCTCGTCGCCGCCGCCCCGGGCCTGCAACAGCCTTAAGTGCTGCACTGCGTCAAAGGTGTCAACCTAAGTCCTAAAAGATATCATCATCATCATCATCATTACAGGCTGATTATGCATTTCAGCGTTCAGTCTGGAGCAAAGTACCTCTAATAAAATTCCTCCATGATCCCCTATTCAGTGCTAACATTGATGCCTCGTCTGATGTTATGCTTTTTACTTTAAAATCATTCTGCGCCGAATCTAAGTACTTTCTTCTTGGTCTACCTCGACTCCTCTTACCCTCCGTCGCCGAGCTCACGAGTCTCTTAGGTAACCTTGCTTCTCCCATGCGTGTAACATGAACCCACCATCTCAGTCTGTTCGCTCTAACTGCTTCATCTATGGTGTTCATTCCCAGTTTTTCTTTGATTTCCTCATTATGGACACCCTCCTGCCATTGTTCCCATCTAATGGTACCTGCAATCATTGTTGCTACTTTCATATCTGTAACCTCTACCTTATGAATAAGGTAACCTCTATCCACCCAACTTTCACTCCCATACAACAAAGTTGGCCGAAAGATAGAGCGGTGCACTGCTAACTTAGTCTTGGTACTTACTTCCTTCTTGCAGAAGAGAGTGGATCTTAGCTGAGCACTCACTGCATTAGCTTTGCTGCATATCGATTCCGGTTCTTAAAAGATATCACAGTCCGTATTTTTTAAACGTTTTAGCCCGCGGCAGTGACCGAGCGGTCTGCGGCGCGCGAGTCTCAGTCAGCACGGCCGCCGCGGCCGGAGGTTCGAATCCTCCCTCGGGCACGGATGTTTGTGTTGTTCTTAGCGTAAGGCCGGATCCACACATTGGACCCAACGTTGGCGCCAGCAGTGATCGTCCAATGTGTGGATCGGTGAAATAGCGTTGGAACCAACGTTGGTACGGCTCCGTTGCTTGTTGGTGTTTCGACCAAACATCAAAGGACGTTGGGCTAATGTGGGTACGTCGTCCACACATTGGCGCCAACATTTCATTGTGTCTTTGTCGTCAGCTCATCTCTAAACTGTTTCTTTCTTCGTTCGTATTTCGTCGCCGTTTTAAAGTTTCGAAATCTCTTTGTAAATATTAGAACTGTATCAGAAAGTGAATCATTTGTGAAAGAAACCTCAAAAAACGAAATGCCACAGCAAAACTGTGAAATTAAAAGCTTTCTAGACTTTCGACACACTCTAGTGATATCAATTACGTGGTTATTTAAAAAGGGAAGTATAGGCTTCTAATATTGTCTCCTTTAGCAAGAAATCGAAGCGTAATACCAAAAGAATAGCATCCCTCCAAAACATCTTTCTTTTTTATTTTATTTTCAATCATTTAAAGTAGCAGGTCTAAGTTTTTATAATATGTATCGTTTACTTGTAGCACATTTTAAAAAAATTAATGATTTCGTACCGTAATTAATGTTCGGCAGGAAGTGATACAACACCCCATCATCTTTTACGTATGTTTCCCACTTTGATTTACAATGACAAAATGTAATTATTCACACTCAAGAGCGTTAAAGCATTGGCCGCGATTTGTGCGTCAGATATATTTTCGTCGGCTCTCGACGAATTCAACTGAATACTGGCTCCAATGTGTGGACGCTGTATCAAAAATATTGGCGAATGTTGGCGCCAGCGTTGGTACCAATGTGTGGACGCGGGGTAAGTTAGTGCAGTGATTAGTGTGTAAGTGTAGCGAGTGATGAGCACAAAGTCTGGTCGCATGAGACGTCAGACACAGGGACGTTTTATTTTCGTCGGAGGCAGAGCAGGCTAGGAGTGTCAGTGGAGAGCCACGGCGGCTGTCGAGGCAGGCGGAAGTGGCGCAGGTAACGGCGCTGCTGCTGCTAGGCGCGTAGGACGCCGCGCCGGAACTGGCCTGGCCGCGCTGAGGAATGCGCCGTCGGATGGGCCTCCCCTGGCCGACATTCGCCGCACGGCAGCGGCTGCCACTGCGCGGCCCACGCACGCCCCAAACAGGCGCCCGCCGACGCGCGCGGTCTACGTCTGGGTGCCCGTACCAAGCCCCCACAATCGCGTAAGCGGCCGACTGCGAACAGCGGACTAATTGAAGAGCGCCTCGGCGGCCATTGTGGTGGCACACTTCCGCGTCAACTTTAAATGTGCGTAAAATTCTTTTGATTAGAGAGAGTATTCATTTGAATTAAGTCGCGAGAACTATGTCTCATTCAAATATATAACTACAAAACAGCTTCAGACTCCTTGAATATACAACAATTATCGGTTGTGTGTAAATTCATTACACATACGTTGTAGAAATGCCCAACAGCGTTTCTTCTTACTAACGAAATCGAACTATAACATGTAGTTTTTTAGCGTTCTAAGTGCAGCATATAAACCTAATTTATCGTCAAACATGATTTTTTGGCACTTTCTCAGTATATTCTACGATTGTGAAACCTTTGTACAGCCGGCCGCGGTGGCCGAGGGCACTAAGGCGCTTCAGTCACGGTCTGCACGGCCACTACGGTCAGGTGTTCGAATCCCCCCCTCGGGCATGGATATTTGTACCGTCCTTAGTGTTAGCTAGTTCATAAGAAGTTTGTAAGTTTACGGACTGATGACCCCGTAGTTAAGTCCCATAAGCTCTACAAACATTTGAACATTTTTTTTTTTAAACCTTTGTACAAACATTAATTTCGAAAGAGTTTCACACTTTACGTCTTTCCTTTAGGGTTGTATTCTCCAATATTTAGATATTCCATAGCATCAAAAAATCAAACAGGGCTACTTGAAACAGCAAATGTTAAAATTCGATTGTGGAAGTGGAATATGCCATCAAATACATAACTAAAAAATATCTATTTACCTTGTGAATACAGCAACCAGCCAATACCAAATTCTTTTAAGAACACGAAGTATGCCAGACCTTTTCTAACTAATTGGTCTAATATTAGCATTAGGGTAACTAGCAAGAATATTAGCATTTTTAATGCTGTAAGCTAAGTACCTTATAGTAGCGTGAACTGATCAAAAGTCAACAACTATTGTCATAGGTTTCAACTTCACAAACTGCATCCAGTATGGCTATGTGTCATTCATATATTGAGCTATACACAGTTCTGCAAACCCCATTCAGTTGTTATACCTATATGTAAAGCAGATAACCTTTAAATTCTGCTTTACAAGTTGCTAATATTAATTTCATAAACAAAATTCGAACTGCAGTGAGGCAACTAATTTCGTGACCAGAATATTTACTTTACACAATCATAAAATGAAACATTTTGAACTTTCTACCCACCAGTGCTGCCTAAATTAGCTCCTTTTTAAGAGCTACCAGTATTGTAAATGCCTGTTATTTATTTCATTCAATCCTATATTGACTAACAGTATGTTAAGCAAGAGTAACTGTCTCTGAACACAAGTAGTAGGGCTACTTGTATTCCTGAGAAATATAAATGGGAAGATAGTATTCGATTTTTTATTCCTTTCTTAAATTGATTTATGCATTTAAACGCTGAGCAGCTCTTCACCATCGTGCTTCATGTACACTGCAACAGTCAAACAATACCGACGTGACTATCAGTTGTGTACATATCCCGCAGTAGCTACTTAGTACACGATTCACCTGCTAACAACACTGGTACTTATGTGACGCTTGCCACTACCATGGCGGCTGGGCGAAGCTTCAAATTATCCCGCGACAGCAGCGCCGTTGGGGAGTCTAGTTACTCTTACAAGGTGTTTGGCCCGTACACGTGCGTCCCACCTGTGGAATCGCAGACGAGAGGCGGCAGGCTGGCACCCCCTGCGGTGGACGCCCCTGCCCCTGCCCCTGCCGCCGCACCCTCCTCCCACCCCAGCGACGGTCACCTTTTCCTGCATCCCCCACATTCGCGCTACAATCGCGTCACGGCCGTTCTGGAAAATGTCCACTGTAACACAATGCAGCACGTCATTCTCAATGCAGACAAGTCCTCCGAAGTAAGACTGATGTCGGGGCTGCCACGGGGGACTGTCGTGATCATCATCATCATCTGGTTGTCTGCCGCACGGCAGGTTTAGACTGCATAGCCCTCCACGCTTCTCTGTCTTTTGCGATCATCTTCGTTCTCTGGTACCCTGCTAGTGGCTAGCTGACGTCATCCGGCATCTGGTACCTTCTTCTGCCCCTCCCTCTCCTTCCCGGAACGCAACCCTCAATCGCCTCTACCAGGAGGCGATCTCGTCTTAAACTGTGGCCTAGCCAGTTCAGTTTTCTGTTCTTTATCGTCAGCAATATCCTCCGTTCCTCTCCAACTCTGATTAGTACTTCTTCATTTCTGACTTTATCGATCCAGCTGATCTTCTCCATCCTACGCCATATCCACATTTCGCAAGCTTCAATTTTCTTCTCATCTCGCTTTCTCAATGTCCACGTTTCCGCTCCAAATAAAGCCACACTCGATATTAGACACTTAACCAATCTCTTCCTTAGTTCTTTGTTTAAACCACTGGTTAGGAGTCTTATTTGCTTCTGGAACGCTTCTTTCGCCAGAACCATTCTCACTTTGATGTCTTGTTGGCAATTCATATCTTCCTTAATCCAACTTCCCAAATACTTGAATGCTGTCACCTGTTCTGACCTCTGACTCCAACTTGATTTTCACTTTTCTTTTCTTTAAACCTATGACCATGCTTTTCGTTTTCTTTTTATTAATTTTCATGCCATATTCATGCTGTACAGGCTTCACTCAAATCATTTAGCATTTGAGTCAGTATATCTTTATTTTCTGCAAGGATGACCATGTCGTCAGCAAATCTTATACAATCAATTTTCCTCCCACCTACCCTTACGCCTCCTGTTCCATCCAAACAGCTTTCCAGTACTCTTTCCAGATAAATGTTAAATAAAATTGGAGAGAGAGAGACAACAGCCTTCTCTGACACCTCTCCCAGTCTTGCTGTCTTCCGAGATCCCATTACTGTCGTGGGTCCGTTGCTATTCACAATATATACAAATGACGTTGAGGCTTTTTGTAGATGACGCTGTAGTACACAGATTGTAACAATGGAAAATTGTATTGAAATGCAGGAGGATCTGAATCGAATTGACTCATGGTGCAGGGAATGGCGATTGAATCTCAATGTAAACAAGTGTAATGTGCTGCGAATACATAGAAAGAAAGATCCTGTATCTTTTAGCTACACTATAGTAGGTCAGCGACTGGAAGCAGTTAATTCCATAAATTATCTGCGAGTAGGCATTAGGGGTGATCTAAAATGGAACGACCATATAAAGTCAATCGTAGGTAAAGCAGATGCCAGACTTACAAGCATTGGAAAATCCTAAGGCAATGCAGTCCGAAAACAAAGGAAGTAGGTTACAGTACACTTGTTCGCCCACAGCATGAATACTGCTCACCGGTGTGGGATCCGTACCAGGTGGGATTGATAGAGGAAGTGGAGAAGATCCAACGGAGAGCAGCGCGCTTCTTTACAGGATCATTTGGTAATCGGGAAAGCGTTACGGAGATGATCGCTAAACTCCAGTGAAAGACTCTGCAAGAGAGACGCTCTGTCGCTCGGTACGGGCTTTTCTCGAAGTTTCGAGAACATACCTTTACCTACGAGTCTAGTAGTATATCGCTCCCTCCTACGTACATCTCGCGAAGAGATCTTGAAGATAAAATCAGAGAGATTCCAGACCACTCAGAGGAATACTGCCAATCTTTCTTTCCGCGAACAATATGGGACTGGAATAGGAGGGAGAACCGATAGTGCTACTCAAGATACCCTCCATCACACACCGTCGGGTGGCTTGCGGAGTATGGGTGTACATGTAGATATTCTTTCCTTCCAAGCTTCGCCTTGTCTGTGAAAAAAATAAAAAGCCTACTTTTCATTCCGCGCGAGTTTTTAGTTCCGTAATGCTCCTCGCTCCATTCTGATGAAAGTATATGGTTAAAAAAATCTTAGTTCGGATACATTGTAGTATGCATTAATTCACAGTTCACAACGCTGTGAAACAGTAGCATCTGTAGTTACAAACAGTTAGAATACCTTGCCAACCGTGACTGTACGACAATAAATTCATTGGGTTAACCAGGTAACCTGGTTATAGAACAGGGTGTAATTTTTTGATTGCGGGCACAATGGTCAACGCGGCGATTTTAGCGCTCGTATAGAATGGCCCCTTGTGCGGCCGCACCGCCGTCCTCTGAGTGTCTGCACCTGGTTTATGCGGGCCCGCCGGTTTCTGCGGCTCTCTGCCTCGGTACAGAAGCGACCATTACTCGCTGCCACAACAAGTGTCATCCACTTACTTTCAAGCACTTCCGTAGTCCTCAATTCAGTTCAGTAGCGTACCTCGTCGCTAGTTTGCAGATATCGGACGTCGAGAATTTTGCTGTGGAAGCTCGTATTGTCAGCGCGTGACCTGTACCTACCGGCAGTACCTGTACCAGAAGAGACGACCCGACACTGGAAGCGGTGCGGCTGCTCGCCTTCTGGCCGCACTCGTCCAGTCTCTCTGTTTCCTGCAGTCAGAAATGTACACGATCGCGATGCCTACACGGATGACGGTTCGCCGGCTACAGAACTGACACGAAAGTACGAAGCGGACGAGACGCTCAGCAGTCTAGAGCTGGGGAACGGCGCAACAAATTAATCGTGTGCCGATGGGCGCATAATACGAAGAAAGAGACAGGATTTTTATCCTCACAATAGAAAACAATGCTGTGTGTACCTATGGAACGTAGAATCATTCTGTCTAAATTACGTTTTAGTTTCCCGAAAGATAATGAACAGTGAAGATAAGTAGGAATAATGTCCCTAAGAAATATCCTCCCTTTGTGTTAAACATTTTGATAAGGAATATTTTGTTAGAGAAAAATTTGAATGTGTGTTGCTCAAGGAAGATGCTGTTCCATAGTTTTCAATTTTCCAGAGCAGTTACTTCCAAACGTGTCCGCACAGAAACCCTCTCAAAAAGAAATTTACCAGATGTTCACACACAAAAAGGCAACTGAAGTCTACAATTTGGAAAGTTTCCATTGCGTTTTATAGTGGCGAACATCAAGTAACTATGAAGGATTCGTCTTGAAACACCTCTGTTGGCTCTCATTAGCATAATGTGTGGCGTTTCTTTGTCTGAAACTGTAAGATGTGTCTCGTATAAATAACCCTTTCATCCCCTGTCCTTGTTTTGACACATGAAGCATTCTCATATCTGACAGACAGTTGATTTTATATGATCCTGTGATGTTATTATGTCATTTCTTTCAAAGGCATATTACAGTAAGATGGTGCAGATCATAAAAATTTGTAGTGAATGTCCAAAACAGACAATTGTGTGGGTACAATTTTTAAAAAAAATCTACATCCTTTTTTGTAATGATTTGCTGTATGAACGACTCCCTCTATATTAATATCACCACACCTGCAACCTTGCGTCACAAAGGGATAAGCATACCTGACCACTTTTACGGTTTATCCGTAAAATTTACGGAAATTGCATCATTTTACGGTTTTACGGATGGTCGGTGTTATTTTACGGCTTGCACAAAAAACTGAAACGTTAACGTTCGATAATCACACCACATATGTTCAATCGATTGTTTGTGTGGGTCGAATATACGTCTACGATAGTCGAAAATTTATTCATTGATCTGATTTGTAGTTTTAACTCTGATGTTCGTGACGCGGTGTTCTGTGGTGACGGCATTGGAATTGAATTTAAAGGCGGGGTAACAGTTCTTCAAGTTTTGTGTGAATCTCAGCTGTCGACAGGCTCTGCTCTGCAAATTCAAAGAAGTCGTGATGAGTCAGTTATTGGCATTCAGACCTATCTACATTATCGATTTCCAGGATACAGATAAATACCATTTCTTTCCATCAATGAGGAAGCACCGCCTGTGACTAAATAATTACGTTTGCACTCAAGGTGAGGCAAAATTGAAGATGCACAGTTTTCTTCCATTCCTTTTTTCTTGGTAAAGTTTTCCTTTTATGCAAGAGAGAAAATTAGGCTATAGTCGAACTAGCATATCATTTGCAGAGTGCGTTATTATTTCTTGCCTTTAAACAAGTTCTGTGTAAAACCTTTTTCAGCTATATCATATCTGCTTAATTTATCAAGGAAGTCCGGTCTTGTATGCTCTAAACCAATATTCACCGTGCCTAGTGCTATTTAATGTGGATTTCTTCTTGATATATCCGCTTGAACAATGGCCTATGACGTATGTAGATACGAATACATTATTGTATTTTGTAACTCTGAAAAATAATTATTTTCGTCAAGCCGGACTATGTGGAAATTATTTCCCAGATTTTTTGCGGCACGTGAGTTTTACTGAAAGCGCTTTTCAAAAGTTGGCAGGTATGTATAAGCTTGTGACATCAAGAAACTGTTCTGTTATACGGAAGTTCAAAAATGTCTGCGTGTGATTAACAAAAATTCTGTTTATATTTTCTATGCTTCAGCAGATGCCTTTGAAGGGCTGAAATATTTATTGCAGAGGACACTGTTAAGCTCCTCTATGTTCCGTGTGTTGAGAGAGGGGAGGAACGGGGATATTGAAACATGTGATGTATTTTTTAATAGTCGCCATGTCCTTTGTAGAAAATTTAATCAAAGACTGGATTTTATTTCACTCTTTATTGATGCTGTAATTTAATGGGTGTAGGTAGGCCTACATGAAACGTGTTTAATAATTATAAAAAAACGTGTGGTGCACAAAATCTGGATTTATAAAGAGTATTTGTAGGTTCGATAAGTGTCATTGTGCGTTACATACGCTGGTTTTTGAACACTTTAAAAAGCACTTGATAACTGTCAAGCCGTTTTCCAATGCTAGTACTAGATAAATTTACTACAAAAGACTTCGAAATTCGAGAAAATTGCTGCATAAAGCCAAAAAAACTAGAGGGGGTTGCTGATCTGTGACACTAGTCGCTAAGAACGAATATTAGTTCCTCATTTTGTTCTTCAAAGCTAACAGCACAGTATACACATCATCATGTTGTCTATATCTAATCCACAGCATCAACGGAGAAAATCATTCTGTAATAGCGCTGTAAAGATATTGTAAACACATAGGCGCTTTATGGTAAAACCTACAGCGTCCCCAAATCACGTGACTAGCCGGCCAATATATGTTGACAACACGAAATCTCTAAATGTTCTCTCCAGAGGTATTGTTGGGCACCACGATTCTTTTTTAGGAATCGATTCTTGCGATTCAATGCCACATTGTGAATCGATTCCTCCGATTCGTTCACGATTCTTTTGCGATTCTTTAGTCTGCGACGATTCTTACTTCTACATCTTGCTCATATATTACAATATATGTCTGTGTCATGAATGTTGGAATCTGACTTGTGAATCTATTCCTACGATTCAGTCACGATTCTTTCTGGTCTGCGAAGGTATGAATCTTACAAAATGCCAAAAAGGAGGCAATGGGTATCGGATTTTTAAATATTTATGGTGCATAAAGTTCATACTTAAAATAATAATGAGCCAAAGCCAATCGATTCAACTCTCAAAAATTCTCGAGAAGTTTTACGAGCGGATATAAATACATATTACGCTACCAACTATTTCTGCTGTCGTCATAGCTCACTTAGTAGCGGTGGAGGTTTAGTGAACGTAGGTCACTTATTTCGAATCATGCTGTAACCTTATAAACTTTGTTTTCGTTCCGTTTGAATACTTCGGCCATTTACATATACATTCCATTAATCTATGGTAATTAACACATATCTAATCGTTATCAAATACTTATTATGTAAAATGAATTAGGTTCAGGAAACACTTCTATTTTATATAGAATATAGAATATAAATTTCTTTCTAGATACAAGAAATTCGCTTTTTGGTATTAAAATGTTTCTTTTTTGTAAAATCTGTTTCTTTCAGGAAAGATTAACGTAAAAACCTAAGCAGTAAAAAAGATTTTTGAGATGGCGGTAAAAACATTTAAAATCGTGTTTTTGTATAAAAGGAATACTTTTGTTAAATTGAGTTTTTACAAAAACTGCAACTATGTAGATGAACTCCGAAAGCTTAAACCTCTCTAAATACAAAATATAGTCCACATCGTTGCAGCCATTTCCCAGGATACGCGAAATATAAATCTGGAAGAATTGTTCGTTTAAACACATAACATGTAAACTGTATACACGACGTATAGTCGTATGTATTGGCTGCTGTGTATTTCGCTGCGTTTCGCTTCTGTCATATGTAATTCGTGAATAGGCTAATAATTAACGGCTAACGATCTTCGTTCTGTGCTTCCTTTGTTCACACGCTTTCTAGAATCTGTAATCATTCGCAACTCGCTTTCGGATCATGAATCGTTGGATCTTGGAATCGTCACGAGACAGGCGATTGTTTTGAACGACGATTCGTCCCCCCTCCTGACTGCTCTCCGGCGTTCGTAATCATTCGGCACGATTCGGCAATCGCCTTCCAATCATGAATCGTTGGAACTTGGAATCGTCATGAGACAGACGGTTCTTTTGAACGACGATTCTTCCGGATTACGATTCGATTCTTACGATTCTTCCTTTGTATTCGTTCAAATGAACGACTCATTCACGAATAGCCACAACTCGTATTTATACTCTGTGGAGCTTACCTCCGATGGGCAGTGTCGCTTCTGTAGTTCAAACAAAGCCAACATGTCTGTATAGCACAACGGTTCATTTTGGTCACTGATGTCGAGAACAATTATGCAGCTTCATGTTACTATCTTTATTTAACAACGATAACATCAATTATTTCTCGTCATTATCATATACAATGATTTTTAGGCCTAATTGATTGGAATTGTTCTGCGGATTTTCATAGAGTGCATCTTTTCTGCGACTCGGTAGCACAGTAAGTAGAGTGCCAGACTATAAATCCAAAGGTCGTAGGTTTGATCCTCGCCGGGTCCTAGGATTTTTATCTGTCACTTTCCACTTCTTTCACCTCTGGCAGTGTTGCTGATGTGAAAAATATCGAGTAGCGCCGTGGTTCGAAACCCACGCTATATAGGTCCCCCTCTAACTGGCTGGGTAAGTCATTTGGAAGCTCGGAGGAAGGCAACGGCATACTAGCAAAGCACTGTGGTGGTCAAACCAATCTTCGGATTGTTGACTGCTTTACCTCTTTTTTTACCTTTCGCAGAATATTCCCTGCGTACCGGTATGTCATACTGCTCGTGAAATTAGATAAATAGGCCCGCATAAATTTGTGCAGTATCAGTGTGCTCAGGTTCCTCCCGGCAGTGTAAGGCGGGGTCGCGACGGTCGTAAGGCCCTTCCATGCCTGATCCGAGCGCCTCGTCAGCCACACTCCCTAGTCTTGCCAGGAACATGACGAGTGCAGGTTTAGGGTATACAAGACCACCTCTGTCTTTTCCTTTTACTAATGCCGTCATTGGTGACGGAGTTTGTACACTGCTGACCTTGACATGGTGGCCGAGGGGACTAAGGCGCTCCAGTCACGGTCTGCACGGCCACTGCGGTCGGGGGTTCGAATCCCCCCTCGGGCATGGATATTTGTGCCGTTCTAGTTCGTAAGTAGTTCATAAGTAGTTTGTAAGTTTAGGGACTGATGACCCCGTAGTTAAGTCCCATAAACTATACAAACATTTGAACATTTTGACCTTGACACAGTCCTCGCAATGTGCATCTTCTTCGACGACACGTACGAATACCTGCCGACATACGCAGCGGTGGCAGCGTCATCGAAACACAGGGCCATTACGTTGGTTCCTCCTCAAGGTATTTCAGGCTTGCAATGACCCGTCAACTTGGTACTGGCGAAGAAACATCCACGAGTTTCTCATTTGTTGACAGTGATGTTGACGGCATCCAGATATTACATGCGGAATCAGATTTTATGTTTCCAGAAAATCATGAAAAAATGAGACGAGTTACCAACATTTTGTGCAGTGCCTGAGTACCATTTTACTGCGTTTGTTTGGTGTTACTTTCTACAAGTTGACTTATACAACTAAACAAATTTCCTACTTCATCAGATAAGAATTTTCTGGTCAGCACCAAAGTTGACACCACTGTGCAATAGGCACGTGATGCATTCAACAGCTGACTTTGTTGTTAGACAAGCAGTTTCAAATGTTTCATTACTCATGAACTCGGATTTTCTGCTAATTGATTTCAGCCACAATTCCACATAGGGTACAAATTCATTTTCGCAGCGACGGAGCGGCCGAGCGGATTGAGGCGCTATGCTGCGATACGCGAGGCCGTCCCGCGTCGGAGGTTCGAATCCCCCTTCGGCATTGATGTTTGTTCTATCTTTAATACAAGGTAGTTTATAATTATTTTGTACGTTTAGGGACTGATGGCCTCGCAGCTAAGTCCCACGAGCTTCACAAACATTTTAACACTTTTTTGTAATCATTTTCGAAGCACAAAAGTGTTGCGTCATCAACTGAAAAAAAAAGTGCATTGCATCATCATTTCTTTTGTGTGCATGCTGGGGGTATTTTTCACATTCAAAATAGTAAACCATTTGTTTACCATTTTCAGAAACTCTATCATCCCTTTTGTATCTTCAAATTCGGAAATGCCAAGTTGAGGGCCATGATCTATCAGAAACACAAGGGCGGAAATGACGACTGTAGAGGAAACATCTACCGCCCTGTCGACGTGCATTTTCTCGAAATTTGTTGGCTACACATGATTTTGTGTAGGTCGCCTAACTAGTTTCAGAGGTTTCTATTTCTGCAGCTCGTAGAGTTGTCCAACAAACGACTCAGTGAAATTCTTCATAATGTGATACCGATTAAATGAAAGAAAAATACTGCGAGAACTTTCGAGTGGATGCTGTTCTACGGGGTGGGTGGTGTTCCTGCCCGACAGGAGGCGACCAAGTTTCACACTTGTAGCGTGCTTAAAGAGGTAAGGTAAAGCAGTCAGCAATCCGAACACCACAGTGCTTTACTAGGCATGGTCCTGTTTGGAGGTGGTATGCCGTTGCCTTCCTCCGACCTTCGAACTGACTTACCCAGCCAGTTATAGGGGGACCTACAGTTTAACGTGGGTTCCGAACCACGGTGCTACTCGGTATTTTTCACATGAGCAATACTGCCAGAGGTGAAAGAAGTGAATTTTGTCTCCTACAATTCTCAAACCAACAGCAGACGCTCTTTCATGTTTCTGAATGATGATACACCTCTTCTGCTTTCATATCTCAAATACAACGCTAAACTAACATAGACAAAACATAGCAATTTTGTTGCAATCATAAGTTCCCCCGAAAAGTCATCTTGAAGCCAAATCGTCGAAACCAGACCCAGGACTTCATCCGTTGCCTTACAATATGTTGAACGTGGCGTATGGCCATTTCATCTAAAATAATAGAACCCACATTTATTTACTCCCTGCGAACACTTGGCTTCCTGGAGTAGCCTCTTTACAATTAGGCTGGGCACCATCACGCCAGAAGTACTGCCAACGTATCTCTTTAAAGTAGATTTTGATGGCCAGTTTAATATATGGGCATTTTGGACAAATTTATAACATGACGGCGACTTGCTTTGTCACAGAGCACAATATCTAATTGTCGAATCACTCCATCGAGTTTTTTTTCTGGGAGAAAACACGTAACTGCTCCAATAAGAACGCTGCTTTGATGTTTCCGTCTACACTTACGCTTTGGATGTTATGAAGATTGTAATTAGAGACAACACCTTTTAATTCCCTAACTTTTTCTTTCCGTTTTTTCTGTTCTTTTCTTCATTCACATACCTGTTGTTTAGCACGCTGATAAAATCTTTGCAGTTTTCATTTTCCTATTTTTTAATCATATGATTCTCCTACTTAACTTTATTTGTACAACAGCATCCTTATTATGAGGTTATGAAATATGGCTTTCTTGCAGACTTCTTCGCTTACATTTCCCTTCTCTATAGCGATTTTATCGTCCTTTCGTTTCACAGATTTTGTCCCAGATCTTTCAATTTCTCTTCTCTCTTCTTTTCAGCTTAATTCGTTTGCCTGGCGGACACATTTCGAAAACTCTAGGAACTACATTAGGATTCAATTTCTTTATCTTCAGGCCGGATTTATAGTCCGTGGTAAGAAAATGGTTTCTGCACACCACGGAAGGCACACTGGGCTGCCATAACTTATCCTTTTTGTCGCCTACGTACGAGATGAAAATGAAAATTATTTAGGCAACAGTAAAATATACAAGCACCGATCTCTAAGAAATACACATACCTTGTCAACTTACTGATGTTATCCATAATTGTCTCGTGGATTCATTGCTCGAAAATGCGTGAAAACTAACTCCAGTAGCTTTATTTCGGGAGCCCTGATTCTAAAATGGCACACAACAATATACCATTTTTCGCAACGCACTTAAAAAGTCTTAGAGTCTCACGTAAAAACAGTAAGTTACACTCTTTTAGGAAGCATTGTATCGTATTGTATCAGCGAGAGTAGCCGAGCGGTCTGGAGCGCCACGTTGCGGATCGCGCGGCCTCCCGCGTCGGAGGTTCGCATCCCCCATCGGGCATGGATGTTTGCGTCGTCCTCAATATAAGGTAGTCAATAAAGAGTTTATAAGTTTAGGGACGGATGACCCCGCAGTAAAGTCCCTTAAGCTTGACAAACACTTTTGTAGCAGAAGGCACGTCACTCTAGTTTCGCGTCTCTGGCGGCCGCTGTTTCAACAGGAGCGCCGACATACGTGAGAAGGCAAAGGTCAGGCCTTGTCATGGGCGGGCACATCCGCCTTTGAACTGATCCAGGTTGCATTTCAACACGCAGGCATTCAGGACGATACAATAAAGACAAAAAATTGTACTTTTCGATTATCGTATTTTTGTACTCCGGATGCCGGAAGTTATAAATTCTCTATCAGTATCGTACATTTATATCAATTCAGTAGCTGTGACGGTGACGGTTGTATGACTGTTGTGTACCTGTGTGATTTTTTTTTTTTTTCCTGAAGAATGCCATGGCCGATAGCTCAAAGTGTTGTATGTGTGTGTCTTTTGTATGTACCTATCGCAGCTCATCGCCACGTCTTTGCGGTGAGTTGTAAACTGTTCTTATTACTAAATTATTAATTCCAACCTGGACTTTCCATTATTAGATTTTACCATACGTTTTCAGTATTATTGGAAATATAGTGGTCCAGAATTGCTGAAACGGTGTTATGTTTCAAATGTTTGTATAGTCTATGGGACTTAATTACGGGGTCATCAGTCCCTAAACTTACAAACTACTTATGAACTAACTAAGACTAAGAACGGCACAAATATCCATGCCCGAGAAGGGCTTCGAACCCCCGACCGTAGTGGCCGTGCAGACCGTGACTGAAGCGCCTCAGTCCCCGCGGCCACCGCGGCCGGCCATGTGTTATGTCTAAAAGTGTATAAAACTGTAGATAATGATTTCCATGAAACAATGTTGCCAAGTGGTTCGGACCTACCAATTTACATTAAAATAGATTCTCTCTCCTTTGACTGAAATATTGGAATGTTCACGAGGTAACAATCAAACTAATTTTGAAAGAAATACCATTGTGCTGTTGTAGCCTTTGATAATGACGGCATGTCGAAACGCGTAAGGCCGTAATAAATTGCAATTCGTGGTCAAGACAGTAAAGTTATTTCAAGTGTATCAAAATGACCACCACGTCTCACAATGTCTAATGGAGACAGCAAGGATAGTGTAAAATCCCCTTTCGGCATCACTTCAAAGAAATAGGATGAATAGTTCATCAAATTTCTTTGTCCAGTAAATCTGATTATATAATACCGGCCAACCACAACCAGTTGCCCCTCTCCGCTGTACATACATCATGGGCCTGTAGGCATGTATTCAAGTTGCTCTCCATGTTGCCCTTCCTCTCACCCTACGTGTTTATTATCTTTGGCGTGCTTCGCCCGTCTCAACTTTGTATTTTTCTATTTATTCGGTTGGGTTCGGTGTTTCTCGTGTATGCAAGCAGGTTAAATCCTAATTTAGGTGACACTAACTTAGCTTTTCGATTATGTGCAAATTTTGTCAGCGAAAGCAAGCCAGTCAGAACTGTCCTAGAGAGAGCCTATGAAATGCGTCTTTCATACCATGATGCAATATGGAGTGTAATTTAAATGCCTTACAGACATTTACGTTAGGCGTATGTTTAATGTAATATATAATTTTTTATTATAAGGAACGAAGTTTTTATTTGAAGTGCAATTTTTGTGATTGTTTCCTTTGTGGAATTAAGTTTGATAGTGATGGGAAGAAATTTTAAATTAGCGCAATTAATAGGATACTTGTAAAATGTATGAGTTAGAGATAGTCGTGGATTTCACTTATTTAGCTACTATTGAGATTTTTTGTCGGCATCTTTTTTTTTTTTTTTTTTTTTTTTTTTATCATAGTTGGAGGATCGTAGATCTGTGCTGTTTTGGCCGTAATGCTAACATGGAACAGTTTTCTAAAATCGCTACGTATAATCTTCAGAAAAGTTCATCGAGAACCAGCCATGTCATGGCTGTGACATTTTTCTCCCTTACATAGGTTAAACTGCGAATTGTTTTAAATGTTAAGAATCAACTATTAAAATTAATTGAATTTTCCGTCGGTGCTTGACTGAACATGATATAATAATATCAAAAAGGAACAAATTTCCTGATGTTCTGTAAAACTTATTTATTCGCCACAAACCGGCTTTCGGCTTCTCAGGCCATGAGGTGACAACTGACTGTAGATACATGTTTTCAAAAATGTTACAAACATGTTACGATTTACAAAGATTTTATCACAGAGAACTGACTAGTTCACAGGAAAGTACATTACAAGTACATTTTTATGAGAGTTACTAACATTTATATAAAATATGATAAGTATGTAAAGGATCAAAACTGACATGATTATTTTTGTTGAAAAGGAAAGTTGGAAACTTAAACTTATTTCAGTAGAGGTGTAAAGGGGAACTGGAACTGATCGTTTAATACTAAACTGGCATCCGGAGCCAAATTTTTATTGATTTCCAATATTTCCAGTAGTATCTCTCTGCTTTTCTTCAGGGAATGTAGGATTTATCAGTGTACATCGTAATCATGGTTTTGTCTGAGCAGATGTTCAGCTTATCTCGTGTTCTGACAATCTAATAGCTGTAGCCTTGCCAAACTGACCAGCATACACTTTCCCACAATGTTTCCACGTGATCTTGTACACACCACTCTGTGATAGGGGCAGAATTTTGTCCTTACTGTTGAATAAGTACTTGAAATGTTGTTTGTGTTGTAAAATGCAGGCCTGTAATTTCGAGATTTTAACTTTTTATCAGTGTCATCTGAAATTTTGCCTAAATATGAGGGCAGGGGTTAGAAACTATGACATCAACAGAAATTATTTCGTTTTTAAACTTAAACGTATTAATTTCGTTGCGTCATACTACATCAAAATTAGAAGGAGCACTTTTAATTTTATGGGGTACTAAATGTTTTGTAGAGATATCTTGTCCGAGAGATCAATTTTCAGTACATCCAAATATTTCCTGGTGATGGGTCATGGAGGAGCATATTTAGTACTTTCCTTCAACACTTTTAGTTCGTCTGTAGTAATAACTGTATTTGATAAGTTTGTGATACGATCAGAAAACTGATGCTATAGATACCGCTGATGTAGAAAGTGTTTTGTTACTAGTTAACTTCAGCAGCTTTTCATTCTGGCGCAGTTAAATTTGGTGGATAATAGAGTTTACATCTTCACGCACATTACGATCAAAGAATCGAGTCTAAAGCGTCTCGCTGCGGAGCGCGCGGTTGCTCGCCTTGGAGGTTCGAGCCCTTCCTGGGGCATGGGTGTGTGTGTGTTAGGTTAGTTTACCTAGGTTTAAGTACTTTGTAAGCTACGGACTGATGACCACGCAGTTTGGTCCGATAGATTTACAAACATTTGAACATTTTTGAAAGAATCGAATTCATACTGATGTGACACATGTGACACACTTTTAGATGTAGACTTACGTTGTCTGTTATTATCGACTGAAGAATTGCACTCTGTTTTCGGTAATTAAAAAATCTGTCTCATCCGTGTAGAGACTGGTCTGGATGTACTGTGTTGAGGGTGTTCTGCGGCGGCAGTGACAGTTGGAACAGAGACGTTCACTGGAATTCATCAAATGACACTCAGTGTGAGCTCAAATTTAAATGTTCAAATGTTTGTTAAGCTTTAGAGACTTAACTGCGGAGTCATCAGTCCCTAAACTTACAAACTACTTATGAACTAGCTCATACTAAGACGACACAAACAGCCATGCCCGAGGGCGGATTCGAACCGCCGACGGGTAACGGCTTCGCGCATCGTAGCATAGCGCCTCAATGCGCTCCGCCTCAAACCGATGACTTATTTTCAACGGATAAGTCGCGAATATCGACTATAAACATAGATACAAACTATAAAATTGGGCCGGCCGTTTAGGGACTGATGACCCCGTAGTTCAGTCCCATAAGCTATACAAACATTTGGACATTTTATGAAATTGGCCCACACAGAGTTGTTTACAAATCAGAATTGAAAGACGCATTTTCATTGGTTCCGTCTACGACAGTTGTAATTGGCTGCCGTTGCCTTCCGCCGCCAACATCTGCACAGCGACCAGAAGCCAGCCAGCGTCAGCTGAGCAAGGATTTAACCGGCAGTGCGAGGCGTCTCTCCGATCAGAACCGCGGCCGGCGTCCTCCAATCAGGGCGCGGCTCTGCGTGACGTCACGGCCGCCCGGCGTTGCCAGACCGACTGACCTCGACAGCAAGTCCGGGTCTCTCTCTCCCGTTTGTTTTCATACATTACTAGACTGGCAAACTTGCCTACGGGTGACCGACGCCGCCATATTGCTTTACCTTACGTCAAAAACTTTCCGTGTGGTATTACCGGCATTATGATTTGCCAGTAAATGACATTGTTGGATTTACTAGATGGTTTAAATGTAGTATGCATTGGTGAAGTAGCTTAATTTAACACATACATTATAGACTCGTGTTATGAGAACACGATGTTACATACAGTGAAACCAGGCTATAGTTGTCGGAAAAACACAAAATACCACATTTATAACGGTCAAACGTTTGAAAAAAAGAAGACGAAGTTGTTGGATTAAAGATTAATAAAAACAGCAAATTATTGCGACGCATTATTGTATGTGACAAAGCACACTGTAGTTTTCGTAAGAACACTCAAAAGAATAAAGATACATGTTATCCACTACAAACAGCGCTTTTATAACGAGTTTCGATCTCCGCCAGGTTGTAGGATTTTTATCTGTCAGTGTCCACTTCTTTTCAGGTCTGGCAGTGTTGTTGTTGTGAAAACTATCGGGTAGCACCGTGGTTCGGAACCCACGTTAAACTGTAGGTCCCCCCTATAACTGGCTGAGTCATTTCGAAGGTCTGAGGAAGGCAACGACATACCACCTCCAAACAGGACCATGCCTAGTAAAGGACTGTGGTGTTCAAACCAATCTTTTGTTGTCTGCTTTACCTTACATACTACTGAAAGAAAAGACCAAGTTAAATGAAACTGGTAACAGATTAATAAAAACGGCAAATCAATTATTACTGTATGAACACTGTAAGTACAACATACGAATTGAGCATTCTGTCAAAACTCTATAAAGGCAGCATAGTTAGTCAGTTCAACCGTATTTTTACGACTGTATTCTGCTATTGCACACAGTACTGCTCACACGTCTATAAGGTAGACATATGGCGGCGAGTAACACTGCACACTGCAGTGCTGTGGCTTTTGTACCCGTGGCCGCTTTCGCGTTTCGCCACACGTCGTAACCCTACCGAAACACACAAACCACGATGCTGCGCGAATTCCAGGCTACCGGCGTACGGAAAATGTTCAAATGTTTGTAAAGCTTACGGGACTTAACTACGGGGTCATCAGTCCCTAAACTTACAAACTACTTATGAACTACTTACGAACTAGGACGGCACAAATATCCATGCCCAAGGGGGGATTCGAACCCCCGACCGTAGTGGCCGTGCTCACCGTGACTGGAGCGCCTCAGTCCCCTCGGCCACCGCGGCCGGCTCGGCGTGCGGAAGCCGTTCCTAAATCTAGCTGTTCAGCATGGAAAGTTATTTTGTAATTGGATTGATCCGTCTTGAGCATAATATTTTGTTTGGATCACCCATACACGTATCGCTGCAGTTGCAGAACCTTCAGTTAGCTTTTATAGGTTTATTACTACAACATATTTGGTATTTAAACCGAGACATTCTTTTCAATATTGATGGCAGATTTTTATTGGAACAATAGGCTTATTTCGGGCAATCAAACGCCATCCTCAGGCGTTCTACAATTATGATAACATTACGAATTGTGAAGTGATTCCCATGTTTGGTGTGTTGCTGCTCCTGTACTTTTTTTCTGGGCTGTGGTGAATGCGTCTACTGCCATTTTATTTCATCGTTTTGCTGTGAAGCAAAGCAGCTCTGCTTGCATTGCTATGGTAGAGCCCACTGAAGAAGCTGCACCTGCAGTGAGGCATGCTCGGGTGAAAGGTGTTGTTTTTGTTGTTTAGGACCTGCAGCGCAGTACACGTGATACAGCCAATGGCTGAAGATGCAGTAGCTGCAGGGGCAACAAACAGTCTGGGTGATTGCCTGATCTCATCAGCTGACGTTGCTTTACTGCCAGCTGCTAAACGCAAGGGGAAACTACACTCGTTAATTTTCTCGAGGACAGTATGAATATTTGATGACATCTTCTTGGGTAAAATATTTCGGAGGACTACTCAGGAGGATGTCGTCATCAAGAAAATCAAAACAGACATTCTACGGATCGGAGCATGAATTAATCGGGTAGGCAAGTTGGAAAATTTGAAAAGAAAAATATATAGTTATATAAGGAACACATTATTGGGGCGATCCAGAATGTTTAATAAGAGGTTTTCAGCCAAGATCGCTTTCTTTTTTTAATTACATGCTAGACGCCATCTTCAGACCTAATACAGCAAGTTTTTTTTAGAAAATGAGCTGCATTACATATATAGCCAAACAATCTTATCTATCTACAGTTACATAGTTACATACCTGTAGTACTTGTTTACATGAGTTCACTTCTATTGCAACAATTTTTAACATAGCATCCACATTGATGGTGTCATCCAAATAAAATTTACACGTCAATAATAAAACGACTGAATCCATCTTTCTCAATGTCGAAATCAGAGGCACTTGAGAATCAAGTTCAGTACTGACTGAAGTGAAGCACAGTATCGATTATTAGGCGGGAAACCATATACAGAGAGGCTACATGTACAACAGATTATATATTACATATGGTCTTGGCCTCTACATATATTAAATATCGTACATACACAAATTACATGATTACATAGAATACCATTTCTTATACATTGCATGTCATGCATAAATAATTTGTATAAAGTACAATGCTATGCACCACAGAGTATAGGGTGCTTTGTCAAGTATCAAATATAGAAGTAAATGTATAGGTTAAAGTTAGATATTGTGGGGATTAGTGAAGTTCGGTGACGGGATAAACAGGATTTCTGGTCTGGGAGTACAGGGTTATAAATACAAAATCAGTTGGTGGTAATGCAGGAGTAGATCTGATAATGAATAAGAAAACAGGAATGAATGTAAATTACTAGAACAGCATAGTGAACGCATTATCATAGCAAAGATAGACACAAAGCCAACACCGACCACAGCAGTACAAGTTTATATGCCAACTAGCTCTGCCGATGATGAGATCGAAGAAATGTGTCAGGAGATAAAAGAAATTATTGGAACCGTTAAAGGAGAAGAAAACTTAATTGTGATGGGGGACTGGAACTTGGTAGTAGGAAAGCGAAGAGAATGTGGTAGGTCAATATGGACTGGGGAAAAGGGATGAAAGAGGAGATCGCCTGGTAGAATTTTGTGCAGAGCAGGAGACACTGGGTGGTACCCGACTGACTTTATAATGGTAGGCATAGGTTCACAATCCAGGTTCTAAACTGTAAGACGTATCCAGCGGCAGATATAGACTCGGACTATAACTTATTGGTTGTGAACTATAGATTAAAACGTAATAGACTTCAAAAAGGTAGAAAATTGAGGAGATGGAAACTGGACAAGTTGAAGGAACCAGAGGTGGTTGAGCGTCTTAGAAGGAGCATTATGCAAGAATTGTCTAAAACGGGGAAAGTAGTACAGTAGAATAACAATGGGTAGCTCTGAGAGATAGCGTAGTGAAGGGGAAATTACAGTCGTCGACTTTCAGGAGGACTTGAAACTCTATTGTATGAATATATGATGATGGCATCCTCTTGGTAAAATACTGCAGGGTATAATTGTCAGCCATTCCGATCTCCCGGTGGGGACTACTCAGGGGGGTGTCGTCATAAGGATGACAAGACAGGCATTCTACGGATCGGAGCGTGGACTGTTAGATCCCTTATCGGCTAGGGAAGTTAGAAAAATTTAAAAAGCCAATTAAAAATAAAGAAACATATGGAGACAAGAAAAAGAGTTACATATAGTAGGTGTTACTGAAGTTCGATGGAAAGACGAACAGGATTTCTGGTCAGGCGAGTACACGGCTGTAAATACAAAATCATTTGGGGTATTACAAGAGTAGGTCTAATAATGAATAAGACACGAATATGGGTAAACTACCATGAACAGCTCAGTGGTTCCATTATAGTACTCAAGGTAGTAGTACAAGTTTACATACCACCTAGCTATGAGATTGACTCTGTTCTCTCATGCTACTTTTTTTCAATCTCTCATGGGAGACGAAAACTTGATTATCACGGTGCACAGGAACTCGATAGCAGGAAAAGGAAGGAAAAATAGCAGGATTTAAAGAGGAAGCCGCAAGGTAGAATTTCGCACGAAACATAATTGATCATATCAAACACTTGGCTTGTATACCTGGAAGAGACCAGGAGACACTCGAAGGTACCAGATTTTATAATAGTACGACATAGATTTCGCAACCGGATTTTAAACTGTAAGACATATTCAGGGGCAGATACAGACCTTGACCTTATCTTACTGGTTATGAACTGCAGACTGAAACTGAAAAAAAAAGTGTTGAAGATAGGAAAATAAGGAGGTGGGAACTCGATAAAGTGAAATAAGTTGGAGTTCTTGAGAGTTTCTGAGGGAGCTTTATGCAACAATTGATAGAAGTGGACGCAATGGGTAGCTTTGAGAGATGAAATAGATGAGGCAGCAGAGCACAAAATAAATAGAAAGGAAAGAGCTACGAAAAATCCTTGGATATCACAGGAATACTGAATTTAACCGATGATAGGAGAGTACATTAAAATGCAGTAAATAAAGCAGTAAATTGGAGTAAAGGTGACAAAAAATGAGATTGACAGGAAGTGCAAAATGGCTACGCAGGAGTGGCTAGAGGGCAAATGTAAATCTGAGAACAATGTATGAATAGGGGAAATATACATACCGCCAACAGTAAAATAAAGAAACATATGGAGACAAGAAAAAGAGTTGCATGAATATCAAGAGCGCAAATAGAAAATCAGTTCTAGGCGAAAGCTGAAAGATGGAATGAATATATAGAGGGGCTCTAGAAATGAAAGGAAATAGGAGACATTATTGCAGAAAGGGAAGAGGAAGTAGATGAAGGTGATATAGGAGATACTCTACTGAGAGAAGAATTTGACAGAGCATTCAAAAGACCTAAATCGAAACAAGGCCCCAGGAGTAGACGACATCCCCATTCCAAAGAATGCAGGCGCAGAAAGCTGTGAAAATTACAGAACCATCAGTTTAATAAGTCATGTTGGCAAAATTTTAAGACGACTCACCTTAGGCTAAGTAAAAGAAAACGTACAATTCCCGCTTTTGTAGATTTGGAGAAAGCTTTAGAGAATGTTGACTGGAATACACTCTTTCAAATTGTGAAGTCATCTGGAGTAAAACATAGGAAACGGAAAGTTAATTTACAACTTGTACAAAAACCAGACAGCAGTTAGAGTCGAAGGGCATGAAAAGGACGCACTGGTTGGGAAGGGAGTAAGACAAGGCTGAGCTTTTCATCTGTATTGTTGAATCTGTAGATTAAGCAAAGTGTGAAGGGAAAAAAGGAGTAATTTGAAGAAGGCAAACTTGACGGCGACATTGTAACTCTGTCAGAGACAGCAAAGGACCTGGAAGATCAACTGAACTGAACGGAATGGACAGCATAAATGGACATTAACAAGAGCGAAACAACGCTAATGGAATTGTAGTATAAGTAAATGTGGCTATGCTGAACGAATGATATTAGGTAAGGAGACAATAAAGGCGGTAGATGAGTTTTGTTACTTGCTCGGTAAAATAACATGCGATGGTCGCATTACAGACGATATAAAATGCAGAATGGCAATTGGAATAAAAACGTTTCTGAAAAAGAGAAATTTGGTAACATCAGATATTAATTAAAGTATTTCTGAAGGCATTTCTGTGGAGTGTTGCTTTGTACGGTAGTGAAACATGGACAGTAAATAGTTCAGGCCGGTAGAGCATAGAGGCTTTTGAAATGCGGTGCTACAGAAGAATGCTGAAGATTAGATGGGTAGATGGGTAACTAAAGAGGAGGTACTAAACAGAATTGGGGAGAAAAGGAATTTCTGCTGAATCTTGACTAAAAGAAGGGATCGGTTGGTAGGATAAATTCTTAGACATAAATGAATCGTGAATTGAGCGTTGGAGGGAAAGGTGGTGGGGTAAAGATAGCAGAGGGAGACAAAGAGACGAATACAGTCAGCAGATTCAAATGGATGGGGGTTGCCGTTCTTATGAGGAGGTGAAAAGGGTTGCTCGGGATAGAGTAGGGTGGAGAGCTGCATCAAACCAGCCTCCGGACTGAAGACCACAAAAACAAAGAGAAAATAAATATATAAATAAAAAGTAAAAAAAAAAAAAATAGAACATCAGTTTGGTTATTTGGGTAGCATAAAAACTTCTGGTGGCCGAAGTAAAGAAGGTATCATATGCAGAATGAGTATGAGAGGAAAAGCATTTGTGAAGAAGCGAAATTTGTTGACATCCAGACACAATTTAAATATTTTGAAGTCGAAGATGAGACGAGTAGATGAGGGGTGCTGGTCAGAATTTCTGGCGTATCTTGTCCAAGAGGGACACATTCTGGGACACGGAGAAGCCTTCACTTTAGCACTGGAGGGAAGTGTAAGGCGAGTCCACAGAGCAGGTTGTGGGGGGGGGGGAGGGGGGGGGAGGCGCTTGCAGGGCTGAAGGCCGCTCACGTGCCACTTGCCGCTTGCCAGGGTTTCACAGCTTTATCCACGGCGCAGGCGACAGCGGCTGTGTTCTGTAATGCAACTGTTTGCACGGTTCTGTCACGATGACGTGCTTACTGATTGTTAAGTACCATTTCTATTGATTTCTTTATTTATTCGTATACGAACTACATCACAAATGTAATTGAAAGAAGCCAGCACATAATTTAAAGTACAAAGTAGGTGCTTTTAAAGAAAGCAGAGAGAAAATATAAAGTACAGATTTAAAACTATAAAACAGAGATAGACAAATACAACATATGTTGTTGTTGTTATGGTATTCAGTCCAGAGACTGGTTTGATGCAGCTCTCCACCCTCCAGCATTTTTAAAAAATGAATAACATATAAATGCCACAGAACTATAGTACAAGTCCTCTTTATCCTTCCCTCACCATGACATTTAAGACCTCTTCAGAGGATGATGTGCTTACATCAACGCTAGTCCGGTTAATCTTTCTTTGCCCACTGTATTCTCTACTCGTTTCATGCGCTCTCAGCTTCGCCTGTTGATACTGGCAGGACACAAGTATACACAGAAGATATCGATGTTTGGGTAGCAGTTCTTGTCACGAGCATCAATAACCAACGTAAGTCCTGTAGAGAGGAGAGATTCTTCCTGACAAAGCCATTTATCACACCAGAATGTGTACTCTGCTTCAAGTCCGGTTTGAGATACCCGATTCTCAAAGTAAACTTTCAGTTGGGATAGCTTATCTACATCCCCATTACGGCAGTTAATTGGTAACACAATTGCGATTGAAGATAAGAAATCCTTGTATCGATGAAATCTCTTCTCTAGATTTACAATGAGTCCATCTACTGCTGGCAGAAATACTGCTCTTATATAACACACTTCACGAGAGTCGCTTTCTGCTTGCTTCTTTACCGGACTACGTACATCCATAACAGATTCAAACACCTCTTTAGCTGCGTACGATGATTTTTCAAATTTTGTACATTAAAAGAATCTACGAAAACTAAAGTCAGTCGGCCAGACAAAACTACCCGGTCGATTTCCTTCATTTTTGTTTTAAATGAAATGCGTTCATCCACAGATTTGTCATCAAGTATCAGAATTAACTTACGTCTCTCCATCCTTTATTTTTTATTCAAACGCGGTATCCTTCAGTCCGCTGTTGTTGTTGTTGATGATGCAGCTCTCCACCCTACTCTATCCTGAGCAAGCCTTTTCATCTCCTCATAAGAACGGCAACCCACACCCACTTGAATCTGCTTACTATAGGCGTCTCTTGGTCTCCCTCTGCGATTTTTACCCCACGCACTTCCCTCCAATGCTAAATTTACGATTCCTCTATGTCTAAGAAGGTGTCCTACCAAGCGATCCCTTCTTTTGGTCAGGGTATGCCAAAAATTCCTTTTCTCACCAATTCTGTTCAGTACCTCTTCATTAGTTATGTGATCTACCCACCTAATCTTCAGCATTCTTCTGTAGCACCACATTTCAAAAGCCTCTATTCTCTTCCTTTCCGCACAGCTTATCGTATACAACATATAGTACAATTGAATCATATTTTGCTCGTCCAGAAATCAGTGTAACCTGCGGCTGTCCCAGTGTATTTCAGGAGGTCCTCTTGAGTGCACTCTCTAGATGCGTCGACTAAAGGGCATTTCAGAAGGAGTTCCATCGCCCGTACTGCACCACACTCACACTCGTCACTGTCTGTGTAGCCCCACCTTTTCATAAGTTGTTTTGACCGCCCCACGCCCACACGAAGTCTGTTCAGCGTTTTCCAGTGTTGCCAGTCTAGGTGGGAGCCCTGGGGTAAGGCTTCCTCTGTGATAAGGGCTTCAGGATATTGTTCTTGCCACAGTGATTTTGTGGGAGCTACGGTTGGTTCCACTGAGTACATGAAGCTTCGTCTAGATTGTAGCCTTTTGGACACAGGTTGGTTTTTGTACAGCAGGTGACGATGGTCGTTCGTTTGTTTATTCCTTTCTATCGAGCTCAGGAAAGATCTTCCAGTATTTGGGGGGGGGGGGGGGGGCACAGCAGAAACGTTCTCGTTATCGACCCCTGTCGAGTCTGATATCAGTCTGGTATCAGTCCGCGAATTCTGCTACAAGACGAGCTACATCGGATCAATTTATATTGATATAAATTACGAAATCAATCCAGCTGAAATGAACACAACATACAGAGACCGCAATAGCAACGAATCTTCACTTAATTACTTTCCTAAGATAATCAGTAAACAAATGTCGTCGTAATAGAGCTACTGGTACCGTAAAACGTTTTTTGCTGTACCTGTTTGAATTAATTGCAGTAGAAAAGAAGTTTCTGTCGATGAAATATCAATGTAGACGTAAGCAACAATCCGTGTTGTGCAAGCAAAAGAAATTTTGAATTTTGACATTTTGGTGTGTACAGACGATTATTTTTTATCCTCGGGTCACTTGACTCTGGCAATTCTCGCTCAAACAGTGTGTTGTGAATAAATATCATTGACAGTATTATGTGTGAATAATTACAAGAAGAAAATGCATTGCGTTGCTCAAGGCAGAGCAACCCAGTCACAAAAGTACCCTCGGTTAACCAAACACAGTCCACAGGAGCTTCGAGCTCAAGCTATTTGTCCAGAATTACTTTGATGATAATCTGCTATTAATTAATTGGTTTGATGGTAATTTGTTACTTGTAACGCTTTGAGGTGTCGCTTTCATCGCCGGCGCCCGTTCGAGATGTTCCGGACTATACCAGCGGCTGGCGAGGTCGCGATCATCTGCAATCTCCCGACTTTCGATACCATTCCACACTACCGACGAAACACAAAATCTCCCAACAAACAGTTTCTCATAAAGTTCTTTACTAAATAATAATTTCAATCGGAACGTTTCCCGACACTTAAAACAGGCAGACGATCGTCTCATTAAAGCGAATTTCAACTGCCATGTAATCAAAGAATGTGTCAAGTATGCCGTTAAAGCTTTGTCACCGGGTATCGAAAGTATCGACATAAGAACATTTGCCTTGCTGCGAAGAGCGCGACTGCTCCCCGTGGAAGGTTCGAGTCCTCCGTCGGCCTTAGTTTGAGTAATTTATAAGTCTAGTGGCTGATGACAAGTGCAGTTTGTTCCCATAGGTTTATTACATTTCAACTCCGAGAAACTGATGGAATCTTTTTATTCACAAATGTCGAGTACAAAACCCTTAATGTCCCCTACAACTGCTAACAACAACAACAACAAAAGCCTTCATGCCCCAAGATGGCTCTCTCTTTTACCACCCTTACATTGTTTTCTGCATTGTTGGACCTGCTAAAAACAGTATTTTTTGTTGAAAGGGGACGATGAATGCCGAAAGGAGATAGGGAATGAGTATCCAAACGCCTGACCCGGTTTGATAGCGATAAAGTGGTCCGCTAATGTAGGGAGGAAGGATTTCACGAGCTTATTTGCACTGTACACAACGTAGCGGAATTTCAAACAACATTTACCACTGGAAAGTGATACATGGACTATCTTATAAATGCACACTGTAATAAAAAACGCATAAATAATCTTAAGAAGATGATCATCTTGAATCTTCCGTGCTTGTTGTTAAGGACGCATTCGGTGGGTAAGACATACAGTCTGAGCAAAAAAAGAAAAAAGAGAGATAGAGAGAGAGAGAGAGAGAGAGAGAGAGAGAGAAGGAAGGGAGGGGAGGAAGAGGGAGAGACTGAGAGTGGGAGGCAGGGCGAGAATCTCAGCACAAGAGTAATTAACTTTTACTTAGACAGCATGGAACCGGGGGTTTAAAAAGGTAAAATCCCCGTAATTAACATGACGTAAATTGACTTTTTGTGGTATGTTTACTTTTAATTGCTTCTTACTCCTTTTTTGCCTGCAATTTACGATAAAACTAAATAAAAGTCGTTAATTGTTTTTTGATTGCTTGAGAGATAAACGAGATATTGTGTACATTTTATTCATACGTATATAAAGTTAAAGGATTTAACCATGTGAAAAAAATCGTGAATTTCTATGCCTGCGAAGAGGCTAGCGCAATCAGGTTTTGTTTCATTAATTAGTTTATCACTCTGGATTTTTTTCCTAGACAGGAGAAATACAACTGCAACGCATTACAGACAGTTTTGTTTGAAGCTATATGTTTCGATTTCAAAGTTATTTGAGCAAATTAAAAATTTCAAAGGCATTTTTCCGCAAATCAGTTACAAAAGATTTTCAAGCTAGTAGGAATTCTTCTAGAAACACAATCAAGTGTAGCTTTCTTGAAAACTCGTCACGTTTTGCGTAGTAAATTTACAAAGCAAGAAGAAGAAGTTGATTTAGTGAGTTACAACTCGACACAGGAAATCTCATTTTAGGTTTTGAGGGAGTATCAAACTTAGCGCGACATGTTTACTGGCTGATTGTTGTTCAGTGCATTCTTTTATAATGAACCAGCTACGCCGGATACACCGTTGTTTGTCCACGGTAAGTTGACGATTCGTGCGCTGGCTGTTGGTAGCGGCTGGAGGCGTGTACCATGGCTGCCGGGAGGCGAGAGCAGCGAGCCGAAGGCAGCGAAGCGTCGCAGTGTCGGAAACGTCGCCCGTAACAACGTGTGCAGTAGTATCCCGTGTCTAGGAGCGGCGTAACGTTGGCAGCGATACTACACTGAATGGTGGCCGAGGGGACTGAGGCGTTCCAGTCACGGTCAGCACGGCCACTAAGGTCGGGGGTTCGAATCCCCCCGCGGGCATGGATATTTGTGCCGTCTTAAGTCTTAGCTAGTTCATAAGTAGTTTGTAAGCTTAGGGACTGATGACCCCGTAGTTAAGTCCCATAAGCTTAACAAACATTTGAAATTTTTTTCTACACTGAATGTCCTGCTAACGAGTGCAGATGTTTTCTGCTGCTGGCATCACCAGGTAAAATCGTCTTCATTTGTCTAACTACCATTGCACTACTAGTTTCGGCGCACTGTGGCATCATTCTCAGGAGCCTATGATTACAAAAAATATTGCAATGATTCAACCATATTAAACAGTGAAAACTTAAAAAAATTACCAGAAAATAAAAAAAGATAGTATCGGGAGTATGGAACTGTACATTTATCAAAATGACGATCAAAGCACGTGCGCCGCGCGGGAATGGCCGTGTGGTCTGGGGCGCGACGTCGCGGAGTACGCGGCCGCTCCCGACAGGGGTTCGAGTCCTCCCTCGGGAATGGGTGACCGTGTTGTCCTTCGAATGAGTTACTTTAAGTAGTTTGTAAGAATAGCGACCGAGACCTTAGCAGTTTCGTTCCATAGGATAAGAAACATTTGAACATTTTTTTAAATTTGTGTACCATATGCCCGAGGTGTTTGTACAGTCACTATTAATTCATTTGGCACATAATTCTGTGGGCATCATTGTACAAAACTTATTTTTCGACCATATTATGCAATTGTTTGCGATTTCAAGTGGTCAGTGTTATTCAGTGTTGTAGTCCAATTATTGGAAAGTTGTAAAAAATGTTCAAATGTTTGCATAGCTTATGGGACTGAACTACGGGGTCATCAGTCCCTAAACTTACAAACTACTTATGTACTAGATAATACTAAGGACGGCACAAATATCCATGCCCGAGGGAGGATTCCAATCCCCGACCGTGGTGGCCGTGCAGACCGTGACTGACGCGCCTCAGTCCCCTCGGCCACCGCGGCCGGCTTTACGGGTTTTGCTGCATGTTCGTTAAGTACTTCCTTATCTTGGGCTATTGCTTTCTGGATGTGATAGTTTTCCTCTGCTGTTGCTGGTTTGGAGAATTTGTAGGTCATTTTCCATATTTGTTGAGGTATGGTTCCGTTTTATTAACTGTTGAGTGACAGCTGCTACTTTTTAGTGCTCTGAGGTGTTCAGTGTACCTTGTTTTGAAAGTTCTGCTTGTCTGACCCACATACACAGATTGACAAGTAAGCTGATATATTCCTGATTGGCAGTACTTGTCAGTGTTGGTGGCATGTTTCCATGGTCTCTTCTGTATTGTGTTATGGTCCTATATCCTATGTTCAGCCCTTGTTTCATAAGTATGTTGCTCACTCTGCGTGTGACTTTGATATTGTGTGCCACTTGTTGCCTACTTTGTGTTGGTTTCTTGTCTGCGGTGTTTCATCTCTGTGTGTGGACATTTGATAACTGTGTGTTACTTCTTTTGTTATTCTCTGTGCATTCTGTCCACTGCTTTTGTGTCATCCCCATTTTCTTGTGCAGTTTGTTTTATTGTGTCCAGTTCTTCAGTACAGTCTTGTTTGGTCATCAGTGTATAGTAAAAATCTGAAACTTACGTAATTGGATGTTGCAGGGCCGTAGATACAGGGGGGGGGGGGTTCTAACCCCACCCCAGAATGTTTTTTTGTCACTTGTGCTAAAATTAGAAATTGACAATAATTTGTGTCATGAATATGAAAACTTTGCCAACAAAGAGAGGTACCAGGGGATCTGTAAGTTGTAATCGCTGCTTAGTTGAGCTTTGGCTTCTTACTTGTTGTCGGGACACTTTGTCTCGTGTGTGTTATTGGTGGCCTTCGTGAGGCCTAGGCAAGCGTCGCGTACAACTTTCACCAGTATGACATCACCACCTTATTACTTCCGTGTATAATTTATACCACAGATGCTGATCATCAGCACGCACGCATGCCTAAAGTGGCAGCATTGTATAGCAGACAGATCAAATTCCCACTCTTTTGACAGATATTAATCGTGTGGAAGGAATTGTTAGTTTCGACGTTTTGGATCGAATTTTCGAGTTTGTATTTTATTGAAATAAGTACCTCTATAGGCTGTCAGTGCTTTGTAATTCTCGTCTTAACGTAATCTGTAGATATTTAGCTTCGATTTCGTGTCTCTAACCTAATTGTTTCGGAAAATCTTTGGCCTTAAATTGACATTCTTAGCCATATTTTGCAACTGGATCAATTACGCCATGATGGGGAATTCAGGCAAACTGAAGTGCAATGATGGCCCCCACATTCGATCGCGGGCCCTGGATCCAGAATCCTTCTCCCCTGTCCTGTATTGTTGTTGTGTGGAGCAGTTTGTAACTGCAGGTTTGTATCTTAATCATGCTATTTTTATAATGTACTTTAACTTGCTACAGCAAAGTATAAATCTTATACGGTAAGCTTCATTTATAAAATTATTTTACTTAAAATTGAGACTTACAATGCACATAGAACTTGGTTTCGGGACGGAGAAGGGAGTGGGAAGATTAGGCAGTTATAACATATATTCTAAATTATGGAGGTAGCACCACAAGATGAACAAAAGGCGCAAATATATTTCCATATATACAATATTAAATTTTATTCAATGCAAATCTCTAAGGGAAACTGATCCCCTACACCCCCCCCCCTCTCCTGGCTATGGCCTGCGCCACAGTAAGCCCTATTTTAGCCTAACAGGAGACGCTGCACCAGGTAAGGCGGAATTGCTGTACACACATGAAAATCTCATCTTTGCTGGAAGTTGGCGAAAAGAAAACTATCACAAGATTACACCGAAAGGTGATCCATTAGTTCCTTATCAAGCCGCGTCAGAAGTAAGGTCAAACTGCTGCTCCAACGGCATGACTTGAGAACGAATTCCTAAGCGGTATGACAACCAGAGTAAAATGGGCAAAGGAAGCAATTACAGTAAACTCTCGATTATCCGCGGTAATTGGGGATTCCAAAACCGCGGATAATAGGATTTCGCGGATAATCCGCAACTAAGTACACAGTAATGTGTTATAGTAATGTTGTTGTTGTGGTCTTCAGTCCGCAGACTGGTTTCGTGCGACTCTCCACGCTACCCTGTCCTGTGCAAGTCTCTTCATCTGACAATACGTTCGCAAACCTACATCCTTTTGAATCTGCTTACTATATTCGTCCCCCGGTCTCCTTCTACGATTTTTACCCCACACGCTTCCTTCTAATGCTGAGTTCACAATTCCTTGATGTCTCAGAAAGTGTCCAACCAATCCATCCCTTCTCTATCCTTTTCTCCCCCATTCGGTTAAGCACCTCCTTATTAGTTACGTGATCTACCCATCATTTGTCTGTAGCACCACAATTCAAAAGCTTCTATCATCTTTTTATCTCAACTCCTTATCGTCCATATTTCACTACCATACAATGCTACACTCCAGACAAATGCTTTCAGAAAGGACTTTCTAACATTTATATTAATATTGGATGTCAGAAAATTTCGCTTCTTTAGAAACGCTTTTCTTCCCATTGCCAATCTGCATTTTATATCTTGTTTACTTCGGCCATCAGAAGTTATCTTGCTACCCAAATAACAACATTCATCTACTACTTTTATTGTCTCATTACCTAATCTAATTCCTTTAGCATCGCCTGATTTTCTAACATACCATTCCATTGCCTTCGTTTTACTCTTGTTAATGTTCATCTTATATCTTCCTTTCAAGACACTGTCCATCCCATTCAATTGCTCTTCCAAATGTTTTGCAGTCTCTGACAGAATTACTATGTCATTGGCAAACCGCAATGTTTTCATTTTTTCTCCCTGCATTTTAATGCCCTCTCCAAATTTCTCCTTTCTTTCCTTTACTGTCTGCACAATGTACAGATTGAACAACATTGGGGAAAGGCTACAACCCCGTCTTACTCCCTTCCCAACCTCTGCGTCCCTTTCTTGCCCTTCGACTCTAATAACCGCTGACTGGTTTTTGTATAGGTTAAATATAACTCTTCGCTCCCTATATTTTACCCTTGGTACCTTCAGAATTTAGAAGAATGTATTCCAGTCGACATTGTGAAAAGTTTTCTCGAAATCTACAAACGCCCTTCCTTAGCCTATCTTCTAACATATGTCGTAATGTGAGTATTGCCTCCAGTGTTCCTACATTTCTCCTAAATCCAAAGTGATCTTCCCCGAGGTCGGATTCCACAAGTTTTTCCATTCGTCTGTAAATAATTTGTGTTAGTATTTTGCAACCATGACTAATTAAACTGATAGTTCTGTAATTTTCACTCTTGTCTGCTCTTGCTTTCTTTGGAATTGGAATTACGATATTCTTCTTGAAGTCGGAGGGTATTCCTCCTGTGTCATACATCTTGCATACCAGGTGATACAATTTTTTCACGACTGGTTCTCCTAACGATAACAGCACTTCAGACGTAATACATCTACCCTAGGGGCCTTGTTTCGACTCAAGTCCTTCAGCGTTCTGTCAAATTCTTCTTGCAGCATCATATCTCCTATGTCATCTTCCTCCACTTCGTCTTCCATTTCTAGAATACTGCCTTCAAGTTTATTTCCTTTGTATTCGTCCTCTATATATTCTTTCCACAGTTCAGCTTTCCTCTCTTTGCTTAGTACCGGTTTTCCGTCTGATTTCTTGATATTCATACAACTGCTTTTCTTGTCTCCAAATGTCTCTTTTATTTTCCTGTAGGAGGTATCTATCTTTCCCCTAGTTATGCATTCTTCTACGGTTCTGCATTTGTCCTCTAGCAACTCCTGCTTAGCCAGTGTGCACTTCCTGTCCATCTCATTTTTCAGGCGTCTGTTCTCCCTTTTTCCTGTTTCACTTGCTGAATTTTTATATTTTCTCCTATCATCAATTAAGTTCAGTATATCCTGTGTTATCCAGGGATTTCTATTAGGCCTTGTCCTTCTACCTATATGGTCCTCTGCAACCTTCACTACCCTATCTTACCTCTCATAGCTACCCATTCTTCTTCTACTTTATTACTTTCCCATGTTTCAGCCAATCCTTCCCTAATGCTTCCTCTGAAACCCTCAGCCACCTCAGGTTTCTTCAATTTGTCCAGGTTCCATCACCTAGCTTTTCTACCTTTCTGCAATCTCGTAAGTTTTAATCTGCAGTTCATAACCAATAAGTTATGGCCAGAGTCTATATGTGCCCCTGGATATGTCTTATAGTTTAGAACCTGGTTTCTCAATCTTTTCCTTACCATTATGAAGTCAATCTGGTACCTTCCAGTGTCTCCTGGCCTGTTCCACGTATACAGCCTTCTTTCATGATGATTAAACCAAGTGTTGGTGATCATTAAATTGTGCTCTGCGCAAAATTCTACCAAACGATCTCTTCTTTCATTCCTTTTTTCCCAGTCCATATTCACCTAATACATTCCCTTCTCTTCCCTTTCCTACTATCGAGTTCCAGTCCCCCATCACAATCAAGTATTCGTCTCCCTTAACTTTCTGAATGATTTCTTTTATCTTGTCATACATTTTTTCAATATCCTCATCATCGGCAGTGCTAGTTGGCATATAAACTTACACTACTATGGTCGGTGTTGGCTTCGTGTTTATCTTTACTACGATAATGCGTTCACTATGCTGTTTATAGTAACTTACCCGCATTCCTATTATCTTATTAAATTATCAGATCTACGCCTGCGTTACCAGCAACTGATTTTGTATTGATAACCCTGTACTCACCTGACCAGAAATCCTGTTCATCCCGCCACCGAACTTCACTAATCCCTACCATATCTAACTTCAACCTATCCATTTCTCTTTTCAAATTTTCTAGCTTACCTACGTGATTAAGGGTTCACAGTAACTGCATGGCAAAGCCATGTTAGCTGATGTTAGAAGGCCAGCTCAGTCAATCATCCAGACTGTTGCCCCTGTAACCACTGAAAAGGCTGCTGTCCCTCTTCAAGAACCACACGTTTGTCTGGCCTCTCCACAGATACCCCTCCGCTGTGGTTGCACCTATGGTACGGCTATCTGCAGCATTGAGGCACGCAAGCCACCCCACGTCGGCAATGTGTGTGGTTCATGGGGGTGGGTTATGGTAGTACAAAGACAAACATTAATTACTATGCGATAATTAAAATCAGTTATGTAATAATTATGATAAAATTTACTTCATATATTATGTATCAAAATGCTGTATTTAGAAATCCAGTTTTACATTACAGTGCACTACTTTGAAATAAAATAGTTCTGAATTGACTTCTGCCTTATCGTGGTAGCTTGTCTTCTGTATATCGCACTGCCAATTTTGGGCAACACCAACTTGGCACAGAGAGGAGCATCTTCTTGCTGTTGAAGATAACCCATCAGCCCATTGAGGTGCTCATGCATGATTGATGACTGTTTAGTCCATTCATCTACTCTTGTTACTGCTGGTGTGTATTTGCGGGAGAGCAGGACTGTTGGTGGGGGAAGTGGGTTTTCCCGGATTAGGCCACCGGTAGCCGCAGGCATCTGAGAGTTTGCTGCCTGTGCAGTGCTGCGTGGGGTTGGGTGTAAATAATAATAAAAAAAAAGAGAGATAAATTACGTCTGGGTCGTTCAGTTCTTAGAAACATGAAGGAGTGCGCTGTAATTAGCAAAATCGGAATCAGGTACAGTACATAATGTACTGTACTACGTTTCCTCTTAAAATGTTTGTGAAAAATAAAAATAAAAAATGGTTGACAAGTTCTTGTGAAGTTGTATATTCCCTTGGCTGCTCGGTAGCTAGCAAACAGAATTCTCTACAAAACGGCAAACAATTTTGCAACTGCAACAGGGAATTAACTCGCACCTGGTAAGAGTGCACGTTCGCCGGTAATTACGGGAAACACAAGGCACTATACCGTCTGGACAGGACAACGATGTCCTATCGATATCTACTTCGCGGAACTGCGCTGAACACGTACAGCTGTCTTTAGACGCGGGCAGGTTGCCTCCCTGTATTGTAGCCTCCTTCGTATGGACGGCGACGCTTCCATTGAACGCTGTGCGGCTGAATTCCGGTCTGGAGGCGTCACGCGATACGCTTGTACCCTGCTGAATGCGATACTCCTGCGACCGCGCAGGTGACGACATAGACTGGTCGTCCTCATGCCACGACAGCACGCTGCTACAGTAAAACTTCTGAATAACGGACACCAATGCGGAAAATAAAACTGCCCGCTTTTAACAAGTGTCCGCTATTAAGAAAAGGATAAAATACAAAATAGTGAAATGCCGTTTATTCGAAATGATCGGTATGGCGGCCGGTTCGGATAACGAAAATCTCGGATAAAACAAAGTCTCCTGTTTTCACGCGTGAAACACCGAATTGCGTCAATACCGCTAAGTATGATTGTAAAACGTGCGAACGCCACGCCGCTTCTTGAACCGACACAGCCAGCCATAATTTCCGTGGAATTCTTACTCATTTCCTTCAATGAGCTCATAAGTCATCGCTTTTTTACGAAGTAGAGGAGATAACCCTTAACTGCCCTAGCGGGTTCATATTTGATCCCAAGAGTTTTTATTTTAATATTTATTCGCTAGGTGACATGGTGGGGAGCTTTTACGAAATCTGCCAAGTCTAAAGAAGGTAACTAACGTTGTGTGTGTTTTTTTTATAAAATTGGAAAAATTACAAAAAAATAAATCAATATTCAGCGTAGGAATTTAAACAAATATGGTTCGCAAATCATCTTTTTTGTTTTCATATGACAAGAACCACACCTTCACAAGTTCAAAACACGGAAAATAACGTCGTTCTAATGAAAACTAATTTTTGTGTGAATTAAAAAAGTCACATAAATGCAAATTTTTTTAATTAATTTCGTTGTGCTTACTTCTATGTTCAATAAATTTGTTTACCGTACAATTTGATATTAACTAGACAATAAATGCTTCACATTCAAAAAGTCATTTACCCCAAGAATTTGGGGTCAGAAATGACCTTGCCAGGGTATGAGAGTTACATTCGCCAGGGCAGTTGAGAGTTAACTAGCACGCCTTTGGCTCTTATTTGTTCGTGCCACAAAAATAAAGCCTCTTCTGTCTGACGATGTGAACCTTTCCTCATTCTTTTTCGAAATTTCATTGCGCTGCTTGACGCTTGAGTGGAACAAAATGTTAAAATTTCTGATCAATTTGTTTCTCAATCAGTAATCGCACTCATACTGACGTTCAAATCCGCACCACTACGGTCGGGGGTTCGAATCCCCCCTCGGGCATGGATATTTGTGCCGTCCTAGTTAGTAAGTAGTTCATAAGTAGTTTGTAAGTTTAGGGACTGATAACCCCGTAGTTAAGTCCCATAAGCTTAACAAACATTTGAACTTTTTTCAAATCCGCAGTAACTTCAGCATCAATTTCGTACAAAGTGCGAAGCTTTTGTTACCTTTATCTCTAGGCATTTTAAAGCATGTAGCGCGAGCACAAAACTTCAAATCGAAAACACACAGACGAACGACAAGAAAACACTCAAGATGCATCCGACAAACCTTTTGACTTTCGAAACTAGGCTGTGGCAGTCAATGGACGAAAACATTCGGTGCACCTATCGCCTCTCCCCTGTCCTGCCCAATACAAGCCCACGCTGCAACACATCAGCGCGTTAACTATTGAACGCTTGGCTTCATCGGATGTACCGACAACAGGCGGAAAGTGTTTGGCGCCGAACTCTCATTGTCTGTTTCTGCGCTGCATGAACCAATACTGTACGTCCTGTACTTCCAAGAACTTCCAATTGATGACAATGCCACGATACCACGGAATACGAACAAGAAACACGCTAAATCTTCAGTCAACACACGTTAGAATTGACGACACTCAGACTTTTGACACGCAAGAGTGCACTGATTCTTTCAAGCTGTCCGTTATTTGGAAGTTTTGATTGTTGTTAGGGGACATATTTCAGTGTCCGTTTCCGTTACTGAGAATGTCCGCGGTATTCGAAGTAATTTTAGCATAAGGGCTAATGTTGTTTCGCAGGAGAATTTCAAAATGTCCGCTATTGAGAGGAGTACACTATTGGGGAGTGTCCATCAGGGAAGTTTTACTGTATATACGTACTGAAGAAACCCCATAAATGAAAGGCAGAGTATCGCATTAGAGAATACGACAATGTTTCTCTTTGATGAGGGGTTATTACGTAACTAAACCTTTTGTATCGGTGCAATTTTAGCGCACAGCTTGTGAATGCGTTCCTTCAGGACAAAGACGTCGTAAGAATCACGCCATTGAGACACTATACACTATTTATTTACTAACAAAATAACATTAGTTTTCACGTGCCTTGTATATACGCTTCGTGATTTCTGTTGTTTTTCTTTTCCTGTACAATAAATTGTCACGTCAAATGAAAGCAAAAATGATTTCTTTGAGTAGGAGCTATTATCGTTCACATAATCGCAGAAGACTACAATAATATTTTCTGAAATAGTTTTAGTTTCAGTTTCCTGATTTTATTTCCACGTTATTAGCCGAAAATTGAAGGTATTTTTTTTTTTTCGATTTGCTACATAAATTTCTCATTTATTAATAAACTACCTCTATCCGACGTGCATTGCAATGCAATGGAAATGAAAAAGGTTCTGTACCTGGTATGCGTTGCGATGGCACGGGAAAGAAAAAAATGTTTAAAAAGTGTTTGATTTGACAATGTTTTTATTGAGGTTCTTTCTGATTGGTGCGTTTACAAATAAGACCGTTTCCCGATGCGTGAGTAAGCCACATACCGTACCCCGTAAGTATGTTGCTGGGCTGTACTCAAATATGACTTGAGAGCATTGATTACTGCTGCAAAAATCTTCATGAAAACACGCATGTATTAGAATGCAACCTTACGTCAACGTTTGAAATCAATCAGTAAAGCACTGTTCGAGCTTTGATATTAAGAAAAATGCAACGGGAACTGTGAAAGTGCGTTATGGCAAATCTCGACAAGTTCCAGACACATTGAATTGAAATTTTCACAGTGTTGCTCTGAAATACGCCCGTCGTTTTAGATAATTTCATTTTTTATTTTATAACGTTTCGAAAAGCGTGTTCCGAATATATTATAGTTTTCTTTTTACGTTTATTTCATGATCATATCTGACAATGTATTGACGCTTGAAAACCAAAAGTATATACGGAGTATTTCTTTAATTAAGCAGAAATGGGAGGTGGACGAGGCGTCATTACGGCTGCCAGGGTTGGCAATGACCGCATTCCAAAAACCACTAAAGTCACAGTAAAGTCTCACCAAAAACCACCCCAGTAGACATAAATCCCTTACTAAAAGACGACCAACATTCTTTACCCTTAATAATACGTCTAATAATGTTACTCCCGCGAACACACAACCCAGTTCTGATATAATGCAGTGCATTAACGCTGCCATCAGCTCCAGACGTAGGCGAGGTGCGAGTGGGGCAGTATCGACATTCTGCCGCACTCCACAAATTTCCAAGATCCGTTATAAGTGGACGAGATTTAGGAAGAGCTACGAGCTGCGCGAAGGGGAAGGCAACGGCCACAGGTGGGGAGGGAGGGTGCGCGCCGCAGGTGCTGTCCGTCCTGAAGACATTCGCCAGGGGTGATGGAGGGGGAAGGGCGGCGACGCAGCGGCACGGCGAGGGTAAGTTCGTCATAACTCATTTCTTTGTTTTGACAGTATCCATTGTGGAGTTTATGAGGTCGCTCACGAGGAAAGCTATCTTTTCAATTCTTGCCTTTATTTTTAGAAGGACGTTTCTAGCCATTGCCCCACTCTGTAAAACGGGTCAAGACTGATCGTTGCCCCTCTCTGGCAGTTCGAGTCAAGACTGATCAGGCGCAGCTTCATTGCTTAACCTAAACTTGGAAAAATAGGAGCGTCACAATTTGTTCTAACTCGCTATGACAGATATGATAGACTTCGTATGTACAGTACAATTAGACCTGTCATATTCGAAGAGTAAAATATCTTGCAAAATTGTAGAATGTCCGGATTTCGTAAATTGTTGACAGCTAGAAATAAATGGTGTAAATAAAATGTTACTTTTTACAGATCAGCTTCCCACTGGCAGGTTTAATTTCTACACTCCCACTCTTACTTGGAATTGGTTTTGACGAGCTAGCCGATTCGGATCGTAAAATAGTATTAAGAAAAGATTAAAAATTCAGTCAGTTGGCATCAAATTTCAAAGTAATCATGAACTGGGACTTTATTAAAACAACACACTGTGGAATTTACCACTTTAACTTCCACTGCGCTTTGAATAAAAAATGGGAAAACATTAACATTTGAGCTTTACCGCGTTTCTAACCCTAGTTTTAGGCTAACTAGACAGTCATACTGGCAACTACGCCATCAGCACAAAGTGGTCACATCTGCATCGCTACCCTAGCACATCTCCTGCCAGGCCCAAAGTTTCATTTTAACGTCACGCTGTTGACCCAGTGCTAGTGGCTATTATCACCCAGTACTCACGCTGACGCTTGTTTACGACCTAGCAGTGAAATGTGTAGTAATTTCTGGAAGGGTTGCATTTCTGTAACGTTGAACGACCCCTCAGTCGTCGTCGGTACACTTCGTGCAGGATCTTTTTCTAGCCACAGCGATGTTGGAGATTTGATGTTTTACAGGATTTCCGACAACAGAGAACGATATTGAAAAAATTTAAAAAGTGAATTGAGATCATCTTATGAACATAGTTAAAATTTCGACGTTTTGCAATGATTAGAAAGTATAGTGACAATCCCCGCAATTCGTGTTTTGGTACCCACAAGTCAACGTTTTTCATGATTTTCTCAGGAACCGCCCATGAATAAATAATGTGACGAATGAATCTCTCATCGATATATATATATATATATATATATATAGACCTCCCACTATTTCTGTAATTCTGTATAGCCCGTAAAAACTGTAATCGTTTTTCGCGAATGTCTTCCTTTTCAGTTAATAACTTTTCTCCACCTAATTCTGAAATCAGTAATTATTTTAAGTAGCGCTCAGATACTGCCCGAAAAATATACCTTTGTCCTTAAGACTGGAAGCAATGCTCCCACTGTTGGTAGTTCTCCATTCGTTTCATAAAAATTTATAAATCGTTCGTCGAACTACGCTTTTGCCGAAAGCATCCCTTTCAGTTTTCACATTTTGCCTAGAATTCTTATTCGGCGTTGTAAATGTCCCTACTTGCTGGTCAGCCCTAAGACCTTCACTCACAATGCGTTTCAAATCACTTACTGAGACCCCTGTAGCTGCAGCAACACGCGACTCAACACTTTCTAATTAATTCCACGGATCTGACTATGGACGATTTTTCTGCTGCTGTTATCATCCCTAACGCCGTGTTCACACTGCCGGTCGGACCGAGGCGACTCCGCTTCAGCCGAGCCGATGACATTCGGAATGTTTAATATTCCCGGCGCGAGCCGATTGGGCTATGGTATTGCTTCTGCAGCACACGTATCTCATGTCTTCAGCCTGTTTTCAATACAAGTCTCTCTGCATGATAGCTTTCTTTTAAATAACACTTGAGAAAATCTATGCTGCTTATTATTTCTCGTATTACTATTCATTCTGTAAAATTAATAAAAAATAGAAATGTTTTTTTAGCTGCTCTCGTAAGGGAAAACTCGCCTAAATATCAGTTGAAATTCATGGGATGCGTCCATTACCACCTGTTTCTTATGTGCTTAAAATCCGATAGGTCACTACAGTGTGAGAACAATAGAAATAAAATAACAAAATCAGTGAACTGTTAGCTGGCTCTAAGTAGACGGCAGTGAGCAAGTTTCGGTCATCATCGTGTTTCCTTCTATGTTCAGCTGACAGTGAGTGAGGATTCCTTGTTGCTGGGGACAAGCCCACCAAGAAGCAAAAAACAAAACACAACAAGAAACAAAGTGGCATACGTTTCTAATCCTTTACTAACCTGATCTGTAGTGTCGGAGGCTAAACTAAATCAGTGCATTTTTCATTCAGTTAAAATTTAAAAAAAAAATCGAAGTACCATTGAGCCAGAATTGTCAACAGATGATTCAGAGAAATGTTCGTAGAAACGAAGTTCATCTGAGACAGAGTCTTAACCAAATAAATAAATAATAAAATTCTTCAAATGCTCATATATTTGTAAAGCGTATGGGACTTAACTGCGAGGACATCAGTCCCTAAACTTACAAACACTTGTGAACTACCTAATACAGAGACAGCACAAACATCCATGCCCGAGGGGAATTCGAAGCCGCGACGGAGGATGGCCTCGAGCATCGGAGCATAGCGCCTCAATGCGCTCGGCAGCTCCGCCACGGCTTTAAAATTCAGAGACCTGTTTAGAGTTCTTTGAAAGTGGAGATGGGTGTCCCACATAAAACCGGTAAACCTCTAGTATGCCACCACTTGCAACATCCCTTATAATGAGGTAACTAAATGTTTTTAATGTTACTTTTATCTATTCCTTTTTACTTAGTTCGTTCATACTTTAATCTCGGGCGCGAGTGATATACCTTTTATGTGGGACAAGCTGTATACAATGATTTTGACGCGGCGGAGCGGCCGAACGCATTGAGGCGCTGTGCTACGGTGCGCGAGGCCGTTCCCAGTCGGGGGTTCGAATCCTCCCTCGGGCACGGATGTTTGTGCTGTCTTTAGTATAAGCTAGTTCATAAGTAAAAGGCTGTGGCTAATCCATGTCTCCACCATATCCTTTCTTCCAGGAGTGCTAGTCTTGCGTGTTTCGCAGGAGAGCTTCTGTGAAGTTTGGAAAGTAGGAGGCGAGGTACTGGCGGAAGTAAAGTTGTGAGTCGTGTCGGGATAGCTCAGTCGATAGAGCGCTTGCCCGCGAAAGGCAAAGGTCCTAGGTTCGAATCCCGGTTCCGGCACACAATTTTAATCTGCCAGGAAGTTTCATATCAGCGCGCACTTCGCTGCAGAGTGAAAGTTTTATTCTAGTTCATAAGTAGTTTGTAAGTTTAGGGACTGATGAGCCCGCAGTTAAGTTCCATAAGCTTAACAAACATTTGTTTGAACGTACAATGATTTTTGCCTTGTGGTACATTTTCTGAGAGCTACAAAAGCGAAAACAATAAATTGACGCCTTGGCGGAATAGCCGTGTTGCGGTGCGCGCCGTCGTTCGCCGTCGGGGGTTCGAGTCACCCTTTGAGCGTGGGTGTATGTGTTGCCCTTAGGTTAGGTTGGTTTAACTTAGTTTGTGTAATTTGTAAGCTAGAGACTAATAACGAAGCAATTAAGTCTCATAGATTTACAAACATGTGATTTTAATAAAATGACTATATAGGACTTAGCCATAGAAATAACTATAAATTTCAGTATAATTTTGGTTTTCTTCCTTTTATCATTTCCATCTAGAAAGCCAAAAAGTATAATGTCAGACAATTTTATTTCGGCCTATCAACACCAAAATCGCAGTTAACATAAATTTAGTCTCCCCTTCTAGTACCAAAGACGAAATATATATTTCCATTAATTGGATAATGTGGACAAGAAATCAGTTGTATGCCTCTTATAAATTATGACATCATGTAGAAGCATATTAGACCATTGTCGATTGAAATCGGTCGCCACACAAGAAAAATGTTCAAATGTTTGTAAAGCTTATGGGACTTAACTACGGGGTCATCAGTCCCTAAACTTACAAACTACTTATGAACTACTTAGGAACTAGGACGACACAAATATCCATGCCCGAGGGGGGATTCGAACCCCCGACCGTAGTGGCCGTGCAGACCGTGACTGAAGCGCCTCAGTCCCCCCTTTTTTTTTTTATTCCTTTTTTTTTTTCCACACTTGCAAATGAAACATTGATAAAACTTAAATGCTTTAGTTTGGTTAAATCGTTTCGTGCGTATAAACATTATAACATAAAATATTGAAAGCATGCACTGCAACGAAAATGCACTTCAATGTGCTTTAAGCTCTGACGTGAGGCCTTCTGTTCTGTCAGGGTTTCACGCAGAAAATCAAAACACACGAAATCATTTCACAGAACATAAGAAACAGTTTCCTCTTGACTGTTCTCCCTTCTATTGATTTTCATGCTTTCCTTTTCGTTCATATTATCCGGCCACAAAGTCATTATAAGATTACATCTTCTATCATTTGTCAAAAGATGCATGTCCAAGAGAAACGTACAAAAGTATATTGCATATGATAAATACGTCGCAATTGTGCCTTATAATGTCTTGTCCAAGGATAAGTTACAAATTTAGGAATTCATCAAAGTTAGAGAATAATTGAATGATCGACAAGTTTGAGGATCCAGAAAATCGCGATTTGTTTCATGTTGGGGTATGATATACACCGCGGAACACTGGCGTTCGTTACTATAATACGTTGATATCCGTGGCGGTCACTAAAAAAACCATAAAAAGTACAACATAAGGCCATAAAAACCACATTGCGTATATAAAACATATCAACGATGCAGGGTATCGACGATAACACTGACAAATACATTAAGCACAGTTAAAACTTTGAATTTTAAAATCAAAGCCTCCAACTGCCAACATCACACGGCGCGTATGGAACGACGCATATCTATTTCGTTTATACACACGATACCATCTTTGCGGTTCTGTACCCCAACCACAGCTCGAACATTTTGTGCGGGTTTCAGTCCCGTCACCGCAAATCCTCCTCCTCCGCCCAGTCGATCCTGTCGACGACAGGAGGTTGTAATGACGCTCCCTCCACGTCCATAGACAAGTCACTACCTAAACGTCCTGATTGAACAGTCACAGATTCTACAGACGATTCAGGCCTGGAAGGAAGCATGGATGGGCGAGCTCTTCGGTGGTGTTGTTCTTCAGCTTTCCTCTTTACCGGTGCACCCGAAGGAGGATCTATTGCCATCTCTATCTCCTCTTCCGTCCCAGCTTTCGATAAAAATTCTTTCAATTGGCGAACGGTCTCCTCGCGCCGCTGTTCCGCGTCACTTGTTTTCGATTCTGGCGCATGACGCGAAGTCTGCCGCCCCTCCGTATGTTGCCGAGGGTCCACGTCGCCGCTCTTTCCGGTGTGTTCTGACAACTTTTTCCTTCGTCTGCGTTTGGAAGACGCAGACTCCTTTCCCGGCGACGGACTACGGTCTTTGTCTTGGTGACGGTCCGACTCCAGTTTGCGAGAGCTTCTGGCACTGCGTGACCGAGTAGAAGAACTATCCTCTTCCGAAGCTCCATCGCGTTGTGGCCGTGATACGTCGGGGTCAGCTCCATGTCCGGGTTGCGATCCTGTCCCACAAGCCAAGGCCTGATTCGAATTTGCAACTGACGTCACATCGGGAATTTTAATAATCTCGGACGCAGTCAGGGTTTCAATTGTCTGTTCACGTTCGGTAACTATCGGCGCTTTAAGGATTTGAACGGGTTTTCCGTCTCGCGGAACTTCAAGATGTGGAAATTCCGGTATCGATGCGGATACATTAGCAGGTGCAACGTGTCCCAACACTTCCGATTCTGTCTCCAGTACTACTGGTCTCGGGGTGGCGGGAACAGAACCAAGTACCACCGCCGCGTACGTTGTGTCTTCCTCACCACCGTCCCGTGGCAGCTGGACTGGCCGCTTGCGCCTCGGACAGTCTTGCCGGAAATGTCCCGCACTATTGCAAAGAGAACAAGTCTGAGGTTGCCCACTGTAAGTGACAAACGCTCGATGGCCGTTAACGTACACAAATGACGGAATGTGTGTCCTCATTATCATCCTGACGCTTCTGACACCGTTGTCTACTTGGTACACATAAGCACTCGACCACTTTTCCTTCGTTACGTCTATCACATCACCATACAGGCTTAAATGTCTCTTAATGGTATCATTCTTAATTTCAAATGGCAAGTTGAAAACCCGCACAGTACGTAAGCCGTATCCTGCACTAGAAATCTTGACATTACTGACAGTGCCATAAAAGTGTTTGAACTTTCTGATACCGTCGTTATATTGAACAAGAGCGTCACACAGTTCGGTAGATGTCAATTTTAGAAAGACTGAATTTAGAAAAGTGTCGAGTTGCACTCCAAGAACGTCCTTTTCCGGTAATCGCATTTCGTTTCTTAACCAGTGATGAATGTCGTAAGCAGAGGGCCTAGCAACGCTACTGTCGAATTCACATTGAACGTTGTTTTTGCGTTCCTCGGAATTATCGAATTCCATACTTACAAATCACCAACGAAACTGTCGCGGCCGCCGCGAAGCACCGCTCGTCGCAAACGTAAACAAACGGGCCGCTGTCCCGGAGGTGTTGACAGGACGGCGGCCGAAGCAGGAATCATAGTCCCCTCGGCCACCGCGGCCCGCACACAAGAAAACATAGTTTATACTTGTTTTCTGGTCCTGGATCATTAACACATCACGAGCGATGTGTGGCCAACAATTCAGTTTTACGGCGCTGCAGTGCTTCACGCTGCGCCCAACATCACTTGCAATAACTTGTGGAAGGCGGTAGATATCAGTGCGACTACCATTCAAAAGCTTTTTCTGTACTTTTAGCTCAGTTTCACTCGCTGTAACGTATGGTCTACAATGCACACAACACTAAGCTGGCCGCTATCCAACTTTTCCAGTACACGATTTGTGAATCAAGCGCACACACCTGACAAATAGCGTCATTTGAAAACGACTGTGATGAATAATGAAAAGGTGAATGATTTATTAGAAAGCTGGGATGTTTTACTACCATCATAATCATCATCATCATCATTAGAGACTGATTATGCCTTTCAGCGTTCAGTCTGGAGCATAGTACCTCTAATAAAATTCCTCCATTATCCCCTATTCAATGCTAACATTGATGCCTCGTCTGATGTTATGCCTTTTACTTCAAAATCATTCTGCGCCGAATCTTTAAGTATTTTCTTCTTGGTCTATGAACTAGCTCATACTAAAGACGACACAAACAGCCATGCCCGAGGGGGGATTCGAACCGCCGACGGGGAACGGCTTCGCGCATCGTAGTATAGAGGTTCAATGTGCTCCGCCGCGGCGATTGTGAGCTATTTCAAAAGAAAAAAAAAAAACTATGACTTATTTTCAACGATAAGTCACGAATATCGACTATAAACATAGATACAAACTATAAAATAGGGCCGGCTGCGATGGTCGAGGGGACTGAGGAGGCGCTCCAGTCACGGTCTGCACGGCCACTACGGTCGGGGGCTCGAATCCCCCCTCGGGCATGGATATTTGTGTTGTCCTTAGTCTTAGTTAGTTCATAAGTAGTTTGTAAGTTTAGGGACTGATGACCCCGTAGTTAAGTCCCATAGACTATACAAACATTTGAACATCATTCTGCACCGAATCTAAGTACTTTCTTCTTGGTCTACCTCGACTCTTCTTACCCTCCGCTGCCGAACTCATGAGTCTCTTAGGTAACCTTGCTTCTCCCATGCGTGTAACATGACCCCACCATCTCAGTCTGTTCGCTCTAACTGCTTCATCTATGGTGTTCATTCCCAGCTTTTCTTTGATTTCTTCATTATGGACACCCTCCTGCCATTGTTCCCATCTATTGGTACCTGCAATCATTCTTACTACTTTCATATCTGCAACCTCTTCCTTATGAATGAGGTAACCTGTATCCACCCAACTTTCACTCCCATATAACAAAGTTGGTCGAAAGATAGAGCGGTGCACTGCTAACTTAGTCTTGGTACTTACTTCCTTCTTGCAGAAGAGAGTAGATCTTAGCTGAGCACTCACTGCATTAGCTTTGCTGCACCTCGATTCCAGTTCTTTCGCTATGTTGCCATCCTATGAGAAAATACATCCCATGTACTTGAAACTGTCTACCTGTTCTAATTTTGTTCCTCCTATTTGGCACTCAATCTGTTTGAATCTCTTTACCACAGACATTACTTTCGTTTCGTAGATGCTGATTTTCATATCATAATCCTTGCACCTCTGATCGAGCTCTGAAATATTAGTTTGCAACCTTTCATTCGAATCGGCCATTACAACTAAGTCATCCGCATATGCGAGACTGCTTATTTTGTTTTCACCTATTTTAATCCCGCCCTGCCAGTCTACTGTTTTCAACATATGATCCATGAATAGTATGAACAACAGTGGTGACAGGTTACAGCCTTGTCTTACCCCTGAAACTACCCTGAACCATGAGCTTAATTTGCCATCTACTCTAACTGCTGCCTGACAGTCTACGTAAAGCCCTTTAATTGCCTGCAGAAGTTTGCCTTCTATACCATAATCTTGAAGAACTGACAGTAGCTTCCTCCTAGGAACACGGTCATAAGCCTTTTCCAGATCTATGAAACATAGATACAATTCCCTGTTCCACTCATAGCACTTTTCCATTACCTGCCGTAAGCTAAAGATCTGGTCCTGACAGCCTCTAAGAGGCCTAAACCCACACTGATTTTCATCTAACTTGTCCTCAATTAATACTCGCACTCTCCTTTCAACAATACCTGAGAATATTTTGCCTACAACACTAATTAAAGAGATACCTCGATAGTTGTTGCAATCTTTTCTGTATCCATGTTTGAAAATTGGCGTGATTACCGCTTTCGTGCAGTCAGACGGAACCTGTCCCGATTCCCACGCCTTTTCAATTATCCTGTGTAACCACTTGAGACCTGATATTCCACTGTATTTGACGAGTTCCGGCTTAATTTCATCCAACCCAGCCGCTTTACTGCACTGTAATCTACTGACCATTTTCTCCACTTCCTCAAATGAGATCCTGTTTCCATTGTCGTTCCTATCCCATTCTACCTGTAAATCCGATACATCATTGAACGTTTCACCTACATTGAGCAATTCCTCAAAATATTCCCTACTACTGCTCAAGGCATCCACAGGATTGACTAGCAGCTTTCCTGACCTGTCCAAAACACTTGTTAATTCCTCCTTCCCCTGCTTTAGAAGATTGCTAATTACGCTCCAAAATGGTTTTCCTGCGGCTTGGCCCAGAGATTCTAGCTTGTTTCCAAAGTCTTCCCCTGATTTCTGCTTGGATTCTGCAATTATCCGTTTGGCTTTGTTTCTTTCTTCAACATAACTTTCTCTGTCTGCCTGATTTCTAGTATGGAGCTATTTTTGATACGCCTTCTTTTTTTTTCTTTTTTTTTTTTTTTTTTTTTTTTTTTTACAGGCTGCCTTGACTGTGTCATTCCACCAGGCTGTCTGCTTCTTCCTGCCTTTACACACTACTGTTCCAAGACATTCTCTAGCTGTTTCCAGTAATGTGTCCCTGTACCTTGACCATTCCTCTTCCAGTGAATGTAAATCATTACATTCAACTAGCTGGTACCTTTCCGAGATCATTGTTATGTATTTTTGACTAATTTCCTTGTCTTGATGCTTCTCCACTCTTATCCTTCTACACATGGACCTGACTTTCTGCTCTTTTGACCCCAAAAAAACAATTTCACTGTAGATTAAATAATGATCAGTACCATCAAAGAACCCCCTGAAAACACGTGTGTCATTGACTGTCTTCCTCAATTCCTGGTCTGTTATTATATAGTCAATGGTAGGTCTGGTTCCCCTTCCTTCCCACGTATAGCGGTGAATGTCCTGATGCTTAAAGAAGGAGTTTGTGATAACTAAGCCCATACTGGAACAGAAATCCAGAGCTGTTTTCCTTTCCTGTTGGCCTCCATATCCTCTCCAAACTTACCCATAACCTTCTGTTCGATTTCCTATCCTGGCGTTGAAATCACCCATGAGTAAGACACCATCCTTATCCTTCACTCTAACAACTACATCACTAAGTGCGTTGTAAAATCTGTCCATCTCATCTTGATCTGTCCCTTCACAGGGTGAATAAAGTGCCACAATCATAATTTTCTTACTGGAGATGGCCAAATGTATCCACAACAGTCGTTCATTTACATACCTTATTGCATTTATGCTGGGTTCGATTTCTTTCCTGATGTAAAATCCTACACCCCACTGTGCTCTTCCTACTTTAACTCCTGACAGATGGACCTTGTATTCTCCGATTCGTCCTCTTTCTCTCTCCTTAATCTAACGTCACTAACAGCTAAAACATCTAACCCCATCATACTTGAAGCCTCCGCCAGCTCTACCTTCTTCCCATTGTGATCCATTGATATTAATAGCTCCCCATCTCATTCCAGATCGTTTGCCAAGTTGTATCGGAGGAGTCCCTGGCCTGTCAATTAGAGGTGGGACTCCATCACCTCCAAAGGTCCGAGGCATTTTGCTCTGATTGTTGCCAGCATGATATTGAAGTACCTGGGAAGCAGGTTGCTAGCCTTACTTGCCCAGGGCCCCACTGGGTTTTACCCCTAACGGTTGAGGGACTAACCGGTGGATTTGGTAGTCTTTGCCGTCTGAGCACAAAGGTGGCCACGACTCAGAATATGTCCGAGATGCCCAACCTTTTTCCAAAGTAACTGGTATCCCAACTGTCAGGACCACTTACTTGGCCACTCATACGTTGCCCGTGGTTCATGAACTAGGACGTGACTACAGGAACCCACACCATGAACCAGTACCAAGTGTAAAAAAATCAAATTTTTTAACCGCATACTTTCATCAAATTGGAGTGTGAAGCGTTACGAAACTAAAAACTCGCACGGAATGAAAAGTACACATTTACTTTTTTCATAGGCAAACCAAAGTTTATAAGGATAAAATTAGTTGATAAAACGATGTGGGATGGTCTTATATACCGTCCAAATTTTATACAACTAGAAAATCGGAAAAGTTTATTTTCCTCCTTTTTCGGCTCGGCCCTGCGGGCAGTGTCAACTTCCTGGGCACAGGCGACCCGATGTTTTCTGACTGTAGTGAAACGCGCGAAGCGAACTGTGCGGCGGACCCTGAGGTGTGAGCCCTCACCTTCCCCCACCACACGAAACCGGCGCAGGGCCACTGCGCATCCTGACGTCAGAGCTCACGCTACAACTGCTAGTAAAACTCCAGCGTGAATGCGGAACCTAAAATGAATGTTTTTCTGTATGTTTGTCCTGTATGCGTTCCTCGGTACGATGATTCACACATCGGGTCGCAAAATGACACACTGTAAACAATGCACACCCAGCTCCAGCTGTTGCTGGATTCAGAGTAACACTGTCACTTAAGGCGCGTTCACACGAGTCAAGTTTAGCTGAACGAGTTTGCTTGATCAACAAAAGCTGAAAGCGACTTGAACCAGTTTTCGTTCACACATTTCTACTGAAATCGGTCAAAATGGCTTTGAAATTAGCGGAGCGCGAAGTGGTGTGTACTCTTAACAGTTGTGCTACAAGTAGAGTCGAGAAAAAAGCGTTGTTTTTGGGTGCGTCAGTGGATATTAGTCAGGAACAGACTGGGAGCGTCGGAGGCTTTTTAAAAGGAACTAGCGTTAGAGGCCATGTAAGAATATCGAAACCATTTGAGAATTTCGGGAGAAAAATATATGACACCATTCAGAAATATATCTGCTCTTTTATACCAGAACAATTTGGGCACATACAATTCCTCTGCTCCCATTCCACCCTTTTTATTTGGACGCTAATGAGTGTTATTTTATGTACATTGTTCCGATTGTTTTTATTTTGTTTTTTACGTTGGCCGTGATTAAACCGTTAATGTCCACACTTTCCCGCACATTTTTATTTTCGTAAGTATCCATACGATGACTCCACGGGCATTCTCGCTTATGGTACAGTTCTTTAAAAAATCACGCTTTCTGACCACTTGAGACTCATTCTGTGAGATATTTGAAAACGCAATCAATCGGCAATGAAGTTTTAAAACAGCTAGCGGGTTTTGTAACTACGTGGTTCAGCTCAAAGTTGAAACACCACTTGAACGGAAAAGTTTGACTCGGTCAATCTTTTCTTGATCCACTAAAAAGTTGATTAACTCAATAGAAACGGACGTTCACACGAGGATTTTCATTCAGCATTTGCTGATCAAGTAAACTCGTTCAACTGAACTTGGCCCGTGTGAACGCGCCTTTAGAAACACAATTTTTCTGTGTGTCTAAAACGGTTCAGTGCGACGTGCGTGTTTTTCATTTATTTTTAAGGATATATAAGATCAGCTTTCAGCTTATAAGAACAATAATTGTGAAACCCAGTGTTTCGTTTCCTAATAATTTTTTCCAGTGCAATCGGATGTTTTGTATGTAAGGGACTTTTTTGTTTTCCCGTACCTCACTCGATGGGCAATGAGTCGACATTACGAAAGTACATGAGCCGGGGGAACCCCAGGTACACCTGCAAACGCTGTGGAAAGTGCAGCTCTCGTTAATTCATAGCTACGTGCTTCATTTCAGCTGCCTCATGATCCCAAGTATTGATATGATTCATGTATTCAATATTACGTTATACATAAATTCAAGCAAAACGAATCACATAGATAAAAACACCGAAAAACCAAGAAAGAAAGTAAAAATCCTTCAAGGCCCGGGGCATTAGCGTGAAGGATGCGTGAGCGCATCTGCAGTAAGTGTGCTGCGCACTTCACTCTAAAGCACATTCCCTAGATCATAGGGATGTCAAATTCTGTGATATGCCAGTGTAGTATACATGTATTTCTGAAGAAGACTGGTTTATATCTGTGGAAACCGTGGCCAAAAGTTTATTAAACAACTATTACTGCAACTGGTTGGCTGCTTATTAATTTGTTATCCTGTAAGCGTTGCTGAGACGCAGTCATGTTTAAAATATTGAATAATGGCTGGCTTCTTCGAAGATAAGTGATGGACCTTTTTGTAAGCACTGCATCCTTTTTGCACTAGGATGTATTGGTAAAGGTGACTATTCCATGAGAAACGCTTCAGTAATAAGTCAGCCCTCCAAAAATTGGAAAGATGCTGTTAATAAATTCCAAGAACATTCTAAGAAAGGTTACCATATTTCTGCTGTAGTTTCAAGCTGATAATTTTCAGAAAATTGATTCGGGTAAAATAAAGGACATTACAAAAGGTTTGCACAAAAAAAAAAAAAAAAAAAAAAAAAAAAAAAAAAAAAAAAAAAAAAAAAAAAAACGGGCTGCCTTGCTGCCTACCACAGAGTGGTGGAGAGAGTGGACTACCCCTACGAGGACATAACGATAGTGGACCCATTACCCCTGGTATTCCCAACAACAAAGACGGAAAAATTTGAACCTTAATAAGATATCGTGCAAAATATTATGAAGAATTAAAAAATACTTTTAAACAGCTCAAGAAATGCCACTTACTTAAGTCCTGAAATCCAGAACGATGTTATAAATACACGTGGCGAACTGATTCAAGAGAAATTAGTGAAAGATATCAACAGTGCTGAGTCTTTTTCTGTTATCTGAGATGAAACACTTGATGTATCTAGACAGCAGCCGTTTTCATTTCGTATAAGATATGTAAAAGAATAAGAATTCGACCTTCCTGTACTAAGGAAGATCTTGTTACCTTCTTTCCACTAACCGATCTGTGTGGCGAGAATGTTTCTGCCAAAATTATTGATTCGTGCAATACTTTGGGCGTTGATTTAGAGAAATTGGTAGGTCAGGGATATGGTGGAGATTCACCAATGAGCGGGTGTAATACAGGAATACAAACTAGAATGTCAGAGCTCCATCCAAAGGCAATGCACGTTCACTGTTCAAGCCATTGTCTGGATCTGTTCCCCAGTAACTCTCTTAATGTTCCACTCATTACTTGAGTCTTGTTGTTGTAAAGGAAGTCAACCAAGTTTACAGGCACAATACTCAAGCCGGAAATCTTTTAAAAGAAAATACAATAAATATCCTACCCAGTTCAAAAAAAAAGGTTGTTGGCTATCTGTGACACTAGAATAATAGAGCAGCAAGCTTCAGTGAACATTTTTGTTGAACATCTTCCAGCAGTTGTTAAAAGCCTTCAAGTACTGTATCGACACTTCTAGCTGCTATAGAAAGTAGTAGCTTTACAGTGGCTTTCTAGTTACTGAATATGTTTCTAGCTTTAAAATTTTCGACGTATCTTCAAAATCCGCTACACACTTTGTCCTCAGCTCTTAAATTTCGTGCTGAAATTCTTCGGAAATTGAAAGACCTTCGTTATGAAGGTACATTTGAGAGTTTATTTCACAAGATACTAGATACCGTTGCTGGATGACAAAAAAGTGAGGAAAATAGAAGTAAAGTTGAATGTTCGCGCATACCTTTTCTTCAGAATCAATCAATGCAAGTGTTTAAAAGCGCAGTTTGATCTGCTGAGGCCAAAAAGAACTGCGCCGCGCGGGAATAGCCGAGCGGTCTGGAGCGCCACGTTGCCGATAGCGAGGCCTCCCGCGTCGGAGGTTCGAATCCTTCCTCTGGCATGGATGTGTGTGTTGCCCTTAGGTTAGTTTACTTTAGTTTAAGTAGTTTGTAAGATACGGACTAATAACCACGCAGTTGAGTCCGATAGATTTACAAACATTTGAACATTTGAAAAGAACTGCGTACCTTAATTAGAACCGAAGATATGGTAAAACAAACGATTAAAATATTCAGTGCGAGGACAGGAGAATGGAAAAGCTGGTAGAGTCTGACCTCGGGGAAGATCAGTTTGGATTCAGGAGGAACGTAGGAACCCGGGAGGCAATACTTACTTTACGTCTTATGTTAGAAGATAGATTAAGGAAAGGCAAACCTACATTTCTAGCTTTTCTAGATTTGGAGAAAGCTTTTAACAATGTTGATTGGAATACACTCTTTCAAATTCTGAAGTCAGCAGGAGTAAAATATAGGCAACGGTAGGTTATTTACAAAACCAGACCGCAGTTATTACACTCGAAGGGCGTGAAAGAAAAGCATTAGTTGGGAATGGAGTAAGGCAGGGTTGTACCCTTTTTCCGATGTTATTCAATTTGTACATCGAGCAGGCGGTGAAGGAAACCAAGCAAAAATTTGGAATAGGAATTAAAGTTCAGGGTGAAGAAATAAAAACATTGCGTTTTGCTGATGACATTGTAATTCTGCCAGAGACAGCAAAGGGCCTGGAAGAGCAGTTGAATGGAATGGACAATGTGTTGAGGAGAACGTATAAAATGAACATTAACAAGAGCAAAACAAAAATAATGGAATGCAGCCTTAGGAAATCGGACGATGCTGAAGGAATTAGATTAGGTGTAACGAAACAATAAATGTGGTAGATGAGTTTTGTTCTGCATATAAAATGCAGAATGACAATGGGAGGAAAAGCATTTTTGAAAAAGAGAAATTTGCTAACATCGAATATTAATTTAAGCATAAGGAAGTCCTTTCTGTAAGCATTTGTGTGGAGTGTTGCCTTGTACGGGAGTGAAACATGGACGATAAACAGAGCGGACAGGAAGAGAATAGAGGCTTTTGAAATGTGGTGCTACAGAAGAATGCTGAAGATTAGGTGGGTAGATCGCGTAACTAATGAAGAGGTACTGAATAGAATTGGTGAGAAAAGGAATTTTTGGCATACCCTGACTAAAAGAAGGGATCGTTTGGTAGGACACATTCTTAGACAGCGAGGAATTGTGAATTTAGCATTGGAGGGAAGTGTGTGGGGTAAAAATCACAGAGGAAGACCAAAAGATGGATACAGTAAGCAGATTCAGACAGATGTAGGTTGCCGTTCTTATGTGGAGATGAAGAGGCTTGCTCAGGACAGAGTAGGGTGGAGAGCTGCAACAAATCAGTCTCCTGACTGAAGACCATAACAACAACAACGGACAGAAGGATACCGCTTTTGAATAAAAATAAAGGATGCAGGGACGTAAGTTAATTCTGATACTTAATGACAAATCTGCGAATGAACACCTTTCGTTTAAAGCAAAAATGAAGGAAGTCGGTCGGATAGAACGGTCTGACCGACTGACTTTAGTTTACTGCAAGGACGTCCCCGTAAGAAATATACGGAAGGAAATCGCGTTTGAGTATAGGAAAAGGAAGGCGAGAGTTACGTAAAATCTGATACTTGATGACATATCTGTCGATGAATGCATTTCGTTTAAAAGAAAAATGAAGGAAATCGTCCGGGTAGTTTGGTCTGGTCGACTGACTTTAGTTTTCGTGGATTCGTTTAATGTACAAAACTTGAAAAATCATCGCTCGCAGCTAAGGAGGTATTTGAATCTGTTATCGATGTACGTAGATAGGTAAAGAAGCAAACAGAAAGACAACCATCCAATCGACTCTCGTGAAGTGTGTTATAGAAGAGCAGTATTTCTGCCAGCAGTAGATGGACTCATTGTAAATCGGTAGAAGAGATTTCATCGACACAAGGATTTCTTATCTTCAATCGAAATAGTGTTACCCATTAACTGACATAATGGGGATGTAGATAAGCTATCCCAACTGAAAGTTTACTTTGAGAATAGGGTATCTCAAACCGGACTTGAAGCAGAGTACACATTCTGGTGTGACAAATGGCTTTGTCAGGAAGAATCTCTCCTCCCTACAAGACTTACGTTGGTTATTGATACTCGTGACAAGAACTGCTACTCAGACATCAATATCTTTTGTGTGTACTTGCGTCCCTGCCAGTATCAACATGAGAAGCTGAGAGCGCATGAAACGAGTGGAGAACTACTTGCGGAACACAGTGGGCAAAAAAAGATTAACTGGACCAGCGTTGATGTCCGTACATCATCCTCTGAAGATGTCTCAAATGTCATGGCGACGGAAGGATAAAGAAGACTTGTACTATAGTTCTGTGGCATTTATATGTTATTCACTTTTAATAAATGCTTTCCTCAATTTTGTATATAAAATACTGCAGTGTTTGTAAGAAGGTCTTACAAACGCAAACTACGTACATAAAATATTTAAAAAATATGCTAAATTTGTTTTTAGAATAAATGGATAAACATGATCCTTTGTAAATTTCTCTTTAACAAGCCGCCCTCCCCCCGTTCGTTTTGACTATATCCTGGCTACGTTACTGGAAAATGTTATGACCTTGGACCAAGGGGTTCAACAAGTTCCTTTTTATTCCTTGGATTTTGACTTTGTCAGGCAGACAAATTTTCGATTGGATTTAGGCATAACAGTAATCCGATGAACTTTCAACCATCTCCTGCAAAATTTTGCAGCGTGGCATGGAGTACCATCTTGCTGAAAGAAGTCCTGTCTCCAGGGGCGCACACAGAATTTTTTTTCGGGGGGTGAGGGCAAATCGGAAATCTCATTTTACCTAGTCTGACTTTATATTGATTTGATTTGATTTTCTCAGGAAAGCCAAAACAGTCTTCGTCCAACCCGCCACTGCCCGCACCGAAACAAAGTTTATTGTGCGGTATCGCTCCCTGTATATCTAGTAAAGCCAACCAATGCCCTTGAACAGTGTAAGGAGTCCCTTTACCAGTTCTTTATTAGACACAATTTCTTCGGGTCTGGTTGTCCCAAATGTTCTGTGCCTTTTACTCTCCAAAGCAATGCATTCGAAGATTAGATGTGATGCATTTTCATCACCGTCATCACAGATCCTACATTTAGGGTCATCTTCTGTTATTCCCATTGTACGTAGGTGTTTTTGAAATTCCCTGTTAGCAATCCAACCATGAGTCTAATCTCTCTCCTGTTCAGTCCTAGGACTGCAGAGCTTCTTATAAAACATGGCTTTGGCATCATTACCTTGCCATCTTTTTGTTGATGGACTTTGGTCCAATATTCTACGTGCTGTCTTCTGAGCCACTTACGTAGCTCCAATTTGATCATTGCCTTGATGATTGTCAGGACAGGTTCCGGTCCAATAAATGGAGTCTCTGCCCCTCATCCTGGCTAATCTGTCGGCATGTTCGTTGCCACTGATCCCCGAGTGGCCAGGGACACACAATAGGTTTCCTCTATTGCTTTCCCCTAGCTCCACCAGAACCCTGTGACATTCTGCAACAATTTTAGACCTCGTTGCAGGAGCTGCCAGCGATGACAGGGCTGCCTGGCTGTCTGAATAGATATAGATGCTACGGTCTTTGTAGCACCTACGCAAATTCTCCTCCACACACGCCCTGATGGCAGTGATATCGGCCTGGAATACTGAGCACAGTTTCCCTAGAGAGATGACGCCCTCCAGGCTTGGCTGCACCCCGTATACCCCGGCCCCAACGCCTTGGTCTGATTTTGACCCGTCAGTGAACCAGACTATATCCCCCGTACGGTGTCGAACTATTTTCTCCCACTGCTCCCTACTTCCAATTGTTATATTGAAAGGCTTGTTGAAGCAGTATAATATATTCCTATATTTACCTCAATCACTATTTTAGTGTGTGATTTTGGATATCCCAAAGAGTTCCAGTTTTTGCCAGTTTTGAGTCTGTATGCACCAGCTGCTGCCTCCATCTTGACCCAAAGGTGTAATGGGGGCATATCCAACATGGTTTCCATCCCAGCAGTTGGTGTGCTGCTAATTCCGCCTGTTATAGCTAAGCAGGGTAATCTCTGCACCTTACCAAGCTCCTTAGCAGCAACCTGCTGTTCTACCTTTTTCCACCACACGACCGCCCCATAGTTGATTCTGGGTCTTATCACCGTGTTGTATATCCAGTGCATACCCTTGGGGCTCAGGCCCCAATTTTTGCCACAAGCTCTCCTGGTACTTACCAGAGTACCTTTTGCCTTGGAGCAAATATTCCTGATGTGAGGAATAATTATATAATTAGTTATATTTATATCAGTTACATTATTTGTATCAATTATATTATTTACCTAAATTTTGTGTACCTGTATCAGTCGTACTGATCACCCAGGCTGTGTCAGACACATACAAAAGACAATCGAGCTCTCTCTAATTCGGTCACAACCGAGGGCGTGTACAGGGTTATCTTTCAGAGGGGGGGCGAGCAAGTCTGGATGCTAATTTTATCTTCCACGAGTTTTTACGTTATAATATAAATACTTACTAGATTTAAACTTTTTACAGGGCACACAGATGGACAAGAACCGATTTGTTGCTTTATTCGCCTTAAATTTTCCATAAACGTGTTAGGATCTCTGTCTGCAAAACTAATAGTTAAATATTTATTTAATATACACGCTCAGTGTTAGTGGAGTGTCAGTTGAACAACAAATACAGCAACGAACTGAACACACTAACAGAATGTTTAATACTTCCTTTTATCATAATATGACATATTATTAAATTGAACATATAACAACAAAATGTAATGTGGAAAATTACAGTACTTTATCGTCACAGATTATAAGATAAATGGTCAGAGATATTATGTATCGAAAACATGATGATACATACGTAATATTGTTCTGACTATTTTGCTCTTTGAATTTACTGCACATTGTCCTTTTCCTATATTCTGGCTGAAGCATTAAAGAGTGGGCATCAATTGTGCTTTTTGTTTCTCAAAAGTTCGTTTGTGTAAAATTTATCATCAGAATATATGTTTAAAGGGTCATCCTAGTTTTCATTTCATGATAGTTGAAGTCATCCTGTGTTATCTTTTCAGATGTGTACTTAATTTCAGGTAGAAATCTCATCGTGTACTATCCTTGCAATGATCTCTCTCGGTTAATTTTTAAAGTCTTACTGCTGATCTCTATCTGACATGTCTTGTGAGCTTAATAAACACTTTCAGTTATTCACATAGGTCGGTAATGAATTTTCTATATTTAATTAAGCTCCGCGATATAACTAGTATTTTATGAGGCACAAAGCCGCCTCAAGTTTGTAGCACCCTAAAAATTTACAGGACTCAAAATTTCCCATTTTAAGTAATTTCCTATCAGTGTAAAATTGACCAGTTTTAATATTGCAGTCTCTGGTCAGTGGAATCACCGACGTAAAATTATAAAATAAGTAATATAATAAAAAAACCTGCAGATTGAAATAACTCGAGATCCTTCATATTATTCTTTTTTATTATTTTGTTGCAAGTGTAACATAGTTTACAAAGAAATGTTTACATCAGTATGTCGGTTAGCAGGCAAGTGTGCCAGACCATTCCGCCTCCCTCAATCTTCGGACGCCAGTGAGTTTTCAGGCGACGCGAGAAGTCAAAACGTCACAACTGCAAGTTGACACAGGAAGGACAGCAAGTATTCGAAGAAATGTTCCAAAGTTTGGGAAGAACGATCGCGAACGTGCCTCTAGTGTTTCGACTGCGTTCTTCGGCTCGCCACTATGGTCAACAAATCTCCCACTTCTTCTTCCACCTCTCGAATTCACCTCTTACAACACTTTCTGAATTTGGGCGGTCATTACTGTAGGTGCGAATAGTAGACTGTATATGTGAAAAGTTCACATTTTTAATGAATTCCGGGATAAGGTTTTGCAACTTAAGACACTCATTGTGATGTCAGGAAAAAAGTTGCGACAGTTCACTGTGCAACAGCTCAGTGTACGGAGAGGAAGTAAAATGCGGAACTATTCCTCAGGTGTTGCCTAAGGAGTGTTCTCATGGAGTTGTCTCACCACCAGACGTGGCGGTCGTCTGTCGACATCAAGCTCTTCACACACAGGGCTCTGCAATCTCTTGAAATTGTTGGCGGGATTCATCCACAGCATTTTGCCATTATGTTGTCGACATTTTCTATCTGGAACGAGACAGATTATACATCTTTACTTCTATAAGTACAAGTCAGAAAAGTAAAAAGTGATGTAAATGCATATTGAGAATATACATAAAAATTATTTACATAAGCATTAAGGTAAAAACAGTTTGTTTCATGTTGATATTACAGTTTCCATCGTGAACTAAAGAGAAGTAGAATTATGATATGTGAAATAAGAGGTATTTGTTTGTGATTAAAATACAAGAAAAGGGCCACAGGTATATAACTTTACCTGTTTCGTTGCTTCAGTAGTGTCAAGTTGTGGGGACTGCAGAGATTGGAAGTAGAAGGGAAGCAAATGATTAGACGACACACGAGGTAGAAATTAATTCACACTTGCAGGTAGCAGTTAGTAGCTCATTTGCATGTAATGAAATAGTCGAGTGTTTTGTACTTAAATTCTCCAGTGTGGGAACAATTGGCATAAGCAAGTCTTTAAATCCAAGAGTCAACACAGTTTCAGCCGACCAGTTGCATAAAATAGTTTACATCTATAAACCTTTACCCAGGTTTCGGCAAAATTAATTTTGCCTTCTTCAGAAGGATACCTAATGAAAACGTGACACACAAATATGAAAAATAGTAAAATACAAAGGTGAAATTAATGGTTTCATGGAAGTTGTTATTTACAGTATTTAACAACTTCATGAAACCATTAATTTCACTAAAGAGGTTCAAAATGAACATGCCGAGCTCAACTTCCTCGATCTAAAATTGGCCATAGTAAACGACAGTATAGCATTCGACATATACCGCAAGCCAACATATTCCGATATGATTATTCCAGCTCATTCTGCACACCCACGTTCACATAAATTAGCCTTTTTTCATTCCGCTATCAATCGTGCTTTCACAACTCCCCTGTCGCCTGCTAACTTAGAAAAGGAGATTAACACAATAAAATCCATAGCCATCAATAACGGGTACGATACAAATGTAGTGCAACGCATCGTTGATCAAAAGACTTCCCAACAGTTTTCAACATTGCTCAGTAGCAAATCGCACCTGGATAAAAATGACAGTCAGAGGTTCATTTCTATTCCGTTTTTAGGCAATGTATCGTACAGATTACAACGTCTATTGACGAAGAAATACGATTGCAAGGTAACTTTTTCTACTAACAATAGTTTAAAGAAAAATCTTGTTCATACACTTAAGACTTAGTAGATCCTGTTTCCAATTCTGACATTTACAAAATAATATGTAACAACTGTCCCTGTTATTACATAGGACAGACAGGAAGAGCAATCAAGGTGCGGTATAAAGAACATCTACTAGGGAGGGCAGGACGCAATGTACACAATTCTACCTTTGCGGAGCATTTGCTTGTAGCAGATCATGTCCCTAAATCGTTGGAAGACACTGTAATTTTGCATAGAGAAGCCAAGGGAAGGAAACTTGATTTATGGGAAGAATATGAAATTTTAAAACACCTCATCATCAACGATGGTAATATGCTGAACGACCAACTCCAACCTGCAAGTAGACATTACCTAGAAGGTTTCAAACCTATACTGTTTTAGACATTTGTTAATGCAATACTTGTTCCTGCATGGTGTTTATTGTCCTCAAAATTCTAGCGTTGCACCTGTTTATAGTGTTATACTGTTGTGATGCTTAATGTGTATCATCAGATTTCTTGTGGCGCCCTTGTTTATGTTTTTCTGGTGTTGTGATGTGTGGTGTTTGTACCGTTCCCTCCCACCGGGTGCGTGCTGTTTGTTTGTAGTTTGTGGTGCATGCACTATGTCTGGCCGCTGAATATTTTCTAACTTTTCTTTCTCTATTTTTTGCGTGTTCGCACGTATATATATTCTGCCACCCACATAGCTCGGCTCCAGACTTCTTTGCATCTTATTTCCCATTTTATTTTATGATTCCTTCAGTATCATATTACATACAGTTCCCGTTTGTCAAATTCATTCGCGTCCGCTACTGCGCGCACGCCCATCAGCCCTCTTGGCGCCACCTAGTGCGGGCGCACGCCACTAGGGCTCTATCGCCTTTGTCAGTTCGCAGTGCTCACTCGACATGTGTGGACATGCTCCAAAATTTTACAATGTGACTTTGTTTTAAATTTTAAAATTTTAATCTATTGACATGGAGTCAGCCACATTTTAACAACTTTTTAATGTGAGCTTTATTGTAAGTACATTTTCACCTATACTGGAATTTAATTTATTACGTTAAAAACACCTTTGTATTGTACTATTTTTCATATTTGTGTGTCACGTTTTCATTAGGTATCCTTCTGAAGAAGGCAAAATTAATTTTGCCGAAACCTGGGTAAAGGTTTATAGATGTAAACTATTTTATGCAACTGGTCGGCTGAAACTGTGTTGACTCTTGGATTCATCTTCTTTACATATAGGTATAACAACAGAATGGGGTTTGGAGAACTGTATGTATTCCCACACATAGCCACAAGTTGAACCGTAGGACGATAGTTGCTGACTTTTGAGCAGTTCACGCTAATGTAAGGTATTTGGCTTATACCATTAAAAATATTAATATTCGTACTATATACCCTAATGCTAATATTTGATGCACTTACTTACGAAAAAGTTATGGCATACTTCGTGTTTTTAAAGAATTTGGTAGTTCAAATGTTCAAATGTTTGTATAGTCTATGGGACTTAACTACGGGGTCATCAGTCCCTAAACTTACAAACTACATATGAACTACTTACGAACTAGGACGGCACAAATATCCATGCCCGAGGGGGGATTCGAACCCCCGACCGTAGTGGCCGTGCAGACCGTGACTGGAGCGCCTCAGTCTCCTCGGCCACCGCGGCCGGCAATTTGGTAGTTGCTAGTTGCTGTATTGAGAAGGTAAGACGCTATTTTACAGTTATGTATATGATGGGATATTACATTTATACAGTCGATTTTTAACATTAGCTATTTCAGGCAGCCTTTTTTAAGTATTTGATGCTATGAAATATCTATAAATATTGTTAAATACAGCAGGCACTCAAACAAAGACGTAAAGTGTTGTGAAACTCTTCCGAAATTAAAGTTTGTACAAAATGGTAGCGGGGGTAAAATGTAGGGAGCGAAGAGTTATATTCAACCTATAAAAAAATCAGACAGCGGTTATTAGAGTCGAAGGGCAAGAAAGGGACGCAGAGGTTGGGAAGGGAGTAAGACAGGATTGTAGCCTTTCCCCAATGTTGTTCAATCTGTACACTGCGCAAGCAGTGAAGGAACGGAAGGAGAAATCTGCAGATGGAATTAAAGATCAGGGAGAAGAAATAAAAACATTGCGGTTTGCCGATGACATAGTAATCCTGTCAAGAGACCGCAAAGGATCTGGAAGAGTAATTGAATGGAATGCACAGTGTCTTGAAAGGAACGTATAAGATGAACATTAACAAGAATAAAACGAAGGTAATGGAATGGAATGTCAGAAAATCAGGCGATGCGAATGAATTAGAGTAGGTAATGAGGCAATAAAAGTAGTAGATGAATTTTGTTATTTGGGTAGCAAGATGGCGGAAATAAAGAAGATATAAAATGCAGAATGACTATGGGAAGAAAAGCGTTTCTAAAGAAGCGAAACTTGTTAATATGCAATATTAATTTAAATGTTAGGAAGTCCTTTCTGAAAGCATTTGTCTGCAGTGTAGCATTGTATGGGAGTGAAACGTGGACGATGAGTTCAGATAAGAAAATGATAGCTTTTGAAATATCGTGCTACATACGAATGATGAAAATTAGATGGGTAGATCACATGACTAATGAGGAGGTGCTTAACCGAATTGGGGAGAAAAGGGAGTTTCTGGCATATCCTGACCAAGAGAAGGGATAGATTAGTTGGACACATTTTGAGATATCAAGGAATTGTCAACTTAGCATTAGAAGGAAGCGTGTGGGGTAAAAATCGTAGAGTGAGACTAAGGGACAAATATAGTAAGCAGATTCAAAAGGATGTAGGTTGCCGAACGTATTCTCAGATGAAGAGACTTGCACAGGACTGGGTAGCGTGGAGAGCTGCATCAAACCAGTCTGCGGACTGAAGACCACAACAACAACAACAACATTGGTGAGAAAAGGAAGCTTTGGCATTCCGTGACTAAAAGAAGGGATCGCTTGGTAGGACACATTCTTAGACATCGAGGAGTCGTAAATTTAGCATTCGAGGGAAGTGTGTGGGATAAAAATCGCAGAGGGAGACCAAGAGACGCGTATAGTAAGCAGATTGAAGTATATGTGGGTTGCCGTTCTTCATATGGTCAAATGTTTGTATAGGTTATGGGACTTAACTACGGGGTCATCAGTCCCTAAGCTTACAAAGTACTTATGAACTAGCTAAGACTAAGGACGGCACAAATATCCATGTCCGAGAGGGGATTCGAACCCCCGACCGTAGTGGCCGTGCAGACCGTGACTGGAGCGCCACAGTCCCTTCGGTCACTGCGTCCGGCTTGTCGTTCTTATGAGGAGATGAAAAGGCTTGCTCAGGAGAGAGTAGGGTGGAGGGCTGCATCAAACCAGTCTCCGGACTGAAGACCATAACACACATAACAAAAATTTACACACAACCGATAGTTGCTGCGAGTTTGAGTTCATCAGAGACGAGTGTATCGTCAGGCGTGCCCCAGGGGAGTGTGATAGGACCGCTATTATTTTCTATCTATATAAATGATCTGATGGACAGAGTAAGTTGTAATTTGCGGCTGTTTGCTGATGATGCTGTGGTGTATGGGAGGGTGTCGTGTATAACTGACTGTAATAGCATACAGGATGACTTAGACAAAATTTCTAGTTGGTGCGAAGAATGGCAGCTAGCTCTCAATGTAGAAAAATGTAAGGTGATGCGCATGAGTAGAAAAAACAATCCTATAATGTTCGAATACAGCATTAGTAGTGTAGTGAGCTTCTTGATGCTGTCGCGTTGTTCAAATATCGAGGCGTAACACTGCAGAGCGATATGAAATGGAACGAACATGTAAGGACAGTTGTGAGTAAGGCGGACAGCCGACTTCGGTTTATTGGGAGAATTTTGGGAAGATGTACTTCACCTGTAAAGGAGACCGCGTATAAAACTCTTTTACGACCACGTCTTGAGTATTGCTCAAGTATTTGGGACCCGCACGCAGATCGGTTTGAAGGAAGACATAGAGGCGGTTCAGAGACGAGCAGCAAGATTTGTTACCGGTAGGTTCGACCAATGCGCGAGTGTCACGGAAATGCTCCGGCAACTCAGTTGGGGATCGTTGGAAGAGAGACGACGTTCTTTTCGTGAATTTCTGTTAAGTAAATTTAGAGGTCCGGAATTTGAAGCTGAGTGTAGTACGATCTTGCTGCCGCCTACTTACATTTCGCGTGGTGATCACAAAGACAAGATAAGAGGAATTAGGGCTCGTACGGAGGCATATAGGCATTCTTTTTTTCCTCGTTCAATTTGGGAGTGGAATAGGAAAGGAAATGCCTAGTAGTGTTACAGTGTACCCTCCGCCACGCACCTTACGGTGAATTGCGGAGTATGTATGTAGATGTAGATGAAGCTGTTTTGTAGATATATATTTAGATGAGAGATAGTTTTCGCGAATGTATCGAATGTTAGGCACACGTAAAGTTGCCGCCGAGGTGCTCTTCAGTTCTGGCGCTGTTTGTCGGCCGCTGCCGGCGCTGTGGTTCTCGCTGAGGGCGGCGTTTTCTCCGCCGGCTGCGGTGAAACTGCGGCGCGCCGTGGAAAGCGGCCGAGCTGAGCCAACCCACTGCTGCTGCTGCTGCCGCTGGCCGAGGCGCGGCCGCTCAGGCGCGGTGTAGTGGTCTGCAGAATACTACACAACTGCTGCCGGTTTGTGACTGGCGTTAGCGTCATCCTCATGGAACTATAGGTCTATTGCAAACATGAGAGTGAAGGATGCAGATTGCGGTTATGTTAACGTTTGTGTTGTTGTTGTGGTCTTCAGTCCGGAGACTGCTTTGATGCAGCTCTCCACAATACCCTACCCTGAGCAAGCCTCTTCAACATAAGAACGGCAACCTACATCTGTCTGAATCTGATTACTGTATCCATCTCTTGGTCTTCCTCTGCGGTTTTTACCCCACACACTTCCCTCCAACGCTAAATTCACAATTCCTTGATGTCTAAGAATGTGTCCTACCAATCTATCCCTTCTTTTAGTCAAGGTATGCCAGAAATTTCTTTTCTCTCCAATTCTGTTCAATACCTCCTCATTAGTTACGCGATCCACCCACCTAATCTTCAGCATTCTTCTGTAGCACCATATTTCAAAAGCCTCAATCCTCTTCCTGTCCGCACTGTTTATCGTCCATGTCTCACTCCCATACAAGGCAACACTCCATACAAATGCCTTCAGAAAAGACTTCCTTAGGCTTAAATCAATATTCGATGTTAACAAATTTCTCTTTTTCAAGAACGCTTTTCTACCCATTGCCATTCTGCGTTTTATATCCTCTGTACTGCGACAATCATTTGTTATTTTACTGCCCAAATAACAAAACTCATCTACCTCCTTTATTGCTTCGTTTCCCAATCTAATTCCTTCAGCATCACCTGATTTCCTTACACTGCACTCCATTACCCTAGTTTTGCTCTTGTTAATGTTGATCTTATATGCACCTTTCAGCACACTGTCCATTCCCTTCAACTGCTCTTCCAGGTCTTTTGCTGTGTCTGAGATTATTACAATGTCGTCGGTTTACATCACCATAAAATCACTTGTTGGTAAATATATGGGAGCTACAGTAGCTACTCTGGCCATCAGTCCCTGCGCTTACAAGCCACTCGAACGAACTCACGCTAAGGACAACAGATCCTGTTATTTCTGAGGGAGAGGACTCGAACCTCCGACGGCGACCAGTCCACCGCGGCACGTCATTATAAATTAGTAAAAACAATGAACTGAAGAAGCAAACAATTGTTCCAAATGTGCTGGTCCACCCAGTAATCCAGTGGGGTCAGATCTGGTGACGTCGGCGACAAGGAGAAAATGTTCAAATGTTTGTTAGGCCCGTAAAAACGCGAGTTGGCGAATGAAGTTATTTAAACTTGCGGCACATACGTAATGCGACAAGTAGCTGCTGAACATGGAGCAGCAAAGTTCTTTTCTGTTTAGCAGATGAAACGCGAGACATTTTTAAAAAAACAGATCAGTTCTCCATCGTCTTGCGCTTCACCTCGCATTTGTTGAAGTCACTGACAGAACAGGCAAACGTTTCGCAGAAACTTTGCTAGACACTGTGACATTGACATATAACTTGTTATCTGCAGGGCCCACAGTGTTAGTGATGTCGTACATCGACATTTTAATAATAACAATTATATAATTTCAACACTGTATATTTTAATTGCCTACATGCAATTAAAAATACAAATAATTTGCTAAACGATCAAACGGATTTCAAGCACAAAAATTATTTCGATAATTTTATTCATATTCTAGTGCATGACCACGGATAAATAATCGTACTGAAAATCATAGATAATAGCACAACAAAATTATCAAAGATAAAATATCCCAACATATTTCTTTCAATTTTAAATAAAAGCGTTGCCTCATAGATATATATTCTCTGTGCAAATAATGTAAGCATATTACATCTCTGTAGAGCTGTCAAGTAAATGTCAAAATCTGTAACATGATAAAGATGCTGCATGACAGCACAATAATATTAGTTACGTGATATTAATATTATATATATATATATATATATATATATATATATATATATATATATATATATATATATATATAAGAAGAAGAAGAAGAAATAATAATAAAATTTATCACGTCACAATAATATTGAAATGAACAATATAACAGAATGTGGTACGTATAAAACAAGTAGGCAGCATAGTAGTAAATTTTATAAAAACTTATGTATTGCAGGCGTAACACCTGAAGATGACTATTAAGTCGAAATAAGCTTATCGTGTAAATAATAGGAATTAAAATATACAGTGTTGAAATTATATAATTGTTATTATTAAAATGTCGATGTACATTGACATATCTTTATCTTCGTGGACCGCGATACGGCAACTGCAATGCAATGAGTGGACAATTTAAGGGGGTTCAAGCAGAATTGAAGAAGAGATGTCCACTAAACTTATGAACTAGCTTATACTAAAGACGACACAATCGTACTTTAGCCGCGCGCCGCCATGCACGCACGGCGCGGCGTTCTTACGACGTCAGCCACGAGCGCCCTCTGCTGCAACTCCGCTCGTGGCCACCACTGAACTGCATCGGCCACTTGGGGATCAGATAGGCACCAGTGAAAACTTGCCTATCGGATAGGCACTAGGAGTCATCAGTAGGCACGCCTCTCTCTATCTAATCTATGTATCAGCATTCTGCAGTCAAGAACTATGTAAAAGTTAAGTATTACTAAGTCTCTAAGAAATATATATCTCGTTCTAATTTACTCTAGTGTTTCTAGTTTCTGCTGCCCCACTGGCTGGTCACCTCCGTACCTGTGTCGGTCTCTCTCTACTCGGCCACCGACACCCAGTATAACCGGCGGAAACGAGACACAAAAAATACATTAATTAATAAGAGTGTCTGAAACCTTTTTAGGAAAAAAATTTAGGTACTGCCGGTTTCCGAATCACTTACCTTCAGCATCACAGTCCAACGCGTTGCCCACTACGCTACGGCTAGTAGTTACAACTTGCGTTCATTACTCTCATACTATTCATGGCAGTTGTTAACTGATGCTAATATGGCATTCGTAAACATTAGATTATCATTTATCGTACGAAGAACTACATGTTTTCGTTAATTATTCAGTGCACCATTGCTCTGAACTGACAACGTGTAAGTTACAATAAGAAAATCATCAAATACGCAACGCAAGATGGATGGCGTATGCCAGAGATAGTTCTGAGCGAGGAATGGTACGTGACATCTGCGAACGGCTGGTTTCCGTTAATTCAAAGGAGGATATCAAAACTCGTTATTTTTGCAAATACCTCTCAAACGATATGAGGTACGAATAAAACATAAGGGAACAAAGTTTTAGAGAATTTTATCCTCTACTAATTCGTTTATTCAGTGTTCGCGTCAGATGAACGGTTTATTTGCAATTAAAATTACATAACAAACGGCTTTTTTTTTTTTTTTTTTTTTTTTTTTTTTTTTTTTTTTTTTTGGTATTACTAACGTATTTCTTGTCCGAAACATTTCAAAAAGCGGAGTTTTGGCCTCTGGTAGCCAACAATTATGTCTCTAAAATTTGGTGCCGATCGGTTGAACGGTGCGACCTTAAAAGTGGGGACACGTTACAGCCAGACAGACAACGTCAAATCGCCGTTAGTTTTGCAAATATCTCTGAAACGATACAAGATATGGAAAAAAACACATAAGAGAGCAAAGTTGTAGAGAATTTTACCCTCTACCAATTAGGTTATTCAATTTTCGTATCAGATGAACGGTTCGTTTGCGATTACAATTATATTACAAACGGCTTTTTTGGTATTCCTACCGTATTTTTTGTCCGAAAAATTTGAAAAAAGGGAGGTTCTGGTCTCCGTCGGCCTACAATTATGTCTGTAAAATTTGGTGCTGATCGGTTGAACGGTTCGTCTTAAAACAGGGAACATGTTACGGACTCCCAGACAGCCATCCCAAAATCGCCGTTATTTTTGCAAATATCTCTGAACGATACGAGATATGGAAAAAAAATAAAGAACAGTAAACATAAGAGAGCAAAGTTTTACAGAATTTTCTCCTCTACAAATTCGGTTGTTCAATTTTCGACCGAGCTAGGTGGCGCAGTGGTAACGCACTGGACTCGCATTCGGGAGGATGGTGGTTCAAATCCACCTCCGGCCATCCAGATTTAGGTTTTCCGTGATTTCCCTAAATCACTCCAGGCATATGCCGGGATGGTTCCTTTCAAAGGGCACGGCCGATTTCCTTCCTCATCCTAACCCAAAAACTCCGAGCGTTAGCTCCGTCTCTAATGGCCAAGCTGTCGACGGGACGTTAAACCCTAAGCATCCATCCATCCATCCATCAATTTTCGTGCCGCGATGGAGTAGCCGAGCGGTCTAAAGCATCTCAGTGCGGAGCGCGCGGTTGCTCGCCGTGGAGGTTCGAGTCCTCCCTGGGGCATGGGTGTGTGTGTTTGTTCGTAGGTTAGTTTACGTAGGTTTAAGTAGTTTGTAAGCTACGGACTGATGACAACGCAGTTTGGTCCGATAGATTTACAAACATTTGAACATTAAGACACAATGTAATCATCCTTTTTTTTTTTTTTTTTTTTTTTTTTTCAATTTTCGTGTCAGATGAGTGGTTAAACCGTTATTTTCATTTAAATTTCCAACTGTCAAAAGACGATCGCACAGACCCACTTTTAGTGTTACTACCGTAACCTAAAGCGGACCAATAGGACAGGGCGCACGTCAGCTGCGTCTTCTGTGCCCTTACCAGATAGTCAGGCGACGTGTGTGACCTGAGTGAAAGCGAAACTAGACAGACGACCAGGGTAACGAAGCAAACAAACAAATGCTGCGTGTGAGCAATGTCAGCTGGCCCGCTAAAGTACTCAGCCTTAGACGTAGTCAAAACGCAGTAGCGGAGCATCGCGGACGGCTGATCCCTGATAGAAAAGGACTGCTGTGAGCCAGCCTCTCCTGAACACGCCGGCTAGAGCCGCCAGCCTGAAGGCTTAGCGCAGCAGCTGCCGTCGCAGCAGGGTGTCGAATGCAGCCGAGTGGCTGGCCTGGCGTCGCAGAACGCAGGACACTGCCCCATGTCCAGGCCGCTTCGCTTCGCTTCACTTCACGCTGCCTCAGTGAGGTTCGCCACGCGGCTTAACCGACCGCAGGTTTTCGCCCGCCACAAATCTACATCTACATGGGATACTCTCAAAATCACATTTAAGTGTCTGGCAGAGGGTTCATCGAACCACAATTATACTATTTTATCTCCCATTCCATTCTCGAATAGCGCGTGGGAAGAATGAATACCTGAATCTCTCCGTTCGGGCTCCGATTTCTCGTATTTTATCCTGATGATCATTTCTACCTATGTAAGTGGGAGTCAACAATATATTTTCGCATTCGGAGGAGAATGTTGGCGATTGGAGTTTCGCAAGTAGCCCACGCCTGAGCGATAAGCGCCGTTGTTGTAATGATTCCCATCCCAGATCCTGTATCATTTCCGTAACGCTGTCTCCCCTGTATCGTGACAATACGAAACGAGCTGCCCTTCTTTGGACTCTTTCGATGTCCTCCGTCAAACCCACCTGACAAGGATCCCACACTGGGCAGCAATACTCCAAAAATGGACGGACAAGCGTAGTGTATGCAGTTTCTTTTGTAGTTCTGTTCCATGCTTTAAGGGTTCTGCCAATAAAACGCAGTCTCTGGTTCGCCTTTCCCACGATATTATCTACGTGTTCTTTCCAATTTAAGTCTGAAGTAATACTAATTCCTAGCTATTTTGTGCAGTTTACGGCCTTCACATTTGATTGATTTATCTTGTAAACAAAGTTTAACGGATTTCTTTTCGTACTCATGTGGGCGGCTTCACACTTCTCATTATTTACAGTCAATTGCCAGTTTTTACATCATACTGATATCTTATTCAGATCGTTCTGCAGTTGGTTTTGATCTTCAGATGATTTTACTAGACGGTAAATGACGGCGTCATCTGCAAACAACATAAGACAGCTACTTAGATTTTCCCCTAAATCGTTTATGTAAATAAGGAACAGCAGAGGACCAATAACACTACCCTGTGGAACGCCCGATATCACGTCTGTTTTAGTCGATGCCTTACCATCGATTACTACGAACTGTGTCCTATCTGACAGGAAATCCCCTATCCAATCGCATATTTGGGACGATATACCATAACCACGCAATTTGATTAAAAGCCGTTTCTGAGGTACGGTGTCAAAAGCCTTCTGGAAATCAAGAAATACGCAATCGATTTGCGAACCCTTGTCGATAGCACTCATCACTTCGTGTGAATAAAGACGTAGTTGTGTTTCGCATAAACGATATTTTCTAAATGCGTGTTGACCTTTTGGTCAATAGATCATTCTGTTCGACATAATTCATAATATTTGAATACAGGATATGTTCCACAACCCTGATTGACGTCAATGAAATAGGCCTGTAGTTTAGTGGGTTACTCCTACTGCCTTTCTTGAGTATAGGTGCGACCTGTGCAACTTTCCAGTCTTTTGGTACAGATCCTTCTTTGACAGACCGGTTGTATGTGGCTGTTAAGTAAGGAGCCATCGCTTCAGCATAATCAGAAATCTAATGGGTATACAGAACGGATCAGAAGACTTGTTCTTGTTAAGTGATTTTAGTTGCTTCACTACTCCGATGATACCTACTTCTACGTTACTCATTCTGGTCTCTGTTTGTAATTCGAAATCTGGAATATTGGTTTCGTCTTCTTTGGTGAATGAGTTTCTAAAAGCTATGTTTAAGTAACTCTGCTTTAGCAGCGCTGTCATCGGTATGATCGCCATTACTATCACGTAGTGAAGGTATTGTTTGTGTTTTGTCCCTAGTATATTTAACATATGATGAAAATCACTTTGGGTTTTCAGTCAAATTTCGAGAAAGAGTTTCGTTGTGATAAGTATTGTAGGCATTTTGCATTGAAGTCCTCGCTAAATTTCGAGCTTCTGTGTAGGATCACCAATCCTGGGAATTTTGTGTTCGTTTAAATTTAGCATGCCTTTTCCGTTGCTTTTGAATCAGTGTCCTGGCCTGTTATGTGTACCAAGGGAGATCGCCTCCTTCTTTTATTAATTTATTTGGTATAAAACTGTCAGTTGCTGTCGATACCACCTCTTTCAATTTGAGCCACATCTGGTCTACACCTACGTTTAGTGTTGAAAACGAGTGGATGCTGTCTTTCAAGAAGCAATTTATTATATTTCTATCTGCTTTCCAGAACAAATATACTTTTCGTCTATTTTTTTTTACTCTGGGATTTTCAATATTCAACCTCGCTACGACAGCTCTGTGTTCACTAATGACTGTACCCGTTTTGATTCTCGTTATGAGCTCAGGATTATTTGTTGCTAAGAGATCAAGTGCGTTTGGACATCGATTTACAATTCTAGTTGGTTCATGAATTAACTGTTCGAAGTAATTCTCAGAGAATGCGTTGATTACAATTTCACACGATGTTTTATGCGTACCTCCTGATTTGAAAATATAATTTCGCCACCAGATTGATGGTAATTTAAATTCACCGCCTATTATTATCGTGTGAGTCGGGTTTTTTGATCTATCATTTCTGAAGACAGATCTTTTGCGAAAACTTCTACTGAACTTATTTCCGGCTTGAGCCAACTTTCACTGCCTACAATGATGTGCGTCTCGGTGCTTTCTATTAACGCTTGGAGTTCTGGTATTTTCCCGACACAGCTACGACAATTTACAACTGTTATACCGGTAGTTCCTAGATCTATATTTCTCCTGTGATCGACCTGCACCCTTTGAGACAGCCCATTTAGTGTTTCCGTAAAGCCCTCTATCCTAAAAAACCGCCCAGTCCACGTCACACAGACCCCGCTACCCGTGTAGCCGCTTCCTGCGTATAGTGGACTCCTGACCTATTCAGCGGAACCCAGAAACCCACCACCCGATGGCGTAAGTCAAGGAATTTGCAGCCTACACGGTCGCAAAACCGTCTGAGCCTCTGATTCAGACCCTCCACTCGGCTCTGTACCAGAGGTCCACAGTCGGTCCTGTCAACTATGCTGCAGATGGTGAGCTCTGCTTTCATCTTGCAAGCAAGACTGGCAGTCTTTACCACTTCAGTTAGCCGCTCGAAACCTAAGAGGATCTCTTCAGATCCGAAACGACACACATCATTGGTACCGACGTGAGCCACCACCTGCAGTTGGCTGCACCCCGTACCCTTCATGGCATCCAGAAGGACCCATTCCACGTTTCGAATGACTCCACCCGGTATGCACACGGAGTGCACGTTGGCCTTCTTGCTCTCCTTGGCAGCCATCTATCTAAGGGTTCCATCACCCGCCTAACGTTGGAGCTCCCAACTGCAAGTAAACCCACCCTCTGTGAAAGCCCGGATCTTGCAGGCTGGGTGGTGACCTCAGGATGAGAGACACCATCCGACTCAGGAACGTTGTCCTGAACAGATAGCGCCTCAAACCTGTTCGCAAGACGAACCGTAGAGGCCTCACGATCGGTCCCCCGGAATGTCTTGCGCCTCCCGCCACGCACTGGAGCGACCTCCCACGCAACCACGAGTAGGATGTCTGCCTCACTGCTAGCAGTATCAGGACATGTCGATGGCGCAGGCCGATCGGTGGAGACGACGGGAGTCCATTCGGTCCCCACTACCGGCCAACAACAACGTCGCCCCTCGATCGCAGCTTCCAACTGTGCAACCGAGGTTAACACAACCTGAAGCTGGGAGCGAAGTGTCACCAGCTCAGACTGCATCCGCGCACAGCACACGCACAAGACATCGTTGCGTTGTACCTTCTACACATCGAATTCAAACCTGCATTTGTTTGTAACAGGGCAGAAAAGTTGTCAAGTTCCACGAATAAATGTATAATAGGCATTTAATAGTCCTTAATCAATCGACGACTTTTGTTCTAAATTCTGATTAACTAATTAATTATGAGAACGGATGCCTGTGAATGTTTGACTTAGCATACCCTTGTTAAGTGAACGAATTAATGAATGAATTAGACTGAAAGAAAGCTATATTCATTCATATTTTATAATACCTTTTTTCATTTTTGTAGCAGTTTTCTAACTCTTTAACTGTTAAAATTAAACAAAATCAGTGGTTTCGGTTCAAAAGAAGTAACAAAGAGTTATTTATCGCTAATTCCATAAATGATGTTCTTAAAATGATTATGTACAGTAATCACGCATTTTTTTGTGTAATAGCATGACCAGGACAGCTTTATTTACTGTATGTACCATTTCGTGCCAAGTGGTTTAATATTCAGAAATGTTCCCAGATGACCATCATGTATTTTGATGAAGTTTGGTATGAACATTCACACATTCTCAATGAACACTGGTAAAGTTTCAGTTTCAGAAATTCAATACTTTCGGATACGCAATCACCTGTTTAAGATCAGCTTCCAATAGTGCGTCCTTGAATTTTCAGCAACTTTGAGATGATGTATTTCTGTTAATATTTGCATGAGAGAAACAAAAGTTGGCCATTTTAACAACTTTTAGACCTCTTTAAAGTAAAATATTAAGAAAAGGATTTCTAAGCAATTTTCATATAGATAATTTGAAGCAAAGTTGGGCGAAAAAATAACTGGTTGCGAAAAATGTAATAATCCCCATTTCAAAGACAGTAGGCGGAGACAGGTGTGAAAACTACAGAACCATCAGTTTAATAAGTCATGGTTGCAAAATTTTAACATGAATTATTTATAGAAGGATGGAAAAGCTGGTGGAAGCCGACCTTGGTGAAGATCATTTTGGGTTCAGGAGAAATGTAGGAACACGGGAGGCAATACTCACTTCAAGGCTTATCCTACAAGATAGATTAAGAGAAGGCAAACCTACATTTCTAGCTTTTGTTGATTTGGAGAAAGCTTTTGACAATGTTGATTGGAATACACTCTTTCAAATTCTGAAACCAGCAGGAGTAAAATATAGGGAAGGTTATTTACAGCTTGTACAAAAACCAAACAGCAGTTATCAGAGTTGAAGGGTATGAATGGGATTGCAGAGGATTGGAAGGGAGTAAGACAGGATTGTAGCCTTTTCCAATGTTATTCAATTTGTACATTGAACAAGCTATAAAGGAAAGCAAAGAGAAATCTGGAGGAGGAATTAAAGTTTAGGGTGAAGAAATGAAAAAATTGCGTTTTGCTGATGACATTGTAATTGTGTCAGAGACAGCAAAGGAACTGGAGGAGCAATTGAACGGATTGGACAGTGCGTTGAAAGGAGCGTATGAGATGAAAATTAACAAGAGGAAAACAAGGGTAACGGATTGCAGGCTTAGAAAATCAGACGATGCTGAAGGAATTAAACTAGGTAACGAATCAATAAATGTGGTAAATCTGTTGGGCAGTAAAATAATATATGATGGTCACAGTAAAGAGGATATAAAATGCAGAATGACAATGGGAAGAAAAGCATTGTTGCAAAAGAGAAATTTGCTAACATCGAATATTAATTTAAGCATAAGGAAGTCCTTTTTGTACGTATTTGTGTGGAGTGTTGCCGTGTATGGCAGTGAAACATGGACAAGAAACAGTTGCGGACAACTGTTTGTTGAAGAGGATAGAGGCTTTTGAAATATGGTGCTACAGAAGAATGCTAAAGGTTAGGCGGGTGGATCCCATAACTAAAGAGGAGGTACTGAACAGAATTGGGGAGAAAAGGGATATCTGGCATACCTTGACTAGAAGAATTGAATCGATTGGTAGGACACATTCTTAGATATCAAGGAATTGTGAATTTAGCATTGGAGGGAAATGTGTGGGGTAAAAATCGCAGAGGGAGACTAAGAGATGAATACAGTAAGCAAATTCAAATGAATGTAGGGTGCCTTTCTTATGAGGAAAGGAAGAGGCTTGCTCAGGATAGATTAGGGTGAAGACCACAACAACAACAAATAAAAACAGCCGACCGCGGTGGTCGAGGGGACTGAGGCGCTCCAGTCACCGTTGCACGGCCACTACGGTCGGGGGTTCGAATCCCCCCTCGGTCATGGATATTTGTGCCGTCTTAGTATTAGCTAGTTCATAAGTAGTTTGTAAGTTTAGGGACTGATGACCCCATAGTTAAGTCCCATAAACTACACAAACATTTGAACATTTGAACAAATAAAAACAAGCCATTGACAATGCAGTTCCTGCTTAGCTGTAATCTACATATAAATGTTACTCCATTTACACCTCCTCTGGTCCTTAGATAAACAAACACAAATGTTTGGGTACTGTATTGTTGTGAGTGAACACCTGTTATGGGAAGGAAGTGTGGAACATATCTGAAAGAATTCAGCATAAACATGTATTTAGGTAAACATGTTTCAATCTCCTGAGACTATCAAACCTTAAGGTAAATATGTTTCACATTGATACTTCCACATATTGGGTATGGTATAGTAGTGAGAGAGGGTGTGGAACACCAGCAGTCTATACAGACAGACCATTTGCACAACAGAAGTGGCCGTGCAGACCGTGACTGGAGCGCCTTAGTCCCCTCGGCCACCACGGCCGGCCAACTGTAACAACTATTCAGATTAATAATACAAGTTTTATTGACTGAGAATTATAATACTCAACTTTAGAACATATGTCTGTTTCTGTTTTCTTCTCACTTCTCGCGATGTCTTGCATATGATGCTAGCTGTGCTGAGACCTAGTGACTGATAAGTTCGTAGTCGCGTTCTGACTTAGTACTGTCCTATTTCTGACTTCGTAGCTGCCTTGTAACTGTCTCACTAGTAACTGTCCGAGCTCTAACTATTAACTGACGGGCCGTCCAGACGTATGTGGGCCTAGATACAGCCACTTGTAGAGGGCGCGCATCTTCGGTTACTCCTACTCCTCCAGGATGCGCGGCGCCTGCTTGCTATTGGCTGCCGGTCGTCCGCTGCCTTGTGCACGATCGTTCTCTTACGTCTGGCGTGTGGCGCTGACTTTTCGCCACAACATAAGGCGAACAGACCATTTGATTTTAATATGACTACTTTGAAAACCTTACAAAATAAAGTATCTACTGACAGATGTTTTCAAATTTCAAGTCTCCTTTGAGAACCGTTATTGTATACAGCTGCAAGTTGTTTATTCCTTATCTTTCTTTAATCTCGGGAAAGTGGCGACGTCTGCCCGTCGCATTGGACTGAGGGAGGGGAGGGGGTGGGGAATTCCAGGCTGTCGCACTCACAAGCAGCTGAGGGTGAGCTATTAGCTTCGTTCGAGTTGCGGTTGCAAGCACGCTTAGGCGCTGTTCACATGGGGACACGCAGACTGTGTCTCCAGCCACCTGACGACTGGGAGACTGCACGACCCGAGTAGCCGGTCACGCTGGGCAGCCTCGACTCCACTCCACTCTCCGTACTGCCGAGTCACTCGCGGTGTGAAAGAAAGTTAAGTCAGTTTAGTGCCGGAGCGTGACGTAAGCTTCAAATGTTCAAATGTCTGTATAGCTTATGGGACTTAAGTACGGGGTCATCAGTCCCTAAACGTGCAAACTACTTATCAACTAGCTTATCCTAAGGACGGCACAAATATCCATGCCCGAGGAGGGATTCGAACCCCCGACCGTAGTGGCCGTGCGGACCGGGACTGGAGCGCCTCAGTCCCCTCGGCCACCGCGGCCGGCGTGACTCAATCAATATATATGTATATACACATAGGCTTCTCCTATGTATATCTTGCGAAAAGACCATGGAGGTAAAACTATGGAGAGATTCGATCTCTCATTGAGTTTACCATCAATTGTTCTTACCGCGAAATATTAGTGACAGGAATAGGGAAAGAAACAATTAGCAGTAGTACAGGAAGTTAACGCCGCTACACATTTATTATGCATAGCTGCCAACTATTAAGGTTTATCCGTAATTGTTACATAACTATATCACCGCAGTTACGGAGTTAGGGAAAGGTCGCAAAAATTACGGAAATAAAACATTTTACGATATGATACTAAAAAAATAAATAAATAAATAAATAAAAAATAAACGGAAGAAGGACTATTTACATTGCGCTAATCAAAAGGTTCCTAAGGATTTTAAATATCGTAAAGATTTTCTTCCGGAGTACGTAGCAAAGCTGTATGAAACGCAAGGGTGTTACTCTAAACTCCTTCAGTAAACGTTAACGGTAGCATTTTCGCTGGAAGAAGTCGCTCCTATTCATTCCCCACCATACCTACCAAATGACCGAAAGAATTGCAGAACCTAAATTCTTTGGTCTACAACGAGTATACGGTCTTTGGTCCCAGCATAAAAGTCCTTGTGGTTTACCGGGCGGCGGGAAGTTAGTCAGTTCGTTTCCGAACTTTATTGTGGATTTCGAGTTACTTGTTTTTGCAACCAGTCTGATTCTTTTCATTTACAATAGTTTTTACCCATGGAAAGTCATTATATGGATGGAAAGTGTCAGAATTTAATGATCATTTAATGATGCCACCCCTCTCCCCCGGCTGTTCGTTGTCACCCTTCCTTTGGCGCAAAGCACGGTTACTGACGGTCTCTTCTCGAGGTCGGCGGCTTTGGTCATGTTCTCAGCTATTGATTGTTTTAAGTCTATAACTCACCGGAAGGCTAGCAAACATTTTTCGTACATTGCGCATCGAATGTTGCGACTGCAACCCAACCGAGGGCCTGGCAGCCTCTGCGACTCGCGCAGAACAACTACAGCCGGCGTCTCGTGGTCGCGCGGTGCCTCAGCCGTCGGGACTTGAGTACCCCGTGTGAATACGGCCTCAAGCTGCGAGCTGCGCGGTGCGTCTACCACGACCGTCGTTCGACGATTGTCGTGGAACGATTAATCGTCGAACGCTAATCGTTAAGTTGGCACTTTGCTGGGACTCGATTTTTCAGTAGAGTCGTATATCCATTCTCAGTCACATCTTTGCAGCGAAGGCTGATAAAATGAGTTTGCCGTTAAATAAGCGAGAAAGAGTGCTGCTTAAATTCCTTTCGATTGAGGAAATGGGAGACGACGAAATACTTGGGCAGATGTATGGGACGAAAAGGGGCAAAATACATCGAACGTTTCAGCTCAGAAATGAAGAAGGACTGAATAGGATATTCATCGTGACCCATCTCCGTAACGACATCAAAAAGTTCTTCGAATTTTTCCGTCTTTCTGTTGAGCAGTTTCACTTCGTTCTAGAATTAATCAAAGACGATATCTACAAAGAATCAAATGTTGAAATGTTTGTATACCTTATAGGACCAAACTACGGGGTCATCAGTCCCTAAACTTATGAACAAGCTAACACTAATGACGGCACAAATATCCCTGCCCGAGGGGGGATTCGAACTCCCGACCGTAGTGACAAAGAATCAGACAACAGAAATATGTATCCAGTAAAATCAGAAGAAAAACTTGCTTTTACCCTGACGTAAGTATTACTGCTATTTACACTCTGAAACTTTATTGTCTTGTACCGTTAAAATTAAATTTACACATTGCACCCGTATGAATTCCTACTTACTTCACTCCTCCCACATTTTTGCAATCACTCAGCTTTCTCTAAGACTTCGTGTTAGATTTTCGTGAAGAAAGTGTAGTCCACCTACCTTAAGAAACTTCCCTGGTGATAGATATTATTGTTACCAGGTGAAAACCAGCGTTGATTCATAACAAAAGACAGTGTGTAAAGTATAAAATTCGGCCACGTCGTGAACCAGCTACACCAGAATTACGCGGCCGAAATGCGGGATCTACATCTACATACATACTCCGCAATTCACCGCAAGGTGCGTGGCGGAGGGTACACTGTACCACTACTAGGCATTTCCTTTCCTATTCCACTCCCAAATAGAATGAGGGAAAATGAATGCCTATATGCCTCAGTACGAGCCCTAATTTCTCTTATCTTGTCTTTGTGATCTTTACGCGAAATGTAAGTAGGCGGCAGCAAGATCGTACTACACTCAGCTTCAAATTCCGGACCTCTAAATTTTCTCAACAGAATTTCAGGAAAAGAACGTCGTCTTTCCTCCAACGATCCCCAATTGAGTTGCCGTATCATTTCCGTGACGCTCGCGCATTGGACGAACCTACCGGTAACAAATCTAGCTGCTCGCCTCTGAACCGCCTCTATGTCTTCCTTTAAACTGATCTGCTGCGGGTCCCAAACACTTGAGCAATACTCAAGACGTGGTCGTACAAGCGTTTTATTTGCGGTCTCCTTTACAGGTGAATTACATCTTCCCAAAATTCTCCCAATAAACCGAAGTCGGCTTTCCGCCTAACTCACAACTGTCCTTAGATGTTCGTTCTATTTCATATCGCTCTGCAATGTTACGCCTAGATATTTGAACGACGCGACAGCATCAGGAAACTCACTACTAATGCTGTATTCGAACATTATGTGATTGTTTTTCCTACTCATGCGCATCACCTTACTTTTTCTACATTGAGAGCTAGCTGCCATTCTTCACACCAACTAGAAATTTTGTTTAAGTCCTCTTGTATGCTATTACAGTCAGTTAAAGATGATACCCTCCCATACACCACAGCATCGTCAGCAAACAGCCGCAAATTACAACTTACTCTGTCCATCAGATCATTTATATAGATAGAAAATAATAGCGGTCCTATCACACTCCCCTGGGGCACGCCTGACGATACACTCGTCTCTGATGAACACTCGCCGTCGAGAACAACGTACTGCGTTCTATTACTTAGGAAGTCTTCCAGCCAGTCACAAATCTGTGAACCTATTCCATAAGCTCGTATCTTCGTTAGCAGTCTGCAGTGTGGCACCGCGTCGAACGCCTTTCTGAACTCGACAAAAACACAATCCGCCTGTTGCCCTTCATCCATGGCTCGCAAGATGTTATGTGTCGGTGCGGAACGAGTTGCAACCGTTAGTGACAAAACTTTTAGCAGACATCTGTCGTTTACAGGGATCGGATCACAAAATCCAACAACTGTGGGTGCCACATTACACTCGTCACTATAAGTGACGTGTGCACATTGACACCCCTATTTTAGAGGGAAGTCGGAATATATAGCAAACTGCATGTATTATAATTAACTCGACGAAATTGACATGAATTTTCTGAAGGCATTTATGTGGTGTGTTGCCTTGTATAGGAGTGAAACATGGACGATAAACAATGCGGACAGGAAGAGGATTGAGGCTTCTGAAATGTGGTGTTACAGAAGAATGCTGAAATTTTGGTGGGTGGATCGCGTAACTAATGAGGAGGTACTGAACAGAATTGGGGAGAAAAGGAATTTCTGCCATACCTTGACTAAAAGAAGGAATCGATTGGTAGGACACATTCGTAGACATCAAGGAATTGTTAATTTAGCGTTGGAGGGAAGTGTGTGGGGGTAAAAATCGCCCTCTGCGACATGACTATAGTAAGCAGATTGATACAGATGTAGGTTGCCGTCCTTATGAGGAGATGGAAAGGCTTGCTCAGAATAGAGTAGGGTGGAGAGCTGCATCAAACCAGTCTCCGGACTGAAGACCACAACAACAACAACAACAGATTTACTACCGCTATTGCAGTGAAGTATTGGTATGCAAAAGTACATACCTGTGTTCTTTTTAATACCTATTTCCGAAGAAACAGAAGTGCTAAATGTTTTGCTCAAAACTGCAGTACTACTGATTCACCTACTATGAAAAGCTTCCCCTGTGCAAAGACCACATTTCGAAAGCAACAATGTAGCCTACCTCTGAAAAGCATTCTGAGGTACGGTGATGACCACTGTTTCTTTTTAAATACGAATAGCTTTCATACTGAAAGCCCTACTTGTACCTCTAGCACCAGCCGTACATTTGCACACCGGACACCTTGCAGCCTCTTCCTAGAAGCTGAACGAGTTACAATTCTTAATCTTTCTTGGAGACTATTTACAGCATTGATTACGTTTTGGCAAGAACATTTTAGTTATCAACATTGAGAATAGGTAGCAGATAATTAATACCAATCAATGGCGAAATTTCTGACGAAATAAATGCTACAATGTAAATAAATTTGTCCAATTGCTTTAATCAAAAAATGTAAAGCAAAACAGGATGATCATGGGGAAACAGGTGTCTGGATTTATTTATAAAGAGCTTTGTTTAACAATTTGACATAATTTCATTAAATATAATTGATGTTTATATATAGTTATTTCTTGATTAATGAAACACTGAAAGAGTTACGCATGTTGTTATGCTTTACACGAAAACGTATTGAGAACTTTTCGAGATGAAGATAAAACACTTACGTATGTAATGTAGTACGCTATTTCTGGGATTTAATTGCCTCTCTCGCAGTGTAATCTGCTTAATATTATAAAGTACGGCATGTTCCATGAAACACACACACACACATCACCACCATTGTTATCCATATGGAAGTTTCAGTTGTGTTGTACCTTGTAACTCTAAAATGCTACATAGCGCAGATCAATATATGCCGAATGCCAGATATGTGAACTTTACAGAAATATGTGTACTTAACCATCAAGTAAAATGTCAAAAGGCATACTGCTAAGTGTTGCTGCAGTGTTTCATTATTTAAGTCGTAAACCTTACGTGCCTGTGTTCGTAGAACAGTTGTCGACGGTAGTGAAGTTCTTTTATAAGTCTGAATAGACATCTACAGTGTAGCTTGTCAAAAGTACTTTGCCGTTTTCTACGAATATGTGATATTGTGCCACATTGCACAATACACGTTAGCGAGAGCCGCAGTACCACTCGCACACGGTTCTACAAATAAAGGCTCGTGCGAACCTTTCATCAACGCAGGTTAGAGTAAATGTAAACAAGTCAACTAGCGCTGCAGGTGGCCAAAACACGAAACGCGAGAAACTGGCGGAGGCCGCGCATTCCGCTTGGCGGATTAAAGGACTTTTTGAATGGCAACTCTTTCTGCACTTTGCATGTTTTTCTAGATAAAACTCAGTAATTTCGATAAAAAATTAAAAAAATTAACTTTTATAAAAAATAAAAATTAAAAATAGTGAAAAAGCCTTAAAATATTGAGTGTCATGTATAGAACTCGCGCGGGAGTAGCCGAGCGCTCTGGAGCGCCACGTTACGGATCGCGATGCTTCCCGCGTCGGGGGGTCGAATCCTCCCTCGGGCATAGGTTAGTCTAAGTAGTTTGTAAGTCTAGTTTGGTGCCGAGCAAGACCCAGCGCCCTTCCCCTTATGTCTTTACGGCTTCGTGCGTCGCGATGCTTTTCGTTTCGAAAGTACGCCCAAGGCGTGGGCGGCTCGCGCCGGAAGGTCGTGGGCGCAGGGGGGGGGGGGGGAGTGGGAGGGGAGGGGCGCTGGGTAAAGCTCTGTATAGGGAAAGTACGGCCATCCATTTCCGTGCCGTTTGCCGCCGTCTGCAGCTCGTGATTGGCTGAAATCGAGTCACGTGGTTCTTTCCGCCATTTTGGTCCTGTACGTTGCTTGGCTGCCATGAGAAGCCTTGTGAATATTCCTATGTTTTGGTTTGATAATGCCGCAGTGTTGTACTTTTGGATGTTTTTAAGAAGCGAAGAAGGGAGGTAAACATTATAGTACTTCCATTAGGTATCAGAAATGCAGGAAGATGAACAGTCTGACTGATGAAAGTCGTCAGAGAAAACTAGGAGTCCAGAAACGAACTTCGGTTCTTGTGCTGTGATGATTTTAAATCATAATGTAAATTAATAGAGTAAAGATTCACTGACGAATGGATCACGCAGTAGATACCTATATATTTTTAACTTGAATGAATTTGTGAAGAAAATTCCTGTACAATGTCGTGAGGCTAAATTATCTTCGCGTCGTTGATTTTATCTGCAGGTAATTGTCGAAAATACACACTTTTTTTTTTTTAGATATTAGTGAGTGAACTAGATTCCCATTTAGATATGAAATTAACATACACTTCCAGAAACAAGTTTTTCTCATTCGTTTTCATGTGTTAGAGTGTATCATATCAGGAAACAAAGAATTGAAACAAGACAAATATTAGACATTCCAATGTAATTGGCTTTGTAAAGACACCTTTAATTTCTGTTTGTGGTAAAAGTCATGTAGTGGGTATCTCCTTGCATTTTTTTGTAGTTCATGTAAGATATAAGTACATAATAAGCAAGAAAATACACACAAAAACTTTTCCATGATCTCAATTGTTTTCTTAATTTACAGTATGCTCCGATGACATGTTCGCGGTCTATTGAAATGTTTGGCCACGGTACAGGTCAATCTGAATTTATAGGTGAACTCTTTAGACATAGAGCCACAAACCAGTTTTCTTAAAATCGGACGATAAGTATTCCGTAGAGCAGCCAGGTCCGCATGAACAGAAGAACGCGAAGTTCCCGCATCTGTCCGTCGATTATAACAGCCTGTAGCTCGAGAATGAAAAGAGTTATCGTTCTGTTCTAAACCTTAAATAAAATTGCGATATCTTACCTACATTTCGTCCGCAGCATTGTATGAGCTAAAGTCAACCATACGCAAAGTCTACGCAAAGCGACTTTTCCTCTGCAAACTCTTCAAAATTTTGCGCAGTAGTTTACTTAATTTGATGTAGCAGGGAAACTGTAAGTAATAATGAACAGAAATTGAGACCATTATCGAGAGAATGTATCACACTATAACACGTGAAAAAATTAATTTTTTTTATTGGTTGGTTTTCTCAAAATCGGTTGATAAGTATTGTTAAGCGCTGGGAACTTCGTAGCGGTCGGCGTGTAAGCAGCAGCGGAATATAACAGGCCCAGCATGGCTGCCGCTGGCAGGCTGGCCGTACTTTCCCTATACAGGGCTTTAGCGCTGGTCCTCGCTCGGCTCGGCTTGTGGCTGCGCGGCTGTCGCGGCGGCCATGGGCGGAAGACGGCCGGTCGTCTCGAACCAGCGCTCCAGTGTGGGGACGGAGAACTCATCGCCCGCACGTGCAGACTTCGGACGACAGTCGGAGAATTTCACATCAGGTTTTTTTCCTTCGGTCAAATGGACCGCCGTTCGCACACAGTAGATATGGACCGCGAGAAACTGATACGTTCAGTGAGATCGTGGCGCCCAGAAGACGATAAATATCAGAATCGCGATATATTTCGGATTATATGCACCCGCTACCTGTGCTGGAGTTGTCGTTGAGAAAAAGTGTCTTAAAGGTTTGAAATTATGTTTAAAGCTTGTTGAAAGTCGCTAAGTGCTCTTATTCTCAAGTAGTGGACGAACAAATTCACGTTATCTCGTCCGCAAGATGGGGCATTTTTCATTTTTTATGACGTGATATTAACTATGTATCGTAGTGCAAACAACGTTCTCTCCTCAGAGGTATGATTATAATTGGGTTCGGCGTAGACTTCTACAACATACAGTCTACACGGCGAAGATTACACCAAAAAAATTAACTTTTCGTCTACTTTGGCGATAGCAACCAAACTTTAAAATCGTGTCTATTATGTAAAGATTTAGCAACACAAAACCCTTCAAGTCCATAACTTCACTGGTTTCCGAGTTCTTGATTTTTAATATGCTTTTAATATTATTATAGAAATTTGGGTTTCACACTACAATTTTCATATGGCAGATTTTGTAGGTACATTCACAAGACATAATTCAACGGTTCTGTGCATTCATCTTATGAGAAATACCAATCATTTGTTTTCAGTGTTTATTTCAAATTTCTACATATAACTTTCTCTAATTATTAGTACTTAAATGTGGTGATGAAATAAATAAATTACGTGTATATGTGTAGTCTTATGCGGCCAAACTACTTAGGTCATCGGTCGCTAGACTTACACACTACTTAATCTTACTTAAAATAACTTAGGCGAAGTACAAACAAACATACCCATGTCCGAGGTAGGACTCGAACCTCCGACCGGACCGGCCGCGCAATTTGTGACACAAATTACATGTTTGATAATATTAATGCATAGAAGTATGAAATCACGTCAAAACTACTTCCTGCAAAAATTTCGACAAAAAAAGTTGACACTGAGTTTAGAAAAACAAAATTCTGGTATATTGGATTTTAACATTTTATCAAAAACTGAATGTTACTACAAGAGATACAGCCATTCAAATTTACGGGCACCATAACGTTTTCCCATCCTGAGTAAATGAGCTGCTTCTTGTAGTTTCAACACCTTTTTTGAATGTTCTGAATATAAATCTTCACACAGACAACTTGAGGAGGAGAGTGATACGGATATTTGATTGTAAACCACTGCCTATTACCTTAGACCTTTTTGACTGTACTGAACAGGAGTTCCGCGTATTCCGTAATTTATATTTATACAGTTAACAGGCAATGCAATTTATAAGCCAATTTCGCTTCATTTTTCCTGGAAGTCTTGCAACTTGTTTCTCCCTGTTGGTTTATGCCAAGTTTGGAGTAAAAATGGTTCTATATGACGGTGATAAAAAATGGAATTTATCTTTAGCATTTTTCGGTGTGTGACATTCCCTTACACATTCCATATTTCATACATTTCTTAGATGTTTTTGTAATTCGAATACAGCCAAATCGTTTTGGGGTCTACGAATAAACACTTCAAGTATGTAAAATACTCATTGACTTATTATTAACGTTTTTTAATTGAAGGTTTAAGGTTGCGTCTCCTATTAAAAAGCATAGTAGCTATTTTTAAAGAGATGGAAGTTGCGTGATAGTGGGGTTAACTACATAGCGGTCAATTACATCAACGTATCTGTGCAGGATGCGTAATATATTTATTGCTTGCGCAGGTGTCTTGATATGCTTAGTGTTCTGAATAATATGCTTTTAGGAGGTATGACTGTGGAAAGTCATCGTCTTGTAGTAGCAAAGAATGTCTTAATAACTCTCCAAACATTATCACTATTAAAATACCTTTTTGTTTTCAGGAGGAACACTCAACGAATTCATATGTAGTTAGAACAAGTTACTATATTGCTCTTAAGCTTTGAAAGGGTTGTGCAATTTCACTGAGTTTCGTGTTATGTTGACAGTGTGGGAACTTGACAACAGCAGTGCTAGACTTCTTGGTGAGCCTGTACCCAGGAAAAGCCATCAGCCGCCCCAAAGGTCCCGGGATTTTCTTTCTTTTTCTTTTTTCTTTTTTTTTTTTTTTTTTTTTTACTGTCCCGTGCTCCCTCGTTCTTGGGAGGCCTCCAAATCTGGAAAGTAACTTTTTTTTATAGTAATACGTGTATTTCCAAGTGTACAGGGGGCCTCGTTTTGTTTTGCCGCCGCCCGGGCCTCCGACTGCCTTCGTCCGCCAGTGATTGTATGGTCTGATACTGCACTTTACTAGAAACCCCAGGTCGGTTAAACCCTTTATCAGAAATCATTGGCGTACATTAAAACCTCTAAAAACAAGTTCAATTTGGAATTGTCGCGTATCTTAATGTTATGGTAGTGTCTCTCTTACGTTGTTTTGCACTGAAATAATCAGGTATTAGCTGTCCAGAAATTATTCTTCTTTAATAACATGTTATTCTGTTCTATGAAGTGACCTGCAGATGTGGTGTACGTGTCCGTGGTTTCCGTGATCAGAATTGTCTTATTCTAAGTTCACTCTCGTGTCTCTCAAATATAATGAATGGCAGTCACTGAACATCATTTCGTTGATCATAATAGGATTTTTCAGGATGCCCTATAACTGTGTTATAATTCACGAATTTAAATACTTAAAACTGCACCGAATATGTATTTTTATGATTAGCACAAGGAATTTTCTCCCTTTTAGTGCATTTTTCCATAAATGCAAAATGTTTGTTAAGCTTATGGGACTTAACTACGGGGTCATCAGTCCCTAAACTTACAAACTACTTATGAACTTCCTAAGACTAAGGACGGCACAAATATCCATGCCCGAGGGGGGATTCGAACCCCCGACCGTAGTGGCCGTGCAGACCGTGACTGGAGCGCCTCAGTCACCTCGGCCATCGCGGTCGGCCGGTTTTTTAGGGTAGAGGGCTTCACGGAAACACTAAATGGGCTGTCTCAAAGGGTGCAGGTCGATCACAGAAGAAATTTAGATCTAAGAACTACCGGTATAACAGTTGTAAATTGTCGTAGCTGTGTCGGGAAAGTACCAGAACTCCAAGCCTTAATAGAAAGCACCGAAACACATATCATTATAGGTAGCAGAAAGGTTCAAAGAAAAACCTGTGTCTAATTGCAAACACGTACCAATCTGTCGGCGAAATTATATTTTCAAATCAGGAGGTATGCGTAAAACATCGCGCGAAATTGTAGTCAACGCATTGTCTGATAGTTACTTCAAACAATTAGTTCATTAGCCTATTAGAATTGTGAATGGATGTCAAAACACACGTGATTTCTTAGCAACAAATAATCCTGAGCTTTTGTTAGAGTTCGTGTTGAGGGGGATTCAGGAAGCTTGCCAGAATATTTTCTTTGGAAGGGGTGGCATGTTGTAAACGGTTGAAAATCACTGCCATTTGGGAAGGCGAGCCGTTGACGGACTTCATTGTAGTTGCACAAAAGTCTGATGACGTCCTGCCCTGGCACCAGCAACAGGATTCCGGGTCGTCGTCAACCGCCACTCACGCACACTACCAACTGAGACACAGCCAACAGTCTGTGAGACCCCGCAAACAGTAGGCGATCACCAGAGAGCGCTGACTGCAGTGCGTGTCAATTACTGAATTTGTGTCCTGCTTGTGTTGCACAGTGTACACATGAAATTTGCTTAACAGCAGTCGTTATTGTTTGGCCATGTGATCTGATGACGGTTTTGTTTCAACCAATATTTTTTAAGGACGTATTGTAAATGACGCTTTTTACGATATCTGTGTTCTGAATCAAAATATCGTTGTCTTCTGTTCCAGGTGAATATCCAGTGTTGAATGCCTCTCTACCGAGCGAGTCTTACCTGGTGAGTTCTATTTAGCTTGTCTTCTCGTTCCACGACGACTTCCAAAGTCGTACATCTGGAAACAGTGCTGAAAACTGTACCAGAGTTTCGAATACGCAAGAGCTTTAGAGTTAAGTCTGCAACTTTGTTACGAGATACGAAACTTTGTTTATATTCACATTTACATCTGACTTTGAGGATATCGCATTCTGTGAAAAGAAAACCGGCAATGTTGGCAAGCCTGCAGCTGCAGTGGGGAACTCTGCTGTGTGTTCTGGGTAGCTCCTCCGTTTCTAAGAGCTCTACAACACGCCAACACTGCCTCTACCTGCCACGTTTCCCGGTTTATCCGTAAAATTTGCCGAAATTGCTGCAGTTTACTGTTTTACAGCTGGACTGTGCTGTTTTAAGACTACGGCAGCAAAAATTTGAAACGTTAACGTTTGATAATCATCCCACTTCCTTGCAAACGTTGATCAATTGCGTGGGTCGAAGGCAAGTCTACGATGGAGTATAACAAATTGTATGATAACGATTGATGCTTTTAAGAGTGTGATGTTTGTGTCATCATTCGAGTTGAAAGTGGGGGTAACAGTTACTACAGGTGAATCTTAGCTTTCGACGGCCTCGACTCGCAAACTCAAAGAAGTGACCGTCAGTTGGCAGTAAGACCTAGAACATAGTGATACAGAAAAATTTCTTCTCTTTTCATGAATGATGAAGTACTTTTCTACGTTCTGCCTGTGACTACATCAACAAGTTTCCATCAAGTTTGTTCCTTGGAAACGCTTCCTGCGTTGTTATTCAAGGAAGACAATGAAACTACACGTGAGATGGTGAATGAGCTTCGGGGGCATTTCACAGCTCTTCAGGTAGATGACAGTTTGGCTGCAAATCAAGGTGCTGCAGATGATTGCAGTTGGAGACCAATGCGAAGAATTCGTGGAAGCTCTTCTCTTCTCTAGGAATTCGGTCGCACTCGAGTAGTGCTCTGTATCCTGACCGCAGCCCTTAGCAATGCAAAATGCGGTCGTGTTGTGAACCTTGTGAAGAAAAACAGAACAGACTTCAAATCATCCATCTCCAATCAATCTCCCGCATCTTTGTATTTTGGAGAGCAGTAGTTCTGGTACCTGTCAAGAAAAATCATTTTTTATGACATCTTGCAGGAAGCTAAAAAGATCACACATTTCCAAGTCGAACTAGCATGTGATTTGCGGTACGTGTTATTTCTTGGCCATGTCAAGTTAAACTACTGTGTAAAGCCTTTTTCAACTATAGCTTATCTGCTTAATTTATCGAGGAACTCTTGCTACGTGTGCTGCAATCCAATATTCACAACGCCTGCTGCAATTTAACGTGGACTTATTATAGATTGTTACGTTCATCTAGAATCCTTGGCGTAGAATGTAAGTGGATATCACCCAAAAGTATTATTATCTTCATGAAACCGTGGTATGTTGGCATTCGTCAGACTTTTTGAAGCACGTGACTTTTTTACTGATAGCACTTTTCAAAAGCTGGCAGGTATGATTGTGATAACCAACTCATGTTCGGAAATTAATCTTGTACTGGAGAAAAAGTAACAAGTATTGTTTATCTCGGAGATGACATTATTGCCAGAGAGGCTTACCGCTACACAGTTTCAGTATGATCGCCCCGGTACTTATGATCATTTCCCACCTCATAATGAATTGTTAATTAAGCGACTTGACGGCTTTTGTGTAGTACTGCTGCAGTTATTTACAACGGTCGCAATCTTCTTGTATGCCTTGGTCAGATGTCCAAATATTGTTTTGTTATGTCGGTAAACCAAAATCACTAGCTCAATGTTATTTTTAGCCAATACATAACAATACCTTTTTTAATACTGGCTCATAGTAATTTGCTGGTGGCAACTAGTTTTCAGTGCAGTTGTAATTTTAATCAAGTAATTCAATACTTTGCTGCTAGTTCATGGTTTCAGTATCCTTCCGAAGAAATCCAATGTTTATGAGCACCCTTGAACATTAAGAAGTGATATATCAGCTGTGAATAACAACACGTTGCCTGAAATCACGCATTGTCGTGTATTGTTTTTGACAGCAAAACCCTACATCAAATAGGGGTCGTCGTAAAGCGTTTGTTTTTTTTCAGTTTTTATTCGTTTCCGCTGCGCAGACCTCACCAAGCAGACGACGCCTGCTAATCATCGCCGAATTCGTCCAGATTTGTGGCACATGTAGGGCGTGCTGGGACACGAAAGTGCCCCCACGTGGGAACTCCAGATGGCCGAGCGTACAGGAAGTAAAAGCAAGTTTGATGCGGATCTGTCACCACATGAACCTTAGCAACTCTACCTGCTTGGGTGAGCGGTAAGAGATCGGATTTTTATTGAAAGGTTTGCGGGTTCGATTGCGCCCGGCGGCGAATATTTTTTTGGGCCTTGGCAATGGGTACACTACTGACTTCACAGTTAACCTCAACATCGTATATGTTATTTTGTATTTATATGTGAGCAACATAAAACAAGTTCAAAACTGACTTCCCGAGAAGCTTCCAACAAACTGAATTCCATTACACATCACCAGCTGCCCTCTCAAGTATTGAGCGACATGCTGCGTTACGCGTTGTTCGCTGCTGGACTGTGCGATGAAAGAAGCTGTTTTCAGACATTAACAAAACCATGTGACTGCAAAAGGGCGGCGTTCGTAACGTGCGCGAGATGCGGTCAAAATTATTTCTTCCCCTGTTTCTTTTATGAATATCACCGCGGTGTATGTAATTGATCAATTGCAAAAGTATCTATTTACATACACGACGTCTCCTAGTACGCGTTAACTACAGTCCCTTTTCAAATGTTGGTAGTGTCGAATTTCATCCAATGCCTGCCCCCCTTTTTTTTTTTATAAATTAATAAAATGTCGCATATGTTGTGGTTAATTGTGACATCAGTCTACATCTAAGTCAATACTCTGCAAACCACTGTCAAGTGCATGGCAGACGGTACGTCCCACTGTACCAGTTATTACGTTTTTTATTTATTTATTTATTTTTTTTTTCAATTCAATTGACGTCTTGAGCGTGGGAAGAATGACTGTTTAAATGCCTCCGTGCGTGCTGTAATTAATCTAAAAATGTTCTAATGTTTGTATAGCTTACGGGGTCATCAGTCCCTAAACTTACAAACTACTCATCAACTACCTTATACTAAGGACGGCACAAATATCCATGCCCGAGGGGGGATTCGAACCCCGGACCGTAGTGGCCGTGCAGACCGTGACTGGAGCGCCCCAGTCCCCTCGGCCACCGCGGCCGGCTGTAATTAATGTAATCTTACGATCCCTACAGGAACATGTGTCGGCCTACGCATTGCCAATGACCAGAAAAAAATTTGCCTCCGGGTTGAGTTGAACCCACGAACTTCTCAGTACGAATCCATTGAGGCAAACGCCGCTTCCTAAACACGGCGTCACAGAAACATTGATAAGGTTCATATGGCGACAGACCCATACCAAACTTGCTCGGCCATCTGCCGTTCCCACTCGGGGCACTTTGGTGTCTCAGCACGCCCTACTTGTACCATAAATTTGGACGAATTCGGCGAGGAGGAGTGGGCGTCCTCTCCTTGTTAGATGGATGTAAGGAAGAAAATGAAGAAGTTTGCCTTTGGAATCACTGGCACGGCTGGGGGAGGGTAGGTCGCCGAGCATTTTTACTCGCAGAGCGGGTGTCGCGTTGAGGAAGGTGGAAGAGCGGTCTGGTCTGGGGAACGGCTAGGCGAGCCGTGGCTGGCCCGTCCGTCTCCACACGGTTCAGGGGGCTGGCTGGGGCCTTCTGGTCGACTGCTTGGTCCAGCCCAGGAGGCCGCGCCTTGTACTCGGCTCAACACGCTTGCATTCATTCTAATATTTTCAAAAGTAGTACATATGATTTTTACATGGTAGGAGAGTAGATTCTACATCACGTTATAAACGCTCTTTTCACCTTGTCATTGCTTTGTGCCTTTTGGGTTCCTATCTTTTTTTTATTTATTTTTAGCTACTTGGCAGGTATGAAACACAATGTCTACAAGAATGTGACACACTAACATTAACAGTTTACTGTATATATGGACGTATTACTTATTTGTTGCTACACATTCACTTCATCAAAGAAGCTGGTAACCGCCAAACTATGTTGGTATGCAAGTGTATAATGCTCGTGAAACTGAGGTACGAAACTAAGCTAGCTCTACTGAAATAATTGATTGACTACTATTGGAAGCATTGAGACACAGAAGTCTAGTATTTTCGATTCCGATTAAGAGCAGAAGTTTGGACGTGTGTGAATTGTTAAAGATTTACTTCTATTCCTAAAAGTATAACTAACCACCGTAAATGAACACTTCTTTTCCTAACATTATTTTCATACTTTGGAAAAGAAAGATTTTCGAATTGTTAGTTGCTACTGTGCGGTTCGAGAGCACAGTGGTAGAGTGCCAGACTACAAATCCAAAGGTCGCCTTTTCGATCCCCGCCAGGTCCTAAGATTTTTATCTCTCACTTTCCACTTGTTTCACCTCTGGCAGTATTGCTGATGTGAAAAATACCGAGTAGCACCGTGGTTCGGAACCCACGTTAAACAGTCGGTCCCCCTATAACTGGCTGGGTAAGTCAGTTAGAAGGTCGGAGGAAGGCAACGGCATACCACCTCCAAACAGGACCATGCCTAGTGAAGCACTGTGGTTTTCAAACCAATCCTCGTATTGTTGACTGCTTTAATTTACGATTTATAGCGCCACAAAGGCTCGTAAATAGGAAGGCATTTTGAAAGTGTCGCTTTACTCCAGATACACAATGACTAGTGAATCATTTCGCGGTGTGTGTTTACGGCCTAGCCGCTGGGCAGCGCTGCAGCTGCAGACACTGGCTGGCTGTCAGTGTGGCGACTGTGGCTGCCTCCTGCACAGGGTGTGCCGCAAGTGCTGCCGTCTGCAGGGGTGACGCGTACAACCAGTCACCACACCGGGAAATGAGCGCAGTCCTTTTGCCCAAATGCTTAACGTCGCCTGTAGCTTGTCAGGTAATGGGCGTGCTCCCTCTGACGACATTTTACGTCCCGACATGGTTAGCTCCTGTTGAACGCTCACTGACTTTGACAAATTCGGAAAGATAACCGCGACCGGCGAGGCGTCCAGAGACCCGACTAGCGTGTCGCTGATGTTCCGTAAACACGGGGATGTCGTCCAGCTAAGCGAAACACTGTGCTGAGCCTCTCAGCACCGTTGCCGCGTCTCTGCCGCATTTAGCAGACCGAAGGTCACGACAATGTAGTACTGGTAATTGCAGGTTTCGGAACGTCCTTCCCAGCCACGGCAGCTTTTGCGCATTCCGCTGTGCTGCGTACTCGTTTGGCAGGTAAGGCGTGGCTGTAATGCTCGGAGTGTGGCACAGGACGTCGGTCAAATGTTTGTACAGCTTATGGGACTTGACTACGGGGTCATCAGTCCCCAAACTTACAAACTACTTATCAACTAGCTTATCCTAAGGACGGCACAAATAGCCATGCCCGAAGGGGGATTCGAACCCCCGACCGTAGTGGCCGTGCCGACCGTGACTGGAGCGCCTCAGTCCCCTCGGCCACCGCGGCGGTGGCGTTTGAAGCGCGCCGCTCTGCTGAGTGCGGGCGGGCGGCCGGGCACCGCCACAAGGCACCAGGCCAGCCTCTGGTGTAGCCAACGAGCTTGAACTTCAGAGAGTGCCGACAGGCCCGAGATGTTTGAAGCAAGTTGAACTGCCGTCCGCCATGTTATTTGGGGTGTCGGCTCACAGCTGGCATGACACGCCCACTCGGGAATTTTACCTAATTACAGTTCCACGCTTTAAATAAAGATTGACTTTTCAATACGGATGTGCATCAAGTTCCGTCAGTCTTTTTCGAAGCTGTGAATTGACGAGCCTCGTCGTAAACTTCCTAAAAATGCAGTAATAAATGATCGCGAACCTGTCAGTAATACAGTTTCAGTTCGAACTGTACCAGTTAGTTGAGGTTTGCAATAACAACGAAGGTGCCATTGCCGGCCGCGGTGGCCGAGGGGACTGAGGCGCTCCAGTCACGGTCTGCACGGCCACTAAGGTCGGGGGTTCGAATCCCCCCTCGGGCATGGATATTTGTGTCGTCCTAGTTCTTAAGTAGTTCATAAGTAGTTTGTAAGTTTAGGGACTGATGACTCCGTAGTTAAGTCCCATAAGCTTAACAAACATTTGAACATGTTTTTGAAATAAGTACATATTTGTTCCAAAGAACGCAGAAATATACAAGTGAAAAAATTCTGGCTGTCACTACTGTTTTCACACTTTGCACTGGTTACATGTCAACCATGGTCGATCAAGTATTGTTGACAATAAATAAAAATATTTTTAATGAACGTGTAAACACTCAAAAGTGTTGTTTCATTAACCACAGAAGCGACAGAAGAAAAAATATCTCAAGAACACACCAACACTAGGTAGAAAACTGATCATTTTTTAAATGAAGTGTACTTCAAAGGAATTGCAGGATACGTCATCTGAAGCTTCACTCTTGGGGCAGCTACGTACCATTAATCAGGAATTTTGTTTGAGTAAAGACAGACTGAGATCAAACAAGGCAAAACATTTCGTATTCTTGCGTGAATTACTTGTCGTTTTATCACTTAGATTTGCGCATTTAAATGCTTGAACACAATTTAGGGATAGTCAGCAGCAAAAATTGTATAGACAGTACACCCTACATACAATATACACTAAATACAGCACTTCAAGCTCAGCAGCATACGATAGACACACTCCTCTCAAGTGTGTTGACCACCGAAAACATGGCGGCCGAGTTTACACAGGATGCCGCAAAGAGCGCTGTAGCTCGTGTGTCAGACACTCTATGAAATTGAAGCTCGTTGGTTGTACCTACAGCTCCTAAAAACACAGGCTGGCGCATCCGCCATTTTCATTCCTGCGAATGCTTAACACAGCACGCAGCTTATGCCAACAGTGTTGCTTCGTTCAAGTTTACTGAAATAATTTGCAAGTGCCGGCTTAGAGCTTTATATCGTGCTACTTTGAGCTTGCATTGCGCTCTTGTTTACATCAATATGTGGATTAGACACAAAAATTTCGCGTTTTCTTTACTTATTGCTTTTTTCTTTCCTGTCCAAATAAAGAAACTGCAACAAACATATATATATTACTGTGATAAAAATCGCGTACTACGTTTAATTGTGCCAAAATTGATCATCTAGATACAAGTTTTAAGCGATCTTGGCTTCTATTTGAATAATGACTGTCAATATGCGAGGTTTGTTTGCCGTTCTGCAGTGTTTGTTGTCCGCTGTGACAAATACATACATCTGATTGTCGTACTCACATTGCTGAATGTACTTCTATTACGTTATTGAAAGTTTCGGAACGTATTGCAAACAGTAAAACCGAAAAGAAATTAGTGTACAGGATCTAAAGCTTACGGTCGTAGAGTCAGACGGTGGCGATGTTGGAAACAACCGTTGAATGTTATTGGAAAACCTAATCGTATAGAATGGGGGGAATAATCGTTTGTGTTGACAATCAAATAAATAAATAATTCTGTTCCTTCTCTAGGTTTACAGTTTTTTCTAAGTTACAGTACCCTTGTCTTGTCAGAAATTTAATAATCATTGTAAAGCACATATTTCGTTGTCAGTTATGTTATAGTCAATATTGGCATTTAAAGACACACATATTGTGCTCTAAAAACAGTGTGTTCTGGGATGTTTTGCTGTGTTATGATATTTTGCGGCGGCTAACTCCATACAGGCAGCTTCTCTGTTAAGAGGTACTAACTTCAAAAGAGCTAAACAAAAACTTACGTTCGAATATCACAGACGATTTTTACTATTAATTTTTGCTTCAAGTCATAATAATAAAATAAATATTTACTTACAATACACGACTGTGGGCTCGGGCCGGGTCCCCAGTTTTTGGCCGACAGTTAATGATCCATATTTTCTTCTCTCAGAATCTCTCGGGAAACTAAACATTCTGTAGCAACCTCTTGACTGATCTGAGCAGTTTATATTAACACAACCACCCATAATATCGTGCTAAGTGCCGTGACGCAAAATGCTATAGCATCGCAGTATTATTAAGTTAAGAGCTACCGGAATGCGTGAGCTCGTACTTAGAGGAGCCTTAGTTGTACCGCCGAGGCGCACACGGAGCCGGCGGGCTGCTCCGGTAGCGGCCAGCCTGCTGCAGCCCGGCTAGAGCTGCTAAACACCAAGCACCCGCAACTCCGTAAGCGGCCGACAGCCAACAGCGCGCAAATTGAAGAGCGCCATTATGGTGGCAAACTTCCGCGCCAACTTTAAATGTGCGTAACTCTCTTTCGATTAGCATGTGTATTCATTCGAGTTAAGTCGCGAAAACTATGTCTCATGTATCCTGCAACAAGGTCTAAAATTGTTGCAGAGTGAGTTGAGATGGTGTTGCTATGGGCAGCCCTCTGTCTCCCATAGTAGCTAATCTTTTTATGGAAGATTTCGAGGATAAAGCCCTTCAGACGGCGCCATTTAAACCCAAATGTTTTTGGAGGTACGTGGACGATACCTTCGTCGTATGGCCACATGGGTCTGCCACACTGCCTTCGTTCCTAGACCATCTCAACTCACTCCACCCGAACATCTGTTTTACTATGGAATTTGAAGAAAATGGTAAGCTCCCGTTTCTGGACGTCATGGTTCGCCGAAATGGAGACGGTTCCTTGGGACATGGTGTGTATCGTAAACCTACACAGACCGACCTTTATCTGAATGCTACGAGCTGTCATCATCCATCTCAACGCAGCGGTGTACTACGGACACTCGTACACAGAGCAAGAGCGATCTCAGATGCAGATTGTATACAAGCAGAACTCAACCATCTTCGCTCGGTGTTTGCCCAGAACGGCTACACTGAGAAACAGATTCGTGCTGCATTTCGACCAGCTCGCTCGAAACCTGAAGAGGAACTAGAAGAAACGGAGAGCTCCAGTAAGATGGTTTTTCTTCCCTATGTCGGTGGTGTGTCGTTCAAGATTGGCAGACTGTTTAAAAAACATAATATAAAGTGTATCTTCCGCCCTCTAGCGAAAGTGCAGACAATGCTGGGCTCCGTTAAAGACAACCTCGGCCTCAGGAGACCGGGAATATACAAAATCCCGTGCCAGTGTGGATTGTCTTATATTGGACAGACGTGTCGCACTGTGAAAGACAGGTGCGACGAACATAAACGCCACACAAGATTGTGTCAACCACAAAAATCGGCTGTAGCTGAACACAGTCTTGATTCGGGACACTGCATGAATTACGAAGAGACGAAGATCATTTCTTCCGCTTCCACCTATTGGGATTCCATAATTAAAGAGGCCGTCGAAATACGCATTGCAAAAAAAAAATAATTAATAGAGACACGGGATTCCAACTTAGTAAAGCATGGGAACCGGCCTTGGCAGTACTGAGACAACATCAGCCGCAGGCAGACGATGGTCACCAATCGACGCAGATGGGTCATCGAAGTCAAGACTCGTAATACACGTACTTTTTCCTCCGGTTGGCGCGCGCACCAGGGGTCCACCGCCAACGGCCGCTCTTGCCCGCGCCGCGCCTGCGCAGACCACCAGCGGTCCGCTCAACGGCCCTCCGGTAGGGCAGCAGGCTCTCCATGTTCACGCCGTCGACGCTCTGGTCTGGCATGACGTCACAGCAGCGGCGCCTGCGCCGTGGTAACGAGCCACCATATATATTGCGAGCAGAGAAGCAACAGCGGCAGTTCACCTGAAGATGGCGAGCAGCTGCCTCCCAGAAATATTGTGCGATTATTACAATAGTATCCGACGGTACTCCCGTGAACCATTCAAGAACATGTTACGTCGGGAAAGCCTGAAACAGCACAACACGAAGTATGCCATAATTTTTTGTTAACTAAGTACACGTAACATTAGCATTAGTACATCTAGCACATAATTACCATTTTAATGCTGTAAGCCAAATACTTTACAGTAGCGTGAACTGCTCAAAAGTCATCATCTGTCATCATAGGGTTCAACTTCACAAAGTGCATCCACTGTGGCTATGTATCATTCATATATGGAACTATACACAGCTCTGCAAACCCCTTTCAGTTGCTATACCTATATGTACAGCAGATGAGCTTTAAATTCTGTCTTACAAGTTGCTAATATTAATTTCATAAACAAAATTTCGAACTGCACTCAGGTAAGTAATCTCATACCCCCAATAGTCATTTTACACATCATAAGCTTTTTATCCACCAGTACTGCCTTAAGTAGATCGTTTCTAAGAACTACAAATATTGTTATTTATTTCAAATTTGTGCCTTTAAACGCTGAGCAGCTATTCACCATCGTGCTTTACGTACACTACGACAGTCAAACAGTACAGACGTCACTATGAACTTGGTATACATAACGGAGTAGTTAAATAATACCCGATTTATCTCCTAACAACGCTCATATTTATGTGACGCTTGCCACCATCATGGCGGCCGGGCGCAGGTTCAAATTATCCCGCGACAGCAGCGCCGTTAGTGATTCTGGTTATTTTTTACAAGGTCTTTCGTAAATACCCAAACTGAATCGTCCGCCATGTTTTCCTCAACATGGTTGGAATCGCGCTGCACCAACAGCGTAGAGGCGCATGCCCTGTCATCTTTCACAAACGATTAGGCCTACGCAAAAACTAACTGGTAGAAAAATTTAATTTTTTCGCTACTTAAATCTTCATATGTCAGCATTGTGACGAAGTGCGCATTATTTCGATAATAGTCATAGTTAATAACATATTGGGTTTGAAATAAAAGACTGTGCTAGGTTAGCGAAATTTTGCAAGAAAAAATAGGGGCTGCTATGATATTCCGTTTGGTGCACGTTACACCATATGTTGCTGCGGATGAAATTTTCCTGACGTGATGATATTTATTTTACACTTAGGAGCAGATCTTTACCTTTCACCCATCTCGCTAAAAATTATTTCATGTCGCGAACTCATTTTCGACGGCGATAAAGCCAGAATGAAACATAACGTATCTCATACACGCTTAGAGATATCAGAATGATATTTTGCCAAATGATAACATGCAAAGAGGGGCGTTTTTTGCCATATAGTTCTTACGCAAAACTACATTAACCGCCACGTTATTCAACGGAATGTAGATTTTTTGAAGGAAAAAGTAAAGTTAGTGATTTATTAATCGGTGTACAGCTATTCCTTCATCAGTCACAAATGGTTATGTATTTGCTTGTTGTCCATCGTGTTTCAGAGCTACTACTCCGTTTTCTCCAGTGTAACAGTAAGCAGTAACACAACGAAATTTACTACATATAATGTGGATTTTGTGCGAGAATACTAGAAAATGACAAATACCAAGAATCTCTTCACTACCTAACGAACTGACTTGTTCTCAATTCCTCACATAATTAAGTACTGTGTATTGAGATATTTACAATATCCTTTTCATATAACAGAAAAATTGAAATTGAGTATTACATAGAGACACAGCACTTTTGTAGTTAGCAACTATTAAATTTAATGGGTTAAGAAGTCAGTTAGTACCAATGTTTAGAAGTACGTATGTTATGCAGTAACAATCTGTGCCTCATTATTAGTAGCTCTAATACTGAGGACGAGGTATTACTAGACGGGCGGGCGGATCCCAGTGCGTCATATTTAACTGACATTATCTCAAGTTATACATTTCTCCCAGAGGTTGTGTTCGGCGAGGATGAAAATTTGATGTATTTTGAACATTTAATTCGCTTAAAGTGTTCACCTAACTTTAACAGAAAAAAAGTTCCTCGCATGTCGAAAATTCCGTAACGTAGTCGGAAAGTGTTCGTTCGTAAACTGTCAGTATATCCTCTTAACGGGCATGCATATTTGTGCCGTCCTTAGTATTAGCTAGTTCGTAAGTAGTTTGTAAGTTTAGGGACTGATGACCCCGTAGTTAAGTCCCATAAGCTACACAAACATTTGAACATTTTTTATCCTCTTAATAAATTATTACCGCAAATGAAATTAAAATGAAACTGTAGTGTAGCTCGTCACGAATCATTGACGGTTAGTTGCACGTTGATACAGTGAGTAGTTTGCGAGTGTGAGCGAGTTGAATGGAGCGCGAGGTACCGCGGGAGCTTGGTCCGGGTGTATACGAGAAGGCCGGTGACGGAAGAGTGTGACGTCACAGCACAGCACAGCCGCCGCTGCTATGCGTTCAGCGTCAGAACTCGGCGCTGGTGGCGGCCTAGACCGCGGTCTGGCTCCATCACGGAACTGTTAGGCGCTGTCAGTGGTGGGCGGCACTTGTGCGTAGCCGACAGGATACTGACGTCACAGCCTGTACCGACTAAAACTCAGAAGGCCCGGTTTGCGATCGGTGAAGGACGAGCGGCTGCAGACAGCCCATAGCTGCTCGCTGCTGTAGTCGTCGTCTTCCACACCGGCGCTACTGTTTCTACTGCTACCATCTGCGACCAGGAGTTCACCGAATTGGTCGCTCGAGCCTCGACTTTGCTGTCGCTTAGCGGACTCTTCCTCGTTCCGGTAGAGGCGCTGCTGCACACAACTGCCTAGAGCCATGTATTGGTAGAGTACCGCCAACCGGGCGAGCGCCGCCATTGTAGGCCTGTTATATCTCGCTATAGCAGCGCTATGGGCGGCGCTGTTAAATTAGCAGTTATGATGAAGGGAACCGGTCTGTACATCGACGTGGTATGACAGTACGTTAAGTAAACAATGAACAAAAGTTTTTAATCGTTTCATCACATATACAGCGAATATTAACGAAAAATTGGTAATCTGACTTCAAGACCATTATTTTTGAGCAAACTAGTTGTAAATTTTTTTCGTGCTAAAATTAAAACCCTGTACCAAACGCACTGCTTTTGCAGTAAGTGACGTTCCTGCTTTCAAATTAACTAAGGACTGACGTTTTTATCTCTTAATATATTGGTTTTTATCAAAGTAGATGTAATTAATACATGTGGCTTTCCATTAATCTAGTGCCTAATGTTGATAGGTGTTGTGTGCTAAACTACATGTATTATTATTACATAACATTAACTGAGCTAACATTTTGGGAAGGTTTAAGTTTTTATACATTGTATTCGAGTTTTGGAGATATATTTAATGGGCGGTTTCATTTACCGTCCAAACCTTCGTAATATGTAGGCTAAGTATAAATACGAAATTCGTCAAATACGGCACATTATGTTAGATTTGAAATAAAATGTTCAAATGTTTGTATAGCTTATGGGACTTAACTACGGGGTCATCAGTCCCTAAACTTACAAACTACTTATGAACTAACTAATTCTAAGGACGGCACAAATATCCATGCCCGAGGGGGGATTCGAAACCCCGACCGTAGTGGCCGCGCAGACCGTGACTGGAGCGCCTTATTCCCCTCGGCCACCGCGGCCGGCCGTTAGATTTTCATGTATTTATATCTTTTCTCTTACATGTTTGTCCGTCCAACATTGCTCGCAAGAAACTTGTATGAACAGATAAACCTAGAAGTTTACTCGATATTTCAAAACAAATTTACTTACTTCACAAAATTTTGCATTCTCGTAAGGAAATGCATTTTTCTTCCAATGCGGTGTACCCACAATTCGCGTCTTTTCGCATCTCTTTCGCCCTGTGGAATGCGTAAAACTTGCTACCTCAGACTGTCTTAGTATAACAATTCACTGCCAACAATGCGGCATTTTTCACCATATAAAAATGGAATATGCTATGTTAAGCTCTTAATTTAATAAATAATAAGACTACACATTTCCAAGACGTCTAAATGCTAGAATAACAGCTAGTTAAGTGAAATATGCCACTTACGCTGATGGACTGCTTAGGCCTAAAATGGCGGACGTGGCCCACCCGCGCTCAACTGACCAATAGCAGCCGGCGGTTGTCGGCAAGCCACACGTAAAATGTTGGCGCTACTCTCCCAACACAGGGCTCTACAACTGCCCAGTCGTCTGCCGTCGCCCCTGTCTGAGGCTCAAGTCGCAGGAATACCGCACCCAGCAGGGCACAAGTGTGTCACGTGACACGTCCAGACCGGAAGCGTCGTCGTCCATACGAAATAGAGTACAGTATAGGGAGACAACCTGCACGCGTCTACATACAGCTGTATATCTTCAGCTCAATAGATGTTCCAGAGGTTCCAACTTTTGAATATGGCAAATAGCAATGCGACCTAATATGTATAAGCGGAAAGGGGTGGGGTGTGACAAGGGGTCCAAGAGGAGTAAGTGAATAACGAATCATCGAAATCGTGAAAAGAGTTTTTGTAAGGTTGCAGATGAGATAAAGGCAGTATATTACTTACATCATTCTGATGGTTACAGGAGGAATGTGTGTGGATGGGCGGGGGGAGGGGAGCAAAACTATTTTCTTTCTCAGAACATCTTACATTTTGTGATTCCCATCGATCATATATAAGAATCTACTCATTAAAATTGCCCACAAACACAGGATAACGTAAAATCGTAACTCGCCACAGTAACAGTGTAGGTTAAGATATTTCGGTGAAGTGCAGAGTAAGAAAACTTCGTGTCAAGTGCCATGCCTCATTTTCCTTGACTGCTGCCTAGATTCCACTGTGGTACGTCTTCGTGGATTCATCACGTATGCCGTATTACGCAGTTTTCGAGTTAGCAGAAGTTACTGTCAATACTGCTGATTTGCACGAGAACATGCAAGAGGATACTGCTCATAACCAGACACCGACAAATGACACCGATTTGTTATTTAAACCTGAAAATCGGAATCTGAACCACTCCAATCGTAAACCCGTAATTTTAAACAATTTTCGTAAGAATTACGATTAAATCGTAATGGTTGGAACCTCTGGATATTCATACACCGTTGTTCTGTGTTTGAATACGACACGCTATAGCGAGTTGTGTTCTCCCGTACACGCAGTCCTACCTGGAAACGCTGACGCTATCCTACACTGAGCGCCAACGCTTATAAGCGTCAGCCGAAGCGTGAGTTGGAAAATTGTGTGCCGTTTTGTAGAGAATTCTGTTCGCTAGTTACTGAGCGGCCAAGGATGTATACAACAACCTGCCAACCATAGAGCAGTAACAGCATCAAATATTTACTTCATAGCCAGCACCCAAGTATTCCTGTAATTCTAAAAGATTCAGCTAATATTATTTGGAAACCGAATCTTATAGAAAGACTGGAATACATTTTGCGCTAACCGTGAAGTAAAATAATTAACGCTGTTACTGCTCTACAGTTGACAGGTTCTTTCTTGTACGTAACCTTGTCCGACCAGTAAATTACTCTCTTCTTCCTGCACCTGCAACACAACTCGAAGGGGTAATCACAACTCTTAGTTTCCCCACAAGTCTTCCACACTGTTCCTCGCCACAGGCTATGCAATTCGTCACTTCATCCTTACACAGCATGCCGAATTCCCTACAAAACGACAAACAATTTTCCAATGTACTCAAACAGGGACTAACCTCCTTGGACTTAACTCACAGGGGACTGATGACCCAGTAGTTTGGTCCCTTTTAAATAACAACAACAACAACAACAACTTAACTCACACTAACTAACACTTCCCAGTAGTGCAGCAGACGAAACAGCGTATAGCACTGATACGGTCCAATACTTAAGGTACGCTTAACATAAAAAAATACTTTGGTTTCTGATGCACGTTGAACTTGGAGGATTTGTTAAGTTTATGTTTTCAGAACTTCCTTAAAGTCTCCCAATGTTCAAATGTTCAAAGGTTTGTTAAGCTTATGGGACTTAACTACGGTACGGGGTCATCAGTCCCTAAACTTACAAACTACTTATGAACTACTTACGGACTAGGACGGCACAAATATCCATGCCCCAGGGGGGATTCGAACCCCCGACCGTAGTGGCCGTGCTGACCGTGACTGGAGCGCCTCAGTCTCCCAATATTTTTTATTTTTTTTTTATTTTTTTGAATCCACTGTTCGCTTTTTCGGTTTTCTTTATTAACTTATTTAAGTTGGAGAACAAGTACGCCCCGAAAGCACTGACCTCAGCGGTAAAAAGAACCTGCTTCGGCAGATCAGTCCCGGCTGTGGAGAGTCACGTGGTAGCCTGCCCTGCTCAGTCCGGTATCCCTGCTGCCCTCGCCGTCTGGCGCAGACAGCGCTCGCTATGGCGTCTTCTCGAACTACCCGTCCTGCTCATCATCAAACTGCACACTGTCACTCTGTCTTGCGAGGGTTCGCCACGAGCAGAAAAGGTTGCGGTGGAACGGCGACAGGGTAACTGCGGTGGTTAATATAATTATTCATGTTTGTCTTTATTCTGTAATCCTGCCAGTATTTTGACACTAGAAAGTTTTATCAGTTGCTAGGTCGTTGTTGATTTGTTATTTATAGTTCCCTAGCAACACCAACTGTCATAAACTAACGTGCAAATTCTCCAGACTTCGTCCAAAGTGTCCCGCACCACAACATAAATTAAAATTTGTAGACGTAATTCCTTTAAATAGTTCATCAAAAATAAATAAATCTGGTTCTTGTACGAGCGGGGCAAGGAAAACAGTCAGTGGCCGTTAATAAATAATCATCAGAATCAAACACAGTCACTTCTGTTCGCCGTCGTCAACTAGTACATAAAATGTTAACATTCCACAGCCTTCTAAACACTGTTCTTCCACATTCTCATTCGATACTCATATAATGTCACATTCGAAGCTAATCAGTAGTGACTTGCTATAAAATATTCTTGATCATAAATAAATCTTCATAAATGCAAGATATCTTTCAACATTAACAAATATTTATTCTTCTTCATGTTAATACAGCGTCAGTTTAGCAAGAAACGTGGACATGGACAATTAGCTTGGACTGAATCTCAAACAAGACTAACCATAATTTAATATTCGTTTCCTTTCTTTTTTGAAACGATTGAAGCGCGGCAATAAAGAAGGCGCAGCAGCATTCGTAGCCCCGTAGCTGTCGGTTAAATTTTCATAGCGGCCGTCTGCTGTAATGTTGGCTGCGGTGGCGACGACGCTGCCCTTGTTGATTGCCGCGCCTCGGTCGTACAGAAACAAAACATTTTAAGAATCATATTAAAAAAATAACAACATTTCTATAAACATGAAATATGTATGCATTCTAAATAAAAGGTTCGCTTCATTTCATTTTTTATTTATAACTTCAAAACAGGGCTGACATAGGAAAATGTTGTACGACTATCTTGTCCCACTACAAGGTTCACATTCAAACGTGCCATTTTCTAATGCTGAATGAAGATCGGTTTTTTGTTAAGTCTGATTGGTTAACACAGTGCTGTGCTACTTACCTGTAAATTGTTGGTCCCGAGAGTAGCGAACTGATTACTGATACTAAATTAAAATCACAATCTGAGAGGTAACTTTTGTTTAACTTCTTCATTCTAAAAGAAAACAAAAATATACCTTTCTTAATTGTACTCATATCTATAAAAATTTGCTCTCTTTCCCTTTAGATATTTCTGTTAAACTAAATCGTGATACTGTTTTGTGTGGTAAGTTTCAAAGTTAATTGTTGCTTTTGTTATCCCGCACATATCTGAACTGAACAGCACATCGGAATGCACAGTTCGAGCGAGCTACATTGGTGCACTGAAAACTGAAAGAAAGTTGAAGACCTTTTACGAACGGCGAATTTGTAAGAGTATTTTGTCGAGTGTTCGGAGGTAATATGCCCTAATGTAGTTGCCCCATTTGAGGCGTTAAGCTAGTCTGAACAAACTATTTCAAACGCGTACAAGAAATTGGTGCGGAGTTGCACAGTAAATGTCGTAACTTCGTGTACTGCCCGACTGCCGTCGACGAGTTCACTGGCAACCGCAGCACGGCTCAACTTGAAATTTTTGTAAGGGCTGTCGAAATAGATGTTGGTGTTACCGACGAACTGTTGGATGTTGTTTCTTCGAAAATACCACAACCGGAGAACATATATATATTGTCGGCTGTAGGGGAGGTTTCCAACGACACGCAGTTGTCGGTGGAGCTGCAGTCTTGTCGCAAGGGAACGGCTTTCTTTCCACAATACACTGCCTTCTACATCAAGAACACCTATGTGAAAAGTGTTCCACAAGGTAAGGTCCATCTTAGATAAAGTCTCGAAAATAGTAAATTTTTGTAGAAAGCAAGACTTGGACCATCGTGAATTTATGGGAGTTTTAGAGGATCTTCAATCAGTTCACAAAGACATTCCGTTTTATTGTGCCGCATGATGAAAATTATTCCGAGTCTTTTTCGATTGAGACGAGAAGCAGCTCTGTCCACTGAAATGGAAGGTTGCCCCAGTGACACTTGCATGATGAGCAATGGATCGCTGACTTCGCTTTCATCATACATATTGCGGGTTATTTACACGATTTAAATAAATTCTTTCGAGGTCAAACTAAATTAATCGGCACTATGTGTGACCGAATTGAAAGTTTCAGATTGCAGCTTTTACTTTTTAAAAGTCAGCTTCAAGAAGGAAATGTAGACAATTTTTCTCCTTTAAAATCGTCAAATTTATGTATTTATGACCACATAGGCGAGTACACAATAGCATTGCAGCCATTGCTTGACGAATTTCAAGGTAGATTTGAAGAAATAAAGCAAGTAAAAGCTACACTCTGAAGCCTACACTCTTATTTGGAACGCCGTTTTCGGTGCCCGCAGATAAAAACTACAATGCCATTAACTTTTGACAGACCGCTATCACCATAACAATGTAGGCAGTGGGAGTAACCCACTAAACTACAGGCCTATGTTACTGACGTCAATTTGCAGCAGTGTTTTGGAACATATCCTGTATTCAAATATTATGAATTATATCGAACAAAATGACCTATTGACCCAAAGTCAACACGCACTTAGAAAATATCGTTCAGGCGAAACACAACTAGGTCATTACTCACACGAAGTGATGAGTGCTATCGACAAGGGATCTCAAATCGATTCCGTATTTCTTGATTTCCAGAAGGCTTTTGACACCGCACCTCACAAACGGCTTTTAATCAAATTGCGTGGTTATGGTATATCGCCTCAAATTTGCGATTGGATATGGGATTTCTTGTCAGAGAGGACACAGTTCGTAGTAATCGATGCTAAGGTGTTCTTTCTTCCCGTGCGCTACTCGAGAATGGAATCGGATATAAATAGTATGAAGGTGGTTCGGTGAACCCTGTGCCAGGCACTTAAAAGTGATTTGCAGAGTATCCCATGTAGATGTAGATTTGATTTCATTTTATAAAGGCGTTGTTCAACAAGAATTCGCGACGATTTGTGCCCTCGCGGAGAAATGTGCTCGCTATGTTCGGAACAACGCTCGTCCGTGAACACAGATTCTCAGCTACGCTTCTGAGTGACCAGGGCCCCACACCGCGGTGCACAGCGTCAGGTCCACAGCTGTTGCAAACGAGTGCTGCTTACGTATCATCACTCCACCGGTTTTTCGTTCCGCAAACTGTTTTTCTGTGGGTAGGTACGCAACGTCCAACGCGCCACAAGTAGACGCACCTTTTAAGCAGATCCAATGGTTGTGCAGCTTTAGAAACACATTTTCGCGTATCCCTCGATGTAGTCAGCGCCATAGGTTCCATTGATTTCGGCAAATACTCCAACGTGTGAGCAGTCTGCTGTATTATTATTACTTATTGTAACTGCAGGTGTTTCACACTCCGCACTCACATCGAGATTTCTCTACAGCAGCGGTCGGCAACTGGCGAACCGCGGAAGGCCACAAACTCGACCGGCAAAACTATTTTGAAATTATGTTACATAACTTATTAAAGAAAACCTGTTTTATGTAGATAACAATTGGTATGAGAGCCACCCTTAAAGTTTTTCTACAATTTTAGTTACCTGCTGAATAATTAGAGCCGTTAATTATTATTGTAGGAAGATTAAATGTCCATCATGATGTGCAACGCTTGAAAGTACGCTGACAAACGTCGGCCGAAGGGAGCGAGCTGGCCGATGATGCGCATGAAAGCCTCGTACACACGACAAAATAAGAGCTCGAAACGAGAGATTCAGGTGTTCTTTCTTTCTTCCCTCGCGCTATTCGAGAATGGAATGTGAGATAAATAGTATAAAGGTGGTCCGATGAACTCTCTGCCAGGCACTTAAATGTGAGTTGCGGAGCATCCCATGTAGATCTAGATCGCTGTATCGTTTGCATCCCTAGCCATCAGTCTTCTGCCTGGTTTGATGTGACCTGCCACCAACTCCTCTCCTTCGCCAACCGCTTCATTTCATAGTAGCATTGCAACCTACAGCCTCAATTGTTTGCGAGATGTATTCCAATCTGTGTTTCCTCTAGTGATGTAAAATGCCTCGACATTTATTAATTGGGGCAAATGCCCGGAATAAATGTCTCGGAAAATGCCGAAAAATTCATAAATACCCAGGCATTTATAGATTAAAAAGATAAACTTACAAGCAGTACTGAAAAAAATTACTGTGATATTTTGTACTACTCTCTAAACTACATCTCAAATGGTTGAATTCTATTGTGTTCCCCTTTCCCAGCAGCCCAAGTTTCGCAAACATACACTGTTGTGCCGCAAACGCATGTTCTGAGAAATTTCTGCCTCCAGTCCGCGGAGATGTTCGATAGCAGTAGATTTCTCTTTCCCACGAATGCCCTCTGTGCTTGTGCTCGTCTACTTTTTGTGTCGCCATTGCTTCTTCCCTCGTGGGTAAGTTTACTGCGCCGGCCGCGGTGGCCGAGGGGACTGAGGCGCTCCAGTCACGGTCTGCACGGCCACTACGGTCGGGGGTTCGAATCCCCCCTCGGGCATGGATATCTGTGCCGTCCTTAGTCTTAGCTAGTTCATAAGTAGTTTGTAAGCTTAGGGACTGATGACCCCGTAGTTAAGTCCCATAAGTTCTACAAACATTTGAACATTTTTTTAAAAAAAGTTTACTGCAAAGGAAGCAGAATTCCTTGTTTTCGTGTACAGTGTGATCACCGATTCGGATGTTATTTTCTCGCTACTTTTGCTTGTGTTACTATTCGTGATTTTCGTCTTTCTTTGGTTTATCACTCTGTTCAATAGATCCTGTAATTTTCCTACACTTCCACAGACGTTAGCAATGCCATCAGCAAATCTTATCACTGATATCGTTTTGCCCAGAAGTTTTATCACAGCTTTCAACCTCTTCCTTATTTCCGACATTACGTCTTCATTGCGCAAGTTGAACCGTGGTGGCGACAGTCCAGAACCTTTGTTGCCCCTTTTTAATCTGAGCCCTTCGTTCTGTACTTTCGGCACTTATGGTATCCACTCGGTTCTCATACAAACTATGTATTAGCCGGCTTTCCCTACAGCTTACCTCTGCTGTTCTCAGAATCACGAACCTCAGTTCATCGAAGGTCTTTTCCAGGTGGCAGATGTTACGGGTAAGTGTCGGTTCTTCTTCACGCTGGCTGCCGTTACAGCGGCAGCGAGGCCACCCACTGCCTCCTGCACCTGCCGGGCAGAGGTCGGCCGGGCTAAAGCTCTGTACAGGGAAAGTACGGCCATCCTTTTCCGCGCCGCTTGCCGCCGTCTGCGGCTCGTGATTGGCTGAAATGCAGTCACGTGGTCCTTTCCGCCATCTTGGTCCTATACGTTGCTTGGCTGCCATGAGAAGCCTTGTGAATATTCGTATGTTAGGTTTGAATAATGCCACAGTATTGTACTTTTGGTTGTTCTTAAGAAGCGAAGAAGAGAGGTAAACATTATAGTACTTCCATTAAATATCAGAAATGCAGGAAGGTAAACAGTATGACTGATGAAAGACGTCAGAGAAAACTAGGAGTCCAGAAGCCAACTTCGATTCTTGCGCTGTGATGATTTTAATTCGTAATGTAAATTAATAAAGATTCACTGACGAATGGATCACACAGGAGATACCTATCCATTTTTAACTTGAATAAATTTGTGAAAAAATTCCTGCATAATGTCGTGAGGTTAAATTATTCACGTGTCGTTGGTTTTATCTGCAGCTAGTTGCCGAAAACACAAATTTTGGAAATATTAGTGAGTGAACTAGATTCTTGCTTGGATATGAAACTAATATACAGTTCCTGAAGCAAGCTTTTCTCATTCATTTTCATTTGTTATGTGTATCATTACAGGAAACAAGGAATTGAAACAAGACTAATATTAAGACATTCAAATGTAATTGGTGTTGTAAAGGCACATTTAATTTATGTTTTTGATAAACGTCATGTAGTGAGTATCCCCTTGCATTTTTCGTAGTTCGTTTAAGATAAAAGTACATAATACGGAATAAAATACTCATCAAAGACTTATCCATAATCTCAATTGTTTTCTTAATTTACACTATGCTCCGATGACGACATACTCGCGGTGTATTGGAATATTTGGCTACAGTATAGGTCAATCTCAATTTATATGTGAACTCTCTAGATCTGGAGTTACAAACGAAACAGTTTTCTTAAAATCGAACGATAAGTGTTTCGTAGAGCAGCCAGGTCCGCATTGACAGAACTACGTGAAGTTCCCGCATCTGTCCGTCGGATATAACACCCTGTATCTCGAGAATGAAATGAGTTATCGTTCTGCTCTCAACCTTAAATAAAATTTTGATATCTTACCTACATTTCGTCCGCAGCATTGTATGTGCTAAAATCAACCGTACGCAAATTCTACCAATGTGACTTTTCCTCTGCAAACTGTTCAAAATTTTGCTCAGTATTTTATTTAATTTGATGTAGCGCGGAAACTATAATTAATAATGAATATAATAGAAAAACAGACCGTTATCGAGAGAGTATATCACACTATATTACGTGAAAAAATTAAATTTTTTCATTGAATAGTTTTCGCGGAGTCGGTTGAGAAGTACTGTTAAGCGCTGGTAACATTGTAGTGGTCGGCGTGTAAGCAGCAGCGGAATATAACAGGCCCAGCATGTCTGCCGCTGGCAGGCGGGCCGTACTTTCCCTATACAGAGCTTTAGGGCGGGCCAGACCTGGCTGCCACCTTCGGCCATCCCCAACAGACTGGAACTTGCGGCAGTTGCCACTCTAGCAGACGTAAAACAGTTTCACACATTCGTCGTTTTTCTTTTTATAATGGAAAAGCTGGTAGAAGCTGACCTCGGGGAAGATCAGTTTGGATTCAGGAGGAACGTAGGAACCCGGGAGGCAATACTCACTTTCCGTCTTATCTTAGAAGATAGATTAAGGAAGGGCAAACCTACATTTCTAGCTTTTGTGGATTTAGAGAAAGCATTTGACAATATTGACTGGAATACACTCTTTCAAATTCTGAAGTCAGCAGGGGTAAAATACAGGGAAAGGAGAGTTATTTACAACTTGTACAAAAGCCAGACGGCAGTTATTAGACTCGAAGGGCATGAAAGGGAAGCATCAGTTGGGAAGGGAGTAAGACAGGGTTGTAGCCTTTCTCCGGTGTTGTTCAATTTGTACATCGAGCAGGCGGTGAAGGAAAGCAAGGAAAAATTTGGAATAGGGATTAAAGTACAGGGGGAAGAAATAAAAACATTGCGTTTTGCTGATGAGATTGTAATTCTGTCAGAGACAGCAAAGGACCTGGAAGAGCAGTTGAACGGAATGGACAGTGTGTTGAAGAGAGCATATAAAATGAACATTATCAAGAGCAAAACAAAAATAATGGAATGCGGTCTTAGAAAATCAGGCGATGCTGAAGGAATTAGATTAGGTAACGAAACAATGAAGATGGTAGATGACTTTTGTTACTTGGGTAGTAAAATAACATGCGATGGTCGCAGTACAGAGGATATAAAATGCAGAATGGCAATGGGTAGAAAAGCATTTTTGAAAAGGAGAAATTTGCTAACATCGAATATTAATTTAAGTGTAAGAAAGTCTTTTCTGAAGGCATTTGTGTGTAGTGTTGCCTTGTACGGGAGTGAAACATGGACGATAAGCAATGCGGACAGGAAAAGAATAGAGGCTTTTGAAATGTGGTGCTACAGAAGAATGCTGAAGATTAGGTGGGTAGATCGCATAACTAATGAAGAGGTACTGAACAGAATTGGTGAGAAAAGGAATTTTTGGCATACCCTGACTAAAAGAAGGGATCGCTTGGTAGGACACATTCTTAGACATCGAGGAATCGTAAATTTAGCATTGGAGGGAAGTGTGTGGGGTAAAAATCGCAGAGGGAGACCAAGAGACGCGTATTGTAAGCAGATTCAAGTGGATGTGGGTTGCCGTTCTTATGAGGAGATGAAAAGGCTTGCTCAGGATAGAGTAGGGTGGAGAGCTGCATCAAACCAGTCTCCGGACTGAAGACCATAACAACAACAACAATCGCCTGTACAACAGCATTTAAGCCGCGGTGGAGTAGCCGAGCGGTCTCAAGCGTCTCGCTGCGGAGCGCGCGGTTACTCGCCGTGGAGATTCGAGTCCTCCCTGGGGCATGGCTGTGTGTTTGTCCTTAGGTTAGTTTACCTAGGTTTAAGTAGTTTGTAAGCTACGGACTGATGACCACGCAGTTTGGACCGATAGATTTACAAACGTTTGAACACTTGGAACAGCATCTAAATTAATGTTGCTGGCGGGTCTATTCCTTGAAAAGAAGGAAAACTTGAAACAACTGTAGGTGAAAGCACAGTTTAATACACATGTGCATTAGACTGTGGTGGAACTGGAGGAAGAGGTGGGAAGTGCTCGCACAAGTGAACTACGGGGCGTACACTGCGAGGAGATTGTTCGAGAATGGGCCACCAAACATTTCAATTCACCTCCATATTTGCAAGTACTCAAATTCGTCATAATCGATGTTTCAGGGAGCTGTGTCTGTGTGTAAATAATGACATAGTGGACGTACGGAGCTAACTGCCGCAGGTGTCATTATGCAAACCACGAATGTCATCTTTTCCGGTAAAAAGGTATTCCAGCACGCAGTAAAATAGGTACCGATACTCGAATCGTACAGGCACCATTTCAGGTATTATTCCAGACAAAAGTCAATCAAAATGTAAATCAACCCAGGAATTAAGTAGATTAGTCTAGAAAACCAATAGGAAAATTTATTTCACGTATGCATCTCGATAAATCTTTTCGTCCATTCAATTGCTTCCCTATCATCCACAGCGAGCCACTTGGAATACCACTGATTGCGGTATCTTTTCCTTTATACGATTCTGACAGCTTATTATGGTCACTGTGCCTGCTATTAAGAAATATTTCGTGTTCTTCATACTGGTAGTGAAATAGCCTACCGGCCTAGACGACACATGAGACGAAAGGGTAACGCGGCTGCCCAAATCGGTCGTGCTTTTGCTTACTGACCGTTGTTGTTGTTCTGGTCTTCAGTTCGGACACTGGTGTGATGCAGCTCTCCCCAATACCCTATCCTGAGCAAGCGTCTTCATCTCCACATAAGAATGTCCACCTACATCTGTCTGAATCTGTCCATCTCTTGGTCTTCCTCTGCGGTTTTTACCCCACACACTTCCCTCCAACGCTAAATTGACAATTCCTTGATGTCTAAGAATGTGTCCTACCAATCGATCCCTTCTTTTACTCAGGGTATGCCAGAAATTGCTTTTCTCCCCAATTTTTTTCAGTGCCTTCTCATTAGTTACGCGATCCACCCACCTAATCCTCAGCATTTTTCTGTAGCACAACATTTCAAAAAAAATTGTTCAAATGTTTGTATACTTTATGGGACTTAACTACGGGGGCATCAGTCCCTAAACTTACAAAGTACTTACGAACTACCTTATAGTAAGGACGGCAGAAATACCCATGCCCGAGGGGGGATACGAACCCCCGACCGTAGTGGCCGTGCAGACCGTGACTGAAGCGCCTCAGTCCCCTCGGTCACCGCGGCCGGCTCCACATTTCAAAAGCCTCTATCGTGTTCCTGTCTGCACTGTTTATCGTCCATGTTTGAGTCCCATACAAGGCCATACTGCTCACAAATGCCTTCAGAAAGGACTTCCTTAGGCTTAAATCAATATTCGATGTTAACAAATTTCTTTTCTACCCATTGCCATTGTGCATTGTATATCCTCTGTACTGCGACCATCATTTGTTACTTTAGTGCCCAAGTAACAAAACTCGTCTACCTCCTCACCTAATGTGATTCGCTGACCACAAACTGGAGACGAAGCTCGGCTCGACTAGTTCTTGAGACGCGCGATTGCACACGACTGTTGACAATAGTTCAGAGCGGCTGTCAGCTGGCAGCCACTAGCCAGGTGCCCCCCTCTCCCCCACCCCTAGACCGTTACGGCCCGCTGCTCCCCCCTTCCCCCCCCCCCCCCCCCCTGCTCGCCTCGGCCGTCGGCACGCGGCTCGCCTCCCACTATACTATACTGCGATTAAAACTACTTTGGACTTGACAGCTAGCCGCGCGCGTGACCTTGAGAGTGTGCGGGCCAACCCCACGGCGAGTTCAACACCCCCCACCCTGCATAGTTGCCACTACTTCCCCGTTAGCTGTCAGTAGCGGCTAACACGTGGTGTTGTGCGCGTCGTGTCGTGAACTCCGTGTTATATTGCCGTCTGCTTTTCGTCTGTTCGACTGCGTGCGCGCGCGCGCGCGCGCGTGTGTGTGTGTGTCTCAGGTTACTGCATTGTCCTGTGCGTACGAAATGTCCGAAAAAAAAAAAAGCGGGGTCATCCTAGAAACCACACTCCGAAATCACCTTCGAAAAAAGTCGGACAAGGAATACCATTACGAGGACAATCGCGTGAATACGTGTGCAACGTAAGAGAATATTTTGAGATGGAAAGGGAGAATGGAGGGCCTCTTATTTCCATTAATAAGGTTGTCAACAGGACTGCAGCGGCATTAAAAGTTGGCAGAGCAACCGTTATTAATATAGGAAAGGAACACAATGAAAAACTGAATGCACATTCCGATCCCTCAAGTCTTAATTCGGAACCGCCAAGTCTAGGAACTCCGAAAAAAAAACGATGTGTCGAGAAACGTGTGACCAATCTTGATTCTTTCGAACAGGATGCGATTCGGAGACATCTGTATGCATATTATCACCGTAGAGAACATCCAACTTTACGAATACTGCATGTAACGCTTAGAGAAGCTGGTCTTTTTGTTGGCAGTAAGTCATCTCTTAGATTAGTATTATTGAACCTGGGGTTTAATTACGAAAAAATATCAGGTCGTAAGGTACTGTTGGAAAGACAAGATATTGCTGCATGGCGATGCCGATTTTTGCGGCAAGTAAAAGACATTGATTTCGATGATTTAGTGTGGCTAGATGAAACGTGGGTGAATGCTGGCCATACGCTAAAGACAGGCTGGTCTGATGGATCACAAGAAGGAATGGCAATACCTGTTGGCAAAGGAAGCAGAATTATTGTTGTCCATGCAGGTACAGCGCGTGGATTTGTTCCTGGCTGTTTACACGTGTTCAGATCGAAGAAAACCTCGGATTTTCATGAAGAAATGAACCATACCACGTTTTTACGATGGTTTGAAACTTCGCTTATACCGAATTTGAAGAAACCGTCGTACATAATTACTGACAATGCTCCGTACCACACTGTTGTAAAGGACAAAGCCCCAACAACATCGTCTAGAAAAGAAGAAATTACACAGTAGTTACAACGAAATAATGTAAAATTCGATGATGGACTGAAGAAAGTGGAACTATTGGAACTTGTGTCATTACATAAGCCACGGCATCTGACATATGTAGTAGACGAAGTCGCCAAGAAACACGGACATTCAATAATAAGATTACCGCCTTATCATTGTCACTTCAATGCTATAGAACTGATATGGGCACAAATCAAGGGGCACATTACACGTGAAAACAAGAAATTCACGGTGTCAGAAGTGGAAAGACTGTTACACGAAGCTGTTTCTAAAGTAACTGCGGAGAACTGCAACAGTGTTGTAGCACATAAAAAACGTGTGATTCAGGAAGCATGGAAGAACGAATGCTTACTGGAAGATAGTGTTGATGAATTAACTATTGCCGTCGGGGAGTCATCTGAAAGTTCCAGCGACACAGATATAAGCGGCATTTACCATCTTTCGCACACAGAACACAGCGAGTGATGGTAAGTTGCAACATAATTTGTACATTTTTAGTTGTATTGTGTCCTTTCTTCCCACAGTTGCTATTTTATACTATAATGCAAATATTTGTTTATGTAGCCGTCTAAGCAACTGATTAATAGTACTATTTTTCCATACGCATTTCGCGTTTATTGTAAGGCATCTCCGGTGGCCTGTAATATATACATAATTACGTTTTACAATATTTCGTTTTCTTAGTATTGGAGGTTATAAACAGTTCTCTTGCGTTATCTAAGTTTGCTAATAATATTTTGATGTGATAAGTAATAACATCAAAATATCATTAGCAAACTTAGATAACGCACCAGAACTGTTTATAACCTCAAATACTAAAAAACGTAAGAAAACGAAATACTGTAAAACGTAATTATGTATATATTACAGGTTACTGAAGATGCCTTACAATAAAGGCGAAATACATGTGGAAAAATAGTGTTATCAGTTGAATAGACGGCTACATAAACAAATATTTGCATTATAGTATAATTTGTACCTTTTGGTGGTGGTGATTTCGTTATCTTGGCATTTCGAGTATTTCTATTCGTGGCGAAATTCATGGGACAAGTGAAAACGTAACAGTAAGTCTCCCTTATCGGCGGTAAATGTGTTGCATTCACCGTCCCCGCCCCGCATTAATTCACAAGCATTTCAAAGATAGCGCGCTAGCAGAAGCCTGCTACCAACGGCAGCTGGCAACATAGCACCCTGCCCCAGCGAACTGTCAAGTACGAAGTAGTTTTAATCGCACTATAGTGGTCGCGACCACCGCTGCCGCCACCTCGCTACTTGGGCACAGTGGGCCGCGCCCCAGCGGCTGCCCAGTCAGCAACCTAGTCTGGCTGACGCCAGGGCCGGCCAAACGTGCGGCACTTTACGAGGGGGAGGGGCGGCAAATCTGACGACCCCTCTTTTTTATTTTTTATTGTTTTTTAATCGAAACCTAACCTTGGAGCGAGCGGGTTCGGGAACTATGGCATGGCGCCTCGACTACCTGCCGGCCGCCCCTGTTGAACAAGGGGAGGGACGAGGATTAACCCTACAAGCACCAAGCACGGGCAAAAATTGCCCGTACACTTTTCTTTTATTTAAAAATCATAATTAATATCCTTTAATGTTAATGGGCTTTTTTCTATTTGACTCTCACCTTATAAACTACTACCCTACACATTTATATGGATACAATTTTAAAAACTGATAACAAAATATAGCAATTTTGTGCCCAAGGGCACATTTTGCCCTGGGTTGGTAGTCCACGCGACCATAATTCTTCACGCCTCCTACAACCTCCAAGCACAGGCAAAAATTGCCCCTACATTTTTCTTACAATAAATTTCGTTTGGTAATAATGATTGTGAGTTTTTTGTGCATTGTTGAGAATCCGATTGTTGCATTTGATATTCATTGTTGAGACTATTGTTACCAGCTGTTTGTCACTGTAGAGCAAACGCCTTTCTTGTAAAGTACATTTTCTGAAATGAGTTGTAGACGGTTGAACGACGCAGAAATTCTTGCTGAACTTTTAGCAGACGATGAGTTACCAGATTTCAGTGACTCTGAATCGGCTCACACAGAAGTAGAAGAGAGCTCAAATGAAGACTCAGAGGACGAAGAAGAAACAATCCATGCAGGTAACGCTCCCAATAAATATGTTACTAGTTCTGGTAGGGTGTACCTCGCAGAAGCTCCAAGGCACTGTAAAAGGGAAAGTAACAAGTATATGTGAATCATTCAAGAAATTTTTCACACCTGAAATAGTACAGAAAATTGTTGAGCCTACAAATGAAGAAGCTGAAAGAAAAACTGTATCTCCTCTTGACGAAACTGAAATATATGCTTTGATGAGAATTTTGATTCTAATGGAAATTTACTAGGACACTAAGAAGCCAGTAACAATTGTCTCTTACATCACAAAGGAAAAACAAAAACAAATCTATTGATGTTGTCAAGACATCATGATGCAGCAGTAGATGATGATACACCAAAGAATAAAACCCATATAAGCCTATACTATGACACTAACGGAGGAGTGGATGCCATAGATCAAATGGCTAGGGCGTACTCTACAAAAAGGTGTACGAGAAGATGGCCACTGTCAGAGTTCTACAGCCTACTTGATATAGCTGCAATAAACTTCTACACGTTGTTCAAGATGAATGTGCCTAAGTGGAATGAAGGAAATAAAATGCGAGGAAACTGCATCTCCGTGAATTAGGCCTTGAACTATTGAAACCACGTGTAGAAGAGCGACCCAGGGACTTGAAAGGATTCCAGTTGCGCATTATTTGTCCGATGGGAGAGATCCTTGGAAAGAAGATAGAGGTGACCAAAACTGCTGGAAATGAAGAACCAACTAGGAAAGCAAGATGCTACATATGCTTGAAGAATGCAAGTAACCAGAGAGCCACGGACAACATCACAAACACCAAGTTAACATGTGCAAGCTGTGTAAGATTTTTTGAAAATTTTCAATGTACCTTAAAACATATTTGTACAACTGTTTTTATTTGGGTTTTTGAAACTTCCTGTAAATAATTAAACTAATGTTACATTGGAAACAGAATTACTTGAAATAAATACTTTTTTACATGATTTACAGCTTTTTTGTAACAAGGGCAAAATTTGCCCTTGGTTGGTGCTTCGTGTTACCTAAAATACCTTGGTACTCCTAGGGTTAACTTCCTGCTCGTCACTGTGGCAGCACCGTCGTGACTACGCCGGGGCAAGCAGTATTCTTATGAGTGGACCGCTGACAGCCTGTTACGCGCAGTGCGTTTACTCACAACTAATTTGGCAGAAGACGAAATGTAACTTGGAAATTCGAATGCAATGTCCGATACTGCGATTACATATTAAGCCTGAAGCAATTTTGCTAACACCTTCGAAGGCAGTTTCCGAGTGTTTTATTCTTCCCGCATTATGGAAAAAAGTCGTTGAACATCACTATACTCAAACATGTCCAACACTTACAATAGCTAGATGTATTCTCAATGGGTAAATACGCTGCGAGTAATTACAAGCGATAAAGACATTGGTAGTAAGCCTGGCATAAGTTGGGTTTCGACGTATTTTCCACAATTTTTGCTATCCGTTTCTAAGTGACAGTCGGACGTGTTGATTTTGAGCCGTGAAACGCCTGTCTCCGCCCGCATCAACAACAATTAAACTCTGACCGGCACTTTTGTTTGACAATACTGCTCGCCCACTATCACTTTGCCAACATTTATTTGCTGTATACTGTTTCTTGTTGAATACATTATCTGTTCACAACCACTGAAAAATGTTCATTTACGTTAACTGTAAGTTCATGCCGCGCGCATTAGCCGAGCGGTCTAAAAATGCGCTGCAGTCATTGACTGTGTGGCTGGTCCCGGCGGAGGTTCGAGTCCTCCCTCGGGCATGTGTGTGTGTGTGTGTGTGTGTGTGTGTGTGTGTGGCTGTGTGTGTGTGTTTAACCTTTTTTTTAATTCACAATGCTTAATAAAATTAGCTAGATTTCTTCAATCAGGTTGGGCTCCATTCTTGAGCTGGTGCCCAGCGACTGTTGTGTACAAATCTGTAGAGTGTTACCAATCAGTCGCAAGTTTTGTTTTTATTTTCCACATCTACATAGATTTCGGGCACAGTGTGGCTATTCTCAATGCTTTGAGTTATGTTTACATCTACACCGTCATACTGAACGCAACTGTCAACATGGCGGTTTACATGTAAGCACATATTAAAAGCTTTGAGACTGGCCACTAAGTGGCCGAAACCTAGGTAGGACTGAAAAGTAAAAACAACAATTGCGATTGAAAAAAAAAAAAAAAAAACTGGGGTGGGGGAGGCGAGGCGGCAATTTAGCAGCTCGCACGGGGCGGCACTTGGGCTTGCGCCGGCCCTGGCTGACGCTACAGAGTAACATGTACAGAGGAGACTTCTAACAGGGGCCGAGAGGACTGAGGCGCTCCAGTCACGGTCTGCACGGCCACTACGGTCGGGGGTTCGAATCCCCCCTCGGGCATGGATATTTGTGCCGTCCTTAGTGTTAGCTAGTTCATAAGTAGTTTGTAAGTTTAGGAACTGATGACCCCGTAGTTAAGTCCCATAGACTATACAAACATTTGAACATTTTTAGTTCTAACAGGAAGGTACAAAACGGTGCTGGCTATTTCCTCCAATAGGTACCCTATAGTCCGCCTCCCTAGTTCAGTGGGCCGGGAGCTGTGGCTGAGCGGTCAGAGGGCTAAAACGCCCTCTGTAATAAAAAAGCTGAGCCAACCATTCAACGAACAACGACGAAGGAATTGAACGAACGACCGCGAACCCACAGTTCTAACTGATTTAAAAAAAAAAGTGCGCTGTTTTACTGCAACCGGTACAAGGAAAGAAAGACACAAACAGTTTTTGGGTGCATTCTTATACACAGCGAAATTTTCATCATCGGCTGTTCGTTGGTGCTCGAGAATTGCAAGGCACTGATACATTTTTTTTTTTTCTTCTTAGCATTCTACAAGAATACAAGTAACGTCGTTTATGCCCGAAACTAGCCGCCAATAAAAAAAGGAAATAAACATCGTCAGATCTGGTTCGGATATGAACAACGCATTTTCTCGAAAATTTGCGAGACGCGACATACTAACAATATTTATACATCAATTAATACAAATAAACAATCATTTATTAAAAGTGCATTACACGTGCTGCATGTAGGTCTCACGGGCTCTAGAGTGTTTTATGCACTGGAAATATACAAAAAATACGTGGTGAATTACCTCCATGTCGTACGATCGGCTCGTGACGCTGGAACTTTGCCGATCGTACGTCATGGAGGTAATTCACCACGTATTTTTTGTATATTTCCAGTGCATAAAACACTCTAGAGCCCGTGAGACCTACATGCAGCACGTGTAATGCACTTTTAATAAATGATTGTTTATTTGTATTAATTGATGTATAAATATTGTTAGTATGTCGCGTCTCGCAAATTTTCGAGAAAATGCGTTGTTCATATCTATGGAACAAGTATTAATCTAATGTAATCTAATCTAAACGTCATGTATGACATTTCGTAATGATGTGGAACGTATTAGTTTGGTAAATGTTGTCTATACTTGACAACCAATATTTTAAGGATTTTCTTTTGGTTTTTTATTTTTATTTTTTAAGTTTTATCTAAAAATTCATCTACATTGTAGGAGGAGTTGCCATTCAGAAATTCCTTTAATTTCTTCTTAAATACAAGTTGGCTATGTGCTAGACTTTTGATGCTACTTCATAAGTGACTGATGACTCTTGTGGCAGCATAATTCACCCCTTCTGAGCGAAACTTAGATTTGATCTTCAATAGTGAATATCATCCTTTCTCCTAGTGTTGTAGCTATGCACACTGCAATTACTTTTGAATTAGATAGGATTGTTAATAACAAATTTCATGAATGAATATATATATATATATATATATATATATATATATATATATATATTGTGAAGCTACAGTGAGATCCCTAAATAAATGTCTACAGGATGATCTTGGGTGGGCTTCAGCTATTATTCTGATTGCACGCTTTTGTACAATGAATACTTTTTTACTCAATGTTGAATTGCCCCAGAATATGATCCCATATGAAAGCAGTGAATGAAAACAGGCGTAGTAAGGTAATTCGCATATCACCAAATTTTGCAATGACCCTGATAGCATAAGTAGCTGAACTGAAACGTTTCAGCACATCTTCAATGTGTTTCTTCCAATTCAATTCCTCATCAATGCAGACACACAAAAATTTTGAATATTCTACCTTAGCTACAGACTTGTGTTCAAAGTCTAAATTTATTAATGGTGTCACGCCATTTACTGTATGAAACTGTATATACTGGGTTTTATCAGACTTTAATGACAGTCCGTTTGTAGAGAAGCACTTAATAATTTTGTGGAAGATATCATTTAGAATTTCATCAGTTAATTCCTGTTTGTCAGGTTTTATAGCTATACTCGTATCATCAGGGAAAAGGAGTAGCTTAGCATCTTCGTGAATGTAGAATGGCAGGTCGTTAATATACATTAAGAACAGCAAAAGACCCAAGACCGAACCTTGTGGGACCCCATTTTTGATAAGTCCCCAGTTAGAAGAATGAATTGTTTCTTCTATATCATGTGAACTGCTAATTTCGAATTTCTGCACTCTTCCAGTTAAGTATGATTTAAACCATTTGTGCACTGTCCCATTTATACCACAATACTTAAGCTTATGTAGAAGACGTGGGCAGTCGCTTGGGGAGGGGATCGCGTCTGCGGACGGCCTTCCCGTCCCCCACGCAGGGGGGTAGCGTTCGTTTCACACTGGCATTTGCAATCGTGACGTGATTGTGACGTAGCAGTGCTGTGAAGGCGGCTATCGATCTGTCGATCGCTACAGCATCCAAGTTGAGACTGTTTATGATACATGGGAACAGTCGCGACGATTTTAAGGCGAATTAACTGTACATCAGTACATTCCACAATCCATTTCTAATAGCAGCATTCACTTTGTCCGTCACCGGACCGTCACATCACGTCAAGCTTTCTCGATAAGGATGTTTCGTCGGAACAGTCGTCTGCTAACATTGGAAGTTAACCAATTTTCGTCACGCGATTTTCATGTTGTAGTCGATGATTACAGGGTTTATATTCAAATGTGTCTTATTAATGTTAATTTTATTGTTTACTTTGTTTTAGCAGCAAATTCCAAATGTTTCATGAAGACTTAAATATTTTTCTCAATTCTGTGTCGTAAAAGCGAGGTCGGATATCTGAAATCGAAAAATGGTTTACGTTTCGTAATATTCTAACAGGAAAGACTGAAACAAACTTTTTATTTGAATAACATTGTAATTTAATGACGTATTTGTCATTAAATAACATTTTGTATGAAAAAGTCGGCATAATGAAAGACGAAAATTCAGTTGTTTACGACGGTATTAACAATGTCAGTGGGCAAATCGTAATGGATAAAGTAAACAGGCTCTTTTTATGCTCTTATACTGTTTGACATGTTCATTTTTTCGCTTGAAAATATATATGTTTTGAAATGTTTTTCGAATTCCCTGTACTAACCACACTAAGTTGGCAAAAAAGCATACATTGTAAAGTTTTCTTTGGCCGTCAATAACACGTTCCAGTATTAAACTTTGACTTTCTACGTAACAGATCGCAACTCATAACTTCACTTTCACCATCGCGTATTGGGATAGGCGAATTGACGTGACGGACAGTGTGAGTACAAATTGACGTGACGGTGCCCATAAATTAAAGGCACATTCTGTACGTATTTTTCTGTTACTGCATGCTGTATATATAATTTCAGCTGCGAAGGTGGTTAAGTTCTCTCACACTCTATTTAAAAGTATGTACTTTGATTTTCTTCGCCTTCAACCTGTGAGCATACACTACTTTTGTATTTAGTGGAACAACTGTGCACGACGCAGCGGGCAGTGGCGGTGCTAGGCAAAAACTGAACGTCGGCCAACTCCTCTTTGCGAGGCACCCTTTGATTTTTTCATAAGGAGGAAAATGAGCTGAATTATACATCAGTAATCATTATACTAAAATTTTATTAATATAATATACAAGAAGATAATTGAAAAGTTATGGAACAGCAAGAGCAACATAAGATGGATCACAGAAATCAAGGAAGACATGATGAAACTACAGATAACGATGGAAGATTTGAAAAACAAGACAGGCACACTCAAGATACTTCAGGACAATCACGTCACACTACCAATAAAAATTAACAAACGGAGACTGGGAAGGGTGATTTCGGATCAGGAGAGAAGGGCACGATCTGAAAGAATGAAAAAGTATTGGGCCAACAAAAAAATAAATAAAAAAAAAGATAAATAAAAATAAAAAATAACAGCAGAACCTATTTCATAATATTTATGTTGACCATAAAAGTAATAAATAAATTAACCACTGTAATATTAAATTGTCATGTTTATTTGTGAATGGCCGAGGAGACTGAGGCGCTTCAGTCACGGTCTGCACGGCCACTACGGTCGGGGGTTCGAAATTTTAAGCTACAACTACAAAACTTCGGATATGGAATCTTCGTCAGGATTAAAAAGACACGAGGTTCGGTATTTTTGGAAATTCAAAAACTAAGGGGGTAAAAGAGCAGATCAAAAATTCTTTTCGGAAACACTTTGTTGTCGAGACAATTTTGAAGCTATAGCTGCAAAAATTGGTATTTGTATTGTACGCTAGAATAAAAAAAAGAAAAAAAAAGAGTTTCGGTATTTTTTGGAAATTCGTCCATCAAGGGGCTTAAATTGTAGAGGGGATGTTTTTCGAAAATCTTTTGCTAATAAGGCAATTTTGAAGCTACAACGACAAACATTGGTATATGTTTTCTTGGTCAGAATTAAAAAGAGACGTGTTTCGGTTTTTTTCAGAAAATTAATCAATTAGGGGGTGAAATAGAGGATGAAACATTTTTTGAAAATACGTTGCTAGTAAGCCAATTTTGAACCCAGAATTGCAAAAAATGATATTTCCATACTTGGTTGGAATTTCCGATGTGGACTCTTGGTCAAGATTTAAAAAATGCGTGTTTCAGTGTTTGTAAAAATTCAACAACTAAGATGGTCAAAAGGAGGATCAATAAATCTTTTTGAAAATACGTTACTATTGGGACGATTTTCAGGATAGAGCTCGGAAATTAATATTTGGCCTGTTGGCCAATTGAAAAAGAAAAAGAAAGTATTTTGGTATTTTTGGTATTTCACACATCAAGGGGGTGAAAGAGGGGATGAATAGTTTAAAACTGACTGAGTTCCGGAACCCTAAAAATCCATGATATGCCCAGGCCCTTCTTTAACAACCGTTGCGAAGCACGGGCGTATAAGCTAGTCATAAATATAAAGCACCCATTTCGGCTGGTCTTTACATATGTGCCATATGCAAAAGTTTATTATACACGACTCATCCTTCAGTCCGTTTCAAGTGGTACAATTCTCAGTACTACGGTAAACGCGACAGTGACAACAGCTTTGTACGTTCCATAGCGTCGTAAAAGTACTGACGGACGTACTATTAAAATTAACCAAACCGCTGCTCTGTACTAATAATCATTTCAACGCGACGGTCCCGTTTCGCCTTACATTGCCATTTTCAAGTCACCTGCCGTATCAATTGGGTGGTATTTATGAAGTTTACATGCTCTGTAAACGTATGACATCGTGGCTGTTAACTATCAAAATACAAAATCGAAATTGAAGTGCCAACCAAATTTCACGCTCTATATACAGACGCATACATGTGTTATGTATGTCAGGCCCTCTAGACATAAGTCAATGTAAATGCTCTATTTGTTATACAACAGCGTAAAAATTTATTCCAGCTATATATTTATTCGTGTCAGAACCACTGACAATGTATAAACTAATCTATAATATTTACATGTTATGTGAATACATCATATTTACAAGACAGTTATTTACACTTTTGATGCCCAGAAGTTAGCGACTTGTACTGCATTTGGTGTTGCGTGTAGTAGTACACTATATTGGCATGGCTGGATTTGAACCGCACTCGACTTGCATATTCTCCGGCAGAGTAACTTACTGCTAGGGAAGAGGTTCTTACACCTAACACCACCCAATTTATACCGCAGGTGCCTTGAAAATGACAATGTAAGGCGAAACGGGACCGTCCCGTTGAAATAAATATTAGTATAGAGCATCGTTTTGGTTAATTTTATTATCGTTAATGACAAGAGCGTTGTGTTCAGTAAAGTATTTTGACACGCAACTTAATATTCCGGATATGCAAATAATAACAGCTGCTAATCGAAAAAAATACGAGTACTGGACAGTACCCTGTTGACGTACGTGTTATGTGGACGACGCTTTGCTCACATCTCCCTTCTGCCAGTTTGGTAGTCTTCTGTCTTCTGGGATTTGACGGGACGCCTTGCTGCAGAACTAACTGCTCTGCAGTCGCCAGTCTACCCAAGATTTCCGCATAGTTCCCTCTGGGGCAGTAATTAGTTCCTCATTCTACGTGTATGTTATTCAGCTATTAAACACGGATTGTTTTTTTCTACGTATTTCTTCATTTTCTGGACTCGTTTTCTCTCTTTCTCTCTTTTTCTATTTTTTTTCTCTTTCAGCAAAGATAATTATATACCGTGTTTTTCATTCTCCAAACTACTTTTCTCTGAATAAGACATTGTCACATTTCTAATCATTCTAGTTGATTTCGTAAAAACTTACACAACTGCCGTTATTTGTTATCGATATTTTAACACTATTTACGAAACAGTCGACAGCCTGCCGCGGTGGCCGAGGGGACTGCGGCGCGCCAGTCACGGTCTGCACGGCCACTAGGGTCGGGGGTTCGATCCCCCCTCGGGCATGGATATTTGTGCCGTCCTTAGTGTTAGCTAGTTCATAAGTAGTTTAGGGACTGATGATCCAGTAGTTGAGTCTCATAAGCTATACAAACTTTTGAATTTGAAACAGTCGACACACGGAATAAACAGTACTCCTGCTACGAAGCAGCTGAAAAAGGAATCACTTGTACAAAACGTAAACTTACATTTTTATCCAGAACTGGCATTAAGACCACACTGAACTTGACAACTACTGCAAACAGCCTAGATGTGTGTAGGCAGGGACTGTGTATGTATAACTTCGCAAACTTCAAATGAAATATAAAACTGATTTTAAATAAACGGAAAATAAATGAAACGAAATGAGACAGTCGATATTTCTTTTTGTTTGCAAAGTTCCTCATATTTTGAGATATCTTTGATGTCGTAATTCTGACAATGCCTCTGAGTCGGCCGTCTGTTAGGGAAGATCTCGCTTCAGATTCCGCCTGTCTCGTTAGTAGAAGAAGCCCCTCCCTCCCACGCGTGTGTGCAGCGGAATGAGGACGCTGCTGCCACAGCTGTACAAACGCTCTACAGAACACACGGCAGTGGGTTGTGCAAGTGCTGATAGGATACGATAGGACACTAATATCGTGAGGTTAAATCTCTATCCCTGGATACTCCAGGCACAAGTTTTAAGGCTTTAATTTCTACGAAGGTCAGTCAACCCCATCTGTAGCTGCAATATGGCGTCTTCGAGTCTTAAAACCACCACGTAACACTTTAACAGAGCTCCCGATTTTCGGAATGCGCGAACCTTTCCTCAGAGCCACTGCTCGCCCGGCTGCAGTGTCCTCGGCTTGGCGTGGACTGCGGGTGTCGAACAAGCCGCTCCTTGTACCCATCAACCTCTGACGTGCAATTTCTCTGCTAAAATTTAATCAACTAGCTACCTTTTGGTACTCAATCGATGCGGAATTTAAAGCTGTACATTTTGTGTAATATTAGGTTTTTCGATTAAACATTTGAGGAATTTGAAAAAAAAAAATCCTAGAAAAAGTCAGAAATTTCGGTGGTTTTCTTTTCATCGCAGCTGAAACTCCACTCAGAAATCGGGGCAAACTCTGGTTATTCAGTGACTGAAGCAGTTTTGAGATTTGCGCTAATGTCAGTGGCTGGCTGTCCCTGGTGTGCCGCCTCTGCCTCTGCCACTGAAACTCGCCTGCGCGCCCACACAGCGTCATCGCGACAGCACAGTAGCGGCTGGGTGCTGTGCTGTGCTACAGTAGCTGCCTGTGGCAGGCGCCGCCCTAAGCGCCCCGCGCGAGGCGCTCTTGGGCGGGGTTGCAACACTTGGGGGGAACCCGGGGCCCTTGGGACGGCTGATGGCTTTTCCTGGGTACAGGCACACCAACAAGTCTAGCACTGCTGTGGTCAAGTTTCCACACTGTCAACATAACACCAAACTCAGTGAAATTGCACAACCCTTTCAAACCTTAAGAGCAATATAGTAATTGTTCTAACTATATATTAATTCGTCGAGTGTTCCTCCTGAAAACGAAAAGGTATTTTAATAGTGATAATGTTTGGAGAATTATTAAGACATTCTATGCTACTACAAGACGATGACTTTCCACAGTCATACCTCCTAAAAGCATATTATTCAGAACACTAAGCATATCAAGACATCTGCGCAAGCAATAAATATATTAGGCATCCTAAAGATAAATTCTATTTTCTATCACCGTCATATAGAACCATTTTTACTCCGAACTTGGCATAAAGCAACAAGGAGAAACAAGTTGCAAGACTTCCAGGAAAAATGAAGCGAAATTGGCAGCCAATAGTTGGTTATAAATTACATTGCGTGTTAACTGTATAAATATAAATTATGGAATACGCGGAACTCCTGTTCAGTAGAGTCAAAAAGGTCTAAGGTAATAAATAGGCAGTGGTCTACAATTAGATATCCGTATCACTCTCCTCCTCAAGATGTCTCTGAGAAGATTTATATTCAGAATATTTAAAAAAAAGGCTACTGTGGTGTTGAAACTGCAAGAAGCAGCTCATTTACTTAGGAAGGGAAAACGTTATGGTGCTCGTAAATTTGAATGGCTATTTCTCTTGTAGTAACATTCATTTTTTGATAAAATGTTAAAATCCTCTGAATACGGCACAGGCAGCAATGGAGGGCGTGGTGTAGGGGTGGTGCATCCCTACTTGTGGAACACCCTGTTCACTACCTGCAGCGTCCGGGTCTCCCCGCAAGTGTCTACACATTGCCTTTCCCCGCAAGTGTCACAAACTCCTCTTGGACCGCTCCTCGCAAGTCGCAACAAACAGCACGCGGAGTGGCGGCGGCGGCTGTTGGCAGCCCTGCTGACCTTGTGCGCAAAGGTTAGTAGCCCAGCCGGCACGACGCGGCGCGGCCGTGGGCAGTGGTCACCGCCGCCGACTGCCGACAAGACAAGACGGTGCGTCTGCACTGCAGGTACCAGGTGGAGCCGCGGACTCACTGGGCAAACACCAGCCGATCGCTGGCGCTAGGGTCGCGTGTCCACATTGGGCCCTATGAATGACAAAAAAGCGCATGCTCCAGACAAGATTCTCAGAGCAAAACAACGTTCTCCGAGTAAGTTCTCAATTTCGTACGAATAAAAACTCGGAAGCATATGCTCTGAGCAGGTAGTTCATTCTCGCTACCTCCCCTCCTCCTATCGTAACTGGTCAGGAGTGGCGTTCCAGAAGACAACAGGAGAGCGTGTTATTGCCGGGAATTAAAAGCAGGCTCATATGAAACGAAAACCGCTACAAAATTCTGACAATGGAACTGCGTGGAACTTTTAAAGGCGGAACCAAGCGTTTACCGCCGTAACAAGCGAAACTGGCAGCGTTGCCAACAGCTGAACACGTACACATCCAGTCGGTCGAAGAAGCATTGATCGAAGAGATTAAAATTCGCTTCTATTTTAGTTGCTACTAGTGCTACGATACACCATTTTATAATCTTAAACTGACTACAGTGTGGAAAAGACGGTTAAGCAAGCATAATATTTGCGGAAAACATTTTATCTTGACAGTAGAACTGGTCGAAAGGTATGTGAGGGCAGAGGGGAAAGTGTGCCGCGTGTCAGAAGAAGACCCCAGCGAGGGCAGCAGCGGGGCTCTGGCAGCGGCTAGGGGCGTCGCCGACAATCGCTGGCCGTCTCCTGGGCGTGGGTCGCGAGGGTTGGCAGGACTGGCCAACTGTGCGGGACTGCACAGCTCTGCTTGTGAGCACGGCTTCGCTGCTTGGCCTGTCGGAAAAGAGGCGTTCTGTAATGGTAAAGAAGCAAATATGCGGCTCATTTAATTATTACCTGCGTAGTAAATTGGACAAGTTCGTCACTGCGAGACATGGGATCAAGGCGAAGTTGCCTTTTCTCATACACGGTGGTCGCGGTGCGGTAGCAAGAGGAATACTCGAGAAACTCGGCAAGGAAGCACTGAAAAACATCTCGAAGAATTATGCAAATCCTGTGGCTATACCTCATAAAGCAGAATTAGCCGATGTTCAGCTGGATGTTTTAAGGAGGAGCTCCCTGCTATACTACAGCAGCTTCGTGCAGATGGCTACTATCTCCTGGATTTGGACATAACACAAGATTTTGCGGGGATTTTTAACAAAGTGGAGATGTGCAAGTATCTCCTATCCAACCACGACTCTTGTATGGAAGGAGACTGCACAGGAAACCGTAACGTGATTGAGAACAACGTCAAGACAGTTGCAATAGATTGTTTAACGTGGCTAACATCGATTTGCCGAGTAAAAATATATAATAAATTTGTATGTCAAATTACGAGCCCTAGTGTAAAGAAAGTTATCGGTAATCACGTTATCGATTTTTTAAAGTGTCCCGACCGACGGCTACGAGTGACTTTTAATTCTTCATTGGATCAAGAACATGGCATTACCAGACTGGAGGCTACAATATACAATTACCGAGTGGATAGTGTTTCCGCCCCTGTGCAAGACTGTTTAAGTGTTCTAAACGAGAACAAACAGTATCTGCAAAGTGCGGCCCTGTATAGCGTGCCGATCTTCACCATGTGGACGCATTTGACGAATTCCCTGCAGAACAGCTGCTGTGTTGTGTTTAATAGTGTTCTGCAATTTGTTTACTGGGGTAATAAGATTGCCCAAAAATTGACTGCTGTACAGGTAAATCTCCCAGGCACTAAAGACCGAGAAAAGCTAGTACAATATGTTCTGTTAGCTTTCAGTTTCAACTGCCTATCTGTAAATTACTTGGAGATTCGTTATACTGGTGCCGGCAAGGAAGTATTACACAGAAGAGATACATTAAAGCAGGAGAAACATATTTCTCTTAATCCAGAACATTATTCTCCATAATGCCTCCAGATTCAGATATAGCCGAACTAGGTCTGGTACCTACAAACAACGTCATTCCACAAGTGCGGCGAAAAAGAGTAAATGCGTCATGCAGACTCAAACCATTTCCCATTAAAGAAATTACACCTCTAAGTGCAGTTAACGTTTTATGTGCTAGGAAAAGAAAACTGGAAATGGAGGAGATCGAAGCTAAGAAAAGGAAACTCGAATATACAGCTATGACAACTGCTTTAAAGGAAGAATACCGGTTGCAAATGGAAAAAGATGCTATTGCAAATGTGCGAGCACGATTAACGCGTGTCTTTAAACGCAGAGTATGGCTAAATCTGCCTACAACTGGAGTTTTTAAGATAATAGCCTTTACTGTTAATAGTTGTGCTGGACACATAAAGAATCTGTTTATAAAGCTCCTTTCGCACCTCGACCAGCTTAAAAAAGATGGCTACATTGTGTCTAATTGCGGTGGATTGGATGTTGTACATTTACCATCAGAGAAGCTGTTTGCAGAGTTTAAGACTTCTGGAATAACTATATATAACGACCACTCATTTTGCAAAATAGTAAAGTTCAAATTCCCTACAGAAATTCCACAGGAGTGTTGTTGATGTTGTTTTGAGAGGACTAAACATCTAGGTCATGTGTCCCCTCACAGGAGTGTAAACGCAAGAAATGTGGAGAGCTTTAAACAGTTATGTTATGCAGGATATAAAAGGTGACATTAAACTACCTCTACGCTCTCGGTTAGAAGAACTGCCGAAAGATGTGGAACTGGTTATTAAAGCCATAAGAGAGGTGGAATGCAGGAGGAGACGAAGATACGTACTGGAGTCTGGAAACATACGTTCGCTGTACCTGTCGAATCACTGGCTGGAGAAGGAGATCTAAGATTCCGATTTCGATCTAAGTTACAAGTTAAAACTTGAGCTGGATGTTATTAAAACCACTCCAAACAAACATAAAGAGAGAGTTGTAAAAATATATATTCAAGTAAGTAATAAAAGTTCTTTGTAAACGAATGTTTGTGTGCTTATTTTCAAACCTGCCAAAATTCTAAAAAAAACCTTTATTTGCTGATACCCAACTGTATGCAGGAAATGTATCCCTAAAATACTACACAGGAATTCCTTTGGATTGTAGTCTAGACTTGCTTTAATATTATGTAGTAAATAAAAACTAAAAATCCAGGAATGCTCCCCATTGGAAAAATTTGCAAGTAGTTTCTGTTACAGCAGTAAAATATGTAGGCAATAAAATATGTATTGGATTTCGAAAACTTGCTTTCGATGTAATTACCGATTTAATGGCTGGGTATGGAAATGCAAGACAGAGATGTAGATTTCTGCTAAAAGTGAAAAACTAAACTGGATGTTATTAAAGATACACGAAACAAAAACAAAAAATACAGAAAGAAAGAAGGAAAATGTATACACTATTCTACACGCATAAATTTAGAGGCGAAAAGTACTGTGTTGGGTAATGTGGAAAGTAGCCGAAGTAGGCACTGCAACCACTTTTCTTACCTATATGAGATCCGCGGAGATTAAATCGCATCCACATTTGAGTTTTTATAGTTCTGTTCAGGCGTTCCACAATACTCGCTTTCAGGTGAGTGAATTCTTTCTAGAATACTGTTTCGTGTCCACAAGATCAGCTTGCCATAAGTCATCGAAACCTTTTATCATAACAGCTATACGAGGATATATTTTGCGTGCAGGTCTATGTATTTCAAGAACCGTTCTCCATTCTTCTTATTCGATGATACCGCGCTGTCTTAAGTTGCGAAATTATCGAAACAATGACATTCGAGTGACCTGTTTTGCCGGCAGCAGTCCTATCTACTAATTCATCCGGATGACTGTAATATATATACTCCGGGACTTTGCCAGTGTCCACACTTTTGTTTTAAATATCGATGCCATTCCCACTACTATCATTTTCGTCTAGTACAGGTTTTATAATGGTCTTGTATTTCAAACTGCTCTGGTAACCTTTCGCGCTGTCGTCAATTGCAATATTTCCACATGGTGTTTAAAATCTTCTGGTGTATAACTTTTTCATGTTTTAGGAAAAGGAGATTTAATAAACCGGGAATATTTGAAACTCTCCATCACCAATACGAAATGTATTCTCAGTTAATTTTATAGGTTGAGTGCTTAACCACAAAACTCTCCATCACCAATACGAAATGTATTCTCAATTAATTTTATAGGTTGAGTGCCTAACATGTATGGTTTCACTCTGCTGACGCCATACATATTGCCTATTCTGGAATCGCTGCGACTGCTGACGAAATCAGCGATTAGGTGTTCTTCTTGCACGTCTTCTGAATGTGAACTCGTTTTGAGGTGCTTGAGAGAGTCAGTAGCAGGTTTAGAGGTTTCTCTTGATGTCTGATCTCGGTTCAGCTGCCCCAACTTTAGCAGCAGCAATTTCTCTCGAACAGCCTTTCTCGCCTGGGTGACTTTGTGCTGGGTCGACACCTCAGCACGTACTGAACGGCCTACGGGGTTTTGTGATCTCTTATATACGCGTTCATCTTCTTCTTCTCAAATAATAAGTGCATCTACTTCAATTTTTTCCTTCTCAAAGAAATTAACTTTCACGGCTAGGTCGTTAATTTTCTTATCAAGTCCATTAACCCCCTCAGTTAAGGTTCTAATCATGTTCTGAAAACTTTCATTGTTTGACTGTGGCTCCTTGCGCACATCTTCAACTTTTCTCTCATGGAAGGTCAATAGATCCTTGCGTGCCCCTCCGACTTGTTGCTCATAATACGATGTTAACTCCTTGCGGAAACTCTCCTCTCTGAATTCGTAAAGCTCCACTATTTCCTTACGCATCTGTTCAGCGCCACGCTCAACTTTCGCATCCAAGTACATGCGCATCTTCTGTCTTTGCACACTCGACGCACGTGCGACATTGTCCACGTCGCTGCGTAGACTCATCCAGTGAGCTCGATGAAAGGGTTATGTACGCAGAAAGTGTTGACAGTTCCGTCTGTACCTGCCATCGTTAAGGTTTCGTGTTTTATCTATAACAAGAAACCAAGAAACCCGTACTGCGTATGATTCCAGCAGCTTGCACAGATCTTTACAAAATCGCTGAACGACATATCAGCTCCTACATGATCGTTGTAACTATGTTTTAAATTCAAATTGTCTTGTGTGAATGCTATAATGAGGCTTGCATTATCCCGCAGCAACTGTTTTGGGATTCTGGAATACGTTTGGCTTAGATAAAATGCATCGACACCCATATGCCCTCCGAAACAGAAATATCGTCGACTTTGGTCTTGATTTTCCACTGCCACATCGTCAAATATGAATACGGTGTTGGACTTTACTTGCTGAGGAGGGGGATATCATCGCTTTCGCTGTACGTTGTGTAGGTGACTCCTTTTACACCTCTTGTAATAGCAGGTATTTCGGCTGCGACAGTGTTTTTGAAAATACGCAAACATGTTCAAAGTAGACGCCATCTATATGGGTGAGCAATGTCATAAGAATATTTGTTTTCCCACAGTTGGATGGTCCTACAGTTACTGCACTATATTATCAGGAAGTAAAGAACCGTTTTTCTTATGGCAATCCTCTCCCAAACCATCACCAGACCAGTCACCAACTATGTAATTTTGTTGCTACCACCACGACATGTTATCATCGACTAAGTCAAGTAGAGGCCTACAGTTAGCTGTAAATAAATTCATGCGTTTTAAGTATGACTGATGAAGAGGTGTGTGATGTAATTTGCTTATATGCAGCGTTTCTGAAGCACAGGTGCTAAGACACATTCCATCTGCTGTACTCGTCGGTAGAAGCGCTCCCGATCTAGTGCATATTGCTGCCACTCTCCTCCACAAGATGCAGTATACGCGAATCTCCGTGCAATCATTGCGTGTATCTCGTTATCGCACATATTAAAGCGAACCTGTCTCCCATCGATGCTCATCTTCGACTGACGTCGTCAGTGTTTGCTGTAGTGTATTCATTTATCCCATTTCGGTGTTAACCGTACATCTTTCATCTTATAAAATAGGCTGTGTGTGTGTGTGTTCCACATCCCTCCTAAACTACTGGACCGATTTCAACCAAACTTGGTACACATGTTCCTTACTATCAAGCAACAATCGCTGTCGGGGTAGGAATCACGTACGAGACATACGTAAGGAGATATGACGTCATATACAATCAGATGCGCGAAAAACTTCGTCAAACGACAATGCTGCACATTTCCTCCTAAATCACTGGACTGATTTCAACCTTACCGTGCGTTAACAATTGATGTAGGGGTAAGAACCACATACGACACATGGTTCAGGAGATATAACATCATGAACAATAGGAATCGCAACAAAAAACTGCTACACAATGCGACGAAACTTTATAAATACACTATATGAGGATGACAGTACTTGGCGACTTGCAACAAACTTTAAACATAATTTCAAAGATTTATTATCCTTTTTCTCGCCGACAACCACATCAAAATAATGAAAGGAAAAAACTTTTCACGCTTACTACCTTTCCGCTGTTCATGGAGCAAAACAATTTATAATTTATACAGTACTAATTGTACTCGCAGAAAATTTTGCAGACGGTATACGCACTTACAGCTGAATCTACGTTCGAAAGTGTATCACAGTACGACACGTAGTTCATGAGATATGAGGACGTAAAGAGTAACGTTCAGGGAAAACCGCCCCATCAAGCATCACGTTTTAATCTATTATTTCTTTACTACTAACCACACTCGCAACAGATTTACCGACATACAGCACTTATACAAATCAATATATTCCTGCAAAATTTTAAAATTGTACAACATATCTATACTAATAATAAATCTGTAAATATATGCTGTTCGCTTCAATCTTCAAAACTACTGGACAAATTTTCATACGGTTTTCACAGAATACATGAGCGAAGATTGGTTCAGGATCTAGGCAGGATTTCATCAAAATAGAATCACGAAGTACTTTCATAGACCGTCGTGTCTGTCTTTTCATCTATTAGAAACATCCAAAACTACTTCTCGAATTCGCATGGTGTTTTCACTGGTAACTTCAGCGTACCTTCGGACAACATATAGACTTAGTTTCATAAAATTCGAATCACGGAAAGAAGAACATCACAATTTAACATTTTTCGTCGACTACCGTCATGCCCGTCTTTCTCTTTCATCTCCAAAACGAATTTACGAATTTTCAGGCGTTTTTCGCAGGAAACGTGAGGGTATCTTGCGGTTACAGAATAGCTTCATTTCACAAAATCGGACCAGAAAAAGTAAGATGTCACAAATTAAGCATTTCTCTGAAAGCAATCGCATTTGTCTATTTGTAGAGAGTAATCTCCAAAAGTACTAAATGAACATTCATGGGGGTATCACATATAAATAGAGAATATCGTGGGGCAACACGTAGGCTTCATTTAATCAAAATCAGAACAGGAAAGTAAAAGATATCGTAATTTGAAGTTTTAGGTGTATTTCATGCTTGGAAAGAATGGCGTAATGCAGCAAAGAACTAATAGATAGCGCTGCAAGTGTTCGTGTGAAGTTCGTAGCAGCGATCGGATTATTACCCTTTGAAAATACTACTTACTCTTTGACTTTTCAAATTTACCATATTTCCGATAATCGTTTTTTTGTTTGCTATGTTCTACGAAATATGATACAACGTAATGAATATGAAAGTGATACAATCCTCGCCGTGTTCAATCCATATATTTACATAATAGGATTATTACACTCTGAAAATACTACTTACTCGGCGTTTTCAAATTTACCATATTTCTGAAAATAGTACTGTTGCCACTTGTGGGACCCTCACCAGGTGGGACTGACGGAAGACATTGAGAAGGTTCAGAGAAGGGCAGCTCGTTTTGTTTTATCACGCTAAGGGGGGGAAAGCGTCACGGCAATGTTGCCGAATTGGGGTGGAAATCATTAAAAGAAAGACGTTATTCATTGCGGCGTGATCTGTTTGCGAAGTTTCGATAACCGACTTTTACTTCTGAATGTAAAAATATTTTGCTAGCACCCACCTACTTAGGGAGACATGACCATACCAATAAAATAAGAGAAATCAGATCGAAAACGGAACGATTTCGGTGTTCTTTCTTCCCGCGCGCTATTAGAGAATGGAACGGTAAGGAAAAGTTATGAAAGTGGTTAATGAACTTTCTGTCAGGCACTTAAATGTGATTTGCAGAGTATCGATGTAGATGTTGATGAAATGTTTCGTTTTTGACAATTTCCAGCTGTTTTAGTGTGGTGTCCGCTGCAATGCTATAAATTTCGGAACCATACAGTATTGCAGGCAGGATGGTGGTTTTCCAAATTCTGGTTTTGGTTCTTGTTAACAGTCGCCTGCCCTTGAGCAGTGGGTATGATTGGTAGAGCCGGTCGGAACCTCTGTTTCTCGCCTCTTTAATGTGGTGCCGGAACGTTAGACCTAGATACGTTATGGTTGGTTTCCATGGTAGTTCTTGGTCTGTACTCCTTCAACCACTTATCATTACAAACGTATTAATTTGGTTCAATTCTCTACATAATAACATTCGTAAAAAAATTCTATTCATTTTTTCCAGTGTTGTTGTACGTTGATACTTAATAAATACATACTGACTGTTAAGTAAATTACTTGAGGCAGACCTAGCGGCGGCGGCGGCGGTTAATTCGATATGCAAATTTGACATAAATAACCGGGGGCAGGCGGGGGCGGTAGTGGCACAGGGGGGCATTTGTGGGGTGTCGCTTGGCTGGGGGCGGGTGTTTACCAATTAGTCTGATGTGCAAGTTTAATTAAACCAGTTGGGGGCGGAGCTCGGGCAGGTGAGCTTCTGTCAGATGTGGAGGGGTGGGGTGGAGGTCGCCCAAGTGCGTGAGCCTGGGGGTGGCCGTGTACCCAGGTAGCCAAGTGGTACCCTGGGCCAGCAGCGGCGTTACCCTGTCAATGTCCACAATCACGTTTCTGTTCCCTATACAGCTTCCTTCCAGACGAAAGTGATGGGTGGATACTAGCTACTCGCACGTGACGAGTTTATTAAAAATACCTGCGAAATCTTGTGGGATGCCCAAATCGAGGAGATAGAACTTACCTACATGAAGCTGTTGTAGTATACATCTACATCTGCATAGATGCTCTGCAAATCAGATTTAAGTGCCTGGCAGAGAGTTCATTATCCACTTTCATAACCTTTCTCTGCCCTTTCATTCTCTAATAGAGCGTGAAAAGAAATAACATGTAAATGTTCCGTTTTCGATCTGATTTCTCTTATCTTATTGGCATGGCCCTGTCTCCCTATGTAGGTGGGTGCTAGCAAAATATTTTCTCATTCCAGGGAAGGACGCACAAGTGTAATGTAGGTAGTCTCTTTGGTGGAGCTGTTGCATATTCGAAGCTTTCTTCCAATGAAATGTAATCTTTGGTTCGCCTTCCCCACAATATTTTCTGTGTGTTCTGTCCAGTTTAACCCTAGAACGGTCGGCCGAAAAATAGTTTCAGGAACGGTCGGGCTGGGTCTGAGGGACCCAACAATTAAAACACTGATGACAAGAGGCAAAACAGCGTATTTACATCAAATGACGAGTTTTTATATTGTTTAGGTCTTACAAAATGCTGTAGGGACATTATTTTAACGTTCTGAATTTCACAATTGCTGTAAAATAAAAAAAGAAAATATACTTCTTTGTAATAATAAATGTAACCACACTAGAAGTACAAGTAAATTGGATTGAAATACAAATATAAATGAGAATAATTTGTAGAACTGAGAAGCAGACTTGTTGAATTTTTGTTATATAAATCGAAATTGTGAATATAATGAATAGTTTGTGTGATATCGTCCTCTAAAATCGTCTCTTTTCGTAACAGACGACACAAACCATTTCTGCATGAACCAAGCACAACTATATTTTGCAAATTTTGCAGAAGTATTTAGTTTTGCTGGCCTTCCACCTATAGCATCTTCCCCTTCATCCCCACTTATTTCACTATTGCTACCATGATCACTGTTTATTTCGAAGTCTGGGTCCGCGTCAGAATCGTCAATTTCATTATCATCATGGTATAAAATGTTGTAAATTTCACAGCATGAAACACTTTTTCTTGAAATTTTATATTTTAAATTATTGACATCAGAAATAGTTTACAAAGTAATTTGAAACTGGATGAAACACCAAATAAAAATAGACCCGCAATGGTAAAAATCAATACCGTAAACGGTCGGGAGAACTGCCGAACATTGTCTAAACAATTTAAAACCTTATTTATGATGTTGACGCTTTCTCTTGCATGTTTCAGGAAGCCAGCAGAGCGCTCGAGTCAGATCAGCGACTATCAGCATATAAATTCGTTGAAACAGTAACTAGTGGGTCTCACAGACCCAGCCCGACCGTTCTAGAGTTAAGTTGTTCGTAATTGTAACTCCTAGGTATCTGAAGATGAAGGTGCAGCAATGAATTAAAATTTGTGATGCGGCCGTGAATCGAACCCGGTCCTCTATGGTTACTAGGCAGACGTCTTACCGTTAGACCACCGCACCACTACCGGTTAAGGCGCCTCGGAATAGTAAACAATATAAATTTGTACTGCTGTGGTCGGTGTTGGCTTCGTTTGTATCTTGACTACTATGATGCGATGAGCACGCTGTTCAAAGTAGTTTACCTGCATTCCTATTTTCTTATTCACTATTAGAGCTACTCCTTTAATACGCCCAACAGATTTTGTGTTTGTAATCCTGTACTCACATGAGCAGAAATCCTGTCTCTCTTTCCACCGAACTTAACAAATCCCGACTATATGTAACTTCAGGCTATCCTTTTTTCTTTTCAAATTTTGCAACCTCGCTACCTGATTTTGGGATCTAACATTGCGCAATCTGATCCTTTCAATGTCTGTGTTGTGTTTGCTGCTGACTACGTCCTCCTTAGTTGTTCCCGCTCGGAGATCAAAATGGGGGACTGTTGTACCTGCGGAAGATTTTACGACAGTTGATGTCATCTTCATATAGTGATTGTAGTTGGCAAAAATTTGTTTATAAATCCTAGATTTTAAAGGTGGTGCGCGGAGGATCCGGACTGGTCTTTTTTTTAGCGGAATTTCAAAGATTCCCAGTTATGCCCTCCTCCTGAAATGGTTTCTAGTACCGATCCTGCAATGTTCATTTTTATTGTTATGTAAGTGAGGATTTAGAGGGAACAACGGAACGGATGTTTTGATACTGTTATATTTCTGGCCATTGTTTGCAAGGAGTCTTTTGTGTGCGAACAACTTTTTTTCAAATTTCCAGCGGCTGCAGACGTCAGTAGCGTCAGTCGCGGGGTGGGCTAGAGCACTGTATAGGACAAGCAGAACAATCCGCCATCTTGAATCGCAAGTTGAAGGCGCGCACTTAAAGACTGCGAAACTCTTGCGTTTTTTTAGCACGCCCTTAATGCCATTCAATATACTTTCCTAACGCAGAAAATATTACAGCATAGTAAATTTATTAGCTTATATTTATCAGGTAAGCAACTTAAAGTTAGTGATCAGATAGATATTTAGAGATATATATAAATATGTATATATAAATATGTACCACATGCAGTTAAAATACGTTACAATTATCTTACATTCTAGATTATAAATGGTACGCCCACATACGTTTACGGTAACTAAGAGTTGCATTCGAAAACAGTTACGGAATAATGTTAAATTGTGATATTGTACTTCCCGTATCCCCCCCCCCCCCCCGTAATGCCTCGCATGTTTTACACACACCATATTACAGTGAGGATTTTACGTCAAAATGTGTTTAATAACTTTGAATGTCTGGTTTCGTTAGATAACGACTAAATAAAGTCTCTCTAGTGACCGTCGCATGCTAAGTTTTGAATTTAATGCTTTTCATCTACGACTTCCTTCCTCTTCACTTTTTTTGCGAAGTTCAATTTTTTTCAGACATCCTGTTCATAGCTTGGCTTAGGCCTACATATTCCCGTGTTGAGACTCACATTTAAATTAAAAACTGAACTGATGCGATGTAAGATAATTTAAAAAGCACTAGCTGGGTAAAGCCAGCTGCAATCATGCATCACTTAAAATACAATTAAGAGCCCTTAGAATAGCTACTTATTTGGCCTAAATAAAATCAATAAAATTAGCTTACTTCAAACACACTGTATGTCGTGTTATGTTAACAATCTGTAGCAATATTAAACCATTGCTTACGTGTACAGACCTATATTTCCTTTATTACCTCTCTGTGGCATAACTATTTCTAATACAAATAGAGAAAAGGTTTTTTTTTCTTAACGTCGCACAGACAGTTGCTCCATTTTGACGTCCATACTTGGCGTCTGGTATTTACAAAGCCACTTTTTACGCCGCTCTATGTTTGAAGGAAACCGATAAATCTTATAGCGACCATGTCTGCTATTATTTGAGCAGTTCGGAGCATCACAACCAACTATTTCACACGGTGAAACAATAAAATCTTCGCTACACCACAAAAAACAAATAACACTGTCTTCGAATAGGGATTCAAAATGGCGGATTGTTCAGCTCGGTATATCTAGAGCTTTAGGGTGGGCCGTGACGTCACCCGCCAGGAGGAGCGCGCCGGTCGCCGTTCAGTGAGCGAGACTTCTGCCGCGCGAGTCGCGCCTGTTGCGACTGAGCGCGCAGCCTCGTGTGTGTTGACTGCCTGACTACCTGCAGAGCGCAGAAGGCGTCAGGTGGTCTAAGAGGCGGACCGTCTGCGCCAGACACCGCCCAGCGTTCTCTGCGGCTGCAGCGGACAGGCGAACGCGCGAGCCCGTCGCTGGGGGCGTGTGTAAACGCCCAGAGGACGGAGACCCCTTTTTAGGAAAATGTAAATTTTTTTCAGAGTTCTAGACTGATATGCAATAGTTCTGGAGTTCTCTGTACAAAATTTATATAGTTCTGCAAAATTTCGCCGAAAAAATACGAAAAATTACCACAAAATTTAGTTTTTTCAAAATAATTTTGTGCCTAATTGTACAAACATAGTTCTGATCACAGTTCTAAATAGCTCTCAAAGAGTTCTGCAGAAAATCCTAATGATATTTTTTGCCCAGATAATAGTTCATGAGCTAATTGCGTAAATGAGGGACATAAACTACACAAAATTGCGCCAGAGTCATGTTAAGTTGGCATCCCTTTTTTCAAAAATGTAATTTTTTTTCAGAGTTCTAGACAGCTAGGCAATAGTTCTCGATTTGTCTGTACAAAATTTAAATAGTTCTGCAGAATTTCGTGAAATATTGTAATTCTGAATAGTGGGAGAGCTGTGAAGTTGGCACCCCTTTTTTCAAAAATGTAAATTTTTTTCAGAGTTCTGGACAGATATGCAATAGTTCTGGATTTCTCCGTACAAAATTCAAATAGTTCTGCAGAATTTCGCCGAAATAATAGTAAAAATTACCTCAAACTTGAGTTTTCTTTAGTAGTACAGTAGTACAGTAGTAATGTTGACCGTCGGTGCGCAACACGACGTGTGTTCAGTGTTGGAGGTGGGCATGTAACGGCGCCTCGCCAATGCCTTGTCGGGCCGCGTCGGTGCGTGCGGTCGGACGCCGCGGCGGCCACGCAGGTGCCTAGGCGCTGAGGCGCTGACAGAGGCTACTTGCTGTCCGTAGGAGAGGCCGGCGGCTAAACCGCAGAGTCCTGTCAAGTTGGCACCTCTTTTTTTGGAAAATGTACATTTTTTTCAGAGTTCTAGAAAGATATACAATACTTCTGAATCTCTCTGTACAAAATTTAAATAGTTCTGCAAAATTTCGCCGAAAAAATACGAAAAATTACCACAAAATTAACTTTTTTCAAAATATTTTTTTTGCGTATTAGCACAAACATAGTTCTGATCACAGTTCTAAATAGCCCTCAAAGAGTTCTACAGGAAATCCTAATGACATTTTTCTGTGCATATTATACTTTATGAGATAATTACAACAATGGAGTATCCATTTATCGGCTACTGTGGAATTTGAATTTTTTCAGAGTTCTAGGGACATGTGCAATAGTTCTTGTTTACGATAAGCAGTAATCACTCAGACGTAAAAACAACAAATTGGATGTGCAGCGGATATAATATCTGTCCAGACCTAAGAAAAATGTATATTTCTCGAATAAGGGGCACAAATAAGACAGCTTATCAGATATTCAAAATTGTGAACATAATTTTTTTTTTCGGGCAGTTACATAGAAGTATTCACATGAAGTCTAGAACTATAGTATATGTAGACAGAAGACCAAAAAACAATGTGTATTTCTCGAATAAATGGTGCCAATTTACAGTAATGTGAAAATGAATTCCACATTACTGCATTTATCTGATAAAGTATAATCTGCACAGAAAAATGTCATTGGGATATCCTGTAGAACTCTTTGAGAGCTATTTAGAACTGTGATCAGAACTATGTTTGCGCTAATAGGCAAATAATTATTTTAAAAAAATTAATAAAAACGCAAGTTTGTGGTAATGTTTACTATTATTTCGGCGAAATTCTGCAGAACTATTTAAATTTTGTACAGAGAACTCCAGAACTATTGCATATCTGTCTAGAACTCTGAAAAAAATTTACATTTTTGAGAAAAGGGGTGCCAACTTCACAACTCTCCCACTATTCAGAATTGCGGTATTTCTCGAAATTCTGCAGAACTATTTAAATTTTGTACAGAGAACTCCAGAACTATTGCATATCTGTCTAGAACTCTGAAAAAAATTTACATTTTTGAGAAAAGGGGTGCCAACTTCACAACTCTCCCACTATTCAGAATTGCGGTATTTCTCGAAATTCTGCAGAACTATTTAAATGTTGTACAGAGAACTCCAGAACTATTGCATATCTGCCTAGAACTCTGAAAGAGATGCACATTTTTGATAAAAGGGGTGCCAACTTGACAGGACTAGAGGACGGCCCTGTATGAGGCAGGCAGGCGGCAGGAAGAGGCAGTGGTGATGCCGCAGCGCAGCCGCCTCAGCTCGCCTCAGCTCGCTCTCGTCGCTTTCACTGGCGCGCGCAGCAGACAATTAACGTCTCCTGGGCCGCTCTCCGCTCGCGGGTTCCCAGGTTCCAGCGCTGTGCGTCATGTTTAATGGCAGCTGATAAAGACGTGTTAATCTCAACAGTGTTAGCCGCGGTGGAGTGGCCGAGCGGTCTAAAGCGTCTCGCTGCGGAGCGCGCGGTTGCTCGCCGTGGAGGTTCCAGTCCTCCCTGGGACATGGGTGTGTGTGTGTGTGTGTGTGTGTGTGTTGTCCGTAGGTTAGTTTACCTAGGTTTAAGTAGTTTGTAAGCTACGGACTGATGACCACGCAGTTTGGTGCGATAGATCTACAGACATTTGATTTTTTCAAAACTGTTGAATGAAAGGCTGATAATTCACTGTAGTTGAATTCTATTGAACTTTTGTAGAGTCGCACATCCAGCTTTGCAATGTCTTATTGTTCATTTTGGTGCAAGAATACCACTACTCTAATATAGCAAATAACTACACATTCAAGATAATTTACGTGGAGATACGTTATTTAGCTCAGAATATGAAATGGTTGAAGGCCGACATGCCCGAGCGTTCTGCGGCGCGCCAGTCACGGTCTGCACGGCCACTACGGTCGGGGGTTCGAATCTCGCCGCCGGGCATTGATTTTTGTGCCGTCCTTAGTCTTAGCTACTTCATAAGTAGTTTGTAAGCATAGGGACTGATGACCCCGTAGTTCAGACCCATAAGCTCTGAAAACATTTGATCATGAAATGGTTACTTCTTTGCTAAAGGTTGCACGTGAAATTGGCTTTTTATTCATAATTACTTCGCTGTCATTGCATGTACACTTAACTTACCAAAAGCAAAGAACAACAGTAGGGGACATTAAAGATGTTAACAACTGCACTGTTAATTTGGAATATGCAGTTCGTATGTGCAGCTCAAGTGCATCTTCTCTCCAGTAGACTTTAATCCAAGTAAATCAGTGACGTTATTATAAAACTGCTGTTATAACGTGGCACCATCCACGGATGGTAATAACGAAAGAAAAAAAAATGTTTTCTTTTTTTCGCAATTGGCATAAAATGCCAAACTGGACTCCCTAGTTGCCGGCATGGGATAGTAACGGTTAGATCACGACGGGGAAAAAGTTGTAGCTGCTGTCCAGTAATCTCAATATAAGTACATTGTAACTATATAAGGTTTTTCAGTTCATGGTGTGGCTCAAACAGCGACCAGTGAAATTTTAATTTGAAGTAAAACTAGTCTTCGTTGCAAAGCGCTGTTATTAATTATCAATAACGCGTTGCGCCCTCACAGCAGGCCATCATCTTATCTGAATGACAAACGTTACACAAGAATTACTGCAACATTTAAAGTAGTGAAACAGGGGGCTGTTCTGGTAATTTGCCCTTCTGTGAGGGCGAAACGCGTCACTGGTTATTAATAAAACCACTTTGCAACGAAGACTGTTTTTACTTGAAAAAAATTTCACTGGTCGCTGTACGAGCCACACGATGGACTAGACAATCTCATGTAGGTACATTGTATCTACTTTGAGATTATAGGACAGCAGTTACAACTTTTTCCCTGTCGTGATGTAACGGTTACTACAGCATGCCGGCAACTAGTGAGTCCCGTTTTGGCATTTTATACCAATTGCGATAAAAAACATTTTTTTTCTTTCGTTATCGCCATCCGTGGTTGGTGACAAGTTCTAAGAGCAGTTTCATTATAGCGCCACTGATTTATTGCATTAAACTCAACTAGAGAGAAGATGCACTTAAGCTGCACATACGAACTGCATATTCCAAATTAACACTGCCGTTGTTGTAAACATCTTTAGTGTCCCCTACTGTTTTTTTTTTTTTTTTTGTGGAGAAAGTCTAATTCAAATATTGATTCAGAGTAAAAATGCTGCAGCACCTAGGACAACATATGGACGGTTGTTATTGGATTGTGTCAAAACTGGTAATTTTAGTCTTCCCATTTCTATTGCATGTCGGAAGGGGCATTGTACAAAAACAGTAGCATTCAGTTTTCCATAGAACCGTACAGTCACCATTATAAACTTGCAACTACTATCAGCGACACCAGACAATCGTATATTTGTGAGTATAATAAATAGAACCAGATTTACTGTCATTTATCTTATCCAAACTTGTTTGCCATCGATATCTTAAAACGAGTTAGAGAACTGGCATCTGTACCAGATAAACTTTGCTGTTTTCTGTTGGCTGGGGCATGTGCTCTATTACGAAGGTTGACTGACGGAGCTGCAGGCTGGAGGCTCAGTAGTCGCGCACATGGCGCGTGGCGCTAGCGCCCTCAAACTTAAACACACAGATCGCTTTACTGGAGCGATGTATCGCTTTCTATTCAGGTTCAAAAACAATTTCACAATGCTGGCTACATTTCGTGCGGGGTAATGTATAACCTAAAGTTAACGATAGGTAAAGTAGTCAGGGGCTACATTATTCACTGCAAAAGCTTGAAGTGTTATGCGATAGATTAATTGGAAATGAAGTATCGTAATATCTATGGCGAATATCGAAAAAACACACACTCCGTTATGGAGCTGTTATGTTAGCCTGTAAGATGTGCAAAACTCAGTGATGTACTCGATGTTGAATCTTCCGGGTTATGTGGTCGTGGTCGAAGAAACATATCTGCTCCTGACGTTTCGTCCAGAACTGCGCTGGACATCCTCAGAGGTGCTACTGGTAGCGGTGAGTCTTGCCGACTGACGAGTCGGGCGTCGGAGAGCGGTATGAATACTGTCCAAAAGGGGGCGTGGTCAAGTGTTCACGTGCGCTCCGACGCCCGACTCGTCAGTCGGCAAGACTCACCGCTTCCATCAGCACCTCTGAGGATGTCCAGCGCAGTTCTGGACGAAACGTCAGCCGGTCGTGAAAGCCTTCACTGCATGATCAGTGATGTACGACAATTAGTTTCCTCAGAATCGAGTGAAAAGTATCATACATCAAGGAAAATAGCACAAAACCGGAAGAGGAGGTTTTTATTTTTTTACTGGGGAAGGGGAATGTTTATCGAAAAACTGATACCGGAGTGCGATGTAGCTTTGTTTCGTACACATCCAGTGTTTTCAGCAAGAAGGTGGGAAAGTGATGTGGGCCCTGTATCGGGATGGGGCGGCGCGCGGCAGTGTGCGCACCGTGACCCCCTGTAGAAGGGGGCGGCCGGCGTCCACCGCGGACGCTCCCTGCAGCAGCAGAGGCACGGGAACGCCGAAGGTCAGCAGCGCGAGGCGCGGGACTCCACTGCACGGGCGCCGCCGGGCACTGCGGCCCGACAGTAGGGAGGTGGTCGGCGTTAAGGCACACTTCTACTCCCGTAGCTCTATACACCTATGTCCCACACCTCTTCTCCCGGGACCCCATCATTTGTGTATCACCTCTGCCAACTCCACCAACCATCGACATCTCCAACCAAGCCTTTCATTTTACTATTAAACATGAGTACGGTGAAATACTGAGTTTTGAACAGGGCCTCTTCAGGGATACAGGACCGCTTCTGCAGTGTGGGGCCACTTTCGGAACCGCCAAAGAACTTTCACACCTCGTCGATTTGGACAATGCCCCTTTCATGTGTGGAACGTCTCGGTCTGGACGGCGACGGTTGCAGAGGAAGGTGACAATGCTGGCTCATTCCCACACTTCAAGTCACTGCAGCCGCCTCCCACGTCTCCCGCAACACTGCCCGGATGGCTTTTACTTTCGCTTGCGTTTAGTAGCCCTATAAACGCCTGTGCCGCGCCTCCCTGGCCAAGATCAGTCCCCATCCACCAGCACCCACCGTCGACGTCTCCTACAATCGCTTTTAAGCGCCGATACCGTCTCGGGCCACGACAGCCAGTGTGCGCTACAACAGGCTGCCGACCGTACAAACGAGATCAACAAGTTCTTTCGTACAATGCCTCTATGGACCTGTCATGTCAAACACTTTCAGATGCTATTCAGCCAAACAACAGGTGTTTTCCGTTGTTGAATCAGTCTGGTTGCAAGTCAGATATCCGAACAGGTTACCTCCTCTTCCTTGCAAGAAGTGATAAAAGTATTCTTATAGATCCAAGTACCTCTCTACGAATGTTCAACTATCAGTTACGATCATTTTGTACACCACGACGTCAAATCATGTAACAGCACAGATAAGGATCTTCTGCACGTCTGTCAACATAAAAATATTTCTAGAATGCTTATAATCGCATCCAGTAATACAAAAACTGTTACGAAAAACCACAATGCAACACACCTATCTTTATCTCTCTCACACGTCTTTTGTTGCACTGACGCGTGTTGTCACGATACTAGTCCAATCGACATCGATGTCTATTCACGTTAGTGTTGCGCTAGGTGGTGCCTTGCACTTGGTCGCATATTACACATCTTTTGCGGTGTCTATCGCATTCAACGACACAGTTTGTTTAAGGTAATGATTTTACCCTCGCAAATTTTCTGTATTGCTACCTGTGAATCTGAATAGTCTTTTCGTAAACAATATGTCTTCTGCTGTTGTTGTAGTTGTTGGGACGTGGAAAAATGTCCGTTAGGATGGACACAAGTCGGCTTTGACTACCTCTACCGCTTGGTCTATGATGTAACGCGCGCTGTTGCGTTTTGTGGCACCGAGATATGTTTTAAACACGTCCGCGCCTGACGCATACATTGTCTATTCTATACGAAGAGCGTGGTTGGTGCCTTGAACTTAGCAAAGTAAATACTTGCGCACATACTTGTGACCCAAAAATGTTCCAATGTTTGTTAAGCTAAAGGCACATAACTGCGGGGTCATCAGTCCCTAAATTTACAAACTACTTACAAACTACTTTATACTGAAGACGACACAAACATCCATGCCCGAGAGGGGATTCGAACCCCCGACCGTAGAGGCCGTGCAGACTGTGACTGGCACGCCGCAGACCGCTCGGCCACTGCGGCCGGCTTGTGACATTACAGATGAAATTCTTTGTCTCACAGGCAAATTTTGGGTATCATACGAGTTGTAAATGAGATTCATTGTGTTACATTATCTATCAGAGTGTATCGAGATGTGGTATACAGTTCTGCTCAGGGACATTAGGTGCCGAACGAATTCCGAAAACGAAATATTCTTTTCTGGACAGTGGGAAATGTTTGACTTGGGTTAGAATTGTTTTTAAATAATTATCGGTAAATATACTTAGTTTTTTTATCGACCACTTCATTTGCATTTCAATGTAAAGATAATTAGTGTTGAAAATTATAATTTTTATCCCCGCCAAAGGCATTTAGGTGATGGATGGTTCTGACCAGGCTTAGAAAAAAATGTTCAAATGTTTGTTAAGCTTATGGGACTTAACTACGGGGTCATCAGTCCCTAAACTTACAAACTACTTATCAACTACTTACGAACTAGGACGGCACAAATATCCATGACCGAGGGGGGATTCGAACCCCCGACCGTAGTGGCCGTGCAGACCGTGACTGGTGCGCCTCAGTCCCCTCGGCCACCGCGGCCGGCCAGGCTTAGAACCCTGGACTGCTGATTCAATGTCCCTACCTGATCCCTCAGCATGCTTACCTTCCGTCCCTCCCAATCGAGCTACCGTCAGACTCATTTGAATTTAATCCACATACAGTTCTCTTGACTTTAGTGGTAATTATTTATAAACAATTTTCACGCTACGAGGAGCAGACAATGAATGGACATGGCGAGCTTCTGCAGTTAGGTTACAGTAAGGTAGCTACACCACCATCAGGACAGCGGACAAATCACAGAGCTTGGTTCATGTGTGGTGAGGGAGGGTGGGAGACGGTAGCTTCTAAACAAGCAACGACTGGAAATGTGGGAACCAGACTGTTTTAACAAGGGAAAACACGTACAGTTTGGCTAAATAGCATCTGAAAGTGTTTGACATGACAGGTCCATAGAGGCATTGTACGAAAGAACTTGTTGATCTCGTTTGTACGGTCGGCAGCCTGTTGTAGCGCACAGTGGCTGTCGTGGCCCGAGACGGTATCGGCGCTTAAAAGCGATTGTAGGAGACGTCGACGGTGGGTGCTGGTGGATGGGGACTGATCTTGGCCAGGGAGGCGCGGCACAGGCGTTTATAGGGCTACTAAACGCAAGCGAAAGTAAAAGCCATCCGGGCAGTGTTGCGGGAGACGTGGGAGGCGGCTGCAGTGACTTGAAGTGTGGGAATGAGCCAGCATTGTCACCTTCCTCTGCAACCGTCGCCGTCCAGACCGAGACGTTCCACACATGAAAGGGGCATTGTCCAAATCGACGAGGTGTGAAAGATTCTTTGGCGGGTGAGAAAGTGGCTCCCTACACTCCACAAGCGGCCCTGTATTCCTCAAGTGGCCTTGTTCAAAACGCAGTATTCCACCGTACTCATGTTTAATAGTAAAGTAAAAGGCTTGGTTGGAGATGTAGAAGGTTGGCGGAAATGGCAGAGGTGGTGGGGGAGTTGATGCAGAAATGATCGTGTCCTGGGAGATGTGGGACATACGTCTGCAGAGCTATTACATTCAAACGGAAGTAAAAGCGTCCCTTAACGCGCACCATCTCCCTCCTGCCGCGGACGACGTGGGCCAGTGTGGACGCCGCCCGTCCTAATGGGACCCCACAGCGGTCTGTGACTGAGCAAGAGAACATTGCCGGAGATTATTCCTATAATGAAAATAACACTATCGGCTGTGTTCAATACATTTATTTAGCAACAAGTTTCGACGGTCAATACCGTCATCTTCAGGACCTTAAAATAAGAAACCTGCATATTGCTGGACATTCGTCCAATCTTACAGTAGCGAGGAACAACACGGACTGTAATACACATTACAGTTTTATTGTCAAGTAAAACTGTAATGTGTATGACATTTTAAAAGACTGAAGATGACGACATTGACCGTGAAAAGTGGTTGCTAATTGGTTGCTAAATAAGTGTACTGAACAAAGCTGATGGTATTATTTTCATTATAAGATATACAGCTGCAACACCTGGTCCATAATGAAGATGGACAGAGTCAAACAATAAATTCCTCGTCCGATAAATGTTACTTGTTCATCGTTCCCTCCACTACCGCCTGCAGCGAACAACCGTTGGCAGCAGCGACTACAGGCGCTATCTTCTCTGGTGACCACGACGTGACGTCGGCCTTGGAGGAATTGCAGCAGAAGACAATCGCCAGCCGACAGAAGGTCACGGACGAGCTGTGGAGCTGCAACACCTGTACCTGTCAGCTAGCAGGAGGCGCTCGCAGCTGCCGCTGCTACCAGCAGTGGTCGTCTGGTCGAGCTGCCGCCCTCCTGGCCCCGGCAGAGCCGAGTGCAGGCAGCACCCCATGTAAAAGAAAGCCTGCACACGACGTCACAACATGGCGGCGGTGAGAGGCTTAGAGTCCCCTGAAAGATTGGAAACATTAGCAGTGCACGCTGTTTATAGTGCATTCTTTCGTTCACGAGTGTATTTATTACGTAAATTGGTGTTGTGTACGGTGTGGTCGCTACGCTGGACGATTTGTGTGTGTAGGAACAACGTGTGATCGGTTATTTACCGACAAAATGCCGTTTCGCTGTTCTGTGCCGAAATGTAGAGGAAATCACGAATGTGGCCCAAAAGTTTCCGTCTTTAAACATCCGGAGAAGAAGAAACGGATATCAAGAATTCCCATGATAACTTGGCTCCTTCTTCAAGTTAATCAGTAAGTTTTCGTTTCTGTTTAACCTTTAAAACAGTTTTAAGTCATGATTGTTTACCGTTGGATATTGCGATTCATTTTATTTACGTAACCACCCCCATTACTTATTCTTCTCTGGAAGTTTAAAGACGATAAGTTTTAGGCCACAGTCGTAATTTCCTCTACATTTCGCCACAGAACGGCGAAACGGCATTTTTGTCAGTAAATAACCGATCACATGTTGTTCCCACACACACAAATCGTCCAACGTAGCGATCAAACGGTACACAACACCAATTTACGTAATAAATACAATCCAGAACGAGAGAATGCGCTATAAACAGCGTGCACTGCTAATGTTTACGATCTCTCAGAGGACTGTAAGCCTCTCACCGCCGCCATGTTGTGACGTCGTGCGCAGGCCTTCTTCTATAGGGGGTGCTGGTGCAGGCCGTGTTCGTCCATTACACGCGACCACGTCAGCCAGCCAGCTAGGTCAGAATTACGCGGAGGAAGTCCGGGATATCGTGAACGCCCCGCCGACGTAGTCCCCCTTCCGACGGCTGAAGGAACAACTGATGCGTCGGATTTCGTCGTCCGAGCAGCAGCCACTGCGACAACTATTTGTTGTAAAATGTAAACGTTCACCGACTGAATGGTCAAAATCACTAAAAATGTCCGGGTTATTAGGCCGTGGTCTTGTGGATTGGGTTTCCAGAACAAATCCGGAAGACCACGGCATAACACCCAGAAAGTTGTAGTACTTTTAACAACTACTTGGTCAACAAGTATGCGACCTTGCAGTTCCTGCAGCCCCCCCCCCCCCCCACCCCCGCCCAGCTGCAGCCGTGCAGAACGACTTGCCGCTGCAGAACGACAGGCCAGCCAGGTAGTCAGGTACGCTGTGTGCTGGCTAGTGGCCACGGCGTGGCTCCCACTCCCAGTACCGCTGCCGTCGACGCCGTCTGAAAGCGCGCACTGCCACCAGCGCCGACCTCCACCAGGGAGTACACAACTCGGCCGCCCAGGTGGCAGCACTGGGCGCGCAGTCGCAGCGCTTAGCTCGCTCGCGGTCAGATGGCAGCAGGCGACGTAGCCGCAGCAGATCTCGCTCCAGACCACACGGCGAAAGCCGCACTGGCAGCCTTAAAGGCCAGTCTACACGACGACACTACGTTTCATGGAACTGCGCTACTGGCCAGTGCGCATGCGCGGAAATCGTTCGTTGGCGAAACTGAAACAGTTTCGGCACCTACCAACTTTGGCGAAACTGATTGGGCGTGTTTCTAAGTTAGGTTATGACCAATAAAGGACAAAATATGACATAAAGGGGGCAACGGAAGAAATAATTCGGTTTTTGAACATATATGCGATGCATAGGTATTTGTGGGATTTTAACGATGAAAATTTCAGTAATAAGCAGCGGCGTATTAGTCCTCTTGAAGCAGTTATTCGTGAATTAACTACTGATGAGGTGCCGATTAGTGAATTGCAGACTAAAATACATTCAAATCGAAATAACTATAGAAACCAACTATGGCAATTGTGGGTTTCGGAACACTGTACAGTGTCTTCGTTAAGAACTACACTAAATATCCTTTTTAGTTTTATTTATGGCAATAATTTATAAACAGCATATACTGATAGTTTACGAACATGCACTTCCTGACGACGTTACGGAATTTTCGACATGCGAGGAATCTTTTTTCTGTTGAAGTTAGGTGAACACATTAAGCGAATGAAATGTTCAAAATACATCAAATTTTCATCCTCTACAAACAGAAACTCTGTGAGAAATGTATAACTTGAGATAATGTCAGTTAAATGTAACCCACTGGGATCAGTTCGCCCGTCTAGTAGAAACACGTCTACCGTATTAGAGCTCCTAATAATTAGGCACATGTTGTTACTGCATAACATCCATACTTGAAGATACTGGTACTGACTTCTTTTAACCCATTATATTTAATAGTCGGCCGGCCGCGGTGGCCGAGGAGACTGAGGCGCTTCAGTCACGGTCTGCACGGCCACTACGGTCGGGGGTTCGAATCCCGCCCCCCCCTCGGGCATGCATATTTGTGCCGTCTTTAGTGTTAGCTAGTTCATAAGTAGTTTGTAAGTTTAGGGACTGATGACCCCGTAGTTAAGTCCCATAAGCTTAACAAACATTTGAACATTTTTTTAATAGTCGCACTCTACAAAAGTGCTGTGTCTCTATGTAATATGCAATTTCAATTTTTCAGTTATATGAAAAGTATTTCAATACAGAGTGCTTTATTATGTGAGGAAATGAGAACAAGTCAGTTCGTTAGCTAGTGAAGAGATCCCTGCTATCTTTCATTTTCAAGAATTCTCACATAAAATCCTCATTACATCTGGCAACTTCCGTTCTGTTGCTGCTAGGCTTTAAACTGAAGTCCTATTAGGTTGGATTAGATGTTTAATGGGGACCAAACTGCAACGGTCATCAGTCAGAAACTGAGTAGTCGCTCTCAAACACAATGGACAAGAAGCAAAGAAATAAACATTTGTGAGTGCCGAAGGAATATCTAGAAGTCGAATAATAAATCAGTAACTTTACTCTTTTTCATTCTAGAACTATGTATTTCCTTGAATAACGCGACAGTTAATGAAGTTTTGCATTGTAACCATGTGGCAAAATACTCCCCTCTTTGCATGTTATCATTTGTTAAAATATAATTTTGATACCTCTAACCGTGTATGAGATACGCAATGATTCATTCTGGCCTTATCGCCATCGGATATGAGTGCGCTAAGGAAAATAAAGTTTAGCGGTATGAGTGAAAGGTAAAGATCTTCTCCTAAGTCGAAAATAAAATTCAATCCATTAGGAAAGTTTCATCCGCAGGAACATATGGTGCAACATGCACCAAACGATATATCGTAGTAGCGTCTATTTTTTACTGAAAACTTTTCTTAACGTAGCGCAGTCTCTTACTTCGAAGCCAATATCTTATTAACTATGACTATTAACGAAATGACGACCATTTTGTGACAATTCTAACAAATAAACTTTTAAGTAGCGGAAAAATTAAATATATCTACCAATTAGTTTTTGCGAAATCGTTTGTGAAAGATGGAACGGCATGCGCCTTTACGCTGTTGTGCAGCGCGATTCCAACCAAGTTGGGGAAAACATGGCGGACGATTCAGCCTTGGTATTTAGGAGCTCTAGGCAGCCCGGTGACGTCAGAGCAGCCGCCTACCGCCTTCTGCGCTCTTCGACAGAACGCTAAGAAGTGTACACCCAAACGCTAGCTGCAAGCGGAACTAGGCGCAACCGGCTGCACTGCAATACCCAGGCGTCTCTTCGTAACAGTACTGCTGAGTACCGTATCTTGCCGACGCGGGATCCGACGTGTAAATATTTCCCCGTACTCTTGTGAGTGGCCACAGAAAGGTCGAGCCACTGCCGCTTACCGCAGCGAACAAGTCGGCGATGAAAACCTGTGGCTTACACCACCGAAATGTGGACTTAGGACTGCGACGTACATTTTCGTGGACCTTGATAGTGACAGATGTAAATGAGGCGATCCTGGGCGCAGTTTTTCTTGGGCATTACAAGTTGTTATCCGATATCGCAAACGTCCAGTCGATAGACCCGACAACAAGCTCTGTAGCGTGGTACTGGAAACAAAATTTACAAGAGTTGGGCAACTGGTTGAGTTCAAATGTTAAAATATTTGTAAATTTATCGGACCAAACTGCGTGGTGATCAGTCCGTAGCTTAAACCTGCTTAAACTAAGTTAAACTAACCTAAGGACAAAGACACACACACACACACACACACACACACACACACACACACGCCTGTGCCCCAGGGAGGACTCGAACCTCCGACGGCCAGCAACCGCGCGCTCCGCAGCGAGGCGCCTTAGACCGCTCGGCTACTCCACCGCGGCTCCTGATTGAGTCATAACTATTTTGTTGTTGTTGTGGTCTTCAGTCCGGAGACTGGTTTGATGCAGCTCTCCACAATACCCTATCCTGAGCAAGCCTCTTCAACTCCACATAAGAACGGCAACCTACATCTGTCTGAATCTGCTTACTGCATCCATCTCTTGATCTTCCTCTGCGGTTTTTACCCCACACACTTCCCTCCAACGCTAAATTCACAATTCCTTGATGTCTAAGAATGTGTCCTACCAATCTATCCCTTCTTTTAGTCAAGGTATGCCAGAAATTTCTTTTCTCCCCAATTCTGTTCAGTACCTCCTCATTAGTTACGCGATCCACCCACCTAATCTTCAGCATTTTTCTGTAGCACCATATTTCAAAAGCCGCAATCCTCTTCCTGTCTGCACTGTTTGTAGTCCATGTCTCACTCCCATATAAGGCAACACTCCATACAAATGCCTTCAGAAAAGACTTCCTTAGGCTTAAATCAATATTCGATTTTAACAAATTTCTCTTTTTCAAGAACGCTTTTCTACCCATTGCCATTCTGCATTTTATATCCTCTGTACTGCGACCATCATTTGTTAATTTACTGCCCAAGTAACAAAACTCATCTACCTCCTTTATTGCTTCGTTTCCCAATCTAATTCCTTCAGCATCACCTGATTTTCTTACACCGCACTCCATTACCCTAGTTTTGCTCTTGTTAATCTTCATCTTATATGCACCTTTCAGCACACTGTCCATTTCGTTTAACTGCTCGTCCAGGTCCTTTGCTGTATCTGACAGAATTACTATGTCGTCGGCAAAACGCAAAGTTCTTAATTCTTCACCCTGAACTTTAATTCCTTCTCCAAATTTCTCCTTGCTTTCCGAAATAAAAACATTGCGTTTTGCTGATGACATTGTAATTCTGTCAGACACAGCGAACGACCTGGAAGAGCAGTTGAATGGAATGGACAGTGTGTTGAAGAGAGCATATAAAATGAACATTAACGAGAGCAAAACAAAAATAATGGAATGCGGTCTTAGAAAATCAGGCGATGCTGAAGGAATTAGATTAGGTAACGAAACAATGAAGGTGGTAGATGAGTTTTGTTACTTGGGTAGTAAAATAACATGCGATGGCCACAGTACAGAGGATATAAAATTCAGAATGGCAATGGGAAGAAAATCATTTTTGAAAAAGAGAAATTTGCTGTCATCGAATATTAATTTAAGGGTAAGGAAGTATTTTCTGAAGGCATTTGTGTGGAGTGTTGCCTTGTACGGGAGTGAAACATGGACGATAAGCAGTGCGGACAGGAAGAGAATAGAGGCTTTTGAAATGTGGTGTTACAGAAGAATGCTGAAGATTAGGTGGGTAGATCACATAACTAATGAAGAGGTACTGAACAGAATTGGCGAGAAAAGGAATTTTTGGCATACCCTGACTAAAAGAAGGGACACATTCTTAGACATCGAGGAATCGTAAATTTAGCATTGGAGGGAAGTGTGTGGGATAAAAATCGCAGACGGAGGCCAAGAGACACGTATAGTAAGCAGATTCAAGTGGATGTGGGTTGCCGTTCTTATGAGGAGATGAAAAGGCTTGCTCAGGATAGAGTAGGGTGGAGAGCTGCATCAAACCAGTCTCCGGACTGAAGACCATAACAACAACATTCCTTTAGAGCTTGCTCAATGTACAAATTGAATAACATTGAAGAAAGGCTACAACCCTGTCTTACTGCCTTCCCAACAACTGCATCCCTTTCATGCCCTTCAACTCTGACAACCGCTGTCTGGTTTTTGTACAAGTTGTAAATAACCTTACGCTCCCTATATTTTACTCCTGCTTGCTTCAGAACTTGAAAGAGTTTATTCGAATCAACATTGTCAAAAGCCTTCTCCAAATCTACAAAAGCTAGAAATGTAGGTTTGCCTTTTCTTAATCTATCTTCTAGGATAAGCCGTAAAGTGAGTATTGCCTCCCGTGTTCCTACATTTCTCCTGAACCCAAACTGATCTTCCCCGAGATGGCTTCTAACAGCTTTTCCATCCTTCTATATATAATTCGTGTTAATGTTTTGCAGCCATGACTTATTAAACTGATGGTTCTGTAGTTTCCACACCTGTCTGCACCTGCTTTCTTTGGAATGGGGATTATAACATTTTTCTTAAAGTCTGAGGTTACTTCACCTGTCTCATACGTCTTACACACCAGGTGAAACAATGTCATGGCTGGTTCTCCCAGAGACTTCAGTAGCTCTGAGGGAATATCATCTACTCCAGGGGCCTTGTTTCGACTTAGGTCTTTCAGGGCTCTGTCAAATTCTTCTCTCAGTACAGTGTCTCCTATTTCATCTCCATCTACATCCTCTTCCCTTCCTACAACATTGTCTCCAAGTTCATTTCCTTTGTAGAGCCCCTCTATATACTCTTTCCACCTTTCAGCTTTCCCTTCTTTGCTGAGAACTGGTTTTCCATCAGTGTCCTTGATATTCATAGAGTTGTTTTTCTTATCTCCAAATGATTCCTTTGTTTTCCTGTAGGCTGTATCTATTTTTCCCCTATTTATACATTCTTCTACATCCTTGCATTTGCCTTGTAACCACTCCTGCTTAGCCATTTTGCACTTCCTGTCAATCTCATTTCTTAGGCGTCTGTACTCCATTTTGCCTGTTTCATTTACTGCATTTTTATATTTTCTTCTTTCATCGATTAAATTTAGTATCTCCTGTGATATCCAACGATTTTTTGCAGTTATTGCCTTCCTATCTATTTTGTCCTCTGCTGCCTTCACTATTTCATCTCTCAGTGCTACCCATTCCTCTTCTACTGTTTTATTTCCCCCTGTTTCTATCAATTGTTGCCTAAAGCTCCCTCTGAAATTCTTAAGAACTTCAGGTTCCTTCAATTTATCCAGTTCCCATCTCCTTATTTTCCTACCTTTTTGTAGTTTCTTTAGTTTCAGCCTACAGTTCATAACCAACAAGTTATGGTCAGAGTCTATATCTGCCCCTGGGTATGTCTTACACTGTAAACCCTGCTTCCGAAATCTATGTCTTACCATTATAAAAGCTATCTGGTATCTCTCGGTGTCTCCTGGTCTCTTCCACTTTTACAACCTTCTTTTGTGATTCTTAAACCAAGTATTTGTTATAACTAAATTATGTTCTGTGCAAAATTCTACCAGGCGGCTTCCTCTTTCATTCCTTTTGCCCAGACCATATTCACCTACTATCTTCCCTTCTCTTCCTTGTCCTACTACCGAATTCCAGTCTCCCATAACAATTAAGTTTTCATCTCCCTTAATTGTCTGAATAATTTCCTTTACTTCCTCATATATTTCTTCGATTTCCTCATCATCGGCAGAGCTAGTTGGCATATAAACCTGTACTACTGTTGTCGGTGTTGGCTTTGTATCTATCTTGACAATGATAATGTGATCGCTGTGCTGTCCATAGTAGTTTACCCGCATTCCTATTTTCTTATTCATTATCAATCCTACTCCTGTGATACCCCCAATTGATTTTGTATTTATAATCCTGTACTCACCTGACCAGAAATCCTGTTCATCCTGCCACCGAACTTCACTAATCCCCACTATATCTATCCTTAACCTATCCATTTCCCTTTTTAAATTTTTAAATTTTCATACCCGATTAAGGGATCTAACATTCCACGCTCCGATCCTTAGAATGGCAGTATTGTCTTTCCTGATGACAACATCCTCCTGAGTAATCCCCGCCCGGAGATCCAAATGAGGCACGGCTACTTGCTGTCCGTAGGCGAGGCCGGCGGCTGGAGCGCAGAGTGCAAGCGCTGCTGTGCAGGCAGGCGGAGGCCGCTGCAGTCTGTCTGGCAGGTAGTTTTGCGTCTCGCGGCACTGGCGGCAGTGTTTGCCTGACGCCGGCCAGACGACCCGCGGGAGGAGAGGGCGGCGCGCGCCTGTCGAGACTGAAGCTCTGTCTGTATAGGGCAGGGGTGGGCACGTGAGCTGCTGGCTTGGCTGCCCGCGAGGGCAGCGCTGAGCGGCCTTGAGAGCCAGCAGTGCGGGCAGCAGGGCTGTGCACAGTGCACGGGTAGGAGTCATGTCAAGTTGGCACCCCTTTTTAGGAAAATGTAAATTTTTTTCAGAGTTCTAGACTGATATGCAATAGTTCTGGAGTTCTCTGTACAAAATTTAAATAGTTCTGCAAAATTTCGCCGAAAAAATACAAAATATTACCACAAAATTTAGTTTTTTCAAAATAATTATTTGCCTATTAGCGCAAACATAGTTCTGATCACAGTTCTAAATAGCTGTCAAAGAGTTCTACAGGAAATCCTAATAGCATTTTTCTGTGCAGATTATACTTTATGAGATAATTACAATAATGGAGTATCCGTTTACATGCTACTGTGGAATTTGCACCCGTTTTTTTCAAATAATTAAACTTTTTCCAGAGTTCTAGGGACATGTGCAATAGTTCTTGTTTACGTAAGCAGTAATCACTCAGACGTAAAAACAACAAATTGAATGTGCAGCGGATAGAATATCTGTCAAGACCTAAGAAAAATGCATATTTCTCGAATAAGGGGCACAAATAAGACAGCTTATCAGATAATCAAAATTGTGAACATAATTTTTTTTCGGGCAATTACATAGATATATTCACATGAACTCTACAACTATAGTATATGTACACAGAACCCCAAAAAACAATGTGTATTTCTCGAAAAAATGGTGCTAATTTACAGTAACGTGAAAATGAATTCCACATTACTGCATTTATCTGATAAAGTATAAACTGCACAGAAAAATGTTATTAGCATTTCCTGTAGAACTCTTTGACAGCTATTTAGAACTGTGATCAGAACTATGTTTGCGCTAATAGGCAAATAATTATTTTTAAAAAACTAAAAAAAAACAAGTTTGTGTTAATTTTTACTATTTTTCGGCGAAATTCTACAGAACTATTTAAATTTTGTACAAAGAACTTCAGAACTATTGCATATCTGCCTAGAACTCAGAAAAAAATTTACATTTTTGAAAAAAGGGGTGCCAAATTCACAGCTCTCCCACTATTCAGAATTGCGATATTTCACGAAATTCTGCAGAACTATTTAAATTTTGTACAGAGAACTCTAGAACTATTTTCATATCTGTCTAGAACTCTGAAAAAAATTTACATTTTTGAAAAAAGGGGTGCCAACTTCACACGACTCTGGCGCAATTGTGTGTAGTTTTTCTCCCTATTTACGCAATTAGCTCATGAACTATTATCTGGGCAAAAAAATATAATTAGGATTTTCTGCAGAACTCTTTGAGAGCTATTTAGAGTTGTGATCAGAACTATGTTTACGCTTGTAGGCAAATAATTATTTGGAAAAAAACTAAAATTTGTTATATTTTTTTGTAATTTTTTCGCGAATTTGTGCAGAACTATTTAAATTTTGTACAGAGAACTCCAGAACTATTGCATATCTGCCTAGAACTCTGAGAAAAATGCACATTTTTGAGAAAACGGGTGTCAACTTCACAGTAGCGTGTAAATGGATTCCCCATTATTGCAATTATCTCATGAAGTATAATCTGCACAGAAAAATGTCATTAGGATTTCCTGTAGAACTCTTTGAGAACTATTTAGAACTGTAATCAGAACTATGTTTGTACTAATAGGCAAAAAATTATTTTGAAAAAAACTAAATTTTGTGGTAATATTTTGTATTTTTTCGGCGAAATTTTGCAGAACTATTTAAATTTTGTACAGAGAACTCCAGAACTATTGCATATCTGTCTAGAACTCTGAAAAAAATTTACATTTTCCAAAAAAGGGGTGCCAACTTCACAGGACTACGGGTAGGGGGCAACTGTGCAGCTGTCAGGGCGCAAAGGTGAGTAAGGACAAGCTGAAATACTGACTGCACGTACAAAACACGTGAGGTCGTTACAAGCTGGTGCGGCTTCCGTGAAAAGGGCACCCCTACAATCATATCTGGCACAGCATGTTTGAGTGGGAAGTGAGTGTTAATAGTGCTTACCCGAAAATTGCGTATCCTGTACCATGCAACAGGTGCTCGTGTAAGGATGAAACGCAGTTTCGAACCACTGTAAAACTTACTTTAGTGGCCACTAATAAGACATAGACGTAAAGAATTAAGATAAGACTCTTTTATTCTAAATTTTACGTTATATTTTCAAAGAATTTTTTTTTTTTTTTTACAAAATGTAACAAAACTGACCTTTCTGCAACCAAAAACCTGCTCCATTACAACAACGAGAAACTGGGTGATCGGTCAGAAGGTAACAATTATTAAGGTTCATTACATCCTTAGGAAAGAATAGAAACTGACACCATTCTGAAGGGGAAAAAAAGTCCAGAACTCAACACCTGAGCGTAATGGAAAAAGTTACCTGCCTATGTCAGTGGTACCACAACGAAGTTGTCGTGGTACGATAAAGAACTTTCTCAAAAATAACCAAATAAGTACACGGGAAAATTTGTAAGCTAAAGGAAAATAAAATATCCCTGCTGCGGGCAGCAAAAACCTAGGAACTATTAAGATACGTATAATTTATCAAGTGTAAAACAAAAACCTTCTCCCTGGAAGAAGTAAAAGGGATAACTAAACTTAACTCCTATGATATTTAGAAAACAAAGGGGAAGAAACTCAATTATCGCAAAGCCTATCAGTTTCCTGTCAAGATAAACAACAAGGTGACACACACATAAAAGAATTGTCACTTCAGAGGAGAGGTACTACGAAGAAAAAAGAAATAAGCATTAATTTACATAATTCTGGACTTATTTAAAATGATTTTGAACCAACACCTCGAAGTTATCGAGAACGAGTGGGTCCGCGTGGTGTAGTGAGGTGCGCGGCTAGTCGAGTATGAGTGGGGGCACGGCTGGCTGGCGGAGTGGGGGGAGCCGCGAGCAGGCCGCGTGAGCCGCTGAGAGCGCTCGCGCTCGCCAAACGGCATTTGCCGAGCCCTGCTATACGGAAAGTACGGCCAGCCTGCCAGCGGCAGCCATGCTGGGTCTATTCTATTCCGCTGCTGCTTACACGCCGACCGCTACAAAGTTCCCAGCGCTTAACAGTACTTATCAGCCGTTTTTGAGAAAACTATTCGATAAAAAAAATTAAATTTTTTCACATGTTATAGTGTGATACATTAGCTCGATAATGATCTCAACTTCTATTCATTATTACTTATAAGTTCTGTGCTACATCAAATTAAGTAAACTACTGCGCAAAATTTTGAAGAGTTTGCAGAGGAACACTCGCATTGCGTAGACTTTGCGTACGGTTGATTTTAGCACATACAATGCTGCGGACGAAATGTAGGTAAGATATCGAAATTTTATTTAAGGTCGAGAGCAGGACGATAACTCGTTTCGTTCTCGAGATACAAGCCGTTATATCCGGCTGCTTTACGGAATACTTTACGTACGATTTTAACAAAATTGCTTGGTTTGTGGCTCCAGATATAGAGGGTTCATCTACAAATTCAGATTGACCTGTACCGTAGCCAAATATTCCAATAGACCACGAACATGTTGTCATCGGAGCATAGTGTAAATGAAGAAAACAATTGAGATCATGGATAAGTCTTTGATGACTGTTTTCTTGCGTATTATGTACTTATATCTTACATGAACTACAAAAAAATGCAAGGAGATACCCACTACACACAGAGCTTTAGAGGAGGCGCCACGCCACGGCACGGCACGCCCTGCGGCTTCAAGCGGGGATCGCGACTGAGTCGACTTCCAGTCCGCTGCACGTGTCTTTGCGGAGGTCGCCAAGTCGTTGGTCGCTCTCCTTTTCTCTGGCAACGTCCACAGGGGTGTCGTAGCGGCACACGCGCGAGGCAACAGTCGTCGACCTTGTCGTCTATCCCAGAAATACGCCTAGTGTCTGTTGAGAAGTCTGACACAAACTCCAACTGTCGGAACCGACGCGGCGAACACTCGGCGCTGTTACACCGAAACGCGTGAGTCAGGCGTTTGTGATCGCTGAATATGAGAAAAGGGCGTGCTTCCACGAACGGGCGAAAGTATGTTACCGGCTCGCATACCGCAAGCAGCTCACGGTCGTGGGCCCTGCAGGAGGCGCCGCATTCTCAGGGTCCAGCACTGCACCGGCGTTAGGTAGGGGGCGGCGGCAAAAGGCTATCCTACCCAGGTAGCGGCGCAACTGTCTGAGGGCGCGGCATTCTGCCTTATCCGGTATACGTGCCGATCCCCTAGGAGAAACTCTATTCCTGTTACACCGAAAATAGTCACGCTTAGTGACGACGCCTCTCAAAGGTAATATCCAACTATCCAATACACAGGCTGTTACAAAAAGGTACGGCCAAACTTTCAGGAAACATTCCTCACACACACACACACAAAATATGTTATGTCAACATGTGCCTGGAAACGCTTAATTTCCATGTTAGAGCTCATTTTACACTCAAATGAGGAGTGGCACATTGTTGGATGAACCATTCGCAGACGTGTACCCATGGAGGCCAATCAGCTGCTGACAGTGCCTGCACATGCTGTACATGGTACGGAAACAACTGGTTCTCCTGTAGCACTCTCTGTACAGTGACGTGGTCAACATTACCTTGTGCAGCAGCAACTTCTCTGGCGCTGACATTAGGGTTATCGTCAACTGCACGAAGAATTGCCTCGTCCATTGCACGTGTCCTCGTCGTTCTAGGTCTTCCCCAGTCGCGAGTCATAGGCTGGAATGTTGCGTGCTCCCTAAGACGCCGATCAATTGCTTCGAACGTCTTCCTGTCGGGACACCTTCGTTCTGGAAATGTGTTTCCATACAAACGTACCGCGCCACGGCTATTGCCCCGTGCTAATCCATACATCAAATGGCCATCTGCCAACTACGCATTTGTAAACATTGCACTGACTGCAAAACCACGTTCGTGATGAACACTAACCATTTCATGCTACGTACTGATGTGCTTGATGCTAGTACTGTAGAGCAATGAGTCGCATATCAACACAAGCACCGAAGTCAACATTACATTCCTTCAATTGGGCCAACTGGCGGTGAATCGAGGACGTACAGTACATACTAACGAAACAATTGGGTATTTTGACAATTGTCTGCACGAATTATTTCAATTTACATTTAAAGAGAAATACTAAAGTGAGCTCTAACATGGAAATTAAGCGTTTCCGGACACATGTCCACATAACATTTTCTTTCTTTGTGTGTGAGGAATGTTTCCTGAAAGTTTGGCCGTACTTTTTTGTAACACCCTGTATAGCGGTATCAAATAGCTACAACAGTAATTTCATTGATATCAATAAAGAGATCGTTAGTAGGAAAAGTTTTGCCGCTTCTGGTCGAACATTGGAGAAGACTGAAGCATTACCTTGCTTCCAGAGTAAACTAATAAGAGTAGATCATAGGATACCATATGTTGGTCAAGTTTGGGAACTTTTTTGTAGAAAGTTAGTTAATTAAGGCATCAGACCGGCGTTCTTTATTCCTAAGAATGTAGGCAACAGATAAAAGCATGAAGAGAAGACTGAAACCAATAAATATAGCGGCTCGGGTGTTTACGAGATTTTTTGTAACAATTTGAAGGGCTCCAAACCGGCTCTTTCAGTGCATTTAAAACATAATGGCCACTCAGTTTCCAATATAGAGAATAACATGAAGATTTTATTTACAGGAGAATAGGGAAATGTTTGAAAATCATGGAATAGACACACATTATAAAAGCACTTAAGCAACCTTGGGGTTCATCCCTTAGAACCGAGACATTTTAACACCTTATCAAATTTTGACTATTTGTATTCATGATAGCTTTGCTGAAGTGACTGACAAGTCATCTATGTTTCATATGTTCTACATTTTGAGGGAGGGGTATTTTTTAATTTTTATTTGGACTTTATGATTTCATTAAAACAGCAGTGTAAAGGCTGTACGCGGTGCCCAGCCTTCATTTGTCCTTCATTTAGGAGAGCCCTCTAGCGGTCAACGGCGTGTTACGTCAGTTTTGCTTGCTGGGTGTGCACTTGCTGTGTACCGCAGCGGCAGTTCGTACTGGTCCTGGAGACGCCGTCTGTTTCCTGGTACGCGGTTCATTGTAGCATTCCTATAACGCACTTTTAATAGTTTGTTTTTACGCAGTTTATACTGACCACTTACAGTGAGATTGTGACCGTGGGTAGGAATTCTGACCGTATTCTGCTCTCGATTTTAGACTCACATTGCTGGTTTCTTCGTAATGGAGAAATCGGGGATGTTTATCAAATGACGACGACACCTTATTGTCAGATTATTTTAGCGAGGCCTCCTGAAACATGTGCGCTTCTAAACATAGTGTACTCATTTTGCTGGTAAGTACCTTCGGCGCTCCTTTTCGACGCGGCACGACGCGGCATTGGCGAGGCGCCGGTACACGCTCACCTCCGCCACTGTACACACGTCATGCTGCGCACCGACGGTCAGTATTACTACTGTCTAACTGTACTACTGTCGGCGTCCAATTCACATGAGCTACCTAATTATTATTGTACGTTTAATGTTTCACACCTCTAAAGTAATTGTAAAACTATTTAATGTTTATAAGCTTTATACCACAAAGCATAACCAACGTACATTATTTCTATTTGGTATTTATATAATTTCAACAATAACCCATTTCATTACTATTTAGTCATAGTATTACCAAGATGATATGCTTAAATATTATCCATGCAACAACACTTAGAATGTAATACAACTGTAACTTAATTTATAGTGAAATGCTTAAACCAGATGATGTAACTAATTATGAGCCATGCTATAACACTAATGATGTAACACACCTCTAATTGAAGTTATATTGAACTATTGTATTACTATTGTACACCAATTTTATTTTATTTTTTATAACTTCAAGAAGTAATAAAACTCCAAACAAAGACAATGAAAGAGGGCACAAACTGGTCCACCTCCACGTGATGGGACACGAGCAACATTACATCTAGTAGACACTGTATATGCTAGGTGTGACGGATAAGAGACCAGTCTCTCAATGACATATAACGGCCCGTTTTATGCAAAAAGGTGGCGGGTCGTTACCATGAGTAGCAGCAGTGAAAAAAGAAAGAAAGAAAAAAATACCGACGCGGTACAGCCCAGCCACAAACTCGTCCGCTATATTCGGGACCCCGCTGCGTAATCAGCGGCGGCGAGGAAAGCAGCGCCTGCCCGCCGCCTCACGTTGAAACGCCCGCGCTGTCTGCTGTGTAGTAGCAGCGCAGCGCCCCCTACCTGACTACCTGGCCAGCCGAGCTCCGCCTCCCGCGTCGCCGGCACTTCGCCCGCCGCAGCTCCCGAAGTTCCGCGTTGGCGCTTCTGTGCCTCCGTTGGGTCCGGCGTCGAGACCCACCACACTTCCGTGTGGCCACGAACAACGAACAGAGCGACTGGTAACTCTTCTTTACTTTGTGCCGGTGATCTGCGGGACGTTGCGCCATGGGCATAACTGAAGAGTGGGATACCAACCATCTGCTTTGATCCGTGAGGTCATCAAGATGTCGGGAAAGCAGTATACGGGATATCTTAATACTTCTGTAGTTATTATAGATAACAGAATGTAACATCGACCACAGGTCTTAACCGAAATTTCACATGAGTAAAAATAAAAGAATAATATCGGTTAAAAAAAAAAAAAAATTCACCGAAAATTGTATAAAATTCCAAAACGGGACTCACTAGTTGCCGGCGTGGGGTAGTAACCGTTAGATCACGACAGGGAAAAAGTTATAACTGCAGTCCTATGATGTCAATATACGTGCAATATAGCTATATAAGGTTTTCCAGTCCATGGTGTGCCTCATACAGCAGCCAGTGAAATTTTAATTTCAAGTAAAACTAGTCTTCGTTGCAAAGTGGTTTTATTAATTACTAATGACGCGTTTCGCCCTCACCAAAGGGCATCATCACATTATTTCCATGACAAACGTTACGCAAATTACCAGAACAGTCCCCTGTTTCGCTACTTCAGATGTTACAGTAATTCTTGTGTAATGTTTGTCATGCGGATAAGATGCCGCGGCTCGTCGGAGTCTGAACAACTCATTTTCCTGGGGTGTTGTCATAAAACCGGTCTCCGGCGGGGGGTCGGGTCGGCGACAGCGACACCACTGGATCGGGACCGGACGGTCGCCACTACAGGAGCAGTCGCCACTACAAGAGCATAAATACAGGTTGGTTACTTGATCTACTACGATTTGCCCGCTGACATTGTTAATAACGTCATGCACAACAGAATTTTCGACCTTCATGAGGACTGACATTTCCATTTAAAATGTTATTTAATGAAAATTGCGTAATCAAATTACAATTTTATTCAAATAAACAATTGGCTACAGTCTTTTCTATTACAATATTGCAAAACATAAACCATTTTTCGGTTTCAGATATACGACGTCACTTTTAAGATAAATAAATCAAAATGTTCAAATGTTTGTAAAGCTTATGGGACTTAACTACGGGGTCATCAGTCCCTAAACTTACGAACTATTTATCAACTAGCTTATCCTAAGGACGGCACAAATATCCATGCCCGAAGGGGGTTTCGAACCCCCGACCGTAGTGGCCGTGCAGACCGTTACTGGAGCGCCTCAGTCCCCTCGGCCACCGCGGCCGGCTAAGAGAAATATTTAAGTTGTAATGAAACGTTGGCAATTTACCACTAAACCGAAGTATAATAATAACATAAAGATTAACACGATACATTTGCGTGCAAACCGTGTGAACGTCGAATACAACATGAAAATCGCGTGACGAAAATAGGTTAACTTGCGAGTGGCGATGTTAGCAAGAATACCGTGCCATCAAAACATTCTTCTCGAGAAAGCTCACGTTGACGTGGGTGACGGTCCGGCGAAGAACAGTGTGAATTGCGCCATTAGAAATACATTGTGCAATACATTGTGATCATAAAGTTCTAAAAAAGTAAAGCAGTCAACAATCCGAAGATTGGTTTGAACACCACAGTGCTATACTAGGCATGGTCCTGTTGCCCTCCTCCGACCTTCGAACTGACTTACCCAGTCAGGTATAGGGGGACCTACAGTTTAACGTGGGTTCCGAACCACGGTGCTGCTCGGTATTTTTCACTTTTTTTTTCGGGTCTCCTTCCTCTCCTACAACCCGTCCTTCCGCTCATAAAATTCGCCTTCTTCGGCCTTTGGCTAAAGTAATGTACTCTTCTTCTGCACGTTAAGTTAGTGGATCTCTTTCCGTCTTGAAGTCCTCCGCAGGTAAGTGTGGAACATCATCCAGAAGGAAACAAAATATATCGACAACTTCTGTCACAGGAAAATAATAATAATGATAAATAATAATAATAAAAATAAGAATAACTAAAGGAATATGATGAAGAAACTGACACTTCCGGCTTCACACACATGTCATTTTCAGCTCACTGTCTACTACCAGAGTTCGTCTTCTCGTGAATTGGGTTAGGTTGATTTCCGTTTGGGATCTTCTTTTCGTAAAAATCACTAATCTCCGCCATTTTGAACTGTTTTACTTTGTCCTCTCTTAACTCCGGTAGCGCCACGCGCCGAAGTGACTATGCGTCATGCTTCTTTGACATACACTTTCTAATGTTTCACTAGTGTCGTCGGGTTCATCATAAACTAATATCGTTATTCATATGAGCAATACTGCCAGACGTGAAAGAAGTAGAAAGTGACAGATAAAAATCCTGGGACCTGGCGGGGATTGAACCAGCGACCTTTGGATTTGTAGTCTGGCACGCTACCACTGTGGAACCGAAGCGCACCATAAACTTCTACAAAACGCAAAATATACGTAAATACGAAGGAAAATGGTGGACTAAATGTTCAAATGTTTGTATAGCTTATGGGACTTAAGTACGGGATCATCAGTCCCTAAACTTACAAACTACTTATGAACTAGCTAAGACTAAGGACGGCACAAATATCCGGGATTCGAACCCCCGACCGCAGTGGCCGTGCAGACCGTCACTGGAGCGCCTCGGTGCCCTCGGCCACCGCGGGCGGCCAAATGGCGGACTAACTGGAGCGGTGGCTGCAACTGACAGCTACTAGCTCGCGCATGCGCAGTGAACCCACTAGTACCGAGTGTAGAACTGGCCCTATTTCTTTATCGCTACGATTATCGCACTTCGGTACTAGCGCGATCATACTAGTGCAGCCGTTCAAACTACAGACGGCCGCCGTTGACGCAACTTGTTATCAGTCTATTACAAGTTGGTTCGTCGTTTAAAACGGGCTCTAGAGGAGAGGTGTGCGGGGCACGCTGCTGTGGTGCCGACGAACCGCCGCCGCTGACGCGAGTCTGAGCGCGGTGTCCAGAGGCCGGGCACGGCACGGCGAGGGTCTGCAGCCAGTGGCAAGGCCGGCATTGCACTGTTAAACATTTCGTCATAGTCGGGGAGATTGGGGTAGCCCCAGTAGGGAGATATCTAGCTTTTACTTTCATGTAGTGGCCATATGGTGAACCAACTCCTCAAGCGACGCCATTACTGTTCCATCTGTTGTGCAGCTATGACCGTGGAAGCTTTCTGTGTCACTGAACTCTAATTTTCATGTGTTTTCTAGCAAATATAAATACCGTTTTTATTAGAATTTCTTTACTACATCATTTCCATGAATACTAGTGCTCCGTACGTTTTAATTTACTGTATTATGTTAGTAGCTTAGATAGTTATTTATAACCTTTAATGTAGGTAGGTAGCAGTGGGGTAATGGCAGTAGCCTATGGGAACTCCCCCATAAGCCTTTTTGCAACGATCCCTGTTACTGATGCCAAGAACACGGAATAGAACCACGAATCAAGAGAGCTGGTCTGAAGAAGCCGTTGAAATGCATTGAATTTTATTGCGGAAAGTAATTCTTTCACTGCAGCTAGCAGAGAATTCAATCTTCCATTTGGCATTATACAAGAATGCAAAAAGAAAGGCGATATCTAAATCTCACTTGGGGCGTAATTCAACATTCACTCAACAACAAGAGGAAGCACTTGCTAATAGAATACAGTTGTTATCAAACATTGTTTTATGGTTTGTCTGCACAGGAAGTGTGAAGAGTAGCATTTCAATTTGCTGGAAAAACAACACAGCTCACAGGTTTTCTGAAAATGTGTGTTTGGCGGGAAAAACTGGTTTGAAGGCGTTTTAAAACGTCGCCCTACAATCAGCATTAAAAAAAAAAAAACAGAATCTACTAGTGTTAACAGAATTACTGCTTTTAACTGTGACATTGAAAAAATAGTTCCAGTCTTTAATCACCTTCAAAAATATTATATAATTCTGTGTTCCTTGAAACACCATTAAAATGTGTTTTACCCATGTGAAATGCGTGGAGCCAAGTCTACTGGCATTACCCCCATGGCTCGGGAAATGCCGGTACATGTAGCTGGTCTGATTTTTGTATTTTTCTACGTTAAGATGTTATAAGTACTATTTCATAATTTAAGAAACAGAAGTGTGAATACGTAGTTTGAGTTTAAGAGTGTGAATTTCAGCATGAGGTTTCCACAAGCAGGAATACAATCAGTATTGCTCAACCTACTGTCATTCCCCCATTCTCCCCTAGCTCAGAAAAGAATCCAAAATAGTCAGTTGTCTCTATTATAGTACGTAATGTATTGTTGCTCAGGAGTACATTCACTGCAAAGAACGAAAAATGGGAACAGTTTCAGGTAAAACCGTGAATAACGAGAGGAAAATACGCGAAAAGTGCTCGCACAAATGTACTACACTGCTGCGACATAATAACTTGTAGTTTAAGAACGTGTGTACAAACATTTTAATTCGTCCACAAATTTATGAATACTTCATCATAATCGATGTTTCTGGAAGCCCTAAACCTGTGTCAATGGGTAAATAATTAAACACTGAAATAATTTAAAGTGTGTCATGCTAAACATAACCTTGTTAGACACTTTATCATAATAAGAAGAGAGAATATTTTCGTAGTTCTTTCATTTTATACTTCATTGCGGATTAAAAAGGTAAAGGTAAAGCAGTCAACAATCCGAAGATTGGTTTGAACACCACAATACTTTACTAGGCATGGTCCTGTTTGGAGGTGGTATGCCGTTGCCTTCCTCCGACCTTCGAACTGACTTACCCAGCCAGTTATAGGGGGACCTAAAGTTTAACGTGGGTTCCGAACCACGGTGCTACTCGGTATTTTTCACATGAGCAATACTGCTAGAGGTGAAAGAAGTGGAAAGTGACGGATAAAAATCCTAGGACCTGGCGGGGATCGAACCCATGACCTTTGGATTTGTAGTCTGGCACTCTACCACTGTGCAACCGAGGCGCACTCATTGCGGATTAGGCGGTCCGAAAGACATTTTTATAGTTTACTGCAGTCTCACATTTATTTTGCCTGATTTTCCGAAATATAAAATATCCGTATAAATACCTGCACCTGTGGTTAAATGTCGAAAAGCATCGTGCAAAGCAAGGAAAAATATAGAGCTAACTAGTGCAATATTTCATTACGCAAATCATGAATGCCTTTTCCGTTGCAGATTCAAAATGTTCAGATGTTTGTAGAACTTATGGGACGTAACTACGGGGTCATCAGTCCCTACGCTTACAAACTACTTATGAACTAGCTAACACTAAGGACTGCACAAATATCTATGCCCGAGGGGGGATTCGAACCGCCGACCGTAGAGGCCGTGCAGACCGTGACTGGAGCGCCTCAGTTCCGTCGGCCACCGCGGCCGGCCCGCTGAAGATCGTTTCATTTATATCCACATACAAAATCTATTCCAGCGGGCAGTAAAATACACGAATCCTACAGTGTAGGCCTAAGATTTCACGTATTATTCCAGACATAAGTGAACCAAAATGTAAATCACTTTAGGAGGACGGGGTTAGGTTAGAGTACAAATAAAAACATTTATGTCACTTATGCATCTCCATATATCCTTTGATCCATATAATTTCTTCCCTACCATCATCCACAGTGAGCCACTTTGAATACAACTGACAGCAGTAGCTTTTTCTTTATACGATTCTAACCGTATATTTTAGTAAATGTGCTTTGTATTAAGAAATATTCCGTACACTTCTCACTTTCCAACGATCACTGTGGCAGTAGCGACACAACAAATACACTTTGACGTTAATTTGTAGATTAAAAGGCGTCAAAGTAAGGAAAGACGCATTTATACATTGGCGAACTTTTATAAAAGCTAGGCTCTCCCGCTAACTTTTATCAAATATCTTTTATAAAAGATGACCTATTACACTGTCAAAGATTTGACCAAAGAGCTTTGATAAAAGATCTTTGTCAGAGATCCGACAAACACTGTTTCCGGCACTCGTTGCCACACGCAGCTGTCGAAACTCTCATTCGGATTTTGTGTACGGCCACGTAGACTTTTCCTAACAAGGAAACTACTTGGGCTCAAACAAACACATATACATCAAAATCGTACGAGAGATAATGTAAAGATCCCTTATTGCACTAGTGATACTCCCGCGTTTGCAAAACTCTGCAGTCGTCCGTTAGAGGCCTCTGCGTGTGCCATGCCGCATTGCACTTTGACCTGTCGGTTCGCCAGTAGGGACGGTGCAGTGTGCCTCCGAAGTTGCGTTTTGTGATGTTATTTGTGTGGTGAAGCGTCAGATGGGGCGGCGATTGCTAATCAATCCTGCTAATGTATTGCGATTAGTTGAGATGAAGTTACGAAGAACCCTTCTTCGTGAAGATGGTAAATTAGTGTAGAAAATGAATCTTTCGCATGCTTTCTCGTGTCTATTATGGTACAGAAATATGAGCATAAGTTAGATACTGTTGTTACAAACTCATAATAATGACAATAGGGATAATAATGACGAAGCGGTAGTGCTAGGGTAAGTGCGGGAAGAGGCGATGGAAGCAGTGGCAGTGAATACCAACAGTCTTCCGAGAAGAAGGTTAAAGGTGCAACTATTATCACGGCTTTTGATGACAATTCGCCAGAGAACATGTACGATGATTATTACATCAGTTATAGTTAAGATATCTGTATTACGTATGGCGTCTACGATTACATCTACAGTGCTATCTAGAGCATGATCGCAGAGTTTTGCCGAGAAACGACACCCACCAGCACATTGAGGTGTACGTAGAGATCCTGCAAGCAAACGTTCATACAGATACGTCCGTTCGAGCCCATGTACTTTCCTTGTAAGTGTTTTTTTATCTGCAAGGTCCTTGTATAATCGCTGTATTGTTTCCGTGACTGTGACAGGCACGGGATGTTTACGGCGATATTTCTTGCCTGAAGCATTACTCAGCCAGTACTTGCACCGTGGAGGACATAGCCCGTGCTGTGAAATTTGGTAGAAATTTTGTGAAACCGAGTTGCCCATACAGCTTCCTTTAAATTCTCTAAATATCCACAATCTCAATATGGGTCAAAACAGCCAATTTTAGAAATGGTACCCACCAGACCATTTCCATTTTTGTTTAAACTTTAACCGTAGCTGCAGTAAATGCCAAAAGAAGATTTGTCAACATACATGCTGTACTTTTCGCTGTAGAGCCATCAGCTTGGAGGTCGGCCTGCCGATGATAATCGTCATGTTTGACTGCTCTTTATTAAATGACTATTGTGGTGAGAAATTTGCAAATTGCTATTTCCACTCAACTTTTAGTGCTAAGTTCATATATAAGATGGAAAAAGTCATTGACAATGCACGTTTTCCACAATTGCTGCTCAGATTTAGTACAAGAAACATCCAGTAGGAGCGCCACCCTATTTTCAACCATTAATATCTTCGGTCTATAACATTTTTACATCCTGATATTTGCTTTGCTTGTTAAGTGCATTGATGTTAGACCTCATGTTAAACATTAACTTTCTAGCTTGTTTAGTTACTGAGATAAGTGTACCTAAACTTGCTATTTTGACTTAAAACTTCACATTTGACCAATATTTGAGGTCAAATAGCTCAAAATGGTGGTCAACCAATTTTTTTTCTAACTAGTCTCATTCGAAAGAGCTGAATTTTATCTTCTAGGGACTTTTTTTATTTGCTTGCATATTTTGTTTAAGGGATGAGTTAATAATGTATTAAAAAAAACTATACACTAATTTTTCTTGGATGCCGACCGATTACAATGCACAATGATCTGCTACGATTTTACATCAGGTAATACTCCACTTCATAAGAGGTATACAACTAGTTTTTCACATCGTACAATTGATGGAATACATCTTTACATATTTCGTCTTTGCAGCTACAAGAGAAAAATAAATTAACGTAAACTGCGAATTTGCCGTTGATGAACTGAAATATAATTTTCTGAAATTCTTCTAAATGACTTTCTAGTTGGAGATGATAAATGGAAGGAGCCCAAAAATATTCTTACATTTATTAAACATCTACACCTAAGATGACTATTACATTATATAGCATTATTGTAATTTTCTCTTTTGTAGCTCTCGGAAAATGTTGTACCATTAGGTGAAACAATTTGTATACAGTCTCTCATATAAAAGCGCTGTCCCTCACGCCAGAGACTAAAGTAGGATTGAAATATGTAAAAAGGAATACGAAAAGTAAAATTAAAAATAAATTAGTTACCACCTTATAAGGGATGCTGCAACCTGCGGCCATGGAGGTACGTGAGGTACGCTGGTTTTATGTGAGACATACTGAACTGTTTCAAGTCACCTCCAGTTTGAAACAACTCTATGCGGTTCTCAGAATATTTATTTATTTTGTTATGAAGCTGTTTGACGGGAACTGCTTTTCCATGGGCATTTCCTGAATCATCTGATGACAATTTCCTTTGTCTCCAAGGTACTTTCATGTCGTGCAGATCAGTAAAGGATGAGAAGCATGTGTCAGTTGGTTTCTTGTTGTGATTTGTTTTTCCTTCTTGATGGGCTCGGGCCAGCACCAAGGGATCGTCACCCACTGTCAGTGGAAGATCGAAGGAAACACAGGGGTGACCAGTACTTGTTCACTGCCGTCTACCTTGAGCCAGGTATTGCTATTATTTTGTTATTTTATTACTATTATTTTTACATTTTAGTGACTCGCAGAATTATGCACACATTAGAAATATGTGGTATGAACTCATCCCATTAATTTTGACAAACATTTAGGAGAGTTTTTCTGTATGTGAAAAACTAGGGAAAAGAAATCTTAAATTTTAGGAGAGTTTTTCTGTATGTGAAAAAGTAGGGGAAAAAATCTTAAATTTTTTATTCATATCACAGAATTAATGGTAACAGAAGAAAAAAATATTTTCATAAGTGTAATTTCTGTGGGCAAGCCCCCCCCCCCCCCCAAAAAAAAAAGTGACACACGTTTCTCATCCCTTACTGATCTGTGCTGCAGTGTCTGAGGCTAAACTATTTAGGCGTATTTTTCCTTCAGTTAAAGTAGAAAACTCGGGGTACCATCTTGCAGACGAAGAAAATTGTCTTCAAACGATTCAGCAAAATGTTCGTAGAAACGTTTTTCCTCTCAGACAGGTTCCTAAAAAAGAATTTAGTTCGTTCTTACTTTAATCTCAGACGCGATGGCAGCAGATTGTTGTCCATTGTAATCGGTCGCCACCGAAGGAAAATCAGTTCATAATTGTTTTATAGTTATGGATCATTAACACATCACGAGTGATCGACACACACGACCAGCAATTCAAATCATTCGGCACTGCAGTGCTTCACGCTACGCCCAACAACGCCGAGTTCGCAGGCTTGCGGTCGCGGCATGACGCCGCTCAGATAACTCGCAAGTACTTGCGATAGGTTGTAGATACCCGTGCGACTACCATTTCAAAAACATTCCTGTACTTTTAGCTCCATATCACTCCCTTTAACATATGGTCTAAAATGCACAGAACAGTAGGCTGCCCGCTATCTAACTTTTTCAATACACGATTTGTAAATCAAGTACACATACTTGACAAATAGCGTCATTTGAAAATGACTGTTACAGATTACGAAAAGGTGAATGTTTTATTCGAAAGTTAATGTATTTTACTACAATGTGTCCAAAACCAAGATTTTTTAACCGTATACTTTCATCAGAATCGAGTGAGGAGCATTACGGAACTAAAAACTCGCGCGTAATGAAAAGTAGACTTTTTATTTTTTCACAGGGAAGGCCAAGCTTGGAAGGAGAAAATGGAGAAAATATCTGCATCTACATCGATACTCCGCAAGCCACCCGATAGGTGTGTGGCGGAGGGTACCTTGAGTACCACTATCCATTCTCCCTCCTATTCCAGCTCCGTATTGTTCGCGGAAAGAAAGATCGTCGGTATGCCTCTGTGTGGGCTCTAATCTGTCTGATCGCGTGATATACGTAGGAGGGAGCAATATACTGCTAGACTCCTCGGTAAAGGTATGTTCTCGAAACTTCGACAAAAGCCCGTACCGAGCGACAGAGTGTCTCTCCTGCAGAGTCTTCCACTGGAATTTATGGATCATCTCCGTAACGCTTTGTCGATTACAGAATGATCCTGTAACGAAGCGCACTGCTCTCCGTTGGATCTTTTCTACTTCCTCTATCAACCCCAACTGGTACGGATCCCACACTGGTGAACAGTATTAAAGCTGTGGGCGAACAATTGTACGGCAACCTACTTCCTTTGTTTTCGGACTGCATTCATTCTTCCAATGAATCTAAGTTTGGTATCTGGTTTACCGACGATTGCTTTTATATGGTCGTTCCACTTTAAATCACTCCTAATGCCTACTCCCAGATAATTTATGGAATTAATTGCTTCCAGTTGCTGACCTACTATAATGTAGCTAAATGATACAGGATCTTTCTTTCTATGTATTCGCAGCCCATTACACTTGTCTACATTGAGATTCAATTGTCATTCCCTGCACCATGAGTCAATTCGATACAGATCCTCCTGCATTTCAAATAATTTTCCATTGTTACAACCTCTCTATATACTACAGCGTCATCTGCAAAAAGCCTCAGTGAGCTTCTGATGATATATTGTGAACAGCAACAGACCCACGACACTCCCCTGTGGCACACTTCACATCACTTTTACTTTAGAAGACTTTTCTCCATTGAGAATGACATGCTGCATTGTGTTATCTAGGAACTCCTGAATCCAATCACACAATTTGTCTGATAGACCATATGCTCTTACTTTGTTCATTAAACGTCTGTATCGGACGCCTTGCAGAGGTCCATAAACACAGCATCTACTTGAGAACCCGTGTCTACATACCTCCGAGTTTCACGAACGAATAGCGCGAGCCGGGTTTCACACGATCGCCTTTTTCGAAACCCGAGAAACAGAGCAGATTTCTAATCTCCAGAAATGTCATTATACTCGAACATAATACATGTTCCAAAATTCTACAACTGACCGACGTTAGTTCTGCACATCTGTTTGACATCCCTTCTTAAAAATGGGCATGACGTGCGCCATTTTCCAAGTTCTTAAAACGATGTAGCGAGGTCTTGAATACCGTCAGCAATGTTTACAACGTGAAAATCGAAACAGTGGATTTCCCCCTTTCTTCTGTCTCGGCGGCGCCGGCGAGAGCGCGAGGCGCTACCGGCAGTGCCGGGAGCGGCCGCCTCGCTCCCGACTCCGTGACGTCACCGCTTCACTCCGCGCGGCCGGCTCTGGCTGGAGGCACCTCTGACAGGCGGACGCTCGCGCCGCCTTCCATGCTATCGTTATCACGTGCAGCTACTCTCAACTCATTCCTGTCAAACTTCCGTTTTGCATTCAGTTTCTTAATTTTTGTCATTGTGGACACAATAAACGGCCAATAAATTTGTGCTTACATTCGTAGAATTTGAAAAAGCATATGATTCAGTAGACGGGCAAACACTTTTCCAAATTTTAAAGGAGATGAAATTAGATAGAAAATCCAGTGAACTAGTGAGGCTGACCCTAAACAATACAACATCCAGAGTCAAGTTCAGACAAAAACTGTCAGAGTCCTTCAAGATTAATACCGGAGTGAGACAGGGAGATGGACTATCCCCTATGCTCTTCAACTGTGTACTCAACAAGGTGATCAGGGAGTGGCGACAAGGAATGAAAGGAATGGGCGGGATACGACTGAGGTGCAAGGAAAAAGGAATACGAGTACATTGCATCGCATTCGCGGATAATACTGTTTCACTGTCAGAATCATTGCAAGAGGCAGTAAACCAAACCAAAGAACTACAGAGAAAATCAGCTGAAACGGGCCTACAGATCTCTATCAAGAAGACAAAATATATGACAAACATCACGGAAGCTCCTGGATGGATGGCAACAGACGGAGGGAAAATTCAGAAGATGGAAAAATTCAAATACCTAGGAGAATGGAGAGACACTGGACTGACAGAAAAGGATGCAATGGGAGGAGGAATAAACAAAATTAATTTAGCATATAAACTGACGATGAACATCTATAATAAGAAGAATTTTTCTATCAATGCAAAACTGAAACGTTACCAGACACTGATCCACCCTGAAGCTTTATATGCAGCAGAAACACTCAACCCAATAAGAACTGGACTGATCAAGAGACTAGAACTGGTGGAACGGAAGATTCTCAGGAGAATATTAGGCCCTCGAAGAACAGAAGACGGTCAGTTTAGAAATCGATCCAACCAGGAACTCTATTCCAAAATAGAAAAAATACCCAATATGAGTAACAAAAGAAGGTGCGAGTTCTTCGGACACATTTGCAGAATGGACCAGGGGAGGTTAACACAGCGAATTTCACAATTCTTGTTGTACAAGAAAAGCAAAATACGGTGGATCCAAGAAATACAAAGGGATCTGAAAGGAATGGGAATACGGCATCAAGAAATACACAACAGGGCGATTTTTAAATAAAAAATTCAGGCATTTGCAGGATTTGAGGACAGAACTAGACCGAGAACGAAATCATCGTGGACAGAAGAACGAAGAAAGATGCAAAGTATCCAGATGAAAGAATACTGGAAGAGGAGGAAGAACGGAAGAAAAGGAAGCTGATGTGAATTAACGTGGTCCAAAGATGGCCGAAACGAAAGAAGAAGAAACGGTCAAATGAAACTACAAAATCAAACTCACTCTCACTAGACAAATAGAGGAACCAAAACAGAGATGATCACGACGATACGAATATCACGAAAAAAAAAGTAAAGAACTAAACAGTATGGGGTGTGTATATGATCTCTGCCCCTTGCCACAGCCTTCCTGATCATGTCTGTGATACCGTTCTCACAATGTGACTGCCACAACTGCAGGAAAACTAGACTTCGGCGTGTCAAGCAGCGACTGTGAACGAAGGGGGTGTGGCTAGTGTGCAGACACTTTAAAGTAAATAAACCGTACATTTCTGGAAACGAGAGGAATTTGTCTTTCAGATGGAAGCAATTTTATTTTTATTTATTATTTTCTTCAGTCATTTTGAAGACTCATTCGACTGTTCGAGTTACGTCGCGAAAACTTAGTACCATTTAAATAGCTTCAGACTCTTTGAATATGCAGCAACTATGGATGATGGTAACTTTATTTCACAAATTGGCAAACACCGTTTATTCTTCCTAATTAAATATTTAGTTTTTCAGTGTTGTGAGTGCAGGAAATGCGTGCACCTTTTCGTCACTCACAATTTTTGGCACTTTGTCAGTATATTCTGTAATGGTGAAACTTTTGTGCAAACATAAATTTCGCAAGTATGTCAGAACACTTTATGTCTTTGCTTGAGTGCCTGCTGTATTCTCCAATATGAATATATTTGATACCATCACAAAATGGAACTGGATTCGTCCAAGGTCAACATGGATTTACAAAATATCGTTCATGCGAAACGCAAATAGCTCTTTACTCACACGAAGTGATGAGTGCTATCGACAAGGGTTCGCAAATTGATTCCGTATTCCTTGATTTCCAGAAGGCTTTTGACACCGTACCTCACAAACGGCTTTTAATCAGATTACGTGGTTACGGTATATCGTTCCAAAATTGCGACTGGATAGGGATTTACTGTCAGAGAGGACACAATTTGTAGTAATCGATGGTAAGGCATCGACTAAAACAGAGGTGATTTCGGGCGTTCCACAGTGTAGTGTTATTGGTCCTCTGCTGTTCCTTATTTACATAAACAATTTAGGGGAAAATCTAACTTGTTTTCAGATGACGCCGTCATTTACGTCTAGTAAAATCATCTGAAGATCAAAACCAACTGCAGAACGATTTGAATAAGATATCTGTTTGGTATAAGAATTGGCAGTTGACTCTAAATAATGAGAAGTGTCAAGTCGCCACATGAGTACGAAAAGAAATCCGTTAAACTTTGTTTACAAGATAAATCAATCAAATGTGAAGACCGTGAACTCCACTAAATACCTAGGCATTACTATTACTTCTGACTTAAACTGGAAAGAACACGTAGATAATGTCCTGGGAAAGGCGAACCAGAGACTGCGTTTTATTGGCAGAAACCTTAAAAGATGCAACAGAAGTACTAAAGAAAATGTATACACTACGCTTGTTCGTTCTTTTATGAAGTATTTCTGCCCACTGTGGGATCCTTATCAGGTGGGTTTGACAGAAGACATCGAAAGAGTCCAAAGAAGGGCAGCTCGTTTCGTATTGTCACGATACAGGGGAGAAAGCGTTACGGAAATGATACAGGATGTGGTATGGGAATCATTACAACAACGGCGCTTATCGCTACGGCGTGGGCTACTTACGAAACTACAATCGCCAACATTTTCCTCCGAATACGAAAAGATATTGTTGACTTCCACTTACATAGGTAGAAATGATCATCATAATAAAATACGAGAAATCAGAGCCCGAACGGAGAGATTCAGGTTTTCATTCTTCCCGCGCGCTATTCGAGAATGGAATGGAAGGTAAATAGTATTACGGTGATTCGATGAACCCTCTGGCAGGCACTTAAATGTGATTTGCAGAGTATCCCATGTAGATCGCCTGATACAGCTAATGCTAAAAATCTACTACGGAGATGAAATATCTCATCAGATACGTAACTGTAAAGAAGCTTGTTACCTTGCGAATGCAGCTGCCAGCCACCAACAAATTCTTTTAAGAACACGTAGCATTCGGGTATGTAGCACGAACAGTAGAATTGTTAACGCTGTAAGCCAAATACCGTAAGCCCCTTTTACACAGGCGAACGAGCGACGCCCCTGACCCGCCGGCTGTCGGCGTCCTCCGCTCCGGCGCCAGCAGGTTGAGTGCGCTCGCCTTGCGGCAGTGTGCCGTGCTGCCTCTCATCCGTCCGCTCCGGTGTAAATGCTTACTCGCGAGTACGAGCGAATGCGTGCACGCACAGCCAAATTCCTAGCGAATGCGCATTCGTCTTTGTTCGCTCCGTGTTCACTTCGGTGTAAACGGGGATCTACAATAGCGCAAACTGCTCAGACGTCAGAACTACCGACACTGGGTTCAACTGGAGAATATGCATCCTGAGAGGATTTGTGGTATTCGTATGTGGAACCAGTTACACAGTTCGGCAAACCTCTTCCATTTCTTATACCTCTATGTAATGCAGATGACCTTTAAATTAATTCCGTATTAGAAGATGCTATTAATAATTTCATAAACAAAAATTCAAACTGCTGTGTAACAACTGATCTCGTGCCATCAATAGTTATTTTACACAATCACAAAATGAAACTATTTGGACTTTCTGTCTACAAGTACTGCTAAATTGACTCGCTTTTAAGAGTTATCAGTATTGCTAAAGCCCTCTACATCTACATAGATGGTCCACGATCCACCGTAAGGTGTGTGGCAGAGGATACACTGTACCACTACTAGGGATTTCCTTTCCTATTCCACTCCCAAATAGAATGAGGAATGAGGAATGCCTCCGAACGAGCCCTAATTTGTCATCTTGTCTTTGTGATCATTACACATTATGTACGTAGGCGGCAGGAAGATCTTCGTACACCCAGCTTCGAATTCCGGCCCTCTAAATTTCCCGAACAGAATTTCTCGAAAAGAGCGAGTTTTTTCTTCCAGCGATCCCCATTTTAGTTCGTGGAGCATTTCCGTGACACGCATTGGTCGAACCTACTAGTAACGAACCTAGCTGTTCGCCTCTGAACTGCTTCCCTGTCATACTTTAAACTGATCTGCTGCGGGTACCAAACGCTTGAGCAGTACTCAAGACGTGGTCGAACAAGCGTTTTATACACGGTCTCCTTTACAGGTGAAGTACATCTTTCCAAAATTCTCTGAATAAACCGAAGTCAGCTGTTTGTCTTACTCACAACTGTCCTTACATGTTAGTTCCATCTCATATCGCTCTGCAATGTTACGCCTAGATATTTGAACGACGCGACCGCATCAAGAAGCTCACTACTAATGCTGTATTCAAACATTATGGGATTGTATTTCCTACTCATGCACATCTCCTTACATTTTTCTACATTGACAGCTAGTTGCCATATTTCGCACCAACTAGAAATTTTGTCTAAGTCATGCTGTATGCTGTTACAGTCAGTTAAAGGCGAATCCTCCCATATACCACAGCACCATCAGCAAACAGCCGCCAGTTATAAGTTACTTTGTCTATCAGATCATTTATATAATAGCGGTCCTATCACACTACCCTGCGGCACACGTGACGATACAGTCATCTCTGATGAACACTCGCCATCGAGAACAACGTACTGCGTTCTATTACTTATGAAGTCTCCCAGCCAGTCACAAATCTGTGAATGTATTTCATATGCGCATATCTTCGATAGCCGTCTGCAGTGTGGCACCGCGTCATACGCCTTTTTGAAGTCGAGGTAAACACAATCCGCCTTTTGCCCTTCAAAAAAAAATGTTCAAATGTTTGTAGAGTCTATGGGACATAACTACGGGGTCATCAGTCCCTAAACTTACAAACTACGTATAAACTAGCTAAGACTAAGGACGGCACAAATATCCATGCCCGAGGGGGGGGGGGGATTCGAACCCCCGACCGTAGTGGACGTGCAGACCGTGACTGAAGCGCCTCAGTCCCCTCGGCCACCGCGGCCGGCTGTGACCTTCATCCACGGCATGTGAGAAAAGGGCAAGCTGAGTTTCACATGAACGATGTTTCCTAAACACGTGCTGATTCATAGAAAGAAGGTTTTCCGTCTCAAGGAAATTTACTATATTCGAACTGAGAATATGCTCCAAAATTTTACAGTGAACTAATTTCAAGGATATTGGCCTGTAAGTATAACTTGAATATGACTTGCAGGGTATTTATGTACGTACTGATTTCATTGGAAATCCTGTAGTGCCTTCACTAAGTGTGTCTTAAGCGAGAGTAACTATCTGTTTATAGAAGTGTAACACAAGTAGGGCGCCGGTGCTGACTGTGGCTGCTGGTGCCTGTTGCAGGTGGACGCCGACCGGCCGCCATGCCGCCCCCCGGCCGCCCCCGCCCCCCGCTGTCGCTGCTGGCTGCCTGCCTGCTGCTTCTCGCCGCCGCTGCCGCCGCCGCCAAGCCAGGTACGTGCCGCTGCATGCGCCTCCACACACGCCTGCTGCTGCGGCGATAGCCTGTACTCCCGTGTTTACTGCACCACCCACAACAGCTGCGCCAATAGGCTCGGTAGCGCAGACGTACAGTGCCGGACTATGACTGCGAAGAACGCGGTTGGATTTCAGCCGGGTCCTAGCATTCTTTCACCTCTGGCACCGTTGCCGATGTGAAAAATTTCGAGTAGCACCACGGTTCGGAACCCACGTTAAACTGTAGGTCCCGCTATAACCGACACCACCTAGAAGACGAGGTGTCACAACTGGCCGTGCCTACATCACACCTAAAGGCTGCGACCGTCACCTCACTGGTTAGTCGCCGGGGCACACCTAGCGTCGCGTAGCGGCCGGCCTTTAGGTGTGACGTAGGCACAGCCATTGTTTTCTAGGTGGTGTTGCTATAAATGGCCGGGTAGGCCATCAGAAGGCAACAGCACACCTCCTTCGAACAGGACCGTGCCTAGCGAAACTCCGTGCTCTTCCGACCGACTTTCAGATTACTCACTGTGTTTCCTTTTTTCGTACGCAATCGTAGGGGGTCAGAACAGAACACAGCGGAGCAACACTTGCACGGGGACGGGGCTGTCTGCGGGCTGGCCGGCGCAGTACTGCCAGAGTGCGACAGGGCAGCTCGTGACTTCCACGTGGCTCACTAACCCGTATCCCGCCAATTTCTGTTTTGTTTAGACTCTTGTAGCGACGAGAACATATTCGACAGATGAGAACGACGATGAAATTCTATTTTTCTATTTGCTTGTTGCAAACATGCAAAGGCAGCCAGGTACAAAACATGGCTGCTCTTACGAGTTTTATAGCCTTATTGCCCTTCCAGGACGAAATTTAAAACCATACAAGTAGTATAATAATGGGCATTGACACACAGTGAGATTCGCCCATCGACGATAGTGTCATCGACGCCAGACACTCGGCCAATTGCCGGACTGCCGATCAAAGGATGCCGCCACAGGATGATTGACAGGTAAATAGCGCACTTTCCGGAAGGACAGGATGATTGACAGTTTACATTTAGGTCCTTTCGATTGTCACGAACGCTACTCGTCCGACTGCTAATCGAAGGACGCCGCCATAACGCACTTAAGGATGATTGACAGGTTGCAAGTAAATGACACCTCCCTCGGCCACACACCTGCCGACACGACGCCCCCCTCCACCCCAGACATGCGGCGCCTCCGACGGGTCCAGACGGGTCGACCCCTCGACATGTCTGTACTTCCACCCTCTGCCACACACCTGGCCGACGCCGCAACCCCCGACGAGGCCCCCTCCTCCCACACTCGCGACCGCTTGTCAAAGGACGCCGCCACCCGCCCTACCCGCAGGAACAGAACAGACAATACCGCGACGATTGTCTCGACCACATCGACATCTCTAAACGACACCGCCCCCGCCAGCCGACCCCTACACCCCCTCCAGGTCAGCAACCAATTAAATTGCTTACTTATTAAGCGCACTGCAGCGAACCTACGCCAAATCTCGATTTTTTTTTTGTATTTGCATATAAAATTTTTATTTCTGACAATCTATGTAACAATTTCCGCCGTTTACTATTCTAGGAAAAAATAATGCTACCATATTGTTGTTTGTGTGTATTTTTAACAAGAATTTCGGTGTAATGCTAAAAGAAACAATTTTAAACAGAAATGTTTAGATGGTCTCTGGAAAAAAAATAGCCGTATACTACAGCTTGTAGTATAAATATTAAAATATAAAATATTAAAACTCGTAAGCAAAATTTGCAAGTAAGAATTTATCGATGCACAAACACTCCCATCTCTCTCCATGCTCTTCGCATAGACTGCAAATACAACAGCCGACAGACGTCTTTAATAATAGCGCAGGTTAGATAATAAACGGTTACTAACACCACAAACTTACGTACCCATCTTTCAATATCCAAAAACAAATCTTACCAGAACCAAACATTCGGGACTAACCAAAAGAAAAGAAATGGTCCGTTTCGGTCCAGTTTGCATCTGCAGCAGTTAATTGTTGTTGTAAAGACTTACAGCTTCTCGAGTAGAACGTTTTGGTCTTACAGGGCTTAGGAGAAGATACCAGAAGACAGGTTGCTTGTTACCAGAGAGTAGTAGCTCCCTTGGTAAAGTATCTGTTAGGGGTGTGTAATTCTTTGTTCTATTGTACAGCTAAGCAAAGCGACTGTTTAAATCTATGTTCAAATGTTCAAATATTTCGTTTCTGTAATAGCTACATCGCAAATTAGCGCTCATCCTACTCTCTGTGTGTATGTATCTGCGTATAAAAGTTATAACAACTGCTGTAGTCATCTCGTACGGTAAAAACATCGTTTGTGTCAACTGCGAGGAAATGTTGCAGTATTTGTTGGTAATATGCATGTGTGCGGTTGTCTCTTTATTGGGATAATTGTGTATTAAGAGCTTTGGTAGAGCAGTGGCATTTCGATAGTTTTTTATTCTTATGTCTGTTGTTAAGGTCAACGTAATTCTATCTTCGTAAAAATAGCTCTCGTGTATTCGGAATCTGGTGCGGCCAGGAAAAAATTAAACCAATAACTTCTCCAGGTCAGGTGCGAGCATCGACTGGTATGTTTACATGTATAGGACGTACACGCTCCAAACCAGAGTCTACGATGAGTCAACAGGTCCGCACTCGCCTGCAGTCGCAATGCTGTTATTGGGTTGAGAGAGATCGAAACTTTATCAAAAAATATGCTGTGTCTGGGATATCTTGTCTGTTACTGATCGTCGTTATAACACCGTCTGTGGTAACTTGTATATGCGGAGGAACTTAGAGTTGGTGCTGGGTTAGTGACGGCTGTAAGGATAGCCCTGTCTGGGTTGCGTTTGGACGTATACAGAGCTTGCAGCATGCTAGTTGGGTCAAAATATTTGTTGTTGTAAAAAAACGAGTTGAAATGACTAGATTCTTTTGTTGTTGTAGGTTAGTGTTGACTGCAGGTGTAGTTCTGTTAGTGTGTGGGAAATGTTTGGCGCTTACAGAGAGTGTTGTAGGCTAGATGGGACGGAATTTAAGTAAAAAGTGTTGATATACCCTAAATACACATCGCAGTAGAGCTCTAAAGAAGCTGACTTTGGTGGTTGTAAAAGAAACTTTGCTGTGATTTTTCGTCGAAGCATCGCCTGTTTAATCGTATGCTAGTGTTGTCTACTTTACGGCTGGTGTGCATTACGTTACGTTGCGGATATGCCTGCTGTGGTAAATCATAATTCTCTTGTCGAAAATTAACGTGTTTTTATAAAACTCCTATAGTTTGGTGACTTAAAGTGCGCTAGTTGCAGCCAATGGAGTGCGTGTGTGGTGAGGTATTGTTATAGATGTGTAGATCTACCTGCATAGTAAATTCAGCAAGTTCGATACTGCAAACGCTAGAGATAAGACTAAGTTACTATTTCTGGAATATAGGGGGGAAATATGTACGTCCTATTGGTATCTATCTTATAAAGTGGAACTAATCGATGTTTTTTAATGGAGGCGCTCCCATCTATACTACTGCAGCAGATTCGGGTAGATGGCTTCTATCTCCTGGATTAGGACAACACACAAGATTTCGAAGGGATTTTTTTTACCGAGCATGACTGTCGGACGGAAGGAGCAACATCAACGTGGTTGCGGGCTAGGATAAGACAACTGGAAACGTCTCATTAAACGTGGTTGGCGTCGAATTGTAGAACCAAAATAAATTGGTCGAAAAATCACGAGCCCTGGTGTGATCAAAGTTATCGATTTTATAAAGCGTCCAGATAGTTGATTGTTAGGACTTTTATTTTTTCGCTGGGTCGAGAAGATGGCATTACCAGGATGGAAGATTGTGGTTATGCATCTGTGCAAGAAGATTGTTTAAGTGTTCTAAAGAGAAGATACGATATTTAAAAGTGCGCCGTTGTACTGTGCGTCGCTCCCATCCACATAGTCCCAGCTAACATATGCTTTTAGAGATCAGTTATTGTGCAATTTGATTGCTTGGGTTTTAAGAGTACCCGAAAATTGACCGCTCTCTCGGACCGAGAAAAGTTCATACATTATGTTTTTTAGTTTCAACTGTCTACCTGTAAATTACTTGTAGAGTCGGGCAAGGAGCTATATTTTTTTAGCATTCCAGGACTTTATTCTCCACAGACGTAGATATCGCCTACGTTATTCCACAAGTCCTAAGAAGAAGGGTAAACGAAAACTAGGTTATATGGCGAAGACAAAGGCTTTAAAGGAGGCTATTGCATATGTGAAAGCCTGGTTTAAACATAGTGTGGAGAAATCTAGCTACGATTACGGCTTAAAAAATGCTTTTACACTAAACAGGGGGAGGGGGGGATTGGTCTCGAATCGTTGTATTGACCGAAATTAGCGGAACACACGACAAACGTGTTTGTACTGTGTCACACCCATCCATTCCTTAGAGTGCAGGTTGTGATCGATGTATGGGGGCGTTGGGTGCGATGTAAGTGTTTGCGAACATTACGTTGCATGTACTTAGTTGTACTGTAACAAAAAAAAAAAAAAAAAAAAAAAAAAAAAATTACAGACACTCCATGTTCTATATAGGATCAGGTGTTGCGGTGTGTAGGTTAGCATCGTCGTTTGCGGTAGACATCTACGTGTAATGAAAATAATAAATCTTAGTTCGGATTAGTGGAATGCACAAGAAAGGAACTTGGAGTAGGAATTTTGTGGATAAGGGGCGGGTCGAACTTGTTCTGAAAATCGGTGTAGCAGGTGTTGGGCAGGTAAAGTACTACCTCGGTTCTGTGGTTGCCGTATTGTCGAATAACGGCCAATACATTCGAGAAAAAAAAAAGTTTTCGTGTAGACGGTCGGAAATCGGTAAATTATTCCACGTATTTTTTTTTTTTTTATTTCGACTCTCAGTTGCACAATAGGGTTTAAATGTCTTCTGAGGCGCTGGAATATCGGTGTTTGACCTGCGTCAGATAAATGTAGTTTGCATCGTAACAGGACATAGAGATTCCTTAGATGGGTATACGCAAGAAGATGTGTACTGCTGTAGCAAGGAAATAAGAGGTATAATAAAACTACCCGAATTCTCGGAAGGCGCATCTGTACCTCGATCTAAAGAAACGTAACAGGGCAAGATCGCTACAGAGAGAGAGAGAGGGAGACAGAGTGTTAAATTTCGGAACTTTCGGCATGGCTCAGCTCCATTAAATAAATTCAATGCGCGCTATCCTTGTCAGAGTGATGCGTCTGCAGAGGTCTTGCGAAGAACGTTTTAATCATTTAGCATATGTTTCTTTTATGTAGCCTGCCGAGAGAGCGCTCTGCGTTCTGGACGATTGTTAATGGTGCTTGCAGATGTATATTTAGAAACGTTATGCTAGATGTCATTGCCGATTTTAGTTATTTCCACTAGTAAATTGGGATTTTTTGTATAAACAATATGACGTCTTCTGCTGCTGCTTTTGTGTTATCGAAAGAGTGGTAGGCATACAAGTTTGTTGCGTTTGTTACCGTTACATTCCGTTCGATGGCTGTTGCTTGCATCGTCTAAATGAGGGGGTACATTTATTTTGCTTATAGATCTAAGGTTGCGGTCGAGTTCCGAAACGGACCATTTCTTTTCTTTTGGTTAGTCCCGAATGTTTGGTTCTGGTTGGATTTCTTTTTGGATATCAAAAGAATATATGTTAAGATGGATACGTAAGTTTGTGGCGTTAGTTTCCGTTTATTATGTAAACTGCGCTATTATTTAAGACGTCTGTCGGCTGTTGTATTTGTAGTCTATGCGAAGAGCACGGAGAGAGTGGGAGTGTTTGCGCATCGATAAATTCTTACTAGCAAACGTTGCTTACGAGTTTTAATATTTTACTACAAGCTGTAGTATACGGTTTTTTTTTTCCAGAGACCATCTAAACATTTCTGTTTAAAATTGTTTTTTAGCATTACACCGCAATTCTTGTTAAAAATACACACAAACAACAATATGGTAGCTTTATTTTTTCCTAGAATAGTAAACGGCGGAAATTGTTACATAGATTGTCAGAAATAAAAATTTTATATGCAAATACCAAAAAAAAAAAAAAAAAAATCGAGATTTGGCGTAGGTTCGCTGCAGTGCGCTTAATAAGTAAGCAATTTAATTGGTTGCTGACCTGGAGGGGGTGTAGGGGTCGGCTGGCGGGGGCGGTGTCGTTTAGAGATGTCGATGTGGTCGAGACAATCGTCGCGGTATTGTCTGTTCTGTTCCTGCGGGTAGGGCGGGTGGCGGCGTCCTTTGACAAGCGGTCGCGAGCGTGGGAGGAGGGGGCCTCGTCGGGGGTTGCGGCGTCGGCCAGGTGTGTGGCAGAGGGTGCAAGTGCACGTCAATGCCCATTACCGTACTACTGATACATTTAAACAGCATTACATTTTATTTGAATATTAAACATGAAAACACAGATTGTCAGTTAAAATTATTTATTTTCCTTTTCACTAAAGGTACCACATTTTCAGTAAAGCTAATTCGAAGAAAAGCTCCCAATTTGAAATCTGTCAGTGTGCTTCCGTGCTTCGATTTCGCCTATGTCTAAAAATGCAGCATTTACAAGCAAGTCTAAAAATTGATATAATTGTAGATGCAAATTTACACTGAGAAAAGACAAGTCTACAAGACTAATTTTACTATGAAACTAATAACACAAACTAAACGGTGAAGGTGCATAAGTCCTAGCTGCAGACAAGTTCCCATACTGCCAACATAACACGAAAATCAGTAAACCTGCACAACACTTTGCTCACTGAAGAGCAGTATACTAACAACTACAGATTAATTCGTTTAATGTTGCTCCTGTAACCAAAAATGTATATTCATAATGAAAATGTTTGGAAAGTTATTGACACGTTTATATCTCTGTGAAATCAGACAACTTTATTCGGTCATACCACTTAAAAGCATTTTATTTACAACACTAAGCATAGAGGAAACACATTATCTCCACAGATATGTTGATGTGTCATCGCTTTGTGACATAACAGATACAGGGGGAAGCTGACTGTTTCCATGTGAAAAGCAAGTTTTGTCAGGCTGTTGGATTCCCCAGCTAACGGTTTGGACATACTGAATGGAATGCAGGTCGTTACCAAAACCCTAATCTGCTCGGAAGCAGGAAATGGTGGTCTTGGATGAGCGAGGGTGGCTCTCCCAGAATGAAACTGAAATGCAATATGGCCATAACATTATTCTAACAAACCATATAAAAGCAGGGAATGATCATGCAGCAAATATAATTATATCATGGATTCAGCAGACTTGGGAGAATCAAACGCAATCATCACACATAAAAAGCCGATAAATTCCAGTACTATAACAATAATATTATAAGACTTATAATTTGGAAGGGAGATTGTATTTTAAAGATAAGGCATTAGGATGCACGGAAGGATACAATTTTGGGAGCAGGTAGAGCACGCTTTTGAACGCCTGGGAAGAGACTCTTAACTTGGACGCGGTGGTGAAAGGTTGTGACATGGGCGGTCTGAAGCCACTTTACGAACTTGTGATTTGAGGAGCTACGCATGTGTGGACTTGCAAACTTTATGGGACTGTGACTGCAGAACTTAGTCTCAGATTAATAAGTGGTAAACTATGTACGGTAGTAGGGCTGTGGAACTGTGATAATTCAGCAATCGTGTACTCGTGTGATGACAAACTTTGTTTTATAACAAATACTGTAATTAATCATGGATTAATTTGGAACTGCAATGTTCGATGGACTTTATTAATTTACGAGTGACAATTTGGAACTTTTACTCTCAAGTGCGTGCAATACTTATTGTGACTTTCATGAACAATAGTTGGGGAAATATTTAGTTATTTACCAATGTATAAAGTAGAAAAATTAGAAAATTTAAAAAGGGAAATGGATAGGTTGAAGTTAGATATAGTGGGGATTAGTGAATTTCGGTGGCAGGATGAACAGGATTTCTGGTCAGGTGAGTACAGGATTATAAATACAAAATCAATTGGGGGTATCACAGGAGTAGGATTGATAATGAGTAAGAAAATAGGAATCCGGATAAACTACTATGACCAGCACAGTGATTGCATTATCGTAGTCAAGATAGATTCAAGATAGATACGATGCCAACACCGACCACAGTAGTACAGGTTTATATGCCAACGAGCTCTGCCGATGATGAGGAAATCATTGATATATATGAGGAACTAAAGGAAATTATTGAGACAATTAAGGGTGAGGAAAACTTAATTGTTATGGGAGACTGGAATTCGGTAGTAGGACAAGGAAGGGAAGGGAAGATAGTGGGTGAATATGGTCTGGGCAAAAGGAATGAAAGAGAAAGCCGTCTGGTAGAATTTTGCACAGAAGAAGGCTGTATACGTGGAACAGACCAGGAGACACCGGGAGATACCAGATTGATTTTATAATGGTAAGACATAGATTTCGGAACCAGGTTTTACAGCGTAAGAGATACCCAGGGGGCAGATGTAGACTCTGACCATAACTTGTTGGTTATGAACTGTAGGCTGAAACTAAAGAAACTACAAAAAGGTTGGAAAATAAGGAGATGGGACCTAGATAAATTGAAGGAACGTGAAGTTCTTGTGAATTTCAGAGGGAGCTTTAGGCAACAATTGACAGAAACAGGGGAAAATAAAACAGTAGAGGAGGAATGGGTAAAATTGAGAGATGAAATAGTGAAGGTAGCAGAGGACAAAATAGGTAGGAAGGCAAGACCTACAAAAAATCCTTGGATATCACAGGAGATACTAAATTTAATCGATGAAAGGAGAAAATATAAAAATGCAGTAAATGAAACAGGCAAAATGGAGTACAGACGCCTAAGAAATGAGATTGACAGGAAGTGCAAAATGGCTAAGCAGGAGTGGCTAGAAGGCAAATGCAAGGATGTAGAAGAATGTATAAATAGGGGAAAATAGATACAGCCTACAGGAAAATAAAAGAAACATTTGGAGATAAGAAAAACAGCTCTATGAGTATCAAGGACCCTGATGGAAAACCAGTTCTCAGCAAAGAAGGGAAAGCTGAAAGGTGGAAAGAGTATATAGAGGGGCTCTACAAAGGAAATGAACTTCGAGACAATAATGTAGGAAGGGAAGAGGATGTAGATGAAGATGAAATATGAGATACTGTACTGAGAGAAGAATTTGACAGAGCCCTGAAAGACCTAAGTCGAAACAAGGCCCCTGGAGGAGATGATATTCCCACAGAGCTACTGAAGTCTCTGGGAGAACCAGCCAAGACAAACTTGTTTCACCTGGTGTGTAAAATGTATGAGACAGGCGAAGCACCCTCAGACTTTATGAAAAATGTAATAATCCCCATTCCAAAGAAAGCAGGTGCAGACAGGTGTGAAAACTACAGAACCATCAGTTTAATAAGTCATGGTTGCAAAATATTAACACGAATTATATACAGAAGGATAGAAAAGCTGGTAGAAGCCGACCTCGGGAAGATCAGTTTGGGTGCAGGAGGAATGTAGGAACACGGGAGGCAATACTCACTTTACGGCTTATCCTAGAAGATAGATTAAGAAAAGGCAAACCTACATATCTAGCTTTTGTAGATTTGGAGAAGGCTTTTGACAATGTTGATTTGAATAAACTGTTTCAAGTTCTAAAGCAAGCAGGAGTAAAATATAGGGAGCGTAAGGTTATTTACAACTTGTACAAAAACCAGACAGCGGTTATCAGAGTTGAAGGGCATGAAAGGGATGCAGTGGTTGGAAAGGGAGTAAGACAGGGTTGTAGTCTTTCTCCATTGTTATTCAATTCGTACATTGAGCAAGCTATAAAGGAAAGCAAGGAGAAATTTGGAGAAGGAATTAAAACTCAGGGTGAAGAATTAAAAACATTGCGTTTTGCCGACGACATAGTAATTCTGTCAGATACAGCAAAGGACCTGGAAGAGCAATTGAACGGAATGGACAGTGTGCTGAAAGGTGCATATAAGATGAACATTAACAAGAGCAAAACTAGGGTAATGGAGTACAGTGTAAGAAAATCAGGTGATGCTGAAGGAATTAGATTGGGAAACGAAGCAATAGAGGTAGATGAGTTTTGTTACTTGGGCAGTAAAATAACAAATGATTGTCGCAGTACAGAGGATATAAAATGCAGAATGGCAATGGGTAGAAAAGCGTTCTTGAAAAAGAGAAATTTTTTAACATTGAATATTGATTTAAGCCTAAGGAAGTCCTTTCTGAAGGCATTTGTATGGAGTGTTGCCTTGTATGGGAGTGAGACATGGACGATAAACAGTGCGGACAGGAAGAGGGTAGAGGCTTTTGAAATGTGGTGCTACAGAAGAATGCTGAAGATTAGGTGGGTGGATCGCGTAACTAATGAGGAGGTACTGAACAGAATTGGGGAGAAAAGAAATTTCTGGCATACCTTGACTAAAAGAAGGGATAGATTGGTAGGACACATTCTTAGACATGAAGGAATTGTGAATTTAGCGCTGGAGGGAAGTGTGTGGGGTAAAAATCGCAGAGGGAGACCAAGAGACGCGTATAGTAAGCAGATTCAAGTGGATGTGGGTTGTCGTTCTTATGAGGAGATGAAGAGACTTGCTCAGGATAGAGTAGGGTGGAGAGCTGCATCAAACCAGTCTCCGGACTGAAGACCATAACAACAACAACAAAGTAGGAACACCTTCGCATTTTCATGTCCAAAAAGAGTAATAAACTGCATTTATATAAAAATTACTTCTTGAGTAAATCTCTTCTAAACGTTCTCTTAGAATCCATTTCGTTGGTTATTCAGAGCTTTAATCTATGTTTATTTAAATATATTTTTCGTGTCACCATCTGCAGATAGACTGGCTAAACTACAGATTAATTATTGATCTTATTTAAACAGTTTGGGTAGCTGTTTAGGGCATAGAAGCTGACATACGTAACTCACCTCTATGAACAGAGACAACGAGCCATAAACTTTTACGTCCCTGAGTTATGTATTGACCAATTCTTTTTGGTGAGTACCGATAGGAAGGTCGCAGCTTTAAAAATAGATGATGACCATTTTACTGAAAGCCTCTACCCTAAAGTTTATGTTAAAGAAAAGAAAATTACACTATTTCACATATTTGCAGTGTTTAATCTTGGGTGTCAAAACGATTGCTCTGTATTCGAAGTGTCTAAGAAATGTTTCAATTACGGACTGTGTAAGAGAGTATGGCTCACCGGAAGGTACCAAAGATAATATATGTAGGATTTCTGTCACCATCAAACAGAACCATTTATTAGAATGAACCTTTCACTCTGCAGCGAAGTGTGCGCTGGTATGAAACTTCTTGGCCGATTAAAATTGTGTGCCGGAACCGGGACTCGAACCTGGGACCTTTGCCTTTCGCTGGCAAGCTCTCTACCGACTGAGTTATCCCGACACGACTCACGATGCCGCCTCACAACTTTACTTCCGCCAGTACCTCGCCTTCTAGTTTCCAAACTTCACAGAAGCTCTCCTGCGAGACGGGAAGAAAGTTTCATTCTGGAAACATCCCTTAGGCTGTGGCTAAGCCATGTCTCCACCATATCCTTTGTTCCAGGAGTGCTAGTCTTGCAAGGTTCGCAGGAGGGCTTCTGTGAAGTTTGGAAAGTAGGAGACGAGGTACTGGCGGAAGTAAAGTTGTGAGGCGGCATCGTGAGTCGTGTCGGGGTAGCTCAGTCGGTAGTGCGCTTGTCCGCGAAAGGCAAAGGTCGCAGGTTCGAGTTCCGGTTCTGGCACACAATTTTAATCTGCTAGGAAGTTTCAGAACTATTTGTAATTAAAAAATGGTATAAACTCAGACAGGGAGAAACAGGTTGCAATATTTCCAGGAAAACAATTGGCAGACAATCTTTGCATATCACTTAGTTTGTCCGCCGACTGTGTTATGGAATACACTCAGCTTCTCTTCAGTACAATCAAAGAATTCTAAGGGAATAGGCAGAAGCTTCAATCAGATATGCGTACCACTGCTCCTCCTCAGAAAGTCTGTGAGCAGATTTTTATTCTGAAAATTCAAGGAGCAGCTCATACCGGTATGGAAATTAGGAGAAGTAACATCATGTAAGCAGCAAGGACACGTTATGCTGCCGGCTAATTTTAAGAGGTGTATGTCTTTCAGTAACATTCACTTTTGTATGTTAAAATCCATTTTATCGGAAGTTTATTTATGTAAGTCAATGTAAACTTCTTTTAACGTCAGTATTAATCACGCTGAATGAAAATTTTCTTCTATGTATTAATATTATTGAACATGTAACTTGTTCCGTTTATGATCACATTCAAATACCAATAATTAAATAATATTTAAGAAAGTAATTTGAAATAAACACTGAAAACATATGATCAATACATCTCATAAAATGCATGTATAGAACTGTTGAACAATGTCATGTGAATATAGCTACAAAATCTGTTCTTTGAAAATACCAAAAGTTGGTTTTCTAGAATACCATTGAAGCAAATTGAAATTCAAAACTCGAAAACCTGTGAAGTTATGGACTTAAAACATTGGGTATTGTTACATCTTTACAAAACACACACACAGGATCATAAAATTTTGTTGCTATTGGCAAAGTAGAAGAAAAGTTAAAGTTTTGGGTGGACTCTCCCGTTAACTTGACCGTATATGCTGCATATGTCTACGCCGAACCTAATTACGATCCTTCCTCTGAACACAGCAGATTGTTTGCGCTTCCAGTCTGCTGTGTTGTACCACGTAATGACGTCGGACCGTTCCAGTTTACCGCGAGCTGTCACAGCGAGCCCAAAACACAGACAAATATCGACCTCCATAAGGGCTCGGTCACACGCTAGGGGTGCGGGGAGGGAAGGTTCCGTAAGATGTCCCACGATGGCACTGCGGTCAGAAGCAGCTCTTTAAACTGGCCAGAGCAGGCGGCAGGTAGCGGCTGCCCCCACCACCACTTCCCCTCAAACGCCGGCACGCCGGACACAGCCGTGGCCTCGTGGCAGGCGGCACGAGCTCTCCCCTCAGCCTCCCCTCCACTCTACCCTCAGAAGCGCCTATAGTGTCGTCTACCGGTACTAAGCCGGCGAACCGCCTGACACCTGCTAGCATCTTACGGTACTACGAGGGGAGCGTAGGACAGTGGTTTAGGGGGGGCTTCTCCTCTGTATGTGTTACTCTGTGCCCAAAGCTACCTGCAGGAGACAGGCCGGTGTGGAACGCACTGTCCACTACCTGCAGGGTCCGGGGCTCTCAGCAAGAGTCAACAAATTCCCTCTCGGGGCAAGTGTCACAAACTCATATGGTAGCTAGCGTATTGTATTCAGATGTTGGTTACAACTGTAATTTGTGTGACAACACAAAGGATTCTAAATAAGCTGATTGGCTGCAGTAATGAAGGAGTTGTAGATGTTGTAAAATCCTTTATTTTTCTCTTTATACTGACGCGTTTCGGGCCCAGCCCATCATCGGAGCGCCTGGTGACATATAGGTAAAAATAGTTACAAAGATCAATTTTTTTTTAAAAAAACAAGTCAACACCACCCCGTCTGCAGCAGCTTTCTGTTATTACATCTGTGATGGTTTTCGTAATGTGCAGCTGACAGAAACCATTCTAGTCCATTCTAACGTTGGCAGTACTTCAGAACCTAGATATCTAAACTAATCCCCTAATTGTTTTTGACCAGTCTACATTGTTGTAAGTGGTTTCCGTTTAATTGCTGAGAGATCATTTGATAATTCACACAATTAACACTGTTTTATAATTTCATGATTATAATGAAATAACCGTATTACCGAACACGTGAAACGTAAGTGATGCATATACAAATGTAAAGTCGCGGTGGAGCGTACTGAGGTGCCTTGCAGTGAATGCGCAGGTGCTCGCCTTTAGAGTTTCGAGTCCTCCCTGGGGCATGTGTGTGTCGTCCTTAGGTTAGTTTAAGTGGTATGTTAGTCCAGAAAATGTTGACCATAGCAGTTTGGTCCAACAGGTTTACAGACATTTATTTACTATACTATTATATGAAATGTCCCTGTTTGCCATACCATAATACAGCTATGGTTTTTGTTAATTAACGGATGTTTTCTCCTATTATGTATTTATCAGCGCGATTATTTTGGTCGAGTGTATTCTGACGATGTCTTGTTGATGTAGTAAACTGTTATAATTTAATCGCTCGTTAATTATGCGTTAACAATACATTGATATGTGTATTAGTTAACATGGGTTATAAACACTTTAATATCGTGCTCCAATATTGGTATAAACATCTACAGAAAATTACGCTATCATCTTTCGTACAAAAGAGGCAAATGAAGTGTTAGACACCAGGATATTGGATTCAGCTTGAAATGGTATCGTGTATTCAAGTTGTGTAACGAGCGAATTCTGGAAGGGCCAGTGCCGCCACGCTACCTGGGCACTGCGTGTCACGCTGCGGACAAAACAGCGGTGGTGCGCATTTTGGGGCGCTACGTTTATTTCATTCGCAGCATCTGCTACGCTAGATACGTGCTTACAAAAGGGAGCATGTACACTCTCAGTTACGCAGTTCAGATGATTGATTTGTAGTCAACAGGTTACGGATGTACTCTCCCTTGACTGGTGACTCGCTTTGTTTACTTGAAGCTCCTCTGCCCGCCAGTAGTTCACTATCGTAGGTTTCTTCACGTTTACTAACGGAGTGCTTGTGTTCGAAATTAGTAGGCTATTTATCGAGAGTAATTTTTGTCGTCGGTTGGCCAATTCAGTTATTCTGATTTCTACTGACATTTCTCATTTGAATTCCAATTTACGATCACTCCGAAATTCCATAAATTGTTTTTTATGATTCAGTGCCATGGCTGGTGTTTCAGCCTCAAAAATGTTCAAATGGTTGTTAAGCTTAAGGGTCTTAACTGCGGGGTCACCAGTCCCTAAACTTATGAACGACTTATGAACTACCTTATACTAAAGACGACACAAACATCCTTGCCCAAGGGGGGATTCGAACCCCCGACGGAAACGGCCTCGCGCGTCGTAGCATAGCGCCTCAATGCGCTCGGCCGCTCCGCCGCGGCGACGGAATAAGTGTGGTAACACTGAACTCTAGTACTTAATCTATATTCAAAATTACTACTTTCGTTGTATCATTTGCAACACTGATTATAATAGTATCTCTGCAGTTTATGTACATGTGAAAAAGAAGTCTGTGTTTGCAATTCGTCGGTATGTATTTTATGGTATGTTCACAAAATACAACAAATGCACTTTTCAGAGAAATCGCTGTTACCTTTGAACGATTCGCAAGCTTGCAGAATATAGTTGTGTTCAAATAACAAGAGTGTGCGTAAAACTTTTAGGATTCAAGAAATGCTAGTGAAGATTTTTTATTTGTTTACATTTATTGGTTCTTGAGGTAGATGGAGGTTTTTCGGTCGTTTGCTCATGTTCGTTCTGGGTTGTTCGTTGGCAGTTTTGCTCAGTTTTTTATTACAGATGGCGCTGAGCCCTCTTCCTTTTTCTCCCTTTCATTGGTTCTTCGGGTTGGTCGGTCCTTTGTGGACGTTGGTTTTTGTTTGTTTGTTTTGGTCGTTTAGTCGTTGACTCAGTTTTCTCGTGGCCGAGTACGCTCAGCCACCGCGTCGGCCACCCTCTGACCGAGCGCGCTCGGGCACCCAGCCCGGTGCGTTTCGACCCACCGTCTAACATTTTCGTACATCACGAACGAATTCGCCGCCCATTACGCTACGCTGAACAGCTGCGAGAATACGATCGATGACAGGTGTTATCTGCTAACATGGCAGTGTTAGACATTTGGTTATAATTCATTGTACTAAGAAGGACGTGTTTGTGACAAATTCCAGTGCGCTACTTCTTTGAAATGACAACGTTTGAGTTATAACAAGAATATCATCAAATACACAAATCAAGAGTTTCGAGCAAGGTTTCGAGCGACGGATATCACGTGAGTGATTTTCGAACGAAAAATATACGCTACGTACCTTACAGGCTATAGTCATTCGTAACCAGTATAGGCAAAGAAAATAAACTTAGGAAAAACTACCGAGGCAAGACAGGTGAAAATATTTTAACGGAAAAGGGTAATGAAAATATGGGGGAGATATTAAAATGATAGTTTAAAGAGGTAAAAGTTAAAAACGGGTATGTTTGTCAAAGCTAAACTCAAACATCAAATAATTTTGGCTGTTTGTTAAATTACGGTCGGAAAGAATATTACGTGTTGAGTATGCGTACATATTATCGCGATAGTAGAGTCGTTATCGAATCGTTCATAATTATTTATTATTTATATTTTTATTATTTTTGTCTGAAATGTTTGTAAAAACTCAAATATATAGAGAAATCTAAAGTAGGCGGTATTACACGTCAGTGAAATTTTTTTCTTTTATTTTGGGGTAAATTTTGAAGCTTTCACTCTATAATGTGGTTTAATAATATATATATAATTTTTATGGACTCTTCTCTTGATGGAACATACATATATTAAATAACTGTATACACTGTGTATTTGTTTCAGAATAATATTTATTTTGTTGTGAACTAGCTTTCAGCTTCTTAGTTTTCGAAATATATAATTTTGAACTCAGGGAGCCCTCTGAAGCACCTCGCTGCGGAGCGCGCGGTTGCTCGCCGTGGAGGTTCGAGTCCTCCCTGGGGCATGGGTGTGTGTGTTTGTCTGTAGGTTAGTTTACCTAGGTTTAAGTAGTTTGTAAGCTACGGACTGATGACCACGCAGTTTGGTCCGATAGATTTACAAACATTTTTGAACAGAGAGCCCTTTTCTGGACACCCTGTATGTATGTATGTTCCACATCTCCTCCTAAACTACTGGAGAGATTTCGACCAAACTTGGTACACGTGTTCCTTAATATCAGGCAACGATCGCTGTCTGGGTAAGAATCACCTACGACACATACGTAAGGAGGTATGGCGTCATAAACAATGAGATGCGCGAAAAACTGCGTCAAACGACAATGCTGCACATTTTCTCCTAAACCACTGGACCGATTTCAACCAAATTTCGTACACATATTTCGTACATGAGGTAACAACTGCTGTAAGAGTACAAACCACGTGCGACACATGATTCAGGAGATATAACGTCATGAACAATAGGTATCGCAAAAAAACTGCTACATAATGCGACGAGACTTTATAATTACACTATATGAGAATGACAGTACTTGGCGACTTGCAATAAACTTTAAACATAACTTCGAACCTTTATTAAACTTTTTCTCGCAGACAACTGCATCAAAATAACGAAAGGAAAAAGTTTCTCGCTTACTACTTTTCCGCTGTTCATGGAGCAAAACCATGGCATTCGGTATAACGTTACAATTTGTAATTTCTGCACTACCAATTGTACTCGCAGGAAATTTTGCGGACATAATACACACTTAAAGCTGAACGTACGTTCGAAATCCACAGTACGACACGTAGTTCATGAGATATGATGACGTAAAGAGTAACGTTCATGGAAAACCGCCTCATCAAACAACACGTCTTAATCTATTACTTCTTTACTAATAACCATACTCGCAACAGATTTTATCGACATACAGCACTTCTACAAATCAATATATTCCTGCAAAATTTTACAATTGTATAACATATCTATACTAATAATAAATCTGTAAATGTAAGCATGTCGCTGTTCGCTTCAATCTACTGGACGAATTTTCACAGGAAATATGAGCGAAGATTGGTTCAAGATCTAGCCGTGATTTCATCAAAATAAAATCACGAAGTGTTTTCATAGACCGTCGTGTCTGTCTGTTCATTTATTAGAAAGCACTTCTCTAAAACTACTTCACGAATACGCATGGGGTTTTCACAGGTAACTTCAGCGTACCTTGGGGACAACAAATATAGTTTCATAAAAATCGGATCACGGAAAGAAGAACATCACAATTTAACGTTTTTCATCGACAAGCGTAATACCTATTTTTCTCTTTCATCACCAAAACTGATAGACGAATTTTCAGGTGGTTTTCACAGGAAAAGTGAGGGTATCTTGCAGATACAGAAATGCTTCATTTCACAAAATCGGATCGGAAAAAGTAAGAAATCACAGTTTAACATTTATCTGAAAGTAATCGCATGTGTCTATTCAGAGAGAGTAGTCTCCAATAGTACTAAATGAACATTCATGGGGGTATCACAGATAAAATAGGCTTCATTTCATCAAAATCAGATCAGGAAAGTAGAAGATATCGTAATTTGAGGTTCTAGGTGTATTTCGTGCTTGGAAAGCAAATAACTAATAGATAGTGCTGCGCAAGGTTATTCTATAAGGGCGCTGCGGGTGTTCGTGTGAAGTTCGGGGCAGCGATCGGTTTATTACCCTTTGAAAATACTATTACTCTTTGACTTTTCAAATTTACCGTATTTCTGAATATCGTTTTCTTCGTTGCTATGATTTCAACCCAATGAATATAAAACTGATAAAATACTCGCCGTGTTCAATCCATTTATTTACATACTGATATCACAGTCTAACGTATATGAACAACTGCTATGGAAGTTCAAGTCTCACACTTGGAGCGGCAATAGCGCATCTAACGGAAAGAGAGCCAACCGTAAGAATAATAATTGTTTTCAGTGATATTCTACTTCATTAAGGAAATATTTATTATATTTCTGCTTTCGATGTCTCAGCCCACTGTCCAGAGATATGAATGATCATGAAATAAACATTTTAAATGGCGAATATAACTTATGTATGATGTAAGCTACATCAAATTCACGAAGATATGCTTATTTCTAACACGTTTCGCGAACGTATTAAAAAAAACTACTGACATATTTTCATGGTTTTCACAGGAAATTAGAGCTAAGATTGAGGCAACATATAGGCATGATTTCATCAAAATCAGATCACGGAAACAAGATGCATCGCAATATTAAGTTCAAAGTTCAAATGTTTGTTAAGCTTATGGGACAACTACGGGGTCATCAGTCCCTAAACTTACAAACTACTTATCTACTACCTTATACTAAGGACGGCACAAATATCCATGCCCGAGGGGGGATTCGAACCCCCGACCGTAGTGGCCGTGCAGACCGTGACTGGAGCGCCTCAGTCCCCTCGGCCACCGCGGCCGGCGCAATCTTAAGTGTTTTCAGTTCATCTATTAGAAATACCTAATATCCTAAACTACTTCACGGATTTGCATTGAGCAACTTCGTTTCATAAAAGTGGAATCAGGGAAGTTGTTTTAGATGTAGGTTATGCTTGAAGTATGGATTGCGTTAGTACAGCAAACAAGCGATAGAGGCGCTGTAGTGCACCAAAGAACTAATAAACACCGCTGCTGCATAATAAGTATGGGATAGTACATCAAGGACGCGAACGTCTGTGACAGAATCAAGCCATCTTATGTCTAGGAATACCAACAAACACTGAACATAGTGTTACTGATTTCGCTATGTGTATTCAATACTGAACGACATTTCTTTGCTTATTTTGGCACGTTTCACTTTTTGCATCAGAAACTTTATGAAGATACATCGTTTCGGACAATGACTTTTACTTACATTTGACATCTTAGGTAGGACAACTGAATTTATTGACACAGCGATCCAACAAGGATTCTATTTTTACTGACTGAGGTCCGCAGCCCTAAAAAGCCATGATACACACAGGTTCCTCCTTCAACAACCGTTGCGAAGCACGGGCATATAAGCTAGTATGGAATAAAGGAGCATATTGAAGTATATAGCCTGTATTAAAATTCGCTGGTTTTCAAGAGAGTGGTGTGAGTAACACATGAAAGGAAAACATTGGAATGTGGGTGAGAGACATTACACAATTTCGACAAGCATGGTGGCAGAATTATACATAATAGGTTACTTTAATAAGGGTAAATTCTGGAATTGGGTCTGATCATTGAACCTGATCCTCAACATGTATACTTCAACTATAGTCCACCTATGCACTTTAAATTATTTTATTGAACAAGTGCTGACATTACAAGATGACGGCTGTGTAAAACATTTTTTGGCCATCGAAACCGGTCGTCCAAATAAAATTGTATACCAGCTATGTTGGCTTTACCATTTTCGGAACGTATCACAATATTCCCTCTCCTTTGGAACCAGCTCTGATTCCTGATGCTGGTGTGCGATGGATGATTATCGTGTTGGTCGGGGAACCGAAGTCGACCTCCAGGAATGATCACATTTTCAAGGAAATGTTCGTAGCATGCTGAATTGGACTTGTATTGGATTCTTTCTAAGGTTCCTGCACCCATATAAGACGTAAAGCCTCAAATGTTCACATTCATGCGCCCGTTTCTAGCGCATGTAACCACGAAGCGGGCGGCATATCATTGCCTATCTGTGCGATAAACAAGAACAGGACCTCTGGTTGTGGTGTCAATTCTGCACTCACCGGTGAAAATGACTTCCCTCCAGTCGACATTTTCCCAGGAATTCACAACTGCACAATTTTTGGCGAAATAATATTTAAAATATTACCTGCAACAATCTAAAAAATAAATTGACTCCAGAGGGATTCGAACACGCGGTCGTTGCGATCAGAAACTGTCAGCCTACCCACTCACCCAACGAAACGATGTAGTAGATGTGCCCGCTTTACCTCAACCATTTCTACGTGCTCTACTCGGATAATGTTTTCCCATATAAATGATAAGTGAGTTGAAGATCCCATACGGTGTGTCAGCCCTCAGACGGCTGTGCCCGCCCCTGCAGGAAGCCCGCCAGCCGTCGTGGTTCTTTCTGGCTTTGGAGCTCCTGCACTGACCTCGGCTTGACGTGTGTGTGCCGGGCCGGGAGACCGGGGCACGTTTTCCACAATTTTACATTTTTATTTTTGTACTTCTTATTTTTATCGGTTTTGCGGTAAACGGCGGATCATTATATTTCCTACACCTTTATTTACAGTCTTGTACAGATATTTTTGAAAATAGTAAATATCATTCTTGGTAGCAAATGGTTTTGTCTGACCATGTTGCGTAGGAAAATTTGGCCCGTATGCGGGGCAAGATTTCCAGCTTACTTAAAATGTACAGGGGCAAATATTCCAATTATACTTTCAATGTTAAAACAGAGATAATTATCTTGATTTCACTGAATACGTATTTTTATCATGAATTTACAATACATTGCAAAAGAGGATAGTAAAAATAGCCACATTAAATAAAAACAAATGCTATTTAATGGTTTTACAAAATATGTGACTTAAATATTTTACAAATACATACATTTTTAACAATACTTATATTGATTCTCTGAATCACAGTGTAAGCAAACAAAAAATGGTACATTCCCTTTCGTACAGTCTCCATGCGCCCCTTTCGTGCACTGTACACACTTTTCATTTGATTTAGACTCAAAGCAATAAGGAATATGTGCCCCATATGCACTCGGGAAACGTGCCCCGTCGCCATATTCGGAACTATAACACTACGTCCATGAGTAACAGTGTAAGCTATTTACAATAAGTTTCAATAAAAACGAGAAAGTTTACTCACATTTGTAAAAATGACGAAAACAGCCCTGCCGACGTTGTGACTGCTGATACAACACTGAAACTTTCGTAAATGAAGCGTGCTTTGTTGCTACTTCCTACAGTATCGCCGGTGGTTACATCTAGCAGTTTGTTTCGAAAATAAACGGATTTGGAAAACTTGCCCCTATGGAAAATGTGCCCCGGTCTCCCCTACTAATTTATCTATGCATGTTTTTCGCAGTTTTCATATGAAAATGGCTTGCAAGTACGTGAGGCAGTAGTCGGGAAGGTCCTTGGGACCGAGAGAACGCTGACCCTGCCCTTGAAGACTCTGGCTAAGAATCTGACGATGCCAGTCTTATAAGCAGAAGACGTGTCAGACTCTGATGATGTGCGTGATAGGTGCGGGAGTGAAGAAGAATGAACAGGCGACAGAAAATGTGAGTAGGTAGGGACGAGCAAGCAGTCTGGACCGACAACATCAACATCTACATCTACATCATCTACGTAGATACTCTGCAAATCGCATTCAACACGTCCGCGCCCACTGTAGGATAGCGTCAGCCGCAGCGAAAGTGTCAAGTACCGGCAGAGGGTTCATTAACCACTTTCATAACTTTTCTCTACCGTTCCATTCTCTAATAGCGCGCGGGAACAAAGAATACATAAATCGTTCCGTTTTCGATCTGATTTCTCTTATTTTATTGGGATGGTCATGTCTCCCTAAGAAGGTGGGTGCTAGCAAAATATTTTCACATTCAGAACTAAAAGTCGGTGATTGAAACTCCGCAAACACATCACGCCGCAATGAATAACGTCTTTCTTTTAATGATTTCCACCCGAATTCGTGCAACATTTCCGTGACGCTCCCCCCCCCCCCTCCCTTTGTAACGTGATAAAACAAACAGAGCTGCCCTTCTGTGAACATTTTCAATATCTTTCGTCAGTGCCACCTGGTGAGGGTCCCACAAGGGGCAACAGTACTCCAGGAGAGGACGCACAAGTGTGATGTAGGCAGTCTCTTTGGTGGAGCTGGTGCATCTTCGAAGCGTTCTGCCAATGAAATGTAATCTTTGGTTCGCCTTTCCCAGAATATTTTCTATGTGTTCTCCCCAGTCTAAGTTGTTCGCAATTGTAACTCCTAGGTATTTGGTAGAATTTACGACCTTTAAGGTTTGACTGATTTATCGCGTAATTGAAGTTCAGCGGATTTCTTTTAGTGGTCATGTGTATTACTTCACACTTTTCTTTATTTAGTGTCACTTGCCAATTTTCGCACCATGTAGAAATTTTGTCAACACCCTACGTTCAAAATATTCACTGACGCCTTCTTCAAATGTGATCAGTTTCCGTGGTCGGTGCCACTTTAGAATGTATGTCCCATCGAAACCTGATGAATACGGTCTAAAAATAGTTTCATTGTGTCACGTCAGAACGTTCTATTTCATTTTAATCATCGCGTATCTTGTAAAAGAGCAAACAAAGAAGGATGATTTTTCCGTGGCAACTCGGTATGTTCTTAGACTACGGACTCAGTGACAGAAGGCAACTGATAACTGCGTCATTTCGTATGAGCTGGCAGAGAAATTGCCTGAGCGGAAACTTACGTTAGTCGATACACCACGTAGAAATATGTGACGAGATACCACTATCTATGCTGCCAGAGCCGTAAAGTTCCTCTGTCAAGACAAAAAAATGTTGGTTTCTTTCACCTCTACAACGAAGGAAAAAGTTATCCTAATGTCGAGAATGCGAACAGTGGAACAGTAAGTGGTTCACGACTCAAGCAGGCCAGAAACTGTTGAATTGTACTACCTAACGCAAGGTGCAGAGGACGTACTGGACAAACACTTTGCAAAGGCGAGACCACCACAGGGAAAACACGAAGGTCGACAACTTCTTCGGAATGTTAGACGTCGTAGCTGTGAACAGTTCGTATTTTTAAAAATGTAATACGAACCAAGATTCATTCCCAGTGCGCGCACGGACCACATTCCTAAAAAAATCTCGCGTTGGAACTGGACAAACCCCAGATGGAAAAAAGAATGCCCAATTCACGTAATTATACTGTGTTTCGTCAAAAAAGACAGGAATTGTGTTTATTTTGCGTAGGTCCTTCGATTTCGATTTGATGACCAGTAAGGGCAAACGGTTAAATGTTATATCTGCAAAAAGGGTTTTTATCATGTAACATAGTATCAATAAACTATGTCATTGAATAATCTTACTGAGTACATATATCCACACAAACCTCATCGAAGAGGAAGCGGGCCGCATCCGACCCGACCGTACCGCCAGAGGATCAGCTGCTGTGTGTTGCTTCTGTTTGACGACGAAAAACAGCAAGCCGGAGCTGGATTTTGCAACACTCGCACGTATGAGCTTGGGCATGCGCAATGCTTCGTTGATGAACTTGAAATTATTCGGGCCGGCCGCGTAATATTTTTGTCGCCCATTGTACAATTAAATATATGTAAATTCGAAAACGGATATGTGACAAATGCACCCAGTGACATTTGCACCCAACCCGAAATCTGCGACATTTGCAGCCAGTCTGACCTGTTCACTACGTCACGACCTACCTGCAGCCCGCACCCTCGCTAATCCGTCCCTGTTTTCGCGGTAACGCCACGCCGCCCAGTCCTCGCTCACCGGAAACGCTCTCTCGACACAGTCTGCCTGCAGTACCGAGGTCCTTGTCCACCTCAGCGGATAACAGCTAACTGTCAGTACGATTCTGAAGATCGTACGTTCGGTTCATGCAGCTTGTGTGTTTGTGAGTTTATAGGTTCGATATGGAGACATCAACGACCAACAAGAGTAAGCTATGTGGCCACTATGAAGGCTATTCTTACATCATAAAAAGAACCGAAGTAGACAGAACAGTGATTTTATGCTATTCAAAACATAAGACAAGCACTGTCCAGGAAACCTTGTGTCAAAGGACTGTGTGGTGCTTAGTGCAAACGAGCATCAGTGTGGAGCACTTAGAAGTAAAAAGACTATTAGTCAGGCGAAGAAGAGATCACGAGAAGAACAGGCTTCGATTGCAAAAATATACACCGAAGAGTTAGGTGACTTGCACAATCGTAGATATGATATTGTGACTGAAATGCCCCAACAGCAGGCAGCAAAGAGGACATCATACCGCCACCGGGACAAAACTCACACAAATAAGAAAGAACCAGAAACGAAAGATGAAATTGATCTTTCGGAAGCGTTATTAACAATGAATGATGGTTCCAATTTTGTTTTAAGTGACGATAACTTAGTCCAGTCAATATGTATTTTTGCTAGGAAACTTTTGGGGTAGTTTTGATTTCTTCGATTCCGTATGTTTTTTGGGGTGCTGAATCCGAATCTAGCATTTCTCAACAAACTTTCTTGACACACCGCTGAACAATATGCAATAATTCGAAAAAATAGCATTTTTTGGCTGTTTTGCTTATAATTGGAAAACTGTCAACTTTCACAAATGACCTCCAAGTCCAAAATTTTAGTTCATAAAATTTCCTACAGATTTCACTATTTGTATTTTCCTGTCGAACGAGCCGTTCCGACTCAAGCGCTAATTGAAAATTGGCGTATTTTGGCTGTCTCCGCTAAAATCCACTTTTCCACTCAAGAAGTCTAATTCATTATTAGAAGCTAACATTTTGTGAATTCCTACAAGTTGTATGTTGAATAGAATGTAGACTGGTATCGACTGTTTCTCCCAGTTGTCTGTGCACACCTTCTTTGGATCATACACCTTGCTCATTCGCAGTTCATGTCATATATTCTGTGAACATAAAAGAATAACTGTAGGATCAGAAGTGACGTCTGTTCTTTCGGAACAGACGCCACATATATATACCGGAGACGGGCAATGATCCTTTCGTTAGAGGGGAGTGATGGACAAGTTTGGGGCCTTACTCTTACGATAATTAGTTTCAATAATTACGAGTTTGAGCGCTTTGGGCAGGGTAAAGCTGGGAATTTGTGTCTGACGGGAGGCGTGCTTAGGTAGACCTTGCAGGTGCACTGATCACTGTGTCCCCAGTGGTGCAGTGATCAGCTTAAATGCCTAAAATGCAGGAGACCAAGGTTCGAGTCCCAGCTGAGTACACATTTTCAGCTGTGGTCATTTGCAGTTGATGTCATATATTCTGTGAATAGCTCTGTTCTGTTCGTGTATATATTTTTTTTTCTTTTTTCTTTTCTTTTCTTTTTTCTTTTTTTTTTTTTTTTTTTTTTTTTTGGAACGTAACCATACATTTGAAAATTGTCACTTATTCGGAAATAAACACCCAAATATGTATTTCTTAGTTTTCTAATCATAACATGCAACACTGACAACATCCTTTTAATATACAATAAAAAGGCTTAGAATCAGGATTTCGACTTTTATCTCTGATACATCGGCGATATATCAGCGGTATATCGCTGTTCAAACCATCAATGTTTTTTGGCAAAGCATCTGTGTTTTCAGAACATCGATGTCTCGTTTGCATCCGTAGTCATCAGATTGCTTTGATGCGACCTGTCACCAACTCCTTAGTCAACCGTTTCATTTCCGAGTAGTATTCCAACCTACATCCTCAATTATTTGCTTGATGTATTCCAATCTGTTTCTCCCCTAGTGATGTAAAATGCCTCGACATTTGCAAGGTGGGGCAAATGCCCAGAATAAATGCCTGGGCAAATCCCAAAAATTCATGAATACCCAGGCATTTATGCATGTAAAAGGTAAACTTACAAGCAGTACAATGAATAAATTACGAGATATTTTGTACCACTCTCTAACTACATCTTAAATGCTTCAATTCTCTTCCGTTCTCGTTTCCCAGCAGTCCAAGTATCGCAAACATACGATGTTGGGCTGCAAACGTATGTGCAGAGAAATTTCTGCCACAAGTCCAGGGCGATGTTTGACAGCAGCAGATTTCTCTTTCCCATGTATGCCCTCTTTGCTTGTGTTAGTCTACTTTTTGTGTCCCTCTTGCTTCTTCCGTCGTGAGTTAGTTTAATGCAAAGGTATTAGAATTCCTTGTCTTCGTGTACATTGTGAACACCAATTCGGTTGTTATTTTCTCGCTACCTCTATTTCTGTTACTTCTCATGACTTTCGTCTTTCTTTGGTTTACCTTCGGTGCTCATTACTCTTTTCATTCTATTCAACAGGCCCTGTAATTTTCCTTCACTTTCACAAACGATAGCAATATCATCTGCAAATCTTATCATTGATATCCTTTTACCCAGAACTTTTATCAGAGCCTTGAACCTGTTCTTTATTTCCTACATTACGTCTTCATTGCGCAAGCTGATGGCGATAGTCCACTACCTTTTCTTACCCCTTTTTTAATCTGAGCATTTCGTTCTTGACTTTCGATGCTTATTGTATCCACTTGATTCTTACACAAACTGTGTATTACCCGCCTTTCCCTACAGCTTACTCCTATTTTTCTCAGAATTGCGAACATCATGCAGACCTTACATTATCGAAGGCTTTTTCCAGGTCACATATCTTACGAATATGTCTTGGTTCTTCTTTAGTCTCGCTTCCATTATACATTGCAGCAATGCTATTGCGGCCACGCATTGCCGTAAAGTACGGCCCGTGTCAATGCGACCTCACAGCCCTCGGCTCTTCTACCTGCCGAGCAGAGACCGGACCGTGAGATTAGCAGACCGCCCCTCGACCAGAACTGGGTGCTAATGTCACTGGGTGCTTTTGTCAGGACACCTTCGAAAACACAGAAAAATCAGTTGTTCTCACTGTCAATAGCACTGACTACTTTTGAAATTAATTTTGAACTGTTTTATCCGAAATCTGCGAGCGCTCTGTGTGTTCCGTTTGATGGCGACTGCCCTCTCGTTGCTTTTCTCCTTCTCTTGTGTTCCGGTTTATATCCAAAGTCAAGCAAATACTCAAAGCTACCAATCCATGCGTGTACGGTTGATAATCCGTAATGCAAATTACAATCATTAATCATTCTACTTTTTCCAAAATTGAGATCTTAAATTTTTGTCATATTGCCCCTCACACGTGGCAGCTCATAGATGGTGTAGTTTTAGTTATAGCGTTAGTCCTTTTCATCAATGATTCTCGAAATCATTTCAAAATTTATTTTCCCTCGCAAACGGTCTGCAAAGCAAGTAATTACACAATTAGGTCGTTGATATATCGGGTGATCAAAAAGTCAGTATACATTTGAAAACTTAATAAATCACGGAATAATGTAGATAGATAGGTAAAAAGTGACACGCATGCTTGGAATGACATGGGGTTTTAATGGGGAAAAAAAAAATCTAAAAATGTCCCACAGATGGCGCTTCATCTGATCGGAAAAGCAATAATTAGCATAACAAATTAAGACAAAGATGATGTTCTTGACAGGAAATGCTTAATATGTTCACCAACATTCCTCAACAATAGCTGTATTCGATTAATAATGTTGTAAATAGCAATGTAAACCATGTCCGGAGTTATGGTTGGTAAGGCATTGGCGTCGGATGTTGTCTTTCAGCATCCCTAGAGATGTCGGTCGATCACGATACACTTGCGACTTCAGGTAACGCCAAAGCCAATAATCGCACGGAGTGATGTCTGGGGACCTGGGACGCCAAGCATGACGAAAATGGCGGCTGAGCACACGATCATCACCAAACGACGCGCGCAAGAGATCTTTCACGCGTCTAGTAAAACTTTTTTTTCCTAATAATACATGTGTTTAAATTTTTACCTCTCTATCTACATTGTTCCTTGATTTATCAAGTTCTCAAATTTATACTGACTTTTTGATCACCCGATGTTTCGTATCGTTACATTTTCAGGCAAAAACGTCTACAAAATCGATGGGATGGAGGTGCAGGATTTTTTCCATATCACCACTTCTTTTTGTGGATACTAGTTGCTGTGGTAACAATGAAGTTATAAAAAGTTTTGCGTCCGCATTACTCGCAACACTAAACTTTTGTTTCTACTCACTGTGCCCCAAAGAACCATCAAAATGCTATTGATGTACCAACGTCGCATTTTTTAAAGTTTCTCGAGATAATGTTTTGATAGTGCCTTTCCAAAAATATAAAATTATTGAAAAGCGCTGTCTGATGGGTGACACCGTGCTTTGGCTTCTACAATTTTTTTTTCTTGAGCGGTATACACAAGAGCATTGCGATTTTTCATTGAATTTATAATGAGGAGATAATGCAACTTTGATAATTTTCCTTCAACTACAAATGACAATGCCCGCTGGAGTGTAGGACTCGAGATCGAGCAGATATTACACGTTTCCACATTTGGAGAACGCTTCTTTATTTGTAACATTAAGTAAAACCAGTTCTTAGTTACGTAAGTGATAAAGGTTTAATTCTATATTACAAAAAAAGATAGTCGGTGTATGTTTTACAGCTATAAAGATAAGGCAGGTGACTGTAGCAGCTAACCGCAGCCTATCGAGACAGCTGGTCAGCTTTCTCGGGTCTCTTATTTCTAACCTCAAGAGAGAGGCAGAGAGCAGACGGGCGCAGAATTTTCTTTCACATTCCGTTACAAAACATCGTAAGCTATATGCCACATCTCACAAATTTCGAAATAATCCTGAATATACAACTATTTTCTAATTTATGTTTGATGTTGATTTACAATATGAAGTAAAAATTCATGAAGACATTAGATATGCCAATATTCTGCATAGCTTCCTGAGTACTCTCCACCTAACACAAATTAAGTATGACACGGAAGTGGAGAGTCGTACGCACATTCGGTAACGGGAGTTTATCGGAGCGGCAGCACGGCGTTATAACACTACGCCGAGAACAGTAGCTGTGAACTGACGAAGGGCCCAATGCCGCAGATAGAGTAACGTGCAGGGCACAGCTTCTCCAGGTTTAAGCCCTTTCTACATGGGAAGTGAGAGCTACGAGATTACCAAAATGTTCAAGCTTATGGGACTTAACTACGGGGTCATGAGTCCCTAAACTTACAAACTACTTACGAACTACTTACGAACTAGGACGGCACAAATATCCATGCCCGAGGAGGAATTCGAACCCCCGACCGTAGTGGCCGTGCAGACCGTGACTGGAGCGCCTCAGTCTCCTCGGCCACCGCGGCCGGCACGAGATTACCCGTGATGCACCGGTCACGCCGTCCGCGTACAGTGTAGACGCGTCCACTTGCACAAGATGCTCGCATATTATCACTAGCAGACGGAATAAGATGGATCCTATTCTCACGCGTATGGAAGTGCTTCGCGCATGCGCAGACGACCGAATGGGGAACCTAGCTGACAAACGGAGCCAAGTCGCGAGTTTGTTTGAGAATGTGTACTTGTCTCCTGCTCAGAGCAACGTAGTTTTTCGACTCAGTCGTATTTAGGGGGTGATACTATAGAGGAATTGTATTAAAAATTTCATATAACCTGTGTACAATTGTTATCGATTACAGAGATATAGCTGTTAATATGAAATCCAAACAAACATAGCGCGAATGTAAATCAAGAAATTTTCACTGATTTATCCGTCGGTTCTTGATAGTACAGCATCATACTTACTTAAAAGTAGAATTTTGTGTATCTTCTACAAGTACATTTCCACTTAGTTACCCGGTTTTCGGCTTACTAGGACATATTCAGACTTTAAACTACGTCGAAAACCGGTTATTTAAATAAAAGTCAATATGGTGATCTACCAAGAACCGACGAGAGAATCAATCAAAATATCCAAATCAATTCGTTGTACATACCAAGAGCTGTATCTCTGTATCCTATAAAAATTGGACACACGTTATTTGAAATTTTAACTGCAAATCGTCTTTATTGCGATTTTCTAAAATATTTGCTTTTTTTTCCCTGAAACATGCTGTAGTTGAACGTGTAGCGAGGTAGCTTTCTTACCTTCGACTGCTGCTGCTAACGCTGCTGCTGAGGACGATACAAGACTAGGAAGACGACTGATTCTAAGGACTCGAATGTCGGTGCATATACAGGTTCACTACTGGAAACTACTCATTATTGGGAATTGTACTCTCCTAAAAGAGTTCTGGTAAGCATCACTGTCGTTTTTCAAAGTGTTCCCTGAATTCTACGGGTAGGGAAAACCGCAGAGTGGTGAACTGTATTTTCGCGAGAAGAGATTCTTGAAGTGGAAGCTGCTGACAATTATGGAATGGGATTTTTCGTGTTCTAAAAGCTTTCTGGTAGACATCACCGTTGTCTTTCGATGCGCTCCCTCAATTCTGTGGATCGGTTAAGTGCTGTGTTGTACACCGCTATCAGCAGAATTGACCACATATAGTGTGATAGAGAAGTGTATTTTGACTGAATCTCTCGCACGGCCGAAGCGTTAAGTGCCTCGGCCGGCGGCACGTGTAATTGCACTGTGACTCGGTCTCTCCATAGCTGGTAGACTGCGCGCTCACCGTAAGTGCACTGCGCTAGTTTTGTGGCGTATGTACGCCATTGTCTAGGGGTGGCGGGCAAGTCTGTACCTGCACGGTGTGTCGTCAGGCTGGACTCGTTCTTTCACTGTGCAGGGGCAGAGGGGTGGGGGCGGACTGGCGGTAGCCAGCCAGACGAGTCTGGACTCAACCTGTTAATAGTAATTAACACGTTCGTTGTCACTCGTCCATTGTCTGGGGGCGGAAGCCGGGCAACTGGGCTTTTCCTTGGGGGTGGACAGATCTGGACATTCCGGGGGCGGCAGCAGTCTTTGATTTGGGGTAGGTCTCCGGAAGGGGTGGGGGTGGGTTGTTTTCCGCAGTCACCATCTCTCGGATAACGTCAGAGGAGGTGGTGGAGCAGGTGGGCGCGTTCCTGGGTTTTCCCCAGCCGCCATCTCGGATTTGGGGTGGGACCCCGGAGGGTGGGGGTGGATTTTCCTCGGCCGCCATCTGGGATTTGGGGTGGGCCGCCCATTTTATAACTACTGTCCTGCTTTGCCGGAGATGTTGCAAGATTACGTGCACCAATTTTGTAGGATTTGTGCAGTTTATGTTTGTGCCGGTAGTCGAGGTGGCAGCTGAACAGCGCTGTGGAGCTCCAGGTAGAATGCACGCAGGATAAGGTGGACGATGCGCAGAGGTGAGTTTTCGTGCGAAGCGCCGGGAGAGTGGACGCCTTCGTCGGCACTGGGAGGTCGCGTCCGTCCACCCTCGCCGCCCGCCAGCGCGCCTCGGGTGAGCGCAGTCTCGCGAGCGTCGTACAGTAGTGCAGGGAGAGGCGCGAGAGGTTGTTTTCGTGTAAGGTAATTTATGTCGGAAGAAGCAAAAGAGGGCATAAAAATCGCATTAAAAGTGTCCTCGAAAGAGTGCAGCCTGCTACTGGCGTTTTACTTCGAACAACAAAAGAAAGAAAAAAAAAAAAAAAAGAGAAAAAATTACTTGCTCGTAGTTCTAAAGGTTTCTTTACTCTAGGAAGAAGCTCAATAAGCAGGAAAATATCTTAGATGTAGAAGATGTTCTTGAACAAGTTGTGCGGAGCTTGCTAAATAATTTCCGTGTGACAAACAAACAGTACTCCACAGTAAAGTAAATTTTTGTCGTAATAAGGGACAACAAATCTTTCAAGGGAAGTGGTTCGTAGCTGCAGTACCTACTTCAAAAGATACGCTTCAGATACATTAGGTTTTTTTAAATTTCTATGTAATACATTTTTTTTGGGGGGGGGGGGCAATTAACACATTTAATGTTTACCAGCTGGCGCGAAAAACAGGTTACAGGAAGCTGATTTGGAACGTTTAGGAATACTCAGTAAACATGTCGATTATTTAAATAAAATAATATAGTACCATCAAGACGGTTCACCTTTCATATGTCAATCAAACATGCATTTGTAGTTCACATACTATGCCCAATGATTGGACTGATGGATCAAATATTGTGGGTGTTTGATTTAGTATTGCTTCTGACTGATTCAGCTCTATCTTTACGAGTGCAGAAATTCTATTTCCAAGTTAAACAGAAAGCACACTTACTGCATGTGCACAAGTAATACTAATAAATAAGTCCGTATCCTGTATCGTAAATGTTACGTGACTAACGATTTAAGTAACATGTATTTCGAATTAAGACAGGTGATGTTAATAAGAAGGTGTGTGTTGTTGATTTAAATTGTGTTTAACTCTAGGGACCTATGATGTCAGCTGTTACGTCCCTTGAGAACTCTCACACATTTGAACACTTCTCTTGAAAGAAAAAGAATGATGATAAGCATTTGATCATATGAACGTATACTGTACTTTCCCAAATAAACAAGTACCAGAAATAGATCCTGTATCTTTATTTACTTTTCAAGATCGTGATGACAGTGCACCCTTGTTCGTTGAGGCCCATAACAAAGGAAAAAGTCTACTCGACGGTCTTATTTTTTTTTACAAGAAAACCTGATTAATTCAAACTTCGTTAAACCGAAATGGCAACTTTCCGGTGCCTGGAAATTCGATGAAACGATGGCCCACAGACCGTGGCTGGAAGGCGCTGCCCATCTCAGTCCGCCTCTGGTAGCCGCCGGCCCGGTTGTGATTCACGCTGCCTCTCAGTTGTAGACTAACAGTTATTTACGTATTCTGTTTGCCTTTAGTCACTCTTAATTTACATTCTGCAAGTGTTTTATCATTTTCTAACTTACCTCGCACGAAAATTACATTCTGTATAATGGGTATTTTTTTACAGGCAACATAAAGGCGATTCTGTTTGTCAGCAATTTTCACTAATGGTATAATACGTAATACTTACAAGTTAAGATCTTTTAATATTATTTGTACATTCATAGATTTCATGTGCTTCATTTAATGTGTAGTTTTTGACGTAACTTAATCGCCGGCCGCAGTGGCCGAGGGGATTGAGGCGCTCCAGTCACGGTCCGCACGGCCACTACGGCGGGGGTTCGAATCCCCCCTCGGGCATGGATATTTGTGCTGTCATTAGTTGTAAGTAGTTCATAAGTAGTTTGTAAGTGTAGGGACTGATGACCCCGTAGTTAAGTCCCATGGACTCTACAAACATTTGAACATTTTTCGTAACTTAATCATTTTCATAAAGTGTAGTGTATGAGAGTCATATAATATTAAAGATTAGTCTCTTTAGTCCCTAGACAAAACGTAAAACGTAGGTATCTTTAATTTTTCATGTTGGGTCGTTTCTTTGTGCTACCTACTCTAACGTTTCTTTGAGTAATAAATAAATAAATAAAATACGTGTGCTTCAATTCTTGTCAGCATGAAAAGCGATTTCTATTCACTTTATATTTTGTGTGTTGAACGCATTTGCCGTGTGAGTGACGTGTCGCCCTCTTGTCTGCCGCAGGGCTGTGCGAGCTGGAGTCGGGCCAGTCCAACATCATCCTGGACATCGAGGAGAGCCGCGGCTCGCGTAAGTCTGCGCGCCTGCGTAGCCTAGCCTCACCCAACACTGCCTAGCCTCACCTAGCCTCGTCAAGCACCGCCTAGTCTCACCTAGCGCCGCCTAGTCTCACATAGCTTAGTCTAGCCACACCGAGTCCTGTCTAGCCTCACCCAGTCCTCCTAGCCCACTTAGCCTCACCTGGCGAAGCCTAGCTTAGCCTAGCCTTCCTTTGCCTCGCCTAGTATCACCTAGCTCCTTCTAACCCCAACAAATCCTATGTAGTCTCGCCTAGCCTTCCCTAGCTCCATGTAGCCTCACCTAGTCCTGTCTAGCCTTGCCTAACTCCACCTAGTCAAACGTAGCCCTGTCTAACTCTACCAACCTTATCTAGCCTCGCCTAGCTTTGCCTAGTCACACCTAGCCTTGTCTAGCCCCTTCTAACACTGCCTAGCCCTACTTAGTCCTGTCTAGCCTCACATTGCATACTCTCACCTAACCCTGCCTAGCCTCACCTAGCCCCACCTTGGCACACGTATCCCCGCCTAGCCACACCTACCCTTTCTATCCTCTCTTAGCCCTGCCTAACCTAACTTAGCTCTGCCTAGTCGCACCTAGCCCCTCCTAGCTTTGCCTAGCCCCACCTAGCCCATTTAGCCTTACCTAGCCCAGCCTACCCCAGCCTAGCTGTGCCTATCCTTGCCTAGCCTCACTGAACCCTGCCCAGCCCACCTAGTCCCAGTAGCTATGCCTAACCTCACCGACATCCGCCTAGCCCCAACTAGCTGTCTATCCTCATGTGGCCCCACATAACCTCACTTAACTCCGCCTAGCCGCACCTAGCTCCATCTAGCCCCTCCTACCCACCTTAGCCTCACCTAGCCTAGCTCCACCTAGGCTCACCTAGCTCCATGTAGCCCCAACAAACCCAACCTAGCCTTGCCTAGCATCACCTACCTACACCTAGACTCACCTAACTTTACCTAGCCCCCCCTAGCCCTGGCTAGCCTCACCTAGCCCTACCTAACCTCACCTAGCCTTCCCTCGCCCAATTTCCGCCTACCCTTGCCAATTCCCGCCCAGTCCCACCTAGGTCCGCCTAACCACACCTAGCCCTGTCTAACATGGCCTAGCCCCACCTACCCTCACCTACCTCCACCAAGCCCCACTTACCACTGCCTAGCCTCGCCTGTGCTCCCCAAGGTCTTCCAAGCCTCACCTAGCCCCACCTACCTTTACCTAGGCCTGCCTAGCCTCTCCTAACTCCGCCTAGCCACACCTAGCCCTGTCCAACCTCACTTAGCCTTGCCTAACCATACCTAGCTCTGCCTAGCCCTTTGTAGCCTCACTAGCCTGTTTAGCCTCACCTAGCGGTGCCTAACATAGCCTAACCCAACCCCACCTAGCCTTACCTATTCCACTTAGCTCCACCTAGCCTCGCAGAGCTCCTGCAAATCTCACCGAGCCTCGCCTAGCCCCACCTATCCCTGTCTACTATTGGCTAGCCCCATCTAGCCCTATCTAACCTCACCTAGCCTTGCCTAGCCCCGCCTAGCCCTGCCTAGCCACACAGCGCCACCTACCCTCGCCTAGCCGCCCACAGCCTCCTCTCTCGCTGATGCAACACGATGCGCTATTGCGTATACGCCCCCTGTTGCTTGCTCCTCACATCAGTCTGCAGTCACGGTTCATGCCACTGCCCAGGCTGTCCTAACCTCAAGAAACCTCTTCATCTCCTCTTAAGAATGGCAACCCATATAGATTTCAACCTGCTTATTCAATTCGTCTGTCGGTCTCCCTCTGCGATTTTTCCCCTACACACGTCCCTCCTTTGCTTCCTTGTCCTACCAGTCCATCCCATCTTTTAGACAGGGCATGCCAGATATTCCATTTCTCCCCAGTTCTGTTCAGAACGTCCTTGTCAGCTGCACGATGTAACCAACTAATCTTCAGCATCTTCTGTAGCACTGCATTCCAGACGCCTCTGTCCTCTTCCTGTCCGAGTCTTTAATTGTCTGCGTTTCGCTACTATACAAGGAAAGAATTCCTTACAGTTAACTAAATATTAAATGTTAACAAATTTCTCTTTTTCAAAAACGCTTTCTTTCCATTGCCAATCTGTATTTTTTAATCGTTGTACTGAGGCCATCATACTGCCCAAATAACAAACCTCATCCACTACCTTTATTGTTTTGTTGCCCAATCTAATTCCTTCAACATCGCCTCATTTTCTTAGACTACATTCCATCACTCTTGTTTTGCTCCTGTTAATGTTCGTCTTACACGCTCCTTTCAACACACTGTCCATTCTGTTCAGTTGCTCTTCCACATCCTTTACTCTCTCTGACAGAATTACTAACCGCAAAGTTTTTATTTAATATCTCTGAAGTTTAATTTCCCTCTGGAAATAGGTCCTCGCATTCCTTCACAACTTGCTCAATGTGCAGATTGAATAACATTGGGGAAAAGCCACAAGCCAGCCTTAGTCCCTTCGCAACATTGCGTCTCTTTCATGCCCTTCGATTCTTATAACTGCAGTGTAGTCTTTGTGTGAGTTATAAACAAGTGTTCGTTCCCTATATTGCACCCCTGGTATCTTCAAAACTTGACAGAGTGTATTTCAGTCAACATTCTCAAAAGCTTTTCACATCTACGAATACTAAAAATGTAGGTTTGCATTTCCGTACTCTTTTTCTTCTAAGATAACTCGCAATGTGACTAATGCCTCCAGTGTACCTACATTCCTCCTAAATACAAACTCACCTTCCCAGAAGTCGGCTTCTACCAGGTTTCCCATTCTTCTCTAACTAATTCGTGTTGTTATCTTGCCATCTGTCTCTTTGCAGTGGTCAACACAAGGACTGTTCCGCAGCAGTCACGATGCCAGTAAGTGCCCACTCTGAACGTGTTTCCAGGTTCCTCTTGATTACTTTCCACATGTTTCATGATCTGGTCTGTGCACCTCACACGTAGCCATCCTGTTTCTCTTTTCCTCCCGACATCTCCCTCTTTCATTCTTTTCAGGAGTCCTTCATGTCTCATTAGATGACCTCTAAGTTGAAATTTTAACAGTGTCTCCACAAGCTTTTTTCCCGCTCTTCTAAAGAACTTTTCACTGCTTACTTTGTCAGTCAAATTTTATTTTCAACATTCGTCGAAAACGCTACATTTAAAAAGGGTTTAGCGTCTTCTCCACAGCAGTTCCCAGAGTCCGTATTTCACAGTCATGGCATGCCACACTCCGGACATAAGAGTTCATAAACCTTTTCTTGACTTCAAGACGTGATCTTTTCCCTTCCGTCAAAAACATCTCCTGCTTCTTACTTCGGCCTTTCTTCTTCCACTCCTGGTGATCCTGCTGCCAAGATAAGTAATTCATCAGCTTGTTGAAGCAGTACGCTGCCTACGTGGTCTTGGATTTTGGTTTGTCCTTCTTTATCACATATGTCAACGTTGTTCCTGCTTTATTTTCAGGTTGTGTTCTTCCCCCAGAACGTTATCAATGCTGTTTAGTAGGATCACAAGCACTCTTTCCTTCTCACTTAGCACAGCAATCTCGTCAACATGGTCTTTCTATTTTATGGTCATCAATTAGAATACCTACCTGTGAATTTTGCCTATCTTTTTATGCATCTCTTCTATGTATAAATTAAAGATAACTTGGGATAATGCGCATCCTTGTGAAACACCTTTTCGATTCTTCACCTTCTCGTTATTTGTCCATAAATAACCGCTGTATCGTTATATCCATATTATTTTTCTGTCTTTGTAGTCTATTATAGCTTCCTTGAGTACATGAAACACTTTGTCCCATTAAATATTATCAAAGGCTTTCTCTACATCTACATAAGCTATGTAAGTCGTCCGGTTATTTTCTAGGCATTTGTGTAGAACTAGTTGTAGGGCAAATATTGCTTTCCTGGTTCCTCTATCTATCCAGAGTTCCAGGTGATCTTCTGAGAGAGAGGCTTCAACTTTTTCCTGAATGCACTTCATAATAGTTGAGGTTAATATTTTAGAAGCATGAACCACTAGGCTGGGAGTCGTATAATTTTCACATTTTGTTACATTTGATTTGTTGGGGATGGGGATCATAAGGTTTTTCGCAAAACGTGTAGGGCGTTTTCCCTGCCCGTACATTGTGCGCACAAGACTGTATACTGCTGACTCATAGTTGCTCCCCAGACTTCAGACGTTCTGCTCAGATGTTGTCTACACCAGCAGACGTGTTTTCCGGTTTGTTCAGAGGCTCCATGAGCAGTCTTTCTTTCTCACTAGATGGATTGGTGACGGCCATGGGCTATCGGACCTACGTAGCACGCCAGATTTTAAGAAACATTCGAATTCAGCCTTCGCTGCTACGAAACGGTCTGCAGCTAATCTTCTGGGCCGTTGTGAAACTGGTTGACCAGGTGTAGTCTTGTAGTGGTGTACCGTATTATGTAACAGCTTCCGCATCGGCGTCTCTATATTCGCCTTTTCGCTGTTTATTACCCAAGTTTGTAAACAATATGTAGTCTGACAAATGTATGGACCGCGTATACCTGTGACCATTTCGCCATTTTTCCTAATTTGTGCTCTACTGACGTGCACCTCTGTATTATTTTTACACAGGAAATCGGCGCCTAATCTGGCTTCAGACACGTCTGCCAGTACGAAAGTCCACCTACAACTGTGGCGGAATCCTAAGTCCACTTCCGTGTCACATATTCCAAAAGTCGCTCTCTGTGATTTGTTTGCTGCTGTGAGACGTAATGGTGTCGCCGTGTTTACAGCTCGATCATTTGTAAACGGCGACACACCATTCACAGTAGACTTTGGCGACGCACTTATATTAGATCAACCAGGTAACACAGTCCTGTTCTTACATCTGCAACATACAGTCTCTGTGACTGAATAGGAGAAGTTGTTAAGTCCACCGCTGTTGTCACCTTCAGACGCACAAGGTGTCGTCGCCCAGTTACCAAACCGTCGGTGAAACCAGTAGGCCGGCCGCGGTGGCCGAGGGGACTGAGGCGCTTCAGTCACGGTCTGCACGGTCACTACGGTCGGGGGTTCGAATCCCCCCTCGGGCATGGATATTTGTGCCATCCTTAGTATAAGGTAGTTGATAAGTAGTTTGTAAGTTTAGGGACTGATGACCCCGTAGTTAAGTCCCATAAGCTTAACAAACATTTGAACATTTGACTTTTTGAAACCAGTAGATACTCTTCTGCCTACTAACCTGGTTGGTTTCCTTGTCGTTCCCTGTCTTGCGGACACTGTCATCCTTTTTCATTTGTAATAATTGGGATACTTGGCTTTGCAGTGCATTCAGTTTTTCTGTGAGCTCATATAACTGCTTACTTGTGTCTACTTTCTTGTTAATCTTAATAGCTGCCATCTCTTGCTGTTCGGAGCTATCCCAAACCGTGGATAATCTTGACGTATAATTGTGGTCCAGTGCTGCATGAACCTTGTCTGCTGCAGCTATCATTGAACGAATGTCGTGTTTCTCGCAAGCTGCTACCGCTGCTTTAACTGTCCCGGGCAATGTCGTCGTCCATATGTGTCGTAAAATTGTCTGGAAAGTCTGTTTCTGTTACGATAACGCGTAGATGACGCCAATATTCGGCAGGTGTTCTGTATCCCATGTCTCCATACCTGTTCTTAGGTTCTTGTTGCAGTCGTTGAGTCAGTGGCTTGCACATCCTACCGATGAGCAGTGATTTTAAACTCGTATACGGGCGTTCCGACGGCGGTGCGCCAATGACGTCAGCGCCTGTGAAAGATGCCCTTGAATCCAATGCGTTTACCGCTATACTGCAAATCTTGCGCGTTCGTCTGCAATTCCATACTGTTCAAAATATAGTTCTAGCATGGCAAAGCAAAGCATAAATGTGGCGCACGTACTTTGGTCAGCGCCATTTTCGCCTGCAAATTTTCCATTTGCTTTTGTAACTCTTCGAGTAAATCTTGTGTGCGTTTTTATTTTTATTTTTTTTTTTTATTTTTATTATTATTTTTTTTTTTTTTTTTTTTTTTTTTTGTGCGCACTCGCGTTGCATCTTGGATCGACAATGTTGCTCGATTCTGCATATCTGCTTGCAAATTTCCGTTCTTTTGCGGGGTCACCACTTCGTAGCTATCTTTTTCATCATCATTAATATCCATTTCTGAATTAATACACTCGATACTAATGTTGAGACACCTTTCTTTATTCAGCTTCGAAATACAAAATCCTTGCTTTTTCAATCAACAACAGAATAATAATAAAAACAAAGAGTAATCAAACTGTCAAAAAAATTTCCAAGGAATAATACTAATGTACTGTGCACTTCATTTAGATGTCTGTGACACACACACACACACTTCGTTCACTGAATGAACGTTTTCAGTGTAGGTTAAAAGTCCAGAGGAATCACGAACAACGCATAAATTTTTCAAAAGCTTAAATAAATAAAGCGATCTGTCAGTTGTGCATTACGTGTTCAACTGAATGCTTGATCTGCTAATAACGTGGATATAAAATCAGAAAACTAAAGTATTATCATACTTCTTTTATGAGCCTACCGCGATTTTGTGAATAAATTTACAATACTCCGTCACTTAACTTCACGCGGGTTGTGGTGCGTTAATTAAATGCTGAGTCCCACTTGCAACCTGTTAACTATAAATGTCAGTTCGTTAAGATATGCCACCTATACCTGCAGAGTTGTTATGGTCTTCAGTCCGGAGACTGGTTTGATGCAGCTCTCCACAATACCCTATCCTGAGCACGCCTCTTCATCTCCACATAAGAACGGCAACCTACATCTGTCTGAATCTGCTTACTGTATCCATCTCTTGGCCTCCCTCTGCGCTTTTTACCCCACACTCTTCCCTCCAATGCTAAATTCACGATTCCTTCATGTCTAAGAATGTGTCCTACCAATCGGTCCCTTCTTTTAGTCAAGATATGCCAGAAATTCCTTTCCTCCCCAATTCTGTTCAGTACCTCCTCATTAGTTATGCGATCCATCCACCTAATCTTCAGCATTCTTCGGTAGCACCACATTTCAAAAGCCTCTATCCTCTTCCTGTCCGCACTGTTTATCGTCCATGTTTCACTCCCATACAAGGCAACACTCCACACAAACGCCTTCAGAAAGGACTTCCTTAGGCTTAAATCAATATTCGAGGTTAACAAATTTCTCTTTTTCAAGAACGCTTTTCTACCTATTGCCATTCTGCATTTTATATCCTCTGTACTGCGACCATCATTTGTTATTTTACTGGCCAAGTAACAAACCTCATCTACCACCTTCATTGCTTCGTTACCTAATCTCATTCCTTCAGCATCGCCTGATTTTCTAAGACCGCATTCCATTACCCATGTTTTACTCTTGTTAATGTTCATCTTATATGCACCTTTCAGCACACTGTCCATTCCGTTCAACTGCTCTTCCAGGTCCTTTGCTGTCTCTGACAGAATTACTATGTCGTCGGCAAAACGCAATGTTTTTAATTCTTCACTCTGAACTTTAATTCCTTCTCCAAATTTCTCCTTGCTTTCCTTTATAGCTTGCTCAATGTACAAATTGAATAACATTGGAGAAAGGCTAGAAACCTGTCTTACTCCCTTCCCAACCACTGCATCCCTTTCATGCGCTTCAACTCTAACAACTGTTGTCTGGTTTTTGTACAAGTTGTAAATAACCTTACGCTCCCTATATTTTACTCCTGCTTGTTTCAGAACTTGATAGAGTTTATTCCAATCAACATTGTCAAACGCCTTCTCCAAATCTACAAAAGCTAGATATGTAGGTTTGCCTTTTCTTAATCTATCTTCTAGGATAAGCCGTAAAGTGAGTATTGCCTCCCGTGTTCCTACATTTCTCCTGAACCCAAACTGATCCTCCCCGAGGTCGGCTTCTACCAGCTTTTCCATCCTTCTGTATATAATTCGTGTTAATATTTTGCAACCATGACTTATTAAACTGATGGTTCTGCAGTTTTCACACCTGTCTGCACCTGCTTTCTTAGGGATGGGGATTATGACATTTTTCATAAAGTCTGAGGGTACTTCCCCTGTCTCATACATCTCACACACCGAACTAAATGCTCGCCGGAATTAGTTCCATTGCGAACACACGCATACACACACTATACTACGACTTTGCACAGTACTACTTTCCACCTCTCAGTGTCGTGTGCCCATTTCCACTCGGTCTCTCAATAAACAGTCCAATGTTGCTTTCCTCAGATTTACATGATCCATCGGATAATCTTCTCCCTAGATCATGGACTCTGACGATGTGCAGGTCACAATATCGATTGCGAAAGGTATGATTCTAAATGTTCAAATGTTTGTAAATCTATCGGACCAAACTGCGTGGTCATAAAAAAAAGAAAAAAAAATGTTCAAATGTTTGTAGAAGTTATGGAACTTAACTGCGGGGTCATCAGTCCCTATGCTTACAAACTACTTATGAACTAGCTAAGACTAAGGACGGCACAAATACCCATGCCCGAGGGGGGATTCGAACTCCCGACCGTAGTGGCAGTGCAGACCGTGACTGGAGCGCCTTAGTCCTCTCGGCCACCGCGGCCGTCGCGTGGTCATCAGTCCGTAGCTTACAAACTACTTAAACCTAGGTAAACTAACCTACGGACAAACACACACACACCCATGCCCCAGGGAGGACTCGAACCTCCACGGCGAGCAACCGCGCGCTCCGCAGCGAGGTGCTTTAGACCGCTCGGCTACTCCACCGTGGCTGTATGATTCTATCTACTCGGAAATAAAGATGGCTATTTTAAAACATTTTTGGGTTTATTTTTCTCAATAGATTCTTAGTGTGAAGCCAGATTCACATTTGTCTTACGAAATACGCGCTAATGAATTATTAGCTTTGCTGAGCACTTTTCTGAATTGTGAAATCAAATTATTGTCTTATCATTTACACTGAAATCTTGCAGTCGCTATCTCGTAAGTATTAACCTGCCTTAACTCGCACAGTTCACCAAAACTTCGTAGATATAGACAGACACTTTGGCTCAATACTAGTCGGCACGGTACTATTCTTTCACTGCATATAAATTTCCACTTATACTCGCGACCGACGACACAGTACTACGTCATGTCTACCCCATGGCCCGCTAGTAACTGGTACTTTCTACCACCTCGTGTCTTGGCGCCTGAACCCTACAAACTAGCACACTATTGCCTGAACGACAGGGTCCAATGAAAATCACTTGTGAAAACACAACCTAATTCTTATTAACCTAGCCTGTTTAATAACTGTATTATTACTTATGACAACTGCCAACATGAAAGTAATCGCTGGTAACGTTGAAGATATTGAACAGTAAAATGTTAACAGAAAAGACTGGCGCTTCCAGCCACAGAATACACGGCGGGCCCCGCGCTACTCGCAGTGCTGCTGAGCGCTGGGCTGACCATCTGCCGCTGTCGCAACGGTTCAGCCAGTAGTTGCGTGTAGTTCGCGAACGAACTAGTTCGGGAGAGCGCTCCCACGAGCGAACTACGCGAACTAGTTCGCAGATCCCTCGCCTCTTAGTTCGTCCGCTCCTTTTCCGAAGACTGACGGGGAACAGCGAGAGGTCGCGAGAGCCCGCAGAACCGCGTGATTTCCTTCTGCCAGTTACCGTCATTTCGATCTTAGATGCAGCTCAGCTGTAGTTTCACAGTTCACTGTCACAAATGTTCTTTTCTAAGGTATTCAGCACTGTATAAATATAACACTCATTCCATAGTGTAAAGAAGTAAAGAGAACTCAAAACTTAACATTGTTTGCATTTATATGCAAGAAATTATGCATCAACCATTTTCTCTCGCCTGCATGATACTGTTGACGGCTCGCGGGGTAGAATGTTGAGGATAACGTCGTATAAGCGACACTAACGAACCCATAACAAAAGAGTAGCGGTAGCAAAAGCCAAAAAGAGCGGACGAACTAAATAGAGCGACTTACTTCGCGGCCGAGCTGCAATATAAAAGTAGAGCTACCGCTCGCGAACTAAAATATGCGCGATCGGTCGCGAACTAAAATATGCGCGATCGGTCGCGAACTAAAACATGCGTTACCGGTCGCGAACTATTATGCCAAACGTATCTCGCTTCTTAGTTCGTTGTTTTTTGCGAAGACCGACGGGCAATAGCAAGAGGGCGCGCAGCAGAATTAAAAAGAATTAAAAACCATGTGTTTGCCTTCTGCTGATGAGAGCCATATCAAGGTGAGCGTCTGCCTGCTAGATTACATAGTTCAGTGCTGCAAAATTTCTGTTATGAAGTATTCTGCACTTTGCAATACCTGACTAATAAATTCCATAATGCCAAGATATAGAGATAAGTCTAAACTTAAACGCGAGAAATCGTCCACAAACTGTTTCTTTTGGTTTGCGTGATATCGTTAGCGGCTGAAGCAGCAAGTGCATGAAGCAGCTAGGTGGGGGAACTTCCCCCTCCACCTGCACGCGCAGACCACGCCGCTCAGGCGTCACTGGCAGCAGACGAACTAAAAGAGCGAGCTAAAGCTAAAGTGAGCGCTCCCGATCGCGACTATTATGCGCAAGTCTACTGCCTACCGTATCTTAACTTGGGCGGCCAACGGCTGCCTATATAGCAACACAATACAATTAAAAATAAATCGTAATAAAATGTAGCAGAAATGTGAGGTAACGCCACAAATTGAGCTAAGAGTTCCCAGTCACAGAAATCCGTTTTGGTTTCATATGACGAGACAGTTCTACACGAAGACAAATAAATTGAAATATCCCACCGAAATGTAGACACTGATAACGTTGAGACTAGTAGTCCAAGCATTCTGTCACGGCGTAATGTTCAATTTGCAAATTTATTACCTCAAAACAAAAAATATGAGCGAGTAGGAAATTAAATTTCCAATAGATTTTCTATTTTAAGAAACTCGAACCTAGATGGCGAAATTCGCCGAAAAAATTCTCAAAGTTCCAAGAAACGGTTTCTATTAAATAAATAAAAATGATAACTCCGATGGGAAATTGTTAAATTAGAAAGTTGTAGCCAATAAGATTATCTATCGATTGCTTTTTTGCATGTATCGACTGATTTGATACGTTTCGAGTTATATCGAAAAAAACATTTAAAATTCATTGAAAACTAGATTTGTTATAACTCAACAACATCCATGTTTACAAACTTAGTATTTACCACAAGTATGGAACGAAATAAATAAAAATTATCTTTTTTTATTTATTTCGTGTCATACTTGTGGTAAATAGTAAGTTTGTATACATGGATGTTGTCGAGTTATAACAAATCTAGTTTTCAATGAATTTTAAGTGTTTTTTTTATATATGTATATATATATAAATCGAAACGTTTAAGATCAATCGATACATACAAAAAAGCAATCGATAGATAATCTTATGGGTACAACTTTCTAATTTAACATTTCCCATCGGAGTTATCGTTTTTTATTTATTTAATGGAAACCGATTTTTGGAACTTTGAGAATTTTTTCGGCAAATTTCGCCATCTAGGCTCGAGTTTCATAAAATAGTAACTCTATTTGAAAATTAATTTCCTACTCGCTCATATTTTTTGTTTTCAGGTAATACTTATTGCAAATTCTCCCTAATGCTTGGACTACAACCCCAGCACCCCTCCCTCCCACTACACCTCAGACAGTTCTGCCCATGCGCGAATCTGGCAGCTTGAGCGCACCAGTAAATTTTTTCCGGGTACAAATGGTAGCTTTATAAGAAAGGTAAAAGAACTGACCCACATAATTACAGGCCAATATCGCTTGCATTAGTTTCCTGTACAATTTCGAAGCATATTCTCACCTCGAATGTAGTAAATTTCCTTGAGATTTCCTTCTTTTGTGAATCAACACGGGTTCAGGAAATCTCGTTCGTGTGACACTCAGCTTGCCCTTTTCTCACATGACATCTTGCGAGCCATGGATGAAGGGCAACAGGCACATTGTGTTTTTCTCGACTTCAAAAAGGCGTCGATGTGGTGCCACACTGCAGACTGCTAACGAAGATACGAGCTTATGGAATAGGTTCACAGATTAGTGACTGGCTGGAAGACTTCCTAAGTAATAGAACGCAGTACGTTGTTATCGACAGCGAGTGTTCATCAGAGACGAGTGTATCGTCAGGCGTGCCCCAGGGGAGTGTGATAGGACCGCTATTATTTTCTATCTATATAAATGATCTGATGGACAGAGTAAGTTGTAATTCGCGGCTGTTTGCTGATGATGCTGTGGTGTAGAAAAATGTAAGGTGATGCGCATGAGTAGGAAAAACAATCCCATAATGTTCGAATACAGCATTAGTAGTGAACTTCTTGATGCTGTCGCGTCGTTCAAATATCTAGGCGTAACATTGCAGAGCGATATGGAATGGAACGAGCATGTAAGGACAGTTGTAAGTAAAGCGGACAGGCGACTTCGGTTTATTGGGAGAATTTTGGGAAGATGTACTTCACCTGTAAAGGAGACCACGTATGAAACGCTTGTACGACCACGTCTTGAGTATTGCTCAAGTGTTTGGGACCCGCAGCAGATCAATTTAAAGGAAGTAATGGAAGCAGTTCGGAGGCGAGCAGCTAAGTTTGTTACTGGTAGTGTCGACTATTGCGCGAGTGTCACGGAAATGCTCCGGCACCTCAATTTGGGATCGCTGGAAGAAAGACGACGTTCTTTTCGTGAAATTCTGTTGAGGAAATTTAGAGGGCCGGAATTTGAAGCTGCCGCCTACTTACATTTCGCGTAGCGATCACAATTACAAGATAAGGGAAATTAGGGCTCGTATAGAGGTATATAGGCATTCTTTTTTCCTTCGTTCTAGTTGTGGTGTCGCACAAGTATGAAGTGCGCGCCATGTACTTTCGCCGCGCGCCGCCATGCATGCACGGCGCGTTCTTACGACGTCGGCCACGAGCGCCCTCTGCTGCAATCCCGCTCGTGGCCACCACTGAACTGCATCGTTCAGTTGGGAATCAGATAGGCACCAGTTAGGACTTGGCTATCGGATAAGCACTAGGAATCAACAGCAGGCAGGCCTCTAACTAGTCAATATATCAGCGTTCTGCAGTAATGAAACTTATGAAAGATAAGTATTGTAATCTTTCTTCGAAATATATCTCTTATACGAATCTAGCTTAGTGTTTCTAGTTTCTGCTGCCCCACTGGCTGGTCACCTCCGTACCTGCACACGCGTGCATCCTATTTTCCTGTGTCGGTCTCTCTCTACTCGGCCACCGACACCCAGGACAACCGGCGGAAACGTGACACAAAACTAGTTGGAAGTGGAATAGGAAAGGAAGTGCCTAGTAGTGGTACAGTGTACCCTCCGCCACACACTGTAAGATGTGGATGTAGAGTACTGCTTAATAGCAAGCAGCCACACCGAACGTATACAGAAGCGGGAGCAGGCACTGCTCCAGCTTAATTTCAGCTCTGTATCTCGCTGGCAGCTGCTTGAAAGAACCTTGTGTCGCAAGAACAAAATCTCCGCGGCCAGAGATACTAGTTGCTGCCTTCAGGCAAAGATGTAGAATGCCCGCGCAGTCTGCTGGCAGCAGACGACGTACACATTCGCAACGAAAGTGAAGTCGTCAGTCCTCTTAGGATCTTGGCAATTGTGATATATTCTGAAACACGGTACCAAACGCGGTGGCAAGCGAGGAATAGTGGCCTAATCACATCCTCGGAAATCGCGAACTATTCGGAAATAAACAGCCAAAAAACATTTCTGGTAAGTGAACAGTATAAGTGTCATCTGTACCCATTTCACTTACGGGCAATTGAAGAGTTTCCCCTTAAGTTTGTTTCTAACCGTATCCTCGGAAATCGCTGCAAATTTGGAACAAAGGTGAATAAGTGTAGAAGTCACTGAATCGATGTTAGCCATTTCTGGGACAGTGCTCTCTTACAGGTAGTACGCAATACCGGATAAACATAATGCCGCAATTTGAATACGAAAGGCCGCGGCGGATTAGCCGTGCGTACTGGAGCGCCATGTTTCGGTGCGCGCGGCAGTTCGCCGTCGGGGGTTCGAATCCCCTCTCGGGCACGGATGTTCGTGTCGTCTTTAGTACAAGGTAGTTCATAAGTAGTTTGTAAATTTAGGGACTGATGACCCCGTAGTGGATCTACAAATATTTGATTTTTCCCCTCCTTAAATACGAAAGAGCTGCAACGTATTATCAATAAGGAACTCCTACAATGTATTACAAACGGTGAAGTATGAAAAAAAAGTATTTCAGGAGGGGGGAGTTTCAAACGTATTACGTCTTCTTTGGTATCATCCCAAGACGGTAATCTCTACACTAAGACGTCTCGCTGAACTCATTGTGTAGAATATAGTTGTCATTGGTTTTGAGGATTTGTGATTTATTACTAGTGAATACTTATAAGAAATTCAGTCGAGGATGATTTTTATGATTCGTGTGTAACATTCTGTTGCCTCGAAATTGCTTACTGCGACTTGTACATCTACATATATACTCTACAAATCACATTTAAGTGCCTGTCAGAGAGGTCATTAACCACTTTCAGAACTTTTCTCTACCGTTCCATTCTCTAATAGCGCGCAGGAAGAAAGAACACCTAAATCGTTGCGTTTTCGATTTGATTTCTCTCATTCTATTGGGATGGTCATGTCTCCCTAAGTAGGTGGGTGCTAGCAAAATATTTTCACATTCAGAACTAAAAGTCGGTGATTGAAACTTCGCAATCAGATCACGCCGCAATGAATAACGTCTTTCTTTTAATGATTTCCACCCCAATTCGTGCAACATTTCCGTGACGCTTCCCTCCCCCCCCCCCCCCCGTGACGTGATAAAACAAAACGAGCTGCCCTTCTCTGAACCTTCTCAGTCCCACCTGGTGAGGATCCCACAAGGGGAAACAGTACTCCAGGGGAGGACGCACAAGTGTGATGTAGGCAGTCTCTTTGGTAGAGCTGGTGCATCTTCGAAGTGTCCTGCCGATGAAACGTAACCTTTGGTTCGCCTTCCCCACAATATTTTCCATGTGTTCTCTCCAGTTAAAGTTGTTGGTAATTGTAACTCCTAGGTATTTGGTAGAATTTACGACCTTTAAGGTTTGACTGATTTATCGCGTAATTGAAGTTCAGCGGATTTCTTTTAGTGGTCATGTGTATTACTTCACACTTTTCTTCATTTAGTGTCAATTGCCAATTTTCGCACCATGCAGAAATTTTGTCTAAATCGCTTTGCAGTTGCTTTTGATACTCAATTGACTTCACTAACCGATAAACGACAGCATCATCCGCGAACAGTCTAAGGGAGCTATTCAGATTGTCTCCTAAATCGTTTATAAACACGAGGAAGAGTAGGGGACCTATAACGCTTCCCTGTGGAACGTCAGATATCACTTCTGTTTTACTCGATGACTTACCGTCAATTACAACGAACTGTGTTCTTTCTGATAGGAAATCGTGAGTCCAATCGCACAATTGGGGAGATATTCCATAAGCACGCAATTTCATTAGAAGCCGCTTGTGGGGTACAGTGTCAAAAGCCTTCCGGAAATCCAAAAATGTGGAATCGAGTCGAGATCCCTTGTCGATGGCACTTAACACTTCATGTGAATGAAGGGCAAACTGTGTTTCGCAAGAGCGGTACTTTCTGAGTCTTGTAGATAATAGCAAAAGCTGCGAGAATTGCGGCGAGTCCAGACGGTTGTGGTCGGCGGGCCTCCTCCCACCCACCGAGTCACACCCGCGACGGGAGTGGCCGCCACGCAGTTGGTAGGAAAGCAGTGTGCGCTTGCGTTTCCTTCTCTGTGACTGAAACAGTTCTGCGACAACCTGTGTTATATCACCAGCTAGCTATAGCAAATGCGATCTGCCAAAGACAAGTAAAACGGAATTGAAATTTACGGTATGTCTCCATTATAGCCACCCCCATGAACCACAGACATTGCGGAGGTGGGTGGCTTGCGTGCCTCAACAATGCAGATAGCCGTACCGTAGGTGCAACCACAGCGGAGGGGTATCTGTGGAGAGGCCAGACAAACGTGTGGTTCCTGAAGAGGGGCAGCAGCCTTTTCAGTAGTTACAGGGGCAACAGTCTGGATGATTGACTGAGCTGGCCTTGTAACATCAGCTAATGTGGCTTTGCCACACAGCTACTGCGAGTGGCTGAAAGCAAGGGGAAACTACAGCCGTTACTTTTCCCGAGGACATGCAGCTCTACTGTATGAACATATGATGATGGCATCCTCTCGGGTAAAATATTCCGGAGGTAAAATAGTCCCCCTATTCGGATCTCCGGGCGGGGACTACTCAGGAGGATGTTATCATCAGGAAAGACAATACTGGCATTCTACGGGTCGGAGCGTGGATAGGTTGAAGTTAGATATAGTGAGGATTAGTGAAGTTCGGTGGCAGGATGAACAGGATTTCTGGTCAGGTCAGTACAGGATTATAAATACAAAAGCAGTTGGGGGGTATCACAGGAGTAGGACTGATAATGAAAAAGAAAATAGGAATGCGGGTAAACTACTATAAGCAGCGCAGTGATTGCATTATCATTGTCAAGATAGATACGAAGCCAACACCGACAACAGTAGTACAGGTTTATATGCCAACTAGCTCTGCCGATGACGAGGAGATCGAAGAACTATATGAGGAGCTAAAGGAAATTATTCAGACAGTTATGGGAGAGGAAAACGTAATTGTGATGGGAGACTGGAATTCGGTAGTAGGAAAAGGAAGACAAGGAAAAATAGTAGGTGAATATGGACAGGGCAGAAGAAATGAAAGAGGAAGTCGCATGGTAGAATTTTGCATGGAACATGATTTAATTGAAACAAACACATGGTTTAAGAATCACAAAAGAAGGTTGTATACTTGGAAGAGACCAGGAGACACAGGAAGGTATCAGATAGATTTTATAATGGTAAAACATAGATTCCGGAACCAGATTATGAACTGCAAGACATACCCAGGGGCAGATATAGACTCTGACCATAACTTGTTAGTCATGAACTATAGGCTGAAACTGAAAAAAAAAAAAAAAAAAAAAAAAAAAAAAAAAAAAAAAAAAAAAATGCAGAAAGGTAGGAAAATAAGGAGATGGGACCTAGATAAATTGAAGGAACGTGAAGTTCTGGTGAATTTCAGAGGGAGATTTAGGCAACAATTGACCGAAACAGGGGGAAATAAAACAGTAGAAGAGGAATGGGTAGCATTGAGAGATGAAATAGTGAAGGCAGCAGAGGAAAAAATAGGTAGAAAGGCAAGACCTACAAAAAATCCTTGGATAACACAGGAAATACTAAATTTAATTGATGAAAAGAGAAAATATAAAAATGCAGTAAATGAAACAGGCAAAATGGAGTACAGATGACTAAGAAATGAGATTGATAGGAAGTGCAAAATGGCTAAGCAGGAGTGGCTAGAAGCCAAATGCAAATCTGTAGAAGAATGTATAAGAAGGGGAAAAGTAGATACCGCCTGCAGGAAAGTCAAAGAGACATTTGGGGACAAGAAAAGCAATTCCACCAATATCAAGAACTCAGATGGGAAACCAGTTCTCAGCAAAGAAGGGAAAGCTGAAAGGTGGAAAGAGTACATAGAGCAGCTCTACAAAGGAAATGAACTTAGAGACGATGTTATAGGAAGGGAAGAGGAAGTTGATCAAGATGAAATAGGAGATACTATACTGAGAGATGAATTTGACAGAGCCCTGAAAGACCTAGGTCGGAACAAGGCCCCAGGAGTAGATGACATACCCTCAGAGCTACTAAAGTCTCTGGGAGATCCAGCCATGACAAAACTATTTGAACTGGTGTGTAGGATGTATGAGACAGGCGAAATACCCTCAGACTTTAAGAAAAATGTAATAATCCCCATTCCAAAGAAAACAGGTGCAGACAGGTGTGAAAACTACAGAACCATCAGTTTAATAAGTCATGGTTGCAAAATATTAACACGAATTATATACAGAAGGATGGAAAAACTGGTAGAAGCCGACCTCGGGGAAGATCAGTTTGGGTTCAGGAGAAATGTAGGAACACGGGAGGCAATACTCACTTTACGGCTTATCCTAGAAGATAGATTAAGAAAAGGCAAACCTACATATCTAGCTTTTGTAGATTTGGAGAAGGCGTTTGACAATGTTGATTGGAATAAACTCTATCAAGTTCTGAAACAAGCAGGAGTAAAATATAGGGAGCGTAAGGTTATTTACAACTTGTACAAAAACCAGACAGCAGTTGTTAGAGTTGAAGCGCATGAAAGGGATGCAGTGGTTGGGAAGGGAGTAAGACAGGTTTCTAGCCTTTCTCCAATGTTATTCAATTTGTACATTGAGCAAGCTATAAAGGAAAGCAAGGAGAAATTTGGAGAAGGAATTAAAGTTCAGAGTGAAGAATTAAAAACATTGCGTTTTGCCGATGACATAGTAATTCTGTCAGATACAGCAAAGGACCTGGAAGAGCAATTGAACGGAATGGTCAGTGTGTTGAAGAGAGCGAATAAAATGAACATTAACAAGAGCAAAACAAAAATAATGGAATGCGGTCTTAGAAAATCAGGCGATGCTGAAGGAATGAGATTAGGTAACGAAGCAATGAAGGTGGTAGATGAGGTTTGTTACTTGGGTAGTAAAATAACATGCGATGGTTGCTGTACAGATGATATAAAATGCAGCATGGCAATGGGAAGAAAAGCATTTTTGAAAAAGAGAAATTTGCTAACATCGAATAATAATTTAAGAGTAAGGAAGTCTTTTCTGAAGGCATTTGTGTGGAGTGTTGCCTTGTACGGGAGTGAAACATGGACGATAAGCAGTGCGGACAGGAATAGGATAGAGGCTTTTGAAATGTGGTGCTACAGAAGAATGCTGAAGATTAGGTGGGTAGATCACATAACTAATGACGAGGTACTGAACAGAATTGGCGAGAAAAGGAATTTTTGGCATACCCTGATTAAAAGAAGGGATCGCTTGGTAGGACACATTCTTAGACATAGGGGAATCGTAAATTTAGCATTGGAGGGAAATGTGTGGGGTAAAAATCCCAGAGGGAGGCCAAGAGACGCGTATAGTAAGCAGATTCAAGGGATGTGGGTTGCCGTTCTTACGAGGAGATGAAAAGGCGTGCTCAGGATAGAGTAGGGTGGAGAGCTGCATCAAACCAGTCTCCGGACTGAAGAGCATAACAACAACACTCCATTATAGATTCACCAGTTTGTTCAAAGTGGACTGAACAGTTTTATCGCGACACGGATACACTGGTGGCGAGCTTGTGGCGTCTCTGGCCCGGCGGACAGCTGCCCCGTCGAGAAACGAGAAGCCGCGGCTGTCCAAACTTTGCCGCCCCTACCGACCTCTATAATCGGATACCCGATTTCACAATCGTAATAATTATAATTTCTTGTCAATGAAATTGAAGCTTGATGTTTTGTGCCGAATCTTATTAATTATACTACATTTTTCTGTATTAGTACGAATATGAACTAGGGGGTACAAGTGTCACTTCCTAGATTATTTAAATAACCCAACTACTTGCACTACAAATGCTTTTTGTGTATACGTCTGAGCTAATAAAAGCACAGTCGTACACTACTAACAATCTGGTGGTAAGGTATTTGATACTTGTTATACAATAATGTACATTCGGTAAAAGCAGCCGGCCGCGGTGGCGGAGCTGTCTGCGGCGCGCTAGTCACGGTGTGCACGGCCACTTGTTGTTGTTGTTGTTTAGACTGCACGGTCATCAGTCAGCAAGGCCACTACGGTCGGGGGTTCGAATCACCCCTCGGGCATGGATATTTGTGCCGTCATTAGTGTTAGCTTGTTCATAGGTAGTTCGTAAGTTTAGGGTCTGATGACCCCGTAGTTAAGCTTTACAAACATCTGAACATTTCGGTAAACGCAATTAGATTTTTTTATTACACTCGCTTGGAGTTTAAGAATTCTGGCACCGACTCTGCCGCCCGTAACATGTGCCCATATGGCGTATTCTTATCACATCTTTAGTGGTGGAGTTGCCGTCAGTTCTCCGCTATTGCGAGTATTAATTTAAATGTTTGTAAATCTATCGGACTCAGCTGCTCGGTTATTAGTCCGTAGTTTACAAACTAATTAAACTCAGGTAAACTAACCTAAGGACAACACACGCCCGAGGGGGACTCGAATCCCCGACGGCAACGGCCACGCGCACCGCTGTCAGTATTAATGCTAAAATTTTAAACTTTGAGCAACGGTGGAACACGAGCCAAAAGTCAACGAAGTTTCAGCCGACCAGTTGCATAAAAATGGCTTACATGCATAAACCTTGACCTAGGTTTCGGCAAAAGCAATTCTGCCTTCTTCAGAAGTATTACATTTAGCTCACATTAAAATAGTTGTTAAATAAAATATGTCTGACTCCATGTTATAGAATGAAAAGTAAAATTTTAGACATGCCTACAACATAAAATTGTGGAGCACGGCGACGCACCGCTCCAGTGAGCACCGCCTGGAGTCAGCCACGTCTTATTTAACAACTATTTTAATGTGAGCTAAATGTAATACTTCTGAAGAAGGCAACTTTACTTTTGCCGAAACTTAAGTCAAGGTTTATGCATGTAAATCATTTTATGCAACTGGTCGGCTGGAACTTTGTTGACTTATGGAGTATTAATGCGATAGACGCAGTCTTTACATGTGCCTAGGTGATACGTCTTGGCACTTCTTTCTACAAGCAACAGAACTACACACTTTAAGCGAAAGATAGTTTTCGTTGTACTGTGAGTCTTCTAGTGTGCAGTTTACACAGGAGTACGCCATCAGATATCAGTTAGCAAGTAGCATAGGCTTGCTTACGATTCCTCAATAAGAAGTAAAATCTATTTGCATCCTAATGTCCGATTCTAACAAAATACAATCTTTTAAGTCTTTTGCCACATACGGTGCTACCAAAACGTAAAAGAAGCAAAATATTGGCTGTTTAAATTAAATAATAGGGTAGTGAGGCTACATAATCTATGCACTCCGCAAGAAGTGGTTTTACACGTATAATGACTAGTCTGTATGAAGTTTTATCTTTTTATAACCTTACTGAAAGCAGATTTTCACCAGAAATTACTTACTCACTGACTTGTGAACTCGCTCGAGCGCAACTCGAACAGTCTTCCCATGGATAATCGCATTCGTAAGTTACAAAAAGCAACACACTCTAGCGCTGTACGAACAGCGAGGACTTGAGCCAATAGACAGATTGGTGGAGGGGGTGGCGTTCCAGGGTCTGGAAGGAACGGGCAGGAGGAGCGGAAATGCAGGCGGGTGGGAAGGGGCGCGCAGTGCCGAGACATCACCTACAGTATCAGCACTCGATGAACATCGCTTCCACAAAGTGGCAGCAGCTTTCATTTAAATACGGCAGCCAGACGGTCAGCAGCATTCATGGTTTGAAAAGTGCCAAGAGCCATCTACGTCTGTTTCAATGTACCGTTTTGTACGGTGATCCACGTATGTAGAACACTGGTTTTGTGGAATAACATTTTTTTTAGAATGGCAAAGCTTTCAAGAGGCGAATTTTCTACAGGAACGCTATTGTTTCTGAGGCCGCTTTCTGCAGAAAGCGCGGAATCATTCGTTTTTGGAGGAAAATAAATAAAATAAATAAAACTTTTTTTCTCTGTGTAGTATGTGTGCATTTTGGAAGTCGAAACGCGTTTGCGAAAATAAATTGACTTCAACGAGAAAACTGAGTATTTAATTCCAAAAACCTGTAGTTCTGCAGAAAGTTCGCAGTTAATTTCAGTTCAAAACAATGTGGTTCTCGAGACAAGGAAATAAAACCCCACTATCCGGCTACTACAGCATTGACCAGTGGTCTGTATTCTCTTGTATCCCAAGTTTATTGACATAATAGTCATTCTACTCATCATTTTATAGTACTCTGTTTACAAAGGAAAACTTGATAAAAATTATGGTGAAACTTGTGTATTAATTTACTTACCTTATATGTAAAGAAATGCACCAAATCTTCAGAAAATGACAATATACATTTTCTGAATTCGGCTTGCAGTTCTTTATATAACGAAAGGTGCATTGAATGAGGACATCTTCTCGGGTTGACAGCCGACTAAGTGCCTCGTTCTCTGGCGACGTTTCGGCAAGTTGCTTACTTGCCACCTTCAGGCGAAGTGTCGGGTTCAAGTCCTGTCCGGGTTTACATAGCTGCTCGACCGGCAGCATCCCTGCGCCTGCCAATCAGGCACGCGCAGAACCGTCGCCGCGGCGCGTGGAGGGGGGGGGGGGGGGAGCCGCGCCCGGTGGTGGGGGGTCAGACGGTCCCGGCGTCTCGTCCCGGTGCGGCCTCTTCATTTCGTCAAACGCTGCCGTTGTTTGTCGGTGCGCTCTCGGCGTAGTTTTGACAATACTGCGTCCCACGCGGTGCTGAGGAGGAAACCGCTGTCACGGTTGACCGAGTTGTCGTGTATCCTTATCTCCAAAGCTTCCTTATAGATGTAGTCCCAGAAGCCGTTCGTTCGACATAGCAAGTCGGTTTGTTCAAACTGGAACGCGTGCTCCTGGCTGAGGCTGTGCTCTCAGTGTGTCCCAGGCGGACGCATCTCACGTGTTCCGAGAGGCGCTGCGTCTGTCCGATGTACTGTTTTCCACATCCGCAGGAAATGCTGTAGACCCCTGGTGTTCTAATTTGTCTTTCACGGAGCCCAGCGTGTTCTTGACTTTGGCTGGGGGCGTGTCTTTTCTCGTCTTGCACGTCTTGAGAGCGCGTTTTATTAGTGTGTCGTTGTAGCCATTCTTCCGGAAGGTGTTCCTCAGGTGCTAGGCTTCCCACGTCACATGTATTCTGCGCTCTGCGTACTAACGCAGTTAGCACGGATGTTCGTCGTGTTGTGTGATGGCAGCTGTTGGCGTTTAGATACAGGTCTGAGCGAGTTTTCTTCCGGTAAACTGAGTGTCCCAGTGTGCCGTCTGATTTCTTCTTTACCAGAATATCCAGGAAGGGCAGGCACCCGTTTTCTTCTAACTTTATGTTCTTGTGTATGCTGTTCAAATGGTCGAGGAATTCCTGTAGAGTCTCCTCCCCATGAGGCCACACTGCAAAAGTGTCGCGCACGCATCTGTAGAAGATCTTGGGTTTCAGCGCTGCTGTCTCCAAGGCGATTTCTTTCAAGCTTTGCATATAAAGAGACAGTGGAATTGTTCCGCCCTGCACTTACAACAACATACTTTCAATGTGGGGGCAAGTGGACGGAGTCGCCACGGGATCCCCATTGCCACCACGTATAACAAATCTTTACGTGGAAAGCTTCGAAGAAATCGCCTTGGAGACAGCACTGCTCAAACCCAAGGTCTTCTACAGATAAGTTTATTCATTCTCTCTGCCAACTCTTAAGTTATAGCCTTCTACTCTAGGCTACAAAAGTACAGACCAGGCCATCACCACACACACACAATAGGATCACACATCACAGAAGACGCATATTACTGTCCACTATTTTTAGCTTGAAAGAGTCACTATCAGATTAATTTACACTTTTACAAAATCATCTGAACTAACTTATATCAAATTATAGTTCTAAATTTATCTTGGAAATGCGAAGAACAAATACGGCTGGCAGCTGTTGGAAAGCAGGTCTCTCTTTTCAGAGCCACCACCCATTTCTTCGTCAGCAGCTTCTTCTTCACTGGGAACCTGGATTAAAATAATGTATTTTGATAAAGTTTGTACATGTAAATGTCTGTAAATCTATCGGACCAAACTGCGTGGTCATCAGTCCGTAGCTTACAAAGTACTTAAACCTAGGTAAACTAACCTACGGACAAACACACACACACATGCCCCAGGGAGGACTCGAACCTCCACGGCGAGCAACCGCGCGCTCCGCAGCGAGGTGCTTTAGACCGCTCGGCTACTCCACCGCGGCTTGATAAAGTTTAACGCTGTGGAAGTTGTAATCTGCTGGTCTGTAACTGCAACGCAAAAATAACAAAAATTAAAATGTCTCGACCAATACTGACTCGAAAAAAGAAATATTCGTAGTTTTGTTGCTTTTGTCGATACAGTTATGCGCTGCACAAACGTTAGGCACGATTGTTTTTGACGAAATTCGGCAACTAGTGTAGCTCAGAGGTTCTTCAGTGTCGACACACGGACTAGCGCAGCTTGAGATAACCGCTGGCTGGCTGCAGAAGGTGCGGCCCCTGAGTCCTCGCCGCCTCTGGGGGGGGGGGGGGGGGGGGAGTCGCAGTGGTCCAGCGTCACCAGTCCCTAAACTTACCAACCGACCGCCTTGTACTGAAGACAGCACAGGCGTCCGTGCCCGAAGGACGATTAGAACCTCCGATGACGAACGGCTCCGCCACTGCTTCTAAAAATAACCGAGAATACGGTGCTTTTCACATCGCCACACGTGAATTAGTAATATCGTGAAATTACGTTACCTTTACTAGTAGATGTGTAACTGGAATACGGCAAGTCGTTTTATTGTTAAAATCGGCGATTGGTTTCGCCTGTAAATGAGAGAAACTGTTGGTCACAATGTGGTGCCTCGGGGCACTTTGGGACGGCAGAGCGCGGCCAGCCAGCAGCCAGCAGCTGACACGCTGACAGGGTGGTGTGGCGTGCTGTCGGCTTCATTCCCTCGAGATACAGCGGTCGGGAGAAGCCGCGCGCACCGCCCAGTTGGAACGGCACCGTGCGCCGCCGTTGTCTCGAACGGAAAGCTGCTCGGCGACCCGCTTCCAGCTCGTCCTCAGTACTCTGGGCCGGTAGCGGCGGCCGAGCTGCGCGCGAGACCAGACTGCCGTTTCTCGTCCACTACTTACACTGCCTCCTGCCTCCTGCCCCGCGCTATGCCTGACGTGTCAGAGCGCGGTCTTCTACTTGGCGACGCGCCACGCGCTTTCTCAACACTGCTCTACCCGCTAACTGCCGGCACGTACGGCTGTGCGCTTCCCTAACGTCGCCACAGCGAGTTCTTGCTGTTCGCTCGTGTCCACCTCTCCGCTGCCAATTTCTGTCAAAATTACTTACTGCTAATTCTAGTCGCTTTACATATGGAACACGCGTCTACGTGTTCACAAAGAGTTGTACTGCCTGAAAATTTTACTTTCATGTGCAGCAGAAAACTATTAAGATTAAATCTGGACAGTGTACGGAAATGAATTATCTGACAATGTTACCAAATATACGACGTGCAACAGGCCTTTTTGTTACTGCGGTTAGGCTAACACAATGTGCGAACGAAATATTAACAGTACATCAGGTTTTCATCTGTTTCAACCTGGATCGGTCTCAGAGTTCATGAAGATGAGACACTAAATATGACGTCCTTCTCGTCTATTAAAACAGATAGGCCGTTTTATATATATATATATATATATATATATATATATATATATATATATATATATATATATATATATTAATTTTGTGTTGCAGACTGTAAAATCCTGACATGCACTTGATTTTGCAATTAACTTGATAAGGTCTCATTAATAAACCTCATTCGTATTTGGAAAGATACAATTGATTTTTCTACACCTATTTACATAGTTCAGGATATTTATGCTTCGAATGGGAACAAATTACGGGGGAGATGAAACCTTTTGAAAAAGTCTCAGTTTGACGGCCTACGTAACATACTACAAGTCCCCGAAGCTTCGGGCTGTGGAATCACACCCTTATGACGTCACCTATATGCCGGCCTAAGAATTTGTGCTGTAATTTTTGAACGGCTATAAATTCCACGTTAACATAAACAGCAACAAATTATATATATTGAGAGCATTCGCAGCTGTGGATTTGAGTCTTATTGAATGGAAACCCTTCAGCTATGTGGCATTCTTTTATACAAGCAACTAGTTTCGTGGCACTGGAGCCACATCATCAGGCTCTAAATGTCACCAACACAACACAGCTGACGACGGTCGGCCGCAGCGAAACGCCACAGGACCACAGAAAGTTGGGTTCTCTTCGGCTACCGAGAGAAAAATATAAAATGACTCACAATCCTGATGATGTGGTTCTAATTGCACAGAATAGTATACAGCTGAAGCGGCGTCCATTCAATATGGCCAACATTAAAAGCTCCTTTTCTCACCAAATTACAGAGGAAGGGATACAACATTTTTATGTAGCAGTATATCACGTATATATAACATTCCTCCTGACTTATATTAATCGAAAAGTACAAGATATCACTTTTTCAAACTTTTTTTTGAGTTTTTCGATGAATAAATGGGTAATTATGGAACAAATTCTTTTCGTTAATTCTGCAGGACATTCTTAGACCTTTAAAATAATACCAATGTGTTTTTCCTACCATTAATAATAAGGAAGTTATCTGAATTTGTTTACCGAAAGGTGCAACTGTTCACAGTTTCCCCGCTCCTTCTCGAGAGCCGAATAGCAGGTAGGCGGCGTGTGTTGGCCAAGCCCCCACATTCGCATATGCGGCCGACTGCGAACAGCGGACAAATTGAAGAGCTCCTCGGCGGCCATTGTGGTGGCACACTTCCGCGACAACTTCAAATGTACGGAAGACTCTTTTCATTACAGGGTGTATTCGTTCGATATAAGTCGCGAAAACTATGTCTCATGTAAATATATAACTACAAAACAGCTTCAGACTCTCAGCAACTATCGGTTGTGTGTAAATTTATTACACATACGTTGTAGAAATTGGCGAATAGCGTTTCCTCTTCCTAACGAAACCGAACTATAACATGTAGTTTTTTAGCGTTCTAAGTGCAGCATGTGAACGGAATTTATCGTGAGACACGATTTTTTGGCCCTGTCTCAGTATATTCTACGGTTGTGAAACTTTTGTACAAACATTAATTTCGGAAGAGTTTCACACTTTACGTCTTTGCTGTGCTGTGGTCTCTAATATTCAGATATTTCATAGCATCAAAAAATTAAACAGGGCTGCCTAAAACAGCTAATGTTAAAAGTCGATTGTGAAAGTGAAATATGCCATCAGATATATAACTGAAAAATAGCGTCTTTACCTTGTGAATACAGTAACCAGCATCTACCGAATTCTTTTAAGAACACGAAGTATGCCATGATTTCTTCTTAACCAATACACTTAACATTAGCATTAGGGTATCTAGTAAAAACCTTACAGTAGCGTGAACTGCTCAAAAGTCAGCAACTATCGCGTTAGGGTTCAACTTCACAAAGTGCATCCAGTGTGGCTATGTGTCATTCATATATGGAACCATACACAGTTTTGCAAACCCCTTTCAGTTGTTATACCTACATGTGAAGCAGATGACCTTTAAATTCTGTGTTACAAGTTGCTAATATTAATTTCATAAGCAGCAATTCGAACTGCAGTAAAGCAACTAATCTCGTGACCCCAATAGTTATTTTATACAATCATAAAATGAAACTTTTTGAACTTCTGCCCACGAGTACTGGGTAAAGTAGCTCCTTTTAAAGACCTACCAATATTGTAAAAGCCTGTTATTTATTTCATTTAATCCTATATTGTCTTGAATAACAAGCTGTTAAGCAAGTGTAACTATCTCTGAACACAAGTAGTAGGCCTATTTGTATTCCTGAGAAATATAAGTGGGAAGACAGTACTCGTTCTTTTTATTCCTTTCTTAACTTGATTTATGCATTTAAAAGCTGAGCAGCTCTTCGCCATCGCGCTTTATGTGCACAGCAACAGTCAAACAGTACAGACGTGACCACAGAACAGGGAGCATACAGGAGGAAAAGCTGGGGGCGGCGCCTTTGATCTGTATGTTACCAAGCGTTGCGCTCGACGCCATATTGAAAAGCAGTAAACGCGGAACTATAGCCACTTAGCACTTTGGCTGCAAATGGACTTTTTATGAACTGCAGCTAATCTCACGGACTTTTACGGAAGGAAACGGCTTTTCATTATGCTCTCCTGTATTCTGCGCCCTATTGTTGCACCTAATTGTAATCCAAGGAAAAAAGTAGGCGTAAATTTTAATACAACTACGAAAATGTACAATGGAATCAATGATCGTTTTATTTGGTGTTTATCTATAGAAAAATCCCAAGTAACGCGAAGTTATGTTTGGGAAATTAATTACAAACAAGAAAGTGACTTTACAACTGCCAGGTTTTATTTGACACAAATAAATTTGTACAAAATATTGAGTCAGACTTAGCAGTACAACTTGATTACACAGAACTAATGACGTCTGGGCATATATAAAAGTGTTAAATTACACACAAATGAATTACATACGCAATTTGGGCGAAATCGCCGGGTCCCGATTGCCGACCTCCCCTTGTAAGAGGATCAATGGTCGTTGGCAACATTAGCACACTACGCCTCCGTTGCCGTTAGTAAAATTTTACCGTTTGCATCAAATTATGTGAAGGTGAGCAGGTAGATGAGCCTTAAAAATTCCTGAAATATCTCGCCTACGTGGGCAACAGGAAAAGGAAACGCATGCTCAAAATTTGGAGTCTCGCTACTTACACACTATTCTTTGTCTTCATTTTATATTATTCCCTGCGACGTTAAACTTGTAATTATCTATAAATGTGAATGTCTGTTCGGTGTACGTTTATCACGTCTGAACCACAAGACATAAAGAGCTAAAAATTTGTGTACTTACTAATGTATACCCGGGGAAGGTTTTAGGTACGGTTTTAGGGCGATCGGATAGCTATATATATATATATATTAATGTGAATGGCTGTTCGGTGTACGCTTATCACGTCCGAACGACAAGACGCACAGACTTAATTATTTGTACAGTTACTAATTTATACCGGAGGAAGGTTTTAGGCACGATTTTATAGCGATCTGATAGATATTTAGTAATTTGTAGAGTATAACGCGAACTGCGGAACAATAATTACTGTTTGAAAATTATATTTACTCTTAGAAAATGGTTTTATTGGTTGCATTGTTGCTTGAGGGTTGATAATGATAAAAGGGTGGAGTGTATTGGGATGCAAAGTTACCTCTCTGCAGCGAAAACTACAGAACGCAAACGAATGGTCTCTGTGTAATTGTTGTCCGAAGTCTCCCGTTGTACACAATAGCAGTTCCATGCCGACAGCTACAAGGGGGTGGAAGATATGGTGGTTGAAAGTCGTCGAATTACAAAAATAGCGGACTGAAGGCCAGTAATGACGTTTGCGACTCTATAGTAAGGAGGATACATACAGCGAAATGTGATGCCACAGACCTTATCTTTCGTCTCTGCGTGCTGCAATGTTTTCAACTCTTTCCTTGTAAGGGTAAGCACACGAATAAGGAAAATAAGAATAAATAAATAAAGCAGTAAAAACCATCAAGAGAGCCGACCGCGGTGGCCGAGGAGACTGAGGCGCTCCAGTCACGGTCTGCACGGCCACTACGGTCGGGGGTTCGAATCTCCCCTCGGGCATGGATATTTGTGTTGTCTTTAGTATAAGGTAGTTGATAAGTAGTTTGTAAGTGTAGGGACTGATGACCCCGTAGTTAAGTCCCATAAGCTTAACAAACATTTGAACATTTTTGAACCATCAAGAGAACAGGCTCTGCGCCTTCCACATCGCTTCAACGGGTTCTACACAAATCTATAGTTTTGTTCCGATATTGATGAAATTTTGGACACTCTACCTCAAAAACGAGAGGAATGTCACTGTCTGTATAAAATTTCGTTCGATGCATGGTGGAGGGTACTTAACTTACGGAATTTTACGAAATGCATAGTTTTGCTCCAATCGTTATGAATTTTTGCACACATGACCTTTGAACCAAGAGGAAGATCACTGGATACATAAATATTGGTATGGTACCTTGCAGAAAACTTTGCCGAGGGAGGGAAATATGGAAACGAACAGAGAGATGGGAGGGAAAGAGAGGGCGGAAGGGGATGTGGACTAAGAGAGTGTAGGGTAAATAAAAATCCGGGAGACGCCGGGTTTACAGCTAGTAAAATATAAATGTACTTCAACATTTCGATGCTGTTGAACTGCTACAGCAACAGCGAGAGTTATCGTCAAGAGAAGAAGCAAGGATACTTTTAATAATTATGTACACATTGCTCTCATTCGAAACCGATAACTTTTAACTATTACTACACATATGGCAACGTTCACTTACCGTTCAACATCTTTTGGGAAGGTGAAGAAGCTTATATCCTTATTTGTATTCGAATTATTGCGGCAATTAGGTGCTAAACACCATCGGCCGCCTTTTCTTTTATTGCTGCTCATAATAAAAACGGAACAGCTCCGCCTACTGACACACAGTTCTTTCTTTTCACTGCACTGCACTGTACCACATAGTTGTTTAGTTTTATGGGATTCAGGCAGTTAAAATACACAATTAACAAAAAACACGGCGCATTACCACACCACATAGTAGGGAGTGACCATGCCTTTAATGCTTTTCAAGATGGCCCATTCCGCGCATGCGCACTAAATTTTGGACGACAGACTGCAGCGGGAGTTTCCTTTCTACATCTACATATATATAGCGGCCATAGAAGAATTGCCTCGTCCAACTGATTGTCATCAACATACTCCGCAATTCACTGCAAGATGCGTGGCGGAGGGTACAATGTACCACTACTAGGCATTTCCTTTCCTATTGCACTCCCAAATAGAACGAGGAAAAAAAGAATCCCTATAGGCCTCCGTACGAGCCCTAATTTCTCTTATCTTTTCTTTGTGATCACTACGCGAAATATAAGTAGGCGGCAGCATGATCGTACTACAACTCAGCTTCAAATTCCGGCCCTCTAAATTTCCTCAACAGAATTTCACGAAAAGAACGTCGTCTTTCCTCCAGCGATCCCCAATTGAGTTGCCGAAGCATTTCTGTGACACTCGCGCATTGGTCGAACCTACCGGTAACAAATCTAGCTGCTCGCCTCTGAACCGCCTCTATGTCTTCCTTCAAACCGATCTGCTGCGGGTCCCAAATACTTGAGCAATACTCAAGACGTGGTCGTACAAGCGTTTTATACGCGGTCTCCTTTACAGGTGAAGTACATCTTCCCAAAATTCTCCCAATAAACCGAAGTCGGCTGTCCGCCTTACTCACAACTGTCCTTACATGCTCGTTCCATTTTATATAGGTCTGCAATGTTACGCCTAGATATTTGAACGACGCGATAGCATCAAGAAGCTGACTACTAATGTTGTATTCGAACATTATGGGATTGTTTTTCGTACTCATGCGCACCACCTTACATTTTTGTGCATTGAGAGGTAGCAGCAACTGGAAATTTTGTGTAAGTCATCCTGTATGGTATTACAGCCAGTGTACTCGTTATTCTGTGACGTGACTACCAGTTGTGTGCACAGCTATTTACCTGCTGACCACACCCCTGTTGCAGAGGTGGGGCAGGCGACGTCTCCCGCGGAGCTGCCGCTGGTGGGGGACCCCGCCAGCGAGGTGCGGCTGGAGCTCTCGTTCCCGCGCGGCCCGCCGCTCTTCCTGCTCAACGGCCGCCGCCTGCAGCTGCTCAGGCCGCTCGACCGCGACGCAGACAACCTGTCGCACGTCGTCTTCCAGGTGCGTGGGCCGCTCATTTATTCATAAAATGCACCAACCAGTTGCGTCTAATAACGTATTTCTGACGACCGGTTTCGGGCGCTCGAGTGCCCTTCTTCTGGTCTCTATACACGCAAACAAGTACATTCCTATTTACACCAATCCTGGTAAAAAAAAGGCAAGGAACTGAATTTTTGGTATGTTGTTAGGACGTATTTGAGTACCATTAAGCCAAGTTCGCAGTTTCTAAATCCTTTGGCTTAACTTTTGAGAGCCAAAAAACCTCGAAATTTTCCGACTTTTTTCTCGTTTTGGCTTATAACTCGGGAAAGTTTTTATTTCATTTCATTTTTTTAAGTCACTCATACATATATTAAACGTAGATAAAATAATTCCAAAGTTTAAGCCCAACCGCAGCTCTGTAAGTCCACTAGTTACCGAGATACTCGACTTGAAAAACTGACTTATTTCTCCAAAAGTTCATATTTTCGATTTTACTCATCTTCGGCTAGAATATTGGCCCTAATGATCACCCCACGGTGAAAGTTACACAAAAAAAGTTATAGAGCAATTATTTAGCTTTAATCTAAGTACAGAACGAAAACCATAGGCCCAATAGATTTCTAGTTGTGGTCAAAGAACGAAAAGTTCGAAAAATCGGAGTATTCAATAAAGTGACCCAGACGAATTGCAGTCCTCTTATTCTATATACGTTAAAGAAAGAGGATAAATTACTGATTCATGATGATTATTAACGCATTTTATATAAATAGGTGTAATTTATGTGTTAGTGCATACCAATATATATGCGAAAGTAGGTATTGCTGTAAAAACAACGAAAGCCTCTTCGTTTGTTGGCACAGGTATTGGTCAGCCATTAAGGGATCGGGACTTCCGTTCGTAGCGAGGCCTTTTGTTGTGTGAAGGCATCCCCTCCCCTCCTCTCCCCCCTCACTCCGACTGGTAGCCCAGAGGGTATTCTGCCCTCCCTCCCAAACTTCTTGTCTCCGAGGTCTTCCTCACTGCACCCAGTCTGCCCTTAGAAACGGCCGTATTCTGGTATGTGAAGAACGTTTCAAGCAAAAAAGTCTAAATCTCGATCGTGGTCGTGTTTGAAATACTTTCTTTTTTCGGAGCAACCCCGTCGGTTGTTTGTTTCACGTGTCGCGAAGTACATGGAGACAGTGACAAAAACGCGGAATTCAGACGCTGATACAAGTGAGTCATAAACGTGGGCTTGAAGGGAAAATGAGATTTTTGTGCAATTTAAACGAAGAGACCGTACATGACGCATGCAGGAAGAGGTTCACTATGGAAGTAATGTCAAAGCATCTGTCTACCGAGGAGGAGCTGTTTCAGCTGCACGACCAACGTCTTCCCGTGGGGAACGTCTGAGAAGTGCGTCCGGTTCAAGGCGTCACATCATTGGAGATTGTTATTTCCTTTGTGCTGAAAAATTCTCCAAGGAATATTTCGAGAAGCAAATATGGAGCAAATATCTACGGGACTAAGACCATCAGCGAAACACTGGAAGTGGAAGAATCGATCGTGGAAAAAGCTAGACAAGCTGGTGAACGAGGATAGCGGATTCTTCACCGTGTTTCATGTGTAAGTGAACTTGTTGCTGCGGAGGGTAAGAACCACAATCATTGCTACCCAAAATTGCTTTCCTTTTCGCCATCTACTTCCCTCCAACGCTAAATTCACAATTCCTTGATGTCTAAAAATGTGTCCTACCAATCTATCCCTTCTTTTAGTCAAGGTATGCCAGAAATTTCTTTTCTCCCCAATTCTGTTCAGTACCTCCTCATTAGTTACGCGATCCACCCACCAAATCATCAGCATTCTTCTTTCCACACTGTTTATCGACCATGTTTCACTCCCATACAAGGCAACACTCCACACTAATGCCTTCAGAAAGAAGTTTCGTAAGCGTAAATTAATATTCGATGTTAACAAATTTATCTTTTTCAAAAACGCTATTCTTCCCATAGCCGTTCTACATTTTATATCCTTTGTACTGCGACCATCATGTGTTATTTTACTGCACAAGTAACGAAACTCATCTACCTCCTTTATTGTTTCGTTACCTAATCTAATTCCTTCAGCATCACTTCTTAGACAGCACTCCATTACCCTAGTTTTTCTCTTGTTAATGTTCATCTTATATACACCTTTCAGCACATTGTCCATTCCGTTCAATTGCTCTTTCACGTCCTTCGCTGTATCTGACAGAATTACTATGTCATCAGCAAAACGCAAGGTTTTTATTTCTTCACCCTGAACTTTAATTCCTTATCCAAATCTCTCTTTGCTTTCCTTTATAGCTTGCTCAATGCACCAATTGAATAGTATTGGAGACAGGCTACAACCCTGTCTTACTCTTTTCCCAACCATTGCATCCCTTTCATGCCCTTCAACCCTAACAACTGCTGTCTGATTTTTGTACAAGTTGTAAATAACCTTACGCTCCCTATATTTTACTCCTGCTTGTTTCAGAAGTTGATAGAGTTTATTCCAATCAACATTGTCAAAAGCCTTCTCCAAATGTACAAAAGCTAGATATGTAGGTTTGCCTTTTCCTAATCTATCTTCTAGGATAAGCCATAAAGTGAGTATTGCCTCTCGTGTTCCTACATTTCTCCGGAATCCAAACTGATCTTCCCTTAGATAAGCTTCTACCAGCTTTTCCATCCTTCTGTAAATAATTCGTGTTAATATTTTACAACCATGACTTATTTATTAAACTGGTGGTTCAGTAATTTTCACAACTGTCTGCACCTGCATCTCTTGGAATGGGGATTATAACAGTTTTCTTAAGGTCTGAGGGTACTTCACCTGTCTCATACATCTTACACACCAGGTGAAACATTTTTGTCATGGCTGGTTCTCCCAGAGACTTGAGTAGTTCTGAGGGAATCTCATCTATTCCAGGGGCCTTGTTTCGACTTAGGCCTTTCAGGGCCCTGTCAAATTCTTCTCTTAGTACAGCATCTCCTATTTCATCTTCATCTACATCCTCATCCCTTCCTGCAATATTGTCTCGAAGTTCATTTCCTTTGTAGAGCCCCTCTGTATACTCTTTCCACCTTTCAGCTTTCCCTTCTTTGCTGAGAACTGGTTTTCCATCTAAGTTCCTTATATTCATACAGCTGCTATTCTTGTCTCCAAATGTCTCTTTTATTTTCCTGTAAGCGGTATCTATTTTTCCCCTATTTAAACATTCTTCTACAGATTTGCATTTGCCTTCTAACTACTCCTGCTTAGCCATTTTGCACTTCCAGTCAATCTCATTTCTTAGACATCCGTACTCCATTTTGTCTGTTTCATTCACTGCATTTTTATATTTTCTCCTTTCATCAATTAAATTTAGTATTTCCTGCGATATCCAAGGATGTTTTGTAGGTCTTGCCTTACTACCAATTTTGTCCTGTGCTGCCTTCACTATTTATATCTCATTACTACCCTTTTCTCTTTTATTTACCCCCGTTTCTGTCCATTGTTGCCTAAAGCTCTCTCTGAAATTGTTAATAACTTCTGGTTCCCTCAATTTATCCAAGTTCCATCTCCTTATTTTCCTACCTTTCTGCAGTTTTTTCATTTTCAGTCTACAGTTCATGACCAATAAGTTATGGTCAGAGTCTATATCTGCCCCTGGGTATGTCGTACAATTTAAAACCTGGTTCCGGAATCTATGTCTTACCATTATAGAATCTATCTGGTACCTTCCGATGTCTCCTGGTCTCTTCTACGTATACAACTCTCTTTCGTGATTCTTAAACCAGGTGTTTATTATTATTAAATCATGTTCCGTGCAAAATTCTACCAGGCGACTGCCTGTTTCATTCATTCTGCCCAGCCGGCCGCGGTGGCCGAGGGGACTGAGGCGCTCCAGTCACAGTCTGCACGGCCACTACGGTCGGGGGTTCGAATCTCTCTTCGGGCATGGATATTAGTGCCGTCCTTAGTCTTAGCTAGTTCATAAGTAGTTTGTAAGCTTAGGGACTGATGACCCCTTAGTTAAGTCCCATAAGTTCTACAAACATTTGAACATTTTGAACATTCTGCCCAGTCCATATTCACGTACTATTTTCGTTCCCTTCCTTTTCCTACTACCGAATTCCAGTCTCCCATCACAATTAAACTTTCCGCTCCCTTAACTGTCTGAATAATTTCCTTGAACTCCTCATACATTTCTTCAATCTCCTCATCATCGGCAGAGCTAGTTGGCATATAAACCTGTACTACAGTTGTCGGTGTTGGCTTTGTATCTATCTTGACAATGATAATGCGATCACTGTGCTGCTCATAGTAGTTTACCCGCATTCCTATTTTCTTATTCATATCTCCAACTGATTTTGCATTTATAATCCTGTACTTACCTAACCAGAAATCCTGTTCATCCTGCCACCGAACTTCACTAATCCCCACTATATCTAACTTCAACCTATCTATTTCCCTTTATAAATTTTCTCATTTTCCTACCCGACTAAGGAATCTAACATTCCACGCTCCGATCCGTAGAATGCCAGTATCGTCTTTCCTGATGACAACGTCCTCCTGAGTAGTCACCGCCCAGAGATCCGAATGGGGGACTATTTTACCTCCGGAATATTTTACCCGAGAGGATGACATCATCATATTTTCATACAGTAGAGCTGCATGTCGTCGGGAAAAGTAACGGCTGTAGTTTCCCCTTGCTTTCAGCCGCTCGCAGTAACTGTATGGCAAAGCCACATTATCTGATGTTAGAAGGCCAGCTCAGTCAGTCATCCAGATTGTTGACCCTGAAACTACTAGGTTACCTCTTCAGGTACCACACGTTTGCCTGGCCCCTTTTAGATATCCCTCTGCTGTAGTTGTACCTACGGTACGGCTATCTGTATCGTTGAGGGACGCAAGACACCCCTCCACGGCAATGTCTATGATTCATGAAGTTTCTATATTACGTTTACTTATTTGTTGGCCTTTTGAAGTGATTGTACCTTTTATAAGTAAATCAGCTGTTGTTAATTTTATGTGCAAATTATTTGCAATTGAAAGTACGTAATAATAATTCCAAAACGATGTACAAATAGCAATATAGATGGGTGAAATCTCTTTATTATTTATTTAGATGACATCATTTAAAATTCTTTTGTTAATTGATGCAGTCATTTAGCTTATAATCTAATTCTGTAAATCAAATATAAGGGTCGCCACTACGTTTTTATTTTTTAAATATAAAAAAGTAGAAAAAAAGTATAAAGTACATTTACTATTGAGTGTCCCTAACTGAATGCAGTAGCGAGAAGCAAGTCTAGTTTTCTTTTCAATAATGACAATGGCTAGCAGTAGTTTTCACTCTCTGAGATTGAAATTATGTCCCCTGACCTATCTATCTATAGCAAAAAATTTCCTATAAAAATTAAATGAAAGGTGATTGCAATGAGGAAGGCACGCTTTTGAATAATCTCTGTATCCACTAAATCTTTTACAACTTAATGAGTACAACCCAAAAGTGACGAAGTGTTACATATATGAAAAAAGGAACAACGTCGATTATTAAAAAAATGAAAAAGTCAGTAAAATAAGGATATCAAAAACGGATAACTTTGGACTATTTAGAAAATTAAGTTTGATGCAAAAGTATTAAGATTTTGACTGGCTACAGTCAAGGAAGGGATTAATAAAGTCCATGAAGTACTAATAATCAAGAGAAAATTGAACCACAATTCTGATCCGGGTCTATATGAATCACTAATCCGTCCTCTCTAACACACAATAAGACCTCACTTATCAAGCACCATTGAATTGTCCTCGCACAGCAGATGCGTTGGCGTTACCTCGCCGTTTTCTGGAGAACAGCGATGGAGTGGGCGAGGAACAGCAGACGGCAGTGCAGTGTTGACGGCCGCGGTCGCCAATGTGGATAATGATACGGATAGTACGTGTTTTATCGAAAGAAAAAAGGCGACGCAGACGGGTGATATCACAGCAATGAACCAATACAAAAATAAAAAAAGTCTGTCGTTTGAAGAAAGTTAAGTTATCCTGATTACGAGTGGTCTTGCTGACAGCGAACACTCACTTCAGAATGTTTACTCGTTTCTATTACACTACGGTAGCCACATATTACACTACGGTAGCCACACAGAGCGATTCGACCGCAGGACACGAACACCTGACTATGCAGAGGGGACACAGAAATTACTCTAAGTTGCCACACACTGAACTAACTGGATACAAAATCAAACAGTTAAAAATCGAGAAGGCACCGACCTGGATTGGAGACCTGCTCCAGCCAGAATCTAAGTACAAGCACGAGCTAGTCAGGTGCCCGACCCAGGCCAGAGTAGTAGACAGTACGATCCGGCCAGGCGTCTCTCCCAATCCAGTCTGTTTCCCTCTCCACGAAGAAAGACAACTTCCAAATTTCCCCCTATAGCTCCTCCCATCGGTGACGTCAAGCCGATCACATAATTGACTCAGTAGCCTAACCAATGGGAACCGATTGCTATTGTTTAACTCTCTTAGCTCCGCCACCACGACACTATCCCACGCTACTCTCCGCACGTAGGCCAACCTTTCTGAGAATAACACAGAATTTCGGACCTCCAGAAAAATCACTTTAGAACGAGCGAGACGCCAGCCTCCCAGCACGAGAGCGCCGCACTGCCTTCCACAGAAATCGACCCCCGGCGATCCACGCAAACGCCAGCAGGCGCAGGGCGTCGGTGCACCATGAACTCGGGCGTGGCCTGTCGACGTCCGGGCCACTAGCGCGACCTTGACAGCCGCACGACATGCGGGCTTGCTGCGCAATGCTGCTCTGCTACACAAAAAACGTCCTTCCTGGCCACACAGGCGTTCCCAGACATGCGCTTTCTCCACTGTCTGCTTTCTGCCCCCCTGAACTGGGCGCCCGGCTGGCGTCGGCACAAGCCTTAGTTCTCTTCGTCTGAGAACTCTCCGCAAGCTACCCCCGTCCCCCTCCCATTACGGACCTTTTTAGGCCCGGCGCACACTTGACGCAGCAGAGGCAGAGGCGAGGCGCAGGGCCTCTGCTGGTCAGCGCAGGCAGAGCAGGGCAACAGCACGTGCTGCATGTCCACTGCAAACCTCTCCATGCAATCAGATTTAATTCCTGGATCTCCTTCAAAACTCAGTTAATTTGTGTGTGCGTGTACGCGCGTGTGTGTGTGTGTGTGTGTGTGTGTGTGTGTGTATTCTGATAGAGTATAAGAGCACTGCAAGGCCTGTTGAGCAACAGGCAAAAGTGACGAATACATGCTGAACTTCTCTGGTCCATGGAAGCTCATTTTAAGCTCTTGAGCTATTCCGACTATACAGACGACAGTTCAAAGAGAGTCACATGCTGAGTAAGAAGGACTTAACACAGAAGAAAAATAGTGTGACACGTCATACCCACTAAAGATAAATTAGGGATATGTTTTACGAATTTAATTAAAGTCAGATTTATTTTTCTTTCATTTCTTTTATAATTCAGTGAAACAAGTGTCACAGCAAATTCAATAATTGAAAGAACCTTTATACAACTGTCATATTTAATCATGATTGTGGCGCAGTATATACGATCAGAAACACTTTTCTTCTCGGTGACACCTGGTATGCTTTTCATGTATGTTAGATTGAAAGATATATTGATATGAAAAATTTTGCAAATCATAGTTTTCTTGTTTAACTGAATTTGCACGCAAAGTGATTCCTTACTTAGGTCTTTATTCGTAGCTCTTCCATGCTCCTGAGTACTAAGATACTGACGTTTGCTTTTTTCTTCTTCTATGACGGCAGCTGTGCATGTACATGCAGTATTTTATTACATTGCATTCCTATTTTGTCTCTGTCATCATTTCTAATGATAATTACCTTCAGCAGCCATTATATTTGTTAGTAATTAGTGAAGCTAATGCTAATACTTTTGCAAATGTTGAATTTCTGAACGTAGTATAGAATTCAGGTTGAGAAATACTGACGAGAGACGTTTCTAGCATCATCTATGGTTTAGCAGTGAGCTGAAGCTCCACGAAGGGGTAGACATTGTGTTTCAAGAAATTGAAGAAAGTCCCTGACAGTAAAAAAAAAAAATCTTTGCACGTCCCTTCTGGTTTCGCCGAACTTATTATTCAGTAGTAACGGGAATTTTAGTTTATATAGTGCTTTCATGCTTGCCACAAAGTTTACTGAAACCAGAGACTATAAACCGTAAAATACACAATCAGCATCTTCGATTTATGAATCTCGGTGTCTTTCTATTTCAGTAAGTTGTTCGTTTCCAGTTTGGGTCTGTATCGGCAGCATACGAAGAAGGGAGACACGAGGCAGCTCCGCACTCGGCACAGCAGGCGGCAACAGCCGAGCGTGTGCCGCGTAGCTGCCGACCGCATCGCGTCAAACGTGTATCTCACGTATTTTCTCGAGAATCGAAAGAGATATAGCTCTCCGTCCACCGTTAAAAACAATTTCGATATGTTAGCTACATTTCGTTCGCAGTAATGTATAATTTAAAATGCAGCAAACGCAAACTAGCCAGCGACTACTTTTTTCACTGCAAACTCTTAAAAATATGCGCGGCGTTGTACTTTAGTTTTTACTATAACAATAACTATGTACAATAACGAAAAGACAACCTCCCCAACGTCATGCGGTGGCTTTTGCCTATATGATACAGAAAAATAATTTTTTTTCCTAGTGAGTAGTTTCTGCAAAATCGATTTTGGAAGCTGCGTTAGCGCAAAACACGCACAAATAGGAAAATATCATTTTTAATTTTTTTACGCAGAAAGTAAAAGTGTTACAAAGAAACTAAATACAGAGAAGGATGAAGCTTATATTCGTCTACATAAAACAATTTTTTTCGAAGCATATGGGATGACTTGAAATTTCACTTTGCGACAGAGGTGGAACAGAAGCGCAGGAAAACTGTGCGCCTCGGACAACCGGACAGAGGCGAGACCGAGCAAACGCCTGCCCTCCGCCTCGGCTGCGTTAAGTGTGCGGCAGGCTGCCCCATTAGAAAGCATGCGTTACAGACGGACGCAGCACAGGCAGAGCAGAGGCAGAGGCGAGGCCTCCGTCCATCTTTGCGTGCAAATGCATTTAAACAAGGAAACTATGATTTGCAAAATTTTTGATATCGTTATATCTTTCAATCTAAGATATATGAAAAGCATACCAGGTGTCACCGAGAAGAAAAGTGTTTCTGATTGTATATACTGCGCCACAATCATGATTAAATATGTCAGTTGTATAAAGATTCTTTCAATTATTTGCTGTGACACTGAATTATAAAAGAAATGAAAGGAAAATAAATCTGACTTTAATTAAATTCCTAAAACATATCCCTAATTTTTCTTTAGCGGGTATGACGTGTCACACACTATTTTTCTTCTCTTTTAAGTCCTTCTTACTCAGCATGTGACCCTCTTATATCTACTAGGTTGCTGTTTACAGTTGGTTTCAAAAAATACTTCAGTGTTTGCTATTTAACCACCCTTGTACATGATAAAAGCTGTATTTCCTTTATCAGCTTTAACAACTATTGCATCATTGTTTCTAAGTTTCTTATTAATTTCATTAATAGTGTTTTGGTCAGAGGGGAAGTTCTTACTTCTAGACTTTACATTTTTATCTGTAATGTCATTCATTTTACATGCCACTTTTGTCTGTTCTTTCCTATCTATTTTAAGTGAGTCAAGACCTAATTTAACACTAGAATAAGTTCTACAATGTTGGTTTGATTGATTGCAGGTTTGATATTACATACATTTTAACCCTTTTTTCTAGCAAATCGGATTTTCGTCATTAGAATCAATGTTAGTTTTATTGACAGTTCTGCTATAAAATTCAAAGCTTGGCTACAGCACTGCGTGGCTGCGTCTCATTTATGCCATGTCCTACCACTGAGTTGAAAGGCTGTAAGGGCGTACAAAAAAATTTTCTCTGCCACGTCTGATTCCCGTGCCGGTTGCGGCACCAAAAATGTTCAACTCTGAAAATGTGTAGTTTGCGTTACCGGTGAGTACTATTGTGTGAGATTGTTATCAGTTGTACACACGTTTCCTTCTGTTCTGCATGATGCATTTGTCTCGGAATTGTATGTACAGCCCGCATCGGCTGTGTACTTCTTTGTTTATGCAATATTTCCACAAGTGTTTTTGTTACCTGAGTTTGGGCTTTTAAAATGTTATTTTTAGACGCAACCATTTGTATACCTTTAATGCTAGACGCATCTGTTGAATCTGTACTAGTATAGTCAGTTTGTACCTTATCCTCCATTGTCTGTGTTAATTCTGTTCATAAATTTTCTAACAGATCTTTAGTTTTCGTTTCAATCTTAGTAATACGTTAGCCATATTTTCTTAATGCGGATTTCGCAATATTTATTTATTTATTATTATTATTTTTTGTTCTGCAAAGATCTGTTATCCCGTACGTGTTGTTTCCTTTGTAATATTGTCTACTTTTTTATTCACTTTGTTGACTTCCAGCTGGACAATGTTAACATTAGTACGTAACTCTTTATGATCTTGCATCAAAGCTTCAATAATGTCGCAAGACTTTTTTGCGTCATTATTGATTTTTGTGATTTGCTCGTCAGTCTTAGCCATACTGCTTTCCTTTTGTATTATTATCTTGTTCTCAACCTTTGCTCTGAATTTTTCTATCTGTGTTTTAAAACCTGTCGTCATAATTTGCTCTGATTTTTTAAATCTATGTTTTGAAAACTAATACGTGTTGTTTTAACAACTGAAACAGCTCTGTCGTATTTGTGGGCACAGCGTTATTTTTTGTCACTGCTTTTGATTGTGACCTACTATTAATGAATTTAGCAATTGCGTCATTCGCAGAGCCATGCAGTGGCACCTGCAAACCTGCGTATTGCGCCTGACCTTGTCCTACAACATTTTCTCCGTGTTCAGTAGCAGTAGCGTCAATTACTGTGCCACTGAGTGTCACGAATAACTCCGCGGTCTCTAACGTTTACCGTTGACAACATGCACATATTGCAACTGTGTGCCTTCCACGTCTTCCACTATTGTGTCCTCACCCGCTGCTCGTTTCTTCGTGACCATGACACACGCATGTTCTGTGTTTGAATACAATGAACGTGCGTCATATTCACCATCTCGGGTTCCTTCTGTTCTACCAATTTCAGTCATGGAGGTGTCGATATTTGACTCAGAACATGCCCTCCTTGCAACGTTACTGTATGTTCCGAAATCTCCATATTTTCCCCTACTCTATATACACCTGACAATGCTACATCTATTTTATCCACCCCTAACTTTTCTATTGTCCGCCATCTTATCGCCCTGCACCTGCAACTGACGTAACTTCCGCGCTTGCTACCTAGTCAACATATGATCGTAGCCTCCTTAATCAAATAATACAATTCCTTGAGACAACAAGGTATTAAACATAAGGGAAGGCATTGAATTAAAATTTATGCTGTGGCCGGGATTCGAACCCGGGAGTTCCTACTTATTAGGTAGGTGCTTTAGACCACTCAGCTAACACAGCGTTGCAGACTGTCTTAAAGCACGTCTCCCTACAGACCACATACTTTAATTCTGCCTCATGTTCCCTGTGAAATGCGTATCAAATTGCCAGGACTCTCCTACATTGGAATAACACCCCAGAAAAGAACGCGAATAGGAACTATCCCGCTTTGTTCTGTTCCTCAGGCCGAGGTGATATAAATATCAAGAAATAATACAATTCCTTGAGACAACATTGTCTTGTTATATACCAAAGGTATTAAATATAAGGAGAGACACTGAATTGAAATTTATGCTGTGGCTGTGATTCGAACCCGAGACCTCCTACGTACTAGATAGGTGTTTTACACCACTTAGCTAACACAGGGAACACGAGGCAGAATTAATGTATGTGGTGTGGAGGGAGACGTGCTTTAAAACAGTTAGTGTAGATGTTTTGGCTGCAAAGCTGTGTTAGCTGAGTGGTGTAAAGCACCTACCTAGTAAGTAGGAGTTCCCAGGTTCAAATCTCGGCCACAGCATTAATTTAAATTCAGTGCCTCTCCTTATGTTTAATAACTCCTGAATCAATTCCATCAATGAATACATATCTACAAAACTGACAACCCACTTACCAGATGGATGAACCAACAAAGCAACGCTGAAATACTTTGTCAGCTGCACCTGTGCCACAACTATACACGCAAATGACTCAATAACAGACAAATATTTTAGTGCTCAGCAACTACCTTCCCAAATGATATCACGCGACTCTCACTGTACTCAATTATAATGCGTGTACGTTACCAATATTTATCATTCAATTGAACTACCAAAAGAAAAAAAAATTGTAACATAACAATGCGCGACCCTCACTTTCACTGATTGGTATGTTAGGGACCTGTGCTATCCTGGCAGGGTCGCCATTTTCTGAACCTCCACGCTTCGGTTGTCAGCAATATTTGTCAGACGGTTTTTATCCCACCTAGTAATTGGCGCAAGGATTGATCTGCTACGTACTTAAATGTGATTTGCAGAGCATGCTGTGTACATGCAGATGTACCCTAAAATGATTGGCTCTGCAGCTGGAACAAATTTACCGTACAAATTTACATGTACCTTAAACGTCAGAAAATAGTGCATGTTTCAGTTGAAGACAGATAAGTGATCCTCAAGTGTGCTCAAAAGATCCGAACAACCAGTCCTGTAAGTTTAAAAAAAAAAAAAAAAAAAAAAAAAAAAAAAAAAAAAAAAAAATGATTACTGGTAAGTGACCTCACCGGGTACGGGAGTGGGGTATTGCCATTGTTTCAGTAAAGAAACAGTAAAGAAAAAGATTAACTATTTACTGAGAGATAAGAAACGTATTTATTACCTTTAAAAAATCAGAAATAAGAGCAGGATGTGAACATTAAGCAATAGAGAAGAGGATAGAATACATAGTATCGCACTGATAATCGAAACCACAAAGGAAAGAAAATAATAATCAAAAGACGAAAACTAGTTTGAGTGTGTATGGAGAGCCACGCCTACAAGTGATGTTGCCGCCGTGATGTCAAGAATAATGATGTACTGGCGTTTGCGTGACCCCACCTACTCGAGATATATTTTTAGCGTTGCGTAGCGGCTGACAAATACCGTGTCTGCCAGCAGCTGGCTTTTATGAGAGCCGCCGACAGTCGCCACTCGCAATCGTCTGCAAAACTGTGGACTGGCAAGGCGTCGAGCCCTGTGTGCTGGTGCTTGAGTCACACGTTACGCCGGCCGACCACGGTGAGCCGCTTAAGAAATCTCCGCCCTTGGCGGCATGCACGGGGAAGACAGAGCAGTCTCTCGCTGGTCTGCTGCTTGCCTGCTTCTCACACACCCGCAAACAAGCTGCAACAGTCCTGCAGTAGCCAATAAGAGGTGCCGTAGCGACGCGAGGGCTGCAAACATTTTGGCCTCGGCCAACGAAACCGTTTCTGTACTCGCCGCGAGTGACTGCTTTCGCGCTTGCGCTGTCTTGCTGGCTCCCACACGCCGCAGCGGCGGCTAGCAGAGCGGGTGAGGCGGCCGCGACGTCAAATTAAAACCAATTATCTATTGTGGGCATCCGCAGCTGTACACTTGAAACATAATGATGGAAAACATTTCAGCTGTATGGTGTCTTTTTTTTTATGAACCAACTAGATTCGTGGCATTAGAGCCACATCATCAGGGTTATCCATACCTGCCAACTTTTACGGTTTACCCGTAAAATTTACGGAAATTGCATCATTTTACGGTTTTACGGATGGTCTGTGTTATTTTACGACTTGCACAAAAAATTGAAACGTTAACGTTCGATAATCACACCACATATGTTCAATCTATTGTTTGTGTGGGTTGAAGATACGTCTATTCACTGATCTGATCGGTACTTTTAACTCTGATGTTCGTGACGCCGTGTTCTGTGGTGACGCCATTGGAATTGAATTTAAAGGCGGGATAACAGTTCTTCAAGTTTTGTGTGAATCTCAGGTGTCGACGCTCTGCAAATTCAAAGAAGTGCTGATGAGTCAGTTATTGGCATTCAGACCTAGGACATACTTATCGATTTCCAGGATAGAGATAAATACCATTTCTTTCCATCAATGAGGAACTACTTCTTTACGTGCCGCCTGTGACTAAATAACTACGTTTGCACTCAAGGTGAGACAAAATTGAAGATCCACAGTTTTCTTCCAGTCCTTTTTTCTTGGTAAAGTTTTCCTTTTATGCAGGAGGGAAAATTAGGCTATAGTCGAACTAGCATATCATTTGCAGTGTATGTTATTATTTCTTGCCTTTACACAAGTTTTATTGTGTAAAACCTTTCTCAGCTATATTATATCTGCTTAATTTATCAAGGAAGTCCGGTCTTGTATGCTCTAAACCAATATTCACCGTGGTGACTGCTATTTAACGTGGATTTCTTCTCGGTTATTATGACAGCTTGAACAATGACCTATGACGTATGTAGATAAGATTACATTATTGTATTTTTTAACCCTGAAAAAATCATTATTTTCGTCAGGCCGGACTATGTGGAAGATATTTCCCAGATTTTTTTGCGGCACGTGAGTTTTACTGAAGGCCTTTTTCAAAAGTTGGCAGGTGTGGTTATCTGTATACAAAGAAGAGCAAATTCCAGTAACAATCGCGTTATGCTATTTTACATTTGGGCTATAGATAAGAAAACTGTAGGAGAAAGTACTCACAAGTTGTTTCATATTTTTCTCTCTCAATGGACTAGACGGACCCAACTTTCTCTGGTTCTGTTCCATAAAATGATAAATATATGGGATTGCCTGAGTTGAAATAATGTGGAAATGGTAAATAAGAGAAAATTAAGCGTACATACCGGTGGCGGTTGTGCGCTGGGGCGACCGTCGTCAACTACGTGGTGCTCGTGACAGAGCTGGTAGGCACGTCACAAGTGCGCATGCGCGAAAATCAAACAGCGTGAGGCGGTTAGCGCCAGCCGGCCGCGGTGGCCGAGGGGACTGAGGCGCTCCAGTCACGGTCTGCACGGCCACTACGGTCGGGGGTTCGAATCCCCCCTCGGGCATGGATATTTGTGCCGTCCTTAGTTGTAAGTAGTTCATAAGTAGTTTGTAAGCTTAGGGACTGGTGACCCCGTAGTTAAGTCCCATAAGCTATTTGAACATTTGAATTTTTGGTTAGCGCCAGGGGGGCGCAGTAAGCGATGCGCAGTAGGAAACGCGTTTTCGCCGTTCTGCGCATGACGTCACTGTGGGACACCTGGGAGCAAAACACGATTGCTAACTCGTGTGCGTGTTTGTGTGTGTTACCATTTCTGCTGTATTTGCTTAACCTCTCATTCCCTCGTTATGAATTCTGCTTTGGAAAAATTAAAATTCGGTGTTTTCTGTATTAATACAGTGCACTAAAGATCAAAATACGTGTTTTAAAAGTTTTGATCGCACTATTGATTTTCTATGTCTACAGGCTATGTAACACAAACTACAAGACGGACAGATTAATGTCTCAAAAGTGGCTAAACGCCGTACCAAGCGGCAAAATGTCGTACTTACAGCATGTTATTCATCAACAATGCGACTTCAAGGATTGATACACAAAATACGGTATAAATCAGCTTTTAATACGTTTTTGTCGAGGAACAACACTGGGAAGTAAAGGGTTAAATAGTTTGTTTCACTTCATAGTTTGGAAGTAAAAAGTTCATAGTGGAAAGTATATTGATTTCCCGAGTGCTTGTCGCGCATGCTATAATTTCTGCTGTAATTCTTTGAAATACTTCTGTTATTAATATGAATAAATTTTAATTCAATGCTTCACATCTATCAATAACTTCTTTTATTATTTATACAGTGCCAGGCTGTGCTATTATGGGTTGTAATCCTCATAGCGGGAACGCAAACGGAACTGAGATGAAACGTTAAAAGAAAGTGTGGCTCTCGAAGTGCTACAGGAAGGACAATGTAAATGTTGCACATTCTCGAATACGCTCCCGGCATTTCAATGAAACCGATTATGTAAGGGATTTACAGTCAGAGTTCTTTAATTTGCCACGAAAAAAAGTGTTTGAAACATTCCTGTTCTTTTAAAGTCAGCAGTTCATATTAAAGAAATTGTTGATATGTTTGTGATTTGATATGTTACTGATACGTATCGCGTAAATCTACGATAGAATATGACCCAGCACTCTTAACTGGAATGTTTTGCAACAGAATAGCACTTTGCATTTAAGGAAGAAACAATTTCTTTAGTTAAAAGCTTTATATAAATGCACATTCCGTGCCATACCGGACTAAGCCTGTGCAGGCCGTTTGGGAGCGCGCAGTCCCACAGTGACGTCACAGCGCCAGCCAATGGCAGAGCAGAGCGCTTACTGCCCAACCTTACATTTATTAACCTTGGTTAGCGCTTCGAAACAAGTATTGTAGCAGAGGACGTTGGGCTACGTCTTTACAGATTACAAAAAATTGTTCTTAACGATATAGTACATTTCATCTCTATTTTACATCGTTAACAAGAAGCCGACATATAAAATATAGATTTATTGAACACAAGTTTCAGTTTGGTAATAAAATGATACCACATCAATTATATCTTACATTACTCTATTACATATTTATAGTTTAAATAGTGCTTCAGTAGGCTCTCTTTGGGTATTCGACATGAAGACTGCATGCCTTATGTATTATTATTATTCAGACAATCAAAATTTGCTAAGATGTGGCGATGGCGCAGCTCAAGTTGTCCGTTGAGCGTGTGCATTGGGGGACGCTTCTTGCATCTTAATATTTCGATATTTTCCAGAATATTAAGGTTTTGTCCCTTTCTTTCCCTGTGGAGAATTTTTAAATTATTTTGTAAATTTGTACTGGAATGCCCCTCTTCCTGTAAATGTTTGCTTAAGGCAGACTTGGAGTTAGCAAGATTCGTGTGTTCTTTAAATCTTGTGCAGAAACTTCTGCCTGTTTGTCCAATGTATCTCATGGGACAGATATCACACCTTCTGCAATCGATCCCACCAATATTGTATTTAATTATTAATAGAAGTTTCTTTGTGCCTATACTTCTTCCCTAGCTTATGTGGTATGAAAAAAGCTGGTTGTACATTTTTATTACGTAATTGTCACCCCACTTTTTCCGAAATTTTACCAGAATCTGGAATACGGTGATACGTCATGTCTTGTGTGAGAGACTCTGCATTATTAAAACGTGCGTGCGTCTAGCCTGCGCGCTCCAGCCAGTTGGCGTGCATCAGACGCAGTTGACTTCTCCGAGTACAATTTAACAGATATGATGTGTGTGGTATCAAATTAATCTAAAAGACGAGTCGAATACTGTTATGCGTATGACGTAGAACGAGGTCAGAAATTCAGGACTCTGTAAATCTGAATAAAAAACGTTACAATATATGTACTGGGCGCGTTACCTCACCTGGTGCCCTAACTGTTACAAATAGGCGTAAACCATTAACTGAGGCTAAGATGTACAACCGTAGGCTAGACCACGTTTTGGCTGTTGTACCAGTTACAGAGGTGTAAAACTGGTAAATAGAAATGTTTCGGAATAGTCAAATGTAGGGGAACTTAATAGCCTTATACAACCGCTCTCTTAAAGAAGGATCTGTACCAAAAGATTGGAAAGTTGCACAGGTCACACCTATATTCAAGAAAGGCAGTAGGAGTAACCCACTAAACTACAGGCCTATTTCATTGACGTCAATTTGCAGCAGGGTTTTGGACATATCCTGTATTCAAATATTATGAATTATCTCGAACAGAATGATCTATCGATCTAAGGTCAACACTGATTTAGAAAATATCGTTCGTGCGAAACACAAATAGCTCGTTACTCACACGAAGTGCTGAGTGCTATCGACAAGGGATCGCAAATCGATTCCGTATTTCTTGATTTCCAGAATGGTTTTGATACCGTACCTCACAAACAGCTTTTAATCAAATTGCGTGGTTATGGTATATCGCCCCAAATTTGCGATTGGATAGGGGATTTCGTAGTAATCGATGGTAAGGCATCGACTAAAACAGGGGTGATACCGGGCGTTCCACAGGGTAGTGTTACTGGTCCTCTGCTGTTCCTTATTTACATAAACGATTTAGGGGAAAATCTAAGTAGCTCTCTTAGGTTGTTTAAAGATGACGCCGTCATTTACCGTCCAGTAAAATCATCTGAAGATCAAAACCAATTGCAGAACGATCTGAATAAGATATTACTATGGTGTAAAAATTGGCAATTAACTCTAAATAATGCGAAGTGTGAAGTCGTCCCCATGAGTACCAAAAGAAATCCATGAAACTTTGTTTACAAGATAAATCAATCAAAAGTAAAGGCCGTAAACTTCACAAAATATCTAGGAATTACTATTACTTCAGACGTAAATTGGAAAGAACACGTAGATAATGCCATAGGAAAGGCGAACCAGAGACTGCGTTTTACTGGCAGAACCCTTAAAAGATGCAACAGAACTAGAAAAGAAACTGCATACAGTACGCTTGTCCTTTCAGTTTTTGGAGTATTGCTGCCCAGTGTGGGATCCTTATCAGGTGGGTTTGACGGAAGACATTGAAAGAGTCAAAAGAAGAGCAGCTCGTTTCGTATTGTCACAATACAGGGGAAACAGCGTTACGGAAATGATACAGGATCTGGGATGGGAATCATTACAACAACGGCGCATATCGCTGCGGCGTGGGCTACTTGCGAAACTCCAATCGGCGACATTCTCCTCCGAATGTGAAAATATATTGTTGACTCCCACTTACATAGGTAGAAATGATCATCAGAATAAAATACGAGAAATCAAAGCTCGAACAGAGAGATTCAGGTATTCTTTCTTCCAGCGCGCTATTCGAGAATGGAATGGGAGATAAATAGAATAATGGTGGTTCGATGAACCCACTGCCAGGCACTTAAATGTGATTTGCAGAGTATCCCATGTAGATGTGGATGTAGACAACCGACCATTACCTCAAAATGTTGAATGTTTGGATATTTATGGGACCTAACTGCAGTGGTCTTCGGGCCCTAAACTCACAAACTCAAATTAACTTATCCTAAGAACAACACGCACACACACACACACACACGCCCTAGGGTGGACTCGAACCTCCGACGGCGAACTGCCGCACGCGCCACAGCGAGATGCCTCGGTGCGCACGGCTGTTGTGCCTCCCCTAGCTGAACCACGCGTCCTTACACCTCAGAGTTTAGCAGTAGCCGCCCCCTACCTGCTGTCTGCAGCTCACTTATCTCGCTCCTGTTGCAGGTGACGTGCACGGTGCGCGCGACCGGCCGCCGGCGCACCATCCCGGTGATCGTGCGCGTCTCCGACGTCAACGACAACGCGCCCGTCTTCGTCGACACGCCGTACGAGGTGTCCGTGCCCGAGGTGAGCTGCCATCTACACTCCACTCCACTCACTTTCACATCTGCACGTCTCGTATGCGCTGTTCAAAAAGATGGCAGCACATAAGACAGTATACATATTACTCAAAGGAACCCTAATCAGGGACCCAATAATTAAAACACAACAACATCAAAATACGCAGACAACACAATACACGTTATCTTGGTGTCCAGTTGGACGAACGCTTGACCTTTAATGTACATATACGACTGACGACAGACAGGGCCACCAAGGTGACTCAGAAACTTGCCAGGCTAAACACCACAACGTACAGACTATCTACACAAACACTACCTACATACCACATAGCGCTCTTCGAGTCAGTAATCTGCTTCGCGGCCAGTTCATGGGCACAGCGTCTGGCACTACATACCAACATTGCCACTGTTAGGAAAGGTCAAAGAAGTGTCCTGTTAAGGCTAACTGGAGCCTTGAACACTACCTCGGACGAAGCACTCTGCGTGGTACTGGGGATACCACCAACAGACCTTACCATACGAGTAAGAGCTGCTATGTTCTGGCTGAAGGCGGGGAAATACGACGAGGTCCACGAACTTGTTGGACAAGAGATAACAGAACGGAGGCAACTAATTAAATGGAGAATGGACACATGGCAAAGGGAATGGGAAAACTGCGAGCAAGGAAGACGTGTCTATGACTTTTTCCGAATATAAGGGAACGTCTTCGAATGGTTCATATGAATCCCAGCCGGGGTATGATCCACTTCCTAACGGGACACGGCCCCTACCCCACACACCTCACACGTGTTGGTCTCAGTGACAATGCATGCTGTACGTGTGGAGAAATTGGGACCCCAGAACACACTGTCATACACTGTCAGCTCTACAAAACACACACTCACACTATGTTTGACACGACTAAAGACCTAAACGAACTAATACGAGAAAAGAACGGATGGGACATAATGAACAGGCTCACGGATGAAGTCTCACTACGAAAAAAAGCCAAGTACACGCAGAACGTAAGACGTAATGCAACACGAAACGCCCACAACAGAAGACAAAACACTTGTGATGGATCTGACACTGAAAGCGCAAACAGTACAAATTACACCACAGATGACAGTCCCGACACAGAGGACGATATAAACACATGTGAAATGTAACCTACAGATATAGCCAATCAAAAGAGTCTCAAAATGAGAAAACTCCAGGATGGCAGGGCTCGAAGTAAATTCAGAGGCCTCCCACCCTGTACTTTCCACTCTTATTCTTCAGACTGTCACTCAAACCAATCTTTCCTATCTTCTATTATTCTCTAAAATAGTTGATGTTTTTAAGTTGCCTTTCCATTTTCCTTATGATAAGTTTTTACGCTTTTCTTTGTATTTTTTATCTAATTACTGTAAATGTATAAAGAAAATAATGTATCACAGTGCATAAATGTATCACATAGTTATTGTAATCACGACCAGCTATATCCCAAAGGCAGCTGGACCGAAACAAGGGCAAATAATAAATAATAATAAATGTTCAAAAAGTCTCTCCGCAGTAGTGTACGACTGTTAACCGCGCGTGCCTTGTGCCGCAGCGAGTATACCGCAATCAATATTCATTTCAGTAAACAAGTAGATGCCTTTAACGTGGAGTTAAATGTCCTCGTTAAGTGCACTACGTTTGTCATTGCCAGATACACCTCTCGTTTGCTAACCTGGAGAAAACGAGAGAGTGCGATATATTTCGACTATGTTCGCAATAGAACAAATGAAGGTGCCGTCTGAATAAACTGCTGTCCGCCATATTTGACAATCAGGAAAGAGGTTAGTAGACAGTTGTTATTTGGCGCTATGGCAAACAAACGTGAAACAAGCTCGAATTTTACAAGTTAGTGGGAGAGTCTTGTGTCCTTAATAGAAAAATGTTACACATTGGAATTAAAAAGAAAGAAAAGAAAAAACCGACGGAAGGAAAAGGAAGCGACATTGTGACAAATTAGTTCAATGCTATCCATGGAACATGTAGAACAGCAAAAGTGCTGCCAAGTGCGTAGTACCTTAGTGCAAGCAATAACTTCCATATAGGCGAAACTGCACCGTTCCTGTAGATCGCAGGAAGAAATCACATTTTAGGCCTTACACTAGACGCAACAAACGTAAGTAAATACTAAATTAATAAGCTTGCAGACATAATGTATTGTTTTCTATTACGACTGATAACGTACAAAATACGTAACTATCAGTTGGACTCTTCAGATGGTCGTGAAGTCTTTCATGCAGCGTTTCCAAAGTCACTTTTCTAAGACGAAATCGAGTAACAAATTTTGCATCATCCTAGCATTCAAAATGATTTGGACGAACATAAATACGTCTAGGACGCCTTATAGGAGAAATGACCTCCAGGCAGTCCAAAACATTGACATCGTCGTAATTTTCAACCAAATTTTTTATTCCAGTCATTTTCATCATACCGATTCTCACTTAACTAGTCGTTACCCGTAAGTTTGTATTTTGATATCTCGAAAATAATTTTAAGGTTATGTTGCATATCTGCAATATATCAAACTGATCTAATCGCTACTGACATGGATGGGGCGAGAAATATGACGATACAATTTTCCAATGAAGCTGCTTTCCACACTAGTTTTTCATAAATGTAGTGCTTCTGTTATTTTGTTCGATAAATCGGTCTTTATCACGTGAATAGTTTATATTGCGGAATTTTAGCGCTTTGGAATCCTGCCATTCTCATACAGATTCTAACTTAACTGGTCGTTAAGAATTTTACTCGGCCAGTTTGAGGTCTTTTAACGTCAGGTTAACTAATAACGAAACATTGACAAACGCAATTCTCCGTTAACGACAAGTTAAAATCTTAACTGGAAGTTAACGAGACATTGACAAACCGGCCTTAAATGTTGAAAGTGCCCGCCTTGTTGTTGAATACACAATTCAATTCGTCTAACAATGTTTGGAAGCGCAAGTTGTAACATTTCTTGTGTAACAGAAGCGGTGAGAGTGGAATTTGCAGTTTTCAATTCCTCGACGCATTTTGAGCGCTTTTTATAGACAGTTGCTTTCGCTTTTCCGCGATTTCCCTAAATCACTCCAGACAAATGTCGGGATGGTTCCCTTCAAAGGGAACGGCCGATTTCCTTCCCCCATCCTTGTCCAAAAATCCGAGCGTGACCTCCGCCTCTAATTACCACGCTGTCGACGGGACGTTAAACCCGAAGCTTCCTTCCTTCCTTCAGCACGAAGTGGTTTTTCGTGAAAACGCAATGGATTTGCAGTACTCCAGATAAGACAATTTTGCGATTTCATGTACCCAGATGAATGAAATCACGCCTCATCAGTGAAGAAAAGTTTCATTAAGACTAGCCATTCCATTTTGTTGAATGAAATTTTTGAACCATTGACAATAATGCAGTCTCTTGCAATGATCAGTAATTTTCAATCCTTGGACGACTGTCATTTTGTATGGTAAATTTTCTAATAATTCCCTTACAGCAGTGTGCGCCGTTCCCACACTAACATCGACTTCCTGGGCGAGTCTTCTTACTGACTTATTCGGACTCGTGGACATTTTCCCAAAAATATCGGGTAGTTTATCCTCGGACAAAACGCTAGGACGACCACTTCTCTGTGCATCTGCCACGGAACCCGTACTTCGAAATTTATTATTCAGATCACGCACAGTATAGCAATGTGGGATTGTTGTGTCTGGGATAACTGAAGCCGGCCGCGGTGGCCGAGGGGACTGAGGCGCTCCAGTCACGGTCTGCACGGCCACTACGGTCGGGGGTTCGAATCCCCCCTCGGGCATGGATATTTGTGCCGTCCTTAGTCTTAGCTAGTTCATAAGTAGTTTGTAAGCTTAGGGACTGATGATCCCGTAGTTAAGTCCCATAAGTTCTACAAACATTTGAACATTTTGATTTGGAAAACTGAATTAAATGTTTGGCGAACTCAAATTGTGTATTTAATGCCAGCTTTTATCACTTGTTCCACTAAAAAACACGCCTTCTACAAGGTTAGCTTTTTAAAAGTGAGAAAAACGAAGCAAACGAAGAAAGCAAGTGAACTTAAACGTTAACATCAACACGCGACACATACCAGCGGTACTGCTGGTGCTGGTCGAGATGAACGAAACAGTCGAACGTTTGTAGAGTCCGTCTGAAGGGAAGGCCAACAAGCGTACGGCACGCCGGAGACACTTTCTGAACACGAGAAGATGCAGAGGGTGGCAAACTAAACGAGGGCCTCGTTTTATTTTGTTTTCTTAACGTTTTCAACCTACGAATGCACCGCTGGGACATCAGACGAGTCACAGATGAGCAGTCTCTGTCGTTGCCGCATTCGTGACTGGGTTCTCTCCCGAGCTGCAGTCACACGAACAGGAGCGCGTCGATCACCTCTCCCGCCAAGTGCCAGTTCCCAAGTGACCGATGTCTTTCCGTGGTGGCCACGAGCGGGGTTGCAGCAGAGGGCGCTCGTGGCTGTCGTGAGAACGCCGCGCTGTGTGTGCATGGCGGCGCGCGGCGAAAGTAGGTGGCGCGCACTTTGTACTTGTGCGACACCACAGTTACAGCTTGTTTTAAGTTAGCACCACCGGTAAACCTACGGAACTGTCACTGTCCGATTTTTCTGACCAGGTGTTGGTTGCTGTAAACCTTCAGATCGAAGAACAAAGAACAACAGGGACAGACATGAAACTGTCAGGCTTTGTATCCATGTTTTCAGATCCAAATTTCAGAAAAAACGGAGAAGGACACTTCCGTAAGTTGATTTGTGAGACACGATGAGAGTGCACGCCTGATGTAGGAAGCTAGGACGTCAGCTCGCAGAGTGTGGTACGTTCGTTCTGCGGCAGAGAACACAGGCCACCTGTGAAGCGCGCCACCTCTCTGCCTCGTCGTGCACAATGAGTGGCGGTGTGTGCGACGAAATGGGACGCCGAGTGCACTTTCACTGTCAGGACACAGTTAACGAGGGAAACATGCCAGAGCTTCACGGTGATGCGTCTACTCGCTTGTTAGCGGTCATAGCTATTGCGGTATTTAGGGACCGAGTACACAACTGCACAGAACTGCAAGAAATACGGAAATTTTGCGTCGGAAATTTCTAGTCTCTAACAATTTGCGTTCGGTGCATGTTGGGTCAGTTGTTGCTACCGATAAAATGTAGCTAAAATATTGAATTACTCTTTGAAGTTGGAAGGATGTCGGTCTCTACCACCATTGTCGAGATAACGGATGGTACAGGAACTGAAAGATGGTATTGTAAATGCGACATGAAGTGTGAAAGAGGCGTTCTGAAAATTTCGTTCTATTTTCTTTGCTGCCACGCGGGATTGGGACCGAGTGCTTTTACAAACAGTGGCGTAGCGTGGGGGGTGCCGGGGGAGGGGGGGCGCATGGCCCCGGGCTGCACATATTTCGGGGCGGCAGGTTCTAATATTAAATGTTTGTCAAGCTTATGGGACTTAACTGCGGCGTCATCAGTCCCTAAACAGGGTTAGAGAAATATGTGCCAGTAAAGACGATTAAGGATGGAAAAGATCCACCTTGGTATAATAATAATGTTAGAAAGCTGCTGAGAAAGCAAAGGCTGTTGCACTCTCGATTCAAAAAAGAACACGCAAATGATGACAGGCAAAAGTTAGTAGAGATTCGTGCGTCTATAAAAAGATCGATGCGTGAAGCATACAATAATTATCACTGGCATACCTTAGCAAAAGATCTTTCCGAGAACCCGAAAAAATTCTGGTCCTATGTAAACTCGATAAGCGGGTCAAAGCCAACTGTCCAGTCACTCGTTGATCATTCCGGGGCAGTAATAGAAGAAAGCAAACGGAAAGCTGAAGTTCTAAATTTAACCTTTAAGAAATCTTTCACGCAGGAGGACCGCACAAATGTACCATCATTTGATCAACGTACAAATTCCGAAATGGGGGACATAGCAATAGGTATTTCCGGTGTAGAGAAGCAGCTGAGAGAGCTAAACACGAAAAAGTCTGCTGGTCCGGATGGAATACCAGTTCGCTTTTACAAAGACTATTCTGCGCGTTGGCCCCTTACTTAGCTTGCATTTATAGCGAATCTTTAATTCAGCGCAAAGTTCCTAGTGATTGGAAAAAAGCGCAGGTGACTCCCGTGTATAAGAAAGGAAAGAGAACTGACCCATACAATTACAGGCCAATATCGTTGACATCGGTTTCATGTAGAATTTTGGAGCATATTCTCAGTTCGAATATAGTAAATTTCCTTGAAACGGAAAAGCTTCTTTCCATGACTCAGCACGGGTTTAGGAAACATCATTCATGTGAAACTCAGCTTGCTCTTTTCTCACATGACATCTTGCGAGCCATGGACGAAGGGCAACAGGTGGATTGTGTTTTTCTCGACTTCAAAAAGGCGTTCGACGCGGTGCCACACTGCGGACTGCTAACGAAGATACGAGCTTATGGAATAGGTTCACAGATTTGTGACTGGCTGGAAGACTTCCTAAGTAATAGAACGCAGTACGTTGTTCTCGACGGCGAGTGTTCATCAGAGACGAGTGTATCGTCAGGCGTGCCCCAGGGGAGTGTGATAGGACCGCTATTATTTTCTATCTATATAAATGATCTGATGGACAGAGTAAGTTGTAATTTGCGGCTGTTTGCTGATGGTGCTGTGGTGTCGTCTGTAACTGACTGTAATAGCATACAGGATGACTTAGACTAAATTTCTAGTTGGTGCGAAGAATGGCAGCTAGCTCTCAATGTAGAAAAATATAAGGTGATGCGCATGAGTAGAAAAAACAATCCCATAATGTTCGAATACAGCATTAGTAGTGAGCTTCTTGATGCTGTCGCGTCGTTCAAATATCTAGGCGTAACCTTGCAGAGCGATATGAAATGGAACGAGCATGTAAGGACAGTTGTGAGTAAGGCAGACAGCCGACTTCGGTTTATTGGGAGAATTTTGGGAAGATGTACTTCACCTGTAAAGGAGACCGCGTATAACACGCTTGTACGACCACGTCTTGAGAATTTGGGACCCGCAGCAGATCGGTTTGAAGGAAGACATAGAGGCGGGTCAGAGGCGAGCAGCTAGATTTGTTACTGGTAGGTTCGACCAATGCGCGAGTGTCACGGAAATGCTCCGGCAACTCAATTGGGGATCGCTGGAAGAAAGACGACGTTCTCTTCGTGAATTTCTGTTAAGTAAATTTAGAGGGCCGAAATTTGAAGCTGAGTGTAGTACGATCTTGCTGCCGCCTACTTACATTTCGCGTAAAGATCACAAAGACAAGATAAGAGAAATTAGGGCTCGTACGGAGGCATATAGGCATTCTTTTTTTCCTCGTTCAATTTGGGAGTGGAATAGGAAAGGAAATGCCTAGTAGTGGTACAGTGTACCCTCCGCCACGCACCTTACGGTGAATTGCGGAGTGTGTATGTAGATGTACATCGCTATAATAAATTATTCCTGGGCGAAAATATCCGCAAAAAGGGATATATTTTCAGGGATTCTTCACCGATGTCATATCTGTTATTTACTCAATTTGCTTTAAATCGAGTAAGAGGTTTTCAGAATTTTTTTTTTTTTCGCAAATACAGATTGTAAAAAATTACACGACACACTTGATGTCAATTTAAAATGGATTATATTGTGTAAGATAGCCTAGTTCGGAATAAAATGCCGGCCGCGGTGACCGAGGGGACTGAGGCGCTACAGTCACGGTCTGCACGGCCACTACGGTCGGGGGTTCGAATCCCCCCTCGGGCATGGATATTTGTGCCGTCCTTAGTCTTAGTTAGTTCATAAGTAGTTTGTGAGGTTAGGGACTGATGACCCCGTAGTTAAGTCCCATAAGCTATACAAACATTTGAACATTTTTTTTTTTCGTATTTCACTGTAAGGTTTTAAAAGTAAACGCCTTTTGCTACTGCGAATGAAGGGTTTTATTTTTATATTTTTAAATCACCCATACGCGTTTCGCCTTTCTCTCAAGGCATCATCAGTGGGTGTCAGCACTTGCTACTCCACTTCAGTCTTATTCTGGCAACCAGGTCGAAATGTTACACTGTTTTTCGAAACACATTGCAGTTCTCTGGTTCTGCTATCACCTGCTGCCATTGCTTGCAGTTTTTTCGGAATAAAAGCAATTGAAAACAAGTGAATTGAATTTCTTTCCATGTTTTGCACATATTAGCGAACAACATACGCAAATCAGTGAAACCGCTCCTTAAACATAGTGATTCGTGACAGAATTTCGTGACCCAGAGACATTCGGAATAATAACTGCAATTGTTTTCAAAATCGCTCGTATGTGGTATGGTCAAAGAGGAGTGACCGATTGCAGGTATGAGGCAATAACGGTGAAGTGTCTCAGCGGCCGCAACAAATTGTATTAAATCTGGTCGGATAGCCGAATGTTACAAGGCGACCGATCACGAAAAGCAGGAAAGCCTGGTCCGAGTCGCAGCTACGCTCAAATTTTTGTAAGTCTCCACTGGCTACTACATCTGCACCTAATACAGGAGCTGGAAATTCGATATTGCGAGTAAACTTTCGATTTAAATTATTTCGACCGCTGTAATTCGTCAACATCGAGGAATAGGTAGCAGAGAAGTTGCGGCGCTCCTTCCCGTGTTTTAGGCACATTCGCGAGAACGTCCGCTGACCTCGTCCCTATGCTCCATGTAAAGTGAGTCGCGCCCTACTTCGATACGGAAATTAATCTTTGCTACATCACTACCGATAAAGGAAGCTTAAGTCAATTTGTATTGGTGGAGCTTAAAGGTTCACACGAATTCGGTAGACAAGGATATTTCGTCAGAACGACTCTGCCTGTTTGCCCTAGTTACAGACAAATCTGTTCTCTCAGTGAAAAACCTTCAAGCTCTGTAAACTTACACTCGGTTGCCAACGAAAGATCTACTGCCAACCCAGGAAAAAGAACTATGTGGCCAACGTGTGTGTTGTAGAACTTCATTTAGTTGATTTTAAAACGGGCTAAAATCTGAAAATGGTAAGCCTACATAATTGAGTGTGTGTGTCCACACGCAGATTTGATGCACCAGGTAATGGATACTAGTGTCCTACTGACAAGAACTTATTATACTCCTAATACATGTGAAAGTATTCACCTGGCTTTGGTCGGAATACCACAACTTGTTGGTATGAAAGCCCTGCGGACTCGTGAGTTTTAGGTTGCAAAGTATTTACTTCTCAGTGCCAGACTTCTTATTAATTGAAACTATCTTATATGTATTAAGCTTTTGTTTGCTGTTACAGACACCGCAGACAAATAAGACGTAAAAATAATCTTCAGATAGGATTTGTTCAGCACAGCGTAAAAAATAGAAGAAACTAGAAGAAATATTCAGGGTAAATAAATTGCAGCGTTCCTATGTCGTTGTGATAAACAATGAAGCGATACTGGTAGGTATCGACAAAGTCTCAATTTTTGTCGTTGCTCTATTGCGAAAATACGTTGGGGGGGGGGGGAGGGGGGGCTGAAAATGAGTCCCGGCCCCGGGTGGTAGGAGTCCGCGCTGCGCCACTGTTTACAAAACGCCCGTTATTTCGAGGTCGGTAATAGATAGCAACATTCGTGTAATTTCAAAAAATTATTCAATATTTTAGCCACATTGCATCCACGGCATTTTTGTGAACTAACATGCACCAAACGGAATTAATAGCGACTTCTATTTTTCAATGGACAATTTTTCTGATTTGTTGCATTACTGTACACTATCCCTAAATGTCACAAAAATTATTACCATTTACGAAATGAAATGCAGTTCACGTTAAGCTGAAGAATGCATGCATAAACTGTGTGAGAATCAATTTAATTTAGAAAACGTTTTTCTCGTACGCGTTTCAGAAAGAGGGTGCGTGGCAGTGTGTTGTGTCTGGAGAGTTAACTGGCATTATGTGTGAGTTCTCAAAGTGGGTCTCCCGATAGCGAGCTCGGGCAGCAGGGAAAATAGCTCCGTCACCGTGTGTGGGAGGGCCCGTTGTCACTACCGAGTGATGGACGCCCTCAGCGTTCCCCCTCAGGGGCTCAGCATTAATTTGCTGAGTACGGGATTGGCGAACCCGGGGTCCTGAGCTGTGGGCTGTGTCGCGCCAACAGTCCGCTACACCGTAAGCTCTGTGCGTGCTTCAACGACCATCGTTCGGCGCGACGGTGGAACGTTGTACGTTTCAGAGCCCGGGTATCTTGGCTTAATCGCCCGTGTCGCGAGGACGGTACAAACCTCTATAAAAAAACCCTCAATCTCAAGGTGTGCTACGTGCCGAGGAGATGCATGGCTGTTGAGGTTGAACAGCCGCTAGCGAGCAACCTCTGAGGAACCTGCCGCACCTCAGTTGTATGAGGCTTACCCAGGCAAGCAGGGCTCTGCCTGGGTGGACCTTCAGTTCCATAGCTGCTCGTGGGACCAGCATGAAACGAGCAAATAAAAGCGTGGCCGGTCTCTAAGCGTGGTAGAGGAGATTCCAATTCTGCAGTATTTAACCCCTGTTCGTTCCCTTCCCTGGCTACGCCATGGGAGGAACGCCTGGCCAGAAGTCAAGGAAAGTCTTATGCCCATCGATACTTGGTGTGCACATGTACTGATGGGGAATCCTTTGTGCCAACAAAGCCACTGTTTTTTGTTGAGCATCTGGAGGACAAGTACGGAGAGGTAGAGGGTATGTCCAAGTTGCGATCTGGGTCAGTCTTGATAACGACGTCATCCCCAGCACAGTCGCGGGCGTTGCTCGCCTGTGGGAAGCTGGGTGATGTTCCCGTTTCAATAACACCTCACAAGAGCCTTAATATGGTCCAGGGTATCGTCTACCATCGAGATCTGTTGTTGCAATCTGATGATGAGCTACGGTCGAACCTAGAGCGGCGCGGTGTCCATTTTATCAGGCGCATCTATAGGGGTCCTAAGGACAACAGGGTCGCCACCGGTGCTTTCATCTTGGCTTTTGAGGGCGACACCTTACCTGAAAAAGTCAAGGTGATGGTGTACCAGTGTGACGTAAAGCCCTACGTCCCTCCCCCTATGCGCTGCTTTAAGTGCTGGAGGTTCGGGCACATGTCCTCCCGCTGTGAGACCAACCCCACATGTCGCGAGTGTGGACGTCCATCTCATCCGGACGTCCCTTGTGTCCCTCCTCTGGTCTGTGTTAACTGTGGCCAACATCATTCGTCTTGCTCACCAGATTGCTCAGTACTCCATAAAGAGCGGAAAATCATGGAGTATAAAACCCTGGACAGACTGACCTATTCAGAGGCACGGCGCAAATACACAAAGCTGCACCCCGTGACCATGGGCAAAAGTTTTGCAACAGCTGTTCCAACACTTCCAACTCTGCCATCTCTGATACCATCTGCTCAGATACTCTCAGTGGGGCCACAGGCCCAACCATCCAATCCCCCCCCCCTCGGCAGTGGGGGGCGGATCTTCCTGTATTGCTCCCAAACCATGTACCTCGGGAGCAATACCACCCCAACCAATGGGGACACTGGTCCCCACCCCAGAGCCAGAGAAGCAACAGCCTTCTCTGGCTCCTCTCGCGAGGAAGGGTTCGGTTGAGTCCCACCCCTCCTCGGCTTCTTCCTCTGGTACGACAGCTACCGGCCAGTGGCAAACGGTGCGAAAGAAGGCTGGTCGTCGGGCCGCAAGGTCTTCCTCAGTCACAGACTGAGTCACCGACGCCCTCCAGACGTGAGAAGCCAAAAGACCAGCGAGAGGCTTCGAAAAAGAAGAAAAAACCAGTGAAGACCAAAGAAACCCTAGTGGTTCCCCCACTTCCGCCCCTGCCCTCTTCCTCTGAGGACGAGGACGAAGTGAAGATACTAGCGTCCCCTGAGGACCTAGCACTTGAAGGTCCACCAGAAACGATGGACGTGGATTCCACAGCTTCGCGAGCAGTGTCAGCGAGTGAGCATGAGGTTTAACTACTACTCCATATTACCTCATGTCTTCCCAGTTAACGGAAAGCGTTATTCTCCAGTGGAACTGCGGCGGTTTTTTCACCCGCCTGGCTGAACTGCGACACCTTTTGAGCATAACACCTGCTTTCTGCATTGCCCTCCAGGAAACATGGTTTCCGGCAATGCGGACCCCTGCCCTCTGGGGCGACAGGGGATATTATTGTAATCGCAGCCAGTATAACAGGGTCTCAGGTGGTGTGTGTATGTCGTTACCTCTGTATATAGCGAGCCTGTGCCCCTTCAGACGCCGTTGGAAGCGGTGGCTGTTAGGGTAAGGACAACACAAGAGTTCACCGTTTGCAGTCTTTACCTCCCTCCTGATGGTGATGTCTCTCAGTCTGTTTTGGCTGCACTACTTTCTCAACTCCCCCCACCTTTCTTACTACTGGGCGACTTTAATGCCCATAACACCTTGTGGGGTGGTTCCACAATTTCTGGCCAGGGCAGAGTAGTCGAGGACTTACTATCTTGTCTTGACCTCTGCCTCTTGAACACGGGTGCCCCCACACATTTTAGTGTGGCGCATGGCACGTTCTCGGCCATTGATCTGTCTATTTGCAGCCATAGCCTTTCACCATCTGTCCACTGGAGAGCCCACGATGACTTGTGCGGAGTGACCATTTTCCCATTTTCCTGTCACTCCCACAACGTCAGTCCCCAGGGCGCCTGCCCAGGTGGGCCCTACACAAGGTTAACTGGGACGACTTTACCTCTGTTGCCACTGTTGGTCCTCCCCCACTCGACAACGTCGATGTGGCGGTCGAGGGCGCCACGCATACCATTGTTTCAGCTGCAGACGCTACCATTCCTCAATCGTCGGGGTCCCCACGGCGTCAGACGGTACCATGGTGGTCGCCAGAGGTCGCAACGGCTATCAAAGATCGCCGACGGGCTTTACAACGGTACAAGCGACACCCGTCTCTGGAGCACCTCGTAGGTTTCAAGCAGCTCCGTGCACATGCTCGTTATCTCATTAAGAGACGAAAGCAAGAGTGTTGGGAGAGGTACGTCTCCACTATTGGCGCGGGTACCTCCACCACCCAGGTCTGGAACAAGATAAGGCGTTTAAGGGGACACCCAACACCAGCAGGAATCCCTGGGATCTCTGTGAATGGCATAGTATGCACAGACCCGGCCACGCTTGCAGAGCTGTTTGCCGGGCATTATGCTCATGCCTTCTCCTCTGAGAATTACCTACCGTCTTTCCGTACATTAAAGGAGCAGGTGGAACGCCAGCCCCTCTCCTTTACCACCCGCCGTACGGAGGCATATAACATGCCATACACAGAGTGGGAATTCCTCAGCGCTCTTAAAAAGTGTCCGGACACGGCTCCAGGACCCGATAGCATCCACAGCCAGATGTTGAAACATCTTTCAGCGGAGAGCCAGCGTAATCTCCTTGCGCTCTTCAACCACATCTGGTGCGACGGGGTATTCCCTTCACAGTGGCGGAAGGGTATCATCATACCGGTGATGAAACCAGGCAAAAACCCTGCTCATTTGGATAGCTATCGGCCCATTATGCTCACCAATGTCCTCTGTAAGCTGTTGGAGCGCATGGTCAGTAGGCGGTTGTGCTGGATCCTCGAGACTCGGGGCTTACTGGCTCCATGCCAGGGCGGGTTCCTCCAGGGTCGCTCCACCATCGACAACCTGGTGTACCTCGAGTCCGCGATCGGCACAGCCTTTGCCAGGCGCCAACATCTGATAGCCGTCTTTTTTGATATGCAAAAAGCGTATGATACGACCTGGTGACACCACATACTTCGCATGTTACATGGTTGGGGTCTTCGGCGCTCACTCTCGATTTATATTAAAAACTTTTTAGCTGTCCGTACTTTTTGTGTTCAAGTAGGTGCCTCTCGTAGTACCTCTCATGTGCAGGAAAATGCTGTTCCTCAGGGCTCTGTTTTGAGTGTCCCTTTATTTTAGTAGCCATTAACGGCTTAGCTACAGCAGTTGGGTCGTCAGCATCCCATTCACTTTATGCTGACGACTTTTGTATCTATTTTAGCTCTTCCAGCACTCACGTCGCCGAACGTAGGCTGCAGGGAGCCATTAGGAAGGCGCAGTCCTGGACTCTTACCCATGGCTTCCAGTTCTCTGCTACAAAGACTAGTGTTATGCACTTTTGTCGGCTTCGAACGGTTCACCCTCAGCCCGAACTATATCTCGGTGATGACCTCTTAGAGGTCGTGGACACTCATCGTTTTTTGGAGCTTGTTTTCGACTTAGGGCTGACGTGGCTCCCCCACATCCGTCAACTAAAACGGGAGTGCTGGCGCCACCTCAATGTCCTCCGCCACCTGGGCCATACTTCCTGGGGAGCTGACCGCTCCACCCTGTTGCGGCTGTATCAGGCTCTGGTGCAGTCCCGTTTAGATTTTGGCTGTGTCGCCTACGGTTCTGCGTCACCCTCAGCATTGCGCTTGCTGGACCCCGTTCACCACTGTGGGGTCCGCATCGCGACAGGTGCCTTTCGTACCAGCCCTGTGACCAGCTTGCTTGCTGAGGCCGGGGTACCGCCTTTGTCGATCCGTCGCCGACAACTGTTTGCAGCCTATGCAGCGCTTGTGCACAGCTCATCAAGCCACCCGAACCACCGTGTTCTTTTCTCCCATATGGTCGTCCATGACCGACGACGACGACCCAGGTCGGGTCATGCGGTCGCCTTCAGGGTCCAGTCACTGCTGCAGGAACTTGAGTCATACCCCATACCACCTCCATATCGGGTCCACACACGCACGCCTCCATGGCGCCTGCCAAGGCCATGTATTTGCCTGGACTTGGCCTGTGGACCCAAAGACTCAGTTCCACCTGAAGCTCTCTGTCGCCAGTTTTTAGCACTCGTAGCTAGATTTCCTGGACACGACCTAATTTACACGGATGGTTCGAAAGTTGACAGCCGGGTTGATTTTGCATTCGCTCATGACACCCATGTCGAACAACGCTCTCTGCCGGCTGGCTGCAGTGTCTATACTGCAGAACTGGTGGCTATTTCCCGCGCTCTCGAGCATGCCAGGTCCTGCTCAGGTGAGTCCTTTCTCATCTGCAGTGACTTCCTGAGCAGCCTTAGAGCCCTTGACCAGTGTTATCCACGGTCTCCTCTGGTGTTGCAGATTCAGGAGGCCCTATCTGCCCTTGACAGGTCCGGTCGATCAGTGGTGTTCCTCTGGTCCCCGTGTCATGTCGGTATTCCGGGCAATGAACGTGTTGATATGCTGGCCAAGCAGGCTGTAGAGGCGCCTGTTTTAGAGATTGGCCTCCCGGCTGCTGATCTGCAGACAGTGCTGCGACATAAAGTGCGTGATCTTTGGGCTACTGAGTGGTGTCGCATGGCAACAGCCAACAAACTCAGGGCTACAAAGGAAACGACAGCTGTGTGGCATTCTTCCATGCGGGCCTGCCGCCGGGTCTCCGTAGTTCTGTGCCGGCTCCGCATTGGCCATACATGGCTGACACACGGCCATCTCCTTCGTGGCGAGGAACCGCCTGTGTGTCGCTGTGGTGCCCGCCTGACGGTGGCGCACATCTTAGTTGAATGCCCTGTTTTAGCACCTCTGCGGCGGAGTTTTAATTTTCCTGTGCTTTTATCCCAAGTTTTAATTGACGATGCCAAAATGGCTGATACTGTTTTAAGTTTTATTCGGGACAGTGGGTTTTACCCCTCCATTTAAAGCTTTCGTTCGGTGTCTGTGTCCGTCCTGTCATGACCTCCAATTGGAGGTTTCCCTTTGTTTCTGTGTGGCTGACTTTTCCTACTTTTTAGTCTCATGGTCGGTCAGCCACAGACGTCGGTTTTTACATTTTATTGTTTGCTGTTGGTCGGTCGGTTATACTGTGTGATTGTCATCGTTTTCGTTGTTTCTCGCCGACTTTGTTGTCCTTTCACTGACTCAGGGGATCTTCCTCCCCCCTAGTTGTTCTTCTCCACTCTAGGCTCCTTTGCCCGTTCACGTTCTTTGTTGTAACGCCTAATGATGGAATGGGGGACTGATGACCTCCGCAGTTTTGTCCCCCTAAAACATCCAAACAACAACAACAACCTCATCGTTCCAGACGTAGGTTTTCCTGTGATTTTATTAAATCACACCGGGCAGATGCCCTTCCTGCTGGCGCGCGCTCCCAAAGGAGTTCGTAGATATCAGAATGCAGCACGTCATTCACAATGGAGAGAAGTCTTCCGAAATAAGAGTGATGTCAGGGGTGCCACAGGGGAGTGTCTTGGGTCTGTTGCTGTTCACGATATATGTAAATGACCTTGCGAACAACATCGGGAGTTCACTGAGGCTTTTTACGGATGATGCTGTTGTGTATAGAGAGGTTGTAACAATGGAAAATTGTATTGAAATGCAGAAGAATCTGCACAGAATTGACACATGGTGCAGGGAATGGCAATTGAATCTCAATCTAGACAAGTGTAATGTGCTGCGAATACATAGAAAGAAAGATCCTGTATCATTAGGTACATTATAGCAGGTCAGCAACTGGAAGCAGTTAATTCCATAAATTATCTGGGAGTAGGCATTAGGAGTGATTTAAAGTGGAACGACCATATAAAATCAATCGTCGGTAAAATAGGTGCCAGACTTAGATTCATTGGAAGAAACCTAAGGAAATGCAGTCCGAAAACAAAGGAAGTAGGTTACCGTACAATTGTTCGGCCACAGCTTTAATACTGTTCACCAGTGTCAGATCCGTACCAGGTGGGGTTGATAGAGGAAGTAGAAAAGATCCAATGGAGAGCAGTGCGCTTCGTTACAGGATCATTCTGTAATCGACAAAGCGTTACGGAGATGATCGATAAACTCCAGTGGAAGACTCTGCAGGAGAGACACTCTGTCGCTCGGTACGGGCTTTTGTCGAAGTTTCGAGAACATACCTTTACCGAGGAGTCTAGCAGTATATTGCTTGCTACTACGTATATCTCGCGAAGCCATAATGAAGATAAAACCAGAGAGATTAGAGCCCACACAGAGGCATACCGACAATCTTTCTTTCCGCGAACAATACGTGACCGGAATAGGAGGGAGAACCGCTAGTGGTACTGGAGGTACCCTCTGCCACACACCGTCGGGTGGCTTGTACCATGGTGCTATAAATGGCGGGCGCAATGACTAACTGTTGTTAGATAGCACGTGTACTGAGTGGCGGACGCCCCTCCTCCCGCAGCTGACGCCGGTGGGCGCGACGGTGTTCCGCGGGCTGCGCGCGCTGGACGCGGACGCGGGCGTGAACGCGCTGCTGGACTACGCGGTGGTCCGCGCGCAGCCGCCGCCGCCGCCGGGCGCGGGCGTCGACGGCGCCGACCACTTCGCCATCCGGCTGCCGCACCAGGGCCAGGTCACCGTGGCGCGCGCCCTCGACTTCGAGCGCGCGCAGCGATACCTCGTCACCGTCGTCGCCTCGGTGAGTGCCGCCGCTACAGCTGCCAAACTGCCGCCTCCCTCTGTGCTGTCGAGCTCTCCTCACCCCTCCTATTGACGCCTGCTGCTCGTCACTGACAGGTGGTCTCGGTGCGCAGAGCCGAGGTACGCCACCCACTAGCCAAACACTGCACCGACGTCAGCAGTCCGCGACACTCCCGACGGCTCGAGTCTAGAACTGCACAGTCGTCTGCAGTGTGCTCCAACCCCAACTGTTCTCTCGGGTACATATTTGAACTACTGGGGACCGTTTGGAACGATTTGATGGAATTGAAATTAAAGCTAACTGAAACAGCAAATTAAGTTCCAAAGACTGGAGGAGTGTCAGCTGTGCCAAAGGTTGCAGACAACCTCTCCCTGCCCAGTCACTAATACCACTTCTGATTTTTTTTTCCTTGGCAGTGCGTACTCCGAGACACAGTGTGTCGTCACTGAGGGCAAGTGAGCCACTTCCTTGGGCCCAACTGCCGGTGTGTCTGCAATGTTTCTTCAGCCCTTTATAGGTGCCTCATTTCAACACTAGCATCGCGGTACTGAGCTCTAACACTGGGGCATTAATATACCAGCTGAAATTCGGGCAAATGAGGCTGTGGAGTGGGCCTAAATATATGACGCGATTCCGACCGTCGACTTCGACCCATGACGTCATAATATGGCGGCAATGGCGTATATACTAGTAGCCAATATGGCGACCAAAATAATCACGGAAAACACCGACAAATGCACACACGAACATGTAACAGCTAACATAAAACCACTAAAAGCTGGTAGAAAAACAAAAAGACAATGCAAAACACACAAAAATATTGTATATGGAACACAAAAAATACGCGAAATAAAATAGAAAAGACCGAAAAAACTATACTTGGAATCCAATACTTCAATTGAATTATGATACACCTCAAATAAACATCACGATATCAATCAATACCAGAACCAATAGTGTAAAACAATATCAATTACTTCAACTGACCTATACTACTCCTAAAATCGACAAAACGATGCCAATCGACCCCCACCCAAACCCCATCCCCATTAAAATGCTATCAAATAATAAAATTCACCAGTAATACATCTCAAATGAAGACAACAACAGAACTTCAACCTCCCCCCAAGCAACAAATAACAAAGAAATAGTATCAAAAACTTCAGTTATTTCAAATGTTCAATTGTAACAGATTCTTCTTCACCACAACCACTCCTGTATTTCCACTTCCTTTGAATTTGCCAACTGACACCCAATTCATTGTCTCCCACCCTAACCTGACCTTTGAATACGCTACAAATCACTCTGTCACTACAACCAGTTTTTCGTTTTTCACATTCGTTGCCTTTGACATCCCACAAACAAACTGTTGCCTCCCAACCTAATCTAGACTCTATTTACACTTCAGATCAGTCTTTACGACAACCAGTTTTTTGCTTTTCAAATTCAGCAATATGCTTCAGATCAGTCTGTCACTACAACAAGTTTTCCGCTTTTCACATTTGTTGGCTTTTCCATCTCACAACCAAACTGTTGCCTCTCAGTCTAATCTAGACTTGGAGCTACACTACATTCTACATGACAACCAGTTTTTCACTTTTCACATTCATTGGCTTCCCCAACACACAACCAAACTGTTGCCTCTCAACCTAATCTAGACTTCAGGCTTTTATGTCACTACTACCAGATTTTCGCTTTCCGCATTCATTGGCTAACCTACACTCAGGCTATGCTTCAGATCCATCTGTTACCACAATCAGTTTTTCGGTTTTCATATTTACTGGTTTTGCCGACACACAACCAAACAGTTGCCTCTCAACCTAACCTAGACCTCTGGCTACATTTCCGATCAGTCTGACACTACAAAAAGTTTTTAACTTTTCACATTTGTTGCCTCTCCCAACTCACACCGAACTGTTGCCTCCCAACGTAACCCTAGACCCCTCGATCAGTTTGTCACCATAACCAGTTTTTATCTTTTCACATTCATTGGTTTAGCCATCACATGAACAAACTGTTGCCGCTCAACCTAACCTAGGCTTGGAGCTATGCTACAAATTATTCTACACCACAACAAGTTTTTACACATTCATTGGCTTCACCATCTGACAACCAAACTATTGCCTCCCATCCTAATCTAGACCTCTGGCTACACTAGCTCAGTCTGTCACCACAATCAGTTTTCCACTTTTTATATTCGTGGTTTTGCCAAAAGCAATAATCATTGCACACCCTCTACACACAATTTGATATGTTGCCAACTGACACACACACACTATCGAAATGTCACTGAAAATTCCTCTTACAATGATCTGAACCTTACGCAAACATTCTCAGCTACTACAAACGCCAATATAAACTGCAGTATAAAAGCAGAAAAACAAAACAAAACAAAAATTACCAAAAACATGTCCCAGAGTACAAAACTCTAACACAGAAAATTAACCACACACATTAACACATACCCCCCACCTCTTCCTCCCTCGTCACTTTTGTTAGCGTCATTGCTTGCCGACATCTTCTACGTTGAACACAATAAGCTTGAACATCAAGCAGCTGAAGAAATATTATCATGGCCAATGTAGTCTCTCCCCAATGTGCCATGCAGTGAGTAAAAATTAAACTTATTTATCACGTTCATCCTATCAAAAAACAGAACAATAAAACACACGATAGCATAGTGTTAGAAACATCACACTACTAAAATCATAGTAACGCACACATGACAGAAAAGTCTTCAGCAGAAGCAACCACACCACACAAATATTAGTCCAGTCAATGAATGCATTGTAGAGTGCATGAAATATGCAAAGCCAAATGCTAATCTGTAGAAGAATGTATAAAAAGGGGAAAAGTAGATACTGCTTACAGGAAAATAAAAAAGATATTTGGGGACAGGAAAAATAGCTCTATGAATATAAAGAACTCACATGGAAAAACAGGTCTCAGCAAAGAAGGTAAAGCTGAAATATGGAAAGAGTATATAGAGGGGCTCTACAAAGGAAATGAACTTAGAGACAATATTGTAAAAAGGGAAGAGGATGTAGATGAAATAGGAGATGCTATACTGAGAGAAGAATTTGACAGAGCACTGAAAGACCTAAGACGAAACAAGGCCCCTGGAGTGGACGACATTCGCTCAGAACTACTAAAGTCTCTGGGAGAGTCAGCCATGACAAAACTGTTTCACCTGGTGTGTAAGATGTATGAGACAGGCGAAATACCTTCAGACTTTAAGAAAAATGTAATAATCCCCATTCCAAAGAAATCAGGCGCAGACAGGTGTGAAAATTACAGAATCATCAGTGTGATAAGTCATGGTTGCAAAATTTTAACACGAATTATCTACTGGAGAATGGAAAAGCTGGTACAAACTGACCTCTAGTCCAGTCAATGAATGCTCAAAAGAGGGGTGTAAAGTGCGTGGAATATGCGAAAATTATTGACTTCAGGACTTTGTTAGGGTTAGTTAGGAGGTGCACATACTAAAAGTCCCCGCCCCTGAGGGGTGAGCTAAAGCGGGGGTGGGGGTGGAAAGGTACAATTTTTTGGTTTTTCGCTTATATCTCGAAAGCGGTCCGCTTTAGGAAGAAAATGTTCCAAATAAAAATGAAAGATAATTGAATTTGCTATAAAATTGTTTCCATACATATTAGTCGAATTCCCAACGGTTTTCGAGATATACGTCACTGAAAATCGACAATTTCGGAAAAAATCATTTTTACCTCACTAATTTTGTCAATCATTTACTTCTAGTGACTCACTCGATCGTTTCTCAAAAAATTTGTCGGAAGGAAAGTTGCAGATAATTAAATTTCCTTGAATATGACATGCACATTTATTACCTTATCTTCCGCCAATCAGAAGTTATATCATTTGGAAGATGTGCACTCAGTTTCGAGGTCCTTCTAGAAATGAGTGTTTTGAAAGGCTGTGACATTTTTATCTTATGAAACGTGCTGGCATAGTAAATAACACCTTAACAATGACAAGAAGGTAATTTCAATTGAAAGAGAACACATTTTTAGAATTATAACTTGTATTACAATGTTGTGAATCATACAATGCAAGTATTTACAAGCACTGATAGTGATTCACAATGAAAAATAAGTGCATTGAATGCAACATTTTCATTTTTCTGAGGAATGGTCGAGTGTCATTCACGTTAGTCAGTAGTGGAGACGTCGTCCAACAAGATTGGTAGTCTCGATGTCACTGTCTCCATCCTTAATTAATATTCAGACTCCGTTGTTGCAGTCGCCCTTGCAGGTCGGGCATGTAACAGAGCACTGTAACAACGATTTTCTGGAACCACACCTCCACTGTCACAATCTTATGTGTACCGACAATAATTATCTTCAAGAATTCGTCTGGAGCAGCATCTAAATCTGTGAGTTTCGGAACTAGTTGGTCATTTCTTCTTTCCCAACCCCAATTCGGCGCTCCACATTTCGGTTTCTCTCTTGACCAAAGTCATACTTGGTGTTACATTCGGAATGGATGCTGCTTAACAGCTACTTCAGTTGGAGGGAGAGTTCAGAGATTAGGCTTCATGTGCCCAGCTGCTTTTATAAATGATTTGTAGCGGAACTTGTTGATGGATGTCTTGGTGGCTGGAGCTCCATACCATGAGAGAGTACTCGTGATTCCCGCTGTCTCAATGGAGTCTGGGGTAGAAGAACTATGGAAAATATCTCAGCAGCATGTTGTATGATTTTGTACTTCTGATGTATTTTGACAAACCCCACTTTACTCTTGCAATACGCTGCGGATGTTGTGTCACAGCCTGTAAATACATGTAGGAATAACAAATGGACGTTGTCCTTCATTTTCAATTCCTGCTCCTCTTGTTATACATTGCTTGTGTCCCTTCCACTCTGGAACTACAAAACCTTGTTTTTTGGCAACAAACCACAGAATGTCATTTGGTGCAGGATGTGGCGGCTCCTCTGGTATATCAATGTGTGCCACAGTCACATTTCGTAGACCTCCTTTCATCGTGATGTATGCTTCTAGTGGAATAGTTCCGAGTTTTCTAGTTACAGCTGATGTACAACGATCTCACAAATTCCAACTGACATTCATCATGATACACAGCCTCGTCCGCAACTCAATCATTTGAGGTGGAAAGATGCCTCATCGCTTCCTCTCCCCATTGATCTTGTCTATCTCGAGAAGCGTCCATACTCGTCACTTGTATGTCAGTTCTGTTGCGTCCTTTTGTGAGAAAATAACTAAAAATATCTTCCTTGGGCTTCTTTTGCTCACCATCAACACTTTCGGCACAAAAGAAACATTTTGTTTTGAAATCGAATTTCGCTTGTTTGGATCTCAAAGTTGAAGGCTGAACTACTTCAGAGGACGATGAGAGTGCCTGTCTCTTAAGATGAGCGTTGATGGATTGCGGCCGGGTGTAATTTTTTCGGCATTCATTATGAATCAGAAGGATGCCCAAACCTTCTAAAGATGAGCCATTGCTATGTCCCCTTTCTCTAATTGCTTTGATGAGTGATAGTATCCCTTTTTTGTCACTGTGAAAACACCAACATCTGGTCCATCTATTGTTTCATCACATCACTGAGTAGCCATTACGCAGACTAGATAGTCAACATTTTCATAAGTAAATGAAAAATATCATGAAAAGCCGACATACAAAGTTTTCTATGCTTGGCGAACTTTTGGAGTGAACTGAAGTAAGAAGTGAGTGAGAACACTCCATTCCACCCCCCTGTCCAGTCTCTTGGAAGGAGCCAGTGGCACTGGCAGACATTCGATGTTCCTCGTGGGGCTTCCCCATCGTTAACCCTCTGCCGGGCGTTAGGTACCGGCAACCTTGAAGGCATGTCCACTGCGGGTGACAATAAATGAGCATTAACCATTCCTCCTCATAAAAATGAAAATGTTGCTTTGAAATGATTCATTTTAAATCACTATCAGTGCTTGTAAATACTTTCATTGTATGATTCATAATATTATAATAAAAACTATAATTATAAAGGTGTTCTCTTAAAATTCCAGTTACCTTGTTATTGTTAAAGTGTTATTTACCATGCTAGCACGTTTCATAAGACATAAATGTCACAGCCTCTCAAAACACTCATTTCTAGAAGAACCTCGAAACTGAGCGCATATCTTACAAATGATGTAATTTCTGATTGGCTGACGATAAAGTAATAAATGCGCATATCAAATTGAAGGAAATTTAATGCTTTAAAACTTTCTTTCTGACAAATTTTCTGAGAAACGATCGAGTGAGTCACTATAAGTAAATGTTTGACAAAATTAGTGAGGTAAAAATGATTTTTTCCGAAATTGTCGATTTTCAGTAACGTATATCTCGAAAACCGTTGGGAATTCGACTAATATGTATGGAAACAATTTTATAGCAAATTCAATTAACTTTCATTTTTATTTGGATTATTTTCTTCCTAAAGCGGACCGCTTTCGAGATATAAGCGAAAAACCAAAAAACTGTACCTTTCCACCCCCACCCCCGCTTTAGCTCACCCCCCAGGGGCGGGGACTTTTAGTATGTGCACCTCCTAACTATCCGTAACAAAGTCCTGAAGTTCAAAAATTCTCGCATATTCCATGCACTCTACACCCCTCTTTTGAGCACTCATTGACTGGACTATATGGGAATGGCATCCTACAAATGACACGTGTCGTGCTGGCCTACCGCCGGGTGCCAGCTCCACGGGACAGGTCTGCTGCCACGAGACAACTCGCCGACGCACCTTACTGCTGCCATTTCTCTCACGAGTGTATGCAGACTGATGTCTGACGTGCTCCAGAGACTCAAGCCAGTCTCCCAGCCAATCGAACCTCTGCCCGATTACAGAGGAAGGTCGTAGCAACTTTTGTGGTTAATTGTAAGTGGTTTCCTAAAATTGGGGGACAATCAGTCGCTTTCAAAAGCGTGATATCTTAATATGTGCCACAGTTTGTAATTATATTTAATGTTGAACAGTTTTTAATCACAGCCTGATGGAGCAGAGCAACTGTTTTCACACCATCGCACTGACTGTCAGTTCGTACCTTCTACGGCAGTTCCGTCACACCCGTGACTGTTTGTTGAACTGGATAATAAGGACGTATCCACTTGTTATATGCAGGGCCCACAGTGTTAGTAACATCATATATCGACACTTTAATAATAAGAATTATATCATTTCAACACTGTATATTTACTGTTCGTTATAATTACACTATAAGCTTATTTCGACTTTGAAGTCATCTTCAGGTTTTACGTCTGCAATACATTAGTTTTCATAACATTTTGTACTATGCAGCATACTTGTTTTATAGAGAGGGAAATGAAATGATACATACCACATTCTGTTAAGCTGTACATTTCGGTCTTATTGTGACGTGATTTCTTTTTTTATGTATACTATTAATATCACGTAACTAATATATACAACACTTACACCAAGAAATGTGAAACACCACTTACTTCAGTATAACCATCACTTAGAAATAACTCACCTTGTTGAAAAAATCTAATCATCACAAAACATGCACTATCTTCCCACAGCGAACTGAAACGACATGTCAGGATCCCTCAAATGTTTTATAAATCGCACGTCCGTCCATTCTTCGATATATCGATCTGCAGGTTTTACGCCTGCAATACATAAGTTTTCATAACAATTTGTACTATGCAGCATACTTGTTTTATACAGAGGGAAATGAAATGATACATACCACATTCTGTTAAGCTGTACATTTCGGTCTTATTGTGACTTGATTTGTTTTTTTTTATGTATATTATTAATATCTCGTAACTAATAATATTATGTTGTCATAGGAGATGTTTATGAAGTTACGGATTTTGACACTTATTTGACAGCTCTCCAGAGATGAAGTATGTTTACATTATTTGCACAGAGAATATATATCTATGAGTGTGAAGAGAGAGATTATATGATAGTTTTGTGATTGTGGTGTCGATTCTGTGCATTTGAGGGAAAGGTTTTATTTGAAATTAAACGAAATTATGTTATGTTGGGTTTATTCGTCTTTGATAATTTTGTTGGCATATTTTTATTTTAGATCAACGAAGGGATTGTCTCTTTGGTTAATCGTTACTGGTAATTTTATTGTTGCACTATTATCTATGATCGGCAGTGGGACTGTTTATCCGTTTTCATGCACTAGAATATGAATAAAATTATCGAAATAATTTTTAGGACTGAAATCCGTTTGATCATTTAGCAAATTAGTTATGTTGTTAATTGTGTGTACGCATACTTCGGTAATTTTCCACAATGCTTGCAATCGAAATAGCTAGGCCTGAACTAAAATATATCGTACGTGCAACTCTGAATCGATTAGTCAGATATTCATGCGCGACTTATGAAGTGTATTTTGTTCGTAATCATGAGAAAGTATTTTGATAATTTGGTAGAAAACTTGAGAATCGAATTCGGAACGCTACTTGGAGCTGTCACATCGATCTCACAGCCCGAATAAATGGAATGTCACCATTAATAAGTATAGCCTTTGATCAGAAATCTGTAGCAAAGGTAGAAGTTTCAAAACTTTTAGGTGTATTCACTGATGAGGGGTTGAACCGGAAAAAAACAGTGAAGATCTGCTGAAACGTTTGAGTTCAGCTACTTATGATATTAGGGTAGTTGCAAATTTTGGTGATATACATCTCAGTAAATTAGCTTACTATGCCTATTTTCATTCTCTTCTTTCGTGTGGCATCATATTCTGGGGTAATTCCATCACTGAGTAAAAAAGTACTCATTGCACAAAAGCGTGTAATCAGAATAATTGCTGGAGCAGATCCACAATCATCCTGCAGACACTTATTTAAAGAGCCAGGGATCTTCACAGTAGCTTCACAGTATATACATTCACTTATGGAATTTGTTTTTACCAATCCCACCGAATTCAGAAGCAATAGCAGTGTACATAACTACAACACTAGGCGATTGAATGATCTTCACTATTCGAGGTTAAATCTAGCTTTGGCACAGAAAGGGGTGAATTATGCTGCCACAAAAGTCTTTGGTCACCTACCAAACAGTATTCAAAGCCTGAAGGATAGCCAACTAGCATTTGAAAATAAATCATAGAATTTCTGAATAGCAACTCCTTCTACACTATATATGAATTTTTAGATATAAATTAGTAAATCTGAGAATTTTTTAAAAAAATATTATGCCATGTAATATTTAGTACAAAGTAATAATTTGTAAAGACACCTTTCATTAACCTGACACGTTCCCCATCTTTACGAAGTGTCGTATTCATGATCCAACGAACAAGTACTAATCTAATCTAATCTAGTGGCAGCCATGTTTCGTTGTTAATTATTCCGGTGACGATTACAGGTAATTTATTGGGCGGACAAGGGTACACTGAGAAACAGTCAACCATAGAGCAGGAACAGCATTAATTATTTATTCTATGGTCGGCACGAAAAATTAATCCCGTAAAATTTACAATTCGTGTCGCGGCATAGTCTCGAGTGTTCAGATGTTGCTAACCGAATTGTTTACAGTGACGGGATTAATTTTTCGTGCTGACCTTAAGCTGCTCTATGGTTGACAAGTTCTCGAAGTACCCTTGTCCGCTCAGCAACTCAAAAAATGGAGAGACGCGCGATATACAACACTTACACCGAGAAATGTGAAACACCACTTACTTCAGTATAACGATCATTTAGAAATAACTCACCTTGTTGAAAAAATCTAATCATCACAAAACATGCACTATCTTCCCACAGCGAACTGAAACGACATGTCAGGATCCCTCAAATGTTTTATAAATCGCACGTCCGTCCATTCTTCGATATATCGATCTGGCAGCTCGATCGATATATAGCGACCCGAATTCGATTCCCAAGCGTTCTACCAAACTACCCGTATTTTATTGGTATATCAGTCCATTGTTATTGGCCCATTTGATTCAATTCACTGAATATTGGACAAATCAAGACTGACATGAGTGACGGTGAAGTTTCTTTGATTTCTTATGATTGAAAAGATTTCAGAGTGAAAGCTGCGCAAAGGAAAATGCAAACTGTCGTAAGCATGTAGTGGCTGATTGTTGATTTACTTTTCTAAAATCTCTAAAAAAAAAAGGGCTGACTTCGAGAATCAGTCACTACACGGACGTGACAATTTATCATTTACGTTGGTTTAACTGCAAATGTTAAGAAATCAATCTTATTGACGAATAAATGCGCTACATTTCCAATAAAAACTGTCAGACTCATTTAGTAACTAGATCTCGATGTACATTACTGAAGATATTTTAAAGCGATTTATTAGGCCATGAAAGTCGTATCTATAATGTTTATTTCTTTATACAAATGAAAATTTTGATACTTTGTCCTCGCTCATCTCAGAAATATATACTGTATGGATATCTTACGCATAATCAAAATTACAAAACAATGCACTATCATCAGAAACATAAAATAATTTTCTACGAAAATGTCAAGATTTCCGAATGTTTTGCTACGTAGGGCTGCTACCAGTTTCAAATTTAGTCCGTGACAGTTGGACCGGTGACATTTTCACTGAAATCATTGAGCCATCTCCCACGACTGTGTCACCATTCCGCTGTAAAATATTCGTGTCATTACAGCTTTACCGTACCACTCGTCAAAATTCTTTGCATGTAATTATACGTTCGTAATATTCATATTTTGTCATCTCTTGCATCAATGACCGCCTAATCGATTTGCACGTTTGATGTATATCGTTTCAGGCCAAGCTATTTCGATTGCAGGCATTCTTGCAAATTACCCATACTTCCATTTCCTCAAGAATATTCATCTCGTATCCCTTCTGTACAGTATGCAAAGTTTTTAGTGCGTTGTCTATGGTGTCTACTGTGTGATTTTCGGACTGCAAATGTTGATATAATGTTGAAGGGTTCTTTTCACTTTCTATAGTGTGTTCTTAGTATCTCATAGTGAAATTTAGCCCAGTCTGTCCTATATAATATTTATCACATGAATTACAAGTATTTTATAAATTCCGGAGTTAAGAAATGATACACAGCCTCGTCCGCAACTCAATCATTTGAGGTGGAAAGATGCCTCATCGCTTCCTCTCCCCATTGATCTTGTCTATCTCGAGAAGCGTCCATACTCGTCACTTGTATGTCAGTTCTGTTGCGTCCTTTTGTGAGAAAATAACTAAAAATATCTTCCTTGGGCTTCTTTTGCTCACCATCAACACTTTCGGCACAAAAGAAACATTTTGTTTTGAAATCGAATTTCGCTTGTTTGGATCTCAAAGTTGAAGGCTGAACTACTTCAGAGGACGATGAGAGTGCCTGTCTCTTAAGATGAGCGTTGATGGATTGCGGCCGGGTGTAATTTTTTCGGCATTCATTATGAATCAGAAGGATGCCCAAACCTTCTAAAGATGAGCCATTGCTATGTCCCCTTTCTCTAATTGCTTTGATGAGTGATAGTATCCCTTTTTTGTCACTGTGAAAACACCAACATCTGGTCCATCTATTGTTTCATCACATCACTGAGTAGCCATTACGCAGACTAGATAGTCAACATTTTCATAAGTAAATGAAAAATATCATGAAAAGCCGACATACAAAGTTTTCTATGCTTGGCGAACTTTTGGAGTGAACTGAAGTAAGAAGTGAGTGAGAACACTCCATTCCACCCCCTGTCCAGTCTCTTGGAAGGAGCCAGTGGCACTGGCAGACATTCGATGTTCCTCGTGGGGCTTCCCCATCGTTAACCCTCTGCCGGGCGTTAGGTACCGGCAACCTTGAAGGCATGTCCACTGCAGGTGACAATAAATGAGCATTAACCATTCCTCCTCATAAAAATGAAAATGTTGCTTTGAAATGATTCATTTTAAATCACTATCAGTGCTTGTAAATACTTTCATTGTATGATTCATAATATTATAATAAAAACTATAATTATAAAGGTGTTCTCTTAAAATTCCAGTTACCTTGTTATTGTTAAAGTGTTATTTACCATGCTAGCACGTTTCATAAGACATAAATGTCACAGCCTCTCAAAACACTCATTTCTAGAAGAACCTCGAAACTGAGCGCATATCTTACAAATGATGTAATTTCTGATTGGCTGACGATAAAGTAATAAATGCGCATATCAAATTGAAGGAAATTTAATGCTTTAAAACTTTCTTTCTGACAAATTTTCTGAGAAACGATCGAGTGAGTCACTATAAGTAAATGTTTGACAAAATTAGTGAGGTAAAAATGATTTTTTCCGAAATTGTCGATTTTCAGTAACGTATATCTCGAAAACCGTTGGGAATTCGACTAATATGTATGGAAACAATTTTATAGCAAATTCAATTAACTTTCATTTTTATTTGGATTATTTTCTTCCTAAAGCGGACCGCTTTCGAGATATAAGCGAAAAACCAAAAAACTGTACCTTTCCACCCCCACCCCCGCTTTAGCTCACCCCCCAGGGGCGGGGACTTTTAGTATGTGCACCTCCTAACTATCCGTAACAAAGTCCTGAAGTTCAAAAATTCTCGCATATTCCATGCACTCTACACCCCTCTTTTGAGCACTCATTGACTGGACTATATGGGAATGGCATCCTACAAATGACACGTGTCGTGCTGGCCTACCGCCGGGTGCCAGCTCCACGGGACAGGTCTGCTGCCACGAGACAACTCGCCGACGCACCTTACTGCTGCCATTTCTCTCACGAGTGTATGCAGACTGATGTCTGACGTGCTCCAGAGACTCAAGCCAGTCTCCCAGCCAATCGAACCTCTGCCCGATTACAGAGGAAGGTCGTAGCAACTTTTGTGGTTAATTGTAAGTGGTTTCCTAAAATTGGGGGACAATCAGTCGCTTTCAAAAGCGTGATATCTTAATATGTGCCACAGTTTGTAATTATATTTAATGTTGAACAGTTTTTAATCACAGCCTGATGGAGCAGAGCAACTGTTTTCACACCATCGCACTGACTGTCAGTTCGTACCTTCTACGGCAGTTCCGTCACACCCGTGACTGTTTGTTGAACTGGATAATAAGGACGTATCCACTTGTTATATGCAGGGCCCACAGTGTTAGTAACATCATATATCGACACTTTAATAATAAGAATTATATCATTTCAACACTGTATATTTACTGTTCGTTATAATTACACTATAAGCTTATTTCGACTTTGAAGTCATCTTCAGGTTTTACGTCTGCAATACATTAGTTTTCATAACATTTTGTACTATGCAGCATACTTGTTTTATAGAGAGGGAAATGAAATGATACATACCACATTCTGTTAAGCTGTACATTTCGGTCTTATTGTGACGTGATTTCTTTTTTTATGTATACTATTAATATCACGTAACTAATATATACAACACTTACACCAAGAAATGTGAAACACCACTTACTTCAGTATAACCATCACTTAGAAATAACTCACCTTGTTGAAAAAATCTAATCATCACAAAACATGCACTATCTTCCCACAGCGAACTGAAACGACATGTCAGGATCCCTCAAATGTTTTATAAATCGCACGTCCGTCCATTCTTCGATATATCGATCTGCAGGTTTTACGCCTGCAATACATAAGTTTTCATAACAATTTGTACTATGCAGCATACTTGTTTTATACAGAGGGAAATGAAATGATACATACCACATTCTGTTAAGCTGTACATTTCGGTCTTATTGTGACTTGATTTGTTTTTTTTTTATGTATATTATTAATATCTCGTAACTAATAATATTATGTTGTCATAGGAGATGTTTATGAAGTTACGGATTTTGACACTTATTTGACAGCTCTCCAGAGATGAAGTATGTTTACATTATTTGCACAGAGAATATATATCTATGAGTGTGAAGAGAGAGATTATATGATAGTTTTGTGATTGTGGTGTCGATTCTGTGCATTTGAGGGAAAGGTTTTATTTGAAATTAAACGAAATTATGTTATGTTGGGTTTATTCGTCTTTGATAATTTTGTTGGCATATTTTTATTTTAGATCAACGAAGGGATTGTCTCTTTGGTTAATCGTTACTGGTAATTTTATTGTTGCACTATTATCTATGATCGGCAGTGGGACTGTTTATCCGTTTTCATGCACTAGAATATGAATAAAATTATCGAAATAATTTTTAGGACTGAAATCCGTTTGATCATTTAGCAAATTAGTTATGTTGTTAATTGTGTGTACGCATACTTCGGTAATTTTCCACAATGCTTGCAATCGAAATAGCTAGGCCTGAACTAAAATATATCGTACGTGCAACTCTGAATCGATTAGTCAGATATTCATGCGCGACTTATGAAGTGTATTTTGTTCGTAATCATGAGAAAGTATTTTGATAATTTGGTAGAAAACTTGAGAATCGAATTCGGAACGCTACTTGGAGCTGTCACATCGATCTCACAGCCCGAATAAATGGAATGTCACCATTAATAAGTATAGCCTTTGATCAGAAATCTGTAGCAAAGGTAGAAGTTTCAAAACTTTTAGGTGTATTCACTGATGAGGGGTTGAACCGGAAAAAAACAGTGAAGATCTGCTGAAACGTTTGAGTTCAGCTACTTATGATATTAGGGTAGTTGCAAATTTTGGTGATATACATCTCAGTAAATTAGCTTACTATGCCTATTTTCATTCTCTTCTTTCGTGTGGCATCATATTCTGGGGTAATTCCATCACTGAGTAAAAAAGTACTCATTGCACAAAAGCGTGTAATCAGAATAATTGCTGGAGCAGATCCACAATCATCCTGCAGACACTTATTTAAAGAGCCAGGGATCTTCACAGTAGCTTCACAGTATATACATTCACTTATGGAATTTGTTTTTACCAATCCCACCGAATTCAGAAGCAATAGCAGTGTACATAACTACAACACTAGGCGATTGAATGATCTTCACTATTCGAGGTTAAATCTAGCTTTGGCACAGAAAGGGGTGAATTATGCTGCCACAAAAGTCTTTGGTCACCTACCAAACAGTATTAAAAGCCTGAAGGATAGCCAACTAGCATTTGAAAATAAATCATAGAATTTCTGAATAGCAACTCCTTCTACACTATATATGAATTTTTAGATATAAATTAGTAAATCTGAGAATTTTTTAAAAAAATATTATGCCATGTAATATTTAGTACAAAGTAATAATTTGTAAAGACACCTTTCATTAACCTGACACGTTCCCCATCTTTACGAAGTGTCGTATTCATGATCCAACGAACAAGTACTAATCTAATCTAATCTAGTGGCAGCCATGTTTCGTTGTTAATTATTCCGGTGACGATTACAGGTAATTTATTGGGCGGACAAGGGTACACTGAGAAACAGTCAACCATAGAGCAGGAACAGCATTAATTATTTATTCTATGGTCGGCACGAAAAATTAATCCCGTAAAATTTACAATTCGTGTCGCGGCATAGTCTCGAGTGTTCAGATGTTGCTAACCGAATTGTTTACAGTGACGGGATTAATTTTTCGTGCTGACCTTAAGCTGCTCTATGGTTGACAAGTTCTCGAAGTACCCTTGTCCGCTCAGCAACTCAAAAAATGGAGAGACGCGCGATATACAACACTTACACCGAGAAATGTGAAACACCACTTACTTCAGTATAACGATCATTTAGAAATAACTCACCTTGTTGAAAAAATCTAATCATCACAAAACATGCACTATCTTCCCACAGCGAACTGAAACGACATGTCAGGATCCCTCAAATGTTTTATAAATCGCACGTCCGTCCATTCTTCGATATATCGATCTGGCAGCTCGATCGATATATAGCGACCCGAATTCGATTCCCAAGCGTTCTACCAAACTACCCGTATTTTATTGGTATATCAGTCCATTGTTATTGGCCCATTTGATTCAATTCACTGAATATTGGACAAATCAAGACTGACATGAGTGACGGTGAAGTTTCTTTGATTTCTTATGATTGAAAAGATTTCAGAGTGAAAGCTGCGCAAAGGAAAATGCAAACTGTCGTAAGCATGTAGTGGCTGATTGTTGATTTACTTTTCTAAAATCTCTAAAAAAAAAAGGGCTGACTTCGAGAATCAGTCACTACACGGACGTGACAATTTATCATTTACGTTGGTTTAACTGCAAATGTTAAGAAATCAATCTTATTGACGAATAAATGCGCTACATTTCCAATAAAAACTGTCAGACTCATTTAGTAACTAGATCTCGATGTACATTACTGAAGATATTTTAAAGCGATTTATTAGGCCATGAAAGTCGTATCTATAATGTTTATTTCTTTATACAAATGAAAATTTTGATACTTTGTCCTCGCTCATCTCAGAAATATATACTGTATGGATATCTTACGCATAATCAAAATTACAAAACAATGCACTATCATCAGAAACATAAAATAATTTTCTACGAAAATGTCAAGATTTCCGAATGTTTTGCTACGTAGGGCTGCTACCAGTTTCAAATTTAGTCCGTGACAGTTGGACCGGTGACATTTTCACTGAAATCATTGAGCCATCTCCCACGACTGTGTCACCATTCCGCTGTAAAATATTCGTGTCATTACAGCTTTACCGTACCACTCGTCAAAATTCTTTGCATGTAATTATACGTTCGTAATATTCATATTTTGTCATCTCTTGCATCAATGACCGCCTAATCGATTTGCACGTTTGATGTATATCGTTTCAGGCCAAGCTATTTCGATTGCAGGCATTCTTGCAAATTACCCATACTTCCATTTCCTCAAGAATATTCATCTCGTATCCCTTCTGTACAGTATGCAAAGTTTTTAGTGCGTTGTCTATGGTGTCTACTGTGTGATTTTCGGACTGCAAATGTTGATATAATGTTGAAGGGTTCTTTTCACTTTCTATAGTGTGTTCTTAGTATCTCATAGTGAAATTTAGCCCAGTCTGTCCTATATAATATTTATCACATGAATTACAAGTATTTTATAAATTCCGGAGTTAAGAAATTTGAAAGGTGTGTGACGATTTTGTTTTTAAGGGTATGTCTGTTCTGAAACGCAAAAGTGGTGGTAATCGTTCTGAAAATTTGCTTCACTTTATTGGAAATTTTACCTAGGTATGGTGTACTGATGTATTTTGGTTTATTTAGCTGTGAAGTTTCCCTCAGTAATGTAATTTCTGTACGTGTTGTTGGTGGTTTAGGGCTCGTTTTGTTGTTATAGAGCTTTAGAATAATGCTGGGGTCGTGTTCATTTTTTTGTGAAATTGCAGTATGGTCAGTTCTTTCTGCTTGGCTGCATCATCTAATGGTAAGTGTATAAGTCTATTTATCATTGAATGGAAAAGGCTAGTTTATATGAACTGTGATGGCGTAACATCTGTAGATGACTTCTAAGTCGAAATAAGCGTATAGTGTAACTATAACGAACAGTGAATATACAGTGTTGAAATGTCGATGTATCCACTTACGACTAACAAAAGATGTAGAGATTTTATTCAACTCAGTGACATACATTATTTCCTCTGTCCCCAAACATCCTTGTAACAATTTTGATTACGAATAGCCAGGGATCTTTAATGAAGGAAAACTCTAATTCATAATTGGAGATTTCGACAGATTGTGATGAATGTTGATGAACATGATGACAACATACTGTGACAGGCAAACTCTTATTAGCTCACTTTAATTCATGATAGTGAAAAACCCGTATTGTTCGACAGTGACGGATGGAGGCATATCTAAACGTTTCCTTCACTTCATTGCTCGTAAACGAATAAACAAATAAATGTTAATTTACGATCAATGCTGAAATTTCTTTTGATAGCACAGAAAAGTCGTGAGTGACTATTCCTTCAGATTGCATAGGTGATTAATACAGAACATACTCCAATGTAAACCTATAAGTAAACAGTGTACTTAACATTTCGAGGAAGATCCCTGGAGCAAAGAAAAATGTCTTGCTGGCCAACATTGTAGCAACTCACTTCGCAAAACCAAAAGAGAGGACCTGCAGTAAGCACAGAAAAACTAGAAAGGTCCAGGAGTGGCCAAAAGGCATGGAGACCGCTCAGAAGATTAAATGATGATCCAGCTAAGGTGTCTCTAGCTAACGATGGTCCTAGTGGTCAAGAAGCTGGTGTTGTACTTGAGAATGATAGAGCAGGCCGCTGCATTCATAAGTCTTCAGATGAAATATGCAGGTCCCCTGGAAGAGGAAGGAGGGAGCAAAGTCTGCTGCACTTAAATAGCAGAGGCTCCACCGCTATTGTATCTGCACCCATCATACGCAGCCAATAAAATGAGCACATACTTAAATGTCTAGTTCCTAATTAAAATACACTGCTTTGTCACTACAACCAAATAACGTAACTTCTGTTACAGTTCTGATAACTAGTTCTAGTGGCTGAGCACATTGAGGCGCTATGCTCCTAAGCGCGAGGCCGCTCCCCGTCGGGAGTTGGAATCCTACCTCGGGCACGGATGTTTGTGCTGTCTTTAGTATAAGTCAGTTTATCAGTAGTTTGTAAGTTTAGGGACTGATGACCCCGCAGTTGAGTCAGATAGGCTTAACAACAACGTTTGATCTGTATTTTTAATTAGGATTCAAAAAGCTTTTAAGAGATCTAAAGTAATAGCTGTTTTGAAGCCTGGTAAACCAGCCGAACGTGCAGATAGCTACCGCCCAATTGCACTTCTCAGTGTATGTTACAAGCTGCTCGAGAGACTCATCTACAATCGTATTGTTCCCATTCTCACTGCTAGTATCCCTGTTGAACAAGCTGGTTTCAAACAAGGCCGTAATTGCTGTGACCAGGTTCTAGCACTGACATCTTTCATTGAGACTGGTTTCGAAAAGAAGTGTACCACTTCCGTTGCTTTTCTGGATCTCTCGGCAGCTTATGATACCGAGTGGAAGAAGGGCCTCCTAGTGAAGCTTTACAATCTCATTCCTTGTCCTATTTTATTGCGACTTGTGAACTCAATGCTAAGTGGCCGTCTGATCAAGATCTATCTCGGCAACACAGAAAGTGGGTTTAGACAGCTTCACGATGGCCTCCCCCAGGGTTCGGTTCTTGCTCCCATTCTTTTTAATGTTTATACCGCTGATATTCCAGCTACGCAATCTAGAAAATTCACTTATGCCGATGATATTGCCATAGCGTCACAACACAGAGACATCCATGTGACGGAAACTACTTTAACATCTGACCTAACTCTTCTCAGAGATTACTTCGCAATGTGGAAACTAAAGCCAAACCCAAATAAAACGGAAGTAGCTTGTTTCCATCTCAATAATAGGATGGCCGACTATAAACTTAATATCTCGTTTGATGGTGTTCAACTTGAACATAATGAACATCCAAAATACCTGGGAGTCATCTTGGATAGATCTCTTACTTTTAAGTACCACCTTCATAAAACAGCAGACAAAGTTAAAACTAGGAATAAGATATTGCAGCACTTAGCAGAATCATCTTGGGGAGCCAGTGCTAAGGTTTTGCGTACAACAGCTCTGTCCCTAGTTTACTCTGCAGCTGAATACTGTTCTCCTGTCTGGTTCAACAGTGCTCATGTGAGAGACATTGATGTACAATTAAATAGAGCAATGAGATTGATCAGTGGCACTCTGATGGCTACACCACTTCAATGGCTCCCAATATTATGCAACATCGTTCCCCCTGATCTAAGACGGAAGGAAGCCTTAATGAGAGAGTATTATAAGATCTTGTCCACTCCTGAGCTTCCTATCCTGCAAGACCTTCCACCACCGGTCAGCCGGCTGAAATCACGTAAACCACCTCTTAAAACAGCTGTGCAACTACATGAGAGTGGCTTCTCACCTAAATCAAACTGGGCAAGAATTTGGGATTCGTTTAGTGGAAAAAACAGCATCTGGATAGATGATCCCTCTAAGCAGCTCCAAGGAATGGACCTTCCCAGGAGAGAATGGTCTTTGATCAACCGTTTCCGAACTGGTGTTGGTCGCTGTAACTATTGGAAATTCAAATGGGGACAGACAGACGACCAGTCATGTGACTGTGGAGCAGACATACAAACGATGACCCACATAATTACTAATTGCCCATTAAGATCATTCTCAGGAGGGATGACCGAACTCCATATAGTCAGTCAAGAAGCTGTCCAGTGGTTAAAGGAGTTGGACTTGGCTCTGTGACAGAGATATGTTTTATCTTATTAATTAGACACTAGTATATCTTACTAAAGTATTATATGTAGCTGACATTATACCATACGATATATATATATTGCCGCGAGAGACCATGAACACCAACTGCCGGCGTGGCGCAGGGGATAGCGTCACGGACTGCGGAGCGGAAGGTCGCCGGTTCAATCCCGCCCACCGGCAAAAATTTATTTCTTTGTAATTTACAATTCCAGAAGGTTCTACATCTTTCTTATGTTCACTTGTAAATTCTACTTGTTTCTTATGTTAACTGTTCTTCTAATTTCTGGTAAATTCTGTCTGTGTATAAATAGCAGAGCACTCTGCCTGAGAGGCAGTCAGTGCTGCGTGTATGTTGAGTTCGTAATAAACGTGCTTTCAGTATAAGTGCTGTGTTTAGTTGCCTTCGAAGTCAAGCCTACTTCCATTGCAACGTGACATTGTTTGGTGGAGGCGCCGGGTACACTGGGCAACAGCTGCATCACCGTGGCTCAGAATAGGCAACGAAAAAGCCGTCGCTTACACGGACTGGAACCGGAATACAAGGGATAAACCGAGTACATCCTTCCAAAAGTCCGCCGCGCACTAAAGAAGACAATGTTCTGTGATATGGGTGCAACTGTGCTGAAGGTCGCGAATGGAAAGTACGTCCATCCAGCAGGAACTTGTGTCGCAAGAATAACCATCAACAACAGGACGCAGCCGTTTGAATTTGTCGTGTTAACAGAATGTAGTCACAATGTCATCCTCGGATGGGACTTGCTTCAGGCATCCCAAGCTATCATTGACTGTGGAAGATCTGAGCTGCAAATTGAAGAAGTTGTTCCGCCGGATACACGTAATACAGAATTTTCTGGGAAGTTATTCGTCGTTGACAATGTGACGATACCGCCGTTGACAATGAGAAGAGTTGCAGTCACAAACACAGATGACTGGTTAAACTGTGAAGTTGTAGTAGATAGTAAAAAGTTTATTAGGCTCACAAAAGAAATTTACATACCAGCGGCTATCATAAGCATTACCGGTGGTCAAGGAGAGATTTGGATCACAAATTGTCACGAGCAGTCACAACTTATCCCCAAAGGAATGTGTATCGGGACAGCTGAGCCAATCCAGGACGGTGAGCTCAACGTCATCAATGAAGACCCATGCCCTGCTGTTAGTACAGACAACACGCTGGAGGAAATAAACGTGGAACTGCCAATAGGGCCTGGACTGACCAAGGAACAACGCCAGCGGGTGTTAGGTATACTACGCCAATTTTCGGGTGCATTCACGCCTCAGCAGGGGAAAAGTCGGACGAAACGGCACACGATAAAGCACCGTATCAATACTGGGGATCATCCGCCAATTAGCCAGCGTTCGTATAGAGTGTCGCCAGCTGAAAGACGGATAATTCGGGAGGAAGTGGAGAAGATGTTGCGAGATGGCATTATTCAACCTTCGGAGAGTCCTTGGTCGTCTCCGGTGGTCCTCGTAAAGAAGAAGGATGGCACGTGGTGATTCTGTGTCGACTATCGGCGGCTGAACAGTATCACAAAGAAAGATGTCTACCCATTGCCGCGTATTGATGACACCTTAGACTGCTTGAAAGGAGCTACATACTTCTCAACCATGGACATGCAGACAGGTTACTGGCAAATCGAGGTTGACGAAGCTGACAGGGAGAAGACGGCTTTTATTACACCTGACGGTCTCTATTAATTTAAAGTAATGCCATTTGGATTATGTAATGCTCCAGCCACTTTCGAACGCATGATGGACAACTTGCTTCGACACCTTAAGTGGACGACGTGTCTCTGCTATTTAGATGACATTGTCGTTCTCGAAAACATTTGAAGAACATCTGAGTCGCCTGTCAACTGTATTGAAGTGTGTTCAGGCTGCAGGTCTCCGCCTCAAACCAAAGAAGTGCCTCTTCGTCGCCAAAGAGATAAAAATCCTGGAGCACCTAGTCAATGGAGATGGTGTCCGTCCTGATCCAGATAAAATAAGGGCAGTCACAGAATTTCCAACTCCTCAGCATATTCATGATGTGAGAAGTTTTCTCGGACTGTGCTCATACTACCGACGTTTCATAAAAGGATTTTGTAACAAGGCACGTCCATTACAAGAACTTCTGCAGGGAGACGCCAAATTTTACTGGGATGAGACAAAAGAAAGAGCTTTCCGGGGACTTAAGGAGGCTCTAACTTCCGCACCAGTGCTAGCCTTGTACGACGAGAATGCAGAAACGGAACTTCACACAGACGCCAGTGGCTATGGGATTGGTGCAGTTATTGTACAAGTTCAGGATGGTGCCGAAAAAGTGATAGCCTATGCGTCAAGAGTACTCTCAAAGTCCGAGATAAACTACTCTACAACTGAAAAAGAATGTTTCGCAGTTATCTGAGCTATCAATAAGTTCCGGCCGTATTTATTCGGCAAACCATTCACCGTCGTGACAGACCACCATTCTTTGTGTTGGCTGACTAGCTTGAAGGATCCATCAGGTCGACTAGCAAGATGGGCACTAAGACTCCAAGAGTACGATGTCACAGTGGTATTCAAGAACGGGCGCAAACACAAGGATGCCAACTGCCTTTCGAGGAATCCATTAGTGGAAGACAACAGCATTAATGAAATTTCAGCTCTCACTGAATTAGATGATGTTACAGCGGAACAGAGGAGAGATCCAACACTATTAAAAATGATAGAGGACTTGGAGAAAGGAGAACCGACCAATGGAGAGTTCCAACTTATAAACGGAACATTGTACAAGAGCAACTACGATCCACTGGGCCCCAAATGGCTACTTGTTGTTCCATCTCATCTCCAGCCAGCTATTCTCAAATATTTCCACGATGCTCCAATATCCGGTCATCTGGGATTTGTGAAGACCCTAGACAGAATCAGACGCAGGTGTTACTGGAAAGGTCTCTACCGATCTGTCAAGCACTATGTGAGTCACTGTAAAGAGTGCCAGCGACGGAATCATGTGCCGCAATTACCTCCAGGACATCTCGTACCGATTCCGCCGGCAGCAGCTCCATTCCACCGAGTTGGGATCGATCTTTTAGGGAGGTTCCCGAAGTCGACAACCGGTAACCGTTGGATAATAGTCTGCACTGACTACCTCACACGCTACGCTGTCACCAAACCTGTGCCGACTGCAGAAGCTCCAGAGATCGCAAAATCCCTTGTAGAAGACATTATTTTGAAGCATGGAGCACCACGTGTCATGATATCTGATCGTGGAAAAGTATTCCAGTCAAACCTAGTATCAGAGGTAATGTCACGGTGCAACATTGTCCACAGAATGACAACTGCATACCATCCTCAGACAAATGGTCTTACGGAACGTTTTAACAAAACGTTAGCCGACATGCTGTCGATGTACGTCGATGTTGAGCAGAAGGATTGGGATACTATACTGCCAGTCGTGACATTTGCTTACAATACCGCAAGACAAGACACCACAGGCTTCACTCCGTTTTTCCTGCTGCATGGCCGTGAAGCTGAGACGACAACGGATACACTGTTTCCGTTCCAACCAGACGACACTCAGGATGACTATGTTAAACAGCTCATCACCAGGGTCGAAGAAGCAAGACAGCTGGCTCGCATACGGACACTGGACGCCCCGGAGAAGGACCGTCAGCAGTATAACGACAAGCACCGACCTGTTGTGTACAGCACAGGAGATCTGGTATGGATTTTTACCCCTGTACGGAAGGTTGGACTGTCAGAAAAGTTATTGATGCGATACTTTGGTCCATATCGTGTCATACGCCGGCTATCAGACGTCACATACGAAGTTGAGGATTATGAGCCGTTGTCGAAACGTCAAAAACGAAGAGACATTGTTCACGCCCTGCGCATGAAGCCTTACTACATCTTGAAACGCAGGTAGACGACAATGGCTTCTTGTTCAAGGACTTTAAGGACGGTAATGTTCCTGATGAGGCCACGACAGGAACGTCTGTCGTCGATAATCGCGGAGAAAGGAAGGATTCTCTTGAGCTGTCATACAGAGGACCCATGACACGGTCAAGATCCAGGACATTGCAGCTGGCTCCACAGGGATCATAACAGCGGGTCGCTGTTTCTCCAGGAGAGGGAGCAATGTCGCGAGAGACCACGAACACCAACTGCCGGCGTGGCGCAGGGGATAGCGTCATGGACTGCGGAGCGGAAGGTCGCCGGTTCAATCCCGCCCACCGGCAAAAATTTATTTCTTTGTAATTTACAATTCCAGAAGGTTCTACATCTTTCTTATGTTCACTTGTAAATTCTACGTGTTTCTTATGTTAACTGTTCTTCTAATTTCTGGTAAATTCTGTCTGTGTATAAATAGCAGAGCACTCTGCCTGAGAGGCAGTCAGTGCTGCGTGTATGTTGAGTTCGTAATAAACGTGCTTTCAGTATAAGTGCTGTGTTTAGTTGCCTTCGAAGTCAAGCCTACTTCCATTGCAACGTGACAATATAATTAGGATTCAAACAATTTCGTTATGTCTGAATTAAGTAGTTGTTGTTTAGAGGGGACTAGACTGCTGGGTCATCAGTCCCTGGAATTACGTAGTCGTTTCGGCGGCTGCCAGTGAAAGTTCGTTCCTACCAGCAGTTGGCTGACACCGCCTGAGGCAGCCACAGCTCGCTCCCTGTTAGCAGCAGTAGGCTGGTACAGCTGCTCCCTGCAGCAGTAAGCCAACACCGCCTGAGGCAGCCACAGATCCCACCCTCCAGCAGTAGGCTGACACCCCCTGAGGAAATTACAGCCCGCTGCCTCTAGTAGTAGGCCACAGTAGTCCACTAACACTGCACAGCTCAAGCAGGAGGACCAAGTCACAGTTCCATCTCTCCGGCAGTAGGCAAACACCGATTAAGAAAGCCCTCGAGCAGTCAGCTAACAGTGTCTGAGGAAGTCACAGCTCGTTACTTTCGATAGTAGGCAGATCGATCTGAAGAGCCCACAATTCGGTCCATTTAGCAGTACGCTAACACCAGCCGAGTAATTGGCAGCTCGCACGTACCAGCAGTGGGCTAACACCGGCTCCCCCTAACAGTAGCCTAACTCCACTCGAGGAAACCACAGCTCCCTCCGTAGGTTGACGAAAGCTACACTCCCTCCCTCGGACAGTAGGCGAACTCCGGCTCGGGAAGTGGCAGTTCGGTGCGTCGGTAGCACTGCTCACTCCCCTAAAGGCCGTTTCACACTATGTCACGTGACACACGTGCAATTCAGACCGCCACCGACGTCTATCTGCTATTGGGACATCGTTGCTGCTCTAGTCAGTTCAGTTGAAACAGGTAACATGGCAGGTGGTTCGTGGTGCGACAGCGCGTTTACTAAAAGTGTGCCTCGGTTGGCTGATGGCGAAAGTAGTTCGAGTAGTGATGAGGGAGACATGCTGTTGTAATCTGATACAAACCGAACGTACTGGGTACACCCCATCAATCAGAGACGGGAACAGTGCGTCGAGTATCATCATCTGATGGAGGATTTTGAGCTAGATGATTACAGATTCACAACATACTTTCGGCTTTCTAAACCTGAGTTTGAAGAGGTATTAACACTGATAAATAACGATATTAGTAAAAAAGACACAAGCTACTTACTACTTTGTCCCAGTTGTTCTGCTACTTCGCCCCATGCTATGACCTTTAAATTACTGTCTCTGTACTCTTCCAAATTCGTATCCCACAGCAGTGGGCGGGTTCTGACGGCGTCAATCAAGTCCTACATAACCACAAAACAGCTTCTTGTTGTAACGAGTTAAAACACGAAACTGGGGGACAGTGTGTGGTCATGCGCGCGGCAGTGTAGTGGACCACTGCGCATGCGCAATGCAGTGTATTGGGCCACAGACGTCGACAGACGAAAGGATCGCTCGCGGAGCGATCCCGCAGATTCGTCTGTCGACGTCTGCGAGGACGATGTGAATTGCCGCGTTTGAAACTGTGGAAACACTGTAGAAAAGTGTGTCACGTGACATAGTGTGACCGCGGTGTGAAAGGGCCTTAACACACGCCTGAGGCAGCAGCCGGTGGCAGCCCTGAGGAAGCCACAGCTCGCGTCCTCTAGCAGTGAGCTAGAAGCCGCACTTTGCTGTGGCTAACACCACGGCTCGTTCTCTCCAGCAGTAGGCTTTCGCTGCTGGAGAAAGCCGCAGCTCGCTCCCTCCAGTGGTAGGCTGTGGAAGAAGCGACTGCCTCTGCGTACACCACCATTTTATTCTCTTCCATTTAATTAAATGTAATTACAAATCTAGTTTCTTTAGAATTCCTGTAAATGATACATCTTTATATTACGCAGCTACATGTCTTGAAGATGATCTACCCGTGGATCGAAAATAAACAAAATGTTTGCGGATTAGACTGTTTGTTATAAAAATTACGATAACAGCATTGTTTTCCCAAAGGAAATAACAATATTACAAGAGGGGTACATTTTATGGCACATGGGTCCTATTCTAACTGCTATTGTCTGAATGGCGTTTGCACTTTGCATTCTTTTTCCTTTTATTTGCATTGAAGAACGTATGTAGGCATTTGTGCGCCAATGTCTGAACACTGCTCCTTTATGATTTTTGCAGTTGTGTTGGCATGGCAAATGTTTTAACTGCTGGTGGCTGTACGGTCACTGCACTGGTGCCCAAAGGAAAGAGGGAGAAAAGAAACGACGTACATATTTTGAGTTGACTACATGTGTTCAAACACACACACAGCATTAGATGACATGTATACCACCTGCATCATTTCAAAAATTTTAGGTGCTAGAACACGCCTCCTCTCTCCCAGCCCCCTCTCCCCCACCCCCCGGTCACCTGTCATAGAAAAAGGCAATTGATAATACTCACAATGAGAATTTTTTTAATACTGTTCTGAAATTCGGTTCTCTAAACCATAATATCTCACAATCGAAAACGATTCAGCCAGTACTGTAATTATTTTTTAAATTGAAACCATCTTTATTTTCAGACTTCTATGAAACATAGAAAATTAGGAATAAACAAAAATACGTCCACTTTTTGTAAACGTTACCATTAAAAAAAGTAAAAAAAAAAAAAATTATCAAAATAAAAATAAAATAAAAAATCTGACGGCAGGATTCGAAGCACCTACCCTAGGGTTGTAAGACCTGAGCTACACCTACGGATGCTGCAGTTCCTTTAATGATTGATTCTGTATATTGTATACTGGCATTTTGTCGATAATTTTGGAGAGTTGCGTGTAATTGCTGTGGCTGACTGTTACTTGTGTTGTGTTGTGCAGGACCGCGCGCGCAACGAGTCTGAGCGGCTGTCGGCGACGACGACCCTGACGGTGCGCGTGCTGGACGACGACGACCAGGAGCCGTCCTTCATCTACCAGGGCTGCACGCCGCTCAGCGGGGTCTGCGTCAACCCCGAGTACTCCGCCTCCGTGAGTACACACACGTCAACTGACGCTAACCGCCGTAACAACTACATCTACACATTAATGTCCAATCTCTGCCTCTGTTATCCTCCAGATGACTCTTCACATGACTTCCTCTCCCTGTGGAACCGTCACTCTATCCTTCTTCATTAATAAAAACTTCTTGGCCGAGATGCTGTGGCCCATCTGTCAGACTTCTTCTTTCTCCTGATATTTCGTTGCCTACTGTGGGCAACTAACTTCTTCCGACGTGAGTCTTCCGAGTACGTCGACGACTCGCCTCACATGTTTCATTAATGAAGACGCTGGCCATAAAGGCCTATATGTTATATATACCTATCCTTGATTTTCATAAATCACTCTTCTTCCATCGTTCACCTAATACCGATGCCTTATCGTTTATTTTGAAATAAAGGGAAAACATTATTTAAATATAGAAAATATTCAATATAAGTAAAAACATTTATTTTGGTACAACAAAGAGTGCAGATAACGACAAATAATTGACGGAGGGATAGAAAAACAATTAAAATCGCTCAAAAGAAGAATGGCCGCAGGACCAGATGGGAAACCACTTCGTTTTTACACAGAGTACGCGAAGGAACTTGCCACCCTTCTTGCAGTGGTGTACCGTAGGTCTCTAGAAGAGCGTAGTGTTCAGAAAGATTGGAAAGTGGTGCAGGTCATCCCCGATTTTAAGAAGGGACGTCGAAGAGATGTGCAGAACTATAGGCCTATATCTTTAACATCGGACAGTTGTAGAATTTTGCAACATCTATTATGTTCGAGTATAATGACATTTCTGGAGACTAGTATCTGCTCTGTAGGAATCAGCACGGGTTTCGAAAAAGGCGACCGTGTGAAACTCAGCTCGTGCTATTCGTCCACGAGACTCAGAGGGCCATAGACACTGGTTCTCAGGTAGATGCTGTGTTTCTTGACTTCCGCAAGGCGTTTGATACAGTTCCCCACAGACGTTTAATGAACAAAGTAACAGCATATGGTTTATCAGACCAACTGTGTGATTCGATGAAGGAGTTCTTAGATAACAGAAAGCAGCACGTCATTCTCAATGGAGAGAAGTCTTCTGAAGTAAGAGTAATGTCAGGTGTACCACAGGGGAGTGTCGTGGGTCCGTTGCTGTTCACGATATATATATATATATATATATATATATATATATATATATATATATATATATATATATATATATATATATATATGACCTAGTGGATAACATCGGAAGTTCATTTAGGCTTTTTGCGGATGATGCTGAGCTTGTAACAATTGAAAATTGTATTGAAATGCAGGAGGATCTGTATCGAATTGACGCATGGTGCAGGGAATGGCAATTGAATCTCAATGTATACAAGTGTAATGTGCTGCGAATACATAAAAAAGAAAGATCCTATATCATTTAGCTACACTATAGCAGGCAGCAACTGGAAGCAGTTAATTCCATAAATTATGTGGATGTAGGCATTAGGAGTGATTTAAAGTGGAACGACCATATAAAATCAATCGTCGGTAAAGCACATGCCAGACTTAGATTCATTGGAAGAATCCTAAGGAAATGCAGTCCGAAAACAAAGGAAGTAGGTTACAGTACACCCGTTCGCCCACAGCTTGAATACTACTAACTGGTGTGGGATCCGTACCAGGTGTGGTTGTTAGAGGAATGGAAAAGAGCCAACGGAGAGCAGCGCGCTTCGTTACAGGATCATTTGGTAATCATGGAAGCGTTACGAAGATGATCGATAAACTCCAGTGGAAGACTCTGCAGGAGAGACACTCTGTCGCTCGGTACGGGATTTTGTCGAAGTTAACTTTACCAAGGAGTCTAGCAGCATATTGCTTGCTCCTACGTATATCTCGCGAAGACATAATGAAGATAAACTCAGAGAGATTAGAGCCCACACAGAGGCATACCGACAATCTTTCTTTTCGCGAACAATACGTGACTGGTATGGGAGGGAGAACCGATAGTTGTACTCAAGGTACCCTCCGCCACACACCGTCGGGTGGCTTGCGGAGTATGGATGCAGATGTAGAAAATTGTACCATGGTGCTATAAAATGTTGGGCATAATCACTAACTGATGTATAGATAAAAAAAATAACACAATCATTTCAAACATTTACTTTGATTCAAGGAGATATTTAACACAACTGCAAACTCTTTTGTTGATACAAGATATTTTCTGATTTTCAATTAATGTGATGAATGAAATTGTCTCATTGTTGTACTTAAAATAGTTTCGAAATTAGGCGTTTTGTTTGACAGTTGAGTATATAAATCTGGCGCTGCATTGAGTCTAATCCTAAATTTTCTATTTTGTGCAAGCATAAGTTCAGAAGCCTGATTTACATCGATAGATGGAAACGAAGTGGAACAGAGCTTAGATAGTCTTTTCGGCTGCTGATGGGTATACATCTGACAGGCGTACCCAAAAAGTCATTCAGTAGCACACATTCAAAATTTATATTTAATGCACAGTTACAACAAATTTCTGAGAGATCTTAATACTCTCACAAAGACAATTTGGAACGTTTACTTTGGCTAACAAGTGTATTTTGCACCCACTCATTGTCATTGCTATAGTCTGACATGCACCTCAACAGCGATATCACAAGGCTCATTAAATTACTCACAAATGCTTTTGTGCACATGTGCCTTGATTCAACCTGGCCAAGAGAGGAAAGCACAATTAAAAGTTTTTCTCTTTTACACGTTCTCCCCAAAAGTTTAGTCTCACTTTTAGTGATCTTACTTTGTCTCTTACTATAAATGTGGTTGCATCTGTGGTGTCGCACAAGTCCAAAGTGCGCGCCACCTACTTTCGCCGCGCGCCGCCATGCACGCACGGCGCGGCGTTCTTACGACGACAGCCACGAGCGCCCTCTGCTGCAACTCCGCTCGTGGCCACCACTGAACGACATCGTTCACTTGGAACTGAGATAGGAACCAGTTAACACTTCGGAATCAGATAGGCACCAGTGAAGTCTTGGCTATCGGACAGGCACTAGGCAGGCCTCTAGCTCAACTATATATCAGCACTCAGCAGGACTGAGCTATGTAAAAGTTAAGTATTGTATAAATTCTGTGCAATATATATCTCGTTCTAATTTGCTCTAGTGTTTCTAGTTTCTGCTGTCCCAATGGCTGCTCACCTCCGTACCTGCACAAGCGTGCTACCTTTATTCCTGTATCGGTCTTCCTACTCGGCCACCGACACCTACGACGAAAACGAGACACAAAAGCGGCGACGAGGCTGGGACACGAAAGCATCCTTCTGCTGCAAACATGTAGCAACTTCATTAAGTTTACCAAATAATTTTGCGAGGTAAGCAAATTTCACGAGCCACTTCTCACTGTGTAAACATCAGGGCGGCTCATTCTATAGGGCCAAAGGAGCACCGTCCCACCAGAAAATTTGTCATATACACTACTGGCCATTAAAATGGCTACACCAAGAAGAAATGCAGATGATAAACGAGTATTCATTGGACAGATATATTACACTAGAACTGACAGGTCATTACATTTTCACGCAATTTGGGTGAATAGATCCTGAGAAATCAGTGCCCAGAACAACCACCTCTGGCCGTAATAACTGCCTTGATACACCTAGGCATTGAGTCAAACAGAGCTTGGATGGCGTGTACAGGTACAGATGCCCATGCAGCTTCAACACGATACCCCAGTTCCTCCAGAGTAGTGTCTGGCGGATTGTGACGAGCCAGTTGCTCGGACACCATTGACCAGACGTTTTCAGTTGGTGAGAGATCTGGAGAATGTGCTGGCCAGGGCAGCAGTCGAACATTTTCCGTATCCAGAGAGGCCCGTACAAGACCTGCAACATTCGATCGTGCATTATCCTGCTGAAATATAGGGTTTAGCAGGTATCGAATGAAGGGTAGAGCCACGGGTCGTAACAGATCTGAAAATCTGAAATGTAACGGCCACTGTTCGAAGTGCCGTCGATGCGAACAAGAGATGACCGAGACGTATAACCGACGGCACTCCATACCATCACACCTGGTGATACGCCAACATGGCGATGACGAATACACGCGTCCAACGTGCATTCACCGCGATGTCGCCAAACACGGATGCGACCATCATGGTGCTGTAAACAGAACCTGGATTCATTCGAAAAAATGACGTTTTGCCATTCGTGCACCCAAGTTCGTCATTGTGTACATCATCACAGGCGCCCCTTTCTGTGACGCAGCGTCAAGGGTAACCGCAGTGATGGTCTCCGAGCTGAAAGTCCATGCTCTTGCAAACGTCGTCGGACTGTTCGTGCAGATGGTTGTTGTCTTGCAAACGTCCCCATCTGTTGACTCAGGGATTGAGACGTGCTGCACGATCCGTTGCAGCCATGAGGATAAGATGCCTGTCATCTCGACTGCTAGTGGTACTAGGCCGTTGGGATCCAGCACGGCGTTCCGTATTGCCCTCCTGAACCCATCGATTCCATATTCTGCTAACAGTCATTGGGTCACGACGAACTCGAGCAGCAATGTTGCGATTCGATAAGCCGCAATCGCAATAGGCTACAATCCGACCTTTATCAAAGTCGGAAACGTTATGGTACGCATTTCGCCTCCTTACACGAGGCATCACAACAACGTTTCACCAGGCAACGCCGGTCAACTGCTGTTTGTGTATGAGAAATCGGTTGGAAACTTTCCTCATGTCAGCACGTTGTAGGTGTCGCCACCGGCGCCAACCTTGTGTGAAAGCTCTGAAAAACTAGTAATTTGCATATCACAGCATGTTCTTCGTGTCGGTTGAATTCGCGTCTGTGGCACGTCATCTTCGTGGTGTAGCAATTTTAATGGCCAGGAGTGTACTTTTGCAGTATTATATGAAACAGTTGGAGTGTGACACGATCCCCTCGACATGCTAACTCAGTTTACAAATGGTTTGGCTGGCCTCTCGCTAGCACGTGCCCGCTAGGCGTAGCCCCACTCTCTTCGTTAAGCTATGGCGGCTGGCCGCTACTCCTCAGACTGACGTCACCACAGACAAAGAAGAATAGTATAGTGGTAGTTTGCGAGAGTTTGACAATTAGCGAAGACCCAGGGCGGTGGCCTCTTAATATTAACAGTGATTGCGTTGATATTTTAGTTAAGCGTGGTCCTGTTCATGTACACAGTCATAATTATCCTATGAACGACGAAGGAAGAAAGTTTGCTGACACTATTACAGAAATCTTTGTAACGGTGAAAAAGTTAAAAGAGACTGGCTTCTTTACTCTTTATCAAAGGATGCAGTGTATTGCTTCTGTTGTAAAATGTTTGGTAAGAGTGCAAGTTGTCTGTCTGATATGAATGGATTGTCAGATTGGCAGGATTGACTCTGAAAAGACACGAAACAAGCGATTCCCACAATGAAAAAGTGAATCAAGGGTACAATTGAATAATATGTTACAAACAAAGAACACTGTAAATCAGATGCAACTGAGACCAATAGAGAAGGAAAAGAGAGAGAGAGAGAGAGAGAGAAAAGCAACACTGGTGTGATGTGTTAGAAAGGATTATTGCTGTTATTAAGTTTTTGTCGCGACAATGTCTGGCTTTTCGCGGTTCTCCCAAAAAAATATATGAACATGATAGTGGAAATTTTTTATAAGCAGTCTGGCGTCTTTTGATTCAGTTATGCGGAAACATATTCGCAGAATTTAATCAAAATGTGATTCAAGCCGGATGGGTATGGCCCACTATTTAGGAGACCACATTTAAAATGAAATTATTGATTTACTAGGCACAATGGTAAAAAAAAACTATATTTTGAAAAAAGTTATGGACTCTAAATATTTTCCATCATATTAGACTGCACACGTGATGCAAGCCATACAGAACAAATAACAGTAATATTTATGCATGTTTATCTAAATCACACAGACAAAAATTAGCTATATGTGAACATTTCATTGGTTTCTGCCCGGTTATGAGTTCAACGGGCGAGGGTTTGCTAAATTTCGTTTTGAATTTATTGTCTGGATTGAACCTGCATATTCAAAATTTGCGCGGATAAGGCTATGACAATGGCTCTAACATGCGTGGAAAACACAACCGACTGCAGAAAAGAATTCTGGATATCAATAAGCGTGCATTTAGTCCCATGCTCAGCTCATAGCTTAAACTTAGTGGTAAATGACGCAGCAAATATTTCGTACGACACCATGAATTTCTTCGACGTAATTCAAGAAATTTACGTCTTCTTTTCATCATCAACAATTAGGTGGTCAATCATCATTTACCAGGTCTAACGCTGAAAGCTTCAAGTGCTACGAGATGTTCCAGCAGAATTGAAGCAATCAAGCCATTACATTTCTACACTTGCTCTTTTGGAAATTTCAGAAACTTCTTCTAGTTGGGATTGTACCACCACTCTCAAAGCGAAGTCACTTGCTTTAAAAATTCAAAATTATAAATTCATTTGTTCCGTTGTAATGTGGTACGATGTTTGAGTGAAATTAATTCTTTAAGTAAAATGAAGCAAAACCCGACAATTAATACTCAGATATGCAGCAATTTTTTTTCGCACAGATGAAAACTTTGACATAGTTTTAAAGGAAGCTACTAATGTGGCAAACAAACTAAATGCTGAAGCAAGTTTCCCTCCAGTAAATATACCTCGCCCAAGGAAAAAACCGACTCAGTTTCAGTATGAACATCGTGATGAAGTTTTGTTAGCCCAAAATGAATTTCAAAATGGAGTTTTTTTTTCGAATTCTAGATCAAACATTAATTTCCTTAACAAACAGATTTGAAGAGTTGCAAAATTTAGACGACGTTTTTGGGTTTTTCAATAGTACATTATTTAGTTACCCTAAGGAAGAACTGCTGAAACGTTGTAAATATTTGCATATGAAACTTAAAGACAATTCAAGGAATGTAACTGACATTGACGGTACTGATTTGTTCAATGAAATTAACGCTTTAAGACTGCATTTCCTAAAAAATCAGTCTTGTGATCCATATAAAATTCTTCAATATCTTTCCAAAAATGATTTAATATCAACTTTTCCAAACCCAGCAATAGCGATAAGAATATTTCTTACTCTGCCAGTCTCAGTCGCATCAGGTGAGACATCATTTTCTAAATTATTTAAGATCAACAATGCATCAACAGAGACTTACAAATTTGGCTATTATTTCAATAGAACACGAGATCTTGGACAGTTTAGATACTAGACAGATAATAGAAGATTTTGCAGTTATGAAAGCAAGAAGAGTTCATGAATAGCTAATGAATTAGTATGTTTATGGATTTTCTTTTTGTAAAAATTACTATTAAAGAAATTTTATATAACGAAAATGCCGATTATGAGTCTTTATACTAGTGTGAAAGAATGGTTTTGTAGGGGTTGGGCGGCAAAATGTGGTTGGCTGGCAGCGGGCCTGCATCAGGCGCTTCATTTCTACTGGCGTCATTTGATCCTCCTATTATTGCGACAAAATCTTTACATGACCAGTCACTGACATCACTTTTACCCACGACTTGACTCATGCAGGCACCAGGTTTCGTAATTCCATCCACTGCAAACTTGGTAGAGTGAACACAGCCCTTGGGTCGTTACAGATTTTTTATTTTATTTTGTTGTATTTGGATACTTACAGTTTTTGTATCTAATGGTAATTTTCACGAAAAGTGCACGTATTTTTGTTTATTAGTAAATTTCTATATTTTATAGAAGGGTGTTGATAATGATATTTCAATAAAAACACTTACGTTACATTTCTTTACAGCATTGGCTTCACTTTTAGTTGATGACGTAGTCTTTGATTGTTCAGTTTGTGAAGAGCTATGACGCTGTTTTGGAAAAGACATCTCCGTAGCTAATAATGTCTTGTCAAGCAGCTAACCCACCCGGCTATCGTTCTACAAGGTTTTCAGCTCGTCTGCATACACATATACAAAAACTGACACAACACGTGGAATTAGAGATCCCAAAATGTTTTATGTAACCGAATTCGAATAATAATAATAATAATCAGTAAGTCACAAGGGGATTTGAACCGCCGACCCTATAGTTTCGAGGTGAGAACGCTACCACCTGTGCGTCGAATGGCTTGATTGTTATTTAAGTTCTGGACTTCACATACCATAAATATAACGAAATTCTAAAATTCGATGCCCATGTGGTCTCCTTGTGAGCCCCAGAAGTCTGATAACATCGCTTGCAGAGCTGTTTTAGACGCATTCCTGGCAGAATGGCTTGCTGTAGCTCTAATGGTTGTTGACTGACAGATTGGCTCCCGTCGTCTGTTGTGGATTGTCGGTAATACTGTATGTCTAAGCTGCGCTCTTCGAAATATAAGGCGTTGTGCTTGAATCGTAAGATGTTCTTGCCGATTTTTCGCTATTTCCATCAGTAAATTGTTTATATAAAATGTCTTCTGCTGTTGTTGTACACATCTGGATATCGACAGTGTTTTTTTTTTTTTGTTTGTTTTCTTTTTTTTACCCTGGGAGAACCGCCTTTTTTTTGGGGGGGGGGGGGGAATCTCCTAGCCTCCCCTTCAACCCGTCCTAACTCACTCCATATATATATATATATATATGATGGTTCCATTAGATAAGGAGCAGTCATAACCTCCCTGGACGAGCTCCCGTCACTACTATCAAAAAATAAGCAAAGTAAAATAAAACATAATACCATAAAATGAAGATAAGAAAAGAAGTAAAAGAAGTGTAATTTGTGCTATCTGCACTTGCGGCTAAGCATACAGTCGTGGTAGACACCAAGGAGTAGAACACAGAGGTGTATGTACAGGAGATAATCAAAACCATCTGTCATTCATCAGTGTCACATAAAAGATGACATTGTTAATATGGACATGCAAGTTCGTTATTGGGTTGCAGTGTTCGTTACCATTACATCAAGTTTATTATCTAACGTGCACTCTAAACACTTGTTAGCTGTTGGAGACGTAGTCTAAACGAAGTGTGTTTGGTGGTATTGTCACATACCAATGACAGTAAACAGATGAAATTCCTTATTATGTCTTACATGTATATAAATGCAGTATACATTTATTTCGCACAGAGACCTAAGGTGGCGAATGAGTTCCGAAAACATCGAAAGAGTGTTTGTTAAGATGGACGCACAAGTTCATTTTTTGATTTGTGGCTTCATTATCATTACCCCCCCCCCCCCCCCCCCCCCGTTTATTGTGAAACATATGCTATTTTTTTTAAACACGTTCGTCGGCTGTTGTGTCTAATTTGAACAAATACCCCAAGATAAAAAATTAATAATGTAAAAAAATCCTACAAAACAGCAATAGACTGACCCTAGTAATGAAAAATCCTACAAAACAGCAATAGACTGACCCTAGTAATGATGCAGGCAACATATTACCAAATATTTAGAGCAGAAGGTGGGAACGTACAGGAATCGACAGCTGCAGGTGATGATAGCAGATCAGAACTGAAATAAAACACGACTATCTTCTCACTTCTTTCTGTGAAGCACAAATGATATTTAAGTGAACCCATGGGACAAAAATCAAAGTTCAGACAACAGCACAAGTAAACCTCAAAATCGAGAGGTCCAAACAATTCGGAGACCTCGATGCGAGGCCTAAGTCGATCTGCACACTGCGGAGACCTACGAGTGAATCCCCGTATAATCTCTCTACGCACTGCAGTTCCTGGTCGTGACACACGACCCCACCTATGTCCTCATAGTGCTCCAATTACTACGTACAGTTAAATGTCTGTCCAATGATATGGTGATAAGCTGTTCACAGTTTACTAAACTGACACAATCTTAAGCTTTGGCAAATAACAGAGCATTCTGCAAATGCCCATACAAGCTCCTCCCACATGAGCAAAGTTCCCACAGACATGTAACCGTACACAGGTCCACGACCTCTCCAGAATTTTCGGACACTCGTTTTCAGTCCCAAGCCTCAAGATGCATAAATTTTATGGCCATTGGCACAAGGACCCCACTGGCCCAGACGACCAACAATCAGCCCAGCAAACTGCTCAATATTCGTCATGCAGGAGAACATTTTTGCAACCACCCACATTGGCATTTGTAACCGTAAACAACAACACACTGCTCTGGTGAGGCTGCTGTTCAGATCCCTGCAAATTTCGTCCTAAAGTGGAATGGACGATTATCAGTCTGGCAGACATCCTGCAGTGATACCAAACAAAAACCTGTTAGGAAGCCGTGGCTGTCCTGTGTGACCGCACTCCCCGTCCACTGCCCACCAAACAGGACCTCACAGGCACCGGGCTGTGACAGACACCCCCCTTCCACAGCCAAGTCAGCGAACAATGGAGCAACTGTACGAAGGCACAAGCCCAAACTTGCCAATTTATGGAACCCCACATACCAACTGCTAAGGCTACGTGAGAGAATGCACACAAGATGTCACCCTGTTGTCTCCAGCGTGTCCACTGGACAGCAGAAATCGGAAAGGATCGTAGAAGAATTAATAAGAAACTACTGTAATTGAAGGACTTTCCTTAGATGAAATGACCCCATAAAAACAGAATTGGTAATAAATCCAATAATGTAACTTTCCTATCTGCCCAAAGACAAAAATAAATAATTAATTTAAAAAATGACTATGTATTACTGCCACCTCATACAACTGATCACAATACAAGCAGTGATGTTGTCAACATGTGCACTGCAAACAAAAGCATTGCGCCCATTCTACAATTACCCACGAAAACCACTTGCCTAACACCTCTCCAAGTGTACTTCACTACATGTGGCAGCTGGGCAGCCTGTCTGTACCTTCACCAAACATAGGCTCTCTAACCAGTTTCCCAGAGGGTACGGTGCAATTCGTATCTCTGAGTCACTCGTTGAGACACTCCGCTGCTGCGCTCCACACCTACTATCGGTGTATGGCTGTCCTCAGTTTAGCAGCAGTCATTCTTTCGGTTTTCCATTTCACACCCACAACTCTGGTAGCTCATTTGCGCAGCTATACAAATATTAAAATACAAATGTATTTGTGAATGACTTTACCACCATTTGTATAAGTATCTTTATTCTTTTCTATTATGATTTCAACTTTAGAGCCATTTTCAACTGCAGATTGTGTCTTAACTAGTTGGTACTTATTAGGTCCCAAGTCGTATTTATCAAAAATAGTTGGAATGCATATGTGAATTCATGTAAGTTGTAACTGCATAATAAGCAAATCTCACAGTATAATCTGAACATATTGATGCTGAATGAAGAAACAGTAATGACACTTATATAATAAAGCATCATTCCTTGAGAACAGTCTGAGCCACAATATGTTCAGATTATATTGTGAGATTGGTTTAGGCAAACCATTTCCTGCAATAATGAGCACATCTTTATTCCACTCACTCACTGCATACAGCAATGGCTGTTTCCTTGGAACTGAGTGTTTTGATTTAGTACTTTATGTTTTATTTTATTGCAATGTAGCTGTAGATATTCTTCTTGACTGATAATCTTTTCAGAACTTTTCTGTGATGTGTAATTTTCATATTGTAACAGTCCTGCTCTTAAACTCGATTAAAACTGATCCAGATTTAGCAGTGATTGTCGTTTATTAAAAGAGACTGAGTTTTTTTTTTTTGCAATGTATTTAAAGTTATTCTAGAGTTGGAAACATGATAAGTTAGTACATAAATAATAAATGCTCTCAACTATCATTGGACTTAGTTATTTTGAATTTTGATGAAAATCTGCATGAGATTTCTATTATGTTTGCCTACAAGTTATGGGTCTGGGGATTGGTTTGAATAAATTAATTTGAACAACCAACTTTAGAGACAACTTTTTGCATTGCTTCTCCATCGCAACCAATCACCAGCCCCAAGAATCTACAGTATCTTACAACCTCCATCTTTTTAATAAACTTCTTGTGTACCACCATGCCTCGTGTAGACAAATGTCGAGAATGTTATCCTATTACTCATTATGCTACCAGCTGCTGTTTCTGACAGAGCTTCAGGATGACGCTGCATGGCATAGGTGTAGGCACACCACTATCAATGCAAAAGGCTGTGCCCACCTTTGAAACAAATTTCCAACTTCCGTTCCATAATCAGATCCTTTACTTATGTTTCCCAATGTGTTAGATTTAAATTGAGTGTAAATTTTCATTTTAGTTTAGAGTTTTTTCGGTACAGCTAGCACATTGTTACCAAGAAATGATAAATCATTTATAGCAGTACCTCCATTATGCAGAATCTAATGAGATGTATGTAACTTACCAGTGTACACAATATAGTTACTAGTTCTGTTTAAACTGCACTATTAATTATTATGAATTTTACAATAACATAAATATAATTTCACTCTCGCTCTTTCTCTCTCTATGTCTCTCCCTCTCTCTCTTATTATTCACAGACTTGTAGTGTGTTATGAATATCAGAACAGGTGTCTCTGTTGCATATCACTATCTCACAAACCTTCATTCTGTTCTAGGTCTCAAGTGGGATCTTGGCTGGCATTCTCAACATATCCCCAGAAAAAATTCAAGCTGTTGACATGGATTCCATCAATTCTCCTATTCATTACAGTTTTTTGAGTGGAACACCATCATCCTACAAGGATTATTTTGAAATAAACCCTCAGACAGGAGCTGTGAGGCAGTTACAGGCTGTTGATACATCTGTTGCCAAAAAATTTGAGATAATTATAAAGGTAAGGCATAGTGCAGAAATTTCAGTTACAATAAAAGGTATATATTTAGAAGTAAGTTGCTCAAGGTTTTACTTTCTTGTTTCATCAGGCAGAAGAAGAGTCAGAACAGCGCAGATTTGCAACTGCAAAATTGTTCATCACAGTGAAACCAGTGGACAGTAACCCTCCCAAAATCCAAGCATCCGCAGTTGATGGATTTGTGGATGAGAATGCACCAATTGGAACCAAAGTCATTGATGCTGATGGGAATCCAATCAAGCTTACAGTAACGGATGCTGATCTTGTATGTATTTTATTCACAAATTTTATAAAAGTTATAGTAATGAATGTTTTGGTAGAATATTAATGCTTAAGGATATAAAGGAGATCACTCAGTAAATATAAGAAGAACAAATCATTAAAAGACACACAAAATGGAATTAAATCTTAGCAGTTTTCCATATGAGCTAAAGTCGGGCACGTAGTTCGAGGGAGTGTTTACATGCGTCATAGGTAGCCAACGAGTTTGGCAGTGGACTAAATTTCGTGTAACTGATGAGAGGTGAGGATTGATGGATGGAATTAATAGTACCATATTTGAAGCAAGCATATGGTTCATTGTATTTGTGAATGTTTGTTAAAATCTCACATCAATACGACAGGCAATTCTATTACATAGTTGAACTTGAGTGAATTTATACTGTGTGGTGACATGCCAATGTTTTAGTCACTATATGGGTGTAACAGTTTGTTTTATGTAATATAAATTTACCACATTTATTCATTGTCAATTAAAACAGTTTTCACTCAAAGCTGCATAATTAAAGCATATTAGTCTGCCGATCATAACTCCAGTTTCTCACTGCTATATTAATAACTATTGTTCTGGGCAACTTTGTTATTGAAATAAGACATAGATCCCATGAACATCCGTAATTTGGAATGGAAAATACTGCATGGTGAAAATTAAATATTTCATCAGATTTTTTGTCACAGTAGGGATGTTTGACTTAATGCAAATAAACAAACAAACAACAGACTCATGTTGCTTTGCACCAGCATGCTGCACATCTGCTGCCAACTATGACATGTAAGTACAGCACTTTTCTGACTGTGTGCCTGACTTTTACCTTTCATCTCAGTGGGTGCACTGAAGTTCATCCAAGTGCAATGACACATCATCACCACCCTCCATTGTTATCTGTTGAGTTGTTTTTTTTTGTCTTTGCTTTTGTCTAGTGGAATTGCACACATGGCCACAGCTCCAATTAGTCATTTCTTTCTGCTTAGTCTCTTAGAGATGATACACAGTTTTAAAATAATTTTGCAACTGACTCATCATTAACGTTTGAGCCCTGTAAGAGATGATGTGAAATTTTTCTCAACTATTCATAAGTGAGGGCAATGAAATTGTTAACCTACCTGATAAATAAAGTTATTGATCTATGTGATTCAGAAAGTTGATAATTTACCACTCTAAGGCTTGAGACATACATGCCTAACAAAAGTTGGCAGCTGCACTGTCAAAATGATTCATTTAAAATATAGCAGGTATTTGGGAAAAATCATTCTTGTGCCAAAAACTGTACAATATTTTTCTTTTTTACACCTGACCTGTTTCACCACTGACTGCTATCTGCAGGATATTTACAAAATGAAGTACATTAGTTACAACAAGATATCGTTTTGCCATATGTTGCAACATCAAAATTGCAATTAGAATTACAACTGCTCCTTGAAAACTGTGCTTTGTTGTACATCTGTACTTTTAAACCTTGAAAGACTAGAGATAAGAGGTTTATATTTACAAGACACATACTAATGTATTTACAATACATACTAATATAGGAACTCTAGAGATAGAAGGTTTATATTTACAAGACACATATTAATGTATGTTTCTTGTAAAAATAAACCATCCTGTTGATGGGAGTCATTGATGAAAACAGTCAAGTGTAACAAATGAAAATATTGTACAACAGAAATAATTAGCATTTGAATCGTGTCAATCTGCAGTCATCATCAATACTGTGCTGCAACACCACCTACTGGAAATGTGCCTGTGGCTCTCATTGCTATAAACCAAAGGAAATGGATGAGGACGACTCGAGTAGACACAAAAAATTATCCACAGACATATATGTGAACGATACCGTCAAATCAGTAAGTATGAAAGAGTATATTATTGGCACGATAGAATACGATGCCACCCAGCAATTACTGCTCATGTGGGACAAACTGTTTTGGCATCTCAACGGTCATGTGCAGGACATTCAGAGGAGGCTGCAGAATGCCGAGAGGCGGCTCCAGCTGCACCAGCCGGGCCACTCCCTGAGGACACTGGTACCTCATGCGAATGGCATTACGGAACATATTTGCGTCCTCCCCAACTCTCGCACAACATCGGAACAGTGTAAAATATCATAAACTATCTGCCCCTTGCCATTTATTATGGCACGGCTTATGTGCACTCCATCAACTTCTCTGCCTACCTTTGACTAATGTGCAGAAACGTGTTGGATGGCAACGGTGTAGGGAACAGTGTTACCGGGGATAGGGACGGCATCAGAGAGAGTTTTCGGATGAATTCCAGTTTCGTTTGCCACATTTTGGTTTGTCGTGAGCATCTGCACGACAAATGCGACACCGATTGCAGGCTTTACAGTGTGGAGTGCTGTCGGATACGACGACGAATCGCAGTCGGCGCGTGCCCGAGGCACGGCGACCAGTTTGACCCACGTGAATAACACCGTGTGGTCTGTAGCCGTACCCTTTCTGCGCGACACCCTGGATGGCATTCGTCAGTGAGATGATGCATGACTGCACAAACGTGTGTTTTCTCGGTGTCAAAGGATGTCGGCCTTCTGCCACAGGCCACTAGTTCGACGGACTCGTCACCGATCGAAAATCTACTGGATGTGGTGAAATGATGTGGATAGTGCTGTGACCCACTGGAAACTGTCACAGATGATGTTTGCAAACCAGGTGAATGCAGAATGGATGAGTATATCACAGGATGCCATTGACACCCTATACACATTGATGCCATCACGTGAGAAACGAGTCACCAGGGCCCGTAGCAGATCCTGAACATACTAGATAATAGCACACATGATGGACTAAGGCAAGGAAGTGCTCATTATTTCTACACAACACACTAACAAACATGCCTTATGAATATAAACATTTTTTTTTTTTTTTTTTTTTTTTTTCAAATATGAGTGTACATTTCCTGCAATCCTATTGTTGTAGGTTGTATTCACAATGTGAGGTGGTTTACTGAGTATGGAAGTTGAGAATAAACAGTCACTAAAACAAAAAGGTATCCTGTGATAGGGTTTTGAATATGGACAGTGGGAGGGTAGAATTGGTACTCCAGAAAGGATAAGAAAACAAAGGAAAGAAAAAGACAGGTTAGTTCCATTTGAAGAAGAAAAGAAAACAGTTCTGAAAGACAGATTCCCTTCCCAATCTCCACCTCAATAACTCTATCTGCTGAGGTACTTCATCATAGTGCCCGAGGAAGAATATGGTCAGCTTCCTCTACGGAAAGGCATTAATAGGGTGTCACCATCATAGATCTTCCAAAAGCTTAACTGAAGAAACCCCTATGGAATGCTGTGATTTAGAATAGTATACACTTTTAAACAATTTTCAACCAGTTAAAGAAGAAGAGCTGTTGTAATATCTGTACTAAACCTGCCCTTTGAAAATAATTTAGAAATCCTTACCCTATTAATCTCTGTTTATATAAAAAGTACTAAATACCCTTACTTTTATTTATACTTACAATATCCTTTACATTTCAATCTCAAATAATTATAAAATTTCACTATATTACTAAAACCAAGTAAAAAAATCCAAACTGGGAGTTATAGTGACTGCTCAGTTACATTACAATTACTTTGTTGTTGTTGTTGGTTTTTATTTATTCATTTATTTTTTTTATTTTTCCCTTATAAAGCATGAATGCTATGCTTCGAGTAGTAGAGAAAGTTTAGGCCTTACTACTTCATTGTTAGCTTGCCATATTGTATTATGTATTTCCTCAGGAAGGTCATTGACCATCATCCTCCCTGTGGAAACATGATAAAGCTAACACTCTCCACTTTCCTTAAATATCAATATGCAAACTACATAATCGTAAAACAATACAAACCCCTCATGTCATGCTATATTTACAAAAATAAATAAATTCTGTTGTAACATATTGTACTAGATTTTCAGTTTGTTTAAAGAGTATTGCCATTTCTTCAGTAAACGAACATATTTGTCTTCCTGTGCCAGGTTCCCTATAAATAAAGCTTCAAGATGTGGAATTGTTTCACTTCATACAGGCCACTATGCAGTTTTGTGGTGCATGTAAATTGTTGCCTACTTGGAACTGTATTTCATTCACTCATAATGCCTGCACCTTTAAGTGTTGATAATTTTTCTTTAACTTCTTGTTCCCCATTCTGCAGCTAAATCTTCCAAATAACTTAATGCAAAATCTATTTTAAAGAAACTTCCCTCCTTTGTGTTAATGATCTCAAAGACACTCAAAGAAAATAAGTGTGGTGTACATTTCCATTGGGTTTAAATTCAGGAAACTGCTTAGAGAAATTCACTGCACTCCTTAACTGCAAATCTTTCAAAAGATTATCAACTACATTTACATATCATACAACTGGATTTCTTTCAAGGCATTTTGAGTGTTATTAACAAAAATATCACCTTATGTTTGTCTATCTCTGGTGATGTGATGTCTGGCCCAGCCTGAGTTCCTTCCACAGTTAAAGATGTGGGCTCAACATGAACTGGTTTGAGGCAATTGATAGACAGCTATTGGTGTTTCATTGACAGAGATAATGAAAGTGTTACCACTCCATTTGAGAATGCAGTGAGGCCCAGAATAAGGAGGTTAGAGAGTGGGCGGACGAAATCTTCGCGGAGGAACACTTGGGAACAGACATCCAGTGACCGAGGGGCATGAGGAGAGGGTGGGGAATGACTAGAGGGAGGGGTGGGGGGATTTTAGACCTGTCCACCAGGGAAGGAAGGTTGGAAGGGGTGATGGCTGAACAAGCTCACCAGGGAGCATTAGCTTTTGTCCATAAACAAATTCTGCCACTGTGCCTTTTAAATTTTCCTTCTAAGTGGAGCTGTCATTTGGCAGCTGCAGCGTAAGTCAGTGTAAGGTGAGGCCATTCTTCACATCGGGAACGACTGGCAGGGCAGACAGGTTCTAATGTCGGAAATACCTCTTCCTCAGCAGCGTCGGCTTCCTCATTTACAGGTCTACCCATGGCCATAATCTGATGCTCACTTGATCCAATAGTCCTACCTGCCATAAACTGTTGTAATTCTTCTCCCACAATTTGTCATATGAGAGAAGCGAAGTCATGCTGGTCTTCCACAACGGCCATAGAGACTACATTGGGGAGTCTGTCATATTTCTTTCGTCCAACCCTCTTCTTTTGCATCCGCTGGCACCACTTGATGAACTTTTCCGTCATAGAAGCGTCTTTTATGGCTTCTGCAATGCTCTTCATCAGGTATTTCATTTAGTTGGCTTCAGTCATATATGGGTTAACTATGTTACATAAGGCCAAAACATTCTGTATGTATGACTGTGTCGACTCTCCATGTTGTAGGGCCCGGTTCTTCAGTTGTTCTTCTGACAGATTTATTGCTGGCAGTCTCCAAACGTCTTCTTAAGTTCCGTCTGCAACATTTCCCAGTCATTCAGCTTCTTTTCATTATTTTAAAACCATTGCTGGGCTGTTCTGTCCAGGTAGAAATAAACATTGGCCAAGTACATTGTATGATCCCACCTGTTATACTTGGTGACTTGGTCGAACCCTTTCAGCCACTTGTTGAGGTCCTGTACAATGTCTCCAGAGAACACCGACAGGTGTCTGATGTGCAGCTGGCTCTCTGCTGATTTTGTGACCATGGTTCTTCTGATGATACAAACTTTTGGAAGGATGTGCAGGGTATGTCCTTTGTATTCCAGTTCTAGTTCATGTAAGCGACAGCTTTTACGTTGCCTAATTGGAGCCATGGTGGTGCAGCTGTTACACAGGATACCCGGTGCCTCCACCAAGCAATGTCATATTGAAATGGAAGCAGGCTTGACTTCAAAGGAGGGTTTGTCAACTGTACACAGAATTTATACTGAAAGAAGGTTTATTGCGAACTGAAACATACACGCAGCACTGACTGCCTCTCGGGCAGACTGCTCTGTTATTTATACACTGACAGAATGTACCAGAAATTAGAAGAATAGTTAACATAAGAAATTTGTAGAAATTACAAGTGAACAAAAGAAACATGTAGAACATTCTTGATATAAATACAAAGAAATAAATTTTTGCCAGTAGATGATATTCAACTGGCGACCTTCAGCACTGCATTCGGTGTCGCTATCCATTGCGCCACACCAGCAGTTGGATAACTTGTGATCTTGCAGTAATATAATATAATATAATAGTTATGAACATCCACTGCCAAACTGTGGCCAACAACAAGGTGGAACACCTTGTGACACAGTATGCAGTGGTGCACATGCTTGATTTAAATGGCTGCTTCACAACCTGGGCCATCTGGATCCTCTCACCCACCACCAGCTTTTCTGAACTGCACAGATGGGAGTTATCCCTACCGTGCATGCTGAAATCATCCATCCCTCATCCTACAGTAACTTCCCTTTTTCCACACCTAATACAGTTCCTAACTCTCTATCCTAAATCTCTTGTATTTTGAATGGTGTGTGTGTGTGTATGTGTGTGTGTGTGTGTGTGTGTGTGTGTGTGCGTGCATCACGTGCTTGTGTGTGTGTGTGTGTGTGTGTGTGTGTGTGCGCATCACGTGTACATGCGATGTGCATATGTTTTATTTTTATATCTATATTTATTTTATTTTACTATTTTTGTATTATTTTATTTTCCTCCTTACACCCGTCTCCCAAATCCAATCCTTAGCTGCCTCTCATTACTCCCATCTAGGCCATGCTCTTACCCATCCCCACCACCATGATGGGTAACCTTCCTATCCCTCCTTCCCTGCCCTCTCCTATTTACACACTGCAGAGTGTGATTCAAAGTGTGGCAGCCGGAGGTGACAGTTGTGTTGTGTGCCTCTGTGATTGCATGAATGTACTATTTTCTGAAGAAGGCCATGGCTGATAGTTGAAAGTGTTGTATGTGTGTGTCTTTTGTTTGTGATAGTCGTAGCATCTTTGCAGTGAGTTGTAAACTGTCTTTATTATTAGATTGTTAATTCCAACACGGACTTTCCATTATTAGATTTGTTATTATTTTGTATATTTAATTTTATATTATGTATAAAAATTAGAGATGGTTTAACTCACTAGGTGAAAAAGCACAGGCGCGTTGATAGACACACAGATGAAAACAGAACACAAACACAAACATTCAAGCTTTTGCAACTGTTAGATGCTTCATCAGGAAAAGAGGAAGGAAGGAGGGGAAAAAGGAACGGATGCACTCCCTTGAAACCCGCAGCCTTTCCTTTTTCCCCCTCCTTTCTTCCTCTTTTTCTGATGAAGCAACTAACATTGTGAAACCTTGAACTATTTATTTGTGTGTTTTCATCTGTGTGTCTTACCAATGAGCCAGTGCTTTTTCACCTGTTAAGTTACAGTCTCTATTTTTTATACATATTTTTCCACCAGGAATGTTTTCCTCTGTAATATTCATATCATTAATTTTATATTATTTTTAATGTTTCTTGTCCAAGATATTTGCAAAAAACATGTAACTACACCAGTGAGATTTTATTGATATCATTTGGTACCCATTTGCGTGTGCTACCTGATGCAGACTCCTAGTTTACTTCCCCCCAAGATCCTGGCCAGTCACCAAACGAACTAAAGTAGCCTTTCACGATCCTTCCAGTTTTGCAACATCCTTGTCAAACCTTACAACATACCAGTACCACTACCCCTACGTAATGATTTCTATCCCTGTAACCGATCTTGTTGTAAAACCTTTTCCACACATTCTCCCAGAACCACCTGCTGCAGCCCCAGCACAGGAAAAACCTACACCATGTAAGGCAGGGCCACATGCAAAATAACTCGTCATCTACTGACTGACATATGTTCACTGCACAGCCTTTTATGTGGGTGTGACCATCACCAAATTGACTCAATGCACAACTGTTTTCCTGGGGACAATAAATATCCTGTTGCAGAGCATGCCCTCAAACTCGGCTGCAAGGACCTTGGCATGTCTTATACTCTCACCTAGCACCAGTCACCTGCCCCTCAGAACTGTGGAGATGGGAACTTGCCTTGCAAAACTTCTTCTCCTCCCACCATCTTCTTGGCCTATGTTAACATCTCCCCTCTGCCATCCCAAGTCACTAATTCGTTATACATTTCTCCCCCTTCCTTGTGTGTGTGTGTGTGTGTGTGTGTGTGTGTGTGTGTGTCAATTGGTGTCTTTTTTGTGTGTTACTATCAGTTGTACCAAGCTAAGGTAAGTACTGGCCATCCACTCTATCTCTTTTGAACAATATTTTTATGGAATATAGCCTACAATTTATTTTCCTTGTTTCTCTTAAAATTTTGAAGTTAATTTTGAAATGGTTGCAATCAATACATATTCATCTCATCCATTTCAACATTAATGATTGTTTCAGGGTCCTGATGATCCAAAACCAACATACACATTTGAACTCACTACCAACTTCTTTCAAGTTGACAATAGCGGCATCCTGGTTGTCAACGAAGAAACACTCGACAGGGATCCACCGAGCCCAGGCCAGTTCAGATTCCAGGTACGTGAGCGAGCACACAGTGCATGCAGCCTGTGCACCGGCTGAGCTCCCAGGCAGCAGCCTTCGACCTACAGGTCGGCTGTTGCGGGCACTCAGATCCTGGGTGAGGGATTGCCGCAGCACCACCCGGCACTTGAGGAACAGGGAAAGCCTAATTTGGAGAATGATTTGAAAGTAATTATTTTAATAGCAGTGTCATAACTGGACCTTCTCTTATGGCTACTTAAAAGTTAGTATATGACCTCCAAAATATAAAATGTTTTCCGTACCTTCAGGTGTTGGAACACCCCCCCCCCCCCCCCACTTTCAGGAGAAGTCATATAATTGATGTTCTTGTCAATCTGCACAGTATACCTTGGCTGGATGTGTAGAGATGAATATTTGTCCTTGTCTCTGACAGATCACATTCATTTGTTCAGGAGGGGAGGCCCCTCAATGCGCTGCTGTGTGATGCCCTATGCCCGCAGAGAAGTCGTACTGCTGTACAGTGGTGTGTTATTGTGAACTTCGAGTACCTGGCACTAAAGTCGCCATTACTACCTCTCATCCAATTTTAAGGAAACAATTTTGTAAAAACATGCACATCATACAGTCTGATGTCTCAACTTAGTGAAGGACAAAATTTCATTTCATTTATATTCATAATGACTGTGTAAAGCATTGTACAATATTTTATCAAGTTTGCAGAGGTAAATTCATATTGGGTAAACTTTGCATATTGTTGATCATAAATTCCAGTGGGTGAGACATATGTAAGACATTATAATTTTATATAAAACTGAGAGTAGTTTGATATCTGATGGCATTCCAGAAATATTTTACTTTATATCCACAAAAATACTCTCGTGACTGACTGAGTTCTACCCTTGCAGAATTGGTGGCTGTTACAAGTTACAACATTCAATTTTAAGAAAATGTTTCATTTAATAAATTTGAATTTTGCGTGATGTATAGGTTGACATCTTCATTCAATAATTGACTGTTTTTTTAACCACTGGAAAATACTTATTGGAATTCAACAATATAATGAGGACACTTTGCAACTCACAGTAGGGACGTCCAACAAGACACTGTTGCACAGGTAACTAAGCTTTTGGCCACTGCCTTCTTCAGGAGGACACACAGTGCCATTCATACAATCCTACAGATACACAACTGCCAACTCCAGCTGCTCTATTCCTAATGAAGTTTTGCTGTGATGTGGTTGGGGGGGGGGATTCAAGGTGGCACTGAGGATGGGTATGGATAGCCCCTTAGAAAAGACACTCACACATACAACACGTAAGCCAGTAGTTTCTTCAGGACAGAGAGCATTCAAACAAGTGTCATCATTTGTGTGCGTGTGAGATTGTGTGGATGTTCTCTTTGCGGAAGAATGGCCGATACCTTTGGTGTTGTATGTGTTAGTGTACTTTTTATGTATTGCAACTCGTCATGTGGCTTTGTGGTGAGTTGTAAATTATCCTTATTATATTGCAGAATTTTTGATATTGTCACGTTGAAAACTGCAGGTGACCCGGAATTGGAAGGCTGGACCATTAATAAAGCACAACACTTTACACTTATAACAGGTTTATTGCTAACACGAGCCTACACTCAGTACAGACTGCCTTCTGTGTCGAGTGCTCTACTACTTATACATAGAAAGAACTTTTTGGAACTTACATCAAACATCTGCACAACGGCAGATAAGGCTGTCGGAGGCCTGGGGCGGTGGTAAAACAAAATGAGGCAACCTGTCCACTTGGAAATACTTGTATTACTATAAAAAAGTAACTTGGAGGCCCTCCCAGGAAGAGAGGCATGGGACAGTCAAAAAACACATCACACACTTTTGAGGTATTTTGAGATCTCCCAAGATGAGAGACATAGGGCGGTCGACCCTAAACATGTAGAACATTCTAATACTAGTAAATACAAACAAATAATTTTTTTCTGCCAGTGTCGGTATTTGAACTGGAGTTCACCAGCATAGTGATCTAAGATGCTAACCACGGCACCACCTGTTTCGTTGCTCCACTTCCTGAAAGAACAGTGACCAGCTGTTAGGTTCCCTTTAAAGCCAGCTGCAGTGTCCTGGATCTTGTGATGGGTCCTCTGTATGGCAGTTCCAAAGAATCCTTCCATTCTGCCTGCATGCATTCCTTACGGTGTCAATTACCGGTGCCAGAGTGCCAGACACTCCTGATGTGGCGTTATTGTTATCATAATGATCTTTGGAGTCCTTGAACAAGAAGCCGTTTCTATCTACCTGTTTTTTGGGATCATTGTAAGGCTTCATATGGAGGATGTAAACAATATCCCTTCATTTTTTTTGTTTTGAGGACAGCACATAATTCTTGACTTCGTATGTGACATCTGACAGGTGGTGTATGACATGATATGGACGAAAGTATCACTTCAGTATCTTTTCCGATACCCAAACTTTCTGTACATGGTTAAAAATCCATACTGGATCTCCAGGGCTGTTCACAATAGGTCAGTGCTTGTTGTTTTAACACTGACAGTCCTTCTCCTGGGTGTCCAGTGTTTGTATGCGAGCCACCTGCTGATGAGCTATTTCACACAGTCATCATGAGTGTCATCTGGTTGAAATGGGAACAGTGTTTCCATTGCCATCTCAGCTTAATGACCATGGAGCTGAAAAAATGGCATGAAGCCTGTGTGGTGTTCTGCCTTGCTGTATTATAAGCAAATTTCACAACTAGCAATATTTTATCTCAACCCTTCTGCTTAAAATTGACGTACATCAACAGAATATCTGCTAACATCTTGTTAAAACGATCTGTAAGACCACTTGTCTGAGGATGGTAGGCAGTTGTTATTCTGTAGACAGTGTGACACTTGGCATTACCTATGATACGTTTTGACATGTATACTTTTTCTCAATGAAATATTAGCACACGTGGAGGACTATGCTTCAAAATAATGTCTTCTATTAGGAATTTTTTTATCACTGGAGCTTATGCAGTTGGCACATATTTGGTGACAGTGTAACGGGTGAGGTAGTCAGTGCAAACTCCTATCCATCAGTTACCTGTTGTCGACTTTAGGAACATATCTAAAAGGTCCATTCTAATCCAATGGAATGGAGCTGCTGCAGGTGGAATTGGTACCAGATGACCTGGAGGTAACTGCGGCACTCCTTACAGTGACTCACATAGTGCTTCACAGATCGGTAGAGACCTTGCCAGTAATACCTGCGTCTGATTCTGTCAAGTTTCTTCACAAATCCCAGATGAACAGATATTGGAGATTTTTTTCATTCTCTGGGGCCCGCAATGTGGAGTATGTCTTTGACTGACATGTTCAATACCACAATAATTATAAATTATTTTAACACTGCTTTAAACTTTATTAACTCACTATAAGCTTATTTTGTCCTTAGGCCATCATCAGGTGTTATTACTTATAATATTGTTGTTGGGCAGCAAATAAACAACAACAATATTATAAGTAATAACACCTGATGATGGCCTAAAGCTGAAATAAGCTTATAGTGAGTTAATAAAGTTTAAAGCAGTGTTAAAATAATTTATAATTATTGTGGTATTGAACATGTCAATCAAAGATATTGGAGAATCATGGAAATACTTGAGACTAGCTGAGATGAGCTGGAACAACCAGTAGCCATTTGGGGACCAGTGGATTGTAGTTTCTCTTATACAATATCCTATTTATAAGTTGAAACTCTCCTTTGGTAGGTTCTCCTTTCTCCAAGTCCTCTATGTTTTGTGATAATGCTGGATCTTCCCTCTGTTTGCCTGTAATGTCACCTAACACTGTGAGCACTGAAATTTCATCCATGCTGTTGTGTTTGACTAATGGATCCCCTGAAAGGCAGTCGATGTCCTTGTGTTTGTGCCCGTTTTTGAGTACCACTGTGACATCATGCTCTTGGAGTCTTAGTGCCTATCTTTCTAGTCGACCTGATGTATCCTTCATACTGGTCAGCCAACATAAAGAATGGTGGTCTGTCATGACAGTGAATGGTTTGCCAAATAAATAAATATGGCCAGAACTTGTTGATGGCCAAGATAACAGCGAGACATTCCTTCTCGGTTGTAGAGTAGTATATCTTGGATTTTGAGAGAACTCTTGAGGCATAGGCCATCACCTTTTCAGCATCTTCCTGAATTTGTACAGGCACTGCACCAATCCCATAACATTAGCGTCCGTGTGAAGTTCGGTTTCCGCATTCTTGTCATATAAGTCTAGAACCGGTGCAGAAGTTAGAGCCTTCTTAAGTGCCTGGAGAGCTCTTTCTTTCATCTTATCCCAGTAAAACTTATCTTCTCCCTGCAGAAGGTCTTGCAATGGGTGAGCTGTGGTACTAAACCCTTTTATGAAATGATTGAAGTATTGATTGATTGATGCTTTATTCACCTTTGAGGATTTTACATGTAATCATTGTCGTCAAGGTTACATAAAATGGTAATAATGATAATAATAACAGAAATATTAATAATAAATGAGTTAGCAAATCCTGTTAGGTAGAAAAAATTAAAAGAATGACAGTAGTAATTAATAATTACATTATAGTTATAAGATATGTATATTACTGTAAATAGTTATCAGACATTAAACAAGACAGATGTATTGTATTATGTTTAAGACATTAAAGAATTACCATACAGTATTGTGTACATAGTTATAAAATAAACAATACTTTTAATTTGTAGTTTATTATTATAGGAAATGTAAGTCTTTTGTCCCACATTCAAGGAACTCTTGAGCAGAATAAAATACTTTAACTCTGAAACCATTTGACAACAGTTTTTTTTTTAAATGGTCTACTGGCTTTGTGTAGGTCTACGCATTTTTTGGTAATTTATTAAAGAAGAGAAGTCCCAAATATTTGTCACAGCCATGGGTCTTTGACAGTCTAGCATATGGCACATCACTTGTATATCCACTTCTTGTACTGTGATCATGAATTGTTATTCTTAGATCAAACTTACTTAAATTTTCTTTGACATATTCTAGGCCTTGTATATGTACAGACTAGGTACTTTCATGATTTATAATTCTTTGAAGTACCCTCTACAGGACTTACATGGGCTAAGCCCTGCAATACACCAGATAGCTTTTTTCTGCCATTTGAACACTGTTTCTAAGCCTACTGAATTACCCCATAGTATTATTCCATGATTCAGGTGGGAATGGAAGAATACAGAGTATGCATACACTGCTCCTCAGTTTGTGTAGCAGATAGAGGACACGGGCTACTCTGCTGCATAGTTTATCTATGTGTGTATACCAGTTAAGCATTTGATCTATGTGAAATCCTAATAGTTTGACAGTTTCGTTATCTTGATTAGGAGTAGTGAGATTGAATACAATTTCTCCAGTTTTACTGTCATTTTTCTGCAGTACATTTGCTTCAAACCAAGTATTACATTTCTCCATTGCGATACTGTCATGTTGTACTGCGCATTTTCGAGATTGGTGTCACATGTGATGAAGAGTTGTGTCATCTGCATAAAGCACTGCATCACATGGCACAACTGTGGGTAAATCATTGATATAAACAATGAAAAGGAAAGGCCCAAGAACAGATCCTTGGGGTACACCTTTAGAACTGGAAGACATTCTGACATTTCATTATTTATACTAACCAATTGTTTTATGTTCTCCAAGTTGGACTGCATCAGACATATAGCATTCTCTCTCACTCCATAGTGCTGGAGGTTTTTTAATAAGAATGTTATGGGACACCATATCAAATGCTTTCCTGAGGTCCAACAATGTTGCACTAATGATCTCTATCTTTTCAAACGAACTGTGTATTTTTGCTACCAAACTCTCAACTGCTTTGGTTGTAGAGAGTCTGGATCTGAAACCATATTGTGAGGTACTAAGTATATTCGATTAATGATGGAAATTCTCCACAGAGATGGTAAATCTTACTTACCTTTTTGCTGTAAATTATCCACAGAGATGGTAAATCTTACTTACCTTTTTGCTGTACCACCAATAGTTACACACAGAAAGAAAAAAATACAAAAATAAAACAATCTTTCAGAACTATGTTCCTTCTTCAGGTAAGAGAGAAAAGAAGAAAAAAGGAATGGAAAAGGAAGAGGATGGTAATTCACGACCTAGGTCTTGTGGATGGTGTTACAGGATTGTGGAAGTCAGATATACTGTGTAGTAGTACTGAGCCATACGAAAGACACACACACACACACACACACACACACCACACACACACACACACACAAAGCAGACTTTTCTGGTGGGAAAAATATGTATAAAAATAAAGATTGTTTGACTTAAGGGGGGGGGGGGGAGGAAGGTAAGCAAATACACACACAAACACACCTAGGCAGACATTTGTAGAAACCAAAGAAGTTGGACAGAGATACCACTTGAGGTAGAGGCTCTGTCCAGAGAACCGAGGCAAAGATGTTAAAGATGGTGGGTGGGAATTTGAATTTAGCGGAGGTTGAGACCAGGTGGGCAACGGGAAGAGAGAATATGTTGAAGGGCAAGTTCCCATCTCCGGAGTTCTGAAAGATTGGTGTTGGTGGGAAGTATCCAGATAACCCGGATGATGTAACACTATGCCAAGATGTGCTGGCCATGCACCAAGGTGTGTTTAGCCACCGGGTGATCATCATTACCAACAAACACTGTCTGCCTGTGACCGTTCATGCGAATGGACAGTTTGTTGCTGGCCATTCCCACATAGAACGCTTCACAGTGCAGGCATGTCAGTTGGTAAATCACGTGGGTACTATCGCAAGTGGCTCTGCCCTTGATCGTGTACACCTTCCGGGTTACAGTACTGGAGTAAGTGGTGGTGGAAGGGTGCATAGGACAGGTTTTACAACAGGGGCGGTTACATGGGTAGGAGCCAGAGGGTAGGGAAGGTGGTTTGGGGATTTCATAGGGATGGACTAGGAGGTTATGGAGATTAGGTGGGTGGCTGAAAGACACTCTCGGTGGAGTGGGAAGGATGTCATGAAGGATGGATCTCATTTCGGGGCAGGATTTAAGGTAGTAGTATCCTTGCTGGGGAGCCACATTCAGAGTACGCTCCAGTCCCGGAAAGTATCCGGTGACAAGAGGGGCATTTCTGGGGTTCTTCTGTGGAAAGTTTTGGATTTGGGGGGATGAGGAAGTGGCTCTGGTAATCTGCTTCTGTACCAGATCAGGAGGATAACTGTCTTTGGCATATCTCAGTACTACTACACAGTATCTCTGACTTCCACAATCCTCTAACACCATCCCCATGACCTAGGTAATGAATTACCGTCCCCTTCCTCTCCCATTCCTTTTTTCTTTTTTTCTTCCCTTCTCTCTTACCTAAAGAAGGAACACAGTTCCAAAAGCTTGTTTTATTTTCATCCTTTTTTTCTTTCTGTGTGTAACTATTGGCGGTTCAGTGAAATGGTAACTACTGGCCAGCCAGTCTATTTCTTTCGAAAAGTACTATTATTAGTTTCCAAGTATTGACACATCTGTTTGTGCAGGCAGTATTCAATTATTTTTGGTATTATAGGTATAAGCGATATTGGCCGATAGTTATGTGGAGATGTTACTTCCCCTTTCTACTGTACTGGTTTGACTACAGATATTTTTAAACATTATGGATAATGGTCTTCTTCTAAGATCTTATTGATTATTTTAGTTAGAGGCTTTACAATCTGTTTTCTGACAAATTTAATAACATAATTTGAGATGCCATAATAATCCTCTGGTCTAGAATTACTGAGCTTTGCTATAGATTCATAGAACTCTTTGTCTGTTACATGAGACCACCAAAAGTTGTTCGTGAGATTATTGTTTGTTTCTCGTTGGAAGGCCTCTGCCTTCCTCACATCCTCCATTGTATTGCTATCTGAGTGGGGGCCAACAAAATGTTCACTTAATGTGTTGGGTGAGATAGTTATCTGGTATATTTTATGATCATAAAATTCATTTCTGTTTTGATAATTTCCCATGTAGCTTTGCATTTATTTGTCAAGTTCAGTATATATGCATCATTTGCTTTGCACTTTGCTGCCTTGATTTCAGATTTGTAAAGTTTTTTTTATTTTCATATACATCTCCTTGTCAGCATTATTATGCTTTGCCTTATTACGATATAGCAGCATCAAAATTCTTATTCTGATTAAATGTGGAGTATACTGTACCAGGTTTTTAGATTTTGTGGTTTAGTGCAGTATCTCTGCTTCAGTGATTTCCTGTAGTGTTTAGGACAACATGTTTCAAAAAGTTCAGCTAGTAGAACTAAAAATCTATTGGTTTCTTCATTTCCATCTACATTTGTTACTATTTCATCCCATTTTACAATATTCAGTTTACTTGTCAACTGTTTTAGCTTTGAGTCATTAATTTGTCTTATTATTCTTTGTTCACTAGAGGTTTCAAGTATTTTGCTGTTGAGAGTCTGTCTGAGCCATAGTCGTTCATGATTAGGAAATTGTGTCCAATTCTGTTTTGTTTAAATGAAAATTACATATTATATTATGTAAGCATGCCACCTGCCTTGTGGGTTTGGTATTTACCCAGTAGAACTTAAGAGATCTTAACATATTCAGCAAATGGTTAACATTTCTATTCTTAAACCTAATGTCTATATTTATGTCACCAAACATTAATATCCTGTAATTTTTGTGTTTAACTAACAAGAGTATAAGTTTCTCCAGGAGTTCCACAAACAAACTTTCATTGTGTTTAGGTGGATGGTATACTGATCCTACAATAATTTATTGTTTTGGAAATATTTTGGCTACAGCTTCAAATTTGGCCTCTATGCACCATTCACTTGCATCTTAGGCCAGTCGTCGTAGACAAAAAAATGGCCTTAGGTCCAAAAAATTGCAGGAAGCCGAATTTTTGGTATGTTGTTAGGACATATTAGAGTAGTATTAAACCAAGTTTGCAGCTTCGAAATCCTTTTGCGTAACTTTTAAGAGCCAAAAAACCTCGAAATTTTCAGACTTTTTTCTGGTTTTGGCTTATAACTCGTGAAGGGTGGTTTTTTGACGAAAAGTCACTCACACCTCTATTAATGTAGATAAAATATTCTAAAATTTAAGCCCAACCGCAGCTCTGTAAGTCCAATAGTTCCTGAGACATTGGACTTCAAAAATTGACTTATTTCTCCAAAAAGTTCAAATTTTCGATTTTAGTCATCTTTCGGCTATAATATTGGGTCTAATGATCATCCCACGGGGAAGTCATACAAAAAAGTTATAGAGCAGTTATTTAACTTTAAGTACTGAATGAAGTCCATAGGCCCAATAGATTTCTAGTTATCGTTAAAAAACGAAAACTTGGAAAAATCGGAGTAGTCAATAAATTGACCCAGACGAATTGCAGTCCTCTGCTCCTGTGTATGTTAAAGAAAGAGGAAGAATTACTCATTGACGATGATTATTAATGCATCGTATATAAAAACGATTTTTTCAACACTGTTTTCCGCAAATATTGAACAGAGAAGTTCCTTGAGTCACCTCCTGCCATTATGGCACCGACGGCCCCTATGAATAACATGAGGTTGCGAAAACCTCTAAGTCTCACCCCTATGTTGACAAGCTGAGGATGCTGGTGGCTCTCCACAATGTCTCGGGCTTTCAAGTACAGTGGTTGATCGTACGTCACAAAACATGTTTCCTGACCGTAAATGCTTATTCTTTACGGGCTTCTAAAAGTGATGTTAAAACAGTATCGTAGTCAGTTGGGGGAGCACGGATAAAAAGGGAGATATACAATCTTTGAACGTTTGTAAGGAAGATCTTCTGTCACTTGCTCCATGAATCCACTCCATCCTGGGATGCCTGACATATTAGTTGCTTTTCCAAACAACCACAGCAGGTCTGGGGATTTTGGCAAAATGACTTCAGCGATTTTCACTTCGTTAATTGAAATGGCTGACAAGCCAAATTTCTTTCTAATAGAAGAATGTTTAATGTGTGTGGCAGTGTGTGAACCTGATAGACTCGGCACATACAGACTTCAAACGTGGGTTGTTTATGTCTGGGTGAACGGATGAGTGAGGGGTCATGATCATTGTACCACCCATCTCATGGAACGTATTTTCTCCATCAATTGTGTTAACGTTCACAACTGCATTATCGAAGACAAAATGCATAAAAGCTCCTTTGACGACTGGTTGGGCCACTGCTCCACGGAGGATAGCGGAACTTTCAAAATGCATAGCCTCCGTATATGTACAAGAAATTCCCATACAGTGACAAAGTTCAACAAAGTGCTTTGATCCAAAGCTTATTTGAATTGAGGATAGGTAAGATTCGGGCCTCGTTGCAGCCATGATTGCATGAGCAAATCCTATGCACTTCTTTTTCGCTATTCAAGAGAAGGTTGCCTCTGCGTCTTTTAAAAAAGCATCTGACGGGGGAGTAGTGGCAAATGTTTAGGAACGAATGGCTTGCAGGATAATCTCTGACGCAGCTTTGACAACTCAAAGCATGTTTTGTCCAATGTCTGTGAACATCAAGACTGGCCTGTGATACGGACCAACCTGCGCAAAAATAATTTTTCCTCCATATCGTTTTTTTAGATTAGTTTGAACACTTGCAACTGCTGGTTTGTAATCACATGTGAAAGTCTCTGCAAACAAGTCACTTATGGAAAATTGGTTTTCCTGTCTTGTTTCTACAGGGTATGCATATATACGCTCCATACCTTCCATAAGGAAGGGATGTTCAGGACGGCCTTGTTTACCTCCTGCACTAGTAGATCGCGACAAGGAGTGCAATTTTACGTAGCAATGTTTGTGTTAGTTACCCTCAGTAGCAACAAGTTCACTTATACATGAAAGACGCCGAAGAATGTGTTGTCCCCATTCACTAGCTTGTCTAGCTTTTTCCACAATCCATTCTTTTACTTCCAGTGTTTCCCTTTGATGGAGTTCATCCTGTAGATATTTGGGCAATTTTATCTGCTTCTAGAAATATTCCTTGGAGAATTTTTCACCACAAAGGAAACAGTAATATCCAATGATGTGACGCCTTCAATCCGACGCACTTTTCAGCCTTCCCCCACACGAACACGATGGTTGAGCAAATCAAACATCTTCTCCTCGCTGGACAAATGCTTACACATTACTTTCCACAGTGTTCCTCTTCCAGCATGCGTCATGTACGGTCACTTCGTTTCAACTGCACACAGAACCTCATCTTCCTTTCAAGCCCACGTTTCTGACTAATTTTTATCAGCGTCTAAGTACCGCGTTTTTTCACTGCCACTGTTCCCTCTGCAAGCACTTAGCGACGACCCCGAAACAAACATGCGACGGGGGTCAAGATTTAGACGATTTTTGTTTGAAACGTTCTTCACGGATCCGAATATGGCTGTTTCTAAGGGCGGACTGGGTGTAGTGGGGAAGGCCTCGGAGGCAAGAAGTTTGGGAGGGAGGACAGAACACCCGCTAAGTCACGACTCTGAGTAAGGGGGACGGGAGGGGGATTGATACCTTCGCACAACAAAAGGCCTCGCTACGAACGAAAGACCCAATCCCTTAATGGCTGACCAATACCCAAAAACGGAGAGGCTTTCGTATTTTTTTTTTTTTCAGCAATACCTACTTTCACAAATATATTTGCATGCACTAACACATAATTACACCTATGTATATACAATACGTTAATAATCATCGTCAATGAGTAATTCTTGTTTTTCTTTAACTTACACAGGATAAGAGGACTGAAATTCGTCTGGGTCAATTTACTGAATACTCCGATTTTTCCAAGTTTTAGTTTTTTACCGATTACTAGAAATCTATTGGGCCTATGGACTTCGTTCAGTACTTAAAGTTAAATAACTGCTCTATAACTTTTTTGTATGACTTCCCCGTGGGATGATCATTAGACCCAATATTATAGCCGAAAGATGCCTAAAATCGAAAATTTGAACTTTTTGGAGAAATAAGTCAATTTTTGAAGTCCAATATCTCGGGAACTATTGGACTTACAGAGCTGCGGTTGGGCTTAAATTTTAGAATATTTTATCTACATTAATAGAGGTGTGAGTGACTTTTCGTCAGAAAACCACCCTTCACGAGTTATAAGCCAAAACTAGAAAAAAGTCCAAAAATTTCGAGGTTTTTCGGCTCCTAAAAGTTACGCAAAAGGATTTCGAAGCTGCAAACTTGGTTTAATTATACATTAGTATTTGCTAACAACATACCAAAAATTCAGCTTCCTGCAATTTTTTTGGACCTAAACATACCTGACGACTGGCCTATCTATAATGTCATATATTAAGTTCAGATTATTTTCAACATAGATAGACACTCCACCATATTCAACATTTGTTTTACATTAGCTACTTGCTAGTTCATAACCAAATGGTACACACAATTTGAGTTCTTCACAAGTAAGCCAATGTTCATTTACTGAAAGAATACTGCAGTTTAAGTTTTCCAACCAGAACTGAAGTTCATTAAGTTTATATTTAAGAGACAGCACATTAAAACATTACATTTTGTCCTACTCTATTAGTGCAGCTGATCCTTTGGAACTTACGTTTGTCTTCCTCATTTCCAGTAATGTTGCTTGTTGTTTTTTCCTCAGCTGGTAGTATAAAAAAATCTTGGTTCTTCAGACATATGTCTTTCTCGGTTCTTTCTTCTCTGCTCAGTTTTGCTGGTAGTTTCTCTGCTGATGAGAATGTTTCTTCTTCTGGTGCAGACAGTGACAGGTGTTCTTCTACAGAACAGGATGATGTATCTTTTTTTTTTTTTTTTTTTTTTTTTTTTTTTTTTTTTTTTTTTTTTTTGCACCATTTTTCCCCCAATGGTCCTTTCCTTTCATAGGTGAGCAATGGTGATTTTGTTTCCTCTTCTTTTTCTTCATTTTGAGTGTGTGATGTCACTTCTTTTTCTTTCATGAATAACAGTGGGATTAGGTTGCGGATTTCTTGTCATAGGCTGTTAATCTTTTCACGTATTTCCTTGCACAAAACTGCTTTGCCAAGATTATTCCTGTGCAGACCATGTTTGGTGAAATGTTCTCTCGCCGAATATGTAGCTTCAATAGATCTGACTCACAGCCCAAGAAAACTTCCTACATCACAGATGTGCTGAGGAATTGAAAATTCTGAGACTGCTCTTACTTTATCTGGCTCAGGACGGACACCATGTCTGTTCACTTGGTGTCCAAGGATTATTATCTCTTTGGCGGTGGAGAGGCACTTCTTTGGGCTGAGGTAGAGTCCTGCTGTCTGAAAAGTTTTGAACACAGTGGAAATGTGTAGCTTGAGAAAATGGCAATGTCATGTAGATAACAAAGACATGTTGTCCATTTAAGATGTTGAAGCAGGTTGTCCATTGCGCGTTCGAATGTGGCCACGGAATTACATAGTTCAAACGACATGACTTTGAATTCATAGAGACTGTCCAGGTGTAATAAAAGCAGTCTTCTCCCTCTCAGCATTCCATAGTAGTTTTCTCCAGTGCATTGTCGGCAGTAATAGCAGAGCATGAGACTTTGTCGATGGCATTGGGCTCACCATCCTGTACTGGTTCAGCTGTGAATTGCATTTACTCATGAAAATTACTGATCGAACATTCTCTTCAACCACCTGTAATGCTTATGATAGCTGCTGGTATGTAGATTTCCTTAGTTATACTGATTAGATTTTTGCGATCGACAAGCACTTCACAGTTCAGCTGGTCATCTCAGCTGCTGACTGGAACTCTCCTCATTGTTAACGGTGGGATCTCAACATCCTCGATAGCAACAGTCCTGGCTACTATAAACTGTTGTAATTCTTCTCTCACAATTTGTTGTATGAGAGAAACAAAGTAATGCTGGTCTTCCATGGCCATAGCGACTACATTTGGGAGTCTGTCGTACTTATCTTGTCTAATCTTCCTCTGTTGCATCTCTTCAAATTTCTTACACGATTGGATAAACTCTTGTGTCGTCGAAACATGTTTTAACAGAAGATCTTGGTACAATGCCCTTCACCAGTTGTGAAATTTCATTGGCCTCTATCATATCCAAGTTAACTTCATGATATAGGATCGAATCACTCTGTATATACCATGTCGCTGGGCCCTGTTCCTCAATTGCCCTTCTGATAAATGGAATTGCCGCTGGTGGTCTCCAAACGTCTCCTTAAGTTCCGTCTGAAATTTGTCTCAGCTATCGGGCTTGTCCTCATTTTCAAAACACTGCTCTCCCATGCAGGTAGAAATATAAGTTCACTATGCACATCATGTGATTCCACCTATTATACATGGTGACTTGGTCGAATCCTTTCAGCCATTTGTTTGGGTGGTGTCCAGCATCTCCCAAGAACACCAATGGGTGTCTGATGTGCAGCTGCCTTACCACTGTTTTCATATCCCCCAGACTTTTGATGACATGGACCTTTGGAAGGAGGTAGTGAGTATACCCTTCATATTCCAGTTCTTGCCCGTGTAGGCGATAGCTCTTAGCTGCCTTATCAGACACACGGTGATGCAGGGGTTTTGCAGAATATCCAGCACCTCCACCAAAAAGTGTCATGTTGAAAACAGCAGGTGTCCCACAATTCAAAGGCTGGTCATTAATAGAGTACAACACTTTACATCTAGAACAGGTTTATTGCTATTACAAGCATACAGACTGCCTCCTGATTGGAATCCTCAGCTATTTATTCATAGAAAGAATTTTCTGGAACTTACAAGTACATCAAACATAAGAAACATGCAGAACATTCTAGAAATAGTAAATACAAAGCAATAAATTTTTTCTGCCAGGATTTGAACAGGGGACATGGCACCAGGCATTCCGTCAGAAGACTTGATGCAATATTATACACTTATAATATGCCAATACTTCTATACACTAAAAATAAACTTGTAACTCAGGTTCATGTGTGGTAATTTCTTGTTCCAGCCAAAAAACATTAAATCTGAGGTACTCCAGTGATTTCAACATTAACGCTTTAAGAGAAAATAAGTTCAGATAAAACAAATTTTTAATTTAATATTTCAGTAATCAGTATTACAATAATTAGTATTTCAGTAATAAGTACTGCAACAAAAACAACTGCAGATCTACATCTTTTACATATTCTGCCAGTCACTATGTATTACTAGTCCTTTCCTGTTGTGTTGTATCATGTTCTTAAGTATGAAATGGGAGTGTAGTTATTAACCATTTTCATTAGACATGTCAAGAGAACACAGAGCCTGGCAGCTAAAAATTGAATTCATTTTTCAGTTCAGCACACGTGTCTTAGCAAAGAGCCCTTTAAGATTGGAACTGTGACAGTAGGACTCGAATCTGGAATCTTAGTTTTGCATGCTGTTTTATTCTGCCAGGAACTTTCATATCAGCACACACTCTGCTGCAGTATGACAAATCCATCTTTCAAGTTTAAATCATAAAAGCTGTGATTGTAAATGTTTATGCTTCGGTCGGTAGAATCAGTTAACATATCAGTTCTCTGAGCATAAAGTTGTATCAAGTGTAATTTAACAATGACTTGTTATTTTATAATATGACACAATTCTGTGCCCAGAAAGCATTTATGATGGAAGTTACAACTACTGCAGTACTTGAGATATATGCACTGTTTGGTACCTAAATTAGTAAATGGCAATAGTAAATGTCAGTTTCTCATACAGTGTGAATTTGCAGGTCGTCGCTCGGGAGGCAATCGGAAGCAAAGCAGCGGCGAGTCCCCCACTCACCCTGACGGTCACTCTGAACGACGTCAACGACAATGCCCCACGACTGCCGGCGATAGCCCCCATCAGCATACAGGCGGGAGAAGGGAAGCGCCTTGTCTACAATGTAGGTAGCAGTGGTATTTGTTTTTTAAGAAACATTACCTCTATTCAAATTGCAGTGCATAACTAAAATAAGTATTATACAGTGATTTGTAAATCACTGGCCATTCAAATTGCTACACCAAGAAGAAATCCAGATGATAAACAGGTATTCAATGGACAAATATATTATACTAGAACTGTCGTATGATTACATTTTCATCCAATTTGGGTGCATAGATCCTGAGAAATCAGTACCCAGAACACCACCTCTGGCCGTAATAATGGCCTTGATACGCCTGGGCACTGAGTCAAACAGAGCTTGTATGGCGTGTACAGGTACAGATGTCCATGCAGCTTCAACACAGTACCACCGTTCATCAAGAGTAGTGACTGGTGTATTGTACCAAGACAGTTGGTTGGCCACCATTGACCAGACGTTTTCAATTGGTGAGAGATTTGGAGAATGTGCTGGCCAGGACAGCAGTCGAACATTTTCTGTATCTGGAGAGGCCCGTACATGCGGTTGTGCATTATCCTGCTGAAATGTAGAATTTTGCAGGGATTGAATGAAGGGTAGAGCCACGGGTAACATCTGAAATGTAATGGCCACTGTTCAAAGTGCCGTTGATGTGAACAAGAGGTGACCGAGACATGTAACCAATGGCACTGCATACCATCACTGGGTGATATGCCAGTATGGCTATGATGAATTCACACTTCCAATGTGCTTTCACTGTGATGTTGCCAAATACGAATGCGACCATTATGATGCTGTAAACAGAACCTGGATTCATCCGAATAAATGACAGTTTGCCATTCGTGCACTCAGGTTCGTTGTTGCAGTAGCTTTTTTAGTAGCAGTTGTCATATTTTGTGTTACAAAAAAGGTAAATTTTCAGAAACAAATGGGAATGTTTGCATTGACATTGTGTTACTATAAACACTCAGAAATTGGTCATCAAATGCAATATATATATATATATATATATATATATATATATATATATATATATATATATATATATATATATATATAAACAAATAAAATCACACACAAACACACATACAAGCTTTCGCCACCACTGGCAGCTTCTTCAGGAAAAAGAGGAAAAAAGGGGAGCAAAAGGAAAGGATATGGGTTTTAAGGAAGTGGAAAAGGAGTCATTCCAATCCCAGGAGTGGAAGGACTTACCTTAGGGGAAAAAAAGGAAGGTAAACAAATACACACACACTCAGACATATCGAAACGCAAACACACCTAGACAGACATTTGTAAAAAGCAAAGGAGTTGGACAGAGATACCAATAGAGACAGAGGCTCTGTCCACAGAACTGAGGCAAAGATGCTAAAGATGGTGGGCGGGAATTTGAATTAGTGGAGATTGAGACCAGGTGGGCAATGGGAGGAGAGAATAAGCTGAAGGGCAAGTTCCCATCTCCGGAGTTCTGAAAGGTTGGTGTCGGTGGGAAGTATCCAGATAACCCGGACAGTGTAACACTGCGCCAAGATGTGCTGGCCGTGCACCAAGGCATGTTTAGCCACAGGGTGATCCTCATTACCAACAAACACTGTCTGCCTGTGACCATTCATGCGAATGGACAGTTTGTTGCTAGTCATTCCCACATAGAACGCTTCACAGTGCAGGCATGTCAGTTGGTAAATCATGTGGGTGCTATCGCAAGTGGCTCTGCCCTGGACTGGACTGGAGTAAGTGGTGGTGGAAGGGTGCATAGGGCAGGTTTTACAGCGGGGGCAGTTGCATGGGTAGGAGCCAGAGGGTAGGGAAGGTGGTTTGGGGGTTTCATAGGGATGGACTAGGAGGTTACGAAGGTTAGGTGGGCGGCTGAAAGACACTCTTGGTGGAGTGGGAAGGATGTCATTAAGGATGGATCTCATTTCGGGGCAGGATTTAAGGAAGTCGTATCCCTGCTGGAGAGCCACATTCAGAGTCCGCTCCAGTCCCGGAAAGTATCCGGTGTCAAAAGGGGCACTTCTGGGATTCTTCGGTGGAAGGTTCTGGATCTGGAGGAATGAGGAGGTGGCTCTGGTAATTTGCTTCTGAACCAGATCAGGAGGATAGCTGCGGGATGTGAAAGCTGTTATTAGGTTATTGGTGTACTGGTTCAGAGCTTCAGAACTGGAGCAGACCCGTTTGCCACGAAGACCTAAGCTGTAAGGAAGGGAACGTTTGATATGGAAAGGATGGCAGCTGTCATAATGCAGGTACTGTTGTTTATTGGTAGGTTTGATGTGGACGGATGTGTGGAGTTGGCCATTGGACAGATGGAGGTCGACATCGAGGAATGTGGCATGGGATTTGGAATAGGACCAGGTGAATTTGATGGGAACAAAGGAGTTGAGGTTGAAGAGGAAATTCTGGAGTTCTTCTTCACTGTGTGTACAGATCATGAAGATATCATCAAGATACTTCTTAACTTCTTTCCTTTCTACTGTATGTCTGCCTAGGTGTACTTGTGTCTGTGTGAATGTGTGGTTGTGTGTGCATTTGTTTACCCTCCATTTTTTTCCCCCAAGGTAAGTCTTTCCTTTCCCGGGATTGGAATGGCTCCTTACCCCCCTTCCTTAAAACCCACATCATTTCCTTTTCCCTCTCCTTCCCTTCTGCCTGAAGAAGCAACTGGGTTGTGAAAGCTTGCGTTTGTGTGTGTGTGTGTGTGTGTGTAATCATTTATTTATTTGTGATGCTGTTACACCTGTGCTCCTTCGCCTGGTGAGTAATCTTCGTCTATTTTTTATATTTAATTTTTCCTGCTAGGAATTTTTCCTCTTTTATATATATATATGGTCGAAGCTGACGATGGCTAGATACCTTGAATTGTTTTAAAAATGTTCTGTAAATCAAAAGGTTGGTGGTTGTTAGAAAACATAGATATGTAAGTGTTGAGACTACGATAAATGGCATTATATCTGTTTGACATATGTTTAGCTAATTCTGATGAAATCCAGCCCTAGTTTATCCATGTAAGTGTTGGTTGAGTACTGTATCTATGGTTTAAATTATTTAGAAATGTATATCAGCTTCGTCTGTCACTTTGGGTGGTTCCATTATTTTTTCTAATTTCTTCAAGTAATTCAGATATATGCAACACTAAAATTTGAGAAATTGTAGAAAATGTCATATTTAACGGACACTTCTGTAAAGTATCTGTATCCAAAAAATGAACAGTTGAAATTGGAGAAATAAGAGGGAGTAGTATGTAACTGATGGAAGACTTGTTGGTTGTAATATGAAGGAGTCATATCATATCATTCATACACATATATGATTATACATACTGCTTGCTATATGAGTCCTATCATGAACTGGACAATGTTGCATTAGTTGTGGTTGTTGTAATAAATTGTGTAGAGTTTTTTGAAAGAGGGCCCACCCACTGGCAACCATACAAAAGAATACTGATATGTGCCTGTAGTTTCACTGGTAAAGAACATGACAAGCTCATCACTCACTGAAAATGACACTGTGGAAAATTGGTGACACAAATTTGTGTATGGATGCAGGATATACCCATTAATTGCAGAAAAGAACATTTAGAGATGAAGCTAATTTGAGTCTGGGATACTGATTTGTTAATATTTGTCTGTTATGGATCAGCCACTTGGAATTCACCTTGTAATGCTACATAAAGTTTTTTTCAAAGATTTGAGTGACTGTGCCGTAACAAAAATGGGCTCTGTACACAATAATGTTACTTAGACACAATGTTGGCATCTATAATAACCTGAATCAAACAGTTGAAAGTTCAGGTGTGAATATCAACTACTGTATATCATGAAAAGTAAAGGAAAGATTATATGCTGATCTATATATAGGTACAGTGAAGAGATTGCCACAGATGAACATTTGATAAAAACTCATTCTTCAGAAGAGGTACTTCCCCCACCAATACCCACACTCTCACAAACATGACTGCTGTCTCCAGCTGTTCCAATGGCAAGTTGAAATGGGCAAGTGTGCATGATTCTGTGTTTGTGTGCGTGCTGTGTGTGTGTGTGTGTGTTTATTCTGGAGAGAGGTTGTTTTGACTGAAAGCTCATGTATGAGAGTCTTTCTGTCATGCCTGTATTTCGATCAGCATAGTAATCTTTACAGTTAATAGCACTGTTTTTATGTATCATAATATTGTTAACCTATATCTTGTATCTTTCATACTCCTACCACTTTTGTTATTTGATAATTTATTGCATAGATGAGATGCCCTACTAGATCTATGAGTTATGCCAGTGTGGTTCTATCTCTTAGTGGCCTCATATCTAAAGACTTTCCCTATAATTGTTACACTATGGGATCAGATGTATCCGGCCACCAAGCTGAAAATGACTTACAGGTTCATGGTGCCCTTCATCATCCATAATGATGGAGTTCAGTATGGTGTTGGCACACCCTTATCCTTGATGCCAGCTTCCACACTTACAGCCATATATTCAGTCAGGTGCTGGACGGTTGCTTGAGGAATGGCAGCCCATTCTTCATGGAGTGCTGCACTTGAGGAAAGGTATCAATGTAGGTCGGTGAGGCCTGGCATGAAGTCAGCATTCCAAATCATCCCAAAGGTATTCTGTAGGATTCAAGTCAGGTCTCTGTCCAGGCCAGTCCATTACAGCGATGTTATTGTCATGTAATCACTCCACCACGGGCCGTGACATTGTTCAGTGCACACCTGTCCAGTGACAGCATATTTTCAGTTGTAACTGTAACCGGCTTCTCTCTAGAAGCTACATATTTTGACTTTTCTGTGCACTTTCCCTTCAGTTCATTAAATTTATCGTGTGCTCATGTTTTTATTTGATTCATATTTGCATTAAATATCTGATTAGTGTATTATTCCGCCGTGTAAATTGCGTTGCGAAAGTCGTCTGTCTTTGTTTTGTGTGTCTGTTTAGCCGCCGGCTGATACGCAGCAGATGCAGCCTTCTGTAAATCAAACCGGCTTCTGATTAGAGGTGACATATAGTATTTTGATTTTTGTCTGCACATTTTCATTTCAGTTTGTAAATTTATACTGTACTCACGTGCATATTAGATTCAAATTTGCATTTTAACAAAGAGTGTAGTCTTCATTTGAGTGCATCGCGACAGTAGTTTCTGTAATCACGAATAGGGACTGTGACTGCTGTGTGCCGATGCAGTCTGAGCTGGTGACACTTGGCTCCCAGCTTCAGTCTGTGTTAACCTCTATTGCACAGCTGGAGGCTGCAATCAAGGGGCGTCGTTGTTGTTGGCCGATAGTGTGGACTGAACGGACTCCCGTCGTCTCCTCCGATCGGCCTGCGGCAGCGACATGCCGTGATACTGCCAACAATGAGGCGGAGGAGGTCGCTCCATTGCATGGCAGGTGGTGCAAGGCATTCTGGGGGACCGATCATGAGACCTCTCCGGTTCGTCATGTGAACACGTTTGAGGCACTATCTGTTCAGAAAAATGTTCCTGAGCCAGATGGTGTCCCTCATCCGGAAATCGCCAATCAGCCTGCAAGATCCGGGCTTTCACAGAGGGTGGGTTTGCTTGTAGTTGGGAGCTCCAACGTTAGGCGGGTGATGGAGCCCCTTAGAGAGATCACTGCCAAGGAGGGGAAGAAGGCCAACGTGCACTCCACGTGCATACCGGGTGGGGTCATTCCAGATGTGGAATGGGTCCTTCCAGATGTCATGAAGGGTATGGGGTGCAGCCAACTGCAGGTGGTGGCTCACATTGGTACCAATGATGTGTGTCACTTCGGATCTGAAGAGAATCTCTCAGGTTTTGAGCAGCTATCTGAAGTGGTAAAGACTGCCAGTCTTGCTAGCAAGGTGAAAGCAGAGCTCACCATCTACAGCATAGTTGACAAGACTGACTGTGGACCCTAGTACAGAGCTGAGTGGAGGGTCTGAAACAGAGGCTCAGATGGTTCTGCAACAGTGTAGGCTGCAGATTCTTCAACTTGCGCCATTGGATGGTGGGGTTCCGCGTTCCGCTGAATAAGTCAGGAGTCCATTACACAATTACACACAGGAAGCAGTTATATGGGTAGCAGGGCTGTGTGGTGTGGACTGCACGGTTTTTTAGGGTAGAGGACTTTGTGGAAACAGTAAATGGGCTTTCTCAAAGGGTGCATGCCAATCACAGGAGAAATATAGATCTAGAAACTATCGTTATTATAGTTGTGAATTGTTGTAGCTGCATTGGGAAAGTAGCAGAACTCCAAGCGTTAATAGAAAGCACTGAAACACATATCATTATAGGTAGTGAAAGTTGGCTCAAGCCGGAAATAAGTTCAGCAGAAGTATTCGCAAAAGACCTAATGGTGTTCAGAAGTGTTCATAAAGGTTAGATTAAACAAAATAGGTGGAGGCAAGTTTGTAGCTGTCAAAAGGAGTCTTTCTTGTAGCAAAGTTGAAGTTGATAGTTCCTGTGAGCTATTATGGGTAGAAGTTGAAGCTGAAAAACATAAGAAGTTAATAATTGATTCCTTTTACCGGCCTCCCAACTCTGATGATACAGTAGCAGAAAGGTTCAAAGAAAACCTGTGTTTAATTGCAAACACGTATCCAAATGTTTCAAATGTTTGTTAAGCTTAAGGGACTTAACTGCGGGGTCATCAGTCCCTACACCCATCCGACTCACACAGTAATAGTAGGTGGTCATTTTAATTTACCCTCAATCTGTTGGAGAAATTAAATTTTCAAATCAGGAGGTATGCATAAAATATTGTGCGAAATTGTACTCAACGCATTCTCTGAGAATTACTTCAAACAGTTAGTTCATGAGCCAACTAGAATTGTAAATGGATGTCAAAACACACTTGATCTCTTAGCAACAAATAATCCTAAGCTCATAAAGAGCATCAAAGTGGATGCAGGTATTAGTGAACTCAGAGCTGTAGTAGCAGGATGGAATATCAAAAGTCTCAAAGTTACCAAAAATAGATGGAAAGAATATTTGTTCAGGAAAGCAGATACAAATGCAATACATTGCTTCTTGAAAGACAGTATCCACATGTTCCTAACACTAAACGTAAGTGTAGACCAGATGTGGCTCAAATTCAAAGAAGTGGTATCAACAGCAATTGACAGCTTTATACCAAATAAATTAATAAAAGGAGGAGGTGGTCCCCCTTGGTACACAAAACAGGTCAGGACATTGTTGCTAAAGCAACTGAAAAGGCATGCTAAATTTAAACGAACACAAAATCCCCAGGATTGGCGATCCTACACTGAAGCTCGAAATTTAGCGAGGATTTCAATGAGAAACGCCTACAATACTTTTCACAACGAAACTCTTTCTCAAAATTTGAGTGAAAATCCTAAAATATTTTGGTCATATGTAAAATATACTAGGGGCATGAATAACACGACCACACCATAACACCACTGCCACCAGATTTTACTGTTGGAACTACACATGCTGCCATATGATGTTCACTGGGCATTCACCATACCCACACCCTGCCATCGGGTTGCCTCATTGTGTACTATGATAAGTCACTCGACACGACATTTTTTCCACTGTTCAATCATCCAATGTTTACATTCCTTACCCCAAGAGAGGCATTGTTTGGCACAGACCTGTGTGATGTGTGGTTTACTGTCAGCTGCTCGATCATTAAATCCAAATATTCTCATCTACCTCCTAACTGTCATAGTACTTGGAGTGGATACCGATACAGTTTGGAATTCCTGTGTGACGGTCTGAATAGATAACTGCCTATTACACTGTATGACGAACTTCAACTGTTGCCGGTCTCTATCAGTCAACAGACATGGTTGTCCTGTATGCTTTCGTGGTATAAGTGTTCCTTCACTTTTCCACTTCACTGTCACATCAGAAACAGTGGACCTAGGGATGTTTAGGAGTGTGGAAATCTTAGGTACATACTTCTGACACAAGTGACACCCAATAAACTGACCATGTTTGAAGTCCACGAGTTCTGCATGGTGCCCCATTCTGCTCTCTGACAATGTCTAACAATTACAGAGGTCACTGATGTGGAGTAGCTAGCAGTAGGTGTCAGTACAATGCACCCAGTATGAAGAATGTATGTTTTTGTGGTAGTCTGAATACTTTTGATCACATAGTGTATGAACATTTTAAGCATTTCATTAATTGAATTTTGCTCTTTCTCTGGACACTTTCTAAAATCTCACACATGAACTATTAGTTTCAAGCTAGTACATTTTATATATTCCAGGTTGTTGCAACAGACGATGACCTCGGCGAGAATGCTGAAATTACGTACAGCATATATCATGTCTCCAACAATGGAAGACAGAAATTCAAGATAGAACCAAAAACAGGAGAAATATTTAGCATTGGAAAACTGATAGTTGGAGAGCAGTACAGCATAACTGTCCAGGTATAATCAGAATTTTTGCATGTTCTTTTCTGGTGTGACTTTTTGAGTGCTATAGCTTGTGTTACAGATAGAGTTAAGTACAATTTTATAAAGCCTTTGATCTATGTAGTGAGTCTGAGGCACAAGTTTACAAAAATATGTGACCATGGATACAGTATGGAAAAAATGTCTAAAAGGTCAAGGGAAAGTTTTGTGGATTCATAATTGAAAGTCCTTGGTCCTTAGTTTGAACCCACACCTTCCTTAAATCCATCTATTAATACGATGTAAATGTTCATTTGTGTAAGACTGTTAATCTCCAAAATTTCTTGGCTGATTTTTTGTTTTTTCAAATTTTGACACAATGTTACTTTGTAATACAGGATATATATATATATATATATATATATATATATATATATATATATATATATATATATATATATATAGTGCTTAGCTATTGGTAAATTGGGAAGGGATTTGGATATATGTCCTACTCTCCTTGCCCTGAACTATCTGCCCATCATTTCCACCACTCCTGGACTTCCTCAGCCTCTGCGTGCATCAGCTATCTGAGTTGGTATTCTGCTGGTCCACACACTCCACCCACCTGCCCCTGTCATTATCCTCCACCCCCTGCTCTCTGCCAGTTTCATCCTGCCTCTCTCTTTCTCTCCACATCTGGCACATTTAAGGGTGATCGGTCCAATGGTGTTCCAGTCAGGAGTCAGACACTCTCTGCTGTGCACCTTACAAAATCTTATGTGCACGATGATGTTCCTCATGTCTTAAAATGTCAAGTGCACAAAATTTCACCAGGATAAGAAGAAAACTATAGACTAGAACTGTTACTGCTTCTATTTTTGAAAGCTTTATTCTCGCTTATTTGGTATATACTTTGTGTAGAGTATTTGTCTGTGAATTTGTGTTTTCGTAACAAGTCAAAGACAGTTGCTTCAGAATGGTAGTAGTCATTATAGTGCCACCTGCCACCATTGTAGGCCTATCACCCGCAGAGCAGTAGTTCTGTAATTTAATAAAATAAAATAAAATAAAATATTGCAAAAGAGACTGAACATTTTTAATAATTTTTCTGCATTTTAATTACTGGCATTTTTCTTACATTGTGATAGTCCTGTTTTTGACTGCTTCATTCTCATGTATTTGGTAAATTTTTGTTAGATTTTCTGTATTTTAGGGCTATAGTCTCATGTGTTTTGGTACATATCGTAATTTGAAGTAACTCTACAGAAATGACTAGGGATAGCATGTGTTGTGTGCAAATTCTGGAGGAACTGACTGCTGTCTGTAAGCAGCTGGAGGCCGACAGTCCTTGGACTGCTGCTGGGCTGCATTGTCACCCGGCTACCTGAGGTGGTTTCCAGGATACCTCTCGTGCCTGCTGCAGTGTCTCCACTGCCTGATGCCACTGTAATGACAGTTTCCGATGTCCCTGCAAATCGACAGTTCCCTGACAGTGACTGGTGAACTGTGCACAGATCACGAAACTCTGGGCAGATGTCAAAACTGAGAACCAGCCATAAGGCTGTCCCTTTACAGCTTAGCAATAGGTTCGAGGTGTTTTCCACAGCTGATAATACCTCTGAGCCGGTGCGGACTGCCTCACCTGTTGTGGCAGTGGCCGACCCTCTGATGGGTCCAGACAGTCACACAGAACGGGCAGGTGATGGGGCCCCTTAAGGAAATAGTGGGAAGGTCAGGATGCTTACTGATTCCAGTCAATATCCCACTTGGCACAATATAACAAAGAGAGAAAAAATTATTATAATTACAATTATGTATGGAGACATCCTCAGAACTGCTCTAACTTTTAGTCACAATGCCCACATAGTACTACTAGGGACAGGGAAAGATGGATCAAACCAGATGTCAGTGGCAATGAAATCCTAAACTCAGACTGGAATGTGTACTGCAAAAATAGGCTGAACACTGGAGGAGGAGGTGTGTTTATAGTGATGAAAAGCACAATTGTATCATTTGAAATTAGTACAGACTAGAAATGTGAAATAATTTGGCTGAAAGTTGGCATGACATGGTCTTTGGAAGTTTTTATAGACCACCTGGCTCAGCAGCAGCAGTAGTAGCAGATCATATGAGGGAAAGCTTAGAAACAATTTCCTATAGTTTAATATTCATAGAATATATGACATCAACTGCGATTGGGCAAAGCTGAAAATGCCAGGATTCGAACCCGGGTCTCCTGCTTTCTAGGCAGTTGCGCTGACCCCTACACTACTGGGGACACAGTGATCACCGCACCTGCAAGGACTATCTAAGCACGCCTCCCGTTAGATACAAATTCCCAGCTTCGCCCTGCCCACAGTACTCAAACTCGTAGTTATGAAACTAATTCCTGTAAGAGTAAGGGCTTCAAACTTGCCCACCCCTCCCCACTAACGATAGGATCATTGCCTGTCACCGGCATATTATATATATATATATACATGTGGCGCCTGTTCCGAAAGGACAGACATCACTTCTGATCCTGCAGTTGTTATTATTTAATATTCATAGAATATATGACATCAACTGCGATTGGGCAAAGCGATTGGGGGTCAGCGCAACTGCCTAGAAAGCAGGAGACCCGGGTTAGAATCCCAGCTGGGTACACATTTTCAGCTTTGCCCAATCACAGTTGATGTCATATATTCTATGAATATTAAATAATAACAACTGCAGCATCAGAAGTGACATCTGTTCTTTCGGAACAGATGCCACATGTATATATAATTTCCTATAGGTTTCCTAGTCATGTTATAGTTTTAGGTGGAGATTTTAACTTACCAGATATGGGATGGGAGACAAATGTGTTTAAGTCAGATGGAAGGGTCAGTGAATCGACCAACATTGTACTAAGTGCTGTATCCAAAAATTACGTACAACCATTAAATAAAAAAGCCAACTCTTGAAGGTAAACTGTTAGTTAGAACCGAACTTTGACAGTTGTATGGAAGCTAGAAAGTCTGAAAAGTGGAGTGAAGAGGCTGCATCTAGTTGGGAGGGGAGGGGGTTAGTGAAGTCAGAAGAATATGGCAGTGGGAAGTGGGCTTAATTGAAAAGAAAATCAGAGACTGGGACACTGTAAAAAGTTTAGTACGAATATTGTTCTCATCAGATTCGACAACAAATCAACCCTGAACACGATAATTCATATTTGTGCCAATATAACACACTGAAAATGAAGTAGTAGAGAAAGTATATGAGGATATAAAAGGGTAATTTTGTATGTAAAGTGAGATGAAAGTCTGATGGTGAAGCAAATGAAGGTGAAGAAATAGAGGGAAGGGCTGTGGGAGAATGTGGGCTTGACCCTACCAATGAGAGAGAACAAGGACTTATGGGGATCATGAGGGGTTTGAGCCCCAGCGATACCACATATTTATGAGCTAGAAATGCACTTTATTGTTACTCGCTTAAAGTACAAATCCAGACTAACTGTTGCATGGCCAAGCGGAACTCAAGGAAGTTGGCTCCAAAGATATTGACCCAGGGTTCAAGTGCGGCAGCTGGAGGTGATGATTGTATGACTGTGTTGTGTGCCTGTGTGATTGTGTGAGTGTTCTGTTTTCTGAAGAAGGCCATGGCCGATAGCTGAAAGTGTTGTATGTGTGTGTCTTTTGAATGTTCCTGTCGCAGCTCGTCGCCACGTCTTTGCGATGAGTTGTAAACTGTCCTTACTATATTATTAATTCCAACATGGACTTTCCATTACTACATTTATTGTATGCTTCAATTGAAAAATATATTTCCTTCTCCTGTATTAATAAAATATGGAAGACCAGATTTTACAGCACTCACAATCAGTTAGTTACATATTAGTGCTAAGTTAACTATAAGTTATCTTTAATTTTTTTTCTTTGCATGTTCCTCTAACTTTTAATACCTTGTAGGCAACAGATAAAGGTGGGAAATATTCTCAAACAATAGTAGAAGTCAATGTGATTCCTGGTCCAAACACACGGAGCCCAGTGTTTGAGCAACAGACATATGAAGTGCAAGTCAGTGAAGGTGCTCCTATCAACTCTACAGTTGCAACTGTTGTTGTAAGTGAATATTTTTGTTGAAATAATTATTTGTTCTTGAGCAATGTGGTATGAAATATCTAATAACTCCAATACAATACAAGTTTTTGATGTTATTAAAATTAGAATTATATTTTGTGATAATTTTGTTCATCAAATGTTTTTGATATGTCGCGTTTTGCAGTTCTTAAATATAGTAGAAAAGCAGCTTTGGTGCATATATAAAAATTTTGTTCATGTTTGCAGGCAAATGATCCTGAAAGAGATCCAGTCACATACTCTATTGTATCAGGCAACGATCTACGACAGTTTGCCATTGGAGACAGGACTGGAGTGATCACTGTTATTCGAAGGTTGGACAGAGAGGAACTTACTAGATACCAGCTGGTATGATTATTTTTTCATTTGTACCTCCATTCATGTAAAATGTAGGATAGGCAGGCCACCCACCTCCAGTTGACTGATGTGTGGCACATATAAATAAGCAACAGGAAACAGCATGTGTACTCACTCTCAAGCTGTTTGCTCGCAACATTCCAGCAGTGGTCACTACACTCAAAGTACTGACAAAGTGGCCTAAGGCAGTCAACTCCTGGGGTTCTGACGATCAGGTCATAGGTAGTGAGAAAGCTGTTATTTTCCTGCACAACTGTGGAACTGAGTCTTATTATGTTTCATTGGTGTAACAATAACACTTGAACTATGAGCAATCAGTACTCTTGGTAGTTACAAATCAGCAATAATTAATTGCAATATATCTGGCTTTGAATTGACCACCAATAAGATTCTCAGATCAATTGTAGTTGCAAAAGTGTGCTTAAAATATTTCATTACAATGTTTATGATTTTCAGGCTAGCTTGTATTATTCTACTATCAAGAAATCTTCCAAGTTTGATAAATAATATAGAATGGCTATCAATTACTAATTTTCTCTGTAATAACTATTCAAAGTATTTTGACTATGTAAAGTGTGAATCATGTTTGGATTGTCTTCTAGAAATATTACTTCACAAATTAACTCAAATGTTTACATGAGTACTGTCAGTTGCTTCAGAAATGGTAGACTAAGCAGGAAAATTATATTAAGGTTATTACTACTTACATCCTGTCCTATAAAGTAAGATATTTTGTAAAATATAGATTAAACCTTCAATTATTCATCTGCAAGCTGGATGGCAAAGATACAACATATTCAGTCAATGATGCTCTTTCTCTACCAACTTTTACCTCTGTTAGTAGTGACGTAAGGAAGGTACTGACACCGTGCTTTGACATCGGTGTCAGAGACGGGACAGTAGGCAGGGTGCCACAATTTGTAATTGTAACGCCTACTCTTCTGATGGTTGGGTGGGGGAAGAAACAAATGAAACAAGATTGTGGAATTAACCAAACTGCTTGAGTTCCGTTTCCCAATTAACAGGTGACTTAATCATCTGTTGCTGTGACCATTGCCAGCATCAGATCTCTGCTCTTCTAGCAGGGGTTTCTGTTATTAGTAAATGAATGAAAATGGTAGCAACAGATGAGAAGCAGACACTTCAGTGAGACAATCAGTACATTCTGCAAGTATCACACATAATTATGAGGTAGCCTATTACATATTAAAATACAGTTACTAATTCTTGCTGCAGGACAAGACATACAGAAGGAGACTGAACATCAAAAACAAAGAACATTAAAATAATTTGTCCAGCATTTTTAACAAGAGAGTGCATATTGAGAGGGAGTTCTGAAAATATCCATTAGTCAATAGTACAGTAGACTAAGCCCCAAGCACAGGCGGCACAAAAAATTAAGCAAAACTATTTTAGTAATCTTTGCGCTATTGCCTGATATTTGCACCATTGCATATTTAGTAAACTCACAAGTGATTGCAATTACTTTAATTGCAAAAATCTGCTTGGTGGAACTGTGAAGTTCCTGTCAGTTGACATGAAATATCACTGAGATTGAACACAGTGGCTACTTCTGAACACAAGGCAGATGCTTACCTGTCCTCCAAAGAACTAGAAGTTTAAGACCGGGGATAAGTTTAAAAGGAAATGCGGGAGGAATCCACCCCAAACAGCTGTCTGATGACACGGAAAGTGGAAGGTTGCTGGAGGGCAAGGGTGTGAGTGTGAGTTCCCATGTAGGAGAGAAATTGACGAGTGGAGGCATAGTGAGAAATGTCCCCACTTGTGACAGACCTGGGTTTAAGTCCTGCTCCAGCAAAAACTTTCATGTTCCATTAAATGTTGAAAATTTGTTATCTCTTTCAAATCTGATGGTATGTAGTTAAACACTATAGCACCAGTAAGATACTCATCTCTATATATGTTCATATGTTCTTTGCTAACACTAAGCAGAAGCATAACTTACATCTGTACCTAAAGTTAGGTTCTTCTTTTAATAAGCTTCATTTTGTAAAGCTTTGCAATTCATGGACGTATAAAAAGGGAAAGTACTCTGATACTTTTAAATATTTTTCTACAGGAATCTCTGTATTTAGCATTTCATTAGTGTTGATTATATTTTCCTCTAGCATAAATGTTATTTTGCAGTTTGTTGAGTTTCCTCAAGTGATAATGCCATCAGTAATGACTGTATACTGCTGAGATCACTTTTATATGCCTTGTACTTTGTGACAGGATTTTTACAGTATACGTGAGATTACTTAAAAATTTGTCTCACTCAGTGATGAGAGAGTTTTTCTATTAATGTTAAAAGTCAGTGTTGTACAGTGAAGATTCTGTGTTGTATAGAAATTTACTCTTACTGTTTTTACTGAACTTATTATAAGCCTGTTCATTCTCAACCAATGTGCTAAATTTTGAGTTAGATCCGTTTCTTTAGGCTGTCTTCATCACTTTATCTTATTAATATACTTGTGTTATATGCAAGAAGTACTGTGGCCCCATTCTATCCCTGCTAACCTCCTACAGCCCTTTCCAGAACATTGTTCCCAAATCCATCTCCCTCCTCCCCTCAACAACAACCTGCACTCCTACCGTTTACATGCTCCCAGAAAGGCACAAACCTAATATTGTTGGAGACACAATTATTCCTGGTTACTGTGCTCTCACTGAAAGAATTTTGGCCCTCATTGTGTAACACCTCCAACCAATAATTCAAAATCTCATCACCCACACCAAAGATATCCAACTACCACTCTGCCATACCACCCCTTCATGTCATGAATCCTTATCTATATGCTGTGAATCAACATGCCCATGGCCTACCTCTGCCAATGTCTTTCTGACTTAACCCATGAACACTTGCGCTTTGACCATTTTGCTCACAGTAATTTTAAAACAATCGGCATTTTACCATCCCCATGAACCACAGACATTGCTGAGATGGGTGGATTGCGTGCATCAACAATACAAATAGCCGTACTGTAGGTACAACCAGAATGGAGGGATATCTGCGGAGAGGCCAAACAAACGTGGTTTCTGAAGAGGGGCAACAGCCTTTTCAGTAGTTACAGGGGCAACAGTCTGGATGATTGACTGAGCTGGTCTTGTAACTAGGGTTGTGTCAGAGTGGTTCGGCCGAATCCATTATTCGCCAAATCTAGCACACTGGCTTCGGATTCGAGATTCAGTGCATAATGGCCGAATACTACCAAATCAAAAGTGTTATCTGCAAACCTTGAGCTATGAATGTTGTGCGATTTAATCTGTGTTATTTACTTTATTTTCCTTAGATCCGCTGAAAGACGTGATGTCATAATATGAAATGACGTCACTTTGAATAGTTCTAGTAAATGGTGCTAAAAGCTGCCACAAGTAACTTTTCCCATCTAAAAAGAACTCACCAGATGTAATTAGCAGCATTGGCCGTTAATGTTTTATTTTAAAAAACCGCAGATCGATTTCGATCACATAATGATCATCTTCAGTGTCCTTCCAACGAGCATATGCATGCCCTGAATGCAACTGCAACGGTAATTTGCAGTGTCAAAGTTTGAAATAAGCGCGCTCTAAAAAGAAGCAGTGCTACACAGGCTTGCTTAGCAGGCACAAATATAAATACTGGTGCTAAAACTTTTGCACTCGGAAAAATAAAAATAAAATAATAAAGAAGGAAGATAAGTCTAATTTCCTTTTTATTTCTGACTAATGAATTTTAATACACCATCCAATGAAGGAAATAGAACTTTAGTTTTGCTCAACTTCAAATATAGCAGCCTTTCAAATATACGTAACAACAAAAATAAATTTCTTCATGTAAATACCAACAATACATAAGGCTTTAGGATTCTTGCATGAGTTGCCTCATTCTGATTTCAACTATTGTTTCATCAAATTTTGTGAAGTGCTGGAGTATGTGAACTGTAATGAAGCACTAGGATTTCAAGAAGAGAGGTTTATTATTATGTGGGGAAAAAAAGTTCTAATCGTGCGCCATCCAGGTGGGATGACGTCAAATCAACAACCACTTGACGTCTGTTTCAATAAATCGTGTAAGGTAAAGCTTAAACACATGTATCCCTACTGCCTTTTGAAAAGTGACAGATAACTGTCACCAACGGGTCATGTAAAATGTGCAAGTGTGCCAGTGAAATGATGATACATGGAAGTGGGTTCCAAATCAGGCTGCATAGCAGGCATTAAAAAATGTTCGATGTTGAATGCACTAGACTGTACGAGGGATGATGATCTGAGTACGAAGGAACTGTGACTCAGAATTACCGTCCTGGTATCTAATTGCTATTATAAACATTTCGTAAAATTTGTATTATAAGTCTAATAAAATGTTTTATATTTCTGCATTTAGTTTCATACAATAGCTGTACATCTGAAGTTTTATCTAAAAGCTACTACGTAAAGCCGACTGGCAAGCACGTGTTACATCAATATGCCTGATGCTACAACTGCTGCCTTATGCTACAATTTTCATTTGCCGCACATTGGTATTACATCTAAATCTAGTACAGTGAAGCCAAAAGTGATCGCAAATTTCGATTTATTTCATTAAAAATGAATGCTGTAAAGTCGTCAAAAATATATAATTACTTAAATTTAGCTTGGTATTACTCCATCAGCAACAACAAAACACGTTAGGTGGGCATTACTCTGCTTAAAAAATAAATAAATAAATAAATAAATAAATAAAAATAAATCCAAGATAGCAGATAATAACAACTTTTTATTGTGCGCTGCCTTAGCCATTATCAAAACTACATACAATTTACTTGAAAAGGACAGTGACACACAACATATCAGTAATTTTGCTGTAAAGCATCTCCTCATGTCACAAACCGGCATGGCGGAGTAGCGTTTCTTTCCGCCAGTTGACAGCGCAGCTGGCATGTACGAACAGTTGCATTGTTGATGTAAGAATGACTAGTTGTATTTGCTTGTGATACCATCTTTCTGAGTAATAAGGTACTTTATCTACTTAAGTTGGGTATTATTTGGTTCAGTATCACCATAATACCCACCCTCCAGGGTTACAGCGATTTCTTGTTACAGGGGTTAAATGTTAATTATGGTGAGGCGTTGCAGCTATGTTCAAACACACACATACACATTGATTAGCAACAGTGTTGATAGTGCTCAGAACGGTTACATTTCGTATTGCAGCAAACAGACGACAAGCAACTTGTTATAATCAAATATATGCTGAGGAGCTACATTTGATGATATTTGTTTCCTGAAAGATAACTGTATGTCAAAGTTTCCTGTTACACTATCAAATATCTTTGATGTAAATACATGACATATTGACTTTGCCAAAGATATATGACCATGTAATACTAGTCTCAGTTCCATTTATTTATTAACTGTTCAGATTCTGTAAGCGTTCATTTCAGTGTATGTTACTGTGAGTATGTTTTCACATTAATATGTTATGAATGAAATATTTTTCAATTTGTATGGAAATGTTTAGTAGGTAAATTATGAGAATGTTATGGGCTTGGTATGAGATTCATATATGGCAACCCTGCAGACCTCTTTCTCTCTCTCAGTGCGGCATTAAAAAAAAAAAAAAAAAAAAAAAAAAATATTTATTTATTATTATTACTATTATTTTTTTTGTCTCATCAAAATTTGGGGGGGGGGGACGCGCGGATTACTCAAGGGCGTGGATTACTCGAATATATACATTATATATGTGTAAGTGTATATTCTTTTGGACATATTAGAAAGAACAGACACCACTCATATATGAGTTATATAATTAGCTGAGACACTCCTATGCCCTTACTCTTACGGGAACAGGTTGCACATAGCACATGTTCGAGTAATACTGGCCAGGGGAATGTTGAGAACTCGTATCTAACAGCAGGCGTGCTGGAGTAGTCCTGAGAGTTGTGACGATCACCATGTCCCAAGTGGTGTAGTGGTCAGCGCAGCTGCCTAGAAAGCGGGAGACCGAGGTCTGAATCCTGACTGGGTATGAATTATCAACTTTACCCATTCACAGTTAATATCTGACTTTCCACGAATACGGAATAATGGCAAATATTACTGGACACCTTATAATATCACTCAATCAGCTAAAATTGGGGTCACATATTTCCCAACAGTCGACAGTCACCATTAGCACACTGCCGCAGCTGCTGCGAGTGAGACGGGGCCCTGCTTCCCTACTGTGGCCTACCACCCCTGCCGTGCGACCTGCCACCTCCACCGAGCGCTGCAAAGTGTCGGTGCCGGCATCTGTGCACTTTTGCCCACTTTCTGGCCCGGCTAGATGGCCGCCTCCTTACCTGTTCCTGAACCACCGGCGACATCACTTGCTGCCTCCTGTCCTCCTCCCATTCACTCCACTCGTGCGTGCCACAGAGCTCTCACCGCGACACAGTCCACCTACTGAACCTGTCTACAAGTACATCTACATCTACATAGATACTCTGCAAATCACATTTAAGTGCCTGGCAGAGGATCCATTAACCACCTTCATAACTTTTCTCTACCGTTCCATTCTCTAATAGCGCGCAGGAAGAAAGAACACCTAACTCGTTCCGTTTTTGATCTGATTTCTCTTATTTTATTGGGATGGTCATGTCTCCCTAAGTAGGTGGGTGCTAGCAAAATATTTTCACATTCAGAACTAAAAGTCGGTGATTGAAACTTCGCAAACAGATCACGCCGCAATGAATAACGTCTTTCTTTTAATGATTTCCACCCCAATTCGTGCAACATTTCCGTGACGCTTTCCCCCCCATAACGTGATAAAACAAAACGAGCTGCCCTTCTCTGAACCTTCTCAATATCTTCCGTCAATCCCACCTGGTGAGGGTCCCACAAGGGGCAACAGTACTCCAAGAGAGGACGCACAAGTGTGATGTAGGCAGTCTCTTTGGTGGAGCTGGTGCATCGTCTAAGCGTTCTGCCAATGAAACGTAACCTTTGGTTTGCCTTCCCCACAATATTTTCTATGTGTTCTCTCCAGTCAAAGTTGTTCGTAATTGTAACTCCTAGGTATTTGGTAGAATTTACGACCTTAAGGTTTGACTGATTTATCGCGTAATTGAAGTTCAGCGGATTTCTTTTAGTGGTCATGTGTATTACTTCAGACTTTTCTTTATTTAGTGTCAATTGCCAATTTTCTCACCAAGTAGAAATTTTGTCTAAATCGCTTTGCAGTTGCTTTTGATCCTCTGTTGACTTCACTAACTGATAAACGACAGCATCATCTGCGAACAGTCTAAGGGAGCTATTCAGATTATCTCCTAAATCGTTTATAAACACGAGGAAGAGTAGGGGACCAATAACGCTTCCCTGTGGAACGCCAGATATCACTTCTGTTTTACTCGATGACTTACCGTCAATTTCAACGAACTGTGTCCTTTCTGATAGGAAATCGTGAATCCAATCGCACAATTGGGGAGATATTCCATAAGCACGCAATTTCATTAGAAGCCGCTTGTGGGGTACAGTATCAAAAGCCTTCCGGAAATCCAGAAATATGGAATCGATTTGAGATCCCTTGTCGATGGCACTTAACACTTCATGTGAATAAAGGGCAAGCTGTGTTTCGCAAGAGCGATACTTTCTGAATCCGTGCTGACTATTGGTTAATAGGTCGTTCTCTTTGAGGTAGTACATAATATTCGAACAAAGTATATGTTCCAAAATCCTACTGCAAATCGACGTCAATGAGACAGGCCTGTAATTTTGGGGATCACTCCTATTGCCTTTCTTGAATATTGGAGTAATTTGGGCAACTTTCCAGTCTTTGGGTATGGATCTTTCGGTGAGTGATCGGTTGTAAATTATAGCTAAGTACGGAGCTATTGCATCAGCATACTCTGAGAGGAATCTAGTTGGTATACAATCTGGCCTGGAAGATTTATTTTTGTTTAGTGATTTAAGTTGTTTTACTACTCCAGGAACATCTACTTCTAAGTTTCGCATGCTGGCAGCTGTTCTTGGATTGAATACCTTGGATTGAATACCTGTGTCACCTTGGGCACTCTACTAGCAGCATGTAGTGACAAATGTGTGTGTGTGTGTGTGTGTGTGTGTGTGTGTATTTAATTTAAATGTGAATTAGTTGCACTAACATAATGAAACAAAATTATGTGGGAGATATTTTCATAAGAAGCTCTACCTGACAAAAAGATACACAGTTGTGTTGGAAATTTTCCAACATAATTGTGCTTCTGTTTGTCAGGCTAGAGCTTCCTATAAAAATATCTTCCATATACTTTTATTTCATTTTATTAGTGTGACTAATTAACATTTAAATACAAACATAACAGTATATTTTTTTGTTTCTTTTTTCTTTTTTGGCAAATAAGTATTGCAGAATACTCTGCAGACATATTAGTTGTTTGTTTCATCTAATTTCAGTGACATGGTTATTTTCACTTTCAGGTGGTGAAGGCAGAAGATACTGGTGGTCTGTCGAGTACAGCACTGATCGGCATCAAAGTGACAGACATAAACGATAAAAACCCAGAGTTCCAGAATCTGCCATATCTCTTCAGAGTGCGGGAAGGCGAAAAGAATGCCAAAGTTGGTAGTGTGCTTGCCACTGATGCAGACGAGGGCCAGAATGCAGTTGTTTACTATTCTGTACCAGATGATATTCCATTTGCAATTGATGCTATGACAGGTGAAATACGGACAAAAACTGCACTCGATTATGAGAAGCAGAGGGTAAGCCACTAGTACTGTTAGGTTTAGAATTTCTTATATATATCTGTCTGTCTTGCACACAGCAGATATCAAATTTGTCATTGCTTCATTTTTTTCATGCAGTTTCAGTAATGGAGGATAGATAAAAACTCACTGTAAAGAGGCTCACTGAGATGCTGACTGGCACAAAAATAGATTATCACATTCACACAACTTAAATTTTCGGCCATGGCCTTCATCAGAAAAAGAAACATAAATTCAGGCAATTACTATACACACTATACCACTCCCTCAATGGAGTAGCTGAACATGGTGGTTGTGTGTGTATAGTTGTCTGAGTGATTGCGTGAATTTTTTAATTTTATTTTACCTTTTTTTTTATTTTTTATGAAGAACATTTAAAAAAATTTAAGTTGTGTGAATATGATTATCTATTTTTGTGCCTGTTAGCAGCTCAGGAAGCCTCTTTATGGTGAGTTGTTATTTATCCTCCATTATTGCCATTGAAATTGGATTTTCCATTGTTAAAATTTCATGCAGTTTTATTTACTCACTATAATTATCCAATTTTGTTGCCATTACAACTAGGCAGAGCACTTAGACTGATTTCTTAGTTTTAGCTGACAACATTAATGTTTTTAATTAAAGATCTAGTAATAGCCTAGAAAGATAGGCAGCACATTTTTAAAACATATAGTGTGCAAGAAGGTATACATTTTCTATACACATATGAAGTGTTATCTGTATTGACAAAATATAATGTAGTATGTGAAAAAAGATGATGTATAATATTGTATTACATGATTGCAATTATTTTGGCAGTAAACAGTACAAAAAGGCGTTACTAAAGTACTAACAATGATACATTGGGGAAAAATGTAGATGAGATTTTTCCTAACTTAAGTTTAACAGATTGGGTGGACATTCTGGCAACATGTTAAAGTGCTCAATATGGAGTGTCACCAACTCTGGCATCAGTACAGGCCTTAAAATGATGGGAGGAATGCTGTAAATGACATCATTAATCTCATGCCGAGGCAACAACAGAGCTGATCTCAAGTCTGGCAGAGTGGCCGCTGGATGCTGACGTGATGCAACACATCTTCCTACTCATCCCAGACATGCTCTATGGGATTCAAATTGGGAGACTGAGCAGGTCACACTTTGTGTGTACTAAAATAAGTCCACTAAACTTCATTTACACCATACATCAGTTAAATGTAGAGGCCATAAATTCAATTAAATACCTAAGACTAACAATTACAAACAACTTAAATTGGAAAGAAGACATAAAAATAAATTTCGTTGCCACAACACTTAGAAGATACATCAGTTCTCCTACAGAAACAGCCTACACTACACTTGTACATAGTATTTTGGAGTATTGCTGCCCATTGTGGACTCTCCAAATGGGGCTGACAGGCAATATAGAGGAAGTTCAGAGAAGTGCAGCTCATTTTGTATTATTGCGATATAACGGAGAGAGTGTCACAGAAATAAAAATCATTAAAAGAAATGAATTATGTGTTGTGGCAAGATTTATTCTCAAATTTTTTTTGAATGTGAACATGTTTTATTAGCTCCCAACTACACAGGGAGATATTATCATTACAATAAAGTAACAGAAATCAGACTGAAAACAGAAAGATTTAGGTGTTCCCTTTTCTCCGCGTGCTGTTAGAGAGTGGAATGATAGAGAAACCCTCGGCCTTTGCACTTCGATGTGACTTGCAGAGTATTTATGTAGATGTATCTTCTGTTTACAAGAAAACATCAGCCACCTGTGCTCTATGAGGTTGACTACTATCATTCATCAGTACAAAATCTGTGCTCACAACACCTCACAAAAACAGCACAAGTGGCCCCAAAATCTCATCGTGATACATGAAAGCAGTTGAAAATTGTTGATTCACCTGTACCATTTCACAAAAAGCTAGTGGTCATCAAAATCTCTGCCTACACCATTAGGGATTCTTCTCAATATCAGTTTCTTTCCACAATATTTGGGCCACAAAACTATGTTCCACACTCCCTCCAAATGTGAATACCTTGAGAATCACTGTCCAGACTAAATAAATAAAATTGCCTCACTGTTAGAGCATTTAGGTGGCAAGTTGATAACTTGACCAGAGACACTGGCTTCAGCTCAGACGTGTCAGGGGTAGACATGTAACAGGTCTTCAACAATAAAGTCCTCTCTCCCGAAGACTTCTGTACACTGTTGGCTTCAATACGATTCTTCCATTGCGTGCTGTAAGGTCAGATGCCAGTTGCTGTGAAGACCTATAGTAGTACTGATGTGCCCTCTCTTTCTGAGGTCACGTGTTTGGCCATACTCTGGTCTTTGGGATACAGTTTTTGTCCCTACAAATTATCTCCAGATCCAAGAAATGACATTGGTTTGAGACACCCTCAGAGGTTCCAACTTTTGAATATGACAAATAGTAATGCGACTTAATATGTATGATTGGGTGAAGGAGTGGGGTAGTAGAGTTCTTGATGAAATTCGTTTGGGTTTCTTTTGAGGCTCTAGCCTTAACATTTTCCATATGAACTATTGCATTTGTGTGTTTCTGGCAGTCATCTAGACCGCCATGATTTTGAAATTTCGTCGAAGCCTTGAACCGAGGATATGCTTCATTACATACCTTGCGATGTTATTCACAAAGATTCATAATCATCACTTTCAAGAGGATTTGTTTTTCTTGCAACAAAAACTTCTTCACTTTCGGAAAGAACGATGAAACGAGATAACATTTATTGGTGATATTCTCATAGAACTCTATTTTACAACTGTTGTTTCTTATTGCTCAGCACTTCACGATTTTTCCTGTAGTTGCGCAACTATGAGTAAAGTGACATGCTGCAGTTTCATTGGCGGCGTCTAGATTCCACATTGGCGCGCCTTTGTGGTTTCATCTCGTATACAGCATTACACAGTTATCGAGCTCGTAGATGTTACTGTTAATACTGGCGATTTCCACAAGAACATGCTAGAAGGTGTTGCTCATAACCAGTTTCTGTTTGTCCATCACATCACACAGTCGCTCTCGAAATGAACCGAGTTTTTGCCGACGGGAAACAAATAACACAAATTTGTTATTTAAACCTAAAAATCGGAATTCTAATGACTACAATCGTAAACTCGTAATTTTAAACAATTTTCGTAACAATCACAATTAAATCGTAATGGTTGTAACCTTTGCACCCTGCTTTCATTCTTCTTGTGGCTCTCAGCTGCAGAGAGCCTGGATGGTGTCTCCTCTGTGAGAGTGGACACAGCAGTTGCAGCTGTAGGACTGCCCAGAAAATGTGTCACAGTTGACAGCTGCTTTGTCTTCATCATTACCATGCTTGTACACTGACCACAATGCAAACTTCTGTATGAAACAGAAATGAATAGATGTCTGTTGATAATTTGTACAGTTATATCGTGGAGCCCACACAGCATGTGCTTTGTTTCTTTAAATTTGGTCACCATTGTAACAGTAAATAATGTCATTATGTAACATACTGTTTGCATCAGTGGTCTGTGGGTGGCACTGAATGTGAGTTGCAACGGACTGTTTAAACACACAAGTAACAGATAGATCTTTGCATTATGTTGCTTTTTAGTTCAGGACCTCAATAAAAAAAACACACAGTGCTTATAGGATCACTTAGTGGATAACTTCAGTTTACCTAGACAAGAAGTCAAATATAAATGCAATATTTACTCTCCTATGAATAACAGACGTTGCCGAGGTGGGGTGGCTTGCATGCCTCAATGGTACGGATAGCCGTACCGAAGGTGCAACCACAGCAGAGGGATGTCTGTGGACAGCAAAGACAAATGTGTGGATTCTGAAGAGTAGCAGCAGACTTTTCACTAGTTGCAGGGGCAGAAGTCTGGACAGTTAACTGAGCTGGCCTTGTAACATCAGCTAATGTGGCTTTGACATACAATTACTGTGAAGTTTAGTGGAAAGAGGAACAAAATTTCTGATCAGGTGGGTACAGGATTATAAATACAAAATCAGTCAGAGATATCACAGGAGTAAGTCTAATAATGAATAAGAAAATAGGAATGCGGGGAAATTACTATGAGCAGTGCAGTGATTGTATTATCGTAGTCAAGATAGATAGAAAGCCAATACTGACCACAATAGTACAAGTTTTTTCCCCAACTAGCTCTGATTATGATGAGGACATTGAAGAAATGTATGAGGAGACAAAGGAAATTATTCAGACAGCTAAGGGAGACAAAAACTTAATTGTGGTGGGGTAAAAGGCAAGATGTACAAAAGACCCTTGGATATCACAGAAATACTAAATTTAATTTATGAAAGGAGAAAATATAAAAACACAGTAAATGAAGCAGGCAAAATGAGTACAGATGACTAAGAAATGGCTAAGCAGGAGTGGCTAGAAGCCAAATTCAAATCTGTAGAAGAATGTATAAGAAGGGGAAAAGTAGTTACTCCTTACATGAAAATAAAAGAGATAGTTGGGGACAAGAAAAAATCTCTACAAATATCAAGAACTCAGATGGAAAACCAGTTCTCAGCAAGGAAGGGAAAGCTGAAAAGTGGAAAGAGGTACACAGAGGGGCTCTATAAAGGAAATGAACTTCGAGGCAATATTGTAGGAAGGGAAGAGAAAATAGATGAAGATGAAATAGGAGATACTATACTGAGAGGTAAATTTGACAGAGTCCTGAAAGTCGGAACAAAGCCCCTGGAGTAAATGACATCCTCTCAGAGCGACTGGAGTCTCTGAGGAGCCAGCCATGACAATTTTATTTCACCTGCTGTGTAATATGTATGAGGCAGGTGAAATACTGTCAGACTTAAAGAAAAATGCAGTAATCTTCATTCCAAAGTAATCAGGTGCAGGCTGGTGTGAAAATTACAGAACAATCAGTTTGATAAGCCATGGTTGCAAAATTTTAACACAAATTATTTACAGAAGGATGGAAATGCTGGTAGAAGCTGACCTTGGGGAAGATTAGTTTGGATTTAGGAGAAATGTACAAACACAGGAGGCAATATTCACTTTATGACATATGTTAGAATACAGATTAAGGAAAGAAAAATTTACATTTCTAGCTTTTGACAATGTTGATTGGAACACACCTTAATTCTGTAGTCAACAGGGATAAAATACAGGGAACGGAGGGTTACTTACAACTTGAACAAAAGCCAGACAGCAGTTATTAGAGTCAAAAGGCATGAAAGGAAAGCATTGATTGGAAAGGGAGTAAGTCAGGGTTGTAGCCTTTCTCCAATGTTATTCAATTTGTACATCAAGAAAGCTGTGAAGGTATGTTGTTGTTGTTGTGGTCTTCAGTCCTGAGACTAGTTTGATGCAGCTCTCCACCCTTCTCTATCCTGAGCAAGCCTCTTCATCTCATAAGACCTGCAACCTACATCCATTTGAATCTGCTTACTGTATTCATTTCTTGACCTCCCTCTGCGATTTATACCCCACACACTTCCCTCCATTGCCAAATTTATGATTCCTTGATGTCTAAGAATGTGTCCTACCAATCGGTCCCTTCTTTTAGTCAAAGTATGCCAGATGGTGGGTAAATAACTTCTGTAGCACCACATTTCAATAGCCTCTATTCTCTTCATGTCTGCAATGTTTATCGTCCATGTTTCACTCCCACACAAGGCAACACTCTACACAAAGGCCTTCAGAAAAGACTTCCTTACACTTAAATTAATATTCGATGTTAACAAATGTAATTCCTTCCACATCACCCGATTTTCTTAGGTTGCATCCGATTACCCTTGTTTTGCTCTTGTTAATGTTCATTTTATATGCACCTTTCAATGCACTGTCCATTCCATTCAACTGCTCTTCTAGGTCTTTTGCTGTCTCTGAGAGAATTAAAATGCCATCAGCAAAACGTAATGTTTCTGTTTCTTCACCCTGAACTTTAATTCTTTCTCCAAATTTCTCCTTGCCTTCCTTTATAACTTGCTCAATGTACAAATTGAATAGCATTGGATAAAGGCTAAAACCCTGTATTACTCCTTTCCCAACCTCTGCATCCCTTTCATGCCCTTTAAATCTGATAACTGCTGTCTGGTATTTGTACAAGTTGTAAATAACCTTCCATTCCCTATATTTTACTCCTGTTGATTTCAGAATTTGAAAGAGTGTATTCCAATCAACATTGTCAAAAGCTTTCTCCAAATCTACAAAAGCTAGAAATGTAGGTTTCCCTTTCCTTGATCTATCTTCTAAGATAAGCCATAAAGTGAGCATTGCCTCCTGTGTTCCTACATTTCTCCTGAATCCAAAGTGATCTTCCCGAGGTCAACTTCTACCAGCTTTTTCATGCTTCTGTAAGTAATTTGTTTTAAAATTTTGCAACTGATGGTTCTGTAATTTTCACGTCTGTCTGCACCTGATTCCTTTGGAATTGGGATTGTTACATTTTTCTTAAAGTCCGAGGGTATATCGCCTGTCTTGTACATCTTACACACCAGGTGAAATAGTTTTGTCACGGCTGGTTCTCCCAGAGACTTTAGGAGTTCTGAGGGAATTTCATCTACTCCAGAGGTCTTGTTTCAACTTAGGTCTTTCAGGGCACTGTTAAATTCTTCTCTCAGTATAGTATCTCCTATTTCATCTTCATCTGTTTCCTCTTCCTTTTCTATAATATTGTTTTGAAGTTCAATTCCTGTTTAGAGCCTCTCTATATACTCTTTCCATCTTTCAGCTTTCCCTTCTTTGCTGAGAACTGGTTTTCTGTCTGAGGTCTTTATATTCATACAGCTGCTTTTCTTCTCTCCAAATGTCTCTTTTTATTTTCCTGTAGGTGTTATCTATTTTCCCCTATTTATACATTTACCTTCTAGCCACTACTGCTTAGCCATTTTGCACTTCCTGTCAATCTCATTTCTTAGTCGACTGTACTCCATTATGCCTGTTTCATTTACTGCATTTTTATATTTTCTCCTTTCATCAATTAAATATAGTATTTCCTGTGATATCCAAGGATTTTTGACAGGTCTTGCCTATCTACCTATTTTCTCCTCTGCTGCCTTCACTATTTCATCTCTCAATGCTACCCATTCTTCTTCTACTGTTTTATTTCCTCCCGTTTCTGTCAATTGTTGCCTAAAGCTCCCTCTGAAATTCTCAAGAACTTCAGGTTCCTTCAATTTATGCAGGTCCCATCTCTTTATTTTCTTACTTTTTCCAGTTTTTTCAGTTTCAGCCTACAGTTCATGATCAACAAGTTATGGTCAGAGTCTATATTTGCCCCTAGGTATGTCTTACAGATTAAAACCTGGTTCCGAAATCTATGTCTAACCATTATAAAATTTATCTGGTACCCTCCAGTGTTTCCTGGTGTCTTCCACATATACAACCTTCTTTTGTGATTTTTAAACTAGGTATTTGTTATGATTCAATTATGTTCCGTGCAAAATTCTACCAGACGGCTTCTTCTTTCAGTCCTTTTGCTCAGTCCATATTCACGTAATATTTTTCCTTTCCTTCCTTTTCCTACTACCGAATTCCAGTCTCTCATCACAATTATGTTTTCCTCTCCCTCAATTGTCTGAATAATTTCCTATACCTCCTCATACTTTTCTTCGATCTCCTCATCATCGGCAGAGCTATTTGGCATGTAGACCTGTACTATTGTTGTTGGTATTGGCTTCATATCAATCTTGACTATGATAATGCGATCACTGCGCGGTTCATAGTAGTTTACCCGCATTCCTATTTTCTTATCATTATCAGACCTACTCCTGTAATACCCCCAACTGATTTTGTATTTATAATCCATCAAACTTCACTAATCCCCACAATACCTAACTTTAACCTATCCATTTCCCTTTTCAAATTTTCTAATTTCCCTACCCAGTTAAGGGATTTGACATTCCACACTCCGATCCGTAGAATGCCAGTGTTGTTTTTCTCGATGATCACATCCTCCTGAGTAGTCCCTGCCTGGAGATCTAAATGAGGGACTATTGTACCTCTGGAATATTTTAACCAAGAGGATGCCTTCATCATTTATTCATACAGTGGAGCTGCAAGTCCACGGGAAAAGTAACGGCTGTAGTTTCCTCTTGCTTTCAGTCGTTCACAGTAGCTGTGTGGCAAAGGCACATTAGCTGATGTTACAAGGCCAGCTCAGTCAATCAACCAGACTGTTGCCCCTGTAACTACTGAAAAGGCTGCTCTCCCTCTTCAGGAACCACAAGTTTGTCTGGCCTCTTCCCAGATACCCCTCCGCTATGGTTGCACCTACGGTATGGCTTTTTGTATCATTGAGGCATGCAAGCCACCCCACCTCGGCAATGTCTGTGGTTCATAGGGGTGGCTGTGAAGGTAAGCAAGGAAAAATTTGGAGAAGGAATTAAAATAAAAACATTGCATTTTGCTAATGACTTAATTCTGTCAAGAGACAGCAAAGAACCTGGAGGAGCAATTGAATTTAATTGACAGTGTATTGAAGAGAGTGTATAAGATGAACATTACCAAGAGCAAAACAAGGGTAATGGAAAGCAGTCTTAGAAAATCAGGCGGTGCTGAAGGAATTATATTTGGGAATGAAACAGTAAAGGTGGTAGATGAATTTTGTTATTTGGGCTGTAAAATAACATACGATGTTCGCAGGGCAGAGCATATAAAATGCAGAATGACAATGGGAAGGAAAAGAGGAATTCACTAACATCAAATATTAATTTAAGTGTAAGGAAGCCTTTTCTGAAGGCATTTACGTGGAGTGTTGCCTTGTATGGAGTGAAACATGGATTATAAATGTTGCCACAAATTTTACTCTTTTTACTTATTGAAACTTCATTAAAATGCATCAAGTAGTTGTGTTCAAGCAGACAAAAGACAAACAAGACAGTTTCAAATTTAAATAAGTGAATAAATAAATAAAAAATAAATAACTTTCACTTATCATATCTTTTGTTTCTACTATAGGATTTTTGTGTAATGAAGCCTATATGCATCGTAAGTTATGCTTAAATTAGAAGTTACCTGTAATTCTAATAATTTTGGTGACTAACATGTTCCAAGTAAGAGGGCACAATGGTTACAAATAAAATTTTAAATCATAATATCTTGTATTTCCACAAACTGATTTGAATGATGTAATGCCTGTATGTTGCCCCTAACATTGCTTAAGTTACAAGTGAAAACCTGAGTCAGGTGGTGCAGTGGAGGACTCATATTTGGGAGGATGGAGGTTCAAATCCACCTTTGACCTCCAGATTTACATTTTCCGTGATTTCCCTAAAGCGCTCCAGGCAGTTGCTGGGATGATTACTTTCACAGGGGACTGTTGATTTCCTTCCCCATCCCTGACAAAAAGTATCTGAGCATGTGCTCCTTAACTTCCTTCTTTCGTTACAAGTGAGAAGTCTATAGAAATTCATTGTGTAGTTTTGTAGATTAATGTATTCAAACAGAAGCAGGGATGTTACAGTTTTGTTATAATGTAGATAATGATGTGCTGTGTTCACGGAAAACAACACTCTCACTACTACACAGAACACTGACGTGCACTGGCTGTACGAATACCTGCGAATTGAGCTCATACCTGGTAAACAACACACTGCGCGCAGAGCACAACTCCGCACTGTTTATGTCATTGTCTTGCCCGTGGTGTGCTCTGGCATTTGCCGCATTTTCCCGCGGCGCACTCCCGCGGCCGACTCCTGACATATGTTATCGTCTGTGTGTGTGCCTTACAGCAGGATGTATTAACCTTTTTCATTATCAAGAGCCATTGAGTGATTATTATTAAAATAGAATTATTTTGTAATAAAATATATTTCTGATTATCCATGTAAAATGCAGCAGATCCAAGACAGATAAAGCCAATAATGTTGTCTTTCAAAACAGCAGTAGGTCTGCAGATGATAACAAATGTATCCTAAACGGTGTGATGATGTCACAACATGACACTAGTGGCTTTAGACAGGGTTAGTTTCAGATATTCTTAATAATGACATATAATAAGAAATGAGCTACCTTTAGTGAGCCCTCGACAGTGAGGTGCAACTATTCACACTGAATTTGAAAGAAATGTGTAAGTAATGAAGTTATTGGTCATGGTGCTGGTGTTAGTTTGAGGCAGGGCTTTATTATTTTTTAAATTATTTTCAGTTCTGAAGTGGGTCAAAATTCTATGATTGACTGGACTACTTACAGTGTAATTTATGAAATCGTATTTTTCAACTGTGTGGTACCTCAAGCTTTCATTGAATTTCAGGACTATAAGTTCGTTGTGACTGCAAAAGATGGGGCACCGGACCCTCGTTTGGCAACTGCCACTGTCACAGTTCAGGTGATAGACATTGATGACGAATTGCCAATTTTCCATCTACTGAGCTATGAGGCAAGAGTCCCTGAAAATGTTCCAGATTACATGGTTACCCAAGTCAAGGTAAATGCATTGAGGATACCCTACCTCAGCTGACATTAAGGGTTAAAAATGTTGCACCTATTCAAATTTTATGGTATTTGCAGGCTGATGATCCAGATACAAATCAGAAAATAACTTATATTATCAGGCAAGGACCAGCTGAGTTATTTTCAATTGATCAGAAAACTGGTGTCATTAGAACATTACGTGGATTGGATTATGAGAGAGAAAGTCAATATATCCTTGTGATTGGAACATTGGAGAATTCAGGAAATCGGCCAGGTGACACAACCAGAGTGATTGTCAATGTTGAGGTAAATATTAACTTTTTGTTTTACAAAAATTATGAACTGTTTCCTAAGCTCATTACAGAATTCTGATATAAAAATGTGGGTCACTGATGTATGCATGTCATATTAACAAATTTAAATATTAATTGTTAAATTAAGTATCATTGTGTTGCTATTATTATACTGTGATTCACATTTGAAATTTGAGAGTATTTAAATCATCTATATTGTCATGATGTAAACTGAATTTGAAGGCTGGGTCATTAATACAGCACAACACTTCACTTAGAACAGGTTTATTGCTGACACAAGTGTGCACTCAGAACAGACTGCCTCCTGATCACATAATAGAAATTTTCTGGAACTTACAGGCATATAAATCACAAGAAACACGTAGAACATTCTAGAAGTAGTAAATACAAAGAAATAATTTTTTTCTGCCAGTGGTGGGATTTGAACCAGGGACTACCATCACAGCAATCTGCAACACTAACTGTTAAGGTCCCTTTGGAGCCAGCTTCAGTAACTTGGATCATCTGTATGGGAGTTATGGATAATCCTTCTAGTCTGTCTGCACACCTTCCTTGTAGTGACGATGATTGGCGACAGACCCTATGGTAGCTTCATGATTATCATAATGGTCTTCAGAGTCCTTGAACAAGATGCCATTTCTATCTAACTGCACCTTGAGATCATGGTAAGGCTTTATACGGAGGACATGAACCATGTCATTTCATTTTGAGGAAAGCTCATAATCCTCAACTTCGTATGTGACATCTGACAGGCAACATATGATACAATATGAAGCAAGCTATCACTTCCGTAACTTTTCTGATAGGCCAGATTTCCATACAGAGGTAAAAATCCATACCAGATTTCCTGAGCTGAACATCTATGATGGTCCTTCTCCTGGTCATCCAGTTCCCATATGTGAACCAGCTGTCAAACCAGCTGTCATGCTTTTCTGACCCTGGTGATGAGCTGTTTCACATAGTCATCCTGAGTGTAATCCAGTATAACATGAACATTCTATCCATTGTCATCTCAGTTTCACAACCATGGAGCAGGAAAAATGGTGTATGTCTTGCCTTGCTGTATTATTAGCAAATGTCATGACTGGCAATGTTGTATCCCAACCCTTCTGTTCAACATTGACAGGATATCTGCTAACATCTTGTTAAAATGTTCTGTAAGACCATTTGTCTGAGGTTGGTAGGCAGTTGTTATTCTGTGGAAAGTCAAAATGTGACATTACCTCTTATACTAGTTTTGAGTGGAATGTTTTTCCATGATCAGATATCATCACACTTGTTGTGCCTTGCATCAAAATAATGTCTTCTACAAGGAATTTTGCAATCTCTGGAGCTTCTGCAGTCAGCACAGGTTTGGTGACAGCATAGTGGGTAAGGTAGTTAATGCAGACCATTGGCTACCAGTTATCGACTTTGGGAACCTACCTAAAAGGCAATTCCATTCCGGTGTAATGGAGCTGCTGCAGTTGAAAATGGTATCAGATGGCCTGGAGGTAATTGCAGCACATGCTTCTGTCTCTGGCACTCCTAACAGTGACTCACATAGCGCTTGACAGGTCAGTAGACACCTTGCCATTAATACCTGCATCCGATTCTATCTAGGTTCTTCACGAATCCCAGATGACTGGCTACTGGAGACTCCTGGAAAAACTTGAGAATAGCTAGCTGGTGATGAGTTGGAATAACCAGTAGCCCTTTAGAGTCCAGTGGGTCATAGTTTCTCTTATGTCCCATTTATAAGTTGAAACTCTACTTTGGTCAGTTCTCCTTTCTCCAAGGCCTCGTGGTTTTTAATAATGCTAGATCTTCCCTCTGTTCAGCTGTAATGTCACATAACTCAGTGAGGGCTGAAATTCCATCTACGCTGTTGTGTTCTGCTGATGGATTCTTCGAAAAGCAGTTGGCGTCCTTGTGTTTGCTGCCATTTTTGAATACCACCATGACATTGTTCTTTTGGAGTATTAGTTCCCATCTTGCTAGTTGACCTGATGGATCTTTCAAACTGGTTAGCCAACTTAAAGAATGGTGGTCTATCATGACAGTGTATGGTTTGCCGAATAAATCTGACTGGAATTTGTTGATAGTGCAGATGACAATGAGACTATCATTTTTGGTTGTAAAGTAGTTTGTCTCGGACTTTGAGAGTAGTTTTTAAGCATAGGCTATCACCTTTTCAGCAGAGTTCATTTTGTTTGCAGATGATACAAGTATTGCAATAAAAAGTACATCAAGCATAGTTATAGAAAGGTCTGCTAATGATGTTTTCATTAACATTAATAAATGGTTTAAAGCCAACTCGTTGTCATTAAACTTTGAAAAGACTCACTACATATGCATATGCATTGAGTATGAAGAAGAGTAGATAGAAGATGTTGGAAGTATTAAATTCGTGGGATTAAAGCTTGATAATAAATTCAGATTGGAGGAGCACACCACAGAACTGCAGAAACAACTCAACAAATCTGTATTTTCAATAAGACTGTTGTCAGACATAGGAGACATAGAAATAAAATAGCTTGCATACTTTTCTTACTTTCATTCCATAATGTCATATGGTATAATATTTTGGGGTAACTCTTCAAGTAAGTCAAAAGTCTTCAGAGTCCAAAAGTATGTAATAGGTATTATTTGTGGAGTAAATTCACAGACGTCCTGTAGAAGCCTCTTCAAAGAACTGGGTATATAAATTACTGCCTCTCAGTATATTTATTCCTTAATAAAATTTGTCATAAATAATACGGTATATCCCTTTTCCCAACAAACAGTTCAGTTCATACTTACAATACTAGGAACAAAAATGATATACACAAGGACTTATAAGTGCTTACTTTAGTTCAAAAAGGGGTACACTACTCAGGAACACACATTTTCAATAGTTTGCCATCAAGTATAAAAAATTTAGCTAGAAATAAAGATTAGTTAAGAGGAGCCTAAAAGATTTTCTAGTGGCCAACTCCTTCTACTCCATTAGTGAATTTCTAAATTGTACCAAATGATGCATGTATCGATATTCATACTATGTTAGTATTATTATATTATCAGCTAAAAAAACGCACTTATAAATGTATGTATCTATATTTATATTATTAGTATTATCTATTATTCAGCTTGTAAATTTTGTTTCTTGACATGTTCCACATCTTCGAGGATCTCCTCAACATGGATGTACAGAATGAAAAACTAATCTAATCTATTCATTCATGAATTTGCATGAGCACTGCGGCAATCCCGTAACCGCTAGCGAAGTTTGGTTTCCACATTCTCATCATATAAGGCTAGAACTGGTGTGATAGTAGCCTCCTTAAGTGCCCAAAAAGCTCTTTCATCTCGTTTCAGGAAAACTTGTCATCTCCCTGCAGAAGTTCTTGCAATTGATTTGCATTGTTACAAAATTGTTTTATGAAACACCGGTAGCATGAGCACAGCCTGAGAAAACTTCTCACCTCACGAATGTACTGAGGAGTTGGATCACTTTATCTGGATCAGGATATCAGGATGGACATCATCTCAATTGACTAGGTGCCCCAAGATTTTTATCTCTTGGGCTCCAAAGATGCACTTCTTGGGGTTGAGGTGGAGTCCTGCAGTCTGAGCACACCCCAGTTGACAGGTGGCTTAGATGTCCTTGAGAAAACATCAATGTCATCTAGATAACAAAGACATCTCATCCATTTAAGATACTGAAGCAAGTCATCCATCTTGCCTTCGAATATGACCTAAGCATTACATAGTCCAAAAAGCATGAGAGACAACCCTGTGGAAGACGCTGCTGCAAGATGTGTCCAAACCACCCACCTAGCAATTGCTATTCCAGTCCCATCACAGGCTTGTCATAACCTATCTGAGATTGGGCCATCTGTGAAAGCAGCCATATAGTTTAACAACTGTGCTGCAATCACTGTGCAGCTTTCTATATTGGCATGACCACTAACCAGCTGTCCATTAGGATGAACGACCACCACCAAACTGGCAAAAAAGCAAGGTGGGCCATGCTGTGGCATAGCATGTAGTGGAGCATATCCTTGATTTCAATGACTGCTTCACAACCCAGGCTGCTACCATCTTTAATGAACTGCACAGATGGGAGTTATCCCTACAGTACATTCCCAAAATTATCCAGGTCTCAACTTACGATAACTCCCCTTTTTCCACACCCAACAGTTCCCACCTCTCTGTCCTAAACATCTCCTATTTCGAGTGGTGTTTTTTTGAACACTGTGGGTAAGTGAGGATACGGTGACGGGCTTTGCCCCATAAGTCAAGAGTAATCATCTGCAGTTGGCTGCCACTGAAACGACTGCTCCAGTGGTTGGCATCTTCTGACATCACAATTATCACAATTGTCAAATACTCTCCTCCTCTCCCCACAGTATAGTATGATATTTCCAGGAAGTGCACAGTGAAAACTCAATGGCATGTTGTCTTCTGTCCTTCAGGTATCTGTTTTTCTGCATAGTGTCATATTACTCAGGAGGTTGGTTGGGGCTGTGTCGATCGGTTCCTAGGCTGCCATGTGTCAACTGTAGTGTAAGTGATAGTAGGGCGAAGCTATTCTTCACCTCAGGTGCAACTGGTGGGACAGACAGGCACTAATGTTTGAAATACCTCTTCCTCAGCAGTGTTGGCTTCCTCATGGCTTACGGGACTGACATCCATAGCCATTATCTGGTGCTCGCTTGGTCCAACAGTCCCAGCTGTCATAAACTGTTGTAATTCTTTTCTCACAATTTGTCATTTGAGAGAATAAAATACACATTGTTCTTCCACAAGGGCTATATGGACTACATTTGGGAGTCTGTCATACTTCTTTTGTCCAACCCTCCTCTGTTGCATCTCTTCAGTTTTCTGGCACTGTTTGATAAACTCTTGTGTCATTGAAATGTCTTTTAACAGAAGAGCTCGATACGTGTCTTCTGCAATGCCCTTCATCAGGTGTGAAATTTTATACCTGGGCCAAAACATTATGTAATTATAACTGCATTGACTCACCATGGATTTAGCCCTGTTCTTCAATTTCTCCTCTGATAAACGGACTTATTGCTGGTGGTCTCCAAACGTCTTCTTACGTTCCATCTGGAATTTGTCCCAGCTATTGAGCTTGTCGTCATTGTTTTCAAACCACTGTGGAACTGTCTCATAGAGGTAGAAATATACGTTTGCCAAGCAAATCGAGTGATCCCATCTATTATACTTGGCAACTTGGTCAAATTATTTCAGCCATTTCTTTGGGTCCTGTGTACTGTCTCCTGAGAACACTGATGGGTGTCTGATATGCAGCTGGCTCACCACTGTTATCCATGGGTCTTTTGTTGATATGGACCTTTGTATTCTGTCCATGTAGATGACAGTTCTTATACTGCCTAATCGGAGCCATGATGTGGCAGATGTTTTGCAGTATACCCGGCACCTCCATCAAATAGTGTCATGTTGGAAACTGAATTTGAAAGATGGGTCGTTAATAGAGCACAATACATTACACTTAGAACAGTTTTGTTGCTAATGCAAGTGTGCACTCAGAACAAACCGTCTCCTGATTGGCGTACATGTCTATTTATACATAGAAAAAAAATTCTGAAGGTAATAATAAACACATCGAACATTCTAGAAATAGTAAATTCAAACAAAAAAAGTTTGTTTTGCTAATGGCAGGAATCGAACCGTGGACTGCCAGCACAGCAATCTACGATGCTAACCACTGCACCATGGGTTCCATCAGAAGACTTGTGGCAGTATAATTTCAATAATTATACTGAAATAGACTATCTGCTGTTGACCTTCTATAAAAAAGGGCACTCATACTTAATAGGATATTGTAAATGTGAACATAACCAAAGTCATTGCATAAAATGTAGCTCAGCTGTGATAAAATTTTCATTAGTTAATTGAGGTTTTGGCAGATCCTCAAAATGTAAAGGAAGAATATTCATAGAGACAATAAATATATTAATTCTCATCTGTTAATTGATTTTTTGATAGTGCCTTAAAATGTAAAAGAACAATATTCACTGAGGAAATAAATACATTAATGAATGAAAATAAAATAAATATGTACAGGAAGTGGGAGTATGTAAAATTAGAAAAGTCTCATAACAGAAAATTATGCACCTTCTTGGTGTGCATAAGAGAGAAACAGTGGCAAACAAATGTATAGACACCTACAAATCTGTACTCTGCATTTACTGCACATTGTGTAACAGTGGTTACATAGTGAATCACTATAATTTTCTTTAATTCCTATTTCATTTAGAGATGGTACATGGTAAGAAAGGCCATTTCAGCCCAATCTGCAACTTGATGATAGTGTATCCATAACCAAGCCTAGTTTTACTATTCAACCTTTACAGTTTCTGCCACTCCCCTCTCCCATTAATTTCCATTTGCTGATGCCTCATTATGTGATCTATCAGTTGATCTCATCTTGTAGTCACATTGTGCCACAAATTTCTTTTGTAATTATTTTGATTCATTTCTTCCTTATTTACTATAGAATCTACCCAGCTAATTGTCAACATTCTTCTCTAACACAAGGTCCCAAATGCTTTTATTCTTTTCTTATCTGAACTGCTTGTTGATTATCTTGCAGTTCTGTACATTCTGGGTACATTATTTCTTTGCACCTTAGAAGCTAATACTTCCTCTTTTCAGAAATGCTAAACTTGCTATTTGTGTTCAGCATTTTTTATCTCTCTACTTTGGTAATTCTAAATTGTTCTGTCACTTAGAACCGCATCTACTTTTTTTAGTATCTTGTTTACTAATCTAATTATCAGAAAATTGATTGATTTAATTCAATCAAACTCCATTTGCTTGTTCTGGTGTTCTTGATGTTCATCTTATAATCTCTTTGAAAATACATTATTCATTCCATTCAAATGTTCTTCCTGATTTTTTGCGGTCATTGATACATATGCATTATCATCACCAAATATGAAAATTCTTCTCCATATTTCACACTGTCAAAATTTCTTGAATATGGAGAATGGCTACAATCCTGTCACCCTTTCTTCTCAATTTATGCCACCCCTTTTTATGTCCTTACACTTGTAAAACTGATGTCTGGTTGTGCACAAGCTGGAAAACAATCTTTTGTTACCTGCATTTTATCACTGCTTCCTTCAGAATTTCAAAGTGTATTCCAAGCAACATTGTCGAAAGCTTTATCTAAATCCTTTCCTTTCTTTAACACATCTCCTATGATAAATTTCTGAGTCTGTTCTGTCTTGTGCATTCTAATATTTCTTCAAAACTCAAACTGATTTTTCCCAAGGTCATTTTCATTCATCAATTTTTTTCATTCTCCAGTAAATAATTTTTTTTCAGTAATTTGCTACTGTGGCCTTTAAAATTATAGTTATCAATTATTCACACCAGTCAGCACTAGTCAGGACTAGAAATACGAAATATTACATTTTTCTTTATGTATGAGGGTGTTTTGTCTATCTCCAGGTGGAATGGCTCTCCCACTGATCTATATTATTCTGAGTCTGAGGGAATTTTGCCCATTGCAGGAGCTTTCTTTCCACTTAGGTCAGGTCTGTGTCAAATTCTTCTTGCCATATTGTATTTGTTATCTCATTTGCCTTCTACATCCTCTCACCTTTATGTAATACTGTGCTCCAGTTTGTTTAACATAATTTATTCTGTCAACTCTATTAGAACTAGCCTTTCTCTTTTTTTCTACTGGCTCTTGTGTATCTTGATTGCACAAAATGTTTCTTGTAGTGATGTATCTAGTAGTATGAATGTGTGATGTTTATATATGCAGTATTGTTGTTGGTTCTTCTTCACAGTGCATATGCTGTATTCTTTCTACATGCCTATAAATGTGGCCCACAAAAATCTATGTGCTTGTTTTATTATTTTTTGTTTCATTTCTCATTTTATTATATTTTTCCTGCAAGAACACCCTACATGCTTAATTTTTCTTTTTATGGATTTTTCTACACCTTTGTCCTAAATTTTAAATCTTCATTTTGATCCATTGTGAGTTTTTCACCTAGTACTTCTTTAGTCCTCGTATCATTATATTTTAATGTTTGTCCATTATTCATTTAGAACTTCACTTGATAGCACTTGGAGTAGTTTAGTTACCCTGCACTTGTACAGATTCCTTAAATTTTCTTCTTGAAGTACGATATGTACTTTACAAGATTTATTTTAGATCCTTCCATTGTTCCTATCCCCCCCCCCCCCCTCTCCACACAAACAACTGGAGATTTGATTTAACAAGGTAGTGGTCCATATTCACATCAGCTAAGTTTTTGTTTAGTATTTGGTAATGAATTATAGATCTATCGTCTCATGCTGACCATGTGTGTATGTATTTTAAAAAAATGTTCCTTTCGGTTCATTAAAGGCAGCAAGCCCTTTCAGCTTTATTCTGTTGTCATGAATGGTGCCGTCTCCATTATTATCTCTTCTTGGGTGTTTGTAGGTGGCCCTTAGCTATATCTGGTATGTCATACTCCTAACACTGTTTCTGCCTTCTTTCCTATCAGTCTCCCAATGCTCAATTCTTATTTTTTCTTTCTTTTTCTCTTTTTCCATTTGAGTCATCTAAGGACAACACACCAATTTCACTGCTTCCTCCTTCATTCTTCTGTCTTTTTCCTCCAATATTATCTGTGTTTGTCCTTTGTATGACCTGCACCCTTTGAGACTGAAATCCTTTTTGTGTGTTCCCAAGGCCCCCTAACCTAAAAAATCTGCCCAGTCCATTCCTCACAGCTTCCACTATGTATGTAGCTGTGGTACAGCTCAACAACTACAATCCACATGGCCACAGAACTGTATGAGCCTCTGATTCAGATCCTCTGCTTGGCCCTGTTCCAAAGTACCCCAAGTGGCCCTGTCATCTATTCTGCAGATGGTGTGCTCTGCTTTCATCTTTCAAGCAAGACTGGCAGTGTTTACCACTACAGATAAATGCCCAAAACAAGAGAGGATCTCTTGTGATCCAAAGTTACGGACATCATTGGTACTGGCCTGCAGTTGGATGCACTCTCTGCTCTTTATGGCATCCAAAAGGATCCATCCCACATCTGGAATGACTTCACCCAATATGCACACAGAGTGCACATTTGTCTTCTTCCCCCCCCCCCCCCTTTCCTGCCGGCAGCGGTGGCCGAGCATTCTGTGGTGCGTCAGTCACAGTCTGCACAGCCACTACGGTCGGGGGTGGAATCCCCCCTGGGGCATGGATATTTTTGCCATCCTTAGTATTAGCTAGTTCATAAGTAGTTTGTAAGTTTAGGGACTGATGACCCCGTAGTTAAGTCCCATAAGCTCTACAAACATTACTACATCCCCCCTTTCTAGCAGCCATATCCTTTTGGGGTTCCTTTATCCACCTAATGTTGGAGCTCCCGGTTGACTGCTCAGATCTTGCAGGCTGAGAGGTGACCTCAGGACAAGTGACACCATTTGGCTCAGGAACTTTGTCTGGCACAGATAGCACCTTGAACCTTTTGGGGAGACAGACAGGGGAGCCCTCTCAGTCAGTTCTCCATATAATCTTGCTGCCTGCCACACTGTGGGATGATGTCTCATGTGATCTCAGGTGGGGCGTCTGCCTCATCATGAGCAGTAAGAGGGCTGGGCACAACCAGCTTTTCTAAGATGCTATTGGGTGATTTCTTTGACAACCTTCTGTCTTCCTCGGCAGAACATCTGAAATTCTTTGTAATTAATATTCTATGATGATCCAATCATTTTCTGTGACTAATCTGACCATCAGATAAGATTAGTTTAGATTAGTACTTGTTCCATAGATCATGACTACGACACTTCATAATGATTAACCTTCAAATTTGAATGGTCAACCATACTTCTGACTAGAGGCATAGAAGATAGCATGTTGATTTATACGATATTATTTTTGAATAAATACCAGTTTTGATATGCTCTTTTTAACTCACGCATTTGAGTATTTCGTAGTTATAATAACAGAGAGAGGGGTGGGGGAAGGAAGAATATTATATATGTTACTTATCCTTAACTACTTTTCCTGTTGATGTTTGATTGGCCGATTTCAGGATCGAAACGATATACCACCGGTATTCACAACAGTACCGCGGCCAGTCACCCTGGAAGACAGTGTTCCTATTGGCACCACTGTGACCACACTGATTGCAACTGACTCAGATGGGACACCACCTGGAAACAAGGTAATGAGGAGGCTTGTGGTACTCCAGCATATTTAGCTTCTATTCAAACAAAAGAAAAAGATGTGTGCTTCTTTAAAATGGCTATTGTCATAAATTTGTGTTTGTACATATCAAATAATGATAATGAATAAGAAAATAATGATAATGAAAAAGAAAATAGGAATGCGGGTATACTACTATGAGCAGCACAGTGATCGCATTATCATTGTCAAGATAGATACGAAGCCAACACCGACAACAGTAGTACAGGTTTATATGCCAACTAGCTCTGCCAATGATGAGGAGATTGAAGAAATATATGAGGAGCTAAAGGAAATTATTCAGACAGTTAAGGGAGAGGAAAACTTAATTGTGATGGGAGACTGGAATTCGGTAGTAGGAAAAGGAAGAGAAGGAAAAATAGTAGGTGAATATGGACTGGGCAGAAGGAATGAAAGAGGAAGTCGACTGGTAGAATATTGCATGGAACATGATTTAATCGTAACAAACATGTGGTTTAAGAATCACAAAAGAAGGTTGTATACGTGGAAGAGACCAGGAGACACCGGAAGGTATCAGATAGATTTTATAATGGTAAGACATAGATTCTGGAACCAGGTTATAAACTGTAAGACATACCCAGGGACAGATATAGACTCTGACCATAACTTGTTAATCATGAACTGCAGGCTGAAAATGAAAAAACTGCAGAAAAGTAGGAAAATAAGGAGATGGGACTTAGATAAATTGAAGGAAAGTGAAGTTCTGGAGAATTTCAGAGGGAGATTTAGGCAACAATTGACAGAAACAGGGGGAAATAAAACAGTAGAGGGGGAATGGGTAGCACTGAGAGATGAAATAGTGAAGGCAGCAGAGGACAAAATAGGTAGAAAGGCAAGACCTATAAAAAATCTTTGGATATCACAGGAAATACTAAATTTAATTGCTGAAAGGAGAAAATATAAAAATGCAGTAAATGAAACAGGCAAAATGGAGTACAGATGACTAAGAAATGAGACTGACAGGAAGTGCAAAATGGCTAAGCAGGAGTGGCTAGAAGCCAAATGCAAATGCGTAGAAGAACGTATAAGAAGGGGAAAAGTAGATACCGCCTATAGAAAAATAAAAAAGACTTTTGGGGACAAGAAAAGCAACTCTACGAATATCAAGAACTCAGATGGGAAACCAGTTCTCAGCAAAGAAGGGAAAGCTGAAAGGTGGAAAGAGTACATAGAGCAGCTCTATAAAGGAAATGAACTTAGAAACGATGTTGTAGGAAGTAGATCAAGATGAAATAGGAGATACTATACTGAGAGGTGAATTTGACAGAGCCCTGAAAGACCTCAGTCAGAACAAGGCCCCAGGAGTAGATGACATACCCTCAGAGCTACTAAAGTCTCTGGGAGAGCCAGCCATGACAAAACTATTTGAACTGGTGTGTAGGATGTATAAGACAGGCAAAATACCCTCAGACTTTAAGAAAAATCTAATAATCCCCATTCCAAAGAAATCAGGCACAGACAGGTGTGAAAATTACAGAACCATCAGTTTGATAAGTCATGGTTGCAAAATTTTAACACGAATTATCTACAGGAGAATGGAAAAGTTGGTAGAAGCTGACCTCGGGGAAGATTAGTTTCGATTCAGGAGGAACATAGGAACCCGGGAGTCAATACTCACTTTACATCTTATCTTAGAAGATAGATTAAGGAAAGGCAAACCTACATTTTAAATTTTTGTAGATTTGGAGAATGTGTTTGACAATGTTGACTGGAATACACTCTTTCACATCCTGAAGTCGGGGGGGAGGGGGGGTAAAATACAGGGAAAGGAGAGTTATTTACAACTTGTACAAAAGCCAGACTGCAGTTATTAGACTCGAAGGGCATGAAAGGGAAGCAATCAGTTGGGAAGGGAGTAAGACAGGGTTGTAGCCTTTCTCCGATGTTATTCAATTTGTACACCGAGCAGGTGGTGAAGGAAAGAAAGGAAAAATTTGGATTAGGGATTAAAGTTCAGGGGGAAGAAATAAAAACATTGTGTTTTGCTGATGACATTGTCATTCTGTCAGAAACAGCAAAGGAACTGGAAGAGCAGTTGAATGGAATGGACAGTGTGTTGAAGAGATCGTATAAAATGAACATTAACAAGAGCAAAACAAAAATAATGGAATGTGGTCTTAGAAAATCAGGCGATGCTGAAGGAATTAGGTTAGGTAACGAAACAATGAAGGTGATAGTTGAGTTTTGTTACATGGGTAGTAAAATAACATGCGGTGGTCGCAGTACAGAGGATATAAAATGCAGAATAGCATGGGAAGAAAAGCATTTTTGAAAAAGAGAAATTTGCTAACAACTAATATTAATTTAAGTGTAAGGAAGTCTTTTCTGAAGGCATTTGTGTGGAGTGTTGCATTGTACGGGAGTGAAACATGGACAATAAGCAGTGCGGACAGGAAGAGAATAGAGGCGTTTAAAATGTGGTGTTACAGAAGAATGCTGAAGATTAGGTGGGTAGATTGCATAACTAATGAAGAGGTACTGAACAGAATTGGCGAGAAAAGGAAGTTTTGGCACACCCTGACTGAAAGAAAGGATCACTTGTTAGGACACACTCTGTTTATCATCCATGTTTCACTCCCATACAAGGCAACACTCCACACGAATGCTTTCTGAAAGGGCTTCCTTGTGCTTAAATTATTATTCGATGTTAACAAATTTCTCCTTTTCAAAAACGCTTTTCTTCCCATTGCCATTCTGCATTTTATATCACCTGTACTGCGACCATCATATGTTATTTTACTGCCCAAGTAATGAAACTCATTTACCACCTTTATTAATTCGTTACCTAATTTAATTCCTTCAGCATCACCTGATTTTCTAAGACTGCATTCCATTACCCTTGTTTTGCTGTTGTGTATGTTCATCTTATATGCACCTTTCAGCACATTGTTCATTCCGTTTAACTGTTCTTCCAGGTCCTTTGTCATCTCTGACAGAATTGCTATGTCGTCAGCAAAACACAATGTTTTTAATTCTTCACACTAAACTGTAATTCCTGCTCCAAATTTCTCCTTGCTTTCCTTTATAGCTTGCTCAATGTACAAACTGAATAACATTGGAGAAAGGCTACAATCCTGTCTTACTTCCTTCCCAACCACTGTATCCCTTTCATGCCCTTCAACTCTGACAACTGCTGTCTGGTTTTTGTACATGTTGTAAATAACCTTGTGCTCCCCATATTTTACTCCTATTTGCTTCAGAACTTGAAAGAGTTTAATCAACAATGTTAAAAGCCTTCTCCAAATCTACTAAACCTAGATATGTAGGTTTGCCTTTTCTTAATCTATCTTCTAGGATAAGCTGTAAAATGAATACTGCCTCCCGTGTTCCTACATTTCTCCTTAACCCAAACTGATCTTCCCTTAGGTCGGCTTCGACCAGCTTTTCCATCCTTCTGTAAATAATTCCTGTTAATATTTTGCAACCATCACTTACTAAACTGATGGTTCTGTAGTTTTCACACCTGTCTGCTCCTGCTTTCTTTGTAATGGGGATTATAACATTTTTCTTAAAGTCTGATGGTACTTTGCCTGTCTCATACATCTTACCAGGTGAAACAGTTTTGTCATGGCTGGTTCTCCCAGAGACTTCAGTAACTCTGTGGGAATGTCATCTACTCCAGGGGCCTTGTTTCGACTTAGGTCTTTCAGTACTCTGTCAAATTCTTCTCTCAGTATAGTATCTCTTATTTCATCCTCATCTACTTCTTCTCCCCTTCCTACAATATTGTCTCTAAGTTCATTTCCTTCATAGAGCCTCTCTATATACTCTTTCAGCCTTTCAGCTTTCCCTTCTTTGCTGAGAATTGGTTTTCCATCTGTGTCCTTGATATTCATAGAGCTATTGCCTTATCTCCAACTATCTCTTTTCTTTTCCTGTAGGCTGTATCTATTTTTTCCCTATTTATGCATTCTTCTACAGATTTTCATTTGCCCTCTAACCGCTCCTGCTTAGCTATTTTCCACTTCCTGTCAATCTCATTTCTTAGTCGTCTGTACTCCACTATGCCTGTTTCATTTAGTGGTCTGCACCCCAATTCAGAGTTGCTGTGTGTATGATAATTTTTGATCATGTTTTACTGCTTTTGTTTACAAGAGCTTGGAAAACACTACAACCATTGTAGTGTTAAATTAAATATTCAAATGTGTGTTCCTAAGTGACCAAATTGCTAAGGTCATAGGTTCAACACTTAAAGACTACTTACATTAACTTATTCTAAGAACAAAACAAACACCCATGCCGGAGGGAGGACTTGAACCTCTAATGGAAATGACTGGGCAATACTTGACATGGCACCTTAAACAAACATCAAATCATTCAACTGTAAAACATTATTAAATATAAAACTGTTCTCAAAGACAAATTTAAAGACTTGTGGGAGTGACCAAGAGCTCTAAAGCACCTTTCTGTGGAGTAAACAGTTGTCCCAATAGGAGGTTAAAGTCCTCTCTTGGGCATTGTTGTGTGTGTTGTACTTAGCATACGTTAATGTAAGTAGTTTGTAAGTGTAGGGACTGACAACCACTGCAGTTTGGTCCCATAGATTTACGAACATTTTACTTTGAACAAATTTAAGCATATACCTAAGTGTTTAAAGGACATTATTATATCTGAGAAAATTTAAGAGAATGACCCCTTCATATAAGAAAATGACCGCCACAGTATATGCCAGATTAAGCAAATTTGAGTATCGAGCTCTTTAAGCCATTGCCATTTTAAGAGCCCGACTACATTTCACAATACTTTATTTTTGCTCCAAATGGTGAAATATTTGTAAATCTTTGGCAACTAACTACTGTAGTTAATGGTCCATAGGCTTACAAACTACTTCAACTAATCTAAGGACAACACACACACACACACACACACACACACACACACACAAAGTCCCAAAGGATGACTCAAACCTCTGATGAGGAGCAACCGCGTACTTCGCTGCAGGGTGTGTTAGGGCACTCAGCCATTCTACGACAGTTTTTTTTTCTTTTTGTGTTCTCCTTGCAATGTTAAAATTTATTTGTGACGTTTAAGTTTAGATTCACATTTGATCTGAAACATCTAAAAAGAATATATTTAATTTACTTATAATTATTTTAATTTAATTAATTTACCTATTTAAAAAGTTAATCTTTGTAATTCGCTGAAGATGAAATTATATTTCAGGAAATTCTAGCAATTAACTGTCTGCAGAATTCTTAGAGTGATACTAGTCAAAATGTGTAATTGTCGAACAATATTTATTTTTCTGAAGTATGCTACAGTAAAAAGCAATACCATTCAAGTTTTAAAAGTAGAATATTTTCTCTAAAAATTCTGATGAATATCAAGCATAATAAACTATGGAGGTGAAAACAGGTGCACTGAATTGACGTTGTACACTTGACTGTGTTTATGGCTCTAAAACAAAAAATGTGTTTTCCATGTCAGAAGATTATCCTGCAGAAGATAGTGCATGAACTGACATTTATTTTGAAAACATTTGTTTGTAAAACGAAGATGCTGCTAGACAAATATGCCTGGCAGTATGAATATTAGATAAAATTAAGGATATCAAGGAAGTAAGACAATAAGCCCATTTTGAATTGATGAAAACTGATTCAATAAGTAAGTTACGTACACAAAATATTAGTAGGGTCCCACCTGTTTAGTATCATGGTCTCTGTTAGTGAAAATTCTGAGTATAAAACACATTCACAATTACTCTGTTTCACACCACTGGAATTTAACTTCCAAATCTGTAAACTGAATTACAAATTAAGTTGAAAGTCATATTCACAGAATATATGACATCAACTGCTAATGGGCAAAACTGGAAATCTGTACCCAGCTGGGATTCGAACCCAGGTCTTCTGCTTTTTAGGCAGCTGCACTGACCACTACACCACTGGGAACAAAGTGATCAGCCGCGGTGTGGCGGCCAAGAGCATTGAGGCGCTATGCTGCGATGTGTCAGGCCGTTCCCCTTCGGGGGTTCGAGTCTCCCCTCGGGCATGGATGTTTGTGCTGTCTTTAGTATAAGTTAGTTCATCAGTAGTTTGTAAGTTTAGAACTGATGACCTCACAGTTAAGTCCCATAAGTTTTACAAACATTTGAACAAAGTGATCACCGCACCTGCAAGATCTACCTAAGCATGTCTCCCATCAGACACAAATTCCCAGCTTTACCCTGCCACAATACTCAAACTTTTAGTTTTAAAACTAATATCTGTAAGAGTAAGGGCCCAAAACTTGCCTACCCCTCCTCACTAAAAAAAAAAAAGGATCATTGCCTGCCACCAGTATGTTATATACTTATATGGTGTCTGTTCCGAAAGAATAGACATCACTTCTGATGCTGCAGTTGTTATTCTTTCATATTCATAGAATATATGACATCAACTCTAATGGGCAAAGCTGAAAATGTGTACCCAGCCAGGTTTCGAACACCGGTCTCCTGTTTTCTAGGCAGGTACGCTGACCCACTGGGAACACAGTGATCACTGCTCCTGCAAGGTCTACCTAAACATGCCTGCTGTCAGACACAAATTCCCAACTTTACCCTGCCCATGGTACTCAAACTGGTAATTCTGAAACAAATTTCCATAAGAGTAAGGGCCCCAAACTTGCCCACCCCTCCACAGTAACGAAAGGATCATTGCCCGTCAACAGCACATTATATACATACATGTGGCATTTGGTCTGAATGAATAGATGTCACTTTTGATCCTGCAGTTGTGTCTTACTGGAGGTGTGTTTAGGAAGACCTTTCAGGTGTGATGATCACTGTGTGCCCAGTGGAGTAGTGGTGAGTGCGACTGCCTAGAAACCAGGATATCCAGGTTCGAATCCTGGCTGGGTACACATTTTCAGCTATGCAAATTAGCAGTTGATGTCATATATTCTGTGAATATGAAAGAATAACAACTGCAGGATCAGAAGTGATGTCTATTCTTTCAAAACAGGCACCACATGTATATATATAATATGCCTGTGACGGGCAATGATCCTTTCGTTAGTGGGGTGGGGCAGGCAAGTTTGGTGCCCTTATACTTACAGGAATTATTTCTAAAACTACAAGTTTGGTTACTGTGGGCAGGGTGAAGCTGGGAATTTGTGTCTGACAAGAGGCGTGCTTAGGTAGACCTTGCAGGTGCGGTGATTACTATGTCCCAGTGGTGTAGTGGTCAGCACAAGTGCCTAATAAGCAGCAGACCTGGGTTTGAATCCCAACTGTGTACACATTTTCAGCTTTGCCCATAAGCAGTTAATGTCATATATATTCTGTGAATATACACTATGAAATACAATTAACAAAAGAAACACTAACTAAATGAAGCACATACCCACTACCTGTTTACGACGAATCTCCAACAAAATTAATGCGCTTTTTAAAGCCACTAACATACAATTAGCATTCCATACCACCAACAACTTTAAGTTGACACTCCGATCAAATAACACAAATTCATCAACATATGCTAACCCAGGAATATATAAGATCAAATGCCAAGATTGTAATCATTTTTACATAGGCCAAACTGGAAGAAATTTTAACATACGATTTAAAGAACACATAAAAATAGTGAAAATAACCAGTGAAGTTTCTTGCTCCACCTAAAAAATCACCATCACACTGTAAGCAAAGTTGAGAATGCATTACTAGTACTACATAAAATCCCAAAAGGTCCTATTATGACCTTTCTTGAGGAGCTTGAAATTTACATACATATGAAAAACCAACCACTAGAAATTCTGAATGAATAAACAAAGCTTAAACACCAACACTATATTAAAAACTTTATTGAAATTCTCATGAAAGAAAAAGGCTAAAATTACGAAGCCATTGCTCCATTGCTCAGCCAAAGATCACCCTTATTGAAATCTCTAAGTAATTAAATAAAACAGCAACTTAAACAAATAATAATTCTGTTATATCAACAAGCAGAAATACAAGAATATAACACCAAAGTGTAGAAATATGATAAAAGATTATGCATGGAATTATATAAGAGCAATAGCACCTATTATTTGCCAATTTTATAACTTTTTTGTAATATATAAATATATTAATTACAAAATTAGTGCTCTTAAAAGTAATTGCAACAACCAGAGAATTCAACTACAGCAGATAGTGATATAAACATCATCTTTGTCACCATCAAACAATAATCTGTAGCTTTACATACAGTATATCATTGGAACTGTCAAACGTTTTTTAATATTTACAGCACCAAATATAATTGACATACATCAGACAGTCCAATATGATGATATGTGCACATCATTACAACTAGACATAAGAAAAAAACCTTTGTTATTACTTTCAGCATAAGATATAATAACAGAAAGTCCAGGTTGGCATTAATAATATAGTAAGGACAGTTTACAACTCACTGCAAAGGCACAGCGCCGAGCTGCGACAGGCACATACGAAAGACACACACATACAACACTTTCAGCTATCGGCCATGGCCTTCTTCAGAAAATAGAACACTCACGCAATCACACAGGCACACAACACAGTCATACCACCATCACCTCCAGCTGCCATAATAATGTACATAATTAACAACACGTAATTTTCAAAGTCATTGTTTGGATGATATAAATAGGATACTTTTGTGCCATGTAAATGTGTCTTGTTAAGTCCTTGATCTGAAGCACAATCGATGCCAGTTCTAAGTATTGATTTGAGTATTGTTTCATCTTTGATGTGAGCCACAATCAAGACTAGTAGGAAGACTAATTAGAACAATTATGTAAAAGTTCATCGTTTTTAATCATGTAGAAAGTGTTTCTACCGTTATGATTCAAAGCTAAATTCCTCTGTGCCACACTGTAACCTCGAACATTTGTACTCCATACACGAACTGTGTAAATTTGTATTTTTGACATGTGGAATGTAACTGCTGGGTTGTAGTGATTGTAATTAATGAGACTTGTATGTTGGTCATAAATGGGGACCACTGGGCACTAATGAATCATTAAAAGTGTCAAAGAACTGCAGTTGTGTGTGTCACCTACATTATTTGTAGCAGATTATATTCGCCCCATGAAATTTCAGCCAGCCACTACCGAGAGCACCAACCAATGAAAACATCACAAGAAACAAAAGAACTACGACCCACTAAGTTACATCATGACTAGGGAATCCCTCAATATTTTTAGAGATAGTCATGAGCGGTGATCTTGATAAAAGCCATTGCATCTTTGATGTTTATTTCGGTCTGGTCTGGGCTTTAACGTGATCTGGTGTTACAAGGATTAGCTGGTGGAATATTTCACAACTCCCATGTTACATCGGACTGTGTTCTTATCATCAGCTTTTAGGCTCACAGTCTACTAGAAGGGTCCTTATTTGCACCCGAATTAAAATTATTTACTATCACATACAAAGAAAAGTATACAAAATTTTAATCATGTAATTAAATAATTGTATTTCCAGAAGCAGTTAGTGAAATGTAATTATCGTAATTCATTAGACTCTGAACATACAGTTTAATTTTCTGTAAAAGTAGTTTCAGAAGTACAGGGAAGCCAAGTGACAGAATTTACTGTTGTTGGGATTGAGCGTTCTACCTCCCCTTAATTTGACTACAATCTATTACCCATGTTCTGCTCTTGTTGATAATGGTTTTATGCCCTCAATTCAGGACCTATTCATGCCATTCAATTGATCCTTCAGGTCCTTTACTGGCTCCTGCAGAATTATAATGTCATCAGAAAAACTGAAAAGTTCTTATACTATATCCCTGAAATTTAATTCAGTTTCCAAATTGATCCCTGATTTACTTTAAGGCTTTCTCAGTGTACAGACTGAATAAAATTATGGAAAGGCTACAACCAAGTTTTACTACCTTTCCAACCAACACTTTCCTTTCATGCTCTTGTAACTGCTGCTTAATAGTTCCTGTAGAAGTTGATGAAGTTTTGCTCCTGATGTTTTAGCTCTGCTACTTTTACAATTAGAAATAGTGTGTTCCAATCAACATTGATGAAAGCATTTACAAAAGCTATAAATGTTGGTTTGCTTTCACTAAACTGTCTAGTAAGATAAGTTTAGAGTCAGAGTTGTCTCACAAGTTCCTACATATTTCCTGAATATAAGCTGATCTTTGCATTCTATCAGTTTTCTGATTCTCTTGTAAATATTTTATGTTAGAATTTTGTAACCGTAACTTATTAAACTGATAATTGTGCTATTTTCACACCTTTTAGCAACTGCTTCCTTTGTGTTTTGGATTACTGCATTCTTTTTTAAGTCTGAGAATATCCTCCTTTGTCTTTTGTATTATTTATTTTATTTAATTGACTTAGCAATATGTTTTTTATTTACATCAAGCTCTGTTTAAATTATTACAATGCTGATAGTATGTACACTGCACAATGACAGACAAATAAACTGGAAATGAATTTGCACTTCTTTTTTTGTAGGTTCGATACGAACTTATTGGAAGAGGAAAAGCAAACAAATATTTCCAAGTTGATTCTGATACTGGCGTTATACATGTTCGAGATGACCTACGGAAAGAAACACTCAGTGAATATCAAGTAAGTAATATTGTGGTAATTATAGACTTTCTCTACTGTAAAAAAACTGTAGTGTTCTGTTGATGAACTCTTGTATTTTTTCTAGGTTGACATTAAAGCGTACGATCTCGGTGAACCACAGTTGTCATCTGTGACATCAGTACCTGTGTTTGTTCGCCATGTGGCGACTGTTCCCCCAGATGAAGGGCTGGGCTTTGCTGACTCTTTGTACACAGTGGAGATACCTGAGAATGCAACTTCAGGCACCCTTATAAAGACACTCACGATACTGAACAACAGGGCCCAGGACATAGCTCCTCTGCGGTGCACACTGACGGATGGAGACATTCAAGGTGAGCCAGCAACATGCTTCATTATGACTTTCACCGACTATAATTAATGTGTTACTCAAAAGTCAGATTTCATTTTCATTAAAACTATTGGTATTTTATGACATTAAACTAAACATTCCTTTGCATTTATAAGGTCTCTTCTACACAAACGTGACAAAGGAGCGAAACTGTGAAATAAGGTTACGAACTGCTGGCCTGGACCATGAAAAAGTGCAGCAATACCAGCTGGCAGTAAAGTTAGACACTCTTTCTGGTCTGGTGAATCAGATGAAAGGCAGTACAATTGTAAGTAAACATGTGTTCTTACACTTTGCACTACCTGTCTGTTAAGATAATTTACGATCTCATCTTCTGCGCTATGGTTCTGACATTGCAGGTTAAGATTCAGGTTGTTGATGTGAATGACAACAAACCTGAATTTATATTTCCTGAACCAGACAAAAAATTTTCAAAGGGAAAATACTTTGGGGCAATTGCAGCAGATTCACCGATTGGGACATCTGTTTTGCAAGTTAAAGTAAGTGAGTTTTTCCATATATGTATTAAATGTCTTTGTATGTCACTCAATTAATTAATTGATTCAAATATTACAGAGGAAAAATTCCTATCAGGAAATATATTTATAAAAAGTAGATGAAGATTACTTACCAGGCGAAGGAGCACCGGTAGTAATAGTAGCACAAATAAATAAAACACACACACACATACACACACATAAACGCTAGCTTTCGCAGCCTAGCTGCTTCTTCGCTACCAGGCGAAGGAGCACAGACAGTGATAGTAACAAATAAACACACACACACACACACACACACACACACACACACACACACATATATATATATATATATATATATATATATATAAATGGTATAAAATAAAGATTTTTGACTTACCTAAAGTACAGGCTGGTCAATAGGAACACTAAACACACACAAAAACACACAACCATTCGAGCTTTCGCCACCAGTGGTGGCTTCTTCGGGAAAAAGAGGGAGGAAGGAGAGGAGAAAGGGAAGGATACGGGTTTTAAGGAAGTGGAAAAGGAGCCATTCCAATCCCAGGAGTGGAAGGACTTACCTTAGGGGACAAAAAGGAAGGTAAACAAATACACACACACTCACACATATCCACATCCAAACACACTTAGGCAGACAGGTTGCCCACCTGGTCTCAACCTCCGCTAAATTTGAATTCCCACCCACCTTCTTAACATCTTTGCATCAGTTCTCTGGACAGAGCCTCTGCCTCAAGTGGTATCTCTGTCTAACTTCTTAACTTCTATAACTTAACTTCTTTGCTTTCTACAGTATGTCTGCCTAGGTGTACTTGTGTCTGTGTGAATGTGTGGGCATGTGTGCATTTGTTTACCCTCCATTTTTTCCCCCAAGGTAAGTCTTTCCTCTCCCGGGATTGGAATGGCTCCTTACCCCCTTCCTTAAAACCCTCATCGTTTCCTTTTCCCTCTCCTTCCCTACTGCCTGAAGACGCAACTGGGTTGCGAAAGCTTGCGATTGTGTGTGTGTGTGTATTCATTTATTTATTTGTGATGCTGTCACACCTGTGCTCCTTCGCCTGGTGAGTAATCTTCGTCTATTTTTTATATTTTATTTTTCCTGCTAGGAATTTTTCGTCTTAATAATCGTTTTATATATATATATATATATATATATATATATATATATATATATATATATATATATATATATATATATTATAGAGGGAAACTTTCCCGGTGGGATAAACAAAAATAAAAAAATAGAAAAGAGATGACTTACCAAAAGGACCGGCTCGTCGATAGAAACAAATAAAATAAAATAAAATTACACACAAACACACATACAAGCTTTCGCAGCCTAGCTGCTTCATCAGGCAGAAGGGAAGGAGAGGGAAAAGGAAATGATGAAGGTTTTAAGGGAGTGGATAAGGAGTCATTCCAATCCCGGGACAGGAAAGACTTACCTTGGGGGGGAAAAAGGAGGGTAAACAAATACACACACACCCACACATTTACACAGACGCAAGTACACTTAGGCAGACATACTGTAGAACTGTAGAAAGCAAAGAAGTTAGAAGTTAGACAGAGATGCCACTTGAGGCAGAGGCTCTGTCCAGAGAACCAAGGCAAAGATGTTAAGATGGTGGGTGGGGATTGGAATTTAGCGGAGGTTGAGACCAGGTGGGCAACGGGAGGAGAGAATAAGCTGAAGGGCAAGTTCCCATCTCCGGAGTTCTGAGTTTCAGGGACCTTGGCGCATGTTATACCACACATGCCATTTGGATACTTCCACCATCACCAATACCTCAGAGCTATGTGGATGGGAACTTGCCCTCCAACATATCCACTCCTACCGCCACCCTCCTGGCCTAGATCTACGCTAACCTCACCCCCTCCTCTATCCTTAACTTACGTATCCATTACTCATTTCTCAATACCTTCCTTACCTTCCTTTCATATATACAGGGTGAATCTAAATTCTCGCACCCGGGCTTCACAGCGTGGTTCCTCACCTGCCAAGAATGAAAACTGTCTCGCACTAAATTTCATCCTGCACATATTTCTCCTAGTAAATGGACATCAGAGACTGAGATGGCTGTGTGTTCTATATGTCAATGTGTTTCATAATTACACCAACAAACTTGTAAAGGATGTATTAGGCATCTTGAGGAACAAAATGAGCATGGAAACCCATGTCTGGAAAGACCATTCAATGACGCTACGGAGACTCCAAGTTACAGGCACCAGCTCTTGCCACTAGACATTCCCTCCAGCAACTTCGACGCTCTGTTGCGTCATTGGATGATGTTTCCGGGAATGGGTTTCTATGCTCACTCTGTTCCTCAAGACACCTCCCACATCCCCTAAAATTTTTTTGGTGTAGCAGTGTAATTCTGAAACACACTAATGTATGGGACACACACCCATCTCAATATTCGATGTCCATTTACTGCCGGAAATAAGCGCAAGACAAAATTTTGTGTCTGATGTTTTTTTATTGCTAGCATGTGAGGAATCATGCTGCGAAACCTGAGTGCGCGAATTTAGATTCACCCTGTATGTTTGTTGTTTGTTTGTTTGTTTGTTTTGTGTGTGTGTGTGTTTCTCTATATCTTTCCATATTAATCAGAAACATTCGGGATAAGCCCCCTCCTCCACCTCCCACTCAGCATCATTCACTTCACTTCTCTTTACTGCTTGATCCATCTATCCTCTTTGGTTATATATATCTTATTTGGCATGTCTCAGTACTAATATAAAGTATCTCTAATTTTCACAATCCTCTAAGGTTATCTTCATGACCTAGGTTGTGAATTGCCATCCCCTTCTGTTCACATTCCTTTTTTCTACCTTTGTCTCTTCTACATCTACATCTACATACGTATGTACTCCGCAATCCACCACAAGGTGCATGACGGAGGGTACACTGTGCCACTACTAGACATTTCCTTCCCTATTCCACTCCAAAATAGAATGAGGAAAAAAAGAATGCATATATGCCTCCGTATGAACCATAATTTCTCTTATCTTGTCTTTGTAATTAGTACTCAAAATGTAAGTAGGCAGAACGAAGATTATTCTACACTCAGCTTCAAATTCCAGCTCTCTAAATTTCCTCAAGATAATTTCTCGAAAAGAACATCATCTTTCCTCCAGCAATCCCCATTTGAGTTCCCAGAGCATTTCCGCGACCTTTGCGTATTGGTCAAACTTACCAGTAACGAAACTAGCTGCTCACCTCTTAATTGTTTCTATGTCTTCCTTTAAACTCTTGAGCAATACTGAAAATGTGATTGTACTAGCATTTTATACGAGGCATGTCCACAAAGTAAGTTCCGTTTGGTTATATAAACCAAACGCCTACAGATACAGAAAAAATATTTATTGTATATAAATCTACAACTGTTCAACTACTTTTCTACATAACTTCCGAATTTTGTAGGCACTTGTCATAGCATGGTACAAGTTTTTGTGTGCCTTCTTCATAGAAGGTTGCCGCCTGTGTATTCAGCCATGTGGTAACATGTTCTTTCAGCTCATCATCGTTGAAGTGTTGACCACCAAGGACAGATTTTAGGTGTAAGAAGAGATGAAAGGAGTTTTCTTTTTCCCTTCACATTACCGCCCGACCTCACAAGGCGAATGTGGCCATACAACTCTTATGGGAATTTCACTGGTACATGTTTGATCATCCTCCGTTCAGCCTCGCTCCTAGTGACTGTCTTCATACACCTAAAACCTGTCCATGGTGGTCAACACTTCAGCGATGACGATGAGCTGAAAGAACATGTTACCACATGGTTGAATACACAGGCGGCAACTTTCTATGAAAAAAGCATACAAAGACTTCTGCCATGCTATGACAAATGCCTACAAAATTTTGGAAGCTATGTAGAAAAATAGTTTAATTTATTTTTGTACAATAAATATTTTTTCTGTATCTGTACACGTTTTTTTATATAACCAAACGGAACTTGCTTTGTGGACATACCTCGTACATGGTCTACTTTACAGATTAAGTACATCTTCCCAAAATTCTTCCAATAAACTGAAGTCAGCTGTCCACCTTACTCACAAGTGTCCTTACATGTTCGTTCCATTTCATATCGCTCTGCAATATTTCGCCTAGATATTTGAAGGATGCAACTGTATCAAGAACCTCACTACTAATGCTGTATTCGAACATTATTGGATTCTTTATGCTACTCATGCGCATCACACTTTTTTTTTTTTTTTTACATTGAGAGCTAGTTGCCATTCTTTACACCAACTAGAAGTTTTGTCTAAGTCATCCTGTATGCTATTACAGTCAATTAAAGATGACACCCTCCCATAAACCACAGCATCATCAGCAAACATCTGCAAATTACAAGTCACTCTGTCCATCAGATCATTTATGTAGATAGAAAATAATAGTGATCCTATCACACTCCCTGGGGCATGCCTGACAATACGCTCATCTCTGATGAACAGTCATTGTCGAGAACAACGTATGTGTTGTACTACTTAGGAAGTCTTCCAGCCAGTCAAAAATCTGTGAACCTATTTCATATGCTAGTATCTTCATGGCACAGTGTCAAATGCCTTTTTGAAATTGATAAAAACAAAATCTGCCTGTCGCCTTTCATCCATGGATCATAAGATGTCATGTGAGAAAAGGGCAAGCTGAATTTCACATGAACAATGTTTCGTAAACCCATGCTGAATCATAGAAAGAATCTTTTCCATGACAAGGAAATTTACTATATTCAAACTGAGAATATGATCTAAAATTCTACATGAAACTGATGTCAACGATATTGGCCTGTAATTATGTGGGTCATTTCTGTTTCCTTTCTTATAAACGGGTGTCACCTGTGCTTTTTCCAGTCACTAGGATCTTTGTGCTGAATTAAAGATTTGTGATAAATGCAAGTTAAGTAAGGGGCCAATGCCATGGAATACTCTTTATAAAACCGTACTGGTATTCCATCCGGACCAGCAGACTTTGTCGTATTTAGCTCTCTCAGTTGCTTCTCTACACCGGAAATACCTATTACTATGTCTTCCATTTTGGAGTTAGTACGTTGATCAAATGATGGTACATTTGTGTTATAATCCTGCATGAAAGATTTCATAAAAGTTAAATTTGGAACTTCAGCTTTCCATTTGCTTTCTTCTATTACTGCCCCGGAATAATCAACGAGTGACTGGATAGTGGGCATTGACCTGTTTATCGATTTTACATAGTACCAGAAATTTTTTGGGTTCTCAGAAAGATCTTATGCTAAGGACGGCTGTGGTAATTATTGTACACTTTTGCACATCAATCTTTTTATAGACGCATGAATCTCTACTAACTTTTGCCTGTCATCATTTCATCATTTGCGTGTTCTTTTTTGAACTGAGATTGCAACAGCCTTTGCTTTCTCAGTAGCTTTATAACATTATATTGTACCATGGTGAATCTCTTCCATCCTTAATCGACTTTACAGGCACATATTTCTCTAACACTTTATTTACAATGCATTTAAATTTAGTCCACATTTCCTCTACATCCATTGTAGCTCTTCCTATCAAAAACAATGCTTCTAGCCTTCTTGATTGGTTTATGAACTTTGGTCTCCATTGATGCTATGACAATATCATGGTCACTAACTTCTTTCTCATTGTTAATAAGGTCAGGCCTGTTTGTAATATAAGGTCTAAAATATTTCCATTGTGTGTGGGTTGCCGGTTTAACTACTCAATACAGTTTTCAGAGAATGTGTTCAAAAGTGGCTCGCAAGACTGCTTGTCTGAACCACCTGAAATGAAACTAGAAAGGTCCCAATCTGTAGTCATAAGGTTGAAGTGCCCCCAAATAATATTACATGGCCCGGATACCTACGCACTACCTGGTGAGTACTTTCGTTGAATGATTCTAAAACTGCTACAGCAGCACAGGGAAGAGGGAGGGGGTGAGGCAGTAAAAACACCCAACTATTAACTTTATTTCTCATAGACCTGTTATACATGCCCAGGTAACTTCAAAGTTGTATCTCTTGAGGATTTCCTGACAAAAACTTGACATGTTGAATAAATGGGTCTACTGTTAGATGTCTCTGTAGCTCTGCCACAATATTTCATCCACATAACTCACTGTCTGTTTCAGGTGCTCCCTGAGAATACCTTTTTGGAGAACCGTGTACAGTATTTATGCCCAGAAGGCACTGGGCCCTTTGTTTGCATTTAACACTCACCAGGCCCTGCTTGTAAGGTGTTGTCTCTTCCTTGGTGCTCTATCGGATGTCCACCCCGAGCTCAGCTGCCATCAGTGGCCGCGGTAGCTCTCTCAAGCCTGACCCGTGTCTGGCGCTCCATTCGCGGTCCCCACTTGCATGGTGCTGCTCTTGGGATTTTGCATTGCCCTGTTCCTCCGACCGACGTCCGCACCCGGCTTGTTCACCATCTGTGGTTATGGTAGCTGTCTCACTCTCATCCTGCGTTGGGCATTCCATTCATGGTCCACACCTGCCTGGTGCTGCTCCTGAGGTGTCTGTCTCGGTTTATTAGATTTTCTGTGACCTTGATCACGATGGCCTCCTTTATGACACTGTCCCAAACTTCTTGTGTCTGTGTCATAATTTTGGTTTTGTTGTAGTCCGTTGAGTGACCGAGCTCCAGGTAGGGCTCCGCAATGGCTGATTTAGTTGCCTGTCCAAGTCTGGTGTGCCTCTGGTGTTCTTTGCACCTTACGACCACTGTCCTGGTAGTCTGGCCGATGTATGACATTCCACACTGGCACGGAATGTTGTAAATGCCTGGTTTACATTGCCCCAGGTCATTCTTTACACTCCCCAGCACTGTCCCAATCTTGGAGGGTGGGCAGAATATCTCTCTATGTCATAGAGAGGATCAGCATATTCCAGGTATGCCACCTTCTTTGCCTCCTCTGGCTCATCTTCTGTTCCCTGTTGCTGTCTGGTTGCACGAAGTGGCCTCTAGATGTCTGTGGAGGAGTACTAATTTCTGTTGAACACCAGCTGTAGATGCTCTATCTGTGCAGCCAGACTTTCCAGATCTGACAGAGCCCGAGTCCTGTGCACTAGTGTTTTCAAGACTCCTTTCTTCTGTGCCGGGTGGAGGCAGCTATTGGCTTGAAGATATAAGTCAGTTTGAGTGGGCTTACAATACATACTGTGCCCCAGAGTGACATCTGACTTCCTCTTGACCAGGACATCCAAGAATGGGAGCTGTCCATCCTTCTCTAGCTCTATTGTGAATTTTATACTCAGGTGGCGTGAGTTTAGATGTTCCAGAAAGTCATATAGCTTCTCCCTGTATGGGGCCAAATGACAAATGTGTCATTGACATACCTAAAAAAGCACTTTGGTTCGTAAGCGGCTGATGCAAGTGCAGTAGACCTGTTTATTCAACATTTCAACTTCACAGCTACTCTCAACCTTGACCTCAGTAGAATCAATACCTTTGTCCATGGCAATGATCACTCCCCCTCCAATTGTACCCTATCAGTCTTTCAAATATACATTCCACGCCTCGCTAAATATTTCTGTACCTGCCACATCAAGATATATTCTGCTTTTAGTGCCTAAAATGATCTGAGCACAATAATTTCCGTGCCTTGCACCAAATTCAGGAACTTTGTTTTCAATACCTTGAATGTTCATGTCTAATATTTTTATAGTCGAATTGTATAGTGGTCTGACTTTCCAAAAGGATTATTTTTATCAGGATCACTTGTTATGTTGATACAATGGAAGTTCTGTCTCAATTTTAGAAAACAGTTAACCAATATAGTTCTGCAATTTGGGAAATACTTAGCTCCGGCTCCCAGTAACATCTAATCATGGGGTATTTCAAATTTCCCATCAGAATGTGAATTCCTGTAAGTGAAAGTATTTCGTTTTCTGTTGTAGGAGCAAAAATACCTTCACTTCTCTAAACTGCATCTTTATATATATACTAAGCATTTATTTGTTATGTCCTCATATGAGTACTCAATGACTGAAAGGGCTAGCATGAGATTAGAACTGCCACTAGCCTACTGAAACTGACTGTTGTGGTTGTTAGTTGCAGACTACAGTGTACATGGAAATTTAGAAAAGAAGACAAGATTTCAGTTGTTTATTACACACAAACTATGAAAGACAGAAACACATTGCACCTTTCAGTGATAGAAAAAGGTTTGAAGTTTTATGTTCACACAGACACTGTACCATACACTCAATATGAGTCCAATGCATCACTCAAGAAACATGAAAACAGAAATCCATGTTATTCCACAAATTACTAAACAGATAACTTTTTATGAACTTGATGCTTTAAGTGACTGAATTTCTTAGATCTTGAAGTGTACTTGCCATAGGTAAGACAAAGACACCTTTTTACCTACTCCATCAGATAAATAAAAATAAAAAAATAAAAAAATCACAAGGTGCCAGGTCTGGTGATCTGCAAGGCCAAAAGGAATGAGCAATATCTTGTTGTCCACTTATTCCAGTCCAATGGTGTCGAATGGTGGTGTTAAGATAACACCATACTTAAGATGGAAGTGGGGCTAGATGCTGTAATGCATAAAAATGAAATAATTGGACTCTCCACAACCTGAGGAAACAACTAGTTTTGGAACATGTCCAGGTAGTCACCATCCTTCCTCTTTTTTTTTAATAAAAGGTAATAATAATAACAATAATAAATGAATAAATAAAAAAGAAGTCCATAAATTTTGTGAACAGACATGCCACAAAGGATATTTGATTTGAGTGAATTTCTTTGACATCCCTCGATTCATGAGTTTTTGTGACCTCCAAATTATTACATTATGGTGAATTAGCTCACCCAGTGAACAAAACATTGATTCCTCTGAAAAGATAGGTCATTTACAAAAGTGTTGTTGTGATATCGTGAAAGCTTGAAATGCAAACTTTGTAAATTCTATAATGTGATTGCTGCAACTGGAACTGCACATGAAAGCATTATTTCAGAACTCATTTTAAGGAGATGTTCCACATCTCAATATTCATCAGTAGCTTTATTCATTCTTAAGACTCTTTCAATCATGTTTATTTTGCCTGATGCATGTCCTGATGAGGTTAAGGTACCTTTGAAGCTATTCTCACTGTTCATCTCCTGTAGTGAGGCAGTTATTTATTCTTAAGACCCTTAGGAAAGCTGAGACAAAAAAAGTCATTCTTGTTCAACAGTTATCACAACTTTACTTTTATCTGTTTTAGTTTAGCTAATAATTTCTCCTCCTTCAAATAAAGAAAATAATATCTTACAAGATGTTTAGATCTTCCCAAAATTTATAGGACTGTATATGGTATTTGGTGCCTAATTCTAGAAGTACAGAACGTAACTGCAAATTTCAGAAATTAAAAAAAAAAAAAATCTCCATCATCATTGTGTGATCAGTTTTGACAAATTTGTTTCTCAGGCATTGCATTGTATTTTTTAACAATAAAAATTTTATTTGTTCCCATGAGCTGGCTTTATTTTTGCTTTTATGTGTATGAATATCATTGTTTTTGGAGTTATAGTATTCCACATTCCATATTCATATGTAGATTAAATTATATAATTGTACAATATTGCACATATAAACAGCTGAAAAAAAATTGCAAACATACATGGATGAATTTAAACTCGTCCAGCTTTGCACCTCCATTAACATGTGTAGTCTATACATTCTATGAAGACTCTAATACTGCAGCAGAATTAAGAAACAAAAATACTAACACATACAAATAATTCTTGTTCAATGGGGAACAACAATTCCAAACACTTATTTGTGGGAAGGCATGTAAATCCACTATGCAACTAGTAGATGCCTTCCATCCATTCTTGGAGATTTTAGTGGTGAGCAACTATTAAGTATGACAAAGCACAACCACTCAACACTTTTATAGAATGATGTAATATTAACATGTTTTTATATCATGAATAATAGAATATTTTGTGTAGAAGATGACACTATTCAGAACACTAGTCCTAGATACCAAAGATTTCTCACAGTGCAGTAAAAATGAGGGTGGAATTCTATAGCCATGTATCAAGACTGCCTTCATCCAGTCTCACTAAACTTATATTCACCTTCTTGCAACACAAGAAAGACTGAACCACCTGATTGAAATGGGTATGCAAAACAGAAAGGATTGATGCTAAAGAGCATCCCATAGTTTTCAGAAAAAAAACCCAAAGAAAGTTACTCTTTGCACAGCAGAAAGGAAGAAATCAGACGGGGGAAACATATGACAAAATGCAGCAAAAATCAAAGCCAAATGGTTGAACAAACACGGGACACAGTAGAGCAGTACAAAAGAAAGACACCAATATTTTTATATGAATGCATTTATTTAATCCACATTGAACCCTGTTTGTTAGCATAGTGACTTGTTTACTCATTGTTCATCAAACAACACACATTTATGTGTCATATAATGACAATAAATAAGGTGTGACCATCTTTCAAATGCATATCCAGGATTACCATATCACTGTAGCTATAGGAATGACTCTCACAGGTGCTATAAGTATTACAGTATTTGTTTATTTTTCTCTAAACATTACAGGCTGAAGACAAAGATAGTGGGAAGTATGGAAAAATTGAATACAGAATTTTATCAAATGATAATGGATCAGAATATTTTGCTATGGATTCAAGCATAATCAAAAGCAAGAAACTATTTGATAATGATGTGGGATTACCATTCCGATTCACCGTTGAAGCTCGTGACAATCCCACATCAGAGCAAGACAGCAACACTGAAACAGTTCCTGTTGTGGTAAGTGTCCCATACATGCTGTGAGTTTTCATAATAATCACTTAAGATGTCTTTATTAAATGTGGTACTCTTGTAGAAGATAAGATATTTTATAATTTTCCAAATAATTTTTGTGCCAGAATTATTTTTAGTTACAATGAAACTTGTCTTATTTTCAGATAAACCTCATTACTGATCGGAATCGACTAATACTAGTGATTGATGATGCCAAACCAGAAAGTATACAGAGTGAGGAGAATAATAAAATCGCAAGTGTCCTAGAAGACCACACAAACTTAATTATTGGAATTGAGAAAGTTGACTCCAGACAGTTTCTTGGAAGTAACAGTACCATAGAAATAGACAAAGATGGCTCTGATGTTTGGTTCTATGCAGTGGATCCTGAGACTGAAACAATTTTGGAAAGAAACCACAGTAGAGTACTAAGGTTAGTTTAAAGCTAACTGTTTTTTCTTTATTGTTGCTGTACTTTCTTAGGTAGGTATTATTAAAAGTAAGAAAAGAATGAAATTGTTTCATACTTGTTATATAAGGCCTTTAAAACCTTAATAAATTTTATAAGCTTCATTGGAATTTCCCTGTTCCATTGTGTCTCATGTGATGTAGAGTGCACTATTATGATTCCATCGAATCTAAAAAAGTATTTATGTTGTTGCCCCCTTGTAGTATGCTTCAGGAAGAAACTTCTAAGTATGAATGTTCAAAGAGTTCAAAAGTGCTTAACATCTTGGAAACTGTTAATTACCTTCTGTCAATAACTAGGCAGTTTCACTCACCTCCATTTTATTTTATTAGCACTATTTCCAAGTAATTTTTTCCTTCTATTACTGACACAAAAGTATGTAAAAATTCAAGTTAGGCATACTAAAATATTCTGGGCTATTGTGCCATGGTTAGAGGGATTTATTATTGAGACCAAAATACACCCTGCCATGCTACTGACGGTAGACAAATTCTGTTTCCTCTTGCTTTCGGGCAGAGGTGTGAAATCACGTTTTAAAAATTAGAGCACCATTCACTGCTGTCGGATGCCATCACCAACAGTTGCTGTTGCCCCGTGCTGGAAGACTGGTACACCTATGGGTTTTATGTGGAGTTGGAGCTCCAGTAAGAACCACATGTACTTTAGATCACTTTATTACTAAAACAAACAAAGGCTAACACAAAAATGAACTAACATGGCTGGTGGGCTCAGGAAAGCTGAATCCCCAAAGATCCAAGTACAAAGATATGTCAGACATTTGGTCCTTTATCAGTTTGGTGGTCGAGCAGCCACCACACAGACCTCCCCCCTTCCCTCAGAGTGTGGAGGGCACATCTAGAGAGGGCGGAAGGGGGTGTGGAACTAAGGCATCAGGCAACGACAGCGTGGGGAACCGAGTTACTGACAACTCGACTGTGTTCATTGGCCGAGTGGTAGGTTGATGGTGACGAGTCACGGGAGTGCTGATGATGAAGTCTTCAAGATGCTGAGTGCATTGAGCTGGGCGTGTCTGCAGATTGGTGAAACACACAGGTGGAATGATAAGCACCTCAGCGGGCGGAAGCAGGAAGGTCCGGATCGCATGTGACAGTACAGTGGCAGGAAGTTGTATGTGATGGAGGAGCTTCCACACATTAGCAGAGGGGAGAGGGAGTGAGGTGGTCAGGAAGACGGACAGACAATGAAAATTGCGTGGTCACGGAGGATTACTGAGATGGCTGTGGCAATCAGACTGGAGACAGAAATGACAAACTCAAGGTATGGGCACGGGGAAGAGGATAAGGGGAGAAGCCATGAAACGGTGATGAGGGTGAAGGGAGAGAGGGTGAGGGGGAAGGAGTAGTGATTGGAGGGGGACAGAGAGCGACAGAGGGAGGGGGGGGGCAGAGTCTGACTGAGGAGGAGGAGGAGGAGGAGGAGAGGGTTTATTGCAGTTTATGGAGACAGAGGTGGGAGAGTTGTTGAGGGAGGTGATGAAGGTGTTATCACCCCTCTTCAGCAACAGTGAGGGTCCGAGTACAGAGGCTAAAGAGGGGGACGGATGGTGTCAACACAGAGGGATACATGTGAACATGTCATGAGGGTAGAAGGGAAGCTGAAACATGAAAGATCCAGCTACAAAGATTTGTGACTCATTTGGTCCTTTATCGATTCGGCAGTCGAGAGTTCGCCACACACCTCTTCTGCCACACCGGAATCCGCATGTCATTCAGTTTCACATACTATCCCTTCATTCCTTCTTATTGAAATTCTTGGATTGATTTACAAATTATCTCTGTACAGCCTATCATAGGACCTGCTTGTGGCATTTTATCAAACTGTATATGATAGCCTTTTGCCTGCAAGGCAATAGCTGATCTGTCACTCTCTCTTCCTTCTACTGTTGCCCTTTTGTTCTTCTAGTCAACTTACAACTGTCCTTTTTGCAGTATCAACATACACATACACAACACAATTACATGGAGTTCTGCAAATCCCTGCCATTTCTAGCAGGTTTCAAGCATCCTTTGCTAATTTTAGATGATCCTGTATCTTCTAGGTAGGTTTGTATATTATGGCAATGTTCTGTTTCGTCACAATATTTCCTATGCAGTTGATAATGTCCTTAATGAAAGGCAAGAAAACCTTTGATTTCACTGGAATTTCTACATGACTGTGATTTTTAGGTGGCAGTCTTCTTGAGCAATGCATTAGTGAGGTGTTTTAATTATGCATCAAGTGGTATGTCTGCAAATATTCCTGGCTCTATCTGCCAACATCTTTATGATGCCTCACTTTTATTGTGGATGGTGGTTCAAATCCTGGTGTACATAATGTTACTTGTGTGCCAGTTTCTGATAAATTGTGTGGCTGAAGCTACCATCCTCTTTCCCAAATACTACCATATAAGAAAATTCACTCTTCCTCCTCTCTCTTTCTCCATGGTGAAGTGAATCTGTGCATTAGTGCTGTTTAGATGCTCAAGAAAGCATTATAATTCCTCCCTTTCATGTACCATGAAACAAAGGTAAAATTCTCATTTGAGATCCAAATAAACTTTGTTGGCATTTTGTAGAGTGTGTGTTTGTTTCTTCTTTTACTTTACCATTGAAAGGTTTTGTTGTACCTGGGTGTAAGATGCTCCCTATAGCCATGCCACTCATCTGCTCCTGGAAAGCATAATTCCATTTGAAATCTGTTGTTGACCAACATATAAACAGTTGTGCAACATTTGCAGGAATAATCAGACCCAACTGTTGACAGTGGTAAACGATGAATCTATTCTAATTAAAAAACATGCTTACAAGACATTTTAATGTCTGTCTAGGTGTGTTTGCATTTGGATATGTGTGAGTGTGTGTGTATTTGTTTACCTTCCTTTTTTTCCCCTAAGGTAAGTCCTTCTACTCCTGGGATTGGAATGACTTCTTTTCCACTTCCTTAAAACCCATATCCTTCCCTTTCTCCTCTCCTTTCTTCCTCTTTTCCTGAAGAAGCGACCAACAGTTGCAAAAGCTTGCATGTGTGTGATTTTATTTGTGTCTGTTGATGAGCCTGTCCTTTGGGTAAGTCAACCTCCTCTTATTGCACACAAACCCAGTCTCTCCCATCTACTCAATCTCCCACTCCCAACTCCTCTCCCCCCTAAACCTCGAAACTCCAATCCACACAATCCGGAACCACAACATCCCAATTCAGTAGTCAACCTCTCCTCCAAACCTCTCTCCCAATCTGAAACCTCTGTCCTATCCAAAGGCCTCACCTTTAGTCCTACTCCCAAATTCAAACAAACAGCTCTTGTCAAAGATCTACTTTCCTATACTCATAGTCTTTGCTGGAGGTACCACTTTGCCATGAAGAAAAATAATCCTACTCCTAATGACCCAGCTCCCCATGACATCATTCAAATTGAACCCTGCCTAGAACAGTTCTGTCCTCCGTCACAGCAAGACCCACCTGCTCTTCCTCAAAATCACCCTCTTCAAACCTTCCAGGAAGTACTTACTTCCAACCTTGCCTCTCAGTCTTTCCTGAGAAACCTTAATCCTACTCCCAACATTACCGCAGCTGAATCCCGAGCTATCTGTGATCTGCAGGCTGACCATTCCATCATCATTCTCACAGCTGACAAGGGATCCAAGACCGTGGTACTTGATCGGCGGGAGTGTGTGGCTGAGGGACTGCGTCAGCTTTCAGATAGTACCACATATAAAGTCTTTCATGGCAATCCCATCCCTGATATCCAGGCAGAGCTTCAAGGAATCCATAAAACCTTAGGCCTCCTACAAAACCTTTCACCTAACTCCATTAACCTCATGACCCCACCGACAACCCGCACCCCCACCTTTTACCTACTTCCCAAGATTCACAAACCCAATCATCCCGGCTGCCCCATTGTGGCCAGTTACCAACAGAACGTTCGTACAGAACGAATCTCTGCCTACATAGACCAACACCTTCAACCCATCATGTGCAGTCTCCCATCCTTCATCAAAGACACCAACCAATTCCTCGATCGCCTGAAATCCTTACCCAGCCTGTTACCTCCTGAAACCATCCTTGTAACCATTGATGCCACTTCCTTATACACAAATATCCCACATGCCCAGGGCCTCGCTGCGATGGAGTATTTCCTTTCACGCCGACCACCCACTTCCCTACCTAAAACCTCTTTCTTTAATTCCCTAGCCACCTTCATACTAACCCACAACTTCTTCACTTTTGACGGCCAGACATACCAACAACTAAAGGGAACCATGGGAACCAGGATGGCCCCCTCGTACACAAACGTATTCATGGGACGCTTAGAGGAAGCCTTCCTGGATACCCAAGCCTGTCAACCCAAAGTTTGTTATAGATTTATTGATATCTTCATGATCTGGACTCACAGTGAGGAAGAACTCCAGAATTTACTCTTCAACCTCAACTCCTTTGGTCCCATCAAATTCACCTGGTCCTATTCCAAATCCCATGGCACTTTCCTCGATGTCGACCTCCATCGGTCCAACGGCCAACTTCACACATCCGTCCACATCAAACCTACCAATAAATGACAGTACCTGCATTATGACAGCTGCCATGCGTTCCACATCAAACGTTCCCTTCCCTACAGCTTAGGTCTTTGTGGCAAACGAGTCTGCTCCAGTCCTGAATCCCTGAACCAATACACCAATAACCTGATAACAGCTTTCACATCCCGCCGCTATCCTCCTGATCTGGTACAGAAGCAAATTGCCAGAGCCACTTCCTCATCCCCCCAAATTGACAACCTTCAACAGAAGAACCCCAGAAGTGCCCCTCTTGTCACCAGATACTTTCCAGGACTGGAGCGGACTCTGAATGTGGCTCTCCAGCAAGGATACGACTTCCTTAAATCCTGCCCCGAAATGAGATCCATCCTTCATGACATCCTCCCCACTCCACCAAGAGTGTCTTTCCACCGCCCACCTAACCTCTGTAACCTCCTAGTCCATCCCTATGAAATCCCCAAACCACCTTCCCTACCTTCTGGCTCCTACCCTTGTAACCGGCCCCGTTGTAAAACCTGCCCTATGCACCCTTCCACCACCACTTACTCCAGTCCCGTAACCCGGAGGGTGTACATGATCAAGGGCAGAGCCACATGCAACAGCACCCACATGATTTACCAACTGACATACCCTTCAGAACTCCGGAGATGGGAACTAGCCGTTCAGCATATTCTCTCTTTCCGTTGCCCACCTGGTCTCAACATCCGCTAAATTCGAATTCCCACCCACCATCTTAACATCTTTGCCTCAGTTCTCTGGACGGAGCCTCTGCCTCAAGTGGTATCTCTGTCTAACTTCTTAACTTTCGATTAATGATGAAAAATCTCCTCAGAGATGATAAATATTGTTAAAAACGAGATAGAATGGCTGGCCAGTACTGATCATTGTGCTGTACCGCCGATAGTCACACAAATGAAGAATCAGAAAAAAGGGGACAAAAAGGACAAGGACAAGCTTTTGGAACACAGTTCCTTCGTCAGGTGGGAGAGAAGGGAAGAAGAAAGGATGGGAACAGAAGGGAAAGGTAGTTCATGACCTAGGTCATGAAGGTGGTGTTTCAGGTCTTCTTCCCTTCTCTCCCACCTGACGAAGGAACTGTGTTCCGAAAGCTTGTCCTTGTCCTTTTTGTCTCCTTTTTTCTGATTCTTCATTTGTGTGACTATCGGCGGTACAGCACAATGGTAAGTACTGGCCAGCCATTCTATCTCGTTTTTAACAATATTTAACTTGTTAACTTCTTTGCTTTCTACAGTATGTCTGCCTAGGTGTACTTGCATCTGTGTAAATGTGTGGGTGTGTGTGTATTTGTTTACCCACCTTTTTTCCCCCCAAGGTAAGTCTTTCCTGTCCCGGGATTGGAATGACTCCTTACCCACTCCTTTAAACCATCATATCCTTTTCCCTCTCCTTCCCTTCTGCCTGACGAAGCAGCTAGGCTGCGAAAGCTAGCGTTTGTGTGTGTGTGTGTGTGTGTGTGTGTGTGTGTGTATTTGTTACTATCACTGCCAGTGCTCCTTCGCCTGGTAAGTAGACTTCACCTATTTTTTACATATATTTTTCCTGTTAGGAATTTTTCCTCTTCACCAGGCGAAGGAGCACAGGTGTGACAGCATCACAAATAAATAAATAAATGAATACACACACACACACACACACACACACACACACACACACACACACACACACACATAAATGCAAGCTTTCGCAACGCAGTTGCTTCTTCAGGCAGAAGGGAAAGAGAGGGAAAAGGAACTGATGAGGGTTTTAAGGAAGGGGGTAAGGAGCCATTCCAATCCCGGGAGAGGAAAGACTTACCTTGGGGGAAGAAAAGGAAGGTGAACAAATACACACACACCCATACATTTACACAGACGCAAACACACCTAGGCAGGCATACTATAGAACAATAGTTCTATAGTCTGCCTAGGTGTGTTTGCGTCTGTGTAAATGTATGGGTATGTGTGTATTTGTTCACCTACCTTAAAACCCTCATCATTTCCCTTTTCCTCTCCTTCCCTTCTGCTTGAAGAAGCAACTGGGTTGTGAAAGCTTGCATTTGTGTGTGTCTGTGTGTGTGTGTGTGTGTGTGTGTGTGTGTGTGTGTGTGTGTATTCATTTATTTATTTGTGATGCTGTCACACATGTGCTTCTTCGCCTGGTGAGTAATCTTCGTCTTTTACCTAAAGTACAGGCTCATCGACAGAAACATAAAAAACACACAAAAAACACACAAACATTCGAGCTTTCGCCACCACTGGCAGCTTTTTTGGGAAAAAGAGGAAGGAAGGAGAGGAGAAAGGGAAGGATATGGGTTTTAAGGAAGTGGAAAAGGAGCCATTCCAATCCCAGGAGTGGAAGGACTTACCTTAGGGGACAAAAAGGAAGGTAAACAAATACACACACACTCACACATATCCACATGCAAACACAACTAGGCAGACCTAGGCAGACATATATATGGGAAACACACACACAAATGCTAGCTTTTGCAGCCTAGCTGCTTCTTCAGGCAGAAGGGAAGGAGAGGGAAAAGGAAATTATGAGGGTTTTAAGGGAGTGGGTAAGGAGCCATTCCAATTCCGGGAGAGGAAAGACTTGCTTTGGGGGAAAAAAAGGAGTTTAAACAGATACACCCACACCCACACATATACACAAATGCAAACACATCTAGGCAGATATACTGTAGAAAGCAAAGCTGTGGTTTAGGGTGAAACTGGCTAAGGTAATAAGGAAGGAGGTTGGCATGAAAGGAAATACTCCATCGCAGAAATGCCTTGGGCATGCTAGATATTTGTGTAAAGGAAAGTGTCATCAATGGTTACAAGGATGGTTTCTAGAGGTAACAGGTTGGGTAAGGATTCCAGGCTATCAAGAAAGTGGTTGGTGTCTTTGATGAAGGATGGGAGATCGCACATAATGGGTTGAAGGTGGTGGTCTATGTAGACAGAGATTTGTTTTGTAGGGGTGATGGGAGGATGCATAGGGCATGTTTTACACCAGGGGCGGTGTAACTTATACATCAACTCAGCCAATGAGCACACTGTCAACTCCTATCCCTAATCAAATCCTTAATCTGTCCTCTCCCTCATCCACACTTGTGGTTTAGAACATCCTCCTACAGGTCAACCATAAATTAGAAAAGCATGCAACCCTCCACCTCAAAAAACTATTCAATCTCCTAGTTACCCACTTTTTGTAAGGCACAATACATTCTCCTCAACAACATCTCCTACAAACCTGAATCTCCTCTCATTTCACAGAAACCCGGTCTCTCCCATCTACTCCAGCTCCCACTTCCAACTCCACTCCCCACCAAACCTCAATATGCTAATCCACACAATACAGAACTACAACATCCCAATTCAGTAGTCAACTTCTCGTTTAAAACTCTCTCCCAGTCTGAAACCTCTGTCCTTTCCAAAGGCCTCACCTTTAGCCCTACTCCCAAATTTAACAAAACAGCCCTAGTAGAATATCTACTGTCCTATACTCATACTCTTTGCTGGAGATATCACTTTGCAACTAAGAAAAATAAACCTAATCCTACTTCTAACGATTGAACTCCTGAAGACACCATCCAAATTGAAGCCTGCCTGGAACAGTTCCATTCTCTGTCACAGCGAGACACGCTCCTGCTCTTCCTCAAAATCACGCTCTTCAAAACTACCAGGAATTTCTCACTTCCAGCCTTGCCTCTCAATCATTCCTCTCAATCTCTCCCAACATCACCATAGCTGAAGCCCAGGCTATCCATGATCCGAAGGTTGACTGGCTTGACCGACAAGGGATCCACGACCATGGTACTTGATCAGCTGGAATATGTGGCTGAGGGACTGAGTCAGCTTTCAGTCAGTAACACATACAAATTTTGTCAAGGCAATCCCATTCCTGATCTCAAGGCTGAGCTGCAAGGAATCCTCAGAGCCTTAGGCCCCATACAAAACCTTTCACCGACTCCATTAACCTCATGACCCCACCGACACCTTGCACCCTCTCCTTCTACCTACTTCAGAAGATTCACAAGCCCAAACATCCCAGCTGCCCCATTGTGTCAGCATATTCTCTCTTCCCATTGTCCACCTGGTCTCAACCTCCACTAAATTCAAATTCCCGCCCACCATTCTATAACATCTTTGCCTCTGTTTTCTGGACAGAGCCTCTGCCTTAACTGGTCACTCTGTCTAACTCCTTTGCTTTCTACAAATGTCTGCCTTTGTGTGTTTGCATATGTATGTGTACCTTTCCTTTTTTCCCCTAAGGTAAGTCCATCCCCTTCCAGAACTGGAATGACTCTTCATCCACTTTTTTAAATCCCGCATCCCTCCCTTTCCCCCCCCCCCCCCCCCTCCTTCTTTCCTCTTTTCTTGATGAAGTGGCCAACGTTTACGAAACGAATCTTTGTGTTTGTGTGTGTTTTTATTTGTGTTTTTGTATCTGTCAATGAGCCTGTGCTTTAGGTAAGATAAATGATCTTTATTTTTTATACATATTTTTCCTATCAGGAATGTTTCCCACTATTTATATAAAAAACAGAAATCAGATAATTCACCCAAAGCACAGGCTCATTGACAGATACAAATAAAAACGCACACAAACACACATACAAGCTTTCGCAACCGTTAGTAGCTTCTTCAGGAAAAGAGGAAGGAAGGAGGGGAGAAAGGGAAGGATACAGGTTTTAAGAAAGTGGTCATTCCAATCCCAGGAGTGGAAAGACTTACCTTAAGGGGATTAAAGGAAAGACATACAAGTGAACACACACCCACACACATACACATGCAAACACAACAAGGTAGACATTTGTAGAAAGCAAAGACGTTGGACAGAGATAACAGTTGAGATAGAGGCTCTGTCCACAGAACTGAGGCAAAGATGTTAAAATGGTGGGCGGGAATTTGAATTTAGCGAAGGTTGAGACCAGGTGGGCAACAGAAAGAGACAATATGCTGAAGGGCAAGTTCCCATCTCCAGAGTTGTGAAAGGTTGGTGTCTGTGGGAAGTATCCAGATAACCCGGACAGTGTAACACTGTGCCAAGATGTGCTGGCCGTATATATGAACCAGTACACCAATAACCTAATAACAGCTTTCACATCCCGAGCTATCCTCCTGATCTGTTACAGAAGCAAATTGCCAGAGCCACTTCCTCATCCCCCCAAATCCACAAACTTCCATCGAAGAACCCCAGAAGTGCCCCTTTTGTCACTGGATACTTTCCAGGGCTGGAGCAGACTCTCCATGTGGCTCTCCAGTAAGGATACCACTTCCTTAAAACCTGCTCCGAAATGAGATCCATCCTTCATGATATCCTTCCCACTCCACCGAGAATGTCTTTCCACCGCCCACCTAATCTCCATAACCTCCTAGTCCATCCCTATGAAATCCTTAAAGCACCTTCCCTACCTTCTGGCTCCTACTCTTGTAACTGCCCCCATTGTAAACCTGACTTATGCACCCTTCCACCACCATTTATTCCAGTCCCGTAACCCGGAGGGTGTACACGATCAAGGGCAGAGCCACATGATTTACCAACTGGCATGACTGCACCGTGAAGCATTCTAGGTGGGAATGACCAGCAACAAACTGTCCATTCACATGAACGGACACAGGCAGACAGTGTTTGTTGGTAATGAGGATCACCCTGTGGCTAAACATGCCTTGGTGCGCGGCCAGCACAACTTGGAACAATGTGACACCAACCGGGGTATCTGGATACTCCCACCGACACCAATCTTTCAGAACTCTGGTGATGGGAACTTGCCCTTCAGCATATTGTCTCTTTCTGTTGCCCACCTGGTCTCAACCTTTGCTAAATTCAAATTCCTGCCCACCATCTTTAGTCTTTGCCTCGGTTCCATGGTCAGAGCCTCTGCCTCAAGTGGTATCTCTGTCCAACTTCTTTGCCTTTCACAAATGTCTGTCTAGGTGTGTTGGTGTTTGGATATTTGTGAGTGTGTGTGTATTTGTTTACTTTCCTTTTTTCCCCCTAAGGTAAGTCCTTCCACTCCTTGGATTGGTACGACTCGTTTTCCACTTCCTTAAAACCCATATCCTTCCCTTTCTCCTCTCCTTTCTTCCTTTTTTCCTGACGAAGCGACCAACGGTTGCCAAACATTTTTATGTGTGTTTGTGTGTGATTTTATTTGTGTCTATCAACGAGCCGGTCCTTTGGGTAAGTCATCCGTTTTCTATTTTTTATATTTGTTTATCCCACCAGGAAAGTTTCCTTCTATAATTTTCGTTGCGAAAGCTTGTATGCGTGTTTGTGTGTGATTTTATTTGTGTCTATCGACGAGCTGGTCCTTTGGGTAAGTCATCCGATCTGTCCAGAGATCAGAGGCAAAGATGTTGTTGAATGGTGGGTGGGAATTTGAAATTAATGGGGGTGGGCAACGAAAAGAGAGGATATGCTGAAGGGGAAGTTCCCATCTCCGGAGTTCTGAAATTTGGTGTCAGTGGGAACTATCCAGATAACCTGGACAGTATAAAAAACCGTACTAAGATGTGCTGGCCATGCACCAAGGCATGTTTAGTGACTGGGTGATCCTTATTATTAACAAACACTGTCAGCCTGTGTCTGATCATGTGAATGGACAGTTTGTTAGTGTTCTTTTCCTCATTCCCACATAGAAGGCTTCACAGTGCAGGCATGTTAGTTGGTAAATCATGTGGGTGCTATTGCAAGTGGCTCTGCCCTTAATAATAATGAACAACTTCCGGGTTACGGGATTGGAATAAATGGTGGTGGGAGGGTGCATAGGACAGGTTACATGGGTAGGAGCTGGAGGGTAGGGAAGGTGGTGTGGGGATTTCAAAAGGATGAACTAGGAGGTTATGAAATTTAGGTGGACAGTGGAAAGACACACTCTGTTGATTGGGAAGGATGTCATGAAGGATGGATCTCTTTTCAGGGCATGATTTAAGAAAGTCATACCCCTGCTGGAGAGCCACATTCAGAGTCCAATCCAGTCCCGGAAAGTATCTGGTGACAAGAGGGGCACTTTTGGGTTTCTTCTGTGGAAGGTTCTGCTTTTGGGGAAATGAGGAAGTGTGTGTGTGTGTGTGTGTGTGTGTGTGTGTGTGCACGCTCCTGTGGCATACACAAGTTTCATTGAGATATTTGTTTATTTAATTCAGTTTACTCCCGTCACCCACCTACCAACTCTGTCCTAAGCTGTATCTCATTCCTCACTCTAACAATGGAAATACCTTAAAGGTTTAAATAATATTTTGGAAAGGATAGGTTGCTACTCACCACATGGAAGCCTGATGAATTGCAGAAAGCCACACATAACACAAAAACAAAGAAATAAAATATAAAGATTTCGACTGTGTGTATGTGCATTGTCTGTGGCAGATGAAGACTTAACACACACACACACACACACACATTCACACTCACCCGGCTGCCATCTCTGGCTGTTGCAGATGGACTGCAACACAGCTGAGGCAGAGCAACCAGTGGTGGGGGGAGGAAGCCACATGGAGAGGGAAGCAGGCAGGGAGGGAAGGGATGCCAGTGGGCACATGCTGTCCAAGGCCATGCTGTATCCATCCGCACCACCATGAAACAACCTTCCTATCCCCATGCCCTCCCCTATGTCCACACCGCAGAGCATGATTCATAGTGCGGCAGCCAGAGCTGACGATTGTGTGACTCTGTGATTGTGTACCTGTCTGTTTTCTATAGAAGACCATGGCCGATAACTGAAGTGTTGTATGTCTGTGTCTTTTTTTTATGTGCCCGTTGCAGCTGGTGAGTGAATAAAACCATTAATATAGCTGACACAGCCACAGAGATTAATTTGTCTGTTTCATCTACACTTTGTTAAAAACAGTAGGTTGTTCCTTAACTAATTGACAACCTGATTTAGACATTGGTGCAGCCACAGTAACACTGATCATGATTATGCAGCAGGCAATATACAGCTAGTGCTGCTCTCCAAAATTTCCTCACTACCTTACAATGAGGTGGCCGATGATTCAGAGGCATACTTTTCAATGTACTATACTGCATAATAAATTATTGGAGAAATAATATCCAACATTAAACTGGTTTCCATTATTTCATTACCTTCTTGTTTGAAACTTATTTGTATTCATCGAATCCCACAAACTTACAGTAAATGTCTACTTCACTACCTGAGCCATCTCGATCCTCCCTCCACCATCAGCTCTTCTGAACTGCGCAGATGGGAGTTGCCCTTCAACACATTCTGCAGTCCTGCAACCATCCTGGCCTCAACCTAAAATAACTTCCCATCCCTGCACCCTATGCCTAACATATCCCCCCCCCCATACCCTCTTCCTTCCCCACCCATTATCTTGAATCCATGTCTTCCTTACATCTATGTATCACCACTTACAATATCCTCTTAAATTTATTACTTTTTTTCTCTTTCTTCCTAACTTTATTTTTTCCTACCTTTCCTAACTTTATTTTTTCCTTTTTCCCAACTTTAATTTGTCCTTTTTTCCTAACTTTATTTTTTTCTTTCTTCCTAACTTTATTTTTTTCTTTTTTCCTAACTGTCTTTTTCCTTTTTTTTTTTCCTATTTTTATTTTTCCTTGTTATTTTATCATTTCAAGTTCCCCCACTCCATTCAAATTCAAATGTTTGTATAGCTTATGGGACTTAACTGCGGGGTCCCTAAACTTACAAACAACTTATGAACTAACTAATACTAAGGACGGCACAAATATCCATGCCCGAGGGGGTTTCGAACCCCCGACCGTATAGGCTGTGCAGACTGTGACTGGAGCGCCTCAGTCCCCTCGGCCACCACGGCTGGCCCACTCCCTTCCCACACTCCTCTACACCACCTTTTTATCTTTTCCTGCCCTGTTCCTACACTATATTCATTGCTACAATTGAAATTACCACTTATCAGAGCCTTTAATTGTGTTTCTTTTTCTGACGAAGGCCATGGCCGAAAATTTAAGATGTGTGAATGTGATTATCTATTTTCGTATCTGTCAGCAGCTTAGCAAGCGTCTTTATGGTGAGTTGTTACATATCCTCTATTGTTGAAATTTAATATTTCCTGTGATATCCAAGTATTTTTTTGTAGGTCTTGTCTTTCTACCTATTCGGTCCTCTGCTGCTATCACTATTTCATCTCTCAAAGCTACCTACTTACCGTGTACTGTGTTTCTTCAGTCATTTGTTGCCTAACACTCTCTGTAAAGTTTCCCTTGTTTTCTGCCTTGGTGTTGAACCATTAATCCTCTTTGAGTAGCCACTCAAGCTAGTTGTTGGTGAGTTTTCATCCCATCCTGTGCAAAGTGACAAGAACCAGCTTGTTGGCATGTGTTATATTATGCTGCACATAAATTGCCTGAAGGGATTATTAGTTACAAGACCAGGCAGATGGCTTACTTTGTGCACCACAGTGACACAGTCGCAGTTCTTCTTATGTTACTGCTCCTTACCTGCACTTACGGCAACACAACTAACCACTTTGTTAACTGACGAAATAATAAAGGAATTGTTTCTGGTTTCCAACTGTAAAACATAAATGAAATGGTAGTACACAATGTTAGCTTTGTTGGCACACTTTATATATAGGCGCATCTCTTTGAGTGTTAAATACACTGCTAGCCACTTAACCGTTTAGATTCAAATAAGTAATTGTTATTGATGGTGCTCAGGCAAAAATGATATCTGTGCCTCTATTAGAATTTCGAAAAGCTATTGTGGATATTCACATGATCATTGCAATCAGTGTTTGTACCAGAAGGTACTGCATTATTTTACTAAGCGGTTAGCAATAACAAGGATTTCTAACTAAAACAACTGATCTCATTGGTTTTAAGGTGATTTATAGTGTCATGTGGTTTGCCCAATCACTTTGAGAGCCATGTTTTATTATTCACATTCACTGTAAGAATTTCACTCTGATTCAACAAAATTCCTTGATTCTGCTGTTAAGCTGAACAGAAATTCATTATAACTTGTGATGGTTTGTACTCATTTGCATATTATATATTTTCAACTGGAAAAGGTTTTTCTTGCTGTATTAGTTTTATATATATATATGCTCATCTTTCATTGTTCATGTGTTGTTATATGCAATTTTAGGTCAATAATGGATGCTGATGTGAAATCAGGTATTAAGAGAGATATTCATAGCACTATCCAAGTCACAACCAGCGGGATCCATGGTCCACTAATGGCTGCAAACATTCAGAAAGGTTCAGCTGTTTCATGGGATGTTTTTCCATATGCTCTTATAATAATTGCATGTATAATCTTCATACTTGGCTCAGCTGGAATAATTTACATATGCATCTCATGGTCAAGGTATGTATAAATACAAAATAGCTTCAGTGGCTTTATTATTATATGCATTGCCAAGTCATTTCATTGTTCCAAAGTGCTATTCATTCTCTGTCCTTCCCCTGTCTCTGTCTCATGACCCCCCCCCCCCCTTTTCTCTCTACTATGCATCATATAATGGCATTCAGAAGTTTGCCTATGTGTAAATTCAAGGTATAAGCTAGTAACGAATTTTAATAATAATATGTAGATAGGGAACAACTTATCTTAAAGATGAACGTTGAGCCGCCGACAAACACAAATAAAAGACACACAATTCTAAATTTTCTGGAAATGGCTGACATGTGGGTGAGTGTGCCTGAGTGATTGTGTGGATGCGTGTTCTCTGTCAGAGGAAGGCTATGGCCAAAAATTTAGAATTGTGTTTGTGTGTCTTCTATTTGTATCTGTCAGCGGCTCCATGTTCATTTTTACGGTGAGTTGTTCCTCATTTATACATGTAATTGGAATCTGTCCAGCTGTTTAAGTATGAAAGAGTAATGAATGCAGATACACTCAAATTATCTTATTTGTTATATAAGGATAAGAGCAAGGAATAAAAGTATTCAAGAATTGGGGGAGGGGGGGGGGGCATGAATCAGCAGTAAGGACTACAAAAATTAAAAGTGTTGTGAAAGAATTGTGGGGTAATATATTATGTGAAAGGTTTGTGGAATTATTTATAAATTATTACTGTAGTATAAGTAATCAATGTTATAAAAAAATCATAATTATATGTCCTAAAACAGTACATCTTTTCCTGATTTACAGGTATAAAGCTTATAAAGAAAAAATGCAAAGAATGTATGTTGTGCCAAGATATGATCCAGTGTTTGTTGAACCAAATCTTAAGGAATATGAAACACAGGTTTGTGTGTTACTATATTTTTCACTCTTGTTGTACATATGATATAAAATACTTTGCTGTGATTTTTAGAAAGTAGCAACACTGTGAATAATTTGTTCAAATTGTATTAAAGATACAGAAAATTTAAATTTATTAAATTTAAATTTATTGTAACTGATGGCATTTAAGTCACTGGACTTGTAAAGTGACAGCACAGTCATCTGATGAAAGCACTCTCTCTCTCTCTCTCTCTCTCTCTCTCTCTCTCTCTCTCTCACACACACACACACACACACACACACACATACACACTTCCCCCTCTCTCTTTGAGTTACTGTAAGGTCTCTAGCACTGTGGTTTTATATTGTCTCCATAGTGTAATTCTACTGCAACACGATACAGTAAAACATGATGGTGTCATTACAGGGTGGCAGGCTTGTTAACCCGATTTCACAGGTCAACTACAGCACTCCAACTTGAATTCTAAGCACAGTGCAACAAGTGGTCCATCATCTGTATCCCAAGTAGTCAGATTTCTGTGCAAATAGACAGTTATTCCACTGTACGGGCACCTCTGAGAAAACTTTTCAAGGAGGCCTACTTTTGGGCCCAGAGAATCCAGTGTTTCTGTGCCCATGGCCTGTGACATGCAGCAAAGATTCACATGTCTTCAGCATCCAGTAGGGAGAAAGGCCATCTGTTATTGCCTACCGTACTACTTCTTTATTCTCACAAAGTAATGAGTGCTATAGAAAGGTAATCTATAATTAATCCCATATTGATTTTTTTGAGGCTTTTGATGCTCTTCCTCACAAGGTTCTTCTAACAGGGTGCCGAGTGAAATGCCATTTTCAAATTCAAAGTTTTTTTCCACAGGTTTTTCAGGACATTATATCCCAGGATACAAGATATATATAACGCAGAATGGCCATGTGACGAAAAAACATTTATGTGTAGAAGAGAAAATTTTTGACATCAAATATTAAATTGGGGTGTTCGGAAGTCTCTTCTGAAGGCATTTGTCTGGACTGTAGCCTTGCTTGGGACTAAAATGTGTGTTATAGATGATTTTGAAATTTGGTGCTACAGAATATTTAATAAGTAGATTGCATAAATAATGAGAAGGTTTGGAAAGAAAGAAAATTTGTCATATATTGGTAGAACACATTCTCAGACAATGAGAGAAGTCATCAGTTTAGTACTGGAAGGCGGGGAGGGGGGAGGTGGTGGTTCATACATGGGGACTGAGACACAAATACAGTTAGAAGTTTCAAAAGAACGTAGGTTGCAATTCTTACTGAGAAATGAACAGGCTTCTGTATGATAGTGTGGAGTGCTGCTTCAAAGCAATCTCTGGACTGGAAACAAGTACTGGTATGACTTTAAAATGAGGCTAACTAGTAACTCAATGAGCCACAGAGAGGTGTGGTGAAAAGGCAATCACACACACACACAACTTACAGATTTTGCCCATAGCCTTCATTATACCACAAACACCCTCATTCATAGAATTGTGGGAACATCAATTAGTGCACAATCATCTTCAGCTGCTGCATTGTGAGTGACACTCAGCAGTAAGTTTGGCTCTGAGTGGGAGTGGGAATGGGAGGGGAAGGTAGGGGAGGGGAGGGGTCAGTGGAATAATGCAAGGCAAAGGTGGGGGGAGGCAGGGATGTATAATCCTTGTCGATTTTGTACATAGAGAGAGGCAACTTCAAAACTGTAAGGGGGGGGGGAGGAGTAAAGAAGGGAAAATATATAGTGTATATGGTTGTTAATGAGGTGTACAATAGAGAGGGTGGAAACTGTTGGATATCAGGTGTGTTGAGGCCTGGATAATTTCAGGACTGAAAGATATACTATATGGATATCTTCAATTTGTGCACTTTATAAAAGCTGGTCGTGGGGGAAGGATCCAATTGGTCTGGGTTGTAAATAGCTATTGGCATCAAGCACACTTAATCGAATGTGTGTTGCACCACAGGGTGGTCTACCATATTTTTGGCCACAATTTGTTGGTGGACTTTCATTTTGATGGGCAGCTTGTTGATAGTCATTTCAATATAAACAGGTGTGTGGTGGGTGAGACAGAATTGCTTTCATAGGTGGCCCAGCATATGATGCAGTGGAAAGTGCCTGTGAGTGGACTGGAATAGGAGTTGCTGAGTTACTGGATGTGTCAGGTCTCACGCGGGTTCCTCCTGATCCCTTTTGTAAGGTTGGAGATGGCATAGGGATGGACTAGGCTGTTGCAGACTTTGGGTGGGCAATAGAACACCACTTCAGGATGGGTGTCACAAGAAACAACTATTAGATGGTGTACTGCATGTAACAAATGGATATTTGTGGAACATTCCAAACATAAACTTTGTTGTCAAATAGTGTGCCCTTAACTCTCATTTTGTTTGCTATTTACACTTAAATTAATGTTCATGTTAATTAACAAAACCCTTTTTGTAAATAATTAATTTTCATATATTCGATCAGTATACAATTTTATTTCATAAATCAGATGTTAACTTTGCTGTCTGGAAAATACGTAAATCTCTCTTTAAGAGCAGGCCAACAAGTTCATGACACACATTCAGATTTTCTAAACAATCTGACAGATGAACTGCAATATTGTTTAGTCAAACTTTACAATGTCCTTACTGTGTGGTAAATTGAAGTAATTAGATTGGCCTGTACTGTTACAAAAATTTATTACAGTCCTTTACAAATTTCTTGAGCTTCAGTTTAAAATAATCATTTAGTGGGGGGGAAAATTATCCTAATACCTTAAACTGTTGTTAAGAGCAAACAGGTATATCACAGATCCTTGAAAACTGAGTTATGAACCCACTAGTTTGATTAATAATGGAAATTCTCCTCAGAGATGATAAATTATTTTTCATAAGTGAGATTGCCTGGCCAGTACTTACCATTGTGCTGTGACACAAATGAAGAAAGAAAGAAAACCGACAAAAAAGACAAGCTTTCAGAACACAGTTCCTTCTTCAGGTGGGAGAGAAGGGAAGAAAAAAGGATGGGAACAGAAGGGGAAGGTAAATCATGACCTGGTCTGAAATATGCTTTCAGCATATGTCTTGCGGGAAACTCCTATATTGAAAGTTATAAGGTCGGAACAGCTCAATTTTTTGCCACAGTTTCAATGGCTTAGATCTGGTAGTAGATGAGAAGTGGTTACTGTTAAATCATCTACATCTACATACATACTCCGCAATTCACCATAAGGTGCGTGGCAGAGGGTACACTGTACCACTACTAGGCATTCCTTTCCTATTCCACTCCCAAATTGAACAAGGAAAAAAAGAATGCCTACATGCCTCCGTAGGAGCCCTAATTTCTCTTATCTTGTCTTTGTGATCTTTACGCGAAATGTAAGAAGGTGGTAGCAAGATCATACTACACTCAGCTTCAAATTCCGGCCCTCTAAATTACTTAACAGAAATTCATGAAAAGAACCTCGTCTTTCTTCCAGCGATCTCCAAGTGAGTTGCTGGAGCATTTCCGTGACACTCGCGCATTGGTCGAACCTACCGGTAACAAATCTAGCTGCTCGCCTCTAAACTGCCTCTATGTCTTCCTTTAAACTGATCTGCTATGGGTCCCAATTACTTGAGCAATACTCAAGACGTGGTCGTACAAGTGTTTTATACATGGTCTCCTTTACAGGTGAAGTACACCTTCCCAAAATTCTCCCAAGAAACCGAAGTCAGCTGTCCACCTTACTCACAACTGTCCTTACATGCTCGTTCCATTTCATATCGCTCTGCAATGTTACGCCTAGATATTTGAACGACGCGACAGCATCAAGAAGCTCACTACTAATGCTGTATTCAAACATTATGAGATTGCTTTTTCTATTCATGCGCATCACCTTACATTTTTCTACATTGAGAGCTAGCTGCCATTCTTCGCACCAACTAGAAATTTTGTCTAAGTCATCCTGTATGTTATTACAGTCAGTTACAGATGACACCCTCCCATACACCACAGCATCATCAGCAAACAGCCGCAAATTACAACTTACTCTGTCCATCAGATGATTTATAGAAAATAATAGTGGTCCTATCACACTTCCCTGGGGTACGCCTGACGATACACTCGTCTCTGATGAACACTTGCCGTCGATAACAACGTACTGCGTTCTATTACTTAGGAAGTCTTCCAGCCAGTCACAAATCTGTGAACCTATTCCATAAGCTCGTATCCTCGTTAGCAGTCTGCAGTGTGGCACCACGTTGTACGCCTTTTTGAAGTCGAGAAAAACACAATCCGCCTGTTGCCCTTCATCCATGGCTCGCAAGATGTCATGTGAGAAAAGGGCAAGCTGAGTTTCACATGAACGATGTTTCCTAATAAACCTACCCTGCTCTTTCCTTGCTTGTTTTCAAAGGTTGCTCCCTGATTCTCTTCATTCAGTAAGTATAGGTTATTCAAAGCCAGAAATTCTTCCATATCCTTTCCTCTGGAGTTAGTTCCAGTGTCATGCTACATGCTAGACCTTGCATTGCTGTCCATAGCTATTACCAAACCATCAAACCAGTTCCTGTATTGTAGGTTATCATGTCATCAATTTTTTCCAGATTATCTGTGATGGATATTTTAGGATGTACATAATACTATTTCTACAAAAACTGACTCTCCATGAGACTAGTGAGTGACCATTTCAGAATCAATGTCTTTGTTGGCGGTTGGTGTTGCTGCTCTTTTCCTTGTGCTGCCTGTGCTAAATATCTTGTAGGCTCTGGTGGTTCCAACTACAGTTTGTTTATAACAATAGGGTTCTTGGATGAAAGAAATGTCAGTCTGGTATTGTGCAATAAGCTGCATTAGGTTAACAGTTGTAGCTCTGGAGTGCTGCAGATTTATTTGTACACACCTGATTTGATTTTGAAGAGTCCAATTCTCTGGAAATGTGGGGCTATTTGTTGTTGTCATAACCGATAATCTGTTATATTAATTGTGTGTTTTGTTTATTGCAGAAGTGTAGAGGTGTTGTTGCCGTAGTATAGACATAAAGAACTCGTATCATTTAGCTGCCATTTCCTGTTTAATTGCACTTAGCATATACTGTAGGTGACAGTGTTTATTAATTGCTTTGGTACAGGGGTGCAAAATCTTTAGTTTACTCTTTTTTATTGGAAGTATTGTTTTCTGATTTCTTGTTACTTTCAAATAGGGTTTCAATCCTTTTGAAGCTATGACATTGCCTTGAGGGGTCTGTACTGCCAGTAACACATTACTAATTGAGAAATCTGATACCCGTGAACCACATTCAGGGCCCATACCTGTCATTTCACAGTTTAGTACCATAGCACGAGACACAGTTAAAATATCAGCAACAGCTGCTGCATCTGCAACTACGTGACCTTCAACAGTAGCTGGAAGTGAAGTAGTTTCATCAGGTCATATGCTAGATTTTTAATCTGATATTCGCTGGAAGAAGTACTATTAGTGAGGAATGAGATGTCAACAGTTTCTTTATTAAAACTGACATCAAATCTACGGGTTTTAGTGTGTTTAGGTGATATTTCTAGAACAGTAGCAGAAGAGACCGCTACATGTTCTTTTACAGACTGTGTAAGAGGCAAAAGATTCATAGGAGCTACTTCATGTACTGAGGATCAAGGCGGGATTGTTCTCATTCGTGTTCTATGCTGGGGTGCTATTCCAATATAGGAGAGCCCTGGCAATTTGATACACATTTCACAGGGAACATGAGGCAGAATTAAAGTATGTGATGTGGAAGGAAACATGCTCTAAGACAGTCCGTGTAGTCACTTTGGCTGCAACACTGCATTAGCTGAGTGGTCTAAAGTGCCTACCTAGTAAGTAGGATGTCCCGGGTTTGAATCCCAGCCACAGCACAAATTTTAATTCAATGCCTTTTATTATGTTTAATACCTTTGTTATAATGAGACAATATTGTCTCAACAAAATATATTATTGTTCATATTTATATCACCTTGGCCTGAGGAACAAGGCGGGATTGTTCGCATTTGTATTCTTTTCTGGGGTGCTATTCTAATGTAGGAATTCCCTGGCAATTATACACATTTCACAGGTAACATGAGGTAGAATTAAAGTATGTGATGTGGAGGGAAATGTGATTTAAGACAGTCCGTGCAGTCGCTTTGGCTGAGTGGTCTAAAGCGCCTACCTAGTAAGTAGGAGGTCCTGGGTTCGAATCCCGACCACAGCATACCTTTGGTATAATGAGAAAATGTTGTCTCAAGAAAATGATTATTGTTGATGTTAAGGAAATTCGAATTCACCATTCAGAACAGTTAGTAAATGGGGGCAATTTTTCTTGATATGGCCAACATTTTGCAGTGGTGACATACGTCATCCACTGTAGTATAATTACCTTCATAGGGAATATGAATTGTGGATGGTACTTTGCTTAAATCATCAAATAAGTATTGAGCAGTATGACAAAATGATTTTATATGAGAACATCTCTGGACCTTAGAGCTGGTTGGAATATCTCTGACATGTCCTAGTATACATTCCCATTTAGCCTTTTTGTTTACTTGACAGCATTACTTATAAATGGAAATACATTAAAAAAACTTACTTACTGGTACATTTAAATTGCCTTACCAATGTCAGTACATCTTTTATAAGCAGATTACCCTCTTGCACCAATCTACCTATCTTATCAACAATTCTTGTAAAAATACAGATATTGCCCCTGATATACGTGAGAAATGTGTGATACTGATAGCAGGGGTGATGTCACTTACCTATTTAATGTAATCATCAATTACGGCTGTAGGAACATTGTTGATATTCACAGTGTTTTCCAGTGAAAACACATTTTTGTAAGAGTAGGGTTGCAGTTTGTCTGAACCCACTGATGCTGGATGAGATGGTTCAGTAGTAGAAGTACCAATTTTGCTTCCTTTCACGTTTATAGCTTTGCTGTTAACAGCTGGCTGTGACTGCAGCACCGCACTGTATCTGTTCGAGAAGCTCGCCGTGCCACAGAGCTTCCCTATTTAACTCAGTAACACAGGTGTGTTAGCCCGTACAGTAAACAAATTCCTGCACAATAAAACTCTTGCATTAGACTATATCACAATCAAGTTCAAGAGATGTAACAGTTAATTTAAACCACAATTTGAAACACTTTTGCAACAGCAGCTATTCAAAGATACTGTTGGAGGGGGGGGGGGGGGGTCACTGGAGCACTGGAGTTTGGATTATTGCAGTCTGTGGGAAACCAGATAATATGGGATGGTGTATTTTCCTTCTTTTTGTAGGGATGTGACAGCTGTCAAATTGTAGGTACTGATGGTGATAGGTTGGTAATATGTGTGGAGCCATCAGAGAAGTGGTGGTGAATATCCGGGATTGTGGCACTGGCACTCTGAGCAATCTTTAATTGAGGAATACCAGGTAAAGTGGGTGGGAGAAAGGGTGCTGGCATGTGGAGGAGGAAGGTACAGTGTGCTGGCCCTGAGTACAAGTTTATTCATTCAAGCATGCACTACATAAAGTAAATGATTTGGCATGATTCTACATGTGGTTGAAGTATACATGACATCTTACAATTAATGCATACAATATGGTGTGGTGAAATATGTGATATACACTGATACTGTGCTCCTATAGACATGTCTTTTCTTTTCCATAATATTTACACAACCATACATAAAATATATACATATGATTCATTTGCACAAATGTAATTGGACAATCAAATACATGACATACAGTACAATTAAACAACAATGAATCTTATTTACCAACTACTATATTCATGACTTTTCTTCTCATAAGGTGAACGGAAGTTTACACAAAATATTTCTGTATGAATCAATAGTAAAGATTGTGAAGTACAGTGATGCGGTTAACATCAATGAATCTGAAGCTGGTCAGAGGTTTGAGATATTGAAAGGCTAGGAAGATTTTTTACAGATGGCCCATAAACAGATTGGTGTGAGAGGGTACGATGCAGGTGCCCATGGATGTGAAACAGATTTGGTTTTATACCGTTCCCTCAAAGTACTTATTTGTTAGGGTACATTTTTGAGAGTTATGAGGAATGAGGTATCAGGTTTAAATTATGATGGATGTTGCAAGAGGTAGTGTTTGGATGTGGCAAAACTTTGCACATAAGGGATGTTACTGTAGAGGGAACTGGTGTCAACTATGATAAGGTAAAGGGGTAGAAGTGATGGAAAGTTGGTGAAGGAAGTGATTGGCATCCTTGACTTGGGAGGATAGATTTCAGACACTTGGTAGGAGGTGTTGGTCAAAGACGGCCATAATTCTTTCAGTGGGAGCACAGTAACAAGACACAATATGAATGCCATGAATATTAGGTTTGTGGAGTTTGAAGAATTCCTGGAGGGTTACCAGTGGATGGTTAGTTGGGAGTGCAAGGGGATCTTAGTTGCAGGGTGGTATAAACTGGGACAGGCATGGTTCATTGTCGGGATAATGTTGGCTTTGGTCAAAAGGATTGGTGGCAAAGTAGAGTTTCCATAGAAAGGATTGGGAGAAAGAGAACAGGTTGTCAACATGATCAACATGTTTTAATTGGAGTTTAGGACTGAAGGTGAAATATTTGGATAGGATTGAAATTTCTGTGGGGTTCAGGTTCCTCGTGGACAGGTTGGCCACAGTGTTGTGTGTCTTTTGGCTCTGGGTATTGTTTATTGTTTGTAGGAAGTTTTGACAAATATGGATGGTTCAAGAGGTCAGCTATGCAAGGTCTGGATTCTATGAGGGGTTCATGAGAGGAACATTGTGCGTAGGATATAGGGCAGATAGTGGTGTTCTAAGGCAACAGTAGGGAGTCAGCAGGCTGGATGACTTGTGGAGGTTATGTCTGAAACGCTCCTCCAGCTGTTGGATGCAAGGGATTCAATTTGTGAGATGGGAGGTACATAATGGTGACTGAACATTAGTAGTATCTTGAGCAGAGGTGGTTTAGGGATGTATGTAGCAGAGAGATGTGGTTTTGTAGTACCAGGTCCGTAATGGGAAAGGGTTGGTGGGACCTGTAAACTTGAAGGTCATTGTGGGATGAGGGGTGTGATCCCAAGAATGGAATCTTTATTGTTAGGCCATTGGGAGGGATTCCATGGTTTAGGCAGAATTTAAGAAATAGGCTGTGGCATTGGATTTTAGCCAGGGAAAAGGATAACGTCTCTAAATTGGAGCACAAAGGCAAGGATATGCACAGGGTACACAAAAATATAAACAAGTATGCAAAATTACATGTAAGTATGTAAACCATGCAAAAGTGTGTAAAATCTTACACAGATTTGCAAAACCATGCAAAATTGCACATAGTTACTCGTCACAGATCCACAAATTTATGCAAAATCATCCATAGAAATTCATAACCCTGCACAGATATGGAAAACCACATAAAGCCACATATGTGCAGATCAGGAATACAAAAAATTATGGACAGTCACACACACACACACACACACACACACACACACACACATATATATATATATATATATATATATATATATATATATATATATATATATATATATTATAGAAGGAGACCTTCCAGGTAGGAAAATTGTATAAAATAAAGATTTTTGACTTACCTAAAGTACAGGCTGGTCGATAGGAACACTAAACACACACAAAAACACACAACCATTCGAGCTTTCGCCACCAGTGGTGGCTTCTTCGGGAAAAAGAGGGAGGAAGGAGAGGAGAAAGGAAAGGATACGGGTTTTAAGGAAGTGGAAAAGGAGCCATTCCAATCCCAGGAGTGGAAGGACTTACCTTAGGGGACAAAAAGGAAGGTAAACAAATACACACACACTCACACATATCCACATCCAAACACACTTAGGCAGACATTTGTAGAAACCAAAGAAGTTGGACAGAGATGCCACTTCAGGCAGAGGCTCTGTCCACAGAACCGAGGCAAAGATGTTAAAGATGGCGGGCGGGAATTAGAATTTAGCGGAGGTTGAGACCAGGCGGGCAACGGGAAGAGAGAATGTGTTGAAGGGCAAGTTCCCATCTCCGGAGTTCTGAAAGATTGGTGTTGGTGGGAAGTATCCAGATAACCCGGACGGTGTAACACTGTGCCAAGATGTGCTGGCCGTGTACCAAGGCATGTTTAGCCACAGGGTGATCCTCATTACCAACAAACACTGTCTGCCTGTGACCGTTCATGCGAATGGACAGTTTGTTGCTGGTCATTCCCACATAGAACGCTTCACCCTTCATGACATCCTTCCCACTCCACCAAGAGTGTCTTTCCGCCGCCCACCTAACCTCCGTAGCCTCCTAGTCCATCCATATGAAATCCCCAAACCACTTTCCCTACCCTCTGGCTCCTACCCTTGTAACCGCCCCCGTTGTAAAACCTGCCCTATGCACCCTTCCACCACCACTTACTCCAGTCCCGTAACCCGGAGGGTGTACACGATCAAGGGCAGAGCCACTTGCGATAGCACCCACGTGATTTACCAACTGACATGCCTGCACTGTGAAGCGTTCTATGTGGGAATGACCAGCAACAAACTGTCCATTCGCATGAACGGTCACAGGCAGACAGTGTTTGTTGGTAATGAGGATCACCCTGTGGCTAAACATGCCTTGGTACACGGCCAGCACATCTTGGCACAGTGTTACACCGTCCGGGTTATCTGGATACTTCCCACCAACACCAATCTTTCAGAACTCCGGAGATGGGAACTTGCCCTTCAACACATTCTCTCTTCCCGTTGCCCGCCTGGTCTCAACCTCCGCTAAATTCTAATTCCCGTCCGCCATCTTTAACATCTTTGCCTCGGTTCTGTGGACAGAGTCTCTGCCTGAAGTGGCATCTCTGTCCAACTTCTTTGGTTTCTACAAATGTCTGCCTAAGTGTGTTTGGATGTGGATATGTGTGAGTGTGTGTGTATTTGTTTACCTTCCTTTTTGTCCCCTAAGGTAAGTCCTTCCACTCCTGGGATTGGAATGGCTCCTTTTCCACTTCCTTAAAACCCGTATCCTTTCCTTTCTCCTCTCCTTCCTCCCTCTTTTTCCCGAAGAAGCCACCACTGGTGGCGAAAGCTCGAATGGTTGTGTGTTTTTGTGTGTGTTTAGTGTTCCTATCGACCAGCCTGTACTTTAGGTAAGTCAAAAATCTTTATTTTATACCATTTTCCTACCTGGAAGGTCTCCTTCTATATATATATATATATATATATATATATATATATATATATATGGCAGCTTCTTCAGGAAAAAGAGGAAAAAAAGGGGAGGAAAAGGGGAGGATATGGGTTTTAAGGAAGTGGAAAAGGAGTGATTCCAATCCCAAGAGTGGAAGGACTTACCTTAGGGGAAAAAAAGGAAGGTAAACAAATACACACACACTCAGACATCGAAACGCAAACACACCTAGACAGACATTTGTGAGATGGGAGGTACATAATGGTGACTCAACATTAGTAGTTTTCACAAATGTCTGTCTAGGTGTGTTTGCGTTTCGATATGTCTGAATGTGTGTGTATTTGTTTACCTTCCTAACTTCTAACTTCTTTGCTTTCTACAGTTCTACAGTATGTCTGCCTAAGTGTGCTTGCGTCTGTGTAAATGTGTGGGTGTGTTTGTATTTGTTTACCCTCCTTTTTTCCCCCAAGGTAAGTCTTTCCTGTCCCGGGATTGGAATGCCTCCTTACCCACTCCCTTAAAACCCTCATCATTTTCTTTTCCCTCTCCTTCTCTTCTGCCTGACGAAGTAGCTAAGCTGCGAAAGCTTGCGTTTGTGTGTGTGTGTGTGTGCGTGTGCGTGTGTGTGTGGCTGTGTCTGTGTGTTTATTTGTTGTTATCACTGCCTGTGCTCCTTCGCCTGGTAAGTGGACTTCATTTATTTTTTACATATATATGGATGACTTACCCAAAAGGACCGGCTCGTCGATAGGCAAAAAAATATCACACTCAAACACACATACAAGCTTTCGCCATCACTGGCAGCTTCTTCAGGAGAACGAGGAAAAAAGGGGAGGAGAAAGGGAAGGATATGGGTTTTAAGGAAGTGGAAAAGGGGTCATTCCAATCCCAGGAGTGGAAGGACTTACCTTAGGGGACAAAAAGGAAGGTGGACAAATACACACACACACACACACACACATATCCAAATGCAAAGTGCAAAAGTGTTTGCATTTGGATATGTGTGAGTGTGTGTGTATTTTTCCACCTTTCTTTTTGTCCCCTAAGGTAAGTCCTTCCACTCCTGGGATTGGAATGACTCCTTTTCCACTTCCTTAAAACCCATATCCTTCCCTTTCTCCTCCCCTTTTTCCCTCTTTTTCCAGAAGAAGCTGCCAATGGTGGCGAAAGCTTGTATGTGTGTTTGAGTGGTTTTTGTCTATCAACGAGCTGGTCCTTTTGGGTAAGTCATCCGGTTTCTATTTTTTACATTTGTTTATCCCACCAGGATAGTTTCCTTCTATATAATTAGATTCAAATTGATGAAACGAAAATTATAGAAGGATACTTTCCTGGTGGGATAAACAAATATAAAAAATAGAAAACAGATGACTTACCGAAAGGACCGGCTCGTCGATAGACACAAATAAAATCACACACAAACACACATAAAAATTTTTGGCAACCGTTTGTCGCTTCGTCAGGAAAAGAGGAAGAAAGGAGAGGAGAAAGGGAGGGATATGGGTTTTAAGGAAGTGGAAAAGGAGTCATTCCAATCTCAGGAGTGGAAGGACTTACCTTAGGGGAAAAAATGTAGGTAAACAAATACACACACACACACACACACACATATCCAAACGCAAACATACCTAGACAGACATTTGTAAAAAGCAAAGAAGGAAGAGTTATAGGTGTAGTGAATGTTTAATTGAATGAGTGGTGATGGGGGGGGGGGGGGGGGAAGGGGGGGAGAGGGAGAGAGAGAAGGAAAGGGTTTTATTGCTCCATTCACAAGCTTTTATGGCATTGGTACACCCTATATGTAAAAGTATGGTTTGAATAGGGGTGGGGAGGGTGTATATGTGAAAACCTTGTGGCAGAAAGAATAGGATGTTCTAGAATTAATGATATTGTAATAAGGACAGTTTACAACTAACCACAAAGTCGGGTTGACGAGTTGTGACAGGCACATAAAAAAGACACACACACACACACACACACACACACACACAACACTGTCAGCTATTGGCCATGGCATTCTTAAAAAAAAAAAAAAATAAATAAAAAATAAAAAAAAATAAAAAAAAAAAAATTTATATATATATATATATATATATATATATATATATATATATATAGAGAGAACATGCACGCATTTACACAGGCACATAACGCAGTCACAAAACCATCTGTGGTGCAGAAATAGGAGAGGAGAGGGGTAAAGAGGTTGCGTCATTGTGGTGCGGATGGATGCAGCACAGCCTTGTAGAGCATGTATGTATTAGATGGGAGGAACGGGATGCAGCTTAGGAATGGAGCAGAGAGGTGGGTGAGGGAAGGAAAATAAAGAAAATATAATAAAGATAAAATAAATAAATCAATCAAACATGCAAGTGCCACACATCACACACACTCGAGCGTGCACATGTGCACTCAGTCACACACACACACACCACTCAAAATAGGAGAGAGGAGGGAAGTTATTGTAGGTTGAGGCCTGAATAATTTAGGGATAGGAGAATGTACTGTAGGGGTAACTCCCATCTGTGTAGTTCAGAAAAGCTGGTGGTGTGTGGTAGGATCCAGAAGGTCTGGGTTATAAAGCACCCACTGAACTCAAGCATAGACTCAACTCCATCCTGTACTATAGGGTGGTCCACCTCGTTTTTGGACAGAGTTTGGCAGTGGCCATTCATCCTAGTGGACAGCTACTTAGTCGTCATGCCAATACATAAAGCTGCGCAGTGATTGCAGCACTGTTGATAAATTACATGGCTGCTCTCACATGTGGAATGGCCTCTGATAGGGTAGGAAAATCCTGTAACAAGACTGGAATAGAATGTGCTGGGTGGGTGGATTGGACAGGTCTTGCAGTGGGGTCTTTCACTGGGATATTATCCCTGTGGACGTGGGCTAGGTTTTTGGGTGGCATAGGGATGGACTAGGATGTTATGGAGGTTAGGAGGGCAATGGAACACCACTTTAGGAGGGGTTGCAAGAATCTTGAGCAGTATGTCTCTCATTTCTGGGCATGAGGACAGAAAATCAAAGCCTTGGTGAAGGATGCAATTTAGTTGTGTTTGGGGATATGGCACAGGAGATCTGTTTACAGGCTAGGTCTGTGGGGTAGTTTCTGTTTGTGAAGGCCTTTGTTAGATCCTCAGCATATTGGGAAAGGGAATTCTTGTCATTGCAGATACACTGGCCAGGCTGTAAGGGAAATTTTTTTATGTTGAAGGATGGCAACTGTCAAAGGTACTGTTGGTGGCTGGTAGGTTTAATATTGATGAAAGTGTGGATGCAGCCATCAGTGAGGTGGAGGTTGACATCCAGGAATGTGACATGGTTTGTTGAGGAAGACCAAGTAAAGAGGATGTAGGAGGAGTAATTCAGGTTCCAAAGGAAGATGGATAGTGTGTCCTCGTCCTGATTCCAGATCATAAAAATATCATCAACAAACCTGAACCTGGCCAGAGGCTTAAGGTTTTGGAATGCTAGAAAGGATTTCTCCAGACAGCCCATAAACAGGTTGGCATAGGAGGGTGCCAAGTGGGTGCCCATGGCTGTGCCACGGATTTGATGGTAAACTTACACTTCAAAGGAGAAGTAGTTGTTTGTTAGGATAAAGTTGGTGAGGATTATGGGGAATGAGGTATTGGGCTTGAATTCAGAGGGAAATTGAGAGACGTAGTGTTTAAGAGCGACAAGGCCATGCGCATGTGGGATGTTGCTGTAGAGGGAGATTGTATCCACTGAAAGTAGGGCTCCAGGAGGTAAAGGAGTGGGGATGGTGGAGAGTTGGTAAAGGAAGTGGTTGGATATGGGAGGATAGATTTTGGACAGTTGGTTGAAGGTGTTGGTCTACAAGGGCTGAAATTCTTTCGATAGGAGCACAGTAACAATCCCCAATTGGGCATACAGGATTATTTGATTCGTGGATTTTGTGGAACATGTAGAAGGTGGGTATATGGGGTGCTGTTGGAGCGAGGAGGGAGATGAATTCAGGGTAGAGTTTCTGGGAGGGGAAAGATGGTGGGTCCAAGTTGGAGGTGAGAAATTCTTGGAGGGTAACCAGGTGGTAGTTACGTGGGAGTGCAGGGGATCTCTGTTGTATGGTGGTATGAACTGGGAAAGGCAGGGAACAATATTGTGATTAGGTTGGCTATGGTCAGACAGATTGGTAGCAAAGTAGTGTTTCCATCATAGGGATTGGGAAAAGGAGAGTAGGTGTTTGACGAAACTAACATGATTGAATTTGGGGATAGGGCTGAAGGTAAGACCTTTGGATAAAATGGGAACTTCAGTGGGGTTGAAATTTTTTGTAGACAGTTTAACCACAGTGTTCTGGGGTTGTTTTGGCATTGAATGTTGTGGAGTGTTGGTAGGGCTTTTGGAAGAATGAGGTAGGTCCAAGAGGACAGCTAAGCAAGGTCTGTGGGTTAGTAGTTGTTCACAAGAAGGAACACAGTGGGTCAGATAAAAATTGGGTATAGGTTCTCCAAGATGTCAATAGGATGTCAGCAGTCTGGAAAATTTGTGGAGGTGATGTTTGGAGTGCTCCCCCAGTTGCTGGAGAGCAAAGGATTCAATCTGAGAGATAGGATGTAGGTATGATTCTTGAAATTTTCCCGGCGGACATAATATTCTATCATCTTTCGGGAGTGCACCCGGGACAGCGACAATTCTTCGTCCGATATTTCGGCTGCAAACCTTACAGCCATCTTCAAGGCGAGTCCAAGACTGAGTTCTCAGCGTCTGCACGTGCCTATTTATACAGTAAATCATGTGATGCAAAGCTACTGAGGATTAGACTGCGTATGCTCGAAGATATCACATTCGTAACTGCTGCGCTAGTCATAGATGAATATATACTTCAAAGATAAACATGTGAGCACACAAATAGAGCTGTTACGTATCCACAGTGCTTACAAATGATTAATTATTCATTTGTAAGCACTGTGGATATGTAACAGCTCTATTTATGTGCTCACATGTTTATCTTTGAAGTATATATTCATCTATGACTAGCGCAGCAGTTACGAATGTGATATCTTCGAGCATACGCAGTCTAATCCTCAGTAGCTTTGCATCACGTGATTTACTGTATAAATAGGCACGTGCAGACGCTGAGAACTCAGTCTTGGACTCGCCTTGAAGATGGCTGTAAGGTTTGCAGCCGAAATATCGGACGAAGAATTGTCGCTGTCCCGGGTGCACTCCCGAAAGATGATAGAATAGGATGTAGGTAGTTTGGGTTACACAATAATAGTATCTTATGGAGGGAGAGAAGGTAGCTGAGGGATTTATGAGCCATGGGAAGATGATTTTGTAGAACTAGGTTTGTGAGAGATAATGACTGGTGGAATCTGCTACTTTCTTCCATTTGCAACACTATATTACATTTACAACAATTTTTCTAGGCACTAGAGCCTTATGTATGGAAAGGCCAAGAGTATCACTGTCATTTGTAATTTATCTGTTTAAACACCCATACAGGCAAGGTTACAAACAAGTGACCATTCACTGTATAATGACTACTTACCACAATTACACCCACAGTTGGATGAGATTAATTGGTGGTAATTCAAAGTTAGTAAATAAAAAAATAAAAAAACCACCATGAGTGAGGGACAAAGAAAGCAGTGTTCCTTCAAATGTGTTGTTGTATTTGATAGTGCTTTCACTTTTAAACAGTTGAGTAAAAGATGAAAACCCTTTAAACTCAATGCTGAGGTGCTCTTCAACTATTAGAGAGTTTTGCAACACTGATACGAATTACACAGGGGAACACAGAAGCAGAGTTGAAGTTTGTGTTGTGCAGGGAGGCAGGCTTAGGTTATTCCATGCATTTACATTATTCATAATGCCAGAGTGGCTGAGTGGATCAAGCAACTGCCTAGTAAGCAGAAGTCTTGGGTTCAAATCCTTCTGTAGGTAGGAGAGAAGGGAAGAAAAAAAGGATGGGAACAGAAGGGGTAGGTAATTAATGTCCTAGGTCATGAGGATGGTGTTTGATGAGTGTGTAAGTTAGAGATACTGTATATTAGTATTGAGCCATAAAGGGTACATATAACCTAAGTGGACAGATCAAGCAGTAAAGAGAAGAAAAGATGAGTCAACCAAATGATGCTGAGCAGTGGAGGAGGGAGGTTGTCTAAAACATTTTTGATTAACAAGAAAAGATGGAAAGATATAGAGAAAAAAAATACACACCTATATCTCTATATCTTCCATCCCTTTTTTTCTTCCCTTCTCTCCTACCTTAAGAAGGAACTGTGTTCTGAAAGCTAGTTCTTTTTCGTCCTTTTCCTTTATTTATGTGACTATAGGTGGTACAGCACAAAGGTAAGTACTGGTTGGCCAAACTATCTCTTTTGAAAAATAATTTACCATCTCTGTGGAGAATTTCCATCATTAATCGATTATTTATTTATTTACTTTTACGTTCAAACTAGAATCATCATCATAGTATAAGATAAAGTTATTGAAACAATGTAACATTAACTGTGTCAATTGTAAACAAACTATATTTTATAAGTAATATAAGGGCCCTCAAATTTTAGTTCACATTTTTTAAATGCTGATCTTGCCGCACTATCTTGTTTCAGGTTTTGCAGATGAGTGTCCCCCTGGATGACAGTGACAGCTACAATGATCTGCAGCTGGACTTCAGCAGTAAAAACCATGCCTTCAGTCTAGACAATGTGAGCTACATAACAAAAGAAAATGGCGGAAGCATAGGTATGCCCATACTGTTATATTTTTCTCAAGTAATAAATACACTTGTGAAAGAAAACGTGTAGCCACACAGAATGGCTGACTGGCATTTATAACCACTACTAGTGACAGACATATTTAAAAGAGAACAAGTAATACAAACCTTCAGAACTGCCAGTTATGTAGGTGAAAGAGGAGAAATGTGTCGGGTAGACCCGCGTGTTATGAGGCTGAAGTGAGGTACCGCCCCACTGGTCTACCTGCCACTGAGGCTTCTGTTCTTTTCAATCTCAGGTTCCTCTCTCAGCAGTAGTGGAGGTACGTGCTGCCAGTTGACTCTGTGGGTGCTCTGATGCTCGTGCTCCCCCACCCCAGTGAATTTTTTGTGGGAAAGTAAAATATAATATAATATACAAATAAAAGAAGAAAAATTGTGAAAAATTAAAATCTGCATCTTGTAATCAAAGAGGAGACCGTGGTGACAGACTATCTTTTGCATTTTAAAGAAATAATAAGTTTTTTTAAATGAGTCCCCCAGTGGATAGCAATATTTAGCTCATTGCAAGTTATGAAATGGAATTTTACAATAATGAATTTTGGTCAGAAATGTAAGCTCTGCACAGAAATGTGGTTATAAGTCTCTAAACTGAAAAGTTATTTTAGTATTGGTGCAGAAGTTAAAGTGTGTTTCTCTTCCTGAAATACACACTTGGCAAATTGATCCCAGAGGCAATGAAATTAGATAACTTTAACTGTACCACTTTCTATGTGTACAGCAGAATGTTTTTTCTCTGCCCTTGCAAGGCGTAAACATTTGTGCTCAACACATAAGTCCGAGAGAAATCAAACGACTATTCTACCACTCGTGTTCACAAACGAGAAGCAAAATAGTTCAACCTCGACACTGTGACAAATATTTTCATCTGACAATCCACTGTTCTTAGGAATTCATTCTTTATGGCTTATCTGTAAAAATAGACATCACACCATTTATATATTTTCTAACACTATGGAGTAAAATTCATTGCCTCATCGTTTATGGGACAATCTCATGATGAAACCCAGAACATAGAGGACTTGGATGATAGGTGTACTACCTCTGTAGCATGCAGATTGTGGGAATATAGCCCAGTGGGGAGTCGTGCTTTGAATACCCGAGTTGTCGAGGTGACCAGTGGCCCAGAGTGGGAGTCCCCAGTTGGAGTCCCAGGGCAGCACAAATTTTCACTTGTCACCAGTAATTTGTTTCACTGAATAAAAACAACCAGAGTCATTCATTTTCTTTCACTTTCTTCCTAACTTTAAAAATAAAAAAATAGTTAATATTTAAATCTATCAGTATTGCTCATTCAAAAATGCAGTGAGTTGATTTTCAGAAGTACTAGTTTTCAAAATTCATGAAATGTGATGTAGTGCACCCACACTGAATTTCAAAATTTGGCACTTCTGATTTGCTTATTCTGATAGTAAGTTATTTAAATAAATCCATTGGAAATAGTCTAAAGTTACTCAGTTTCAGTAAGAGAACAGTAAAGAATTGACTTGTGCCCGCCATATTTACAGGCCAACAGAGTCCTGTGAGTTCCGATGCTGCCACGACGGTGCGTGCTTCCAGCATAGCTGGTGGAGTGCACCACAGGAATGAAAGTGACCTCGACATCCTTGGTCGGGAGTCTCCCCACATAACAAATCCTGTTTACCAAAGGTATGAAGAAGTACTGTTTTTTCTACAAATGTGTAGTGGTTGCTGAAGGACAAAAGTGAACATGATCAACTGGTTACTATTGTTGTTGTGTCAAAAGATGGGTCTGATGCAGCCTTCAACACTACCAAGTTCTGTGGAAGCCTCTTCATCTCTGAATAATAACAACAACCTACATACTTTTGAACCTGCTTGCTATATTCATCTCTTGGTCTCCTGCAAATTTTTACACCACACACTTCCCTAAAGTGCTAAAGAGACAATTCTTTGATGTCATAGAATATGTCCCACCAATTGATCACTTCTCTTAGTCGAGATATGCCAGAAATTTCTTTTCTGCCCAATTCTGTTTATTACTTCCTCAAACAGCCACAAATAATAGTGGTCCTATCATACTCCCCTGGGGCACTCCTGATGATACACTCATCCCTGATGAACACTCACCATCAAGAAAAACATACTGTTTTCTGTTACTTAGGAAGTTTTCCAGCCATTTCACCATGCTTGTATCTTCGTTAGCAGTCTGCAGTGTGGCACAACATCAAATGCCTTTTTGAAATTGAGAAAAACACAATCTGTCTGTTGCCTTTCATCCATGGCTTGCAAGATGTCATGTGAGAAAACGGCAAGCTGAGTTTCACATGAATGATGTTACCTAAACACATGCTGATTCATAGAAAGAAGCTTTTGTGTCGCATGGAAGTTTACTATATTTGAACTGAGAATATGCTCCAAAATTCTATAGAAAACTGATGTCAATGATATTGGCCTGTAATTATGTGGGTCAGTTCTCTTTCTTTTCTTATAAACAGGAGTCACCTGCACTTTTTCCAATCACTACAAACTTTGCACTGAATTAAAGATGCATCATAAATGCAAGCTAAGTAAGGGGCCAGTGCCGCAGACTACTCTTTGTAACATTTAACTGATATTCCATCTGGACCAGGAGACTTTTGTATTTATACTCCATTCACTCTGAAGTGGCGGCTCAAGGTCACGCAGCTGTATCCCCACTCTACCCCCCCCCCCCTCCCCTACTTCCTTGCCAGCACACTGCGCAGGCAGACCGTTTAGACAACGCACCAACAATAATAAGCACTGCCGGTTTTTAAAATTAATTTATCACATTTTAGTGACCTTCATTTCGTTCGTTGCGATATGTATATAATGTACATCACTCCTGAGGTTATTACCTGAAAATAATTACATTAATAAAGTGAAATAGATACGTAACTCACCAAACAGAAACTACGGTGGGCGGACATCAGCTTCACTATCTTCATCATCACTGGAAGTCTCGTCACTATTGTCACGTAGATTTATTAAAATCCTCTGAATTTGTTCACCTCTAAGTCCTTCCTTTGCAAAGTCTTCTTCCTGCAATTGCTCCGCATGGGCAACGCATTTCTGCCAATCTTCTATTGTGACGTTTTTAATGACGTCCTCCAGTAATTTTCTCGCATCTCTAATTTTAAATGTAGAATTCTTTTCTGCTACCTCTCGCTTTATTTGAGCCCATATCAGTTCAATGGGATTGTACTGACAGTGATAAGGAGGAAGCCATATTACTTCATGTCCCATTTCTGTAGCTAGATCATCAAGCTCATAAGGCCAAAAACTGCTGCTGTGTTGCCTGACAGTGCAAAGCAATTCGGCTATCATGTGTGTGGGATCATAAGGTATGCTTTTGTTTTGCAGCCATTCCAAAATATCGGCTTTCTTGAAACTTGAGTTGGGAATTTTTTCTGTAAGCATGGAATGATAGCTTGCATTGTCCATGACATTCACATATCCTTCTTCCAGGCTTCGAAGGAGATCAGTAAACCATTCCCTAAAGACTGTATTATTCATTTCTTGGTGGTAATCAACATCGCTTTTAGACTGGAACACCAATTCTGCTCCCTCTATGAAGCCACATTTGGCCGATCCGGCATGGCAGATTATCGGACGTGATCCTTTACCTAAAGGGACCTTTAGACCACCATTTCTTTTAGAATCCTGCCAGATAAAACTTTTAGAATGGTTTTGATTTACCCATGTTTCGTCAATGTAAATGATAGGACGAGGATGATCTTCATTCCTTATTTCAAGCATTTTTCTTAAAAATGAGGCTCTTGCGGCTACAACATCTTTTCTCTCCATCAAGAATCTTCGACCGTCATTAGCTCTTCTGTGTCTGAAGCCAAGTTTTCTCACAGTTTTATGCAAAGATGTAATACCTCCTGCATAGTCTATCTTTTAAAACATCTTTAAGTTTTTTAAGCGTTGGGTATTCACCATTATCGTAAAATTCTTGGACTGAGCGGCGGATTACGTTTTTTTGGAAATCGTCTAATTCTGTGACAGGCTTTTGGCGAGTAATGTTTTTTCTTGGAGATGAAAAGCTTGGCCTGAGGATATCTTCATTTTCGATTACACTTTTATGTGCTTCCTCACAGATGCGTTGCACTGTTCTTACCGACACCTGACAGGCTTCTGTGATTGTTTTTTGAGTATCTCTGAAAAAGTCGCAAACCTTTTCTTGGCAGTTTTCCAACGCTTTGAAAAAATTATACACTTTATACACAATATCCTTCGACTGACGCCTAATATCACTCAGACTCGACATTGTAAAAATTTAAATGTAAATGCAGAGAAACACTACCACACTGTTGTAGAACTGCAGAAGGGATGGAAGGCGCGCTGGGGAGAGGTGAAAAGGCACTGTGGAGGGGGTGATCACGTGACGTGCGGAGTGCCGGCCGAATGAGCTTGAGCCGCCTCATCAGAGTGAACGGAGTACAGCTCTCTCAGATGCTTGACTGAATGACAGTAAATTTGTGTGGTCAACCTGCATGAAAGATTTCTTAAAGGTTAAATTTAGAACTTTAGCTTTCCATTCACTTTCTTCTATTACTGCCCTGGAATGGTCAACGAATGACTGGATAGTGGGCTTTGACCCGCTTATTGATTTTACACTGAACCAGAATTTTTTCGGGTTCTTGGAGATATGTTTTGCTAAGGTATGGCTGTGGTAATTATTGTATGCTTCGTGCAACACAAATCTCTACTAACTTTATCTTGTCATCATTTGCATGTTCTTTTTTTGAACCGAGAGAGCAACAGTCTTTGTTTTCTCATTAGCCTTCTAACATTATTATTATACCATGGTGGATCTTTTCCATCCTTAATCGACTTTACAGGCACATATTTCTCTAACCCTTAATGTACAACGCATTTAAATTTAGTCCACAATTCCTCTAGATCCATTGTACTGGAACTAAACAGTGTGTATTATTTTTCTAAGTGTGATCCCAACAATTGCTTATCTGCTCTTTCTAACAAAAACACGCTCCTAGCCTTCTTGATTGGTTTATTAACTTTGGTCACCATTGACAATCTGATCAGTAACTCCTGGCTCTACACTGACATTGGTAATAAGGTCAGGCCAATTCCTAGCAATAAGGTCTAAAATATTTCTATTGCATGTGGGTTGCCAGTTTAACTGCTCAAGATAGTTTTTGGAAAATGTGTTCGGATGTAGCTCGCAAGACTGCTTATCTGTACTGCAAAAATGAAACTAGAGAGGTCCCAATCTACACTCTTAAGGTTCAAGTCGCCCCCAACTATTATTACATCGCCCGGATACCTACACACTACCTGGTGTAGACTTTCTTTGAGTGACTCTACAACTACTACATCAGCACTGGGGGGGGGGGGGGGGGGGCTGGTAAAAACACACAACTATTAACTTTACTTCTCTTGGACATGTTATATGTGCCCAGATAACTCCACAGTTACTGTTAACCTTGACCTCAGTGGAAACAATAACTTTGTCCACAGCGATGAACACACCCCCTCCAGTTGTTTCTGATCTGTCTTTCTGATATACATTCCACGCCTCACGAAATATTTCTGAACTTTCCACTTCATGATTTAGCCAGCTTTTGGTGTCTAAATCTATCTGAACACAGTAATTTCCACGCAGCAAGGCAAATTCAGTAACTTTGTTTTTAATGGTAGAATTTTGATAGTAATTTTTTTTCTCTGAGTGCAGCCTGAATTCACTGTCTGAATGTGGACTGGTGAGTGTGCATCAGATTTAAAAAAAAAAAAAAAAAAAAAAACACCATCATGATGTACACTCCAAAAGTACAGTTCCCTTACTGTACCAAAGTCATATCTTGATTTCAACCTCTCTCTCTCTCTCTCTCTCTCTCTCTCTCTCTCTCTCTCTCTCTCTCTCTCTCTGGTTTAAGACCCCCTGCCACCTGTAAGAGTCTGTCCTTTCATACAATAATAACACTACATCTTGGATTTTATGTTTCTGCTGTAGTGCTTTGTGATACAAACTACCATCTCATTCAAAGACTGGGGTTAAACATCATATTACTACATTTATCTCTTATTAATTGCACTACATCTTGGATTTTGCGTTTCTGCTGTAGTGCTTTATGATACAAACTGCCATGTCATTCAAAGACTGGGTTTAAACATCATATTAGTACATTTATCTCTTATTAATTGCACGTTTTTATGAAGGATTCTAAAGTCTTTGAAGTGTCCTGTTACTTTTAGCAATGGTTCATGACGAATAGGTGAATTTTTAATAATATACCTACAGTGTAACATAGGAATTTAATAAATTATCAGTAGAACACAGTTTTAAAAGAGGATAGTTTACATAAAAAGTGAAGTGGTTTCCTTTTTAATTAATTTTTATAATACATAATACATGATGCTAGCTGAACTATCTCAAAAGTAAATTGCCCTTTTTTCTTCTTTTCTAGGTCTGATGAAAGTCACATGAATGCCAGTGCTACAAATGAGAATGTGACTTTCAGAGAGAAGAAAGATTATTCACATTTAGGCTTTACATATTTAGGGGATAGATCTCCAGTAGAAACAACAACAGAACTGTGATTTTAATACATGTTGAAAAAATTTACTGCTTCGTTTGCAGCTAATAACTCAAAAAATTGCTGTCTTTTTGTTGTCCATTAATAACTGCCTTTCAGGCCATAGGAAAGAGTGACAGTGCATCCTAAGAGAAAATGATATTCATTTTCAGTTTACTGTTGATGCCATGCACACATTTTTGCACAATCTGTGCAAAAGACCATGTCACAGATCTTAATAGTGGATGTGTACTGTGCTCTGTTCGACAATGATCAATGCTCAAATACTCAGAGACTAGACTGTGCAAATGCTGCATCTGTAAAATAAGAACTAATAATACAAAATTACCTACAAATTGTTTGATGTCACAGAGACTCCATAAAACAAGACACTGTATGTATTAAGAGTAACAATTAATGGCTGTGCTCTGTCAATATACTACATCATTTGGCATAAGAGAAAATTGTGTAAAAGATGTTGGACTATAACTGTGTGAAAGGACTGTATGTTTTGGATGTTTCTGTATGGAAAATATTTGGAAGCAGTTACCATTTATTGGTGATAGTACAGCAGTGGCAGTTGTATGGGAAAATTTTTATTTAAGGCTTCAATTTCTACTGTGGTAAGACACTAAAAATTGAGCATCTTTGAACTGTTAAGAATTTTTTTAAGGCACAGTTGCAGCATTTTTTTCTGATGTGTGTGCCAACTATTTTGTGCCGAGTCTTGTACAAATATGTGTACAGTTTCTTCTATATAAATGTTGCATACTGTCATTGGCAGTGTTATGTATATAATTATAAATGTATAGGTCAGATATGGCTCATAAGTCTTCCAACATGTTTTGAAAAATAAGTTACTTGTATTATAGATCTGAATCATTGCTCATTGTCCATTCTTGTCATGGCTGTTAATTTATGGAAATCAGAGTTGTATGTGGAGTGTCAGAAATGTGCAAACAGATCACTGTGGTTACCACCACCTACTTATATTGAAATGTATGTATGTGTGTGTGTGTATTAAGATATAATACTTTTGAAAGTTAGTTGTTGTGAAAGAAATCATCGGACCTGAGAAATTAAGGCATATAAATATATATATTTTTTTAGGAAACTATTTGTATAAGGAGTAACTGTTGTAAATATATAAATAATTTACATGTTGATGTTAATGTAACAAATTTTATTTATTTATTGTTTTTTCTTCAAAATTATAAATTGTGCATACATGTAACATTAAAAGGAATTATGGTACTTAAATGCAAATGAAATGTCTATCATTGCTTATATTATCATTTCATCATGAGATACATTTCAGATTATAAACTGCTATGCAGAATACATTCCATTTCACTGTTAATAATTTATACTGATTAAATATTATTTTTAATAAAAACACTGTTTAGTTTTTGTTTAAATTTACTTTTACTATAAAGATAATTTTGGACATGCACACACAGGATTCCAAAGATACCTTTATTTATTTTATAGCAACTGTTACATGCTGATACGGTGGGCGTCATGTGCGCTAGTCTTTTAGGCCAACTTTAAATGTCAATAATGTCAATTTACTGTAAAGAGGCTCACTGAGCTGCTGACAGGCATGAAAATAGATAATCACATTCAAAGAAGTTAATTTTTTGGCCATGGCTTTCATCAGAAAAAGATACATATACATTCACTCAATCACTCAAACAACTATACACACACAACTATCATGGAGTGGCCAGACACTGTACACTGTAAACATCTAATACAAAATGTCTACATGTGGTGTGTACATAACTGTGTTCTTGTGTTATGTGTGCCAGCTCCAAAGATTATCAACAAAACTGCTAGAACATCTAACCATAACCTCACTGGCACCAACAACACAAAACAACAAAAAAGTAATGCGTCTGTAACTGTTAAATGCACCCGATGATGGCAGCTTGCTGCAAAAATGTGTCATGCTAATAAAAATATTAGTATAAAGTGACTGCTGCAGTATAAATTATTAAATTAAAAAAATCAGTTTCCTGTTTACACCAGAGAAAATAGTACAGAACCTGGGTATTCTCAACTGTCAAAGTGGAAAGACAGTAGCTCTCAGGAAATGTATTGTTTTGTTGCTACTTGCCTTCTAATGGTGCAAGTTAATAAGTTAGAATTAAGTGATTATTGGTCCAGAGATACACTTCAGAACACACCAGTTTTCAGCGAAATTACGTTACTAGACCGCTTTTTTATACTTTTGGGAATGCTACACTTCAATGATAACTCTGGGAATACCAGAAGTGACAGTCTGTTTAAAATAAGGACAATTGACGAAATTCATGAGACCTTTTGCAATGCATTTCATCCACATTGCAAGCTCTGAATAGATGAAAGTCTCTTGCTGTTCAATATAGTGTTTTTAAGCAAAATGTTCTCTCAAAGCAAAGTAGATTTGCTTTAGACATTTGTACTGTGCGACTGTCAGAGTGGGTACATTTTGGATTTCATTGTATATACAGGCTCTACAACAGAAACTGAGTTCCACAATTGAGGTAAAAGTGGCGATGTAGTGGCAATTCATAAGGGATTGTATCTGGAAAAGGGTCATATTCTGCTTGTCGATAATTGGTACTCCAGTCCGGACCTGTTCCTGTGGCTTCACAACCAAGGAACAACTGCATGTGGCACTGTTTATAAGAAAAGGTACAACATGCTAAAACTGCAGAAGAAATGAAAATGAGCAGAAACTGAGTTTATGTCCACTGACAAGATTCTTGCTACTGAGTGGTGCGATAAGAGAGAGGTGTTGATGTTACCCGCATGTCACACATCACAAATGGTTGAAACAGAGAAGACTGAGAAAAGAAATAATTGTGAAAAAGTAAGGAAACCACAATGTATTGTAGATTACAATTAGAGTATGGGTTCAGCTGACCATTGTGACATGTTACTGAGGTCAGTGGTATCAGTCCCTAAGGTTGTGAAATGGTACAACAAATATTTTTTTCATATTCAGGATTTGTGTATTTTAAATGCTCATGAACTGCACGGGTCAGTAATAGGGCAAAAAAATGGCACTCCCAGAGTTTCACTTTTCTCTTGTAAGGGAGATTGTAGAAAAATATGTCACTGAACAGAAAAAAGCTCATAGGGCAAGGTACTATGATGATGAGAATCCTCTGCATTTCACAGGGAGACATTTTCCAGATTTTATTGTGAATGAACATTTGCAGAAAAGTACATTAATGTGCAGATGTGTCGTTTGCATGAAACAGAAAGTGCACTGAGAAACTAGATACCAATTAAAAACTTGCAATGTTCCATTTTGTGTTGTAGGTACCCTGCTTTGAGACCAATCACACAAAGTAGCATTACTAATAATTGGGAACCAAATAAGAGAGAATTTATTGACACTCTGAATGAATTACTAAGAATAGAAAGAACAAGAACTAAAGAAGCAATAAATAAATGTATAAATAAATAAAAAAATAAAGATATATATATATTAGGGATGGGTAGAACCCTAATTTTACCAAATCGAATCCGAATACCAAATCTTAAATAAAACATTTGCCGAATACCGAACCCGAATCGAATCTTCCGAATCTTGAACCCAAATAATCTGTCAACTCAAGTACATGTATTTAAAAAGAATTAGTACTCTATCACAGCCAGTGATGAAGATAAAGCCTTCTGGGATGAACCCAGATGACAATATTAACAGTAAAATTTAAGAAATTAAACTTTCATTTAGATTTTTATTTTAAATCTTTAAGATTTTTATATACCCCTTACCCTTAAAAGAAATTTGTATGAAACACTTCGATATATATGTTGTTGAGATGGTCTAAAAGATTATAAAAACTTTCTTCACTATACTACAAAATGTTTCATTTTGAAATAAAAAATAATGAAAGGAAAGGATTACGAATTGTTTTTCTTTTTTCAAAGGGGCGGACTCAAAAATAAAAACCTGAAAATATGAGTAGATATTTGGAAATTCAGTAATAGATTCTTAAAAATTAGGATGTGTAAATGTTAAATAATTTTATAGTGACATATCAGGCATTTCATGAATGACGGACAGAACATTCAGACACATAGAAAACCGCGTTTATTCGACGTGTGTGTACTTGTTATTGCCATGAAGACATTTCAGAACTGTGAAAAGATTGTGCATTCCAGAGGGTTAAGCAAGGGTATTTTGCAGATTTATTTATTCTTTCAAACATTTAAGATCACGTAACTAGTTTGCACAGAATTTTTATTCGTACAAGATTTAAAAATCACTACTAGAAGTCACTTGCCGTGCTTCATTTCTAACTATTCCCATTCAGCATAAGAATAATACAAATGTAAACATTAACGTGATACGTGTATTCTTCAGCGTTTGCCGTTGTCTTTATGGTTCGTTAGGCGGACGGAATATAAATATGGTAACAGCTAACACGGAAGATTACATGGCGTAATGTTCATTCGTAACTGAAGGTTTCCATATAACACTTTAGATTCTGGATTCGGTAGTATTCGGCCATTATGCGCCAAATCTCGAATCCGAAACCAGTGTGCTAGATTCGGCGAATAATGGATTCTGCCGAACCACTCGGACACAACCCTAATATATATACATACGTAAAAAATAGATGAAGTACACTTACTATTCCTTACGTCTATTTTTTACGTATATTTTTCCTGTTAGGAATTTTTCCTCTATAATTTTCGTATATATATATATATATATATATATATATATATATATATATATATATATATATATATATATATATAGAGGAAAAATTCCTAACAGGAAAAATATACGTAAAAAATAGATGAAGTACACTTACCAGGCGAAGGGGCACAGGCAGTAATAGCAACAAATAAACACACAGACACGCACACACACACACAAAAATGCTAGCTTTCGCAGCCTAGCTGCTTCATCAGGCAGAAGGGAAGGAGAGGGAAAAGGAAATGGAAATGATGAGGGTTTCACAGTTCTACAGTATGTCTGCCTAAGTGTACTTGTGTCTGTGTAAATGTGTGGGTGTATGTGCATTTATTTACCCTCCATTTTTTCCCCCAAGGTAAGTCTTTCCTGTCCCGGGATTGGAATGGCTCCTTACCCCCTTCCTAAAACCCTCATCATTTCCTTTTCCCTCTCCTTCCCTTCTGCCTGATGAAGCAGCTAGGCTGCCTTACCAGGCGAAGGGGCACAGGCAGTAATAGCAACAAATAAACACACAGACACACACACACACACACACACACACACACACACCCACACACACACAAAAAAAAAAAAAAAAATATATATATATATATATATATATATATATATATATATATATATATATATATATATATATATATATTGAACTTCTTTGCTTTCTACAGTTCTACAGTATGTCTGCCTAAGTGTACTTGTGTCTGTGTAAATGTGTGGGTGTATGTGCATTTATTTACCTTCCATTTTTTCCCCCAAGGTAAGTCTTTCCTGTCCCGGGATTGGAATGGCTCCTTACCCCCTTCCTTAAATCCCTCATCATTTCCTTTTCCCTCTCCTTCCCTTCTGCCTGATGAAGCAGCTAGGCTGCGAAAGCTAGCATTTTTGAGTGTGTGTGTGTCTGTGTGTTTATTTGTTGCTATTACTGCCTGTGCCCCTTCGCCTGGTAAGTGTTCATCTATTTTTTACGTATATATATATATATATATATATATATATATATATATATATATATATATATACGTAAAAAATAGATGAAGAACACTTACCAGGCGAAGGGGCACAGGCAGTAATAGCAACAAATAAACACACAGACACACACACACTCAAAAATGCTAGCTTTCGCAGCCTAGCTGCTTCATCAGGCAGAAGGGAAGGAGAGGGAAAAGGAAATGATGAGGGATTTAAGGAAGGGGGTAAGGAGCCATTCCAATCCCGGGACAGGAAAGACTTACCTTGGGGGAAAAAATGGAAGGTAAATAAATGCACATACACCCACACATTTACACAGACACAAGTACACATAGGCAGACATACTGTAGAACTGTAGAAAGCAAAGAAGTTAGAAGTTAACTTCTAACCTCTTTGCCCTCCACAGCTCCACAGCACGTCCGCCCAAGCGCATCTGTGTCTGTGCAAATGTGTGGGTGCACGTGCACCCACTCACCCTCCACTTCCTCCCCCAAGGCAAGTCCCCCCCGTCCCGGGACCGGAACGGCCCCCCACCCCCCTTCGCGAGTGATGGTCCAAAGCCCAGATAAAAAAAAAAAAGGAAAATTTTTATGAAAACTGATTTTTTGTAGGTCTACATTAGCCTGTACACAAATATCCATGTACACAAACATCCCAACAGCAGAAAATATCACCATAATAGAAAGACATCTGCAACTACAGTATTACATGTCCAAAACAAACATACAGGAAGTAACAACCATACTGAAACTCATCACTGAACAAAATTACTTCACTTTCAACAAAAAATTCTACTCCCAACAGGAAGTATTGCCCATGGGATCCTCAATCAGTGGCCTTCTAGCACACATATTCTTGAACCACATAGAAAACGAAATATTCAACAAAAATTGTCAAACCAAAACAATACAACATAAAATATTGGTATAGATATGTGGATAATATAATATGCCTGATAGATGAACCACACTCCCACATATAAGATCTTCACAATGACATAAACACCATACACCCACAAATACAGTTGTAGTGGTACAGTGTACCCTCTGCCATGCACCTTACGGTGAATTGCGGAGTATGTATGTAGATGTAGACAGTTCACTATTGGACCACAAGCAGATGGAAAAACTAAAATTCTTAGATCTCACCATTCATAACAGAAACAACAAACATGAATTCACAATCTATAGGAAGCCCACAATGACCAGCACCGTGATTCACAACCAGTCCAGTCATTGAATAACCCAGAAGGAAGCAAGTTTCAGATTTCTACTACACCGATTAATCAGAATACCAATGAGCAAACAAGACTACACAGAAGAACTATTCACAATTAAACAAATTGCACAAGAAAATGGGTATGACACTATAACAGTGGACGGAATACACAGAAAATTACAAAAACAAGTAACACACAGCCAAGAAAATCCCACACACAGAGATGAAACACTGCACACAACATACAAACACACAGTAAGAAACAAATGGCATGTCATGACTTACAACAACAAAATCACACACAGAGTGGGCAACATACTTAAGAAACAATGGCTGAACATAGGATACAAAACCAACAAAACAATACAGAATAGACTAGGGAAACCTTCTACCAACACTGACAAGTACAGCCAATCAGGAATTTATCAGCTTACTTGCAATAACTGTCAATCTGTGCATGTGGGTCAGACATGCAGAAATTTCAAAACAAGATACACTGAACATCTCAGACCACTAAAAAGTAGCAGCTGTCACTCAACATTTGCTGAAAATTTAATAAAACAGAATCACACCCCAACAAACTTAGAAACTGACCTACAAATCCTCAAAACCAGCAACAGTTTATTCCAAAAACTAACAATAGAAGAAAATTATCACATCCAAAAAGCAATAGCCCAAGGTAAGAAAGTACCAAATGAAAACATGTCAGTATGGAACAAAATACTCTTTGAGGCCATAAAAGAAGATTAAAAATAAATCCCACCACCACATTACAACTGAATCCCTCCCCCCCTCAGACTCACACATACAGTATTCTCTCTGTATCTCTAACACACATACACACAACAAAAACATACACAAATATATACCCACAAAATAATGCCAGTATCAAAACCATTCAAAAATCGTGCTCCACATCATAGACATGCTACCCAAACAAATGCAACACAATACAGCCACCACAACAAGAAAAATGGTGATGTAAACAGTGCTGTTTCACATCAAAAATCACACTGAAGACCATAAAATGTAAGAACACGCCACAAACAAACAAGCAGCAACACTACAGCTCAAATGTAAGTAAGCCAAAACAGCCACATAGAAATAATTTCAGTACAATTTCTAGGCTAATGTAGGCCTACAAAAAAATCTGTCAGTTTTTGTAAACAAAACGTCTTTTTGTTTGCATATGACAGGATGTCAAAACCTGTCATTTCACAATTAATGCAGATGAAAATCCTGTGAATGACACAATGTACGTAAATTAGGCCTAAAACATCTAACAAAATTGTCAAACAAAACAACTTGTCCAAATTATTGTATAACCTAAATATCTAAAATGTTATTATAGAAAATAAACACCAGAAGCCCACGAAAGATGGCACAATAAGTGCCAAAACTAGTTTGACTATTTAAAAAAAAAAGCAAAAAAAGTGTCTTGCATAAGGCAGAATCAACCACAAATCTAATACTGCAAGTACAAAAAAGACAAGAGTTGCACTATCACAAGATGATGTTCACATAAAATGTCTTCAAAATCTGTGACGTTTGAGTGGGAAAATACATCAAAATTTAACGTGGACTGGCCCATACTGTAAGCAGTTTAAATGAACATAAAGTGTGTCTAATAAGATATCAGCAGATTGAAAGCCATGTAACAAGTATGCAGATAGATTTTGTGATGGTGATCACATTCATAACGCGAAACAGACACAATCACTGGCACCAGGAAAATTCAGCACAGGGCAAAGGACTGTGAGCGGCAGCAAAGTTGACACTAGCACTGTTCCTGACAACCTTCTGGGCAGGATTTGGAGTAATCATCTGCTGCCCCAGGTAAAGGCCATCATTGCTACACAGTTTGAATTGTCTCTTAACACAGTTGCAGAAGTTGCTGACCTCATTCTGATTGCCAGAACTGTTCTCGACAAATACTCAGTGCCACTATTTTGGGACTTCAACCACTCTCTTCATGGATTGACAATATTTAGTCATTGATTGTGCAAAGGCCTACACACAGATCTCAGATGCACCAGAAGACATTCCCAAGACAGCTATAATAATGCCATTTGGATTGTTTGAGTCAAATTTTATGACATTCGGACTGCTAAATGCCACACAAATGTGGCAGCAGTTTATAGATAACATCTTGCATGGACTGCCCTTGTGGTTTGCTTATTTGGATGATGTGTTGGTCTTCTCAGAATGTTGTATTTTTATTGACGCCACTTACCACGTACTGTCGAGCAACAAGTGCCATTAAACACAGCACTGGATGTTGCAAAGGTACGTGGCAACACTCCTTATAAATGGAATGAGTGCATGGACGCAGTGTTCAAGGCAACAAAACACAGCCTTGACCTGGCTGCCCTTCTCACCCACTCGAAACTTGAGGCTCCTCTCACCTTTGTTGTCAACACAAGCCAGACATGTTGGTGCAGCACCACAACAATGGGTGGATGATGCATGGCAGCTGCTGGCATTTTTCTCACATAAAGTGACGCCTTCACAATAGCACTGGAGCACGTGTGATAGCTTTTGGCCATCTACCAATCCATCAAACATTTCAGGTCACAGGACAAGGCACGGAGTCTCACAGTTTATACAGATCACAAGCCATTGGTATACGCATTTCAGAAAAAAACAGTGACAAGTGCTCCCTCTGACAATATTCTCAACTTGAGTATATCAGCTAATTCACTAAAGACTTGCAACACATCTCTGGAATAACTAACTCGGTTGCCGACTGCTTGTCCAGAATATCTAGTATCACACAGCCATTCAACGTAACAGAACTAGTGATTGCTCAGCAAGAGCTGAATTACAAGCAATATTACAAGACAACAATATTTCATTAAAATTACAAATGGTTGACATTGTGGGAGAAACCAGCGAGGTCTACTGTGATGTACAGCATGGAAGATGACAAACTTTTGTACCAACTGCATTTCACCCAGTAGTGTTTGACAACTTACATAATCTGTGTCACCCTGGGGTGCATGCAATGACAAAGCTAGTGTTACACAGGTTTGCGTGGCTGAACATGGACAGAGATTGTTGTCAGTGGACTCGTGCCTGCACACATTGTCAGTTATGTCACCCAACATGTGTACACCCCAATTGGGAAATTTCCAAATGGCAGTGAACATTTTGCTCATATTCACCTAGACATGGTAGGGCCTCTGCCTCCATCAGATAGCCATCGCTATCTAATGGCAATGATTGACCGGTACATGCTCTAATGTTGTTACACACCGTTAGAACCACATTTTACATAAATAAAAGTTATACATCACCTTGCAATCGATGTTCAGTGGTATCTCCAGTAGTTTGAACAGCTTCAATAACTTCAATAGTTCGCCTGCCTGTACCAAATTATAAAAGACAGTGGGTACTTAATTGTCTAGGATCACAAATATGTCACATTTTGTTTTATATTATGTATTCATTTTTGTTGAAGACACACACAAACAAATACTGACATTTTTAATGAAGCAATAAATGACTGTACCATGACTTATAACAGTGTAAATTAACATAAGACTGCGCTAAATAAAGACTAGAGTAAGACTTCAAATAAGACTGACTGTGTTCGTGCCGATTCACGCATATTAATACAATCCGATTTTCAAGAACATTCTAGAACCAGGAAGCTACAACATAACATATTAAATAGTCTGTTCATGAAACATAAATGAATTTTTCATCAAGAAAATATACACAAAATTATGACAAATGAAATAATAGGATTTTTGTATGAAAACAAAACGGAAATTAAGATCGTAAGTAATTTACAATTAGAGCAGTAATTGCATTTGTTGACATTATTTAAAATTGTCAAATTAAAGTAATTATACAGTTTTAAAGTAATCTGAGCTTCAGAAACAAATCAGTACATTGTAAAGGACATCAGATAATGTTAGTTGGAAATATAATTAGCAAAAACATTGCTGTGTAATATTAACCCTCCGTTACACGCACCATGGACTGTGAGTCCGCAGTTTTATCTTTCCATCAACAATCAGTTATAAATTCAAGATTTCCATTAGCAGCTTTGTCTACCTTCCTCTGCTTCCGTAACGAATTATTGGCAACAATTGAAGTTAGTCATTATTGCCAGAAGCAGAAGTCTCGTGAGGTGCAGAGTGTCAGTCCGCGTGCGAGCATTCGTGTGGCGCAGTTCTATCACCAGTTCTTTTACGATGTTTTATTACATGTTACGTTTCTGCCAGATTTGGATACGCATTTCACCAATCTTTTGACAATATCATGAGGTGTGTTATCACAGAGATAAGGCCCATCCACTTGCTTTCCACAGTATATTTCTAAATGGCTGGTATAGAACATCCTTGCATCTGTAAATGCAAACATATTACCATATTTTGCCGGTTTTTATGGCATGTATTGTATAAACCCACATCTGCCCCTGAATGCATCCAGCATTTCATCTACTGTAACTAGTTCTGATAAACTGTAATGTTTCTTGCAGTTTTCATTGAACTAATATATCAAGAATCGGACAGCAGCAATTTTTTCTGTTTCCTTCCGATGAGCTCTGTTTCTGATGTCATCAAATCTCTGTGTGAAAACTACAGAACCATCAGTTTGATAAGTCATGGTTGCAAAATATTAACACGAATTATATACAGAAGGAGGGAAAATCTGGTAGAAGCTGACCTCAGGGAAGATCAGTTTGGGTTCAGGAGAAATGTAGGAACACGGGAGGCAATACTCACTTTACGGCTTATCCTAGAAGATAGATTAAGAAAAGGCAAACCCACATTTCTAGCTTTTGTAGATTTGGAGAAGGTTTTTGACAATGTTGATTGGAATAAACTCTTTCAAGTTCTGAAGCAAGCAGGAGTGAAATATAGGGAGCGTAAGGTTATTTACAACTTGTACAAAAACCAGACAGCAGTTGTCAGAGTTGAAGGGCATGAAAGGTATGCAGTGGTTGGAAAGGGAGTGAGACAGGGTTGTAGTCTTTCTCCATTGTTATTCAATTTGTACATTGAGCAAGCTATGAAGGAAAGCAAGGAGAAATTTGGAGAAGGAATTAAAGTTCAGGGTGAAGAATTAGAAACATTGCGTTTTGCCGACGACATAGTAATTCTGTCAGATACAGCAAAGGACCTGGAAGACCAATTGAACGGAATGGACAGTGTGCTGAAAGGTGCATATAAGGTGAAGATTAACAAGAACAAAACTAGGGTAATGGAATGCAGTGTAAGAAAATCAGGTGATGCTGAAGGAATTAGATTGGGAAACGAAGCAATAAAGGAGGTAGATGAGTTTTGTTACTTGGGCAGTAAAATAACAAATGATGGTCACAGTACAGAGGATATAAAATGCAGAATGGCAATGGGTAGAAAAGCGTTCTTGAAAAAGAGAAATTTGTTAACATCGAATATTGATTTAAGCCTAAGGAAGTCTTTTCTGAAAGCATTTGTATGGAGTGTTGCATTGTATGGGAGTGAGACATGGACGATAAACAGTGCGGACAGGAAGATGATTGAGGCTTTTGAAATATGGTGCTACAGAAGAATGCTGAAGATTAGGTGGGTGGATCGAGTAACTAATGAGGAGGTACTGAACAGAATTGGGGAGAAAAGAAATTTCTGGCATACCTTGACTAAAAGAAGGGATAGATTGGTAGGACACATTCTTAGACATCAAGGAATGGTGAATTTAGCATTGGAGGGAAGTGTGTGGGGTAAAAATCACAGAGGAAGACCAAGAGATGGATACAGTAAGCATATTCAGAGAGATGTAGGGTGCCGTTCTTATGTGGAGATGAAGTGGCTTGCTCAGGATAGGGTATTGTGGACAGCTGCATCAAACCAGTCTCCGGACTGAAGACCACAACAACAACTAAATATTGCTGGAATCAATGGATACATAATTTACAAGAGCAATTTGGATTCAACAATTCCCAGAAAAGACTATCTAAAAGTTCTTGCCAAAGAATTGTTGCATGATTATATAGCAATAAAGGTCAATCATCTAAGTACTCCAGTGAACATCAAGAATCGTATTAAAATGTTTTAATAGATTTTAAGTAATTACAGTTTATTCTACCGATACTCAGCTTTTCAACATAACGATGTTGCTGCAACATTATTCTCCTGGGGCGTCATAGTAGGAATAAATACTCATAGATACAATTTTTCCCTTCTTCTTTAATTTGAAATCAAACTCCTTCTCCACCAAAACATTACAAATTCAAAACAATGCAAGAGAACTTAGCTGACAGTACTTCCATTTAAAACAACAGACTGACATAGCTTCCAGAGCACCTGACAAACGACTAAAACTCGCACTCCCCCATGCAAGGTGGTGAGGCCAATATATAACATCGGCAATAATGATGTTACGTTATCCATTGTTCATAACAATTGAATATAGTAATTTACAATTAATGAACACAACAGTAAAACATTTCATGTATCCAAAAAAATCACAATATAAAATGAAAACTATACATACAATAATTTTACAAGCCACATATTGTTTTAAGACTTAATCACGCTACTTTTTGTTTGACAACAAACCAAACTGTTAAATGTCAATTAGTTAGTTAACGAGTACATCATACATGTTCCTAACATATATTGAACTATCAATTATCTTGGCAATTCTCAAAATAAGTTCAAAATCTCATGTCTCTGTCCAACACTGATTCCTAGACTGGCTATTTCGTTTGTAACTTCACACGCAACATGTATCACTATTGAACCACACGACTCCGGATCCGACGCAGACGGTATCGTAGGATGACATTGAGATGAGAGGACCAGGCAGACGTATCATACGATAACATTGAGATGAGAGGGCCAGCAGTAACGTCACAGTATCAAGGAAATTTTGGGATTACCAACAGCTGAAGCTCCACAAACAACAGATCAAGGAAGATGCAACTTCTGTGATAGGGGGAAAAAAACCAGACCGATGAGATTTTCCTGCAGTGTGAGCAATAAATTTGTATGCCTGGAACATGTCGGTGCATATCTGTGCAGTGAGTGCAGTGAAAAAGGCAAACACCATGAGTGATTTACTCGAATTGACAGTGAGGCTGTAAACTATAGTTTTCTGAACTAATTTACTTAAGATAATTGTTGGTTAATATTCATTTACAAAAACAGTGGAAAAAACTGAATGAACCTAAATTTCTGTGAGTATAATAAACGTTCTTATTGGTTTACGGGTAAATGATAAGTTAAAATATTTTATGTACACTACTGATGCTGAAATACATTATGTTTACGGATTGTTTTATTTATGTTATTCAGACTTGAATATATTATATTTCCCAACTATAACCTTAGAATTGTTCATGAAAATGGTATTAAAGGCGATGCGGACTCTCAGTCCGCGCGCGTGTAATGGAGGTAAAAAAATCGCGCATGTAGTGGAGGGTTAATGCTATGATTTTTACAAACATAAACAATTTAATGAAATAATATAAAATAACTTTTCACAGATGCAACTAAACAGTCTTGTATCATATTGCAATGTTTTATGATTAGACTAGTGGTTATGCATAAGACAAGTCACATTACTGAGCGGTATCATAAGGTTCATATATCCAAACAAACGGAATTTTATAGGGTATATACATTACAATGTGTTGGCCTGAAGCAGTACCCATCAGTGACATTTCTGCAGAAACAGTAGCAACAGCTTTCACTTCAACATGGCTCACCAGATTTGGTTGTCCTCTTCACGTAACGACCAATAGGGGGAGGCAGTTCGAGTCAGAATTTTTCACCCAGCTAGCGAAGTTCCATCGTTACATGCACCACAAGACCCAGCTAGTAACAGCATGCTGGAAAGGTGGTATCACACATTGAAGCTGCACTGCCACAGGACCACATGGATTTTTGCACTGTCCATTGTTTTATTTAGTCTGAGGACATTGAGGCCTCATCAGCAGAGCTTGTATGTGGAGAATCACTGCTTTTGCCAGGGGAATTCAATAAAGTCACAAAGATATGTGAGACTGACAATCAGCAACTTTCCTAAACACCCTACGTGAAACATTGGACCATGTGAAGCCAGTGAGAGCTCTATGCATGATAAGGACTTGGACACATGTTCTCACGTTACGGTTCACACATACACATTCAAACTGACACTGCAGTCACCCTACACAGGGCCACATTGCGATTTGCACAGGAGTGTGCATATTATGGAAATTCTCGCTAATGGCAAGCAAACCAAGGTTTCCATCAGTAGGGTTGAGTTGGCCTATGTGCTTGAAGAGGTGCCACCTGCTCATACAAAAATGCAAGAGAAGAGACAGAAGAGTCAACACTCCAACCACCCACTTCACCTCCACCTCAACTACTTTAAGAAGAACCAAGATGTACTATTCATTTTGGAAGACATGTTCATTTCCCTGGTCAATACCATGAAGATCTATCATGCTCTGCTCTCAACAAGGGGGCTCCTATGGTGACTGTTACTTGCTGATACTGTGGTGTCACATGCATTAGTCTTTTGTGGCAACTTTAAATGTCGTGCGCGAAGACAGATGTGTATCGCCTGAAGCTGAGCATTTTCACCACTTGGCATGCTGGGATTCATCTACATACTGTTGCGACACATCCTTATTCCTTGAATATATGTAATAATTTATTAATGTATTATTTATTATTTCATATGTTAAGAACAGAGCTAGCAACAGATGTAACTGTGAACTTATTTCTCATTAATTAAGACAAATGAACCTAGTTAAGTTACATCTCCTGTTTATTTTACCAAGTATTAAGCACAGAAGTTATAAACACATCTAACCATTTCATCAATTCCATGTTCTACAGATCTACATCCACGCTCCACACCCGATGGTGTGTGGCTGAGGGTACCTTGATTATCACTATCAGTACTCCCTCCAATTAGTCACATATTGTTTGCGGAAAGAAAGATTGTCGGTATGCCTCTGATTTTATCTACATGATTTCTTCACGAGATATATGTAGGAGGGAGCAATATACTGCTAGACTCCTCGGTAGAGGTATGGTCTCGAAACTTTGACAAAAGCCCGTACCGAGTGACAGAGTGTCTCTCCTACAGAGTCTTCCACTGAAGTTTATTGATCATCTTCGTAATGCTTTCATGATTACCAAATGATCCTGTAATAATGTGCGCTGCTCTCCGTTGGATCTTTTCTACTTCCTCTATCAACCCCAACTTGTATGGATCCCACATCATGAGCATAATTCAAGCTGCGGGCGAACAAGTGTACTGTAACCTGCTTCCTTTGTTTTCAGACTGCATTTCCTTGGGATTCTTCCAATGAATCTAAGTCTGGCATCTGCTTTACCGACGACTGATTTTATATGGCTGTTCCATTTTAAATCACTTCTAATGCCTACTTCCAGATAATTTATTTTCCAGTTGCTGACCTGCTTTAGTGTAGCTAAATGATACAGGATCTTCTTTCTATGTATATGCAGCACATTACACTTGTCTACATTAAGATTCAATTGCCATTTTCTGCACCATGCGTCAATTCGATGCAGATCATCCTGCATTTCAATACAATTTTCCATTGTTACATCTTCTCTATATACTTCAGCTTTATCCGAAAACAGCCTCAGTGAATTTCTGACGTTATCTGCAAGGTCATTTATATATATTGTAAACAGCAATGGACCCACAACACTCCCCTGTGGCACACCTGACATCACTCTTACTTTGTAAGACATCTCTCCATTGAGAATGACATGCTGTATTCTGTTATCTAGGAAAGCAGAAAGAAAACTAGTGCTGAATCACACAGAAGGGAAACCCATGAGGGGTACATAGTTATAAGGGTCATTTAGCTTGGAACACCAAGAAAAAAACACAAAGAGGAAAGGAGGCATACCTGGGCTAAAATGTTACAGCAGATTATTGCAGTTGGCTGACCACAAGGATATTAAAGGATGAGCCAGTGACTTTGCACATTCGAAAACCTATGAGTAAAAGCAGGTCAGACAATACAGAATAAAAGCACATTAAAATCTGTGAGAGATGTGTGCCTGAGAGATCAAGCTTAGATACCCACCTTTAGATGAAATGATAAAACCCAGTTGCACGAATAAAATGTAAAACATGGTCAGCTGTAGCAGCGTCGTCTCCTAGCATAAAAGGAAGTGCACCTGGCAGGTTTAAAGACTGTCATAAGGCAGCTGAAAGGGCACAGTCCAATAGAATGTGGATCAATGTGTCAATAAAGTGCCACAGTGACACTGTGGCGCTTCCTCCCGGTGAAGTAGATGACCATGTGTCATCCACGTGTGACCAATGCGCAGGTGACAGAGGACAGCTGACTCATTCCGAGAGGCCCTCAGGGAGGAATTCGATGCAGCTGTAGAAAGCTTCTCTGCACGGAGCTTGTTTGGAGCAGTTGAGTCAGTCCACTCAGTGTTCCAAGCCCCAAGTACCTTCTGGTGTAACTCTAATCGGAGGTCACTCTCCTGAGGACCAATTTCTAAGGGGCTTGAAGTAACTGTCTGCTTATCCAGCCGATACATGCATTCGTTCGCTGAAATTCCAATTTGTCCCGGGATCCAAATGAAGACCACAGAGTGGCTAGACTGAACAAGAACGTAAACAGATTCCTGGATTGACCATACCAAGGGCTGTGTGTTGGAAAGCACTGATCAAGGGCTTGCAAGCCACTCAGGGAGTTGCTACAGAAGATATACGACTCCCCAGGACAGGCTCTGAGGTGCTCAAGTGCCCGAAGAATAGCGTTCAGCTCTGCAGTAAATATACTACTCCAGCAGGGTAATGAGTTGTAAAAAAATGTTCCTTCTTTGTAAAGGTTGGGGTTTGACTCAGTACTTGACTTAAATTTAGCTGGTTCAGCTCGCTGCTGCCATGGTCCATTTCAGTCATGCTGGATCCAAACTATAACTGCTGTGGTAAAATTAATGTGGAAAAGGGTTCAACTCACTCATAATTAAACTCCACACACAACTTTTGCTTTATAATCAGGTTTATTGCACAAGATGTTACAGATTTTACTTCCGAAAACTCATCAAAAACTGACCTCCCGATCCGTCTCCCCTAGTCGTTTATATATAATTCAACAATCAGAAGCTTCACTAATTCATTGTTAAAATTAATTTTATCAGACTTACAATCACTAAATTTTAATTTACAGCATTTAAAGTTATGAAATGGATTCCATGTTTTACGACATTTGTTTATAATAATAATTCTTAACAAAACAATTAACTTTTTTTATAACAAAATAGCTTTAAACACATTTTAAAACAATGCTTTTATTTTCAGTGTTAATTAAATTGCCTCAGGACTGATAATTGATGCGGAGCTGAAGTAGATGCAAAACTCATCCGAAAATAGGAAGGAGGAAACTGATGACCCAACTGTTGCTGCAAGACTGTTGCCTCTTTTTCTCTTTTATTGTTATTCTCATCCTATGATTATGGCTTCACAGCATTCTTGAATGTTTCTGCTATTCACCTTACAAATTGTCCAGTCCATTTCTGAAGTTCTCCATCAGGTTTGATTCTTTGATTCTGAATCAAGTCCATTTCCAATGCCTTAGATTCCTGTATAATTTGCTTAATAAATTACACAAATCTATATGTTCTCGGGGCTATAACTGCACTAACAGGTTTACAATTTACAATCACATATGTCTCTCTTACTTCACAACTAATGTGAAAGTCAATAACGTAATTTTTCAAATCAAATTTCAGAATTCCAAGTAACATAAATGCATGCATGACAAATCAGTGGTCATGGGTTGTGTAATAATATGTTCTTAATACATACTTTCATTGTTTTTATATAATTATTTTTCAAGTTAATTAAATATATTAAGCTCAGCCTAATATTCATATAAACCTATAATAATACAGCGTAATAAGATATGATTGACAAAATCATAAGTCAAGCACCTTCTCCTTTGTGTCTGTGGAATGAATGTCTCTTACACATTCTAAATACATGACTCCAATAATGGACAAGTTATAATGTGAAGGTCAATCTCTGTGTACACAATCATAAATACCTTACAATCTACAAATAAAATCTATAGGTCTACTTGTTAACTACTTTCTTGTGTACAAAAATACCTTGGCTCCTGCATGTGTGAATTTTGTGCATGCACAGAATGAAATTGATACCAAAACCACCACTCCCATCTGCCACATATTATTTTACAAAACTAAGGTTTCAAGCATCTTTAATACTCCTGTTGTAAGTAAACATCCCATAGGACTACTACAGTTCTAGTATCCATACACTGAATGAGAGTAAATTTGTACCCTACGGTCCTCGTAAAAGTAATAAGTATTGGTAAGAGTAGTAATAATCCAACTACCACAAAACATACAAATATGTATCATTGCTCAAGATTCAAGCAATTAAACAGAATATAATTAATCAAAGAAGAGTATGTACACTTAAAAATTATATAGGGTGCTTACACTAATTATCCAAATTGAAAATATTGATCTGCAGAAATAATTTTTACTAGAATGACATAACTGTCAAAAATAGTGTTTCAGAAACATGACACCATAATATTTATATATATCAGTTTCATGTAGCCTGCCGTTAATCAAATGGGATCTAACAAGATAAAATTATTTCTTGCTACTAAAATGACAAGTTCAGTGCCAAAACACATACAATGACAAGTGTCAGCCCATAAGTTTTTGCAATCTCTTTACCAGTTGCACACAATTAATGATTCTATTAAGCTCACTACTAACCAGATTGATTGTCACAGTGTCATTATAAGTGCAATGACATGTTTCAGTCTGAAAATAAAATTTCTTTCTCTACCTCAAATTTAAATAAATGTATCACAATCACTCATGACTATATACAAAACTTGTAACAAAATTCACATAAATACTGCTAAATGCTAACGAAGTGCATAATGTGATAGGACAATGTGTGAAATCCTCATTGTATGGAACATTGCTCTGTATTAGTGTACACCTGATAACATTTTCACCCCATCATAGTCATAAAAAATAATAAACATATTTTGCCTACATGCAGTAAATTAATTAGTTCATCTAACACGAATATAGTAGTGGCTTCTCAAAACATTCATAGTAAGTATAATATTCTTATTTCATTTTTCCTCATGTGGTTAACTACATTATGATGATATTCTCTGTTCCCCATATAAATCATTTATTCTTTCATCAAACTCACAAGTTACTTTAGGAGAAGATAGAGTGAAAAGGTTAGCAAACCAAAAAATGAGACAAAAGAAAACCGAAGGTGGAATAATTTTCACACAGCTAGGGCTCTTGCATTTGCCACATGCATTATGCATAAAATGAGTATGCATCCCTCTGAAATTTACATAATATTTTAATAAATAAAGTGTCACTTTTGTTCTTGTTTGTAGTGTTTAAGTTGTATAATGTTTCTAAGGCCAAATACTTTCCTGGATTTTGGATACAGTAATCTGAAAGCATTTGGATGTGGAATTTCAACAATCTCAAGGGGTCCAATGCAAATGTCAAAGAATTTTTTAATCTCTCCTGTAATGGCTTTAGATTTTGCATTACTACTCTTCACTTAAACAAGATCGCCCACAGAAAATTTTGTAATTTTAGCTCTCTTATCATGTCTATCCTTCCTAAGTTTGCACTGATGTTCCATGTTTTTCTTAACAATTTCCTCTCTCTCATCCCTAGTCAGTTCTTTACAACCTCAATAATCGATTAGTTCACTGATCAGGTTAGGTGGTTTTTTATTGTGTAAAATTTCATAAGGTGAGAATCCTATGGTGGAATGCTGTAAGCTGTTGAGGATCTCTTCAAAACTGTTTAAGTGTTGTATCCTGTTTGAATGATCCTTTCCACAATAGGTCCTACACAGTCTACCAACTTCACGCATGTACCTTTCTGTAGGGTTGGTTGATGGTGAATAAACTGAAGTCAAAATATGTTTTATATTTTCTTCCTCCATGAACACTTTCCAAAATTTTGCAGTGAATTGCGCACCATTATCTGACACAATAGCTTTTGGTTTACCAACAGTCAAAAAGTAATATTTTTTAAACTTCAAGATAATGTTTTTGCTAGTTGCTTTCTTTAATGGGTATAATTTAATAAATTTAGAAAACAAATCTACCACAACAAGAATGTACATGTACTCAGTCAAGAAGAGGGGGGCACTGAGAACAGAGCTTTGCAGGACACCATTCTCCTGGATATATGGAGAGTTGAGACAGGTGCCTACACGAACCTGAAAAGAGCGAGGCGATAGAAAGTTCTGTATGAAAATTGGAAGAGAACCCCTTAGGCCCTAACTGTGCAGTGTAGCCAGAATATGGTGGTGCCAGGTAGTATTATACGCCTTTCGCAGGTAAAAAAAGACTGCAGTGAGATATTTGCATCTGTTGAAGTCAGTGCAAATAGCCGATTCCAGTGAGATGACATTGTCAATGGCGGATTGGCCTTGATGGAATCCCCCGGTCTTCAAGGATCCAGCTGCCGACTCACCATATGTTCAAGTAGCTTACAGCGGTGAATGGTGTTTTAGTGAAGCAGGTGTACCGTTCACAAATCACCGCAGCCAATTAAATGGATACATGGGTCAGGGGGGCCAGACTGCCCAAAGTCGTCAGTCTGCTGGTGGGGAGGGGGGAGGGGAAGGAATGAGGATAGGAAAGGAGAGGAAGGGAAGGGAAATGAAATGCAGTCCAGGGAGAAGAAGGGAGAAAGACAGGCACCGCACTCACCACACGCATACTTATGAAAGAACTGTGGGTCCCCTGGGGGCACAAATACATGATGATTCATAACAACTATAAACAGTCCCATGCTGTGAACAAGTGAAAGGTGTTAAGACCTACAACTGTAAAAATATAATATCCTTTGTATATTTTCTTTGTAAATGTCTTTTCATAGGTTACAGAAATAGTACTCTTTACATGTGCACATCGCGTAAGATTAACTCTTATAATTGTGAAAGTGTTTTATTTTCTATCTCTGATCATCAATAAATCAGTTTTCAGATTTTTAAGCATTCATTGTACAAGATACGTGCCATGTCATCATCTATTAATCTGTCCGGCTTCTGCTCTTTAGGTTCTGCAATGTCAGTAGTAAGGTAGTTTCAAGAAACAACACTTTCACTGTTCACACTCAGGAAAGACGGTTCTGCAACACTTGCAGTAACGGCATTGTCTGGAATGTTCATTGCACATGCGTAACAAGGCATGCTCTAGTGTGAGAAAACTGATCTGAACTGAAAGAATAATTTGTAGGACAACTTGAAATTGCACAATCACAAAAATTGCTGTGTTCCAAGGGAGGAATAAAGTTCAACTGTGGTGGCAAAGTAGCACCCCCCAGGGGGCTCACGGTTCATCTGCGAGTTATGTGCGTGGTGAGCACAGGGCCCCGAGCTAATGCAGTCTTCTTCCCTTCTTTACTTCCCTGACTGCATTTCCTTTCCCCTCCCCTCCTTTCCTATCCTCACTCCTTCCCTCCCCACTGGCAGACTGATAAACTCAGTAGTTTAGTCCCCCTATCCCAAACAAACAACCCAACCCAACCAGCAAAGTAGCACATTGTTGACTGATCAGGTAATCAATGGTTGAAAGTCCATTGTTCAAATTTTGCAAGTGTGAAAAATATTCACTTGGAAAATTAGGGTCACACAGTAGAATGTTCAATTGTTCATCAGCTCCAAATGAAGGTGAAACATCAAAAACCACATTGGGTGCAGCGAAGCTGGAGTCATTACAATACATCACTGCTCTCAGAGGAGGTGGAGTGGTGAAAAAATCTTGTGGCAAGGTCAAAGATGAAGCACCCGTACCATGCAGATTACGCACTCGTAGAACACAAAGAGGTTTGAAGCGAAATGCAGGTGTGGTCTGGAATGGAGACTGTCATAGTGGCCATTGATTCTTGAGATGTGCAAACTATACAGTCATATTTTTGGCAAAAAAGTATTAAAAGTTGCAGATTTCACTTGTGAGGTTGAAAAGAACAGTAAAAGGGGTCACCAGTATGGGTTTTATATGGGGTTGGAGCCCCAATAATAAGCACATGTACTTTGGATAACTTGTGTTACTTAACCTAAGCACACACAAAACAGAACTGAGGAAAAGTGGCTGGCAGGCTCAGGGAACCTGAGCTCCAAAGATGACCTTACAAATATTACAAATCTTTTGATCTGGTTAATTCAGTGGTCGATCAGTCACCACACAGCCCCTCCCCCCCTCACCATACACCCCCCCCCACCCTGCATTCTTGAGAGGGTGGGGGGCAGTGTGAGAGCCAGGACGAAGGTGTTGGGCAATGGAGGCACTGGGATCTGAGTCACAAATAGCTCGACTGAGTCTGTCAGCACAGCAGTGCGTTGACAGCGACGAATCGAGGTAGCGCCGAAGATGAAGTTGTCGAGATGGTGTGGTCATCAGGTGGTGTGTGGTCAGCAGACCCCACAGGTGCGACAATGAGCTCCTCAGAAGATGGAAGCAGGAAGGCTCAGATCGCGTGGATCATAACAGTGGCAAGAAGCCGTATATGCCAGAGGAACTGCCACTTGTTGGTGGAGGGGGATGAGGTGTCAGGTGAGGGAGGACAGAGGATGAAAATGCACAGTCGTGGAGTATAATGAAGAAATCTTTAGCCAGTTCACGGGGGACGTGAATGGTGAATTCAAGGTATGGGAGAGGGGGGAAGAAGTGAAAGGGAGAAACCATGGAAGGGTCACAAAGGTCACCAGTATGCCAATCGTGAGGGGTTTGAGCCCAGGAGAAACCACATGTACAATCCAGAAATGCACTCTATTATTAACAGCTATGAGTACAGATGCAGACTGAGATTTCATGGCCAGCAGGCACAGAGATGCCGTTGCCCCGAAGATAAACAATGAGATTTGCCTGCCACTGAATCATTGAAAGGAGCAAGAGTGCTTTTAATAATCCCTTGGTATTTGTAAGAAAAGTGTGTGGGGGAGTTCACATTGTACTGGATGCTCAGACTTTGAATAAACATATTGAAATGGAGTGTGATAGGCCAATGTGTGTATCAATTGTATTTTGACTAAATTTGAGAAGGCAAAGTACTGTAGGTCTGTAGATCTGATGTCTGGATATCATCAAGTCAGTATACATGAGGATTCTAGAAAATATACAACTTTCTTGTTTGATAGTAAGGCTCACCAGTATAAGGTATTACCATTTGGGCTTAACATTTCTGTACTGGTATTTACTTGAGCATTGGATGAAGCTCTAGGAAGGGACTTGTTATAGCAACTGGTAATTTATATTGATGATATTCCAATAATTCCAGAAAATTGGGAAGACCATTGTATATTGTTAGGAAAAGTGTTGTTCGAGTGCCTCAAAAAAGGAATAAACTTGAAACTTAGTAAATCGTTTTTTGGTAGAAGTAAGGTTATATTTCTGAGACAAAATGTGGGAATAAATGGTATAAGACCTGACCATGAAAGGGAGGGGGGGGCAGGGAGGAAGAAATGATGATGATGATGTTGATGAAAAGGATTGGAGGGCACTCAACAGTGAGGTTTTCAGCACCTGGAGGGAGAAACACTTTAAATGTGAGTGCACATTCAAGGAAGATGATGGTAGGAAGTAAATATCCTGTATGGCTAAGGAACAGAGAGGTACTAGAGGATGAGAGAGAGGGGCACAGAATGGAGTTGTCCACAGTAGATGAGAAATAGAAAGACTGGGTTGTTTTTATTGTGCGTAGCAGGCTTAAAAGAATAGCTGCTAAGTCTTTTTAGATACCCATAGTGAGGACCTAACTACTGCTGTCTACTGTTGCTGTATGGCAGCAAACGTGAGTTGCTGGTATCTATGAGTATGCAAGTAAATGGATGGCTTGATACTAAAAATGGCGACTTTTTTTTTTTTTTTTTTTTTTTTTTTTTAAGCTGAAAGATAATAGAGGATCTATGAATTTTTAAATAATGTAATTTTGAGAACGCTGTTTTCTAGAGAAAATGTGATGGAACAATGTAGCACACACAAGGTGTGTTAGTGTTATGTAATAACTGTGTTAATGAAGCTCGATATCTCAAGTATGAGTGAGGGAATTTGTAGTGCTACAAGATAAACTACATTTTTTCTCCTAGATAGACTTCAGATTATCAAAGCATTAAATTGTGTAAGAGTGGGCTAGCTAAGCAGTGGTTACTGTAGACAGCAGTAGTTAGGTCCTCACTATGGGTATCTAAAAAGACATAGCAGCTATTCTTTTAAGCCATTGGTTGCATCGCGATGTGTCAATTACATCCAGAGAAACTGCGAAGCAAAGTTGACATAAGAAATACATGAGGCGCACTGCTAGCGGGTGTCCGAGGCTCAACTGTGAGTCTTGCTTGAGCCTTGGACATGTGCTAGCACTGTGCCTCATGTATTTCAAATGTCAACTTTGCTTCACAATTTCTCCGGATGTAATTGATGCATCGCGATGCAACCAATACCATTCTTTTTGTGACTTTTCATTGTATCGATTGCTTAAGAAATAATATAGGGTATACATAAAAAAAATAAGTTTGTGTTAAAAATAGTATTTCTTCACGTTTTAGTGTGTCTCATAGTACCTACTTTAATAAGCCCTGATGTACGTTCATGACTGTAAAAGTCGTTTTTCAATACCTCTTGTAGTTTCAAAGATATCTGGGGTGAAACAGTTGAGTGGGACATCCTGTATATAGTCTTTACCCATTGTAATTACTCGAAGTAATATAGATTTTGTCTTCATTCTTTATTGAATTTGTGCCAAGAGCAGTTGTATGTTTGAATAATTTGTCAGTTGTATTTACAACAAATAAAAGATTATTCCTACTAGAAACTTCACTGTTATGAGCACTTAGTTAACAAATTGGTCTCATTCAACAATAATGTGTGAAAACGGATGACATCCGATTGCCTTCAAAGCATAACTTTTGGAAGATGGTTAAAGGCACAGCATAGCTGGACCTCCTTTATTATTCTTTGTCTAAAAATTACACAGCTACTGCAAGATTTTCTTAGCTGTTTGCACGAGTCTGAAGTGCATTTTTCCAGTCTTCAACTACGTTACAGGAAGTAAGGTATAGTTACTGGCACCAGTGGGGCTCTGTACCCTTTGTGATCGGGTAACAGTACAAAGTTTATCTTTCGGTTTGTGATTTACTAAATATATCTGCACATTTCTCAAAGTTTCAACTGTGAATTAAAAGGATTTGAATCACTATTAGTTCTTTTTCCACCTAATGCTGTAATGCAGACCTTGGCTATTGATGTAATGTATATCCGAGCCACTGATATTCTTGCTTGGTATATCTCTGGTTCAACTATTTCTTATTTTTTATTAAAGTTTTGAGTCAGTGAATTGAGTAATTGTCTGATTTTGCTGAATTATTCTTTAATGTAATTAATGTTTTTGGTTGTTTCTAAAAGCAGGGAGAGGGATGAAAAATATGTAAATTAATGAATGTTATTAATATTAAAAATAACCAATAGTAAATTGATGAGGCCAGTCCTTCCACTTCCTTTAGATTTCTGTACTACCCTCTTGTAGGTTTGCCTTTCCTTATCTTATAAGGTAATTTGTAATGTGAGTATTGCCTCCTGTGTTCGTATATTGCTCCTAAATCCAAACTGATCTTTCCCAAGGTCACATTCACCAGTCTTTCTGTTTGTCTATAAATAATTTAACAAAAATAAAAATAGAAAACAGATGACTTACCAAAAGGACCGGCTCGTCGATAGAAACAAATAAAATAAATAAAATCACACACAAACACACATACAAGCTTTCGCAGCCTAGCTGCTTCGTCAGGCAGAAGGGAAGGAGAGGGAAAAGGAAATGATGAGGGTTTCAAGGGAGTGGATAAGGAGTCATTCCAATCCCGGGACAGGAAAGACTTACCTTGGGGGGAAAAAAAGAGGGTAAACAAAAACACACACACCTACACATTTACACAGACGCAAGTACACTTAGGCAGGCACACTGTCGTTTCAATAAATTTCTATAAATAATTTGTTTTATTATTTGATTAATGATGAAAATTCTCCTCAGAGATGATAAATATTGTTGAAATGAGATAGAATGGCAGGCCAGTACTTACCTTTGTGCTGTACCGCCGATAGTAACACAAATGAAGAAACAGAAAAAAAGGGGACAAAAAGGACAAGCTTTCGGAACACAGTTCCTTCATCAGGTGGGAGAGAAGGGAAGAAGAAAGGATGGTAACAGAAGGGAAAGGTAGTTCACAACCTAGGTCATGGAGATGGTGTTTCGGGAGTGTGGACGTAAGAGATACTGCATGTATGTACTGAGCCAAGCCAGAGAGGATAAATATAACCAAAGACGAAAGATCAAGTAGTAAAGAGAAGAGAAGATGAGTGAAATGAATGATGCTGAGGGGTGTAGGAGGGGCGGGGCGTTGTCTAAAATGTTTTTCATTAACAGGGAAAGATGGATGGACACACACACACACACACACACACACACACACACACACACAGAGAGAGAGAGAGAGAGAGAGAGAGAGAGAGAGAGAGAGAGAGAGAGAGAGAGAGAGAGAGAGAGAGAGAGAGAGAGGTAAGGAAGGGATAATGAATAGGTGAGCTGAAGATGGAGGAAGGGGAGGGGTTAGCGTAGATTTAGGCCAGGAGGGTGGCAGGAGGAGAGGTTATGTTGGAGGGCAAGTTCCCACCTCCGTAGCTCTGAGGGACTGGTGTTGGTTGGTACTATCCAAATGGCACGTGTGGTGTAACACGTGCCCAGGTCCCTGGAGTTATGCTGGAGGGCATGTTCTGCCACAGGATATTGGGTGTCCCCCAGGCAAACAGTCCGTCTGTGCCCATTCATCCGCTCAGCGAATTTGTTAGTAGTCATACCAACATAAAAGGCTGAACAGTGGACACATGTCAGCTGGTATATGATGTGTGTTGTCTCGCATGTGGCCCTGTCTTGAATCGGGTAGGTTTTTCCTGTGGTGGGGCTGGAGTATGTGGTAATGGGAGGATGCATTGGACAGGTTTTGCAGCAGGATCGGTTGCAGGGGTAGGAAGCATTAGGTAGGGAGGGTGGTTTTTGGATGTTGTAAGGTTGGACAAGGATGTTGCGGAGGTTGGGAAGACGGTGGAAGGCTACTCTGGGTGGTGGGGGAAGAACAGTTTGCAGTGATGGTCTCATCTCAGGGCATGACTTGAGAAAGTCATAGCCCTGTTTGAGGAATTTGTTGAGGCATTCCAGGCCAGGATCGTACTGGGTGACTAAGGGGGTGCTTCTGGGTGGTCTGGGGTTAGGAACCTTGTTGTTGGAGGGTAGAGAAATGGACAGCTCGGGAGATCTGTTTGTGGATGAGGTCTTTAGGGTAGTTGCGGGAGAGGAAAGCATTGGATAGATTGTTGTTGTAGCTGGTGAGGGATTCGGAACTGGCACAGATACGTTTCCCATGGATGCCCAGGCTGTAGGGAAGGGATCGTTTAATATGGAAGGGATGGCAGCTGTCAAAGTGGAGGTACTGTTGTTTGTTAGTGGGTTTAATATGGACTGAGGTGTGGATGTGAGACTCGGCAAGGTGGAGGTGAACATCAAGGAAGGTGGTTTTGTTAAATTGTTTTATTATTTTGCAACCATGACTTATGAAACTGATAGTTCTGTTATTTTTATACTTGTCTCCACTTGCTTTCTTTCGAATATGAATTATTATATTCTTCTTGTAGTCTGAGGGTATTTCCCTTCTCTCACCCATCTTGTATACCAGATAGAATGATTTCTCCATGACAGGCTGTACTAACAATATCAGCAGTTCAGAAAGAATATTGTCTGCTCCAGGAGCCATGTTTGGGATCAAATCTTTCAGTGCTCTGTCAAATTCATATTGCAGCATTCCAATTTCATCTTCCTCTACTTCTTCTTCATTTCCTTTATATAATCACTACAGGTGCTCTATATTTTCCTCCACCTATCAGCTTTAATTTTTTTTACCATCCGAGATCTTGATTTTCATGCAACTGCTTTTCTTGTGTCCAGGCATCTCTTATTCCTGCAGTTGATATCTATCTTTCCATTCATTATACATTCTCAAACTGTCTTTCATTTGTTCCCCAGCCACTCCTGCTTAACCAATCTGCAGTTCCTGTCAACCTCATTTTTGCTCTTTTCACTTGCTGCATTTTTATATTTTCTACTATCATCAATTAGGTTCATTATATCAATAATATCCATAATTGATATTCCATTTGGATTTTCCATTGTTAAAAGCTAACTCTATCTTGGGTTATCCAGGAATTTCTATTAGCCCTTATTCTACCTAAAGTATCCTCTGTAACCTTCACTACTGTCTCTCTGAGTTACAAGTTGTTCTACTGTATTATTTTCCCATTTTCTTCAATCCGTGCCTAACGATCCCACTGAAACACTGAAAAACCTCTGTTTTTAAGGAGAGGCACTGAATTAAAATTTGTGCTATGGCTGGAATTTGAACCCAGGACCTCCATGGGTTACTAGACAGGCACTTTAAAACACTCAGCTAACACAGCATTATGGGGACGGTGGCTATATGTACTGTCTTAACCCTTAGTTAGTTACGTTGGGTCAATATGAGCCAAGAGGAATTTCTTTTGTTAAATTTCTATGTCACATATCAATCTGAAACTTGTGATGCACATGTGTTTTCCTTTATTGTTGAGCTGCTTCTAATAGGGTATCTTGAAACATAGTTAGTCCCATTTTTCCCGTTAACCTGTGATTATAGTGTATTAAGACAAAAAATTCCTAGCAGGAAAAATTAAATATAAAAAAATAGACGAAGATTACTCACCAGGCGAAGGAGCACAGGTGTAACAGCATCACAAATAAATAAATGAATACACACACACACACACACACACACACACACACACACAAACGCAAGCTTTCGCAACCCAGTTGCTTCTTCAGGCAGAAGGGAAGGAGAGGGAAAAGGAAATGATGAGGGTTTTAAGGAAGGGGGTAAGGAACCATTCCAATCCCGGGAGAGGAAAGACTTACCTTGGGGGAAAAAATTGAGGGTAAACAAATGCACACACACACACACACACACATTCACACAGTCACAAGTACACCTAGGCAGACATACTGTAGAAAGCAAAGAAGTTAAGAAGTTAGACAGAGATACCACTTGAGGCAAGGCCCTGGGTACCATTGATGCCACTTCCTTATACACAAATATCTCACATACCCAGGGCCTTGCTGCGATGGAATATTTCCTTTCACGCCGATCACCCACTTCCCTACCTAAAACCTCTTTCCTTAATACCCTAGCCAGCTTTATCCTAACCCACAACTTCTTCACTTTTGAGGGCCAGACATACGAACAACTAAAGGGAACAGCCATGGGAACCAGGATGGCCCCCTCGTACGCAAACTTATTCATGGGACGCTTAGAGGAAGCTTTCCTGGATACCCAAGACACACAGTGAAGAAGAACTCCAGAATTTCCTCTTCAACCTCAACTCCTTTGGTCCCATCAAATTCACCTGGTCCTATTCCAAATCCCATGCCACATTCCTCGATGTCGACCTCCATCTGTCCAACGGCCAACTCCACACATCCGTCCACATCAAACCTACCAATAAACAACAGTACCTGCATTATGACAGCTGCCATCCATTCCATATCAAACGTTCCCTTCCTTACAGCTTAGGTTTTCGTGGCAAACCGCCGCCCACCTAACCTCCGTAACCTCCTAGCCCACCCCTATGAAATCCCCAAACCACCTTAACTACCTTCTGGCTCCTACCCTTGTAACCGCCCCCGTTGTAAAACCTGCGCTATGCACCCTTCCACCACCACTTACTCCAATCCCGTAACCCAGAAGGTGTACACGATCAAAGGCAGAGCCACTTGCGATAGTACCCACGTGATCTACCAACTAACATGCCTGCACTGTGAAGCGTTCTATGTGGGAATGACCAGCAACAAACTGTCCATTCACATGAATGAACACAGGCAGACAGTGTTTGTTGGTAACGAGGATCACCCTGTGGCTAAACACGCCTTGGTGCACGGCCAGCACATCTTGGCACAGTGCTACACTGTCCGGGTTATCTGGATACTTCCCACTGACACCAATCCTTCAGAACTCCGGAGATGGGAACTAGCCCTGCAGCATATTCTCTCTTCCCGTTGCCCACCTGGTCTCAACCTCTGCTAAATTTGAATTCCCACCCATCATCTTAACATCTTTGCATCGGTTCTCTGGACAGAGCCTCTGCCTCAAGTGGTATCTCTGTCTAACTTCTTAACTTCTTTGCTTTCTACAGTATGTCTGCCTAGGTGTACTTGTGTCTGTGAGAATGTGTGTGTGTGTGTGCATTTGTTTACCCTCCATTTTTTCCCCCAAGGTAAGTCTTTCCTCTCCCGGGATTGGAATGGCTCCTTACCCCCTTCCTTAAAACCCTCATCATTTCCTTTTCCCTCTCCTTCCCTTCTGCCTGAAGAAGCAACTGGGTTGCGAAAGCTTGCGTTTGTGTGTGTGTGTGTGTGTGTGTGTGTGTGTGTGTATTCATTTATTTATTTGTGATGCTGTTACACCTGTGCTCCTTCGCCTGGTGAGTAAACTTTGTCTATTTTTTTATATGTGATTATAGTGTGTTTGACTCGACTCAACTATTGGCTTTCTGGCATTATCGCCCTCCTGACCCAAGGTGACTGTTTGCGTTCCGCTGTGAGTTACCCTATTCTGAGTGTTCTGCTGTGAACTACAGAGGCTGCAAATGTTCCAACAAATCTATTTCTTCTTCTCCAAATAAATGAATTTATTTGCATATTTTATTTTTATATAATAATTTCTTATTTAAGCATGATGAAAGTGACACTGCTGTTCTCTTTCTTTGCACAGAACGCAAAAAATATTGACTGATGAAAAAATTATGGTGAATTATTTTGTGGCGATGATGATGATTCTGTAGGAGAATTATCTGAAATCAAAGAAGAGAGTGTTGAAGAAAATGAACATGACAATGATTCAGAATTTAATGCAACTTCAGGAGATGAAACAGTCGCTATGGAAAATGACATTTTTCAGGGTCAAGACAGTAACACCAAATGGCACAAACACGCTAAGAAGAATAATATTGTGAAGAAATTTACCTGGAACTCAAGGTGTAGCAAAAGGGTCAAAGACACCACAGGAAGCTTTCTTTCTTTATTTTGACAAGAATATAATTGACAAATTGGTCATGTATACTAACATGTACATTATAAGAATCACCACAAATTTTGAAAGGACTCAGGATGCTCTAGTTATAGATCAAGTTGAAATGAAGGCATTTATTGGTTTGTTACTATTTGTTGGAACATACAGAGCTTTCCATTCCAATGATCTGTGGGGGCAGGATGGACCAGAAATTTTTTACCTTCTCACAACAGAGATTTTTCTTCTTACTTCGCTCTGTTCGATGTGACAAAACTGCTGATTGAGATGAGAGAAAGAAGTCATCATTCTGAGGACATTGTCCACTCAGGCAGTATTTTCTTGAAAAACTCAAGAAATATTGAATAAGAGTGTTTGTGTTAATAGATTCTAGAAAATTCTACGTGCACACATTTGAAGTGTATGCAGGAATGCCACTGGATGGACAGGACATTTAACAATCCTTCAGATGTGATTCTTAAAGTTTTCCTGGTGTATCAAATGTTCCACAAAGTTTCACGATTGCATCCAGATTTCATCGATTACTTGCCATAATAATTCAGCTGACAACCATTCAGCCATCTTCAGGTGAGTGTGATCCACTGGATATTGATAGTTCTCTAAGACGCCTTTATAGCAAAAATTAGCACGGATGTGCATGTGTATCAAGTGGCTATCACAAGTGTGCCCTCTTTTGAATTTATCGCTCTCTGCGTAAAGCAGTCCACAAATGGCGAGAAGGTGTCTGCACGAAGCTGAAACTTCATGTCCACCAATTGTCGGAACACACACATACTGCTTAAGGTAGAAATACAGTACATCGGAATGCGCACTCAGTACATTAATTGTCAGATGTATAAAATTTTAATTGTTTCTAGAATAAAAAATAAAATTCTGGATAAAATGTTCCTCTTAGATGATATTAAAGAAATCACTGGGTTCAAAGCTTTGTCTATGGAATGAACCAACTAATCTAATCTAATCTAATCCAGATGAAAGCTGCTGTCATAAATAATATCTTGGGCTAAATGTATTTCCAGTTTCTTTTATTAATGACTCCCTAAAAGATCTTGTTGTGGCCAAGATTTCAGTGGCGGAGTAATCCATAGAATGTCCTGTGGTAATACAATGCTCAGCTACAACTGACTTACTGGGCTTCAACAGACGAGTGTGGCATTAATGTTTAATGCATCTTTCTTCTACTGTGCGTGTCATTTGACCAATGTAAGCTTTGCCGCACTGGCAAGGTATTCTGTAAATTCTGTCTTTCTTCAATCACAGATCATCCTTAATTGAGCCAAGAGGTGCACTTATCTTTTCAGGTGGCCGGAAGAAGACTTTAACGTGATGTTTTCTTAAAATTCTGCCTAATTTCAATGAAAGGTTTCGTACTTGTGGAAGGAAAGCTGTTGACTTGATAACCACCTTATCCTCTTGATGTTGAGGGTGGTCTTGTTCCTTCCTCTTCAATGTGTGCTGTTCTGATGAGGAGAATATTGATTATCTTTGAAAATGGACTTTACATGTTCAGCTCCGTAGGAAGGCTTTTTTCATCAGACACAACATGTGCACGAAGCACCAATGTTCAAAGGCCGCCAGTAGATTGTGCAGGGTAGTGGCAGCTGGAGGCTTGCAAATAAATGTCCATATGTGTGGTTTTCTGGTGAATGGAATGCCGCAAGGCCGAATTCAGTTTCCTACTGACTAAGACATGAAGAAAGGGTAAGCTGCCATTGTCCTCAGTTTCCACCGTGAACTGGATGTTCTCGTGGAGCAAATTCAGGTGTTGCAGAAAATGTGACAATTCTTCTTTGTCATGGGCCACACTACAAAAGTGTCATCAACATATCACCAAAAGACAATCAGTTTATGTTCTGCCAAATCAAGTGCCCTTTCATCAAAATCTTCCATAAAAAAGTTTGCTACCAGAGGGGAGATGGGACTGCCCATGGCAACACCGTCAGTTTGTTCAAAATATTCATTGTTGAATAAAAAGTAAGTTGATGAAAGGCATGATGAAAAAGTGCTGTTACATTGGCTGTATACTTTTTTCTTATGAGTGACAATGAATCCAAGAGAGGAACCTTTGTGAAGAGTGATACGAGATCGAAATATGTTCAAATGGTTGTTAAGCTTATGGGACTTAACTGCGGGGTTATCAGTCCCTAAACTTACAAACTACTTATAAACTAACTTATACTAAAGACAACACAAATGTCCATGCCCATGAGAGGATTCGAACCTCCGACGCGGGAGGCTGTGATATCCTTATTATGGCACTCCAGATGACATCAAAGATGATGAGGGAGGGGGGGGGTGCCGATATTGCTGACTATCAGACTTAAAGGTACCTCTGTTTTGTAGATCTCTGGAAGACCATATAACCTGGGTGCCACAAAGCTGTGAGGTCTTAATCTCTTGAACCACAACTTTCTGAGTAACACTGTCTGTACTTAGCACAGGCTCGAACTTTGTGCCTACGCTGAAATCTCTACTTTTAACAGATTTTATCAGCATGATTGAAGAAGCCGTTAGAGATCTTCCCAGTGATGCAGCAGAAAAAAATAAGATGTGAAGCACATCATGCACTCACCAAAGCCCCATCTCAGAAGACCAACATTTCTGCCATGGTAATGGCTGCAATACACAAGTTACAAGAGTACACTACTGTGTTCTTGCCAAGGGCCATCTATAATCAGAAGATTTATAGCTTACTGAGTGAACCAATGTATCAGAAGATCTATAAAGACCCCAGAGGGACAGTAGAAAGGAAAAAGGCATTGTTGAATTATTCTTCGCTTAGGCAAGATCTGGTCAAGAGATTAAGACCTCGCAGCTTTGTGCCACCCACACTATGTGGTCTTCCATAGATCCACAATACAGAGGTAGCTATAAGACCTTTAGTCAGCAATATTGGCACCTCCACATATGATTTAGCTGTACATCTTGCCTCTTTACTGAGACCTTTTGTGTGCAAATGCCCCCATCATATTTGAAACTCTGCTGACTTCATCAATAGACTGAAGTCACTTAAACTTTGTCAGTCTGATATATTAGTGAGCTTCAATGTCGTCTCACTCTTCACTAAGGTTCCTCTCTTGGATTCATTGTCACTGATCAGCAAAACATTTACAGCCCTTGTAACAGCACTTTTTCATCATGTCCTTTCGTCAAATTACTTTTTATTCAACAATGAATATTTTGAAGAAACTGATGGTGTTGCCATGAGCAGTCCCATATCCCCCCTCTGGTAGCAAACTTTTTATGGAAGATTTTGATGAAAGGGCACTTGATTTGGAAGAACATAAACTGACTGTCTTTTGGTGATACGTAGATGACAGTTTTGTAGTGTGGCCCCATGGTGAAGAAGAATTGTCACATTTTCTGCAACATCTGAATTTTATCGATGAGAATATCCAGTTCATGATGGAAACTAAGGATAGCTGCTTACCCTTTCTTGATGTCATAGTCAGTAGCAAAGTGGATGGGACCTTTCTAACGTTCATCACCCCTTTTTGGAATGACTCAAACTGATCCCTAATATATTCCTGAATCACGGAAATGTTTATTAGTTCACAGTCTATAACAAAGTCATTCCACTGTAGGTGAAGTTGAACTTATCTTATATGCTGGCTGAAGTCCATTGCGTTGTGAGCTTTCTTCGGCATTCACTAAAACATTTGATTTTACAGGATCTTTTCATAAATTAAAACCATCTCAGTTGATATGGAAACGATTTTATTTCCACTTAAACATTGCACAATCAAGAAATGCAGCAGCAAGTCAACAGAGCTGCTTACAGGTTTCTGGCCACTCAAAAACTGAATAAAACATGGTTTCTCTCCAACATCTTTCTCCATAACCACGTAATAAGATTGATGACAAAGTTTTGTAATTCATAATTAAACAATATTCTTTTACATTAAATATGACAAAATACAGAAATTAAAACATTACATTTAAGCTTTGACTATTTATGTCAATGTATGTACTTGTTTCATGACATTTGTATTTAAATGTAGTACACAAATTTAACGTCATCCTTTTGACTAGTATTTACTGTGCTCAAATTATTTACATTATGTGTGTTTTCGAAATGCACACATATTTGTTTTGCCAATATTGTGTTGACGTGATATTATTGTGACATGGAATTTTAATGAGTTTCAGTTTGCGGTCAAATTATTTATTAATACGGATTTGTATATGGTTGTCGTAGTTTTGTTAATTTCGAAGATAGTTTCTTAGTACCAAACGGATTATTAATTTTAGTGCATGAAAAATTATCAGTATTTAATTTAGGATCTAGTGATATATAAAACATGGTCTGCCCTAATTTATTTAAACAAAAGGTATATATGAAATCATGTTGTGCAATAGTTTATAACATGTAGCATTATTGTTTTTATACAAATTAGTATCTATATAGGTTCAGCAATTTCCGAAACTAAGTGTAATGCATTTTTAGTGTTTGCAGCTATTATTTACGAAAGTATTAAAAACTGAAAATTACGTAAAAGGTCAGCCAAATTTATATTTAAATCAACGTACTACTTCTTAAAAGCGTTTTACTAATAGTGTTAATAGAATTTCAAACAGAAGGCGAAAATGTAGTATTTTACATGTACGGTAATGAAGTTTTACTTTAGGTATCAGATATTTCGTGTTTCTATGTTGGCAACTGATTTTTAGGAGTTTGCAACATAGCAGAAACGTTACACCTTGCAGCATTATGTTTACCAGAAACCCACACATGTGGCCATCTATTTTCAAGCGTCAAGCTGCCATGATCCTGCACAATTTACTGATGTCCTTTGAAAGTTGGTGCATCACACACAAGTTGTGTCTGGTGGAGAAAGCCTTCCTACAGAGCTAGAACACCTAAAGTCTGTTTTCATAGATAATTGATATTCTCCCCATCACATCAGCTCAGCATTGAAGAGGAAGAAACATGACCACCCTCAACATTAAGAGGATAAGGAGGTTTTCAAGTCAAGAGCTTTCCTTCCACAGGTCAGAAACCTTTCATTGGAATTAGGCAGAATTTTAAGAAAACATTATCTTCTGGCCACCTGTGAAGATTAGTGCTCTTTTCAGCTCAATTAAGGATGATCTAAGAATGAGGAAAGGCAGAATAGACAGAATACCTTGCCAGTGTGGCAAAGCTTACATTGCTCAAATGACATGCACAGTAAAAGAAAGATGCATTAAACATAAATGCCTCATTCTTCTGTTGCAGCCTGGTAAGTTGGCAATAGCCGAGCATTGTATTACTGCAGGACATTCTATGGATTACTCCACCATTGAAATCTTAGTCATGATGAGATCTTTTTGAGAGTCATTAATCAAAGAAACTGTGAAAATACATTTAGCCCAAAATATTATTTGTGACAGCAGCTTTCATCTGGACAAGTCTTGGGACCCGGTGATTTCTTTGATATCATCTGAGAGGAAACATTTTATCCAGAATTTTATTTTTTATTCTAGCAATAATTAAAATTTTATACATCTGACAATTAATGTACTGAGTGCACATTCTGATAGAGAGCAGACATGTACTGTATTTCCACCTTATGCAGTATGTGTGCATTCCAACAATTGGTGGACATGCTGTTTTAGCTTCGTGCAGATGCCCATGCACCACTTGCAGACTGTTTTTCACAGAGGTTGGTACAATCGAAAGAGGGTGCACTTGTGAGGGCCACTGCACATGCGCCTCCGTGCCAATTTTCATTATAAAGGCATCATCGAGAACTAGAAATCTCTAGTGGAAGGCACTCATTTGAAGATGGCTGAATCATTGTCAGCCAAAATATTGTGGAAAAAAGTCAAGAGAATCCAGCTGCAATCCTGAAAGTTTATGGAACAGTCCTTCAGATTGAAACTTTCACTCTGCAGTTGAGTATGCACTGATATTCAACTTCTTAGCAGATTAAAATTGTGTGCCCGAACTGGGACTCAAACCTGGGACCTTTGCCTTTCGTGGGCTAGCGCTCTACCACTGACCTATCCTGACATGTCTCATGGTCTGTCCTCAGGACTTCAATTCTGCCAGTACCTCACTTCCTACTTTCTAAACTTCACAGAAGTTCTCCTGCGTAACTTGCAAGACTAACATTCCTGGAAGAAAGGATATGGTGCAAACATGGCTTAGCCACAGCCTACGGGATATTTCCAGAATGAAACTTCCACTCTGCAGTGGATAACTCAGTGGTAGCACACTTTCCTGAGAAAGGCAAAGGTTCCAGGTTCGAGTCCCGATTCAGGCACACAATTTTAATCTCCCAAGAATCATCCTTCAGATGTTGTACAACATCTCATTGGTCACATTAGAGGTTCTGGGAGGAATATAACTTATGATAACTGGTATACCAATGTACCACTTGCCACATCATTGTTGGATATGAAACTAACTATAGTGGGAATATTATAGAAAGGCAAGCATGGAATTCCCATTGATTTCCTATCCAGTAAACACAGAAATGTGACATCAAATTAGTTTGGTTTTACGTAAGGAATGTTCATGGTTTCTTATGTTCGGAGGAAATTTTATGCAGTTGTGCTATGATAATGATGACAATAATAATAATAATAATAATAATGCACAGTGATGTCAGGACTGATGTGGCCACAGTTTCCAATAAAAAAACCTGTAGTTATGACTTTCTGTAACTCCACTATGCAGCAACTACAGTGTTGGCCGAAGAACAAGGAAATGGCTCCTATGTCTCTGCACTCACCAGATATACATGCCACATTTACAGGAATGTTAGGGAGAGAATAAAGTTGTTTCTAATAGAGAAAGATACTGAAGTATCACAATATCAATGACTTCAAATGCTGGAGACCAGAACTGCAACAAAATTGGTCAAGCAGAAGAGGTGTTATATCTGTTCAAGTACAAAAGACCACAAATATTCAACAGTGTGTGCACTAATTGTATGGAAGATGTATGCAAAGTACTTCCAAGGTTATCTGCACAAAATGTTTAACAGACTGAAGTATGTTGATTGTTCAAAAATACTTTGTATTTATCACTGGAGAACATTATCTCATGTATTAGTTAAGTTTCCATTGTTACTCACATGCTGAATTTATTCATTCATGTTCAAACATCATTCTTAAATTGTGTCCCCTCTCTCAAGTCTTGAGATATGAAACTCAGCTTAATTGGTGCCCAGGTCCAATTGACCTTACATGACTACATGTTTTACTTCTTGTCACATGACTACTTCAGGGTTAATGAAAGTCTTCTTCCACAACACATACTTGAATCCCGCCTCAATGTTTGCTTAAGCACAAATTTTAATTCAACACCTCTACTTATATTCAATACCTTCAGTAGAAAGATAGAATTTATGTCTCAAGGAATTGAATTATTGTTTATATTTATATAACTTGTTTCCTTAAATTTTTACAGGTTACATCTGCTTAATTTTGAACCTTTTTGCAGTTTAAGTTTTAATCTACAGCACGTAACCTACAAGTTATGGTCAGAGTCTATATCTGCCCCTGGATATGTCCTAATCAGAATTTCCACCAACTGATTTTGTGTTTATAACCTTGAACTCACCTGACAAGAAATCCTGTTCATCATGGCACTAAATTTCACTGATTCCACATATCCATTTCTTTTTTCATATTTTCTAACTTACCTATCCAATTAAGAGATAGAACATTCCATACTCCAGTTCACAGAATGTGCGTTTTGTTTTTTCTTGATGACCATATCCTCCCAATAGTTCCTGCCCAGAGATCTGAATAGGGACTATTCCACCTCTGGAATATTTTATCCAAGAAGTCGCCATGATTATTTTCCTATTGGTTTAAGCCATTCACAGCAATTTCAAGGCAAAGCCATGTTAGCCGATGTTACAATGCCAGTTAATCATCCAGACTGCTGTCCCTGTAACTACTGAAAATGCTGCTGCCCCTCGTTAGAAAGCCCACATTTGTCTGGCCTCTCTACAGATACCCCTTTGATGTGGTTGCACCTACAGTCAGGGCCGGCGCGAGCCCAAGTGCCACCCCGTGCGAACTGCTAAATTGCCTCCCCCCTCCAACCCCACGATTTTTTGTTTTTCAAAACGTTTGTTTAAATGAACAAATCTATAAGAAATGTCAATCAATCGCAATGTTTGTTTTTACTTTTCAGATCTACCCAGGTTTCGGCCGCTGAGTGGCCAGTCTCAGAAGCTTTTAATACGTGCTTACATGCAAACCGCCAGGTTGACAGTTATGTTTAGCATGACGGTATAGATGTAAATATAAAGCATTGAGAATAGCCACACTGTACCCGAAATATATGTAGATCTGTGGGGGAAAATGCGACTGATATGTGACATTCTCTACACTTTTGTACAAACCAGACACTGGGCACCAGTTCAAAAATAGAGTTAAACCTGATTGAAGATATATAGCTAATTTTAACAAGCTTCGTTAATTTTCGAAAATATTCAAATGTGTGTGAAATCTTGTGGGACTTTACTGCTAAGGTCATCGGTCCCTAAGCTCACGCACACACTACTCAACCTAAATTATCCTAAGGACAAAAACACACACTCATACCGGAGGGAGGACTGGGATCTCCGCTGGGACCAGCCGCACAGTCCATGCCTGCAGCGCCTTAGACCACTCGGTTAATCCCGCGCAACATTAACTTACAAAATTAACGTAAATAAACATTTTTCAGTTGTTGTGAATACATAATGTATTCAACGGTAAACCGTATACAGTAAATAAATGTTGGCAAAGTGATAGTGTGCGAGTAGTATTGTCAAACAAAAGTGCCGGTCAGAGTGGTTTCATGGCCCAAAAACCAAAACGTTTGACTATCACTCAGAAACGGATAGCAAAAATATTGAAAAATACGTCGAAACCCAAATTATGCCAGGCTTACTACCAATGTCTTCATGCCATGTAATTACTCGCAGCGTATTTTCCCATTCGGAATACCTCTAGTCATTGTAGATGTTGGACGTGTTTGACTAGTAATATTCAACCATTTTTATCCATATCCTGAAGAATAAAACACTCGAAAACTGCCATTGAAGGGCTTAGCAACATTGCTTGAGGCTTAACACATTACCGCAGTATCAAACATTGCATTTTAATTTCCAAATTATATTTCGTCTTCTGCAATATTTGTGAGTAAACGCAATGCGCATAACAGACTGGAAACGCTCTATAACAATACTGGCGTGTACGCCAGACTCCTTTCCCCTATGTCAGGGGTGGGCACGAGAGCTGCTCGCGCAGCTGCCCGCGAGCAGCGAGAGCCGCGAGGGCAGTGCTGAGCGGCCTTGAGAGCAGGCAGTGCGGGCAGCAGGGCTGTGCGGGGTGGCTGGCGGAGGGCAACTGTGCAGCTGTGAGGGCTGAGTAAGGACAAGCTGAAATACTTACTGCACGTAGAAAACACATGAAGTCGTTTCAAGCTGATGCGGCTTCCGTGGAAAGGGCACCGGTACAATCGTATCTGTCACAGCATGTTTGAGTGCGAAGTAAGTGTTAATAGTGCTTAGCAGAAAATTGTGTATACTGTACCATGCAACGGTTGCTCATGTAAGGATGAAACACAGTTTCGAACCACTGTAAAACCTACTTTTGTGGCCACAAATAGGACATAGACGTAAAGAATTAAGATAAGACTCTTTTATTCTAAATTTTACTTTATATTCTTACAGAATTGTGTAGTTTTTTTTTTTTTTTTTTTTTTTTTTTTTTTTTTTTTTTTTTTTTTGTTTAACAAAATTTAACAAAACTAAACTTTCTGCAACTAAAAACCTGCTTCATTACGATGACGAGAAACTGGGTGGTCGGTCAGAAGGTAACAATTATTAAGGTTCATTACATCCTTAGGAAAGGATGAAAACTGACACCATTCTGAAGGGGAAAAAATTCCAGAACTCAAGACCTGAGAGCAATGGAAAAAGTTCCCTGCCTATGTCAGTGGTACCACAACAAAGTTGTCGTGGTACGATAAAGAACTTCTCAAAAATAACCAAATAAGTACATGGTAAATTTGTAAGCTAAAGGAAAATAAAATATCCCTGCTGCGGGAAGCAAAAACCTAGGAACTATTAAGATAAGTATAATTTATCAAGTGTAAAACAAAAACCTTCTCCCTGGAGGAAGTAAAAGGGATAACTAAACGTAACTCCTATGATATATAGAAAACATAAAGGGGAAGAAACTCTATGATCACAAAGCCTATCAGTTTCCTGTCAAGATAAACAACAAGGTGACATACACATAAAAGAATTGTCACTTCAGTGGAGAGGTACTACGAACAAAAAAGAAATACGCATTAATCTACATCATTCTGGATTTATTTAAAATGATTTTGAACCAACAAGTTATCGAGAACGAGTGGTTCCGCGTGGTGTAGTGAGTTGCGCGGCTAGTCTAGTGTGACTGGGGACACTGCTTGCTGGCGGAGTGGGGGGGGAGCCGCGAGCAGGCCGCGTGAGCCGCTGAGAGCGCTCGCGCTCGCCAAATGGCATTTGCCCAGGCCTGCCCTATGTGGTCCTACGGCGTAAACACGACGGTGCTGCCACAGTGGCGAGGAAGAAATCAGTCCTCCTCCCTCCCCTTATTCAACAGGGTTCGGCAGGTAGTCGAGGCGCCGTGCCACAGTTCCCGAAGACACTCCTTCCGAGGTTTGCTCTAGAATCCCCTCTTGGGCATGAATGTTGAGTTTGACCTACAAAATTAAAAAAAAGGGGGGGGGGGGAGGGCGGTAGATTTGCCGCCCTTCGGAAAGTGCCGCCCCGTGCGGCCGCACGTTTCGCACGTGCCTTGCGCCGGCCCTGCCTACAGTACAGCAATCTGAGTCACCCTACCTTGACAATGTCTGAGGTTCACAAGGGCAAATGCCTACTAATAATTTTAGTAAATTAGCAGTAGTCACCCACACAAAGGACCAGGTCATCCATTTCAGGACATTACGAATGTTCTTCAAATACTAAGTAAAATAGGTAAGGGACCATTATGGACCTATATGAAGAATTAGAAATCTTGATTCATAGAACAGTGCATGGTAATCTGCTACTTAATGACAAACTTGAAGATAAGATAATTTTATTGTCATTAGGCCATTACACCAATGGACAAAACAGTATAAACATTACATTACAATATTTTCACATTACATTAATAAATATAACAGTGCTGCCTGTCAGTTGTTCACTTACATTTCCATGTCACACTGATAGTAAAAATATTCTTTTAATTCATAAAAGGGGTTTGCAATAAACCATTTATTTAATGCTTTTCTAAATGCCTCCTCTGGTAGGTCTTGTACCATCTGCGGGAGCTTATTAAATAATTAATGACCCAATTTTTGTTAGTATATTGTATGATGTGTGTATTGAATTATTTTTCCTTGTATTGTGACCATGAATATTATTTCTATGTGTCACTTCTTGCAGGTACTTTTTGGTGTAGATTAGCAGTTTATATATGTACAGATTTATAATAGTCATTATTTTACAGTCAGTGAACAATGGCTTACAGTGTGATTTATTTTGAAAGCATGTGATGACTCTAATTGCTTTTTTCTGTAGACGTAATACCTTGTTAACATGGCTTGAGTTTCCACAGAGAATAAGTCCATATGATGTAATACTTCAAAAAAATGCAAAGCATGTTTCAACAAAGGCTGCTGGTACATATTTCATGAGACATCATAATAAATAAATTACTCTTGACTGTTTAGTACAAATATATTTTGTGTGTTGTTCAATTTGTCATCAACATATACCCCCAAGAACGTTTATTTAAAAGGGCTTTTGTCCCTCAGACTAAATATCATTTTTTGAAGTTATGTCTCATTCAGAAGGAACCCATTTGACCTAAACCAATATGATGCTTGGGAAACTGTATTTTCCACAGAATCTTTTAACTTGTTCAGATTGTTATTGCCATTTAAGAAGGTGGTGTCATCTGAAAATAGTACAATATTGAAAATAGTCTACGAGGGTATATCGTTAATCATTACCAGGAACAAAAATGGTTCTAACACCGATCCCTGTGGAACTCCCACATTAACCTGTATCTCAGTAAATTTTTGAGTGCCAATTGACACAACTTGTCTACAGTTTCCAACATAGGATGCTGATAGTTTTAGGCTTTTACCCCTGATGTCGTAAAAGTGGAGCTTCTTTAGAAGTATGTCAAAGGCCTTATTCAGGTCACAGAAAGTGGCCTGTGCAAAGCCTTTTTCATCGTACACTGTAAGGAAATATCTCATTAATACACCTATTGCATCAACTGATGACTTTTTCTGAATCAATATTGTGCTGCATTAAATATTTCAAGAATTTCAAAATGAGCATACAACTGATGGTAGATTATGTATTTTATTATTTTGACCAGTGCAGGAACCATTGATATTGGTCTGAAACTTACTGCAGTGTCTTTATCACCCTTTTTGTACACAGGGACCAACCTAGATAATTTGAACTCCTCAGGAAAGTATCCCTCTGCCATACATTTATTTATGCATTGAGTTAGTGGATAGATGATGGAATCAATGATTTTATTCAGCAAGTTGCAAGACATATCATAAATATCAACACTATCAGATGACAAAGTTCATTACTATTTTTAATATTGTATTAGGTGCTGCTTCCGAGAAAGCGGGAAAGTTCTTATAGGTTGTTCCATGGCAATTTTTTTCTAAGAGTTGTATTGGACTAGTATCAGGTTTATTTTCTCTATGGATTCAAAAAAATAATCATTATAATCTTGTGAAGAGATAATGATTTGGACTTTGTGTGAATCTCTGACAAAACTGTTTATGATATTCCAAGCAGCTTTACATTTATTGTTTACTGCTGTTTTATAATCATTTCGCCATCTTACATATAGGAATTTCATATTTTCAGATTTAGTAGTTTTGTATGTCTGTAAAAGCATCAGTACTTGGTCTTTCATATCAGACAGTGGTTTGGTATACCAAGAGGGTTTTTTTTTTTTTTTTTTTTTTTTTTTTTTTTTTTTTTTTTTGGTGCCACCTTTTTACTACCTCTGTCTATTGCTTTATAACATTTAATGGGAATACTATCTTGGAATATTTGCAGGAAAGAGTTAAAGAAACATTTAAAGTTTACCTCAGCTGTATCATTATTTGATAGATAATGACTGCCATCATTTCTCTGGCAAAAATAATCTCTAGCAGCATGGGATTTCTTGAACTTGTTGGTTTTTGCATCACTCGTTGGCCTAGTAACCACCATTTTTGAGTTTGTACCACTATGATTGACTGAGTAGATGATATTAGCATATATTAGGTGTACTGATTCATGGTCAGAAAAGGGGAAAACTGTTACATCAAATTGTTGCTGGGCTCATTGAAAATTAACAAATATATTGTTTATTCATGCTAGTTCCCTAGTGGGTTTATAGTTAACACACTGTATATTGAACTGTTGTAATAGGTTTTTCAAATACCTAACACTGTGTTTATCTGTTAATATGTCAAATTCAGAACTAATATCACCTCCTATGACAATGTCATAGTTGTTAAATTTGTTCTCTGTTAGTGCACATAAAAGGATGTCCATTTTTTTTCTAGGAATATGCTAATACAGGGTGGCCACCAAATCTTCATTTTCAAATTCAAGGTTTTTTCCAGGTTTCCAGGTTAAAAATAATTATTTTTCAGGTTTTCAGGAAACTTAATTTTGCTCAAAGGGGTTAGCAAACAACTATTCCATAAAGAAACTAGTTACAAATTTTTGAAACACATGTCATCCAAGTTGAACCATGTCACGTTGTAGTATACACCAAGCAGTGGCGAATCCAGGATTTGTATTGGTAATGGGGGAGGTGGGGGGGGGGGGGAGCAAAGAGCTCATAAAAATTGTGGCTTTGTACCTCAAACTGATCTAAAAAGAACCAGCTCACATTACGAGGTTTTCCTCATGGTTTTGGGGGATCTGCAGCCCAATAGACCTCCTTCCCCCCATCCCAGATTCGACACTGTGTCTAGTACAGGGTGTACATTTTAAGTTGACAAACCAGAATAACTAGAAAAAAACAGTATATATTCAACAACAGTTTTCACCATTATGAACAGTATATATTGAACAATGGTTTTCACCATTATGAACAGATGACGTTTGGGAGCGGTGTGGGTGGTTAGTGTAAAATTTTAAATGGAAACTCCCATTTTTATTGCAGATTCAGATTCTACAGACCAAATCATGTATAGTTTGGTTGATTTTTTTTTTCTTCTTTCAATTGGCAAAAATATTGCACTGTAATGGTAAGAATTATTTGCCATACTGCTGAAGAAATGTACCATCCAGGAAAGAAAATAAAGGTTAATCATATGGATGATGCTTCAAAACCCAACCAATTGATGCCAGATGTACATTTCTTCCCGGCTAGTTCAATTAAGTGTTTTTTCGATAATTCATAACTGGTATTCAACAAGGGCAATCTGGGCTAAGGTATCGCTGTGGAAGACTGCCCTGTCCACTGCGGGGAGAGGGAGGGTGTTGGTTTATATATCACAGCAAAATATGTTGAAATACTAATTTAGGAACATGTATTTTATTTAATTCATGTGTTCCCATCCATTCAACATACACATATACCAAATACACACAGAACATATAACACAGCCCACAGAAAATTTATAACAACCATGGTCCTACACATTAGTTCACTTCACTGTGCACAGAGCAAATATTTTGTTCACCAAAATACCAACACCTCCCCTTGAACAAATATTTGAACACTGCATCATCTTGTAGCACTGTGCATAAAACTTCATGTTAAACCATATAATGTCACCAATTTCTTGAATTTCTCCTTACTAAGAGGTTTGGTCGGCAAATCAGAAAGCATATCCTCTGTGCATAGATAACTAATAATAACATGCTTGTCTTTTACATGATATCTGATAAATTATGCCTAATATCAATATGCTTGGAACGCACACTTGTTACCTGATTCTGAGCTAACTTGATAGCACCCATGTTGTCACAAAATACTTTGGTTGGCTTCATGATTGTATATGGCTCGATTTCACTTATCAGAGTCCTTAACCATAACACTTCTTATATGGTGGAAGACAATGCCATATACTCAGCCTCAACAGTACTCAAAGCCATTGTTCTTTGTCTCTGGCAGGACCAGGATATTAATCCTCCCATCAATTTGAAACAGCTACCTGTAATAGAATGTCTGTTATGCAGTTCATTACCCCAGTCAGCATCACCATAACATTCAAGCTCCCAGTTTCCTGTCTTGTGATAACTTAATTTGTAATCAGCAGTGCCCTTTAAATATCTAAATATCCTTTTAACAGCAGCCCAGTGTTTAATTCTAGGATCTTTATTAAATTTGCTCACAGTATTTGTAGCGAAGGCAATATCTGGCCTCGAAGTTTGAGCTAAATATAAAAGACTTCCCACTGCCTCCAAATAAGGTGTTTTCTCATCACACCATTTATCTTCTTCTGTTATTGACAACTTTACACCCTGTTCCATAGGTGTGGAAACTGCTTTACAATCATTCATGCCAAAATTTTCCAGTATTCTCTTTGTGTACACTGACTGATCAATTGACAATTCTTCCCCATTTTTATTCTTTAGAATTTTCATCCCAAGATATTGTTTCACTTCACCTAAATCATGCAAATCAAAATCAGACTGAAGTTGTTTCTTGAAGTTTTTCATTGAATCTTCACTTTTTGTTAAAATAAAAATATCATCAACCCATACAGACACAATGATAGTTTCCTTTCCATCTCTTCTGTAATATAGACCAGGATCAGCTACTGATTGACTCATTTCCATTTTTGTCAAAGATTTATGTAAGCACTGATTCCAACAATATCCACTCTGTTTAAGACCATACATACTCTTTGTTAGGCGCCAAATTTTATTCTTTTCTTGAGGAATTTTCTTGGCTTCCTCTGGTGGAATCACAAAAATTTCTTCTTCCAATTCTCCATTGAGATATGCAGTCTTTACATCCATGTGGTGGATTAACAAATTTTCTTTTACAGCAAGATATAGAAGATATCTTAAAGAGGCATATTTCACTACAGGTGAAAATGTTTCTTTATAGTCTATTCCCTCTTTCTGGGAACAACCTTTTACCACCAAACGAGCTTTAAATTTAGGTACTGCTTCTTCAGGATTTTTAATTTTGAAGATCCATCTCACTCGTAATGGTTTCCTTCCTTGTGGTCCATCAACCCATTCATAAGTATCATTCTTGGAAAATTCTTTTTCTATTGCTTTCTTCCAATCATCTGCATTTGGACTGGCCAAGGCTTCTTCTACTGTCAGAGGTTCATTGTTGAATGTTTGAGCGGCCATATAAGTCTCATAATCTGGATACAACTTTGGGTTTTATAGTACGCGATGAACGCCGTAAATTAATGTGCTCTGTCACTGGAGTTTCTTGAATCTCATCATCTGCTTCACTTTCAATAAACATATCAGAATTATCCTGAAAAGCTTCTTCTTCTGTAGTTTCTAAATTTACTTGTGCCCTTGCATGTTCTTGAACACTTTCTTCGTGATTGATATCTAAACATTTATTTTCAGCCTTTATTTCATATTCACTTGATTCTAAAAATACCACATCTCTGCTAGTTATTACCCTTTTGTTTTTGGGATTTATAAATCTGAAACCTTTGGAATCTTCACAATATCCAATGAAAATATATTTTTCAGATTTGGAGTCCCATTTTCTTCTAAGTTTGTCTGGAATTTTTATCATGGCCTTACATCCAAAAATTCTTAAATGATTTAAATCAGGTTTGTTTCCAGTCCAAACTTCATATGGAGTCTTGTGTGGTACAGCTTTAGTAGGTGATCTGTTGTTTACGTACACTGCAGTTCATACTGCTTCTGCCCAATAGCTTTTTGGGATAACTTTGGTGATCATTTTGTAGCGTTCTGAAGGATCATGAATATGGTTTTCGTTTATTTTATTTCGTGTTTAGTACATTTCTTCACCAGTATGGCAAGTATTTCTTACTATTACAGCGCCATCTGTCGTAATAAAGAAAAAAAATCAACCAGACCATACATGATGTGGGCCTTAGAATCCGAATCTGCAATAAAGAAATCGGGGTTCCCATTTAAAATTTTACACTTGACCCTCCCCACACCCCACAAACGATGGAAACTGTTCAGGTTGAGTATTATTTCCTAAGCCTCTGCCATCCGCACATGCTGGTGAAAACCATTTTTTAATATCTACTGTTTTTCTGAGTTATTCCGGTTTGTCACATAAAATTTACACCCTGTATAATGGACTAAGTTGAGTTCAAGTAGTGGGAGGTTACTGTACGTTGTAATGTGAAATGCATTCATTTATCCAACATAGCCCGTTTATTTATACTAGACTTCCTGATACATTAAAATACATATAAATACATATATTATGATTTACTTTACCTTCAGGATAGGAACAACCTTTTCACCTCTTTCAAGTTTTCATTTAGATTGTTCCCAATGATGGTTTTCAGTTTCCAGTGCCCATACAGTCAAATAAGTTTTGCCCAGGAAAACTATCTAAAAGATCAATGAATGTTAATGACCCAGCATGCTTAACACTGCACAATGTTGTGGGCGAGTTCTTGAACTTCGAGGAGATGAAATGAGGAATGCAAAAACATATCTGGAGCAACAGCTGTGTGGTATTTCCATTCCAGTGTCATCTGGTAAAATAACACTCAACAGCAGATTTTAATGAAAACATTATTTTGTTCTAATGAATTTGTTTCATTTTTTAAATTCTTTTAGTACTAAACAGACAGTGAAATATATATAGTATTGTGGGAAGCAACAGACTTCCGTTTGCTTATTGAAAGTCTATGGTTCTTGCTTCTTGCGTGGCTGTTCATAGCCCTCTTCCCCATAGTAGAAATATTTATCTTTGTGTTGCACCAAGAGCATAATGCATTCGTTTGTGATATGGGATCACGTGTAACCCACGAATACACTGTCTCGTATGAGCTCTGATATCGAGTTATACTTTGGTTTGACATTACGGACGAACACTTCACTCTATTACACGTTGAATTACTTAATCTGTGCGGGCACAAGTAAGGTCGATTCATACTTGGATTCACTCTACTGTTCTCTGCAATGATTGTTTCACTCTGTTCCATCTCAGAAAGATGTAGTTGGCCTTAGTCTCGAAACATATTTACCGATATTTTGAATGTATTGTTATAAGACAGCTGTTAAAGCAATAACTTACAACTGAAAGAAATTGCCTTTTCGAAAAAGTCGCGTATATTTTGGACAATTAACATGTCAAAAGGTCGCAATCAACAATGTTAGAACCGTATTTCATACGGGCTAGCGCTCACTAGGTGGCGTTGCGTGTACGTATGCATTTTGAAAACCCATTAACATATAACGAGGGGAATAATCTTTTGTGTTGACCATAGAATAAATAATTAATGCTGTTCCTGCTCTGTTGTTGACAGGTTCTCGATGTGCCCTTGTCTGCTAAGTAAATTAATTATCCTCATAATTGTTACCACGACTCCTAATTGGCGCCAGCCGCACCCGCATGAAAAACAGTTCAGCCATCAACAATACATACATGATGACTGTGTTTACTATTTATATATTACCAATGTTACGTCAGTCACACGAATCGTCTATAATTATTACTAACGAACATAGGCGCCAACTTTTGAAAGTCTTGGGGTATGCTCAGTGGCATACCTAGGTATTTCCAAAAATAAAAGTAAATACAAAGCAAAGCCAAAAACTTATACAAAACAGACAAACTATCAATTCCATATCACCATCACCATCGCGATTATAAGTCAAAGTCCTTTTGTATTTCACTATATACTTTTCCATTTTAACGATTTTCACACACAAGACCCTTTTAAACCCAAATTTCATTGATTTATGAACAAAAATATTTATTTGCATATATCTATAAATAATGATTGGATTAATGTATATTCGACAGAATTTTTGAATATTTTTTGTTTTTGGAAGGAAATTTGGGATGACTACAAATGGCATCACAGGGTGGCCACCAAATCTTCATTTTCAAATTCAATGTTTTTGTCCATGTTTTCCAGGTTAAAAATAATTATTTTCAAGGTTTTCACGAAACTTAATTTTGCTCAAAGGGGTTAGCAAACAACTATACCGTAAAGAAACTAGTTACATGTTTTTAACAAACATGTCATCCAAGTTGAACCATGTCATGTTGTAATATACACCAAGTAGTGGCAAATCCAGGATTTGTGTTGGGGGGGGGGGGGGGGGGCAGAGCTCATAAAAATTGTGACATTGTACCTCAAACTGATCTAAAAAGAACCAGCTCATATCATGAGGTTTTCCTCATGGTTTTGGGGGATCTGCAGCCCCATAGATCCCCCTCTCCCCCTCCCCCCCCTGCTACAGATTCGACACTGACACAATGTATATTACAGGGTGTACATTTTAAGTTGAAAAACCAGAATAACTAGAAAAAAAAACAGTATATATTCAACAATGGTTTTCACCATTATCTACTGCCGGCAGAGGCTTAGGAAATGATACTAAACTTGAACTGTCACCAACATTTGGGAGCGTTGTGGGTGGGCAGTGTAAAATTTTAAATGGAAACTGCCATTGTTAATTGCACATTCAGATTCATTTTCTTTCTTTCAATTGGCAACATGTTGCACTGTAATGATAAGAATTATTTGCTATACTGCTGAAGAAATCTACCACCCAGGAAAGAAAAAGGTTAATCATATTGATGATGCTTCAGAACCCAACCAAATGATACCAGATGTTCATTTCTTCCCGGCTAGTTCAATTAAATGTTTTGTCGGCAATTCATAACTGGTATTCAGACAAGGGCAATCTGGACTAAGGTATCACTTTGGAAGACTGCCCTGTTGACTGCAGGGAGAGGGAAGGATCACTTTGGGGATCATTTGGTAGCGTTCTGAAGTATCATGAATATGGTTTTGATTTATTTTATTTCCTGTTTAGTACATTTCTTCACCAGTATAAGTATTTCTTATTATTACAGCGCCATCTGTCCTTAAAAAAAAAAAACAAAAAAAACCACCAGACTATACATGATGCGGCAGCGGCTAGCCGCTGCTCACGCTAGTTTAGGAATGGCAGAGCCGGCCAATAAGATTGCAGGTTTCATGACGAGTAAATTTGGCGTCAGTTTCAAAGTTTATTCGACGATTTCAGTGCGGCGTTTGTGTGATTGAAATTGTTTTTACATTTATAAGGGATTTTTAGATAATTGTGGTATTACCCCCATAAGTGACCTATTATTAATACACCACAACAGTCAACCATAGAGCAGGTATAGCATGTTTAATTTATTTTATGATCTGTAGGAAACAGTGATCATCTTAAGTGAAAGTTAGGTATAGGTTAAATAAGAAGTTTTTATTTTTAGTATGTGAGGGCGCATAGCACTCGAATCTCCGGTTCAGAAACACTCCATCGATTTATAGTTGTATGCTGTCCGAGCTATCTCTATTTCAAGAATTCTTGAAAATTACTTTTACTGACCGGACAAGGGTACATATAAGACCCTGTTAACCACAGAGCAGGTATAGTATGTTTTATTTATTTTATTATATGTTCGAAACAGTGATCAAGTGGCGTCCATACTGATAGCAACTGTAACTTGTTGATCGTCAAACACTTTTGCATATACCGCTTCGATTTGTTTACAATGGACAATTTTTCGCTGTTTCTTATTGGCCACTCCTGATTGGCTGCTCTGCCGTTCCTAACAAAGCGAGTGCAACGGCTAGCAGCTGCCGCATAAACTACACTTTTACCCATGATGTGGGCCTTAGAATCCAAATCTGCAATAAAGAAATCGGGGTTCCCATTTAAAATTTTACACTTGACCCTCCCCACACACCACAAACGATGGAAACGGTTCAGGTTGAGTATTATTTCCTAAGCCTCTGCCATCTGCACATGCTGGTGAAAACCATATTTTAATATCTACTGTTTTTCCGAGTTATTCCGGTTTGTCAACTTAAAATTTACACCCTGTATAATGGACCAAGTTGAGTTCAGGTAGTTGGAGGATACTGTACAGTATATGTGAATTGCATTCGTTTATGCAACATAGCCCGTTCATTTATACTAGAATTCCTGATACATTAAAATACAGTCACATTTCATGAACTAGTGATCGAGAACTCAATACATATATTATGATTTAGTTTACCTTCAGGATATGAAAAACATTTTCACCTTTTCATCGTTTTCATTTAGATTGTTCCCAATGATGGTTTTCAGTTTCCAGAGCCCATACAGTCAGGTAAGTTTTGCCCTGGAAAACTCTAGCTAAAAGATCAATGAATGTTAATGACCCAGCATGCCTAATAATGCACAATGTTGTCGGCGAGTTCTTGAACTTCGAGGAGATGAAATCGAGAATGCAAAAACATATCTGGAGCAACAGCTGTGTGGTATTTGCATTCTAGTGTCATCTGGTAAAATAACACTCAACAGCAGATTTTAATGAATACATTAAATTGTTTTAATGAATTTGTTTCATTTTTTAAATTCTTGTAGTACTAAACATACTGAAATATATATATTGTGGAAAGCAATAGATTTCCGTTTGTTTATGGGAAGTTTAAGTTTCTTGCTTCTTACTTGGCTGTTCAAAGCACTCTTCCCCATTGAAGAAATATTTATCTTTGCATTGCACCAAGAGCATAATGCATTCGTTTGTGATTTAGGATGACAAGTAACCCACGGATACACTGTCTAGTATGAGATCTGATATCGAGTTATACTCTGTTTTGACATGACAGATAAACACTTCACTCAAAAACATGAATTAAACACTTCACTCAAAAACATGAATTACTTCATCTGTGCGAGCACAGGTAAGGTCGATTCACACTTGGATTCACTATATTATTCTCTGCAATGATTGTTTCACTCTGTTCCATCTCAGAAAGATGTATATGGCGTTACTCTCTAAATATATTTAACGATATTTTGAATGTATTGTTATAAGACAGCTGTTAAAGCAATAACTTACAACTGAAAGAAATTGCCTTTTCGCAAAAGTCACATACCGTGTTACAGAGTTATACTTACATGTTGTTGGAGGACAATTAGCAACTCAAAAATTCGCAATCAACAATGTTAGAACTGTATTTCATTCGGGCCCGGCTAGCGCTCACTAGCGTTGCATGTACGTATGCTTTTTGAAAACCCATTAACATATAACGAGTGGAATAATCTTTTGTGTTGACCATAGAATAAATAATTAATGCTGTTCCTGCTCTATTGTTGACATGTTCTCGATGTGCCCTTGTCCGCTAAGTAAATTAATTATCCTCGTACTTGTTACTGCGACTCCTCATTGGCGCTAGCCGGGCCCTCATGAAAAACAGTTCAGCCATCAATAATACGTACATCATGACTGTGTTTACTATTTATATATTACCAATGTCACATCAGTCACAGGAATCGTCTATAATTATTACTAACGAACATAGGCATCGACTTTTGAAAATATTGGGGTCTGCTCAGTGGCTACCCAGGTATTTCTAAGAAAAATAAATAAATAAATAAATACAAAGCAAAGCCAAAAACGTACACAAAACATACATGCTATCGATTCCATATCACCGTCACCATCACGATTATAAGTCGAAGTCCTTTTGTATTTCACTATATACTTATGTTATAGAGGAAAAATTCCTAACAGGAAAAATATATGTAAAAAATAGATGAAGTCAACTTGCCAGGTGAAGGAGCACAGGCAGTGATAGCAACAAATAAACATCTCCTCATAAGAACGGCAACCCACATCCATTTCAATCTGCTTACTATACGTGTCTCTTGGTCTCCGTCTGCGATTTTTACCCCACACACTTCCCTCCAGTGCTAAATTTACGATTCCTCGATGTCTAAGAATGTGTCCTACCAAGCGATCCCTTCTTTTAGGCAGGGTATGACAAAAATTCCTTTTCTCACTAATTCTGTTCAGAACCCCTTCATTAGTTATGCGATGTACCCACCTAATCTTCAGCATTCTTCTGTAGCACCACATTTCAAAAGCCTCTATTCTCTTCCTGTCCGCACTGCTTATCGTCCATGTTTCACTCCCGTACAAGGCAACACTACACACAAATGCCTTCAGAAAAGACTTCCTTACACTTAAATTAATATTCGATGTTAGCAAATTTCTCTTTTTCAAAAATGCTTTTCTTCCCATTGCCATTCTGCATTTTATATCCTCTGTACTGCGACCATCGGATGTTATTTTACTACCCAAGTAACAAAACTCATCTATCACCTTCATTGTTTCGTTACCTAATCTAATTCCTTCAGCATCGCCTGATTTTCTAAGACCGCATTCCATTATTTTTGTTTTGCTCTTGTTAATGTTCATTTTATACGATCTCTTCAACACACTGTCCATTCCATTCAACTGCTCTTCCAGTTCCTTTGCTGTTTCTGACAGAATGACAATGTCATCAGCAAAACACAATGTTTTTATTTCTTCCCCCTGAACTTTAATCCCTATTCCAAATTTTTCCTTGCTTTCCTTCACTGCCTGCTCGATGTACAAATTGAATAACATTGGAGAAAGGCTGCAACCCTGTCTTACTCCTTTCCCAACTGATGCTTCCCTTTCATGCCCTTCAAGTCTAATAACTGCGATCTGGATTTTGTACAAGTTGTAAATAACTCTCCTTTCCCTATATTTTACCCCTGCTGACTTCAGAATTTCAAAGAGGGCATTCCAGTCAACATTGTCAAATGCTTTTTCCAAATCTACAAAAGCTAAAAATGTAGGTTTGCCTTTCCTTAATCTATCTTCTAAGATAAGATGTAAAGTTTGTATTGCCTCCCGGGTTCCTATGTTTCTCCTGAATCCAAACTGTTTGTCCCCGAGGTCAGCTTCTACCAGCTTTTCTATTCTCCTGTAGATAATTCGTGTTAAAATTTTGCAATTACGACTTATCAAACTGATGGTTCTGTAATTTTCACACCTGTCTGCGCCTGATTTCTTTGGAATGGGGATTATTACATTTTTCTTAAAGTCTGGGGGTATTTCGCCTGTCTCATACATCCTACACTCCAGTTCAAATAGTCTTGTCATGGCTGGCTCTCCCAGAGACTTTAGTAGCTCTGAGGGTATGTCATCTACTCCTGGGCCTTGTTCTGACTGAGGTCTTTCAGGGCTCTGTCAAATTCATCTCTCAGTATAGCATCTCCTATTTCACCTTGATCTACTTCCTCTTCCCTTCCTACAACATCGTCTCTAAGTTCATTTCCTTTGTAGAGCTGCTCTATGTACTTTTTCCACCTATCAGCTTTCCCTTCTTTGCTGAGAACTGGTTTCCCATCTGAGTTCTTGATATTCGTAGAGTTGCTTTTCTTGTCCCCAAATGACTCTTTTATTTTCCTGTAGGCGGTATCTACTTTTCCCCTTCTTATACATTCTTCTACAGATTTGCATTTGGCTTCTAGCCATTCCTGCTTAGCCATTTTGCACTTCCTGTCAATCTCATTTTTTAGTCGTCTGTACTCCATTTTGCCTGTTTCATTTACTGCGTTTTTATATTTTCTCCTTTCATCAATTAAATTTAGTATTTCCTGTGATATCCAAGGATTTTTTGTAGGTCTTGCCTTTCTACCTATTAAGGAAAGGAGAGGGAAAAGGAAATGATGAGGGTTTTAAGGGAGTGGGTAAGGAGTCATTCCAATCCCGGGACAGGAAAGACTTACCTTGGGGGGAAAAAAAGAGGGTAAACAAATACACACACACCCACACATTTACACAGACGCAAGTACACTTAGCAGACATACTGTAGAACTGTAGAAAGCAAAGAAGTTAGAAGTTAGACAGAGATGCCACTTGAGGCAGAGGCTCTGTCCAGAGAACCGAGGCAAAGATGTTAAGATGGTGGGTGGGAATTCGAATTTAGCGGAGGTTGAGACCAGGTGGGTAACGGGAAAAGAGAATATGCTGAAGGGCTAGTTCCCATCTCTGGAGTTTATAGGATTGGTGTCGGTGGGAAGTATCCAGATAACCCGGACGGTGTAACACAGTGCCAAGATGTGCTGGTCGTGCCCCAAGGCGTGTTTAGCCACAGGGTGATCCTCATTACCAACAAACACTGTCTGCCTGTGACCATTCATGCGAATGGACAGTTTGTTGCTGGTCATTCCCACATAGAACGCTTCACAGTGCAGGCATGTCAGTTGGTAAATCACGTGGGTGCTGTCGCAAGCGGCTCTGCCCTTGATTGTGTATACCCTCCGGGTTACGGGACTGGAGTAAGTGGTGGTGGAAGGGTGCATAGGGCAGGTTTTACAATGGGAGAGGTTACAAGGGTAGGAGCTAGAAGGTAGGGAAGGTGGTTTGGGGATTTCATAGGGATGGACTAGGAGGTTAGGTGGGCGGCGGAAAGACACTCTCGGTGGAGTAGGAAGGATGTCATGAAGGACGGATCTCATTTCGGGGCAGGATTTTAGGAAGTCGTATCCTTGCTGGAGAGCCACATTCAGAGTCCGCTCCAGTCCCGGAAAGTATCTGGTGACAAGAGGGGAACTTCTGGGGTTCTGTTGAAGGTTTTGAATTTGGGGGGATGAGGAAGTAGCTCTGGCAATTTGCTTCTGTACCAGATCAGGAGGATAGCTGCAGGATGTGAAGGCTGTTATCAGGTTATTGGTGTATTGGTTCAGGGATTGAGGACTGGAGCAGACTCGTTTGCCACGAAGACCTAGGCTGTAGGGAATACTATATACTTATCCATTTTAACGATTTTCACACGTAAGACATTAACCCTTTTAACACCAAATTTCATTGATTTATGAACAAAAATATTTATTTGCATATATCTATAAATAATGATTGGATTAAGGTATATTTCACAGAATTTTTAGTCTTTGAATGGAAATTTAGGATGACTACAGATGACAGTGTGCAGGATATGTTTCCTTAATCGTAACTAATAACATTTTCAAACTGTTGACTACCAATTTAGTACTAAAGTTTTTAAATTATTTTGTTTCATTTACCTTTATACAATTATTTGAAAGTATTGTTGCAACTTAGACATCAAGCAACGATATATATTTTGACAATGCATTGTAGCCTAATGCTGTTTGTTTCCTCAAGGTAACAGTAAAAAATCTAGTCACAATGAATTATTGGAAGCCCTGCAATGTTATTTACAATCTTTGAACAAATGGTTGTGGCTAGACGGACAGATAAAGATGAGGGGAGGGAAAGGGTTCAGACGTAATTCCATGCACAAGTGACACGGGTCGAAAAGAGCAGAAACTATGGTCCGACTACTACGTTCAATTGTTGACAACTTATTGAAGCATGAAAAAACCTATTACTAGCTATTGCGTTTGGAGAATTTTGTAGAGCTGCCAATTAAAACACAAAGACCTTCGCAAGTTGTTATGAGGACAGTCTGTTTACAGAATGTTTTAGCTAGAAGCGATAGGGCAGTCTTCGCAGCAAGTATGTTGGCTCACTGGTAACTTATGTGGTTGTCAAAAGGTTATCTCAAAAGGTAGTGGGAATTAAATTTGTAGCGTAAACATTTTCAGTGTATCGTACCAAACCCACTTCATTTCTAGGTATTTAATACAATCAAATGTTGCCGCCTTCAGTTTACAATATTGACTTAACAAGTGGAATTCCATTAACATTCGGACTATTTAGAAAACAGTCACTTCACTCACATGTGAACGTGGATTTTAATGCCTACAAATTCAATTACCTGTTTAAAATAATCTATTTAGAGTGGTGTCTTCCAAAAGCCTGCCGGTCATCAATGGGATGAGAAAGTCGATTTTAATTACAGTCAAGAAATATAATGTAAAGAAAAAATTATACCAAAATTTTCAGTGGGTTATGCCTGGCATACCCATTCAAATTTTGAGGTATGCTTGGAGTGACCGAGCATACCCGTAGTCGGCGCCTATGCTAACGAAGAATCACAATACCAACTTTTCCGGAGTTTATAGTTAAAATCAACAAAATGCTTCCGTGAAGAGATTTTTCAACACACAATCAGACAAATGAGATCTGTGTTGATGAGTATCACTGGGGGGAGGGGGGGTAAATTATGAAAATTGCTAAAATGTAGTACAAATAAATATCACCTTTCATTCTAGTTGCGATTTCGTAGTCTCACCTTACGATAATATCGCGTCTCTTCGACGTACATCGCGAGGAATTGATTCGCGTGGTTGAACAACACTTTGAGATAAATACAGAAATAGATAACGGAATACGTAACCTATAATTATAAAACTTTTTAAACTGCCCAGAAATATATTTGTAAATATTTTTGTACACAAAAATGAAGCCATGAATATTGTTTAACCCGCAGGCACTAGCGATCTGAGCATTTAGGTCAATATAATTTTAAAACGAGTGGCATTTTTTTACTTTTAAATATTAAACTTTGAGGTTTTTTCTTATTAAAATTACAGGAATTACTTGTTTACACTTATTAAGTACATTTCGAACTGGTCGTATAATCTGAGCAATAGGCTATACACGCGAACGATCGTTTAACTATTAAAGCCGCGAGATCTCATTGGTTAAAAATCCCGGTTTCTAGCTGAAATTCAAGGTTTTTTCCTGGTTTTCTCCGTTTTTTTTTTTTTTTTTTCAAATTCAAAGCTTTTTCCCGGTTTCAAGGTTCGGTGGCCACCCTGTAATACTTCCACTGGGTGACGTGCACAATGATACTACTATTAGCTTCATATCGATTATTATACCAGTGGCTTCAAAGTTCATTTCATCACACAGATGATTTAGATCTTATTTAGCAAGTGAGCAATTGATTGATCTGCCGGCATAGATTGCTACACCACCTCTCTTGTTTACTCTTCTGCAATAACTGTTTATTAAACTATAATTTTCTAACTTACATACTGGGAGTTCGTCTTCGGTGGCACAGTGTTCACTTAAACAAAATAAGTCAAATTTATTCTCAGATGAGAAATCATCAAGCACTAATTCATTGTTGTTCAATCCTTGGAGGTTCAAGAAAAATTTTCAGATCTGTATCCTGCCCTTCCTCATTTTTTGGATGATATTAAGCGTACTTTGATTTTTCAGCTGGTGTATTCTGCTTTTCATCCCCATCAGGCCATTTTATTTTTCGTTGGTTTTTATTATTTTTCAAATATCTGGAAACATACTACTTAAAGTTTGAGACCCCAGTCTGTTAAACTACAGACCATCCCTTCCTAGACAGTTTTGTTCAAGAATTTATTTGGGTCTATAAACACTGCTCCAAGCTCATCACATTGTTCTTTTGTAACACAGTTTCGTTTGCAGATGTATTTATTACTTTTTATTACTTACAGATTGCCTTTTTATTATTCTGCTGATTATGAACCGGAAACCTATGTAAACACTTCTAGCTAAGTGAATCAGATTTCTTGTCTCACTTGTTACATTTTTTAGAATTTGTCCTGACATGTATTAACACACCACTATACTTGTGCTTCAGTTCGTTTTCTGCAGCATTCTTCTTTGAATTTTCCATATTTTAAAGTGTTTGTTGAGCTGCTGTGTTTTTATTCCAGGCCGCACATCAATTTTGCGTCTTGGAATAGTGACATTTTTCACTAAAGAATCGCCAATCAGTAGAAATACGTTTTCATCAGTTTGTACACTTGATTCACTGCCTTTCCTTTTCTTGTATGTTACCAACTTTATTGATATTTATTGCCAGAATTTTGAGTTTTTGAAGTTACCTGTAGTTCATAGGGCACATCTGATATATCAGCCCTGAAATTTTGGTCATTTGTAGGCCTACTGTTAACATAAGATTTTTCGTGGTTATTGTTTTGTTTCCACTTGCATGATTTCATGAGCACTGGATTGTTTTCCTCTTATTGATCTATTATTTCCTTCACCTGGATCATTTTGTCATTTTCTGTCTTGCTGCTGGCGTACATACACAACTTCATGCAATGTTTTGTTTTTGTTGCACAGCTTTCGGACATTGGAGTTCTTTTTTAATGTACATTTTAATGTAAGTAGTTAAACTTCGCTTCTATATGGCCCTGGATACTATGAACCATAACAAAAATTAGTACAAAATAACATTTCCATAATAGTTCTTGTATTTATTACACTTATGTCCACATTCACACATGCAATTCATCATTGTCTTCATCAATAGCATCTTTGAGTAATCCGAGTTTGAAGTCCAACGTGCACTCAGTGTATCTGTCAGGGGGCCTCATCCGAGATGTGGAGGCAGCCTCGTCGGCAGTTATCGAAGGTGCGGGGTGCGGTCAACTACAAGTCATGTCTCATGTCAGCACCAATGATGCTTGTCGCTTGGGTTCTGAGTACATTCTCAGTTTCTATGGGTGCCTCTCCAGGGGACACCACCTTGACGAAGCACTGTCCGTGTGCGTGGAGAGGCTTGAGCATCTGTGTGAAGCAGAGGGCTATACCAAAGGTAGAGAACCTACTGCCGGAAAGGCCTCAGCTGATGGATCTGAAAGTGTGTCCCACAACGTCCCGTCTTCCTTATCCTCTCCCAGTCCTTTCCCAATTCCTTTCCCAACCCAAGGTGTGATGTGATCCGTGCCGAGGGGGTGCGTGGCACATGGGTGGATGTGTCTCGAACAGAGCCTCAGGGATACCGGGCGACCTCCCTGAGTAAGTAGCCTTGCACCATGCGAGGTTATCATGGTGTGGACCATATAAATCCCCAAATCTCGTGGGACTAAGATGAACACAGAGAAAGAAAGTATTTTAAAAGAATCTGAGACCTCAGATACTCAGACATTGGGATCAGGACCGATGGAGTGCACTCCTACTTCTGAATCAGGGTCTAGACCTGAGGAAGAAGTGGGAACTGTAAGAGAGAAGTTGGACCAGATTAGGATTAAGGCCTTGTCTGGGGCTCAGAGGAGGAAACTTCTCAAGGAACAGAAGCAAAAAGGAAGGAAAAGAATGGCTTCCTAAGCATAAGTGGAGGGAATCAAAAGGGCTTGAGCCCAAGACCCCAAAAAGAAACTGCCTCAGGTCAAAGGGGATACACAGACCCCCTTGACGTCAAAGACAGGTGGCAAGAGGGTTAGGGAGGAATCTAAGACTCCCTCCTCTCTGGACAAGCGTGATCCTAAAAGGCTGAGGCAGGAAATAGGAAAACAGACCTATAGTACTGCAGTCTCGGTCTTTAGAAGGGTGGTTGTCTAAGAAGGATACCCACTGGTGAGCATCACCTCGCAGCAGGAGGAGCTCGTGCAGATGGCCCTCTTTGAAGATATTGGGGGAGACGCTGGTCCAGGACCCAAATTCAGGAGGGTCTATCTAGATTGTGATGCCCTCATTTTCGTCTGCGAGGGGGGCCACTCAGCAGTATGGCTTAAGGACAAAGTGCCCATGATATCCCCGTGGGAGGATGCGAAGCTGCTGGTCAAGACAGCAACCGAACTCCTGAAGACCGCAAAGGTATCAATATGGGTACCAAAGATCCTTAAGGATATCCATCGAAAGACTCTGTTCGAGAAAATAAGGGTTCAGAACTCAAAAGTCTTGACAGAGGATTGGAGGGCAATTAACCAAAAGGTTGTTCCGGAAGGACGAACCCTGGTGGTGGAGGTTGGAGAGAAGTCCCTGAAGGCACTGCGAGAGCAAGGCCTGAAACTGTTTTTAGGATTCTCGCAGGTCGCTGTCAGGGTAATCAAAGACCTTAAAAGCAATAATGACAGCAAGATGAGGACTGGAAGTGCTGCAGATAAACCTGCAGCACAGTAAAGGGGCCACTGCTGCCCTGAGCCGTCGCCTGAGGAGACAGGAGGTGGACATGGCCCTGATACAAGAACCCTATTTATACAAAGGGGGTATATCGGGCCTCGGTGGTACTAGAGGTAAACTGATTTATGCTATAAATCTAAAAAAACTCCAGAACATGCATTTATGTTAGAAATGGAATACCTTTCATACCAATGATGGATTTTTGTTCCGGGGACCTGGTAAATATCACGATGCAGCAACGTGAGGAAGGTATCACGAGGGAAATTGTTTTGGCCGCAGCATACCTTCCTTAAGAAGACAGCTCTCCTCCTCCTCTGAAAGTGAGGAGACTGACGGAAACCTGCCATCGGCAAGGTGACGAACTGTTGGTGGGATGTGATGCCAATGACCACAATCTATCGTGGGGCAGCAAGGACACCAACAGTAGAGGTGAGCACCTTCTTGAATTTCTCCTATCAAACAACTTGGAGATCCTGAATAGGGGTGATGAACCTACATTCAGGAATAGTAGAAGGGAAGAAGTAATTGACATAACTTTTGGTTCCACGATGATGGGAAGTTACGTCAAACAGTGGCATGTGGTCCTGGAGCCATCCTCATCAGATCACATGTATATTAAATTCAAGGTTGAAATGGGAACCAGACAGACCATGGCCTATAGGAATCCCAGGAAAACGGACTGGGAGACATATAGGAGAGACCTTGACTTCAGCCTATTGGAAATTAAAACTTCGATAAGGAATCCAGCAGAGTTTGAGGAAGTAGCAGAGGCCATAACCTCTGCTATAGTGACCTCATAACAGTACAACTGCTCAATTACCAAGAAGTGTACAAATAGGAGTGTGCCTTGGTGGAATAATAACCTGGAAATGCAAAAGAAACAGGTATGAAGACTGTTTAACCTTGCGAGGCGCGAAGGACAATGGGCAAAGTATCGTGAGGCCCTTGTCAATTACAACCTTGCCATCAGACGGGCAAAAGAGGCATCCTGGAAGGTATTCTGTGAGGAAGTGGAGGGCACAGCTGCTCAAGCGAGACTTCATAAAATCCTCACTAGAGTACCAACTAATCGAGGAGGAACATTGAGGAAGGAGGATGGGGAGTATACAAAGACAGCACATGAAACGCTGGAACTGCTCCTCAAGACTCACTTTCCTCAATCTTCTCTGGGGGATAACTCGGACCAGAATGTGATTCCTGAGAGACAATGGTTCTCAGGTATTTGCAAAGAGGACTGGGATCCGGCCAAGGAGTGTGTGTATTTCAGTAAGGTCCGATGGGCAGTGGGAACATTTCAACCGTTCAAGTCACCTGGCCCCGATGGAATCTTTCCAGCTCTCCTGCAACAAGCGGGAGAAAATCTTATTAGATTCCTATACAGATTATTCAGGGTTAGCCTAGCAGTAGGAATCATTCCCAATGTCTGGAGGGCAGTGAAGGTTGTCTTCATTCCAAAGCCAGGGAGAATTGATCATACCAAGGCCAAGGATATGAGACCAATCAGCCTGTCCTCCTCCATTCTTAAGACATTGGAAAAGCTGGTTAATGTGCATGTTGGAGAAACGAGGTTAAGTAGGGCTCCTCTTCATTCAAACCAACATGCATATCAGCCAGGTAAATCATGTGAGACAGCTCTCCACCAACTCGTTGGGAAGGTGGAGAAAGCACTACACTTTCAGGAAATATCCCTCTGTACCTTCCTGGACATTGAGGAGGTTTTAGCAATACGACCTTCGATTCCATGGTTAGGGCAGCAGAGGTGCATGCCTAGGAACCACTATATGTAGGTGGACTAGGGCCATGCTCAATGGAAGAATGGTAGAGGCTACCATGATGGATGAAAAAATGGTAATCAACACCACTAGGGGTTGCCCGCAAGGAGGAGTTCTTTCCCCTTTATTGTGGAATCTTGGTGAATGATCTCATTGGAGAATTAAACTCTAGGCAGTACTTTTGGCAAGGATACACAGATGATCTTGTCATAGTAATACTTGGCAAATTTGCTGACACAGTGAAGAATATGGCACAAGGTGCACTGGACATTGTGCAAGACTGGTGCAGAAAACAGGATCTGGGGGTAAGTCCTAAGAAGACTGTTGTTGTACCATTCACAAAGAAGCATATCCAACATTCAAGTTGGAATCTGAAGCTTTTCAATGAAGTGCTACCTGTGAAAACTGTCTTGAGCAGTTAAAACGGCAACCCACGCGCAATGGAAATATTCTAGACCTTATAGCCACAAACAGGCCTGACCTTCTTAACGATGTCTGTATAGAGACAGGAATTAGTGATGATGATATCGTCATAGCGTCGATGGTGACCAAAGTTCATAAACCAATCAAGAAGGCTAGGAGCGTGTTTTTGTTGGGAAGAGCCGACAAGCAAATGTTACGATCGCACTTAGAAAATGAATGGGCATCGTTTAATTCCGGGACTATGGATGTAGAGGAATTGTGGACTACATTTAAGTGCATTGTTAATAAAGGGTTAGAGAAATATGTGCCAGTAAAGACGATTAAGGATGGAAAAGATCCACCGTGGTATAATAATAATGTTAGAAAGCTGCTGAGAAAGCAAAAGCTGTTGCACTCTCGATTCAAAAAAGAACACGCAAATGATGACAGGCAAAAGTTAGTAGAGATTCGTGCATCTATAAAAAGATCGATGCGTGAAGCATACAACAATTATCACAGCTATACCTTAGCAAAAGATCTTTCCGAGTACCCGAAAAAATTCTGGTCCTATGTAAAATCGATAAGCGGGTCAAAGCCCACTGTCCAGTCACTAGTTGATCATTCTGGGGCAGTAATAGAAGAAAGCAAATGGAAAGCTGAAGTTCTAAATTTAACCTCTAAGAAATCTTTCACACAGGAGGACCACACAAATATACCATCATTTGATCAACGTACTAATTCTGAAATGGGGGACACAGCAATAGGTATTTCTGGTGTAGAGAAGCAGCTGAGAGAGCTAAATACGAAAAAGTCTGCTGGTCCGGATGGAATACCAGTTCGGTTTTACAAAGACTATTCTGCGGCGTTGGCCCCCTACTTAGCTTGCATTTATAGCGAATCTTTAATTCAGCGCAAAGTTCCTAGTGATTGGAAAAAAGCGCAGGTGACTCCCGTGTATAAGAAAGGAAACAGAACTGACCCATACAATTACAGGCCAATATCATTGACATCGGTTTCATGTAGAATTTTGGAGCATATTCTCAGTTCGAATATAGTAAATTTCCTTGAAACGGAAAAGCTTCTTTCCATGACTCAGCACGGGTTTAGGAAACATCATTCATGTGAAACTCAGCTTGCTCTTTTCTCACATGACATCTTGCGAGCCATGGACGAAGGGCAACAGGTGGATTGTGTTTTTCTCGACTTCAAAAAGGCGTTCGACGCGGTGCCACACTGCAGACTGCTAACGTAGATACGAGCTTATGGAATAGGTTCACAGATTTGTGACTGGCTGGAAGACTTCCTAAGTAAACGCAGTACGTTGTTCTCAACGGCGAGTGTTCATCAGAGACGAGTGTATCGTCAGGCGTGCCCCAGGGGAGTGTGATAGGACCGCTATTATTTTCTATCTATATAAATGATCTGATGGACAGAGTAAGTTGTAATTTGCGGCTGTTTGCTGATGATGCTGTGGTGTATGGGAGGGTGTCATCTGTAACTGACTGTAATAGCATACAGGTTGACTTAGACAAAATTTCTAGTTGGTGCGAAGAATGGCAGCTAGCTCTCAATGTAGAAAAATGTAAGGTGATGCGCACGAGTAGAAAAAACAATCCTATAATGTTCGAATACAGCATTAGTAGTGAGCTTCTTGACGCTGTCGCGTCGTTCAAATATCTAGGCGTAACATTGCAGAGCGATATGAAATGGAACGAGCATGTAAGGACAGTTGTGAGTAAAGCAGACAGCCGACTTTGGTTTATTGGGAGCATTTTGGGAATATGTACTTCACCTGTAAAGGAGACCGCGTATAAAATGCTTGTACGACCACGTCTTGAGTATTGCTCAAGTATTTGGGACCCGCAGCAGATCGGTTTGAAGGAAGACATAGAGGCGGTTCAGAGGCGAGCAGTTAGAGTTGTTACTAGTAGGTTTGACCAATGCGCGAGTGTCACGGAAATGCTCCGGCAACTCAATTAGGGATCGCTGGAAGAAAGACGACGTTCTTTCATGAATTTCTGTTAATTAAATTTAGAGGGCCGGAATTTAAAGCTGAGTGTAGTACGATCTTGTTGCCGCCTACTTACATTTCGCGTAAAGATCACAAAGACAAGATAAGAGAAATTAGGGCTTGTACGGAGGCATATAGGCATTCTTTTTTTCCTCGTTCAATTTGGGAGTGGAAAGGAAAGGAAATGGCTAGTATTGGTACAGTGTACCCTCCGCCACGCACCTTACGGTGAATTGCGGAGTATGTATGTAGATGTATATGTATGTAGAAGGGGACAGTGAAATATCTAGGGGTTACCCTAGATGAGAAACTGACATGGACCCCCCACATCAGGAATATTTGCTCCAAGGTAAAAGGTACTCTTGTGAGTACCAGGAGAGCTTGTGGCAAAATTTGGGGCCTGAGCCCCAAGGGTACGCACTGAATACACACCACAGCGATTAGACGCAGGATCACCTATGGGGCGGTCGTGTGGTGGAAGAAGGTAGAACAGCAGGTTGCTGCTAAGGAGCTTGGTAAGGTGCAGAGATTAGTCTGCTTAGCCATAACAGGCGAAATTAGCAGCACACCAACTGCTGGGATGGAAACCATGCTGGATATGCCCCCATTACACCTTTGGGTCAAGATGGAGGCAGCGGCTGGTGCACACAGACTCAAATCTGGCAACAACTGGAACTCTTTGGGATATCCAGAATCACACACTAAAAAAGTGAGTGAGGTAAATATAGGAAAGGTTGGGGAAATGCCAGCCGACTATATTATAACCCCATACTGCTTCAACAAGCCTTTCAATATAACAATTGGATGTAGGGAGCAGTGGGAGAAAATAGTTCGACACCGTACGGGGGATATTGTCTGATTCACTGATGGGTCAAAATCAGACCAAGGTGTTGGGGCTGGGGTATATGGGGTGCAGCCAAGACTGGAGGGCGTCATCTCTCTAGGGAAACTGGCCTCAGTATTCCAGGTGGAAATCACTGCCATCAGGGCGCGTGTGGAGGAGAATTTGCGTAGGTGCAATGAAGATTGTAGCATCTATATCTATTCAGACAGCCAGGCAGCCCTGAGATCACTGGCAGCTCCTGCAACAATGTCTAAAATTGTTGCAGAATGTGACAGGGTTCTAGTGGAGCTAAGGGAAAGCAATAGAGTAAACCTATTGTGGGTCCCTGGCCACTAGGGGATCAGTGGCAACGAACATGCCGACAGATTAGCCAGGATGGGGGCAGAGACTCCATTTTTTGGACCGGAACCTGTCCTGACAATCACCAAGGCAATGATCAAATTGGAGCTACGTAACTGACTCAGAAGACAGCACGTAGAATATTGGACCAAAGTCCATCAACAAAAACATGGCAAGGTAATGATGCCAAAGCCATGTTTTAAAAGAAGCTCTCCAATCCTGGGTCTGAACAAGAGAGAGATTAAACTCATGGTTGGGTAGCTGACAGGCCATGGGAATTTCAAAAAACACCTACATACAATGGGAATAACAGAAGGGGGCCCTAAATGTAGGATCTGTGATGACGGTGATGAAACTGCATCACATCTAATCTTCGAATGCATTGCATTGGAGAGTAAAAGGCACAGAACATTTGGGACAACCAGACCCGAAGAAATTGTGTCTAATAAAGAACTGGTAAAGGGCATCCTTGCACTGTTCAAGGGCATTAGTTGGCTTTACTAGACATACAGGGAGCGATACCGCACAATAAACTCGGTTTCGGTGCGGGCAGTGGCAGGTTGGACCAACACTGTTTTGGCTTCCCTGAAAAAAATCAAATGAAAATCAAATCAATGGGTGGCTGGCAGAATTGGTGAAGGCTGCTGCCCTTCCACACAGGGTGCAAGCAGAGCTATCGATTTTTAGCATTGTTCCCTGGGTTGATTGGGGTCCTTTGGTTTGGAGCCTAGTGGAGGGTCTGAACCAGAGGCTTCACCGACTCTGTGACAGTCATGTCTGCAGATGTCTGGATCTGTGATATCGGGTGGGAAATTGTAGGTTGCCCCTAGATAGATCAGAGGTGCACTACACTAAGGAAGCGGCTACTCGGGTAGCACAGTACTTGTGGAGTGCACATTGTTTGCAAAATATTAGCCGCAAACTTTCAAAGCATTAAAAACAAAGTTCCTGAATTTGCCGCACTGCATGGAAATTATTGTGCTCAGATAGTTTTAGGCACTGAAAGCTGCTAAATCATGATGTGGCAAGTTCAGAAATATTTAGATAGACACGAATATATATCAGAAAGATACATTGGACACAAATGGAGGAGGTGTGTTCACAGCAGTGTAAAAAGATATGGTTTCTACGGAGATCGAGAAGGCTAGGAGCGTGTTTTTGTTGGGAAGAGCCGACAAGCAAATGTTACGATCGCACTTAGAAAATGAATGGGCATCGTTTAATTCCGGGACTATGGATGGGACTATGGATGAGAAAATGAATGGGCATCGTTTAATTCCGGGACTATGGATGTAGAGGAATTGTGGACTACATTTAAGTGCATTGTTAATAAAGGGTTAGAGAAATATGTGCCAGTAAAGACGATTAAGGATGGAAAAGATCCACCGTGGTATAATAATAATGTTAGAAAGCTGCTGAGAAAGCAAAGGCTGTTGCACTGCCGATTCAAAAAAGAACACGCAAATGATGACAGGCAAAAGTTAGTAGAGATTCGTGCGTCTATAAAAAGATCAATGTGCGAAGCATACAATAATTATCACAGCCATACCTTAGCAAAAGATCTTTCTGAGAACCCAAAATAATTCTGATACTATGTAAAATCGATAAGCGGGTTAAAGTAGTTGTTGTTGTTGTTGTTGTTGTTGTTTAGAGGGGACTAAACTACTTGGTCATCAGTCCCCTGTTCCTAACGAAGAAAGACCACAATCCAGTAACTAGTTGACCATTCCGGGGCAGTAATAGAAGAAAGTAAATGGAAAGCTGAAGTTCTAAATTTAACCTTTAAGAAATCTTTCATGCAGGACGACCACATAAATATACCATCATTTGATCAACCTACCAAGTCCGAAGTGGAGGACATAGTAATAGGTATTTCCAGTGTAGAGAAGCAACTGAAAGTGCTAAATACAAAAAAGTCTGCTGGTCTGGATGGAATACCAGTTTGATTTTACAAACAGTATTCTGCGGCATTGGCCCCTTACTTAGTTTACATTTATCACGAATACTTAATTCAGCGCAAAGTTCCTAGTGACTGGAAAAAAGTGCATGTGACTCCCATTTATAAGAAAGGAAAGAACTGATCCACATAATTACAGGCCAATATCGGTGACATCAGTTTCCTGTAGAATTTTGGAGCATATCCTCAGTTCGAATGTAGTAAACTTCCTTGAGATGGAAAATCATCTTTCTACGAACCAGCACGGCTTGAGGAAACATCATTCATGTGAAACTCAGCTTGCCCTTTTCTCACATGACCTCTTATGATCCATGGATGAAGGGCAACAAGTGGATTATGTTTCTCTCGACTTCAAAAAGGTGTTTGACGTGGTTCCACACTGCAGACTGCTTATGAAGATAAGAGCTTGTGGAATAGGTTCACAGATTTGTGACTGGCTGGAAGACTTCCTAAGTAATAGAACGCAGTATGTTGTTCTTGATGGCGAGTGATCATCAGAGACGAGTGTATCGTCGGGCGTGCCCCAGGGGAGAGTGATAGGACCGTTATTATTTTCTATCCATATAAATGATCTGATGGACAGAGTAACTTTTAATTTGTGGCTGTTTGCTGATGATGCTGTGGTGTATGGGATGGTGTCGTCTTTAACTGACTGTAATAGCATACATAATATAGTGAGGACAGTTTACAACTCACCGCAAAGACGTGGCAACGAGCTGCGACAGGCACATACAAAAGACACACACATACAACACATTCAGCTATCGGCCATGGCCTTCTTCAGATAATAGAGCACTCACGCAATCACACAGGCATACAACACAGTCATACAACCATCACCTCCGACTGCCACACTTCGAATGAATACAGGATGACATACACCAAATATCCAGTTAGTGCAAAGAATGGCAGCTAGGTCTCAATGTAGAAAAATGTAAGGTGATGTGCATGAGTAGGAAAAAAATCCTGAATATTCAAATACATCATTAGTTGTGAGCTTCTTGATGCAGTTGCGTCATTAAAATATCTAGGCATAACATTGCAGAGCGATATGAATTGGAACGAACATCAGTTGTGAATGAGGCGGACAGCCGACTTCGATTTATTGGGGAAGATGTACTTCACCTGTAAAGGATACCGCGTATAAAACTCTTGTACGACCACATCTTGAGTATGGTCAAGTGTTTGGGACCCACAGAAGATCAGTTTAAAGGAAGACATAGAAGCCGTTCAGAGGTGAGCAGCTAGGTTTGTTACTGGTAGGTTCGACCAATGCGTGAGTGTCACAAAATGCTCCGATAACTCAATTGGTTTTTTCTTCGATGTGGCTTCCATTGATTATTCTGCAGACATCCCATCAGTAACTGATTTATTACCAAACTCGTACCAGCACTGCAGGTGTAGCTTGCTCAGCGGTGGCATAGATTCTTGCTCTAAGTTCCGGTAGAGTGGCTGGCAAAGAAGGTATGTACACCATATCTTTGATGTAGCCCCAGAAGAAAAAGTCCAGTGGTGTCGGGTCTGGGGAACGGGCAGGCCACCCAATTGGCACAGCACAGCCAATCCATTTACCTGGAAAACGGTCACTGAGAAAGTCGTGGACGTCAGTCAGGTAGTGTGGTCGTGCACCATCTTGCATGAAGTAAAAATTTTGTTCTTAATTGTCATCGAGCTGTGGTATCAAAAATTGTTGCAACACATTCAGGTACACTATTCCATTGAGGCTTCGTTCTTGAAAAAAAAAAAAAAAAAAAGGGGCTGTAAATTTTCTTCTTGCTCAACGCACAAAAATGTTCACCTTAGAGCTATCACGAGCATGTTGCAGTGTTTCATCTGGATTTTCACTGCCCCAAATTCTACAGTTGTGAGTGTTAACCTTGCCACTTAAGTGTAAACTTGACACGTCAAAAAAGATTATGTTGTCCAACAAATGTTCATCATCATCATCATCATCATCATCATCATCATCAACAACAACTCGGTCTAACATATCCACACAGAAGTTCTTCTAGGCAATCTTATCAGTGTCTTTAATTGCTTGTAAAAGTAACAATCTGTACAGTTTCATATGCAAACGTGTTCTCAACACACTCCAAACTGCTGTATGTGGGACTTTCAGTTCATGAGATGCACGCCACATTGATTTTGTAGGGCTGTTGACAAAACTCTGTCTTACTTGCTCATCAACTTTGTCTGGTGTGCTTGGACGACCTGGTACTTCATGTCTTACTGAGCACCCTGTTTCTACAAAATATTTATGCCACTCATAAATTGTAGGCTTACTAGGAGGATCTTTAGCATACTTGGTATGAAATTTATGCTGAACTGTTGTTGCCAACTTTGATTATTTACACCAAAACACATAGCTAGCATGCTCAGGTCCCGTGAAGGCAGTCATCTTTAACGTAACTGCTATTAGAGTTTGTTGAGGCACAATTCTGCACTAGCAAACTACGTGAGTCAAAACTTGATGTCTTTTCCTTTGAAACAACACTAACTATCTATGTACTTCTTTTTAATAAATATGTATTAATTTTTGACGCTGTAAAGTCCCTTTTGAAACACCCTGTATATTTAGTCTAACTGTATGTAATTGAATATCTATAAAACAAATTCTGACATATGTTGTAAATTGTAAACAATTTTAGAGTATCAAAAATATTTTATTTGGATACGCTCAATTTTTCCATTACAGTATTTAATTACAGAATACACACTTTTGTGCTTTGCTGATGTTACCTAAAAGTAATCGATTTTATATTAACGCTTACAGAAATAGCAATCTAAAGTCTGGGTTGGAATGTCAGTATTATAATGAGGATAGGTTGCAATTCACCATAAAGATAATGGGGTGGAGCCATGCCACATCCCCCCCCCCCCCCCACACACACACACACAAAATCACTTAGACATAACACATACAGACATGAACCCTGTATGGATGGTAGTCATGTGTGCATTAATTGTGATCATGAGACTGTGTGTGCATGCTCCTTCCCTGATGAAGACTGAAAAATTTTATGTGCACGTGACTGTATGTAACTCAAATGAGGTCTTTGTGATACATTGTAACATATCCCCATTATGTAACTTATGTAAACAGCAGCTTACATGTGCTCTGCTTGAATCTTACTACGACAACAACATCAAAATTTTGTTCATTGGTGTGGTTTTATCACTTAGCTAATCACATTAAAATAATTCACACTCACACACACACACACACACACACACACACACACACACGAGAGAGAGAGAGAGAGAGAGAGAGAGAGAGAGAGAGAGAGAGAGAGAGAGAGAGAGAGAGAGAGAGAGAGAGAGAGAGAGAGAGAGAGAGAGGGGGGGGGGGGGGGGAGGGAGGGAAAGAGGACGATAAAGTCAATCTGTGGTCACCATGGAAATGTTTTGATAGATATTTATTACTGACATTTGTGCTTGCAGAGTAGTTTAGCTATTACAATTTATCTCAAAGGTTATTAATGATATACCTTCATTAAGAAAACTTATTACACAAAATAACATGACTTTATACATTTTATATGATGCATATAACAGTCCACAAATATAAAAAACTCATTCAGTTTTCAGCATTGTATCTTACCTTTGCTCTTAATTGTGTAGCTAAAGAGAAACTAATAAAGTGATTGCACATAATATTGAATAAATATAATACAGTACTCATGACAGTAAAATAGTTTTTAATTTCAAGGTACATATGCATTAACATCGAGGCCATTGTAAACCATCTGTTCATCGATCCAGTTTCTTAGTCCAGCAACATTTGCATAAACTCCAGGTGTGCCATCCTCACCACACCCAATACCCCAGGCCACAATTCCAGCCTGCTCATATGTGGCCGGGTCACTAGGTCTTGGACAAACGAGAGGACTGCCTCCATCACCCTGGAAAAATGGACATTTTTTCAACTTGTAACATAATAATAGTTTCAACGAGTAGTAGTTGTGGTATTCAGTCCACCCTACTCTGTCCTGAGCAAGCCACATCATCTCCTCATAAGAAAGGCAAATCCATATCCATCTAAACCTGCTTACTATATTCATCTCTTCGTCTCCCTCTGCAATTTTTACCCCACACATTTCCCTCCAATGCTAAATTTATGATTCCTTTATGTCTAAGAATGTATACTACAAATTGATCCATTCTTTTAGTCAAGGTATGCCAAAAATTTCTTTTCTCCTCAATTCTGTTCAGTACCTCTTCATTAGTTATGTGATTTACCCACCACTCAGTTTTGGCTTGAAAACCATTTTAAAATTTTGAAGTCTGAAGATGGCCTTGTAAGTCAGAAGAATCAATGAATATGTCCTCATTTGCTTTTAGTCTTAGCTGGTTAGGGTTTGAACTAACAGTTGTATCTCTGTACTCAATAAAAATTGAATACATTAGAACTCACCAAAAACATCTATAAAATGAACTGTGACATGTACATAAAAACACACACATATTGAATCCCAACTTGGAGTTCCCATTATTAAAATTGAACACATGTTACATAGCATTTTTATTACAATTAGTCTATACTACCAGCTTGTAGAAAGTTTATTGTTCCTCTTTTTTGCTTATATTTATCTAAAAATCATGCACACTTGCTAAATCCAAAACTGGAGATTATTAATAAACTTTCTATAAGATTATTACATTAAATAAGAACATTGAATATGTTATTTGTAATTATTTCCACTCAGAGAGAGTTACAATGAGTGGAAGAAAAAAATCACTTCCTAGCATATTTATTATACTGATCATGATTGTTAGATTCAAATTGATGAAATGAAAACTTCTTTGCTTTCTACAGTATGTCTGCCTAAGTGTACTTGTGTCTGTGTAAATGTGTGGGTGTGTGTGTGTATTTGTTTACCCTCCTTTTTTCTCCCCAAGGTAAGTCTATCCTGTCCCGGGATTGGAATGACTCCTTACCCACTCCCTTAAAACCCTCATCATTTCCTTTTCCCTCTCCTTCCCTTCTGCCTGACGAAGCAGCTAGGCTGCGAAAGCTTGTATGTGTGTTTGTGTGTGATTTTATTTATTTTATTTGTTTCTATCGACGAGCCGGTCCTTCAGGTAAGTCATCTCTTTTCTATTTTTATTATTTTTATTATATTGATCAGTTACATGTAATTACTGGTATTGGTAAGCATTGTTAGCATTGTCTGATCTAGGTTTTTTATGTTCACTAAAAGTAGAGTAAGGCTTTAACAAAAATAGTGCACGTGTTAGGTTTGTCACTCAAGATAAAATCTTTGTTAAAAAGTGCCAGCAGTACATGCACCAAGTCATTAGAGTACCATAACTTCTGGTGTGACCTTGTCAATTTTAGTGTGTACTACCACAAAATCATCTTTGTTATGTCAGTTCAGATTTATGGATTTTAATTATTAATAATTATTAAACAAAGACCCAGTAATGCTGTTCCTTTTAAAACAGCTCTTATTTCACTTATACATCCACAGTTAAAACATTTTTAGTGGTTATGATGATCTACAGTGCATCCACTTGATAACAAATTGTTAATCTGACTTAGTGCTGTTGACTAGTTTGTGATTGTCACCACTTCTGTAGTATGAATGCGCTAAGGAAACTATGAGGTGAGGAGTTTGTACTTCACATATTATTGACGTACGTGGGGTAGAGAAGCATATGCAAGGTTGCCATATTACAGGCATACACTTCCTTGAACAGTAGAGTACATTAACTCTTTGAATATCTTGTTGCTAATTAAGGCTGAAAATGATGGTATGTATGAGGTATTATTTAGACTTTGTCAAATTTAGCAAGGGTGTTTAATATGGCTATATCATAGAACCAATGTTGTTTGTCCAGGTGGATGTCCGTGCAGTTACATGACAAGTGCCAGAAAGAAGGCAATTTAACATTATATACTTAAATCTGGGTAGAAATAATTACAAATACCAAATGAAATGTACATACCTACTCTCACCATCTTACAGAATGTAAAATGAGATCAAATAATGGTAAAATTGCTTACCAAAACCAGTGCTCTCATATAAGTCACCAGTATAGAAATATTGGCTACTAAGTGTTTTTCCTTCTTATGAAATTTAAGGTCACCCCTCACTCTAACACCAAGACATTATGCAGGCACTGTCCAAATGAAACAAGTCTTTCAACTAATTAGGAAAGACAGTTTCAACTGTGGTTGCTACTCGGGCACCATCTCCACCCATTCTTGCCTTCCAACATCTGGACAGTTCTGGAGGGTTTCATGATATTACACTACCATATCCCTACCCCACAATCCAAGAATGATTCCACAAACATGCAAGGAAGTTCCAAAGACTAAGATCGCCATCCCATTGTCTGTATTTGAGGCCTATCAAATATAAATATATCTGGGATGTCATGAAGTGGAAGCTCTGCACCCCTGAGCAGACGAAAATTGGCTGCCACTCTGCAAATGATCTGGTGTTTCCTGCATCCAAAGGAGTATCAGGTACATGCACACAGAATCTTGGGACCAGTGCAGGCCTCTCATTATATTAGGTACCCATTCCATTACATTTACTAAGGCAGTCTACATTGGCAGCTGTGATTTAGCTTGTGGGTATTAAATGACATTATACACAAATGAGAAAGTGATTACAGCATACACCAGACCATACTCTTAAGTGACCACAGTAGTTTCTTATGGGAACATTTTATCATCAATCCTGGATTCCTCTAAAATTAAAAAAACCCTCAAGGCATTGTGTTAGAAAACAAATAGCTACAAAACCACTTAATAGCAAAATAGCAACAAGGTATATGCTTCACTTCATTATAGCATCAATACAGTATAAACTGGATGGGGGGGGGGGAGTACTTCAAGGTAATACAGTAGATAGGTTAGGATTATCAGTGTCAGAATTAATTGATTTAGTTACATATTCTCTTTTAGAACTTTTCAAATACTGTAACATGGCAGTAGTTCACTAAACCTGTAGCAAGAGTTCAGTGCCTCACCTTGCACGTATCACGGCCTGCCAGTCCACCAGCACAAATGAATGACTTGTCCAACTTGTAGTATGGGCCCAATCGAGTTCGGCGAAGTGCTTCTTGACAAACATGGTGTTGCACAATTGGCAACTCAACTTTCTTCAGTATTACTTGGTACTTTCCTTCCTTTCCTGTAGAAATCACAGTAAAGAAAAATCTTCATTACCTTCTTATTGTGGCAATGTTTCCAGAAAAAAAGGCTAATGATAAAAAGGCCAAATCATGAAGAAGAAGCAGAAATAAACTGAGGGATATACAGCTAATCATGCAGTCTGGAACGAGATTTTAGCATTACCGTCAAAGTAAAATAACACAGAACAGAAACCTACTGTTGGAAATTTAAAATCAGAACGTTAATATGTGTTACTGTGACTAAATAGGTGATAAGGAGTTTATGTTCATCATGACAAATTTATCATGTTTAATGGTAATAATTAAATAATATGTAGGATAAGTTATATTTTGTTGTGTTCTCTTACCAAACACATCTTTTCCCCATCCACTTGCAAAACAATGCGAACTGTTGACAATAGTGTTTCTGTCAGGTAGACAAACCACATCTACGTTCTCTGCAAAATCTACAGGATCTTGAAGCAAAAGAAGTGCTACATCATTGTAAAGGGCGCCTGCATGGTAATTTTCATGCACGATGATTTCTTTAACTCTTCTATCTTGATGGGGATAAATTTCATTTTTAGTTTGTGTATCCCATTCACCAGCTCTGATTTTCATTTGATTTACATCCTTCCTATATAAAATAAATCAAGTGAAGTATTATTCATGAGAAAAATGGGGAAATTTTACAAATGTCTCATAAAGGAAGTAAAGAAAGAAAATGTCCAGAGATAAATACAACACTTTGTAAAGGAAAATGTTACACTGAAGGCTGTGTATGATAATCATACACCAGTATTGTGTGTACTATGTGCTCTAACACTAAACACAACCACATTAAATAGGTAGGAGTGATGTCACTCACTGCCTATCTGTTTACAAGAAAAGAATACACCATTCATAAACTGCAACTAAATGATGTAGCAAATGAATAAAAAGCAGCCAATCAGTGGCAAAATTATATAATAAAAGCTGGTAGTTACTAAACTAAATATTATAAAAGTGTCAACTAAAGAAATCATCTGACATCTGTCCAATAAAATATATCAGCATAAATCCACATATGCAATGGTGAAAGTGATGAGTGCTGTAACCAATGGAAAGTAAAATAAAATAATTCACACCATAAGTAAAACCAGGTATATTAACTGACAGACCTGTGAAAGTTCCACACTGACTGATGAAAATGGAGAACATCACCAGAGAAAGACAGTAGTTTGCAACAATTTTTTTTGTTGGTTATACTTTAAGGTGTATGCAACATTACCACACTTGTAGCAATAGTCATTAGATAAAATGTAATATTGGACATTTATGCTTATAAGTTGGACATTTATGCTGTCACATTGTCTTCGGGTTACACGTTCTGCAACTAACCCACGTCCAATCTCAAAACTGTACAAATAAAATGGCTGGAGGAGTTATCAGGATGACACGTGAAGCAGTCAATTCTTGTGGGCACCCTGGGAAGCAGTGACTGACTGATAAATGAAAGATAGGATTGATTATATATATATATATATATATATATTATAGAAGGAGACCTTCCAGGTAGGAAAATGGTATAAAATAAAGATTTTTGACTTACCTAAAGTACAGGCTGGTCGATAGGAACACTAAACACACACAAAAACACACAACTAAGTGTGTTTGGATGTGGATATGTGTGAGTGTGTGTGTATTTGTTTACCTTCCTTTTTGTCCCCTAAGGTAAGTCCTTCCACTCCTGGGATTGGAATGGCTCCTTTTCCACTTCCTTAAAACCCGTATCCTTCCCTTTCTCCTCTCCTTCCTCCCTCTTTTTCCCGAAGAAGCCACCACTGGTGGCGAAAGCTCGAATAGTTGTGTGTTTTTGTGTGTGTTTAGTGTTCCTATCGACCAGCCTGTACTTTAGGTAAGTCAAAAATCTTTATTTTATACTATATATATATATATATATATATATATATATATATATATATACACCAGGCAAAGGAGCACAGGAAGTGATAGTAGCACAAATATATTAATAAATTTACACACACACACACACACACACACACACACACACACACACAAATGCTAGCTTTCGTAGCCTAGCTGCTTCTTCAGGCAGAAGGGAAGGAGAGGGAAAAGGAAATGATGAGGGTATTAAGGGAGTGGGTACTTCCCATCCCTACAACCAATGCCTAACATCTCCCCACCCCTTTTCCTTCCCCACTCATTAACCTCTATGTCTCGAATTCATGTCTTCCTTGCAACTGTGTGTTACCTCTTACAGTATCCTATTAATTATTTTTTTATTCCTTTTATTTTGTGTGTGTGTGTGTGTGTGTGTGTGTGTGTGTGTGTGTGTGTGTGTGTGTATCTTTTTCCTTGTTTTATAATTTTTCTCGTTGTGAGGCGGCATCATGAGTCATGTCGGGATAGCTCAGTCGGTAGAGCATTTGCCTGCAAAAGGCGAAGGACCCCGGTTTGAGTCCCGGTTCCGGCACAAAATTTTAATCTGCCAGGAAGTTTAATATTAGGAATATTCTTACTTCATTAGATCTTTATAATTACCATTTATTCTGAAGTCTGGTGGCACTACATGTATCAACACGTTAGTGCTGAAGGCTAACCCAACGGCCACATGTAAATATGTCTGTAGCACATGGGGAGCGGTGAGGCAGGTCAAGTTAACACATCCACAGCAGTGAAAGTGTTAAATGAAATCATTTAGCTCGGGTATGTGGCTGGGTGAATGTAAATTGCTCATTTTATATTATAAAAAGTAATTGTATATTAACAGGAAAAGAAAAATGATTAATGTTTTCACTCATGCAACATAATATGCTGACAGGTGGTATTCTGATCTTCAGTTGAACCCAGATGAATAATGGATCAGCTTTAAATTTTTCATTAATCCCATGGAAATACTGTTGTAAAATATACGTCCAGGGATGAAGTACCATGAGGCTAGATTACGTCCACACCTCAAAATCCTCCATAAAAAGATTGGCCACAATGGGTAACAGGAAACTACCTATTGCAATGCCATCAGTTTATTCAAAGTACTTGTTATCAAATAAAAAAAATAATAAGTTGAGGTGAGCAAATGCTTGACTAAATTTGTAAGTTTTTCTACCAGCTTCTCACCAATGAGGGTTAAGGATTCTTGTAATGGCACCCGATTGAAAAGTGAGGCTGTCAAAAAATGACAAGTATATCAGATGGTGTTGTAACAGAACATTGCATTACAGAACATTGCGTTACAGAACCTCAAGATACCATGGTTGCTTAATAATAGATATGAATGTAACCAGTCTACTATCATTTTCTTTCCCAAAACTTAAGTTATTATTTCCTTATAATGTAACTAACTGAAGTCATTTTCTATTATTTGAAGTTGGAGAAGTTTGTTTAAGTAGCAAGTATTAATGAGTTACTGCCAGAGACATATTGCTGTAGTTCAGATAGTTTTATCAGAAATACCAATTACCATACTAAGTTAATTCTTTTATCATAATATTAAAGTAGGTATTACTGTGTTTCACAAGTAATGTTAAGAAAGCTTTGCCTTCAGTTTCTGCATAATTAACAACAATGGAATAATTACTGTTAATTACAAAAGTATTGTTGACAACCCTATTAAATTATATTTGGCCTTGAAGTACTATTAATTTAATTTCCTCATTATTATTTATGCTACCTTTTAATATAGCCAGTTGTATGTAAATGTTTACTTTTCCATTATAATTAATGTAATGAACACAATTAACGATATATATTTTTCAGTGACACTGTTTGGAAGATATAAGTAGGAAGCATTCGCCCCATGTAATGGAGTATTGTTTTGTGCATGATCTGTGGCACCATCCATGTAACTTTGAACTTTATTGGATAACAATCATGTAAATCAAAGAGGCATGTAGAAAGTGTATCTACAGTGATTAATCCACATTTGTGCCACACTGTACACCTCGGACTTTAGTTTTCCACACACAAGCTATGTACATTCATATTATTGATGTGTGGAATGTACTAACTGGGTCATAATGGTTGTAATTAATGAGATTAGTAAGCTGACCATAAATGGGACTAATGAATCATTAAAAGTAACAAAGAACTGAAATTCTGTGTGTTGCCTACGTTATTTGTAGCATATTTGTCTTGCCCCATGAAATTTCAGCCAGCCACTACTAACAGTGACAATCTACAAGAACATCAAGAACCAATGAACTACAACTCGGTAGGGTATATCTGGTGCCCTGGATTTAGGGATTCATCGTTAATGATTGTACAAATTGCGACTCACAATCTTTTACAAACAGTGAGTTGTAAATGAGGTGTATGTAGTCTTAACTGTGAAAATGAAAATACTTTAAGTGGCACAGTGAACAGTAGAACAGTCATTAGTGATACGCAAATGTTATTTCAAGACAATTTTCAAAACTGTCAACAACATATACGAATTTCAAAGCTGCATCTGCTACTGTATACAAAATTTACGTTAAGTGGCAGCCAATAGAGGAAGGAGCAACACCGATGCCTTCATAGAAAATCATCCAATCACCATGATGGCTTGTAAACAGATGGGAGAAACACAGCAGCTGTTCGAGGTCCTGAACATTGCGTTGAAAACAGTGCTGTACGTCACCAATTTCTATGGTAAAGTTCTTAAAAAATCAATCATGGATGATAAAAGTGATGAATATGTAAAGTGAGTATTAGATGAAGCTCCTTGGTGGGCAAAGTTATTATATATGACACTGGACAAAATGAAACTGGACAAAAGCAATAGTAAGCTTAATAGTGATAATTCAGAAACTGGATGGCAACGATAATGAGATTGAAAGTAAAATCAGTAGTGAAATCAGTAATTTTCATCAGGAAGTTGCTGCAGTAAAAAGAACTTTTGTAAATTTCACTAAGAAAATTGAAAGGGGAGCTAGTTGTGAAAATGAAATAAAAACTGTAGAAGAAAATGTGCCAGTCTGAAATTTACTGAAATTAATAAGTACCATGTAAAATAACAATAATAAAATTACCTTATGTGAAAAAAGAGTAGGAACTGTTGTTACTTCTTGTGGTAACAGCTTTCACTCTGTCAGTAAATCTTGTACAGAGAATAAGAAAGAACTTTAAAATCAAATTGATCAGGTAAAATCATAATTGGTAACTAAGTTGGGCACTGTACTGGATAAAGTGGAAGGAAATTTAGCATATGTCGTACAAAAATTTGAGGATGTGGATTCTACATTTGTAGAAATTGAACAGGAAGTGAAAAAGGTAGAAGATGTCAAGTTTAGTGCATGCATTGGGGGTAGCAATGTTCCTATTGATAACTGAAGAATTTAATGACTTTGAATGTAATGGTAATGGGTATTCATTAACACCTTCGCTGCGGCTGACGCTATCCTAAATTGAGCACGGATGCTTGTAAGAGTCAGCTGCATTGAAAGTGTTAAGACAACATGACGAACCTATGTATCAGGTATTATAGTCAAATGTTGAGGATACAGGTAAAGTGGTAAATAGTTTGTATGAAGTAAGTGATCATGCTGAGAGTTCAGGAACCAGTAGTAGTGAGAGTAGTGATGAATGTAGTGATGAGAAAGTTGAGGCAAATGACTATTTTTGATGATGATAGTGAAGTAATTAGCAACACAAAGGTAGAAAGAATAAGTGAGCAAGAAGAAAATGCAGAGTTAGAGATAGAAAATAGTAGAGAAGTGGAAACAGTCCATAGTGTGTGTCACTTAACAGTAGCTTCAAATGATTTCTCTGAAGTGAATGACTGCATATCAAGGGGAAAAAAATTAAGGATGTGTGGAGGTTTATAGGATCGGGTCAGATAAGACACTAGACACTCCAACTTTATACACTGACTTTATTGTTACTCGTTTACACCGTACAATAGTCAGGCGGGAACTGGTGTTCCTTACAGCAAAGACCTTTCGTAACACACAAAGATACTACACTTGTCCAGTGTATTACATGAAAAAGAAACGGTAGTAAGTATTGATAAGGTGTGGCATCCAATAGTGTCAACTAGTGTGCAGGGTGTACTTGTATAAATAGTAGTAGTGATTTTAATGGTACAGTAGAGTCCCAAAAACTCGGCACTCGGTAACCCGGCCATTCCCTTGCGTACCCTCTGGAATTATTCTGTGCTCACAGAATGCAAGAAAGAATTGACATCTTGGTCATGGCAATGGGGCGCTGTGCTGCGGCCATTCGCCATCGGGGGTTCGAGCCCCCCTCAGGCATGGCTGTTTGTGTTGTCCTTAGGTTACTTTACCTTAGTTGAAGTAGTTTGTAAGCTACGGACTAATAACCATGCAGTTGTGTCTGATAGATTTACAAACATTTCTTTGAAATCTTAGCGTGTAGCAGTTACAGGCTATGCTATAAATGGGCCTGGACATAATCTTTTCTTGTGCCACCTAGCATCTATTTAAAAAACCATTGAGTTTAATTAATTATGTATATAGATGAGTCTTCATATGAAAAAACAGTCGTGATCAAAATTATGGGAGTGCCTTCTTTACAGTGCCTTTTAAAATCAGCTTAGGTGTCATGGGAATTTTAGTGGAATAAGTTTTATGAAGTAAATCATTTTTGTCCATACTTTTCATTGTTCAATGCTGTATGTCTTCTTAAAGTAGTTTTCTAAATGTAAATTAAAGTATGTACTCTTAAGTAACTAACATAATTTATGTATTCACTTAAATGTATTTTATGTTACTGTATTCCATGATTTGTATTGTATTTTAAAGTAACAATAGAATGTATTTTATAACAAAAAATACTACCTATTCCTTTTTAACACCATTACTGATCACCTGGCATTTTCACAAACTCTGTCACCCTTCAGTCCACATCAGACCGAGTTTCGGGACTCTACTACATTTCTCAGGCTTGCTTTGAATCAATTAAGAATACAGATAGAATAATGATTATGCATGTTTCTGGGATGAAGATTATTCATTCTAATGATAAGTTACCCAAAACTGTAAAGAAGGAAGTGTCTGTAGCGCTGAAGTTAGCTGGACCAAAGTTAGAATTTAATTCCTTATTGATACCAGACCTTAGTATTAACATGATTCTTGGAATAAAATCTTTGTGTAAATGGTATTTCAATAGTGATTATGCTAGCGGTAAGTTTAACCAGGTCATTCTTTGACAAATACAGTACTTGGTGAGTAATGTCTTCCCTCATCTGGGTGATCCTATTCTTAATTTCTTAGGTCACTCCATTCTGCTTCAACTATCCTATAAGTAGTTTCTAAATTAGTAAATTTTCCCCTACTACATTTTGTTTAGTATAGTTAGATGTAATAGTTTAATAGTAGGTCGCCACAGTGTAATTGTAGGTTGCTACAGTATAGAATGTATTACGTAATGTTTGTGTGAATGCAGTGCCATTCCACCAGAATTATGTATCTCCTATACAGCATATTTGTTGGTGCAGCAACAGCAGCAGCAGCAAAAGATTACACCTAAATTAGTGCAATGAAGTAAGTTTGGTACTTACGAAGATGAAGTCAGTGTGTTACACTTTGTTAATGCAGTAGTGATCTACCAAGTGAATTGTGAGCAAAATGATCTATAGCATGTGAAGAATTTTTATCTGTGACCATGAATTTACAGCAATATGATAAAGGAAAGATAAGTTATGAAATGTGTATGGGTCTGTCTATAATGAAGTAATGAAAGTAAGCATTGTAAGTTGCTGATAAGTTACTGTGGACTAGGGTTCTGGAGATTTGTTGTGGCTTAGTTCGGATTTTCATATTTTCTTTCATAGGATATTGAAATGAATATGGTTAGAATAATGAGGTATTATGAGTAACGAGGTAATGGAGTATTATGATGGTATAGATAAAGTGTGTGATAAGATAAGGAATATCAATTGATAAAATGGAGAATATTAATTGATGAGATATGATGAGTATTTATGAGTATAATGAAGTTATGGTAATGAGTAGGTAGGTCCAATGGTTAGGGAGCCTACCTTTGCTATTGAAGATTCTCTATGAATTCTATCTTTCAGATAACTAGGTAAAATTTGTGAGTTTGGAAGTGAGATATTTTAGGCAGATGTACATATATTTTATCTTGGGCAGGTGCAACTAGTTTTGTGTAAGATGTTTTAGTGTAACACTAGTTTGAGAATCTACCATTTGTTTTTATTTGATATTTTGATCATTTATTTGCTGCTTGGTATTTATCATCTATACATAAGTGGGCGTCATAATTTTTAGGTTCATATGCTGTATATAGAAGTGTATTTGATTATCTTGGTACTGTGATGTAAGAGGATAATATTTAGATTTTGGTATGGGAAAAACAATATGATTTTCAAGGTTTTGCTTTAAGTTTCATTTCAATTTTTAATTACGTGTAGCCTATATAGAAATTTTTGTGATTCAAATCAAGTAGTTATTCTTTTTCTTGATATGATAAAAAATATGCTATTTATTTTATTTTTAGAATAAATATAAAAGTATTTCATTTGGTAGGAAATAGATATTTTGTGTAATTGGTGATAATTTTTGTTAAGGTACTAATGTAGGGAATTTTGTATATTTTTCATGTACTATGCTGGAGGAGAGCCACATCCAGGACAAGTCAGTGTACGATAAGCAGGACAACACTTTTGGAGCAGATGAAGGCATGGCCTCACCGTGAAGCTAAGTGAAAGTGTAAGTGGTCTGTGTGTAGTGAAAGAACTGGGAGATAAGAGCATCCCTTTTTTGGGGCCAAATAAAAATAAAACTGGGAGATGAATGTTCCTCCCTTTAAATACAATACTTATTATTATTTTTAGAGTAATATGTTTTCAACCTGCAATAAATGTAAATTTTTCATTCGTTTTGCAAATATTTTGTACATTTATTTTAATAACCATTTTTAATGGGGGTTTTATTTAATTTTATGGCCAGAAAAATGTAATGAACTCAATTAACAACACACAGTTTTCAGTGACATTGTTTCAAAAATATGAGGAGGAAACGTTCACGGCATGTAATGAAGTATTGTTTTGGCCACATCTGAGGCACAATCCACGTAACTTTGAACTTCAATTATTAACAGTTATGCAAAAAAGGCGTGTAGAAAGTATCTATAGTGATTCATCAACATTTTTGCCACACTGTACACCTTGGACTTTAGTGTTCCACACACAAGCTGTCAAAATACATATTATTTATGTATGGAATTTACTTACTGGGTAATAATGGTTGTAATTAATGATACTTTTAAGCTGACCATAGATGGGGACGACTGGGCACTAATGAATCATTAAAAGTATCAAAGAACTGCAATTCTGTGTGTTGCCTACATTATTTGTAGCATATTTGTTTTGCCCCATGAAATGTCAGCCAGTCACTACCAAGAGAAACAATCTAGGTCTGCCTAGGCGTGTTTGTGTGTGGATATGTGTGAGTGTTTGTATATTTGTTTACCTTCCTTTTTGTCCCCTAAGGTAAGTCCTTCCACTCCTGGGATTGGAATGACTCTTTTTCCACTTCCTTAAAACCCATATCCCTCCCTTTCTCTTCCCCTTTTTTCCTCTTTTTCCTGAAGAAGCTGCCAGTGGTGGCGAAAGCTTGTATGTGTATTTGAGTGTGATTTTTATTTTTATTTGTGTCTATCGACGAGCCGGTCCTTTTGGGTAAGTCATCCATATATATGTAAAAAATAAATGAAGTCCACTTACCAGGCGAAGGAGCACAGGTGTGACAGAATCACAAATAAATAAATGAATACACACACACACACACACACACACACACACACACACACACACACACACACACATATTCGCAAGCTTTCACAACCCAGTTGCGTCGTCAGGCAGTAGGGAAGGAGAGGGAAAAGGAAATGATGAGGGTTTTAAGGAAGGGGGTAAGGAGTCATTCCAATCCCGGGAGAGGAAAGACTTACCTTGGGGGAAAAAATGGAGGGTAAACAAATGCACACATGCCCACACATTCACACAGACACAAGTACACCTATATATATTATATAAAATAAAGATTTTTGATATAAAATCATAGAGAATGGGAGCAGTGTCTATTATTAATGTTTCAGACTTGCTGTACTGGTAACATTGCCAACTTTGCATTAAAAAAAAAAATCCCGTGCTTAAAAAAGTTTTTGTTTTTGTGTGATGCTTCACACTATATCATTCCACACAAGTGAATTAAGTACTGCAGAGAGCTTACATCATTTTGTGAATAGATACTAACAATAGTGCAACAAAATGGCACAGGATTTTCATTTAAATAAAAAATAGCCAGCCCCCCCCCCCCACACACACACACAAAATAGAAAAAAAGAGGGAAAAACACAACCACCATGTTTGACTACTCCAGCTTCATGAGCATCTAGACTGTGAGTGAGGAGGCATGTGTAGGTGGAAGGAGTGGGGATGGAAAGTTCCACATTGCATGATGGACAATGAATATAATGAAGCGAAGGGGTGGGAGAGAATAAAAGGGAGATTCAGAGGAGTGTGGAGTGGGAGTGGCATAATTTGAAATGATGATAATAAGGGGAAAAAGGGGAAAAAGGGAAAAAAGGGAAAAAAAGAAAATAAATAAAACTATTTAATTAGGGGGATACTGCCAGGGGTGCAACACACTTGCAAGGTAGACAAGGCTTTGAGAGTTTCAGGATGAGTTAGGAAGAGGGGGGGAAGACGGGAAGGGGGGATGGGGAAGATGATTAGGCATAGGGCGTAGGGATGGGAAGTTACCTTAGGTTGAGGCCAGGATGGTTGCAGGACCACAGAATGTGCTGAAGGGACAATACCGATATGTGCATTTCATCTGCGCAGTTCAGATGAGCCGGTGGTGGAGGGGAGGATTCAGATGACTTGTTTAGTGAAGCAGCCATTGAAATTCAGAGTGCTGTGTTCAATGGCATGTTTTGCCACAGGGTGGTACGTCTTGCTTTTTGCCACAGTGGCCATTCATCCTGACAGACAGCTGGTTTGTCGTCATACCCATATAAAATGTTTGATTGCATCCAATTGAAGCAGAGTTGGTAAATCACATGGCTGCTTTCACAGGTGGCTCAATCTCTTATGGGGTAAGATAAGTCTAGGACAGGACTGGAATAGAAATTGCTGGATGGATGGGTGGATTGGGCAGGTTTTGCATCAGGGTCTTCCACAGGGATAGAATCCCTGAAATAATGGGTCGGGGTTGCGTTTGGTGTAGGGATGCAGGTTGGGTGGGTGATGGAACACAAATTTTAGGAGTGGTCAGAAGGATCTCTGGTACAATCTTTCTCATTTCAGGGCAGAACGACAAATAAGGACGTGATTTAGAAGTTCCAGTCCGCCAGCGAGAATGGCACTCCTTTGTGACTGGAGGCAGGATTGGTGGAGAGGGGGAAAAGGCACAGGAAATCTGCTCGTGGACTAGGTCGGCAGGGCAATGTCTGCCTCTGTGGGTCCTTCAGCATATTGGGTACCACTGCAAATTTGCCATTCACGAGTTGCAAGGCTGAATGGGATTTTTAAATCGTGAGAATGGGATTGGCTATTTTTCGTGTCTGCCAGCACCTCAGTGAGCCTCTTTACAGTTAGTTATTGACTAACCTCCATTATTGACAGCCAACCAGATTTTCCACTGTTAAAATTTTACCTTTATTGATGAAGGATTTTAACTCGTGAAACTTCCACTTTAGCCCTCTACTTAGTCCAGTTTTGTATATTTTGACATGCAAAACTGCAATAAAAAATCTTCATATTGACTTACATCCGATACTGATATAGACCTTAGCACCAATAATGCAGGGAATGCAACACACATGATAATAGTTTTATTTTCATTTAAACTGGTTCTTTTTTGCCTAAGCTGCTCACAGATGTTATCATAAAACACGTGGAGACGAAAACTCGTGCCAGGGTCGGGATTCGAACTCGAGGCCTCCCGCTTACTAGGCAGTCGGGCCGAGCCTCTTCGCTGCCCCAGCACACGGGTCTCCCACCTCCGCCAGGGCCAACCGACAAGCACCCCTTCCGGCCCGCACTGCCGCACTCCGCAGCTCGCGTCAAGCCCTGCAGGAGTCCGGGCCGTCTAGCTTGGACCAGGTGGATTACAGTTAAGAACTGCCATCTGTTCTCTCAGACCTACGAGAATTTGGGTCAGATGGGCTGGGTACTTGGGTAACCGTGGCAGGGGTGTCAGGCCCATGTGCCTGAGGCAGATCCTACATGCAACTGCTATATTTATCTGTTCAATAAGAGCCTGATTTCTTTTATCTTCTTTCTCATGATCATAAATAGTAAACAGTAAGACAATAGTACATCTGTTTCTGAAAGAAACAATGCTTTTTTGTATCAGACACAAACTTTATCATTAGTCTATGCTGTTTAACATACGTAATCATCCATCAGAATGGTGATGAAAAAAGTTCTCTCAAGCATAATACTACCTGTTATTCAAAATTTGAGAAACCTTACAGCAGTAATTTAGGATGAAAATTTGAAATACTCACCCAGCTACACAGTGAGCAGCAGTCAGGACAACTTCTCGGTGAATCAGTGAGCCTCCACATTGATACACATTCAGTTTCTCTGGATTTCCATTGACAGTTTCTTCTCTGAGGATTGCCACCATCCAGGGAAATTCCCCAAACTGTGCCTCATTGTCGTTGTTTCCCGTTATCCGGAAACCTACACCGTCCGGGTTTCGGCGACCGCAGCCACTCCTTATGTGTGGGGTAGGTGTGATTGGCCTGTCCACAGTCTGTGGCTTCTTGCAGCACACGTCCAGGTAGTTTTCACAAGGGCCATCTTGAATTCTGAAATGCGACAACTGTCATAAAACTTTCCTAATTTTTTTGGAAAATAGCCAGCAAATGGCACAAGTGTAAAAGTGACAAACATTTTTACAGATATATAATATTAGCATACTTAAAATAACTGCATGTGTATACTTATTTCCATTTTTCAAGAAAATTTAATGGAGGTAATTAATTGTAATTTTTTTCTGGTAGCGCTTATCTTCAGATGGTGTAATATGAGACACTGCCAAAACACAGTTGAAAATAGGACAACTACTTTAAATGTGAACATTTTTTATTAGTGTTTACTGTGGACAAAAGCAGAAAATAAACTTTTTGTAGCAATGGGTAAAAGCAATACACTATGTAAATTTTGGCATTAGAGCTCCTTTACATAAGGGAGGCAGCAATAGGCTGAGGAATGTTGAAAAGGAGACATGGCTGATCTGGTGGGATGGGGGAGGGGTGGCCTGTAGGGAGAACAGACAAGAGAGCAACATGAAGTGTCACAGTGCACTGCAATAGTTGCAGTCAGGATATGAGGGCAGAGCTGCAAGTAAAGATCAATTATGCAGAAGGAAGGCAAGTAGTATAATAAATAGCTGCATTGCTCACAGGAGGCCATCCAATGCATTATTAAGCACGAAGAAAGGGACAGCAATATTTCCACGAGTCTTCCACCAGAATGCTTGGTGCTGTGGTTAGCATCGCAGATCACTGTGCTTGCAGTCCCCAGTTCAAATCCCACCAGGAGAAGAAAAAATGTATTTCTTTGTGTTTCCTATTTCTAGAATGTTCTACATGTTTCTGATATCTGATGTACTTGTAATTTCCAGAACAATCTTTCTCTGCATAAATAGTGGATCACTCCAAGCAAGAGGCAATCTGTACTGAGTGTATGGTTGTGTTAGCTATAAACGTGTTCTAGGTGTAAAGTGTTGTGCTCTATAAACGACCAGCCTTAAATTCCAGACCACCTGCATTTTTCAACGTGACAATTTCTGGTGGAGGTGCTAGGTGTCCTGCAATACATCTGCATCATTGTGGCTCCAATTAGGTGGCATAAGAGCTGTCACCTACACAAAATACAAAGGGTATATTGATTACCTCTGCCCGACGGTCTGTGTCGTAAAAAGATCCGTGGATACAAAAACAGCGATTAGCCAACCTCACATCAGACACCCGTCAGTGATCTCTGGAGAGGCTGGACAGAACCCAAACAAATGGCTGAAAGGATTTGACCGAACTGCCAAGTATAATAGCTGGGACCACATTATGTGCTTGGAAAATGTATATTTCTACCTGGATAGAATAGTCCAGCATTCGTTTGAAAATAATGAGGGCAAAGCCCGTCACTGTATCCTGGACGTGGTCACTCTCCAACACGCCGCCACCATTTGCAATCACCTTATAGATACACCAGCCGCTCGCATATTTGCCGTGTTCAGGAAAAGTAGGCGAGGTGACAATCTACGAAGGAGATGTGCCGCAGGTGAAAATCCTCCACGGACGACAGTCGCCAAGATGTCGGGAAATCTCACTGACGTTATCATCGACAGCCAACCTGTCTGCGCACCAGTCAATTCATGAGTTTCCTTCTCTGTATTGTCGGATGACTGCCGCCGCAAACTAAAGAAGACAATGATCTGTGATACAAGGGTAACTGTGCTGTGTGGCACGAATGGAAAATAAGTCCAGCTGGCAGCAACATGTATCGCAAGAATAACAGGAGACAGCCGTTTAAATTTGTCATTTAACAGAATGTAACCATAACGCCGTCCTCGGATGGGACTTCCTTGAGACATCCCAGGCTGTTATTGACTGTGGAAGAGCTCAACTACAGATTGAGGAAGCCGTTCCATTGAGTAAACATAACATGAACTCTCCTGGGAAATTTGTTGCTGTCAAGAATGTTGAGATCCCACCATTAACAATGAGAAGAGTTCCAGTTACCAGCCGAGATAATCAGCTGATCTGTGAAGTGCTTGTCGGTCGCAAAGAGCGAATCAGTATAACGAAGGAAATCTGCACACCAGTGGCTATCATAAGCGTAAAAGGTGGCCGAGGAGAACTTTGGACCATTAATTTTCACGAGCAATCGCAACTCATTCCTAAAGGACTGTGTATTGGAACAGTTAAACCACCCTAGGATGGTGGGTTCTATGTCATTGATGAAGTCATGCTCTGCTGTTACTGCTGACAATACACTAGAGGAATCTACTATGGAATTACATATAGGGCCCAGTCTGACCCAGGAACGTCAGCAGGTGTTAACCACACTAAAACAATTTTCAGGTTTATTCCAGGCTGGGCAGGAGAATAGCCAGATGAAACGGCCCACAATAAAACACCGTATCATTACTGGGGATCATCCACCAATTAGCCAGCGTTTGTATAGTGTGTCTGCAGCTGAAAGACGGATAATTCGGAAAGAAGTGGAGAAGATGACATTATTCAACCTTCAGAGAGTCCTTGGTCGTGTCGCCGATGGTCGTTGTGAGATGGAAGGCACACGGCGTTTCTGTGTCGACTATCGGCGGCTGAGCAAAATCACAAAGAAAGATGTCTACCCATTGTCGCGCAGTGACGACACCTTAGACTGCTTGAAATGAGCTACACATACTTCTCAACCACGGCCATGCAGCCAGGTTACTGGCAAATCGAGGTTGACAAAGCTGACAGAGAGAAGACTGCTTTTATTATGCCTGCCGGCCTCTATGAATTCAGTCATGCCATTTAGACTATGTAATGCCCCGGCCACATTCGAGTGCGTGATGGACAATTTGCTTCAACATGTTAATAGACGACATGTCTTTGTTATCTAGATGACACTGTCGTTTTCTCAAGTATATCTGCGAAACATCTAAGCCACCTGTCAACTGTGTTGAAGTGTATTCAGACAGTAGGACTCTGGCGAAGAAGGGGAACTTTTTTGGGTTGAGACAAAAAGATAAAAATCCTGGGGAACCTAGTTAATGGAGATGGTGTCCGTCCTGATTCAGATAAAGTAAGGGCAATCATAGCATTTCAGCTCTTCAGCACATACATGACGTGAGAAGTTTTCTTGGGCTATGGTCTTACTACTGTCGTTTCATAACTGTCGTTTGTAACAAGGCACGTCCATTGCAAGAAATTCTACAGGGAGACGGGAAGTTTTACTGGGATGACATGAAAGAAAGAGCTTTCCGAGCACTTAAGGGGGCTCTAACTTCCGCATCAAGTCTAGTCTTATACTATGAGAATGCGGAAACCGAGCTTCACACAGACGCTAGCAGTTATGAGATTGGTGCAGAGCTTGTACAAATTCAGGAACGTGCTGAAAAGGTGATTGAGAGAACTCTTTATGCATAGTCTAAGTCGGAGATAAACTACACTGCAACAGAGAAGGGTTGTCTCGCCGTTATCTGGCCTAACAACAAGTTCCGGCTGTATTTATTTGGTAAACCATTCACCGTCGTGACGGACCACCATTCGCTATGTTGGCTGACCAGTTTGAAGGATCCATCAGGTCAACTAGCAAGCTGGGCATTAAGACTCAAAAGAGTACATTGTCACAGTGATGTTCAAGAACGGGCGCAAACACAAGGATACCGACTGTCTTTAGAGAAATCCATTAGTGGAACACAACAACATGAATTAAATTTCAGCCCTCAATTAGGTGGAATTACAGCTGAAAAGAGGGAAGATCCAGCACTATTAAAAACGATAGAGGCCTTGGAGAAAGGAGAACCGACCAAAGGGAGACTTTCAACTTCTTATGGTCCTCAAATGGATACTGGTTGTTCCAGTTCATCTCCTGCCAGCTATTCGCAAGTATTTCCACGACTCTCCAATATCCGGTTATTTGGGATACGTGAAGACTCTAGACATCATACGAAGATATTACTCGCAAGGTCTCCACCAATCTATCAAGTACTATGTGAATTACTGTAAGCAGTGTCAGAGACGGAAGCATGTGCCGCAATTACCTCCAGGTCATATGGTACCAATTACACCTGCAGTAGCTCCATTCTACCGGATTGGAATCAACCTTCTAGGTAGGTTCCCAAATTCGACAGCCAGTAAGAGATGGATAATTGCCTGCACTGACTACCTCACCCGCTACGTTGTCACCAAATCTATGCCGACTGCAGCTCCAGAGATAGCAAAATTCCTAGTAGGAGACATTATTTTGAATCGTGGTGCATCACGTGTGGTGAGATCTGATCGAGGAAAGTTATTCATGACAAAACTAGTATCAGAGGTAATGTCACATTGCGACATTGTCCACAGAATCACAACTGCTTACCATCCTCAGACAAATGGTCTTACAAACCGTTTTAACAAAACGTTAGCAGATATGCTGTCGACGTACATTGATGTCGAATAGAAGGATTGGGGTACAATATGTGGCGTCCTTGAAAATAAAATTTAAAAAAGTACTAACTGAACTATTACTTTTACTAAAATATGCAACTGACAACGTTATAACGACAAGCACCGACCTGTTGTGTACAGCCCAGGACATCTGGATGGATTTTTACCCCTGTACAGACAGTTGAGCAATCTGAAAAAATACTGAAGCGATACTTTGGTCCATATCATGTCATACACCACCCGTCAGACGACACATATGAAGTCGAGGATTATGAGCCCTGCTCAAAATGAAGAGACATTGTGTACGTCCTCCATATGGGGCCTTACCAGGATCCCAAAGAACAGACAGACAGAAACGGCCTCTTGTTTAATGACTCTTAACACCGTTATGACGATGAAACCACAACAGGAGGGTCGGGCGCTGGTAATCGTCACCGTAAGGAAGGATGCAGGCAGAATGGAAGGATTCTCTGGAACTGTAATACAGGGAATCAGTGACCAGATCCATGACGCTGCAGATGGTTCCAAAGGGAACCTAAAAGCAGGTCGCTGTTCCTTCAGGAAGGGGAGCAGTGCCGCAAGTCTTCTGCCAGAATGCGTTGTGCTGTGGTTAACATAGAAGATAGCTGTGCTTGCGGCCCCCAGTTCGAATTCCGCCAGGGCCAGTAAAAATTTATTTCTTTGCATTTACTATTTCTAGAATATTCTATATGTTCCTTATATTAGGTGTACTTGTAAGTTCCAGAACATTCATTCTCTGTATTAATAGTGGACCACTCCAAGCAGGAGGCAGGCCGGAGGGGAGTAGCCGAGCGGTCTGGAGCGCCACATTGCGGATCGCGAGGCCTCGTGCGTCGGAGGTTCGAATCCCCCACCCCCCTCGGGCATGGATGTGTGTGTTGACCTTAGGTTAGTTTACCTCAGTTTAAGTAGTTTGTCAACTACGGACTAATAACCACGCAGGCGAGTCTGATCGATTTACAAACATTTGCAATATTTGCAGGAGGCAGTCTGTACTGAGTGTACAGTTGTGTTTGCAATAAACATGTATGAAGTGTGAAGTATTGCTCTCTATTAACGACCAGCCTCCGAACTGCAGACTACCTGCAGTTTTCAACGTGGCAATACAGTCATGTGCTCAACTGCACTAACTCAGCCTTTCGTGAGCAATTACTGAGACATTTGAGTATCCAGTGACATTGTAGAAAAACACAGGTAACTGTAAAGACAACACAAAGGCAAAAACAGTCAAGTTATTTTTTCACCCCCACGTCAGGTTCCTGGACTTGATGTTTTCAAATTGGACCATTCAGTGTATGAGAAATTACATAACATGTGGCCAAAAAATATGGCATCTGAGTTGACAATGGAAAAAGATCCTGAGAGACAGGAATCAGAGACATGTTTCACAGCAGTAGGGCGGCCATAGTAGTTTCGCATCACTGAGAATCTACCTTCGACGATAGCGTCATCAACGCCAGGTGCCCTCCCACCATGCTCGGCCAACTGCCCGACCTCTGATCAAAGGATGCCGCCACACTAACAAGAGCGCACTGAAGGATGATTGACACCTTACATGTGATTGCGCTTAACACTGGGGCTCTTGCAGGACACGTAAACACCTGCCGGTATGCCGCCGCTGCCAGACTGTCGCCACCTCCTCCCTCGGCCACTTGCCTGACCGCTAATCCTCCCTCCCAGGAGGACAGAACAAACAATACCACACTCAGTGATGATTGTCATCACCGCCTCAGATGACCGTGCACTTGTTTGAGGCCCATCCCCGCCCCCACGCCATCCATAACCGCCTCCGATTAATTTTATTAAAGTTGCGTATCAAGTTTATTGTAACAACCTATGTTTTTCACAGTAACAAGGGCAACTGCCTCCACAATTGAACACTTGCTCACTGTTTGCCGGCGTTCGTGACAGAGGCGGCCGGGCATTAATACGCCGTGTCTCGCACCTCGCGTGCATATGCGTCAAAGAATTGTGGCAGTGCGTTTATGGTGCCTGCGGCCCCGCCTCTTCTACCGCTATTCCAATGCTCAAAGTCTAAACAAAATATCATAACATTTTATTATTTTAAGCATTCTCTCTCTCTCTCTCTCTCTCTCTCTCTCTCTCTCTCTCCCCCCCCCCACCCCCCCAAGCTATTCGCATAGACTACAACAGCCGACAGACGTGTTTAATAATAGCACAGGTTAAATAATAAACGAGATGTAACATTAACGAATGCCACAAACTTATCAGTCCATCTTAACAAATACTCTATCCATGTCCAGATAATTTAAAAACAGCTATAACCATCAGTCAATCATTTGGGACTACCCAAAAGAAATGGTCCGTTTTGCAACTCGACCGCCACCTCAGACCTATAAGCAACATACATGCATGTCTTTGTTGAGATTATGTCTGCAACAACCGACAAACGCGTTAAAAATAGCGAGTGTTAGACAATAAACGGAATATAACGGTAAGGAACGCTACAAACTTGTACGTCCAACTGCACTTTGTGGCCACTCTTAAAATTATCACGTTACGAAATTTAATACTCACTCTCTTTAGCGACCTTGCCCTGATATGTTTCCTTAGATCGATGCATCGCTGTCTCCCAACCCGTATTTCGACAAGAAAGTTTTCGGTCTTTCTGTAATCCACCTAATATACAGTTCCGCGCCTTCAGAGAATTTGGGCAGTTTAATTTTACCTCTTATTTCATTGCTAAAACAGTACACATCTTCTTCCGTATGCCTATCTAAACATAGCAAAGGGAATCTATTGACCATACCCTGTTACACTGCAAACGATTCTTTAAAATTATCAAGTTCGGAAATTTAATACTCCCTCTCGTACCCTGTTACAAAACACACAATTCTTTTCGAAACATACCAACAGTTCCTTACATCGATGTATCGCTGTGTCCCATCCAGTACTTGGACAGGTAAGTTTTTCGTCCTCCAGCAATCCTCCACTTTTATGGTTTTATACGCCACCCGACAATTCCGAGAATTCGGGTAGTTTAATTCTACCTCCTGCATATACCCATCCAAGGAATCTACCTATCCTGTTACAAAGCAAACAATTCTTTACAACAGATCAAATACCGACACTCGAGCACCCAAGAAGACATTTATTGTCCAACGGAGAGTCACAATAAAAATGCGTGAAATAATTTTTTCGACTTCGGACCGTCTACACAAAATCTTTTTTTTTTTTTTTTTTTTTTTTTTTGCGAAAGCACTAACCTAACAACATCCTTATTCGAAATGACACTCGCCAGTACAGCAACCATAGAACTGAAGTAGTACTTTACGTGCCCAGTGTAACACAGATTTTCAGTTCTGTAGAACAAGATCGACCAGCCCTTTGCCCATAATACAGACAAAAATTACTTATTCTAAACTCCTTTCCTGTGATTTCGGTTTTCATTCCACTAAACCTAACTCTGATTCTTTTTTTAATTACAAGTAGCTTTCTACCGCAAACAAAGATGCCTAGAATGCTAACCTACACACCGCAACACCAGCAAATTTATAGCCAACAAACCTCGCATATTTCGAAGTCCTACAGGCGGTGATAGATGGTCCATCCTAATAGTAACAGTAGATACTGCGAAATTTAGTAGACCCCCTAGAGGCCAAAACATTCATCAACGAGGCCGTCTGCACTATCATCCTCTCTCTGAATATTACACGAACAAAAACCTTTAAAGACGAAAGTACTGCGCCTTAGGCCTCAGAAAAGACACCACACAGTGCAGGAAGGTAACTACCCAGCTTTAAATCATCTAACCACAGGGTTTATTGAAATCTATGATTCTCGATCGAAAAACAATAATTTATCACCCCAATTATCGTCACTACGCTACCGAGACGCGTCTAACTCGATTCCAACATGACGAAAAAGCTATTATGCTACAATAACTTACAAGATACCAGATCCAACTCTTTAACTCTTTTTGGGGCATAGCGACCCACAGATCGATGATTTCCACATTAAAACCATAGGATTACAACACATCCAACCTTGTTTTAGGACAATACGAACCACACCTTGTAAGACACACAAATGTTTCTCGAAAAAAGGAAAAAAAAATTGGGGCTGGGGGAGGTAAAGCGCAGGTTGGAGTCCCAGACCGGGTCGCTCAGCGGCGACAATCTGTTGTAGGGGTGTCAGGGGGGTGCAGAAGGGGGCGCACTGTGCTCTGGCCGCGCTTAAATACTTCTCCGCAACGGCGCAGTCACCATAAACGCACTGCGACAATTCTTTCATATATATGCACATGAGGTGCGGGGCACGGCATATTAATCCCCAGCCCTCTCTGGCGCGAATGTCAGTAAGCAGTGAGCAAGTCTTCAATTGTGGAGGCAGTTGCTCTTGTTACTGTTAAAAATATAAGTTGTTACAATAAACTTGATACGCAACTTTAATAAAATTAATCGGGGAAGGTGATGGATGGCGTGGGGGCAGGGACGGACCTCACCAAGTGTGCGGTCGTCGGAGGCGGTCATGACAATCGTCACTAAGTGTGGTATTGTTTGTTCTGTCCTCCTGGGAGGGACGGGTGGCGGCGTCCTCTGATTAGCTGTCAGGCAAGTGGCCGAGGGGGGAGGTGGCGACAGTCTGGCGGCGGCGGCATACAGGCAAGTGTTTACGAGTCCTGCAAGAGCGCCAGTGAGAAGTGCAATCACATGTAAGCTGTCAATCATCCTTAAGTGCGCTATTGTTAGAGTGTGGCGGCATCCTTTGATCAGAGGTCGGGCAATTGGCCGAGCGTGGAGGGGAGGGGGGGTACCTGGGGCCGATGAAGCTATCGTCGACGGTAGATTCTCGTTGATGTGAAACCGCTATTGCCCTACTACTCAGAGCTTGTGAATTTGAATTCCTTCCAAATGTGACAGAAATACTTTAGGCAGTGAACGGATATTCAATCCGACCTAGTAGCAAGATGATCCGCGCCAGGAACCGGCAGTCGACATCAGTTAGATGAATAAGCCATTGGCGGTACTCTTATTGCATGAGGTGACAGCAGAGCTGGTATAGTTTGAAAAACATGTGACTCGTTTTCTGTACACTCGGGAAATTGACGTAAACTGTAAATATGTGGGACATACCCGAACAGTAGGTAAACACCAACATCTGCAGCTCCACACTAAGCCAAACAGGTGGGAAGGCGAGGTGAGGTGCCCCTACTACTTAATCCAGGTCACTGCTAAGTCTACTGGCGGAATTACACGGTATTAAATGACACTTGCTCCAGTATCTCTAAGGATGACTAATTATTTGTCTGGTGATGGGAGGGGGAATTTATAAACCGAGTTAAGTTCAGGAGGATAACATCATGTAAGGATGTTTATGGGAAACTTTGGAAGCTTTTTGATCCAATAGCTGATATGGTGCAGGGAGTAAATTTTGAGTTGTGCAGTAACACTAATATGGTTTATCAGTTGTTTATTTTCTACACACACAACATAAATTTTACCATTACAAGTTAATGATAACTTCTGATAAGTCTCCTACAAAGTAAGATTGTAATGATTAATGAAGTTTTTTTTAGTAACAGACTAAGCCGTATTTGGTGAGACGTTGCTGTGGGTTCTTCCACATTAAATGAAGGAAAGCATATATTTCTAATTTACCTCGTCTTTGTGTCTAAGCAATGGATACACACCCCTCACACTTGATGCTCAGCTCTCCTCTTTCCTCCCCCCCCCCCCCCAATGCTCCTCCGTCCGTGCACCACCTCCTCACTCTTCCTTAAGTCGATTTTGTCCCTCTCCTAACTCCTCTTACAACTCAGTCAACCTAATACCTTATATAATGTTATGTTTATAATATTATACCTATGAAAGTTCTTGACTGAATGATTTGAAATTCTGACACACCATTGCATACGGAATTTTTTAAATATATGTCATACGAATTTTTATAAATTTTGTAATGCACAAATATTGTTAAATGCATTCTAAGTAATCAGTATGTGTGTGCGTTACTTTGTAAAAATTTCAAACCCATCTGTCAACAGCTCTTGTTGATTAATGGTTTTGCATAAACAAACATTTATATATTTATTACTATGGCTTAAATATTATCAATTAATAAAGTTAACATTTTTACTAAAACTTTCCTGCTATGCCCACGTTACAATATGTAATGAAAAACGGAATGCATGTTTCAAATCTTACCCTGTGTTCTGATGCGATATTTACTAATGTCAGTTATCAATTTACACTCCTGACCATTAAAATTGCTACACCGGTGGCGACACCCACAATGTGCTGACATAACGAAAGTTTCCAACCGATTTCTCATACACAAACAGCAGTTGACCGGCGTTACCTGGTGAAACGTTGATGTGATGCCTCGTATAAGGAGGGGAAATGCGTACCATCACGTTTTCCAACTTTGCTGAAGATCTGATTGTAGCCTATCGCGATTGCGGCTTATCGTATCGCGACATTGCCACTGGCGTTGGTTGCGATGACTGTTAGCAGAATATGAACAGTCGAGATGACAGGTATCTTATACGCATGGCTGTAACGGATCGTGCAGCCACGTCTCGATCCCAGAGTCAACAGATGGGGACGTTTGTAAGACGACAACCATTTGCACGGACAGTTCGACGACGTTTGCAGCAGCATGGACTATCAACTCAGCGACCATGGCTGTGGTTACCCTTGGTGCTTTATCATAGACAGGAGGACCTGCGATGGTTTACGCAACGACGAACCTGGGTGCACGAATGGCATAACGTCATGTTTTCGGATGAATCCAGGTGCTGTTTATAGCATCATGATGGTCGCATCCGTGTTTGGCGACATCCTGGTGAACGCACATTGGAAGTGTGTAGTCGTCATCAAGATACTGGCGTATTACCCAGGGTGGTGGTACATGATGCCATTGGTTACATGCCTTGGTGACTTCTTGATCACATCAATAGCACATTGAACAGTGGCTGTTATATTTCCGATATGTTACGACCTGTGGCTTTAACCTTCATTCGATCTCTGCGAAACCCTACATTTCAGCAGGATAATGCACGACCGCATGTTGCAGGTCCTGTACGGTCCTTTCTGGATACGGAAAATGTTCGACTGCTGTCCTGGCCAGCACATTTTCCAGAACTCTTACCAACTGAAAACGTTTGGTCAATGGTGGTCGAGTAACTGGCTCATCACAATACGCTAGTCACTACTCTTGTTGAACTGTGGTATCGTGTTGAAGCTGCATGGGCATCTATACCTGTCCATGCCATACAAGCTCTGATGTTGTTGTTGGGGTTTGGAAGGGACTAAACAACGATGGTTATCAGTCCCTTGTTCCATTCAAAGAGATAAAACATTTTGTTAAGCGATCCGAAGTGAATGCAATACCAAGTCAAAGTTTAAAACTTACAGACTAATAGAAAGAAAGGATACGATTAAAAACGAAGAAGGGATAAAACAGCTGAAACAGCACAAGAGTGTGTTTGCTGGGTGGTCACAAGGATATAAGGAACACACCCAGCCACTCTGGAACACGTTAAAACCACCTACCTAACAGACTTAAGCAGGCGGAGGGCAGAGAAATGACAGACAAACACAAACTTTAAAGTGACTTGTAAAGTCCACACTCACGCATAAAATTTAAAACAGAGTCAACCGTGGAGGTATTGTCAGCTAATGCTAGCTGCAAAGCGTCAGGGATATTAAAATTTCGTCTCAGTGCGGCTAAATTCTGGCATTCAATTAAGATGTGGGCGACCGTCAAAGTCGCACCACATCGACACTGAGGAGGGTCCTCGCGACGCAGGAGGTGACCATGCGTAAGCCAAGTATGGCCTATACGGAGTCGGCAAAGGACAACCGACTCCCTGCAAGAAGCCCTCAGTGACGTCTTCCATGCAGCGGTAGACGGCTTAACAGCACGGAGCTTATTTGGTTCAGTGGAATCTGCCCATTCAGAATTCCAAACCCCTAAGACCTTGCAGGTCAACTGGGTTTGGAGGTCGGAAACTGGGAGGCCAATATCCAGGGACCGCATAGTGGTGGCCTGCTTGGCCAGCTGATCAACACGTTCATTGCCCGGTATACCTATGTGCCCTGGCGTCCAGACAAAAACGACAGAACGGCCTGACTCGCCAAGGGCGAAGACAGCATCTTGAATGGCTCGCGCCACTGTGTGTTTCGGTAGAAACTGGTCGAGGGCCTGTAAGCCACTCAGGGAGTCGCTGCAGATGACGAACGACCCCCTGGTCCTCTCAAAATACCGACCAGTTCTGCGGTGAAGATGCTGCTTCCACAAGGCAATGACTGCTGTTCGATGCGGTCACCATAGAGAAAGGCATATCCAGCATGGCCATCGACCAAAGAACCGTCCGTGTAGATGATGGGTGCTCCGTGAAACGTATCAAGCAGTGCATGGAACCGGCGACTGAGAAGCAGTGGTGAAATCGAGGCTTTCGTATCCCGGGACAAGTCCAGCCGAAGCCCCAGGCGAGGAATTTTCCAGGGGGGGATACGGTGGGAGTAATGGTAAGGTGGAGGAAGGAGTAAGGAATCAAGTGAGGAGAGAAGGGAACGGACACGGACCGCAATCGGGAGACCCGACCTGGACCGACGTCGTGGGGAAGGGAGTGCAGAAAGCGGGAAGAGAAGCCTGTGGTTCGGATGGCGGGTTGAAGCATGAACCCGGGCAACGTAATTCACCAACAACCGTTGCCGGCGATACCGCAGAGGGGGAACGCCAGCTTCAGCTAGAAGGCTCGTTACGGGACTGGTGCGAAAAGCCCCTGTTGCGAGACGCACACCTGTGTGGTGAACAGGGTCTAGGATCCGCAAGGCAGAAGGGGCTGCTGAGCCGTACACCAAGCTCCCGTAATCAAGTTGCGACAGAATGAGAGACTTGTAGAGCTGAAGAAGGGTGGAACGTGCTGCTCCCCAACTAGTATAGCTGAGGCAACGAAGGGCATTTAAATGCCGAAAACACTTCTGTCGCAGCAGACGTAGGTGTGGCACACAAGTCAGCCGGGCATCGAAGACCATGTCCAGGAAGCGATGTGTTTCCTCGACCTGAAGTAGTTCACCACCCAAGTAGAGCTCTGGGTCAGGGTGAACTACCTGACAGCGACAGAAGTGCATCACGCGGGTTTTTCTGGTGGAGAACCGAAAGCCGTGAGTAGAGGCCCATGAGTGGGCAGCCGCCGTTCAGCTACGCCGATGCTAACTGAGCTGAAATACAAGCAGAAGTCATCGGCGAACAGGGAGCAACTGACCAACGACCCCACAGCCGCAGCAAGACCGTTAATTGCCACTAAAAACAACGGGACACTGAGGACGGAGCCCTGTGGGACACCATTTTCTTGAATACGGGGGGAGCTAAGAGATGCCCCAACCCTCACCCGGAATGAGCAGTGGGAGAGGAAATTGCGAATAAAAATAGGAAGGGCACCCCGTAAGCCCCAGTCATGAAGAGTTGTTAAAATATGGTGGCACCAGGTGGTGTCATACGCCTTTTGAAGGTCGAAAAATACAGCAACTAAATGTTCACGCCTAGCGAAGGCAGTGCGAATGGCCGACTCCAGTGATACGAAGTTGTCAATGGTAGAACGGCCCTGGCGAAAGCCGCCCTGTTGCGGAACAAGGAGTCCGCGCTCTTCTAGGATCCACATAAGCCGCCGACTCACCATACGTTCGAAGAGCTTGCAGAGAACGTTGGTGAGGCTGATCGGACGGTAATTGTCAGCCACCAGGGGATCTGCACCAGGTTTCAGCACCGGGATGATAGTGCTTTCCCGCCACTGCGACGGGAAAGTGCCCTCTGCCCATAGATGGTTAAACAGGGCGAGAATGCGGCGTTGAAACTCTGGTGAAAGGTGTCGGAGGAATTGGCCGTGAATCCTATCAGGTCCTGGAGTTGTATCAGGACACGCAGCAAGGGCAGTTCGGAACTCCCACTCGCTAAACGGGTCGTTGTATACTTCCCGACGACGAGTGTGGAAAGAGAACTGTTTCCGCTCGGCCCGCTCTTTGAGGGAGCGGAAGTCGGCACTGCACGTGGCAGTCGCAGAGCATTGTGCGTAACGCTCTGCCATATGCTCGGCGATAGCTGTCGGGAGCGTACAGAGCACACCCTGGATGGTGAGGGATGGGATTCCTGTCGGCGGGCGGTATCCAAAGACGCGTCGGACTTGCGTCCATACCTAGGTCAGGGAGGTGCGGGAGCCGATACTGGCTACATACCGCTCCCAGGAATCCTGCTTGCTCTGTTGCACGAGTCGTCGAGCACGCGCACGGAGCCGTTTAAAGGCCACCAAATTCTCCACAGAAGGGTGGCGTCGATGGCGCTGAAGCGCTCGCCGACGTTCCCGGATAGCCTCAGCAATCTCCGGTGTCCACCAAGGCACGGACCTACGCCTAGTGGAACCGGTGGCTCGTGGAACTGCTACCTCAGCGGCCATGACAATACTGTCAGTCACCTGCTGGACTGCATTGTCAATGTCATTTGGAAGTGGTGCAGCGATGACAGCGGTTAAGTATAGACTGGCCAGTCAGCCCTACGGAGACACCAACGGGGTAAGCTGTCTGCAGCTTGGTACTGCGGGAGCGACACAAAGATTGGGAAGTGGTCGCTGCCACACAGGTCCTCATACACACGCCAACCGAAGTGTGGTCGAAGGCTGGGGCTGCAGACGGAGAGGTCGATCGCTGAATACGTGCCTTGTGCCACGCTAAAATGCGTGGGGGCACCTGTATTCAGGAGGCAAAGGTCTTGGTGCGCCACTAATGTCTCAACATCCCTACCGCGGCCTGTGGTCTGGAGTCCACCCCACAAAGCGATAGAGTAATTGTCGCAGCTCAGCCAGGTGGTTAAAGAAGCCGCTGCAGTTCCACTGGAGAATAATTCGTTCTCCATGCACTGAGGCCATAAAAGGAAAGAAAAGAAGATCAGTCCATAGGAGCGTCTGCTGCCTGATGGTCAGGCTCAACAGAATCTATGACCATAGAATCAGCTGATTCTGGTTGTGCAGATCTCCTATGGTTGGGTGAATCAAGAAGTGTGAGATCCTCAGCAGAAGCGAGGACCTCATCCTCTGAGGCAGAGGATGCGGGTGTGGGTGGCTTGGAAGCCACCAAAGTATCCCTTTTCTTCTTGTCTCTTTTCTTGCCCTCTCGCTGGCCCTTCGGTGTTGAGGGCCGTGGGGGCTTCTCAGAAGGGGTGGCAGTAGCTGACGAAGAGCAGGAGGCCCTTCGATCAGCAGCTGGTGGATCCTTCAGCCATTTGCTGGGATCCACTTTCCCACAAAGAGAAGCCTTGGAAGGGAGAGTCCCGTGGGACGCCTTCCGGGCGAGAGGAGCCGGAGAGGGCTGTTGTTTCTCCGGCTGTGGGGTGGGGACTGACGTCCCCTTTGATGGTTTATCTGTTGCTCCCAACGTGAAAAGTGTGGGAGCAACTGAAGGAGTGGCGCCCCCAACTGCCAAGGGGGCAGGTGCAGTGGTTCGGGCCTGGGGGCCCGCTGGCATTAGTGGTACAGGAGGTCTGGATATCGATGGGGAAGCTACAGAGGCGTATGAGGTGGTCATGGTCACAGGATGGAGCTTTGTATACTTACGTCTGGCCTCCGCGTATGTCAGCCGGTCCAGGGTCTTGTACTCCATGATCTTACGCTCCTTTTGGAGTACAGAGCAGTTGGGAGAACACGGAGGATGCTGCTGGTTGCAATTGACGCAAACTGGAGGCAGGGTACAGGGGCGTCCGGGTGGGAGGCACGCCCGCACTCCCGACATGTTGGGTTGGCATCACATCGGGAGGACATGTGCCCAAGCCTCCAGCACTTGAAGCAGCGCATAGGGGGAGGCACATAGGGCTTTACGTCGACCCGGTAGACCATCACCTTGACCTTCTCAGGCAATGAATCGCCCTCGAAAGCCAAGATGAAGGCACCGGTGGCAACCCTCTTGTCCTTTGGACCCCTATAGATGTGGCGGATGAAATGCACACCACGCCGCTCCAAGTTAGCTCTCAATTCGTCATCTGATTGTAGCAGCAGATCCCTGTGGAAAATGATACCCTGGACCATGTTTAACGTCTTATGTGGCGCAATAGAAATGGAAACATCACCCAGCTTGTCGCAGGCTAGCAAAGCCCGTGACTGCGCTGGGGATGACGTCGTTATCAGAACCGACCCAGATCTCATCTTTGACAGACCCTCGACCTCTCCATACTTATCCTCTAAATGTTCGACGAAGAACATCGGCTTCGTCGTCATAAAAGATTCCCCATCATTTCTAGTGCAGACCAGATATTTCGGGGCATAGGCCTCAACCTGAATGTTCGCCCGACGTTCCTCCCATGGTGTGGACAAGGAAGGAAACATTTGGGGATCATAGCTTGCAGCGTTGTAATCGCCTCGATCACGCTTAGAGACGGCGGTTGTACGTCCGCCAACGTTTCGTGTTCGTTTCATGGTGTTCCCACGAGCAGCTAGGGAAATAAGCGTCCACCCAGACAGAGCCCCGCTTGCCTGGGTAAGGCTTATACAACTGAGGTGCGGCAGATTCCTCAGAGGTTGCTCGCTAGCGGCTGTTCAACCTCAACAGCCATGCATCTCCTCGGCACGTAGCACACCTTGAGATTGAGGTTTTTTTTTTTTTTAGAGAGGTGTGTACCGTCCTCGCGACCCGGGCGATTAAGCCAAGATCCCCGGGCTCTGAAACGTACAACGTTCCACGGTCGCGCTGAACGATGGTCGTTGAAGCACGCACAGAGCTTACGGTGTAGCGGAGTGTTGGCGCGACACAGCCCACAGCTCAGGACCCTGGGTTCGCCAAGCCCGTACTCAGCAAATTAATGCTGAGCCCCTGAGGGGTACAAGCTCTGACTCAATGCCCAGGTGTATGAAAGCCGTTATTACAGACTGAGGATTTATGTACACAAATTGCGTGAAAATGTAATCACATGTCAGTTCTAGTACATTTGTCCTATGAATACCCATTTATCATCGGCATTTCTTCTAGGTGTAGCAATTTTAATGGCCAGTAGTGTACTAAAATTGTTCTACGAAGTATATTCCACTGAGTGTCGGGGACTAGTAATGTCAGTACTATTTTGAATATACATAACTTTGCCCAGTATAAACATCGTTTTCTATCATTTCTGTGAGTTTAAGATGTAAGTTAATCACGTTCACGTTTTGTGCCACCAGTATACTGGGGATTTCCTTTTTGCTGACATAATGACAACAGCGAATGTCACCCCTAGTGCAGCCTTCGAATGGGGCCCGCTCAACTGACGCCCGACAACCTAGCGCCGACAACCCCCAATCGACGGACGCGCCGCGGGCGCCACAGACTCACCCCGGAGGCTCGGCAGAACGCGAAAGGCGCAGGCGTACAGACTGAGTGTCGAGGCCCGACCTGATGTCGATGAGGCCGACGCCGTCGGTGATGATGGAGTCGTTCTGGCACAGGTAGTAGGGCACGCACTCGCAGTCCGCGCGCGCCGCCGCCGGGGCCTGGGTGGCTGAGGGCGCTGGTGCCGGGGTGGCCGCCCCCTGGATCAGCTCGGACAGGCTGTGGCCGCCGCCCTGCGCCGCCGCCGCCGCCGCCGCCGAGGCCGCCGCCAGCGCCCACACCGCCACCGCCCACCAGACCGACATCCCACTCTGCAACGACAGCAGCCAGCTCACACCTGCTCCTGCAAACCTCACCAGCTGAAAGGCGTGTCACTAATCATTTCAAACATACAATAAAACTTGTTTGTAGCTTATCTGCATCTACATGGGATACTCTGCAAATCACATTTAAGTGCCTGGTAGAGGGTTCATCGAACCACCGTCGTACTATTTGTCTCCCATTCCATTCTCTAACAGTGCGCAGGAAGAAGGAACACCTGAATCTCTCCGTTCGAGCTCTGATTCCTCTTATTTCTTTCTGATGATCATTTCTATCTACGTAAGTGTGACCCAACAATATATTTCCGTATTCGGAAGAGAATGTTGGCGATTGGAGTTTCGCAAGTAGCCCACGCCACAGCGATTAGCGCCGTTGTTGTAATGATTCCCATCCCAGATCCTGTATCATTTCCATAATGCTGTCTCCCCTGTATCGTAACAATACGAAACGAGCTGCCCTTCTATGGACTCTTTCGATGTACTCCGTCAAACCCACCTGATAAGGATCCCACAGTGGGCTGCAATACTCCAAAACTGGACGGACAAGCGTAGTGTATGCAGTTTCTTTTGTAGTTCTGTTGCATCTTTTAAAGGTTCTGCCAATGAAACGGAGTCTCTGGTTCGCCTTTCCCACGACATTATCTACGTGTTATTTCCAAATTAAGTTTGAGGTAATAGTAATTCCTAGGTATTTTGTGGAGTTTACGACCTTCACATTTGATTGATTTATCTTGTAAACAAAGTTTTAACGGATTTCTTTTCGTACTCATGTGGACGACTTCGCACTTCTCATTAGTCATTTGCCGATTTCTACACCATAGTGATATCTTATTCAGATCGTTCTGCACTTGGTTTTGATCTTCAGATGATTTTACTAGAAGGTAAATGACGGCGTCATCTGCAAACAACCTAAGAGAGCTACTTAGAGTTTCCCCCAAATTGTTTATGTAAATAAGGAACAGCACAGGACCAATAACACTACCCTGTGCACTGGGCCGGGATTGGAAGCTAGGACATGACCTCTCACGTGCAAGTGCTGCACGGACTGAGCTATCCTCGCACGATCCGCACACTGCCCTCACAGCTTTACTTCCTCCAGTACCACACCTCCTACATTCCAAACTTCCTGAAGTTTATGTGAGAACCGTGCGAAACTAGCACTGGCAGGATGAAAGGATATGGTGGAGACGTCTCCTAGACACTGTTGTAGGGTGTGTTTCTACACCTACATACATACTCTGCAAATCACACTCAAGTGCTTGGCAGAGGGTTCATCAAACCGCGTTTATGACTCTTCTCTACAGTTCCATTGTTTAATAGCTGGCGAGGAAAAGGAACAACTAAGTATTTCCACTTTCGATCTGATTTCTCTTATTTTATTATGTAGGTTACATAATGTGTACTGTTAACAAAATGTGTTTGCATTCGGAAGAGGAAGATGACAAAAGAAATTTTCACTAATAAAACTTGCCACAACTAATAACGCCTTTCTTTTAATGATTTCCAACACAACCTTTTGCAACAGTGTCTCCCCTGACATGATGGGTAGTCGAGTATTCTGCCAGATGCCAGTGTCTACTCTGCACAATGTTTCAGCTACGTAGCTCGTAACCTTCATCAGGTGCGACCTGAGACTGCCTTCTGAGTGGACCGGGTCCAGTATTTATGTCTGCGGCCTTCCCCCTCCACTGGCGGTTGTAGGAGCTCCCTCTGTGGTCCGCGCCCGTCAGACCCGTCTCTGATCGTTCCATCTGTGGTCTGGTGCTCCGTTTGGGGTCCGCGCCCGCTCGCTGAGGTGTTCTGGGGCGCTGATGTCAGTAATGGCCCTAGGCGCTGCCTCTGAGGCCCGCGCCCACCATACCCGCCTCCAATCGTGTCATCCGCGGTCTGGCGCTCTGTTTCTGGTCCGCGCCCACTTGCTGAGGTGTTCTGCAGCGCTGATGTTCTGTTTTCCGTCCGCTGCAGCTCTGGGTGCTCTCTCTGTGGTCTGCGCCCATCGTACCCGCCTCCGAGAGCTTCATCTTCGGTCTGACGCTCCCTCTGTGGTCCGCGCCAATTGTGCCCACTTCTGGACGTTGTATCTTCAGTCCTGTCAGGCAAGTCTGACGGGCGCGGACCACAGAGGCAGCACCTACAACTGCCAGTGGAGAGGGAAGGCCGCAGACATAAATACTGGACCCGGTCCCCTCAGAAGTCCCCAGGTCGCAACTGATGAAGGTTACGAATTACGTAGCTGAAATACTGTGCAGAGTAGACACTGACATCCGGCAGAATACCCGTCTGCCCATTATGCCACTAGATCGCCAGGAAAGCCTGAAATGTTACAGTGTCTCCCGTATATAGCGATAATACAAAACGAGCTGCCCTTCTCTGAACTTTTTCTAAAGCATCCATCAGTCCCAGACGACGGAGGTGAAGAGGGGGCACTACAATGCACAGCTATACTCCCAACTAGGAAGCACAAGTCTTGTGTAGGCAGTTTCTTTAGTAGAACTGTTGCATCTTCTAAGTGTTCTGCCAGTGAAACATAGCCTTTGGCTCTTTCTGACTTAAGTCGTTTTTAATTCTTATTCTGAAGTGTTTACGTCAACTTACGGCGTGAACGTTTGACTCATTTATCAGATAAATGAAGTTTAATCGATTTCCTTTACTACTCACATGGATGAGATCAAATGTTCAAATGTTTGTAAATCTATCGGACCAAACTGCGTGGTCACCAGTCTGTAGCTTACAACCTACTTAAACTAAGTAAATTAACCTAAGGAAAACTAACACACCCATGCCCCAGGGAGGGCTCGAACCTCCGACGGCTCCGCGGCAAGGCGCCTTAGACCACTCGGCTACTCCACCGCGGCAGATGAGATCACAGGTATCATTATGAAGGGTCAATTGACAATTTTTGCACCATACCTGTATCTTATTTACATCACTTTGCAGTTTCTTTTCATCTTCTGGAGACTGTATTAACTCTGATTACTCTGGAACGGAGTGTGTGCTCATATGAAACTTTCTGGGAGATTAAGACTATGCCAGGATTAGCTCAATTGGTAGAGCACTTGCACACGAAAGGCAAATGTCTGGTTAGAATCCTAGTCTGACACCGTTCTGATCTGCCAGACAGTTTCCTATCAGGGGATACTCAGCTGCAAAGTTGACATATCATTCTGGAAACAGTACAAGATGTTTGCAGTGTAGTGCAAAAATGTTAGTGTTCTGTTCCAGGTAGTGTCCTCAGACAGGAGTGGAAGAAGCAGGTAGTACATTCAAGCAGTGCATTCATTGCCGTACTGGGTATCATTCGAGACAGTCACCGTGAGACTGAAAATGACGCTAAGAACACGCTAGAAAGGTATGCTGTTACGGCAAAAATTGAAAAATTATATCGCTGCAAACAGTTACCAGCCAAGTCGGAGGCAGAAGCGATAGGCACCTTGAGTGTCTTTAAATGGAACAATGCCTTGACATGTGATGATGTCATCACACAATTTTGTCGGCGAGTGAGAAAGTACACAGTCAGCATACTAATGACTATGACGGAAAAGAGAAAAAGAGAAGTCTATATTTGTTAGCTCTTAAAGATGTTGTACTGCGTCTAACTTTCAAAAGAGTGGATAACCTCAGCGTAAGTCAGCAGTAAACAGATTGTTAAGCAAATAAAGGGGGGACATTCGGCCATTACGAATTGAGCCTCACATCGTAGAAACTACTGAGCTCTCTTTAAATACTACCACCTTTACAAACTTCAAGCACGCGGCCATTAGGTCAATGGTGCTCGGACAGGTAGTATTCGATTCCGTGATCTTGTCAGTGTAGAGATTCTGTGTCGTCGATGATCCAGTACAGGCTAGTAGCTGGTAGATGGTCTTCATCAGCTGTTAAGCTACGAGCCCATCGTCAGCAAACTGCGCCTGCATTATGTCACTGTCCAGCAGCTGTTGGCACTGACATCTTCGGTGGTAACGCCTGCCAGTCGATGGGAAGCGTTCGTCTGGCAAATGACACCCGCGACTGCACAGTAAAAGATGGGACGGAGCGCACTTTGCACAGAGAAGGAACCTGCTTTAATGTAGCACAGCCGGGTAATGTCGAGTCGACTCCTGCCAGCTGAATCGAACCAATGTCTGATCCAGCTTTCAGCCGCAGCTGCGGGGGCCACAACAACAACAACAACAACAACAACAACAACAACAACAACAACAGTCAGCTATGAATAAATATGATACTGCTGACAGCGATTTATTAGCGTCTCCGATGCTCCTCCAGGTTTCCGCAACATTCCTGGCTATAAGCTGGGAGACACCTGCTCAGCCCCATACACTTCCCAGAAAACAGGAAACGTAGTAAATGCAGCCAAAAGTGATCTGTCTTAAGTGCCAAGACCGAAAATTGACTGCCACACACTATGTGTAGTCCCAGATCCAAGAAGTCTCTATGCTGCTCCAGTATGGGGTCTGTTAGTGGCCACACAACGGTAACAACAGCGACTAACGTTAACAGCTGCACTGACATGCCCATATGCTAATACTCTCGTGGGGTCTCCGAGTACTCCAATAAATAAATTTTAATTCAAAGGCATTTAACTATGAATTGCACCTTTTTCACTGAATATTTTAATAATTTCACGTATTTTATATATGATTACAAACAATTCTGGCCTATTATTTTTAAATTATTATGGAGGACAGCGATCTTGTTTAGTAAATAAAATCACTTTAAAATCTGTCTATATTGCATATAGGCCCTATTTCTTTCGGTGACAGGTTTAAACCCTTTTAGCACGTCATATTCTGACTAGAGTGGTCTGAAGATAACCACAGGTGAATTTAAGTCGACTGCTCTGCATTTCTGTGGTGTAAACATGTCACTCGACGCTATGATCACAACATGGACGTAAATAGACAACTTGCGTCTTGAACAAATACGCATTTTGTTTCAACTTGTTCACTCGCAGTTGATCTCTTCCGGTCTGACCTAATCACTACCTCGAAAATCGCTGCATACTCGGAAAGAAACATCCAACTTTCTCTTTTAAGGGAATGCCAGGTATTTGTCAGATTTACAATCACGAATTCAACATTTATTACTGTAAATGGTAATGCTACATGATGTGTGAACGTCAGAAAACGGGGGTATAGTAGTGTGTTGGCCACAAAATAATTTTACTTTTCTGTTATGTCTCGTTTCTGTGAACTGATGCAGTCAGTACATCCTTAAACAAAAAATCTATTTGAGGAACCAATGTATCAGATTCGGTGTAAGTGGTTTCAATTCTCGAGGTGTTCATCTAAGATTTGGATTGTATGTTTACTCTTTGTGTGTATTACTCTTGAAAATAGCTATTCATAAGGGTACATGCTGCCAAAGAAAAATGACATACATAATGTGATTGTTGATATTATTACTGATAATGCTTATATTTGTGTCTCCATGACGACAGAAAACTGGGAAAAGTTATTGTGATACACCTCTACATAACATTAGTATTCTGCTTGGAAATACTACGGCGTCTTCCGCACACATCGCGACACTCCCTGCTATCAAAGTTGTTACCAACTGACAGTTGCAACGACAACAGCGCTCCTAGCGGTGAGCAAGCTGCCGCAGGAGTAATGTTTGTTTATAATTGTATTTTTAGAACGAAACAGGAACAATAATTTTGCGTTACAAGCATTAGTATAATACCATGACACACACAATCGAGAAATTAATGTAAAACAGCCGAATTTCACCGATTCAGCGATATAAAACAACAACTTATTCATTAACAAATACTTTCGAATGTGTATGTTAGCAGATCATGTTGAAAGTAAGTAGAACATGAACATAAGAGAAACGAATTTCTATTATGGCGTGTTCTTACTGTGACAGTTCGGTGTGGAGGCTAATGTTCCGCACATTTTTTACACTTCGTATTTCTTATACGTTATATGTTTTTGAGTATAATTACTTTAGCTTAAAAAGCAAATGTTATGAAAATTTTTGCCGTTTGTGATTCAGCTGAAGTAAAAAATGTAGAACTGGTTGGAAAACAATGCTTTTGCCGTCTTATCGCCCTGTATGTGACCTTTTTCCTTCAGCTATACTTGTAGTGGCTGGTTTGGTACGTTAAAGGTGGCGAGAACCATCCAGGATTAAGTGAAGCTAAAGTTTTTTTTAAATTTTTTTTATTTCCCCAACTCGAAGGGCCGTACTCATTGTTTATGTGGTTGAACATTTTAGTAGCCACTGCTGGAAAACTGTCTCGATTTTTGGAGAATCGACAGCTTGGAATGTCTATCTTACCCTTATTTCGTGTATCGTAATTGTGGAAATCACTTCTGTTTGAGAATGTTTCCTGATTGTCCTTTACGTACATCAGGCATGAGAATGCGTACTGACTGAAGATAATCATCACTCCTAGTTGTCTGAAGATTGACTTGCAGTGTTCGTGTCTTCTGCTGGACGATATTATTCTTATTGTTTTCGAGTAAAAGTATTTTCTTACAACCTGCAGAGTGACTCCATAGTAGGCGGCCATAGTTTATATGGCTATGGAACAGTGAATAATACACCATTAACATATACTGCTTGGTGATCACATGTTTCAGTTTCCTCAGGAGGTATATGACTCTTGACAGGTTATCACATACATGTGAGGAGTGTTCTTGCAAAGTCAGTCTGTCATCAATCAAACCCCAGTAGTTTCACAGCCCCTATTCAATTTGGGTCGTCTTTGTCACTGAGCCTACACATTAATTTTTGTGATTTTTCTGCACTGATTCTCATTTTGTTTATAGAAAACCATTGCTTTGTGATTTCAAACAGAACATCTGTTTCTTCTAAAGGCTTGGTTGTATTGACGACAGTGTCATCACAAATTTCAAGTACTGTCCAAGTGAGCTTATTTACAAATGCAAGGAAGATGGAGGGAGGGGGCATTACCCAGCCCTGTGGCACGCCATACTTCAACTTCCGTTCTTGTGATACAGCTCCTTCAACTGAGACAATCTGCCTTCTGTTTTCCAAGTAAGATTTTAGGGCTGACAGAACAATGCCTCAAATTTCATATGTGCTGAGTTTGTTTAAAAGTACTGTATGAGGAATACAATCGGAGGCCTTACTGAGGTCGCACAGCGTCCGTACCATCCTCTGCCAGGCACTTAAATGTGATTTGCATTGTGTCCCGTGTAGATTCTCTTTCTTCGAAGCTGTGCTTAATTCTGTTAACCAGATCCATTGCTGTCGTTGTCGATCTGCCTTTCCGGAAGCCATGCTGTGCCTCTGAGAACAGTTCATTTGTTTCAAAGTATTATAGGATTTGGTCTTGCACTGCAGTCTCAGATACCTTGACAAAGACTGGAATTATTGAGATCGGTGTCAAGTTTTCAACCTTGCCTGGGTCACACTTTTTGTAAACTGGCACTGTCCTTGCAAGTTTCAGGAAGTCGGGAAATACACCTACATAGAGAGACTTATTAATTACCACTGTTAATGGTCTGGCAATTTCGTACGCAAGTTTCTTGAGGACATTAATGGACATCCCGTATATATACTGACTATCCGATGGTTTAAAGGATTTTATAATCTTTATGATTTCCATTTGTTTTCTTTCCAGTTTATCATAGTGCACCTGTTCTCATTTCTTACAGCAGCCGCAGGGTCAATGTTTAAATCTGGGATTGCACTTACAGTGTTTTCCACAATTTCAATAAAATAATTATTAAAGTCATCTGGACTGCACAAGTGTAGGGGGGAGGTGATTTTTCTTCCTGTTTTCATTGATCAGGTCCCAGGCTGCTTGGCATGGATTGTGGGCTCCTGCTATGAACCTATCATTGCTTTTCTTCTTGGCTGCTTCTACATCCTGTCTATATAGCCTTTTTGCTTGTAAATACTTCTTGTAGAAAAAATTCCTTTTCCTTGGAATCAGTTTGTCTTGTAGTGATCATTAATTAGCAGTACAATGCATTTTTTTTTTTTTTTTTCAATTCACTAGTTTTTGCTTTCACTGTTTTTCGGCTGTTATGTCACTTGCTTACAGGATATTTTTTGATCTTCTCCGGATAGGTATAGTTAAATTTTGCTTGGATTGTCTGAAAGAACATTTTCGAATTCGTCAGATGCTGCCAATCTATATCAGATACTGCTGTTTGAAAATTACATAGCGTTTCTTTGTTTATGACCCTTTTGTAGTATTACGTAGCATTTTACTAGCGAAACATCTGGGTGTGACTCTTGGCCGAACGCTTACCTACAAAGAGCATTGCATGAACACCAAATGCAAAGTAGCTGCTAGAAATAATATTGTTCGCAAGCTCGCAAGCTCAAACTGGGGTGCACAACCCAATACATTAAGAACCACAGCCCTGTCCCTGTGTTGATCAGCTGCTGAATACGCGTGCCCAGTATGGTACAACTCATGCCACGCTAAACAAGTGGATGTGGCTCTAAACGAAACCTGCCTCATTTTCACGGGATGTCTAAGGCCAACGCCAGTTGAAAAACTATACTGCCTGGCTGGTATAGCGCCACCTGGGATTATAAGGGAAGTCACAGCCAGAATGGAACGAACAAAGGCATCGAAATTATCAACCCATCCCTTTTTTGATTATCAGCCAGCCCAAGGCAGACTCAAATCAAGGAAAAGCTTTCTGCATGCAACGACGGAGCTCGACAAATCACCACAACTGACCAGGCTGGAGATGTGGAGAGCAAAGATCGGGGACCTTGGTGGCTGGATGACCCCACAGGAAGCACTCCCACCTGGCTATGAGGAGGACTGGATGACGTGAAAGTCCCTCAATAGACTGTGGACCGACGTAACAAGATCCAAAGTCAACATGAGAAGGTGGGGCCTCTCTGATGCATCTGTCATGTGCGAGTGTGGAAAAGAACAAACCAGCGAGCATCTGCTTCAGTGTGAGCGTTGTCCAGCCTGCTGTACCATGCACGACCTGACTGGTGCTACTCGTGATGCGTGTGATGTAGCCAGATTTTGGGCTAGCATATTTTAATGTTTAATTCTGGGGAAAAGACCTTTGAAGTGTTTACCACTGTTACTTGTAAATGTGTGTACAATTATTGGCTAATTTGTATTTATATTCATTGATCTTTATTTTAGTTTTTGTGTTTCATGTTATGTTGTGACGATACTGCTGGCCCTCTCATCTCAATGTTATCGTACGATACCGTCTGCATCGGACCCGGAATCGTGTGGTTCAATAGTGATACATGTTGCGTGTGAAGTTACAAACGCTATAGCCAGCCTAGGAATCAGTGTAGGACAGTGTCTCGGTGATACTGTGATCAAAACAAGTGGTAGATTTCATTAATTATGAGATTTGTATAAGACGTTTCCAGACAGTTTTATAAACAATACTTTTGTCTTTGTACATTATTTTAATAAATAGACAGACGAAGGGTACAAACTTATGTAAAACACAAAGTCATGAAAATAAATAGCATTGTATATAGGTTAGGCTCATAAACAAGTTGCATTGACCAGCTAATTCTGTAACAGTCGAAAATCAATATTGTAATTCTTTGTATATATTGACTGACGTGAGATTTTAAACCTAGTTTCAGAATTGACAATATATTTAATAGTTCAATATATGTTAGGAAAACGTATGATGTACTCATTAACAAATTAATTGACATTTAACATCGCACTTTGTTGTCAACAGAAAAACCGGAAACTTCGTCTTAAAAATACATGCGCCATATAAAATTATTGTATGCTTAGTTTTCATTTTATATTGTGATTATCCTTGTGTACATGAAATGTTTTACTTTTGTACTTGGTAATTGTAAATTACTATATTCAATTGTTATGAACATTGGATAATGTAACGTCACGATTGTATATGTTATATATTTGCCTCACCGCCTTGCGTGGAGGAGTTCGAGTTTTGGCTTTTGTAATGTGCTTTGGAAGCTATGTCAGTCTGTGTTTTGAAATGGAAGTACTACCAGCTAAGTTCTGGTGCATTGTATTCGTTTTGAACTTGTTATGTTTTGGTGGAGAAGTAGTTTGATTCAAATTAAAGAAGAAGTGAAAAATTGTACCTACGTGTATTAATATCTACCACGACGCCCCAGTAGAATAATGTTGCAGCAAGCAGAACCCACATACATCGTAATGTTGTATTATGTTTGGAAGTGGTAGAATGAACTGTAATTACTTAAATAGCATGTAAATGTTTCCATGTACAAGATGCTTCTGAGACGAATAAATAAATAAACCCTTTTTGTGAATACATGCCAGGTAGCAGCCTGTTGATTGCTCACAGCCTCACAGCCCAGCGCCAGCCAGACCCAACATTCCCCGCCAGGTGGACGTGGCCACCAGCTTCCCCCGGCGTCACCAGTTCGGATGTTTGCCCTGGAGAGGCCAGTCTGCAGAGAGAAGCTGGCCTCACGCTACGTGCCGTACACAGGTTTCAGCTGTCGCATACAACCATCAGCCGGATGCTGCGGACGAGACGTTTCGACAGCTGTCGATGTCGTCAGAGCGGCGAGATTACAGCCGGCGCTGATAGCGGGCCACGCAACGTGCCGCAGCCCTGGCCAGCAAGGGGCGGCCATCCACTCTACATTACACTACACTACACTCACCGTACAATAAACCTCGTGTAAACATTACACTAGCAATTCTTTCGCGTTTGTCGAAACCTCAGTGGTTTCTGTTTCACGTAGAGCAGAGTCGCGTTTTCTATTGAGCTCTACACGCACGTCGACTCAGCAATAATGCGAGGCAGCAGGCGAGTACACAGAAGGTCGAGTCACAGTGTTCGGCAATCGCGTGACGTCACTGCCGCTAAGCTGGGCGCCTGCGGCAACGTTCCACCTGCTGAGCTACTGGTTCTGTGCAAGCGGGCCTGCGCACCACTCACAAGTAAAGTACACCTCAATGTGCTGATGGGTGTCGTTTTTATGCAAAACTTTTCAATCATGTTCTAGATAGCACTGTACATGTAATTGTAGACGCCATACGTAATATCTGAACTATAACACCTACCCCCCCCTCTTTGCCATTCCCAAATGCTACTCCAACCGCATATGTTTAATCTTATAAATGCACTCTATGGATTTTTCTTCACATGTAACATTAGTGCTAGCATTACAGTAATAATAAAAAAAGAAGCCACCACTGTAAGAAAATATTGTAAAAATGTTCAAATGTTTGTAAATCTATCGGACCAAACTGCGTGGTCATCAGTCCGTAGCTTGCAAACTACTTAAACCTAGGTAAACTAACCTAAGGACAAACACACACACACACACACACACTCGTGCCTCCACGGCGAGCAACCGCGCGCTACGCAGCGAGACGCTTTAGACCGCTCGGCTACTCCACCGCGGCGAAAATATTGTAAATAGAAATTTAGAACACTTTAAACCATTGAAACTGTAACTTGTAAATTAGTTTAAAATAATATCTATGCATCAACCGTGATCTTTGACAATTAGCTGTACATATCTCTCTATTGTTTATGTTTCTACAACATGTGGAAAGCGTGTGTTGTGTTATGTGGGCATCTATTGAGCACTAAAATGCTTGAAAAATCACATACCATCAGCAGTGTGATCCAACTGTAAGTAACTGTTTGGAATACAATTTAAACTTGTAAATATTGAAATTTAGTGCCAATGAAAAAGCTCACACACAATAATTTTCTATCTCACCACAGCCAAACGTGTTCCACAATGTTGTAAGCAACATATAAAGCATGTACACCGCCTGATGATGAACTGCCAGGCAGTTCGAAACCGGTTGTGGTAAATAAATACATACGAAAGGCGACTGGTTGCTGTGATTTTCTGATTTCTTTAATCAACACAGTCGCAGGTTCAACACTTCCAGGATGGATGCAAGTTTATGTAATAATCGTCGTACATGTTCTGTAGCGTAGTCATCAAAAGCTGTGATGATAGTTGCAACTTTAACCTTCTTCTCGGAAGACTGTTGGTATTCACTGCCACTGCTTCCATCGCCTCTTCCCGCACTTACCGTAGCATTACCGCTTTCAATGAGTTATTCGTCATTATCGTCCCTATTATCATCATTATGTGTTAGTGTTAAAACAGTATCTAACTTATTCTCATATTTCTGTACCATAACAGATACGAGAAAGCGTGCAAATGATTCATCTTCTACACTAATACCATCTTCGCGAAGAAGGGTTCTTCGTAACTTCATCTCAACAAATACTTTAGCAGGATTGATTATCAATCGCCACTCCATCTGACCCTTCACCACACAAATAACGTCACAAAACGCAACTTCGGAGGCACACTGCACCGTCCCTACTGGCGAACCGACAGGTCAAAGTGCAATGCGGCATGGCACACGGAGAGGCCTCTAACGGACGACTGTAGAGTTTTGCAGATGCAGGAGGTGTCACTAGTGCAATAAGGGATCTTTACATTATCTCTCGTACGATTTTGATGTATATGTGTTTGTTTGAGCCCAAATACTTTCCTTGTCAGTGTTACCTGAGCAGACTCAGTGCGCCCGAGAACGAAATGTGTGGGCTCTGCTGAGGTCTTAGCAGAAGGCACACTTGAGGCGAAGTGGATTAAAGACCTGGACACTGATGTGTCGCCAACAGCTTGTCTCGTGTCATGCGTGTCCTAAGTATATCGCTGTTCACTCACACCTGCTGACAATGTGCTCTTGTACAATCTTTAACTTATATTCGTATATGTATATATTCTTGTTATTTGTGTAATTCTTTTTGTACATATTCTGGTGTCACATGCCACACGATAAAAGAATAAAAACTCAATTGCTACTTAAAACGGCGTTGACATCCGTATACTGTGTTTCTAATAATAGTAAGAGCAATTAAGTCTCCCTTAACATGTAGCGTTATATCCCATAATTCAAAGGATTCTGCTAGACAACTCATTCTTCAGGCCGTTTTAAATATTACAATATTCTCAGTAGTACCGGAAATGGAACACTCACCAAAGCTCTATGTTCAGCTAAGTGTTTAGTGACTCACAATCGACAATATTGTACACAGCTACACCTCATCCATACGTGCAGATATTATGAAGAAAGGCTTTGGTACTACGCAATTAAAAAATGAGAACAATCATACAAAAAGCCACGAACAATGGATATGACACGGAAGTAGTTCACACACTCGATAAGAAAATTAACAGTTGTCTGCTTGATCATTTGTGGGGAGGGGGGATTACAGTCTAACATTTTTAAGGATATTAGATTGTCAAACTATTTTTAATTCATGAATGGCGAAAATTTTCCGCCGTATGCAAGACACCTGGTAATTATTTTTCCGAAACAGGTTTCAGCACATTTTGTGCTATCATCAGTGGGGTGATTTATTTCTGTTCTGAAAAATATAGTTATTTTACAATAGCTTTTTCAAGTACATCTAAAATGTTTTTGTAGGTTCATTCGTTTTGAATTTTGCTTAACTATTTCAGTTTAGTTATATTCTTCTGATAACATCGAATGTCGGGATTTTCGAGTTGTTGTTGGCAATAGTATACATTCTAAATAAGTTATTTTTTATTGTCAAATCGACACGCTATTGAAGTAGCAGATGTGTCGTCCTATTTCTGATTTGTTGTAGACTTTAAAATGGTCATCACTGGCCGAAACCGGCCGTAAAACGACGAGAAACTTCATGATCATTGACGTAAATAAGGATATTAGAAGTAGCAACTTCTGACAAAAAGTTGTGCTGCTAAACTTTAATTTAAAATACGACGAAAATAGAGAGGCTATTTACTATAGTCTTGCACAGACTACCGAATTCATGTCCTTCCTGTAAAAAGTACAACAGCGTCAATTTTTATGCCTTCTTGGTGCATTAAGTTTGTGCTGTAGCATTACTATAGCAATGTATCCCATTATTGATACTTCCTCGCCTGTATTGTTTGTAATTTGCCTGGCTAGGTGTCTCAGTTTCCTGAATTGCAAGCAGGGTTGCCAGGTGTGGAGATTTTTCACATTCTTGGCTATCTTTTTCTTGTAATAGTAGCCATTCTAGCGGTCTGGCGATCAAATTTGGCTATTAAAGGAATTGGTTGGCGATTAAATGGCTATTTTATTTTACTTCAACGAATGTAAAGCAATCACTCTTTAGACATTACGTCAAAGATACCGGGTAAACTTCGGTAGAATGCTGGAGAAATGTAATCAACCTACACAAGTTAGCACAAATGTTTTCAAGTATCATGGATGAGTTTTTACATCTCTGTGACACTCTCCCACACAACTTACAGACTCTTGAAGATAGACGTAAACTACCTCATGTACCCTACTTACGATGGTTCAAGAACTGGCTTTAAATGATATGTCGAAGTATACTATACCGTATGTATGGCTTCCGCTGAGAACACGAGGATAATTTTATATAAATTACAGGATGCAAGGAGGCATTTAAACAGTTTTTTCCGCGTTCCATACGACAACACAATAGAAATTCGTAAGGACTGCTTCTGTGAAGCGAGCCGTTTGCTAAGCACTTCACAGTGGTTAAAAATGGTTTGCAGAGTATAAATGTCGATGGAGAACACGCGGTGATTTCCCAGTCGTTCTCATGGCTGGTTTTTCAGTGTGCAATGACGCATTATTGCGAACTAAAGTCCATCTCACCTCAAAGTATAAAATGCTTAGTGCATTATTATAAATTACTTCACTTCAAAATGTGGTAATGATTTTGTGTGTATTAAAGAAATGTTTGAAAGATCCAATAACTCTATTTGTTGTTGTTATGGTCTTCAGTCCAGAGACTGGTTTGATGCAGCTCTCCACCCTACTCTATCCTGAGCAAGCCTCTTCATCTCCTCATAAGAACGGCAACCCACATCCACTTGAATCTGCTTACTATACGCGTCTCTTGGTCTCCTCCTGCTATTTTTACCCCACACACTTCCCTCCAATGCTAAATTTACGATTCCCCGATGTCTAAGAATGTGTCCTACCAATCTATCCCTTCTTTTAGTCAAGGTATGCCAAAAATTCCTTTTCTCACCAATTCTGTTCAGTACCTCTTCATTAGTTATGCGATCTACCCACCTGATCTTCAGCATTCTTCTGTAGCACCACATTTCAAAAGCCTCTATTCTCTTCCTGTCCGCACTGCTTATCGTCCATGTTCACTCCCATACAAAGCAACACTCCACACAAATGCCTTCAGAAAAGACTTCCTTACACTTAATATTCGATGTTAGCAAATTTCTCTTTCTCAAAAATGCTTTTCTTCCCATTGCCATTCTGCATTTTATATCCTCTGTACTGCGACCATCGCATGCTATTTTACTACCTAAGTAACTAAACTCATCTACCACCTTCATTGTTTCGTTACCTAATCTAATTCCTTCAGCATCGCCTGATTTTCTAAGACCGCATTCCAATATTTTTGTTTTGCTCTTGTTAATGTTCATTTTATACGCAATGTTTTTATATCTTCCCCCTGAACTTTAATCCCTATTCCAAATTTTTCCTTGCTTTCCTTCACCGCCTGCTCGATGTACAAATTGAATAACATCGGAGAAAGGCTACAACCCTGTCTTACTCCATTCCCAACTGATGCTTCCCTTTCATGCCCTTCGAGTCTAATAACTGCGGTCTGGCTTTTGTACAAGTTGTAAATAACTCTCTTTTCCCTGTATTTTACCCCTGCTGACTTCAGAATTTGAAACAGTGTATTCCAGTCAACATTGTCGAATGCTTTCTCCAAATCTACAAAAGCTAAAAATGTAGGTTTGCCTTTCCTTAATCTATCTTCTAAGATTAGACGTAAAGTGAGTATTGCCTCTCGGGTTCCTATGTTCCTTCTGAATCCAAACTGATCTTCCCCGATGTCAGCTTCTACCAGCTTTTCCATTCTCCTGTAGATAATTCGTGTTAAAATTTTGCAACCATGACTTATCAAACTGATGGTTCTGTAATTTTCACACCTGTCTGCACCCGATTTCTTTGGAATGGGGATTATTACATTTTTCTTACAGTCTGAGGACATTTCGCCTGTCTCATACATCCCACACACCAGTTCAAATAGTCTTGTCATGGCTGGCTCTCCCAGAGACTTTAGTAGCTCTGAGGGTATGTCATCTACTCCTGGGGCCTTGTTCCGACCTAGGTCTTTCAAGGCTCTGTCAAATTCACCTCTCAGTATAGTACCTCCTATTTCATCTTTATCTACTTCCTCTTCCCTTCCTACAACATCGTCTCTAAGTTCATTTCCTTTGTAGAGCTGCTCTATGTACTCTTTCCACCTTTCAGCTTTCCCCTCTTTGCTGAGTACTGGTTTCCCATCCGAGTTCTTGATATTCATAGAGTTGCTTTTCTTGTCCCCAAATGTATCTTTTATTTTCTTGTAGGCGGTATCTACTTTTCCCCTTGTTATACATTCTTTTACAGATTTGCATTTGGCTTCTAGCCACTCCTGCTTAACCATTTTGCACTTCCTGTCCATCTCATTTCTTTGTCGTCTGTACTCCATTTTGCCTGTTTCATTGACTGCATTTTTTTATATTTTCTCCTTTCATCAATTAAATTTAGTATTTTCTGTGATATCCAAGGATTTTTTGTAGGCCTTGCCTTTCTACCTATTTTGTCCTCTGCTGCCTTCACTATTTCATCTCTCAATGCTACCCATTCCTCTTCTACTGTTTTATTTCCCCCTGTTTCTGTCAATTGTTGCCTAAATAAAGGTAAAGCAGTCAACAATCCGAAGATTGGTTTGACCACCACAGTGCTTTACTAGGCATGGTCATGTTTGGAGGTGGTATGCCGTTGCCTTCCTCCGACCTTGGAACTGACTTACCCAGCCAGTTATAGGGGGACCTACAGTTTAACGTGGGTTCCGAACCAATCTCCCTCTGAAATTCTCCAGAACTTCACTTTCCTTCAATTTATCTAAGTCCCATCTCCTTATTTTCCTACCTTTCTGCAGTTTTTTCAGCTTCAGCCTACAGTTCATGACTAACAAGTTATGGTCAGAGTCTATATCTGCCCCTGGGTATGTCTTGCAGTTTATAACCTGGTTCCGGAATCAATGTTTTACCATTATAAAATCTATCTGATATCTCCCGGTGTCTCCTGGTCTCTTCCACGTATACAACCTTCTTTTGTGATTCTTAAACCACGTGTTTGTTACGATTAAATCATGTTCTGTGCAAAATTCTACCAGGCGACTTCCTCTTTCATTCTTCCTGCCCAGTCCATATTCACCTACTATTTTTCCTTCTCTTCCTTTTCCTACTACCGAATTCCAGTCTCCCATCCCAATTAAGTTTTCGTCTCCCTTAACTGTCTGCAAAATTTCCTTTAGCTCCTCATATATTTCTTCGATCTTCTCATCATCAACAGAGCTAGTTGGCATATAAACCTGTACTACTGTTGTTTGTTTTGGCTTCGTATCTATTTTGACAATGATAATGCGATCACTGTGCTGCTCATAGTAGTTTACCCGCATTCCTATTTTCTTATTATCAGTCCTACTCCTGTGATACCCTCAACTGATTTCGTATTTATAATCCTGTACTCACCTGACCAGAAATCCTGTTCATCCTGCCACCGAACGTCACTAATCCCCACTATATCTAACTTCAACCTATCCATTTCCTTTTTTAAATTTTCTAATTTTCCTACCCGATTAAGGGATCTAACATTCCACGCTCCGATCCTTGGAATGCCAGTATTGTCTTACCTGATGACAACATCCTCTTGAGTAGTCCCCGCCCGGAGATCCGAATGGGGGACTATTTTACCTCCGGAATATTTTACCCGAGAGGATGCCATCATCATATTTTCATACAGTAGAGCTGCATGTCCTCGGGAAAAGTAACGGCTGTAGTTTCCCCTTGCTTTCAGCCGTTGGCAGTAGCTGTGTGGCAAAGCCACTTTAGCTGATGTTACAAGGCCAGCTCAGTCAATCATCCAGACTGTTGCCCCTGTAACTACTGAAAAGGCTGCTGCCCCTCTTCAGGATCCACACGTTTGTCTGGCCTCTCAACAGATACCCCTCCGCTGTGGTTGCACCTACGGTACGGCTATCTGCATCGTTGAGGCACGCAAGCCACCCCACCTCGGCAATGTCTGTGGTTCATGGGGGTGGAACTCTAACATCTGTAAATATTTGTTTTTAAGAAGGTGAAAGTGATTGGTAATCGAACCTATGCATGAGAACATACCTTGTTTAAGTTTGATAGAATGATTCTTGAATAATTTTGTGTTGTAATTTTTAATAAGTTATTAGCTTAAACCCGCGGCTCCGCTTGCGTGTTGGTTGATTATGATAGATAAGCTATAAGAGCAAATCATACGTAAAAATGCACTCGTTTCGAAGAATCCAATCACGAAATTCAACAATAATGATTGTAATAATATCACAAATCGGTCACTTGATGTACTGCGCGAAACGTCAAATCGATTTTTTAAGAGATATATTAAATTTTTTTACTGCTTTATTTATTTATTCTTGTTGTTGTGGTCTTCAGTCCGGAGACTGGTTTGATGCAGCTCTCCACAATACCCTATCCTGAGCAAGCCTCTTCATCTCCACATAAGAACGGCAACCTACATCTGTCTGAATCTGCTTACTGTACCCATCTCTTGGTCTTCCTCTGCGATAAGAATGTGTCCCACTAATCTATCCCTTCTTTTAGTCAAGGTATGCCAGAAATTTCTTTTCTCCCCAATTCTGTTCAGTACCTCATCATTAGTTACGCGATTCACCCACCTAATCTTCAGCATTCTTCTGTAGTACCATATTTCAAAAGCCTCAATCCTCTTCCTGTCCGCACTGTTTATCGTCCATGTCTCATTCCCATACAAGGCAACACTCCATACAAATGCCTTCAGAAAGGACTTCCTTAGGCTTAAATCAATATTCGATGTTAACAAATTTCTCTTTTTCAAGAACGCTTTTCTACCCATTGCCATTCTGCATTTTATATCCTCTGTACTGCGACTATCATTTGGTATTTTACTGCCCAAGTAATGAAACTCATTTACCACCTTTATTAATTCGTTACCTAATGTAATTCCTTCAGCATCACCTGATTTTCTTAAACTGCACACCATTACCCTAGTTTTGCTCTTGTTAATGTTCATTTTATATGCACCTTTCAGCACACTGTCCATTCCGTTCAATTGTTCGTCCAGTTCTTTTGCTGTATCTGACAGAATTACTATGTCGTCGGCAAAACGCAATGTTTTCAATTCTTCGCCCTGAACTTTAATTCCTTCTCCAAATTTCTCCTTGCTTTCCTTTATAGCTTGCTCAATGTACAAATTGAATAGCAATGGAGAAAGACTACAACCCTGTCTCACTCCCTGTCCAACCACTGCATCCCTTACATGCCCTTCAACTCTGACAACTGCTTTCTGGTTTTTGTACAAGTTGTAAATAACCTTACGCTCCCTATATTTTACTCCTGCTTGCTTCAGAACTTGAAAGAGTTTTTATTCTTATATTTCCTTATTCGTATGCTTATCCTTACATTTAAAGAGTTAGAGACATTGTAGCACGCATAGACCAAAGATATAGTCTGTGACATCACGTTTCGCTGTATGTAACCACCTTGCTATAGAATCTCAAACGTCATCGATGGCCTTCAGTTCGAATTTTTTAATAATTTGACGACTTTCAACCACCATATCTTCCAACCCCTTATAGCTATCGGCATGAAACTGCTTTTCAAAGAGTAAATATAATTTTCAAATAGTAATTATTGTTCCGCATTTCCCGTTATATTGTTGAAATTACTAAATATCCATCAGATCGCTATAAAATCGTGCCTAACACCTTCCTCAGGTATAAATTAGTAACTGTACAAATATTTAAGTCTCTGCGTCTTGTCGTTCGGACGTGATAAACGTACACCGAACAGACATTCACATTTATAGATATAGATAGATGACAATAAACGTGATAGTTAAATGTAAATGAATTTCCGGAGTCTATTATATTTACAATGTGACAATATTTTGACTGCCCTCATTGTCAGTTGGTGGTTTGTCTGGGTTCAGTTCTTGGATGGACTCAAATGTTTCTGTATGAGTTGCCTTGGAAAGTTCAGTCTGTCTGTGAATGTGAGAGTGCCACAGTTTGTGTTACTTTTTACTCAGTAACCACCTTACTCCCTGAACTTCAGGATTATTATTGTCGAGTAACATGCCATAATTACCATAGCATAATAATGTCAACAGATTAAGGGTTGCGATATTTGGCTATTTTTCCTGGTTATATTTTGGCATTTTATTGATGAAAAGATGGCGATATTTTGGCTACTTTTTGTTTAAAATTTGGCGACAGAGCAACGGAAAAACTAATTGCAGGCAGTGAGCTGCTGACCGTTGTAAACGTTGTAGCCAGCTCAGACGCAATGGTCGGCTGTTGCTCATACCAGCGGCCGGTGCGGTGCGGTGGAGCAAGTTCCGGAGTGGAACAGCCCAGCCAGCCAGCCAGCCAGCCAGCGGTTTTACAGCCACAGCCGCGGCAGCCAGCGCTATTAACGCTATTAACGGTATACGGAACGCCCTATGCTTACACTGTTAAATTGAGCTAAAATTAGGAACATTTTCTCATTTGTTATTTGGACGATACTCTTGATTTTTTCACAGAACGCAGAGATATGTTCTGCTTTTATGCTGAATTATTAATTTTGAAAAAAAAAAAATAATGTATAGTTTTTCACATTTTATTTTTTGTAAATGTTAAAGTTCCACATTTTAACCAGTATTTTAAAATTTACATCCATTAATACAAAATAATTCCACATATCTTTTAATTCAGATATATTAGAAGGTCTTAAGGAACAACTACAGAAAATTCCATCTTTCTACTATAAATAGGCCCTGAGAAAATGTACCTTATACACACAAAAAACTAAAGTTACGGGAAATTAGCTTCAAAGTTTTTACTTCAGTACAAGCCTGCTCCATAGGTTATATCGTCAGAAACTTCCAACAGCTTCCTCTTGATGACTCTCCTATGCTGTCTAGCCATCTTTGAATATACTTTTATGGCGTTATCTGAAGATCTATGCCTTTCCTTGTCCAAACAAAGCATAGCTGCAGGACTTTGCACTTTGTTATACTGCCCTGACTGAATGATGAAACAGCATCATAAACGCCAAAGTGAAGTGTGTTTACACCCACAAACACAGTTTTAGGTAGTCTATTCGATATCACATTGTTCACACGCTCATTTGGATTCTGAGTACTGCCACGAAGACATTTCTTTAGTAGAATAATATCTGCGAGGTCTCAGAATATTAGTTTATTTCATCCATTATGGCAGGTGGCAGGTGATGAGGGTGATTGTATTGTTTCTTAGTTATCTTGCCTCTGTTGTACTTGCACCAACTATCTTCTCCTTTTGGACAGTCCTTGTTGGGGATATTCATTGTTTGAAGCTATATGAAAAAACAGAGCCCAGACTGCTCTTCTCATTAATTCTGCATCTGCTGTATTCTGTCTTATTGCTAGACCATAGCACTTCTGAACATGATCTATTGTAGCATCTGTCAGTCTATTCTTCCCATTTAAAGTTTTTCCATCGCTCAATTTCTTGCCTTTCATGCTAGCCTTGTCTTGATCCCATCCTTTTCTGAACATGGCCAACACACTACAGTTTGCAAATTTTCACATCGTTACCAATCTATTGTCAACTGTCTACTAGTGTAGCCAACAAAAAAGCTAACACTCTTGTGCTTAATTATATCTCTGGCAACGCTGTCTATATCAGGTATATTTCGCGTCTCATATACAAAGTGCGGAACATCGTGTGTCGACATTATTTTAAAAAATTACTTAAAATAGTTCTATTCACGTCATCCAAATATTTTATACGTGGTATTAAACGGGAGAGTCTAAATTTTTCGAAAATGCATTTACCCAAAAATCGATTTTTTTCATCGAAAAACTCTTTCCGTATACCCTTAAGAGCATCGCCAGTGGCGCGTCCCTCGAAGATCAGCTTTCCCCTCGGCAGGCGCACGCTTTAGTGCGGCTTCCCAGTTATCTCTAGAACGAAGCGAGATCGGGAGAAAATTTCCAATGACAATTTACCTGCGCAGACTGAAAATTTCTCGGCTATTAGTCTTCTCTGGCGTGACTCGCACAGAATTTCCTCTTATGCGCTTAGAAAAATGTGTGTTAAGGGATGTAGAAAAATTAAACATCGTCTAACTCTGATGAATTTCGTCTCGCGAGACTAATTAGTGACTTTTCGTGAAGAGAGATTTTTTTTTTAGAAATCCGTAGAAGTAAAATTCTCAACACGAATGTTTGTATCCCATGTTGTTGTTGTTATGGTCTTCAGTCCGGAGACTGGTTTGATGCAGCTCTCCACCCTACTCTATCCTGAGCAAGCCTTTTCATCTCCTCATAAGAACGGCAACCCACATCCACTTGAATCTGCTTACTATACGCGTCTCTTGGTCTCCCTCTGCGATTTTTACCCCACACACTTCCCTCCAATGCTAAATTTACGAATCCTCGATGTCTAAGAATATGTCCTACCAAGCGATCCCTTCTTTTAGTCAGGGTATGCCAAAAATTCCTTTTCTCGCCAATTTTGTTCAGTACCTCTTCATTAGTTATGTGATCTACCCACTTAATCTTCAGCATTCTTCTGTAAGAACGGCAACCCACATCCACTTGAATCTGCTTACTATACGCGTCTCTTGGTCTCCCTCTGCGATTTTTACCCCACACACTTCCCTCCAATGCTAAATTTACGAATCCTCGATGTCTAAGAATATGTCCTACCAAGCGATCCCTTCTTTTAGTCAGGGTATGCCAAAAATTCCTTTTCTCGCCAATTTTGTTCAGTACCTCTTCATTAGTTATGTGATCTACCCACTTAATCTTAAGCATTCTTCTGTAACACCACATTTCAAAAGCCTCTATTCTCTTCCTGTCCACACTGCTTATCGTCCATGTTTCACTCCCGTACAAGGCAACACTCCACACAAATGACTTCAGAAAAGACTTCCTTACACTTAAATTAATATTCGGTGTTAGCAAATTTCTCTTTTTCAAAAATGCTTTTCTTCCCATTGCCATTCTGCATTTTATATCCTCTGTACTGCGACCATCGCATGTTATTTTACTACCCAAGTAACAAAACTCATCTACCACCTTCATTGTCTCATTACCTAATCTAATTCCTTCGGCATCGCCTGATTTTCTAAGACTACATTCCATTATTTTTGTTTTGCTCTTGTTTATGTTCATTTTATACGCTCTCTTCAACACACTGTCCATTCCATTCAACTGCTCTTCCAGGTCGTTCGCTGTCTCTGACAGAATTACAATGTCATCAGCAAAACGCAATGTTTTTATTTCTTCCCCCTGAACTTTAATGCCTATACCAAAATTTTCCTTGCTTTCCTTCACCGCCTGCTCAATGTACAAATTGAATAACATCGGAGAAAGGCTACAACCCTGTCTTACTCCCTTCCCAACTGATGCTTCCCTTTCATGCCCTTCAAGTCTTATAACTGCGGTCTGGCTTTTGTACAAATTGTAAATAACTCTCCATTCCCTGTATTTTACCCCTGCTGACTTCAGAATTTGAAAGAGTGTAGTCCAGTCAACATTGTCAAATGCTTTCTCCAAATCTACAAAAGCTAAAAATGTAGGTTTGCCTTTCCTTAATCTATCTTCTAAGATAAGACGTAAGGTAAGTATTGCCTCCCGGGTTCCTACGTTCCTCCTGAATCCAAACTGATCTTCCCCGAGGTCAGCTTCTACCAGCTTTTCCATTCTCCTGTAGATAATTCGTGTTAAAATTTTGCAACCATGACTTATCAAACTGATGGTTCTGTAATTTTCACACCTGTCTGCGCCTGATTTCTTTGGAATGGGGATTATTACATTTTTCTTAAAGTCTGAGGGTATTTCGCCTGTCTCATACATCCTACACACCAGTTCAAATAGTTTTGTCATGGCTGGCTCTCCCAGAGACTTTAGTAGCTCTGAGGGTATGTCATCTACTCCTGGGGCCTTGTTCCGACCTAGGTCTTTCAGGGCTCTCTCAAATTCATCTCTCAGTATAGTATCTCCTATTTCATCTTGATCTACTTCCTCTTCCCTTCCTACAACATCGTCTCTAAGTATCCCATAAGAGAAAAATTATCCGAGTCACTTTGTCTCGCAATCGACTATCTCGGACCCGTATTTGGTTTCTGCCTTCTCTCCAAATTTGAAAAGGACAAATTACCATGGGGTATTTCATTGTTTAACCGTTTACGTCAATATCGAGAGAAGGAATCGTGCCCTCTTGAAGTATACACTTCCGTTAAATATTCACAGAATATATGATTTCAACTGCGAATGGGCAAAGCCTAAAATGTGTACCCAGCCGGGTACTTCCGTAATAAACACCCAAGTAATAATAATTAAAAAAAAAAACCAACTGATCGTTGGTAATATGCATTTTTAAGGTATATTGTGAATGTTACATGTCATCTCAGTAAAAATTTAAACCTAAGTAATTGTGTAAATTGAAATACCAGCAGTTCTTTTAATTTTTTTTTTAAATTAAGCAATCAATTTTGGTTCTATAATCGCAACCATCTTCAGGACCCCGTCGCCAACCTTTCACAAGTACCCGTGCATTTAAGAGGGGTGTTCGTTGACACCGGTAACCGTAAATGACTGAAGATGATGCGATTACAGCAACGAAACCGATCTCGCTTAATGAAGAAGAAGAAGAAGAAAAAAAGGAACCAAACGCAACTGCTGATACTACGCACTTCTTCACATGGTTGCCAGATGTGACAATTTTTCTCATTTCTGGCTATTATTTTCTCAGAAAAGTAGCCAGTCTAGCTTTCTGGCGATTAAATTTGGCTAGTAAAAGATTTGGAGAGCTAATGGCTATTTAGTTTTACTTACAGTGAAACGAATGGAAAGCAGTAAATCATCAGACATTGGTTCAATGATACCCACTAAACATCGGTAGAATGCTGGGGAAATGCAATCAACGTACAGACGTTAGCACAAAAGTCTGCAGGTATCTTTGATCTGTGGAAGAGTGTCTCAAAGACGCGAAGAAATTTAAATTGCAGGCTCTTCAAGACAGACCTAAACTACCTCGAGGAGCCTACAACGGTTCAAGGACAAGCTTTAAACGATGACTGCTGCAATATACTACAACCCCGTATGTATGGCTCATGTAGATATCGTGAGGATAAGATTATATTCATTACAGCATGCACAGAGGCATTTAAACAGTAATTTTTTCCCTGCTCTATACGCTAACCCAACAGAAATTCCTACTGTGAGACGAACCCTTCGCTATGCACAATCACAGTGGTTAACAATAGTTTGCAGTATAAAAATGTCGCTGTAGAACACACGATACTTCCCCCTTTCGTTCTCATTGCCGAGTTGTCAGTGTTTCATGACGCATTATTACGAATTCACGTCCGTATCAACTCGAAGTATGAAATGCTTAATGCATTATTATTAATTACACTGCACTTCACCTCAAAATGTTGCAATGATTTCGTGTCGTAAGGAAATGTTTGAAAGATTCAATAAATTCTGTAAATATCCGTTTTGAAGAAGATGAAAGTGATTGGTAATCGAAACTATGCATGACGACATCCCTTGCCTAAGTTTGGTAAAACGATTTTTGAACAGTTTTATGTTATAATTTTATAAGTCCTGAAATTAATATATAAGATTGTTAACTATAACCGTGTTTAAATTTGAGTGGATACTAATCTCCCGAGTCTCTCTATTTCATTTACAATACGACTATTTTGACAAGCCTCATTGGTCAGTTGTGTCTGGATTCAGTTCTTGGCTGGACTCAAATGTTTCCGTGAAGAACGAGGTTCCTTGGAATGTCCAGTCTGGTGTCTGTCTCTGTGAGAGTGCCGTAGTGTTGCTTTTTACTCAGTGACCAGCTTACGCTCAGAATTTCAGGATTATTATTGTAGAGTCGCACGACGTTATTACCATAGCACAATATATTAAACTTATAAACATTGCGAAATTTGGCTATTTTACTGATGAAAAGATGGCCATATTGTGACATTTTATTGGTAAAAAAATGGCGATATTTAGGGTATTTTTTGTTTAAAATTTGGCGACACCACAATGGAAAAACCTGGCAACCCCGCTACTTCAGCTGCAGTCCCAGGCCACGACTTATGGAGAGAGATCCAGCGAAGCCGCTGCCTGGCCTCGCTGCTCCCATCAGTGGTTCGAGTCCTCCCTCGGAAATGGGTGTGTGAGAGCGTCCTTAGCATCAATTAAAGACGTGCACTGGCGCAGCCAGAATTTGGTTCTGGAAGGAGAGGCTTTTTTTCTTTCTTTCTTTTTTTTTAAAATAAAGCCTATCGATTTTTTCCTAATTGTTGGGCCTGCAGCATCATATATGTCGCAAAAAGACATTGTAATAGAGTTCCAGATTGCTGCTTATGTTTTATTTAAAATTGCTACACCTTTTTCGACAGTTTGTCATTCTCAAGCGCCTGCGTGTATAAGAATTACATTAATTATATATCAAACAGTAGGAAAATATACATAAATTTGTTTGTTATAAATTTTCTTAAGACACTTACGTCTACGATGTTTGGACGTTAATTAATGTTAACATCTGGCGTAACTGTTGCTTTAACTGTCAGGCGTTATGCAGCTTTACAACTTTAAATTAAAGAAACACTTGTATTTTTTCGTAATTAGCAACAGCTTTGCCAACTTAGTTGATTACTGTATATGTAAACATCTTTGGCAAAGCTGTTGCAATACGGTACGCATATTACAGTGATGGATCATAAATGCTACTTTCTATGCATACTAAATAAATTATAGGGAATAAAGGGCACACTATTAAATCTCAAGTAATGCTGCGGAATTACAAAAATAATAAAGTAAGAGGCAAGTTCATCACTTGTACGTCTTGACCGTTACACCACCGCCGCAATTCTTTTAACATGATAGTCGAAAAATTATAACGACAGTAGGTAACTTCGTTTTCGCTCGTAAGAAACTAACTCTTTAACACGAGACTAAATATGCGATCTACCCTTGTTAGTATAAAAATGTCATTTGAGGCTTCATGTTGTATCTTATTTTAAAGAATGTAGTTTCACTCGTGTGTCTAATGTGGTAGATAAACCTAGAATTTAACTGGTTTTTCAATGCAAATAGTGAACGTTGTTTTATTGTTCTTTTACATTTATAAAGCACATATTATGTCATTTCGAAATACAGCAGTCTCTTGCAAACTAATCTTGATATCAGTAATCATAAGTTGCAGACTCACGATACCATTAGTTTGTTCCGCGTTTCTGCATTAGTGGTTTGAAACACCGGTGTTGTGAAACCGACATGAAATCGTGAAACCGACAGGAAGTGTATCGACAATCGACCGCGAATGTGATTCGAAACAGAGCGGAATGAAACCGCATGGTTTCGAAACCGTGAAAGATGCCGGTTTTGGAACACAAACTGGTGTGTGTATCGAAACCTGGTTTCGAAACCATGAAACCGTAGCCAACTCTAGTGCACGCTCTCAGTGGCGGCATCACGATGGCGACCCACTATCGCGTTCACTTGTGCTTGGCAAATTATCGTTACGTTGTGATTTATTACATGTGTAATAGTTGAAATATCCGGTGCGTACCTGGTTAATAAAAAAAAAAAAATGAAAAATCTTTGCGAGGTGATTGGGGGAGGGGCGGCTTCAGCCCCATTAGTTCCCCCCTCCCTCCCCCCCCTCCCCACCCTCGTGGCTGCTCAACTGAAGACGACTGTCATTCTTGGGACTGATGGCCACTGCAGTTTGATTCCACAGCTTTACAAAGATTTGAACAATTCACTGGAAAGGATAGTGTGTTTTGCTTCATGTTGTGGTGTAAACAGCAACGAACACGAGTAAACAAATGGGTCGCGTATACCATAACACAGTTGTCCTCCAACAGGATTGCCATACGTTTAGTTGAAGGAAAAAGCAAAGAGAAGCAATAAGAGTAACAACACACACTAACATACACACCCAGGGGCGGACGAAGACTGTCGGAGGCCCGTGGTGGCAGGGAAACGAAATGAGCTCCCGTCCACTTGCAAATACATGCATTACTGTAAACAAAAGTAACTTCCGAAAAACCGAGGGCGCCAGAAAAGTGAATAATTAACAAAAAGTGCTTTCAAGGTATTTTGAGGGCCCCCGAGACAAGACACCCCGTTACCGACTGCGGTACTGAAGGTTGCTGGTTCAATCCCGTCCACCGGCAAAAATTTACTTCTTTGTAATTATCATTTCCAGAATGTTCTACATGTTTCTTATGTTAACTATTCTTCTAATTTCTGGTACATTCTGCCTGTGAATAAATAGCAGAGCATTCTGCCCGAGAGGCAGTTAGTGCTGCGTATATGTTAAGTTCGTAATAAACCTGCTTTCAGTATCAGTGCTGTGTTCAGTTGACAAGCCTCTCTTCGAAGTGAACCCTGCTTCCATTTCAACACGACAGCACATTGGCGCTCGCACTAACACCGACATTACACTAATTTTCTTCTTTCATAGAGACTTTTCAGCAAGCTGGCGCTCGCACTAACACCAATATTGCACAAATCTCCTCGACACATTCGTCCAATATTCTTTGATAAGGAATCTTTAACAAAACGCCAAGGCCAATCCACAGATGTACAACTCTTAGAACATCATAGAATTATAGTTAATGAGTGTGAGGCACATCGATGGTATGAAAACATCGGACTATCGATATTTTTGTTCTGAAGATCCTACTCGATGATCTAAAAAAATTAGTATAGCCTAATATGCCAAGCCACAAACAAGATGTAAATGTATGTTCTGTTTTGTTTACTATATCTAATACACGATAGGATTTTACTGACGGCAGTGGTGGCTTAGTGTACTAAAGTAGGCAGCGACTGACGAATGAGAGACTTTGGAAAACCAGTCATGAAGTAAATAATTGATACTGTTTCTGCTCTGTAGTTGACACGTTCTTGTGCGTACCCCTCAAAGCGGACATTTCGTTACCAACATTTGCACACTACGCCATCGCCGTAAGTACAATTTAGCCTGTACGTCAAAACTCTAAATGTGTCTTAATTATATCAGTTTATCCCTATTTCTTAGAACTGTAATATCCGTACACAAATTATTGTTGCTACGTTGTTTAAAGTGACAAGGAGACCGATATGCTGTGTTCGGTGGTGCCAGTCTAGTAATGTGTGTGTTTTGTTCTGCCGTTGATGTTTTCCTTTCGATGTTCATCGTACATCGACTTCTTTGAATTGATGTTAACATTGACGTTACCATCGATGTTTTTTTTTTAAAATATTTATCACCCCTATGGCATTAGTTGGTAGTACTTCAGTTTTTGACGTTTACTTTTTATTAGAGATAGAGAATTTAAAACATCTATTTCGTTTTACCACTCTTAATGGCTGAGTACACTCATGATTATTGCACTGTGCACATTTACAGCAAATTTTTCCAATTATAAAAGTTTCATTGGCCTCCTTGATATTATAGTAGAAAATCGGTACTTCAAGTTTGCGTACAATGGCGTTTCCGTATCCCTGCCGTGTTGTTGTTTGAAACCAACATCTAACTATTATTCTCCCTGTTTAGCGCTTTTTCTCCGGGTCATGTGACGGAATTTTCGACATTACGAGCAACAGTTTTCTCATTTATAGCTGAAATCAAGCTAGAATGTAGATGTCATTGGTACTGTTTCCATTTGCAGCAATTTAAGCTACGATATCTCTTACCAGTTATTCTACATTCTCTAATCAGGTGCCACATGTCATTTCTGACGACTCTTCACTTAGTAGAAAGGAGACGGCTATGTTAAAATGAATAGTAAAAAAAGTTACTGTACCAGGAATCGAACCCACGACATCTCGAACTTAAATCCAGCACTCTAATTAACAAGCCTTAGTGTAATGGTCTTGTGGTAAAGAATACAGAGACTCTTCTGTTAAGCGAAAATGTGTCCGTGAACGTGTTTGAATTTTTTCTTCCATTACAGGCTAAACACTAAATACAAAATTTGACGTTTGTGTGTCTGCTAGAAGTTCCTTAGAATTTTGATGATCGGTGAGTAAGTGAGTAACAGAATTAGCTATTTTCGACTGCTAATATTTCGTAAACTATAAGGTGTAGAATAGTATAATTTGAAAGTATAGCTAGTTATAGTAGAAATTTGAAATAGTATACATGTAATAAATCACAACGTAACGATAATTTTCCAAGCACAAGTGAAGGTGACAATGGGTCACCAACGTGATGCCGCCTCTGAGAACGTGTGCTGCTGTCACTGTGAGCGGTTTTAAAGCGCCACCGAGTGGAATCTTATGAAGGCCACCAAAAACTACGAACAACGACAGAGTTACTTTAGTTCAATTTCTACGCATAGAGCCTCATGATAAATAGTTATATCGGCCAGCGTATTATGTTTCTGATGGCTATTAATAAGAACCCTTCAGCATTAACCTTTAACTGGGGATGTGGGGTGTTCACAGCACCCCATCTGTAAACGTTTACTGGTATTTAGTGAAGCATGTTGTTCACACTGATGAGCGGCTTGTTATTTTCGTTCAAAGGGATGTACATTATTGTGAAACCATTGTTCGTGTTTTTAAAAGTATGCTACACTGTACACAAGTTTTAAACACAGGGGGTGCTGATAACACACCACCTACCCAGCAGTGCGACTTTGTGTGTCGATTGGTGCACATCATGTCATATGTGGAGGAGCAAAAACTTCTTAGAACGATGTTGGAGGAAGTTTATAATGATAATGAAGGCTGTGAGATTCCAGAGTTTGAAGATTCACAGACAATGAAGAGCAATGCGAATTGAAGGTGATCAGACTCATGAAGATGCTGCTGGAGATATGGCATCCTCTTTTTCAGCAACACAAGAGAGGTTTATGCTTAGTGAAGGTAAAGTAGCTAAACGTATGACTATACCGAAACTTAATAATATCAGAACAAGGGAGCAAAATATAGTAACTCATCTTCCTCGTGCCAAACTAATTGCTAAAAACTGCATCACTGCTGTAGAATACTTTGCTATGCTCACAAATGCGCAAACAATTCGGTCAGTAGCACCAACCTTTATATTTATCTTCAGGTTTTAAAAAGAGCTACAAATTCGGCTGTGTCAAGATCCATTCCACTGAGGCAGCTAAGTTCTCGAACATTGAAGAGTTTATTCTAGCAGTTCAAAGAAATAAATGTACATCAGGAAGATGCAAAGTTTGTGGAACAAATGCTGACAAAAAAACGGAGCTCTTCGATTGCAAAAGTAACTAATTTTTGTATTTAAATCACATGAAAATCATCCGCAGTCAATATATTAATTCAGAATCTTCTTCCAGTGATGATGAAAATGTTCAATGTGGAAATGTGATTTTTCTCTAGTCTTTTGACGTGAAAGATTTTTTGAGTTATCTAAATAGAATGTTGCTTTGTCTGTTAACATCTCTCTATAATTTGAAAATGGTTAAAGCTTTTCTTATTTGATTAATTTGAAAAATAGAATGTATACGGACATTTGAAATCATTTCACCCAAGTTATTGATCTATTAGTTATGGATACTTTTTAGAGTACGTTAGTGATTAAAATTGTTGTTAAATGAATTAAAGACTAAATGGTTTGTTTATTGTATAATAAACAATTTAAGAATAAAATAGAAGTACGATCCTTTGAACACCCCACGTCCCTAGTTATGTTACGAATGCTCACCTCCCCAGTTAAAGGTCAATAAATTCAAAGGTTTTATTTTTAAAAAATGAGCCCCCCCCCCCAATCATAACCAAATACTGGCTGCGCCAGTCTGATATATTAACATACTCTGTAACCTGCATACTCCGTCGCAATTTTACATTCACAGCTTTATGCAACTAACACTTTCTAGTGACGAACATTATCCGCACACAGTCTGCTAGAGCCGCGTTTTAGAACCAAAATGGCCGTCAAGCCAAAGGATTAGAAAGGAACGTTGTGTCGAACTTTGAGCAGAATCGAACAGAACATTTTTATATAGGTTTACAGAGATTAATATCTGGCATGATGTGTGGTATTTGCCATTTATTGCAGCCGGAAAGAAAACGGAAAATGACCAAGAAGAGATTGTTTTATTTTTATTATTTCAGACGTCCTGAGTATATTCACTGTAGCTCTTAAGCTTAATGTAGTTTTCTCTTTCCCAGCGTAATATGCTTTAGATGAGATCGTTGTGGACGTAGTAACTGTCTCATTCCGGTAAAATCCAGAAAACATGCTTCTATAATTATGTATGGAAACGCTAAAGAATAAAATCACAGTAAAACAATTTCATAGCAGCTTGTTTTCGAAGAAAAAAGAAAGCTGTTATAACAAATATCCTAATTTGTATGCCATTAAGCATTAAACATACAAGATACAATTCGGGTTTTGTTAACTGACGTTTAAATACGAGGAATACCATTCAAAGAAGAGTAAACAAAGAAAATTGACGACAAGCAAATTCGAACTTTAACTTTCGACAGCACGATCTAAATTGAGCGACACTTGGTGCGTCGTATCGAAATATTTATAGATTGCACTCAGAAATTTTCCAAGTCAGTTTCTTGGTGTCTCCGAAACAGCTGTTTCTGAGCTGGCACACAGTACACCGAAACAGTTTGCCACGACTATTAGTTAAACAAGATTCTCTCTCTCTCTCTCTCTCTCTCTCTCTCTCTCTCTCTCTCTCTCTCTCTCTCTCTCTACAATGAATACATCTGAAGTATCCAACTACATTTGCTACAACTTTTCTACAATTTTAAACCCTACTTCTGATAAACTCTGTTACGCATAAAGTTGCTAGAATTTGTAGCTAGCAAACCAGTACGTTTCTCTAAAATGTAATAAAAACGGCTATAATTTTCTGAATCACAAACTAGGACATATCTGAAGTGTAAAAATCCGAACTATTTGTGCAGATTACTGCTATATTCTATTGATTTTGTAAATATATAAACACTTTATACTACAATCAAACGTAAGAGGAAATTCGAGCTATAATAGTATTTTAAAAGATTAGTACTGGAATATAGACGTCTATATAGTATGCTCTAGCATAGCGGGCTATGACTGGAAACAATGAATCTTTGACATATTAATATGAAATAAATTCAACTGAAATACTTTGATAAGCGGAGTTGTTGTACTTTTTTTACATCTACATCTACATTCCTGCCAATTTTCGAAAGAGGGGATCAGTAAAACTTACGCGCGCCAAAAAATTTTACTTTTTTCTACATAATCTGGCCTGACAAAAATAATTCTGGGCTACTAAATACAATTATTAATGCTTTAAACAGGATACTTCAATAAAATCATTTATACTTACATCCTAGGTCAATTTTTCAGATGAATATAACAATTAAGATGAAATATATATTAAACAGCAGCAGGTGTGGTTAATATTATTGGTTTGCAGCACTGCCTTGATAAATCAAGCAGATAGAAGATTTAAATAAGTCATCAAGATCGCAACACATTTATTTTTTTATGGAAGTCGACCGATTTCGACACTGAATGGCGCCATCTTCTGGTCTCCTATAATCTCTGCTTATTAATGTGAGGAGCGCTTCATTATGGAGGTAAATGTCATTTGACACCATAAAAACGTCGATCTCTTCTTACGTTTATCAGATCAACTATGTACTTCGGCAACACTACAGCGCGGTCATAGCGTTAGACTCGCCATTTTCATCATTTTGTATTTTTCACTATTATTTTTTTTGCGAGGCAGGAAGTCTATTCTTCAAAATTTTAATTTAATCAATGTAATTCAGAATAGTAATTTACATAGATAAGATAGTCAAAACGCCTTATATTTCAGTAATCTTTCGTCTTAATACAAGTATAAATCGTAGCCACAGTCTGGTTACTCGCTCTATTTGTGTCTAGTCTCCGAAATGTCAAAATCTTTCTTATAATTGTGTTAATTTGAGGATATAGAAACAGTGAAATCTTAAGAAGTGTCTTACACGTTTATTCAAGTATTTAGATCCCTCATCTAAACTATGATTACTGTGAAAAGTGCTCATATACCAATATCCCTGACTTCCAATAGATCGCTAAAACGAGTGTGTGTATAAAATAGTTTAACAGTTACGTTTGAAAGGAACTTTGGTAGGATTTATCTAACGGACAATTAATGATAAAAATCAGGCGTAGACAATATCTTTTTGTAACTGGCTTCGACAATAATGAAGTACCGGGATTAAAAACTATATTTCAAATATTATTTTATCAAATTAGAAGCCCCTGAGAGACAGAATTTCATGTTCGGTCATTGCAAAAAGGCTTCGTCTTTTTGTTAACATATAGGCTCAGAATAATTACGACGCAGAGCTTCAAGCTAAATAAAACGGTATTTTATTACGAAAGGATCATCAGCCATACCAACCTACGTATGTACAGGAAAGCCAAGAAAAAGTCACTTCATTGATCATGAATTTACATAACTAAATGCAAGAAGTAGTGTAGCCATTCTAAAACTTATACCAATTTAAACCAAAGAAGAGATCCAATTTCAAAATTAGCCACAAAGAAAAAAATCAATATAAAATAAATATACAGAAGAAACCAGTTACATAATTGGCGCCCTGGAACATGGTGCTCGACCGAAGAAGAAGAAGAAAATAATTCAGAAGACTGAGGAAACGGACAGCAAGAGATTATACCGGAATATCGGCGATGAATCTGTTGCGACTCGTAATAAATTAACAGCAACATTTCTTGGGCAACATAAACGTATATTTCCATCACAGAATACAGAAACAAAAACAGAATAAACACACATAGAAAAATTAATGAGCAATAGCAAAGATATTACGTGAATTTAATCTCTGTTCGACTCGCACACGTCGATATCTCGATGTATAACACTGCATAAACTTTATTTCACCACTACATCACTCCCCCCTTAAGAGCTAACGATGTTTACGATTAAACTTGACGTGCCGTCCTGATCCAGCGACCACTGGTTTCGTTGTTGTAGAGCTGTCAGCTGAAGTACTCGGTGCCGGTGGCAGGTGGTGGGGAAGCAGTTGGTCCTGTCATGTCTTCTGACGTTGTGGTTGGTGGCTCATTTACATCAGCAGCAGCAGTGTTGAAGGCGGGTTTGAGACGGTTAATGGAAACTGTTGTTGGTGTCCCCATATCAACTTTAAAAGTTTTCTCCCCTCTACTCAGTACTGTATATAGTCCGTCATATGGCGGTTGTAGAGGCTTACGCACCGCATCATGTCGAATGAACACTTGTTTGCAGTTCGACTAATCTGCAAAGATGAATGGTTGGCGAGTCACTTGTTCTCTTGCTGTAACAGGCCGAAGTTGCCGTATGCGTGAGCGTATTTTCCTGACGAAGTCTGACGCTTCAACGATAGTGTCTGGCATGTTACAGAGGAACTGGCCACGTAGTCGAATAGGTTGCCCACAGACCATTTCAGCTACGGTTGTTTTCAGATCATCTTTGATGGCTGAGCGTAGGCCCAGTAATACGATCGGTAGCGTCTCAGTCCAACGCTGGACTCGTGGCACCGAAGAGATGCTTTGAATTGACGGTGGAAGCGTTCCACTAAACCATTCGCTGCCGGATGATAAGCAGCAGTCCGAATGCGCTTCCTGTCTAACAGGACAGCGAGTGATTGGAACAGGTAGGATTCGAACTGCTTGCCCTGGTCGGTGGTAATGCGCAATGGTACGCCGAAACGGGCAATCCATCCCTGGAAGAACGTAGTTGCGATGGTCTCGGCGGTGATGTCGGACATGGGGAATACCTCTGGCCAGCGAGTGAATCTGTCTATGGCAGTGAGGCAATAAGTGTACCCGTTAGATGGTGGCAACGGTCCTATGATGTCAGTATGGACATGTTCGAAACGTTGAATAGGTGGAACGAACGTACCGAGCGGTGCATTAACATGGCGAGTGATTTTGTTACGTTGACAAGCCATGCATTGGTGGACAAAGGCCTTACAGTTCTTGTCAATGTTAGGCCACACAAAAGTCCTTTTCACCAGTTGTGTTGTAGCACGGACACCAGGATGTGACAGGTTGTGCAGCGACGCGATTGCTTGCTGTCGAAAGCTGTTAGTCACAAAGGGCCGTAGCTTTGATGTAGAGACGTCACAGTATAGTAGCACAGTCGTTGATGGCACTTGAATGCGACGTAGTTGAAGACTAGATGGCTGTGACAACAGTTCTTGCAGATCGTTGTCAGACTGTTGTGCATAGGCCAGTGCCTCATAATCGATTGAACTAGAAATCACCTCGATGCGAGAGAGAGCATCTGCTGGCACGTTAAGCTCTCCCTCAACATGGACAATGATGGTAGTTAATTAACCTATGAAGTCCAACTGACGAAGCTGTCGTGGCGACGCTTTGTCTGGGCGTTGACGAAAAGCATATGTTAGCGGTTTATGGTCAGTGACAAGGGTGAAGTGTCTTCCTTCGAGCATGTGTCTAAATTTCTTGATTGATGCATACGCCGCATACAATTCGCGGTCGTAAGTTGACCAGTTTTGCTGTGAAGGAGATAACTTGTTGCTATAGAATGCCAGAGGCTGCCACCGTTGGTCCACCTGCTGTTGCAGTGCAGCGCCTGTTGCTGATGCATCAACCATTAAGGCAAGTGGTGCACGAGGAACCGGGTGAGTCAGTAGAGCGGCCTCAGCGATGGCAGTCTTTAAATTGTTGAAAGCAGTGTCAGTTTCACTGGTCCACAGCAGTCTATCACTCGGTTTGTGTGAACCACATAGAAGATTGTTCAAAGGTGCAGTTAACGATGCAAAGTTCCGAACACAGCGACGGTAGTAGTTGGTGACACCCATAAATCGCCGCAGCTCACGAACTGTCACTGGCCGTGGATAGTTAACTATTGCGTCTACCTTGTCTTGTGGTCGAATTCCATGTGCATTATTCATTGTGTAGCACAGAAATCGAACTTAAACTCCAAAAACACATTTAGAAGGGTTAATAAGAAGTCCATGTGAGCGAAGGCGTATGAATATCTGGCGTAGATGTTCCAAATGTTCAGCTTCAGAACTAGACATAACTAATACGTCGTCAATGTACACGTAGCAGAAGTCGAGATCTCTTGTCACTTCGTCCATGAAACGCTGGAATGTTTGCGCTGCATTGCACAACCCGAATGGCATTCGTGTGAACTCGACGAGGCCGAAGGGAGTGCTGACAGCTGTTTTAGCACCATCTTCTGGCGCCACTGGTATCTGATAATAAGCACGCACCAGGTCTAAGGTGGAAAATACTTGCTTGCCATAAACATTAAACGTGAAGTCCTCAAAGTGTGGTACCGGGCATCTGTCTGGGATTGTTCTCGCATTTAGTTGTCGATAATCGCCGCAAGGACGCCATCCGTTGTTCTTGTTGGGTATCACATGTAGTGGTGAAGCCCAGCTTTTGCTTGATGGACGGCAGATACCCTGTGTAAGCATCAAAGAGAATTCTTGCTTAGCCACTTTTTATTTTTCAGGTGTTAATCGGCGTGGTCGAGCGTGGATAGGTGGTCCGGGTGTTGTGAGAATGTAATGAACTGTCGAATGTTGTACTGGTGCTAACGTCGGCAGCTGTCTGGTGATCTCGGGGAACTGTTTAAGAAGTTCAATGTAGGGCGAGTCTCGAGCGATCATCCGAACCCCTGTACTATCTACACAACGAACACTTCCTTTGACTGGCCACCTTGGTGGTGGTGTCGAGTAGTCCACGATGTCTGAGGTCAGGTAGCAGTCCATAAAATGACAAAAAATCCGCTCCGATTATAGGATGTGTCACATTCGCTACAACAAATTGCCACTCGAATTTCCGACGGAGTCCCAGGTTTAGCACACGTGTCACACGACCATAAGTCTTTACGGTAGATCCATTAGCAGCAAAGAGGTGACAACCATCAGAGTTTCGGCGAGGTAGACGAGTGGATGGATAAACAGACACATCTGCACCAGTGTCCACCAAAAACTGGAGTTTAGAGTATAGATCTGTGACAAACAATCGACGGCTGCCGTCTGGAAAGCCAGTTGCCGTCATTACTGACCTCCCGTCTCGTTTTCCATCTCACAGGGCGGCGTACAGTTCTTTGCTTGAGATCCAAACCTTTATGATACCAGCAGATTATTTTTATTTTTTTGATGAAGGTGATCGGTTGCGTTTTCGTGGCGAGCGATGTCGATGAGGTCGACGACTGGACAGTTGAGTTTTGAGTGCAGCGACTTGTGCAGTAAGCTCCGCAATTTGTGTTTGCAATGACGCTGCAGCAGAATCTGACAGCCGCTACTGTTGATGGCGGGTACATCTCTACAATACGGTCTGAAGTCTGTGCAAGTGCATCCAGATCTCCAGCACACACTGTAAGAATCTTCAGTACGTCTGAGGGAAGACGCGAGAGCCAGATGTTCCTTAGAATATCTTCACTGACAGCATTACCAGCTAGTGTGCGTAGTCGTCGCAGCAACTGCAGTAGCTTCTCCAGTCGTTTTGCTTCTGATTGTGATAGACGCGTAATTAGAGCGTTCTTCAGAGCCGTATATCGGTCCGTGCTTGGTTGTAGGACCAAAATATCTTGCACTTCGAGAGCCATGTCTTCACTAAGGGCGGCGACAACGTAACTGTTCTTAGTTTCGTCAGCTGTGATATTTGCGAGGACGAATTGACTCTCAATTTGCGCGAACCACAGCACTGGGTTCTGCTGCCAGAAAGGCGGTGGTTTGACAGCTACTCGATTAATTGAAGCGCTCTGAGTTGCGTTGACGTTTGTTGGCGGGTGCGACATTGCTGTATTTCAATGCACGGAATAATCGCGGCGCGGATGACGCGGTAGATAGCACTTGAGGTTCGAAATAAGTCGGCGACGCGATATGCGAATGATGCGCGGCGCGGATGGTTTGCGCTTAATGTTTAGAACGATACGGCACAGACACAACGTTCGTTAATGTCGGCTGTCGTATTTAATGACGCCGCGCGACGCACTTATTTTGTATTCATCACGTCCGCGGCCGACTGAAATCACGTCGGGATCACCAAAAACGTTGCGACTCGTAATAAATTAACATCAACATTTCTTGGGAAACAAACGTATATTTCCATCACAGAATACAGAAACAAAAACAGAATAAACACATATAGAAAAATGAAAGAGCAATAGAAAAGATATTAGGTGGATTAGGAAGGATCTGTAACAAAAGATTGGAAAGTTGCACAGGTCACACCTATATTCAAGAAAGGCAGTAGGAGTAACCCACTAAACTACAGGCCTATTTCATTGACGCCAATTTGCAGCAGGGTTTTAGAACATATCCTGTATTCAAATATTATGAATTATCTCGAACAGAACGATCTATTGACCCAAGGTCAACACGGATTTAGAAAATATCGTTCTTGATTTCCAGAAAGCTTTTGACACCCTACCTCACAAACGGCTTTTAATCAAATTGCGTGGTTATGGTATATCGCTTTAAGTTTGCGATTGGATAGGGGATTTCTTGTCAGAGATGACACAGTTCGTAGTAATCGATGGTAAGGCATCGACTAAAACAGAGGTGATATCGGGCGTTCCACAGGGTAGTGTTATTGGTCCTGTGCTATTCCTTATTTACATAAACGATTTAGGGGAAAATCTAAGTAGCTCTCTTAGGTTGTTTGCAGATGACGCCGTCATTTACCGTCTAGGAAAATCATCTGAAGATCAAAACCAACTGCAGAACGATCTGAATAAGATATCAGTATGGTGTAAAAATTGGCAATTGACTCTAAATAATGAGAAGTGTGAAGTCGTCCACATGAGTACGAAAAGAAATCCGTTAAACTTTGTTTACAACATAAATCAATAAAAAGTGAAAGCCGTAAACTCCACAAAATACCTAGGAATTACTATTACTTCAGACCTAAACTGGAAAGAACACGTAGATAATATCGTGGGAAAGGCGAACCAGAGACTGCGTTTTATTGGCAGAACCCTTGAAAGATGCAACAGAACTACAAAAGAAACTGCATACACTACGCTTGTCCGTCCATTTTTGGAGTATTGCAGCCCAGTGTGGGATCCTTATCAGGTGGGTTTGACGGAGGACATCGAAAGAGTCAAAAGAAGGGCAGCTCGTTTCGTATTGTCACGATACAGGGGAGACAGCGTTACGGAAATGATACAGGAGCTGGGATGGAAATCATTACAACAACGGCGCTTATCGCTGCGGCGTCCCGCGCGCTATTCGAGTATGGAATGGGAGATAAATAGTATAATTGTGGTTCGATGAACCCTCTGCCAGGCACTTAAATGTGATTTGCAGAGTATCCCATGTAGATGTAGATGAAATCAAACTAATCAAGATAAACAAACAAGAGCTAATTTAAAAATTAGATGAACAGAGCAAAAGACGAGAAGAACAGGCTAAACAATCAAAAGCAAACAAACACTAGACGAACACTGCAAGCAAATAAATTAACAGTTTAACCGCCAGGAAGATACTATTAATGAAAACCGTGAAAATTACAAACTATTATAACAACGTTTGGATGGATAATACGAACAGCATGAACAATTAAAACAAGAACTCCACAACACCATCACCCACATAAAAGCTGAAACTGAAGAGCGAGATTGGTTATCCTGTCGCGACGTGTAGCCTCTCAATCGCATAATTCAAAAACTTAGAACAGACGTAGAAGAGTTTAAAATATCTTTCGAATGAGTTCCCCAGAAGGTTGAAGAACTACAGACAGACATAAATAAAATTAAAGATTTCCAGAATACGGCTCAGCCTACAACTGATGAACTAAATAGTAAAATACAAAACCTCCAGATAAATGCTAACGAAACCATAACTATTTGCATGAATTGTTATTCAACAAAAAATTGACAAAGTAATACAATCAAATTCACATAAAATGAATAATAATAATAACCAAAATAATAACTATAATCAATCAAGCCCTCCACACGAAGCAAACACTTCGGAGCATGTTCGTCCAGAACCTACCAAAAATGTGCAAAATTTTAGTAGAAGTATACCCGTCTGGACACGGAAGAGACAACAGTGCCAATGTAACATATGCACGGAACCGGATACTAACATTTATGGTGTACCCGATCAAGAAGTAGAAATTAACATATCTCAACCGCTTACTGGATCAATAACTACCAGATTTCATTGTACGGATTCTAACGGATGTAACATGCCGCGAATACGGTTGCATGTAAACCTAAAGAACCATGTAATCATGAGTGCACGAATTTTACATGTTCCGGAAGAGATGCGAAAATACTAAAAAACCAACATTTTCGCCAGAAAAAGGAAGAGAGACCCCCATAATTTTTATACGAAGATTCCGAAATGAATTCCCGCGTAACTGGGATGAGTACAGTAAGCTTCAATTTAAAGTATTACACATTGTAGACGAGGCGGCATTATATGCTAATGAAGTAATAGAAACCTGCGAATCCACAGAAAAATTCGAAAGACTATTCATTAAAAGGTATTTTTTCCTGAAGTAAGCAACAACGCCTACGGAATGAAATATATTATCCTGAATTTTTCAATCCAAAGAAGGGAACACTCATAGTACTTTGGAAGAGATATTAACAAAACGCGTTACTGGGACAATCCAATACCGAGGCGCGAAGTTTTGAAAATTCTTAAAGTAAGACTACCCATCGAACTCCGTGAAAGGCTCATGTACATTCCAGATGACAGACACATTTCAAGTTCACGTAGACATACTGGACCAGATTGAAGACGATAAGAAAATATGCGTCACAATTTGGGATCCAGTGCCAACAACAACAACAACAACAACAACAACCTAATTCCAACAATGGAAATAGAAACGGACAAATTGGTCAATATTTTAGTAACCGTAATTGGCACCAGAATGGCCAACCAAACGGAAAGCATAAAAATCATTATAATAACGGAAACCATAATCCTCCAAATCCAAATAATAACAATAACCATAACAGTAATTTGAACAACTTTAAAAACCCACGCAATCAAAATTTTCAACTGCAAAATAATGGACAGCAGTTTAACAACTGTTATAATACCAAATCACGAACACGAACCTACCGAATCAGTACAATTGGGCAAATTGGCAATGTTGTAATAATTCTCCACCAGACTGGATACCACAGACAAGCAGTTTACCTACAGGACCGCCCATAAATGTGGACATGAACAACAGCACATTTCACAACCGAGAAATCAACCGACGATGTCTTCCCAATACCTTACAAGACAAGACCAGAACTCTAATCAGCACATAAGGTTCATACAAGTTTCAGACTAAAAATAATCCAACAAACTAGTGCCGAAATGTATTTGCCTTCCTGGACCTGTCGGTACGAATAAGGAAGGACCTGATATCATTCAATAAAAGTACTCAGATACAATGATGGCTAGAATATATTAGATTATTTAAATGATGAACCATTAAGCACAACAAAGAAAAAGGAACCTCTTGTACAAGTATTAAAGTTAAAGTATTTGATGAAAAACCTGACATAATCAAAAGATATGTTTACCACAAGATTTATTGTAGGTCCTCCTATTCGGTACTATGGACAAAACGGGAAAAGGAGCGGGCAGAGAAAAAAAAAGATTGGATCATCATCTCACCTTCTCACTCAGAATATTGCAGTCCTCTTTTAGCAATATTTAAGTCAGATAATAGTGTTCGTCTAGTATTAGATGCAAGAGAGAGAAATAAAATAATTGTTCCTGTAAGAAGACATCCACAAAAGTTGGATGAACATCTGCAGAAATTTCATGGAATGCAGTTCTTATCTTCAGTCGATTTGAAAGCAAGCTATTGGCAGATTTTGTCAGAAGAAGAATCAAGAAAATATACAGCTTTCAATTTTGCTGGACGTTCATATTTTTTGTTATGTCTTTTGCATTATCTGTCAGTAGTGGGGTTTGTGAAGTTATTTGAAAACATTCACAATAAGAAAAGATTACGTTTGATGAATCAGTGGCTAATTTATGGTGCAATAGCAAAAATGTTCAAATGTTTGTTAAGCTTATGGGACTTAACTGCGGGGTCATCAGTCCCTAAACTTACAAACTACTTATGAATTACCTTGTTCTAAAGACAGCACAAACATCCATGCCCGATGGGAGATTCGAACTCCTGACGGGGAACAGCCACGTGCATCGCAGCATAGCGCCTCAATGCTCTCAGCCGCTCCGCCGCGGCGGTGCAATAGCATTCTTTAAGTAAACAATAATGTATACGATAGACAAGCCATAAAAGTTATGTTTTACGCGCTCTCCAAATGAGTGCAGCAAAACATAAAAAGAAAATCGACAGAAATATCTCTAAGACTAGATTATCGAATAGGTAACCTCATAATATTATTAAAGACGCATTCCTATTCTTGTGCCACAAAAAGGAAGACCACTCCCATGAACCGCAGACATTGCTTAGGTGGGGTGGGTTGCGTGCCTCAACGATGCAGATAGCCGTACCATAGATGCAACCACAGTGGAGGGGTGTATGTGTAGAGGCCAGCCAAACGTGTGGTTCCTGAAGAGGGGCAGCAGCCTTTTCAGTAGTTACAGGCGCAACAGTCTGGATGATTGACTGAGCTGGCCTTATAACATCAGCTAATGTGGCTTTGCCACACAGCTATTGCGAACAGCTGAAAGCAAGGGGAAACTACAGCCGTTACCTTTCCCGAGGACATGCAGCTCTACTGTATGAACATATGATGGCATCCTCTCGGGTAAAATATTCCGGAGGGAAAATATTCAAATGTTCAAATGTTTGTAAAGCTTATGGGACTTAACTACGGGGTCATCAGTCCCTAAACTTACAAACTACTTATGAACTACTTACGAACTAGGACGGCACAAATATCCATGCCCGAGGGGGGATTCGAACCCCCGACAGTAGTGGCCGTACAGACCGTGACTGAAGCGCCTCAGTCTCCTCGGCCACCGCGGCCGGCAGGGAAAATATTCCCCCATTCGGATCTCCGGGCGGGGACTACTCAGGAGGATGTCATCAAGAGAAATAAAATAGGCATTCTACGGATCGGAGCGTGGAATTTAGATCCCATAATCGGGTAGGGAAACTAGAAAATTTAAAAACAGAAATGGATAGGTTGAAGTTAGATATAATGCGGATTAGTGAAGTTCGGTGGAAAGAGGAACAAGATTTCTGGTCAGGTAAGTACAGGATTATAAATACAAAATCAGTTGGGGGTATTACAGGAGTAGGTATGATAATGAATAAGAAAATAGGAATGTGGGTACACTACTATGAGCAGCACAGTGATCGCATTATCGTAGTCAAGATTGATACGAAGCCAACACCGACCACAGTAGAAATTATTCAGACAATTAAGGGAGAGGAAAACTTAATTGTTATGGGAGACTGGAATTCGGTAGTAGGACAAGGGAAGGGAAGGGAAGGGAAGGGAAGGGAAGGGAAGGGAAGATGATAGGTGAATATCGTCTGGGCAAAAGGAATGAAAGAGGAAGCCGCCTGGTAGAATTTTGCACGGAACATAATTTAGTTATAACAAACCTGGTTCAAGAATCACGAAAAAAGGTTGTATTCGTGGAAGAGACCAGGAGACACCGGGAGATACCAGATAGATTTTATAATGGTAAGACAGATTTCAGAACCAGGTTTTAAACTCTAAGACATACCCAGGGGCAGATATAAACTCTGCAGAAAGGTAGGAAAATAAGATGGGACCTGGATAAACTGAAGGAATCTGAAGTTCTTTAGAATTTCCGAGAGAGCTTTAGGTAACAATTGACAGAAACGGGGGAAAACAGTAGAGGAGGAATGGGTAGCATTGAGAGATGAAATAGTGAAGGCAGCAGAAGACAAAATAGGCAGGAAGGCAAGACCTACAAACAATCCTTGGATATAATATATATTTAATCGATGAAAGGAGAAAATATAAAAATGCAGTAAATGAAACAGGCAAAATGGAGAAGAGGCGACTAAGAAATGAGATTGACAGGAAATGCAAAATGGCTAAGCAAGAATGGTTACAAGGCAAATGCAAGGATGTAGAAGAATGTATAAATAGGGGAAAAATAGATACTGCCTACAGGAAAATAAAAGATATTTGGAGATACGAAAAACAGCTCTATGAATATCAAGAACGCAGATGGAAATCCAGTTCTCAGCAAAGAAGGGAAAGCTGAAAGGTGGAAAGAGTATACAGAGGGGCATTACGAAGTAAATGTACTTAGAAGCAATATTGTAGGAAGCGGAGAAGAAATAGATGAGGATGAAATAGGAGATACTATACCGAGTGATGAATTTGACAGAGCACTGAAGGACCTAAGTCGAAACAAGGCCCCTGGTGTAGATGACATTCCCTCAGAGCTACTGAAGTCTCTGGGAGAACCAGCCATGACACATCTGTTTCACCTGGTGTGTAAGATGTATGAGAGAGTCGAAGTACCCTCAGATTTGAAGAAACATCTTATAATCCCCATTCCAAAGAAAGCAGGCGCAGACAGGTGTGAAAGCTACAGAACCATCAGTTTAGTAAGTCATGGTTGCAAAATTTTAACACGAATTATTACAGAAGGATGGAAAAGGTGGTAGAAGCCGACCTCGGGGAAGATCAGTTTGGGTTCAGGAGAAATGTAGGAACACGGGAGGCAATACTCACTTTACGGCTTATCCTAGAAGATAGATTAAGAAAAGGCAAACCTACATATCTTGCTTTTGTACATTTGAAGAATGCTTTTCACAATGTTGATTGGAATACATTCTTTCAAGTTATGAAGCAAGAAGGAGTAAAATATAGGGAGCGTAAGGTTATTTACAACTTGTACAAAAACCAGACAGCGGTTGTCAGAGTTGATGGGCATGAAAGGGATGCAGTGGTTGGGAAGGGAGTGAGACAGGGTTGTAGCCTTTCTCCAATGTTATTCGATTTGTACATTGAGCAAGCTATAAAGGAAAGCTAGGAGAAATTTGGAGAAGGAATTAAAGTTCAGGGTGAAAAATTAAAAACATTGCGTTTTGCCGACGACATAGTAATTCTGTCAGAGACAGCAAAGGACCTGGAAGAGCAGTTGAACGGAATGGACAGTGTGTTGAAAGGTGCATATAAGATTAACATTAACAAGAGCAAAACTAGGGTAATGGAGTGCAGTTTAAGAAAATCAGTTGATGCTGAAGGAATTAGATTAGGTAATGCAACAATAAAGGATGTAGATGAGTTTTGTTACTCGGGCAGTAAAATAACAAATGATGGTCGCAGTACAGAGGATATAAAATGCAGAATGGCAATGGGTAGAAAAGCATTCTTGAAAAAGAGAAATTTGTTAACATGGAATATTGCTTTAAGCCTAAATAAGTCCATTCTGAAGGCATTTGTGTGCAGTGTTGCCTTGTATCGGAGTGAAACATGGGCGATAAACAGTGCGGACAGGAAGAGGATTGAGGCTTTTGAAATGTGGTGCTACAGAAGAACGCTGAAGATTAGGTGGGTGGACCGCGTAACTAATGAGGAGGTACTAAATAGAATTGGGGAGAAAAGGAATTTTTGGCATACCATGACTAAAAGAAGGGATCGATTGGTAGGACACATTCTCAGACATCAAGGAATTGTGCATTTAGCGTTGGAGGGAAGTGTGTGTGGTAAAAACTGCAGAGGAAGACCAAGAGATGGATACAGTAAGCAGATTCAAACAGATGTACGTTGCCGTTCTTATGTGGAGATGAAGAGGCTTGCTCAGGATAGGGTATTGAGGAGAGCTGCATCAAACCAGTCTCCGGACTGAAGACCACAACAACAACAACAACAACAACAACAACAACAACAACCACAACCACATGAAATGTTTGTATAGTCTATGGGACTTAACTACGGGGTCATCAGTCCCTAAACTTACAAACTACTTATGAACTACTTACGAACTAGGACGGCACAAATATCCATGCCCGAGGGGGGATTCGAACTCCCGACCGTAGTGGCCGTGCAGACCGTGACTGGAGCGCCTTAGTCTCCTCGGCCACCGCGGCCGGCCAACCACAACAAGGAAGAATAAAAAGTGGTCGTTACTGTACGAAGGACCTTACGAAATTGTCAATATACCTTATGAATACAGCTACTGGCTAGTAAATCCTTGTCCAAAAGGACTGTATCTTTATAAAGATCTGAATTTTTTTTTATTAAATTAATATTTAGTGTGTCATTTATATATGATGTCCTATAAAATATGTATATACTGTGTTTTAGTCCGTAAGTGATGATACGTAGTTCATCAGGATTGTTAATATGTGTGTTAAGCTTTGTAATACGTCTCAATGAGATATAAAAATGTTCCGTACACAAGACTGAACGGGTTAAAATAGACTATGCGACACAGGAGTATTGTTGGTAACGCCATTACGTCATGGGTAAGATGGAGAGATGTAAAACAAATTTACTTCCGGACTCGATAGTAGTGATACTTAGTCGCCCCCATAGCAGCAGCACTGCTCGCTGCTTGTGAGCATAGGGGCGAGTTGTTGTTGACACAGAGGAAGAGAAAGCGTTGCCTGTTGTTCCAAGAATTCCACAACAACAGGAAAGACAAGTCTTGGAAAGCTGGTAGGGAGAGGTTCCTGCCTATTTGGGACGCATCTAGAGTGAGCTAAAAGTCACTGCCTGAAAGTAGTCCACGGCACTGTCATATATCACTTCCACCCTTATTATTTTACGAATCTCACTGGGTCGCGACCCATTTTCTAGTTAAGCAAATTCAATTAATTTTTTTGTCAATTATATTGAACAACTAACCAAGATCTTTGAACTCGAGCAATAGAACCCACACATTTTTTGCAGCTAACGTTGGACATAAACTCTTCCTCCTCTCACAGAACCGCACCAATAATTTAGTATGCTTTCAATATACATTTCACGAAACTTTCTGCCAAAACAAATCTCTGCCTATCGAAATAAGTTACTATTTACAGTTTGCTGCTAACATTGGACATGAAACTTGGTTCCTAAAAACTTTTCCAAATATATTTTGTTATAAACATCCTCCAGCTCATTCTTTTGAAATTAATTACTATTTGTCAATTTTTTTTACAGATAACTATTACCTGCCATAAATATTCTACCCATAACATTATCTATCATGAATTCGTAAACTGTTTTTCTCATGAAATAAATGTTTCACTTAATTTTTTCTTTTACTGCTAACCGTTCAATGTCCGAGTTTCAAGTCACTATTTCAAGGAGTGACCGCCAGGATCGCTCTATTACCCACAATCCCTCACCCCTCAAACAGGGAGAATACTGCGTTCCTATTGGTCAATTGGCTAAAGTTTCGTTAGATCTGAGGGAGGGATGGAGCTGAGTATATGAGGCAGAGAGCGAGCCATCGATCTCGTTCTCTCGCTTCATCTAGTGCAGTGCAGTCGCTGGCAGCAGCAGCAGAAAATGAATTCCTTCAACGAAGCAGCAGCAACGCCATGTCATGTAAGTAATTTTTTTGATACCAGTTTTGTGTTCGGTTTGTTTAGTAGTGTACTTGTCTTTCATGTCTCTGAAAATTGATATACAGTATAAAGTGGCGTAACTATGGGGGGGGGGGGGGGGGGGGGATGAGGGTGATAGAACACCCCCCCCAGAACCCGAAAAAAAAAAAAATGAAAAAAGTGGGAGAAAAGAGAAAGAAATCGTATAACAGCAACCTGGTAAAGGTAAAGATTTGAAACTTGGGGTGTTTTACCATAAGCTTTCGTTGGAAGGGAGTGAATTAGTTTCTTCAACGGGAGTGGTTGTCTGTAAACTGACAAAAATTTTGCTCGACAAGCAGATCTCCCTCCCCCCCCCCCCCCCCAGCCAAGTCCTAGTTACGCCGCTGACACATATATATATATATATATATATATATATATATTCGTTGAGATCATGTATTACCGCGCACTGACGCATTTCATAGGTTTGAGGAGATGGTAGCCTATGTAACAGCTGCTGCTCAGACCACATTAATTTCATTAGTTTCTGTGCTGTAGACAGACCTTGGATCCGTCTGTGAATGTCTTTTACAGAACGAGAGAACGCTAATTATTAGTTCGTTTCTGAAAGTCGTTATATAGTTGGTCAGAACAAGCGCAGCGACAGAGCTAAAACTGCTACTCTTGAATGGCTCAATGCACGTTAATATTGTCTTCAGTCCTTTCGTAAATTAGTTTATAAGCAGGCAGGTATGACGTCTTCTCTGGTTTTCGTAGTAGTTTTAAAAGTAAACAAGTCACGTTGCCTACTACGTGTTACCGTAAGATATTAAGTCATATGTAGAAGCGCTCCGAGCGCGCGTAGTAAAGTCAACTGTTCGTTTTCTTCTCGCTTCAGCAGTCGTCCAGCGACCAATGGCAGCAGAAACGCTGGCCGGATCCGTTGAGCGACGACGAGCAAAGCGCGCCCTGGTCATGCTCCAGCCCATGCCAGATTAGCGGAAGAACACATTTTGATTGATTGATTTTTCTGGTAAAGATGTAGCGTATGGTTCAATTACTAACGTATATCCTTCTTGTTACATGTGTGTTGTAGTCTTCAGTCCGGAGACTGGTTTGATGCAGCTCTCCACAATACCCTATCCTGAGTAAGCCTCTTTAACTCCACATAAGAACGGCAACCTACATCTGTCTGAATCTGCTTACTGTATGGCTCTCTTGGTCTTCCTCTGCGGTTTTTACCCCACACACTTCCCTCTAATACTAAATTCACAATTCCTTGATGTCTAAGAATGTGTCCCACCAATCTATCCCTTCTTTTAGTCAAGGTATGCCAGAAATTTCTTTTCTCCCCAATTCTGTTCAGTACCTCCTCATTAGTTACGCGATCCACCCACCTAATCTTCAGCATTCTTCTGTAGCACCATATTTCAAAAGCCTCAATTCTCTTCCTGTCCACACTGTTTATCGTCCATGTCTCACTCCCATACAAGGCAACACTCCATACAAATGCCTTAAGAAAGAACTTCCTTAGGCTTAAATCAATATTCGATGTTAACAAATTTCTCTTTTTCAAGAACGCTTTTCTACCCATTGCCATTCTGCATTTTATATCCTCTGTACTGCGACCATCATTTGTTATTTTACTGCCCAAGTAACAAAACTCATCTACCTCCTTTATTGCTTCGTTTCCCAATCTAATTCCTTCAGCATCACCTGACTTTCTTACACTGCACTCCATTACCCTAGTTTTGCTCTTGTTAATGTTCATCTTACATGCACCTTTAAGCACACTATCCATTCCGTTCAATTGCTCTTCCAGGTCATTTGCTGTCTCTGACAGAATTACTATGTCATCGGCAAAACACAATATTTTTAATTCTTCACCCTGAACTTTAATTCCTTCTCCAGATTTATCCTTTCTTTCCTTTATAGCTTGCTCAATGTACAAATGGAATAACAATGGAGAAAGGCTACAACCCTGTCTTACTCCCTTTCCGACCACTGCATCCCTTTCATGCCCTTCAACTATGACAACCGCTGTCTGGTTTTTGTACAAGTTGTAAATAACCTTACGCTCCCTATATTTACTCCTGCTTGCTTCAGAACTTGAAAGAGTTTATTCCAATCAAAGTTGTCAAAAGCCTTCTCCAAATGTACAAAAGCTAGAAATGTAGGTTTGCCTTTTCTTCATCTTCTAGGATAAGCCGTAAAGTGAGTATTGCCTCCCGTGTTCCTACATTTCTCCTGAACCCAAACTGATCTTCCCCGAGGTCGGCTTCTATCAGCTTTTCCATCCTTCTGTATATAATTCGTGTTAATATTTTGCAACCATGACTTATTAAACCGATGGTTCTGTAATTTTCACACCTGTCTGCTCCCGCCTTCCTTGGAATGGGGATCATTACGTTTTTCTTAAAGTCTGAGGGTACTTCGCCTGTTTCACACATCTTACACACCAGGTGAAACAGTTTTGTCATGGCTGGTTCTCCCAGAGACTCCAGTAGCTCTGAGGGAATGTCATGAGGTCGTAAACTTCGTCCTGGACGAGAAGTCCAGGCAGCGGTCTGATGGGGAGAATATTTGTAAGTACCCGTGTTATGTAGACGATTGTTTGTTTCATTTTTTGTAGAAGTATTTGAGAACTAAAAAACAATATGAATCATACGAGTCCAATGTCGGTACGGTATCTTACAAATAGTTCATAAATATCTTATACCAAAATAAATTTCTCTGCTAATCACATAAATAACATTAAGAACATTCTGAAACACAGTGTGCAACATGCATGTGTTTCCAAACTCGGCATAACGCTAGATAAGACAAAGAGTCCGCTTGTGTTATGACTACTCTTGGCAGGCAGCGCACAGGCCTGGTGTTGGCCAGTGGCAGTCGCGGTCGGCCTGCCAGGAAACAGCAGCCCGCAGGCGTGCATCAGCCGCTCAGCAGGCAGGAGCAGCAGCAGCAGCAGCAGCAGGAGGCCCTGTCGGCTGCTGGCCGCGCTACGTCATCGCCCGCCCAGGAAGCAGTCCGACCTCGCCGCACGCGCAAGGCATGGCCTCCCTGGCGCCACAGAGTATTGTCTGTGCTGGCGCATAGCCATTCATTCACCGCCTCTATCGATTAGCAGCAGTCGTACTTTTAATAATAATGCTATGGCTAGCAGTAGTTCCCTCTCTCGTCCCGTCGAGAATATCAGTCCATTTATGACATCCGCACAGATTGAATAGCATCCACATTTGAGATTTTATACTTCTGTTCAGACGTTCCACAATACTCGCTTTCAGGTGAGTGAATGTCTAGTAGTGGTTTGTTATACTGGATCCATTACAGTCTTGAAATTCTGATTGTAAAACTTGGTCCCGTACTATACCGTCTGCGTCGGACCCAGAATCGTGTGGTTCAATAGTGATATATTTTGCGTGTGAAGTTAGTTACAAACGAAATAGCCAGCCTAGGAATCAGTGTAGGACAGTGTCTCGGTGATACTGTGATTTGTTAACAAGTGATAGATTTCATTAGTTAAAATATTATTATATGATATTTCCAGACAATTCTATAAACAATAGTTTCGTCATTGTACATTATTTCAATAAATAGACGAATAGTAAAAACTTTTGTAAAACAAAGTCATGAAAATAAATAGCATTGTATATATGTTAGGCTCATAAACAAGTTGTGTTGACCAGTTAATTATGTTAATGTAATAGTCGAGAATTACAATACTGAATTCTTTGTATATATTCACTGACGTGAGATTTTGAACCTATTTTCAGATTTGCGAAGATATTTGATAGTTCAACATATGTTAGGAACATATATGATGTACTCATTAACAAATTAATTAAGATTTAACAACGCACTTCGTTGTCATATACAAAGAAACGAAATTACGACTTAAAAAGATATGCGCCGTCTAAAATTATTGTATGGATAGTTTTCATTTTACATTGTGATTATTTTTGTGTACATGAAATGTTTCACTTGTATGTTTGTTAATTGCAAATTAGTACATTCAATTGTTATGAACAATGCACAATGTAATGCCATTATTGTCAAGGTTATATATTTGCCTCACCGCCTTGCGTGGGGGAGTGGGAGTTTCGGCGGTTCTAAAGCACTTTGGAATCTATGTCAGTCTGTGTTGTTGTGGTAAATTGTTTACGCAAGTATGAAGTTGTAATGTTTTGGTGGACAAGTTTCATTTGAAATTAAAGAAGTGAAAAATTGTATCAATGAGCATTTATTTCTACCACGACGCCCCAGGAGAATAATGTTTCAGCGAGCAGAAGCCCCATACATCGTAATGTTGAAAAGATGAGTATTATGTTTGAAAGTGGTAGAATGAACTGTAATTACTTAAATATCAAATAAACATTTCAACATCGATTCGTTGCAACTTTTAGGAGCTGCTCAGATACTCGTGCGACATTCTTCCCCGATTTTGTTTTTCAGCGATAATGCCCATGTAAATTTGGAGTATGGGTCAATGATAATTAAAATATAGTTGAAGCCGTTATTCATTCTAGAATACTGTTTCTTGTCCACAAGATCAGTAAGTCATTCCCACCTTTTATCGTAACATGTTTACGAGGACACATTTTGCGTGTAGCTCTATGTATTTCACCAACCACAGTCTCCATACTGATTCTCGCTGTCTAAGTTGTGAAATTATCGACACAATCTCATTCGGCAGCAGTCGATACCATGAGCAAACGTAGTCTGCCTGTTACTTCATCTGGATGACTGTAATATATTTAGTCCGAAACTTTGCTGATGTCCACCCTTTTATTTTGGATGGCCATGCCATCCCCATTAGTATCCCTTTCGTCTAGTATAGGTTTTATAATTCTCTTGTTTTTCTTGCTGCTCTAGTAACTTCTTATGGGTGTCTGTCAATTGCAATATTTCCCAATAGTGCTTCAGATCTACCAGTAAATTTATTCCTGCTTTAGCAGCTTTTAGAAAAATAAGATGCAATAGACCAGGGGTTCTTTGAAACTATCACCAATATGGATTGTATTCACAGTTAATTTTATAGGTTGAGTGCCTAGCATGTATGGTTTCACTCTGCTGTCGGCATATATCTTGTCTATTCTAGAATCGCTGTGACTGCTGACGAAATCAAAGATTAGGTCTTCTTCTGAATGTCAACTCGTTTTGATATGCTTGAAGTTTAAATATTTGTCTTAATGTTTGTTCGCGGTTGACCTCACCCAACTTTAGCAACCTCAATTTCTCACGAATGGCCCCACGCTTAATTTTTGCATCCATGCGCACGTTCTATCTTTGTACACCCCGATCACTCGACTTATGTGCGACTTTGTTCATGTTGCTGCGCTGACTGGTGCGGCCGGCCGTGGTGGCCGAGGGGACTGAGGCGCTCCAGTCACGGTCTGCACGGCCACTACGGTCGGGGGTTCCATTCCCCCCTCGGGCATGGATATTTGTGCCGTCCTTAGTCTTAGTAAGTTCATAAGTAGTTTGTAAGTTTACGGACTAATGACCCCGTAGTTAAGTCCAGTAACCTATACAAACATTTGAACATTTTTGACTGGTGCGGTGAGCTCGATCAAAGCGTTCTATATGCAACAAGTCTTGGAAGTTTCTTCTGTACCGACCATCGTTAAGTTTTCGTGTTTTATCTGTAACTAGAAACCCGTACTGTGAATGACTCCAGCAGTCTGCACAGATCAATATCAGTGAACGACATAACAGTTTCTACATGAGCGTTGTAAATATGTTTTAAATTTAAATTGTCTTGTTTGAATGATATAATGACGTTTGCATTATCCTGCAGCAACTGTTTGGGGATTCTGGAATACGTTTGGCTTAGATAAAATACATTGACATTCATATGTCTTCTGAAACATAAATACCGTCGAATCTGGTCTTGCTTTTCCACAGCCACATCGTCAAATATGAATACTGTGTTCAGCTTTACTTGTTCATGAGAGGGGGGGTATGACTGCTTTCACTGTAGGTTGTATAGGTGACGCCTTTTACATCTCGTAGTATCTCTTGTAATAGCAGATATTTAGGCTGCGATATTGTTTTTTTAAAATACACATACATGTTCAAAGTAGAATCCATCTATATGGGTGAGCATTGTTCACTGAGCAATGTCATAAGAATATTTGTTTTTCCACAGTTGCATGGTCCTACAGTTATTGCACTATCTTATCAGGAAGTAATGAAACGTTTTTCTTCTGGGAATCCTCTCCCAAACCATCACCAGACCAGTCATGAACTATGAAATTTTGTTGCTTCCACCACGACATGTTATCATCGACTAAGTGAAGGCATACAGTTAGGTATAAATAAATTCATGCATTTTCAATATGACTGATGAAGAGGTGTGTGATATAATTTGCTTATATGCAGCGTTTCTGAAGCACAGGTGCTAAGACACATTCCATCTGCTGTACTCGTCGGTAGAAGCGCTCCCGATCTAGTGCATATTGCTGCCACTCTCCTCTACAAGATGCAGTATACGCGAATCTCCGTGCAATCATTGTGTGTATCTCGTTATCGCACATATTAAAGCGAACTTGTCTCCCATCGATTCTCATCTTCGACTGATGTTATCATTGTGCGGTGTAGTGTATTTATTTATCCCATTTAGGTGTTAACCATACATCTGGAAATAATAACTGTCTTACAATTTTCCTCGCCACATTAATTTCAGTGAGAGAGGCGTATTTCTAACCCGCGGCCTGTGGAGGAGTTGGAAATTCTGTGACTGCCCTTACTTTATCTGGATCAGGACGGACACTATCTCCGTTGACTAGGTGCCCCAGGATTTGTACCTCTTTGGCGACAGAGAGGCACTTCTTTGGATTGAGGCGGAGTCCTGCAGTCTGAACACACTTCAACACAGTTGACAGGCGACTCAGATGTTCTTCAAATGTTTACGAGACAACGACAATATCATCTAAATAGCAAAGACACGTCGTCCTCTTACGGTGTTGAAGCAAGTTGTCCATCATGCATTCGAATGTGGCCGGAGCATTACACAATCCAAATGGCATTACTTTGAATTCATAGAGGCCGTCAGATGTAATAAAGCCGTGTTTTCCCAGTCAGATTCGTCAACCTCGAATTGCCAGTAACCTGTCTGCATGTCCATGGTTGAGAAGTATGTGTAGCTCATTTCAAGCAGTCTAAGGTGTCGTCACTGCGCGACAATGGGTAGACATCTTTCTTTGTGATTTTGTTCAGCCACCAATAGTCGGCACAGAATCGCCACGTGCCATCATCCTTTACGAGGACCACTGAAGACGACCATGGACTCTTGGAAGGTTGAATAATGTCATCTCGCAACATCATCTCCACTTCCTCCCGAATTATCCGTCTTTCAGCTGGCGACACTATACGAACGCCGGCTAATTGGCGGATGATTCCCAGTCTTGATACGGTGCCTTATCGTGGGCCGTTTCGTCTGACTTTTCTCCTTTTGAGGCGTTGTTGTTGGTTTTTTGAAGGGACTAAACGGCGACGGTTATCAGTCCCTGCTGAGGTGTGAATGCACACGAAAATTGACGTAGTACAGCTAACACCAGCTGGCGTTGTTCCTTGGCCAGTCTGGGCCCTATTGGCAGTTCCACATTTGTTTCCTCCAGCGTGTTGTCTGTACTAACAGCAGGGCATGGGTCTTCATTGATGATGTTGAGCTCACCGTCCTGGATTGGTTCAGCTGTCCCGATAGACTTTCCCTTGGGGATAAGTTGTGACTGCTCGTGACAATTTGTGATCCAAATCACTCCTCAACCACCGGTAATACTTACGATAGTCGCAGGTATGTAAATTTCTTTTGTGAACCTAATAAACTTTTCACTAACGACAAGCACTTCACAGTTTAACTAGTCATCTGTGTTTGTTACTGCAACTCTTCTCATTGTCAACGGCGGTATCGTCACATTGTCAACGGCGAATAACTTCCCAGAAAATTCTGTATTACGTGTACCCGTCGGAACGACTTCCTCAATTTGCAGTTCATATCTTCCACAGTCAATGATAGCTTGGGATGCCTGAAGGAAGTCCCATCCGAGGATGACATTATGACTACATTCTGTTAACACGACAAATTCAAACGGCTGGGTTATTCTTGCGACACAAGTCCCTGCTGGCTGGACGTACTTTCCATTTGCGACCTTCAATACAGTTGTCCCCGTATCACAGAACATTGTCTTCTTTAGTTTTCGTCGGTAATTATCCGACAATACAGAGAAAGAAGCTCCTGAATCAAACAGTGCCCGGACAGGTTGGCCGTCGATTATGACGTCGATGAGATTTCCCGACATCTTAGCGACTGTCGTCCATGGAGTATTTTCATCTGCGGCGGCGTCACCTCCGTAGATGGTCGCCTCGCTTAGTTTTCCTGGGCGCGGCGGCTAGGGGAGCGGCTGGTACCTCTGTACGGCGACGGTGAACGGCAGCGGCGCGTCGGGGAGCGACCTCGTCTAGGGTACGGCGATGGGCTTCTTCCCATAGGTCGACTGAATTCGTCAGCAGGTGACTGCCTGGGATAGAACTGCTGTGGTGGGTGACGTCTTGCGGCAAAATAATCGTCGAATACTCGCCTTCTTCCTGCAGTAGCGTACGTGTCCAGAGCGCCCACAGTGGAAACACAGTGGTGTGTTGTCTTCTGTTGTTCTGCGGGGCGACGCCATTCTTCACGTCGGGTGCGACTGGCGGGGCGCACAGGTGCTATTTCCGGAAATACTTCTTCCTCAGAGGCGTCGGCTTCCTCATGATTTACAGGTGTAACATCCATAGCCATAATCTTATGCTCGCTCGGTCTAATAGTCCCGGCTGCCATAAACTGTTTTAATTCTTCTCTCAATTTGTCGTGTGACAGAAGCAAAGTCAAGCTGGTCTTCCACGACGGCCATGGGGACTACATTGGGGAGTCTGTCATACTTCTTTCGTCCAACCCTTCTTTGTTGCATCTCTTCAGTAATAATATATGAAGTCTTAAGTTTTGCGAGAGACGTGATGATGTGGGATTTTGTAGTGATATTTAGTCGTGATGCATTGTCCTATTGGTATTTGATGATTACTTTTGACAGAGGACAACTGACTATTGGATGTGTAGAGGTTGTATGGTGAATGAATAGTGACATACAGATGGAATGAGATGAGTCTTAGAGAAAGGATGCATTGTCCTACTGAAGTACGTAATCTGTAGTATGATGAGGTACTCACAATTTACCAGTTTGTGTGTTCTTGATACGAGAGGACTGTGAGAAGAAATGAATAGTTCTACAATATGAAGACTCAGTGTTGTAAATGTTGTACAGATTTGTTTGACCTTAGAGATAAGTTGTTAGGAAAATTTTTTGTAATTTCTGGTAAGAGATTTAAGAAAATGGTGCCTTAGTTTAAGTGGCTGAAATAAGGTATGCTACTAGTAGCAACCTTTTGTTTTCTGTAGTACGTCATTAAGAAGAAATTCTGCCTTGAAAAAATGATGAATAAATTTTCTAGTGTTTTAATTGATGATATTCTTAAAAGTATTGGGTCATTTCTCTATTAATTCACTTTGAGCAGAGGATTTCAAATAAAAACTAGTAATAATTTTGAGAAAAACATTTTAAATTTAAAGAAAATCATATAGGAGTAGGTATTCATAATTTTATGTCAGGAAACAATTGTGTAAATAGTAGGCTTAGACGAGGTCGATGGCTCGAATATGGACGAGAACTGCATCTGAAGTGTGTGATGGACGCCACATAACATAGGTGCTGTTGCAGTGATGAGAAGACAGTGAAAGGTACACTGAATGTTTTGTTTATGAGGTCTGAATACTCAGTTGTGAGATAGGTCACCCATCACAGTGCCACGAAGAGACTTATGAAAGGAACTGAATGAAAACTAAGATTTTTTGAAAACAATTTATTCTAATGTTTAGTACGATGTCAATGATATTTTAATTTTTTAGACTAGGTGAGTTTTAGAACTGCAATGTCCGAAGTAAGAGTAGTGTATAGCAGTTTTAAGATTATTATTCCTGTTCGCTACTTTGTTTAATTATAAATATGTTATTGTTACAAATTTATATAATTAAAGGGGTGTGTAGCGTAGCGGCAATGCACTGCCCTGTATGTGTATATCTCTCTCAAGGAGGCGGAACGACCGTGGGGTCGGGGATTTGTCCGAAATTGTGTGTGGCGAAAGAGGACCCCCAACACCTCACTTGGTTAAAATATTAGGGCGCACCACTCGGAATAGGAATGGAAGAAATTCCTGAAGAATCCATTCACAGTGATCGATCAAAATTACGATTGAAGGACGCAGTGCTGTGTTGTGAAGCCGGCCGCAGTGGCCGAGCGGTCTGCGGCGCGCGAGTCACAGTCTGCAGGGTCGCTACGGTCGGGGGTTCGAATCCCCCCTCGGGCATGGATATTTGTGTCGTCTTTAGTATAAGGTAGTTCATAAGTAGTTTGTAAGTTTAGGGACTGATGACCCCGCAGTTAAATCCCTTAAGCTTAACCAACATTTGAACATTTTTTGTGTTGTGAAAAGCTGTTGACGGAAAATAATTTAATTGCATGCTATGTTATTGGCCGGAGAACTTTATAATAATACATTGGAACTTTTGGGTGAAAAATCATTCGTAACTGAAGAGGAATTAATTCACGCTCATGAGGAATGCGAAGAATTTGGGGAGAACGACGAACAGTTCGAAGTGCCACAAAGTGATTCGTCTCCAGACGAATGTTAACCGTCACCGAGAAGATTTAAAAGTGACATGATTCCCGTTGCCTACAAAGTCAAAGTCGTGATATTGATAAAGCGCACCCCCACATGGTCCTTGGCGACGCTGCAAAAAAAAAAAAAAACGATGCCGCCAATTGAAGAGAAAAGCATATCTTTCACAATGGGAGAGAGATATTAAAGTGGAGTTACGCGAAAGGATAAATTTGAGGCAACAGATTCGTGGACATACGACCGTTTTGTGGAAGCAAGACAGCAATATCAGCAAGTCACGATAAGAAACTTACATCATTGGGCTTTCGCTGCGGCTGCACAATTCGCAGATTTCAAATTCAAGGCGCCTGATCGATGGGTCACGGCTTTTGTAACAGAAGTACAGAATTTCATAGCGCAAGATCACGAAACTGGTTTCGAAAAAAGAAGCGGCGTCCATGGAGGACATCCAGGCGTCTGCGGAGACTTTCGTCGGCAGACGTCCCGTTTAATCCCCAAGTACCACGAGGATTGTAACATAAATACTGACCAAACAGGTAAATACATGTTTTCCGCATACAAAATGGTTTTACCGATGTAATATATATCAATTCTAATTTAATTATAGAAAACACATTTATATACACTTTCCAATATTGTTTAATATTAAAAGTACTATTGTTTCAGCACGCCAATATCAACCCGTTTTCCACCTAAAAAGAAACGTGCCGTGAGTTGGATTATGTGACGGACGCTACACGCAATTTTCACGTTGGGTACGACGGATCCAATCGAGTTCCTGTCGTATCTTTGGAAAGACTTCGATGAAGAGAATAAGAAGACGAAATACAAGGAAATGTTTGGTAATCTTTTAAAGATACCATTAGAATATGCCTTCGCCAAACAAGGGATGTAATCAATCAGTTTGGATTTAAGTTGTTTATTTTTTTTAATTTTTTTTTCCTTACATTCTCTGTTCAGTGTACGAAGTGTTTTACGTTTTAATTTCCTTTTACTTTCGGCTCCATGCGTCTTATGGTTTTAGTGTTTCGTTTTATTCACTCTTTTAAGTTGTACAATTGTGGATGAACACTAATTACGTTGTGTTTTTTGTGTCCGGCTTCCCGGCATGGACTATTGCCTAAGAAGAAGCACTTTTCACGACCGACATGGAGCTGCATTGCGTCGACGACGAGAGAATCGGAAACAGATATGCAATGGGGGAAAAAAAAGACTCGCTGAAAAAGGAAGTAAAACAGTTTTCGTGAAAAAGTCGGATCTGAATAAAGTGAGGCAGCCGTACACCCTACAATATTCAGTAACATTATCCGGAAAACTGCTCCCACATGTCTTCATATGCTAACAAGAAGCGACCGGTCATTTCGGAGCTCGTATACACAAATTAATAAATGGCTAGCCTAATACTTATACGAACGTCATCGTAACATCATCGAAGTCCGGAAAATTAACAACAGTTTTATACATAGATTGTCTCCGGAAATGTTTAAAATCTTACGTCGGGGAGAATGAATTTTTACTTCTCATTGACTCTTGGGGAGGTCAAACTATTCATGAGATATATGATGCAATTTTTTAAGATGAAAAACGGCCAAGTTCGTCTGTAAAAGTTGTTGTTGTTGTGGCCTTCAGTCCAGAGACTGGTTTGATGCAGCTCTCCACCCTACTCTATCCTGAGCAAGCCTTTTCATCTCCTCATAAGAACGACAACCCACATCCACTTGAATCTGCTTACTATACGTGTCTCTTGGTCTCCCTCTGCGATTTTTACCCCACACACTTCCCTCCAACGCTAAATTCACAATTCCTTGATGTCTAAGAATGTGTCCTACCAATCTATCCCTTCTTTTAGTCAAGGTATGCCAGAAATTTCTTTTCTCCTCAATTCGGTTCAGTACCACCTCATTAGTTACGCGATCCACCCACCTAATCTTCAGCATTCTTCTGTAGCACCACATTTCAAAAGCCTCTATCCTCTTTCTGTCCACACTGCTTATCGTCCATGTTTCACTCCCATACAAGGCAACACTCCATACAAATGCCTTCAGAAAGGACTTCCTTAGGCTTAAATCAATATTCGATGTTAACAAATTTCTCTTTTTCAAAAACGCCTTTCTACCCATTGCCATTCTGCATTTTATATCATCTGTACTGCGACCATCATTTGTTATTTTACTGCCCAAGTAACAAAACTCATCTACCTCCTTTATTGTTTCGTTACCTAATCTAATTCCTTCAGCATCACCTGATTTTCTTACACTGCACTCCATTACCCTAGTTTTACTCTTGTTAATGTTCATCTTATATGCACCTTTAAGCACACTATCCATTCCGTTCAATTGCTCTTCCAGGTCCTTTGCTGTATCTGACAGAATTACTATGTCGTCGGCAAAACGCAATGTTTTTAATTCTTCACCCTGAACTTTAATTCCTTCTCCAAATTTCTCCTTGCTTTCCTTTATAGCTTGCTCAATGTACAAATTGAACAACATTGGGGAAAGGCTACAACCCTGTCTTACTCCCTTTCCAACCACTGCATCCCTTTCATGCCCTTCAACTCTGACAACCGCTGTCTGGTTTTTGTACAAGTTCTAAATAACCTTACGCTCCCTATATTTTACTCCTGCTTGCTTCGGTTATACTTCCAAAATGCACTTTTTTGGTAAAACCTTGTGATGTTTACTTTTACAAGCAAGTTAAAAAGCGCTTGCAAAATTGCAATGTTACAGGAGAATCGCGAAATTAATTCCCAGGAGGATTGTATAAAAATTCATTCTATAATTCACCATCATTTATCGTCACCAATATTTGCCTCAAAATTATCAGAAACTCGAAACATTTTCGTAAATGTTAATAGGGCATGTGTTTGTGCAGATTTATTGCAAACGCCTTATGATTGTAAAAAATCCGTTTTATATGTTGCGCAAGATGTCGCAAAAATTATTGCTTTGTTTTTACAGTAATTACCACTGCGTTTCTTGTTTATAATTATTATATGTATAAAAATTGAATGTTTCCCAATCGACTTTGGTATTCTGATTAAAAAGCCAATGTTTCTCTTCATATATGTTACAGTGAAAAACCCACCGCCATGAATTGTGTTGTTGGACGAAAAGAAAATAACTTTTATTCAGTAATCTAATTTGTTAAAGATAATGTAGGCTCGAAGATGGACTAACATTTTATATTCCTAAGGCATTTAAGAAACTTCGGATCGATTTTTCTCGGGATTTCGCGAGTAGTGCGTCTAATATTTTAACCACGTGAAGTGTTAGGGGTCCTCCTCCACCACACAAACTTTCGGACAAATCCCGTACCCCGCGGTCGTACCATCTCCTTGTCAGATTTTTTTCGCTTGCTTTGCACCGGTGAGTTAGGCGGACGCCCGAGTGTGGGACAGCGTCAGGTGTGCAACGTCTGTTACCGTCGTGGAGACGGAGTACGTAGTGGTATAACTGGCGTCGTGTAAGAAGCAGAGTTGTCAACTGCAACTCTGCTGCAAGGATTCGCTCTAAATTTTCTCTAAAATCCTCCTAAATCGGAATAAATCCCCCTAAAAAAAGCAAACGGAGGGGGGGGGGGCGGCTAGGAGCTGCAGACTGACTACTTTTCGACAAGATTATAACGAAAGTTCTTGTTTTTGAAACTAACACACACTCTCTCTCTCTCTCTCTCTCTCTCTCTCTCCGCGCGCGCGCCATATATTAAGAGCTATGCCCACAGGCAGGAACGTAGGGTACAGTGCCGAAGACAGTTCATAATAAGAATTAATTACAATCTTACCTTTCAGCAAAGGGTCCGTTTCCCCGATCTCCGCATACTTTTGTGCATACTTTCTCTTATTTTTGGTAGCCATTTTGACCAATAAAACAACGCATTTACATCACCACTTGAGCTGGTCATTAAAGTAAAAATAATGATGGATCACCAATACAACACAATGATCGCGAACGCACTAAATTGCTGATCATAGCACGTGACTTAGCGGTATTTCAGTGCAGTGTCATCGGTAAATACCAGTCCATTAACTACTAGAGAAAAAAAAAACTGGTATTGTTGAGCGACAGGACGGGGTGGAGAGAGGGAAAATATGCACCGCCTCCGTGGGCCGTAAGTAAACAGTGCCGGCAACATGAATTGAAGACACAATGAAAACAGTGCAACAGTAATGACTGAAGAGCGACAATGTAATCAACACAGGCTGACAGTACACTGCACGATTGGCAATGAACATCTGCGGTCAGCACGGCAACACGTCTTCCGATTGCTACATACATATTTGATGAATAAATTCTCTTCTTCGCCCTAAAAATTCCCCCCCCCCCCGACACTTCTTTTTCCCCTTGAAAATCCCCTAACATTTCTTTCCCCCTAAATTCCCCCCTGAAAAAAATTTTCCCCCTAAATCTGGGGGGAAAACCCAAGTTGGCAACCCCGGTAAGAAGGCTCTTCCGCACATAGAGGTGTAGCGATACGGGGAGCGTGGAGGGGAGGGGAGGAGCTACGGCCGAGCGCCAACGGTGGAGACACATTGCCCGCGGTCTACAGAGTGAACGCTATTGGCTGTCGTTGCGGTAATGGAGGGGGTGCGCAGAACGGCTGGAAACTGGGCCGCCTTCGTACGTGACGCCGACTATAGTGCTGTGGCGCTCAGCGCGTTGCGGCTGGGTGTGTGAGGTGCGCGCGGCTAGGCGGGCGTCTGCGTTTCTCCAGGCGAGTGGCGACAGTCGGACACGCGTCTGGTGCTGGAGACTGACTCGCCTTTTTCTTTTCTTTTTTTTTGGGGGGGGGGGGGGGTTAGGGCGCACAACTTCTAAGGTCATTAGCGCCCAGATAAGAACAGAGATTCGCTACATCTCGAAAAAAATGGTAACTACCAGATAGAGTATCAAGAAAAAGATAAAAACAATTAAAAGGGTTAAATATCTTTTGATAGATTGGCCATGTTGATAAAACGCAAAACTCGAGCAGCTGCTCGTGTGTCATCGGCTAAAAGTTCCTCCTTACTCGTCGTTAAGGCGGTATTACACGACGATCCGCCGCGAAAGGTATAGGTCTAGCGCGACAGCCATCTAGCGGCGAAACACGTGCAACTACCGCGGAACCACCACGTGATTTTAGCACACACTTTATCCGCGCGCCTCAATAGGGACCAGTTCTAAACTCTCGTGAATCCGCGCATGCGCACTAGGCAGCACTAACACGCGCATGCGCAGAAGCGGATATTGCAGGAAGCTTTCTGCTTGTTGTTTGTGTGTGACATTCGTAGTTGGGACTGATTTGTGATTTCAGACTTCCGTGTTGCGATTTTTGCCTGTTTGTTTCAGTTACTACATTTTCATAAATGCAGTAATTAAACTAAAAACATGTGTTTTTCCAGCATACGTTTGTAATAGGTGTTCATGAAAAGGCGTTTTTACATTGGTTGCTTCATATTTATAGAAGTGAAATGGAACAGAGAGCCGTGAGTCACTATTCAGGCGTACAGGTACGAAAGTTGTTTGTATAACCCACACGATCCCTTTATCATAAATTATGTCAGCAACTGTTTCCTCATCAATGATATGGGTACAATTTTATAAACAGCCCATCAAAACAGGTCACGTCCTTCCTCACGAAGTTCCAAATTTGTCGCGGTTTTCCGGTACTCACTTTTATTAGCTGTGAGTATATTCCTCTGCATTTTTTCTTTCAGGCCGCAGTCTGGTTTTCGTCGTTGTTGTGCCGTAATCTGAAGATTTAGTGTCACAGCTCCAAAAAAATGTGTCCTACGTGCGAAATGCTGTATACACGTAAATTTAAACAGAAATACACATTTGCAACCTAGTGTCGTTCGGTCTAAGGCTCTATGTCACGAATTGCGCAGCCGCTCCCGCCGAAGTTAAGTGTCCTCCTTCAGCCATTTGTGTGCATGTTGTCATTGACATAAGTTAAATTAAGTAGTGTGTAAGTATAGAGACCGATAACCTAAGTAATTTGGCCCTTGGCTACACAAACTTTGAACTTTTATATAAAACGAAAGTGTTGAGTCTGTAATTCAAAGCAGTAGTGACTCGATTCTGTGCTAACTACATAAGAGAAAGAAATACTTAATGAAAAATGACAACTTCACATTAAACAGGAACCATAAGCCCACAGAAATTATTTAAATGAATGACGTTCCAGGAAATCATAGCTTCCCTCTGGTTCTTGTGCGGTATGAATGAACGATTAGATGAGCTCTGTTTTTTACGCGTTTCATGCGCGTTATTGCCGTCTACTGCGCATGCGCGGATCCGCGCGAAGGAATATCCGCCGTGCATCGTGTAGTAGGTTAACGTGAAGCAGTACGTAGTTCCAGATAATCACGCTTGTGGCGCTGGTGCATAGGCGTACGCCTCAGGTATATCGTGTAATAGGGCCTTTAGCGCTGCGTCCCAAATTGTCGGCACTAGGCTCCTGGGTTTACGACTTGATAAGTGGCCGGCGCAGTTCCCTACGAGGAGAGGATGTCTGGCACAGCACGTATCTGGCGCCTACGTTAATAAACATCGGCTCCAAGGTGTTGGGCTGTGATAATTTTGGAGAGATGTCAGGAGTGCACCTTGCACGCATCTTCAACTTTACTCTCGTAGAACAGTCAATAGATCCTCGTGTGCATCTCCGAACTCTTGCTCTTAATATGACACTAACGCCTTCCTCCTCTCTCAATTCGTGAAGGTCCACTGTTTTCCTTCAAACCTCGTAACTCTATCCTCAATTTTAGCATCCGAGTAAGTGTGAATGTTTCCTCTTTTCCCGTCACGATGGCCGATTGACGTGCGTGCGAATTTGTCCGTAGCGTGACATACACTGACGCACGAAGCTCGATGAAAGGGTTATATACGCAGGAAGTCTTGGAAGTATCGTCTGTATCGGCCGTTATTCAGTTTCCGGGTTTTATCTATAATGAGAAACTCGTAATGTGAATGATTCCGACAGTCTGCGCAGATCATTACAAAATCTGTGAAGGACATATCAGTTCCTACATGAGCGTTGTAAATTTCTTTTAAATTCAGATTGTCTTCTTTCAATACTATGACGTTTGCATCACCTGTCAGCAACTGTTTAGGGATTCAGGAATACCTTCAACTCCGATAGAATTCATCAATACCTGTATGTCTCCCAAAAGAGAAATATCGCAGAATTTGGTCTATTTTCCACTACAACATCGTCAAATATAAGTACTCTGTTGGGCTTTTCTTGTTCAGAGGGCAGGATATCTACTTTCACCGCATGTTGTATAGGTGATACCTTTTACACGTCGTACTATCACTTGTAATAACAACTGGTATTTGCGTTGTGAGAATTTTCAAAATACACAAACACGTTAAAGTAGTATTCACCTACATGGGTGAACTAGGTCATAAGAATATTTGTTTTCGCAGAGTTGGATGGTCCTTTAATTAGTGATCGAACATTATCAGGAAGTAAGGGTCCATTCTTCTTCTTCTTCTTCTTCTTCTTCTAACCATCTTCAACCAGCCCGTCACCTGAGCAGTCACTAACTACGAAATGTTCTTGTTTCTCCCACCACATGTTGATGTTCAAATGTTTGTATAGCTTATGCGACTTAACTGCGGGGTCATCAGTCCCTAAACTTACAAACTACTTGTGAACTAGCTTAGACTAAAGACGGCACAAACATTCATGCCCGAGGGGAGTGATTCAAACCCCCGATGGGGAACGGCCTCGCGCATCGTAGCAAAGCGCCTCAATGTGATCGGCCGCTCCGCCGCGGCCATGTTGTCGACAAATTCATGTAGAGGTGTGCAACTGGCTATATAAGTAGGACAGACAGTCGGGCCTGGACTGGAAACCGAAGGGTCAGACCTCTGAATTTTTTCAGTCTGCGTTTTAACTCATCTTTCACTCTTAACGATGTGAGGAGTCGCCAGAAACGACTCGTGGGTTGGATTCCACATTAAGCCGTAGGTTCCCATACCCCGGTTGAGTAACTGGCGAAGGCTAGGGACATGAAAGTCGTCGGAGGGGCGTCCAAGGGAAAGACTTGCACCAGGCCAATGAGCCACACGACATAATTATTAGTAGAATAGACGATTCCATCATTCAGGTTCAATATGATTGGCGAAGTGTTGGTGATTCCATTTGCGGTTGCTGCCTGCTTGTATGTAGCATTAACAAGTCCATTATATTGTTAAAAACTCTAACGTAGGTTGAGCTTTTCTTTATAAGCTTTAATGAAGCACTGGAGCTAAGACACATCCCATTCGCTGTATTCGTCGGCAGAAGCGCTCCCAATCTCATGCATATAGCTGCCAGTCATCTTTACGAGCTGCTGCGTAAGCTTATCTCCAGGCAATCATTAAGTGTATCTCGTTACCATTTGTATTAAAGCGAACCTTTCTCCCATCGTCGCTCATCTTCGACTGACGTTGGCAGCGTGTGGTGTGGTGTATTTCAATGTTGATGTGGGACTCAGTTTCTGGCTGTAATACAAGCTGCACGTACTTTTGTAAAAAACAGTGACGAATTTGTGTGTGCACATTTATTTCATGTTAAGTACGATTTGATATGCAAATTAATTGGCGGCAGCTGCGAACGGCGGTTAAAGATAGCATGCGGTCTCACAAGTGTGCGGTTGTGGGGCGAAAGCGGCGGCGGTGAAGTTGTTCACGACAAAAATGTTCAAATGTTTGTAAATCTTATGGGACCTAACTAAGGGGGCATCAGTCCCTAAACTTACAAACTACTTATGAACTACTTAAGAACTAAGACGGCACAAATATCCATGCCCGAGGGGGGATTCGAACCCCCGACCGTAGTGGCCGTGCAGACCGTGACTGAAGCGCCTCAGTCCCCTCGGCCACCGCGGCCGGCTGTTCACGACATTCCTGTGTTAAGTACATGTTTGATGTCCGTCATCCTCAAGTGTGCTATTGTTCAAGGGTGGTGGCGTCCTTTGATTAGAGACGAACTCTATTGTTCTAGGATGGAGGGGCGGGGGCAATGGTACCTCGCGCAATGCATTATGGGTTCCCTGGAACGATACCCCTATTTCTATACTACTACTACTACTACTACAACTACTACTATATGACGTAATCATAAAGCTTAGAGCAACTCATTTGACACTTGAAAACATTTTATTACTGCCTCAACCGTTGACACACCTCTACTTTTAAGAGATTTGAACTTATGAAGGTAAATGGAATTCATTCGAAACGAATTTTTCTTAAAATAGCAATGAAATATATCAATTTGTTAATACAGCCAAATTTGGGCCACCTTGCGGAAATTTAATTCAGTTACTGGACAATCTAGGATAGAACACACTAGCCTCATATACATTTAAATTCTGTAACTTTTCTTCTTTGATGAGTTAGGACTGTGATAAAACTGACTTCAGAGTTATCAGACTTATTTTCTGGATATGGTTACATATTACACATATTTTATTCAGCTCAATGTTTTTCTAACTGCAGCTGGTCACGAATTAGATTGAAGAAAATGTAATGTTTGGCGCATCCATTGTCATCACCACCACCTCAAGCAGCACAATTTAGCGGTTCTTAGAGAATTCCATTTCCCCATTTGTTTAAGTATTACAATTTCTGCATCTGTTCGTCTTTGTTGGCGAACTGATACATCCTTCAAACTGAGGAATGTGTCCGTAATTGCGTTCGAAATAGAACAAAGGTTTTTGTTTTGTATGTCTAGCCGTTCTGTTGCTAATTTGCTTGATGTTTCTGGGCTTAATCTGTTACGTCTTTTGGCATTAATGTCTGTCATCGTATAGAAAGCCCACTCGAATGCTGAATTTACATACGGTAATGCTAGTATTAATTTTGCTAGTGTGGCAATATTCGAGTACATATTGTTCATCAAATCTTTTCATTTTACCAACTGCATTCTTGAATTCGACGCTATTCTTTGAGAGAAACTCCTATTTTTCTGCACCAGAGAAGTAGACCTTTAGTTTGTGTATCTCTTTGACAGCTTCGTGTTATATCAACCTTGGAAATGACGTGTTCTTACGTAAGCGTTATTCGAAGTATTCACGTCCGCTCCACACCTGGCGGTGTTTACCCATGAATAGGCGGCAACCTTCGGAAAGCTTGGGGTACGCTCGGTTGTTTCCAACGGGGGGGGGGGGGGAGAGGTTACTGCCCCCACCACCACCGGAGGTATTAAAAAGAAAACACTTCGTACGAAGCATCTTCACTTTAACGTCTACATTTTTCCAGTTTAAAATACAAAGCTAAGTTTAAAGTGCGGTAATAATTTTTTTTGTAGTATTTCTCCTTTTTTGCTTCATCTGGTATTTTAGGACCATTTTAATCTCTGGAAGGAGAAAAGAAATTTTTTAATACACAGTAAAAAATTAACCATTAATTTCAATTTTACGTTACAGACCTACTGGGCGGGTTTTGCGACCATTTTAACCTGTTTTTCCCGTTGTAGTAACTACTAAAATCATTTTCAGAGTTTTCGTCTTCTGACACATGCATATCAGATAATGACGTGCCTTTATTGTGAATGCTGTGCTGACTATCGCTAACACATCGAATCGTCTTCCTGGCGTCATTTTGTCAGAATATGTATTTTCTATACAGTATCACGAAAGTAGTTCAGCTGTCATACCATGTATGTCGATACCAATAGTTTCACAACCGATTCTTACATCACACAGCAATTCAGTGAACAGGATGAAAAAGTCACGCCGGCCGCGGTGGCCGAGGTGACAGGCGCTCCAGTCACGGTCTGCACGGCCACTACGGTCGGGGGTTCGAATCCCCCCTCGGGCATGGATATTTGTGCCGTCCTTAGTCTTAGCTAGTTCATAAGTAGTTTGTAAGCTTAGGGACTGATGACCCCGTAGTTAAGTCCCATAAGTTGTACAAACATTTGAACATTTGATTTGAAAAAGTCAATTGGTAGTGTAAACATTGTCATCGTATCGTACCAAACCAACATCATTTCTAGTTATTTAATACAACAATTTAAGGTTGCCCCCTTCAGTTTACAACACTGACGTAATAAGCGGCATCACTTTACCATACGGACTATTTAGTAAAACAACCACTTCACTGATGTGTCAACGTGGATTTTAATGCCTACGAATTCAATTAGCTCTTAGGATATATTTTTACAGCGGTGTATTGTAAAAGCCAGCCGCCCATCAATTTGATGAGTCGATTTTAATTACAGTCAAGAAATATAACGTAAAGAAAAAATACCAAAATTTTCAGTTGCGTATGCCAAGCATACCCACTCAAAGTTTGAGGTATGCTTGAACGACCGAGCATACCCGTAGTCGGCGCCTATGCACCCAGGGTTGTAATATATTGCTGTATGGTGAGCCACTGGGCTTTTTCATTAATAGTTCTGCCTTCCAGTTACTGTCGTCTGCCAATTTTCTTTGCATCCTTCTGTGTCTGACATCTTAAATACCGACGCCTCAATGTCCTTGTCATTCATATCAGAAAATACGAAGCGTTCGGATTAATCGGTACGCACCAAGTGCAAACCATGATACACTCCTATCCATTAAGATTGCTACACCACGAAGATGACATGCTACAGTCGCGATATTCAATCGACAGGAAGAAGATGCTGTGATTTGCAAATGATTAGCTTTTCAGAGCATTCACAGAAGGTTGGCACCGGTGGCGATACCTACAACGTGCAGACACAAGGAAAGTTTCCAAACTATTTCTCATACAGAAACAGCAGCTAATCGGCGTTGCCTGGTGAAACGTTGTTGTGCTGCCTCGTGTGAGGAGGAGAAAGGCTTACCGTCACGTTTCCGACTTTGATAAAGGTCGGATTGTAGCCTATCGCAACATTGTTGCTCGCGATCCAATGACTGTTAGCGAACTATGGAATCGGTGGGTTCAGGAGGGCAATACGGAACGCCGTGCTGGATCCCAACGGCCTCGTATGACTAGCAGTCGAGATGACAGGCATGTTATCCGCATGGCTGTAACGATCGTGCAGCCACGTCTCGATCTCCGAGTCAACAGATGGGGACGTTTGTACGACAACAACCATCTGCACGAACAGTTCGACGACGTTTGCAGCAGCATGGACTATCAGCTCGGAGACCATGGCTGCGGTTACCGTTGACGTTTCATCACAGACAGGAGCGCCTGCGATGGTGTACGCAACGACAAACCTGGGTGCACGAATGGCAAAACTTCATTTTTTCGGATGAATCCAGGCTCTTTACAGCGTCATGATGGTCGCATCCGTGTTTGGCTACATCACGGTGAACGCACATTGGAAGAGTGTATTCGTGATTGCCATACTGGCGTATCACCCGGCGTGATGGTACGGGGGCCATTGGTTTCACGTCTCTGTCACCTCTTATTCGCATCGACGGCACTTTGAACAGTGGCCGTTACATTTCAGTTGCGTTATGAGCCGTGACTCTACCCAGGGCCGTAGCTAGAGTTGAATTTAAGGTAGCGCAGTAATGACTACAGCTAGGGCAAAAGTAAAAATGCTCTTTGATCTGCTCTGATCATGCGATTTTCATTGTACCTGATGAGGCAGTCAATTCGACAACTCAACATATCGCAAGAATCGAAAATTTAGGTATCATATGTTCCTAATCCATAGGACTACACAGATATATTTCATAAATTTGGACCAGTATTATGATCCATCTGCACGAATTCTGTAATTGGAAAAAGGCATGATTGATGCACTGAAGCTTCCAGCAAATTGGCACTTAACATTTTCTCTCACAAAAGGATTGAAGTAACAACTATAGCCTACAAGGTGAAACAAAGTATCTTATGGAGGTTGGAGTAGCAACGGGTGTTTGCAGACAAAGCTTTACGGGGTGTTGTATCTAAAAGTTCAAAAATCTAAGATTTTTGAGCCTGACAAGTAATCATTATGGTACCAAATGGGACACTAATCCAGAGCTTACATTTTACACAGAATTGGTGGAGTCTTGCAAAGTTAGATAGCAATAAGAGGAAGAAGAAGATGATGATACACAAATGAATGACAAAGATGCTATTTAATCTCATTCTCCAATGAAATAATGTTTTATAAACCACATCTTTTTAGCTACTTCCATCCACAGAATACGTTAATGTTCAATGGATACTATATGAACTATTCAAAGTATACCACATGGGTAACCACAAATTCAGAACAATTTTACAGTTTGTTAAGTTCTTGATGGTTCAGATTATATGCAAATTTGATTTAATTTTCATCATTAACAAAAGAACTGGTAATACATTAATACCTCAAACTGTCTCCCATGGGCAGCTAACTTTAGTTCAATAGGACTATTCTTCTCATTCCAGTTGTTAATTTTAAGTTTCAGTTATAAAATATAAATTCGTTGAATGTATACAATATATTAACAATTTCTAAATTGTACCCTGAGAACCAGTATCTGTCTTTTTATTGCATTAAGACAATTGATAATAAAATATGTATACTGGTACTATATAAAGGTATTATCTTTTCATTTAACTCTTTAATAATTATATTAAAATTGGGAACACCTCAGATTTGATGTAAAACTTACATCATTTGCAGAATTCTTCATATTTTACCCATTCCAAAACTCATTATCTCCATATTTTTGTTCCAAAACAAAACATGTCCACATTATGTTCATCTTATTTCTCCAAATGTATTACATTTATAGAAAACTAACAGCCTTAAACACAAACATTCCACATCAAATCATCCCCATAGGTGCAATAAGACATACTATATGTCTAACAGAATGTTCGGATCCCACTTAATAAGAGTAACTATGAGAAAGCGATGAACACAATTCTACAAATAGCTCAGAACAATGTATAAGATACACATGTAGTGTACAGACTATTTAAAAAATCAAAGCGCAAAAACACAAAAACCAAAAACACAAAACTACAACATGACACAGAAACAAAATAAACATTACACTACGACTTTCACAAACTGACAAACAGCGTGGTAAACATACTAAGGAGACTGCACAAACTCTACAAGCAAATTGAAACCAACCAGCATTTAATAGGGACACGTGTGAAGGATCAGGTACAAACAAATTTGATGTGACAGTTATGATAAGCATAAAATGAAGTTTAAACCAAGGTGCAAAGAACACATTAAGCGCTGGAAATAAGACAAATAATTCCATGTTTCCTGAACACGTAAAACATCACAACCTTCAGCCTACCAACATGGGATAGGACATGAGAATCATTAAGATCAATAACCAAAACAAAAAGTTTATACAAGGAGAGGAGCAGCATCACATCCAGAAAGCCATAGCAGATAACAAAAACACATGCTAATTGAATAGACACGGATTAATGCAAATTCACCATTCAACTTTAAAGAAGAAATGCGAAAGTGACAACACAACAAACCTCCCCCCCTCCCCCCCCCCCCCCCCCACACACACACACACACACACACACACACACACACACACACACACACACACACACACACACACACACACACACACAGAGAGAGAGAGAGAGACAGAGAGAGAGAGAGAGAGAGAGAGAGAGAGAGAGAGAGAGAGAGAGAGAGAGAGAGATATCATCCAAACAAATCTCATTCCCTAGAGCTGGAACAACGAAATTTCGCGTGGCAAAAATAAAGAAACGAGAAAGGAAGAATAGCAGTAGTGCATATATAGCTCAATATCTACAAGAATTGTAAGTGCAAATTTATATACCACTGCACCATAATTCATTAGAATGTGCCAGAACTGGTCCTAAGCTCTGCACAAAACATTCAAAATGTAAAGAAAAATAGGATGTAAAGTAATCAATGTATATTTCAGGCCACTTAGTATGGTAGTGTGCCTTGCACACTGTAAAGGCCAAACACGTATGGCAATCAAAAATATTAATTTATTTTAGTTGCAATAGACAAAACAATTATCATCATATTACAGAACTGAGGAAGACAGGGCAAAATAATTAATTTACATTCAATATAATAATGAAAGTGACTGCCTTCATTGTATCAAGGCCATAGCATAGCTCTGATGCCATTATGAATTCAGTCGACGCTGAGGCACCCAGTTGGTAGGCAGACTTATGAAATGGCTTTAAAATGACGGAATGTAAGTCTGCCTACCAACTGGGTGCCTCAGCGTCGACTCAAAGCATGAAATCAAAGCAATCCCTACAGCCTTGATTTCACGAAGGCAGTATAAAAGTACTTCCTCAAAACAGCTGAATTCTTCGATTCGCCATATTATTAAAAATGTGAAGGACTTCATTCACGGCCACTACGGTCGGGGGTTCGAATCCCCCCCTCGGGCATGGATATTTGTGCCGTCCTAGTTCGTAAGTAGTTCATAAGTAGTTTGAAAGTTTAGGGACTGATGACCCCGTAGTTAAGTCCCAGAAGCTTAACAAACATTTGAACATTTGACTTCATTCAGATCGACTGACGTCGTTCTTTTCTTCTCAAATGCCAGAAATACCATGCCTGCTATTCTTTCGTGACTCATTGACAATCTCTGAGGCCTATTGCTTGCAGTCAAAGTGGATACCGTAGCTTCGCACACAGCAGTGCTACATCCAATCATCGCCACAGAAGCAAATAGTTGGTATCTTTCAACGCCTCTCATTGCTTGTACAAAAATGCATTATGTTTTCCGTTTTATCCTCGTCAGACAAATAAGCTTCGTCCACAGAAGCTTCTTCACTTGAGGGAATTGTTAGACCTGAAAAATCGATTGAAATTGTGAAATAATATATAAAACTAATATTTCGCAAGCAGCAACGTAGTTTATTTTCTGACACCTAAATTTTTCATTTTCTCTACGTCCAACTCATCAAAGTTCGCTATTGAATGTAGTAGATCGTCATTGTCTGAAAATCTTTGCAATTCAGCAATTAGGTAGTCCAACGTTTCAAAGTATTCAGATTTAAATGGCTGAGCATTCTGATCTTTCATATCTTGTTTCGTGGAGGAACAGGAAGGGCCATCCAATATGTAGTCATCCATACGACTTGATTTTTTGAATTCCCTCTTTTGTAGCTGGGTCATACTTTTGGAAACGTCGCTTGTCACAGAGTTAGCTTCTTCCAAAATTTGTTGGTACATTTCATTTGATCTTAGTGTCCTTACTTCACTTTGGACGCACTTTATTATTGTTATGGCGTCTTTCAATCCTGTGCTTCGGGCTTGTAAAGCTGCCTCTGCAGGCTGAAGCATGGATAATGCTTTTTTGGCGACGACCATGACAATTCGGAATTCCAAACTGAGCATGACTTTTTAAATGCCGACACTCTTAGCAATGTCGTCACCATTAAATCTGACATTTTTAATTTCATCCAGAGTCTTCAAAATCGATGAATAATTGTCTCTTACAACGTTTGTAATTGCCAAATGTCCTGACCAACGCTGTTCCAGTAGCCGGCCAATCCTCCTTCCACCATACAAGGCCGCTGTTTTGCCATGGTGAAAGAAGTCATGTGACATGATGCACTGATCAAAAAATAAACGAATCAAAGTCATTTCTGAGATAGTCCTGATGCCTATCAAATGCCAGCAATGGTTATAACAATGAACGTACGGAATTTTACGGCCCAATTTATTTTCTATTCTGGTCGCAACTCCTAAAACGTTTCCACTCATTACACTTGCACCATCATAGCAATGAGAGGTCAATGTTATTTTCCTTAAGTGCATTTAACGTCAATTCAATGAAAGTGGCTGCATCAAGGTTTTCGCTCGTTGTAACTGTCAGCAACGACTCATTGACGATTCCACTCTTAATGTAACGTATTGCTATTGCGATATTTTCGCGGTTATTTTTATTTCTCGTCCCGTCTTCCATTAGAGTAAACCATTTCGCATCAGATTCGTTAATATCTTTAACAATGGAACATCTTACTGCTTCAACCATTGCCGGAATTATCTGATTTTGAATTTCAGGTGAACGGTATGTTGCATTTTGTGAAATGTTACTGATAGCCTCCTTCAAATCTCGATCTTTCATACATGTGTATTCAAACAAATTGTGAAATAATCTTACTTCTTTTTCTTCCTCCAAATTATAATTACCACGCAAAGCTAATTCATTAACAACTAGAAACTGTATTACTTCAATAATATACTTCACGTAATACCTGTCTTTTTGGAAAAAAAAAGAAAGAAAAAAAAATGTTCAAATGTTTGTAAAGGTTATGGGACTTAACTACGGGGTCATCAGTCCCTAAACTTACAAACTACTTATCAACTACCTTATACTAAGGACGGCACAAATATCCATGCCCGAGGGGGGATTCACGTAGGTTGAGCTTTTCTTTATAAGCTTTTATGAAGCACTGGAGCTAAGACACATCCCATTCGCTGTATTCGTCGGCAGAAGCGCTCCCAATCTCATGCATATAGCTGCCAGTCATCTTTACGAGCTGCTGCGTAAGCTTATCTCCAGGCAATCATTAAGTGTATCTCGTTACCATTTGTATTAAAGCGAACCTTTCTCCCATCGTCGCTCATCTTCGACTGACGTTGGCAGCGTGTGGTGTGGTGTATTTCAATGTTGATGTGGGACTCAGTTTCTGGCTGTAATACAAGCTGCACGTACTTTTGTAAAAAACAGTGACGAATTTGTGTGTGCACATTTATTTCATGTTAAGTACGATTTGATATGCAAATTAATTGGCGGCAGCTGCGAACGGCGGTTAAAGATAGCATGCGGTCTCACAAGTGTGCGGTTGTGGGGCGAAAGCGGCGGCGGTGAAGTTGTTCACGACAAAAATGTTCAAATGTTTGTAAATCTTATGGGACCTAACTAAGGGGGCATCAGTCCCTAAACTTACAAACTACTTATGAACTACTTAAGAACTAAGACGGCACAAATATCCATGCCCGAGGGGGGATTCGAACCCCCGACCGTAGTGGCCGTGCAGACCGTGACTGAAGCGCCTCAGTCCCCTCGGCCACCGCGGCCGGCTGTTCACGACATTCCTGTGTTAAGTACATGTTTGATGTCCGTCATCCTCAAGTGTGCTATTGTTCAAGGGTGGTGGCGTCCTTTGATTAGAGACGAACTCTATTGTTCTAGGATGGAGGGGCGGGGGCAATGGTACCTCGCGCAATGCATTATGGGTTCCCTGGAACGATACCCCTATTTCTATACTACTACTACTACTACTACTACTACTACTACTATATGACGTAATCATAAAGCTTAGAGCAACTCATTTGACACTTGAAAACATTTTATTACTGCCTCAACCGTTGACACACCTCTACTTTTAAGAGATTTGAACTTATGAAGGTAAATGGAATTCATTCGAAACGAATTTTTCTTAAAATAGCAATGAAATATATCAATTTGTTAATACAGCCAAATTTGGGCCACCTTGCGGAAATTTAATTCAGTTACTGGACAATCTAGGATAGAACACACTAGCCTCATATACATTTAAATTCTGTAACTTTTCTTCTTTGATGAGTTAGGACTGTGATAAAACTGACTTCAGAGTTATCAGACTTATTTTCTGGATATGGTTACATATTACACATATTTTATTCAGCTCAATGTTTTTCTAACTGCAGCTGGTCACGAATTAGATTGAAGAAAATGTAATGTTTGGCGCATCCATTGTCATCACCACCACCTCAAGCAGCACAATTTAGCGGTTCTTAGAGAATTCCGTTTCCCCATTTGTTTAAGTATTACAATATCTGCATCTGTTCGTCTTTGTTGGCGAACTGATACATCCTTCAAACTGAGGAATGTGTCCGTAATTGCGTTCGAAATAGAACAAAGGTTTTTGTTTTGTATGTCTAGCCGTTCTGTTGCTAATTTGCTTGATGTTTCTGGGCTTAATCTGTTACGTCTTTTGGCATTAATGTCTGTCATCGTATAGAAAGCCCACTCGAATGCTGAATTTACATACGGTAATGCTAGTATTAATTTTGCTAGTGTGGCAATATTCGAGTACATATTGTTCATCAAATCTTTTCATTTTACCAACTGCATTCTTGAATTCGACGCTATTCTTTGAGAGAAACTCCTATTTTTCTGCACCAGAGAAGTAGACCTTTAGTTTGTGTATCTCTTTGACAGCTTCGTGTTATATCAACCTTGGAAATGACGTGTTCTTACGTAAGCGTTATTCGAAGTATTCACGTCCGCTCCACACCTGGCGGTGTTTACCCATGAATAGGCGGCAACCTTCGGAAAGCTTGGGGTACGCTCGGTTGTTTCCAACGGGGGGGGGGGGGGGAGAGGTTACTGCCCCCACCACCACCGGAGGTATTAAAAAGAAAACACTTCGTACGAAGCATCTTCACTTTAACGTCTACATTTTTCCAGTTTAAAATACAAAGCTAAGTTTAAAGTGCGGTAATAATTTTTTTTGTAGTATTTCTCCTTTTTTGCTTCATCTGGTATTTTAGGACCATTTTAATCTCTGGAAGGAGAAAAGAAATTTTTTAATACACAGTAAAAAATTAACCATTAATTTCAATTTTACGTTACAGACCTACTGGGCGGGTTTTGCGACCATTTTAACCTGTTTTTCCCGTTGTAGTAACTACTAAAATCATTTTCAGAGTTTTCGTCTTCTGACACATGCATATCAGATAATGACGTGCCTTTATTGTGAATGCTGTGCTGACTATCGCTAACACATCGAATCGTCTTCCTGGCGTCATTTTGTCAGAATATGTATTTTCTATACAGTATCACGAAAGTAGTTCAGCTGTCATACCATGTATGTCGATACCAATAGTTTCACAACCGATTCTTACATCACACAGCAATTCAGTGAACAGGATGAAAAAGTCACGCCGGCCGCGGTGGCCGAGGTGACAGGCGCTCCAGTCACGGTCTGCACGGCCACTACGGTCGGGGGTTCGAATCCCCCCTCGGGCATGGATATTTGTGCCGTCCTTAGTCTTAGCTAGTTCATAAGTAGTTTGTAAGCTTAGGGACTGATGACCCCGTAGTTAAGTCCCATAAGTTGTACAAACATTTGAACATTTGATTTGAAAAAGTCAATTGGTAGTGTAAACATTGTCATCGTATCGTACCAAACCAACATCATTTCTAGTTATTTAATACAACAATTTAAGGTTGCCCCCTTCAGTTTACAACACTGACGTAATAAGCGGCATCACTTTACCATACGGACTATTTAGTAAAACAACCACTTCACTGATGTGTCAACGTGGATTTTAATGCCTACGAATTCAATTAGCTCTTAGGATATATTTTTACAGCGGTGTATTGTAAAAGCCAGCCGCCCATCAATTTGATGAGTCGATTTTAATTACAGTCAAGAAATATAACGTAAAGAAAAAATACCAAAATTTTCAGTTGCGTATGCCAAGCATACCCACTCAAAGTTTGAGGTATGCTTGAACGACCGAGCATACCCGTAGTCGGCGCCTATGCACCCAGGGTTGTAATATATTGCTGTATGGTGAGCCACTGGGCTTTTTCATTAATAGTTCTGCCTTCCAGTTACTGTCGTCTGCCAATTTTCTTTGCATCCTTCTGTGTCTGACATCTTAAATACCGACGCCTCAATGTCCTTGTCATTCATATCAGAAAATACGAAGCGTTCGGATTAATCGGTACGCACCAAGTGCAAACCATGATACACTCCTATCCATTAAGATTGCTACACCACGAAGATGACATGCTACAGTCGCGATATTCAATCGACAGGAAGAAGATGCTGTGATTTGCAAATGATTAGCTTTTCAGAGCATTCACAGAAGGTTGGCACCGGTGGCGATACCTACAACGTGCAGACACAAGGAAAGTTTCCAAACTATTTCTCATACAGAAACAGCAGCTAATCGGCGTTGCCTGGTGAAACGTTGTTGTGCTGCCTCGTGTGAGGAGGAGAAAGGCTTACCGTCACGTTTCCGACTTTGATAAAGGTCGGATTGTAGCCTATCGCAACATTGTTGCTCGCGATCCAATGACTGTTAGCGAACTATGGAATCGGTGGGTTCAGGAGGGCAATACGGAACGCCGTGCTGGATCCCAACGGCCTCGTATGACTAGCAGTCGAGATGACAGGCATGTTATCCGCATGGCTGTAACGATCGTGCAGCCACGTCTCGATCTCCGAGTCAACAGATGGGGACGTTTGTACGACAACAACCATCTGCACGAACAGTTCGACGACGTTTGCAGCAGCATGGACTATCAGCTCGGAGACCATGGCTGCGGTTACCGTTGACGTTTCATCACAGACAGGAGCGCCTGCGATGGTGTACGCAACGACAAACCTGGGTGCACGAATGGCAAAACTTCATTTTTTCGGATGAATCCAGGCTCTTTACAGCGTCATGATGGTCGCATCCGTGTTTGGCTACATCACGGTGAACGCACATTGGAAGAGTGTATTCGTGATTGCCATACTGGCGTATCACCCGGCGTGATGGTACGGGGGCCATTGGTTTCACGTCTCTGTCACCTCTTATTCGCATCGACGGCACTTTGAACAGTGGCCGTTACATTTCAGTTGCGTTATGAGCCGTGACTCTACCCAGGGCCGTAGCTAGAGTTGAATTTAAGGTAGCGCAGTAATGACTACAGCTAGGGCAAAAGTAAAAATGCTCTTTGATCTGCTCTGATCATGCGATTTTCATTGTACCTGATGAGGCAGTCAATTCGACAACTCAACATATCGCAAGAATCGAAAATTTAGGTATCATATGTTCCTAATCCATAGGACTACACAGATATATTTCATAAATTTGGACCAGTATTATGATCCATCTGCACGAATTCTGTAATTGGAAAAAGGCATGATTGATGCACTGAAGCTTCCAGCAAATTGGCACTTAACATTTTCTCTCACAAAAGGATTGAAGTAACAACTATAGCCTACAAGGTGAAACAAAGTATCTTATGGAGGTTGGAGTAGCAACGGGTGTTTGCAGACAAAGCTTTACGGGGTGTTGTATCTAAAAGTTCAAAAATCTAAGATTTTTGAGCCTGACAAGTAATCATTATGGTACCAAATGGGACACTAATCCAGAGCTTACATTTTACACAGAATTGGTGGAGTCTTGCAAAGTTAGATAGCAATAAGAGGAAGAAGAAGATGATGATACACAAATGAATGACAAAGATGCTATTTAATCTCATTCTCCAATGAAATAATGTTTTATAAACCACATCTTTTTAGCTACTTCCATCCACAGAATACGTTAATGTTCAATGGATACTATATGAACTATTCAAAGTATACCACATGGGTAACCACAAATTCAGAACAATTTTACAGTTTGTTAAGTTCTTGATGGTTCAGATTATATGCAAATTTGATTTAATTTTCATCATTAACAAAAGAACTGGTAATACATTAATACCTCAAACTGTCTCCCATGGGCAGCTAACTTTAGTTCAATAGGACTATTCTTCTCATTCCAGTTGTTAATTTTAAGTTTCAGTTATAAAATATAAATTCGTTGAATGTATACAATATATTAACAATTTCTAAATTGTACCCTGAGAACCAGTATCTGTCTTTTTATTGCATTAAGACAATTGATAATAAAATATGTATACTGGTACTATATAAAGGTATTATCTTTTCATTTAACTCTTTAATAATTATATTAAAATTGGGAACACCTCAGATTTGATGTAAAACTTACATCATTTGCAGAATTCTTCATATTTTACCCATTCCAAAACTCATTATCTCCATATTTTTGTTCCAAAACAAAACATGTCCACATTATGTTCATCTTATTTCTCCAAATGTATTACATTTATAGAAAACTAACAGCCTTAAACACAAACATTCCACATCAAATCATCCCCATAGGTGCAATAAGACATACTATATGTCTAACAGAATGTTCGGATCCCACTTAATAAGAGTAACTATGAGAAAGCGATGAACACAATTCTACAAATAGCTCAGAACAATGTATAAGATACACATGTAGTGTACAGACTATTTAAAAAATCAAAGCGCAAAAACACAAAAACCAAAAACACAAAACTACAACATGACACAGAAACAAAATAAACATTACACTACGACTTTCACAAACTGACAAACAGCGTGGTAAACATACTAAGGAGACTGCACAAACTCTACAAGCAAATTGAAACCAACCAGCATTTAATAGGGACACGTGTGAAGGATCAGGTACAAACAAATTTGATGTGACAGTTATGATAAGCATAAAATGAAGTTTAAACCAAGGTGCAAAGAACACATTAAGCGCTGGAAATAAGACAAATAATTCCATGTTTCCTGAACACGTAAAACATCACAACCTTCAGCCTACCAACATGGGATAGGACATGAGAATCATTAAGATCAATAACCAAAACAAAAAGTTTATACAAGGAGAGGAGCAGCATCACATCCAGAAAGCCATAGCAGATAACAAAAACACATGCTAATTGAATAGACACGGATTAATGCAAATTCACCATTCAACTTTAAAGAAGAAATGCGAAAGTGACAACACAACAAACCTCCCCCCCTCCCCCCCCCCCCCCCCCCCCCCACACACACACACACACACACACACACACACACACACACACACAGAGAGAGAGAGAGAGAGAGAGAGAGAGAGAGAGAGAGAGAGAGAGAGAGAGAGAGAGAGAGAGAGAGAGAGAGAGAGAGATATCATCCAAACAAATCTCATTCCCTAGAGCTGGAACAACGAAATTTCGCGTGGCAAAAATAAAGAAACGAGAAAGGAAGAATAGCAGTAGTGCATATATAGCTCAATATCTACAAGAATTGTAAGTGCAAATTTATATACCACTGCACCATAATTCATTAGAATGTGCCAGAACTGGTCCTAAGCTCTGCACAAAACATTCAAAATGTAAAGAAAAATAGGATGTAAAGTAATCAATGTATATTTCAGGCCACTTAGTATGGTAGTGTGCCTTGCACACTGTAAAGGCCAAACACGTATGGCAATCAAAAATATTAATTTATTTTAGTTGCAATAGACAAAACAATTATCATCATATTACAGAACTGAGGAAGACAGGGCAAAATAATTAATTTACATTCAATATAATAATGAAAGTGACTGCCTTCATTGTATCAAGGCCATAGCATAGCTCTGATGCCATTATGAATTCAGTCGACGCTGAGGCACCCAGTTGGTAGGCAGACTTATGAAATGGCTTTAAAATGACGGAATGTAAGTCTGCCTACCAACTGGGTGCCTCAGCGTCGACTCAAAGCATGAAATCAAAGCAATCCCTACAGCCTTGATTTCACGAAGGCAGTATAAAAGTACTTCCTCAAAACAGCTGAATTCTTCGATTCGCCATATTATTAAAAATGTGAAGGACTTCATTCACGGCCACTACGGTCGGGGGTTCGAATCCCCCCCTCGGGCATGGATATTTGTGCCGTCCTAGTTCGTAAGTAGTTCATAAGTAGTTTGAAAGTTTAGGGACTGATGACCCCGTAGTTAAGTCCCAGAAGCTTAACAAACATTTGAACATTTGACTTCATTCAGATCGACTGACGTCGTTCTTTTCTTCTCAAATGCCAGAAATACCATGCCTGCTATTCTTTCGTGACTCATTGACAATCTCTGAGGCCTATTGCTTGCAGTCAAAGTGGATACCGTAGCTTCGCACACAGCAGTGCTACATCCAATCATCGCCACAGAAGCAAATAGTTGGTATCTTTCAACGCCTCTCATTGCTTGTACAAAAATGCATTATGTTTTCCGTTTTATCCTCGTCAGACAAATAAGCTTCGTCCACAGAAGCTTCTTCACTTGAGGGAATTGTTAGACCTGAAAAATCGATTGAAATTGTGAAATAATATATAAAACTAATATTTCGCAAGCAGCAACGTAGTTTATTTTCTGACACCTAAATTTTTCATTTTCTCTACGTCCAACTCATCAAAGTTCGCTATTGAATGTAGTAGATCGTCATTGTCTGAAAATCTTTGCAATTCAGCAATTAGGTAGTCCAACGTTTCAAAGTATTCAGATTTAAATGGCTGAGCATTCTGATCTTTCATATCTTGTTTCGTGGAGGAACAGGAAGGGCCATCCAATATGTAGTCATCCATACGACTTGATTTTTTGAATTCCCTCTTTTGTAGCTGGGTCATACTTTTGGAAACGTCGCTTGTCACAGAGTTAGCTTCTTCCAAAATTTGTTGGTACATTTCATTTGATCTTAGTGTCCTTACTTCACTTTGGACGCACTTTATTATTGTTATGGCGTCTTTCAATCCTGTGCTTCGGGCTTGTAAAGCTGCCTCTGCAGGCTGAAGCATGGATAATGCTTTTTTGGCGACGACCATGACAATTCGGAATTCCAAACTGAGCATGACTTTTTAAATGCCGACACTCTTAGCAATGTCGTCACCATTAAATCTGACATTTTTAATTTCATCCAGAGTCTTCAAAATCGATGAATAATTGTCTCTTACAACGTTTGTAATTGCCAAATGTCCTGACCAACGCTGTTCCAGTAGCCGGCCAATCCTCCTTCCACCATACAAGGCCGCTGTTTTGCCATGGTGAAAGAAGTCATGTGACATGATGCACTGATCAAAAAATAAACGAATCAAAGTCATTTCTGAGATAGTCCTGATGCCTATCAAATGCCAGCAATGGTTATAACAATGAACGTACGGAATTTTACGGCCCAATTTATTTTCTATTCTGGTCGCAACTCCTAAAACGTTTCCACTCATTACACTTGCACCATCATAGCAATGAGAGGTCAATGTTATTTTCCTTAAGTGCATTTAACGTCAATTCAATGAAAGTGGCTGCATCAAGGTTTTCGCTCGTTGTAACTGTCAGCAACGACTCATTGACGATTCCACTCTTAATGTAACGTATTGCTATTGCGATATTTTCGCGGTTATTTTTATTTCTCGTCCCGTCTTCCATTAGAGTAAACCATTTCGCATCAGATTCGTTAATATCTTTAACAATGGAACATCTTACTGCTTCAACCATTGCCGGAATTATCTGATTTTGAATTTCAGGTGAACGGTATGTTGCATTTTGTGAAATGTTACTGATAGCCTCCTTCAAATCTCGATCTTTCATACATGTGTATTCAAACAAATTGTGAAATAATCTTACTTCTTTTTCTTCCTCCAAATTATAATTACCACGCAAAGCTAATTCATTAACAACTAGAAACTGTATTACTTCAATAATATACTTCACGTAATACCTGTCTTTTTGGAAAAAAAAAGAAAGAAAAAAAAATGTTCAAATGTTTGTAAAGGTTATGGGACTTAACTACGGGGTCATCAGTCCCTAAACTTACAAACTACTTATCAACTACCTTATACTAAGGACGGCACAAATATCCATGCCCGAGGGGGGATTCACGTAGGTTGAGCTTTTCTTTATAAGCTTTTATGAAGCACTGGAGCTAAGACACATCCCATTCGCTGTATTCGTCGGCAGAAGCGCTCCCAATCTCATGCATATAGCTGCCAGTCATCTTTACGAGCTGCTGCGTAAGCTTATCTCCAGGCAATCATTAAGTGTATCTCGTTACCATTTGTATTAAAGCGAACCTTTCTCCCATCGTCGCTCATCTTCGACTGACGTTGGCAGCGTGTGGTGTGGTGTATTTCAATGTTGATGTGGGACTCAGTTTCTGGCTGTAATACAAGCTGCACGTACTTTTGTAAAAAACAGTGACGAATTTGTGTGTGCACATTTATTTCATGTTAAGTACGATTTGATATGCAAATTAATTGGCGGCAGCTGCGAACGGCGGTTAAAGATAGCATGCGGTCTCACAAGTGTGCGGTTGTGGGGCGAAAGCGGCGGCGGTGAAGTTGTTCACGACAAAAATGTTCAAATGTTTGTAAATCTTATGGGACCTAACTAAGGGGGCATCAGTCCCTAAACTTACAAACTACTTACGAACTACTTAAGAACTAAGACGGCACAAATATCCATGCCCGAGGGGGGATTCGAACCCCCGACCGTAGTGGCCGTGCAGACCGTGACTGAAGCGCCTCAGTCCCCTCGGCCACCGCGGCCGGCTTCCCCCCCCCCCCCCCTATTGCCTTTCCACGTATCAACGTTTCAACACTGCGTGTTGTAGATAGTCTATGTAATTTGTCTTGCCACATCGCCATGGTCTGTATGTAGCTAAGGTAGAATATTCAAAATTTTTAGGTGTTTGCATTGACGACGGACTGAATTGGAAGAAACATATTGAAGATCTCCTAAAACGTCTGAGTTCAGCTACTTATGCTATCAGAGTCATTGCAAAATTTGGCGATATAAATCTCAGTAAATTAGCTTACTACGCCTATTTTCATTCACTGCTTTCATATAGGATCATATTCTGGGGCAATTCAAAATTGAGTAAAAAAGTATTCATTGCACAAAAGCGTGTAATCAGAATAATTGCTGGAGCCCACCCAAGAGCATCCTGCAGACATTTATTTAGGGATCTAGGGATCCTCACTGTAGCTTCGCAATATATATATTCACTCATGAAATTTGTTATTAGCAATCGGACCCAATTCAAAAGTAATAGCAGTGTGCATAGCTACAACACTAGGAGAAAGGATGATATTCACTATTCAAGGTTAAATCTAACTTTGGCTCAGAAAGGGGTGAATTATGCTGCCACAAAAGTCTTTGGTCACTTACCAAGTAGCATCAAAAGTCTGACAGATAGCCAACTAGTATTTAAAAAGAAATTAAAGGAATTTCTGAGTGGCAACTCCTTCTACAATGTAGATGAATTTTTAGATAAAACTTAAAAATTCTTAAAATACAGTTTGTCAAGTATAACAAAATTTACTAAACTGACACGTTCCACATCATTACGAAATGTCGTATACATGATCTAAGGAACAAGTATTAACCTAATCTGATTTTTCATGTTTTGGAAAACCAGTTTTAGAATGTGACATTTTTCCAGTTTCTGAATCCTGTGAAAGTGTACAAAGTCTATTTGCTTCCATTAGGTAAAAATTATTGGCAAGGATAGCAAAAAGCAGCTTCTTTCTCCACAGAATACTGCAACCAATTAAATCTCTTGAACAGTCTGCTACAAAGGCCCTGTGATTTTGTTTTGGATATACCAGTAAAATAACTTGCTTTATTGGTCCTCCAATTTGTGCAATATCAAAGGAACACCACAGTTAACATTGCCAACATATTTCACTTAAGACTAGGAGCTGCAATTGTATCTTGTGCTACCATGTCCTTTGAGGAATGAGGTTCTTCACGTCAATTTTCTCTTCAGTTCTTCGTTTTGGCCCACTTTAGGTTACGGTAGTAACACTAAAAGCGGGCCTTTGCGATCGTCTTTTGACAGCTCGAAATTTAAATGAAAATGACGGCTTAACTATTCATCTGACACGAAAATTGAATAACCGAATTTGTAGAGGAGAAAATTCTCTACAACTTTGTTCCCTTATGTTTTTTTTTTTTTTTTTTTTTTCATATCTCGTATCGTTTGAGACATATTTGCAAAAATAACCGAGACTTGACACCCTCCATTGGATTAACGAAAACGAGCCGTTGGCAGATGTCACGTGACACCCAGAACACCCAGAACACACTGTGACATACGCCATCTTGCGTATTTGATTATTTTCTTATTGTAACTTACACGTGTTGTTGTTGTTGTTGTTGTTGTTGGGGGTTTTTAAAGGGGGGCTAAACGACTGGGTTATCAGTCCCCCGTTCCTTTCGAGGAGTGCACTAAGGATGGTTTTCCGTTGGAAAGACGAGCACTACTTAGCTCATTCTGCAAAATGATGAGGTGACAAGAGGCGCTAAGATGGCAACAAAAAAGGGAAAAACGATAAAAGTCGACGCTCAAATAAGAAATGTTGTTAAAATAGCTCAACAGAAGATTGAGGCTGGCTGATCACTAGGATAATAATGGATGAGCCAGCCATTCTGCACGTACTAAAACTGCCAAGTAAAAAAGATTAGCGAGACAAAAGTAACAACATATTAAAACTGCTTGATGGTGGCCGCCTGAAAGATCGAGTTTCAGGTGTCACCATTAAATCATGTGATAAAATCCAGCTGCGCGAATAAAATGTAAAACACGGTTAACCATGAGGGCATCGTCGGATAAAATAGAAGATAGCGCAGAAGGAAGCATAAAAGACTGCCGCAATGCAGCTAAAAGTGGACAGTCCGACAAGATGTGGGCCACCGTGAGCAGCGCGCCACAACGGCAGCCTGGTGGGTCCTCACGTCGCAACAGGTAGCCATGCGTTAGCCATGTATGGCCTATACGCAGGCGACACAGGACAACCGAGTCTCTTCGAGAAGGCAAGAAGGAGGTCTTCCAAGCTGCAGTTGACTGTTTAACTGCATGGAGCTTATTTGGCGTTGTCAACGTGGACCATTCACCGTCCCAGGCCATGGAGATTTTCTGGTGTAGAACCAATCGGATATCCCTTTCTGGGGTACCGATCTCCAGGCGCTGGCAGTCGATTGCCTGCTTGGCCAGCTGATCAGCACGTTCGTTCCCCTGAATGCCAATGTGGCCTGGGGTCCAGATGAAGGCAACAGATCGGCCGGACTTGCCGAGATTGAAAACGGAGTCCTGGATGGACCGCACCAGGTGGTGTTTGGGAAAACACTGGTCAAGGGCTCGTAAGCCGCTCAGGGAGTCACTGCATACGACATACGACTTCCTGGGGCATGTGCGGAGATGGTCGAGGGCTCTGAGTATTGCGACCAACTCTGCCGTAAAGACTGTGCAGCCATGTGGGAGCGAGCGTTGTTCACAGTGGTCGCCATGAACGTAGGCGTAACCCACTCTGCCATCTACCTGGGAGCCATCAGTATATATCACGTCTGCATCACCGAACGCGCAAAGTGTGTCCTGAAACTGGTGACGAAGTATGTGTGATGGAACCGTTGCCTTGGAGTCGCAGGACAATTGTAGGTTGAGCTGTAGGCGAGGGATGGACCAAGGAGGGATATGCGAGTGGCAGGAGAATGCGATAGGGAGAGGGAGAGCCTCGAGGGAGGAAAGGAGACCACGAACGCGGACTGCAATCGGATGACCCGATCGGGGTCGACGCTGTGGACAGGGTAGGGCAGTATTCGGAAACAAAAGCCTGCAATTGGGATGATGCGGTGTAGTGTGAACATGGGCAACATAAGAAGCCAACAGCTGTTGCCGGCGGTACCGCAAAGGCGGGATGCCAGCTTCGGCTAGGAGGCTTAGAACAGGGCTAGTACGGAAAGCCCCTGTTGCTAACCGTACACCACCATGAAGGATCGGATCCAAGATCTGTAAAGCGGAAGGTGCTGCAGAGTCATTCACCTGGCTTCCATAATCCAGGCGTGACTGGATTAGAGCCTTGTAGAGGTGAAGGAGAGTTTGATGGCTAGCTCCCCAGGTAGTGTGGCTGAGACAACGAAAGATATTTAGAGACCTCCAGCACTTCTGCTTCAACTGACGAAGGTGCGGCCCCCAAGTCAGTCGGTTGTCAAACAGCATGCCGAGAAACCGGTGTGTTTCTTCGACACGAAGCTGTTCGTCAGCTAGATAGAGTTCTGGATCGGGGTGAACAGCCCGACGACGACAGAAGTGTACGACCCGGGTTTTGGAAGAGGAGAAGGTGAAGCCATGGGCTGAGGCCCATGACTGTGCCCTGCGAATGGCTCCCTGCAGACGCCGTTCGGCGACAACAATGCTAGAAGAGCTGTAATATATGCAAAAGTCTTACACGTGTTATTTCAAAGCAATGGCCCACTGAAGAATTAACAAAAACACATCTTTCTTCGTAGATAAATGAAAATTTATGTCTACAAATACTATATCAGCATCAGTTAACAATGTCCATCAATAGTATGAGATTAAATGACCCCTCTTTTGATTGATAGCTTTTGCGTAGTGGGCAAGGCGTTGGACTGTAACGCAAAAGGTCGCTGGTTCGGAACCCGCCACTACCTAAATTTTTTCCCAAAAGGGTTGCAGACACTTATTAATTAATGTTTTATTATTCAGATTATTATTTTGGTCCAAAAAGTTTGGAAAAACGTATAAAACTACGAATCTAAAGTGGGCCGTAAAACAAGTCAGTGCGATTTTTTTGCTAAAGAAAGACCGAGTATCCATCCGGAAATGAATAAATTTTCAGTTCACAGCAATAAACAAGCAACTGCTGCTATCTAAGGAACACCGTACCTAGACTACACTGACCGAAACAACAATCTTTTCACTTGACAATATTGGGTCGCAGTGCACTACACAAGTGATCCTGGAGGGTGTACACACCAAAAGTGATCGAGAGAGTTGTCCGATCGCGTAACTGCGGTAAAATGGTGGACGCGTTTCCAGAGGAGACAAGTCTTCCTGGGCTGCAGATGGACGTGCGCTTGCCGGTAGCGCTGAGAGGAGACGGGTGAACGGCCGGCACAGAGCTACAAGTTGAGTAAGCGCACAGCGGAGCTGGCGTTCATCTCGACGACCCAGTGGACCGCGGAGAGTCAGAACCGTGCAGCCGGTCCCGTTCCACACCTGCCACTGGCCGAAATATGACCTAACGGTAACCTGCGGCCGCGCCGGCGAACGCCTGGCAGCCCAAACCAAAACAAACCTGGCCGAGGCGGCTGTGGCTGTACGTCTGCCGGTCGTGCATTCGACTCCAGTTTGCTTATTTTAGTTTAAAAAGGAGATTCCCTGTACCGTAATTAGCAAAATGAGCACAGCTGTCAGATATACTTCGAATGGCATCTGTTGACAGCTGTAAATTATTTCCGTTACATGAACAATTCTGTCAGATGCAGCAAAGGACCTGGAAAAGCAATTGAACGAAATGGACAGTGTGCTGAAAGGTGCATATAAGATGAACATTAACAAGAGCAAAACTAGGGTAATGGAGTGCAGTGTAAGAAAATCAGGTGATGCTGAAGGAATTAGATTGGAAAACGAAGCAATAAAGGAGGTAGATGAGTTTTGTTACTTGGGCAGTAAAATAACAAATGATGGTCGCAGTACAGAGGATATAAAATGCAGAATTGCAATGGGTAGAAAAGCGTTCTTGAAAAAGAGAAATTTGTTAACATGGAATATTGATTCAAGCCTAAGGAAGTCTTTTCCGAAGGCATGTATGGGGGGTTGCCTTGTATGGGAGTGAAACATAGACGATAAACAGTGCGGACAGGAAGAGAATAGAGGCTTTTGAAATGTGGTGCTACAGAAGAATGCTGAAGATTAGGTGGGTAGATCTTGTAACTAATGTGGAGGTACTGAACAGGATTGGAGAGAAAAGAAATTTCTGGCATACCTTGACTAAAAGGCGGGATAGATTGGTAGGACACATTCTTAGACATCAAGGAATTGCGAATTTAGCATTAGAGGGAAGTGTGTGGGGTAAAAATCGCAGAGGAAGACCAAGAGATGGATACAGTAAGCAGATTCAGACAAATGTAGGTTGCCGTTCTTATGTGGAGATGAAGAGGCTTGCTCAGGATAGGGTATTGTGGAGAGCTGCATCAAACTAGTCTCCGGACTGAAGACCACAACAACAACATGAACAAACAATTTATTTACTATATCATCGTACTTGGTACTTTTTAAGGTACGGTATAGGTATTTTAATGTAGGGCATTGCCCCTCAATGCCCTCCCCCCCCCCCCCCTCGTAGCTACAACCCTGGCTCTATCCTTCATTCGATTCCTGCGAAACCCTACATTTCAGCAGGATAATGCACGACCCCATGTTACAGGTCCTGTACGGGCCTTTCTGGACACGGAAAATCTTCGACTGTAGCCCTGGCCAGGACATTCTCCAGATCTCTCACCAACTGAATACGTCTGTTCAATGGTGGCCGAGCAACTGGCTCGTCACAATACGCCAGTCACTGCTCTTGATGAACTGTGGTATCGTGTTGAAGCTGCAAGGGCATCTGTACCTGTACACGCCATCCAAGCTCTGACTCAATACCCAGACGTATCAAGGCCGTTATTATGGCCAGAGGTAGTTGTTCTGGGTATTGATTTCTCAGGATCTATGCACCCAAATTGCGTGAAAACGTAATGACATGTCGGTTCTAGTGTAATATATTTGTCCAATGAATACCCGTTTATCATCTGCATTTCTTCTCGGTGTAGCAATTTCAGTGGCCAGTGGTGTATTAAATATATACTATTCTGTAAATCAGTAACGTTCGATTTTTTTTAAATATTTTTGGCACTTTGGAGTTGATATTTCAAGATTTACTTACTTATTTCTTTTTTTCAGATTCAACCAAAGGAAGCTGAATTCCGCTACGTTTTTAACAATTTCGTAAACTCCGCCACTACACCGTCCAGCTCATGAAACTGCGCCTCTGAATTCCGCTAAAGTTGGCAACACGAGTTGTTAATTAGAGGTCTGCAAATGGCCGGTTTCGCTCGCTCGTACTCGGTCGAGTGCGCAACGCTCGGCGGTGGCGCGCCGAGTGTGTACGCTCGCAGCGAGCAGCGAGCGTGTTGACACTCGAACGTGGGACGGGGCGGGCAGAGGCCGCACAGCGTGGCGCTGCCGTTGTACTCACAAGGAAACCTACCCAAGTGTCATTCTCCGATTTTTATGAAATTTGCATCACTTGTAATACATGAAAAACATTTTATATATTTTTTTTTTAGCGGCGGAGAAACATTTAAGGGGTGAAACAGTCCCTCCAAAATTGTCGCTTAAATAGAAACATGGCGATAACTTAGAGACTAGAGAACTTCGATAAAATCAAAATAATTTTTTGAGCTATCCCCCTAATTGTCACTCCCCCTGCAATGTACTTAGGCCGATCTCTTATCAAGACACGGAAGAAAGCGAGGATCGTATATATTGCACAAAAACTTTCATACGTTCTTTATTATGTAGGTTAGAAAGACGACAGTGGCAGTGGGGGATATATGAATGTTGCAGTTGGAAAAATTCCCGTTAAGGACACACTTGGAAAAGGTAGAGGCGCAGCAACCATGCACAGTGCCAAAATGCTACGGGAATATATATTAATGGGGTGCAAGGGTGCAACACACACACACACACACACACACACACACACACACACAGAGAGAGAGAGAGAGAGAGAGAGAGAGAGAGAGAGAGAGAGAGAGAGAGAGAGAGAGAGAGAGAGAGAGAGATGCACAGAACTACCCTAACGGGTGTACATCAAAATAGTGTATTTAGTATCAATATAAAAGACGGACAAAGTATTCCAGGACTTGAGAGTGATAAGAGGAATGGATATAAAATACAATCGCGTCCTCTTTAAGACGGCAGGTAACACCTACCACTAAACAGGCACTAACAGTCCACAAAATAGGAACAAGAAAGGAAGAAAGATCATGGAAAACTCATTTAGTAAATTATCTTGGCACAGAAACTTTATGTTAATCACGTATAATAACCTGTTTGGTAAAGTATAAAATGCGAAACTGAATGGCTAGTTCAACTGGATTGAGAGAAAAGCTTTCGAAGCACCCGGTAAAGGAAACAATTCCAAATTTCGAGGTCAGGATGTATTCTCAAGCATCTAGTTTGCTCCCGACACTCGCCTTGGACTCGAGTGGCGCTGCGGTGGGCGACCGAGTGGGTAGCGGGCAGTGTGGACGGTCGGGCCAGTCGAGCGTGGAGGAAGTCGAGCGCAGCCACACGCCTTGCCGCAAGCTGCAGTACCGACACCTGTCGGACTGTCAGAGAACGACATGTATCTCGCGATTCAAGCGAGCAACCGAGCAGGGTACAGACCTCTATTGTTAATACAATGCGGCCTTATCGTGCAATAAGGGGAGAGAGTGTTTGCGCCCGAACGACTCAGGAAGTGACAAACTGTCGTAGTCGAGTGACTGCTGATGCTGTTTGGGTGCAAGCTTTCTTCCTGCGGTGACGCCATCTTTCCTTTCGTATTTTCATGTTTTTCTCCGTGTCGCTATTTCAAAGTAACGGCGGACTTAAGAGTTACCAAAGACACGTCGTTCTTACTACAGTTAATTACAAAATAGAGTCAATAAACGCCATACTGGTGGGTGACCCTTGATACACATGGAGTGACTCAGGTGGTGGATGAGTAGCGCCGTGCCGCTGCTGACCGTGGCCTCCCGCCCCCGCTACCATTTCTGTTTTTTCTTTCACTTACGAGTTTTCTTACACTATTATTAATTGAATAGAATTCGCATTCTGCGATATTTCGACATACTTACGTACACAAGCGATTTCTGTGAAAGTGCGTGTGTACTATTTAGTGAACATGTCGTGAAATATGAACCAACTAATTATCTCAACTACCTGCACGTAAACTGCTGACACTGCAATAATTGTTCATAGCTGCCAACCTTTAGAATTGGCTGTCAGTAATGATGCGCAAGACCAAAGAGGCCGTGGGATTACGGCCGTGTCCCAACAATATTTTTAAAAAATGAAGCCTGACTCTGTATTCATAAATATCTGCCACGAACCGTATAAAAACTATTCTGTATCAAAACACTGAGATTAGGTGGAAGAACCTTAAACATTTTTGTAAACGTGGCGTAGAAATATTCCTGTAAGTTTCAAATAACCGCCTTTACGGAAAGTTAACAGTTGCCGAAGGAACAAGCGTGAAATTCCTTGCATTTTTTAAATATAAAATCCTTAGCAGCTAAGGATACACAAAATGGTTTTGGATTTTAAACGACGAGTAGACCCACTGAACTGATGTGTCACAAATGGCTCATCACTCATATTTAATTCTAGCTGCACAACGCTGCTATGAAAGCAGGTACACGCTAGAAATGCCAGTAACAGCTTTTGTCTGCGGAAACGAACTGGCTAACTTCCATCACCCGATAAAACACGTGGGCTGTTAAGCTTGAACCAAAGACATTATACTCATTATAGACCATAGAATTTACATAGATCTTGGGTGTGTGAGCGTGCATTTGGTAGGCGTGTAGGAGATTATAGGCGGGATTTGATCCAGATTTGTTCCAACGGAAATGCTATCTTTAACATTTCCAACAGCTTTGTTACGTACTCAGGAATGAAATAAATTATTTACATAAAATTTTTATCTGCTATTAACGAAATGTAGATAGTACCTACTCCGATTTTCTTAAAACATATCAGATCGTAAAACGTCTAGTTTCCGTAATTTTTCACGATCTTCCGTAAATATGACGATAAATCCGTAACAATTACGGACAATCCGTAATAGTTGGCAGCTATGATTGTTTAAATGTCGTGATGGTTGAAATAATTTTATACGTAGACTACGTGCTAGTGTTCTGTGGATAGATGGCAGAGGACCAGCCACGGGGGAGGGGGGTTGCTCTAATGGAGCTGAACCGGAAATTTGAAATAGAACACACGTAATAAATCACAACGTAACTATAATTTGCCTCGCAGAAGTGAACCTGACAATGGGTCACCAGCGTGATGCCGCCTCTGAGAGCGTGTGCTGGTGTCATTGTAAGCGATTCAAATTCCTCCGCGACCAGCTTTGATGCTGCCGCTGTTGTTACTGCTGTGCTGAAGTTACGAGCCGAGGCGATTGTTCGTATGCGGCGACCCGCTGATCAGTAGCAGTGTTGCCATGTCTACTTCTCTAAAAGGAGATCTCTTTTTTTTTGGGTGGGGGGGGGGGGGGCATCTACTTTTCTACTTTCGGCTGATTACAAAAATACAAAATCTCCTTTTTCAATATCCGCGAAAGTCTACTTAATTTTATCCCCCCCCCCTCTCTCTCTCTCTTTTGGGGTTATTCGCAGTCGATGAGCAGGGCCGGATCTAGGACATTTGCCAAGGGGGGGGCAAGCTTCAATTTGCCGCCCTTTCTATCGCCCCCCTCCCTGTAAAAATAGACTTTTTGACGCTAATTGGATTATAATATCAAAAAGGAACAACTTCCTGATGTTCTGCAAAACTTTTTTTTATTGGTCACAAACCAGCTTTCGGTTTCTTAGGCCATCATCAGGTGACAACTGAATGTAACACACATGTTTTCAAAGATGTTAAGATTTACAAAGATGTTATCACAGACAATCGATACTTCACAGGAAAGTTCATCGCAAAAACTTATTTATGAGACTTATTAACATTTATATAAAAATATAATAAATATGTGTAAAGAATCAAAACTAATAGGATCATTTTTGTTAAAAAGGAAGGTTGAAAATAAAACTTATTTCAGTAGAGGTGTAGAGGGGAACTGGATCTGATCGTTTAATACTAAACTAGCATCCTGAGCCAAATGTTTATTGATTTCCAATATTTCCAGTAGTGTCATCTTTCTGCTTTTCTTCAGGGGATGTAGAATCTCACAGTTTACATCATAATCATGGCCTTCTCTGAGCAGATGTTCAGCAAAGGTTGAATCTGTCTTTCTGTCTGTCTGTCTCTTTAACTTAATTCAGTCAACAAAATTCAATCAATAAAATAAGATCAAAGGAAAACAGAACAATTTTAATACATACAAAAATATTACAAGATTACTCATCGTACAAAAATCAATTCAAAATTTCGCTTTTCGAACTTTTTTTTGCTGCAAAACTGTTTTTGATATCATCATAGTTCAGAGAAGCAGCTAATTTGTGCTCTATGGATATTATACTCAGATTTGTTAAGCAGTCGTGCTCCTCAAGTGTATTTAATTAGTTTCAGCTTGCTGAAACTTCTTTCTCCAGACGAAACAGAAACTAGAATGGTAAGATATATTTTAACGTTGTAGTAAGGTTGGGATACCCTCTACCAATTTATTTTTATAAATTAAACTTAATGTTGATGATGCAGTGGAATCTTGCAAGGCTCTGTCTACTGCCAGCGCATGTTGTCTGAAACTTCTTCCTCGCTAAGATCTTCTGCCGGTTCCGCTGCTTTGGCCTTCAAGTCCTCCACTTCCATTTCTCGAATTTGCACACCACGCAGAAAACTAATTTTTGCACAAATTTTCTCAAGTGCGGTAAATCTGGTTCTAAGCTCTGTCAATTATTTCTTATTTTTTTTATGAATGTTGGATACTTCATCCTCACAAAGCTCATCGGCCATTTTCTTCTTTCTTCGAATCCTTTTTTCGGAGAATACCGTTGATACCTCATTATCTTCTGATTAACATGAGCAATTTATTTTAATATTGCATACCAGAAACAAGTTAAAGTAACGAATTTGAGTATTCTCATATTTTTTAAAATAGATCTTGTCTCTGATTTTGTTTCTGGTGTTGATAATTTATAAGTTTCAGTTTCTTCCAGGGCCTTCAAAACTTTATGAAAATGCTTGTAAATATCTTCAACCGCATCTACTCTTACAGATCACCAAGTCTTGCTGAATGTCTGCTGAATTTGCTCCTGCTAAATTTAAAGAGTGAGCAGCACATGGTACGAAATAGGCCAGTTCATGCTTCTGAAGTATTCTTGACTGGACCCATTTGTACTTTCCAGCCATGTTTGCCCCATTGTCATGAGACTGCCCCCAAGGCCTTCTCCTGTTTTGTCTGTAACTGTAAAATAGTGAGTAAAGCTTTCCACAACCTCTGAGTTATTCGACCTGACATATCGAATTACTTGTGTCATCTGCTCATTGTGACTGATATCTTGAGTGCAGTCAAACATCAGTGAAAAGTATTTAGCAGCTAAAATATCTTTAATTATATCTTGTTTTATTTTGTCAGCAATCAAGTCAAGGAACTCATCTTCTATATGTTTGTAAAAATAGTTAATCTGGCCTTTCTTGTTGCGTTCAATACGCAGACGAAGGGGGACACTATAGTATGATATGAGATCAATTGTATTTAGAAATTTGCCGCTATGTGATCACCAAAATCACCATCTTCTTTTGTTCCTCTAAAAGGACTTCCTTGCTTAGCTAGAAAAAGGACTGCATCAATAATACAGCGAGATTCCTCCTGTCTTATCTGGTCTTGCTGCCCAGTGTGCGATACTTATCAGTTGGGTTTGTCGGAGGACATCGAAAGAGTCTAAAGAAGGGCAGCTTGTTTTGTATTGTCGTGATACAGGGGAGACAGCGTCACGGAAATGATGCAGGATCTGGGATGGGAATCATTAGAACAAAGGCGTTTATCGCTGCGACGTGGGCTACTTACGAAACTGCAATCGTCAACATTCTCCTCCGAATGCGAAAATATATTGTTGCCTCCCACTTACATAAGTAGAAAAGATCATTTGAATAAATATGTGAAATCAGAGCTCGAACAGAGAGATTCAGATGTCCTTTCTTCCCGCGCGCTATTCGAGAATGGAATGGGAGATAAATAGTATAAAAGTGGTCCGATGAACCCTCTGTTAAATGTGATTTACAGAGTATCCTGTGTAGATGTCTATCAATTCCACCGCTACCGAGAGAGGACTCTAGATCCTTAATGCTTTTGACTTTCAATAAGAAATGTGAATATTTCTCAAAAATGTTCAAATGTTTGTAGAGCTTATGGGACTTAACTACGGGGTCATCAGTCCCGAAACTTACAAACTACTTATTATCTAGCTATAACTAAGGACGGCACAAATATCCATGGCCGGCCGCTGTGGCCGAGGTGACTGAGGCGCTCCAGTCACGGTCAGCACGGCCACTACGGTCGGGGGTTCGAATCCCCCCTCGGGCATGGATATTTGTGCCGTCCTAGTTCGTAAGTAGTTGATAAGTAGTTTGTAAGTTTAGGGACTGATGACCCCGTAGTTAAGTCCCATAAGCTTAACAAACAGTTGAACAGTTGAAATATCCATGCCCGATGGGGGATTCGAACTCCCGACCGTAGTGGCCGTGCAGACCGTGCCTGGAGAGCCTCAGTCCCCTCGGCCACCGCGGCCGGCGAATATTTCTCTCTTAAAGCTATAATCACTTGAACACACACACACACACACACACACACACACACACACACACACACACACACACACACACATTCCAGCGTATTTTAAACTTCTGTTCAGAATCGCCAATACAACAACAGTACGGTACAGTAGACGTTGCAGAAGCGCCTTTAAAGGAGGGTAGTGCTAACGAAAACACAAGAATGAAGTATTTCATTGTAAGGTACAGCTCAACAAATTTTGATAGGTATGCGTTATTCATGTCCGAGAAGCCCCTAAAAATTCCCCTCAAAGCACGATTCCCCCTAAATTTTCCCCTGAAGCTCAGATCCCTCCAAATTACCCCCAAGACAGCAGATTCCCCATAAATTTAGGGGGAAAACCCCCAAGTTGGCAACACTTGTGAGCAGGCGACGGGAAGGCGGCCGAGGGTGGCTGGCGTACCAAAATAACAACAGCTGTACTGCGAGTTATAAACCAACACTGTTGACAAAGTGTACCTCTGTGTAAAAATACTTCGGTAATCAATGTTACAAAAGACAACCACTTAATAATGGCCATGAACGAAGGCGCGCGCGCGCGCGCGCGCGCGCGCGCGCGCGCGCGCGCGCGCGCGCGCGCGCGCGCGCGCGTGTGTGTGTGTGTGTGTGTGTGTGTGTGTGTGTGTGTGTGTGTGTTTTCCTTGTAGTCGCGGCCTGAGCACCATTTAGTTTTTTTAGGGGGAATTCACATACGATTTAGGGGAAAATTGAGCTTCAGCGTTGGCAACACTGCCGCTAACCAGTAGCGAGCAGGCTTCCTGCGTCTGCTGACCGGCTCCAGGCAAACACCTCGTAAAATAACTAGACGCCCTAACAGCGCTGCTGTCGCGGGACGATTTGAACCTTCGGCCGGCCGCCATGGTAGTGGCAAGCGTCACATAAATACCAGCGTTCTTAGCAGGTGAATCGTGTATTACATAGCTACTGCGGGATATATACACAACTGATAGTCACGTCGGTTCTATTTGACTATTGCAGTGTACATGAAACACGATTGTGAACAGCTGCTCAGCGTTTAACTGCATGAATCAATTTAAGAAAGGACTAAAAAGATTGAATACTGCTTCCCATTTATATTTCTCGGGAATACTAGTAGCTCTATTACTTGTGTTCAGAGATAGTTACTTTGTTTAATGGGGTGTCATTCAAGACAATATAGGATTGAATGAAATAAATAACAAGCTTTTACAATACTGGTAGATTTTGAAAACGAGCTAATTTAGGCAGTACTGCTGGACAGGAAGTTCAAAAAGTTTCATTTTATGATTGTGTAAAATAACTACTGGAGTCACGAAATTAGTTGCCTCACTGCAGTTCGAATTTTTGTTTGTGTTGTTGTGGTCTTCAGTATGCAGACTGGTTTGATGCAGCTCTCCACGCTACCCTGTCCTGTGCAAGTATCTTCATCTGAGAATATGTTCGGCAACCTACATCCTTTTGAATCTGCTTACTGTATTCATCCCTCGGTCTCCCTCTACGAATTTTACCCCACACACTTCCCTCTAAGGCTACGTTGACGATTCCTTGATGTCTCAGAATGTGTCCAACCAATCTATCCCTTCTCTGAGTCAGGATATGCCAGAAACTCCTTACCTCCCCGATTCGGTTAAGCACCTAATTAGTTACGTGATCTACCCATCTAATTTTCATCATTCGCCTGTAGCACCACATTTCAAAAGCTTCTATAATCTTTTTGTCTGAACTTCTTATCGTCCACGTTTCACTGCCATACAATGCTACACTCCAGACAATTTTTTTCAGAAAGGACTTCCTAACATATAAATTAATATTGGATGTTAACAAGTTTCGCTTCTTTAGAAACGCTTTTTTCCCCATAGTCATTCTGCATTTTATATCTTCTTTACTTCGGTCATCACAAGCTATCTTGCTACCCAAATAACAAAATTCATTTACTGCTTTTATTGTCTCATTACCTAATCTAATTCCTTCAGCATCGCCTGATTTTCTGACATTGCATTCCATTACCATTGTTGTACTCTTGTTAATGTTCATCTTATATCTTCCTTTCAAGACACTGTCCATTCCATTCAATTGCTCTTCCAGATTCTTTGAGGCCTCTGACACAATTACTATGTCATTGGAAAACCGCAAAGTTTTTATTTCTTCTCCCTGAACTTTAATTCCCTCTCCAAATTTCTCTTACCATTCCTTCACTGCTTGCTCAATGTACAGATTGAACAACATTGGGGAAAGGCTACAGCCCTGTCTTACTCCCTTCCCAACCTATGCGTCCCTTTCTTGCCCTTCTACTCTAATAACCGCTGTCTGGTTGTTGTTTAAGTTGAATATAACTCTTCGCTCCTTATATTTTACCCCTCTACCTTCAGAGTTTGGAAGAGTGTATTCCAGCCGACATTGTAAAAAGCTATCTCCAAATCTACAGACGCCAAAAACGATAAGAGAAATTAGGGCTCGTACGGAGGCATATAGGCATTCTTTTTTTCCTCGTTCAATTTGGGAGTGGAATAGGAAAGGAAATGCCTAGTAGTGGTACAGTGTACCCTCCGCCACGCACCTTACGGTGAATTGCGGAGTATGTATGTAGATGTAGATGTAGGTTTGCCCTTCCTTAGCCTATCTTCTAAGATAAGTCGTAATGTGAGTATTGCCTCCCGTGTTGCTACGTTTTTCCTAAATTTTTGTTTATGAAATTAATATTAGCAACTTGTAACACAGAATTTAAAGGTAATCCGCTTCACATATAGGTATAACAACTGAAAGGGGTTTGCAAAACTGTGCGTGTTTCCGTATATGAATGACACATAGCCACACAGGATGCACTTTGTGAAGTTGAATCCTAAGGCGATAGTTGCTGACTTCTGAGTAGTTCACGGTACTGTATTTGGCTTACATCATTAAAAATGGTAATATTTTTGCTAGATACCCTAATGCTACCGTAATGTTAAGTGTATTAGTTAAGAAAAAGTTATGGCATACTTCGTGTTCTTAAAAGAATTTGGTAGTGGCTTGTTGCTGCATTCACAAGGTAAGAAGCTATTTTTCGGTTATGTATCTGATGGCAAATTTCACTTTCACAGTCGATTTTTAACATTAGCTTTTTCAGGCTGCCCTGTTTGATTTTTTGATGCTATGAAATGTGTAAGTATAGGAGAATACAGCACTAAAGCAAAGAAAGTGTGAAACTCTTCCGAAATTAATGTTTTTATACAAATTTCACAACCGTAGAATATACTAAGACAATGGCAAAAAATCGTGTCAGACGATAAATTCTGTTCATATGCTGCACTTAGAACGCTAAGAAACTACATGTTATAGCTCGGTTTCGTTAGAAAGAGGAAACGTTGTTGGCCAATTTCGACACCGTATGTGTAATAAATTTACACACAACCGATAGTTGCTGTATATTCAAGGAGTCTGAAGCTGTTTTGTAGTTATATATTTAAATGAGACATAGTTTTCGCGACTTAAATGAATACTCTTTCTAATCAATAGAATCTTGCACATTTAAAGTTCTCGTGGAAGTTTGCCACCACAATGGCTGCCGAGGCGCTCTTCAATTTGTCCGCTGTTCGCAGTTGGCCGCTTACGCCTTTGTGTGGACTTGGCTCCAGGTTAGAATAAGTAATGTGGTAATAAGGACAGTTTGCAACTCCACGCAAAGACGTGGCGACGAGCTGCGAGAGGCACATACAAAAGGCACACACGTACAACACTTTTAGCTATCGGCCGTGGCCTGGATTGGAATTGCGACAGCCGGAGGTAACGGTAGTATGACTGTGTGGTGTGCCTGTGTGATTGCGTGGCCGGCAGCTGAAAGTGTTGTATGTGCCTGTCGCAGCTCGTCGCCACGTCTTTGTGGTAAGTTGTAAACTGTCATTATTACTCTATTACTAATTCCAGCCTGGACATTCCATTATTGGATGTAGTAATAAGAAACAGAAAAGTTCCCCTTCGTAGGGAGGGGAGGGGGTCCCCCTTTTATCTCTCCGAAAGTCAATTGGTACCTATTTTTAATTTATACTAAAAAACATCTCGTTTTTCAATCAGAGCTCTTATTAGTAAATATATTCCTCGCAAAATTGTACACGAAACAGAACTTATGCATTTTTTCAGTTATACGTATGGTATTTGAGATATAATTGGAACAGAATTCTATTAACGTACTAATTTGCAGGTTTTGTTACGTAGTGACGTATTTAAATGAATAGTGTAATTAAATGTATGGAAATATTTCGTAGTCTATATATTCTACTTTATATTTCTTTTGCAATCACTATTGTTAAAATCAGGAGTAGGTGCCGTCAACGAAAACGTCAAGTTTCTCTTCCACTATTGTCGCTGCCGTTTATCCTACTCATTGTTCAGTTGGGTTAACGTGGTGAACTGCGAAATTAGTGCCAAAGAGTTCTCTTTTGAGACAGTATTTATCAGTTTGTGGTGTTGTGGAGAGCTTTTTCTTTTCGTTTAACTTCTTTTGTTTGGACTGAGAAAACAAATAGTAAACTCCGATATGCGTCAGCAAGAAACGGAATTATGGGGGCTCATAATCTTCTAGAGAATGCTGGACAGATTGAAGTGCATAAGGTATGTCGAAGTGAATATATACAGAAACGTAATATAAATAATCAGAATGTTGCATAAGCAGATGATAAAAGTTTGTGATCATCTTCCACTTTTCCATTCAATTAAAAAAAAATGTGCTGAAAAGAGTGACAAAGGCGCAAAGAAGAAAATCATTCCACAAACGCCGTGTAAGGTATGAAGTTCGCTCTTTAACTGTGAAACATACGCTGATGGATAAAGCAGAGAAACGCGGTGATGATTTCGGTAGAAAGGTTGCCGAACGCATCAACAGTGTTTAGTAGCCATTATCGTTAAGATTGCTACGCTAAATTTGTGTCGAACCCCCATCTGTTCGAGAAGGAAGAGACCGCCCTCAAGATACCAACTTGAACGCCGCTTTTAAAGAAGTGTGCAAATTTATAGATAGTTCAGAGGAATGCCAATTTTCACTGCTCCATTTGTTGCTGTTAGTTAGCGATGTCTTCCAGAAGAAGAGACAATGACTTTAAAAACTCTGAGAAACAAACTGACTGAACACTTTGGTGATGGAGCCTTGTTTTGCACAATCGTGGCAGTGACCACAAACTTTTGAGTCAGTGGTGCAGTGAACGAAATTTTAATAAAAAGATACCAGAATGAGAAGCAGCAGCTATTGTCCTTTACCGTATACGAATGGCTCCTTACAGTATTCCAGATTATCCAGATATCAAAGACCTCACAGAGAATGCTGAAGTTATGGTTCCTGATACTTCACACGAATTTTTGAAGGTTGTGGTTTTGGCAAACAAGAAAGGTGGTGGACAGGCCTCTGAACAGCAATGTCCCACGCAACTGTGTCAACTACTGGCGTCGTTCATTTATCTCACCACTGCAACTTGGTCTTTCAGTGTACTTGTCTCGTAAAGTGGAATCAAAAAACATCGTTGAAACTGTCTCTAATATGGGTTTCTGCTCTTCAGACACCACTGTGGATTTATTTGAGACTGCACTCAAGGCTGCGGAAGAAGGTGCGGACGTGGGAAGACTGACCGACCTACATGGCACAACAATGTGCAGAAACTGTCTCGAACAACCCGCAGTGATTTGACAGACGATTGCATTATGGTTTTATGTGAAAAATTATTTATTTGTTTGATAGATATTGTATTTTCATTGTTTACCTGCTTTATATGATTCTAAATAAAACAAAAGTAGGCCTAATTATTGATTAGTTTTACAGTAATTTTCATGATAAATGATTTTCATTCCAGTAATTTAAGTTGCATAAATCTAAAGAAAAAGATTGTATAGCAAAAATGTTTCTGTATAAACGTTTTAAAATAAATTACACTTCCTTTGACCTTAAATTTTAGCGCTCATAAACTAATTACCTTAATTGAGCTTTTCTGAGAATAATTTCACCAGAAATGTTTTCTGTCGTATGTGTGTGTTCGTTTTTCGTGAAGATTTGAAAAAAGGAAAAATTACATTAAGGGGTGGGGAAGAGGGAAGACATCTTTATGTTTTTTACTTCTATATCCCCTGAGTGTTTTCCCAAAGTTTCAAACCTTTATAAATATTTTCCCCCATTTTTTCCTAATTTGCCTGGACTATTAGGTTCATGGTGGCTAAGCCACTACCTGTCTCTTTCGTCAGGTTCCCGAGCGTGATTTGTTTGTCATGTTCAAATGTTTGTAAACTTATTGGACGAAACTGGTATGGTCTTCAGTCCCTAGACTTACAAACTACTGTAACTTACACTGAGGACAGCTCACAAATCGAAGCCTGAGGGAGGACTCGACCCTCCGGTGGCATCAGCCGCCCAGTCCGTGGCGTAATTCCTTAGGCCTCGCGGCTCTGTCGCGGATTGGAAGCCTATGTGTGGACATCTACATGTCGCGGAGAGAGAGAGAGAGAGAGAGAGAGAGAGAGAGAGAGAGAGAGAGAGAGAGAGAGAGAGAGAGAGAGAGAGAGAGGTGTACACCGGAGAAGCGGTTTAATTGTGTAATTCACTGTTCATAAACAATAAATGAAGTACAACCAGACGTTTCTCTTTTACAGTGCCATTATGAGGGCCATGGTAGTAAATAAAATCTAATATCAAAGAAAATGTGTTTCCCTTGGTACAAAATCATCGAGCTACGTAGTAATTGTGCATTACTTACAATCAACCATTTCCTCTTTTTACAACACAATCATATCAAAAATTAAATTCGGTTTACTTTCCATTTATACAACACTAAAATGATTTCCAGAAGGCTTTTGACACCGTACCTGAAAAATAGCTTTTAATCAAATTGCGTGGTTATTACATCGACCCAAATTTGGGACTGGACACAGTTCGAAGTAATCGATGGTAAGGCATCGACTAAAACAGAGGTGATATCGGGCGTTCCAAAGGGTTATTGGTCCTCTGCTGTTACTTATCTTCGTAAACGATTTGGGAGAAAATCTAAGTAGCTCTCTTAGGTTGTTTGCAGATGACGCCGTCATTTACCGTCTGAATAAGATATCAGTATGGTGTAAAAATTGGCAAGTGGCTCTAAATAATGAGAAGTGTGAAGTCATCCACATGAGTACGAAAAGAAATCCGTTAAACTTTGTTTACAAGATAAATCAAACGTGAAGACCGTAAACGCCACAAAATATCTAGGAATTACTTTTGCTTCAGACTTAAATTGGAAAGAACACGTAGATAATTTCGTAGGTAAGGCGGAACCCTTAAAAGATGTAACAACTACTAAAGAGACTGCATACACTACGCTTGTCCGTCCTTTTTTGGAGTATTGCTGCCCGGTGTGTGAGTGATCCTTATCAGGTGGGTTTGACGAAGGACATCGAAACAGTCCAAAGAAGGGCAACTCGATTTGTATTGTCACGATACAGGGAAGACAGCATCACGGAAATGAGAGAGGATCTGGGATGGGTTACTTCTCTGACTCATCAAAATCCAAAGTACAATTCATAAACATTTAATCAAACAATAAGTCTCTCGTTTTTGGTGGTTGGAAATGCAAACTTTTTAGTAAAAAATGGTAGGATAGATTTTATCACCAGATTTAATGATTTAATGTCTATAATCTTCTATTCAACGTACTAACTGAAGACAAAGGCATTTGGTTTCCCTTAAAAATGTATGTCCAGTAATTCCAAGGCCAAACTTCGTTTAGTCCTTCCTGAGACCACAGCGTTCTCCGCTCTGGTTTCTTTTCCAGGATCTCTGTTCCTTAGAAACGATGAAACCGAATGCTTAGTTTCATTTAAAACAGTCACGAAGCTGAATTTCTGTCCCTTGTTAACTACGGTCCCTAGGCTTACAAAATACTTAAACGTATGCTAAGGACAACACACAAACAGCCATTCCGCGAGAGAACTAAGGCGGTGCTTATAGCCAGCCGGCGGTTGCTCCGCGGCGGTTTGTCGATGCGCTGTTCCTCGTAAGGCAGCGGGTAGTGGGCCCTGTCTATAGGCGGGTCTGCTCCTGCGCTGCGGCTGCGGTTCCAGACCGCTTAGGCTGCGGTCGGTGGCTCCGATATCTGCGGGTTTTACCGGCGACACACATCGGCGGAAAACGGCCGATCGCTTCAAATCAGTACCCCACTGTGGGCACGCTCACAGTGTAGCCGATCTCACCGCCCAAACGCACACACTTCTGACGACAGTCTGTTTTCTTCGGTCAAATCGACCGACGTTCTCACATGCTAGATATGGACAGTGAGAAACTGATATGCTTTGTGAAAGAAAGAGAGAGATTGTGGCGCCCAGAAGACGATAAATATCACAATATGTGATTCGGAATCTATGGTCTGATATTACAGTTTATTGTAAACCCCAAGTTAGTTAAATCCTTTACCAAAAATTTTAGGCGTAAATTATAACCTCAAAAAATGTGTTCAATCTGGGATTGTGGCGTATCTTAATGTTATTGTAATGGCTCGCTGATGTTTTTTTGCACTTTGATAATCGCGTATTAGGTGTCCACAAATTATTCTCACTGGTTCTGGTCTCCTTTAAAAAGGTAATGAGTCTGTTCTGAGAAGTGACCTGCAAATGTGGTTCAGGCCTACATGTGCTTCCTCTTTTCAGTGGTTTCTGTGTTCAAAATTATTCTTAATTTCACACTTGTCTTTCACAAGTATATTGAATGACAGTCATTGAAGTTCAATGTACCGTAACTTCATTTCGTTCATCATAATCTAATGTTTCTGAGTGACATAACTGTGTACTTCATGGATTTAAATACTGAAAACTGCAACTATTATGTATTTTTATGCTTATAACAACGCTATTCGAGAATTTCTCTCTCTCTCTTAATGCATTTGTGTACATAAATAAATCGTGACGTTTCTGTGTGTGATTTAATGCAGCTTTTTAACATATGTAGTTTTTTGGGGTTACTGTAATGAGGGAAATCCTAGCGCACACAATAAAATCTTGGCAACTTTTTTACGTACTAAATAGTACGTCTGTCTACACTTCCAGGTATTCTTTGCTGCATTAAACACAAAAATCGTCACACTGGTTTTTGAACAGGTAGCTCTAAGTCACGATTATTATGTTGCATATTCTGAGTAATGGAAGAGGCACAATACCTTTAAGCAGACAGAAAAAAGTTAAGGTTTCTAACATTAGGATCACAAACACACCTCAATGTTTATACTGCCCGATTTTCCGAACTTCGGTAGCTAACATAAAGAGACAACTGCAATGCAAGTGTATCAGCAAAGCACACATTGAAACGTCGTAAAAGTACCGGTCTTCTGTAAACAAATGCAATAGAAGATGCGAATAAATCCTCGACATTCGTTGTGGTAAGCAATAAACGTCCCTAATTGGTGTAGTTTTTCATTACTTAAAGCATGGAGGTTAACTGGTGTATATCTGCACAACTTCAAATAAATTCAGCAAAACGGTAATATTGCTTGTCAATGACACCACGAAATATCACAATATGCAACAGAAATTTCTCCTTTTACCGGTACCTCACATATTCGTAAAGATTGTCTGAGATTAGCAATAACTGGGTCATTGCAGATAGTCCGATTTTTTTGAAGTTGGTAGTCAGTGTGGATTTTGCGCTATCCTCGCTACTTGTTTGCAGACAGGTGTAGCTCAGTCGTCAGTACCTTAGTACTCAGGACCACGCAAGAGCTACGAATGAAGACGTAAGTAAGAAAACACTTTTTGGTCAAATGCAGTTAAACAAGAAAACTAAGATTTGCAGAATTTTTCATATGGATATGTATTTCAATCTAAGATATATGAAAAGCACACTAGGTGTCACCGAGAAAAGCATTTCTGATCGTATATACTGTACCATGTGATGATATTGCTCGCCCTCTCATCTCAATGTTGTCGTACGATACCGTTCGCATCGGACCCGGAATCGTGTGGTCTAATAGTGACATATGTTGCGTGTGAAGTTAGTTACAAACGAAATAGCCAGCCTAGGACAGTTCTATAAACAATAGTTTCGTCATTGTACGTTATTTCAAGAACTAGACAGACGAATTGTAGAAACTTTATGTAATTCCAAAAGACATGAAAATAAATAGCATTGTATATATTAGGCTCAAACAAGTTGTGTTGACCAGGTAATTGTGTTGATTTAATAGTCGAGATTTCAATATTGTGATTCTGTGTGTACATTGACTGATTTTGAGTCTATTTTGAGAATTGCCGAGATATTTGATAGTTCAATGTATGTTAGAAACATGTATGATGTACTCATTAACTAATTATTTGACATTTAACATTGCGCTTTGTTGTCAAACAAAAAGACCGAGATTAAGACTTAAAAAGATATGCGCCATCTAAAATTATTGTATGTATAGTTTTCATTTTATATTGTGAATATTTGTGTGTACATGAAATGTTTCACTTGTGTGTTCATTAATTATAAATTAGCATATTCATTTGTTATGAGCAATACATAATGCAATGTCATTATTGTCAATGTTATATATTTGCCTCACCGCCTTGCGTGCGGGAGTTCGAGTTTTGGCGTTTGTAAAGTGCTCTGGAATCTATGTCAGTCTGTGTTTTAAAATGGAAGTACTATCAGTTAAGTTCAGGTGAATTGTATACGCAAGTTATGAAGTTGTAATGTTTTGCTGGAATAAGAAACAGTTTGATTTGAAATTAAATAAGTGAAAAATTGTACCAACGAGTATTTATTTCTACCACGACGCCCCAGGTGAATAATTTTGCAGCGAGCAGAATCCCCATACATCATAATGTTGAAAAGCTGAGTATCGTATTTGATGTGTTTGAAATTGGTAGAATGACTAAACTGTAATTACTCAATAACCTAGTAACGTTTTAACCACAAACAAGATTAAATATGTCAGATGTAAAAAGGTTGTTTCAATTATGGAATTTAAAGTGAGACTTGTTTGTCTTAATTATAAAATAAATGAGAGAAAAATAAATGTGAAATTAATTACATTCATAAATCACAACCCTGATTTTCCTTTGGTGGGAATGACGAGTCACTCACTGTTTTTGCGTTTCTGTCAAGTCTTCCTTACTCTGCAGGTGACACTCTTTGAACTGTCGTCTGTTTAGTCGGAATAGCTCAAGACCTTATAATGACCTTCCGTAGACCAGACGAGTTCGCCATATATTCGTCACTTTTGCCTGTGGCTCAAACAGGCCTTTCACTGCTGTTATACTCATTTTATCACAATATACAAACACAGTGCGCCTCGGTTGCACAGTGGTAGAGTGCCAGACTACAAATCCAAAGGTCGTGGGTTCGATTCGATCCCCGCCAGGTCCTAGGATTTTTATCTGTCACTTTCCACTTCTTTCACCTCTGGCAGTATTGCTCATGTGAAAAATACCGAGTAGCACCGTGGTTCGGAACCCACGTTAAACTGTAGGTTCCCCTATAAATGGCTGGGTAAGTCAGATGGAAGGTCGGAGGAAGGCAACGGCATACCACCTCCAAACAGGACCATGCCTAGTAAAGCACTGTGGTGTTCAAACCAATCTTCGGATTGTTGACTGCTTTACCTTTTTTATACAAACACAAATTAAAGTAGTTGACTTTTGAAAGAGACTCAGGAACTTAATCGCATCGAGAGGGTTTCAGTTCTTGTAGCCGGCGTTGTATTTGGGGACGCGCCCTGGTGCTGCTGTTCTGAGGTTCATTTCACGTCATACATCGCTGTGGATGAAATGAAGCTAATAATTCCAAATGAACCATACGCAAAGTAGCCAGCGACTACATTTTTCGATGTAAACACATCAAGTTTAATGCAATAGGTTATTTAAAAATTAAGTATCTTAATAAGCATGAGGAATTTTGAGAAAATAGACACGCAGTTGTCAAGTTGGGATATGAAACTACAAGATATGCAAAAACCAAATTTTTCGCGTGTTAGTTTCCTCTAGAAAGCTGGTAGAAGCTGACCTCGGGGAAGATCAGTTTGGGTTCAGGAGGAACGTAGGAACCCGGGAAGCAATACTCACTTTACGTCTTATCTTAGAAAATAGATTAAGGAAAGGCAAACCTACATTTTTAGCTTTTGTAGATTTGGAGAAAGCGTTTGAAAATGTTGACTGGAATACACTCTTTCAAATTCTGAAGTCAGCAGGGATAAAATACAGGGAAAGGAGAGTTATTTACAACTTGTACAAAAACCAGACCGCAGTTATTAGACTTAAAGGGCATGAAAGGGAAGCATCAGTTGGGAAGGGAGTAAGACAGGGTTGTAGCCTTTCTCCGATGTTATTCAATTTGTACATCCAGCAGGCGGTGAAGGAAAGCAAGGAAAAATTTGGAATAGGAATTAAAGTTCAGGGGGAAGAAATAAAAACATTGCGTTTTGCTGATGACATTGTAATTCTGTCAGACAGCAAAGGACCTGGAAGAGCAGTTGAATGGAATGGACAGTGTGTTGAAGAGAGCGTATAAAATGAACATTAACAAGAGCAAAACAAAAATAATGGAATGCGGTCTTAGGAAATCAGGCGATGCTGAAGGAATTAGATTAGGTAGCGAAACAATGAAGGTGGTAGATGAGTTTTGTTACTTGGGTAGTAAAATAACATGCGATGGTTGTAGTACAGAGGATATAAAATGCAGAATGACAATGGGAAGAAAAGCATTTTTGAAAAAGAGAAATTTGCTAACATCGAATATTAATTTAAGGGTAAGGAAGTCTTTTCTGAAGGCATTTGTGTGGAGTGTTGCCTTGTACGGTAGTGAAACATGGACGATAAGCAGTGCGGACAGGAAGAGAATAGAGGCTTATGAAATGTGGTGCTACAGAAGAATGCTGAAGATTAGGTGGGTAGATCGCATAACTAATGAAGAGGTACTGAACAGAATTGGTGAGAAAAGAATTTTTTGGCATACCCTGACTAAAAGAAGGGATCGCTTGGTAGGACACATTGTTAGACATAGAGGAATCGTAAATTTAGCATTGGAGGGAAGTGTGTGGGGTAAAAATCGCAGAGGGAGACCAAGAGACGCGTATAGTAAGCAGATTCAAGTGGACGTGGGTTGCCGTTCTTATGAGGAGATGAAGAGGCTTGCTCAGGATAGAGTAGGGTGGAGAGCTGCATCAAACCAGTCTCCGGACTGAAGACCATAACAACAACAGTTTCCTCTAACTCGACAGACATGTAATAAGGAGTGGAGAAAAAAAACCACGCGCAACCGAAAGTAGTGCTTTTAAATTTTTCAAAGGAAAACAAGAATCTGTAACGAAAGACTAAATATGGGAACTGATGTAGCTTTGCTCCCTTAGCATGCAGCATTTTTTACAGCAAGGAAATCCTCTCCCGTGTCGCCGACCAGAGCGGCGTCTGGGTAAACGGCAGCGGCTCACGTCGTGCTGCAGCCTCGCCACCGTCCGGGGGGGGGGGGGGGGGGGGCAGAGACGCAGTGGCAAGTGGCAGCTAACGGACGCGCCTTGGACAACACACCTTGAAGCGCGGCGCACGGCGACTGCTTGTGAAGGCCGCACAGTAGCAATGTTGTCGCCAGTGCGGCTACGGTGGTTTAGGGCGCACAACTGCTGAGGTCATTAGCGCCCAGACAAGAACAGAGATTCGCTAGATCTCAAAAAATTTCTAACTACCAGATAGAGTATTAAAAGAAGGCTAAGAACGAAAGATAAAAACAAAAGGGGTTAAATATCTTTTGATAGATTGGCCAAGTTGATAAAACGCAATACTCGAGCAGCGGCTCGTGTGTCATCAGTAAAAGTTCCTCCAGAGTAGTCGGAAAGTGAAGGGCTAAACGAAGATGATTAAAATTGGGACAAGACAGTAAAAACATGTCGCACCGTCAGCAATTCACCGCAGGAGCACAGCGGTGCAGGGTCGGCGGTTAGCAAATGACGGTGGCTGAAACGGCAGTGACCGGTCCGCAACCGGGCCAGGATGACCTCTCGCCGAGAGGGGCGTGAGGAGGTCCTCCAAGCGGTCGGGATCGGTTTTACAGTTCTCAATTTATTGTCCGTAAGTGAAAACCGTGCACTGTGCCAGGACGACACAATACTCCGGCGAAGAGCCCGTTGAACATCGTCCGATAGGACGCAAAAGGTAGCCTTGGCTGCTATGTCGGCGGTCTCATTCCCGGGCACACCCACGTCGCCAGGGACCCACAGGACAGAAACGTGAGAGCTGTCAACTGCTAGCAACTGGAGGGAGCGTTGGATCTGATACACAAGAGGATGGTTCGAGAAAGGGTCCTTAAGACTCTGTAGGACACTAAGGGAGTCCGAACATATGACATAAAAGGGTTGGCGGCGCTACGGTGGTTTGAGGCGACGGCAGGTTATGGACGGTCGCGTGGCAGAGTAACTGACGCTCTACTGTAACGTCGCCCATTGAGTTCGGGGCCCGACGCTGCCTGGGAGACCAGGCCTGGCGACTGGCCGTGCCTAGAGCTGGCTGACTGGCCGGCCGCGGGGCAGTGGCCGGCCAGTCAGCTGGCGGTTGTGGCGGCGGCCTCTGTGTGGCGTACGCACGACCGGTTGCGAGGCCTCTGCAAGGTGCTACGACTGGTGATATTTTCAAAAATATCTGCTATCCGTTCTATCGATATTTTAAAAAATATTAATATCGGATCGATATATAGCGTAGAAAAATATCGAGTTGTTGTTCTTGTTGTGGTCTTCAGTCCGGAGGCTGGTTTGATGCAGCTCTCCACAATACCCTATCCTGAGCAAGCCTCTTCAACTACACATAAGAACGGCAACCTACATCTGTCTGAATCTGCTTACTGTATCCATCTCTTGGTCTTCCTCTGCGGATTTTACCCCACACACTTCCCTCCAACGCTAAATTCACAATTCTTTGATGTCTAAGAATGTGCCCTACCAGTCTATCCCTCCTTTTAGTCAAGGTATGGCAGAAATTTCTCCCCAATTCTGTTCAATACCTCCTTATTACTTACGCGATCCACTCACCTAATCTTGAGCATTCTTCTGTACCGCCACATTTCAAAAGCCTCTATTCTCTTCCTGTCCGCACTTTTTATCGTCTATGTTTCACTCCCATACAAGGCAACCCCCATACATGCCTTCGGAAAAGACTTCCTTAGGCTTGAATCAATATTCCATGTTAACAAATTTCTCTTTTTCAAGAACGCTTTTCTACCCATTGCCATTCTGCATTTTATATCCTCTGTACTGCGACCATCATTTGTTATTTTACTGCCCAAGTAACAAAACTCATCTACCTCCTTTATTGTTTCGTTACCTAATCTAATTCCTTCAGCATCACCTGATTTTCTTAGACTGCACTCCTTTACCCTAGTTTTGCTCTAGTTAATGTTCATCTTATATGCACCTTTCAGCACACTGGCCATTCCATTCAATTGCTCTTGCAGGTCCTTTGCTGTATCTGACAGAATTACTATGTCGTCGGCAAAACGCAATGTTTTTAATTCTTCACCCTGAACTTTAATTCCTTCACCAAATTTCTCCTTGCTTTCCTTTATAGCTTGTTCAATGTACAAATTGAATAACATTGGAGTAAGGCTATAACCCTGTCTTACTCCCTTTCCAACCACTGCACCCCTTTCATGCCCTTCAACTCTGACAACCGCTGTCTGGTTTTTGTACAAGTTATAATATCGATATATCGGAAGTAAAATATTGAAAAATAGGGCTACAAAAACATAGACTGCACAATGTAGATGTATTACTGGTTGTAGAGCTGCATATTTAAATATTGATTAAGAATTACATATTCCCCTCACAGCATGAATAAGGGACGCATTTAACGAGATGCAGACGAAAAGCTCGTATTACAGTTGTTTTTGGTGGAATGTGTGTGTAATTAACAACTATGTACACTGTTTGACAAGAAACATGGCGACATGGGACAATAGAGGAGGCCGCTAAGTCCGGCTATCTGCACACTGTGGCAACACTGTAGAGTTCGGCGGTTCGTGCAGGAAGTCTTGTATTCAGTGAGCAGAGGTCAGGGCAGCGACGTCCGTGGTGTCGCGATAAGGCGCCAACTGCCAACTGCCAGTGTTGCTGATCAAACCACTCGTTGACAAAAAAGTTTTAATTCAAGTCCCTCACGAAAGCTGATGCTACGAGTGTAAGGAGCATATGCGTCACGTATTTCACTTTTGATGCATTGGTAATAACATCGCCGCCTCTGGCCGCAGCACTTGGCAGAGCTCTCCGCGGCCCATATACCTCGCCGGCAGCAGCGGTGGCGGCGCTACACAGCGCTGCCTCGCCCTCTGCCCACAGCGCCTGCCGCCGCTCATCGCCCTGCATCTGTAAAATGCTGTAGTGCTGCTCAGTGGTGATCCACAAAAAAGGTTGCAAATTCTATTTCACACTCGGCATCAACGAAGCAGACCACCCGCTTTCGAATCATGTGTATTTTATTTTACTAATCTATATCTATAAATGTGAATGTCTGTTCGCTGTACACTTATCACGTCCAAACGACAAGACGCAGGGACTTGAATATTTTTACAGTTACTAATTTATACCTGAGAAAAGTTTTAGGCATGATTTTATAGCGATCTCATAGATACTTAGTAATTTGAAGAATATAACGCGAAATGCAGAACAATATTTAGTCTTTGAAAATTATACTTACTCTATGAAAATGGTTTTATTGGTTGCATTGTTGCTTGAGGGTTGATAATGATAAAAAGGTGGATTATATTGCGATGGAAAGTTATTGGTTTATATAAAATGCTACGTGTGTGTGTGTGTGTGTGTGTGTGTGTGTGTGTGTGAATATTTCGCTCTGCAGCGAAAACTACAGAACGCAAACGAATTGTCTGTGTGTAATTATTGTCCTAAATCTCCCGTTGTACACCATAGCAGGTCCATGCCGATAGCTATAGGGGGTGGAAGATATGGTGGTTGAAAGTCGTCAAATTATAAAACAATTCGGACTGAAGGCCAGCGATGACTTTGCGGCTCTATAGCAAGGAGGTTACATACAGCGAAACGTGATGACACAGACCTTTGGTCTATGCATGCTACAATGTCTTCAGCTCTTTCTCTGTAAGGCTACGTATACGAATAAGGAAATATAAGAATATATAAAGCAGTAAAAAAGAAATTACTTTTGATACATCTCTTAGAAATATCGATTTGACGTTTCGCGCATTACGTCAAGTGATCCATCTGTGATATTATTACAATCATTATTGTTGAATTTCGTGATTGGATTCTTCGAAACGAGTGCATTTTTACCTGTGATTTCTTACATATTCTCTGATAAATGTAACGTGTTTTTAGAAAATAAAAAAAGTAATGGAAAGAGAGAGTGGATAGGAAAAGTACTGACTCAAGGTTCGAATAAATAAATAAATAAATGCCCGGGCAACGCCGGGTTTTCAGCTAGTACACAATACATTAGAGGGGTAAAAAATGTCTAGTCGTTGATCCAACGAAATAGCAGTCTCCGATAGTTAACACTGTTACTTGTGGTTTAGATCTCATTCCTTTTCCTTTCAGAAAAGCCCTTCCTGTAATCTGACATTGTCATCAGTTCGAATGTTTTCTGACTGTAATGTTTTAGTATCGTTTCTTTTGATTCCTTACGGTAAATGTATGCGATAAAGTATGTGAATACCTTTCAGTGCACGCTCTAAAGCAACACAGGCACTATTCAAGGCCAGTGTCTTCCTGTCTCCTTTTTACAGTAGATTTTTCGCGTGAGGGACCTATATTAATCATTACGTTTACTTCCTCCACACGTATTCCCCTGGCACGTGGGTCCTAAGGGAGTAATAAAAAATTACACTCCTGTAGATGGAAGTCAATTCCAATTCCTTCAAAGGCGTTTTTTGTGGTGAAGCAAAGTAAATATCTATGACCATTTCTCTAATTTAGAGTCTACCTTTCGGAAAGACGTTTCGAGTAAAGGTTTTCTTCTGATTTCGGTAGAGTATCTTCTTGCAATTTGCATCGTATAAAACAGAACAAAACAGAGTACCATCCCCAACCGTATTGTCTCCCGACGGGATTGGAACCACGCTTACAGCCGAAGACACACAGACAACGAGACGCCGCCCCTAGTTCCTGAGGAAGGTTTACATTCTTTTTAAGGTACTGAAACTGCGGTCTGCTTATGCTGTTAAAATTGGTGTAGTTAGCGCAATTGTTAATGTTTTGTGTACTTCAAAAGAATGTGGCAAATAAACGAGAAAGTATTACCCAAATTGGCTTGGAAATGTTCACTAAAAGAAACAATGATTTCGAAGCTGCTACATACATGACAGTTTTGAAATCTTTGTTTCAGTGGTTGGTCATAATACAACACACTGCTTTGTCATCTGCTGTCACATTAAGTTCACTGCTACATATGGAACGTTTTCTTGGAGGAGCAATACACTCATCAGAAACTCGGAACCGATGAATATTCTCTCTTATTTCAGATACAGCACACTCAAAACGCGGTAATGCATTGGCTATGTTAACGACATTTGCACTCTGCATGTGAACTGTGTTATAGGAAATAACTTGTTTCATAATATCATAGGAAAAATTTAGGAAGAACAAAAATTGTGGCTTGTGGAGTAAATTTCTGAAGGCAAATGCTTCTCTTATTGTAACATCACCCCAGGAATCCTCTTCCTCACTCTTTACAAAACATTCCAATAAGTGCAATTTGATTTCTTTGGCAGTATTTAAAATGCGGGACTGGAAGTTCCATCTAGTTGAAGAGACTGAAGGAATTCTCTTGTTGCAAACTGTCTGTAACAAATCACTTCCTTGGGAGATGAAGAAAACGTAAAACCAGTAGGGCACTAGACGTAGGTGCTACGGGCTGGGGGTTGCGGCCCTAAAAGTCGTCATGCCAAATAAGCGAGGCAGTTGCTCGCCGGCACGACCGCTAGCTGAGTGGCTGGCCGCTACGAGGCAGTGGGCAGTGCCCCAGCGGCCGGCCAGTCGGCTAGCGGTCGCGCCGGCGAGCAACTGCCTCGCTTACGTGGCATGACGTCTGCGCTGCGGCCTGTCTTTCTCGTGGGCCTCGTGTCAACACCACCTAGAGAGGAAGAGAAGGCCGCGGCGCTCTCTTGTGACGTCAGCCAGAGTAGGTTGCGCGCGCACAGCTGACTGGGTACCCGCTGGGGCACGGCACACTATGCCGAAGCAGCGAGCCAGTCAGCTGCGCGCGCAACCTAGTCTGCCTGACGTCACACGAGAGCGCCGCGGACTTCTCTCTACGTGGGGACAGGGAAACGGCTCTGTGACGTCACTGCGACTGCAGGGGGAGTGCGAAGCGATGCGGCGAGAGGCGAGTGCATACCTGCCAACCTTCAAAATGTAAAAATCAGGAGATCCAGTTTAGAAAATCGGGGGATTCTTCAAAAAATCAGGAGATACGTTCTATCAAAAAAAAAAAAAAACTGCAGCGCACTTTACTATAAACCTTAAGATAACTGATTTCAGTCTTTTCCTATCATCTCTTAACGCTACATAATGGCTAAAAAAACTTGCGTTAACCCAATTGTTGATTAAATCCTTGTATTTTGTAGCCAGTCCAAGTAAAGTATTTGATTATTTTGATCAAAACAAGAAAGTTCACAACAGTATATTTGTGTTATACTGCTACCTGGGAACATGTTGTGACCCACATACAGTCACCGTATTTAATTGGTAAACAGTACTCTATAATAAACACTGTAAATAAGCAATCTACATGTATGACATGATCACTTTCACTTTTTCCAGTAATTTCAGTCTTTTATTGTTACTCACACATTTTTCATTTTCTCTGCACGTATTTTGGTACATTGCTTTTTTCACCATGTGATGTGGAAATATCACATCGAGAAAGAGTACAAAATAGAAAACAATGTTCCGAAAACTGCTTAAAAATGGATTACTTGCCATACAGGAACACATACCACCGACTTGAAATCCCGTAATCACGTGAAATGGCTGTTTACACGAAATTTGCCTTTCCGCAATTCGCGTATGAAACTGATGCCCCTAACTATCCAGTCAAAAGGTTACCAGCGATTAAAAAACCACTGAAGTAATTTCACTTTCGTGCACTGACAAAACATCACATTCAAAAACAGCACTACATTGAAACATTACATATGTATTTGCAAATACGAGGAAAAAGCAGAAACAATCATTATATAAGTCAATCGCAACTCCTAATTTCTATGAATTTCGGTATGTATTTATTTTGAACTGATAAATGAACACAGGACTTCTGACCATTGGCGGAAAATCGAATTTTGGGTTTCAGGACAAAAGCTAAAAATTGGGAGAAATAATGGCAAAATCAGGATGCGGGAGAAAAAGCGAAAAATCAGGAGACTTCCGCCTAAATCGGGAGAGTTGGCAGGTATGCAAGTGAAACCACCTGATCGCGCCATTGTCGAGGGGATATTGTTTGATGCAATACTGCAGAAAAACATCACAAATGCTCTGGTGGGGCCGGCCGCCGTGAGCCGCCCCTGGACTGTGGAGAGCGACTGTTAGCCATGTGTATCCAAGATGTATTTGATTTTATCAACAACTACTTTGCTACAAAGAAGTTTTGCGATTGTCAGTGACAAAGGTATTTTAAGTTATTAAGTTTATTATTATTATTTATTATTATTAGTTTACATTTTTGTGAATTTGTAAGTGTACAGACAGCATCTTCGCAGTTGGAGAAACGACAGATATTTTATCAAACTTTGTGCAAACCTTTTGGAACTGAAAGTAAATAACGGCTTTGAACAGGCTCCCTTCTCATTGCTACGGAGGCTGTCCTGCTTGTCTACGATTTCTATAATTATGTAAATAATACTCCCTTCACACACGTCGTTCCGTAATATACAGGTGTGGTGTCGCACAAGTCTAAAGTGCGCGCCACCTACTTTCGCCGCGCGCCACCATGCACGCACGGCGCGGCGTTCTTACGACGTCAGCCACGAGCGTCCTCTGCCACAACTCCGCTCGTGGCCACCACTGAATGACATCGTTCACTTGGGACTGAGATAGGAACCACCTAACACTTCGGAATCAGATAGGCACCAGTGAAGACTTGGCTATCGGATAGGCACTAGGCAGGCTCTAGCTCAACTATGTATCAGCATTCTGCAGTACTGAGCCATGTAAAAGTTAAGTATTACTAAGTCTCTAAGAAATATTTATCTCGTTCTAACTTACTCCAGTGTTGCTAGTTTCTGCTGTCCCACTGGCTGGTCACCTCCTACCTGCACAAGCGTGCATCCTTTATTCCTGTATAGGTCTTTCTACTCGGCCACTGACACCTAAGACGGAAACGAGACACAAAAGTGGCGACGAGAATGGGATACAAAAACAGGTATGTCCAATAACAAAAATAGTCATTTATCGAGACAAGATCTCAGACTGTACGGTGTCTAAACTCACTTTTTTCTCGCAGAATAGTTTTCTTAAAATGGAATGACGAGTATTTCTTAACCGCCTCCAAGTCTGTTTGGCGCCGGAATGAAACCAATAGTACGAGATTGTAATGAGATATTGGTGTGCTCTGTTTTCCATACGCAGTCTACTCATTTTGTTTTTACCTCTCTGATTTAATATACGACGGTTGGAACTTTAATAGTGGCAACACTGCTGCGGAGACAATATGCAATGGAACCTATTATTGTCCCCGATGGCACACGATGTTTACATTGAAACACGTCCACTGAATGTGTCATCGTGTTCCATTTTGATTCATTCATTAACCCTAAGTGTTTCTGCATCATTAATGCTATCTGTGTGTTAATTATTTTATTCTTTTTATTATTGATCAATGCTCGATGTTTCTATGTTTCCACCCATGTGATTCAACTTTTGTGTTCATACGAGTGTGGAAGGTTGCTCTTGATATTGACTGACTGCCATGCAATTGCTTACAGTCGCCGCTCCCGCTCTAGACCTCGTTTTGCTGTAGTTAAGAACGCAGGGCTTCGTTTGTCGTGTGCGCTGGCGTCTGCTGCCTGGCAAGAGAAAAGCTTACTTGGCAAGATGGCGAGGTGGCCATGTTCTTAGAGTCGTACCATCCTAATCTTAGACGAAATAGGTGACAGGAGACCTCTCTGGGAGCGGATGTCGACGGAATTGTCTTCGTCAGATAGCAAGGGTTGGTGGACTGGAGACTCTGAACGCACTCGTTTATAGCGCGCTCTACATCCGGTGTGTAGTGGGGGAAGGCCTGTCAGGGGAACTCTTGCTGCGTCCGTGGAAGTAAGTAATGCTGAGGGGAAGGCATTGCTTTTTTGTGATCAGACAGTCTTGGTTTTTCAGTGATAGTTCTCTTGAGTAATTCTTTCACTAGGCGAGGCAAAGTGTTTCTTAATTTACAGAACTGGAGTAACATAGTGTGAATTGAGTATTTGCATTTTCATTCCAGTGATGATTTTGTGTTCAGATTTTGTTAAGTTAGAATACACGTGGGTGGCCTACAGCTTTTGTGTAAACTTAGTATGTTTGAATTTTCTTGTTGTTGTTATTAACTAACATTTACACATCACATCTGTACCCGTGAGTATGCTAAATATTATCTCAGATTTTCTAGTCTGATTCCGTCTTTCCTATCTTGTATGATCGATTGCAGCACATGCTTTTGTAATGGTCTTTACTTCGGCCTTCAGCCACGTTTTTATTAATACTAGTTTACTTCTATACGAATTCTCATATGTGCTTTACTTGCTCATTCTAAATTAATTTCTGGTTGTAAATGCTACAAAAATTCGGCATGGTCACAGACCACGTGGTACTTAAGAATAGTGAGCCGCTGCCTCCCTGAACATGAGTTCGTTTTATGTACAGTGTTCTTAAATTTGTGATCGAGACACCCGCCATCTTGTCAAAACGCCGCCGACGCTTCGTTTCACTGCTCTCTCTAATTAGAGGCAGACTAAGGGGGGGGGACCGCCCCAGGCATCTGGTCTTGGGGGGCATCCAAATACCTCGAAAGCAATAATTTCCTTTATTTTTTTAGCGCATTTGGCATCTCATTCTGCAGGAGCCTCCAAATATCGAAAGTTACTGTTTTACAGTAATATATTGCCAAGTTGACTGAGGGGGGGGGGGCCTCATTTTGTTTCGTCACTGTCCCGGGCCTCCAACAGCCTTAGTCCGCCACAAGTGTTTTAATGTGTCACAAGCATTATGCGTGTGTCTGTGAGTGAATGAATGAATGTGGTTTCCTTTATCCACTGTGTATTAGCATGCGAGGAAATTTGCAATCTCCATATTTATAAACCATTTTAGTACGGGCAGTAATTTTATGATTTAATTCATTTTTGTACAAGGTCTGTGCTTCATTTGGTCTCCCAACATTTATTTGCTTGTTCATTTTACTGAATAGATTATGATTTTAAAGTATCAAACCTCTGCTTTATAATTTCATATTCTCCGTCCCATGTTTAATCATCTGTTCATTTATTTCCTAACATTAATTTTGTTTTTGTTAAAACGTTAGCTGCTCCCTTAAGGAGTAAGCAGTTAGATAAATTTCCGTTGCGCAAGTACTGCGGCCACTCGTAAAGTAATTTAGGAGCAGTGAGCGTTTTAACTTACATTTGCAGATCTAAACAACCCGAGATGTTACACAGAAAATTTAACAAGGTACTTTCAACGTGCCTCTCTCACCTCCGAGCAGCTGGACTCGCGCAGCCCGCGTCACATCACCAGCGTGCGAGGGAAAAACAGCCACTTAGGAGCGAGCGATCTAACAATGTCGCTATGCTTTCGAAACAGGTTCAACGGAGTTGGATCGAGATTGAATGTGCCAGAGGTCGTACAGCACGACAGTGTCATCGAGGTCTTCAAGAGATGTGCGGGGAATTGGCATTGCCGTACAGAACAGTGGCACGTCTCGTAAAAGCCTTCAATGAAGGTCGGGAAACTGTCACAGACATGCATCTGGGAGGCCGTCGTAGTGTCTCTGAGAAGTGCATACTGTTGCCGCGTTAGTGGACAGTAATCGACGTCAGACGATTCGTGAGCTCGCTCAAGCATCCCGATTAGCGAATACGACTGTGCTTCGCGTCCTGAAGGAACGCCTGAGGAAGGGAAAAATTCCATCACCATGGGTTCCGCACGAATTGACGGAAATTGCTTGCAACTGGATGCATTACGACGCTGCTCAGACGTACTTGGAGCGCCGTGTCGAAACGCTGGATGAGACAAGGGCCACACCGTACGAACCAAACCTGAAACGCTAATCCAACGAATGGCGTCATTATGGGTCGCCACGAAAGAAGAAATTGCGTCCGAGTTCCAGTATGGTGAAAGGTACGGCGAGTCTCGTGTTCAACAGTGACGGTGTTATCTTAACGCATTACGTTCCTCCCATGCAGACCGTCAGTGCACAGTATCACTGTTCGTTTTTGGACCATCTTTGCGAAGAAGCGGCAACACTTTCTGCAGAACTCACCAATCATCTTGCAAGACAATGCGCGGACACATACAGCGCAAGCTGTGGCTGCTCTGTTCGGTCGATGGGACTGGGGAGTACTCTACCAACCACCATATTCCCTGGGCCACCTCGTGGCATTCGCTGCACAGCTGTTCCAGTGATTCGACAGGCAGTAGACCGTTCCATTGGCACCGTCAACAAAACAGGCTCTGCTAATGATATACAACGCCTTCAACGTCGCTGGCAACGGGTTCTACCAGCACCCCCTATAGCAGAAAGCCTGCCTACGACGTCACAACATGGCGGCGGTGAGAGGCTTAGAGTCCTGTGAAACATTGTAAACATTACAATGGACGCTGTTTATAGGGCATTCTTTCGTTCAGGAGTGTATTTATTACATAAATTGGTGTTGTGTACGGTGTGATCGCTACGCTGGACGATTTGTGGGTGTGAAAACAACCTGTGATCTCTTTTTTACTGACAAAATGCCGTTTCGCTGTTCTGTGCCGAAATGTAGAGGAAATTACGACTGTGGCCCATAAGTTACCGTCTTTAAACGTCCGGAGAAGATTGAGCTGATGGGGGTGGTTACGTAAATAAAATGAATCGCAATATCCAACGGTAAACAGTCATGACTTAAAACTCTATTATAAGGTTAACCAAAAACGAAAACTTACTCATTAACTTTAAGAAGGAGACAAGTTATCCTGGGAATTCTTGATATCCATGTCTTCTTCTCCGGACGTTTAAAGACAGCAATGTGGGCCACAATCGTAATTTCCTCTACATTTCGGCACAGAACAGCGAAACGGCATTTTGTCAGTAAAAAAGAGATCACACGTTGTTCTCACACACAAATCGTCCAGCATAGCGAGACACACCGCACACAACACCAATTTACGTAATAAATACAGCCCTGAACGAAAGAATGCAGTATAAACAGCGTGCATTGCTGATGTTTACAATCTTTCAGAGGACTCTAAGCCTCTCACCGCCGCCATGTTGTGACGTCGCGCGCAGGCTTGCTTCTGTAGGGGGCGCTGGTTCTACACAAGGCTGGTGACTACTCTGAAGGACAGCAACAGGTGCAAATATCTAACTGCTTTTTATCAGTTGTCAATAAATAGTTGCCACTATTGATGTTTCAATTCTCACAGTTTTTACGTGCGGTAATTAAATGCTGCAATGTAATTTTAACAAATAATGTAATTAAAATCAACGCTTCATCTAACTCAAATATTAAATTGCAGAAGTTAAAAAGCGGAATTTTTAAACCGAGTAAATTTCCTTAAATGGAATGGTAAGTGTGACAGCAAATGGAGCAGCGTCTCCGATTTCCGACGAATAAAAAGTTGGAAAGTACCCAACCCGACAATTGGAAGGTTTTGTACCGAAAGAATGGCCGTTTTTCGTGGCATTCTCACGAACAACAGGTGTTGTTTTTAAGCGGTATAAGGCCCACCTGAGCAGAGGTCTGGACACCGGCTGGTCCTGCAGACTGCCAGCACGTTACTATGGCGCACGGTCTCTCCGCTATTTTGGACACCTCGCGCCACTGCACCTCCTCGGACGACTTCCCGGGTGGAAAAACCTCGCGACTTTTCTCCAGCCCTGACTTCATCGTCAGGACGGCCTCACGTTTGCAGCAGCCCGGCAGAGGGTCGCCTCCAGCACTGAGCGACCACTCTCCAGGGCTGCGGCGCTCGTCTGCCCAAGCTGACGAGGAACTGCGTGGCCGGACTTTTCCGGAAAGTCGCGACTCCCTTCAATCGTAGACACGGAAGTTTGATAGCTGCCACTTCCCACAATGATTTTAGATACAAGAAAGGAACGTTATTTTTGCATTCTGCCTAATATGACGAAGCCTTCCAGCTCTAAGAATTCCGATTCTAATACTGAATCCCCACGACTTAACCAATTTTTCTTCTTCTGTCACGGCAGCATACGTTGTGATCTTCAGTCCGCAGACTGGTTTGATGCAGCTCTCCACGCTACCCTGTCCTGTGCAAGTCTCTTCATCTCAGAAGAGGTTCGGCAACCTTCATCCTTTTGAATCTGCTTACTGTATTCGTCCCTCGGTCTCCCTCTACGATTATTACCCTACACACTTCCTTCTAATGCTAAGCTGACAATTCCTTGATGTCTCAGAATGTGACCAACCAATCTATCCCTAGTCAGTATATGCCAGAAACTCCTTTTCTCCCCGATTCACTTAAGCACCTCCACATTAGTCACGTGATCTACCCAGCTAATTTTCATCACTGGTCTGTAGCACCGCATTTCAAAAGCTTCCTTTTCATCTGAACCCCTTATCGTCCACGTTTCACTCCCACACAATGGTGCACTCCAGACAAATGCTTTAAGAGAGGACTTCCTAACATTTAAATTAATAATGGATGTTAACAAGTTTCGCTTCTTTAGAAACGCTTTTCTTCCCATAGCCATTCTGCATTTTTTTATCTTCTCTACTTCAGCCATCAGAAGTTATTTTGCTACCCAAATAACAAAACTCATCTACTTTTATTGTCTCATAACCTAACCTAATTCCTTCAGCATCGCCCGATCTTCTGACATTACATTCCATTACTCTCGTTTTGTTAATGTTCATCTTATATCTTCCTTTCAAGACTATGTCCGTTCCATTCAATTGCTCTTCCAGATCCTTTGCAGTCTCTATGTTACTATGTTATACGCAAACCGCAAAGTTTTCATTTCTTCTCCAACTTCAATTCCCTCTCCAAATTTCTTCTTGCATTCCTTCACAGCTTGCTCAAGGTACAGATTGAACAACATTGGCGAAAGGATGCAACCCTGTTTTCTCCATTCCCAACCTCTGCGTTTGCCCTTCGACACTAATAACTACTGTCTGGTTTTTTGTATAGGTTGAATGTAACTCTTCGCTCCCTACATTTCACCTCTGCTGCCTTCACAAAATGGAACAGTGTATTCCAGTCGACATTGTAAAAGCTTTCTCCAAATCTACAAACGCTAAAAACATAGGTTTGCCCTTCGTTAGCGTACCTTCTGAGATAAGTCGTAATGTGAGTATTGCATTTCGTGTTCCTACATTTATCTTAAATCCAAACCGATCTTCCTTGAGGTTGGATTCCACACGTTTTTCCCATTCATCTGTAAATAATTCGTATTAGTATTTTGCAACCATGACTTATTAAACTGATAGTTCTGTAATTTTTCACACTTCTCTACACTTGCTTTCTTTGGAATTACGATATGCTTCTTGAAGTCGGAGGGTATTTCCCCCGTCTCGTAAATCTTGCAAAACATGTGGAACATTTTTTTTCACCAGTGGCTCTCCTAACGACATCAGCAGTTCAGACGGAATATCATCTACTCAAGGGGCCTTGCTTCGACTCAAATCCTTCAGCGCTCTGTCAAATCCTTCTTGCAGTATCATATCTCCTCTCTCATCTTCATCCACTTCGTATTCCATTTCTAGAATACTGCCTTCCAGTGTATTTCCTTTGCATAGGCCCTCTATATATTCCTTCCACAGTTCAGCCTTCCCCTCTTTGCTTAGTACTGATTTTCCATCTGAGTTCTCGATATTCATACAGCTGTTTTCTTGTCTCCAAATATCTCTTACTTTTCCTGTAGGCGGTATCTCTCTTTCCCCTAGTTATGCATTCTTCTACGGTTCTGCATTTGTCCTCTAGCCAGTCCTGCTTGGCCAATCTGCACTTCCAGACAATCTCATTTTTCAGACGTTTGTACTCCCTTTTTCCTGTTTCACTTGCTGAATTTTTATATTTTCTCCTCTCCTCAATTAAGTTCAGAATATCCTGTGTTATCCAGGGATTTCTATTAGGCCTTGACCTTCTGCCTACATGATCCTCTGCTGCCTTCACTATCCTATCTCTCAGAACTACCATTCTTCTACTGAATTACTCTCACCCGTTTCAGCCAATCCTTGCGAAATACTCCCTCTGAAAGTCTACCACCTCTGGTTCCTTCAATTTGTCCAGGTTCCATCTCCTAACTTTTCTACCTTTCTGCAGTCTCTTAAGTTTTAATCTGCAGTTCATAACCAATAAGTTATGGTCAGAGTCTATATCTGCCCCTGCATATGTCTTACAGTTTAGAACCTGGTTTCTAAATCTATTCATTACCATTATAAAGTCAATCTGGTACCTTCCAGTGTCTCCTGGTCTCTACCACGTATACAGCCTTCTTTCATGATGATTAAACTAAGTGTTGGTGATCATTAAATTGTGCTCTGTACAAAATTCTACCAAGCGATCTCCGCTTTCAATTCTTTTTCCCAGTCCTTATTCACCTACTACATTTCCTTCTCTTCCCTTTCCTACTACCGAGTTCCAGTCCCCCATCACAGGTTTTCGTCTCCCTTAACTGTCTGAATGATTTCTTTTCTCTCCTCATACTTTTTTTCAATATCCTCATCATCGGCAGTGCTAGTTGGCATATAAACTTGCACTACTATGGTCGGTGTTGGCTTCGTGTTTATCTCTACTACGATAATGCGTTCACTATGCGGTTCGTAGTAACTTACCAGCATTCCTGTTTTCTTATTTATGACCAGACCTACTCCTGCGTTACCACCAACTGATTTTGTATTTATAACCCTGTACTCACCTGACCAGAAATCCTATTCATCCTGCCACCGAACTCCACTAATCCTTACCATATCTAACTTTAACCTATCCATTTCTCTTTTCAAATTTTCTGGCTTACCTACGCGATTAAGTGTTAGAACATTCCACACTCCGACCGATAGAATGCCTGTTTTGTTTTTCTTGATGACATCCTCCTGAGTAGTCCCCGCCCGGAGATCCGTATGGGGGACTGTTTTACCTCCGGAATATTTTACCCAAGAAGATGCCATCATATATTCATACAGTAGAGCTGCATGTCCTCGGGAGAAGTAACGGCTGTAGTTTCCCCTTGCTTTCAACCGTTCACAATAACTGCATGGCAAAGCCACATTAGCTGATGTTACAAGGCCAGCTCAGTCAATCATCCAGACTGTTGCCCCTGTAACTACTGGAAATGCTGCTGCCCCTCTTCAAGCACCACACGTTTGTCTGGCCTCTCCAGAGACCCCTCCACTGTGTTTCCACGTATGGTACGGCTCTCTCGTGGGCAGCATACGGTGCCGTTATTTCAGTCTGTAGCCAAACAGCGGGGCCTAGCGTCGGGTGAGGAGACGCTTGTAGTGTGCCGAGCTGAAGTGAAGTGAAGGTGAAGGTGGGGTCTGCAGGAGGGGGGGGGGACTCACGTCCGGCCGCGGCCTCGTTTCATCACAAACGTCACTCCAGAGGGAATGACGAAGAAAGGCAGACAGACAAGCGTATTTTGAAGAAAGAAACAAAGCCCAACACATAACAGCAAAATCCAAGCAGCAATCACGTGAAAACTTTGGAAATAAATTGCAAACTTTGGGCCGAGCCGCTAGAAAAGCTTTCTATGGTGTAATTAAAAGTCTTCGAAAGGGAGAGAAGACGGAATTGACAAGTGTTCTGGACAATCAGGAAAACTGCTAGTGCATCCAGTGGATGCCTTTGACAGGTAGGGAAAATAGTCCCAATAATTGCTCAATATGGTGAAAACTGAGTATGTTGTTTTTAGTGGCCATTTGAGCAGCAGCTGAATACTATGTATTTTCACTGCAGTATCGTTTTAAAGAAAACGCCTTTTGCTACTGCGACGGAAGGGTTTTATTTTTGCACTTCACCCATACACGTTTCGTCTCTTTCACAAGGCATCATCAGTGAGTGTCCTGAAATATTTACATGTTTACACATCTAGGTTAGGATTTTTACATAGGTACAAAACATTTCGTTTCTGAATCAAAACAGTTCAGTTTTTTTCCTTTTCTTTTTGGTAGAAAATGGTGTAGTTTCAGAACTTGCTACGCCGAAAAATTTGGCAACACAAAAACTACAGATGACAATGTTATGGCAGTAGATCCAGTGCAACTATGAAAATGCCAAGGTTTTTGGAAAATGGTGGAAGTTTTCACCTGGTTGCCAGAAAGAGGGAGACATGGAGTAGCAAGTGCTGTAAGTGCACCATTTTATACCAAAAACGAACTGATCTGAACCAGAAACAAAATGTTCCGTACATATGCAAAAATCATAACCTAGATGTGTAAACGAACATTTCAGGACACCGACTGATGATGCCTTGTGAAAAGTCGAAACGCGTACGGAAGAAATGGAAAAATAAAAACCCTTCAGTTGCAGTAGCAAAAGGAGTTTTCTTAAAAAAAATCGCAGTGACGTGTTTTACGGCCCACTTTTGATTTGTAGTTTAAGTTTTTGCAAACATTTCGGACAAAAATAATAATGTAAATAATAAATTAATAAGAGTGTCTGAAATGCTTATAGGAAAAAAATTAGGTAGTGGTGGGTTTCGAACCCCCGACCTTTCGCGTCACAGTCCAGCCCTTTCCCACTACACTACGGCTATAAATCAAAACAGGAGCTCTTTAATCTTATACTATTGATGGCCGTTGTTAACTGATGTTAATATGGCATTTGTAGACGTTAGATTATCATTGATCGTACGAAGAACGATGTGTGTGTGTTAATTCCTCAGTGTGCCGTTGCTTTGAAATGACAACGTGTAATTTACAATAAGAAAATCATCAAATACGCGAGGAATGTCATGTGACATCTCCGAACGGCTGGTTTACGTTAATTCAATGGAGGGTGTCAAATGTCCGTTATTTTTGCAAATATGTATCAAACGATACGAGATATGAAAAAACATAAGGGAGCTAAGTTGTAGAGAATTTTCTCCTCTACCAATTGGGCTATTCAATTTTCGTGTCAGATGAACGGTTCGTTTGCGATTACAATTATATTACAAATTGCTTTTTTGGTTTTACTACAGTATTTTTTGTCCGAAAAATTTGAAAAAGGGAGGTTCTGGTCTAAGGCGGCGTAGAATCATGTCTGAAAAATTTGGTGCTGATCGGTTGAACGGTTCGTCTTAAAAACAGGGAACACGTTACGGACGGACAGACAGACTGACGTCCCAAAATCGCCGTTATTTTTGCAAATATATTTGAAACGCTACGAGGTATGAAAAAAAAACATAAGAGAGTAAAGTTTTAGAGAATTTTCTCTCCTACAAATTCGGTTATTCAATTTTCGTGTCAGATGAATAGTTAAGCCGTTATTTTCTTTTAAATTTCGAGCTGTCAAAAGACGTTCGCAAAGGCCCACTTTTAGTGTTACTACCGTAACCTAAAGTGGGCCAAAATAATATAGTAAAAATACTTTCAGTAATGTTTCATATAACTATACAAATATCAACTCGCAATTTGCGAGAATTTCCGACTTTAGCTGTTATTCTTTAGTTGGTCTGCTTTTGCAACACATGAAAATTCGTGCCGGACCGGGACTCGAACCCGGGTCCGGCATCAATTTTCATGTGTTGCAAAAGCAGACCAACTAAAGAATAACACCTAAAGTCGGAATTTCTCGCAAATTGCGAGTTGATATTTGTATAATTAACATTTATAGCTGTAGACCATCGGCAATTCTCTTCCTTTAGAAGAGATGTATCATTGTATATTTCAGATAACTAAAATCGCGTGGGAGTCGCGACAGGTTCTGTCTGATTCAGCGTAAGCATTAATCACACGAATTTTCAAGCATGGAAAAGGAAAAGTTCTAACGACTAATAATAATAATAAAAATAATATTAAACTAATTAGGGAAGTGTGATTGTCTTGTCTGTGTGCCTGGCAGCAATCGTCTATACAATCTGTTACAACCTGTAGTAATTATATTTACATCTATATTAATAAAAATCACTTGTATATACGAAGGATCATCGCTCGAGAACAGCTGGAACGATTTGCCTGCCTTCTTGTGTGTTTGTAATTAGAAGGATAAGGTTTTTATTGAAGAAAAATCTAAAGCAGTTATGCGGAAAATAATCAGAAAAACTGAAAGACCATAATTCATACTTCAAACGACGGATTACTAAGTGACTTCGTGAGGCCAGTTTTGGAGCTGGTGCCTGGCTGAGGGTTCATCGAACCACCATTATACTATTTATCTCCCATTCCATTCTTGAATAGCGCGCGGGAAGAAAAAACATGAATCTCTCCGTTAGATCTCTGATTTCTCGGATTTTATTCTGATGATCATTTCCACCTATGTAAATAGGAGTCAACAATGTATTTTCGCATTCGGAGGAGAATGTTGGCGATTGGAGTTTCGTAAGTAGCCCACGCTGCAGCGATAAGCGCCGTTGTTGTAATGATTCCCATCCCAGATCCTGTACATTTCCGTAACGCTGTCTCTCCTGTATCGTGACAATACGAAACGAGCTGCTCTTCTTTGGTCTCTTTCGATGTCCTCCGTCAAACCCACCTGATAAGGATCCCACACTGGGCAGCAATTCTCCAAAAAATGGACGGACAAGCGTAGTGTATGCAGCCTCTTTAGCAGTTCCGTTGCATCTTTTAAGGGTTCTGCCAGTAAAACGCAGTCTCTGGTTCGCCTTTCCCACGACGTTATCTACGTGTTCTTTCCAGTTTAAGACTGAAGTAAAAGTAATTCCTAGATTCACTTTTGATTGATTTATCTTGTAAACAAATTTTAACGGATTTCTTTTCGTACTCATGTGGAAGACTTCACACTTACAGTCAATTGCCAATTTTTACACCATACTGATATTCAGATCGTTCTGCAGTTGGTTTTGATCTTCAGATGATTTTACTAGACGGTAAATGACGGCGTCATCTGCAAACAACCTAAGAGAGCTACTTAGATTTTCCCCTAAATCGTTTACGTAAATAAGGAACAGCAGAGGACCAATAACACTACCCAGTGGAACGCCCGATATCACCTCTGTTATATTCGATGCCTTACCATTGATTACTACCAAAAGTGTCCTCTCTGACAGGAAATCCCCTATCCAGTCGCAAATTTGGGGCGACATACCGCAATGGTTGTCGCCGGGCGGAGCACAGCTCGCTCCGTGTGGGGTCGTTCCCTCCAGGCTCCTTCCGTCTCCAGTTTCTTGAAAAGCCTGTCACACCTCAAGCTCTTCCTTGGGAGGCAGCCGTTGTATGACATCTCAGTGAGATGTGTCTAACGTTTGTGATCGTGGTACCAAAGTGCAAAAGTCATCCGTCCCTACACTTAAGGGTATATTACACGGAGGGAATTTGGTCGCTAGTCGCTGGCGTATTTGCACGCAGCTGCTAAATTCGGTCAGTGTAAACAGGGACAGCGAACAAAGTCGCTGCTCCGAAATGCGAGCGTCTAAAGTTGAAGGGTGAGGTGGGCTACTTTAGACGCTGGTCGCTGGCGTCTTTGGTCGCCCCGTGTCATATACGGGAGCGTCTAAAGCAGCCACCAGTCGAGTCAAAATGTCGAAGGAAATTGTAAATGCTGGCGTTGCGTTTCTCGCAACAGTTTTAAAAGAACAAATAATGAACCAAAAGCAAAACGGAAAAGTAGAAAAGAATAAAAGAAAATGGATTAGAAGGTGGATTGTGAGGAGGGATAAATATGATGCTTCTGCAAATCTTTTGGGTGAATTATCGTGTGAAGGTCCTTCTGCCTACAGAAATATAATGAGGATTACATAAGAAAATTTTGGTAGATTACTGTTAATTGTAGAGGATAAAATAAGGAAACAGAATACCGTCATGAGGATGGCGATCTCGCCAAGAATAAAATTTAAATAATCGTTATTTTTAATGCCCCATAATACTGCAAAACGTCGATAAATTTTCAGAAATTTCATTACAATTCCACTTCATATTTTGTTTGGTGGGACACAGAACTTTTCATATTTTTTTACGTCAATGATCACAAAATTTCTCGTCGTTTTGACGACCTGTTTCGGTCAGGATGACCATTTTCAAGTCTACAGCAAGTCAGAAACAGGATACCATCTAGTATTAGACTACCTTAGAAAAAATAAATAATGCATTAACTTACAGCTATCAATATATGTAATATAGCCATATGGCATCATCACAGCATAAGTGTATCTTCATTAAGGAATGTAACAATAGGTATGATGTATAATATTCTTAACACGTTTGTTACATTGATGACTGTAATGCCTTATTTATGTTTTATAAGGTACCGTAGTCTATTACTAAATTTGTCCTGTTTCCAATTTGCTGTAGACTTGAAACTGGTCATCGCTGACCGAAACCGATCGTCAAAACGACGAGAAATTTTGTGATCATTGACGTAAATAAAGATATTAAAAGTAATTACAAAATGGATCACTAATATCAATTCGCGAGCATGTCGCACCGTGGGAAACAGAACTGTTTGGTATCACCTAACCTCCAAAACAATATATCATATGCTACGTCGTGTTTCAATTGTTTTCACGAAGACGCTAGCGTCTGAAGTCGCTGCGTGTCATTGCGTCAGCGTATTCATTCGCTATTCGCCCATACGCCGAGCGACAACAGACGCCAGCGACTAGCGACCAAATACGCTCCGTGTGATATACCCTTTACAGACTGCTACCGCTGCCCCGGCCTCGGACAGGAGCGTGACGCGGCTGTGACGCCTCAGTGGACCGGGAGACCAGCAGCGCCCCGCGCTGCCGACTGTCACAGAGCGAGGCTCTTCATGCACGCAGAGCGACGCGCTCTAACCCAACTGTCACGCACCAGACTGAAGGTGTCGCTCAAGCACGCCAAGTCTGCTTACACTGTCCGCAAGTGCGCGGCAGCGACGACGAAGCGCCGTCTTCGCGTTGCCAGTCACAATCCCCGCAGTTATTCTTTCGTAGTATCACCTGATGCATTCGAGTGGTAATTCGCAACGAACCGAATACGCTTTTCGTACTCAGTGTTTTACTCATTACGGCAGAGGTGCCCCCCCCCCACCCCTTGGCCAATGACTCACGCCCTGTCCCCAAGAAATCTGGGGGTTGGAACACTTGCGGGGAGTGACACTTGCGGGGCCCATGGGGCGACTAATGGCTTTCCCTCGGTACAGGCACACCAAGACGTCTATCACTGATGATGTCAAGTTTCCACACTGTCAACATAACACGAAACACAACCCTTTGCAAGCTGAAGAGCAATATAGTAACTTGTTCTAACTACATATTAATTCGTTGAGTGTTCCTCCTGAAAACAAAAAGGTATTTTAATAGTGATAATGTTTGGAGAGTTATTAAGACATTCTCTGCTACTACAAGACGGTGACTTTCCACAGTCATACCTCCTAAAAGCATATTATTCAGAACACTAAGCATATCAAGACACCTGCGCAAGCAATAAATATATTAGGCATCCTGCACAGATACGTTGATTTAATTGACCGCTATGTAGTTAACCCCACTATCACGCAACTTACATCTCTTTAAAAATAGCTACTATGCTTTTTTAATAGGAGACGCAACCTTAAACATTCAATTAAAAAACGTTAACAATAAATCAATGCGTATTTTACATACTTGAAGCGTTTATTCGTAGACCCCAAAACGATTTGGCTGTATTCGAATTACAAATACATCTAAGAAATGTGTGACATATGGAATGTGTAAGGGAATGTCACACACCGAAAAATGCTAAAGATAAATTCTATTTTCTAACACCGTCATATAGAACCATTTTTACTCCGAACTTGGTATAAACCAACAGGGAGAAACAAGTTGCAAGACTTCCAGGAAAAATGAAGCGAAATTTGCATCCAATAGTTGGTTATAAATTACATTGCCTGTTAACTGTATAAATATAAATTACGGAATACGCGAAACTCCTGTTCAGTACAGTGAAAAAGGTCTAAGGTAATAGGCAGTGGTTTACAATCAGATATCCCTATCACTCTCCTCCTCAAGAAGTCTGTTTGAAAATTTACATTCAGAACATTCAAGAAAACGACTACTGTGGTGTTGAAACTACAAAAAGCAGCTTATTTACTCAGGAAGGGAAAACGTTATGGTGTCCGTATTTGAATGGATGTATCTCTTGTAGTAACATTCATTTTTTGATAAAATATTAAAATCCAATATACCAGAATTTTATTTTTCTAAACTCAGCGACAACTTTTTTTTTTTGGTCGAAATTTTTGCAGAAAGTAGTCTTGACGTGATTTCATACTTCTATGCACAGGTAGCGGCTGGAGGGCGTGGTGTAGGGGTGGTGTATGCCTACTTGTTGTTGTTGTTGTTGTTGTTGGGGTTTTGGAAGGGACTAAACTACGACGGTTATCAGTCCCTTGTTCCATTCAAAGAGATAAAACAGTTGGTTAAGCGATCCGAAGTGAACGCATTAACAAGTCAAAGTTTAAAACTTACAGACTAATAGAAAGAAAGGATACGATTAAAAACGGAGAAGGGATAAAACAACTGAAACAGCACAAGAGTGTTTGTGCTGGGTGGTCAGAAGGATATAAGGAACACACCCAGCCACTCTGCAACACGCTAAAACCACCTACCTAACAGACTTAAGCAGGCGGAGGACAGAGAAACGACACAGAAACACAGACATTAAATGGACTTGTAAAGTCCACACTCACGCATAAAATGTAAAATAGTGTCAACCATGGAGGTGTTGTCAGCTAATGCAAGCTGCAAAACGTCGGGGATATTAAAATTTCGTCTCACTGCGGCTAAATTGTGGCATTCAATTAAGATGTGGGCGACCGTCAAAGGCGCACCACATCGACACTGCGGAGGGTCCTCGCGACGCAGAAGGTGTCCATGCGTAAGCCAAGTATGGCCTATACGGAGTCGGCAAAGGACGACCGACTCCCTGCGAGAAGCCCTCAGGGACGTCTTCCATGCTGCGGTAGACGGCTTGATAGCACGGAGCTTATTCGGTTCAGTCGAATCTGCCCATTCCGAATTCCAAACCTTTAAGACCTTGCGGGTCAACTGGGTTTGGAGGTCGGAAACTGGGAGGCCAATGTCCAGGGACCCCATAGTGGTGGCCTGCTTGGCCAGCTGATCCACACGTTCATTGCCTGGTATACCTACATGCCCTGGCGTCCAAACAAAAACGACAGAACGGTCCGACTCGCCAAGGGCGAATACAGCATCTTGAATGGCTCGCGCCACTGTGTTTTTCGGTAGAAACTGGTCGAGGGCCTGTAAGCCACTCAGGGAGTCGCTACAGATGACGAACGACCCCCTGGGGTGAGCTCTGAGGTGTTCAAGAGCTCTCAAAATACCGACCAGTTCTGCGGTGAAGATGCTGCTTCCACAAGGCAATGACCGCTGTTCGATGTGGTCACCATGGATAAAGGCATATCCAGCATGGCCATCGACCAAAGAACCGTCCGTGTACACAATGTTTGCTCCGTGAAACGTATCAATCAGTGCATAGAACCGGCGACGGAGAAGCAGTGGTGAAATCGAGGCTTTTGAATCCCGGGACAAGTCCAGCCGAAGCTCCAGGCGAGGAATTTTCCAGGGGGGGATACGGAGGGAGTAATGGTAAGGTGGAGGAAGGGGTAAGGAATCAAGTGAGGAGAGAAGGGAACGGACGCGGACCGCAATCGGGAGACCCGACCTGGGCCGACGTCGTGGGGAAGGGAGTGCAGAAAGTGGGAAGAGAAGCCTGTGGTTCGGATGGCGGGGTGAAGCATGAACCCGGGCAACGTAGCTCACCAACAGCCGTTGCCGGCGATATCGCAGAGGGGGAACGCCAGCTTCAGCTAGAAGGCTCGTTACGGGACTGGTGCGAAAAGCCCCTGTTGCGAGACGCACACCTGTGTGGTGAACAGGGTCTAGGACTCGCAAGGCAGAAGGGGCTGCTGAGTCATAAACCAAGCTCCCGTAATCAAGCCGAGACAGAATGAGTGACTTGTAGAGCTGAAGAAGGGTGGAACGTGCTGCTCCCCAACTAGTATGGCTGAGGCATCGAAGGACATTTAAATGCCGCCAACACTTCTGTCTCAGCTGACGTAGGTGTGGCACCCATGTCAGCCGGGCATCGAAGACCATGCCCAGGAAGCGATGTGTTTCCTCAACCTGAAGTAGTTCACCACCCAGGTAGAGCTCTGGGTCAGGGTGAACTACCCGACGGCGACAGAAGTGCATCACGCGGGTTTTCCGTGCAGAGAACTGAAATCCGTGAGAAGAGGCCCATGAGTGGGCCTTTCGGATGGCACCCTGCAGCCGCCGTTCAGCTACGCCGATGCTAACGGAGCTGAAATACAGGCAGAAGTCATCGGCGAACAGGGAGCAACTGACTGATGACCCCACAGCCGCAGCGAGACCGTTTATCGCCACTAAAAACAATGGAACGCTGAGGACGGATCCCTGTGGGACACCGTTCTCTTGAATACGTGGGGAGCTAAAAGATGCCCCAACCCTCACCCGGAACGAGCGATGGGTGAGGAAATTGTGAATAAAAATAGGAAGGGCACCCCGTAGGCCCCAGTCATGAAGAGTTGTTAAAATATGGTGGCGCCAGGTGGTGTCATACGCCTTTCGAAGGTCGAAAAATACAGCAACTAAATGTTCACGCCTAGCGAAGGCAGTGCGAATGGCCGACTCCAATGACACGAGGTTGTCAATGGTAGAACGGCCCTGGCGAAAGCCCCCTTGTTGTGGAGCAAGGAGTCCGCGCTCTTCAAGGATCCACATAAGCCGCCGACTCACCATACGTTCGAAGAGCTTGCAAAGAACGTTGGTGAGGCTGATCGGACGGTAATTGTCAGCCACCAGGGGATCTGCACCAGGTTTCAGCACCGGGATGACAGTGCTTTCCCGCCACTGCGACGGGAAACTGCCCTCTGCCCATAGATGGTTAAACAGGGCGAGAATGCGGCGTTGAAACTCTGGCGAAAGGTGTCGGAGGAATTGGCCGTGAATCCTATCAGGTCCTGGAGTTGTATCAGGACACGCAGCAAGGGCAGTTCGGAACTCCCACTCGCTAAACGGGTCGTTGTATGTTTCCCGACGACGAGTGCGGAAAGAGAACTGTTTCCGCTCGGCCCGCTCTTTGAGGGAGCGGAAGTCAGCACTGTACATGGCAGTCGCAGAGTATTGTGCGTAGTGGTCTGCCATATGCTCGGCGATAGCTGTAGGGAGCGTGCAGAGCACACCCCGGATGGTGAGGGATGGGATTCCTGTCGGCGGGCGGTATCCAAAGACGCGTCGGACTTGCGTCCATACCTTAGTCAGGGAGGTGCGGGAGCCGATACTGGCTACATACCGCTCCCAGGAATCCTGCTTACTCTGCTGTACGAGTCGTCGAGCACGCGCACGGAGCCGTTTAAAGGCCACCAAATTCTCTACGGATGGGTGGCGTCGATGGAGCTGGAGCGCTCGCCGACGTTCCCGGATGGCCTCAGCAATCTCCGGCGTCCACCAAGGCACGGACCTACGCCTAGTGGAACCGGTGGTTTGTGGAACTGCCGCCTCAGCGGCCATGACAATACTATTAGTCACCTGCTGGACTGCGTCGTCAATGTCATCTGGTAGCGGTGGAGCAATGACGGCAGTTGAAGCATACACACTCCAATCAGCCCTACGGAGACACCAACGGGGTAAGCTGTCTGCAGCTTGGTACTGCGGGAGCGACACAAAGATTGGAAAGTGGTCGCTACCACACAGGTCCTCATGCACACGCCAACCAAAGTGTGGTCGAAGGCTGGGGCTGCAGACGGAGAGGTCGATCGCTGAATACGTGCCTTGTGCCACGCTAAAATGCGTGGGGGCACCTGTATTCAGGAGGCAAAGGTCGTGTTGCGCCAACAATGTCTCAACGTCCCTACCGCGGCCTGTGGTCTGGAGTCCACCCCACAGAGGGTTGTGGGCGTTGAAGTCCCCCAAGAGGAGGAATGGTGGAGGAAGTTGCGAGACCAGAGCAGTAAGGGTGTTGAGAGACAGGGCCTCATCTGGAGGAAGGTACAAGCTGCAGACAGTGAATTCTTGCATTACCCGAATTCTGACAGCCACTGCCTCAAGAGTGGTTGTGAGGGGCACGGGGGCACTTGGGACAGTGTCCAGGATATATAGGCACACACCGCCAGACACCCTGTCGTAAAGGGTCCTGTTGCGGTAGTAGCCCCGATACCCACGGAGGGCAGGGGTGCGCTGTGCAGGAAACCATGTCTCCTGTAGGGCGATACAAAATGCCGGGTAGCGGTACAGTAGTTGTCGCAGCTCAGCCAGGTGATTAAAGAAGCCGCCGCAATTCCACTGGAGAATAAGTCGTTCTCCACGCTCTAAGGCCATAAAAGAAAAAGAAAAGAAGATCATTCCATAGGAACATCTGCTGCTTTATGATCAGGCTCAACAGAATCTAAGACCATAGACTCAGATGAACCTGGTTGTGCAGAGCTCCTATGGTCAGGCGAATCAAGAAGTGCGAGATCCTCAGCGGAGGCGAGGATCTCGACTTCATCCTCTGAAGCAGAGGATGTGGGTGTGGGTGGCTTGGAGGCCACCAAAGAATCTTTTTTCTTCTTTTCTTTTCTTCTACCCTCTCGCTGGCCCTTGGGTGTTGAGGGCCGTAGGGGCTTCTCAGACGGGGCGGCAGGAGCTGACGAAGAGCAGGAGGCCCTTCGATCAGCCGCCGGGGGATCCTTCAGCCATTTGCTGGGATCCACCTTCCCACGAGGAGAAGCCTCGGAAGGGAGAAGGGAGTGTCCCATGGGACCCCTTCCGGGCGAGAGGAGCCGGAGAAGGTTGTTTTTTCTCCGGCTGTGGAGTGGGGACCGATGTCCCCTGAGATAGTGTATCTGTTGCTCCCAACGTGAAGAGTGTGGGAGCAACCGAAGGAGTGGCGCCCCCAACTGCCAAGGGGGCAGGTGCAGTGGTTCGGGCCTGGGGGCCCGCTGGCATTGATGGTACAGGTGGTCTGGAGGTAGATGGGGAAGCTACAGAGGCGTATGAGGTGGTCATGGTCACCGGATGGAGCTTTGCATACTTACGTCTGGCCTCCGCGTATGTCAGCCGGTCCAGGGTCTTGTACTCCATGATCTTACGCTCCTTATGGAGCACAGAGCAGTTGGGAGAACACGGAGGATGCTGCTGGTTGCAATTGACGCAAACTGGAGGTGGGGTACAGGGGGCGTCCGGGTGGGATGCACGCCCGCACTCCCGACATGTTGGGTTGGCATCACATCGGGAGGACATGTGCCCAAACCTCCAGCACTTGAAGCAGCGCATAGGGGGAGGAACGTAGGGCTTTACGTCGACCCGGTAGACCATCACCTTGACCTTCTCAGGCAATGAATCGCCCTCGAAAGCCAAGATGAAGGCACCGGTGGCAACCCTCTTGTCCTTCGGACCCCTATAGATACGGCGGATGAAATGCACACCACGCCGCTCCAAATTAGCTCTCAATTCGTCATCCGATTGCAGCAGCAGATCCCTGTGAAAAATGATACCCTGGACCATGTTTAAGGTCTTGTGTGGCGTAATAGCAACGGAAACATCACCCAGCTTGTCGCAGGCTAGCAAAGCCCGTGACTGCGCTGGGGATGACGTCGTTATCAGAACCGATCCAGATCTCATCTTCGAAAGACCCTCCACCTCTCCATACTTATCCTCTAGATGTTCGACGAAGAACATCGGCTTTGTCGTCATAAAAGATTCCCCATCATTTCTAGTGCAGACCAGATATTTCGGGGCATAAGCCTCGGCCTGAATTTTCGCCCGACGTTCCTCCCATGGTGTTGACAAGGAAGGAAACGCTTGGGGGTCATATGTCTCAGCATTAAACTCAGTTCGCCCACGCTTAGAGACGCCGGTTTTGCGTCCGGCAACGCAATTTTGTGCTCGCTTCATTCTCGTCCCACGAGCAGCTAGGGAACTAGGTCCACCCAGGCAGAGCCCCGCTTGCCTGGGTAAGCCCGATACAACTGGGGTGCGGCAGGTTCCTCAGAGGTTGCTCGCTAGCGGCTGTTCAACCTCAACAGCCATGCATCTCCTCGGCACGTAGCACACCTTGAGATTGAGGTTTTTTTTATAGAGGTTTGTACCGTCCTCGCGACCCGGGCGATTAAGCCAAGATCCCCGGGCTCTGAAACGTACAACGTTCCACCGTCGCGCCGAACGATGGTCGTTGAAGCACGCACAGAGCTTACGGTGTAGCGGACTGTTGGCGCGACACAGCCCACGGCTCAGGACCCCGGGTTCGCCAAGCCCGTACTCAGCAAATTAATGCTGAGCCCCTGAGGGGTATGCCTACTTCTGGAACACCCTGTTCACTACCTGTAGCGTCCGGGTCTCCGCGGAAGTGTCTACACATTCCCTTTCCCCGCAAGTGTCACAAACTCAGAAATCTGTTACCTACAACCCTCCCTTCCTCACATCCGAGATATTTGGATTGTGTTTCACTAAGTGTGTTTGCCTCTGTAACTTATAAAATAATAGGTGACGGGAAATTTTAATGCGGTAGGTCAACACAAGAAATGTTACACTTTTTGCAGAGGTATGAACATAGTTTATTGTATCATTTTCCAAAGAGTTATAGTACAAAGGTATAATTTTTAAATGGAACAATAGTTTTTTCTATGGTGTGTTGGATTCGTTTAAACCAGCTGCGTCCAAAACAATTTAAACTACATTCCTATCACTTTTAGTTTGGGAGCTACAACCCTTCGAAGTTTAGGGGGCGGAGGCTAAGACAGCGTCGCTGACTGGCCGAGTGGCTATCCCCTGGGTCACGGCCCACTGTCTCATGGCCACCAGCCAGTCAGATACGCTGTCTTAGCCTCCGCCCCCTAAACTTTGAAGGGTTGTAGCTCCCAAACTAAAAGTGATAGGAATGTAGTTTAAATTGTTTTGGACGCAGCTGGTTTAAACGAATCCAACACACCATAGAAAAAACTATTGTTCCATTTAAAAATTATATCTTTGTACTATAACTCTTTGGGAAATGATACAATAAACCATTGTTGTTGTTGTTGTTGTGTGTTTAAAGGGGACTCAACTGCTGGGTTATCAGTCCCCTGTTCCCAGCTAAGAGTAAACTTTTATAGTTTCCTTTTGTCGCTTAGTACTCGAAGTCCAGTATACTCCCAGTGCAAAGAGACAGTCAATGGTAAAAGGACGTAACAAAGAACAAGACAAGTGTTGACAAAAGAGACAGAAAACTAAAACAAGGCAGCGGAATCGTGTGGCTGGCCGATCACAAGGATAATACAGGATGAGCCAGCCACTCTGCGAACTTTAAAATCTTTAAATTAAAGCAAGTCGTAAACCGTAAAATGACAGCGGCCTATTGTTCTGGAGGGGTGAAGCCCGACAAGGCGGGCCTATAGGCCCCACCATTAAATAGACCAATAGAAGCCAGTCGCACGAATAAAACCTAAAACACGATCGATCACAGAGACATCGTCAGATAAAATCAATGGGAGCTCACAAGGCAGCGTAAAAGCCTGCCTCAAGTCGGCTAAAAGTAAGCAGTCCACCAGAATGTGGACCACAGTCAATGGGGCACCACAACGGCAAGTTGGTGGGTCCTCTCTCCGTAGAAGGTAGCCGTGTGTTAACCACGTATGTCCGATACGTAGTCTGCAGAGGACTACAGACTCCCTACGAGAGGCTCGCAGGGAGGATCTCCACACAGCTGTGGTGGACTTGACGGTACGCAGCTTGTTCGGAACGTTCAAAGCATCCCATTCTGAGGTCCAAATCCCTAGAACCTTACGGGTTAGTTGTAATCGTAGATCCCTTTCTTGAAGTCCTATCTTCAAGGGCCGTGATGTGGTGGCCTGCTTGGCGAGGCAATCAACCCGTTCATTTCCTGGGATGCCTACGTGGCCTGGGGTCCAAAGGAAAACCACCGAACGTCCTGATTCGCTGAGGGTATATATGGTGTCCTGTATGGACCGAACCAACTGGTGCTTTGGCATAAACTGGCCTAGCGCCATCAGCCCACTCAGGGAGTCACTACAGACAACTATGGACTCCCCGGGGCAGTTGCGGAAATGTGAAAGAGCGCGCGAGATGGCCACCAGCTCAGCTGTGAAAACGCTCGTCCCACAGGGTAGGGAATGCTGCTCAGTGTGGTCACTATGAACATACGCGTACCCAGCACGTCCGTCCACAACGGAGCCGTCAGTGTAGACGACTTCTGCACCACGGAAAGTATCTATGAGTGCCTGGAACTTTCGGCGAAGGACCATTGGCGAAACTGAGGCTTTCGAGTCACTGGACAAATCTAACCGAAGCTGGAAGCGAGGTACGAACCATGGAGGTGTAGGTGAAAGGTATCGGAATGTGGTAGGGATGGGAAGGGATGCGATGGACGAAAGGAGGGAACGAACACGAACCGCAATCGGGAGACCAGACCGTGGACGTCGTCGTGGAGAAGGGAGGACAGCAGCTGGGAACAGAAGCCTGTGGTTCGGGTGGTCAGGTGAGGCATGAAGACGGGCGACATATGAAGCCAGTAGCTGCTGCCGGCGGATTCGGAGGGGGGGAACCCCAGCTTCAGCAAGGAGACTTGTCACGGGACTTGTACGGAAGGCACCCGTCGCTAGACGGACGCCACTATGGTGTACTGGGTCCAAGGCCTGCAATGCGGATGGGGCTGCCGAACCATACACAAAGCTCCCGTAGTCTAACCGTGATTGTATCAGCGCTCTATAGAGCTGCATAAGACTCGAACGAGCGGCTCCCCAACTAGTGTGGCTGAGGCAGCGTAGAATGTTAAGGTACCGCATACACTTCTGCTTGAGCTGGCGAAGATGGGGCGCCCAAGTGAGCCGGCTGTCGAAGAGCATGCCAAGAAATCGGTGAGTCTCTTCAACACGAAGAAGTTCATCATATAAATATAGCTCTGGGTCCAAATGGACAGCTCGACGGCGGCAGAAGTCCATAACCCGGGTTTTAGATGGAGAAAATTGGAACCCATGGGTTGAGGCCCACGACTGCGCTTTTCGAATGGCTCCCTGTAAACGCCTTTCAGCTACCCCAATGCTAGCTGAGCTGAAGTATAGGCAGAAGTCATCGGCGAACAAGGAGGAAGAAACCGACGACCCCACTGCCTCTGCAAGTCCATTAATGGCAATTAGAAATAAGGGTACACTAAGGACAGAGCCCTGTGGGACACCGTTCTCCTGGGCGCGAGAGGAGCTGAGAGAAGTACCAACCCGTACTCGAAAGGATCGGAGGGAAAGGAAGTTCTGAATAAAAACCGGCAGCGGACCTCTCAAGCCCCAAGCGTGCAGTGTAGCCAGAATGTGGTGGCGCCGTGGTGTCGTAGGCCTTCCTGAGGTCAAAAAAGACGGCAACAAGGTGCTCCCGCCTGCTAAATGCCGAACGAATGGCGGACTCCAGAGCCACTAAGTTGTCAACAGTGGAGCGGCCTTGGCGGAAACCCCCTTGGCGTGGGGACAACAGACCCCGATGTTCAAGTACCCACATAAGCCGCCGGCTCACCATACGTTCAAATAGTTTGCACAGAACGTTGGTGAGGCTGATTGGGCGGTAACTATCAGCCACCTGTGGATCAGCACCAGGTTTGATCACGGGAAGAACGATGCTTTCTCGCCATTGTGACGGGAAAGCCCCCTCCACCCATAAACGGTTAAACATGGCGAGAAGCTAGTGCTGAAACTCCACGGAAAGGTGCCGAATGAACTGGCTGTGGATCCTGTCCGGACCTGGAGAGGGTATCGGGGCATGCAGCAAGGGCAGTGTCGAATTCCCATTTACTAAAAGCAGAGTTATACGATTCCGTTCGACGTGTGTAAAATGACAGCCGTCGCTGTTCTACCCTCTCTTTCAGTGCACGGAAGTCTGCACTGTATGCCGCAGTTGCGGAATTGCGAGCATAATGCTCCGCCATATGCTCAGCAATGGCAGTGGCGTCAGTGCATACAGTACCCCTGATCCGTAAGCTGGGGATCGCTGCTGACGTGCGGTACCCAAAGAGGCGTCGAACGTGGGACCACACCTGAGATGGTGAAGCATGAGAGCCGATGCTGGCTACATACCTCTCCCAGCTGTCCTGTTTGCTCTGGCGAATGAGCTGTCGAGCTCGGGCCCGAAGCCGTTTGAAGGCTATCAGGTTGTCCAAGGTGGGGTGGCGTCGATGGCGCTGTAGCGCTCGCCGACGCTCCCGGATGGCTGCAGCAATCTCTGGCGTCCACCAGGGCACAGACCTGCGCCGAGGGGTGCCAGAAGTGGTGGGAACAGTGGCCTCAGCGGCGGAAACGATAGCAGCAATGACTTGACCAACCGCTATGTCCACATTGGCAGGCAATGGTGCAGGAAAAGTAGCAGTGGACGTATAATCCCGCCAATTAGCTCGACAGAGGGACCATCGAGGTGGGCTGCCTGCAGGTTGGAAGTGCAGGTGCGACACAAGGATAGGAAAATGGTCGCTGCCGCAAAGGTCATAATGGGTCCTCCAGCGAAAATGTGGGAGCAAAGTCGGACTACATATAGAGAGGTCGATTGCCGAGTAAGTGCCTCGCGCCACGCAAAAATGCGTGGGGGCCCCAGTGTTTAAAAGACAGATGTCCTGCTGGGACAGAAGTGTCTCGACGTCCCTACCACGAACCGTCATCTGCGTTCCACCCCATAATGGGTGGTGGGCATTGAAATCCCCCAAGAGGAGAAATGGTGGGGGCAGTTGCGCTACCACTGCAGCAACATCAGTAGTGGAGACGGTTGCATCCGGGGGAAGGTAAATGGAACAGACGGTGAATTCCTGTCCCGCTCGGATGCGAACAGCAACTGCCTCTAAGGTCGTTTGGAGAGGCACAGCAGCGCTAGGGACAGATGCGAGGACGTAAACAGCGACACCACCCGAAGCCCTATCGTATATATCGCGGTTACGGTAAAAGCCCCGATAGCCTCGAAGGGCTGGGGTCCTCTGAACAGGAAACCACGTTTCCTGCAGTGCTATACAAAACACCGGGATGTGGCATAACAACTGCTGCAACTCAGCTAAGCGGTGGAAGAAACCGCCGATATTCCATTGGAGAATAACCTTGTCGTCTAGCTGAGATGCCATAAATAGTAGCTGAGGAGCAGGTTATTCCATTGCATCGCCATCTGCCTTGAGTTCAGCATCAATAGGTTCATGATCCATACGATCTATTGGATCAGTAAGTGCAAGATCCTCGGGGGAAGCGAGGATCTTGACTTCATCCTCTGAACCGGAGGATGAGGGTATATGTGGCTTTGGAGCCACCAAGGGTTCTTTTTTCCTTGTGGATTTTTTCTTAGCCTCTCGCTGGCCGTTGGGTTTTAAGGGCTGGGAGGGCTTCTCAGGCATGGTCTCGGGGGCTGACGAAGAGCAGGAGGCCCTTCGGTCAGCAACAAGAGGATCCTGCAGCAATTTGCTGGGATCCTCTTTGCCATGTGGAGAAGCCTCGGAAGGGAGTGTCCCAAGGGACCCCTTCCGAGCGAGAGGGGCCGGAGAAGGCTTCTCCTTCTCCGATTTAGGTGTGGGGACTGGTGTCCCCAATGTTTGTGCGGTTGTTGCTCCCACTGTGAAAAGAGTGGGAGCCACCGAAGAGGAAGTGCCCCCAGCTGGTAAGGGGGCAGGGGTAGTTGACTGGGCGTGGGAGCCCACTTGCAGTGGTTCAGTACGCGGTACTCGAGGCACTATGGATGACGATGAGGCTGCTGTGGCATAGGAAGTGGTCAGATGAACGGGGTGGAGCTTTTGATATTTCCGTTTCGCTTCTGAGTAGGTCAGTCTGTCCCGGGTCTTGTATTCCATAATCTTCCGCTCTTGCTGCAATACTGAGCACGTAGATGAGCAAGGGGAGTGATGCTGGCCGCAGTTTACACATACTGGAGGAGGGGTGCAAGGGACGTTTGGATGGACTGCACGTCCGCACTCCCAACACGTAGGATTGGCATCGCATCGGGAGGACATGTGCCCAAACCTCCAGCACTTGAAACAACGCATAGGGGGAGGGACGTAGGGCTTTACGTCGATCCGGTAGACCATCACCTTGACCTTCTCGGGCAATGAATCACCCTCGAAAGCCAAGATGAAGGCACCGGTCGCGACCCTATTCTCCTTCGGACCCCTATGGACTCGCCGAATAAAATGGACTCCCCGTCGTTCCAAGTTAGCACGTAGTTCTTCATCAGACTGCAGCAACAGGTCTTTATGGAATATTATCCCCTGGACCATATTCAAGGTCTTGTGTGGCGTTATTGTTACGGAAACATCACCCAGCTTGTCACAGGCAAGCAAGGCCCGTGACTGGGCTGGGGATGACGTCGTAATTAAGACTGACCCAGAGCGCATCTTGGACATTCCTTCAACCTCACCGAACTTGTCTTCCAAGTTCTCCACGAAAAACAAGGGCTTTGTGTTCTTAAACGATTCTCCATCAGTACGGGTACAGACAAGGTATTTCGGAGCATATGCCTCACCCTTCTGTTTTGCCCGACGTTCTTCCCATGGTGTAGCCAGGGAAGGGAACGTTTGGGGATCATACTCTACCGCATTAAAGTCATTCTTACCACGCTTTGAGACGCCATGTTTGCGTGTGGCGACGCTATTGAGTGCTCGTTTCATGTTCGTCCCACGAGCAGCTAGGGAACTAAAGGTCCACCCAGGCAGAGCCCCGCTTGCCTGGGTAAGCCTTATACAACTGAGGTGCGGCAGGTTCCTCAGAGGTTGCTCGCTAGCGGCTGTTCAACCTCAACAGCCATGCATCTCCTCGGCACGTAGCACACCTTGAGATTGAGGGGTTTTTTATAGAGGTTTGTACCGTCCTCGCGACCCGGGCGATTAAGCCAAGATCCCCGGGCTCTGAAACGTACAACGTTCCACCGTCGCGCCGAACGATGGTCGTTGAAGCACGCACAGAGCTTACGGTGTAGCGGACTGTTGGCGCGACACAGCCCACAGCTCAGGACCCCGGGTTCGCCAAGCCCGTACTCAGCAAATTAATGCCGAGCCCCTGAGGGGCAATAAACCATGTTCATACCTCCGCAGAAAGTGTAACATTTCCTGTGTTGACCTACCGCATTAAAATTTCCCGTCACCTATTATTTTATAAGTTACAGAGGCAAACACACTTAGTGAAACGCCCTGTATATAAACATGAATTGCTGTTCGTTAGTCTCGCTAAAACTCGAGAACGGCTGAGCCGATTTGGCTAAATATAGTCTTTAAATACTCGTGTAAGTACAGGGAAGGTTTAAACGGTGATAAATTATGGAAAAGTTGTCCTGAAAAGAGGAAAATCGGGAAAACAAAGTTTTTTCCCAGCGAGCTATCAATACCGTTCGTCCAAATGCGATAAAATTCTGTACATTTCATGTTGAAAGCAAGAGGAAGGTTTGCATCAAATAAAAAATTGGAAAAGTCGCCCGGAAAGTAGGAAAATTTAGGAAAAACCGAAAGCAAGTTCTTTTTTTCTATGAATGAAAATCAATTGCCCCATGGTTGTGAGAGCGTCACTTGAGTACGGCTTGACAGGACAAGGTTTGTATGAAATAAAGTTTTTGGAAAATCTACCGGAAAACTGGAAAATTTGAGAGAAACTGAAAGTGAGTTTTTCAATGTGTTTGTTATTGAATTCATTGCTATAACTGATTATGGAGAGGTGAATTTTTGTTTGTTTTGTTCTTTATGGTCTTAGAAAAGTTTTTAGTAAAAGAAAGAAAAAAAATAGGGGCAGTTAAAAAGGAACTTCGCAGAATTCGAACCAAGTTCCTTTTTCAAAGTGTTTCTAAATGTACTCAACACTATAAACTGAGAACCGTTCATCCGATTGCGATAAACTTTTGCACACTGGACGTTCAAAGCAAGAGTTACATACATATTAGCAGTTGCGAAGCATTGCCGGGTCGACTAGTTACCTAATAAATATTGTTTTGCCATTTATTATTAAAGTAACATAGCTTTTATTTCAGGTTTTGAATTTTTTTTATAAAGCCTCCCCCCAAGCTCGCCAAAAGTACTAATTTTAACCCCCCCTCCCCATCTTGTGGACGCCTCTGCATCACGGTATATTGATATTAGGAAAAGCAAAAATGTACAGTGTAGTGGGCCGCAACCAATGAATGTTGCTCAAAAGTGCAACTAAACTTAAGCGAAATTGACAAATGAGATGAAAAGAGTGAAATATCTTGCAAAAAATGACGAAATGAGGCTAAAATTTCCACCAGCAATAGGCGCCTCTACAAGTAACATTAAAAACAATTAAAATTAAAACGTAAAATACACTTTCTCGTGTCAGCTAGTAAAATCGCATTGAACATCGAAATATCGCGCAAACGAGGATGGTTGCATTTCAGTAAAAAACTATAGCACAATTTTGTCAGCAAGAGCCTCGTAAGTCGTCAACGTTGTCACTGCTCGCCGGGCTTCTGCTTTCTCTCTCTCTCTCTCTCTCTCTCTCTCTCTCTCTCTCTCTCTCTCTCAGACGGTCTAGCGCAGCGGTCGGCAACTGGCGGACCGCGGAAGGCCAAAAACTGGATCGCCAAAAATATTTTGAGAGTTACATTCTCTCATTATTAAAACAACAATTTTTTCTGTACATAACACCGACCTACAAGGTAATGGGAAATTAAAGTCTTGTTTGTTAAAAGAGTATCACCATTCCGCCACAATCTGGTTCTTTGAAATAGACGTTTTAAAAATTTCTTTTTTTCCCAAACAATTTTTGATTACCTTTATAGACATTTCCATATTATAAAATTTCTTGTCAGACCTTAAGAAGGAATTTGCAAGATTCGAAGACTTTTCAGAAATATACAAGTTCTCATAATTTTTACAATCACCTTTTGAGGTTTCTCCTTCAGCAGAATTGACAGATATGGCTGCGAAGTGGTTCCAGCTTTCAAAGGCTTTACTCCCAAATGGAGATAATACAAATTGAGGAAGACATTTCCATGCAAGAGTATGGAACTGTATCCACTGAAGAATTTAGGAGTCAACATGTCCCAAAAAATATGAAAATTGCAAAAAACAATCTACCTGCCTGCTATATTTAGCTCCAGATACGTTTATGAAATTTATTTTCAACAAATTTCTTGGAGAATAATTTTCGCTCAAGACTAACGGCCACCCACCCACTTTGAAGACATCCACATAGTTACTCCACATAACTTCAAGAACCTCCTGAAGGCCGCAAATGTTATTTTTGCCGTGGATGTTTTTAAGAGATATACAAACATTTTATTGTATTTCATTCTTTCTTAGTGAAAATTAAAATACAAAATAGTATTATAATGTATCACCTATTTCTGGACTTCTAATGAAAAGTTTCACTATCCATTTTATTTCAAACTTTTTGTGAGTGAAAATAAAAATAAATAGCAAATAATATAACTGTTTCTGGATTGATAATACATTATCATTTTACAGCTATTATGTTTCATATTATTTTGTGACTGCAATATTGAAAAATTAATACGGAACATGTGGTTTTACATCTGGACCTCGACACAAATTTTCAAAAGTATCCGGACCCCATCTAAGATGACCTGCCGACTTCTGGTCTAGCGCCATCCCAGTCGGCACGGTAAGTGCACCACCCGTGTTACTAATTCCCCTAGCCGCCTACTCTACCCAGGCCGTGCCTCTACACTTTCATATATTACTTAATTTACCTAAGTAGCGGAAACACGACAGTGAAAATATAAGGTCAAGAGGTGCTGCTGTTACTTGTTTTTTAATGGATGATTACGAAATCTGTCAGACGTTGTGATTGTGAATAACTACTGATAGAACTCCGATCACGTTGATTTAGAATTTTCTGCTAGCCCTATTTGGAAATAGGGCGTTGTCTATCGAATTCTGATCTGCGCATTTTATGCTCAGAATGTAGTCAAGTGACGAGTTTTTAGCTGGTTTCGAAATCTCATTAAATACTTTTTTGTAGCTTAGAATATTTGTTGTTGGGATGAACTGTTTAATGCCTTTCACTTTTGAAGAGTTTGAAATAAATGATTGGCATCATTCGCAATAATTGCAGTGACTCGAGTTCACTGTACAGTTAAGGAAAGGATGCAAAATATTGGATGTTCTGGTTATGAAATTTTGGTTTACATTATTAACACACACACACAAAAACTGAAAATTGTTCTTCCGGTAGCTAACTGGGTCGAAAGTTGTCTTACAAGTTGACCGATGAAAAATCCCTACTTAAGGGACTTCAAAATAGTTTTTTTTTCCCTTGTTCGAGATGCTTTGCTTTATACTGTACTAGCTTAAACCCGCAGCTCCGCTCGCGTGTTGGTTGATGATAGATAAGCTATCTGTCTGTAGTGTGCTAATGAGACTGGTTTTGTAGGATAAAATACCTTCTTTAGAAACAAACATTTTAAATCAACATCATCAGGAAAGTAAGTGGTGTAGATCAAATCACAGGTAAAATGCACTCGTTTCGAAGAATCCAATCACGAAATACAACAATAATAATTGTAATAATATCACAGATCGATCACTTGATGTAATGCGCGAAACGTCAAATCGATTTTTTTAAAGAGATGTATTAAAAGAATTTTTTTTACTGCTTTATTTATTTATTCTTATATTTCCTTATTCGTATACTTAGCCTTACAGAGAAAGAGCTGAAGACATTGTAGCACGCATCAACGTCTGTGGCATCACGTTTGGCTGTATGTAACCTCCTTGCAATAGAGTCGCAAACGTCATCGCAGGCCTTCAGTCCGAATTGTTTTATAATTTGACGACTTTCAACCACCATATCTTCCACCCCCTATAGCTATCGGCATGGAACTGCTATGATGTACAACGGGAGATTTCGGACAACAATTACACACAGACAATTCGTTTGCGTTATGTAGTTTTCGCTGCAGAGCGAAATATTCACACACACACACACACACACACACACACACACACACACGTAGCATTTTATATAAACCAATAACTTTCCATCGCAATATACTCCACCTTTTTATCATTATCAACCCTCAAGCAACAATCAAACCAATAAAACCATTTTCATAGAGTAATTATTGTTCCGTATTTCGCGTTATATTGTTCAAAATACTAAATATCTGTAAGATCGCTATAAAACCGTGCTTAAAACCTTCCTCAAGTATAAATTAGCAACTGTACAAATATTTAATTCTCTGCGTCTTGTCGTTCGGACGTGATAAGCATACACCGAACAGACATTCACCGTAATATACACAAATAGCTAGCCGATCGCTATAAAATTGTGCCTAAAGCCTTCCCCGGGTAGACATTAGTAACTGTACAAATTTTGAGCTGTTTATGTCTTGTGGTTCAGACGTGATAAACGTACGCCGAACAGACATTCACAGTTTTAGATATAGATAATGGTACGACGAATTAAATATCGTCTTCTCTTTGATACCTCTTACTGCACGTGACCCACCCTGCTGAAGTTATCCTATGTACAGTGTTTCTTTCGTTTCTATGTGAAAGGTATTTATTCACTTTCCACAGGATTTTGAACGAAGATAGTCTTTTCTGTTGGGAAATAGCCGGCGACGGATCTTCCGCCGTACGCAGTCACGGAAGTAGAGTTGGGCAACACGAGCTTAGTCACACGCTAGGCAAGCGTCGTGTTGACGTCACAGTCACAACTCGCAAACAAACGACTGTGGCCACGACCGGGCGCTATCGATCCTTGAGGCTATAGACCAAAGGACTCCTTATTTCGACTCGCAGAAATTGTCTACGGCCAATGAAACTCGGTAGCTGTCAGCTAATAAGATGTGTGTTTTGTTAACCGGATAGTGCGCTACGCGCCCTTACGTACTAAAAGAAATTCTTGTTTAACCTATACCTAATCTTTTTTTTTTTTTTTTAAGTGAAAGTTATGTTAGGTATAGGTTAAAGAAGACTTAGTACGTGAGGGCGCGTAGCGCCCGAATCTCCGGTTAAAAAACACGCAGCATCTCAATGGCTGACAGCTAGCGAGTTCTCATTGGCCGGAGACAATTTCTGCGTGTCCAGGTAAGAACTCGTATAGACAAAGCCAGGTAGTCAGTTGTCTGCCATTTTGATATGCTGTAGAGAAGTGTGTCGATAGGTCGATGTATCGCAATCGCATTCAGCTCCTGATGACGTCAGCCCGATGCTTGACTAGCGTGTCACTAAACTCCCCCATCTTTTCTGGAATTTATTCATCCCACATTGTGAATCTATTCCTACTTTTCGTTCACGATACTTTATAGTCTGCATTGACACGATTCTTACAGAATACCGAATGTTCTACCAAGATTCTACATTCTGCTCATAGATGGCAATACATGTCTGTCATGGATGTTGGAATCTAAACATGTGACTTTTCCTACGATTCGTTCACGATTGTTTCTGGTCTGCGACGGCTCTATTCTTACAGAATGCCAAAGAGACAATATGGGTATCGGATTTTTTAATATTTATGGTGCGTAATGTTCAGACTTAATATAATAATCAGCCAAAGCCATTCGATTCAAATCGAAAAAATTCTCGAGAAAATAGTCTTTGAAGTTTTGCAAGCGGATATAAATACATATTACGGTACCAATTATTTCTGCTGTCGTATCTAAGGTAGCAGTTTAACTAGGAATCATAGTTCAGATTGGTCGACTTTTGCTGTATCCGTACATTTTTTTTCTGTTCGATTACTTCGGTCATTTAAATATAACTTTCATTAAATGCAAGGTAATTGACGGTAATAGTGAAGAACGCTTGCGTGGGCGCACGGTTCGATAAATCTCGAACGCGTGACCACACTTTGATATATGGTGCATTTCGATATGTTCCAAGCAGGCGAGAGAATGTGATTTGTTGATGTGCGAAACAGTGATCATTTTAAGTGGAAGTTAGGTTAGGTGTAGGTTAAACAAGAATTTTTCTTAGTATGTGAGGGCGCTACGCTCCGGTTCAGAAACACTCAAACTTGTTGTTATTTGGATGTTTAAGGGGGACAAAACTACAAACTCAAACTTGCCAACATACGCGCCATGCTAATAACATGGGCAACAGACTTCGCAATTCTACCGTCCCGAACCGGAGATTCGGGCGCTACGCGCCCTCACATACTAAAAACTTCTTGTTTAACCTATACCTAACCTAACTTTCTCTTAAAATGATCACTGTTTCGTACATCAACAAATCAGACGCCTGCTTGGAACGTATCAAAATGCATCATATATCGAAGTGTAGTCGCACTTTCGAGATTTATCGAAACGGGAGTCCGTGCAAGCGTTCTTCACAATTACCTAATTGACATATCTAATAGTATAAAATACTAAGGTAAAATCACTTAGTTTCAGGAAACATGTCTAGGCCTATATAAATATGCTTTAAAAATCAAAATCCGTCTCCAAATACTAAATTTCTTTCGAGATACAAGAAATTCGAGTTTTTATATTAAAATGTTTCTTTTTGTAAACTGTATCTTTCAGGAAAGAAAATATATAAACAGTAAAATAGATTTTCGAGATAGCGTTAAAGCATTTTAAATCGCGTTTTATATAAAAATAGTTTTGTAAGATTGGGTTTTTACACAAATACGACAATGTAGATGAACTCAAGAAGAATAAACCTCCAAGTCGTTAGATCTGTTTCTGGGATACGCGAAATATAAATGTGCAAGAATCGCTCGTTTAAATATGTTGTAAACTCAAGTCGTTCTGTGTGTGTTGCACTGTATCTGAAATGCCTAACTAGTATGTAATTTTTCCCATCATACTTTGATTTCTTGATTTTAGTCGTGTGTACTACCAGCTGTGTATTCTGCAGCGTTTCGTTTCTGTCATATGTAATACGCGAATAATAATTAACGGCTCACGATTGCGTTCTGTGCTTTCTTTGTTAAACGCATTCTCCCCTTTTACTGCTTTCTGGCGATCGTAATGATTTGGCACGATTCGCCAGTTGCCTTCGAATCGTTCGATCTTGGAATCGACACGATTATTTTGAACGACGATTCGTCCGGATCACAATTCGATACTTCCGATTATTTGTATTCGTTCAGATGAACGACTCATTCACGAATCGGCCCAACTCTAATTAGCAGTGCTTGGAACTCATACAGTTACGTGGATCTGAAGCGGTCTGCTGTTACTCAGTTGAAGTTCAGTGATAATCAGCATATTAGTATTAGAAAATTTCCACTGTCGTCTACGTGGGCCTAATTAGTTGGGGGGAAGCGCTTCCCTCGAATGCATCGTCACACCTATGCGGGCCTATGCAATAACAACAGCAGCAATAACAATTATCGCATACCGGCAAGAACAGTGACACCTATGCAATACAGTACTTGAGGAAAGCGCCATTGTTCTTAATATGATAGAATCATCGACTAGTGTACAACAGCACTGACACTTCTGCTCTGAAGCGAGGAAAAGTGCAATATAGTGATGTTGCTCGCGCGCGTTCGGTGAAATGTGCCGTGTGTCAGAGTGGACTCACGTGTTTTTAGAGGTGCTGCTGCTGCCACGCCGAAGGCTGCTGCGCTGGGAAACCCCACGGCCTTGGTCTCCGCTGGCGAATGTCCGTGCACGCTCTGACGCGACCTCTCCGCTCGGCGGCACGACGACGACTGCGCGTGCGCGGCCACCGGCGCTGCCATCTACCGCACACATCTTACGTTACCGCAAACGAGACCTCATGTTTACGACACACCCTACGCTCGTTCCAGCAGCTGCCAGACTGCTTGACGCGCATGCGCAACACTGAAATCGTGTTCCAGCAGCGCCTTCTCCCGCTTCTGGCTACTCGGATTGCGGCTGTTCGGTGTTCCAGCAGTTGCCGCAAGCAGCCAGACGCTACCAGGAAAAATATTTCTGGCGCGGTCAAGCTGCCAATTTGCGCATGCGCAGAACGGTCTGAGTTAGAGTGGGGAGTAGCAATCACGTGATACGTGTGTGTTTGTAGCGTGTTTTACTATTATTTCGAAGTCAGTGCAATCCCACTTGAGATATTTCTCGTTTACACTTCTTCGTTATTAGGAAGGAACGTATTTTAATTATTCCTTTAAACTCACCTTCGCCTGCAGCCAGAAACAGTGCAAAAGGCGTTCCAGCAGTGCAAGTATCAAACAAGGGTTTTTACGTCGTAGTAGCTGCGCATGCGCAGTAACACATGTTTCTTAGCGTTTGAAAGTAGCCGTCTGGCAGTTGCTGAAACGAACCTCCTGTACCGAGGAGCGCAAGAACAGCTATCAACTATTTACTGTTTCTTGTTACTTCTATGTGACTGACGCCATCTTGATTAGCCGTGTTTCTAAGAGTTTTGATATTGTAATTTACAATAAGCCGTTTCATGGAAGCGGCACATTACATATGATTCACAAAAATCATCCTCGGCCTAATTTCTTATCACTAATTGTAAACAATAATACACCGATAGGGAAAACAAAGAATCCTGTGAAACTACAGTATATAATTACACTCTTAGATATACGTCTCGGGAAGTCGTACTGTAGCGGTCGGCGTTATAGGACTCTGATGAGAAGGTTCTTGTATCGAAACTACCTCGGCGGAAATATTTTTTAAAAATCTTACCTATTATAACATATTGTAGAAGATGCTTATTCATAACACATCGTGGGCCATTTTCATTCATATAACATGTGTATGGTATGCAATATTTGGTCTGTTTAAACATAGAATTGAATTCCTGGAAATGATACGACCACAAAAACATTTCTGTTCTTCCTTCTCTCAGATATTTGACCTTTGTTCCAAATATGTAACGATTTCCGGACTAAAATAGGCTACACTCAAGGGCACATGCACTTTTTTCTTGTGGGGATGGGGTGGGGATGGGGAGCAAATCGGAAATCAAATTTCACCTCGAGTGACTTTATATAATTAGTTATATTTATATCACTTACATTATTTGAATCAATTATATTATTTACATAAAATATATCTATATAAATAAAAATGAATATCCAAATGTGTTGCTCAGCGTAAAACTCGAGAACAGCTAGACCAATTCGGCAAACTTTTTAAACGTTTTTGTTAAAGCACAAGTGAAGTTCTTATTGTGAGAAAAAACGTAAAAATTACAAGGAAAATAATAAATACAACACTTTTACTTTTGGAGCCATGCCGCCTATAAGACGCCGGCGCAGCAATTTGGGTCAAAGAGAACAGAATGTTGGTGTCAGTCTATATGATGTTTTCTTATTGCATGTGACTGTTGAAAGTTTCGTGTTAATATTGTGTTACAAAAAATCGTTTGCTACTTGAAATATTACATCTAATATATAAAGCAGAGTGTCCGTAAGTTTGTGTGTACGTGATGCATAAAAAATCTATAGTTTCGATCCAATCTTTATGACATTTTGTATTCTAATGTTTGTATAGCTTATGGGACTTAACTACGGGGTCAGCAGTCCCTAAACTTACGAACTACTTATGAAGTAGCTGACACTAAGGACGGCGTAAACATCCATGCCCGAGGCGGGATTCGAACCCCCGACCGTAGTGGCCGTGCAGACCGTGCATGCCGCACCTCAGTCCCCTCGGCCACCGCGGCCGGCGAAATTTTGTACATGTAAGCTTCAATCCATCAGGGCGGTCGCCGTTAAGTGCAAGAATCAAGTACGTTACATAGTTTACGAGATATGACGTCATAAAAAATGAGGTGAGCGAAAAACTGCTGCATTTAGCGACAATGTTGCTCATTTTCTCCTAAACCACTGGACCGATTTCAACCAAATTTGGTACACACATTCCTTACCGTGAGGTAACAATTGCTGCATGGTTAAGAATCACACACGACACATGATTCAGAAGATATGACCAGTGGCGTAGCTACTACAGCAAGGGCCCCGGGGCAAAAATGACGTTGGGGCCCTCTCTAAACTAAAACTATACCACAGGCGCCGACTTTTGAAAATCTTGGGGTATGCTCAGTGGCGATTCTACTAGGGGGGACGTGGTTGCCGGCCTGCAGCACCCCCCCCCCCCCCCCACAACAGGTATTTCTAAAAAATCTTTATTATATTTTTCCAATTCCAGGTACAAAGGTAAAGTAATAATTTTGTTTTATTTTAGTAGTATTTCTTCTTTTTTGCTTCAGCTGGTGTTAATTTAAGACCATTTTAATCTCTGAAAGGAGAAAAGTAATTTTTTAACATACAGTAAAGAAATTAACAGCCATTAATTTCAATTTCACGTTTCAGATCTACTGGGCAGCTTTTGCGACCATTTTAACCTGTTTTTCCTGTTGTAGTAAGTACAGAAATCATTTTCAGAGTTTTCGTCTTCTTAGACTTGCATATCAGATAATGATGTGCCTTTATAGTGAATACTGTGTTCATTATCGCAAAAAACTAACATCGAATGGTCTTCCTGCCTCCTTTCTTCTGTGCAGATTTATTTTCTGTACAGTATTACGAAAATAGTCCATAACCATTTCTGCTGTCATACCATGTCTGTTGATACCAAACCCACTTCATTTCTGCCGGCCGCGGTGGCCGAGGAGACTAAGGCGCTTCAGTCACGGTCTGCACGGCCACTACGGTCGGGGGTTCGAATCCCCCCTCGGGCATGGATATTTGTGCCGTCCTAGTTCGTAAGTAGTTCATAAGCAGTTTGTATGTTTAGGGACTGATGACCCCGTAGTTAAGTCCCATAAGCTTAACAAACATTTGAACATTTTTGAACTATTTAGAAAATGTTCACTTCACTCACGTGTCAACATGAATTTTAATGCCTACGAATTCAATTACCTGTTTGTTTTAGATAATATTTTTACAGCGGTGTATTACAAAAGCCAGCCGCCCATCAATGGAATGAGAGAGTCGAATTTCATTACAATCAAGAAATATAACGTAAAGAAAAAAAAAGTAATACCAATAATACCAAAATTTTGGGGTATGCCTGAGCGACCGCGCGAGCATACCCGTCATCGGCGCCTATGAACTATACAGATGCAGTACTACTTCATCAGGTCCTTACCGCTTACTGGAAGACATAATAAGGCAAACCTAAATACTTTTAAGTAAATTACTGTGTGTCACGCAGCAGATAATATTTCATCGTACTCTCTAATATAATCATAACTGTGAAAGTTAATTATGCTTTCAAGCAGAAACTACTGAGTGGATTTGGATGGAATTTTGGAGAGGGATAGAATTGGACCTGGGTAGGACATACAGGTAAAACTACCATGGAACAGTTTTCGAAGTTGCTCCATACCAGGTGAATGAAGTCGCAAGCAGAAGCTAGTAAAAATGAACAATGAAGTTTTACTCAACCACGAAAATATGGCCCCCTGCCACGAAATAAATCATGAACGGTATTGTCACGCACTGCTAGTAATTCAGCAGGTGGCAGGGTGCACGTCTTAGCGGACAAGCAATACCTTTTTATATTCTGAGATAGGAGTAACTTTTGGATTTCACTTCGTGCGTTTGAAGTTTGTTGGCAGTGTTCAAAAAGTTAACAGTCGAAAATCCTTGATTCAGCTAAAATATTATATATAGTAAAACGTCGATTATCCGAAGTGTAATTGGGGACATGGATGTTCGGAAAACCGATTATTCGTATAATCGAACTGTAGACTTCTACTTGCCAATAAGAAGTACTGTACAGTAAATGTATTTACACAATATTTGGAGTAGCGCGATCCGTCACATTGCGCCGAGCGGCACGGCGCAACACTTGAGCAGCTTTGATGCTGCCGCTACTTCTGCCGACTGGAGTGTGCCGATTGTTGTACTCTTCGACTGTCAGCAGGCCCCACTAGAAGCAATGTTCCGTCACCCTGTGGCCCAGTGCAGCTACTGTGGGCAGCTTAGTTTGATGGGAGGGGAAATTGATGGACGGTATGGTGGGAAGGTAAAAATAAATAAATAAAAATTAAAACGACGCTCTACTGTAACTTTTTTCCGACCTTTGCTCACGGAGGCCAAGGGGCCCCTTGATCTCGGGGGCCCCGGGGCACTGCCCCGCCTAGCCCTATGATAGCTACGCCACTGGATATGACGTCATAAACAAAATGAATCGCATAAAACTGCCACATAATGCGGCGAGACTTTATAAATACGCTATATGACAATGAGAGTACTTAGCGACTTACAACAAACTTTAAACATAATTTCAAACCTTTATTAAACTCTTTTTCTCGCTGACAACCATAGCAGAATGCTGAAAGGAAAAATATTTCTCGCTTACTACTTTTCCGCTGTTTATGGAGTAAAACTACGGCATTTGGTATGACGTTACAATTTATAATTTGTACACTAAAAATTGTAGCCACAGGAAATTTTTACAGACAGTATACACGCATATAGTTGGGTGTACCTTCTAAATTGTATCAGAGTACGACACGTAGTCCATGTGATATGAGCACATGAACAATAACATTCCGCTGTTCATGGATTAAAACTACGGCTTTCGGTATGACGTTACAATTTATAATTTCTACACCACTTAGTTTATGAGATATGAGCACATACACAATAATGATCATGTAAAACCGCCCCATCACGTACCACGTTTTGAAAAAAATGTTTGTTAAGCTTAAGGGACTTAACTGCAGGGTCATCAATCCTTAAACTTACAAACTACTTATGAACTACCTTATACTAAAGACGACACAAACATCCATGCCCGAGGAGGGATTCGAACTCCAGACCGTAAGGGCCGTGCAGACAGTGACTGGCGCGCCGCAGACCGCTCGGCCACTGCGGCCGGCGTACCAAGTTTTACTGTATTACTTCTTTACTACTAATTGTATTTCCACGAGATTTTACAGTATACAGCCGTTATACAAATGAATATATACCTGAAAAATGGCAGCAATAAATAAATAAATACCCGGTCAACGCCGGGTTTTCAGCTAGTCTTATAATATATTAAGCAGAGTGTCCGTATGTTTTTTTGTACGTGTTGTATACAAATCTACAGTTTTGTTCCAATCTTTATGAAATTTTGCACACGTAAGCTTCAATGCATGAGGAGGTCGCCGCAAGTGTGAGAATCACAACACACAGTTTACGAGATATGACGTGTTAAACAATGAGATGCGCGAAAAACTGCTCAATTAAGCGACAATGCTGCTCATTTTCTCCACTGGACAGATTTGAACCAAATTTGGTAAATATATTCTTTACGTGAGATAACAGTTGTAGGAGTACGAACCACATACGACACATGGTTAAGGAGGTATAACGTCATAAGCAACATGAGTTGCAAGAAACTGCCACAGAGTAAATACACTATATGAGAATGACACTACTTAGCGACTTGCAATAAACTATAAACATAATTTCAAACCTTTATTAAACTTTTTCTCGCTGACAACCACATCAAATGAATGAAAGGAAAAAAGTTTCTCTCTTACTTCTTTTCTCCTGTTTATGGAGTAAAACTACGGCATTTAGTATGACGTTGCAGTTTATAATTTCTACACTACAAATTGTAGTCTCTGGAAATTTTACAGATAGTATACACACTTACGGATGCCTGTACTTGAGAAATTTCATCACAGTACGACACGTAGCTCATGAGATATAAGGGCAATAACAGTAACGTCCATGGAAAACCGCCCCGTCAAACATCAGGTTTTAAACTATTACTTCTTTACAAATAACTCTGTTCGCTACGGATTTTACCGACATATATAACTGCGAAATGACACATTTGTACAAGATATAATTCCATAAATATGAGAATGGTTGACTGACCTGGCCTTGTAACATCAACTAACGTGGCTTTGCCACACAGCTACTGCGAACGGCTGAAAGCAAGGGGAAACTACAGCCGTTACTTTTCCCGAGGACATGCAGCTCTACTGTATGGAAATATGATGATGGCAGCCTCTCGGGTAAAATATTCCGGAGGTAAAATAGTCTCCCATTCGGATCTCCGGGCGGGGTCTACTCAGGAGGATGTGATCATCAGGAAAGACAATACTGGCATTCTACGTATCGGAGCGTGGAATGTAAGATCCCTTAATCGGACAGAGAAGTTAGAAAATTTAAAAAGGGAAATTATAGGCTGAAGTTAGATATAGTGGCAGGATGAACAGGATTTCTGGACAGGTGAGTAGAGGATTATAAATACAAAATCAATTGGAGGTATCACAGGAGTAGGATTGATAATGAATAAGAAAACAGGAATGCGGGTAAACTACTATGACCAGCACAGTGATCGCATTATCATTGTCAAGATAGATACGAAGCCAACACCGACAACAGTAGTACTGTTTATATGCTCACTAACTCTGCCGATAATGAGGAGATCGAAGATATGTATGAGAAGGTAAAGGAAAATATTCAGACAATTAAGGGAGAGGAAAACTTGATTGTGATGGGAGAATGGAATTCGGCAGTAAGAAAAGGAAGGGATGGAAATATAGTAGGCGAATATGGAATGGGCAAAAGGAGTGAACGAGGAGATCGCCCGGTAGAATTTTGCACGGAACATAATTTAATCATAACAATCACTTCGTTTAAGAATCATACGTGGAAGAGACCAGGAGACACTGGTAGCTACCAGATAGATTTTATAATGGTAAGACATAGATTTCGGAACCAGGTTTTAAAAAGTAAGACATACCCAGGAACAGATATAGATTCTGACCATAACTTATTGGTCATGAACTGTAGGCTAAAACTGAAAAAACTGCAACAAGGTGGGAAACTAACGAGATGGGACCTGCATAAATTGAAGGAACCTGAAGTTCTTGAGAATTTGAGAATCAGCTTTACGCAACAATTGACAGAAACAGGAGGAAATAAAACGCAGTGTTGAAACGTTGATACGTGGAAAGGCAATAGGAAAAAAAAAAAAAAAAAAAAAGCCGTCCGCGGTGGCCGAGGAGACTGAGGCGCTTCAGTCACGGTCTGTGCGGCAGCTACGGTCGGGGGTTCGAATCCCCCCTCGGGCATGGATATTTGTGCCGTCCTAGTTCGTAAGTAGTTCATAAGTAGTTTGTAAGTTTAGGGACTGATGACCCCGTAGTTAAGTCCCATAAGCCTTACAAACATTTGAACATTTTGAATAAAACAGTAGAAGAATATTGGGTAGCATTGAGTGATGAATTAGTGAAAGCAGCAGAGGACAAAATAGGTGGAAAGGCAAGACCTACAAAAAATCCTTAGACATCACAAGAAATACTAAATTTAATTAATGAAAGGAGAAAATATAAAAATGCAGTAAATGAGTTTTTTGTCTGTTTTTGTTGGGTTGTTTAAGGGGGACTAAACTACAATGGTCATCAGTCCCCCATTCCATCCCTAGGCGTCAAAAGTAGCTCCATGGACGTTAAAGAGATACGGCAAGAGGTTAAAATGTCGAAGTGAGAGAGGAGTCCCACTGAGTCCATAAAACATCATAAAATGGACAAGACACAAAACGTAAAGACACGATCACACAAGGACATCTGACAACAAAGAAGCCGATGTCTGTGGTTGACCGACCAGAAGAATAAAAAAAGGAAACGTCAACCACTCGGTGTCACAGAGAAATCTCCAGTTAGAGCGAACGATAAAATCCCCCTGCTAGAATAAAACGTAAAACGGTATCTGCCATTGTGGCATCGTCACCTAAAACTTCCGATAAAACAGTAGGGAGGTTAAAATGTCTCCGCAAGGCGGCTAAAAGGGGGCAGTCCAACAATATATGGACGACTGTCAAACTGGAGCCACACCGACATTGGGCTGGGTCCTCACCCCGAAGGAGATGTCCATGGGTGAGCCACGTATGCCCAATGCGCAGGCGACATAAAACCACTGAGTCCCGTCGTGAACCGCGCATGGAGGAGCGCCATGCAACCGTCGTTTCCTTGACCACCCGGAGGTTGTTGGGCGTGCGCAGGCTACGCCACTCAGTATCCCAAAGCTGACGTACTCGCTGGCGCAACAATGAACGGAGATCAGAAGCCGGGAGGCCGATCTCTAGACAGGACATACCGACAGCCTGCTTGGCAAGCCTGTCAACACGTTCATTGCCTGGGATACCAACGTGACCCGGAGACCAGATGAACACCACCGATCGCCCGGACTGTGTAACGCCATAAAGTGTGTCCTGAATGGCCAACACCAGGGTAGACCGCGGGTAGCACTGCTCCAGAGCTCGGAGGCTGCTCAGGGAGTCGCTGCAAACAACAAAAGACTCGACTGAGCAAGAGCGGATATGCATGAGAACTCTGTGAATGGCCACCAGCTCTTCAGTGTAAACACTGCAGCCATTCGGCAGAGAGTGCTGTTCCACATGGTCACCATGAGTATACGCAAATCCCACACAGCCATCAACCATGGAACCATCGGTGTAGATCAGGTCATAACCACGGAACTCCGCTATGATAGCCGAGAACTGACGGCGGAGCGCCTCCAGTGGAACTGAGTCTTTGGGCCCATGGGCCAAGTCCAGCCGAAGACGGCCTTGGCAAACACCACGGAGGTGTACGTGCACGGACCCGATAAGAAGATGGAAGGGGAGAAGACTCAAGCTCCTGCAGGAGGGACTGAACTCGATAGGCAATCGTATGACCTGATCTGGGGCGTCACTGATGGGGACGGACTACCACATCAGGAAAGAGGAGACGATGGTTCGGGTGGCCTGGAGAGCAATACACATGGGCTGCATAAGCCGCAAGTAGGTGTTGGCGGCGGATCCCCAAGGGTGGAACCCCAGCCTCCACTAGTAAGCTGTTCACTGGGCTGGTGCGGAAGGCACCCGTCGCGATGCGAACCCCACAGTTGTGAATGGGGTCCAGTAGGTGCAGTGCCGAAGGTGCCGCAGACCCATAGGCAATGCACCCAAAATCGAGACGGGACTGCACCAGCGCCGTGTAAAGCCGCAACAGTGTAGAGCGGTCGGCACCCCAGGTCGTATGACCCAAGTGTCTGAGAAGGTTGAGATGGCACCAGCACTTCCGTTCAGCTGACGAATGTGGGGGAGCCATGTTAGACGGGCGTCAAAGACCAGTTCTAAAAAAACGATGAGTTTCAACTACAGTAAGTAGTTCGTCATTAATATAAAGTTCAGGGTGCGGGTGGACAGTCCGACGCCGACAGAAGTGCATCACTCTGGTCTTGGAGGCAGAAAATGAAAGCCGTGGGTAAGCGCCCAGGTCTGCACCTTCTGAATAGCACCTTGCAACCTGCGCTCGGCAACTTGGGTGCTGCAGGAACTAAAAGAGAGACCAAAGTCGTCAGCATAAAGAGAGGGGGACACCGATGTTGTTGTTGTTATTGTTGTTGGTTTTTGAGGGGACTAAACAGCTAGGTCATCAGTCCCCTGTTACTAACTGAGAGTCACCAGTCAATATCGAAACGTAAAACAAAGCTCTAAAACTGGTCACGCACATAAGGTACAGGTTGACAATGGACAAACCACTGATAACGGAAAACGAAGACACACAGAATTGTTAAAAGAAAGTGAGGAATATGGCTGATCACAAAGAAAAAACAGGATGAGCCAGCCATACTGCATACACTAAGAACCCCTAAAGGTGTTAAAAGTAAAAAACGGGATTGGTGGTGGTCTAAGATGTCAGGCCACAGCAACTATCGTTAGATCGAGTCATAAAAACCAGCAGCGCAGATAAAACTTAAAATTTTGTTAGCCATAGAGGCGTCGTCACCTAAAACTAAGGATAGTGCGTCTGGAAGATTAAAATAATGCCGCAGGTTGGCTAAAAGCGGACAGTCCAACAAAAGATGGACCACTGTAAACACAGTGCCACATCGACACACAGGTGGAGCCTCGCGCCGAAGGAGATACCCGTGGGTGAGCCATGTATGTCCAATCCGGAGGCGGCAAAGGACGACTGACTCTCGGCGAATCGGCCGCAGTGAAGATTTCCACAAAGCTGTGGAGAGCTTCACTGCCCGAAGCTTATTTGGTGCAGTCGCCGTAGCCCACTTGGTACTCCAAGCTTCGCGTACCTTCCGATGCAACACCAGTTTAAAATCCTGTTCCGTGACACCAACAGTGAGAGGTGGTCCCATAGTGGCCTGCTTGGCCAATCGATCAACATGTTCATTCCCAGGTATGCCAACGTGGCCCGGGGTCCACACAAAGACCACAGAACAGCCTGATTGGCATAGGGAGTGAACAGTATCCTGGATCGACCGCACTATTGGGTGCCGAGAGAAACACTGGTCGATCGCTTGTAAGCCACTCAGAGAGTCAGTACAGATGACGAATGACCCCCTGGGACAGGCTTTGAGATGTTCTAGAGCTCTGAGAATAGCGACCAGCTCGGCGGAGAAGATGCTACTCTCACAGGGCAGAGAATGCTGTTCTACGTGGTTGTGATGTAGAAACGCATACCCAGCACGGCCATCTACTATGGAACCATCTGTGTAAATGGCGTCTGCGGCACGGAACGGTTCGAGCACTTGCAGAAACTGGTGACGGAGATGTACGGGAGAAACAGAGGCCTTCGACGCATGGGACAGGTCCAGACGGAGCTGTAAACGAGGAATGGACCAAGGAGGAGTGTGAGAGGCATAGTGGAAAGTGGTAGGAAGTGGGTAGGATGTGAGAGACGAAAGAAGGATACGAAAACGGACCGATATCGGGTATCCCGACCGTGGCCGTCGTGGAGGGATAGGTAGTGCAGCGTCTGGAAATAGGAGCCGGCGGTTCGGGTGGAAGGGCGAGGCCTGAACAAGAGCAACATAAGACGTTAACAGGTGTTGCCTACGGAACCGCAGCGGGAGGACTCCAGCTTCGACAAGGAGGCTTGGCACAGGGCTTGTGCGAAAAGCCCCCGTCGCCAAACGGACACCACAGTGCAAAATTGGGTCCAACGCCTGCAGTGCTGATGGCGCAGCCGAATCGTAGACTATGCAGCCATAGTCTAGGCGCGACTGAATGAGGGCCTTGTAAAGTTGTAACAGCGTTGGGCGTGAGGCTCCCCAAACCGTGTGGCTAAGACAGCGCAGGATGTTGAGGTGGCGCCAGCACTTTTGTTTTAACTGGCGTAGGTGCGGCACCCAGGTAAGACGGTCATCAAACACTAGACCTAAGAATCTGTGCGTCTCTTCGACTTGTAGCAGGTCTCCAGCTAAGTAAAGTTCGGGTTCCGGGTGTACTGCCCGACATCGACAGAAATGCATCACACGATGTTTGGATGCAGAAAATTGAAAACCGTGGGCAAACGCCCACGACTGTGCCTTCCGAATTGCGATCTGCAACCGCCGTTCAGCTACGCCGATGCTGGAGGAGCTGTAATACATGCAGAAGTCATCGGCATACAAGGAAGTAGAAACCGATGACCCCGCAGCCGCAGAAAGACCGTTTATGGCGATTAAGAATAAAGGAACACTAAGAACGGAACCTTGTGGGACTCCGTTCTTTTGACAATGAGGTGAGCTAAAACAAGAACCAACACGAACACGAAAAGAACGCAACGCCAGGAAGTTCTTAATGAATGTAGGAAGTGGACCCCGTAAGCCCTAATCGTACAGCGTAGACAGAATATGATAGCGCCAGGTGGTGTCGTACGCTTTCCGCAAGTCAAAGAAGACGGCAATCAGGTGTTCACGTCGAGAAAATGCTGTACGAATGGCCGACTCTATTGACACGAGATTGTCGATAGCGGAGCGGCCTTGAGGGAACCCACCCTGTTGAGGCGCCAAGAGTCCTCGGTCCTCGAGGATCCACATGAGCCTCCGACTCACCAACCGTTCGAGAAGCATACATGGAACGTTGGTGAGGCTGATCGGGCGGTAACTATCAGCCACCTGCTGATCTGCCCCAGGCTTAATCACCGGAATGATAATGCCATCCAGCCAGGAGGACGGAAAAACACCCTCAAGCCATATGCGATTAAACAGGGCAAGAAGTTGGCTCTTGGCATCCGCTGATAGGTGTCGGAGGAACTGGCTGTGAATGCGATCGGGTCCAGGGGAGGTATCCGGGCATGCAGCAAGGGCACTTTCCAACTCCCACTCAGTAAAGGGGACGTTATATGGTTCACGACGTCGTGTTAGAAATGAAATTTGCTGGCTCTCTGCTCGCTCTTTAATGGCACGAAAATCTGCACTCTAGGCAGCAGTCTCCGATGTACGTGCAAAATGATCTGCCAGGTGCTCAGCGACGGCGACAGGGTCAGTACACAGCATACCCTGGACGCTGAGGCATGGAATTCCCGCCGGTGGGCGGTGCCCGAAGAGGCGTCGAACTTGCGACCACACCTTGGAAGGAGAAGCGCGAGAACCAATGGATGCCACATACTTCTCCCACGAGGCTATCTTACTATCTTGTATCAGTCGCCGGGCCCGTGCCCGGAGACGCTTGAAGGCTACAAGATGTTCGACAGAAGGGTGACGTCGGTGGCGCTGTAGTGCTCGCCGACGTTCCCGGATGGCCTCAGCAATCTCTGGTGTCCACCAGGGCACCGATGGGCGATGGAGCGAACCGGATGTTGTGGGAACAGAGTTTTCGGCTGCAGAAACGATAGCCTCTGTGACCTGCTGAACGGCGGCATCAACATCTGCTGGAAGCGGAGGGGAAATCACAGCAGCTGAAGAATAAGCTGGCCAGTCAGCCCTACGGAGGGACCAGCGAGGCGGATGGTCGGCAGGCGAACACTGTGGGAGCGACAGGAAGATCGGGAAATGGTCGTCATGGACCCTCCAGGGGAGACGTGGAAGGAGGCTAGGGCTGCAGACTGACAGGTCTATGGCAGAATACGTACCATGTGCTGTGCTAAAGTGGGTAGGAGCACCGGTGTTAAGAAGGCAGAGATTCTGCTCTGACAGGAGAGACTCTACATCCCTACCCCGGGCCGAGGTCTGCGTGCCACCCCACAGAGGGTGGTGGGCGTTGAAGTCCCCCAAAAGAAGAAAGGGTGGGGGAAGTTGGGCGACCAAGGCTGCGAGGTCTGTGGGAGAAATGGCCTCATCAGGTGGAAGGTAGACAGAGCAGATGGTAAAATCTCGCACTACCCGGAGTCGAACAGCGACTGCCTCTAGAGACGTTTGAACAGGCACAGCAGCACTGGGGACAGAGGCGTGGACATAAATACAGACGCCGCCAGAAACCCTGTCATAGATGGTTCGGTTTTTAAAATAGCCCCGATAGCCTCGGAGGGCTGGGGTCCTGTCGACGGGGAACCATGTTTCAGATCGCAGGGAAGCGGTTGTTGTTGTTGTTGTTGTTGGTGGTGGTGGTTGTTTAAGGGGGAGAAAACTGCAATGGTCATCAGTCCCCCATTCCATCTCTAGGTGTCAAAAGTAAATCCAAAGACGTAAAAGATAATACGCCTAGAGTTTAAAATAGCGAAGTGGGAGAGGAGTCCCACTAGTCCATAAAACGTCATCGAGACTAACAAGACTAAACGAAAAGACGGTTACACGAAGACAACTTACAACAAAGAAACCAATGGCCGTGGTTGACCGACCATAAGAATAAAAAAGGAAAAGTCAACCACTCGGTTTCACAAAGAAATCTCCAGTTAGAGAGAACGATAAAATCCCCCTGCTCGAATAAAACGTAAAACGGTATCTGCCATTTTGGCATCGTCACCTAAAACTTCCGATAAAACAGCAGGGACGTTAAAATGTCTCCGCAAGGCGGCTAAAAGGGGGCAGTCCAACAGGATGTGGACGACTGTCAAATTGGAGCCACACTGACATTGGGCTGGGTCCTCACCCCGAAGGAGATGTCCATGGGTGAGCCACGTATGCCCAATGCGCAGGCGACATAAAACCACTGAGTCCCGTCGTGAACCGCGCATGGAGGAGCGCCATGCAACCGTCGTTTCCTTGACCACCCGGAGCTTGTTGGGCGTGCGCAGGCTACGCCACTCAGTATCCCAAAGCTGACGTACTTTCTGGCGCAACAATGAACGGAGATCAGAAGCCGGGAGGCCGATCTCTAGACAGGACATACCGACAGCCTGCTTGGCAAGCCTGTCAACACGTTCATTGCCTGGGATACCAACGTGACCCGGAGACCAGACGAACGTCACTGATCGCCCAGACAGTTCAACGGAACGAAGCGTCTCATGTATGGCCAACACCAGAGGAGACCGCGGGTAACACTGCTCCAGAGCTCGGAGGCTGCTCAGGGAGTCGCTGCAAACAACAAAAGACTCGCCTGAGCAAGACCGGATATGCAGGAGAGCTCTGTGAATGGCCACCAGCTCTGCAGTGTAAACACTGCAGCCATTCGGCAGAGAGTGCTGTTCCACATGGTCACCGTATGTATAGGCAAATCTGACACGGTCATCCACCATTGAGCCATTGGTGTAGATCAGGTCATAACCACGGAACTCCGCTATGACAGCCGAGAACTGACGGCGGAGCGCCTCCTGTGGTACTGAGTCTTTGGGCCCATGGGCCAAGTCCAGCCGAATAGACGGCCTTGTCAAACACCATGGAGGTGTATACACCTGGACCCGATATGGAGACGGAAGGGGCAAAGACTCAAGTTCCAGGAGGAGGGACCGAACTCTATAGGCTATCGTATGACCTGACCTGGGGCGTCGCTGATGGTGAGGGACGACCACATTAGAAAAGAGAAGACGACGGTTTGGGTCGCCTGGGGAGCAATATACGTTCGCTGCATAAGCCGCGAGCAGGTGTTGGCGGCGGATCCCCAAAGGTGGGATCCCAGCCTCCACTAGTAAACTGTTCACTGGTCTGGTGCGGAAAGCGCCCGTCGCAATGCGGACCCCACAGTTGTGAATGGGGTCCAGTAGGCGCAGTGCCGAAGGTGCCGCAGACCCATAGGCAATGCACCCAAAATCGAGACGGGACTGCACCAGCGTCATGTAAAGCCGCAACAGTGTGGAGCGATTGGCACCCCAGTTCGTATGACCCAAGTGTCTGAGAAGGTTGAGATGGCGCCAGCACTTCCGTTTCAGCTGACGAATGTGGGAGATCCATGATTGCCAGGCGTCAAAGACCAGTCCTAAAAAACGATGAGTTTCAACTACAGTAAGTAGTTCGTCATTAATATAAAGGTCAGGGTGCGGGTGGACAGTACGACGCCGACAGAAGTGCATCACTCTGGTCTTGGAGGCAGAAAACTGAAAGTCGTGGGCAAGCGCCCAGGTCTGCGCCTTCTGAATAGCACCTTGCAACCTGCGCTCGGCAACTTGGGTGCTGCAGGAACTAAAAGAGAGACAAAAGTCGTCAGCATAAAGTGAGGGGGACACCGACGATCCAACCGCTGTGGCTAAAGCGTTGATGGCGATTAAAAATAATGGGACGCTGAGGAACCCTGAGGAACCCCATTTTCCTGGATATGAGAGGAGCTCAGGGAAGCACCAATTTGAACACGAAAGGTACGGACGGCTAAAAAATTCTGAATAAAAATCGGTAGGGAGCCCAGGAGGCCCCAGTCATATAAAGTGTTGAGGATGTGTCGTCGCCAAGTTGTATCGTATGCTTTGTGCATATCGAAGAACACGGCAACAAGGTGTTGGCGCCGGGGAAAGGCTGTGCAGATTGCAGACTCGAGGTACACCAGATTATCGGTGGTAGATCGTCCCTGGCGAAAACCGCCTTGGCATGGAGCCAATAATCCCCTAGTCTCAAGAATCCAACACAACCGCCGACTGACCATCCGCTCCAACAGTTTGCATGGAACGTTAGTCAGGTTAATGGGCCGATAGCTATCCAAGTTCAGAGGATGTTTGTCAGGTTTAAGTACGGGGATGATGATACTCTCCCGCCACTGTGACGGGAAAACACCATCACACCAAATGCGGTTATAGACCGCAAGTAAGTTACGCCGACTATCTGCTGAGAGATGTTTCAGCTGTTGTTGTTGTTGGGTTGTTTAGGGGGGACCAAACTTCAATGGTCATCAGTCCCCCATTCCTTCTCTAGGCGTCAAAAGGAAAGCCATACACGTGAAAGATAACACGCCCAGAGTTTAAAGTTGTGAAGCGGGAGAGGAGGCCCACTGTGTCTATAAAGAAAAACAGGAAGAATAACAAGACACAAAACGAAAAGATGAGCACACAAAGACATCTGACAAGAAAGAAGCTGATGCCTGTGGTTGACCGACCAGAAGAATAAAAACGGAAAAGTCAACCACTCAGGAACACTAATAAATCTCCAGCTAGATGGAACGATAAAAACCCCCTGCTCGCATAAAACGTAAAACGGAATCTGCCATTGCAGCATCGTCACCTAAAACGTCCGATAAAATGACAGGGAGGTTAAAATTCCGCCGCAAAGCGGCTAAAACGGGGCAGTCCAACAGGATGTGGACTATTGTCAGACGCGAGCCACACTGACATTGGGGCGCATCCTCACCATGAAGGAGATGTCCATGGGTGAGCCACGTATGCCCAATGCGGAGGCGACACAAAACCACTGAGTCCCGTCGTGAACCCCGCATGGAGGAGCGCCATGCGGCCGTCGTATCCTTGACCATCCGGAGCTTGTTGGGCGTGTTCAGGCTACGCCACTCAGCATCCCAAAGCCGATGTACCCGTTGGCGCAACAATGTACGGAGATCAGAAGCCGGGAGACCGATGATGATGATGATGATGATGATGATGATTGGTGTTTTAGGGCGCTCAACAGCGAGGTTATCAGCGCCCGTATGCTAACGTAAGGAGATGAGAAGAAAATGGGTCCAGTCGTATGGACATTTAACTTCAATTGTACATTAAAAATTTAAAAGACGGTTCAAAGGAAAGGACTGCATAAAAGGGATAAAAGTTTGATAGATGTATGGGGCCCGGTGACTACTTAAAGAGTGACCGAGCCACACTGTCACACATTAAAATCGAACACCCAATATTTTGGGAAGAAGTCCAGATACTGCACAAAATCTTAGGACACAATCCACGGACGCTTCATCGTCTCCTAAAATAGATTTCAGGTCCTGTGAGAGACCTAAATTTGTCCTCACACCAGCGTATAAATAGCATTCTGTGAAAATATGTCGTATCGACAATTGTGTCCGACATCTGTTACACTCTGGCGGTTCCTCACGACGCAAAAGAAAGCCATGCGTTAGCGGGCAGTGTCCAATTCTAAGGCGAGTAAGGGCGACTTCCTCAGCTCTTCGAGAGCGGAAGGAAGTACGCCATGGACGTACTGAAGATTTTAGGGCGCGTAACTTGTTATCCGCCACATCCAACCACTGATCTTCCCACAAAAGCATGTTGTTGTTGTTGTTGTTGTTGTTAGGTTGTTTAAGGGGGACAAAACTACAATGGTCATCAGTCCCCCATTCCACCTCTAGGCGGCAAAAGTAAAACCATACACGTGAGAGATATCACGCACAGAGTTTAAAATTGCGATGTGGGAGAGGAGTCCCACCGAGTCCATAAAACATAATCAAGAACAAGACAAAACGAAGAGATGGTCACACAAACACAATTTACAACAAATAAACCGATGGCCGTGGTTGACCGACCATAAGAATAAAAAAAAGGAAAAGTCAACCACTCGGTAACACACAGAAATCTCCAGTTAAATCGAATGATAAAAACCCCCTGCTCGTATAAAACGTAAAACCGTATCTGCCATTGTGGCATCGTCACCTAAAACTTCCGATAAAACAGCAGGGAGGTTAAAATGTCTCCGCAAGGCGGCTAAAAGGGGGCAGTCCAACAATATGTGGACGACTGTCACACTGGAGCCACACCGACATTGGGCTGGGTCCTCACCCCGAAGGAGATGTCCATGGGTGAGCCACGTATGCCCAATGCGGAGGCGACATAAAACCACTGAGTCCCGTCGTGAACCGCGCATGGAGGAGCGCCATGCAACCGTCGTTTCCTTGACCACCCGGAGCTTGTTGGGCGTGCGCAGGCTACGCCACTCAGTATCCCAAAGCTGACGTACTTGCTGGCGCAACAATGAACGGAGATCAGAAGCTGGGAGGCCGATCTCTAGACAGGACATACCTACAGCCTGCTTGGCAAGCCTGTCAACACGTTCATTGCCCGGGATACCAACATGACCTGGAGACCAGACAAACACCACCGATCGCCCGGACCGTGTAATGGCATAAAGTGTCTCCTGAACGGCCAACACCAGGGTAGACCGTGGGTAACACTGCTCCAGAGCTCGAAGGCTGCTCAGGGAGTCGCTGCAAACAACAAAAGACTCGACTGAGCAAGACCGGATATGCACAAGAGCTCTGTGAATGGCCACCAGCTCTGCAGTGTAAACACTGCAGCCATTCGGCAGAGAGTGCTGTTCCACATGGTCACCGTGTGTATAGGCAAATCCAACACGGTCATCCACCATTGAGCCATCGGTGTAGATCAGGTCATAACCACGGAACTCCGCTATGACAGCCGAGAACTGACGGCGGAGCGCCTCCAGTGGTACTGAGTCCTTGGGCCCATGGGCCAAGTCCAGCCGAATAGACGGCCTTGTCAAACACCATGGAGGTGTATGCACCTGGACCCGATATGGACACGGAAGGGGCAAAGACTCAAGTTCCAGGAGGAGGGACCGAACTCTATAGGCTATCGTATGACCTGACCTGGGGCGTCGCTGATGGTGAGGGACGACCACATTAGAAAAAAGAAAACGACGGTTTGGGTGGCCTGGGGAGCAATACACGTTCGCTGCATAAGCTGCGAGCAGGTGTTGGCGGCGGATCCCCAAAGGTGGGATCCCAGCCTCCACTAGTAAACTGTTCACCGGGCTGGTGCGGAAAGCGCCCGTCGCAATGCGGACCCCACAGTTGTGAATCGGGTCCAGGAGATGCAGTGCCGAAGGTGCCGCAGACCCATAGGCAATGCACCCAAAATCGAGACGGGACTGCACCAGCGCCGTGTAAAGCCGCAACAGTGTCGAGCGATCAGCACCCCAGGTCGTATGACCCAGGTGGCGGAGAAGGTTGAGATGGCGCCAGCACTTCCTTTTCAGCTGACGAATGTGGGGGAGCCATGTCAGCCGGGCGTCAAAGACCAGTCCTAAAAAACGGTGGGTTTCCACTACCGTAAGTGGTTCGTCATTCAGATAAAGTTCAGGGTGTGGGTGGACGGTCCGACGCCGACAGAAGTGCATCACTCTGGTCTTGGAGGCAGAAAACTGAAAGCCATGGGTAAGCGCCCAGTTCTGCGCCTTCCGAATAGCACCTTGCAACCTTCGCTCGGCAACTTGGGTGCTGGAGGAACTAAAAGAGAGACAAAAGTCGTCAGCATAAAGAGAGGGGGACACCGACGGTCCAACCGCTGCAGCTAAACCGTTGATGGCGATTAAAAATAATGGGACGCTTAAAACGGAACCCTGAGGAACCCCATTTTCCTGGACATGAGAGGAGCTCAGAGAAGCACCAATTTGAACACGAAAGGTACGGACGGCTAAAAAATTCTGAATAAAAATCGGTAGGGAGCCCCGGAGGCCCCAGTCATATAAAGTGTTAAGGATGTGGCGTCGCCAGGTTGTATCATATGCTTTGTGCATATCGAAGAAGACGGCAACGAGGTGTTGGCGCCGGGAAAAGGCTGTGCGGATTGCAGACTCGAGGCACACCAGATTATCGGTGGTAGATCGACCCTGGCGAAAACCGCCCTGGCATGGAGCCAATAATCCACGAGTCTCAAGAATCCAACACAACCGCCGACTAACCATCCGCTCCAACAGTTTGCAGGGGACGTTAGTCAGGTTAATGGGCCGATAGCTATCCAAGTTCAGAGGATGTTTGTCGGGTTTAAGTACGGGGATGACGATACTCTCCCGCCACTGTGATGGGAAAACACCATCACACCAAATGCGGTTATAGACCGCAAGTAGGGCCCTCCGACTATCTGCTGAGAGATGTTTCAGCATCTGGCTATGGATGCTATCAGGCCCTGGCGCCGTGTCTGGACATTGTCGAAGAGCACTGAGGAGCTCCCACTCAGTGAAAGGACTGTTGTAGGATTCAGAGCGGCGGGTACGAAAGGAGAGGTGCTGGCGTTCTACCCGCTCCTTCAATGTACGGAAGGCCGGTGGATAGTTTGCAGAGGCAAAGGCGCGAGCATAATGCTCGGCAAACATCTCTGCAAGAGTGGCCGGGTCCGTACATAGGACTCCATTTGTGGAGATCGCAGGGATTCCCGATGTAGTCTGTATTCCCTGTAGCCGCCTGATCTTACTCCAGACCTGCGAGGCTGAGGTGCCTGTCCCAATGGTGGAAACATACCTCTCCCAGCACTCCCGTTTCCGTCTTCTTATAAGCTGGCGAGCACGAGCGCGAAGCCGTTTAAAATTGATTAGGTGCTCCTGAGAGGGGTGCCGTTTGTATCGCTGTAAGGCCCGCCTGCGGTCTTTAATGGCCTCAGCGATCTCCGGCGACCACCACGGCACTGTCTTACGCCGTGGGCACCCTGTGGAGCAGGGAATTGCAGCTTTTGCAGCAGAAACAATGGTTTGAGTGACGCCCTCGACCACCACATCGATGGAATCGAGTGGGGGAGGTTGAACAACAGCAGTGGACGTGTAATCTTCCCAGTTAGCCTTGCCTAAAGCCCACCTAGGGGGGCGTTCGGGGGACTGACGTTGTGGCAGTGACAGAAAAAGCGGAAAATGGTCACTGCCACACAGGTCGTCGTGGGCTCTCCAGTGGACAGATGGTGGAAGGCTGTGGCTGCAGATCGATAAATCAATGGCCGAGAACGTGCCATGTGCCACACTAAAGTGTGTGGGGGCACCAGTATTTAATAGGCAGAGGTCGAGTTGAGAAAGTAAAGACTCGACTACTCTGCCTCGGCCAGAAAGCGAAGTACTACCCCACAATGGGTTATGGGCATTGATTTCGCCCAATAAGAAGAAAGGCGGGGGTAGTTGCGATAGAAGTGCAGCCAAATCATTCAAAGAGAGGTCACCATCTGGAGGGAGATAAAGGCTGCAGACAGTAAATTCCTGTGTTGTCCTTACCCTGACAGCCACTGCTTCGAATGGTGTATGAAGGGGCACGGATTCACTATGAACAGAAGTAAGGACATACACACACACACCACCTGAGACCCTGTTATACGAGCTACGGTTACAGTAATATCCCCTGTAGCCACGAAGGGCTGGGGTCCGCATTGCTGGAAACCAAGTTTCCTGTAAGGCAATGCAGAAAGCAGGTGTTATGCTTAAAAGGTGTCGTAGCTCAGCCAGGTGGGGGAAGAAACCGCCGCAGTTCCACTGGAGGATGAAGCTGTCTGATAACTGAGAAAACGTGAAAGGTAAGAGGGAAGATTACAACTCAGCGTCACTCAAATCTGCTGACTGCTTTCTTTCTGGCTCGTCATCCATTAGTTCTGGGATGTCCCCGACAGCAAGGTCGTCCGGGGACGCCAGAATCTCCACCTCGTCCCCAGAGGTCGAGGTGGAGTGGGATGGTGGCATGGGAGCCACCATGGTACCTTGCAACTCTTCACTTTCCACTTTTTTCCTCCGATCCTTCTTGCCCCTCGGGGGCTTCGCCGGCGGGGCCAGCTTCTCAGACTCAGCCACAGGGACTGAGGAGGAGCATGAGGCCCTGCGTCCAGCAGCCTTCGATGTAGCCTGCTGCTGGCGTGTGTCGGCAACGACACTGGCGGAACCCTCGGAAGGGAGTGTCCCGAGGGACGCCTTCCGAACGGGGGGGGCCGGAGAGGGCTTTTGTTTCTCCGGCAGAAGGGTGGAGGTTGCTCCCGAGGCAATTACCTTGGGAGCAGAAGAAGGAAGGGAGCCCCCAACCATCTTGGGGGCAGATGAAGGCTTACGGCCCTGAGGGCCCACAGAGGAGGAAGTACTTGGAAATATCCGGGTCGCCAAAGAAGATGGCGACGACGTGATTGTCGCAAAAGAGGTGGTCATGCTAACTGGGTGTAGGCGCTCATACTTCTTTTTTGCCTCTGTATACGTCAACCGGTCCATAGTCTTATATTCGACGATTTTTCGTTCCTTGTGGAGAATAGGGCATTGCGATGAGCAGGGAGGATGCTCCAGGCCACAGTTCACGCAGATGGGCGGCGGAGAACACGGGGCGTCCGGGTGGGCTGGACGTCCACAATCCCGGCAAGTGGCGCTGGAAGGGCAACGGGACGACATATGCCCAAACTTCCAGCACTGGAAGCATCGCATAGGAGGAGGGATGTAGGGTTTTACATCAACCCGGTAGCACATCACCTTCACCTTTTCAGGCAGTGTATCGCCTTCAAAGGCTACGATGAAGGCACCAGTGGCAACCCTATTTTCTTTTGACCCACGATGGACGCGCCGGATGAAGTGAACACCTCGCCGCTCGAGGTTGGCGCGCAGCTCCTCATCAGACTGTAAGAGCAGATCACGATGAAAAACAATGCCCTGGACCAGATTAAGAGACTTATGTGGCGTAATGTTGACCGTGACATCTCCCAGCTTATCGCAAGCAAGCAACGCCCGCGACTGGGCAGAGGATGCGGTGTGAATCAACACAGACCCATTACGCATCTTGGAGAGGGACTCCACGTCTCCAAACTTCTCCTCCAGGTGGTCAACAAAGAACTGAGGCTTCACTGTAGTAAATGTCTCCCCATCAGTCCTTGTGCAAACTAAATATCTTGGTGAATACGGCCCATTTCGATCTTCAGCCCTGCGTTCCTCCCAGGGCGTGGCCAAGGAAGGGAACGACTTGGGGTCATATGATGTAGCATTAAACTTACCACGCTTTGAGACGGTGGTTATACGTCCACCAACGGTATCTTTCGCTCGCTTCATTGTGTTCCCACGAGCAGCTAGGGAAAAGAGGTCCACCCAGGCAGAGCCCCGCTTGCCTGGGTAAGCCTGATACAACTGAGGTGCGGCAGGTTCCCCAGAGGTTGCTCGCTAAGGACTGTTCAACCTCAACAGCCATGCATCTCCTCGGCACGTAGCACACCTTGAGATTGAGGGGTTTTTTATAGAGGTTTGTACCATCCTCGCGACCCGGGCGATTAAGCCAAGATCCCCGGGCTCTGAGACGTACAACGTTCCACCGTCGCGCCGAACGATGGTCGTTGAGGCACGCACAGAGCTTACGGTGTAGCGGACTGTTGGCGCGACACAGCCCACAGCTCAGGACCCCGGGTTCGCCAAGCCCGTACACAGCAAATGAATGCTGAGCCCCTGAGGGGCCCACAAAAGCATGGCTTTCCTTGTCACATAAGAGGTAACAGCCTGCAGTGGGACAGAACAGCGTACAGCAGGGGGGAGAGAGCAAGACTCCTTAGCCGCCACATCGGCAAGCTCGTTTCCCCGGATCCCAGTATGCCCAGGAACCCAACAGAAGATGATCTCCTTGTTTCGTTGTTGCAGTGCAAGGAGAGCGTCCTGTATATCCTGCACCATCCGATCTGATGGGTACATTTGGTCAATAGCCAGGAGGGCACTTTGGGAGTCTGAACAGATAATGAACTTCACTCCATGATGTCTTCTGATCTGTTCTAGTGCCCTCAGGATAGCGAACAGTTCCGCGTAATAAACGGTAAACTGTTCTGGGAGCCCTATCCGAAGGACAACATCGGGGAACACGACAGAGCAACCAATATGATCACCCTGCTTGGACCCATCCGTGTAGACCGTGACAAAATCAGAATGGTGACTTAAAATTTCGAGATATTTACTTTTATAAAAGGTGTCTGAGGTAAAAGCCTTCCTGTAGAGAGTCAACTCTAAAAGCACCCTGGGCCTCTGAAGTAGCCAGGGACATCCCCTACTCCACCCCTGGCGTTGGACCTGAATGCCTTGCGCCTGTAGCAAATCGAGGCTGTCCCTTGCATGGAACCAAAAGGGCCTTGTTGCCTGCGGACGGTTACGGAACAAGCGTACCAATGATTGTTGATTAGCATTGGAAGTCACTAGGGAATTTGGAGTTGACATAGATCGGTACGCTTGACGTGCAGTGAGTAGAAGGCGACGAATAGAAAGCGGAGGCTCACCAGCTTCCGCACAAATGACGTGCAGTGAGTAGAAGGCGACGAATAGAAAGCGGAGGCTCACCAGCTTCCGCACAGAGACTAACAACCAGACTTGTGCGGTATGCACCTGTGGACAACCGGATACCTTCATGGTGTATGGAGTCCAGCATTTTCAAATAAGAGGATCTCGCGGATCCATAAACTTGACATCCATAGTCGAGGCGGGGTCGCACAAATGACCTGTAAAATTGGAGGAGACGTGCCCTGTCAGCTCCCCAGGCCCGATGGCTAACACACTTAAGGAGATTTAAAGCCTTGAGGCATCGTAATTTTAATTCCTTAAGGTGTGGCAACCAAGTGAGCTTTTCATCAAAAGTGAGACCTAGGTACTTCACCTTCTCCTTAAAAGTGAGAGCAGTCCCCCCAAGTTTGAGAACTGGGTAATTAAAAAGGGAACGGGAGCGATTAAAATCAACACAAACGGTCTTCCCCAACGAAAATTTAAAACCTGTTCTGTTGGACCATTCCTCCAACCGCCTGATCGTCAGATGTAATTGACGAGCAGCAGTTGCGACGGAGGAGGACGCACAGAAAATGGAGAAATCGTCCACAAAGAGGGAACACTGTACTGGACTTCTTACAGTGGACGTAATACTATTGATAGCAATGGCGAAGACCGTCACACTTAAAACACTTCCTTGGGGGATACCGTTCTCTTGATGAAAACGGTCAGACAATACGCTCCCGACCTTGTATCTAAAATACCGATCCGAAAGGAAAGACTGAATAAAAATGGGTAGACGACCACGAAAACCCCACTCATGGAGCTGCTGTAAAACATTACGCCTCCAGGTAGTATCGTAGGCTTTTTCGAGATCAAAGAACACACCTATCAGGTGTTGCTTACGGAGGAAAGCTTGTTGGATTTCCCGGTCAAGCAAGATCAAGTTGTCAAGCGTTGAACGGTACCTTCTGAAGCCACATTGGAAGCGGCTGAGTAGGGACCTGCTTTCTAGGACCCAGACTAGGCGTCGGTTAACCATACGCTCCAATGTCTTTCCTACACAGCTGGTGAGACTTATGCTACGATAACTACCAGCGTCAGTCCGATCTTTCCCTGGTTTTAAAATAGGTATTAAAACAGACTCTTTCCACGAGCGTGGAAAGTTTCCCGTGAACCAGATTTGGTTAAAAAGCTGAAGGAGGACATGCTTCGATTGCGGTTCCATGTGTTGGAGCATGCTGTACGTTATGTCATCGACGCCAGGGGCAGTATCACAAGGTACTGTTAATGCAGTCTCCAGCTCCCACAGTGAGAACGGTTGGTTATATTCCTCAGCATTTGAGGACCGGAAATCAAAACCAACCCTCTCCTGTATAGCCCGATGCTGCCGAAAGGCTGCATTCTGGCTAGAATCCGATGTAATGGTGTAAAATGATTCTGCCATTACCTGAGCAATGTCTCGTGGCGAAGTCAGGAGAAGTCCTTGCCCTTGTACAGCTGCTATTGGTGGTCGGGAATTCCGCCTCGAGATCCTCCTAATGGCTTCCCATACTCTGCTTGCTGATGTGAACCTATTGATAGAATTCAGGAACTCTTGCCAAGACCTCTCCTTGCTCTCTCGAATAATGCGTCTTGCCCGTGCCCTCGCCACGCAAAAGGTTGCAAGATTGTGATCAGTAGGGCGTCTGTGGAATCGTCGGAGAGCTGCCCTCCTGTTTTGGATTGCAGACCGACACTCCTCGTTCCACCAAGGAACAGGCTGCCTCTTAAAGTTGCCCTTCGATTTGGGGATCGACGCATCGGCAGCGGCGCGAATCACGGCTGTAGTGTGATCCACCCAGTTCTGAACGCCTTCATGCCTTTCCAAAACAGCCAACTGTTTAAAAAGCTGCCAATCAGCTTTCTTAATAAGCCATCTCGGCTGCCGTCGAGCATGATCCATTCCATCTGGCAGAGTTACCCAGATAGGGTAGTGATCACTGCCATGGAGGTCGTCGTCTGCATCCCACTGGGCAATGTCTGCAAGAGCTGGCGAACAGAAGGAGAGGTCAATGGCGGAAGACGTACCTGTAGCAACGCTGAAGTGTGTGGCCTTACCCGTGTTCAGCAAAATCACCGATGTCGACTGTAACACACGCTCAACCATTCGACCCCTGGGGCAAGTGGTGTTAGATCCCCATAAAGCATTATGAGCATTGAAATCTCCTAAAATGAGAAAAGGGCGAGGAAGGTCATCGAGAAGCTGAGTCAAGAGTACAACATCGAGAGGCTCTCCAGGTGGGAAATACAGAGAACACACTGTAAGCTCAGTGTGTGCCAACACACGGACTGCAACTGACTGTAGCGTCGTAGTTAGTTGCACAGGCGTAGAATGGAATGTGTCCTTGATGAACACTGCCACACCGCCTTGCGCCCTGTCGCCAGTCAGGTCGTCTTTTCTGTAGAGGTGATAGCCTCTAAGTACAGGTGCGTCACACTGCTTGAAATGTGTCTCCTGAAGGGAGACACAGAATGGTCTGTTCTGCAGAATAAGACGTAATTCGTCCAAACGAGCCCTGAATCCGTTCATGTTCCATTGGAGTATGGTTCCCATGTCAGCGGTGCGGTTGTAGTTTCCCCCTATCCTTGTGCCTAGACGGTGAGGCACAGTTTGATCGGGCAGCGGCATTAGGGCTGACTGATTCCGGTGATGAGGTATCCAGGTCCATTATGATATCCTCGTCATCGGTTAAGGCTGCCAGAACGACATTCGATGGTGCCTGGGGGAGGCTTTCTATCGAATGCCGAGGCGCCTTCTTTGGTTTCTTCTTCTCTGAAGAAGATGAAGGAAGGGCGTGTTGCTGAGCACTCTGCTTTCGGGAAGCACTCTGCTTCTGGGGGGCCACCTGCTTCTGGGCAGCTCCCTGCTGTTGAGGAACGCGTTCTGTTGGAATGGCACGTTCCTGTGGGATGGTACTCTCCTTTTGCGGTGTCTTCTCAATTATTACTGCAGCTATCTCGTCCTTCACATTCATTGGGTCGGCCTGTATTCCGATATCTCGACTAATCGAAGTTTGGCATGTACAAATGCAGGTGCAAGTTTCGCTGGTGGAAATGGGGATGGTCTGTGTCGATGCATCAACAGTGGGCGTGGGTTTCTGGAGTAGTGAGGCATAGGAGGTCGGAAACACCGGAGGCTGTGTCGCCTTATATTCTTTTTTGGCCTCCACATATGGAATACGTTTGCGCACTTTTATCTCCTGTATTTTTTGTTCTTCAACAAAGACAGGGCAATCACGACTCCATACAGGGTGGCCTCCTGAGCAGTTTAGACACGTTGCTGGGGAAGAACAGTCGACCCCAGAGTCGTGAGCTGCCTGTCCACACCTCCCACAGGTTGGTTTGCCTCCACAATTCTGTGTGGTATGACCGAAATGCTGGCATGTGAAACACCTCATAGGGTTCGGTATAAAGGGCCTAACTTTCAGACGGAGAAACCCTGCCATAAGATGTTCTGGCAAAGATGGGGAATTGAAGGTAACAATGAAGGTAGGGGTTTTCTCTATCACTCCATTGTTCCTGCGGGTCCTTTGCACAACGTCAATGATACCCTGTGACGCCCACTCCTGTTTTAATTCTGCCGTTTCGATGTCCACAATGTCACGGCATGTGACCACTCCTTTGCTGGAATTTAGCGTGTTGTGTAATTCTACATCAATGTCATATTCCCCTAGCTTTGCTGAATTCAGGAGGAGGTCCACCTGCTTTGCTCTGGCCGTCTCAACTAACAAAGCACCATTCCGTAGCCTCTTAATTGATTTCAAAGAACCTGCAAGTCCTTCCAGTCCCTTATTAATGTAGAAAGGGGAGACCTTTTCAAAGGTACCCTCTTTCCTCTTAATAACTACGAAAACATTATTATTAATGACTCCTTGAGCCCTGTTACTATGACTAGATTGTGTCTCAGGAGGACTGGCCTCCCTCAACCGCTTAGATGACTGGGTGCGAGTGCCCCCTGACGGTACACCCATCCCGCCGGGGTTAGAAACATGTGAGGACTCCATCTCGGTCCCACGAGCAGCTAGGGAAGGGACGGTCCACCCAGGCAGAGCCCCGCTTGCCTGGGTAAGCCTTTTACAACTGAGGTGCGGCAGGTTCCTCAGAGGTCGCTCGCTATCGACTGTTCAACCTCAACAGCCATGCATCCCATCAGCACGCAGCACACCTTAGGATTGAGGTTTTTTTTATAGAGGTTTTTTCCATCCTCACGATCCGGGCAATAAAGCCGAGATCCCCGCTCCCTGTAACACACAACATTCCACCGCTGCGCCATGCGGTGGTCGCTGAAGCATGTCCAGGGCTTACGGTCTGGAGGACTGGCGGCGCTTACCAGTCCTCAGCTCAGGACCCCGGGTTCGCCAAGCCCGTACTCAGCAAATTAATGCTGAGCCCCTGAGGGGCCGGGAGACCGATCTCTAGACAGGACATACCGACAGCCTGCTTGGCAAGCCTGTCAACACGTTCATTGCCCGGGATACCAACGTGACCCGGAGACCAGACGAACGTCACTGATCGCCCAGACAGTTCAACGGAACGAAGCGTCTCATGTATGGCCAACGTCAGAGGAGACCGCGGGTAACACTGCTCCAGAGCTCGGAGGCTGCTCAGGGAGTCGCAGCAAACAACAAAAGACTCGCCTGAGCAAGACCGGATATGCAGGAGAGCTCTGTGAATGGCCACCAGCTCTGCAGTGTAAACACTGCAGCCATTCGGCAGAGAGTGCTGTTCCACATGGTCACCATGAGTATACGCAAATCCCACACAGCCATCAACCATGGAACCATCTGCGTATATCAGGTCATATCCTCGGAATTCCGCTATGATAGCCGAGAACTGACGGCGGAGCGCCTCCAGTGGAACTGAGTCTTTGGGCCCCTGGGCCAAGTCCAGCCGAGCAGACGGCCTTGGCAAACACCACGGAGGCGTACGGGATGATGATGATGATGATGATGATTGGTGTTTTAGGGCGCTCAACAGCGAGGTTATCAGCGCCCGTATGCTAACGTAAGGAGATGAGAAGAAAATGGGTCCAGTCGTATGGACATTTAACTTCAATTGTACATTAAAAATTTAAAAGACGGTTCAAAGGAAAGGACTGCATAAAAGGGATAAAAGTTTGATAGATGTATGGGGCCCGGTGACTACTTAAAGAGTGACCGAGCCACACTGTCACACATTAAAATCGAACACCCAATATTTTGGGAAGAAGTCCAGATGCTGCACAAAATCTTAGGACACAATCCACGGACGCTTCATCGTCTCCTAAAATAGATTTCAGGTCCTGTGAGAGACCTAAAGTTGTCCTCACACCAGCGTATAAATAGCATTCTGTGAAAATATGTCGTATCGACAATTGTGTCTGACATCTGTTACACTCTGGCGGTTCCTCACGACGCAAAAGAAAGCCATGCGTTAGCGGGCAGTGTCCAATTCTAAGGCGAGTAAGGGCGACTTCCTCAGCTCTTCGAGAGCGGAAGGAAGTACGCCATGGACGTACTGAAGATTTTAGGGCGCGTAACTTGTTATCCGCCACATCCAACCACTGATCCTCCCACAAAAGCATGGCTTTCCTTGTCACATAAGAGGTAACAGCCTGCAGTGGGACAGAACAGCGTACAGCAGGGGGGAGGGAGCAAGCCTCCTTAGCCGCCACATCGGCAAGCTCGTTTCCCCGGATCCCAGTATGCCCAGGAACCCAACAGAAGATGATCTCCTTGTTTCGTTGTTGCAGTGCAAGGAGAGCGTCCTGTATATCCTGCACCATCCGATCTGATGGGTACATTTGATCAATAGCCAGGAGGGCACTTTGGGAGTCTGAACAGATCATGAACTTCACTCCATGATGTCTTCTTATCTGTTCTAGTGCCCTCAGGATAGCAAACAGTTCCGCGTAATAAACGGTAAACTGTTCTGGGAGCCCTATCCGAAGGACAACATCGGGGAACACGACAGAGCAACCAATATGATCACCTTGCTTGGACCCATCCGTGTAGACCGTGACAAAATCAGAATGGTGACTTAAAATTTCGAGAAATTTACTTTTATAAAAGGTATCTGAAGTAAAAGCCTTCCTGTAGAGAGTCAACTCTAAAAGCACCCTGGGCCTCTGAAGTAGCCAGGGACATCCCCTACTCCACCCCTGGCGTTGGACCTGAATGCCTTGCGCCTGTAGCAAATCGAGGCTGCCCCTTGCACGGAACCAAAAGGGCCTTGTTGCCTGCGGACGGTTACGGAACAAGCGTACCAATGATTGTTGATTAGCATTGGAAGTCGCTAGGGAATTTGGAGTTGACATAGATCGGTACGCTTGACATGCAGTGAGTAGAAGGCGACGAATAGAAAGCGGAGGCTCACCAGCTTCTGCACAGAGACTAACAACCGGACTTGTGCGGTATGCACCCGTGGACAACCTGATACCTTCATGGTGTATGGAGTCCAGCATTTTCAAATAAGAGGGTCTCGCGGACCCATAAACTTGACACCCATAGTCGAGGCGGGGTCGCACAAATGACCTGTAAAATTGGAGGAGACGTGCCCTGTCAGCTCCTCAGGCCCGATGGCTAACACACTTAAGGAGATTTAAAGCCTTGATGCATCGTAATTTTAGTTCCTTAAGGTGTGGCAACCAAGTGAGCTTTTCATCAAAAGTGAGACCTAGGTATTTCACCTTCTCCTGAAAAGTGAGAGCAGTCCCCGCTAGTTTGAGAACTGGGTAATTAAAAAGGGAACGGGAGCGATTAAAATCAACACAAACGGTCTTCTCCAACGAAAATTTAAAACCTGTTCTGTTGGACCATTCCTCCAACCGCCTGATCGTCAGATGTAATTGACGAGCAGCAGTTGCGACGGAGGAGGACGCACAGAAAATGGAGAAATCGTCCACAAAGAGGGAACACTGTACTGGACTTCGTACAGTGGACGTAATACTATTGATGGCAATGGCGAAGGCCGTCACACTTAAAACACTTCCTTGGGGGATACCGTTCTCTTGATGAAAACGGTCAGACAATACGCTCCCGACCTTGTATCTAAAATACCGATCCGAAAGGAAAGACTGAATAAAAATGGGTAGACGACCACGAAAACCCCACTCATGGAGCTGCTGTAAAACATTACGCCTCCAGGTAGTATCGTAGGCTTTTTCGAGATCAAAGAACACACCTATCAGGTGTTGCTTACGGAGGAAAACTTGATGGATTTCCCGGTCAAGCAAGATCAAGTTGTCAAGCGTTGAACGGTACCTTCTGAAGCCACATTGGGAGCGGCTGAGTAGGGACCTGCTTTCTAGGACCCAGACTAGGCGTCGGTTAACCATACGCTCCAATGTCTTTCCTACACAGCTGGTGAGACTTATGCTACGATAACTACCAGCGTCAGTCCGATCTTTCCCTGGTTTTAAAATAGGTATTAAAACAGACTCTTTCCACGAGCGTGGAAAGTTTCCCGTGAACCAGATTTGGTTAAAAAGCTGAAGGAGGACATGCTTCGATTGCGGTTCCATGTGTTTGAGCATGCTGTACGTTATGTCATCGACGCCAGGGGCAGTATCACAAGGTACTATCAATGCAGTCTCCAGCTCCCACAGTGAGAACGGTTGGTTATATTCCTCAGCATTTGAGGACCGGAAATCAAAACCAACCCTCTCCTGTATAGCCCGGTGCTGCCGAAAGGCTGCATTCTGGCTAGAATCCGATGTAATGGTGTAAAATGATTCTGCCATTACCTGAGCAATGTCTCGTGGCGAAGTCAGGAGAAGTCCTTGCCCTTGTACAGCTGCTATTGGTGGTCGGGAATTCCGCCTCGAGATCCTCCTAATGGCTTCCCATACTCTGCTTGCTGATGTGAACCTATTGATAGAATTCAGGAACTCTTGCCAAGACCTCTCCTTGCTCTCTCGAATAATGCGTCTTGCCCGTGCCCTCGCCACGCAAAAGGTTGCAAGATTGTGATCAGTAGGGCGTCTGTGGAATCGTCGGAGAGCTGCCCTCCTGTTTTGGATTGCAGACCGACACTCCTCGTTCCACCAAGGAACAGGCTGCCTCTTAAAGTTGCCCTTCGATTTGGGGATCGACGCATCGGCAGCGGCGCGAATCACGGCTGTAGTGTGATCCACCCAGTTCTGAACGCCTTCATGCCTTTCCAAAACAGCCAACTGTTTAAAAAGCTGCCAATCAGCTTTCTTAATAAGCCATCTCGGCTGCCGTCGAGCATGATCCATTCCATCTGGCAGAGTTACCCAGATAGGGTAGTGATCACTGCCATGGAGGTCGTCGTCTGCATCCCACTGGGCAATGTCTGCAAGAGCTGGCGAACAGAAGGAGAGGTCAATGGCGGAAGACGTACCTGTAGCAACGCTGAAGTGTGTGGCCTTACCCGTGTTCAGCAAAATCACCGATGTCGACTGTAACACACGCTCAACCATTCGACCCCTGGGGCAAGTGGTGTTAGATCCCCATAAAGCATTATGAGCATTGAAATCTCCTAAAATGAGAAAAGGGCGAGGAAGGTCATCGAGAAGCTGAGTCAAGAGTACAACATCGAGAGGCTCTCCAGGTGGGAAATACAGAGAACACACTGTAAGCTCAGTGTGTGCCAACACACGGACTGCAACTGACTGTAGCGTCGTAGTTAGTTGCACAGGCGTAGAATGGAATGTGTCCTTGATGAACACTGCCACACCGCCTTGCGCCCTGTCGCCAGTCAGGTCGTCTTTTCTGTAGAGGTGATAGCCTCTAAGTACAGGTGCGTCACACTGCTTGAAATGTGTCTCCTGAAGGGAGACACAGAATGGTCTGTTCTGCAGAATAAGACGTAATTCGTCCAAACGAGCCCTGAATCCGTTCATGTTCCATTGGAGTATGGTTCCCATGTCAGCGGTGCGGTTGTAGTTTCCCCCTATCCTTGTGCCTAGACGGTGAGGCACAGTTTGATCGGGCAGCGGCATTAGGGCTGACTGATTCCGGTGATGAGGTATCCAGGTCCATTATGATATCCTCGTCATCGGTTAAGGCTGCCAGAACGACATTCGATGGTGCCTGGGGGAGGCTTTCTATCGAATGCCGAGGCGCCTTCTTTGGTTTCTTCTTCTCTGAAGAAGATGAAGGAAGGGCGTGTTGCTGAGCACTCTGCTTTCGGGAAGCACTCTGCTTCTGGGGGGCCACCTGCTTCTGGGCAGCTCCCTGCTGTTGAGGAACGCGTTCTGTTGGAATGGCACGTTCCTGTGGGATGGTACTCTCCTTTTGCGGTGTCTTCTCAATTATTACTGCAGCTATCTCGTCCTTCACATTCATTGGGTCGGCCTGTATTCCGATATCTCGACTAATCGAAGTTTGGCATGTACAAATGCAGGTGCAAGTTTCGCTGGTGGAAATGGGGATGGTCTGTGTCGATGCATCAACAGTGGGCGTGGGTTTCTGGAGTAGTGAGGCATAGGAGGTCGGAAACACCGGAGGCTGTGTCGCCTTATATTCTTTTTTGGCCTCCACATATGGAATACGTTTGCGCACTTTTATCTCCTGTATTTTTTGTTCTTCAACAAAGACAGGGCAATCACGACTCCATACAGGGTGGCCTCCTGAGCAGTTTAGACACGTTGCTGGGGAAGAACAGTCGACCCCAGAGTCGTGAGCTGCCTGTCCACACCTCCCACAGGTTGGTTTGCCTCCACAATTCTGTGTGGTATGACCGAAATGCTGGCATGTGAAACACCTCATAGGGTTCGGTATAAAGGGCCTAACTTTCAGACGGAGAAACCCTGCCATAAGATGTTCTGGCAAAGATGGGGAATTGAAGGTAACAATGAAGGTAGGGGTTTTCTCTATCACTCCATTGTTCCTGCGGGTCCTTTGCACAACGTCAATGATACCCTGTGACGCCCACTCCTGTTTTAATTCTGCCGTTTCGATGTCCACAATGTCACGGCATGTGACCACTCCTTTGCTGGAATTTAGCGTGTTGTGTAATTCTACATCAATGTCATATTCCCCTAGCTTTGCTGAATTCAGGAGGAGGTCCACCTGCTTTGCTCTGGCCGTCTCAACTAACAAAGCACCATTCCGTAGCCTCTTAATTGATTTCAAAGAACCTGCAAGTCCTTCCAGTCCCTTATTAATGTAGAAAGGGGAGACCTTTTCAAAGGTACCCTCTTTCCTCTTAATAACTACGAAAACATTATTATTAATGACTCCTTGAGCCCTGTTACTATGACTAGATTGTGTCTCAGGAGGACTGGCCTCCCTCAACCGCTTAGATGACTGGGTGCGAGTGCCCCCTGACGGTACACCCATCCCGCCGGGGTTAGAAACATGTGAGGACTCCATCTCGGTCCCACGAGCAGCTAGGGAAGGGACGGTCCACCCAGGCAGAGCCCCGCTTGCCTGGGTAAGCCTTTTACAACTGAGGTGCGGCAGGTTCCTCAGAGGTCGCTCGCTATCGACTGTTCAACCTCAACAGCCATGCATCCCATCAGCACGCAGCACACCTTAGGATTGAGGGTTTTTTTATAGAGGTTTTTTCCATCCTCACGATCCGGGCAATAAAGCCGAGATCCCCGCTCCCTGTAACACACAACATTCCACCGCTGCGCCATGCGGTGGTCGCTGAAGCATGTCCAGGGCTTACGGTCTGGAGGACTGGCGGCGCTTACCAGTCCTCAGCTCAGGACCCCGGGTTCGCCAAGCCCGTACTCAGCAAATTAATGCTGAGCCCCTGAGGGGCCGGGAGACCGATCTCTAGACAGGACATACCGACAGCCTGCTTGGCAAGCCTGTCAACACGTTCATTGCCCGGGATACCAACGTGACCCGGAGACCAGACAAACGTCACTGATCGCCCAGACAGTTCAACGGAACGAAGCGTCTCATGTATGGCCAACGCCAGAGGAGACCGCGGGTAACACTGCTCCAGAGCTCGGAGGCTGCTCAGGGAGTCGCAGCAAACAACAAAAGACTCGCCTGAGCAAGACCGGATATGCAGGAGAGCTCTGTGAATGGCCACCAGCTCTGCAGTGTAAACACTGCAGCCATTCGGCAGAGAGTGCTGTTCCACATGGTCACCATGAGTATACGCAAATCCCACACAGCCATCAACCATGGAACCATCTGTGTATATCAGGTCATATCCTCGGAATTCCGCTATGATAGCCGAGAACTGACGGCGGAGCGCCTCCAGTGGAACTGAGTCTTTGGGCCCCTGGGCCAAGTCCAGCCGAGCAGACGGCCTTGGCAAACACCACGGAGGCGTACGGGCACGGACCCGATAGGAAGATGGAAGGGGAGAAGACTCAAGCTCCTACAGGAGGGACTGAACCCGATAGGCAATCGTATGACCTGATCTGGGGAGTCGCTGATGGGGACGGACCACCACATCAGGAAAGAGGAGACGATGGTTCGGGTGGCCTGGGGAGCAATACACATGGGCTGCGTAAGCCGCAAGTAGGTGTTGGCGGCGGATCCCCAAGGGTGGAACCCCAGCCTCCACTAGTAAGCTGTTCACTGGGCTGGTGCAGAAGGCACCCGTCGCGATGTGAACCCCATAGTTGTGGATGGGGTCCAGGAGATGCAGGGCCGAAGGTGCCGCAGACCCATAGGCAATGCACCCAAAATCGAGATGGGACCGCAACAGTGCCGTGTAAAGCCGCAACAGTGTCGAGCGATCAGCACCCCAGGTCGTATGACCCAGGTGGCGGAGAAGGTAGAGATGGCGCCAGCACTTCCGTTTTAGCTGACGAATGTGGGGGAGCCACGTCAGCCGAGCGTCAAAGACCAGACCCAAAAACCGATGCGTGTCTACCACTGTCAGGAGTTCGTCGTTAAGGTAAAGTTCAGGGTGAGGGTGGACGGTCCGACGCCGACAGAAGTGCATCACTCTAGTCTTGGTGGCAGAAAACTGAAAGCCATGACTTAGGGCCCAGGTATGTGCCTTCCGAATAGCACCTTGCAACCTACGCTCAGCAACCTGGGTGCTGCAGGAACTAAAAAAGATACAAAAGTCGTCAGCATAAAGAGAAGGGGAGACCGACGATCCAACTGCTGTCGCTAGACCATTGATGGCAACTAAAAATAATGGAACACTTAAAACCGAGCCCTGAGGTACGCCATTCTCCTGGATGTGAGAGGCGCTCAGGGAGGCACCAATTTGAACACGAAAGGTACGAACAGCTAAAAAATTCTGGATAAAAATCGGTAGGGAGCCCCGAAGGCCCCAGTCATGTAAAGTGTTGAGGATGTGGCGTCGCCAAGTTGTATAGTATGCTTTGTGCATATCAAAGAAGATGGAAACAAGGTGTTGGCGCCGGGAAAAAGCTGTGCGGATTGCAGACTCGAGGTACACCAGATTATCGGTGGTAGATCGACCCTGGCGAAAACCGCCCTGGCATGGAGCCAACAATCCTCGAGTCTCAAGAATCCAACACAACCGCCGACTGACCATCCGCTCCAGCAGTTTGCACGGCACGTTAGTCAGGTTAATGGGCCGATAGCTATCCAAGGAAAGAGGATTTTTGTCGGGCTTCAGCACTGGGATGATGATACTCTCCCGCCACTGTGACGGGAAAACACCATCACACCAAATGCGGTTATAAACCGCAAGTAGGTTTCGCCGACTATCTGCTGAGAGGTGTTTCAGCATTTGACTATGGATGCTATCAGGCCCTGGCGCCGTGTCAGGACATTGTTGAAGAGCACTGAGGAGCTCCCACTCAGAAAAGGGCGTGTTGTAAGATTCAGAGTGGCTGGTACGAAAGGAGAGACTGGCGTTCTACCCTCTCCTTTACTGCATGGAAGGCCGGTGGATAATTTGCAGAGGCAAAGGCACGAGCATAATGCTCGGCGAACATCTCTGCAAGAGTGGCCGGGTCCGTACATAGGACTCCATTTGAGGAGATCCCAGGGATTCCCACTGGTGTCTGTAATCCCTGTAGCCGTCTGATCTTACTCCAGACCTGCGAGGCTGAGGTGCCTGTCCCAATAGTGGAAACGTACCTCTCCCAGCACTCCTGTTTCCGTCTTCTTATAAGCTGGCGAGCACGAGCGCGAAGCCGTTTAAAATTGATTAGGTGCTCCTGAGAGGGGTGCCGTTTGTATCGCTGTAAGGCCCGCCTGCGGTCTTTAATGGCCTCAGCGATCTCCGGCGACCACCACGGCATTGTCTTACGCCGTGGGCACCCTGATGTACGCGGAATGGTAGCGTTCGCAGCAGAAATAATAGAATGCATGGCGCTCTCGACCACCACATCGATGTTCTCGAGTGGGGGAGGGCCAACGATGGCAGCAGAAGCACAGTCTTCCCAGTTAGCCCTGTGCAGAACCCACCTGGGTGGGCGTGCTGGGGACTCGCGATGTGGGAGTGACAAAAAGACAGGGAAATGGTCACTGCCACCCAAGTCGTCATGGGCTCTCCAGTGAACAGATGTTTGAAGGCTGTGGCTGCAGATCGACAGATCAATGGCCGAAAAAGTGCCATGTGCCACACTAAAATGCGTGGGGGCACCTGTATTCAAGAGGCAGAGGTCGACTTGAGTTAGGAAATCCTCGACAACCCTGCCATGACCAGAGATCGTAGAACCACCCCACAAGGGACTGTGGGCATTGAAATCGCCCAACAGCAAGAAAGGTGGGGGTAGTTGAGCAACGAGTGCAGCCAAGACGTTCACAGATACGTCACCATCTGGCGGAAAGTAGATACTGCAGACGGTAAACTCCTGTGTGGTCCTCACCCTGACAGCCACTGCTTCTAATGCCGTTTGAAGTGGCACAGATTCACTATACACAGAGGTGAGGACATACACACACACTCCACCTGATACCCTGTTATATATGCTACGGTTGCAGTAAAATCCCCTGTAGCCATGAAGGGCAGGGGTCCGCATTGCTGGAAACCAAGTTTCCTGAAGAGCAATGCAGAAAGCAGGTGTCGTGCTCAAAAGCTGCCGTAGCTCAGCCAGGTGGGGGAAGAAACCGCCGCAGTTCCACTGGAGAATGACATTGTTCGAGTGCTGGGAAGACATGAATCCGAGTCGGTGGGCTACAACTCAGCATCACTGGCACCCACCGGTGTAGGCGTGTCATCGGGATTGTCCATTTTCTCAATGGCGTCCCCGAGAGCGAGGTCCTCGGGTGACGCAAGAATCTCCACCTCATCCTCAGAAGCAGAGGTGCAGGTGGAGGGGGGTGGTGGCACTGAAGCCACCGTGGTGTCTCTTGTGATGCCCGTCTTTGGTTTCTGTTTACCCCTCCGTTCCCTCGGGGGCTTCGCTGGTGGGAGGTGCTCCTTGGACTCAGCCACAGGGACTGAGGAGGAGCGTGAAGCCCTACGACCAGCAGTCTGCGAGCGCGCCTGCTGCTGGTAAGTGTCACTATTGACACTGGCAGAAGGGAGCGTCCCAAGGGACCCCTTCCGTGTCAGGGAAGCCGGAGAAGGTTGTTCTTTCTCCGGCGGAGAGGTGGTAGCTGATCCTGAGGCTTTCGCCTTGGGAGCTTTGGAAGGATGGCCCCCCAACCTCCGTGGGGGCAGGCTTAGGTTGGCGGCCCTGGGGGCCCACAGGAACAGAAGAAGTAGAAAATACTGTCGCCGCCAAGGAGAGTGGCGACGACGTCACTGCTGCGAACGTGTTTTTCATTGTTACAGGGTGCAGACGATCAAACTTTTTCCTGGCCTCATTATAGGATATACGGTCCAGGGTTTTATACTCCGTAATTTTCCGCTCCCGTTGAAGTGCGGGACATTGCGACGAGCAGGGAGGATGGTTCTGACCACAGTTTACGCAGATGGGAGGTGGCGTACATTGGGCGCCTGGATGTGCTGGACGCCCGCAGTCCCTACATGTAGCACTGGACATGCAACGGGAAGTCATGTGGTCGAACTTCCAGCATTGGAAGCACCTCACAGGGGGAGGAATATAAGGCCGCACATCAACACAGTAAACCATCACCTTGACCTTTTCGGGCAATGTATCACCCTCAAAGGCCAAGATGAAGGCACCAGTTGCGACCCTATTATCCTTTGGGCCCTATGGATACGCCGGATAAAATGAACGCCCCGTCGTTCAAGGTTTGCCCGTAGCTCATCGTCTGTCTGGAGCAACAAATCCCGGTGGAAAATTACTCCCTGAACCATATTCAGCGACTTGTGGGGAGTGATGGTCACCGCAACGTCACCCAGCTTGTCACAAGCGAGTAACGCCCGTGACTGGGCCGGGGATGCTGTGTGGATGAGAACAGACCCGTTGCGCATTTTCGAAATAGATTCCACTTCCCCAAACCTGTCCTCCAGATGGTCCACAAAGAACTGAGGCTTGGTCGCTGAGAATGAGTCCCCATCAGTCCTGCTGCACGAGATATCGAGGAACATAATCTTCACCCTGTTTTGTGGCCCGACGTCCCTCCCAAGGCGTGGTCAGGGAGGGGAACGTTTGGGGGTCGTATGTAGATGCATTAAACTTTCCCTTCTTAGAGACGGCGGTTGTACGTCCGCCAACGTCACCCGATTTGTGTCTTTTCATGGCGGGTGATCCGCCCCGATGCCACCCACTCCGATCAGGGGCTCTCCTCATGGGCGCCACCCAGCCACAGCAACGTCACCTGGCGGGATGACCATTGCCGGGAGTCCTGATGCCCCACAGAGACAAGCATCGACTCCTTGGCTTGCATGAGGAGTATGCAGCTCTGGCACCGGTAGAGCGATCCCTGTGTTGTCAGGGGGGCTACAGCCAAGAGGGTACATGACGACCCCACCACAACGGACTGGCTACCGTGTTGGCTTTCTGGCGCTACGTGAAACATCATAAATTAGAGTGCTGAGATATCAGTGCACAATGGATGCGACTTGCACGGAAAAAAGAAATGACCTGCCCAGTGGCAGAATAGAATCCGCAGTCGCAAGTCCATTCCATGATGGGTGCTTAAGATGGCATGGCACGAGAATTACATGATGCACCACGTAAGGTGTCCTTCCCCTAATGGTTCGCTCTTCTGAAAAATTTTGAAAAATGGAGGGTCAAACCCACATAGGGGCCACAGATGGAAAGCCGAAAAGTATGAAGACTCCTTTTAGTCGCCTCTTACGACAGGCAGGAATACTGCGGGCTTATTGTTGTTGTTGTTGTTGTTGTTGGTTTTTTTTGAGGGGACTAAACAGCTAGGTCATCAGTCCCCTGTTACTAACTGAGAGTCCACTGTCAATAATAAAAAGTAAAACAAAGCTCTAAAAGTGGTCACGCACATAAAGTACAGGTTGACGATGGACAGACCACTGACAACGTAAAACAAAGACACACAGAATTGTTAAAAGAAAGTCAGGAATAAAACTGGCTAGTGGAGTATCTTGGCTGGCTGATCACAAAGAAAAAACAGGATGGGCCAGCCATACTGCATACACTAAGAACCCTAAGGGTGTGAAAAGGGAAAAAACTAGATTGGTGGTAGCCTGAGGTGTCAGGCAACAGCACCCACCGTTAGATAGAGTCATAAAAACCAGCAGCGCGGATGAAACTTAAAACTTTGTTAGCCACAAAGGCGTCGTCTCCTAAAACTAAAGGTAGTGCGTCTGGAAGAGTAAAATAGTGCCGCAGGTCGGCTAAAAGCGGACAGTCCATCAAAAGATGGGCCACCGTCAATACAGTGCCACATCGACACACGGGTGGAGCCTCACGCCGAAGAAGATACCCGTGGGTGAGCCACGTATGTCCAATCCGTAGGCGACAGAGGACAACTGACTCTCGGCGGGTCGGCCGCAGTGAAGATTTCCACAAAGCTGTGGAGAGCTTCACTGCCCGAAGCTTATTCGGTGCAGTCGCCGTAACCCACTCGCTGCTCCAAGCCTCGCGCACCCTCCGGTGCAACACCAGTTTAACATCCTGTTCCGTGACACCAATTGTGAGAGGTGGTTCCATAGTGGCCTGCTTGGCTAAGCGATCTACTTGTTTATTCCCTGGGATGCCGACGTGGCCCGGGGTCCACACAAAGACCACAGAACGGCCTGATTGGCCCAGGGAGTGAACAGTGTCCATGATCGACCGCACTATTGGGTGCCGAGAGAAACACTGGTCGATCGCTCGTAAGCCACTCAGAGAGTCAGTACAGATGACGAATGACCCCCTGGGGCAGGCTTTGAGATGTTGGAGAGCCCTGAGAATAGCGACCAGCTCGGCAGAGAAAATGCTACTCTCACAGGGCAGAGAATGCTGTTCTACATGGTTGTGATGTAGAAACGCATACCCAGCACGGCCATCTACTATGGAACCATCTGTGTAAATGGCGTCTGTGGCACGGAACGGTTCGAGCGCTTGCAGAAACTGGTGACGGAGATGTACGGGAGAAACAGAGGCCTTCGACGCATGGGACAGGTCCAGACGGAGCTGCAAACGAGGAATGGACCAAGGAGGAGTGTGAGAGGAATAGTGGAAAAAGGTAGGAAGTGGGTAGGATGTGAGAGACGAAAGAAGGATACGAACACGGACCGAGATCGGGTATCCCGACCTTGGCCGTCGTGCAGGGATAGGCAGTGCAGCGTCTGGAAATAGGAGCCGGCGGTTCGGGTGGAAGGGCGAGGCCTGAACACGAGCAACATAAGACGTTAACAGGTGTTGCCTACGGAACCGCAGCGGGAGGACTCCAGCTTCGACAAGGAGGCTTGTCACAGGGCTAGTGCGAAAAGCCCCCGTCGCCAAACGGACACCACAGTGCAAAATTGGGTCCAACGCCTGCAGTGCTGATGGCGCAGCCGAATCGTAGACTATGCAGCCATAGTCTAGGCGCGACTGAATGAGGGCCTTGTAAAGTTGTAACAGCGTTGGGCGTGAGGCTCCCCAAACCGTGTGGCTAAGACAGCGCAGGATGTTGAGGTGGCGCCAGCACTTTTGTTTTAACTGGCGAAGGTGGTGCACCCAGGTGAGACGGTTGTCGAACAACATGCCTAGAAACGTGTGGGTTTCTACGACATGTAGCAGGTCTCCAGCTAAATAGAGTTCGGGTTCTGGGTGTACTGCCCGACGTCGGCAGAAATGCATGACACGGGTCTTCGACGCAGAGAACTGAAAACCGTGGGCAAATGCCCACGACTGCGCTTTTCGAATGGCCAGTTGCAACCGACGTTCAGCAACACTGATGCTGGTGGAGCTAAAATACATGCAGAAGTCAGCGGCATACAAGGAAGTGAATACCGATGACCCCACGGCCGCCGCAAGGCCGTTGATGGCGACTAAAAATAAAGGGACACTGAGAACGGAACCCTGCGGGACTCCGTTCTCTTGACAATGAGGTGAGCTAAAACAAGAACCAACACGAACTCTAAAAGAACGCAACGCCAGGAAATTCTGAATGAATATGGGAAGCGGACCCCGTAAACCCCAGTCGTACAGCGTAGACAGGATATGGTAGCGCCAGGTAGTGTCGTATGCTTTCCGCAGGTCGAAAAATACGGCAATCAGGTGTTCGCGGCGACTAAATGCTGTACGGATGGCCGACTCCAGTGACACGAGATTGTCAATAGCGGAGCGACCTTGACGGAACCCACCCTGTTGTGGCACCAAAAGTCCCCTGTCCTCGAGGATCCACATGAGCCTCCGACTCACCAAGCGCTCGAGAAGCTTGCATGGAACGTTGGTGAGGCTGATCAGGCGGTAACTATCAGCCACCTGCGGATCTGCCCCAGGCTTAATCACCGGAATGATAATGCTTTCCCGCCACAAGGACGGAAAAACACCCTCCAGCCATATCCGATTAAGCAGGGCGAGAAGTTGGCTCTTGGCATCCGCTGATAGGTGTCGGAGGAACTGACTGTGAGTGCGATCGGGTCCAGGGGAGGTATCGGGGCATGCAGCAAGGGCACCTTCAAACTCCCACTCAGTGAACGGGACGTTGTATGGTTCCCGACGTCGCGTTCGAAACGAAAGCAGATGTCTCTCTGCTCGCCCTTTAAGGGCGCGAAAGTCTGCACCATAAGCAGCAGTCTCTGAGATGCGACAAAATGATCCGCCAGGTGCTCAGCGACGGCGACGGGGTCAGTACAGAGCGTACCCTGAACGCTGAGACAGGGAATTCCCGCCGGTGGGCGGTGCCCAAAGAGGCGACGAACCTGCGACCACACCTTGGAAGGAGAAGCGCGGGAACCAATGGAGGCGACGTACTTCTCCCAGGAAGCCCTCTTACTTTCCTGTATCAGTCGCCGGGCTCGTGCTCGGAGACGCTTGAAGGCCACGAGATGTTCGACACAAGGGTGGCGTCGGTGGCGCTGTAGAGCTCGCCGACGTTCCCGGATGGCCTCAGCGATCTCCGGTGACCACCAGGGCACCGATGTACGACAGAGCGAACCGAACGTGGTGGGGACAGAGCTTTCGGCTGCAGAAACAACGGCCGCTGTGAACTGCTCAACGGCGGCATCAACATCACCTGGAAAGTTTGAGGATAGTACAGCAGCTGCGGAATAGGCTGGCCAGTCAGCCCTACGGAGGGACCAGCGAGGCAGGCGGTCGGCAGGCAAACGCTGTGGGAGCGACAGGAAGATAGGAAAATGGTCGCTACCACACAGGTCGTCGTGGATCCTCCAGGTGAGATGTGGAAGAAGGCTAGGGCTGCAGACAGACAAGTCTATTGCAGAATAAGTACCATGCGCTGCACTAAAGTGAGTAGGAGCACCGGTGTTTAGGAGGCAAAGATTCTGCTCTGATAGTAAAGACTCAACATCCCTACCCCGAGCCGAGGTCTGTGTGCCACCCCACAGAGTGTGGTGGGCGTTAAAATCCCCCAAGAGAAGAAAGGGTGGGGGAAGTTGGGCGACCAAGGCAGCGAGGTCTATGGGAGAGACGGCTTCATCTGGTGGAAGGTAGACAGAGCAGATCGTAAAATCTCGTAATAACCGGAGCCGTACAGCGACTGCCTCTAGAGGTGTTTGCAGAGGCACAGCAGCACTGGGTACTGAAGTGTGAACATAAACACATACGCCGCCGGAAACTCTGTTGTAGGAGTTTCGATTCTTAAAATAGCCCCGATAGCCTCGGAGGGCTGGGGTCCTCTCGACGGGGAACCATGTTTCCTGCAAGGCGAGGCAGATAGCAGGGAAGTGGCAAAGTAATTGCCGCAGCTCAGCCAGACGGCGGAAAAAACCGCCGCAATTCCACTGCAAGATGTCTTTTGCAGCATGCTGAATATCCATAAGTTAAGATGTTGAACGGTTATTCAGCAGTGGCACCTGCTGCCAGCTCCGCAGACTCTGCAGGGTCCAGAACCATCGGTTCTGGCGACCCAAGTATGGCGAGATCCTCAGGCGACGCGAGGATCTCCACCTCATCTTCAGAGGCCGAAGATGTGATGGAGCGTTCCCTCCGAATCGCCGAGGAGTCCTCCTTTGGGTCAGTCTTCTTCTTCTTCTTCACTTTGTTTTTGCCCTCTCGCTGGCCCTTTGGTGTTAAGGGCTGGGAGGACTTCACGGGAGTGGCATCAGGGGCCGTCGAAGAGCCAGAAGCCCTTCGACCAGCAGGCTTCGGATCCTTCAGCCAAAGGCTGGTCCCGAAGGACCCCTTCCGAGGGAGAGATGCCGGAGGAAGTTGTTGCTTCTCCGGCTGGGGGTTGGGGACTGGTGTCCCCGATGATTGTGGGGAGGTTTCCCCCCACAACAGGTGCTGCAGCAGCAGATGGAACATCGCCCCCACCTAACGAGGGGGCAGTGGTAGTTTTGTGGCCCCTAGGGCCCACAGGAGGAAGCGATACCTTGGTCGATGTCGTACCCGTAGTGCGCGGGGACGACGTTACTACAGCATAAGAGGTGGTCATGTTTACCGGATGGAGCCGCTCATATTTCTTTCTCGCCTCATTGTATGACAGACGGTCCAAGGTCTTAATCTCCATTATTTTTCGTTCTTTGTGGAGAACTTTACAGTCTGGAGAGCACGGTGGATGCAGCTGGTTGCAGTTCACACAGACGGGAGGTGGGGTGCAGGGAGCGTCCGGATGAGATGGACGTCCACAATCCCTGCACACAGGGCTAGAAGTGCACCGGGAGGACATATGCCCGAACTTCCAGCACCTGAAGCACCTCATAGGGGGCGGGACGTACGGTGTAACGTCGCACCGGTAGATCATGACCTTGACCTTCTCAGGCAGTGTATCGCCTTCGAAGGCCAGGATGAATGCACCGGTGGCAACCTTGTTATCTCGTGGTCCCCTATAAACACGTCGAACAAGGTGAACACCTCTGCGCTCCAAGTTAGTACGTAGCTCTTCATCAGACTGTGACAATAGGTCACGATGGTAAATACGACCTTGGACCATGTTGAGGGTCTTGTGGGGTGTGACACTGACAGGTATATCACCCAGCTTGTCACAGGCCAATAATGCCCTGGACTGGGCTGGGGATGCCGTCTGTATCAGAACAGCCCCACTTCTCATTTTTGAGAATGACTCCACCTCACCGTACTTGTCCTCGAGATGGTCAACGAAGAACTGCGGTTTGGTGGACAAGAAAGAGTCTCCATCAGTCCGGGAAAAGACAAGATATCGCGGCGTGTAGGGATCTGAACTCCGTAAAGTTTTGCGCTCTTCCCATGGCGTAGCCAGGGAAGGGAACGTCTTAGGGTCGTATACTGTCGCATCAAAATCGGACTTTCCTCGCTTAGAAACGGCGTTTTTGCGACCGCCCACGCTAGTTAGTGCTCGTTTCATTTCCGTCCCACGAGCAGCTAGGGAAAAGAGGTCCACCCAGACAGAGCCCCGCTTGCCTGGGTAAGCCTTATACAACTGAGGTGCGGCAGGTTCCTCAGAGGTTGCTCGCTAGCGGCTGTTCAACCTCAACAGCCATGCATCTCCTCGGCACGTAGCACACCTTGAGATTGAGGGTTTTTTTAGAGAGGTTTGTACCATCCTCGCGACCCGGGCGATTAAGCCAAGATCCCCGGGCTCTGAAATGTACAACGTTCCACCGTCGCGCCGAACGATGGTCGTTGAAGCACGCACAGAGCTTACGGTGTAGCGGACTGTTGGCGCGACACAGCCCACAGCTCAGGACCCCGGGTTCGCCAAGCCCGTACTCAGCAAATTAATGCTGAGCCCCTGAGGGGGCGGGCCTACTCTTACCCCCGAACCCGCAGGGGGCGATGTTTCAGCATCCGGCTATGGATGCTATCAGGCCCTGGCGCCGTGTCTGGACATTGTCGAAGAGCACTGAGGATCTCCCACTCAGTGAAAGGACTGTTGTAGGATTCAGAGCGGCGGGTACGAAAGGAGAGGTGCTGGCGTTCTATCCGCTCCTTCAATGTACGGAAGGCCGGTGGATAGTTTGCAGAGGCAAAGGCACGAGCATAATGCTCGGCAAACATCTCTGCAAGAGTGGCCAGGTCCGTACATAGGACTCCATTTGTGGAGATCCCAGGGATTCCCACTGGTGCCTGTAATCCCTGTAGCCGCCTGATCTTACTCCAGACATGCGAGGCTGAGGTGCCTGTCCCAATAGTGGAAACATACCTCTCCCAGCACTCCTGTTTACGTCTTCTTATTAACTGGCGAGCACGAGCGCGAAGCCGTTTAAAATCAATGAGATGCTCCTGAGAGGGGTGACGCTTATAGCGCTGTAAGGCCCGTCTACGACCTCTAATAGCCTCAGCTATTTCTGGTGACCACCACGGCACTGCCTTATGCCGTGGGCACCCTCTGGAGCATGGAATTGCAGCTTTTGCAGCAGAAACAATGCTGTGAGTGACGCCCTCGACCACCACATCGATGGAATCGAGTGGGGGCGGTTGAATAATAGAAGAGGACGTGTAATCTTCCCAGTTAGCCCTGCCTAAAGCCCACCTAGGGGGGCGTTCTGGGGACTGACGTTGTGGGAGTGACAGAAAAAGCGGAAAATGGTCACTGTCACACAGGTCGTCGTGGGCTCTCCAGTGGACAGATGGTGGAAGGCTGTGGCTGGAGATTGATAAATCAATGGCCGAGAACGTGCCATGTGCCACACTAAAGTGTGTGGGGGCACCAGTATTTAATAGGCAGAGGTCGAGTTGAGAAAGTAAAGACTCGACTACTCTGCCTCGGCCAGAAAGCGAAGTACCACCCCACAATGGGTAATGGGCGTTGAAGTCGCCCAATAAGAAGAAAGGCGGGGGTAGTTGCGATATAAGTGCAGCCAAATCATTCAAAGAGAGGTCACCATCTGGAGGGAGATAAAGGCTGCAGACGGTAAACTCTTGTGTTGTCCTTACCCTGACAGCCACTGCTTCTAGCGGTGTACGAAGGGGCACAGGTTCACTATGAACAGAGGTAAGGACATACACACACACACCACCCGAGACCCGGTTATATGAGCTACGGTTACAGTAATATCTCCTGTAGCCACGAAGGGCTGGGGTCCGCATTGCTGGAAACCACGTTTCCTGTAAAGCAATGCAGAAGGCAGGTGTTGTGCTTAAAAGGTGTCGTAGCTCGGCCAGGTGGGGGAAGAAACCGCCACAGTTCCACTGGAGGATAATGCTGTCTGCTAACTGGGAAGACATGGTGATTACAAATCAGCGTCACTCAAATCCGCTGTCTGCCTTTGTTCTGGCTCAGTATCCATTATGTCTGTGATGTCCCCGACGGCGAGGTCGTCTGGGGACGCTAGAATTTCCACCTCGTCCCCAGAGGTCGAGGTGGAGTGGTGAGGTGGCTCGGGAGCCACCGTGGTATCCTTCACGTCGTTTTCAACCTTTTTCCTCCGGTCCTTCTTGCCCCTCGGGGGCTTCGCCGGCAGGGCTGGCTTCTCAGACTCAGCCTCAGGGACTGAGGAGGAGCATGAGGCCCTGCGTCCAGCAGCCTTCGGTTTTGCCTGCTGCTGGCGTGCGTCAGAAGCGACACGGGAGTGTCCCAAGGGACCCCTGCCGAACGAGGGGTGCCGGAGAGGGTTGTTGTGTCTCCGGCAGAAGGGTGGAGGTTGCTCCCGAGGCAATTACCTTGGGAGCAGAAGAAGGAAAGGAGCCCCCAATCACCTTGAGGGCAGATGTAGGTTTGTGGCCCTGGGGGGCCACAGAAAAAGAATGAGAAGAGATGGGTGTCGCCACAGATGGTGCTGACGATGTAATTGCTGCAAAAGAAGTTGTCATGGCAACTGGGTGCAAGCGCTCGTACTTCTTTTTCGCCTCAGTATAGGTCAACCGGTCCAAGGTCTTGTATTCAATAATTTTTCTCTCTTTCCGGAGCATAGGGCATTGTGATGAGCAGGGAGGATGCTCCCGGCCACAGTTCACGCAGATGGGCGGCGGAGTACATGGTGCGTCCGGGTGCGCTGGACGTCCACAATCCCGGCAAGTGGCGCTGGAAGGGCAACGGGATGACATATGCCCAAACTTCCAGCACTGGAAGCATCGCATGGGAGGAGGGATGTAGGGTTTTACATCACACCGGTAGCACATCACCTTCACCTTCTCCGGCAGTGTATCGCCTTCAAAGGCTACAATGAAGGCACCGGTGGCAACCTTATTGTCTTTAGACCCACGATGGATGCGCCGGACGAAGTGAACACCTCGCCGCTCGAGGTAGGCGCGCAGCTCCTCATCAGATTGTAAGAGGAGATCTCTGTGGAAAATAATGCCCTCGACCAGATTGAGCGACTTATGTGGCGCAATGTTGACCGCGACATCTCCCAGCTTATCGCAAGCAAGCAACGCCCGCTACTGGGGTGGGGATGCGGTGAGGATCAAGACAGAGCCATTACACATCTTGGAGAGGGACTCCACCTCTCCAAACTTCTCCTCCAGATGTTCTACGAAGAACTGAGGCTTCACTGTTGTAAATGATTCCCCATCAGTCCTCGTACATACAAGATATTTAGGCGAATATGGTTCATTGTTGTTAGCAGCCCTGCGTTCCTCCCAGGGCGTAGCCAAGGAAGGGAACGAATTGGGGTCATAATAAGTAGCACGAAACTTCCCACGCTTTGAGACGGTGGTTGTACGTCCACCAACGTTATCTGTTGCTCGTTTCATTGTGGTCCCACGAGCAGCTAGGGATCGAAACGTCCACCCAGGCAGAGCCCCGCTTGCCTGGGTAAGCCTTATACAACTGAGGTGCGGCAGGTTCCTCAGAGGTTGCTCGATAGCGGCTGTTCAACCTCAACAGCCATGCATCTCCTCGGCACGTAGCACACCTTGAGATTGAGTTTTTTTTAGAGAGGTTTGTACCATCCTCGCGACCCGGGCGATTAAGCCAAGATCCCCGGGCTCTGAAACGTACAACGTTCCACCGTCGCGCCGAACGATGGTCGTTGAGGCACGCACAGAGCTTACGGTGTAGCGGACTGTTGGCGCGACACAGGCCACAGCTCAGGACCCCGGGTTCGCCAAGCCCGTACTCAGCAAATTAATGCTGAGCCCCTGAGGGGCAGGGAAGTGGCAGAGTAATTGCCGCAGTTCAGGCAGGCGGCGGAAAAAACCGCCGCAATTCCACTGCAAGTTTTCTTTTGCTGTCTGCTGAATAGCCATAATGTACGAGATGAAACGGTTATTCAGCAGGGGCACCTGCTGCCAATTCCACAGAATCCGCAGGATCGAGAACCATGGGTTGTTGTTGTTGTTGTTGTTGTGATGGGGGTTTTTAGGGGGACTAGACTGGTATGGCCATCAGTCCCCCGCTTCATATCTAGGCAACACACAGAAAAAACAGAACGATAAAAATTATGCCAGAATGAGATTAAAAACAAAGCAGAATGAAAGAATGCACCGTCAATGAATTATTGACTGAGTCAACACGAGACAATACGAAAGACACCAGACACACAGAAACAAATATGAGACAAAAATGACAGAGCCAGTGAATGTGGTTGACCGACCATGTGTATAAAAAGGGAAAAGCCAACCACATAGCGTACGAAATAAAAACCGTAGTCTAAAGACACGTCAAGGAGAACATAGAAAATTATCTAAAAAACCATCCCAAAGGACTCACAGCAACTGGTAAAACCCCGCAGCACGAAGAAATCGTAAAACCAAATTAGCCACAGAGGCATCGTCGCCGAGCACCAAAGAGAGAGTGTTCGGGAGGTTAAAAGAATGCCGCAGTGGGGCTAAAATGGGACAGTCGAGTAGGAGATGGACCACAGTCAATGGGGCACCACATTGGCACATGGGCGGGTCCTCTCGACGGAGGAGGTGACCATGTGTCAGATGGGTGTGACCAATGCGGAGACGGCAGAGAACCACGGAGTCCCTACGGGATCCCAGCTGCGACGACTTCCAGACAGATGTTGTGTCCTTTATCGTACGCAGCTTATTGGGCACGTCCAGAGCGGACCATTCGGCGTTCCACAGGTCGCGTATTTTAGTGCGAAGCAACGGGCGGAAGTCTGCTTCTGGGAGGACAATTGCCAGAGGGCGGCAAGTGGTAGCCTGTTTGGCTAGCTGGTCAACGCTCTCGTTGCCCGGGATGCCTACATGGCCCGGGGTCCAAACGAATGTAACACAGCGACCGGAGTCACAAAGAGCCAGTATCGACTCCTGAATGGCCCTGACCAATGTATGACGAGCATAACACTGATCAAGGGCCTGTAAACCGCTCAGCGAGTCGCTACAGATCAGAAAGGAGGTCCCGGGGCACATGCGGATGTGGTTAAGGGCGCGGTATATAGCCACCATTTCTGCATTTAAGACGCTGCTGCCGGGTGGCAAAGAGCGTTGTTCAACATGGGCGCCATGGATGTAGGCATAACCAGTGTGGTCGCCATCTGAAGAACCGTCTGTATAAATGACCTCAGAGTTACTGAACTCACGGAGCAGTGCATAAAACTGATGCCGTAGGACCAGAGGAGAAGCAGAGGTCTTCGGCTCACGGGAAAGATCCAGCCGAATCCGCGGCCGAGGAACGGTCCAGGGAGGAGCATGGAGAATCGAGGAGAAGGGACGGTTAAGAGGTAAGGAGTCCAGGGTCGACAGTAGCGATTGGACACGCGCTGCTATCGGGAGTCCCGACCGAGGTCGCCTCTGCGGCAAACGAGTAACCTCCCCCGGAAAGAGGAGTCTGTTATTCGGATGCCGAGGGGTACAGTGAACTCTAGCAGCATACTGGGCGAGTAGTTGTTGGCGCCGGTATCGCAACGGGGCGACTCCAGCCTCTGCCAAGAGACTTGTGACAGGGCTTGTACGAAAGGCTCCAGTGGCCAGACGGATGCCTGTATGATGCACTGGGTCGAGAACTCGCAGTGCAGATGGAGAGGCTGAGCCGTAGACCTGGCTTCCGTAGTCTAGACGTGACTGCACCAGAGCATTGTACAGCCGCAGGAGGACAGGGCGTGCTGCCCCCCAGACAGTATGGCTGAGGCAACGAAGGATGTCCAAATACCAGGAACACCGTTGCTTAAGCTGGCGCAGATGAGGGAGCCATGTCAAACGTGAGTCGAAAAGGAGACCCAGGAAGCGGTGTGTGTCCACAACCTGAAGGAGCTCACCATCAAGGTAGAGCTCTGGATGCGGATGTACCGCCCGTTGGCGACAAAAGTGCATTACCCTAGTTTTTGCAGGGGAAAATGTGAAACCATGGGCAGAAGCCCAATTCTGCGCCCGATGGATGGCTGCCTGCAGTCGTCGTTCAGCTACACTTGTACTAGCAGTGGAATAGTACATGCAAAAGTCGTCTGCATAGAGGGAGCCTGAAACCGATGGCCCCACTGCAGCCACTAGGCCATTAATGGCCACTAAGAAGAGGGGTACACTGAGGACGGACCCTTGTGGTACCCCATTCTCTTGGATATGGGAGGTTGGTTGGTTGGTTGTTGGTGTTTAAAGTGGACTCAACTGCTGGGTTATCAGTCCCCTGTTCCCAGCTTGGAGTGAACTGTTAAAAGTTTCCTTTACGTCGCATACTACTCTAAGTCCAGGATGCTCCAGGTACAGAGCGACAGTCAATCGTAAAATGATAACAGAACAATGGACAAGACAGGAGTGGACAAAATAGACAGAACACTAAAACAAGGCTGCAGAAGCGTGTGGCTGGCTGATCACAAAATAATACAGGATGAGCCAGCCACTCTGCACACTTTAAAATCCGTAGTTAAAAAACAAGTCATAAACCGTAAAATGACAGTGGCCTATTGTTCTGGAGGGGGTGAAGCCCGACAGGGCGGGCTTATAGGCCCCACCACTAAATAGACCCATAAAATCCAGTTGCGCGAATAAAACCTAAAACACGATCGACCATAGCAGCATCATCTCCTAACATAAAAGGAAGCGCATCTGGGAGATTAAAAGATTGTCGCAAAACAATTAAAAGTGGACAGTCCACCAGGATGTGGACCACTGTCAAGGGGGCGCCACAGTCACACTGTGGTGCGTCCTCCCGCCGAAGAAGGTGGCCATGCGTCAGCCATGTGTGGCCGATTCGTAGGCGGCAGAGAACAACAGATTCCCTACGACACGACCGCAGTGAGGACTTCCATGTGGCCGTAGAGAGCTTCACTGCACGAAGCTTGTTGGGGTGAGCAGAGTTAGCCCACTCGTAGTCCCACAGGCTACGGATCTTCCGATGGAACTCCAGTCGGAGATCGCTCTCTGGAAGACCAATAGCCAATGGACTGGAGGAAGTAGCCTGCTTAGCCAGCTGATCCACACGTTCGTTTCCAGGAATGCCGATGTGGCCTGGGGTCCAAACAAAGACCACCGAGCGACCAGACCGAACAAGCCTGGAAAGAGACTCCTGTACGGATTGCACCAAAGGATGTTTCGGGAAACATTTACCGAGGGCTTGCAAACCACTAAGGGAGTCAGAACAAATGACCAGAGACTCCCCATGGCAACCTCTGAGATGTCCAAGTGCCCGATAGATGGCAACTAGTTCCGCTGTGAACACGCTACTTGTTGTTGTTGTTGGGTTTTTGAAGGGACTAAACAACGACGGTTATCAGTCCCTTTTTCCAGTCCAAGAGATAATACATTGTGTTAAGCGATCCGAAGTGAATGCACTAACAAGTCAAAGTTTAAAACTTACAGACTAATAGAAAGAAAGGATACGATTAAAAACGTAGAAGAGATAAAACAGCTGAAACATTACAAGAGTGTTTTTGCTGGGTGGTCACAAGGATATAAGGAACACACCCAGCCACTCTGGAACACGTTAAAACCGCCTACCTAACAGACATAAGCAGGCGGAGGACAGAGAAACGACAGAGAAACACAAACATTAAATGGACTTGTAAAGTCCACACTCACGCATAAAATGTAAAATAGAGTCAACCATGGAGGTGTTGTCAGCTAATGCAAGCTGCAAAACGTCGGGGATATTAAAATTTCGTCTCACTGCGGCTAAATTTTGGCATTCAATTAAGATGTGGGCGACCGTCAAAGGCGCACCACATCGACACTGCGGAGGGTCCTCGCGACGCAGAAGGTGACCATGCGTGAGCCAAGTATGGCCTATACGGAGTCGGCAAAGGACAACCGACTCCCTGCGAGAAGCCCTCAGGGACGTCTTCCATGCAGCGGTAGACGGCTTGACAGCACGGAGCTTATTTGGTTCATTGGAGTCTGCCCATTCCGAATTCCAAACCTTTAAGACCTTGCGGGTCAACTGGGTTTGGAGGTCGGAAACTGGGAGGCCAATGTCCAGGGACCCCATAGTGGTGGCCTGCTTGGCCAGCTGATCCACACGTTCATTGCCTGGTATACCTACATGCCCTGGCGTCCAAACAAAAACGACAGAACGGCCTGACTCGCCAAGGGCGAATACAGCATCTTGAATGGCTCGCACTACTGTGTTTTTCGGTAGAAACTGGTCGAGGGCCTGTAAGCCACTCAGGGAGTCGCTACAGATGACGAACGACCCCCTGGGGTGAGCTCTGAGGTGTTCAAGAGCTCTCAAAATACCGACCATTTCTGCGGTGAAGATGCTGCTTCCACAAGGCAATGACCGCTGTTCGATGTGGTCACCATGGATAAAGGCATATCCAGCATGGCCATCGACCAAAGAACCGTCCGTGTACACAATGTTTGCTCCGTGAAACGTATCAATCAGTGCATAGAACCGGCGACGGAGGAGCAGTGGTGAAATCGAGGCCTTTGAATCCCGGGACAAGTCCAGCCGAAGCTCCAGGCGAGGAATTTTCCAGGGGGGGATGCGGAGGGAGTAATGGTAAGGTGGAGGAAGGGGTAAGGAATCAAGTGAGGAGAGAAGGGAACGGACGCGGACCGCAATCGGGAGACCCGACCTGGGCCGACGTCGTGGGGAAGGGAGTGCAGAAAGTGGGAAGAGAAGCCTGTGGTTCGGATGGCGGGGTGAAGCATGAACCCGGGCAACGTAGCTCACCAACAGCCGTTGCCGGCGATATCGCAGAGGGGGAACACCAGCTTCAGCTAGAAGGCTCGTTACGGGACTGGTGCGAAAAGCCCCTGTTGCGAGACGCACACCTGTGTGGTGAACAGGGTCTAGGACTCGCAAGGCAGAAGGGGCTGCCGAGTCATAAACCAAGCTCCCGTAATCAAGCCGCGACAGAATGAGTGACTTGTAGAGCTGAAGAAGGGTGGAACGGGCTGCTCCCCAACTAGTATGGCTGAGGCATCGAAGGACATTTAAATGCCGCCAACACTTCTGTCTCAGCTGACGTAGGTGTGGCACCCATGTCAGCCGGGCATCGAAGACCATGCCCAGGAAGCGATGTGTTTCCTCAACCTGAAGTAGTTCACCACCCAGGTAGAGCTCTGGGTCAGGGTGAACTACCCGACGGCGACAGAAGTGCATCACGCGGGTTTTCCGTGCGGAGAACTGAAATCCGTGAGAAGAGGCCCATGAGTGGGCCTTTCGGATGGCACCCTGCAGCCGCCGTTCAGCTACGCCGATGCTAACGGAGCTGAAATACAGGCAGAAGTCATCGGCGAACAGGGAGCAACTGACTGATGACCCCACAGCCGCAGCGAGACCATTTATCGCCACTAAAAACAATGGAACGCTGAGGACGGATCCCTGTGGGACACCGTTCTCTTGAATACGTGTGGAGCTAAAAGATGCCCCAACCCTCACCCGGAACGAGCGATGGGAGAGGAAATTGTGAATAAAAATAGGAAGGGCACCCCGTAGGCCCCAGTCATGAAGAGTTGTTAAAATATGGTGGCGCCAGGTGGTGTCATACGCCTTTCGAAGGTCGAAAAATACAGCAACTAAATGTTCACGCCTAGCGAAGGCAGTGCGAATGGCCGACTCCAATGACACGAGGTTGTCAATGGTAGAACGGCCCTGGCGAAAGCCCCCTTGTTGTGGAGCAAGGAGTCCGCGCTCTTCAAGGATCCACATAAGCCGCCGACTCACCATACGTTCGAAGAGCTTGCAGAGAACGTTGGTGAGGCTGATCGGACGGTAATTGTCAGCCACCAGGGGATCTGCACCAGGTTTCAGCACCGGGATGACAGTGCTTTCCCGCCACTGCGACGGGAAAGTGCCCTCTGCCCATAGATGGTTAAACAGGGCTAGAATGCGGCGTTGAAAATCTGGTGAAAGGTGTCGGAGGAATTGGCCGTGAATCCTATCAGGTCCTGGAGTTGTATCAGGACACGCAGCAAGGGCAGTTCGGAACTCCCACTCGCTAAACGGGTCGTTGTATGTTTCCCGACGACGAGTGCGGAAGGACAACATTTTCCGCTCGGCCCGCTCTTTGAGGGAGCGAAAGTCGGCACTGTACGCGGCAGTCGCAGAGCATTGTGCGTAGTGGTCTGCCATATGCTCGGCGATAGCTGTAGGGAGCGTGCAGAGCACACCCTGGATGGTGAGGGATGGGATTCCTGTCGGCGGGCGGTATCCGAAGACGCGTCGGACTTGCGTCCATACCTTAGTCAGGGAGGTGCGGGAGCCGATACTGGCTACATACCGCTCCCAGGAATCCTGCTTACTCTGCTGTACGAGTCGTCGAGCACGCGCACGGAGCCGTTTAAAGGCCACCAAATTCTCTACGGATGGGTGGCGTCGATGGCGCTGGAGCGCTCGCCGACGTTCCCGGATGGCCTCAGCAATCTCCGGTGTCCACCAAGGCACGGACCTACGCCTAGTGGAACCGGTGGTTTGTGGAACTGCCGCCTCAGCGGCCATGACAATACTATTAGTCACCTGCTGGACTGCGTCGTCAATGTCATCTGGTAGCGGTGGAGCAATGACGGCAGTTGAAGCATACACACTCCAATCAGCCCTACGGAGACACCAACGGGGTAAGCTGTCTGCAGCTTGGTACCGCAGGAGCGACACAAAGATTGGAAAGTGGTCGCTGCCACATAGGTCCTCATGCACATGCCAACCAAGGTGTGGTCGAAGGCTGGGGCTGCAGACGGAGAGGTCGATCGCTGAATACGTGCCTTGTGCCACGCTAAAATGCGTGGGGGCACCTGTATTCAGGAGGCAAAGGTCTTGGTGCGCCAATAAGGTCTCAACATCCCTACCGCGGCCTGTGGTCTGGAGCCCACCCCACAAAGGGTTGTGGGCGTTGAAGTCCCCCAATAGGAGGAATGGTGGGGGAAGTTGGAAGACCAGAGCGGTAAGGGTGTTGAGAGACACGGCCTCATCCGGAGGAAGGAACAAGCTGCAGACAGTAAATTCCTGTGTCGCCCGGATTCTAACAGCCACTGCCTCAAGAGTGGTTGTGAGTGGCACGGGGGCACTGGGGACAGTGTCCAAGATATACAGGCAGACACCGCCAGACACCCTGTCGTAAAGGGTCCTGTTGCGGTAGTAGCCCCGATACCCACGGAGGGCAGGGGTCCGCTGTGCTGGAAACCATGTCTCCTGTAGGGCGATACAAAATGCAGGGTAGCTGTACAGTATTTGTCGCAGCTCAGCCAGGTGATTAAAGAAGCCGCCGCAATTCCACTGGAGGATAACATGTCCTCCACGCTCTAAGGCCATAAAAGGAAAGAAAAGAAGAAGATCAATCCATAGGAGCGCCTGCTGCCTGATGGTCAGGCTCAACAGAATCTATGGCCATAGAATCAGTTGATTCCGGTTGTGCAGATCTCCTATGGTCGAGTGAATCAAGGAGTGCGAGATCCTCAGCGGAAGCGAGGATCTCGACCTCATCCTCTGAGGCAGAGGATGCGGGTGTGGGTGGCTTGGAAGCCACCAAAGAATCCTTTTTCTTCTTCTCTTTCTTTTTACCCTCTCGCTGGCCCTTGGGTGTTAAGGGCCGTGGGGGCTTCTCAACAGGGGCTGCAGGTGCCGACGAAGAGGTGGAGGCCCCTCGATCAGCAGCCGCGGGATCCTTCAGCCATCGGCCGGGATCCACTTTCCCACGAAGAGAAGCCTCAGTAGGGAGTGTCCCGTGGGACCCCTTCCGGGCGAGAGGAGCCGGAAAAGCTGTTGTTTCTCCGGCTGTGGGGTGGGGACCAACGTCCCCTGTGATGGCTTATCTGTTGCTCCCAACGTGAATAGTGTGGGAGCAACTGAAGGTGTTGGGCCCCCAACTGTCAAGGGGGCAGGTGGAGTGGGTCGGGCCTGGGGGCCCGCTGGCATTGGTGGTGCACTCTGTGGTTTAGAAACTGTGGGGATCGACGATGATGCAACTGTGGCATATGATGTCTTCATGCTCACAGGATGGAGCTTGGCATACTTCTTCTTGGCCTCTGAGTATGATAACCGGTCCAGGGTCTTATATTCCATAATTTTACGTTCTTTATGAAGAACCGTGCAGTCTGGCGAACATGGAGAGTGATGCTGCTTGCAGTTGACACATACTGGAGGAGGGACACAAGGGGCGTCCGGATGTGAGGCACGTCCGCACTCCCGACATGTAGGGTTACCATCACATCGGGAGGACATGTGCCCAAACCTCCAGCATTTGAAGCAACGCATAGGGGGAGGAACGTAGGGTTTTACGTCACACCGGTATATCATTACCTTGACAGTCTCTGGCAACGAATTGCCTTCGAAAGCCATGATAAACGCACCGGTGGCTACCCTATTGTCCTTCGGACCCCTATAAACACGCCGGATGAAATGGACTCCTCGCCTCTCTAAGTTCTGCCGTAACTCGTCGTCAGACTGCAATAGAAGGTCCTTGTGAAATATAAGTCCCTGTACCATGTTCAAGCTCTTGTGGGGAGTAATGTTAACGGGGACGTCACCCAGCCTGTCACAAGCAAGCAGTGCCCGTGACTGGGCTGGGGACGATGTCGTTATAAGTACAGCCCCAGATCTCATTTTCGACATGCCATCTACTTCCCCAAACTTATCCTCAAGGTTTTCCACAAAAAACAGAGGCTTCGTAGTCGTAAACGATTCGCCGTCCGTCCTAGTACATACCAAATAACGGGGGGCATAAGCCTCACCTCGCTGACGAGCCCTGCGTTCTTCCCATGGTGTGGCCATGGAAGGAAACGCTTGGGGGTCATATGTCTCAGCATTAAATTCAGTTCACCCACGCTTAGAGACGCCGGTTTTGCGTCCGGCAACGCAATTTTGTGCTCGCTTCATTCTCGTCCCACGAGCAGCTAGGGAACGAGGTCCACCCAGGCAGAGCCCCGCTTGCCTGGGTAAGCCTGATACAACTGAGGTGCGGCAGGTTCCTCAGAGGTTGCTCACTAGCGGCTGTTCAACCTCAAAAGCCATGCATCTCCTCGGCACGTAGCACACCTTGAGATTGAGGTTTTTTTTATAGAGGTTTGTACCGTCCTCGTGACCCGGGCGATTAAGCCAAGATCCCCGGGCTCTGAAACGTACAACGGTCCACCGTCGCGCCGAACGATGGTCGTTGAAGCACGCACAGAGCTTACGGTGTAGCGGACTGTTGGCGCGACACAGCCCACGGCTCAGGACCCCGGGTTCGCCAAGCCCGTACTCAGCAAATTAATGCTGAGCCCCTGAGGGGAACACGCTACTTCCACTGGGCAGCGAATAATGCTGTTCAGTATGCTCACCATGGACGTATGCATAGCCAGTACGGCCGTCGACCACAGAACCATCCGTGTACACGACGTCCGCGCCACAGAACGACTCTAAAACCGCCTGAAACTGGCGACGGAGACTCAGTGGCGCTACAGAGGCTTCTGATACATGCGCCAAGTCCAGCCGAAGCTGTGGACGTGAAAGTGACCAGGGAGCGATGCGGGAAGGCCTGTGAAAAGCAGGAGGGATAGGAAGGGACTCAAGAGACGACATGACGGAACGAACACGCACCGCGATCGGAAGACCCGACCTCGGTCGTCGTTGTGGAGATGGAAGTGCAGCAGTTGGAAAAAGAAGCCTGCGATTCGGATGATGTGGTATCTCATGAACATGGGCAGCATAGGAGGCCAACAGCTGCTGCCGCCGAAATCGCAGGGGAAGGACTCCAGCTTCGGCTAGTAGGCTTTCCACTGGACTTGTCCGAAAGGCCCCTGTCGCTAAACGGACGCCACTGTGAAGTACTGGGTCCAAGGCCTGCAATGCAGATGGGGCTGCTGAACCATACACAAAGCTCCCGTAATCCAATCGCGACTGAATCAGCGCCCTGTAGAGCTGCAAAAGACTCGTACGGGCGGCTCCCCAACTAGTGTGGCTGAGGCAGCGTAGGATATTGAGGAACCTCACGCACTTCTGCTTGAGCTGGCGAAGATGAGGCACCCAAGTGAGCCGGTTGTCGAAGAGCATGCCAAGAAATCGGTGAGTCTCTTCGACACGAAGAAGTTCATCATATAAATATAGCTCTGGGTCCAAATGGACAGCTCGACGTCGGCAGAAGTGCAGAACCCGGGTTTTCGATGGAGAAAACTGGAACCCATGGGTTGAGGCCCACGACTGCGCCATTTGAATGGCTCCCTGTAGACGCCTTTCAGCTACCCCAATGCTAGCTGAGCTGTAGTATAAGCAGAAGTCATCGGCGAACAAGGAGGAAGAAACCGATGACCCCACTGCCTCAGCAAGTCCATTGATGGCAATTAAAAATAGGGGTACACTAAGGACAGAGCCCTGTGGGACACCGTTCTCCTGGACGTGAGAGGAGCTGAGGGAAGTACCAACCCGTACCCGAAAAGATCGGAAAGAAAGGAAGTTTTGAATAAAAAGTGGGAGCGGACCTCTCAAGCCCCAAGCGTGCAGTGTAGCCAGAATGTGGTGGCGCCAAGTGGTGTCGTACGCCTTTCTGAGGTTGAAAAAGACGGCAACAAGATGCTCACGCCTGCTAAATGCCGTACGAATGGCAGACTCCAGGGCCACTAAGTTGTCAAAGGTGGAGCGGCCTTGCCGGAAACCCCCTTGACGTGGGGACTACAGACCCCGATGTTCAAGGATCCACATAAGCCGCCGGCTCACCATACGTTCAAATAGCTTGCACATAACGTTGGTGAGGCTGATTGGGCGGTAACTATCAGCCACCTGTGGATCAGCACCAGGTTTGACCACCGGAATAACGATGCTTTCTCGCCATTGTGACGGGAAAGCCCCCTCCGCCCATAAACGGTTAAACAGGGCGAGTAGCTGGTGTTTAAACTCCACGGAAAGGTGCTTGTTGTTGTTGTTGTTGTTGTTGTTGGTGTTTAAAGGGGACTCAACTGCTGGGTTATCAGTCCCCTGTTCCCAGCTAAGAGTGAACTGGTAAAAGTTTCCCTTTCGTCGCATACTACTCTAAGTCCAGGATGCTCCAGGTACAGAGCGACAGTCAATCGTAAAATGATGACAGAACAATGGACAAGACCGGAGTGGACAAAATAGACAGAACACTAAAACAAGGCTGCAGAAGCGTGTGGCTGGCTGATTACAAAATAATACAGGATGAGCCAGCCACTCTGCACACTTTAAAATCCGTAGTTAAAAAACAAGTCAATAACCGTAAAATGACAGTGGCCTATTGTTCTGGAGGGGGTGAAGCCCGACAGGGCGGGCTTATAGGCCCCACCACTAAATAGACCCATAAAAGCCAGTTGCGCGAATAAAACCGAAAACACGATCGACCATATCAGCATCGTCTCCTAACATAAAAGGAAGCGCATCTGGGAGATTAAAAGATTGTCGCAAAACAATTAAAAGTGGACAGTCCACCAGGATGTGGACGACTGTCAAGGGGGCGCCACAGTCACACTGTGGTGCGTCCTCCCGCCGAAGAAGGTGGCCATGCGTCAGCCATGTGTGGCCGATTCGTAGGCGGCAGAGAACAACAGATTCCCTACGACACGACCGCAGTGAGGACTTCCATGTGGCCGTAGAGAGCTTCACTGCACGAAGCTTGTTGGGGTGAGCAGAGTTAGCCCACTCGTAGTCCCACAGGCTACGGATCTTCCGATGGAACTCCAGTCGGAGATCGCTCTCTGGAAGACCAATAGCCAATGGACTGGAGGAAGTAGCCTGCTTAGCCAGCTGATCCACACGTTCGTTTCCAGGAATGCCGATGTGGCCTGGGGTCCAAACAAAGACCACCGAGCGACCAGACCGAACAAGCCTGGAAAGAGACTCCTGTACGGATTGCACCAAAGGATGTTTCGGGAAGCATTTGACGAGGGCTTGCAAACCACTAAGGGAGTCAGAACAGATGACCAGAGACTCCCCATGGCAACCTCTGAGATGTTCAAGTGCCCGATAGATGGCAACTAGTTCCGCTGTGAACACGCTACTTCCACTGGGCAGCGAATGCTGTTCAGTATGCTCACCATGGACGTATGCATAGCCAGTACGGCCGTCGACCACAGAAACATCCGTGTACACGACGTCCGCGCCACAGAACGACTCTAAAACCGCCTGAAACTGGCGACGGAGACTCAGTGGCGCTACAGAGGCTTTTGATACATGCGCCAAGTCCAGCCGAAGCTGTGGACGTGCAAGTGACCAGGGAGCGATGCGGTAAGGCCTGTGAAAAGCCGGAGGGATAGGAATGGACTCAAGAGACGACAGGACGGAACGAACACGCACCGCGATCGGAAGACCCGACCTCGGTCGTCGTTGTGGAGATGGAAGTGCAGCAGTTGGAAAAAGAAGCCTGCGATTCGGATGATGTGGTATCTCATGAACATGGGCAGCATAGGAGGCCAACAGCTGCTGCCGCCGAAATCGCAGGGGAAGGACTCCAGCTTCGGCTAGTAGGCTTTCCACTGGACTTGTCCGAAAGGCCCCTGTCGCTAAACGGACGCCACTGTGTAGTACTGGGTCCAAGGCCTGCAATGCAGATGGGGCTGCTGAACCATACACGAAGCTCCCGTAATCCAATCGCGACTGAATCAGCGCCCTGTGGAGCTGCAAAAGACTCGTACGGGCGGCTCCCCAACTAGTGTGGCTGAGGCAGCGTAGGATATTGAGGAACCTCACGCACTTCTGCTTGAGCTGGCGAAGATGAGGCACCCAAGTGAGCCGGTTGTCGAAGAGCATGCCAAGAAATCGGTGAGTCTCTTCGACACGAAGAAGTTCATCATATAAATATAGCTCTGGGTCCAAATGGACAGCTCGACGACGGCAGAAGTGCATAACCCGGGTTTTCGATGGAGAAAACTGGAACCCATGGGTTGAGGCCCACGACTGCGCCTTTTGTATGGCTCGCTGTAGACGCCTTTCAGCTACCCCAATGCTAGCTGAGCTGTAGTATAAGCAGAAGTCATCGGCGAACAAGGAGGAAGAAACCGATGACCCCACTGCCTCAGCAAGTCCATTGATGGCAATTAAAAATAGGGGTACACTAAGGACAGAGCCCTGTGGGACACCGTTCTCCTGGACGTGAGAGGAGCTGAGGGAAGTACCAACCCGTACTCGAAAGGATCGGAGGGAAAGGAAGTTCTGAATAAAAACCGGCAGTGGACCTCTCAAGCCCCAAGCGTGCAGTGTAGCCAGAATGTGGTGGCGCCAAGTGGTGTCGTAGGCCTTCCTGAGGTCAAAAAAGACGGCAACAAGGTGCTCACGCCTGCTAAATGCCGAACGAATGGCGGACTCCAGAGCCACTAAGTTGTCAACAGTGGAGCGGCCTTGGCGGAAACCCCCTTGGCGTGGGGACAACAGACCCCGATGTTCAAGTACCCACATAAGCCGCCGGCTCACCATACGTTCGAATAGTTTGCACAGAACGTTGGTGAGGCTGATTGGGCGGTAACTATCAGCCACCTGTGGATCAGCACCAGGTTTGATCACGGGAAGAACGATGCTTTCAAGCCATTGTGACGGGAAAGCCCCCTCCACCCATAAACGGTTAAACATGGCGAGAAGCTGGTGCTGAAACTCCACGGAAAGGTGCCGGATGAACTGGCTGTGGATTCTGTCCGGTCCTGGAGAGGTATCGGGGCATGCGGCAAGAGCAGTTTCGAATTCCCATGCACTGAAAGCGGAGTTGTACACTTCGGCTCGACGCGTGTGGAAGGACAGCCGTCTCTGCTCAACACGCTCCTTCAGAGCACGGAAGTCCGCACTGTATTCGCATGTTGCAGAGGTGCGAGCATAATGCTCGGCCATGTGTTCTGCTATGGAAGGTGGGTCGGTGCATAGGGTACCATGGATGCGTAGGCTGGGAATCGCCGCAGGTGGACGGTACCCAAATAGGCGCCGAACCTGCGACCACACCCGAGATGCTGAGGCGCGACGGCCGATGCTGGCAACATACGTCTCCCAACAGTCCCGTTTACCCTGCCGGATGAGCTGTCGAGCCCGGGTCCGGAGCCGTTTAAAAGCTATTAGGTTTTCTATACTGGGGTGTCGACGATGGCGCTGGAGCGCCTGACGACGATCCCGGATTGCCTCAGCGATTTCCGGCGTCCACCAGGGCACAGACTTACGCCGTGGGGAGCCAGAAGTGGTAGGAATGGCTGCCTCAGCAGCTGAAACTATCGAACCGGTGACCTGGTTAACCGCAATGCCCAAGTCGGCTGGCAATGGGACGGGAACCGTAGCAGCTGAGGTGAAGTGGTTCCAATCAGCTCGATGGAGAGACCATCGAGATGGGCAGCCCGCTGGTTGAAAATCAAGGAGCATCAAGAGAACAGGAAAATGGTCGCTGTTGCAAAGGTCATCATGGACCCTCCACTGGAAGTGCGGGAGCAGGCTCGGGGTACACACAGAGAGATCAATTGTGGAATACGTGCCTCGCGCCACGCAAAAATGCGTGGGTGCACCAGTGTTTAGCAGGCAGATGTCTATGTGCCTACCACGACCTGTTGTCTGCGCTCCACCCCACAAGTGATGGTGGGCATTGAAGTCCCCCAGAAGCAGAAATGGAGGGGGAAGTTGTGCCACCAGGGCAGCAAGGTCAGTAAACGATACAACCTCGTCTGGAGGAAGGTAAAGAGAACAGATCGTCAGTTCTTGCGTAGCACGAATGCGAACAGCCACCGCCTCAAGAGTTGTGTGGAGAGGCACAGCGGCACTGGGGACAGTGGCAAGGACATAGATGCATACTCCTCCAGAGACCCTGTCATACATGGTACGGTTTTTGTAATAGCCCCGATAGCCACGAAGGGCTGGGGTCCTTTGAGCAGGAAACCAGGTTTCCTGAAGGGCTATACAAAATGCTGGAAAGCGGCACAACAATTGCTGCAATTCTGGCAGATGACGGAAAAAGCCGCCACAGTTCCATTGCAGGATCATAGAGCCTTCTGGTCGCTGGGACATACTGATTTCTGCGGCGCAGGAGGGTCTATAGTTTCTCCTTCTGTTGCCGATTTTTGAGGTAGGACCTCAACGTCCATAACTTCCAAAAACTCGGTAATCGCCAAGTCTTTTTGGGACGCGAGGATCTCTATTTCATCCTCAGATGAAGAGGAATGTTTCGGTGGCACGGTAGCCACCAGAGAATCCTTGGATTTACTCTTACTTTTGTGTTTTTTCTTCTCACGAGGTTCCTTAGGCTTCTCATGCCGGGAGGGCTTCGCGGAGCCATCCTCAGGAACTGTGGATGCCTGCGCGGCCCTGCAACCAGCAGTAGGTGGCTCCTTCAGCCACCTAGTGATATCTACAGGAGAAGCCTTTGGAGGAAGGGATCCAAGGGAGACCTTCCTCGCGAGAGGAGCCAGAGATGGCTGTTGTGTCTCTGGCTCGGGGGTGGGGGCTGAGGGCCCCACAGGCGGAGATGGTGGTGCTCCCAAGGAAGGGACCTTGGGGGCATCAGAGGATGAGGTACCCCCAAACACCATGGGGGTAGATGTGGGCGGTTTGGGCGAAAGGCCCACTGTGGAAGACGAGGCAGTGGAGAGTGGTACCAGAGATGGCAGAGGCAGTTGTGATGCAACTGTGGCATATGATGTCTTCATGCTCACAGGATGGAGCTTGGCATACTTCTTCTTGGCCTCTGAGTATGATAACCGGTCCAGGGTCTTATATTACATAATTTTACGTTCTTTATGAAGAACCGTGCAGTCTGGCGAACATGGAGAGTGATGCTGCTTGCAGTTAACACATACTGGAGGAGGGACACAAGGGGCGTCCGGATGTGAGGCACGTCCGCACTCCCGACATGTAGGGTTACCATCACATCGGGAGGACATGTGCCCAAACCTCCAGCATTTGAAGCAACGCATAGGGGGAGGAACGTAGGGTTTTACGTCACACCGGTATATCATTACCTTGACAGTCTCTGGCAACGAATTGCCTTCGAAAGCCAAGATAAACACACCGGTGGCTACCCTATTATCCTTCGGACCCCTATAAACACGCCGGATGAAATGGACTCCTCGCCATCCACTTCCCCAAACTTATCCTCAAGGTTCTCCACAAAAAACAGAGGCTTCGTAGTCGTAAACGATTCGCCGTCCGTCCTAGTACATACCAAATAACGGGGGGCCTTAAGCCTCACCTCGCTGACGAGCCCTGCGTTCTTTCCATGGTGTGGCCATGGAAGGAAACGTTGTTGTTGTTGTTGTTGTTGTTAGGTTGTTTAAGGGGGACAAAACTACAATGGTCATCAGTCCCCCATTCCACCTCTAGGCGGCAAAAGTAAAACCATACACGTGAAAGATATCACACACAGATGTTAAAATTGCGATGTGGGAGAGGAGTCCCACCGAGTCCATAAAACATAATCAAGAAAAAGACAAAACGAAGAGACGGTCACACAAACACAACTTACGACAAATAAACCGATGGCCGTGGTTGACCGACCATAAGAATAAAAAAAAAGGAAAAGTCAACCACAGAAATCTCCAGTTAAATCGAATGATAAAAACCCCCTGCTCGTATAAAACGTAAAACTGTATCTGCCATTGCAGCATCGTCACCTAAAACATCTGATAAAACGGCAGGCAGGTTAAAATTCCGCCGCAAAGCAGCTAAAACGGGGCAGTCCAACAAAATGTGGACGATTGTCAGACGGGAGCCGCACCGACATTGGGCTGGGTCCTCACCCCGAAGGAGATGTCCATGGGTGAGCCATGTATGCCCAATGCGGAGGCGACACAAGACCACTGAGTCCCGTCGTGAACCGCGCATGGAGGAGCGCCATGCAACCGTCGTTTGCTTGACCACCCGGAGCTTGTTGGGCGTGCGCAGGCTACGCCACTCAGTATCCCACAGCTGACGTACTTTCTGGCGCAACAATGAACGGAGATCAGAAGCCGGGAGGCCGATCTCTAGACAGGACATACCTACAGCCTGCTTGGCAAGCCTGTCAACACGTTCATTGCCCGGGATACCAACATGACCTGGAGACCAGACGAACACCACCGATCGCCCGGACCGTGTAATGGCATAAAGTGTCTCCTGAACGGCCAACACCAGGGTAGACCGGGGGTAACACTTCTCCAGAGCTCGAAGGCTGCTCAGGGAGTCGCTGCAAACAACAAAAGACTCGCCTGAGCAAGACCGGATATGCACAAGAGCTCTGTGAATGGCCACCAGCTCTGCAGTGTAAACACTGCAGCCATTCGGCAGAGAGTGCTGTTCCACATGGTCACCGTGTGTATAGGCAAATCCAACACGATCATCCACCATTGAGCCATCGGTGTAGATCAGGTCATAACCACGGAACTCCGCTATGACAGCCGAGAACCGACGGCGGAGCGCCTCCAGTGGTACTGAGTCCTTGGGCCCATGGGCCAAGTCCAGCCGAATAGACGGCCTTGTCAAACACCATGGAGGTGTATGCACCTGGACCCGATATGGACACTGAAGGGGCAAAGACTCAAGTTCCAGGAGGAGGGACCGAACTCTATAGGCTATCGTATGACCTGACCTGGGGCGTCGCGGATGGTGAGGGACGACCACATTAGAAAAAAGTAAACGACGGTTTGGATGGCCTGGGGAGCAATACACGTTCGCTGCATAAGCTGCGAGCAGGTGTTGGCGGCGGATCCCCAAAGGTGGGATCCCAGCCTCCACTAGTAAACTGTTCACCGGGCTGGTGCGGAAAGCGCCCGTCGCAATGAGGACCCCACAGTTGTGAATGGGGTCCAGGAGATGCAGTGCCGAAGGTGCCGCAGACCCATAGGCAATGCACCCAAAATCAAGACGGGACTGCACCAGCGCCATGTAAAGCCGCAATAGTGTCGAGCGATCAGCACCCCAGGTCGTATGACCCAGGTGGCGGAGAAGGTTGAGATGGCGCCAGCACTTCCGTTTCAGCTGACGAATGTGGGGGAGCCACGTCAGCCGGGCGTCAAAGACCAGTCCTAAAAAACGGTGAGTTTCCACTACCGTAAGTGGTTCGTCATTCAGATAAAGTTCAGGGTGTGGGTGGACGGTCCGACGCCGGCAGAAGTGCATCACTCTGGTCTTGGAGGCAGAAAACTGAAAGCCATGGGTAAGCGCCCAGTTCTGCGCCTTCCGAATAGCGCCTTGCAACCTGCGCTCGGCAACTTGGGTGCTGCAGGAACTAAAAGAGAGACAAAAGTCGTCAGCATAAAGAGAGGGGGACACCGACGATCCAACCGCTGCGGCTAAACCGTTGATGGCGATTAAAAATAATGGAACGCTTAAAACGGAACCCTGAGGAACCCCATTTTCCTGGACATGAGAGGAGCTCAGGGAAGCACCAATTTGAACACGAAAGGTACGGACGGCTAAAAAATTCTGAATAAAAATCGGTAGGGAGCCCCGGAGGCCCCAGTCATGTAAAGTGTTGAGGATGTGTCGTCGCCAGGTTGTATCATATGCTTTGTGCATATCGAAGAAGACGGCAACGAGGTGTTGGCGCCGGGAAAAGGCTGTGCGGATTGCAGACTCGAGGTACACCAGATTATCAGTGGTAGATCGACCCTGGCGAAAACCGCCCTGGCACGGAGCCAATAAACCCCGAGTCTCAAGAATCCAACACAACCGCCGACCGACCATCCGCTCCAACAGTTTGCATGGCACGTTAGTCAGGTTAATGGGCCGATAGCTATCCAAGTTCAGAGGATGTTTGTCGGGCTTAAGCACTGGGATGATGATACTCTCCCGCCACTGTGACGGGAAAACACCATCACACCAAATGCGGTTATAGACCGCAAGTAGTTTGCGCCGACTATCTGCTGATAGATGTTGCAGCATGTTGCTATGGATGCTATCAGGCCCAGGCGCCGTGTTAGGACATTGTTGAAGAGCACTGAGGAGCTCCCACTCTGTAAAAGGAGTGTTGTAAGATTCAGAGCGGCTGGTACGAAAGGAGAGAGACTGGCGTTCTACCCTCTCCTTTACTGCACGGAAGGCCGGTGGATAATTTGCAGAGGCAAAGGCACGAGCATAATGCTCGGCAAACATCTCTGCAAGAGTGGCCGGGTCCGTACATAGGACTCCATTTGTGGAGATCCCAGGGATTCCCGATGTAGTCGGTATTCCCTGTAGCCGCCTGATCTTACTCCAGACCTGCGAGGCTGAGGTACCTGTCCCAATAGTGGAAACGTACCTCTCCCAGCACTCCCGTTTCCGTCTTCTTATAAGCTGGCGAGCACGAGCGCGAAGCCGTTTAAAATTGATGAGGTGCTCCTGAGAGGGGTGCCGTTTGTATCGCTGTAAGGCCCGCCTGCGGTCTTTAATGGCCTCAGCGATCTCCGGCGACCACCACGGCACTGTCTTACACCGTGGGCACCCTGATGTACGTGGAATGGTCGCGTTCGCAGCAGAAATGATGGAATGTGTGGCGCTCTCGACCACCACATCGATTTCCTCGAGTGGGGGAGGGCCAACGATGGCAGCAGAAGCATAGTCTTCCCAGTTAGCCCTGTGCAGAACCCACCTAGGCGGGCGCGCAGGGGACTCGCGTTGTGGGAGTGACAAGAAGACAGGGAAATGGTCACTGCCACACAAGTCGTCATGGGCTCTCCAGTGAACAGATGGTGGAAGGCCGTGGCTGCAGATCGACAGATCAATAGCCGAAAATGTGCCATGTGCCACACTAAAGTGTGTGGGGGCACCTGTATTTAAGAGGCAGAGGTCGAGTTGAGTTAGGAAATCCTCGACAACCCTGCCGTGACCTGAGATCGTAGAACCACCCCACAAGGGACTGTGGGCATTGAAGTCGCCCAACAGTAAGAAAGGTGGGGGTAGTTGAGCAACAAGTGCAGCCAAGACGTTCACAGATATGTCACCATCTGGCGGCAAGTAGATACTGCAGATAGTCAACTCCTGTGTGGTCCTCACCCTGACAGCCACTGCTTCTAATGGTGTTCGAAGGGGCACGGGTTCACTATACACAGAGGTGAGGACATAAACACACACTCCACCTGAGACCCGGTTATATGAGCTACGGTTGCAGTAAAATCCCCTGTAGCCACGAAGGGCAGGGGTCCGCATTGCTGGAAACCAAGTTTCCTGAAGAGCAATGCAGAGAGCAGGCGTCGTGCTCAGAAGCTGCCGTAGCTCAGCCAGGTGGGAAAAGAAACCGCCGCAGTTCCACTGGAGAATGACATTGTTCGAGTGCTGGGAAGACATGAATGAGACAAGTGAGCGGGTCATACCTCAGCATCACTTGTATCCACCGATGGAGGTTTATCAGTTTCAGTCATAGGTTTGTCAAGGGCGTCCCCAAGAGCGAGGTCCTCGGGTGACGCAAGAATCTCCACCTCATCCTCAGAAGTAGAGGCGGAGGCAGAGGGGAGTGGTGGCACTGAAGCCACCGTGGATTCTTGTGATTGGCCTTTCTTTGGCCTTTGTTTTCCCCTCCGTTCCCTCGGGGGCTTCGCCGGTGGGAGGTGCTCCTCGGACTCAGCCACAGGGACTGAGGAGGAGCGCGAAGCCCTACGACCAGCAGTCTGCGAGCGCGCCGGCTGCTGGTTAGTGTCGCTACCGACACTGGCGGAAGGGAGCGTCCCAAGGGACCCCTTCCGTGTGAGGGAAGCCGGAGAAGGTTGTTCTTTCTCCGGCGGAGAGGTGGTAGCTGATCCCGAGGCTTTCGCCTTGGGAGCTTTGGATGGATGGCCCCCAACCTCCGTGGGGGCAGGCTTAGGTTGGCGGCCCTGAGGGCCCACAGGAACAGAGGAAGTAGAAACTACTGTCGCCGCCAAGGAGAGTGGCGACGACGTCACTGCTGCGAACGTTTTTGTCATTGTTACCGGGTGCAAACGATCAAACTTTTTCTTGGCCTCATTATAGGATATACGGTCCAGGGTTTTGTACTCCGTAATTTTCCGCTCCCGTTGAAGTGCGGGACATTGCGACGAGCAGGGAGGATGGTTCTGACCACAGTTGACGCAGATGGGAGGCGGAGTACATGAGGCGCCCGGATGTTCTGGACGCCCGCAGTCCCTACATGTAGCACTGGACGTACAACGGGAAGACATGTGGCCGAACTTCCAGCATTGGAAGCACCGCACAGGGGGAGGAATATAAGGCCACACATCAACACGGTAGACCATCACCTTGACCTTTTCGGGCAACGTATCACCCTCAAAGGCCAAGATGAAGGCACCAGTTGCGACCCTATTATCCTTTGGGCCCCTATGGATGCGCCGGACAAAATGAACGCCCCGTCGTTCAAGGTTCGTCCGTAGCTCGTCGTCTGTCTGGAGCAACAAATCCCGGTGGAAAATTACTCCCTGAACCATATTCAGCGACTTATGGGGAGTGATGGTCACCGCAACGTCACCCAGCTTGTCACAAGCGAGTAGCGCCCGTGACTGGGCTGGGGATGCTGTGTGGATGAGTACAGACCCGTTGCGCATTTTAGAAATGGAGTCCACTTCCCCAAACCTGTCCTCCAGGTGGTCAACAAAGAACTGAGGCTTCACTGCCGTAAAAGATTCCCCATCAGTCCTTGTACACACTAAATATCTAGGTGAATATTGCTCATTTCCGGTAGCAGCCCTGCGTTCCTCCCAGGGCGTGGCCAAGGAAGGAAACGACTTGGGGTCATAAGAAGAGGCATGAAACTTCCCACGCTTAGAGACGGTGGTTGTACGTCCACCAACGTGTTCTGTTGCTCGTTTCATTTCGTTCCCACGAGCAGCTAGGGATCTAAAGGTCCACCCAGACAGAGCCCCGCTTGCCTGGGTAAGCCTTATACAACTGAGGTGCGGCAGGTTCCTCAGAGGTTGCTCGCTAGCGGCTGTTCAACCTCAACAGCCATGCATCTCCTCGGCACATAGCACACCTTGAGATTGAGGTTTTTTTTATAGAGGTTTGTACCGTCCTCGCGACCCGGGCGATTAAGCCAAGATCCCCGGGCTCTGAAACGTACAACGTTCCACCGTCGCGCCAAACGATGGTCGTTGAGGCACGCACAGAGCTTACGGTGTAGCGGACTGTTGGCGCGACACAGCCCACAGCTCAGGACCCCGGGTTCGCCAAGCCCGTACTCAGCAAATTAATGCTGAGCCCCAGAGGAAGATATGGGAGGAACTGAAGGAGGTGCCAATGCGGTCTCTAAAGTGGCGCGAAAGTAAAAAGTTCTGAATAAAAAGTGGGAGGGAGCCACGAATACCCCACCCATGTAGCGTGGCAAGGATGTGATGGCGCCATGCCGTGTCATATGCTTTCCGGAGGTCGAAAAAGATGGCGACGAGGTGGTGACGTCGGGCGAAAGCAGTAGGGATCGCCGACTCCAAAGAGAGGAGGTTATCAATGGCAGAACGACCTTGCCGGAAAGCACCTTGTTGTGGGGCGAGCAGACCCCGATACTCGAGAACCCAGTCGCCGGCTCACCAAACGTTCAAAAAGTTTACAAAGAACGTTTGTGAGGCTTATGGGACGGTAACAGTCAACGTTCAATGGATCTGCACCTGGTTTTAACAGAGGGATAACGATACTCTCCTGTCATTGGGACGGGTATGCTCCCTCGATCCAGAGACGATTAAAGAAATCCAAAAGATGGTGTTGTGAGTGTTCAGAAAGATGTTTCAGCATTTGACAGTGGATTCGGTCCGGTCCTGCAGATGTATTGGGGCAACTGGCAAGAATAGTTTGAAATTCCCACTCTGTAAATGGCGCATTGTATGGCTCTTGGCGGTTTGTGCGAAATACCAACTGCCTTCGCTCAGCCCGCTCTTTTAAGGTACAAAAACCTTGGCTGTAGGCAGTGGACGCCGAATTAAGAGCAAAGTGCGCTGCAAAATACTTGGCAATGATGGTCGGGTCGGTATGGATTGTACCGCGGATAGAGAGAACCGCGACCCCTGTCGGGGGATGGTGACCTGATATACGACGAATCTTTGTCCAAATCTGGCAGAAGAAGATGGTATCGCGGACTCAGCAGCAGAAACGACAATGGAAATAATTTGCTCTACAGCCAATGTCGCATCAGCAGGGAGAGGGGTATCCAGAAGTGTATGCTGCCCAGTCGGCTCTGTGGAAGGACCAGCGGGGTAAGCGTGCGTGGCATTGGTTGTTGTTGTTGTTGTTAGGTTGTTTAAGGGGGACAAAACTACAATGGTCATCAGTCCCCCATTCCACCTCTAGGCGGCAAAAGTAAAAGTGGCATTGGTGGTGGGGAAGCGAAAGGAAGATGGGAAAGTGGTCGCTTCCACAAAGGTCATCATGGACCCACCAGTTAAGTAGTGGACGTAAGCCCGGACTACACACAGAAAGGTCTATGGCGGAAAAGGTGCCATGGGCCACACTAAAATGGGTTGGAGCTCCTGTATTTAGAAGACAAAGGTCAAGTTGGTTAAAAAGTAGTTCAAATTCTTGACCACGTCCTGTAGTCACGTTGCTCCCCCATAGGGGGTGATGTGCATTAAAATCTCCTAAAATAAGAAACGGTGAAGGGAGTTGAGCGATTAAGGCTGCTAGGTCAGCTGGTGCCACTGCTGCATCAGGAGGGAGATAAAGGGAACAGATGGTAATGTCCCGCGATGCTCTAACCCTGACAGCGACAGCCTCCAGGGCTGTGTTAAGTGGCACTGGGGAACTGTAGGCAGAGGTATGTACATATAGACATACCCCGCCCGACACCCTATTGTAAATGGTGTGATTATTGAAGTACCCCCAATAGCCCCGAAGGGTGGGGGTCCGATCACCAGGAAACCAGGTTTCCTGGAGAGCAACACAGAGAGGTGGAAATGCGCTCAACAGCTGACGCAATTCAGCCAAACAGCAGAAAAATCCTCCACAATTCCATTGGAGGATCAAACTGTCTCGGTGCATGAAGCTGAAGATGGAAGAGGAGTGGTATTAGCACTCGTCCCTGGCTGTGAAGCCTGATCCTCCGTGTCCATGGTATCCCCAAGATCGGCAAAGGCCAAATTAATGCTGAGCCCCTGAGGGGAGTATAGATGGCTTCAGCACCACGGAAAGAGTTGATGAGATCCAGGAACTGGTGTCGGAGTTGCGTTGGAGAAACGGAGTCCTTTGATCTATTGGACAGATCCAGACAAAGCTGCAAACGGGGGATGGACCAAGGAGGGGTTTGAAAGGAATAGTGGAAAGTGGCAGGGAGTGGTTGGGATTCGAGGGACGAAAGTAGAGAACGAATACGGACCGATATTGGGTAACTCGACCGAGGTCGTCTTGGAGGGATAGGGAGTGCAGCGCCTGGAAAAAGAAACCGGTGGTTCGGATGGTGTGGCAAGGCCTTAACATGGGCAACGTACGAAGCCAGCATCTGCTGCCGGCGGAACCGCAGAGGTAGGACACCAGCTTCAACTAGTAGGCTTGTCACAGGGCTCGTGCGGAAAGCCCCTGTCGCCAAACAAACTCCACAATGTAAGACTGGGTCTAATGTTTGCAGTGCTGAAGGTGCAGCCGAATCATATACTACGCAGCCATAGTCTAGGCGCGACTGGCTGAGCGCCTTATAAAGTTGCAGGAGCGTTGGGCGTGACGCTCCCCAAATAGTATGGCTTAGACAGCGTAGAATATTAAGGTGTCGCCAGCACTTTTGTTTGAGCTGGCGAAGGTGTGGCACCCAGGTGAGACGGTTGTCGAACAACATGCCTAAAAAACGGTGCGTCTCTTCGACACGCAGCAGGTCATCAGCGAGATACAGTTCGGGTTCAGGATGGACCGCCCGACGCCAACAGAAATGCATCACCCGGGTTTTCGTAGCGGAAAATTTAAAACCATGAGTAAACGCCCACGACTGCGCCTTTCGAATAGCTATCTGCAACCGTCGTTCAGCAACGACGATGCTAGTGGAGCTGAAATACATGCAGAAGTCATCGGCATACAACGAGGTGTAAACCGATGACCCCACAACAGTAGCAAGACCATTGATAGCGACCATAAATAGAGGGACGCTAAGAACGGATCCCTGTGCGACACCGTTTTCTTGGTAGTGAGGGAAGCTGAAACAGGAAGCAATACGAACACGAAAAGACCGTTGCACGAGAAAATTCTGTATGAATACAAGAAGCGGACCGCGTAAGCCCCAGTCGTACAGCGTAGACAGTATGTGGTGGCGCCAGGTGGTGTCGTACGCTTTTCGCAGGTCAAAGAATACAGCAACCAGATGTTCGCGGCGTGTAAAGGCTGTACGGATGGCCGACTCCAGTGACACGAGATTATCGACGGAACCCACTCTGTTGTGGGGCCAGGAGTACCCAGTCCTCAAGGATCCACATAAGCCTCCGACTCACCATCCGTTCGAAGAGTTTACACGGAACGTTGGTGAGGCTGATTGGGCGGTAACTATCAGCCACCTGTGGATCAGCCCCAGGTTTCATCAATGGGATGATGATGCTATCCCTCCATTGAGACGGGAAGACACCCTCAACCCAGAGACGATTCAGCAAGGAGAGAAGTTGGCGTTTAGAGTCAGATGACAGATGTCGGAGGAACTGACTATGAATGCGGTCGGGTCCAGGGGACGTGGCTGGGCATGCGGCAAGGGCGCTTTCGAACTCCCATTCGCTGAAAGGGATGTTGTAGATTTCCTGGCGTCGCGTTCGAAAGGATACCAGTTTTCGCTCTGTGCGCTCCTTAAGGGCGCGGAAATCGGCATCATATGCAGCGGTCGCTGAGGTGCGAGCATAGTGGTGTGCCAAATGCTGTACTATTGTGTGAGGGTCAGTGCAAATTGTACCCTGAATGCTGAGGCATGGAATTCCCACTAGTGGTCGGTGGCCAAAGAGGCGTCGAACTTGCTTGTTGTTGTTGTTATTTGGATGTTGAAGGGGGACAAAACTACAATGGTCATCAGTCCCCCATTCCATCACCAAATGTCTAAAATAAAAGCGTGGACGTCAAATGAATGCGCCCAGAGATTAGGTTTGCGAAGTGGGATGGAAATCCCACTGGGTCTATAAAACATCAACAAAACGGGGAAGAGACTAAAAGAAAAGGGGACGAACACACAAAGACACCTTACTACAAAGAGGCCGAAGGATGTGGTTGACCGACCATAGGAATAAAAAAGGAAAAGTCAACCACTCGGTAGTGCAAGGGAAAGACCAGTCATAGAGACTGATAAAAACCTCCTGCTCGAATAAAACGTAAAACTAAATTTGCTGCTGAAGCATTGTCACGTAAAACATCTGATAAAACGCCAGGAATGTTAAAACGACGCCGCAAGGCGGCTAACAACGGGCGGTCCACTAGGATGTGGACTATTGTTAAGTGAGAGCCACAACGACACTGGGACGGGGCCTCACCACGAAGGAGACGTCCGTGGGTGAGCCACGAATGGCCAATACGGAGTCTACACAGCACCACGGAGTCCCGGCGAGAGGCCAGCACAGAAGAACGCCATGCGGTGGTGGTCTCCTTGACTACCCGAAGCTTGTTGGGTGTGCCCAGGCTATGCCACTCGGCATCCCAACGCTGATGTACACAGTGGCGCAACAACGAACGGAGATCAGACGCCAGGAGGCCAATGTCCAAAATGGACGCACTGACTGCCTGCCTGGCAAGTCTGTCAACACGTTCATTGCCCGGGATGCCGACATGACCCGGTGACCAGACGAACACCACTGATCGCCCGGACTCTCCAATGGCACAAAGCGTCTCCTGTATGGCCAACACCAGAGGAGACCGGGGGTAACAGTGCTCCAGAGCTCGGAGGCTGCTCAGAGAGTCGCTGCAAACAACAAAAGACTCGCCTGAGCAGGACTGGATATGCATGAGAGCTCTGTGAATGGCCACCAGCTCTGCAGTGTAAACACTGCAGCCATTCGGCAGAGAGTGCTGTTCCACATGGTCACCATGAGTATAGGCATATCCCACACAGCCATCAACCATTGAACCATCTGTGTAGATCAGGTCATAACCACGGAACTCTGCTATGACAGCAGAGAACTGACGGCGGAGCGCCTCCAGTGGAACTGAGTCTTTGGGCCCCTGGGCCAAGTCCAGCCGAGTAGACGGCCTTGGCAAACACCACGGAGGTGTACGGGCACGGACCCGATAGGAAGATGGAAGGGGAGAAGACTCAAGCTCCTGGAGGAGGGACTGAACCCGATAGGCAATCGTATGACCTGATCTGGGGCGTCGCTGATGGGGACGGACTACCACATCAGGAAAGAGGAGACGATGGTTCGGGTGGCCCTGGGAGCAATACACATGGGCTGCGTAAACCACAAGTAGGTGTTGGCGGCGGATCCCCAAGGGTGGAACCCCTAGCCTCCACTAGTAAGCTGTTCACTGGGCTGGTGCAGAAGGCACCTGTCGCGATGCGAACCCCACAGTTGTGAATGGGGTCCAGGAGATGCAGTGCCGAAGGTGCCGCAGACCCATAGGCAATGCACCCAAAGTCGAGACGGAACTGCACCAGTGCCGTGTAAAGCCGCAACAGTGTCGAGCGGTCGGCACCCCAGGTCATATGACCTAGGTGGCGGAGAAGGTTAAGATGGCGCCAGCACTTCCGTTTCAGCTGACGGATGTGGGGGAGCCATGTCATCCGGGCATCAAAGACCAGTCCTAAAAAACGGTGAGTTTCCACTACCGTAAGTGGTTCGTCATTCAGATAAAGTTCAGGGTGCGGGTGGACGGTCCGACGCCGGCAGAAGTGCATCACTCTGGTCTTGGAGGCAGAAAACTGAAAGCCGTGGGTAAGCGCCCAGTTCTGCGCCTTCCGAATAGCACCTTACAACCTGCGCTCGGCAACTTGGGTGCTGCAGGAACTAAAAGAGAGACAAAAGTCGTCAGCATAAAGAGAGGGTGACACTGACGATCCAACCGCTGCGGCTAAACCGTTGATGGCAATTAAAAATAATGGGACGCTTAAAACGGAACCCTGAGTAATCCCATTTTGCTTGATATGAGAGGATCTCAGAGAAGCACCAATTTGAACACGAAAGGTACGGACGGCTAAAAAATTCTGAATAAAAATCGGTAGGGAGCCCCGGAGGCCCCAGTCATATAAAGTGTTGAGGATGTGGTGTCGCCAGGTGGTATTGTATGCTTTGTGCATATCAAAGAAGATGGCAACAAGGTGTTGGCGCCGGGAAAAGGCTGTGCGGATTGCAGACTCGAGGTACACCAAATTATCGGTGGTCGATCGACCCTGGCGAAAACCACCCTGGCATGGAGCCAATAATCCCCGAGTCTCAAGAATCCAACACAACCGCCGACTGACCATCCGCTCCAACAGTTTGCAGGGAACGTTAGGTTAATGGGCCGATAGCTATCCAAGGAAAGAGGATGTTTGTTGGGCTTAAGCACTGGGATGATGATACTCTCCCGCCACTGTGATGGGAAAACACCATCACACCAAATGCGGTTATAGACCGCAAGTAGGGCACGCCGACTATCTGCTGAGAGATGTTTCAGCATCTGGCTATGGATGCTATCAGGCCCTGGCGCCGTGTCTGGACATTGTCGAAGAGCACTGAGGAGCTCCCACTCAGTGAAAGGACTGTTGTAGGATTCAGAGCTGCGGGTACGAAAGGAGAGGTGCTGGCGTTCTACCTGCTCCTTCAATGTACGGAAGGCCGGTGGATAGTTTGCAGAGGCAAAGGCGCGAGCATAATGCTCGGCAAACATCTCTGCAAGAGTGGCCGGGTCCGTACATAGGACTCCATTTGTGGAGATCGCAGGGATTCCCGATGTAGTCTGTATTCCCTGTAGCCGCCTGATCTTACTCCAGACATGCGAGGCTGAGGTGCCTGTCCCAATGGTGGAAACATACCTCTCCCAGCACTCCCGTTTCCGTCTTCTTATAAGCTGGCGAGCACGAGCGCGAAGCCGTTTAAAATTGATTAGGTGCTCCTGAGAGGGGTGCCGTTTGTATCGCTGTAAGGCCCGCCTGCGGTCTTTAATGGCCTCAGCGATCTCCGGCGACCACCACGGCACTGTCTTACGCCGTGGGCACCCTGATGTACGCGGAATGGTAGCGTTCGCAGCAGAAATAATAGAATGCGTGGCGCTCTCGACCACCACATCGATGGAGTCGAGTGGGGGAGGTTGAATAATAGAAGAGGACGTGTAATCTTCCCAGTTAGCCCTGCCTAAAGCCCACCTAGGGGGGCGTTCTGGGGACTGACGTTGTGGGAGTGACAGAAAAAGCGGAAAATGGTCACTGTCACACAGGTCGTCGTGGGCTCTCCAGTGGACAGATGGTGGAAGGCTGTGGCTGCAGATCGATAAATCAATGGCCAAGAATGTGCCATGTGCCACACTAAAGTGTGTGGGGGCACCAGTATTTAATAGGCAGAGGTCGAGTTGAGAAAGTAAAGACTCGACTACTCTGCCTCGGCCAGAAAGCGAAGTACTACCCCACAACGGGTTATGGGCATTGAAGTCGCCCAATAAGAAGAAAGGCGGGGGTAGTTGCGATATAAGTGCAGCCAAATCATTCAAAGAGAGGTCACCATCTGGAGGGAGATAAAGACTGCAGACAGTAAATTCCTGTGTCGTCCTTACCCTGACAGCCACTGCTTCGAATGGTGTATGAAGGGGCACGGATTCACTATAAACAGAGGTAAGGACATACACACACACACACCACCTGAGACCCGGTTATATGAGCTACGGTTACAGTAATATCTCCTGTAGCCACGAAGGGTTGGGGTCCGCATTGTTGGAAACCAAGTTTCCTGTAAGGCAATGCAGAAAGCAGGTGTTATGCTCAAAAGGTGTCGTAGCTCATCCAGGTGGGGGAAGAAACCGCCGCAGTTCCACTGGAGGATGCTCCAGGCCACAGTTCACACAGATAGGCGGCGGAGTGCATGGGGCGTCCGGGTGGGCTGGACGTCCACAATTCCGGCAAGTGGCGCTGGAAGGGCAACGGGACGACATATGCCCAAACTTCCAGCACTGGAAGCATCGCATAGGAGGAGGGATATAGGGTTTCACATCACACCAGTAGCACATCACCTTCACCTTTTCAGGCAGTGTATCGCCTTCAAAGGCTACGATGAAGGCACCAGTGGCAACCCTATTTTCTTTCGACCCACGATGGACGCGCCGGACGAAGTGAACACCTCGCCGCTCGAGGTTGGTGCGCAGCTCCTCATCAGACTGTAAGAGCAGATCACGATGAAAGACAATGCCCTGGACCGGATTAAGAGACTTATGTGGCGTAATGTTGACTGCGACATCTCCCAGCTTATCGCAAGCAAGCAACGCCCGCGACTGGGCAGGGGATGTAGTGTGAATTAACACAGACCCATTGCGCATCTTGGAGAGGGACTCCACGTCTCCAAACTTCTCCTCCAGGTGGTCAACAAAGAACTGAGGCTTCACTGTAGTAAATGTCTCCCCATCAGTCCTTGTACAAACTAAATATCTCGGTGAATACGGCCCATTTCTGTCTTCAGCCCTGCGTTCCTCCCAGGGCGTGGCCAAGGAAGGGAACGACTTGGGGTCATATGATGTAGCATTAAACTTACCACGCTTTGAGACGGTGGTTATACGTCCACCAACGTAATTTTTAGCTCGCTTCATTGTGTTCCCACGAGCAGCTAGGGATCTAAAGGTCCACCCAAACAGAGCCCCGCTTGCCTGGGTAAGCCTTATACAACTGAGGTGCGGCAGGTTCCTCAGAGGTTGCTCGTTAGCGGCTGTTCAACCTCAACAGCCATGCATCTCCTCGGCACGTAGCACACCTTGAGATTGAGGTTTTTTTTAGAGAGGTTTGTACCATCCTTGCGACCCGGGCGATTAAGCCAAGATCCCCGGGCTCTGAAACGTACAACGTTCCACCGTCGCGCCGAACGATGGTCGTTGAAGCACGCACAGAGCTTACGGTGTAGCGGACTGTTGGCGCGACACAGCCCACAGCTCAGGACCCCGGGTTCGCCAAGCCCGTACTCAGCAAACTACTGCTGAGCCCCTGAGGGGCAGTGGTGGATGACTGTGAGACTGTTGTGGCATAGGTGTTGTTGTTGTTGTTGGGTTTTGGAAGGGACTAAACTACGACGGTTATCAGTCCCTTGTTCCAGTCAAAGAGATAAAACATTTTGTTAAGCGATCCGAAGTGAATGCATTAACAAGTCAAAGTTTAAAACTTACAGACTAATAGAATGAAAGGATACGATTAAAAACGAAGAAGAGATAAAACAGCTGAAACAGCACAAGAGTGTTTTTGCTGGGTGGTCACAAGGATATAAGGAACACACCTAACCACTCTGGAACACGCTAAAACCACCTACCTAACAGACTTAAGCAGACGGAGGACAGAGAAACGACAAACACAAACATTAAATTTACTTGTAAAGTCCACACTCACGCATAAAATGTAAAATAGAGTTAACCATGGAGGTGTTGTCAGCTAATGCAAGCTGCAAAGCGTCAGGGATATTAAAATTTCGTCTCACTGCGGCTAAATTGTGGCATTCAATTAAGATGTGGGCGACCGTCAAAGGCGCACCACATCGACACTGAGGAGGGTCCTCGCGACTCAGAAAGTGACCATGCGTGAGCCAAGTATGGCCCATACGGAGTCGGCAAAGGACAACCGACTCCCTGCGAGAAGCCCTCAGGGACGTCTTCCACGCAGCGGTAGACGGCTTGACAGCACGGAGCTTATTTGGTTCAGTGGAGTCTGCCCATTCCGAATTCCAAACCCTTAAGACGTTGCGGGTCAACTGGGTTTGGAGGTCGGAAACTGGGAGGCTAATGCCCAGGGACCGCGAAGTGGTGGCCTACTTCGCCAGCTGATCCACACGTTCATTGCCCGGTATATCTACATACCGTGGCGTCCAGACAAAAATGACAGAACGGCCTGACTCGCCAAGGGCGGATATAGCATCTTGAATGGCTTGCAGCACAGTGTGTTTGGGCAGAAACTGGTCGAGGGCCTGTAAGCCACTCAGGGAGTCGCTACAGATGACGAACGACCGCCTGGGGCGAGCTCTGAGGTGTTCAAGAGCTCTCAAAATACCGACCAGTTCTGCGGTGCAGATGCTGCTTCCACAAGGCAATGACCGCTGTTCGATGTGGTCACCATAGACAAAGGCATATCCAGCATGGCCATCGGCCAAAGAACCGTTCGTGTAGATGATGTTTGCTCCATGAAACGTATCAAGCAGTGCATGGAACCGGCGACGGAGAAGCAGTGGTGAAATCGAGGCTTTCGAATCCCAGGACAAGTCCAGCCGAAGCTCCAGGCGAGGAATTTTCCAGGGGGGGATACGGGGGGAGTAATGGTAAGGTGGAGGAAGTGGTAAGGAATCAAGTGAGAAGAGAAGGGAACGGACGCGGACCGCAATCGGGAGACCCGACCTGGGCCGACGTCGTGGGGGATGGAGTGCAGAAAGTGGGAAGAGAAGCCTGTGGTTCAGATGGCGGAGTAAAGCATTAACCCGGGCAACGTAACTCACCAACAACCGTTGCCGGCGATACCGCAGAAGGGGAACACCAGCTTCAGCTAGATGTCTCGTTACGGGACTGGTGCGAAAAGCCCCTGTTGCGAGACGCACACCTGTGTGGTGAACGGGGTCTAGGACCCGCAATGCAGAAGGGGCTGCGGAGTCATACACCAAGCTCCCGTAATCAAGCTGTGCCAGAATGAGAGACTTGTAGAGCTGAAGAAGGGTTGAACGTGCTGCTCCCCAACTAGTATAGCTGCGCCATGTAAGAATATTTAAATGCCGCCAACACTTCTGTCGCAACTGACGTAGGTGTGGCACCCAAGTCAGCCGGGCATCGAACACCATGCCCAGGAAGCGATGTGTTTCCTCGACCTGAAGTAGTTCACCACCCAAGTACAGCTCTGGGTCAGGGTGAACTACCCGACGGCGACAGAAGTGTATCACGCGGGTTTTCAGTGCGGAGAACTGAAATCCGTGAGTAGAGGCCCATGAGTGGGCCTTTCGGATGGCACCCTGCAGCCGCCGTTCAGCTACGCCGATGGAAACGGAGCTGAAATACAGGCAGAAGTCATCGGCGAACAGAGAGCAACTGACTGATACCCCACAGCCGCAGCAAGACCATTTATCGCCACTAAAAACAACGGGACACTGAGGACGGAGCCCTGTGGGACACCGTTCTCTTGAATACGGGGGGAGCTAAAAGATGCCCCAACCCTAACCCGTAACGAATGGTGGGAGAGGAAATTGCGAATAAAAATAGGAAGGGCACCCCGTAAGCCCCAGTCATGAAGAGTTGTTAAAATATGGTGGCACCAGGTGGTGTCATACGCCTTTCGAAGGTCGAAAAATACAGCAACGAGATGCTCACGCCTAGGAAACGCAGTGCGAATGGCCGACTCCAATGAAACGAGGTTGTCAATGGTAGAACGGCCCTGGCGAAAGCCCCCCTGTTGCGGAGCAAGGAGTCCGCGCTCTTCTAGGATCCACATAAGCCGCCGACTCACCAGAAGTTCGAAGAGCTTGCAAAGAACGTTGGTGAGGCTGATCGGACGGTAATTGTCAGCCACCAGGGATTCCTGTCGGCGGGCGGTATCCGAAGACGCGTCGGACTTGCGTCCATACCGTAGTCAGGGAGGTGCGGGAGCCGATACTGGCTACATACCGCTCCCAGGAATCCTGCTTACTCTGCTGTACGAGTCGTCGAGCACGCGCACGGAGCCGTTTAAAGGCCACCAAATTCTCTACGGATGGGTGGCGTCGATGGCACTGGAGCGCTCGCCGACGTTCCCGGATGGCCTCAGCAATCTCCGGTGTCCACCAAGGCACGGACCTACGCCTAGTGGAACCGGTGGTTTGTGGAACCGCCGCCTCAGCGGCCATGACAATACTATTAGTCACCTGCTGGACTGCGTTGTCAATGTCATCTGGCAGCGGTGGAGCAATGACGGCAGTTGAAGCATACACAGTGCAATCAGCCCTACGGAGACACCAACGGGGTAAGCTGTCTGCAGCTTGGTACCGCAGGAGCGACACAAAGATTGGAAAGTGGTCGCTGCCACATAGGTCCTCATGCACACGCCAACCGAGGTGCGGTCGAAGGCTGGGGCTGCAGACGGAGAGGTCGATCGCTGAATACGTGCCCTGTGCCACGCTAAAATGCGTGGGGGCACCGGTATTCAGGAGGCAAAGGTCTTGGTGCGCCAATAATGTCTCAACATCCCTACCGCGGCCTGTGGTCTGGAGCCCACCCCACAAAGGGTTGTGGGCGTTGAAGTCCCCCAATAGGAGGAATGGTGGGGGAAGTTGGGAGACCAGAGCGGTTAGGGTGTTGAGAGACACGGCCTCATCCGGAGGAAGGTACAAGCTGCAGACAGTAAATTCCAGCGTTGCCTGGATTCTAACAGCCACTGCCTCAAGAGTGGTTGTGAGTGGCACGGGGGCACTGGGGACAGTGTCCAGGATATACAGGCACACACCGCCAGACACCCTGTCGTAAAGGGTCCTGTTGCGGTAGTAGCCCCGATACCCACGGAGGGCAGGGGTCCGCTGTGCTGGAAACCATGTCTCCTGTAGGGCGATACAAAATGCAGGGTAGCTGTACAGTATTTGTCGCAGCTCAGCCAGGTGATTAAAGAAGCCGCCGCAATTCCACTGGAGGATAACATGTCCTCCACGCTCTAAGGCCATAAAAGGAAAGAAAAGAAGAAGATCATTCCATAGGAGCGCCTGCTGCCTGATGGTCAGGCTCAACAGAATCTATGACCATAGAATCAGTTGATTCCGGTTGTGCAGATCTCCTATGGTCGAGTGAATCAAGGAGTGCGAGATCCTCAGCGGAAGCGAGGATCTCGACCTCATCCTCTGAGGCAGAGGATGCGGGTGTGGGTGGCTTGGAAGCCACCAAAGAATCCTTTTTCTTCTTCTCTTTCTTTTTACCCTCTCGCTGGCCCTTGGGTGTTAAAGGCCTTGGGGGCTTCTCAACAGGGGCTGCAGGTGCCGACGAAGAGGTGGAGGCCCCTCGATCAGCAGCCGCGGGATCCTTCAGCCATTGGCTGGGATCCACTTTCCCACGAAGAGAAGCCTCGGAAGGGAGTGTCCCGTGGGACCCCTTCCGGGCGAGAGGAGCCGGAGAAGGCTGTTGTTTCTCCGGCTGTGGGGTGGGGACCGACGTCCCCGGTGATGTCTTATCCGTTGCTCCCAACGTGAATAGTGTGGGAGCAACCGAAGGTGTTGGGCCCCCAACTGTCAAGGGGGCAGGTGGAGTGGGTCGGGCCTGGGGGCCCGCTGGCATTGGTGGTGTACTCTGTGGTTTAGCAACTGTGGGGATCGACGAAGCTACTGTTGAGTATGGGGTCGTCATGGTCACTGGGTGGAGTTTTGCGTACTTGCGCCTGGCCTCTGCATATGTCAGCCGGTCCAGGGTCTTGTACTCCATGATCTTACGCTCCTTGTGGAGTACAGAGCAGGTGGGAGAACACGGAGGATGCTGCTGGTTGCAATTGACGCAAACTGGAGGCGGGGTACAAGGGGCGTCCGGGTGGGATGCACGCCCGCACTCCCGACATGTTGAGTTGGCATCACATCGGGAGGACATGTGCCCAAACCTCCAGCACTTGAAGCAGCGCATAGGGGGAGGAACATAGGGCTTTACGTCGACCCGGTAGACCATCACCTTGACCTTCTCAGGCAATGAATCGCCCTCGAAAGCCAAGATGAAGGCACCGGTGGCAACCCTCTTGTCCTTCGGACCCCTATAGATGCGGCGGATGAAATGCACACCACGCCGCTCCAAGTTAGCTCTCAATTCGTCATCTGATTGCAGCAGCAGATCCCTGTGGAAAATGATACCCTGGACCATGTTTAACGTCTTATGTGGCGTAATAGAAACGGAAACATCACCCAGCTTGTCACAGGCTAGCAAAGCCCGTGACTGCGCTGGGGATGACGTCGTTATAAGAACCGACCCAGATCTCATTTTTGAGAGACCCTCGACCTCTCCATATTTGTCCTCTAGATGTTCGACGAAGAACATCGGCTTCGTCGTCATAAAAGATTCCCCATCATTACGTGTACATACCAGATATTTCGGGGCATAAGCCTCACCCTGAAGTTTTGCCCGACGTTCCTCCCATGGTGTGGACAAGGAAGGAAACGTTTGGGGGTCATAATTTGCAGCGTTGTAATCGCCTCGACCACGCTTAGAGACGGCGGTTGTACGTCCGCCAACGTTTCGTGTTCGTTTCATGGTGTTCCCACGAGCAGCTAGGGAAGTAAGCGTCCACCCAGACAGAGCCCCGCTTGCCTGGGTAAGCCTTATACAACTGAGGTGCGGCAGGTTCCTCAGAGGTTGCTCGCTAGCGGCTGTTCAACCTCAACAGCCATGCATCTCCTCGGCACGTAGCACACCTTGAGATTGAGGTTTTTTTTTAGAGAGGTTTGTACCGTCCTCGCGACCCGGGCGATTAAGCCAAGATCCCCGGGCTCTGAAACGTACAACGTTCCACCGTCGCTCCAAACGATGGTCGTTGAGGCACACACAGACCTTACGGTGTAGCGGACTGTTGGCGCGACACAGCCCACGGCTCAGGACCCCAGGTTCGCCAAGCCCATACTCAGCAAATTAATGCTGAGCCCCTGAGGGGTTGTTGGTTCTCCGGCAGAATTGTTGTTGTTGTTGTTGTTGTTGTTGTTTATAGGGGACCAGACTACAAGGTCATCAGTTCCCTGTTCCAGGCAGTGATGTACCATGTGAGAGAACGAAAACACAGAGAACAAGGATTAGAGAATTCCTTGAATGTAAAATAAAGACAAACACTACACTTATACACAGGGGAGTGCACAAAAGGGATAAAAATAATTTCACAGCAGAATGCTATGGCCGGCTGATCACTAAGATAATAACGGATGAGCGAGCCATGCTGTACACACTAAAAAACCACCTCAACCGAAAAGGTAGAGGCTATCAAGTAACGTAAAAACAGTGTAAAAATGAGGGTCTGTGAATCACTCAGAAGCGCCTTCCTTTAAATGGAAGGGTAGAAACCAGAGGCACGAATAAAATTTAAAACAGTAGTAGCCAAGGAGGCATTGTCACCTAAAACTGATGGCAGCGAATCTGGTAGGCTAAAGGACTGCCGCAAAGCGGCTAAAAACGGACAATGCAACAGTATGTGGACCACAGTCAGCTGGGCGCCACAACAGCAAATTGGTGGGCCCTCTCGACGCAATAGGTGGCTGTGTGTTAACCACGTATGGCCAATGCGTAGTCGGCAGAGTACAACGGACTCCCTACGAGAGGCTCACAGGGAGGACCTCCACATTGCCGCTGTTGTTGTTGTTGGGTTGTTTAGGGGGGACAAAACTACAATGGTCATCAGTCCCCCATTCCTTCTCTAGACGTCAAAGGGAAAGCCATACACGTGAAAGATAACACGCCCAGAGTTTAAAGTTGTGAAGCGGGAGAGGAGTCCCACTGTGTCTATAAAGAAAAACAGCAAGAATAACAAGACACAAAACGAAAAGATGAGCACACAAAGACATCTGACAAGAAAGAAGCTGATGTCTGTGGATGACCGACCAGAAGAATAAAAACGGAAAAGTCAACCACTCAGGAACACTAATAAATCTCCAGCTAGATGGAACGATAAAAACCCCCTGCTCGCATAAAACGTAAAACGGAATCTGCCATTGCAGCATCGTCACCTAAAACGTCCGATAAAATGACAGGGAGGTTAAAATTCCGCCGCAAAGCGGCTAAAACGGGGCAGTCCAACAGGATGTGGACTATTGTCAGGCGCGAGCCACACTGACATTGGGGCGCATCCTCACCACGAAGGAGATGTCCATGGGTGAGCCACGTATGCCCAATGCCGAGGCGACACAAAACCACTGAGTCCCGTCGTGAACCCCGCATGGAGGAGCGCCATGCGGCCGTCGTATCCTTGACCATCCGGAGCTTGTTGGGCGTGTTCAGGCTACGCCACTCAGCATTCCAAAGCCGATGTACCCGTTGGCACAACAATGAACGGAGATCAGAAGCCGGGAGACCGATCTCTAGACAGGACATACCGACAGCCTGCTTGGCAAGCCTGTCAACACGTTCATTGCCTGGGATACCAACGTGACCCGGAGACCAGACGAACGTCACTGATCGCCCAGACAGTTCAACGGAACGAAGCGTCTCATGTATGGCCAACACCAGAGGTGACCGCGGGTAACACTGCTCCAGAGCTCGGAGGCTGCTCAGGGAGTCGCTGCAAACAACAAAAGACTCGCCTGAGCAAGACCGGATATGCAGGAGAGCTCTGTGAATGGCCACCAGCTCTGCAGTGTAAACACTGCAGCTATTCGGCAGAGAGTGCTGTTCCACATGGTCACCATGAGTATACGCAAATCCCACACAGCCATCAACCATGGAACCATCTGTGTATATCAGGTCATATCCACGGAATTCCGCTATGATAGCCGAGAACTGACGGCGGAGCGCCTCCAGTGGAACTGAGTCTTTGGGCCCCTGGGCCAAGTCCAGCCGAGTAGACGGCCTTGGCAAACACCACGGAGGTGTACGGGCACGGACCCGATAGGAAGATGGAAGGGGAGAAGACTCAAGCTCCTGCAGGAGGGACTGAACCCGATAGGCAATCGTATGACCTGATCTGGGGCGTCGCTGATGGGGACGGACCACCACATCAGGAAAGAGGAGACGATGGTTCGGGTGGCCTGGGGAGCAATACACATGTGCTGCGTAAGCCGCAAGTAGGTGTTGGCGGCGGATCCCCAAGGGTGGAACCCCAGCCTCCACTAGTAAGCTGTTCACTGGGCTGGTGCAGAAGGCACCCGTCGCGATGCGAACCCCACAGTTGTGGATGGGGTCCAGGAGATGCAGTGCCGAAGGTGCCGCAGACCCATAGGCAATGCACCCAAAATCGAGACGGGACCGCAACAGTGCCGTGTAAAGCCGCAACAGTGTCGAGCGATCAGCACCCCAGGTCGTATGACCCAGGTGGCGGAGAAGGTTGAGATGGCGCCAGCACTTCCGTTTTAGCTGACGAATGTGTGGGAGCCACGTCAGCCGAGCGTCAAAGACCAGACCCAAAAACCGATGCGTGTCTACCACTGTCAGGAGTTCGTCGTTAAGGTAAAGTTCAGGGTGAGGGTGGACGGTCCGACGCCGACAGAAGTGCATCACTCTAGTCTTGGTGGCAGAAAACTGAAAGCCATGACTTAGGGCCCAGGTATGTGCCTTCCGAATAGCACCTTGCAACCTACGCTCAGCAACCTGGGTGCTGCAGGAACTAAAAAAGATACAAAAGTCGTCAGCATAAAGAGAAGGGGAGACCGACGATCCAACTGCTGTCGCTAGACCATTGATGGCAACTAAAAATAATGGAACACTTAAAACCGAGCCCTGAGGTACGCCATTCTCCTGGATGTGAGAGGCGCTCAGGGAGGCACCAATTTGAACACGAAAGGTACGGACAGCTAAAAAATTCTGGATAAAAATCGGTAGGGAGCCCCGAAGGCCCCAGTCATGTAAAGTGTTGAGGATGTGGCGTCGCCAAGTTGTATAGTATGCTTTGTGCATATCAAAGAAGACGGAAACAAGGTGTTGGCGCCGGGAAAAAGCTGTGCGGATTGCAGACTCGAGGTACACCAGATTATCGGTGGTAGATCGACCCTGGCGTAAACCGCCCTGGCATGGAGCCAACAATCCTCGAGTCTCAAGAATCCAACACAACCGCCGACTGACCATCCGCTCCAGCAGTTTGCACGGCACGTTAGTCAGGTTAATGGGCCGATAGCTATCCAAGGAAAGAGGATTTTTGTCAGGCTTCAGCACTGGGATGATGATACTCTCCCGCCACTGTGACGGGAAAACACCATCACACCAAATGCGGTTATAGACCGCAAGTAGGTTTCGCCGACTATCTGCTGAGAGATGTTTCAGCATTTGACTATGGATGCTATCAGGCCCTGGCGCCGTGTCAGGACATTGTTGAAGAGCACTGAGGAGCTCCCACTCAGAAAAGGGAGTGTTGTAAGATTCAGAGCGGCTGGTACGAAAGGAGAGAGACTGGCGTTCTACCCTCTCCTTTACTGCACGGAAGGCCGGTGGATAATTTGCAGAGGCAAAGGCACGAGCATAATGCTCGGCGAACATCTCTGCAAGAGTGGCCGGGTCCGTACATAGGACTCCATTTGAGGAGATCCCAGGGATTCCCACTGGTGTCTGTAATCCCTGTAGCCGTCTGATCTTACTCCAGACCTGCGAGGCTGAGGTGCCTGTCCCAATAGTGGAAACGTACCTCTCCCAGCACTCCTGTTTCCGTCTTCTTATAAGCTGGCGAGCACGAGCGCGAAGCCGTTTAAAATTGATTAGGTGCTCCTGAGAGGGGTGCCGTTTGTATCGCTGTAAGGCCCGCCTGCGGTCTTTAATGGCCTCAGCGATCTCCGGCGACCACCACGGCACTGTCTTACGCCGTGGGCACCCTGATGTACACGGAATGGTCGCGTTCGCAGCAGAAATGAGGGAATGTGTGGCACTCTCGACCACCACATCGATTTCCTCGAGTGGGGGAGGGCCAACGATGGCAGCAGAAGCATAGTCTTCCCAGTTAGCCCTGTGCAGAACCCACCTAGGTGGGCGCGCTGGCGACTCACGTTGTGGGAGTGACAAAAAGACAGGGAAATGGTCACTGCCACCCAAGTCGTCATGGGCTCTCCAGTGAACAGATGTTTGAAGGCTGTGGCTGCAGATCGACAGATCAATGGCCGAAAAAGTGCCATGTGCCACACTAAAATGCGTGGGGGCACCTGTATTCAAGAGGCAGAGGTCGACTTGAGTTAGGAAATCCTCGACAACCCTGCCATGACCAGAGATCGTAGAACCACCCCACAAGGGACTGTGGGCATTGAAATCGCCCAACAGTAAGAAAGGTGGGGGTAGTTGAGCAACGAGTGCAGCCAAGACGTTCACAGATACGTCACCATCTGGCGGCAAGTAGATACTGCAGACGGTAAACTCCTGTGTGGTCCTCACCCTGACAGCCACTGCTTCTAATGGCGTTTGAAGTGGCACAGATTCACTATACACAGAGGTGAGGACATACACACACACTCCACCTGATACCCTGTTATATATGCTACGGTTGCAGTAAAATCCCCTGTAGCCACGAAGGGCAGGGGTCCGCATTGCTGGAAACCAAGTTTCCTGAAGAGCAATGCAGAAAGCAGGTGTCGTGCTCAAAAGCTGCCGTAGCTCAGCCAGGTGGGGGAAGAAACCGCCGCAGTTCCACTGGAGAATGACATTGTTCGAGTGCTGGGAAGACATGAATCCGAGTCGGTGGGCTACAACTCAGCATCACTGGCACCCACCGGTGTAGGCGTGTCATCGGGATTGTCCGTTTTCTCAATGGCGTCCCCGAGAGCGAGGTCCTCGGGCGACGCAAGAATCTCCACCTCATCCTCAGAAGCAGAGGTGCAGGTGGAGGGGGGTGGTGGCACTGAAGCCACTGTGGTGTCTCTTGTGATGCCTGTCTTTGGTTTCTGTTTACCCCTCCGTTCCCTCGGGGGCTTCGCTGGTGGGAGGTGCTCCTTGGACTCAGCCACAGGGACTGAGGAGGAGCGTGAAGCCCTACGACCAGCAGTCTGCGAGCGCGCCTGCTGCTGGTTAGTGTCACTATTGACACTGGCAGAAGGGAGCGTCCCAAGGGACCCCTTCCGTGTCAGGGAAGCCGGAGAAGGTTGTTCTTTCTCCGGCGGAGAGGTGGTAGCTGATCCCGAGGCTTTCGCCTTGGGAGCTTTGGAAGGATGGCCCCCAACCTCCGTGGGGGCAGGCTTAGGTTGGCGGCCCTGGGGGCCCACAGGAACAGAAGAAGTAGAAAATACTGTCGCCGCCAAGGAGAGTGGCGACGACGTCACTGCTGCGAATGTGTTTTTCATTGTTACAGGGTGCAGACGATCAAACTTTTTCCTGGCCTCATTATAGGATATACGGTCCAGGGTTTTATATTCTGTAATTTTCCGCTCCCGTTGAAATGCGGGGCATTGCGACGAGCAGGGAGGATGGTTCTGACCACAGTTTACGCAGATGGGAGGCGGAGTGCATGGGGCGTCCGGATGTGCTGGACGCCCGCAGTCCCTGCATGTAGCACTGGACATGCAACGGGAAGACATGTGGCCGAACTTCCAGCATTGGAAGCACCTCACAGGGGGAGGAATATAAGGCCGCACGTCAACACGGTAAACCATCACCTTGACCTTTTCGGGTAACGTATCACCCTCAAAGGCCAAGATGAAGGCACCAGTTGCGACCCTATTATCCTTTGGGCCCCTATGGACGCGCCGGACAAAATGAACGCCCCGTCGTTCAAGGTTTGCCCGTAGCTCGTCGTCTGTCTGGAGCAATAAATCCCGATGGAAAATTACTCCCTGAACCATATTCAGGGACTTGTGGGGAGTGATGGTCACCGCAACGTCACCCAGCTTGTCACAAGCGAGTAGCGCCCGTGACTGGGCCGGGGATGCTGTGTGGATGAGAACAGACCCGTTGCGCATTTTCGAAATAGATTCCACTTCCCCAAACCTGTCCTCCAGATGGTCCACAAAGAACTGAGGCTTGGTCGCTGAGAATGAGTCCCCATCAGTCCTGCTGCACACGAGATATCGAGGAACATAATCTTCACTCTGTTTTGTGGCCCGACGTCCCTCCCAAGGCGTGGTCAGGGAGGGGAACGTTTGGGGGTCGTATGTAGATGCATTAAACTTTCCCTTCTTAGAGACGGCGGTTGTACGTCCGCCAACGTCACCCGATTTGTGTCTTTTCATGGCGGGTGATCCGCCCCGATGCCACCCACTCCGATCAGGGGCTCTCCTCATGGGCGCCACCCAGCCACAGCAACGTCACCTGGCGGGATGACCATTGCCGGGAGTCCTGATGCCCCACAGAGACAAGCATCGACTCCTTGGCTTGCATGAGGAGTATGCAGCTCTGGCACCGGTAGAGCGATCCCTGTGTTGTCAGGGGGGCTACAGCCAAGAGGGTACATGACGACCCCACCACAACGGACTGGCTACCGTGTTGGCTTTCTGGCGCTACGTGAAACATCATAAATTAGAGTGCTGAGATATCAGTGCACAATGGATGCGACTTGCACGGAAAAAAGAAATGACCTGCCCAGTGGCAGAATAGAATCCGCAGTCGCAAGTCCATTCCATGATGGGTGCTTAAGATGGCATGGCACGAGAATTACATGATGCACCACGTAAGGTGTCCTTCCCCAAATGGTTCGCTCTTCTGAAAAATTTTGAAAAATGGAGGGTCAAACCCACATAGGGGACCACAGATGGAAAACCGAAAAGTGTGAAGACTCCTTTTAGTCGCCTCTTACGACAGGCAGGAATACCGCGGGCCTATTCTTACCCCCGAACCCGCAGGGGGTCACATTGCCGCAGTAGGCTTAACAGCACAGAGCTTATTTGGTGCGTTCGATTCAGCCCACTCTGTGTTCCAAAGGCTTAAAACCTTCCGATTGAGCACCGCCCGGAGATTCCTCTCCTGGAGACCGATTTCCAGCATAGTTGAGGTAGTAGCCTCCTTCGCTAGTTGGTCAACACGTTCATTTCTTTTTATTCCAACGTGGCCTGGAGTCCAAAGGAAGACCACAGTGCGACCAGATGTACATAGTCTGTATACAGCTTCCTGAATGGAAGGATGTTTTGGGAAACAATGGTTAATGGCGTGCAGACCACTCAGGGAGTCAGTACAGATAACCACAGACTCCCCGGGGCAGGCTCTGAGGTGTTCAAGGGCCCACCAAATGGCGACAAGCTCCGCCGTAAACACACTACTCCCACAGGGCAATGAACGTTGTTCTATATGCCGGCCATGGGTATAGGCATACCCAACATGGCCATCGACTAGGGAGCCATTGGTGTATATAAATTCAGCGCCATGGTAGGAATCTAGAAGGGCCTGGAACTGTTGACGCAGAGTCGTCGGTGCAACAGAGGCTTTGGAGTTGTGGGACAACTCCAACCGAAGCTGGAGGCGAGGAATGACCCAAGGAGGAATACTAGAACAGTACTGGAAGGTGAGAGGAATAGGAAGGGATCCGAGAGAACAAAGAAGGGAATGAACACGGACCGCAACCGGGAGGCCCAACTGCGGGCGTCGTCGCGGGGAAGGGAGTGCGTCAGCTGGGAAGAGGAGCCTGCGATTTGGGTGGTGAGGTACGGCATGAATATGGGCAACATAAGAAGCCATTAGCTGTTGCCTTCTGAATCGCAGGGGGGGAACCCCAGCCTCAGCAAGAAGGCTTGTCACAGGATTGATATGGAAGGCCCCGTTGCTAAACGGATGCCACTGTGAAGTACTGGGTCCAAGGCCTGCAATGCAGATGGGGCTGCTGAACCATACACAACGCTCCCGTAATCTAAGCGCGATTGAATCAGCGCCCTGTAGAGCTGCAAAAGACTTGTATGAGCGGCTCCCCAACTAGTGTGGCTGAGGCAGCGTAGAATATTGAGGTACCACACGCACTTCTGCTTGAGCTGGCGAAGATGGGGCACCCAAGTGAGCCGGCTGTCGAACAGCATGCCAAGAAATCGGTCAGTCTCTTCGACACGAAGAAGTTCATCATATAAATATAACTCTGGGTCCAAATGGACAGCACGATGACGGCAGAAGTGCATAACCCGGGTTTTAGATGGAGAAAACTGGAATCCATGGGTTGAGACCCACGACTGCGCCTTTCGAATGGCTCCCTGTAGACGCCTTTCAGCTACCCCAATGCTAGCTGAGCTGAAGTATAAGCAGAAGTCATCGCCGAACAAGGAGGAAGAAACCGATGACTCCACTGCCTCAGCAAGTCCATTGATGGCAATTAAAAAGAGGGGTACACTAAGGACAGAGCCCTGTGGGGCACCGTTCTCCTGGACACGAGAAGAGCTGAGGGAAGTACCAACCCGTTCCTGAAAAGACCGGAAAGAAAGAAAGTTCTGAATAAAAAGTGGGAGCGGACCTCGCAATCCCCAACCGTGCAGTGTAGCCAGAATGTGGTGGCGCCAAGTGGTATCATAGGTCTTTCTGAGGTCAAAAAAGACGGCAACAAAGTGCTCACGCCTGCTAAATGCCGTACGAATGGCGGACTCCAGAGCCAGCAGGTTGTCAACAGTGGAGTGGCCTTGGCGGAAACCCCCTTGACGTGGGGACAACAGACCCCGATGCTCAAGGATCCACATAAGCTGCCGGCTCACCATACGTTCGAATAGCTTGCACAGAACGTTGGTGAGGCTCATTGGGCGGTTACTATCAGCCACCTGTGGGTCAGCACCAGGTTTGATCACCGGAATAATGATGCTTTCTCGCCATTGTGACGGGAAAGCCCCCTCCACCCATAAACGGTTAAACAGGGCGAGAAGCTGGTGTTGAAACTCCATGGAAAGGTGCCGGATGAACTGGCTGTGGATTCTGTCCGCTCCTGGAGAGGTATCGGGGCATGCGGCAAGGGCAGTTTCGAATTCCCATTTACTGAAAGTGGAGTTGTACACTTCGGCTCGACGCCGTCTCTGTTCAACACACTCCTTCAGTGCACGGAAGTCCGCACTGTATTCGCATGTTGCAGAGGTGCGAGCATAATGCTCGGCCATGTGTTCTGCTATGGAAGTCGGGTCGGTGCATAGGGTACCCTGGATGCGTAGGCTGGGAATCGCTGCCGGTGGACGGTACCCAAATAGGCGCCGAACCTGCGACCACACCCGAGATGCTGAGGCGCGACGGCCGATGCTGGCGACATACGTCTCCCAACAGTCCCGTTTACCCTGCCGGATGAGCTGTCGAGCCCGGGCCCGAAGCCGTTTAAAAGCTATTAGGTTTTCTATACTGGGGTGTCGACAATGGCGCTGGAGCGCCCGACGACGATCCCGGATTACCTCAGCGATTTCCGGCGTCCACCAGGGCACAGACTTACGCCGTGGGGAGCCAGACGTGGTAGGAATGGTTGCCTCAGCAGCTGAAACTATCGAACTGTTGACCTGGTGAACCGCAATGTCCAAGTCGGCTGGCAATGGGACGGGAACCGTAGCAGCTGAGGTGAAGTGGTTCCAATCAGCCCGATGGAGAGACCATCGAGACGGGCAGCCCGCAGGTTGAAAATCAAGGAGCGTCAAGAGAACAGGAAAATGGTCGCTGTTGCAAAGGTCATCATGGACCCTCCACTGGAAATGCGGAAGCAGGCTCGTGGTACAAACAGAGAGATCAATTGTGGAATACGTGCCTCGCGCCACGCAAAAATGCGTGGGTGCACCAATGTTTAGCAGGCAGATGTCATGCTGTGATAAAAGCGTCTCTATGTGCCTACCACGACCTGTTGTCTGCGCTCCACCCCACAAGTGATGGTAGCATTGAAGTCCCCCAGAAGCAGAAATAGAGGGGGAAGTTGTGCCACCAGGGCAGCAAGGTCAGTAAACGATACCATCTCGTCTGGAGGAAGGTAAAGAGAACAGATCGTCAGTTCTTGCGTAGCACGAATGCGAACAGCCACCGCCTCAAGAGTCGTGTGGAGAGGCACGGCGGCACTGGGGACAGTGGCAAGGACATAGATGCATGCACCTCCAGACACCCTGTCATACATGATACGGTTTTTGTAATAGCCCCGATAGCCACGAAGAGCTGGGGTCCTTTGAGCAGGAAACCAGGTATCCTGCAGGGCTCTACAAAATGCTGGAAAGCGGCACAACCATTGCTGCAATTCTGGCAGATGGCGGAAAAACCGGCACAGTTCCATTGGAGGATCATAGAGCCTTCTGGTCGCTGGGACATACTGATTTCTGCGGCGCAGGAGGGTTCATAGTTTCTCCTTCTGTTGCCGATTTTTGAGGCAGGTCCTCAACGTCCATAACTTCCAAAGACTCGGTAATTGCCAAGTCTTTTTGGGACGCGAGGATCTCTACTTCATCCTCAGATGAAGAAGAATGTTTCGGTGGCACGGTAGCCACCAGAGAATCCTTGGATTTACTCTTACTTTTGTGTTTTTTCTTCTCACGAGGTTCCTTAGGCTTCTCATGCCGGGAGGGCTTCTCGGACCCTTCCTCAGGAACTGAGGATGCCTGTGAGGCCCTGCAACCAGCAGTAGGTGGCTCCTTCAGCCACCTAGTGATATCTACAGGAGAAGCCTTTGAAGGAAGGGATCCAAGGGAGCCCTTCCTCGCGAGAGGAGCCAGAGATGGCTGTTGTGTCTCTGGCTCAGGGGTGGGGACTGAGGGCCCCACAGGCGGAGATGGTCGTGCTCCCATAGGAGGGACATTAGGGGCAACAGAGGATGAGGTACCCCCAAACACCATGGGGGCTGATGTGGGTGGTTTGGGTGAAGGGCCCACTGTGGAAGACGAGGCAGTGGAGAATGGTACCAGAGATGGCAGAGGCAGATGTGATGCAACTGTGGCATACGAGGTCTTCATGCTCACAGGATGGAGCTTGGCATACTTTTTCTTGGCCTCTGAGTATGATAACCGGTCCAGGGTCTTATATTCCATAATTTTACGTTCTTTATGAAGAACCGTGCAGTCTGGCGAACAAGGAGAGTGATGCTGCTTGCAGTTGACACATACTGGAGGAGGGACACAAGGGACGTCCGGATGTGAGGCACGTCCGCACTCTCGACATGTAGGGTTACCATCACATCGGGAAGACATGTGCCCAAACCTCAAGCATTTGATGCAACGCATAGGGGGAGGAACGTAGGGTTTTACGTCACACCTGTATATCATTACCTTGACAGTCTCTGGCAACGAATTGCTGTTGTTGTTGTTGTTGTTGTTGTTGTTGTTGGGTATTGAGGGGACTAAACATCTAGGTCATCAGTCCCCTGTTACTAGCTCAGAGTCCACTGTCAAGAACGACAAAAATTAAACAAAGCTCTAAAAATGATCACGCACATAAGGGACAGGTTGACAATGGACAAACCTCTGATAACTTAAAACGAAGATACACAGAAATAGTAAAAGAAAGTCAGGAATAAAACTGGATAGCAGAGTACCTTGGCTGGCTGATCAGAAAGAAAAAACAGGATGAGCCAGCCATACTGCATACACGAAGAACCCCTAAGGGCGGAAAAGGTAAAAAACGGGATTGGTGGTGGCCTAAGATGTCAGGCCACAGCACCTACTGTTAGATCGAGTCATAAAAACCAGCAGCGCGGATAAAACTTAAAACTGCGTTAGCCATAGAGGCATCGTCTGCTAAAGCTAATGATAGCGTGTCTGGGATATGAAAAGATCGCCACAGGTTGGCTAAAAGCGGACAGTCCAACAAAAGATGGGCCACTGTCAACACAGTGCCACATCGACACACGGCTGGAGCCTCGCGCCGAAGTAGATACCTGTGGGTGAGCCACTTATGTCCAATCCGGGGGCGACAGAGGACAACTGACTCTCGGCGGGTCGGCCGCAGTGAAGATTTCCACAAAGCTGTGGAGAGCTTCACTGCCCGAAGCTTATTCGGTGCAGTCGCCGTAGCCCACTCGGTGCTCCAAGCCACAGAATAAGGAGTATACAGAAAAGAAACTCCCGCTGCAGTCTGTCGTCCAAAATTTAGTGCGCATGCGCGGAATCGGCCATCTTAAAAAGCAGTAAACGCGTGGTTACTCCCTACTCTGTGGCATGGTAATGCACCGTCTTTGTTTGTTAATTGTGTATTTTAACTGCCTGAATCGCATTAAAGTAAGCAAGTATTTGGTACAGTGCAGTGCAGTGAAAAGAAAGAACTGTGTGTCAGTAGTTGGAGCTGTTCCGTTTTTATTATGAGCAGCAATAAAAGAAAAGGCGGCCGATGGTGTTCAGCACCTAATTGCCGCGATAATTCTAATACATTCCTCAGTTTCTTCCGGCGTATTTGATAATCAAAATATCCACAGAAGATGCTGAGCAGTAAGTGAACGTCGCTATATGTGCAGTGAAAGTTAAATGTTATCAGTTTCGAATGAGAGCAATGTGTGCATAATTATTAAAAGTAGCCTTGCTTCTTTTCTTGACGATAACTCTCGCCGTTGCTGTTTCTGCAGCAGTTCAACAGCATTGAAATGTTGAAGTACATTTATATTTTATAAGTTTAACGTTGTAGGGAATAATATAAAATGAATGACAAATAATAGTGCTCAAGTAGGCAGGTAAAATCTTTCTTACGGCATTGGAGGCGTAGTGTGCTAATGTTGGCAACGAATGCTCTTTGGATACTCAAATAAATAGATTAAGGGGAATAATTATTTTATGCTGTTCCTGCTCTGTGGTTGACAGATTCCTTTATATGCCCTTCTCCGATCAGTAAATAAATGATACTCCTAAAGTAAATACAACTTTTATATACGCCCAGAAGTCATTAGTTCTGTGTAATCACGTTGTACTGCTAAGTCTGACTCAATATTTTGTGCGAATTTATTCGTGTCAAATAAAACCTGGCAGTTGTAAAGTCACTTTCTTGTTTATAACTAATTTCCGAACCAAAACTCCGCGTCATTTGGGATTTTTCTAGAGATAAGCACCAAATAAGACGATCATCGATTCCACCGTACATTTTCGTAGTTGTATTAAAATTTAGGCCTTTTTTTCGTTGGATTACAATTAGGTGCAAGAAGAGGGCGCAAAATAGATGAGAGCATAATAGAAAGCCGTTTCCTTTCGTAAAAGTCGGTGAGATTAGCTGCAGTTCGTAAAAAGCCCATTTCCAGCCAAAGTACTAAGTGGCTATAGTTCGGCGTTTACTGCTTTTCAGTATGGCGTCGAGCGCAACGCTTGGTAACATACAGATCAAAGGCGCCGCCCCTAGCTTTCCCTTCTGTATACTCCCTATTCTGTGTCCAAGCCTCACGCACCTTCCGGCGCAACACCAGTTTAACATCCTGTTCCGTGACACCAATAGTTAGAGGTGGTCCCATAGTGGCCTGCTTGGCCAATCGATCAACATGTTCATTCCCTGGTATGCCAACATGACCTGGGGTCCACACAAAGACCACAGAACGGCCTGATTGGCCCAGGGAGTGAACAGTGTCCTGGATCGACCGCACTATTGGGTGCCGAGAGAAACGCTGGTCGATCGCTTGTAAGCCACTCAGGGAGTCAGTACAGATGACGAATGACCCCCTGGGGCAGGCTTTGAGATGTTGTAGAGCTCTGAGAATAGCGACCAGCTCGGCGGAGAAGATGCTACTCTCACACGCCAGAGAATGCTGTTCTACGTGGTTGTGATGTAGAAACGCATATCCAGCACGGCCATCTACTACGGAACCATCTGTGTAAATGGCGTCTGCGGCACGGAACGGCTCGAGCATTTGCAGAAACGGGAGAAACAGAGGCCTTCGACACATGGGACAGGTCCAGACGGAGCTGCAAACGAGGAATGGACCAAGGAGGGGTGTGAAAGGAATAGTGGAAAGTGGTTGGAAGTGGATAGGATGCGAGAGACGAAAGAAGGAGACGAACACGGATCGAGATCGGGTATCCCGAACTTGGCCATCGTGGAGGGATAGGTAGTGCAACGTCTGGAAATAGGAGCCGGCGGTTCAGGGTGGAAGGGCAAGGCCTGAACACGAGCAACATAGGATGCCAGCAGGTGTTGCCTACGGAACCGCAGCGGGAGGACTCCAGCTTCGACAAGGAGGCTTGTCACCGGGCTCGTGCGAAAAGCCCCCGTCGCTAAACGGACACCACAGTGTAAAATTGGGTCCAACGCCTGCAGTGCTGATGGCGCAGCCGAGTCGTAGACTATGCAGCCATAGTCTAGGCGTGACTGAATGAGGGCCTTGTAAAGTTGTAGGAGCGTTGGGCGTGAGGCTCCCCAAACAGTGTGGCTGAGACAACGCAGGATGTTGAGGAGTCGCCAGCACCTTCGTTTCAGCTGGCGAAGGTGTTGCACCCAGGTGAGACAGTTGTCGAACAGCATGCCTAGAAACGTGTGTGTTTCTACGACATGTAGCAGGTCTCCAGCTAAATAGAGTTCGGGTTCCGGATGTACTGCCCGATGTCGGCAGAAATGCATCAAACGGGTCTTCGACGCAGAGAACTGAAAACCGTGGGCAAACGCCCAAGACTGCGCCTTTCGAATGGCTATTTGCAACCGACGTTCAGCAACACTGATGCTGGTTGAGCTAAAATACATGCAGAAGTCATCGGCATACAAGGAAGTGGATACCGATGACCCCACAGCCGCCGCCAGGCCGTTGATGGCGACTAAAAATAAAGGGACACTGAGAACGGAACCCTGTGGGACTCCGTTCTCTTGACAATGAGGTGAGCTAAAACAAGAACCAACACGAACTATAAAAGAACGCAACGCCAGGAAATTCTGAATGAATATGGGAAGCGGACCCCGTAAACCCCAGTCATACAGCGTAGACAGGATATGGTAGCGCCAGGTAGTGTCGTATGCTTTCCGCAGGTCGAAGAATACGGCAACCAGGTGTTCGCGGCGACTAAATTCTGTACGGATGGCCGACTCCAGTGACAAAAGATTGTGAACAGTGGAGCGACCATGACGGAACCCACCCTGTTGTGGCACCAGAAGTCCCCGGTCCTCGAGGATCCACATGAGCCTCCGACTCACCAAGCATTCGAGGAGCTTGCATGGAACGTTGGTGAGGCATATCGGGCGGTAACTATCTGCCACCTGCGGATCTGCCCCAGGCTTAATCACCGGAATGATAATGCTTTCTCGCCATGAGGACGGAAAAACACCCTCCAGCCATATCCGATTAAGCAGATTGTTGTTGTGATGGGGGGTTTTAGGGGGACTAGACTGCTATGGCCATCAGTCCCCCGCTTCATATCTAGGCAACACACAGAAAAAACAGAACGATAAAAAAATGTGCCTGAATGAGATTAAAAATAAAGCAGAATGAAAGAACGCACCGTCAATGAATTATTGACTGAGTCAACACGAGACAATACGAAAGACACCTGACACACAGAAACAAATATGAGACAAAAATGACAGAGCCAGTGAATGTGGTTGACCGACCATGTGTTTAAAAAGGGAAAAGCCAACCACATAGCGTACAAAATAAAAACTGTAGTCTAAAGACACGTCAAGGAGAACATAGAAAATTATCTAAAAAACCATCCCAAAGGACTCACAGCAACTGGTAAAACCCCGCAGCACGAAGAAATCGTAAAACCAAATTAGCCACAGAGGCATCGTCGCCGAGCACCAAAGAGAGAGTGTTCGGGAGATTAAAAGAATGCCGCAGTGGGGCTAAAATGGGACAGTCGAGTAGGAGATGGACCACAGTCAATGGGGCACCACATTGGCACATGGGCGGGTCCTCTCGACGGAGGAGGTGACCATGCGTCAGATGGGTGTGCCCAATGCGGAGACGGCAGAGAACCACGGAGTCCCTACGGGATCCCAGCTGCGACGACTTCCAGACAGATGTTGTGTCCTTTATCGTACGCAGCTTATTGGGCACGTCCAGAGCGGACCATTCGGCGTTCCACAGGTCGCGTATTTTAGTGCGAAGCAACGGGCGGAAGTCTGCTTCTGGGAGGCCAATCGCCAGAGGGCGGCAAGTTGTTGTTGTTGTTGTTGGGTTTTTGAAGGGACTAAGCAACGACAGTTATCAGTCCCTTTTTCCAGTCCAAGAGATAAAACATTGTGTTAAGCGATCCGAAGTGAATGCATTAACAAGTCAAAGTTTAAAACTTACAGACTAATAGAAAGAAAGGATACGATTAAAAACGAAGAAGGGATAAAACAGCTGAAACATTACAAGAGTGTTTTTGCTGGGTGGTCACAAGGATATAAGGAACGCACCCAGCCACTCTGGAACACGTTAAAACCGCCTACCTAACAGACTTAAGCAGGCGGAGGACAGAGAAACGACAGAGAAACACAAACATTAAATGGACTTGTAAAGTCCACACTCACGCATAAAATGTAAAATAGAGTCAACCATGGAGGTGTTGTCAGCTAATGCAAGCTGCAAAACGTCAGGGATATTAAAATTTTGTCTCACTGCGGCTAAATTGTGGCATTCAATTAAGATGTGGGTGACCGTCAAAGGCGCACCACATCGACACTGCGGAGGGTCCTCGCGACGCAGAAGGTGTCCATGCGTAAGCCAAGTATGGCCAAGGACGACCGACTCCCTGCGAGAAGCCCTCAGGGACGTCTTCCATGCTGCGGTAGACGGCTTGATAGCACGGAGCTTATTCGGTTCAGTCGAATCTGCCCATTCCGAATTCCAAACCTTTAAGACCTTGCGGGTCAACTGGGTTTGGAGGTCGGAAACTGGGAGGCCAATGTCCAGGGACCCCATAGTGGTGGCCTGCTTGGCCAGCTGATCCACACGTTCATTGCCTGGTATACCTACATGCCCTGGCGTCCAAACAAAAACGACAGAACGGCCTGACTCGCCAAGGGCGAATACAGCATCTTGAATGGCTCGCACTACTGTGTTTTTCGGTAGAAACTGGTCGAGGGCCTGTAAGCCACTCAGGGAGTCGCTACAGATGACGAACGACCCCCTGGGGTGAGCTCTGAGGTGTTCAAGAGCTCTCAAAATACCGACCAGTTCTGCGGTGAAGATGCTGCTTCCACAAGGCAATGACCGCTGTTCGATGTGGTCACCATGGATAAAGGCATATCCAGCATGGCCATCGTCCAAAGAACCGTCCGTGTACACAATGTTTGCTCCGTGAAACCTATCAATCAGTGCATAGAACCGGTGACGGAGAAGCAGTGGTGAAATCGAGGCTTTTGAATCCCGGGACAAGTCCAGCCGAAGCTCCAGGCGAGGAATTTTCCAGGGGGAGATACGGAGGGAGTAATGGTAAGGTGGAGGAAGGGGTAAGGAATCAAGTGAGGAGAGAAGGGAACGGACGCGGACCGCAATCGGGACACCCGACCTGGGCCGACGTCGTGGGGAAGGGAGTGCAGAAAGTGGGAAGAGAAGCCTGTGGTTCGGATGGCGGGGTGAAGCATGAACCCGGGCAACGTAGCTCACCAACAGCCGTTGCCGGCGATATCGCAGAGGGGGAACGCCAGCTTCAGCTAGAAGGCTCGTTACGGGACTGGTACGAAAAGCCCCTGTTGCGAGACGCACACCTGTGTGGTGAACAGGGTCTAGGACTCGCAAGGCAGAAGGGGCTGCTGAGTCATAAACCAAGCTCCCGTAATCAAGCCGAGACAGAATGAGTGACTTGTAGAGCTGAAGAAGGGTGGAACGTGCTGCTCCCCATCCAGTATGGCTGAGGCATCTGAGAACGTTTAAATGCCGCCAACACTTCAGTCTCAGCTGACGCAGGTGTGGCACCCAAGTCAGCCGGGCATCGAACACCATGCCCAGGAAGCGATGTGTTTCCTCAACCTGAAGTAGTTCACCACCCAGGTAGAGCTCTGGGTCAGGGTGAACCACCCGACGGCGACAGAAGGGCATCACGCGGGTTTTACGTGCGGAGAACTGAAATCCGTGAGAAGAGGCCCATGAGTGGGCCTTTCGGATGGCACCCTGCAGCCGCCGTTCAGCTACGCCGATGCTAACGGAGCTGAAATACAGGCAGAAGTTATCGGCGAACAGGGAGCAACTGACTGATGACCCCACAGCCGCAGCGAGACCGTTTATCGCCACTAAAAACAATGGAACGCTGAGGACGGAGCCCTGTGGGACACCGTTTCTTGAATACGTGGGGAGCTAAAAGATGCCCCAACCCTCACCCGGAACGAGCGATGGGAGAGGAAATTGTGAATAAAAATAGGAAGGGCACCCCGTAGGCCCCAGTCATGAAGAGTTGTTAAAATATGGTGGCGCCAGGTGGTGTCATACGCCTTTCGAAGGTCGAAAAATACAGCAACTAAATGTTCACGCCTAGCGAAGGCAGTGCGAATGGCCGACTCCAATGACACGAGGTTGTCAATGGTAGAACGGCCCTGGCGAAAGCCCCCTTGTTGTGGAGCAAGGAGTCCGCGCTCTTCAAGGATCCACATAAGCCGCCGACTCACCATACGTTCGAAGAGGTTGCAGAGAACGTTGGTGAGGCTGATCGGACGGTAATTGTCAGCCACCAGGGGATCTGCACCAGGTTTCAGCACCGGGATGATAGTGCTTTCCCGCCACTGCGACGGGAAAGTGCCCTCTGCCCATAGATGGTTAAACAGGGCGAGAATGCGGCGTTGAAACTCTGGTGAAAGGTGTCGGAGGAATTGGCCGTGAATCCTATCAGGTCCTGGAGTTGTATCAGGACACGCAGCAAGGGCAGTTAGGAACTCCCACTCGCTAAACGGGTCATTGTATATTTCCCGACGACGAGTGCGGAAAGAGAGCTGTTTCCGCTCGTCCCGCTCTTTGAGGGAGCGGAAGTCGGCACTGTACGTGGCAGTCGCAGAGCATTGTGCGTAGTGGTCTGCCATATGCTCGGCGATAGCTGTAGGGAGCGTGCAGAGCACACCCTGGATGGTGAGGGATGGGATTCCTGTCGGCGGGCGGTATCCAAAGACGCGTCGGACTTGCGTCCATACCTTAGTCAGGGAGGTGCGGGAGCCGATACTGGCTACATACCGCTCCCAGGAATCCTGCTTGCTCTGCTGTATGAGTCGTCGAGCACGCGCACGGAGCCGTTTAAAGGCCACAAAATTCTCCATGGATGGGTGGCGTCGATGGCGCTGGAGCGCTCGCCGACGTTCCCGGATAGCCTCAGCAATCTCCGGTGTCCACCAAGGCACGGACCTACGCCTAGTGGAACCGGTGGTTTGCGGAACTGCTACCTCAGCGGCCCTGACAATACCATCAGTCACCTGCTGGACTGCATCGTCAATGTCATCTGGCAGTGGTGCAGTGATGACAGCGGTTGAAGTATAGACTGGCCAGTCAGCCCTACGGAGACACCAACGGGGTAAGCTGTCTGCGGCTTGGTACTGCGGGAGCGACACAAAGATTGGAAAGTGGTCGCTGCCACACAGGTCCTCATGCACACGCCAACCGAGGTGTGGTCGAAGGCTGGGGCTGCAGACGGAGAGGTCGATCGTTGAATACGTGCCCTGTGCCACGCTAAAATGCGTGGGGGCACCTGTATTCAGGAGGCAAAGGTCTTGTTGCGCCAACAATGTCTCAACATCCCTACCGCGGCCTGTGGTCTGGAGTCCACCCCACAAAGGGTTGTGAGCGTTGAAGTCCCCCAAAAGGAGGAATGGTGGGGGAAGTTGCGAGACCAGAGCGGTAAGGGTGTTGAGAGACACGGCCTCATCCGGTGGAAGGTACAAGCTGCAGACAGTGAATTCTTGCGTTACCCGAATTCTGACAGCCACTGCCTCAAGAGTAGTTGTGAGGGGTACGGGGGCACTTGGGACAGTGTCCAGGATATATAGGCAGACACAGCCAGACACCCTATCGTAAAGGGTCCTGTTGCAGTAGTACCCCCGATACCCACGGAGGGCAGGGGTGCGCTGTGCTGGAAACCATGTCTCCTGTAGGGCAATACAGAGTGCAGGGTAGTGCCACAGTAATTGGCGCAGCTCGGCCAGGCGATTAAAGAAGCCGCCGCAATTCCACTAGAGAATAACTCTTTCTACTCGCTCTAAAGCCATAAAATAAAAGAAAGGAAAGAAGATCATTCCATAGGAACATCTGCCGCCTTATGGTCAGAATCTACAGAATCTAAGACCATAGGTGATTCTGGATGTGCAGAGTTCCTACGTTCGGGCGAATCAAGAAGTGCGAGATCCTCAGCGGAGGCAAGGATCTCGACTTCATCCTCTGAAGCAGAGGATGTGGGTGTGGGTGGCTTGGAAGCCACCAAAGAATCCTTCTTCTTCTGGTCTTTCCTTTTAGCCTCTCGCTGGCCCTTGGGTGTTAAGGGCCGTGAGGGCTTCTCAACAGGGGCTGCAGCTGCCGACGAAGAGGTGGAGGCCCCTCGATCAGCAGCCGCGGGATCCTTCAGCCATTTGCTGGGATCCACTTTCCCATGAAGAGAAGCCTCGGAAGGGAGTGTCCCATGGGACCCCTTCCGGGCGAGAGGAGCCGGAGAAGGCTGTAGTTTCTCCGGCGCTGGGGTGGGGACCGACGTCCCCCACAATGGTTTGTCCGTTGCTCCCAACGAGAAAAGTGTGGGAGCAACCGAAGGAGTAGTACCCCCAACTGTCAAGGGGGCAGGTGCAGTAGCTCGGGCCTGGGGGCCCGGTGGCATTCGTGGCACAGATGGTCTGGTGACTGACGATGAAGCTACTGTGGCGTAAGACGTTGTCATGGTGACAGGATGGAGCTTCAAATATTTGCGTCTGGCCTCTGCGTATGTCAGCCGGTCCAGGGTCTTATACTCCATGATCTTGCGCTCTTTGTGGAGTACAGAACAGTCGGGCGAACAAGGAGGATGCTGCTGATTGCAATTGACACACACAGGAGGTGGGGTACAGGGGGCGTCTGGATGGGATGCACGCCCGCACTCCCGACATGTTGGGTTGGCGTCACATCGGGAGGACATGTGACCAAACCTCCAGCACTTGAAGCAGCGCATAGGGGGAGGAACGTAGGGCTTGACGTCGACCCAGTAAACCATCACCTTGACTTTCTCAGGCAATGAATCGCCCTCGAAAGCCACGATGAAGGCACCGGTGGCAACCCTCTTGTCCCTCGGACCCCTTTAGATACGGCGGATGAAGTGCACACCTCGCCGCTCCAAGTTAGCTCTCAATTCATCGTCCGATTGCAGCAGCAGATCCCTGTGGAAAATGATGCCCTGGACCATGTTTAAGGTCTTATGTGGTGTAACGGAAACGGAAACATCACCCAGCTTGTCACAGGCTAACAAAGCCCGTGACTGGGCCGGGGATGACGTCGTTATTAAAACGGATCCAGACCTCATCTTTGTCAAACCATCGACCTCTCAATATTTGTCTTCTAGATGTTCCACAAAGAACATTGGCTTTGTGGACATGAAAGATTCCCCATCTGTCCGGCTGCACACTAAATACTTTGGGGCGTAAGCCTCGCCTTGAATTTTGGCCCTACGTTCCTCCCACGGTGTAGACAGGGAAGGAAACGTTTGGGGGTCATACTGTTCTGCGTTGTAATCGCTTCTACCGCGCTTAGAGACGGCGGTTGTACGTCCGCCAACGTTTCGTGGTCTTTTCATTGTGTTCCCACGAGCAGCTAGGGAAATAAGGGTCCACCCAGGCAGAGCCCCGCTTGCCTGGGTAAGCCTTATACAACTGAGGTGCGGCAGGTTCCTCAGAGGGTGCTCGCTAGCGGCTGTTCAACCTCAACAACCATGCATCTCCTCGGCACGTAGCACACCTTGAGATTGAGGGGTTTTTATAGAGGTTTGTACCGTCCTCGCGACCCGGGCGATTAATCCAAGATCCCCGGGCTCTGAAACGTACAACGTTCCACCGTCGCGCCGAACGATGGTCGTTGAAGCACGCACAGAGCTTACGGTGTAGCGGACTGTTGGCGCGACACAGCCCGCGGCTCAGGACCCCGGGTTCGCCAAGCCCGTAGTCAGCAAACGAATGCTGAGCCCCTGAGGGGAGGGCGGCAAGTGGTAGCCTGTTTGGCTAGCTGGTCAACGCTCTCGTTGCCCGGGATGCCTACATGGCCCGGGGTCCAAACGAATGTAACACAGCGACCGGAGTCACTAAGAGCCAGTATCGACTCCTGAATGGCCCTGACCAATGTATGACGAGCATAACACTGATCAAGGGCCTGTAAACCGCTCAGCGAGTCGCTACAGATCAGAAAGGAGGTCCCGGGGCACATGCGGATGTGGTTAAGGGCGCGGTATATAGCCACCAGTTCTGCAGTGAAGACGCTGCTGCCGGGTGGCAAAGAACGTTGTTCAACATGGGCGCCATGGATGTAGGCATAACCAGTGTGGTCGCCATCTGAAGAACCGTCTGTATAAATGACCTCAGAGTTACTGAACTCACGGAGCAGTGCATAAAACTGATGCCGTAGGACCAGAGGAGAAGTAGAGGTCTTCGGCTCATGGGAAAGATCCAGCCGAATCCGCGGCCGAGGAACGGTCCAGGGAGGAGCATGGAGAGTCGAGCGGAAGGGACGGTTAAGAGGTAATGTTGTTGTTGTTGTTGTTGTTTAGAGGGGACCAGACTGCACGGTCATCAGTCCCCTGTTACAAGCAAAGCCAATGCGGTTCATTGCAAGATGAAAAAAGACAAACATTGAAACACACAAATGAGAATGCACAATGGGTACACAATGACAAGGAGCAATGAGTTCATGACACACAAAGAAGAAAACTCAAAGAGTAAACAAAGATAATGTGACTAAAAGTTACAGCAGAATGTTGTGGCTGGCTGATCACGAGGATAATAAAGGATGAGCCAGCCACTTGTTAAGAGGTAAGGAGTCCAGGGTCGACAGTAGCGATTGGACACGCGCTGCTATCGGGAGTCCCGACCGAGGTCGCCTCTGCGGCAAACGAGTAACCTCCCCCGGAAAGAGGAGTCTGTTATTCGGATGCCGAGGGGTACAGTGAACTCTAGCAGCATACTGGGCGAGTAGTTGTTGGCGCCGGTATCGCAACGGGGCGACTCCAGCCTCTGCCAAGAGACTTGTGACAGGGCTTGTACGAAAGGCTCCAGTGGCCAGACGGATGCCTGTATGATGCACTGGGTCGATAACTCGCAGTGCAGATGGAGAGGCTGAGCCGCAGACCTGGCTTCCGTAGTCTAGACGTGACTGCACCAGAGCATTGTACAGCCGCAGGAGGACAGGGCGTGCTGCCCCCCAGACAGTATGGCTGAGGCAACGAAGGATGTCCAAATACCGGGAACACCGTTGCTTAAGCTGGCGCAGATGAGGGAGCCATGTCAAACGTGAGTCGAAAAGGAGACCCAGGAAGCGGTGTGTGTCCACAACCTGAAGGAGCTCACCATCAAGGTAGAGCTCTGGATGCGGATGTACCGCCCGTTGGCGACAAAAGTGCATTACCCTAGTTTTTGCAGGGGAAAATGTGAAACCATGGGCAGAAGCCCAATTCTGCGCCCGATGGATGGCTGCCTGCAGTCGTCGTTCAGCTACACTTGTACTAGCAGTGGAATAGTACATGCAAAAGTCGTCTGCATAGAGGGAGCAGGAAACCGATGGCCCCACTGCAGCCACTAGGCCATTAATGGCCACTAAGAAGAGGGGTACACTGAGGACGGACCCTTGTGGTACCCCATTCTCTTGGATATGGGAGGAACTGAAGGAGGTGCCAATGCGGACTCTAAAGCGCCGCGAAAGTAAAAAATTCTGAATAAAAAGTGGGAGGGAGCCACGAAGACCCCACCCATGTAGTGTGGCAAGGATGTGATGGCGCCATGCCGTGTCATATGCTTTCCGGAGGTCGAAAAAGATGGCGACGAGGTGGTGACGTCGGGCGAAAGCAGTACGGATCGCCGACTCCAAAGAGAGAAGGTTATCAATGGCAGAACGACCTTGCCGGAAAGCACCTTGTTGTGGGGCGAGCAGACCCCGATACTCGAGAACCCACAGAAGTCGCCGGCTCACCAAACGTTCAAAAAGTTTACAAAGAACGTTTGTGAGGCTTATGGGACGGTAACAGTCAACGTTCAATGGATCTGCACCTGGTTTTAACAGAGGGATAACGATACTCTCCTGCCATTGGGACGGGTATGCTCCCTCGACCCAGAGACGATTAAAGAAATCCAAAAGATGGCGTTGCGAGTGTTCAGAAAGATGTTTCAGCATTTGACAGTGGATTCGGTCCGGTCCTGCAGATGTATTGGGGCAACTGGCAAGAATAGTTTGAAATTCCCACTCTGTAAATGGCGCATTGTACAGCTCTTGGCGGTTTGTGCGAAATACCAACTGCCTTCGCTCAGCCCGCTCTTTTAAGGTACAAAAACCTTGGCTGTAGGCAGTGGACGCCGAATTAAGAGCAAAGTGCGCTGCAAAATACTCGGCAATGATGGTCGGGTCGGTATGGATTGTACCGCGGATAGAGAGACCCGCGACCCCTGTCGGTGGATGGTGACCTGATATACGACGAATCTTTGTCCAAATCTGGCTAGAAGAGACACGGGGTCCAATTGTGGATACATATTCCTCCCAGCATGCTTGCTTGCGCTGCCGGATAAGCCGGCGTGTCTGGGCCCGAAGACGCTTAAATGCAACCAGGTGGTCAAGGGTGGGGTTGTTGTTGTTGTTGTTGTTGGGTACTGAGGGGACTAAACATCTAGGTCATCAGTCCCCTGTTACTAGCTCAGAGTCCACTGCCAAGAACGACAAAATTAAACAAAGCTCTAAAAATGATCACGCACATAAGGGACAAGTGGACAAGGGACAAACCTCTGATAACTTAAAACGAAGACACACAGAAATGGTAAAAGAAAGTCAGGAATAAAACTGGATAGCAGAGTACCTTGGCTGGCTGATCAAAAAGAAAAAACAGGATGAGCCAGCCATACTGCATACACGAAGAACCCCTAAGGGCGGAAAAGGTAAAAAACGGGATTGGTGGTGGTCTAAGATATCAGGCCACAGCACCTACCGTTAGATCGATTCATAAAACCCAGCAGCGCGGATAAAACGTAAAACTTTGGTAGCCATAGAGGCGTCGTCTCCTAAAACTGAAGGTAGTGCGTCTGGAAGAGTAAAATAGTGCCGCAGGTCGGCTAAAAGTGGACAGGCCATCAAAAGATGGGCCACTGTCAATACAGTGCCACATCGACACACGGGTGGAGCCTCACGCCGAAGAAGATACCCGTGGGTGAGCCACGTATGTCCAATCCGGAGGCGACAGAGGACAACTGACTCTCGGCGGGTCGGCCGCAGTGAAGATTTCCACAAAGCTGTGGAGAGCTTTACTGCCCGTAGCTTATTCGGTGCAGTCGCCGTAGCCCACTCGGTGCTCCAAGCCTCGCGCACCCTCCGGTGCAACACCAGTTTAAAATCCTGTTCCGTGACACCAATAGCCAGAGGCGGTCCCTTAGTGGCCTACTTGGCCAATCTATCAACATGTTCATTCCCTGGTATGCCAACATGACCTGGGGTCCACACAAAGACCACAGAACGGCCCGATTGGCATAGAGAGTGAACAGTGTCCTGGATCGACCGCACTATTGGGTGCCGAGAGAAACACTGGTCGATCGCTTGTAAGCCACTCAGGGAGTCAGTACAGATGACGAATGACCCCCTGGGGCAGTCTTTGAGATGTTGGAGAGCTCTGAGAATAGCGACCAGCTCGGCGGAGAAGATGTTACTCTCACAGGGCAGAGAATGCTGTTCTACGTGGTTGTGATGTAGAAAGGCATACCCAGCACGGCCATCTACTACGGAACCATCCGTGTAAATGGCGTCTGTGGCACGGAACGGTTTGAGCGCTTGCAGAAACTGGTGACGGAGATGGACGGGAGAAACAGAGGCCTTCGACGCATGGGACAGGTCCAGACGGAGCTGCAAACGAGGAATGGACCAAGGAGTGTGAGAGGAATAGTGGAAAATGGTAGGAAGTGGGTAGGATGTGAGAGACGAAAGAAGGATACGAACACGGACCGAGATCGGGTATCCCGACCTTGGCCGTCGTGCAGGGATAGGTAGTCCAGCGTCTGGAAATAGGAGCCGGCGGTTCGGGTGGAAGGGCGAGGCCTGAACACGAGCAACATAGGATGCCAGTAGGTGTTGCCTACGGAACCGCAGCGGGAGGACTCCAGCTTCGACAAGGAGGCTTGGCACAGGGCTTGTGCGAAAAGCCCCCGTCGCCAAACGGACACCACAGTGCAAAATTGGGTCGAACGCCTGCAGTGCTGATGGCGCAGCCGAATCGTAGACTATGCAGCCATAGTCTAGACGCGACTGAATGAGCGCCTTGTAAAGTTGTAACAGCGTCGGGCGTGAGGCTCCCCAAACAGTGTGGCTGAGACAACGCAGGATGTTGAGGTGTCGCCAGCACTTTCGTTTCAGCTGGCGAAGGTGTTGCACCCAGGTGAGACGGTTGTCGAACAGCATGCCTAGAAACGTGTGTGTTTCTACGACATGTAGCAGGTCTCCAGCTAAATAGAGTTCGGGTTCTGGGTGTACTGCCCGACGTCGGCAGAAATGCATGACACGGGTCTTCGACGCAGAGAACTGAAAACCGTGGGCAAACGCCCACGACTGCGCTTTGCGAATGGCCAGTTGCAACCGACGTTCAGCAACACTGATGCTGGTGGAGCTAAAATACATGCAGAAGTCATCGGCATACAAGGAAGTGGATACCGATGACCCCACGGCCGCCGCAAGGCCGTTGATGGCGACTAAAAATAAAGGGACACTGAGAACGGAACCCTGCGGGACTCCGTTCTCTTGACAATGAGGTGAGCTAAAACAAGAACCAACACGAACTATAAAAGAACGCAACGCCAGGAAATTCTGAATGAATATGGGAAGCGGACCCCGTAAACCCCAGTCGTACAGCGTAGACAGAATATGGTAGCGCCAGGTAGTGTCGTATGCTTTCCGCAGGTCGAAAAATACGGCAACCAGGTGTTCGCGGCGACTAAATGCTGTACGGATGGCCGACTCCAGTGACACGAGGTTGTCAACAGCGGAGCGACCTTGACGGAACCCACCCTGTTGTGGCACCAAAAGTCCCCGGTCCTCGAGGATCCACATGAGCCTCCGACTCACCAAGCGTTCGAGAAGCTTGCATGGAACGTTGGTGAGGCTGATCGGGCGGTAACTATCAGCCACCTGCGGATCTGCCCCAGGCTTAATCACTGGAATGATAATGCTTTCCCGCCACGAGGACGGAAAAACACCCTCCAGCCATATCCGATTAAGCAGGGCGAGAAGTTGGCTCTTGGCATCCGCTGATAGGTGTCGGAGGAACTGACTGTGAATTCGATCGGGTCCAGGGGAGGTATCTGGGCATGCAGCAAGGGCACCTTCAAACTCCCACTCAGTGAACGGGACGTTGTATGGTTCCCGACGTCGCGTTCGAAATGAAAGCAGATGTCTCTCTGCTCGCCCTTTAAGGGCGCGAAAGTCTGCACCATAAGCAGCAGTCTCTGAGATGCGACAAAAATGATCCGCCAGGTGCTCAGCGACGGCGACGGGGTCAGTACAGAGCGTACCCTGAACGCTGAGACAGGGAATTCCCGCCGGTGGGTGGTGCCCAAAGAGGCGTCGAACCTGCGACCACACCTTGGAAGGAGAAGCGCGGGAACCAATGGAGGCGACGTACTTCTCCCAGGAAGCCCTCTTACTTTCCTGTATCAGTCGCCGGGCTCGTGCTCGGAGACGCTTGAAGGCCACGAGATGTTCGACACAAGGGTGGCGTCGGTGGCGCTGTAGAGCTCGCCGACGTTCCCGGATGGCCTCAGCGATCTCCGGTGACCACCAGGGCACCGATGTACGACAGAGCGAACCGAACGTGGTGGGGACAGAGCTTTCGGCTGCAGAAACAACGGCCGCTGTGAACTGCTCAACGGCGGTATCAACATCTGCTGGAAAGTTTGAGGATAGTACAGCAGCTGCGGAATAGGCTGGCCAGTCAGCCCTACGGAGGGACCAGCGAGGCAGGCGGTCGGCAGGCAAACGCTGTGGGAGCGACAGGAAGATAGGAAAATGGTCGCTACCACACAGGTCGTCGTGGACCCTCCAGGTGAGATGTGGAAGAAGGCTAGGGCTGCAGACAGACAAGTCTATTGCAGAATAAGTACCATGCGCTGCACTAAAGTGAGTAGGAGCACCGGTGTTTAGGAGGCAAAGATTCTGCTCTGATAGTAAAGACTCAACATCCCTACCCCGAGCCGAGGTCTGTGTGCCACCCCACAGAGTGTGGTGGGCGTTAAAATCCCCCAAGAGAAGAAAGGGTGGGGGAAGTTGGGCGACCAAGGCAGCGAGGTCTACGGGAGAGACGACTTCATCTGGTGGAAGGTAGACAGAGCAGATCGTAAAGTCTCGTAATAACCGGAGCCGCACAGCGACTGCCTCTAGAGGTGTTTGCAGAGGCACAGCAGCACTGGGGACTGAAGTGTGAACATAAACACACACGCCGCCGGAAACTCTGTTGTAGGAGTTTCGATTCTTAAAATAGCCCCAAAGCCTCGAAGGGCTGGGCTCCTCTCGACGGGGAACCATGTTTCCTGCAAGGCGAGACAGATAGCAGGGAATTGGCAGAGTAATTGCCGCAGCTCAGCTAGACGGCGGAAAAAACCGCCGCAATTCCACTGCAAGATGTCTTTTGCAGCGTGCTGAATATCCATAAGTTAAGATGTTATTCAGCAGTGGCACCTGCTGCCAGCTCCGCAGACTCTGCAGGGTCCAGAACCATCGGTTCTGGCGACCCAAGTATGGCGAGATCCTCAGGCGACGCGAGGATCTCCACCTCATCTTCAGAGGCCGAAGATGTGATGGAGCGTTCCTTCCGAATCGCCGAGGAGTCCTCCTTTGGGTCAGTCTTCTTCTTCTTCTTCACTTTCTTTTTGCCCTCCCGCTGGCCCTTTGGTGTTAAGGGCTGGGAGGACTTCACGGGAGTGGCATCAGGGGCCGTCGAAGAGCCAGAAGCCCTTCGACCAGCAGGCTTCGGATCCTTCAGCCAAAGGCTGGGATCCACTGGCGCACCCTGGGACTCCCCAGAAGGGAGCGTCCCGAAGGACCCCTTCCGAGGGAGAGATGCCGGAGGAAGTTGTTGCTTCTCCGGCTGGGGGTTGGGGACTGGTGTCCCCGATGATTGTGGGGAGGTTTCCCCCACAACAGGTGCTGCAGCAGCAGATGGAACATCGCCCCCACCTAACGAGGGGGCAGTGGTAGTTTTGTGGCCCCTAGGGCCCACAGGAGGAAGCGATACCTTGGTAGATGTCGTACCCGTAGTGCGCGGGGACGACGTTACTACAGCATAAGAGGTGGTCATGTTTACCGGATGGAGCCGCTCATATTTCTTTCTCGCCTCATTGTATGACAGACGGTCCAAGGTCTTAATCTCCATTATTTTTCGTTCTTTGTGGAGAACTTTACAGTCTGGAGAGCACGGTGGATGCAGCTGGTTGCAGTTCACACAGACGGGAGGTGGGGTGCAGGGAGCGTCCGGATGAGATGGACGTCCACAATCCCTGCACACAGGGCTAGAAGTGCACCGGGAGGACATATGCCCGAACTTCCAGCACCTGAAGCACCTCATAGGGGGCGGGACGTATGGTGTAACGTCGCACCGGTAGATCATGACCTTGACCTTCTCAGGCAGTGTATCGCCTTCGAAGGCCAGGATGAATGCACCGGTGGCAACCTTGTTATCTCGTGGTCCCCTATAAACACGTCGAACAAGGTGAACACCTCTGCGCTCCAAGTTAGTACGTAGCTCTTCATCAGACTGTGATAATAGGTCACGATGGTAAATACGACCTTGGACCATGTTGAGGGTCTTGTGGGGCGTGACACTGACAGGTATATCACCCAGCTTGTCACAGGACAATAATGCCCTGGACTGGGCTGGGGATGCCGTCTGTATCAGAACAGCCCCACTTCTCATTTTAGAGAAAGACTCCACCTCACCGTACTTGTCCTCGAGATGGTCAACGAAGAACTGCGGTTTGGTGGACAAGAAAGAGTCTCCATCAGTCCGGGAAAAGACAAGATATCGCGGCGTGTAGGGATCTGAACTCCGTAAAGTTTTGCGCTCTTCCCATGGCGTAGCCAGGGAAGGGAACGTCTTAGGGTCGTATACTGTTGCATCAAAATCAGACTTTCCTCGCTTAGAAACGGCGTTTTTGCGACCGCCCACGCTAGTTAGTGCTCGTTTCATTTCCGTCCCACGAGCAGCTAGGGAAAAGAGGTCCACCCAGACAGAGCCCCGCTTGCCTGGGTAAGCCTTATACAACTGAGGTGCGGCAGGTTCCTCAGAGGTTGCTCGCTAGCGGCTGTTCAACCTCAACAGCCATGCATCTCCTCGGCACGTAGCACACCTTGAGATTGAGGGGTTTTTATAGAGGTTTGTACCATCCTCGCGACCCAGGCGATTAAGCCAAGATCCCCGTACTCTGAAACGTACAACGTTCCACCGTCGCGCCGAACGATGGTCGTTGAAGCACGCACAGAGCTTACGGTGTAGCGGACTGTTGGCGCGACACAGCCCACAGCTCAGGACCCCGGGTTCGCCAAGCCCGTACTCAGCAAATTAATGCTGAGCCCCTGAGGGGCAAGGGTGGGGTGGCGCCGGTACTGCTGCAGAGCCCTGCGGCGATTGCGGATAGCTGCTGCTATCTCCGGTGACCACCAGGGCACTGGTCTTCGCCGAGGTAAGGCAGAAGAAGATGGTATCGTGGACTCAGCAGCAGAAACGACAATGGAAATAATTTGCTCAACAGCCATTGTCGCATCAGCAGGGAGAGGGGTATCCAACGTTGCAGCAGAAGTGTATGCTGCCCAGTCAGCCCTGTGGAAGGACCAGCGGGGCAGGCGTGCGTGGCGTTGGTGGTGGGGAAGCGAAAGGAAGATGGGAAAGTGGTCGCTTCCACAAAGGTCATCATGGACCCACCAGTTAAGTAGTGGATGTAAGCCCGGACTACACACAGAAAGGTCTATGGCGGAAAAGGTGCCATGGGCCACACTAAAATGGGTTGGAGCTCCTGTATTTAAAAGACAAAGGTCAAGTTCGTTAAAAAGTAGTTCAAATTCTTGACCACGTCCTGTAGTCACGTTGCTCCCCCATAGGGGGTGATATGCGTTAAAATCTCCTAAAATAAGAAATGGTGAAGGAAGTTGACTGATCAAGGCTGCCAGGTCAGCTGGTGCCACTGCTGCAACAGGAGGGAGATAAAGGGAACAGATGGTAATGTCCCGTGATGCTCGAACCCTGACAGCGACAGCCTCCAGGGCTGTGTGAAGTGGCACTGGGGAACTATAGGCAGAGGTATGTACATATAGACATACCCCGCCCGACACCCTATTGTAGATCATGCGGTTATTGAAGTACCCCCGGTAGCCCCGAAGGGTGGGGGTCCGATCACTAGGAAACCAGGTTTCCTGGAGAGCAACACAAAGTCGTGGAAAAGAGCTCATCAGCTGACGCAATTGGGCCAAGTGACCGAAAAATCCTCCACAATTCCATTGGAGGATCAGACTGTCTCCTGGTTGACGGTGCATGAAGATGAGGATGGAAGAGGGATGGCAGGAGCACTCGTCTTGGGCTGTGAAGTCTGATCCTCCGTCTCCATGGCATCCCCGAGATCTGCGAAGGCCAGATCTTCGGGCGTCGCAAGAAGGATGACCTCATCCTCTGGTGTGTCACGTGCAAGGGTTGGGGGCACCGAGGCCGCCAGAGTTTCCTTGCGCTTCACTGTCTTATCCTTCTTGTCTTTTTTGTCTTCCCGTCGTTCCTTGGGCCTACCGGAGGACGGGGGTTTCTCCGGCGGGGCTTGAGGAGCGTGGGAAGACTGAGGAGCCAGGCGGCGTTCTGGCCGAGTGTCCTTCAGCCGCTGGCTGGAGTCTAATTTCGGTGGTGACACGGGTGGAAGGGAAGAACAGGTTCCCTTCCCAGAAGAAGAAGCCAGAGAAGGTGAACCCTTTTCTGGCTGGGGAGTAGGGGTAACCACTCCCGACGTGGGGGGCAGTATAGGCCCCGCAGAAGATGGTGTGCCTCCAGATGTCTGGGTGGCCGAGGTAGAGGGGCGGCCCATAGGGCCCACAGATGGAGTTACAACAGTGCGAGAAGTGGCCACTGGTTGTGGCGCCATCGATGTAGCTGCAGCATATGAAGAAAGTAAAGTGACTGGATGCAGCTTTTCGTACTTCCTCCGAGCCTCTGAGTAGGTTAGTCGGTCCAAGGTCTTATATTCTACTATCTTCCGCTCTTTGTGTAGAGCGGGACAGTCCTGCGAACAGGGAGAGTGGTGACCACTGCAGTTGACACAGTAAGGAGGAGGAGTACAGGCAGAGTCCGGGTGTGAAGGACGGCCACAGTCCCGACAGGTTGCAGCAGCATTGCAACGAGAGGACATGTGTCCGAAACGCCAACACTTGAAACATCGCATTGGAGGGGGGATGTATGGCTGGACGTCACAGCGATACATCATGACCTTGACCTTTTCGGGCAGATTGTCACCCTCAAAGGCCAAGACAAATGCGCCAGTGGCCACTCTATTATCCTTGGGTCCTCTAAATACGCGCCGGACAAAATGGATTCCGCGTCGTTGTAGGTGCTCGCGTAACTCATCATCTGTCTGTAGCAAAAGGTCTCGATGGTATATCACCCCCTGTACCCTATTTAAGGACTTGTGGGGCGTTACTGTGACAGGAATTTCACCTAAATGATCACATTTTAAGAGGCTCCGTGATTGAGCAGGGGTCTCCGCCTATATTAGGACCGAACCGTCGCGCAGTTTCGACATTCCGGCAACTTCGCCAAACCTTTCTTCGAGGTGTTCGACGAAGAAGGAAGGCTTAGTTGCCTGGAAAGATTCCCCATCCTGTCTGGTACACACTACGTATCTAGGTGAATAAGTCTCAGCCTGCTTTGTGGACCCTCGTTCCCCCCAAGATTGAGTTAGGGAAGGAAACGATATGGGGTCGTATCTAGTAAAATTGAATCTTCCAACCTTCGAGACACCTGACTTAGTGCCAGGATTTTCTGAGGCTTGTCTCCTCTTCATTGCGGAATGTCCGCCCCGATGCCACCCACTCCGAAACAGGGGCTCTCCTCAAGGGCGCCACCCAGCCACAGCAACGCCACCTGGCAGGATGACCGTTGCCGGGAGTCCTGATGCCCCGCAAAGACAAGCATCGACTCCTTGGCATTCATGAGGAGGTCACAGCTCAGGCATCGGCAGTGTGATCCCTGTGCAATTCAGGGGGCTCAACCATGAGGGTACATAACAGCCCCACCACACGGACTGGCTACCGTGCTGGTGACCTAGCGGGGGAGGGGGCTACGGCGAGGAAGGGATGTGGAAGGAAAGGGTAGGAATCCGCGCCGTAGGGGCTAGGTTGGGAGTTCTTCCCCAAATGGCTCACACTTAATCAGAAAATTTTGGTGGAGGTCAAACCACAATTGGGACCTAACTGGGCCGAAAACTGTGAACACGGCAAACAAAGACACAATTGCCAAACCAACAGTACCATGGGAATAGCCGGGCCGTCAACACGAGAACACCTAGAGACGGGGTTGGAGAAGGGTAGGGTGGGAAAAAGGATTAGGAAGGGAGGGAACCAGGGTGAGGCAAAACGGCGGCCTGGGAAACAGGAAGGAAGGCCGCAATGACTCGGGGACCCGTGCGCGCCACTCACGTATCCACAAAAGAGTTGTGGGCCCCCTGGGGGGGAATGCAGATGGGGCTGCTGAACCATACACAAACCTCCCGTAGTCTAACCGTGATTGAATCAGCGCTCTGTAGTGCTGCATAAGACTCGAACGAGCGGCTCCCCAACTAGTGTGGCTGAGGCAGCGTAAAAGATTGAGGTACCGCACGCACTTCTGCTTGAGCTGGCGAAGATGGGGCGCCCAAGTGAGCCGGCTGTCGAAGAGCATGCCAAGAAATCGGTGAGTCTCTTTGACACGAAGAAGTTCATCATTTAAATATAGCTCTGGGTCCAAATGGACAGCTCAACGGCGGCAGAAGTGCATAACCCGGGTTTTAGATGGAGAAAACTGGAACCCATGGGTTGATGCCCACGACTGCGCTTTTCGAATGGCTCCCTGTAGACGCCTTTCAGCTACCCCAATGCTAGCTGAGCTGAAGTATAGGCAGAAGTCATTGGCGAACAAGGAGGAAGAAACCGACGACCCCACTGCCTCAGAAAGTCCATTGATGGCAATTAAAAGTAGGGGTACACTAAGGACAGAGCCCTGTGGGACACCGTTCTCCTGGACGCGAGAGGAGCTGAGGGAAGTACCAACCCGTACTTGAAAAGATCGGAGGGAAAGGAAGTTCTGAATAAAAACCGGCAGCGGACCTCTCAAGCCCCAACCGTGCAGTGTAGCCAGAATGTGGTGGCGCCAAGTGGTATCATAGGCCTTCCTGAGGTCAAAAAAGACGGCAAGAAGGTGCTCACGCCTACTAAATGCCGTACGAATGGCGGACTCCAGAGCCACTAAGTTGTCAACAGTGGAGCGGCCTTGGCGGAAACCCCCTTGACGTGGGGACAACAGACCCCGATGTTCAAGTCCCACATAAGCCGCCGGCTCACCATAAGTTCGAATAGTTTGCACAGAACGTTGGTGAGGCTGATTGGGCGGTAACTATCAGCCACCTGTGGATCAGAACCAGGTTTGATCACAGGAAGAACGATGCTTTCTCGCCATTGTGACGGGAAAGCCCCCTCCACCCATAAACGGTTAAACAGGGCGAGAAGCTGGTGTTGAAACTCCACGGAAAGGTGCCGAATGAACTGGCTGTGGATCCTGTCCGGACCTGGAGAGGTATCGGGGCATGCAGCAAGGGCAGTGTCGAATTCCCATTCACTAAAAGCAGTGTTATACGATTCTGTTCGACGTGTGTGAAATGACAGCTGTCGCTGTTCTACCCGCTCTTTCAGTGCACGGAAGTCTGCACTGTATGCCGCAGTTGCGGAATTGCGAGCATAATGCTCCGCCATATGCTCAGCAATGGCAGTGGCGTCAGTGCATAAAGTACCCCTGATCCATAAGCTGGGGATCGCTGCTGACGTGCGGTACCCAAAGAGGCGTCAAACGTGGGACCACACCTGAGATGGTGAAGCACGAGAGCCGATGCTGCCTACATACCTCTCCCAGCTGTCCTGTTTGCTCTGGCGAATGAGCTGTCGAGCTCGGGCCCGAAGCCGTTTGAAGGCTATCAGGTTGTCCAAGGTGGGGTGGCGTCGATGGCGCTGTAGCGCCCGCCGACGCTCCCGAATGGCTGCAGCAATCTCTGGCGTCCACCAGGGCACAGACCTGCGCCGAGGGGTGCCAGAAGTGGTGGGAACAGTGGCCTCAGCGGCGGAAACGATAGCAGCAGTGACTTGACCAACCGCTATGTCCACATTGGCAGGCAATGGTATAGGAAAAGAAGCAGTGGACGTATAATCCCGCCAATTAGCTCGACAGAGAGACCATCGAGGTGGGCTGCCTGCAGGTTGGAAGTGCAGGTGAGACACAAGGATAGGAAAATGGTCGCTGCCACAAAGGTCATAATGGGTCCTCCAGCGAAAATGTAGGAGCAAACTCGGACTACATAAAGAGAGGTCGATGGCCGAGTAAGTGCCTCGTGCCATGCAGAAATGCGTGGGGGCCCCAGTGTTTAAAAGACAGATGTCCTGCTGGGACAGAAGTGTCTCAACGTCCCTACCACGAACCGTCGTCTGCGTTCCACCCCATAATGAGTGGTGGGCATTAAAATCCCCCCAAGAGGAAAAATGGTGGGGGCAGTTGTGCTACCACTGGAGCAACATCAGTAGTGGAGACGGTTGCATCCGGGGGAAGGTAAATGGAACAGACGGTGAATTCCTGTCCCGCTCGGATGCGAACAGCAACTGCCTCTAAGGTCGTTTGGAGAGGCACAGCAGCGCTAGGGACAGTTGCGAGGACGTAAACAGCGACACCACCCGAAGCCCTATTGCATATATCGCTGTTACGGTAAAAGCCCCGATAGCCTCGAAGGGCTGGGGTCTTCTGAACAGGAAACCACGTTTCCTGCAGTGCTATACAAAACACCGAGATGTGGCATAACAGCTGCTGCAACTCAGCTAAGCGGTTGAAGAAACCGCCGATATTCCATTGGAGAATAACTTCGTCTTCTAGCTGAGATGCCATAAATAGTAGCTGAGGAGCAGGTTATTCCATTGCATCGCCGTCTGCCTTGTGTTCAGCATCAATAGAGTCATGATCCATACGTTCTATTGGATCAGTAAGTGCAAGATCCTTGGGGGAAGCGAGGATCTTGACTTCATCCTCTGAACCAGAGGATGAGGGTATATGTGGCTTTGGAGCCACCAAGGGTTCTTTTTTCCTTGTGGATTTTTTCTTAGCCTCTCGCTGGCCCTTGGGTTTTAAGGGCCGGGAGGGCTTCTCAGTCATGGTCTCGGGGGCTGACGAAGAGCAAGAGGCCCTTCAGTCAGCAACAAGAGGATCCTGCAGCAATTTGCTGGGATCCTCTTTGCCATGTGGAGAAGCCTCGGAAGGGAGTGTCCCAAGGGACCCCTTCCGAGCGAGAGGGGCCGGAGAAGGCTTCTCCTTCTCCGACTTAGAGGTGGGGACTGGTGTCCCCAATGTTTGTGCGGTTGTTGTGAAAAGAGTGGGAGCCACCGAAGAGGAAGTGCCCCCAGCTGGTAAGGGGGCAGGGGTAGTTGATTGGGCGTGGGAGCCCACTGGCAGTGGTTCAGTACGCGGTACTAGAGGCACTATGGATGACGATGAGGCTGCTGTGGCATAGGAAGTGGTCAGATGAACGGGATGGAGCTTTTGATATTTCCGTTTTGCTTCTGAGTAGGTCAGTCTGTCTTGTATACCATAATCTTCCGCTCTTGCTGCAATACTGAGCACGTAGGTGAGCACGGGGAGTGATGCTGGCCGCAGTTTACACATACCGGAGGAGGGGTGCAAGGGATGTTTGGATGGACTGCACGTCCGCATTCCCGACACGTAGGATTGGCATCGCATCGGGAGGACATATGCCCAAACCTCTAGCACTTGAAACAACGCATAGGGGGAGGAATGTAGGAGCTTACGTCACACCGGTAGACCATCACCTTGACCTTCTCGGGTAATGAATCACCTTCGAAAGCCAAGATAAAGGCACCGGTGGCAACCTGATTGTCCTTCGGACCCCTATGGACTCGCCGAATAAAATGTACTCCCCGGCGTTCCAAGTTAGCACGTAGTTCTTCATCAGACTACAGCAACAGGTCTTTATGGAATATTATCCCCTGGACCATATTCAAGGTCTTGTGTCGCGTTATTGTTACGGAAACATCACCCAGCTTGTCACAGGCAAGCAAGACCCGTGACTAGGCTGGGGATGACGTCGTTATTAAACTGACCCAGAGCGCATCTTGGACATTCTTTCAACCTCACCGAACTTGTCTTCCAAGTTCTTAACGAAAAACAAGGGCTTAGTGTTCTTGAACGATTCTCCATCATTACGGGTACATACAAGGTATTTCGGAGCATAAGCCTCATCCTTCTGTTTTGCCCGACGTTCCTCCCATGGTGTAGCCAGGGAAGGGAACATTTGGGGATCATACTCTACCGCATTGAAGTCATTCTTACCACGCTTTGAAACGCCATGTTTGCGTGTGGCGACGCTATTGAGTGCACGTTTCATCCTGGTCCCACGAGCAGCTAGGGAACTAAAGGTCCACCCAGGCAGAGCCCCGCTTGCCTGGGTAAGCCTTATACAACTGAGGTGCGGCAGGTTCCCCAGAGGTTGCTCGCTAACTACTGTTCAACCTCAACAGCCATGCATCTCCATGGCACGTAGCACACCTTGAGATTGAGGTTTTTTTTTAGAGCGGTTTGTACCATCCTCGCGACCCGGGCGATAAAGCCGAGATCCCCAGGCTCTGAGACGTACAACGTTCCACTGTCGCGCCGAAGGATGGTTGTTGAGGCACGCACAGAGCTTACGGTGTAGCGGACTGTTGGCGCAACACAGCCCACAGCTCAGGACCCCGGGTTCGTCAAGCCCGTACTCAGCAAATGAATGCTGAGCCCCTGAGGGGCCAGGGGGTCTGCACCAGGTTTCAGCACCGGGCTGATAGTGCTTTGCCGCCACTGCGACGGGATAGTGCCCTCTGCCCATAGACGGTTAAACAGGGCGAGAATGTGGCGTTGAAACTCTGGTGAGAGGTGTCGGAGGAATTGGCCGTGAATCCTATCTGGTCCCGGAGTTGTATCAGGACACGCAGCAAGGGCAGTTCGGAACTCCCACTCGCTAAACGGGTCGTTGTACATTTCCTGACGACGAGTGCGGAAGGACAACTGTTTCCGCTCGGCCCGCTCTTTGAGGGAGCGGAAGTCGGCACTGTACGCAGCAGTCGCAGAGCATCGTGCGTAGTGCTCTGCCATATGCTCGGCGATAGCTGTCGGGAGCGTGCAGAGCACACCCTGGATGTTGAGGGATGGGATTCCTGTCGGTGGGCGGTATCCAAAGACACGTCGTACTTGCATCCATACTTTGTGACAGGGAGGTGCGGCCACCACGGAAAGACATCGGTCACTTGGGACTGAGATAGCAACCAGTTAGGACCTTCGTAATCAGATAGGCACCAGTGAAGACTTTGCTATCGTACAGGCACTAGGCAGGCCTCTAACAACTATGTATCAACATTCTGCAGTACTATGTAAAAGTTAAGTATTGTTACATTCTGTGCAATATATATCTCTTTCTAATTTACTGGAGTGTTTATAGTTTCTGGCTGCTCCCCTCCGTACCTGCACCAGCGTGCTACCTTTGTTCCTGTGTCGGTCTCATTCCACTCGGCCACCGACACCTACGACGAGGCTGGGACACAAAAGCGGCGACGAAGTTGGGACACAAAACCAACGATAGCAGCAGAAGCATAGTCTTCCCAGTTAGCCCTGTGCAGAACCCACCTGGGTGGGCGTGCTGGGGACTCGCCTTGTGGGAGTGACAAAAAGACAGGGATATGGTCACTGCCACATAAGTCGTCATGGGCTCTCCAGTGAACAGATGGTGGAAGGCTGAGGCTGCAGATCGACAGATCAATGGCCGAAAATATGCCATGTGCCACACTAAGGTTGGTTGGTTGGTTTGATGTTTTAGGGGGACAAAACTGCGGAGGTCATCAGTCCCCCATTCCATCAAAGAGCGAGATAAGTGTGGAAACACTGAAAAGTTCGCCCAGAGTTAAAACCGCTACAGGAGGAAAACCCCACTCAATCAATAAAATAGAAACAAATTCGATAAAGGACAACAAGGCAGGAGACAACACGAAAGGACACAATCACACGGAAACAGCAAACAAGTGTGGAAATAAAATGACAAAGCCAAATTTCGTGGTTAACCGACCATGAAAATAAAATAGGAAGGGTCAGCCACGGGGCAACATAAGCTTCATATAGAGTTGTAAAAACCGCTGTCACGAATAAAACCTAAAAGAGAATCAGCCATAATGGCATCGTTACATAAAACTTCAGATAAAATTACAGGAAAATTAAAATTCCGCCGCAGGGCGGCTAAAAGATGGCAGTCCATCAAAATGTGGGCCACCGTCAAGGGACAGCCACAACGGCAACGAGGCGGGTCCTCACCGCGGAGGAGATGGCCATGGGTCAGCCAAGTGTGGCCGATGCGGAGCCGGCACAGGACTACCGATTCCCGGTGAGAGGTCCGCATGGACGAGTGCCACACAGCTGTGGTCTCCTTTATTGCCCTGAGTTTGTTGGGATGGCTCAGGCTACGCCACTCTGCGGCCCAAAGCTCACGTACTCTATGGCGCAACACAGACTGGTAATCTGAGGCCGGGAGGCCAATGTCTAACACGGGCGCATGGACAGCCTGTTTGGCTAGCGTATCGGCTCGTTCATTGTTCGGGAATCCGATGTGACCAGGAGACCAAATGAAGACCACAGAGCGTCCTGACTGGTCGAGAGCAAAAAGTGTCTCATGGATAGCCAGCACCAAGGAGGAACGTGAGTAACATTGATCGAGCGCGCGAAGACTGCTCAGGGAGTCACTGCAAAGCAGAAAAGACCCACCTGAGTAGGAGCGCATATGCTCAAGAGCACGGAGAATGGCCACCAACTAGGCAGTGTACACACTGCAGCCATCCAGCAGAGACCGCTGCTCGGCGTGATCGCCATGGACATAGGCAAAGCCAACACGGCCACGAACCAACGAACTGTTCGTATAGACGATGTCGTATCGAGTGTACTCTGCAACAACAGCAATGAACTGACAGCGGAGTGCCTCTGGAGGAACAGTGTCTTTGGGTCTATTGGCCAAGTCCAGCCTAGAGCATGGCCTCAGTACACACCATGGGGGCGTACGCGTACGGGCCCGATGCGGAGATGGGACACGGAAAGACTCTAGTTCCAACAGAAGGGACTGGACATGGAAGGTCATCGTGTGACCGGAACGGGGACGCCGTTGTTGAGGACGGACGACCGTGCGGGAGAAAAGCAAACGTTGGTTCGGGTGGCCTGGCGTGCTGTGAACATGAGCAGCATAGGCCGCGAGCAGTTGCTGGCAGCGGATCCGCAGAGGTGGGACCCCGGCCTCTGCAAGTAAACTGTCCACGGGACTGGTGCGGAAAGCACCCGTCACGATGCGAACCCCACAGTGGTGAATGGGGTCCAGCAAGCGCAATGCCGAGGGGGATGCGGAGCCGTAGGCAAGGCATCCAAAGTCCAGACGGGACTGCACCAAAGTGTGGTAAATCCGCAACAGTGTGGACCGATCGGCACCCCAGTTCGTATGGCCCAGATGGCGGAGAACATTTAGCTGGTGCCAGCACTTCTGTTTCAGCTGTCGAATGTGAGGGAGCCATGTCAGCCGAGAATCAAATACGAGCCCTAAAAACCTGTGAGTTTCAGTAACCTCTAAGAGGTGGTTGTCAAGATAAAGTTCGGGCTGTGGATGAACCGTCCGACGCCGACAGAAGTGCATAACTCTGGTCTTTGCAGCAGAGAACTGGAAGCCATGGGCCAGAGCCCAGGACTGTGCCTGCTGAATGGCTCCTTGTAACCTACGTTCAGCAACTTAGGTGCTGGAAGAGCTAAAAGAAATGCAGAAGTCGTCAGTATAGAGAGAGGGGGATACTGACGACCAACTGCTGTCGCTAAGCCGTTTATGGCTACTAAAAATAAGGGGACACTCAAAACAGAGCCCTGAGGAGCCCCATTTTCCTGCACATGAGGGGTGCTACGAGAAGCACTAACTTGGACACGAAACGTACGGACAGCTAAAAAGTTTTGGATAAAAATAAAGAGCTGGCCTCGAAGACCCCATTCATGTAACGTCTGAAGGATGTGATGTCTCCATGTTGTATCATACGCCTTCCTCAAATCGAAAAACACCGCAACAAGATGTTGACGTTGGTTGGTTGGTTGTTGGGTGTTTAAAGGGGACTAAACTGCGTGGTCATCAGTCCCCTGTTCCCAGCTAAGAGATCACAGGATTTCATGGAAGATTAAAATAAGCTGTTGTTGTTGTTGTTGGTTGTTTTAAGGGGACTAAACAGCTAGGTTATCAGTCCCCTGTTCCTAGCTGAGAGTCAACTGTCAAAGATAAAACAACGCCCTGAAAATGACACTGCACAAAAGGGCAAGTTAATAATAGACAAGTCACTGACAATACAAAACGGAGACACACACAATTAGTAAAAGAATGTCACGAATAAAACTGAATAGCAGAGGTCATTGGCTGGCTGATCACAAAGAAAAAACAGGATGAGCCAGCCACACTGCAGACACTAAGAACTCCAAAGGACGTGAAAAGTTAAAAAGCTGGGTTGGTGGCAGCCTAAGATGTCAGGCCACAGCACCTACCGTTAGATCGAGTCATAAAAACCAGCAGCGCGGATAAAACGTAAAACTTTGTTAGCCGTAGAGGCGTCGTCACCTAAAACTAAGGGTAGTGCGTCTGGAAGAATAAAAGAATGCCGCAGGTTGGCTAAAATCGGACAGTCCATCAAAAGGTGGGCCACTGTCATTACGACACATTGACACACGGGTGGGGACTCACGGCGTAGGAGATACCCATGGGTCAACCACGTGTGCCCAATACGGAGTCGGCAAAGGACAACCGACTCCCTGCAAGAAGCCCTCAGGGACGTCTTCCATGCAGCAGTAGACGGCTTGATAGCACGGAGCTTATTCGGTTCAGTCGAATCTGACCATTCAGAATTCCAAACCCTTAAGACCTTGCGGGTCAACTGGGTTTGGAGGTCGGAAACTGGGAGGCCAATATCCAGGGACCGCGAAGTAGTGGCCTGCTTGGCCAGCTCATCGATGCGTTCATTGCCCGGTATACCTATGTGGCCCGGAGTCCAGACAAAGGTGACAGAACGGCCTGACTCGCCAAGGGCAAAGACAGCATCTTGAATGGCTCGCGCCACTGTGTGTTTCGGTAGAAACTGGTCGAGGGCCTGTAAGCCACTCAGGGAGTCGCTGCAGATGACGAACGACCCCCTGGGGCGAGGTCTGAGGTGGTCAAGAGCTCTCAAAATACCGACCAGTTCTGCAGTGAAGATGCTGCTTCCACAAGGCAATGACCGCTGTTCGATGTGGTCACCATGGATAAAGGCATATCCAGCATGGTCATCGACCAAAGAACCGTCCGTGTAGATGATGTTCGCTCCGTGAAACGTATCAAGCAGTGCATGGAACTGGCAACGGAGAAGTAGTGGTGAAATCGAGGCTTTAGAATCCCGGGACAAGTCCAGCCGAAGCTCCAGGCGATGAATTTTCCAGGGGGGGATATGGAGGGAGTAATGGTAAGGTGGAGGAAGGGGTAAGGAATCAAGTGAGGAGAGAAGGGAACGGACGCGGACCGCAATCGGGAGACCCGACCTGGGCCGACGTCGTGGGGAAGGGAGTGCAGATGAGTGGGAAGAGAAGCCTGTGATTCGGATGATGGGGTGAAGCTTGAACCCGGGCAATGTAACTCACCAGCAACCGTTGCCGGCGATACCGCAAAGGGGGAACACCAGCTTCAGCTAGAAGGCTTGTTACGGGACTGGTTCGAAAAGCCCCTGTTGCGAGCTGCACGCCTGTGTGGTGAACGGGTCTAGGACCCGCAAGGCAGAAGGGGCTGCTGAGTCGTACACCAAGCTCCTGTAATCAAGCTGCGACAGAATAAGAGACTTGTAGAGCTGAAGAAAGGTTGAACGTGCTGCTCCCCAACTAGTATGGCTGAGGCATCTAAGAACATTTAAATGCCGCCAACACTTCTGTCGCAGCTGACGTAGGTGTGGCACCCATGTCAGCCGGGCATCGAAGACCATGCCCAGAAAGCGATGTGTTTCCTCAACCTGAAGTAGTTCACCACCCAGGTAGAGCTCTGGGTCAGGGTGAACTACCCGGCGGCGACAGAAGTGCATCACGCGGGTTTTTCGGGCGGAGAACTGAAAGCCATGAGTAGAAGCCCATGAGTGGGCCTTTCGGATGGCACCCTGCAGCCGCCGTTCAGCTACGCCGATGCTAACTGAGCTGAAATACAAGCAGAAGTCATCGGCGAACAGGGAGCAATTGACCGATGACCCCACAGCCGCAGCAAGACCATTTATCGCCACTAAAAACAATGGAACGCTGAGGACGGAGCCCTGTGGGACACCGTTCTCTTGAATACGTGGGGAGCTAAAAGATGCCCCAACCCTCACCTGGAACGAGCGATGGGAGAGGAAATTATGAATAAAAATAGGAAGGGCACCCCGTAGGCCCCAGTCATGAAGAGTTGTTAAAATATGGTGGCGCCAGGTGGTGTCATACGCCTTTCGAAGGTCGAAAAATACAGCAATTAAATGCTAACGCCTAGTGAAGGCAGTGCGAATGGCCGACTCCAATGACACGAGGTTGTCAATGGTAGAACGGCCCTGGCGAAAGCCCCCTTGTTGTGGAGCAAGGAGTCCGCGCTCTTCAAGGATCCACATAAGCCGCCGACTCACCATACGTTCGAAGAGCTTGCAGAGAACGTTGGTGAGGCTGATCGGACGGTAATTGTCAGCCACCAGGGGATCTGCACCAGGTTTCAGCACCGGGATGATAGTGCTTTCCCGCCACTGCGACGGGAAAGTGCCCTCTGCCCATAGATGGTTAAACAGGGCGAGAATGCGGCGTTGAAACTCTAGTGAAAGGTGTCGGAGGAATTGGCCGTGAATCCTATCAGGTCCTGGAGTTGTATCAGGACACGCAGCAAGGGCAGTTCGGAACTCCCACTCGGTAAACGGGTCGTTGTATATTTCCCGACGACGAGTGCGGAAAGAGAGCTGTTTCCGCTCGGCCCGCTCTTTGAGGGAGCGGAAGTCAGCACTGTACATGGCAGTCGCAGAGCATTGTGCGTAGTGGTCTGCCATGTGCTCGGCGATAGCTGTCGGGAGCGTGCAGAGCACACCCTGGATGGTGAGGGATGGGATTCCTGTCGGCGGGCGGTATCCGAAGACGCGTCGGACTTGCGTCAATACCTTAGTCACGGAGGTGCGGGAGCCGATATTGGCTACATACCGCTCCCAGGAATCCTGCTTACTCTGCTGTACGAGTCGTCGAGCACGCGCACGGATCCGTTTAAAGGCCACCAAATTTTAAAATAAGCACCCTGCAACTAGTACAGAAGACGTACGGGAAGACAGTGTTGGTCATATTTGCAACATAAAAGTGAAAGGGAACCACTGTAGTGGTGGGACTAATAATCAACTAAAAATCACAGCAGATGTTGTTGGCTGGCTGATCACTAGGATAATAATGGATGAGCCAGCCATTCTGCACATACTATACAACTGCCAGTCAGAAAAGGGACTGACAAGACAAAAGCGACAACAGATTAAAACTATAAGCGGTGTATGCCTGAAGATCAGGCATACTAACCCACCGTTAAAGCTTGTGATAAAAGCCCGCTGCGCGAATAAAACCTAAAACACAGTCAGCCATAGAGGTGTCGTCAGCTAAAATCAAAGGGAGTGCAGGAGGCAGGTTAAAAGATTGCCGCAATGCAGCTAAAAGTGGACAGTGCAACAAGATGTGGACTACCGTCAACACAGCGCCACAATGGCATTGTGGAGGTTCCTCTCGGCGTAAGAGGTGGCCATGCTTTAGCCATGTATGGCCTATACGCAGGCGACAGAGAACGACTGAGTCCCTTTGAAAAGGCCTTAGGGAAGTCTTCCAAGATGCTGTCGTGGGCTTGATTCCGCGGAGCTTATTGGGCATACTCATTGTTGCCCATTCCAAATTCCAGGCCTCTAAGATCTTTCGGTGGAGAACCAAGCGGATATCGCCTTCTGGGGTACCGATATCCAAGCGCTGGCATGTGATGGCCTGCTTGGCCAGCTGATCAGCGCGTTCGTTCCCTGGAATCCCAATGTGGCCAGGGGTCCAGATGAATGCCACAGAACGGCCTGACTTGCCAAGACTGAACACCGTGACTTGGATGGATCGCATCAAGTGGTGTTTGGGGAAGCAGTGGTCGAGAGCGTGCAAGGCACTCAGGGAGTCACTACAGATAAGATATGACTTCCTGGGGCATGCTCTGAGATGGTCGAGTACACGGTTTATTGCGATTAGCTCTGCCATAAAGACAGTACAGTTGTTGTTGTTGTTGTTGTTGTTGTTGTTTAGAGGGGACTAGACTACGTGGTCATCAGTCCCCTGTTGCGAGCTAAGTCGATACAGCGTAATGCATCCTGCAAAACAATGCGTGACTCACACAGAAGACAAACTCATAATGGGCATGGAATAAGGGGCAATGAGTTCAGGACACTCAAAGAAGAAATCCTAAAGAGGAAAGAAACGTAGAAAGAAGAAAACTGAAAGAGGAAAGAAACATAACTGTACTAAAAGGTTACAGCAGAAAAGTGTGGCTGGCTGATCGCGAGAATAATAAAGGATGAGCCAGCCACTCCGCACATTCTAAAACATACGAGTAAAAGCAGGGAGACAGCACAAAAGAAGAAGGGTAAAAGGTTGTGAGAGATGGGTGCCTGAGAGTTCAGGCTAAGGAACCCACCGTTATATCAAATGGTAAAACCCAGCTGCACGGATAAAACGTAAAACACGATCAGCTGTAGCAGCGTCGTCACCGAGAATAAAAGGAAGTGCAGCTGGCAGGTCAAATGACTGTCGTAAGGCAGCTAAAAGGGGGCAGTCCACAAGGATGTGGACCACTGTCAATGAAGTGCCGCAGCGACACTGTGGAGAATCCTCTCGTCGAAGTAGATGGCCATGTGTCATCCACGTGTGGCCAATACGCAGACGACAAAGGACAACTGACTCCTTCCGAGAGGCCCTCAGGGAGGTCTTCCACGGAGCTGTAGAAAGCTTCACTGTACGGAGCTTGTTTGGGGTAGGTGATTCAACCCACTCAGTGTTCCAAAGCCCTACCACCTTCTTTTGTAACTCTAATCGGTGGTCCCTCTCCTGAATACCAATTTCTAAGGGGCTTGCAGTAATCGCCTGCCTAGCCAGCCGATCCACGTGTTCGTTCCCCGGAATTCCTATGTGTACCGGGGTCCAAACAAAAACCACAGTGCGGCCAGACTGAACGAGACGGTCAAGAGATTCCTGAATTGACCGCACCAGTGGGTGTTTTGGAAAGCACTGGTGAAGGGCTTGCAAGCCACTCAGGGAGTCGCTGCAGATAACATACGACTCCCCGGGACAGGTTATAAGGTGCTCCAGTGCTCCGCAGTGAAGATCGTACTCCCACAGGGTAAGGCGTGTAGTTCAGTATGCTCATCGTGGGTGTAGGCATACCCACAACGGCCATCGTCTAGGGACCCATCGGTGTAGACAATTTCCGCGCCATGGAACGAACGAAGTACCGCCTGAAACTGGCGGCGGAGAGTCATCGGTGCAACAGAGGCTTTAGAGTCAAGTGACAAGTCCAGCCGAAACTGCGGACGCGGTATAGACCAAGGAGGAACACGGGAAGGGTAGTGGAAAGCAGGAGGAATAGGAAGGGATTCAAGTGAAGACAGAAGGGAACGAACACGGACCGCGATCGGGAGACCCGACATTGGCCGCCGTTGTGGGGAAGGAAGGACAACATCCGGAAATAGAAGCCTGTAGTTTGGATGGTGGGGTAAGGCATGTACATGGGCAGCATAGGCAGAGAGTAAGCGCTGCCGGCGGAAGCGCAGGGGCGGAACCCCTGCTTCAGCTAGCAGACTTGTCACTGGACTTGTGCGAAAAGCCCCTGTCGCCAAACGGACACCACTATGGAGGACCGGGTCCAATACCTGTAGTGCTGACGGTGCTGCAGAGTCATATACGATACTTCTGTAGTCCAGGCGCGATTGTATCAGAGCCTTATAGAGCTGCAGAAGCGTTGGGCGTGATGCTCCCCAAGCCGTGTGGCCGAGACAGCGAAGGACGAAACTGAGGACCCCACCGCTGCTGCGAGACCATTGATGGCAATCAGGAAGAGGGGAACACTGAGAACAGAGCCCTGGGGGACACCATTCTCCTGGATATGAGGAGAGCTGAGAGAGGTGCCTACACGAACTTCAAAAGAGAGGGTCGATAAAAAGTTCTGTATAAAAATTGGAAGGGAGCCCCTCAGACCCCAACCATGCAGTGTAGCCAGAATATGGTGGCGCCAGGTTGTATCGTATGCCTTACGGAGATCAAAAAAGACCGCAACGAGATGTTCGCGCCTGGTGAAGGCAGTGCGAATAGCCGATTCCAGCGAGACAAGGTTGTCAATGGCGGAACGGCCTTGACGGAATCCCCCTTGTTGTGGGGCAAGAAGTTCGCGGTCTTCAAGGAGCCACATCAGCCGCCGACTCACCATTCGTTCAAGCAGCTTGCACATTGGTAAGGCTGATTGGGCGGTAACTGTCAGCCACCAATGGATCTGCTCCAGGTTTCAACACCGGGATGACGGTGCTTTCCCGCCACTGTGATGGAAAGACCCCATCTGCCCAGATACGGTTAGACAGGGAGAGGAGTCGGTGTTGAAACTCAGCCGAAAGGTGACGGATGAACTGGCTATGTATCCGATCAGGTCCCGGAGAAGTATCGGGGCATGCAGCCAGAGCAGTTTCAAACTCCCACTCGCTAAATGGGGCATTGTAAGGTTCCTGGCGGCGTGTGCGGAATGACAACTGCTTCCGCTCGACCCTCTCTTTGAGGGTGCGGAAGTTTGCACTGTACGTTTCAGTTGCTGAGCAACGTGCATAGTAATCCGCCATGTACTCAGCTATGGCTTGCGGGTCAGTGCAGAGTGCACCCTGAATGGTGAGCGATGGAATTCCTGCCGGTGGGCGATATCCAAAGAGGCGACGCACTTGGGTCCAGACCCGAGAAGGGGAGGCGCGAGAGCCGATAGAGGCTACAAACCTCTCCCAGGAATCCTTTTTACTCTGGCGAATCAATCGCCGAGCTCGTGCGCGGAGCCGCTTAAAGGCGATTAGATGGTCTAGAGAAGGGTGTCGCCGGTGCCGCTGAAGTGCGCGCCGACGTTCCCGGATGGCCTCAGCGATTTCCTGCGTCCACCAAGGGACCGACTTACGTCGAAGTGACGTAGACGTGGTCGGGACTGTGTTCTCAGCAGCAGAAACTATGGCCTTCGTGACTAGCTGGACAGCCACATCAATGCCGGATGGAAGCGTAGGCGGTACCACTGCAGCTGAAGCATAGGCCGGCCAGTCAGCCCTATGGAGCGACCAATGAGGTAGCCGGTTTGCAGCCTGAGTCTCTGGGAGCGACAGAAAGATGGGAAAATGGTCGCTGCCACAGAGATCATTATGGACGCTCCAGTTCAGACGAGGGAGGAGACTCGGGCTACAGATAGAAAGGTCGATGGCCGAATACGTCTCGTGAGCTACGCTGAAGTGCGTCGGAGCGCCCATATTAAGAAGGCAAAGGTTTCGCCGAGTGAAGAGCAGCTCCACATCCTTACCACGAGCCGAGGTCTGTGTCCCACCCCACAGAGGGTGGTGGGCGTTAAAATCCCTCAGAAGGAGAAACGGCGGGGCAGTTTAGCGATCAAGGCATCAAGGTCAGCAAGAGAAATAATCTCATCTGGAGGAAGGTAGAGGGAACAGATTGTTAGTTCCTGCCTGACTCTGATCCTTACAGCCACTGCCTCGAGATTTGTGGTGAGCGGCACAGCTGCACAGGGGACAGTGGCAAGGACATAGAGGCACACACCTCCAGAGACCCTGTCGCAAAAGGGGCGATTTTTGAAATAGCCCCGGTAGCCACACAGGGCTGGGGTCCTCTGCACAGGAAACCACGTTTCCTGTATCGCTATGCAGATAACATGGAAGTTGCTCAATAGCTGTTGCAGCTCAGCCAGATGGTGGAAGAAACCGCCGCAATTCCATTGGAGGATGTGGTGGTTAGTGACGTTAAAAGCCATGATGAAAAGGAAAAATATAAAATATAAAACATTAAAAAAACGTTATTCCATAGGTTCATCTGCTGCAGCCGATTGAGAACCTACGGAGTCCAGGACAAGACGTTCTGGGGATTCAGTGAGAGACAGATCCTCACGTGACGCGAGGATCTGCACCTCATCGTCTGATGCAGAAGATGAGGTAGCAGGTGGCCTGAGAGCCACCGAAGACTCTTTTGTCTTCTTTTTCCGTCCCTCTCGCTGGCGCTTAGGTTTGCAGGGCCGGGAGGGCTTCTCTGTAGTGACACCAGGGGTAGAAGAAGAGCGGGAAGCTCTTCCACCCACAGGTTTTGGATCCTTCAGCCATTGGCTGGGATCTGCTGGAGCACTAGGAGAAGCCTCAGAAGGGAGTGTCCCGAGGGACCCCTTCCGAGCGAGGGGAGCCAGAGGAGGCTGCTGATCCTCCTCTGGCTGGGAGGTGGGGACTTGTGTCCCCGGTGGTGGGGGTTGAGGTGCCCCCACTGGTGGGGGTTGAGGTGCCCCCACTGGTGGTGGTGGGGGGGCAGTGTGAGGAGTGCCCCCGACCTTGATGGAGGCTGACGAGCTTTGACGGCCCTTTGGGCCCACAGAAGGTAGTTGCACGGTAGGTCTGATCAGAAGTGGTGGTGATGAAGTAACTGCAGCGAAAGATGTAGTCATGGAAACTGGGTGAAGCCGTTCATATTTTTTACGTGCTTCTGTATATGTCAGGCGATCCAGGGTCTTGTATTCCATTATCTTTCGCTCCTTACGGAGCATGGTACAGTCTGTAGAACAGGGTGGATGTCGCTGCCCACAGTTGACACAGATAGGTGGAGGAGTACACGGAGCGTCCGGGTGTGATGGACGCCCGCATTCCCTACATGTGGGGCTGGAACTACATCTGGAGGACATATGTCCAAATTTCCAGCATTTGAAACAGCGCATAGGGGGAGGAATGTAAGGCTTTACATCACACCGGTAGACCATGACCTTGACCTTTTTGGGCAATGTATCGCCGTCAGAGGCCAAGATGAAAGCACCGGTGGCTAACCTATTATCCTTCGAACCCCTATGCACGCGCCGGACGAAGTGGACACCCCGTCGCTCTAGGTTGGCGCGTAGCTCGTCATCCGACTGTAAGAGAAGATCCCTGTGATAGATCAGACCCTGGATCATGTTAAGCGATTTATGAGGTGTTATACTGACCGGAACGTCACCCAGCTTATCGAAAGCAAGTAATGCTTTTGATTGGGCGGATGACGCTGTTTCGATCAGTACCGAACCGCTTCTCATCTTTGACATGCCTGAGACTTCACCAAACTTATCCTCGAGGTGTTCAACGAAGAAAAGTGGCTTCGTCGACATGAAAGTTTCCCCATCTGTTCGACTACAAACAAGATACTTAGGCGAGTATGCCTCATCCCTTTCTTTAGCCCGCCGTTCCTCCCATGGGTTGGCCAGGGAAGGGAACGTTCGGGGATCATATGTCGCTGCATTATAAGCAACTCTTCCACGCTTTGAGACGCCGTTTTCGCGGCCGGCCACGCTTTTATTTGCTCGTTTCATGTTCGTCCCACGAGCAGCTAGGGAACTAAAGGTCCACCCAGGCAGAGCCCCGCTTGCCTGGGTAAGCCTTGTACAACTAAGGTGCGGCAGGTTCCTCAGAGGTTGCTCGCTAGTGGCTTTTCAACCTCAACAGCCATGCATCTCCTCGGCACGTAGCACACCTTGAGATTGAGGTTTTTTTAATAGAGGTTTTTACCATCCTCGCGACCCAGGCGATTAAGCCAAGATCCCCGGGCTCTGAAACGTACAACGTTCCACCGTCGCGCCGAACGATGGTCGTTGAAGCACGCACAAAGCTTACGGTGTAGCGGACTGTTGGCGCGACACAGCCCACAGCTCAGGACCCCGGGTTCGCCAAGCTCGTACTCAGCAAAATAATGCTGAGCCCCTGAGGGGAAAGACAGTACAGCCAGGGGGCAGGGAGCACTGTTCAGTGTGGTCGCCATGAACATAGGCGTAACCCACTCTGCCGTCTACCTGGGAGCCATCAGTGTATATGACGTCTGCATCACGGAATGTGTTAAGTATGTCCAGAAACTGGTGTCTGAGTAAGTGTGGTGGAATCGACGCCTTCGGATCGCAGGATAGTTGCAGGTGAAACTGGAGGCGAGGGATGGTCCAAGAAGGGATATTAGATAGGCAAGAGAATGCAGGACGAAGAGGAAAAGACTCAAGTGAAGTAAGAAGAGAACGTATCCGGACCGCGACTGGAAGACCCGATCTGGGTCGACGTTGCGGAGAGGGAAGGTCGGTATTTGCAAACAATAACCTGCGATTTGGATGGTGAGGCGTGGCATGGACATCGACAATGTAGGAGGCCAGCAACTGTTGCTGGCGGTACCTCAAGGGAGGGATGCCAGCTTCGGCAAGGAGGCTAGGCACAGGGCTGGTACGCGATGCTCCTGTTGCTAAGCGAACACCACCATTAAAAATAGGATCCAAGATGCTCAGTGCTGAAGGTGATGCAGAGTCATACACCTGGCTCCCATAATCCAGGCGTGATTGGATGAGCGCCGTAAAGAGGCACATGAGGGTTCGACGGTCAGCTCCCCAGGCGGTGTGGCTGAGACATCGCAATATATTTAGGTGCCGCCAGCACTTCTGCTTCAGCTGACGAAGGTGTGGCCCCCAAGTCAGTCGGCTGTCAAACAGCAAGCCGAGGAACCTATGGCTTTCTGCAACATGAAGCTGGTCAGCAGCGAGGTACAGTTCTGGGTCAGGGTGAACTGCCCGACGACGACAAAAGTGCATCACCCGGGTTTTAGATGCTGAGAACGTAAAGCCATGTGTCGTGGCCCATGACTGTGCCCTTCGGATGGCTCCCTGAAGACGCCTTTCTGCGACACCAATGCTAGGAGAGCTGTAGAATAAGCAAAAGTCATCGGCGAATAAGGAACAACAAACCGATGACCCCACTGCTGCAGCAAGACCATTTATTGCAACTAAAAAGGGCGGTACGCTGAGAACGGAGCCCTGTGGGACGCCGTTCTCCAGGACTCGGCGTGAGCTGAAGGATGTACCAACTCTAATCCCAAAAGTGCGCCGCGAGAGGAAATTCTTGATAAAAATTGGGAGTGGACCCCGTAAGCCCCAGTCATACAGTGTAGCGAGAATATGGTGGCGCCATGTTGTGTCATACGCCCGCCGGAGGTAAAAAAAGACCGCAACTAAGTGCTCACACCTAGAGAAGGCTGTATGGATGGCCGACTCCAATGACACTAAATTGTCGATAGTGGAGCGTCCCTGGCGGAAGCCCCCCTGTTGTGGGGTCAGCAGACTCCGATCTTCAAAGACCCACATAAGATGGCGACTCACCATACGCTCAAGCAACTTACATAGGACATTTGTTAAGCTGATGGGGCGGTAACTGTCAACTGCCAGCGGATCTCCTCCCGGTTTCATAACAGGGATAATAATACTATCCCTCCACTGGGATGGGAAAACACCCCCTGTCCAGATCCTATTAAATAAGGCGAGCAATTTCTGATGAAAGTCCGCTGACAGGTGACGGACGAACTGGGCATGTATGCGGTCTGGTCCTGGAGAGGTATCAGGGCATGCAGCAAGAGCAGTGGTAAACTCCCATTCCATAAATGGAGCATTGTACGGTTCCTGGCGGCGAGTGTGGAAAGATAGAGGATTTCGCTCCACCCATTGTTTAAGGGAGCGGAAGGTGGCACTGTAATTTGCCGTCGCGGAGCAGTTCGCATAATGCTCTGCCATGCACTCAGCAATAACGGCCAGGTCAGTACAGAGTGTTCTATCGATGGTCAGCGATGGGATTCCCGCTGGTGGGCGGTATCCACAGAGGCGCCGTACCTGAGACCAGACGTGAGAAGGGGAGGCACGAGAGGCTATAGAGGCAACGTACCGCTCCCAACAGTCCTGTTTACTTTGCCGGATAAGTCGTCGGGCTCGGGCCCTGAGCCTTTTAAAGGCTATCAGATTGTCAAGTGTAGGGTGGCGCCGGTGGCGTTGTAGTGCTCGACGACGGTCCCGAATGGTCTCAGCAATCTCGGGCGTCCACCAGGGCACGACCTTGCGCCGAGGGGAGCCAGAGGTGATTGGAACGGTCTCCTCTGCAGCTGAGACTATAACAGCTGTGACCTGTTGGACTGCCGTATCAATATCTTGTGGTAATGAAACAGAAGCCACAGCAGCCGAGATGTAACGCCGCCAGTCTGCTCGATGTAGACACCATCTGGATGGGTAGCCTGCAGGTTCAAAGTGCTGGAGTGACAGAAGAATGGGGAAATGGTCACTCCCGCAAAGGTCGTCGTGGACCCTCCAACTCAAATGTGGGAGCAGGCCTGGGCTACATACAGATAGGTCAATAGCAGAATATGTGCCATGTGCTATACTAAAATGTGTGGGTGCACCGTTGTTTAAGAGGCATATGTCCTGCTGTGTCATTAATGTTTCAACGTCTCTACCATGTCCCGAGGGCTGTATACCGCCCCAGAGAGGGTGGTGGGCGTTGAAATCCCCCAAAAGGATAAATGGTGGGGGTAGTTGCGTGACCAAGGCAGTGAGGTCAGCAAGGGACACGACCTCATCTGGTGGGAGGTACAGAGAGCAGACAGTCATTTCCTGCATTGTTCTGAGTCTAACAGCCACTGCCTCGAGAGCCGTGTTAAGAGGCACGGCAGCACTAGGAACAGTGGCGAGGACATAAATGCAGACACCTCCAGATACCCTGTTGTAGTCAGCACGGTTGTTATAGTAGCCCCAATAGCCACGGAGGGCTGGGGTCCGCTGGACAGGAAACCATGTTTCCTGTAGGGCTACACAGAAAGCAGGATAGCGGATCAGTAATTGCTGCAGCTCGGGTAAGTGGCGGAAAAAGCCGCCACAGTTCCATTGCAAGATCATGCTACTTCTTGATTGCTGAGGCATGGCAGTATCGAGGGTGCTGTTTGTTCCACGGAATCACCAGTCGTCGCTGTCGGAGAGGCAGGGCCTCTACATCAATCGCCTCCAAGGTCTTGGTGATAGCCAAGTCCTCTGGTGAGGTGAGGAGTTCCACCACGTCCTCAGACGTGTGAGGTGGTGGTGGCGGCGGCGGTGGTGGTACAGTTTCCACCGTGGAAGATGGTTGCTTAGCAGCCTTCGACCTTCTCTTCTCTCGCTCCTTTTTAGGTTTCTCTTGCTGGGTGGGCTTTGGGGCCTCGACCTCAGCCTCAGGGACTGAGGAGGACCTTGAAGCCCTACGACCATGACTCAAAGTAAGTGGCTGTGTCAGCCACTCACTGGTACCTACATTGTCAGTGGGAGAAACCATAGGAGGAAGGGAACCCAGGGACCCCTTCCTGGCGAGAGGTGCTGGAGAAGGCTGCTGCTTCTCCGGCTGGGTGTTAGGGACCGGAGTCCACAACGGTTGTGCTGGAGTTGCCCCCACAGGAGGTGGTGCGGGGGCCACAGAAGAAGGGCCCCCAGCAGTCAAGGGGGCAGTTTGATGTTTCCGGCCCACAGGGGCCACAGAAGGTGGCGGGACATGGGAGGCTGACGTCCCCATAGCGATCGGAGATGACGCAATGGCAGCAAACGATGACGACATCTGAACGGGATGAAGACGCTCATACTTTCGTCTGGCCTCTGAGTACGTTAATCTATCCAGGGTTTTGAATTCAATGATTTTTCGTTCCTTATGTAACACACTACAGGTGGGCGAGCAAGGCGGATGTTGCAGCCCACAATTCACACACACAGGAGGTGGTGTACATGGTGCGTCCGGGTGTGATGGTCGCCCACAGTCCCTACATGTGGGGCTGGAAGTGCATCGGGATGACATATGCCCGAACTCCCAGCACCGAAAGCATCGCATAGGGGGAGGGATGTACGGTTTTACTTCACACCGGTATATCATTATCTTGACCTTCTCAGGCAGTACATCGCCTTCGAAGGCCAAGATAAATGCACCGGTGGCAACCCTGCGATCTTTCAGTCCCCTGTAGATGTGCCGGACGAAGTGAATTCCTCGCTGCTCTAAGTCGGCGCGCAATTCGTCGTCAGTCTGTGACAGGAGATCACGGTGGAATACTAAACCCTGGATCATGTTGAGCGTCTTATGCGGCGTGAAACTGACGGCGACGTCTCCCAGCTTGTCGCAAGCAAGTAGAGCCTTTGACTGTGCAGGAGATGCCGCTTGTGTTAAGACAGAGCCGCTTCTCATTTTGGAAAATGATGCCACTTCACCAAATCGATTTTCAATAGTGTCAACAAAAAATTACGGCTTAGTATTTGTAAAGGATTCCCCATCAGCCCAAGTACAGACTAAGTACTGGGGGGAGTAACGCTCAGATTGGTTAAGGGCCCGACGTTCTTCCCAAGGTGTGGCCAGGGAAGGAAACGATCGGGGGTCATACTGTGCACCATTAAATTCGTTTCTTCCTCTCTTAGAGACGGCGGGTTTGCGCCCGCCTACGCTGTTTATGGCTCGTTTCATTGTCGTCCCACGAGCAGCTAGGGAAAAGAGGTCCACCCAGGCAGAGCCCCGCTTGCCTGGGGAAGCCTTGTACAACTGAGGTGCGGCAGGTTTCTCAGAGGTTGCTCGCTAGCGGCTGTTCAACCTCAACAGCCATGCATCTCCTCGGCACGTAGCACACCTTGAGATTGAGGTTTTTTTTTATAGAGGTTTGTACAGTCCTCGCTACCCGGGCGATTAAGCCAAGATCCCCGGGCTCTGAAACGTCCAACGTTCCACCGTCGCGCCGAACGATGGTCGTTGAAGCACACTCAGAGCTTACGGTGTAACGGACTGTTGGCGCGACACAGCCCACAGCTCAGGACCCCGGGTTCGCCAAGCCCGTACTCAGCAAATTAATGCTGAGCCCCTGAGGGGAGTGGGAGAGGAGTCCCACTGAGTCTATAAAGAAAAACAGCAACAATAACAAGACACAAAACGAAAAGATGAGCACACAAAGACATCTGACAAGAAAGAAGCTGATGTCCGTGGTTGACCGACCATAAGAGTAAAAAAGGAAAAGTCAACCACTCAGGAACACAAATCTCCAGCTAGATGGAACGATAAAAACCCCCTGCTCGCATAAAACGTAAAACGGAATCTGCCATTGCAGCATCGTCACCTAAAACATCTGATAAAACGACAGGGAGGTTAAAATTCCGCCGCAAAGCGGCTAAAACGGGGCAGTCCAACAGGATGTGGACTATTGTCAGGCGCGAGCCACACTGACATTGGGGCGCATCCTCACCACGAAGGAGATGTCCATGGGTGAGCCACGTATGCCCAATGCCGAGGCGACACAAAACCACTGAGTCCCGTCGTGAACCCCGCATGGAGGAGCGCCATGCGGCCGTCGTTTCCTTGACCATCCGGAGCTTGTTGGGCGTGTTCAGGCTACACCACTCAGCATCCCAAAGCCGATATACCTGTTGGCGCAACAATGAACGGAGATCAGACGCCCCTAGGCCGATCTCAAGAGAGGACATACCGACAGCCTGCTTGGCAAGCCTGTCAACACGTTCATTGCCCGGGATACCAACGTGACCCGGAGACCAGATGAACGTCACTGATCGCCCAGACAGTTCAATGGAACGAAGCGTCTCATGTATGGCCAACACCAGAGGAGACCGCGGGTAACACTGCTCCAGAGCTCGGAGGCTGCTCAGGGAGTCGCGGCAAACAACAAAAGACTCGCCTGAGCAAGACCGGATATGCATGAGAGCTCTGTGAATGGCCACCAGCTCTGCAGTGTAAACACTGCAGCCATTCGGCAGAGAGTGCTGTTCCACATGGTCACCATGAGTATACGCAAATCCCACACAGCCATCAACCATGGAACCATCTGTGTAGATCAGGTCATATCCACGGAATTCCGCTATGATAGCCGAGAACTGACGGTGGAGAGCCTCCAGTGGAACTGAGTCTTTGGGCCCCTGGGCCAAGTCCAGCCGAGTAGACGGCCTTGGCAAACACCACGGAGGTGTACGGGCATGGACCCGATAGGAAGATGGAGGGGGAGAAGACTCAAGCTCCTGCAGGAGGGACTGAACCCGATAGGCAATCATATGACCTGATCTGGGGCGTCGCTGATGGGGACGGACTACCACATCAGGAAAGAGGAGACGATGGTTCAGGTGGCCTGGGGAGCAATACACATGGGCTGCGTAAGCCGCAAGTAGGTGTTGGCAGCGGAGAACCCCAGCCTCCACTAGTAAGCTGTTCACTGGGCTGGTGCGGAACGCACCCGTCGCGATGTGAACCCCACAGTTGTTGTTGTTGTTGGGGGTTTTTAAGGGGGGCTAAACGACTGGATTATCAGTCCCCCATTCCTATCGAGGAGTGCACTAAGTACCGTTTTCCGTTGGAAAGACGAGCACTTCATAGCCCATTTTACAGGATGAAGTGACAAGCGGCGCCCTGGCAACATAAAAAGGGAAAAACCATAAAAGTTGGCGCTCAAATAAACAATGTTGTTAAAACAGCTCAACAGAAGATTGAAGCTGTTGTTGTTGTTGTTGTTATTTGGATGTTTAAGGGGGACAAAACTACAATGGTCATCAGTCCCCCATTCCATTACAAAATGTCAAAAATAAAAGTGCGGACGTCAAATGAATGCGCCCAGAGATTAAGTTTGCGAAGTGGGATGGAAATCCCACTGGGTCTATAAAACATCAACAAAACGGAGAAGAAACTACAAGAAAAGGGGACGAACACACAAAGACACCTTACTACAAAGAGGCCGAAGGCAGTGGTTGACCGACCATAGGAATAAAAAAGGAAAAGTCAACCACTCGGCAGTGCAAGGAAAAGACCAGTCATAGAGACTGATAAAAACCTCCTGCTCGAATAAAACTTAAAACTGAATTCGCTGCTGAAGCATCGTCACGTAAAATATCTGATAAAACGCCAGGAATGTTAAAACGACGCCGCAAGGCGGCTAACAACGGGCAGTCCACTAGGATGTGGACTATTGTTAAGTGGGAGCCACAACGACACTGGGGCGGGGCCTCACCACGAAGGAGATGTCCGTGGGTGAGCCACGAATGGCCAATACGGAGTCGACACAGCACCACGGAGTCCCGGCGAGAGGCCAGCACGGAAGAACGCCATGCGGTGGTGGTCTCCTTGACTAGCCGAAGCTTGTTGGGTGTGCCCAGGCTATGCCACTCGGCATCCCAACGCTGATGTACACGGTGGCGCAACAACGAATGGAGATCAGACGCCAGGAGGCCGATGTCCAAAATGGACGCACTGACTGCCTGCCTGGCAAGTCTGTCAACACGTTCATTGCCCGGGATGCCGACATGACCCGGAGACCAGACGAACACCACCGATTGCCCGGACTCTCCAATGGCACAAAGCGTCTCCTGTATGGCCAACACCAGAGGAGACCGCGGGTAACAGTGCTCCAGAGCTCGGAGGCTGCTCAGAGAGTCGCTGCAAACAACAAAAAACTCGCCGGAGCAGGACCGGATATGCATGAGAGCTCTGTGAATGGCCACCAGCTCTGCAGTGTAAACACTGCAGCCATTCGGCAGAGAGTGCTGTTCCACATGGTCACCATGAGTATAGGCATATCCCACACAGCCATCAACCATTGAACCATCTGTGTAGATCAGGTCATAACAACGGAACTCCACTATGACAGCAGAGAACTGACGGCGGAGCGCCTCCAGTGGAACTGAGTCTTTGGGCCCCTGGGCCAAGTCCAGCCGAGTAGACGGCCTTGGCAAACACCACGGAGGTGTACGGGCACGGACCCGATAGGAAGTTGGAAGGGGAGAAGACTCAAGCTCCCGCAGGAGGGACTGAACCCGATAGGCAATAGTATGACCTGATCTGGGGCGTCACTGATGGGGACGGACTACCACATCAGGAAAGAGGAGACGATGGTTTGGGTGGCCTGGGGAGCAATACACATGGGCTGCGTAAGCCGCAAGTAGGTGTTGGCGGCGGATCTCCAAGGGTGGAACCCCAGCCTCTACTAGTAAGCTGTTCACTGGGCTGGTGCGGAAGGCACCCGTCGCGATGCGAACCCCACAGTTGTGAATGGGGTCCAGTAGGTGCAGTGCCGAAGGTGCTGCAGACCCATTGGCAATGCACCCAAACTCGAGACGGGACTGCACCAGCGCCGTGTAAAGCCGCAACAGTGTGGAGCGGTCTGCACCCCAGGTCGTATGACCTAAGTGTCTGAGAAGGTTGAGATGGCGCCAGCACTTCCGTTTCAGCTGACGGATGTGGGGGAGCCACGTCAGCCGGGCATCAAAGACCAGTCCTAAAAAACGGTGAGTTTCCACTACCGTAAGTGGTTCGTCATTCAGATAAAGTTCAGGGTGCGGGTGGACGGTCCAACGCCGGCACAAGTGCATCACTCTGGTCTTGGAGGCAGAAAACTGAAAGCCGTGGGTAAGCGTCCAGTTCTGCGCCTTCCGAATAGCACCTTGCAACCTGCGCTCGGCAACTTGGGTGCTGCAGGAACTAAAAGAGAGACAAAAGTCGTCAGCATAAAGAGAGGGGGACACCGACGATCCAACCGCTGCGGCTAAACTGTTGATGGCAATTAAAAATAATGGGACGCTTAAAACGGAACCCTGAGGAACCCCATTTTCCTGGATATGAGAGGAGCTCAGAGAAGCACCAATTTGAACACGAAAGGTACGGACGGCTAAAAAATTCTGAATAAAAATCGGTAGGGAGCCCCGGAGGCCCCAGTCATATAAAGTGTTGAGGATGTGGCGTCGCCAGGTGGTATCGTATGCTTTGTGCATATCAAAGAAGACGGCAACAAGGTGTTGGCGCCGGGAAAAGGCTGTGCGGATTGCAGACTCGAGGTACACCAGATTATCGGTGGTAGATCGACCCTGGCGAAAACCGCTCTGGCATGGAGCCAATAATCCACGAGTCTCAAGAATCCAACACAACCGCCGACTAACCATCCGCTCCAACAGTTTGCAGGGAACGTTAGTCAGGTTAATGGGCCGATAGCTATCCAAGGAAAGAGGATGTTTGTTGGGCTTAAGCACTGGGATGATGATACTCTCCCGCCACTGTGATGGGAAAACACCATCACACCAAATGCGGTTATAGACCGCAAGTAGGGCACGCCGACTATCTGCTGAGAGATGTTTCAGCATCTGGCTATGGATGCTATCAGGCCCTGGCGCCGTGTCTGGGCATTGTCGAAGAGCACTGAGGAGCACCCACTCAGTAAAGGGAGTGTTGTAAGATTCAGAGCGGCTGGTACGAAAGGAGTGAGACTAGCATTCTACCCTCTCCTTTACTGCACGGAAGGCCGGTGGATAATTTGCAGAGGCAAAGGCACGAGCATAATGCTCGGCAAACATCTCTGCAAGTGTGGCCGGGTCCGTACATAGGACTCCATTTGAGGAGATCCCAGGGATCCCCACTGGTGTCTGTAATCCCTGTAGCCGCCTGATCTTACTCCAGACCTGCGAGGCTGAGGTGCCTGTCCCAATAGTGGAAACGTACCTCTCCCAGCACTCCTGTTTCCGTCTTCTTATAAGCTGGCAAGCACAAGCGCGAAGCCGTTTAAAATTGATTAGGTGCTCCTGAGAGGGGTGCCGTTTGTATCGCTGTAACAAGGAGGATGATGCAAGCCACAATTAATGCAGATGGGAGGTGGTGTGCATGGCGCGTCCGGGTGTTCTGGACGTCCACAGTCCATGCATGTAGCGTTGAAAGTACATCTAGAGGACATGTGGCCGAATTTCCAGCATTTGAAGCATCTCGTAGGGGGAGGAATGTAAGGTTTCACGTCACACCAGTAAACCATTACCTTGACCTTCTCAGGCAGGTTATCGCCTTCAAAGGCCAGGATGAAGGCACCGGTGGGAACTTTGTGATCCTTTGACCCCCTATGGACACGCCGGACGAAGTGGACTCCTCTACGCTCCAAGTTCGCGCGTAACTCGTCGTCGGACTGTAACAAAAGGTCTCGGTGGAAAATTATACCTTGGACCATATTTAGCGACTTGTGTGGTGTGATTCTCACAGGGATATCACCCAGCTTGTCGCAGGCAAGTAACGCCCGCAACTGAGCCGGGGAAGCTGCTTCTATGAGCACTGCGCCGCTTCGCATCTTGGACAATCCGGAAACTTCGCCGTACTTGTCCTCAAGATGTTCCACAAAGAAAAGAGGCTTCGTAGATGTAAACGACTCACCATCCATGCGGCTGCATACAAGGAATTTGGGAGAGTATGGCTCATTCGCAGATCTAGCCCGACGTTCCTCCCACGGTGTAGGCAGGGAAGGGAACGAACGGGGGTTATATCCAGCAGCATTATAATCTCCTCTTCCACGCTTAGAGACGCCGTTTTCGCGACCAGCCACGCTTTTATTTGCTTGTTTCATTGTCGTCCCACGAGCAGCTAGGGAAAAGAGGTCCACCCAGGCAGAGCCCCGCTTGCCTGGGGAAGCCTTATACAACTGAGGTGCGGCAGGTTCCTCAGAGGTTGCTCGCTAGCGGCTGTTCAACCTCAACAGCCATGCATCTCTTCGGCACATAGCACACCTTGAGATTGAGGTTTTTTTTATAGAGGTTTGTACCATCCTCGCGACCCGGGCGATTAAGCCAAGATCCCCGTGCTCTGAAACGTACAACGTTCCACCGTCGCGCCGAACGATGGTCGTTGAAGCACGCACAGAGCTTACGGTGTAGCGGACTGTTGGCGCGACACAGCCCACATCTCAGGACCCCGGGTTCGCCAAGCCCGTACTCAGCAAGTTAATGCTGAGCCCCTGAGGGGGACAACCGAGTCTCTTCGAGACGGCAAGAAGGATGTCTTCCAAGCTGCAGTTGACTGTTTAACTGTATGGAGCTTATTTGGCATTGTCAATGTTGACCATTCACGGTCCCAGGCCATGGAGATTTTGTGGTGTAGACCCAATCGGATATCCCTTTCTGGGGTACCGATCTCCAGGCGCTGGCAGTCGACTGCCTGCTTCGCCAGCTGATCAGCACGTTCGTTCCCCTGAATGCCAATGTGGCCTGGGATCCAGATGAAGGCCACAGATCGGCCGGACTTGCCGAGATTGAAAACGGAGTCCTGGATGGACCGCACCAGGTGGTGTTTGGGAAAACACTGGTCAAGGGCTCGTAAGCCGCTCAGGGAGTCACTGCATACGACATACGACTTTCTGGGGCATGTACGGAGATGGTCGAGGGCTCTGAGTATTGCGACCAGCTCTGCCGTAAAGACTGTGCAGCCATGTGGGAGCGAGCGTTGTTCACAGTGGTCGCCATGAAAGTAGGCGTAACCCACTCTGCCATCTACCTGGGAGCCATCAGTATATATCACGTCTGCATCACCAAACGCACGAAGTGTGTCCTGAAACTGGTGACGAAGTATGTGTGATGGAACCAATGCCTTTGGGTCGCAGGACAATTGTAGGTTGAGCTGTAGGCGAGGGATGGACCAAGGAGGGATATGGGAGTGGCAGGAGAATGCGATAGGGAGAGGGAGAGCTGCGAGGGAGGAAAGGAGACCACGAATGCGGACTGCAATCGGATGACCCGATCTGGGTCGACGCTGTGGACAGGGTAGGGCAGTATTCGGAAACAAAAGCCTGCGATTGGGATGGTGCGATGTACTGTGAACGTGGGCAAAGGCGGGATGCCAGCTTCGGCAATGAGGCTTTGAACAGGGCTAGTACGGAAAGCTCCTGTTGCTAAACGTACACCACCATGAAGGATCGGATCCAAGATTTGTAAAGCGGAAGGTGCTGCAGAGTCATACACCTGGCTTCCATAATCCAGGCGTGACTGGATTAGAGCTTTGTAGAGGTGAAGGAGAGTTTGATGGGTAGCTCCCCAGGTAGTGTGGCTGAGACAACGCAAGATATTTAAAGACCTCCAGCACTTCTGCTTCAACTGACGAAGGTGCGGCCTTCAAGTCCGTCGGTTGTCAAACAGCATGCCGAGAAACCGGTGTGCTTCTTCAACACGAAGCTGTTCATCAGCTAGATAGAGTTCTGGATCGGGGTGAACAGCCCGACGACGACAACCCGGGATTTGGGAGAGGAGAAGGTGAAGCCATGGGCTGAGGCCCATGACTGTGCCTTGCGAATGGCTCCCTGCAGACGCCGTTCGGCGACAACAATGCTAGAAGAGCTGTAATATATGCAAAAGTCATCGGAAAATAAGGAACAGCTAACCGATGACCCAACAGCCGCTGCTAGACCGTTAATCGCAATTAAAAAGAGTGGTACACTGAGAACGGAGTCTTGTGGGACACCGTTCTCTTGGACTCGGGAAGAGCTGAGGGCGGTACCAACTCTAACCCTGAATGTTCGGAGTGAAAGAAAATTCTGGATAAAAATGGGGAGTGAACCCCGTAAGACCCAGTCATATAATGTCGCAAGAATGTGGTGACGCCAGGTAACGTCATATGCCTTCCGGAGGTCAAAAAAGACCGCAACTAGGTGCTCACACCTAGAGAAGGCCGTTCGAATGGCACACTCCAGTGACACTAGATTGTCGGACTACCACATCAGGAAAGAGGAGACGATGGTTTGGGTGGCCTGGGGAGCAATACACATGGGCTGCGTAAGCCGCAAGTAGGTGTTGGCGGCGGATCTCCAAGGGTGGAACCCCAGCCTCTACTAGTAAGCTGTTCACTGGGCTGGTGCGGAAGGCACCCGTCGCGATGCGAACCCCACAGTTGTGAATGGGGTCCAGTAGGTGCAGTGCCGAAGGTGCTGCAGACCCATTGGCAATGCACCCAAACTCGAGACGGGACTGCACCAGCGCCGTGTAAAGCCGCAACAGTGTGGAGCGGTCTGCACCCCAGGTCGTATGACCTAAGTGTCTGAGAAGGTTGAGATGGCGCCAGCACTTCCGTTTCAGCTGACGGATGTGGGGGAGCCACGTCAGCCGGGCATCAAAGACCAGTCCTAAAAAACGGTGAGTTTCCACTACCGTAAGTGGTTCGTCATTCAGATAAAGTTCAGGGTGCGGGTGGACGGTCCAACGCCGGCACAAGTGCATCACTCTGGTCTTGGAGGCAGAAAACTGAAAGCCGTGGGTAAGCGTCCAGTTCTGCGCCTTCCGAATAGCACCTTGCAACCTGCGCTCGGCAACTTGGGTGCTGCAGGAACTAAAAGAGAGACAAAAGTCGTCAGCATAAAGAGAGGGGGACACCGACGATCCAACCGCTGCGGCTAAACTGTTGATGGCAATTAAAAATAATGGGACGCTTAAAACGGAACCCTGAGGAACCCCATTTTCCTGGATATGAGAGGAGCTCAGAGAAGCACCAATTTGAACACGAAAGGTACGGACGGCTAAAAAATTCTGAATAAAAATCGGTAGGGAGCCCCGGAGGCCCCAGTCATATAAAGTGTTGAGGATGTGGCGTCGCCAGGTGGTATCGTATGCTTTGTGCATATCAAAGAAGACGGCAACAAGGTGTTGGCGCCGGGAAAAGGCTGTGCGGATTGCAGACTCGAGGTACACCAGATTATCGGTGGTAGATCGACCCTGGCGAAAACCGCTCTGGCATGGAGCCAATAATCCACGAGTCTCAAGAATCCAACACAACCGCCGACTAACCATCCGCTCCAACAGTTTGCAGGGAACGTTAGTCAGGTTAATGGGCCGATAGCTATCCAAGGAAAGAGGATGTTTGTTGGGCTTAAGCACTGGGATGATGATACTCTCCCGCCACTGTGATGGGAAAACACCATCACACCAAATGCGGTTATAGACCGCAAGTAGGGCACGCCGACTATCTGCTGAGAGATGTTTCAGCATCTGGCTATGGATGCTATCAGGCCCTGGCGCCGTGTCTGGGCATTGTCGAAGAGCACTGAGGAGCACCCACTCAGTAAAGGGAGTGTTGTAAGATTCAGAGCGGCTGGTACGAAAGGAGTGAGACTAGCATTCTACCCTCTCCTTTACTGCACGGAAGGCCGGTGGATAATTTGCAGAGGCAAAGGCACGAGCATAATGCTCGGCAAACATCTCTGCAAGTGTGGCCGGGTCCGTACATAGGACTCCATTTGAGGAGATCCCAGGGATCCCCACTGGTGTCTGTAATCCCTGTAGCCGCCTGATCTTACTCCAGACCTGCGAGGCTGAGGTGCCTGTCCCAATAGTGGAAACGTACCTCTCCCAGCACTCCTGTTTCCGTCTTCTTATAAGCTGGCAAGCACAAGCGCGAAGCCGTTTAAAATTGATTAGGTGCTCCTGAGAGGGGTGCCGTTTGTATCGCTGTAAGGCCCGCCTGCGGTCTTTAATGGCCTCAGCGATCTCCGGCGACTACCACGGCACTGTCTTACGCCATGGGCACCCTGATGTACGTGGAATGGTAGCGTTCACAGCAGAAATAATGGACTGCGTGGCGCTCTTAACCACCACATCTATGGTATCGAGTGGGGGAGGGCCAACGATGGCAGCAGAGGTGTAGCCTTCCCAGTGAGCCCTATGGAGAGCCCACCGAGGAGAGCGTGCTGGGGACTGACGTTGTGGGAGTGACAAAAAGATCGGAAAATGGTCACTGCTGCACAAGTCATCGTTGACACTCCAATGGATGGATGGCGGAAGGCTGTGGCTGCATATCGACAGATCAATGGCCGAGAATGTGCCGTGTGCCACACTAAAATGTATGGGGGCACCTGTATTCAAGAGGCAGAGATCGAGCTGAGAAAGCAGGTCCTCGACAACTCTGCCACGGCCAGAGATCGTAGAACCACCCCACAGGGGATTGTGGGCATTGAAGTCCCCCAATAGCAGAAAAGGTGGCGGGAGTTGTGAGATAAGTGCAGCCAAGACAGCCATAGAGACATCGCCATCCGAAGGGAGGTAGAGACTGCAGACAGTAATCTCTTGTGTTGTCCTTACCCTAACGGCCACCGCTTCCAACGGTGTCTGAAGGGGCACAGGTTCACTATATACAGAGGTAAGGACATACACACACACTCCACCTGACACCCTGCTATACTGGCTACGATTACAGAAGTATCCCCTATAGCCCCGAAGGGCAGGGGTCCGCATTGCCGGAAACCAGGTTTCCTGCAGGGCAATGCAGAGAGCAGGTGTAACGCTCAGAAGTTGTCGTAGCTCAGCCAGGTGGGTGAAAAAACCGCCGCAGTTCCATTGGAGGATGACAGAATCCGACAGCTGGGAAGGCATGAATGAAAAACAAGTTATGAATCACACCTCAACATCTTTTGTAGCCACCGGTAGCGATGCATCAGCTTCGATGTCCATTGCATCTGATGCATCCAAGAGAGCAAGGTCCTCGGGGGATGCGAGTATCTCCACCTCGTCCTCAGAGGCAGAGGTGGAGGGGGCGGGTGGCACAGTGGCCACCGTGGAATCTTTTGACTTATCCTTTTTGTCTTTTTTCTTACGAACCCTCAAGTCCCTCGGGGGCTTCGCAGACTCAGCCTCCATCTCAGTGACAGAGGGAGAGTGCAACGCCCTGCGGCCAGCAGCCGGCGACAGTGCCTGCTGCTGGCGGCCAGTACCGGAACTGGAGGAAGCCGCAGAAGGGAGCGTCCCGAGGGTCCCCTTCTGAATGAGGGCAGCCGGAGAAGGTTGAATCTTCTCTGGCGGAGGGTTGGGGGCTGCTCCCGAAGCAAGTGCCTTGGGAGCAGGAGGAGGAATGGAGCCCCCGGCCATTGCGGGGGCGGGCGTGAGTGGACGGCCCTGAGGGCCGGCAGATGGTGGAACACTAGTGTCTGCTGCAGGTTTAAAGGCGGACGGCGACGATGTCACTGCTGCGAAAGAGGCAGTCATGGTAACGGGGTGAAGTTGCTCATACTTCTTTCGAGCCTCAGAATACGAAAGTCGGTCCAAGGTCTTAAGTTCCATGATTTTCCGTTCCTTACGAAGAATGGTGCAATCCGACGAACAAGGAGGATGATGCAAGCCACAATTAATGCAGATGGGAGGTGGTGTGCATGGCGCGTCCGGGTGTTCTGGACGTCCACAGTCCATGCATGTAGCGTTGAAAGTACATCTAGAGGACATGTGGCCGAATTTCCAGCATTTGAAGCATCTCGTAGGGGGAGGAATGTAAGGTTTCACGTCACACCAGTAAACCATTACCTTGACCTTCTCAGGCAGGTTATCGCCTTCAAAGGCCAGGATGAAGGCACCGGTGGGAACTTTGTGATCCTTTGACCCCCTATGGACACGCCGGACGAAGTGGACTCCTCTACGCTCCAAGTTCGCGCGTAACTCGTCGTCGGACTGTAACAAAAGGTCTCGGTGGAAAATTATACCTTGGACCATATTTAGCGACTTGTGTGGTGTGATTCTCACAGGGATATCACCCAGCTTGTCGCAGGCAAGTAACGCCCGCAACTGAGCCGGGGAAGCTGCTTCTATGAGCACTGCGCCGCTTCGCATCTTGGACAATCCGGAAACTTCGCCGTACTTGTCCTCAAGATGTTCCACAAAGAAAAGAGGCTTCGTAGATGTAAACGACTCACCATCCATGCGGCTGCATACAAGGAATTTGGGAGAGTATGGCTCATTCGCAGATCTAGCCCGACGTTCCTCCCACGGTGTAGGCAGGGAAGGGAACGAACGGGGGTTATATCCAGCAGCATTATAATCTCCTCTTCCACGCTTAGAGACGCCGTTTTCGCGACCAGCCACGCTTTTATTTGCTCGTTTCATTGTCGTCCCACGAGCAGCTAGGGAAAAGAGGTCCACCCAGGCAGAGCCCCGCTTGCCTGGGGAAGCCTTATACAACTGAGGTGCGGCAGGTTCCTCAGAGGTTGCTCGCTAGCGGCTGTTCAACCTCAACAGCCATGCATCTCTTCGGCACATAGCACACCTTGAGATTGAGGTTTTTTTTATAGAGGTTTGTACCATCCTCGCGACCCGGGCGATTAAGCCAAGATCCCCGTGCTCTGAAACGTACAACGTTCCACCGTCGCGCCGAACGATGGTCGTTGAAGCACGCACAGAGCTTACGGTGTAGCGGACTGTTGGCGCGACACAGCCCACATCTCAGGACCCCGGGTTCGCCAAGCCCGTACTCAGCAAGTTAATGCTGAGCCCCTGAGGGGGACAACCGAGTCTCTTCGAGACGGCAAGAAGGATGTCTTCCAAGCTGCAGTTGACTGTTTAACTGTATGGAGCTTATTTGGCATTGTCAATGTTGACCATTCACGGTCCCAGGCCATGGAGATTTTGTGGTGTAGACCCAATCGGATATCCCTTTCTGGGGTACCGATCTCCAGGCGCTGGCAGTCGACTGCCTGCTTCGCCAGCTGATCAGCACGTTCGTTCCCCTGAATGCCAATGTGGCCTGGGATCCAGATGAAGGCCACAGATCGGCCGGACTTGCCGAGATTGAAAACGGAGTCCTGGATGGACCGCACCAGGTGGTGTTTGGGAAAACACTGGTCAAGGGCTCGTAAGCCGCTCAGGGAGTCACTGCATACGACATACGACTTTCTGGGGCATGTACGGAGATGGTCGAGGGCTCTGAGTATTGCGACCAGCTCTGCCGTAAAGACTGTGCAGCCATGTGGGAGCGAGCGTTGTTCACAGTGGTCGCCATGAAAGTAGGCGTAACCCACTCTGCCATCTACCTGGGAGCCATCAGTATATATCACGTCTGCATCACCAAACGCACGAAGTGTGTCCTGAAACTGGTGACGAAGTATGTGTGATGGAACCAATGCCTTTGGGTCGCAGGACAATTGTAGGTTGAGCTGTAGGCGAGGGATGGACCAAGGAGGGATATGGGAGTGGCAGGAGAATGCGATAGGGAGAGGGAGAGCTGCGAGGGAGGAAAGGAGACCACGAATGCGGACTGCAATCGGATGACCCGATCTGGGTCGACGCTGTGGACAGGGTAGGGCAGTATTCGGAAACAAAAGCCTGCGATTGGGATGGTGCGATGTACTGTGAACGTGGGCAAAGGCGGGATGCCAGCTTCGGCAATGAGGCTTTGAACAGGGCTAGTACGGAAAGCTCCTGTTGCTAAACGTACACCACCATGAAGGATCGGATCCAAGATTTGTAAAGCGGAAGGTGCTGCAGAGTCATACACCTGGCTTCCATAATCCAGGCGTGACTGGATTAGAGCTTTGTAGAGGTGAAGGAGAGTTTGATGGGTAGCTCCCCAGGTAGTGTGGCTGAGACAACGCAAGATATTTAAAGACCTCCAGCACTTCTGCTTCAACTGACGAAGGTGCGGCCTTCAAGTCCGTCGGTTGTCAAACAGCATGCCGAGAAACCGGTGTGCTTCTTCAACACGAAGCTGTTCATCAGCTAGATAGAGTTCTGGATCGGGGTGAACAGCCCGACGACGACAACCCGGGATTTGGGAGAGGAGAAGGTGAAGCCATGGGCTGAGGCCCATGACTGTGCCTTGCGAATGGCTCCCTGCAGACGCCGTTCGGCGACAACAATGCTAGAAGAGCTGTAATATATGCAAAAGTCATCGGAAAATAAGGAACAGCTAACCGATGACCCAACAGCCGCTGCTAGACCGTTAATCGCAATTAAAAAGAGTGGTACACTGAGAACGGAGTCTTGTGGGACACCGTTCTCTTGGACTCGGGAAGAGCTGAGGGCGGTACCAACTCTAACCCTGAATGTTCGGAGTGAAAGAAAATTCTGGATAAAAATGGGGAGTGAACCCCGTAAGACCCAGTCATATAATGTCGCAAGAATGTGGTGACGCCAGGTAACGTCATATGCCTTCCGGAGGTCAAAAAAGACCGCAACTAGGTGCTCACACCTAGAGAAGGCCGTTCGAATGGCACACTCCAGTGACACTAGATTGTCGGACTACCACATCAGGAAAGAGGAGACGATGGTTTGGGTGGCCTGGGGAGCAATACACATGGGCTGCGTAAGCCGCAAGTAGGTGTTGGCGGCGGATCTCCAAGGGTGGAACCCCAGCCTCTACTAGTAAGCTGTTCACTGGGCTGGTGCGGAAGGCACCCGTCGCGATGCGAACCCCACAGTTGTGAATGGGGTCCAGTAGGTGCAGTGCCGAAGGTGCTGCAGACCCATTGGCAATGCACCCAAACTCGAGACGGGACTGCACCAGCGCCGTGTAAAGCCGCAACAGTGTGGAGCGGTCTGCACCCCAGGTCGTATGACCTAAGTGTCTGAGAAGGTTGAGATGGCGCCAGCACTTCCGTTTCAGCTGACGGATGTGGGGGAGCCACGTCAGCCGGGCATCAAAGACCAGTCCTAAAAAACGGTGAGTTTCCACTACCGTAAGTGGTTCGTCATTCAGATAAAGTTCAGGGTGCGGGTGGACGGTCCAACGCCGGCACAAGTGCATCACTCTGGTCTTGGAGGCAGAAAACTGAAAGCCGTGGGTAAGCGTCCAGTTCTGCGCCTTCCGAATAGCACCTTGCAACCTGCGCTCGGCAACTTGGGTGCTGCAGGAACTAAAAGAGAGACAAAAGTCGTCAGCATAAAGAGAGGGGGACACCGACGATCCAACCGCTGCGGCTAAACTGTTGATGGCAATTAAAAATAATGGGACGCTTAAAACGGAACCCTGAGGAACCCCATTTTCCTGGATATGAGAGGAGCTCAGAGAAGCACCAATTTGAACACGAAAGGTACGGACGGCTAAAAAATTCTGAATAAAAATCGGTAGGGAGCCCCGGAGGCCCCAGTCATATAAAGTGTTGAGGATGTGGCGTCGCCAGGTGGTATCGTATGCTTTGTGCATATCAAAGAAGACGGCAACAAGGTGTTGGCGCCGGGAAAAGGCTGTGCGGATTGCAGACTCGAGGTACACCAGATTATCGGTGGTAGATCGACCCTGGCGAAAACCGCTCTGGCATGGAGCCAATAATCCACGAGTCTCAAGAATCCAACACAACCGCCGACTAACCATCCGCTCCAACAGTTTGCAGGGAACGTTAGTCAGGTTAATGGGCCGATAGCTATCCAAGGAAAGAGGATGTTTGTTGGGCTTAAGCACTGGGATGATGATACTCTCCCGCCACTGTGATGGGAAAACACCATCACACCAAATGCGGTTATAGACCGCAAGTAGGGCACGCCGACTATCTGCTGAGAGATGTTTCAGCATCTGGCTATGGATGCTATCAGGCCCTGGCGCCGTGTCTGGGCATTGTCGAAGAGCACTGAGGAGCACCCACTCAGTAAAGGGAGTGTTGTAAGATTCAGAGCGGCTGGTACGAAAGGAGTGAGACTAGCATTCTACCCTCTCCTTTACTGCACGGAAGGCCGGTGGATAATTTGCAGAGGCAAAGGCACGAGCATAATGCTCGGCAAACATCTCTGCAAGTGTGGCCGGGTCCGTACATAGGACTCCATTTGAGGAGATCCCAGGGATCCCCACTGGTGTCTGTAATCCCTGTAGCCGCCTGATCTTACTCCAGACCTGCGAGGCTGAGGTGCCTGTCCCAATAGTGGAAACGTACCTCTCCCAGCACTCCTGTTTCCGTCTTCTTATAAGCTGGCCACTGTGACGGGAAAACACCAAATGCGATTATAAACCATTAGAAGATTACGCAGGTGCTTCAGCATTTGGCTATGGATGCTATCAGGCCCAGGCGCCGTGTTAGGACATAAGTTAAGAGCACTGAGGAGCTCCCACTCAGTGAAAGGAGTGTTGTAGGATTCAGAGCGGCGGGTACGAAAGGAGAGAGACTGGCGTTCTACCCTTTCCTTTACTGTACGGAAGGCCGGTGGATAGTTTGCAGAGGTAAAAGCGCGGGCATAGTGCTCGGCAAACATCTCTGCAAGTGTGACCGGGTCCGTACAGAGAACTCCATTTGTGGAGATTCCGGGTATTCCCGCTGGAGACTGTATTCCCTTTAACCGCCTGATCTTACTCCAGACCTGCGAGGCTGAGGTACCTGTCCCAATGGCGGAAACATACCTCTCCCAGCACTCCTGTTTCCGTCTTCTTATAAGCTGGCGAGCACGAGCGCGAAGCCGTTTAAAATGGATTAGGTGCTCCTGAGAGGGGTGCCGTTTGTATCGCTGTAAGGCCCGCCTGCGGTCTTTAATGGCCTCAGCGACCTCCGGCGACCACCACGGCACTGTCTTACGCCGTGGGCACCCTGATGTACGCGGAATGGTAGCGTTCGCAGCAGAAATAATAGAATGCGTGGCGCTCTCGACCACCACATCGATGTTCTCGAGTGGCAGCAGAAGCATAGTCTTCCCAGTTAGCCCTGTGGAGAACCCACCTGGGTGGGCGTGCTGGGGACTCGCGATGTGGGAGTGACAAAAAGACAGGGAAATGGTCACTGCCACACAAGTCGTCATGGGCTCTCCAGTGAACAGATGGTGGAAGGCTGTGGCTGCAGGTCGACAGATCAACGGCCGAAAAAGTGCCATGTGCCACACTAAAATGCGTGGGGGCACCTGTATTCAAGAGGCAGAGGTCGAGTTGAGTTAGGAAATCCGCGACAACCCTGACATGACCAGATATCGTAGAACCACCCCACAAGGGACTGTGGGCATTGAAGTCGCCCAACAGTAAGAAAGGTGGGGGTAGTTGAGCAACGAGTGCAGCCAAGACGTTCACAGATACGTCACCATCTGGCGGCAAGTAGATTTGTTGTTGTTGTTGTTGTTGTTGTTGTTTAGAGGGGACTAGACTGCACGGTCATCAGTCCCCTGTTGCAAGCAAAGTCAATGCGGCGTATAGCAAGATGAAAAACGATCATTGAAATACAAAAAATAGAAAGCACAATGGGTACACAATGACAAGGAGGATTGAGGTCACGACACGCAAGGAAGAAAACTCAAAGAGTAAAGAAAATAATTGGACTAAAAGAAAAATAATTGGACTAAAAAGTTACAGCAGAATGTTGTGGCTGGCTGATCGCGAGGATAATAAAGGATGAGCCAGCCACTCTGCACATTCTAAAACATACGAATAAAAGCAGGGTAGACAACACAAAATAAGAAGGGTAAAAGGTTGTGAGAGATGGGTGCCTGAGAGTTCAGGCTAAGGAACCCACCGTTATATCAAATGGTAAAACCCAGCTGCACGGATAAAACGTAAAACACGATCAGCTGTAACAGCGTCGTCACCCAGAATAACAGGAAGCGCAGCTGGCAAGTCAAAGGTCTGTCGTAAGTCAGCTAAAAGGGGACAGTCCACTAGGATGTGGACCACTGTCAATAAAGTGCCACAGCGACACTGTGGAGGGTCCTCCCGTCGAAGTAGATGGCCATGTGTCATCCACGTATGACCAATACGCAGACGACAAAGGACGACTGACTCCTTCCGAGAGGCCCTCAGGGAGGACTTCCACGGAGCTGTAGAACGCTTCACTGCAAGGAGCTTATTTGGGGCAGGTGAGTCAACCCACTCAGTGTTCCAAAGCCCAAGCACCTTCTGCTGGAACTCCAATCGGAGGTCCCTCTCTTGAACGCCAATTTCTAAGTGGCTGGAAGTAATAGCCTGCTTAGCCAGTCGATCTACGCGTTCGTTCCCCGGAATTCCAACGTGTCCAGGGGTCCAAACGAAGGCCACAGTGCGGCCAGACTGGACGAGAAGGTTAATAGAGTCCTGGATGGACCGCACCAGGGGGTGTTTTGGAAAGCACTGGTCAAGAGTTTGCAAGCTGCCCAGGGAGTCGCTGCAGATAACATAAGACTCCCCGGGACAGGCTATAAGGTGCTCAAGTGCTCGACAAATAGCGATCAGCTCTGCAGTGAATATACTACTCCCACAGGGTAAGGCGTGTTGTTCTATGTCCTCATTATGGGTGTAGGCATACCCACAACGGCCATCCACGAGAGACCCGTCTGTGTATGCAACGTCGGCGCCGTGGAAAGAACTCAGTATCGCCTGAAATTGGCGGCGGAGAGTCAACGGTGCAACAGAGGCTTTACACTCGTGGGACAAGTCTAACCGAAGCTGCGGACGTGGTACAGACCAAGGAGGAGCACGGGAAGAGTAGTGAAAAACGGGAGGAATAGGAAGGGATTGAAGAGAGGAGAGAAGGGATCGAACACGGACCGAAATCGGGAGACCCGACCTTGGCCGCCGTCGTGGAAAAGGGAGGTCAACATCCGGAAAGAGAAGCCTGTAATTGGGATGTTGGGGTAAGGCGTGTACATGGGCAGCATAAGAAGCTAGTAAGCGCTGCCGGCGGAAACGCAGGGGTGGAACCCCTACTTCGGCTAGCAGACTTGTCACCGGGCTCGTGCGAAAGGCCCCTGTCGCCAAACGGACACCACTATGGAGGACCGGGTCCAATACCTGCAGTGCTGATGGCGCTGCAGAGTCATACACAATACTCCCGTAGTCCAGGCGCGATTGTATGAGGGCCTTGTATAGCTGGAGAAGAGTTGGGCGTGATGCTCCCCAAGCCGTGTGGCCAAGACAGCGGAGGATATTCAGATGTTTCCAGCATTTCTGTCGCAGCTGACGGAGGTGCGGCTGCCAAGTCAGCCGGGCATCAAAAACCATACCGAGGAAGCGGTGCGTTTCTTCAACACGAAGACGTTCAGTACCTAGGTACAGCTCTGGATCGAAGTGAAGTGCCCGACGACGACAGAAGTGCATTACTCGGGTCTTAGAACCCGAGAAGTGGAAACCGTGGGCTGAGGCCCATGACTCTGCCTTTCTAATGGCTCCCTGCAGCCGCCGTTCAGCGACACCGATTGTGGCGGAGCTGAAATAAAGGCAAAAATCATCCGCAAATAGGGAGGAGGAAACTGATGACCCAACCGCTGCTGCTAGACCATTGATGGCAATCAGGAAGAGGGGAACACTGAGAACAGATCCCTGTGGGACACCATTCTCCTGGATATGAGGAGAGCTGAGACAGGTGCCTACACGAACTTGAAAATAGCGGGTCGATAAAAAGTTCCGTATAAAAATTGGAAGGGAGCCCCTCAGACCCCAACCATGCAGTGTAGCCAGAATATGATGGCGCCAGGTTGTATCGTAAGCCTTACGGAGATCGAAGAAGACCGCAATGAGATGTTCGCGCCTGGTGAAGGCAGTGCGAATAGCCGATTCCAGCGAGACAAGGTTGTCAATGGCGGAACGGCCTTGACGGAATCCCCCTTGTTGTGGAGCAAGAAGTTCGCGGTCTTCAAGGAGCCACATCAGCCGCCGACTCACCATTCGCTCGAGTAGCTTGCAGAGCACATTGGTAAGGCTGATTGGGCGATAACTGTCAGCCACCAATGGATCTGCTCCAGGTTTCAACACCGGGATGACGGTGCTTTCCCGCCACTGTGATGGAAAGACCCCATCTGCCCAGATACGGTTAGACAGGGAGAGGAGTCGGTGTTGAAACTCAGCCGAAAGGTGACGGATGAACTGGCTATGTATCCGATCAGGTCCCGGAGATGTATCGGGGCACGCAGCCAGAGCGGTTTGAAGCTCCCACTCGCTAAACGGAGCGTTGTAAAGTTCCTGGCGGCGTGTGCAGAATGACAACTGCTGCCGCTCGACCCTCTCTTTGAAGGTGCGGAAGTCTGCACTGTATGTTTCAGTTGCAGAGCAACGAGCATAGTGATCTGCCATGCACTCAGCTATGGCTTGTGGGTCAGTGCAGAGATCACCCTGAATGGTGAGCGATGGGATTCCAGGCGGTGGGCGATACCCGAAGAGGCGCCGTACTTGGGTCCAGACCCGAGAAGGGGAGGCGCGAGAGCCGATGGAGGCTACAAACCTCTCCCAGGAATCCTTCTTACTCTGCAGAATCAGTTGCCGAGCCCGTGCACGGAGACGTTTGAAGGCGATGAGGTTCTCTAGAGAAGGGTGTCGCCGGTGTCGCTGGAGCGCACGCCGACGTTCCCGAATGGCCTCAGCGATCTCCTGTGTCCACCAAGGGACCGACTTACGTCTAAGTGACGCGGATGCGGTTGGAACAGTTTTCTCGGCTGCGGAAACTATGGCCTTTGTGACTTGCTGGACAGCCACTTCAATGTCAGCCGAAAGTGGAGTCGTAACCACTGCAGCTGAGGCATATGCCGGCCAGTCAGCCCTATGAAGCGACCAATGAGGCAGCTGGTTTGCGACTTGAGTCTCTGGGAGCGACAGAAAGATGGGAAAATGGTCGCTGCCACAGAGATCATCATGCACAGTCCAATTCAGATGAGGGAGAAGACTCGGGCTACAAATGGACAGGTCGATGGCCGAGTATGTGCCATGAGCTACGCTGAAGTGCGTCGGAGCACCCGTGTTCAGAAGGCAAAGGTTCTGCTGTGTCAGGAGCATCTCCACATCCCTACCACGCGCCGAAGTCTGCAGCCCACCCCACATCGGGTGGTGGGCATTAAAATCCCCCAAAAGGAGAAACGGTGGGGGAAGTTGAGAGATCAAGGCATCAAGGTCAGCACGACAAACAATCTCATCTGGCGGTAGGTAGAGGGAACAGATCGTTAGTTCCTGCCTTGCTCTGATCCTAACAGCCACTGCCTCGAGATTCGTGGTGAGGGGCACAGCTGCACTGGGGACAGTGGCAAGGACATAGAGGCACACACCTCCAGAGACCCTGTCACAGAAAGGACGATTTTTAAAAAAGCCCCGGTAGCCACGTAGGGCAGGGGTCTTATGGGCAGGAAACCGCGTTTCCTGTAACGCTATGCAGAGCAAAGGGAGTTGGCACATTAGCTGTTGCAGCTCAGCCAGGTGGTGGAAAAAACCGCCGCAATTCCACTGGAGAATTTGATGGTGCATGGTGCATGGCCATGATGCGAAGTATAAATAACCCTATTGCATGGGGTCATCTGCTGCCGCCGATTTGGAACATTCAGAATCCAGGATCATGCGTTCTGGAGAGGCAGTAAGTGCAAGATCCTCACGTGATGCGAGGATCTGTACCTCATCGTCCGATGCAGAAGATGAGGTGGCAGGTGGCTGTAGAGCCACCGAAGACTCTTTGGTCTTCTTTTTCCGTCCCTCTCGCTGGCCCTTAGGTTTGCAGGGCCGGGAGGGCTTCTCTATAGTGGCGTCAGTGGTGGAGGAAGAGCAGGAAGCCCTTCTACCAATAGGTTTGGGATCCTTCCGCCTGTGGCTGGGATCCGCTGGATCACTAAGAGAAGCCTCGGAAGGGAGTGCCCCAAGGGACCCCCTCCGAGAGAGGGGAGCCGGAGGAGGCTGCTCCTTCTCCGGCTGGGAGGTGGGGACTGGTGTCCCCGATGTTAGTGGTGGAGTGGCCCCCTCAGGTGGTAGTGGGGGGGCAGTGAGAGGAGTGCCCCCGACCTTGACGGGGGCAGATGAGCTTTGATGGCCCTTTGGGCCCACAGATGGTTGCTGCAAGGTAGAGAAACGAAGAGGTGGTGATGATGCAACAGCAGCAAAAGACGTTGTCAGAGAAACCGGGTGAAGCCGTTCATATTTTTTACGCGCCTCGGTATGTGTCAGTCGATCCAGGGTCTTTATTTCCATTATCTTCCGCTCTTTGCGGAGCACAGTACAGTCTGGAGAACAGGGTGGATGTTGCTGCCCACAGTTTACACAAATAGGTGGAGGAGTGCACGGAGCGTCTGGGTGTGATGGACGCCCGCATTCCCTACATGTGGGGCTGGAATTACATCTGGAGGACATATGTCCGAATTTCCAGCATTTAAAGCAGCGCATAGGGGGAGGAATATAAGGCTTTACATCACACCGGTAGACCATAACCTTGACCTTTTCGGGCAATGTATCGCCGTCAAAGGCCAAGATGAAAGCACCGGTGGCTACCCTATTATCCTTCGAACCCCTATGCACGCGCCGGACGAAGTGGACACCCCGTCGCTCTAGGTTGGCGCGTAGCTCGTCATCCGACTGTAAAAGAAGGTCTCTATGGTAGATAAGCCCCTGGATCATGTTCAGCGATTTGTGGGGTGTTATACTGACCGGAACGTCACCCAGCTTATCGCAAGCAAGTAATGCTTTCGATTGGGCGGATGACGCTGTTTCGATCAGTACCGAACCGCTCCTCATTTTCGACATACCCGAGACTTCACCAAACTTATCTTCAAGGTGTTCAACGAAGAAAAGTGGTTTCGTTGACATGAAGGTTTCCCCATCCATTCTGCTGCAAACGAGATACTTCGGAGAGTAAGACTCATCCCTATCTTTAGCCCGCCGTTCCTCCCAAGGGGTGGCCAGGGAAGGGAACGTTCGGGGATCATACGTCGCTGCATTATAAGCAACTCTTCCTCTCTTAGAGACGGCGTTTTTGCGACAGCCCACGCTATTTATTGCTCGTTTCATGTCTGTCCCACGAGCAGCTAGGGAACTAAAGGTCCACCCAGGCAGAGCCCCGCTTGCCTGGGTAAGCCTTGTACAACTGAGGTGCGGCAGGTTCCTCAGAGGTTGCTCGCTAGCGGCTGTTCAACCTCAACAGCCATGCATCTCCTCGGCACGTAGCACACCTTGAGATTGAGGGGTTTTTATAGAGGTTTGTACCGTCCTCGCGACCCGGGCGATTAAGCCAAGATCCCCGGGCTCTGAAACGTACAACGTTCCACCGTCGCGCCGAACGATGGTCGTTGAAGCACGCACAGAGCTTACGGTGTAGCGGACTGTTGGCGCGACACAGCCCACAGCTCAGGACCCCGGGTTCGCCAAGCCCGTACCCAGCAAATTAATCGGCAAGTAGGTACTGCACACGGTAAACTCCTGTGTGGTCCTCACCCTGACAGCCACTGCTTCTAATTGTTTAGCCTCTTTTTTTAAGGGTGCGGGGGGGGGGGGGGCTGAAACTGTAATCGTGATGGATGTTTACGTATCTTAGTCTTTGACCTACCATATGTTGCAAGCACAATATCGGTATTTTTAACTTCTCTAGTCATTTGCTGAAAATATATCATAATGCTGTAAAGCTTCAAAACATTTAATGGCTGGTTTCGGCCTCATTGGACGAATTAAATATCTGCATCCTAAATGTGACGATGGAATCTATCAGGAGATAGAACCGCATATTAACCGAATTGCACGACTCCCCTCTAGAAGCCCTTATGAGACGAGCGCAATTTCGCGTCGCTTATCGCTACACAGTTCTTCCTAGTACAGCTAAGAACTGGCAACATCGTTGCTTATATTTGGCAACACTGTGGAAGTGCACTTACTTCCGCAAGTGGTACTGAATTGCCTCACTAAGTTCACTTGACATTCCTCTTCTACTTTCATGACTCATGCTGTATAATGCCCACGAGATATGAGAGACAGAAATTTAATTTTTACACTCAAGGAATTCAGTTATTCGTGTAGGTGTTTTTCAGGTTATCTTTCGCAGTGCGTTAGAGGCTCAGTATTCAATTTGTGATAGACGAGGGCACGATACCACAGCGTGTGGTTGGCTGTGTGGTTCTGCTTGTGTCTTGTGATGCAACCCTGGTGTGAGTCTGTGGTTCTAATCCTGGTTGGAGAAAATGCGTTTGGGGGTGGAATTTCATTTTACTTTATACGCTGCAGATTGCAAGAAGAAGCTCTTTAACGGAATTAGAAGAAAAGTTTTATACAATAAGTCTTTCAGAAAGGTTGACTCCTAATTATGGAAATGGTATTAGATGGGTTGTCTGCTCCGTTCACATCGTGTCTGAAATACACATCACATTCTTTATTGTGGACCACCGAGGCAGTGCTGTGTAGCGCCGCCACCGCTGCTGCCGGCGAGTGGGCCGCGGAGAGCTCTGCCAAGTGCTGCGTTCAGAGGCAGCAATGTTGTTATGCCCAAATGTTGTTACCAGTGTATCAAAAAATGAAACACGGTACGCATATGCTCCCCTTACACATGTGACATCAGCTTGCACGAGGGATGTGAATTAAAAATTTTTGTCAACAGTCCATTTCGATCGCAAAGACTCGCACACAAGTCAGGCACTTTAGCGCAAGACCACGGATGTAGCTGATCGCGACCTCTTCTAACTGAACACAAGAAGTACTGTATGACCTGCCACAGTCTACAGTGTTGCCAGATTGTGCAGATAGCCGGACTTAGAGCGAATCAGCGCGGCCACGTTTATTGTCCCATGTCGCGATCGGCTCGGACTTAGGCTCAGCGGCGGCCGGCCGGCGGCCAGGTTTTTTGTCAAAGAGTGTACATTCTGTCAATGATTTGTACAACGAGTTAAATTCTAGAGCTCCTTTTGACCGTGGAACCTCTCTACGTAGTGGATTCGTTCTTGTATCTTCCACGCCAAGAGAACACCCTAAGAAGATTTCGAGATGTTTTGCCGTGACACGCGTTTTGGTTGTTGTTGTTGTTGTTGTTGTTGTTGGTTTGTGAGGGGACTAAACAGCTTGGTCATCAGTCCCCTGTTACTAACTGAGAGTCCACTGTCAATAACGAATAGTAAAACAAAGCTCTAAAACTGGTCACGCACATAAGGGAGAGGTAGACAATGGACTAACCACTGATAACGTAAAATGAAGACACACAGAATTGTTAAAAGAAAGTCAGGAATAAAGTTAGCTAGTGGAGTACCTTGGCTGGCTGATCACAAACAAAAAATAGGATGAGCCAGCCATACTGCATACACTAAGAACCCCTAACGGTGTGAAAAGGTAAGAAGGGGATTGGTGGTGGCCTAAGATGTCAGGCCACAGCACCTACCGTTAGATCGAGTCATAAAAACCAACAGCGCGGATAAAACTTAAAACCTTGTTAGCCATAGAAGCGTCGTCACCTAAAACTAAGGGTAGTACGTCTGGAAGATTAAAATAATGCCGCAGGTTGGCTAAAAGCGGACAGTCCAACAAAAGATGGGCCACTGTCAACACAGTGCCACATCGACACACGGGTGAAGCAACGCGCCGAAGGAGATACCCGTCGGTGAGCCACGTATGTCCAATCCAGAGGCGACAGAGGACAACCGACTCTCGGCGGTTCGGCCGCAGTGAAGATTTCCACAAAGCTGTGGAGAGCTTCACTGCCCGAAGCTTATTCGGTGCAGTCGCCATAGCCCACTCGGTACTCCAAGCTTCGCGTACCTTCCGGTGCAACACCAGTTTAAAATCCTGTTCCGTGACACCAATACTGAGAAGTGGTCCCATAGTGGCCTGCTTGGCCAATCGATCAACATCTTCATTCCCTGATATGCCAACATGGCCCGTGGTCCACACAAAGACCACAGAACGGCCTGATTGGCATAGGGAGTGAACAGTATCCTGGATCGACCGCACTATTGGGTGCCGAGAGAAACACTGTTCGATCGCTTGTAAGCCACTCAGAGAGTCAGTACAGATGACGAATGACCCCCTGGGGCAGGCTTTGAGATGTTCTAGAGCTCTGAGAATAGCGACCAGCTCGGCGGAGAAGACGCTACTCTCACAGGGCAGAGAATGCTGTTCTACGTGGTTGTGATGTAGAAACGCATATCCAGCACGGCCATCTACTACGGAACCATCTGTGTAAATGGCGTCTGTGGCACGGAACGGTTCGAGCATTTGCAGAAACTGGTGGCGGAAATGTACAGTAGAAACAGAGGCCTTCGACGCATGGGACAGGTCCAGACGGAGCTGCAAACGAGGAATGGACCAAAGAGGGGAGTGAAAGTAATAGTGGAAAGTGGTAGGATGGGATAGGATGTGAGAGACGAAAGATGGATATGAACCCGGACCGAGATCGGGTAACCCGACCTGGGTCGCTGTGGAGGGATAGGTGGTGCAGCATCTGGAAAAAGGAGCTGGCGGTTCGGGTGGAAGGGCGAGGCCTGAACACGAGCAACATAAGATGTTAGCAGGTGTTGCCTACGGAACCGCAGTGGGAGGACTCCAGCTTCCACAAGGAGGCTTGTCACAGGGCTTGTCCGAAAAGCCCCTGTCGCCAAACGGATACCACTGTGTAAAATTGGGTCCAACGCCTGCAGTGCTGATGGCGCAGCCGAATCGTAGACTTTGCAGCCATAGTCTAGGAGCGACTGAATGAGGGCCTTGTAAAGTTGTAAGAGCGTTGGGCGTGAGGCTCCCCAAACAGTGTGGCTGAGACAACGTAGGATGTTGAGGTGTCGCCAGCACTTTCGTTTCAGCTGGTGAAGGTGTTGCACCCAGGTGAGACGATTGTCGAACAACATGCCTAGAAATGTGTGTGTTTCTACGACACGTAGCAGGTCTCCAGCTAGATAGAGTTCGGGTTCCGGATGTACTGCCCGATGTCGGCAGAAATGCATCAAACGGGTCTTCGACGCAGAGAACTGAAAACCGTGGGCAAACGCCCAAGACTGCGCCTATCGAATGGCTATTTGCAACCGACGTTCAGCAACACTGATGCTGGTGGAGCTAAAATACATGCAGAAGTCATCGGCATACAAGGAAGTGGATACCGATGACCCCACAGCCGCCGCCAGGCCGTTGATAGCGACTAAAAATAAAGGGACACTGAGAACGGAACCCTGTGGGACTCCGTTCTCTTGACAATGAGGTGAGCTAAAACAAGAACCAACACGAACTTTAAAAGAACGCAACGCCAGGAAATTCTGAATAAAGATGGGAAGCGGACCCCGTAAACGGATAGCCGATTCCAGTGACACAAGATTGTCAACAGCAGAGTGACCGTGACGGAACCCACCCTGTTGTGGCACGAGAAGTTTCCGGTCCTCGAGGATCCACATGAGCCTCCGACTCACAAACCGTCCGAGGAGCTTGCATGGAACGTTGGTGAGGCTGATCGGGCGGTAGCTGTCTGCCACCTGCGGATCTGCCCCAGGCAAAATCACCGGGATGATAATGCTTTCCCGCCACGAGGACGGAAAAACACCCTCCAGCCATATCCGATTAAGCAGGGCGAGAAGTTGGCTCTTGGCATCCATTGATAGGTGTCGGAGGAACTGACCGTGAATGCGATCGGGTCCAGGGGAGGTATCGGGGCATTCAGTAAGGGCACCTTCAAACTCCCACTCAGTGAATGGGTCGTTGTATGATTCCCGACGTCGCGTTCGAAATGAAAGCAGATGTCTCTCTGCTCGCCCTTTAAGGGTGCGAAAGTCTGCGCCATAAGCAGCAGTCTCTGAGGTGTGTGAAAAATGATCTGCCAGGTGCTCAGCGACGGCGACAGGGTCAGTACAGAGCGTACCCTGAATGCTGAGACACGGAATTCCCGCCGGTGGGCGGTGCCCAAAGAGGCATCGAACCTGTGACCACACCTTGGAAGGAGAAGCGCGGGAACCAATGGACGCGACATACTTCTCCCACGAGGCTCTCTTACTATCTTTTATCAGTCGCCGGACCCGTGCCCGGAGACGCTTGAAGGCTAGAAGATGGTCGACAGACGGGTGACGTCGGTGGCACTATAGCGCTCGCCGACGTTCCCGGATGGCCTCAGAAATCTCCGGTGTCCACCAGGACACCGACGGACGATGGAGCGAACCGGATGTGGTGGGAACAGAGTTTTCGGCTGCAGAAAGGATGGCGTCTGTGACCTGCTGAACGGCGGCATCAACATCTGCTGGAAGCGGAGAGAAAATCACAGCAGCTGAAGAATAAGCTGGCCAGTCAGCTCTACGGAGGGACCAGCGAGGCGGACAGTCGGCAGGCGAACACTGTGGGAGCGACAGGAAGATCGGAAAGTGGTCGCTACCACACAGGTCGTCATGGACCCTCCAGGTGAGATGTGGAAGAAGGCCAGGGCTGCAGACAGACAAGTCTATTGCCGAAAAAGTACCATGCGCTGTACTAAAGTGGGTGGGAGCACCGGTGTTTAAAAGACAGAGATTCTGCTCTGATAGGAGAGACTCAATATCCCTACCCCGGGCCGAGGTCTGTGCGCCACCCCACAGATGGTGGTGGGCGTTGAAGTCCCCTAAAAGAAGAAAGGGTGGGGGAAGTTGGGCAACCAAGGCGGCGAGGTCGACGGGAGAGATGGCATCATCTGGTGGAAGCTAAAGAGAGCAGATAGTAAAATCCTGTAAGAACCGGAGCCGTACAGCGACTGCCTCTAGAGGTGTATGTCGAGGCACTGCAGCACTGGGGACAGAAGTGTGGACATAAACACAGACGCCACGGAAACTCTGTTGTAGACGTTTCGGTTCTTAAAGTAGCCCCGATAGCCTAGGAGGGCTGGGGTCCTCTCGATGCGAAACCACGTTTCCTGCAAGGCAAGACAGATGGCAGGGAAGCGGCAGAGTAATTGCCGCAGTTCAGGCAGGTGGCGAAATAAACCGCCGCAATTCCACTGCAAGATGCTGTTTGCAGTCTGCTGAACAGCCATAATTCAAGTTGGTAAATGGTCATTCAGCAGGAGCACCTGCTGCCAACTCCGCAGACTCTGCAGGATCCAGAACCATCGGTTCAGGCGATCCAAGTATGGCGAGATCCTCAGGTGATGCGAGGATCTCCACCTCGCCTTCAGAGGCCGAAGAGGTGACGGAGCGTTCCTTCCGAGGCACCGAAGATGTCCCCTTTGTGTCCTTTTTCTTCGGCTTCTTTTTGCCCTCTCGCTGGCCCTTTGGTGTTAAGGGCTGGGAGGGCTTCCCAGAAGTGGCATCAGTGACCGTCGAAGAGCCAGAAGCCCTTCGACCAGCAGGTTTTCGATCCTTCAGCCAAAGGCTGGGATCCCCTGGCGCACCCTGGGACTCCCCAGAAGGGAGCGTCCCGAAGGACCCCTTCCGAGGGAGAGGTGCCGGAGGAAGCTGTTGATTCTCCGGCTGGGGGTTGGGGACTGGTGTCCCCGATGGTTGTGGGCTAATTGCCCCCACAACAAGTGCTGCAGCAGCAGATGGAACATCGCCCCCACCTAACGAGGGGGCAGTGGTAGTTTTGCGGCCCCTAGGGCCCACAGGAGGAAGCGATACCTTGGTAGATGTCGTACCCGTAGTACGCGGGGACAACGTTACTACAGCATAAGAGGTGGTCATGTTTACCGGATGGAGCCGCTCATATTTCTTTCTCGCCTCATTGTATGACAGTCGGTCCAAGGTCTTAATCTCCATTATTTTTCGTTCTTTGTGGAGAACTTTACAGTCTGGAGAGGACGGTGGATGCAGCTGGTTGCAGTTCACACAGACGGGAGGTGGGGTGCAGGAAGTGTCCGGATGAGATGGACGTCCACATTCCCTGCACACAGGGCTAGAAGTGCACCGGGAGGACATATGCCTGAACTTCCAGCACCTGAAGCACCTCATAGGGGGCGGGACGTACGGTGTAACGTCGCACCGGTAGATCATTACCTTGACCTTCTCAGGCAGTGTATCGCCTTTGAAGGCCAGGATGAATGCACCGGTGGCAACCTTGTTATCTCTTGGTCCCCTATAGACACGTCTGACAAAGTGAACACCTCTGGGCTCCAGGTTGGTATGTAGCTCGTCATCAGACTGCGACAGCAAGTCTCGATGGTAGATACGGCCTTGGACCATATTGAGGGTCTTGTGGGGTGTGACACTGACAGGTATATCACCCAGCTTGTCACAGGCCAATAATGCCCTGGACTGGGCTGGGGATACCGTCTGTATCAGAACAGCCCCACTTCTCATTTTCCTCGAGATGTTCAACGAAGAACTGCGGTTTGGTGGACAAGAAAGAGTCTCCATCAGTCCGGGAAAAAACAAGGTATTGCGGCGAAGATGGATCGGAACTGTGTAAGGCTTTGCGCTCTTCCCATGGCGTAGCCAGAGAAGGGAACGTCTTAGGGTCATATACCGTTGCATCAAAATCGGACTTTCCTCGCTTAGAAACGGCGTTTTTGCGACCGCCCACGCTGTTTATTGCTCGTTTCATTTCCGTCCCACGAGCAGCTAGGGAAAAGAGGTCCATCCAGACAGAGCCCCGCTTGCCTGGGTAAGCCTTATACAACTGAGGTGCGGCAGGTTCCTCAGAGGTTGCTCGCTAGCGCCTGTTCAACCTCAACAGCCATGCATCTCCTCGGCACGTAGCACACCTTGAGATTGAGGTTTTTTTTTTATAGAGGTTTGTACCATCCTCACGACCCGGGCGATTAAGCCAAGATCCCTGGGCTCTGAAACGTACAACGTTCCACCGTCGCGCCGAACGATGGTCGTTGAGGCACGCACAGAGCTTACGGTGTTGCGGACTGTTGGCGCGACACAGCCCACAGCTCAGGACCCCGGGTTCGCCAAGCCCGTACCCAGCAAATTAATGCTGAGCCCCTGAGGGGACGCGGTTTGGTGATAGCAATGATTTGATGTCATTTCAACAGGGTTTATTATCCCCACCAAGTCACTTCTTGGATTTTTTGCAGAAATAATTTAACATCTCTACTAAACGAAGACTGCTTTTTTTTATAATTCGAGGTCTTGGTGCTTTCTGTAACAACACTAGTGGCTAGTGCAGTCAAGCACAGTATTCGGCTTCTTGTTTTAATAGGAAATGCAGACGACGTTGCGTTATCAAGCAAAGCCTCAGCTGCTGACGAGGGAATCAGTACAGTTGCTGCCAACACCGAAATGTACAATGACGAATTCATGAATTTCATCACCATTGAACTCTGTATTGATGTGACAGAAGAAGACCAAGTGTAGAAGTAGGTGTGAAATTGAACATTTTATTGAAGGAGAGGAATAATTCCTAAGAACAGACGACGAACCAAAGAAACAAACTGATACAGAAGATTGCAACAAATTATGTATTGTGGGCATCCGCAGCTGTACACTTGAGTCATAATGATGGAAACTGCTTCAGCTGTATGGTGTTCTTTATGAACCAACGCGTTCAGTGGCTTAGAGCCACATCATCAGGGTTATAAGTTATTTCATATTTTTCTTTATCTGGTCCGGTGGCGTTACGCTGGGGCCGACCGTCGTAAACTGTCCGCAGAGAGAGAAAACTATGAAATAATTTATAACCCTGATGATGCGGCTCTAAGCCACGAAACTAGTTTGTTAATAAGAGAACGCCAAACAGCTGAAGCGGTTTCCATCATTATGATACAGAAGATGTTTCGTCGGAATGGCAGGTTATCTTGCATGCAAGTATCGAGCCATTGATAAATCCTTGTGATCCAGAACTGAAATGTGCTCAGTTCCTGGAACAAGTACTGATTCTTGGACATCTGCTGTTTCTCGAGGAGCTTTTTTAAATCCAACATACTGGGTGAAGATAGCAAAACAGTTGGAAGTTATACATGTTTTTGTTTTCATGGGAATACCATTTCTAAGTGTAGGCCTAAAAAGTAGTTAAAACTCTGACGTCGATCATTAAAGAAAGTTTCCTTTGGTGCACGAAGACATAATTTGCTTGTGAGTTGTATGCAAGAATGAGAGCATTTATTTGCATTAGGTCTTTGAATAAAGAAAACAGCCGCATGCATGGAAGAAGAATGCTGCAAAGAAGAATTTGACGTGGTCAGTATTTCGGCCGCGTAAAAATTGAGGATTCGGTTCCCTTTACTCACAGTACGCGAATCATAAACATACACTTAAAAATAATTGCATCTAGTGTGGAATTATCTAATAGGCTATATAAAAAATATTGTATGTTTGTTCGTATTGAGTACGAATATGTGGTCCACACTACAGCTACATACACCACCAGAGTTTTTTCTTAAAAGTTGGATTAAAAAAAGTGTAAAATACGTGCTTTAAAAAAGTGTAAGTGCTTTAGTATTGGCGTATTATTTTTTGTCGTCACGCTTAATAACAACATGTCAATTTTATGTAACGACATCTTTTATTAGGGCTGACAGCTATTATTATATACAGTAGAGTGTCTATAATCCGGCCCTTCTCCAGTCCGACACGTCCAGAAGTCCGACAGGACAGCAAACGCGGTGACAGGAAAGTGATAAAAACCGGTCAGTTCCCACTAATTGAAGACGCTTTGTACACACGGTCTCTTCAGGAACGTAGTAAACACACTCCAATTTCAGGAGAACTTATCAAAGTAAAAGCAAAATTTTTCTATAAAGAAATTATGAAAAAAGACGATTTCCGCGCAAGTTCCGGATGGCTTGGTAAGTTTAAAAACAGAGACCTGTACAAACAAAACTTCAAGAAAACTTTAGAAGAGTTAGATCTTCGTCCTGATCAGGTTTATAACACGGACGAAAGAACACTGTCCTGGACACTTTTTCCCAACAAACAATTCGTCCACAAAGCAGAGGCAATTGCTCTTTTTGTTTTAGGGCGCACAACTTCTCAGGTCATTAGCGCCCAGATCAGAACAGAGCTTCACTGGATCTCGAAAAAACTGGTAACTACCTGATAGAGAATCAAAAGAAGGTTAAAGACAAAGATAAAAACAATTAAAAGGGTTAAATATCTATTGATAGATTGGCCATGTTGATAAAACGCAAAACTCGAGCAGCTGCTCGTGTGTCATCAGCTAAAAGTTCCTCCAGAGTAGACGGAAAGTGAAGGGCTACACGGAGATAATTAAAATTAACAAAAGACAGTAAAACACGTCGCACCGTCAGCAATTCACCGCAGGAGCACAGCAGCGCAGGGTCGGCGGTTAGCAAATGACGGTGGCTGAAACAGCAGTGACTGACCCGCAACCGGGCCAGGATGACCTCCTCTCGCCGAGAGGGGCGTGAGGATGTCCTCCAAGCGGTCGGGATCGGTTTTACGGTTCTCTATTTATTGTCGTGGAGTGAGAACCACGCACTGTGCCACGACGACACAATCTGGCGAAGAGCCGGTTGAACGTCGTCTGATGGGACGCAAAAAGTAGCCATGCGAGGCAAAAGAGCTGCTGCCTTGACTGCTATGTCGGCGGTCTCATTCCCGGGCACACCCACGTGGCCAGGGACCCACAGAAAAGAAACTTGACAGCTTTTATCTGCTAGCTACTGGAGGGAGCGTTGGATCCGATACACGAGAGGATGGGTCGAGAAAGACTCCTTAAGACTCTGCAGGGCACTAAGGGAGTCCGAACATATGGCATAGAAAGGTTCGCGGTGGCGGCAGGTATACAAGACGGCCTGGTGGAGGGCAAAAAGCTCAGCCGTGAAATTCGAGCACCGGTCAGGGAGCTTGTACTGGAAACGGTTGTCCCCGATGACGAAGACAGATCCGACACCGTCAGTGCTCTTGGAACCGTCAGTGTAGATAAATATGGCATTATCAAACCGCGAAAGGAGTTCGACAAGTCTCGAGCGGTATACCAAATCCGGAGTGTTCTCCTTGGGGGGCGAACTAAGTTCAATGTGAGTGTGAACCTGGGCCTGATGCCACAGTCGCAATGGGCTTTCGCTAAACCGAAAGGTGGAAGGAAGGGTAAAATCGAGCTGCTGAAGCAGGCGGCGAAACCGAACTCCAGGTGGAAGCAAGGCTATCGCAGACAACCTATATTGGCGATCAAGTGACTCTTCAAAAATAATAGGTAAGATGGATGGTTGGGCATCGACCACAGGCGGCATGCGTACCGACACAATAGTATGTCACGGCGAGAGGTCAAGGGTAATACAGCAGTCTCGGCATACAGACTGTCTACAGGGCTGGTATAAAAAGCACCGGTCGATAGGCGTAATCCGCGATGGTGAATGGAGTTGAGACGGCGGAGAATGGGTGGCCGTGCAGAGGAGTATACAAAGCTTCCATAGTCGAGCTTCGACTGAACAATGGCCTGGTGAAGGTGAAGCAGTACGGTACGATCCGCTCTCCATGATGTGCCACTGAGGACACGAAGAACATTAAAGGATCTGGCACAACTACCTAGCCAGGTAGGATACGTGTGGGGACCAGAAAAGTTTACGAGCCAACATTAGTCCCACGAATTTTGTTGTCACCACAAATTGTAGAGCAACGGGGCCGAGACGTAGGGATGGTGGAGGAAATTCCTTGTATCTTTACAAGTTTACACACACACACACACACACACACACACACACATACACCGTTTTCTCAGTGGAGAAGCCGAAGCCAAATGAGGTAACTTTAATTATAACCATTATTTGCATATAATGGAGCTATGTCAAATTATCTGTGATATAATATTTCATTTGTTATGATGTCATTAATTTTGGTATCTAATAAGAGCCATATACTCACCTGAAACTAAAGCTCAGACAGTACTACTGCATTGTTTAAACAGAATTGTGGTCTAATTGATATCAAACAAAGCTTTGAACTTGAGATCCAAATTTGTGATGTGACTGATGCTTTTTCGCCACTCACTGTCAAGATTACGGTTTGGCCAAAGCAGCTGGAGATGACTGTCATGTGTGCATGAGGTGTGCCTGAGTTTATTGTGTGATTCTTGTAGGTTTTCTCCCACTGATGAAGGCTGTGGCGAAAAATTAAAATATCTGGGAGAACGGCAGTGTGCACGGCCATTACCATCCTTTTCTCGAAGCAGTAGATGCACTTTTGACCCTCTTGTATCTCCATTGTGGATACAGTTAGAAGCCTGAATTTCGGTTTCCAAGAGTATCTACTATAACTAGCTATATTTTCAAATTACACTATTCTACACCTTATAGTTTTCAAAATATTAGCAGTAAAAAAGTCACTAATTCTGTCACTCACAAACTCACCGATCATCAAAATTATAAGGTACTTCTAGCAGACACAAAAACCTCAAATTTTGTAGTTCGATATTGTTTACTATGTAATGGAGGGAAAAATTCAAACATCCTGTAAATATTAATTCCGTTCACAAACACTTTCTGCTTATCAACAAGTAATAAAATTCTTTGAGACAACGTTATGTCTAATACCTTTGGTATTACAAGACAATGTGAGGCATTGAATTAAAATTTATTGTGGCCAGGATTCGAACCTGGGATCTCCTACTTACTAAGTAGACCACTCAGCTAACACTGCGTTATAGCTAAAGCAACTACACGGACTGTTTTAAAGTATATGGTGTGGAGGAAAATGTGCTTTAATTCTGCCTCATGTTCCCTGTAAAATGTATGTCAAATTGCCAGGGCTCTCCTACATTGAGGGGAGGGGACGGGAGTGGAGGGGGGATATAAAGGTTACGTCACAGTGGTGTGGATGGGTTAGATGAGAATAACGAGAGGCAGCTAAGGAATGCAGTGGGTAGGCAGGTGAGGGGAGAAAATAAAATAAAGTAAAATGAATATATATGCAAAATGCGTGCACACTGCAAGTACACAAGATCGCATACAAGGGCGCGCGCGCGCACTCACACACACACACACACACACACGATTGCACATTCACACAAGACTCAAAATTGGTGAGGTGTGGGATATAGAGGTAGGAACTGTAAGGTATGGAGAGAGAAGAAAAAATAAATAAATAAATATTAGGAAGTTATCATAGGTTGAGGCTGGTTGATTTCGAGATCGGAGAATGGGTTGTAGGGACAACTCCCATCTGTGCAGTTCAGAAAAGCTGGTGGTGGATGGGAGGATCCAGATGGCCCGGGTTGTGAAGCAGCCATTGAAATCAAGCATGTGCTCCGCTGCAGGCTCTGCCACAGGGTGGTCCACCTTGTTTTTGTCTTGTGTACTCCCCTCCTCCTCACACACAGTCTAACTTGTGTTGCTGGAGTGGCCAGATATGATAGGTGTGTGTGTGTGTGTGTGTGTGTGTGTGTGCGTGCGCTGATTGCGTGAATGTATGTGTTACTTTTGCTGATGAAGACCATGGCAAAAAACTCAAGTTGTGCGATTCTATCTATTTTTGTCTGTCAGCAGCTCAGTGAGCCTCTTTACGGTGAATTGTTACCTATCCTCCATTATTGATATTGTGAACGGATTTTCCATTGTTAAAATGGTCTAAGAGTTGTATTATTGTGGATCAATTTTGGCGTCATGTTAAAGATTCTTTATCCAAGAATATTGGATAAATGTGCTGAGGAGATTAATGCAATATTAGTGTGAGTGCAAGCATGTTGAAGAGTCTTTATCGAAGAAGAAAATTAGTGCAATATCGGTGTTAGTGTGAGAGCCAACGTGCTGTCAATATGAATGCTGAAAGTTGTTGCCTCAAAGCCTCTCACAAAAATTTAAAAAAAGGGATAGGAAGAGGTTGATGTTGTTGTTGGGTTTTTGAAGGGACTAAACAACGAGGGTTATCAGTCCCTTTTTCCAGTCAAAGAGATAAAACATTTTGTTAAGCGATCCGAAGTGAATGCATTAACAAGTCAAAGTTTAAAACGTACAGACTAATAAAAAGAAAGGATACGATTAAAAACGAAGAAGGGATAAAATAGCTGAAACAGTACAAGAGTATTTTTGCTGGGTGGTCACAAGGATATAAGGAACACACCCAGCCACTCTGGAACACGTTAAAACCACCTACCTAACAGATCTAAGCAGGTGGAGGACAGAGCAATGACAAACACAAACGTTAAATGGACGTGTAAAATCCACACTCACGCATAAAATTTAAAATAGAGTCAACCGTTGAGGTATTGTCAGCTAATGCTAGCTGCAAAGTGTCAGGAACATTAAAACAGCGCCGTTCTGCGGCTAAATTGCGACATTCAATTATGACGTGGGCGACCGTCAAAGGCGCACCACATCGACACTGAGGAGGGTTCTTGCGACGCAGGAGGTGACCATGCGTAAGCCAGGTATGGCCTATACGGAGTCGACAAAGGACAACCGACTCCCTGCGAGAAGCCCTCAGGGACGTCTTCCATGCAGCAGTAGACGGCTTGACAGCACGGAGCTTATTGGGTTCGGTCGAGTCTGCCCATACAGATTTCCAAACCCTTAAGACCTTGCGGGTCAACTGGGTTTGGAGGTCGCAAACTGGGAGGCCAATATCCAGGGACCGCGAAGTGGTGGCCTGCTTGGCCAGCTGGTCCACACGTTCATTGCCCGGTATACCTACATGCCCTGGCGTCCAGACAAAAACGACAGAACGCCCTGACTCGCCAAGGGCGAATACCGCATCTTGAATGGCTCGCACCACAGTGTGTTTCGGTAGAAACTGGTCGAGGGCCTGTAAGCCACTCAGGGAGTCGCTACAGATGACGAACGACCCCCTGGGGCGAGCTCTGAGGTGTTCAAGAGCTCTCAAAATACCGACCAGTTCTGCAGTGAAGATGCTGCTTCCACAAGGCAATGACCGCTGTTCGATGTGGTCACCATAGATAAAGGCATATCCAGCATGGCCATCGACCAAAGAACCGTCCGTGTATATGATGTTTGCTCCGTGAAACGAATCAAGCAGTGCATGGAACCGGCGACGGAGAAGCAGTGGTGAAATCGAGGCTTTTGAATCCCGGGACAAGTCCAGCCGAATCTCCAGGCGAGGAATTTTCCAGGGGGGGGGGGATACGGAGGGAGTAATGGTAAGGTGGAGGAAGGGGTAAGGAATTAAGTGAGGAGAGAAGGGAACGGACGCGGACCGCAATCGGGAGACCCGACCTGGGCCGACGTCGTGGGGAAGGGAGTGTAGAAAGTGGGAAGAGAAGCCTGTGATTCGGATGACGGGGTGAAGCATGAACCCGGGCAATATAACTCACCAACAACCGTTGCCGGCGATACCGCAAAGGGGGAACACCAGCTTCAGCTAGAAGGCTCGTTACGGGACTGGTGCGAAAAGCCCCTGTTGCGAGCCACACACCTGTGTGGTGAAGAGGGTCTAGGACCCGCAAGGCAGAAGGGGCTGCTGAGTCGGACACCACCCTCCCGTAATCAAGCTGCGACAGAATAAGTGACTTGTAGAGCTGAAGAAGGGTGGAACGTGCTGCTCCCCAACTAGTATGGCTGAGGCATCTAAGAATATTTAAATGCCGCCAACACTTCTGTCTCAGCTGACGCAGGTGTGGCACCCAAGTCAGCCGGGCATCGAAGACCATGCCCAGGAAGCGATGTGTTTCCTCGACCTGAAGTAGTTCACCACCCAAGTAGAGCTCCGGGTCAGGGTGAACTACCTGACGGCGACAGAAGTGCATCACGCGGGTTTTCTGCGCGAAGAACTGAAATCCGTGAGTAGAGGCCCATGAGTGGGCCTTTCGGATGGCACCCTGCAGCCGTCGTTCAGCTACGCCGATGCTAACGGAGCTGAAATACAGGCAGAAGTCATTGGCGAACAGGGAGCAACTGACCGATGACCCCACAGCCACAGCAAGACCGTTAATTGCCACTAAAAACAACGGGACACTGAGGACGGAGCCCTGTGGGACACCGTTCTCTTGAATACGGGGGAGCTAAAAGATGCCCCAACCCTAACCCGGAACGAATGGTGGGAGAGGAAATTGCGAATAAAAATAGGAAGGGCACCCCGTAAGCCCCAGTCATGAAGAGTTGTTAAAATATGGTTGCACCAGGTGGTGTCATACGCCTTTCGAAGGTCGAAAAATACAGCAATTAAATGCTAACGCCTAGTGAAGGCAGTGCGAATGGCCGACTCCAGTGACACGAGGTTGTCAATGGTAGAACGGCCCTGGCGAAAGCCCCCCTGTTGCGGAGCAAGGAGTCCACGCTCTTCTAGGATCCACATAAGCCGCCGACTCACCATACGTTCGAAGAGCTTGCAGAAAACGTTGGTGAGGCTGATTGGACGGTAATTGTCAGCCACCAGGGGGTCTGCACCAGGTTTCAGCACCGGGATGATAGTGCTTTCGCGCCACTGCGACGGGAAAGTGCCCTCTGCCCATAGATGGTTAAACAGGGCGAGAATGCGGCGTTGAAACTCTGGCGAAAGGTGTCGGAGGAATTGGCCGTGAATCCTATCAGGTCCTGGAGTTGTATCAGGACACGCAGCAAGGGCAGTTCGGAACTCCCACTCGCTAAACGGGTCGTTGTATGTTTCCCGACGACGAGTGCGGAAGGACAACATTTTCCGCTCGGCCCGCTCTTTGAGGGAGCGAAAGTCGGCACTGTACGCGGCAGTCGCAGAGCATCGTGCGTAGTGGTCTGCCATATGCTCGGCGATAGCTGTCGGGAGCGTGCAGAGCACACCCTGGATGGTGAGGGATGGGATTCCTGTCGGCGGGCGGTATCCAAAGACATGTCGAACTTGCGTCCATACCTGAGTCAGGGAGGTGCGGGAGCCGATACTGGCTACATACTGGTCCCAGGAATCCTGCTTGCTCTGCTGTACGAGGCGTCGAGCACGCGCACGGAGCCGTTTAAAGGCCACCAAATTCTCCACGGATGGGTGGCGTCGATGGCGCTGGAGCGCTCTCCGACGTTCCCGGATAGCCTCAGCAATCTCCGGTGTCCACCAAGGCACGGACCGACGCCTAGTGGAACCTGTGGTTTGTGGAACTGCCGCCTCAGCGGCCATGACAATACTATTAGTCACCTGCTGGACTGCGTTGTCAATGTCATCTGGCAGTTGTGTAGCAATGACAGCGGTTGAAGCATACACAGTCCAATCAGCCCTACGGAGGCACCAACGGGGTGCCACAGGGCTCCGTCCTCAGCGTTCCATTGTTTTTAGTGGCGATAAACGGTCTCGCTGCGGCCGTGGGGTCATCAGTCAGTTGCTCCCTGTTCGCCGATGACTTCTGCCTGTATTTCAGCTCCGTTAGCATCGGCGTAGCTGAACGGCGTCTGCAGGGTGCCATCCGAAACACCCACTCATGGGCCTCTTCTCACGGATTTCAGTTCTCCGCACGTAAAACCCGCGTGATGCAATTCTGTCGCCATCAGGTAGTTCACCCTGACCCAGAGCTCTACCTGGGTGGTGAACTACTTCAGGTTGAGGAAACACATCGCTTCCTGGGCATGGTCTTCGATGCCCGGCTGACATGGGTGCCACACCTACGTCAGCTGGGTGCCACACCTACGTCAGCTGAGACAGAAGTGTTGGTGGCATTTAAATGTCCTACGATGCCTCAGTCATACTAGTTGGGGAGCAGCACGTTCCACCCTTCTTCAGCTCTACAAGTCTCTTATTCTGTCGCGGCTTGATTACGGAAGCCTGGTGTATGACTCTGCAGCCCCTTCTGCCTTGCGGGTCCTAGACCCCGTTCACCACACAGGCGTGCGGCTCGCAACAGGGGCTTTTCGCACCAGTCCCGTAACGAGCCTTCTAGCTGAAGCTGGTGTTCCCCCTCTGCGGTATCGCCGGCAACGGCTGTTGGTGAGCTACGTAGCCCGGGTTCATGCTTCACCCCGCCATCCGAACCAAAGGCTTCTCTTCCCACTTTCTGCACTCCCTTCGCCACGACGTCGGCCCAGGTCGGGTCTCCCGATTGCGGTCCGCGTCCGTTCCCATCTCTCCTCGCTTGATTCCTTACCCCTTCCTCCACCTTACCATTATTCCCTCCGTTTCCCCCCCTGGAAAATTCCTCGCCTGGAGCTTCGGCTGGAGTTGTCCCGGGATTCAAAAGCCTCGATTTCACCACTGCTTCTCAGTTGCCGGTTCTATGCACTGCTTGATACGTTTCACGGAGCAAACATTGTGTACACGGACGGTTCCTTGGTCGATGGCCATGCTGGATATGCCTTTATCCATGGTGGCCACATCGAACAGCGGTCATTGCCTTGTGGAAGCAGCATCTTCACCGCAGAACTGGTCGGTATTTTGAGAGATCTTGAACACCTCAGAGCTCGCCCCAGGGGATCGTTCGTCATCTGTAGCGACTCCCTGAGTGGCTTACAGGCCCTCGACCAGTTTCTACCGAAACACACTGTGGTGCGAGCCATTCAAGATGCTGTCTTTGCCCTTGGCGAGTCAGGCCGTTCTGTCACCTTTGTCTGGACTCCGGGCCACATAGGTATACCGGGCAATGAACGCGTCGATGAGCTGGCCAAGCAGGCCACTATTTCGCGGTCCCTGGATATTGGCCTCCCAGTTTCCGACCTCCAAACCCAGTTGACCCGCAAGGTCTTAAGGGTTTGGAATTCTGAATGGGCAGATTCGACTGAACCGAATAAGCTCCGTGCTATCAAGCCGTCTACCGCTGCATGGAAGACGTCCCTGAGGGCTTCTCGCAGGGAGTCGGTCGTCCTTTGCCGACTCCGTATAGGCCATACTTGGCTTACGCATGGTCATCTCCAGCGTCGCGAGGACCCTCCTCAATGTCAATGTGGTGCGCCTTTGACGGTCGCCCACATCTTAATTGAATGTCGCCATTTAGCCGCAGCACGACGCTATTTTAATCTTCCTGACACTTTGCAGCTAGCATTAGCTGACAATACCTCCACGGTTGACTCTGTTTTAAATTTTATGCGTGAGTGTGGACTTTACAAGTCACTTTAAAGTTTGTGTTTGTCTGTCATATCTCTGTCCTCCGCCTGCTTAAGTCTGGTAGGTTCCAGAGTGGCTGGGTGTGTTCCTTATATCCTTGTGACCACCCAGCAAAACACTCTTGTAATGTTTCAGCTGTTTTATCCCTTCTTTGGTTTTAATCGTATCCTTTCTTTCTATTAGTCTGTAAGTTTTAAACTTTGACTTGTTAGTGCATTCACTTCGGATCGCTTAACAAAATGTTTTATCTCTTGGACTGTAAAATGGGACTGATAACCGTCGTTGTTTAGTCCCTTCAAAAACCCAACAACAACAACAACAACAACCTGGTTTATGACTCAGCAGCCCCTTTTGCCTTGCAGGTCCTAGACCCCGTCCACCACACGGGTGTGCGTCTTGCAACAGGGGCTTTTCGCACCAGTCCCGTAACGAGCCTTCTAGCTGAAGCTGGTGTTCCCCCTCTGCGGTATTGACGGCAACGGCTGTTGGTGAGCTACGTAGCCCGGGTTCATGCTTCACCCCGCCATCCGAACCACAGGCTTCTCTTCCCACTTTCTGCACTCCCTTCCCCACGACGTCGGCCCAGGTCGGGTCTCCCGATTGCGGTCCGCGTCCGTTCCCTTCTCTCCTCACTTGATTCCTTACCCCTTCCTCCACCTTACCATTACTCCCTCCGTATCCTCCCCTGGAAAATTCCTCGCCTGGAGCTTCGGCTGGACTTGGATTCAAAAGCCTCGATTTCACCACTGCTTCTCCGTCGCCAGTTCTATGCACTGTTTGATACGTTTCACAGAGCAAACATTGTTTACACGGACGGTTCTTTGGTCGAAGGCCATGCTGGATATGCCTTTATCCATGGTGACCACATCGAACAGCGGTCATTGCCTTGTGGAAGCAGCATCTTCACCGCAGAACTGGTCGGCATTTTGAGAGCTCTTGAACACCTCAGAGCTCGCCCCAGGGGATCGTTCGTCATCTGTAGCGACTCCCTGAGTGGCTTACAGGCCCTCGACCAGTTTCTACCGAAAAACACAGTGGTGTGAGCCATTCAAGATGCTGTCTTCGCCCTTGGCGAGTCAGGCCGTTCTGTCCTTTTTGTCTGGATGCCAGGGCATGTAGGTATACCGGGCAATGAACGTGTTGATCAGCTGGCGAAGCAGGCCACCACTTCGCGGTCCCTGGGCATTGGCCTCCCAGTTTGCGACCTCCAAACCCAGTTGACCCGCAAGGTCTTAAGGGTTTGGAATTCTGAATGGGCAGATTCGACTGAACCGAATAAGCTCCGTGCTGTCAAGCCGTCTACTGCTGCATGGAAGACGTCCCTGAGGGCTTCTCGCAGGGAGTCGGTTGTCCTTTGCCGACTCCGTATTGGGCACACGCGGTTGACCCATGGGTATCTCCTACGCCGTGAGTCCCCGCCCGTGTGTCGATGTGGTGTCGTAATGACAGTGGCCCATCTTTTGATGGACTGTCCGATTGTCGCCAACCTGCGGCATTCTTTTAATCTTCCAGATGCACTACCCTTAGTTTTAGGCGACGACGCCTCTATGGCTAACAAAGTTTTCCGTTTTATCCGTGCTTGTGGTTTTTATGACTCGATCTAACGATAGGTACTGTGGCCTGACATCTTAGGTCACCACCAACAAAGCTTTTTAACTATTCACGTACTTAGGAGTTCTAAGTGTGTGCAGTATGGCTGGCTCATCCTGTTTTTTCTTTGTGATCAGCCAGCCAAGGTGCTCTGCTATCCAGTTTTATTCGTGACTTTCTTTTACTAATTGTGTGTGTCTTCGTTTTGTATTGTCAGTGGCTTGTCTATTGTTAACCTGCCCTTTTGTGCGGTGTCATTTTCAGGGCGTTGTTCCGGGTAACGAACAGGTTGATCGCCTGGCCAAGCAGGCCACCACATCCCGGCCCTTAAAGATAGGTCTCCAAGACCAGGATTTCAGGCAGCAACTGACCCGTAAGGTTCTAGGGATATGGACCTTGGAATGGGCTGCCTTGACTGAACCAAATAAGCTGCGCATAGTCAAGCCCACCACAGCTGTGTGGCGATCCTCCCTGCGAGCCTCTCGTAGGGAGTCAGTAGTCATCTGCAGACTGCGTATTGGACATACGTGGTTGACGCACGGCCACCTTCTACGACGAGAGGACCCACCAACTTGCCGTTGTGGCGCCCTATTGACTGTGGTCCACGTTCTGGTGGACTGCTTACTTTTAGCCGACTCGAGGCAGTCTTTTACACTGCCTTCTGAGCTTCCATTGATTTTATCAGACAATGCCTCTATGGTCGATCGTGTTTTAGGTTTTATTCGCGCAACTGGCTTTTATTGGTCTATTTAGTGGTGGGGCCTATAAGCCCGCCCTGTTGGGCTTCAACCCCTCCATTACAATAGGCCACTGTCATTTTACAGTCTAAGACTTGTTTTTCAATTAAGGATTTTAATGTGTGCAGAGTGGCTGGCTCATCCTGATTTATTTTGTGATCAGCCAGCCACACGCTTCTGCTGCCTTGTTTTAGTTTACTGTCTATTTTTTCAACTTGTTCTTTGTTGTATGTCATCATTTTACCATTGACTGTCACTCTGTACACGGAGCACGCTGGACTTCGAGTACTATGCGACAAAAAGGAAACTTTTAAAAGTTAAATCTTAGCAGGGAACAGGGGACTGATAACCCAGCAGTTGAGTCCCCTTTAAACACCAAACACCAACAACAACAATATGATCATGCTGGTGCTATGTCTGAAGGCGTCGAGACATATGCAAGCGTGAGATTTATGCGATTTGGGATCTTCTGGATTTCTGTTTTTCTGTTTTTGAAAGTTGGCAGGTATGCTTTCTGCAGTCTCTTACGTTTTAATCTGCAGTTCATAACCAATAAGTTATGGTCACAGTCTATATCTGCCCCTGGATATGTCTTACAGTGTAGAACCTGGTTTCTAAATCCATTCCTTACCATTATAAAGTCAATCTGGTACCTTCAGTTTGCTTTGTGTCTATATTTGCTACGATAATGCGTTCACTATGCTGTTCTTAATAACTTATCCGCATTCCTATTTCCTTATTCATTATCAGACCTACTGCGTTACTACCAACTGATTTTGTATTTATAACCCTGTACTCACCTGACCAGAAATCCTGTTCATCCTGCCACCAAACTTCACTAATCCCTACCATATCTAACTTTGACCTACCCATTTCTCTTTTCAAATTTTCTAACTTGCCTAAACGATGAAGGGTGAGAACATTCCACGCTCCGACCCGTAGAATGCCTGTTTTGCTTTTCTTGATGACATCCTCCTGAATAGTCCCCGCCCGGAGATCCGAATGGGGGACAACCACAGGGAGGGGTATCTGTGGAGAGGCCAGACAAACGTGTGGTTCCTGAAGAGGGGCAGCCACTCCCATGAACCACAGACATTGCCGAGGTGGGGTGGCTTGCGTGCCTCAAACAATACAGATAGCCGAACCTCAGTATACACATTGTGTGTGTTTAATTCTGTGGTTTTTCGTTGTCTGCTGCATCCTTATGCTGTTGGTCATAACCGATTCTTTCGCCTTAGGGTAGTTTTCCCCCAGAAGGGCAAGGAAGTTCCCTGAACCTCTGTCCCCTCCTCTACCATGTTTTACAAGGACACGAGGTTGACTCGCTGGTCCAGAAATCATCAGTTACCATTATTGATGACTTTTAATCAAAATATAAGCAGTAGTAGGTTGGAAACATAGGACCAAGAAGGTGTGGATTGTGAATCAGAGATACTACCCATAGATTGTAGGCGAATCTTTCTGAGCAGTACTGAGTCACAAAAGAAAAGTTCCCCTATGGCTCTTTTGGGTATGAGGAAGGTGGTAGGAGTGTAGAGGGAAGACACCGAATATTGGTTTCTACACAAGGTTAGGATGGTAATGTTGGGCTGTGGTGGCCTCAGTGAGATGCTTAGCATATACAAAAAGGGACTGGTCGCCATTGCATTTATGGCAGACTTCTCAATATGGAACAGATAGCAGTTGGCACAGTGTGGTAGAGCTGTAGCCATCCATAAGTAGATGTCACCATTGAGGAAGATGGTTTGTCTAGTTGAGAAACTCGGGTGCAGTGAATTGGTGAAAAGGTGTTTCATTTTTGCCAAATAAATAGCAAGCCTGATCCTTTTAAGTTGTAAAAGTAAAATTTGAAATCCAAGGAAGGGGGGAGGGGAGAACTGTAGGCCGCATTTCCTAATCGAAACAAAGATTTATTCATTCTAACCTGAGGTACCATTTAGGTAGAATAGATGAAGATACAGCTAAACTATTCGGGTTAAACACCTAAGCGTAGCAGTTGAGCTTAAGAAAATGTTATTTTGATGAAAATAATTTTTAGGTGTCAGCAGTAGTAGTTGGTTACAGCGCACTGAATGACGGGAAGCATGGGTGGCCAATTGTGTGCCACTGCACACTTAGAATAAAAGTAATTTCTTTAATTTTCATCATTGTGGGCTCCACCTGGAAGTGCTTTTAGACATGATGATGATCTCGTGTGGCATTTTGGGCCATTACACGCCATAGGCGATTGTGTTTGGCCTGCCTGTTGCTAGTCTTATGGTGACATCACTCAGGCAACTTGCCTGTGATGAAGACGACAACAGCCATTCCCCAAGTGGAGAAAATCTGTGACCGGACTGCGAATTGAACCCGGACACAAACCACCACACTTGACATAATTATTTACTGAACATACACTATAATGCGTGTTGCATCATTTCCGTATTTCATTTCCCACATTTTTCTGAGATTCAACTTAATAACTTCTATTCACGAAGGTCTATTCCTTTTTGGAGATAATTCTCCTCCTTTTCATTTCTGATATCATTTGTTGTACATCAGCAATGGGTTTTCTTGAAGCCCTCTCCCTATCCCCCTCAGGGGCTCAGCATTAATTTGCTGAGTACGGGCTTGGCGAACCCGGGGTCCTGAGCTGTGGGCTGTGTCGTGCTTCAACGACCATCGTTCGGCGCGACGGTGGAACGTTGTACGTTTCAGAGCCCAGGGATCTTGGCTTAATCGCCCGGGTCGCGAGGACGGTACAAACCTCTATAAAAAAAACCTCAATCTCAAGGTGTGCGGTGGGAGAGGAAATTGCGAATAAAAAGAGGAAGGGCACCCCGTAAGCCCCAGTCATGAAGAGTTGTTAAAATATGGTGGCGCCAGGTTGTGTCATACGCCTTTTGAAGGTCGAAAAAGACAGCAACCAAATGCTCACGCCTAGCAAACGCAGTGCGAATGGCCGACTCCAATGACACGAGGTTGTCAATGGTAGAACGGCCCTTGCGAAAGCCCCCTTGTTGTGGAGCTAGGAGTCCACGCTCTTCAAGGATCCACATAAGCCGCCGACTCACCATACGTTCGAAGAGCTTGCAGAGAACGTTGGTGAGGCTGATCGGACGGTAATTGTCAGCCACCAGGGGATCTGCACCAGGTTTCAGTACTGGGATGATAGTGCTGTCCCGCCACTGCGACGGAAAAGCGCCCTCTGCCCATAGATGGTTAAACAGGGCGAGAATGCGGCGTTGAAACTCTGGTGAAAGGTGCCGGAGGAATTGGCTGTGAATCCTATCTGGTCCTGGAGTTGTATCAGGACATGCAGCACGGGCAGTTCGGAATTCCCACTCGCTAAACGGGTCGTTGTATACTTCCCGACGACGAGTGCGGAAAGATAACTGTTTCCGCTCGGCCCGCTCTTTGAGGGAGCGGAAGTCGGCACCGTACGTGGCAGTCGCAGAGCATTGTGCGTAGTGGTCTGCCATATGCTCGGCGATGGCTGTCGGAAGCGTGCAAAGCACACCCTGGATGGTGAGGGATGGGATTCCTGTCGGCGGGCGGTATCCAAAGACGCGTCGAACTTGCGTCCATACCTTAATCAGGGAGGTGCGGGAGCCGATACTGGCTACATACCGCTCCCAGGAATCCTGCTTGCTCTGCTGTACGAGGCGTCGAGCACGCGCACGGAGCCGTTTAAAGGCCACCAAGTTCTCCACGGTAGGGTGGCGTCGATGGCGCTGGAGCACTCGCCGACGTTCCCGGATAGCCTCAGCAAACTTCGGTGTCCACCAAGGCACGGACCTACGCCTAGTGGAACCGGTAGTTTGTGGAACTGCTACCTCTGCGGCCATGACAATACTATCAGTCACCTGCTGGACTGCATTGTCAATGTCATCTGGAAGTGGTGCAGCAATGACAGCGGTTGAAGTATAGACTGGCCAGTCAGCCCTACGGAGACACCAACGGGGTAAGCTGTCTGCAGCTTGGTACTGCGGGAGCGACACAAAGATTGGAAAGTGGTCGCTGCCACACAGATCATCATATACACGCCAACCAAGGTATGGTCGAAGGCTGGGGCTGCAGACGGAGAGGTCGATCGCTGAATACGAGCCCTGTGCCACGCTAAAATGCGTGGGGGCGCCTGTATTCAGCAGGCAAAGATCTTCTTGCGCCAATAATGTCTCAACATCCCTACCGCGGCCTGTGATCTGGAGTCCACCCCACAAAGGGTTGTGAGCGTTGAAGTCCCCCAAAAGGAGGAATGGTGGAGGAAGTTGCGAGACCAGAGCAGTAAGGGTGTTGAGAGACACGGCCTCATCCGGAGGAAGGTACAAGCTGCAGACAGTGAATTCTTGCATTACCCGGATTCTGACAGCCACTGCCTCAAGAGTGGTTGTGAGTGGCACGGGGGCACTGGGGACAGTGTCCAAGATATACAGGCAGACACCGCCAGACACCCTGTCGTAAAGGGTCCTGTTGCAGTAGTAGCCCCGATACCCACGGAGGGCAGGGGTGCGCTGTCTGGAAACCATGTCTCCTGTAGGGCGATACAAGGTGCAGGGTAGCGCCACAGTAATTGGCGCAGCTCGGCCAGGTGATTAAAGAAGCCACCGCAATTCCACTGGAGAACAACTCTTTCTCCTCGCTGTAAAGCCATAAAATAAAACAAAGAAAAGAAGATCATTCCATAGGAACATCTGTCACCTTAGGGTCAGGATCTACAGAATCTAAGACCATAGGTGATTCTGGATGTACAGAGCTCCTATGTTCAGGCGAAGCAAGAAGTGCGAGATAATCAGCAGAGGATGAGGGTGTGGGTGGCTTAGAAGCCACCAAAGAATCCTTTTTCTTTCTCTCTTTCTTTGTACCCTCCCGCTGGCCCTTGGGTGTTAAGGGCCGTGGGGGCTTCTCAACAGGGGCTGCAGCTGCCGACGAAGAGGTGGAGGCCCCTCGATCAGCAGCCGCGGGATCCTTCAGCCATTTGCTGGGAACCACTTTCCCACGAAGAGAAGCCTCGGAAGGGAGTGTCTCGTGGGACGCCTTCCGGGCAAGAGGGGCCGGAGAAGGCTGTTGTTTCTCCAGCGCTGGGGTGGAGACCGACGTCCCCCGCAATTGCTTGTCTGTTGCTCCCAACGTGAAAAGTGTGGGAGCAACCGAAGGAGTAGCACCCCCAACTGTCAAGGGGGCAGGTGCAGTGGTTCGGGCCTGGGGGCCCGCTGGCATTCGTGGTACAGATGGTCTGGAGACTGACGAAGCTACTGTGGCGTAAGACGTTGTCATGGTGACAGGATGGAGCTTCATATATTTACGTCTGGCCTCTGCGTATGTCAGCCGGTCCAGGGTCTTATACTCCATGATCTTGCGCTCTTTGTGGAGTACAGTACAGTCGGGCGAACAAGGAGGATGCTGCTGATTGCAATTGACACACACTGGAGGTGGGGTACAGGGGGCGTCTGGATGGGATGCCCACACTCCCGACATGTTGGATTAGCGTCACATCGGGAGGACATGTGACCAAACCTCCAGCACTTGAAGCAGCGCATAGGGGGAGGAACGTAAGGCTTGACGTCGACCCGGTAAACCATCACCTTGACTTTCTCAGGCAATGAATCGCCCTCGAAAGCCACGATGAAGGCACCGGTGGCAACCCTCTTGTCCCTTGGACCCCTATAGATACGGCGGATGAAGTGCACACCTCGCCGCTCCAAGTTTGCTCTCAATTCATCGTCTGATTGCAGCAGCAGATCTCTGTGAAAAATGATGCCCTGGACCATGTTTAAGGTCTTATGTGGTGTAATGGAAACGGAAACATCACCCAGCTTGTCACAGGCTAACAAAGCCCGTGACTGGGCCGGGGATGACGTCGTTATTAAAACGGATCCAGACCTCATCTTTGTCAAACCATCGACCTCACCGTATTTGTCTTCCAAATGGTCCACGAAGAACATTGGCTTCGTGGACATGAAAGATTCCCCATCTCTACGGCTGCACACTAAATACTTCGGGGTGTAAGCCTCACCTTGAGTTTTGGCCCTACGTTCCTCCCATGGTGTAGACAGGGAAGGAAACTACAATACTGTTCAGCATTGTAGTCGCTTCTACCGCGCTTAGAGACGGCGGTTGTACGTCCGCCAACGTTTCGTGGTCTTTTCATCGTGTTCCCACGAGCAGCTAGGGAAATAAGGGTCCACCCAGGCAGAGCCCCGCTTGCCTGGGTAAGCCTTATACAACTGAGGTGCGGCAGGTTCCTCAGAGGTTGCTCGCTAGCGGCTGTTCAACCTCAACAGCCATGCATCTCCTCGGCACGTAGCACACCTTGAGATTGAGGGTTTTTTTATAGAGGTTTGTACCGTCCTCGCGACCCGGGCGATTAAGCCAAGATCCCCGGGCTCTGAAACGTACTGCGTTCCACCATCGCGCCGAACGATGGTCGTTGAGGCACACACAGAGCTTACGGTGTAGCGGACTGTTGGTGCGACACAGCCCACGGCTCAGGACCCCGGGTTCGCCAAGCCCGTACTCAGCAAATTAATGCTGAGCCCCTGAGGGGCATAAACCAGGCTCCCGTAATCAAGCCAAGACAGAATAAGAGACTTGTAGAGCTGAAGAAGGGTTGAACGTGCTGCTCCCCAACTAGTATGGCTGAGGCATGTAAGAATATTTAAATGCCACCAACACTTTTGTCGCAGCTGACGTAGGTGTGGCACCCAAGTCAGCCGGGCATCGAAGACCATGCCCAGGAAGCGATGTGTTTCCTCGACCTGAAGTAGTTCACCACCCAAATAGAGCTCTGGGTCAGGGTGAACTACCTGACGGCGACAGAAGTGCATCACGCAGGTTTTCTGCGCGGAGAACTGAAATCCGTGAGTAGAGGCCCATGAGTGGGCCTTTCGGATGGCACCCTGCAGCTGTCGTTCAGCTACGCCGATGCTAACGGAGCTGAAATACAGGCAGAAGTCATCGGCGAACAGGGAGCAACTGACCGATGACCCCACAGCCGCAACAAGACCGTTAATCGCCACTATAAACAACGGGACACTGAGGACAGAGCCCTGTGGAACACCGTTCTCTTGAATACAGGGGGAGCTATAAGATGCCCCAACCCTCACCCGAAACGAGCGGTGGGAGAGAAAATTGCGTATAATAATAGGAAGGGCACCTCGTAAGCCCCAGTCATGAAGAGTTGTTCAAATATGGTGGCGCCAGGTGGTGTCATACGCCTTTCGAAGGTCGAAAAATACAGCAATTAAGGATAGGATAGGATGTTTTGGGCGCACAACAGCAAGGTTTTTAGCGCCCTGACTAAAGAATTACACAACAGTAACTAAAGTAGGTCTCGGCAACAACCCGAACCCATATTGCCAGTCAGCGATGGAAGTTGGCAGACGGAAGGTTGAGTACTTCAAAGTCGTTAAACGAAAATGTCAGAGTATAAGAGGACGCCGATCGCTGATGTTAGAGGCATTAGCGAGCCTTCCTGTAACACACTAAAACCTCTGGCCTAAGAGCTTAGGCCAGAGTCGGGAACGTTCACAAAATTGTAAAACGTTCGTCACACTCGCCTCGTCGTCAGCTAAAACAATGGGTAGGGCATGACCAAGATTAGCCGCTTCCTTCTCCACACGATATAAAATACACTCAATTAAATATGGCTTATGGTGATTTGCACACCACAAGCATCACAAATCGGTGGATTCTCCCGACGGAATAAAAAGCTGTGGGTCAAAGGGCTGTGTCCAATGCGAAGTCGCGTCAGTGTCACTTCGAAACGTCTGCATGGGTGGCAGGAGGTTCGCCACGGTCGGACAGTTGGTTTAACCAACCGCAGTTTATTACCTGTCGCTGCCAGCCACGTCTCCTTCCACAACTGAAGGGACCTCTGGCGCAGCACCGAGTAGACGTCCCGCAAGGGAATGGCACACTCCGTGACATTTGGGTCACCGCAGGCCGCCTTGGCAGCCACATCAGCCGCTTCATTTCCGCATATCCCAACATGCCCAGGTACCCAAAGAAATGACACCTCTTTACCCCGCCGTTGGAGGAGGTAAAGTTGGTCATGGATCAATTGTGATATAGGTTCAGCCGGGTACATGACCAGCAGTGACTGGAGGGCACTAAGGGAATCTGAGCAGGGTAGAAATTTTTTACTTCGACCACGACGGATGTATTTCAGTGCCTGGAGGATAGCATTCAGCTCTGCCGAAAAGACTGAGTAGGCAGCGGGCAGGCGAATCCCTATCAGGTGACCTGGAAACACTGCAGAACACCCCACCGAGTCCCCTTGTTTCGATCCATCAGTGTATACAATTGTAAAATCACGATGCTTGTTTAAAATGTCGTAAAATTCTGACCGAAACGTCATGTCCGGGGTGCAATCTTTTTTAAAACTGGTTAAATCTGAAAGGAGGCTGGGTCTCTGTAATAACCAAGGGGGATAACGACTCCATCCTCGACACAAAACAGTAAAACCTGAAACACCCATATCTAAAAAACAGTCCTTAGCATGTATCGCAAAAGGCCTTGTAGCTCGAAGCCGATTACGAAACAACCGTTCCATAGGCGGCCGAGCAACAGTATCGTAAGCAGGTGTATACGGGGTGGACAACACTGCATACGCCTGACGCACCATGAGGAGCTGTCGCCGTATGGAAAGCGGTGGCTCAGCAGCCTCGGCGCAAAGGCTTGGTATAGGGCTGGTTCGAAATGCCCCGGTATCCAACCGAATCCCTTCATGGTGCACCACGTCCAACATTTTGAGGTAGGAAGGCCTTGCAGATCCATACACCGTGCCGCCGTAATCAAGTCGGGATCGTACAAAAGCTCTATAAAACTGGAGCAGATGAGTCCTGTCAGCTCCCCATGAGGTGTGACTTACGACACTTTAAAATACTGAGAGCTTTGAGGCACCGCCTCTTCAAGTCTTTAAGATGTGGCAACCAAGTAAGCTTACAGTCAAATGTAAGACCCAGAAAACGCACAGTGTCTTTAAAATTCAGAACAGTGTCCCTCATCCGTAGTTCGGGTAAGATAAAAATAGAACGTGAACGGTTAAAAAGAATACACACAGACTTCTCGGTTGAAAATTTAAAACCGGTCTTCTGTGCCCATTCGTCCAGCCGTTGGAGAGTGAGCTGCAACTGACGTGTTGTCGTTGCAAGGCTGGAGGAAGAACAGAAGACAGAGAAGTCATCAACAAACAGGTAACACTGGACAGGACGTTTCACAACAGAAGTAATACCGTTAAATGCAATAGCGAACAACGTCACACTTAAAACACTACCCTGAGGGACACCATTCTCTTGCTCAAAGCGGTCAGAGAGCACGCCACCAACGTGATACCTAAAATAACGTGGAGAAAGGAAAGACCGAATAAAAATGGGAAGACAACCTCTAAATCCCCAGTCGTGAAGCTGCTGAAGTATAAGACGCCGCCAAGTAGTATCATAGGCCTTCTCGATATCAAAAAATACGCCCAAAAGGTGGTGACGTCGCAAGAAAGCCTGTTGGATAGCCGCCTCCAGAGAGGCCAGGTTATCGAAGGTGAAACGATACCTCCTGAACCCACACTGGAAGCGACTAAGGAGCTGCCTGGATTCCAACATCCAGACAAGGCGGCGGTTGACCATCCGCTCTAAGGTCTTTCCAATGCAACTAGTAAGGGCAACACTACGATAGCTGCTTGGGCATGTACGATCTTTCCCAGGTTTTAGAAGGGGGATTAAAATTGCTTCTCTCCACGAATCAGGAAGGTCACCTGACGACCAAATGGCATTAAAAAGATTGAGGAGGACTTCTTTATTTCGCTGTGTTAGGTGCCTCAGCATACTGTAGTGGATACTATCATTGCTAGGGGATGTGTCATGTGCCACAGACAAAGCAGAATCCAGCTCCCACAGTGTGAAAGGGCAGTTGTAATCCTGATGACCAGTGGACCTGAAGTCCAAATTGCCCTTCTCAGCAACCACTCTGTGGCGCTGGAATACCGGATCCTGATTGTCAGTAGCTGTAACATTGGCAAAATACATAGCCATGGTCTGGGCAATTTCTCGCAGGCTGGTGTGGAGAACGCCATTCCCCATGATAGCAGTCACTGGACACCTCCCCTCTTTCCCAGAAATCCTCCGTATGGTCTCCCATACAGTGGAACTTTTAGTGGAGCGGGTAACGGTACTCAGGAACTGTTGCCAAGATCTCTTTCGGCTCTCTCGTATAATTTGGCGACATTTTGCCCTCGCCATCCGAAAGGCCGTGAGGTTGTTTGCAGTTGGCCGACTCTTAAATCTACGCAGAGCTGCACGCCTGGCCCTAATCGCTGAGCGACACTCGGCCGTCCACCAAGGGACAGGCTGCCGTTTTGGTCGTCCTAACGACATCGGCATAGATGCATCAGCAGCACTGTGTATAGTTTGAGTGATACAATCCACCCATTCCTGGACATTGCCACGAATTTCTAGTTCAGCGAGTTGGCTGAACAATGTCCAGTCGGCTTTACTGATCATCCAATGAGATGGTCTGCATTCAGGCTCTACACCGTCTCGCAGGTGAAGCCAGATGGGGAAATGGTCACTACCATGCAGGTCATCAACCACTTCCCAGTGTGTAGAGTGGGCGAGGGCTGGAGAACAAAGTGAGAGATCTATGGCTGAGAATGACCCCGTTGCAGTACAAAAATGTGTGGGCTGTCCCGTGTTCAATAAATGTGCGCTCGATGACAAGAGAAGCCTCTCGGTCGCTCGACCCCTGGGGCAGGATCTAGCAGAGCCCCAAAGCACGTTGTGCGCATTAAAATCCCCACAGAGGATAAAAGGGTGGGGGAGCTGCATCAGAAGGTCTTCGAGGGCCGCTACATCAAACGTGTTGTGAGGTGGCAGGTAGAGGGAGCACACTGTCAAACGGTGGCGCACATAGACGGAAACTGCAACGGCTTGTAACTGTGTAGTGAGAGAGAGGGGCTCAGAGTGATACGCCGTATTAGCAAAAATTGCCACTCCGCCTCTCGCTCTCTCTCCACTAAGGTCATCCTTCTTGTGGAGTACATAGCCACGGAGCTCAGGGTTGTCTGTTGATTTAAAGTTAGTCTCTTGGAGGCAGATACAAACTGGTCTACCCTGAGTCAATATATGGAGTTCCTCCACATGCGTCCTGAAACCCTGTTAGTTCCACTGCAGTACTGGGGCCATTTATCAGGGAGGTTGGATCTTTACCCTCTCTTCCTTCCGCGATGGAGACACTGAACGAGGTGGAGGTCCAGAATTGGGGCGAGAGGGTTGCCCCTGAGGGAGATCCAGATCCATGAGGTCTGGAGCTGGGTCAGATGAAGGCTCAGATGGAATAACTTCAATGAAGTCCGAAAGGTGCATAACGGTTTTTGCCTGTGACTGTGTTTTGCTGGTAACCTTCTTTGGTTTAGGTGGTTTCGTGGTGGAGACAGAGGTCGTGGTTGCAACTGTGGTGTCGGTGGTGGTGGTGGGTGTGGCAGTGGCGGTGATGGAGATGGCGGGTTCTGCGGGAAGAAGTACCACTGGCTCTTCAAAGGCAGTATCCGTACCTTTGTCAGCTGTCGTCAGTGGGGCTACGGAAGATGCAGGTTCTGTGGCCCGACATGTGCACTGGCAAGTGCATGTGTTGGTGCCTACACTGGCAACCTCAGTTTGGGTGCAGGCATCAGCTCTGGCAACTGACTTTTGCAGTACTGAAGCGAATGACGTGGTAAACACAGCAGATTGCATGGCCTTGAAGGTCTTCTTGGCCTCTGCATAGTGGTTTTGATTTGCTGTATCGTCTTCTCCTGAAGGTAGACTGCACAATCCCTACTCCAGACAGGATGGTCGCCTGAACAGTTGACACAGCTCATAGGTGGAGTACAGTCAAACCCATCGTGTGCGGCTTTACCACATTTGCCACAGGTGGCTTCTCCCTTGCATCCCAAAGTGGTATGCCCAAAGCGCTGGCACTTAAAGCAGCGCATGGGGTTAGGGACATAGGGTCGTACATTTAAACGGAGAAAACCCACCTTAATATGTTCAGGTAGTCGAGGGCAATTGAAGATGAGGATGAAGGACTCAGATGGAACGAGTTCTCCATTCACCCTTTTCTTCATATTCTGCACATCGACTATACCGTCTGCAGACCATTCTTCCTTCAGTTCACCCACGGGAATGTCAATTAGATCTCTACAGGAAACTACACCCTTGCTATAATTCAGAGTACTATGTAACTCTGTTACGATTGGATACTCCCCAAGACTCTTAGCCGTTTGTAGTTTGGACACCTGTTGGGAAGTTGATGTTTCAACCAACAGGGTGCCATTACGCAACTGCTTTACTGACTTTAAGCTACCAGCAATTTCTTCAAGACCTTTGTTAATATAGAAGGGCGATGCTTCTCAAAAGAACCTTCCTTTCTCTTAACGACAAGAAACACATTCTGGTTAACAGCCTGTGCTCTGTTACTCTGAACAAAAAATTTTTTTGAAGAACCTAAATCCGGAGGACTAGGTACCCGAGCCCTCTTTTTGGATTGGGTGTTGGTACCCCCCCATTGGTACACCCATCCCACTGGAAGGTTCATGGGTGAAATTAGAGTTTTTCATCTCGGTCCCACGAGAAGCTAGGGAAATACGTATCCACCTAGACAGAGCCCCACGTGCCTAGGTAAGCCTTATACAACTGAGGTGCGGCAGTATCCCCAGAGGTTGCTCGCTAGCGACTGTTCCTCTTCAACAGCCATGCATCCCATCAGCACGTAGCACACCTTGGGATTGAAGGGTTTTTTATAGAGGTTTGTACCATCCTCGCAACCCAGGCAGTCAAACCAAGATCCCCATTCCCCGGTACACACAACGTTCCACCGTTGCGCCACACGGTGGTCGCTGAAGCGTGCCCAGAGGTTACGGTGTCTAGGAGACTGGCAGCGCTTACCAGTCCCCAGCTCAGGACCACGGGTTCGCCAAGCCCTTACTCAGCAAATGAATGCTGAGCCCCTGAGGGGTACAGCAATTAAATGCTCACGCCTAGTGAAGGCAGTGCGAATGGCCGACACGAGGTTGTCAATGGTAGAACGGCCCTGGCGAAAGTCCCCCTGTTGCGGAGCAAGCAGTCCGCGCTCTTCAAGGATCCACATAAGCCGCCGACTCACCATACGTTCGAAGAGCTTGCAGAGAACGTTGGTGAGGCTGATCGGACGGTAATTGTCAGCCACCAGGGGATCTGCACCAGGTTTCAGCACTGGGATGATAGTGCTTTCCCGCCATTGTGACGGCAAAGTGCCCTCTGCCCATAGATGGTTAAACAGGGCAAGAATGCGGCGTTGAAACTCTGGTGAAAGGTATCGGAGGAATTGGCCGTGAATCCTATCAGGGCCTGGAGTTGTATCAGGACATGCAGCAAGGGCAGTTCGGAACTCCCACTCGGTAAACGGGTCGTTGTATATTTCCCGACGACGAGTGCGGAAAGAGAACTGTTTCCGCTCGGCCCGCTCTTTGAGGGAGCGGAAGTCAGCACTGTACATGGCAGTCGCAGAGTATTGTGCGTAGTGGTCTGCCATGTGCTCGGCGATAGCTGTCGGGAGCATGCAGAGCACACCCTGGATGGTGAGGGATGGGATTCCTGTCGGCGGGCGGTATCCGAAGACGCGTCGGACATGCGTCCATACCTTAATCAGGGAGGTGCGGGTGCCAATATTGGCTACATACCGCTCCCAGGAATCCTGCTTACTCTGCTGTACGAGTCGTTGAGCACATGCACGGAGCCGTTTAAAGGCCACCAAATTCTCCACGGATGGGTGGCGTCGATGGCGCTGGAGCGCTCGCCGACGTTTCCGGATGGCCTCAGCAATCTCCGGTGTCCACGAAGGCACGGACCTATGCCTAGTGGAACCGGTGGTTTGTGGAACTGCCGCCTCAGCGGCCATGACAATACTATTAGACACCTGCTGGACTGCGTTGTCAATGTCATCTGGCAGCGGTGGAGCAATGACAGCAGTTGAAGCATACACAGTCCAATCAGCCCTATGGAGACACCAACGGGGTAAGCTGTCTGCAGCTTGGTACCGCAGGACCGACACAAAGATTGGAAAGTGGTCGCTGCCACATAGGTCCTCATGCACACGCCAACCGAGGTGTGGTCGAAGGCTGGGGCTGCAGATGGAGGGGTCAATCGCTGAATGCGTGCCTTGTGCCACGCTAAAATGCGTGGAGGCACCTGTATTCAGGAGGCAAAGGTCTTGGTGCGCCACTAATGTCTCGACATCCCTACCGCGGCCTGTGGTCTGGAGCCCACCCCACAAAGGGTTGTGGGCGTTGAAGTCCCCCAATAGGAGGAATGGTGGGGGAAGTTGGGGGACCAGAGCGGTAAGTGTGTTGAGAGACACGGCCTCATCTGGAGGAAGGTACAAGCTGCAGATAGTTAATTCCTGCGTTGCCCGGATTCTGACAGCCACTGCCTCAAGAGTGGTGTTGGGCGGCACCGGGGCACTGGGTACAGTGTCCAGGACATACAGACAGACGCCACCACACACCCTATCGTATATGGGCCTGTTACGGTAATAGCCCCGATACCCACGAAGGGCAGAGGTCCGCTGTGCTGGAAACCATGTTTCCTGTAGAGCGATACAAAGTGCAGGGAAGCGGTACAGTAATTGTCGCAGCTCAGCCAGGTGGTTAAAGAAGCCGCTGCAGTTCCACTGGAGAATAATTCGTTTTCCACGCACTAAGGCCATAAAAGAAAAGAAAAGAAGAAGATCAGTCCATAGGAGCGTCTGCTGCCTGATGGTCAGGCTCAACAGAATCTATGACCATAGAATCAGTTGATTGCGGTTGTGCAGATCTCCTATGGTCGAGTGAATCAAGAAGTGCGAGATCCTCAGCGGAAGCGAGGATCTCGACCTCATCCTCTGAGGCAGAGGATGCGGGTGTGGGTGGCTTGGAAGCCACCAAAGTATCCGTTTTCTGCTTCTCTCTTTTCTTGCCCTCTCGCTGGCCCTTCGGTGTTGAGGGCTGTGGGGGCTTCTCAGAAGGGGTGGCAGGAGCTGAGTAAGAGCAGGAGGTCCTTCGATCAGCAGCCGGTGGATCCTTCAGCCATTTGCTGGGATCCACTTTCCCACGAAGAGAAGCCTCGGAAGGGAGAGTCCCGTGGGACGCCTTCCGGGCGAGAGGAGCCGGAGAGGGCTGTTGTTTCTCCGGCTGTGGCGTGGTGACTGACGTCCCCTTTGATGGTTTATCTGTTGCTCCCAACGTGAAAAGTGTGGGAGCAACTGAAGGAGTGGTGCCCCCAACTGCCAAGGGGGCAGGTGCAGTGGTTCGGGCCTGGGGGCCCGCTGGCATTAGTGGTACAGGTGGTCTGGATATCGATGGGGAAGCTACAGAGGCGTATGAGGTGGTCATGGTCACAGGATGGAGCTTTGTATACTTACGTCTGGCCTCCGCGTATGTCAGCCGGTCCAGGGTCTTGTACTACATGATCTTACACTCCTTGTGGAGTACAGAGCAGTTGGGAGAACACAGAGGATGCTGCTGGTTGCAATTGACGCAAACTGGAGGCGGGGTACAGGGGGCGTCCGGGTGGGATGCACGCCCTCACTCCCGACATGTTGGGTTGGCATCACATCGGGAGGACATGTGCCCAAACCTCCAGCACTTGAAACAGCGCATAGGGGGAGGAACATAGGCCTTTACGTCGACCCGGTAGACCATCACCACAATGAAGGCACCGGTGGCAACCCTCTGGTCCTTCGGACCCCTACAGATGCGGTGGATGAAATGCACACCACACCGCTCCAAGTTAGCTCTCAATTCGTCATCCGATTGCAGCAGCAGATCCCTGTGGAAAATGATACCCTGGACCATTTTTAACGTCTTATGTGGCGTAATAGAAACGGAAACATCACCCAGCTTGTCGCAGGCTAGCAAAGCACATGACTGCGCTGGGGATGACGTCGTTATAATAACCGACCCAGATCTCATCTTTGACAGACCCTCGACCTCTCCATATTTGTCCTCTAGATGTTCGACGAAGAACATTGGCTTCGTCGTCATAAAAGATTCCCCATCATTTTGTGTGCAGACCAGATATTTCGGGGCATAAGCCTCACCCTGAAGTTTTGCCCGACGTTCCTCCCATGGCGTGGACAAGGAAGGAAACGTTTGGGGGTCATAATTTGCAGCGTTGTAATCGCCTCGACCACGCTTAGAGACGGCGGTTGTACGTCTGCCAACGTTTCGAGTTCGTTTCATGGTGTTCCCACGAGCAGCTAGGGAAATAAGCGTCCACCCAGACAGAGCCCCGCTTGCCTGGGTAAGCCTTATACAACTGATGTGCGGCAGGTTCCTCAGAAGTTGCTCGCTAGCGGCTGTTCAACCTCAACAGCCATGCATCTCCTCGGCACGTAGCACACCTTGAGATTGAGGTTTTTTTTTTTATAGAGGTTTGTACCGTCCTCACAACCCGGGCGATTAAGCCAAGATCCCCGGGCTCTGAAACGTACAACGTTCCACCGTCGCGCCGAACGATGGTCATTGAGGCACGCACAGAGGTTACGGTGTAGTGGACTGTTGGCGCCACACAGCCCACAGCTCAGGACCCCGGGTTCGCCAAGCCCGTACTCAGCAAATTAATGCTGAGCCCCTGAGGGGCTAAATTAGTCGACAGCTTTGAATGGATCGATAGGTTAAATTAATGGAGAATGCTATCGGGTGACGAATACCATTCTTGTTGGAATGTTGGGCTATACGGAGTGGCGATACATTTGAAGTGCAGAAATCTGTACAAGGCCGTCATTTCTTGCAACTGGTAGCCTCAAGTTGCTGCAGTGAAAAGTCTTTCTCAACAAAAGCCACCGCCTGGCACCCGTTCTGTACCTCGGATCGTGTCCACAGTGTCCTCTCCTTTCACTAAGTGTATCTCTTAACTGTAATAAATTATACTTTCATGTAGCGAAGGTGTTCACGCAACTCTGATTTTGAGAGTAACTACAGGAAGTGTAAGCGACTCACCAGGTCTTTCTTCCTCATTATGGGGAATTACACCGTTTGGCAATGTTTGGTCAATGGTCTTAGCACTGAAGTAGGTGAAGCACGGACTGCAGTGACCTTACTGTACTTGGAAATAATCAGTCCCGCACCTCTGCAGTACAGGTACCGCAAACTTTACACCGAGTCTCCTTTGACATCGTGTTCGTAAAGCTCATCGTTCGTTGGATGTCGGCAGTATTGTCAAATCTCTTTTCAAAGCGAGGTGATTTGAAGGAGTAGGAAGCAGTGTGGAGCACTGAGTGTGGTGGACGTCCGCGTCGCACAACGCCAGTGGACACACAGCACAGGACAGTTCACGGAGAAGCTACCACCATCTTCTCGACAATATACTCGCCGGATCGCAATCCTCCAGGTTTCCCGCTCCCTCGACTCACCCTCGATTTGAAAAGAAAAATATTTCCCGATGTTCTTGACATCCAACGAAACGTGCCGAGGCTTTTCAACGCCATTCCAGAGGAAGATCCGTGCTAAGCTAGTACTTTTTGCAGATGATACAAGTATAGCCATTACATCTGACAAACCGGAATTAACTGATTAAATTGTAAATGATATCTTCCAGAGTTATTAAGTGGTTCCCTACAAATGGACTCTCATTAAAATTTGAAACTGTATATACTGGGTTTTATCAAACACTAATGGCATGACACCATTAATAAATTTAGACTTTGAACATAAATTGTATATAAAGTAGAATATTCAAAAATTTTAGGTGTTTGCATTGACGAGGGGCTGAATTGGAAGAAACATATTTAAGATCTCCTAAAACGTTCGAGTTCAGCCACTTGTGCTATCAGAGTCATTGCAAAATTTGGTGATGTACATAGCAAATTAGCTTACTACGCCTATTTTCATTCACTGCTTTCATATAGGATCATATTCTGGGGCAATTCAAAATTGAGTAAAAAAGTATTCATTGCACAAAAGCATGTAATCAGAATAATTGCTGGAGCCCACCCAACAGCATCCTGCAAACATTTATTTAAGGATCTAGGGATCGTCACTGTAGCTTTACAATCTATATATATTCACTCATGAAATTTGTTATCAACAATCCAACCCAATTCAAAAGTAATAGCAATGTGCATAGTTACAACACTAGGAGAAAGGATGACATTCACTATTCAAGGTCTAACTTTGGCTCAGAAAGTGGCGAATTATGCTGCCACAAAAGTCGTTGGTCACTTACCAAGTAGCATCTTAAGTCTGACAGATATCCAACTAGTATTTAAAAAGAAATTATGTAGATGAATTTTTAGATAAAACTTTTAAAAAATAAAAATCCTTAAAATATTGATTGTCAAGTATAGACAACATTTACTAAACTGACACGTTCCACGTCATTACGAAATGATCTATATATCATGTCATATATATGACAAGTATTAATCTAGTCTAATCCGTGTTTCCAGTACATTTACTGCAGAGCTCATCGGTGAATAGTTACGAATCGGAGGTGAGTATTCCGAAGGGCAGTAAGTTATGTAACTGTCGTTCGTTGTCAATCTACGTTGGTGTTACACGACTATTCAGCGAACTTTACCATTGGCGGTTGTGTGTAAGTTGACATATCACACGTCATTTTGAACGTGACGTTTGCTGTCCCTTTGAATTTAGTTTGCAAAATTTTATACATCCTTGGACTATTGTATACTTCTTGCCGCACAAGTTAAATAAGGGATAGCACACATGCATTGTGCTTCGTTAATTTATATTACGGAACCCTAATCGTGCACTACTTTCGATACAAAGTTCAGAATTGTGTTCATGGGTACTGACTGTACAGTATAACAAAAATTTAAGAGAGCTTGCAATAGTGTTTCCAAGCTAAAACATTAGCATTGGCTTTTGTAGTGTGTGTGTGTGTGTGTGTGTGTGTGTGTGTGTGTGTTATTCTTAAATATACAGAAAGCCTCAAAAAATTTAGTCACTACGCTGTGGTACCAGTTAGATCTAAATATTCTATCAGTTTCATTAATTGTATTCAGCATGAATATTACCCCATTACCAATAACATCAAAGTGGTTTAAAACAATTTTTCCTTTGAGAACAAAAGTGTTATTTCATGCAAATATTGAGCTAATTTACAAGCAAGGAATTTTGCTGCTTTCCTGTTAAACTTTCTTGTACTGAACATCTTAGTGAGCAAACACATGCATTAGTTATAAAATTCATGTACATAAATGCGGCATAACTGCACAGAAAAACCTGGATTGCAGTCATTGAGTGTAGGAGGACGATTGCTCTTAGCGGTAACGAACAAACTCTGAACAATTTCAAACTTTTTCTACACGTCCTCACTTCCATTTTTGATGTAAAGTACTTGACACTAACGAAATTGTGTAGCGATGCTTCCAATTTCGCACAATATAGTTCAATGACTTAAAGATACTGCATGGCACGGATGATAATATACAGATTATTTCACACAGAATCTATGCTGGAAAAGAAGACGCAGTTCAGGTGAAGCCTCTCAGTACCAGGGGGAGAAGGCGTAACCGCAGCTCTGCCTGCTTAGCTTTGCATTCACAGCACACGGGAAAGCTAAGGGATGGGGCACTACTGGAAGCATAGGCCTCAGTACTACACTGCGATGAGGCCGAGTTATTACAGCCCCACCCCGGTACTAAGTGGGTTAACATTATCATATATACACACATTTATGTATTCTAAGAATTCTTTGTTGTTCATTAGAAAATAGTAACCTCTATGTTAATTAGTGATTAATATTAAAGAAAAGTTTTTACACTTTCAGGTATTGCAGCACTTAAATATTCTAGGAAAGAATATATTGCACCACAGCTGCTTTTTTATTCAAATTCTGACTAGTTTCGGGCTTTGCTAATTTTCTGAAGCCACCTAGTACACAGAACAGTGCTTATTTGTAGGTGGAGGATACATAAATAATGTTACATGGTATTTATCTGTCTTGGTACACTTTCATAAAGAAATTTTGAATAATTTGTGAATTAAAGCAACATTTCAAAGAAAGCTTGCAGTCCAAAAACTGTTACAAGCTGGATTTATAGTATTCCGTAAACTCTACACTGAAGCCAAAACTGAGCTTTTCAATGAAATTTGCTTTAAAAGAAGCCAGTTTGGAATGTAACAAACCCATACACAAACTAATGTATTTTAACAAACAAGATTGAGACTTTAACATGGAACACCCATGTTGAACATATAATGGGATTGTTCTAGATTTTAGATCATTTTATGAAAAAATGATACACATCTACGCTGAAATACTAAAAGTAGAGTTCTTGTTAGAAGCAAATAATATATTGGCAAGAGTAGATAGCATAAGTGTAAAGCTACGTTCAAGTTTAAAATTACATTTTTCTGGAATGTGTACATTACGTACTTTAACTACGAAATTTTAATGCATCAAATCAAAGTCATGCTTAAAATACAATATCCTGCATTATTCTGCTGTTACCACAGAACTATAGCAATATCATACAAGTCATGCCCACATGGCAAGCTAATTACATGTCACTTCATGGTGTAAACGTGGCATAAGCGTATCATTTAAGAAAAGTTTCCTCGTAGCTGTATATTAGCTAAATAACAGAATATTTATAGATGGCACCATGTAGGAAGGCACTTCCGTGCACAGAGGCGGAGCTATAGTATAGGAGAGGAGGAACTGTGGCAGACAGCTGACAGTGGTGTGGAGCCTTCGGGAGAAACAGTAGCTCGCGCATAGAGAATGGACGTTATTGGCTGCCATTAGGGTAATGGGGGGGGGGGGGGGCAAAACGGCTGAAAACTGGGCCACCTTCCTATGTGATGCGGACTATAGAAAGAAATACGTACGACATAATTACTATATACCAATTAATACAAGTATTGTATGTACAAGAATTTAATGACTAATAAAAATTCAACTTTACACCATTATACCTAGTTAGAAACTCATTTTTTGCCTTTGTAATTAAACATGCCTTATTTATCCTTGGTCATATGACATTCCTGTCCTCAGCAATAAGTACAGGGTGTATCAGAATTGCTATTACCAACTTTTTAACCAAGGAGCATCACAGCAACACTGCATATGTTTATACACTATTCCGTAACATTACTTTTTAACAATGAAACTTACAGGTTAAGGGCCATAACCCGCAAATAATAGTATGAAAACAATGCATACCTATTAAAATTACATTTGTAAGCTTGCAGCATATCAGTTTCAAGTGATTGGCTGCAAGCTTATAAATGTAATGATTTCTAGTTTTAACAGCAGCCATGTTCCATATTTTAAAATACAGCACAGTTTGTATGAAAATTCTGTACAAGATGAGGACATTAGTCACATTGCAGACGAGACTAGTGACTTCTTGTTGCTGTCATTTTACAAAAGTGTGTCTTACAAATAAATGGCCAAATAGAGGACATGCCATACTATGATATTAATATAGCCAAAATGAAAACAAACATTATTACTATAGAAGAGGCAGCTAATTATAACATTCATGCATATTACAAATTTGTTAGACAATTTTTTTTCCATAACATGGCTGCAAGAGAGGAAGATTTGAACATAAATATAATCTAAAGCAAGAGCTTTATTGCCAATTTTTTTCCTTTTCGTCCTGTTTGATGTTTAAGCAAGTAACATCAAGTGTGGCTGTTATTAAGTGGTGCTGTGTATTTGCAATGTTCAGTGAGAAATCGTCACAGGCTGTTGGACGCTGGTGTAGGTTATTTCACTCAATGTTCACCACTCTGGCGATTCTATCTCCAATGACGAAGATTTTGTCCAGGTCGGAACCATCAGAGACCAGCAGGAGATAGGTCAGCATGCAATCACGCCTCCCAAACAGCTGACTGACCCTCTGTCACTGACTGGCTCTTACTGTTAGAAGGACTTGCACGTTTGAGATGTTCGTCTACTACACGTATTTGAGACTGCAATAAGCTATAAACTCTTGGTGTTCCCTTGATGTTCCATTTGCAGGTACTGCACGAAAATGAGCCAGAATATTCAGTGTGTAGTCAGTAACACTTGCCCCACGCTGTGTGTACTTTCATAGCCAGGCTCTTAATGCTGATGGGCACATTCTGAACCAATCTTTTCTAGAAGCCAAATCCGTGGACTCATTCGCACAGGCAGTTGATCTCTTATAAAACGAAAAGCAGGTGAAGGTACTTAGGGATGCTGTCAAGCTCTTCTAACTATCCCGCCAGAGGTGCAGAACTCTTCTGCTTTGACAGTCTTTGTTCCAGCAAGTGAGGATGGTCAATGCAGACACCTCTGTGGCCGAGTACTTTGCGAGGAAAGCCACCAGCATACAGTACCACTTTTACTCTCTTCAACTCTCCACCGGAACATCACGCCATTTCATTCCAGTCTCGGAACATTTGGCACCGATGAAATCACTTTTTGTCCATTAGTAATAGAAGAACTGGTGCCCAATGGCCTGCCTCATCAGCCACCAGGACCACTTGATCGCTGCGGTACTCCGTGGCTCTGGCTCCCGCCACAGTCTGAGGCGACATGACAGATGTGTAAGCTCCACTTGCCCTGGTGTGCACCCTGGCTGTGAGGATGCTTGCTTCTGGGGAAGACAACTTAGTCCATAAGTGAAGTAATCGGGATGGACCGTCTTTAATTTCCATGATCTCATTCTCTCATTTCTTGTCAGTATATAATTGTAGGAACACTGCAGACATCCATTGTATTAGTAGCTTTAGTGACAAAGGCAGCAGTGATACAATCTTCAGTGTCGCAATCTACAAGATGAAACTAGAGAATGGAAATGAAAGACACCCTCAGGCCTCGCGACCTAATACCGTCGGGGTCGAAAAAGCAAGAGTTGGCCGAGGGAGGCCGACAGGAAAGAGAACAGAAGTCTGACTCAGCAGGAGGCAGCCGCGTCAGACATAGCACAGAACTCAGCAGTAGTGAGGCACGAGATTCTCTTTACTTCTCATAGCCTAGTTGAGCAAACATTTTATTGGTTATGATTTTTAGAAAATTTGACAATTTACAGAATTCTGGAGTGCTCCTTGCCATTTAGTAACAATGCTACATAGCTTATGAACTAACATGACCTTTATCACAAGTACACTATGTGATTCACACAACTGTCTACATATGAAACGAGAACTTCCACCCTCAAATCGTTACAATAGCCATGCACAGGATGACAGTTTAACAGAATACTATACTGAATGTAAATCTTTAAGTGTTCAACCTAAAGAGCATTATTTCACGAATGTAACTCAGTTTCATAATAAAACATCTGATGTTCACAAATTTTTAATTTAACTACATTTTAATTAACGATTGTACTGTTTACACATGATTCATCGTTTCAGTCACAACTCTCAGTGGAAAATACGAAGAATTTTGAATGCAAGCAACGAATCGAGTAAATAGAATGACAAATGGTTAAAAATTTTAATAGTACACAAAAAACCAATGAATCACATGTACAAGCAATTCAGTCCTTTAGACATATTTGAAGTCCTCTGAGGACTTTTTTGCCATATTGGCAAACTTTAGTTACCTTAACAACCACTCGCAACTGAAAATAATCTCATTTTAACAGATGAATCCCAGGAACAATTGCTTGTATAATTGCAAATATGCGCAATGTATAACATTATATACAAAAAGATATTATATTATATACAAACGATTTCCGTACTACATTTACTGTATTGCTACTGAATACATAACTAATACTGGTATTCAACGGTGGCAATGGCTTACTCAAACCCTAGTTTGAGTAGAGTTACTATTTATACTACTATTTTTATATGTATACACATCTGGTTTTAACATGTAGCAAAATTTATGTAAAACAAATGCAAACAAATTCACTATGTTTTTCATTTTCAATCTTAGATGCTATTATGAAGCAAAATCGAAGGTAATAACCATTAACCCTACTGCCCTGCTTTTTACTAATCAAATATAGTGACCAAAAATTAAAATGCTGCTTAAAACTTCCAGTGAAAATTTTCGTACATTTTTTGAAATTATTGTATAGCAGTATATTGCTGAAGCTCTAATAATCATTTTTAAGGATATGCTAAGTGAATATCTAAGTGGTACAGTTGTCTCTAAGGCAATTTACTTAGCCCATGTTGGAATATTTTTCATTTCACATTTTATTACTTTAAAGAGTGCATTGAACACATAGGTATCCTTAAAATACTAACAAAAACCTAAGACAATACCCAGGCATTACTTCTGGACATTCTTATTTTTATTCTTACTCGTGGTGATTTTTTACTCAAATAGGTTACACGTGTTCAATGATTGTGCACTGTATTTCACAAATATGGTTTAATGTGATTGCTTTTCGGACATACATGGCGTGAGACACACAATCTGAGCCTTGGGTCAATACTTCCTTGACACAGTGTGATTTGCTGACACTAATCATTGTTTTAAACATTTTCTGTCCAATTTTTGAAATCTGTATCATGAAGCACAGGAGATCATACTAAAGCTGATTACAGGAAATGTAATATCTATAACGACATTATTTCAGGATTTAGAAATAAAATGGTTTTATACTGCTGCACAGTAACCCGCTCGGTTAGCCATGTGGTCTAACACACCGCTTTCCAAGACGGGGAGTGCCAGCCAGCCTGGATGTGGTTTTTAGGCGTTTTCCACATCCCCCTAGGAGAAAACCGAGCAGGTTCCCAAGTTATACGATTCGCAAAAGTTTCGTAACATAACATTTTTAATAAGTATAATATCCTTTACTGCTGCTTATTAGCTTTATTTTATCCACTGTGGAATTTACATATCCATTGTCAGAGTAATCATTATTAATCCTAAACACCTTGGACAGTTAGACCATTGTAGATACAATAGTTTAGAAATGCTGAACAATTTCTTGAAAAAGCTTAACCTACAAGCATTGTCGTAAATGGAGAAGCATTGTTGATTTGAGTAATTTGGAATGTTAGGAAAAATATTTTATTAAAACCTGCTTGACATGTAACTAACTGTATTTGTGACATTATTTTAACAATGTTACATATTAGTACATAAAGAATGTTTATGAGCAACGTATTTACAATATTTAACATTTTTTGCACAGATTTTGCCTATCCATTTACAAACAATGCCTTGAAAATTAAAAAAATATATATATACTTTTTTTAAATAATGAAATTTTGGGTCACAGACCGCAACAAACAGCAAGATTAAATACTTGCAAACACTATTGCGTAATCCAAGTTTCACATTAAGTTGTGTGATACAAACAGATGGTGAAACAACACTAACTATGTCAGTCTGTCCATCATACTAACACATACATGCAGCAGCAGATTGACATTACAGTCACTAGACTAGATAAGAAACTACAAGAGGACAGAACTGCTTAACATTCCAGTAGCAGCATGAAATATCCATGCAGAATGTTTAAGCCATTGCTGTGTAGCGTTTTTTAAGCAAATGCCTTTTACAATACAAAATGAGCCTTGAACAAAGCCTTAAATACTAATTTGATTCCACTTTAAGCGTTTATAGAAGGATAATCTTGTACCTTGATAGCAAATAATGGCCTGAAAATTTATTTACTAGATGGTTATTATTTATATAATATTATATTTAACTGTGCATGTAGACAAATGACATGCTTAAGGATGGGACATAATACATTACTGATATACATTTTGGAACAATTTAGGATTTTAATACCGTTTTTCAGGTTTAACAGCATAATCACAATTTTTTACTCATTTAATAACCATATAACTGATGGAACAACATGAATTATTGTTGAATGTTCAAGGATACAGTATTATATGCCAATGTTAACCGAATATTATTTACTTCAAAGTTGATATTGTGAAGCTTTTACATACATGGTCTCCCAAAATGAGCATAATATCGACCAGTAACCAGTGGTATAATCATACTTTTCTTAATATATTTTGTGTATAGTTCAAAGTTTTAAAAGTTCTGTACCCAAAATGCTCCATGAATGTAATCCAGGTATTAGCGTACAATTACACTGTACCAAGACAAATGCATGTACACACATACTTCACTGTGTTGGATATTTTATCTAAGGGCTGACCCAGAGTTCATTAATCCAGCGTTTAAAATTATTTAACTCATTTACAAATGAAATATTGAAAATGTGCTTTCCTAAACGCACAACGTATGGAAGCAGTAACTGGAGCTCAGATCTGAACTTTGAACATGGTTTCCAGTCTTCCTGAATGTGCTTTAGCATGGTTGAGCGATTTTGAAGCTGATGAGGCCCTGTAAGCATTAAAGTTTTGTACGATTATAAGGCATGATCTCACGTGATCTTGATTATGTGGTGATCTGGAAGCGACTGAATTAATGGTATATGGCCAAAGCGCACAGCTGACGTTTATGAATTATCGCAAACTACTCCAGTCAAGATTTTCGGGTATGCAGGGAACAGCGAGACAGCATAAATGAGATTTCAGCTCGAGAAAAGCTGTGCTTTTTTGTTCTGCTTCAACAAATTCGGTAGCCTAAAATCAGTTACATTGAGCATTATTTTAACAAGCAGCATATGTTTCACCTACGAATAGCCATTCGTTCGAAATTTTCATTAGACTGATACCAACATTTAAGAGAACACTGACGAAATTTTACACAGACCTGCCTACGAAAAGGTGTCACACAAATCACACACTGCGTTTTATTGTCTGTTCATGTGCGGAAGGCCAACAAGTAACACACGGGGCAGGCTGAGCTGGCTAATTGGAAAGGTTCTCTCTATTCTACGCGCCCGAAGGCACCTTTCCCTCACGAAGTGTGAGAGCTGTGTGCTGAGGTGTGTGTGTGTGTTCGGTGTAGGTGAGTGATGGGTTCGTGTGGTGTTGCAGCTGACGGGAGAGGGAGAGCCTCGGACCCCGGTGTCGGCTCTCACGCCGAGCTTAGCGCCCATCACCAGCAGCAGCAGCAGCAGCGCCCACGCCTCACTCCACGACTCACTGCCGAGGGGCTTCCGGTCTCACCCACATCACCTACGTCAAGCGCCGCCGAGCGTGGCCACTAGTTGGAGGAGTAACCGTCGGGTACGTCACGCACTGTTGACAATTTCTCCTTCGCAGCACCCCTCCTGTCTCCTCTGCCGTAAGGCAAAGTCCCTCATCACCAGTCTCGACATAAATGTAAAACCGAACATCAACAGGATCCACAGAAAATCCCATTTGTTATAGGCAACTCATTGGATGATTTTATACGTTTTTGATTTAGGGGCATGAAGATGGTATCAGAGATCGAATGCAGGAAGATTAAATAAAGATAAACTGTAAATTATAGCTGTTGGAATTGGGAACAAAACTGTAGATTTGTTAAGCATCTTTATCTAATTTTGCAAATTTTACCTTGAAACCAAACGGAAGGTCACCCTAAGTGTATTGCACATTCCTCATAAGTTTCTGGACCAATGTCAACCAAATTTGGTACGCACATTCCTCATTGGAAGGTAACAACCGCTGTGGAGTTGAGAACCACATACCACACACGGTTCGGGAGAACGTCATAAACAACAGGAGCCGCAAAAAAGTGCCACATACGACTGGACTATTCATCCAATGTGTGAGAACGGGAGTAATCCGCGACTTGCAACTAACTTTGAACATTTCAAACTTTATTATACTTTCTCTCGCTGGTAACAGGAGAATGATTAAAGAATAAAAGGAAAAGTTTCTCGCTTCTACTTCTCAGCTGTTCATGCAATATAACAGCATTCGGTATGACGCTACAAATTATCAGTTCTATGCTACAAACCGAAAGCGCAGAAAAGCTTACAGACGGTGTACCCACAGATGTACCTTCGAAATTTTATCACAGTTCGACTCGTAGTTGATGAAACATGAACAGTAACGTTCATGAAACAACCGCCCCATAACGCATAAGGTTTTAATCAATTACATCTTTATTACTAACTGTATTCGCAACAGATTTTATTGAAGTATAGCAGTTATACAAGTGAATATGTACCTACAAAATTACACAATCTACAATGGGTAAAAACCCGTTACATCTCGCAACACGCGTTACTACATTCCTTATTTACACTCGTGTATTCCAGTGAGACACGTTTGAGCTATGAAGCTGAGACGGCTGCAGGCGACAGCAGCAGGTCTATAAAGCTACAGGCAAAGGAAGAGAATGAAGCAGAGTGCATCCAGAACATACCTATTCTTTCCCACAGATGTATCTTAACTCAGAACCCGCAATTTCCAGTGTGACTTGCGTTGTCTATTACGATTAATCTATTAAAACACAGCGGAGTGCATCTGACATGTTTATGTTACACTTTACATCACTTGCTTATGGGCGGGCTCACCAAAGAATTTATTCACACTAGAATCTATAATGTACAAAATTATACCACGTTTTTAGAAGAAACATGGACAGGGAGAGAGTGGATGTAAGTACTAACTCAGAGCAGGAATAAATATACCCGGTCAAAGGCGGGTTTTCAGCTGGTGTTTTACAATAATCGCAAGCCGTAACTCCAATGTACAGAGCTGGATAATGAGAATGTGAAACTCGTGTATTACTCTTTACTATGGCATTCGTTAATGGAATAGAAACAGCAGCGGCCACGCCCCAGAGCCGTCCAAACGGAAACTCCATGTTCTGCGTTGTTTTTTCGTGAAGCCAACCAGCGCCCTCAAAGGGCAGCAGGAGTGTCTCTACTAGCTCTCTGTCAGACAATTTCTTCAAATTCGTGACCCAGAAATATCGTCTTGCTTCCAGCGCTTTATACTGAAAAATTGAATTTAGATCCATTTCATCATGTAGCCCACACACGGGAACAGCTTTCTGCAACCGCATCTCGTGTAGATGACTTTTGTTTCAGTTCCCATTGGCAGTCAGACTTGCCATCACTCTAATTTCCCTGCTGCTCAGACCCAGGACTGTTGGATTTCGATAACAGTGTCACACGTGTCTACCATTCTTTTTTTCTGTATTATTGCTCCTGCATTCCGCGTGCTGTCTCCTAATCCAGATGTGTAGTTCTGTTGTTGCCTTTGATTTAGTAACTACCAGAACAGACTTTGAGCCTGTAAAAGGTAGGCTATAGATTCCGTTGGTCTGGCTAGCCTGTTAGTCTGTTCGGTTGCCATCAATTCGCGAGTGCCCCAGTACCCACAAGAGGTTCACCCTGTTCAGCCAGGTCTATGAAGGCATTTACGGCATTGTGCAGCAGCAATTCATGTTACAGGATCAGCCAGGGCTATCACAGCAGGCAGGCCGCCTCAATGAACGCAGAAGGTGCAATTTCTATAGCTTATGTTGACCCTCCTCCGCTCATTCTCCAACTGTAAGCAATTCAGCTTGGAGTATTGATTGGGAGCAAAATCAAAAGATGTCTTAAACCAGTGATTTTCAGCCTGTGGCTCACAGAAACTCCGAGGAGTTTCAGAGCCTTGCCTCTTTTCTCATAAAAATCTGCTACCGTACAAACGTACTTGGCAGCCGTTCTACTCATGCTACAATAAAGTATGGATTAGATTTAAGAGTATATGTGCGCTTTCCATGTACCATCCCTACTTATGCGATTGCTACACAATTTTGTACACACATTCCGTACGTGAGAAAGTGGGAAAGAACCAACCTCGACAACTCGGCTGATAATTATGTCAAACGTGAATGCAATAACATCTGTCCCATCACGCATGAGGTTTTAATACTCCATTCCTTCTGACTCTATTAACAACATTTTGAAAATAGTTTCCTAAAATTCCACTCTATGAATATGCAACGCTGTATTATTGTAGGAAATCTTATTCAGGAAATACGACGAAGTAACGAGCTGCACGAATACGAAAACAAACTGATGGAGAGTAGGGTGGGCAGTGGCGGAAATAAAGGGAGAGAGTTGGAGTAACAAGAATTGTAGGCACACACAGCGCAGGGAACAACCGTTGCATCAGGAGTTGAGAACTGCTGTGACGTGAATTCAGGCGCGTCTCCAAAGGTAGGAGAGCGGGAAGCGGCGTTGATGTCGGGGCCGTAGGTACAGGGGACAACATGGAGGGAGATCAGAGCCCTCAACCTGCTGAAGAAGCCGGAACTTTCTGCCGTCTCATTTCCTGGGAGACTTAAAAGCAGTGGTCATCATGTGACTACAGAAGACGATGTTTGAGCGAAGGTGACTAACGTTGTAAAGTTATGTAGATTCATTTACGTTTTATCGTCGAGGCTTTCACCTGAAGCCTTACCCACAGTGGACAGTAAAGTGTGAGACTGATGGAACAATTCGGCGATTTCACGTCAGTACACAACGAAAGAAGACAATGTTTTACAAGAATGCGTATTGCCAAAATAATGGCTTCCTTGCTGTCAGTTTTTACGTCTGTAGCAGGTTCACATTTGGAAGTATTTTCCTAGGCTGCGTTCATCATTCCACACATCATAAAGGTAGTTCTGATCGTTACAATAGCGCTAAAATTGAAAGAAAACAATCTCATGTTACGATGGAATTTTAGCAGTTCTGGGCAGGGGGTGTAACTCAACACAAAACTTCGAAGTAAGAATGTACACCAACGATGTTTTGAAAAGTCAGCACGTTGTGTGCGTGGGGTACCATCTATTTCATATTTGTATCACCAGAAAGGTAACATTTTATTCACAACCATCACGGGAAGTACAGTGATACTTAACACCAAATTAAACAATTCAGTTAAGCAATAGAGACATTGCCAATGGTATTCATCTAAATCCCTCAATGTTTTGTTACATTACACCCTTTCACCAACTGCTGACTTAACTTCTGTGTCAGTTCTAAAGTGAATGAGTTAAACAAAAGCACGCAGTAACAGTAATATATTTCACTTTTGCCATTGTATGATCTTAATCTTGAGAAGGCACTCCGGAAGTGGGAAAGACGAGTTTATGAACTACAATCTTCAGTTGTGTGAGAGATTTTATATTGTTGTGTCATATAGTGATCAGCAGTTTCACTCACAAATATTGGCTCATTAATCTGTACACAATTTTTTCGGGTAGTGAAGGTTGATAGTGGACTTTAACAGTCAGAGTCAGTACACTTCGAAACATTCCGCACAGTGGTCACCGCATCAAGTGATCGCTGTCTCATTTGGATCTCTATGAAAGCGTTTTAACAACGCTTTGCTCATCTTCTCATCATTCGGAACAAACAATTTTGCTGCAGTTTATATGGATGCAATTTTACATTATGGCACTAAGAAATATTTGTACAACAATGGTGAAACGTGATTGGCTAAACTATGTATTACTGTTAGTGACGTTTACAGCGGCATCGTGTAGGATTCTAAGATTAAGCGGGGCTTTGAAATTATTCTACTTTCATTTCCGTTTATTTCTTAATATACAGAAGAATATGAAGACGTAAAAGACTACATTAAAAAAGAGCATAAGGTAACAACCTTTTAAGACAAAATCCCAAAACAATCTAATACCCTATTGTATCTATGATTAATGACTGAGGTGTGTAATGTGATACGCCACATGTTGCATGAGTAATACTTTTATCACTAAATTGCCTGTTCCTAAAATATGAATCTTAAATTTACCATTATGGATTACGTCTAATTGAGTAACATATCAATAGCTACGTTAGAAAAGATCAAAGGGTAAGGCTATGTAGTGGACCTTGTTGTCCCTTCCACAAGCCAACACTTCAATGTAATTTAGTTGTGTGTGTAACGATGTTAATCCGTGAACACTAAGCCTGAAGTACGTATTTCCAATGTTAGTCTGATTATACTAGAACCCAAATGGAGTTATAATGGTACTTTGCCATGCATGTGCTCGAAACTGAAAATCATTTCTGTAACAGTGAACAGCAGTAAACGGAAACATTTAAAGCGCGGTTTTTACCTTTTCCGTCGTGCGTTGACATCGCCGATCAGAGTGAACATCGATAATTGAAGAGGTACCAACGTTTGAGCTGCGTAGCGGTCAAGCGCTGCGGCGGAAACGATACGGAAGTGACGGTATTCCGTGAAATCACGTTCTGACGACGTTCGTGTTTAAACGTTATATTTGCAGTAACCGGGCATCCAGGATTTAACAACTGCTCGAGAGATGAGGTCACCACAGGAAGTAATATTGCAGGTCACCTGCTAGCGTCACCACAAAATACGAAGCATTGCCCTAATTTTAATTTATTATCAGCAGCTATGACGAGGAAGGAGCAAATGTACAGGGGAGACGGAAAGGAAGTAGGTAGCAAGACGAGGAGGAGGATGAGATGGAGACGAGGGATTAATTGAGGAAGAACGGGGAGGGAGTGGATAGATGGGAAAGAGGAGATGGAAGAAGAAAGGGGATGAGAGAAGGCGGGCAGAATGCGGAGCGCTTTTCTCAATGTCGTACGTCGCGCCATCCACAGCCTGTGTGTGTGTGTGTGTGTGTGTGTTTATGTAGTGGAAGGCTGCATCCTTCCAGTTGCTAGCTGCGTTTCATCCCTTTAGCTATGGCCGTTATTCCTAGTGTTTTCTGTTGGCTGACATGTTGCCCTGTCGACATTCACATGTTTTTAACAGCCTTACTGATAATGCGGCTGCGCGGACTGTCTTATCGCTTTAATGCGTGACTACTTGAAGCTATAAAAACTACAACGATTAACGTATAGTGCGTATACACTGAAAGCAATGCTAAAAAGAAAATCCCTTAAAATTATTATGCACCACTAGCAGGTCAGCTATACAGGGTTCTACAAAAAGGTACTGCCAAACTTTCAGGAAACACACACGTTATGTGGACATGTACCCGGAAACGCTTAATTTTCATATTATCGCTCATTGTAGTATTTCTCTTTAAATGTAAATTGAAATAATTCTTGCAGATAATTGTCAAAATACCCAATTGTCTCGTTAGTATGCACTGTACTTCCTTGATTCACCGCATTTGTAAACATTGCACTGACTGCAAAACCAAGTTCCTGATGAACACTAACCAGTTGATGCTACGTACTGATGTGCTTGATGTTAGTACTGTAGAGTAATGAGTCGAATGTCAACACAAGCACTGAAGTCAACATTACCTTCCTTCAATTGGGCCAACTGGCGGTGAATAGAGGAAGTACAGTACATACTAACGAAACAATTGGGTATTTTGAAAATTGTCTTCACGAATTATTTCGATTTACATCTAAAGAGAAATACTAAAATGAGCTCTAACATAGAAATTAAGCGTTTCGGAAAAAATGTCCATATAATATGTGTATGTGAGGAATGTTTCCTGAAAGTTTGGCAGTACATTTTTGTATAGTGGTTCCATGTTGTCGATGCAATAAATGTCACTTATGCATACAATCTTCCGAGAAAGTAACTCAGAATGCAACAGTAGAATATGATTGACTACTTTTACATGGCAAAGGAGGAATACTGAAGTAAACAGGCGCACAAGTTAGGAGTAAGTGAATGCAGCCAACTGTCTTAATGATTAAGTAGCTATCTGCAATTGATAATTACTAGGACGACCTACTTGCAAGTATAATACTATTTATAGAAGCAGCTACGAGTGAATTTGAGATAAGATGATCAGTCTGAGAAAATCGAAAAATGAATTATGTATCTGATCAGCTACACTATGCATTAGATGGCTACATCACGCCTGAATATTTCTCACCTTCCACGACGTTATTCTCTACAATATGGCCAGGAGTCCACATCGCCGAATTAGGTCTAGTACCCAAAAGCAACGCCATTCCACAAATCCAAAGAATCAGATTAAATCTATCGAACAGACTTCCATTCAAGATATTACTCCTTTAAGTGCAGTTAATATGCAATGTGCACGGAAAATACGACTGAAGATGGACGTCAAGAAACGAAAACTGGATGATATGGCGAAGACAACTGCTCTAAAGAAATAATACCAGTTGCTTTAGGAAAAAGAGCAGGCTATTGCAGATGTGCTAGCACGACTCACTTATTGGTTTAAACATATGGAAACTCGCTGTGACTGTGCAATAAAATATAAACGCATTTACAGTAAACAGCAACGGGGGTTCGTGTTTGAGTACTCGTCGAAATCATCTGAAACGATCGAGTTTACTTCATTAAGGGATACAAGAAAAATCTATGTATATAACCTCCAAAGCATCTGTAAGTGCTGTCGAAGAAACGTATGAATTTCCCATTGAAAAGGGCGTAAAGCAAGGAGACTACCTCCCAAATTATTTTCAGCTGTCTTAGAAAAAGCTACGACTAAACTGAATGGGGAAGAAAGGTCAATTCTAGTTCTCGGAAAAAGAGTAAACAACTTGAGGTTCGCAGATGATATTGTTCGATTTGCAAATGACATAGAAGAATTTCAAATATTAGTTAGCGAACTTTCATTAGTATGCTCCAATGTTAGTCTAAAAATAAACATTGGTAAGACCAAGATCAAGAGCAATGAGTGGACACCTGACGGAAGAATATCGGTTGGAATTACACAACTGCAAAGAGTCGCAGAGTTTGTCGGTCTGGGACAACAAACTTGAAATGTGATCTAAAACCAGAAATATTACGACGAATTAAATTGGGCTGGCAGGTTTATGGAAGACACTTCAATTTTTAAATCTAATATGACAGCTGAGTTGAAGGAAACGATTTTAACCACTGTATACTGCCAGTAATAACTTATGGCTGAAAAAGATGGACTTTAAATGAGGAAACAATAGCCCATAGAGGAATGGAAAGCTCAATACTGGGTTACACAAATAGAGAGCAGTCGAGATAAGACGAACAACAAAGGTCACCGACAAAATGGTAAGGGTGGGTGACTACTGCTAGAGTAAAAGATGATAGACGGTCTAGGCAAGTCCTAAACTGGAGCCCGATTGACCAGAAAAGGCCTAGAGGAAGACCACCAGACAGATGGGAAAATGACCTAAGGAAGACAGCAGGACGCAGTTGGCCACGCGAAGATCAGGATCTGAGGAAATGGAGGAGCCTATTGGGATCCTTTGTTACACGCCGACTCAAAGAGAGCACATGAAGTGATAGAAAGGTGACTGATGACGAAAGTGAAAGGATTCGTCCACTCTTTCATTAAACACGAAATCTCTAAACTACTACACCTAGGAAGCTGAAATTTGACAGGAATGTAGTCTATAGGTAGACGACGTCAGCTAAGAAAAGATATTGCGATAACACCGATAGTTCAGGAGAAATGACGCCATAAACAGAGTAAAAATGCCCGTCTTGCAGCACGTGATAGCTCACTACTTGAGGAGGTGATTGCTTAGCGACTTGCAACGAACTTTAAAGAGAAAGTAGGAGGCGAGGTACTGGCGGAAGTAAAGTTGTGAGGCGGCATCGTGAGTCGTGTCGGGATAGCACAGTCGGTAGTACGCTTGCCCGCGAAAGGCAAAGGTCCCAGGTTCGAGTCCCGGTTCCGGCACACAATTTTAATCTGCCAGGAAGTTTCAACTTTAAAGATAATTTCAAACATTATATTTTTTCCCGTTGACAACCACAGTAAAATCATGAAAAATGTGTCTGGCTTACCGTGGACTAAAGCTACGGCATTTAGTATAATTTCTCCACAGCAAATTGTAGCCGCAGGAAATGTGATAGTATACACACATATAGCTGAATGTACCTTCTAAATTATATCGCAGTACGACACGTAGCTCATGAGATACGAGCACAAACAGTAACGTTCATGGAAGATATACCTGAAAACTTATATAACTCAACAAATATGAGATCGTACGATTTTATGTTGTAAAATTGGATATGTCATTTGTATTTTGATTACAATCTTTCTTTCTTTGGATACTGCACTGATAATTTTGTACATTATGCAAGACAGCCCTATTTCTTAAAATATTCTCCCATAAATATAATATGCTTTTAGAAGAAAAAAGAGATGACACAGAAAGAGAGAAAGGGCAGTAGAAGTTCTAACTCACACGAGGCTGGAGTAAATAAGTACCCGGGCAACGCCAGGTTTTCAGCTAGTGTGCGTCTAGAGCTGCACACCCATTCGGATCTTAAAACGAATGGTTACGTTGTTCCTAATTGTAGTGGGTTGGATGTTGTTTATCTACATTAAGAAAAACCATTCGCGGAACTAAAAATAGACAGGATAACAATATTTAACCAGCAATCATTTGCAAAAGTTGTAAACCTGAAGTTCTATACGGAGGTGTCAGAAGAGATGCCATCGTACACAGAAGATGTGAAGTGCTGTGACGGTCGTGTTACGCGGGAAATAAGAGGCACAGTTAAACCACCTTAATGTTCCCGTCTCTAACAGCTGACAGAAGGATCCGAATAGTCGTTGTGGTCTTCAGTCCGGAGACTGGTTTGATGCTACTCTTCACCCTACTCTATCCTCTTCATTTCCTAATAAGAACGACAACCCACATACGTTTCAATCTGCTTGCTGTATTCATATCTCTCTCTCTCTCTCTCTCTCTCTGCTAAATTCACGATTCGTTTATGTCTAAGAACGTGTTATAGCAATCTATCCCTTCTTTTACTTAAGGTACGCCAAAAATTCCTTTTCCCCCCCCCCCCCCCTCAGTTCTTTTCAGTACCTCATTAGTTACGTGAACAAACCACCTCATTTTCAGCATTCTTCAGTAGCACCATATTTCAAAAGCCTATATCTTCTTCCTGTCTGAACTATTTATCGTCAATGTTTCCTTCCCGTACAAGACAACATTCCACAAAAATGCATCAAAGGACTTCCTTACACTAAAAATTGGATGTTGACAAATTTCTTTTTTTTTTTTTTTTTTTTTTTTTTTCGAAAACGCTTTCCTTCCCACTGCCACTCCGCATTTTGTATACTCTGTACCCCGACCATCATGTGTCACTTTACAGCCCAAGTAACAAAACTCATATGCTACCTTTATTGTTTCGATACCTAATTAATTCCTTCGGCGTCACCTGATTCCATAAGACTGCACTTGATTACCCTAGTTAATATTCATCTTATACGCACCTTTCAACACTATCCATTCCGTTCAACTGCTCTTCCAGGTCCTTTGCTGTGACAATTACAATGTCATCGGCAAAATGCAATGTTTTTATTTCTTCACCCTGAACCTTAATTTCGTCTCCAAATTTCTCCCTGCTTTCCTTTATAGCTTGTTCATTGTACAAATTGAACAACATTGGGGAAAGGCTACAACCCTGTTTTACTCCTTTCCCAACCACTGCTTCCCTTTCATGCCCTTCAACTCTGACAACCGCTGCTGGTTTTTGTACAAGTTGTAAGTAACATTACGCTCCCTATATTTTACTCCTGCTTGCTTCAGAATTTGGAAGAGTTTATTCCAATCAACATGGTCAAAAGCCTTCTCCAAATCTACAAAAGCTAGAAATGTAGGTTTGCCTTTTCTTTATCTTCTAGGATAAGCCGTAAAGTGAGTATTTCCTCCCGAGTTCCTACATTTCTCCTGAACCCAAACTGATCTTCCCCGAGGTCGGCTTCTACCAGCTTTTCCATCCTTCTGTAATAATTCGTGTTAATATTTTGCAAGCACGACTTATTAAACTGATGGTTCTGTAGTTTTCACAACTGTCTGCGCCTTCTTTCTTTGGAATGGGGACTAACATTTTTCTTAAAATCTCAGGGTACTTCGCCTGTCTCGTGCATCTTACCAGGTGAAACAGTTTTGTTATGGCTGGTTCTCCCAGATACTTCAGTAGCTCTGAGGGAATGTCATCTACTCCAGGGGCCTTGTTTCGACTTTGGTGTGGCGGAGGGATCTCGGTACCGCTACCAGCTACTTGCTTTCCTGTTCCACTCCCGTATAGAACGAGGAAAAACGAATACTACTATGCATCGGTACGAGTCCTCATCTCTATCATTCGCCTTGTGGTCTTTGCGCGAAATGTAAGTTGCCGGTGGTAGAATCGTTCTGCAGTCCGAGGCCCTCTAAATTTCAACAAATGAACGTAGTCTTTCCTGCAGCGACTCCCAGTTGAGTTCCAGAAACAGTTCGGTGACACCCGCTCACTGACAGAATACACCAGTCACAAGCCTAGTCACTCGCCACCCTGTCCACTTTTAAACCGTTCTCGTGGGATCCCCAACACTTGAGCAATACTAAAGGCGGGTTTGTACATCCGTTTTATATGCGGTCTCCTTAAGACGAATCACAGCTTCCCAAAATCCATCCAATAAAGCCAAGTAATGTCAAGTTATAGAAAATTTCGACTTTGTTAATATTTTAGCATAAGGATTACAGATGTTTGGCGGAGTCAGCAGCAGCAGTACTTGGACTTCACGCGAGCACACAGTTTCAGCGCAAGAACACTCTTCTCTTTCCTATATGCACACGCATACATCTCCGTATGCTCGGCTGTGCTCTATCCTGTGTGTCTATTTTGGCGTTTTAAAAGTGACTTGATTGAAGAAAGCAAGTCAGAATCGTGGTTATCATGTTACTTATAATTACTATGATTGTGCTAAGCACTAGAAAATTTCAGCTGAACGATAATAATCCTATAAAGGCTGACTATGTTCGATTGAGCTACAAAGTTCCTTGTATTTCTTTTATTTTTATGGGGTTATCTATGAACTAATTTTACTACCTGTGTGCGGATAATGAGATAGGTTAGGTTATTCACAATTCACCTGCCTAATGCGTTTTAACTAGTTTAAAGTTTGATGATGTGGATTCTTTATATTCTCACATCGCTTGATGAAAGCATATTAATTCTAAGCTACAATGTAAATGCTATGTTGGTGACATCCCTGGATAATTGAGTATTATTCGCGTTCTGCTTCGAGGAATGTATTCTCGCTTGCTAGGGGCTGTTTTATTATTGGCCGAAAACTATGACTTTTGATCTGTGAACTCGTGTGATGCATGTAATTTCTTGTTCTAGACGCTAAATGAGGTCAAAGAGGTGCGTCTTGGTTAGGACTTCAAACACTTTATTGGTATAATAATAATGTCGTGTGGCTCATTGGCCTGGTGCAGTCTTTCAGTTGGACGCCACTTCGGCGACTTGCGTGTCCCTCGCCTACCCCAGTTATCCGACCGGGGAAAGGAGACCTACAGCTTAGCATGGAACCCCAACCACGTATTGTTTCTGGCGGCTCCTCACATCGTTCAGACGTCAAGGATGGGTTGAAGAGCAGACTGAGAAAACCCACGACCCTTCGCTTTCCAGTCGAGCGCTTTACCCCGACAACACTTTATTGGTGGTTAGTGCACTCGATGTGCAGTTTATCACTGGGTCGATCTTGAATCTCAGTGAACTAGAGTTTACGCACTGAAGTTGTCTTATGGTCGACGTAGATCATTTCGATGGTGAGTGAATCAGTGTCTGGCTATAGCTAGCTTAGGGGTTGTGCATCTTTGAGCACTTTATCGATAAAGAAGTTTTCCTCTGTCTAGACGGTGGTGGAGAGGCAAATCGAATCACTATGGCGATCAGTAATTGAGGGGTATGTGTCATTTACTTTGTTCACCAGAGACTGACATTTTCCAAGTATTGATTCGGTGGGGGTCGAGTTATACACATCCTTGGTTTCTTTCCTCTGCAGAAAGAACCATCTACTCCTCTGCGGTATATATATAGAACATACTTAGAAGGTGAAACTTCCTGGCAGATTAAAATTGTGTGCCGGAACCGGGACTCGAACCTGGGACCTTTGCCTTTCGCTGGCAAGCGTACTACCGACTGTGCTATCCCGACACGACTCGTGATGCCGCCTCACAACTTTACTTCCGCCAGTACGTCGTCTCCTACTTTCCAAACTTCACAGAAGCTCTCCTGCAAACACGTAAGACTAGCACTCCTGGAAGAAAGGGTATGGTGAAGACATGGCTTAGCCACAGCCTAAGGGATGTTTCCAGAATGAAACTTCACTCTGCAGCGGAGTGTGCGCTGATATCAAACTTCCTGGCAGATTAAAATTGTATGCCGGAACCATATCTCCACCATGTCTCCACCATATCCTTTCTTCCAGGAGTGCTAGTCTTGCGTGTTTGCAGGAGAGCTTCTGTGAAGTTTGGAAAGTAGGAGACGAGGTACTGGCGGAAGTAAGGTTGTGAGGCGGCATCACGAGTCGTGTCGGGATAGCACAGTCGGTAGTGCGCTTGCCCGCGAAAGGCAAAGGTCCCAGGTTCGAGTCCCGGTTCCGGCACGCAAGTTTAATCTGCCAGGAAGTTTCATATCAGCGCACACTCCGCTGCAGAGTGAAGTTTCATTCTGGAATACTTAGAAGGTGTTTGTTGTAGATCATAAGATCCGTAGGAGTCTGCTGAGGAACACTCCAACGTCGATGTGTTTACCTAAAATATGTAATAGCATCAGCAGAATTTAATGGTTAAGACTTAGCTTTTCGTATAGAAACGGTTTTACAGGTTTAGGGATCTAAGATAAAACACTGGAGACAGGTCACATGTCTGAAGAACAAAGCTTCGAGCTGTAGAGTATTATTGTTACTTGAACAGTTATTGGAGATGTACTTCGTGTCTAGTCTTCTAAGCAAGCGTTCGTTTAAATTTAAGTTGCAGTGGTAAATTATTGCTGATCTTTTAACTTGTATATGCATTCGACAAGTTCGTCATTGTAAGCCATGGAGACAAGGCGAAGATACCATTTCTCCTACCTGGCTGCAACGTTGTGAGAGCACTAGAAGTACTGGAGAAATTCGGCGAGGTAGCAATAGAGAACATTTCGAGGAAATAAGCAAATCCTGTGGCAGTACCTTATAAAGTGGGACTAGCCGATGTTAAACTAGATGTAATGGATGAGGTCCAATCTATAACAGAGCAACTTCCTGTAGGTTACTTCTATCGCCTGGAATTTGTCATCCCACTAGATTTCGCAATGATTTTTAATTAATGGAAATGTGCTAGTCTAGGATCCACCCATGACTTTCGCCTGGATGGGAACATACGTGATAGGGCAGCTGGAGTCTATTGTTTAATGTGGTTGACGTCGAACTGAATAGTGAAATATGTACTATATTTGTCGAATCACGATTTCTGGTGTCAAATTACCGATATTCACCTTATCGATCCTGACAATGTTTGCGTGATACTTTTACTTCGTTTGGCATGCGTATCTGTCTGATTTTCCTGCTCGTTGGGGTGTGATAGAAATTAAGATCATTACGTTGCATGTACGCAGTTGCACCGTAACCAAAAAACAGTCTAGATAGAGCGTGTTCTTTCGACGATCAGGTGTGTGTGTAGCTTAGCATCCGATACACCTTCGTTTGCGTTAGACATGTACTTCTAAACACCGATTAAAAATGAATCCGAGTGCAGTTTAGTAGAATAAAGAAAGAAATCCTAAGTTAACACAGGAAAGGAGCTTGATTTGTATTTGGATTAAGACGTTTTTGTCTATATTTTGGGTAAAGGGCTAGTCTATCGTGCTCTACAGAACTAAAACTCTGTTGTAGTTCTGTTCATCGGGCAGGTAAAGTATTTACCTTTATGTCATCTCGCTTAGGGGGGAGATGTATTGGCGAGTGTGTCTTCGAAGGATGTTAGGTCAGTGCTTTAGAGAAAGAAGTTTTAGTGTAGATGTCGGAAATCGGTAAAATGCTGATTTTAAATTATTTCGTGCATTTTTATTGTTTATTGTACTTTCCAAGGAAATACTGTTGTGCAAAACAGTTTAGTTTTGTTTAAATGTCTTCTGGGTAGGACTTTGAACATTTCGAAAAAAAAAATTATTTTAAAAGGGTATGGTCGTTAAATTCCCTTTGCTTTGTTTAGATGGGTATATGCCCGAAGATGTGTTCTGCTGTAGCAAAGGAGTAAAGAGTTAAAAACAAACTACCCGAAATCTCGGCAGTCTCATAAAACCAAAGAATTGGTGGACTACAGGAAGACTGAGTTCGAAGACTTACCTATACCTCGATCTAGGCGCGTTTAAATGAATGCTTCTTAAACACAATGCGCACCATCCCCATCAAAGTGGTGACCGCGGTGGTCTCGAATATGTATCGAAAGAAGATTTTGTTGGCTCTTTGATCATTTAGATATGTAACTCGGATGTTTTTTGAGGGAAATGTTTAAAATAAATCGTTATATTTTGTATAAACACTTAGCATACGTTTATCAATAGGATTGTAATAATTGTTTTATGCAGCTTGTCGAGAGGACACTGTGCGATTGCATTGGAGATGTAGCTACATTACTGTTAGGCGTTTTTATTTTTAAAACCGTTTGTGTTGTCTCTATGAAGAGAAACGTAAGCTAGTTGTGCTACACGTCTAGAGTGTTTGTTAAGATGGATGCACACAAATTTGTGACGACCATTATCGTCACATTCTTATTATCTAGCGTGCACTATTTTAAAAAACACACGTCTGTCGGCTGTTGTACACATCATCTATTCGAAAAGATACATTTATTTTGACTCGACACTTTAGGAGGCGAACAGACAATTCTTCTGGATACTCCTAACCGTCTGTTTTTAAATAATTGTCGATAAATGTAGAACACCCACCTGCAATATTACAACGGGTTTCTTTATGCCATGTCTGTATTTACCTACAAAATTGCGAGTTGTACTTTAGGTTCGTTGTATTTAACTGTATGTGCTGTTCGTACAATCTAAGATTACAGGACAAGTATTTACGGTTGCTTCCGCCAGCCACCGCGCCGAGTTTTAACTCAGTTTGCAGTGACATACTCTTGTGATGGAGAACCCCATAGGGAGTGGTGGGCACTGAAGTCGCAACACCACCATTACTCGTTTTAATTGTTTTTCATTTTCATTTTTTTATTGGTCCAATTGTGAAAATGAAAAAATGAAAACCATTACTCTTGTTACTGTCACATAATGTGTGAGTACAATTCTGGTGTTGGCAGACTAGTCTGCTTCTGATGTGCTTTCGTGGAGGACTTTTCTGTCTGTGACAACAAACAATATATTCCATATCCAATTTGGAGGGCTTCTGTCCGTTTTTGTGCTCCACACTTGATTGGAATGGAAGCAGCTGACCGATATCGTGGGAAACAATATCTTCTCCATTTTTACAATCTGTGAACTTGTCCGGTTTTGAAAATAGATGCTTCAATTCTTCTTTAATTGCAGTTGTTTAGTACTTGCAACATTAGTGTCCTCTCCTGCAGGCCATTTTACAATTTCTTGTTTCTCCATGGCTTTCGTGATTTACATTCAAATTTAATGTTATGTTATGATTACTTGTCTGTAACTAAAACATTAGAACGTGCCAATTTTGGAAGAACCAATTTAAAAATCCCACCAGACGGCGTGATTTTGGAATGTTTTGAGATTATTTTCACTATAACTTTCGTAGGTTTAGTCAGATTTCATTGTTTTTTAATGGAAATCGTGGGGTATATGTATAAGCAACAAAGTATCCTAGAAACAGAAGGTCAGTGTGCATCTACTTTTGACTGAGACAGAAAATGTGTGTCCAAAATCACCCCACTCCATAGGGTGATTTTGGATACTTTTATTCGTCTATCTCAGTCCAGTGCTTTGAAGTGTATGGGGTGACTTTGGACACAAATTGACTTTTTTATTCAACTTTCTTTCTGTTTGATTTTAAGGACTTAACATATTTTAAGACATCCATAATTAAAGTAAGGAATAAGGACTGAGATAAAGAATTTTATTAATTAAAGGATTCTCTATATGTTAATTTGCCACACTGAATATCTCAAACTGCTTTCTTTAAAATTTCCAGGTCATAATTACACCAATCTTGAACACCTTTCTTACTTTTATACGATGGCGGCATTGTCCGAAATCACCAAATAAAGTACGCAATTTTGAAAAAACCTCCATTACTTTGGAACTTAACTCAAAACTCGTGACAAACTGGTACAAAACTTCTTACAGCCTACTGATCTCATTTGCAACTGGCACTACAATACATTTCCGCCAGTTGCAACAACAGGAAATTTCCGCTCCATAATGCAGCGATAACTTCCGACAATGAGGCTGTCAGTCATTATTGCATCGGTAAACAATCGATCCAAACGGGAGAGTGCAGAATGCGGGAATTACAGTTTTGTGCATAAAATAAGATGGGCGCAGAGGTGGAAATAGGGCTAATTTGTTGCTATGTAGCAGGAAATTGAGGACAAACCATAGTGTCCGAATTACGCCGGTGTCCCAAATCACCCCGTTTGACGGTACTTCACCATTCTTGCCTTTGTGGTAATGTTGTCTTTCTTCAGAATAAACAATAAAAGCAGCAACTTCCACAACACATCACTGGCTACCTACATATGCAATAATTAATCTTTCTAACCCTTGTTAAAGACATGTGGGAAAAACTTGTCTCCTATTTAGTCACGGTTTTATCAGTTTACACTTTTTATGTAACATGTCGTAAGATAACTCAAGAGGAGGGCACCATTCAGGTGAGCATGGCTGCGCCACAGATCTTATTGTACCCTTTCCCCTAAAAGGAAAAGTAGTCATTTGTTAAGATAGTGATCATTACTGGGAATGAGGTATTGGGTGTACTTTCTGAAAACATTGGTGAAGATAATATTAAAGAGTGGCAAGGCCACCTAAACTTACCGACCGCTGTACCTACATTTTGTTTGTTGTGGAAGGGATGGCAACTGTCAGTCTCACTCTTACAGTCTAGCCACCTGTAGATGGCAAATTTGCAGTGCTGGAACTTCCTTAATATGCTGAAGGACTTGCAAAGGCCTTCACAGACAGTTGCTACCGTCCAGACTCAGTTCACAAACAGATTTTCCATCGCATATACCTTCACACCGAAAATCCTCCCTCCACCACCAATAACAAACTACAGAACAGTGCTCCCCTTGTTTCCCAATACTACCCTGGACTGGAACAACTAAACTCCATCCTCTGCGAAGGGTACGATTTTTTTTTATCATCACACCGAGAAATGAGTGACACCCTGCCAGATTTCTGCTCCTGCACTGCTAAAGTGGTGTTCCACTGCCTGCCCGACACCCACAACATCCTTACGCCACCACCAAATCCAGACCCCAGTCCGGTTAGGAGGAGGAATATTCTGCCGCCTTATAAAGCAAATAAGACTGTGAATGAATATCACAGAATTACAATCAATATAGCAGACAGACAGCACCTGCAGAGGCGAGGATTTAGAGGGAGGCAAGGCTACGTGGGGATCGACAGAGGCTCTGCACTGCAGATCCTCCATATGGAGGAGAGATACAGCAAAAATGTATTACATAACACAGGGTGGCAGATTGAATGGACGAGTTCTGACTTGGCCCACAAACAGCATGATATAGAGCCACAAATACCTCAGAATGAATCCTGTTCTTCTGTTGTGGCATGTTTTAATCAACGTATTTGAGCTTGGATTTACCTTACAAAACTTTGGTGCTTCGAAGGTCTTGTAAGAAGTCTTTTTTGGTAGCCATAGGATCTGGTCATATGGTATCTCTGTACACTTTTACAATAGTGGTAGAATTAACAGCAACTTCAGGTTCTGAGAATGAGAGTTTGCAAAAGGGTTTATAATTTTATGTGTATTCTTTGCTGCTATCTGTATCTTTTGAATGGAGGTTGTTCCTTCACAGTGAACAGTCAGCTAACAGTTTTTTGGTATCTTATGTACATTTTGATATTTGACAGTTCTTTCTCTTGTTAACATTATAGAATTCACGATTAAAATAACATCACATCCACAAAATTCTGAATTTAGATTGCATGTATATTTCAGCTGCTAATTGAAACGTGGATCTCATAATGATGTCCTTATTTGTCCATTGTAGAAACCCTGTGTTCTTCACATTTGACTATTTAGATGTTAGTATGACTATGGCTATCTAGATGTTAGTATCGTGTAATTTTTTACATTTTCAGCTGTCCCGGACCATATCCGTAAAAAATTTGTTGGGGGAGTTCCTCGCTTTTGGCGAGGGGTTGAAACAATTGGTGGAGGCTCAACAAAGTATTTCCTTTTGCTGTTATGAAGACAATTTATTTACAGTTTACAATGTACTGTCATTTGGTTAATTTTTTAACGTGTTCATTTATTTTTCAAAATGACATAGAAAGGTTAGGCAATACTTACTTTTGTGCTGTACTGCCGATAGTTACACAAAGAAAGAAAATAGACGAATAAAGGACAAACTTTCAGAACTGGGTTCCTTTCTCACGTAGGAGAAAAGGGAAGAGAAAAGGAATGGAAACGGAAGAGGAAGGTAAACCATCTCATGTCATGAGAATAGTGTCTGCGGTTTGTCAATGGCACAGGTCGTGGTTTACCTTCCTCTTGCATTCACATTCCTTTTCTCTTCCCTTTTCTCCTACCTGAAGAAGGAGCCCTGTTCTGAAAGTTTGTTCTGTTTTCATCCTCTCTCTTTCTTTGTGTGACTATTGGTGGTGCAACACAAAGATAAGTACTGGCCAGCCAATCTATCTCTTTTGAAAAATAATTATCATCTCTGTGGAGAATTTCCATCATTAATCGAATTTGGATGTGTTCCCTGTTCAAAACTACTAAGTGAAGATAATACTGAGAAGAACATTGGAAAAAAAGTTCTCCCCCCCCCCCCCCCCCTTGTAATGCCAACATGAACGGCCGCGGCAGAGTACCCGTGCGCACTAAGGCGCCCAAATGCGGTGCGCGCGCCCCTTTCCCGTCGGGGGTTCGAGTCCTCCCTCGGGAATAGATGTGTATGTTTTCTTAGCTTAGTTGCGTACCGTAATGAGTTAGCCCGATTATGCAATGGATTACTTTAGCATACCTCTTTGCGAAAGACGAGAGCCGTGGTTCGAATCTTTATCAGTCCAAAATTTCCATCTTCCATTAGTTTAAGAAACAGCACACTCCCCTGTGTAGAGTAAACATTTCATTCTAGGAGAGCTTTAAATTAATCTTAGTAATTATCATTTCATCAGATTTACCGAGTATTTGTTTAGTTTTTACACATTCATTTAAAACAGTGTCACGTAGCCACCACTGGCAATTTTCAAATGGCATTTGCTATTCATTACGTTCTCTGAACGTCTCCTAGTATTAGTTACATATTGTACACAAATAGTTACAACTAATGTTCTTGAACTAAAAATGTAATAATTGCTGAAAAGTTGAACGTTGTTTCCCGGGATGACTATTTATTTATTTATTTATTCCAATGCGGGACGGAGTTGCCATTCCGGGACTGTTCTCCAAAATCCGGGACGGTTGGCCACCTTACCAAAAAGTCTCATTAAATTACGGACTAAATGCAACATTGGAAACGTGTAAAGATTTTAGTTTTATATTCTTCTGTCAAACGTTTTTGGTAGTTTACAGTAACTCTCTCCAGAAAAGGATTTCAGACAAGAATCTTGTCTGTACATGTTGCCAAACTTCAGTTCCTTCATTCAAAGTTTCAAATGTTTGTAAATCTATCGGACCAAACTGCGTGGTCATCAGACCGTAGTTTACAAACTACTTAAACTAACCTACGGCAACACACACACCCACCCATGCCCAGGGGAGGACTCGAACCTCCGACGGCGAGCAACGCGCTCCCCGCAGCGATGCGCCTTAGACCGCTTGGCTACTGCGCCACGGCAGTTCCTTCACTCCTGTAGTTTCAAGTAGTCAGGGTAATTCAACAGTGTCAACTATGTACTCCCCTTCGCTTTGTGATGATTTTGTCTTTGCAGCAGCTCAAATTTATAAAAATCAAATATTTCACAAAAGCATGATTTGGTACTGCCCCGGGTATGTACAGTCTTTACCTAAATGTAGCGGGACGTTTGGCAGCCCTGCACTACGACTGTTAAAAGCTTCCATTCTTGTAATAAATATCACTTCATTGTTGAAGCTGTTTTAACAGTCAGTCAGTCCACAGCTTACTATGGAAGAAGGGTGACGTGACTATGTAATGTGTAATGTACTGCGTGCAGAGTGCGTCAGTTTATCATTTGTAAAGAAGTATTAGTGGTGAAGCATAAGGTGGAAGCAACAAACCTTACTTTTTTTTCTTTTTTCTAATAAAAGGCTGCATATTGAGGAGAGATAGTCTGCTGAAAGATGTGCTAGTGAATGAGGAAAAGAAACTGAACGCTTAATACACAAGTCACCATCACAAATTTCAAACGAAAACTATGCTGTTCCTGGTCCACCAGCTTCTAATTCTAAACAAAGTATTGAACGACAGATTAAGTACCAGAAAAAATAGGAGTGTAGATACAATTGGTTGTACTTTGATCACGATCGGACAGATATTTAAACAAAACGAAAATGAAGGAGCCTTAAATCGCCATGCAATGTCCTTTTTAATTAAAGGTGTGTATTTCCTTAGTAAGGAAGAAATGCTTCACACAACAAAATATGAACCTCTAATTCGTAAGATTGTACTAAAAAGCGACAGTGATCTTGAAAAATGGGTAAAATCACACAGTCAAAGGTCCACGTATCTTAGCAAATATACTGCTTCGTAATTGTTGACTTGCATTGGAGAGGCTATAGACTATCAGGATGATACAATTCTCCATTATAGATATTTTTCCTTAATGGCAGACGAATCTACAAAATGTTTCTAATCAAAATGAACTCTCTTTGGTAGTTTTACCTTTTGAAGTAAAGGAAAGGTTTTTATGTCTCGCTAAAATGAAAAGCACTACAGCTGAATCTAAATGTTCAAATGTTTTTTAAGCTTATGGGACGTAACTACGGGGTCATCAGTCCCTAAACTTACAAACTACTTATGTACTACTTACGAACTAGGACGGCACAAATATCCATGCCCGAGGGGGGATTCGAACCCCCGACCGTAGTGGCCGTGCAGACCGTGACTGGAGCGCCTCAGTCACCTCGGCCACCGCGGCCGGCACAGCTGAATCTACTGAACTACAGAAACGAAAATTTACTTACGACAAATTATTAACACGCTCTTTCGGCGGTGCTGCTACTTTCAGTGGTTCTGTCTCAGGAATTTCAGTGGTTCTGTCTCAGGAGTGCGTGCTCGGTTGTCAGAAAAAAGGGCCACAAGTTGCCACACATTCACTGTAGAGCACCTGTTTGTCAACTGCTGCCTCCAACGTTACGTATAAATACTCTATTATAAAACGCAGGACATTTACAAACTTTTTCATGTTTCTCCCAAGCGAGAAATTGTATTGCATGAAATTTAAAGATTCCCGAGGTTGCTGACATCCGATGGTTAAGTACCTATCGTAAGTACCTATCGAACAGTTCATGCTATATTCCTAAGCTACAAGTCCAGTATGATGGCATGTGAACATATTCACAAGGACGGTGCTGATTTAACAAGTTTGGATGAGGACTTGTTAGAAATGATGAGTTACAATTCACTATAGATTCAACGATTCTGGACGGTACATTAAACGCAAACTTAAGTAAAGTTTTACAGAAACGATCAATTAAAATTTTGGAAATCCCTCTCTAGTTTCTGGATCTCTGGAACATTTAAGGCGTCCCGACAGCCTTTACGAATGCGATGGATTTAGTGCAAAAAATGAAATTCTAAATAAAAGTAAAAAAAAAAAAACTGCGTCCGTGAATAAGTGAATAACGCATCTTTAACTTCTGTTGCGTTCATTTGCAGAGACCAAGAAAATCACAAGGAAATTTGTGAAAATTATGATTTAGTATGATTAATGAAACAAGGCTGTAAAAGTGATGGAACTCAGTGCATATTTTGGAAGTTTTGAAGTTTTTCAATAACTTTGTGACAGTGATTGTAAGGAACTGTGCTTAATTTTGGGACTCAGGAACGTGGACGCTGTTATTTAAGACCTTCATTGTTTTAGATGCGTTGCTCGCAGTAAATCAGAATATTTGTCTTCTGATGTGGCATCTTTCGTCTTGAGAACAGACATAGGCTACGAAGCACTACTGGGCATTCGCAGAATGTGTAATGTGCATTCCCGTTTCCACTGCCAGTGTAGAAAGATTATGCAGTACAATGAACAGGGTGATGACAAAATTAAGGAATAGGATGTGTCAGAATACACTTCAAGCTTGTGTGAAGGTATCAACAGGAGTAGACGACGAACCCTTACAAAATTTCATTGATATCATCAAAAGATATGCTCTACAAAACCCTCGACGTAATAGTCTGCTGTAAATGTAAGGTACTGCATGCAATACAATTATTTTATTCATTCTCAAAATTTTATTCTTTAATATAAACAAATTAGGCTGAGCCTGCCTACTTGTTACTTATATTTAATTAAATAATCTGTATTTTGAGATATTAGGGAAACATAAATATTAGTACTGATGCTTTGTTTGTAGAATTCTATCCCTAAAGAAGAGAATTTCATGAAAATGAATGTTGCACACATGTTTGCGGCCAGAGGCGTAAATGCTCGAAGTTTATTCAACATGCCGCATAAACTTCTAAAACATGATTTGATATTCAATAGTTTTAGTGCTTATATTGCAATAAATTGCGTGATGTCACCTTATATCAACAACAGACTGAATAGAGAAATAGAAGTTTCGAAGAAGAAAACTGCGATGTTACAAATGACCCTAAAAGAACGTGATACAGACAACCCTGAGGAGGATCAAACGTTTCAGGCGTGTGTTATTCAAATAGGGAAAATGAAATACAACTCTAAAGGAAAGCCTAGTAAATAACAAGGTGGCTAATGTATTATCGAACTGTTTCACTCCGGGCCAAATTCGCCGCTTGTTACAAGGCAACAAACGGGCCAAATGGAGTTCCCAGGATGTTGTTATCGCACTAACTTTAAAAGCCCTTTCCTGAAAAGCTTACGCCTATTTGAGAAAGCGCAATATTCCTTTGCCCTGTCGTGGACGCTGCAAAATAGGACTAGAAATTTTAAGTGCAACTCAGGCGTTTCGGAAAAAGTTTTGACAATTTTGAGATCAAAACCCCCTACTTTTCAGTGCGTCAGAAAACTGTTCTGTATTTTGACGAATTGAACATTGATGGCCGAATCTCCTACGATGCGACAGAAGACAAGCTTTTAGGACCTCACAGTAATGTCCTAATGGTGGTGATTCGTGGTTTGGAAGCAACCAGTTTAACATGATTTTGATGTGAAAAAGAACAGTAGCCGCGAAGGAGCGGCAGAGCGCATTGAGGCGCTATGCTACGATGCGCGAGGCTGTTCCCCGTCAGGGATTCGAATCCTCCCTCGGGCATTGATGTTTGTGCCCTCATGATGTCAATGATTTGTACGACGTGTTAAATTCTGGAGTTCCTTTTGACCGTGGAACCTCTCTACGTATTGGATTCGTTCTTGTATCTTCCACGCCAAGAGAACACCTTAAGAAGATTTCGAGATGTTTTGCCGTGACACGCGTTTTGGTGATAGAAAAGATTTGTTGTCATTTCAACACGGATTTATCATCCCCACCAAGTCACTTCTTGGATATTTTGCAGAAATAATTTAACATCTCGACTAAACGAAGACTGTCTTTTTTATAATTCGAGGTCTTGGTGCTTTCTATTACAACACTAGTGGCTAGTGCAGTCAAGCAAAGAATTCGGCTTCTTGTTTTAATAGGAAATGCAGACGACGTTGCGTTATCAAGCAAAGCCTCAGCTGCTGACGAGGGAATCAGTACAGCTGCTGCCAACGCCGAAACGTACGATGACGAATTCATGAATTTCATCAGCATTGAACTTTGTATTGATGTGACAGAAGAAGACCAAGTGTAGGTGTGACATTGAACATTTTATTGAAGGAGAGGAAGAATTCCTAAGAACAGTCGACGAAATCTAGGAAACCAAACTGATACAGAAGATTGCAACAAATTATGTATTGTGGGCATCCGCAGCTGTACACTTGAGTCGTCATGATGGAAATCGCTTCAGCTTTATGGTGTTCTTTATGAACCAACTCGTTTAGTGGCTTAGAGCCGCATCAACAGGATTATGAGTTATTTCATATTTTCCTTTCTCTGGTCCGGTGGCGTTACGCTGGGGCCGACCGTCGTAAACTGTCCGCAGAGAGAGAAAAATATGAAATAACTTATAACCCTGATGATGCGGCTCTAAACCACGAAACTAGTTGGTTAAGAAAAGAACGCCATACAGCTGAAGCGGTTTCCATAATTATGATACAGAAGACGTTTCGCCGGAATGGCAGATTATCTTGCATGTAAGTGTCGAGCCATTGATAAATCCTTGGGATCCAGAACTGAAATGTGCTCAGTTCCTGGAACAAGTACTGCTTCTTGAACATCTGCTGTTTCTCGAGAAGCTTTTTTAAATCCAACATACTGGGTGAATATAGCAAAACAGTTGGAAGTTATAAATTTTTTTTGTTTTCATGGGAATACAATTTCTAAGTGTAGGCCTAAAAAGTAGTTAAAACTCTGACGTCAATCATTAAAGGAAGTTTCCTTTGGTGCACGAAGACATAATTAGCTTGTGAGTTGTATGCAAGAATGAGAGCATTTATTTGCATTAGGTCTTTGAATAAAGAAAACAGCCGCATGTATGGAAGAAGAATGCTGCAAAGAAGAATTTGACGTGGTCAGTATTTCGGCCGCGTAAAAATTGAGGATTCGGTTCCCTTTACTCACAGTACGCGAATCATAACCATGCTCTTAAAAACAATGGCATCTAGTGTGGAATTATCAAATAGGCTATATAAAAAAAATGTATGTTTGGTCGTATTGAGTACGAATATTTGGTCCACACTACAGCTACATACACCGCCATAGTTTTTTCTTAAGAGTCGGATTAAAAAAAAGTGTAAACTACCTGCTTTAGTATTGGCGTAATAGTTTTTGTCGTCACGCTTAATAACAACATGTCAATTTTATGTAACGACATCTTTTATTAGGGCTGACAGCTATTATTATATACAGTAGAGTGTCTATAATCCGGCCCTTCTCCAGTCCGACACGTCCAGAAGTCCGACAGGACAGCAAACGCGGTGACAGGAAAGTGATAAAAACCGGTCAGTTCTCATTAATTGAAGACGCTTTGTACACATGGTTTCTTCAGGAACGTAGTAAACACACTCCAATTTCAGGAGAACTTACAAAGAAAAAGCAAACTTTTTCTATAAAGAAATTATGAAAAAACTATTTCCGCCTAAGTTCCGGATGGCTTGGTAAGTTTAAAAAGGAAGAAAAACTCTTCTGATTTCGAAGCTGTAGACCTGTACAAAAAAAATTCAAGAAATCTTTAGAAGAGTTAGAGCTTTGTCCTGATCGGGTTTATAACACGGACGAAAGCGGACGGACATGGAGACTTTTGCCCAACAAAACATTCGTCCACAAAGCAGAGGCAATTGCTTTTTTTGTTTGTTTGTTTGTTTTAGGGCGCACAACTTCTCAGGTCATTAGCGCCCAGATCGGAACAGAGGTTCACTAGATCTCGAAGAAATTGACAACTACCAGATAGAGTATCAAGAGAAAGCTAAAAACGAAGGATAAAAAACAATTAGAAGGGTTAAATATCTTTTGATAGATTGGCCATGTTGATAAAATGCAAAACTCGAGCAGCTGTTCGTGTGTCATCAGCTAAAAGTTCCTCCAGAGTAGACGGAAAGTGCAGGGCTCCACGGAGATGATTAAAATTGGGACAAGACAGTAACACATGTTGCACCGTCAGCAATTCACCGCAGGAGCACAGCGGTGCAGGGTCGGCGGTTAGCAAATGACGGTGGCTGAAACGGCAGTGACCGATCCGCAACCGGGCCAGGATGACTTCCTCCCGCCGAGAGGAGCGTGAGGAGGTCCCCCAAGCAGTCGGGATCGGTTTGACAGTTCGCAATTTATTGTTGTACAGTGAAAGCCACGCACTGTGCAATGACAAGACGATATTCCGGCGAAGAGCCCGTTGAACATCGTCCGATGGGGCGCAAAAGGTAGCCATGCGAGGCAAAATAGCTGCTGCCTTGGCTGCTATGTCGGCGGCCTCATTCCCGGGCACACCCACATGGCCAGGGACCCACAGGAAAGAAACGTGACAGCTGTCATCTGCTAGCAACTGGAGGGAGCGTTGGATCCGATACACGAGAGGATGGTTCGAGAAAGGGTCCTTAAGACTCTGCAGGTCACTGAGGGAGTCAGAACATATGGCATAGAAAGGTTGGCGGTGGCGGCAGGTATACAAAACGGCCTGGTGGAGGGCAAAAAGCTCAGCCGTGAAGTTCGAGCACCGGTCAGGGAGCTTGTACTGGAAACGGTTGTCCCCGACGACGAAGGCAGATCCGACACCGGCAGTGCTCTTGGAACCATCAGTGTAAATAAATATGGCATTATCGAACGGAGTTCGACAAGCCTCGAGCGGTATACCAAATCCGGAGTGCTCTCCTTGGGGAGCGAACTAAGTTCAAGGTGTGTGTGAACCTGGGCCTGATGCCACGGTGGCAATGGGCTTTCGCTCAACCGAAAGGTGGAAGGAAGTGTAAAATCGAGCCACTGTAGCAGGCGGCGAAACCGAACTCCAGGTGGAAGCAAGGCAATCGCAGACAACTGATATTGGCGATCGAGTGAGTCGTCAAAAAATAATCGGTAAGATGGATGGTTGGGCATCGACCGCAGGCGGCATGCGTACCGACACAAGAGTATGTCACGGCGAGTGGTCAAGGGTAATACAGCAGCCTCGGCATACAGACTTTCAACAGGGCTGGTATAAAATGCACCGGTCGCCAGACGTAATCCCCGATGGTGAATAGAGTTGAGACGGCGGAGAATCGACGGCCGTGCAGAAGAGTATACAAGGCTTCCGTAGTCGAGCTTCGACTGAACAATGGCCTGGTAAAGGTGAAGCAGGACGGTACGATCCGCTCCGCATGATGTGCTACTGAGGACACTATCAGTGGAGAATCGGAAGCCGTTTGCGATGCTCCAAGACAGCGTTGAAGACAACGCTCCAAGACACACGTCCGCTGGGCACTGCAATAAATTGCAAAATCGTCTACAAAAAGGGATCCGGAAACGTCGGCTGAAAAGCAATATGCGATCGGATTTATTGCAATGGCAAAGAGAGCCACACTCAAGACGGAGCCCTGTGGCACCTTATTCTCCTGCCGAAAGGTGTCTGACAAAACAGAGCCCACCCGTACCCAGAACTTGCGATCCGCCAAAACGCTTGAATAAAGAGAGGGAGGCGGCCACGAAGGCCCCATGTGTGCAATGTGCGGAGAAAGCCCGCTCTCCAACAGGTATCATAAGCCTTCTTTAAGTCGAAGAACATTGATACCGTTTGATGCTTCCTTAAAAAGTTATTCATAATAAAGGTCGACAAGGTGACGAGGTGATCAGCAGCAGAGCGGTGTCTACGAAAACCACATTGGATATTAGTCAGGAGGCGTCGAGATTCGAGGAGCCAGACCAACTGAGCGTTAACCATGCGTTCCATCACCTTACAGACGCAGCTCGTCAGGGAAATGGGGCGATAACTGGAAGTAAGATGTTTGTCCTTACCTGGTTTGGGCATGGGGACAATAATGTCTTCACGCCAACTTGTGGGAACCTGACCTTCATTCCATATGCGATTATAGGTTCTAAGTAGGAAAAAGGTTTTTCAGCATCTCAATATGGACGGAATCGGGCCCGGGTGCAGAAGATCAGGACAGGGCGAGAGCACAATCTAGCTCCTGCATGGTGAAGGCGACGTTGTAATTTTCACGATTAAAAAAGTGGAAAGAAGGCGGCCGTGCCGCCTCTACCTGTTTGCGAGGGAGGAAGGCAGGGTGGTAACGGGCAGAACTCTAAGCCTCCGCAAAGAAACGGCCCAATGCGTTGGAAACATAAGCAGGATCCACAAGGACTGCGTTCTCGATCAGGCCAGAAATCGGGAAGTGGACCTTGATGCCGGATAAACAGCGTAGGCCACCCAAACAACCATGGAGGAAGTAAAACAGTTAAAAGAACTAGTAAAAGCAGTCCAGCAAGCTTTTTTGTTGTCGTTTATAACACGAGGACATTGCGCTCACAGTTGTTTATAGTTGATACTTTTCTCCAACGTTGGGTGGCGGCGGAAGGTGCGTAACGCACGGCGCCAGGCTCTTAGAGCGTCACGGTAGGCTGCAGTCCACCAGGGTACCGGGACGCGACGTGTAGAAGAGGAGGGAAGAGCCATGGAATGTTCGGCAGCTGTGAGAATAACCTCTGTGAGGTATTCGACCTGACTGTCACAGCAGCAAAAGTCCTGATTGTGAAAAATTGCCATGGGAGAATAGAGCCCCAAGTCGGCTTTAGAAATGTTCCAACTGGTGGGACGAGGAGATGGGGAATGATGCAGGAAGTGGATGACACAAGGGAAATGGTCACTCGAGTACGTGTCAAAGTGCATACCACTCAAACCAACCAGCAACCTGAGGAGTGCATATTGCGAGGTCTATATGGGAATAAGTATGTTATGTGTCTGAAAGGAAGGTTGGTGCACCGGTGTTGAGGCAGACAAGATTGAGGTGTTGGAGAATGTCCACCAAAAGAGAGGCTCTCGGACAAGGTGCCGGAGAGCATTAAAGTCGCCTACCAACACGAAAGGTGAAGGGAGCTGGTCAACGAGGTGTAGCACATCTGCCCTAGTAAGGGCGGATGACGATGGAGAATATATATTACAAAGGAAAAAGGAAAAAGTGGATAGAGTGATGCGGACGGCAACTGCCTGTAGGTGAGTATGCAATGTAATGGGATGGTGATAGACGTCGTCCCGAATGAGCATTAGAACCCCTCCATGGGCTGGGGTACCTTCCACAGGTGGCAGGTGTAGTGGGGGAAGTCTCCACGATCACTTGGACGTAACAGTTTCTTGGAGATAAACTACAAGCAGACACTCCAATCGAAGGAGTAGTTTTAGTTCCTCCCGATTGGATCGAAAGCCGCGAATATTCCATTGAAGGAGCGCCATGATAAAAAAAATAAGTGAAGAAGATAAAAAGGAACAAGCAGGTGGGGTCACCTCGACGGCCGCTGAGGACCGTGATTGTTGTAGGTTTTCTGCCACTGATGAAGGCTGTGGCGAAAAATTAAAATATCTGGGAGAACGGCAGTTACCAGAATTTTCGGTTACCAAGAGTATCTACTATAACTAGCTATATTTTCAAATTACACTATTGTACACCTTATAGTTTACAAAATATTAGCAGTAAAAAAATCAGTAATTCTGTCACTCAAAAACTCATCGATCATCAAAATTATAAGGTACTTCTAGCAGACACAAAAACCTCAAATTTTGTAGTTCGAATTTTTCCCTCCATTACAGACAAAACAATATCTAAGATCCTGTAAATATTAATTCCGTTCACAAACACATTTTTGCTTATCAACAAATAATAAAATTCCTTGAGACAACATTGTCTTGTAATACCAAGGGTATTAGACATAACGAGAGGCATCGAATTAAAATTTATTCTGTGGCCAGGATTCGAACCTGGGATTTCCTACTTACTAGGTAGACCACTCAGCTAACACAGCGTTGTAGCCAAAGCATCTACACGGACTGTCTTAAAGCACATCTTATTCCACACCATATACTTTAATTCTGCCTCATGTTCCCTGTGAAATGTGTATCAAATTGCCAGGGCTCTCCTACATTGATGGGTGGGGAGGGGGGATATAAAGGTTACGTCACAGTGATGTGGATGGGTTAGATGAGAATAACGAGATGCAGCTTAGGAATGCAGTGGGTAGCCGGGTGAGGGGAGGGGAGAAAATAAAATAAATATATATGCAAAATGCGTGCACACTACAAGTACACAAGATCGCATACAAGGGCGCGCGCGCGCACTCACACACACACATACACATACACACACTAACACACACACACACACACGATTGCACATTCACACAAGACTCAAAATTGGTGAGGTGTGGGATATAGAGGTAGGAACTTTAAGGTATGGAGAGAGAAGAAAAAAATAAATAAATAAATATAAGGAAGTTATCATAGGTTGAGGCTGGTTGATTTCGAGATCGGAGAATGTGTTGTAGGGACAACTCCCATCTGTGCAGTTCAGAAAAGCTGGTGGTGGATGGGAGGATCCAGATGGCCTGGGTTGTGAAGCAGCCATTGAAATCAAGCATGTGCTCCGCTGCAGGCTCTGCCACAGGGTGGTCCACCTTGTTTTTGTCTTGTGTACTCCCATCCTCCTCACACACAGTCTAACTTGTGTTGCTGGAGTGGCCAGACATGATAGGTGTGTGTGTGTGTGTGTGTGTGTGTGTGTGTGTGTGTGTGTTTCGATTGCGTGAATGTACGTGTTACTTTTTCTGATGAAGACCATGGCAAAAAACTCAAGTTGTGCGATTCTATCTATTTTTGTCTGTCAGCAGCTCAGTGAGCCTCTTTCCGGTGAATTGTTACCTATCCTCCATTATTGATATTGTGAACGGATTTTCCATTGTTAAAATGGTGTAAGAGTTGTATTGTTGTGGATCAATTTTGGCGTCATGTTAAAGACTCTTTATCAAAGAATATTGGATAAATGTGTCGAGGAGATTAGTGCAATATTAGTGTTAGTGTAAGTGCAAGCATGTTGAAGAGTCTTCATCGCAGAAGAAAATTAGTGCAATACCGGTGTTAGTGTGAGAGCCAAAGTGCTGTCGATATGAATGCTGAAAATTGTTGCCTCAAAGCCTCTGAGAAAAATTAAAAAAAGATAGGGAGAGGGTTTCAAGAAAACCCATTGCTGATGTACAACAAATGATATCAGAAATGAAAAGGAGGAGGATTATCTCCAAAAAGAGATAGACCTTCGTGAATAGAAGTTATTAAGTTGAATCTCAGAAAAATGAGGGAAATGAAATACGGAACTAATGCAGCACGCATTATACTGCATGTTCAGTAAACAATGTAAATTGTGGTGGTTTGTGTCCGGGTTCAATTCACGGTCCGGTCACAGATTTTCTCCACTTGGGGAATGGCTGTTGTCTTCATCATCACAGGCAAGTTGCCTGAGTGATTTCACCATAAGACTTGAAACAGGCAGGCCAAACACAATCGCCTATGGCGTGTAATGGCCAAAAATGCCACACGAGATCAACATTATGTCTAAAAGCACTTCCAGGTGGATCCCACAAAGATGAGAATTAAAGAAATCCTCCTTTTAGTTAATAGTTATTATTAGAGCTCTCACAATTATTTCTTTTTTCAAGAAAGAAATTACTTTTATTCTAAGTGTGCAGTGGCACACAATTGGCCACCCATGCTTCCCATCATTCACTGCGCTGTAACCAACTACTACTGCTGACACCTAAAAAGTGTTTTCATCAAAATAACCTTTTCTTAAGCTCAACTGTCAAGCTTAAGAGTTTAACCCAAAAAGTTTAGCTGTATCTTCATCTATTCTACCTAAATAGTACCTCTGTTTAGAATGAATAAATCTGTTTAGAATTGAGTAAATACGGTAGAAGAATTAAGAGGCAGATTGTTTTCTGGGTACCATCACTAATTCATGTGACTGATTTAAAGGACATACCGGTAATCATTTTCTTTCATATTATTAATTTGTTGTATGTAATGCACAGATCAAATTGATTATTACTATTTTTTCCTTTATTAGGTTTATTGGAGGAGCCCCTCTTCAATACGTGACCTCCCCATTATGCAGGGTCACCAGAGACAACAGAAAGCTGATTGTCTTGTCTGGTGGCCAGAGCTGTATGCTAATTGGGGAGGCCACAAATTGGCAAAACAGTAAGTATTTAAATATTACGTATTGCTACACAGCCATCAGTTGGGACTTTTACAACTTAAAAGGATCAGGCTTGCTATTTATTTGGCAAAACTGAAACACCTTTTCACCAATTCACTGCACCCGAGTTTCTCAACTAGACAAACCATCTTCCTCAATGGTGACATCTACTTATGGATGGCTACAGCACAATTTCCATTGTGCCAACTGCTATCTGTTCCATATTGAGAAGTCTGCCATAAATGCAACGGCGACCAGTCCCTTTTTGTATATGCTAAGCATCTCACTGAGGCCACCACAGCCCAACATTACCATCCTAACCTTGTGTAGAAACCAATATTCGGTGTCTTCCCTCTACACTCCTACCACCGTCCTCATACCCACAAGAGCCATAGGGGAACTTTTCTTTTGTGACTCAGTACTGCCCAGAAAGATTGGCCTACAACATAGGGGTAGTATCTCTGATTCACAATCCACACCACCTTGGTCCTGTGTTTCCAACCTACTACTGCTTATATTTTGATTAAAAGTCATCAATAATGGTAACTGATGATTTCTGGACCAGCGAGTCAACCTCGTGGCCTTGTAAAACATGGTAGAGGAGGGGACAGAGGTTCAGGGAACTTCCTTGCCCTTCTGGGGGAAAACTACCCTAAGGCGAAAGAATCGGTTATGACCAACAGCATAAGGATGCAGCAGACAACGAAAAACCACAGAATTAAACACACACAATGTGTATACTGAGGTTCGGCTATCTGTATTGTTTGAGGCAAGCAAGCCACCCCACCTCGGCAATGTCTGTGGTTCATGGGGGTGGCTGCCCCTCTTCAGGAACCACACGCTTGTCTGGCCTCTCCACAGATACCCCTCCCTGTGGTTGTCCCCCATTCGGATCTCCGGGCGGGGACTACTCAGGAGGATGTCGTCATCAAGAAAAGCAAAACAGGCATTCTACGGGTCGGAGCGTGGAATGTTCTCACCCTTCATCGTTTAGGCAAGTTAGAAAATTTGAAAAGATAAATGGGTAGGTCAAAGTTAGATAAGGTAGGGATTAGTGAAGTTTGGTGGCAGGATGAACAGGATTTCTGGTCAGGTGAGTACAGGGTTATAAATATAAAATCAGTTGGTGTGAACGCAGTAGAAGATCTGATAATGAATAAGAAAATAGGAATGCGAATAAGTTATTAAGAACAGCATAGTGAACGCATTATCATAGCAAAGATAGATACAAAGCAAACACCGACCACAGTGGTGCAAGTTTATATGCCAACTAGCATGGGCAATGATGAGGATATTGAAGAAATGTATGAGTAGATAAAATAAATCATTCAGAAAGTTAAGGGAGATGAAAACTTGATTGTGATGGGGGACTGGAACTCGGTAGTAGGAAAGGGAAGAGAAGGAAATGTGTTAGGTGAATATGGACTGGGAAAAAGGAATGAAAAAGGATATCACTTGGTAGAATTTTGCGCAGAGCACAACTTAATGATCAACACTTGGTTTAATCATCATGAAAGAAGGCTGTATACGTGGAAGAGACCAGGAGATACTGTAAGGTACCAGATTGACTTTATAATGGTAAGGAATGGATTTAGAAGCCAGGTTCTAAACTGTAAGACATATCCAGGGCCAGATATAGACTGTGACCATAACTTATTGGTTATGAACTGCAGATTAAAACGTAAGAGACTGCAGAAAGCATACCTGCCAACTTTCAAAAACAGAAATCCAGAAGATCCCAAATCGCATAAATCTCACGCGTGCATATGTCTCGAGGCCTTCAGACATAGCACCAGCATGATCAGAAGCAACTAACGCTACATTATGTTCAATTTAAAACAAAGTCAACAAACAAGCTGCTCTTATTAAGGTCAGTAACAGAAGTGGAAAAAAATTAATCAAGTTTCCTACTGCTATCCTACATTTTCGTTTTGGACAGGTGCTTAACAGATTTAATACGATTTATTAATTTCTCCGTAAGCAGTGTTTATATCACATGAAACACACAAAACATAACGTGAATGCTTCACCTTTCTGCAGTCGCACAGTACACGGAAATTCAGCAGAATATGCATCCCTGAATAACTAACGATATCGTTTCTTAAGTTGAACCAACGAAACCACTAAATCGCACAAAAATTCGTCACACAATTGCACGAGAACTAGAATGAGGTAAACACCCATAAAAACAAGCAAGAACAAAGCTTCCACGCTAATAACATGCAGTGGAAGTTAAAGGAATACGTGAGATCTGATTTATCCATAGAACGCTCGATCGACTTTCACCGGCGGTGTTTCAAACACACCAAGTTAAACACAAAAGTGCAACGATATACAGTGAGAAGGTATTATCGGTCGACTTTCAGCCGAATTTCACACTTGCATCTTAGAGTAGCAACTTTTATCAAAAGTTACAACTGAAATACGATATGGATGCAGATGACGAACAAGCCTGGGAGTTGAAAATCCGGAAAAACTATGTTTATCCGGTAAACCGGAAGAGTACCCCAACATCCGGAATCCTTCCGGGAAAACCGGAAAACTTGGCAGGTATCAGAAAGGTACAAAAGTTAGGAGATGGAACCTGGACAAAATGAATAAACCAGATGTGGTTGAGAGTTTCAGAGGGAGCATTGGAATACAGTAGACGCAGAATGGGTAGCTCTGAGAGATAGGGTGGTGAAGGCTGCAGAGACCATTTAGGCAGAAGGACAAGGCCTAATAGAAATCCCTGGATAACACAGGATATATTGAACTTAATTGATGAAAGTTGTTTAGAAGTATGACTGGAGTTAGAATGAAACAGGTGGAAATCACTCAAACTATTTCGCAGGTATGAGTGAAACCACATGTTTGGATGCTTTAGGAATAAGAGGGGAAGCAATGTATTTAGTAAAATTGCATGGTCTACTGTGTCAATTGCTTTGAACACGTAACGGGTATCTTCCTTGATTTGACCAGAGATGTTACAAAAATGTTTCTTAATCTTTTCAAAGGCTTCCACACATTCTTTTGGGCAATCATAATTGTTATTTTTCTTTGATAGATTGTTCAGACATGGAGCATTGAAAGCTTGTGCACTAATGTGTTTCGGTTATAAAGTATTCCCAGTGGTCAGAATGTCGTCTACGTATACTGTTAATCTTGCCAACAAATTTTTTCCCAAACCTGAATCCAATGCTCTGATAAACTTCGCTATAGACACATTGAGACTAAACAGAACAACACAATATTGGTGACTTCTTCCACTGTATAAAAAAGCTGAGTACTTTCTCAATTCTTTAGTCAGAGGTACCTGATGAAAACCAGAAGTCAAATCCAGGGTAGTCACATATTTCATATGATCAAACTTGTGTAACAACTCATCTATACTTTCTGAATGATCTGTTGTTAGTCTAATACAGTTCTCACATCCCCACTCTTCTTAGAAGTAACCACGATGGGAATGTTGTACAGGCTGCTCCCTTCTATGATGTTACGATTTTCCATCTCCACCAACTCCCTTTGCACTGCCTTTCTCTTTGCAATAGGAAAACCATATGGTTTTATGTAGAATGGTTCATGCGACTTAACCCTCTGGGTATATTGTAATTTTTAACTCTTCCTGGTCTGTCATCAGATACATCATAGTAGTTAAACAGTACTCTTCTTAGCTCCTTCTTCTGGTCTTCATTTAACTTATCTGCTTCCCGCAATTTTGTGTTTACCATGTCCTGATAGTCCATCTCTTCCAGAACTTCTACACACTCCTCCTCCTGGATAAACAGTTTCTCTAGAGTGATCAATCAGGTCCAATTCTACACTCTGCTTATTAGTACTCTTCATGATCATGAGGATATAATACACCATTCTTCGGATCTTCAAACCAGTGTAGCCACCGAACCTTGAAACCAGGAGAATCAGGGAAAAGTCTTGAATTTGAAGAAAAAAAAAGAAAAAAGAAAAAAAAAACCTGAAAAAAACATTGAATTTCAGCCAGAAACCGGGATTTTTAACCCATTAAGAGTTAAACGCTCGTTCGTGTGTATAGCGTATTGCTCAGATTACACGACCAGTTCAAAATGTACTTAAGAAGTGTAAATAAGTAATCCCTTTAGTTCTATTAAGAAAAAACCTCAAAGTTTAACATTCAAAAGTAACAAAATGCCCGTCGATGATCAAAATGCTCAGATCACTTCATTTTTGTGTACAAAAACATTTTCAAATATATTTCTGGGTGGCTATAAAAAGTTTTATAATTATAGGTTACGCATTCCGTTACCTATTTTTGTATTTATCCCGAAGTGTTGTTCAACCATGCGACTCAATTCCTTGCGACGAAGAGACGTGATGTTATCGTAAGGCGCGACTACGAAATCGCAGCTAGAATGAAAGGCGATATTTATACTAAATTTTAGCAATTTTTGTAATTGCCCCCCCCCCACCCCAGTGATACGTATCAAAACAGATCTCGTTTGTCTGATTCTGTGTTGAAAAATCTCTTCACGGAAGCATTTTGTTGATTTTAACTATAAACTCCGTAAAAGTTGGTATTGTGATGCCCACTGAAAATTTTGGTATAATTTTTTCTTTGTTATAGTCCTGGATTGTAATTAAAATCGACTCTCATCCCACTGATGGACGTCTGGCTTTTTTAAGACACCACTCTAAAAAGATTTTAAACAGGTAACTGAAATCGTAGGCATTAAAATCCACGTTCACGTGTGAGTGAAGTGACCATTTTGTAAATAGTCCGAATGTTAATGGAATTTCGCTTGTTGAGTCAATATTGAAAACTGAATGCAGCAACCTTAAATAACTAGAAATGAAGTGGGTTTGGTACGATACATTGAATATGTTTATCTCAAAAAATGCCGGGAATTAAATTCGTAGTGTAACCTTTCGACAACCACATACGTTACCAGTGAGCCGACATACTTGCTGCGAAGACTGCCCTATCCCTTCTAGCTAAAACATTCTGTAAACAGACAGTCCTCATAACAACTTGCGAAGGTCTTTGTGTTTTAATAGGCAGCTCTACAAAATTCACCAAACCCAACAGTTAGTAATAGATTTTTTTCTGAATTTGAATTTTTTGGCTTTAACAATTTGTCAACAATTGAACGTAGTAGTCGGACCTTAGTTTCTGATCTTTTTGACCTGTGTCACCTGTGTATAGAATTACGTCTTAACCCTTTCCCTCCCCTCACCTGTATCTGTCCGTCTAGCCACAACCATTTGTTCAAAGATTGTAAATAACATTGCAGGGCTTCCAATAATTCATTGTGACTAGATTTTTTACCGTTACCTTGAGGAAACAATATAATTTAATAACTTTATTACTAAATAATTGTCCAATGTCTAAATTAGTAGTTAACAGTTTGAAAATGTCATAAGTTACGATAAAGGAATCATATCCTGCACATACCATCTGTAGTCATCCCAAATTTCCAAAAACTAAAAATAATCAAAAGTTCTGTCAAATATACATTAATCCAATCATTATTTATAGATATCAACAAAAACATTTCTTTGCATATAATTCAATAAAATTTGGAGTTAAAAGGGTTAATGTCTTGTATGAGAAAATCGTTAAAATGGATGAGTATATAGTGAAATACAAAAGGACTTCGACTTATAATCGTGATGGTGACAGTGATATGGAATCGATAGCATGTATGTTTTGTGTAAGTTTTTGGCTTTGCTTTGTATTTATTTATTTATTTTTCTTTAGAAACAATTGGGTACGCCACTGAGCATACCACAAGATTTTCTAAAGTCGGCGCCTATGTTCGTTGGTAATAATTCTAGACGATTCCTGTGACTGACGTGACATTGGTAATATATAAATAGTAAAACACAGTCATCGTGTACATATTGTTCATGGCTGAACTGTTTTTCATGCGGGCCTGGCTAGCGCCAATGAGGAGTCACAGTAACAATTACGAGCATAATTAATTTACTTAGCGGATAAGGGTACATCGAGAACCTGTCAACCATAGAACAGGAACAGCATTAATTATTTTATGGTCGACACAAAAGATTATTCCCCTCGTTATATGTTAATGGGCTTTCAAAAAAGCATACGTACACGCAACGCCACCTAGTGAGCGTTAGCCGGGCCCGTATGAAATACAGTTCTAAGATCGTTGATTGCGACGTTGAGATGCTAATTGTCCTCCAAAACGATGTCAGTATAACTCTGTAATACAGTACGCGAGTTTTGCGAAAAGAAAATTTCTTTCAGTAGTAATGTATTGTTATAAGACAGCTGTTAAAGCAATAAATTAAAATATCGTTAAATATATTTCGAGACTAACGCCATCTACATCCTTCTGAGATGGAACAGAGTGAAACAATCGTTGCAGAGAACAATGGAGTGAATCCAAGTGCGAATCGACCTTACCTGTGGCCGCACAGATGAAGTAATTCAACGTGTGTTAGAGTGAAGTGTTTGTCCGTCATGTCAAAACAAATAACTCGATATCAGAGATCATACGAGACAGTGTATCCGTGGGTTACATGAGGCCCCAAATTACAAACGAATGCATTATGCTCTTGGTGCAACGCGAAGATAAATATTTCTTCAATGGGGAAGAGTGCTTTGAACAGCCACGCAAGAAGCAAGAAACGTAAGTCTGTTGCTTTCCACAATATATATTTCACTGTTTCATTTTTTAAATTCTTGTAGTACTAAACAAATTCATTAAAACAAAATAATGTTTTCGTTAAAATCTGCTGTTGAGTGTTATTTTACCAGATGAAACTGTAGTGCAAATACCACACAGCTGTTGCTGCAGATATGATTTTGCATTCTCAATTTCATCTCCTCGAAGTTAAAGAACTCGCCAACAACATTGTGCATTATTACGCATGCTGGGTCATTAACAGTCATTGATCTTTTAGCTATGGTTTTCCAGGGCCAAACGTAAATGACTGTATGGGCTCTGGAAACAGAAAACCTTCATTGGAAACAAACTAAATGATAACTTGAAAGAGGTGAAAATATTTTTCATATCCTGAAGGTAAAGTAAATCATAACACATATATTGAGTTCTAGATCACTAGTTCATGAGATGTGACTGTGTTATATCAGGAAGTCTAGTATAAATGAACGGGCTATGTTGCATAAACGAATGCAAAACACCTTAAAACGTACAGTATCCTCCAACTACTTCAATTCAACTTGGTCCATTATACAGGGTGCAAATTTTAAGTTGACAAACCGGAATAACTCGGAAAATCAGTAGCATATGTGGATGGCATAGGCTTAAGAGATAATACTCAACCTGAACCGTTTCACCGTTTGTGGGGGGTGCGAAGTGCCAAGTGTAAAATTTTAACTGGGAACCCCGATTTTTTACTGCAGATTCGGATTCTAAGGCCCACATCATGGGTAAAAGTGCAGTTTATGCGGCAGCGGCTAACCGTCGCGCTCGCTTGGTTAGGAACGGCAGAGCAGCCAATCAGGAGTCGCGATGCCGTGGCCAATAAGAAACTGCGTTACAATTGTACTATGTAAACAAATCGAAGCGGTGTATGCAAAAGTTTTTGACGATCAACAAATAACAGTTGCTATCAGTATGGATGCCACTTGATCACTGTTTCGAACATATAAAATGAATAAAACATGCTATACCTGTTCTATGGTTGACTGCTGTGGTGTATTAATAATAGGTCACTTATGGGGGTAATACCACAATTATCTATAAGTCCCTTATAAGTGGAAAATCAATTGCAATCACACAAACGCCGCATCGAAATCGTCGAATAAACTTTGAAACTGACGCCAAATTTACTCGTCATGAAACACGCAATCTTATTGGCCCGCATAGTTCCTAACCTAGCGAGAGCGACGACTAGCCTCTGCCGCATGAACTGCATGTATGGTCTGGTGGATTATTTATTTTGTTTTTTCCCTTAAGTACAGATGGCGCTGTAATAGTGAGAAATACTTGTCATAATGATGAAGAAATGTACTAAACAGGAAATAAAAAATTAAAACCATATTCATGATACTTCAGAACACTGCCAAATAATCCCCAAAGAGATCCTTCCCTCTCCCCGCAGTGGACAGGGCAGTCTTCCAAAGTGATACCTTACTCCAGATTGCCCTTGTCTGAATACCAGTTATGTATTGCCGACAAAACATTTAATTCAACTAGCCGGGAAGAAATGTACATCTGGTATCATTTGGTTGGGTTCTGAAGCATCAACAGTATAACCTTTTTCTTTGATGGGTGATACATTTCTTCAGCAGTAAGGCAAATAATTCTCACTATTACAGTGCAACATGTTGCCAATTGAAAGAAAAAAAAAATCAACCAAACTACACATGATTTGGTCTGTAGAATCTGAGTCTGCTATTAACAATGGGGGTTTCCATTTAAAATTTTACACTAGCCACCCACACCGCTCCCAAATGGTGGACACAGGAAATGATACTAAACTTGAACTAAGCCTCTGCCGGCCGTTCATTACGGTGAAAAACCATTGTTCAATATATACAGTTTTTTTCCCTAGTTATTCTGGTTTGTCAACTTAAAATATACACCCTGTACTACACATTGTGTTAGTGTCGAATCTGGGACGGGGGGAGGTGGTCTGTGGGGCTGCAGATCCCCCAAAACCATGAGGAAAACCTCATAATATGAGCTGGTCCTTTTTAGATCAGTTTGAGGTACAATTTTTATGAGCTCTGCCCCCCCCCCCCCTAACACAAATCCTGGATTCGCCACTGCTTGGTGTATATTACAACGTGACATGGTTCAACTTGAACAACATGTTTTTTTTTTTTTTTTTTTAAATATGTAGCTAGTTTCTTTATGGTATAGTTGTTTGCTAACCCCTTTGAGCAAAATTAAGTTTCGTGAAAATATGGAAAATAATTATTTTTAACCTGGAAAAAGCCTTGAATATGATAATGAAGATCTGGTGGCCTCCATGATTAAGGTCCTACGTAAAATAAGAAAGCGGATCAAAGGTCTGTCCAGTCACTACCAATCTGGGGTGATGACAGAAGACAGCAAAAAAAGAAGACCGAAAAAATTAACATTAAGTAATTTTTCACGCAGGAGGACCACGCAAAACTCTTCATTTGACGCTCGCACTGAAATGAAGGACACAGTACTAGGCATAGCTGGCATACAGAAGCAGCAAATGTGGTTGACAACACTTCAGCAGGTGCCAATGAGGTACCAGTCGGATTTTACAAAGAGTACTCGGCGGCAATGTCCCCTTACTTAGATTTAATTTATCGAGAATCTTATTCAGCGCAAAGTACCGAGCGAGTGGAAAAATAAGGGAGGGAAAAGGGCGGATCCCTGGAGATACAGACCGATATCATGAACATCAGTTTGCTGTAGAATTCTTGAACATATTCTCAGTTCTAATACAGTAAATTTCCTTGAGACAGAAAAGCTTGTGCCCACGCGTCAGTTCGGCCTTACGAAGCATCGCTCGTGCGAAATACAACTTGCCCTTTCTCCTCATGACATCTTGTGAGCTTCGAATGAATGCCAACAGGCAGACTGCATGTTTATTTACGAAAGGCATTTGACATGGCACCGCACTACGGTCTGCTATCGAAGGAACGCCACTGAACAGTCGCCATCGAGGTAACGTACTGGGTTCCGAGACTAGGGTACCATCAAGGGTCCCCAGGGAAGTGTGCTAGGACCACTATTTTCTATCTACCTGGTGATCAAAAAGTCAGTATAGATCACGCAATAATACAGATAGAGAGGTAAAAATAGACACACATGCTAGGAATTAAAAATAAATAAATAAAATAAATTATTGCTAGACGAGTGAAAGATATCTTGTGCGTATCGTTTGGTGATGATCGTGTGCTCAGCCGCCACTTAGGTCATGCTTTTCCTCCCAGGTCCCTAGACCTGAGTATGTGCGATTATGGGCTTTGGGTTTACCTGAAGTCGCAAGTGTATCGTGATCGACCGACATCTCTAGGGATGCTAAAAGACGACATCCGACGCCAATGCCTCACCCTAACTCCAGACATGCTTTACAGTGTGTAATATTTCTTCCTTAAAGCCAGGAGAAACCTGACAAACAAATACTTTTTATACAATGATGGTCAACAAGTACAAGTTTGCCAGTCCTCCTTTCTTGCAACATTGGATGTGAGTGAATCTTTCACACGCTAGTTTCTGTTAAAAAGGAATGAGCACAACATAATTTATAGAGATCTAAGATGACGGCACAAACCAGCTGTAGCTAAATCAGGTAATGCGAAATATAGAATTAGATCTCACATCAATAGCTTCCCAAAACTCCCTACACAGAAAGGATTCACAGAAAGAGTACTTGTCTCACGAGCTAAATCTACTAAAAATGTACCAAATGTATGTTGAAACTTGCCAAAATGATAACATCAATCCTGAAAAGGAATCTTTTTATCGAAACATATTTAATACTGAATTTAACCTATCTTCCATGTACCTAAAAATGACATATGTGATACATGCTACAGGTTCTCTCATGTGAGTGCCGCAGAAAAAGAAATTCACCGCTCAGAGCAGGAGGCTCACATAGATCGGAAATGTTTAGCTAGGGCTAGAAAAGACAGCTTAAAGGGAAACTGCATCAGGGAAAACCCATTTAGCCGAATTCGGTCTGGAGGCTGTCTGCTACTGTCCAAAGACGATTGCTAAAGCATTGTTTTTATCGACGCAGGCTTGCTGTATACAACCTAACCGTCTACAATACAGCTTCAAGAGACGCAGCATGCAACATGTGGAGTGAAAGGACAGCCACACGTGGCTCTGCAGAAATTGCCTCCTGCTTGTTTAATTTTCTGGAAGCAAACGCAGATGGCAAAGGCTGGAATTTCTTTTCCGGTACATGTGGAGGGCAAAATAGAAATGCAGACATGTCTGCAATGTTCTTGTATGCTGTAGAGCATCTTGATATCCCTGTTATAAACCATATGTTCTTTGAGCCAGGTCACTCACAAATGGAGTGTGACTCAGTTCATGCCTCAATTGAGAAAAAGGCAAAACTTCTTGATATATTTGATCCGTCAGGGTGGTTCACTGCTGTCAGAATGACAAATATGAAGTATCGTGTTATTGAAGTTCAGCAAAAGGATGTACTGGAATTCCCAGAACTGAAACGCTACAAAATAAAGAACAGAAAAGTTGACACTGACGGAAATGTCAACTGGTTTAAGATATTCTGGTTTCAATACCGAAAAGAAAACTCAGAATGCATTTATTTTAAATACAGTAACAATACTAAGAAGAATTTAAAAGATTGGAAATATTCCGAAGAAGTAAAACGAGGTTCCAAGAAGTTTTCACACTTTAGTCTTTATATTACTCTCCAATTCCCATACAGAAAGAAAAGCTTAAGGATCTTCTGCACCTTTGTTACATGGGAATCATACCAGAGCAATATCATCACTTCTACAAGTCACTGACAGAAGATACAACAGCAGGTCAAGGACATACTTCAGTAATCTTCATGATCATCAATTTCTGTTTCATTTTTCAATGAGGCTTTTCTCTTGCTTCATTGTAAATACAATAATTATATTGTGTTTCTCACGTATTCTGCAATGATTACTCTTTGTATTGTTTAAACTCAAATGGCAGTATAATTATGAGCTGTATTGATTTTGAATGAATGTTTTACAGAACTACAAGTGTTTTACAAACTGTTACAAATGGGCTTAAGCAAAATATATCGTGTTTATACGAGCATTCTATGGTGTTATTTCTTTTACATCAAATGTAACTACCCAGCGCACAAAAATGTTTAAAATCAAAACAACATATCTACACACGCCCCAACTTATTGTCCTTTAGTAATTAATGCCAAAGTTGAAAAATTGATGAATGAGTGTAAACATGTTCGAACAACCATGAGGTATCACGATTATCAATGTCGCAAACTTAGGTGGTAATGACAACAGTGTTTTGATTGTTGTAAAACTTCTTTTGCCTTTATCTCAAAAACAAACAATTTGTAGAATGAAACTTTCACTCTGCAGCGGAGTGTGCGCTGATATGAAACTTCCTGGCAGATTAAAATTGCGTGCCGGAACCGGGACTCGAACCTGGGACCTTCGCCTTTCACGGGCAAGCGCACTACCGACTGTGCTATCCCGAACCCCCCCCCCCCCCCATATGGTACCAACGCTAAACTAGTCGACAGCTTTGAATGGATCGATAGGTTAAATTAATGGAGAATGCTATCGGGTGACGAATACCAGTCTTGTTGGAATGTTGGGCTATACGGAGTGATGATACATTTGAAGTGCAGTAATCTGTACAAGGCCGTGATTCCTTGCAACTGGTAACCTCAAGTTGCTGCAGTGAAAAGTCTTTCTGAACAAAAGCCACCGCCTGGCACCCGTTCTGTACCTTGGATCGTGTCCACAGTGTCCTCTCCTTTCACGAAGTGTATCTCTTAATTGTAATAAATTATACTTCATGTAAAAAAGGTGTTCACATGATTTTGAGAGTAACTACAGGAAGTGTAAGCGACTCACCAGCTCTTTCTTCCTCATTATGGGGAATTACACCGTTTGACAATGTTTGGTCAATGGTCTTAGCACTAACGTACGTGAAGCATGGACTGCAGTGACCTTACTGTACTTGGAAATAATCAGTCCCGCACCTCTGCAGTACAGGTACCGCAAACTTTACACCGAGTCTCCTTTGACATCGTGTTCGTAAAGCTCATCGTTCGTTGGATGCCGGCAGTATCGCCAAATCTCTTTTCAAAGCGAGGTGATTTGAAGGAGTAGGAAGCAGTGTGGAGCACTGAGTGTGGTGGACGTCCGCGTCGCACAAAGCCAGTGGACACACAGCGCAGGGCAGTTCACGGAGAAGCTGCACCACTAGCTTCTCGACAATATACTCGCCGGATCGCAATCTTCCAGGCTTCCCGCTCCCTCGACTCACCCTCGATTTGAAAAGAAAAATATTTCCCGATGTTCTTGACTTCCAACGAAACGTGCCGAGGCTTTTCAACGCCATTCCAGAGGAAGATCCGTGCTAAGCTAGTACTTTTTGCAGATGATACAAGTATAGCCATTACATCTGACAAACCGGAATTAACTGATTAAATTGTAAATGATATCTTCCAGAGTTATTAAGTGGTTCCCTACAAATGTACTCTCATTAAAATTTGAAACTGTATATACTGGGTTTTATCAAACAGTAAATGGCATGACACCATTAATAAATTTAGACTTTGAACATAAATTGTATATAAGGTAGAATATTCCAAAATTTTAGGTGTTTGCATTGACGAGGGGCTGAATTGGAAGAAACAAATTTAAGATCTCCTAAAACGTTCGAGTTCAGCCACTTGTGCTATCAGAGTCATTGCAAAATTTGGTGATATACATAGCAAATTAGCTTACTACGCCTATTTTCATTCACTGCTTTCATATAGGATCATATTCTGGGGCAATTCAAAATTGAGTAAAAAAGTATTCATTGCACAAAAGCGTGTAACCAGAATAATTGCTGGAGCCCACCCAACAGCATCCTGCAGACATTTATTTAGGGATCTAGGGATCCTCACTGTAGCTTTACTCATGAAATTTGTTATGAACAATCCAACCCAATTCAAAAGTAATAGCAATGTGCATAGTTACAACACTAGGAGAAAGGATGATATTCACTATTCAAGGTTAAATCTAACTTTGGCTCAGAAAGGGGCGAATAATGCTGCCACAAAAGTCGTTGGTCACTTACCAAGTAGCATCAAAAGTCTGACAGATACCCAACTAGTATTTAAAAAGAAATTATGTAGATGAATTTTTAGATAAAACTTTAAAAAAATAAAAATCCTTAAAATATTGATTGTCAAGTATAGACAACATTTACTAAACTGACACGTTCCACGTCATTACGAAATGTCATATACATGACATGATGCATAGGTCAAGTATTAATCTAGTCTAATCCATGTTTCCAGTACATTTATTGCAGAGCTCATCGGTGAAAAGTTATGAATCGGAGGTGAGTATTCCGAAGGGCAGTAAGGTAGGTAACTGTCGTTCGTTGTCCATCTACGTTGATGTTACACGACTACTCACCGAACTTTACTGTCGACGGTTGACATATCACACGTCATTTCGAACGTGAAGTTTGCTGTCCCTTTGAATTTGGTTTGCAAAATTTTATACAACCTTGGACTATTGTATACTTCTTGCCAGACAAATTAAATAAGGGATAGCATACATGCATTGTGCTTCGTTAATTTATATTACGGAACTCTAATCATGTACTACTTTCGATACAAAGTTCAGAATTGTGTTCATGGGTACTGACTGTACAGTATAACAAAATTTTAAGAGAGCTTGCAATAGTGTTTCCAAGCTAAAACATTAGCATTGGCTTTTGTAGTGTGTGTGTGTGTGTGTGTGTGTGTGTGTGTGTTATTCTTAAATATACTGAAAGCCTCAAAAAATTTAGTCACTACACTGTGGTACCAATTAGATCTAAATATTCTATCAGTTTCATTAATTGTATTCAGCATGAATATTGTCCCATTACCAATGACATCATAGTGTGTTTAAAACAATTTTTCTTTTGAGAACAAAAATGTTATTTCATGTAAATATTGAGCTAATTTACAAGCAAGGAATTTTGCTGCTTTCCTATTAAACATTCTTGTATTGAACATCTTAGTGAGCAAGCACATGTATTAGTTATAAAATTCATGTACATAAATGCGGCATAACTGCATAGAAAAACCTGGATTACATTCATTGAGTGTTGGAGGATGATTGCTCTTAGCAGTAACGAACTAACTCTGAACAATTTCAAACCTTTTATACACTTCCTCACTTCCATTTTTGATGTAAAGTACTTGACACTAACGGATTTTGTGCAAAATTAGAAACATCGCTACACATGTAGTTCAATGACTTGAAGCTACTGCATGGTATGGATGATAAGATACAGATTATTTCACACAGAATCTGTGCTGGCAAAGAAGACGCAGTTCAGGTGAAGCCTCTCAGTACCAGAGGGAGAAGGTGTGACTGCAGCTCTGCCTGCTTAGCTTTGCATTCACAGCACACGGGAAAGCTAAGGGATGGGGCACTACTGGAAGCATCGGCCTCAATACTACACTGCAATGAGGCCGAGGAGAACAATCCAGTTATTACAGCCCCACCCCCGGTACTAAGTGGGTTAACATTATCATATATACACACATTTATGTATTCTAAGAATTCTTTGTTGTTCATTAGAAAATAGTAACCTCTATGTTAATTAGTGATTAATATTAAAGAAAAGTTTTTACACTTTCAGGTATTGCAGCACTTAAATATTCTAGGAAAGAATATATTGCACCACAGCTGCTTTTTTATTCAAATTCTGACTAGTTTCGGGCTTTGCTAATTTTCTGAAGCCACCTAGTACACAGAACAGTGCTTATTTGTAGGTGGAGGATACATAAATAATGTTACATGGTATTTATCTGTCTTGGTACACTTTCATAAAGAAATTTTGAATAATTTGTGAATTAAAGCAACATTTCAAAGAAAGCTTGCAGTCCAAAAACTGTTACAAGCTGGATTTATAGTATTCCGTAAACTCTACACTGAAGCCAAAACTGAGCTTTTCAATGAAATTTGCTTTAAAAGAAGCCAGTTTGGAATGTAACAAACCCATACACAAACTAATGTATTTTAACAAACAAGATTGAGACTTTAACATGGAACACCCATGTTGAACATATAATGGGATTGTTCTAGATTTTAGATCATTTTATGAAAAAATGATACACATCTACGCTGAAATACTAAAAGTAGAGTTCTTGTTAGAAGCAAATAATATATTGGCAAGAGTAGATAGCATAAGTGTAAAGCTACGTTCAAGTTTAAAATATTTTAAGTAATTACATTTTTCTGGAATGTGTACATTACGTACTTTAACTACGAAATTTTAATGCATCAAATCAAAGTCATGCTTAAAATACAATATCCTGCATTATTCTGCTGTTACCACAGAACTATAGCAATATCATACAAGTCATGCCCACATGGCAAGCTAATTACATGTCACTTCATGGTGTAAACGTGGCATAAGCGTATCATTTAAGAAAAGTTTCCTCGTAGCTGTATATTAGCTAAATAACAGAATATTTATAGATGGCACCATGTAGGAAGGCACTTCCGTGCACAGAGGCGGAGCTATAGTATAGGAGAGGAGGAACTGTGGCAGACAGCCGACAGTGGTGTGGAGCCTTCGGGAGAAACAGTAGCTCGCGCATAGAGAATGGACGTTATTGGCTGCCATTAGGGTAATGGGGGGGGGGGGGGGCAAAACGGCTGAAAACTGGGCCACCTTCCTATGTGATGCGGACTATAGAAAGAAATACGTACGACATAATTACTATATACCAATTAATACAAGTATTGTATGTACAAGAATTTAATGACTAATAAAAATTCAACTTTACACCATTATACCTAGTTAGAAACTCATTTTTTGCCTTTGTAATTAAACATGCCTTATTTATCCTTGGTCATATGACATTCCTGTCCTCAGCAATAAGTACAGGGTGTTTCATAATTGATATCACCAACTTTTTAAGCAAGGAGCATCACAGCAACACTGCATATGTTTATACACTATTCCATAACATTACTTTTTAACAATGAAACTTACAGGTTAAGGGGCATAACCCGCAAATACCGCAAATAATAGTATGAAAACAATGCATACCTATTAAAATTACATTTGTAAACTTGCAGCATATCAGTTGCAAGTGATTGTCTGGAAGCTTATCAATGTAATGATTTCTAGTTTTAACAGAAGCCATGTTCCAGATTTTTAAATACAGCACAGCTTGTATGAAAGAATTCTGTACAAGTTGAGGACATTAGTCACATTGTAGACGAGACTAGTGACTTATTGTTGCTGTCATTTTACATAAGTGTGTCTTACAAATAAATGGCCAAATAGAGGACATGTCATACTATGATTTTTGAATTAATATAGCCAAAACAAAACAAACATTATTACTATGGAAGAGGCAGCTAATTATAACATTCATGCATATTACAAATTTGTTAGACATTTTTTTTTTCCTATAACAGGGCTGCAGGAGAGGAAGATTTGAACATAAATATAATCTAAAGCAAAAGCTTTATTGTCAATTTTTTTTTTCCTTTTCGTCCTGTTTGATGTTTTAGCAAGTAACATCAAGTGTGGGTGTTATTAAGTGGTGCCGTGTATTTGGAATGTTCAGTGAGAAATCATCACAGGCTGTACGAAGCCGGTATAGGTCTCTTCACACAATGTCCATTACTCTGGTGATTCTATCTCCAATGACAAAGATTTTGTCCAGGTCGGAACCACCAGAGACCAGCAGGAGATAGGTCAGCATGCAATCACGCCTCCCAAACAGCTGACTGACCCTCTGTCACTGACTGGCTCTTACTGTTAGAGGGACTTGCACGTTTGAGATGTTCGTCTACTACAGGTATTTGAGACTGCAATAAGCTATAAACTCTTGGTGTTCCCTTGATGTTCCATTTGCAGGTACTGCACGAAAATGTGCCAGAATCTTCAGTGTGTAGTCAGTAACACTTGCCCCCACGCTGTGTGTACTTTCATAGCCAGGCTCTTAATGCTGATTGGTTCAGAATGTGCCCATCTTTTCTAGAAGCCAAATCTGTGGACTCATTTGCACAGGCAGTTGACCTCTTATAAAACGGACAGCAGGTGAAGGTACTTGGGGATGTTGTCAAGCTCTTCTAATTATCCCGCTGTCAGAGGTGCAGAACTCTTCCGCTTTGACAGTATTTGTTCCAGCAAGTAAGGGTGGTCAATGCAGACACCTCTGTGGCCGAGAACTTTGCGAGGAAAGCCACCAGCATACAGTACCACTTTTACTCTCGTCGACTCTCCACCGGAACAACACGCCATTTCATTCCAGTCTTTGAACATTTGGCACCGATGAAATCACTTTTTGTCCATTAGTAAAGAAGAACTGGTGCCCAATGGCCTGTCTCATCAGCCACCAGGACCACTTGATCGCTGCGGTACTCCGTGGCTCTGGCTCCCGCCACAGTCTGAGGCGACATGACAGATGTGTAAGCTCCACTTGCCCTGGTGTGCATCCTGGCTGTGAGGATGCTTGCTTCTGGGGAAGACAACTTACTCCATAAGTGAAGTAATCGGGATGGACCGTCTTTAATTTCCATGATCTCATTCTCTCATTTCTTGTCAGTATATAATTGTAGGAACACTGCACACATCCATTGTATTAGTAGCTTTAGTGACAAAGGCAGCAGTGATACAATCTTCAGTGTCGCAATCTACAAGATGAAACTAGAGAATGGAAATGAAAGACACCCTCAGGCCTCGCGACCTAATACCGTCGGGGTCGAAAAAGCAAGAGTTGGCCGAGGGAGGCCGACAGGAAAGAGAACAGAAGTCTGACTCAGCAGGAGGCAGCCACGTCAGACACAGCACAGAACTCAGCAGTAGTGAGGCACGAGATTCTCTTTACTTCTCATAGCCTAGTTGAGCAAACATTTTATTGGTTATGATTTTTAGAAAATTTGACAATTTACAGAATTCTGTCGTGCTCCGAGCCATTTAGTAACAATGCTACGTAGCTTATGTACTAACATGACCTGTGATTCATACAACTGTCAAAATATGAAACGAGAACTTCCACCCTCAAATCGTTACAACAGCCATGCACAGGAGGAGGATAGTTTAATAGAATACTATACTGAATGTAAAACTTTGAAGTTTAAGTGTTCAACCTAAAGAGCATTATTTCACACAGTGGCGTAACTAGGACTTGGCTTTGGGGGGGGGGGGGGAGAATAGATCTGCTTGATGAGCAAAGAAGATTAATTCACTCCCATCCAATGAAAGCTTATGGTAAAACACCCCGAGTTTCCAATCTTTACCTTTACCAGAATGCTGATATACATTTTTTTTTTTTTTTTAGGGTTCTGGGTGGGGAGGGGGTTCTATCCCCCCTCATCACCCTCCCACCCCGTAGTTACGCCACTGATTTCACATGAATGTAATTTTTAACTTGCAGAAACATTCTTCATATTAATGAAATTTAATATACATCACATTTATATAACTCAGGCTACATACAAGTTACATACACATTAGTACACCAGCTGTACAAATTGCTCAGTTTGATAATAAAACATCTGATGTTCACAAATTTTACATTTTAATTAACGACTGTACTGTTTACACATGATTCATCGTTTCAGTCACAACTCTCAGTGGAAATTACGAAGAATTTTGAATGCAAGCAACGAATCAAGTAAATAGAATGACAAATGGTTAAAATTTTTAATAGTACGCAAAAAACCAATGAATCACATGTAGAAGCAATTCAGTCCTTTAGACATATTTGAAGTCCGCTGAGGACTTTTTTGCCATACGGGGAAACTGTAGTTACCTTAACAACCACTCACAACTAAGTATAATCTCATTTGAACAGGTGACGCCCAGGAACAATTACTTGTATAATTGCAAATATGTGCAATGTATAACATTATATACAAAAAGATATATTTTATATAAAATGATTTCCGTACTACTTTTACTGTATTGCTACTGAATACATACGTAATACTGGTATTTAACAGTGGCACTGGCTTACTCAAACCCTAGTTTGTAGAGTTACTATTTATACTACTATTTTTATATGTATATACATCTGGTTTTAAGTTGTAGTAAAATTTATGTAAAAAAAAATTCAAACAAATTCACTATGTTTTTCATTTTCAATCTTAGATGCTATTATGAGAATAACCACGGAAGTGGTACAGTTGTCTCTAAGGCACTTTATTACTTTAAAGAGTGCATTGAAGAGACAGGTATCCTTAAAATACTAACAAAAACCTAAGACAATACCCAGGCATTACTTCTTAAATACTTATTTTTATTCTTACTCGTGGTGATTATTTACTCAAATAGGTTACATGTGTTCAATGATTGTGCACTGTATTTCACAAATATGGTTTAATGTGATTGCTTTTTGGACATACTTGGCGTGAGACACATAATCTGAGCATTGGGTCAATTCTGCCTTGTCACAGTGTGATTTGCTAACACTAATCATTGTTTCATAAACTTTCACCCCAATTTTTGAAATCTGTGTCATGAAGCACAGTAGATTATACTAAAGCTGATTACAGGAAATGTAATATCTATAACGACATTATTTCAGGTTTTAGAAATAAAATGGTTTTATACTGCTGCACAGTAACCCGCTCGGTTAGCCATGTGGTCTAACACACCGCTTTCCAAGACGGGGAGTGCCAGCCAGCCTGGATGTGGTTTTTAGGCGTTTTCCACATCCCCCTAGGAGAAAACCGAGCAGGTTCCCAAGTTATACGATTCGCAAAAGTTTCGTAACATAACATTTTTAATAAGTATAATATCCTTTACTGCTGCTTATTAGCTTTATTTTATCCACTGTGGAATTTACATATCCATTGTCAGAGTAATCATTATTAATCCTAAACACCTTGGACAGTTAGACCATTGTAGATACAATAGTTTAGAAATGCTGAACAATTTCTTGAAAAAGCTTAACCTACAAGCATTGTCCTAAATGGAGAAGCATTGTTGATTTGAGTAATTTGGAATGTTAGGAAAAATATTTTATTAAAACCTGCTTGACATGTAACTAACTGTATTTGTGACATTATTTTAACAATGTTACATATTAGTACATAAAGAATGTTTATGAGCAACGTATTTACAATATTTAACATTTTTTGCACAGATTTTGCCTATCCATTTACAAACAATGCCTTGAAAATTAAAAAAATATATATATACTTTTTTTAAATAATGAAAGTTTGGGTCACAGACCGCAACAAACAGCAAGATTAAATACTTGCAAACACTATTGCGTAATCCTAGTTTTATACTAAGTTGTGTAATACAAACAGATGGTGAAACAACACTAACTATGAAACTTCCTGGCAGATTAAAATTGTATGCCGGAACCGGGACTCGAACCTGGGACCTTTGCCTTTCGCGGGCAAGCGCTCTACCACTGAGCTACCCCGACACGACTCACGATGCCGCCCCACAACTTTACTTCCGCCAGTACCTCGCCTCCTACTTTCCAAACTTCACAGAAGTTCTCCTGCGAAACTTGCAAGACTAGCACTCCTGGAAGAAAGGATATGGTGGAGACATGGCTTAGCCACAGCCCCTAGGCTGTGGCTAAGCCATGTCTCCACCATATCCTTTCTTCCAGGAGTGCTAGTCTTGCAAGTTTCGCAGGAGAACTTCTGTGAAGTTTGGAAAGTAGGAGGCGAGGTACTGGCGGAAGTAAAGTTGTGGGGCGGCATCGTGAGTCGTGTCGGGGTAGCTCAGTGGTAGAGCGCTTGCCCGCGAAAGGCAAAGGTCCCAGGTTCGAGTCCCGGTTCCGGCACACAATTTTAATCTGCCAGGAAGTTTCATATCAGCGCACACTCCGCTGCAGAGTGAAAGTTTCATTCTGGAACACTAACTATGTCAGTCTGTCCATCATACTAACACATACATGCAGCAGCAGATTGATATTACTGTCACTAGACTAGATAAGAAACTACAAGAGGACAGAACTGCTTAACATTCCAGTAGCAGCATGAAACATCCATGCAGTATGTTTAAGCCATTGCTGTGTAGCGTTTTCTAAGCAAATGCCTTTTACAATACAAAATGAACCTTAAAGATAGCCTTAAATACTAATCTGATCCCACTTTAAGCGTTTATACAAGGATAATCTTGTGCCTTGATAGCAAATAATGGCCTGAAAATTTATTAACTACATGGTTGTTTATATAATATATTTAACTGTGCATGTAGACAAATTACATGCTTAAGGATGGTACATGTAACATTACTCATGTTCCAAAATGTGTAATATAGGATTTTAACGCTGTTTGTCAGGTTTAACAGCCTAATTACAATTTTTTACTCATTTAATAACCATATAACTGATGGAACAACATGAATTATTGTTGAATGTTCAAGGATACAGTATTATATGCCAATGTTAACCGAATATTATTTACTTCAAAGTTGATATTGTGAAGCTTTTACATACATGGTCTCCCAAAATGAGCATAATATCGACCAGTAACCAGTGGTATAATCATACTTTTCTTAATATATTTTGTGTATAGTTCAAAGTTTTAAAAGTTCTGTACCCAAAATGCTCCATGAATGTAATCCAGGTATTAGCGTACAATTACACTGTACCAAGACAAATGCATGTACACACATACTTCACTGTGTTGGATATTTTATCTAAGGGCTGACCCAGAGTTCATTAATTCAGCGTTTAAAATTATTTAACTCATTTACAAATGAAATATTGAAAATGTCCTTTCCTAAACGCACTACGTGTGGAACCTGTAACTGGAGCTCAGATCTGAACTTTGAACATGGTTTCCAGTCTTCCTGAATGTGCTTAGTATGGTTGAGCGATTTTAAAGCTGATGAGGCCCTGAAAGCATTAAAGTTTTGTAGTATTGTAAGGCATGATCTGACGTGATCTACATTATGTGGTGATCTGGAAGCGACTGAATGAATGGTATATGGCCACAGCGCACAGCTGACGTTTATGAATTATCGCAAACTACTCCAGTCAAGATTTTCGAGTATGCAGATAACAGCGAGACAGCATAAATGTGATTTCTGCTCGAGAAAAGCTGTGCTTTTTGGTTCTGCTTCAACAAATTCGGCAGCCTAAAATCTGTTACATTGAGCATTATTTTAACAAGCAGCATATGTTTCACCTACGAATAGCCATTCGTTCGAAATTTTCATTAGATGGATACCGACATTTAAGAGCGCTGCTTTCAAGAACACTGACGAAATTTTACACAAACCTGCCTACAACAAGGTGTCATACAAATCGCACACTACGTTTTATTGTCTGTTCCTGTGCGGAGGTACAACAAGTGACAATCGGGGCAAGTTGAGCCGCCTAATTGGAAAGGTTCTCTCTATTCTTCGCGCCCGCAGGCACCTTTCCTTCGCGAAGTGTGAGAACTGTGTGCTGAAGTGTGTGTGTTAGGTGTAGGAGAGTATTGGGTTCATGTGGCTTCAAGTCTCATCCACATCACCTACGTTAAGCACCGCCGAGCGTGGCCAATAGTTGGATGGGTAACCGTAGGGTACATCACGCACTGTTCACAATTTTTCCTTTGCAGAGGACACAGGAGGGGTGGTTCAAAGTCCCTCCTCACCAGTCTCCATACAAATGTATAACCGAACATCAAAAGGATCCGCGGAAAGTCTCATTTGTTAAACGCAACTGACAGCATGATTTTATGCGGGTTTTTCTTTTTTTTTCTGTGGTTTCAGGGCGCCCAACTTCTATGGTCATTAGCGCCCAGCCAAGAACTCAAAAACGGTGACTGTCAGAACATCAACGAAAGATAAAGGACAATTAAAAGGGTTAAATATCCTTGGATAAGTTGGCCACGTTGATAAATCGCAAAACTCGAGCAGCTGCTCGTGTGTCATCAGCTAAAATTTCCTCCAGAGTAGACGGAAAGTGAAGGGCAACACGGAGATGAGTAAAATTAACACAAGTCAGAAAAACATGTCGCACTGACAGCAGTTCACCGCAGGAGCACAGCGGTGCAGGGTCGGCGGAGACCAAGTGACGGTGGCTGAAACGGCAGTGACCGATCCGCAACCGGGCCAGGATGACCTCCTCTCGCCGAGAGGGGCGTGAGGTGGTCCTCCAAGTGGTCGGTATCGGTTTTACAGTTCTCAATTTTTTATTGTCCATTGAAAACCACGCACTGTGCCATTGCGAACCTATACTCCGGCAAAGAGCCCGTTGAACATCGTCCGATGGGACGCAAAAGGTAGCCATGCGAGGCAAAATAGCTGCGGCCTAGGCTGCTATGTCGGCGGTCTCATTCCCGGGCACACCCACGTGGCCAGGGACCCACGTGACAGCTGTCATCTGCTAGCAACTGGAGGGAGCGTTGGATCCGATACACGAGAGGATAGTTCGAGAAAGGGTCCTTAAGATTCTGCAGGGCACTAAGGGAGTCCGAACATATGGCATAGAAAGTTTGGCTGTGGCGGCAGGTGTACAAAACGGCCTGGTGGAGGGCAAAAAGCTCAGCCTTGAAATTGGAGCACCGGTCAGGGAGCTTGTATTGGAACCGGTTGTCCCCGACGACGAAGGCAGATCCGACACCGGCAGTGCTCTTGGACCCATCAGTGTAAATAAATATGGCATTATCAAACCGCGAACGGAGTTCGACAAGCCTCGAGCGGTATACCAAATCCGGAGTGCTCTCCTTGGGGAGCGAACTAAGTTCGAGGTGTGTGTGAACCTGGGCCTGATGCCACGGTGGCAATGGGCTTTCGCTCAACCGAAGGGTGGAAGAAAGGGTAAAATCGAGCCGCTGTAGTAGGCGGCAAAACCGAACTCCAGGTGGAAGCAAGGCAATCGCAGACAACTGATATTGGCGATCGAGTGAGTCGTCAAAAAATAATCGGTAAGATGGATGGTTGGGCATCGACCGCATGCGGCATGCATACCGAAACAAGAGTATGTCACGCTGAGTGGTCAAGGGTAATACAGCAGCCTCTGCATACAGACTTTCAACAGGGCTGGTATAAAATGCACCGGTCGCAAGACGTAAACCCCGATGGTGGATAGAGTTGAGACGGCGGAGAATCGACAGCCGTGCTGAAGAGTAGTCGAGCTTCGACTGAACATGGCCTGGTAAAGGTGAAGCAATAAGGTACGATCCGCTCCCCATGACGTGCCACTGACGACACGAAGAACATTAAGGGATCGGGCACAACGGGCAGCCAGGTAGGACACGTGTGTGGACCAGCAAAGTTTACGATCCAACATGAGTCTCAAGAATTTCGTAGTCTCCACGAAAGGGAGAGCAACAGGGCCGAGATGTAGAGAAGGTGGAAGAAATTCCTTTTATCTCCAGAAGTTTATACACACAGTTTTCTCAGTGGAGAATCTGAAGCCATTTGCGATGGCCCAGGAATAGACGGTCAAGACAGCGTTGAAGAGAACGGTCCAAGAGACACGTCCGCTGGGCGCTGCAATAAATTGCGAAATCGTCAACAAAAAGGGACCCAGAAAAGTCGGCTGAAAGGCAATCTACGATCGGATTGATTGCAATGGCAAAGAGCGCCACACTCAAGACGGAGCCCTACGGTACCCCATTCTCCTGGCAAAAGGTATCTGACAAAACAGAGCCCACCCGCACCCGGAACTTGCGATCCGCCAAAAACGCTTGAATGAAAAGAGGAAGGCGGCCCCGAAGGCCCCATGTGTGCAATGTGCGGAGAATGCCCGCTCTCCAACAGGTATCGTATGCCTTCTCCAAGTCTAAGAACACTGCTGCTGTTTGACGCTTCTTTAGTAAGTTGTTCATAATGAAGGTCGACAACGTAACGAGGTGATCAGCAGCAGAGCGGTGTCGACGAAAACCGCATTGGATATTAGTCAGGAGGCGGCGAGATTCGAGGAGCCAGACCAACTGAGCGTTAACAATGCGTTCCATCACCTTACAGACGCAGCTCGTCAGAGAAATGGGGCGATAACTGGAAGGAAGGTGTTTGTCCTTCCCTGGTTTGGGGATGGGGACAACAATGGCTTCACGCCAACTTGTGGGAACATGACCTTCAGTCCATATGCGATTGTAGGTACTAAGAAGAAAGCACTTGCCCGCAGGAGAGAGGTTCTTCAGCATCTCAATATGAATGGGATCGGGCCCGGGAGCAGAAGATCGGGACAGGGCGAGAGCACGGTCTAGCTCCTGCATGGTGAAGGCGACGTTGTAATTTTCACGATTAAAAGAGTGGAAAGAAGGCGGCCGTGCCTCCTCTACCTGTTTGCGGGGGAGAAAGGCAGGGTGGTAATGGGCAGAGCTCGAAACCTCCGCAAAGAAACGGCCCAATGCGTTGGAAACAACAGCGGAGTCCACGAGGAATTCGTTCTCCACGGTCAGGCCAGGAATCGGGGAGTGGACCTTGATGCCGGATAAATGGCGTAGGCCACCCCAAACAACCGTGGAGGGAGTAAAACAGTTAAAAGAACTACTAAAAGCATTCCAGCAAGGATTCTTGCTGTCGTTTATGATACGACGACATTGCGCTCTCATACGTTTATAATTTATGCAATTCTCCAAAGTTGGGTGGTGGCGGAAGGTGCGTAAAGCACGGCGCCGGGCTCTTAGCGCGTCGCGGCAGGCTGCAGTCCACCAAGGGACCTGAACACGACGTGGAGAAGAGGATGTACGAGGTATGGAACGTTCAGCAGCGGTGAGAATGACCTCTGTGAGGTAGTCAACCTGACTGTCACAGTTGGGAAAGTTCTGATCGTGAAAAACAGCCATGGAAGAATAAAGCCCCCATTCGGCTTTAGAAATGTTGCAACTGGTGGAACGAGGAGATGGGGAATAATGCAGGAAGTGGATGATACAAGGATAATGGTCACTTGAGTACGTGTCAGAAAGTGCATACCACTCAAACCGACCGGCAAGCTGAGGAGTTTCATATTGCGAGGTACTGGCGGAAGTAAAGTTGTGACGCGGCATCATGAGTCGTGTCGGGATAGCACAGTCGGCAGTGTGCTTGCCCGCGAAAGGCAAAGGTCCCAGGTTCAAGTCCCGGTCCCATCACACAATTTTAATCTGCCAGGAAGTTTTAACGTTGAAGAGAATTTCAAACATTTATTATATTTTTTATCGTTGACAACCACAGTAAAATCATGAAAAATGTGTCTGGCTTACCGTCGACTAAAGCTACGGCATTTAGTATAATTTCTCCACAACAAATTGTAGCCACAGGAAATGTGATAGTATACACACATGTAGCTGAATGTACCTTCTAAATTATATCGCAGTACGACACGTAGCTCATGAGATACGAGCACAAACAGTAACGTTCATGGAAGATATACCTGAAGACTTTTAAAATCGTACGATCTCATATTTGTTGAGTTATATGTTGTACAATTGGATATGTCATTTGTATTTTGATTACTATCTTTCTTTGTTTGGATACTGCACTGATAATTTTCTACATTATGCAAGACAGCCTTATTTCATAAATATTCTCCCATTAATATAATATGCTTTTAGAAGAAAAAAGAGATGACACAGAAAGAGAGAAAGGACAATAGAAGTACTAACTCACACGAGGGTGGAGTAAATAAGTACCCGGGCAACGTCGGGTTTTCAGCTAATGTGCGCCTAAAGCTGCACACCCATTCGGATCTTAAAAAGAATGGTTACGTTGTTCCTAATTGTAGTGGGTTGGATGTTGTTTATCTACATTAAGAAAAACCATTCGCGGAACTAAAAATATTAGTTACGCGAATAAACCACCTAATTTTCAGAATTCTTCAGTAGCACCATATTTCAAAAGCCTCTATCTTCTTTTTGTCGGAACTATTTATTGCCAATGTTTCCTTCCCGTACAAGACAACATTCCACACAAATGCATCAAAGGACTTCCTTACACTAAAAATAGTGTGTTAACAAATTTCTCTTTTTCGAAAAACACTTTCCTTCCCACTGCCATTCCGCATTTTGTATACTCTGTACCCCGACCATCATGTGTCACTTTACAGCCCAAGTAACAAAACTTATCTACTACCTTTATTGTTTCGATACCTAATTAATTCCTTCGGCGTCACCTGATTCCCTAAGACTGCATTTGATTACCCTAGTTAATATTCATCTTATACACACCTTTCAACACTATCCATTCCGTTCAACTGCTCTTCCAGGTCCTTTGCTGTGACAATTACAATGTCATCAGCAAAATGCAATGATTTCATTTCTTCACCCGGAACCCTAATTTCTTCTCCAAATTTCTCCCTGCTTTCCTTTATAGCTTGTACACATTGAATAAGATTGGAGAAAGGCTACAACCCTGTTTTACTCCTTTCCCAACCACTGCTTCCCTTTCATGCCCTTCAACTCTTACAACCATTGTCTGGTTTTTGTACAAGTTGTATGTAACATTACGCTCCCTATATTTTACTCCTTCTTGCTTCAGAATTTGAAAGTGTTTATTCCAATCAACATTGTCAAAAGCCTTCTCCAAATCTACTACAGCTAGAAATGTAGGTTTGCCTTTTCTTAATCCACTTCTAGGATAAGCCGTAAAGTGATTATTGCCTCCCGAGATCCTACATTTCTCCTGAACCCGAACTGATCTTCCCCGAGGTCGGCTTCTACCAGCTTTTCCATCCTTCTGTAATAATTCGTGTTAATATTTTGCAACCATGACTTATTAAACTGATGGTTCTGTAGTTTTCACACCTGTCTGCGCCTTCTTTCTTTGGAATGGGGATTATAACATTTTTCTTATAATCTGAGGGGTACTTCGCCTGTCTCATGCATCTTACACACCAGGTGAAACAGTTTTGTTATGGCTGGTTCTCCCAGATACTTCAGTAGCTCTGAGGGAATGTCATCTACTCCAGGGGCCTTGTTTCGACTTTGGTGTGGCGGAGGGATCTCGGTACCGCTACCAGCTACTTGCTTTCCTGTTCCACTCCCATATAGAACGAGGAAAAACGAATACTACTATGCATCGGTACGAGTCCTCATCTCTATCATCACTCAGACGAAAAGGTGCAGCTTACTCATGTGTTTTTGATCATTATGCCTGTGTAATAGAGACTTGTGTTGGAATATTGTTTGAAGTGGTAGTGTATTGTTTAAGAAAGAATTATTAATGTTAGGCTTGTCCAAGATAAGTTGAAAATGTGTGTGTTGGCCCTCAGGAACAGCACTGCCTCCTCATTGAAACAGTTGAGGTGAGGCAGCATTGCCCGTTCTCACAGAGCTATTGTTGTTACCCTTAGCAATGAATACTATAAATACACTGCTTCTGAGGCATCTTTTTCCCAGCTTCTGGCAGCAAAAATAAAATTGTGAATTTATTTTGAACATATGCCTTTGAACATATTTTGAACATATCTGATTCGATCTGTGAAGATTCCTGCAGAACTGGCCCACAACTGTGGTCCATTGCAGAATTTCTCTGATGTGGTCAGCTAATGTCACTTGTACTATTTCTCCTCTACAATATGAGTTTCAAAACCTAAATATGTACTACAATGAAATAATCTTCCTAGCAAATTAATGAGTAAGAGTAGTCCCCACATACTCGATATATGTTTTTAGGATTGTTTCCCCACAATCACTAGATGAATACTGCACTATATCCCGAGTTTCTAAGAAACATGCTACTCCAACATTGCTGTGTTATTCATGAAGGGTGAATGTGTGTCTCTTGTATTGAATTATGCAAGAACAGAATGTTATGTGGAAAGGCAGCATGCATTCGTACAAAAATTTCTAAGTGTGGACATTCACAATTATTCAACCATATATAGCTTAGTGATGAAATTTGCAGAGTTTTGTCCATCTTAGATAAACAGAAGAATAAAGAAGTTTAAAATGAAAAATTCAACAACTTATTAGTTATCGTAAAAATCAATGTGTTGGTCAGCACTTCAGACGAATGCCTACAGACATTTATTTGCCCATCAGGTTTTAGTATGTCCTGTGGGTTGACAGCACATTCTAGTTTAATATTATCAGCTTTCAAATGCTAAATTTGCCATGTCAATCCATTTGCCAACTTTTCTTGTGGAAGCACTCAAGTTCACTAGCGGCTGCAAAATTTATTAGTAGTTCAATATATGGTCCATCTGTTGTGTAATTGTTTACAGTTAATCCCATGCCCCTCATTATTTGACCAATGATGTTCATGACCTAACATGGCAAGACAAAATGTGTAAAAAAAAATAGTACCTGAAAAGCTCCAATTCTGGAGGATGAGAGTAACACCTAACTTAGAAAAGTTCAAAAACATGGTACTACTTTCAAATTCTTACACAGTTGAAATGAAAAGTTAGATGAACCAGTTAACAATTCTGAATTTATCCTGGCACAGTAAATAACAACCATATGTTTTGCATGTCTAGGTTGTCAACATTCCCCAAACATAATGATTTCCTAAAGCACTTACAAGACACTCACTTATTTTGCCATTCTTTTTAAAATTATTTGTATTGCACTACTAACTCAGCCCCCATTATGGTTGATTAAGGCGAACATAGCTGTAACTGGTCAGTCTCATTTCCTTGTGAATTTGATATTATTAATCATCAAAATTTTGTATCCTTTCCAACAGATCTTTCTCATGAAAAAATTGGCATATTTCAACACATACTCAGTGCTCAGTGCAGGGAGAAAGCCAACAACTGGGACTAAGTTAGGAACTCTAGATGAAGTTTCGTACACGTTTGCTCAAATTTAAAGTCAAGAACTCAAACAAGACAATGCATGAATCTTTTTAAAATCCTACCATGCACTATAATGCACGATACTTCTAAGGTCAAAAATACCATGTGCGGAGATGAGATTCTTCTGGGGCCCTAAATTTAGTTCTAATTATCACAGAGAAATGGCATACCACAATACAGTGGTTTCATTAGCCGTTGGCCTAGTGAAAATTTTTATACTTATTGGAACAATATGGCATAGTGTAGCTATCCTTCAGTAAAGAGTTAAAATTTTAACATTAGACACTCCTTGCAGGGCATCTAAATTGAGCAAATCTGTTTATTTTTGTGCATTCCAAAACTATGAATTGTTTGGCTGACACCTTCAACACTTTCTATTGAATGCAATTCATCATAACGTTTTACTTTATATTCTATAGATGATATTCTATGAACACATTTCAATTCTTTTATTTTTTATATTACCACAAATGAGGTGTTGAAAAATAGTAACAGTGCGGTGTCGCGGATCAGGTTTTGAACTCTGAAGGAAAGAGTCCTGGTTTTAAGACATATCATGTTTGTACATTTTAAATGGAATATAGAGTTTCATTACCTTTTGGATTTATTGAGAAATAATGTATCAGAAGTTTATGTTAGTACACCTGTGCTAAGCATGTGACAAGAAGTGAATGAATTACAGCAGAGCACAATCAGCCAACTAGTCTACTGTATGTCCTGTCACATTAGATGCAGAGTAAAGATAACAATGTGGTTGCGCTATACTCCACTGAGCAGAAGTTGTCATTAGGAGACGACTAGTGGTGTGAAAGCCCGAAAATGGAAACAAATCAGTATCATAAAAACTGGAGTAGATATGTAAGTAGTGTTGGTAATAATTGTCCTTCTCCCAGTGGAAATGCTAAAAAGGCAGACAAAACAAACAATATATACATCAGTAATGACTAACACGACAGAAAGCAAGTCACCTTATATTTTTGCAAGATCAGACACCACATCTGCAAGACAGTGTGTGAAGAGAAAAGTGCAAATATTCTGTGATAGCGATGGTAAAGGTGTCTCAAATACTAGACAGATCAAAAGACTTCAGTGTTGTTGCCGAAGTAAAAGGCAACGCAAAACCCGAGACAGTATCACAAGCCATAAGTAAGCTTAACAATGACCCTGTATAGACAATAATATTGTTATAACTACTGTTTCAAATGACATTTACTGCACTGAATCATATTATATGATCAACCACCTACATGTAAAACTGCTGTAGTTAAAAAAGTAATGTCATGAACTTTACAAAACAGTATCATCTTCCTGACTGGTCTGCAAATGTGAGCATTAGGATTAGGAGAACTAACTGTAGATTGTACAGTCTGTGATGAAAGCTCATATCTAGTAAGCTGACGTTATCGCAGCAAGACGTTATCGCAGCAAGGCGTTATCGCAGCAAGGCGTTATCGCAGCAAGGCGTTATCGCAGCAAGACGTTATCGCAGCAAGACGTTATCGCAGCAAGACGTTATCGCAGCAAGACGTTATCGCAGCAAGACGTTATCGCAGCAAGACGTTATCGCAGCAAGACGTTATCGCAGAGGTCTCTTTACCACTCGCAATTTGGTTACGAACAGATTAGGGAAACAAAAATTTACCAAAAGTAACACTGTAGGCACTACTGAAACTTCCATGATCAGATCCAGGAAACAAAGTGACCACACAATTTGTGCATTAGCATCCCGTTAACCCTTTCGCTATAGTGAACTGCAGAAGTCAGGAGCAAATGTGCCGCTCAGCCGGTGGACTGGTTTAGCAGTTCCGCCTCGCGTCATATTTCTCTGATTCACTACACTCGACTTGTGTGGAATTTTGACTTATGCATCATCGAGCATCTTTGTTAATTGTAGTTAACACCAAATTAACTAGATGGCACTTGCTTTCAGTTTCAAAGCATTGGTTTCACATGAGTTGTACTGCTTGTTTTCCACCTTCTTCATAGCTGAAGTGTTTTACGTTAGTTTCTTCAAGATGTGATATGGCAGATAAGAGATACTGTGGAGGAAGCTCTTTCTCTAATATTGGGTAGTGACTTTGAGGATGAAAGCTAATCATCGTCCGAAACTGACAATGAAAATAAAACACCTACTGTAGCTGCGTCTACATCAGTACATATGCTGATCCAGCTGTTCCGTTGACATCCACCGAGTTGGATTTGTGCACAGAAGATGAATCTACAGGTAATGAGATAGAGGAAGAGGCAGCAGAACCACCGAACAAGAAAGAAAAAAGTGTATAAATTACAACTTGAATTTGAAGAAACACGCGTTTGACACAACTACCTCTAGACTGAGAGGTATTGTAGATAATGACAGCATGCTAAGTATCTTTCAGTTGTTCTTTAGCCTGGATTTCATAAACATTTTCAGTGAGGAAACTAACATACTTTTACCAAATGGTGGCTGGTGGTCGCTTTCCAGAAAGGATCCAAATGTCAGAGTGGCGTGAATGAAAATGGTATTTACATTTTTGTTGCCACTATGTTTATCATGATAAGAGTAAAAAAATTGAGCCTGTCTGAATATTGGTCTGAGAATCCAGTTATTCATACACCATTATTTTCTAAACTGCTTCCTAGAGACCGATTTCAACATATCTTGCAGTTTTTACATTTCAACAATAACAAAGAGCCTCAGTAATTAACCACTTCAAAAAACAATACAACGGAACTTTCTATCCTTGTGAACAGTTATGCCTCGATGAAAGTCGTCTTTTATTCAAAGGCAGGCTAAAAATAAAGAAGTATATACCTAACAAACGGAGCCGTTTTGGAATAAAGATAATAAATATCTCCGACGTACACACAAATTTTATTTTAGATTTTATTGTCTACTGTGGCTCACATACAGATATTGAGAACTTTGATCTCTGTATTTCAGTAAATATAGACACATTGGTAGAGCCATATTTACCGAACGGACACGCCCTGTACTGTGACAATTGGTACACAAGTCTTGCCCTGTTTTGTAGGTTCTGTGGCCTAGCAACAAATACTTGTGGTACAGTCAGGCACACAAGGAAAGATATTCCTAACATGCCTGAGAAACTAAAGAAAGGAAAACTTACTTTCCATTCTGCATCAGAATATCTGTTGGCTCTGAAATGGTGTGACATAAAAGATGAATATATGCTTTCAACAGTGCAGTCTGCGGTAATGGTGGAAACATTGAAGATTGATCATCAGACAGGCTAGAAGCAATTGAAGCCTTCAGTAGTGTTAGATTACAACAAAACAATGGCATCTGTCGATGAAAGTGAAATGGTTATAAAGGCTGTGGAAAGCATAAGAAAATCCACTAAATGGTACCGCCAGTTGTTTATTCACATCGTAGTTATGTCTATTTTTAATGCATATTGCTTTTAACGAATGCAATACGACACTTTGCACTTTGCCCTGCTTCAGGATTTACCACACACAAAAGAATTTATGAAATGTTACAATTTGTAATTATATTCTCGTAATGTAATCCTACTGAAATGCAATGTAAACCAATTGTAAATAAATATTATTGCACTAGTAAAATAAACGTTTATAGTAATACAGCCCACACCCCACCAGAACTGAATCTAAAACTTGGATCTTCTAGAATGTACCAAAGAATTATATGAGTTATCTGGAAGATGGAAGAAAATTGTTTTTATTCAAAATGAATTCCAGAAACATGTTATTTCTATAAATATTTTCCATAATGAATATATAATATAATAACAGCAATAAAAGCAGAACAGAGAGCGCCGTGGGGAGCGCAAAAAACACGCCGTGCAACGGCTGACTGGAGCTCGCCCACAACGCAAGGCGCCGGAGTGAAAGGCTTAAATTATTCTACTATGAGCTGTGAAATTAATAATGATTGCAAATTCTTGTTTTATCCTACCAGGATCCCTCCGAGCCCCCCTAAAGTGGTGTTCCGTCGTCCACCCAACCTCCACAACACCCTAGTCCATCCATATGCCACTCCCTACCCCAACCCCGACGCAAGAAACCCCTCAGGGTAGTGAGACAACAAAGTGATACAAACATATTTAATATTACAAAGAAACATGAATGGAGATTGGAATTATAGTGCAATTAACACTGGCTCGTTTACTCAAGCTTTTGACTGTTTTAATAAGTGTTGTTTACTTAAAATCAGATAGATTGCATCACCACCACCGATGCACCCTACAAAACAACCTGAAACACAATTCCATCAACTGCTATACACCATATCTTGAAAAATTATGGCTCATTACGACAGTATTATGAAATGTTGCACATACATATGCACTACAAATCAGTTTATTACAATCTAAAAAAGTTATACAGAAAGGAAAAAATTGCTGCTAAGAACTTTATCTTGTCATTTTTGTTTTTTATTTTATTTATTTCTTGTAATTTTTATTTTTCAAACTTTAATTACTACGTCTAAAAGTATTCCTAAAACTACTAGTAGTTTCTACTGCTCAGTTTTTCTTATTTTTAATTTTTTTTAATTTAACTTTTAGTACCATTGCTAACAATTTTATTAATTTTTAATTTTTTTTAATTTACTTTTATAATTTTTTTGTATTTTATTATTACTTAATTAAATTAGTACTACAAGTACTACTATTACCTCTGCTACTAGGTTCTAGTGATAAGAGTCTTTTTTTTTTATTTTTATTTCTTTTAATTTTCATATTTTAATATTTTATTGTATTTTATAATTACTTTTAGTTAACTATAATGAGTAATACTAATACTAGTACTATTACTACTTCCTAGTGCTAATTTTTCTTTTAATTTTTACTTTTTTTAAATTTTTTTATTTATATTAATTTTTAACTTTTTTTTAATTTTTAATATTTTACATTTTTAACTTTTTATTGTATTTTTATTTTTTAAAGTTAACTACTACTATAAAAGTACTACTCATACTATTGCTATTAATAGATCCTAGTACTAAATATTTAATTTTTTTTCTAAATCTTTAATTTTATTCCTTTATTTACATTTTTTTTTAAATTTTACTATTACTAGCACTACTACTATTGCTAGTTCTATAAGTACTACAACTACTATTTACTGTACTAATAAAATTACTACTCACCGTCTTCATTTGTTGCAGATGGTTTGAGATGTGGCAAGCTCACAGTGTAGCTAGTGCTCCTCAACGCCTGGAAAACACGTCCAGTGTGCGCCCACCTAAGAAAGATAGGAAAGCATCATGAGTATGTGCCGATACCAAACGCCATTGTGTCTGGAATGTTTCACTGAAATGGACTGGTATAGGGGCTGAATAATTGCTATTGTGTACTATTGTCATAAATGACGCAATCATGCGATTGAAAATTTCATATTAAATTTTTCCAGAAGTTAATCCTCAGGAAAGTTTTATAGCAAATGTTTCAAATGTTTGTAAATCTATCGTACCAAACTGCGTGGTCATCAGTCCATAGCTTACAAACTACTAAACCAAAGTTAAAATAACGTAAGGACAAAAACACACACACACACACACACACACACACACACACACACACACACACACACGCCCCAGGGAGAATTTTTATATCAATTTTTATCTTTTCTTCTTGTTTACAGTTCGGAAGCAGTTCTGTAGTTTCAATTGTGTTGCTTATTATTTGTAAATAATGTGTAGCACTTCGGGAAAGTATGTGTTTCCCATTTTATATTTAATCTACTTCACTGTCTCTACAGTATGTCTGCCTAGGTGTGTTTGCATTTGTGTATCTGTGTGGGTGGGTGTGTATTTGTTCCCCCCCCCCCCCCCTTTTCCACCCAAGGTAAGTCTTTCCTGTCCCAGGATTGGATTGGCTCCTTACCCACTCCCTTAAAACCCTCATTTCCTTTTCCCTCTCCTTCCCTTCTGCCTGAAGAAGTAGCTACGCTGTGTGCGTGTGTGTGTGTGTGTGTGTGTGTGTGTGTGTGTGTGTGTGTGTGTGTGTGTGCTTGCTTTATTTGTGCTACTATCACTACCTGTGCTCCTTCGCCTGGTAAGTAATCTTCATCTCAGTGTCTCTTTTTGTAACATCTTAAACATCCTACCATAAGTGAGCAATGTACTTTTAAAATAGAAGTAATATTTAAATTTCACCTGTTTTAAACTAAACATACTTAAACCTTATACGAGTCCTGAGCACCCAGGTGTCCCCTATGTGATACAATTTTTAGGTGTACTTTATGCAATACAATTTTCAGATGTACCAGTTACAGGTTAAAATTCAATGAGTCAGTACAGTGTGAGAACAATAGTATTAAAATAACAATATCAATTAACTGTTAGCTAGCTCGAAGTAGATGGCAATATACAAGTTTTGGTCACCCCTGTGTTTTCTTCAATCTTATGCTGACCATGGGTGGAGATTCCTTGTTGCTGGAGACAAGCCCACCAAGAAGAAAAATAAAATAAGAAAAAAGTGACACATGCTTCTATCCTTTACTGAATTGTCCTGCAGTGTCTGAGGCTAAACTAAATCAGCGTGTTTTTCTTTCAGTTAATGTATAACATGTTAATTGTTGCAGATGGTTTAAGGTGTGGCAACAGGTGTGTACTTTATTTTGTTGTAATTACCATTTTAGTATCTTACGATTGCAGTATTGGCATTTTGTAGCATCAGAATGCTACTCACCACAAGGATGATAGATACACTGGGCTGCTAAAGGCGTGATGAAATAATGTGATAAATGTCAAGCTTTTGGTGTAAGAGGTTTTCTTCAGGAAAAATACACAATACATGTTCATGCAACTCGTGCACAAATGACCACTATCTACCATCGCTTTGGCTCAAGTGCAACCGTGTGGTGCCAGATCGAAGAAGCTGCTTAAAGTGTCATATGGAGGGGGAGGGATAGCAGGGTAGAAATAGAGAGGAAGTCATAGGAGTGCGGAAGAAGTAGGACACAGAACGGCTTGCAAGTCCAGCATTGCGGGGAAGAGGAAATGGGGAGCAGGGAAGAGGAAATGGGGAGCGGGTAAGGAGCAGAGCTGTCGGTACAGCCAAGTTCAACCTGCTCTCACAAACTGTGTCCTCAGGCACTAAGACTGTCTCCAGACCGATATCTAGTACAAATACAAGCCGCCTCACTCAACAAGAGTCTGCCACCGAATCAACTACCCTCCAAGCTGTAGGAAAACTAATTTCAAGTGCCGCCCCTCTTTCCTCTGGGCCAATGCAGGCTACAAACTTATGGGGGCAGCCAAATGTAATGCAGAGGACATGACTCCATGTAGACTTGCACAGTGGTACACAGAAAAGACTTGTGTCAGCCTACTGCTAACGTGAGTTCTTGTGCGCGAGGTGGAATACTGCATCCCAAGTCAGCATTTTTCAGTGTCCATATTGTACTGTCAAAATTCATTTCTCTTGCTGCCATGTGTGTGGCTTACAGACAGAATTGGGAGGGGTTCAAAGGCATTGCAGAATCTGATTAAAACACAGTTAACATTACGAATGATAGGCAGCCCTTCAATTGAAATCTGCTTATATATTCTTTTATGCAGGCAAACACAGCACAATTTCAAAAGAAGGAACGAGAAAAAAAAATCACAGTAACAAGATAGGAAAGTAGAAAATGCTAAAAAATATGAAAATTACAAATCATAAATCTGCAGAAAACATTCAAAGATCCAAAACAACATTTCAAAGGAAATCAGGCTCGATTGGAAAGAAAATTTAATTATGCTGCTGAAGATCTTAATAAAGAACCTCTAAATTTGAGTACTAAAAACCAAAGTTACTAAGATACCAAAATTATGTTTAGAAGCTGGACTAATGTGTCAGAGTTAACAGGAGGCATACAAGAAATCAAAAGTCACAAACCGAATGAGAAACAAAAGTTTCAAACATAACTGAAAGCGATAGTGACTTGACAATCAAAAGTAAACAAGCAATAAATCATGATCAATGTGGGGAACAATATACTAAAAGCTTCCCTGAATGGATAAGGATAAAGATACAGAGTTAACAAACAAAGACGAAAGAAATATGCGTAGCCGTGCAAGCAATTGAATTCAAAGTCATGTCCGAACTAGGTGCAGGCGATAGTAATATATCTGCTCTGAACTTGTGGGACCAGAAAATGTTATTGAGAGCAAATTCTTTTTTATCAAAGTGAAATAAACAGTCAAGTAAATGAATGTGAGATACAGAATGTACATGTTGAGCAAACTATTCTAAAACTTGGATAATTTGTGAGAAACGATTTTCTCAATCCTAACATAGAAGCATTTCCTAGTTTTAGCAGACTAATAAATCCACAAAATATTAACCAAAGGAAAGTGCACATAGCAATAGTTACCATTCTCAGGATAGACTTTGTAGAAAAATTACTAGTTGTGTCAGTACATGTATGCACAAAAAGCATTTGATTTTCTATAATTCATACTATATAAACAGATGTAATTTTACTATATGTACTTCAAGTGATTCAATTTAACTTTTGTGTCAGATATTTTACTCAATAAACTACACCAACTTTTTTTATGGTTTTAGGGCGCACAACTGCTAAGGTCGTTAGCACCCAGACAAGAACAGATATTCGATAGATCTCAAAAAATTGGTAACTGCCAGTTAGAATATCAAGAGGCTAAAAACAAAAGATAAAAAAACAATTTAAAGGGTTAAATATCATTTGATACATTGGCCAAGTTAAATTAAGCGCAAAACTCTAGCAGCCCGTGTGTCATCAACCAAAATTTCCTCCAGAGTAGACGGGAAGTGAAGGGCTACACGGAGATGATTAAGATTAACACAAGTCAGTAAAACATGTTGCACTGTCAGCAGTTCACCGCAGGAGCACAGCAGTGCAGGGTCGGCGGTTAGCAAATGACGGTGGCTGAAACAGCAGTGACCGATCTGCAACTGGGCCAGGATGACCAACTCTCGCCGAGAGGGGCGTGAGGAGGTCCTCCAAGCAGTCGGGATCGGTTTTACAGTTCTTAATTTATTGTCGTACAGTGAGAACCACGCACTGTGCAAGGACGACACGATACTCCGGCGAAGAGCCCGTTGAACATCATCCGATGGGACGCAAAAGGTAGCCATATGAGGCAAAAGAGCTGCGGACTTGGCTGCTAAGTCGGCGGTCTCATTCCCGGGCACACCCACGTGACCAGGGACCCACAGAAAAGAAACGTGACAGCTGTCATCTGTTAGCAACTGGAGGGAGCGTTGGATCCGATAAACGAGAGGATGGTTCGAGAAAGAGACCTTAAGACTCTGCAGGGCACTAAGGGATTCCGAACCGATGGCAGAGAAAGTTTGGCGGTGACGGCAGGTATATAAAACGGCCTGGTGGAGGGCAAAAAGCTCCAACGTGAAATTTGAGCACCGGTCAGGGAGCTTGTATTGGAAACGGTTGTCCCCGATGACGAAGGCAGATCCGACACCGTCAGTGCTCTTGGAACCATCAGTGTAAATAAACATGGCATTATCGAACTGCGAACGGAGTTCGACAAGCCTCGAGTGGTATACCAAATCCGGAGTGCTTTCCTTGGGGAGCGAACTAAGTTCAAAGTGAGTGTGAACCTGGGCCTGTTGCCACGGTGGCAATGGGCTTTCGCTCAACGGAAAGATGGAAGGAAGTGAAAAATCGAGCCGCTGAAGCAGGCGGCGAAACCGAACTCCAGGTGGAAGCAAGGCAATCGCAGACAATTGATATTGGCGATCGAGTGAGTCGTCAAAAAATAATGGGTAAGATGGATGGGTGGGCATCGACCGAAGGCGGCATGCGTACCGACACAAAAGTATGTCACGCCGACTGGTCAAGGGTAATACTGCAGCTTCGGCATATAGACTCAACAGGGCTGGTATAAAATGCACCAGTCGCCAGACGTAATCCCCGATGGTGAATAGAGTTGAGACGGCGGAAAATCGACGGCCGTGCAGAAGAGTATACAAGGCTTCTGTAGTCGAGCTTCGACTGAACAATGGCCTGGTAAAGGTGAAGCAGGACGGTACGATCCGCTCCCCATGACGTGCCACAGAGGACACGAAGAACGTTAAGGAATCGAACACAATGGGCAGCCAGGTAGGACACGTGTGTGGACCAGCAATGTTTCCGATCCAACATTAGCCCCAAGAATTTTGTTGTCTCAACGAAAGGAAGAGCAACGGGGCTGAGACGTAGGGATGGAGGAAGGAGTTCCTTGTATCTCCAGAAATTTACACACACTGTTTCCTCAATGGAGAATCAGATGCCATTCGCGATGCTCCAGGAATACAGACAGTCAAGACAGCGTTGAAGACAAAGCTCCAAGAGAAAAGTCCGCTGGGCGCTGCAATAAATTGCGGAATCGTCTACAAAAAGGGATCCGGAAACGTCGGCGGAAAGGCAATCTGTGATTGGATTGATTGCAATGGCAAAGAGAGCCACACTCAGGACTGAGCCCTGCGGTACCCCATTCTCCTGGCAAAAGGTATCTGACAAAACAGAGCCCACCCGTACCCGGAACTTGCGATCCGCCAAAAACGGTTGAATAAAAAGAGGGAGGCGGCCCCAAAGGCCCCGTGTGTGCAATGTGTGGAGAATGCCCACTCTCCAACAGGTATCGTATGCCTTCTCCAAGTCGACAAACACAGCTACTGTTTGACGCTACTATAGAAAGTTATTCATAATGAATGTCGACAAGGTAACGAGGTGATCAGCAGCAGAGCAGTGTCGACAAAAACCGCATTGGACATTTGTTAGGAGGCGGCGAGATTCGAGGAGCCAGACCAACCGAGTGTTAACCATGCGTTCCATCACCTTACAGACGCAGCTCGTCAGAGAAATGGGGCGATAGCTGGAAAAAGATGTTTGTTCTTCCCTGGTTTGGGGATGGGGACAACAATGGCTTCACGCCAACTTGTGGGAACATGACCTTCAGTCCATATGCGATTATAGGTGCTAAGTAGGAAACACTTGCCGGCAGGAGAGAGGTTCTTCAGCATCTCAATATGCATGGAATTGGGGCCGGGAGAAGAAGATTGGGACAGGGCGACAGCATGGTCTAGCTCCTGCATGGTGAAGGAGACATTATAATTTTAACGATTGAAAGAGTGGAAAGAAAGCGGCCGTGCCTCCTCTGCCTGTTTGCGAAGGAGGAAGGCAGGGTGGTAATGAGCAGAGCTCAAAAACTCCGCAAAGGAACGGCCCAGTGCATTGGAAACATCAACTGGGTCCACAAGGACTGCGTTCTCGACGGTCAGGCCAGAGATCGGGATGTGAACCTTGATGTTGGATAAACGGCGTAAGCCACCCCAAACAACCATGGAGGAAGTAAAATGGTTAAAAGAACTGGTAAAAGCAGTCCAGCAAGCTTTTTTGATGTTGTTGATGACGACATTGCGCTCGCAGTCGTGTATAATTTATACAATTCTCCCACGTCGGGTGGAGGTGGAAGGTGCGTAAAGCACGTCGCCGGGCTCTAAGAGTGTCGTGGCGGGCTGCAGTCCACCAAGGGACCAGGACACGACGTGGAGAAGAGGATGTACGAGGTATAGAATGTTCAGCAGCGGTGAGATTAACCTCTGTGAGGTATTCGACCTGACTGTCACAGCTGGGAAAATTCTGAACAGCCATGGAAGAATAAAGCCCTCAGTCGGCTTTAGAAATGTTCCAACTGGGGGGACGAGGAGATGGGAAATGATGCAGGAAGTGGATGATACAAAGGAAATGGTCACTTGAGTAGGTGTCAGAAAGTGCATACCACTCAAACCGACCGGCAAGCTGAGGAGTGCATATCGCAAGGTCTATGTGGGAGTAAGTGTGTGTTGTGTCTGAAAGGAAGGTCGGTGCACTGGTGTTGAGGCAGACAAGATCGAGGTGTTGGAGAAGGTCCACCAAAAAGGGAGCCTCTCGGACAAGGTGCCGGAGAGCCCCATAGGGGGTGGTGGGCATTAAAGTCGCCTACCAACACGAAAGGTGAAGGGAGCTGGTCAACAAGGTGTAGCACATCTGCCCTAGTAAGGGCAGATGACAATGGCGAATAGATATTAAAGAGGGAAAAGGTAAATGTGGAGAGAGTATGCGGACGGCAACTGCCTGTAGGTGAGTATGCAAGGAAATGGGATAGAAATAGACGTCGTCTCGAATGAACATCAGAACCCCTCCATGGGCTGGGGTACCTTCCACGGGTGGCAGGTCGAAACGCACAGAGGTGTAGTGGGGAAAGTCTGCACGATCACTTGGATACAACTTAGTTTCTTGGAGACAGACTAGGAGTAGTTTTAACTCCTCCCAATTGGAACAAATGCCGCGAATATTCCATTGAGCGCCATGATAAAAATGAGATAAGAAATAAGGATAAAAACCAACTAGCAAGCGGGATCACCTCGACGGCCGCTGAGGACCGGATTTCGAGGGAGCACTGCTATCGCGTTCTAGGGGCAAAGGGTCGTGGCCCATAGGTTCGACCGACACGCCTGCCACCTCCCTGAGTTGATCAGGAGGGGCAGTTTCCACCGCCGGTAAAGGGCCGGGTGCCCGGCAGACGTAGCGTCCCGGTGAAACAGAAGACGGCCGAGGCCGGCAACTGTTGGACGGCGTGACGGATGGGTCACGCCTCGGCGGGGAAGGTGAGGAACTCTTTCTTGTTGGCTCTTCTGGAAGAGTGATGGTGAGAAGAGGCAGTTGACGGTTGGGAAGCCTGAGAACGCAGAAAATCCTCACGGACGGGTTCCTTTTTCAAAGTCCAGGCATCTTGTTTAGGTGCCCGCGGTTTACCAGAGGTTGACGAAGACTGTACTTTAGAAGCAGCAGGAGGAAGCGGGGACGTGTAACGGGCAATCTTCGGGCTGGCGGATCGCACAACTGTGTCAGCGAAGGTAAAATCACAGGTCTGGGTACTTGAATCCTTAGTAGGTCGAGTGGAGGTGAGGACCCTACTGTATGTGCCCGCTGGGAGGACAGCGGGCTTTCGACTCGCCAACAACTTTCGAGCAGCAGATGTTGATACCTTTTCCGTAACCCGAATTTGCTGGATGACCTTTTCATCCTTGTATACAGGGCAGTCGCAAGAGGAAGTCGCATGGTCACCGTTGCAATTAAGGCAGTGAGGGGACGGAGGTGGGCAATCCCCCTCATGGGCGTCCCTACCACAAGTGACACATTTTGCTGCATTTGGGCAAGATTCACGGGTATGGTTGTACCTGTGGCATTGGAAACAGTGCGTTGGGTTTGGAATATAAGGGTGGAAAGAGATAACTTAGTACCCTGCTTTGACCTTCAACGGGAGGTCAACTCTGTCGAACGTCAAAAAAACAGTATGAGTCGGTGTCAGCTGGTTATCTACCCTTTTCAAAACCCTATGCACGGCTGTGACACCCTGATCGGACATGTAGGTTTGTATGTCTTCGTCAGACAACCCGTCAAGGGGTCTCGTGAAGACTACCCCCTGTGACGAGTTGAGTGTGCATTGCACTTCTACCTTGACAGGAAACGAGTGTAACAAAGTAGTCCGGATTAGTTTCTGAGCTTGGAATGCACTGTCCGCCTCCAGCAACAATGTGCCATTGCGCTGACGCGAACAGGTTTTAACAGGGCCAGCAATTGCATCAACATCTTTCTGTATGACGAAAGGATTTACAGAATTGAAATCTTTTCCGTCAGTGCGAGAGACAACAAGAAATTTCGGTAAATTAGGCAGAGTCTTCTTTTGCTGAGGCGAATCTATCTTTCGTTTCTGGGTCAACGTCACTGAAGAAGAGAAGGAAGTCATCGCGGAAGTGTCCCCCGTGATTACCGGCGTCTCCGATGGTGCGCTCCTTCCTAGTGCGGGCCCTCTCCGAGGGCTTACCCGCCTTAGGTGATTGTTCACACCTCAGGTCACACCTCCCAAGATCTGACGGAGGGACCAATCGGCATGTTCGGAAGGTACCAGCTCGGGTAATCACCCCTCTCTGGGCCTGGTCTTTACCAGGGGGTACGTACGTGCCCTACTTGTCTACCCGGGGCGGGGAATTAGGCGTTACCCCGTCACCTGCTACGCATAATGCGTGGGTCGGCCTTCAGACACGCACAGGGAGGAAAGAAGAAGAATAGAGAAAGTGAAGAGGAAGAAGGAAAGAAGTGTCTCAAACGGCGAGGCGGAGAGAGAAGACTATGAGATGAAGACTAGGAGAGTACAAGGAGATAAAGACAGAAACAAAGGGTAAGAAAGGAAGGAACCAAGGAATAAGAGAAACGACGACAAGAAACCACCTTAACTCATGAAATACGCCCGTCTCTGGGTGAAGGCATAAACCGGGAGGGAAAGTGAAGCAGCCTGGGGCAGAAGAAAGGCTGGTTTGGCTTGGGGCCCTGTCCGCGCCACACACGTACCCACAAAAGAGCTGTGGGTCCCATGGGGGGGGGGGTGAATAAACTTATACTAAGCTTATATTTGATTAATGATGGAAATTCTCCTCAGAGATAATTTACTTTTCAAAAGAGATAGACTGGCTGGCCAGTACTTATATTTGTGCTGTACCGCCGTTAGACACAAATGAAGAAAAAAACAAAGACGAAAAAAGACAAGCTTTCGGAACACAGTTCCTACCTCAGGAGGGAGGAGGGGAATCTAAATAAATAAAATAAAAAAAGATGGGGGACGAAAGGGGAAGGTAATTTATGACCTAGGTCATGAGGATGGTATTTAAGAACTGTGAATGTCAGAGATACAGTATCTTTCGTCCCCATCCTTTCTCTTCCCTTCTCTCCCACCTCAAGAAGGACCTATGTTACGAAAGCTTGTCCTTTTTTACATTTACATGGGATACTCTGCAAATCACATTTAAGTGCCTGGCAGAGGGTTCATCGAAACGCCATTATACTAATCATCTCCCATTCCATTCTTGAATAGCGCGAGGGAAGAAAGAACACCTGACTATCTCTGTTCGAGCTCTGATTTCTTGTATTTTATTCTGATCATCATTTCTACCTATGTAAGTGAGAGTCAAAAATATATTTTCGCATTCGAAGGAGAATGTTGGTGATTGGAGTTTCGTAAGTAGCGATAAGCGTCATCGTTTTAATGATTCCCATCCCAGATCCTGTATTATTTCCATTATGCTGTCTCCCCTGTAACGTGAAAATATGAAACGAGCTGCCCTTCTTTGGACTCTTTCGATGTCCTACGTCAAACCCACATAAGTATCCCATACTGGGATGCAATACTCCAAAAATGGACGGACAAGCGTAGTGTATGCAGTTTCTTTAGTAGTTCTGTTGCATCTTTCAAGGGGTCTGCCAATAAAACACAGTCTCTGATTCGCCTTTCTCACAACCTTATCTAGGTGTTCTTTCCAGTTTAAGTCTGAAGTAATAGTAATTCTTAGGTATTTTGTGGAGTTTACAGCCTTCACTTTTGATTCATTTATCTTGTAAACAAAATTTAACGAATTTCTTTTCATGTGGATGACTTCATACTTCTCATTATTTAGAGTCAACTGCCAATTTTTACACCATAGTGATATCTTATTCAGATTGCTCTGCAGTTGGTTTTGATCTTCAGATGATTTTAATAGATGGTAAATGAAAGTGTCATCTGCAAACAACCTAAGAGAGCTACATAGATTTTCCCCCAAATCGTTTATGTAAATAAGGAACAGCAGAGGACCAATAACACTAACCTGTGGAACACCCTATATCACCTCTGTTTTAGTCGATGCCTTAGCAAGGATTCATCGATTACTATTACATGTGTCCTCTCTGACAGGAAATCCCCTATCCAATCGCAAATTTGTGGTGATATACCATAGCCATGCAATTTGATTAAAAGCCTTCTGGAAATCAAGAAATACTGAATCTATTTGCGAACTCTTGTCAATAGCAACCATCACTTCGTGGAAATAAAGAGCTAGTTGTGTTTCGCATGAACATTATTTTCTAAATCCGTGTTGACCTTGGGTCAATAGATCATTCTGTACAAGATAATTCATAATATTTGAATACAGGATATGTTCCAAAACCCTGCTGCAAATTGAGGTCAATGAAATAGGCCTCTAGTTTAGTGGGTTACTCCTACTGCCTTTCTTGAATATAGGTGTGAACTGTGCAACTTTCCAATCTTTTGGTACAGATCCTTCTTTGAGAGAGCAGTTGTATATGGCTGTTAAGTAAGGAGCTATCGCTTCAGCATTATCAAACAGAAATCTAATGGGTATAGAGTCCAGACCAGAAGACTTCCGTCTATCCCGTTTTCTTTGTGTCACTATCATCTATACAGCACATGGGTAAGTACTGGCCAGCCAATCTATCTCTTTTCAAAAATAATTTATTCTAAGCTTACACATTCGAAGAAAGACGTGACATTACTGTGAGAGAGAACTTTTGTTAAGCATTTTAATTAGAGCAGATAGGAAACTGGAAAAGCATAGGAGTGTGTGGTGGTTGCACATATAATCAATATCAATTGTGGACTTGTCCATGCATTATTGTAGAAGTGTATCTCTTTGATCCGAGTAGCTAGCTGTTTTATTTATCTGCCAGTTTACCTAGTTGTGCTCTTGAAGTGGTGTTGGATTTTTATGATTAATAAAGGTATTTTAGAGGTAACTTTGGCGTGACGTCATGAGTGCTGGAGTGCTGTGCACATCACTCTCGATTTTTTATATAATTTTAGGATTAATATAATTATTTTAACTGTTATTTCGTGATAATATTCAATCTAGAGGTGTTCTAGTAAAGGATCGTCAGTTATTTTAGCGTTTGTTGTGCCGTAATTGCTTTAAGTGGTGTTATTTGTGTTCGCGTGTGCGCTGGCATCGACGTCTTACTGCTTTGTTTACATCTGGTGGCGAGTGGTTGCAGCCGTAGCGGTCTCCGAAAGCTAAGTTCCAATAAGTGTTTGTGTATTGTAGTTAAATTATTAAAGTTGTAGATTTCAGGAGATGTTATCACGCTAGTTGCTTATTAACTTCAGTACTTTTCAACAGGTGACTTGCTGTTTTTAACGTAGTTGAGGTTGGGAAACTTTAAGTTATGGTATTTGATCACTCTTTTACTCTCACAGTGTTTAGTTATTTTATTAGTGACGCTTGAATTTGAACTTGTTTATACAAGCAACAGTGTAAAGTTTCTGTGGTAGTGTTATTTGCTCTTTTCTGATACTATTAGTTGTTGTTGTTACTTGATTTGTAGAGACTGAGGTTTGTTGATTGCTGCTGTTAAGAGGTACTTCCTAGTTATTTTGTAGAAACTTAACTTCATAACGTAGACGTCTAGTTTTTCTTAACAAATTATTGTGAAATTTTACCATGAGTGAAAAGTGTGGGCTCTGTCGTAGGGTCGTGCGTAGTGGGCTGCAGTGTGGGATTTGTATTAAGTATTTTCATGGGGGGGGGGGGGGGTGCAGTGGGGAAGACAGTGGGCATTGTGGTGAGGTTCTCTCCTGGAACTGTAGGATTTTCAGCGGGAATAAGTTGATAGAGGAGCAGGAGCGTTTGATCTGCGCCCTTCAGGTGCAGTTGACAAACGCTGAAGAGGAACTAGGTAGGTTGAGGAGGGGAAGGGGGGCTGGGGAATGGGAACTGGCAGTTGGCAAGAAGGAGAAGGTATTCAGATAGCTTTACATTGCAAGTTGCAAATAGGTTTGACCAACTGTCAGAGTTGAGTGGAGATGAACCTCCTGTAGCTGTAGGTGTAGGAAGTACGCAGCAGACCTCAGCTTTTGGTAAGCCGAAATCTGTAGAGAGGTCTCTTTGGAAGAAGATGGTTCTGCTGCTAGGCAGTTCTCATTGCAGAGGTGTTGGCCAACAGTGGCAGGAAGTACTTGGGAGTGAGTACCAGGTCACCAGCATAGTGAAGCCTAGTGCAGGGTTAGCTCAGGTCACTTGTAACATAGGGGACTTATGTAGGAATTTTTCAAAAGAGGATCAGGTAGTTATAGTGGGTGGGGCCGGGAATAGTCTTGATAGGGGCGGGGAATATGATATAGGTGGTGATCTGGAAAGGATAGCAACTCAAACTGGTGGCACGAATGTGCATTTCGTGCAGCTGTTTCAGCGTCATGATAGGTCTTGTCTTAATACGGCTGTCAGCCGTGTTAACATGGGGCTTGAGAAGGCGCTGATGACGGAGGGCATGGATCACATTGCAGTGGTGCCAGTTGAGACTATCCAAAGGTCGGATTTTACTAGGCATGGTCTGCACCTCAATAGGTATGGGAAGGGGAGGTTGGCAAAGCTCATAGGTGACAGTGTAGTAGGGGGTGGGGGTGTCACTCATGGAAAAAATTCCTGTAGTAGTTGGTGTTAGGGCTGCACCTTTTTTAGACTGAAGACAGCTGATAGATATTCCTGCTTAAAGGAGGTCCCTCTAAGAAATGAACCACCTTTGACAAAGTCTAAGAATGTAAGTAATAAGGGAATTACTGTTTTTCATCAGAATATACAGGGTATCAGATATAAAGTTAATGAAATGCTTATTGATACTGATTCTGACATTATTGGAATTTCAGAGCACTTTTTAAGTGGTGTGACAATTCAGAGACTTCCTTTGCCAGGATACAGGTTAGCTGCCTTCTACTCTAGGAGTTCCTTGCAGTGTGGGGGAGTGGCCATGTATGTAAAAAACGATTTTTCATCGGAGTCAATCGATTTTTCTAAACACTGCACAGAACAGATATTTGAATGTTGTGCAGGAGTTGTTAATGTTAATGGAACTAAACTAGTAATAGTTGTTATTTATAGATCCCCTGACTCAGATTTTAAAATGTTTCTGCCCAAGCTGGAATTGGTTCTGGGTTCACTGTATAGGAAGTATAAAAATTTAATTGTATGTGGAGATTTCAACATTAATTGTGTAGGTGATAGCTCAAGGAAAAGTCAGCTGTTAGATCTATTTAATTCCTATAACATGATGCAAACAGTATTTTTCCCAACGAGAGTGCAAGGAAATAGCAGTTCCACCATTGACAATATTTTTGTTCATTCTTCATTATTAGATGGGCACTCTGTCAGCAGAATAGTAAATGGCCTATCAGACCACGATGCCCAACTTTTAATTCTAAAAAGTATTTGTTCTCAAACAAATGTTAAACATAAATATCAACTACTCAGAAAAGTTAATCCAGTTGCAATTGAGACCTTTTTAAGCCTAATGAAGGAACAAGAATGGCATGATGCTTATAGTGCTGATAATGCAGATGATAGATATAATGCTTTTATGAACACATTTATTATGCTGTTTGAAAGTTGCTTTCCGCTATAACGCTCAAAACAGGGTACTTTCAGTAACAGACAGCCAGGGTGGCTGACAAAGGGGACAAGAGTATCATGTAGAACTAAGCGGGAGTTGTATCAAAATGTTAGAAGCAGTCAGAATGAAGATGCAGTAGCTCATTACAAACAGGACTGTAAGGTTCTGAAAAATGTCATTAAGAATGCAAAAAGTATGTGGTACGCAAAAAGAATAGCAAACTCTCGGGATAAAATTAAAACTATCTGGTCAGTCGTGAAGGAAGTGTCTGGTCAGCAGCAGCAGGTAGAACATATAATGTCAGTGCGTAGTAGGAATGTTTCTGTTACTGACAAGTTAGATATATGTGCAATATTCAATACGTAGTAGGAATGTTTCTGTTACTGACAAGTTAGATATATGTGCAATATTCAATAATCACTTTCTGAATATAGTAGAGGAACTAAACAAAACTCTAGTTTCTACAGGTAATCAAATAACGTTTTTAGAAAATGCGTTTCCGAGGCTGTTACCTGAAATGATCCTTCATGATACTTCCATAGGTGAGATTGAGTCAATAATTAAATCACTAAGGACTCTTGTGGATATGATGGGGTATCTAGCAGAATTCTAAAGTACTGTTCTCCATATGTTAGCCCAGTACTAAGCCATATTTGTAATTTTTCCTTTCAGAATGGTCAGTTTCCTAACAGATTAAAGTACTCAGTAGTGAAACCGCTTTATAAAAAAGGAGAAAGGGATAATGTAGACAACTATAGACCTATTTCTATGCCATCGGTTTTTTCCAAAGTTATTGAAAAGGCTGTATATTCAATATTAATTGATCATTTCAGTTCACATAATTTCTTGTCAAACGTACAGTTTGGTTTTAGAAGTGGTTTAATGACTGAAAACGCTATATTTTCGTTTCTCTGTGAGGCACTTGATGGGTTAAATAAGAGGCTACAGACATTAGGTGTCTTCTTTGATTTAACAAAAGCGTTTGATTGTGTTGATCACAAAATATTGTTGCAGAAGTTGGAACATTATGGAATACGGGGAGTAGCCCACAACTGGTTCACCTCTTACTTTAATAATAGACAACATAAGTTAATTCTCCGCAGTGTAGAAAATGGCTATGACGTGCAATCCCAATGGGGCACAATTAAGTATGGGGTGCCCCAGGGGTCTATTTTGGGGCCATTGCTATATAGAAGGAGACCTTCCAGGTAGGAAAATGGTATAAAATAAAGATTTTTGACTTACCTAAAGTACAGGCTGGTCGATAGGAACACTAAACACACACAAAAACACACAACCATTCGAGCTTTCGCCACCAGTGGTGGCTTCTTCGGGAAAAAGAGGGAGGAAGGAGAGGAGAAAGGGAAGGATACGGGTTTTAAGGAAGTGGAAAAGGAGCCATTCCAATCCCAGGAGTGGAAGGACTTACCTTAGGGGACAAAAAGGAAGGTAAACAAATACACACACACTCACACATATCCACATCCAAACACACTTAGGCAGACATTTGGGTTTCTACAAATGTCTGCCTAAGTGTGTTTGGATGTGGATATGTGTGAGTGTGTGTGTGTATTTGTTTACCTTCCTTTTTGTCCCCTAAGGTAAGTCCTTCCACTCCTGGGATTGGAATGGCTCCTTTTCCACTTCCTTAAAACCCGTATCCTTCCCTTTCTCCTCTCCTTCCTCCCTCTTTTTCCCGAAGAAGCCACCACTGGTGGCGAAAGCTCGAATGGTTGTGTGTTTTTGTGTGTGTTTAGTGTTCCTATCGACCAGCCTGTACTTTAGGTAAGTCAAAAATCTTTATTTTATACCATATATATATATATATATATATATATATATATATATATATATATATATATATATATATATATATATACACACAATATGCTTTCAAGTATAACAGGTGATTGTAAAATATTTTTGTTTGCTGATGATACCAGCTTGGTAGTGAAGGATGTTGCTCGTAATATTGACACAGTATCAAATAATGTAGTTCAAGAGATAAGTTCATGGCTAGTAGAAAACAAGTTGATGTTAAATCACAGTAAAACTCAGTTTTTACAATTTCTAACACATAATTTGACGAAAGCTGACATTATGATTACACATAATGGGCATGTGATAAGTGAGACTGAACAGTTCCAATTTCTAGGTGTTCATATAGACAGTAAGCTGTCATGGAAAGCCCAAGTTCAGGATCTTGTTCCAAAACTAAATTCTGCTATATTTACCATTATAACAATATCTGAGATAAGTGATTTTTCAACACGAAAAGTAGTCTATTTCGCTTACTTGCACTCACTTATGACGTACGGCATTGTTTTTTGGGGTAACTCGCCTGATGCAAAAAGGATATTTCTGGCTCAAAAACGGGGGGTTCGAGCAATATCTGGTGTAAGTTCGAGAACGTCATGTCGACCCCTTTTCAGTAGTCTGGGAATTTTGACTCTGGCGTCACAATACGTTTTTTCTTTAATGTCGTTTGTTGTTAATAATATCAGCTTATTCCCACGAGTTAGTAGCTTTCACTCGATGAATACTAGACAGATGTCTAATCTACATTTGCACCACACCACTTTAACACTTGTGCAGAAAGGGGTGCAGTATTCTGCGGCATCCATTTTCAATAAGCTGCCACAAGAACTAAAGAATCTTAGCAATAATCCACATGCTTTCAAATCTAAATTGAAGAGTTACCTCGTGGCTCACTCCTTTTATTATGTCGAGGAACTCCTAGAAAAGTTAAACAATTAAGCTAATTCATTTTTTCTTTATTGATTCTTTTCACTTTGTCTTAAGATTGTTGTGTGCAAAGGACTACTTAAAAATTTTCTATTACCATTCTTGTGTAACAATTGACTTGTTCCATGACCATGGAGTCTTACTCCTCACGTGGGTCTTATGGAACAGAAAAAAACAATAAAAAATAAAATAAAATGAAAGTGGGTTGTCAGTGGATTGCTGAGATAACCTCTAAAGTGGTGACCCCATAGTGAACAGATTTTTCTCATTCTACTTGCCATATCACATTCTCCTCACAGTGCAGCTTACCAATGTGAAGACAGAAGTTTTAACTTCATCATCCACTGCTGATGACATTCAGCCACCTGCTGCTCCTACGTACTTTGACAACAGCATCTACACTAACAGATATTCAAACATTAAAAGTCCCCTCGTCTGGCTTACTTGAGCACAAATCTGCCATACACAAGTGGAACCCATTTTCCAGCTCCATGGCATTGTTTTGAATACTGACAGATTGCCTTACATTATTCATCAACTAGATTTGATGTCATTGAACAACTGGACAAAATATTGTCTAATAAGTTGTCTACATTGTTCAAAGAAACCGTGCAGCTTTAGCTTTTACCAGCAGAATCACGGCTGCAGCATATTGCTGATAGTGAGGTTCATGTGAGTGATCCCCCTGCCAAATGCTCCGTTTGTTGTGCACACTGGTGGGAAATGAACTGTTTTCTGAACATTCATTGAAGCTATTTTGGTTCCACAAGCTTCCTCAGAGTGTCCGGACTGTCCTTTTCTGTTAACCTGACCTCTTTGTGGATGAATTTGTGCTCAAAGTGGATGAAATAGCCAGTGCTTGTTCAGTTAACAATGTGTGTGCTAAGACGAGTGAGGCTATAGTCACCAGCCCCAGACCACACAGGCTGGCATCGGAATCTGTCCACTATCCACATATTTTGCAATATGCAGCCTCCACTGTTGCTCCAGAACAATCCATGAACAAACTGCTCGCTGAATTGGCTAAGCTTAATATGCAGCTTGCAAGGAAAGACAGCAATGTTTGTGCTTCCACACATTGTAACCCTCGGTGATAATACCAGAGGAGCTTCAGCAAGGCTGTGAGACAGTGCACCCAAACTTGCAAATACCAAAACACTGCTGACGATCGACAGAGTAAATGCGCACATTCGTCCAGAGCGTTACCAACACCTACTTCATAAATTGAACGCTACAGTGTTGGCGATTGACGCTCTGTATGATTGTTTATCACTGAAGGAACATCTAGTAATAAATTTCTCATGGATATCAGCTTAGAGATAAGTGTCATTCCATAAGACAAAGAGGAAGATTACTGATCCTCAGATCCACTAGCAGTGCCAATGTTGGCATCTGCCTATAATTTGCATATTGCTAATGCTAACTTTTCCAAAAAAGAAAAAAAAAAGGGGACAGACATTATAACTGACAATTGAAGACAAATATCCTCCTACATGGACCATTGTAGCTGCTCATGTTTCAGGCCCGATATTGGGAGTGGCTTTTCTTATACATTTTTCATTGGTCCCCGACTTCGTACCTCTGACTGTGATGGGCTGTGTACTGTGCGACTCCAATATCTGCCGTGTGAAGATTTCCACGTCACTCACGCCTACCACAACACGTGTTTGTATTCTGCCACTGCTGTAGCCTGAAAGCAGAGAGTATGCATGTGGGCTACACAAGTAGACGTCGTTGCCACTGCTGCAAGACAGTTCTGAGCTTGCTTCATTACAGACAGATTGTATCGTGTGTTAACACTGAGCCCAGTGAGATTGGTATCTCATTTGCCGAAGAGGCAGAGACTGTAGCTCTGCTACCAAAACAGAACACAAATTTACAGCTGAGATTGGCAACACAGCAACTGCAGTTTGAGAAGAACCTTGTAGAGTTTCTCCACAACCACGTCCCCTGGCCAGCAACATATGATGACCAGTCAGCTGCTTCGGTGAGTGTTTCCATTTACAGCAGCTCCTGCTGTGGCTAATGGCAAAGTGGGACATAATACTACATACTGCTTGGGCATCACCACTACATGTGGTGAAGAAGAAAAACAGATTGTGGCCCATTTGTGGGGTTTACATGGGCCTCAATGATCACACCACCCCTGACAGTTCCCCAGTTTCCCCCGTGTCTGACGTCAATAATAATTTGAATGTTGCTCTCTCCCGAATACTAACTGCACTCGTATTCCCGAATACTAACTGCACTCGTATTCCCGAATACTAACTGCACTCGTATTCCCGAATACTAACTGCACTCGTATTCCCGAATACTAACTGCACTCGTATTCCCGAATACTAACTGCACTCGTATTCCCGAATACTAACTGACGGCCATCCAGACATATGTGGGCCTAGATATAGCCGCTTGTAGAGGATGCACATCTACGGTTACTTCCTCCAGGACGTGCAGCGTATGTATGCTTGTCTTGGGCTTTCGGTCGATCGGTGCCTTCTCTATGATCGTTCTCTTATGTATGGTGTGTGGCATTGACTTTACGCCACAACATATTGTCTCACAACATGTCATTTCTCCAAATTGTGTTAAGGTGGCAGATATTGAGCATACCTCATGCCCTGTGAACTTTAAAGGCCTCAGGTGATTTCTTGGAGCAATCAATTACTATCATTGGCGACTACAACATTTATCTGAGACGCAAGGTCCTATTACCGAGCTGCTTAAGCGCAAGGACACATCAGTCAGCAAAAAGGCCACTAAGGCATGTGAGGCTTTAAAGATCAGGATCAGCTCATGCACGCTGCCTGCTCACCCTGCTCTTGGGGCTACCGTGGCCTCGATGGTAGATGCCAGTCGGACTGGCATGGGTGCTGTGTTACAGCAAATGGTTTCATCTTCACGGCATATTTTTCTAGGAACCTATCTGATAAAGATATGTTGGAGTGCTTCAGACAGGGAACTCTTGGCCATTTACTTCGCCATCTAGCATTTTCAATCATGGATGGAGAGCCAAGTGTTCATGATTTACACAGCCCACAAACCACTGGTTACTATTTTAAAGCATATCACAGAACTCTCCCCATCAAGTTCATCAAGGTGATTTCATTGCTCAGTTCTCTACAGATATCCACCACATTCCAGGACAGCAGAATGTGGTAGATGACAGTGTCTCATAACTGTGCTGTCAATTGGGCAGCTGTGTCTGCTAAGAGAGGTTGGCCCTTTTCTCATGTAATATCTTGCAATCCTTTAATTTCACTGGTTTGCATCTATCACAAGTGCCACTACAAGGGTCTACACTCCGCATCTGGTGTAAAACATCAAGCAACGAGGTCGTCCTTCCACCCTACTAGGTCGGCTTCATACAGTTTTCATTGGATGTCTCAGTTTAACACATCCAGGGGTCAGGGCATCCACAAAAATGATATCGGAAGAAGTTTTATGTCCAGGGATACAGTGAGATTGTTGTTGTTGGGCAAGAAGCTGCATTCCGTGTCAGGTCTCCCGACATATGACGGCATCTGTGGATGCTTTCCCTTTGCTGTCAGGGAGATTTACTTACATTTTTGTCAATATTGTTGGCCCTCTACCTCCGTCAGAAGGTTTCCATTTTCTGGTCACTATGGTCAATAGATTCTTTACCTGACCTGAGATAGAAACAGGAACTGACATCTAAGCTACTTCAGTTGCCCATGCCATTGTTTCCTCTTGGTTTTCCCCATTTGGTATTCCACAAGTGATAACACCAGGTGGAGGCAGGCAGTTTAACTGCCACAGTTCGGAGGGCTGTTGAATTTGTGCAGATGTAAGAATCTCAGAACTACCACCCTAACAGTAATGTATTGTTAAAGCATATGCACTGTATTCTAAAAGCTATTTTGTTATTCAGAATCTTTGAGTGACACTTCTCCCATTGGTGTTCCCGGGCTTACGAATGGTGGTCAATGAGGATTTGGCATGTTTGTGCACCCAGCTGGTTTATGGCAAGTCAGAGTTCATAGTGAATTCCCCCCCCCCCCCCAGCCCTCCTACACAATTATCAATTGGGGAATATTCTGATTTTCTGCAATACTTCCAAGCTCACATGTCAGCTTCAGCATGTCCATCCTATCCAACATGGCACTAAGCCAATTTTTTACCTCAAGGACCTCATTACTGGTCATTTTGTTTAGGTCAGCAATGATTTGGTCAAACCGCCACTTTCTCCCCAATATGTGGGTCCCTTTTGGATGATTAACAGACAATATAAAACCTTCATTATTGATGGGAATGGAAATCAAGATACTAGATCAGTTGACTGTCTTAAACTGTCTTATACTGAGGATGAGCATTTTACTCCTATCCATAAGCCTCTGCAGTTTTCAACCCCTAACCTTTTGGATCACTTGACTGTTTCCACATTCTGTCCCCTTCACAGGTTACCCTGCAAATAGTTGAGACATGCTATGGCAGGCCAGTGAAGTGTATGTTTTTTTGGATTCATGGTGCACCTGGATTCTCGCATAAAGGTTAGCAGCTAACCAATCTGTGATCAGAAAATTCTGTGTAAACACCATCACACATACTGTACAATGTATCTAGCCACTCCTCGCACCAGTTGTCAGTTATATAAAATTGTCAGAACAACATGTTTTGGGACTAACATTGTCCCATTCTCAAGTTCTACAAGAAACAAGTAAAGGACGTAAAATATGACAAACGTACGTAGGCAATGTCCTACTGACAATATATGCAGTATCAGTTTATTGAATGACAATGATCTGCCATCTTGGTCTGTTTGTGTGTATGTGAGTGTGACCTTTCCTTTTTCCCCCTAATGTAAGTCCTTCCACTCCCGGGTTTGGAATGACTCCTCATCCACTCACTTAAAACTCACATCCTTCCCTTTTCCCCCCTCCTTCCTTCCTCTTTACCTGATGAAGTAACTAAGAGTTGTGAAAGCTTGAATTTGTGTGTGTTTTTATTTGTGTATCTGCCAATGAGTTTGTGCTTTTGTAAGTTAAACCATCTCTATTTTTATACATATTTTTCCTACCAGGAATGTTTTCCTCACACACTTTAATACCTTCTAGTATAGTTGTCATTTTTCTATTTCATAATGAGTTATAAATGTTGTTGGAAAGCGTGAGGTTACTTTGCTAATTTGTATATTCTGTTTGTGTTTTGCATTATTCACTGTTAGTAGTATTTATTGCTATAGAACATTGTATAGCAAGACATGACACATCATACTTGATAGTTTTAAGTTAACGTCTCTATGTGCATTTTTTGTTTAGACTCTTTGCTTGTCTATAGTTATATTTTTGTTTCATCTTTTACGCTGCAAGCTTCCAAAACTAAATTAAAACTGCAAACATAGATTTATAGTTGTGCTTAATTTACAGCACCTTGCTACACGTTATGGGTCCAGGAGTATTTATTTTTTCGGGTATTGGAAGTGTGTTTAGTTTTTTGTGGTAATGCAAGCAACAGTGAAAACTACGTTATAGTGCCACGCGATGGAACAGTTGGCACATCGACTTGAAGATATCGGGAGGAGAAAATTCCAAATGGAAGTGACATTCAAGGGGCCAGGCCATATAAATATCGTCAGTGGCATCACTACCTTGCAGTGGTCACATGGATTATATATGTAATCCACCTGCGGAAATTGAAATAAATATGTAAGACCAAAAGTAGCAATGTTACGAGTCTGTGTGTACTTTTAAGATGGACTGCTGGCAGACCCTCTCAGTGTTATGTATGCGCTGGTCATGTGTGGTTGCTCACAGGACCTTGTCTATGTCAGCAGTTTACCACTGTAATTCCCACAACCTATTACGTAACTATTTTTGAAAAACAAGTTTTTTTTCTTAATCAGTTTTTTCCACTTATTTGTTGGAACATTTATTACATGATTTCATTATTGTTTTATAACATATAAATATTTTAAATAATAGAATTTCATTGAACTTTGGGAAAATAATGGATCAGAGGCAAGAAGCTCTAATTTTGGCATGATACCTGTGGCTCAGTGGAGATTAAACAAACTAATGTTGCCAAGAATTCTATCCTTCAAAATAAAGGGCTTTCTTGGCATTCTTGAAAAGTCAGCCATCAACTATGGGAATGACACCGAAGAATTCTGTGCCTCACTGCTACGACTATGAAAGCTTCAGAAGGAGAGGTGCAAGAAAAAGTGTGCAACGCGTGTAAAAATTTGTGTGCACCCGATAATTCCAAGACTGTCTAAATCTCGTGTTCAGAAAAATCATGATTAGTTTTGTTTTTACACAAATATGTCTTTTTAAGGTAACCAAAGCCAATGATGATTTCTTACTTAAAATTGTGAAAAGTTTGTTCTTTGTCCAAATATGAGCTGATATGTTTACTTTTTTTTATAGCTTTTAAAAAATACTACTATGGACAATATCTAAAAACCATTCAGAAATGCAATGAAAGGAGCAGAAGAAAAAATGTGACTGGAAAAAGACACAAAATTGCAGGAACTTATCATCATGCGAAAGGAGTTAGAGTGATCCACTGATTTATTGTAATGTACGATGTAACCATTCACCTACTTCAACACAGTTTTACTTAAACCAGTTTGGTGATGATTTTGCAGTTACAGTTACCGGTACGTCAAAATTGGAAGAAAATAACACTAAATTGAAGGAAGAATATGAACCGATTTTTCGAGAAAATGGTGATAATTAAGATTTTGTTGTGATTACCAGAAAGATTTAAACATTTCCATTCAGCCTGGAAGTCTGTCCCCCTTTGAGCAGCAAAAGCTTATGTTTTAACTTCAAGATCGCTCATTAAGAAGAGAGAGACGATCACTTTTATCAGCCAGAGATAGCTTTGCCCAGCGAAAGCAGGCAGCAAAAGTTTACTCGTTACACTTGTGGTAAAGAGGGCCATTTTGCAAAAAAGAACTGTTAAGTGAAGAGAGAGACGAGAATCTGGAATTATTGTAAGAAAATAGGGTATTCGAAGTCAGATTGCGGGTTGTTGAAATCCAATGACAGCAGAAAAGCTCAAGACATATGTATTTATATGTAGGCATATGAGTCAATCAGTTGACGTAGAAGACTGTTGGTTCATAGATACAGGTGCTAGCAAGCATACGTCGAATAAAACAGAATTATTAAGAAACTGGACAGTGTGCAAAAGCTCAAAGTTACTGTGGGTGACTAAACTTCCTGATATGATTGGGTGCAGTACCGTGGAACTGCAGACATGGAACAACATTAAATTAATCAAAACAGTACTTAGTGGAGTACTTATTGTTGCTGACCTAAAATTTAATTTCTTTTCTGTAGGAACTGTGCTGGACAAAAGTGTGTGTTTTAGTACCAACTAAGGAACAATGTGAAATCTTGAACAGCAAAGGTGAAGTTCACGCATTAGCCAAATGTGTCAACAAAGTGTATCATTGGTCATTTTCCTTAAATGGAACACAGTCAGAACAGTGATTACTATGACATGTGCAAATAAAACACACTTTTAGATTGGCAGTAATGACACTAATAACATCTCATCAAGTAGTGACAGTGCTTGTGCACTAAAGAACTTTGTCCTACATAATTTGTCCAAACATGTTAAAAACTTGATAAGTGTTTGTAACAAAAACAACAAAAAATTGTGACATCATAGCAAAATGTTTTTCATGTGCAGAATGCTATGTAAAGATGTGCACTTCATTGACGATTTTGTCACTTGTGAAACGTGTTTGGTTGGTAAAGAATAATGTGTACCTTTTCCTGCCAGTTCGTCAAGAGCTAATGTCCCTCTTTCATTAATTCATACAGAAGTCTATATGGACCAATCATGATGCATTCACCCTTGGAGGAGCGAGATATTGTTCTCTTTTGAAAGACGGTTACTCAGGTTATCACAGAGTATTCTTCATGAAACACAAGGATGAGATTAAAGGTTTTATCAAAAATTTTATTGCAAGAGCTGAAAGACAAAGTGATCTATGGGCAGTGTGTGATTTGTAGGGGGCGGGGGGAGGGGGGGATTTCCTCCCCTCTACATGAAACCATCCCCTTCCCTTGCTCTAAATTACCTGTCCCAGCCAGGGATGTTTGTTCCCCCCCCCCCCTCACTGGATAGGTAAAACTTTATATCTAAAGTAATTTTGTGCAGGCATGCAAAGAAAGTATTAATATTCTACTAATACTACTAACATGTATGTACATCAATTTGTAATTGTTGCTTTCATGTAAAGTCCATCATCCGTTAATTGCGAACTTGGGAGGCAAACAGAGTGGCAGCCATACCATAGAACTGCGCGACCTGGAGTCGTGGGCTTTCCGACTAGTCCCTTCGGGTGTCATTTTCTGGTTTACAATATGGCATGGCTTAATGTGAGTGGTAGGTTGCAGGGGGTGTACCTGCATGCTTGTCTACCATTAGGTCCGATTTGGCAATGATGGCCTGTGGACAAATGTGTATTCCACAAAGCAGTGACAGTTGAGCTGATCCGAGAGTCTCACTTTGCTACTTGAGGAATACGTGGGCTGAGCTTAACGGGGGTTTTCCAGCATCAGGTATGGCCATATGTGAAATTAATCAGCGCCATTCGATTGAACCCTCGCATTTGCAAAAGACACTACGATGTCAATAGCTTCTCGCTTCAGTAATGTTGGTGTGTCAAAGCCGGCAGGAACTACGGAATTAAAAATTTCGTCATTCCTCAAGAAAACTGTAATACCGGATACTAATGTAAACAACAACAACAACATGTTATGAGTGGTGCTAAGAGAGTTAAAATGAATGGTGATACTAAAAAACAAATCGCTAATGGTGGTGTTAAAAAAGAGGAAGACAATGAATCTTTTGAAACTGAAAACTGCGAGCAGTCTCAAGGAAGCAATGTGAGAAAGAGCAGGCTTGAAATTATAGTAGGGAACTGTGCTGCTTTATCACATTTTCAAAAAAAGACTAAGCTGTGTCTATATAAAGAACACTTGGTAATATATACATGTTTTGGCTAATAATGCCAAAAAATTAAATGACAAAATCGGTGATCATGCAAGGTGCAAATCACACATTAAATGCTTGGAAATCATACGCAGCAAAGGAAAACTAAATTTAGAAAAATGCATATGTGAAAGTGAAAACTTGTGGGGGAAATGAAAATCAAGAAAAAGTGTTCATAAGTGCTTTACTCTTTAGATCTGCATATGTAGTAGCAAGATAGAAATCATCATTTCAAACATATCCTTCGTTAATCGAACTACAAAAATTTAACGGCTTATGCACCATGACCATTCATGCCAAAATATCATTATGTTTATAGGAGAGAAAATGAAAAAGGGCCTGCTCACTTTCTTATAGAACCGGGTACTAATTTTAGTATTATGATGGACGAAAGCACAACAATTTCCAAACAGACTTATTTGATAACATATGTATGTTTGCCCTCTGAGGGAGTTGCCTGTAATTATTTTGAGACATCATTGAATTAGAAAGTGGGAGAATTCATTTTCAGTGCACTGTTAGCAGCTCTTGACAAGTTTGACATTAATTGATGTACAAAAAAACCATCTTACAGATATCACAAGAGATGGTGCATCAACAATGCTTGTACCTTACAAACGTGTAGTCGCGCTACTGCATAACCATTTAAATAAAGATTTAACTGTTGTGCATTGTATGAACCACAAAATGGAGCTTGCTGTCCACAATGTTATGAAAGATGTAGCAAATGTATATTGTATACAGACTTTTATAGATTCTTTGAATTCTCTATTTTCACGAAGGCCCAAAAATCACAGACTCCTACAAGTGTTTCTGAAGAATTAGTCTCACATCTATTGAAATTGGGTCGTGCTTTTTATGCACACTGGGTTGCTTCCTCTTTTAATGCTGTTAGAACTCTCCTTGAAAGCCACAGTTCTCTTGGCAATCTATTTCAGAAACTGTGTGTTGATGGTTCCCGATCAACTTATGAGAGGTCTAAATTTGAAGGTTTTCTGAAACATCTTACAAAGTGGATGTTTATAATGAAATTAGTTGTGCTTTATGAAGACGTAGACTTTTGGTTTGGGCATTTCACCTTCCCTACCTTCTGGCTCCTACCCTTGTAACCGCCCCCGTTGTAAAACCTGCCCTATGCATCCTTCTGCCACCACTTACTACAGTCCCATAGCCCGGAAGGTGTACACGATAAAGGACAGAGCCACTTGCGACAGCACCCACGTGATTTACCAACTGACATGCCTGCACTGTGAAGCGTTCCATGTGGGAATGACCAGCAACAAACTGCCTATTCGCATGAACAGTCCCATGCAGACAATGTTCGTTGGTAATGAGGATCACCCTGTAGCTAAACATGCCTTGGTGCACGGCCAGCATATCTTGGCACAGTATTACACCGTCCGGGTTATCTGGATACTTCCCACCGCACCCCAATCTTTCAGAACTCCGGAGATGGGAACTTGCCCTTCAGCATATTCTCTCTTCCCGTTTCTCACCTGGTCTCAACCACTGCTAAATTCAAATTCCCACCCTTCATCTTTAACATCTTTGCCTTGGCTCTCTGGACAAAGCCTCTGCCTCAAGTGATATCTCTGTCCAACATCTTTGCTTTCTACAAATGTCTGCGTAAGGTGTGTGTGTGTGTGTGTGTGTGTGTGTGTGTGTGTGTGTGTGTGTGTATGTGTTTTCCACTTAAGGTAAGTCCTTCCACTCCCGGGATTGGAATGACACATCATCCACTCCCTTAAAACTCCTAGCCTGTTTTTTTCCCCTCCTTCCTTCCTCTTTTCCTGATGAAGCAACCAATGGTTGCGAAAGCTTGAATGTTTTGTTTGTATGTGTTTTCATTTGTGCTATTTGTGTTTATCGGCGAGCCTGTGCTTTGGTTAAGACAAACAATAATATATATATATATATATATATATATATATATATATATATATATATATATATATATATATATATAAGCTTTTGCAGCCTAGCTGCTTCGTCAGGCAGAAGGGAAGGAGAGGGAAAAGGAAATGATGAAGGATTTTAAGGGAGTGGGTAAGGAGTCATCCCAGGACAGGAAAGACTTACCTTGGGGGGAAAAAAGGAGGGTAAACAAATACACACACACTTACACATTTACACAGACGCAAGTACACTTAGGCAGACATACTGTAGAACTGTAGAAAGCAAAGAAGTTAGAAGATAGACAGAGATGCCACCTGAGGCAGAGGCTCTGTCCAGAAAACAGAGGCAAAGATGTTAAGATGGTGGACAGTTTGTTGCTGGTCATTCCCACATAGAACGCTTCACAGTGCTGGGATGTCAGTTGGTAAATCACGTGGTTGCTGTCGCAAGTGGCTCTGCCCTGGATTGTGTACACCATCCGGGTTACCGGACTGGAGTAAGTGGTGGTAGAAGGGTGCATAGGGCAGGTTTTACAACGGGGGCGGTTACAAGGGTAGGAGCCAGAAGGTAGGGAAGGTGGTTTGGGGATTTCATAGGAATGGACTAGGAGGTTACGGAGGTTAGGTGGGCGGCGGAAAGACACTCTCGGAGGAGTGGGGAGGATGTCATGAAGGATGGATCTCATTTCGGGGCAGGATTTTAGGAAGTCGTATCCTTGCTGGAGAGCCACATTCAGAGTCCGCTCCAGTCCCGGAAAGTATCCGGTGACAGGAGGGGCACTTCTGGGGTTCTGTTCAAGGTTCTGAATTTGGGGGGATGAAGAAGTGGCTCTGGCAATTTGCTTCTGTACCAGATCAGGAGGATAGCTGTGGGATGTGAAGGCTGTTATCCACGTTTGATGTGGAATGGATGGCAGCTGTCATAATGTAGGTACTGTTGTTTATTGGTAGTTTTGATGTTGACGGATGTGTGTAGTTGGCCTTGGAGCACATCTTGGCACAGTGTTACACCGTCTGGGTTATCTGGATACTTCCCACCGACACCAATCCTTCAGAACTCCGGAGATGGGAACTAGCCCTTCAGCATATTCTCTCTTCCCGTTGCCCACCTGATCTCAACCTCGGCTAAATTCGAATTCCCACACACCATCTTAACATCTTTGCCTCTGTTCTCTGGATAGAGCCTCTGCCTCAAGTGGCTTCTTTGCTTTCTACAGTTCTACAGTATGTCTGCCTAAGTGTAGTTGCGTCTGTGTAAATATATATATATGTGTGTGTGTGTGTGTGTGTGTGTGTGTGTGTGTGTGTGTGTGTGTGTATTTGTTTATCCTCCTTTTTTCCCCCCAAGGTAAGTCTTTCCTGTCCCGGGATAGGAATGACTCCTTACCCACTCTTTTAAAACCCTCATCATTTCCTTTTCCCCTCTCCTTCCCTTCTGCCTGACGAAGCAGCTAGGCTGCAAAAGCTTGCATTTGTGTGTGTGTGGTGTGTGTGTGTGTGTGTGTGTGTGTTGTGTCTTTGCTTATTTGTTGCAATCACTGCCTGTGCCCCTTCGCCTGGTAAGCGTTCATCTATTTTTTACGTATATTTTTCTTCTTAGGAATTTTTCCTCTATAATATACATTCGAAGTAGTGCAGCCGGAGGTAATGGTTGTATGACTGTGTTCTGTGCCTGTGTGATTGCGTGAGTGTTCTTATTTTCTGAAGAAGGCCCTGGCCGATAGCTGAAAGTGTTGTATGTGTATGTCTTTTGTATGTGCCTGACGCAGCTCGTCGCCACGTCTTTGCAGTGAGTTGTAAACTGTCCTCATTATATTATTAATTTTGTTACAATCTTTTGGATAAGTTAGTTCATTACATACTAGTTATAGTACATGTTCATGCTTAGTACCATTATTTACATTCTCTTTTTCTAATTTGAGAGAACAATGTAACATATGCATTAAGTACACATAAACATATACAAATGCTACCTGCGGCAGCCTGGTCAAAAAACCCATGGTCGAAAACCCCACGTAGCCAATATCTATAATGTACTTGTACTTAGCCATTACGGCATCCCCACCCTTCTGGAAAAAGCACAAATCACACACTGTCTATGAGTGAAAGTTTTACGGAGTGATAACAGACTGCCAAGTATGAATACTGGTTTAGGTTCATTTTTCAAGAAAATGGCATAACCCATCAGTGTACACACCACAGCAGAATGGGAGAACCAAAAGGAAAACACACACTTTGGTTAGAAGCAATTAACACCAAAGCTTATGTTCTAAATCAAACTTACCCAAGTCCTGTGAAAGATAAAACTCCTTTTGAAGAATTTTATGGTAGAGAATTGCCCTTAGAAGACTTGAAAATATTTGGAGTTCATGTTTCAATCCTTGTGCCAAAAGAGAAGTGACAAACTAGATCCCAAAAATAAGAGTTTATTTATGGATTACTATAATGATGTGAAAGGGTACTGAATAATTGTACCTGCCACAAAGGAAATTGATGAGCATCAAGACGTACTATAGTTTCCTTGCCACTAATAGAAAATGAAAGGAAAAAGGAAACTTATGCCTCTGTACTAGAATCTGATACTGCTTGTTGTGATGAAGAAAACACAGATAACATTTCAGAATTAGAGGTGCAAGAAGAAGTGGAAACAAGGGTTGATGATGTGAAAGAAAACATAAGTCAGCTTAGAGTACAACAAGTAAGCAGTGAAGACAGATAAAACAGGGAAGATTTCAAGAATGCAGAGGAGAGGGCATACAATCTTATACCCAGAGAGAACATTAAATGGCCACACTATTTAGATGATTATGAGTTTGTCCTGTTGACAACAGCGAATGGTGACAACCCCAGCACCTACAATGAAGCAATGTCCTGTGGTGATGCTGAAAATTGGACAGGTGTCATAACAAGATGGCTGCAAACCTTGAAAGAAAACAATACATGGTAATATGTATGTGAGACAAATGTTACTGACACGGAGTGGGTTTTTAGGAGAAAAAGATATGATAAAGGTAATGATGTTTCTTCTAAAGCTCGTCTTGTAGCCTAAGGTTTCCAGAAAAGACTGTATTATTCAGAAGTATACAGCCAAGTAGCAAAACTCACTTGAGTGAGACTTTTTCTGTTGTTATTGTAATGAGACTAACTTTCTTCCTACTTGATGTTTGTCATGTTTTTCTCTGTGGGGAAGTAGCGGGGATTTTATATTAAATTACCTATGGGATGTTGCAATAATATGAGGGATAAAAGTTTGAAATATTAAATGGCTCTGTATGATTAAATTCCAAACAGTAACAAATAGTTTAGAATTGATAAGAAGTGATTTTGAGTATTGCTTGTATATTAAGACAAAGTAGCAGTTACGTACTTGTTTACAGTGATGATCTGATTGTAGCTTCAACTCCTAAATCTGAAATTAACAATTTAAATTTGTTATTAGGTGATAATTTTAAATGAAGCATATAGGTCTCATTAGGAACTACCAGGAGAAGAATATTGCTCAAAATTTAAGGAAGGGAACTACTAATATTTGTGAAAGTTCTTATCTTGAAAAAGTATTGAAAGTTTTTGATATGTCTGAATGTAATTGTTTCCCGTCCCATTGAGGAAAATTTTAAGCACAGTGTGTTGAAAAGTGAAAATCTCAAAATGAAGACATTGAGGAAAGATGCAGACTATTAATAGGGTCATTAATGTATGCCATGTTAAGTTCCAGATCAGGTATTTGTGTAGCTATAAGTATTCTAAATAGGTACCAAACACGTGCAAGTCTGGATTTATGGAATACTTTGAAACATTTATTTTGTTATATTAAGGGAACCCTAAAACAGTCTGTTTATGCTCAGGATAAAAACTGCACTGATGCTCCAATTGGTTATGTTGACTGTGAATGGTCTGGTGGCAGAGTGGATAGGAAATCTACTAGCTGTTACCTTTTCAAAGTTTTGGGCTGTAAGGAACAGCCCACTGTGTCTGTCACCAACAGAATCAGAATTTTTAGCCTTAAGTATTGCAACTAGTGAGGCTTGTTGGCTCAGCAATTTCTTGTACAATCTGTCTGGCAGGCAAAGAGATGATGTACTTTATGAAGCCAATATGTTAGTAATAAGCCTTTCCAAGAACCCACAATTCCACAAAAAAGTAATGCTTACAGATGTCAAAATCTTGTCAGGGAGAAAATGGCATTACGAAAGTTGTAATAGGGCACATCAGTACAAGTGAACAACAAGCTGATTTTTTGACGAAGCCTCTTTTTTATTCAAAAAAAAATGAAAATTTTAAGGTCTTGCTTGAACTTTTTTAAAGCTTATTAGTCCGTTTTTGTAATATTGAAAATTAACATTGAGGGAGGGTTTAGTAGTACAATGTTAATATTGTTTTTAGTTGGGGCTGTTTTAAGTTAACTTCTTTATGTGCTTTTTTATTATTATTTATTTTTTTTATTTTTGACTCTCTGCTTGTCTATAGTTCTCTCTATTTGTTACACCTTATACACTGTATGCTTCAAAAACTAAATTAAAACTGCATAAACAGATTTATAATTGTGCTTAATTTACTGTGCCTTGTTACATCCTTGCTATGTGGGCTAAGTAATTTAAAGCTAAGCAAACCCATGAACATGAGCTCTCCAACAGGTCACTTCTCAGAGCATGCCTCTTACTCAGTGTGTAGTTAACCACATCTCATTTTTTAATTAAAGTTTCCAAAGATAGTTGCAGTATTCGTGAGAGGATTGTCTACTCAAAGTGAAGGACACCACATATTCCGTAGCTTCCATCTCCAGTTTTGTTTGTTTATTAATTTATGTAGCAGTGCCAAACTGCCCCCCCCCCCCCCCTCTAAGAAACCTGGCCCTCCACGTTTTCCACCAGTAGGCCTCTATTTTCTAGACCCCACACAGACAGGCACTTCACTTACATTACATATCCTTGCATCAATTACATGTGTCCTGTAACAACTGACTCTCAGATCCATACACCACTCCACTTGAAAACTATTTCAGAAGTTTATTCTGTTCTCTATGTTTCAATATTCATGCTCATGGGATCCAGTCTATAGGGATTTGTACTTCATGAGGTTTTGATTCCCTACTTGTAGTTCTTTTTAAGTACACAAAGATAGAGCATAACAAAACAAGGACTATGGTAGTACCTGGTAAAGCTACGCTGATCATTATCATAGTAGTTCATTGCGTGTACATGCTGCAACAACTGTTCCTTGGTAACAGGAGTTTGCCCGGCCATAAGATTAAAAATTTTGTGCATTTTGCTTTTTTGAGGCTCACCTCTTTAAATCTCAGCACAGACTGCCAACACAACTGCCTCTGCCTCGGCTCGGCTCGCCGCTACGTGTCGTGGCGGTAGCTTTGTTGAGCAGTGAGCAAGACCTCTAGTGGACATTTGGCAGGATTTGAAATAGTCTGCGCCGTAGTCAAATGTGCTTCATAGCGGATGTAGTTGGCAATTGCAGCTTACCGTTAACAGGTTAAGTTGTTCCCACTACTTCATAAGGTCCGCAAAAATTTGTAATGAACTTTTTTGTTTTTCCTTCTGGGGTGTAAGGACAAGGTAACATCACCCACTGCCCAATTCTATACTTCGGTGAATTTCCCTTGCGTCTTACTGCTTCCTCCTGCCGTTCCAAGGCCATTATATTCACTCTTCACACATGCTGCCATATTTCTCTTACCTTATTGGTAAATTCCTTCACTGTTGACAGTTTTTCACTCCTCTTGTTTTGATCACATCAAAAAGGGACACCATCTTTCTTCCATATACGACAACCCCTTACTGGTATGATCTCTTGAGTTAAAACTGGCTGTTATGAATTGCAGAGACACATCCCAGTCATTGTGGTGAGCCTTCACATAATGACTCAACATTTTACCTATCGTTCGATGCACACATTCTGTTCTCCCATTCGATTGAAAATTTAGTGGTCTCGTTCATAATTTAACAAATGGCACAACCCCTTCATGAGATCAGCCACAAAGCACATTCCTTGATCTGTAATTATAGCTTGTGGAACCCCCAATTTTAATAACCAGTTGATCACCATTGCCTGTGCTACTTTACTGCTCGTTGGTCTGGTATGGCAATCATTTCAACTTACCTAGAAAAATGATCTATGGCTGTCAACACAAAATGGTTAGCCACTGGCATTTTATTAAACTGCCCCATTACGTCCACCCCAATAATGGAGATAGGTACTGAAGCCTCTGGTAACCTCTGTAGTAACACTTTCCCCTGAGTAAAATCTGCCCTTTGTGCACATGGTACACAATTTTGAACATAGCGATCCACATGTTCTTTCCTTCCACACCACCAATAATGTTCCGCAACCCTCCAATTCATTGTTCAACAGCCACCATCACCCGACAGCACGTGGTCATGTGCTTCCCATAAAACATTCTCTTATAACTATGCTGGCACTACCACACGTCATCTTGCCTAACAACCCGTCACACACGTTGAATTGTGGCTGAGCAAGACATTGCTTATACTCCTCGTCGGCATTTTATGCTGCTTGCCATTCCTCAAGGCTTTGGCATAAGACTTTAATCGTTGCTAGTTTACAACTGAAAGCATCCGTGTTTCCATAACTTTTCCCAGGTTTGTGTTACACTTCAAAATCAAATTCAACTTCCATACAGGTAACAACGAAAGTAAGTGATCCTGTAAATCAAGCTCAACATTTCCTTTTCCATTGTTGAATAGTTCTGCTCTGATTGATTCACCTGCCTATAGGCATAAGCTACTGGATGTTCAACTCCACCAATTACTTTCCCCAAAACAACTCCCACCGTGTAGTTAGATGCGTCACACGATAAAATAAACTACTCCTCCAAATGTGGAAAGACTAGCACAAGTTTATTTACTAATGCTTCCTTTAACTTCTCAAAACCACTCTGACACTTGTCAATTCACACAAATTTCACTCCTTTCTTCAGCAGTTTAGTTTATGGTCCTTTCTTCTCTTCATGCTGTAGTGCTGCTAGAGTATTTTGGGGAAATATAAGGTAAATGAACAGAGAAGTTACATTGTGAATGAAAAAGACAGCAAGGTGCCAGTTCAGAGCTGGTGGTTGAGGCAAGACTTGCATTCCGATACCGCAACAGCTTTGTGTATGAAGTATGTGACAGCAACACCCGCAGCTGTGTAACGACCAGGTCAATACACCGGGAGTGTGTCAAAGTTGGAACCGGGCTTTTTGGCAAACAGGACCAAGCCGAGTGGAATATAAAGCATGTGTTCCAGAGCAGTTGTCAGTTGGAGTTGAGTTCGGAGTTCGCAGTTCAGCTCAGAGGACACCAGTGCGGCAGCAAGCAGGCAACTAGTAGTTGCAGTTCGGTGGTCATCGCCAGCGATTCGCGGTTCACCTCTCAAGTCTCAATCAATGAGTGGGCAGGTGGCACGGCTGCGTCATCGACCTTCGAAGATGGTTGGCCTGACAGCCGGAAGTAGCAGCAAGAAGTGTTATGCCACCGAAGCACACCACCATCCGCAGTGATGCAGTAGAAGTGTGACCGTAGCTAACTTCGGCAGATCCTGACACCGTGTACAATGAGAAGCAATAAAATCATTTAACTCTTACACGTACTCTCGCTAAACTGTCACAATCTACCCACAACCACTTCAATTTGTGTCAGAAGAGGTATAATGGATGTGGAGCCTTTAAGATCAGTCGAGTTTGTTGTTCTGTTGGGGGGAATAAAATTTAAGCAGTGGGTAGAAGTAGTCCCACATGTGGCAGTAGGCTATTGCACGATTCTAGGGTTAGACACTCTGCATAAACACTATGCCAAAATTGACCTTAGGCAGCATGAGGTGGAACTTTCCGAGAATTCATTTCAGCTAGGGGAAACTGTTGTCAGCGCTGAACTGTCGCGAGGGGCGTCCGTATACCACAAACCGTACAGAATCCCGCAACATTTGCTGGCCATAGTGGGGCAATTAACAGGTGGCATTACTGAAGAAAGTTCGAGCCCTTACAACACTGGGGTCATGGTTGTTCAAAAAAAAATCGGCAGATGGCTCAAAGAAATTTATATTTTTTTGTGACTATCGGCATTTAAATAGCAAAACAATTACTGATCCTTACCCAATTCCGAATATAACTGATACGTTAGATCACCTTGGTCAGTAACTTTTTCTCCACTCTAGATCTTAGAAGTGGGTTCTATCAAATAGAAGTTGTGCCTGAAGATCGACCAAAAACCGTATTTTCAGTTCTGTAGAGATATTTTCAGTATAGGATGATGCAACATTTCAAAGAATATTGAATGGAGTACTGTAGGGCCTGAAACTGCATCAGTGTCTTGTATATTTGGATGATACATGATGCTCCATATCTTAAGAAAAAACAATTGGGAGTCAGTTACGGGAGGTTTTCATGAGGTTACGAACTGCACAACTGACTAAGTGTTGAGAAGTGTCATATTGCCATGGAAGAAGTAGAGTATTTAGGGTTTGTAGTGAGTAAAGAAGGTGTGAGAACACATCCTAGGTTAATTAGCACTGTGGAGGATTTTCCTGTACCACAATCGATGAAGGAATTGCAATCGTGGTTGGGATTATCTAATTTCTATAGGATGTTCATGAAGCGGTACGCTGACAAGAGAAGAAAGGATCAATATTAATGATAATTAAAGATTTATTTGCAGGGAAAATTTCTAGAGTGCAAAACTGCAAAAACTGGACAGCCTGGCTTTTTTTTTTTTTTTTTTTTTGTACCCTTTCCCATTTTGCTACCCATGGTTGATCTTTCTCTTCACGTCAGATATGCAGTTAATTTAAAATACCTCAAATTACAGTTTCTGCATCTTATCTCTGACTCCATCAGATTTGTTCTACATCTACTTCACATCTTGCCCGTCACTCCCACCTTTCCCTATTCAGTTGCAAATGGTGACTGCTGATAAGTCTTCCTGTAGGACACAATGTTATCTTAAAGGTCTTTTCACGAGATATTTATGCAAGAAGATGCCATGCACTTTGTTGACTATACTAGAAACATACATTCTTAGTACTCTGATCGTAGCCCATACTGTGATACAGAATGCCTTTCTTGCAGTGTCTGCCAGTGAAGTTAGGCAATCGTCTCTGTGATGCTTTCACACTTGCCAAATAGACCAGCTATGCAGCTTGCTGCTCTCCTTTTGATCTGCTCTGCCTTGTCTATCACACCTATGTTAAAGGAGTCACACTGAGTAACAGTATTGAAGCATTGGTCAACGAAGTGTTTGACAATTCTTCCAATATGTTTTTCTGGAGTCTGCTTTTTCCACAAATCTTACGAGGTTGTTCCTTGGGCACATTCCCAAATGATTTATGTAAGCAACTGCTTCCAATGATAGTTCTGCAATTTTATAGTTATACAGGGAATGATCTCTAAGTAATCACAAAGCATTAGCCAATGGTCAATTAGCACTCCTTACACAAGCCATTAATATGCCGCAAAGGCTTCATTTCACTTCAGTTTTCCAGCACTGCCATTTCTTTGCATACTATCATAACTTGCAAGAAGCCTCACTAAAATTCTGACTTTACCTGCTAGATTAGTTGTATATATTGTTAAGAGTGAAGTCCCTGTAACTCTCCCCTATGGCACACCAGAAATTACCTAGAAATAATTATTCTCCATTGAAAATTATAGAGGGAAACTTTCCTGGTGGGATTAAAAAAAAAAAAAAAAAAAAAAAAATTAGAAAAGAGATGACTTACCAAAAGGACCTGCTCGTCGATAGAAACGAATAAAATAACACACAAACAAGCTTTCACAGCCTAGCTGCTTCGTCAGGCAGAAGGGAAGGAGAGGGAAAAGGAAATAATGAGGGTTTTAAGGCAGTGGATAAGGAGTCATTCCAATCCCGGGACAGGAAAGACTTACCTTGGGGGGAAAAAAGGAGGGTAAACAAATACACACACACCCACACATTTACACAGACGCAAGTACACTTAGGCAGACATACTGTAGAACTGTAGAAAGCAAAGAAGTTAGAAGTTAGACAGAGATGTCATTTGAGGCAGAGGCTCTGTCCAGAGAACCAAGGCAAAGATGTTAAGATGGTGGGTGGGAATTCGAATTTAGCGCTTCACAGTGCAGGCATGTCAGTTGGTAAATCACATGGGTGCTATCGCAAGTGGCTCTGCCCTTGATCGTGTACACCTTCCGGGTTACTGGACTGGAGTAAGTGGTGGTGGAAGGGTGCATAGGGCAGGTTTTACAACGGGGGCGGTTGCATGGGTAGGAGCCAGAGGGTAGGGAAGGTGGTTTGGGGATTTCATAGGGGTGGACTAGGAGGTTACGGAGGTTAGGTGGGCGGCGGAAAGACACTCTCGGTGGAGTGGGAAGGATGTCATTAAGGATGGATCTCATTTCGGGGCAGACTTTAAGAAGTCGTATCCTTGCTGGAGAGCCACATTCAGAGTCCGCTCCAGTCCTGGAAAGTATCCGGTGACAAGAGGGGCACTTCTTGGATTCTTCTGTTGAAGGTTCTGAATTTGGGGGGATGAGGAAGTGGCTCTGGCAATTTGTTTCTCTACCAGATTAGGAGGATAGCCGCGGGATGCGAAAGCTGTTATTAGGTTATTGGAGTACTGGTTCAGAGCTTCAGGACTGGAGCAGATCCGTTTGCCACGAAGACATAAGCTGTAGGGAAGGGAACATTTGACATGGAATGGATGGCAGCTATCATAATGGAGGTACTGTTGTTTGTTGATAGGTTTGATGTGGACGGATGTGTGAAGTTGGCCATTGGACAGGTGGAGGTCAACATTGAGGAATGTGGCATGGGATTTGGAATAGGACCAGGTGAATTTGATGGGACCAAAGGAGTTGAGGTTGGAGAGGAAATTCTGGAGTTGTTCTTCACTGTTGGTCCAGATCATGAAGATGTCATCAATGAATCTGTACCAAACTTTGGGTTGACAGGCTTGGGTATCCAGGAAGGCTTCCTCTAAGCATCCCATAAATAAGTTTGCGTACGAGGGGGCCATCCTGGTTCCCATGACTGTTCCCTTTAGTTGTTGGTATGTCTGGCCCTCAAAGGTGAAGAAGTTGTGGGTTAGGATGAAGCTGGCTAGGGTATTAAGGAAAGAGGTTTTAGGTAGGGAAGTGGGTGGTCGGCGTGAAAGGTAATACTCCATCGCAGCGAGGCCCTGGGCATGTGGGATATTTGTGTATAGGGAAGTGGCATCAATGGTTACAAGGATGTTTTCAGGAGGTAACAGGCTGGGTAAGGATTTCAGGCGATGAGGAAGTGGTTGGTGTCTTTGATGAAGGATGGGAGACTGCACGTGATCGGTTGAAGGTGTTGGTCTATGTAGGCAGAGATTCGTTCTGTGGGGGCTTGGTAAATGGCCACAATCGGCCGGCCTGGATGATTAGGTTTGTGAATCTTAGGAAGTAGGTAGAAGGTAGGGGTGCGGGGTGTCGGTGGGGTCATGAGTTTGATGAACTCGGGTGAAAGTTTTTGTAGGGGGCCTAAGGTTCTGAGAATTCCCTGAATCTCTGCCTGGACATCAGACTTTGTAGGTAGTGTTGTCTGAAAGCTGGCACAGTCCCTCAGCCACATACTCCCACCGATCAAGTACCACTGTCGTAGAGCCCTTGTCGGCAGGGAGAATGACGATGAAATGGTCAGCCTTCATATCACGGATAGCTCGGGATTCAGCTGCGGTAATGTTGGGAGTAGGATTAAGGTTTTTCAGGAACGACTGGGAGGCAAGGTGGGAAGTAAGGAATTCCTGGAAGGTTTGAAGAGGGTGGTTTTGATGAAGAGCAGGTGGGTCTCGCTGCGATGGAGGACGGAACTGTTCCAGGCAGGGTTCAATTTGAATGATGTCTTGGGAAACTGGATCATCAGGAGTAGGATTATTTTTCTTCGTGGCAAAGTGATATCTCCAGCAAAGACTGCGAGTATAGGATAGTAGGTCTTTGACAAGGGCTGTTTGGTTGAATTTGGGAGTGGGACTAAAGGTGAGGCCTTTGGATAGGACGGAGGTTTCAGATTGGGAGAGAGGTATAGAGGAGAGGTTGACTACTGAATTGGGATGTTGTGGTTGAGGATTGTGTGGATTAGGATTGTAAGGTTGGAGGGGGGGGGGGGGGGGGAGTGGACTGGGTTTCTGTGCAATAAGAGGAGCTTGTGGTTTATTGGAGAGGTTGTTGAGGGAGAGTGTATTGCCTTTCTGGAGGTGGGTGACCAGGAGTTTGGATAGTTTTTTGAGGTGGAGGGTGGCATGCTGTTCCAATTTGCGGTTGGCCTGTAAAAGGATGTTCTGAACTCTAGGAGTGGATGTGGGAGTGGAAAGGTTGAGGATTTTGATCAGGGATAGGAGTTGACAGGTGTGTTCATTGGCGGAGTTGAGGTATAGGTTAAGGATCAGGCGGGTGAGGGCTGTGGATTGTTCTGTTTGGAATTCGTATAAGGCAGGATGAAAGGATGGGTTACAGCCAGAGATGGGATCTTTCAGTGTGAGGCCCTTGGGGGTGATGCCAAATGTTAAACAAGCCTGAATAAATAAAATGTGTGACCTCAATCTGACTAGGGCAAAGGCATGTTGGCAGAGGGAATGAAGATAAAATTTGATGGGGTCAATGTAGGGTGACATGAATAGTATGGGGGGGGGGGGGAATGTGAAGAAATAAAATGTTGTATATGTAAATAAATAAAATTATAAAGGTGATCAGATAGCAAAAGGAAGTGTTCAGGTAGGAAAAAATAGAAAAAGCTGTTCGAGAGAGTAGTAGAAGAGAAACGTTGTTGAAACTGTGATCAATCACAGTGATGCACAGGGGTGTGGCGGTTGTATGGGCGGCCAACAGGTTATGGGGTGAAGAAAATCTGAAAAAGTTTTGCAAACAGTGTGAGGATGAAAGGAAAGTGTACTATAAGGATTCGTTCTGTTGGTAGAATAAGGTTGAAGGGTAAAAATAATCTGACGAATGAATAGAAGTGAAAACATGTAGAAAAAAGATCGGAAATGTCGGAAAAACAGACGGAAATATCGAAAAAACGGGAATGGAAATAATCGCCAAGTTGCTACGAAATGCGGAAAATTGTTATGAAGAGCCAATTAAAGGTTATAGTAAATGAAGTTCCGAGATTATGTTAATGCAGTAAAATGAGAAATGTAGATGAAAGGGGGATATTATCGAGATGCAGTTTTGAAGGCGGTATATGCGAGAATATGAATAAAAAATAATAATAAAGACGTTGGTCGTTTTGTTTGGATAGGCTCGCAAGTTGCTCCAGTCCCGAATCCCTGAACCTGTACACCAATAACCTAATAACAGCATTCACGTCCTGCAGCTATCCTCCTGATCTGGTCATAAGCAAATTACCAGAGCCACCTCCTCATCCCCCCAAATCCAGAACCTTCCACCGAAGAACCCCAGAAGTGCCCCTTTTGTCACCGGATACTTTCCGGGACTGGAGCGGACTCTGAATGTGGCTCTCCAGCAGGGATACGACTTCCTTCAATCCTGCCCCGAAATGAGATCTGTCCTTCATGACATCCTTCATAATCCACCGAGTGTCTTTCCGCCGCCCATGTAACCTCCGTAACCTCCTAGTCCAACCCTATGAAATCCCCAAACCACCTTCCCTACCCTCTGGCTCCTACCCATGTAATCGCCCCCATTGTAAAACCTGCCCTATGCACCCTTCCACCACCACTTACTCCAGTCCAGTAACCCGGAAGGTGTACACAATGAAGGGCAGAGCCACTTGCGATAGCACCCATGTGATTTACCAACTGGCATGCCTGCACTGTGAAGCGTTCTATGTGGGAATGACCAGCAACAAACTGTCTACTCGCATGAACGGTCACAGGCAGACAGTGTTTGTTGGTAATGAGGATCACCCTGTGGCTAAACATGCCTTGGTGCACGGCCAGCACATCTTGGCGCAGTGTTACACCGTCCGGGTTACCTGGATACTTCCCACTGACACCAACCTTTCAGAACTCCGGAGATGGGAACTAGCCCTTCAGCATATTATCTCTTCCCGTTGCCCACCTGGTCTCAACCTGCGCTAAATTCGAATTCCCACCCACCATCTTAACATCTTTGCCTTGGTTCTCTGGACAGAGCCTCTGCCTCAAGGGGCATCTCTGTCTAACTTCTAACTTCTTTGATTTCTACAGTTCTACAGTATGTCTGCCTAAGTGTACTTGCGTCTGTGTAAATGTGTGGGTGTGTGTGTATTTGTTTACCCTCCTTTTTTCCCCCCAAGGTAAGTCTTTCCTGTCCCGGGGTTAGAATGACTCCTTATCCACTCCCTTAAAACCCTCATCATTTCCTTTTCCCTCTCCTTCCCTTCTGCCTGACGAAGCAGCTAGGCTGCGAAAGCTTGTATGTGTGTTTGTGTGTTATTTTATTCGTTTCTATCGACGAGCCGGTCCTTTTGGTAAGTCATCTCTTTTCTATTTGTTATTTATTTATTTATTTTTTTTATTCTCCATTGAGAGTGACAATGTATGTTCTACCTACTAAGAACTCTGTAATGAAATCATGCAGGTGAGCTGATACTCCATATAGTCTCATTTTGTTCATGAGGTGACTGTGTGGAACCAGTTTGAATGCCACCCAGAGTGTCAATAAACATGGCATCTATCTGGGAGCCTTTATCGCCTGCTTTCTGGGTGTAATGGACAAATAGAATGACCTGGGTTTAGCACAATCATCATTTTGAAGAACTACATTGATTCCTAAGAAGGAATTTCATAATACAATAGTATAAAATAGTATGCAGAATTCAACAACAGACAGACATCAGGTATATATGCCTATAGTTTTGCATATCTGCTTTAACCGAGGACACGCTTTGATCTGAGATTTCTACAATAATTAAGAATGCTTCACTCAACTAAAGAAGTATAGTGCACTGCTACTAGAAGGGCAAGCAGCTCTCTTCCTTGCCCTGTGTAAAATCAAACTGGTAACCTGCTGGATCCAGTGATGCTTCCTCCTCTTCTTTTACGTATGAGCCACTATGGGCTATGATTATTTCAACTGTTTCTCTTCTCATTTCTTTTCTTCCATACTGCTCTCATCATTTCCCCTCTTCTTTCTTCGGTCCACATGGCTCCAGTTTTTTTTCTTCGGTTTTTCCTGGACACATTTGGCATCTTAATTTCTTTCTGAGTGATAGTCTTTTCTCGATATCTTGTTTGCTAATTTGGAGCTCGTCCATGTCCCTTCTGACTTCTTTGCACCATGTATTGTCCATATAGGTGTGTGAAATTTTATTGTTAAATTTTGATGAGATGTTAAACATTTATAATGCTCCCTATAATTCATAATGTATATACTATATATTTACTATAATCCATAAATCAATGTAACATTTTAGGTTAAAGACTGACGAGTCCCCAATGTTCTCAAACTATTGTACAAAAACATGTTATGTGACAAAGTATCTTATCATTTTTACATTACTGAAGTAACAAACAGTCTTTTTGTCAGTCTGTTCGGATCCATCCCTTATATGTGAGTGTAGAAAGCTATTCTTCTTTTCCTAATTACATCAGTGAGTTTTTCAATATGCATATAGATTTCACTATTATGGCACATTATGTACTGTCTGCTCTTAAACTGGCCCCAAGGTTTTCCTGAATATTTTTATCAGTAATTTGCAATGATTCTGACATTGCCTTTTTGTTTGGACATTCTGTTCTGGGCAAATTACTGTAGAGTAGTGAGCCAGTTTACCACTGATCGATATCAGCTTCTTATTATATATGTCCTTAGTGAGGTAGTCTGCTGTTTTCATCTTACTAACTCTTGCGGCTTCTTTTCTGAAATATCTTGTTCAATTACTTCTCCTAAATATCTAAACTTATTTCTTCTTTTAATTTTTTTAATTTAATATGGAATAAAAACAATTATGTTTTGAGCTGTGTTAATGTTTGTCATAAATTTGGTTTTCTCAAAGGAGATTTGTAAACCTGCTTTTTCAGCTTCTTCTTTGAGCAAATCAATTTGTCACATAGCTATTTTTTCACATTCAGTAGAAACAGCCAAGTCATCTGCAAATGCTAAACAGTCTACTTGTAGGTGGTCCCTTTCTCCCTATTGCTTTCATATTCCTGCTTCAATGTCATTATGGTCATGGTGTGTCTGGTATATGTTTATCATCTGTATACTGTTTTAACATTAGGACCAAACTTAACAGATTTGTTTCTAGTGACTGGTGGGGACTTTAGTCTTAATGCTAATGTTAATATGGCAAATAGGTTTATGGTATTTAATCCTAATGAAGATTTACATCCCATAATATTCATTACATCTTTTGCAAGTTCTGTACCAACTAGATGGCACAACACCAGAAAAACACAGTTCATAATCTGTCACTCGGAAGGTGAAGCTGCCGAAGCCGCATGAAGATTTTAAAAGTTGGAAAGACTTTGTCCAGCAATTTAAAGAGGAACAGCAGCATATAGCTTTGGGAGTTTTAAACACATGACCACATTTTAAATGTTTGGGAGGATATCGAAAATACTTTGAGTGGTATCTAAATAAATTAAAACTGCTAGATGAACTTGTCAATGATAACCATTTAATCATAGTTATAATTAGTAGGCTCCCATATGTAATTAAAGAAAAATTATGTAATTTTAAAGAAATAGTCCAATATAAGGGAACTGTTAAGGTTTTTAGAGCAGCATGACGTCATTAAACAACAATAAGAAATCATTACAGGCTCCGTAGGGATAATAACCGACCATATAATAATAATAGTAATGATAACAAATCAGAATAACAATTATTATAGAAACAGTAGTAGTAGTAGTAGTAACAAATTTTACCAGGTAAAATGTTCATTCCAAGAAAGGAATAATAAAGACAATGGTAATAATAAACCAAAAATGGGTAAGGCTCATCTTAATGAGAATAATAATTATGCTAGTATCAAATAAAATTGTCAGATACAGGTAGATATAATAATTGAAAATTCATAAAACTGAATATGTCCCCGAGTATGGGTTTAAATAAGAGAGAGAGAGAGAGAGAGAGAGAGCAGCTTGTGATAGATCTACGACCCAAATGTTTACTCAGTACTCGTATGAGAATAAAGTTAGCAGCAAGATTTATTAAATGAAAATAAGCCCGTAATTTAAAAAGTGAACCCTAAGCCTAGCATTGAAGGTAATATCCAAGGTATTGAATGGAATTATTTTAGATTTTAAAATCAAAGTAAGTATATTATCAAAAGAATTATTCCAACTTAAAAGAAAATCTTCAAATCTACCTACATTGCCTGTTACTGGTGGGAAGATTGTAGGTGTCACAGGAAAGAAAAGCCAGAATATTACAGAAGTAGTATTTATCACCTTTATTATAAACCAAGAACATTTTCATATAGTTGTCTTGTGGGCAATTTAAGTATGTCTTTGATTTGACGAACTAATTGATTGTTTAAGCATGATGTCAGTTTAGATTTGAAGAACTCTAGTGAGCTAGAATGTTAATGACTATATTCTGGAAGTGGACCTTTTGAGAGAAGGATAGTGAACAAAACTTTGATTCTCTATCAGTCAGGTTTACTACTGTTCAAGATCCATTAGCTCTGTTATAAGAATATTTAGTTTATGTAAGGGTTTAACTTCAGTGGCAACTATTTATTCACAACCGATACAAAGGCATTACATGTTTGCACCTGTTACTGTCCAAAGTAGTCACCAGCATTGTGCAGAATCCATTGCCAGCATTGTGGAAGGTGTAGTATAACTATTAGCAGAGGTTGTTCTGCTGATGGTGCGAATGGAGCAGTCTGCTGCCTGTCGAATCTCCGGAACAGTACTGAAGCGAATGCCACAAAGTGGTTCCTTCATCTTCGGAATCGAAGTCAGAAGGCCTTAAGTTCAGGGAGTATGGTGGATGGTACAGTACTTCCCAGTACCATCAACCAAACAGAGCAGCCACAGTTTGTGCTGTATGCACCCGTGCATTATCGTGGGTTGCGCAGAAAGTGTTGCTGCTCGTTTTGCAAAGCTGTTTGCAGATGATGGTCCAAAAATGAACAGTAGTACTGTGCACTGACAGTGTGTCGTAGAGGAACGTAATGCATTACGGTAACACCATGACAGTCATACACGAGAATCACCATACCATTACTTTAGACCACTCACTCCCAAGTGACTGTTTCCCTCGATTGTGCAGGTCCATTTGCTCAGCGGTAAGGTAGGTATGTCAACAACATATGCTATCAACAACAATAGTAGTTGTAACTACAACAGTGTTGCCACTATTTAAGTTTCAACTGTTGTAGCTGTGAATCAGGACTGTGAGAGTCATGTCACTCTTCATCACTGGCAGTTGCTTTGTGTTATATGTGGCATAAGATCTGTATGAAGTCTTAAAACAGAAAATGGTTAGAGAAAGGAATATCAGTAAACTGAAGCAAGTATTTTAATGCCTCAGAGAGCCGTAGAAAGAAAAAGTGATGAGTTACTTGGAAGAGGGACGGAGAAGTGTGGGCAACTCAGAATGAAATAATCTAAACTAAGAACAACAGCTTATTGACATTACTGCTGCCAATACAGCTGCCACCTCTGCTGCTGTGCACCACCTACACCATGATGAACACCCCAACAGTAACTACAACAAGCATTTCTTAAACTCACCATCATTATTTCCGGGGCCTTAAGTTGTATGGGCCTCTTCTGTACTTGCCTATACCTGATTTAGAAAAACAAAATTATTTGTGTTACAATCAACTGATAAAATCATATTATGAGTAACAAAAATTTGTTAGTTAACTTATTTATTTTCAAATTTATTTTTCTACATATTCATTTCACCCAAGGAGTAATTGGAGTTACTATCTTTCTCAATTATTTATTTATTTTTCCATCCATAGACGATCAAGATTGTGTGAATGTTGTCAACATAGTTTTACATTGTAGACATAAAAGAATTCATAAATAATCAATACAGTTGCATAAATTCATAAATATTCAATGCAGTTGCATAAATTCATAAATATTCAATGCAGTTGCATAAATTCATAAATATGCAGATATAATACAAAATAAGAAACACATACTTCTTTGTTAGTTTAAATGATTGTTTATAATATTTCAATATAGAACTGGAGATGCTGCTTTACCTCTGATAACAAAGTTGACCATCTCTATCTATACAAAAGCAAAGCGACACTTATTCACTCACTGAGTGAACACAAAATCCCGAAGCTTAAATTTGGCAGCAATGTAGTTTATAAGTAGAAGATGTCAGCTACGAAAGGATTTTGTGATAGGGCTGACAGTTCAGGAAATATGACGACATAAATAACGAAAACTCCCCCGTCTTGCAGCACGTGATAGTGTGGCTTTTTCAGTCTCCTATTTGAGGAGGAGAGCACTTAGCAACTTCCAACAAACTTTAAACATAATCTCAAACCCTTGGAAAACTTTTTCTCACTGACAACCATAGCAAAATGGTGAAAGGAAAAATGTTGCTCGCTTACTACTTTTCCACTGTTCACGGAGTAGAACTACGGCATTCGATACAACGTTGCAATTTATAATTTTTACACTACACATTGTACCTGCAGAAAATGTTCAGACCATACATGCACATACAGCTGAATGTTCCTTCCAAATTGTATCATAGTATGGCACATAGTTCATGAGATAAGCACATACACACTAACGTTAATGAAAAACCTCCTCATCATGCACCAAGTTATAATTTATTACTTATTTACTAATTGTATTCAAAACAGATTTTACAGACATACAGCATTTATACAAATGAATATATACCTGAAGTAATTATACAACTGTGCAACATGTACAGAGATTCCAACTTTTGAATATGACTAATAGTAATGTGACCTAATACGTATGAGCAGGGACGGGCAGGTAGGCTCCAAGAGTAATAATTGAATAAGGAATTGTCAAAATTATGAATGATGAGTACAGTAAGAATGTGTGTGTGTTTAGAGGGGGGGGGGGGAGCAAAACTTAACAAATCATTTTCTTCCTCAGAACCAATCATATTAGATTTCATGATTTCCAGATTTATGTATATAAAAAATTTACTCATTAAAAATTTCACACAAACAAAAGGTAACGTAAAATCATAATTTAAGTAAGAGTGAACATTTAAATTTGTTTGGCGAGTGTACAGGTTCAGAAAGTTTGGTTGAATTTTGATGTCTACATATACATACTTTCCTTCCACCTTGGTACTAGACCTAATGAAAATCATTTTCCCTATTATTTGAAACATTCATTGAAGTTTCAACACTGGGAGAGAGATAATGTTAAGTGACAGTAGAGCTCATTAATTGTACACACTTCAACACAACTAAAAAATCGCTGTAGTAATAGATAAGATGCAATGGATTCAGTTTTCTAGTTCGTAGATGTTACTGTCAATACTGGTGATTTCCACAAGATCATTTTTGTCAATGACATCATATGAACGACCTAGAAAGAAACAGAGTTTTGACGATGGAAAAGAAATGACACCGATTTATTATTTAAAACTGAAAATAAAAATCTGAATAACTTCAATCGTAAACATGTAATATTGAACAATTTTCATAACAATTACGATTAAATCGTAATGGTTGGAACCTCTGCATATATCTCAATAAATATGAGACCGCATATACTGTGATACGTAAAACCTTTTTTCATCAGGCACCAAGTTTTATTACATTTATTATTTACTGCTAAGACAGTCCTGTATTCCAGTGAGCTTAAGGAAATCCCTGAAAGAAGACAGTGATGTTGAGTACTTTGTAGCAACTTTGGACTGTGAAACGCATAGGAAGAAGCAATAGACTTTTGTAGAGCTACAAGGAAAGGAAGACAATGAAACAGTGTACATCAGATGAATATCCATTATTTCCAAGAGATCTGGCTTTAGCTTTTAAAAGACTGCAGATTGCAGTGAGACTTGCATTTTCTACTATGATTAATAAATCACAGGGCAATCTACCCAATACTGTGGAGAGTATTTGAAATCTCCAAGTTTCTCACACAGAAAGCTTTAAGTCACTTGCTCAGAGATGGGCTCACCACAGAAAATGTTCATATTAGATCCTTAATAATAATTACTGCCACAAACTAAAGAAGATAATGTTCTGTGATACATGAGCAACTGTGCTAGTATGAGAGGTAATGTCACATTTTGACATTGTCCACATAATTACTACTGCATACCATACTCAGATAAATGGTCTGACCAAACGTTTTAACAAGATATTAGAAGATATGCTGTCGATGTTGAGCAGATGGATTGGGATACAATACTGCCAGTTGTGACATTTCCTTATAATACTACAAGACAAGACATCGCAGGCTTCACACTGTTTTTCCTGCTCCATGGCCTTGAAGCTGAAACGACAATGTATACGCTGTTTCCGTTCCATTCGGATGCCACTCAGGATGACTATGTGAAACAGTTCATCACCAGGATCGAAGAAACAAGACAGCTGGCTCACATACGGACACTTAGTCATATGAAGGACCATCAGTGGTATAACTTCATGCACCGACCTGTTGTGTACAGCCCAGGAGATCTGGTGTGGATTTTTACCTCTGTACGGAAAGATGGACTATCAGAAAAGTTATTGGAGCAATACTTTGGTCCGTATCATGTCATACGCCGCCTGTCAGATGTCACATACGAACTTCAGAATTATGAGCCATTGTCGAAACAACAAAAACAAAAAGACATGGTTCACATCCTCTGCATGAAGCCTTACTACAATCCTGAAGAGCAGCTCGGCAAAAATTGCTTCTTGTTCAAGGACTAAGGACGGTAATGTAACTGATGAAGCCACGACAGGAATGTCTGCAGTCGATAATCGTGCAGAAGGGAAGGATTCTCCAGAACTGCCATACAGAGGACCAATGACAAGATCAAGATCCAGGACATTGCAGCTGGCACCAGTGGGAACCTAAAAGAGGGTCGCTGTTTTTCAAGGAGAGGGAGCAATGCTGCGAGACCTAATGTTAACTGACTGCCAGTGTACCACAAGGGATATCGTCACCTACTGCACTGCGGTACTGAAGCTCGCAGGTTCAATCCCGTCCACCGGCAAAAATTCATTTCTTTGAAATTAACATTTTCTACACGTTTCTTATGTTCACTTGTAATTTCTACTTTTTTCTTATGTTAACTATTCTTCTAATTTCCGGTACATTCTGTCTGTGTATAAATAGCAAAGCACTCTGCCTCAGAAGCAGTCAGTGATGTGTGTACATTTCAGTTTGCAATAAACCTGAATTCAGTATAAGTGCTGTGTTCAGTCGACAACCCTGCCTTCGAAATCAAGCCCGCTTCCATTTCAATGTCACAATCTAATGAGGACACACTGCAACTTGTGAGGTGCCAGTAATATGTAGACAATTTAAAAAATAATTCTTTTTTCTATGGGCATATGGGTAATTTCAGTGTCATTTTGATTCACTAATTTTTTTATTAGATTTGTTACCACTTGTTTCTATGGGGGCATTTCATCTAAGGAAAAATCGTTCAATTACAACAGTTTCTTACTGAATTTTTCTACGATTCTGCTATCCACTGTTCAGTGGACAGGCTGGCGATGATAAGGGGACGGCTGGTGTGCTTTCTGGCATGTAGCTTTGGCAGTTGTATGTTGTGGGTCCATAAATTAGCGTGTTTGAGCATTTGCCTTAGTAGAATTTCTCTGTTGCAAAACTGCTGACTTGGCTGTGGAAGGAGATGACTTAGATATTTTGAAGTCTCACCCTGAAAATTCGCATTTTGTGGATCGTGCATATTCTAAGATTTTGTGTCACAAGTTTGACTTCGTAATTTGCACAAGTGAACACTTTCCCATAAGTACACTGTGATCGACTTGTCTGCTTGTGATATACATTTGTGCAGCTATCGTCTATCAAGCAACACCAACACTAGAGAGACTGTTAGTTCAATACCGTTTCTGCTGAGAAAATGGTTGCATTTTATTTCATCTCTAATCTGCAGTCTTCACCTGCGACTGCAGACTCCTGTCTGCTCCAAATATTTAGTAATGTGTAGCCTGCGTAACTGCTAGGGCCAGTATATTATTGGTTTGAAGAAATTTTTCATACTGAATAGGTTCCCTTTTTCCTTGACTCAGCCAGTGATTTGTTGTTAATAATATATAGCCAACATAACTACATGTTAATTTTCAAATTTTTGTAATTGTTGCATACAGGATCTCCTTTTATTTCAAAGTTTGTGTAAAGTTTCATTACATTTGTCATGTGACAGGCTGAATTGTTTATGGTAAATAAATTGCATCTGAAATAAGTATATCCTTTCAATTTAAATTACAGTCATTCTTACTTTTGGAGAGGCCATCATGTGGTAATGAACACAAGGGTGTATTGAGTAAATTAAGTATTCATTGATGGTACCTCTCACTGTGATATTGGTTAGGAATTTATAAAACAAATGTGTTTTAATGTATCATACATCATAGAACAAGTGAGGTCAATAAACAATTTTCCATGTTTTTATAAACATGGTGGCAGCCCATAAGTAATTTTATATATGCGAGTATTGTCGATTGCAGTATACAAATTACCTACTTGATATGGTATTCAGAATTAATTCTTCAATAGGCTATATATAAAAAATATAGATGCTTTAACTTACCAAAAGTAAGATTCATAAATAAAAAAACACACAAACAAACAAAAATGAAGCTTTTGCAAATGTTTGTTGCTTCGTCATAAAGAGGAAGGAAGGAGGAAGAAAAGGGAAGGATGCAGGTTTTAGGGAAGTGGATAAGGAGTCATTCCAACCCCGGGAGTGGAACCACTTACATGCAAACACACCAAGGCAGACATTTTCTGCCATGGTATGTTTGTGTGTATATGCATGTAGGTGTGTGTGTTTGTTTACCTTTCCCCTAAGGTAATTCCTTCCAATACCGGTATTGGACTGGCTCCTCACCCACTCGCTTAAAACCCACATCCTTTCCTGTTCCCTCTCCTTCCCTGTTCTATTTTTGAAGAAGCAACCTAGGCTTGTGAAAGCTCGGCATTATGTATGTGCGCACGTTTATTTGTATGTCTGTCTACATACCTGTGCTTTTGCACCTGGTAAGTAAACCATCTAAATTTTTTATATATACTTTTCCTACCAGGAATGTTTCCCATATATATTGCTTCTTCAGAAAAAGAGCAGGGAAGGAGCGGGAAAAGGAAAGGATGTGGGTTTTAAAGGATTGGGTAAGGAGTCAGAGGAATGACTTACGTTGGGGGGGGGGGGGGGGATGGGCGAGCGCGCGCGCGCCCACACACACACACACACACACACACACACACACACACACACACACACACACACACACCAAGGCAGACATATCATATCTGCGAAGCGTTCTATGTGAGAATTACCAGCAACAAACTGTCCATCTGCATGAACGGTCACAGGCAGACAGTGTTTGTTGGTAATGAGGATCACCCTGTGGCCTTTGTGCACAGCCAGCACATCTTGGCACAGTGTTACACCATCCGAGTTATCTGGATATTTCCCACCGACACCAATCTATCAGAACTCCAGAGATGCAAACTTGCCCTTCAGCATATTCTCTCTTCCCATTGCCCACGTGGTCTCAACCTCCACTAAATTCAAATTCCTGCCCACCATCTTCATCATCATTGCCTCAGTTCTGTGGACAGAGCCTCTGTCTCAAGTGGTATATTTGTCCAACCTCTTTTGTTTCTACAAATGTCTTCCTTGGTGTGTTTGCGTGTAGCTGTGTGTATGTTTGTTTGCCTTTCCTTTTTTCCCCTAAGCTAAGTCCTTCCACTCTCTGGATTGTAATGACTCCTTACCCACTCCCTTACAATCCTCATCCTTTCCGTTTTCCTCTCCTTCCCTGCTCTTTCTGAAGAAGCAACCTTAGGTTGCGAAAGCTCAGTTTTCTGTGTGTGTGTGTGTGTGTGTGTGTGTGTGTGTGTGTGTGTGTGTGTGTTTTTATTTGTGTATCAACGAACCAGTGCATTTTCACCTGGTAAGTCCAACTTTCTTTACTTTTTATAAATATATGATATCTGCTATTAGAGAAGTAATTCTGAATATAGTATCAAGTGGGGAATGGAATTAGCATAGCGAGTACTGACACAGTCAACAAAACTCGCACATATAGTTTTCCATCCACAGTAAGCAAACAGCTGACAAACTAACTGCGACAGACAGGCACATAGAGATGACTCTCTCAACTTTCAGCTCAACCACAGCCTTTATTAAAAATATGCACACATTCACTCCTACAGACACAACTAACGAACACACGACTACCTTCTTTAGTTGCCACACTCCAGATTGAATGTGGCCAAAAGCTAAGTGGTCTGAGAGTAATTATCCTTTATATGTGCTTGTTTGCAGCTCAGTGATAGTCTTTAAAGTGAGTTGGAAATTAATTGCATTATATTTATATAAATAATCATTTCTCGCATGCATTAAGTGTCATTACTTGAAAACATGGCAGAATTGGCTGTGTGTATGTTGATATGTTCATAATTATTAGGACAAGGTTTGTATAGAAGAAAATTTTGGAATATTTCCCAAAAATTTGAAAAATTAATTAAGAAAAACTAAAGATCCTTTTTACAATGGGATTTTCTATTAAGTCAAGACTGTGAATCACTATTCACATGTTGAATATGCTCAATTCAATATCTGTCTTTTTAACAGTTTCCTGAGGAGGGGAGGGGACAATTGCAGAAAAAAGGTGGAAATTAATCAAACTGAAAAGAAAAAAATCTTTTGAACATAATCTTAACTAATTATAGGAATGACATATTTTATCAGATCACCATATTTGCAACATACAGGTATTTTTTCATGGAGAACTTTCTAAGGTCATTAGCGCCCAGACAAGAACAGAGATTTGCTAGATCTCAAAAAATATGGTAACTGCCAATTAGAATAACAAAAAAGAAGGCTAAAAATGAAAGATAAAAACAATTAATAGGGTTAAATATCCTTTGATAAGTTGGCCAAGTTAATAAAACAAAAAACTCTAACAGCTGCTCGTGTGTCATCAGCTAAAATTTCCCCCAGAGTAGACGGAGGAGAGAACATGCCGCACCATCAGCAATTTACCGCAGGAACACAGCAGTGCAGGATCAGCGGTTAGCAAATGACGGTGGCTGAAACGGTAGTGACCGATCCGTAACCACCTCTCGCCGAGAGGGGTGTGAGGAGGTCCTCCAAGCAGTCGGGATCTGTTTTACAGTTCAATTTATTGTCGTGGAGTGAGAACCACGCACTGTGCCTGGACGACACAATACTCCGGCGAAGAGCCTGTTTAACATCGTCCGATGGGACGCAAAAGGTAGCCATGCGAGGCAAAAGAGCTGCTGCCTTGGCTGCTATGTCGGCTGTCTCATTCCCGGGCACATCCACGTGGCCAGGGACCCACAGAAAAGAAACTTGACAGCTGTTATCTGCTAAAAACTGGAGGGAGCATTGGATCCGATACACGAGAGGATGGGTCGAGAAAGGGTCCGTAAGACTCTGCAGGGCACTAAGGGAGTCCGAAAATATGGCATAGAAAGGTTGGCGGTGGCGGCAGGTATACAAGACGGCCTGGTGGAGGGCAAAAAGCTCAGCTGTAAAATTCGAGCACCGGTCAGGAAGCTTGTATTGGAAACGGTTGTCCCCGATGACGAAGGCAGATCCGACACCAGCAGTGCTCTTGGAATCATCAGTGTAAATAAATATGGCATTATCAAACCGCAAACGGAGTTCGACAATCCTTGAGCGGTATACCAAATCCGGAGTGCTCTCCTTGGGGAGCGAACTAAGTTCAAGGTGAGTGTGAATCTGGGCCTGACTCGACAGTGGCAATGGGCTGCCGCTCAACCGAAAGGTGGAAGGAAGGGTAAAATCGAGCCGCTGCAGCAGGCGGTGAAACCGAACTCCAGGTGAAAGCAGGGCTATCGCAGACAACTGATATTGGCGATCGAGTTAGTCATCAAAGAATAATTGGTAAGATGGATGGTTGGGCATCGACCGCAGGCGGCATGCCACAAGAGTGTCACGGCAAGCGGTGAAGGGTAATACAGCAGCCTCGGCGTACAGACTTTCAACAGGGCTGGTATCAAATACACCGGTCGCCAGACGTAATCCCCGATGGTGTATAGAGTTGAGACAGCCGAGAATGGACGGCCGTGCAGAAGAGTATACAAGGTTGCCGTAGTCCAGCTTTCATAATTGCCTTGTAAAGGTGAAGCAGGACGGTACGATCCGCTCCGCATGACGTGCCACTGAGGACACGAAGAACATTAAGGGATCGGGCACAACGGGCAGCCAGGTAGGACACGTGTGTGGACCAGTAAAGTTTCCGATCCAACAATAGCCCTAAGAATTCTGTTGTCTCCACAAATGGGAGAGCAACGGGGCCGAGACAGAGAGGTGGTGGAAGAAATTCCTTTTACCTCCAAAAGTTTATACATACCGTTTTCTCAGTGGAGAATCTGAAGCCGTTCGTTATGCTCCAGGAATATAGACGGTCAAGACAGCATTAAACACAAAGCTCCAAGAGACACGTCCACTGGGCGCTGCAATAAATTGCGAAATCGTCTACAAAAAGGGATCCGGAAACGTCGGCTGAAAGGCAATCTATGATCGGAATGATTGCAATGGCAAAGAGCGCCACACTCAAGACGGAGCCCTACGGTACCCCATTCTCCTGGCAAAAGGTATCTGACAAAACAGAGCCCACCCGTACCCCGAACTTGCGATCTGCCAAAAACACTTGAATGAAAAGAGGGAGGCGGCCCCGAAGGCCCCATGTGTGCAATATGCGGAGAATGCCCGCTCCCCAACAGGTATCGTATGCCTTCTCCAAGTCGAAGAACACTGCTACTGTCTGACGCTTCCTTAGAAAGTTAATCATAATGAAGGTCGACGACGTAACGAGTTTATCAGCAGCAGAGCGGTGTCGATGAAAACCGCATTGGACATTAGTTAGGAGGCGGCGAGATTCGAGGAGCCAGACCAACCGAGCGTTAACCATGTGTTCCATCACCTTACAGACGCAGCTCGTCAGAGAAATAGGGCGATAGCTGGAAGGAAAGTGTTTGTCCTTCCCTGGTTTGGGGATGGGCACAACAATGGCTTCACACCAACTTGCGGGAACATGACCTTTAGTCCATATGCGATTGTAGGTACTAAGAGGGAAACACTTGCCCGCAGGAGAGAGGTTCTTCAGTATCTCAATATGAATGGAATCGGGCCCGGGAGCAGAAGATCGGGACAAGGCGAGAGACCGGTCCTGCATGGTGAAGGCGACATTATAATTTTCACGATTAAAAGAGTGGAAAGAAGGGGGCCGGGCCTCCTCTACCTGTTTGCGAGGGAGAAAGGCAAGGTGATAATGGGCAGAGCTCAAAAACTCCTCAAAGGAACAGCGAAAAGCGTTGCAAACATCAGCGGGGTCCACGAGGACTGCGTTCTCCACGGTCAGGCCAGAGATTTGGGAGTGGACCTTGATGCCGGATAAACAGCGTAGGCCACCCCAAACAACCGTGGATGGAGTAAAACGGTTAAAAGAACTAGTAAAAGCAGTCCAGCAAGCTTTTTTGCTCTCATTTATGATACGATGACATTGCACTCTCATACGTTTATAATTTATACAATTCTCCAAAGTTGGGTGGCGGCGGAAGGTGCGTAAAGCACGGTGCCGGGCTCTAAGCACGTCGCGGCAGGCTGCAGTCAACCAAGGGACGGGACACGAAGTGGAGAAGATGATGTACAAGGTATAGAATGTTCGGCAGTGGTGAGAATAACCTCTGTCAGGTAGTCGACCTGTCACAGCTGGGAAAATTCTGATCGTGAAAAACAGCCATGGAAGAATAAAGCCCCCAGTCGGCTTTAGAAATGTCCCAACTGGTGGGACGAGGAGATGGGGAATGATGTAGGAAGTGGATGATACAAGGGAAATGGTCACTCGAGTACGTGTCAGAAAGTGCATACCACTCAAACCGACCGGCAAGCTGAGGAGTGCATATCGCAAGGTCTATGTGGGAGTAAGTATGGGTCATGTCGGAAAGGAAGGTCAGTGCACCGGTGTTGAGGCAGACAAGATCGAGGTGTTGAAGAAGGTCCACCAAGAGGGAGCCTCTCTGGCAAGGTGCCGGAGAGCCCCATAGGGGGTGGTGGGCATTAAAGTCGCCTACCAACACGAAAGGTGAAGGGAGCTGGTCAACGAGGTGTAGCACATCTGCCCTAGTAAGGGCGGATAACGATGGCGAATAGATATTACAGAGGGAAAAGGAAAAGGTGGGTAGAGTGATGCGGACCGCAACTGCCTGTAGGTTAGTATGCAATGAAATGGGATGGTGATAGACATCGTCCGGAATGAGCATCAGAACCCCTCCATGGGATGGGGTACCTTCCACCAGTGGCAGGTTGAAACGCACAGAGGTGTAGTGGGTTAAGTCTGCACGATCACTTGGACGCAACTTAGTTTCTTGTAGACAGACTAGAAGCGGGCAGTGCAACTGAAGGAGTAGTTTTAACTCCTCCCGATTGGAACGAATGCCACGAATATTCCATTGAAGGAGCGCCATGATAAAAATGAGAGAAGAAATAAGGATAAAAACCAACTAGCAAGCGGGGTCACCTCGACGGCCGTTGAGGACCGGATTTCGAGGGAGCACTGCTATAGGTGTCTAGGGGGCAAAGGGTCGTGGTCAATAGGTTCGACCGACGCACCTGCCACCTCCCTGAGTTGATCAGGAGGGCCAGTTTCCACCACTGGTAAAGGGCCGGGTGAAACAGAAGACGGCCGAGGCCGGCAACTGTTGGACGGCATGACGGATGGGTCACGCCTCGGCGGGGAAGGAGAGGAACTCTTTTCTTGTCAGCTCTTCTGGAAGAGTGACGGCAGGAAGAGGCAGTTGACGGTTGGGAAGCCTGAGAACGCAGAAAATCCTCATGGACGGGTTCCTTTTTCAAGGTCCGGGCATCTTGTTTAGGTGCCCGCGGTTACTAGAGGTTGACGAAGACTGTACCTTAGAAGCAGCAGGAGGAAGCAGGGACATGGAATGGGCAATTTTCGGGCTGGCGGATCGTACAACTGTGTCAGCGAAAGTGAAGTCAAAGGTCTGGATACCGGAATCGTTAGTAGGTCGAGTGGAGTTTAGGACCTTACTGTATGTGCCCGCAGGGAGAACAGTGGGCTTTCGACTCGCCAACAACTTACTAGCAGGAGATCTTGATACCTTTTCTGTAACCCGAATTTGCTGGATTACCTTCTCATCCTTGTATACAGGGCAGTCGCGAGAGGAAGCCGCATGGTCACCGCTGCAATTAAGGCAGTGAGGGGACGGAGGTGGGCAATCCCCCTCATGGACGTCCCTACCACAAGTGAAATTTTGCTGCATTAGGGCAAGATTGACACTGGCAACAGCGCGTTGGGTTTGGTATATAAGGGCGGACGGAGATAACTCCGTACCCTGCTTTGACCTTCAATGGGAGTTCAACACTGTCGAACGTCAAAAACACAGTACGAGTTGGTGTCAGCTGGTTATCTACCTTTTTCATCATCCTATGCACGGCTGTTATATCCTGATCGGACATATAGGATTGTATGTTTCGTCAGACAACCTGTCAAGGGATCTCGTGAAAACTACCCCCCGTGACGAGTTGAGAGTGTGATGAACTTCTACCTTGACAGGAAACATGTGTAACAATGTGGTCCGTATGAGTTTTTGCGCCTGGAAGGCACTGTCCGCTTCCAGCAACAATGTACAATTGCGGTGATGCAAACAGGTTTTAACAGTGCCAGCAATTACATCAACACCTTTCTGAATGACGAAAGGATTTGCAGAAGTGAAATCTTCAGTTCACGAGACAACAAGAAATTTCGGTAAATTAGGCAATGTTTTCTTTTGCTGAGGCGAATCTATCTTTCGTTTCTGGGTCAACGTCACTGAAGAAGAGAAGGAAGTCATCGTGGAAGTGTCCCCCGTGATTACCGGCGTCTCCGATGGCACGCTACTTCCTAGTTGGGGCCCTCTCCGAGGGCTTACCCGCCTTAGGGGATTGTTCACACCTCCCGAGAACTGACGGAGGGACCAATCGGCATGTTTGGAAGGTACCTGATCGGGTAATCACCCCTCCCTGGGCCTGGCCTTTACCAGGGGTACGTACGTGCCCTACTCGTTTACCCGGGGCAGGGAATTACGCATTACCCCGTCACCTGCTACGCAAGAATGTGTGGGTCGTCCTTCATATACGCACAGGGAGGAAAGAAGAAGAATAGCGGAAATGAGGAGAAAGAAGTGTCTCAAATGCCGAAGTGCAGACTATTGAGGAGGAGAGGAAGGCTAGGAGAGTACAGCAAGGAAAGAACGACAGAAGCAAAGGTTAGGAAAGGAAGAAACCAAGTAATATGAGAAACTAAGACAAGAAACCAACGTAACTCGCAAAGGACACCCGTCTCTGGGCGAAGGCATAAAACAGGAGGTAAAGTGAAGCAGCCTGGAGCGGAATAAAGGCTGCTTCGGCTAGGAGCCCGTGTGCGCCACACACATACCCACAAAAGAGCTGTCAAGATAGGTCAAGACGGGGGGGGGGGATGAGATTGGCCGAGAGATTGTGGAGGATGGGAAGAGAGAGGGATGTGGAGAGGGGCCGCAGGAAACAGAGGGGAGGAGCAGGGAAACTGACAGAGGAGGAAGGAGGAAATGGACCGAAGGAATGGTGTAAAACGCATATAATTTACAAAATGTAATGTTAATGTGCACTGGAAGTACATTATATGTACCATCATTTATATCAGAAAGTGGGAGGAAAAAACATTGTGACTGAGTCATGTTTTGATGAACTAAACAGAAAAAGAAAGAACAATGAATGCATTAAGAACACCGACTTTCAATACAGCAATTTCTGATTTAATACAATGACAAATAATTCACGAGAGTAAGCAGTCTCTTTCACAGCAGAGAATGCTCACTAAATTTTTATCAGATTTACTTCCTTTGAATAGTGATGATCATAATGAAATTGCTTTGTTTCAAAATTCAGGAAAGATTCAATTGGATGGATATCTTCTACATGAACTGAGGGACTGAATGACCTAACTATTCACGATGTAGACATGTTATGAAATATTACACTTTACCTTTCTTCCACTAAGTGCAACTCTCATTTGTCCCATTATTGTATTGTTAACTAGCTTATATGCCTGTGCTTCGCAATGGTTGTTGAAAGAGGGCCTGTGTGTATCATGGCTTTTTAAGGTTCTGGACCTCAGTCAGTAAAAATAGAATCCTTGTTGGATCACTGTCAATAAACTCAGTTGTTCTAGCCAAGATGTCAAATGTAAGTAAAAGTCATTGTCTGAAACGATTTATCTTCACAAAGTTTTTTTATACAAAAAGTGAAACATGGCAAAACAAACAAAGAAATGATGTTAAGTATTTAATACACAAAGTGAAATCAGTAGCACTATGTTCAATGCTTGTTGGTATTCGTAGACATGCCTAATTTTGTCACAGACGTTCGCTTTCTTGTTGTACTACCCCATGCTTGTCATGCAGCAGCGGTATGTATTAGTTCTTTGGTGCACTACAGTGCCTATATCGCTTGTTTGCTGTACTACGCAATCCATACTTCAAGCATAACCTACATCTAAAACAATTTCCCTGATTCCACTTTTATGAAACGAAGTTGCTCCATGCAAATCCATGAAGTAGTTTAGGAGATTATCTATTAGAAATACCTAGGCACTTACAGAAAACTCTTTAGTTTGTGATGTATCTTTTCTCTGTGATCAGATTTTCATAAGATCATGCCTATATGTTGTGATTCTTCAGTTTCTCCCAGCGTATTTGATGATCAAAATATCCACGGGTGTACTGCCGGTATATAGTGTCCAACGGGCACTGCCCCAATCTTCACTCAAATTTCCTGTGAAAACCACATGAAAATGTGCCAGTAGCTTTTTTTTAATGTGTTTGCGAAATGTGTTAGAATAGGCATATCTTCATGAATACGATGTAGCTAACATCATACATCAGTTATAGTCACCATTTAAAACATTTATTTGTTGATCATTCATATCTCTGGATAATGGGCTGAGGCATGGAAAGCTGAAATATTAGAAGTATTTCCTTAATGAAGTAGAAATATCACTGAAAACATTTATTATTCTTACGGTTGGCTCTCTTTCCGAAAGATGTGCTATTGTCACTCCACAAGTGAGACTTAAACTTCCATAGCATTTGTACATACACGTTATACTGTGACATCAGTATGTAAATATATGGATTAAATACAGCAAGGATTTATCAGTTTAATATTCATTGTGTTTACTCACATTTTGTTAAACATAGCAACCAAGAAAATGATTTCAGAAATATGGTAAATTTGAAAAGTCAAAGATTCAGTAAGTAGTATTTTCAAAGGGTAGTAATCCGATCACTACCCCGAACTTCACACGAACACCCGCATCACTATCTATTAGTTCATTGCAGCTTTACGATATTCTTTCCAAGCATGAAATACACCTAAAACCTCAATTTACGGTATCTTTTACTTTCCTCATCCTGATCTGAAGCCTATATGTTGCCCCAGGATACACTATCTGTGATACCCCTATAAATGTTCATTTAGTACTTTTGGAAATTACTCTCTACAAATAGACACAAAGAAATTTTTAAATTGTGATATCTTACTTTTTCTCATCCTATTTTGTGAAATGAATCTTTTCTTTAACCACAAGATACCCTCATGTTTCCTGTGAAAAACCTCTGAAAATTATTCTATTAGTTTTGGAAATGAAAGAGATACACATGACGGTTGTCAATGAAAAACAAATTGTGATGTTCTTTCTGTGGTCCAATTTTTATGAAACTAAGTCCGTATGTTGTCCCAAGACATGCTGAAGTTTCCTATTAAAACCCAATGCCAATTCATGAAGTAGTTTTTGGAGAAGTGGTTTCTAATAGATGAACAGACAGACATGACGGTCTATGAAAACACTTTGTATTCTGCTTTGATGAAATCATGCCTAGGTCCTGAACCAATCTTCACTCACATTTCCTGTAAAAATCGCATGAATATTCGTCCGGTAATGTTGAAGAGTGAAGCGAACAACAACAGGCATACATTTACAGATTTATTATTAGGACAGATATGTTGTGCAAATCAATAAATTCCTTCAAAAACGTTAAAATTGTACAAGTGCTGTATGTCAGTAAAATCTGTTGCAAATATGGTTAGTAGTAAAGAAGTAATAGATTAAAACGTGATGTTTGATGGGGCGGTTTTCCATGAATGTTACTTTTTATGTTCTCATACCTCATGTGATACTATTTTGAACAAACATTCAGCTTTAAGTGTGTATTCTCTCTGCAAAATCTCCTGTGAGTACAGTTAGTAGTGTAGAAATTATAAATTGTAACATTACACCAAATGACAGTTATGCTCCATGAACAGTGGAAAAGAAGTGAGAAACTTTTTCCTTTCATTATTTTAATGTGGTTTTCTGCAAGAAAAAGTTTAATAAAGGTTTGAAATTATGTTTAAAGTTTATTGCTAGTCACCAAGTACTGGCATTCTCATATAGTGAATTTATAAAGTCTCGTCGCATTATGTAGCAGTTTCTTGTGATGCCTGTTGTTCATGACATATCTCTGGAACCATCTGTCACATGTGGTTTGTACTCTTACAGCATTTGTTACCTCATGTACGAAATATGTGAACCAAATTTAGTTGTAACCGGTCCAGAGGTTTAGGAGAAAATGTGCAGCATTGTCGTTTGACACAGCAGTTTTTCGCGCATCTCATTGTTTATGACGTCATATCTCCTCATGTATTTGTCGTAGCTGATTCTTACACCAACAGCGATTGTTGCCTGATATTAAGGAACACGTGTACCAAGTTTGCTCGAAATCGGTCCAGTAGTTTAGGAGGAGATGTGGAACGTACATACATACATTTCATACATACATACATACAGCCATACAGCCTATTTTATTAGATGTAAGACAAATGGCTCCTGTGTGAAGCGGGGTAGATCAATAGGTTTTAATGTAACTACAGAACGATTTAACGTGAGAATAATGCTGATTTGTGGCGATGCAGTTCCAAGCGGTCGGGATCGGTTTGACAGTTCACAATTTATTGTTGTACAGTGAAAGCCACACACTGTGCCATTGCGACACGATACTCCGGCGAAAAGCCCGTTGAACATCGTCCGATGGGGCGCAAAAGGTAGCCATGCGAGGCAAAAGAGCTGCTGCCTTGGCTGCTGTATCGGCGGCCTCATTCCCGGGCACACCCACATGGCCAGGGACCCACAGGAAAGAAACGTGACAGCTGTCATCCGCCAGCAACTGGAGGGAGCGTTGGATCCGATACACGAGAGGATGGTTCGAGAAAGGGTCCTTAAGACTCTGCAGGGCACTAAGGGAGTCAGAACATATGGCATAGAAAGGTTGGCAGTGGCGGCAGGTATACAAAACGGCCTGGTGGAGGGCGAAAAGCTCAGCCGTGAAGGTCGAGCACCGGTCAGGGAGCTTGTATTGGAACCGGTTGTCCCCGACGACGAAGGCAGATCCGACACCGGCAGTGCTCTTGGAACCATCAGTGTAAATAAATACGGCATTATTGAACCGCGAACGGAGTTCGACAAGCCTCGAGCGGTATACCAAATCCGGAGTGCTCTCCTTGGGGAGCGAACTAAGTTCGAGGTGTGTGTGAACCTGGGCCTGATGCCACGGTGGCAATGGGCCTTCGCTCAACCGAAGGGTGGAAGGAAGGGTAAAATCGAGCCGTTGTAGCAGGCGGCGAAACCGAAATCCCGGTGAAAGCAAGGCAATCGCAGACAACTGGTATTGGCGATCGAGTGAGTCGTCAAAAAATAATCTGTAAGAGGGATGGTTTGGCATCGACCGTAGGCGGCATGCATACCGACACAAGAGTATGTCACGTCGAGTGGTCAAGGGTAATACAGCAGCCTCGGCATACTGACTTTCAACAGGGCTGGTATAAAATGCACCGGTCGCCAGACGTAATCCACGATGGTGGATAGAGTTGAGACGGCGGAGAATCGACGGCCGTGCTGAAGAGTACACAAGGCTTCCATAGTCGAGCTTCGACTGAACAATGGCCTGGTAAAGGTGAAGCAGGACGGTACGATCCGCTCCCCATGACGTGCCACTGAGGACACGAAGAACGTTAAGGGATCGGGAACAACGGGCAGCCAGGTAGGACACGTGTGTGGACCAGCAAAGTTTCCGATCCAACATGAGTCCCAAGAATTTCGTAGTCTCCATGAAAGGGAGAGCAACAGGGCCGAGACGTAGAGAAAGTGAAAGAAATTCCTTGTATCTCCAAAAATTGATACACACAGTTTTCTCAGTGGAGAATCGGAAGCCGTTTGCGATGCTCCAGGAATATAGACGGTCAAGACAGCGTTGGAGAGAACGCTCCAAGAGACACGTCCGCTGGGCGCTAAAATAAATTGCGAAATCGTCAACAAAAAGAGATCCGGAGACGTCGGCTGAAAGGCAGTCCACGATCGGATTGATTGCAATGGCAAAAAGCGCCACACTCAAGACGGAGCCCTGTGGTACCCCATTCTCCTGGCAAAAGGTATCTGACAAAACAGAGCCCACCCGTACCCGGAACTTGCGATCCGCCAAAAACGCTTGAATGAAAAGAGGAAGGCGGCCCCGAAGGCCCCATGTGTGCAATGTGCGGAGAATGCCCGCTCTCCAACAGGTATCGTATGCCTTCTCCAAGTCGAAGAACACGGCTACTGTTTGACGCTTCTTTAGAAAGTTGTTCATAATGAGGGTCGACAACGTAACGAGGTGATCAGCAGCAGAGCGGTGTCGACGAAAACCGCATTGGATATTAGTCAGGAGGCGGCGACATTCAAGTAGCCAGACCAACCGAGCGTTAACCATGTGTTCCATCACCTTACAGACGCAGCTCGTCAGAGAAATGGGACGATAACAGGAAGGTAGGTGTTTGTCCTTCCCTGGTTTGGGGATGGGGACAACAATGGCTTCACGCCAACTTGTGGGAACATGACCTTCAGTCCATATGCGATTGTAGGTACTAAGAAGAAAGCACTTGCCCGCAGGAGAGAGGTTCTTCAGCATTTCAATGTGAATGGAATCGGGCCCGGGAGCAGAAGACCGGGACAGGGCGAGAGCACGATCTAGCTCCTGCATGGTGAAGGCGACGTTATAATTTTCACGATTAAAAGAGCGGAAAGAAGGTGGCCGTGCCTCCTCTACCTGTTTGCGAGGGAGAAAGGCAGGGTGGTAATGGGCAGAGCTCGAAACCTCCGCAAAGAAACGACCTAATGCGTTTGAAACATCAGCTGGGTCCACGAGGACCGCGTTCTCCACGGTCAGGCCAGGAATCGGGGAGTGGACCTTGATGCCGGACAAATGGCGTAGGCCACCCCAGACAACCGTGGAGGGAGTAAAACGGTTAAAAGAACTAGTAAAAACTGTCCAGCAAGCTTTCTTGCTGTCGTTTATGATACGACGGCACTGCGCTCTCATACGTTTGTAATTGATGCAATTCTCCAAAGTTGGGTGGCGGCGGAAGGTGCGTAAGGCACGGCGTCGGGCTCGAAGCGCGTCGCGGCAGGCTGCAGTCCACCAAGGGACCTGGACACGACGTGGAGAAGAGGATGTACGAGGTATGGAACGTTCAGCAGCAGTGAGAATAACCTCTGTGTGGTATTCGACCTGACTGTCACAGTTGGGAAAATGCTGATTGTGAAAAACAGCCATGGAAGAATCAAGCCCCCAGTCGGCTTTAGAAATGTTCCAACTGGTGGGACGTGGAGATGGGGAATGATGTAGGAAGTGGATGATACAAGGGAAATGGTCACTCGAGTACGTGTCAGAAAGTGCATACCACTCAAACCGACCGGAAAGCTGAGGAGTGCATATCGCAAGGTCTATGTGGGAATAAGTGTGTGTTGTGTCAGAAAGGAAGGTCGGTGCACCGGTGTTGAGGCAGACACGATCGAGGTGGTGGAGAAGGTCCACCAAAAGGGAGCCTCTCGGACAAGGTGCCGGAGAGCCCCATAGGGGGTGGTGGGCATTAAAGTCGCCAACCAACACGAAAGGTGAAGGGAGCTGGTCAACAAGGGTTAGCACATCTGCCCTAGTAAGGGCAGATGACGATGGCGAATATATATTACATAGGGAGAAGGTAAATGTGGATAAGGTGATGCGGACGGCAACTGCCTGTAGGTGAGTGTGCAAGGAAATGGAATGGGAATAGACGTCGTCTCTAAGGAGCATCAGAACCCCTCCATGGGCTGGGACACCTTCCACGGGTGGCAGGTCGAACCGCACAGAGGTGTAGTGTGGAAAGTCTGCACGATCACGTGGACGCAACTTAGTTTCATGGAGGCAGACTAGAAGCGGGCAGTGCAATCTAGTAGTTTTAACTCCTCCCGATTAGAACGAATGCCGCGAATGTTCCATTGAAGGAGCGCCATGATAAAAATGAGAGAAGAAATAAGGATAAAAACCAAGTAGCGAGCGGGGTCACCTCGACGGCCGCTGAGGACCGGATTTCGAGGGAGCACTGCTATCGCTGTCTGGGGGCAAAGGGTCATGTTCCATTGGTTCGGCCGACGCGCCTGCCACCTCCATGAGTTGATCAGGAGGGGCAGTTTCCACCGCCGGTAAAGGGCCGGGCGCCCGGCAAACGGAGCGTCCCGGTGAAACAGAAGACGGCCGAGGCCGGCAACTGTTGGACGGCGCGACAGATGGGTCACGCCTCGGCGGGGAAGGAGAGGAACTCTTTCTTGTCAGCTCTTCTGGAAGAGTGACGGCGGGAAGAGGCAGTTGACGGTTGGGAAGCCTGAGAACGCAGAAAATCCTCACGGACGGGTTCCTTTTTCAAAGTCCGGGCATCTTGTTTAGGTGCCCGCGGTTTACTACAGGTTGACGGAGACTGTACCTTAGAAGCAGCAGGAGGAAGCGGGGACGCGGAACAGGCAATCTTCGGGCTGGCGGATCGCACAACTGTGTCAGCGAAAGTGAAATCACAAGTCTGGGTACTGGAATCCTTAGTAGGTCGAGTTGAGGTGAGAACCTTACTGTATGTACCCGCTGGGAGGACAGTGGGCTTTCGACTCGCCAACAACTTTCGAGCGGCAGATGTCAATACCTTCTCCGTGACCCGAATTTGCTGAATGATTTTTTCATCCTTATATACAGGGCAGTCGCGAGAGGAAGCCGCATGGTCGCCGTTGCAGTTAAGGCAGTGAGGGGACGGAGGTGGGCAATCCCCCTCATGGGCGGCCCTACCACAAGTGACACATTTTGCTGCATGTGGGCAATGTTCACGGGTATGGTTGTACCTGTGGCATTGATAGCAGCGCGTTGGGTTTGGAATATAAGGGCGGACTGAGATAACTTCGTACCCTGCTTTGACCTTCGACGGGAGGTCAACTCTGTCGAATGTCAGAAACACAGTACGAGTCGGTGTCAGCTGGTTATCTACCGTTTTCATCACCCTGTGGACGGCTGTCACACCCTGATCGGACATATAGGACCGGATGTCGTCATCAGACAACCCGTCAAGGGATCTCGTAAAAACTACCCCACGTGACGAGTTGAGTGTGCGGTGCGCTTCTACCTTGACTGGAAACGTGTGTAATAACGTAGCCCGGATAAGTTTCTGGGCTTGGAAAGCACTGTTCACTTCCAGCAACAATGAGCCATTGCGCTGACGTGAACAGGTTTTAACAGGGGCAGCAATTGCATCAACACCTTTCTGTATAACGAAAGGATTGACAGAATTGAAATCTTTTCCGTCGATGCGCGACACAACAAGAAATTTCGGCAAATTAGGCAGAGTCTTCTTTTGCTGAGGCGAATCTATCTTACGTTTCTGGGTCAATGTTAGTGAAGAAGAGAAGGAAGTCATTGGGGAAGTCTCCCCCGTGATTACCGGCGTCTCCGATGGCGCGCTCCTTCCTAGTGGGGGCCCTCCATGAGGGCTTAACCGCCTTAGGTGATTGTTCACATCTCAGGTCACACCTCCCGAGAACTGACGGAGGGACCAATCGGCATGTTCGGAAGGTACCTGCTCGGGTAATCACCCCTCCCTGGTCCTGGCCTTTACCAGGGGGTACGTACGTGCCCTACTTGTCTACCCGGGGCGGGACATTACGCATTACCCCGTCACCTGCTACGCATGATAATGCGTGGGTCGGCCTTCAGACACGCACAGGGAGGAAAGAAGAAGAATAGAGGAAGTGAAGAGAAAGAAGGAGAGGTGTCTCAAACGCCGAGGCGGAGACTAATGAGGAGAAGAAGGCGAGGAGAGGACAAGGAGAGAGAGAGACAGAAACAAAGGGTAAGAAAGGAAGGAACCAAGGAATAAGAGAAACGACAACAAGAAAACACCTGAACTCGTGAAATACGCCCGTCTCCGGGCGAAGGCATAAACCGGGAGGTAAAGTGAAGCAGCCTGGGGCAGAAGAAAGGCTGCTCCGGCAAGGGGCCCCGTGCGCGCCACACACGTACCCACAAAAGAACTGTGGGCCCCCTGGGGGGAGCTTTGATGAAGTGAGAATAAACAGTTGTGTTGTTTTTGTGATTCATAATTCTGATTAATAAAGAACTTTATCTTTTAAAGTTGGGTATCATAATACCCACAACCTCAAAAAAGCGATAATAGTGAGAGATGCTGATCCAATGCATATGTTTGCACTCCAGAACACGAATAAATTCTCTAATATTGTCGTGTGAAACATTGAAAAACACAGAACGGAACTGTAGGAGTTTTACTATGTAAATAATTAATTCCGGTAAAAAGCAGTAATTTTGAAGATGTGCTACATAGCCTGGATGCGGCGTCCAAATGATATCTATCGAAGCGGTTCAGGTAATTTTGAAGATGTGTTATAGCCCAGCAGTGGCATCCTTGATTATAATGAATGAAATTACGTAAAAATTTCTACTTCCCATAAAATTACCAGTTTTGTCTGGCGCTTAAAATACAGTAGTAAAAATTTGGATAACCTTTATTTAGGCCAGTCGTCGTAGACAAAAAAGTGGCCTTAGGTCCAAAAAATATGCAGGAAGCTGAATTTTTGGTACGTTCTTAGGACATATTAGAGTAGTATTAAACCAATTTTGCAGCTTCGAAATCCTTTTGCGTAACTTTTAAGAGCCAAAAAACCTCGAAACGTTCGGACTTTTTTCTGGTTTTCGCTTATAACTCGTGAAGGGTGGTTTTTTGACGAAAAGTCATTCACACCTCTATTAATGAAGATGAAATATTCTAAAATTTGAGGCCAACCACAGCTCTGTAACTCCAATAGTTCCCGAGATATTGGACTTCAAATATTGACTTATTTCTCCAGAAAGTTCAAATTTTCGATTTTACTCACCTTTCGGCTAGAATATTGGCTCTAATGATCATCCCACGAGAAAAGTCATACAAAAAAGTTATAGAGTAGTTATTTAACTTTAATCTAAGTACTGAACGAAGTCCATAGGCCCAATAGATGTCTAGTTATCGTTGAAAAACGAAAACTTGGAAAAATTGGAGTAGTCAATAAACTGACTAAGATGAATTGCAGTCCTCTTATCCTGTGTATGTTAAAGAAAAAGGAAAAATTACTCATTGACGATGATTATTAACGCATCGTATATAAAAAGGATTTTTTAACACTGTTTTCCGCAAATATTGAACAGGGAAGTTCCTTGAGTCAGTTCCTGCCATTATGGCCCCGACGGCCCCCATCAATAACATGAGGTGGTGAAAACCTTTAAGTCTCACCTCTATGTTGACAAGCTGAGGATGCTGTTGGCTCTCCACAATGCCTAGGGCTTTCAAGTACAGTGGTTGATCGTAGGTCACAAAAACATGTTTCCTGACGGTAAATGCTTGTTCTTTAATTGGCTTCTAAAAGTGATGTTAAAACAGTGTCGTAGTCGGTTGGGGGAGCATGGATAAAAGGGAGATATACAATCTTTGAACGTTTGTAAGGAAGATCTTCTGTCACTTGCTCCATGAATCCATTCCATCCTGGGATGCCTGGCATGTTAGTTGCTTTTCCAAACAACTCGCCGGCCACGGTGGCCGAGGGGACTGAGGCGCTTCAGTCACGGTCTGCACGGCCACTACGGTCGGGGGTTCGAATCCCCCCTCCGGCATGGATATTTGTGCCGTCCTAGTTCGTAAGTAGTTCATAAGCAGTTTGTAAGTTTAGGGACTGATGACCCCGTAGTTAAGTCACATAAGCTTTACAAACAACATCCAAACAACTACAGCAGTTCTGGGGATTTTGGCAAAATGACTTCAGTGATTTTCACTTCGTTAATTGAAATTTTCTTTCTAATAGAAGAATGTTCAATGTGTGTGGCACTGTGTGAACCTGATAGACTCGGCACATACAGACTTCAAATGTGGTTTGTTTATGTCTGGGTGAACGGATGAGTGAGGGGTCATGATCACTGTACCACCCATTTCATGGAGCCTATTTTCTCCATCAATTGTGTTAACGTTCACATCTGCATTGTCGAAGACAAAATGCATAAAAGCTCCTTTGTCGACAGGTTGGGCCACTTTTCCACGGAGGATAGCAGAACTTTCAAAATGCATAGCCACCGTATATGTACAAGAAATTCCCATACAGTGGCAAAGTTCAACAAGGTGCTTTGATTCAAATTTTCTATACAAATAGGTTCCGAAGCTTATTTGAATTGAGGATAGGAATGATTTGGGCCTCGTTGCAGCCATGATTGCATGAGCAAATCCTATGCCCTTCTTTTTCCACTGTTCAAGAGAAGGATGCCTCTGCGTCTTTTAAAAAAGCATCTGACGGGGGATATTGAGTAGTGTCAAACGTTTAAGAACGAATGTCTTGCAGGATAATTTCTGCTGCAGCTTTGATAACTCTAAGCCGCTCTTCAGCAGGATCGCTAAGTCTTTGATTGTACCACTTTTCATAAAGAATGTTTTGTCCAATGTCTGTGAACATCAACACTGGCCTGTGATACGGACCAACCTGCGCAAAAATAATTTCTCCTCCATATCGCTTTTTTAGATGAGCTTGAACACTTGCAACTGCTGGTTTGTAATCACATGTGAAGGTCTCTGCAAGCAAGTCACTTATGGAAAATTGGTTTTCCTGTTTCTGCGGGGTATGTATATATACGCTCCATACCTTCGATAAGGAAGGGTGTTCAGGACAGCCTTGTTTACCTCCTGCACTAGTAGATCGCGACAAGGAGTGCAATTTTACATAGCAATGTTTGTGGTACTTACCTTCGGTAGCAACAAGTTCACTTATACATCAAAGACGCCGAAGAATATGTTCTCCCCACTCACTAGCTTGTCTAGCTTTTTCCACAATCGATTCTTTCACTTCCAGTGTTTTCCTTTGATGGAGCTCATCCTGTAGATATTTGTGCAATTTAATCTGCTTCTCGAATATAACTTGGAGAATTTTTCACCACAAAGGAAACAATAATATCCAATGATGTGACGCCTTGAATCCGACGCACTTTTCAGCCTTTTCCCACACGAAGACAATGGTTGAGCAGATGAAACATCTCCTTCTCGCTGGACAAATGCTAACACATTACTTTCCACAGTGCACCTCTTCCTGCATGTGTCATGGACGGTCACTTCGTTTAAACTGCACAAAAACCTCATGTTCCTTTCAAGCCCACATTTCTGACTCATTTTTATCAGTGTCTAAATTCCCCGTTTCTTCACTGTCACTGTTCCCTCTGCAAGCACTTACCGACGACCCCGAAACAAATGTGACGGGGGGTAGCGCCGACATATTGTAAAAGTACCTAAAACGACACCAAGAACAAGATTTAGACGATTTTTGTTTCAAATGTTCTTCACGAATCTGAATACAACTGTTTCTATGGGCAGACTGTGTGTAGTGGGGAAGGCCTCGGAGGCAAGAAGTTTGGGAGGGAGGATAGAACACCCGCTAAGTCTCGACTCTGAGTAAGGGGGACGGGAGGGGGATTGAGACCTTCACACAACAAAAGGCCTCACTACGAATGAAAGACCCAATCCCTTAATGGCTGACCAATACCCAAAAAACAGAGAGGCTTTCGTCTCTTTTTTCTTTTTCTTTTTTTTTTTTTCTTTTTTTTCCCTCCTTTTCTTTTTACAGCAATAATGACTTTCACAAATATATTTGTATGCACTAACACATAATTACACCAATTTATTTACAATACGTTAATAATCATCGTCAATGAGTAATTCTTCCTTTTTCTTTAACATACACAGGATAAGAGGACTGCAATTCGTCTGGGTCAATTTATTGAATACTCCGATTTTTTCAAGTATTCGTTTTTTAACAATAACTAGAAATCTATTGGGCCTATGGTCTTCGTTAAGTACTTAGATTAAAGTTAAATAACTGCTCTATAACTTTTTTTGTATGACATTCCCCGTGGGATGATCAATAGAGCCAATATTCTAGCCGAAAGATGACTAAAATCGAAAATTTGAACTTTCTGGAGAAATAAGTCAATTTTTGAAGTCCAATATCTCAGGAACTATTGGACTTACAGAGCTGCAATTGGGCTAAAATTTTAGAATATTTTATCTACATTAATAGAGGTGTGAGTGACGTTTCGTTAAAAAACCACCCTTCACGAGTTTTAAGCCAAAACCAGAAAAAAGTCCCAAAATTTCGAGGTTTTTTGGCTGTTAAAAGTCACGCAAAAGGATTTCGAAGCTGCAAACTTGATTTAATACTACTCTAATATGTCCTAACAACATACCAAAAATTCAGCTTCCTGCAATTTTTTTGGACCTAAACATACCTGACGACTGGCCTAATTGTATAATCAACTCCCTTGCGAGTATTTAGATGTCTATTATGTACATATATCACACAAACTACGAAAATTCAAAGCTAATTCAGTAAGCATATTTTACCATTTAAAACGTTATTTCCTGCATTTTACATTTTCCTGCATTTTACACCATTTTACTGAAGTCCCCTGAAAAGTGTAAAAACGAGGTTCTACTGTATTAATGAATGATTGTCTGTACGTTCTCTATATGTTCAAAGACCATTCATCCTATTGCAGTGATACTTTGGTGAACTGTTCACCAAACACCCACGAAGGTTCCTGACCCAAAAACAAAATAACACGACACATCGCTCAGGAGATAGACGTCATAAATAATGAGAGGCCACCGCATGAGAATACCCAGATGTGTGTGTCAATTTTTGGAAAATGGGAGTAGTTATGGACCTGAAACAAAGTTTAAATGTCATTTGGTCATATATGAAGCGTTTTGTAACTAACAACCCCCATCTCTCTCTCTCTCTCTCTCTCTCTCTCTCTCTCTCTCTCTCTCTCTCACACACACACACACACACACACAAAATTATGAAATGAAAGAAGTCTACTGCTCACAACAGTTCTGCTGTAGATGCCGTAAAACTATCACATCAGGCATGACCTTGTATTAGCATTAGAGATTTAATGTTAGTATTTATTTTTATCTGCTAGTCTTCCTTAAGTCTCTTGCATCCAAAATTATAAAATCTATTTTCTTAATCTCTATCTACATAAAAGCGAAAAGACACTCACACACTGACTAAAAATGGAATCTCAAAAACTACTTCACCTGTGAAGCTGAAATTTGGCAGGAATGTGCTTTATAGGAAGAAAGTATTTTGTGATAGGTGCATGGCAGAGCACAGTTCTACAGACTCACGAAATCTACAGTGTCATTCCGATCTTCACGCAATTTCGTATGCTTCACCTTCAAAACAAGAGGAAGGTCACTGTCTACCTCAAGTTTGTATGCCTTAAGTTTCATACGGTGCATGGGGGAGAGTACTTTGCAACATAAGAATGAATCCCTAAATACCTTGGTCGTGCCATAACTTGAAAACGGCTCGACCATTTTCAAAGATCCTTTTTTGATGTTACTGTTAGTCGCAGAACAAGGGTTATATGAAATAAAACTGGAATATTTGATAACAACAAAGTGCATTTTTCAATGTGACGCTGCGTTTCTATTGCATAGAAATCTATAATTTTGTTCCGATACTGATGATACATTTCTCTTATTTTTAAGGTAGTTTGTGCAAAGTAACTGTCTGTATAAAACTTTGTTTCGTGCATGGTGTAGGGTACTTAACGTACGAAATTTTACAAAATTCGTTATGCTCCTATCCTTGTGAATTTTTGGACAGATGACCTTTTAAACCAAGAGGAACATCACTGGGTACATAAATGTTTGTATGGTACATTACAGAGAGTACTTTGCAGAAAATATTGCCAAGAGAGGGGCAGGTGGAAACTGAGATGGGACAGAATGATGTGGATGCAGGGGGGGGGGGGGGGGGGCGATGTAGACTATGGGTCTGTAGGATAAATAAACACTCGGGCAACGCCGGGTTTAGAGCTAATATCTTTAATATATTTATCAATTGTAAGTCGGCAAGTGCCTCTGACACAGAAAAATATACTTTACACAATTCATCACCAAACATACATTTCCTCTTTAACAATTCTCCAATATCATTGTCTACCTAGTTTTTAATGAACCTTTTACGTAACTGCTTTATTTAATTGTTCTTTGTATTCAACCTATAACCTTTTAACAGACAGTTGGGAACTTGAATCACTTTCTACATACTGTTGTTGTGATCTACAGTCCAGAGACCGGTTTGAAGCAGCTCTCCACAATACCCTATCCTGAGGAAGCCTCTTCAACTCCACACAAGAACGACGACCTACGTCTGTCTGAATCTGTTACTGTATCCATCTCTTGGTCTTCCTCTGCGGTTTTTACCCCACACACTTCACTCCAACACGAAATTCACAATTTCTTTATGTCTAAGAATGTGCCCTACCAATCTATCCCTTCTTTAATCAGGGTATGCCAGAAATTTCTTTTCTCCCCAATTCTGTTCAGTACCTTATATTCAGCATTCTTCTGTAGCACAACATTTCAAAAGCCTCTAGCCTCTTCCTGTCCGCACTGTTTATCGTCCATGTTTCACTCCCATACGAGGCAACACTCCACAGAAATGCCTTCAGAAAGGACTTCCTTAGGCTTCAATCAATGTTCGATGGTAACAAATGTCTCTTTTTCAAGAACGCTTTTCTTCCCATTGCCATTCTACACTTTATATCCTCTGTACTGTGACCATCATTTGTTATTTTACTGCCCAGGTAAAAAAACTAGTCTACCTCCTTTATTGTTTCCTTTAGCTAATCTAATTCCTTCAGCATCACCTGATTTTCTTAGACTGCACTCAGTTACCCTTGTTAATGTTCGTCTTATATGTACCTTCCAGTACAATGTCCATTCCGTTTAACTGTTTTCCAGTTCCTTTGCTGTATCTGACAGAATTACTATGTCATTGGCAAAAAGCAATGTTTTTAATTCTTCACCCTGAACTGTAATGCCTTCTCCAAATGTCTCCTTTGTTTACTTTATAGCTTGCCCAATGTACAAATTGAATAACATTGGAGAGAGGCTACAACCCTGTCTTACTCCCTTCCCAACCACTGTATCCCTTTCGTGCCCTCTAACTCTGACAACCACTTCTGGTTTTTGCACAAGTTGTAAATAACCTTACGCTCCCTGTATTTTACTCCTGCTTGCTTCATAACTTGAAAGAGTTTATTCAAATCAACTTTGTCAAAAGCCTTCTAGAAATCTGCAAAAGCTAGATATGTAGATTTGCCTTTCATTGAAAATGATGTCTGAAGAAACATAACAGGCAGAATGGGGGGAGGGGGGGGGGGTTACACTTTGAGGAGGAAGGGAGTACTGCCATCAGATTTCTCTACCTAGTCCATGTAGTACTGCCACTTTGCTTTTGCTGGTCATTTGAAATAAATACACACAATGTAATACAGTTTTCGTTTTGATTCTTAGTAACTGCAAGAACATTACATGTGGTTCAAAGATTTTATGACAAGCAGTAAATTGCTTATCCATCGGATTACATGTTACAGGTTTCTATCTTGGCCAGTTGAAGTCAGCTGTCATCAGTTTACAACGGAATATTATGAAATATTTTTACTTCTGACAGTGCCTAATGGCACCGAAGTTTTTAAGGTAGGTATAAATTATTTTTGTAACACAAATATGATAGCTAAATTCCTAACAGGAAAATTAAATATAAAAAAATAGACAAAGATTACTCACCAGGCGAAGGAGCACAGGTGTGACAGCATCACAAATAAATAAATAAATAAATACACACACACACACACACACACACACACAATCGCAAGATTTCGCAATCCAGTTGCTTCTTCAGGCAGAAGGGAAGGCGAGGGAAAAGGAAATGATGAGGGTTTTAAGGAATGGGGTAAGGAGCCATTCCAATCCCGGGAGAGGAAAGACTTACCTTGAGGGAAAAAATGGAGGGTAAACAAATGCACACATACCCACACATTCACACAGACACAAGTACACCTAGGCAGACATACTGTAGAAAGCAAAGAAGAAGTTACACAGAGATACCACATGAGGCAGAGGCTCTGTCCAGAGAACCGATGCAAAGATGTTAAGATGGTAGGTGGGAATTCGAATATAACGGAGGTTGAGACCAGGTGGGCAACGGGAAGAGAGAATATGCTGAAGGGCTAGTTCCCATCTCCGGAGTTCTGAAAGTTTGGTGTCGGTGGGAAGTATCCAGATAACCCGGACGGTGTAGCACTGCGCCAAGATGTGCTGGCCGTGCACCAAGGCATGTTTAGCCACAGGGTGATCCTCATTACCAACAAACACTGTCTGCCTGTGACCGTTCATGCGAGTAGACAGTTTGTTGCTGGTCATTCCCACATAGAACGCTTCACAGTGCAGGCATGTCAGTTGGTAAATCACATGGGTGCTGTCGCAAGTGGCTCTGCTCTTGATCGTGTACACCTTCCGGGTTACTGGACTGGCGTAAGTGGTGGTGGAAGGGTGCATAGGGCATGTTTTACAACGGGGGCGGTTGCATGGGTAGGAGCCAGAGGGTAGGGAAGGTGGTTTGGGGATTTCATAGGGGTGGACTAGGAGGTTACGGAGGTTAGGTGGGCGGCGGAAAGACACTCTCGGTGGAGTGGGAAGGATGTCATTAAGGATGGATCTCATTTCGGGGCAGATTTTAGGAAGTCGTATCCTTGCTGGAGAGCCACATTCAGAGTCCGCTCCAGTCCTGGAAAGTATCCGGTGACAAGAGGGGCACTTCTTGGATTCTTCTGTTGAAGGTTCTGAATTTGGGGGGATGAGGAAGTGGCTCTGGCAATTTGTTTCTCTACCAGATTAGGAGGATAGCCGCGGGATGCGAAAGCTGTTATTAGGTTATTGGTGTACTGGCTCAGAGCTTCAGGACTGGAGCAGACCCGTTTGCCACGAAGACATAAGCTGTAAGGAAGGGAACGTTTGATATGGAATGGATGGCAGCTGTCATAGTGGAGGCACTGTTGTTTGTTGGTTGGTTTGATGTGGAGGGATGTGTGAAGTTGGCCGTTGGACAGATGGAGGTCGACAGGAGAGTGGCATGGGATTTGGAATAGGACCAGGTGAATTTGATGGGACCAAAGGAGTTGAGGTGGAAGAGGAAATTCTGGAGTTGTTCTTCACTGTGAGTCCAGATCATGAAGATGTCATCAATTAATCTGTACCACACTTTGGGTTGACAGGCTTGGGTATCCAGGAAGACTTCCTCTAAGCGTCCCATAAATAAGTTTGCGTACGAGGGGGCCATCCTGGTTCCCATGGCTGTTCCCTTTAGTTGTTGGTATGTCTGGCCCTCAAAGGTGAAGAAGTTGTGGGTTAGGATGAAGCTGGCTAGGGTATTAAGGGAAGAGGTTTTAGGTAGGGAAGTGGCTGGTCGGCGTGAAAGGAAATACTCCATCGCAGCAAGGCCCTGGGTATGTGGGATATTTGTGTATAGGGAAAAGGCATCAATGGTTACAAGGATGGTTTCTGGAGGTAACAGGCTGGGTAAGGATGTCAGGCGATCGAGGAAGTGGTTGGTGTCTTTGATGAAGGATGGGAGACTCTCATGATGGGTTGAAGGTGTTGGTCTATGTAGGCAGAGATTCGTTCTGTAGGGGCTTGGTAACCGGCCACAATGGGGCAGCCGGGATGATTGGGTTTGTGAATCTTGGGAAGTAGGTAGAAGGTGGGAGTGCGGGGTGTCGGCGGGGTCATGAGGTTAATGGAGTTAGGTGAAAGTTTTGTAGGGGGCCCAAGGTTTTAAAGATTCCTTGAAGCTCTGCCTGGACATCGGGGATGGGATTGCCATGAAAGACTTTACATGTGGTACTGTCTGAAAGCTGACGCAGTCCCTCAGCTACATACTCCCGCCGATCAAGTACCACGGTCGTGGATCCTTTGTCGGCTGGGAGAATTATGATGGAATGGTCAGCCTTTAGATCACAGATAGCTCGGGATTCAGCTGCGGTAATTTTGGGAGTAGGATTAAGGTTTCACAGGAACGACTGGGAGGCAAGGTGGGAAGTAAGGAATTCCTGGAAGGTTTGAAGAGGGTGGTTTTGAGGAAGAGCAGGTGGATCTCCCTGTGATGGAGAACGGAACTGTTCTAGGCAGGGTTCAATTGGAATGTTGTCTTGGGGAGCTGGGTCATTAGTACGTTTATTTTGATATTTAGTACTTTCAATACTCCTGCTTCCGTCTGAAACACGCCGCTCATTCAATTTTCTCGTGTAAAATCGTAAACACTCTTTCCTAACAAGAGTTTCTATATTGTTTATAACCATTTTCGGCATTTCTTAGTTATCTTACAATGGCTTCCATCCCCGTTTTTTCACATTTCTGTTCATGTAATACTTTTCCGATCAATTTTAGCAACTTTCCGTTGGTTTTGATTCCACTTTTCCTTCGTCAGACTATTTCAGCCTCAAAATCGTAATCTGCTACCATATAACCAATTCTGTTTAGACGTTTTCCTTGCATTTTCACACGGTTTTCTCGTACTTTTTCCGATTTTCACCATCCTTAAACCCTTTTTTCATGCCATACCACTACCCAACCCGTTGTTGATAACTAAAGGTGACCACAGTATCAACAACAACTTTTAAAAACTTTTCCTATTTCCTTTCTTTTCTCATACCTGAATTACTGTCCACATTCATCTCCCTCCTGACATGTAAATATATTTTTATACATATTTTTATTTTTTATTTGTTCATCGCAGCCTATTAGATAGTCCATATTTCCCACTCCTCCTTCATCCATGTATTATGCATGCCTCACAAAATCCCTACAACAACCCCATCCAGTTTTATTTACATTCCCTCCGTAAACATGCTTTTTCCCTAGCCAGATTACGCTCCCACATTCTTTTTATGCAGGCTTGTCTGACATTTGGAATCACTCCCAAGGGCCTCACACTGAAAGTTCCCATCTCTGGCTGTAACCCATCCTTTCATCCCGCCCTATACCAATTCCAAACTGAACAATCCATAGCCCTCACCCGCCTAATCCTTAACCTACACATTAACTCCGCTAATGAACACACCTGTCAACTCCTATCCCTAATCAAAAACCTCAACCTTTCCTCTCCCACATCCACACCTACTGTTCAGAACATCCTCTTTCAGGCCAACCGCAAATTAGAACAACATGCCACCCACCACCTCAAACTATCCAATCTCCTGGTCATCCAGCTCCGGAAAGGCAATACTCTCTCCCTCAACAACCTCTCCAATAAACCTCAACCTCCTCTTATTGCACACAAACCCAGTCTCTCCCATCTACTCAATCTCCCACTCCCAACTCCTCTCCCCCCTAAACCTCAACACTCCAATCTACACAATCCGGAAGCACAAAACTCTAATTCAGTAGTCAACCTCACCTCCAAACCTCTCTCCCAATCTGAAACCTCTGTCCTATCCAAAGGCCTCACCTTTAGTCCTACTCCCAAATTCAACCACACAGCTCTCGTCAGAGATCTACTTTCCTATACTCGTAGTCTTTGCTGGAGATACCACTTTGCCTCGAAGAAAAATAATCCTACTCCCAATGACCCAGCTCCCCAAGACATCATTCCAATTGAACCCTGCCTAGAACAGTTCTGTCCTCCATCACAGCGAGACCCACCTGCTCTTCCTCAAAACCACCCTCTTCAAACCTTCCAGGAATTCCTTACTTCCCCCCTTGCCTCCCAGTCATTCCTGAGAAACCTTAATCCTACTCCCAATATTACCGCAGCTGAATCCCAAGCTATCTGTGATCTAAAGGCTGACCATTCCATCATCATTCTCCCAGCCGACAAAGAATCCACGACCGTGGTACTTGATCGGCGGGAGTATGTAGCTGAGGGACTGCGTCAGCTTTCAGACAGTACCACATGTAAAGTCTTTCATGGCAATCCCATCCCCGATGTCCAGGCAGAGCTTCAAGGAATCTTTAAAACCTTAGGCCCCCTACAAAACTTTCACCTAACTCCATTAACCTCATGACCCCGCCGACACCCCGCACTCCCACCTTCTACCTACTTCCCAAGATTCACAAACCCAATCATCCCGGCTGCCCCATTGTCACCGGTTACCAAGCCCCTACAGAACGAATCTCTGCCTACATAGACCAACACCTTCAACCCATCATGTGCAGTCTCCCATCCTTCATCAAAGACACCGACCACTTCTTCGATCGACTGAAATCCTTGCCTAGCGGGTTATCTCCAGAAACCATCCTTGTAACCATTGATGCCACTTCTTGTACACAAATATCCCACATGCCCAGGGCCTCACTGTGATGGAGTATTTCCTTTCACGCTGACCACCCCCACTTCCCTACCTAAAACCTCTTTCCTTAATACCCTAGCCAGCTTCATCCTAACCCACAACTTCTTCACTTTTGAGGGCCAGACGTACCAACAACTAAAGGGAATAGCCATGGGAACCAGGATGGCCCCCTCGTACGCAAACTTATTTATGGGACGCTTAGAGGAAGTCTTCCTGGATACCCAAGCCTGTCAACCCAAAGTGTGGTACAGATTAATTGATGACATCTTCATGATCTGGACTCACAGTGAAGAACAACTCCAGAATTTCCTCTTCCACCTCAACTCCTTTGGTCCCATCAAATTCACCTGGTCCTATTCCAAATCCCATGCCACTCTCCTGTCGACCTCCATCTGTACAACGGCCAACTTCACACATCCCTCCACATCAAACCAACCAACAAACAACAGTGCCTCCACTATGACAGCTGCCATCCATTCCATATCAAACGTTCCCTTCCTTACAGCTTATGTCTTCGTGGTAAATGAGTCTGCTCCAGTCCTGAAGCTCTGAACCAGTACTCCAATAACCTAATAACAGCTTTCACATCACATCCCATGGCTATCCTAATCTGGTAGAGAAACAAATTGCCAGAGCCACTTCCTCATCCCCCCAAATTCAGAACCTTCAACAGAAGAATCCAAGAAGTGCCCCTCTTGTCACCGGATACTTTCCAGGACTGGAGCGGACTCTGAATGTGCCTCTCCAGCAAGGATACGACTTCCTTAAATCCTGCCCCGAAATGAGCTCTGTCCTTCATGACATCCATCCTACTCCACCGAGTGTCTTTCCGCCGCCCATCTAACCTCCGTAACCTCCTAGTCCACCCCTATGAAATCCCCAAACCACCTTCCCTACCTTCTGGCTCCTACCCTTGTAACCGCCCCCGTTGTAAAACCTGCCCTATGCACCTTTCCACCACCATTTACTCCAGTCCCGTAACCCAGAATGTGTACACGATCAAAGGCAGAGCCACTTGAGATAGTACCCACGTGATCTACCAGTTGACATGCATGCACTGTGAAGCGTTCTATGTGGGAATGACCAGCAACAAACTGTCCATTCGCATGAATGGACACAGGCAGACAGTGTTTGTTGGTAACTAGGATCACCCTGTGGCTAAACACACATTGGTGCACAGCCAGCACATCTTGGCACAGTGCTACACTGTCCGGGTTATCTGGATACTTCCCACCGACACCAATCCTTCAGAACTCCGGAGATGGGAACTAGCCCTTCAGCATATTCTCTCTTCCTGTTGCTCACCTGGTCTCAACCTCCGCTAAATTCGAATTCCCACCCACCATCTTAACATCTTTGCATCGGTTCTCTGGACAGAGCCTCTGCCTCAAGTGGTATCTCTGTCTAACTTCTTAACTTCTTTGCTTTCTACAGTATGTCTGCCTAGGTGCACTTGTGTCTGTGTGAATGTGTGGGTATGTGTGCATTTGTTTACTCTCCATATTTTCCCCCAAAGTAAGTCTTTCGTAAGATTGGAAAGGCTCCTTACCCCCTTCCTTAAAACCCTCATTTCCTTTTCCCTCTCCTTCCCTTCTGCCTGAAGAAGCAACTGGGTTGCGAAAGCTTGCGATTGTGTGTGTGTGTGTGTGTGTGTGTGTGTGTGTGTGTGTGTGTGTGTGTGTGTGTGCATTTATTTGTGATGCTGTCACACCTGTGCTCCTTCGCCTGGTGATGAGTAATCTCCGTCTATTTTTTTATATTTTATTTTTCCTGCTAGGAATTTTTCATCTCAATATTCGTATACACACACACACACACACACACACACACACACACACACACACACACACACACACACACAAACGCTAGCTTTCGCAGCCTAGCTGCTTCATCAGGCAGAAGGGAAGGAGAGGGAAAAGGAAATAATGAGGATTTTAAGAAAGGGGTTAAGGAGCCATTCCAATCCCGGAAGAGGAAAGACTCACCTTGGGGGAAGAAAAGGAAGGTGAACAAATACACACACCCACACATTTACACAGACACAAACACACCTAGCTAGCCTTCTGCCTGAAGAAGCAACTGTGTGTGTGTGTGTGTGTGTGTGTGTGTGTGTGTGTGTGTTTTTATGCTACTGTCACACCTGTTCTGCTTCGCCTGGTAAGTAATCTCCATCTATTTATTATTTATGTGTCAGTGTGTCTTTGTGTAGTTTATATTAGACTGATTTGGTTTCCCTTTTTTTTTACAGAACTTGATACTCAGATAACACACCCTGAAACATGATAAACCATCAGGCATTTTCTAGTTTGTGTATCACAGTCATAGCACTCATTCAAGAGTTAGGTATAGAATGGCATTGCAAGGGGGGTAGTGAACTTTTCTTCCAATGTTCTTCTCAGTATCACCTTCACTTAGTAGTTTTGAACAGGGAACACATCCAAATTCGATTAATGATGGAAATTCTCCACAGAGATGATAATTAGTTTTCAAAAGAGAGAGATTGGCTGGCCAGTACTTACCTTTGTGTTGTACCACCAATAGTCACACAACTATCGGCAGTACAGCACAAAAGTAAGTATTGCCTAACTATTCTATGTCTTTTGAAAAATAATTGAACATGTTAAAAAAATTTACCAAATGACAGTTCATTGTAAACCGTAAATAAATTGTCTCCATAACAGCAAAAGGAAATACTTACTTTGTTGAGCCACCACCAACTGACTTTCAACCCCTAGCCAAAAGCGAGGAACTCCCCCAACAAATTTTTTGCGGATTGGGTCCGGGACAGCTGAAAATGTAAAAAATTACATGATACTAACATCTACATAGCCGTAGTCATATTAACATCTAAATAGTCAAATGTGAAGAACACAGGGTTTCTACAATGGACAAATAAGGACATCATTATGAGATCCACATTTCAATTAGCAGCTGAAATATACATGCAATCTAAATTCAGAATTTTTTGGATGTGATGTTATTTTAATCGTGAATTCTATAATGTTAACAAGAGAAAGAACTGTCAAATATCAAAATGTACATAACAGATACCAAAAAACTCTTAGCTGACTGTTCACTGTGAAGGAACAACCTCCATTCAAAAGATACAGATAGCAGCAAAGAATACACACAAAATTATAAACCCTTTTCCAAACTCGCCTTATTCTCAGAACCTGAAGTTGCTGTTAATTCTACCACTATTGTAAAAGTCTGCAGAGATGCCATATGACCACATCCTATGGCTACCAAAAAAGACTTCTTGCAAGACCTTCGAAGCACCAAAGTTTTGTAAGGTAAATCCAAGCTCAAATACGTTGATTAAAACATGCCACAACAACAGAACAGGGTTCATTCTGAGGTATTTGTGGCTCTATATCATGCTGTTTGTGGGCCAAGACAGAACTCGTCCATTCAATCTGCCACCCTGTGTTATGTAATACATTTTCGCTGTATCTCTCCTCCATATGGAGGATCTGCAGTGCAGAGCCTCTGTCGATCCCCACGTAGCCTTGCCTCCCTCTAAATCCTCGCCTCTGCAGGTGCTGTCTGTCTGCTATATTGATTGTAATTCTGTGATATTCATTCACAGTCTTATTTGCTTTATAAGGCGGCAGAATATTCCTCCTCCTAACCGGACTGGGGTCTGGATTTGGTGGTGGTGTAAGGATGTTGTGGGTGTCGGGCAGGCAGTGGAACACCACTTTAGCAGTGCAGGAGAAGAAATCTGGCAGGGTGTCACTCATTTCTCTGTGTGACGATAAAAAAAAAAAAAAAACAACCATACCCTTAGCAGAGAATGGAGTTTAGTTGTTCCAGTCCAGGGTAGTATTGGGTAACAAGAGGAGCACTCTTCTGTAGTTTGTTATTGGTGGTGGAGGGAGTATTTTCGGTGTGAAGGTATATGCAATGGAAAATCTGTTTGTGAACTGAGTCTGGACGGTAGCAACTGTCTGTGAAGGCCTTTGCGAGTCCATCATATTAAGGAAGTTCCAGCACTGCAAATTTGCTGTCTACAGGTGGCTAGACTGTGAGAGTGAGACTGACAGTTGCCATCCCTTCCACAACAAACAAAATGTATGTTCAGCGGTCGGTAAGTTTAGGTGGCCTTGCCACTCTTTAAAATTACCTTCACCAATGTCTTCAGAAAGTACACCCAATACCTCATTCCCCGTAATGATCACTATCTTAGCAAATGACTATTTTTCCTTTTAAGGGAAAGGGTACAATAAGATCTGTGGCGCAGCCATGCTCACCTGAATGGTGCCCCCCTCTTGAGTTATCTTAAGACATGTTACATAAAAAGTGTAAACTGATAAAGCCGTGACTCAATAGGAGACAAGTTTTTCTCACTTGTCTTTACCAAGGGTTAGAAAGATTAATTATTGCATATGTAGGTAGCCAGTGATGTGTTGTGGAAGTTGCTGCTTTTATTGTTTATTCTGAAGAAAGACAACATTATCACAAATACAAGAATGGTGAAGTACCGTCAAACGGGGTGATTTGGGACACTGACGTAATTCGGATGCTATGGTTTGACCTCAATTTCCTGCTACATAGCAACAAATTCCACTCCCATGAACAAACAGACATTGCCGAGGTGGGGTGGCTTGCGTGCCTCAACGATACAGATAGCCGTACCGTAGGTGCAACCACAGCGGAGGGGTATCTGTGGAGAGGCCAGACAAACGTGTGGTTCCTGAAGAGGGGCAGCAGCCTTTTTAGTAGTTACAGGGGCAACAGTCTGGATGATTGACTGAGCTGGCCTTGTAACATCAGCTAATGTGGCTTTGCCACACAGCTACTGCGAACGGCTGAAAGCAAGGGGAAACTACAGCCGTTACCTTTCCCGAGGACATGCAGCTCTACTGTATGAACATATGATGATGGCATCCTCTCGGGTAAAATATTCCGGAGGTAAAATAGTCCCCCATTCGGATCTCCGGGCGGGGACTACTCAGGAGGATGTGATCATCAGGAAAGACAATACTGGCATTCTACGGATCGGAGCGTGGAATGTTAGATCCCTTAATCAGGTAGAAAAATTAGAAAATTTAAAAAGGGAAATGGATAGGTTGAAGTTAGATATAGTGGGGATTAGTGAAGTTCGGTGGCAGGATGAACAGGATTTCTGGTCAGGTGAGTACAGGATTAGAAATACAAAATCAATTGGGGGTATCACAGGAGTAGGATTGATAATGAATAAGAAAATAGGAATGCGGGTAAACTACTATGAGCAGCACAGTGATCGCATTATCATTGTCAAGATAGATACGAAGCCAACACCGACAACAGTAGTACAGGTTTATATGCCAACTAGCTCTGCCGATGATGAGGAGATCGAAGAAATATATGAGGAGCTAAAGGAAATTATTCAGACAATTAAGGGAGAGGAAAACTTAATTGTTATGGGAGACTGGAATTCGGTAGTAGGACAAGGAAGCGAAGGGAAGATAGTAGGTGAATATGGTCTGGGCAAAAGAAATGAAAGAGGAAGCCGCCTGGTAGAATTTTGCACAGAACATAATTTAGTTATAACAAACACCTGGTTCAAGAATCACAAAAGAAGGTTGTATACGTGGAAGAGACCAGGAGACACCGGGAGATACCAGATAGATTTTATAATGGTAAGACATAGATTTCGGAATCAGGTTCTACAGTGTAAGACATACCCAGGGGCAGATATAGACTCTGACCATAACTTGTTGGTTATGAACTGTAGGCTGAAACTAAAGAAACTACAGAAAGGTAGGAAAATAAGGAGATGGGACCTGGATAAATTGAAGGAACCTGAGGTTCTTAAGAATTTCAGAGTGAGCTTTAGGCAACAATTGACAGAAACAGGGGAAAATAAAACAGTAGAGGAGGAATGGGTAAAATTGAGAGATGAAATAGTGAAGGTAGCAGAGGACAAAATAGGTAGGAAGGCAAGACCTACAAAAAATCCTTGGATATCACAGGAGATACTAAATTTAATCGATGAAAGGAGAAAATATAAAAATGCAGTAAATGAAACAGGCAAAATGGAGTACAGACGACTAGGAAATGAGATTGACAGGAAATGCAAAATGGCTAAGCAGGAGTGGCTAGAAGGCAAATGCAAGGATGTAGAAGAATGTATAAATAGGGGAAAAATAGATACAGCCTACAGGAAAATAAAAGAAACATTTGGAGATAAGAAAAACAGCTCTATGAATATTAAGGACACTGATGGAAAACCTGTTCTCAGCAAGGAAGGGAAAGCTGAAAGGTGGAAAGAGTATATGGAGGGGCTCTACAAAGGAAATGAACTTCAAGACAATATTGTAGGAAGGGAAGAGGGTGTAGATGAAGATGAAATAGGAGATACTGTACTGAGAGAAGAATTTGACAGAGCCCTGAAAGATCTAAGTCGAAACAAGGCCCCTGGAGTAGATGATATTCCCTCAGAGCTACTGAAGTCTCTGGGAGAACCAGCCATGACAAAATTGTTTCACCTAGTGTGTAAGATGTATGAGACAGGTGAAGTACCCTCAGACTTTAAGAAAAATGTAATAATCCCCATTCCTAAGAAAGCAGGTGCCGACAGGTGTGAAAACTACAGAACCATCAGTTTAATAAGTCATGGCTGCAAAATATTAACGCGAATTATATACAGAAGGATGGAAAAGCTGGTAGAAGCCGACCTCGGGGAAGATCAGTTTGGGTTCAGGAGAAGTGTAGGAACACGGGAGGCAATACTCACTTTACGGCTTATCCTAGAAGATAGATTAAGAAAAGGCAAACCTACATTTCTAGCTTTTGTAGATTTGGAGAAGGCTTTTGACAATGTTGATTGGAATAAACTCTTTCAAGTTCTGAAGCAAGCAGGAGTAAAATATAAGGAAAGGAGAGTTATTTACAACTTGTACAAAAGCCAGACTGCAGTTATTAGACTCGAAGGGCATGAAAGGGAAGCATCAGTTGGGAAGGGAGTAAGACAGGGTTGTAGCCTTTCTCCAATGTTGTTCAATTTGTATATTGAGCAAGCTATAAAGGAAAGCAAGGAGAAATTTGGTGAAGGAAGTAAAGTTCAGGGGGAAGAATTAAAAACATTGCGTTTTGCCGATGACATAGTAATTCTGTCAGATACAGCAAAGGACCTGGAAGAGCAATTGAACGGAATGGACAGTGTGCTGAGAGGTGCATATAAGATGAACATTAACAAGAGCAAAACTAGGGTAATGGAGTGCAGTGTAAGAAAATCAGGTGATGCTCAAGGAATTAGTTTGGGAAACTTAGCAATAAAAGAGGTAGATGAGTTTTGTTACTTGGGCAGTAAAATAACAAATGATGGTCACAGTACAGAGGATATAAAATGCAGAATGGCAATGGGTAGAAAAGCGTTCTTGAAAAAGAGAAATTTGTTAACATCGAATATTGATTTAAACCTAAGGAAGTCCTTTCTGAAGGCATTTGTATGGAGTATTGCCTTGTATGGGAGTGAGACATGGACGATAAACAGTGCGGACAGGAAGAGGATTGAGGCTTTTGAAATATGGTGCTACAGAAGAATGCTGAAGATTAGGTGGGTGGATCGCGTAACTAATGAGGAGATACTGAACAGAATTGGGGAGAAAAGAAATTTCTGGCATACCTTGACTAAAAGAAGGGATAGATTGGTAGGACACATTCTTAGACATCAAGGAATGGTGAATTTAGCATTGGAGGGAAGTGTGTGGGGTAAAAATCGCAGAGGAAGACCAAGAGATGGATACAGTAAGCAGATCCAGACAGATGTAGGTTGCTGTTCTTATGTGGAGATGAAGAGGCTTGCTCAGGATAGGGTATTGTGGAGAGCTGCATCAAACCGGTCTCCGGACTGAAGACAACAACAACAGCAACAAATTAGCCCTATTTCCATCTCCGTGCCCATCTTATTTTATGCACAAAACTGTAATTCCCGCATTCTGCACTCTTCCGTTTGGATCGATTGTTTACCGATGCAATAATGACTAACAGTCTCATTGTCTAAAGTTCTCGATGCATTTCGTGGTGTCTTACAAAAGCCAGCCTGCCATCAGTGAGATGAGAGAGTCGATTTTAATTACAGTACTGAACTACAACAAAGAAAAAATTATACCAAAATTTTCAGTGGGCATCACAATAGCAACTTTCATGGAGTATATAGTTAAAAATCAACAAAATGCTTCGGTGAAGAGATTTTTCAACACAGAATCAGACAAACGAGATCTGTTTTGATAAGTATCCCTGGGGGGGAGGGGGAGTTCATTCCAAAAATTGCTAAAATAAATATGACCTTTCTACTAGCTGCAATTTCGTAGACGCGCCTTACGATAACATCACGTCTCTTTGACGCAAGGAATTGAGTCGCATGGTTGAACAACACTTCGGGATAAATACAGAAATATGTAACGGAATGTGTAACCTATAATTATAAAACTTTTTATAACCACCCAGAAATATATTTGAAAATGTTTTTGTACACAAAAATGAAGTGATCCGATCATTTTGATCATCGTAATTTTAAAACAACTGGCATTTTGTTACTTTTAAATATTAAACTTTGAGGTTTTTTTCTTAATAAAACCAAAGGGATTGCTTATTTACACTTATTAAGTACATTTTGAACTGGTCGTGTAATCTGAGCAATAGGCTGTACACACGAACGATCGTTTAACTCTTTAAAGCCGCAAGATCTCACGGGTTAAAAAACCCGGTTTTTGGCTGAAATTCTATGTTCCCCCCCCCCTTTTTTTCCCTAATTCAAGGCTCTTCCTTTTTCCTTTATTACCGAAACATTTGAGTACACAAGCTTTCAATGCTCCATGACTGAACAATCTATCAATGAAAAAATTGCTCAAAAATAATGTGTGGAAGCCTTTGAAAAGATTAAGAAACATCTTTTTAACATCTCTGAACATTTAACGGGCAGATTCCTTGATTTGACCAAAGCATTTGACACAGTAGACCATGCAATTTTACTAAATAAATTGGATGCTTTAGGAATAAGAGGGGAAGCAAACATGTGGTTTCACTCATACCTGCGAAATAGAATGAAACAGGTGGAAATCACTCAAACTAACTCCAGTCATACTTCTAAACAACATAGGAGTTCCCTAAGGAAGTGTGCTGGGCCCAGACCTTTTTCTAATATACATTAACGACTTTCCACAAAGAGTCAAGCATGGTGAATCAGTACTGTTCGCTGATGACAGTAACATCTTAATCTAACATCTAACAAACTGACCCTAAATATGAAGAAAACCAATAGTATTAGTTTCCACATAAATAGAAAACCAAGTAATAACAATCTAAAAGTGAAATACGAGACCATTGAAAATGTATCAACTACTACATTTTTAGGCATGTATGTTGACTCGCAACTGAAGTGGTCTGAGCACACAGTAGTACTGAGGAAGAGAATAGCTTCAGCATGTTATGCACTTTGAGTAATATACTCAGTACGCAGTAGCTCGTGCACAAGAACTGCTTACTTTGCATCTGTACACACGATAATTAGCTATGGCATAATCTTTTGGGGGTTCAAATGAGCAGAATAAATATTCAAATATTTGTAAATCTATCAGACCAAACTGCGTGGTCATCAGTCCGTAGCTTACAAACAACTTAAATGGAGGTAAACTAACCTAAGGACAACACACACCCCCATGCCCCAGGGAGGACTCGAACCTCCACAGTGAGCAACCATGCGCTCCGCAGCGAGACGCTTTAGACCGCTCGGCTCTCCACCGTGGCTGAGCAGAATAGACAGGCTATTTTTAAACTGCAAAAAAGGGGCTGTAAGACTAATAACCAATAGCAGCAAAAGATTTCATTGCTCAGAGTTATTCAAATATTTGTGTATACTCACTGTTCCATGCAAATACATCTTGCAGACAGTAATGTATATAAAAAACATATTGATCAGTTCCCAACAAACAGCTCTATATATGAACATAGAACCAGATTCAGGTATCACATCTGTCTAGGAGAATCAAAAATCCCACAATTTCCTGTTATTTAATGGAATAAAATTACACAGTAATCTTCCACAAGGGATCAGGTGGGTTTGACGGAGGACATCTAAAGTGTCCAAAGAAGGGCAGCTCGTTTCGTATTCTGGTCCGGATTGTATACCCATTAGATTTCTATCTGATTATGCTGAAGCGATAGCTCCTTACTTAACAGTCATATACAACCGCTCTCTCATAGAAGGATCTGTACCAAAAGATTGAAAAGTTGCACAGGTCACACCTATATTCAAGAAAGGCAGTAGGAGTAACCCACTAAACTACAGGCCTATTTCATTGACGTCAATTTGCAGCAGGGTTTTGGAACATATCCTGTATTCAAATATTATGAATTATCTCGAACAGAACGATCTATTGACCCAAGGTCAAAACGGATTTAGAAAATATCGTTCATGCGAAACACAACTAGCTCTATATTCACACGAAGTGATGGGTGCTATCGTCAAGGGTTCGCAAATCGATTCCGTATTTCTTTATTTCCAGAAAGCTTTTGACACCATACCTCACAAATGGCTTTTAATCAAATTGCGTGGTTATGGTATATCGCACCAAATTTGCGATTGGATAGGGGATTTCCTGTCAGAGAGGACACAGTTCGTAGTAATCGATGGCAAGGCATCGACTGAAACAGGTGATATCGGGCGTTCCACAGGGTAGTGTTATTGGTACTCTGCTATTCCTTATTTACATAAACGATTTAGGGGAAAATCTAAGTAGCTCTCTTAGGTTGTTTGCAGATGACACCATCATTTACAGTCTAGTAAAATCATCTGAAGATCAAAATCAACTGCAGAACGATCTGAATAAGATATCAGTATGGTGTAAAAATCGGCAATTGACTCTAAATAATGAGAAGTGTGAAGTCGTCCACATGAGTACGAGAAGAAATCCGTTAAACTTTGTTTACAACATAAATCAATCAAATGTGAAGGCCGTAAACTCCACGAAATACCTAGGAATTACTATTATTTCAGACTTAAACTGGAAAGAACACGTAGATAATATCGTGGGAAAGGCGAACCAGAGACTGCGTTTTATTGGCAGAATCCTTAAAAGATGCAACAGAACTACTAAAGAAACTGCATACACTGCGCTAGTCCGTCCATTTTTGGAGTATTGCAGCCCAGTGTGGGATCCTTATCAGGTGGGTTTGACGGAGGACATCGAAAGTGTCCAAAGAAGGGCAGCTCGTTTCGTATTGTCACGATACAGGGGAGACAGCGTTACGGAAATGATACAGGATCTGGGATGGGAATCATTACAACAACGGCACTTATCGCTGAGGCGTGGGTTACTTGCGAAACTCCAATCGCCAACATTCTCCTCCGAATGCGAAAATATATTGTTGACTCCCACTTACATAGGTAGAAATGATCATCAGAATAAAATAAGAGAAATCAGAGCTCGAACAGAGAGATTCAGGTGTTCTTTCTTCCCACGCGCTATTCGAGAATGGAATGGGAGATAAATAGTATAATTGTGGTTCGATGAACCCTCTGCCAGGCACTTAAATGTGATTTGCTGAGTATCCCATGTAGATGTAGATGTAGAATTTAGAACATCAATAAAAACTACCTACTAGAAAAGTGCTCTTATACTGACGATGACTTCATGAAGTGATATGTAAAATATGTATATATAAAAATGATGAACTTTGTTATAAGAGGTAAAGTAACATCTCTAGTTCTATACTGAAATGTTATAAACAATCATTTAAACTAACAAAGTAGAATAATATTTTTTCTCATTTTGTATATAACAGCACATTCATGAATTTAAGTAACTGCATTAAATATTTATGAACTTGTGTAACCACATATAATATGTATGAAATTGTCTAACTGCTTTGAATGCATATGAATTTGTGTAACTGCATTGAATATTTATTTAACTACAATTATTATTTATGAATTCTTGTATATCTACAATGTCAATCTATGTTGACAAGATCCATACAATTTTGATTGTCTATGGATGGATAGATAAAAAAAGTAAAATTTTGTATAGACCTGACCTATCATTGCCATTTCGTCTTACCACTGATAGTAGTGACTGGTTTAGGTGCTCACTTATTCCAAGTGGAGGGAATTGGAGACCAACTAGAACAGAACTATAGCATTTGCCAGTAGAAGATTGCAGAAACACTAGAAGTCTTATACCATCATTGAAAAGAAATTTTAGCTGTATTTTGGACTTTCTCTAAATTTAAGAACTATCTTCTGGGCTACCAAACTATTGTCTAAACAGGTCACAATGCTTTGACTTATATCCAAGAATGCAAGCTGTATCACAACTGCATTACCAGATGGGCACTATTTCTGCAGCAGTTTGATTATTCAATGAAGTATGTACAGGTCAAGGACAATCTAGTGGCCAATTCTCTCTCTCGTCTACCAGTGGGGGTACGATATTTTCATGATCTGGACATAGGGCCAGGGCACCCTATCCTCTTTCTTCCGAACCTTAATTCCTTCTCCCCATCCACTTCACCTGGTCTTCCACAACCTATGCCCCATTCCTGGACGTCAACCTCCGCCTTACTGATGGTTCCATCCTCACTTCTGTCCATATTAAACCTACCAACCACCAACAGTACCTACACTTTGACAGTTGCCATCCCTTCCACATTAAAAAATGCCTCCCTTACAGCCTGCCCACCCGTGGACGGCATATCTGCAGTGACAAGAATTCCCTTTCTGAATATGCTGAGGGTCTCACAAAGGCCTTCACAGACAAACTACCCCACAGACTTTGTCCGAAAACAGATCTCCCATGCCATATCCTCACACATCCCAAATCATCCTCCTACCACCAATAACCATCCACAAAAGAGCGCTCCCCTTGCCACCCAGTACTACCTTGGACTAACAACTAAATTGCATACTTCGCCTAGGTTTTGATTTTCTATCCTTGTGCCCAGAAATGAGAGACATCTTGCCCAAGATACTTCCCATCCCTTCTAAAGTGGTGGTCCATCGCCCTCCCAACCTCCACAACATCCTTGTTCATCCTTATGCCACACCAAAACCCAGCTCTCTGCCACAGGGATCATATCCCTGTGGAAGACCCCACTGCAAGACCTGTCCAATCCACCCACCAAGCACTTCCTATTCCAGTCCTGACACAGGACTATCCTACCCTATCCGAGGCCGGGCCACCTGTGAAAGCAGCCATGTAATTTACCAACTGTGCTGCAATCACTGCACAGCTTTCTATATTGGTATGACCACCAACGAGACATCCATTAAGATGAATGGCCATCGCCAAACTGTGGCCAAAAACAAGGTCGACCACCCTGTGGGAAAGCCTGCAGCAGAGTACATGCTCTGGATCCTCCCATCCACCACCAGCTGTTCTGAACTGCACAGATGGTAGTTATCTCTACAATGCATTCTCCGATCCCAAAATCATCCCGGCCTCAACCTACGATAACTTCGCTTTTTCTCGCCTCACTCGTCTCCTCACGCCATTCCTAAGTTGCATCTCGTTATTCCCATCTAACCCTCTCAACCACTGTGACTTAACCTTCCTATCCCCTCTCCCCTCCCCTACCCTACCCTTCACGATGTACTCGCCGCAAAGTGTGATTCGAAGGGCGGCAGCCGGAGGTGATGGTTTTATGACTGTTGTGTGCCTGTGTGATTGCATGAGTATTCTATTTTCTGAAGGAGGCCTTTTTGTATGTGCCTGTCACAGCTCGTCACCACGTCTTTGCGGTGAGTTGTAAACTGTCCTTACTATATTATTAATGTCAACCAGGACTTTCCAGTATTAGAATTTAGAGTAATGTACTTTAAAGAAGAGAAGGAAGAGTCAGATCAGAAACATTTGTGATCAAATCCAAAGATATCAAAACCATAATTCCAACTGAAGAGTAAAGAGCTTACTTGGTAAGAGATGATGACAAAGTGGGACAGTATTTTAAGACCTACAAGGAAATGATGTTTAGAAGGACGAGTGTAGATAGTGATAAGTGGAAGCTATGTTGGCCTGAAGACGGTGTATATCTATTGATTAAATATGTACATTAAAGTTTTGGTCATTTTGGAACTCAGAAATGCCTACAGAGGATACAAGAAAATCTACACTTCTATAATATAGCAAGGAGAGTGAAGAAACTTGGCACGTGTGATAAATGCCAGAAGGTTAAAGCGTCAAATCAAAATTGCAGAGGATTCATGCAGAGCATTTTGCCACAAGAAATGCTAGAATTAATCACTGATGATTTCTATGGATACCTTCCAAAACCTAGAGGTGGATACAGTCATATCTTTGTTGTTGTACATCTGTTCCCAAAATTTGTAATTTTATACCCGGTCAAGAAAGCCACCTGCAAGACTATTATAAACAAGTTTAGGAATGCCTGCTTTCCAACTGTTGGCAAACCAAAAGGTATTTTCTCAGACAATGGAACTAACTTTACATCCAAGCATTGGAAATTATTTATAGAAGATGAAAATATTAAGCACATCCTTATTTCAGGCTATCATACATCCACTAACCCAGCAGAAAGGTACATGAGCTGAACTTGGAAAGTATTTAGGACTTACTGTAACAAGAACCATGCACCTTGGATATAATATGTATCAGGGTTTGAAAAAATTTTGAACAGCCTGCAACATTCCTCCACAAAATTTTGTCCATATGAAATCATGCATCTCAAGTCATCATCGAATCTCATCAGTGAATTAGTAGACTTCCCACCTTGTAAAGAACTGAGTAAACAGGAGAAAGAAGACATTGTTCGGCGGAATATGGAAGACCAGTCAGACATTCGGAGAAGAAGACATGACAAGGATCTGAAGACGACGAAATTAAGCATTAGTGACATGTTTCTCCTCCGTTCTCAGGACCAATCTAAGGCTATCAGCAATGAGCTTAAATGATTTGATACTTATATTGGCCCATTCAAGATAGTAGGAATTCCTCATGCAAATGCGTATCAGTTGGAATACCCTACGTCTGGAAGATCATTCAGTCTGAGAAATATCCCTGAACTTTAATTGTACAAGCAATAAAGTGAAGCAAAAGATAATGTACATATGACAGTTTTGTAAGTATGATGTATCATTTGATCAAAAAGTCAGTATAAATTTGAAAACTTAATAAATCATGGAATAATGTAGATGGAGAGGTAAAAATTGACACACATGCATGGAATGACATGGGGGTTTTATTAGAACAAGGGGAAAAAAGAAAAAAGTTATAAAAATGTCCAACAGATGGCGCTGGACAGCAAAACGTCAGTGACTGCGCATGAAAATCATATATAAAAGGAGCTGTAATGAGAGAGATAGTCAGATGCACCAGCAGTCTCAGCATGTTGATGTTACGTGAAAAGGCACTTTTAGTGAAGCTGTATTATCAGAATGTGGAATGTGCTAGTTCAGCGTTATGATCCAATCACCATAGGAAGGGGATTAGAAAAGGAAAAGGTCCGTTGACAAATGCAGTTGTGGTGAGAATGACTTCAAAGTTTCAAGCCACGGGTTGTTTAGATCCTGTAGTGGCAGACAGAGCACAAGGCGTAATGCTGCTGAGACACTTCAGGAAGAAATGGAGACTTTAGCAGGTTCGTCTATGCATGGGGAAGTCAGCACTCATGCAGTCGCAAGTCGCACCGGCATTCCATACACTACTGTTTGGGTGGCACTTAGGCTTACCCTCCGATGCTATCCTTGCAAAATCCATTGGTATCATGAACTGTTACCTGGCAATTTAGTGAAGCGGAGGGCATTTGAGGTGTGGGTGTTTGAAAAGATGGCGGAAGGTGACGATTGGTTGAGTAACGTGTTGCGTACCGACTAAGCTCATGTCAAACTGTGGGTCTGTCAATGCCCCAAACTGCAACAACTAACGCTTTTTTTAAGTTGTTGGTATTATGGTGATGCCAAACTGAATAATACCAAACTTTAACAGATAACATTCTTTATTAATCGGATAAATGCAACTCAATATTCTCACGTCAACAAAATAACTGGTTCTGTTTATCTCAGTACACACGAGCAGCACTGACAAAGAAGCTGGCGGAAAGAGGACGACCACCACCACCACCACCACTACCACCACCATAAGGTTTGTGGTGTCTTAGTCAACTAGATGCATACTACCAACAACAAAATGCGAAATATACATTTGAATGGATGCGAGTGCCAAGAAACGTAACTGCGTACAATTTATAAACATTATACTTTAAGGTGAAAGTCATGCCAGCATCAATTTATGTTGACTACATAATTTTTTCCTCAAGAACATGCTTTCAAAAAAGTGTAAAATGTGGGAAAAGTGTACATACGTTAAAGCAAAAATTGGGGTGAAATTTTAATTAATTTTTATTTTATTTTATTTTATTTATTTATTTTTTTCTTCGGTTTTAGGGCGCACAACTGTTAAGGTCATTAGCACACAGACAAGAACAGAGATTCTCTAAATCTCAAAATATTGGTAACTGCCTGTTAGAACATCAAGAAAAGGATAAAAACGAAAGATAAAAAACAATTAAAAGAGTTAAATAGCCTTTGATAAATTGGCCAAGTTGATAAAACACAAAACTCTAGTCGCTGCTCGTGTGTCATCAGCTAAAATTTCCTCCAGAGTAGACGGCAAATGAAGGGCTACACGGAGATGATTAAAATTAACACAAATCAGTAAAACACGTCGCACCGTCAGCAATTCAATGCAGGAGCACAGCGCTGCAGGATCGGCGGTTAGCAAATGATGATGGCTGAAACGGCAGTGACAGATCTGCAACCGGGCCAGGATTACCACCTCTCGCCGAGAGGGGCGTGAGGTGGTCCTCCAAGCGGTCGGGATCGGTTTTACAGTTCTCAATTTATTGTCGTGCAGTGAGAACCACGCACTGTGCCAGGACGAAACGATACTCCGGCGAAGAGCCTGTTGAACATCGTCCGATGGGACGCAAAAGGTAGCCATGCGAGGCATAAGAGCTGCTGCCTTGGCTGCTATGTCCGCAGTCTCATTCCCGGGCACACCCACATGGCCAGGGACCCACAGGAAAGAAACGTGACAGCTGTCATCTGCTAGCAACTGGAAGGAGTGTTGGATCCGATACACGAGAAGATGGTTTGAGAAAGGGTCCTTAAGACTCTGCAGGGCACTAAGGGAGTCCGAACATATAGCATAGAAAGGTAGCAGTGGCGCCAGGTATACAAAACGGCCTGGTGAAGGGCAAAAAGCTCAGCCATGAAATTCGAGCACCGGTCAGGGAGCTTGTATTGGAATGGTTGTCCCCGACGACGAAGGCAGATCCGACACCATCTGTGCTCTTGGAACCATCAATGTAAATAAATATGGCATTATCGAACCACGAACGGAGTTCAACAAGCCTCGAGCGGAATACCAAATCCGGAGTGCTCTCCTTGGGGAGCGAACTAAGTTCAAGGTGAGTGTGAACCTGGGCCTGATGCCACGGTGGCAATGGGCTTTCGCTCATCCGAAAGGTGGAAGGAAGGGTAAAATCGAGCTGCCGTAGCAAGCGGCGAAACCAAACTCAACGTGGAACCAAGGCTATCGCAGACAACTGATATTGGCGATGAAGTGAGTCGTCAAAAAATAATCGGTACGATGGATGGTTGGGCATCGACCTCAGGCGGCAGGCGTACAGACACAAGAGTATGTCACGGCGAGAGGTCAACGGTAATACAGCAGCCTCGGCATACAGACTTTCAACAGGGCTAGTATAAAATGCACCGGTCGCAAGACATAAACCCCGATGATGGATAGAGTTGAGACGGCGGACAATCGACGGCCGTGCAGAAGAGTATACAAGGCTGCCGTAGTCAAGCTTTCACAACGGCCTGGTAAAGTTGAAGCAGGACAGTACGATCCGCTCCCCATGACGTGCCACTGAGGACACGAAGAACATTAAGGGATCGGGCACAACGGGCAGCCAGGTACGACACGTGTGTGGACAGCAAAGTTTACGAGTCCCAAGAATTTCTCCATGAAAGGGAGAGCAACAGGGCCGAGATGTAGAGAAGGTGGAAGAAATTCCTTGTATCTCCAGAAGTTTACACATACCGTTTTCTCAGTGGAGAATCTGAAGCTGTTTGCGATGCTCCAGGAATATAGACGGTCAAGACAGCATTGAAGACAGTGTTGAAGACAATGCTCCAAGAGACATGTCCGCTGGGCGCTGCACTAAAATGCAAAATCGTCAACAAAAAGAGATCCGGAGACGTCGGCTAAAAGGATATCTACGATCGGATTGATTGCAATGGCAAAGAGCGCCACACTCAAGACGGAGCCCTGTGGTAACCCATTTTCCTGGCAAAAGGTATCTGACAAAACAGAGCCCACCCATACCCGGAACTTGCGATCCGCCAAAAACGCTTGAATGAAAAGAGGAAGGCGGCCCCGAAGGCCCCACGTGTGCAATGTGCGGAAAATGCCCGCTCTCCAACAGGTATCGTATGCCTTCTCCAAGTTGAAGAACACTGCTACTGTTTGACGCTTCCATAGAAAGTTATTCATAACGAAGGTCGACAAGGTGATCAGCAGCAGAGCTGTGTCTACGAAAACCACATTAAACATTAATCAGGAGGCATCGAGATTCGAGGACCAAGACGAACCGAGCGTTAACCATGCGTTCCATCACCTTACAGACGCAGCTCGTCAGAGAAATGGGGCGATAACTGGAAGGTAGGTGTTTGTCCTTCCCTGGTTTGGGGATGGGGACAACAATGGCTTCACGCCAACTTGTGGGAACATGACCTTCAGTCCATATGCGATTGTAGGTACTAAGAAGAAAGCACTTGCCCGCAGGAGAGAGGTTCTTCAGCATCTCAATATGAATGGAATCGGGCCTGGGAGCAGAAGATCGGGACAGGGTGAGAGCACGGTCTAGCTCCTGCATGGTGAAACAGGCATTACAATTTTCACGATTAAAAGAGTGAAAAGAAGGCGGTTGTGCCTCTTCTACCTGTTTGCGAGGGAGAAAGGCAGGGTGGTAATGGGCAGAGCTCGAAACCTCCGCAAAGAAACGGCCCAATGCGTTGGAAACATCAGCGGGGTCCACGAGGACTGCGTTCTCCACGGTCAGGCCAGGAATCGGGGAGTGGACCTTGATGCCGAATAAACGGCGTAGGCCACCCCAAACAACCGTGGAGGGAGTAAAAGAACTAGTAAAAGAAGTCCAGCAAGCTTTCTTGCTGTCGTTTATGACACGACGACATTGCGCTCTCATACGTTTATAATTGATGCAATTCTCCAAAGTTGGGTGGCGGCAGAAGGTGCGTAAAGCACGGCGCCGGGATCTAAGCGCGTTGCGGCAAGCTGCAGTCCACCAAGGGACCTGGACACGACGTGGAGAAGAGGATGTATGAGGTATGGAACGTTCAGCAGCGGTGAGAATAACCTCTATGAGGTAGTTGACCTTACTGTCATAGTTGGGAAAATTCTGATCGTGAAAAACAGCCATGGAAGAATAAAGCCCCCAGTCGGCTTTAGAAATGTTCCAAACCGACCGGCAAGCTGAGGAGTGCATATTGCGAGGTCTATATGGGAAAAAGTGTGTGTTGTGTCTGAAAGGAAGGTCAGTGCACCGGTGTTGAGTCAGACAAGATCGAGGTGTTGGAGAAGGTCCACCAAAAGGGAGCCTCTCGGACAAGGTGCCGGAGAGCACCATAGGGGGTGGTGGGCATTAAAGTCGCCTACCAACACGAAAGGTGAAGGGAGCTGGTCAACAAGGTGTAGCACATCTGCCCTAGTAAGGGCAGATGACGATGGCGAATAGATATTACAGAGGGAAAAGGTAAATGTGGATAAAGTGATGCGGACGGCAACTGCCTGTAGCTGAGTATGCAATGAAAGGGGATGGAAATAGACGTCTCGAAGGAGCATCAGAACCCCTCCATGGGCTGGGATACATTCCACAGGTGGCAGGTCGAACCGCACAGAGGTGTAGTGTGGAAAGTCTGCACGATCACTTGGACGCAACTTAGTTTCTTGGAGACAGACGATAAGCGGGCAGTGCAACCGAAGGAGTAGTTTTAACTCCTCCCGATTGGAACGAATGCCACGAATATTCCATTGAAGGAGCGCCATGATAAAAAATGAGGTAAGAAATAAGGATAAAAACCAACTAGCAAGAGGGGTCACCCTGACCTCCGCTGAGGACCAGATTTCGAGGGAGCACTGCTATCGCTGTCCAGGGGCAAAGGGTCATGTTCCATTGGTTCGACCGAAACGCCTGCCACCTCCCCGAGTTGATCAGGAGGGGCAGTTTCCACCGCCGGTAAAGGGCCAGGCGCCTGGCAGACGGAGCGTCCCAATGAAACAGAAGACGGCCGAGGCCGGCAACTGTTGGGCGGCGTGACAGATGGGTCACGCCTCGGTGGGGAAGGAGAGGTACTCTTTTTCTTGTCAGCTCTTCTGGAAGAGTGATGGCGGGAAGAGGCAGTTGACGGTTGGGAAGCCTGAGAATGCAGAAAATCCTCATGGCCGGTTTCCTTTTTCAAGGTCTGGGCATCTTGTTTAGGTGCCCGCGGTTTACAAGAGGTTGACGAAGACTGTACCTTAGAAGCAGCAGGATGAAGCGGGGACGTGGAACGGGCTATCTCCGGGCTGGCGGATCGCACAACTGTGTCAGCGAAAGTGAAATCACAAGTCTGGGTATTGAAATCCTCAGTAGGTCGAGTTGAGGTGAGGACCTTACTGTATGTACCCGCTTGGAGGGCAGTGGGCTTTCGACTCGCCAACAACTTTCGAGCGGCAGTTGTTAATACCTTCTCCATAACCCGAATTTGCTGAATGATTTTTTCATCCTTATATACAGGGCAGTCGCGAGAGGAAGCCGCATGGTCGCCGTTGCAGTTAAGGCAGTGAGGGGACGGAGGTGGGCAATCCCCCTCATGGGCGTCCCTACCACAAGTGACACATATTGCTGCATTTGGGCAAGATTCACGGGTATGGTTGTACCTGTGGCATTGGAAACAGCGCGTTGGGTTTGGAATGTAAGGGCGGACTGAGATAACTTCGTACCCTGCTTTGACCTTCGACGGAAGTTCAACTCTGTCGAATGTCAAAAACACAGTACGAGTCGGTGTCAACTGGTTATCTACCTTTTTCATAACCCTGTGGACGGCTGTCACACCCTGATAGGACATATAAGACTGGATGTCGTCATCAGACAACCCGTCAAGGGATCTCGTAAAAACTAGCCCCCGTGACTGGAAACGTGTGTAATAACGTAGTTCGGATAAGTTTCTGGGCTTGGAAAGCACTGTCCATTTCCAACAACAATGTGCCATTGCGCTGACGAGAACAGGTTTTAACAGGGCCAGCAATTGCATCAACACCTTTCTGTATAACGAAAGGATTGACAGAATTGAAATCTTTTCCGTCTGTGCGAGACACAACAAGAAATTTCGGTAAATTAGGCAGAGTCTTCTTTTGCTGAGGCGAATCTATCTTACGTTTCTTGGTCAACGTCAGTGAAGAAGAGAAGGAAGTCATAGCGAAAGTGTCCCCCGTGATTACCGGCGTCTCCGATGGCGCGCTCCTTCCTAGTTGGGGCCCTCTCCGAGGGCTTACCCGCCTTAGGCGATTGTTCACACCTAAGGTCACACCTCCTGAGAACTGATGGAGGGACCAATCGGCACGTTCAGAAGGTACCAGCTCGGGTAATCACCCCTCCCTGGGCCTGGCCTTTACCAGGGGGTACGTACGTGCCCTACTTGTCTACCCGGGGCGAGGAATTACGCGTTACCCCATCACCTGCTACGCATGATAATGTGTGGGTCGGCCTTCAGACAAGCACAGGGAGGAAAGAAGAAGGATAGAGAAAGTGAAGAGGAAGGAAACAAGTGTCTCAAACGCCGAGGCGGAGACTAATGAGGAGAAGGCTAGGAGAGTACAAGGAGAGAAAGACAGAAGCAAAGGGTAAGAAAGATAGGAACCAAGGAATAAGAAAAATGACAACAAGAAAACACCTGAACTCGCGAAATACGCCCATCTCTGGGCGAAGGCACAAACCGGGAAGAAAGAGAGAAGAGGGAAGCGGCCTGGGACGAAAGAAAGGTCGGGGCCCCGTGCGCGCCACACACATACCCACAAAAGAGCTGTGGGCCCCCTGGGGGGATTGGGGGGGCATAGGAAATTTGAAGGAACTGACAAAAATGTTATAAATGGCAGTAAAACATAAAATCTGGGGATGTAGAAATGGGGTTTTACTGCATATAGTATGATAAATTAATTCTTAGAATTTGATAATCCATCCAGAAAATTAAAATCACTTTAAGTGCCTTCCAAGTATCAATTACATTTGTCAAGTTATTCCATTCTATATTCTATGCAAAATCAGTTAAAAATAAATATATAAATAAATAATACTGTTGCTAATGTACATACTTGCCTACAAGGTCTAGTTGTAATAATAAAATTAAAGTAAAATGTATGGACCAAGACCAGACAGAACTGTCACAAGGTTCCTAGCAGCCAATCCAGCCGCAGGATCGAAGCCATCTAAAGTAGGTCCAATATACTATGTGCATCCATCAGTCGTCGAATAAATTTTACGACTAGCTGATTGGGCGGAAGAAGAGGGAAAGGATGGGGGTTTTAAGGGAGTGGGTAAGCAGTCATTCCAATCCTGGGAGAGGAAAGACTTACCTTGGGGGGGAAAAGGACAGGTCAACCCCCCCCCCCCCCCCCCCACACACACACACACACACACACACACACACACACACACCAAGGCATACATATGCAAAATTCCCTCTCCTTCCCTGCTCTTTCTGAAGAAGCAACCTAAGACTGCAAAAGCTCAGCTTTTTTTGTTTGCATGTGTGTATTTTTATTTATGTTTGTGTCTACATACCAGTGCTCTTTCACCTGGTTGTTGCCGTCGTCGTCGTGTTGAGTTCTGTTTGCAATGTTGGTGTTTCCGAAATATTGCATTTGTTTTTCAAGAAGATTGTAATTAGGGTGTTATGGTGATTAAAGACTAAGAAAATGAATTGCTGGAGTTCAATCTTTATTTGAAAAATACACACCAGGATACTATATTCCGTGAGGAGAAACCTCAAGTATAAAAGATAAGTATGATGTGTGACCTGAAACTTAAATCATTGCTTAGAATTCATTGCTTTTTTAAAAACAGTGTAACAAAAAAAAACTGAAAAGACTGCATTTAAATAAATTTAAATAAATGCACTGAATCAACATATCACAAAACTGCCTAAATGTACTAGATAAAGGTAAATATGCAGCAGTTTTATTTCTTTACTGAACTAAAGCTTTTTTTGCGGTGTTACTGTACTATTAAAAATGCTATATGAACTCAGAATAGGGGATTGTGAAAATGTGGTTCTAATCTTATTTGGTTCTAATCTTATTTGGTTCTAATCTTATTTGGTTCTAATCTTATTTGGAAAATAGGACATAGGTAACTGAAATCACACATTTCAAATTGCTCCCATTACATTTTATAATATACTTAAGACCCAAATTGCACGTATATTGACAGGCCATAATCTACTGCCCTTTGCACAGTAATCTTTCTAGTTTACATTAATGACTTTCTACAGAGAATCAAGCCTGGGCATTTGCTGATAACTCAAATGTTATGATCTCTGATGAATCACCTGAAGTAATAAAGGAAAGGTGTCTTTATGTGGGCATACAACAGTAAATTCACATTTAATTTTTAAGAAACAAATACGTGAGTTTTTGTGTAAGCAAAATACCACACTGCAACAACTTTTATGAATCTAAAAACTGTGGGTAGAACATAAAATTTCTTGGTATGCACTTTGATAGTCAGAAGAAATTGTAAAAATAATTAGTAACAGAATCTTTACAACAAGCTATTCCCTTACAATTCTAATTGCAGTATGTGATATTTCAGGTGTCATGTTTGTATGTTTTTCTTATATCCACTCTGTTATTAGTTACAGAATAATATTTTGAGGAGTGAATAAAAGATTCATACTATTTTCAAATTAGAGAAATAGCAGTCACATAACAACAAAGAGGGGCTGTAGGGCTCTCTGACTGTATTATCTTCAAATGCTGAAAGTACAAATTCTCCTGAGACAATATAATTTTCCATGTATTATCATGAAGATTAAAAAAATATTGACTACTTAAGAATTCTTTAGTACTTGGTTATGAAAGTAGATAATAATAATAATAATAATAATAATAATAATAATAATAATAATAATAATAATAAAATAATATAGGGAACAACTCACTGTAAAGACAAACGCTGAGCTGCCGACAGACACCGCAACATAAATTGTTACATGGATTAATAAAGAAATCAATCAAACATACACATTCTCAGAAATTACTTGTTCACATTACAGTCAATATTTGACATTAGTAGACTCCTCTTGCTCATGAATGCCTTTCTACTAGTGCCAGATTACTTTTTATGACCTTTCTTTGTCATGAGTCACGTTATACTTAGCAGAATGCCTTAACATCATTTACCTGATGATCACCAGTTTTTATGTTAATTTTCACACTATTTTCACTGCTACTACTTCTCATTGCTTTTGTCTTTTGTTTTTCTCAATTCATATTCTGTACTTAGTAGACTATTCATTTCATACCTATACACTTTCACTGATGATAGCAATGTCATGAGTGAATCTTTAAACGGATACCCTTCCACCCTATACTTCAATTCCACTCTTTAATCCTATCTCATCTTGCTCCACTTCGTCTTCCATTTCTAGAATACTGCCTTCAACAGGGTGGCCACCAAATCTTCATTTTCAAATTCAAGGTTTTTTCCAGGTATTCCAGGTTAAAAATAATTATTTTCCAGGTTTTCACGGAACTTAATTTTGCTCTAAGGGGTTAGCAAACAACTATACCGTAAGGAAACTAGTTACATATTTTTAAAACACGTCATCCAAGTTGAACAATGTCACGTTGTAATATACACCAAGCAGTGGCAAATCCAGGATTTGTGTTGGGGATGGGGGGGGGGGGGCAGAGCTCATAAAAATTGTGGCATTGTACCTCAAACTGATCTAAAAAGAACCAGCTCATATTGTGAGGTTTTCCTCGTGGTTTTAGGGGATCTGCAGCCCCATAGACCCCACACCCCACATTCGACACTGACACAATGTATAGTGCATGGTGCACATTTTAAGTTCACAAACCAGAATAACTAGGAAAAAAAAAAAAAGTATACAGTTAACAACAGTTTTCACCATTATGAACAGCCGGCAGAGGCTTAGGAAATGCTACTAAACTTGAATTGTCTGCACCATTTGGGAGCGGCACGGGTGGCTAGTTTAAAATTTCCAATGGAAACTCCCATTGTTAATTGCAGATTTAGATTCTACAGACCAAATCATGTGTAGTTAAGTTGAATTTTTTTTTCTTTCAATTGGCAACATGTTGCACTGTAATGTCAAGAATTATTTGCCATACTGCTGAAGAAATGTACCACCCAGGAAAGAAAAAGGTTAATCATATTGATGATGCTTCAGAACCCAACCAAATGATACCAGATGTACATTTTTTCCCGGCTAGTTCAATTAAATGTTTTGTCGGCAATTCATAACTGGTATTCAGACAAGGGCAATCTGAATTAAGGTATCACTTTGGAAGAACACCCTGTCCACTGCACGGAAAGGAAAGGATCTCTTTGGGGATCATTTGGTAGCGTTTTGAAGTATCATGAATATGGTTTTCATTTATTTTATTCCCCGTTTAGAACATTTCAGCGGCTAGCCGTCGCTCTCGCTAGGTTAGGAACGGCAGCGCAGCCAACCATGAGTCGAGTTATGCCAGCCAGTAAGATTGCATGTTTCATGACGAGTATATTTGGCATCAATTTCAAAATTTGTTCGACGATTTCGGTGCGGCGTTTGTGTGATTGTAATTTATTTATTTTATGATCTGTACGAAACAGTGATCATCTTAAGTGAAAGTTACGTATAGGTTAAACGAGAAGTTTTTATCTTTAGCATGCGAGAGCGCGTAGTGCCCAAATCTCCGGTTCAGAAACAATCCATCGATTTACAGTTCAGTCCAATCTATCTCGATTGCAAGCATTCTTGGAAATTACCGCAATTACTTCTATAGACCGGACAAGGGTTCATATAAGAACCTGTCAACCACAGAGCAGGTATAGTATATTTTATTTATTTTATGATATGTTCGAAACAGTGATCAAGTGGCATCCATACTGATAGCAACTGTAACTTGTTGATCATCAAAAACTTTTGCATACACCGCTTCGATTTGTTTACATTGGACAACTGTAACGCTGTTTCTTATTGGCCACGGCATTGTGACCTCCTGATTGGCTGCTCTGCCGTTCCTAACCAAGCGAGCGCGACAGCTTGCCGCTGCCACATAAATTGCACTTTTACACATGAATTGGGCCTTGGAATCCGAATCTGCAATAAAAAATCGGGTTCCCATTTAAAATTTTACACTTAACACTCCCCACCCCCCACAAACGGTGGAAACAGTCCAGGTTGAGTATTATCTCTTAAGCCTATGCCATCCGCACATGCTACTGATTTTCCGAGTTATTCCGGTTTGTCAACTTAAAATTTGCACCCTGTATAATGGACCAAATTGAGTTCAAGTAGTTGGAGGATAATTACATTCGTTTATGCAACCATAGCCCGTTCATTTATACTAGACTTCCTGATACATTAAAACACAGTCTCACATCATGAATTAGTGATCGAGAACTCAATACATATATTTTGCTTTACTTTACCTTCAGGATATGAAAAACATTTTCACCTCTCAAGTTTTCATTTAGATTGTTCCCAATGATGGTTTTCAGTTTCCAGAGCCCATGCAGTCATATAAGTTTTGCCCTGGAAAACTCTAGCTAAAAGATCAATGAATGTTAGTGACCCAGCATGTGTAATAATGCACAATATTGTGGGCAAGTTCTTGAACTTCGAGGATATGAAATCGAGAATGCAAAAACATATCTGGAGCAACAGCTGTGTGGTATTTGCATTCTAGTGTCATCTGGTAAAATAACACTCAACAGTAGATTTTAATGAAAACATTTTGTTTTATTGAATTTGTTTCATTTTTTAAATTCTTGCAGTACTAAACAGACAGTGAAATATATATTGTGGAAAGAAACAGACTTCCGTTTGTTAATGGAAAGTTTATTTTTCTTCCTTCTTGCGTGGCTGTTCAAAGCACTCTTCCCCATTGAAGAAATATTTATCTTTGCGTTGCACGAAGAGCATAATGCATTCGTTTTTGATTTGGGATCACATGTAACCCACGGATATACTGTCTCGTATGAGCTCTGATATCGAGTGATACTGTTTTGACATGACGGACAAACACTTCACTCTAACACAGGTTGAATTACTTCATCTGTGCGGGCACAGATAAGGTCGATTCACAGTTGGATTCGTAAGTAATGATTGGATCAATGTATATTTGAGAGAATTTTTGATTGTTTTTAGTTTTTGGATGGAAATTTGGGATGACTACAGATGGTAGTATGCAGGATATGTTACCTTTATCGTAACTGATAACATTTTCAAACTGTTGACTACTAATTTAGACATTGGACAATTACTTAGTAATAAAGTTTTTAAATTATTTTGTTCCCTTTACCTTGATACAATTATTTGAAAGTAATAGTTGTCTTTATTCCAACTTAGACATCAAGCAACGATATATATTTTGACAATGCATTGCAGCCTAATACTTTTTGTTTCCTCAAGGTAACGGTAAAAAATCTAGTCACAATTATTGGATGCCCTGCAATGTTATTTTCAATCTTTGAACAAATGGTTGTGGCTAGACGGACAGATGAAGATGAGGCGATGGGAAGGTTTAAGACGTAATTCCACGCACAGGTGACAGGACAAAAAGAGCAGAAACTAAAGTCCGACTACTACGTTCAATTGTTGACAAATTGTTGAAGCCTGAAAATTCAAATTCAGAAAAAATCTATTACTTGCTGTTGCGCTTTGAGAATTTTGTAGACCTGCCAATTAAAACACAAAGACCTTCGCAAGTTGTTATGAAGACTGTCTGTTTACAGAATGTTTTAGCTAGAAGGGATAGGGCAATCTTCACAGCAATTATGTCGCCTCACTGGTAACGTATGTGGTTGTCAAAAGGTTATCTCAAAAAATATCGGGAATTAAATTTGTAGTGTAAACATTTTCAATGTATTGTAGCAAACCCACTTCATTTAAGGTCACTTCACTCACATGTGAACGTGGGTTTTAATGCCTACGAATTCAGTTACCTGCTTAAAATAATGTATTTCAAGTGGTGTCTTACAAAAGCCAGCCAGCCATCAATGGGATGAGAGATTAGATTTTAATTACAGTCAAGAAATATAAGGTAAAGAAAAAAGAAACCAAAATTTTCAGTGGGTTATGCCTGGCATACCCATTCAAATGTTGGGGTACGCTTGAGTGACCAAGCATACCTGTAGTCGGCACCTATACTAACGAAGCATCACAATACAGTAGAACCCCGATTTAACGAACCCCCATTTAAGGAAAACCCGCTTTTAACGAATGTTAAATGTGTTATGGTCACGTGGTCTGACGTCAGTCAAAAATTACGAAAATTACGAAGCGCGAGCTGTGAAGTGTTGTTTTGTGTTTTTTTTTTTTTTTTTTTTTTTTTTTTTCCAGATTAACTTTTTCAGAATTGTAGGAGTGGAGAGAAGCTGACGACCAACCAGGCTGTGTGATAATGGCAAAGAATATGATTTGGAGCGTCTTCTTTGTGCGACTTTTAGAAACAGGGAACATTGTTAAATGCCGAATCTAGCGGTACCTTTGGTTGCAAAAATACGAATATTCTTGTGACAATGTTCAGTTGTACTTATTTAATGTTTTGAAGGCGTGGGAATTACATAGCTGCATTCCTGTAAGCGAAAAATTTATGCAAAACAGGTTCGAAAATCGCCTTGCTAGATTAGTGTGGAAAATGCACTGTTTTCAAACTGCTTAGAAAACTTAATAATCTCTCGTGTCAGAGTTTAAGTGCAAAGTGTGGAAACTGAACCAGTGGAGAAAACATTACGACTAATAAAATGTTATAAGGTCAGGCATTAAGTTACCCCTACGTAATTAAAAACTCCAATGCGTTTAAAAAATTACCTCATACATCAAATGCCTGAATGACTTCGAGAATTGTCAAGTATTTAGCCCCAAAGACGGGTGGGTTAAAAAGCAGATTAACTGTCGGTGGCCGCCGATTGAGGTGTTACAGCTCGATGGCGAACCGCAGTGAAGGCATCCAAACAGCTAATAACGTCTTTCTACGTTTTTCTCTTTGTAAATTTGGTGTTGTGGATTATTTTTTACGAGTAATGTATCGCAAAATCCTGACACACTTGTAGAGGATACGTTTACGTTTTGATGAATTTACACTACAATGTTATTGCTGCTCCTTTAACTTGCAAAAAGAAAAACTGTTCTACTGTAGTTACCGGCGTAACATAATCGAAAATCTTAACATATCTGTAGAAGCGCTAAAGGCCTATTTGTCGTGCGCCCAAATTCCCTGTACATCAATATTTTTAGAAAATGTTTTTGCTGAATTAACAATGGTAATAATTTTGAAGAATGTACAGGTTGTTAAAAAGGTATTTATACCTCGAACCAGGGGAAGGCGATGACGAATATTTTGAAATTTATGCATTAGTAAAAATTACAGATTGCATATTCTGCGGAAAAGAAAGCGCTGGAGAACTTTAGAAAAAGTACATTGAGTATCAGTCAGTTCTCGAGTATAGTGTTTTTTAACTCTGATGTATGACACCAATTTTTTGCATCTGTAGTCAGCTCTATTAAAGTAGCTGAGTCAATAAAAACAAACATCAACCACATAGTGATAACTTTGGTCATTACAGTATGCTGGGAAAACAAAATGGGCATCTCGTTTTGATTTAATAAAAAATATTTTTTTCTGCAGAAAGTGTGATGTATTTAAAATTTTAGCTGATTACTGGTATGTTAGTAATTAAATAGCCCCTATAACACCTACATATGCTTGAATTATGTCTCTGAGTCACTCCTCCTGTGTACCTAGGCAAAACCCCCATTTAAGGAAAACCCCTATTTAAGGAATAAATATTTCGGTCCCCTGAGATTCGTTAAAAAGGGGTTTTACTGTACCAACTTTTACGGAGTTTATAGTTGAAAATCAACAAAATGCTTCTGTGAAGAGATTTTTCAACGCGGAATCAGACAAACGACATCTGTGTTGATGAGTATCAATGGTGAGGGGGGGGGGGGGCTCAATTACAAAAATTGCTGAAATGTTGTACAAATAAATATTGCCTTTCATTCTAGCTGCAATTTCGTTGTCGCGCCTTACGATAACATTGCGTCTCTTCGACTTACATCGCGAGGAATTGAGTCGCGTGGTTGAACAACACTTAGAGATAAATACACAAATAGATAACGCAATACGTAACCTATAATTATAAAACTTTTTAAACCACCCACAAATATATTAGAAAATGTTTTTGTACACAAAAATGAAGCGATTAATATTATTTACCCCGCGGCCACTTGCGATCTGAGCATTTAGGTCACCATAATTTTAAAACGACTGACATTTTGTTACTTTTAAATACTAAACTTTGAGGATTTTTTCTTACTAAAACTACAAGAATTACTTGTTTACACTTATTAAGAACATTTCGAACTGGTCGTGTAATCTGAGCAATAGGCTACACACGCGAACGATCGTTTAACTCTTAAAGCCGCGACATCTCATGGGTTAAAAATCCCAGTTTCTGGCTGAAATTCAAGGTTTTATCCCAGTTTTCCCAGTTTTTTTATTCAAATTCAAGGCTTTTTCCCAGTTTTCCCCAGTTAAGAGGTTCGGTGGCCACCCTGTTCAAGTTGATTTCCTCTGTATAGGCCCTTTCTATATTCCTTCCACAGTCCAGGTTTCCCCTCTTTGCTTAGTACTGGTTTTCCATCTGAGTTCTTGATATTCATACATCTGCTTTTCTTGACTCCAAATATTTCTTAATTCCCTATAGGAGGAATCTATCTTTCCCCTAGATATGCATTCTTCTACGGTTCTGCATTTGTCCTCTAGCCACTCCTGCTTAGCCAGACTACACTTCCTGTCAATCTCATTTTTCAGATGTTTGTACTGCCTTTCTCCTGTTTCACTCGCTGAATTTTTATATTTTATCCTCTTCTCAATTAAGTTCAGTATATCCTGTGTTATCCGAAGATTTCTATTAGGCCTTGTCCTTCTGCCTATAAGGCCTCTGCAGCCTTCACTACCCTATCTCTCAGATCTACCCATTCTGCTTCTTCTGTATTCCATTTCCCCAGTTCAGCCAATCCTTGCCTAATGCTCCCTTTGAAACTCTCAACCACTTCTGGTTCCTTCAATTTGTTCAGGTTCCATCTCCTAACTTTTCTACCTTTCTGCAGTCTCTTACATTTTAATCTGCAGTTCATAACCAATACGTTATGGTGACAGTCTATTTCTGCCCCTGGATATGTCTTACAGTTTAAAACCTGGTTCCTAAATCTATTCCTTACCATTATAAAGTGAATCTGGTACCTTACAGTGTCTCCTGGTATTTTCCTTGTATACAGCCTTTTTTCACGATATGTATTGGTGATCATTAAATTGTGTTCTGCGCAAAATTCCACCAAGCGATCTCCTCTTTCATTCCTTTTTCCCAGCCCATATTCACCTAGTACATTTCCTTCTCTTCCCTTTCCTACTACCGAGTTCCAGTCCCCCATCACAATAAAGTTTTCGTCTTCCCAACTTTCTTAATGATTTATCTCCTCATACATTTCTTCAATATCCTTATCATCAGCCATGCTAGTTGGCATATAAACTTGCACCACTGTGGTCGCTGTTTGCTTTGTGTCTATCTTTGCTATGATAATGCGATCACTATGCTATTCATAACAACTTATCCACATTCCTATTTTCCTACTCATTGTCAGACCTACTCCTGCGTTACCACCAACTGATTTTGTATTTATAACCCTGTACTCACCTCACCTTCTGTTCATCCTGCCACCAAACGTCACTAATCCCTACCATATCTAACTTTGACCTACCCATTTCTCTTTTCAACATTCCACGCTCCGACCCGTAGAATGCCTGTTTTGCTTTTCTTGATGACGACATCCTCCTGGGTAGTCCCCGCCCGGAGATCCGAATGGGGGACAACCACAGGGAGGGGTATGTGTGGAGAGGCCAGACAAGCGTGTGGCTCCTGAAGAGGGGCAGCCACCCCCATGAACCACAGACATTGCTGAGGTGGGGTGGCTTGCGTGCCTCAACGATACAGATAGCCGAACCTCAGTATATACATTGTGTGTGTTTAATTCTGTGGTTTTTCGTTGTCTTCTGCATCCTTATGCTGTTGGTCATTACTGATTCTTTCGCCTTAGGGTAGTTTTCCCCCACAAGGAAAAGGAAGTTCCCTGAACCTCTGTCCCCTCCTCTACCCTCTTTTACAAGGCCACGAGGTTGACTCGCTGGTCCAGAAATCATCAGTTACCATTATTGATGACTTTTAATCAAAATATAAGCAGTAGTAGGTTGGAAACACAGGACCAAGGTGGTGTGGATGTGAATCAGAGATACTACCCCTATATTGTAGGCCAATCTTTCTGGGCAGTACTGAGTCACAAAAGAAAGTTCCCCTATGGCTCTTGTGGGTATGAGGACGGTGGTAGGAGTGTAGAGGGAAGACACCGAATATTGGTTTCTACACAAGGTTAGGATGGTAATGTTGGGCTGTGGTGGCCTCAGTGAGATGCTTAGCATATACAAAAAGGGACTGGTCGCCGTTGCATTTATGGCAGACTTCTCAATATGGAACAGATAGCAGTTGGCACAATGGAAATCGTGCTGTAGCCATCCATAAGTAGATGTCACCATTGAGGAAGATGGTTTGTCTAGTTGAGAAACTCAGGCGCAGTGAATTGGTGAAAGGGGGGTCATTTTTGCCAAATAGTAAGCCTGATCCCTTTCAGTTGTAAAAGTCCCAACTGATGGCTGTGTAGCAATACATAATATTTAAATACTTACTGTTTTGCCAATTTGTGGCCTCCCCAATTAGCATACAGCTCTGGCCACCAGACAAGACAATTAGCTTTCTGTTGTCTCTGGTGACCCTGCATAATGGGGAGGTCACGTATCGAAGAGGGGCTCCTCCAATGAACCTAATAAAGGAAAAAATAGTAATAATCAATTTGATCTGTGCATTACATACAACAAATTAATAATATGAAAGAAAATGATTACCGGTATGTCCTTTAAATTAGTCACACGAATTAGTGATGGTGCCCAGAAAACAATCTGCCTCTTAATTCTTCTACCGTATTTACTAGATTCTACACAGAACTCTAATTCCAAGGGAATAAAGTAAAATTTGAAATCCAAGGAAGGGGGGGGGGGGGGAGAACTGTAGACTGCATTTCGAAGTCGAAATAAAGACTTATTCATTCTAACCTGAAGTACCATTTAGGTTGAATAGATGAAGATACGGCTAAAATATTTGGGTTAAACACCTAAGCTTAGCAGTTGAGCTTAACAAAAGGTTATTTTGATGAAAATACTTTTTAGGTGGCAGCAGTAGTAGTTGGTTACAGTGCAGTGAACAATGGAAAGCATGGGCGGCCAATTGTGTGCCACTGCACACTTAGAATAAAAGTAATTTCTTTCTTGAAAAGAGAGATAATTAACTGTGAGAGCTCTAATAATAACTATTAACTAAAAGGAGGATTTCTTTAATTCTCATCTTTGTGGGCTCCACCTGGAAGTGCTTTTAGACATGATGATGATCTCGTGTGGGATTTTTGGCCAATACACGCCATAGGCGATTGTGTTTGGCTTGCCTGTTGCAAGTCTTATGGTGACATCACTCAGGCAACTTGCCTGTAATGATGAAGACGACAACAGCCATTCCCCAAGTGGAGAAAATATGTGACCGGACCGCGAATTGAACCCGCACACAAACCACCACACTTGACAATTATTTACTGAACATGCACTGTAACGCGTGCTCCATCATTTCCGTATTTCATTTCCCACATTTGTACGAGATTCAACTTGATAACTTCTATTCACGAAGGTCTATTTTCTTTTTCAATATAATCTTCCTCCTTTTCATGTCTGATATCATTTGTTGTACATCAGCAATGGGTTTTCTTGAAGCCCTCTCCCTATCCCTTTTTTTAGTTTTTCTCAGAGGCTTTGAAGAAACAACTTTCAGCATTCATATTGATAACACGTTGGCTCTCACACTAACACCAATATTGCACTAATTTTCTTCTTCGATAAAGACTCTTCAACATGCTTGCACTCACACTAATATTGCATTAATCTCCTCAGCACATTTATCCAATATTCTTGGATAAAGAATCTTTAATATGACGCCAAAATTGATCCACAATAATACAACTTATAGACCATTTTAACAATGGAAAATCCAATCACAATATCAATAATAGAGGATAGGTAACAACTCACCGTAAAGAGTCTCACTGAGCTGCTGACAGACAAAAATAGATAGAATCGCACAACTTGAGTTTTTTGCCATGGTCTTCATCAGCAAAAGTAACACACACATTCACGCAATCAGCACACACACACACACACACACACACACCCCTATCATATCTGGCCACTCCAGCAACACAAGTTAGACTGTGTGTGAGGAGGAGGGGAGTACACAAGGCAAAAACAAGATGGACCACCCTGTGGCAGAGCCTGCAGCGGAGCACATGCTTGATTTCAATGGCTGCTTCACAACCCGGGCCATCTGGATCCTCCCATCCACCACCAGCTTTTCTGAACTGCACATATGGGAGTTGTCCCTACAACACATTCTCCGATCCTGAAATCAACCAGCCTCAACCTATGATAACTTCTTTATATTTTTTTTCCTCTCTCCATACCTTACAGTTCCTAACTATATATCCCACACCTCACCAATTTTGAGTTGCGCGCGCGCGCGTGTGTGTGTGTGTGTGTGTGTGTGTGTGTGTGTGTGTGTGTGTGTGTGTGTGTGTGTGTGTGCGCGCGCGCGTGTGTGTGCGCGTGTGCGCATGTATGTGATCTTGTGTGCTTGCAGTGTGCACGCATTTTGTATATATATTTATTTTACTTTATTTTATTTTATTTTCTCCCATCACCTGCCTACCTACTGCATTCCTTAGCTGCCTCTCGTTATTCTCATCTAACCCATCCACACCACTGTGACGTAACCTTTATATCCCCCCTCCCCTCCCGGCCCCACCCCTCAATGTAGGAGAGCTATGGTAATTTGATATACATTTTACAGCTAACATGAGGCAGAATTAAAGCACATCTTCCTCCACACCGTATACTTTGAGGCAGTCCGTGTAGTTGCTTTGGCTACAACGCTGTGTTAGCTGAGTGGTCTACCTAGTAAGTAGGAGATCCCAGGTTCGAATCCTGGCCACAGAATAAATTTTAATTCAATGCCTCTCATTGTCTTGTAATACCAAAGGCATTAGACATAATGTTGTCTCAAAGAATTTTATTATTTGTTGATAAGCAAAAAGTGTTTATGAACGGAATTAATATTTACAGGATGTTTGAATTTTTCCCTCCATTACAGACTAAACAATATCCAACTACAAAAGTTCAGGTTTTTGTGTCTGCTAGAAGTACCTTATAATTTTGATGATCGGTGAGTTTGTGAGTGACAGAATTAGTGATTTTTTTACCGCTAATATTTTATACACTATAAGGTGTAGAATAGTGTAATTTGAAAATATAGCTAGTTATAGTAGATACTCTTGGTAACCGAAAATTCTGGTAACTGCCGTTCTCCCAGATATTTTAAATTTTCGCCACAGCCTTCATCAGTGGGAGAAAACCTACAACAATCGTACAATAAACTCAGGCACACCTCATGCACACAAGCATCAGTCACATCACAAATTTTGATCATAAGTTCAAAGCATTGTTTGATATCAATTTTTTTTTTTGTGGTTTTAGGGCGCACAACTTCTATGGTCATTAGCGCCCAGCTAAGAACATTGATTCGCTATGATCTCAAAAAAATGGTGACTGTCAGAACATCAGCAAGAGGCTAAAAACGAAAGATAAAAGACAATTAAAAGGGTTAAATATCCTTGGATAGGTTGGCCAAGTTCATAAAACGCAAAACCCGAGCAGCTGCTCGTGTGTCATCAGCTAAAATTTCCTCCAGAGTAGACGGAAAGTGAAGGGCTACACGGAGATGATTAAAATTAACACAAGTCAGTAAAACATGTCGCACTGTCAACAGTTCACCGCAGGAGCATAGCGGTGCAGGTTCGGCGGATAGCAAGTGACGGTGGCTGAAACGGCAATGACTGATCCGCAACCGAGCCAGGATGACCTCCTCCCGCCGAGAGGGGCGTGAGGATGTCCTCCAAGCGGTCGGGATCGGTTTGACAGTTCACAATTTATTGTTGTACAGTGAAAGCCACACACTGTGCCATTGCGACACGATACTCCGGCGAAGAGCCCGTTGAACATCGTCCGATGGGACGCAAAAGGTAGCCATGCGAGGCAAAAGAGCTGCTGCCTTGGCTGCTGTATCGGCGGCCTCATTCCCGGGCACACCCACATGGCCAGGGACCCACAGGAAAGAAACGTGACAGCTGTCATCCGCCAGCAACTGGAGGGAGCGTTGGATCCGATACACGAGAGGATGGTTCGAGAAAGGGTCCTTAAGACTCTGCAGGGCACTAAGGGAGTCAGAACATATGGCATAGAAAGGTTGGCGGTGGCGGAAGGTATACAAAACGGCCTGGTGGAGGTCGAAAAGCTCAGCCGTGAAGGTCGAGCACCGGTCAGGGAGCTTGTATTGGAACCGATTGTCCCCGACGACGAAGGCAGATCCGACACCGGCAGTGCTCTTGGAACCATCAGTGTAAATAAATACGGCATTATCGAACCGCGAACAGAGTTCGACAAGCCTCGAGCGGTATACCAAATCCGGAGTGCTCTCCTTGGGGAGCGAACTAAGTTCGAGGTGTGTGTGAACCTGGGCCTGATGCCACGGTGGCAATGGGCTTTCGCTCAACCGAAGGGTGGAAGGAAGGGTAAAATCGAGCCGCTGTAGCAGGCGGCGAAACCGAACTCCCGGCGGAAGCAAGGCAATCGCAGACAACTGATATTGGCGATCGAGTGAGTCGTCAAAAAATAATCTGTAAGAGGGATGGTTTTATCGACCGTAGGCGGCATGCATACCGACACAAGAGTATGTCACGTCGAGTGGTCAAGGGTAATACAGCAGCCTCGGCATACTGACTTTCAACAGGGCTGGTATAAAATGCACCGGTCGCCAGACGTAATCCACGATGGTGGATAGAGTTGAGACGGCGGAGAATCGACGGCCGTGCTGAAGAGTACACAAGGCTTCCATAGTCGAGCTTCGACTGAACAATGGCCTGGTAAAGGTGAAGCAGGACGGTACGATCCGCTCCCCATGACGTGCCACTGAGGACACGAAGAACGTTAAGGGATTGGGCACAACGGGCAGCCAGGTAGGACACGTGTGTGGACCAGCAAAGTTTCCGATCCAACATGAGTCCCAAGAATTTCGTAGTCTCCACGAAAGGGAGAGCAACAGGGCCGAGACGTAGAGAAGGTGGAAGAAATTCCTTGTATCTCCAAAAATTGATACACACAGTTTTCTCAGTGGAGAATCGGAAGCCGTTTGTGATGCTCCAGGAATATAGACGGTCAAGACAGCGTTGGAGAGAACGCTCCAAGAGACACGTCCGCTGGGCGCTACAATAAATTGCGAAATCGTCAACAAAAAGAGATCCCCAGACGTCGGCTGAAAGGCAGTCCACGATCGGATTGATTGCAATGGCAAAGAGCGCCACACTCAAGACGGAGCCCTGTGGTACCCCATTCTCCTGGCAAAAGGTATCTGACAAAACAGAGCCCACCCGTACCCGGAACTTGCGATCCGCCAAAAACGCTTGAATGAAAACAGGAAAGCGGCCCCGAAGGCCCCATGTGTGTAATGTGCGGAGAATACCCGCTCTCCAACAGGTATCGTATGCCTTCTCCAAGTCGAAGAACACGGCTACTGTTTGACGCTTCTTTAGAAAGTTGTTCATAATGAAGGTCGACAACGTAACGAGGTGGTCAGCAGCAGAGCGGTGTCGACGAAAACCGCATTGTATATTAGTCAGGAGGCGGCGAGATTCGAGGAGCCAGACCAACCGAGCGTTAATCATGCGTTCCATCACCTTACAGACGGAGCTCGTCAGAGAAATGGGACGATAACTGGAAGGAAGGTGTTTGTCCTTCCCTGGTTTGGGGATGGGGACAACAATGGCTTCACGCCAACTTGTGGGAACATGACCTTCTGTCCATATGCGATTGTAGGTACTAAGAAGAAAGCACTTGCCCGCAGGAGAGAGGTTCTTCAGCATCTCAATATGAATGGAATCGGGCCCGGGAGCAGAGGACCGGGACAGGGCGAGAGCACGGTCTAGCTCCTGCATGGTGAAGGCGACGTTATAGTTTTCACGATTAAAAGAGCGGAAAGAAGGCGGCCGTGCCTCCTCTACCTGTTTGCGAGGGAGAAAGGCAGGGTGGTAATGGGCAGAGCTCGAAACCTCTGCAAAGAAACGGCCCAATGCATTGGAAACAGCAGCAGGGTCCACGAGGAATGCGTTCTCCACAGTCAGGCCAGGAATCGATGAGTGGACCTTGATACTGGATAAACGGCGTAGGCCACCCCAAACAACCGTGGAGGGAGTAAAAGCAGTCCAGCAAGCTTTCTTGCCGTCGTTTATGATACGACGACATTGCGCTCTCATACGTTTATAATTGATGCAATTCTCCAAAGTTGGGTGGCGGCGGAAGGTGCGTAAAGCATGGCGCCGGGATCTATGCGCGTCGCGGCAGGCAGCAGTAGTGGTACAGTGTACCCTCCGCGACGCACCTTACGGTGATTTGCGGAGTATGTATGTAGATGTAGATGCAGTCCACCAAGGGACCTGGACACGACGTGGAGAAGAGGATGTATGAGGTATGGAACGTTAAGCAGCCGTGAGAATAACCTCTGTGAGGTAGTCGACCTGACTGTCACAGCTGGGTAAATTCTGATCGTGAAAAACAGCCATGGAAGAATAAAGCCCCCAGTTGGCTTTGGAAATGTTCCAACTGGTGGGACGAGGAGATGGGGAATGATGCAGGAAGTGGATGATACAAAGGAAATGGTCACTTGAGTAGGTGTCAGAAAGTGCATACCGCTCAAACCGACCGGCAAGCTGAGGAGTGCATATTGCGAGGTCTTTATGGGAGTAAGTGTGTGTTGTGTCTGAAAGGAAGGTCGATGCACCGGTGTTGAGGCAGACAAGATCGAGGTGTTGGAGAAGGTCCACCAAAAGGGAGCCTCTCGGACAAGGTGCTGGAGAGCCCCATACGGGGTGGTGGGCATTAAAGTCGCCTACCAACACGAAAGGTGAAGGGAGCTGGTCAACAAGGTGTAGCACATCTGCCCTAGTAAGGGCAGATGACAATGGCGAATAGATATTACAGAGGGAGAAGGTAAATGTGGATAAAGTGATGTGGACAGCAACTGCCTGTAGGTGACTATGCAATGAAATGGGATGGTAATAGACATTGTCTCGAAGGAGCATCAGAACCCCTCCTTGGGCTGGGACACCTTCCACGGGTGGCAGGTCGAACCGCACAGAGGTGTAGTGTGGAAAGTCTGCACAATCACGGGGACGCAACTTAGTTTCCTGGAGGCAGACTAGAAGCGGGCAGTGCAATCGAAGGAGTAGTTTTAACTCCTCCCGATTAGAACGAATGCCGCGAATATTCCATTGAAGGAGCGCCATGATAAAAATGAGAGAAGAAATAAGGATAAAAACCAACTAGCAAGCAGGGTCACCTCGACGGCCACTGAGGACCGGATTTTGAGGGAGCACTGCTATCGCTGTCCAGGGGCAAAGGGTCGTGGTCCATAGGTTCGACTGACGCGCCTGCCACTTCCCTGAGTTTATCAGGAGGGGCAGTTTCCACTGACGGTAGAGGGCTGGGTGCCAGGCAGACTGAGCGACCCGGTGAAACAGAAATGGCCGAGGCCGGCAACTGGTGGACGGCGTGACGGATGGGTCACGTCTCGGCGGGGAAGGAGAGGTACTCTTTCTTGTCAGCTCTTCTGGAAGAGTGACAGCGGGTAGAGGCAGTTGACGGTTGGGAAGCCTGAGAACGCAGAAAATCCTCACGGACGGGTTCCTTTTTCAAGGTCCGGGCATCTTGTTTAGGTGCCCGCGGTTTACTAGAGGTTGACGAAGACTGTACCTTAGAAGCAGCAGGAGGAAGCGGGGACGTGGAATGGGCAATCTTCGGGCTGGAAGATCACACAACTGTGTCAGCAAAGGTAAAATCACACGTCTGGGTACTTGAATCCTTAGTAGGTCGAGTGGAGGTGAGGACCTTACTGTATGTGCCCGCTGGGTGGACTGCGGGCTTTCGACTCACCAACAACTTTCGAGCGGCACCTTTTCCGTAACCCGAATTTGCTGGATAACCTTCTCATCCTTGTATACAGGGCAGTTGCGAGAGGAAGCCGCATGGTCACCATTGCAGTTAAGGCAGTGAGGGGACGGAGGTGGGCAATGCCCCTCATGGGCGTCCCTACCACAAGTGACACATTTGGGCAACATTCACGGGTATGGTTGTACCTGTGGCATTGGAAGCAGCGCATTGGGTTTGGAATATAAGGGCGGACAGAGATAACTTCGTACCCTGCTTTGACCTTCGACGGGAGTTCAACCCTGTCGAACGTCAAAAACACCGTACGAGTCGGTGTCAGCTGGTTATTTACCTTTTTCAAAACCCTATGCACGGCTGTGACACCCTGATCTGACATGTAGGTTTGTATGTCTTCATCAGACAACCCGTCAAGGGATCTCGTGAAGACTACCCCCCGTGACGAGTTGAGTGTGCGATGCGCTTCTACCTTGACAGGAAACATGTGTAACAGTGTAGTCCGGATTAGTTTCTGAGCTTGGAAGGCACTGTCCACTTCCAACAGCAATGTGCCATTGGGCTGACGCGAACAGGTTTTAACAGGGCCAGCAATTGCGTCAACACCTTTCTGGATGACGAAAGGATTTACAGACGTGAAATCTTTTCCATTGGTGCGAGAGACAACAAGAAATCTCCGGAGATTAGGCAGAGTTTTCTTTGGCTAAGGCGAATATATCTTACGTTTCTGGGTCAACGTCACAGAAGAAGAGAAGGAAGTCATCGCGGAAGTGTCCCCCGTGATTACCGGCGTCTCCGATGGCGCGCTCCTTCCTAGTGGGGGCCCTCTCCGAGGGCTTACCCGCCTTAGGTGATTGTTCACATCTCAGGTCACACCTCCCGAGAACTGACGGAGGGACCAATCGGCATGTTCGGAAGGTACCTGCTCGGGTAATCACCCCTCCCTGGTCCTGGCCTTTACCAGGGGGTACGTACGTGCCCTACTTGTCTACCCGGGGCGGGGCATTACGCATTACCCCGTCACCTGCTACGCATGATAATGCGTGGGTCGGCCTTCAGACACGCACAGGGAGGAAAGAAGAAGGATAGAGAAAGTGAAGAGGAAGGAAACAAGTGTCTCCTACGCCGAGGCAGAGACTAATGAGGAGAAGATTGCTAGAAGAGTACAAGGAGAGAAAGACAGAAAACAAAGGGTAAGAAAGTGAGGAACCAAGGAATAAGAGAAACGACAACAAGAACCACTGTAACTTACGAAATTCGCCCGTCTCCGGGCGAAGGCATAAACCGGGAGGGAAAGTGAAGCAGCCTGGGGTAGAAGAAAGGCTCCTCCGGCTCAGGGCCCCGTGCACGCCACACATGTACCCACATAAGAACTGTGGGCCCCCTGTGGGGGGGGGGGGGGTTATCACAGATAATTTGACATAGCTCCATTATATGTAAACATTGATTATAATTAAAGTTACCTTATTTGGCATGTGATATCATGGAAAGAATTACTGTATATCAATGTGATGCATTATTGTCAAGGACATGGAGAAGTAAAATAATGCAGAATCAATTCGACTGCAACATTTTTAATGTACTGCTATGGCCAATAGTACCTCATACCATTACAATTGCTCCAACAATGTGGAACATATCAGTGTCCAGAAGAGTATGAAAGCACAGAATTGCATTCTACACAGCACGTTCATACATAAGCTGACTACCACTCGTAATATGCTGCACTTCAGATGAGGTTCACTTCAGATCGGCACATGTGTTAATGCCCCACAACCAGAAATGACAGGCAGTGAGATCAGATGATTGTGCCAACCAAACATTTGCAAATGATCTACTGATAATTCAATTACCAAAGATGTCCAAGAGAAGCTGTCGAACTGCATAAGCCATGTGAATGGGATGTTATCTTGCATGAAAACTGTATAACGCCTCTCTCTCTCTCTCTCTCTCTCTCTCTCTCTCTCTCATTATATATTTTGCGTTTCGATATGTCTGAGTGTGTGTGTATTTGTTTACCTTCCTTTTTTCCCCCTAAGCTAAGTCCTTCCACTCCTGGGATTGGAATGACTCCTTTTCCACTTCCTTAAAACCCATATCCTTCCCTTTTCCTCCCCTTTTTTCCTCTTTTTCCTGAAGAAGCTGCCAGTGGTGGCGAAAGCTTGTATGTATGTTTGTGTGTGATTTTATTTGTTTCTCTCGACGAGCCGGTCCTTTTGGTAAGTCATCTCTTTTCTATTTTTAGTTTTTTTATATATATAATCTTGCTGGGTGGGTATGACCTGCTTCCATGTGCCAACCTGTTTAAAAAAGAATGGACCAATCTTTAACACAGCTGTGAAGCTAAACCCTATGGTGACATTAACCATACAGAGGAACATCATGCACAGTGATAAGACGTGAAGATCCCCACATTCAGCAATTCTATTTGTTAACCAGATGAGCTTCATCTGTCCATAGGATGCCCCTTGTCAACTTCAATCCTTTCGAGATAGTGGAAAGCAAAGTCAACATCTTGGCTTGAGTCCTGTGGTGCAAACTGCTGGAAGATGGAGATCTTTAATGGGTACCAAGGTGAATCTAATCAGGTGGTGTCAATCCAATCATTTATCAGTTCTTCCCCATTTGGATAACTGAGCACAGCACTTTAACAATTACATTGCAGCTGACCATTGTACTGAATTTCTCAGTAATCTATAAACAACAATGGCATACAAGAGTGCACACAACCAGCAAATACCACTGTTTGTAGGTGTGTGTTTCTTGTGTAACACTTGTGTAGTCAACACAACAGTGCGAAAACTTCTGCCATATTTCTTGCATATGAACATCTTAATTGACAGTCTAATTTTTTTTATTCTTTGCTAATAAATACTGCTTTGTCACTATGCAGGCCGAATTATAAAATTGCATTTTTGTAGAGTGAATCCTATCATGCAAATGTACCCAACGGTTCTGGGACTGAAACGGAAATTAACCACAAAACAGAATTTCTTCTAAATGCAGTGGAAGCTATCAAATGAAGAAAATTAACATTCAGAAAGCTGTAGAGCAGTACTCAGTTCCATATACCACATTAAATGACAAACTCAATAAATGGTATAAACACAAAATAGACTGCCAACCAGTGTTAACCAATAGTGATGAAAAAAAGCTCACTTTAAGTATTATTGTGTTGTGCAAAATGGGGGTTCCTTTGGGGAATAAAGATGTTGGGGACATTGTACAGGAAAGACATACCAAGGAAAGCATTTACCTTTAACTCCAGAAAAAGGAATTGATATCAGTGACTTAGACAAAGAGTATAGTGATGCGGCTGCAAGCAGGGAGTCCCTATGCAGAACATCCAACAGTGATCTAAAACAGCAAGATTCAAATAAATATGAAGAAATGGACAAGGCGGAGGAGAAAGATTTGCATTAATTTGAACAAAAGGATTTCACCATAGTGAAATTTCCTCTAGAAAAACATAAAAAGGTTCAGGTTTCTTATTGGTAAAATTTTCATCATCTCTAATGACACCTATAAAATGACATTTCTGGGAAAGAAATGTTATTGATGGTGATGTTTACTTTGTCTTTACAGAAACTGACAATGCAAACTAGGTAGAAATATCCCAGTTATTAAAAAAAATTGTTCCAGAATGTAGAAGGCAAGGTAAACTTATCTTTGAAGGATAGATGATTCTGACATTGAGTAAATAGTTTACATTGATTATTACATACAATAACTTAATATTTGTTTGTCAAATTTCGTGAAAGTAAGTGTTTTTATAGCAAAAATTCTGGTATCCCGGTACGATAAGTTTGAGAGCCCGCCAGACCACATGGACTATGACAGCAGCCGTCAGGCGGCGCGCACAACCTACTAGCGCTGCCATCGCCACTAGAGTGCTGCACGCCGTGGCGCGCCTACCGCGCCGGTCATCTGCGCAGAGAGCTGCGCTATATAGGGCCCGGAGCCACAGCTCGCTCCTCAGTCTTGTGTTGACTGTGCTCCGTTTACTTTCGATATTCTGTCGTTATCAGGCTTCGTACTCTGCTCTGTCACGGTTCTGATTGGCTTGCGTTTGGTCTTTATTTGCAATTAGTTGTTGTCATTGTCGTCTCTGTGGTTTCGTGTAGTGTCTCTCGTTAGCAGCGACGCGTGATGGGTCGATCGTTGCTAGTCGCTCCCGAACCAGTCCAACCTTCAGTCACTATAAAAATCATACTTTTAATGTGCTTCTAAAAACTTGTTGCATCTAGAAAAACTAGAATCTTATTGTAAATACAGCAACATATATTTTTAAAAAAATCAAGGTAGTGATCAGATTCATTCCACTGGAAGTCTGATTCCTTTCCTGCATACAAAATACATTGGTGATGGGCATACAAAATACATTGGTGATGGGATCCATCTCAACTAAGGAGATTAAACCAATCAACAATTCAAATAACTGTAATTATACACTAAAAACAACATAATACACGACTATATCGTTATCAAAATTGTGAAATTAATTTACTGAATATTTATTCTGATATCACAACAGTAAATGAACGAAATTAAAACAAATTTTGCCACTTTTCATCGGATTCAGCTCATTTTACAGTACTGTTTGAAATACTTTCCATACTGTGGGATGTTCAACTGGTGTAACACAGCTGGTGCACTGTTTGACGATCAGGAATTTTACACAGCAGTGCCAGACACTTTCCTCAAACACCTGTAATGGAACCATTGCTATTGCAGGCATTGGCCTCTTCCCAGAGCAACACTCAGTTCTCTAGTTGATTTGAACTTGTTCATCTTGGTCAGCACAGCAGGTAGAGAAGAGGACCCTTCCATTATCCTTTCATCCGGCAACATTGTCAAAGTGCAGTTGCTGCTTTACTGTTGTTTACTGCTGGTGTTCTACTGCCTGACAAATTGTGGATGTCTGAATGGTTGGCATAACATAACTCTGCATGTAGAACTCATCTGTGGGACCTATCACATTACAACCAAAAAATTCGTGTCTCAGTCAGCTGGCTGAAGTCAAAATTTTATTACAATGCACACTCTTCAATATGAAAGGTTTTTGTCTGGTGTGTTCTGAGTTAAAGAGTAGTAGAGTCAAACAACCTTAACCAAATGCTTTTCATTGCACGTTGCATATTTTTCTTATTTTCAAATGAGTTATGAGACTAATCATGACTGAAGGTGGAGTTTGGTTATAACCCTACCACCAGAAAGGATCAGCAATCCTTACTACCGTATGAGAATCTTGTGCCAAATGCCTTCCCTGACATACAAATACCTTCTCTTTCAGTTTTAGTTTTACACTAAGCTCCTCATTGATTCTATGAGTAGCACAGTTAAATATGAGACACAGCTACGAATGTCACCAAAACGTCAAATTTCAGATGCTTTTGCAATTAATTAATTGACCCTGAAAAGTAAATTGTTGAGAAATACCTTAAATCAGAAGCATGCCTTTTGGCAGTGGAAAAAGCTGCTCCTTCTCAACAGAAACAATCAATTGCTGATTAGAGCCAAAAGAAAAATACAAACTAGACTTTTCAAAAAAATAAAAGCGATGTAGTTTTTGTAAAATGAAGCATTCCAATCAAAAAGCAACATAATCACCAATCTGTTTCAAAGTACTAAGGTTTCACTTCATGCACATAGCCCATCAACGTCATCAGCAGCATTTAAAACTTCATTATGCCTTTCAACATTCAATTTGAAGCACTGTCCCTCTTATAAAACTTTTCTGTGATCCCCTATTAAATGCTAACTTTGAAGCCTCGTCTGACATTAAGCCAGTTACATCAAAATCATTATTGCAAGAATACAATTTTATTTCTCTTCACTTCCAAATCTATTATTTTCAGTCCCGAATTTGGGAGTACATCAAGTTTATTTAACTTGAGGGAAACAACACTTATAGACATTGTAAATGAAAATACTGTCAAAGGACACCTGCAATCTAGGCAAGATTGTATTAGAATATCATCTACTACAAGCAGACAGCAACAGTCAAATTTCCAACACACATATCCTTATAAAATTCAAGTGAATAATTATTTTAGAAGACAAATAATGAGATCATGATAGAAAGTTTTAAAAACAATAAACAGCTGACGGTTGACTACGCATTAAAAACAAAATGATGACAACTGCATTTTTGGCTAGACAACTTAAAAATCTATGTATAGTTCACAAATGGTATTTACCTCTCTCCCTCAAAACATAACTTCCCGTCCCGGATCACCGGCCGCCAGTTTTTGAGAGTAAATGCAGTTTGCTGAAATTAAAAATTCATATTAAGTTACATAATACAAATAAGCAAATTTAGAAAATTCATCTAAAAAAAGTGATGTAACAAGAAAGAGTGGCGGAAAGTGAATGAAACCAAGCATGATGGAAGACCTTGTGACTTTGATGAACTACTTATCACAACAGGGACTGAGACACGAGGCCATTGGAACACGGATGTCAGGTGAGTAGGGTGCCGGACACCTGCTCGGCACAGTGCACGCATTCGGATACTGTCACAAGGCAAGTTTTTTGACGGTTGTCGCAATTGTGCCTTCAGATACCACAACTACGTACTGTGACGGATGCCCACACCGAAGCCATCCCGTGTGACCTCAATGATGGGAGACATGGGAATACTTCTGACAATAGAAGCACATCGGTATGATGAAGGGTGTCCGTACACACAAAAACTATAACACCGCTCCAGTGTGCCATGTCGTCATTGGTAGGACACGCAAGCACCATGTCAGCGACACATCACTATACTGTCAGTGTCTGCCAAAGCACGACTAGAGGTAGTAGTAATAATAATAATAATAATAATAATAATAATAATAATAATAATAATAATATAGTTTTCTGTTCCACAAGACTTAATTGAGGAGTGAGACAGCATGCTCATGGAAAAAGTCAATACATGAAGACCTAGGTCATAGAGATGGTGTTTGCGGAATGTGGAAGTCAGAGATCCTGGCAGTATCTGTGATTCCACACTCCTCAAACACCATCTTCATGACCTAGGTTGTGAATTACATTTCCCTTCCGTTCCCATCCTTTTTTTCTTTCTTTCTGTCTCTCCCACCTGAGGAAGAAACTGTGTTCTGAAAGCTTGTCTTTTTTTTTTTTTTTTTTCTTTTTTTTTCTTTTTCTTCATTTGTGTAACTATCAGAGGTACAGCACAAAGGTAACTACTGGCCAGCGAATCTCTCTCTTTTGAAAAATAATTTATTATCTCTGAGGAGAATTTCCATCATTAATCAAATAGAAAATTTTTAAATAGTCCTATGCACATGACAATCTTAAGACAAAGTGAAAAGAATCAATAAAGAAAAAGAAAATGAATTAGCTTAATTGTTTAACTTTTCTAGGAGTTCCTCAACAGAATAAAAGGAGTGAGCCATATGGTAACTCCTCAATTTAGATTTGAAAGTGTGTGGGTTAGTGCTAATACTCTATAGTTCTTGTGCAGCTTGTTGAAAATGGATGCTGCAGAATACTGCACACCTTTCTGCATGAGTGTCAAGGTGCTCTGATGCAAATGTAGATTTGACTTCTGTCCAGTATTCACCAAGTGAAAACTACCAACTCATGGAAACAAGCTGATATTATTAACAACAAATGACATTAATGAAAAAACGTATTGTGACACCTGTGTCATAATTCCCAGACTACTGAACAGGGATCGACATTCGTGAACTTACGCAACATATTGCTTGAACTGTCCATTTCTGAGTCAGAAATATCCTTTTTGCATCATGTCAGTTACCACAAAAAATAATGCCGTGCGTCTTAAGTTAGTGAAAATAAGCGTAATAGAATACTTTTCGTGTTGAAATATTTCAGATATTGTTGTAATGGTAAATATAGCAGAATTTAGTTTTGGAACAAAATCATTAACACAACATCTTACTGTCTATATGAACACCTAGAAATTTGAACTGTTCACTCTTACTTATCATATGCCCATTATGTCAGGATGGCCACCGAATCTTCATTTTCAAATTCAAGGTTTTTTCCAGGTTTTCCAGGTTAAAAATAATTATGAATGGCAGTGATTTTCCGTCTTTGCAACTACAATAAAATGCGATTTTTTTCACACCAGACGCGTTTCGTTTTATTGAATGTAAAACATCATCAGTGGTCTGAAATAATAGAAATCTACAGTTGGTTTTTTGTTTAGATCGGAAACAGTTCTTAAATGGACCCTGAAAAGTAGGCCTAATGTTTGGTACTTACGGAAATTTTGTCTCCTTTTCGCTTCACATCATGGAATGCCGGTCTGTTTAGTGCAATACCGCCAGTTCTTCATGCTGTGTCGTTTTCTCACTACTTTCACTGTCACTGTTTCACTGTTTATAGTTGTTTTCCACAGATCAGAAGTGTTTGTTTTTGTTTTTACTGATTCTGCTCAGTGTGTTATTGGAGTGTTGCCAACCTCACAAATGTAGTTCTTTCTCTCTGTTTTAAAATAAATTATGTTTCGATGTATTTAGTTTCGATTTAAGCAGATTGGGATAGTGGCAGAATAATACATGTATATATTTAATGGGAACATTATTATTATTATTATTTTATTTTTTAATTACTATTATATTATTATAATTGTTGTTATTATTGGTGGGGGGTTTTAGTAGTAGGGAAAGATGACTGATTGGTGGTTGGATGTGGTAAGGTGTGATGTGAAGTGAGGTGGAGGACAAAAGTGATGGATATGAGGTGTGGTGCAGTAATATTAAACTCCTGGGTGGTGGTAATGCAAGTAGTGTGCATGTGTGTGATGTGTGTGTGTTTGGGGGGGGGGGGGGGTTGTGCTTTTTTGTTGAATCTGGTATGTGATGTAGGGTAACAGTGATGGGAACGAGGTTGAGTGTTTGTTAGCAGGGGGCGAGAAAGTTTGGGAGTTTTATATCAATATGTGTGACACGTTCGGAGGGTCTCGTGTTTAGCGGAGAGATGGCTATGTGATTTTATTTTACCTTAGCTGTGGTGTGTTGGTAGTGGTATCTGGAATGGGATGTATTTTCCAGTTTTTCACGAAACTTAATTTTGCCCAAAGGGGTTAGCAAACAACTATACCGTAAAGAAACTAGTTACATATTTTTAAAAAACATGTTGTCAAAGTTGAACCATGTCACGTTGTAATATACACCAAGCAGTGGCGAATCCAGGATTTGTGTGGGGAAGGGGGGTGGGGGAAGAGCTCATAAAAATTGTGGGATTGTACCTCAAACTGATCTAAAAAGAACCAGCTCATATTATGAGGTTTTTCTTGTGGTTTTGGGGGATCTGCAACCCCATAGACCCCCCTCCCCCCCGCCCCAGATTCAACACTGACACAACGTATAGTACAGGGTGTACATTTTAAGTTGACAAACCAGAATAATTAAGGGGAAAAACAGTATACATTCAACAACGGTTTTCACCATTATGAACAGCCGGCAGACGCTTAGGAAATGTTACTAAACTTTAACTGTCTCCACCATTTGGGAGCGGTGTGAGGGGCTAGTGTAAAATTTTAAATGGAAACTCCCATTGTTAAATGCAGATTCAGATTCTACACACCAAATCATCAATTGGCAACATGTTGCACTCTAATGGTAAGAATTATTTGCCATACTGCTGAAGAAATGTACCATCCAGGAAAGAAAAAGGTTAAACATATCGAACATATCGATGATGCTTCAGAACCCAACCAAATGATACCAGATGTACATTTCTTCCCGGCTAGTTCAATTAAATGTTTCGTCGGCAATTAATAACTGGTATTCAAACAAGAGCAATCTGGACTCAGGTATCACTTTGGAAGACTGCCCTGCCACTGCGGGGAGAGGGAAGGATCACTTTGGCGATCATTTGGTAGCGTTCTGAAATATCATGAATATGGTTTTCATTTTTTAAATTTCCTGTTTAGTACATTTCTTCACCATATGACAAGTACTTCCTATTATTAAAGCGTCATCTGTCGTAAAAAAAAGATATCTACCAGACAATACATGATGTGGGTTAAAGTCAAAGAAGTATATAAACAATCCATAGGTCTTTGGTTAAAGTGCAGTTCATGCGGCAGCGGATAGCCGTCGCTCTCGCTAGGTTAGGAACGGCAGAGCAGCCAATCAGGAGTCGTGTTATGCCAGCCAATAAGATTGCGTGTTTCGTGACGAGTAAATATCGCGTCAATTTCAAAGTTTATTCGACGATTACGGTGCGGCGTTTGTGTGATTGTAACTGATTTTCCATTTATCCATTTATATGGGATTTTTTATATAATTGTGGTATTACCCCCATAAGTGACCTATTATTAATACACCACAGCAGTCAACCACAGAACAGGTATAGCATGTTTTATTTATTTTATGATCTTCATTAGTGAAAGTTTTTATATTTAGTATGTGAGGGCGCGTAGTGCCCGAATCTCCGGTTCAGAAACACTCCATCGATTTTACAGTTGTACGCTCGAGATTATATCAGTTTGAGCTATCTCGATTGCAAGCATTCCTGGAAATTACCGCAATTACTTTTACTGACCGAACAAGGGTTCATATAAGAACCTGTCAACCACAGAGCAGGTATAGTATATTTTATTTATTTTATGATATGTTCGAAACAGTGATCAAGTGGCATCCACACTGATAGCAATTTTAACTTGTTGATAGTCAAAAACTTGCATACATCACTTCGATTTGTTTACATTGGACAATTTTAACGCTGTTTCTTATTGGCCACGGCATCGTGACTCCTGATTGGCTGCTCTGCCGTTCCAAACCAAGCGAGCGCGACGGCTAGCCGCTGCCACATAAACTGCACTTTAACCCCTTATGTGGGCCATAGAATCCGAATCTGCAATAAAAAATTGTGGTTCCCATTAAAAAGTTTTACATTTTACACTCTTTCAAGTTTCCATTTAGATTGTTCCCAATGATGGTTTTCAGTTTCCAGAGACCATACAGTCATAAATTTTGCCCTGGAAAACTCTAGCTAAAAGATCAATGAATGTTAAGTTAATGACCCAGCATGCTTAATAATGCACAATGTTGTTGGCGAGTTCTTGAACTTCGAGAAGATGAAATCGAGAATGCAAAAACATACCTGGAGCAACAGCTGTGTGGTATTTGCATTCCAGTGACATCTGGTAAAATAACACTCAACAGCAGATTTTAATGAAAACATTTTCTTTTAATGAATTTGTTTCATTTTTTAAATTATTGTAGTACTAAACAGACAGTTTTTTTTTGTTTTTTTTTTTTTTTTTGTGGTTTTAGGGCGCACAACTTCTATGGTCATTAGCGCCCAGACAAGAACATAGATTCGAAAGATCTAAAAAAAATTGTTGACTATCAGAACATCAACAAGAGGCTAAAAACGAAAGATAAAGGACAATTAAAAAGGTTAAATATCCTTGGTTAAGTTGGCCAATTTGATAAAACGCAAAACTCTAGCAGCTGCTCGTGTGTCGTCAGCTAAAATTTCCTCCAGAGTAGATGGAAAGTTAAGGGCTACACGGAGATGATTAAAAAGTGCGCAAGACAGTAAAACATGTTGCACGGTCAGCAGGTCACCGCAGGAGCACAGCGGTGCAGGGTCGGCGGACAGCAAGTGACGGTGGCTGAAACGGCAGTGACCGATCCGCAACCAGGCCAGGATGACCTACTCTCGCCGAGAGGGGCGAGAGGAGGTCCTCCAAGCGGTCGGGATCGGTTTTACAGTTCGCAATATGTTGTTGGACAATGAAAACCACACACTGTGCCATTGCGACACGACACTCCGGCGGAGAGCCCGTTGAACATTGTCCGATGGGACGCAAAAGGTAGCCATGTGAGGCAAAATAGCTGCGGCCTTGGCTGCTATGTCGGCGGTCTCATTCCCGGGCACACCCACGTGGCCAGGGACCCACAGGAAAGAAACGTGACAGCTGTCATCTGCTAGCAACTGGAGGGAGCGTTGGATCCGATACACGAGAGGATGGTGCGACAAAGGGTCCTTAAGACTCTGCAGGGCACTAAGGGAGTCCGAACATATGGCATAGAAAGGTTGGCGGTGGCGGCAGGTGTACAAAACGGCCTGGTGGAGGGCAAAAAGCTCAGCCGTGAAGTTAGAGCACCAGTCAGGGAGCTTGTATTGGAAACTGTTGTCCTCGACGACAAAGGCAGATCCGACACCGGCAGTGCTCTTGGAACCATCAGTGTAAATAAAGCGGTATACCAAATCCGGAGTGCTCTCCTTGGGGAGCAAACTAAGTTTGAGGTGAGTGTGAACCGGGGCCTGATGCCACGGTGGCAATGGGCTTTCGCTCAACCGAAGGGTGGAAGGAAGGGTAAAATTGAGCCACTGTAATAGGCGGCGAAACCGAACTCCAGGTGGAAGTAAGGCAATCGCAGACAACTGATATTGGCGATCGAGTGAGTCGTCAAAAAATAGTGGGTAAGATGGATGGTTGGGCATTGACCGTAGGCGGCATGCGTACCGAGACAAAAGTATATCACACCGAGTGGTCAAGGGTAATACAGCAGCCTAGGCATACAGACTTTCAACAGGGCTAGTATAAAATGCACCGGTTGCAAGATGTAAACCCCGATGGTGGATAGAGTTGAGACGGCGGAGAATCGACGGCCGTGCAGAAGAGTATACAAGGCTTCCGTAGTCGAGCTTCGACTGAACAATGGCCTGGTAAAGGTGAAGCAGGACGGTACGGTCCGCTCCCCATGACGTGCCACTGAGGACACGAAGATCGTTAAGGGATCGGGCACAACGGGCAGCCAGGTAGGACACGTGTGTGGACCAGCAAAGTTTATGATCCAACATTAGTCCCAAGAATTTCGTAGTCTCCACGAAAGGGAGAGCAACAGGGCCGAGATGTAGAGAGGGTGGAAGAAATTCCTTGTATCTCCAGAAATTGATACACACAGTTTTCTCAGTGGAGAATCGGAAGCCGTTTGCGATGCTCCAGGAATATAGACGGTCAAGACAGCGCTGAAGAGAGTGCTCCAAGAGACACGTCCACTGGGCGCTACAATATATTGCAAAATCGTCAACAAAAAGAGATCCCGAGACGTCGGCTGAAAGGCAATCCACGATCGGATTGATTGCAATGGCAAAAAAGGCCACACTCAAGACGGAGCCCTGTGGTACCCCATTCTCCTGGAAAAAGGTATCTGACAAAACAGAACCCACCCTTACCCGGAATTTGCGATCCGCCAAAAACTCCTGAATGAAAAGAGAAAGACGGCCCCGAAGGCCCCATGTGTGCAATGTGCGGAGAATGCCCGCTCTCCAACAGGTAAAATATGCCTTCTCCAAGTCGAAGAACACTGCTACTGTTTGACGCTTCCTTAGAAAGTTGTTCATAATGAAGGTCGACAATGTAACGAGGTGATCAGCAGCAGAGCGGTGTCGACGAAAACCGCATTGGATATTAGTCAGGTGGCGGCGAGATTCGAGGAGCCAGACCAACCGAGCGTTAACCATGCGTTCCATCACCTTACAGACTCAGCTCGTTAGAGAAATAGGACGATAGCAGGAAGGAAGATGTTTGTCCTTCCCTGGTTTGGGGATGGGGACAACAGTGGCTTCACGCCAACTCGTGGGAACATGACCTTCAGTCCATATGCGATTGTAGGTACTGAGAAGAAAACACTTGCCCGCAGGAGAGAGGTTCTTCAGCATTTCAATGTGAATGGAATCGGGCCCGGGAGCAGAAGATCGGGACAGGGCGAGAGCACAGTCTAGCTCCTGCATGGTGAAGGCGACGTTATAATTTTCACGATTAGAAGGGTGGAAAGAAGGCGGCTGGGCCTCCTCTACCTGTTTACGAGGGAGAAAGGCAGGGTGGTAATGGGCAGAGCTCGAAACCTCTGCAAAGAAACGGCCCAATGCGTTGGATACGTCAGAGGGGTCCACGAGGACTGCGTTCTCCACGGTCAGGCCAGGAATCAATGAGTGGGCCTTGATGGCGGATAGACGGTGTAGGCCACGCCAAACAAACGTGGAGAGAGTAAAACGGTTAAAAGAACTAGTAAAAGCAGTCCAGCAAGCTTTCTTGCTGTCGTTTATGATACGACGACATTGCGCTCTCATACGTTTATAATTGATGCAATTCTCCAAAGTTGTGTGGCGGCGGAAGGTGCGTAAAGCACGGCGCCGGGCTCTAAGCGCGTCGCGGCAGGCTGCAGTCCACCAAGGGACCTGGACACAACGTGGAGAAGAGGAAGTACGAGGTATGGAACGTTCGGCAGCTGTGAGAATAACCTCTGTGAGGTAGTCGACCTGACTGTCACAGGTGGGAAAATCCCGATCGTGAAAAACAGCCATGGAAGAATAAAGCCCCCAGTCTGCTTTAGAAATGTTCCAACTGGTGGGACGAGGAGATGGGGAATGATGCAGAATGTGGATGATACACGGGAAATGGTCACTTGAGTACGTGTCAGAAAGTGCATACCACTCAAACCGACCGGCAAGCTGAGGAGTGCATATTGCGAGGTCTATATGGGAATAGATGTGTGTTGTGTCTGAAAGAAAGGTTGGTGCACCGGTGTTGAGGCAGACAAGATCGAGGTGTTGGAGAAGGTCCACCAAAAGGGAGCCTCTCGGACAAGGTGCCGGAGAGCCCCATAGGGGGTGGTGGGCATTAAAGTCGCCTATCAACACGAAAGGTGAAGGGAGCTGATCAACAAGGTGTAGCACATCTGCCCTAGTAAGGGCAGATGACGATGGCGAATATATATTACAGAGGGAGAAGGTAAATGTGGATAAGGTGATGCAGACGGCAACTACCTGTAGGTGACTATGCAATGAAATGGGATGGTAATAGACATTGTCTCGAAGGAGCATCAGAACCCCTCCATGGGCTGGGATACCTTCCACAGGTGGCAAGTCGAACCGCACAGAGGTGTTTTGTGGAAAGTCTGCACGATCACGGGGACGCAACTTAGTTTCCTGGAGGCAGACTAGAAGCGGGCAGTGCAATCGAAGGAGTAGTTTTAACTCTTCCCGATTAGAACAAATGCCGCGAATATTCCATTGAAGGAGCTCCATGATAAAAATGAAGGAAGATCTCGTAAAAACTACCCCACGTGACGAGTTGAGTGTGCGGTGCGCTTCTACCTTAACTGGAAACGTGTGCAACAACGTAGTACGTATCAGTTTTTGGGCTTGGAAGGCACTTTCCACTTCCAGCAACAATGTGCCATTGCGCTGACGTGAACAGGTTTTAACAGGGCCAGCAATTACATCTACACCTTTCTGTATAACGAAAGGATTGACAGAATTGAAATCCTTTCCGTCGGTGCGAGAGACAACCAGAAATTTAGGTACATTAGGCAGAGTCTTTTTAGGCTGAGGCGAGTCTAACTTACGTTTGTGGGTCAACGTCATGAAAGAAGACAAGGAAGTCATCGCGGAAGTGTCCCCCGTGATTACCGGCGTCTCCGATGGCGCGCTCCTTCCTAGTGGGGGCCCTCTCCGAGGGCTTACCCGCCTTAGGTGATTGTTCACACCTCAGGTCACACCTCCCGAGAACTGACGGAGGGACCAATCGGCACGTTCGGAAGGTACCAGCTCGGGTAATCACCCCTCCCTGGGCCTGGCCTTTACCAGGGGGTACGTACGTGCCCTACTTGTCTACCCGGGGCGGGGAATTACGCGTTACCCCGTCACCTGCTACGCACGATAATGCGTGGGTCGGCCTTCAGACACGCACAGGGAGGAAAGAAGAAGAGGATAGGAAATGAAGAGAAAGAAGGAAGAAGTGTCTCAAACGGCGAAGGGGAGACTAATGAGGAGAAGAAGGCTAGGAGAGTACAAGGAGAGAAAGACAGAAACAAAGGGTAAGAAAGGAAGGAACGAAGGAAGGAAAACCACAACAAGAACCACCGTAGCTCACGAAATATGCCCGTCTCCGGGCGAAGGCATAAACCGGGAGGGACAGTGATGCAGCCTGGGGCAGAAGAAAGGCTGCTCCGGCTCGGGGCCCCGTGCGCGCCACACACGTACCCACAAAAGAACTGTGGGCCCCCTGGGGTTTTTTTTTTTTTTCCAAGTTCAAGGCTTTTTCCCGGTTTCAAGGTTCGGTGGCCACCCTGTATGTGTAATCAAAATGTCAGATTCTGTTAAATTGTGTGTTAGAAATTGTAAAAACTGAGTTTTACTGTGATTTAACATCAACTTGTTCTACTCTTGAACTGCATAATTTGATGCTGTGTCAATATTACAAACAACATCCTTCACTACCTTCGTCAGCAAACAAAAATGCCTTTGAGTATAACAGCCGATTGTAAAATATATCATTTATGGAAATAAGAAAAAGAAATGGTCCCAAAACAGACCCCTGGTGCACCCCACAATTGTGCCCCATTGCGATTGTACGTCATAACCATTTTCTACACTGCAGAGAATTACCTTCTGTTGCTAATTATAAAAGTAAGAGGTGAACCAGTTGTGAGCTGCTACTCATATTCCATCGCCAAGTGTGGGCCGGGGCCCACCCAAAATTTTCTTGGCCCACCCAAAACAAGTCACACAAATTTCAGAATCGAAGTCCAATTTTATACTACAAAATTAAGTAACTAGTTAAAGACAGATACAATAATCTATTCCATTAATTTCTTCTATAATGAAACCGTTAAATAAAACAAATACATTTGAAGCGAATCTTATGACGACAAAGTTAACACGCAATTATCGATTGATCCGCACAAGAAACGAGCTAGTCAATCAATATATTGAATATACGGTTCTTCCCCATTTCTGTTTGGTATTTAGCATTTGCGCGGGAACGGTAAACAATAAAAGCATACCTGACATTGTGTTCAGTGTGTATTTGTGTGAATTGTGCATGGTTTTTTTTATCGGAAGTGAACATAGTATCATGGCAAAATGGCCTAGAATATCAGACTACTTCGGTCGGCAAAAAAAGAAGTATTAAATCAAATCAGGAAATTACAACCTCTCCATGTGTAAGTGCACAAACTGCGGGTGTTAGCTTTCATCATCCATAAAGCTAAGTGGAAGAAATTGTGTTTGTTGATGATGAAATGGATGTAGAGGGAGGATTAAAACAGATGGAAACTGCAAATATCTGTGAAAATGAAGGTACAGATTTATGTTCTATTCCTAGCAGTAGCAGCAGCCACAGCAACAGCAGTCCTAATCCATTTGCTTTAGTGTGTGATGTATCTACAAAAGCTACTAACAGACCAAAACAACGTCTCAAAGCATTTTCCTTTCCATGGGCAGGGATACCTTCCACAGATGGCAGTTCGAAACGCACAGAGGTGTAGTGGGCGAAGTCTATATGATCACATGAACGTAACATAGTTTCTTGGAGACAAACTAGAAGCGGGCAGCGCAATCGAAGGCGTAGTTTTAATTCCTCCCGATTGGAACGAAAGCAGCGAATATTCCATTGAAGGAGCGCCATGATAAAAAGTAAGAGAAGAAAGGAAGATAAAAAGGAACAAGCAGGTGGGGTCACCTCGACCGCTGAGGACCGTACTTCGAGGGAGCACTACTGTCGCCTTCTAGAGGCAGAGAGTCATGTTCCGTAGGTTCAAACGATACATCTGCCACCTTCCCGACTATCAGGAGGGGCACCTTCCGCCGCCGGTAAATTCCGGTTGCCCGGCTAACGGTAGTGCGTCCCGGCGAGACAGAAGATGATCGGGACTGACTACTGTTGGGCAGCGTGACGGATGGGTCAAGCCTCGGCGGGGAAGGAGAGGAACACACTTTCTTGTTGGCTCTTCTGGAAGAGTGACGGTGAGAAGAGGCACTTGACGGTTGGGAAGCATGAGAACGCAGAAAATCCTCACGGGCGGGTTCCTTTTTCAAAGTCCGGGCATCTTGTTTAGGTGCCCTTGGTTTACTAGAGGTTGACGATGACTGAACTGTAGAAGCAGCAGGAGGTAGCGGGGACATAGAACGGGCAATCTTCGGGCTGGCCGATCGCACAACTGTGTCAGCGAAAGTGAAATTGCAGGCCCACATACCTGCATCCTTAGTAGGTCGAGTGGAGGTGAGGACCTTACTGCTGGGAGGACAGTGGGCTTTCGACTCACCAACAACTTCTGAGTGGCAGATGTTGATACCTTTTCCGTAACCCGAATTTGCTTGACGACGTTTTCATCCATATATAGAGGGCAGTCCCGAGATGAAGCCGCATTGTCACCGTTGCAATTAAGGCAGTGAGGGGACGGAGGTGGGCAATCCCCCTCATGGGCGTCCCTACCACAATTGACATTTTGCTGCATTAGGGCAAGACTGACGGGTACGGTTGTATCTCTGGCATTGGAAACAGTACATTGGGTTTGGTATATAAGGGCGGACGGAGATAACTTTGTACCCTGCTTTGACCTTCGACGGGAGTTCAATTCTGTTGAACGTCAAAAACACAGTGCAAGTCGGTGTCAGCTGGTTATCTACCTTTTTCAACACCCTATGCACGGCTGTTACACCCTGATCTGACATATAGGTTTTTATGTCTTCGTCAGACAACCCGTCAAGGGATCTCGTGAAAACTACCCCCCCCCCCCCCGTGACGAGTTGAGCGTGCGATGCGCTTCTACCTGGACAGGAAACGTGCGTATTAGTTTTTGGGCCTGGAAGGCACTGTCCGCTTCCAGCAACACTGTACCATTGCGCTGACGCGAACAGGTTTTAACAGGGCCAGCAATTGCGTCAACACCTTTCTGAATGACTAAAGGATTTACAGAATTGAAATCTTTACCGTCAGTGCGAGAGACAACAAGAAATTTCGGTAGATAAGGCAATGTTTTCTTTTGCTGAGGCGAATCTATCTTACGTTTCTGGGTCAATGTCACTGAAGAAGAGAAGGAAGTCATCGCGAAAGTGTCCCCCGTGATTACCGGCGTCTCCGATGGCGCGCTCCTTCCTAGTGGGGGCCCTCTTAGGTGATTGTTCACACCTCAGGTCACACCTCCCGAGAACTGACGGAGGGACCAATCGGCATGTTCGGAAGGTACCAGCTCAGGTAATCACCCCTCCCTGGGCCTGGCCTTTACCAGGGGGTACATACGTGCCCTTCTTGTCTACCCGGGGCGGGGAATTAAGCATTACCCCGTAACCTGCTACGCACGATAATGCGTGGGTAGGCCTTCAGACACGCACAGGGAGGAAAGAAGAATAGAGGAAGTGAAGAGGAAGAAGTGTCTCAAACACCCAAGCGGAGACTAATGAGGAGGAGAGGAAGGGTAGGAGAGTACAGCAAGGAGAGAAAAACAGAAGCAAAGGTTAGGAAAGGAAGAAACCATGTAATAAGAGAAACTAGGACGAGAAACCACCGTATCTTGCAAAAAACGCCCATCTACGGGCGAAGGCATGAACCGGGAGGGAAAAGGAAGCAGCCTGGGGCAGAAGAAAGGTTTCTTCGGCTCGTGGCCCCGTGCGTCCCACACACGTATCCACAAAAGGGCTGTGGGCCCCATGGGGGGACAGACGAGACAGACAGGTGAAAAAATTATTCAGATGAGAACAGAATCAACAGTCTCTAAATACTGTGCAATAGAATAATGCTAGAGAATGGGTGAACCGTATAATCAATAACAGAGAAGAAGAAAATTAATTTCTTTCTCTCTGAACTCCCAGTGTGGTCTGAACTGAGTGGGGCCATTTACCACAATTCTACAAATACATATCAATGTATGTGCAAGTATGTCTTAAGATAAGGGACTCACGACACTGAAGTTGAACCGAACACAATGTAATGCCCAACTTACCTCCCGATCCGATCGCCGCTGCTGACGGCCTCGTGCCCGCTCTGCCTGCTCCCGCAGCCACATCTCCTGCCGCTGCCGACGGAGCCTAAGCGCCTCCTCGCAAGCCAACGGCCCTAGCTGCTGTAAAGCAGTGGCCCTGTTTGAGGCCCCAACGGCAGCGGCCTCCACAGATGCGGCAGATGCGGCGGCCTCCACAGATGCGGCAGATGCGGCGGCCTCCACAGATGCGGCAGATGCGGCGGCCTCCACAGATGCGGCAGATGCGGCGGCCTCCACAGATGCGGCAGATGCGGCGGCCTCCACAGATGCGGCAGATGCGGCGGCCTCCACAGATGCGGCAGATGTGGCGGCCTCCACAGATGCGGCAGATGCGGCGGCCTCCACAGATGCGGCGGCCTCCACAGGTGTGTCCAATGAGGACCCCATTGGTCTGTGCACTGTTGATGGTGATGGTAATGGTTGTAGAGGGACTATACCAGACTTATCAGAACTACTGTCTGAGAATAAGCCACAACATATGTCTACATGTACATCTATACTAAGCAAATTCATGAGGAAGATGGAGACAATTTTCCAAAACACCGAATTCCTGAAGTTAAGCTAAGTGACAGAAAAGTATGTGAAATCCATGGAAAAAAATAAAGAGTCTCACTGGACGGTGTCAGCAATGCTCGAAACTATTGTCAGACAGATTCTGAAAGCTTCTCTAGGTCTCTCTTCTCATTTGCTGTGAACGGTGGTTGGTATGTTTTAAGTACTGCCAACTGTCGAATCGATGTCTTACTGAGGCTCGCTGTACATCTGTAATAACAGGTGTATGGGACAGCACAACAGCTTATACTGTATTTCTGAGATATAAACGATATAAAACATGATGTGTGGAGTCCCGCATTCATCATCAAAATAACTAAACACACACATGGATATTAATCTGAAATAATAGAATTTGCTCTGAATAAGATGTCACATTGATATTCTTTGGTGCAATCTAAATTCATTCTTTCCTTCTGTATGTGGAGCTGTGCAAGTGCATCATGGCCAATGAAGTAGGAAGCAGGAAGCAGTGAAACTGAGTTAAGTTTTTCCAATTCAATACTTAAGGAAATTATCTTCAATTAAATGGTCTTGGACCTAAAATTAATCATTCAATATAATTAAAGTGATTAATTCTTAAATTAAATAAACGGATACCAACAAGTGCTCATATAGAGCATTTCTAGTGTGTGCAAAGAGATTCTTCTTAGTAACAAAAACATTCAAAAACAGCTGCTTTGGAATTTTCAACAGCACTCAAATTATAAATGTGTATGTAAAATGGTGCTCACTTATGTATTCATTCTTATCTCATCATCTTTTTATATAAACATTGGTCAATGCAGTCCTGTTAATTAGTGTTTGGTCCCTTTTTCATCTAAAATGGTGCTCCCTAACATTATATGCCAGTAATGCTTGTTAGAATCAACATTCCTTCTCATTCAGACCACTAATCATCAAGGTACAGGGTGTGTGGCTTCACTTATCCATTGCGCATAATAGAATTAGTGAGTGAATGATGTCTGTTGAATAATGAACCAACACCAGTCATTAGATATGAGAGAAGGGATTGGGAAAGGCAGAAGTGACGTGAACCTGAATGGGTTGTAGCAGAGGCTGTTTTGTATGTTATTTTGGAAAGGACAGGTTGCTACTCACCACAGATATGTCCACTGAGCCGCAGGAAGGCACACAACAGAAAAACAAAGCAAATACAATAAACAAAGCTTTATTCTCTGTAACAGATGAAGGCTTAACACCCAAAAGCTTTATTTTTTTGTTTTTGTGTTGTTGTTCTGTTATGTTTGCCTTTCTGCAGCTCATCGGGCATCCCTGTGGTGAGTGAAGTTAATAGTTCCGACTAACTTTAATTTTACTTTCACCAATTACTTATTGAAAACATAATTTGTAATTTTAGTAAATACATATACTACCAAGCAAATGTAGTAGACTCAAATTACCTTTTAAGTACTTTTTCCAATGCTGGTCGTACAAAACATTTGCAAAATTATTTAGGAAAACTAAAAATGCACAAGCTTCACAGGGTGATTTTAATTATGTAACTTAAAAGAAACTGCTAGGATGTATAAAAGAAACAAACTCATTAATATTGCCCATAATGTTGCCCTCCAACATATCCTCTCCTCCCACCATCCTCCTGGCCTAAATCTATGCTAACCTCTCCCCCTCCTCCACTAGGTAGGTAACCTCATGACCCCACTGACACCCCGCACCCCCACCTTCTACCTACTTCCCAAGATTCACAGGACGCCCCATTGTGGCTGGTTACCAAGCTCCTACAGAACAAATCTCTGCCTACATAGACCAACACATTCAACCCATCATGTGCAGTCTCCCATCCTTCATCAGAGACACCAATCACTTCCTCGATCGCCTGAAATCCTTACCCAACCTGATACCTCCAGAAACCATCCTTTAAACCATTGATGCCACTCCCTTATACACAAATATCCCACATGCCCAGGACCTCGCTGCAATGGAGTATTTCCTTTCACGCCAACCACCCACTTCCCTACCTAAAACCTCTTTCATTAATCGTAACCCACAACTACTTCACTTTTGAGGGCCAGACATACCAGCAACTACAGGCAACAGCCATGGGAACCAGGATGGCCCCCTCGTACGCAAACATATGCATGGGACGCTTAGAGGAAGCCTTCCTGGATACCCAAGCCTGTCAATCCAATGTTTGGTAGAGATTCATTGATGACATCTTCACGATCTGGACTCTCAGTGACGAACACCTCCAGAATTTCCTCTTCCCATCAAATTCACCTGGTCCTATTCCAAATCCCATGCCACCTTCCTCGATGTCAACCTCCATTCGTGCAAGGGCCAACTTCACACATCCATCCACATCAAACCAACCAATAAACAGTACCTCCATTATGACAGCTGCCATCCATTCCACATCAAATGTTCTCTTCCCTACAGCTTTGGTCTTCGTGGCAAAAGAGTCTGCTCCAGTCCCACATCCCTGAACCAGTACACCAATAACCGAATAACAGCTTTCACATCCTGCAGCTATCCTCCTGATCTGGTTCAGAAGCAAATTACCAGAGCCGCCACCTTATCCCCCCAAATCCAGAACCTTCAACAGAACCCCAGAATTGCCCCTTTTGTCACCGGATACTTTCTGGGACTGGAGCAGACTCTGAATGTGGCTCTCCAGCATACAACTTCCTTAAATCTGGCCCTGAAATGAGATCCATCCTTAATGACATCCTTCCCACTCTACCAAGAGTGTCTTTCCACCGCCCACCTAACCTTTGTAACCTTGTCCATCCCTATGAAATCCCCAAACCACCTTCCCTACCTTCTGGCTCCTATCCTTGGAACTGCCCTATACACCCACAACCAAGGGCAGAGCCACTTGCAATAGCACTCACGTGATTTACCAACTGACATGCCTGCACTGAGAAGCGTTCTATGTGGGAATGACCAGCAACAAACTGTCCATTCGCATCTTGGCACAGTGTTACCACAGTCTAATATATACAGTCGCGACACTACCGCTGATTTTTGTTATACTAGGCGACTGCAGCGCTTCTTGCGGACGTAAAGCCACGTTGCTCTATATCGTATATGAGACGTGTGTTTGTTGTGTGTTTTAGTGTACAAAATGGTTTTTACGAAGGGAAACGTGTGTACTGCTTTAAATTGCAGCAACATAAACTAGAATACGTCATATTTATCATTCTTTAGGTTTTCTACAGAGCCTGAAAGGTATGTGACAAAGTTTCGGTAATGCTTATTTACAATTATGTTGTGAGGAACACACAGATATTGAAGATTATTTCTTTTTAGGATCAAGAAATGGCTTATAAATAGCAGGCGACAAGATCTTTTGAATTAAGTACACTTCGATGCAAACCAGTTCATGAATGATGAACGGAAGAAGCTGGTGTGGAATGCTGTGCCTAGATTGTTTGATGTTTCAAACCACCGAAACTGGGAATGAAGAGGAAACTACCGCAAAGACGCGATAATATAACGGCGGAAGTAATTAAACTGTGTCCTGAAGCAAGTATTACGACTGTGGTTGCTGCTACATCACAGCTAGAAACATTTTTGTCTGGGCATTCGAAAGTAATTCATTATAGAGGCAAATGTATAAGAAATGCATGGAAAAGAAGTGTTCATTGTTACCGTTATTAAGGTTTGAAAGGTTAAATGTTTTCCGTTTTATCAAATGGAAAGCACAGTCTAATATATAAACCTATTTATCGGAACCACTGAGCTGTCTTATTTTACAGACGATTGTCGCCCCGCCCTCTCCCACTCCTCCCTCATCTTCGAACCATATGATGACAGACACTGATAATGACTGAGGATCATTCATATAATATGACATTTACATTGTCGTGTAATCGACGTAATACTATTTAAAATAACATATAATTGAAATAATCTCATAGCAAAATTATATTAGATGAAAGTTTCATAGCCAGTGGATGATCTCATAACTAAAAAGCAGGGAAAAAAAAATTTCGCACCTTTTAACACCGGGAAGACCAATTACAAGCTTCTCATGTGCGAAATACTATGTTTACCAGCAAAGTAAGGTGCAATGTCTGAAGAATTTCGTCATAAATGTGTTGCAGATAGCGTCAGTTTATTCACCAGTTTTTAGTAAATTTACATTTGTTGATATTTAACTGTCCCTTAGGAGTTCTATTATAGGCTTGTCTGCACAAAATACTATTTTTGTCCATCACTCACAGCAAGGTAAGCTGCAAGCAATTTCTAAAGAATTATTTCGTAACATATTGCACAATTGCAGTCTGTGTCCGATCACAACGAGTTTTTGCTCGGTTTACGTTTCTTTTACACTCAGTCATGTGTCAAGATACTTAAATAAAGCTTGGAATGCAATAATATATTCAATATTTAGAGAACCGCAAAAATGTAATTACAAGCGGGCATTATTAATGTGTCGTATATGGCGTTAAGGGACAACCGGCTTTACGACCGCTTGGAGTGCTAGCGTCGCTCCAAGTGTCCGGCGGTAACAGCTTTCACAGCAGTGAGTGTCACGACTATATACATTAGACTGTGGTGTTACACCGTCCGGGTTATCTGGATACTTCCCACCAACACCGATCTTTCAGAACACCAAAGATGGGAACTTGCCCTTCAACACATTCTCTCTTCCCGTTGCCCACCTGGTCTCAACCTCCGCTAAATTCTAATTCCCGCCCACCATCTTTAGCATCTTTGCCTCGGTTCTGTGGACAAAGCCTCTGCCTGAAGTGGTATCTCTGTCCAACTTCTTTGCTTTGAAGTGCGGCAGTTGGAGATGGTTGTATGACTGTGTTGTGTGCCTGTGTGTTTGCGTGAGTGTTCCATTTTATGAAGAAGTCCATAGCCAATAGCTGAATGTGTTGTATGTGTGTGTCTTTTGTATGTGCCTGTCGCAGCTCATCGCCACATCCTTGCGGTGAGTTGTAAACCGTCCTCACTATATTGTGTGTGTGTGTGTGTGTGTGTGTGTGTGTGTGTGTGTGTGTGTGTAAAACGGCTCGTCAATAGAAACAAATAAAATCTCTCAAACACACAATTCATTATCCTTCTCAATGGCTAATATCAGCTTTCATCATTCCCTAACCAAAGAAAAAGAATGCTAGATGATAAGATCATAGACTCATTACTCTTATATGCCATACATTGAAAATATTTTTTAAGGTATTCCATCAAATGTTATAGGTAAAAGTGTCAGAAATTCATTGGTGACAGTTTTGATTTAGGATATTTAGATACAAGAGAAGCAACAGCAGTATCACGAGTTCAAATCTAAAACTATGATTTAGGCTGGAGTTCAACAATATAATGTGGATAGTTTGTAACTCATGTTGTTCATCTATGAAACACACATAAAAAAATACGTATATACACATACAAACTTTCAGCTAATAGCCTTCACCAGTAAAAAGACTCCGTTCATACAGTCACATATGCACACTTCAGAGACATGTCCAGCTGTTGCATTTCAAGTAAAAGTCTGCAGTGAAGTGCTAGGACGGTAAAGGGAGGGGGGGGGAGTGAATGGGATGGGAGGGCAGGAAGGTTGCTAGGTGGGGGAGGAGATGGATACGACAGACGTATGGAGAAAGGTACTAAATGGGTGGAAAGAGGTGCAGCTTACAAATGGAGTAGGAAGGCATACATCCACAGCATACAGATGACACATGGAATGGGAGTGGTGTAGGACAGAGGGGGGCATGAAAGAGAGGTTACCATAGATTGGGGCCTGTATAATTTCAAGATTGGAGAATGTTTTGGAAAGACAGCTCACATTTGTGAAGTTGCACATTGTTTCTGACCTCAGTTTAGTGGTGGCCGTTCATCCTGTGTCACAACATGCTGCTGAGCATATGCTTTATTTCAACAGCTGCTTCACAACCTGGGCCATCTGGATTACCCCCCCCCCCCACCTCCCCCCACTCCCCATCTACCAGCTTTTCTGAACTTCACAGATGGGAGTTATCCTTGCAGTAAATTCCAATCCAGGCCTCAACCTAAAATAACCTTGTTTCCCCACAACCAACAGTTCCTGCCCCCTCTACATCGACTACATCTATTAGGGATATTCTGCAAATCACATTTACATATGTATTCCACTGTACTGTTTTTAAAGAAAACACCTTCTGCTACTGCAAATGAAGGGTATTTATTTTTATAATTCACCCATACGCATTTCGCTTTTGTCACAAGGCATCCTCAGTGGTTGTCCCAAAATATTTGCATGTTTCTGTTGACACATAAAGATTAGGTTTCTTACATATGTACAAAACATTTCGTTTCTGATTCAAAACAGTTCGTTATTTGCTATAAAATGGTGTACTTACAGAACTTGCTACTCCATATCACTCTTTCCGGCTACCAGGTCGAAAGGTTCAACGTTTTCTGATAAACTTCACATTTTTCCGGTTCCACTTTGATCTGCTGCCATGCTGTGTCCAATGTAGTTTGTTTTGTAGTGTTGCCAACTTTCTCAGCTTATTTGAAATTCAACTATTTCACTGAAAGAGTGTTGGTATCTTGTTGGTATCTTTGTGTGTCTGTGTGGTGGGGGGGGGGGGGTGGATTTGTGATTATGCATTGGGATTTGTGTCTATCATATGGTCAATTAGTGAGAACAGTGACTGATTAGTCACGTTTTATTTGGTCATTTAGTAGAAACTTTTTCTCAGCTTTTGTTTTATATATTTGATAATTTTCTTCTAATGTTAGGAGATGTTTTTTTTTATTATTTATTCTAATTATCTTCATGTCTTTTCTATTGTGATGGGTTTGTGGTTATATTCTTTCAGATGTTCTGCAAATGTGGAGTCGTTTGTCCCGTATTTCCATGCCCTGATATGTTCCTTGTATCAGGTATCAGATGTTCTGCTGGCTTGTCCTACATACCTTCCATCATACAAGTTGCATTGTAGTTTGTATATTCCAGCTCTTAGGTAGATATCTGTGTCTTATTTTTGGGATATATTTTTGGATTGGGCTGTCTGTTCCGAGAGCTATTTTTATGCCTTATCTTTTGAAAATATTTGTTATTTTATGTGTTAGTTTTTGTTTGTGTGTCATTGTGTACCATCTTGAGTTTTCTTTTTTATTTTCATGTGTTCTTTGAACTGCGATGGGATGCCTCGGGACAATGGCGAAACGCGTATAGGTGAATGAATAGCACACAGGAAGAAAGTACACCTGAATCTCTCCGTTCGAGCTCTGATTTCCTATATTTTATTCTCATGATCATTTCTACCTATGTAAGGGGCAGTCAACAATATATTTTCACATTCAGAAGAGAATGTTGGCAATTGGAGTTTCGTAAGTAGCCCACACCGCAGCGATAAGCGCCTTCGACGTAATGATTCCCATCCCAGATCCTATATCATTTCCAGAACACTGTCTCCCCTGTATCATGACAATACAAAATGAGCTGCCCTTCTTTTGACTATTTTGATGGCTTTCATCGAATCCACCTGATAAGGATCCCACACTGGGCAGCAATAATCCAAAAAAAGACGGACAAGCGTAGTGTATGCAGTTTCTTTTGTAGTTCTGCTGCATCTTAAGGGTTCCACCAATAAAACGCAGTCTCTGGTTTGCCTTCCCCACGATTTTATCTGTGTGTTCTTTCCAGTTTACGTCTCATGTAAGAGTAATTGCTAGGCATTTTGTAGAGTTTACGGTCTTCACTATTGATTGCTTTAGCTTGTAAACAAAGTTTAAAGGATTTCTTTTTGTACTCATGTGGACAACTTCACACTTCTCATTATTTAGAGTCAATTGCCAATTTTTAAACCATACTGATATCTTATTCAGGTTGTTCTGCAGTTGGTTTTGATATTCACATGATTTGACGAGACGATAAATGACGGCGTCATCTGCAAACAATCTAAGAGAGCTACTTAGATTTTCTCCGAAACTATTTATGTAAATAAGGAATAGCAGAGGACCAATACCACAACCCTGTGGAATGCTCGCTTGGGTAGATGTTGAAGAGGTGAAAAACCTGGCCCATCACTTAAAAGCCATTTGGAAAAAGGTGCAAAAGAACAACAAAAGAGCCACTGGTCATCAATTGCAGTATGGAAACAAAGGAGCCACCTTATCCACTTACCACTCCGAGGAATAGGTATTGTTCATAAATACAGTTATTAAAAAAGGACGAACTAAGAAATTCACTCCTTTATTCGGGGGACGATATCAGATCATACATTTGACATCACCCGTTAATGCAGAACTGCAATTATCTGGCCGCACCATCGTCCTAAATTTCGACAGATTAAAATCTTATCATGGGCAAGTGACTACAAACACGTCTGCTGCAGTTTCAGCCACATCTAGATCAACTGGTCATCCAAGAAAAATTCGTAAAAAGAAAGCCCAACTTCCCCCTACACTTACTATGTATGCATTAGGACCCAAGCATTCCTATGGACTACGATCCAGGGATTGATGGTGCAGTGTGCTCCTTGCACACAAATAGAGCCAGTGCACATGTTCTATTTTGCATGCCTTTTGTTTGTAGTAATACCGCTGCCTGCTACACACATTTTGCTTATGATTAAATTTAAAGATTCTTGCAACATGTAAACTAGGATGTCGCAGACTGGAAAACATAGTATACCGGTACCGTTTTCCCATTAATGGGAACCATTGTTCCTCGATTTGCCATTAGAAATTTCATTGTTGCAATTGCTGACACAATAATGGAAGGAACACAAACTGCAACATAAAGGTAGAGAGTGTTTAAATGGAGCGCCTCGCGATGTCAGCAGACAGCCCTAGCCACGCTGTACGTTTACAAGGCCGCGTGGCGTCACTGGATCATTGTCCCCCGCCTCAGCCCCTCCCAACTGTGCCACTCTTCGCCTGCCTATGCTGCATTTGACGCTTTCAGCTGTGTAGTGCACGTGGCTCACACCTGCGACTGCCTGGCATCAGTCCATCCATCTATTCTTCTGCTTCAGGAAATCATCACTATAATCAAAACACACATGTAATCATACTTATAATTGTGAAACAATTTTGTTTCCTACATGAGCCTATTCCATACGATGATGTGGAAAAGTGGAACATCTACTATAGCCATCTCGAAGGCCCGCGGCGCACCTCAAGGTGAGGAGATTTCTTACGGAGGTTTTCGCCGACCTCACCTTCAGGCCATAAGGCCGAGAGCCCCATCGCCATCGTCCCGCAGTCGCATTGCCCCGCGGTCGCCGGAGCGTACCTGCGGCTTCTCGTGACGGATGCGGCAGTACTCGCCGTTCCACTTCTCAGGGGAAATGGAGATCATGAAGCTCCTATGCGGCGATTGGTCGTGAGCCCGCCGGGCAGTTACTTACTGGAATTGTGCCTTCTACAGCAGCAGTGGACGGTAAACTGCCTAATAGCGGCACTGCCGCAAATGCTAAAATATCGATGGTTAAGAATGTCCGAACGTCGTCTTTTCAAATTTTTGCAAAAAGAAACTGGAAGAAAAACTTATGGCATATTGCAACAGTACAAACAGAAACTGCTTAAAAATTTTAAGAAACCTAAAGAAATTCTTTATTTTCACGTAATTTTATCTGTCAATGTCAAACACTGTCCAAATAGTCAAAGAGCAAGGTCTGCTCCGACAGTCTTCCCCTTTAACTATTGTATGATCGTCAGTATAGACTTGCCCAACTGTTTGGAAATTTTAGGTTTTCACCCCACTTTTGCAGGGAAATAGTGCGGGGCCTCGACCGAGATGTGGAGGCTGCTCTGCCGTCGACGGGCAGCCAGCATATATAGTGGAGGCGGCTGCCGTCAGAGTTATACATTTGTTGCATCGTTTCTAGAACTGAACACGGTCCTCGAGTTTGGAGCCACGTGGGAGGCCGAAACCAGAATCTCTGGAAATTCTGCGACAATCCCGGATGTGAATTTCTCCATCTCCACCATTATGAGGAGAAATGTGGGGTGGTCCTTAACAACTCGGGCACATGAATGGTTGCAAACTATCCGGTACATCCCAGAGATCTTTCCAGCCACAGAATGCTCAGGAAAAAAAAAATTTCCATTGGGCAGCAATATGTAGGACCTTTCCTTTCAAGACAGTGTCATCTATTGCAACATTTGCTGTGAGAGTGACAATTCATTCAAATTCTTCCAAGGGTGAGGACTTCATTGATTGCCTCTTCGAAGCAATCCGAAGATACGAAGCAGTAGAGATTCTTCTTAATGTCTTCATATTAATTACACTACTATTTATCAATGTCACTGGAATTCCAAAATAAGCAGCTAACTGTACATGAATCCTTGTATAAGAGGCAACTTATTTCAGTATATGCATCTTTTCTTCGAGAAAATAGGTGTTTTTTTGTTCAAATTATTATTAAAGTCAGACAAGATTTTTTACGTGCACTACTCAAAAACACTTAAGAACTTTATCTACATTAATGAATTGTCAACAGTGCATATTTCCCCTACTGTGTGAATGTATGTTTTCCTTTTTTCTGGTGAGGGCCATGGCCAGAAATTTATGTTCCATGCAAGTTTCTTTATCTATTAACTATTATTAACCTTTAAATCTTACCTTCTACTGTGACTGTCAGACGTTTATATTCACTGGAGTCTGACCTTCTCCTCCTCCTCTTTTTATCCTGTTAAATATATCAGTTGTTAAGTGACAATAATGGAAGGTTCAGTAAGGAATGTTAATAACAATACGTACATTGGGAATAACTCACCATAAAGACAAACGTTAGCCATCAACAGACATAAATGAAACACACCACACACACACACACACACACACACACACACACACACACACACAAACACACACACACAAACAATTCTAAAAGGCCAAGACCAAAAATTTATAAGAGTGTGTGTGTGTGTGTGTGTGGGTGGGTGGTTCAATGTTTGTCTTTACGGTGAGTTGTTCCCTATCTACATATTAGTATTAACATTCAGTTCTTAGATAAGTATAAATCAAACACATTTAACTATATTACACTATAACGATGGTAAGCAAAACAAATGTTCTTAATTTATTATAAATGAGGAAAAGTACTATCGTCCAAGAAAGGTATTTAACAGTGAGTAGGTTTGTTAAAGTTGTATTCATTATTGATACTGGAAGAAGTAAATATTCTTACAGCAGCCAATAGTCACACAAAAATACACACAAATATCATGACAAAGGTGGCAATGGGCTTTCGCTCAACCGAAGGGTGGAAGGAAGGGTAAAATCGAGCCGTTGTAGCAGACGGCGAAACCGAACTCCCGGTGGAAGCAAGGCAATCGCAGACAACTGATATTGGCGATCAAGTGAGTCGTCAAAAAATAATCTGTAAGATGGATGGTTGGGCATCGACCGTAGGCGGCATGCGTACCGACACAAGAGTATGTCACGTCGATTGGTCAAGGGTAATACAGCAGCCTCGGCATACAGACTTTCAACAGGGCTGGTATAAAATGCACCGGTCGCCAGACGTAATCCACGATGGTGGATAGAGTTGAGACGGCGGAGAATCGACGGCCGTGCTGAAGAGTATACAAGGCTTCCATAGTCGAGCTTCGACTGAACAATGGCCTGGTAAAGGTGAAGCAGGACGGTACGATCCGCTCCCCATGACGTGCCACTGAGGACACGAAGAACGTTAAGGGATCGGGCACAACGGGCAGCCAGGTAGGACACGTGCGTGGACCAGCAAAGTTTCCGATCCAACATGAGTCCCAAGAATTTTGTAGTCTCCACGAAAGGGAGAGCAACCGGGCTGAGACGTAGATAAGGTGGAAGAAATTCCTTGTATCTCCAGAAATTGATACACACAGTTTTCTCAGTGGAGAATCGGAAGCCGTTTGCGATGCTCCAGGAATACAGACGGTCAAGACAGCGTTGGAGAGAACGCTCCAAGAGACACGTCCGCTGGGCGCTACAATAAATTGCGAAATCGTCAACAAAAAGAGATCCGGAGACGTCGGCTGAAAGGCAGTCCACGATCGGATTGATTGCAATGGCAAAGAGCGCCACACTCAAGACGGAGCCCTGTGGTACCCCATTCTCCTGGCAAAAGGTATCTGACAAAACAGAGCCCACCCGCACCCGGAACTTGCGATCCGCCAAAAACGCTTGAATGAAAAGAGGAAGGCGGCCCCGAAGGCCCCATGTGTGCAATGTGCGGAGAATGCCCGCTCTCCAACAGGTATCGTATGCCTTCTCGAAGTCGAAGAACACGGCTACTGTTTGAAGCTTCTTCAGAAAGTTGTTCATAATGAAGGTCGACAACGTAACGAGGTGGTCAGCAGCAGAGCGGTGTCGACGAAAACCGCATTGGATATTAGTCAGGAGGCGGCGAGATTCGAGGAGCCAGACCAACCGAGCGTTAACCATGCGTTCCATCACCTTACAGACGCAGCTCGTCAGGGAAATGGGGCGATAACTGGAAGGAAGGTGTTTGTCCTTCCCTGGTTTGGGGATGGGGACAACAATGGCTTCACGCCAACTTGTGGGAACATGACCTTCAGTCCATATGCGATTGTAGGTACTAAGAAGAAAGCACTTGCCCGCTGGAGAGAGGTTCTTCAGCATTTCAATGTGAATGGAATCGGGCCCGGGAGCAGAAGACCGGGACAGGGCGAGAGCACGATCTAGCTCCTGCATGGTGAAGGCGACATTATAATTTTCACGATTAAAAGAGCGGAAAGAAGGCGGCCGTGCCTCCTCTACCTGTTTGCGAGGGAGAAAGGCAGGGTGGTAATGGGCAGAGCTCGAAACCTCCGCAAAGAAACGACCCAATGCGTTTGAAACATCAGCTGGGTCCACGAGGACCGCGTTCTCCACGGTCAGGCCAGGAATCGGGGAGTGGACCTTGATGCCGGACAAACGGCGTAGGCCACCCCAGACAACCGTGGAGGGAGTAAAACGGTTAAAAGAACTAGTAAAATCTGTCCAGCAAGCTTTCTTGCTGTCGTTTATGATACGACGGCACTGCGCTCTCATACGTTTGTAATTGATGCAATTCTCCAAAGTTGGATGGCGGCGGAAGGTGCGTAAAGCACGGCGCCGGGCTCTAAGCGCGTCGCGGCAGGCTGCAGTCCACCAAGGGACCTGGACACGACGTGGAGAAGAGGATGTACGAGGTATGGAACGTTCAGCAGCAGTGAGGATAACCTCTGTGAGGTATTCGACCTGACTGTCACAGTTGGGAAAATTGATTGTGAAAAACAGCCATGGAAGAATAAAGCCCCCAGTTGGCTTTAGAAATGTTCCAACTGGTGGGACGTGGAGATGGGGAATGATGTAGGAAGTGGATGATACAAGGGAAATGGTCACTCGAGTACGTGTCAGAAAGTGCATACCACTCAAACCGACCGGCAAGCTGAGGAGTGCATATTGCGAGGTCTATATGGGAATAAGTGTGTGTTGTGTCAGAAAGGAAGGTCGGTGCACCGGTGTTGAGGCAGACAAGATCGAGGTGGTGGAGAATGTCCACCAAAAGGGAGCCTCTCGGACAAGGTGCCGGAGAGCCCCATAGGGGGTGGTGGCCATTAAAGTCGCCTACCAACACGAAAGGTGAAGGGAGCTGGTCAACAAGGTTTAGCACATCTGCCCTAGTAAGGGCAGATGACGATGGCGAATATATATTACAGAGGGAGAAGGTAAAGGTGGATAAGGTGATGCGGACGGCAACTGCCTGTAGGTGAGTGTGCAAGGAAATGGGATGGAAATAGACGTCGTCTCGAAGGAGCATCAGAACCCCTCCATGGGCTGGGACACCTTCCACGGGTGGCAGGTCGAACCGCACAGAGGTGTAGTGTGGAAAGTCTGCACGATCACGTGGACGCAATTTAGTTTCCTGGAGGCAGACTAGAAGCGGGCAGTGCAATCGAAGGAGTAGTTTTAACTCCTCCCGATTAGAACGAAAGCCGCGAATGTTCCATTGAAGGAGCGCCATGAACAAAATGAGAGAAGAAATAAGGATAAAAACCAAGTAGCGAGCGGGGTCACCTCGACGGCCGCTGAGGACCGGATTTCGAGGGAGCACTGCTATCGCTGTCTGGGGGCAAAGGGTCATGTTCCATTGGTTCGCCCGACGCGCCTGCCACCTCCCTGAGTTGATCAGGAGGGGCAGTGTCCACCGCCGGTAAAGGGCCGGGCGCCCGGCAAACAGAGCGTCCCGGTGAAACAGAAGACGGCCGAGGCCGGCAACTGTTGGACGGCGCGACAGATGGGTCACGCCTCGGCGGGGAAGGAGAGGAACTCTTTTTCTTGTCAGCTCTTCTGGAAGAGTGACGGCGGGAAGAGGCAGTTGACGGTTGGGAAGCCTGAGAACGCAGAAAATCCTCACGGACGGGTTCCTTTTTCAAGGTCCGGGCATCTTGTTTAGGTGCCCGCGGTTTACTAGAGTTGGACGAAGACTGTACCCTAGAAGCAGCAGGAGGAAGCGGGGACGTGGAACGGGCAATCTTCGGGCTGGCGGATCGCACAACTGTGTCAGCGAAAGTCAAGTCACATGTCTGGGTACTGGAATCCTTGGTAGGTCGAGTTGAGGTGAGTACCTTACTGTATGTACCCGCTGGGAGGACAGTGGGCTTTCGACTCGCCAACAACTTTCGAGCGGCAGATGTTGATACCTTCTCCGTAACCCTAATTTGCTGGATTACCTTCTCATCTTTGTATACAGGGCAGTCGCGAGAGGAAGCCGCATGGTCACCGTTGCAGTTTAGGCAGTGAGGGGACGGAGGTGGGCAATCCCCCTCATGGGCGCCCCTACCACAAGTGACACACTTTGCTACATTTGGGCAATGTTCACGGGTATGGTTGTACCTGTGACATTGAAAACAGCGCGTAGGGTTAGGCACATAAGGTCGGACGGAGATGACTTCATACCCTGCTTTGACCTTCGACGGGAGGTCAACTCTGTCGAACGTCAAAAACACAGTACGAGTCGGTGTCAATTGGTTATCGACCTTTTTCATCACCCTGTGGACGGCTGTCACACCCTGATCGGACGTATACGATTGGATGTCTTCATCAGACAACCCATCAAGGGATCTCGTGAAGACTACCCCCCGTGACGAGTTGACTGTGCGGTGCGCTTCGACCTTAACTGGAAACGTGTGCAACAACGTAGTACGTATCAGTTTTTGGGCTTGGAAGGCACTTTCCACTTCCAGCAACAATGTGCCATTGCGCTGACGTGAACAGGTTTTAACAGGGCCAGCAATTGCATCTACACCTTTCTGTATAACGAAAGGATTGACAGAATTGAAATCCTTTCCGTCGGTGCGAGAGACAACCAGATATTTAGGAACATTAGGCAGAGTCTTTTTAGGCTGAGGCGAGTCTAACTTACGTTTGTGGGTCAACGTCATGAAAGAAGATAAGGAGGAAGTCATCGCGGAAGTGTCCCCCGTGATTACCGGCGTCTCCGATGGCGCGCTCCTTCCTAGTGGGGGCCCTCACCGAGGGCTTACCCGCCTTAGGTGATTGTTCACACCTCAGGTCACACCTCCCGAGAACTGACGGAGGGACCAATCGGCACGTTCGGAAGGTACCAGCTCGGGTAATCACCCCTCCCTGGGCCTGGCCTTTACCAGGGGGTACGTACGTGCCTTACATGTCTACCCGGGGCGGGGAATTACGCGTTACCCCGTCACCTGCTACGCACGATAGTGCGTGGGTCGGCCTTCAGACACGCACAGGAAGGAAAGAAGAAGAGGATAGGAAAGGAAGAGAAAGAAGGAAAGAAAAGAAGTGTCTCAAACGCCGAGGCGGAGACTAATGCGGAGAAGAAGGCTAGGAGAGTTCAAGGAGAGAAAGACAGAAAACGAAGGGTAAGAAAGGAAGGAACGAAGGAAGAAAAAGCACAAGAAGAACCACCGTATCTCACGAAATATGCCCGTCTCCGGGCGAAGGCATAAACCGGGAGGGAAAGTGAAGCAGCCTGGGGCAGAAGAAAGGCTGCTCCGGCTCGGGGCCCCGTGCGCGCCACACACGTACCCACAAAAGAACTGTGGGCCCCCTGGGGGGGAAGATGGACTGTATCTATGTTGAGTCTTGTCAAACGCGTCTCACATTAAAGGAATATTACCTAAACGAATTTAGTCCTCATGAAGCTGTAACAGAACAGAGAATCTGGGTGGCTGTGCATATTCCTAAGTTTTCTTGCTTTGCGATGCAGGCATAGTTTTAATTGCAGTGTGTTCATTACAGCGCGTTGATAGGTTTCAAAGTACAAACTTAATGGTGACTTTTAGGTGCCAGGTATCTCACGTCGATAGATTATCATTCGATCGGTGTCGTCGCAGATAGCGGACGACATTAATTTACTAACCATTGCAATGTTCAATGCAATTCGTGAATTTCATTTATTTCTTATGTTACAGTCAAAACGCGTAAGTTCCAAGAGGTCTACCGAACATCTGTTAGGCTCCTTTTGATGGCTTCCTCTGTTCAGAACGAAAACTATCCCTCCAGCAGGCGCGCTCCGCCTTCTCCGTTTCCAGAAGCGCGCGCCTTCGCATCGCTCGTTGTGCCGCATTTACCAAAACGACCGTGGCTGCCCCCACCGCGTCATACCTCTTATCGACTTCAGAAAGGTAATGAAAGAAATTACCCTTCAAGTTGGTGGCCACTAAACGCTGTTAGCATTACTCATGATGCAAGAACACTTTGTGTTCCAGTGTTACTATGATGTCTGACATAGCTCTTAAAAATTCGAAAATTTATTGAAACTGTCCTTAAGGCGGTAGCAATTATCGAGTGGACAAAAGTTACTTTATACGTCTTAGTCTATTTTAAAACTTATGCATTTTCCATTTGAATGATTATTTTACACTTTTCAAATTTTGTGTGTGTGAAATTTTTCATTCAATTTCAAACGTTTTTATGAGAATACAACAGAGACATTCGATACATTTGTTTTATTTCTATTTCACCTGACCCCTCTTATGTATTAGTCACGAAAAGATCGCGAAGGTATAAGATATGGCGATATGAACTCACACTAAGTCTTACCAGAAATAGTTCTAACCGCGAACCAGTCACGACTGGAAGAGAAACAGGCGGAAACAGCAGTTGTATAAAAATTGCCCTCCACCACACACCAATTAAGAAATGGCGTTAATGAAGCAGTGTCATCCAGTTCTAAGTTAAGTTGAAAGTTCAAGGTCTCTTGTTTAGAGGGAAGTTGGTTTGAAATGAACTGCAAAATTTGTACCAACACACGAAAACATGAACAAAGTAAGCTCTCTTGCACACGAGACACGAAAGAAAGAATGAAGGTTGCAATTTAACGTCCCATCGATAAGGGGGTCATTAGAGCGAAGCAGAAGTTCGGATTGTCATGATAAGGATGTGGAAGGAAATCGGCCGTGTCCTGCCGCAGGGACCATTCCGGTATTTGCCTAGACTGATTTAGGAAAATCATGGAAAACTCAAATCCAAATGGCCGAAAGCCAGTTCGATGCGCCGTGCAGCCGAATATGAGTCCCGTGTGTTACCACTGCACCAACTCGCTCCGTAGCAAACACGAATGCGAGTAAATATTGCATTATCACGCGGTTCTGAGTTACGTTAAGTTTCTGTCCTATCGTTAGTATAAAATCAATTGTAAAATTTGTAAGAAAAACACAAGACAATAAAGGAACCTAATGATCACGTGTTACAACGATTAAAATTGATCGATGAATTGTGCCATGTTTTAGAACAATATTAGGGAAAGCAATTGCACTGTTGCTTGTTAAAAGATAGTAAAGAAAAGTATTGACGTATCTCTTATTCATTGATTTTGAACAGATGCCGTAGAATGCGCAAGGCTGTAATTTTACCGCTATTATAAAAATTAAATGGACTGAGTACAAAATTTGTAAATAAATTGGATCCAAATTATCATTATGAATGAGGTTAATAAATGAGCAATCCGTGAATGTCCTCTGCCTACGTATCGGTTTCAAATTAAGGGTGTTAAAAGAAGTGTTCCAGATTTTCAGAGGAACTTTTACGGATGAAACAAGACAATAATGACCGTTATACATTAACTCTAACTCGCTTATATTAATGGATATGAGAACTTGTTGATCTTCAATATTGTGAAACATATTGAACAAACAAATGTAACGGTAATACAAAATAAAATTCAGAGATCAACTTGAAATAAAAACTAATGGTACTAACAATAATAAAGCACAGCAGTTCAACCACTTCACGAGGAGAATTATAGAGAAAATATGTGTTTAACAAAATTAAGGAGATGAACAGCAAGAGCAAACTGTTTACGGTTACGAACAATATTCCTACTGCCCATGGACGATAGACCTGAAACAACCAAACGGTTTGGTTTATACGACAATTTCACTTTTGGCGGTTGCAATTACTTTACAAATAATAGATCGAATGAATGGAGTAATTTGAAGGGAAACGAATTATTACAATTACTTTGAATCACCTGGAAAGATAAAAATATTTAAGACAAAAAGTACTTCTGAAGCAACATTAAACACTAACATTATAATTCACCTAAACAGGGGCATCACTATACGAAGAAAACAGTTTCTTATTGGGAAATGGTATGCGGATGTAATAGAAGTCACTATATTCTGCAGCAAAAGCCGTCTGGTCAATTTTATGATTATCGGTAAAAACGTGCGTAATAGCTGCTCTAGGACGGTACCCAACAGATGCTCATTTTGGTGATACTCCTGAAATGTGAGCCGCGTATAACAAGATTGAACATATATACGTCCAATTTGGGACAAAAATGCGTAGGAACTTTGGAGAAAGTAGTCATTTCACACGTTATCCGTTTCGTTAAAAGAAACTCTCCCCGGAATTGATGAAGATAAGTCATCTGTTCGTCAGCATTTTCAATGATGTTGTTGGATGAAGCATTACTTAGAATGGGCTTTGGCAGCTCAGCATGGATAAAAGCCAGTTGAAGCAAGTAGTTTGTAGGAATGAGGATATTGTGGGATGGCCAAGAAATTCTTCCTATATCTTAGCAGTATTGGTTACGATACTAGGCAACTCTGATCGTTCCCTTAGTTTCAGAATTCGAGGTATTTTCCAATATTCATGAGGATATGAGATTAGTCATTGCATTTAAATGACTCTGTTATCATGAAGTAAATATTCGACCGCAGAAAGGTCTACCCCTAGTTAAATTGCAAACAGTTTTGTGTTTCATGTCGGGACTGTGTGTATTAACTGCCAACAAATGTCAGATAACTGAACGAGTAATCTCATTTTAGCTCGGTGGCGCCATTCTCGTTTTCTGATCTACAGCAAGCATAGTTGATTAGTGAGGTATCGTTGTACTAGTGATGTGTGTGGCTTCGTCTATTTTTCTCCTCTGAAAAATGTCCTAAATGGTATTCAGCAACGAAATACCAACTCATTGCAGTGTGTCAACCAAGAGAACGGCATTTTCTATTGTTATTGTAATCTTTAGCATTCTGCTGTAACGCCATAAACATCAACATTATTTCCATCATTATCATTAATTCAGTTGCAAAAGCGTTCTTTCCAATGTGGCCAAGAAACCAGAAAGAATGTGTGGTTTGACGAAAAATAGGACCATAGAAGTGATGTAGACTTTGAACAAATTGTAGATGCACTGAATGCTCATTATGAGAGAAAAGTTCTTGTAGCCGCTGCACGATACCGATTTTTCAGACATAAAAAATTACCGCAGCAGTCACACCAAGATTGGATTACGGATTTGAAGGGCTTAACCCGCAAACGTAAATTTACTTGCTCTTGTGGACTTTCGTATAGTGACGTGATGTTGAGGGATGCGATTACGCAGAACATTCAGGACCCCAGAATTAGGGCAGCAATTCTGAAACAGTCAGACCCTTCATTAGACAGTGTACTGCAGCTTATAGAAGCGCATGATACTTTTGACTTAGCAGATGTAGAAATGCAAAGCCACAGTGTAAATTCAGTGCACCGTAACGGACGCTTTCCTAGCCGTAGTTCCCAGTGTAGCACTAGTGATTCTTACAATAGTACAGGCCGTGCTGAACAGACAGTGAACAGTAGCCAGTGTAAAAGTGCGACACAAAGGTCGCCCCGTCGTGTTAGAAACAGTGATTTGAATAACGGGCGCCAACGCTCATTTCAGAAAAATGTACGTAAATCTTGCCCCCAGTGTGTGTCTCGCCACAAGCGTGCTCATTGCCCTAGTCGCAACGCAACCTGTTATCAATGTGGCAAATCGGGACATGTACAGTCTGTGTGTATGCAAATTAAAAACTCAAAGAACGGTACCGTTAGAAACAGTGCTTCGCGGAGTGCGAGAACAGTTCATTCTGTAAATGTTATACGGGCTGTGGAATTGAACAGTGCTTTCCTTGGATCTCAATTGCAAGAAAGTAGTTCTGCGCCTATGGCAAAACTATATACTGCACCACGTAGCAAGCGCCGACGAGCGCGTAAAACAGTGCAACGAAAAAGGGTTCGGGACACGCAAAATGACTATGAACAGTGCATTCCTGTAGTGAAAATAGTGCCTTCTGCAACTGCTCCTTGTAATAGTGCCCAGTACTGTGTAGCTAGTGACAGTAGACATCAAGCAGCTACTCCAAAGTGTAGTGCAGTAGTTAGTACATCTGGAGTAGCTTCGCATGCTTGCGAGGACGCCGATCCGGCGGTAGTGTCATCTAGTGACAGTGTTGTTAATCCGCTGCGTGCCGAGTCTGCGCCGCTACCTTCACTACGCGGCCCGCGCAAGTGCAGCAAACAAACCGTAGCAGACATTGCCCACATTCGCGCACCTGTCGAGCGCCACAAGCAAAATCTTTTTGTCACTCTATCTATAGAATATAAGACTGAAATTTCAGCTTGATACTGGTTCCTCTGTCACATTAATTAATAAAGAGACGTATGAACTCCTGGGTTCGCCAAAATTGTCGCCGTGTCAACAAGTGCTAACAGCGTACACAGGTCAAAATATTCGCGTGCTAGGAACGTGTAGCCTGCCCGCCTCCGGACGTACAGTTGAAGAACATTTAGCAAACCTGGAGTGCCTTTTCAAAGTTTTGACTGCAGCAGGTCTACGTTGCAATAAAGCAAAGTGTTCGTTTTTTCAAACTGAAATAGAGTACCTAGGCCATGTGATTAATGCCCAAGGAATTCATCCCTTACAGTCACATCTTAGAGCAATCAAAGACTTGCCTCCTCCTAAGAATGTGCATGAATTGCAAGCAGTAATGGGAAAGCTTAACTATTATTTCAGGTTTATTCCCAATGCCTCTCAGATCGCAGCTCCACTGCATCACTTACGTAGGAAGAATGTTCCTGTTGTATGGTCCAAAGATTGTCAGGTTGCCTTTGACAAACTAAAGTCTGCACTACTCAGTGATGCATGTTTGATTCCCTTTGACCCACAGAAGCCTGTAGTGCTAGCAGTTGACGCCTCGTCGTACGGTGTGGGTGCAGTTCTGTCACATCGTATTGGATGTCATGATCGTCCTATTGCCTTTACATCCAAGCTACTGACGCCGACGCAACAGAATTACAGTCAGATAGAAAAGGAGGCCTTAGCAATCATTTACGGCGTCACAAAGTTTCATCATTATCTCTATGGCAGAAAATTCTATTTGTTGACAGACCACAAGCCTCTCACGTCGTTGTTCTCACCCACAAAGCCCATTCCGCCACGAACGGCACAAAAGCTTCAGAGATGGTCCTTGATATTGTCTAATTATCAGTATGATATTTTGTACCGACCTACCACTAAACACGCCAACGCGGACACACTTTCCCGACTTCCGGTTGGCCAGGATGTGTCGTTTGATTCTTCGGAAATGGCATGTTGTCAGGTAGACTCCAAACATGCTTCCGCTGTCGCAGATTTCCCTTTGAACTCTCGTCTGGTTGCACAGGAAACAGCTGCGGATGCAGACTTAAGTGTGGTAGTACGTTTTGTTCGCTCAGGGTGGCCTGCCAGAGCCAAAGACATTGATCGGCCTCTAGTTCGACGTTATTTTGCACAACGTCATGCATTATCTTTAAGTCAGGGTGTACTGTTGTTGCATACCGACAACGACCAAGCAAGAGTGGTGGTTCCTCGTTCCCTGCAACGAGAAGTGTTACGCCTCCTGCATCAAGGACATTGGGGTATTGTTAGGACAAAGCAATTGGCCAGACGTCATTGTACCTGGGTTGGTATGGACGCTCAGATAGAGAGTATGACGTCACAGTGTTCAGTTTGTGCGGAGCATCAGGCGGCTCCTCCGCAACGTTTCTCAGACTGGCCACGCCCCAAGGGACCATGGCAACGTTTACATATTGACTTTGCCGGACCATTCTGGAATACGCGCTGGTTAATTGTTGTAGACGCTTTCAGCAAGTTTCCTTTTGTGATTGCCATGAACTGAACGACGGCGTCTAGTACGATCAGTGCCTTAACATCAGTGTTTTGCATCGAAGGTTTGCCTGAAACTATCGTCAGTGACAATGGACCTCAGTTTGTTAGTGCGGAATTTCAACTGTTTTGTCGTGTGAATGGCATTCAGCATATTACCACTGCACCTTTTCACCCTCAGTTCAATGGTGAAGCAGAACGTTTCGTTCGAACATTCAAGTCTCACATGGAGAAGATGAAAGGTCAGCACTCCAGGCAGCAATCTCTTCAAATTTTCCTGTCTACGTATCGGTGCATGCCACGTGACGGCCCGTCTCCTGCCGAGCTGCTACACGGCCGCCGTCACCGCACTCTCCTTCACCTGCTGCAGCCTCCCACGCACCGAGTCGGTTCGTATGGCGCTACGCGTTTTCAGGTTTCCACGCCGGTGCTGTACAGGGTGTTTGCTGGAAACAAGAAGAAACTATGGATGCCGGGCATCATTCAGCGCGTGCTCGGGCGCAATATGTATGTTATACGTTCTTCCAGAGGGTCGGAGCTGCGGCGCCACGCAAACCAATTGCGCCTGCATAGGCCGCGCGATCCTGTCTCCGGTTTCTTGATTCCAGACCCAGTTCACCGCCAGGGAGCACAGCCACATCGTCCCCAGACTACGAGATCCCAATGGAGGTCGACGCACCTCCGATGCAGTCTTCGCCGCCGCTTTCGCCGCCGCAGATGACAGCGTCACCGAGAGGGACTCCGGGACCGTGCGGGCCCCCCAGCTTGGGCCACGCACCTCAGAAGATGACCTGCTCCCTCTGGGCGGGGGTGTGCGCCCTTCCCCAGGTTTCGGTGGGTTTCCTGGAGGATCGCAGGGCGGATGCCGGGGTGCGGGCGGCGTCTCGATCCCAGCCTCAGCTACGATGCCCGTCCCACCAGTAACGCCCCCGCCCAGCCCTCCTCCCAGTGCCGTCGCCGTGGCCCTCAGCCCTACGCCACGACGGCGCGGCGGTTTGGGGGGGGGGGGTGGTGTCGCACAAGTACAAAGTGCGTGCCACCTACTTTCGCCGCGCGCCGTCATGCACGCACGGCGCGGCGTTCTTACGACGACAGCCACGAGCGCCCTCTGCTACAACTCCGCTCGTGGCCACCACAGAACTTCGTTCACTTGGGACTGAGATAGCAACCAGTTAGGACCTTCGTAATCAGATAGGCACCAGTGAAGACTTTGCTATCGTACAGGCACTAGGCAGGCCTCTAACAACTATTTATCAACATTCTGCAGTAATATGTAAAAGTTAAGTATTGTTACATTCTGTGCAATATATATCTCTTTCTAATTTACTCTAGTGTTTATAGTTTCTGGCTGCTCCCCTCCGTACCTGCACCAGCGGGCTATCTTTATTCCTGTGTCGGTCTCATCCCACTCGGCCACCGACACCTACGACGAGGCTGGGACACAAAAGCGGCGACGAAGTTGGGACACAAAAGAAACGTGTGTAACAGTGTAGTCCGGAGTAGTTTCTGACCTTGGAAGGCACTTTCCACTTCCAGCAACAATGTGCCATTGCGCTGACGTGAACAGGTTTTAACAGGGCCAGCAATTGCATCTATACCTTTCTGTATAACGAAAGGTGTGACAGAATTTAAATCCTTTCCGTCGGTGGGAGAGAGAACAAGAAATTTAGGTACATTAGGCAGAGTCTTCTTTTGCTGAGGCGAATCTATCTTACGTTTCTGGGTCAACGTCACTAAACAAGAGAAGAAGTCATCGCGGAAGTGTCCCCCGTGATTACCGGCGTTTCCGATGGCGCGCTCCTTCCTAGTGGGGGCCCTCTCCGAGGGCTTACCCGCCTTAGGTGATTGTTCACACCTCAGGTCACACCTCCCGAGAACTGACGGAGGGACCAATCGGCACGTTCGGAAGGTACCAGCTCGGGTAATCACCCCTCCCTGGGCCTGGCCTTTACCAGGTGGTACGTAGTGCCCTACTTGTCTACCCGGGGCGGGGAATTACGCGTTACCCCGTCACCTGCTACGCATGATAATGCGTGGGTCGCCCTTCAGACACGCACAGGGAGGAAAGAAGAAGAGGATAGGAAATGAAGAGAAAGAAGGAAGAAGTGTCTCAAACGCCGAGGCGGAGACTAATGAGGAGGAGAAGAAAGCTAGGAGAGTACAAGGAGAGAAACACAGAAACAAACGGTAAGAAAGGAAGGAAGAAAAACGACAACAAGAACCACCGTAGCTCACGAAATATGCCCATCTCCGGGCGAAGGCATAAACCGGGAGGGAAAGTGAAGCAGCCTGGGGTAGAAGAAAGGCTGCTCCGGCTCGGGGCCCCGTGCGCGCCACACACGTACCCACAAAAGAACTGTGGGCCCCTGGGGGGCAGGGCCTCCGGTTACACCAGTCCCCTGCGTCAACTGTCGGAGCTGCTTTCACTCGTGAACTTCTGCACGTATCGTGATGCGGTTTCTTTTTAATTCTTCGTTACATTTCTGGGACCAGCTTCGGCTATATTTGCTTCAATACAATTACTGAAATTTTTTTTTTTTTGTTGTTGTTTTAGGGCGCACAACTTCTATGGTCATTAGCGCCCAGCCAAGAACATAGATTCGCTATGATCTAAAAAAATGTAGACTGTCAGAACATCAACAAGAGGCTAAAAACGAAAGATAAAAGACAATTAAAAGAGTTAAATATCCTTGGATAAGTTGGCCAAGTTGATAAAACGCAAAACCCGAGCAGCTGCTCGTGTTTCATCAGCTAAAATTTCCTCCAGAGTAGACGGAAAGTGAAGGGCTACACGGAGATGATTAAAATTAACACAAGTCAGTAAAACATGTCGCACTGTCAGCAGTTCACCGCAGGAGCATAGCGGTGCAGGTCCGGCGGATAGCAAGTGACGGTGGCTGAAACGGCAATGACCGATCCGCAACCGAGCCAGGATGACCTCCTCCCGCCGAGAGGGGCGTGAGGATGTCCTCCAAGCGGTCGGGATCGGTTTGACAGTTCGCAATTTATTGTTGTACAGTGAAAGCCACACACTGTGCCATTGCGACACGATACTCCGGCGAAGAGCCCGTTGAACATCGTCCGATGGGACGCAAAAGGTAGCCATGCGAGGTAAAAGAGCTGCTGCCTTGGCTGCTGTGTCGGCGGCCTCATTCCCGGGCACACCCACATGGCCAGGGACCCACAGGAAAGAAACGTGACAGCTGTCATCCGCCAGCAACTGGAGGGAGCGTTGGATCCGATACACGAGAGGATGGTTCGAGAAAGGGTCCTTAAGACTCTGCAGGGCACTAAGGGAGTCAGAACATATGGCATAGAAAGGTTGGCGGTGGCGGCAGGTATACAAAACGGCCTGGTGGAGGGCGAAAAGCTCAGCCGTGAAGTTCGAGCACCAGTCAGGGAGCTTGTATTGGAAACGGTTGTCCCCGACGACAAAGGCAGATCCGACACCGGCAGTGCTCTTGGAACCATCAGTGTAAATAAATACGGCATTATCGAACCGCGAACGGAGTTCGACAAGCCTCGAGCGGAATACCAAATCCGGAGTGCTCTCCTTGGGGAGCGAACTAAGTTCGAGGTGTGTGTGAACCTGGGCCTGATGCCACGGTGGCAATGGGCTTTCGCTCAACCGAAGGGTGGAAGGAAGGGTAAAATCGAGCCGTTGTAGCAGGCGGCGAAACCGAACTCCCGGTGGAAGCAAGGCAATCGCAGACAACTGATATTGGCGATCGAGTGAGTCGTCAAAAAATAATCTGTAAGAGGGATGGTTGGGCATCGTCCGTAGGCGGCATGCATACCGACACAAGAGTATGTCACGTCGATTGGTCAAGGGTAATACAGCAGCCTCGGCATACAGACTTTCAACAGGGCTGGTATAAAATGCACCGGTCGCCAGACGTAATCCACGATGGTGGATAGAGTTGAGACGGCGGAGAATCGACGGCCGTGCTGAAGAGTACACAAGGCTTCCATAGTCGAGCTTCGACTGAACAATGGCCTGGTAAAGGTGAAGCAGGACGGTACGATCCGCTCCCCATGACGTGCCACTGAGGACACGAAGAACGTTAAGGGATCGGGCACAACGGGCAGCCAGGTAGGACACGTGTGTGGACCAGCAAAGTTTCCGATCCAACATGAGTCCCAAGAATTTCGTAGTCTCCACGAAAGGGAGAGCAACAGGGCCGAGACGTAGAGAAGGTGGAAGAAATTCCTTGTATCTCCAAAAATTGATACACACAGTTTTCTCAGTGTAGAATCGGAAGCCCTTTGCGATGCTCCAGGAATATAGACGGTCAAGACAGCGTTGGAGAGAACGCTCCAAGAGACACGTCCGCTGGGCACTACAATAAATTGCGAAATCGTCAACAAAAAGAGATCCGGAGACGTCGGCTGAAAGGCAGTCCACGATCGGATTGATTGCAATGGCAAAGAGCGCCACACTCAAGACGGAGCCCTGTGGTACCCCATTCTCCTGGCAAAAGGTATCTGACAAAACAGAGCCCACCCGTACCCGGAACTTGCGATCCGCCAAAAACGCTTGAATGAAAAGAGGAAGGCGGCCCCGAAGGCCCCATGTGTGTAATGTGCGGAGAATACCCGCTCTCCAACAGGTATCGTATGCCTTCTCCAAGTCGAAGAACACTGCTACTGTTTGACGCTTCTTTAGAAAGTTGTTCATAATGAAGGTCGACAACGTAACGAGGTGGTCAGCAGCAGAGCGGTGTCGACGAAAACCGCATTGGTTATTAGTCAGGAGGCGGCGAGATTCGAGGAGCCAGACCAACCGAGCGTTAACCATGCGTTCCATCACCTTACAGACGCAGCTCGTCAGAGAAATGGGGCGATAACTGGAAGGAAGGTGTTTGTCCTTCCCTGGTTTGGGGATGGGGACAACAATGGCTTCACGCCAACTTGTGGGAACATGACCTTCAGTCCATATGCGATTGTAGGTACTGAGAAGAAAGCACTTGCCCGCAGGAGAGAGGTTCTTCAGCATCTCAATATGAATGGAATCGGGCCCGGGAGCAGAAGACCGGGACAGGGCGAGAGCACGATCTAGCTCCTGCATGGTGAAGGCGACGTTATAATTTTCACGATTAAAAGAGCGGAAAGAAGGCGGCCGTGCCTCCTCTACCTGTTTGCGAGGGAGAAAGGCAGGGTGGTAATGTGCAGAGCTCGAAACCTCCGCAAAGAAACGACCCAATGCGTTTGAGACATCAGCTGGGTCCACGAGGACTGCGTTCTCCACGGTCAGGCCAGGAATCGGGGAGTGGACCTTGATGCCGGACAAACGGCATAGGCCACCCCAGACAACCGTGGAGGGAGTAAAACGGTTAAAAGAACTAGTAAAAGCTGTCCAGCAAGCTTTCTTGCTGTCGTTTATGATACGACGGCACTGTGCTCCCATATGTTTGTAATTGATGCAATTCTCCAAAGTTGGGTGGCGGCGGAAGGTGCGTAAAGCACGGCGCCGGGCTCGAAGCGCGTCGCGGCAGGCTGCAGTCCACCAAGGGACCTGGACACGACGTGGAGAAGAGGATGTACGAGGTTTGGAACGTTCAGCAGCAGTGAGAATAACCTCTGTGAGGTATTCGACCTGACTGTCACAGTTGGGAAAATTCTGATTGTGAAAAACAGCCATGGAAGAATAAAGCCCCCAGTCGGCTTTAGAAATGTTCCAACTGGTGGGACGTGGAGATGGGGAATGATGTAAGAAGTGGATGATACAAGTGAAATGGTCACTCGAGTACGTGTCAGAAAGTGCATACCACTCAAACCGACCGGCAAGCTGAGGAGTGCATATTGCGAGGTCTATATGGGAATAAGTGTGTGTTGTGTCAGAAAGGAAGGTCGGTGCACCGGTGTTGAGGCAGACAAGATCGAGGTGGTGGAGAAGGTCCACCAAAAGGGAGTCTCTCGGACAAGGTGCCGGAGAGCCCCATAGGGGGTGGTGGGCATTAAAGTCGCCTACCAACACGAAAGGTGAAGGGAGCTGGTCAACAAGGTTTAGCACATCTGCCCTTGTAAGGGCAGATGACGATGGCGAATAGATATTACAGAGGGAGAAGGTAAATGTTGATAAGGTGATGCGGACGGCAACTGCCTGTAGGTGAGTGTGCAAGGAAATGGGATGGAAATAGACGTCGTCTCGAAGGAGCATCAGAACCCCTCCATGGGCTGGGACACCTTCCACGGGTGGCAGGTCGAACCGCACAGAGGTTTAGTGTGGAAAGTCTGCACGATCACGTGGACGCAACTTAGTTTCCTGGAGGCAGACTAGAAGCGGGCAGTGCAATCGCAGGAGTAGTTTTAACTCCTCCCGATTAGAACGAATGCCGCGAATGTTCCATTGAAGGAGCGACTTGATAAAAATGAGAGAAGAAATAAGGATAAAAACCAAGTAGCGAGCGGGGTCACCTCGACGGCCGCTGAGGACCGGATTTCGAGGGAGCACTGCTATCGCTGTCTGGGGGCAAAGGGTCATGTTCCATTGGTTCGACCGACGCGCCTGCCACCTCCCTGAGTTGATCAGGAGGGGCAGTTTCCACCGCCGGTAAAGGGCCGGGCGCCCGGCAAACGGAGCGTCCCGGTGAAACAGAAGACGGCCGAGGCCGGCAACTGTTGGACGGCGCGACAGATGGGTCACGCCTCGGCGGGGAAGGAGAGGAATTCTTTTTCTTGTCAGCTCTTTTGGAAGAGTGAAGGCGGGAAGAGGCAGTTGACGGTTGGGAAGCCTGAGAACGCAGAAAATCCTCACAGACGGGTTCCTTTTTCAAGGTCCGGGCACCTTGTTTAGGTGCCCACGGTTTACTAGAGTTTGACGAAGACTGTACCCTAGAAGCAGCAAGAGGGAGCGGGGACGTGGAACGGGCAATCTTCAGGCTGGCGGATCGCACAACTGTGTCAGCGAAAGTGAAGTCACATGTCTGGGTACTGGAATCCTTGGTAGGTCGAGTTGAGGTGAGTACCTTACTGTACGTACCCGCTGGGAGGACAGTGGGCTTTCGACTCTTTTTTTTTTTTTTTTTTTTGTGTGTGGTTTTAGGGCGCACAACTGCTGTGGTCATTAGCGCCCAACACTGCCCAAAGTAAAAAAGAACCGGGGTTAGAAATTAAATGGCTTTCGCCATATTTGCACGATGTATAAAAAGTAAAACTCTGTTAACCGATTGCGGGTCATCAGCTAAAATGGCAGACAATTCAAATGGGAAACACAGATCATGACGGAGACGGTTAAAAAATGGACATTGCACTAAAAGATGGTTCACAGTAAAAGGTGCATCACAGTGCTCACATAAGGGAGCAGGACCACCACGTAATAAATGCTGGTGGCTAAAACGGCACTGGCCAATACGAAGCCGGGCTAGAACAATCTCCTCTCGGCGGGAGGGTCGAGATGACGTTGACCAGATATCAGGCACAGGTTTAATGGCTCGCAATTTGTTCCCTGACAGGGATGACCAATGTAGATACCAACGGGAGATAATACGCTGGGAGATACCAGCGCGAAGGTCATCAGAGCTGGTGGAAAAGGTAGATAGCCGAGGAAGGAGAACTGCTTCCTTGGCAGCCATATCCGCAGCCTCATTCCCCAACACTCCCACATGGCCAGGGACTTACAGAAACGTCACCGTAGTTCCGCTCGTTGAAAGAGAAGTAAGGCAATTGCGGATGCTTTGTACCCGGGGATGGGCCGGATATAGGATGCGAAGGCTCAACAAAGCACTCAGAGTCCGAGCAAATGACAGTCTTACTGAGCGAGTGGCGCCGGACATATTGTGTGGCTTGGTATAATGCATACAGCTCAGCTGTAAAAATGGAACTCCACTCAGGAAGACGATATTTAAAAGAGACGTTGCCAAGTACAAAAGCACACCCAACACCCTGGTCTGTCTTTGAGCCATCAGTGTAAATGAACAAATTGTCATCAAATTTAAACCGGAGTGCGTGAAATTCTCTCTGGTAGACGAAACGAGGTGTGGAGTCCTTTGGAAGAGAATGAAGATCAAAGTTAACACGGACTTCGGGGCTTCGCCACGGTGGAGAGGTGCTCTCTCCAGTCGAGAAGATAGCAGGCATTGTAACGCCAAGCTGGCCGAGTAGCGAACGCAAGCGTACTCCCGGTGGTAGCAGAGCAGACGGGCGCAGAGTGAAGAGACTGTCAAGTGAGTCGTTAAAAAAAACTGCGTACGTCGGGTGTCCTCGCATGGACGACAAACGACTAGCGTAACGGCTAAGCAGGAGTTCCCGACGGTAAGAAAGGGGTAGTTCGGCGGCCTCGGCATAGAGGCTCTCAACGGGGCTAGTATAAAACGCTCCTGTCGCCAGACGGAGACCGTGGTGGTGGATTGTATTAAGGCGGCGCAGTATGGACGGTCGAGCCGAAGAATAAACGATGCTACCATAGTCCAGTTTGGATCGAACTATGGTGCGATACAGATGGAGGAGAGTAGACCTGTCAGCTCCCCACGAGGTGCCACTTAACACCCGCAGCACATTGAGAGAGCGGGTACAGCGAGCTGCCAAACGGGATATGTGGGGAGACCAACTTAACTTCCTGTCGAGAACAAGTCCCAAGAACGTCGTGGTACCCACAAATGGAAGTACTATGGGGCCCAGACGAAGGGACGGGGGAACGAACTCCTTCCGCCGCCAGAAGTTCATGCAGACTGTCTTGTCGGCTGAGAATCGAAAGCCAGTGTCCATACTCCACGCGTGGAGATTGTCTAGGCACCGCTGGAGGCGCCGCTCCAGGAGACCCGTTTGCTCAGAGCTGCTGTAGATCGCGAAGTCGTCAACAAATAGGGACGCCGACACTCCCAGTGGAAGGTGATCGGCTATAGAATTGATTGCCACTGCAAATAAAACAACGCTCAGGACCGAGCCCTGGGGGACTCCGCTCTCCTGATTAAAAGTGCTCGATAAAACCGAACCAACACGCACTTTAAAAACACGGTCTGTTAAAAATTCGCGGATAAAAATTGGCAGGCGACCCCGAAAACCCCATGTATGCAGAGTGCGGAGGATGCCCATCCTCCAGCAGGTGTCGTATGCCTTTTCCAGATCAAAGAACACCGCTACTGTCCGGCGCTTCCGTAAAAAGTTATTCATTACTGAGGTAGATAGGGCAACAAGATGATCCACCGCAGAACGGTGCTTGCGAAACCCACATTGGACATTAGACAGGAGATGTCGCGTTTCAAGCCACCATACCAGGCGCCCGTGAATCATGCGTTCCATCACCTTGCATATGCTACTGGTGAGGGAAATGGGGCGGTAGCTGGAAGGAAGACATTTGTCCTTCCCAGGCTTTGGTATGGGAATGACTATGGCTTCACGCCAGCGTCGCGGAAAGGTGCCTTCTATCCATATGCGGTTGTAGGTGGCCAGTAGGAAGTGCAAGCTCGTTGGTGAAAGGTGTTGCAGCATCGCCACGTGAATGCCATCTGGTCCTGGAGCGGAGGACCGCGAAGACGAGAGTGCGTGGTGAAGCTCTCGTACAGTAAACTCGGTATTGTAGCATTCACGGTTCTGAGAGGTAAAGGGCAATGGAGACGCCTCCACCGTCCGTTTCCTAGCTAGGAAAGCGTCAGTGTAATGTGAAGAGCTAGAGACCTCTGCAAAATGTCGACCCAGTGCGTTGGCTATTTGTGGAGGATCGACGACGGTGTCAGTTGCGACACACAGACCGGGAATTGGGGAATGAGCCATAGTGCCCGAAATTTTTCGAAGGTTACCCCAAATGATGGAGGAAGGGGTAGACCTATTAAAAGAGCTCGTGAATGAGCGCCAACTGGCGCGTTTACAGTCGCGAAAGAGGCGACGACAATAGGCCCGCAGCCGTTTGTATCGGATGCAGTTGTCGAGCGTGGGCCGTTGTTTGAAGATTCTAAGGGCACGTCGCCGTGCTCGCAGAGCGTCACGGCATTCCGCGGTCCACCACGGGACAAGGGGACGACGTGTGTGGGAAGTCTTGCAGGGGATGGAACATTCTGCGGCTGTCAGAATAACTGTGGTAATGTGTTCCACTTGGTCGTCTATACTAGGATAATGGTAAGTACCAAAATCCGCCAGTGACGTGTAGAGCTCCCAGTCCGCTTTCGTTAACTGCCAGCAGTGTGGATGCTCAAGGGTGTCAGGCATCATTAGGTGAATTACACACGGAAAATGATCGCTCGAATGTGTGTCTGAGAGAGCAGACCATTCAAGACGCCGTGCCAGCTGAGCAGTGCAGATAGCTAGATCTATATGGCTGAAAGTATTTGTGGTGTCTGAAAGATAAGTTGGTTCACCAGTGTTAAGGCAGATGAGCTGAAGGTGGTTCAGTATATCTGCCAGGAGGGAGCCCCGTGGACATGGTCGTGGGGAGCCCCAAAGGGGGTGGTGGGCATTGAAATCTCCCACCAACAAAAACGGACGCGGAAGCTGGTCAATAAGATCTAGGAGATCTGATCCAGTGACAGGAAAAGAGGAAGGAGCGTAAATATTGCACAGTGTGAAGACAAATCCAGGAAGGTATATCCGGACAGCAACAGCTTGTATTGGAGTACACAAAGGGACCGGTGTACTGTGTACGTCATCCCGAATAAGCAACATTACGCCCCCGTGGGCTGGAATTCCTGCCACTGGAGGAAGGTCAAAGCGAACGGTAGTGTAGCGTGGGAAAGTAATTCGAGTACCAGGGAGCAATTTTGTCTCCTGTAGAGAGAAGATGATTGGATGATATGTTCGCGTTAGAAGCTGCAGTTCTGTCCAATTCGACCGGATACCACGAATGTTCCATTGAAGAATATCCATAATGGGATAAAATGAGATGAAGGTGGACATCAGCCTGACGAAGGCGGCGGGCCACAGTGCGAATGTTTGCAACTGGTGGTGTCTGAGACAGGAGGGTCTTGCTCCATATTCTCAGAGGTTACCACAGCAAATGCGTGAGTGTGGTCGGCAGCCCCATCTTTGGCTGATGCACCTGGAGAGACTATAGGCTTCCAGGGGATGCCATCGTCACATTGTGAGGTAGGAGGGGGGAGAGTTTTCCCCCTATTTGATTTCTTGGAGCCCTGGTGAAGCTCTTTGGTTGGCTCAGATGTTTTGGTAGGGGTGCGGAGGAAATCCTCGCGCGAATGATCTTTCTCAGACTTTCGCGTCTCTATCTGTGGTTTCACAGCTGAAGATGAAGATGAAGACTTGGAAGAGGTACTCACACTTTTCGTTGAACGTGACGCCGTTGTCGATGTAGACTGTTTGACAACTACTGTCGTAAACTGTAGGTCACAAGTCTGTGTGGCCATATCCCGTGTTGTTGGAGGCGTTGCAACTACAGTACTGTAGTTACCACGCGGCGGGGTCTTGGGCTTACGACTGGCGTACATCTTACGTGCAACTGGTATGGGAACCTTTTCCTTTACACGGATTTCCTGGATGGCTCGTTCATCGGCAAACACGGGACATTCCCGGGAGGAAGCAGCATGATTCCCGTTACAATTGATGCAATGAGGGGACGGTGGTGGACAAATCCCCTCATGGGCCTCTTTACCACAGGTGACACATATGACTGGGTTCTTGCAAGACTGGCTTGTGTGGTTAAATCGATGGCACTGATAACACCGAGTAGGGTTAGGGATATAAGGTCGTACTGTGATGACCTCATACCCTGCCTTGATCTTCGGCGGCAGAGCCACTCGGTCGAAGGTCAGAAACACTGTGCGAGTGGGCACTACAACATTGTTCTATTTTTGTCACCCTGTGTACTGCGACGACGCCTTGAGCTGCCAGATATTCTTTCAGTTCATCCTCAGTCAGACCGTCCAAACTGGCCGAGAAGACTACCCCTCGGGAATAATTGAGGGTCGGATGGAGCTCAACACGAACCGGGTAGCTGTGGAGCAGAGTAGCCTTAAGCAGCCGCTGTGCCTGGGAGCCACTTTCTGTTTCTAACAGTAGTGTTCCATAACGTAGGCGGTTGCAGGTCTTAACTGGGCCGGCAATGGCATCAACCCCTTTTTGAATAATAAATGGGTTCACCGACGAAAAGGATTGTCCTTCCTCAGTACGGGTCACCACAAGGAACTTTGATGTCTGTAAATTTTTCTGTTCAGACACACTATTGTCTAGTACATCAATTTCTAAAGACTCTTTACATTTTCTTTTTTTTAGAACCATCGCGGTTGTATCCCCCACGATTGCCAGTGTCTCCGATGGCACGCTCCTTCCTGCTGGGGGCCCCCAATGGAAGCACACCCGCCTTGGGTGATTGTTCACACCCCAGGTCACACCTCCCGATCTACAGACGGAGGGACCAATCGGCGAACCGGGAAGGTATCAGCGCAGGCAATCGCCCCTCCCCTGGCCTGGCCTTAACCAGGGGGTACGCACACACCCTACATGCCAGCCCGGGGCTGGGACTTACGCATTACCCAGTCACCCATATGGGTGGCCTTCAAGTGCGTACAGGGAGGAGGAAGAGAGAAATAGTAGGAGGAGAAGCCTCAAACGCAGACGCGGAGGCAAAGAAAGAGGTGAAAGAAGACTGTAAAGCCAAAAGGGTCAGAACTTCGGTTCCCCGAAGGATGCACAGACTCTGTTCCCAAGAGAGGGGAAAAGGACAGTAGAAGAAGTGTCATGTAGCACGGAAAGGAAAGAGTGCTACAAAGGCTGGGGCCCCGTGCTCGCCACGCACGTACTCACCACAGAGCGGTGAGTCCCCTGAGGGGACAGATGATCTTGTCATAGAAATATTTGGCAAATTTGCTGACACAGTAAAGAATATGGAACAAGGTGCGTTGGACATTGTTCAAGACTGGTGCAGAAAACACGATCTGGGGGTTAGTCCTAAGAAGACTGTTGTTGTACCATTCACAAAGAAGCATATACAACATTGAAGTTGGAATCTAAAGTTTTTCAATGAAGCGCAACCTGTGAAGGGAACAGTGAAATATCTAGGGGTTACCCTAGATGAGAAACTGACATGGACCCCTCACATCAGGAATATTTGCTCCAAGGCGAAAGGTACTCTTGTGAGTACCAGGAGAGCTTGTGGCAAAAATGATTAGACCCAGGACCACCTATGGGGCAGTCGTGTGGTGGAAGAAGGTAGAACAGCAGGTTGCTGCTAAGGAGCTTGGTAAGGTGCAGAGATTAGCCTGCTTAGCCATAAAGGGCGGAATTAGCAGCACACCAATTGCTGGGATGGAAACCATGCTGGATATGCCCCCATTACACCTTTGAGTCAAGATGGAGGCAGCGGCTGGTGCATACAGACTCAAACCTGGCAACAACGGGAACTCTTTGGGATATCCAGAATCACACACTAAAATACTGAGTGAGGTAAATATAGGAAAGATTGGGGAAATGCCAGCCGACTATATTATAACCCCATACTGCTTCAACAAGCCTTTCAATATAACAATTGGAAGTAGGGAGCAGTGGGAGAAAATAGTTCGACACCGTACGGGGTCAAAATCAGACCAAGACATTGGGGCCGGGGTATACGGTATGCAGCCAAGACTGGAGGGCGTCATCTCTTTAGGGAAACTGGCCTCAGTATTCCAGGCCGAAATCACTGCCATCAGGGCGTGTGTGGAGGAGAATTTGTGTAGCTGCTACTAAGATCATAGCATCTATATCTATTCAAACAGCCAGGCAGCTCTGAGATCACTGGTCTAAAATTGTTGCAGAATGTCACAGGGTTCTGGGTGAGCTAGGGGAAAGCAATAGAGTAAACCTATAGTGGGTCCCTGGCCACTCGGGGATCAGTGGCAACGAACATGCCGACAGATTAGCCAGGATGGGGGCAGAGACTCCATTTATTGGACCGGAACCTGTCCTGACAATCACCAAGGCAATTATCAAATTGGAGCTACATAACTGGCTCAGAAGACAGCACGTAGAATATTGGACCAAAGTCAGTCAAAAAAACATGGCAATGTAATGATGCCAAAGCCTTGTTTTAAAAGAAGCTCTGCAATCCTGGGTCTGAACAAGAGAGACTCATTTTTGGATGAAACTGCATCACATCTAATCTTCGAATGCATTGCATTGGAGAATAAAAGGCACAGAATATTTGGGACAACCAGACCCGAAGAAATTTTGTCTAATAAAGAACTGGTAAGGGGACTCCTTGCACTGTTTAAGGGCATTGGTTGGCTTTACTAGATATACAGGGAGCGATACTGCACAATAAAAATAGTTTCGGTACGGGCAGTGGCGGGTTGGACCAAGACTGTTTTGGCTTCCCTGGAAAAAATAAAATCAATCAATCAATAGCCATCCATTCCATAGCTTTAGTTTAATGATACTAAATGTCAACTCCTAAAATGTTAGAGAGATTTAATTGAATTAATGAACAACATCTATTTACAGGTATTTCATATATTGGACAGCACATCAAGTATTCCTCTATAAGCAATCCACTTTTCAAACTATCACTTAGTACTAGCTTTAACTATTTTATGTGCCTCTACGCTTAAATACAAGTGCACCAGATACTGCCACTGCAGTCGCAAATCGCACGTCATATCCCGTGAGAGGCAGTATGCCCTACAAAGTGCACAGCAGCCACAATCCACCCGTATCGCACATGCTCCACTATTTAAACATTGCACGCAGCATGGCTTTAGCATACTTTGGAAGCAGAAGCTGAGTCTGCGTCACCAGATTTTGAATTACAACAGACAGCGAGCAATAAGTGAAAAAGCAGTATGGGGACATTGTGGTCAGTCTTTCCACTTTTTTCATATATTAATAAAAAGAATGCTCACAACAGTGAATTCATGTCCCTTTTACCCACTGTGGTAATTATATGTATTTGGGTACTTCCATTTGAAATGCTTCACAGTTCTTTCTTCCTTCTTCAGGTTAAAAAAAAAAGACTGAGAATATTCTAAAATTTAAAACTTAATGCAATTGTTTTATTCTTTGTATGTGTACATGTTTGCATAGAATAAAAATGTGTTACTGAACTTCCTAAACAAAATTATTTCTTATCTGTATGGTATTCTATTAACACTGGTCGTTTTTGTGTTAAAGTGTGTAATACAAAGTGCCGCAGACGGACTGGGGCGCATGCCGCAATACCGGACAGACAGCGTTACACGTAAGCTCGGCCGAGTAAGGAAGACCCTTTTAGCCAGGTGGCAAGGTTCCGGCAAGTGAGTGTTTCGACATACGTTCCGAAAAGCGGTCAATCGAGCCAATTGGGAGTGTAAGTAAGTACGAATAATTGCAGGGCACCGGGAGGTGGTCCGTTCCAGCCAGTTACCGGCCGACATAGACGTTGACTCTGAGCAACTCCTCGTCTCGCATCCGGCGGCGGCAGCAGCAGCAGCAGCAGCAGCAGCAGGGGTCGCTACTGTGACGCGGCCACACGTCTGCATTGGAATTCGCGGGCACGCCAAGTGTCCGGTCGAGTCTGCGACATTCAGCATCTGCGTGCTACGACGCCATCTACTTCAGTCGTGCCTATGCCGGGCGTCAGGTCTGCGAGCTCCGCAGAATGCGGCACCTCGGCAGGACCTACCTGTAACCGAGGCCGGCGCCACCTGTTTCACACCGCCGGTCGCACTTGGCAGTGACACACTGGGTCCGATGTCTCTCTTCTGTGTACTTTGGCAATAAATGGGAATTAGCGACAGATTGCCGGTTTACCACCATCATCCAGCCTGGGTATTCCTGAATGAACGTTAACTGTAGTGACTCGAGAGAGCTAGAACTGTATTAACTGAGAATTCTCTTACTGAACGGACTGTACATACCTACCTGTGTAGGTTCATCCCCGAACGGTTAGACGCTGAGAACACAGATATACCTCGAGGCAGATGATCGTCAAATATTTGAGTTCAGTCAGAAGTTACACTTCACCTTCATAGATTTTTGGCAAGCTTATGACTCCACTGACCGTATCGCATTATGGGAACTGTTTGAAGTAGTAACATTGAAGAATGTCCATCTAATTGCAACTCGTACCTACATTCGACATCTTGTATGTGGTTTAGCAATCGGCTAACACCATCTTTCACTATCCAAAATGGATTGAGACAAGAAGAACCATTGGTGCCAGTACTCTCCAATTATGCCTTGGAAAAAGTCAGCTGTAAACTTGTTGAACCACAGAAATGGAGATGGTGGAAGTAGACTGTTCTAGCGTAAAGTCGGCACCACATCCCGTACGAGAACCATCGTGAAGAAGGTTCCTTGGAGGGAGCGACCTAGAAGCGTGCCCTGAACAAGGCTCCAAAATAGGCAGAAACTATACTACAGCAGAACTAGCATCGTGAAAGATGATGCTGCTCACTCTAGAAGCTGAGTATTGTAAATAAAACTTTTATTACTAATCTGTATAGTGGTTTTAGCTGACTACATATTCTATGAGTCCTGAACAGAACATTTCCTGAAAGAGGCCGGGAAGGACAAAACACATGGCGACGAGGACTTAACGGGTGGCGACAAAATATTAAATTTCAGTGGACGCTGAAATCGCTGACACTACGCTGAGACATTATTTTGCTTACAGGACAGAGATCTATAATCTTGTTTTCTCTTGCAGGAAAGTGTGTCAATTTCTATAAGCAGATGTTTCAGTTTCACAGGCAATAAATCACTTCCTTGGTGTCTACTGTGCAACAACTTCTGGCTGCACCTGTGTCACAAAATATGCAAGCACCACTGCAGCAGCTACCACCTCCAGTAATTCCACCATTTCACCAGCACAAGAGGAATGGACAGAACGGCTGGAACAGTTTGAAGCCTATGCAAAAGTGCACAGGATACGAGGTACTATCAAACTAAACGTTTTCCTGTCATGTGTCAGCCCCCATCATTCCGTCTTGTAAAAAAACTGTTTCCCACCATGGAGCCTTCTGAACTTCCTTATGATTTAGTTATAAGAACCCTCAAGCCATTATGAACAGCAAATCAATGTAGTGTCCGCTAGGTATCAGTTCTTCTGGTGTAGGAAAATAGAGAACCAAACATACGAGCAGTGGGTAACAGATCTTCGCGGTCTTACTAGAAAATGCAAGTTTAAGTGTAGGTGTGAAGCTTTGTATTCAAATGTGATGTTACATGGCGCTATTGTCTATAATATATCTGATGCTAGAATTGGGGAGCAGATTTTACAAGTGTCAGATCCGTCTTTCCATCTAATATAACAAATTTTTGAACAGTACGATTCAGGTACTGCAGCAGCGAAAATCTGATTCAATTCCAATGTGTACTGTAGTGGCGTCACACGCCCGCGAGCTCACGGTCGAATGACATACACTTCCTCCTACCTGCTCCAAGTGTAAACAGGTTGATGGACACCGAGCCTTGCCCACTGAGGAAGTGAAGTCTTGCCCAAAATGTTTCGCATGGCACAAAAGGCAGAACTGTCTGTCCCGGTCAGTTAAATGTTATGCATGTCGCAAGAAAGATCATATACAAGCAGTCTGCTGACAAAAAGAAACAGTTTGTCATCTTGGCCCAAACAATGACAAGACAATACTTATTCCATAAATGCGGTATTTTCAAAACCCATGGCTGCCCCTCGTAACATCACGGACATAAAGTAGGCCACGTTGTTCGCTCGACTAGAAAAATGTATGTCAGTTTGCGAGTTAATGACATTTCTATAAAATTGCAACAAGACACAGGCGCATTAGTCACATTGCTCAATCGCAAAACTTATGAACAGTTAGGTTCCCCATGCCTTCCTCACACTAGCACATGGTTAACCACGTACATTGGCAACAAAATTCCTGTACTGGGACAGTGTTCACTACCTGCAGAATACCGTTCGCAAATGCGCACAGTGACATTTCAAGTGCTTCATTCTTATGAAGGAGAGAATATTTTTGGTGTAGATTTTTTTTATCTTTTTTACTGTGCAAGATGATGTTTTGATTGTATACATTTTTAATGCTAAAGACAGTGTAAACAAGTTGCTGAAACACTTTCTTGATTTATTTTCTGCATACATAACTCTGAAGACAAATGCCACACCATAATTTTGCAAAGCTCGAGATGTAGTGCTCGCTTTACATGACAAAGTTGCAGAAGAACTTCACACATTGCAAGAAAATGGTGCAATTCAACCAATACAAGCTAGCCAGTAGGCTATTTTGCTAGAAGAAATAAACTTTCAGTCCATAAAGGTGTCATTCTAGTTTCAAATGATAGTGGACAATCACGTGTGTTAATCCCGTGATGTTTGCAGAAAGAAGTATTGAATTTACTTCACCAAGAACATTGGGGAATGGTTCGCACTAAGCTATTGACATGACACTAGCTGGCAGGGTATGGACGGCCATACAGAACAGAAGATGTCAGTGTTTAGGTCTGCGCTACCAACCAGCCCGCCCCACATTAGAAACTTTTTCTGTGGCCCACAGAAGATTCACCATGGCAAGGAGTCCATATTCACTATGCAAGTCCCTGGAACACAAAGTGGCTTATTGTGGTTGATGCTTTCAGTGGTTACCCATTTGCAGTGCCAATGTCTTCTATGACTTCTAGCAGTAGAATTAGGGTGTTATCTTAAATTTTTTTGTTTGGAAGGTCTCCCTGAACTGATAGTCTCCGACAACAGCCCTCAATTCACATCGCACGTATTTCACTCCTGTTGTGCACGCAATGGAATTAAGCATCTCACCAGGGCACTGTTTCACCCAAAGTCAAACTGTGCTGTGGAACGCTTCATCCGGTCATTTAAGGAACAAATGTCCAAACTCCGTTCGGCACACTCACGGGAGACAGCTCGGCAACTGTTCCTCACCTCCTACCGCTCGCATCCACTAAAACGGTCATTGCCGGCCGAGATTCTGCACGACCGCTGCTCCATTTGCTCCACTCAGAGCAGCAGCCGACAACACACAAGTATCGCTTCGTTCTGCGTAACGCGTCTTTTACAGAGTTTCTAGCAGGCGCAGACAACGGGAGCAGGGTGAGATCGTCAAACACGTCGGTGATTTATGCTTGAAATATCAGGACCTGACGGAGTAGAACACAGGCTACGAAACCAAATTCGCCCTCGTTATGTACCCTGCGATCCTTCTGCGTTTCTCTCGGCAGATTTGTGCAACACGCAGACCACGTGCCCTCCGCCGCCCACACAACCTCGGCAGCCGTCCCCACAGCATATCTCCACAGCACCACAGCCCAACTTCAAGACAGAGCTGTCACCACCTCCGCATCCACTCAACATCCCAACGGACCTGCACCAGCACGTCACGTAGCATCCGACGCTGACGTCGACACCGACATCACCGTCTGTCATCTCGGCCCCATGTCACGGACGTGGGCTTTCCAGAGGTTTTCCCGCAAGCTCAGGCCAGGTGTCAGGACCCGGCCGATAGTCTGTCGTGCTCCGCAGCTACACACTCCAGTGCATCACGACACACACGAGCCTGCCTTTTCCCCCGTTGTTGAGCTCTTTACACGACAATGGTCAGCACTTTAGGCGGGAGGGACGTCGTGGTGTGAAGTCAGCGCCACATGCCAGATGCACGATCCTGAAGAAAGCACCGGACGACCGGCAGCCAATCGCATGCCAGCACTGTGCCTCCTGGAAGGAGAAACCTAAAAATGCACCCTCGACAAGGAACTGTATCTAAGCCGACATGCGTCTGGAAGGGCAGCTCTGAAGTCAGATCCAAACTGAGCAGTGACTATACTACAGTGCAGCAAGCATCGTGAAAGATGTCACCGCGAGAACAGAAACACTGTCTACAAGTTGAGTATTGCGAATATTAGTAAATAAAACTTGTATTACTAATCTATGTAGTTGTTTTAGCTGTCCATGCATCCCACGAGTCCTGAGCAGAACCTTTCCTGAGAGAAAGGTCGGGGAGGGCAATTCTCGTATTTGGTGACAATGTCAATCTTGGCGACACTCGACAGCAAACTCTTGCTGACATTTCCTTATTTCTCCACAATGCCAACAAAACATTGCATACTTTTGTACGGGTTCAAGAGTTCAGGTACCTTGCCTCACAACAGAAGTGAAGCGATGAAAGACCGTTATCTAAGCTTAGAATTTAATAACACTTTAAAGAGATACAGTATTTAGCATAATCCTCCAAGCAGAATGTGAGTAGGGCTAAAGGAATGGCCCACATCCAAATTCAAACCACTGCAATGAACTGCTTGACTTACTGGAAGCTGCTGCTGTTGCTGCTGCTCTTCTTGTTCTTGTTGCTGCTGCTGTCGTCGTTGTTGTTGCTGCTGCTGCCGCCGCTGCAACTGCTCCCGCTCCATTTCCTTTAAAGCCTCAAGGACGGACACTAGAAAACAAAATTTTCAGTAGTTGTATCTAAGAATAAATTTTGAACTATTTCTGTCTGTATCGAGATCTATACTCGATGAACGGCTATCTGCTGTATATTGGAGGAGATAACATTTCTGTATGTATATACATGTGGCGTCTATTCCGAAATATCAGACCTCATTCTTGATCTCACAGTTGTTACTTTTTCATATTCACAGAATATATGACAACTGCGAATGGACAAAGCTAAAAATGGGTGCCCTGCCAGGAGACCCGGGTTCAAATCGTAGCAGAGCACACTTTTTTGGCTTTGCCTATTCTTAGTTGATGTCATATACTGTGAATATTTCTGTATGCGTACAACCAACATAGCACTGAAAGACCTAAGTCGAAACAAGGCCCCTGGAGTGGATGACATTCCCTCAGAACTACTGAACAGTCTGGGAGAACCAGCCATTACAAAACTATTTCACGTAGTGTGCAAAATGTATCGGACTTTGTAAATACCGTAAGACATTATCACATTTTTCTTAACCACTATTCCAAAGAAAGCCGGTGCAGACAGGTGTGAATTTTTAATAACTCATGGCTGGAAAATTTTAACCCAAATTATTTGCAGAAGGATGGAAAAGCTGGTAGAAGCTGACAGCAGGGAAGACCAGTTTGGATTCAGGAGAAATGTAGGAATACGAGAGGCAATACTCACTTTATGCCTTATCTTACAAGATAGATTATGGAAAGGCAAACTTCATTTTTAACTTTTGTAGATTTTGAGAAACTTTCGACAAAGTTAATTGGAATACACTCTTTCAGATTCTGAAATCAGCAGGAGTAAAATATAGGGAACAGAAAATTGTTTACAATTTCTACAGGGGTAAAATATAGGGACCGAAGAGTTGTGTTCAACTTGTACAAAAACCAGACAGCAGTTATCAGAGTTGAGGGGGGTGAAAGGTATGCAGAGGTTGGGAATGGAGTAAGACAGGGTTGTAGCCTTTCTCCAATGTTATTCAATTTGTACATTGAGCAAACTATAAAGGAAAGAAAGGAGAAATTTGGGGAAGGAATCAAAGTTTAAGGGGAAGAAATAAAAACATTATGTTTTGCCAATGACACTGTAATTCTGCCAGACAGAAAAGGACCTGGAGGAGCAGTTGAATGGAATGGACAGTGAGTTGAAAGGGACATATTAGATGAACATGAACAAGAAACTCAAGCAATGCTTAAGGAATTAGATTAGGTAACGAAACAAAGGTGGTAGATGAGTTTACTTACTTGGGTAGTATGCTGGTCACAGACAGTACAGAGGATATAAAGTGCCAATGGAAATGGGAAGAAAAACTTTTTTGAAAGAGAAATTTGTTAACACTGAATATTAATTTAAGCATAAGGACATCCTTTCCGAAGGCATTTGTGCATAGTGTTACCATGTATGGGAGTAAATCATGGACGATTAACAGTGCGGACAGGAAGAGGATAGAGGCTTTTGAAATATGATGCTACAGAAGAATGCTGAATATTAGGTGGGTGGATCCCGCAACTAAAGAGGAGGTACTGAACAGAATTGGGAAGAAAAGGAATTTCTGGCATACCTTGACTAGAAGAAGGGATCGATTGGTAGAACACATTCTTAGACATCAAGGAATCATCAATTTAGCATTGGAGGGAAGAGTGTGGGGTAAAAATTGCAGGGAGTGACCAAGCAATTAATACAGTAAGCAGATTGAAATGGATGTAGGGTGCAGGTCTTATGAGGACGTGAAGAGGCTTGCTCAGGATAGAGTAGGGTAGAGATCCGCATCAAACCCGTCTCCACATTGAAGACCACAACAACAAATATATATACACACGGACACGGACACACCAGTCAAAATAGGAGGATTCTTTTTTTTTTTTTTTTTTGTGGTTTTAGGGCGCACAACGTCTATGGTCATTAGCGCCCAGCCAAGAACATAGATTCGCTACGATCTAAAAAAATGTAGACTGTCAGAACATCAACCAGAGGCTAAAAACGAAAGATAAAAGACAATTAAAAGAGTTAAATATCCTTGGATAAGTTGGCCAAGTTGATAAAACGCAAAACTCGAGCAGCTGCTCGTGTGTCATCAGCTAAAATTTCCTCCAGAGTAGACGGAAAGTGAAGGGCTACACGGAGATGATTAAAATTAACACAAGTCAGTAGAACATGTCGCACTGTCAGCAGTTCACCGCAGGAGCATAGCGGTGCAGGTTCGGCGGATAGCAAGTGACGGTGGCTGAAACGGCAATGACCGATCCGCAACCGAGCCAGGATGACCTCCTCCCGCCGAGAGGGGCGTGAGGATGTCCTCCAAGCGGTCGGGATCGGTTTGACAGTTCGCAATTTATTGTTGTACAGTGAAAGCCACACACTGTGCCATTGCGACACGATACTCCGGCGAAGAGCCCGTTGAACATCGTCCGATGGGACGCAAAAGGTAGCCATGCCAGGCAAAAGAGCTGCTGCCTTGGCTGCTGTGTCGGCGGCCTCATTCCCGGGCACACCCACATGGCCAGGGACCCACAGGAAAGAAACGTGACAGCTGTCATCTGCTAGCAACTGGAGGAAGCGTTGGATCCGATACACGAGAGGATGGTTCGAGAAAGGGTCCTTAAGACTCTGCAGGGCACTAAGGGAGTCAGAACATAAGGCATAGAAAGGGTGGCGGTGGCGGCAGGTGTACAAAACGGCCTGGTGGAGGGCGAAAAGCTCAGCCGTGAAGTTTGAGCACCGGTCAGGGAGCTTGTATTGGAAACGGTTGTCCTCGACGACGAAGGCAGACGCGACACCGGCAGCGCTCTTGGAACCATCAGTGTAAATAAATATGGCGCTATCGAACCGCGAACGGAGTTCGACAAGCCTCGAGCGGTATACCAAATCCGGAGTGCTCTCCTTGGAGAGCGAACTAAGTTCGAGGTGTGTGTGAACCTGGGCCTAATGACACGGTGGCAATGGGCTTTCGCTCAACCGAAGGGTGGAAGGAAGGGTAAAATCGAGCCGCTGTAGCAGGCGGCGAAACCGAACTCCAGGTGGAAGCAAGGCAATCGCAGACAACTGATATTGGCGATCGAGTGAGTCGTCAAAAAACGATCTGTAAGATGGATGGTTGGGCATCGACCGTAGGCGGCATGCGTACCGACACAAGAGTATGTCACGTCGATTGGTCAAGGGTAATACAGCAGCCTCGGCATACAGACTTTCAACAGGGCTGGTATAAAATGTCCCGGTCGCCAGACGTAATCCACGATGGTGGATAGAGTTGAGACGGCGGAGAATCGACGGCCGTGCTGAAGAGTATACAAGGCTTCCATAGTCGAGCTTCGACTGAACAATGACCTGGTAAAGGTGAAGCAGGACGGTACGATCCGCTCCCCATGACGTGCCACTGAGGACACGAAGAACGTTAAGGGATCGGGCACAACGGGCAGCCAGGTAGGACACATGTGTGGACCAGCAAAGTTTCCGATCCAACATGAGTCCCAAGAATTTTGTAGTCTCCACGAAAGGGAGAGCAACAGGGCCGAGACGTAGAGAAGGTGGAAGAAATTCCTTGTATCTCCAGAAATTGATACACACAGTTTTCTCAGTGGAGAATCGGAAGCCGTTTGCGATGCTCCAGGAATATAGACGGTCAAGACAGCGTTGGAGAGAACGCTCCAAGAGACACGTCCGCTGGGCGCTACAATAAACTGCGAAATCGTCAACAAAAAGAGATCCGGAGACGTCGGCTGAAAGGCAATCTACGATCGGATTGATTGCAATGGCAAAGAGCGCCACACTCAAGACGGAGCCCTGTGGTACCCCATTCTCCTGGCAAAAGTTGTCTGACAAAACAGAGCCCACCCGTACCCGGAACTTGCGATCCGCCAAAAACGCTTGAATGAAAAGAGGAAGGCGGCCCCGAAGGCCCCATGTGTGCAATGTGCGGAGAATGCCCGCTCTCCAACAGGTATCGTATGCCTTCTCCAAGTCTAAGAACACGGCTACTGTTTGACGCTTCTTTAGAAAGTTGTTCATAATGAAGGTCGACAACGTAACGAGGTGATCAGCAGCAGAGCGGTGTCGACGAAAACCGCATTGGATATTAGTCAGTAGGCGGCGATATTCGAGGAGCCAGACCAACCGAGCGTAAACCATGCGTTCCATCACCTTACAGACGCAGCTCGTCAGAGAAATGGGGCGATAACTGGAAGGAAGGTGTTTGTCCTTCCCTGGTTTGGGGATGGGGACAACAATGGCTTCACGCCAACTTGTGGGAACATGACCTTCAGTCCATATGCGATTGTAGGTACTAAGAAGAAAGCACTTGACCGCAGGAGAGAGGTTCTTCAGCATCTCAATATGAATGGAATCGGGCCCGGGAGCAGAAGACCGGGACAGGGCGAGAGCACGATCTACCTCCTGCATGGTGAAGGCGACGTTATAATTTTCACGATTAAAAGAGCGGAAAGAAGGCGGCCGTGCCTCCTCTACCTGTTTGCGAGGGAGAAAGGCAGGGTGGTAATGGGCAGAGCTCGAAACCTCCGCAAAGAAACGACCCAATGCGTTTGAAACATCAGCTGGGTCCACGAGGACTGCGTTCTCCACGGTCAGGCCAGGAATCGGGGAGTGGACCTTGATGCCGGACAAACGGCGTAGGCCACCCCAGACAACCGTGGAGGGAGTAAAACGGTTAAAAGAACTAGTAAAAGCAGTCCAGCAAGCTTTCTTGCTGTCGTTTATGATACGACGGCACTGCGCTCTCATACGTTTGTAATTGATGCAATTCTCCAAAGTTGGGTGGCGGCGGAAGGTGCGTAAAGCACGGCGCCGGGCTCTAAGCGCGTCGCGGCAGGCTGCAGTCCACCAAGGGACCTGGACACGACGTGGAGAAGAGGATGTAAGAGGTATGGAACGTTCGGCAGCTGTGAGAATAACCTCTGTGAGGTATTCGACCTGACTGTCACAGGTGGGAAAATTCCGATCGTGAAAAAGAGCCATGGAAGAATAAAGCCCCCAGTCGGCTTTAGAAATGTTCCAACTGGTGGGACGAGGAGATGGGGAATGATGCAGAAAGTGGATGATACAAGGGAAATGGTCACTCGAGTACGTGTCAGAAAGTGCATACCACTCAAACCGACCGGCAAGCTGAGGAGTGCATATTGCGAGGTCTATATGGGAATAAGTGTGTGTTGTGTCAGAAAGGAAGGTCGGTGCACCGGTGTTGAGGCAGACAAGATCGAGGTGGTGGAGAATGTCCACCAAAAGGGAGCCTCTCGGACAAGGTGCCGGAGAGCCCCATAGGGGGTGGTGGGCATTAAAGTCGCCTACCAACACGAAAGGTGAAGGGAGCTGGTCAACAAGGTTTAGCACATCTGCCCTAGTAAGGGCAGATGACGATGGCGAATATATATTACAGAGGGAGAAGGTAAATGTGGATAAGGTGATGCGGACGGCAACTGCCTGTAGGTGAGTGTGCAAGTAAATGGGATGGAAATAGACGTCGTCTCGAAGGAGCATCAGAACCCCTCCATGGGCTGGGACACCTTCCACGGGTGGCAGGTCGAACCGCACAGAGGTGTAGTGTGGAAAGTCTGCACGATCACGTGGACGCAACTTAGTTTCCTGGAGGCAGACTAAAAGCGGGCAGTGCAATCGAAGGAGTAGTTTTAACTCCTCCCGATTAGAACGAATGCCGCGAATGTTCCATTGAAGGAGCGCCATGATAAAAAAGAGAAGAAATAAGGATAAAAACCAAGTAGCGAGCGGGGTCACCTCGACGGCCGCTGAGGTCCGGATTTCGAGGGAGCACTGCTATCACTGTCTGGGGGCAAAGGGTCATGTTCCATTGGTTCGACCGACGCGCCTGCCACCTCCCTGAGTTGATCAGGAGGGGCAGTTTCCACCGCCGGTAAAGGGCCGGGCACCCGGCAAACGGAGCGTCCCGGTGAAACAGAAGACGGCCGAGGCCGGCAACTGTTGGACGGCGTGACAGATGGGTCACGCCTCGGCGGGGAAGGAGAGGAACTCTTTTTCTTGTCAGCTCTTCTGGAAGAGTGACGGCGGGAAGAGGCAGTTGACGGTTGGGAAGCCTGAGAACGCAGAAAATCCTCACGGACGGGTTCCTTTTTCAAGGTCCGGGCATCTTGTTTAGGTGCCCGCAGTTTACTAGAGGTTGACGAAGACTGTACCTTAGAAGCAGCAGGAGGAAGCGGGGACGTGGAACGGGCAATCTTCGGGCTGGCGGATCGCACAACTGTGTCAGCGAAAGTGAAGTCACATGTCTGGGTACTGGAATCCTTGGTAGGTCGAGTTGAGGTGAGTACCTTACTGTATGTACCCGCTGGGAGGACAGTGGGCTTTCGACTCGCCAACAACTTACGAGCGGCAGATGTCGATACCTTCTCCGTAACCCGAATTTGCTGGATTACCTTCTCATCCTTATATACAGGGCAGTCGCGAGAGGAAGCCGCATGGTCACCGTTGCAGTTTAGGCAGTGACGGGACGGAGGTGGGCAATCCCCCTCATGGGCGTCCCTACCACAAGTGACACACTTTGCTGCATTTGGGCAATGTTCACGGGTATGGTTGTACCTGTGGCACTGAAAACAGCGCGTTGGGTTAGGCACATAAGGTCGGACGGAGATGACTTCATACCCTGCTTTGACCTTCGACGGGAGGTCAACTCTGTCGAACGTCAAAAACACAGTACGAGTCGGTGTCAGATGGTTATCGACCTTTTTCATGACCCTGTGGACGGCTGTCACACCCTGATCGGACATATATGATTGGATATCTTCATCAGACAACCCGTCAAGGGATCTCGTGAAGGCTACCCCTGGGACGAGTTGAGTGTGCGGTGCGCTTCGACCTTAACTGGAAAAGTGTGCAACAACGTAGTACGTATCAGTTTTTGGGCTTGGAAGGCACTTTCCACTTCCAGCAACAATGTGCCATTGCGCTGACGTGAACAGGTTTTAACAGGGCCAGCAATTGCATCTACACCTTTCTGTATAACGAAAGGATTGACAGAATTGAAATCCTTTCCGTCGGTGCGAGAGACAACCAGAAATTTAGGTACATTAGGCAGAGTCTTTTTAGGCTGAGGCGAGTCTAACTTACGTTTATGGGTCAACGTCACGAAAGAAGATAAGGAAGTCATCGCGGAAGTGTCCCCCGTGATTACCGGCGTCTCCGATGGCGCGCTCCTTCCTAGTGGGGGCCCTCTCCGAGGGCTTACCCGCCTTAGGTGATTGTTCACACCTCAGGTCACACCTCCCGAGAACTGACGGAGGGACCAATCGGCACGTTCGGAAGGTACCAGCTCGGGTAATCACCCCTCCCTGGGCCTGGCCTTTACCAGGGGGTACGTACGTGCCTTACTTGTCTACCCGGGGCGGGGAATTACGCGTTACCCCGTCACCTGCTATGCACGATAATGCGTGGGTCGGTCTTCAGACACGCACAGGGAGGAAAGAAGAAGAGGATAGGAAAGGAAGAGAAAGAAGGAAAGAAAAGAAGTGTCTCAAACGCCGAGGTGGAGACTAATGAGGAGAAGAAGGCTAGGAGAGTTCAAGGAGAGAAAGACAGAAAACGAAGGGTAAGAAAGGAAGGAACGAAGGAAGAAAAACCACAACAAGAACCACCGTATCTCACGAAATATGCCCGTCTCCGGGCGAAGGCATAAACCGGGAGGGAAAGTGAAGCAGCCTGGGGCAGAAGAAAGGCTGCTCCGGCTCGGGGCCCCGTGCGCGCCACACACGTACCCACAAAAGAACTGTGGGCCCCCTGGGGGGACAAAATAGGAGAGGTATAGGATGGAGAGGTAGGAAGTGTAAGGTGTGAAAAAATGGACGTTATCATAGATTGAGGCCTAGATTTCCGGATTGGAGTAGGTACTGTAGGTTCTGTGCAATTCAGAAAAGCTGGTGGTGGGTGGGAGGATCCAAATGGCAAGGCCCAGGCAATGAAGCAGCCATTGAAATCAAGCATGTTCTCCACTGCATGCTGTGCCACAGGGTGGCCCACCTTGTTTTTGGCCACAGATTGGCAGTGGCCGTTCATCTGAATGGACAGCTGGTTAGTGGTCATCCCAATATAGAAAGCTGCACAGTGATTGCATCTCAGTTGGTAAATTACATGGCTGATTTCACAGGTGGCCCGATCCCTGTGGCAGTGGGCTGGTTTTTCCTTTTTTATTTGGGGGTGGGGGGAGTTAAGAGCGAAAACTGCTTAGTTAAGACAACTGCCGATTAGTATGATAATAGAAAATCGCTTAAACCATAGTGTAAAATACATCAACTGTGAAATTAAATGTCCTCTGATAAATTAGTCATTTGTATAAAACGCATGACCTGAGCAGCTGCTCGTGCGTCTTCTACTAAATTTCCTCTAGAGTGTTCGGCATATTGAGCGCAGTATATGGACATGATTGAAATTAGAACAGGATATAAAAATATGGTGCACCGTCAACAGGTGACGCACAGGAACATAATGGCACACGGGGACCCTGTCAGCAAGTGGCGGTAGCTGAACCGGCGATGTCCGATCCACAACGGGGCCAAGATTTCCTCCTCTTGTATAACTATGCCACAACGATAAAATACATTGCCAAATACACCCTTTATTATCACTGGATGGGACACTGAGGGTAGCTGTCCGAGGTAGGAGGATTGCTGCCCTGGCCGCAGCATCAGCCGCCTCATTCCCAGGCAAACATACATGGCCAGGTACCCACAGGAAAAAAATATGAAAACTATCGTCCGCTAACAATTTATGGAACATCGGATTCGGTGTACGATAGGATGGATCGGATACTGGCCTTTAAGACTCTGAATGTCACAGAGTCAGAGCAGATGACAGAGGAAGGGCGGCGGTGGCAGTGGACATACAGAACAGCCTGAAAGAGTTAAAAGCTCAGCTGTGAAATTCCAACACTGGTCTGGAAGCCTGTATTGATACCTGTCATTTCTGACGAAGCATGATCCGACTCCATCAGAGTTCTTTGAACCATCTGTATAGAGGGTTTCAGGGTGGCGTAGGGATGGACTAGGATGTTATGGAGGTTTGGAGGGCAAATGATGGAGTGGGAAGGTTCTCTGGCAGAGTGTGTCATTTCTTGGCATGAGGGCAGAAAATCAAAACCTTGACGAAGGATGCAATTTAGTTGTTCAACTCTAGGCTAGTACCAGGTGATAAGGGGAGCGCACTTTTGTGGATGGTGGTAGAGGGAAGATTTGGGATGTGTGAGGATATGGCATGGGAGATTTGTCTGCATACTGTCTGTGGGGTAGTTTCTGTCTGTGAAGACCTTTGTGAAACAGTCTGCATATTCAGAAAAGGAGTTGTTCTCACTGCAGATACACTGTCCATAGTTGGCCAGGCTGTGAGGGAGGGATTTTTTGATGTGGAAGGGATGGAAACTGTTAAAAGATAGGTATTGATGGTGACTGGTTGGTTTAATATCAACAGAAGCGTGGATGGAGCCATCAGTGAGGCGGAGGTTGTCTTCCAGGAATGTGACCCATATAGGTTGGCATATGAGGATAGCCATGCGGGTGCCCATGGCTGTTCCACAGATTTGATGGTAAACTGTCACAAAAAAGAGAATATAGTTGGTAGTTAGGATAAAGTTGATGAGGGTTATGAGGAATGAGGTATCAGGCTCAAATTCAGAGGGACGTTGGGAGAAGTAGTGAGAGAACGGCAAGGCAATGGGAATGTGGGATGTTGGTGTATAGGGAGGTGGCATCCACTGTGACAAGTAGGGATCCAGGAGGCAAAGGGGGTGGGAATGGTGGAGAGTCGGTGAAGGAAGTGATTGGTATCCTTTATGTGAGACGATAGATTTGGACAATTGGTTGGAGGTGTTTGTCAACTAGGGCTGAAATTCGTTCGGTAGGACCACAGGCCCAGTAACCAGCCACAATAGGGCGTCCAGGATTATTAGGTTTGTGGATTTTGGGGAGCATGTAGTAGGTGGGTGTGCGGGGTTCTGTTGGGGTGAGGAGGGAGATGGATTCAGGGGAGAGCTTCTGGGAGGATTTTAACATGGATTGGAGATTTTATTGGACTTTGGCTATGGGGTCATTCTGGCACAACTTTTGAGTGAAGGTGTAAGTTGGTGAAGCCCTTCTGCCAGGTAGTCATTGTGATCAATAAATACATTGGTGGATCCTTTATCTGCAGGGATGATGATTATGTCCGGATTTATTTCAAGGTTGTTGATAGCTCTTTCTTCTGCTGAAAGGTTAAAAGTTCTTAGGAAGGGACTTGGGGAAAGATAATGAGGCCAAGTTGGAAGTGAGCAACTCTTGGAGGGTAAACAGAGGGTGGTTAGGTGGGAGTTTGGGGTGATTATGTTCGATAGTGGTATAAACTGGGACAGGCAGGGTTCAATGTTGGGATTAGGTTGGCTACTGTCAGAGACATTGGTGGCAAAGTAGTGTCTCCATCGTAGAGATCGGGGAAAGGAGAGTAGGTCTTTGACAAGGCCAACATGACTGAATTGGGGTGTAGGTCATTGGATAAAAAGGAAATTTCAGTGGGGTTTAGATTTTTTTGTGGACAGCTTAACCAGAGTGTTCTGGGGCTGTTTTGGTATTGGATATTGTGGAGTGTTGGTAGAAAATTTGGAGGGACAGGGTGGGTTCAAGTGGTCAGCTAAAGTTTGTCTGGGAGCTACAAGGCATTCATGAAGAGGAACACCGTGGGTCAGATAAGGATTGGATATGTAGGTGCTCCAAGGCAGCAATATGATGTCAGCAGGCTGGACAACTTGTGGAGGTGGTGGTTGGAGTGCTCCTCCAGTTGCTGGGTAGCAGAGGATTAGATCACAAAGATAGTATGTACGTGGTTTGGATTAGACAATAATAATATCTTATGAAGGGAGACACAGTATCTAAGGGATTTATGAGCCATTGAGCGGTTATATTGTAGAACTACGATCATGAGGGATAAGGATTGGTGGAGTCTGCAAATATGAAGGTCATTGTGGAAGGAGGCGTGGGATCTGGACAGTGGAATTTTTAAGGTCAGACCGTTGGAAGTAGTACCCTGACTAACAACTAAACTGCATCCTTCACCAAGGTTTTCATTTTCTTGTCCTCATGCGCAGACATGACCAACATCCTAAACAAGATCCTTTCTACCCCTCCTAAAAGGGTGTTCTGTTGCCCTACCAACCTCCATAACATCCTAGTCTATCCCTTATCCACCCCAAAAGCCAGCTCACTGCCACAGGGATCATATCCTTGTCTAAGACCCCTCTGCAGGACCTGTCTAATCCACCCACCCAGCACTTCCTATTCCAGTCCTGTCACAGGCTTATCCTACACCATCAGAGGCTGGGCCACCTGTGAAAGCAGCCACGTAATTTACCAACTGAGCCGCAATCACTGTGCAGCTTTCTATATTAGGATGACCACTAACCAGCTGCCTGTTAGGATGATTGTCCACCACAAACTGTTGCCAAAAGCAAGGGGGACCTTCCTGTGGCACAGCATGCATTGGAGCACACGCTTGATTTCAGTGGCTGCTTCATAGCCCACACCATCTAAATCCTCCCATCCACCACCAGCTTTCCTGAACTGGACTGATGGAAGTTATCCCTACGATACATTCTCCGATCCCGAAATCGTCCAGGCCTCAACCTACGATAACTTCCCTTTTTTCTACACTTTACAGTTCCTACCCCTCTATCCTAAATGTGTCCTCATTGGAATCGCCTCCCCAATTTATAGAGCATGATTCGAAGAGTGGCAGCCAGAGGTGATGGTTGTATGACTGTTGAGTGCCTGTGTAATTGTGTCAATATTCTATTTTCTGAAGAAGGACATGTCCGATATCTGAAAGTGTTGTATGTGTGTATCTTTTGTATGTGCCTGTCGTGGTGAGTTGTAAACTGTCCTTATTACTACATTACTACTCTTGATAATATGTCAGATGAATTAACAAAATACCAATGTTTAAGTGACAAGTCTCAACAAAGGTTGTTTATGCAAAACAGGCCAAAAGACATTTGACGTAGTTAATTTATACAGACATGTCACAATTACTTATTTTTCCTATCCAAAAGAGGGCTAATAATAATGTAAATTATTTTACCTCGTATGTCATTTTGATGTGAAAGAAAAATGTGTTTGGCTCTCAATGTGTATAAGCTAAAGACTCACGTGGCCTCAGTGTACTCTGGGTACAGTCAAGGAATCCTTTGTACAAACAAAAGAGGAAACATGACCAAGAATCATTTGTCAAGAATCGGTCATTAAAAATAAAGATTTAATAGGTGCAGTTGTCAATACTACACTGGCCAAACAAAAAAGATAAGAAATTAGGCTTTCCATTTTAATCTTCATTACGGGGAGCAGATCAGTTTTTTGTAAGTTGCATTTTGGATGAAAATGTGGTAAGTTCTGAAAAATAACAAACCACAAAGTCGTGCCAATTAAAAGAAATATAGTGTGAAGGTTACTTTCCACAACAGCAGGTTCCTGAAGAGAACTTCTTTGACACAAAAGGTGATATAAGCGATGCAAAAACAAAGAAACGAATATAAGCATTACTTCAGTCTAATAAGGCAATGCCCATTGCACGAAAATGTTTTCGTAGGCTTTTCGTGGAATGCCTGTACGCCACGAACAGCACAGGACACACCGGTCGTTTTACCGGCACTGACTGACTGTTTAAAACTTGCGGAGTCTAACACCACATTTGTTCCCAAAACTTGACTGCAGGAAACACAAATGTATTATATAGGAATTACAGAAACAGTTCCGCTTACACTGCACACACGAATTAGAGAGAGTTAGTGTCAGTACTTAAATCTCAGCACATCCCATGACATTCTCTATCCGATGACTGAGGGCGAACGCACAACGTGTTCACTAGAGAACCGTTCAAAGCGTATACAAATTGGGAGAACTCTCAAGTGTGTTGCTTTTTTTTTGTGGTTTTAGGGCGCACAACTTCTATGGTCATTAGCGCCCAGCCAAGAACATAGATTCGCTATGATCTCAAAGAAAAAAGGTGACTGTCAGAACATCAACAAGAGGCTAAAAACGAAAGATATAAGACAATTAAAAGGGTTAAATATCCTTGGATAAGTTGGCCAAGTTGATAAAACGCAAAACTCGAGCAGCTGCTCGTGTGTCATCAGCTAAAATTTCCTCCAGAGTAGACGGCAAGTGAAGGGCTACACGGAGATGATTAAAATTAACACAAGTCAGTAAAACATGTCGCACTGTCAGCAGTTCGCCGCAGGAGCACAGCGGTGCAGGGTCGGCGGAGAGCAAGTGACGGTGGCTGAAACGGCAATGACCGATCCGCAACCGGGCCAGGATGACCTCTCGCCGAGAGGGTCGTGAGGAGGTCCTCCAAGCGGTCGAGATCGGTTTTACAGTTCGCAATTTATTGTTGTACATTGAAAACCACGCACTGTGCCATTGCGACACGATACTCCGGCGAAGAGCCCGTTGAACATTGTCCGATGGGACGCAAAAGGTAGCCATGCGAGGCAAAAGAGCTGCGGCCTTGGCTGCTATGTCGGCGGTCTCATTCCCGGGCACACCCGTGTGGCCAGGGACCCACAGGAAAGAAACGTGACAGCTGTCATCTGCTAGCAACTGGAGGGAGCGTTGGCTCCGATACACGAGAGGATGGTTCGAGAAAGGGTCCTTAAGACTCTGCAGGGCACTAAGGGAGTCCGAACAGATGGCATAGAAAGGGTGGCGGTGGCGGCAGGTGTACAAAACGGCCTGGTGGAGGGCAAAAAGCTCAACCGTGAAGTTCGAGCACCGGTCAGGGAGCTTGTATTGGAAATGGTTGTCCTCGACGACGAAGGCAAATCCGACACCGGCAGTGCTCTTGGAACCATCAGTGTAAATAAATATGGCATTATCGAACCGCGAACGGAGTTCGACAAGCCTCGAGCGGTATACCAAATCCGGAGTGCTCTCCGTGGGGAGCGAACTAAGTTCGAGGTGAGTGTGCACCTGGGCCTGATGCCACGGTGGCAATGGGCTTTCGCTCAACCGAAAGGTGGAAGGTAGGGTAAAATCGAGCCGCTGTAGTAGGCGGCGAAACCGAACTCCAGGTGGAAGCAAGGCAATCGCAGACAACTGATATTGGCGATCGAGTGAGTCGTCAAAAAATAATCGGTAACATGGATGGTTGGGCATCGACCGCAGGTGGCATGCGTACCGACACAAGAGTATGTCACGCCGAGTGGTCAAGGGTAATACAGCAGCCTCGGCATACAGACTCAACAGGGCTAGTATAAAAAGCACCGGTCGCAAGACGTAAACCCCGATGGTGGATAGAGTTGAGACGGCGGAGAATCGACGGCCGTGCTAAAGAGTATACAAGGCTTCCGTAGTCGAGCTTCGACTGAACAATGGCCTGGTAAAGGTGAAGCAGGACGGTACGGTCCGCTCCCCATGACGTGCCACTGAGGACACGAAGGACGTTAAGGGATCGGGCACAACGGGCAGCCAGGTAGGACACGTGTGTGGACCAGCAAAGTTTACGATCCAACATGAGTCCCAAGAATTTCGTATTCTCCACGAAAGGGAGAGCAACAGGGCCGAGACGTAGAGAAGGTGGAAGAAATTCCTTGTATCTCCAGAAGTTTATACACACCGTTTTCTCAGTAGAGAATCGGAAGCCGTTGGCAATGCTCCAGGAATATAGACGGTCAAGACAGCATTGAAGAGAACGTTCCAAGAGACACGTCCGCTGGGCGCTGTAATAAATTGCGAAATCGTCAACAAAAGGAGATCCAGAGACGTCGGCTGAAAGGCAATCTACGATCGGATTGATTGCAATGGCAAAGAGCGCCACACTCAAGACGGAGCCCTGTGGTACCCCATTCTCCTGGCAAAAGTTGTCTGACAAAACAGAGCCCACCCGTACCCGGAACTTGCGATCCGCCAAAAACGCTTGAATGAAAAGAGGAAGGCGGCCCCGAAGGCCCCACGTGTGCAATGTGCGGAGAATGCCCGCTCTCCAACAGGTATCGTATGCCTTCTTCAAGTCAAAGAACACTGCTACTGTTTCACGCTTCTTTAGAAAGTTGTTCATAATGAAGGTCGACAACGTAACGAGGTGATCAGCAGCAGAGCGGTGTCGACGAAAACCGCATTGGATATTGGTCAGGAGGCGGCGATATTCGAGGAGCCAGACCAACCGAGCGTAAACCATGCGTTCCATCACCTTACCGACACAGCTCGTCAGAGAAATAGGACGATAGCTGGAAGCAAGATGTTTGTCCTTCCCTGGTTTGGGGATGGGGACAACAGTGGCTTCATGCCAACTTGTGGGAACATGACCTTCAGTCCATATGCGATTGTAGGTACTAAGAAGAAAACACTTGCCCGCAGGAGAGAGGTTCTTCAGCATTTCAATATGAATGGAATAGGGCCCGGGAGCAGAAGATCGGGACAGGGCGAGAGCACGGTCTAGCTCCTGCATGGTGAATGCGACGTTATAATTTTCACGATTAAAAGAGTGGAAAGAAGGCGGCCGTTCCTCCTCTACCTGTTTGCGAGGGAGAAAGGCAGAGCTCGAAACCTCCGCAAAGAAACGGCACAATGCGTTGGAAACGTCAGCGGGATCCACGAGGACTGCGTTCTCCACGGTCAGGCCAGGAATCGGGGAGTGGACCTTGATGCCGGATAAACGGCGTAGGCCACGCCAACCAAACGTGGAGGGAGTAAAACGGTTAAAAGAACTAGTAAAAGCAGTCCAGCAAGCTTTCTTGCTGTCGTTTATGATACGACGGCACTGCGCTCTCATACGTTTATAATGTATGCAAGTCTCCCAAGTTGGGTGGCGGCGGAAGGTGCGTAAAGCACGGCGCCGGGCTCTAAGCGCGTCGCGGCAGGCTGCAGTCCACCAAGGGACCTGGACACGACGTGGAGAAGAGGATGTAAGAGGTATGGAACGTTCGGCAGCTGTGAGAATAACCTCTGTGAGGTAGTCGACCTGACTGTCACAGTTGGGAAAATTCCGATCGTGAAAAAGAGCCATGGAAGAATAAAGTCCCCAGTCGGCTTTAGAAATGTTCCAACTGGTGGGACGAGGAGATGGGGAATGATGCAGAAAGTGGATGATACAGGGGAAATGGTCACTCGAGTACGTGTCAGAAAGTGCATACCACTCAAACCGACCGGCAAGCTGAGGAGTGCATATTGCGAGGTCTATATGGGAATAAGTGTGTGTTGTGTCTGAAATGAAGGTCGGTGCACCGGTGTTGAGGCAGACAAGATCAAGGTGTTGGAGAAGGTCCACCAAAAGGGAGCCTCTCGGACAAGGTGCCGGAGAGCCCCATAGAGGGTGGTGGGCATTAAAGTCGCCTATCAACACGAAAGGTGAAGGGAGCTGATCAACAAGGTGTAGCAAATCTGCCGTAGTAAGGGCAGATGACGATGGCGAATAAATATTACAGAGGGAAAAAGTAAATGTGGATAGGGTGATGCAGACGGCAACTGCCTGTAGGTGAGTATGCAATGAAATGGGATGGAAATACACGTCTCGAAGGAGTATCAGATCCCCTTCATGGGCTGGGACACCTTCCACGGGTGGCAGGTCTAATTGCACAGAGGTGTAGTGTGAAAAGTCTGCACGATCACTTGGACGCAACTTAGTTTCTTGGAGGCAGACGAGAAGCGGGCAGTGCAATCGAAGGAGTAGTTTTAATTCCTCCCGATTGGAACGAATGCCGCGAATATTCCATTGTAGGAGCGCCATGATAAAAAATGAGAGAAGTAAAGAAGATAAAAAGGAACAAGCAGATGGGATCACCCTCGACGGCCGCTGAGGCCCGGACTTCGAGGGAGCACTGCTATCGTCAACTGTTGGCAAAGGGTCATGTTACATTGTTTCGATCGACGCGTCTGCCACCTCCCGGAGTTGATCAGGAGGGGCAGCTTCCACCGCCGGTAAACGGCCGGGTGCCCGGCAGACGGAGCGTCCCGGTGAAATAGAAGACGGCCGAGGCCGGCAACTGTTGGATGGCGTGACCGAAGAGTCACGCCGCGGCGGGGAAGGGGGCTGTTCTTTTTCGGAAGCCTTCTTAGAAGCATGACGGGTTGAAGAAGCGGTTGACAATTGAGAAGTCGGAGTCTTGAGAAAATCTTCACGGACAGGTTCCCTTTTTGAACTCCGTCCAGCAGATTTGGGTGCCCGGGATGGGTGTGAACTGGTCGACGAATTCACCATAGAACGGGTAGAAGGGATCGGAGAGGCGGAACGAGCAATTTTCGGGCTAGCCGACCTGACGACAGTGTCACAGAACGTTAGATCACAAGTCTGGATGCCTACCTCCTTAGTTGGTCGAGGGGAGGCGAGGACCTGGGTGAAGGTACCTGATGGGAGTACAGCAGGCTTCCTACTAGCTAATAATTTCCGAGCGGCATAGGTGGAGACTTTTCCCTTCACGCAAAACTATTGGATGACCCGCTCTTCTTTATAAAAGGGGCAGTCCCGTGAAGAAGCAGCATGGTCACCCATGCAATTAATGCAGCGAGGGGATGGAGGTTGACATTCACCCTCATGAGCGTCTCCGCCACATGTGGCGCACTTTGCTGCATTTGGACAAGATTTACTTGTATGGTTGTACCTTTGGCAATGGAAGCAGCGTGTAGGATTTGGTATGTACGGGTGAACAGAAATGACTTCGTAGCCCGCTTTCACTTTAGATGGTAGGTCAACCCTGTCAAAAGTTAAGAAGACAGTACGGGTTGGCACGAGGTCATTGTTGACCTTTTTCATCACGCGATGAACAGCTGTGACTCCCTGATCTGACATAGTTCAATCAATATCTCTTCATCTGATAACCCATCCAGCGATCTAGAGAACACTACCCCCCGCGAAGAGTTGAGGGTGCAGTGAGCCTCCACTTTGACAGGGAAAGTATGTACAAGTGTGGCTCGAAGTAACTTCTGCACCTGGAACACATTCTGTATTTCGAGTAACAAGGTCCCGTTGCGCTGCCTGGAGCAGGTCTTCAAGGGACCTGCGATCGCATCGACACCCTTCTGAATGATAAACGGATTGACTGAAGAAAAATCCTTATCGTCAGTACGTGATACCACCAGGAACTTTGGAGCAATGCTTTCTGTGGCTGAGAATCATGTTTCCGCTTATGGGTCAGGGTTATAGGTGATGTGGAAGGTTTCATGGCGGAGGTGTCCCCCATGATTACCGGCGTCTCCGATGGCGCGCTCCTTCCTTGTGGGGGCCCTCACTGAGGGCGCACCCGCCTTAGGTGACTGTTCGCACCTCAGGTCACACCTCCCGAGAACGGACGGAGGTACCAATCAGCATGTTCGGAAGGTATCAGCTCGGGTAATCACCCCTCCCTGGGCCCGGCCTTTACCGGGAGGGTACGTACATGCCCTACATGTCTACCCGGGGCGGGGAGTTACGCCTTACCCCGTCACCGGCTACGCAGAGCGTGGGTCGACCTTCAGACACGCACAGGGAGGAAAGAAAGGAGGAAGGAGAGAAAGGGACGAAGGAGGAGGAAGAATCTCAAACGCCGAGGCGGAGATTAAAGGGTGAAACGAGAACAAGGAGAAATGAAAAAGAGGACGAAGGCTGAAGAACAGGAAACGAAGAGGACCAAGAAGAGAAGACAGAGGAAGCGAAAAAGAAACCTTGGACTGATGAAAAAAAACGCCCGTCTCCGGGCGAAGGCAAAAACCGGGGGGAAAGAGGGAAGCGGCCTGGGACGGAAGAAAGGTCGCTTCGGCTCGGGGCCCCGTGCGCGCCACACACGTACCCACAAAAGAGCTGTGGGGGGACGCGAACAGGTTTTAACAGGGCCAGCAATTGCATCTACACCTTTCTGTATAACGAAAGGATTGACAGAATTGAAATCTTTTCCGTCGGTGCGAGACAACAAGAAATTTAGGTACATTAGGCAGAGTCTTCTTTTGCTGAGGCGAATCTATCTTACGTTTCTGGGTCAACGTCACTGAAGAAGAGAAGGAAGTCATCGCGGAGGTGTCCCCCGTGATTACCGGCGTCTCCGATGGCGCGCTCCTTCCTAGTGGGGGCCCTCTCCGAGGGCTTACCCGCCTTAGGTGATTGTTCACACCTCAGGTCACACGTCCCGAGAACTGACGGAGGGACCAATCAGCATGTTCGGAAGGTACCAGCTCGGATAATCACCCCTCCCTGGGCCTGGCCTTTACCAGGGGGTACGTACGTGCCCTACTTGTCTACTAGGGGAGGGGAATTATGCGTTACCCCGTCACCTGCTACGCATGATAATGCGTGGGTCGGCCTTCAGACACGCACAGGGAGGAAAGGAGAAGAATAGAGAAAGAGAAGAGAAAGAAGGAAAGAAGTGTCTCAAACGCCGAGGCGGAGACGAATGCGGAGGAGAAGAAGGCTAGGAAAGTACAAGGAGAGAAAGACAGAAACAAAGGGTAAGAAAGGAAGGAACGAAGGAAGAAAAACGACAACAAGAACCACCGTAGCTCACGAAATATGCCCGTCTCCGGGCGAAGGCATAAACCGGGAGGGAAGGTGAAGCAGCCTGGGGCAGAAGAAAGGCTGCTCCGGCTCGGGACCCCGTGCGCGCCACACACGTACCCACAAAAGAACTGTGGGACCCCCTGGGGGGAAAACTAGAGGCAACGAAGGCGGTAGGCCATAGTTGCCACGAAGTGTCAAATGGAGAGGACATTCAGTCAGAATATGAGACACGGATTGTACGGCACTTCAATCACAATGTGGTGGATTGTCATTGCGTAAAAGAAATCGATGGGTCAGCCTGCAGTGTCCAATATGGAGGTGGCAGAACAGTTGATACTCTCTGGGAAAGGCGTAAACGAACTCCAAGCTGCAGTCGTATCTTCGATGGTGCGGAGTTTATTGGAAGGGGCAGTAGCCTTCCAACTGCTATCCCATGAGGAGTGAAGCAAAGATCTGATCTGCACCCGCAGATTCGCACCCGGAATTAGAAAGGGAGGTGGGCAGCGAGTAATTGCAGATCTAGCCAACCGGTCAGCCTCTTCATTCCCTGCAATAGCAACATGGCTTGGCACCCAGAGAAAGGTAACAGAGCAGGCAGCGCGATGAAGGTCAGCAAGGAGATCATGGATGGAAATAACTGAAGGATGGGAGGGGAAACATCGATCAATGGCCTGCAGACTGCTCATGGAGTCAGCACAGATTAAACCACGTTCCACAGCAGTCTGTTTTATTAAACAGAGGGCTCTATAAATCGCCATCAGCTCTGCCGTGAACACACTACATGCCTCTGGCAGAGAATGGCATTCCGCCCCAGCAGGAGATGTAAAAGCATATCCGTAGTGGCCCGCAGTTTTCGAGCCATCAGTGTAGAAAATAGAGGCTCCCTGAAACTCTTCTAGTACTGGGCGCACCAAGCGCCAAAAGACCATGGGGAAATTAAAGTTTTTGGGCCCTGGAAGAGATCCGCCCGAATTAGTGGTCGCGGCACCATCCACTGGGGTGTGCGTACAGTGTAATGGGGGGGGGGGGCGCAATCTAGGGAACAGAAGTGGAAATCTCAGCAAAGAGGCAAGCCACAGTCCGACAGGAAATCCTGCCCGCAGCCGGGTATCAGGGGGTCGAAGCCCTTCATATGCAAAAAGAACCTGGTAAGTGGGATGAGCAGGATATTGCCCGATGGCGATGGCATAAGACGCCAGAAGCTGATGCCGCCTGACCTGAAGAGGGCAGATTCCCACCTCAACAAGGAAACTGTCAACCGGGCTAGTCGGGACGCACCTGTAGCCAAGCGTACACCATAATGGTGAACCGGGTCTAATTATTTCAGGGTAGAAGGCGCTGCCGAGCCATAAACTTGACACCCATAGTCCAATCGCGACAAGATTAGAGCCCGATAGATACGAAGGATAGTTGTTCGGTCTGCACCCCAAGATGAATGAGCAAGGAAACGTAGGGCATTAAGTTTCCTCATACAACTAATCTTTAGGTGGCGAATATGGGGCACTCAAGTCAATTTTTTGTCAAAGAGAAGACCCAGAAAACGATGCTGTGCTACAACTTCCAGGCGCTGATTACCCAAGAACAGTTCTGGATCAGGGTGAACTGTAGTACGACGACAAAAATGCATCACACTTTTTTTTTTTTTACGAGGAAAACTGGAAACCATGGGACCATGGGACGTAGCCCACATTGAAGTCCGCCGAATGGCGCTCTGGAGCTAACGTTCAGTAGAGGCTGCTGAGTAGGAGCTGTACCATATGCCAAATTCGTCGACATACAATGTCGGGGTTACCAGCGACCAAACAGAGCTCACCAAGCCATTGATGGCGATTAGAAAAAGTGTAACACTCAACACTGAGCACTGGGGCACGCCGTTCTCCTGTATTCGAGGGGAGCTAAATGAAGGGCCAACTCTGACGGAACAGGCGGTGGGATAAAAACTGACGGATAAAAATTGGTAAGGAGCCTCTGAGGCCCCAGTCATGAAGAGAACGTAAAATATGATGACGCCAAGCAGTGTCGTACGCCTTATGCAGATCGAAGAAGACTGCTACCAGGTGATGTCTTTTAGAGAAGGCCTGTCTGATCGCGGTCTCGAGTCGAAGTAAATGGTCAATAGGGGATCGTCCCTCCCTAACCCACACTGGTAAGGTAAGAGAAGTCCCCGGGATTCAAGAACCCAGCATAATCTGCGGGCTACCATCCTTCCAAGTAATTTACAGGGGACATTAGTCAGGCTTATTGGTCGATAACTTTCCAGCGCCGACGGGTCCTATCCAGGCTTGAGGGCAGGGACCACAATACTCTCCTTCCTCTGGGAGGGGAAGACCCCTTGAAGACAAATACGGTTAACTATGAGGAGAAATTGTCGTCGTGAGGGATTGAGGTGTTTCAGCAACTGATTATGGATATTGTCAGGGCCAGGTGCTGAATCACCAGAAGAGGAGAGGGCCAGCGATAGTTCCCAGTCAGTAAAAGGTTCGTGATATGGTTCCACCTGGTGAGAAGTAAAGCCTAGTTTGAAGGTTTCGGCCTGGTGTTTCTTAAGGAGAAAGGTCGCCGGATATGAAGTTGTCGCTGATACAATGGCGAAGTGAGTTGCAAGATGTTCTGCAACAACAGATGGCTCTGTACAGACCCCATCAGACAGGGCAAGGCCAGGGATGGAAGACGGCCGCCAGCTACCTTGGATAGATCGAAGCATAGCCCACACACTTGTCAGAGGGACAGAAGAGCCCAACGAGGAGACAAAATGCTCCCAGCATGGCCGCTTACTTTGATTAAGTAACGAGCTCTGGCACGCAGACGTTTGAAATTTATGAGACCAGCGAGGGATGGGTTGCGCTTAAGATGTTGCAAGGCCGTACGGCGCTCGCGAATGGCTGCGGCAACAGTTGCATTCCACCAAGGGACCGGCCGGCGAGTGAGAGGGCCCGTCGACCGGGGAACAGCGGCATTGACAGCTTGGGTAATAATGTTGGTCATTTGGCTTATATCATCTATACAGCCCAAGGGGGAATATGGAAAAACAACCTGGGATGTATATAGTGGCCAATTAGCACGACGGAAAACCCAGCGGGGTACCCTGGCTCGTGGTAGGTGTGAGGGAAGTGGAAGGATCAACGGAAAGTGGTCGCTATCGCAGAGGTCGTCATACGCTGACCAGTGAAATAAAGGAAGGAGAGAAGGAGAGGTGAGAGAGAGGTCTATGGCAGAAAAGGTGCCATGAGCAGCACTAAAATGGGTTGGGGAACCATCGTTGAGAAAGCTCATGTTGTGGTCAGCAAGAAATTGGTCTATGAGGCTGCCCTGGCTAGACGTATAAGCACTGACCTACAAAGGATGGTGGGCATTGAAGTCCCCAAGGATGAGTTAAGGAGGGGGAGTTGCTGAAGGAGGGCAACTAGGGACGCGAGTTTAGGTGGCCTGTCAGTGGGAAGGTAGAGGTTGCAAATGGTTAATGGAGTGTCCAAGTGAACCCGGACAGCAACTGCTTCCAATGGAGTTTGGAGAGGAATCCAGGTACTGACAATATCTGTCCGGACCAAAGTACAAACCCCACCAGACGTCTGGAGGGGACCAACCCGATTCCGACAAAAAGCACGGAACCAACGGAGGGTCGGTGAATGTGCATTCATAAACCTCGATTGCTGCAGGACGACACATGCCGCATAATAAAGAGAGATTAGCTGTTTAATCTCCAAGAGGTGAAGGTAGTAGCCATTACAATTCCATTGGATGATCACATCACGAGGATCTAGGCGGGAAGCGAATTGCGTAACGTCTGTGACGCTGCTTTGTTAGGTCCGTCACCCAAGAAGAAGGGACAACATCCATAAATAGCTGATCAGCCTCAGGCTCAATGGGATGAGCGAGTTGCGAAAGCACAGTCGGCACCTCCGTGGTACCAGAGGGGCTTCATCTTTTAACTTTGGTCTCCTCCTCCTCTTTCTCTCGTGGGACGGGGAGGACCCGCCCCAGAGAGAGGACTTGTCAGTTAGGTCTGGTACTGACGAAGATCAGGCGACCTTTAAAAACTCACTGACTGGGAGTCCGATGGCCGACTGGAGGTCGAAGATCTCCAATCTGGGGAACGCCGGGACGGAAGGCCCTGAGACGGGGCACTGTCACAGGCAGGCGACTGAGAAGGGGTGCACTTCTCAATTGGGAAGGGGTGGGTCACAAAGGAAGGGCTACAGGAGAGGGAGAATTGAGGGAGGTGTGGGAATGGGATGTAGGGGGGAGATGGGAGTGGGAAGAGGAGGGTGAAAGGTTAGAAGATAACGTCGTAGCGAAGGTCGACGCCATCTGCACGGGATGCAGACGTTCATATTTACTCCGGGCTTCAGGGTACGTCAAACGCTCCAGGTATTTGTACTCTTGTATTTTCTTTTCTTTCTTGAACATAGGGCAATCTGCCGACCGTGAAGACCGTTGATGACAGTTGACGCACACCGGCGGAGGAACACAGGGCTCCCCTCATGTAGTGGCCGTCCATAATCAACGCATACTGGGAATGTTGTACAGCGAGAGGACATATGACCAAACCTAATACATCGAAAACATCGCATGGGAGGTGGAATGTAGGGCTTCACTTCACATCGATATATCATTATCTTGACCTTCTCTGGGAGTGTGTCCCGCTCGAAGGCCAAGATAAAGGCCCCAGTATCGGCGCGGTTGTCTTTAGGTCCCCTCTGAATGCGGCGAACAAAATGTACACCACGCCGCTCGGGATAGGCCCTAAGCTCCTCATCAGTTTGAAGGAGGTGGTCCCAGTGGAATATCACACCCTGTACCATATTCAAGGATTTGTGCGGGAGTATCGTTACTAGAATGTCGCCAAGGGTGGTGCAAGTGAGCAAAGCTTCAGACTGGGCTGCCGAGACTGTTTTAATGAGCAATGAGCCACATCTACGTTTACTCATAGATTCCACTTCACCAAACTTGTCCTCTATGGTCTCAACAAAGAACAGCTGTTTAGTGGTAGTAAACGTTCATCCATCAGTCCTTGTGCAAACCAGGTAGCGAGGAAAGGGTTTTGCACCTAACCGGCGAGCCTGGCCTTCCTCTTAAGGGGTAGCGAGGGAGGTAAACATCCTCTTATCCGCAGTAGCAGCATTAAAAGACCTCTCCCTGTTTTGAGAGACGGCCGATGCACGACCATTTTGGAGCCTAACTCTCTTCATTGTGCAAGACGTCCGCCCTGGTGTCACCCACTCCGAAACGGGGGCTCTCTCCATGCCTCAGCAAAGGCCACCTGGCACGATGGCCATTGCCGGGAGTTCTGATACCCCCGAGGACAGGCATCAACTCCTTGGCTTGCATGGAGAGGTCGCAGCTCAGACACCAGTAGTGTGATCCCTGTGGTGTCAGGGGCTCAGCCAAAGGGTACATAACAGCCCTCCCTCCTACACGAACTGGCTACACGTGCTGGGGACCTAGTGGGGGATGGGGCTACAGCGAGGAAAGGAAGTGAAAAGGAAAGGATAGGACCCGAGTCATAGGGGCTAGGTCGGGAGTTCTTCCCCAATTGGCTCACACGTTATCGGATAATTGTTATGGAAGGTCTAATCCCGAGGGGGACCAAACTGGGCCGAAAACCGGTGTATACAGCAGACAATACCAAAATTGCAGGACAATCGGTACCATGGGATAGCCAAGCAGTCATCTAGAGTAACACGGAGAGACAGGGTTCGAGAGGGTGGGAAGGGGCGATTGGGATGGGGGAGGGGGAACTAGGAGGGGTAATGCAGCCAGCAGGAAAAAAGGCTGCAATGGCTTGGGGACCCGTGCGCGCCACACACGTACCCACAAAATAGCTGTGGGCCCCCTGGGAGGACGACATTGCACTCGCAGTCGTTTATAAATGATACAATTCACCAACGTTGGGTGGCGGCGGAAGGTGCGTAAAGCATGTCGCCGGGCTCTAATAGTGTCGCGGCAGGCTGCAGTCCACCAAGCGACCAGGACGTAACTTTGAGAAGAGGATGTACGAGGTATTGAATGTTCGGTAGCAGTGAGAATAACCATTATGAGGTATGCAACCTGACTGTCACAGCTCGAAAAAAATTCAGATCGTGAAAAACAGCCATAGAAGAATAAATCCCCCAGTCAGCTTTAGAGATGTTCCAACTGGTGGATCGAGGAGATGAGGAATGATGCAGGAAATGGATGACAAGGAAAATGGTCACTCGAGTACGTGTCAGAAAGTGCATACCACTCAAACCGACCGGCAAGCTGAGGAGTGCATATCACGAGGTCTATATGGGAACAGGTGTGTGTTGTGTCAGAAAGAAAGGTCGGTGCACCGGTGTTGAGGCAGACAAGATTGAGGTGTTGGAAAAGATCCACCAAAAGGGAGCCACTCTGACAAGGTGCTGGAGAGCCCCATAGGGTCTCGTGGGCATTAAAAAATTAGAGAAGAAAAGAAGATAAAAAGCAACAAGCAAGCTAGGTCACCTCGACGGCCGCTGAGGACCAGACGTCGAGGGAGCACTGCTATCGCTATCTAGGGGCAAAGGATCGTGTTCCATTAGTTCGACAGACGCGTCTGCCACCTCCCTGAGTTGATCAGGAGGGGCAGCTTCCACCGCCGGTAAAGGGCTGGGTGCCCAGCTGACAGTGTCCCGGTGAAACAGAAGACGGCCGAGGCCGGCAACTGTTGGATGGCGTGACAGATGGGTCACGCCGTGGCGGGGAAGGAGGGGGCTATTCTTTTTGTGAGCCTTCTTTAAGGCATGACGGGCAGAGGAAGCGGTTGACGATGGAGAAGACGTCGTCTTGAGGAAGTCTTCACGAACAGGTTCTTTTTTTGAACGGCGGGAAGCGGATTTAGGTGCCCGGGATGTGTGGGAACTGGCCGATGAATGTACTGTAGAACGGGCAGAAGGGATCGAAGAGGTGGAACAAGCGATTTTCGGGCTAGCCGACCTGATAACAGTGTCACAAAACGTTAAGTCGCAGGTCTGAATGACTACCTCCTTAGTTGGTCGAGGTGAGGTGAGGACCTGGCTGTAAGTACCTGCTGGGAGTATATTGGGCTTCCTACTCTCTAATTACTTCCGAGCGGCATAGGTTGAGACCTTTTCCTTGACACATATCTCCTGAATGACCCGCTCTTATTTATAGATGGGGCAGGCCCGTGAAGCAGCAGCATGGTCACCCATGCAATTAATGCAGCGAGGGGATGGGGTGGACATTCGCCCTCATGGGCGTCCCTGCCACAGGTGGCGCACTTGGCTGTATTAGGACAAGATTTACTAGTATGATTAAATCTCTGGCAATTGTAGCAGCACGTAGGATTGGGTATATATGGGCGAACGGAGATGTCTTCACCTTAGATGGTAGGTCAACCCTATCAAAAGTCAGGAAGACAGTAGGAGTTGGCACGAGATCATTGTTAACTTGTTTCATTACGCGATGAACAGCCGTAACTCCCTGTTCAGACATATAGCTGAGTATATCCTCATCGGATAACCCATCCAGGAATCTACCCCCGCGGAGATTTGAGGGTGCGGTGAGCCTCCACTTTTACTGGAAAAGTATGCACAAGTGTAGCCCGAAGTAACTTCTGTGCCTGACAGGCATTCTCAATTTCGAGCAACAAGGTCCCATTGCGCTGTCTGGAGCAGGTCTTCGAGGGACCTGGAATCCCATCGACTCCCTTCTGAATAAGAAAAGGATTCACAGAAAAAATCCTGGTCATCTGTACACGATACTACAAGGAACTTTGGAATGTTGGATAAGACTTTCTTGGACTGAGATTCATCATGTTTTCTTTTTTGGGTCAGGGTCAGAATAGATTTTGAAGGTTTCATAGCGGAAGTGTTTCCCCTGATTACCGGCGTCTCCGATGGCGCGCTCCTTCCTTGTGGGAGCCCTCACTGAGGGCGCAACCACGTTAGGTGACTGTGCGTACCTCAAGTCACACCTCCCGACAACGGACGGAGGCACCAATCGGCATGTTCGGAAGGTACCAGCTCGGGTAATCACCCCTACCTGGGCCCGGCCTTTACTGGGGGGTACGTACGTGCCCTACATGTCTACCCGGGGTGGGGAGTTACGCCTCACCCCGTCACTGGCTACGCAGAGCATGGGTTGACTTTCAGACACGCACAGGGAGGAAAGAAGAGAGGAAGGAGAGAAAGGGATGAAGGAGGGAGAATCTCAAACGCTGAGGCGGAGATTAAAAGGGCGGGTCGACGGAAAGGAGAAAGAGGGGAATGTGAAAGAACAGGAAAGGAAGAGGACCAAGAAAGGGGGAAGTCTTGGAGGAGAAAAAGAATAGACCTACTAAATATGTACCTATATCCACAGAAAAAAATACTTCATATTCATAATTTTGCTAATGTTGTGTACCGTAGCGTTCTACGCTGTGTAACGTAGGACTCGAGTATCATTATGCACTGTCGTGTTAATGTACAACATACATAATTTTATTTGAATGTTGGACTGACTGAAAACGGCCGTCTCCAGGTGAAGGCACAAACCGGGGGGAAAGAGGGAAGGGGCCTGGGACAGAAGAAAGGTAGTTTCGCCTCGGGGCCCCGTGCCCGCCACACACGTACGCACAAAAGAGCTCTGGGCCCCCTGGGGGATCTCTTATGCGCAGTCAGGGCCGCCCCGATGGTGGTCAGTGGTTCTCTTCCTTCTACCGCTCCTGAGGCGATTGCTTCTGAGTGTCTACCACATCTCGGTCGGAGACAGACCAACATTCGGCTTCCCTCGTTCGGAAAGGGTCCCTCGGGACAATCCCTCCCACCAGTGCCGATATCGACACAATGTGCTGCCGCGGGCTGCCAGTCGCAGGGCTTCGAGCTGCTGCTCGGTCCCTTTGAATCTGTGAAGACCCCCCCCCCCAACCAGCATAGCCCCTGAGGGAGAAAAGGGATAGAAGAAAAAAGACACACAAGACGAAAGACACCCCACAGGCTTCTACGCCACACCTCGCCTCCACCTCTGCTTGTGAGGACGAGGTGGAAATTTTCGCATCCGCCGAGGACCTCTCTCCCGGGGACACCTCCAAAGTAATGGATACAGAAGTCGACAGACCTCTGTCGGTGTATGCGAGCGATGCTGAGGTATAATCCGGCTACTCATTTCCTCCGTGTCTTCCCAGCACTCGAACGATGTAATCCTCCAGTGAAACTGATGCACTTCTTCCCCGACCCGGATGTGTTTGAGCACAGCACCTGCTTTCTGCATTGCAACTGTAGCATGTGCAACAGGGTCTCAGGTGGAGTGTGTGCGTCTGTTCTCGCCTCTGTATATAGCGAACACGCACAGGGAGGAAGGAAGAAGAATAGAGGATGGAGAGGGAGATAGGAAAGTGAGAATCTCAAACGCCGAAGTGGAGATGGTATGGGTGGCTCTAAGGTAGGAACAACAGACTAAGAAGAATGAGCGGAGAAAGCGAGTGAAAGGAAGGAAGGACCTTAGGAAAAGGAAACCGTAGAAAAGGAGATGACCTAAGTTACCTCAGACACCCGTCTCTGGGCAAAGGCACGAACCGAGCAGGGGGGGGGGGGGGGGAGTGCGAAGCAGCCTGGAGAGGAAGAAAGGCTACTTCGGCTCGGTGCCCCGTGGTGAGCGCTACGCACGTACCCACAAAAGAGCTGTGGGGGGCCCCTGGGGGATCAACAGATAATGTTTAGCCTACGGATTTCTCCTTTTCAGTTGAATGGGAATCTATTCTTCTTTGTTTAAATCTGTGCAAGCGGTTCATGACGTTCGAACATGGTTCATTAATAAGTTTGAGAAAGAGTTTAGTGAACCTAAGATGAGAAGAAATTTAAAAAAATTGGACGAAATTTTATAGAAATTGCAAAATATTTGTTCATTTTTACAGCAAACTGATTCAGTGAGCGATTTATTTGCAACGGTAATAGACCTACTAAATATGTACCTATCTCCACAGAAAAAATACTTCATAATTTAGCTCATGTTGTGTACCGTAGCGTTCTACGTAGGACTCGAGTATCATTATGCACTGTCGTGTTAATGTACAACATAGATAATTTTATTTGAATGTTGGTAACAAACCATAGGGTTAGATTAAGGGTGCGTATCTAGGTCTAGCCGAACAAATTGCACTAGGGAAACACATGTGAGCAGCCTATGTTTTTATATTTTAAACAAACCATATGGTCACTTTTGATGGTTGGTTGCAGCTATTCAAAGCAAATCATACTCTTCCACATGGGTTAATGTTGTTGTACCTTAGGACACTTTAATAAAGGCAGTGCACTCTAGTGGAAACTTTAAGAACTATGAAGTAAAGTTGTCAGGTCTATTTTCAAAGGGAATAGGAGGCCATGTTGTATTCGGATGATTGAGATCTGAGGCGGAGTTTTAAAAGTTGTGTTTGAAAGTAAAATTTAGGCACTATCCATAGAAGATAGAAATTAGAGATAAACAACATTATTGATGTTGCTTACAGTGTTTTAGGGCACTGTTTAAGTAAGATATGGATACCGTAAGTTATAAAGATATAAATGTGTACATAGGTTAGGATAGTTTTTTTGTTATTGTGTATTTGGTTTTACCTTTGGACACTTCTCTCGTTGCACCTTGGGACACCTGGAAAGTGTATGATTGTCACTGATACACCAGAAAAAGAATCGAAGAGGGGGAATAAAAGAAAACAAGAAAAAGTGTTTCCCAAAGAAAGAAGCAACTAAACGGACAAAAGTTTTCATCTTCCACTTCTCTTGATGAAGAAATTGCCAAGCTTGGCAGTAGCTTTGGAGGTAGCATATTTGATTTGTCATCTGAAGAAGAGGATTTCTCATCCTTCATTCCATCTAGAAACGTCACACTTTCTTGTTCTCAAAGTAGTTGGGTCTTGGTAAAATTTGACATCAGTGGCAGATCTCATGTAGGAGTAGTTTTAGAAAGCACTGAAGAAGATGTAACTGAAATTCTTAAGGAAGCAAAGGACCATTTTTTATTCCCTAATGTTGAGAACATCAATGTTGAGCGCAGTAATATAGTGAAAGAACTGCCAGCTCCAGTGGGTTTCATTCAATTAATATTTTATTCCCACCATCTCTCGTTTTAAAATAACTTTTGTATTTGGACTAACAAGCATTTACTACCTAATTAGAATACGATTTTTTCATTAATAAAACTAAGAAATTGAACATCACCGTGTCCCAAGGTAAAACCACCACTGTCCCACGGTAAAACCATAGGTTATACCTTGGTGCAAGTTTCGAAAGTCTTTATTGGTGAGTAATTGTGTAAATATTAGAGCTAGAGTAAACTGCTGTTCGTTCAACATTACCTAAAATTGATGCCTGTGGTGAGGTAAATTTTCAAATTTATTGTAAAAAAGAAATCAGTACAAAAAAATTAAAATGTGAAAAATGTCCCAAGGTACAACCCTTTCCCCTACAGATCACGCACTTTTACTTGGCCCCTGAGCGGAGAATGTTGAGAGCTGAAGTTCGCATTCGGCTCGTAGCGCATTGGCTGGAATAAGCCCCGCCTTTCTCCCGGTGCCGCCAGTTTGAGTAATAGAAAACTGGAACGTGTATCCACGAAATATGAATATTTTAAGGGACTTATGAGCAGGTGTAGCAACGCTTTGTGCATCTTTTTATTATCGAAGGACAGAATAACAATCGGAATTAACATTCCTCACACCACTTTCAAGGACAGCCTTCCTTTTTCTAAAAAGTCGTTGGGGTAAGTGGACTTATTTTGGCAAATAATCAACTGGAAGACAATCAATACCAAGCACAAATCAACAATACATTGATGTTTACGGTTTACAATTCTGTTACGAGGTAAGGTTGGTAGAGAGCATAAACATTCCGTAGGCACACGAACTCGGCCGACTTCCGCCGATCACAGAAGGGCCACGAAATAGTGCGTGACCTTGTAAAAACAGCTTTATTTTTTAATAATTTGTAACAAGATAATACTATTCGTATTTTGCGGAAAGTCAAAATCAAAATTACCTTCTGGCGAGATGTGGGCCCTATTGCATCGTATTATTAATATAATAATTAGTTCAGCTTCATGCTATTTACATTTAAGCTATTGTTCAGGAATAATGGTGAACATATTGAGCATTTCCCAGAAAGATCATCATCTTTGCTATGTGGTGTCGCACAAGTACAAAGTGCGCGCCACCTACTTTCGCCGAGCGCCGCCATGCACGCACGGCGCGGCGTTCTTACGACGACAGCCACGAGCGCCCTCTGCTGCAACTCCGCTCGTGGCCACCACTGAACGACATCGTTCACTTGGGACTGAGTTAGGAACCAGTAAAGACTTCAGAATCCGATAGGCACCAGTGAAGACTTGGCTATCAGTTAGGCACTAGGCAGGACTCTAGCTCAACTATGTATCAACATTCTGCAGTACTATGTAAAAGTTAAGTATTGTATAAATTCTGTGCAGTATATATCTCATTCTAATTTACTCTAGTGTTCTAGTTCTGGCTGCTCCCCTCCGTACCTGTACCAGCGTGCTATCTTTATTTCTGTGTCGGTCTCATTCCACTCGGCCACCGACACCTACGACGAAACCGAGACTCCAAAAGCGGCGACGAGGCTGGGACACAAAAGTGGCGACGAGGAGTGATAGACGATCCGTGGACCAACCCGCTTGCAGCAGCCAGACAGCAGTAGCAGTCGGAGCACGCAGTAATTGCTCCTGCCCACCCACCCTTATTATTTTCAGTTACGTGTTTTGTGGACTTTTTTGTTGCAGAGCATCTTCTTTCATATTGCATTTCTGTTTTGTTATAATTTACTTGTATGCGCGGCGCCTAATCGGTCAGCATGGCCACTACCCCGAACCCAAACTTAATGGAAATTATTCAGTTACAGACGGCGCAAATAACACAACTCCTGCAGGCTGTGGCCCAGCTCACAGCGCAAGCAGCTAACCAACAACAACAGCCGCCGCTTCAGCAGCCCACACCTGCCGCAGCAACGCTTCCTCCGTTTCGCCAGTACAACGAACGTGAGGAAGAATGGAGCGACTACTTCGCACAGTTTCAAGAACTCGTCGCGGCTCATCAAATTACAGGTCAGAAAGTGAAGCATCTGCTATTATCTTTGGTTGGCACCAACACCGTGCTACTGAAAAAACTTTTCCCCGGCGTATCTCCTCGTGATGTAGACTTTGAACAAATAGTAGAGGCACTAAATGCTCATTATGAGAGAAAAGTTCTCGTAGCTGCGGCACGGTACCGATTTTTCAGACTTAAAAAATTACCGCAGCAGTCACACCAAGAGTGGATTACGGAATTGAAGGGCTTAACCCGCAAATGTAAATTTACTTGCTCTTGTGGACATTCTTATAGTGACGTGATGTTAAGAGATGCAATTACGCAGAACATTCAGGACCCCAGAATTAGAGCAGCAATTCTAAAACAATCTGACCCTTCATTAGACAGTGTACTGCAGCTTATAGAAGCGCATGATACTTTTGACTTGGCAGATGTAGAAATGCAAAGCCACAGTGTTAATTCAGTGCGCGGCAACGGTCGCTTTCCTAGCCGTAGTTCTCAGAGTAGCACTAGTGATTCTTACAATAGTACAGGCCGTGCTGAACAGACAGTGAACAGTAGCCAGTGTAAAAGTGGGACACAAAGGTCGCCCCGTCGTGTTAGAAACAGTGATTTGAATAACGGGCGCCAACGCTCATTTCAGAAAAATGTACGTAAATCTTGCCCCCAGTGTGTGTCTCGCCACAAGCGTGCTCATTGCCCTAGTCGCAACGCAACCTGTTATCAATGTGGCAAATCGGGACATGTACAGTCTGTGTGTATGCAAATTAAAAACTCAAAGAACGGTACAGTTAGAAACAGTGCTTCGCAGAGTGCGAGAACAGTTCATTCTGTAAATGTTGTACGGGCTGTGGAGTTGAGCAGTGCTTTCCTTGGATCTCAATTGCAAGAAAATAGTTCTGCGCCTATGGCAAAACTATATAGTGCACCACGTAGCAAGCGCCGACGAGCGCGTAAAACAGTGCAACGGAAAAGGGTTCGGGACAAGCAAAATGACTATGAACAGTGCATTCCTGTAGTGAAAATAGTGCCTTCTGCAACTGATCCTTGTAATAGTGCCCAGTACTGTGTAGCTAGTGACAGTAGAATTGGTATAGCTACTCAAAAGTGTAGTGCAGTAGTTAGTAAATCTGGAGTAGCTTCGCATGCTTGCGCGGACGCCGATCCGGCGGTAGTGCCATCTGACAGTGTTGTTAATCCGCGCGTGCCGAGTCTGCGCCGCTTACTTCACTACGCGGCCCGCGCAAGCGCAGTAAACAAACCGTAGCAGACGTTGCCCACATTCGCGCACCTGTCGAGCGCCGCAAGCAAAAACTGTTTGTGACTGTCTTCATAGAAAATAAGACGGTGCAATTTCAGCTTGATACTGGTTCCGCTGTCACATTAATAAATAAAGATACTTATGAACTTCTGGGTTCGCCAAAATTGTCGCCGTCACAGCAAGTGTTAACAGCTTATACAGGTGAAAATATTCCCGTGCTAGGAACATGTAGCCTGCCCGCCTCTTTTCAAGGTGTAACAAAAACAGTTGCTTTGTAGTTCTTCAGGCCAAATCGACACAGAACATTTTTGGACTAGATGCTTTTGACTTGTTTGGTTTATCAATTCAAAGAGATGTGCTTCAAATTTCGTCAATAGTGCCTCAGGATAAAATCAATGCATTGTGTGACAAATATAGTGACTTGTTTTCGCCGGAACTAGGTTGTGCAAAAGACTTCGTGGCACATGTAACTTTAAAAGAATCTGCAGTTCCAAAATTTCGTAAAGCTAGACCAGTGCCTATCGCAATGCGTGATACAGTTGCCGAAGAACTTAAACGTTGGCAAGATAGTGGGGTGATTTCTCCTGTTTCTGCGAGTCAGTGGACCTCGCCTTTAGTAATTATACCCAAGCCGTCAGGAAAACTTCGTCTCTGTGCGGACTTCAAATCAACAGTGAACAGTCAAACAATTGTAGACACTTATCCCCTGCCCAGACCTGACGAATTAATGGACAAATTAGGACAGTCTCGCTTCTTTTCTAAGATTGATTTAGCAGAGGCATACTTACAGATTCCACTTGATGACGAGTCAAAAAAGTTTTTCGTCATTAATACTCACATAGGCCTTTTTCATTTTCAACGCCTACCCTTTGGCAGTTCTTCCGCCCCCGCTATTTTTCAGCGTTTCTTGGAACAGCTGACAGTTTCTGTACCGTGTTGTTCGAACTATTTAGATGATATTGTGGTATCCGGACGTACAGTTGAACATTTAGTAAACCTGGAGTGCCTTTTCAAAGTTTTGACTGCAGCAGGTCTACGTTGCAATAAAGCAAAGTGTTCGTTTTTTCAAACTGAAATAGAGTACCTAGGCCATGTGATTAATGCCCAAGGAATTCATCCCTTACAGTCACATCTTAGAGCAATCAAAGACTTGCCGCCTCCTAAGAATGTGCACGAATTGCAAGCAGTAATGGGAAAGCTTAACTATTATTTCAGATTTATTCCCAATGCCTCTCAGACTGCAGCTCCACTGCATCGTTTACGTAGGAAGAATATTCCTTTTGTATGGTCTAAAGATTGTCACGTTGCCTTTGACAAACTAAAGTCTGCACTAATCAGTGATGCATGTTTGATTCCCTTTGACCCACAGAAGCCTGTAGTGCTAGCAGTTGATGCCTCGTCGTACGGTGTGGGTGCAGTTTTGTCACATCGTATTGGATGTCACGATCGTCCTATTGCCTTTGTATCCAAGCTACTGACGCCGACGCAACAGAATTACAGTCAGATAGAAAAGGAGGCCTTAGCAATCATTTACGGCGTCACAAAGTTTCATCATTATCTCTATGGCAGAAAATTCTATTTGTTGACAGACCACAAGCCTCTCACGTCGTTGTTCTCACACACAAAGCCAATTCCGCCACGAACGGCACGAAAGCTTCAGAGATGGTCCTTGATATTGTCAAATTATCAGTATGAGATTTTGTACCGACCTACCACTAAACATGCCAACGCGGACACACTTTCCCGACTTCCGGTTGGCCAGGATGTATCATTTGATTCTCAGAAATGGCATGTTGTCAGATAGACTCCAGAGATGCTTCCGCTGTCGCAGACTTTCCTTTGAACTCTCGTCGGGTTGCCCAGGAAACAGCTGCGGATGCAGACCTCAGTGTGGTAGCACGTTTTGTTCGCTCTGGGTTGCCTGCCAGAGCCAAAGACATTGATCGGCCTCTGGTTCGACGTTATTTTGCACAACGTCATGCATTATCTTTAAGTCAGGGTGTTCTGTTGTTACATACGGACAACGACCAAACACGAGTGATTGTTCCTCGTTCCCTGCAACGTGAAGTGTTACGCCTCCTGCATCAAGGACATTGGGGTATTGTTAGGACAAAGCAATTGGCCAGACGTCATTATACCTGGGTTGGTATGGACGCCCAGATAGAGAACATGACGTCACAGTGTACGGTTTGTGCGGAGCATCAGGCGGCTCCTCCGCAACGTTTCTCAGACTGGCCACGCCCCAAGGGACCATGGCAACGTTTACATATTGACTTTGCCGGACCTTTCTGGAATACGCGCTGGTTAATTGTTGTAGACGCTTTCAGCAAGTTTCCTTTTGTGATTGCCATGAACTCAACGACGGCGTCTAGTACAATCAGTGCCTTAACATCAGTGTTTTGCATCGAAGGTGTGCCTGAAACTATCGTCAGTGACAATGGACCTCAGTTTGTTAGTGCGGAATTTCAACAGTTTTGTCGTGTGAATGGCATTCAGCATATCACCACCGCACGTTTTCACCCTCAGTCCAATGGTGAAGCAGAACGCTTCGTTCGAACATTCAAGTTTCACATGGAAAAGATGAAAGGTCAGCACTCCAGGCAACAAGCTCTTCAAATTTTCCTGTCTACGTATCGATGCATGCCACGTGACGGCCCGTCTCCTGCCGTCACCGCACTCTCCTTCACCTGCTGCAGCCTCCCAAGCACCGAGTCGGTTCGTATGGCGCTACGCGTTTTCAGGTTTCCACGCCGGTGCTGTACAGGGTGTTTGCTGGCAACAAGAAGACATGGTTGCCGGGCACCATTCACCGCGTGCTCGGTCGCAATATGTATGTTGTACGTTCTTCCACAGGGTCGGAGCTGCGGCGCCACGCAAACCAATTACGCCTGCACAGGCCGCGCGATCCTGTCTCCGGTTTCTTGATTCCAGACCCAGTTCACCGCCAGGGAGCACAGCCACATCGCTCGCCGCCGGGCCCAGCTTCCCCGGGCTACGAGCTCCCGATGGATGTCGACGCGCCTCCGAAGTCTGCCCCTCCGCCTCCGTCGCCGCCGCAGATGACCGAGAGGGACTCCGGGACCGTGCGGGCCCCCACAGCTTGGGCCACGCACCTCAGAAGATGACCTGCTCCCTCTGGGCGGGGATGTGCGCCCTTCCTCAGGTTTCGCCGGGTTTCCTGGAGGATCGCAAGGCGGATGCCGGGGCGCGGACGGCGTCTCGATCCCAGCCTCTGCTACGACGCCCGTCCCACCAGTAACGCCCCCGCCCAGGCCCTCCTCCCAGTGCCGTCGCCGTGGCCCTCAGCCCTACGCCACGACGGCGCGGCGGTTTGGGGGGGAGGGGTGTGGTGTCGCACAAGTACAAAGTGCGCGCCACCTACTTTCGCCGCGCGCCGCCATGCACGCACGGCGCGGCGTTCTTACGACGACAGCCACGAGCTCCCTCTGCTGCAACTCCGCTCGTGGCCACCACTGAACGACATCGTTCAGTTGGTACTGAGTTAGGAACCAGTAAAGACTTCAGAATCCGATAGGCACCAGTGAATACTTGGCTATCAGTTAGGCACTAGGCAGGACTCTAGCTCAACTATGTATCAACATTCTGCAGTACTATGTAAAAGTTAAGTATTGTATAAATTCTGTGCAATATATATCTCATTCTAATTTACTCTAAAGTTTCTAGTTCTGGCTGCTCCCCTCCGTACCTGCACCAGCGTGCTATCTTTATTTCTGTGTCGGTCTCATTCCACTCGGCCACCGACACCTACAACGGAACGAGACACAAAAGCGGCGACGAGGCTGGGACACAAAATCCTATGTCTTAATTTGTTATGCTAATTATTGCTTTCCTGATCAGATGAAGCGGCACCTGTCGGACATTTTTCCAACTTTTTCCCCTCCTTAATAAAACCACAGGTCATTCCAAGCATGTGTTTCAATTTTTACCTCTCTATGTACATTAATCCGTGATTTAAGTTTTCAAATTTAATCCGACTTTTTGATCACCCAGTATTCGTTGTGGGGCACATGTATTAAATTTAAATGTTCAATTATGCTGCGGAATGTGTTCCTGAAGTGTATTGTTTTTCTAAATCATCGCAAAAATTATCTACCTTTTTTAGCAATAGTATAAAACTGAGCAACGACAAATGGAACTATCCTTTAATAAGGTTGTCCTACTAGATGGTTTTCAAGAAAAATTAATAATATAGGAAACGTTGTACCAGATTAATTTCCACTAAAAAAGACGAATGACGAGTCTAAATGTTTCCAGTAGACTGAGCGAAGTAAGAAACCATAACTCATTTCATGGTTTGCTAGACGAGTCCAGACACCTATCAGAAGAGCGAGCTGCCAGAGGCGAATGGGTAACAGCTGTTTTCTGTACGAGTAATACATTCGAAATGTTACCACCGAAGAAACTCCAAACCTGGAAAACTGACTACTAAATATAGTAAACGTTTGTTTAAAATCAAATGTTTGTAGAGCTTATGGGACTTAACTACAGGGTCATCAGTCTCTCAACTTACACACTACTTATGAACTAGCTATTACTAAGGACGGCACAAATATCCATGCCCGAGGGGGGAATCGAACCCCCGACCGTAGTGGCCGCGCAGATCGTGACTGGCGCGCCGCAGTCCCCTCGGCCACCGCGGCCGGCAAATTTATGTTTAATTTCTTTAAAAATGTGTTCAAACATTGAAATTCTGAAAATCCATTCCATTAAGGAACTGATAAAATTCAATAGTCTTGTATCCAGTTTTTTTACCCTTCCTGTAAAAATAGCAACACCTGAAAGAAGTTTTTCGAAATTAAAACCGAATATGGATGATTTAACTTTGTTTGCCGAAAAAAAGTCGGGAAAAGTATATATCTGAATTTTTGGCTAACTTGACTCCTAGGAGCATTAGTAAGTATAGGTTACACCAATGAACATTTTATTCAAAATGAGAGTTTTTGAAAAATATTTAACCTCCATGTGAGCTTCGCCACAGTCATAAAAGAGCCCCCGCGGCAAATTTTGATAGAAGACCCTTCTAAGGTTACCTACAAAAATATATTCAGAAAAAGTTCCTTCTTCAAACGTCTCCCGGAAAAAGCACGTTGTGAAAAAACGTAAATAAAAAGTCTTTTTAGACTGTCATTCCTCCTTTTGTTCTTCTATCAGATCATATTATGCACAATCAAAGTATTTTTATCACACGACAAACGTTGTACGTCACGGACACAATACGAATACGAGTCTTAGCGCGGCCGCTTAATATAGGCGGCAGTGGCCGCAGCGTTGCAATGCGCATGCGCGGCTGAGGTTCTAATCCTGTTATGAACCCCCTGGAGGCAGCATATGGGCGCTCCCGTGGCAGGGAGGGGCGCTTCTGACACTGGCGTCGGAACAGGTCGAGACGCAGCTCCTGGCTACTCGAGCCATGGCGGTTACGCACGAATGGTCCCGAAACAAGACAATGGCGCTATTGCGCACCTCCCCTTGCGCACGGGCAAATCCTCCATGAAGGCAACACCTGCCCTTCATATTTGTTTTTGGCGCATTAAAGATTCATCAAAAACACGAAATATTTGGTAAAATATCTTATAACTATAAATAAAAGACGTGTAGAAGCCTTCAGGAGGTTCGATCATGAATAATAATTACGTCAATACTCTCCACCTAGCAAGAATAGCGTGTGGCTAAGCGGCATCACACTGCGCTGACGAAGGTAGGGGGATCGAAACCGGCTGAAAGCAATTTTTTTTTTTAAACTCATCCACAATGACTTGTTACTTGCCACAAATCTTTGGACGTTTTAGCAAATGTATCGCGATTTTGAGGGTAAATGGCATTTACACCCTTCGTTGCAACAAATAATTAACTGTTTGAAAAGATGTGGCGGAGAGCGGCCTTCACGCGTGCGTGAGGTTAGGAGGGGCTACGCCTACTGCTTACAGTGTCACGTGACCCAAAGAGCGCGTCTCTTCACCGTAACAGATTCACTTTGTTACAGCCACTTAGTGTAATCAGTTACTTACTGTGTTTCAGTGTTGATGTTAATATTCATATCTTCTTGGTGTTTGATATCAAAGAGAAATTAACAACGTTCAGTATCTTTTAGAAAGGAATTTCTCAGCTTTAAGCTTGGAAGGAAAGTGTGAAATAGAGAATCTTGGTAGGTCGACGCGTCAGCTGGATTTGAAGCAAGCGCAAACAAGCCGAGGTAAATTCTGCAGACCTGTTAACGAAAACGTATCAATGGAGAAGGGGGGGGGGGAGGGAAATCGGAGCGGCGCTTCCCACAGAGGTGCGCCACATTGTCTAGATGTTACAAGTGTACAGTACGGTAGGTAAGAATTGCAAATCCTAGCACGCAAGGTTATTAAAAGAAGGGTTGGGCCCGAAGCGAGGAGCTAGAACACTGTAGGACAAGAACAATCCGTTGGAGGGGTGTATTTAAAGACTATCAAAGACGCTATTTAATATGCTCTTAAGACCATTACATATACTTTCCTAACGTAGAAAATATAAGAGCATAGTAAATTTGTTTGCTTAAATCAGACTAAGAGGCACGCAACATAACGTTAGCGGTTAGACGGATATTTTGATATATGACACGTTCACTATGTTGCCGTTCTAAACATTTAGCACGTACAGTTAATATACGTTACAATTATCGTATTTTCTGGTTTACAAATGGTACGTCCACATGAGTTTACGAAAACAGTTCCTTTCGAAAACAGTTACGGAATATTCTTAAATTGCTATAATGTACTTCCCGTATTTCCCCTCTAATGTGTGGCATATTTTACACATGCCACATTTCAGATTACATTTTACGTCAAAAATGTGTTTAATAACTATGAACGTTTAGTTTCGCTGATGACTAAATAAATAAAGTCTTTCTGGTATGATGTACTTCGAAAATCGTTCGGTGTGGAAAGATTTGTCACAAACAAATTCATGCTTTTCAAACCCGCAATATGTACAGTAAAAAGAAGAATCTGGCAAATGAGGAACCAGTTTCTGGACGAAGGAATTAGGCTTCCGAGTTGAAAATTTGTTGTTAAATCCATTATTATTGAAACTGAAAGTGCAAAAAGCAGCAGCGGCACAAAAGCGGAAATCAGTTACACTGCTAGAAACTGTTCGTTTTGTTTGCAGGTGATCCAAGTATTGCAATAAATAGCATGTCTAGCATATTTCTGGCAAGGTCTGCTAATGATATTTTCGTTAACAATAAATGTTTGAAGGCAACTTATTGACATTAAACTTTGAAATAGTTCAATAAATGCATGTAAGAGTTCCCATCCAGTATATGCACGAAGTATGAAGAGAAGATAGAATTTGACAGTATTGAATTCCTGGGATTGCAGCTTTATAATAAATTCAGTTGGGAAGAGCACAGCACATAACTGCAGAAACGACTCAACAAATCTGTATTTTCAATACCAGTGGTATCAATACTTTGCTTACTTTCACTCCATGATGTCATTTTGGAGTAACTCCAAGTCAAGCTAAAGTTCTCAGAGTCCAAAAGCGTGTAATACGTATCATTTGTGTAAATTCACGGACATCCTGCAGAAGCCTCATCAAAGAACTGGATATATTAACTACTACCTCTCACTATACTTATTCCTTAATGAAATTTGTCAAATAATATATCCCTTTTCGGAAGAAACAGCTACGTTCATACCTACAATACTACGAACAAAAATGATCTACACAAGGACTTAAAAGCACTTTAGTTCAGAGAGGTCCACTACTCAGGAACACACATTTTCAATAATTTACCAAGAAGCATAAAAAATTTAGCGATAAATAAAGATCAGTTTAAGAGGAGCCTAGTGGCCAAGTACTACTACTCTAGTTACGAATTCTTAAATAGAACCAATTGATGCATTTATCTGTATTCATACTATTAGTATTATTACATAATCAGCTTGTAAAAGAGTATGTATCTATTAGTATTATGAGATTTTTTTTTACAATGTTCCGCACCCACAAGGATCTCAACACGGATCTATGGAACGAACGACTAATCTAATCTTCCCGTCGTACCAACACTAGGTGTACGATGTAACGCGGTAAAAGAATCTTGACACGCAGGAGTATTGTGTAATGAATGAAGAGTGTACACTCCCCAATTCCACAAAAGGGGGCAGGGCGGCAAATGCCCCTGCTTGCCCCCCCTCCCCCCCCCAATACACCGGGGCGCCAGGCGCGCTACACTATAAACATCTGCAAGGTGCGTGGCGGAGGGTACACTGTACCACTACTAGGCATTTCCTTTCCTATTCTACTCCCAAATAGAACGATGGGAAGAAGAATGCTTATATGCCTCCGTACGAGCCCTAATTTCTCTTGTATTTGTGACCATTACGCGAAATGTAAGTGGGCGGCAGCAAGATCGAACTACACTCAGCTTCAAATTCCGGCCCTCCAAATTTCCGCCGGCCGCGCTGGCAGAGTGATCTGCGGCGTGCCAGTCACGGTCTGCACGGCCGCTGCGGTCGGGGGTTCGAATCCCCTCTCGGGCATGGATGTTTCTGCCGTCTTTAGTAAAAGCTAGATCGTAAGTAGTTTGTAAGTTTAGGGACTGATGATCCCGTAGTTGAGTCCCGTAAGCTCTACAAACATTTGAACATTTATAAATTTCCTGAACAGAATTTCTCGAAAAGAACGCCGTCTTTCCTCCAGCGATCCCCAGCTGAGTTGCCGGAGCATTTCCGCGACACTCGCGCATTGGTCGACAAACCAAGCGCCCGCGTGCTGCCACATTCGTTTTCAGCAGTGTTGCCAGATGTAGGCAATTTTCCCTACACGTAGGTACTTTGGTAAAATTTTACAATCGTCGATACAGGCCAAGCAGGTAATGTTGGCAACAGTTGTCAACACGCGGGGATGAAGCCGACCAATGGTGGTGAAGTTTGAAGAAGCCAACGATATTTTAGACGGCGTAGTAGTTTTCATAGTAAACGAGATTAATTTGGAAACTTAGTTTAGACACATTAAAATTGATACGAAATATGATTTCCATGTATCTCAGTTTGAAATTTTCAATGTTATATTACCTTTTCTAGACTTATTTACGTCAGGACGATATACTACTTAGTATTTCTAAGTGAGAAGATATTAACAAGACAACGCTAAAACATTTGGGATAGCCAACGTTATAATGAACAAAACACTAGATATTCGTTGTCAGCATTACTCTTAGAAAATCGAATCATCAGTGACGGAATTCTTTTGTACTGACTGAACTAAATAATACTGTCCCTACTCTAAGGCTGATAGTATCTATGTATCCTTGTGCAGTTAAGTCAGTTATCCTCGTGTAACACTGCACTCTGAATTCACGGCACTTTTGGGAAACTAATGCTGTTCCTCTCTAATATTGACATGTTCTTGATGTACCCTTGTCTGGCATTTGGAATTCGTGGCGTAATCTACACTTCACTATCAAAATAAGATCCTTGAAAGTAACAATTCCATCATATGTAATAAAATGCAAATACTCAATGAGTACAAAAAGTTATCATAGAGGCTAACGAAACAACGACCTATCACATGCATAAAGATATTCCATAAATCTCAATGGAAATCGTATATCACCCGATTAGCCAACAAAATTACCGCGAATCAGCTGACGTTGCCAACAATGACCGCTAGGCCCTGTGTCGGCAATTGTAAAATTAAGCTGGTGCTTTTAACAAAACAACTGGTCACCAATTTTCATAGATTTTTACTACAAAGAAAGGAGAAGGTTTATTAAGGCGTCTCGATAAGGTTCACACTCAACGAGAGAACAAGTGTCAACTAAAATATAGGTGGCCAAACCACGAAACATCAGAAACAGTCGTGGCGATTGGGAGGCGCGCATGCGCAGTAGAGGCGGCAATTTTTGCGCCAACTGAAACCTATTGTTTGTCGAGTCTGGACTTGGATGTGCATACCATCGTTTCATTTCTCCTATTGGTTACTGTTTAATTTTCTAGTGGTCAGTACATTTTGTGCAGCAGTGGAGGTACGATGCCACGCCCCCTCTCCTCTTCCCAGGCCAGAGTCCTGGATTCAGCCCCTCCCAGACCCAAATCCTGGCTATGCCCCTGATGTAGGGGCTTTAATGGCGTGGTAGGGAGAAAGTGGGGAAAACGTAGGTATTGTCTCTCTGCCATCTGGCAACACAGGTTTTCAGTGTTGTTGTGGCGACAACTGAGAATGAAATTCATAATCTCTTCTAATACTTTAATGATGCAAAGATCGGGTGGCAACCCAGTACGACCCTTGGTAGTTTACAAGCTTCCTAGGGTTTTATTTGCGGACGGAGAAGTTAATACTGCTTCCTCTCACAAGTCCCCAAAAACCTCCACATCCTTGCGGATGCTGTTGCGTAGCAGTGTGCGTTTGTACCGCCCTACAGTACGCACGAGGTGCTGTAGTTGCTGTGCAAGACTTTATGGACAGCATAGAGTTCTGGCTAACCTGTTGTCTTCTATAGTTGTGTCCCCAGCGCAGATGACAGCACACAGGTCGTTGGTTCTTCTACAGCATACAAGTGAGGCTAAAATAAGTTCTGTATGATGGAAGTGACTCGCGAGATTTTTAATTGTCAGGGATGCCATTTATTACGTAAATAATAATAAAAAAATGAGCAACTATTGTTAATATGATACGGCCTATGCTGCCCATAGTTCATGTTGAGACCTCGACTGTTATCACATTTACGCAAATCTTTACTCATGACCGGCGCGGTCCGGCGCGTATAGTGGTCAGCTCGAGACAAACAGCGGCGCTTTGCGATAGGGCACCTGACGCTCTATTTCGCGCCAAAACAGGGCCGTCGCGCGCCTTCTGCAAAATCGCTCTCCTCTTGTTACAATAAGAGAAGGCACCTTAAACTTTTGAGACTCAAAATCTAGCCTGTCCTTGAGAGATTAATTACAAATTTTCATCTCTGAATAATTAATATTTAGTCTCTAATAAACAAAAGTAATTTCAAATGAAATCACGTGACGTGAAATGCAGCAGCCAATGCGAGGAGAGCACCAGTAACATAGGCGGGCTTTCCCACGGGAACCAGCACCTACTGTGCCATATGCTACTGCTCCCCACCCCACATTACAACATATGCTGCACTTCTGTCGTTCTTCCGCGTTCAAGACACGTACGATGTTAGCAAAGAAACGGCCAGCGGCCAGAAATATGAAATGGCCACAGGCCAGGAATATCACAAGTTCTTACGACTGTTACCCAACTGTCGTTTTAGGACGGAATTTAAATTGACAAATTTATATATCATTAACATCTGCTTTAAACATTAAACATAATTCACAGAATGTTAATAATTCTTTTCACTAAATTGATACCATTTTTCAGGACGTCTAATTCGAAGAAAAGCTCTCAAGCAGTGACGAATTAAATTTTGTGTGGGGGAGGGGGCAGTTGCCTCTAAGAGAATCTGGCAGATATCCTCCCCCGTCCGAACAAAAAATCTTTAAATTGCAGCATTTCAAGCTTTTTGAGACTTAATAAACGTACGAAAGACGTGGAAAAAACGTGCTTCATTTTGTGGTTGCAGACGTCAAAAATTTCTTCACACGTCTGGCCACCAAAGTTTGTTTCATAGGTATTTACATGTACATCATTGTTAACAGGAAAGCAGCAAGTTACATGCTATGCGGTTTGTAAACACAAATACTTTATTATTTTAAAACAATATCAGTAAAGCCGTAAATAAATCACGTTTTCAGTTTGTAACACAGGGCCTCCGGTTACACCAGTCCCCTGCGTCAACTGTCTGAGCTGCTTTCACTCGTGAACTTCTGCACGTATCGTGATGCGGTTTCTTTTTAATTCTTCGTTACATTTCTGGGACCAGCTTCGGCTATATTTGCTTCAATACAATTACTGAAAATATGTGTAACTATACTGGTTTACCGTCAGCGAGAGCATATGTCTAACTTTCACTGTTGAACCAGTCAACATTTTTCCCTTTTGAAGAGCCTACCAATGGTGGTTTTAGGAGAGCTGTAATTCCAATTCCAAAGAAAGCAAGTGCAGACAAGTGTGAAAACTACAGAACTAGCAGTTTAATAAGTCATGGGTGCAAAATAGTAACACGAATTGTTTACAGACGAATGGAAAAGCTCGTGGAATCCAACCTCGGGGAAGATCAGTTTGGATTTAGGAGAAATGTAGGAACACGAGAGGCAATACTCACATTTCGACTTATCTTAGAAGATAGCCTAAGGAAAGGCAAACCTTCGTTTTTAGCGTTTGTCGATTTGTAGAAAGCTTTTTGACAATGTCGACTGGAATACACTTCCAAATTCTGAAGGAATCAGGGGTAAAATATAGGGAGCGAAGAGTTATATTCAACCTGTGCAAAATCCAAACAGCGGTTATTAGAGTCGAAGGGCAAGAAAGGGACGCAGGAAGGGAGTAAGACAGGGTTGTAGCCTATCCACAATGTTGTTCAATCTGTACATTGAGCAGGCAGTGAAGGAATGGAAGGAGAAATTTGGAGAAGGCATTAAATTGCAGGGAGAAGAAATAAAAACATTGCGGTTTGCCGATAACACAGTAATTCTGTCAGAGACCGCAAAAGATCTGGAAGACCAATTGAATGGGATGGACAGTGTCTTGAAAGGAAGATGAACATTAACAAGAGTAAAACGAAGGTAATGGAATGTAATGTCAGAAAATCAGGCGATGCTGAAGGAATTAGATTAGGTAATTTCACAAAAGTAGATGAATTTTGTTATTTGGGTAGCAAGATAACTTCCGATGGCCGAAGTAAAGAAGATATAAAATGCAGAATGGCTATGGGAAGAAAAACATTTCTAAAGAAGCTAAACTTGTTAACATCCAATATTAAATGTTAGGTATTTGTCTGGAGTGTAGCATTGCATGGGAGTGAGACGTGGACGATATGGAGTTCAGATAAAAAGATAGCATTTGACATGTGGTGCTACAGACGAATGATGAGAATTAGATGGGTAGATCACGTAACTAATGTGGAGGTGCTTAAACGAATCGGGAGAAAAGGAGTTTCTGGCATATCCTGACTAAGAAGGGATAGATTGGTTGGACACATTCTGAGACATCAAGGAATTGTCAACTTAGCATTAGACGGAAGCGTGTGGGTTAAAAATCGTAGAGGGAGACCGAGGGATAAATATAGTAAGCAGATTCAAAAGGATGTAGGTTGCTGCACGTATTCTCAGATGAAGAGACTTGCACAGGACAGGGTAGCGTGGAGAGTTGCATCAAACCAGTCTGCGGACTGAAGACAACAACAACAACAACAACAACAACAACAACAACAGGAGAGGTGTAAAAGAAATATATGTTCCCGCAGACGTTTTTGTGATATAGATCTTGCTGAGATCTTTAATTCTGTACTGCGTAATTTTATGGAGGACTTAAGGTACACGCAGCGTACCGCAAAAAGAGTACGCTGGTGTCAAATTTTTGACCGGCTCGATTGACTATAATCGACATTGCTTCTCCTGTTTAACTAAAAATGAATACTAAAACACAGCCAGAGCATTTATCTATTAATTAAAAAGATTCCTGTCAATCGCATAAGTAGTTCCAAATTCGTGAAGATTTGTAGTGACGGAATAAAGCATGTCAGACATCACATCTTTTGTGTCCCAACTTCGTCGCCGCTTTTGTGTCCCGACTTCGTCGCCGCTTTTGTGTCCCGACTTCGTCGCCGCTTTTGTGTCCCGACTTCGTCGCCGCTTTTGTGTCCCGACTTCGTCGCCGCTTTTGTGTCCCGACTTCGTCGTAGGTGTCGGTGGCCGAGTGGAATAAGCCCGACACAAGAATATAGATAGCACGCTGGTGCAGGTACGGAGGGGAGCAGCCAGAAACTTCAAACACTAGAGTAAATTAGAAAGAGATATATATTGCACAGAATGCAACAATACTTAACTTTTACATAGTACTGCAGAATGTTGATACATAGTTGTTAGAGGCCTGCCTAGTGCCTGTACGATAGCAATGTCTTCACTGGTGCCTATCTGATTACGAAGGTCCTAACTGGTTGCTATCTCCGTCCGAAGTGGCAAGTCACGATGTCGTTCCGTGGTGGCCACGAGCGGAGTTGTCGCAGAGGGCGCTCGTGGCTGTCGTCGTGAGAACGCCGCGCCGTGCGTGCATGGTGGCGCGGCGAAAGTTGGTGGCGCGCACTTTGTACTTGTGCGACACCACAACATCTGACAGCTTTACGCCATAGTTTAGTAAATGTGGAAGTACTCAAGGACACTTCTGTTTGTGAATTTCTAATTAGTTGACTGAAATAAGGGGCTTATTTAGAAATTTAAATGTACATCATGTAAACGATGGTAACTGTTGTCTTGTAGCGGAACCATTTAACAGATTCGAAGGTATATTTACCATTTTAAAAATATATATACCAGTTCGTAAAAATACAAGGAAATATAAGGCTATTCTTTGTAATAACGTAAAATTTCCATGAAAAGATTCCTTAAAATAAGTACTTCCGCACATGAAAATAGTACATAAAATTAATTTGGTTTGATTCAAGGCATACGAACGTTTACCCTATATTTGAGAAGTTCAAAACTTTTTTTAAATTAATTTTCTTGCACCTTTACTGAATGGCGGCCATTTTTATTTGTCGGCACGCGCCGATTTTTCAGTCTGAGACATTAGCGAAAATTTGAATATCTCGGCACTGGGTTACAACATTGCAATTGACATGACTGTTTTCAGAAAAGTTTCCTCTACAACATTGTCTATTACACAAAATACCATAAATTCAAAAATAACCAGTCAAAATTACCTCCAAAGTTTGGTATCGAAATTTTCAAAAATCCACTTTTTAGGCCCAATAATAACATACAAGGAGTTGTGGTGTCGCACAAGTACAAAGTGCGCGCCACCTACTTTCGCCGCGCGCCGCCATGCACGCACGGCGCGGCGTTCTCACGACGTCAGCCACGAGCGCCCTCTGCGACAACGCCGCTCGTGGCCACCACTGAAGGACATCGGGCACTTCGGACTGAGATAGCAACGAGTTAGGACCTTCGTAATCCGATAGGCACGAGTGAAGACTTTGCTATTGTACAGGCACTAGGCAGGCCTCTAACAACTATGTATCAACATTCTGCAGTACTATGTAAAAGTTAAGTATTGTTACATTCTGTGCAATATATATATCTTTCTAATTTACTCGAGTGTTTATAGTTTCTGGCTGCTCCCCTCCGTACCTGCACCAGCGTGTCGGTCTCATTCAACTCGGCCACCGACACCTACGACGAGGCTGGGACACAAAAGCGGCGACGAAGTTGGGACACAAAAGGAGTGACTTGTGAGTATTTTTTTCCTGTAGTTAGATATACACTATTAGCCTCATATAAAGCAAGAACACTTACAAAAGTTTCCTTAATTTTTTATGAATTTTTGAAATTTGAAAATTTTCATTTTTTGTAAAGTTTGAGGCTAGTTCTCAGATGAGACTGAATACAAAAATATATGATTTTTGCACAGTTTGTACACCTACATTATAGCAATGTACTGTAAAAATTTCAACATTGATATCTGAGAGTGAACAAAGATATGAATTTTTGAAAATGAGGAAATAATTCATATGACACTACAACTTATGACTGTTGCCTATTTAAATGGTTTATTGTTTCATTGTAATAAAATTTAATTGTCACAGTGTTAACTAAATATATCACACAATATTCATTTAGTTTATATTATTTTTAATAATACAATATTGAACAACAGGAGATTTCGGTTGTGTTCTATTGTAATAAAAATGTCCATTTATGTTTGTGTTTATTGACAAAGAATTCATTATTGCTGAGTGTGGCATTGTAGAAGTACATTACTGCTGGGTGTGGAATTGTTGTAGTCAGTCTGTTCTGAAACCTCTGTTAGAGTGGATGTACATACTTCTAGAGTGTAGAATGTGTTACGTGCTTCGTTTTGTGTGTAATTTGTAATTAATTTTGAGAGATTAACTGGAATGCAATGACATGGATGAACAGTGCTCTGTTGGACATATAACAAGTGAAGTGTGTCACAAAACAGTTTATGGTTCAGTTACAAAAAACTTGAAAAAATGCTATGTAACATCAGACACGGAAATTTATGAGGATCATTGTGTCAGTAAAACTACATCTCTCTTTTTAACATTGAATGACATAGTAGCATGTGTGTATGATGGAGAGTGGTGGCTTGCCGAGGTTGAAACAATAAGTTGGGAAAACAATGACGTTTTTGTGCATTTTTACCACCCTGCTGGCCCAAGATCATCATTCAAGAAATCTAATAGTGACAAAGTTTGGATACCAATGAAAAATGTTTTAAGGAAACTTTTGGTGCTTCAACTTACCACAGCAACTGGGAGGTCTTATTCTACATCACAGAAGCTGTCAGAAGAATTAAGTGTTCTTAACATTCACCACCAGGTTCAGGAATAGTCGCATCTCAAAAGATGTTAATTTCTCAATCAATTTTAAATACCTTATGTCAAAATAACAATGTTAATTTTAGTGATGTTTCCACTTTTTGTACATAATTCAGTACCTTGCTTCAATAATAATTGATTATATTCCACCATATCACACATGAATAGGTAACAGCCATAATATCAGTTATATAGTAATGTGAATTATTTCCTCATTTTCAAAGATTCATATCTTTGTTAACACTCAGATATCACTGTTGAAATTTTTACATAATGCTGCTATCATATAGGTATACAAACTGTGCAAAAATCATATTTTTATATTCAGTCCCATCCGAGATAACTAGCCTAAACCTTTACAAAAAATGAAAATTTTCAAATTTCAGAAATTAATAAAAAATTAAGGAAACATTTGTAAGTGTTCTTGCTCTATATGAGGCTAATAGTGTATGATATCTAACTACAGGATAAAATAGACTCTCATAAGTCACTCCTGGTATGTCATTGTTGGGCCTAAAGCGGATTTTTGAAAATTTGGATACCAAACTTTGGAGGTCATTTTGACCGGTTATTTTTGAATTTAGGGTATTTTGTGTAATTGACAATGTTGTAGAGGACACTTTTCTAAAAACATTCTTAATTGCAATGTTGTAACTTAACCCAGTGCCGAGATATTCAAATTTTCGCTAATGTCTCCAGACTGAAAAATCGGCGCGAGCCGACAAATAAAAATGGCCGCCATTCAGTAAAGGTGCAAGATAAATTACTTTAAAAACCTGTTTTGAACTTCTCAAATATAGGGCAATTACAATAAAAAAAAATATTAAAAAATGGTCAAGGAACCAACTTTATTTTTATTGTACCACTTCATTTGGATTGACCCACGTAGGTAAAGCAAAGTAAACAGAAAAGCTAAATTTTCTCTCGGGGGAGGGGCGGTCGCCCCCTCTCCCCCCTTAATCCGCCACTGCTCGTAAGTTGAAATCTGCCCGACAGCTTCTGTGGCAGGATTTAGTCTTTTCGTCAAAAACAACATGCACAAGCAAGTCTAAACATCGACATAATCGTAGATGCCAATTTACACTGAGGAAACAGAAGTCTACGAGACTAATTTTACTATGGAACTAGTAGCCTAACGCAAACCTCAGACTGTAGGAGTAGAAGCTGCAGCAGACACGTTTCCACACTGCGCGGCGGACTAGCCGTGCGCACTGGGCGCCTTGCTGCGGTGTGCGCGGCCGTTCGCCGTCGGGGCTTCGAGTCCCCCTCGAGCATGGGTGTGTGTTGTCCTTCGGTTAGTTTACCTTCGTTTAACTAGTTTGTAAGCTACGGACTGATGACCGAGCAGTTGAGTCCGATAGATTTACAAACATTTTGTTCCACATTGTCAACATAATACGAAAATCAGTAAAACTGCTTAACCCTTTACTATCTGAAGACTAGTATAGTTACTTGATCTAACTACAAATTAATTCGTTTTTTTTTTCCTCCATTAAACAAAATGTATTTTCATACTGTAAATGTTTGGTAAGTTATTGAGACGTTTGTGTGTTTCCTAAAATATGAATTTCTTCATTCACACCTCTTAAAAACGTTTTATTTAGAACACTAAGGGTAGAATAAGCCTATTACACATCCTGCACAGATGTGTCTAATCCTACTATCATGCTACTTTCATCACTTTAGAAACAGCTACTCTCCATTTTGCCAGAAGACCACCAAAACCTTCAATTAAAAAAATAAAGACTTCACATATTTAAAATGTTTACTCTTAGATCATAAAATGATTCGGCTGTATTTCAATACAAATATATCGGTAAAACTTTACAATCCGGGCCGCCGCGCAGTATCGAATGTTCAGATGTTGGTAGCGGCCGCGGCCAACCACTCGTAGCACAGACGGTGACAGCCAATCAGATATCGCGTAATAGCGCCTATGTGTTGCTTTGACGATATATGATATTGATAGTAATGTCAAACACGCACATCAAGACGAGATGAAATATTGCCTATTCTAATGTACGAAAAACGTAGTAATAATTACGACGTAAGTGAAAAAAGACTGAGAAGAAAGCACTGAAATATTACGCAATTTATAATGAACACCACACGAAGAATTCAGAAGTAACTGCAAATGGATACATGTTAAACACTTATTAGTATCACGAAATAAGAATCGTATTTTATGTTAGCGTGATGATGGTTGTTTAGAACTTCCTGACTTTGAACGTAACACTATGATCACAACATTTGAAAAAAAAAATGTGTTAACATCACGTTTCAATTACTTTATTTTTAAAATGAATAACACTATTCGAATGCGGAACATCGCTAACTCCAGAATTACGTTTCTGTACATGGACAGGTTTCTTGTTTAAATTCAGTACTTTCCTGTAACGCAAATCGAAATAAGTGTGTCTTTCTCTTACATGATATGAATGGTAAAATTTTTTCCAATGCCTTTGGATACGCTCATAATGCAACTTATTGAAATTGTCATTCAACTCTCGTAAAGGAAACCATGTGTTGTAACACTCAACGTTATGTCCATACAAAAAAGCGGCAAAAATCACTTGTGAACACTATCTTGACAAGGTAGTATGGCCAAAAAGTAGCTTTCGAAGAAAAAACTGCAATGGCAATCAAGAAACATTCTTCGTCATTATCTTTCGCTGAATAGCCATTCAGAATGAAATTTTTACCGTAACTTGCAATCCCTAAGCAGATAAACAGCGCAATGATACAAGCAAAACGTCACTATAGAAATCAGTACAATTTCTTTGAGAATAGAAAGTACTATCACATTGCGAATGAAAACTAACATATATAAATTGACGAAATAAATAATTTTTTGCATTGACCATCGAGTAAGTAATTAATGCTGTTCCTGGTCTATGGTTGACAGGTTATCGATGTACCCTTGTCCGCTCAGTAAACTGACTGGAAAAACTCAATACGAAGGGAATACATTCGAATATTGCGCCAGTATAAAAGAACCAATTTCATTGGCTGGCGTATACTGCCACCAGATTGGCTGGTCAGATGACGTCACCTTAGCCAACATCGAAACACTCGATACTGCGCGGTGGCCCGGATAGTAAAGTTAAGCCAATATATCTAAGAAATGTGTAAGGGGGCTTTGGCAGCCCGAAAAATGCCAAAGAATTTCTGATTTCGGTCACCATCAAACAACCATTTTACTCCCAACTTTGTATAAACTCAAAAAGAAACAAGTTGGATTATTTCCAGAACAAATTGGCAGGCATCCATATCAAATACTTTGTGTAAATATAAATTAGGGATAAACTGAACTCCAGTACAATCAAGAGTTCTACGGAAGTAGGCAGCTTATAATCAGACAACCGTAGCACTAGTCCTCAGTAAGCCTCTAAATAGAGTTTTTATTCAGAAAATTCAAGGAAAAGACAACACTGGTGTCGAAAGTACGAGAAGTACCCTCGCATAAGCAGGAAGGGGAAGGTTATAGTACCAGTAAATTTTAGCGGGTGATGTTTTGCAGTAACATCCACTTTCCACTTTATCCGAGTTTTTTATTTGTATTTTTTACTCGGTGCAAACTATCATCAGTATTAACCTCAATGAAATGTTTGCAGGAAGTAGTCTGTGTGTCTGCATACTGTTGTGCATTAATACCAGGGTGATTAGTCCTCGAACCCAAACCTTCAGATGTCAAACATTCAGATCGGTATCAAAACGTACATCGATTGAGTATCAACGGAAACAACTATATAATTCGTGCTAAGTGCTGCCGTCTAGGAGAACGTGCGAAATCTCTAATACTAAGTAACGCCTAACCTACACAGCAGAGAAAAAGCATAATTTTGAGCTGTCGTGGACTAGTTCATCGGAGGGTCGTGGGCTCAAGCACCGCCTAGAGCATTTTTTTTTAAATGCAGTACGTTGGAAATTGTTAAAAAGGATGGCTATAACGTTCCAAGGGTTCATTTCCTAAAAAACAGCAGTCAGCTCTAGCAGTAGCAGTAGCGTGCATTATTATTATTATTATTATTATTAATACTTTCGGACGTATGCGGCAACTGTTTCATCTACGAATATACTCTACAGGTTTGCTATTTTCAAATAAAACGAAGCAGAAACAAACTGCCGATAATACAGAGCAATAAAATCCGAACAGTCCTTTAACTTTTAGATTTGACGAATATGTTGTCCCATGTAATACTCCGTGTACGTTTGTCGACGTAGAACAATTTGCAACGTCATACAGAAAAAAACTGCGCCACCAGGTTTTGAGCCGAGGAGTCTCGTACCGATAAACATTCGCTCTATCAACTACCCCGACATACGCTTTTCCTGTGCTCCGTAGGACAGGTGTTACCTCTTGTTTCCGTTTACGCACGTTCAGGACGGCAGCACACAGCACCAATTATATATTAGTTTCGGTTGATACTCTTTCGATATACAACGTTTCGTACCGATCTAAGTGTGACATCTGAAGGTTTAGGTGTCAGCGCTACCGCCTTTGCCGGCTTGGGCCGTCCGTCTTCCGCGCTACATTCAATACTGGTTGGCGCGCGAGTTATTCCAGACACACATCACACAAACACAAGTTTATTAGTCACCTGTATTAGGCAAGGAGGTGCTGCAACTGCCTCCCTTCGTTGTTCGAGCATTTCTGACACCTGCTGAGAAACTGACCCGAACTTAACTTTCTTTTCGGACAACCCATGGTTCCACCTAAGACTCAGACGGTAATTCGCAAAATAATCGTTACTAGAGTTAGAAGAAGCCTAACGTAATTCATAAACAGCCCCTGCATGATCAAAAAATAGGAGTGTGGTGCGCTGTCAGCGGCGAGAAAAATAACAGGCCCTATTTTTTTTTTTTCAGTGAACAATTAGTTGAAAACATTTTATTCGCCCAATTAACTGAATGAGAACATGCCTTCGCGACATTTCAGAGAGATTCAGACGGCACATATACATGCGGGAAATTTGTAATGTGTTCGGTGAAGTATTTATCAGTAAGGGCCCCCTTGCAAGCTCCGACATGTACGCAGACTTGTCTGTACACACCTTGTTTGCGCAGACATGTCGGCGCGTGTAAAACGCTCATCGACGGATCATTTGCTCTGCTCTACAGGTCGGTGTCGTTCTGCGCAAAGTCTGGCACGGTTTGAAATCACACAGACGGCACTCAGACAGGTCGGAGCGTGTAAACGATCTCTCAGACGAATTGCACTGTCGATTGTTGCTGTAGCCAGCGTACAGTGTAGTATTGTCACAGTGAGGAGGCTAACGTAAGAATGAGATGTTTCAGGAGAAAATCGATTCTCGAACGTTCTACATCTACATGGGATACTCTGCAAATCACATTTAAGTGCCTGGCAGAGTTCTTAACGGAATTCACTGAACTTTACAAGTCGTTTCCAGCCATATGGAAGAGTAAAAGAGACTATTCTGACAAATATAAAAACGTGTAGCAAATGAAGCATTAATGGGAAAGCTGAAAGAAGACGAACCAAATGGTTGTAAAAAATAAATGCGTAACGCGTTTGTATTACAGGAGGCGATCTAATTATATGTTCAAAAATATTGAAGCCAAGATCGCTGATTTCATTTTCGACGATCGGTTTCGCTGGTCTCTGCCAGCATCATCTGGTCCAAAAAACTTTACAAGGCCGTCATCTTGTAAAGTCAATCAGTTGCTATAAAATATAATTTAGAGTGGATAGGGGTACTATGTTATTGTAGTAAAATGTAAATTTATTGTAATGACATAGTGCCCATATGCACTGTAAATTGTTGTGTAGCAACTAATTGACTTTACAAAATAACTGCCTTGTAAAAAGTTTTTTCGACCAGCGAAACAGGTCATCCAAACTAAAATCAATCAGCGATCATGGGTTTAATATTTTTCGTACAAATGCATAAGGAATTGTGACTAACTTCTGTTCTCACCTTCAAATAGTGCTGCCTTATAGCAAGACATGTTTCTGGAATGATGTCATAGTGATAACACCACAGCAGAAAATTTAAGGTCAGCATAACTTGCGTGTTGCTAGAAACCGCAATGTCATTAAAAATCTCTCGTAAGCAGTTTTTGACTTTGATGTCTTTATGTATGGTGTGACATGTTTTAAAGGCACAAAAAAATGTTTCCTCACCCATTAGTAAATAATTGAACCAGTCATCTTTTTTCGAATTTTAGTTCTTTTAAAAGATCGATGTGTGAAGGTGATAAACATTTTAACAGCCAGTCCTTGACCCACTTTGTACATTGTTTTCTCTTTTCTTCCAATATAATTCCTGTGGAAAGCAGTATTGTTTTATAAGCAAATTTACTTAGTTTGCCCATAGCCTTTATACCATGGACAGAACAACTCAAGACTGAGCAAAGATGTACCAACGGTCGGAACGGGTTAATGCACACACGGTCGTTGCAAAACTAGTCCGCACAGACATGTTGGAGCTTGTAAAAGGGCCCTAAGAACATTTGACCCCCTCGTTCTCCCGATTAAACCACGTGCTATTTTTATCTGTGGGGAGCATTAACAGAGAAAGTGTACAAATCAGATCCCTACACTTTAGATGAACCGCAGCCGCCGTCGCCGCCAAGTCGCACGCCGCAAAGGCGGTTGTTTTATCGAACACGTAACTATTATGATCACATTTCAGTAAAATAATTAAAGAAAATTTAAGGATGAAATTTGAAATAAAAACTGGAAACATCCCTATATAACTCATAAAATGAACGCACAGAATTGTTCAACTATGTCTTTTAAATGTACCTATAAAATCTAGCTTTTGAAAGTACCAGAATGAATTCCTTACAGCAAGTTCAGAAAATATTTAAATTTCTCTGACTCTACATCATTCGAAAAACATGATGCGCTAGACCTGTATAAAGTACCTACCCCAGTATATTAACGGATTAAATTCATAGTAGTGAGATAAAGCAGCACCCACCAGCCATCGTTCATTTGAGCAGCGCAGCTTGCATCACCTTATCCTACCCTTGTTGTGTCTTCAGGCGCAGGAAGGTACTAGGGAAGTGCGGCAGTTATGGTAAAATTCTGCAGTCAACAAGAATGCGAACATTTACGTCACTATGGCGAAACAATGAATCTTTTTCTAGCAGGTTTTCATTATATTTTTTAATTTACTATGTAAAGGTTCGAAAATCACTGCTGGAAAGTACCCAAACTTCAGTACATAGCATTCCAATCGTTTTACCTCAAAACACTTATTGTAGTTCAGTCTCTTTGATATTAAATTAGCTATATATATAACTTGAAAGGTATCAAGAATCCACACTTACTATCTGTCGTGACCGCAGATCTGTGAAAACACACCTCTACAAACCTGAAAACCCACTGCTAAACCTATAATGCAGTATTTGTCTCACTTGGCGACGCCGAAATAAACTACATGCACTTTATGATAATAATGACACGAATAAAGAGTCTAAAACCCAATTTCCATTACGAGGAGACGCTGCCAGCAAATTACTCACCTTCTCGCATGCACGAAAGATAAAGACTGTCGCACCTCACACAGTAGGTTCGTTCAAAGAGCTGCAGGACTGCAGCTTCCTGCAACTTCCTGCAGCAGCAAAGCAGGCACTACCGCGCATGCGCGGTACCGATGACGTCAGTCAGGCTGCAGGAGGAAATTTTCCTTGCAGCTCATGCAGCCAGCAAGCTGCAGGACGCTGCAGCCGGGAGCTTCCTTGAACAGCCGGTAGGCTGCAGCATGCTGCAGGATTTCTCTTTGAACACGAATTTCCGTACTGCGCATGCGCGGTTACAGCCCTGCAGCTCTCTGAACGAACCCAGTGTGTACTGGGTCCGGATATCGATCAGTGATCTATCGAAATGTTGATGTGTCGAATATTTGAAATCGATACTCGCCTAGTTGCCATTCACAAAATCGCTTCTCCCACCACCATCCACGAGCTTCAACCGTTCCCAGTAGATGGCCGTACTATTTAATGTTATTCCAAGTCAGTGGTCGTCAAATGTTTTTGCTCAGACCGGTATCTCGCACATTATTGGGAAAAGAAATATTCGACTTTCTATCAATTGCTCCAATCTCGCTCGTACAATTTTGCATGGCGACGTATTGTGTTGTAGTAGCAACGAAATATAAATGTATGAAACAGATAAGGCGTTGTATAACACACGATATCCGGAATACAAAAATAGAATGAAAATAATGGAGAGCTACAAAAACATTGCCGTTAGCAGCGAAGTATGACCGTGCTGTACTGTCGACGATATAAAAACAGAAAATTCACCTGTAAATTTTTTTTTATTTAACACTTTCTTTTTTAATCTCACCGTGACACTCGCGGTTTTGCCCAAATAAGTTTTCTTTTGTTCTTTTCCTCCTCCTCAAAATGCAGACACAACGTAACTGTTGTATAAGCAACATATGGCGCAATACCACCGTTTTGAAGCAACTTTGACTAAACATGGGATGACAGTATAATACCACCTTCGCCGTTACCTTCAATATCTTTGTCAAAAAATAGGATCAATATTTAATCCCATTTTTCGGCCACTTCTTTGTCCAAGAATTTGACAGTTTAATACCGGCCTCAAGGGCCAAAAATAACAATTGCATGAGGTTCCTCGGGCCCACGATTTACAGGATTTTTTTTATTAATTGGCAACCCATGTAAGTGGTGTGTTAAGAACCTCCAACAAACTAGCTGCAGAAAAGAAGCGAGTGGTTTAAATATTTAAAAGTCGACGCTATCTGGAACACTTCGTGTAGAACGGTCTCTGTTTAGATTGCGCCCGACGAAATGTTGTTGCGCTGTTCTTTCACAAGAATGGTTAACGACATGTAACACGAGACACGATCACAGCGGTTAACTACATGTTTTCTTCAAATCATTGAGCATTGGCTGGACACGTATTTACTTCAGTCGTTATGTCAGCTGTCTTTCTCCCTCCCCTTTATCTCTGTCGCCCCCTCCACCCTCCTCGTTGCCGTCCCCACCCCAACAAGACGTTGTCTTTGCTTACCCAACAATATTTATTTACACACTGAAAATAATATGTGTATTACTTTGGTGCAAATCGATCCGTGGGTGGAGATGTTGAGGAGAAACACACACACACAGACACACTTTTTTAAGAGCTAATGATTAATTATTATTTTTACAAATATGTACCACATTTGAAGCTGACTGTCTCTATAATGTGGATCCAAGCCACTTTCATTTAAGATTTATACAATAGCAGATAATTTGTACGAGGCATAAGTTGTCAGGAATTGAAAAAAAAAAAAAAAAAAAAAAGAGGCCCTCAGACCGCAACAACAAATCGATCTGCCCGTGTACTGAGTGGCACCTCTACAGTATGCGCTCCTACTTACAATGCTTACGGTTTATTTTTCATTTGACGAGGGAGACAGGCACAGCTGCAAACCTTTTTATTCTTTAACTGTTGTGGACATACAGAAGCTGTAAACGTTAGCACCTGTTAAAATGAAATGCAGTAGTACTTTCGAAAGCAAACCACTCGAAACTGTTAAATGCGTGCGAGTCCTTCGCCTCAGAAGTGTGCACTGCATCATTGAAATTTTTGGAAGAGTGGGGGTGAAAAATTAGTGCTTTGGGCAAGCCTGGGGGGCTTTATAAAACAATTTACAAAACATGAAATAAGATACATTTAATTTCAATATTGAATGGTAAAAGAAGACCTACAATCTCGTGTGTGCGGGGAGGGGGGGGGGGGCGGAAGGTTGGTCGCAGTTCGGGTAGGGGGGGGAGGGGACGTGAGTAGTTCGCCAGGGGGGGGGGGGGGTGGTAACCTCTGCTTCGGTTAATAACATTGTTATGCAGTTGCTGACAAGTTTATGAGATTGAAATACTGCAATACAGAGAATAAGATTTTTAAATACACGCCCACCATTGTGACAACCATTAGCTTTTGAGGGACGTATTCATAGGAGGCGATAGGTAACGATGTTTACAACGATTACATTTTTAGGCAGTCTTCACGGAAGGCTAGCATTGAGGTCGACTGGAATTATCGTTGTGGTTGCACGAGTCCAGTATTACCTGGTCCCCCAAAAAGTTTGGAGCTCTTCTTCTTTTTTTTTTAAATTATTCCAAAAAATACCAAATTTCGTGTTAAGTCTTCCGAAATTACCCGTGCGGATACGTGTGTTGTTGTGGTGGTCTTCAGTCCGGAGCCCGGTTTGGTACCCACGCTATCCTGTCCTGTGGAAGCCTCTACATCTCCGAATAAAAAATCAGGTTACTTTAGTCGATTTGTTCGGCCTTCCTATGCGACATTTAGCCCACACACTTCCCCCATTGCTAAGCTGCAGACTCATCGATGGGACCACACATACTGACACACATTGCACAAACTGCTAACCATGTTTTTTTTTTTTTTAATTGGATGTGGGGTGGCAGTTTTGCAGCCAGCACGACACGGGGCGGCCGTTACGCTTGTAACGGCCCTGTCAGTGTTGCCAACACAGAAAAATTAATCCCGTTAAACTGAAGTTTATGATTGTTATTTACCCTCCTAAAAATGAAATATCAATGCACCGATAACTTAAGGATTTTTTTTTCATTAGACATTTGTATTATAATTTCTATTACTATTACTTGTAGTTGAAGGCACAGTTTGTCATTTTGCTGTTGATCCTGTAGGTAGTCGGGTGTGTTCAGTGTTGCACTCACCCCGTTTATATGGGCTCCCAAAACCGGATTTCGTAAACCGATTTCCCAATTCCGCTTTTTTATGGTCATGTAAACACTCCAAAATCGATTCTGGAAATCCGCTTCCCTAGAGCGGTTTTCCAGTTCCACAATCGAGTTTCGTGCCCATGTAAACGCAACCGATTTTGAAGCGTTCTTGGCTTGTTCAGATTGCGTTTTCTTGTTAAGAATTTTCGGCACGCATGGAAAGAGTGATATTTTCTAATGTGAAATAAAAGTATAAATATTAGAGTGAACATAAATCTGTGTATGTAAATAAAGAAAAATAGCGATTGTGCTGACTAGATCAGGAACTGAATCAGCTGTTTTTCAGCGGCCATATTAAGTGGACTAGGAAATCCGATTCAGGCTACGCCATATATGTAAACACGACGGCGAAAAATGGTTTACGAAAATCGGTTTTCGTCTTCCGGAAGAAGTGTAGCATGTAAACAGTACCGGCGCCAAATTTGAGGGGAGTTTGGGGGCGCCAAACTCCTTGCTAAATTTATATTATTGTAAACAGTGAACTAAAAATCAACTTTTTCATAAACTGTGTAACAACATTGGCTACTACCTCATGCCATAGTTCGCACTGTTATAGCAACCCCGGTTTCTTCTCGAATCTCCTATGAAGGAAATCCCTTCACCTTATTTGTCTATAAACAAAATCTCCACTGACAAAGCTAAAGGCTGTTGTTGACAGTTGGGAGTTTTGAGCAACAATAACACGCTCTGACAATTACAGCCGCCGCGGTGCCGACAATTGCACTCCTCGCGACAAAGCTATGTCTGTCGTTCTAACAAACAATATTGAGTTATCGGCAACCGAAAAGAAATTAGTCACGTTTGTACCGTTAACTGTCTCGTGAAAGAAAATTATAAATCAGAAGTCATGTACATGTAGTACACGCTTCAAGGTGTGCGCGTTGTTCTTTTGTCTCCTGAATTTCGACTCAGTAGAAGAATCGTTGCGTTAATGTGTTGTTTATCAACACGTCGGAAAAAAGAAGCCTTCTGAAAATGTATATAGAAAAAGAAGAGCAAAAATAGCGGCTGAAAATGAGAAACAGGCAGCAGCATTAAAGAAATTCTATCGTACTCCTGAAACAGACAACAATGGAAATGAAAAAGTAGAACCATAGAATGACGATACCAGCTAGAAACCAACAAATATTCCAGAAGATAACAACACAGTACTTGTAAGTAGGCCTACATTACGTAACGTATTTTCGTTAATAGAGGTGTTTACACACGTAGCGTCTTAGCAGGCTGGGGTGGGTAGGGTGGCGGCTTCTCAGATAGGCGGCGAACTTCAGGCTTAAAGAAAGTTCTTTCCCAATTGATATAAGTAGCAATTATTACATTCTATACCAACACTGATGCTTGATACATGTACCAAAACGATAAGACTTACTCGTTAGATGTGTATTAACGAACATTAACTAAAGACTTTGCCAAGAAAAAGGCACGAAAAGTTAACTTTACTTAGCTTTGTAAAGAACTCAAAGGGCAATTTGCATTAAAACTGTATAAAGATATAAAATTATATTACTGGCTGTATTATTTGTATTACGAAATCTTTGTAGAATGCTTTTACAAAATATATTTGTATATTCTTTTGTTCATGTGTGTGTTTATTTTCGCAGTTAACAAAATGTTCAAATGTTTGTATGGTCTATGGGACTTTACTACGGGGTCATCAGTCCCTAAACTTCCAAACTACTTATGAACTACTTACGAACTACGACGGCACAAATATCCATGCCCGAGGGGGGATTCGAACCCCCAACCGTAGTGGCCGTGCAGACCGTGACTGGAGCGCCTTAGTCCCCTCGGCCACCGCGGCCGGCTCACAGTTAACAAGGTTGTTTATGTATATATGTGTAAATAGGTGCTGTATTGCATCATCAATCTTAATTTTATATAAATCGTCGTTTCTTGAATCATTTTGTAAATTTCTAATCAGTGACGTAGAATATTCTGCATGCTCATGTGTAAATAATTGTTTCATATATCGTTAACCAAAACTTACTCTGTGTATTTAACTGCCAAAAGTTAAGATCTTACTCAGTTTGGTAATTGATTCTTATAGTTATAGTTTTAGAGTTCAAGGAGTTATCCTTTAAAAGCAGCTATCTGTATGGTAGCATAGCAAATTTAAGGTCAGAAATACCAATGGATTGTAGGGGGCGCCGTATGGATTCTTTAAAGCCCGTGTGATATTTTCGCCTTCCGCCGGCCCTGCATGTAAACGTGGTGGCTGTCGCGTGTCCACCGAGCGAGTCCGCCTCCGTAGCCTGGTGGCAGCGTCGGGCGAGGCCCGGGTTCGATTCCCGTTCCCCACTCGCGCACTGGATGTCGTGTTGTCGTCATCATCACTATCGTCGCTCCAGTGGCGTCACGTGAAAGACTTGCAGATACGCGTCTACCAAATGTAGTTGCGCGTAGTGATGGGACAACCGACGTTTTTTAACAACCGATTGGTCAGTCGGTTGTCTTTTCGTTCAGTCGGTTTTTTCATTCGAATAAAACAACCGAATGAAAATAGTCTCTGTGGCCGTGTGAATGTTTTCACTCACTGGCGGGGTTTGAGTGGTTTCAGTCGATGCGAAGCAATCGAATGAAACCAGTCTATGTCGGTTGCAGCCGCTATATGAATGTTTTCACTCATTCAATGGGTTTGAGTGGTTTCAGTCAATGCGTGAGCACCGAATGAAACAAGTCTCTGTCCTTCATATGAATGTTCTCGGCATAAGTGGTTTCACTTGATGCGATACAACCGACTGGAAAAAGTCTTTGTCGGTTTCTGCAGTTATATGGATGTTTTTATTAATTCATCGACTTCGTGTGACTTTATTTGCATACTCCTTCACCCTTTTCGGGTATAAATGAACCGTGATTCAGCATCAAACAATCTTAGAGGCAAATCTTAAAAATATAGCAGTGTGTCTGTGTGTGTGTTTCTATTGCATGCAAATCTACAGTTTTGTTCCAATCTTGTTGAAATTTTGCACACCTGACCTTCAAAGCAAGAGAAACGTCACTGTCTACATCAAATTTCATTCGGTGCATGGCGGAGGGTACTTTACATACTAACTTCAACAAAAACCACAATTTGGCTGCGATCTTGACAAAATTTTGCATTCTTTACCTTTAAAACAAGGCGAAGGTAACTGTGTACAATAAATTTCGTAGGTACATGGCGGAGGGTACTTTACCTACTAACATTGACAAATTCCTTTTGTATTCGAATTTTAATGATATATTTCACGCTTCACCTTCAAAGAAAGAGAATGGTCACCGTCTATATCTACTTTGTTTGACGCATGAGAGAAGGTATTCCAGACTTCGACGCCAATATAGAGTTTTATTCCGATCTTGATGAAATTTTGCACACTTGACTTTCAAAACAAGTGGCAGTTCACTGTTCATCTAAGATTTTGTATGGTACATGGCGGAGGGATGGAATAAACCTCCACATCGTTTCACCGATAACCACAGAAATGTCTGTGACAAGAGTGAATAATTATGAAACTTGAGATAAATGTTTTCATGCACTGTTGATGAATACAGACGCGCCGAAGAAAATTTGCAAGACTGATAAATGTTGTATGTCTTCTCGTACTCCTTCCAATTAGATGGAATTAACAAACATATTTTTATAATAAATATTTTTATACAAAATACTTTAATAAACGTTTTTTTTACAATACGTAATGTTTTAGTGATCTTCGAATTTGGATCTAGCAAATATGCTCAGTTAAAATACTTAACTCTGTCCTAATAGTACCTTAGATATGTATGAACAATAAGCCGCAAACCGCACGTTTCTACTTGTTCCCACTTCGGAGATACAGTAGGCGAGATGAAACTTGTAGCGATCATTTTGGAACACCCTGTAGTTTCCACGCTTCTTTATTGAGACAGTAAGAAACCGACAACAATCGGCAATGGCACGCCCCGCCCCCCTGGCCAGACACTGTTGTGTGGAGTTCGGCGCGCGCCTGCTGGACTAGCACTGTCAGCAGTGAAAACGCGCGCTCCCCGCGGTACTTCGTGGTCATCGCCCACTTATCTTCTACAGATTGTGGGTGTCTGCGAAAGTAATCTGATCGGGCCCAGATGATCGGCGTTTTTGAAGTCTGTGGTGGGCAATGAAAGTGATCGAAGGCATGCTCCTGTGATATGACATCTAATTAGTTACTCGTTGATGGCACCTCGAACAATTTAATCTACAACAAAATATGAATCACTATTACTGTGTATTATAAAACGAAAAGTTACTTCATTCAGTACATAATTAAATGAACATTGCAATACGCATTTTAACTTTGGCATACCCCTTTTACATGGCGGTATAATGTAGCACTGCTGTAGTTATCTGATGTGCATGTCAGTTTCATTCATAGAAATAAATGGATAGCTCTGTAAGCTAAAACACTAATGAGTCTTTTCAGTTGGGATAATGATTACATGGTTCAACCGACAGAAAAACTTACTGCCTCTCTTCACTTCAAAAGAAAGAATGAGTAATTCAGTAAATGTACAAAACTGCAAAAGTGACGCATGTTTTCATTCGGTTGTTCCCACAGACTACTTTCATTCGAGAAAAAGAAACGAATATTAATCCAACATAGTAAAACTACGACCGACTGACTCTTTCATTCGGTTGCTCCCACTGACTGGTTTCACTCAAAAGAACTAATGAAGAGGCCAACGTACTGTGTCAATTTTTTCATTCGGTTCGTCCCATCGACTGATTTAACTCAAAAGAAATGGAATGAGTGGTCCATCCGACTGTGTCGATATTTTTATTCGGTTGCTCCGACCGACTGATTTCACTCAAAAGAAGGATTGAGTAGTCCAACCGACTGCGTCGATTTTTTCATTCGGTTGATCCCACCGACTGGTTTCACTCAAAAGAACGAATGAATAATCCAACCGATTGAATCGGTTGTTTCATTCGGTTGGTCCCACTGACTGGTTTCGCTCAGAAAAATGAATGAATGAATAATTCAACCGATACGAGAAACTACAACCGAATGATTTTTTTTCCGACAACCGAATGAATCGATTGTTTTCATTCGATTGTTCCCATCACTAGTTGCGCGGTGGCAAAACCAAAAGCGCAACAGCCAGCACTTTAGATTTATCTATATATGAATGTTTGTCTGTATGTCCTCTGTGTGTTCATAAACCATTCTACATCTACATGGGATACTCTGCAAATCACATTTAAGTGCCTGGCAGAGGGTTCATAGTAGTGATGGGAACAATCGAATGAAAATAATCGATTCAATCGGTTGTTGGAAAAAAATCGATCATTCAGTTGTAGTTTCTCGTATCGGTTGAATTATTCATTCATTCTTCTGAGTAAATCCAGTCGGTGGGACCAACCGAATGAAACAACCGATTCAGTCGGTTGGAATATTTATTCGTTCTTTTCAGTGAAACCAGTCGGTGGGATCAACCGAATGAAAAAATCGACGCAGTCGGTTGGTCTACTCATTCCTTCTTTTGAGTGAAATCAGACGGTCGGAGCAACCGAATAAAAAAATCGACACAGTCGGTTGGAACACTCATTCCATTTCTTTTGAGTTAAATCAGTCGATGGGACGAACCGAATGAAAAAATTGACACAGTACGTTGGCCTCTTCATTAGTTCTTTTGAGTGAAACCAGTCAGTGGGAGCAAACGAATGAAAGATTCAGTCGGTCGTAGTTTTACTATGTTGGATTAATATTCGTTTATTTTTCTCGAATGAAAGTAGTCTGTGGGAAGAACCGAATGAAAACATGCGTCACTTTTGCAGTTTTGTACATTTACTGAATTACTCATTCTTTCTTTTGAAGTGATGAGAGGCAGTAAGTTTTTCTGTCGGTTGAACCATGTAATCATTATCCCAACTGAAAAGACTCATTAGTGTTTTAGCTTACAGAGCTATCCATTTATTTCTATGAATGAAACTGACATGCACATCAGATAACTACAGCAGTGCTACATTATACCGCCATGTAAAAGGGGTATGCCAAAGTTAAAATGCGTATTGCAATGTTCATTTAATTATGTACTGAATGAAGTAACTTTTCGTTTTATAATACACAGTAATAGTGATTCATATTTTGTTGTAGATTAAATTGTTCGAGGTGCCATCAACGAGTAACTAATTAGATGTCATATCACAGGAGCATGCCTTCGATCACTTTCATTGCCCACCACAGACTTCAAAAACGCCGATCATCTGGGCCCGATCAGATTACTTTCGCAGACACCCACAATCTGTAGAAGATAAGTGGGCGATGACCACGAAGTACCGCGGGGACACGAGAGGGGGTGCTGCCTCGCTGGCGTTTTCACTGCTGACAGTGCTAGTCCAGCAGGCGCGCGCCGAACTCCACACAACAGTGTCTGGCCAGGGGGGCGGGGCGTGCCATCGCCGATTGTTGTCGGTTTCTTACTGTCTCAATAAATAAGCGTGGAAACTACAGGGTGTTCCAAAACTATCGCTACAAGTTTTGATCTCGCATACTTTATCTTCGGAGTGGGAACAGGTAAAAATGTGCGGTTTGCGGCTTATTGTTCATACATATCTAAGGTACTAGTAGGACAGAGTTAAGTAACTTCGAGCATATTTGCTAGATCCAAATTCGAAGATCACTAAAACTGTAAAAAAAAAAAAAAAAAAACTGTTACAAAATCTTAGATGAACAGTGAACTGCCACTTGTTTTGAAATTCAAGTGTGCAAAATTTCATCAAGATCGGAATAAAACTCTATATTGGCGTCGAAGTCTGGAATACCTTCTCTCATGCATCAAACTAAAGTAGATGTAGACGGTGACCATTCTCTTTCTTTGAAGGTGAAGAGTGAAATATATCATTAAAATTCGAATACAAAAGGAATTTGTCGAAGTTACTAGGTAAAGTACCCTCCGCCATGCACCTACGAAATTTATTGTACACAGTTACCTTCGCCTTGTTCTAAAGGTCAAGTGTGCAAAATTTCATCAAGATCGCAGCCAAACTGTGGTTTTGTCGAAGTTAGTATGTAAAGTACCCTCCGCCATGCACCGAATGAAATTTGATGTAGACAGTGACGTTCCTCTTGCTTTGAAGGTCAAGTGTGCAAAATTTCATCTAGATGGGAACAAAACTGCAGATCTGCATGCAATAGAAACACACACACGGACACACAGCTACAATTTTAAGATTTGTCTCTAAGAATGTTTGATGCTGAATCACGGTTCATTTATACCCGATAAGGGTGAAGGAGTATGCAAATAAAGTCACACAAAGTCGATGAATTAATAAAAACATCCATATATCTGCAGAAACCAACAAAGACTTTTTCCAGTCGGTTGTATCGCATCAAGTGAAACCACTCAAAATGTCGAGAACATTCATATAAAGGACAGAGACATGTTTCATTCGGTGCTCGCGCATCGACTGAAACCACTCAAACCCCGCCAGTGAGTGAAAACATTCATACGGCCACAGAGACTATTTTCATTCGGTTGTTTCATTCGACTGAAAAAAATCGATTGACCAATCGGTTGTTAGAAACAGTCGGTTGTCCCATCACTAGCTCATAGAACCACCATTATACTATTTATCTCCCATTCCATTCTCGTATAGCGCGCGGGAAGAAACAACACCTGAATCTCTCTGTTCGAGCTCCGATTTCTCGTATTTTATTCTGATGATCATTTCTACCTATGTAAGTGGATATCAACAATATATTTTCGCATTCTGTGGAGAATGTTGGCGATTGGAGTTTCGTAAGTAGCCCACGCCGCAGCGATAAGCGCCGTTGTTGTAATGATTCCCGTCCCAGATCGTCTATCATTTTCGTTAACGCTGTCTCCCCTGTATCGTGACAATACGAAACGAGCTGCCCTTCTTTGGACTCTTTCGATGTCCTCCGTTAATCCCACCTGATAAGGATCCCACACTGGGCAGCCATACTCCAAAAATGGACGGACAAGCGTACTGTATGCAGTTTCTTTTCTAGTTCTGTTGCATGTTTTAAGGGTTCTGCCAATAAAACGCAGTCTCTGGTTCGCCTTTCCCAGGACATTATCTACGTATTCTTTTCAATTTAAGTCTGAAGTACTAGTAAGTTCTAGGTATTTTGTGAAGTTTACGGCCTTCACTTTTGATTGATTTATCTTGTAAACAAAATTTAACCTCTTTCTTTTCGTACTCATGTGGGCGACTTCACACTTGTCATTATTTAGAGTCAATTGCCAATTTTTACACCACTGATATCTTATTCAAATCGTTCTGCAGTTGGTTTTGATCTTCAGATGATTTTACTAGACGGTATATAACGGCGTCATGTACAAACAATCTAAGAGAGCTACTTAGATTTTTCCCCTAAATCGTTTATGTAAATAAGGAATAGCAGAGGACCAATAACGCTACCTTCTGGAACGCCCGAAATCACCTCTGTTTAGTCGATGCCTTACCATCGATTAATACGAACTGTGTCCTCTCTGACAGGAAATCCCCTAGCCAATCGCTAATTTGGTGCGATATACAACAATACCACGATATACCACGCAATTTCATTAAAAGCCGTTTGTGACGTTCGGTATCAAAAGCTTTCTGGAAATCAAGAAATACGGAATCGATTTGAGAACCCCTGTCAACAGCACCTATCACTTCGTGTGAATAAAGAGCTGGTTGTGTTTGGCATTAACGATATTTTCTAAATACGTGTTGACCTTGAGTCAATACATCGTTCTGTTCGAGATAATTCATAATATTTGAATACCGGATATGTTCCAAAACCCTGCTGAAAATTGACACCAATGAAATAGGCCTGTAGTTTAGTGGGTTACTCCTACTGCCTTTCTTGAATATTTTATTGCAATGAAACTTTGGTGAACTGTCCACCGTACGCCCACGAAGGTTCCTGATCCAAAAACAACAGAGCACGACACTTGCCTCAGGACATATGACGTCATAAATAATGAGAGGCCACCGCATTAGTATACCCAGATTTATGCGCCAATTATTCAAAAATGCGAGTAGTTAGGGACCTGCAAAAAAATTTGCATGTAATTTCGGACGTTTATGAAGCGTTTTGTAACTGAGCCCCCCCCCCCCCCTCCTTCACACACATACACAAAATGACGAAACGAAAACAAGTCTACCGCTCATAACAGTTTCGCTGTCGCATCAGGCATGACCTTGTGTTTTGTCAATTTGAATTCGGAAACGAAAAGAAAAAAAGAAAAATGTGTCACAGTGGGATTCGAACCAAAGACTCTATGGTTGTGAGGCCAGAACGCTACCACCGACAAACGCTGCAACTGTTTTAATTGTTAGTACTTACGTGTACTTTGCAAACCTTCAAAGTCGATTTCCTCGAGAATTCTGGAGAGTTGCATCGAATGGCTTTGGCTGATTCTTATTTAAGTTCTGTACTTGACGTACCATAAATATAAGACTGGCAAAATGCATATATACCCGGGAAATCCCGTTTTTTACCAGCTAGTCTACAATAAATATTTTTTCTATTTATGTACACGTTCGTTTTAGATAACGAAACGGAACTTACTTTGTGGACATACGATGTCAAGTATACATAGCTAATCGCTCTGCAAGATATGTATTTACATCCACGATTACGACTATCGTAATACGATTGGACCAAAGTTTTAATGTTACTTAACCCCTAATCGGTGTTCTGGGATATGAGGATACCCCTTGCAACATTTCAATGCGCACAACACCGGAATTTTGTTTACTGCGGACTTCGGCTCTTCGGTAGCTTTCGTTGAGATTGTTATGAGCAATTGTAATCAGTAATCGTTGTTGCGAGCTGCCATTTTTTGACGTGGTAAGTAGAATAACTTGCTTGGGGTATGATTCGACTCCACCATACAATTTACGTAACGAACTCAATAGTTTAAAACGCTTTATATTTTGTATTGTCTTTAGAGAAATATCACTCAGCATGGCTAACAACGACAGAGTGAATGTTCCTGATCCATATTTCCTGGCTCTTATCACTCAGTGGAATATATTGAAGACAGTGAAGAAAGCGATCGTGAACGCTCAAGTGAACACGACACTGAACACTCAAGGAGTCGATCACCTAAAGGTTAGTCAATTGAAAACTACCTAGAGAACTCAGTGGTTCTTCGGGATCTGTTATCAGTAAGCCATTGCCTTCTTCCACTGCGAAATCTCGGTCCATTGAAACGGAAGAGGTGTTTCCTGTGCCGTCGATAGTCTGATAAGAAGACTAAAGTGTTATGTATGAACTACAAGAATATATTTTTGGATCCACCAGGCACTCGAATTAATGAAAATTTCCTCATGTTCATAGTTTGTAAAATTACGTAAAATTGTGCCTTACCTAATTAATCTCCGTTTAATTTCATATTTTAGATACTAATGCACGAAATTGAACTGCTGTTAGTTACCGAATTAAAGTTTTAAACATTTTTTTCAATAATTAAGATATAAATTGAAATTTAAAGCTCGTGTGCTAACGAGATATTAATATTCAGACAGGCCATTGTTGTGATTAAATTTTGTAAAGTATTTTTGATGTCAATAAATACCAAATAGCAGTGGGTATAGTCTGTATTCATTACTTTATATTCAGATGCCTGTCTAGAATAGTAGATGAATTTCGTTATTTGGGTAGCAAGATAACTTCTGATGGCCGAAGTAAAGAAGATATAAAAGGCAGAATGGCTATGGGAAGAAAAGCGTTTCTAAAGAAGCGAAACTTGTTAACATCCATTATTAATTTAAATGTTAGGAAGTCCTTTCTGAAAGCATTTGTCTGGAGTGTAGCATTGTATGGATGTGAAACGTAGACGATGAGGAGTTCAGATAAAAAGATGATAGAAGCTTTTGAAATGTGGTGCTACAGGCGAATGATGAAAATTAGATGGGTAGATCACGTAACTAATGAGGAGGTGCTTAACCGAATCGGGGAGGAAAGGAGTTTCTGTCATATACTAAGAGAAGGAACACATTCTGAGGCATCAAGGAATTGTCAACTTAGCATTAGAAGAAAGCGTGTGGGGTAAAAATCGTAGAGGGAGACCGAGGGACGAATATAGTAATCAGATTCAAAAGGATGTTGGTTGCCGAACGTATTCTCAGATGAAGAGACTTGCACAGGACAGGGTAGCGTGGAGAGCTGCATCAAACCAGTCTGCGGACTGAAGACCACAACAACAACAGCCTGTCAAGAAACTGCGATAATAGTGTGGGTTATACAAATACCCGATGACACAGTTTATTGCATAAAACATTCAGGACAGCGACTGAGGGTTAAAAATAAGATGCTTTTGCTTTCCTATTGTAGTAATACATTAATGATTTTTTTATTACTTGTGCGATGCTTGTCGCTGACTTCTGCCCTCTCTCTGCCAGCGTATCGATAAACATATGACATTTGTCACGTTCAATTTTTTGCAACAAGCTGAAGGCAGAGAGCGGAACTGTTCGTCACTTACTTTCTTCTCCTTCATATGCTAGGACGTGCCTCAGGATTTGTTGTAATTCATGTAAGTGTGAGCTTAGTTTGTTTATTAATTTCAATAAACCCCCACAGTTATCTTTCTTACTTACAATCCCTTCCCCATTCTCACTAATTTTAAAGTTATTTATTTTCAGCAGATGCAGTGCTTCATAAAGTGATGCTCGGGTATTGTTGCGATTTGTTTCGCGATTGTACTAGAACATTCTCTGTGTAACTTTTATTTATTTCGTGTCTATGAATGGCTTATTACATTTTAATGCCTGCAGAAAAATCTTCGTAATGTTTATGAAGTCCGACAATTTTGCAATTTTTGGCGACTATCATGATTAATTTTCCACACGGTCATAGAACAATAGTAACCGAAACGCACAATCCGAGCATCAATTTATCGAAGTAATATTCCAGTCATCTCAGCTAGAATTACTACAGAACATGACCGAAATGTTTGTACCAGCTTTCAATAAGGTAAAATTTAGATTCTGCCGACTTCTTCTGTAATGTTGCTTTCTGGTGTTGTATTTGCTACCGAAATTACGACCGCTACCATTTAATGGCGGAATCCGATAATTTTGTTTAAATTGTCCCTTCCTTGTCAACATTGCTTAGTAATCTCATTTAAAAATATTTCATTACCTGGTAAAATTTCATTTGCGGTCCCCAACCTTAACTTTAATACGCAGCACCCATTTTTATACGAAAGCAGCATTACAAGACGAGTTGGCGCCCATTGTGACAGGACATGTACACATAATATATATATATATATATATATATATATATATATATATATATATATATATATAGTGAGGACAGTTTACAACTCACCGCAAAGACGTGGCGACGAGCTGCGACAGGCACATACAAAAGACACACACATACAACACATTCAGCTATCGGCCATGGCCTTCTTCAGAAAAGAGAGCACTCACGCAATCACACAGGCACACAACACAGTCATACAACCATCACCTCCGACTGCCACACTTCGAATCACGCTCTGCAGCGAATCGGGGACGGGAGGGGAGGGGAGGGGGAGGGGATAGAAAGGTTACGTCACGGTGGTGGGGATGGGAATAACGAGATGCAGCTTAGGAATGGAGTGGGGAGGCGGGTGAGCGGAGAAAATAAAATTAAATAAAGTAATATAAAAAATGCATGCACACTGCAAGTACACAAGACCGCACACACACACACACACACACACACACACACACACACACACACATATATATATATATATATATACATACACACACACACACACACACATATATATATATACACGTACACACACATACGCATATATATACATACACACACACACACACACACACACACATATATATATATATATATATATATATATATATATAAACACACGATCACACATTCACACACCACTCAAAATAGGTGAGGTTTGGGATAGAGAGGTAGGAACTGTAAGGTATGGAAAAATATATATATAGGGAAGTTATCGTAGGTTGAGGCCTGGTTGATTTCGGGATCGGAGAATGTATTGTAGGGATAACTCCCATCTGTGCAGTTCAGAAAAGCTGGTGGTGGATGGGAGGATCCAGATGGCCCGGGTTATGAAGCAGCCATTGAAATCAAGCATGTGCTCCGCTGCATGCTGTGCCACAGGGTGGTCCACCTTGTTTTTGGCCACAGTTTGGCGGTGGCCATTCATCCTAATGGACAGCTGGTTGGTGGTCATGCCAATATAGAAAGCTGTACAGTGCTTGCAGCACAGTTGGTAAATTACGTGACTGCTTTCACAAGTGGCCCGGCCTCTGATAGGGTAGGACCCTATGGGCACCCGCATGGCACCCTCCTATGCCAACCTGTTCATGGGCCGTCTGGAGGAATCCTTCCTAGCATCCCAAAACCTCAAGCCTCTGGCCTGGTTCCGGTTCATTGATGATATTTTCATGATCTGGACTCAGGGCCAGGACACCCTATCCTCCTTTCTTCAGAACCTCAATTCCTTCTCTCCCATCCACTTCACCTGGTCTTCCTCAACCAACCATGCCACATTCCTGGATGACAACCTCCACCTCACTGATGGCTCCATTCACACTTCCGTCCATATTAAACCTACCAACCACCAATAGTACCTACATTTTGACAGTTGCCATCCCTTCCACGTCAAAAAATCCCTCCCTTACAGCCTAGCCACCCGTGGACGGCATATCTGCAGTGACAAGAATTCCCTTTCTGAATATGCTGAAGGTCTCACAAAGGCCTTCACAAACAGAAACTACCCCACAGACCTAGTCCGCAAACAAATCTCCCGTGCTATATCCTCACACACCCCAAATCCTCTTCCTAACACCAGTAACCATCCACAAAAGAGCGCTCCCCTTGTCACCCAGTACTACCCTGGTCTCGAACAACTAAATTCCATCCTTCGCCAAGGTTTTGATTTTCTATCCTCGTGCCCTGAAATGAGAGACATCCTGCCAAAGATCCTTCCCACCCCTCCTAAAGTGGTGTTCCGTCGCCCTCCCAACCTTCACAACATCCTAGTTCATCCTTATGCCACCCCGAAACCCAGCTCACTGCCACAGGGATCATATCCTTGTGGAAGACCCCGCTGCAAGACCTGTCCAATCCACCCACCCAGCACTTCCTATTCCAGTCCTGTCACAGGCTTATCCTACCCTATCAGAGGCCGGGCCACTTGTGAAAGCAGTCACGTAATTTACCAACTGTGCTGCAAGCACTGTACAGCTTTCTATATTGGCGTGACCACCAACCAGCTGTCCATTAGGATGAATGGCCACCGCCAAACTGTGGCCAAAAACAAGGTGGACCACCCTGTGGCACAGCATGCAGCGGAGCACATGCTTGATTTCAATGGCTGCTTCATAACCCGGGCCATCTGGATCCTCCCATCCACCACCAGCTTTTCTAAACTGCACAGATGGGAGTTATCCCTACAATACATTCTCCGATCCCGAAATCAACCAGGCCTCAACCTACGATAACTTCCCTATATATATATTTTTCCATACCTTACAGTTCCTACCTCTCTATCCCAAACCTCACCTATTTTGAGTGGTGTGTGAATGTGTGATCGTGTTTATATATATATATATATATATATATATATATATATATATATATATATACGTATGTGTGTATATATATATATGTGTGTGTGTGTATATATATATATATATATATATATATATATATATATATGTGTGTGTGTGTATGCGGTCTTGTGTACTTGCAAGGTGCATGCATTTTTTTATATTACTTTATTTTATTTTTTTTTCTCCGCTCACCCGCCTCCCCACTCCATTCCTAAGCTGCATCTCGTTATTCCCATCTAACCCATCCCCACCACCGTGACGTAACCTTTCTATCCCCTCCCCCTCCCCTCCCCTCCCGTCCCCGATTCGCTGCAGAGCGTGATTCGAAGTGTGGCAGTCGGAGGTGATGGTTGAATGACTGTGTTGTGTGCCTGTGTGATTGCGTGATATATATATATATATATATATATATATCAGATAGTAAATTTATTTGAAATATTTAGTTAAGATTTTTGTGAAGATTGCGCCTTTTCATGTCACTAATCCTGATATTGTGTTTTGTTTCATGTGTCAACAATGAACTGTACGGGAGATGAAAATTTATGATTTTGGCAACTGAAGCAAAGTTTAACCAGCCGATAGCAGTTAGACTTCCAATCCAACCAACAATTGCAGTCACAATAAAGGTAAGATCAGACTCATTATTCAGCTTGCTTGGTGCTTACTAGATTCTTCTATCTGTCGCTGGTGCACTGTAGCAAATTCAGTATTTTTCCATTAGGTACCGCGTTTCCAAAATTTCTCTCGCAGTTACATTTTTATTTAAAGTGAATATCAGGGAAAGTATCAATCTAATAGTTAATGCTGCGTGTAATTAAGCTTATCTTTGCTTTTCTCTCTCGAAGTTTCTCTCGCGTACGTGTGAAAGATTCCATAGGTAATTTCAGTAATTTTCCGTGTGAAATTTATAGGACCCCCTCGGTTATCAATTTTTTCCAAAATTCAACATATATTATGGTTTAAACCCGCAGTCAGTTTAGCAACTTGGCATCTGAACAAAATCTAAACGTTCCCCAACAATCTGATCAGAACGTAGAAGATAATATGGCTGCCAGCTCTATCGAGCAAATTCCACCTAGTGGAACAAAATCTGGCTACACAAACTCGCGAAAGTAACTTATCCCCACAAGCTGAACACTATCTCGCGGATACACAGAATGACTGGCTAAAGCGTTTTGAGGAACTTTTGACTACTCAGATTAGCAATTTGCAAGCTGCGACTAACACACAAATTACGGTCTTGACTAATCAGATCACTAATTTACAAACTACCACAAAAATGAGATTGATAACTTGCAAGCCAACATGTCGCAACAGCAGGTTGCGATTAATAATCAGATTTCAGCGTTAACTACAAAGACCAAACAACAATTAGATCGCTTAGAAGAACAGCAAACAAAAACACAAGCAGAAATTGAAAAACTTGAGTCTGCTCACAAGCATTTGTATACACGAATTTCCAATGAAGTAAGTGAACAATTAAGTGCACAGTTGCTCAAAGTCGAAGAAATCATAAATAGTAAATTTTCCACTGTACAAAAGAAAGTTGTCGACGAAATTATGGATACGGTAGGCGTAAAAATTTGTTCTGTTGTCGACAATGTTACTGATTGTCAGGAAACAGTAAAAACATTGCCATCTGCCATTGATAACATTGCGCAAAATCTCTCGGAATTAAAAATCAAACAGGAAAATTCAGAAACCACTGTTGAAAGAATTACCAGTCAAGCAGAGAATATTGTGAAAGATAACCAAGAAAGAGTGCAGCAATTTTTGCATAATACGGAGGCTCAATTAAATGACAAAACAGAGTCAGAATTGGCCTCTGTGATAAAGAATGTCACTGAAAAAGTATATGAAGATCATGGAATCACCGTCAAATCTTTACAGGAAGATTTGACGGCGGTAAAATCCATGTTATTTGCACAAACAAAGTCTTCTCAGGGTTTCGCGCCTGTAATAAATGTACCGCAGAATCTGAACCCAGAACATAATGCAATAAATACCCCTCGTTTTCCTGACAATCAGAGCTCAATTAATAAATTAATATCTGATCGAACACACACTGACTATCGACTGACGACTTCCTGTGACCTTGACAGACTTGGTAGAGAAATGAAGCCTAAAGTACAATCCAAATGTTCATCCCGAAATCAGGCTAACACAGAAGAACTAGATGAAATTATGATTAAACATCATCAATTTCAAATATTTATTAATTAGAAACGCACAGTACATCCCGTGATCTTTCTTCAATCTTTTAGAGGATTACTACCCGAGACCTGGTCGGAGAAAAGAAAATCAGATTTGTTGTGGGCTATATACAGGGCGAAGCCGGAATATGCGCAAACGAAGCCTTGCAATTATATGACACCTATGGTGAATTTGAACGGGCATTTTTGTCCACTTTTTGGTCGCCCGTAGTACAAGAACGATTCAGGAATGAAGTGTACAATCCGCAGCCTTTCGATGGAAGAAACGGAAGCCTGCAGAGATACTTCGAGAAGTATCTCAATAAAGCAAAATTCTTTGACGACCCTCTTCCGCACCGGGAAGTACTTCGTGTACTTATTAACAAATTGCCCACAAGACTGAGGCTACAGCTGGCTAATGTGCAAACGTACGATCTGCAAAGCTTCCTCTCAATGTTAGACACGCTTGATTTGATTTTTGAAGATGATCGAGCACGTCATTACAATAACGGGTACGGTTACGGGAACCGTTTTCTCAATCAATACAACAATCGGCTAATTCCCGTCAGCCAACAGCCGCAAGCAGAAAACCAAAACATGCCACAATCCCAGCCGATATTACTGCAACAGCCATTTATTAAAAACAATGGACAGTCGCGTCCCCAGCAAATGACAACACATTCGAACGGCAGTAACGTCGTACGTAATGTTCCCAACGGCGGGCAATATTACCGACGCCACTGTGGTAATCGGTTTAATCCTGGCTATTTCAACAACAACAATATCTACCGTAATAATGCTGTTGCCTATCCGAGCAATTTCAATGTCAACCAGCAACCTCAGTGGCGTAACCATACTCAGTATGGAAGTTTAAATGAGAATAGAAATTTCTTCCTAAATAATCCCAGCAGTAATCAGCAATTTCAAAATTTTCCTCCGCCTCAACCACCACAGCAAACTACAAACACCGTACCGATTGCAACTATGACCACTGACTGTTCGGACCAGACGAACTGGACGACAAGCCAGTCGGCAGTGATAATAACTGACGTGACTGAGACAATAAACCAACCACAACGACAGGCTAGCGGTATGCAGACGTCAAACCAGAGTGGCTCGTGTTAAGCCCACCAACATTGAGCGACAGCGACGGCGTGGGCACAATGCTTTCTGTCAAAATGCTAAGGTACAATGATGGAACGGACATTAGGGAAGAGCTATTTCATGAACCAACACAGCAACCCAAAGTTACTGTAGTCACCTACCAAGCACACACTATGATCACTGTAGGAGGCATACCAACACCTGTACTAATAGATACTGGAGCAGCGGTGAATGTGTTGTCTGGCGGCTTGTTCAAGCGAATCAATCATATTCAAAAACTACCCACCTTCCCAGTACAAAATTGCAAAATCATTGGTGCTGTCGGAGCTAAATCCGAGCCAGTAAAAGTTCAAACACTTGTTCCGTTACAATTTAATGATGAAATCGATCAGTGTTCATTTTTTGTCGTAGATGCAATAATAGAAGACTGTATACTTGGCTTAGAATATTTACAAAGTAGAGAAGCAAAATTAGATTTCAAAGAAGGAAAATGCCATTTAACAATAAGTAAACATGTATACATTCTAGATTTAATTAAGAAAGCAATAACATCTGGTAAATCTTACAACTCTGTTAAATTTCATAAAATGTTAGTTAATCAAATTCAACTTGAAGGTCATATTCATGTTTACAAACCTGGAACCGAATCTTTTGAATCCATAGCTCAGAAAGTTGAGGAATCCACCAATGCCACAGATTGTCAGAGGCAACAACTTCTTCATTTGTTACATAAGTACCTCCGCGTGTTGGACAAAAAGCCAGGTGTAATTAAAACCTGCCAGTATCACATGCAAGTAAAACCTCACGAGGCGTTTTGTAAACAAACATATTCCATTCCGTGGGTTAAGCAGCCTGCAGTTAAAGCCGAAATTAATCGTATGCTCAGGTGGAACGTCATAGAACCTTCTATGTCGCAATATTCCAGTCCTCTTTCGGCAATCTTCAAATCCGATGGATCGGTTCGTCTCGTGCTTGATGCACGTGCCATCAACAAAATCATTATTCCTGTTAGAACTCGTCCAGAAAATCTAGAAGAGCAACTACAAAAATTTTATGGAGTAAAATATTTTTCAAGCATTGATCTTAGATCTTCATACTGGCAGGTTCCTATAACCGAAGAATCCCGACAATATACTGCATTTATTTTCTCTGGACGCTCTTACCAGTTCATAGTGTTACCTTTCGGTCTGAATGTAAGTTATGGAGTTTTTATTACCGCACTTGACACATTGCTTGGTCCAGAACTGCTTGATAGTATTACTGTTTATGTCGATGATATACTTGTTGCAACATCTACCTGGGAAGAACATCTTGTCCTACTCGAAAGAGTATTAAACAAATTTCTGTCATCTGGTGTGACTGTCAATCTAAGAAAGTCAAAATTTGTCAAGACTGAAGTAAAATTCCTTGGACATATCATCTCATCTAAAGGCATTGTACCAGATCCTGAGAAACTTAAAGCAAATTTTCCCACACCGCACAATAGAAAACAATTAAAAGCATTTTATGGTTTCTGTTCTTTCTATCGGCGCTTCGTACCTAAACAATTACTAAATAGTTCGTTCTTCTAAATCTTCTTCGAAAGAACACACCGTGGAACTGGACAGAACAGTGCCACAAGGATTTTGTAAAAATTATACAAGCCCTAGTAAATTCGGACATACTCCATCATCCGGATATGAAACAAGATTTCTGCATTGCCACAGACTCGTCAAATTCTGGTATAGGCACGTTGCTCTTCCAAATTTCAAGTAATTTAGACCCCCGGACGTTAAAAGTCATCAGTTTTGCCAGCCGTACGCTCACCGAGTGTGAACGACGGTATTCCACAACAGAATTAGAACTCCTCGCAATAGTGTGGGCATTTAAAAAATTCCATCACTACGTCTTTGCAAAGCACACGAAAGTTTTCTGTGATCACCAGGCACTCAGCTTTCTGATGTCGTGCAAGCTATTGCACAACCGGCTTGCCAGATGGGCTATGATACTACAAGAGTATGACTTTGAGATAAAACATATTAAAGGATCAGATAACGCCATAGCTGACGCCCTTTCTCGTCTTCCCCAAGGTAAGCCAGAGTTTCAGGATTGTATTGAGGCAAATACAGAATTTAAAATAATGCTAATGAAGGACACCAAATTCAGTTCATATTACTTAGATATGTGTAAAAATATGCAGCAGCTGCAACATGCAGATGATAGATGGTGCAAAGTTATGACACAAATTACAGAAAAGCCTGATACCACTTTCAGTCAACATTATAGGATATACAATGGAGTACTTTTCTTTCGCCGACACCTACAGTCACACCAATGGTGTGTTTGCATTCCCGCTTTTAATGAAAACACTCTCATTTGGCACACGCATCGTGTCTGGGGACACTTTGGCTCGCTAAAGTGTCTCCGCAAGTTAAAACAATATTGCTACTTTCAAGTGTGTCCGCAAGTTAAAACAATATTGCTACTTTCCAAACATGTCCCGCAAAATCCACAACACAATCAAATCCTGTCTAGTTTGTCAGCGATGCAAACCAAATAATCAGTCTAACAAGATGCCACTGCATTCCAGTCTGCCTTATCGATCGCTGCATCTTGTCTCTATCGATACAACCGGCCCACTACCAATTGGACGCGGAGGCGTTCGACATATACTTGGCATATATGATGTTTTCTCAAAATTTGTAAAACTGTATGCATTGAAAACTGCTACAGCTAAAGCAGTAATTCGCCGCCTGGAGCGTGATTATTTTCCCTTCGTTGGAAAGCCCGTAACAATACTCTCTGATAATGCCAAAACCTTCACGTGTCAAGCGTGGAAGGACTTCATTCGCAATCATGACCTCAAACACATACCCATTTCAAGGTACAATACATCTGCTAACCCCATGGAACGCATGTTCCGTGAGCTCAATCGCTTCATGCGAACATACACCGCTAATAAGCAAACACGATGGATAGAGTAAATTGGCCTGTTCGAACAAGTTGTTAACAACCTACCACTCTATTCGACACCATATACACCAACTGACCTAGTATTACAATCTAAAGAATCGAATGAATGGGTAAAACCAATACCGAAAATCCCACGAAGTGAAGTAACTCTGGAAGAAAAGGTAAGGCAAGTCCTTGTAGCTCTGACTGATGCAGCATTTAAAAGAAAGTCCTATTATGATAAACAGCTAAAAAGAACACAGACCTTCAAAGTTGGTGACTTCGTAATGCTACGAAACCAAGCAAAACCATCAGCCATTCTTAAACGGAACAAAAAGTGGCAATTTCTGTACACTGGACCCTTTAGAGTAGTTAAAATACCGCACAAGGGAAGTTCTCTATTATCTGCAGTCCATTCAGGGAAAATACGAGGTTTATACCCACACAAACATTTAAAGAAATTTTATGCATAAATCCAAGCTGATCTGCTAGTATCTAGTCCTACTTTCACTACAAATACTAAGACAGTGAGCAAAAATCATTTTCTACAAAGGTAAGTGCAATGCAATTGATGTTGGCTCACAGAAACTGTTGTCACACGTGAAATTTAAGATTTTTTTATATTTTTTTATTTATTTTTTTACCTTTATAAGAGAATTTCACCTAAACACTTATGATGACACACACATTCACAAAAGGAGCATTAATTAGTATAGTATTTTGTATTATAGGGTATAAGAATATTTACAATTTTTTTATATGTCAAGGAGATGAATGAAGGAAATGATATTATTGCGGGGTGGAGCGCACTAGCACACCTTCGTCTACGATGAGAGTTCAGTAATATATATATATATATATATATATATATATATATATATATATATATATATATATATTATTATAAGAGAAGGAGGTGATGAGGAACTAGTTATATTTTAGTTGTCTGTGGCTCTTAGTACACACACACACACACACACACACATACACACGTACACACACACGAATGCTGACTTTACGACGCGTGAGCAGTAACAAAAATAAAAACATTACAGTTAACTCTGATCAGCTGACCGACATTACAAATCTAACGATTCCTTAAATTGTTAAGAAGAATGTAATTTATACAAAACAACGAAGCTTGTTGAATTATTCTATCTATACTGTAGGGTACTGACAACCGCTTAATGGTTAACGTAATATTTTACATTATTGCCAGTAAACACGCCCACCAGTTGGTGTGGAATATCTTTCTGCCCATGTGCCACTTTCAGATTTAGTCACCAAAACATTACACTGAACGTAAACAAATCTCGTAGCGCTGCAGCTCGTACAACATAATTATGCACCAATCTAAAAACATCAACGTCTAGTTTAAATAGTCTGTAGCATAAGCTGTAGAATAAGAATTCATTTTCAGCTGTGAATGAGCAGAGAATTGTGTCGCCGTCGCCTCCAAAGTAGGAGGCGAGGTACTGGCAGAAGTAAAGTTGTGGGGCGGCATCGTGAGTCGTGTCGGGATAGCACAGTCGGTAGTGCGCTTGCCCGCGAAAGGCAAAGGTCCCAGGTTCGAGTCCCGGTTCCGGCACACAATTTTAATCTGCCAGGAAGTTTCAACTAACAGGCTGTTTTGCACCAGGTTGACTAACGGGTCTTACTTTGCCTGTGTCTGCCAAAACTGTATTTATTGTCATTTTCTTTGTCTCGGACTGGTATGCATGATTTTATCACCTAAGTCGTTTAGTCCAATTTTATGAACGGTATAACATGACATGTTAATTTTGACGATGTGTACTAAAAGCTGTAAACCGAAATTTAGTATTGTGTCAAAAAACTGCCCAAGACGTTTCTAAAAGTCATTGAATGTTTACTTACTCATGTCAAATTCAGTAACTTATTTAAAAGATATAATATTGATGAGAATAAATAACTTTCCACCCAATAACTGACATGAACATAGGCCACGCCTTAAAAATAAATATGTAACACCCAATGTTGACAAATAATCGTTTAAAGCAAAAGAATAATGTGATCTGAATGTCACTCGAAAGAAACTGTTACATAAAGTTTTACAAATGAAATAGTCATCCTCAATGATCTGACTTTGTATATAGCCTTGTACATAGTTTATGTATAGTAAAATCATTACGAATTGTAAAAAGACTGAAGTTATGTGTGTGAAACTAATAAGACAGTGAACTTTAGAGAGAACAAAAACAGTGACTGATAACTATCGAAAGGACGCAAACCCGCGACTTTCCTAACAAGTAGTGATTTTGTGATTAAATAAACTCTGAAACTATGTATATTCGCAAGCCACATGTTTGAGTGAAGTGAAATATCAGTGACGAGTATAAGCGTGGACTACGATACGTAGCAGGCAAACTAACATAAATTTTGAACGGTCAGCATATAGATACGTTATAAAGTGTTTGTCGCTGTAACCTTTTCCGTGCTGGACACTTTAAAAGAGTGCGACGCATGTTACTATCGCAAACTGTTACGAACTGGTAACTTTGAACTTGTGCAGTGCAGTGCCCAACCAAGGTACGCTACGGACTTACTACAAGTCGTATAAAGCCCAAATGCACCAGTGTTGTCTCAGCGAATAGACTATAATCGTAGCTACTGAGATAGCCGGACAATACAATGAAGGTCGCGCGGCATACAGACAGACTTAATCACTATGGTATACGTGAAGTGTACGCACCGCGCTGCGTCGATTTTAGTAGTAGCCCTGTCCAAAGGATGGAGTGCAGAAATCACACACGACTGCACGAAAAAAAAATCCAAGTGTAATGAAAACTTATGCAAACTCACGTGTTGCCACCGCCACGGACACGCAAGCACTGGCGAGACTGGCGCGCGTTTACTACTTGCCCATTATTGAAAACTTACTGTTGCGTCACGCAGCCGGCGGTCGACCCGACGCGTGGAAATTTCAAACTGACAAAGTCAACGATTCCACGAACTGAAAAATTAAAATGTTTAAAAGTGATGTTAAAAAGACTGACTGACCTTGTCACATCAAATGACTGTGCTGTAGCACTTGCAAACGCACAATCCCTGAACTAATAAAGTAATGTCCTTGAATGAACCCTGTATATATGTATATGTAATATCTAAATATGTGTATAAAGTAAAAGATTAGATTTGCAAGCAATGTTTTACTAATCAAATAATAATGCTTCATCTAATGAAAGTTAAATCATTTTCAATGCACATAGTGATAGTAAGAAAACTTTCGCAAAATATGCTTTGTAAATAGTTAATTTAAATTGCCAAAATTAGTTTATGAAAAAGACGCGACACATGTTCATGTCAGATTACTCAGATATTTCATTTCACAGAAATAAGCTCACACTTACAAACCAATAGTAATGTAACATTCTTGCTAAACAAACAATTACAGAGACACTCGCGAGAACAAACGAGTAAAAAAAAAAAACTAACTATGTCTCTCTTTTAGAAAGAAGGACTGTAACATCTGATTAAGTGTCAAATTTTAATGCCTTTTATGTGAACTTTATTTCATGTAATCGAAACTGAGATGGGCAGGCCTAGCCAAAGCGAGCGGGTGCGCAATCCTGACGCCACACCGGCGTCTTCTCCCCACCACAACCACAACCACAACCACAACCACCGGTGTGCCGCCTCGCGTCGCGCCGCCGCCCACGCTTCAACAATGGAGGCGCGCTGCGGAACCGCCTCCTACCACCTCGCTGCACCGCCGCGCTACTCGCCCACTCACCGACACTTTGCGTCGATTGAATTATAATAAAAAACAATACAAAGCAAAATGAAAAAGAAATTAATTTGTGATGTAATAATGAGACTAATTCAAAATGTATATACATCAGACAGTGTTGTTAAAAAACATTAAATTTCAAAATTGTCAATATGCCGTAAACAGAAATCAAATATAAGCTCACACAATATTAAGATAAAATGTAATGACATAAATTTCTTCTTGTGTAAGGTATACCAATACGAAAATTATAGTTTTTATTTATTTATTTATTTATTTATTTTTATTTATTTTATATTATTTTATTTTATTTATTTTTTTTTAACTTTGAGTACGAAATTTTCATTTGCCCACTCAATGCCAGAGGGGGCAAATGTAGTAATACATTAATGATTTTTTTTATAACTTGTGCGATGCTTGTCGCTGACTTCTGCCCTCTCTCTGCTAGCGTATCGATAAACATATGACATTTGTCACGTTCAATTTTTTGAAACAAGCTGAAGGGATAGAGCGGATTTGTTGTAATTCATGTAAGTGTGAGCTTAGTTTGTTTATTAATTTCAATAAACCCCCACAGTTATCTTACTTACTTACAATCCCTTCCCCATTCTCACTAATTTTGAAGTTATTTATTTTCAGCAGATCCAGTGCTTCATAAAGTGATGCTCGGGTATTGTTGCGATTTGTTTCGCGATTGTACTAGAACATTCTCTGCGTAACTTTTATTTATTTCGTGTCTATGAATGGTTTATTACATTTTAATGCCTGCAGAAAAATCTTCGTAATGTTTATGAAGTCCGATAATTTTGCAATTTTTGGCGACTATCATGATTAATTTTCCACACGGTCATAGAACAATAGTAACCGAAACGCACAATCCCAGCATCAATTTATCGAAGTAATATTCCAGTCATCTCAGCTAGAATTACTACAGAACATGACCGAAATGTTTGTACCAGCTTTCAATAAGGTAAAATTTAGATTCCGCCGACTTCTTCTGTAATGTTGCTTTCTGGTGTTGTATTTGCTACCGAAATTACGACCGCTACCATTTAATGGCGGAATCCAATAATTTTGTTTAAATTGTCCCTTCCTTGTCAAAATTGCTTAGTAATCTCATTTAAAAACATATCATTACCTGGTAAAATTTCATTTGCGGTCCCCAACCTTAACTTTAATACGCAGCACCCATTTTCATACGAAAGCAGCATTACACTCTCTGGTTTAAACCATTAGGTTTCTCACCTACGGCTAAGGAAACGCGCTTGTGAGACATTGTATGTATTGAATGTATAGTCAGCTGCAGACAACAAATCCGATAAAAGCAATGCGTCGACAGGTAAATGCAAACCTGCACCCGCTGGCGGCGTGTGGAATCCGCTGAATTTAGCGACTTGGCAACACTGGGCCCTGGAGGACGCCGTGACGTCACACTGCGAGCGCTCACTGCCGAAATAACGGGGAAATACAAGTCGTATACAAGACTAGTCCATATCGTTATATGTCCTTACAAGCTTTGGTTTGCCCGTGAAAAAATAAAATGCTAGGTGATTCTTACAACGAAGGAGACAGCAACCAACAACTTTTATTATTTACTAAATAGCGCCGTCACCGGTTTCGAACCTTTCAGTTCATCATCAGATAAATAATAAACAATGTTACTTTTGCCACATGTAGTAATGTAATATAAACATGAAATAAGACAATTGCCCACTCAGGTGCACAATTTATCTGGCCTTCAATTTAAAACGTAATATACATTAATGGTAACACACAAACATGTACACTTATTTATCACTCCTCACTTTACGTATACCACAGCTTGTGCTATATCGCTAAGTAAAATTGCTTTAAAAACTGTAAATACAGCTCTCTATGTAATTATAGTCTGTGTTACTGAATGTACAATACACATCTATAAATTTTATTCTGTGTAAAATATTTTACGTCTCTCCTTTGTAAAATACTTCATTGTCAAATCAATGTACATATCTATGATAGAAAAAATCTTTGCCAGTATTGTGTTCGCATTATCAACAACTTTGTATTCTGTGTGGCAAAAACGTTTTGTTTGTGTGTGTGTGTGTGTGTTTAATCGCGCTATCTTGCTCTACATAAGTTATTCAAAAAGTGCTCAATGCAGCAGCAACTGCAGTAATCGGCGATACAACTTAGGTAAATGACAAATGTTTTGGTGAGTGGTAAAGCCGTCATGTACTTAATAAAATGCAGCTTTAATCATCAGCTGTTTTATTAAAATCCTTAAAATCGCCTACTTTCGGTCCAGGACCATCATCATAGATTACACTTTGGTACCGTATTGAAGAATGCAAGGTGATTCTTCAATACCAAAGTTTATCTATGATGATGGTGCTGGACCGAAACTAGTCGATTTTAAGGATTTTAATAAAACAGCTGAGGATTAAAGCTGCATTTTATTGAGTAAGTAAATGAATAACAAGAAAAATTCTATCGTAAAAGTTTGTTCAAAACTTTTGTCAGTATCATGAGTAATACTTACGCTCGAGTAAGCAATTGTCATATTTTGTATTGTAGGGCGCCACACAACCAAAGACTTCACCACAAGCAAAATTATCTGCGTGAAAAGTGAGTCTGAAAAAGTGAGTCTGATGATGAACTGAAAGGTTCGAAACCGGTGACGGCGCTATGTAGTAAATAAAGAGCATAATCAGAAGTGGTTGGTTCCTGTCTTCTTTACTGTAATAATTACCCAGTATTCCATACACAACCAAGGGCTCAAAATGTCAGTTTTTGACAAAATAGCAGAAAAAAGAAAAGTCTACTTTTCATTACGCGGGAGTTTTTAGTTTCGTCACGATTCTCACTCGATTTTGATAAAAGTATACGTTTAAAAAATCTGTTTTTGGGACACACGGTACTAAAACATCTCAGGTTTCTAATAAATATTTCACCTTTACATAATTCATAACAGTCGGTTTCAAACGATGCTATTTCAAGTGTGTGGGGGCTTGGTTTACAAATCGTGTATTCAAAAATTTGGATAGCGGACAGCTTACTGTTCTATGCATTTGAGACCATACATATCGGCGAGTGAAATGGAGCTAAAAGTACAGAAGAGTTTTTGAAATTGTAGTCGCGCCGATATCTACTTCCTTTCACAAGTAACTGCGGGTTATCTGAGCGATCGCAAGCCTTCGATCTCGGCGGGTGTGAAGCACTGCACCACCGAAAACGTGAGTCGCTGACCACGTGTGTCGATCCCTCGTGATGTGTTGATGATCCACAACCAGAAAACAAGTAGATAATAAGTTTTCTTGGGTGGCAGCCTATTACAATTGACAATGATCTGCTATGGTTTTACATGAGGTCATACTTTATCAGATGCCCACAACTGATTTCTCATCCAAGTTACAGTGGATGTGGGTGGTTAGGGAAGGTATATCTTCCCTAGTGGGTGTGTACCATCACTGACGCGGCCAGTGGAAGCGTACCGCGAGCTGAGAAATGCACACCCACTAGTGAACGTGTTCCATCGCTGGCCCCAGTTAGCCGAGGATGCGGACTGGCGTGGGAACGCATTGTGCTCGTTTCATGGGGGAGGGGCTGCAAAAGTATTATTTCAGTTGTTTGTGCGTCTTATCAGTTCCCACTCACTTTCTACACTCTGAAAATTGTTCTCGATAGCAATCTTCAGTACACTAGTCTACATCTCAGCTTGCTGATTGCTGAAAGACAATATCTCTGTTTATACCAGAGGGATTATATTCTTGTTTGTTAGTCTCGCTAAAACCGGCTGAACCGATTTGGCTAATTTTAGTCTTGAAATATTCCTGTAAGTACAGGGAAGGTTTAAACGGGCTAAAAATATGAAAAGTGGTCCGGAAAAGAGGAAAACCGGGAAAAACTGAAACAGCTTTCTCCACTGATCTATCAATACCGTTCATCCAATTGCGATAAAATTTTGTACATTTCATGTTGAAAGCAAGAGAAAGGTTCGCATCAAATAAAAATTTGGAAAAGTCGCCCGGAAAGTAGGAAAATTTAGGAAAACCAAAAGCTATTTTTTCTATGAATAAAGATCAATTTCCATATCGCAAGGGCATCACTTGAGTACAACTTGACAGGACAAGGTCTGTATGAAATAAATCTTTTGGAAAATCTACCGGGAAATCGGGAAATTTGAGAAAATCTGGAAGTGCGTTTTTCAATGTGTATTTGATTGAATTCAGCACTATAACTGACTATTCGCACGACGGACAGGGGTAATTCTTTTTTTGTTTTGTTCATTGTGGTCTTCCAAAATTTTTCAGTCAAAAAAATAGGGACAGTTAAAAAGGAAAGTCAAAAATTCGAACCAAGTTCCTTTTCCAATATGTTTCTAAATGTACTCAACACTTTAAGTTGAGAACCGTTCATCCGATTGCGATATAATTTTGATCATTTGACGTTCAACGAAAGATGAACGTTCTTATGAACTAAAAATTTGGGAAAGTTACCCGAAAACTCTGAAAATTCGCGAGAAACCGGAAGATCTTATTTCAATGGGATATCAATATCATTCGTCTGACTGCGATAAAACTATGCACATTCGACGTTCAAAGCGAGAGGAAGGTATGAGTGAAGTAAAAAGTTTGGAATAGTTGGCCAGAAAATAGAAAAATTTGTGGAAAACTGAAAGAGCTCTTTCAACTATAATGCTTTCTTTTTTGTTTTTGGCGTAATGGATGTGGAACAAAGACGATGTAGGTGCATGGTACTCCTTGTATTGAATCAAATTACGTACATGTGGCAACTAATAAAAGCATTTTCTGAGATATGGAAAAGTTAAGACGTCAAAGAGTAAACAGATTTTCCAGAGAATACTGTTCGATATTTCGCTTTATATACTTCTACTCAAAAATATATTTAATTACATACTTTCTAAAGTATCTTATCCGGTACTTCAACGCTCAAGCTATCTCCACACTAGATTTCATCAAAATAGATTCAGTGATTTATGTAATGATATATAGCCAAATCGATTCAGCCATTTTAGAGTTTTAGCAAGACTAACGAACAGCAACTCATTTTTATGTTTGACAGTTCATATATGGGTTCAGATCGTGTAAAGCGAAATTTATTATTTCAAAGTATTTTTCTGAACGTACCCAACACAACAATCAAGTCATTATTTTACATGTTTTAAATCTAAGTTATCCTCGCCATTTTTCCATATTTTATTACCGTTTAAACCTTCCCTGAACTTCCAGGAACGTGGCATGAACATTATCCTGAACATGTGTGCGTGATTTGTCCACTCTTTCCGCCCACTATCGAGCCGATACTTAAAAGACTATCTGATGATGGCTCTATAAAGCTACTGGGTCTAAAATACACATGATTTAAACTTTTAGTCCCATGAACCACAGACATTGCCGAGGTGGGGTGGCTTGCGTGCCTCAACGATACAGATAGCCGTACCGTAGGTGCAACCACAGTGGAGGGGTATCTGTGGAGAGGCCAGACAAACGTGTGGTTCCTGAAGAGGGGCAGCAGCCTTTTCAGTAGTTACAGGGGCAACAGTCTGGATGATTGACTGAGCTGGCTTTGTAACATCAGCTAATGTGGCTTTGCCACACAGTTACTGCGAACGGCTGAAAGCAAGGGGAAACTACAGCCGTTACCTTTCCCGAGGACATGCAGCTCTACTGTATGAACATATGATGATGGCATCCTCTCGGGTAAAATATTCCGGAGGTAAAATAGTCCCCCATTCGGATCTCCGGGCGGGGACTACCCAGGAGGATGTGATCATCAGGAAAGACAATACTGGCATTCTACGGGTCGGAGCGTGGAATGTTAGATCCCTTAATAGAGTAGGAAAATTAGAAAATTTTAAAAAAAGGGAAATGCATAGGTTGAAGTTAGATATAGTGGGGATTAGTGAAGTTCGGTGGCAGGATGAACAGGATTTCTGGTCAGTTGAGTACAAGATTATAAATACAAAATCTATTGGGGGTATCACAGGAGTAGGATTGATAGTGAATAAGAAAATAGGAATGCGGGTAAACTACTATGACCAGCACAGTGATCGCATTATCATTGTCAAGATAGATACGAAGCCAACACCGACAACAGTAGCACAGGTTTATATGCCAACTAGCTCTGCCGATGATGAGGAGATCGAAGAAATATATGAGGAGCTAAAGGAAATTATTCAGACAATTAAGGAAGAGGAAAACTTAATTGTTATGGGAGACTGGAATTCGGTAGTAGGACAAGGAAGGGAAGGGAGAATAGTAGGTAAATATGGTCTGGGCAAAAGGAATGAAAGAGGAAGCCGCCTGGTAGAATTTTGCACGGAACATAATTTAGTTATAACAAACACCTGGTTCAAGAATCACAAAAGGAGGTTGTATACGTGGAAGAGACCAGGAGACACCGGGAGGTACCAGATAGATTTTATAATGGTAAGACATAGATTTCGGAACCAGGTTTTACAGTGTAAGACATACCCAGGGGCAGATATAGACTCTGACCATAACTTGTTGGTTATGAACTGTAGGCTGAAACTGAAGAAATTACAAAAAGGTAGGAAAATAAGGAGATGGGACCTGGATAAATTGAAGGAACCTGAGGTTCTTAAGAATTTCAGAGGGATCTTTAGGCAACAATTGACAGAAACAAGGGAAAATAAAACAGTAGAGGAGGAATGGGTAAAATTGAGAGATGAAATAGTGAAGGCAGCAGAGGACAAAATAGGTAGGAAGGCAAGACCTGCAACAAATCCTTGGATATCACAGGAGATATTAAATTTAATCGATGAAAGGAGAAAATATAAAAATGCAGTAAATGAAACAGGCAAAATGGAGTACAGACGACTAAGAAATGAGATTGGCAGGAAGTGCAAAATGGCTAAGCAGGAGTGGCTAGAAGGCAAATGCAAGGATGTAGAAGAATGTATAAATAGGGGAAAAATAGATACAGCCTACAGGAAAATAAAAGAAACATTTGGAGATAAGAAAAACAGCTCTATGAATATCAAGGACACTGATGGAAAACCAGTTCTCAGCAAAGAAGGGAAAGCTGAAAGGTGGAGAGAGTATATAGAGGGGCTCTACAAAGGAAAGGAACTTCGAGACAATATTGTAGGAAGGGAAGAGGATGTAGATGAAGATGAAATAGGAGATACTGTACTGAGAGAAGAATTTGACAGAGCCGTGAAAGACCTAAGTCGAAACAAGGCCCCTGGAGTAGATGATATTCCCTCAGAGCTACTGAAGTCTCTGGGAGAACCAGCCATGACAAACCTGTTTCACCTGGTGTGTAAGATGTATGAGACAGGCGAAGTACCCTCAGACTTTAAGAAAAATGTTATAATCCCCATTCCAAAGAAAGCAGGTGCAAACAGGTGTGAAAACTACAGAACCATCAGTTTAATAAGTCAAGGTTGCAAAATATTAACACGAATTATATACAGAAGGATGGAAAAACGGGTAGAAGCCGACCCCGGGGAAGATCAGTTTGGGTTCAGGAGAAAAGTAGGAACTCGGGAGGCAATACTCACTTTACAGCTTATCCTAGAAGATAGATTAAGGAAAGGCAAACCTACATTTCTAGCTTTTGTAGATTTGGAGAAGGCTTTTGACAATGTTGATTGGAATAAACTCTTTCAAGTTCTGAAGCAAGCAGGAGTAAAATATAGGGAGCGTAAGGTTATTTACAACTTGTACAAAACCAGACAGCGGTTGTCAGAGTTGAAGGGCATGAAAGGGATGCAGTGGTTGGGAAGGGATTAAGACAGGGTTGTAGCCTTTCTCCGATGTTATTCAATTTGTACACTGAGCAAGCTATAAAGGAAAGCAAGGAGAAATTTGGTGAAGGAATTAAAGTTCAGGGTGAAGAATTAAAAACATTGCGTTTTGCCGACGACATAGTAATTCTGTCAGATACAGCAAAGGACCTGGAAGAGCAATTGAACGGAATTGACAGTGTGCTGAAAGGTGCATATAAGATGAACATTAACAAGAGCAAAACTAGGGTAATGGAGTGCAGTCTAAGAAAATCAGGTGATGCTGAAAGAATTAGATTGGGAAACGAAGCAATAAAGGAGGTAGATGAGTTTTGTTACTTGGGCAGTAAAATATCAAGTGATGGTCGCAGTACAGAGGATATAAAATGCAGAATGGCAATGGGTAGAAAAGCGTTTTTGAAAAAGAGAAATTTGTTAACATCGAATATTGATCTAAGCCTAAGGAAGTCCTTTCTGAGGGCATTTGTATGGAGTGTTGCCTTGTATGGGAGTGAGACATGGACGATAAACAGTGCGGACAGGAAGAGGATCGACGCTTTTGAAATATGGTGCTACAGAAGAATGCTGAAGATTAGGTGGGTGGATCGCATAACTAATGAGGAGGTGCTGAACAGAATTGGGGAGAAAAGAAATTTCTGGCATACCTTGACTAAAAGAAGGGATAGATTGGTGGGACACATTCTTAGACATCAAGGAATTGTGAATTTAGCATTAGAGGGAAGTGTGTGGGGTAAAAATCGCAGAGGAAGACCAAGAGATGGATACAGTAAGCAGATTCAGACAGATGTAGGTTGCCGTTCTTATGTGGAGATGAAGAGGCTTGCTCAGGATAGGGTATTGTGGAGAGCTGCATCAAACCAGTCTCCGGACTGAAGACCACAACAACAACAATAGTCTATATTACGAGGTAAGTGATACGAAGTTCACCGGGTCATCTAGTTGACAATAAAAATTTTTAATTAATAACTTACAAACTGTGGGTTGTAGAAGTTTTAACTGAGTAGGTAGCGAATACTGGTATCCATTCTAATTTGTTGCACCATTAATATTAGTATAAGTTTATCATTATTTGTCATAACTTTACACCAACATTTACATAGATACTCTGCAAATCACATACAAGTGCCTGACAGAAGGTTCATTAACAACTTTCATAACCTTTCTCTACTGTTCAATTCTCTAAAGTGCGCGGGAAGAAAAAACACCTAATTCGTTCCAATTTCGATCTGATTTCTCTTATTTTATTGGAATGGTCATGTTTCCCTGTATAGCTGGGTGCCAGCAAAATATTTTCACATTCAGAAGTAAAAGTCGATGATTGAAATTTCGTAAATAGATCACGCCACAACGAACAACGTCTTTCTTTTAATGATTTCCACCTCAAATCGTGCAACATTTCCGTGACGCTTCCCCCTCATAACGTGATAAAACGAGCTGCCCTTCTCTGAACCTTCTCAATGTCTTCGGTCAGTCCCACCTGGAGAGGGTTCCACAAGGGGCAAGAGTACTCCAGGAGAGGACGCACAAGTGTGATGTAGCCAGTCTCTTTGGTGGAGCTGTTGCATCTTCGAAGCGTTATGTCAATGAAACGTAACCTTTGGTTCGCCTTTCCCATAATATTTTCTGTGTGTTCTCTCTAGTCTAAGTTGCTCGTAATTGTAACTACGAGGTATTTAGTAGAATTTACGACCTTAAGGTTTGACTGATTTATCGCGTAACTGAAGTTCAGAGGATTTCTCTTACTCATCGTGTGTATTACTTCACACTTTTCATTATTTAGTGTTAATTGCCAATATTCACACCATGTAAAAAAAAATTGGTCTAAATCGCTTTGCAATTGATTTTGATCCTCTGTTGACTTCACTAAACCGATAAACGACAGCATCGTCCGCGAACAGTCTAAGGGAGCTATTCAGATTGTCCCCCAAATCTTTATATATAAAAAGGAATGTTTGTCTGTATGTCCTCTGTTTGTTCATAAAGCATTCATTCGATTGCAATGAAACTTTGGTGAACTGTTCACCGTACGCCCATGAAGGTTTCCGACCCAAAAACAAAAGCGCAAGACACATAGCTCAGGAGAGATGACGTCATAAATAATGAAAAATGAACCTTGGACCAGCAGCCAGACAGCAGCAGTCGGAGCACGCAGAAATTGGTCCCGCCCACCCACCCTTATTATAAGATTTTTGGGGGAACATTTTCAGTTACGTGTTTGTGGACTTTTTTGTTGTAGCGCGTCCTCTTTCATATTGCATTGTGTTTGGTTGTAATTTACTTGTATGCGCGGCGCCTAATCGGTCAGCATGGCCACTACCCCGAACCCAAACTTAATGGAAATTATTCAGTTACAGACGGCGCAAATAACACAACTCCTGCAGGCTGTGGCCCAGCTCACAGCGCAAGCAGCTAACCAACAACAACAGCCGCCGCAACGCTTCCTCCGTTTCGCCAGTACAACGAACGTGAGAAAGAATGGAGCGACTACTTCGCACAGTTTCAAGAACTCGTCGCGGCTCATCAAATTACAGGTCAGAAAGTGAAGCATCTGCTATTATCTTTGGTTGGCACCAACACCGTGCTACTGAAAAAACTTTTCCCCGGCGTATCTCCTCGTGATGTAGACTTTGAACAAATAGTAGAGGCACTAAATGCTCATTATGAGAGAAAAGTTCTCGTAGCTGCGGCACGGTACCGATTTTTCAGACTTAAAAAATTACCGCAGCAGTCACACCAAGAGTGGATTACGGAATTGAAGGGCTTAACCCGCAAATGTAAATTTACTTGCTCTTGTGGACATTCTTATAGTGACGTGATGTTAAGAGATGCAATTACGCAGAACATTCAGGACCCCAGAATTAGAGCAGCAATTCTAAAACAATCTGACCCTTCATTAGACAGTGTACTGCAGCTTATAGAAGCGCATGATACTTTTGACTTAGCAGATGTAGAAATGCAAAGCCACAGTGTTAATTCAGTGCGCGGCAACGGTCGCTTTCCTAGCCGTAGTTCTCAGAGTAGCACTAGTGATTCTTACAATAGTACAGGCCGTGCTGAACAGACAGTGAACAGTAGCCAGTGTAAAAGTGGGACACAAAGGTCGCCCCGTCGTGTTAGAAACAGTGATTTGAATAACGGGCGCCAACGCTCATTTCAGAAAAATGTACGTAAATCTTGCCCCCAGTGTGTGTCTCGCCACAAGCGTGCTCATTGCCCTAGTCGCAACGCAACCTGTTATCAATGTGGCAAATCGGGACATGTACAGTCTGTGTGTATGCAAATTAAAAACTCAAAGAACGGTACCGTTAGAAACAGTGCTTCGCAGAGTGCGAGAACAGTTCATTCTGTAAATGTTGTACGGGCTGTGGAGTTGAGCAGTGCTTTCCTTGGATCTCAATTGCAAGAAAATAGTTCTGCGCCTATGGCAAAACTATATAGTGCACCACGTAGCAAGCGCCGACGATTGCGTAAAACAGTGCAACGGAAAAGAGTTCGGGACAAGCCACATGACTATGTACAGAGCAATCCTGTAGTGAAAATAGTGCCTTCTGCAACTGCTCCTTGTAATAGTGCCCAGTACTGTGTAGCTAGTGACAGTAGAATTGGTATAGCTACTCAAAAGTGTAGTGCAGTAGTTAGTAAATCTGGAGTAGCTTCGCATGCTTGCGCGGACGCCGATCCGGCGGTAGTGCCATCTAGTGACAGTGTTGTTAATCCGCTGCGTGCCGAGTCTGCGCCGCTTACTTCACTACGCGGCCCGCGCATACGCAGTAAACAAACCGTAGCAGAAGTTGCCCACATTCGCGCACCTGTCGAGCGCCGCAAGCAAAAACTGTTTCTGACTGTCTTCATAGAAAATAAGACGGTGCAATTTCAGCTTGATACTGGTTCCGCTGTCACATTAATAAATAAAGATACTTATGAACTTCTGGGGCCGGCCGCGGTGGCCGAGGTGACTGAGGCGCTCCAGTCACGGTCAGCACGGCCACTACGGTCGGGGGTTCGAATCCCCCCTCGGGCATGGATATTTGTGCCGTCCTAGTTCGTAAGTAGTTCATAAGTAGTTTGTAAGTTTAGGGACTGATGACCCCGTAGTTAAGTCCCATAAGCTTAACAAACAGTTGAACAGTAGTTGAACTTCTGGGTTCGCCAAGATTGTCGCCGTCACAGCAAGTGTTAACAGCTTATACAGGTCAAAATATTCCCGTGCTAGGAACATGTAGCCTGCCCGCCTCTTTTCAAGGTGTAACAAAAACAGTTGCTTTGTAGTTCTTCAGGCCAAATCGACACAGAACATTTTTGGACTAGATGCTTTTGACTTGTTTGGTTTATCAATTCAAAGAGATGTGCTTCAAATTTCGTCAATAGTGCCTCAGGATAAAATCAATGCATTGTGTGACAAATATAGTGACTTGTTTTCGCCGGAACAAGGTTGTGCAAAAGACTTCGTGGCACATGTAACTTTAAAAGAATCTGCAGTTCCAAAATTTCGTAAAGCTAGACCAGTGCCTATCGCCTTGCGTGATACAGTTGCCGAAGAACTTAAACGGTGGCAAGATAGTGGGGTGATTTCTCCTGTTTCTGCGAGTCAGTGGACCTCGCCTATAGTAATTATACCCAAGCCGTCAGGAAAACTTCGTCTCTGTGCGGACTTCAAATCAACAGTGAACAGTCAAACAATTGTAGATACTTATCCCCTGCCCAGACCTGACGAACTAATGGACAAATTAGGACAGTCTCGTTTCTTATCTAAGATTGATTTAGCAGAGGCATACTTACAGATTCCACTTGATGACGAGTCAAAAAAGTTATTCGTCATTAATACTCACATGGGCCTTTTTCAATTTCAACGCCTACCCTTTGGCAGTTCTTCCGCCCCCGCTATTTTTCAGCGTTTTTTGGAACAGCTGACAGTTTCTGTACCGTGTTGTTCGAACTATTTAGATGATATTGTGGTATCCGGACGTACAGTTGAACATTTAGTAAACCTGGAGTGCCTTTTCAAAGTTTTGACTGCAGCAGGTCTACGTTGCAATAAAGCAAAGTGTTCGTTTTTTCAAACTGAAATAGAGTACCTAGGCCATGTGATTAATGCCCAAGGAATACATCCCTTACAGTCACATCTTCGAGCAATCAAAGACTTGCCTCCTCCTAAGAATGTGCACGAATTGCAAGCAGTAATGGGAAAGCTTAACTATTATTTCAGATTTATTCCCAATGCCTCTCAGATTGCAGCTCCACTCCATCACTTACGTAGGAAGTAGTGATGGGAACAATGGAATGAAAACAATCGATTCATTCGGTTGTTGGTAAAAAATCGATCATTCGGTTGTAGTTTCTCGTATCGGTTGAATTATTCATTCATTCTTCTGAGTGAAACCAGTCGGTGGGACCAACCGAATGAAACAACCGATTCAGTCGGTTGGACTATTCATTCGTTCTTTTGAGTAACACCAGTCGGTAGGATCAACCGAATGAAAAAATCGACGCAGTCGGTTGGACTACTCATTCCTTCTTTTGAGTGAAACCAGTCGGTCGGAGCAACCGAATAAAATCGACACAGTCGGTTGGACCATTCATTCCTTTTCTTTTGAGTTAAATCAGTCGATGGGACGAACCGAATGAAAAAACTGACACCGTACGTTGGCCTCTTCATTAGTTCTTTTGAGTGAAACCAGTCAGTGGGAGCAACCGAATGAAACAGTCAGTCGGTCATAGTTTTACTATGTTGGATTAATATTCGTTTATTTTTTTCGAATGAAAGTAGTGTGGGAACAACTGAATGAAAATGTGCGACACTTTTGCAGTTTTGAACATTCTTTCTTTTCAAGAAATTATGTACTGAATGAAGTAACTTTTCGTTTTATAATATACAGTAACAGTGATTCATATTTTGTTGTAGATTAAATTGTTTGAGGTGCCATCAACGAGTAACTAATTAGATGTCATATCGCTGGAGCAGGTCTGCGTTCACTTTCATTTCCCACCCCAGACTTCAAAAACGCTGATCATCTGGGCCCGATCAGATTACTTTCGCAGACACCGAACACGGGGTACCGCGAGGAGCGGGGACACGAGAGGGGGTGCTGCCTCGCTTGCGTTTTCACTGCTGACAGCGCCAGCAGGCGCGCGCCAAACTCCACACAACAGTGTACGGCGGGCGGGGCGTGCCATCGCCGATTGTTGTCGCTTTCTTACTATCTCAATAAAGAAGCGTGGAAACTATAGGGTGTTCCAAAATGATCGCTACAAGTTTAATCTGGCATACCGTATCTCCGACGTGGGAACAGGTAGAAAAGTGCGGTTTGCGGCTTCTTGTTAATACATATCTATCGTTCTAGCAGGACTGAGTTAAGTAAGTTAACTTTGAGCACACTTGCTAGATCAAAATTCTAAGATCACTAAAACATTAGGTATTGTAAAACAAGCCTTCATTAAAGTATTTTGTATAAAAATATTTCCTATAAAAATATTTTTGTTAATTCCATCTAATTTGAAGGAGTACGAGAAGACATACATTTATCAGTGCTGTAAATTTTCTCCAGCGTGTCTGTATTTGTCAACAGTATATGAAAACATTCATCTCAAGTTTCATAATTATTCACTCTTATCACGCCGCGGTGGAGTAGCCGAGCGGTCTAAAGCAGTACGCTGCGGAGGGCGCGGTTTCTCGCCGACGGAGGTTCGAGTCCTCCCTGGAGCATTAGGTTAGTTTACCTTAGTTTAAGTAGTTTGTAAGCTACGGACTGATGACCACGCAGTTTGCTCCGATAGATTTACAAACATTTGAACATTTGAACAATTGTCACAGATATGTCTGTGGTTATCGGTGAAACGGTGTGGAGGTTTATTCCATCCCTCCGCCCTGTACCATACAAAATCTTACATGAACAGTGAACAGGCACTTGTTTTGAAAGTCAAGTGTTCAACATTTCATCAAGATCGGAATAAAACTCTATATTGGCGCCAAAGTCTGGAATACCTTCTGTCATGCACCGAACTAAAGTAGATGTAGACGGTGACCATTATCTTTCTTTGAAGGTGAAGAGTGAAATATATCATTAAAATTCGAATACAAAAGGAATTTGTCGAAGTTAGTAGGTAAAGTACCCTCCGCCATGCACCTAGGAAATTTATTGTACATAATTACCTTCGTCTTGTTTTAAAGGTCAAGTGTGCAAAATTTCATCAAGATCGCAGCCAAATAGTGGTTTTTGTCGAAGTCAGTATGTAAAGTACCCTCCGCCATGCACCGAATGAAATTTGATGTAGACAGTGACGTTTCTCTTGCTTTGAAGGTCAAGTGTGCAAAATTTCATGAAGATTGGAACAAAACTGTAGATTTGCATTCGATAAAAACACACTCACGGACACACTGCTATATTTATAAGATTTGTCTCAAATAAAGTTTCATGCTGAATCACGGTTCATTTATACCCTAAAAGACTGAAGGAGTAAGCACATAATGTCACACAAAGTCGGTGAATTAATAAAAACATCCATATAACTGCAGAAACCAATAGTGACTTTTTCCAGCCGGTTGTATCGCATCAAGTGAAACCACTCAATGCCGAGAACATTCATATAAAGGGCAGAGACTTGTTTCATTCGGTGGTCGCGCATCGACTGAAACCACTCAAACCCACTGAATGAGTGAAAACATTCATACGGCCACAGAGACTATTTTCATTCGGTTGTTTCATTCGACTGAAAAAACCGACTGAACGAAAAAACAACCGATTGACGAATCGGTTGTTAAAAACAGTCGGTTGTCCCATCACTAGTAGGAAGACTGTTCCTTTTGTATGGTCTAAAGATTGTCACGTTGCCTTTGACAAATTAAAGTCTGCACTACTCAGTGACGCATGTTTGATTCCCTTTGACCCACAGAAGCCTGTAGTGTTAGCAGTTGACGCCTCGTCGTACGGTCTGGGTGCCGTTTTGTCGCATCCTATTGGATGTCATGATCGTCCTATTGCCTTTGCGTCCAAGCTTCTGACGCCAACGCAACAGAATTACAGTCAGATAGAAAAGGAGGCCTTAGCAATCATTTACGGCGTCACAAAGTTTCATCATTATCTCTATGGCAGAAAAGTCTATTTGTTGACAGACCACAAGCCTCTCTCGTCGTTGTTCTCACCCACAAAGCCAATTCCGCCAGGAACGGCACAAAAGCTTCAGAGATGGTCCTTAATACTGTCTAATTATCAGTATGAGATTTTGTACCGACCTACCACTAAACACGCCAAAGCGAACACACTTTCCCGACTTACGGTTGGCCATGATGTGTCATTTGATTCTTCAGAAATGGCATGTTGTCAGGTAGACTCCAAACATGCTTCTGCTGTCGCAGATTTCCCTTTGAACTCTCGTCGGGTTGCACAGGAAACGGCTGCGGATGCAGACTTAAGTGTGGTAGCACGTTTTGTTCGCTTTGGTTGGCCTGCCAGAGCCAAAGACATTGATCGGCCTCTGGTTCGACGTTATTTTGCACAACGTCATGCATTATCTTTAAGTCAGGGTGTACTGTTGTTGCATACCGACAACGACCAAGCAAGAGTGATTGTTCCTCGTTCCCTGCAACGTGAAGTGTTACGCCTCCTGCATCAAGGACATTGGGGTATTGTTAGGACAAAGCAATTGGCCAGACGTCATTGTACCTGGGTTGGTATGGACGCCCAGATAGAGAACATGACGTCACAGTGTACGGTTTGTGCGGAGCATCAGGCGGCTCCTCCGCAACGTTTCTCAGACTGGCCACGCCCCAAGGGACCATGGCAACGTTTACATATTGACTTTGCCGGACCTTTCTGGAATACGCGCTGGTTAATTGTTGTAGACGCTTTCAGCAAGTTTCCTTTTGTGATTGCCATGAACTCAACGACGGCGTCTAGTACAATCAGTGCCTTAACATCAGTGTTTTGCATCGAAGGTGTGCCTGAAACTATCGTCAGTGACAATGGACCTCAGTTTGTTAGTGCGGAATTTCAACAGTTTTGTCGTGTGAATGGCATTCAGCATATCACCACAGCACCTTTTCACCCTCAGTCCAATGGTGAAGCAGAACGTTTCGTTCGAACATTCAAGTCTCACATGGAAAAGATGAAAGGTCAGCACTCCAGGCAGCAAGCTCTTCAAATTTTCCTGTCTACGTATCGGTGCATGCCACGTGACGGCCCGTCTCCTGCCGAGCTGCTACACGGCCGCCGTCACCGCACTCTCCTTCACCTGCTGCAGCCTCCCACGCACCGAGTCGGTTCGTATGGCGCTACGCGTTTTCAGGTTCCTACGCCGGTGCTGTACAGGGTGTTTGCTGGCAACAAGAAGACACGGTTGCCGGGTATCATTCAGCGCGTGCTCGGTCGCAATATGTATGTTGTACGTTCTTCCACAGGGTCGGAGCTGCGTCGCCACGCAAACCAATTGCGCCTGCATAGGCCGCGCGATCCTGTCTCAGGTTTCTTGTTTCCAGACCCAGTTCACCGCCAGGGAGCACAACCACATCGTTCGTCCCCGGACTACGAGATCCCTATGGACGTCGACACACCTCCGACGCAGTCGTCGCCGCCGCTGTCGCCGCCGCAGATGACAGCGTCACCGAGAGGGACTCCGGGACCGTGCGGGCCCCCCCAGCTTGGGCCACGCACATCAGAAGAAGATGACCTGCTCCCTCTGGGCGGGGGCGGGCGCCCTTCCGCTGGTTTTCGCGGGTTTTCCGGCGGATCGCAAGGTGTATACCGGGGCGCGGACGGCGTCTCGATCCCAGCCTCAGCTACGACGCCCGTCCCACCAGTAACGCCCCCGCCCAGGCCCTCCTCCCAGTGCCGTCGCCGTGGCCCTCAGCCCTACGCCACGACGGCGCGGCGGTTTGGGGGGGGGGGGGGGAGGGGTGTGGTGTCGCACAAGTACAAAGTGCGCGCCATCTACTTTCGCCGCACGCCGCCATGCACGCACGGCGCGGCGTTCTTACGACGACAGCCACGAGCGCCCTCTGCTGCAACTCCGCTCGTGGCCACCAGTGAACGACATCGCTCACTTCGGACTGAGTTAGGAACCAGTAAAGACTTCGGAATCCGATAGGCACCAGTGAAGACTTGACTATCAGTTAGGCACTAGGCAGGACTCTAGCTCAACTATGTATCAACATTCTGCAGTACTATGTAAAAGTTAAGTATTGTATAAATTCTGTGCAATATATATCTCATTCTAATTTACTCTAGTGTATCTAGTTTCTGGCTGCTCCCCTCCGTACCTGCACCAGCGTGCTATCTTTATTTCTGTGTCGGTCTCATTCCACTCGGCCACCGACACCTACGACGGAAACGAGACACAAAAGCGGCGACGAGGCTGGGACACAAAACTGAGTACCCATTTTTTCGAAATACAGTTCTCAGGTGTTCCAATTCCTGGGGTAGACTCTCTGCGTCGGAGATAGTGCGCGCCCTATGTACTAGAGTTTTAAGTACCCCATTCCTCTGTGAAGGGTGGTGACAGCTGTCTGCGTGTAAATACAGATCAGTGTGCGTTGTCTTCCGATATACACTATGACCCAGGGTGCCATCAGCTCTTCTCTTGACCAAGACGTCAAGGAACGGCAATTTACCCTCCGTTTCAGTCTCCATAGTGAATTTGATGTTGGGGTGTATGGAGTTCAGATGTGTAAAGAAGTCAAGGAGTTTATCCATACCATGTGGCCAGATGACGAAAGTGTCGTCCACATAACGGAAAAAGCAAGTGGGTTTCCATTCAGATGATGCCAGGGCTTCCTCCTCGAAATTCTCCATGTACAAGTTTGCGACCACAGGGGAGAGTGGGCTACCCATGGCGACTCCCTCCGTTTGTTCATAGTATTCGCCATTGAAAAGAAAATACGTGGAGGTCAAGGCATGCCTAAAAAGTTCGGTGGTCTTCTCGTCAAATTTCTGACCAATCAAATCTAGTGACTCTCGAAGGGGCACCCTCGTAAACAACGAAACGACGTCAAAACTCACCATGATATCTGACTCATCCAGCCTGAAGTGGAAGATGCAGAGCCTCCTAAATGACGATTCCTACCGGAAGATCAGCGTTGACCCCACAAAGAAGGTGGAAAACAAGACGAGGGCGCTTCTCAAGGATGCGGATTTACCGGAGGGTGTCGCCAAGAAACTGCTACCTCAAGGTCCGGTACCGCCAAGACTCCCTAAGGTTCACAAAGATGGGCTGCCGTTACGTCCCATTGTCAGTAACATCAGAGCACCTACATATTTGTTGGCCAAATACTTGACGGGAATATTAAGTCCTTATGTGGGTAAATGCCCTCATCACATCCGTAATTCCGTGGATTTTGTGAAACGCCTTAACAACTTCAGGCTGGATGAGTCAGATATCATGGTGAGTTTTGACGTCGTTTCGTTGTTTACGAGGGTGCCCCTTCGAGAGTCACTAGATTTGATTGGTCAGAAATTTGACGAGAAGACCACCGAACTTTTTAGGCATGCCTTGACCTCCACGTATTTTCTTTTCAATGGCGAATACTATGAACAAACGGAGGGAGTCGCCATGGGTAGCCCACTCTCCCCTGTGGTCGCAAACCTGTACATGGAGAATTTCGAGAAGGAAGCCCTGGCATCATCTGAATGGAAACCCACTTGCTTTTTCCGTTATGTGGACGACACTTTCGTCATCTGGCCACATGGTATGGATAAACTCCTTGACTTCCTTACACATCTGAACTCCATACACCCCAGCATCAAATTCATTATGGAGACTCAAACGGAGGGTAAATTGCCGTTCCTTGACGTCTTGGTCAAGAGAAGAGCTGATGGCACCCTGGGTCATAGTGTATATCGGAAGACAACGCACACTGATCTGTATTTACACGCAGACAGCTGTCACCACCCTTCACAGAGGAATGGGGTACTTAAAACTCTAGTACATAGGGCGCGCACTATCTCCGACGCAGAGAGTCTAACCCAGGAATTGGAACACCTGAGAACTGTATTTCGAAAAAATGGGTACTCAGAGTGGCAAATTCAGCGGGCTCTCCGCCCAACCACTACAACACAACCTGTGGAAACGGAAGAAAACGCAAGGGAGGATGTAGGCACTGCGTTCGTTCCATATACCGGCGCACTCTCAGGGAAGATCGCCCGCATTTTGAGAAAACACCAGGTTGGAACTGTTTTTTGTCCGCCGAATAAAATTCGTGCACTGGTGGGGAGCGCTAAAGATGATCTCGGTTTGAGGAAGGCGGGCGTGTACCAGATTCCGAGTCAGTGTGGAAAGTCATATATTGGACAGACGATGCGTACCGTCGAGGATCGATGCGTTGAACACCAGAGGCACACACGATTGGTGTATCCGAGCAAGTCGGCGGTCGCTGAACATTGTTTGTCAGAGAATCACACCATGGAGTATGAACACACTAGGATTCTGGTACAGACGTCGAGATACTGGGACTGCGTCGTTAGAGAGGCCATTGAAATTCGCACAAGTGACGACCTCATAAACCGCGACTCTGGCTATAATCTTATCAAAGACGCCGGCGCAATCGGTTCCACTGCGCGGCCGCGGCGCGGGGCGCGGACCGCGGAGGGGTCGCTCCGCGGGCCGAGGGTATTTAAATGGCCCGCTACCGGGCTAGAACCCAGTTCCCTTCGAGCAGCCGTAGCGTGCGGATCTCCGTGCCGGCGCGTTTCCAGGAGCTCAGTCCGTCAGTTCACTTGATGATGGCGACATGTATGATCGCCGAAATATTGTGCCCGTTGGACACTATAGACCGGCAGTACACCCGTGGATATTTTGATCATCAAATACGCCGGGAGAAACTGAAGAATCACAAATTTTGATATGTTTTAGATACCGTTATCTGTCCAAAATCCGAGGTTTATAGATATAATACTTTGCCCAATTCAAAATTTCGTGAAAAACCATTTTTACGTAAACTATAGATCATATCTGCATGAAATTTTAGATGTACCAGTTAGTCAGAGTACCGGAACATTTTGCACAGTTGGAGTGCTTTATTGAAACACTTTAGTTTCTACAATACGTGGTTTGTGGGAACAGATGGAGCCCAGGGCACAACAGGTGCGCCTGGGAGAACAGGGGGGGCAGCGACCGCCGTGTGTGATGGCAGCGAAGTTGTGCCTCGTGAAGGCCAAACTGGAAGCAGTAAAGCGTATATTACACGGAGGAAATTTGGTCGCTAGTCGCTGGCGTATTTGGACGCAGCTGCTAAATTCGCTCCGTGTAAACAGGGACAGCGAACAAAGTCGCTGCTCCGAAACGCGAGCGTCTAAAGTTGAAGGGTGGGCTACTTTAGACGCTGGTCGCTGGCGTTTTTGGTAGCTGGCGTTTTTGGTCGCCCCGTGTCATATACGGGAGCGTCTAAAGCAGCCACCAGTCGAGTCAAAATGTCGAAGGAAATTATAAATGCTGGCGTTGCGTTTCTCGCAACTGTTTTAAAAGAACAAATAATGAACCAAAAGCAAAACGGAAAAGTAGAAAAGAATAAAAGAAAATGGATTAGAAGGTGGATTTCGAGGAGGGGTGCTTCTGCAAAGCTTTTGGGACAATTATCGTGTGAAGGTCCTTCTGCCTACAGAAATATAATGAGGATCACATAAGAAAATTTTGATAGATTACGGTACATGGTAGAGGATAAAATAAGGAAACAGAATACCATTATGAGGAGGATGGCGATCTCACCAAGAATAAAATTTAAATAATCGTTATTTTTAATGTCCCATAATACTGGAAAACTTCGATAAATTTTCAGAAATTTGATTACAATTCATATTTTGTTTGGTGGGACACAAAACTTTTAATATCTTTATTTACGTCAATCAAAAATTTCTCGTCGTTTTGACGACCGTTTCGGTCAGGATGACTATTTTCAAGTCTACAGCAAATCAGAAACAGGATACATCTAGTATTAGACTACTTTAGAAAACACAAGGCATTAACTTACAGTCATCAATACATAAGTTAATGCCTTATGTTTTCTAAGGTAGGCTTACAGTCATCAATACATCCACCCCCATGAACCACAGACATTGCCGAGGTGGGGGGCTTGCGTGCCTCAACGATGCAGATAGCCGTACCGTAGGTGCAACCACAGCGGAGGGGTATCTGTGGAGAGGCCAGACAAACGTGTGGTTCCTGAAGAGGGGCAGCAGCCTTTTCAGTAGTTACAGGGGCAACAGTCTGGATGATTGACTGAGCTGGCCTTGTAACATCAGCTAATGTGGCTTTGCCACACAGCTACTGCGAACGGCTGAAAGCAAGGGGAAATTACAGCCGTTACTTTTCTAGAGGACATGCAGCTCTACTGTATGGAAATATGATGTTGATGTTGGCATCATATTTCGAAGATAAAATAGTCCCCCATTCGGATCTCCGTGCGGGGACTACTCAGGAGGATGTTGTCATCAGGAAAGACAATACTGGCATTCTACGGATCGGAGTGCGGAATGTTAGATCCCTTAATCGGGTAGGAAAATTAGAAAATTTAAAAAGGGAAATGGATAGGTTGAAGTTAGATATAGTGGGGATTAGTGAAGTTCGGTGGCAGGATCAACAGGATTTCTGGTCAGGTGAGTACAAGATTATAAATACAAAATCGGTTGGGGGTATCACAGGAGTAGGACTGATAATGAATACGAAAATAGGAATGCGGGTAAACTACTATGAGCAACACAGTGATCGCACTATCATTGTCAAGATAGATACGAAGCCAACACCGACAACAGTAGTACAGGTTTATATGCCAACTAGCTCTGCCGATGATGAGGAGATCGAAGAAATATATGAGGAGCTAAAGGAAATTATTCAGACAGTTAAGGGAGAGGAAAACTTAATTGTGATGGGAGACTGGAATTCGGTAGTAGGAAAAGGAAGAAAAGGAAAAATAGTAGGTGAATATGGACTGGGCAGGAGGAATGAAAGAGGAAGTCGCCTGGTAGAAGTTTGCACGGAACATGATTTAATCGTAACAAACACGTGGTTTAAGAATCACAAAAGAAGGTTGTATACATGGAAGAGACCAGGAGACACTAGAAGGTATCAGACAGATTTTATAATGGTAAGACATAGGTACCGGAACCAGGTTATAAACTGCAGGACATACCCAGGGGAAGATATAGACTCTGACCATAACTTGTTAATCATGAACTGTAGGCTGAAGCTGAAAAAACTGCAGAAAGGTAGGAAAATAAGGAGATGGGACTTAGATAAATTAAAGGAAAGTGAAGTTCTGGAGAAATTCAGAGGGAGATTTAGGCAAGAATTGACAGGGGGAAATAAAACAGTAGAAGAGGAATGGGTAGCATTGAGAGATGAAATAGTAAAGGCAGTGGAGGACAAAATAGGTAGAAAGGCAAGACCTACAAAAAATCCATGGATATCACAGGAAATACTACAGTTAATTGATGAAAGGAGAAAATATAAAAATGCAGTAAATGAAACAGGCAAAATGGAGTACAGACGATTAAAAAATGAGATTGATAGGAAGTGCAAAATGGCTAAGCAGGATTGGCTAGAAGCCAAATGCAAATCTGTAGAAGAATGTATAGCAAGGGGAAAAGGAAAATAAAAGAGACATTTGGGGTCAAGAAAAGCAACTCTACGAATATGGGTCAAGAAAAGCAACTCTACGAATATCAAGAACTCAGATGGGAAACCAGTTCTCAGCAAAGAAGGGAAAGCTGAAAGGTGGAAAGAGTACTTAGAGCAGCTCTACAAAGGAAATGAACTTAGAGATGATGTTGTAGGAAGGGAAGAGGAAGTAGATGAAGATGAAATAGGAGATACTATACTGAGGGATGAATTTGACAGAGCCTTGAAAGACCTAGGTCGGAACAAGGCCCCAGGAATAGATGACATACCCTCAGAGCTACTAAAGTCTCCGGGAGAGCCAGCCATGACAAGACTATTTGAACTGATGTGTAGGATGTATGAGACAGGCGAAATGCCCTCAGACTTTAAGAAAAATGTAATAATCCCCATTCCAAAGAAATTAGGCGCAGACGGGTGTGAAAATTACAGAACCATCAGTTTGATAAGTCATGGTTGCAAAATTTTAACACGAATTATCTACAGGAGAATGGAAAAGCTGGTAGAAGCTGACCTCGGGGAAGATCAGTTTGGATTCAGGAGGAACGTAGGAACCCGGGAGGCAATACTCACTTTACGTCTTATCTTAGAAGATAGATTAAGGAAAGACAAACCTACATTTTTAGCTTTTGTAGATTTGGAGAAAGCATTTGACAATGTTGACTGGAATACACTCTTTCAAATTCTGAAGTCAGCAGGGGTAAAATACAGGGAAAGGAGAGTTATTTACAACTTGTACAAAAGCCAGACCGCAGTTTTTAGACTCGAAGGGCATGAAAGGGAAGCATCAGTTGGGAAGGGAGTAAGACAGGGTTGTAGCCTTTCTCCGATGTTATTCAATTTGTACATCGAGCAGGCGGTGAAGGAAAGCAAGGAAAAATTTGGAATAGGGATTAAAGTTCAGGGGGAAGAAATAAAAACATTGCGTTTTGCTGATGACATTGTAATTCTGTCAGAGACAGCAAAGGACCTGGAAGAGCAGTTGAACGGAATGGACAGTTTGTTGAAGAGAGCGTATAAAATGAACATTAACAAGAGCAAGACAAAAATACCTGAATGCGGTCTTAGAAAATTAGGCGATGCTGAAGGAATTATATTAGGTAACGAAACAATGAAGGTGGTAGATGAGTTTTGTTACTTGGGCAGTAAAATAACATGCGATGGTCGCAGTAAAGAGGATATAAAATGCAGAATGGCAATGGGCAGAAAAGCATTTTTGAAAAAGAGAAATTTGCTAACATCGAATATTAATTTAAGTGTAAGGAAGTCTTTTCTGAAGGCATTTGTGTGGAGTGTTGCCTTGTACGGGAGTGAAACATGGACGATAAGCAGTGCGGACAGGAAGAGAATAGAGGATTTTGAAGTGTGGTGCTACAGAAGAATGCTGAAGATTAGGTGGGTAGATCGCATAACTAATGAAGAGGTACTGAACAGAATTGGTGAGAAAAGAAATTTTTGGCATACCCTGACTAAAAGAAGGGATTGCTTGGTAGGACACATTCTTAGACATCGGGGAATCGTAAATTTAGCATTGGAGGGAAGTGTGTGGGGTAAAAATCACAGAGGGAGACCAAGAGATGCGTATGGTAGGCAGATTCAAGTGGATGTGGGTTGCCGTTCTTATGAGGAGATGAAAAGGCTTGCTCAGGATAGAGTAGAGTGGAAAGCTGCATCAAACCAGTCTCCGGACTGAAGACCATAACAACAACAACATCAATACATGTAATATAGCCATATGGCTTCATCACAGCATAAGTGTATCATCATTAAGGAATGTAACAACAGGTATGATGTATAATATTTTTAACACATTATTTATATTGATGACTGTAAAGCCTTATTTATGTTTCATAAGGTACCGTAGGCTATTACTAAATTTGTCCTGTTTTCGATTCCCTGTAGACTTGAAAATGGTCATCACTGACCCAAACTGACGAGAAATTTTCTGATCGACGTAAATAAAGATATTAAAAGTAATTACAAAATGGATCACCGATATATATTCGCGACCATGTCGCACCTTGGGAAACAGAACTGTTTGGTATCACCTAACTTCCAAAACAATATATCATATGCTACGTCGTGTTTCAATTGTTTTCACGAAGACGCTAGCGTCTGAAGTCGCTGCGTGTCATTGCGTCAGCGTATTCATTCGCTATTCGCCCATACGCCGAGCGACAACAGACGCCAGCGACTAGCGACCAAATAAGTTCCGTCTAATATACCCTTAATCCACATTCACTGGAGGGGCCAGTGAAGGTTCACCATCACTAGTCAAGGTGTACCTAAACTGGAACTTCTACATTACACAATTAATGGAATATATATTTCATGTTTGGAACTAGAAGAGAAAAATTAGTAAATATTAATTCTGACTTTGGTGGTGATTGACAGAAGTAAAATTTTTTGAAAGGAGGAAATCCAAAATTGTACTGAATTTAAAGGAACATTTCTGCCTAAGTCATATGTAGTCTTTTCTTTATTATTTATTATTTTCGCTTTTGTAGCTCTCGGAAAATGTAATAATAATAATGTCGTGTGGCTCATTGGCCTGGTGCAGTCTTTCAATTGGACGCCACTTCGACGACTTGCGTGTGCCTAGCCTACCCCAGTTATCCGACCGGGGAAAGGGGACCTACAGCTTAACGTGGAATCCGAACCACGTGTCGTTTCTGGTGACTCTTCACATCGTTGAGAGGTGAAGGATTGGTTAAACCGCAGACTGAAAATATCCGAGGTCCGACCAGGTTTTGAACCTGCGACCCTTCGGTTTCCAGTCGAGCGGGCCCGACGTACCACACGGTAAAAATAATTGTATACCGCTTGCCCTACATAACAGCAAAATCACTCACACCTGAGATTAAAGTAAGAACAAACGAAGTAAAAATGAATACATGAAAGTAACATTAAAAACGTGTTGTTGACTCCTTATAAGGGATGTTGCAAGTGGTGGCAACATCGAGCACAGAACAGCACAGAGGCCTTACAATGAAGCCGGCAGAAGGATCGACGCCCAACCAACATGGCGGGAACCGTCCTGTACTGTACTATACTATACTATACTGTACTGTACTATACTGTACTGTACTGTACTATACTATACTGTACTAGTGGCGAGCTGCGAGCACACGCCGCTTCACTGACATCGCTGTCTGTTCATTTCTTGTTCGTATATTCGTTCTCTTTTCGACAATCTATTTTTGCCATAAATAATTACAATTTTCATCTAGGGATAGCAAATCATACAATTCTATAAAACAGCACATTTTCCCCCCGTCTGTGCCATTAAAGCCCGTTTTAAACGATCAACGAACTTGTAATAGACTGATAACAAGTTGCGTTAATGGCGGTCGTCAGTAGTTTGAATGGCTGCACTAGTATGAACGCGCTAGTATCGAAGCGCGATAATTATAGCAATAATGAAATAGGGCCAGTTCTAAATTCGGTACTAGTGGGTTCACTGCGCATGTGCGAGCTAGCAGCTGTCAGCTGCAGCAACGCCACCTAGACGGAAGGCCTGTGCGCTGAGCAGCGCCCCTGCCAAGAGTAGTCATAACAAGTCTTCGCCCAAGAGCGGTTTCTACTGGAAAGCCTTATTCTGACTGAACAATGTACTTCTACTGCAGTACAGAACTGTTTTTAAATAAATTCACTCTTTTTTTCCAGTTATTTTATATGCTAATACCCTGAACCTACCTGTTTTGATACAGAAAGTCCAGAACTTTCGATGAGACAGGTGGTTTAATCAGGCCTTAAAACAAATTGGCACGTAAAAAATGAAAACATTAGGGTCATTTATTTTGTTTGTGTTGCACCTTCGCAATAACGAAAATCTAAAACTTGAAAAAAAAAAAAAAAGCCAAATCTCGAAAACTGTCCGACTTACTTATTCAATTTCTTATCAGGTTTAATAATGATGCTTAACTATATTCATAAAACATGCTCCTTTTTTGAGAAGTATATATGATTGTGTGTGCAAATTTTCATGATGCTATTCCAAAGCGAAATATCACAACTATTCAGGCTAGTTAATAAAAAAATAAAGTGGGCCAAAAGTTGAAACAAAATTGTGTACTAATTAAGCAAATTTCTGCATATTATTTTAAAAATGTAGTAAACGAGGCAAGACAAAAAAAACTAAATATGTAAGTTGCATTTCATGCTGAATAAATATAATTTAGAGCTAGTGTCTTATTTTCAAAGGCAAATTTCATATTAAAAAAGTTCTAGTATTGATTTCCCTATCCACAGGTTTGCTGGGTATATATGTACTGTATCTTTCATGAACATGCACTGACTTGCCATTATGTTGTTTTAATGAAGATGTACCTAACAAAAAGGATTACATCTTCATTAAAAAAACATGATGGCAAGTCAATGCATGTTCATAAAAGATTTTAGGAAATCTAAGAAAACTCTACAGACAAACCAAATCGAACTGTCCACACGTCCAAAACTGGAATCACGAAATTAACTGTGTCAAGGTAAAAATTCATTACAACACTCACTTAGGCCTACCACTCATCCAGTTTTAAACACACAACAATCCTAATTAAACATTTAAATTTGCTGAACAAAATTCCTTCTTAAATTACTGCGAGCAGCTAAGTTGAGATAGTAATATCACCCTCACTGGTAGTGCTGTTAATCATTAATAAAACGATCTCCCTAAGAAAGTTGCATTTAGTTCTGTTATTCCTTAGAAGACTTCAGGCTAAAAGTTAACGACGCTTCTCGCCGGGCTCCAGTGCTTATGTTGGCAACAAATGAACAAATAAGTGTAGAATTGCGTTAATATTTTTTTACGAGCTACAGTGTAAATATTGTTGCTGCTCGTTTCACTCGCAGCAAAATCAATACTGTACCTTATCTATGGTTGACAGGTTCTTGTATGTACCCTTGTCCGTTCAGAAAAAATTTCGTTTTAATTGAAATTGTCAAGACAAAACATTTATTGGTCATCTTGAGTTGCCGCCATTAACCATTGGTGCCAACATAACCACTGGAGCCCGGTGAGAAGCGTCGTACAATTTAACAGACTTCAGTTTCATGGCAAGCAAATAACTAACTGTGGGCAGGTAGAAATAATATGCAGTAAATAAAAAGTCGCGGGCACAGAGTCGAGGAAGAAATGGCTGTTTAATGTTCCGAAACGTCCGTGAACTCGGAAACAATCAGTCGTTAAAAAGAACAAAACTGCGAAGAGGAGTGTTCACACTTCATTCACCATGTTTAGTTTCGATCTCCCGTTACAAAATTTAAGATACGTTAGTGACGATAATAATAAGCGAATACTGCCAAAATATCACATGCTAGGTTATGTTTCACGTTTTAAACATAATACTACTATGTAGCTGTAAAAGATAGTTGACTGACTTTTGTTGTTCTGTTGATGATCAAATTTTCCCGTGGGATAGCTCGTCTCCATTTTTCTAACAATTCTTCTTCTTTTGGAAAAGAAAAATCTTGCACTTTTGGCCCTGTCGGATAGTTTCCTTTACAGCCGGTCACACAACATCTGTAGGGCATTTTGTCTGCTACTAACAAAATGCTATGCGTGTAACACCCAACAAGCCACATAAATAACGTTATAAAAGTAGAAAACAGTCACAACGTGTAACATTCACGTCTTTTCAAACTCGTCACACGCTACACAACACAACTCGCTTGCATTGTTATGACTACTCTTGGTATACCCAGCATGCCTTTCGAAGGCAGCGCACAGGCCTTCCGTCTAGGTGGCGTTGGCTGCAGTCACCGCTCCAGTTAGTCCGCCATTTTCCTTCGTATTTACATACATTTTACGTTATGTCGAAGTTTATGATCAGAATGTATTACAAAATATATTTCTAATGAAGGCATTCACACTGTCCGTCACCAGACCGTCACCTAACGTCAACGTCACGTTAAGCTTTGTCGGGAAGATTGTTTTGATTGAAAGGTCGTCTGCTGACATCGGAAGTTAACCTATCTTCGTCACGCGATTTTCATATTGTAGTCGACAATTACACGGTTTGCACGCAAATTTGTCTTATTAGTCTTTAGTTTATTATTATACTTTGGTTTAGCGGTAAATTGCAAATGTTTCATGACGACTTAAATATATATCTCAGTTATTGTGCACCGAAAAGCGAGGTCGTACATCTGAAACCGAAAACTGGTTTATGTTTTGCAATATTGTAAGAGACAAGACTGAAGCCAATTGTTTATTTGAATAAGATTCTAATTTGATGATGCAACTGTCATTAAATAGCATTTTAAATGAAAAACTCAGTCCAAATGAAAGACAAAAATTCAGTTGTGCATGACGTTATTAACAATGTCAGTGGGCAAATCGTAGTACAATAGATAAAGTAAAGAAGGTCTATTTATGCTCTTATAAATATTACTTGATGTGTTCATAAGTTTATTTTTTTTTTTTTTTCGCTTGAAAATAGATGTGAATGTTTTTAAATGTTGTTTTACTTCCCAGAACTTTACCACACTAAGTTGACAAAAAACATAGATTGCAAGGTTTTCTTTGGCCGCCAATAACATTTAGCGTTGTTTCCTCAATTCCAGTATTAAACTATGACTTCCTACATAACACATCGCCTGTCATAACCTCACATTCAACATCGGGTATTACTGTTCGATTGCGTTTATCGTCTAAACACGCTGCCACAATGTGGTGTCGCAGAAGTACAAAGTGCGCGCCACCTACTTTCGCCGCGCGCCGCCATGCACGCACGGCGCGGCGTTCTTACGACGACAGCCACGAGCGCCCTCTGCTGCAACTCCGCTCGTGGCCACCGCTGAACGACATCGTTCACTGGGGACTGAGATAGGAACCAGTAAAGACTTCGGAATCAGATAGGCACCATTGAAGACTTGGCTATCAGTTAGGCACTAGGCAGGACTCTAGCTCAACTATGTATCAGCCTTCTGCAGTACTATGTAAAAGTTAAGTATTGTATAAATTCTGTGCAATATATATCTCATTCTAATTTACTCTAGTGTTTCTAGTTTCTGGCTGCTCCCCTCCGTACCTGCACCAGCGTGCTATCTTTATTCCTGTCGGTCTCATTCCACTCGGCCACCGACACCTACGACGGAAAAGAGACACAAAAGCGGCGACGAGGCTGGGACACAAAACACAAGATCTTGCTTGAGTTTGTAGTTCAGGACTAGTACGCTGGGAGCGCTTCAGTAAGACTATTACGTATCTTGTTCACATTCGTTCATCGTTTAGAAAGGGCTTAAGGCTGTGTCACACAGAGCGGGCGCTGTGTTGCATTCTGCCTGGCAGGCGGCAGCTGTCATCCGTACAGACCGCGACGGGCAAGCGGGAGCAGCGAGGCGGGAAGCTGACCAACTGTCCATCTGGTGCGTCCAGAGCCACTCCTCTGCCAGAATACAAACACGCGTCTAAGAAGACGGGCAGTCGGAAGGAGATATGCACCAGTCTGAATCACACCGGTTTTCATTTATTTTTCATAATTACGAACCAATGTATACGTACTTGTCTAATCCAATGAATTAAGCGAAATATTGAAAATAACAGTACATTTCTTGTTGTGTTGTGCAAAATAAGTGAAAAAAACGTAAGAAAAACGATGTGGTTGGACAAACATCGCCGCGGAGGAGCAGCCGAACGGTCTAAGGCGCCTCGCTGCGGAGCGCGCGGTTACTCGCCGTCGGAGGTTCGAGTCGTCCGTGGGGCGTGTGTGTGTGTGTGTGTGTGTGTGTGTGTGTGTGTGTTTTATCCTTAGGTTAGTTTACCTTAGTTTAAGTAGTTTGTCAGCTACGAACTGATGACCACGCAGTTTGGTCCGATAGATTTACAAACATTTGAACATTTTTGGGCAAACATCAACGCAGATGGTGCAGGTGGTAGTTGGCTGCCAACTGTACATACAACGTGATGCCAATACCTTGTTACTGGTTATTAGCAAAATACGCAAGAAATTCGTTTCTGTTTTAGTCTTAGCGTATTCGAAAATGTATTAGCCTGTAGGTTATCAATCTGCTCCTCTTGTTCAGTAGGCATGTAGTTTGCACTGCTACGGATGAAATTATTAGGCAGCACACTGCTTCCAAATCTTTATTTACAGCATCAATTTGTAGGTTTATTGGCCCTAAAAAGACACGCGATTTTTCAACAATAATTTCCACTGCAGAGGCATATATTGTAAATGGCCTTTTCAGGATCTTCGAAGGCTGCAGCTTTAGGAAAGGGACATGTTAAATAATTCTGCAATTTAAACCATCACCTACTAACAGGCGAGGGACACGAATGCTCGTATCCTGCAATGGCTTTCGAGGCAGAATATTTTCACCTTGTTTAAATCCGTGGAGAAATGTAGTGTTTTAAAAAATAACACTGTCACTGTGTCTGCTCTAGCTGCCCACAAAGCTGACATCATGATCAACAACTCCAAACGAGACAACTGATTTTTATAACAATAATAACTTGAGCCAGGGGCGCCGACTCCGGGGCTCGTGCACCCCGCAACAAGCTTTTGGGGGTGCTGAGCACCCACATAAAATTCACGTGGAAAATAAAATTGTATAAATTTAAAAAAATCGGGAAACATCAAAACCTACCTTATGACTCAAGAGGCAATGCAAAACGCGACCATAGCGAGAGACGATATTTCATACGTGAAAGAAATGATCAGTTTTGTACCCGGGTCCCCAAACGAGTAGTAATATGTCCGTGTTATAGCCACTGTGCTAGCTTTATTCATCCTGATGCACGTCGGTTCTTTTGACCTTCCATGTGTACTTATCTGTGAACATTCAATTCTGTTTTTTTCAGGAATTTAGCTTGAAGAATATGATGCTGATGCTAAAGTTAATCGTTTTTCATTTATCTTTGTCACTTCTCTCGTTATTAAAATTATAGATTCAGTTGATATTTGTAATGCTTTTCTCTCGGTTTAAAAAAACCTTGGACTATATTAATACTGTAAGAGATGTCGTGAAGTTATCTCGAAGTGATGAAAGTTTCTATGGAGTATACAGCTAGCTCTTGCTTGGAACTGACCAAAAAATTTGATGTTGCACTTCAAAATCTCAAAATATTTCAAAGATTTGTTTAAACCTTGGTGACGAAGTTCTACCAAATGCTTTTGTCCGAATAGCTATGCACAAAAAGTGTTATATTAGTGTATAGTGAAAAATTATTTCATTGGTCGCGTAGAAGTTTTGGGGTGTTACTGATATCGAAATATCCACTTCGGCCAATTAGATCGCTTTATTCTAGTGTCCTCATGCAGCCAAGATTTCCTGTTTCTCCTCCTCCTTCTTCCTTCTATCTATAAAAGGCCAGACAACTGCCTATTTACTTTTATCAAGTATTGCTCATTCAAACATGCAAGAACATGATTTTCAGGAGGGTTGTTTTCGAACATTTATGAACCGTGATATAGAGCACCCACACTGATTCTCGAAAGTCGGCGCCTCTGATTTGAGCCACTCCTTTCTTGGACATTTCATCCGTACATGCTTTCTATGTAGCTGCCAATGCAGTTAGCGAGACATTCGAAAATAATTGAAAAAACTGTCTTCACACAATCAAAGCTCTTGGCAAAGATGATGAAATTCGCCATATTCTTCTCGTTTCATATTAATTTCATGGACTTATTTTCTTCGCTTCTTTGAAGCAAGCAGAGTGAGAAGTTGAAAGTCATCCTCGTCTGAACTGCTGTTCACGTTTATTCGCTCCGCTGCTGACACACACACTAGAAGCGCTATTCTGCACTCTAGTCAGCTATGGAGCCTACACTGTAAGAGCTAGGCCAGTGTACATAACATAGAATCGCAGAACTCACAAAGATCTAAAAATAAATACATAAAATACGCGAGACCATGTGTCTAACTCTTATGAGAAAATCACATTTATCACTTTTCTTTTCTAAAGCGCTTCAGACTACAGATATAGTGATTGTGGGAGATCTCTAAAAGTTAGACATATGATCTCGCGGGCTTTTAGAAAAGTCGTCAACGGTTCTATAATTCTGTACTATGTACTCTGGCGCACGTCTCAGTTTGCACTACAGAGGTCACGAAAGTGCGGAAGTGGTAAACTATTCTACGTTGCTATTTTTATTTGAATTATTTCCCCTTTTCGTATTGACATTTACTACAACCTACGCTGATTCCAAAATTATAACGAAGAAATTGAAACAAACTGCATCACGATACGTTCTGCAGTTGTCGAGTTTAAAAGAACTTTAAAAATTAACCATGAGAAGTAGGGGCGGGTTCAACTAGTTAGGAATAAAATAGATAAAAGTATTAAATGATAATTAGTTATTACATAAATTGCATCCCAGACTAAAAATTTATCGAAATTGCTCACAAAGTACAAGGTGAGAATCTGTGCTCACTGGTGGGCAAGCTCGCTGAGAATAACGACTACAACTTGAAAGGTCCCGCCGCTCTATTCTATCCAAATTTATGAGAAAACTACGGGAGCTATAAAAAGTTGTTTAAACAAACAAAAAAGTTCATTTCATTATCTACAACTTGCTCGCCGACGAAACTTTCCTGACCGCAAAACAGAAAAAGTGGCAGGCGACTAACTTCTTAATGTTGTAATTTTAATTTCATATACAACTAATAGTTTCAATTATTATTTTTATACAAACGCAATACATATTGTACTTGCTAAGAACACTGTTGCATTCGTTCAGTATTCACCTGTCTAGGTGAAAAATTTGATAATTTTTTTCCTATCCTAAGGAGTTCAAATGACAATGTAATTGAGGCGAGCGATATTTGAAGAACTAGGCATTTATCGGGCCAACTCCGTTTCTATAGCTAACCAAGATGGCTGCCGTTGCTTCGCTGTCTACGCGCTGATGTAGGATAGGCTGTCTATGTTGTTCTGTGCTCGCTGGGTGGCACACGTCAGGTTTACCGGTTTTACGTGGGACTCGCTGCAGTGTATTTCAACCCTTCTCCACTTTCAACGAACTCTACACAGGTCTCACAGTTTTTTTAATTTTTTATTTTGTTAAGAAGCTGTCTGAGGAAACTGCGCTTCTACGAGCATTTTGCCGAATCATCTGTTGACAATTTTCTTTGTCTCAATGATTTTAACTGAAGGAAAAATGCACTGATGCCTCCGACATTACAGGTCGTGTCAGTTAAGGATGAAAAACGTGTCCCACTTTGTTTCTTGTTGTGTTTTGTTGTTTGCTTCCCAACCCACTGTCAGCTGGAGATCGAAGAAAACTCGGTGGTGACCAATTTGTTCACTGCCGTCTGCATAGAGCCAGCTAACAGGTTTTGTTATTTTATTTCTATTGTTCTCACACTGTAGTGACTCGTCGGATTTTAAGCACATAAGAAATAGGTGGTAATGGACTCAGCGCATGAATTCCCACTGACATTTAGGAAAGTTTTGCCTTACGAGAACATTTCTGATTTTTTTAATTTATTTTACAGAATTAATAGTAACACGAGAAAAAATAAAAATAACACTTGTGACAATATCATGCAGAGAGACTTGTACTGGAAACAGGCTGGAGTTGAGAGGTTGTGCTGCAGAAGCAACACCGTACCCAACCGACTCGCGCCGGAAGTATCGAACATTCCGAATGTCGTCGCCTCGGCGGAGTCGTCTCAGCAGTGTGGTCTAAGGCTCCTGTGAGTACGAGATGACGCACCCGCCATTTTCATTCTCCTGGCTTGTAAGTTAAACACACTGCGGTGCTATAGGATTTGCGTCACGGCACTTTAACACGACATTACGGGTGGTTGAGTTGCCATAAACTGCTCAAATCATTCCAGAGGTGGCTACAGAACGTTTAGTTTCCCGAGAGGTTCCAAGAGAAGAAAAAATGGATCACTAAATGTAGGCCCAAAAACTGGGAACCCGAACCGAGCCCACAGTTGTGTATTGTAAGTAAATAGTTATTATGACTTGAAGCAATATTTAATAGTAAAAATCGTCTGTGATATTTGAACTTACGGTTTTGTTTAGCTCTTCTGAAAGTACTACCTCTTAACAGAGAAGCTGCCTGTAGGGAATTAGCAGCCGCAAAATATCATATTACAGCAAAGCATCCCAGAACATACTGTTTTAGAGAACAATTTGTGTGTCTTATACACTATATTGAGAAATACACCTCATCAAAAAGTTTTGTACTGACATTGCACAAATTGTTGAAGATACTCCTGTTACGTTATTGCGAGAAAGTATTACAAACACTAAAACGGAAAATATAAATATACTGGACAAAAAGTTTCGTTACGGCTGTGGCAGTGTACTGCGCTGATACAGGCAACTACCGTTGAATGCTATTTGTGATATTTCGAAGTTTTAGCGGTATAACTTGTAGTATGCAGTTTGAAAGAATAGTACGGTACCTGATGTTTTATCACAAAATACACCATCAATTCAATTTCTTATTAGTAAATGCCAATATTGAGGCTTATCTATAAGAGGCTGTAACATAACTGGCAAATAATACTGGGTAAATTATACTTACGGCTGCGGCGGCGTAGTGTGCTAATGCTGGCCAGGAAATGTTTGCTTTATAAGGATTATTAAATTACTGACAACACAATGGTACAGTTACATACAAAAACCTGTCAACCTTAGAGAAGGAACAGAATTATTTATTTATTTCATGGCCAATACATTCTATACGATTAGGTTATCAAATAGCAATCAACGGTTGTTGCTAACATCGGCATCGTGTGCCTCTACGACCGTAAACTTTAGATACTGTACACTAATATTCTTTTTGGTTTTAGTGTTTGTAAGACATTCTGAAACTTTCTCAGTAACATAATAGAAGTACTTTCAGCAATTTGAGTACAAAAATCCGATGTGGTGAATTTGTCACAGGAGACAACGAACACTTAACTGCAAGACGGGAAACAAACCTCGCATATTGACAGTCATTATTCAAATAGAAGCCAAGATCGCTTAAAATTTTTATATAGATGACCAGTTTCGGCAGCATTAAACGTAGTACGCGATTTTTATCACAGAAATAGGTTTCTTGCTCTTTTTCTGTATTTGAACAGAAACAGCAATATGTAAAGAAAACGCGAGATTTTTGTGTCTAATCCACATATCCATATAAAAAGAGCGGAATGCAAGCTCAAAGTAGCACGAATAAGGCTCTATGCCCCGCACTTGTAAAATATTTCACTAAACTTAAATAAAACAACACTGTTCGTATAAGCTGCGTGCTGTAGCATTCGCAGGAATGAAAATGGCGGATGCGCCAGCCTGTGCTTTTAGGAGCTCTATTGTGGACATAGTCGTAAGAAAGGGGGTTGCCTGGAAAGCATTCCCAACTTGATGAAATTTTGCTACGTTGTGTGTAGGTACAAAAATGTTCAAATGTTTGTAAAGCCTATGGGACTCAACTACGGGGTCATCAGTCCCTAAACTTACAAACTACTTATGAACTACTTACGAACTAGGAGAACTAGGACGGCACAAATATCCATGCCCGAGGGGGGATTCGAACCCCCGACCGTAGTGTGTGTAGGTAGTCTGTGGGGCAGGAGACCTCGAGGACCCTGTGCTAATAATTATTTTTAATTTTTTTATTTTTTCACCTGCCACTTAATGGGCACGGCGGGCGTCGAGAGAGCCCCTGGGCTGATCTCCTCCTGACACGCGCGCATTTCACCGCCATAGCGGAGTCGTTGTCGGTGTAAATGTTTCGCGCTAATGTGCCGTTGTTCACGGTCTGAACCGACGGGGCTGTTGCCATTCTTCGTCTATTATCGCGAGTGATCGGACGCCAGAGTTTTCTTCCGCGACATTCAGAAGATCGAATGAAATATTTATTCATTTGCACGTTTTGATGAATTTTTTTAATACAACTTCTTCTTCCCAAAGTTGTAAGAAAGGTAATAATGGGTTTCTTTTCTGCTGATGCCAAATGCCTGAATTTTTTCTTTTTAATAATTTTTTGAGAATCAGTAAGATGTTTCTCCCAGTTTTAAAAATGATTACGATGCTTATTCCGATGTTGCTGCCACTTTTAGAGTATAAACGATCACTGTGTTCCTTTTTAGTGATTTGAACGTTAAAATAAACGGCCATTTAGCCAAAGCAGCCATGTCAATTTTATATCAAAAAAATTTGCTTTGTGCTATGCCGTTCAAATGGTCAAATGTGCAAAGCAAGCACCCAACCATGAACTTGTCTAGCATAAAACCAGAACTGTTTTCCGCCGTGGCTATCAATGTGGTACGTTGTGATGTATAGAGCAGACCTTTCAAAACTGAATGTAGCAACTACAGCAAAATCTTAAGATAGAACATTGTGGAAAAAATACTAAACATCCTTCAATTCGTTCAGCGTGCACTTTAAGTACAAGTGAATCATGAAAATTAATATTTCTTTAAACTATCATTTGGAATAGATAAATCTATATAATTAAAATCAGTGTGTTTCTCATATAACTTTATACATTCGAAATGGTGTCGCGACTAGGAAGAGTTTGGAAAGCTCTCGTAAAGTTTATAACAAAAATCATTGAAAATTACAACAACAACAAAATAAATAAAAATTCTATATGGGTTTATTATTTGATGCAACTGTGACATCAAATAGAACAAATCTCCTTGTTGTTTGCTATTCATGAATATCTGACCGTAAAAAATGCATAAAACCATTTTCTCCCACAGAGCAACAGACAACTGATTACTAACTTGTTGCCTTTCAGGAACATTGCTCTTTTAGGCTATACATTTACCTAAAAATCTAAAGAAGACTAAAGCGAGTTTTCTATAAACCAATATGGAGATTTCTATTTGAGCATATTCTCGGGGTAGACCCTTTCCCATCCTCCTCATACTTCTCAGGAAAAGCAAAAACCTTATTTTGGTGGCGTCCATTAATTACGTGAGACGAATTTGGCGTTTTCACGAGAGATGTGAAAAGTCCTGCGTGTGTGTGTGTAAAGTCCTATGGGACCAAACTGCTAAGGCCATCGGTCCCTAAATCTACACACTACTTAAACCAACTTATTCTACGGACAACACACACCCATGGCTGAGGGAGGACCCGAAAATCCGACACGAGCAGCCGTCCAGTTCATGAGTGACGTCTCAAACTACACGGCTAAACCCACGCGGCTTCTCGAGAGGTTGTCCGGACACTTGCCACGCCGGACATTTGCCACACTTTTACCTGCTCCGAAGTGTCGGGTGCCCCTGTCTCCTCCCCCCCCCCCCCCTCCAACCCTGCCAACCGGTCCGAGAACTAGGTGGACGGTGTCCCGACATATGCACACTGGTCGCTTCCGCATTTCGTAGTACGACCATCAGTATGGAAGTTATTACAACGGCCAAGGGCAGCCCTTTTGCCCACTTCAATGGTTACGCGATAATAAGGTGTGGATGTGCTTACCCCGAAACAGGATCATTGCAAGGGAAAGCTGCTTTCGAGAAAGGAGACGTATTGAACGCAGAGAACACCTGTGAGGACCACATAACGATGCGACCTTTATAAGATGTAAAAATAAAAAGTGTGTATCAGACCTCAGTATCCTTAAATAATTTAATGGTGAATCTAGCTGGTCACAGTTCGGTTCACTAGCGTTTAATCAATAAGCGGTGAAATTTGACTCAACGAAGCAAATACATTAAACATCACTCAAATAATCCTCCTGCAACCAGAACTTATAGTTAAATCAACCGCTTTTCAATTTGTAATTTCTTATTTAGGTAAAAACTCCTACAGTTGACACATTAAGAGAAATTTTTTCTACCTTCTAATATTATGGCCATATCGTCAATGATTGTGAGTTCTAAAATTATTCCTGTAACTTCAGAGCCGCAATTAGCTCATAAAAAAATCATTTTTGTTAAACTGATAAGGTACACTTTAGGTTTTAAAAAGAATGTGAACTTTAGAATTGCACCTAAAATACACACCCTAAAACAGATCTGCTCTTAAGATTAACAAGTTCGGCAGCTGTAGTGTTGAAATAATTCCCATATCTCCAAAATTAGACAAGGATAGAAATAACATAATAGCAGAGGTAGATCTCAAGATTTACATTTAGGTGTAGTCCTTAAAAATTAAAGTTTCTCATCATGTTGCTGACTATCTTTAATCAGGCCAGTAAAAGCTATGGAAAAAGGCAAGGAGCTTACTGTTTAAAAATAATTGTTTCAAAAGAATATCATAAACAAATGTATTAGACGTATTTTTCTTATTCATTAGAAACTTTTGAAAACATATTTGATCATTCGTCTGCAACATCACTTATTTGATAGGGTGATTTGCTTTGGATCACCAAGGGTATTTACTTCTATGTTATGTTTGCAGCAGTTCTCATTTCGAATTGTGGAGTATTTACTTCGTCTTATTAAATGCAGTTTTCAGAAATTCTTTCATCAAATAACTCCACTTTAGTGGCACTGTGTTCAGTAATATTGCCGTCGCTATCGCGCAATAAAGACATTCACTTAGTCTTTCCGCTGCTGTAGATAACATAGGACCAGAATCTCTTTGGATTTTCCGCCACATTTGTATGAAGATTTTCGTTGTGAAAAATATTAAACGAATGTCGCATTGAAGGCCGCGCTAAATTTCGAGCTTCAGTAAAACATCGGCTATCTTGGGGATTTTGAACTCGTCTAAATTTTCTGCAAAAGCTTTCTGTTTTATCTACCATGGGGAACCAGTTCAGTCTCTTATTAATTTATTTGGTAGGAATCCCTCCAATGCTGTTAATGCTATTCCTTTGAATGTAAGCCACATATGGTCTTCACTTACATAGATAATTTAGAAAAAATGGAGACTGTCTCCTAGGAAGATGTCCACCGAATTTTTACCTTTTTTTAGTAGACGTATTTAGCGTCTAGGTTTGGTGAAAATCTTTGTTACAGATTTGAGTTCGCTACAACTTTGTGTTCACTTATCCCTGTATCCGTCGTGATGCTCAGGAGTATTTGTGACTAACAGCTCAAGCGTGTTTCCGAAACCATTTACAGTTTTAATGGGCTCGTGAACTAATTGTTCAAAATAATTTTTTTTTTTTAAATCATTTAGATGTATCTGGTCAGATGATGTATTTTTGTCAACATACGGATGGTAGATTTAAGTCACCGCCAACTATAATTGTATGAGTGGTGTACCTATTTGTGTTGACACTCAAGTTTTCCATGAACTGTTCAGCGGCTGCATTATGAGACTGCCGGTGTCGGTCAATTAAAATGTTCAAATGTTTGTTAAGCTTAAGGCACTTAATTGCGGGGTCATTAGCCCTTAAACTTGCAAACTACTTATGAGCTACCTTATACTAAAGACGATACAAACATCCATGCCCGATGGGGGATTCGAACGGCCTCGCGCATAGCAGCATAGCGCCTCAATGCGCTTGGCCGCTCAGCAGCGGCAGTTATTAATTTACTCCGGTAGTCGAGTGTAACATTTGCTCACACTAACTTACAGGAACTATCGAATTCAGTTTCGCTTGTGAGCTAGTACACATATTACATTATGGTTTTTGTTTCTTTTGCATTGCAGATCATAGGAAATATGGCATTTCCATTAAAAACTAGGGTGTTTCCTCTGCGACTCAGCTAAACACTGCAGAACAACAGTGTACTTTCAAAGCATAGAGTAGAGTATGTTCCTGTGTTAAAAATATGGTTCGAATTGTTGTTATTCTGAATGATTATAACATTCAGACAGCATTTTCCCCATAATTCTTACAAAACTTATGTTATTTTTACGTAACTAAAGCTTAAAAATCATAAAATTTCACGATTAGATCACGTGATCTAAAACGCTCCGTTATTGGCTGAAGTATTGGTGACGTCATAGAACACCTACAGCGCGGCATCTAGAAGTCGGAGCTGTAGTATTGTACGCTTTTCCTCCATTTCGCAGCTTTCAGTTCAGTTTTTTCGTGATCTAAACGCGTTTACAGTTTTTATGCCACAATGGAAGATGGTTATGTGAAGGCTGACAGCGGAAACCTCTCTAAAGTTGATGCAATTATGGTGTCTTCTTTCTTTAAAAACAATCCAAATTTTTATGTGCCAAAAATAAGAAACGTGAAAACTGCATTGTAAGTAACGCATACCTACATCTTTGTCGCTGGTCCTGTCACCACGGTGATCTCCCAGCTATGTCAGCTACCAAGACAATCCAGAATGGCTCTTGTCAGGGCCAACAAAATTGTCAACAAAACGATCTGAACAGAGCAATAGGTCCAGTCCTAAACGTGTGCCATTTGATTATTGAGGGGATAAGTAGGTCAAAATGTGACTTCCTCAGTAAAAATCTGCTGAGTAACAATATTGACGTCCTTGCTCTACAAGAAACCCATGCAGAAGATCTTAAAAGTTGTTCAAGAGGCAATATCCATGGCTACAGACTTGTGGGAGAGATAGGCCATAGAACATATGGCGTGGCTACATATGCTAGACAGGACTTGGATGATGTATCTATAATTCATGAAAGCTGTGACGATGACATATTTGTTTTGGCAGTGAAAGTCTCTGGAACTATCATAGTTAATGTCTACAAGCCTCCCAACATCCAGTGGCAAGATACGGTTCTCCCAGTTTTCGAACACCCTTCCTTATATGTCGGCGATTTCAACAGCCACAGTAGCCATTGGGGGTACTCGTCTGATAATGAAAATGGAATAGCCTTAGCTGAATGGGCTGAAAATAATAACCTTTCCTTGGTTTTTGACGCAAAAGACTCCAGCACATTTTTCTCAGCCCGCTGGAAGCGTGGACATTCACCTGATCTGTGTTTTTGTTCCTGTGATCAGACATTAAGATCTCTATCAGTTACGAGAAAGGTACTTGGCACATCCCCACGGTCGCAGCACAGGCCAGTGCTGATATCAGTCGGGATTAAGATTCCCCTAATAAGATCTTTTCCGAGACCCAGGTGGAATTTTAATAAAGCAGACTGGGAGGCATTTACTTCCAAACTAGAGGACAACATTAGATTCATTCCTCCTACAATAGAAAATTATGACAGATTCGCTGGACTCCTTAAAGCTATAGCTAAAGCCTGTATACCTCGAGGCTACAGAAAGACATATATTCCAGGATGGAGCCAAGAGTGTGAAGACCTGTATAACGAATTTATCAGCACTGAAGATTCAAACACTGCCGACATCCTACTGAACTCCCTTGATAATGCCAGAAGAGAGAAATGGGTGAAAAAAATTCAGAGTTTAGATTTCACTCACAGCAGCAGAAAGGCTTGGTCACTTCTGAGGAAATTGTCTACCAGTGTATCCGAGAAAAAACTGCCTCCCACACACCCTGATCCTTCCGACATAGACAAACGAACCGTAGCACTATCCAAGTCAAAACGGCAACAGTCTGACAGATTTATATCCTATAAACTAAATGAAATTAAGAAATGCCAGCAGGCTCCCCTGGAAGTATCAAAATCTTTTTGCTTAGACGAACTGCATGTGGCTATCTCTGATGTGAAGACTGGGAAAGCTGCCGGTATAGATGATATTTTCCCAGAATTTATTAAACATGCTGGACTCAAGACCCGATTGTGGCTTCTAAATTTATTCAATAACATTCTTAAAGACAGCTCTCTACCAAAAGCTTTTAAGAGATCTAAAGTAATAGCTGTTTTGAAGCCTGGTAAACCAGCCGAACGTGCAGATAGCTACCGCCCAATTGCACTTCTCAGTGTATGTTACAAGCTGCTCGAGAGACTCATCTACAATCGTATTGTTCCCATTCTCACTGCTAGTATCCCTGTTGAACAAGCTGGTTTCAAACAAGGCCGTAATTGCCGTGACCAGGTCCTAGCACTGACATCTTTCATTGAGACTGGTATCGAAAAGAAGTGTACCACTTCCGTTGCTTTTCTGGATCTCTCGGCAGTTTATGATACCGTGTGGAAGAAGGGCCTCCTAGTGAAGCTTTACAATCTCATTCCTTGTCCTATTTTAATGCGACTTGTGAACTCAATGCTAAGTGGCCGTCTGATCAAGATCTATCTCGGCAACACAGAAAGTGGGTTTAGACAGCTTCACGATGGCCTCCCCCAGGATTCGGTTCTTGCTCCCATTCTTTTTAATGTTTACACCGCTGATATTCCAGCTACGCAATCTAGAAAATTCATTTATGCCGATGATATTGCCATAGCGTCACAACACAGAGACATCCATGTGACGGAAACTACTTTAACATCTGACCTAACTCTCCTCAGAAATTACTTCGCAATGTGGAAACTAAAGCCAAACCCAAATAAAACGGAAGTAGCTTGTTTCCATCTCAATAATAGGATGGGCGACTATAAACTTAAGATCTCGTTTGATGGTGTTCAACTTGAACATAATGAACACCCAAAATACCTGGGAGTCATCTTGGATAGATCTCTTACTTTTAAGTACCACCTTCATAAAACAGCAGACAAAGTTAAAACTAGGAATAACATATTGCAGCACTTAGCAGGATCATCTTGGGGAGCCAGCGCTAAGGTTTTGCGTACAACAGCTCTGTCCCTAATTTACTCTGCAGCTGAATACTGTTCTCCTGTCTGGTTCAACAGTGCTCATGTGAGAGACATTGATGTACAATTAAATAGAGCAATGAGATTGATCAGTGGCACTCTGATGGCTACACCACTTCAATGGCTCCCAATATTATGCAACATCGTTCCCCCAGACCTAAGGCGGAAGGAAGCCTTAATGAGAGAGTATTATAAGATCTTGTCCACTCCTGAGCTTCCTATCCTGCAAGACCTTCCACCACCGGAAAGCCGGCTGAAATCACGTAAATCACCTCTTAAAACAGCTGTGCAACTACATGAGAGTGGCTTCTCGCCTAAATCAAACTGGGCAAGAATTTGGGATTCATTTAATGGAAAAAACAGCATCTGGATAGACGATCCCTCTAAGCAGCTCCAAGGAATGGACCTTCCCAGGAGAGAATGGTCTTTGATCAACCGTTTCCGAACTGGTGTTGGTCGCTGTAACTATTAGAAATTCAAATGGGGACAGACAGACGACCAGTCATGTGACTGTGGAGCAGACATACAAACGATGACCCACATAATTACTAATTGCCCATTACGATCATTCTCAGGAGGGATGACCGAACTCCATATAGTCAGTCAGGAAGCTGTCCAGTGGTTAAAGGAGTTGGACTTGGCTCTGTGACAGAGATATGTTTTATCTTATTAATTCGACACTAGTATATCTTACTAAAGTATTATATGTAGCTGACATTATACCATACGATATATATATATACCTACATTTTAAAGCTAATTATTTCGAGAGATATTTTATGCCATTGGAAAAGTGTACCCTATTTGTTGATGTCAGCAGACATAATCTGAAGTCACCATATTATGCAATAAAGGGTGAAATTTTATCTTCTATCCAAGCGGCCTTGAGTGATTATGTTGGCAATATCAACACGATAGAAAATCTTTGTCCAGATGTTGTGACCACATAGAATGACTAGATTAGTGTATCGTACAGACCATGAAGTAAATAAATAATGCTATTCCTGCTCTATGCTTCTTGTATGTACCCTTGTCCGGTCAGTAAAAGTAACTGCCCTCGTAAATCAAAGGTTTCACGACAAAATATTTGCGCGGTCACGCGATTGCCTAATGGCGACGTCTCATGATTCTCGCTACTCAGCATCTGTTGCCAACATAGTCACAGGAAGCCGCAGGGATAGTTAGTAAAATTTAACCCAGTCAAGCACGCAGCTAAGGGAGTAATTTTATTTAACTACTTCAATACTGGTGCAAAGTGAAACGTCAAAACCTGTAATATACAGCAAAAATGCCTTGTGTATAGTTATACAATATATCTGTAGTCTAGAACAGGGACAGCGGGTTGCGTCGGCGGTGTTTCCATATCGCTCGTCGGTTGGCAACGCACATTTCGCGTAGCCAAAGGCATGTCACTTGGAATAATATTGTTTACTTACATCAAACTGATCCTCACAGAAATACACATATGAAGTAGCCGCTATTTCATTTGGATCTTTTCGTGCCAGTGTCAACCACTTTCTGCGTATCTTCCAATTTTTTGTACTTGGAAGAACAATTTTTCTGGAGTCTTGACAGATGTATTGGTACAGTGCGGAACTAAGCAATATTTATAGGTCATTATGCAAACGTTAACGCCCAAACACGAGGCCTCGGCCCAAACAATATACAGGTATTTGTTTATCTTACGAGAGAAGCAGCAGCAGCGTGTTGTATGACGTCACAGGCGTCACGTGACTCAAAGGTAGCATTTTAGCGGGCTTTCAAATTATTTGAATTTTATTTCTTTATTTTAAAAAAAGTACTGAAAACCACGAGGTAAAAAAGCATGTTCAGACCATAATATGACATAATTAACAATTTAAAACGATTTCCAGAAAACAGTCAAATACCCTATTCTATATTCCTTCATTTCTTTATTTCAAATCTGTATGTCGTGTGGAAGAAAGCAACCGTACAAGCGGAGGGAGAATGGATCCATATTTGTGATTGGAAGAACTAATTACACACTGACATAGCCGACGGTATTGCTTTCGTTTCGCAAATTTATAAATACTTCGATTTCGGAATATTGAAAAGAAGTTGTACATTTCGGCGAGATGTCGAACAGAAATATCTCTTTCGTATTGGCTGTATCGTGTAAGATGCGGAGATGGAGGCTTGGAAGCAAACAGCAGGAGTATGGGGAAGGACGCCCCTTGCCTAAGGGGCCGCTAATCCGACTACCTGGCGAAAGGTCAGGTGTGGCAAAAGTCCGGCGTGGCAAAAGTCCGGCATCCCTCGAGAGAGATGGCGTCACATTTTGCTCGACCCCCTCACCCCCGCCCTATAGTCTCACTGTTCAGAATTCGTATTTTAGTGTCAGTACGTTAATCTGTTCTCGATTACGCACGGTTTTATACGTTGTAGTAAAGGCAGCAGTGCGGCACCTCCCACATAGAAAAATCATGTATGAATGGCATAGCACATAGATAATGCACTTCAAAGTGGGAACCAGTTCTCGATATGTATCGTGTAAAATATGAATAATACAGAACCCTGACTGGTTGTAGAAAAAAAAAATTCATAACAAGGCCTGTAAAATTTTATCATTGTAGGCAGGAAGTCTGTAACACGTTTATTCAGGATCTTCTGGGATTAAAGTAAATAAGATGTAGAAGAATATGAAAGATTTATTTCAAATGTGTCAAAAATTAAGGAGACCATATTTGTTTCATAAGCAGTAGTCCTTCCCTGAAGTAGTGCTAAGTGAAGGACACCCGCGATTAATGCGCGTGAAGAGAACGCTCGTATGGCGGCCTGGCCTGGCCTTCTGTTCACGCAGCTGTGGCTACCGCGCGTGGAAATAAAGGTGGTGTATCCTAATTATCAGATGTCCAGGTTTGATATTAGGCTACTCAATTTAACCTGATTATCTCGCAGTTTTACAATGTTTCTTGTGGGAGAGAAAATCACGGCAGATTTGCCGAGACACTCCTCTTCCCAACGTGAGGTTTGGTGAGATTCTGGTCGAGCTCCCCCCCCCCCCAGACACCTCACGTAATTAATGGATGTCCCGTTTAGGCAGGTGATTTTCTTTCAAGGAAATAAGATCTTTTTGTTACAAAACTGAGGCCGGAAATGCAACTTTTTCACTGCCACTTAAAATTCGTCCTCCAAAATATTAAAAGTACTTCCTATCCCCACTCCCTTTCGTTAGGAAATGCCAAACGGGCGACCTTGCCATGCCAGAACGTTAATTGACTTGAAGCTATCTGTGCGAATATTTCGTAAAAATAGAAGTGAAAGTTGATGATAAGAAGGGAAACATTTCTTTTGTTGCTCTGTGAGATAATTACAGGATTATCAGCGCAAAAATGGTTGGTGCAGTGTTTTACTTTTTTCCATTTCAACAGATACGTTTTAAAACGAAAAACATCGCTGTTGAGATCCTTATCAAAAAATCTGAATATTTCCCCTCTTTTTCTCATATGCAAATAAAGTTTGTAATCACCCATTCAAGAAATAAGATGAGCGAACTGCTTTTCCTAACACTGCTGGTATCTACTCATGAATTCATCACACGATGTAATTCTCTTAGAGAAATTGAATTGACTGAATAGCGGATATTATCTTTGAGTTCCTGTAACATGTGCGGATTTGTGTTTTACACTTCATTCTCTAGTGCTTCCCTCAACAGGAACTTCACGGCATAAAACGGAGTTCCAAAGAGCGAGACACGACTTTGTTGTGAACGGTAACACTTCGTCAAATGCGTGCAAGAAAACATTGGTCCTGGGTTCCTGGCACCTATTGTAAAACCGCAGGGCTTCGTTATCTTTCTCTCAGTTTATTTAAAAAATGTTGCAAAAGTTTTGCTCTTTATTTTGCATTGTTAACTGTGTCATTGAAAATGGGGCCTATTATTCAGCCACCAATAACTGCGCACCTCGCTTCTATTTTTCTGATCGTGAAGAGGTTCCTCATGAAGCAGAACAGGTCTATTGGTGCTGTAGTGTTGTTAGTTTAGGCTTTAACCCTCGCATGGTATCAGCTCTAGAAATACGTATTGTATGCCTGGGGTCTTTTTTGACCCCAAAGTGATTCAAGCGACTTTATGGAGATAAAATTTCAAATATGTCCATAAAAAGTAAATATAATTTATTGAAAAACATATGCACAATGTTGATGTTACAACTTCATACAATTAAGTTACATATAAGTTGTAATTACTTACTACATTTGTTTCAAATATGAAAACATATTTTGTTTAGTTTGTTTGGTTCCAAAAATTATTTTAACACAAAATATTCATGACCCACAGACTATGTACTACTACTGTAATTTATTAGTATAATGTGTAATGTCATTTACATGGAATATTATTGGAAGTACACTCCTACACGCTACCAGTGCCAATCCCGTTCAATCCGACGTTCAGGAGTTGGGTACATTATTTTATTATATTTTGCATTATTTTGATTATTTTCCTAACAAAAGTTATATATGACACTGAAAATCACTTATTGTATACCTGAGGCATTTTCTGACCCCACTGCAAAAACTTCAAATTGTTGTACTGAAAAATGAGATAACCATAAATATTTTACCCACTTATAATAAAAAGTCTGTGGATAGCATATATGAAGCATGAGTTGTCTTCACCCAGATAAAAACTGTTTATCTGTAGTTAAATGAGCCCAGGCATCATGCGAGGGCTAACATAACCGTGGAAGTGGGATCAAGCCTCATCTGAAAACATAATGAGGTAAGGATCCATATCGCCGTCAAGCACTTGGTTCAAAACCAGTTCTCAAGACCTAGCCCTGTAGCAGAGATCGCCAGATGCGAATTGTTGACTGTTATAATCTTTTAGGGCTCTACCCCAAATACCTCATCTTTGTAGAGAGTTGCGTGCGCCAGTCCAACACCCGTGTACTGTACATGTAGACACAGGCACCCACAAAAACACTGCTTGCTAAAACCCCCATCAGGGAGAACCAGAAGAGACTTTCTCAAGGAGCTTAAAAGTAACATATCATGAAAACGAGGAAAAACATCACAGAAAATGAAGAGCCCTTCTCTAACACGAACGGTAACTGTCTTTCAACACATTGTGTTACTTGCAAGGGGTGTGTAAGTAAACTACGTACTTTGCAACTTTGTATGCACAAAATGTTTAGCAACACTCCAGTATTTCAGTGGGTAAAAAGGCTTTGAGCTGTAAAAATTAGACGCCATTTACGTACTGAGTTTAGTTTCTTTCATTTTTCACGTAATAATTTCAGTGTCGTTGTTGGTAAGTCAATGTTTTTTGTACATAAAAAATTGAAAATTTTTCATTATGGTTTCGTTTCATCAATGTGTAACTGTTATTATTGATTAATTGAAATAAATATTGAGACAAAATCTTTTTCTTTTTGTAGAAACATAACTTAAAATACACGTACAAACACGAAACGGTATCGCCCAAGTGCGGCACAACAAAGAAAAAACAGAGGGCCAAACGTTTGGAAGACCAATCGCTGGTCAGTTCAGTGCTGAAATCTGTTAAGCCTTCAGCATCACCATCAAGCAGTCAGAAATTACCAGAACAAAATGAAAGAGAAGAGGTGGTCACAAAATTGCTTCAATCCGAGAGTGAAATTGTAGTTAACGAATAAACCGCCAGAAATAGTGAAGATAAGGGAGCAGTGAGAGACGATATCCTCGAAGAACCTGAAGGGCTCCAAGAAAATGTGGACAGTGGTGTAGAGAATTGTGAAGACATCTTACCAGATGAAGAGGATGTGAATGTAGAGGAAACTATCGACGTTCGTAGCAATACTTTGTTTCCCTACATCTCTGAATGGCCATATCCTGTACCACAAAATCTAAGAGTGCATTTAATTAAAGTGGGAAGTACAACATTTCAAAACAAAGATGGTCCATTTGTTTCAGTTAACAGACAAGGTGACAAGGATAAGACGAAAGGTACTAATCGACAATTGACATCAGTCAACCAAATGGTGAGAAAATTTCCCAAACCTGGATGGCGTGTTCAACTAAAAAATGCAGAGTTTATACTGTTTTTGTTGTACACTGTTTAGAACAGACGCAAGTTCTCATAGCACACCTAAATATGTAACTGTTTTTCAAGCTTGGTGGAAAGTTAGTCTGAAAGTTCACAACCACGAAACGTCTGAGAAACATCAAGCTTGTTTTGAAAAATGGAAAACATTAAGGACAAGTCTAAATGCCAATGAGAACTATTGATTGTATTATCCAGACAGCACATAAAACAGAAGAAAGAGAATGGAGAGAGATTTGAAAACGACTGTTAGACGTCACTCCGTGTTTGGCTCAACAAAATCTTCCATTCCGTGGACACAGAGAGCATATGTTGGCAGAAAGCAGAGGACATTTTCTGCAGCTGATTGGACTGTTATCTAAATACGACGCTGTACTAAGGGAACACTTGATCAAACTAGAACAGTCCACTCAGTCACAGGGAGGCAAATTATTTACGAGCTATTTATCCCCCACCACACAAAATGAGTTTATCTCACTTCTGGGCGGAATGGTCAAGGAAGAGCTTTTAAAGGATATAAAGAATGCTAAGTAATTTTGTGTCAGCTTTGATAGCACGCCGGACATATCGAACATAGAACAGATCAGTGAAATCATTCGTTATGTTCACACAGAAAACAAAAAGGTAGAAGTAAAGGAGTCATTTTTGAGTTATTTTCAGCAAACAGGGAAGAAAGCTGTTGACGTAACAGAAGATATTTTTACGGGTTATTGAAAAAGACGGTCTGGATACAACGATGTGCCGAGGACAAGGATATGACAACGCCTCTACAATGACTGGGGTACATTCAGGCGTTCAAGCAAGAATCTGTGAACTTAATCCTAAGGCACTGTTTGTGATCTGTGCAAACCGCTCTCTCAGTCTTTACGGATTGCATCCTCTTGCAGCAGTTCCATTTTGTGTGGCTTTCTTTGGAACTTTAAAAAGTTTGCAGCTTCTACCTACATATGGACGATCCTTTTGGAAAACGTTGGAGTTACAGTGGAGGGACTGTCAGATACGATGGAGTGCCCACTACCTAGCAGTGAAACCTGTGTTCCAGTGCTTTAAAAAGATTATTGATGCCAATGAAGAAGTTTCTGATTCTTCGGAAACCTTGGAAAAGAGAGGTGCTGCTCTAATTCTGTTGTCTGCATTGTGTGATTTTTCGTTTTTGTGTTTTTTGTATTTGTGGAATACTGTCTTACAACAGGTCAATGAAGCTCAAAAGTATTTACAGATTCTTGGGGTCGGCTTGAAATGTGTATTACCAAGTAAGGAGTCTGAAGCTCTTTTTGAAAGACAAGAGAAATCAGCTTGTGGACGAAGCCTTTCGATTTGCGAAGGTCACATGTGAAGAGATGGGTACTCCTGCCGAAACAAGAAGAAATATTAGGCAGAAAAAAATTATGCCTGGGGAAAAGGCTGCAGACGAGACTAAACTTTGCACCAGGAACTGAGAAGGTTAGAGTGCATCGAAAAGTTGTGAACAAAAATTTGATACACGATGCAGAAACATGGAATGTATATCAGATCGTTTTGCTGTTTTAGAGCCCAGAAATCTGATTACAACTTCAGAAAAGGAACTTACCACGATAGTAAAATGTTTAATTGACAATTACGATGAGATTTCTGAAGATGATATGCTCGCAGAAATTCAACGGCTGCGACGAATTCTCAGGCTGCTAATGTCCGAAAAGAAGAATCTATTGGAATGACATCTTTGAAGAGTTTTACAGTTTGTTGTTGAATATGAAATTTCTGAATCTGTTCGGAACCACCTTGGTGTTCAGATTTGTGTTACCTTTGTGTGTTTCGGTAGCGTCCTGTGAGAGAATTACCTTAGGTCTACTATGAACCAATCACGACTCTCTAATTCGGCAATTTTGTCAGTTGAAAATAGTGCGGCTAAAGCTTTTGACTTTGATGATGCAACTTCAAAATTTGCTGCAGAGAAAGTTAGACGGGTGAGATAGTATACTGCATGTGAAAGTTACCTGTCATTAAGACAATCGTCAGCTGTTTGTTCTGCTTGATAATATTCGATTAAACTATGTTATTTATAAAAACTAGTTGTATTTATTTCCTTTCATACAGACTGTTTACAAACTAAATAACTTTCTATTTTGCTCATTTCATTATGGGTATCACAAATTTATTCCTTTCTCGTTGAATTTTTCTTCCCATTGTTTCGTGAGGTTGGCGGGAGTGGTGGTGGTGGTGGTGGTGTGTGTGTGTGTGGGGGGGGGGGGGGAGGGGGGTGACAAGTTGGATCACCGCACCGGCTGCCAAACTACTTAGCTACGTTGCTGTTGAAGAGCATCAAATTTCCTGCATATTTCAATGGTCAAAAGTAGTTTTTGATCCACTGATGACTGAGATCCGGATGTTCAAAACTACAGTAATTTTCTAAAATAACCAAAAATACCTCCAAAATTCAATTTTTGCCTTGTAGTCCAGTAGGATAGACCGAAAAATTAGAGAAATCGGTCGTGCTCGTGGTGTGAGTGTGTGCTTTCCCGATGGATTGTGGGTAAGCTGTGTCCCGAAAGCATCAGTGAGCAGATGGAGGTGTTCACTGGAGTACGCTCAGAGACAACTGAACAACATGTTGATTCCAGGTCTATCCGTGTTGACATCAAGAAACTTAGTGATTGATTGGCTGAATTTCCGCCATTCCTTGACTCACAACAGTTGTCAATAGCCACAGGGGCCGTGGCTTCTGAACTTGTGAACTGCCACTTAGCGCGAACTGTTGGTATCACTTGTATGAAGACTTGTTTGGAAAAAGGAAATTTTGCAGATATGAAGTTGAGGCGTAAGGATAAGGTGGTAAGTGGTAACTCTAGCATCCATTTCCTGTTCTCTTTGAATCAAAGACAAGAAGTTCAGAATACAGCCTCTGACTATTTCGACGGAATTGCACACTCAATCAGATGCTGATCTCAGGAACTTGTTCGATTACGAACTAGCTCCCTTTCCGATATTGCTTTTCACATAGGAAGGTATGCACAAGTACGATGTTGTACGAGGCGTTTACTGCAATAGAAGAACCAGTAGACTTCGGCAGCAGAAAATGCGCAGTTATTGATAGTGGATACCTACTGCATAAAGTTACTGGAGCAAATCACAAGAAGGCACATTTGAACTGGTGTGCCAAAATTACGTCGATTTTGTTAAAAAGCACTTTGGGAACAATGCCATTGCGGTTTTTGACAGGTATCCTGTTGACATAAGTTACCAAAGCACCAAAGCAATAGAAAGATATCGACGGCCTTTGCTGCACTTTTCAACAAAGATTTTATTTTCCAAAACATCTGTTATCACAATTTCACAAACTAAATTTCTTTCCAACGATTTCAATAAGAGAAACCTCATTACATTTCTGATGTCTGAATTGGAAGCCCAGGGAATTCAGGTCTAACAGGCAATAGAAGATGCCGATGGCCTGTTAATATAAACGGTTATATCAGAAGCTAACAATTTCGACAGTGTCGTCATAACAGGAGAAGACATCGATCTTTTGGTTTTGCTGACAGCATTAGCGTCTTCTAAAAATAACATTATTTCCAGAAGAGTGGGAGAATAAGAGAGTGTTTTGTATTCGGCCCATTCCTGTAAATACAGCACTGGAGAGAGACTCATCCGACACCACCGCACCGCCCTGCGGGGTTGGGAAGCAGAAGGTGACGCAAGTTTGTGAGGAAAGGCCCTGGCTCTCAGACGTAGTTGGCGTCTAAACACCCTGATGCAACAACACACCAAATTTCTGAGTCACCTTAGAAATTTCTGGTGAAACTGTACGGTGAAACCATCGACGTACATAAACTGGAAGATTTGCGGTATCGAGTTTTCTCATCCAATGTTTCTGTAAAAGCGAATTTTCAACTGGTCAGACTGCCCCTGTAAGTGATGCTGCGACGTACCACTCCTTCAGGACATACCTGCAAGTACAAAGATGGTTAGGGAGGCCACAAAAATTACCGTCAGCTTGGGGATGAAAACTGACCAAACATGGATAGTATTGTTCGTGGTATTTGTCATTTTTTTAATAAATTTATACCATACTTGTGTGCTATTTGTCGATAGTTCTTCTTTCCAATATTCTTTTATACTACGTTAAAATCACCATTTACTTCATTATACAGGTGTGATAGCCATTAGCACAACCGTGGATGCTGCTCTACAGCGCCTCCTCAACATCATTCGGTGCAGATGCACTACAGGGGGCCTGCTGGTGCAGATAAGCTGGACTCGTGTGCTCTGCCGTCTGCAAGACCTGTGTTGGTGCTGCATGTGAAAATACACCAGAAGCAGACTTCGATGAAGAAGACACTGACGCTAAATGCGAAGAACAGGAAAACTTCGTCGACGATATTGTAGCGCATGAGGAAGAAAACAGTGACGTCACTGACGAAAGCGTGCCATCTGTGCCCTAGAGTCAAGGCACACGGATACCTGAAGTTCAGTTTTGAGTGACTGAGTTCCACTGTATTAGATTATATTCAAATGTTCAAATGTTTGTAGAGCTTACGGGATTTAATTACGGGGTCATCAGTCCCTAAACCTACAAACTACTTACGAACTAGCTAATACTAAGGACGGCACAAATATTCATGCCCGAGGGGGGGGGGATTCGAACCCCCGACCGTAGTGGCCGTGTAGACCGTGACTGACGCGCCGCAGTCCCCTCGGCCACCGCAGCCGACTATTAGGTTCATCAAAGTTTATTCTTCTGATGTTTTATTGTTAGGTTAATCATGCTTCATGTAATCCGAGTAATGTATTAATCATAGATACTTCTATTATATTTCTATGTACCCCATTGTATGTTTTTGTACATAAATATTCTTCATTATTAATTTTAACAACTACACAGAATTTTCCATGCTAACGCTTTGATTTTAAAGCAGACTCGCTTGTGAGTCATGTAAAGTTATGGCGGACTCATTCGTAACCGTCTTATCAGTGATAGTGTATTATCTCGACCGATTGTTTCTACATGTCCAAATTCACGGCCACCAAACAAAAGTTACACAAAGAAATGCAGCCAAATAAAAGTTACAAGGCAAAAAAGTTGAATTATGGAGTTATTTTAGGTAATTTTAGAAAGTACTGTATTTTTGAACATCCGTATCTCATTCATTAGTGGGTGAAAAAACACTTTTGACCAATGAAATATGTATGAAATTTTACGCTCTTCAAATTTGTTCCGATGTATGTTTTTGCAAAAAACGCATGGTTTAGTGAAAAAAGGCCAAAAATGTCGAGATTTTACGGCCTCTGCAAAGTTAGCACAGAGTCCTAGAGGACGAAAACTCAGATTCTACTCCACAGAGTACGTACACACAACATACTAAAATTTCATTAAGTTCGGAATACTTTCCTGACTGCTGGACTAACAGAGCAACTGAAAACAACGTGTTTAATGTCTCGGCCCGGCCGGCGAATGATCACGGCCAAGTGCAGAGTCTCTCGTTACATTTGTTTTCCAGATATGCGAGACTATTGTTTGAGCGCTTTGAGATTCTGGAGGTCGCTCGCTCTATTTCTGGAATTTAACCCTTGCAACACCAACGTGAAAGACCAACCAGATTGCCCAAACAGAAAGAATTCGAAGAAAATTGTTTATCTTTGTTGATTTACCGTAGAAACAAACTTTAAAAAAATCATCAATACATCTTTTTGTAGACACTCGTAGAAATACCAACAAACTTCCTATTGTGCGTATTACCGAGAAGGGAGCACAAAACGATGGACACAAAATATTTTAAAAATACATTTTTTCTAAATTGTTATTTACATTTTCTTTCAGTATTCATTTTAAAGAGATACTGATGTGAATATTCGACTGTGAATCTAAAAATATAGGAAATGAACGTTCCCTGAGAAGGTTGCTTTTACTCAGTGATCTCTATGCTACCCGGATGTTGAACTTCAGTTGTCTGAGCGTGCCAGCCATAGATGTTCATATTTCGTTTCTTGCCAAATTCACGTATGTCTGCTATGAAGTATTGCAAGAAAACTAGAAGAAAATACGTTTCGATTACGCTTCCATATTAGCCTGTTACATCGAGTATTGACATAAATTTCAAATCAAGAAGTAAGAAAGCAATTCTTCGTAACGTAATAACAGTTGGAAATTCGTACCTATGCCAAATTTAAACATGGCGGATAATCCGAGAAAGTGTGGAAAGCATTTGAATGTGCAGGCACGCTGCAGTTATTTACTACACAAATTTAATTTTTTAGGGCACTTTAAATCGAAAAATTTAAAACATTTTTCATTCTTGCAGGATACTTCATTAATAACAACAGATCTTTTGTCACAGTTTAAAATATAATGTACCGGCCTAGATTACAATATTTCCAGAAGGCGGGTTAACGTTAAGCCACAACCCCTGCTACACGCTCCTCCGTGCTGGCGAGTCAAAAATCCGAACGGAGGTTAAAAAAAAAAAAAAAAAAAAAAAAAAAAAAAAAAAAAAAAAAAAAAAAAAACTGAGTGAATCGTCACTGGTCGCTGCCTTAATTTTTCCCACGGTCAGGGTTTGAAGCTTCATTCTCGAGGGGAAGGGGTGGAACTCAAAAACCAAAATCCAAGTATTCTGTTCACCAAAGACAATCATTTGCGATTGACACGCGCGTACAGAATTTGCGCGAGCAGTAAGGCGACTATTTCCACAAGAGTTTCCCCGTGTCCAGGCTCCTAATCGCTGTACGACTCATGGACTGGTCAAGGGTGACAAACAACACCTCGGGCAGACATTGCTGCTTCCCACGCATAGACTGCACGGTGACAGTCCGCACCGGTTGTTTCCTCTTATTAACATACACATACGTAGATTTAGCTTAAATGTTATCGTGATGAAATTTTTTGATTCTATTTCAACGCCCTTGCACCTCTTAATGGTCAAATTTTATAAACATACCGAAACACGTACTTTTGAATTCTAAGCAAGATTCCAAATACATTTTTTAGTTCACGGTTCAAATTGATTAATAGCAATAATTTACAAAAGACCTTTCATCCCACATTTCAGCCCTTAGCGCCGGAATACCAAAAAAATCCCTTCTTAAACGACATCTGTAGTGTAATAGTAACACTCTCTGCAAATTTCAAGTTTCCATCATCAGTGGTTTGGACTGGGCGATGATGTTCTTGCAAAACATTTTCCAACAGCTGTTGACGCTATAATTTTATTTAGACGACTAGTTTCGGTACATTAATTGTACCATCTTCAGGCCCCAATACTGAATATTTGGATAAGCTGCTCCAATTTATAAGGCCAACTTTTTCAAAACTGAATGCGGGACATTTCGAGGAAGTGGAGGAGGACTGAGATCACGTGACTGATTGTGGCAGTTATCCGAAACCAGGAAAGGTAGGCGAGCGGAGTAGGCATACCCAGTAACATGTGTAACATGAGTCACTTTTTATCTTAATTTTCCACCTTTATTTACAATTCATTAATATACTCTCATGTTCTATTTCGAATTTCAGAGTCTGACAATTTTTACATACTCTATCCCCGTTACGTTTTTCCGATCACCGTTGTCTGTACCAGTTTTATTAATTTCAGCGCTTAAAGCATCGTGATCCACACCTTTTCTAAACTAGCTTACTCCGCCAAAAGAATTATGTTTTTCAGTAACTTCGAATTAAATAGGATAAGAACTACGTTTTAAAACCATTTGAACTACTCTATTACAGAAGTTCTTTCGATGAAGTGTGTCTTATTACATGCAATGCTCACTCACTTTCGTTGTTACATTTTCAGAATTTCACCACCTTTTTATTCCTGACGGAAGTAAAATGAGTGCTGATATTTGCATGTCAAATTTTAAATACGTTTATACAAACTGTGATAATGTTATCGTGTTTGCCACCTTGAGCACCGAAAAATATTCCATTATACTTATTGAAACGTACTTAAGAAGGCACAGAAAATATGCCAAAAACACGATTTTTTTTAATAAGTCATCCTATGACCAAATGCCGTATCAGCTTAAAACGAAAAGAACTTATACTGCTAGTGAATTTCTAATTTTTAAATAGATGATGTGATCATTATGTAAGAAGACTGTTATTTATTCGCAAATGATGCATTGCGAAGTTAACTTATAAGCTGTATGACATGGCGTGCCGTACACAAATAGTTCCGGCTTGTGCTCTTAGACCAACAATATTTCCTTTACTGGAATGCGGGAATGCGAGACGCTTTTACCATTTTGCGGGACATTTTCAGTGATTATCTCAATGCGGGACAACGAGTCCAAATGCGGGACTGTCCCGCAGAATGCTTAAGCTCAACTAGCATCCGAAAGCCAGTCGAGGTCCAACCTTATGAATTGGAGGAGCTTATCCAAATAGTCATTATTGGGGCCTGAAGGTGGTACAATTGATGTACCGAAACTAGTCGCCTAAATAAAATTATAACTTGAACAGCTGTTGGAAATTTTTTTGCACGAACTGAACTAACCGGCCGACGTCCCACTTCTATCCTCAAGAATGAATACACATAAACTGGGCGATGATGAGTCAGTCAGTCAGTCAATCGAGACTTTGCCTTTTGTATAGAGAGACTACATAGAGATTAGGTCTATAAAAACATGCACATATTCCAGTAGAGCATGCGTCAAAATTTCATAGGATTCAGCCAATAACTTTCGGAGATTTACGGTTTGTAACATGTACATAAATACAGTACCTATTAAACAGCAAAATCACCTGTCACTGATCACACTTCTCCACGCACAAAACCTGTCTGCAACTGGCACAACAATACTGTATTGTCAACAATGGTCTGCCTGTTAACCGCCAAAAATTAGTAATTGCCGCTGGGGAGGGGACGTTTTGATGCTAGCTACTAGAGCTGTGAGAGTAACGAAAACATCCGTATCCGTTACTAAAGGTAACAGTACTGGTTGCACACGTATCGTTACTCGTTACCAGTGCCACTGACTTAGAAATCGTGAAAATTTTTTAACTTTAACTGTTAACCCATTAGGACTCGCGCCTTTAAAAGTTACGCGATCTATCGCGTGTATAGCATTTTTCTGATAGTCAAAGTTCATTTTGTAATATAATTAATATGTTTAAATTGATATTTCTAGTTGCGCTTGTAAGAAAACATACATATTTGACTATTTAAAACTGAATAAATGGCGATTGTTTTAAACTTACTGTGAGCAAAATGCTCACGCGCGAGTCATCGCGGGTTAATATTACTTTAACAATTAAATTTGGCACATAGATAGTGTATGCCTCTTTTTGGGCAATTGTACTACTGAGGAGAGGATCGTAGTCCATTTCCCTCGTGATTAAAATACAAATCATACAAAATGATGAAAATTAGCGAGACCCACCCGCGACCTCCATTTTAAGGTCTGTTCCCACACTTGGAATGTGACAGTCAATTGGAATATTCGTGACGGACGCCAGTGTGACCGATCATAGCAGTAACGCTACATTTGCGAGCAGCAGGACTGTTGTATTTTATTATGTGACATTAACTGCTAAGATAATACCGTCATGAAAACTTTTGAGTACTTTTTACAAAACTTGTTTATAGTAGACAAGATCAAAAACATAATTAACCATTAAACTGAAACCTATACAGGTTAAAAATACAATAAAACGTGTGTTTGCATTAATGGCAGACGTCAGATCATCGTTGATTAGCCCAGAGGGGGCCCGAATGGACTGCGCAGTCCGAGGCAGAAATTCCTCGTACTGCGCATGACGTCATGAGGCAGAAATTGCTCGTACTGCGCATGACGTCATCGCCGAAGCACGCGGCGGCAGTTGTAGCAGTAGCTTGTTGTTTGCTGTGTATGTTTTGTTTCGTTTATTCGTGTGTTTTACGACAGAAAATTCGATTAATATGTTAATTATTAGTTTGACATTTTAAATTCTCCCAGGATCGTTGACACAAAGACATTAGCAAGTGCCTATGGAACAAACGAGCAGCTCCAAAAAACAGTTCTCAGCATAAGGTATTTGTGCTGTAAAACAATACAGATTGGAAACCGAAGGAAGCTGTTACCATTTCAGAAAGAACTCTTAATGTCAATTAACTTTTTATTTGGCCTTCATTCTGATCTTTTGTCACTAGGCATTAAGTTTATATTAACCCGCGAGAACATGCACCTTTAAAAGTTACGTGATCGATCGCGTGTATAGAATTTTTCTGACAGTCAAAGAACAGTTTGTAATGTACTTACTATGTCTAAATAAGTGCTTCTAGTTGCGTTTATAAGAAAAGACAAACATTTGACTATTTAAATCTGGTAAAATGCAGTTTTAAAATTACTGTGAGCAAAATCCTCACGCGCAAATCCTCGCGGGTTAACAGCACGTCTGAACCAGGACTGTCTTGAAAATTTGTTTCCACAGATTAGAGGTATTGGCAATTTCTATCAGCACCCTCGCCCAAAAGAAGTAAAACATCGGTTGCGTTTATTGCTTCTGGAAAAGAATGACCAAGACATTCCACTCTCTAATACTTCGTCTGTGAGACAGGAAGAAGATTCACAACAATTTCTGTCATCTAGTCCACTGTGTGGAATTTTACCTGATATGTCTGAAGCAAATGACCATGCCAAATGGAGCAGCAGAGAGCCAGGACATACGTTTTAGTTGTGAGGCTGCTGCACCGTCTGCTGCGACAAATGTTGAATGCCCAATTGAAGGATTCAAATATTTGGCAGGCTACATTGCACGCCGTGATGCGAAATATGAGATCTCACTGGGGGTGTCGTCTAATAAACTACTTTGTCCTCCTCCAAAACACCTCTCACAATAGTGGTGGATAGAATTTCCATCACGAGATGGTCAGTTAGTGCCGTCTTACGAGTGAATGCGGCAGATCTCAAAGTTTGAGCTGCTGTTCCAATGAGATTAACGGAAGTGATACACTTAAAAAAATATTTCTAAGAGATTAGCCGACGTAATTTCGCAGAAATATCTTCATGTGGCGCCGGAAGTCATTAAAATATTCTTACGGACCGAATTTTTATTCGAGTGCGCTACATCAACATGAAGCTGAAGAGAGAAAGCAGCGGCATCACAGAGGCGAAAATGACGTCAGTGGCATTGTTCGGCTGTCGGTAGGATTTAACGAGATATGTAACTGCAATAAGCAATGCGTAAACAGCTGACTTTGGTGTGTTTGGTGGAGTCCCACGTGACAGCGCAGCGCCGCTCGCTAGCAGTGCTGGCGTCATTTCAACGGCCAATAGCAGGCCGTTTCGCTTCAGGCCCAACCTTTTATACAATAACCTTGGATTAACCTACAAACACTGGCAAAGAAGTGTGATACAAAATGTTTAAAAACATCGTAGGCCTATGAAATATGCACTTAAAGTTCATCGCCGATGTCTATATAAATTACTAATGATAAACAGTATAATAGAATATATGCATTCTCCGTATCGATATCGTAGATGCGAATAACGAAATGTATGCACGCGTAACTTCGTATCGACGCAGTAGATGCGACGAGTAACGATTAAGTACTTCTATTAGCCACAGTATTCGTTACTCAGTACCGAATACATACGGTCTGCTACAGCTCTACTATACTCCATTCACCGAAACGAGAGACGCACTGTAAACAAGACAACGTGCGTGAGCCAGCTCTACCGGCTAGGGCTAGGGGTGTACAAGGCAAGGGGCGGGATTAAGTCCGCGTGGCCGTCTCCGTTGCAGGTGGGAGCTCGATAGTGCACGCTGTACAGAGGGATCTCGTAAGTAACGTCTGGGAAGAGGAAACCATAAAGTCCCCAAAACAAGCGCTTCTGTCCGGATTATCCACCGGAAGCGAGGGCCCATCAAGTGAAGGGAAACGTCTGATTATCGCTGACATTGGCTGCAAAACAGCATTTGTTGAAGGATGTTTGTGGACTTACGAATCCAAGAAAAGTAGAGGTTATCATGAGGAGATGTGCGCCGAAACCTTCGAGAAGTGGTTTCAATATGTTCTTTCTTATCGTAGAAAAGAACTCAATGCTAATTCCAATAAGCACGAAAGATGAGGATGGCTAAAATCTAAAAATATCTATTTTGAACACAGTATGTTGAAGAAACAACTTTTAGATACAGTTAAAAATCACAGAACAGCACACAAATAATACGCGATAGATGAAATGGCGAAGAATGCAGGGAAAACTGTTCTCAGAAGTCCCCCATACCGCTGTGAATTAAACGCCATCGAGTTAGTGTGGGCCAGAATCAGAAGCTATGTTGCAGCGAAAAACAAAACATACAAAATGCCGGAAGTTAAAGAATTGCTAGAAGAAGCAGTACGAACAGATACTGCAGAAGGTTGAAACAAGTGCGTCCTCTATGCGGTAGAAAAAGTTGAAATTCAAATGTGGAAATTCAACTGCATTATAGAAGAGAGAGAGAGAGGAGCGGTTTGTTATAAAACACAATGAAAACATTTCAAGTTCGTCAGAGTTAACCTTGTTTCGTTATCCATTAATATTATTATTACTGATATTGTTATTAAAAATTGATTTTGGTTGACTGGAGCATTTTGTTAACAACCTGAATGAAAATAAATCTACTTCAACAGAAAGAACTCAGTTTCATCGTACTTTTAACATTATTGTAACTGGCTTTGAATCTTCAATGCCGTCTGTGGTTTTTCTTTTCGCTTTATTCCGTTACATTGATGCCCGGGTTTGTCACGGTCTGCTGTGACGTCAGCTCGCCAGCCAGCCGACGCCGCCAGCTGCAAAGCGTGCGCCAAGGATTTTGCACGTCCCTACGTGTCACGTGAACACCGCGTGCTTTCGCGTAGTCGCTCACGTGACACTGTTTATGTTTCGTCCCAGCTCTGTGTGAATATACTTTAGCTACACAATGCCTTACAAGTTTCAGACGCACTTCGGTATTGAATTAACCTTTAACTAACGTGGTGCGGTCTATCTGACCGCGCGCTTTCATCAACAATTGCGATTTAGCCAGTTCCCTACTCATTATTGCGCCCGTCGGCTCAGTAGCTTCGAGTTTAGTTGTGAGTGGACCGGAAAAGCGTGTGGTGTTGTTCCAGAGCTTCTATAACGTGAGTGACGTCCGTTTGAAAATAGGTCGCGGTCATTTTGACCGCACTACGTTGTTTGTGTAATTTTTTCTGCTGTGACTTTCCTTACATATTCTCGATATCTTCCATTTCACAGCTTTTGAAATATGGAGGAACCAAGTACTTCTACAGGTAAAGGATCTGCTGCAACCAACAGACAGTGTGTGAACACTTTAGACCGTAACTTTGAGGAAACTGTGAGCAGATGGTTGGAAGAGTCAGATGATAGTGACTGTGACGATAATCCTGATGAAGAAACTGAACCAATTGTGAGTGATCATGACACATTGTCAGAACAAAGTGCAACAGAAAATTACTCTGACGAAAGTAGTGAAAGTAGTGATCCATCTGACGACCAACGGAGAAGCAATTACGTCTATGGCAAGAATCAGTACAAATGGGCCAAAGCTCCGCCAACCCGAGCTGTTAGAACTCCTCGCCATAACATCATCATGAAATTTCCATCCACCACGTTGACTACAGGAGCTCCAAAAGACCCATTTTCATTATGGCATCTCTATTTTGATGACGAAGTTCTCGATCACATCTTACTGTGGACAAATGCTAAAATAGATTGCGTCAGGCAGAAGTACTCTGACAAAAGCAAAGCTGAACTTCAGAACCTGGATTTGGATGAACTTTTGGCGTTTTTAGGACTTCTGATATATTCTTCTGTCTTTAAATCCAATCACGAAAATGTAAATTATATATTTGCAACTGATGGTTCAGGTCGGGAAATTTTCAAATGTGTCATGTCTAGGAACCGTTTCCTAATGTTGTTGAACTGCTTACGGTTTGATGACTTTCGAACCAGAAAAGAGAGGCTCAAAGTTGACAAAATGGCAGCAGCCTCTTTTCTCTTCAGAAAAATTGTGGAAAATTCCCAAAAATATTTCAATTTAGGCACATGTGCTACTGTAGATGAGCAACTAGTTTCCTTCCGTGGTAAATGCTCATTTGTGGTCTACATGCCAAAGAAGCCTGGTAAATATGGTTTAAAAATAATGTCCTTGTGTGATGCAAGGACCAGTTACTTCTATAATGGGTATGTGTACACTGGAAAAGGCTCTGATGGTGATACTATGCCGGACAATGATAAGAAAATGATGATACCAACGCAGTCTCTGTTGCGATTGTGTAAACCAATCTATGGCAGTAATCGCAACATTACTGCTGACAATTGGTTCAGTTCAATACAAGCTGTAGAAGAGTTAATGAAAAGAGGATTGACTTTTGTCGGAACTCTAAAAAAGAATAAGAGAGAGATTCCGCAAGCCTTCCAACCAAATAAGAATAGGTCAGTTGGTTCGTCTTTATACGGTTTTACAAAGGACACCACTCTGTTGTCGCATGTGCCAAAGACAAACAAAGCGGTTCTTCTTGTCTCTTCCATGCATCATAGCCCTGCTGAGGATTTGACTTCTCAGAAACCAGAAATTATATCATACTACAACGCCACTAAAGGAGGCGTCGATGAACTCGACAAAAAGTGCCATATACTCCTGCAGTCGGAGAACTCGACGTTGGCCAATGTGTTTATTCTACCGTTTACTGGACATCAGCACAGTAAATGCATATGTTCTTCAGAAGAGTGGATCAGATGAAGCTCCTGTCGACAGAGGCATCTTCCTGAAAGAGCTGGCCCGTAGTCTTGTGCTGAAACATATGCAAAAGCGAGCTCAGAACCCACGACTTCCGCAGGAGTTGCGACTAACGACCCGCCGGATTTTAGGCCCTGATTCTCCAACAGAAGAACCAGTGGAAGCAGAATTAGGTCCTAAGAACAGGAAAACTTGCAGAATCTGCCCAGCCAGCAAAAAAAGGAAGACTTCCCATGCTTGCTACGTCTGCAAGAGGCCCATATGCATGCAGTGCTGTTCCCAGGTCTGCAAGCACTGTTGTGAGAATTTGTGATTTGAACGTCTCTGATTTTTCATATGGTACTTCTTCAAGTTAAAAACTTAACATTTTTTGTTTCATTAGTTCTTTAAGAAGAAATACAAAATATACCAAAGTATGAATGTCATTATTAGCTAATGGAAAACGTATAAATGTATTAGTGTACAATATGTGCAGTAACCACTTCTGAATGCCTGTTCATCAGTAATTATTTGATGTTAATGTTCTGTTTTTTCATGTTTAATTACTTTGTATTAAAGACTCTTTCATATACAAAACAGAGAATTTCAGAGTTGTTCATATTGTTAACATTATACCCACCTATAAGTAAGGGGGTCAGATTGACCGCACCACGGTGTTAGTGTCCCATTTTTGCCACCACGTTAGTTAAAGGTTAAGTCAGTGTGATCGGTGTTACAATCACATATTTACAATAATTTTTATTACAATGCCTTCTCCAAGTAATATGTAATATCTAAGCGGGAAAATAACCAACTGGAAAAAATTCAGAACTAAAAAAAAATCCCTACATTCTCTCGATTTTGACAGTAAAATCCCTCAATCCCTTTCCCACTACGCCGGGAGATTTATTCTTCAACATGGCAACTCTGCTGGTGTTCGTTCGCCTCCGCCGGCAGTGGGGTGCAGTTGGATGGGCAGCAGAGCCGAAGACAGCCGCAGCCTTACGGAAACACCCGAAGCGACCATGGGAGGTTTTTTGTTGCTCGGATGGAGGTTTTTTACTTTTCGAAGGTATTTTCATTTCCTTTGGTCACTTCTATTTTTAAAGTTTAGAGTGGCGTGAATAATTCACTTTAATAATAATAAGTGAAGACTAACGTAGGTCACTGTCGCGATTGTTGCTGCAACTGCAAGTGAGTTCGTGTGGCATGGTGTTCAGATACAGTGTGTGAAACTGAAAGTGTTTACATACAGTTGTGTTTCTTTTATTTTTTAAAAAAAAATTTGAAGAACCGTAAGTTGGTGAACAATGGGAAAAATTAAAGTGCCGTGCGTTCAAAAGTTTAGGAAAGAATGGTTTAGAGATGAGAAACTGAAAGATTGGATAATGGAAGTTGTGGAAGATAATACTCTTGTTCGTTGTCATTACTGTAGCTGCAATTTAAAAGCTAGAATGAAAGATATGTTAGATCATACGAAAACAAAAAAACACACACTATCAGCACAGCCGTTTAGTGATAAACGACAATGTAAAATCAATTTCACAACAGAAAATGACAGCACGAAACTTGAAAACGCTAGAAAGGAATGTAGGTTAGTGCTATTCACAGCCTGTCATTCAGCTATTCGGGTTGTGGATCATCTCACCGATCTTTGCCAAAAATCCTTCAATGCCAGTGATATAAAACTGCATCGTACAAAATGCACAGCCATAGTAAAAAATGTTTTAAGCCCTGACTTTCAACAGGAACATTGGTGATGGGTTTTATAGTCTTCTAATTGATGAATCTACTGATGTGAGTGTGACAAAACATTTAGGTTTGTGAAGTACTTTATCCATTTCAGCAACTGTTCAGGTTATAAATTAATAAAATTCAGCAACCAGTTGCTTGTAATTATTTATTTTAGACTACCGGTTTCGGACGCTTGAGTTCCCTTCTTCTGGTCTATTTTAGTATTGTGTGTTGATTGTCCTAATAGCATGTAGCTACATTCATTAAGCAACAATACTAAAATAGACCAGAAAAAGGGCACTCAAGCGTACGAAACCGGTCGTCTAAAATAAATAATTACAAGCAACTGGTTGCTGAATTTTATTAATTCATTTAGGTTTATGCATTTTGTATTGTTCAAAAGTTCAAAAGCGCATAAATTCTACTTTTCTGCGTCTGTTTGAACTGTCATCTGCAGATGCTGATTCTAGAGGTGGCGTCCTAAAGTCTGCTATTGATAAATTCAATCTTAATTTGGCACAACTTAGGGGCATACGGACCGATAATTCTAGTGTTATGGTGGCTGTGAATAATGGCGTATACAGAAAATTGCAAAGAGAGGTAGAACATCTTGTTCTCATAAGATGTGTTTGCCATTCAGTACAGTTGGCTGTGTCTTCTGCCACTGCAGGTGCGCTTCCGAGTCGCCTAGAATTCTTACTTTCTGAAAACTATACTTGGTTTGCTAAATCATCGAGTAGACAAGCTGCTTAGAAAATTATTTATGAGACAAGAAAATTGTACAAGTATCGCAAACAAAGTGGCTGTCTATAGAGGTTGCTGTCAATCGTATTGTTGATCAATGATGTGAGCTGAAAGCACATTTCGATGTTGTAAGAAACACAGAAATATGTTATACATCTGAGATGCTTTATCAAATGTTCAGTGATCCAGGAAATGAAGTTTATTTTCTCTTCTTGAAACCCATTTTAGCTGAGGCACAGAAAGTTAATAAGGCATTTCAGTCGGATTCTGGTGATCCCTGTAAACGTTTCAATGACCTCGTTTTTCTCATTGAAGGATTAGCTAAGAAAATTATCCTTCCAGGATGCTGAGCTAAATTTCTCAAAGACAATATATTCAATTTTATAGATCGAAAATCGTATCTAGTCTATGCAGTAGAAAAGAAAATACAGGAGTTGGAAAACCTAAGATTAATTTCTGCTGACGTTGAAGTAGTGATCAGGGAAAGGTGTATTAATTTTGTAGCGAAACTCGTAACTCAACTACAACAACGGTTACCTACAAATATAGAAATTCTTCAAAAAGTGTCAATGCTTTCACCCAGTGAATGCCTGCGCATGTTCAAACCATCAATACTTCCATTGGCAGAACTTATGAAGTTTACAGTCGATGAAATTACGAAAATAGATTTTCAATTGAAAAAACTTATGTTGGTCGATTGACAACATACTGGACGCATAGTTGACTTTTGGCATGAAGTTACTAACTATACAGATGCTTGTGAAGAAAAACCATTTGAAGATCTTTCTAAGTTAGCTTTTTGTGTATTAGTTTTGCCATGGTCTAATGCTGAAATTGAGCGTACGTTTAGCCAGATGAATTTAGTCAAAACTGAATTAAGGAACAGAATGGGTGAAGATGTGCTAAATGAAATTCTTTATATTAGGGCTGGTCTAAAACGTGTTGGGAAGTGTTGTTTTGATTACCAAATTCCTGATGGCGTATTGAAGAACATTGGTACCCTTGGGATTTATTCCACACCAATACCAACTACATCCTCTACCAGTACCGGTACTGTGACTGAAATAATGACACCGATTCAGATTCTGACGATCCAGCATCAAGGCAATGAGGTAAGTGAACTGAGGAGTAATTTTTTTGCCGCGGTGGGGTAGCCGAGCGGTCTAAAGCACCTCGCTGCGGAGCGCGCGGTTGCTCGCCGTGGAGGTTAAGAGTCCTCCCTGGGGCATGGGGGGGGGGGGGTGTTTGTCCGTACTGTTTGGCCACGATAACTTGACGATTTGCGCGGTGGCTGCTGGGAGCTCTATTACGGTGCTGCGGGGACTGAAGGGTGAGGGGGAGGCAGCTTGCTGCAGTGTGGAAACGTTACTCTAACAATGTGTACACTAATCTTCCGCATGAGGGACCATTGTAAAGTTGGCAGCACTTGTAAATAAAAGAATAACTTTCAACTAGTGCCGATATTCGTCACTTGTGGCAGCACCAGCAAAATCGTCAAGTTAACGCGGACAAATAGTAGGTTAGTCTATCTAGGTTTAAGTAGTTTGTAAGCTACGGACTGATGACCACGCTGTTTGGTCCGATAGATTTACAGACATTTTGAGTAATTTTTTCTGCATGTACCGAGTTTCCCATTTAACCTGACAAATTTAAATAACTCGAAAAATACGCATCGAACCAAGAATGTTCCAGACACAAAATGAGTATCTCCCCCCTTCTCCCCGCCCTGTGCAAGGTAATTTTACCCCCTTTTGGTTAAATTTTACTCACCGTGTCGTGGCATATTGTGGAGTGTTTCTACGAGTTTGTGACACTTGCGCGGAAAGGGAATGTGTAGACACTTGCGGGGAGACCCGGACGCTGCAGGTAGTGAACAGGGTGTTCCAGAAGTAGGGATACACCACCCCTACTCCTCGCCCTCCAACCGCTACCTGTGCCGTATTCAGGGAAAGGCCCACCGAGCGAGGTGGAGCAGTAGTAACGGCCCGGAGATATCACAGTCTCATTCAACAGGGAGATAACACGTCATACAAATATCACTCGATTTACAATACAGCACCATGTGAAGAGGAATGTGATGAAATCGGAATTGAGCGCAACCGTTGCTAACTACATTTTCGGATTTACTGCATTTTGAGTCAGAATTCGCATCTATATTCGCATTTATCTTTGGGTGTATTACTACAAATAACTAAAACACAATTTGATCGTGGAATTATATACAATCTCATTATAAAGGTTTTTTGTAGGTGGTAGTGAGCAGCTTTTAAATATGTTAGGAATAGCATTATGAAATATAGACAGCTACACCTTATGTTTATTATGAGATATCGATTTCGGCTAATTTCAGGTCATCTTAAAGTCTCAAACAACAAATGTTACTTATGCAATTTTTCCAGTGGCACTCATAACCTTTAACTGTTTACACACGGGGTCTAACGTTGTTAATCGCGTTAGCGATGAAAACAGAACCCAGAATCTTTGCGTCTAAATGATAAATATATTGGTGTGATGTCTTATTTCGAAAGAACAGACATCACACCAATACATATATAGCTCTCGGTAAAATGGAACGGTACGATGTCGTTACATAGCACAGCACTGCCGACTGGAAACGCAGGAGAAGTGCAAACAACGTTCTCTCCTCAGAGGTATGATTAGGTTCGACGTAGACTTCTACAACATACAGTCTACACGGCGAAGATTACACCGAAAAATTTAACGTTTCGTCTACTTTGGCGATAGCAACCAAATTTTAAAATCGTGTCAACTATATAAAGATGTAGCAACACAAAACGCTTCAAGTCCAAAACTTCACTGAATTTCGAGTTCTGAATTTTTAATATGTTTTTAATGTTATTACAGAAAAAACATATTTGGGACTCACACTACAATTTTCATATGGCAGAATTTGTAGGTACATTCACAAGACATAAGTCAACGGTTGTGTGCATTCATCTTATGAGAAATATCAATCATTTGTTTTCAGTGTTTATTTCAAATTTCTCTTTTAAGTTTCTTTAATTATTAGTACTTAAATGTGGTTATGAAATAAATAAATTACGTGTATATGTGTAGTCTTATGCGGCCAAACTACTTAGGTCATTGGTTGCTAGACTTACACACTACTTAATCTTACTTAAAATAACTTAGGCAAAGTACAAACAAACATACCTATGTCCGAGGAAGGACTCGAACCTTCGACCGGACCGGCCGCGCAATTTGTGACACAAATTACATGTTTGATAATATTAATGCATAGAAGTATGAAATCACGTCAAGACTACTTCCTGCAAAAATTTCGACAAAAAAAAGTTGGCACTGAGTTTAGAAAAACAAAATTCTGGTATATTGAATTTTAACATTTTATCAAAAAATGAATGTTACTACAAGAGATACAGCCATTCAAATTTACGGGCACCATAACGTTTTCCCTTCCTGAGTAAATGAACTGTTTCTTATAGTTTCAACACCTTTTTCTTGAATGTTCTGAATATAAATCTTCACACAGACTTCTTGAGGAGGAGAGTGATGCGGATATCTGATTGTAAACCACTTCATATTACCTTAGACTTTTTTGACTGTACTGAACATAGTTTCGCGTATTCCGTAATTTATATTTATACAGTTAACAGGCAATGTAATTTATAACCAACTATTGGCTGCCAATTTCGCTTCATTTTTCCTGGAAGTCTTGCAACTTGTTTCTCCCTGTTGGTTTGTGCCAAGTTCGGAGTAAAAATGGTTCTATATGACGGTGATGGAAAATAGAATTTATCTTTAGCATTTTTCGGCGTGTGGCATTCCCTTAGACATTCCGTATTTCATATATTTCTTAGATGTATTTGTAATTCGAATACAGCTAAATCGTTTTGGGGTCTACGAATAAACGCTTTAAGTATGTAAAATACTCATTGACTTATTATTGAAGTTTTTTAATTGAAGGTTTAAGGTTGCGTCTCCTATTAAAAAGCATAGTAGCTATTTTTAAAGAGATGGAAGTTGCGTGATAGTGGGGTTAACTACATAGCGGTCAATTACATCAATGGATGTAATAATATATTTATTGCTTGCGCAGGTGTCTTGATATGCTTAGTGTTCTGAATAATATGCTTTTAGGAGGTATGACTGTGGAAAGTCATCGTCGTGTAGTAGCAGAGACTAACTCTCCAAACATTATCACTATAAAAATACGTTTTTGTTTGCAGGAGGAACACTCAACGGATTAATATGTAGTTAGAACAAGTTACTATAGTGCTCTGCAGCTCGCAAAGGGTTGTGCAATTTCACACAGTTTCGTGTTGTGGTGACAGTGTAGACACTTGACAACAGCAGTGCTAGACTTGTTGGTGTGCCTGTACCCAGGAAAAGGCATTAGCCGCCCCAAGGGCCCCGGGTTCCGCGCAAGTGTCACTCCGCGCAAGTGTTCCAACCCCTGTTTCGACATTGGCAACGGTCGCTGCATGTGACGTTAGCCATTCAGGTGGTAGTTAGTATACGGCAGCCATTTCGATATTTAATAATTGTCTTCGCGGAATATCCGAATGTATTACATTGTGTGTCTTCATAGCAACGAAAAGGTTTTGTTACGAAATATTCCGTTTACGATGATAATTAATTTACTGAGCGGACAAGGGTACATCCAGGAGCGGGGGATATTTGAGTTCAGGTCAGGCAGATCACCCCCTGGAGATTTTCATATTTGGATACGGTGAATATTTTTATTTTTCGACTTATTTCTATGTATCAGCTTAAATGGGACACACACACTATTTGGCCACGATAACTTGACGACTGGCGCGGTGGCTGTTGGGAGCTGCAGGAGGCGTGTTTGAAGGCAGCGTCCGCTGCTTGTTGCAGTGCTGCAAACGTTACTCTAACAATGTGTGCAGCAATACTTCGCCTCAAGGAGCATTGGCGGTGCTTGTAAATAAATGAATATCTTTCAACTACTGCAGATTTGGGGCAGCACCAGTAAAATCGTCAAGTTATCTTGGCCCCATATATCAGAAGCATTTCACATGCTTACTGGTGTCCACCAAGGAGATGGACTCTCCCCCTTTATGTTTAACTTGGTACTGGAGAAAATTGTGAGGACATGGGAAAAAGAAATTAAGGGAATTCAACTTGGAATTAAAAAGGAGCAGAGAATCAGGGTGAAGTGTCTGGCTTTCGCGGACGATCTCGCTATTCTAACAAACAACAGGGAAGAAGCGAGACTCGCACTGGAGAAGCTTCATGAAATCTCACAAAACTGGGCTACAAATTTCTTATGAAAAGACTCAATACATGGAAAACAAGCCTGCAGATAGTCTCCCAATCACAACTCAGTATGGAAAAGTGGCACAAGTTTCTCACTTCAGATATCTAGGAGAGATGATCCAACCATCAGCACTGAACTCAATAGCCAATCAAGAAAGGGTCTCAAGATTACAAAGAGCATATAAGCTAACTTGGAACCATTACAATAAGAAATCTATTTCTGTCAATGCAAAACTAAGGCATTACAATACAGTAGTCCTAACAGAGGCACTCTATGCTGCAGAAACTACAGTGATTCATGGTCATACGAAGATCAGAGAGATTGAAAAACAGGAAAGAAAAATTTTGAGGAAAATATATGGTTCAGTGTTTCGGGATGGAATTTGGATAAAGCGGCCAACTAGAGAGATGGAAACAATAGCGGACACCATCAGAAAGAGAAGGATGAATGAAACCAGGCTCACAAGGCAAACAAGACGAAGTGGATCAGTGAAACAGAAGAGGATATTAAAGAACTGGGAATAACACAAGACAACATAAACAATAGAGAACAGTTCAGGAAATTATAAAGAAACATAAACTTAAACAAGAACACACGGAGAACAGAACAGCAAAAAAGTGGTCAAAAGAACGCAAGAGAGAACACAGTGAACGCATGAAGAGAATTTGGGAAGAACGAAGGGAGAAGAAGTCCTAATAACTCAAGTTCAATCGCTCTCTTTAAAGGGAATAATCGAAAATAATAATATATATATAATGTATCGTTTCGTCCGAAAAGTTGAAAATAATAATTATAAATATTGTTTATGTACCGATACTTATGTAATTATATAAAAAAGGAGAAATCTGGAGGTTTTTCTTCCGATTCAGAGGGTTTTCAGACTGTGTTCAGAGGTATTTCCTACTATCCGAGAGTTGGCAAGCCTTCATTTACGAGCAGAACTACATTCTCGACCAGACCAGAGACGAACTTGCGTAGCACGACAGAGCCAGTAGAAACTGGCGCTCTCTCGCCCTGTGCAGCACGCCACAGCTGTGGCGGCTGTCCTGCTGTCGAGACGCCGCACTGTCCACAGTCGCGCATCCACAACAAGTCACCAGCGTCCCATTGACGTACCCGTTCAATCAGTGGCGGATTTTCACATTTGCCGCCAGTAGGCTATTCAAATTTTGCCGACCTCTACAATTCGATAACCTGTTTCACTATCATACTAATTATAATTTTTTGTCAATGAAATTTTTCTATATGTTTTGTGCACTATCGTCCTAATTATACCGCGCGTTTTTCGTAATTGGTATGACTGTGCACTAGGGAATCTAAGTGTCTCTCTCTAGATTACTTTTACAGCTCAACTATTTGTTTAAGATAGCACAAGAAATAGTTTTTGGGCTAATAAAAACACAGATACTACTAATAACGTGGGGGTAATCTGAACTTAAATACTTCGTACACGGTAATGTAAAAACCAATGGGCTGGAGCCTAGAGCGGCAGCTTTTAGGGGCGGAAATGTCGGTGCAAAGTTGTTAAACTGTAAGTAAGAGTAAGTGGTCCTGACAGTTTGGATACCAGTTACTTTGGAAAAAGGTTGGGCATCTCGGACTTATTCTGAGTCGTGGCCATCTTTGTGTTCAGACGGCAAAGACTACCAAATCCACCGGTTAGTCCCTCAACCGTTAGGGGTAAAACCCAGTGGGGCCCTGGGCAAGTAAGGCTAGCAACCTGCTTCCCAGGTACTTCAATATCATGCTGATAACAATCAGAGCAAAATGCCTCGGACCTTTGGAGGTGATGGAGTCCCATCTCTAATTGACAGACCAGGGACTCCTCAGATATGACTTGGCAAACGATATGGAATGAGATGGGGAGCTATTAATATCAATGGGGATTACAATGGGAAGAAGTTAGAGCTGGAAGAAGTCGGAGAATACAAGGTCTACCTGTCAGGAGTCAAAGTAGGACGAGCTCAATGGGGTATAGGGTTTTACAAACGGCCACTACGGTCGGGGGTGGGCATGGATATTTGTGCCATCCTAGTTCGTAAGTAGTTCATAAGTAGTTTGTAAGTTTAGGGACTGATGACCCCGAAGTTAAGTCCAATAAGATTTACAAACATTTGAACATTTGTTTTACATAAGGAAAACAATCGAACCCTGCATAATTGCAATAAGGTATGTAAATGAACGACTGATGTGGATAGATTTGACCATCTCCAGTAAGAAAATTAGGTTTGTGGCAGTGTATTCACCCTGTGAGGGGACAGATCAAGATGAGATGGACAAATTTTACAACACACTTAGTGATGTAGTTGTTAGAGTGAAGCATAAATATAGTGTTTTACTCATGGGTGATTTCAACGCCAGGATAGGAAATCGAACAGAAGGTCATGGGTAAGTTTGGAGAGGATATGTCGGCCAACAGGAACGGAAAACAGCTCTTGGACTTCTGTTCCAGTATGGGCTTAGTTATCACAAACTCCTTCTTTAAGCATAAGGACATTCACCGCTATACGTGGGAAGGAAGGGGAACCAGATGTATCATTGACTATACTGATCATTATTTAATCTGCAGTGAAATTGCGTTATGTGAGGCCAAAAGAGCAGAAAGTCAGGTCCATGTGTAGAAGGTTAAGAATGGAGAAGCTTCAAGACAAGGAAATTAGGCACAAATACATAACAATGATCTCGGAAAGGTACCGTACCAGTTAGTTGAATGTAATGATTTACAGTCACTGGAAGAGGAATGGTCAAGGTACAGGGACACACTTCTGGAAACAGCTAGAGAATGTCTTGGAACAGTAGTGTGTAAAGGTAGGAAGAAGCAGACAGCCTGGTGGAATGACGCAGTCAAGGCAGGCTGTAAAAGAAAAAGAACGCATATCAAACATGGCTCCATACTAGAAATCAGGCAGACAGAGAAAGTTATGTTGAAGAAAGAAACAAAGCCAAACGGATAATTGCAAAATCCAAGCAGAAATCATGGGAAGACTTTGGAAACAAGCTAGAATCTCTGGGCCAAGCCGCGGGAAAACCATTTTGGAGCGTAATTAGCAATCTTCGAAAGGGAGGGAAGAAGGAATTAACAAGTGTTTTGGACAGGTCTGGAAATCTGCTAGTCAATCCTGTGGATGCCTTGGGCAAATGGAGGGAATATTTTGAAGAATTGCTCAATGTAGGTGAAACGTTCAATGATGTATCAGATTTTCAGGTAGAATGGGATAGGAACGACAATGGAAACAGGATCTCATTTGAGGAAGTGGTTTAAATGGTCAGTAGATTACAGTGCAATAAAGCGGCTGGGGTGGATGAAATTAAGCCGGAACTCGTCAAACACAGTGGTAAAATGTTCAAATGTTTGTTAAGCTTATGGGACTTAACTACGGGGTCATCAGTCCCTAAACTTACAAACTACTTATGAACTACTTACGAACTAGGACGGCACAAATATCCATGCCCGAGGGGGGATTCGAACCCCCGACCGTAGTGGCCGTGCTGACCGTGACTGGAGCGCCTCAGTCACCTCGGCCACCGCGGCCGGCACACAGTGGTATATCAGGTCTCAAATGGTTACACAGGATAATTGAAAAGGCGTGGGAGTCGGGACAGGTTCCGTCTGACTGGACGAAAGCGGTAATCACGCCAATTTTCAAACATGAAAACAGAAAAGATTGCAACAACTATCGGGGTATCTCTTTAATTAGCGTTGTAGGCAAAATATTCTCAGGTATTGTTGAAAGAAGAGTGCTAGTATTAATTGAGGACAAGTTAGATGAAAATCAGTGTGGGTTTAGGCCTCTTAGAGGCTGTCAGGACCAGATCTTTAGCTTACGGCAGGTAATGGAAAAGTGCTATGAGTGGAACAGGGAATTGTATCTAAGTTTCATAGATCTGGAAAAGGCTTATGACCGTTTCCTAGGAGGAAGCTACTGACAGTTCTTTAAGATTATGATATAGGAGGCAAATTTCTGCAGGCAATTAAAGGGCTTCATGTAGACTGTCAGGCAGCAGTTAAGAGTAGATGGCAAATTAAGCTCATGCTTCAGAGTAGTTTCATGGGTAAGACAAGGCTGTAACCTGTCACCACTGTTGTTCATACTATTCATGGATCATATGTTGAAAACAGTAGACTGTCAGGGCGGGATTCAAGTAGGTGAAAACAAAATAAGCAGTCTCGCATATGCGGATGACTTAGTTGTAATGGCCGATTCGATTGTAATGTTGCAAACTAATATTTCAAAGCTCGACCAGAGGTGCAAGGATTAAGATATGAAGATCAGCATCTCCAAAATGAAAGTAATGTATGTGGGAAAGCGATTCAGATTGAGTACCAAATAGGAGGAACAAAGATAGAACAGGTAGACAGTTTCAAGTACCTGGGATGTATTTTCTCACAGGATGGCAACATAGCGAAAGAACCGGAATCGAGGTGCAGCAAAGCTAATGCAGTGAGTGCCCAGCTAAGATCTACTCTCTTCTGCAAGAAGGAAGTCAGTACCAAGACTAAGTTAGCAGTGCACCGCTCTGTCTTTTGACCAACTTTGTTGTATGGGAGTGAAAGTTGGGTGGATACAGGTTACCTTATTCATAAGATAAGAGGTTACAGTAGCAAGAATGATTGCAGGTACCAGCAGATGGGAACAATGGCAGGAGGGTGTCCATAATGAGGAAATCAAAGAAAAGCTGGGAATGAACACCATAGATGAAGCAGTTAGAGCGAAGCAAGGTTACCTAAGAGACTCATTAGCTCGTCAGTGGAGGGCAAGAGGAGTCGAGGTAGACCAAGAAGAAAGTACTTAGATTCGGTGCAGAATGATTTTGAAGTGAAAGGCATAACATCAGACGACGCATCAATGTTAGCATTGAATAGGGGATCATGGAGGAATTTTATTAGAGTTACTATGTTCCAGATTGAACGCTGAAAGGCATAATCAGTCTCTAATGATGATGATGATGATTTTTTTTTGCCACGATAATCGACGATTACACTTATACTGACGCGAACGGAGAAAATGAGCACAAAATGAAAGATATTCATTTATCTCAGGTGCTGCCAACGTTACGCTGACTGTAGACGCGACGTGTTTCAGTACCCATTGTTAAGGGCACTGGCAGTCAGCAGTGTTGCAAGCAGCAGACATTGTCTGCCCTCGCCCTCTCCCCCCACCACAGTTGTCCTGCGGCTCCAAGGTCATTCCCAGCATCCACCGCGCGATTCTTAGTTAACTGCGGCCAAATAGTAACAAAGTAGTGATGTGTTGCCAGACGTAGGGGGTTTTCCCAACACATAGGTGATTTTACACTTTAAAATCATGTAGGACATTTTCATTTAAAAGTCCACCACGCGTAGGTACTTTCGTAAAATTTAACAAATGCCGACACAGGCCTAGAGGGTAGTCAACACGCGGGAATGAAGCCTACAAATGGTGGCGGATTCCAAGTAGCCCATGATATTTTAGACGGCATAATTGTTTTCTGTTCATAGTAAACAATGTTAATTTGAAAACTTAGTTGAAATTGATGCGAAATACGATGATTGCAAAGTATATCAGTGGAATAGAGAGTCGGTTTGGAATTAGTGTTAGAAAATGTCTGCACAAGAAAAAATAATTGTTTCCAAGAACGAAAGACGTTATATTACCTTGACTAGACTTATTTATTTATGTCAGGACGATATACTAGTTAGTATTTGTAAGTGAGAAGATGTTGACAAGAAAACACAAAAACATTTGCGACAGCCAACGTCATAATGAACAAAACGCTAGATATTCGTTGTGAACATAACATTACTCTTTGAAAATCATTACTTTATAGAAAGTGAAAAGGCAAACCTCTTAAAGATATCTAGTGTACAGTTTTGAAACAAAGTGTCACAGTGCAAGAACTTTAACATTAAACAGTAGGAGGGGTAAAATATGGGGAGCGAAGAGTTATATTCAACCTATACAAAAACCAGAAGGAGTTATTAGAATCGAAGGGCAAGAAAAGGATGCAGAGGTTGTTCAATCTGTACATTGAACAAGCAATGAAAGAATGCAAGGAGAAATTTGGAGAGGGAATTAAAGTTCAGTTCTGACATTTTGTCAGAGACTGCAAAGGATCTGGAAAACAATGGAATGAACAGCGTATTGAAAGAACGGTATAAAATGAACATTAACAAGAGTAAAACGAGGTTGAAGTAATGGCTATGGGAAGAAAAGCGTTTCTAAAGAAGCAAAACTTGTTAACATCCAATATTAATTTAAATGTTAGGAAGTCCTTTCTGAAAGCATTTGTTTGGAGTGGAACATTGTATGGAAGTGAAACGTGGACGATAAGGAGTTCAGACAAAAAGCTGATAGAAGCTTTTGAAATGTGGTGCTAGAAACGTATGATGAAAATTAGATGGGTAGATGACATAACTAACGAGGAGGTACTTAACTGAAATGGGGAGAAAGGGAATTTCTGCCACATCCTGACTAAGATAAGGGATAGGTTGGTGGGGCACATTCTGAGACATCAAGGAATTGTGAACTTAGCATTAGAAGAAAGTGTGTGGGATAAAAATCAGAGGGAGACCGACGGACGAATACAGTAAGCAGCTTCAAGATGATGTAGGTCACTGAACGTATTCTCCGATGAAGAGACTTGCACAGGACAGTGTAGCTTGGAGAGCTGCATCAAACCAATCAAAGCAGTCTGCGGACTGAAGACCACAACAACAACAAAAATACTGTTTTTTGTTGGTGACTAATTACGACAATCAACCTGCATTAAGTACTAACTTATTCTAAAACGTTTTTACATTTTAGATATAATTTCCTTTCCATTTATTACACTCTTGAAGTTCCAATGTAGGGCAGTGGCGTATATATTTTCTCCACAAAACAAAAAAGCATCACAGAGGCCAGAGTCCTGGATTTAGTCCTTCAGTCACTTCCAGACCCAATCCTAGCTACGCCCCTAATGTAGCGGCTTTAATGAGGTGGTAGGCAGAAAGTAGGGAAAACGTAGGAACATTTCTGTGAGACTGTAGGTATTTTCTCTTTCTGCCATCTGGCAACACTGAGTGTTTGACTTGAGCAGATACGATTAACGAAGCTTTCGGACTGTTGAGTTTGTGAAGTGTTTGTTGACGTGAATAAAATCATGGAAAAGAAAAAAGAAACCTAGTGGTGCGTTTAAGCGAAAACAACGCAAGGAAAAGGAAGACAGGAAACAAAAATTGACAAATTTTTTACTCAGCTTTCTACAAGTACTTCCAGCCTAAACATTTGTGTCGATTGTGACTCAGAAAATGCGGTTCCTGATTGAAAGCCTACTGAAGAGGATCCGACAACAGCTGCAATTAAAAATGTCGCTGATCTCGACGACACCACCGAGCTTGGCGGCGACATCTGCAGGGAATACGAAACAGGAAAAGAACCGTCGACGTCTACAATCTTCGAAAAACGAAATAAAGCTTACTATGACTTGGGGAGTTTCACGAACAAGATATTGAGAAAAGCGTCTAATTCTTGATATGGGACCGTCATAGCCTTCAGGACCATTTCCAGCTCCTCAGCAGAACAACAGGTGTTTCTCAACCTCATACTACGTTTCAGTTAATCGTGTTCGACTGTGTTTTTCCAAATTTCTAGACGATGCCTATTGTTAACCTCGCTGGTTGTTTGCATCTCAAAGGAATAATGTATGGTGTACGGGTAATCGGGACTGACAGCACTTATCAGAAAGAATTAAAGAACAGTTTTTCGAGTGGCTATACAGAAACAAGTGCTGTGTACAATCTTTGGAAAAATAATGATACTGTCGACAAGGAACTTGAAAATGAAATTCGTAAGGAAGCGTAGTTTTGGAAAATGGTTCTCACAAGGTTATTCGATATCATACTTACTCTAGCAAAACGTCCATTTGCTTTCAGAGGACATCGAGAGAGCTGAAGTCAGGAGGAAGGATACCACGGCAATTTTCTGTCAGTTGTAGAGCTTGCCGATTTTGCGACAAGTGTTGGACATGCCCAAAGGTAATTATTTTCACTTCAAAGAAATTTTTTAGCATTTCTCTTGTTGTTTATTTGTTCAATTGCTTATGTTCGAATTTTTTTTTTTTTTTTTTTTTTTTTTTTTTTTTTTTTTTTTTTTTTTTTTTTTTTACTTTTAGGATTTACAAGGTATCCGAATATAACAATCCAAAATGAAATGATTGAGTGCTTAGGAACAAACTTGAAGACAAGCTCCTGGACCAAATTAGAGCATCACCGTTTTTCGCCATCATAATAGACACTACACAGGATGTATCGAAGGTAGACCAGGTAAGCACTGTTATCAGATATGCCGTAATTACCAGATCTGAAAATGGACAAGATGTTTATAGAAGTAAAAGAATTATTTGTAGGCTTTTATGCAGTCATCAAACATGGCGCAGCTGATTTATTCAAGCAGGTGACAAATTTTTATTGACAAAAATATTGATTTAAAAAAGTGTGTGGGTCAAGGTTATGATGGCGCCAGTGTGATGATTGGTGTTTATAACGGTGTACAAAAACAGATTACGAATATTCAGGCAAATCAGAGTACGTACATTGCGCTAGTCATAATTTGAATTTAGTGGTGAATGATGCCATTAGCAGTTGCGCGGAAGTACAGATTCTTCTCGCAACAGTGTAAGAGATATATAATTTTTTTCGGTAACAATATTAAGCGTTGGAATCTACTGTCAAAATTCACCGGCGAATCAGAAATCACTCTCAAAAATTAAATCCGACTAGATGGGCTAGTAGAGTTAATGCAATAAAACTTCGTTTTTATAATATAACCAAGGCCTTATCAGAAATATTACTGAAGAGTTCTAGTAAAGATGATGTAGAGAAGCAGAAAATATTAAAACAAAAATGCTAAATTTCCAGTGTGTATTTCTTTGTGAATTCTTGTACCAAATATTGAATGACAATTATGCATCCAAAATTTTACAAAAATGCGATATCGATTTGAACGAGGCAAATAGATCTTTAGCAGATGTCGAAACAAAACTGAAACTTTAGAGAAATGATTTCGAATCATTCAGGTGCAAAGCCACTGAAAAAAAAAAAAAATAAATTATGCAATAGATCCCAGTTTTCAAGAACAACGGCGAAAGAAAGTAAAAAACATATTGATGAACTAGCTCCTGACTACCGATTTCGAAACAGGGAAGAAATATTTAAAGTTACTGTTTTCAAAAATGTACTAGACACAATAATAACTCAATTAAACACACGTTTTACTGGCATGAGTGCAGTCTGTCAAGTATTTGATTTCCTAAGACCATAATTTTTGGTCACTTGTAGATGAAGCAGTTTTGTTACAAAAATGTGATCAGTTCGAAAGTAAATATTGTGGTATAATAGGCCCTAGTTTTTCACTTCGTTTATTAACTGAAATTGTCCCCAACATGGACAGTTCGCCAATTATGCAAGGAAATTATAACAAAATATGCATTATTAGAGTGCGAGATTACGGAGGTGTTTACCGCAGTGTTATTGTTTTATACAGTACCCGTCACTTCTGCAACAGCTGAAAGATCATTCAGCAAATTAAAAATTATTAAAACGTATCTCAGGAACAGCATGGCTCAAGCTATAACTCCGATATTTGGCACTCATAGCAATTAAAAACAAGGCTGCATCAAGTCTAGATTTAACAGACCTTATTGATGATTTTGCAGAAACCAAAGCTAGGAAAGATTGTAAAATAAATTGTTAAAATAAAGTTGAGTTCTTTCTAATTGTGTACCCATGTTATTACTGTACAGCCACGAAACCATAGCCCCTGCTCTGTGACTGACATTCTTGTATGTACCCTTGTCTGATCAGTAAAAGTAATTGGCCTCGTAAAATGAAGAATTAGAATCACTTGATCCTGTCAACCATAGAGTACTACAGCATGTTATATGTATTTTATACGTTCGAAACAGTCATCAACTAATTCTAAATCATCATTTTACGAGGGCATTAACTGTTACTGACCGGACAAGGGTACATACAAGAACCTGTCAACCATAGAGCAGGTATGGCATGTTTTATTTACCCTATGATCTGTACGAAACAGTGATCAAGTAATTCTAAATCTTCATTTTATGAGGCCAATTACTGTTACTGACCGGACAAGGGTACATACAAGAACCTGTCAACCATAGAGCAGGTATAGCATGTTTTATTTATTTTATCATATGTCTGAAAGTGTAATGAAGTGATTTCGAAAATAAAATAATTCAAACTTCATGTTAACAAGTTAATTTTCACAACTTGTAAACATTGCGTGCTTTCGTCTATACAACACATTACCGCATATTTAATTTCCAACGTCAAAAACTGTTATTTGCATATTGCGAGGCGGTAAAGTTTGATTACCATTGGCTGACGACGATACTCTTCTTTGTGCTGTGATTCGCTAGCCACATAATCACGTGGTCTACAACAAATGACCATCGCGTTGCGCAGCCTCCAATTCAGGCGATCGGAAGCAAATGTGCCGTATTTGGTGGATTTTGTATTTATACTTCAATATTACGAAAGTGAGCAGATTAAATGTAACGCCACTTGAAAGACATTTGCGAAACACGTATTTTAAGGTAAGGTATGTCGTAATTAAGAACGGAGAAATTATGCCTACGCATATAAAACTTTTACCATTTTCCGCTGGGCAAGCCAGTGTAATAATGACAAACCGTGATAATGGACCAGAAAGTTACCTCCAAAAAATCAGACACTAAATTTGACACAATTTGCAGGCAAATATCTTTAAATAGGTTAACTCAGATTTTAATTTAAACTGCGCCATGAGAAAGACGACCTTATTCTCTAATAGAATACTGTTTGTTTATACTCGGTGCTCTGTGGGTTTAATTGTTATAGAACATGAAAGATGACGCAACTCGTCATATGCAGTGTATATAGTAATATATAAGTAGTTTTCGTATGTTTGTACGTGTTGCATACAAATCTACAGTTTCGTTCCAATCTTTATGAAATTTTTTACACGTAAGCTTCAATCCGTAAGTGTAAGAATCACATACGATATATAGTTCACGAGATATGACGTCATAATCAATGAGATGCGCGAAAAACTGTTGCATTTAGCGACAATGCTGTTCATTTTCTCTTAAATCATTGGACCGATTTCAACCAAATTTAGTACGCACATTCCTTACCGTGAGGTAACAATTGCTGCATGGTTAAGAATCAGATACGGCACATTGTTCAAAAGATATTACGTCATAACCAATAGAAATCGCAAAAAATGCCATATAATGCAGCGAGACTTTCGAAATACACTGTATGAGAATGACAGTACTTAGCGACTTGCAACAAACTTTAAACATAATTTCAAACCTTTATTAAACTTTTTCTCGCTGGCAACCATAGCAATATGATGAAAGGAAAAAAGTTTCTCGTAACTACTTTTCCGCTGTTTATGGAGTAAAACTACAGCATTCGGTGTGACGTAACAATTTATAATTTCTACACTGTAATTGTAGCCGAAGGAAATTTTACAAACAGTATACACACACGTCTGAATGTACCTTCGAAATTGTATCACAACACGACACGTAGTTCATGAGATATGAGCACATAAACAGCAACGTTTCGCTGTTCATGAAGCAAAACAAAGGTATTTAGTATGACGTTACAATTTTTAATTTCTACACTGCAAATTGTAGCTGGAGGAACTTTTACAGACAGTATACACGCATGTAGTCTAATGAACCTAGTATAGTAATACGCAGAACACGGGGCTCCTACTTACGGTAGCAGTGACTATGGCACAAGGGCGGCGAGCTCTCGTGACGCAGGCGGATTAAAACGCGTCGTGGAGCGGGAAGGGTGTCAGGCTAGCGTCGCGAGGCAAGCTGCACGTAGCGCCAGACTCCGCGAAGAAAACTGCGTCGTTTGGCGTGCGTCCACCCCGCAAGAAACGTGAACTGCGAGAGCCGGCAGCGGGCAGCGGCCAGCGGCCTGGACAAGCTTCTGCCTGTCCTTTGTCCGCGGGTGGGCCACGCACCCCGACAGGGCGTCAACCGTGTCGCCTGGTGGGCGGGCGTCACAACTGCGAGCGAAAGATGCTCTTCCTAGTGGTGCATTTTAAATTAAAAGCACAGGCCACCTACATAAATACATTTGGCTTCAAATTTGGTCAAACGGTCCGTTACTCAGGAAGAACAAGAGTTACTGTTTTGTCATTATTACACTGGCTTGCACAGCGGAAAATATACACAAAAGCGTAATAACAAGGTGTAAAAAGGCTATGCCGTTTAATATTGAATTCCCAAAGTTGAGCATACATTTCTTGTCACGGAATTTACCCTTTGAAAAAAATTAAATTACTGTTCAAACTTTAATCATTGTAATGATATTTCGGAGTTCTCTGAATACAACTGATCTAGAGACCTACATTTGTAAATGTTAAGTACCGTACCTTACATGCTTAGCAAATGAGAGTACAAAGTTAGCCGTACAGAAACGTGTGGTCCATTTCTCTTTTGGTCTCATCAAACACAAGATTTATTCCTCTACATTGTTTATGTCAACCGCGTTATTGATAGATGGGTTAGTTTCAACGATATTACAAAAAGCAAATTGAAATGGAAATTTTTCATGAACATGGAAAATTGGTCCTATTTTTAAGAGCACTAATATGAAAACAGGAGGTCCAAAAATATGCGGATGGTCTAATTCAACGTTTAATTTCACTATGTTTTCGGTATTGTGAGTCTTTTACGAGCTATAATCACAAAACAGAAAAAAAACCTTTTTAGGGTACATTTTTGCCCTTCACCACTTTTGCACAACTCCACAGAGGGAGAAAACCTAGGATGTATTGGGCCACAAATGAAGCCATTGAGACAATAGAACCATTTGTGGCGATTATTTCCGATTTGTCTAATTTTTAGACTTGACCCTGCTGGACTAGCTACACACTACGTTGCAAGGGTAGGCGGGAAATGGATTCGGCATTCTGTGCCTTCGCATATCATAAGAACTATTCGTTCTTCAATTTACGTACATTACTAATTGACTATCCCTCCGTCGCAATCTGGTCAGTTGTTCTAAATGAGGAAACAAAATAATGGTAAGAATTCAGTGCTTCACGCTATTTTTAAGGTACTTTTCTATCCGCGTACTTTGTTTATTCTGCTATTTAACGATTCAGATACTTCACGGATCCGATGTTTAATGTTACAATTAATTGTGCACTGAAGACGGTGTCCTCTACCCACTGTCACGATAATAACCGAAGTTGCCGATTTCGTTATTTTACTTTCTACTGGCCAGACAATAACATAATCTATATCTATAAATGTGAATGTCTGTTTGGTGTGTTTATCACGTCTGAACCACAAGACATAAAGAGCTAACAATTTATACAGTTACTAATGTCTACCCGGGGAAGGCTTTAGGCACGGTTTTATGGCGATCGGATAGCTATATATATTAATGTCCACATCTGTTCGGTGTACGCTTATCACGTTCGAACGACAAGACGCTGAGACTTAAATATTTGTACAGTTAGTAAATTATACCTGAGGAAGGTTTTAGGCACGGTCTTATAGCGATCTGATAGATATTTAGTAATTTGAAGAATGTAACGCGAAATGCGGAACAATAATTACTCTTTGAAAATTATATTTACTCTTTGAAAATGGTTTTATTGGTTGCATTGTTGCTTGAGGGTTGATAACGATAAAAAGGTGGAGTATATTGGGTTGGAAAGTTATCGGTGTATATAAAATTCTACGTGCGTGTGTTAATATTTCGCTCTGCAGTAAAAACTACAGAACGGAAACGAATGGTACGTGTGTAATTGTTGTCCGAAGTCTCCTGTTGTACACCATAGCAGTTCCATGCCGATAGCTATAAGGGGGTGGAAGATATGGTGGTTGAAAGTCGTCAAATAATAAAAAAATTCGGACTGAAGGCCAGCGATGACGCTCGCGACTCTATATCAAGGAGGTTACATATAGCGAAACGTGAGGCCCAGTGATCTCTATACTAAGTGGATGAATAACTTGGATGATTCTATTTACACTTCGGTAAAATCAGACGTGACGTCATTATGACGTATCCACACTATCGACTTCCAGAAGAGCGGCGCATCGACTTTTGCGATCGTTCGAGACGCTGGTTTTGGGCGCGAACAGTACAGACAGTCGTTGATTGTCTGAACTAGCATGTTGCAGCAGCTTGGCGGTAGATGAGTACCCAGTTTTACGATATGTGTTACCTGATGTTCGCGGAGCCTCTGTAACAAATGACTGTATTAATATCCAGCTCATTTGATTTATAGTTTCGGCCAAATATACATACACCTACGGCGACTACATGTTTTTGTATGTCGCATATTTTGACATGTCCAAGTACACATTTTCGCTCCATAGCCTGGTAACCTTATTTTGTCCTCTTACTTTAACGTAGACTCCGTACTACAATGCATCTCTGTAGCATTTTTCGCTTAGAGAAAAGTTTCCATTAGTTTTAAACACAACCTCCACCAATGGGCCACGATGACATCAGATTTGGCTGAATAACGTTTCAGAGTCAGAACTCGCTGTGTAGGTCATGAATATACCAATTGAGGATATTATCAGCTACTCCTTTAATTCGTCTGTTACAATTGCAACCGCAGTTTTGCGTCTAGAACGACCACATAAGTCGATCATGGCTCCAGTCGTCTTCGATAGTGTGGATACGTCATAATGACGTCACGTCTGATTTTACCGAAGTGTAAATAGAATCACCCGAATAAACTTTGGTGTCTGAGCATAGAATTGCAGCGTGCCTGCACATTCGTATGTTTTGCAAACGATTTCGCATTGTCCGCCATGTTTTAATTTGGCAAACGAGTTTCCATTAGTTATTGCGTGACAAAGAATTGCTTGCTTACCTCTTGATTCGGAATTTAATTCAATATTCGATGTTTTAGGCTTGTATCGGAGCGGAATCGAAACATATTTTCTTCTCTTTTTCTTGAAATGCTACTTAGCAGCCATGTTTGAATTTGGCAAGAAACTAAATATGGCACGCTAAGACAGCTGAAGTTCAACATCCAGAGTGTATAGAGATCTATGGTGATGCCACATACCATAACTTTGGTCTACGCGTGCTACGTCTTCAGCTCTTTCTCTGTAAGGATAAGCATACGAATAAGGAAATATAAGAATAAAAAAATAATGCAGTAAAAAAGAAATTAAAAAAAATCGATTTGTTCGTTTCGCGCATTACATCAAGTGATCGATCTGTTATATTATTACAATCATTATTGTTAAATTTCGTGATTGGATTCTTCGAAACGAGTGCATTTTTACGTGTGATTTGATCTACACTACTAACTTTCCTGATAAACGGTAAGTGCATAGACTTCTGCAATCTGATAGGAATATTTTTCAGTTTCGCTTTATCAGCGACTTTCCTCAAAAATGAGTGAATTTCATTACATTAATTTAATTGTTATTTAAACTTCGTTTTTTATATATTCTCCAATAATGTTTTCAGAAAGAAGGAACTGGACAGATAGAAGGCATAGGAGAAATACTAACTAAAAGTAGGAACAAATAAATAAATACCTGGGCAACGCCGGGTTTTCAGCTAGTATACTTCATAAAGCCGGGTAGGGACACGGCTCAGTCAAAAGTGTTTCAACAAACAAAATCCGGACGTTCATTTTGCTGAAACTATCCTACACGAATACTTCCTATATTTTTATTCTTTGACTGAGATTTCAACGAAATTAGGCTGATCGGTACGGACCAATGAGGTAACAGCGCAGTAGTTTAGCGAGACAGTCTTCTGTCACCGCGGACGCGCCAGTCCTGACTTGGCTGTTCCCGGTTTGCTTCGCGACAGGGGCCATGTTTTAGTGGTCGAGTAATACTTCCTCATTGTTTATTTTTACTAGCTTCTGCCTGCGACTTCATTCGCCTAGTATGGAACAACTTGGAAAACTATCCAATGGGTTCATTTTATCTGTTTGTTCTACACAGGCCCAGCTCTATCCCTATGCAAAATTTCCTCCAAATCCACCCAGTAATTTTTGCATGAAATCATAACAAACTATCTTTCATAATTATATTAGAGAGTATGATTAAATATTATCTGCTGCCTGGTACATAATAATTTACTTAGTAGTCTTTAGGTTTGCCTTATTCTGTTTTCCAGTGGATGGTAAGGAGCCGATGATGAAGTAGTTTTGCATCTGTATAATTTATTTCTAGTTTAAAGAGAGCCCCAATGTCAGTTTTGCCCCGGAGCCCTTGGTGACGTAGCTACGTCACTGGGTGTGTGTGTCCACACGCAGACTCGTGTAATGAGCGCTGAACTCCTACTGACAAGAAACTTTTATCCGCCTAATACATGTGGAAGTATTCACCGGTCTTCATTCGGAATACTTATTGCTATGAAAGCTCTGTAGGCTCAAATTTTACTAATATCACTCCACTCCATATTTTTGTGGCGCTGTTCCAACTACCGTAATAGATATGTTGATAAAAAACAGTGTTGATTGCACAAAATTGGTGTTTCACGTAATAATGTAGTAAGGACAGTTTACAACTCACCGCAAAGACGTGGCGTCGTGCCGCGATAGGAACATTCAAAAGACACACACATACAGCACCTTCAGCTATCGGCCATGGCCTTCTTCAGAAAATAGAACACTCAAGCAAGACACAGGCACGGGGAGAGGGGATGGGAAAGTTACTTCACGGTGGTGGGGATGGGTTAGATGGCAATAACGGGATGCAGCTTAGGAATGGAGTGGGGAGGCGTGTGAGGGGAGAAAAATAAAAAAAATAATAATAAAATAAAATATACAAAATGCGTGCACACTGCAAATACACAAGACCGCATACACACTCACATACACTTATTTATATATGACGCGTTTCGCCTCTTCTGCGCATCATCAGAAGTTGAAAGAGGGAATAAATTTACAAAGTAGTTTAAAAACAGAAGTAAAAAAATGTTAAATCTTTCCTAATCAAGAAATGTTAGGGTCCAGACTGATAAAATTGCTGGCCACATGACCACATTCACGTTTTGACGGCGGGAGGTGGGGAGGGGGAATGAAGACTGAACTAATAAATACTACTAAAGAGCATAGTTCAACAAGTAAAATTACTTATCTCGGAGATTGCAGAGCGTCAACTTAGTCAAATTATTAAATTCAATAAAATAGAACCTTTACACCAGATGTAACTGTTGCTCAAGAAGGCGGGGAGGGGGGGGGTGGCAACGAAGTAAATTGTGATTTAGCAGCGCGAAGATTTGTTTGTTCACGTAAGAGCCTCTCCCTGCCACAAGCGCGGAAGAGGCGAAACGCGCCATTTATAAATAAATGAAACATTAGTTCTGTGCAACCAAGACTGTTTTGTATCATCGTAAATTTTATGTTACAAAGTGTTTACTTCTCAGTGCAAGACTTCTTTTTAGTTGAAACTGTCTTAAATTTATGAAGGTTTTGTTTGCTGTTACTGACACCTAAGACAAATAAGTCGTATAAATAATCTTCAAATAGCATTTGTTGCCGATCACGTAAACAATAGAAGAAACAAAAATTATTCACAGAACATAAATTACAGCGTCGCTATTTTATTTCGATGAACACTGAAACAATATTGGCAGTTATGGCGAAAGTTTCAATTTTTGTAGGCCGGCACCGGGTGGCAGAAATCGACGCTACGCCACTGCAGTAGAAGAATGCACTGTTATGCTCGGTAACGTAATAACATTCGCTTTCTTACCTGAAGATCGTGAAGGTTACACAAACCACTGCAATCCTGGAAACGGCTCGGCACGGTAGATGCACCTCGGCACAAACACAGTAGCAGTGACGACGGCACAAGGCTGGCGAGTGGCGAGGACTCGTGGCCCGAAAACGCAGCGCCGTGGAGTCCAACGCTGATTGCCGGCCGCGGGGACTGAGGCGCTCCAGTCACGGTCTGCACGGCCACTACGGTCGGGGGTTCGAATCCCCCTCGGGCATGGATATTTGTGCCGTCCTTAGTATAAGGTAATTGATATGTAGTTTGTAAGTTTAGGGACTGATGACCCCGTAGTTAAGTCCCATAAGCTTAACAATCATTTGAACAATCCAACGCTGATCGAGGAACCGCGATGGCTACCAACTGTGTGCACCACGGAAGAAAGCTGCAAACTGCCGAGACCAGTCAAGAAAAAAGCTTCACCTGGACGGGTCATGTCCCTTTGTCAGCGGCCAGAGAGAGCCGTCAACTGTTTGGCGCAGTGGGTGGGCGCAGGAAGCGCCAACAGAACATTCACATTATAATCCTGTCAACTTGGCACCCCTTTTTTGGAAAATTTACATTTTTCAGAGTTCTAGACAGATATGCAGTAGTTCTGGAATTCTCCGTACAAAATTTAAAAGGTTCTGCAAAATTTCGCCGAAAAAATACGAAAATTACCACATATTTTAGTTTTTTCAAAGTAATTATTTGCCTATTAGTACAAACGTAGTTCTGACATTTTTCTGTGCAGCTTATACTTTATGAGATAAATGAAGTAATGTGGAATTCATTTTCACGTTACTGTGAAATTGGCACCTTTTTTTTCTAGAAATACACATTGTTTTTTGGGATTCTGTGTACATATACTATAGTTTTAGAGTTCATGTGAATTCCTCTATGTAATTGCCCCCCCCCCCCAAAAAAAAATTATGATCACAATTCTGAATATCTGATAAGCTGTGTATTTGTGCCCCTTATTCGAGAAATATACAATTTTTCTTAGGTCTTGACAGATATTCTATCCGCTGCACATTCAGTTTGTTGTTTTTACGTCTGAGTAATTCCTGCTTATCGCAAACAAGAACTACTGCACATCACCCTAGGAAAAAAATCTAATTTTTTGAAAAAACGGGTGCAAATTCCACAGTAGCATGTAAATGGATACTCCATCATAAGGTATAATATGCACAGAAAAATGCTACTAGGATTTGCTGTAGAACTCTTTGACAGCTATTTAGAACTGTGATCAGAACTATGTTTGCGCTAATAGGCAAATAATTATTTTGAAAAAACTAAAATTTGTGGTAATTTTTACTATTTTTCGGCGAAATTTTGTAGAACTATTTAAATTTTGTACAGAGAACTCTAGAACTATTGCATATCTGTCTAGTACTCTGAAAAAAAATTTACATTTTTGAAAAAAGGGGGTGCAAACTTCACAGCTCTCCCACTATTCAGAATTGCGATATTTCACGAAATGCTGCAGAACTATTTAAAATTTGTACAGAAAACTCTCGAAATATAGAACTACCGAGAACTCTGGAAAAAAATGTATACTCCACATAAAAGGGGTGCCAACTTCATACGACTCTGGTGCAATTTTGTGTAGTTTATGTCCCTCGTTTACGCAATTAGCTCATGAACTATTATCTGGGCAAAAAAATATAATTAGGATTTTCTGCAGAAGTCTTTGAGAGCTATTTAGAGCTGTGATCAGAACTATGTTTACGCTTTTAGGCAAACAATTATTTGGAAAAAACTAAAATTTGTTATAATTTTTCGTATTTTTCGGCGAAATTTTGCAGAACTATTTAAATTTTGTACAGAGAACTCCAGAACTATTGTATATCTGTCTAGAACTCTGAAAAAAATGGACATTTTCCAAAAAAGGGGTGCCAACTTCACGGGTCTCAATCACATTGTGCTCAAAGCGAAAGAAAGCTGCACTTCCAAACAGTGCATTTTAAATCAAAAGCAGAAGGGACCTATATAAATATGGTCTGGTTTTATGGTTATGCAAATATGGTCTCTCTATTTTTTTTTCTTTTTTTTTTTTTTTTGACGGAACTTTTTAAACCATTATCTCAGGAACTACAAAATATACAGTTTTGTCATTATTTCACTGGCTTGTCATGCAGAACATACACACAAAGGCGGAATAACAAGGTGTAAAAATAATATGCTGTATAAAAAGCGAATGTCAAAGTTTACCTTATATTTATGGTAATGGAATTTACGTCTGAATTTAATAAAAATAAAAAAAATAAAACTACTTAATCTTTACACATGATAACGTTATTTTTGAATTATCTGCACAAAACTGGTCTAGAAACCTAGATTTGGAAATGTGAAGTACCTCAGATGCAAAGCAGTGGAGTGCAAACAAACTTGGCCGAATATTTGTCAAACATGCATTTGCAGAGATCGGACGGCCATTTTCCAAACCGTTTTCTAGTCAATCCATAGAGAGCCCATGATAAACAATCAATATTCTAGCACATAAAAAGCGGCTCTTTCTAATGGTGCAATTTAAATTAAAATCAGATGTGACGTATTTGAAGATATTTGCCTCCAGATTTGGTAAAATTTTACGTTTGGTTTTTTGGAGGCAACTTTCTGGATCATTACGCCAAAAATTATAGAATACACAGTTTTACCGTTGCTACACTCGCTTAACAGTTGGTACCTGTACACAAAGTCGGAATATCAAAGTGTACAACGGATTAGGTGTTTAGTAAGGGACTGCCGAAGTCGGCCTTAAATTGTGGGTCACAAACTTTTCGCTTAATTTGGAAGAAAAAAAAACTAAATTTTTACTCATGATAACGTTATTTTTCAGTTGTCTGCACAAAAACCATCTAGAAACCTAGATTTGGAAATGTGAAGTACGTTAGATGCAAAGCAGTGAGAGTACAAACTTGACCGAAAATTTGTCAAACCTGCATTTGCAGAGATGCGACTGTCATTTTCCAAACCGTTTTGCAGGTCAACCCATAGAGGACCCCACAGTGGAAAGATATGGGGTGGATACCATAAATAATAACGGCGCAAGGTTGACAGAATGCTGCCTGCAAAACGACTTGCGAATTCTAAATGGCTCGTTCGAGCATAACGTCATCCATAAATATACATGGACCAAACTGAGCGTTAATCTCAAATACGTTATAGGCTATGTCGTAATTAAGCAAGTAACAAGGCTAGCAGTTAAAATTATTTCCAGTTCTAAGCGAGCAGTTGGCGAGCAAAGATCAAACATTCCTAGATATTATGATGTCTCTGTTCAAATAAAATTCCTTTCGTTTTTAAGTACCAACATTAATTATAAACTTCTGTCCTGCTTAAATTCTGTCCTTTCGTTAAATTTGTACTAAGATAGCTAGTCCCGTCTTATACATCAGCTTCCTATGTCACTCCCTACCAGTGTTCATAACCGTTCGATAATTATCGTACATGTACGATAATTTCGTGCCTGTACGAAATATTGTTACTATCGAACACAGATGTACGATAATTTCGAACGTAATAAAATGTAACAATACATTGTCTCATCCAAGATTTTTTCTCGCAGCCCTACTGGTAAATTACGTTCGTAATTAAAATTGTCGCTTTAATCATCTCAGTAGCTATGAACGGCTACTTTCATAATACAGCTCGTCGATTTAATAATCTCAGTGACTGTCAGCGTCTACCGACCGGTGAACGACAATGTAGAGCCGTTATCAGGATAAATAATTTCATTGTTGAAGATCGCTCTTTAAATGTTTGCGTTACAATGCTCGTAGTTACGTTAAAGTGCTCGAATCGTGCTTAGTGGTACTGAAGTTTCAAGCATTCCCTTAAACAAAGCGGCATTCTGACACAAGAAATTTTAACTGGACGAGTGATTGCTTTTGGCTTGAGAAGTAAGGATATCTCTCAAATACGTTAGTTCTTCGGCTGCGTATTATATATTTTCTCTCATTTAGTGTAGCAGATCATAAGGAAAGGGATCAGGTGCTATAACTTATTTGTCGGTACGTGCAAGGAAACGTGTGAGCGGAAATGATGACAATGCACAGTGTGCGTGCGACTTGTCCGCCTAACGTGTCGCGCACTGATCAGCTGCTAAGGTTTAGATTTATACCGAACCAACACTCATTCATGAACACGCGTTTCCCAGACTATCGTCTACAAATGCATAAGTACTTACTAGCCAGGAATACGACCCTTAGTTCCGTTACGGAATATTGCGTCCCAATTGTTAGATCGGTGGCATTGGCAGCAATCGGAGGAAGGAGAAAGTAAACGCAGTCTTTCCGATGAAGCCGATATCTAACGGAATTTAACCAGGAGCAGTCGCACAATTTTCCCTGGAACGGTTTTACACGTCATGCATAAAACATTTTTTTTAAACCGTTCTCCATTCGGAAAAAGTAATATATTTTGCAAGAGACAGACTACAGTACGGTATAAGTCATACAAAATGAGGTTTGCTAGTAAATATTATGTATTATTGTCATTTTGCAGGTAAGTACGATAATTTTGGTTAAATACGGTGCATTTACGATAATTTTACGGCCCGAGTACGATAGGTACCTCGTTTCAGGTAGTGAACACTGTTCCCTACGCACATTCCCTTAGTCATTCAGTACAAGTCGGCGGAGCAGCACACCACGCCCGCCCACCGCCCGTGAGCGCAATTGTAAACATGAGCTTATCTTGTATCACCAGAGACCACCGCTTCTATTAAGGTCATCTTAAAAATCGGTTTTATGTTTGTCACATCTTTACCTAGTATGTTCCGACTGTAATGCGTTGTTACCCGATCATTTGTAGGGCTACAAAGGAACCCAAAAATTCCAGAAAAATAGAAACACGGCAAAACAACTGACGGTGTCACACCACGGGCAGCGCATTGTAAGCTTTGTTTACCATTTATACTGTGTTCTTAACACAAAATAACCCCATGTACCATTATACCCGTTTGTAGTTCCGCCTTGTAATTTTGTGTAAATTCTGTCACGCAGATAATCTGAAGATGCACTGCTAAAGGGCGAAACGCGTCATTAATTAAAAAAAAACAATTTGCAATCAAGACGGTTTTTTACTCAAGGAAGGCTAGCAGTTATGTCATTACCAGGTTATTTCTAATTCTCAGCATTATCTCTTGTATGTTTACACGATGCAGTGTGTTACAAAATGGTACATTATAAAGATGTCCGTTATGACGCTTCATTAGCAGCTAACAATTTCTGCGATGAATTTGAGTGGCCTCTGTAAGAGATGCCTGCGGAAGAAGATCAAGTCCACGAATACGCCCCACTTACAAGAAGTAACAGATCGACACATTCCTTTCAAAAGAAATGGCAAAATGTAATGTTTCTGGCTTTCCCGAACAGGGGTCGTCAAGCTGAAACAATCGGGTATTAAGCTGGTTATTCGCGTCGAAACTGTACGGGAAAAACCGTCAAATACCCGATTGTTTCAGCATGAGAAGCAAACAATCTAGTCACGATTAGTGATTGTACTTACGTAATACGTCCGTCAGACTGTGGCGACACAAAACACGGAAGTGAGCGCAGGGACAGCTGTCAGTTCCTCCCGTCGCTAACCTAACGGCTTTCTGGTTTCTGCCAGGCTGCCAGCTTAGCCGGGGGTTCGTCTCCCCGCAGTCCCAGGGGGTTCGTTAGGCACACTAGCCGCGGCCCTCGCTACGTAAACAAACACCTGCCGGGCACTTGCCACACTGCCACACTTTTACCTGCTCCGAAGGCTCGGGTGCCCCTACCTCCTCCTCCCTCCACACCCTTACCACCCAGCCCCGGAATTCCGTGGACGGTGTCCAGACATCTACACACTGGTCGCTTCCGAATTTCGTAGCGTGATCATCAGTATGGAAGTTATTACAACGGCTAAGGGCAGGCCTTTTGCCCATTATAATGATTACGCGTAATAAGAGGTGGATGTGCTTGCGCCTAAAATTGGATCACTGCAAGGGAAAGCTCCTATCGAAGAACGGAGACGTATTGAGCATACAGGACATCTGTGAAGACAACCTAATGATGCGACTTCAGTTAAAACGGGAGGTGGGGTTCCGGGGACCGCTGAATAGGTGAGGAGTCCACTATACGAAGGAAGCGGCTGCACGGGTAGCGGCCGTGGTCTGGGCGGTAGAGGGCTTTACGGAAACACTAAATGGGCTGTCTCAAAGGGTGCAGGTCGATCACAGGAGAAATAGCGATCTAGGAACTATCGGTATAACAGTTGTAAAGTGTCGTAGCTGTGTCGGAAAAGTACCAGACCTCCAAGCGCTCATAGAAAGCAACGAAACACACAGCATTATAGGTAGCGAAAGCTGTCTTAAGCCGAAAGTAAGTTCAGCAGAAGTTTTTGCAAAAGACCTAACTGTGTTCAGAAAGGATAGATTAAACAAAATAGGCGGAGGCGTGTTCGTCGCCGTCAAAAGTAGTATTTCGTGTAGCGAAGTTGAAGTTGATAGTTCCTGTGAGCTATTATGGGTAGAGGTTGTACCTGAAAATCGTAAGAATTTAATAATTGGTTCCTTTTACCTGCCTCCCGACTCTGACGATACAATAGCAGAAAGGTTCAAAGAAAACCTGACTCTAATTACAAAAACGTACCCGACTCACACGATAATAGTAGGCGGTGATTTTAATTTACCCTCAATCTGTTGGCGAAATTATATATTCAAATCAGGAGGTACGCATAAAACATCGTGTGAAATTGTACTCAACGCATTCTCTGATAATTACTTCGAACAATTAGTTCATGAGCCAACTAGAATTGTAAATGGATGTCAAAACACACTTGATTTCTTAGCAACAAATAATCCTGAGCTCATAACGAGCATCAAAACGGATACAGGTATTAGTGAAAACAGAGCTGTCGTAACGAGATTGAATATCGAATGTCCCAAAGTTACCAAAAATAGATGAAAAGTATATTTGTTCATGAAAAACACGAACAATACTCTAACTACGTGACAGTAATTGCGATCCTGCCGATGATAACGCTACTACAGCAGAGTTACTAAACACAGCTTTTCGAAACTCATTCACCAAAGAAGACGAAACCAATATTCCAGATTTCGAATTACGAACAAAGGCCGTAATGAGTAACGTAGAAGTAGATATCATCGGAGTAGTGAAGGAACTGAAATCACTTAACAAGAACAAGTCTTCTGGTCCGGACTGTATACCCATTAGATTTCTATCTGATTATGGTGAAGCGGTAGCTTCTTACTTACAGCCATATACAACTGCTCTCTCAAAGAAGCATCTGTACCAATAGACTGGAAAGTTGCACAGGTCACACCTATATTCAAGAAAGGCAGTAGGAATAACGCACTAAACTACAGGCCTATTTCATTGACGTCAATTTGCAGCAGGGCTTTGGAACATATCCTGTATTCAAATATTATGAATTATCTCGAACAGAATGATCTAATTGACCCAAGGTCGACACGGATTTAGAAAGTATCGTTCATGGGAAACACAACTAGCTCTTTATTCACACGAAGTGATGAGTGCTATCGACAAGGGTTCTCAAATTGATTCTGCATTTCTAGATTTCCAGAAGGCTTTTGACACGCCGCGGTGGAGTAGCCGAGCGGTCTAAGGCGCCTCGCTGCGGAGCGCGCGGTTGCTCGCCGTCGGAGGTTCGAATTCTCCCTGGGGCATGGGTGTGTGTTTTCCTTTTTCCCTTAGGTTACTTTACCGTAGTTTAAGTAGTTTGTAAGCTACGGACTGATGAACATTTTTAGCTTTTGACACCGTACCTCACAAACGGCTTTTAATCAAATTGCGTTGTTATAGTATGTCGCCCCAAATTTGTGACTGCATAGGGTAATTCCTGTCAGGGAGGACACAGTATGTAGTAATCGATGGTAAGGCATCGACTAAAACAGAGATGGTTCGCGCGTTCAACAGGGTAGTGTTATTGGTCTTCTGTTGTGCCTTAATAACGTAAACGAATTGGGAGGAAACATAAGCAGCTCTCTTGGTTTGTTTGCAGAGGACGCCGTCATTTACCGTCTAATAAAATCATCTGAAGATCAAAAACAACTGCAGAACGATCTAAATAAGATATCGGTATGGTGTAAAAATTGGCAGTTGATTCTAAATAATGAGAAGTGTGAAGTTGTCCACATGAGTACGAAAATAAATCCGTTAACTTTGTTTACAAGATAAATCACTTCAAAAGTGAACGCCGCGAACTCTACTAAATAACTAGGAATTACTTCAAACAAACTGGAGAGAACACGTAGATAATGTCGTGGGAAAGGCGAATTAACGGCCCCCTTAAAAGATGCAACAGAACTACTAAAGAAACTGCATACACTACGCTTGTCCGTAATTTTTTGGAGTATTGCTGATGGGAACCTTATCAGCCGGGTTTGACGGAGGACATCTAAAGAGTCCAAAGAAGAGCAGCTCGTTTCGTATTGTCACGATACAGAGGAGACAGCGTTAAGGAAATGATACAGGATCTGGAATGGGAATCATTACAACAACGACGCTTATCGCTGCGGCGTGGGCTACTTACGAAACTCAAATCGCCAACATTCTCCTCAGAATGCGAAAATATATTGTTGACTCCCAATTACATAGGTAGAAATGATCGTCAGAATAAAATACGAGAAATCAGAGCTCGAACGGAGAGATTCAGGTGTTCTTTCTTCCCGCGCGCTGTTCGAGAATGGAATGGGAAATAAATACTATCAAGGTGGTTCGATGAACCTTCTGTCAGGCACTGAAATGTGCTTAAATGTGATTTGCAGAGTATCCCATGTAGAAGCAGATGTAGAAACAACTTGATGATGAAAGTAGCTAGTCGCAGTTCGGTTCAATAGCGTTTAATCAATAAGTAATGAAATTTGACTCAAAGAAGAAAATACATTAAACATCACTCAAATGATCCTCCTGCAACCATAATTTATTGTTAAATCTACCGCTATTCCATCTGCAATTTCCTATTTAGGTAAAAGCTTCTATAGTTGGCAAGTTACGAGAATATTTTTCTACCGTTTAATTTTATGGCCATAACGTCCAAGATTGTGAATTCTAAAATTATTTCCGGTAACGTCAGAGCCGCAACTTGCTTCGAAAAATCTCATTTTTGTTTAACTGATATGATACATTTAAAAAGAATCCGAACTTTTGAATCGCACCTAAAATAGACACCCTAAAACAGAACAGCTCCTAAGGTTGACAAGTTCGGCAACTATAGTGTTGGAATAATTCCCATATCCCCGAAATTGGACAAGGATAGATATAACTGTACAGTAGATATAGATCTCATGAAGTACTTTTAGCTGTAATCCTTAAAATTAAAGTTTCTCACCATGTTGTTGACTATATTTAATCAGGTCAGTAAAAGCTATTGAAACAAGGCAAGGAGCGTACTATTCAAAAATAATTTTAACAAAAGAATATCGTAAACAAATGTATTAGACGTATTTAAACTTTTTGATAACATATTTGATTATTTCGTCTGCACCATCACTTATTTGATAGGGTGATTTGCTTTGCATCAACAAGGGTATATACGTCTATTTTATGTTTGCACAGTTCTCATTTCGAACTGTGGAATATTTACTTCGTATTCTTTTGTGAATACGAAGTAAATATTCCGTATTCTTTTGTGCCACCCCCATGAACCACAGACATTGCCGAGGTGGGGTGGCTTGCGTGCCTCAACGATGCAGATAGCCGTACCGTAGGTGCAACCACAGCGGAGGGGTATCTGTGGAGAGGCCAGACAAACGTGTGGTTCCTGAAGAGGGGCAGCAGCCTTTTCAGTAGTTACAGGGGCAACAGTCTGGATGATTGACTGAGCTGGCCTTGTAACATCAGCTAATGTGGCTTTGCCACACAGCTACTGCGAACGGCTGAAAGCAAGGGGAAACTACAGCCGTTACTTTTCCCGAGGACATGCAGCTCTACTGTATGGAAATATGATGATGGCATCCTCTCGGGTAAAATATTCCGGAGGTAAAATAGTCCCCCATTCGGATCTCCGGGCGGGGACTACTCAGGAGGATGTTGTCATCAGGAAAGACAATACTGGCATTCTACGGATCGGAGCGTGGAATGTTAGATCCCTTAATAGGGTAGGAAAATTAGAAAATTTAAAAAGGGAAATGGATAAGTTGAAGTTAGATATAGTGGGGATTAGTGAAGTTCGGTGGCAGGATGAACAGGATTTCTGGTCAGGTGAGTACAGGATTATAAATACAAAATCAGTTGGGGGTATCACAGGAGTAGGACTAATAATGAATAAGAAAATAGGAATGCGGGTAAACTACTATGAGCAGCACAGTGATCGCATTATCATCGTCAAGATAGATACGAAGCCAACACCGACAACAGTAGTACAGGTTTATATGCCAACTAGCTCTGCCGATGAGGAGGAGATCGAAGAAATATATGAGGAGCTAAAGGAAATTATTCAGACAGTTAAGGGAGAGGAAAACTTAATTGTGATGGGAGACTGGAATTCGGTAGTAGGAAAAGGAAGAGAAGGAAAAATAGTAGGTGAATATGGATTGGGCAGGAGGAATGAAAGAGGAAGTCGCCTGGTAGAATTTTGCACGGAACATGATTTAATCGTAACAAACACGTGGTTTAAGAATCACAAAAGAAGGTTGTATACGTGGAAGAGACCAGGAGACACCGGAAGGTATCAGATAGATTTTATAATGGTAAAACATAGATTCCGGAACCAGGTTTTAAACTGCAAGACATACCCAGGGGCAGATATAGACTCTGACCATAACTTGTTAGTCATGAACTGTAGGCTGAAACTGAAAAAACTGCAGAAAGGTAGGAAAATGAGGAGATGGGACTTAGACAAATTGAAGGAAAGTGAGGTTCTGGAGAATTTCAGAGGGAGATTTAGGCAACAATTGACAGAAACAGGGAGAAATAAAACAGTAGAAGAGGAATGGGTAGCATTGATAGATGAAATAGTGAAGGCAGCAGAGGACAAAATAGGTAGAAAGGCAAGACCTACAAAAAATCCTTGGATAACACAGGAAATACTAAACTTAATTGATGAAAGGAGAAAATATAAAAATGCAGTAAATGAAACAGGCAAAATTGAGTACAGACGGCTAAAAAATGAGATCGACAGGAAGTGCAAAATGGCTAAGCAGGAGTGGCTAGAAGCCAAATGCAAATCTGTAGAAGAATGTATAAGAAGGGGAAAAGTAGATACCGCCTACAGGAAAATAAAAGAGACATTTGGGGACAAGAAAAGCAACTCTACGAATATCAAGAACTCAGATGGGAAGCCAGTTCTCAGCAAAGAAGGGAAAGCTGAAAGGTGGAAAGAATACATAGAGCAGCTCTACAAAGGAAATGAACTTAGGGACGATGTTGTAGGAAGGGAAGAGGAAGTGGATCAAGATGAAATAGGAGATACCATACTGAGAGATGAATTTGACAGAGCCTTGAAAGACTTAGGTCGGAACAAGGCTCCAGGAGTAGATGACATACCCTCAGAGCTGCTAAAGTCTCTGGGAGAGCCAGCCATGACAAGACTATTTGAACTGGTGTGTAGGATGTATGAGACAGGCGAAATGCCCTCAGACTTTAAGAAAAATGTTATAGTCCCCATTACAAAGAAAGCAGGTGCAGACAGGTGTGAAAACTACAGAACCATCAGTTTAATAAGTCATGGTAGCAAAATTTTAACACGAATTATCTACAGGAGAATGGAAAAGCTGGTAGAAGCTGACCTCGGGGAAGATCAGTTTGGATTCAGGAGGAACATAGGAACCCGGGAGGCAATACTCACTTTACGTCTTATCTTAGAAGATAGATTAAGGAAAGGCAAACCTACATTTCTAGCTTTTGTAGATTTGGAGAAAGCATTTGACAATGTTGACTGGAATACACTCTTTCAAATTCTGAAGTCAGCAGGGGTAAAATATAGGGAAAGGAGACTTATTTACAACTTGTACAAAAGCCAGACCGCAGTTATTAGACTCGAAGGGCATGAAAGGGAAGCATCAGTTGGGAAGGGAGTAAGACAGGGTTGTAGCCTTTCTCCAATGTTATTCAATTTGTACATCGAGCAGGCGGTGAAGGAAAGCAAGGAAAAATTTGGAATAGGGATTAAAGTTCAGGGGGAAGAAATAAAAACATTGCGTTTTGCTGATGACATTGTAATTCTGTCAGAGACAGCAAAGGACCTGGAAGAGCAGTTGAATGGAATGGACAGTGTGTTGAAAAGAGCGTATAAAATGAACATTAACAAGAGCAAAACAAAAATAATGGAATGCGGTCTTGGAAAGTCGGGCGATGCTGAAGGAATTAGATTAGGTAACGAAACAATGAAGGTGGTAGATGAGTTTTGTTACTTGGGTAGTAAAATAACATGCGATGGTCGCAGTACAGAGGATATAAAATGCAGAATGGCAATGGGAAGAAAAGCATTTTTGAAAAAGAGAAATTTGCTGACATCGAATATTAATTTAAGTGTAAGGAAATCTTTTCTGAAGGCATTTGTGTGGAGTGTTGCCTTGTACGGGGTGAAACATGGACGATAAGCAGTGTGGACAGGAAGAGAATAGAGGCCTTTGAAATGTGGTGCTACAGAAGAATGCTGAAGATTAAGTGGGTAGATCGCATAACTAATGAAGAGGTACTGAACAGAATTGGTGAGAAAAGGAATTTTTGGCATACCCTGACCAAAAGAAGGGATCGCTTGGTAGGACACATTCTTAGACATCGAGGTATCGTAAATTTAGCATTGGAGGGAAGCGTGTGGGGTAAAAATCGCAGAGGGAGACCAAGAGACGCGTATAGTAAGCAGATTCAAATGGATGTGGGTTGCCGTTCTTATCAGGAGATGAAAAGGCTTGCTCAGGATAGAGTAGGGTGGAGAGCTGCATCAAACCAGTCTCTGGACTGAAGACCATAACAACAACAACATTCTTTTGTGAAATAATTTCGGAAAACTGCATTTACTAACTCCGCTTTAGTGCCATTGTCATCACTAACACTATCTTCGCTATAGCGCAGTAAAGGCATTGATTCAGTCTTTCCGCTGGTGTAGATAACATAGCACCAGAATCTCTTTGGATTTTCCGCCACATTTCTACATAGAGTTTCGTAGTGAAAACTATTAAACGAATTTCGAATTGAAGGCCGCGCTAAATTTTGAGCTTCAGTAAAACTTCGGCAATGTTGGGAATTTTGCATTCGTCTAAATTTTCTGCAACAGCTCTCTGTTCTGTTTTGTGTACTATGGGGGATCAGTTCGGTCTCTCATTAATTTATTTGATAGGAATCCCTCGAGTGCTGTTGATACTATTTCTTTGAGTGTAAGCCATTTATATCTTCACTTACATAGTTAATTTAGAAGAAATGGAGACTGTCTCCTCGGAAGATATCAACCGATTTTTTTTTTTTAAGATGTATTTTGCGTTTAGTTTTGGTAAATATCTTTGTTACGGATCTGAGCTCGCTACAACTTTGCGTTTACTTATCCCTGTATCCGTCGTGATGCTCAGAAGTATTTGTGACTAAGAGCTCAAGAATGTTTTCGAAACCACATACAATTTGAATGGGTACTTGGACTAATTGTTCAAAATAATTTTAAAAACCATTTAGACAAAATTCGGAAGATGTATCTGCCATCCTGTCTGAAGGCTTATTTTTGTCATCATAAGGATGTTGTCCAGTATAACATCTGCTCATGCAACTCACAGGAACTATCGACTTCAGTTTCGCTTGTGAGCTAGTACACGTATTACATTACGATTTCCTTAAGTTGTCCTTTTTGTTTCTTTTGTAGTGCAGATCGTAGGAATTATGGTTTTTCCGTTAAAAAAACCAGGGTGCTTCCTCTGCGACTCAGTAGATACCAAAGCTACACAATGTAGAACAACAGTGTACGTTACAAGCATAGCATTCCTTCATTTCCTTATTTCAAATATTTCAAAATTGTATGTCGACTTTAGGTGACCTGTCAAACATAGACGATCGTAACGCTGTTTTGTAAACGTATTTTGAGTCATTGTTTTGGACTTTATTCAAATCAAATGTTTGTAGGGGGAGAGTGGGGCTACAGTGGACATCGGGTAAAAGTGGACATACATATATTTCAGTAATATTATCGTTGGAATTTTTTAATTTTCATGTTGGTAGTACCACAGAATGTACTAAACAACTATGCAAAATTTGGCGCTAATATGATAATTACTGCAGGCAACAGAAGTTAAAATATTATTTCAGTGCTTTTGTATTCGATTTTTGTGATACACAAAATTCCAGATAAGTCCAAAAGTTTAGTTCTGAAAATATTAAAATTTGTGGTTTATGAATCTATAAAAAGTGTCCGATCTTTTTCTTGTCCAACACTTCATCTAAATAAAATACATTCATTAGTGTTTGGTTTCATATCCAAAATGGCCCCTTGGGTTAAGTATGGACAGATGAAGTGGGGTCAGTGTGGACAGTGTCCACTCTCACCCTACTTCTGACTGGGACCAGAGGTCCACTTTCAGTCTTATATTTTTACTGTTAAAATTATTTTAAGTGAATTATCTATACTGTAGATGGAGAGGACATACATCCGCAGAATTTTGAGAGCTAATGTTGTTGAAGGAAAAGTTAAGAGAGCTGTAAAAGAAGTTCTGTTAAAAAAAGTGGAGTATTCAACAAACTGCAGAGAAATATGGATTAAAGAAGTCTATGCTGCAGAAAAGCATTACCACAGCTAAGAAATATAGCGCCGAAAGCATTCAGTTCTGTCAACTTAAGTTTCCAAACACCTATGTTAACTGTTTTTTTTTTTTTTTTTTTCAAAAATATTTGCTTAGCCAAATAAAAGTTATAGTGAAATGGTTTACAAATCCCCTTCTATTCTGTCATTGTTCCTGACTATAGTGCCCAGTTGCTTTTTTCTCAGATCCATGTGATAGAAGTTATTCTGGAAAAGCAGACCATAAGAAATCCAAACACTGAATGTTATGAAATACAAAGTTCGGAAGGTCTTTACAGATCCTGAAGAGGAATTATTAGCTAAATACTTCATAAAGGCCTCCAGTTTCCATTATGCACTCACATGAACTGGCTTACATGTATGCTAAAAAAACTAAACACAAAGAATAACCCAAGAATGAGATTCATTGAAGAAGATTTTAGGCCATCAGAAGTAACTGAGCAGCCAACAGCCTCTGCAGCAAGTTGTGGTACACCTTCACCTGGAGAACCTGCAACTGCGTGTGTTTCTTCACCTTCCACTTCAGGTGTGACTAACTGAAATACCAACTCCTGAAGAGTGTACACCTTTTCCAAAAGCTGCAAGGCGAGATGCAGACTCAAGGCAAAACTAATCTGCAGATTACACTAGCATTATAATCAAAGATGAACTAGAAGCATCAGCAATGGCTAAAATGAAACCAGCTCAAAAGAGAACGTTCCTACAGACCAAGACAGAATTGAAGACACCGGAGAAAAAAAAAATAATAAAAAGACAGAGAGAACTGTGATACAGACAGTGAATCAGACACCTTTGCACAAAGTGTGCTGGAATCTGAGAATGAAGGATGCTGTAAAACAGAAGTTGATGAAGCCAAAATCTAACAAAAGTTAACAGATGATGAGGAAGTGAGGTTTGGTGATTTGGTTTGTTTCACCATAAAGAAGACTTATAAATGTTATGAAGGCTAAGTTAAACATACAATTGGGAAAGAAAAAGTGTTTGTTTCCTATTTGCGGATAAAAGTCTCTAGATTTGTATTCCCTGTTGCCCCAGATGAATCAGTATTAGAGAGGTCAGACACTATTTGTCTCTTGCCTTCTACAAAAACACCTGGGGCACAAACACAAGAGAGGACGTCCCAGTTAATGTTTATTAAGATATAAATTAGACATTTTTTTGTGGAAAATTTGGCCTTATTTATACAAAAAAACATACTGACCACTTGGAATTTCAGCCAATGGTCACACTTACCCCACCATGGGGTACATGTGGATAGATTGCAGACATTTTTTTTTTTTTTTTTTTTTTTTTTTTTTGATTTGGTGGTCAAAATATTCAAGATATAAAGAATTACTTCTATGGTTCTTATAGGGTGGAAACTGCTTAATGCTCAGATAGTAGATTACAAAAATCAGCATCAATTTAGGTTAAGATAAAAAATGAAACATAAAAAGTGTCCACACTAGCCCCACTCTCCCTATAGCTTATAGGAAATAACTACGGGGTCATCAGTCCCTAAACTTACAAACTACTTATGAGCTACTTACGAACTAGGACGGCACAAATATCCATGCCCGAGAGGGGATTCGAACCCCCGACCGTAGTGGCCGTGCAGACTGTGACTGGAGCGCCTTAGTCTCCTCGGCCACCGCGACGGATTGGACTTTATTAACTAATGTTTCGCCACACGAGAAGTGTTACGTTCTTTTCCGTCTTTTTTTTTTTTTTCATGCAGTTGCAGCAATAAATATATGTACAAATGCAGTGATCACACTTGAATGATCAGCGGACATTCGAATTATCTTTATATCGTTCCTTTCGTGTTCCTTCCATGGCGATGAACTGTGTCTGTCGAAATCAGTAATTGTGGAAGGAAAGCTACCGTACAGACGGAGGGAGAATGGATCCATATTATTTTGTGGTTGTAAGAACTAATTACACACTAACAGATGACGGTATTGCTTTCGTTCCCCTTAAGTTATAAATATATAGATTTTGGGATATTGAAAAGAAGCTGTACATTTCGGCGAGATGTCGAAGAAAAAGATCTCTTCCGTAAGGACTGTATCCTGAAGATCGGAGTACGGGGAAGGGCGTCCCTTGCCTGAGGGGCCGCTAGTCCGACTACCTGGCGAGGGGTCAGGCGTGGCAAGTGTCCGCTATCTGCCCGAGCACTCACTGCTGATTTTATATCCCATGTCTCTCACTGATTCGCTAACTTGTTAATTCGCTTATCAGGTACTTATGCAAGGTGTTGCGTAACGTATTGTTCTGTCCCTTTATGGAAACGGGAGAGCCATAGAGCTCGTCGCTTCGCTTTTCAACTATGGTTTAATAAATAATAATAATAGTAATAATAATAATTGGGTGTGCCTCAGTGGCCTTGTGTAGATCTGATAAAGCGGTAGTGATAAACAGCATCTCAGAGTGCAGTGCGCGCCTGCTCCTGTAAAGTTTTGGGTTTAGCAAGTAGCATCGAGCACTTGTCGAGTTGTTTACATTAGATCAACAATTTGCGGGAGTGTACTTTGGCGAGTCGCTTGTGTAAGTTAATTTTACGAACTTGCCGCAAGTAGTTGCATAATAAGACGAAAAAAGCAATGTGTGAGTGAAGAAATGGATACAGAAGGGTACATGCGTCAGTTATCAAAAAACACAATTTAATGAACTAAAATCAGGGCATTTCTCTCAGATTAAAAAGTTTCGTAGATTACACTACCAGTATGCAAGTTCCGAAAATCTGTCTGTCGCACAATTAAATATTCAAAAACACCATAGAAATGATGCTAGCTCTGTCGCTAAGAGGTCGCGCTTCAAGTACTCTTAGAATTATGCAAGCTGTATTTATTACAAAATCAATGCGTTCATTCATATTTATGCTAAGATTTAAAAAATCGACTAAATTGAAAGACGTCTGCACGTTCTACTCCCATTTTACTCCTCCTCCTAATGAAATAAAGTAATCCATATATTCCATTTGAACATGCTTGGCGGACGTTGGCCTATTATATATCTGTTACAGCAGAAGTCTCAAAAGTCATGTTAGCAGCCCCCTCCCCCTTGGTTTCGCCACTGCTGGTACATCTGTTTTCGCACCATTCTCCTTTCCAACAGTGAAGTTTTCGTGTCCAACACAGAAAACTTCTGCGAGAGTGACAAATATTTCCAGCAACAGGCAAGTTTTAACAAACTGTTTGCACTAACTTGTGAAAGCTACTTGTAGTTGAGAAACCGTGCGGAATTCGACTCGGTGGTAGTGTTTCTACATCAAACAACTTGCAGAAGTAGCTTTTGCGTGCTGCTTGTGGAATTTTATTACTTAGTGGACACTAAAGAACGCGAACATCCTAGACTTACGATCGTTTCTAAACTGCCATTGTGAACTAACTTGAGAATTAAGTGTCCCTTTATACTAGACACAGTTGTTGTTGTTATGGTCTTCAGTCCGGAGACTGGTTTGATGCAGCTCTCCACCCTACTCTATCCTGAGCAAGCCTTTTCCTCTCCTCATATGAACGGCAACCCACATCCACTTGAATCTGCTTACTATACGCGTCTCTTGGTCTCCCTCTGCGATTTTTACCCCACACACTTCCCTCCAATGCTAAATTTACGATTCCCCGATGTCTAAGAATGTGTCCTACCAAGCGATCCCTTCTTTTAGTCAGGGTATGCCAAAAATTCCTTTTCTCGCCAATTCTGTTCAGTACCTCTTCATTAGTTATGTGATCTACCCACCTAATCTTCAGCATTCTTCTGTAGCACCACATTTCAAAAGCCTCTATTCTCTTCCTGTCCGCACTGTTTATCGTCCATGTTTCACTCCCGTACAAGGCAACACTCCACACAAATGCCTTCAGAAAAGACTTCCTTACCCTTAAATTAATATTCGATGTTAGCAAATTTCTCTTTTTCAAAAATGCTTTTCTTCCCATTGCTATTCTGCATTTTATATCTTCTGTACTGCGACCGTCGCATGTTATTTTACTACCCAAGTAACAAAACTCATCTACCACCCACAGTAATATGCATTATTTATAAAGGTGTACGCTCATCTCAGAAACTGGAAATATTTTGAGCCGATTCGACGGAAGAGGAAAACTGATGAATACTACATTTAATTTCTCACCGATTTATTTACACTTTTAGAAATGTTATTAGTACTGACTGAATGCACTAAACTAATTCTTCCCTGTTAATAGTGACTTACAGTGTTGTGTTGTCGCGTGGGATCAGGGAGGGAAGACTCGTCAAGAACGCTCTTTCTCGTGTTCAATAATATCTTATTGTTGAACTACTTCTATATAATAACAAGTTTTTAATCACTTCTTCAAACAAAAACTCGTTACCACAATTTTTTCCCGCGCCCCCCCCCCTCCACCTCGGGTATGGCCGCCTTGCACTCCACGCAACCCGTGAATAATATTGCGGAATGTTACTGCCGTTCTCTCTTGCACTGCTCAATAATATTGTGGCGCAGAATATTCTGCTGTTATATATACAGGGTGTTTCACTAAGTGTGCTTGTCTCTGTAACTTATACAATAATAGGTGACGGGAAATTTTAATGCGGTAGGTCAACACAAGAAATGTTACACTTTCTGCGGAGCTTTGAACATAGTTTATTGTATCATTTTCCAAAGAGTTACAGCACAAAAATATAATTTTTTAAATGGAACAATAGTTTTTTCTATCGTGCATTGGATTCGTTGAAACCAGCTGCGTTCAAATCAATTTAAACTACCTTCCTATCACTGTTAGTTTGGGAGCTACATCCGTTCAAAGTTTCAGGGGTATATACCACAAACTCTGCGCATAATGCAATGCGCCTTCTAAATGTGGTGCGGCCGAGTTGTAACGTCGCCGGTGTCACGGAGCGAGAAGCTTCCTCGATGCTCTGTTAGACTGCCGACTGTCGCCGCACACGGCCGTATACCCGACAGTTGGAGCCACACAAACAACCGGGGCTCAATACACCGCAGTTACTGACATCGGATGACTATGGCATACACGAACGAGTACGTTGACATGTTGCTGATGCTCGGCGAGTGCCGACACGATGCCACTGAAGCAGCCACGGCGTATGCCGTGAGATATCCTAGTCAAAGAGCCGCGACAGCCATTACGTTCTTACGTGCCGAACAACGACTTCGGGAAACAGGCAGCTTGGTAATGCGCCGCAGTAACATGCGAAGACCTGCAAGAAGTGAGGAGACGGAGGTGTTTGTTTTAGCTGCACAACACCACGATCCTCATGTCAGCTTAAGAGCCGTTGCTGCAGTCGCTGGTGTCTGTCTCACATCTGTGTGGCGTATAGTACACGGCCACAGGTTTCACCCGTACCGCCTGTCACTGACCCAGGAGCTGCATGGGAACGATTTCCGTGCAAGAGTGACATTCTGTGAATGGGCCATGCGTAATTTCACGCCGGAGTCTTTACAAAGTGTTATGTTCTCTGATGAGTCCACGTTCACAAATTATGGTGCAGTGAATCGCCTAACATGCACTACTGGGCCGCAGACAATCCTCGGTGGGTACGACCTGTCGACCCTCAACATAGGTGGTCTATTAACATGTGGTGTGGAATCCTTGGGGATGAAATCATCGGTCAACACTACTTCCCAGGTACACTGACAGGTGAGTTATATCGCGTTTTTTATAGCCGACAGTTTGGGTGGTCTCCTTGAACATGTGTGTCTACACACAAGAGTCCATATGTGGATGCAGCACGATGGTCACCCAGCCCATTCTGCGCGTGCTGTTGTGGAAGAACTAAACAACAGGTTTGCAGGAATATGGTTGGGGCGCCATGGTCCTCATTCATGGCCCGCAAGGTCGCACGATTTAACAGCAGTAGATTTCTTTTTGTGGGGATATCTAAAGGATCATGTTTATCTCAGTGAGCCCACAGCCCCAGATGATCTAAAACGGCGCATCGAGGACGCATGTCGCTCCGTCACACCGGCGAAGTTACATCTATTACGCAGATCCTTTCGACGCCGCATTGCATTATGCATTGAGGAATATGGACACACATTTCAACATCTCATGTAAAGCAACTTCCCACCGCCATAACATCCATCACCCACAACACAGCCCTGTATTATGTACAGCGTGTGGTATCTGCCCCTGAAACTTTGAAGGGTTGTAGCTCCCAAACTAACAGTGATAGGAATGTAGTTTAAATTGATTTGGACGCAGCTGGTTTCAACGAATCCAATGCATGATAGCAAAAACTATTGTTCCATTTAAAAAATTATATCTTTGTGCCGTAAATGTTTGGAAAATGATACAATAAACTATGTTCATAGAGCTCCGCAGAAAGTGTAACATTTCTTGTGTTGACCTACCGCATTATAATTTCCCGTCACCTATTATTTTATAAGTTACAGAGGCAAACACACTTAGTGAAACACCCTATATATATAAAGAGAGGGAACAAGTGGTGCATGCAGCGTCAAAGATTCGGTCACGAAAAATATCTGAGAGAACTGGGGTTGAACGAAATGAAAAGATTATCATTACTGTTTACTACAGTCCGACCGAATCATAAGTTCTAGCACAGACAAATATATACAGACGGGAAACCTCCGTAAGGACCCGGTCCTACGCTCAGGGGTGCGGGGCGGGGGGTTCTGAAGCAATTCCGTAAGATGTCCCATGATGGCGCTGCGGTCAGAAGCATCTCTTTAGGCCCGGCGCACACTTGACGCAGCAGAGGCAGAGGAGAGGCAGAGGATAGGCCTCCGTCCGCCTGTAACGCATGCTTTCTAATGGGGCAGCCTGCCGCACACTTAACGCAGCCGAGGCGGAGTAGAGGGCAGGCGTTTCCTCTTCTCGGTCACGCCTCTGTCCGGTTGTCCGAGACGCACAGTTTTCCTGCGCCTCTGTTCCACCTCTGTCGCAAACTGAAATTTCAAGTCATCGGATATGCTTCGAAAAAATTGTTTTATGTAGACGAATATAAGCTTCATCCTTCTCTGTAGCTTCCACAATCGATTTTGCAGAAACTACTCACTAGAAAAAAATTATTTTTCTGTATCATATAGGCAAAAGCCACCGCATGACGTTAGGGAGGTTTTCTTTTCCTTTTTGTACATAGTTATTGTTATAATAAAAAATAAATTACAACGTCGCGCATATTTTGAAGAGTTTGCAGTGAAAAAAGTAGTCGCTGGCTAGTTTGCGTTTGCTGCGTTTTACACCATACATTACTGCGAACGAAATGTAGCTAACATACCGAAATTGTTTTTAACGGTGGAAGGAGAGCTATATCTCTTTCGATTCTCGAGAAAATACGTGAGATACACGTTTGACGCGACGCGGTCGGCAGCTACGCGGCACACGGACGGCTGTTGCCGCCTGCTGTGCCGAGTGCGGAGCTGCCTCGTGTCTCTCTTCTTCGTATGCTGCCGATACAGACCCAAATTGCAAACGAACAACTTACTGAAATAGAAAGACACCGAGATTCATAAACCGAAGATGCTGATTGTGTATTTCTACGGTCCCTGGTTTCAGTAAACTTTGTGGCAAACATGAAAGCACTATATAAGCTAAAATTCCCGTTACTACTGAATAATAAGTTCGGCGAAACCAGAAGGGACGTGCAACGATTTTTTTTTTTAGTATCAGGGACCTTCTTCAATTTCCTGAAACACAATGTCCACCCCTTCGTGGAGCTTCAGCTCACTGCTAAACCATAGATGATGCTAGGAACGTCTCTCGTCAGTATTTCTCAACCTCAATTCTATACTACTTTCAGAAATTTAACATTTGCAAAAGTATTAGCATTAGCTTCACTAATTACTAACAAATATATTGGCTGCTGAAGGTAATTATCATAAGAAATGTTGACAGAGACAAAATAGGAATGCAATGTAATAAAATGCTGCATGTACATGCACAGCTGCCGTCATAGAAGAAGAAAAAAATAACGTCAGTATCTTAGTACTCAGGAGCATGGATGAGCTACGAATAAAGACCTAAGTAAGGAATCACTTTGCGTGCAAATGTAGTTAAACAAGAAACTATGATTTGCGAAATTTTTCATATCGACATATCTTTCAATTTAAGACATATGACAAGCATACCAGGTGTCACCGAGAAGAAAAGTGTTTCTGATCGTATATACTGCGCCACAATCATGATTAAATATAAGTGTGCGCCGGGTAGGGATGGGTCGAAAATCGCGTATCTGTTAAGAGTCACAGTGATTTGGAAGTAGCAGTATTCACAGTCGCAACTTTACGGATTCTGACTGCGATTTCAGTCGTAGTTTAGAAGCGCAGTAGCGCTAAAAGTAGCAAGTCGCAACTAAGAGTAGCAAGAAGCAGTTTGCACTCTGCCATCTGTTGGTCGAAGTTTGTACTAATATCTTTGCATTGGGCAGGCTATAGAGTCTACCTGCGATTTCAGTGACAAATCGCGTTTAAGAGTCACAAGTAGCAACTAAGAGGCGCAGTTTAGACTTTGCCGGCTGCCATCTGTTGGCCGAAATTGGTACTTCTAGCTTCCCGCTGTCTGCATCGTGTATGTGTGGCTTTTTGTGTATGTGTTGGTCGAACGCCATCGGCTCAAACCAGTGAGCTCGAACGTCCTCACTGGTCCAAACTGCGATTTCAGTGAAAAGTCGCGATTAAGAGTCGCAAGTAGCAATTGAGCATAGCATTTAATATTCCGCCTTATGCTACTTGTTGACCAACTGTCGTACTTTCACTCGTGTGTTGTTTAGGGATGTTGTCGAATTAATGAGCAAGAAGATAATTTTCTTTGTGAAAATGTTTACACTTAGTGGCACTATTTTACCTGGCGGCAGCATTTACATGTTGTGAAGCAAAGCCTGGCATATATGTTTTTAGGTTATAGTTGGTAAAGACAACAAATGTGAATGCCAAATAAATATTGTCTTACGGACTTGATCCCTGTTTAAAATAATTTTTCGTCATAGAACCTACAACTATTATGGGAATTCAGAATACGTATGTTACATTGCAAATCTGGTTTCGACGAATATTTTTGCTTGCGTTATACATCGTACATAAAATAAATATTCCAAGGGGGTGGTATCAAGTGGTCAACTAAGTAAAGGTAATTTTACGAAATGTTTAACAGTAGGCCAACTCCATTTTCAATGTGGACAGTGTTAAGTACTGCTATATAGGAGTAAACTTGTATCTTTGAGGATTCTATAAAAATATTACACTTGAAAATAAACAAGTTTTTCGCGTAATGGAAAGTTTTATTTTATCAGATTTGTTTTAGGTTTAGGAATGTTGTTTTCCGTCTTTTTCTTTTTCGTACATTCCGTCCTGTGATGACATGAGTGAAAGCAGATGGGTGGTATCGGATCCTTCAGTATTATTAACACTTTTGTTTACTGCAGTGGTGGCATAGTGTGCTTATGTTGGCAACGACCGATGAATGATCCTAGAAATCTAAATCATACAGAATGATTGAAATAATATTTTGTTTATCATAAAATAAATAATTAATGTTATTCTTAATCTGTGGTTGTAAGATTTCTTGTGTGTAACCCTGTACAGTCAGTAAGTTAAAAATTCTTATAAAATGAAGCTTTAGTTGCCAACATGAGCACACTAGGTCGGCACGTCGATTAGTAAAATATAACACAAGCTCTTATCTATAGTTATTTGGCAGAATATGTAGTGATACCGAAAGGTTTTAAAGAGAAAAGGGAATTTTCAGAAGTCACTCACGTTGTATTTCACATTTACTTATCTCTTTCAAATTGGTATGTGACATATCACACAATGTTAAAAAAATCCATTCATTCTACAGGCAAGAACATAGCACTTTCGTTGCACTGTTATAGTTGCTGTGTGCCTAATCTACCAAATGTTTCTGTTAAGGTAGACTATAGGCCTACTTGCCGATTTCGGTTACACATTACTTGCGAATAACCTCACTTTTAACTATACATTACACACCAAACACTGAAATAGCTTTTATAAGACTAATTGACATTTACCGATGTGTAAATAATCCCAACATTACACGTAAAATGAGCATCAATATTTTTTTTGTATATATTTACACGTAGGAAGAGGATCTGTTATGGATGATATATAAATTGCATTCGCCACACACATCGCATAAGTCACGGAAGTAGCAGATATCACGGAAGTAGCAGAAATCGCAGAAGTAGAAATATCAGTAGCAGAAATCGCAGAAGTAGCAATGTAGCAATATCAGTAGCAGAAATCGCAGAAGTAGCATTCAGAGTCACCGAAATCGCAGTTTGAGTGCGGAGGGATACATGTGGAAGATTTGTACAGTGCGATTGTAAACAGTGACAAATCGCAACTAAGAATCACAGATATATAAAAGTAGCAATCACAGAAATCACTGATATCGAAAAATCGCAGTTTAGCCCATCCCTAGCGCCGGGCCTTAAACTGGCCAGAACAGGCGGCAGGTAGCGGCTGCCCCCACCACCACCTCCCCTCACAGCAGTGGCCTCGTGGCAGGCGGCACAAGCTCACCCCTCAGCCTCCCCTCCACTCTACCCTCTGACGTGCGAGAGGCACCCTCAGAAGTGCCTATAGTGTGGTCTACCGGTACTAAGCCAGGGAACCGCGTGACACCTGCTAGCATCTTACGGAACTACGAGGGGAGTGTAGGACAGTGGTTTAGAGGGGGCTGCTTCTCTGTATATGTTACTCTGTGCCGGCAGGTAAACGAGCCGACTTCATTATTTTGCGCCGGTAGCTTGGTTCATGTACACGCACTCGGCCCTGAAATACTTTTCTACAAACATTACAAGGCAACAGTGACCGGCATTGTTATAGTACATGTGGCTGCAATTCGATTGGTTCCAATGTTGCCAGAAAACATAGCTTTACGTGTTGTACTGATGAAAGAGGTATGGAGATGATCAAACAAGAACCAAAAGTGATACAATTGGAAGTGGTCATTTAATTTCTGTTTGACAACTTTTACTTATGATTGGATATTCAGAAGCTACAATGGAAAACCTGGAAACCAAATTACAAACATAGAATTTTAAAATCACGCCTGTTTGACAAAGAACATTTAAATTAACGTAACATCAAATCTGTTCCACATCCATCGACCTGCGAATGTTAGACCTACATGTAATGTACATGAACCAGGAGTGTGCACGTATAGGTGAAATAATCTGCGTATTGCTTCCCATCTCACTCACATCGCTAAATGTGCATGGACTCTACATATGATTTCGAAACAGGAAAACCCTTTCTATTTTGTAATTATAATCATGCATAACGTTATTAGTATTGCCAAATGTAAAATATATAGAATCAGCAATATGATCCCGCGTATTGTAGTATTACATTAAAAATTATCATTCGATAAATAATTTGTTTGCGATGCTTAATCGCTGACCACAACTTTCTCTGGCAGCTAATTACGTTATTCATTTATTTCTGTTTTTCATCTGTCTTTTACGAGCTGCCCAGAACCAACGCCACCTAGACGGAAGGCCTGTGCGCTTAGCATTGCCCCTGCCAAGAGTAGTCATAACAAGTCTGCTCCACCCAAGAGCGCTTTCTACCGGAAAGCATCCCTACAAACGCCTTATTCTGCCTGAACAATGTACAGAACTCTTTTTAAATAAATCCATTCTTTTTTTCATTTATTTTATATGCTAATACCCGGAATTGCCTGTTTTGATACAGAAAGTCCAGAACTTTCGATGAGACAGGTGGTTTATTGGGCCTGTAAACGTTTTGATAAAACAAAGTGGCACATAAAAAAATGAAAACATTAGGTCATTCCTATGAGAAATCAACCAAATACTTTAATTCGAGCAATAATCTTTAGCATTTTTTTTATTGTGTTGCACCTTTGCAATAACGAAAATCTAAAACTTGCACTTTTCAAAGTGACCAAAATTGTGCAATTTGTCACGTTTTGAAACTTATTAAAAAAAAAACAAAGAAACAAAAAAACACCAAATTTCGAAAACTGTCTGACTTACTTATTCAGTTTTTTATCAGATTTAATAATGCTGCTTAACTATATTCATAAAAAAAATGCTCCTATTTTGAAAAGTATATATGATTGTGTGTGCAAAATTTCATGATGCTATTCCAAAGTGAAATATCACAACTATACAGGCTAGTTAATAAACAAATAAAGTGTGCCAAAAGTTGAAACAAAATTGTGTACTAATTAAGCAAACTTCTGCATATTATTTTAAAAATGTAGTAAACAAGGCAGGACAAAACACTAAATATGTAAGTTGCATTTCATGCTGAATAAATATAATTTAGGCCTAGTGTCTTATTTTCAAAGGCAAATTTCATATTAAAAAAGTTCTAGTGTTGATTTCTCTATCCACAGGTTTGCTGTGTACTTATATATAAAACTGTATATATCTGTATTGTATCTTTTATGAACATGCATTGACTTGCCATCATGTTTTAACGAAGATGTACCCAACAAAAAAGATTACATCTACATTAAAAAACATGATGGCAAGTCAATGCATGTTCATAAAAGATTTTAGGAAATCTAAGAAAACTGTGCAGACAAACCAAATCGAACTATCCACAGGTCCGAAACTGGAATCACAAAATTAACTGTATCAAGGCAAAAATACATTACAATTTGTGGTAGTGGAACACACTCACTTAGGCCTATGCATTTGTACCATCATCTAGTTTCAAACACACAACAATCCTAATTAAACATTTAAATTTGCTGAACAAAATTCCTTCTTAAATTACTACAAGCAGCTCAGTTGAGATAGTAATAACACCCTCACGGGTAGTGCTGTTAATCATTAATAAAACGATCTCCCTAAGAAAGTTGCGTTTAGTTCTGTTATTCCTTAGAAGACTTCAGGGTCAAAGTTTACGATGCTTCTCGCCGGGCTCCAGTGCTTATGTTGGCAACAGATGAACAATAAGGTGTAGAATTACGTAATACTTTTTACGAGCTACAGAGTAAATGTTATTGCTACTCGTTTCACTCGCAGCAAAATTAATACTGTGCCTGATCTATGGTTGACAGATTCTTGAATATACCCTTGTCCGTTCAGAAAAAAAAAAATCGTTTTAATTGAAATTGTCAAGACGAAACTTTTATTGGTCATCTGAGATGCCGCCATTAACCATTGGTGCCAACATAACCACTGGAGCCCGGCGAGAAGCGTCGTACAATTTAACCGACTTCAGTTTCATGGCAAGCAAATAACTAACTATGGGCAGGTAGAAATAATATGCAGTAAATAAAAAATCGCGGGCACAGGGTCGATCAAGAAATGGCTGTTTAATGTTCCGAAACGTCCGTGAACTCGGCAACAATCACAGTCGCTAAAAAGAATAAAACTGCGAAGAGGAGTGTTCACACTTCATTCACTGTGTTTAGTTTCGATCTCCCATTACAAAATTTAAGATACGTTAGTGACTATAATAATAAGCGAATACTGCCAAAATATCACATGCTAGGTTATGTTTCACGTTTTAAACTTAATACTACTACGTAGCTGTAAAAGATAGTTGACTGACTTTTGTTGTTTTGTTGATGATCAAGTTTTCCCGTGGGATAGCTCGTCTCCATTTTTCTAACAATTATTCTTCTTTAGGAAAAGTAAAAAACTTGCACTTTTGGCCCTGTCGGATAGTTTCCTTTACTGCGTAAAATACTCTCGGTGTTCTTGCCGCCTCCAGTTCACGGCAGTCAGTTTTACTCTTGACGACGACTATGCAGGATATAGTCGAAAGCTTGGGCTCCTACCCATATTTGACGCGGTAAGAACACCGGGAGCATTTTACGCAAGGACTACGTCGCGAAAAACTTCGTACTCATACTTTCCTTTACTGCATCACACAACATCTGTAGGGCATTTTGTCTGCTACTAACAAAATGGTATGCGTATAACACCCAACAAGCCACAAAAATAACTTTATAAAAGTAGAAAACAGTCACAATGTGCAACATTCACGTCTTTTCAAACTCGTCACACGCTACACAACACAACTCGCTTGCATTGTTATGACTACTCTTGGTATACCCAGCATGCCTTTCGAAGGCAGCGCACAGGCCTTCCGTCTAGGTGGCGTGGCGTTGCCAGAACGCATTTGTGCACTTCGTCTTTTATGTTTTACCCTTCGCTAAGATTAGACGTACGCCAGGGACTTCCTTACTACCAAATGTAAGTGTGTGAGTTCGTTTTCCTCTATAAATACGAAAATATAGTTGGTACCATTAAAATCTTTTACTTATTTAAAATGACCCACCTTTAAATGATTCATGAAGTGTTTCTATTTTTCCAGCAGTAATCTCGATTATGTAACATGATGCTTGGAGCCATTGTTGGACTTGTATCTATAATTTACTAGATTTACTTCGAGATCTCATTATTTGTAATTTTCATGAATGCGACTTTCTAGTAATGCCTGCAAAGAAATCTTCAGAATTAAATGAAATCCGATCGATTTAAAGAGCCTTTTGTCACGAAAGTTAACTTAACATTTTTTTTAAACAGTCATTCAGTTAGTACAATCTGCTCCAAGCCAACCAAGCATCATTTTACACAATGCAGCAAGAGGTTTTATAGCTTCATATACTACATCCAGTCAGCTGAACATAATCATCATGGTAAGAAAGATCATCGTGGAATATGCTAGTTTCTTTGTGTAATATTGTGCTCAGGTGTTGCTTTCATTCGAAATTACTACTCCCACTAAACTTTAAAGTCAGGTTCCGCTTCATTTTTTGTCTTCTGATTATAAAGTTACCTAAATGTGTCAGATCCACCAAATTATTTTCTTGTATTATTCTACCGTTAGTGAACTTTAATAGCGGCTACAAACAGTAACTACTACTTCAACACCTGATCGGAAGAAAGAAAACGCAATATTACATAGAGCATTGGCTGACCGTGACAGGACCCGGTTACTTTCAAATAACATTTTATAACATACCTATTATAAACTTGATGACCATAGTTTGTAATTGTCGTAACATCTGCCATTTTTGAAAACTAATCGCTGTTTGTATTTATTTTCACACGCCAACCAATCAGTGAACGAGAAATTTAGACTTCTTCTACTATCGCAATACGCAATTTCTGTTCAGCTTTCACTTTTACCCGTAGAAGGATTGTCATTTCAAATTTCCTATTAATTAGTTGGTAATTAACAGTGGCGCTAGGAAAATGGCCAAGATGGCATCACGGTCTGTCCTTTAGCTGAGCGATTCTTACTTGTCTCTCTGGAAACTTCTACCCCGAGTGTGTGTTGATTAATTTTACATTATTAAATACATTATTGGATAGCAAATTAATATTATATTTATTGCGTGTGACGATAGTTACCTCCCCTCTATTACAAAAAGAGTATGCTTACTTATTAGTATGGTCAAGACCTGTAAGCAAATGAGCAACATGGATCCCGACAAAGACACCATTGTTTCCCAACAGACAGGTCAAATTACTAATGAAAATGTAGAAAACCGAACTATTGAAATGATTCCTCCCACTGTAGAACCAAATCCTGAATCTAATGCACGCGAAACAGGCCCTTCTACACAAATCAGTACTTCAACAATATATATTACTGAAGACTTATTCAAACGTTTTGAAGTTCTTTTTGCGAAAATGTCTCAATAAATGGACGAAAAATTTCAGTCACAACAAGACGTGGCACAAAATCAGATTTCACATTTAACAAACCAAATAGATCAATTTCAAGATTCCACTAAACAGAATTTGCAATTGTTACAAAATTCGGGACTGATGACCTAGCTGTTTAGTCCCCTTAAAACAACAACAACAACATTACAAAATTCTACTCAGAACTTGCAGGAGTTACAAAATTCGAGTAAACAAGATCTGCTAGCATTAAAGAGTACCACGAAAGAACAATTAGATCGAGTAGTTGAACAACAAAACCTTATCGCGGAACAAATGATCACTCGCGAAGAGTTTGAAATTCGATTACAAAAACTAGAATCAGTCCAGCAAAATTTGCCAACACTCGTGTCCGAAGAAGTCAGTAAACAACTAAACGTACAGGCACACATTGTCGAGCAAGTTATTAATAATAAGCTGACTACTGCACAAAAGAAAGTTGTTGATGAGATGTTAAACAAAGTAGACACAAAAATTTCATCCGTGATAGGTGATGTAACAAAATACGAAGACACAGTAAAAAACATGTCCGCCTTAATTGATAAACTTGCACAAAATTTGTCGGAGATAAAAATCAAGCAGAAAACCTTGGAAGGAACAGTGTCGCAAATCACAACCCAAGTCGAAAACATGGTAAAAGAAAATCACGATCGTGTGCAACAATTTCTTCTTACCACTGAAGCTCAATTAAATGAAAAAATAGACACCGAACTAACCGCAGCAATTCAAAATGTCACTGCTAAAGTTTATGAAAAGCATGACACGACTGTTAAGTCCTTGCAAGAGGATTTGACAGCTGTAAAATCTATCCTAAATGCTCAAACGACACACAGTAGGCATGACGCACCTACGTCAAATGTGACACAGAACCGTGATCACATACCACTGTACACTAACCTCTCACATTTGACCTTTAGTCAGGGCACTCCAAGTAATTTGTCCACTGAAAAATCTGAAAATTATTACCGGATTTCGACCACATGTGATTTTAATAGGTTTGGCAAAGAAATTGCGCCAAAAAACAGTCAGGAGTGCGTGAGAATCCAGAAACTGCTGAGATTATGGACGAGAGCATGATTAAACACTACCAGTTTCAGATTTTCATTAGTGGAAACCTCACAGTACATCCCGTAATTTTCCTCAGTCCTTCAGAGGACTGCTTCCAGAAAACTGGTCTGAGAAAAGAAATATTTTTTTGCTGATAGGTTATATACAAGGTGAAGGAGCAGAGTGGGCGGCAGAAGGCCTGCAAATTTACAATACTTATCGGGAATTCGAGCAGGCATTCTTAGCTACGTTCTGGTCCCCAGTAGTTCAAGAAAGATTCCGCAATGAGGTGTATAATCCACAACCATTCAATGATAGGAACGGGAGCCTGCGTCGATATTTTGAGAAGTATTTAAATAAAGCCAAATTTTTTGATGGCCCTCTGTCCCACCGCGAAGTTTTACGTGTGTTAATCAACAAGTTGCCAACATATTTAAGGTTGCAACTTGGTAATGTATCCACTCACAATTTAGAAAGTTTTCTCGCCATGGTAGATACGCTGGATCTAATATTTGAAGATCACCGGGCGGGAAACAATAATAATCGGTACGGACACGGGAACTGGTATTTGAATTATGCAAGCAATCAGCTGATTCCCGTCAGCCAGCCACAAGAAAACAATCTGCTAACCCCGCCACGCCCTCCTTCACAGATGCAACAACAACCGATATTCCCCCCGGGCAGCCAAGTCCGCAGCAGATAAACGTTGGTGCGATCGGCGGCAACGCACCGAACGGCGGACAATATTATAGACGCCGCCGTGGCAATAGCTTTATTTCAATGCCAATAACAGGAATTTTGGTAATCGTGTTGTTGCATATCCAAGCAATTTTAATGGAATTTCACAACCACAGTACTAGTATGGCAATGGATACCGGAATAATGTTAACCGGAATTACGGTTCGAATCAAATGAATGCTCAGCAATTTCAGAACTTTCCACGACCTCCACCCAGACCACAGAATACAAACCAAGTACCGATCGCGACCATGACCACTGACACGACGGACCGGACTAATTGGACGCAAAATGAGTCGACGGTGACGATTACCGACGTAACCGACACAATGACAAATCCACAAAGACAAGCTAATAGTACTCAGACGTCAAACTAATTGAGCTCGTGTCACGCCCTCCCACATGAGCGGCAGACGTAGCGAGGGCACAATTATCGTTGTGAACATGCTTAGGTATAATGATGGTATAGACGTCAGAGATGAGCTACTACAGGAACCATCTAAACAAAACAAAACGCCTGAAGTTGTTTACCAAGCTCATGTTTTGATAGCTATAGAAGGAATACCAACTTCTGTTCTGATACATACAGGAGCAGCTGTCAATGTACAGTCTCTTTAAGCGTATTAATCAAGTTCAAAAGTTGCCCACTTTTCCTGTTCAAAATTGTAAAATTATTGGTGTTGTTGGAGCCAGATCTAAACCTGTAAAGGTGCAAAGACTTGTTCGATTATACCTTAATTCTGAAATACACCTGTTCATTTCTGGTTGTAGATTCTGTAATAGAAGATTGCATTCTTGGTGTAGAATATTCGCAAAGTCGAGAAGCCAAGCTAGATTTCAAGGAAGGGAAATGCTACTTGTCAGTAAACAATACTGAATGCACTCTGAATTTAGTTAAGAAAGAGGTAACCCATGCAAAACCTTATAATTCTGTCAGGCTACAGAAAGTGCCAATCAAACAAATAGATTTTGAACGGTACCCCTGTCCACAAGAAATAGACCGTGAAACCTATGATTCTATAGCAGGAAAAATTAGTGAGTCCACAATTGCTACAAAAGATCAGAGACAACAGCTTCTTCATTTACTGCAGAGATATATTCGTGTGTTTGATAAAAAACCTGGCGTCATTAAAACCTATCAGTATCACATGCAGGTCAAACCCCATGATGTTTTCTGTAAACAAACCATTCCATACCGTGGGCTAAACAGCCTGCAGTACAAGCTGAAATTAGCAGAATGCTTAAATGGAATATAATAGAACCGTCCGTGTCACCATATCTAGTCCATTCCTTGCAATTTTCAAGACAGATGGCTCTGTTCGTCTAGTGTTTGACGCACGAGCAATTAATAAAATCATTATTCCTGTGAGAACTAGACCCGAAAATTTAGAAGAGCAACTTCCGACATTTATGGCGTCAAGTATCTATGTAGCTTTGACCTCAGATCATCATATTGGCAAGTTCCGATCTCTGAAGAATCCCGTAAATACACAGCCTTTATCTTCTCTGGCCGGTCCTATCAATTCAGAGTGTTACCTTTGGGATTAAGTGTAAGTTCAGGTGTTTTCATCACGGCACTAGACACAGTGCTAGGACCTGAGCTGCTTGACCGCATAACTGTTTATGTTGATGACATACTTGTAGCTACTTCCACATGGGAAGAACACCTTGTTTTGATTGAGAGAGTGTTTAAAAATTTTTTGTTATCAGGTATAACGGTAAATCTGAAAAAATCTAAATTTCTTAAAACCGAACTGAAGTTTCTTGGGTATATATATCGCCCACAGGCATTGTACCTGACCCCAAAAAGATCAAAGCTCCTAAAAATTTTCCAGCACCATACAATAGAAAACAACTGAAAGCGTTCCTTGGGCTTTCGTCATTCTTTCGACGTTTCGTCCCACAACAACTACCTAACAGTTCCGCTTTGCTTGCACTTCTTCGCAAAAATACACCTTGGAACTGGACGGAACAATGTCAACAGGATTCGAAAAAATAAAACAAGCCCTTGTAAATTCAGATATCTTGCATCATCCAGATATGACACAGGATTTCTGCATTGTTACGGACTCGTCCAACTGTGGTCTAGGCGCGTCACTATTTCAAATTTCAAATGACCTTGACCCAAGGACAATCAAAGTCGTCAGTTTTGCCAGTCGCACGCTCACCGCGTGTGAACGGCGATATTCCACTACAGAACCTGAACTGCTTGCAATTGTATGGGAAGCCCTTAGTTTTCTAATGTCATGCAAGCTTTTACACAACCGACTAGCCAGACGGGCTATGGTGTTGCAGGAATATGATTTCGAAATTAAACACATAAAAGGTTCAGAGAATGTTATAGCGGACGCACCTTCTCGTCTTCCCCAAGGATTACCAGAGTTCGATGACTATATTGATTCGAACACAGAATTCAAGGTGATGCTTATGAAGGATGCAGAATTCAGACCATATTATTTAGATATGTGCAAAAACATGCAGAACTTGCAATAGAGCCGCGGTGGAGTAGCCGAGCGGTCTAAAGCGTCTCGCTGCGGAGCGGGCGGTTGCTCGCCGTGGAGGTTCGAGTCCTCCCTGGGGCATGGGTGTGTGTGTTGTTCGTAGGTTAGTTTACCTGGGTTTAAGTAGTTTGTAAGCTACGGACTGATGACCACGCAGTTTGGTCCGATAGATTTACAAACATTTGAACATTTTTGAACTTGCAACAGAAAGATGATAGGTGGAACAAAATCATTGCTCGAATTGCAGGAAACCCAGCAGAACCACTACACCAACATTACAAGCTATATAATGCGGTACTTTTCTTCCGCCGCCACCCACAATCACAGCAATGGTGTGTTTGTATTCCGGCATCTTACGAAAATCCTATTATTTGGCATACCCACCGAGTTTGGGGACACTTTCGTCCGCTGAAGTGCCTCCGCAAACTCAAACAGTACTGTCATTTTCCAAATATGTCCAGAAAAATTCACCATACCTTTAAATCCTGTCTGATTAACCAATCTTACTAATGCCGCTTCATTCTATACTGCCCTATCGACCTCTGCAACTTCTTTCTATTGATACTGCTGGCCCACTTCCGATTGGACGCGGAGGTGTTCGACGTATAATTGGCGTATATGATATATTTTCAATATTTATAAAATTATATGCATTAAAAACAGTGACTGCCAAGGCAGTGATCCGACGTTTGGAGCGCGACTGCTTTTCTGTCGTCGACAAACCGGCGACTATCCTATCCGACAATGCCAAAACCTTCACGTGTCAGGCGTGGATGGACTTCATAAGCAGTCAACCATCTGCCAACCCCATGGAAAGGATGTTCCGTGAATTTAACCGCTTTATCCGAACATATGCAGCTAGTAAACAAACGCGCTGGGTTGAGTACCTTGGTTTATTCGAACAGGTAGTAAACAACTTACCACTTTATTCCACAACACGCACACCTACCGATCTGGTTTACAATTAAAAGAATCAAACGAATGGGTTAAACCTATACCAAAGATACCACGAGGAGAAGTGACACTTGAAGAGAAAGTAAGACAAATACTTGTAGCCTTCCAGAATGAAACTTCACTCTGCAGCGGAGTGTGCGCTGATATGAAACTTCCTGGCAGATTAAAATTGTGTGCCGGAATCGGGACTCGAACCTGGGACCTTTGCCTTTCGCGGGCAAGCGCACTACCGACTGTGCTATCCCGACACAACTCATGATGCCGCCTCACAACTTTACTTCTGCCAGTACCTCGCCTCCAACTTTCCAAACTTCACAGAATCTCTCCTGCAAACATGCAAGACTACATTCCTGGAAGAAAGGATATGGTGGAGATATGGCTTAGCCACAGCCACAGTTTCATATCAGCGCACACTCGACTGCAGAGTGAAGTTTCATTCTGGAAACATCCCTTAGGCTGTGGCTAATCCATGTCTCCACCATATCCTTTCTTGCAGGAGTGCTAGTCTTGCGTGTTTGCAGGAGAGCTTCTGTGAAGTTTGGAAATTAGGAGGCGAGGTACTGGCGGAAGTAAAGTTGTGAGGCGGCATCGTGAGTCGTGTCGGGATAGCATAGTCGGTAGTGCGCTTGCCCGCGAAAGGCAAAGGTCCCAGGTTCGAGTCCCGGTTCTGGCACACAATTTTAATCTGCCAGGAAGTTTCACTTGTAGCCTTAACTGATGCTGCTTTAAAGAGAAAAACTTACTATGATGAACAGTTAAAGAGAACACAACAGTTCAAGGTCAGATATTATGACCTTACTTAGAAACCAATCAAAACCATATGCTATCCTGAAACGAAACAAAAAGTGGCAGTACCTGTACCATGGGCCTTTTCCTACAGTCAAAATACCACATGAAGGCAGTTACTTGTTATCCGCTGTACATTCAGCCCGTATACGTGGACTGTCCCCTCACAAACATTTAAAGAAATTTTATGGTTAATCTGAAGATCAGCTGACAAACAGAACTATAAGTTAACAGTTACCAAAAGTGATATGTAAATAATCTAAGAAGAACGTCAATGATGGTAAGTACAAGGCAAACTATTGGTATCGACTGACAGAAAATGTGGTCACGTAGGATAAGTTCACAGTACGTATATTTATTACACTACTTTCACATGCATTAAACGACAAACAACACTTGACAACGGGCCCTAGTTATTATCATATTCAATTTATTTATATAATATATATTTATGTGTATGAAAGGAGAAAGAGGAGTGATTTATTTTGGCGCGTAGTTGCGGAATTTTTATATATTATTACATGGTGGAGCGCACAATGCACACTTCAATTTAAATTCGTTCCCCCTACGGCCAGGATAGGTCACTGTTAGGTTAAGGTAGAAAGGGAGTTTTATGAAATATTTCTATGTAATTAACACACACACACACACACACACACACACACACACACATGCACACGAACACATGTAAACACGCGCACCTACGTCCACGAGGCAACAGAACATTATTACCGGTACCCCGCGTCCACACATTGGTACCAACGCTGGCGCCAACATTGGCCAATATTTTTGAGACAACGTCCACACATTGGAGCCAATATTCAGTTGAATTCGTCGAGAGCCAACGAAAACATATCTGACGCACATAACGCGGCCAATGCATTAACGCTTTTGAGTTTGAATAATTACATTTCGTCATTGTAAATCAAAGTAGGAAACATACGTAAAAGATGATAGGATGTTGTATCACTTTCTACCGAACATTAATTACGGTAAGAAACCATTAATTTTTTAAAATATGCTACAAGTAAACGATACACATTATAAAAACTTAGACCTGCTACTACAAATGATTGAAAAAAAAAAAAAAAAAAAAAAAAAAAAAAAAAAAAAAAAAAAAAAACATTTAATTGATATCACTAGTAGTGCTTGAAGTTTGCAAAACGATATTTGAAACTTGACAGGAAATATGAAGTACTGTACTGTTAATTTTAAAAATTAAATTGGGTGATAGGAGTGTGTCGAAAGTCTAGAAAGTTTTTAATTTCACAATTCGCGCCTAGGTTTTGCTGTGGCATTTCGTTTTTGAGGTTTATTTCAAAAAATGAATCAATTTCTGATACAGTTCTAATATTTACAAAGAGATTTTGAAACTTTAAAACGGCGACGAAGAACGAACGAAGAAAGAAAGAGTTTCGAGATGAGCAGGCGACAAAGACAGAATGAAACGTTGGCGCCAATGTGTGGACGACATACCCATATTGGCCCAACGTCCTTTGATGTTTGGCCGAAATACCGACAAGCAACGGAGCCGTACCAACGTTGGCGCCAACGTTGGTTCCAACGCTGGCGCCAACGTTGGTTCCAACGCTATTTCACCGATCCACACATTGGACGAACAATGTTGGCGCCAACGTTGGGTCCAGTGTGTGGACCCGGCCTTAAGCTGGACAGTAACCACTCTGCGCTGTACAGTCACCTCACAACAAAAATGGAAACAACGACACGTCGTCATCACAAGCTAGCGCGAAAAAATAAGGAAAACGTTATTCAATTTTTTGATCAGATTATTAGATTGTGTAACGAACAGCCACACGGTAACTAGTTAAACGGTAATCCAGAAAGTAAATGGAAAATTCACTTCACAGTAATTAGTATAACATCTTATATTATTGCCCATGAATATAGATGTACACCAAAATACAACAGTTTAAGAAACTAGAATAAGATCTCTCTTTCAGCAGACTACGAGAACGAGGATTGCGTTCCAGACTATGCCCTGAAGATCTACGTTATAACACCACAATGTCGGAGGACACATATATAATATATAATGACTTACGCTAGACCAAGTTGTAAGCAATTTTGATAGAAATGATAATCACGACCTTTACAGATAGCTGATACTAATGACACAGTGATGAGTTTGTTTGTAAATCCTTTCAATATTTAACCTTCAATTACACACTTTATTCACAACCGAGGGCAGACCGCAAATGCACGCAAAACATGAGAGAGAAGGAAGGAATGGTTCTGCTAAAAACGGCAGTATCTATTTATGTAGAAACAATATTTAATGATAATGGATGTTAAAGGTGATTTTTATGCGGGTGATGATGTGATCTGCTAAATGGATATTGGGTGCATATGTCTCTGATTGAGCTCTCTCTCTCAAGTAGCTCTCCATTTAAATTTTTGCGCCAAATAATCAAGCGGGTGTTGTCATTTTGTCGAATGAAACAGTTCCTACCATTTTTTTCAGTGTATGTGACTGATCCGTGCAATATACCACTATCTTGTCAATGTCTATGTTCCGTTAAAAAAAAGGAGAAAATACCTAATCACCCTTTACAATGTGATTTACTGAACCTAAATCAGACTTGTAACTCATTCACGAAAATTACCGAATGGTAATAATGTGGACAAAAAGGATATTGCTGGAAAATAGATCTTCACGATCAGCCATTGACATTGTCATATGTTGCGAAACAATGTATTGAAGGCACAATGTAAAAAACAAACTGCCATAATGATGATGACAAACCTTAATTTAAAAGAGAAGAATGTAATATTCTTGTTATCTAAACCTAATACTTAAGCACAAATTAATGATAATTATGCAGAAATAACGTGCTAGTGTAAATAGATTTGTAAGTAATTTTCTATTTACATATATTTTACTGGTCATGAACTACAGTAAAATTTGTATGCTATAAGTGACCTATACATTTCATTCTATTCCATGATGGTAGTGCTGGCGGCTGGGGCAGCAACAGTGTTGAATAATTAAAAAATGCTTAGTCTCTGTTGCAATATTTTTTATTCTCCAATAACGCGGTTAGCGCTGTTAGCGCATCGTCTTTTTCCAGTCTGACGATGCTCTAACAGCGCCAAACGCGTTATTGGAGAAAAAAAAAAAAATATTGCAACAGAGACTGAGAAATATTTAACTATAAGTGACCAATCAATCCATGCTGATAGGACAGTGTAAACCAACAGAACCTGTACCATGTATATACTGCAGCGTGTGAAAAGACGCTTCCGGTGATTTTCACATAAAAACAGTGCTATGAACATAACTTTAGGGTGCACATCCAAAACATGGTGTGTGAAAACAATTTCAACCAAACGTGTTACGCAGTGAATTCAAGTGTAAACGGTGACTGTTAAACAACCGAAATAGAAAACTGTGTTACCTGGGAACTTAATCCGTGACAGTGACTAGTAAGGCCTATAATAAGTAGCGCTCTAACTGCACTTATGAACTAAATACTATACAAGTAACTGTGCAAGCCGTGATGATCACTTTAAAATTAGGACACTATAAGCATTATGGTGCCTATCACGAACTGTAAAAAAGTGTGAAAGGAGGTTAACCTGGCCTCATTAACCAGACTTCAAACAGTGGAGTGTTGTTAAATACAAGTACATATTCGAACTGAAATCACATTCGTTTACCATCAAAGCAGTGCAACGATTTATTAGTGAACGGACTATTTAGATGAAAAAAAAAAAAAAAAAAAAAAAAAAAAAAGAAAGAGTCGAACTGAAAGTACGAGGACGCGCAGTGTTTAAAACGGACTTAAAGTAATGCAAATATAATAGACTGGTACTCACCGCGCTGCGATGGTCTTCGTAATCAGATTCTAATGAAGATGTAATCCACTCTGGCAGAAGAAAGGCAAAACGCACTGCACGAAATCAAAGCCCGTTACGCAGTCGCACTACCCGAGGCCCGCCCGCGATGTGCAACCGTCGCGACTGGCGGAGCGCAATGCTCATTGTTGTCAACTGATTATTACGTCACGCAGTTACCGACAACACGTTTCCCTGCGGGGTCTTACGAAGACTATAATAAAGACTGTGATAAACCGTGCACTATGGACACGCAACGTACAAACATTTAAACTTGTGTAAAGAAATATAAGCTCAGAACTGTGCTACGGCACATATAAAAAAATAAGGAAAAAAATCAGATAAAAGAAACCGTAAACGAAGTGTTATCCCTCACAAACTTGTACAAATGTAAATATATGTTTATATCGATATTCACGTAACATATAAGAGATTATTGGTAACACTATACAATGATAAAAAAAATCTGAATGCAATTAAACTAGCTATGTTATGAAATTCTCGGCAGTTAATATTTTTAAGACGCTGTTCAACTAGCATGAACCCTTGTAAATAATTGCAATAAGTTTTATTTAGTAATTTCTTATGGAACGAGCATATGGTTGTGTTAACAGGTTGATTACTTTGCATAAGAAAACCGAACTCACACACACATACTACTTCAGTTTGTAAATCCTGCCCATCAAAATTCTGAAAAAAGGAATTCGACCTAAAAAAATGTGCAAAAATAATTAACCCATGTCTTTATCTTCCACAGAAAAAGATGTAACATCCTGTAACGAATCAAATTCTAAAGCTGTACATATAATCTTTTATTTCATGTAAAACTACGCCAGGCTGACCCGAGAGCAGCGGCCGGTGACAAGTGGCGGGGACCCGACCGTGACGTCACTTCCCCCACCACGAGATGGCGTCACGTGACCGGCGCAAGCGCATGCGCAGGCGGCGACTTCAGACCTGCGGCCAAAAATCAAGAAAAAATATTGTACCCACTATATATCTGAAAGCTTAGTCAAACTCACACACACACATTAATGAAGTTAATTAAATTGCATAAAATATTGTAACTGTAAATCGCGTGATTTCCATGTCTTTGAGTAGGACTCATACATTTGTCGACTCAAAGCCAGAGGGGGAAATGTAGTATTACATTTAAAAAAAATTTCATTCGATAAATAATTTATTCACGATGCTTATCGCTGACCACAGCTTTCTCTGGCAGCTAATTACGTTCGTCTTTTTTTTAATTTATTTTATTTATTTATTTATTTATTTTGTTCATCTGTCTTTTACGAGCTGCTCAGAACGCGGTTGTGAACTTGGTCTTTCATCTTTCTTACCTCATTGAGAACAGTCGCACGTCAGGGACTTCTCCATTGTTAATTGTAAGTGTGTGTGAGATTGTTTTTCTTACCAAGTATGATGAAAATATATTTAGTTACGTATAAATCTTTTACTTATTTCAAATGACCCACCTTTAATAATACATGAAGTGTTTCTATTTTTCCAGCAGTAATCTTGATTATGTAATATGATGCTTGCAGCCATTGTTGGACTTGTATCTATAATTTACTAGATATACTTCGAGGTCTCTTTATTTGTAATTTTCATGAATGTGACTTTCTAGTAATGCCTGCAAAGAAATCTTCAGAATTAAATGAAATCCGATCGATTTAAAGAGCCTTTTGACACGAAAGTTAACTTAACATTTTTTTTAAACAGTCATTCAGTTAGTACAATCTGCTCCAAGCCAACCAAGCATCATTTTACACAATGCAGCAAGTGTTTTTACAGCTTCATCTACTACATCCAGTCAACTGAACATAATCATCATGGTAAGAAAGGTCATCGCGGAATCTGCTAGTTTATTTGTGTAATATTGTGCTCAGGTGTTGCTTTCATTCGAAATTACTACTGCCGCTAAACTTTAAAGTCAGGTTCCGCTTCCTTTTTTGAGTCTTCTAATTATAAAGTTACCTAAATGTGTCAGATCCACCAAATTATTTTCTTGTATTATTATACCGTTAGTGAACTTTAATAGCGGCGACGAACAGTAACTACTACTCCAATACCTGATCGGAAGAAAGAAAACGCAATATTACAGTATTAATGTAAAATAATTTACATAATAAGAGTGCGTGTTTACGGCCACAATGAATGACATGATTTTCCATACCATGACAGAGAATGCACCGTAAAACAAGGGAAAACAGGAAAAAATTATAGCCAGTGCAATACGCGTTTAAAAGAGGGAATATCGTTGAACATTATGTCAACATTCAACGTTGTTCTTCCGGCAGCTGGACATTTTGTTTCCGTTGGTGGTCATTTGAAGGGCGGTGTTAACGCGGCTCTGACAGGACGGCATAACATCATAAATCTTAAAGTAGGCATTAGGAAAAAATTTATTTTTCTCATTTCTTTTTGCAATCTGTACCTCCAACGTAGAGTCGCGTTTTTGCACCATTTCCATTTGATCTTCAATATTATCTATGCTAAATTTCTCCTTGTCAAAATGCAAACCTAATGCATTTTCTTGCTACCATTAGTATTTCTTCAAATCGCCACGTATGAAGGACCTTCGAGTCTGGCCAGTGGAGGACTTCTCAGCGACAGGACATTCATAAACCCCGTAATTTGCATATTTGGCTTCTTTTGTGGTATATTATCACGCAATCGCATTTTAAGATTATGTGTCGTTCTGAACGCACTTTTAACTCTTTGCTTCCAAAAATGTATGTTTTAGTTTTTCTGACGGCTGGCCAGCTGTTATTCTGTTTTGAAATCACGTACAGGGGAAATGCGCATGTAGTGGCATGAGCGGGAGAAGAAGCCATGTACAGCTTATGTCACCTACGCACTGTATGTGAGTTATATCCAATGATCTTTAATTATGTGCATAATCCTACCCTTTTTTCGTACGCCATCATATATTATGTTCTTTACATTACAAATATCATCCAGAGGTTTGAGGAGTATATTATTTTATATTTATTTTAATATAAAGTTTTGTAAAGAAGAATAGATACGATTTTTAAATTATATTTTTGTAATTAGGTTTTAAGTTTTCCATTGTTTTTGGAGGTAGTTGACATTGGATGAAATTGGTCATAAGTAAAACCTTTTTGAATATTTAGATGTAAATGATAGCGTCATAGACACAATATATTACAAAAAGTCACAGTGCTCCATATAAGAAATTCGCTTTTTTCAGGAAGTGACCATGTTATGTTTACGGAATTTTCGTAATAAACAGACTCCCATCACACTTTATCCAGGCTTTAGACTGGCTAAATGACAAGAATACATTGTCATTCAGGCGTGTTTAAAATAATCAGTTCTTTTATTAACTTTTAAATTATTATTTATTTGTACATTTTTTCACATAATTTGTCTCAAACTAGGCCAGTGAATTTACTAAAAAATGTTTGAAGGTAAGAGATCGCTTTCAAACAGGCCCTGATGTCACCATCCTCTTCGTACTTTTGTACTATTTTTGCCATCCTTTCATCGAGTTTCACATATGTTTTTTCTTTCGTTTTCCCTCCATACCTAACTCTGATCTCATTAAATCACGTGCCGAGTTCTCTGCTTCCGTCTTCATGCACTTGATTACGTCTTTAATTTTAGGATTCGGTTTCCCAAGCAAATTATTAATCTTGTTGTGCCAACCTTCTACAGCGTTGGTGGTACGATGGCGCAGTCTGTAGCAGCTCCAAACACTGATCGGGACTTCATCGTTTTCTAACCACCTGTCTACGAAATAGTCGAAAAACTGAGACAACTTGGGGATATCTGGTGCTTGTGAATGGATTTCGAGCCAGCCATCGCAGACATCTTCCGGTCGAAAGAATACCAGAGAAGCACACATCTGAATTTGCAACCTTACTTCTTCATTTTCTCTGTATTCGGAAGCAAGTCCCAAGTCTTGAACATTCCACCAGAGAAATTTCTTCATGTGGAAATGGCAGCCATGAACTTGAACCGACGGGAGCACAACTTTTAATGCAGAAGTAGCAGCTATTTCAAAATCAACGGTGACATTTTGAGGATTCCATTCTTTTATACTATTTTTAAGATTGCTGAAAAAACGAATATATGTCTCTTTTCTTTTGTTGGGTAACAGTACAAAGACCACCGGATAGCTATTTGTTTCATACTTTGAACTTCCAAAGTCTGCATGTATCGTATATATTTGAGCAAATTGCTTGCTACAGCATTTGAAGGTCCCATCCATAAAAAAGTCTCGTGTAGTCTTTAAAGCCTCTCTTCCTGCTTTTCCACTAAAGACTATCACCCTATCGCTAATGTTGTCATCGCTCAAGAGAAAAGTGCAACCGTCATTCATATTTAGTAGTTCAGGTGAAAGACCGACTTCTTGTCTCGTCTCTGGCTCTTTCTGATCTCCGCGTGCTTTGGACCGATGCCTGTATAATATCCGCATCGTTGATTGCTCTTCTGGCATTTCAGACACAAAATGATACCCTCGATTGTGGAGGTCACCTAATTCTTCAATATATATTTTAGAAATCGAAGTCTCTTCGTCTCTCTATCTCTTCTTAGCCCGATTTACTGCCTTCTGTATTTCTATGCGAGCGTCATCCGGTGCTCCCCTTGATGCTCGTTTGAACTAAGCACCTCACAGTCTCTCGTCTCAAGCATTCCTCGGCAATACTTTGTTCTTTGCTTTGAACACCGGCAAATCACAGTCCCATCTGCTTTGGTTCTCCTTATGGTATACGAGTAGCCGTCATAGTGCGCACATGGCTTACCACGGATGGTCGTTGACACTTCCATTTCGAACTTAAAGCACACTGGGAGACAAGATGCATCAACTGAATACTACGCACTGGCAGTGACTGTCTAAAGGGGCCCTCTCACGTTCAATAATATTGTCAAACCGTCAATATATTGACCAACTGAGGGCGCGTATTGACGTATTGTCAATTCTTAAAATATTGACGAAAAGTACTGATGGCCACAAAAATATTTTCAGTATTCTCAATATATATTGCGCGTGTGAAGTCCAATACTGAAGGTTTGACAATATTCGACTTTCAGATGTTGGCACAGCTTTAAAGCTGCACGCAGTACACAGCCCTTGTGCACCGACACAAGTTTGTATTAAATGTGAAATGGAACATTTCCTGAGACACCATAAAGTAATTCTGCACACTGCAAGTGAAAACAAATATTTCGGGATGTACAACGCATGCAGGACTTTAGACAGCGAAATATTTTGCTTTTTATAGATTAAATTACCTGTATGTAACCTTGCAGAGCAGATATAATTGCTTGACAGGTTGCAATGAAAATTTTACTAATTGTGTTAGCAGACATGACTGCCCTGAACTTCAAACATTCAAGTGATCTTCCTGTGGCGAAGAACCGTAAAGTGACACTCAATCTTTCACCGGCAGGAGTCGCGGATCATTCTGAGTACTTTGTCATATGATTCTGGGCTCATTCTAAAATAATTTAAAAAATCTTTTGGGACAGTAGTTCGGATTTCCGTAAGCAGAATCACATGCGAAAAGTCCTTCCTTAACCACTCACGAACCCATTTCCTGCTTTTCGTCGTTCTCGGTTGTCTTTCTTTCGCAGTCATCGCTAAGATGATTAAAGCACACGCTGTCTGTCGGTCGGACATGTTTACTTAACGAAATCGCGTCGCCAATTGAAAGTGGTGACAATATTATTGATGGTGTGAGGACCACAGAATTGTATTGAAGGTTTGACAACATATTACTGTCAATATGTATTGAACCACCCTCATGAACCACAGACATTGCCGAGGTGGGGTGGCTTGCGTGCCTCAACGATGCAGATAGCCGTACCGTAGGTGCAACCACAGCGGAGGGGTATCTGTGGAGAGGCCAGACAAACGTGTGGTTCCTGAAGAGGGGCAGCAGTCTTTTCAGTAGTTACAGGGCAACAGTTTGGATGATTGACTGAGCTGGCCTTGTAACATCAACTAATGTGGCTTTGCCACATAGTTACTGCGAACGGCTGAAAGCAACGGGAAACCCGAGGACATGCAGCTCTACTGTATGAAAATATGGCGGCATCCTCTCGAGTAAAATATTCCGGAGGTAAAATAGTCCACCATTCGGATCTCCGGGCGGGGACTACTCAGGAGGATGCTGTCATCAGGAAAGACAATACTGGCATTCTACGGATCGGAACGTGGAATGTTAGATCGCTTAATCGGGTAGGAAAATTAGAAAATTTAAAAAGGGAAATGGATAGGTTGAAGTTAGATATAGTGGGCATTAGTGAAGTTCGGTGGCAAGATGAACAGGATTTCTGGTCAGGTGAGTACAGGAGTATAAGTACAAAATCAGTTGGGGGTATCACAGGAGTAGGACTGATAATGGATAAGAAAATAGGAATGCGGCTAAACTACTATGAGCAGCACAGTGATCGCATTATCATTGTCAAGATAGATACGAAGCCAACACCAACAACAGTAGTACAGGTTTATATGCCAACTAGCTCTGCCGATGATGAGGAGATAGAAGAAATATATGAGGAGCTAAAGGAAATTATTCAGACAGTTAAGGGAGAGGAAAACTTAATTGTGATAAGAGACTGGAATTCGGTAGTAGGAAAAGGAAGAGAAGGAAAAATAGTAGGAGAATATAAACTGGGCAAAAGGAATGAAAGAGGAAGCCGCCTGGTAGAATTTTGCACGGAACATGATTTATTCGTAACAAACACATGGTTTAAGAATCACAAAAGTAGGTTGTATACTTGGAAGAGACCAGGAGACACTGGAAGGTATCAGATAGATTTTGTAATGGTAAAACATAGATTCCAGAACCAGGTGATAAACTGTAAGTCATACACAGGGGCATATATAGAAGTAGTGGGTCTGTGAGCATTGAACGCCACTGAGATTCTACCCATGATGCATTGCGCGAGTACAGCTACCCCCACCCCTCCTCCCTCGGCCAATTGCCGGACCGCAGATCAAAGGATGCTGCCACAGGAAGATTGACAGTTTACATTTAGGTCATCAACGCTACTTGTCCGACCGCTAATCAAAGGACGCCGCCATAACGCACTTAAGGATTGACAGGTTGCAACACCTCCCTCGGCCACACACGACGCCCCCCTCCAACCCTCGGCGCCGCCGCCAGACAGGCAGCACCTCCGACAGGTCCAGACCTGTAGACCCCTCGACATGTCTGTACTCGCACTCTCTCCCACACACCTGGCCGATACCACGACCCCTATAGCGAAGACACACATCCGCCGCAAGGAATATATAAGGGATGGTCGCAGAAGCCTCCATGTCACATCCTCGAAACGCAAAGCATTCTCCTGGATAGCTAAAATACTCTGTGATACGTTAAAGGTAGCGGAAAGGTAGTGGGAAGGTAGCGGGAAGGTAGCGGAAAGGTAAAGGAATGGTAGCGAAAAGGTAAGGGAATGGTAGCGGAAAGGTATCGGAAAGATAATGGGTAGTGGTAAGGGTAGCGGAAAGGTAAAGGAATGGTAGCGGAAAGGTAGTGGAAAGGTATCGGAAGGGTAATGGGTAGTGGGAAGGGTAGCGGAAAGGTAGCGGAATGGTATCGGAAAGGTAGCGATAGTCTATAACTACAACGTAATATTTGTGTCGGTGTAAATAAAATACAAATGCTTAGAGGTTAGGGTTTCGCGCATCAGATGGCATTTTAGCTATCCAGGAGCATGCTTTGCGTTTCGAAGATGTGACATGTAGGCTTCTGCGACCATCCCTTATATATATATATATATATATATATATATATATATATATATATATATATATATATATATATATTTCAATACGACACCTTGTGGGAGTTGCGGCGGATGTGTCTTCGCTATAGCCAGGAGGTCCTCCCAGCTGTTGCGCTTCGGGACTCGCCACCGTCGCGTTGTCATATGCAGGATTCGATTCTACGCACTTGTCTCTATACCACAAGTCCCGAGGAACGCATCTGGAATCTCGCCTATATGGTTATTTAGTACTTCGCCTGGAAAAATCAGTCAAAACCATAATTTGGAGAACGTCCTGGAGTCTTACTAGGGGATAATCCGCTGGTTGTGGTGTGAATTTTGTGATCCGTGACCTGATTTACCCTAAAAAGAGAGATAGAGGTTTATTTGCTGAATTTGAACACTTACAGCGTCGTTGAGTCGAGAACATGGGTATCACAATATACGATTACCGGATGGAGAGTGTTTTCGATCTTGTGCAAGACTCTTTAAGTTTTTTAAACGGTATCTGCAAAGTGTTTCTCCACCATGTGGGGGGGGGGGGGGCGAATAACAAACATCTGGGACAACAGATGCTTTCTAGTGTTTAATAGTGTCTCGCAATTTGTGTACTGGGGTAATAAAAATACCCGAAAATTGATCGGTGTACAGGTTAAACCTTCCACATCGATAAAAACTTATACGTTACGTTCGATCAGCTTATAGTGGAGATTCGTAATACTGACAGCGGCAAAGACTATATAAGTAGTACACTTAAAAGCTACATTAAAGCAGGGGAAACATACTTCTCCCAATCCAGAACATTGTTCTCCACACTGTCTCCAGATATAGATATCACCTAATTAGGCCTGGTACCTACAACCAGTGGCGTAGCTATCATAGGGCTAGGCGGGGCAGTGCCCCGGGGCCCGAGATCAAGGGGCCCCTCGGCCTCCGTGAGCAAAGTTCGAAAAAGTTGAGCGTCGTTTTTTATATTTATTTTATTATTTTTAATTTTTTTATTTTTTACATTCCTAACCTACCGTCCATCAATTCCCCCTCCCGTCAAACTAAGCTTCCCACAGTAGCCGCACTGGGCCACAGAGTCACGGAACATTGCTTCTAGTGGGGCCTGCTGACAGTCGCTGAGTACAACAATCGGCACACTCCAGTCGGCAGAAGTACAGTAGCGGCAGCATCGCAGCTGCTCACAGCAACAGCTGCGCCTCACAAGTGTTGCGCCGTGCCGCTCGGCGCAATGTGAAGGATCGCGCGACTCCAAATACTGTATAAATACATTTACTGTACAGTACTTCTTACTGGCAAGTAGAAGTGTACAGTTCGATTATACGAATAATCGGCTTTCTGAACATCCATGTCCCCCAATTACACTTTGGATAATCGACGTTCTACTGTATATATTTTAGCTGAATGAAGGATTTTGGACTTTTAACTTTTCGAACACTGCCAACAAAATTCAAACACACGAAGTGAAAACCAAAAATTAATCCCATCTCAAAATATAAATATAAAAAGGTATTGCTTGCCTGCTGAATTACTAGCAGTGTGTGACAATACTGTTCATGGTTTGATTCGCGGCAGGGGGGCATATTTTCGTGGTTGAGTAAAACTTCATTGTTCCTTTTTATTAGCTTCTGCCTGCGACTTCATTCACCTAGTATGGAGCACCTTCGAAAACTATTCCATGACAGTTTTATTTGTATGTCCCACCCAGGTCCAACTCTATCCCTCTCCAAAATTTCATCCAAATCCACCCAGTAGTTTCTGCTTGAAAGCATAATTAAGTTTCACAGTTATAATTATATTAGAGAGTACGATTAAATATTATCTGCTGCGTGACCCAGTAATTTACTTAAGAGTATTTAGCTTTGCCTTATTATGTCTTCCAGTAAGCGGTAAGGACTTGATGAAGTAGTATTGCATCTGTATAGTTCATAGACGCCGATTACGGTTATGCTCGGTCGCTCAAGCATACTCCAAAATTTGAGTGCGTATGCTCGGCATACCCCACTGAAAATTTTGGTATTATTTTTTTCTTTGCGTTATATTTCTTGATTGTAATTAAATTCGACTCTCTCATTCCATTGATGGGCGGCTGGCTTTTGTAATACATCGCTGTAAAAAGATTATCTAAAACAAACATGTAAAGATTAAAATTCATGTTGACATGTGAGTGATCATTTTCTAAAGAGTCCGAATGTTAATGGAATGCTGCTTGTGAGTTCAATATCGTAAACTGAAGGCGGTAACCTTTAATTGTTGTATTAAATAACTAGAAATGAAGTGGGTTTGGTACGATACGATGAAAATGTTTATACTACTAATTTAACGTTTATGTATTCTCTTAGAAGTCAATTGTCTTCAAGGAATCGTGTTAGTGTCAAGTCGTGACATATTTCATCCTGTTTACTGAATTGGTGTGTGATATAACAATGGGTTGTAAACCTATTGGTATCGACAGACATGGTATGACAGCAGAAGTGGTTAAGGACAATTTTTGTAATACTGTACAGAAAATAAATCTGTAGAAGAAAGAAGACAGGAAGACCATCCGATGTTAGTTTTTGCGATAATGAACACAATGCAGGCACATCATTATCTGATATACATGTCTCAGAAGACGAAAATTCTGAAAATGATTTCAGTAGTTACTACAACGGTAAAACAGGTTCAAATGGTCGCAAAAGCCGCCCAGTAGTTCTGAAACGTAAAACTGAAATTAATGACTGTTAATTTCTTTACTGTGTAATAAAATAATTACTTTTCTCCTTTCAGAGATTAAAATGGTGCTAAATTAACACCGGATGAAGCCGAAAAGAAGAAATACTATTAAAATAAAACAAAATTGTTACTTTACCTTTGTACCTGGAATTAGAAAAATGTAATAAAATTTTTTTTAAATATACAAATACCTGTCGTGTGGGGGGGGGGGTCTGCAGGCCGGCAACCCCTTATTGAAAACGCCACTGAGCATACCCCAAGATTTTCAAAAGTCGGCGCCTGTGCTAAGTTTTAGTTTATAGAGGGCCCCAGCGTCATTTTTGCCCCGGGGCCCTTGGTGTAGTAGCTACGGCACTGCCTACAACCAATGTCATTCCGCAATTCCAGCGAAAAGAGTAAATGTATCACACGGACTTAAGCCATCCCCCATTAAGGAAATTACATCGCTACGTGCAGTTAATCTCTTATGTGCGCGAAAAGAAAACTGGAAATGGCAGATATCGAGACCAAGAGAAGGAAGCTAGAATATGTGGCTAAAGCAACTGCCATAAAGGACGAGTACAAACTAATGCTGGAGAAAGACGAAGCTATAGCATATGTGTAAGACCGGCTTAAACAGAGGGTGTGGAGAAATCTGGTTACGGCTAAGACTTATAAAATATTTGATTTTTACAGTAAACAGTCATGGAGATTGGTCACGCGTCGGTGTACTGACCGAAAATAGCGGAACACACGAAAAACGTATTGCATTATCGTTTGGAGAAGGGACTACATTGCATCCAAATGTGAAGGACTGGGAACAGTCATTTGCAGAGTTAAAAAAAAAAACGGATGGAATAACAAGCAATCGTTTGCAATAATCGTAAAACCTAGTGCTCCATACAGAAATTACCACAGGAGTTGGTAACGTACAGACATAGGGACGCATATTGCTATACAGGAAATAATGGGAAAAGTTAAAATACCCGATGGTTCTCGTCTAGAAGCATTGCCAGAAGGTGCAGAGCTGTAAAGAAGTTGGAATGCAGGAGAAAACGAAGATACGTAATGGAGTTCGAGAACATACCTACCCTCTACCTTTCGAACTTCTGGCTGGAACGGTAATAGGAGACGCCGATGTGGATAAAGAACGATTTGTATTCTGTGTCTAGCTTCTCGAGTAGAAAGTTTCCGTCTTATAGGGTTTAGGAGAAGATACCAGAAGACCTGTTGCTTGTTACCAGAGAGCAGTAACTCCCTCGGTAAAGTATCTGTTAGGGAGGTGTAATTCTGTGTTGTTCTATTCTACGACTAAGCAAAGCGTTCGTTTAAGTCGATGTTGCTCGGTACATTGCTGTATGGAGTGGGGTTTGACTTATTACACATTGGTTCATCTTGTATAAATTTCGTTCTTCTTCTTATCGAATTTCTAAAAAAAAAAAACAATGTTTCGTTTCTGTAAGAGCTACATCGCAAATTTGCGCTCATCCTACTGTCTGTATATGTATCTGCATATAAAAGTTATAACGACAGCTCGTACGGTAAAAACATCGCTTGTGTCAGTTGCGAGGAAATGTTGCGGTTTTGTCGGTAATACGTATATGTGCGGTTGTCTCTTTACGGGATGATTGTGTATTAAGAGCTATGGTATAGCTGTAGCATTTCGATCGTTTTTTATTCTTATGTCTGTTGTTACAATCACTGTAAATCTATTTTCGCGAAAATAGCTCTCTTGTATTCGGAATCTGGTGCGGCCGGGAAAAATTAAACCGAAAGCTTCTCCAGGTCAGGTGCAAGAGTGGACAGGTATGTTTACATGTATAGGACGTACACACGCTCCAAACCGGAGTCTACGATGAGTCAACAGGTCCGCACTCGCCTATAGCCAGAAATAACATGGAATGTGAGTATGCATGCTAGCTTGCGCGAAGTACCTATTTCGAACTGTTTAGCCGTGCGATACGATGCAACGCAGATGTGAACCACAATTGTGGAAATACATATAGATACTTAGTAGCATGGATGTGGGGCATTTATATCTTCTTTTAGCTGTGTTTACGAATGGACGTCTCTCGGTAGCTTATCGGAGATGATTGCAGTGGTAAATTAATGTTCTTTGGTCGATAAGCATTCAGTTAGAGGATTAGTTACCTACGTTGGAGGGGCATTTAATCGTATGTCTAGTCTCTAAAGGATTGCTCTTGGAGATCGTTAAAAAATGTGGTGTTGCATTAGTTCGAAATGGTGTAGACTATTTTGCGTTGCTGCTTGTAAGGATTATAAGAACTTGGCTTTGATCTAGATCTTTTCTTGTTAGCTGTTCTGTGCGTGTACGTCGATCATTTTTTACACTGTGTTACAGATGTTTATCGAGAGTAATAATTTGTTAGAAGGAGTGGAATACGATGGTGGTTTGTGCGCGAATGCTTGGGGTATTGGCTGATAGAAAGCGTTCTAGAAATATTGTCTGCCGGGCTATGCAATGGAAACAAAGTTGTGGTTGGATGTTAGGGACGGGTCAAGCAATCAACGTAGTTTTTCGGTGGAGACAGAGAGAGAGAGAGAGAGAGAGATCGAAACATTATTAAAACGCTGTGTGTCTGGGAGATCTTGTCTGTTACTGATCGTGCTTATAACACCATCTGTGGTAACTTGTTTAGAATTGGTACTGGGTTAGTGACGGATGTAAGGATAGCTCTGTCTGGGTTGTTACGAACGTATACATAGCTTGCAGCATGCTAGTTGGGAAAAAAACGAGTTGGAATGGCTAGATTCGTTTGTTGTTGTAGGTTCGTGTTGACTGCAAGGTGTAGTTCTGTTACTGTGTTGGAAATGTTTGGCGCTTACAGAGAGTGCTTTAGGCTAGATGGGACGGAATGTAAGTAAAAAGTGTTGATATACCCTAAATATATACGTCACGGTAAAGCTCTAAAGAAAACTGACTTTGGTGGTGCATTGATCTTTCGTCGAAGCATCGTCTGTTTAATCGTATGCTAGTGTTGGCTACTTTACGGCTGGTGTGCAACACGTTACGTAGCGGATATACCTGCAATGTTTCAAATGTTCAAATGTTTGTTAAGCGTATGGGACTTAACTACGGGGTCATCAGTCCCTAAACTTACAAACTACTTATCAACTACCTTATACTAAAGACGGCACAAATATCCATGCCCGAGGGGGGATTCGAACCCCCGACCGTAGTGGCCGTGTAGACCGTGACTGGAGCGCCTCAGTCACCTCGGCCACCGCGGCCGGCGATATACCTGCTGCGGTAACTCATAATTCTTTCGTCGAAAATCAACGTGTTTTATAAAACTCCTATAGTTTCGTAACTTAAAGTGCGCTAGTTGTAGCCAATGGAGTGCGTGTGTGGGTAGTAAATTCAGCAAGTTCGATACTGGAAACGTTGGAGATGAGACGAAGTTACTATTTCTGGAATACATGGGGGAAATATGTACGTCATGTGGGTATATATCTTATAAACTGCAGCTAATAGATGTTTTTTAATAGAGGTTCTCCCATCTACACTATAGCAGCAGCTTCGTGTATATGGCTTCTATCTCCTGGATTTTTGGACAACACTTTAATCGAGTGCCGTTCGTATCCGAGCATGACTTTCAGATGGAAGAAGCAACAGCAACGTGGTTGCGGGCGAGGACAAGACATTTGGAAACGACTGCTTAACTTGGTTGGCGTTGAATTGTAGAACCATAATAACTTTATCGAAAAATCACGAGCCCTGGTGTAAGCGAAGTTATCGATTTTATAAAGCGTCCAGGCAGTTGATTGTTAGGAGTTTTATATTTTCGCTGGGTCGAGAAGATGGCATTATCAGGATGGAGGATTGTGCAAGAAGATTGTTTAAGTGTTCTAAAAGAGAAGATACGGTATTTACAAAGTGCGCCGTTGTACTGTGCAAACGCTTTTAGATTTGATTACTTGGGTATTAAGAGTACCCGACAATTGACCGCTTTTAGTTTCGACTGTAAATTACTTGTAGAGTCGAGCAAGGAACTATATTTTTTTAGCATTCCAGGACTTTATTCTCCACAGACGTAGATATCGTCTACGTTATTCCACAAGTCCTAAGAAGACGAAAACTGGGTTATATGGCGAAGATATAGGCTTTTAAAAGGAGGCTATTGCATATGTGCAAGCCCGGTTTAAACAGATAGTATGGGGAAAAATAATTGCTTTTACAGTAAACAGGCGGGGGGATTGGTCTCGAATCGTTGTATTGGCCGAAATTAGCGGAACACACGACAAACGTGTTTGTACTGTGTGTGACTCCCATCCATTCCTTAGAGAGCAGGTTATGATCGATGTGTGCGGGAGTTGGTTGCGATATAAGTGTTTGCGAACATTACGTTGCATTTACTCAGTTGTACTGTAACAAAAAAAAAAAAAAAAATTGTAAACACTCCATGTCCTATATAGGATCATGTGTTGCGGTGTGTAGGTTAGCATCTTCGATTGCGGTAGACATATACTTGTAATTAAAATAATAAATCTTAGTTCGGAAAGCAACGAAAAATTTGGAATAGGGATTAAAGTTCAGGGGGAAGAAATAGAAACATTGTATTTTGCTGACGACATAGTAATTCTGTCAGAGTCAGCAAAGGACCTGGAAGAGCAGTTGAATGGAATGAACAGTGTGTTGAAGCTATCGTATAAAATGAACATTAACAAGAGCAAAACAAAAATAATTGAATGCGGTCTTAGAAAATCAGGCGATGCTGAAGGAATTAGATTAGGTAACGAAACAATGAAGGTGGTAGATGAGTTTTGTTACTTGGGTAGTAAAATAACATGCGATGTCGCAGTACAGCGAATCTTTAATTCAGCGCAAAGTTCCTAATGATTGGAAAAAGGCGCAGGTGACTCCCGTGTATAAGAAAGGAAAGAGAACTGACCCATACAATTACAGGCCAATATCGTTGACATCGGTTTCATGTAGAATTTTGGAGCATATTCTCAGTTCGAATAGCCGGCCGCGGTGGCCGAGGTGACTGAGGCGCTCCAGTTACGGTCAGCACGGCCACTACGGTCGGGGGTTCGAATCCCCCCTCGGGCATGGATATTTGTGCCGTCCTAGTTCGTAAGTAGTTCATAAGTAGTTTGTAAGTTTAGGGACTGATGACCCCGTAGTTAAGTCCCATAAGCTTAACAAACATTTGAACATTTTTTTTTCAGTTCGAATATAGTAAATTTCCTTGAAACGGAAAAGCTTCTTTCCATGAATCAGCACGGGTTTAGGAAACATCGTTCATGTGAAACTCAGCTTGCCCTTTTCTCACATGACATCTTGCGAGCCATGGACGAAGGGCAACAGGCGGATTGTGTTTTTCTCTACTTCAAAAAGGCGTTCGACACGGTGCCACACTGCAGACTGCTAACGAAGGTACGAGCTTATGGAATAGGTTCACAGATTTGTGACTGGCTGGAAGACTTCCTAAGTAATAGAACGCAGTACGTTGTACTCGACGGCGAGTGTTCATCAGAAAATTTTGGGAAGATGTACTTCACCTGTAAAGGAGACCGCGTATAAAACGCTTGTACGACCACGTCTTGAGTATTGCTCAAGTATTTGGGACTCGCAGCAGATCGGTTTGAAGGAATACATAGAGGCGGTTCAGAGGCGAGCAGCTAGATTTGTTATCGGTAGGTTCGTCCAATGCGTGAGTGTCACGGAAATGCTCCGGCAACTCAATTGGGGATCGCTGGAAGAAAGACGACGTTCTTTTCGTGAATTTCTGTTAAGTAAATTTAGAGGGCCGGAATTTGAAGCTGAGTGTAGTACGATCTTGCTGCCGCCTACTTACATTTCGAGTAAAGATCACAAAGACAAGATAAGAGAAATTAGGGCTCGTACGGAGGCATATAGGCATTCTTTTTTTCCTCGTTCAATTTGGGAGTGGAATAGGAAAGGAAATGTCTACTAGTGGTACAGTGTACCCTCCGCCACGCACCTTACGGTGAATTGCGGAGTATGTATGTAGATGTACAGAGGATATAAAATGCAGAATGGCAATGGGAAGAAAAGCATTTTTGAAAAAGAGAAATTTGCTAACATCGAATATTAATTTAAGTGTAAGGAAATCTTTTCTGAAGGCATTTGTGTGGAGTGTTTCCTTGTACGGGAGTGAAACGTGGACGATAAGCAGTGTGGACAGGAAAAGAATAGAGGCTTTTGAAATGTGATGCTATAGAAGAATGCTGAAGATTAGGTGGGTAGATCGCATAACTAATGAAGAGGTACTGAACAGAATTGGTGAGAAAAGGAATTTTTGGCATGTCCTGACTAATAGAAGGGATCGCTTGGTAGGACACATTCTTAGACATCGGGGAATCGTAAATTTAGCATTGGAGGGAAGTGTGTGGGGTAAAAATCGCAGAGGGAGACCAAGAGACGCGTATAGTAAGCAGATTCAAGTGGATGTGGGTTGTCGTTCTTATGAGGAGATGAAAAGGCTTGCTCAGGATGGAGTAGGGTGGAGAGCTGCATCACACCAGTCTCCGGACTGAAGACCACAACAACAACAACAACACGTATTGAACGTGTGAGGGCCCCTTAAGCGGTCAGCCACTGCGCTGGACGAGACCACAGACAAATATATTACTCTGTGACGAGACCTTGGGGACCGTGACTGACTGACAAGGAGCGTTTCCGGTGGACGGGCACTCCCAGAGGGCAGTTACTCTGTGCCCTCGCCACAGGCAGGTAGTTTCCAGGAAACTGGGCCCACAATGCGCACATTTCTGGCTGGGCCCAGAATTCACTGGTCCCAGAATTCAGTGAACCGGAGTAGCCGAGCAGTCTAAAGCCCGTTTTAAACGATGAACGAACTTGTACTAGACTGATAACAAGTCACGTTAATGGCGGCCGTCAGTCGTTTGAACGGCTGCACTAGTATGATCGCTCTAATATTGAAGCGCGATAATTATAGCGATAAAGAAATAGGTGTACTAGTGAGTTCACTGCGCATGCGCGAACTAGTAGCTGTCAGCTGCAGTCACCGCTCCAGTTAGTCCGCCATTTTCCTTCGTATTTACGTATATTTTGCGTTATGTCGAAGTTTATGATCAGAATGTATTCCAAAATGTATTTCTAATGACGGCATTCACACTGTCCGTCACCAGACCGTCACCTAACGTCAACATCAGGTTAAGCTTTCTCGAGAAGATTGTTTATATTGAACGGTCGTCTGCTGACATCGAAAGTTAACCTATTTTCGTCACGCGATTTGCATATTGTAGTCGACAATTACACGGTTTGCACGCAAATTTGTGTCATTAATCTTTATCTTATTGTTATACTTTGGTTTAGTGGTAAATTGCAAATGTTTCATGACGACTTCAATGTTTATCTCAATTATTGTCCACCGAAAAGCAAAGTCCTAGATCTGAAACCGAAAAATGGTTTATGTTTTGCAATATTGTAACCGACAAGACTGAAGCCAATTGTTTATTTGAATAAGATTCTAATTTGTTGATGCAATTTACATTAAATAGCATTTTAAATCAAAAAGTCAGTCTAAATGAAGGACAAAAATTCAGTTGTGCATGATGTTATTAATAATGACAGTGGGCAAATCGTAGTAGATAAAATAATCAAGGTCTATTTATGCTCTTATAAATATTGTTTGATGTGCTCATAAGTTTATTTTATTTTATTTTTTATTTATTTATTTTTTGCTTGAAAATGGATGTGAATGTTTCGAAATTTCGTTTTACTTCCCAGAACTTTACCACACTAAGTTGACAAAAAACATAAATTGCAAGGTTTTCTTTCGCCGTAAATAATATATAGTGTTGTTTCCTCAATTCGAGTATTAAACTATGACTTCCTACATAACACATCACCTGTCATAACCTCACTTTCAACATCGGGTATTACTGTTCGATTACGTTTATCGTCTAAACACGCTGCCACAAGATCTTGCATGAAATTGTACTTCAGGACAAGTACGCTAGGAGCGCTTCAGTAGACTATTATCTATCTTGTTCACTTTCGTTCATCGTTTAAAAAGGGCTTAAGGCGCCTCGCTGCGGAGCGCGCGGTTGCTCCCCGTCGGAGGTTCGAGTCATCCATGGGGCATGGATGTGTGTATTTGTCCTTAGGTTAGTTTACCATAGTTTAAGTAGTTTGTAAGCTACGGACTGATGACCACGCAGTTTGGTCCGATAAATTTACAAACATGAACATTTTGAACATAATAATATACACATCACTGTAGGCAGTGAAAGTTGGCTCAAGTCGGAAATAAGTTCAGCAAAAGTTTTTGCAAAATATCTAACTGTGTTCAGTAAGGATAGAGTAAACAAAATACGTGGAAGCGTGTTTGTCACCGTCAAATGTAGTATTGCGTGTAGCGAAGTTGAAGTTGATAGTTCCTGTGAGCTATTATAGGTAGAGGTTGTAACTGAAAATCCTAAGAAGTTAATAATTGGTTCCGTTTACGGGCCTCCCGACTCTTACGATACAATAGCAGAAAGGTTCAAAGAAAACCTGAGTCTAATTACAAAAACGTACCCGACTCACACGATAATAGTAGGCGGTGATTTTAATTTACCCTCGATCTGTCGGCGAAATTATATTTTCAAATCAGGAGGTACGCATAAAACATCGTGTGAAATTGTACTCAAAGCATTCTCTGAGAATTACTTCGAAAAATTAGTTCATGAGCCAACGAGAATTGTAAATGGATGTCAAAACACACTTGATCTCTTAGCAACAAATAATCCTGAGCTCATAACGAGCATCAAAACGGATACAGGTATTAGTGAACACTGAGCTGTCGTAGCGAGATTGAATAAGTTACCAAAATTTAACGAAAAGTATATTTGTTCATGAAAGCAGATAGAAATGAAATACATTGCTTCTTGAAAGACAGAATCCACTTGTTTGTAACACTAAACGTAGATGTAGACCAGATGTGGCTCAAATTCAAATAAGTGGTATCGATAGCAATTGACTGTTTTATACCAAATAAATTATTAAAAGAAGATGGTGATCCCCCTTGGTACATAAAACAGGTCAGGACACTGATGCAAAAGCAACGGAAAAGGCATGCTAAATTTAAGCGAACTCAAAATCCCCAGGATTGGCGATTCTACACAGAAGTTCGAAATTTAGCGAGGACTTCAATACGAGATGCCTACAATACTTATAACAACGAAACTCTTTCTCGATATTTGACAGAAAACCCAAAGAGATTTTGATCATATGTTAAATATACTAGGGGCAGAACACAAACAATACCACACTACGTGATAGTAATGGCGATCCTGCCGATGGCAGCGCTACTAAAGCAGAGTTACTAAACATAGCTTTTAGAAAAGCATTCACCAAAGAAGATGAAACCAATATTCCAGATTTCGAATTACGTACAGAGGCCGCAATGAGTAACGTAGTAGTAGGTATGCTCGGGGTAGTGAAGCAACTAAAACCACTTAACACGAACAAGTCTTCTGGTCCGGACCCATTAGATTTTTATCTGATTATGATGAAGCGATAGCTCCTTACTTACAGCCATATACAACCGCTCTCTCAAAGAAGCATGGAGTTGCAGCTGAGCAGCGGCGGCGTGCGCATCGTCGGTGCAGCGCGCTCTGTCCCAGCTGCCGGAGAGCTGAGAGGAAGTCCGTGCTGTGGCGGGATCGAAGCAAATTGTCGTTGTGTTGTTTTAACAACGGTGCAAATTGTCGTGTCCTCCCGCACCACAGCACGGTGAAGAAATCGGCGCAGCAGAAGAAACCTGCAGTGAAGGGGCCGTCGAACACGCAACTCATCGAGGCTGCAGATCACGGCAAGAAGACCGAAGAAGATTGTACACCTCCCCCGCCCTTGTACATCTCGTGCAGTGGCGCGTGGGTTGAGGTGTACGATATTACAGTCGGCTGCTGCAAGAAAGAGGTCGGCATCGAGGCGGTGAATTCGAACACCACCATTTCGCTACAAGCAGCAACGAAGTCGGACCACAGGGCACTGAAGAGCGCTGTGGCCGCCTTCATCGTCGACGCTCCTCCCTTGAAGACGACGTCTGAAGGGAAGCGCGAGAAGTACACCAGGGCGCTCCTGAAGGGCCCGCCATGGTGCTGCGACGAGGCAGCAGTCCGGGAAGGGCTGCGGCGAGCAGGGTTCGGTGGTGTAACTGCTAAGTTGCACAACCGGACCGACAGGACGAGGCCGCCGCTCTACGTTGTCGCCGTGCAAATGGTCGACGATGGGGGCGACGTCTTCGCCCTGCGGAAGCTCTTGGGCTTTCCAGTGACAGTGGAAGCTCTCCCTGCCGACACGAACCCTCTCCCTCAGTGCTTCAAGTGCCAGGGGGTGGGCCATGTGGCCAAGTACTGTCGCAAAGCAGCGCGGTGCGTCAAATGCTCTGGCGAGCATGACACACGAGACTGCGTGCGCGGCAGGGAAGAGACGCCGACTTGCGCCCGTTGTGGCGGTCCTCACGTTGCCAACTGGCGAGGCTGCCCGGCTTTTTCAAGCCGGAGCCAAACCGGAGTCGGCGCGGCGGCCGCTGCGGCGGCGCCGCAACGTCGCCGGAGAAGGCGGCGACGACGACGACGACGAGGGGACGGCGCGGCTGCCGCGCCCCCTGACCGCGACCGGCCGGAAAACACCGCCAACGGCGGCGCGGACCGGCCGAGAGCGGAAAGGGGGCCGGCGCCATCCGCCCCAAAGAAGACGACGCGGCCCGGGGACGACCTGCGCGTCGCCGCGGAAGAGGCAACGGTGGCATTCAAAGCCGCCATGGCAGCAGAGAGGGTGGCCTTCCAGACCCAACTTGCTGCGGAGAGGGACGAAGTCTGCCGACAGATTCAGCAGGTGCACGCCGAACTGGCGCGCGACCTCTACGACGACGACGCTGAGAACGCTACAGAGCCCGCCCCTGCGGCGCACAGCTCTGGGGCGACCACTGCTATGACGACCGGCGCTCCTGTGGTCGTACAATCGCAGTCGACAGCTGCCCAGCAGATCACGCCTGCCCAGGAGCGGGCGGTTAGAGAATTTGAGGCCAATCTGAAGGCCACACTGGAGGGGCAATCACTGGACAAGGCGCTGAAGGAGTCGTGTGCCACCCAGTAAAGTTGCGGCCCAGACGACTGGCGGCAGGAACCTCTCCGCGCAGTCATTTGCGCGCAGAGGTACCGCGACGAATGGACGCCACCGCCGGAGAGAGGACGCAGAAACATCGCGGCTCGCCGCCGCACTTGGCCAGCCGGTCGAGTGTATCAGTGCAGCCCAACGCAGCAGGCTCTGCTGCAGCGCAAACGGATTGATGTCTTTATGACGGCCTTAGCTCTGACACGGTAATCGATGCACGATACCCGCTACTAACATAACCTACCCTTGCATGAACTATCGCAGCTAGCAAGGAATCCGCTACTGCCCTTACTACCAGCACCTGGCTGTCGCAGAGGTTTTTTTCCCTTGGCCCTTGCCTTGGCACTTTTTTCCCTCTGCCCTGAAAACCGCTCTTCTTTCTAAGTTTTCGACCAATACTATCTCCCGATATGGACCGTATTAATGAGTAATCTGACCCACACGTACGGAACACATCACAGTACCCGCTCCTGTGACGCCTACATTAACTTACTAACACATGCAGAGGTGACAGTAGAACTCTTGAGTTGGTCACCATGCTAGTGCGAGCGTGGAGGGGCTCCACTCTAAAAAAAAAAAAAAAAAAGAAGCATCTGTACCAATAGACTGGAAAGTTGCACAGGTCACACCTATATTCAAGAAAGGCAATAGGAGTAACGCACTAAACTTAAAAGTCGACCTCTGTACGTAACAAGAGGCTTGTTTTATCACTAATATTAGCAAATAAGGTCCGTGTGAACTAGCGATTACTCCCTGCTATAAAACCTTGTTCCCTGGCCCACACTAAGAACTGACTCGTTTTAAATTACTTCAATAACAGGAAGTTAATACTACATACAGTGGTCAAGATACATAGCAGCTCACACGTTATTACACACAGACATTAATAAGCAAGCCACCACAATTAAAGTTATCTTAGAAAGGTGACTAAGAAAACATTTATGGCGCAACGGAATTTAGACATAAGAAATATTGCATCTCAGCTTGTTCTCAGCACTTGTGAAGAACAATATTAAATAAAAGAGGGAAGGTGCTCTAAAACTACAATTTATAGGCAACTTACGGATTATGCTGAATTAAAACTTGTTTATTCAGATAGAAAACAAGCAAAATGGGGAACCAATTTTGTTAATATAATAAAAATGCATCTCTTACATGGATTAATGCGGACGGTGCCCAGCCTAAATTATACATGATTTAACGCTACTGGGGGGAAGGATTCACAAACAACACTGATTCTCTCTGACACACGCAATGCCACAACGAAACTCACCAAAATCAGCGTGCCCTCAATGGCTGACCAATACTCACAAACGGAGAGGCTTTAGTAGTTTTTACAGCAATACCTACTTTCAAAAATATATTGGTATGTACTAACATATAAATTACACATATTTATATACAATGCGTTAATAATCATCGTCAATGAGTAATTCTTCCTGTTTCTTTAACATATATAGGATAAGAGGACTGCAATTCTATCTGGGTCAGTTTATTGAATAATCCAATTTTTCCAGCTTTTCGTTTTTTAATGATAATTAGAAATCTATTGGGCCTATGGACTTCGTTCTGTACTTCTATTAAAGCTAAATAACTGCTCTATAACTTTGTTTTGTATGACTTTCCCCGTGAAATGATCATTACAGCCAATATTCTAGCCGAAAGATAACTGGAATCGGAAATTTGAACTTTTAGGAGAAATAAGTCAATTTTTGAAGTCCTATATCTCGGGAACTATTTGACTTACAGAGCTGCTTATGGGCTTAGATTTTAGAATATTTTGTCTACATTAATAGAGATGCGAGTGACTTTTCGCCAAAAAACACCCCTCACGAGTTACAAGCCAAAACCAGAAGTAAGTCCGAAAATTTCAAGGTTTTTTGGCTCTTAAAAGTTAAGCTAAAGGATTTCGAAGCTGCAAACTTGGTTTAATACTACTCTAATATGTCCTAACAATATACCAAAAATTCAGCTTCCTGCAATTTTTTTTGGACCTAAGGCAAGTTTTTGTCTACGACGACTGGCCTATAAAGCCAGCCAGTGTGATGTGGTGTGGGCGCAGGACCTTCTGCTCGTCTCGGATTCTTTACTAGCACGAATATGACTGTTACATATTTTAAGATTACGTTTTCTAATTCGCTTTCTGTTGCTAAACCGTGATTATTGAATGACTTTTTAAGTTTCTAAACTGTCAATTTAGACAAGAAGACTTTAGCGCGAACTAGTGTTTTGATTTCGCGGTCATGTTCCGGATTCCCACACACGGATAGGGAAATGCAGTGGTACGAAAGAGGTGTGGTGTCGCACAAGTACAAAGTGCGCGCCACCTACTTTCGCCGCGCGCCACCATGCACGCACGGCGCGGCGTTCTTACGACGACAGCCACGAGCGCCCTCTGCTGCAACCCCGCTCGTGGCCACCACGGAAAGACATCGTTCACTTGGAACTGAGATAGCAACCAGCGAACACTTCGGAATCTGATAGGCACCAGTGAAGACTTGGCTATCAGTTAGGCACTAGGCAGGACTCTAGCTCAACTATGTATCAACATTCTGCAGTACTATGTAAAAGTTAAGTATTGTATAAATTCTGTTCAATATATATCTCGTTCTAATTTACCCTAGTGTTTCTAGTTTCTGGCTGCTCCCCTCCGTACCTGCACCAGCGTGCTATCTACATTCCTGTGTCAGTCTCATTCCACTCGGCCACCGACACCTACGACGGAATGGGACACAAAAGCGGCGACGAGGCTGGGACACAAAAGTGGCGACGAGGAGCGATAGACGAACCGTGGATCAGCCCGCTTGCAGCAGCCAGACAGCAGCAGTCGGAGCACGCAGAAATTGCTCCCGCCCACCCACCCGTATTTTAAGATTTTTGGGGGAACATTTTCAGTTACGTGTTTGTGGACTTTTTTGTTGCAGAGCGTCCTTTTTCAATTGCATTTGTGTTTTGTACTAATTTACTTGTATACGCGGCGCCTAATCGGTCAGCATGGCCACTAGCCCGAACCCGAACTTAATGGAAATTATTCAGTTACAGACGGCGCAAATTACCCAGCTCCTCCAGGCTGTGTCCCAGCTCACAGCGCAAGCAGCTAACCAACAACAACAGCCGCCGCTTCAGCAGCCCACACCTGCCGCCGCAACGCTTCCTACGTTCCGACAGTACAACGAACGTGAGGAAGAATGGAGAGACTATTTCGCACAGTTTCAAGAACTCGTCGCGGCTCATCAACTTACAGGTCAGACTGTTAAGCATCTTTTATTGTACGTGGTGGGTCCCAAAACTTTCGTGTTACTGCAAAAACTATTCCCTCACGCATCTCCTCGTGATGTAGACTTTGAACAAATAGTAGATGCACTGAATGCTCATTATGAGAGAAAAGTTCTTGCAGCCGCTGCACGATACCGATTTTTCAGACTTAAAAAATTACCGCAGCAGTCACACCAAGAGTGGATTACGGAATTGAAGGGCTTAACCCGCAAATGTAAATTTACTTGCTCTTGTGGACTTTCTTATAGCGACGTGATGCTGAGGGATGCGATTACGCAGAATATTCAGGACCCCAGAATTAGAGCAGCAATTCTGAAACAGTCTGACCCCTCATTAGACAGTGTACTGCAGCTTATAGAAGCGCATGATACTTTTGACTTAGCAGATGTAGAAATGTAAAGCCACAGTGTTAATTCAGTGCGCCGCAACGGTCGCTTTCCTAGCCGTAGTTCTCAGTGTAGCACTACTGATTCTTACAATAGTACAGGCCGTGCTGAACAGACAGTGAACAGTAGCCAGTGTAAAAGTGCGACACAAAGGTCGCCCCGTCGTGTTAGAAACAGTGATTTGAATAACGGGCGCCAATGCTCATTTCAGAAAAATGTACGTAAATCTTGCCCCCAGTGTGTGTCTCGCCACAAGCGTGCTCATTGCCCTAGTCGCAACGCAACCTGTTATCAATGTGGCAAATCAGGACATGAACAGTCTGTGTGTATGCAAATTAAAAACTCCAAGAACGGTACCGTTAGAAACAGTGCTTTGCAGAGTGCGAAAACAGTTCATTCTGTAAATGTTATACGGGCTGTGGAATTGAACCTTGCTTTCCTTGGATCTCAATTGCAAGAAAGTAATTCTGCGCCTATGGCAAAACTATATAGTGCACCACGTAGCAAGCGCCGACGAGTGCGTAAAACAGTGCAACGGAAAAGGGTTCGGGACAAGCACAATGACTATGAACAGTGCATTCCTGTAGTGAAAATAGTGCCTTCTGCAACTGCTCCTTGTAATAGTGCCCAGTACTGTGTAGCTAGTGACAGTAGACATCAAGTAGCTACTCAAAAGTGTAGTGCAGTAGTTGGTACATCTGGAGTAGCTTCGCATGCTTGCGCGGACGCCGATCCGGCGGTAGTGCCATCTAGTGACAGTGTTGTTAATCCGCTGCGTGCCGAGTCTGCGCCGCTTACATCACTACGCGGCCCGCGCAAGCGCAGTAAACAAACCGTAGCAGACGTTGCCCACATTCGCGCACCTGTCGAGCGCCGCAAGCAAAAACTGTTTGCGACTCTCTTCATAGAAAATAAGACTGTGAAATTTCAGCTTGATACTGGTTCCGCTGTCACATTAATAAATAACGATACTTATGAACTTCTGGGTTCGCCAAAATTGTCGCCGTCACAGCAAGTGTTAACAGCTTATACAGGTCAAAATATTCTCGTGCTAGGAACGTGTAGCCTGCCCGCCTCTTTTCAAGGTGTAACAAAAACAGTTGCTTTTGTAGTTCTTCAGGCCAAATCGACACAGAACATTTTTGGACTAGATGCTTTTGACTTGTTTGGTTTATCAATTCAAAGAGATGTGCTTCAAATTTCGTCAATAGTGCCTCAGGATAAAATCAATGCATTGTGTGACAAATATAGTGACTTGTTTTCGCCGGAACTAGGTTGTGCAAAAGACTTCATGGCACATGTAACTTTAAAAGTGTGGTGTCGCACAAGTACAAAGTGCGCGCCACTTACTTTCGCCGCGCGCCGCCATGCACGCACGGCGCGGCGTTCTCACGACGACAGCCACGAGCGCCCTCTGGGACAACGCCACTCGTGGCCACCACTGAAGGACACCGGGCACTTCGGACTGAGATAGCAACGAGTTAGGACCTTCGTAAACAGATAGGCACCAGTGAAGACTTTGCTATTGTACAGGCACTAGGCAGGCCTCTAACAACTATGTATCAACATTCTGCAGTACTATGTAAAAGTTAAGTATTGTTACATTCTGTGCAATATATCTCTTTCTAATTTACTCGAGTGTTTATAGTTTCTGGCTGCTCCCCTCCGTACCTGCACCAGCGTGTCGGTCTCAATCCACCCGGCCACCGACACCTACGACGAGGCTGGGACGCAAAAGCGGCGACGAAGTCGGGACACAAAAGTGGCGACGAGGAGTGATAGAACCTTGGACCAGCCCGCTTGCAGCAGCCAGACAGCAGCAGTCGGAGCACGCAAAAATTGCTCCCGCCCACCCACCCTTATTATAAGATTTTTGGGGGAACATATTCTGTTACGTATTTTGTGGACTTTTTTGTTGCAGAGCGTCCTCTTTCATATTGCATTTGTGTTTTGTTATAATTTACTTGTATGCGCGGCGCCTAATCGGTTATCATGGCCACTACCCCGAACCCAAACTTAATGGAAATTATTCAGTTACAGACGGCGCAAATTACCCAGCTTCTCCAGGCCGTGTCGCAGTTGACGACACAGGCTGCTCACCAACAACAACAGCCGTCGCATCAGCAGCCCACACCTGCCGCCGCACCGCTTCCGACGTTCCGCCAGTACAACGAACGTGAGGAAGAATGGAGTGACTATTTCGCACAGTTTCAAGAACTCGTCGCGGCTCATCAAATTACAGGTCAGAGAGTGAAGAACCTTTTCTTATCGATTGTGGGCCCCCAGACTTTCGTACTATTGCAAAAACTTTTCCCTCTCGCATCTCCTCGTGATGTAGACTTTGAACAAATTGTAGAGGCACTAAATGCTCATTATGAGAGAAAAGTTCTTGTAGCCGCTGCACGATACCGATTTTTCAGACTTAAAAAATTACCGCAGCAGTCACACCAAGAGTGGATTACGGAATTGAAGGGCTTAACCCGCCAATGTAAATTTACTTGCTCTTGTGGACTTTCGTATAGTGACGTGATGTTGAGGGATGCGATTACGCAGAATATTCAGGACCCCAGAATTAGAGCAGCAATTCTGAAACAGTCTGACCCCTCATTAGACAGTGTACTGCAGCTTATAGAAGCACATGATACTTTTGACTTAGCTGATGTAGAAATGCAAAGCCATAGTGTAAATTCAGTGCGCCGCAACGGACGCTATCCTAGCCGTAGTTCTCAGTGTAGCACTAGTGATTCTTACAATAGTACGGGCCGTGCTGAACAGACAGTGAACAGTAGCCAGTGTAAAAGTGCGACGCAAAGGTCGCCCCGTCGTGTTAGAAACAGTAATTTGAATAACGGGCGCCAACGCTCATTTCAGAAAAATGTACGTAAATCTTGCCCCCAGTGTGTATCTCGCCACAAACGTGCACAGTGCCCAAGTCGCAACGCAACCTGTTATCAATGTGGCAAATCAGGACATGTACAGTCTGTGTGTATGCAAATTAAAAACTCAAAGAACGGTACCGTTAGAAACAGTGCTTCGCAGAGTGCGAGAACAGTTCATTCTGTAAAAGTTATACGGGCTGTGGAATTGAACAGTGCTTTAGTTGGTTCTCAATTACAAGAAAGTTCTTCTGCACCTATAGCACAACTATATAGTGCACCACGTAGCAAGCGCCGACGAGCGCGTGAAACAGTGCAACGGAAAAGGGTTCGGGACAAGCAAAATGACTATGAACAGTGCATTCCTGTAGTGAAAATAGTGCCTTCTGCAACTGCTCCTTGTAATAGTGCCCAGTACTGTGTAGATAGTGACAGTAGACTTGGTGTAGCTACTCAAAAGTTTAGTGCAGTAGTTAGTGACTCTGTAGTAGCCTCGCATTGCGCGGACGCCGATCCGGCGGTAGTGCCATCTAGTGACAGTGTTGTTAATCCGCTGTGTGCCGAGTATGCGCCGCTTCCTACCGCACGCAACCCGCGCAAGAGCAGAAAACAATATGTATTAGACGTTGCCCACATTCGCGCACCGGTCGTGCGCCAGAAGCACAAGCTGTTTGTTACTCTCTCTATAGAAAATAAGACTGTGCAATTTCAGCTTGATACTGGTTCCGCTGTTACATTAATAAATAAAGACACATATGAACTTCTGGGTTCGCCAAAATTGTCGCCGTCACAGCTAGTGTTAACAGCTTATACAGGTGAAAATATTCCCGTGCTAGGAACATGTAGCCTGCCCGCCTCTTTTCAAGGTGTCACAAAAACAGTTGCTTTCGTTGTTCTTCAGGCCAAATCTACACAGAACATTTTTGGACTAGATGCTTTTGATTTGTTTGGTTTATCAATTCAAAGAGATGTGCTTCAAATTTCGTCAGTAGTGCCTCAGGACAAAATCAATGCTTTATGTGACAAATATAGTGACTTGTTTTCGCCGGAACTAGGTTGTGCAAAAGACTTCGTGGCACATGTAACTTTAAAAGAATCTGCAGTTCCCAAATTTCGTAAAGCTAGACCAGTGCCTATCGCATTGCGTGATACAGTTGCCGAAGAACTTAAACGTTGGCAAGATAGTGGGGTGATTTCTCCTGTTTCTGCGAGTCAGTGGGCCTCGCCTATAGTAATTATACCCAAGCCGTCAGGAAAACTTCGTCTCTGTGCGGACTTCAAATCAACAGTGAACAGTCAAATAATTGTAGACACTTACCCTCTGCCCAGACCTGAGGAACTGATGGACAAATTAGGACAGTCTCGCATCTTTTCCAAGATTGATTTAGCAGAGGCATACTTACAAATTCCGCTTGATGACGAGTCAAAAAAATTTTTCGTCATTAATACTCACATGGGCCTTTTTCAATTTCAACGCCTACCCTTTGGCAGTTCTTCCGCTCCCGCTATTTTTCAGCGTTTTTTGGAACAGCTGACAGTTTCTGTACCGTGTTGTTCGAACTATTTAGATGATATTGTGGTATCCGGACGTACAGTTGAAGAACATTTAGCTAACCTGGAGTGCCTTTTCAAAGTTTTGACTGCAGCAGGTCTACGTTGCAATAAAGCAAAGTGTTCGTTTTTTCAAACTGAAATAGAGTACCTAGGCCATGTGATTAATGCCCAAGGAATTCATCCCTTACAGTCACATCTTCGAGCAATCAAAGACTTGCCTCCTCCTAAGAATGTGCACGAATTGCAAGCAGTAATGGGGAAGCTGAACTATTATTTCAGATTTATTCCCAATGCCTCTCAGATTGCAGCTCCACTGCATCACTTACGTAGGAAGAATGTTCCTTTTGTATGGTCTAAAGATTGTCAGGTTGCCTTTGACAAATTAAAGTCTGCACTACTCAGTGATGCATGTTTGATTCCCTTTGACCCACAGAAGCCTGTAGTGTTAGCAGTTGACGCCTCGTCGTACGGCCTGGGTGTTGTTCTGTCGCATCGTATTGGATGTCACGATCGTCCTATTGCCTTTGCATCCAAGCTACTGACGCCAACGCAACAGAATTATAGTCAGATAGAAAAGGAGGCCTTAGCAATCATTTACGGCGTCACAAAGTTTCATCATTATCTGTATGGCAGAAAATTCTATTTGTTGACAGACCACAAGCCTCTCACGTCGTTGTTCTCACCCACAAAGCCGATTCCGCCACGTACGGCACAAAAGCTTCAGAGATGGTCCTTGATATTGTCTAATTATCAGTATGAGATTTTGTACCGACCTACCACTAAACACGCCAACGCCGACACACTTTCCCGACTTCCGGTTGGCCAGGATGTATCATTTGATTCTTCAGAAATGGCATGTTGTCAGATAGACTCCAGAGATGCTTCCGCTGTCGCAGACTTTCCTTTGAACTCTCGTCGGGTTGCACAGGAAACAGCTGCGGATGCAGACCTAAGTGTGGTAGCACGTTTTGTTCGCTCAGGGTGGCCTGCCAGAGCCAAAGACATTGATCGGCCTCTGGTTCGACGTTATTTTGCACAACGTCATGCATTATCTTTAAGTCAGGGTGTACTGTTGTTGCATACCGACAACGACCAAGCAAGAGTGATTGTTCCTCGTTCCCTGCAACGAGAAGTGTTATGCCTCCTGCATCAAGGACATTGGGGTATTGTTAGGACAAAGCAACTGGCCAGACGTCATTGTACCTGGGTTGGTATGGACGCTCAGATAGAGAACATGACGTCACAGTGTACTGTTTGTGCGGAGCATCAGGCGGCTCCTCCGCAACGTTTTTCAGACTGGCCACGCCCCAAGGGACCATGGCAACGTTTACACATTGACTTTGCCGGACCTTTCTGGAATACGCGATGGTTAATTGTTGTAGACGCTTTCAGCAAGTTTCCTTTTGTGATTGCCATGAACTCAACGACGGCGTCTAGTACAATCAGTGCCTTAACATCGGTGTTTTGCATCGAAGGTTTGCCTGAAACTATCGTCAGTGACAATGGACCTCAGTTTGTTAGTGCGGAATTTCAACAGTTTTGTCGTGTGAATGGCATTCAGCATATCACCACCGCACCTTTTCACCCTCAGTCCAATGGTGAAGCAGAACGTTTCGTTCGAACATTCAAGTCTCACATGGAGAAGATGAAAGGTCAGCACTCCAGGCAGCAAGCTCTTCAAATTTTCCTGTCTACGTATCGGTGCATGCCACGTGACGGCCCGTCTCCTGCCGAGCTGCTACACGGCCGCCGTCACCGCACTCTCCTTCACCTGCTGCAGCCTCCCACGCACCGAGTCGGTTCGTATGGCGCTACGCGTTTTCAGGTTTCCACGCCGGTGCTGTACAGGGTGTTTGCTGGAAACAAGAAGACATGGTTGCCGGGCACCATTCAGCGCGTGCTTGGTCGCAATATGTTTGTTGTACGTTCTTCCACAGGGTCGGAGCTGCGGCGCCACGCAAACCAATTGCGCCTGCACAGACCGCGCGATCCTGTCTCCGGTTTCTTGATTCCAGACCCAGTTCACCGCCAGGGAGCACAACCACATCGTTCGTCCCCGGACTACGAGATCCCTATGGACGTAGACGTACATCCGACGCAGTCGTCGCCGCCGCTGTCGCCGCCGCAGATGACAGCGTCACCGAGAGGGACTCCGGGACCGTGCGGGCCCCCCCAGCTTGGGCCACGCACCTCAGAAGAAGAAGATGACCTGCTCCCTCTGGGCGGGGGCGGGCGCCCTTCCCCAGGTTTCGGCGGGTTCCCTGGAGGATCGCAAGGCGGATGCCGGGGCGCGGACGGCGTCTCGATCCCGGCCTCAGCTACGACGCCCTTCCCACCAGTAACGCCCCCGCCCAGGCCCTCCTCCCAGTGCCGTCGCCGTGGCCCTCAGCCCTACGCCACGACGGCGCGGCGGTTTGGGGGGGAGGGGTGTGGTGTCGCACAAGTACAAAGTGCGCGCCACTTACTTTCGCCGCGCGCCGCCATGCACGCACGGTGCGGCGTTCTCACGACGACAGCCACGAGCGCCCTCTGCGACAACGCCGCTCGTGGCCACCACTGAAGGACACCGGGCACTTCGGACTGAGATAGCAACGAGTTAGGACCTTCGTAAACAGATAGGCACCAGTGAAGACTTTGCTATTGTACAGGCACTAGGCAGGCCTCTAACAACTATGTATCAACATTCTGCAGTACTATGTAAAAGTTAAGTATTGTTACATTCTGTGCAATATATCTCTTTCTAATTTACTTCGAGTGTTTATAGTTTCTGGCTGCTCCCCTCCGTACCTGCACCAGCGTGTCGGTCTCAATCCACCCGGCCACCGACACCTACGACGAGGCTGGGACGCAAAAGCGGCGACGAAGTCGGGACACAAAAAAAAGAATCTGCAGTTCCAAAATTTCGTAAAGCTAGACCAGTGCCTATCGCCTTGCGTGATACAGTTGCCGAAGAACTTAAACGTTGGCAAGATAGTGGTGTGATTTCTCCTGTTTCTGCGAGTCAGTGGGCCTCGCCTATTGTAATTATACCCAAGCCGTCAGGAAAACTTCGTCTCTGTGCGGACTTCAAATCAACAGTGAACAGTCAAACTATTGTAGACACTTATCCCCTGCCCAGACCTGACGAACTAATGGACAAATTAGGACAGTCTCGTTTCTTTTCTAAGATTGATTTAGCAGAGGCATACTTACAGATTCCACTTGATGACGAGTCAAAAAAGTTTTTCGTCATTAATACTCACATGGGCCTTTTTCAATTTCAACGCCTACCCTTTGGCAGTTCTTCCGCCCCCGCTATTTTTCAGCGTTTTTTGGAACAGCTGACAGTTTCTGTACCGTGTTGTTCGAACTATTTAGATGATATTGTGGTATCCGGACGTACAGTTGACGAACATTTAGCAAACCTGGAGTGCCTTTTCAAAGTTTTGACTGCAGCAGGTCTACGTTGCAATAAAGCAAAGTGTTCGTTTTTTCAAACTGAAATAGAGTACCTAGGCCATGTGATTAATGCCCAAGGAATTCATCCCTTACAGTCACATCTTCGAGCAATCAAAGACTTGCCTCCTCCTAAGAATGTGCACGAATTGCAAGCAGTAATGGGAAAGCTGAACTATTATTTTAGGTTTATTCCCAATGCCTCTCAGATTGCAGCTCCACTGCATCACTTACGTTGGAAGAATGTTCCTTTTGTATGGTCCAAAGATTGCCAGGTTGCCTTTGACAACTTAAAGTCTGCACTACTCAGTGATGCATGTTTGATTCCCTTTGACCCACAGAAGCCTGTAGTGTTAGCAGTTGACGCCTCGTCGTACGGCCTGGGTGTTGTTCTGTCGCATCGTATTGGATGTCACGATCGTCCTATTGCCTTTGCATCCAAGCTACTGACGCCAACGCAACAGAATTATAGTCAGATAGAAAAGGAGGCCTTAGCAATCATTTACGGCGTCACAAAGTTTCATCATTATCTGTATGGCAGAAAATTCTATTTGTTGACAGACCACAAGCCTCTCACGTCGTTGTTCTCACCCACAAAGCCGATTCCGCCACGTACGGCACAAAAGCTTCAGAGATGGTCCTTGATATTGTCTAATTATCAGTATGAGATTTTGTACCGACCTACCACTAAACACGCCAACGCCGACACACTTTCCCGACTTCCGGTTGGCCAGGATGTATCATTTGATTCTTCAGAAATGGCATGTTGTCAGATAGACTCCAGAGATGCTTCCGCTGTCGCAGACTTTCCTTTGAACTCTCGTCGGGTTGCACAGGAAACAGCTGCGGATGCAGACCTAAGTGTGGTAGCACGTTTTGTTCGCTCAGGGTGGCCTGCCAGAGCCAAAGACATTGATCGGCCTCTGGTTCGACGTTATTTTGCACAACGTCAAGCATTATCTTTAAGTCAGGGTGTTCTGTTGTTGCATACCGACAACGACCAAGCAAGAGTAATTGTTCCTCGTTCCCTGCAACGAGAAGTGTTACGCCTCCTGCATCAAGGACATTGGGGCATTGTTAGGACAAAGCAACTGGCCAGACGTCATTGTACCTGGGTTGGTATGGACGCTCACATAGAGAGCATGACATCACAGTGTACAGTTTGTGCGGAGCATCAGGCGGCTCCTCCGCAACGTTTCTCAGACTGGCCTCGCCCCAAGGGACCATGGCAACGATTACACATTGACTTTGCCGGACCTTTCTGGAATACGCGCTGGTTAATTGTTGTAGACGCTTTCAGCAAGTTTCCTTTCGTGATCACCATGAACTCAACGACGGCGTCTAGTACAATCAGTGCCTTAACATCAGTGTTTTGCATCGAATGGTTGCCTGAAACTATCGTCAGTGACAATGGACCTCAGTTTGTTAGTGCGGAATTTCAACACTTTTGTCGTGTGAATGGCATTCAGCATATCACCACCGCACCTTTTCACCCTCAGTCCAATGGTGAAGCAGAACGTTTCGTTCGAACATTCAAGTCTCACATGGAAAAGATGAAAGGTCAGCACTCCAGGCAGCAAGCTCTTTAAATTTTCCTGTCTACGTATCGATGCATGCCACGTGACGGCCCGTCTCCTGCCGAGCTGCTACACGGCCGCCGTCACCGCACTCTCCTTCACCTGCTGCAGCCTCCCACGCACCGAGTCGGTTCGTATGGCGCTACGCGTTTTCAGGTTTCCACGCCGGTGCTGTACAGGGTGTTTGCTGGTATGAAGAAGACATGGTTGCCAGGCACCATTCAGCGCGTGCTCGGTCGCAATATGTATGTTGTACGTTCTTCCACAGGGTCGGAGCTGCGGCGCCACGCAAACCAATTGCGCTTGCACAGGCCGCGCGATCCTGTCTCCGGTTTCTTGATTCCAGACCCAGTTCACCGCCAGGGAGCACAGCCACATCGCTCGCCGCCGGGCCCAGCTTCCCCGGGCTACGAGCTCCCGATGGATGTCGACGCGCCTCCTACCCAGTCGGCCCCTCCGCCTCCGTCGCCGTCGCAGATGACAGCGTCACCGAGAGGGACTCCGGGACCGTGCGCCCCCCCCCCAGCTTGGGCCACGCACCTCAGAAGATGACCTGCTCCTCTGGGCGGGGGTGTGCGCCCTTCCTCAGGTTTCGCCGGGTTTCCTGGAGGATCGCAAGGCGGATGCCGGGACGCGGACGGCGTCTCGATCCCAGCCTCAGCTACGACGCCCGTCCCACCAGTAACGCCCCCGCCCAGGCCCTCCTCCCAGTGCCTTCGCCGTGGCCCTCAGCCCTACGCCACGACGGCGCGGCGGTTTGGGGGGGAGGGGTGTGGTGTCGCACAAGTACAAAGTGCGCGCCACTTACTTTCGCCGCGCGCCGCCATGCACGCACGGCGCGGCGTTCTTACGACGACAGCCACGAGCGCCCTCTGCTGCAACCCCGCTCGTGGCCACCACGGAAAGACATCGTTCACTTGGAACTGAGATAGCAACCAGCGAACACTTCGGAATCTGATAGGCACCAGTGAAGACTTGGCTATCAGTTAGGCACTAGGCAGGACTCTAGCTCAACTATGTATCAACATTCTGCAGTACTATGTAAAAGTTAAGTATTGTATAAATTCTGTTCAATATATATCTCGTTCTAATTTACCCTAGTGTTTCTAGTTTCTGGCTGCTCCCCTCCGTACCTGCACCAGCGTGCTATCTATATTCCTGTGTCGGTCTCATTGCACTCGGCCACCGACATCTACGACGGAATGGGACACAAAAGCGGCGACGAGGCTGGGACACAAAAAGAGGTGTATAAACAACATAGAGAGGCTATAGGGAAGCTACATCGCTCTGGGTGGCAGCAATGAGAAACTCTGGGCGCCATATTTGAGAACGACAGTTGGAAGCATCAGAGTGAGCAGACGCTCCTGTCTGTAATCTAAACTAACGTGTAAGCGCTGTTAGTAGTGTATGTCCGGCGTACAACTGCAGCAAGTCATACATAAAGAAAGAGATATGCAATTATATAGGTGGTCGTGTATCAGCGTGTATTTGTCTATAAACATTCATTACAGTTAACTTTCGCATTTACCAAGTCTCCAAGATTATGTTTACTTCAGGACCATCAAAAAGTTAGGCAGAGGACGGATGTAAATGGTGTGTTTTAATGACAGTTGTTTATATTCGTGTAAAAATGCGTATTAATCGTTCGGTAAGCAGCCTAGGTACGTGAACTCTAATTAAACTTTTCTTTACACAGGTTTCCTTTGAAAAACGAGGAGTTGCTAATCCTGTGGTGTCGCACAAGTCCAAAGTACGCGCCACCTACTTTCGCCGCGCGCCGCCATGCACGCACGGCGCGGCGTTCTTACGACGTCAGTCACGAGCGCCCTCTGCTGCAACTCCGCTCGTGGCCACCACTGAACGACATCGTTCACTTGGGACTGAGATAGGAACCAGTTAGGACCTTCGGAATCAGATAGGCACCAGTGAAGACTTGGCTAGGCAGGACTCTAGCTCAACTATGTATCTGCAGTACTGAGCTATGTAAAGGTTAAGTATTGTATAAATTCTGTGCAATATATATCTCGTTCTAATTTACTCTAGTGTTTCTAGTTTCTGGCTGCTCCCTTCCGTACCTGCACCAGCGTGCTATCTTTGTTCCTGTGTCGGTCTTCCTACTCGGCCACCGACACCTACGACGGAAACGAGACACAAAAAACCCAATGGGTAACCAGTATGAGATGTGATAAATGGCAGCCTACAAAGTATAGTTAAATATGCTCTTGTCATTTTGAAGAAAAGTTCACGTATGCTACCACCGATCGAAAGCGGCAACTGGAAAAATGACAATATTTTGGTTTCCTGAGCACCTACAGAAACCAAAAGCTGTAAGGAGAGTACCAAAGAAACGACAAATTGTGGGGAGATCGATAAATACGTAATGTACTTCAAAGCATGAAACATCATTTGAACCAGTGGCAGAATAAAGGTAATTAAAAATTTTAAAGAATTTCGCCTGGATTTATAGGGTAGATATGTCGGCAAATACAAACGATTATTGACATTATAGTAACATCAAATAATGCAGCAGTTCGACGACTGTAAACATTACACTTACGATGCAGTAGTAAACGAGAAATGCTCTTCGTAGTGGGAATTACTTTCTGAAATACATCGCCCAGAAATTAAGGAAAAATCGAGACTGGCAATAATTAATATGAAACCTATGATTCAGCTGTTAGCAGTTGTTAATTCGACCACACTTCCGACTCGAGTTTGTAGCACCAAAGAACAAGAAATGAAATGAGATAAGGACCTCTTCAGGAGGAGCTGCCATCGATTGCCATTGCCTTTGTGGTTGTAACTAAACCTGTATGTTCCATTTAATTATTTTTATTTTTTGATAGTTATATATTGGAGGTGGGCAGGGAGAAGGTTTAGTTGTTATTATTTTCCAATGTCTGAGCATTGCTCACGATATGTTTTTTTTCTAAGAGTTGAGTTATCAAGTGTGTGTAGAAAACGAAGAGCACGGAAATATAATAATAATAATAATATTAAAAGTTTCTATAATCCAGGTAAATGACACAGAAAAATATTAGATAGTTGCGATTTCTGATTTGCCTAGGGCACTCTCGCTTGTGAACTAGTAGTGTGAGCTGGCAGTGGGGCAGTGTGTCCCTCGCCGCTGCCCTCTCACAGCGGACAGAAAGGTCTTGAAACATACTCAATCATCAGGCACAGTTGTTTTGTAGTAGCAAGGTCAGTACTTTTGTTGTCGGTAATTATAGAATAAGAAGAATTTCATACGTCCAAAATCAAATCTCCATGCACACTGGAACTGATGACATTTTTCATTAACATTGTACACTCGGTACGGCGGACTTTTAAATTTAGTAACGAAGTTGTGGAATCCAATTTTGGCAGAAGATTCCCCCAAGTGGTCTACAGGTTTAATGGAAGAGTGCTGAGCAACATAAACTGCAATTTTAAGTTCAGCATTTTTCACATTGTAACTAATTTTCTGCCACTGAATCTTTTGGCAAGATTTTGCAATTCTTTCTATTCCCACTTTGTTTTTGAATATTTAATTGAATCCTTCTTATGGGAATTCAGAGTAACGTGATAGTATCTACAGAACGCCTTACTATTCTGTCCAGATGGATCAGGGGATACCCAGTCTGAAAAAGTAAACTGGCTTTTACAAACGTTGCTATAGGCCTAATTGCAAAAAGCGATAAATTATGTACAATTTTACAGTTTTACGCTATAATATTGACAATATTTTCTTTAATTAGGTCTGACATGATTTAAAAAGTGTTTACACTTAACTTTATAAAACTGGCAGAATAAGTCACAACACAAACCACAGTTTGATATGTCTACTAAAAGCTATGATGTTGTGAAATATAAATGTTGTTATGGTCTTCAGTCCGGAGACTGGTTTGATGCAGCTCTCCACAATACCCTATCCTGAGCAAGCCTTTTCATCTCCTCATAAGAACGACAACCCACATCCACTTGAATCGTTTAAAAGCTGTACGTGTGTTGTGGAATGTTGAACCTATCGTTAAATCAGACAATAAATTGTTCATTAACACAGCTATTTGGTTTAATTATGGCCCTGATATTGATGTATAAGAAACAGTGGATTAAACTGATTATGTGCGCAACGGATATTTTAACAAAACAACTGTGACATGTAACCTTTTAAGCTTTGATTACAAGAGCAATACGCATAGCTGCAAGCATAATTAGAAATATTCATTACACATAATTACAAATAATTACAGAGCATTAGAAGGATATGAATCTCACCAATCACACATGCCATTGAAGGCACAATGCATCAACATGCAAAATGGTGCACATAAGCACAAAGAGAAAACACAAAAGGGCAGTGCGAGTAAGCACATAAGAAAAGAACAGAACATAGCATCATTAGCAACATAGCGATTCTCCTCATAATTGCTTCATAATCATTGTATAATCTCGTCCACATAATTACATTTATCAAACATCTTTGACTGTTACCAATACCTTCCTTACCATCATTTATCCATAAACAATAATGCATTTTAAAGACCACCATGACATATTGTGTATTGCCTTACTCATCATCCTCCATAATGTCCTTGGCTTACAAAATGCTTATGTCAACTCAAAATCTTCTTCACTCGCTCAGAACTTCGTAAGTTATGCAATTAGTAACATAGAAGAGAAATCTGATATTTTCTGAAACATAGGAACTTGATTAGATTACACAATCAAAAATTTCCATTAATTTTATTTGTCTTGCACAGCCACAGAGTTCGTTATATGCAAATTGCAAGATAATCAAAGTTTCGTATGACAATATCCCAGCGTAGCACAGAGCATAAGTATTCAGAGTTAGAGAAAAGTAACCGTGAGAAAAAGAGGTAGATAGAGCGCACTAAGGAAAAGCGGAAGAATAGTGACACTCAGCTCGAGAACGGGGCACCGATCGCCACTTGGAGTGTCCAAAACAGATTAATGGACTCTCTACCCCATCTTTATTCCTTGAAAATTTTTTTTGATGAATTAGAGCGTGGATTAGCAGGTCTGATTTCAATGTTTTGCTCTTGTCTTTCCGGGGTATGCGATCTGCTTTGGCCCCGGTTTGTGTTTTCGTGTCGTGGACGGCAATCACGAGAATTATCGCGTGTGCCCTCCCGACTACGCTTATCAGCGTTATTGTTGTGATTTTCAGTCTCGCGATCACTATCAGTATTGCGTCTATCACGCCAATTAGTATCATTCGAAGTATTGCTGTTATGATAGTAATTATTGTAGCGTCCTCCGCGACCAAAACCACCACCTCGGTTGCGGCCACGAAAACTTCCACGGTTAATTTCACGATCATGAAAATCACCGTTCTCATTGTCGCGACTTTGTTTGTAAGATTCATTATTGAAAGAATTATTTTTTGGTTTATCGTCGTGCTCTGAATAACGTTTAGTACGCGGCGGGCTTTGTTGCGACCGGCGATCATATTTGTTTGTTTCAAAATATCGACTGCGCGAGGAATTTTCCTCGTCTTCTTCCTCTAAGTCTTGTAAGAGATTTCTAAAGGCTTCAATATCATTCTTGCATCGTGCCGCAATGGCAATTTGACGCAAGTGTAGAGGCAATTTGTTCAAACAAATTCTGATTAATTCCGCAGGGCAGTAAGGTGCCGATAAAAATTGATTTTTGTATACTAAGTTTTGGAAATATTCCACCGGGCTCGAGAAATTTGATCGCTCAAAAGTTTTGAATGTCGCAATACTGTTTTTAACGCGGTCTTGTGCCGCTTCCGACCAGTATGCGGATAGAAATGAGCGTCGGAACTGATTCTCGCTATAGCACTCTTGTGCAATAGCTCTCATTCTGGTGGCTGGCTCGCCTTCCAGATAACCACATATAAATTCTAATCTGTGCTCAAGTGGCCAATTCGGGGGAAGACAATAATCGAATTGCTGCAACCACTCTTTAGGGTGCACGTCATTCGGAGAGTTTTTAAATGTCTTGAATTTACGTACAGTCAGGAAATGCTTGTAGTCAAACGCTTCCTTTCGCCCGTGCGGCGTAAGTGGGCGTAAACTACGCACTGCGTCTTCATTGTTGTTACTACAAGGTACACTTCGTTCACGTACCAAGCGACCCACTTGAGTCGAATCATCATTGTCATTTTCGTTCAAATTTTCTTCTACATCTTCGTATGCATTTCCATAAGTGTGGTCAAATTTCCTCTCTATTCGCGCCACGCGATCATCTAATTTCCTGACCTCAGCCTTGTATTGCTGATTAATGTTCATTTGACCTTGTTTGAAACGGTCAAGGGCGAGATATTCATTAGTTTCATTAAACGGGGTAGGATGCGTTACATCAGAACTTTTGTCACTGTTATCACTGATTTGGGTAATTTTAACAGTAATATCCTCAAACTGTTTATTAATTTTATTGATCTGTTCCGTCGTGACTGACTGGAAGTTCTGCAACTTTTCATCAAATAGATTACTCTGTTGCTTCAATTGAGCGAGTTCGGTGGTTTCTATATTTTCGACTCGTGACGCAAGGCTTTCCACTACCGGGTTAATCTCGTCGCGAATATCTTGTCTTATTTGCTGAGATTCACGTTTGAAAGTATTGAGCAGTTGTTCCCTGAACCGATTGTTGTCCTCATTTATTTTATTAAAACTACTTTGAATACTCACAAACCTCGAATCGCACGTCTGTTCTATTTTCTCAAGTTTTTCACCTAGTTTCTCAAGTTTTTCATTTAATTTCTGAGATTGTAATTGATTATTGTCAAGTTTTTCATTTAATTTCTGAGATTGTTCCTCAAGTTTTTCATTTAATTTCTGAAATTGTAATTGACTATTCTCAAGTTTTTCACTTAGTTTCTGAGACTGTGCCTCATTTAACTTAGAGAGCTTTGACAATAAAATTTGCATGAAATCATTTGGTAATACGTTATCCATAGCCGTCGCACAAGTATTTTTTGTAGCAGAGCTAGGCGGAACCGATGGATTATTTTCCGCAACCACGTTACAAGAATCGGAATTCTGTATTGTCGAATCCTGTACTTTGTCATTATCCATATTGTCTGTTCCTGAACTAATCTGTTCCGCGTTTTCGGACACGGTATTTACTGTCGTATTTGTATCAGTGCAGTGAGAAGACTCTTGTAAAAATTCAGCTTCTCTCCTTGCATCATTCAAGGTCTCATTTTCGGAAGCAGATTTAGCATCAGCGCGGACTCTCCTATTCTTCGACATTGTTAACAGAATTTTGCAGTAAAGTGACCAATAATATTTATTTTCACCTACTGCATATTTTTTGAAAATTACACACAGTAATTATGAGAGAACAATAGGCTGAATCGGGCAAGTGCAACATACAGTCACAATCGAGATTACGCGAACCGTTAATTATCACACGAGTTCCGCGGTACTAGAACTTTCATCACAACAAACATCAGACAATATAAAAGAGAGGCTTGTTAAGTAGTAATGCAATTATTTGTATATTCAATTAATCTACTATAAACAATACTACACAATCTCAAGAATGGTAAGTAACAAACTACAGAAACAATTACTATGCTACTGTTGCTACAACAGAGGATGGTGCTACAAAAATTAAATTAAGAGCCAAAAGGTAAGTTGGTTAGTGGAAAAGACAAACTAACTGAAATAAGACTACGTATCTAACTACGTCACGATCCTGTTTGTGAACTATCCTGGCAGAAAGGGCGCCAGATAAAAGCTGTACGTGTGTTGTGGAATGTTGAACCTATCGTTAAATCAGACAATAAATTGTTCATTAACACAGCTATTTGGTTTAATTATGGCCCTGATATTGATGTATAAGAAACAGTGGATTAAACTGATTATGTGCGCAACGGATATTTTAACAAAACAACTGTGACATGTAACCTTTTGAAACAGACACTGACTATACTCAAAAATTTTGACTGCGAGAAAGATATAAGAAAAACCACAAATCACTTTCTTAATGCTTGACTGTGAGAATTTATGTAGATCAGTTTCTAATTATTGAAATTTAAATTAACTATCATTTTACTATCGCACCAATAATGAAATATGTTCAATAATATTATTCAAATCAACACTCCACTAAATCAACTAATCATCAAATGAAGGAAGTCGGTTAATTTTCTAACTACGTAAATGAAATATGAAACAGGGTTAAGTTACTTATTATTGATAATCAGCATTACATTACCTACATAATACAACTTCTGACTTGCTGGCAAAGCAGCGTCTGCTCTACATCGGAGCCATACACACAACCCAACCGCTCTCTAAGCGAGCTGAACCACTAGTGCCACTCTCTCTCAGTGCGAGCTACAATGCTATGCAATACATGATCTTTGCCAGAGATGAAACTTTACACATATCGATACATACAGTAGAAGCGATATTATACATTTTCTTGCAAGCAAGTTACTCGATACAAAACAGGAGGCACAATGTTAGACATTTTCTTATAAAAATAATTTTTTATGGACACGTTTCACGTTTACTATACGCGTTTCTTGGTCTCCCTCTGCGATTTTTACCCCACACACTTCCCTCCAATGCCAAATTTACGATTCCTCAATGTCTAAGAATGTGTCCTACCAAGCGATCCCTTCTTTTAGTCAGGGTATGCCAAAAATTCCTTTTCTCACCAATTCTGTTCAGTACCTCTTCATTAGTTATGCGATCTACGCACCTAATCTTCAGCATTCTTCTGTAGCACCACATTTCAAAAGCCTCTATCCTCTTCCTGTCCGCACCGCTTATCGTCCATGTTTCACTCCCATACAAGGCAACATTCCACACAAATGCCTTCAGAAAAGACTTCCTTACACTTAAATTAATATTCGATGTTAGCAAATTTCTCTTTTTCAAAAATGCTTTTCTACCCATTGCCATTCTGCATTTTATATCCTCTGTACTGCGACCATTATTTGTTATTTTACTGCCCAAATAACAAAACTCATCTACCTCCTTTATTGCTTCGTTACCTAATCTAATTCCTTCAGCATCACCTGATTTTCTTAGACTGCACTCCATTACCCTAGTTTTGCTCTTGTTAATGTTCATCTTATATGCACCTTTCAGCACACTGTCCATTCCGTTCAATTGCTCTTCCAGGTCGTTTACTGTATCTGACAGAATTACTATGTCGTCGGCAAAACGCAATGTTTTAAATTCTTCCCCCTGAACTTTAATTCCTTCACCAAATTTTTCCTTGCTTTCCTTCACCGCCTGCTCGATGTACAAATTGAACAACATTGGGGAAAGGCTACAACCCTGTTTTACTCCCTTCCCAACTGATGCTTCCCATTCATGCCCTTCGAGTTTAATAACTGCATTCTGGATTTTGTACAAGTTGTAAATAACTCTCCTTTCCCTGTATTTTACCCCTGCTGGCTTCAGAATTTGAAAGAGTGTATTCCAGTCAACATTGTCAAAAGCTTTCTCCAAATCTACAAAAGCTAAAAATGCAGGTTTGCTTCCCTTGATCTATCTTCTAAGATAAGACGTAAAGTGAGTATTGCCTCCCGGGTTCCTACGTTCATCCTGAATCGAAACTGATCTTCCCCGAGGTCAGCATCTACCAGCTTTTCCATTCTCCTGTAGATAATTCGTGTTAAAATTTTGCAACCATGACTTATCAAACTGATGGTTCTGTAATTTTCACACCTGTCTGCGCCTGATTTCTTTGGAATGGGAATTATTACATTTTTCTTAAAGTCTAAGGGTGTTTCGCATGTCTCATACATCCTACACACCAGTTCAAATAGTTTTGTCGTGGTTGGCTCTCCCAGAAACTTTAGTAGCTCTGAGGGTATGTCATCTACTCCTGGGGCCTTGTTGCGACCTAGGTCTTTCAGGGCTCTGTCAAATTCATCTCTCAGTATAGTATCTCCTATTTCATCTTGATCTACTTCCTCTTCCCTTCCTACAACATCGTCTCTAAGTTCATTTCCTTTGTAGAGCTGCTCTAAGTACTCTTTTCAGCTTTCAGCTTTCCCTTCTTTGCTGAGAACTGGTTTCCCATCTGAGTTCTTGATATTCGTGGAGTTGCTTTTCTTGTCCCCAAATGTCTCTTTTATTTTCCTGTAGGCGGTATGTATTTTTCCCCTTCTTATACATTCTTCTACAGATTTGCATTTGGCTTCTAGCCACTCCTGCTTAGCCATTTTGCACTTCCTGTCAATCTCATTTCTTAGTAGCCTGTACTCCATTTTGCCTGTTTCATTTACTACATTTTTTATATTTTCTCCTTTCGGCGATTAAATTTATTATCTACTGTGATATCCAAGGATTTTTGTAGGTCTTGCCTTCCTACCTATTTTGTCCTCTGCTGCCTTAACTATTTCATCTCTCAATGCTACCCATTCCTCCTCTACTGTTTTATTTTCCTCGATTTCTGCCAATTGTTGCCTAAAGCTCCCTCTGAAATTCTTAAATACTTCAGTTTCCTTCAATTTATCCATGTCCCATCTGCTTATTTTCCTACTTTTTTTGTAGTTACTTCAGTTTCAGCCTACAGTTCATAACCAACAAGTTATGGTCAGAGTCTATATCTGCCCCTGGGTATGTCTTGCAGTTTATAACCTGGTTCCTAAATCTATGTCTTACCATTATAAAATCTATCTGATACCTTCCGGTGTCTCCTGGTCTCTTCCACTTATACAACCTTCTTTTGTGATTCTTAAACCACGTGTTTGTTACGATTAAATCATGTTCCGTGCAAAATTCTACCAGGCGGCTTCGTCTTTCGTTCCTTTTGCCCAGTCCATATTCACCTACTATTTTTCCTTCTCTTCTTTTTCCTACTACCGAATTCCAGTCTCCAATCACAATTAAGTTTTCCTCTCCCTTAACTGTCTGAATAATTTCCTTTAGCTCCTCATATATTTCTTCGCCGAAATTGGGAATTCATGTATTTAAGTCTGGAAGGAGCCGTAAAATGTAGCTTTGCTGTGAGTCTCGTGCACAATGTGTTAACGGTAAAGTGGCAGATGTCTGAAGAGTGGAACTGGGAGCGGAAAAAGCAAACCCAGCTTCTGCATATAGACCGCGAAAATTATAGTTCTGTCTTCCAATAGCTAGTGGAATTCTGGAAACGATTTAATCATTAACTAGTTCTTTGATTTAAATACTCGAGTTTGTCCCGATTTCATAGCGAAGTTTGTACCATGATGGAAATGTCATAGCTTCTTTTGCAGATTACTTTGAAGCTCGTAGTTTTACCGAAACCCCCAACGTGGCAGTGGATGTTGCCAATAGCGTGGTTATCGCGGCTGTGACGCGGGTCCATTACGTTTAATAGTTCTGAAATGATTATGGACAAACCAAACTGTTTAGTGTATTCAAAAGCACTAGGTATTACACAATATATACATAATAAGATGATTTAAAATGTCGTTTAGAAAACGATAATTTTGAAACTATGAAAATGTAATGTTTTGCTTTCTCGCAGTCAGTTTTAGCAGAAAATCTGTAAGCGGCAACGGCAACTAATTTGGACATTTTTTCCGACATCACAGGTATTTAGCATTAATGGAGAGGATGTAGAACAGGTCCGGTCTTTCCTCTACCTCGGAAGTACAGCCACGACTACAGGAGGCGCTGAGGATGATGTCCGTAGTCGCATCCGCGTAGCAAATGGTGCGTTTGTCCAACTGTACCGCATTTGGAGAAACAGGAACATTTCAAGGAAAACAAAACTCCGGCTTTTCAATAGCAATGTGAAGGCAGTCCTGATTTATTTATTTATCGAATGATGATACAAAGCTTGGTTCAGGTACATAGTTGTAATTGTATACATTGTAAAATTGTATGACAAGGGCAATATATCTACAGGATTATATGTACAGTGTTGTATTAAATTATGTACACATTACACAAGTTCCTAGAATTCCAAGTTCAAACAGGTGATCCAGTTGAGCCCTTCAGGTAATGCATGGTGGATGACATTTGTTGATCCCCCGAAGGCTCGTTTTGGGCATTCGCCTACAATACGGTTTGTTGTTTGTAGGGCAGCTCCACAGCCACACTCGGGAGATGTTAGCCAGCCCCATTTGTGCTGTAGGTATCCGCAGTTCCCTTGTCCTGTTCGGATGCGGTTTATGGTTCTCCACTGGCGTCTAGGGAGTGAGAAACCTGGAACTCGCATTGAAGGGTTTTCAACCAGATGAGCGTTGACCACTGACGATTCTTCCCAATGGCTTTTCCATGCTTCATTGATGTCGAAGTTGGTGACATCAAGATGATGTGCAATTTTCCAAGATGGTATTATTGACTTCAAACGCTCGTGTACTGCTGTTGATGTAGCACTGTGTATGGGTAGCTGGGGGTTCTTCTGAATGTTCCTCCAGATCTTCAGGAGAGCATCTGAGCCGGCCGCGGTGGCCGAGGGGACTGAGGCGCTTCAGTCACGGTCTGCACGGCCACTACGATCGGGGGTTCGAATCCCCCCTCGGGCATGGATATTTGTGCCGTCCTTAGTATTAGCTAGTTCATAAGTAGTTTGTAACTTTAGGGACTGATGACCCCATAGTTAAGTACCATAAGCTTTACAAACATTTGATTTTGACATTTTTGAGAGCATCTGATCTATGTAGAGCTGGAGGTTGGATGTTAGTTAAAACACATATCAATGCAGTTTGAGTGGTATGTATGCAACCCGTGATAAGTCGCATTGTCTGGTTGAGTTGCACATCTATTTTCTTCGTGTGAACACTGTTCATCCAAGTTGGACAGCAGTATTCAGCGACAGAGTATGACAGTGCCAAAGAAGTTGATCGTAGGGTTTGAGCACTGCAACCCCAGGAGGTACCAGCAAGCTTGTGGATGATATTCTTATGGATCTTCACTTTAGTAGCCACGTTGGAGAGGTGTTGGTGGAAGGTTAGGGATCTGTCCAGTGTTACTCCAAGGTATTTCGGTGTGCTGCAGTACTGTGAGGTGTGTCCTCTGAGTTTTACTTCTGGTTTATAGTTAGAGTACAGATTTCGTAGGTGAAATGCTGAAGTGACAGTTTTCTGAAGGTTTAGGCGGACGCACCATTTCCTGAAGTAGTGTCCAGAATTTCCATGTTGGCAGTTTATGTACTTTCAGCAGTAGTGAAAGTAGGGCTTTGGGTTACCAAACTGATGTCATCAGCATATATGAATTTCCTTGAGGATGTGGCTAGCAGGTCATAGATATATTAACTGAAAAGGACAGGAGCCAATACAGATGCTTGGGGTAATCCGTCATTTAACTTGAAGACCTTGCTTCTGTCGTTATCAGAGTGGATCTGGAAACGTCTGTTGCTTAGCATGTTGCTAAGTAGGTTCGTGAGTTTCCGGTACTGAATGATGCTCACAAATTTCAAGAGAAGGCCTTCTCGCCATACGGTTTCATAGTCGGCGGAGAGATGCAAGAAAGCAGCTATGCGAAACTTGGAAAGTGACTGACCAGATCAAAAAACAGCTCCAAGTTTTTATTGACCGTTGTCTCCGGCGTATTTTTAACGTGAGATGGCCAAATATAATGAAGAATGAAGATATTTGGAGAGAGACAAATCAGCAACCAATCAACATACAAATCAAGGAAAGAAAATGGAAATGGACTGGGCATACGTTAAGAAAACCTAACGAAGCTATTGAAAAGGTGGCGTTGGACTGGAACCCTCAAGGTGTTAGGAAACGCAGTCGTCCCAAACACACCTGGAAGAGAACAGTCCACAGAGAAGCTGCAGAGGATGGGAAAACCTGGAGTGAAGTGAAGAGACTTGCTAAAAATCGCAGTATCTGGAGAGATTTCGTTTGGGTCCTGTGTTCCAGAGGGAACGACAGAAAGTAAGTCATGTCAAGGTATTTACTCATGTTTCTCATTTTCAAACTACTACTATTTTATTCGGTAACAGCCAGTTTATGTTTATCTTAACGAAGTTTAAACTAGCTAAAAGTGCTTATTCAACAGTTGTAATATCTATTTTAAAACACGTTTTATTTTCATAACATTTTGTGATTCACTGTAAAATTGGGTCGTTTGAAATGAAAAGAACTGACATTATTATGTATTTACATGAATTAAGGTATCCTTTTTTATACAACAGAAAATAGTTCGTCCTTTCACATGTTCAGCAGAAGAGCGATCGAACACCTGAATTGCTATACATTTAATCACTCGTAAATCGGGCGTGGCCATAAGGCTATAAATAGAGTTTGGATAATCGTCAATACCTCCCAAATTTCTGATGTTCCCCGTAACTCGCTGCGTGTATAATCACAAGAACCTTCGCGAAATTGTTCTTAATTACAGAGGACTGTTTTTTTAAGCGTAGTCTTCTGGCTCTGTCGTAAGAAAGCGTTGCATCGACGACTTGGATAATGAACACGTTATACCCAGAACTCACCTGGAACTGCTTCTTGTTGCCCGTATGACACATGTAGCATTGGACGTGAACATTCTACTCGTGCAGAATGAAATATTTTACTCATTATCGCTGTTATAGAGAGCGAGGGAGGATTTGTAGATGCGAGGGTGACGCCAGCTTCGATACAAAATATTAGGTGATAAAATAATTAAAGACTTTTTAAAAATTATTTTTAAATTCCACTCAGTCTGATGATGAGTGTTTGACGTGTTCTAATCTAACGTGTGTATGTTTGCACATGAAAGATAAGAGGGGCCAAATCGAAAATTATTTGGCGATAACTTAGGGTCAAGAGAACGCAAAGTTAAGAATTTTCACAAAGGTAAATTTTGAACCGTCCATGACTTGTAGTAGTCTTAAAATCAGCGCTATTTTAGCGTTACTTCACATATGTTTATCGTTTTTTGTACCAAAAAGTGCGAAAATTTTCCAAGTGTTATAAAAAAAAAAAGTGGGAATGGAGGCAATGCCAAAGCTTCCTGTTAGGCGATTGTACGCACGGCCTAGTACATTTCTGCATATTTCTTAAAACTCATCTCTCTACTAACAAAAATTAAACTACGATAGTACTGACAATCTCATTTTATAGATTTGACTAAATTGGAACAGCAAATTTTCGTAATCCATCGTGTTAGGCAAGTGATACTCGAAAATCGACATGTGATCGGATTAGAAAAGTAGATTTTGTCTAACTCACAAATACGACGGCGAACATTGCATTTGCATTTAAAATTAAGATTTCCGTCCTCCTCATAATGGTCGCATGTTTGCGTGGTGACAGATGGGCCCACTTGTAAGGGTACCGGAGTGTACGCCAGTACTGGTCCCCCCTCCCCCTCCCATAAACACGACGGCGCTGCCACCGTGTCAACATCGCCATTTTGATGTCGGAAAAAGTGTCCAAATTAGTGCCGTTGCCACTTACAGGTTTTCTGCTGAAACTGACTGCGAGAAACAAAGCAAAACACTACATTTTCATAGTTTTAAAATTATAATTTTCAAAAATGTAATGAAGTTCTTGATTTCTACGAAGATGTTAACGAATCTGCAGAAGCCATCTCAAACAAACTAAAATCCATTTTATTGGAAAATGGTTTGACACTAAATAATGTAGTTTCGTATTCAGCTGACAATGCATCAGTTAATTTCGGGAAACACAATTCTGTCTTCACTAAATTGAAAGAAGAAAATCAAAACTTAATCAAAGCCAATTGTTCTTGTCAGATTTTACATAACTGTGCTAAGTTTGGATTCAAGCTTCTAAAATATGATGTAGAAACTCTAGTTCTTAAAATATATTCAAACTTTTCTTCATCATCAAAAAATTCGGAGGAACTAAAAACATTTTGCGAGTTTGCTCAGTATGGTTACAGCGAAATACTGCGATACACTGTAGTGCGATGGTTGTCTTTGGAGTCCGCTGTGGACCGTCTTGTTAAGATGTGGCGAGTTTTAAAGATGTATTATGTAGCGCGGGGTGAGGAAAAAACACATCCCATAATTTGGAAGTTTGTTAGTTCACAACAAGACGAAATAAACGAGTATTCGCTAACACTACCAGAGTGCTTTCTGTATTTTTTAAAAGCAACTTTGCCTGTTTTTTTTTTTTTTTTTTTTTTTTTTTTTTTTGTAAAGAAATCAGACATTTAGAAAAAGAGGACATCTTTTCCACAGATGTTCACGAAATTATGTTGGAAGTGAAGAAACAAATAAAGGGTCGTAAGGAGGAAGAGTTTTATGGATTTGAAGTTAATATGTCTTTAGAACACCTTACAGAAGAAGGAAAGAATATTGTAGTAAAAGAGTGCACACTTCTTTACGACAGGTTATTAAATTATCTTGGTAAATGGTACAGCTTTAGTGGGAATGACAATGTGTATGAAGTTGTATCAGTGCTAGACTTATGTCAACCAAAACTATTTTCATTTAAAGACTTGGCCAAAGTGGGAAAGAAATTGAAAATTAGTTTTGATGGAAACGAACTGTATCAGGAGTTTTCTGTTTTGAAGTCTGTAGTATTAAATCTTGATAGGAAGGAAACTAATTGTTGTGAAGTGTGGAGCGAGTTTTTTGAAAAAGCATATGCACCAAACTTGTTCAATATAATGAAGCACGTCCTCGCAATTCCTGTCAGTAACGCGCACGTTGAATTGTGAAGATTTCTACAACGTGGCTCTTAAAAACAAGACTCTTCTGAATGCAGCGAGATCATCAGCAAAATATGAATAATAAGGTATGTGCCTATAACTGTAATATTTTAATACTATTATTTTTATTTGCTTCGGTGTAGGTTCGATTAGAGGTAAACTAGTAATGGCGGCATTAGTAAATGATTGGTGATCATATATAGTAATAGAAGTTAATTTTGTTGTGTTTGTAAAACATGTGACCGTAATGATACACAAAGATCTGTTTGACGAAGTCTGCCCCCAATTAGTCAAATGTATAATCAGAAAAAAAAATCAACTCTTTGACTGTCTTGTGGATGGCTATACTGCCCGCGGTGAACGAAGGCGGCCGAGTTCAGGCATGTCTTTGCTGACCAAATTTGTTCTGGTAACTAGTTTCGATGATTAAACCATTTTCAAAGCATAAAATATGGGCCAAGTTACATTACATACATTTTGGTACCTCAAGCTGTAAAAAACATCTAATCTTATCCAATTGACTCAAATACCTAATAAAAATTAAGAGACCGTAAAAACACACTGCACTGCACTACGCTAGAAATTAGATTTTTTGTGCAGCTGGAGCTACGAAAATGTATATAATGTAACTTGCCCCATATTTTACGCTTTTAAAATGGTGTAATCACCGAAACTAGTTAGAGGAACAAATTTGGTCAGCAAAGTGTTAATTTATTGCTACCGAGGATCGCCTCACCAAAATGTATGAAGTATTTTTTAATTACACATTGGGCGCGGTAGGTGGATGCGTAAACGTAAATGGTTCAATTTGTGTTGTAAGAAGTGATGATAGGTTCTTAAGATATCATGTCATTGTCCAGATCTCCCGCAGTGCACTGTTATTTACTTATGTCACGGCAGAGAAGTAATTTCCGCGTACGTACAACATAATGGAGAACGAAGCACCAATCACTGGCCACTGCACTTCCCTGTCGAACTTGGCAACTGCGCTGCTAGCTGTCAGAGCTCAACTCTCGCCGTACGTAGTATACTGTAGCACTGTCGATCAATTCACTATACAATTCGCGATCGTTGTTGATATCCTGTACTTCGGTGTATAATGTTTAATTGATATTACATTAGAACGTCGATTATCCGAAATAATTGCGGAACGTGGGTGTTCGGAAAACAGGTTTATTAGAATAATCGAACTGTGCAGTTTCATTTGCCAATAAGTAGTTTACAGTAAATATATTTATAACAACAGGAATCTCTTTTGGTACAGTAATAATCTCGTATTTACCTTTCATAGAGAGGACAGCACTATTACGTTTAATCATTTTATGCCCTCAAGTTTACTTCTTTACGCGGCCACCAGTGGTCGTAACAGGGAGCAGACGGTAACTGTGTCCCTTCTCTTCACATGGAGCCAGTGAGAAGCTCTTCTTGGTTGCGCGCGATCCTTCACAGTGCGCGGAGCCTCAAGCGGCAACTCTTGGAAGGCGCAGCTGTTGCTGGGAGCAGCTTTGATGCTGCCGCCACGCCGACTGAAGTGTGCCGATTGTTGATCCACAGCTACTGGCGGCCTGGCCGGTCAGCTGCGGCATGTGAAGGCCGCCCCTAGCAGTGTTCCATCGGAGGGGGGAATACTTGCTGGGAGGGAGGAGATGATTTTTTTCCCTATTTTTTTTCCTTTTAGAATTCACGTTTAATCCTGGTTGATGGGGGGAGTTGGTCGCAGTTGGGGAGGGGGGTGAGTCATTGGCCAAGGGGGAGGGGGGCCTGCCTCGAGTTCAATGTGGCAACCCTATCAGATAGACGTGTAATCGACAGTATGTACGACCATGTCCGCTAGCTGTTTATACTTCCAAACAGGCAACGAAGCTTTGCAGTTCTGTCACCGACTGTACTTTCAGCTCGTTAAAACAGCTACTTTTCATTTTAACGAGAGACTCCACCCTAAAGCTTCAATTAAAAAAATAGACTGTTTCAGAAATTTTGAGTGTTTAATCTTAGATCCGAAAACGATTTGTCTGTATTCGAATTTTTTTCTTCTTCATATACAAAGCAGTGAATCCGTGTGTTTGTTTGTGTGTACGTACTGCATATAAATCAACAGTTTTGTGCCAATCTTAATGAAATTTCTCACACATGACTTCAGACCTAGTGGACGGTCGCCGTAAGTGTAAGAATCACGTACAACACACAGTTCAGCAGATATGACGTCATAAACAACAACATCCGCGGAAAACTGCTGCATCTTGCGACATTGTTGCGCATTGCCTCCCGAACCACTGGACCGATTTCAACCAAATTTGGTACACATATTCCTTACTGTGAGGTAACAAGTGCTGTATGGGTAAGAACCACATACGACAAATGATTGACGAGCTATAACGTCATGAACAATAGAAGTTTCAAGAAACTGCGACATAATGAGACGATACTTTCAAAATACGCCATATGTGAAGAAATATTAGCAACTTGCAACAAACTTTAAACATAATTTCAAACCTTTATTAAACTTCTACTCGCTTACAACTTTTCCGCTGTTTGATTTTGATTTTGAGCTAGTCATGGAGTAAAACAGCGGCATTCGGTATGATGTTACATTTTATAATTTCTACAATACATATCGTACTTGAGGAAATTTCACAGACACTATACACACATGCAGATGATTGTACTTTCCAAGTTGTACCACAGTCCGACACATAGTTCATGAGATATCTCTATACTTATAAGACGCCTTTGTTGTCTGTCTGTCTGTTCTCTAATAACTCAAGATCCAGACTACCAAATAACGTGAAATTTGGTACACAGAATGACACGGGGAAGGTTCTTAAACAGGAATATTTGAGAAAAAGTGAAAGTGCGTGTGTCCCTGTAAATCCATATCTGCGCACTGATTTTGATAAAATTTCGCACAATTGACCTTAAAAACTTAAAATTTGGAGGGTACTTATGGATTTCGCCAAAATCCAAAGTTTTGCTCCGATCTTGATGAAATTTTTACACTTGACCTTGAGAACATACATACATAAAATTTCGTTCGGTGCATGGGGGAGAGTACTTTACTTTTGCTTTGCCATAACACTCAACAAGTCACGGGGCCAGGCCCTTGGGATTGCTGGTATAGACTTGCAGGCACCACGCTTCTCTCAAGGACTGTTGTATGTGGCCTGCTCCAGAGTGGGCAAAGACGAACATCTTTTGTACATACTCCAAATGGAACTGCCGAAAATGTTGTTTATCAACTTGCCTTAACATAGATGTACCCTTTTATTACATGCAAATAAACGGTTTTGTGCGCTTCCACAGGAAACCTTATTTTAGACCCGGGCAGACCCGGGTACTTGCAGCTAATGAAGATATGAACAGTAACCGCCCTATCACGCACCAGCTTTCAATCTGTCACATCTTTACTACTAACCATACTCGCAACAGATTTTACAGACGTACAGCACTTATGCGAATGAGCAATTATACAGTTGTACAACACGTAATTCAATAAATATATCATACTGCGATGGGCAAATACTTGTCTTCTCATGCACCACGTTTTAATCAACTTCTTATATACACTCCTGTATTCCAGTCAGCTTAAGGAAATGTCTGAAAGCTGACTGTGCTGTTGACAAGCGCACGTGGCTACAGGCGAAGGCAGTTGACGTCTATAAAGCTAAAAGGAAAGAAAGAGGATGAAATGGTGTACATCCAACGAGTAGCCAATATTTCCGGCAAATCCGCCCTTTTAACTTCAAGAGACTGAAGTTTCAAGTGAGACTTGCACTTTCTGTTATGATTAATAAATCACAGGACGATCTATTGAATACTTCGGAGTGGATTTGATATCTCCACACAGGGACAATTTTATGTCGCTTGCTGAGGGGTGAGATTACCAAAGAATTTATGCATTCTAGATCCTGGACAAGTAACAAGAAATATTTTTATAGTCACGTTTGCTACCTATCATTGTATTTTGATTACTATCTTTCTTTGCTTATAATTTTATACATTATGCAGGACAGTCATATCTTATATATTTTATCATAAATATAAAATTAATTGATGAAATATTAATTGATCAAAGGAGAAAATATTAAAATACGGCCAATGAAACAGGCAAAATGGAGTACAGACGACTAAGAAATGAGATTGACAGGAAGTGCAAAATGGCTAAGCATGAGTGCCTATAAGCCAAATGCAAATCTGTAGAAGAATGTATAAGAAGGGGAAAAATACATACCGCCTACAGGAAAATAAAAGAGACATTTGGGGACAAGAAAAGCAACTCCACGAATATCAAGAACTCAGATGGGAAACCAGTTCTCAGCAAAGAAGGGAAAGCTGAAAGCTGAAAAGAGTACTTAGAGCAGCTCTACAAAGGAAATGAACTTAGAGACGATGTTGTAGGAAGGGAAGAGGAAGTAGATCAAGATGAAATAGGAGATACTATACTGAGAGATGAATTTGACAGAGCCCTGCAAGACCTAGTTCGGAACAAGGCCCCAGGAGTAGATGACACACCCACAGAGTTACTAAAGTCTCTGGGAGAGCCAGCCATGGCAAAACTGTTTCACTTGGTGTGTAAGATGTATGAGACAGGCGAAATACCCTCAGACTTTAAGAAAAATGTAATAATCTCCATTCCAAAGAAATCAGGCGCAGACAGGTGTGAAAATTACAGAACCATCAGTTTGATAAGTTATGGTTGCAAAATTTTTACACGAATTGTCTACAGGAGAATGGAAAAGCTGGTAGAAGCTGACCTCGGGGAAGATCAGTTTGGATTCAGGAGGAACGTAGGAACTCGGGAGGCAAAACTCACTTTACGTCTTATCTTAGAAGATAGATTCAGAAAAGGCAAACCTACATTTTTAGCTTTTCTAGATTTGGAGAAAGCGTTTGACAATGTTGACTGGAATACACTCTTTCTAATTCTGAAGTCAGTAGGGGTAAAATACAGGGAAAGGAGAGTTATTTACAACTTGTACAAAATCCAGACCGCAGTTATTAGACTCGAAGGGCATGAAAATGAAGCATCAGTTAGGAAGGGAGCAAGACAGGGTTGTAGCCTTTCTCCGATGTTATTCAATTTGTACATCGAGCAGGCGGTGAAGGAAAGTAAGGAAAAATTTGGAATAGGGATTAATGTTCAGGGGGAAGAAATAAAAACATTGCGTTTTGTTGATGACAGTGTAATTCTGTCAGAGACAGCAAAGGACCTGGAAGAGCAGTTGAATGGAATGGACAGCGTGTTGAAGAGAGCGTATAAAATGAACATTAACAAGAGCAAGACAAAAATACCTGAATGCGGTCTTAGAAAATTAGGCGATGCTGAAGGAATTATATTAGGTAACGAAACAATGAAGGTGGTAGATGAGTTTTGTTACTTGGGCAGTAAAATAACATGCGATGGTCGCAGTAAAGAGGATATAAAATGCAGAATGGCAATGGGCAGAAAAGCATTTTTGAAAAAGAGAAATTTGCTAACATCGAATATTAATTTAAGTGTAAGGAAGTCTTTTCTGAAGGCATTTGTGTGGAGTGTTGCCTTGTGTGGGAGTGAAACATGGACGATAAACAGTGCGAGCAGGAAGAGAACAGAGGCTTTTGAAATGTGGTGCTACAGAAGAATGCTGGAGATTAGGTGGGTAGATCGCATAATTAATGAAGAGGTACTGAACAGAATTGGTGAGAAAAGGAATTTTTTGGCATACCCTGACTAAAAGAAGGGATCGCTTGGTAGGACACTTTCTTAGACATCGAGGAATTGTAAATTTGGCATTGAAGGGAAGTGTGTGGGGTAAAAATCGCAGAAGGAGACCAAGAGACGCGTATAGTAAGCACATTCAAATGGATGTGGGTTGCTGTTCTTATGAGGCGATGAAAAGGCTTGCTCAGGAGAGAGAGCTGCATCAAACCAGTCTCCGGATTGAAGACCACAACAACAACAAACAACATAAAAATAGGGAAGGACAAAGAGAAAAGGGATAAGAAAAGTACTAACTGAAGGCTCGGGCAGGGCTATGAGTTTTGTCAAAAAAAGTTCAAATGTTTGTATAGCTTATGGGACTTAACTGCGGGGTCATCAGTCCCTAAACTTACAAACTACTTATAAACTAACTTATACTGAAGACAACACTAACATCCATGCCCGACGGAGGATTCAAACCTCCGACGGCGAACAGCACGAGCATAGGAGCATAGCGCCTCAATGCGCTCGACCACTCCGCCGCGGCTGCGTGCTGCCCTTAGCATAAGTTAGTGTAAGTAGTTTGTCAGTCTAGGGACATGGCTACTGCAGTTTGGTCACATGCATTTAATTTTAAAAAATCAATCAATCACACTAACTAAGGCTTTAGTGATTAAATAAAAATCCGGGTAACTGTGTGTTTTCAGCTAGCTACAAAACTGTGATTAGATTAGGTTAGTTTTTCGTTCCGTAGATCCATGTTGAGGAGATCCTCGTGGATGTGGAACATGTCAAATAACAAAATTTACAAGCTGAATAATAGATGAATAATAGATAATACTAATAATATAAATACAGATACATACATTTTAAAGGTTTTTTAAATACTAGAAAATCTTTTAGGTTCCACTTAAACTGATCTTTATTTGTAGCTAAATGTTTCATACTTGATGGTAAATTATTGAAAATGTGTGTTCCTGAGTAGTGGACCCCTTTTTGAACTAAAGTAAGTGCTTTTAAGTCCTTGTGTAGATCATTTTTATTCCTAGTATTGTATGAATGAACTGAGCTGTTGTTTGGGAAAAGGGATATATTATTTATGACAAATTTCATTAAGGAATAAATATACTGAGAGGCAGTAGTTAGTATACCCAGTTCTTTGAAGAGGCTTCTACAGGACGTCTGTGGACTCCACAAATAGTACGTATCACACGCTTTTGGACTCTGAAGACTTTTGACTGACTTGAAGGGTTACCCAAAAATATTATACCGTATGACATTATGGAATGAAAGTAAGCAAGCTTTGTTATTTTTTGTCTCCCACGTCTGATAACACTTGTATTATAAATACAGTTTTGTTGAGTTGTTTCTGCAGTTCTATGGTGTGCTCCTCCCAACTAAATTTATTATCAAGGTTTAATCTCAGGAATTTAATACTGTCAACCTCTTCTACCTGCTCTTCTCCATACTTAATGCATATGCTGTCGGGAAATCTCTTACATGTTCTGAACTGCATGTAGTGGGTCTTTTCAAAGTTTAATGACAATGAATTGGCTTTAAATTGTTTATTGATGTTCATGAAAATATCATTAGCAGACCTTTCTATAACTATGCTTGACGTACTTTTTATTTCAATACTTGTATCATCTGCAGACAAAACGAACTCTGCTTCTGGTAGTGTACCTGATGAGAGGTCATTAATGTACACAACAAAAAGCAATAGCCCTAAGATGGATCCTTGTGGGACACCACATGTAATTTCTTCCCAATCCGATGATGACTGTTGGCTTAATTCGCTTTCCCTTGCACTGACACCCTTTATTTCCTGTTAGTGAGGTACAACTTGAACCATTTTGCAGCATTTCCCTTGACCCCATAGAATTCTAATTTACTTAAAGGATGTTATGGTTCACACAAGCAAATGCCTTCGACAAATCACAGAAAATACCTGCTGCTTGCAATTTATTATCTAATGAATTAAGTACATTCTCACTGTAAGTGTAAATAGCCTTCTTGATATCGGAACCTTTCAGAAATCCTAACCGTGTTTTGCACAATATGTCATTCGTGGTCAGGTGGTTGAGAAGCTGCTTGTACATTACCTTTTTTAGAATATTTGAGAATGCTGGCAAAAGTGAAATCGGTCTGTAGTTTGATGGTATCTCTTTATCCCCCTTCTTGAATAGAGGTTTAATATCCGCATATTTTAGCCAATCAGGAAATGTGCCAGTTATAATAGACAGGTTACACAAATAACTTAAAATTGTGCTAAGTTCACAAGAACATGCTTTAAATAACTTTGCTGATATTTTACTGTAACCACTAGAATGCTTTGTTTTTAAAGATTTTATTATGGAAGTTATTTCTTGTGGTGAAGTGAGTGACATATTCATGCATGTGAAGTTATTTGTAAATGCTAGTTTCAAATATTCAAGGGCATTATTTACTGACCTAGACAATCCCATACTATCAGTAACAGATATAAAGTACTTGTTAAATAGATTTACCACACTATGCCCATCAGTTACTAATGTCTCATCTACTCTTAATACTACCTGCTCTTGTTCCTTTCTGGTTCTACCAGTCTCCTCTTTCACTATATCCCATATTGTTTTTATTTGGTTTCCTGATGTTGCTATCTTCTTCTCATAGTGCATTTGTTTATATGCCTCAATAACTTCTTTAAATATTTTACAGTATTCCTTATATTTACCTAAATCATCATCATTGCAACTACTCTTGGCTGATAGATACATTTTCCTTTTTGTCTTACATGAAATCTTTATTCCTTGTGTAATCCATGGTTTTATTATAGACTATTGATTAATTCGAGTTACTTTTAAAGGAAAACAGTTTTCAAACATGATACTAACATTATTAATGAATACGTTATATTTTTCATTCATGCCATGAGCACTATATACATCTTTCCAGTTCATGTCTTTCAGGAGTTTCCTAAAATTTTCAATTTTTGGTGGGTTGACTACTCTCCTGTATGAAGATTTGGCAGTCTTCATAATCTGTTTAGAATCTATACCTAAAACAAGGAGCTGCATATCATGATCTGATAGGCCATTTATTATTGGTTTTATGATATGATTTTGTTCCTTTGATTTGTCTATAAAAATTATCAATTGCTGTCCTAGAGGTTTTAGTTATCCTAGTTGGAAAGTTTACAGTATGTATTAGGTTGACAGACAAAGTTACTGACTGCAATAAATGTTTACTGGAGGACTGCATAAGAAAATCTGTATTAAAGTCACCAGCAACCAGGATTTATTTATTTCTTCCTGTTAAAAACCCCAATAGAGCTTCCAGTTGATTTACTCGGTAAATAGTTACTATTATATAGCATCTGTTATGGAACTCTAGTTCTGTTGCACAAGCTTCTAAATGCTGCTCTAGACATAATTTATTTATATCAATATTCTTGAATTTATAGCAGTTTTTAATACATGTGGCAATTCCATATCTACTCTACAGTAGTGTGAAGCTAAATTCAATCCTGGAATGTTTAACATATCTATACCAGTGGCCACATGATGTTCAGAGAGGCACATTTTGTCAATTGGGTTAGAGGAATCTATTTTATCAATACAAATGAGTAGTTCATCAAGTTTATTTCTGAGTCCTGGAATATTTTGATGTAATAAAGATAACTGACATTGCTTACTAACGGTTTGACTAAGATTTACTGAAAGTTTCTGAGTACTTTCTGTTAAACATTGTTTGCTAAAATCTATCTCCCGTTTATCTGTTTTTCCAAACTGAGGGTGTCTTCCAAGCTCTCTCAAAACTGGTTTTCTTTCCCCCCCTCCCTATCCTAAAAAAGGCATCCCTCTGACACCTGTAACCACTGGTATTTTACCATTTGTGACAGTTTCTCCCTGTAAGTTACTTGCAATCAACCCAGACAGTTTTCCTTTCCCTTTCCTGTTGAGGTGAAGGCCATGCCTAATGTAGTCCCACCTACAGATATCATCCACAGAAATCAAACCAATAGGGGACCCCATATCTGACATGAGTAGCTGTTCCAACTCCAAGTTTACTCTCCTGACAGAGGAGTTAAAATGAGGCCGAACATGTCGATCATGGCCACTTCCCACCGCTGTTCACCCTTCTCCCTCCATAACGTGCTCAGAGTCTCCCTTGCCTTATCTAATTCAGCGTGAAGAGCTGCAATTTTCCCCTCCTGTTCCATTATTTTCCTATCTCTATTGCACATCCTACAAAACCACTGGTGAGCCTCATTTATATCCCCATTTCCCACGCCACTACATTCGCCCCAATGAAAGAAACCACTACAACTATCACACCACACCCCGGAACTAACGATCCTACGGCATGTCACACACTTCTCACTCATGGTAAAAGTAGAAATCGTAAAAAAACTTGATTAAGTACTAACCAAAATATGAAAGTTACACCAAGAGACACCAAAATCTGTTTACGCAAATATAATTAACTGAAAGGGCACTGGATATAAAGAAACTCGGTCACGAAAACAAAAATTAGGCCTAAAAAACATGCACACGAAAACAAAATTTAGCCTATAAACACGGATTACTATACACACTTTTGCTAAATCACGAAATCTACGTCTGACAGACTATATAAATCCTAACTACTAGATTATATGCACCGAGTGAGAAAGGGAAGAATGGGTAATTAGATATAAGTTTTAGTCACTGTCTAAGAAATATTTGAAATACTGACTGCGTAAGGTACTGTGGCACACCGCAAGAAGCCAAAGATATTTGCTGATTTCTATCACCAGCAAACAGAACCGCTTTTACTCCAAACTTGACATAAAGTCAAACAGGAAGAAACAACCAGCATGATTTCCAGCAAAACTGACGAAACAATTGGCAGCCAATCGTTGGATATCAATTACTTTGCCTGTTTACTGTGTAAATATATATTATGGAATAGTGAAAGCTTGTTTAGTACAAGTAAATATTTCGAAAGAAATAAGCAGCGACTCTCACTCAGACGTTGTAGCACTGCCCCTCCTCTAGAAGTGTGCTATTGGATTTTTATTCAGAAAGGCTGCCCTGGTGTTGGTATTACAAGAAGCCTCATACAAGCAAGTAGAGAAAACCTTATTGCGTAAGTAAATTTTAATGGCTGTATGTATCTGCAATTATTCAGTGTCAATTTTTTATCATCAGTATTAACCAATCTGAATGAAATGTTTGCAGGAAGTAGTCTTCACGTGTTTGCATACCTCTCCACATTAAAACTTTCGAACAAGAGATTTGTTTATTTCATCGTCACATATAAGTAGCAATAATTAAAGAAACTTTAAGGTTGAAATTTGATATAAACATAGAAAGCAAGTGTTTAATATTTCTCATAAGATTAAAGCACAGAACCTTGAACTGTCTTGTTCGTCCATCTGCCGTTAATCTTCTCGTTAGTAAACGAGAATATTCCTTTAACGTCCAGTTAAATCTGCTCGTTAAGTGCATTGCGATTGTCATTGCCAGATACACCTCTCGTTTGCTTACCCGGAGAAAACGAGAAGGTGCGATATATTGCGACCATGTTGGCAATAGAAACAAATGAAAGTGCCGTCTAAATAAACAGCTGTTTGCCATATTTGACCATCATGAAGGAGGTTAGCAGACAAAAAACGTGAAAGAAGCTCGAATTTTACAAGAAGTTAGTGCGATATTCTTGCGTCCATAATAGAGACATATAAGGGCACATTGGAATTTTAAGAAACCGACGGAAGGGAGAGGAAGCGACATTGTGGCAAAGAATTCAATGCTGTCCATGGAACATGTAGGACAGAAAAAGTGCTACGTACGATAACGTGCCGCCAAGTGGTGCTTTAGTGCGTGGTGCGTTAGTGCAAGCAATAACTTGCACATAGGCAAAACTGCACTGTTCCTGTAGGTCGGAGGAAGAAATCAGATTTTAGGCCTTACACTAGGCGCAAGAAGCATAAGTAAATACTGAATTAATAAGCTTGCAGACATAAATAATGTATTCTGTTTCTTATTACGACTGATAACTTACAAAATACGTAACTATCTGTTGGGCTCTTCAGATAGTTTCCAAAGTGGCTTTTCGAAGACGAAATCGAGTATCAAATTCTGCATCATCCCAACATTCAAAATGATTTAGACGAACATAAATAAGTCTATGACGCCTTATAGGGTCAATGACCTCTAGATCGTCCAAAATATTGACATTGTCGTAATTTTCAACCAAATTTCTTGTTCAAACAATTTCATCATACCGATTATCACATAACTAGTCATTACCTGCAAGTCTGTATTTTGATATCGCAACAAAAATTTTAAGGTTATTTTGCATATCTGCAATATATCAAACTCATCTAATCGCTACTGACATGGATGGGGCGAGAAATATGACGATACAATTTTCCAATACAGCTGCTTTCCACACTACTTTTTCATAAATGTAGTGCTTCTGTTATTTTGTTCAATAAATCGGTCTTTATCACGTGAATATGCTGAAGATTAGGTGGGTAGATCGCATAACTAATGAAGAGGTACTGAACAGAATTGGTGAGAAAAGGAATTTTTGGCATATCTTAACTAAGATAAGGGATCGCTTGGTAGGACACATTCTTAGACATCGGGGAATCGTAAATTTAGCATTGGAGGGAAGTGTGTGGGGTAAAAATCGCAGAGGGAGACCAAGAGACGCGTATAGTAAGCAGATTCAAGTGGATGTGGGTTGCCGTTCTTATGAGGAGATGAGAAGGCTTGCTCAGGATATAGTAGGGTGGAGAGCTGCATCAAATCAGTCTCCGGACTGAAGACCATAACAACAACAACAGGCTATATTGCGGTATTTTACCGCTTTGGAATCCTGACATTTTCATTCAGATTCTAACTTAACTGGTCGTTAGCTGTGTAACGAGCAGAATTGTACTCGTTAACTTAACGGCCAGTTTGAGGTCTTAACGTCAGGTTAACTAATAACGGAACATTGACAAACGCAATTCTCCGTTAACGACAGGTTAAAATCTTAACTAGAACTTAACGAGACATTGACCAACCGGTCCTAAATACGCTAACAGAAGCACAGAGTAACATATTTTGCTACGTCCGCTGCGGCCAGGGGGTGACCCGCTCTACCTGGGCGCAGCCACAGACAAAGGTATACAGACGGGAAACCTCCGTAAAGCCACTCTCACACGGAGCACGGTTTCTCGGATGGCGCGCACGTCAGTCGGCTGCACAGTACGAATACGGCTCCCACACGGTGCAAGGTGGGCGCGGAAGCGTCTCTCGCGCATCTTATAGCTGCATTCTTCTACTATTTTGTTTGTGGTACTGAAAAAGTGCAAGCCATCGTGTTTTACTGCATCCCAGGATTCTTTTGTATTTCATTCTTGTGTTCGCAAAAATTTTTGAGACCTTCTACACTCGCTGTGTAAAAGTACGAATAAATCTTCGTAACAATATATACGAGTCCGTTGATAACAAATCTGCTGACGTTTGTGTAGAGCTGTGTGCAATATGCGCTGTCCACCCCACGCAAACTCTTTTTCTCCCTTGTGAAGTTTGAAGAAAGCTTTGCATTGTCATTCACGTTGAACTCTGCCGAAATTTCTACTGGCACTATCTGCAAGAAATACCATGACTTTCTCTTTCGCCCTTTGATTTTCCAGTATGTCTGTTAAAGAAAGACATAACTGCAGTTTCACCAGGGAAAGTCAGGATATCTAATATTTTTACATTAATTCCAGTCTTTGGATGAAAGTACCTCACTAATATTGGATATATTTTGAGATCTTTGTGATTTGAAATGCCTGTACAGATACTGATAAATGGAAAGTCTTTTATTCTGAAGTTCTGTCTGAAGGTTAGCTAAAGAAAAAGAAGCTTTCACATTCTTTATTACTGCTTTGCACTTAGTTTTACCGCAACGAAACTTCTTTTGAATTTCTTTTTGAATCAGCTCCACCGATATAAAAGTGTGATAGTGACTTACATTGTGGAAAGCCCACAAACCTTCGGTTCTTACAGGTTCTTCTTCGTCGGCGAAGTTTTCCTGACAGAAATAAGTTGAGAATGATGATGTATCTGTGGCGGTCTGAGCCCTTTCATTTGTGTCAGATGTTAAATGACATGTTTACTGCCGTCAGCAACTGAGGACACCTCATTACACGTTTTGCACCGCACTTCTGAAGGTGGTGTACACTTCTGTAAAAAACGTAACCCCTTTTGCAAGTCCTTGGTCAGTTGACATTTCTTTTTCATTTTTGTAATAGTCGGCGGTATTGCTAAGTAAAACAAACAAATTTGATCACGGAACCCGGCGAAGCACGCAAACACAAATCAACAATGTCGAGTCTCCTCGCCGAACAACTTGCAACCTAAAAAACCGTCCGTTGTACTTCGGAACTCCCGGAACGTTTCGTTTGGAACCTATTGTTATTGAGATCGTTATCAATCTCAGAGAATTAAGAAAGGTCACCCCGTGCTAATAGCCACAGGTTTTTCACCTAGTTGTACTAAATATTTATTTCTTTTGTAGACAACAAATGTACTGCACATAATCACTGCCATAAATCTTCATAACCTGATTCATAATGCTTACGATACGTGGGAATGATCTGCAGTCGGTGAAATGTGAAAAATTACCAGGAGGCGGGACTTGAGGGACAAATTAGGCATTTTCCAACGCGGGACACTTTTATGAAGTTTTTCAATCCAGGACGGTACGTTGGCCGCCTTATAGATACCAGAACATGTCAAGAGGAGTAACACTGTGTATTTATTTACTTCACGGTCTCTACAAAACAATGAACAAGTCGTTCTATGTCGTTAGGATTTTTAAGGATATTACTGATACTGCCAACACGAGACCGGCGGGACGGGAAGTAACATTTTATCCAGTTGTAGTGCCACAAAAGATGTGCAAAGCGCCACGTTTACATTATGGTGTAAGTACGCGTGAGCAGGACAAATACTGGGAGCAGTTATTTGCACAAAACATGTGCAAGTAGGCGTATGGAACGCTTTGAAATGCAACGACCATAAAAACTAATCGTGGGTAAGTCCGCAGCGTAGACTTACTAAATAGAAACTAGACCGCTCGCTGGCGCTAGTGTCGCGTGACAGAAGCGGCCATTTGCAGGGCAATCGTGCGTAAACACGGTTCGTTCGTGTGCTGCTTTTAATTGTAACAGTGAGGACGGAAGCAAAGACGAATACGGAAAAAAATGTTACATTTGACAGATGTCATTACCGTGTAGTATTTTCATGGAGAAATAAGAAATCACGAGCGTTTGTTTTTGTTTAAGTTTCCTCTTACAAATGATTATTTAAAATTGACAAACTCACTTTGGTGCATGTCAAGTACTTATATTTTATTTGCATATAAATTACTAAAAATACTAATATAAGTATGATGCAGAAGTAGATGGAATAATTGTATTTAGATACTTAATAGGTGGCGATTGTGCTTTGTAAGTGATCAAATATTTGGCCGAATGTTGCATACTCTACCACTTTGAGAGGTACTATCTCTGTTAAAAAGTAATGTGTGAATGAAATGCGTATTTAAAATTTTATGAGTTATTACAATTATTCATACCCAAATTCGAGGAAGTTGAAAGAAAAATTCCATGTAATATAGAAAGGAATGTAGACAAAAATGTGATGTACAAAAATAAGCGTGCAAGACGTGCAGAGTAGACGGCGAAAAGTAAACAGGACCTGACAGAAAATTACGTGAAATAAAAAATAATCGCACTCTCTGCTACTTTACAAGTTTCATGGAATCATCTTATGCAAATATCTCGCTGAAAAGTGCTCCACCTTATCAGAAAAGAGCCTTACATTCTTAAATTTCGTGTCTCTATGCAGACGTTATTTCGAAAATTAGGACACTTCATTCACTTACGAATACTTTTTAAACAGACTGCTATAATCAGTAATTTTTAAAAACAAACATGCATTTATTTTGTGCTTTATTTTGCTCTTGTTGCGTCTCATACACTTCAGATCACAAACCCAGTACCAGGATTGTTCCCTGCAAACGGCGGCGATCAGGCGCTTCCATTCGGGGCCCAGCTGCCTCGCTTCTCCGCTACGGCGTGCTAGGGGCTTGGTCCGATGTCAGACTGAGATTCATGGGAACAGGGGGGCGGGGAGAGGTTCTTAAAGCAAGAGCGTCACTGAAATATTTCTTTTATTTTAGGGGGGGGAGGGCGGATGAAAAGTTAGTTCTTTTGGTCAGCCGGGGAGGGGGCGGGCTTTGTAAAACAATTTACAAAACGTGAAATAAAATACATTTAATTTCAATATTAAACGGAAAAACAGGACCTGATGTCACGAGTGTGGAGGAGGGGGGTTCGCAGTTTGGGGGGGGGGGGGGAAGGACGAGTCATTGGCCGATGGGTGGTGGGCACCTCTGCATGGGAAGAATCGTCAGGTAGGGTAGAGGAAGCAGAGCTGTGAGAGTAGCCTAAAGGTGGGTATCCGTATGTATCCGTTACTGAAGGTAACAGTACTGCTTAGTCACATATCGTTACTCTCGTTACCAGTGTGACCCAGAAGTACGGCCGCTACGCTGTCTTTGAAACAGTGAAAAAATTAAACTTTTACCGTTAATACTACTTCATACTAACAGCTAGGTTCTGTTTGCTTAGGCTGCTTTGTGGGGCAATCATGCTTCTGACGAAAGGATCAGTACAGTCCATTTGCCTCATGGTCAAAATACAATCGTCGTACTGGTTGATCGAAATTAGCGAGACTCTCCCGCCACCTCCGTTTTAAGCAGCGTTCCCGCACTTTACGTAGCGGCTTGGAAAGCCAGAGTAGATCGCAATACTTCGTGACGAATGCTAGCGTGACCGATGGTAGTAGCAGCACAACATCTGCCACTGCTGTGCTGTATTATGTGACACTGACAAGATAATACCATCATGAATGAAACTATGTAGATGATAAGTTTTGGGTACTTTAAAAAACATATTTATGGTATACAGGATCAAAAACAAATAATTAACAATTAAACTGAATCCTTTGCAGGTTAAAAATACAATAAAACGTTTGTTTGCGTAAAAAACGGACGTCAGATCATCGAGAAGTACAGAGGTGTCCAACCCCCCTTGGCCACAATGACTCTCCTCCCCCCAACAACTGCAACTAACCCCCCCCCCCCACACACACACAAAGTCCTGTTTTGCCGTTTAATACTGAAATTAAATATATTTCATTTTACTTTTTGTACATTGTTTTATATAAAAAAAAAAAACACAGACATGCCAAAAGTACTAATTTTTCACCCCCTCCCCCCAGAAACTACAATGACGCAACTTCCGTCATGACCCCTCCCCCCACCGGTGCCCACCTCTGAGTAATCTACAGACACGGACTAAGCAGTATAATACAAAATGTTTCAAAACAAAAATAGCCATCTAAAGTCTGAAAGACCACCGTTATTTGTAAAATGAATTCTAGCTGATGGGAGCCAAGTAAAAGCTTACTTCAAACGTATAATTCTGGCCGTAAGAACCAGTAAGGGTTCGCCTGAACTACTGACTGCTTCCTGCAAAAGAATCTTGCCCAGAATTTAGAACCGACTCAAACTTTACTTTAGCAGCAGGAAGACAAACAGATGGTAGCCGACACACGTCGTAGATTAATATACAAGGCACCGCAAATTAAACCATTTCATGAAGGTGGCGGAGAGAACATTCATGGTGCAACGAAATTAAAAATATGATAATTTGCATCTGAATTTGTTCTCATCACTGGTGAAACACAACATTAAATAAAACGGAGGGTATTCATTAACTAATATTGATAAGTAGGACAAAATTTCTCTGACAATAAATTATTTATTCAGTTCAAACCAGAGCAAGCAAATGTGGGAACCAATTTTGTTAAACAATGAAAATGCATCCCATTGAAGGTTAATGTGAAGTAATCTGAACTGAACATCGTCGGAGAAGGGTTTACAATCAACAAGCATTCAGCCACTCATATGCGCTAAGCAAAGCGAAACTCAGCGAGCTAATGTGCAGAAGCAGGCGCCCCTATCGTAGGCCAAATTCAGCGAACGAGGATGTACCACACAACACTAGGGAAAATAAACTTCGTAAGTGGCTCTGGTCTGTCTTTCTTTACTTGAGATGGTACGCGACAATAGCGACATTAATTTTCATTCAAATCAAACCGTGAACACGCAGACTTACTGAGACACACGGCACGTGTCTGCTACATTATATATTCGCAAGTACTTAAAGATCGTATTCATTTCAACAAAAATCAACGGAATCGTAAATTAAGAAGCTTGAATACACAATAGTAATGCACTGGTATATGAGCAGTGGCGAGAACTCAAGTGACTAGCTATAAACCCTTGAAGTCGGAGTTCGGACCCACGTGGTTCTGAAAACCAGTAAAAAATACAAAAAATCAATTTCTGAAAAATAAACAAAAATAGCTACGGCCTGCAACCGTTAGTAATGCGCAGGATATCATAAGTAAGCTGAAGAAATACAGTTAGAAAGGTTTACATGGATGGACGAAGTATAGTCTGCAAAAATCAGAAAAATGGAATAAATTCAAAGTCGGAGTAAATCAACTAAGAAATGCGGCATGCAGCCCCTAGGAATACGTAGTATTTCATAAGCAAACTAATAAAGGAGGTTGCGCAAGGCTAGAAGAGAATTTACTGACAGGGTCTGAATGCAAAGTACAAGTTTGCAAACGAAAAAGCAATTTAAAATAGACAGAGAGGAGATCGTGATGTACTAAGGGAAATCAGAAAGATACATGCATGATTTCTTGCCTGAAGGGCATAGAGACAGACACAGGGGTAGATGAAGGCTTTGTTCTAAAAACGTACTACGTGGAGTACATACCACTCGCGGAAGGTGAAAACGGGAAGGAATATTTCACATGCACTACAAAGAATAAAAATATTCCTGCACATTAGTCGTATCCCACAAAGCTAGACAGAAATTAAACCGAATTAGTAACATATTCACCGCGTTTTATTGGAGAAACATATTCCGAAGAAATGAACTTAAGTTCTGAAGTCTAACTTGAACAAGCCTGACAACGAATCGCTAGCATCTCAAGGGAGGAAAGAAAATCAGAACATCTTACCAGGTCGAAGTGCAGCCACAGAGTGACCAGACGGCCAGCGAGTCGCCGCCAGGGCCGGAAATTATTACAAACCCAAGGAAACCGAGGTGGTGGGAAGAGCCTAGACTCCCGTGTCCTGCCAAGGCTCGCTACCGGGCATTGCCAACCCAACTTGTAATCAAAGGGTGGAGCAACCTCTTTAGTAGCATCAAAAGCTGACGTTGGTAACGAGTACCTATCGAAACGAAGCCAGAGATGCAAAGCGCACAGCCAGAAGCGGACGACGAAAGTTCTCATACATAGACTGCCATGCTAGAAGATACTCATACATGCACATACAGCCGGCCGCGGTGGCCGAGGGGACTGAGGCGCTCCAGTCACGGTCTGCACGGTCGGGGGTTCGAATCCCCCCTCGGGCATGGATATTTGTGCCGTCTTTAGTCTTAGCTAGTAAATAAGTAGTTTGTAAACTTAGGGACTGATGACCCCGTAGTTAAGTCCCATAAGTTCTACAAACATTTGAACATTTTTGAACATGCACATACAGAATAAAGCAAGTACACTTTCTCATCAGTGGCATCACGGAGAAACCGTTCATATTGCCACATTCATAGACACAATGATAAATTATTAGTATAATAAAATCCCAGCAATATTAACACAGCATTACAGAAACTAACATTTAAAAACATGAAATGAAATGCTATTCCTCATGTCACCGAACGACATGCAAAAAAGCCCGTCTAGTGAACTTAGATAAATTACAAAGATAAAAACCTAGGGAAGATGGCAGACAGTCGTCTTTCAAGTCGTACAACTACGCCATATGTACTTACGGATATCTATAAAAATTACTCATCTCATAATACATATTGTCACAGAATATATGCATTCTCCGTATTGGTTTTCGTTACTGAGTTTGTATTGATATGAATAACGAAATGGTTGCACGAATAAGTTCGTATGGATACGGTAGATGCGAGTAACGAAATGTATTCACGAGTATCGATTGAGTATTTCGTATCAGGCAAAGTATTCGTTACTCACAAGGAAACTACTTGGGCTCGAACAAACACGTATACACCAAAATCGTATGAGAATAATGTAAAGATCCCTTATTGCACTAGTGATACTCCCGCATCTGCAAAACTCTGCAGTCGTCCGTTAGAGGCCTCTGCGTGTGCCGTGCCACATTGCACTTTGACCTGTCGGTTCGCCAGTAGGGACGGTGCAGTGTGCCTCCGAAGTTGCGTTTTGTGACGTTATTTGTGTGGTGAAGCGTCAGATGGGGCGGCAATTGCTAATCAATCCTGCTAATGTATTGCGATTAGTTGAGATGAAGTTATGAAGAACTCTTCTTCGGAAAGATGGTATTAGTGTAGAAGATAATTCATTCGCATGCTTTCTCGTATCTGTTAAGGTACAGAAATATGAGCATAAGTTAGATACCGTTGTTACAAACTCATAATAATGATAATAGGGATGATGATAATGACGAACAACTCATTGCAAGCGGTAGTGCTACGGTAAGTGCGGAAGAGGCGATGGAAGCAGTGGCAGTGAATACCAACAGTCTTCCGAGAAGAAGGTTAAAGTTGCAACTATCATCACGGCTTTTAATAACAATACGCTAGAGAACATATACGATGATTGTTACATAAGTTATAGTTAATATATCTGCATTACGTATGGCGTCTACAATTACATCTACAGTGGTATCTAGAGCAACATTGCAGAGTTTTGCATAAAAATGGCACCCACCAACACATTGAGGTGTACGTAGAGATCCTGTAAGCAAACGTTCATACAGATATGTTTGTTCGAGCCCATGTACTTTCCTTGTCAGTACCGAATACATACTGTTTGTTACAGCTCTAAAAGGACGTATTCCGGTCAGCGTTTGCGTGAGTGTGCCTCATCACTGTGGGCTGCTCGGCAGCAGAGGACACGGGAGACGCTGCGTCGCGGGCGAAAGCGTCAGGGCTGAGGCGGCCAGTGTAGGCAGTTCCTGCCAAAAGTCACTACGAGCTATTCATGAAGGCTCCATTGTGAAGTAGAAATACTCTAGAGCTGTCGTAAATTCATATAATTTTTCGTAAGGTAATAACATTTTTTTTTTTTTTTGCACACGTTTGTGATAATTACAGGTAAGAGACGGGCGTAGTCCAGACTACTGCTAGCTGCTAGCGAGCGTCGCGTGTCAACGCAGGAGCTATCCAGCTGTTGTATGGAGGGAGGGGGCTGGGGAAACCCTTCCCTGCCCTCCCGGTAGCAGGGCGTTTGCCGAGACCGCCACACCGCTTTCTAAATGTAAGCCGTGCGCCCTGGTATGTCAAGTAAAAGCCAAGAATGCACTTGTGTATCACTAAAAAAAAAAAAAAAAAAAAAAAAAAAAAGCCTTACTGCTTACCGTCTCAATTCAAGTGTCATCAAAGTGAAAGAAAATCGTAATTAAATTTGGAATAAAAGCTGTTTTATTGGAGATAGTACTGCAATGAGCCACATGAGCCACGGTCTACTGAAGTACAGGATACCTTTTTTTCCTATCGTGAAGCTCAGGATACCAGTTTCCTTCCTTCCTAGCTTATATCAACCACATTGTTTCTACCTCGAAGAATCCCTTTCCTGTTATTCCCTTTATTAAATTCCAATAAAATTCCTGGTATTTATGGCTTGTCCAAATTTCAGTAGATCTAGTTAATGAAGCAATGATTGACGATTGATTGTCAAGCATTATTTACAAACTTTAAGTAACAATATAGTATGTTCTAGAAGTTCGATTATTTAATACAATCCTATTGTTCTATTATCTAATACAATCCTATTGTTAAATAATGCTGCAATTTATTAATTTCTTGTAACATGAAACTATTTCATCTTACGGTTTCTATCCGATTATAATGTACATTTTTATTAGACTATTGTATTTTGAAAGATTTATTTGTACACCAATAATTACAAGTCAGTGTTGTGACAATGTTAATTGTCATTTACTCTATATAAGGGAGACGAACGGAGCACGGAGGGGAGGGAGCGGTTGTTGAATGTAGCTCTGGTGCTGTTGTACAATGTGACAGAAATAAAAATTCTTCAAAGTGAACTCGTGTCTAAGTTTCAAACGAAATTAATATTTATGACGGTATCCCAGATTAAATGGGGATCGTCATAATCGGTGGAGGAGCTGGTATTGTGAACGTGAACAAGAATATTAAAGACTTTCTGTTCCAGGTTTTTGAAGCAGATGACGTAACATCAAAGAAGAACTGTGAACTGTGAAAGAACTGGCAAAGTTTTTTTTTTTTTTTTTTTTTTTTTTTTTTTTTTTTTTTTTTTTTTTTTTTAAAAGGAAAAAGTATTCTGTACTTCAGTAAACCGTGGCTGATGTTGTTACATTACAGTACAAATCCCCAAGATTCACCCCAAAACCTTGAAATGACCCTAAAAATGTCCCGCTTCTAATGACCAAGCTGTCGATGGGACGATAAACCCTAAGCTTCCTTCCTTCCTAAGAAGGTCGCTAATCCTAAAACTAATTTTTTGTCGCTAGGAGTATCTTTCAGCTCCCCAGATTAAGCGACTTTTCGCCGCGGCGAAGCGGCCGAGCGCTTTGAGGCGCTATGCTACGATGCGCGATGCCGCTCCCCGTCGGGGATTCCAATGCCCCCCCCCCCCCCCCCCTCGGGCATGGCTGTTTGCGTCGTCCTTAGTATAAGGTAGTTGATAAGTAGTTTGTAAGTTTAGGGACTGATGACCCCGCAGTTAACTTCCTTAAACTTGACAAACATTTTTATTGTCACGATACAGGGGAGACAGCGTCACGTAAATGATACAGGACCTATGATGGGAATAATAACAACGGAGCTTATCGCTGCGGCGTGGTCTACTTAGGAAACTCCAATCGCCAACATTCTCCGACGAATGCGAAAATATCTATAGTTGCTTCCCACCTACATAGGTAGAAATGATCATCAGAATAAAATACGAGAAATCAGAGCTCGAACGGAGAGATTCAGGTGTTCTTCCTGCGCACTATTCGAGAATGGATTGGGAGATGAATAGTATAAAGGTGGTTCGACGAACCCTCTGCCAGGCACTTAAATGTGATTTACAGAGTGTCCCATGCAGATGTACATGTAGATTTGAATATTTTTTGAGTGACTTTTCCCCCAAATTGGCAACTTTGGTTTCGAGAGCATAGTTAAGTTTCTCAAAAAGTCAACCGTTACACGGCTTCGTCGTATATCTCGCGAAAAGATCACAAAGGTAAAGTTGGGCCCACATGGAAGGTTAGCGGCCGGAACAGGAGGATGAGCTCGACGATAGCACACAGAGCACCCTCCACCACACGCCGCGGGTCAGCTGTCGATCAATTAGTGCCACCCACAACTACCTACTTATACAAGCGTGTATTATCTAGGCGTTTAAAAAAATACATATAGGCACAATCTTTGCTTTGTAAATTATTTACACCTAAAACTAACAAGCTTCAGTACAGTTCAACTTCAAGACTGAGCAATGCCACAAATGTCTCTGAGATTACTATGAATCTAATATATAAAGCAGAGTCTTCTATTCCTACAGAAGTTAAAAAGTATCTTTGTAAAACGGAGGCTTACCCTCCGAAATTATATGGTTTACCAAAGATACATAAGTTAGTTGTCCCTTTGAGACCGATAGTCAGCGCAATTGGAGCTCCTACTCAAGAACTGGCCAGACACCTTGCCTCTTTGTTACAACCTTACATAGGCAAAACTGAGAGTCATATTAAAAACTCTACATTTCATTGAGAAATTGAAGGAAATTACTGTCGGTCCTAACGTCATTCTTGTCAGTTTTGATATAGTGTCTTTGTTCACCATGATTCCAGTTAATGAAGCTCTCTCACATATAGCCGATATGTTCCCTTCTGATAAGGTGACTTTGTTCAAGCATTGTCTATCCTCGACGTATTTTCAGTATAATGGTGAATTTTATGCGCAGACCGATGGGGTAGCCATGGGAAGACCCCTAAGCCCCGTAATTGCGAATTTATTCATGGAATATTTTGAACATCAAGCACTGCAGTCGAAAAAAAAAAGGACCCTCGAAGTGGTATCGATATGTCGATAATACCATTGTAATATAGAATCACGAGGAAGAGGATTTGAATGATTTCCTGGTGTATCTAAATAGCATTAACCCAAAGATCAAATTCACCATGGAGAAAGAGAATAATGGACAACTCAAACCACCACGCTAGACAGAAGAGGGGGGTCATAAAAACACTAGTGGATAGGGCCAATAACATTTGTCAATAGCATTTTTTCTTACTTACAGGAAGAACTAAACCAGTTGCGACGGGCCTTTGCGAAAAATTGTTATACAAATAACGAGATTAACAGAGTGCTTCACCCAAGTAGTAAAATGCACAAAAACAGGAGACAGCAACAACCATCAGCTGGAAAAGTATTTCTTCCGTTCATTCATAATATCACGGATCGAATTGGAAAAGTACTGGCCAAGTTTCGGGGGGAGACTATTTTCAGACCTACTGACAAAATTAGTGAATGCCTTAGACCAACAAAAGATGCTCGTCATCCCCTGGCCACACCAGGGTATATAAAATTCCGTTTAGTTGTGGCAAAGTCTACACAGGAACCACAAAAAGAAGCATTAATACACGTTTGACGGAGCATAAAAGAAATTGCCGCTTGGGACAGATCGACAAATCGGCAGTAGCGGAACATGTTTTCACGGAAGGAGATCACGAAATAAAATTTGGTGGGACAAGAGTGCTGGCGACAACGTCACACTATTATACACGCATGTATAGGGAGGCAATTGAAATCCACAAACATCAATACAATTTTAATCGTAAAGAAGGAGGATTAAAATTGGACAAGATATGGCGATCGACGTTGCATCAATCACGTGACAATCGATTGCCCGCAATCGAGAGAACAGGCGATAGCCAGAGATAGCCACACATCGACGTCACGTGACGTGAGGTGGCACCCTTTACGATCTTACATAAGGAGAGGCTCAGCCCCCAGCTACCAGTCGTCGACTCTACCTCGGAAGATGTTCTCCGTAGTCGAGAACGAAACTTCAGGGAGAGCAAGTTTTATAGATCGACCACGGCAACTCAGCCCGGAAGTGTTTACTGAGGATGACTCCGGCCGTGAAAGCCTTCATGGGATGATATAAAGCAGAGTGTCCGTTTGTTTGTACGTGTTGCATACAAATCTACAGTTTTGTTCCAATCTTTATGAAATTTTGTACACGTTAGCTTCAATCCATCAGAACGGTCGCCGTAAGTGTAAGAATCACATACGATATATAGTTCACGAGATATGACGTCATAAACAATTAGATGCGCGGAAAACTGCTGCCATAAGCGACAATGCTGCTCGTTTTCTCCTAAACCACTGGACCAATTTCAACGAAATTTGGTACACATATACCTTACGTGAGATGACATCTTCTGTAGGAGTACGAACCACATACGACACATGGTTCAAGATATATAACTCCATAAACGATAGGAGTTGCAAGAAACCGCCATAATCCGATGAGACTTTACAAATACACTACATCTACATCTATATACATACTCCGCAATTCACCGTAAGGTGCGTCGTCGCGGTGGGTACACTGTACCACTACTAGGCACTACTAGGAAAATAAGAATGCCTATATGCCTCCGTACGAGCCCTAATTTCTCTTATCTTGGCTTTGTGATCTTTACGCGAAATGTAAGTAGGCGGCAGCAAGATCGTCCTACACTCAGCTTCAAATTCCGGCCCTCTAAATTTACTTAACAGAAATTCACGAAAAGAACGCCGTCTTTCTTCCAGCGATTCCAATTGAATTGCCGGAGCATTTCCGTGACACTCGCGCATTGGTCGAACCTACCGGTAACAAATCTAGCTGCTCGCCTCTGAACCGCCTCTATGTCTTCCTTCAAACCGATCCGCTGCGGGTCCCAAACACTTCAGCAATACTCAAGACGTTGTCGTACAAGCGTTTTATACGCGGTCTCCTTTACAGGTGAAGCATATCTTCATAAAATTCTCCCAATAAACCGAAGTCAGCTGTCCGCCTTACTCACAACTGTCCTTACATGCTCGTTCCATTCCATATCGCTCTGCAATGTTACGCCTAGATATTTGAACGACGCGACAGCATCAAGAAGCTTACTACTAATGCTGTATTTGAACATTATGGGATTGCTTTTTCTACTCATGCACATCACCTTACATTTTTCTACATTGAGAGCTAGCTGCCAATCTTCACACCAACTAGAAATTTTGTCTAAGTCATCCTGTATGCTATTACAGTCAGTTAGAGACGACACCCTCCCATACACCATAGCATCATCAACAAACAGCCGCAAATTACAACTTACTCTGTCCATCAGATCATTTATATAGATAGAAAACAATAGCGGTCCTATCACACTCCCCTGGGGTACGCCTGACGATACACTCGTCTCTGATGAACACTCGCCGTCGAGAATAACGTACTGCGTTCTATTACTTAGGAAGTCTTCCAGCCAGTCACAAATCTGTGAACCTATTCCATAAGCTCGTATCTTCGTTAGCAGTCTGCAGTGTGGCACCGCGTCGAACGCCTTTTTGAAGTCGAGAAAAACACCATCTGCCTGTTGCACTTCATCCATGGCTCGCAGTAGGTCATGTGAGAAAAGGGCAAGCTGAGTTTCACAAGAACGATGTTTCCTAAACCCGTGCTGATTCATGGAAGGAAGCTTTTCCGTTTCAAGGAAACCGAACTGGTATTCCATCCGGACCAGCAGACTTTTTCGCATTTAGCTGTCTCTGCTGCTTCTCTACACCGGAAATACCTATTGTTAAGTCTCTCATTTCGGTATTAGTACGTTGATCAAATGATGGCACATTTGTGCGGTCCTCCTGCGTGAAAGATTTCTTAAAGGTTAAATTTAGAACTTCAGCTTTCCGTTTGCTTTCTTCTTTTACTGCCTCGAAATGATCAACGAGTGACTGGACAGTGGGCTTTGACCCGCTTATCGATTTTACATAAGACCAGAATTTTTTCGGGTTCTCGGAAAGATCTTTTGCTAAGGTATGGCTGTGATAATTGTTGTATGCTTCGCGCATCGATCTTTTTTTAGACGCACGAACCTCTACTAACTTTTGCCTGTCATCATTTGCATGTTCTTTTTTGAACACTATATGAGAATGAGAGTACTTAGCGACTTGTAACAAACTTTAAACGTAATTTCAAACCATTATTAAACTTTTTCTCGCTGGCAACCATAGTAAAATGATGAAAGGAAAAAAGTTTTTCTGTTACTACTTTTCCGCTGTTTGTGGAGTAAAACTACGGCATTCGGTATGACGTTACAATTTATAATTTCTACACTACAAATTGTAGCTGCAGGAAATTTAATAGGCAATGTACAAATATATCGTTGAATGTGCCTTCAATATTGTAGGATATGAAGTATGAGCATATAAAACGGTAACGCTCATAGAAAACCGCTCTATGACGCACCAAGTAGTAATCTATTACTTCTTTAACACCAATTGTATTCCCAAGAAATTTTACAGACTTGCAGAACTTATACAAATGAATACATACCTCAAAAATTATACAATTGTACCACATATCACTGAATAAATATGAGATCGTGCGAATTTGATATGTCATTTGTGTTTTGACTTGTACCTTTCTTTGTTTGAATAATGCGCTTATAATTTTGTACATTATCGAAGACAGCGTTTATTCTTATATGTTCTCCGATAAAGATAATATATTTTTAGAAAAAAGAAGATGGACAGAGAGAGAAGAGTAGGAGAAGTACTAACTGCAGGCAGAAATAAATAAATAAATACCCGGGCAACGCCGGGCTTTCAGCTAATTTATTATAAAAGAAATTTATTATTGGTCAAAATGTGGAAATGTTTTGCTGACAAGGAGAGGACGCCTACTCGTTATCGCCGAATTCGTCCGAATTTATGGTACATGCCGGCTGCGGTGGCCGAGGGGACTGAGGCGCATTAGTCACGGTCTGCATGGCCACTACGGTCGGGGATTCGAATCCCCCCTCAGGTATAGATATTTGTGCCGTCCTTTGTGTTAGCTGGTTCGTAAGTAGTTTGTAAGTTTAGTGACTGATAACCCCGTAGTTAAGTCCCATAAGCTCTAGAAACATTATGGTACATGTAGGACGTAACAAGACACGAAAGTAGCCCAAGTGGGAACTCCAGATAGCCAAGCGTTTAGGAAATCAGAGGACTTTTGATACGCATCGTATCCGTTTGTTTCTCGCTAGTGCCCACTGATTGACACGTAGTGGAACACCCATATAGAAAGGCAACTATCGAGATCACTTTCGCGCATGGATACGCACGACCCATAGCATTTGAAATCGAACGTTTCATAGAAGAAGGGTTAAAAATAGACGCAGGGTACGTGACTGACATTCATTTCTCTATCAGCAGCAGTGTGGTATATCTGAAATTGAGCAACGACTCGGTATGTTACAAATTTGTACGTGACCGTGCGGATGGGCTAAAATTTCAACGTCGGAACAGTTTCGATTGACCACACGGGAATCCGCACTGTAAGAGACGTTGAAATGTTCTTCTGGGTTCCGGAACGTGTAGTGGTCAACGCTTTACAAATGTGTGGACATTTTCTCAGGCATGTTCCCGAAAAAAGGACCACGTTCACGAAAAACCCCGTTCTGAAAGGCGCGAGGCAAGTGCGGAAGTAGGGGGAAACGGGCGCTGTTGGAGCAGTCCTTTGATCTTTTATTAGCTTTCTTAATGGCTTCCAAGGTCTGCCCGGTATCGGAACACTCCTTTGATCATTTTCAGGGTCACATGTACCTCCCTCCACTTCCCCCTTCACTTTCAAGATCACATCTCCCCCCTACCCCCCTTCATTTTCAAGGTCACACATTACATAACTGAGACACCTACACAGTTCAAGGTCATCATCCATTCCAGGTGATCATCGATCAGAGGTCACCACCGATCCAAGGTCAACACACAGTTCAAGGACAACATTCATCGATTCATCTAAAACCAGCAACCATTCAAGGTCACTGCTGGTAACCTGATACCCTTACATCACTGGATCACCCACACAGTCAAGGTCGCCATCGATGCAAGACCATCCACCCACCCACCTACCCATACTCTCCCACCCCCCCCCCCCACACACACTTACTCACTCACTCAGCCACCAACTCAACCACCCACTGACTCATCCATACACACACACTCACTTATTCACCCAACCACTGACCCACAAACACGCATGTCCACAACACACACACACGCAGACAACTACCCACATCCCCTCACCTACCCATCCAGTTACCCACCCAAAGAACAGACACCACAATTCTTACATCCATACTAGTTTGCAGAAACAACTGATTCATTCGACTGTGGGTTTTGAAATCTTGAACATGGCTGTTGTCATCAACTGTACGATTTTTAAAATGTACCTGCCATGTATTGGCTGTAAGCTTATTATTGTAGGTAAACTACCATTATTCAAAATATTTAAAATAACAAGAAGCTTTGTTCTACACAGGGCATCATTTCCGTGGACAAATATGATGACTGTCTGCACAAGATTTTGTACAATTAATTTCGTCAGAAATGTATAGTTTTATTCCGAACTTGATGAAATTTTCACACTCTATCTTCAAAACAAGAGAAGTATCCCTGTCTCCTCAAGATTACATGTCTTGGATTAGGGTGTATACGCCAGACTTCGTTTGTCCGATAGCAATGAAATTTGGCAGATTTGTGGAATTTCCCAGGTACAGTGGAGAGAGGAGACGATCAGAGAGGGCCCACCGCGGTGGCCGAGGGGACTGAGGCGCTTCAGTCACGGTCTGCACGGCCACTGCGGTCGGGGGTTCGAATCCCTCCTCGGGCATGGATATTTGTGCCGTCCTTAGTTGTAGCTACATCAAACATTTGAACATTTTGAACATTTGATCAGAGAGGCGAGGCAGGAGGAGATTGGCGGAGAGTGGGGTAGAGACAGGGGGATAGAGGGGGAGGGGGAGGGCGTGGAACAGGCAGAGCACAGGGGCTGTCAGATCTAAACAAAGGGATGTAGTACATCAGTGGGACTTGACTCCTATGGTCACTGGTCCCTAGGCCGACAAACTGCTGAAACTAACCTAACACAACAGTCGAACCTGTGACGGTGACCTCCACAGCAAGGCGCCTTAGAGCACTCAGCCACTCCACCCCACCACTATGAGAGTGCAGGAATAGGGGAGGAGGCTTTAGCGTTTAACGTCCCGTCGTCAGCATGGTCATTAAAGAAGGAGCTCATGCTGTGGTTGTTGGGTAAGGATGGTGAATAAATAAATGCCGAGCAACTCAGGGTCTTCAGCTAGCTGACAGAGAAGCAAAAGAGGACGGGGCTGACGGTAGGCAGTGGGCTAGAGGCATGGCAGCAGCGTGTGTGCACAGTTCCCATCCGTATTTAGCATTCCTGGGATACAGACGTATATTTTCTATGTTCTTTTCTGACTGATAAATATGAACTTAAACTAATTTATGCATGTTAAGACGAACATAATATTTTTGTGTTGTTTAAAAGGAAGGTCTTAACCAGAGGCTTCGCCGACTCTGTGACAGTCATGGCTGCACAATTTCTGGATCTGCGTTATCGGGTGGGGAATTGTAGGGTGCCCCTAGATAGATCAGGGGTGCACTACACTAAGGAAGCGGCTACTCGGGTAGCAGAGTACTTGTGGAGTGCACATGGGTTTTTTTTTTTTTTAGGCTAGGCGCTAACTCTGATGAGCAGTCGCCTGTCAGCATTCAAACAACGAATTCAGGCCACGTTCGGAACAAAAATTGGAACATAAATATATTAGCCGCGAACTTACAGAGTATTAGAAACAAAGTTCCCGAATTTGCAGCGCTGCATGGAAGTTATTGCGCTCAGATAGTTTTAGGCACCGAAAGCTGGCTAAATGATGTGGAAAGTTCAGAAATATTTAGCGAAGCGTGGAATGTATATCGGAAAGATAGATCTGATACAACTGGAGGAGGAGTGTTCATCGCTGTGGACAAAGATATTGTTTCTACTGAGATCGAGGTTGAAAGTAACTGTGAAGTTATCTGGGCACGTATAACAGGTCTAAAAGAAGTAAAGTTAATAGTTGGGTGTTTTTACCGGACCCCCAGTGCTGCTGTAGCAGTTTTAGAATCATTCAAGGAAAGTCTACACCATGTAGTGCATAGGTATCAGGGCCATGTAATATTAGTCGGAGGTGACTTCAACCTTAAGAGTATAGATTGGGACCTCGCTAGTTACACTTCAGGCGGTACAGACAAGCAGTCTTGCGAGCTACTTTTGGACACATTCTCCGAAAACTGTCTTGAGCAGTTAAACCGGCAACCCACGCGCAATGGAAATATTCTAGACCTTATAGCCACAAACAGGCCTGACCTTATTAACGATGTCTGTGTAGAGACAGGAATTAGTGATCATGATATCGTCATAGCGTCGATAGTGACCAAAGCTCATAAACCAATCAAGAAGGCTAGGAGCGTGTTTGTGTTGGGAAAAGCCGACAAGAAAATGTTACGATCGCACTTAGAAAATGAATGGGCATCGTTTAATTCCGGGACTATGGATGTAGAGGAATTGTGGACTAAATTTAAGTGCATTGTTAATAAAGGGTTAGAGAAATGTGTCAGTAAAGACGATTAAGGATGGAAGAGATCCACCGTGGTATAATAATAATGATAGAAAGCTGCTGAGAAAGCAAAGGCTGTTACACTCTCGATTCAAAAAAGAACACGCAAATGATGACAGGCAAAAGTTAGTAGAGATTCGTGCGTCTATTAAGAGATCGATGCGTGAAGCATACAATAATTATTACAGCCATATCTTAGCAAAAGATCTTTCCGAGAACCAGAAAAAATTCTGGTCCTATGTAAAATCGATAAGCGGGTCAAAGCCCACTGTCCAGTCACTAGTTGATCATTCGGGGCAGTAATAGAAGAAAGCAAACGGAAAGCTGAAATTCTAAATTTAACCTTTAAGAAATCTTTCACGCAGGAGGACTGCATAAATATACCATCATTTGATCAACGTACTAATTCCGAAATGGGGGACATAGCAATAGGTATTTCCGGTGTAGAGAAGCAGCTGAGAGAGCTAAATACGAAAAAGTCTGCATGTCCGGATGGAATACCAGTTCGGTTTTACAAAGACTATTCTGCGGCGTTGGCCCCTATTTAGCTTGCATTTATAGCGAATCTTTAATTCAGCGCAAAGTTCCTAGTGATTGGAAAAAAAGCGCAGGTGACTCCCGTGTATAAGAAAGGAAAGAGAACTGACCCATACAATTACAGGCCAATATCGTTGACATCGGTTTCATGTAGAATTTTGGAGCATATTCTCAGTTCGAATATAGTAAATTTCCTTGAAACGGAAAAGCTTCCTTCCATGAATCAGCACGGGTTTAGGAAACATCGTTCTTGTGAAACTCAGCTTGCCCTTTTCTCACATGACATCTTGCGAGCCATGGAAGAAGAGCAACAGGCGGATTGTGTTTTTCTCGACTTCAAACAGGCGTCCGATGCGGTGCCACACTGCAGACTGCTAACGAAGATACGAGCTTATGGAATAGGTTCACAGATTTGTGACTGGCTGGAACACTTCCTAAGTAATAGAACACAATACGTTGTTCACGACGGCGAGTGTTCATCAGAGACGAGTGTATCGTCAGGCGTGCCCCAGGGGAGTGTGATAGGACCGCTATTATTTTCTATCTATATAAATGATCTGATGGACAGAGTAACTTGTAATTTGCGGCTGTTTGCTGATGATGCTGTGGTGTATGGGAGGGTGTCGTCTGTAACTGACTGTAATAGCATACAGGATGACTTACACAAAATTTCTAGTTGGTGTGAAGATTGGCAGCTAGCTCTCAATGTAGAAAAATGTAAGGTGATGCGCATGAGTAGAAAAAACAATCCCATAATACAGCATTAGTAGTGAGCTTCTTGATGCTGTCGCGTCGTTCAAATATCTAGGCGTGACATTGCAGAGCGATATGAAATGGAACGAGGGCTGTTGTGAGTAAGACGGACAGCCGACTTCGGTTTATTGGGAGAATTTTGGGAAGATGTATTTCACCTGTAAAAGAGACCGCGTATAAAACGCGGTTAAACGGAGAGAGAGAGAAAGAGAGGAAAATTGTTCTTCTATTTTATACTGTATAATAGTACGATTTGCTATCCCTAACCGAAATTTGTAATTATTTATGGCAAAAATAGATTGTCAAAAAGAAACGCCTTAAAATATGAAAAAGGAATTAACAGACATGGAACTGGCGAATATTTACGTCACCAGACAAGCGGAAATATGACACTTTCTCGTACTGCTGTATTTCAGTAAATTAAACACATTTAAACAATTAAATGCTTCGAATTTTAATTATAGAGGTGTGTCTTGAGCAAAACAATGTGCTTTTGTTTTTACCGATACATGTTTCATTGTTTCAGTGTAGTTGCAGCATTCTCAGGGGCCCTTATCTACATCTGCATACTTACTCCGCAGTTCAATTGTCAGTAAAACTAGGAGCGCCGGCCCCCGCAGGATGCCTACCTACGCAGGCGCAACGACACTCGCGCGCTACCTTAACAAAGACTGCTAACTTATCAAAGATATATATCAAGATAATTTGATGTATCACGGCAAGTATAATATGCAGAGAGGACTCTAATCTTACTACAATTCAACATTCCTTTAATCCAAATAGCGACGCCTTCCTGTTCGTTAACTCTACGATGATTACGAGTTCTAACAACAAATGGCATGTTACAAGAGTAATACGATTTACCCATATCCTTATTATACACTTCAAACACTATTACGTCATCCAACATCTGGCGCGCAGCTGCCAGCGGCTCCCTCTGACCTTGACCTTGACCTTGAACGATCGCACATCCCGGCCGGCGCTCAGTACAACTAGGAGCGCCGGCCCCCGCTGGATGCCTACCTACGCAGGCGCAACGACACTCGCGCGCTACCTTAACAAAGACTGCTAACTTATCAAATATATATATCAAGATAATTTGATGTATCACGGCAAGTATAATATGAAGAGCAGGGGAGTCATAACTCCCCCCATGGATGGTGCCCCCCACGATTTCTCCATTTGTTGTAAGTGAATCAGTTACTGGGATGACTTGGGATGGGTCTCGCGCAACGACCACCGCAGGATGCCTACCTACGCAGGCGCAACGACACTCGCACGCTACCTTAACAAAGACTGCTAACTTATCAAAGATATATATCAAGATAATTTGATGTATCACGGCAAGTATAATATGCAGAGCAGGGAGGCATCCTCTGCATATTATACTTGCCGTGATACATCAAATTATCTTGATATATATCTTTGATAAGTTAGCAGTCTTTGTTAAGGTAGCGCGCGAGTGTCGTTGCGCCTGCGTAGGTAGGCATCCTGCGGGGGCCGGCGCTCCTAGTTTTACTGACAATTGAACTGCGGAGTAAGTATGCAGATGTAGATAAGGGCCCCTGAGAATGCTGCAACTCCCCTGAAACAATGAAACATGTATCGGTAAAAACAAAAGCACATTGTTTTGCTCAAGACACACCTCTATAATTAAAATTCGAAGCATTTAATTGTTTAAATGTGTTTAATTTACTGAAATACAGCAGTACGAGAAAGTGTCATATTTCCGCTTGTCTGGTGACGTAAATATTCTCCAGTTCCATGTCTGTTAATTCCTTTTTCATATTTCAAGGCGTTTCTTTTTGACAATCTATTTTTGACATAAATAATTACAAATTTCGGTTAGGGATAGCAAATCGTACTATTATACAGTATAAAATAGAAGAACAATTTTCCTCTCTCTCTCTCTCTCTCCGTTTAACCTTGTATAAATCGAGAAGTACCGAACGTATCGATAAGCTGTTTCCTATAATTTCTTTTTTAGAATCTGGGACAATCTTAGGCTATATTTAATGTCAATACGAATATGAAAAAAAAAAATAAGAATCAGCCGGCCGCGGTGGCCGAAGGAACTGATTCGCTTGAGTCACGATCTGCACTGCCAGTACGGTCGGGGGTTCGAATCCCCCCTCGGGCATGGATATTTCTGCCGTCCTAGTTCGTAAGTAGTTCATAAGTAGTTTGAAAGTTTAGGGACTGATGACCCCGTAGTTAAGTCCCATAAGCTATACAAACATTTGAACATTTTTTGAATAAGAATAATAACGTAGACTCTTTTACCACTTCTGCACTTTAGTCAGCTCTGGAGCCTAAACTATAATAGCTAGGAGAGTGTACTTAGCAGGGACGTAGATACGGGGAAGGGGGGGGGACGAGGGGGTTCAACCCCTCACCATCGTCGGTCATTTTGTCACTTGTGCTAAACTTACAAATTGACAATAATTTGTGTAATGAATATGAGAGTTACACTGAAACCTTTGCCAACAAAGAGAGGTACCAGAGTGTCTGTAAGTTGTAATCGATGCTTAGTTGAGCTTTGGCTTCTTACTTGTTGTCCGGACACTTTCTCTCGAGTTTTTTATTGGTGGCCTTCGACTGGCCTAGCCAAGCGCCGCGCACAACTTTCACAACTGTAAATCTTGCCAATTAAAAAAAAGTTTTTAGATAACCACCACCTAACCATCAGTAACAATGAACAAGTATTGCTGAATTCCAGCCTGAAACACGCGCCACAGACTGTTTGCCTACCGTGTAAGGAAGGCCACCGTGTCTTACGTTTACTACTGCTACCAACTTCAGTGATCTACTAACTTTATTACTACTGTAGGGCAGCAAACCTGTACGTGACACAGACAAATATCTATTTTTAACGAGTGTGATCAAAGTGTATGGTATCACAACTTTATTATTTCCGTACCTAATTTATACCACAGGTGCTGATCATCAGCATGCACGCATGCCATCGGAAATTATTTTGCTAGCCAAATAACAAAACTCATGTACTACTTTTATTGTCTCATTACCTAATCCAATTCCTTCACAATTGCCTGATTTTCTGACATTCCATTCCATTACTCTAGTATTAATCTTGTTAACGTTCATCTTCCATCTTCCCTTCAAGATCCTGTCCATTCTATTCAACTGCTCCTCCCGATCCTCTGCAGTGTCTGTCAAAATTACTATGTTATCAACAAACTGCAAAGTTTTTATTTATTCTCCCTGAACTTTAATTCCCTCTCCAAATTTCTCCTTGCATTCCTTAACTGCTACCTCAATATACAGATTGGACAACATTAGGGAAAGGCTACAACCCTGTCTTACTCCCTTCCCAACTCTGCGTCCCTTTCTGGCAGTTCGAGTCTAATAACTGCTGTCTGGTTTTTGTGTAGGTGGAATATAACTCTTCGCTCCCCATATTTTACCCCTGCTACCTTTATAGTTTGAATTGGTGTATTCCAGTCGACATTGTCGAAAGATTTCTCAAAATCGACAAATGCTAAAAACGTAGGGCTGCCTTTCCTTACCCTATCTCCTAAGATAAGTCGTAATGTATTGCCTCCCGTGTTGCTACATTTATCTTAAATACAAACTATTCTCCGATGTTGGATTTCATAAGTTTTTCCATTCGTCTCTAAATAATTCGTCAGGATTTTGCAACCATGACTTATTAAACTGATTGTTCTTTAATTTTCACACTTGCCTGCATTTGCTTTCTTTGGTATTGGATTACAATATTCTTCTTGAAGTCGGAGGGTATTTCCCCTGTCTCATACATCTTACATACCAGGTGGAACCATTTTTTCATGACTGGCTCTCCTAACGAAATCAACTGCTTAGACGGAAAATCATCTACTCCAGAGGCCTTGTTTCGACTCAAATCTTTCCGCGCTCTGTCAAATTCTTCTCATCTTTCTCCACTTCGTCTTCCATTTCTAGAATACTTCCTTCAAGTTTATTTCCTTTATAAAGGCCTTCTATATATTCCTTCGCCGCGGTGGAGTAGCAGAGCGGTCTAAAGCGTCTCGCTGCAGATCGCGCGGTTGCTCGCCGTGGAGGTTCGAGTCCTCCTTGGGGCATGGGTGTGTGTATTGTCCTTAGGTTAGTTTACCTAGGTTTAAGTAGTTTGTAATCTACGGACTGATGACCACGCAGTTTGGTCCGATAGATATACAAACATTTGAACATTTTTACATTCCTTCCATAGTTCAGTTTTCTCCTCATTGCTTAGAACTGATTTTTCGTGTGAGTTCTTGATACTGTTGTCTCTAAATATCTCTTTTCCTTTGCTGTAGGCGTTATCTAACTTTTCTCTAGTTATACATTCTTCTACGGTTCTGCGTTTGTCCTCTTTGCCAGTCTGCACTTCCGTCAGTTTGATTCATCAGGCGATTTTACTCCATTTTGTCTGCTTCACTTGCTGAATTTTTATATTTTCTCCTCTCATCAATTAAGTTCACTATGTCCTGTGTTATCGAGGGATTTATATTAGGCCTTGTCCTTCTGCGTGAATGATCCTCTGCGGTCTTCACTACCCTATCTCTCAGAACTACCCAGTGTCCTTCTACCGTTTTACTTTCCCCCGTTGCAAATACATACTTTAATTTCTAACACTAATAATATCCCGAAGCTATTAATTTTAAACAAATGAACATTTTCAGAATGTCTTGTATGAAGTGTTATTAACAAATCACTATTGTTTCTCCTTAAAAGTGCATTATTATGCGTAATATAAATGTTGCAGATAATACGGTTACACCAAACTTTGTGTCTCGATGAGACCTTTTATTTGAGCCCTCGCTCGTCACTGTAGTTCAATTAGTTTAGCCTGTGGATTTTTACAAGTGAATAAATATTAGTTTTGTCAATAACTTTTGATATACCTTCTGTGAAGTTTGGAAAGGAGGAGGCGAGGTACTGGCAGAATTGAAGTTATGAGTCGTGTCGGGATAGCTCATTCGGTAGAGCGCTGGCCCGCGAAAGGCAGAGGTCCCAGGTTCGAATCCCGGTTCTGGCACACTATTTTAATCTGCCAGGAGGTTTCAGTGTAAGTGACATCAACACGACATCTGGATCGTGCTCTCCTCTTCCACCTGCTGCTACGTCGTACCCCCCCTCAGCAGCCGATTGCCTCGCCACTCGACACAACTTCCGACGCTCTCCGCTCCGCTTGTGACGTCACACCAGCCTGTCCAGCTTCTTCTTCCTCCAGCAAAAGTACGATTCGTCCCTCGTGGCCGTTGCCTTAGCTGTGTATGAGCAGGCCCGGCCCGTCCATACAGGCAGACTAGGCAATTGCCTGGGGTGCTCCAGTGTGGGGGGCGGCAAATTTCTGGTGCGCGACGAACCCTCGTGCGCTCGGGCTCAGACAAATATATACAGACTGGAAACCTCCGTAAGGGCCCGGTCCTACGCTCAGGGGTGCGGGGAGGGAGGGTTTCCAGCAGTTCCGTAAGATGTCCCGTGATGGCGCTGCGGTCACGAGCAGCCATTTACACTGGCCAGAGCAGGCAGCAGGTAGCGGCTGCCCCCACCACCACCTCCCCTCAAACGCCGGCAAGCTGGACACAGCCGTTGGCCTTCTGGCAGGCGGCACGAGCTCTCCCCTCAGCCTCCCCTCCACGCTACCCTCTGACGTGCGAGAGGCACCCTAACACAGCGAACCGCCTGACACCTGCTAGCATCTTACGGAACTACGAGGGGAGCGTAGGACAGTGGTGTAGGGGTGGTTTCTTCTCTGTATATGTTACTCTGTGGCTCGGGGTTCGGTTTAAAGGCTAGGCGCGCGCACGCGATTTTTCGGTCGGGGCGACTAAACAATTGCTGTCGCGGCAGTACATTGCGGTGCGTGCACAGCGACAGGAAAATCGCAACCACTGTCAGTACCGGCATAGATCTAACCCAAACAACTTTTTTGGTGGTGCTGGTACTACGAAGCTGAGCGAGAAAACAGCGCAAATGTCGTTACCGGGCACATCCTATTCTAAGTCAAAGACTAGTGAAAGGCCAGTTGTATATATATATATATATATATATATATATATATATATATATATATATATATATATATATATAAACCAAGATACAGCATGGAGGAAGTTTGCAACACCTGAGAAGCGCTTATCAGTGACTGAGGTAGGTATATATTACTTCATTCAACAGTTTTTATTGCTCTTTTACATTATTGTCCAGACACATCAAGAGAAGCATTTTCTTAACGATTGTAGTTGCCATTTTACATTGCTGATCAGGTACATCAAGAAAATCACTACTGCAAGTCGAAACCGACAGAGTGTTTAGTTGCGAATAGAGGTATCTGAGGTCTTGTCGTGGCTGTCAGCAGAGGTGCACACGAACAAATTTTGTGCATGCGGTGTCGCACAAGTACAAAGTGCGCGCCACTTACTTCCGCCGCGCGCCGCCATGCACGCACGGCGCGGCGTTCTCACGACCACAGCCACGAGCGCCCTCTGCGACAACTCCGCTCGTGGCCACCACTGAAGGACATCGGGCACTTCGGACTGAGTTAGCAACCAGTGAGGACCTTCGTAATCAGATAGGACCAGTGAAGACTTTGCTATTGTACAGGCACTAGGCAGGCCTCTAACAACTATGTATCAACATTCTGCAGTACTATTTAAAAGTTAAGGATTGTTACATTCTGTGCAATATATCTCTTTCTAATTTACTCTAGTGTTTATAGTTTCTGGCTGCTCCCCTCCGTACCTGCACCAGCGTGTCGGTCTCATTCCACTCGGCCACCGACACCTACGACGAGGCTGGGACACAAAAGCGGCGACGAAGTTGGGACACAAAAGTGCAAGTTCCGTTTCATGTAGCACATTTGAAGAATACGGTTTAACGAATGAAGATGCTTCAGAATAAGTTGAGTGCTGTTATGACACACATTCGAATGCTGTGGATGTTGGTTTTTGAGACATAGTCAAAAATCTTGTTGTATTCTACATAATTCCGTAAGACGAAATAATGCTGCACGAATTGAGAACAGGTCGTACGAATGCCTTCTCCAGGGCTGTGAGCTTGTAGGATAAAGAGCTGATGTTTGTGGTATGCACATAAGGGATTATTTTGCAAACTACTTTGTGACTCCACACGGATCAGTATCTTGGCAATATGAAAAAAATTACATTGTTGTAATTCTCATGTCTACGTGAATGAATAAAATAAGTGAAACGTGAAATACCTTTGTTATTCCTTTCTGGTCCAGACAGGTCAGGCCATTTCCAAATTAGGCAGTAGCATACTTTCCACCATATTTTCTCTTTCAAATTGCGATTCTTTTAATTTTCTGTTGTAGAGAGCTGGCCGCCTTTCTACTTCTGTAATCAGTCTTTCTGGATCGACAACACAACCTATAATGTCATCCGTAGCACATCTCCCGTTATCAGACGTGTTGCTGGCGCACTCGTATGCAACACAGAGCGGCAGCGACCGAGAAACCGCGTCGCTATACAGTGCGCGCGGCCCACGCTGTTGCCCGTGACTCATTCCACACCTGCGGCAATCGCGTCGCGCGTCAAATAGAGCCGGTTGCGTCTTTTAAATGGCCGCTACTCTTCTGTCGTTCATATTCCAGCCACCGCGTTCCATTCTTGCGACAAATGAATCGCGCGACGGAAAATCGCGCCTGGCCTAAACTTTGCTGCTACGTTGCGGTTCCAGGAGCGATGAATTCCCAGTGACTGCACATAGACAGAGCAACAGGCAAGACACAAGACGCAAGTCAATGTTACATGCATTCTCTTTGACTCTTCAGAAATTTGATAGTAAGCGGTTAATGAATAGACGAGTAGCAGTTTGCAACTAATCATCCCGAGATCAAAGCTGGCGAGACTGCAATAAATTCAGTTGAGGAGAGATTTAATTAGACCAACAACCTAGATCGTGTATTTCGCTGTCTGTACTACATACATAATGTACAAAATAAAACTCCTAAAGCTGTTCTTGAAGAGTGTGTTAATTTGGAAGAGTCTCTAACTCACAAAGCCTCTAGAGATATTGATGCTACTGATCTATGCAATGAATTACCATCTGTTGCTATTAGAGTACCCAATAACTCAGGGTCACAGGTCGTTCTGACTTATATTTGTAAAGATGGACTCGTAGACATGGTACGTAATTTAGTTACTGCACTAAGAGTGTTGCCTACTCTTCCGGCGTCTGTAGCCAGTGGTGACCGCAGCTTCTCGAAATTAATACTATAACAAAAAAATATCTGCGATCCACAATGACTCAAGAAAGACCTGTGGGGTTGGCAACTTTGTCAGTTGAACGAGAAACAGTTGACACAATTGATTTAAAGGAGATGGTCTCAGATTTTGAAAATGTCAAGGCGAATAAATGAATAAAATAAAAAATAAGAAAATAAAAAAATGAAATCTGTGTGACTCTTTGTGTAATGATAGCTTATAATTGTATCAATTATTGTAAACTATGAACCAAAACCGATTTAAAAGAGAAGAACGACGAAAAAGTAACATTATTGTATAACAGTATACGATGTGTCCCTTTTTAATAGAGAAATATTTTTATGTAATGTATATGTTGTGATTATGTATTTGAATTGAAAAGATGCAATGTTTATTTTACATCGATGTTTTATTGCCATTTTATTAAATGGGGCGCCGTTAAAATAATTTACCTAGGGCGCCGGCCCTGTGTATGAAAGTTTCCGTTTCTTGACTACGATCTCCTCCATTTTCGGTTTTATTTGCCATGCGCAATTTCTATAATGGTGAATGACTTCTACATCTACATCTACATGGGATACTCTGCAAATCATATTTAAGTGCCTGGCAGAGGATTCATCGAACCACAATTATACTATTTATCTCCCATTCCATTCTCGAATAGCGCGCGGGAAGAAAGAACACCTGAATCTCTCTGTTCGAGCTCTGATTTCTCTTATTTTATTCTGATGATCATTTCTACCTATGTAAGTGGGAGTCAACAATATATTTTCGCATTCGGAGGAGAATGTTGGCGATTGGAGTTTCGCAAATAGCCCACGCCGCAGCGATAAGCGCCGTTGTTGTAATGGTTCCCATCCCAGATCCTGTATCATTTCCGTAACGCTGTCTCCCCTGTATCGTGACAATACGAAACGAGCTGCCCTTATTTGGACTCTTTTGATGTTCTCCGTCAAACCCACCTGATAAGGATGCCACACTGGGCTGCAATACTCCAAAAATGGACGGACAAGCGCAGTGTATGCAGTTTCTTTAGTAGTTCTGTTGCATCTTTTAAGGGTTCTGCCAATAAAACGCAGTCTCTGGTTCGCCTTTCCCACGATATTATCTACGTCTTCTTTCCAGTTTAAGTCTGAAGTAATAGTAATTCCTAGGTATTTTGTGGATTTTACGGCCTTCACATTTGATTGATTTATGTTGTAAACAAAGTTTAACGGATTTCTTTTCGTACTCATGTGGACGACTTCACACTTCTCATTATTTAGAGTCAATTGCGAATTTTTACACCTTACTGATATCGTGTTCAGATCGTTCTTGAGGCCACACGATGTGTTTACTGTTTTTCTCTGAACTGTATCTGGACGTACAGTGGCGAATAATGTTGTCGATTGGGAGAATTATGTTTCTCCTGCTTTAACGTAGTACTTACACGTAATGCTTATGTCGTCTTTGCTGGAATCAGTATTCCAAAACTCCGTAAAATTTACAGGTAGGTAAATTAAACTAGACGTTAACAGTGCATAATTTATAAATTTTTCTCGGTCTTTTGTGTCTCTGAGATTTACCTGTACATTTTCCGATGTTTGGGCATTCTTATTACGACCAGTAAACAAATCGCAACAAGCGATCAAGCACAACACAGTAATTGTTCTGTAAGGTGTCTCTTCGATCACATTTCAGAAGCAGTAAAACTTAACTTATGAACAGCAGTGCATAATTCGTAAAGTCATATGTATGTACTACTAAAGGGTAAAAGTGTCAGTCAACAAAATAAGAATCCCAGAATTCTTATATATTGCAACTTGCGACGCGAGGAATGAACAGAGCAACGGAAACTTACAACGCAACAGACCAACCTATAACACAGGTTGGGGTACGTCGAGCCACAGATATCAGAAATTCACATCACAACCAAAGTATCCTATCTCAGTAAGATATCAGATTAACATGGTATTACATATCGACTTTATAACTGAAATATTTTTATTCTTAAAGGTACATTTTGTTTCATCTCGGGACCCTCAGCTATAACTGGTTCTACCGTTATCAACTCACTTCATCAACTTACCCACTGGCCAGAAACACCTATGCAGGCACTGATATCAAGAAATTTGCCCTACCTTATACATCTAGCTCGACTCTTTCATCCTGCTCTCATTAGATATATGAATTACCTCATAACAAGGCAAGATTGCTGCTAATCTTCTGATGCAACGTTTTTTACAAATAAACGTGAATATAAAACACGAATTGTCGTGATAAGCACAAATCTCTCTAGAACCTTCCTGTTCATAATCGTACTTTGTACTGCTTCCCTATATCTTGGACTTAGAGGAAGGAATGAGATACATACTAGTATACCACTCCATGAATTTCCTGTAGAACAGCAGACGCAATCATAATTTTGTTACGTTATACACTTACATCGTTGATTTTGTATAGTTTTTGAGCAGACATTGTAAAATGTATTGAACCTTGTCTTGATAATTCTATTGATGTAAATAAATACATTTGATAAATGAATCTTACATCTTACAAAATAGGCTGTGTGTGTGTGTGTATTTATGTGTATACGTATGTTCCACATATCCTAAACTACTGGACCGATTTCAACCAAAAATGGTACAAATAATCCTCATTATCAGGAAACAATCGCTATCGGGGTAAGAACCACCTACGACACATGCGTAAGGAGATATGACGTCATAGACAATGACAGTCGTAGAATATCATCGCAGGATGCGGTCGTTTTTCACATCTGCTACTAAACTAATGGACCGATTTCAACCAAATTTGGAACAAATATTCTTTAAGGTAGAGAATCATTTGCTGTCGTTGCAAAAACCACATGTAACACATCGTTCATACGTTATAAACAATGATATCTCCCCCATCTTACGGCGTGTGATAGCGTGATTTTATACGTCAATTACTTCAGAATGAGAGCACTTAGCGACTTACAATAAATTGTAAACATAATTTCAAATCTTTACGGCTCTTTTTCTAGCTGACAACCCCCAGAAATTGATGAAAGGAAAAAAAGTTTATTGCTTACTACTTTTCTAATGTTCATGATGTTTATTTATGGCATTTGGCATGACGTTGTACATTGCAAACTTTATACGCCAGAAAATACACATATATACCACTGAATGTTCCTTCGATATTATATCACAAACACAATTCGACATACATTTCATGAGATATGACGTCGTAAACAATTTGGTTCATGAAAAACGGCATCGTCATGCATGAGTTTTTGATTTATTTCGTCTTTATGGCTAACACCATTCACGATACATTTTGCAGACATTAGGAACATATACCACTGAATGTACCTTGGAATTTATATCATAATAAGACATATATATTTCGAGATATGAATTCATAAACAATGAAAACTCCGAATAATTGCTACATCATGCGCTCTTTTTCCACATCTCCTCCTAAAATAATGGACCTATGTCAATTACCCTCATATTGCTTACTATCAGACAATAATCGCTGTGCGGGTAAAATCTACCTACGACAACAAGTTCAGGGCATACTGTCGCGTTGAAATGGAAGCAGGCTTGACTTCAAGGCAGGGTAGTCGACTGAACAATTTGGTTAATGAAAAACCGCACTTGTACTGAAAACAGGTTTATTGCGAACTGAAACGTACACGCAGCACTGACTGCCTCTCGAGCAGAGTGCTCTGCTATTTATACACCGACAGAATCTACCAGAAATTAGAAGAATAGTTAACATAAGAAACAAATACAAATTACAAGTGAACATAAGAAACATGTAGAACATTCTGGAAATTGTAATTACAAAGAAATTTTCGCCGGTGGACGGGATTGAACCCGCGAACGTCAGCTCCGCAATCGGAAGCGCTATCTCTTGCGCCACGCCGGCAGTCGGTTACGTGGTGTCTCGCGGCATTGCTCCCTCTCCTGAATAAACAGCGACCCGCTGTTAGGTTCCCTTTGGAACCAGCTGCAGTGTCCTGGATCTTGATCTTGTCATGGGTGCTCTGTATGGCAGTTCTCGAGAATCGTTCTCTTCTGCACGATTACCGACGACAGACATTACTGCCGTGGCTTTATCAGTATCATTACCGTCCTTAGAGTCCTTGAACAAGAAGCCATTTTCGCCTATCTGCTCTTCAGGATCATATTAAGGTTTCATGCAGAGGTCGTGAACAATGTCTCTTCGTTTTGGTCGTTTCGACGACAGCTCATAATCCTCAACTTCGTATGTGACGTCTGACAGGCGGCGTATGACACGATACGGACCAAAGTATCGCTTCAATAACTTTTCTGATAGTCCAACTTTCCGTACAGGGGTGAAAATCCACACCAGATCTCCTAGACTCTACACAACAGGTCGGTGCTTGTCGTCGTACTGCCGACGGTCCTTCTCCTTGGCGTCCAGTGTCCGTATGCGAGCCAGCTGTCTTGCTTTTTTTTTTTTTTTTTTTTTTTTTTTTGTGGTTTTGGGGCATACAACTGCTAATGTCATTAGCGCCCATATAAGAACGGAGATTAGCTAGACCTCGAAAAAATTAGTAACTACCAGATAGAGTATCAAAAGAAGAAAAGAAGGCTAAAAACAAAGATAAAAACAATTAAAAGGGTTAAATATCTTTTGATAGATTGGCCATGTTGATAAAACGCAAAACTCGAGCAGCTGCTTGTGTGTCATCAGCTAAAAGTTCCTCCAGAGTAGACGGAAAGTGAAGGGCTACACGGAGATGATTAAAATTGGGAAACGACAGTAAAACATGTCGCACCGTCAGCAATTAACCGCAGGAGCACAGCAGCGCAGGGTCGGCGGTTAGCAAATGACGGTGGCTGAAACGGCAGTGACCGATCCGCAACCGGGCCAGGATGACCTCCTCTCGCCGAGAAGGGCGTGAGGAGGTCCTCCAAGCGGTCGGGATCGGTTTTACAGTTCTCAATTTATTGTCGTGCAGTGAGAACCACGCACTGTGCCAGGACGAAACGATACTCCGGCGAAGAGCCTGTTGAACATCGTCCGATGGGACGCAAAAGGTAGCCATGCGAGGCATAAGAGCTGCTGCCTTGGCTGCTATGTCCGCAGTCTCATTCCCGGGCACACCCACATGGCCAGGGACCCACAGGAAAGAAACGTGACAGCTGTCATCTGCTAGCAACTGGAGGGAGCGTTGGATCCGATACACGAGAGGATGGGTCGAGAGAGGGTCCTTAAGACTCTGTAGGGCACTAAGGGAGTCCTAACAGATGGCATAAAAAGGATGGAGGCGGCGGCAGGTATATAAAACAGCCCGGTGGAGGGCAAAAAGCTCAGCCGTGAAGGTCGAGCACCGGTCAGGGAGCTTGTATTGGAAACGGTTGTCCCCGACGACGAAGGCAGATCCGACACCGTCAGTGCTCTTTGGAACCATCAGTGTAGATAAATATGGCATTATCGAACCGCGAACGGAGTTCGACAAGCCTCGAGCGGTATACCAAGTCCGGGGTGCTCTCCTTGGGCAGCGAACTAAGTTCAAGGTGCGTGTGAACCTGGGCCTGATGCCACGGTGGCAATGGGCTCTCGCTCAACCTAAAGGTAGAAGGAAGGGTAAATTCGAAGCAGGCGACGAAACCGAATTCCAGGTGGAAGCAAGGCTATCGCAAACAACTGACATTGGCGATCGAGTGAGTCGTCAAAAAATATGTAAGAAGGATGGTTGGGCATCGACCGCAAGCGGCATGCGTACCGACACAAGAATATGTCACGCCGAGTGGTCAAGGGTAATACAGCAGCTTCGGCATACCGACTTTCAACAGGGCCGGTATAAAATGCACCGGTCGCCAGACGCAATCCCCTATGGTGAATAGAGTAGAGACAGCGGAGAATCGACGGCCGTGCAGAAGAGTATACAAGGCTTCCGTAGTCGAGCTTCGACTGAACAATGGCCTGGTAAAGGTGAAGCAGGACGGTACGATCCGCTCCCCATGACGTGCCACTGAGGACACGAAGGACATTAAGGGATCGGGCACAACGGGCAGCCAGGTAGGACACGTGTGTGGACCAGCAAAGTTTCCGATCCAACATGAGTCCCAAGAATTTCGTAGTCTCCACGAAAGGGAGAGCTACCGGGCCGAGACGTAGACATGGTGGAAGAAATTCCTTGTATCTCCAGAAGTTTATAGACACCGTTTTCTCAGTGGAGAAGCGGAAGCCGTTCGCAATGCTCCAGGAATATAGGCGGTCAAGACAGCGTTGAAGACAACACTCCAAGAGACACGTCCGCTGGGCGCTGAAATAAATTGCAAAATCATCTACAAAAAGGGATCCGGAAACGTCGGCTGAAAGGCAGTCTACGATCGGATTGATTGCAATGGCAAAAAGAGCCACGCTCAAGACGGAGCCCTGTGGCACCCCATTCTCCTGGCGAAAGGTATCTGACAAAACAGAGCCCACTTGCGATCCGCCAAAAATGCTTGAATAAAGAGAGGGAGGCGGCCACGAAAACCCCATGTGTGCAATGTATGGAGAATGCCCGCCCTCCAACAGGTATCATAAGCCTTCTCTAAGTCGAAGAACACTGCTACCGTTTGACGCTTCCTTAAAATGTTTTTCATAATAAAGGTCGATAAGGTGACGAGGTGATCAGCAGAAGAGCGGTGTCTACGAAAACCACATTGGATATTAGTCAGGAGGCGTCGAGCGTCGAAATTCGAGGAGCCAGACCAACCGAGCGTTAACCATGCGTTGCATCACCTTACAGACGCAGCTGGTTTGGGGGTGGGGACAACAATGGTTTCACGCCAGCTTGTGGGAACCTGACCTTCATTCCATATGCGATTATAGGTGCTGAGTAGGAAACACTTGCCCGCAGGAGAAAGGTTCTTCAGCATCTCAATATGGATGGAATCGGGCCCGGGTGCAGAAGATCGGTACAGGGCGAGAGCACGGTCTAGCTTCTGCATGGTGAAGGCAACATTATAATTTTCACGATTAAAAGAGTGGAAAGAAGGCGGCCGTACCTCCTCTACCTGTTTGCGAGGGAGGAAGGCAGGGTGGCAACGGGCAGAACTCTAAGCCTCCGCAAAGAAACGGCCCAATGCGTTGGAAACATCAGCGGGATCCACAAGGACTGCGTTCTCGACGGTCAGGCCAGAAATCGGAGAGTGGCCCTTTATGCCGGATAAACGGCGTAGGCCACCCCAGGTAGCCGAGGAGGAAGTAAAGCAGTTAAAAGAACTGGTAAAAGCAATCCAGCAAGCCTTTTTGCTGTCGTTTATAACTCGACGACATTGCGCTCGCAGTCGTTGATAGTTACTATTCTCCAACGTTGGGTGGCGGTGGAAGGTGCGTAAAGCACGGCGCTGGGCTCTAAGAGCATCACAGCAGGCTGCAGTCCACCAGGGGACCGGGACGCGACGTAGAGAAGAGGATGTACGAGGTATGGAATGTTCGGCAGCTGTGAGAATAATCTTCGTGAGGTATTCGATCTGACTGTCACAGCTGGAAAAGTCCTTATTGTGAAAAACTGCCATGGAAGAATAAAGCCCCCAGTCGGCTTTGGAAATGTTCCAACTGGTGGGACGAGGAGATGGGGAATGATGCAGGAAGTGGATGACAGAAGAAAAATGGTCACTCGATTACGTGTCATAAAGTGCATACCACACAAATAGACGTGCAAGCTGAGGAGTGCATATCGTGAGGTCTGTATGGGAATAAGTGTGTGTTGTGTCACAAAGGAAGGTTGGTGCACCGGTGTTGAGGCAGACAAGATTGAGGTGTTGGAGAAGGTCCACCAAAAGGGAGCCTCTCGGACAAGGTGCCGGTGAGCCCCATAGGGGGTGGTGGGCATTAAAGTCGCCTACCAACACGAAAGGTGGAGGGAGCTGGTCAACGAGGTGTAGCACATCTGCCCTAGTAAGGGCGGATGACGATGGAGAATATATATTACAAAGGAAAAAGGAAAAAGTGGATAGAGTGATGCGGACGGCAACTGCCTGTAGGTGAGTATGCAATGTAATGGGATGGTGATAGACGTCGTCCCGAATGAGCATCAGAACCGCTCCATGGGCTGGGGTTCCTTCCACAGGTGGCAGGTCGAAACGCACAGAGGTGTAGTGTGGAAAGTCTGCACGATCACTTGGACGTAACTTAGTTTCTAGGAGACAAACTAGAAGCGGGAAGTGCAATCGAAGGAGTAGTTTTAAATCCTCCCGATTGGAACGAAAGCCGAGAATATTCCATTGAAGGAGCCCCATGACAAAAGATAAGAGAAGAGAGGAAGATAAAAAGGAACAAGCAAGTGGGGCCACCTCGACGGCCGCTGAGGACCGGACTTCGAGGGAGCACTACTGTCGCCATCTAGAGGCAGAGTGTCATGTTCCATAGGTTCAAACGATACATCTGCCACCTTCGAGACTTTATCAGGAGGGGCAGCTTCCGCCGCCAGTAAAATGCCGGTTGCCCGGCTAACAGTAGTGCGTCCCGGCGAGACAGAAGATGATTGGGGCTGACTACTGTTGGGTGGCGTGACGGATAGGTGACGCCTCGGCGAGGAAGAAGAGGAACTCTTTTTTTTGTTGGCTCTTCTGGAAGAGTGACGGTGAGAAGAGGCAGTTGACGGTTGAGAAGCCTGAGTACGCCGAAAATCTTCACGGACGGGTTCCTTTTTCAAAGTCTGGGCATCTTGTTTAGGTGCCCATGGTTTATTAGAGCTTGACGAAGACTGGACTTTAGAAGCAGTAGGAGGAAGCGGGAACGTGGAACAGGCAATCTTCGGGCTGGCGGATCGCACAACTGTGTCAGCGAAGGTGAAGTCGCAGGTCTGGGTACTGGAATCCTTAGTAGGCCGAGTGGAGGTGAGGACCTTACTGTATGTGCCCGGTGGAAGGAAAGTGGGATTTCGACTCGTCAACAACTTTCGAGCGGCAGATGTTGATACCTTTTCTGTAACTCGAATTTGCTGGATGACCTTTTCGTACTTATATACAGGGCAGTCCCGAGAGGAAGCCGCATGGTCACCGTTGCAATTAAGGCAGTGAGGGACGGAGGTGGGCAATCGCCCTCATGGGCGTCACCTACCACAAGTGACACATTTTGCTACATTAGGGCAAGATTGATGGATATGGTTGTATCTGTGGCATTGGAAACAGTGCGTTCGGTTTGGTATATAAGGGCGGACGGAGATAACTTCGTACCCTGCTTTGACCTTCGACGGGAGTTCAACTCTGTCGAACGTCAAAAACACAGTACGAGTCGGTGTCAGCTGGTTATCTACCTTTTTCAACACCCTATGCACGGCTGTTACACCCTGATCTGACATATAGGTTTTTATGTCTTCGTCAGACAACCCGTCAAGGGATCTCGTGAAAACTACCCCCCGTGACGAGTTGAGCGTGCGATGCGCTTCTACTTTGACAGGAAACGTGTGTAACAATGTAGTCCGTATCAGTTTTTGGGCCTGGAAGGCACTGTCCGCTTCCAGCAACAATGTGCCATTGCGCTGACGCGAACAGGTTTTAACAGGGCCAGCAATTGCATGAACACCTTTCTGAATGACGAAAGGATTTACAGAATTGAAATCTTTACCGTCGGTTCGAGAGACAACTAGGAATTTCGGGAGATTGGACAAAGTTTTCTTTTGCTGAGGCGAATCTACCTTTCGTTTCTTGGTCAAAGTCACAGAAGAGAAGAAAGTCACTGCGGAAGTGTCCCCCGTGATTACCGGCGTCTCCGATGGCGCGCTCCTTCCTAATGGGGGCCCTCTCTGAGGGCTTACCCACGTTAGGTGATTGTTCACACCTCAGGTCACACCTCCCGAGAACTGACGGAGGGACCAATCGGCACGTTCGGAAGGTACCAGCATGGGTAATCGCCCCTCCCTGGGCCTGGCCTTTACCAGGGGGTACGTACGTGTCCTACTTGTCTACCCGGGGAGGGGAATTACGCGTGTTACCCCGTCACCTGCTACGCATGATAATGCGTTGGTCGGCCTTCAGACACGCACAGGGAGGAAAGAAGAAGAATAGAGGAAGTGAAGAGAAAGAAGTGTCTCAAACGCCGAAGCGGAGACTAATGTGGAGGAGAGGAAGGCTAGGAAAGTACAGTAAGGAGAGAGAAGCAAAGGTTAGGAAAGGAAGAAACCAAGGAATAAGAGAAACTAGGACAAGAAACCACCTTGACTCGCTAAGGACGCCCGTCTCCGGGCGAAGGCATGAACTGGGACAGTGAAGCAGCCTGGGGCGGAAAAAAGGCTGCCTCAGCTCAGGGCCCCGTGCGCGCCACACACGTACCCACAAAAGAGCTGTGGGCCCCCTGGGGGGCTGTCTTGCTTCTTCGACCCTGGTGATGAGCTGTTTCACAGAGTGATCCTGAGTGTCGTCCAGCTGGAAGGGGAACAGCGTATCCATTGTCGTCTCAGCTTCACGATCATGGAGCAGGAAAAGCGACATGAAGTCAGTGGTGTCTAGTTTTGACTGGGATACTTTTCTACGATCAGATATCGTCACATGTGGTGCTCCATGCTTCGAAAGAATGTCTCCTACAAGTAATTTTGCGATCTGTGGAGCTACTGCAGTCGGCACAGGTTTGGTAACAGCGTGGGGATTGAGGTAGTTAGTGCAGACTATTATCCTTCGTTACCGGTTGTCGACTTCGAAAATCTCTAAAAACGATCGATGGAATGGAGCTGCTGCAGATGGAATCGGAACGAGATGCCCTGGTGGTAATTGCGGCACATGCTTCCGTCGCTGGCACTCTTTAAAGTGACTCACAGAGTGCCTGACAGACCGGTAGAGACCTTCACGAATCCCAGATGACCAGATATTGGAGCATCGTGGAAATACTTGAGAATAGCTGGCTGGAGTTGAGCTGGAACGACGAGTAGCAGTTTGCGACCCAGTGGATCGTAGTTGCTCTAATACAATGTCCGTTTTTTAGTTGGAACTCTACATTGTTCGGTTCTCCTTTCTCCAAGGCCTCTGAGGTTTTTAATAGTGCTGGATCTTCTCTCTGTGAGGGCAGAAATTTCATTCATGCTGTTGTGTTTCACTATTGGATCCCTCGAAAGGCAGTCGGCATTCTTGTGTTGCGACCGTTCTTGAATACCACTGTGACGTCGTACTCTTGCTGATCTTGCTAGTCGACCTGATGGATCCTTCAAGCTAGTCAACCAACATAAAGAATAGTGGTCTGACACGACGGTGAATGGTTTGCCGAATAAATAAGGCCGGAACTTGTGATAGCCCAGATAACTGAGAGACATTCTATCTCAGCTGTAGAGTAGTTTATCTTCGTCTTTGAGAGTACTCTTGATGCATAGGCTATCACCTTTTCAGCACCTTCCTGAACTTGTAAAAGCACTGCACCATCCCATAACCACTGGCGTCTATGTGAAGTTCAGTTTCCGCATTCTCGTTGTACAAGGCTAGAGCTGGAGCGAAAGTTACAGCCTCCTTAAGCGCCCGGAAAGCTCTTTCTTTTGTGTCATCCCAGGAAAACTTGGCGTCTCCTAGCAGAAGTTCTTGCAATGACGTGCCTTGTTACAAAATCCTTTCGGTAGTATGAGCACAGCCCAAGAAAACTTCTCACATCACGAATGTGCTGAGGAGTTGTAAATTATGTGACTGCCCTTACTTTATGTGGATCAGGACGGACTCCATCTTTGTTGACTAGGTACTCCAGGATTTTTATCTCTTTGGCGACGAAGAGGCACCTCTTTGGATTGAGGTGGAGTTCTTCAGTCTGAACACAGATGACAGGCGACTCAGATGCTCTTCAAATGTTTTCGAGAAAACGACAATGTCATCTAAGATTCGTCGTCCACTTAAGGTGTCGAAGCAAGTTGTACATCATTCGTTCGTATGTGCTGGAGCATTACTAAATCCACTTTGGCAGTGGGTAGACATATTTCTTTGTAATGTTGTTCAGCTGTCGATAGTCGACATAGAATCGACACGTGCCATCCTTCTTCTTTACAAGGACCACCGGAGACGACCGAGGACTCTCCAAAGGTTGAATAATGTTGAAACGAGACTGTCGTTTCGTTTCATTGCTCTGATGTCTCATTATGTCAATTTAATGAATTAAATTTGAATTGATTCACTTGGGAATGGCTTGCAACACTTTGTGGTAGGTGTTGAAAACTGAAAGAGCAATTGTAGAAACAGAGATGGCGAAGGTGTACATTTTATTTTATATCTTTCCTGTTATAAGTCACTCTCCTATTTTCCCCATTCTTGTGTACTATGGAGTGCGAGTGGAATGTAATAATATTTCTTTCGGTGTTGGTGACATGGGCAATATTGTAATCTTTGGTTGTGGCTATATAGTTGTGGCAAGGACTGCCTTGCAGCAGTTTTGTTTGAGGCTTGAAGTAGAGGGTCGATCTGGTCAAGCCAGGGGTCGCGAAGACGGTGGAGAAACGGACCCTCGGTGTCCAGCCAATCGGGACGCTCCGCCCTCGCGAATTTGAAGAGGGGGCTGTTGGCCCGGGTGGCGCCTAGGGAGAGAAAGAGATCGCTTCCTGGCCTGGCGGAGTGCGGACGTGAGGAGAGCTGCTCGCTGGTGTCGCGGAGGTTTTGGTAACGATTTGGTGAGAATATTCAGCAATGTTGCTCATGATGACGCTTTCACCACCGGTTGTTAGGGGACGCAATCAATAGGTGTCAATTTTAACATTTTTTGGTGACTTCAAGTGATAGAATCAGACCGAGATGGTGTGTGCTTTGTCGTGGGTTAAAGTTGCTGCTAAGTCGGTTATTGGTTACATTATCATGGGGAGTATCAGTTCGTTGAACGTGTTTTTGTATTTGTTTCCGGTACATATTCATTATGAGGGTCAATATTCAAATTTATAGTGATTTTCCTTCTAATTAGGATTTTTCGCGCGAAATGGATAAATTGTAGTTTGTGAGTCCAGTTGGTTCAATGGTAGTCTTTTATTGGTTACAATTTGTTTCTCGAGTGTTTTAGATTTGTTTAATGCATAAATGTGTAGGATTAATCTCTGAATAATGACGGTTTCCTTTGTGCAATGTGATCAGGGTGTACGTTGTGCCACGTGGTGGCCAGTACATCGTAGGTCTGGTAACAGAGGGTCTATTGCAGTTGCTTACCCTGCTCCTGCAATAGTGTTCTAGTAATTATTCAGCGTGGTGGTAATTATTTTAAATTAAATTTCAGTAACTTGGTTTTTGTGTGGGGGCCACACTGATCACGTATGTTCACCACTTAGACGGGCATTGTAATGTTTTGTGATCCCCCGTAATGTTCTAGCAATGATCAGAAGGTCGGTAATGCAAATCCCATTCATGTCCGTTCACACCACTTTGCTGCCCCTGGCGCGCAACGGCCGGGCGGATTCAAATTGGATGGCTCACACAGTAATTCTTCTTTGCATGCCTTGTGTGTATGTGGTAAATCATAGCGGGGAATCAGAGGAAACTTCTTGCTTCCATATCCTTGCGAGTGATGAAATTAACCTGTCTTTCTTGGAAACTTGCTAGGAGGCCCATTCAGATGATAGTAACAAAAGGTTGCACTTAAATTCTCTTTCATACTAAAAATTAGCATTTAAATTAACATCACATAGTGTTTATCTTAAAGAATTAGTGGTTAAATAGATAACGATTTTATCCCACATGCGTGTCGAAGCAATTTCTTTTGTGTCCCAGCCTCGTCGCCGCTTTTGTGTCTTGTTTCTGTCGTAGGTGTCGGTGGCCGAGTAGAAAGACCGACACAGGAATAAAGTATGCACGCTTGTGCAGGTAGGAGGTGACCAGCCAGTGGGACAGCAGAAACTAGAAACACTAGAGTAAATTAGAACGAGATATATATTTCTTATAGACTTAGTAATACTTAACTTTTACATAGCTCAGTACTGCAGAATGCTGATACATAGTTGAGCTAGAGGCCTGCCTAGTGCCTATCCGATAGCCAAGTCTTCACTGGTGCCTATCTGATTCCGAAGTGTTAACTGGTTCCTATCTCAGTCCCAAGTGAACGGTGTCGTTCAGTGGTGGCCACGAGCGGAGTTGTAGCAGAGGGCGCTCGTGGCTGACGTGGTGCGTGCATGGCGGCGCGCGGCGAAAGTAGGTGGCGCGCACTTTAGACTTGTGCGACACCACAATTTCTAAATGTTCATATGACCATATTCAGCACTAATAATTCCATTCTTAACGTCTTTCCTGTGGCCTGCAATGGTGCACTGAAGCATAAATAACAAAGTGACGTATCTGTTCCATTTGAGTACGTATATTGGTTCCGATTAATTAGGTCAGATGCGTTTGTAAAGTTATACGTTGCGCGGGTCAATCTTATGACTCTTCAATTTCATTAACGTTGTTGGGCTTATTTCGCACGTGGCGGGAACTCATATATGTAATCAAACTGGATAAAGCCTACCTAGGCAAGTCATTCCACATACAAACATGTGGGATCCATATTGCATCGCAATAGCTTGCAGTAAGCACCTTCAGTGTACAAGTTATCGGGCACAGTGTCGGACAGAATGGTAAAATACACAGTCCAGACACGAGGACATATAAAATAACATTAAAAAACGGCGACGGGTACGTTACAATGTCATCGTGCAACATCTTCTCCACTTCCTCCCGAATTATCCGTATTTCAGCTGGCGACACTATACGAACGCTGGCTAATTGGTGGATGATACCAAGTATTGATACGGTGCCTTATCGTGGGCCGTTTCGTCTGACTTTTCCTCTGCTGAGGTGTGAATGCATCCGAAAATTGACGTACTAAAGCTAACACTCGCTGGCGTTGTTCCTTGGTCAGTCCGGATCCTATTGGCAGTTCTATGTTTGTTTCCTCCAGCGTGTTGTCTGTACTAACAGCAGGCCATGGGTATTCGTCGATGATGTCGAGCTCACCGTCCTGGATTGGTTCAGCTGTCCCAATACACATTCCTTTGGGGATAAGTTGTAAATGCTCGTGACAGTGATCTCCTTGACCACCGGTGATGCTTATGATAGCCGCTGTTTATGTAAATTTCTTTGGTGAGCCTGATAAACTTTTTATTATCAACAAGCACTTCAAAGTTTAACTAGTCATCTGTGTTTGTGACTGGAACTTTTCTCAATGTCAACGGCGAAATCGTCACATTGTCAAAGGCAAATAACTTCCCAGTATATTCTGTATTAAGAGTACTCATCAGGACGACTTCCTCAATTTGCAGCTCAAATCTTCCACTGTCAATGATAGCTTGGAATGCCTGAAGGAAGTCCCATCCGAGGATGACATTATGACTATAATAATAATAATAATAATATGTTTTTCTGTTCCACAGGACATAATTGAGGAGTGAGACTCATGGTCACGGAACAAGTCAATACATGAAGTTTAACACAAGAATGGTAATATAAAATTTTTAAGTAGTCCTATGCACACGACAAACTTAAGACAAAGTAAAAAGAATCAATAAAGAAAAAACGAATTAGCTTAATTGTTTAACTTTTCTAGGAGTTCCTCGACAGAATAAAAGGACTGAGCCATGAGGTAACTCTTCAATTTAGATTTGAAAGCGTGTGAGCTAGTGCTAAGATTCTTTAGTTCTTGTGGCAGCTTATTGAAAATGGATGCTGCAGAATACTGTATACCTTTCTGCACAAGTGTCAAGGTGGTGTGATGCAAATGTAGATTCGACTTCTGTCTAGTATTCAACGAGTGAAAACTACTAACTCGTGGAAATAAGCTGATATTAACAACAAACGACATTAACGAAAAAACGTATTGTGACGCCAGAGTCAAAATTCCCAGACTACTGAAAAGGTGTCGACATGACGTTCGCAAACTTACACCAGATATTGCTCGAACCGCCCGTTTTTGAGCCAGAAATAACGTTTTTGCATCAGGTGAGTTACTCCAAATAACAATGCCGTATGTCGTAAGTGAGTGAAAGTAAGCGTAATAAACTACTTTTCGTGTTGAAAAATCACTTATCTCAGATATTGTTCTAATGGTAAATATAGCAGACTTTAGTTTTGAAACAAGATTCTGAACATGGGCTTTCCATGACAGCTTACTGTCTATATGAACACCTAGAAATTTGAACTGTTCAGTCTCACTTATCACATGCCCATTATGTGTAATCAGAATCAGAATATCAGCTTTCGTAAAATTATGTGTTAGAAATAGTAAAAAATGAGTTTTACTGTGATTTAACATCAACTTGTTTTCTACAAACCATGAACTTATCTCTTGAAATGCATTATTTGAAACTCTGTCAATATTACGAGCAACATCCTTCAATACCAAGCTGGTATCATCAGCAAACAAAAATATTTTACAATCACTTGTTATAATCGAAGGCATGTCATTTATATAAATAAGAAACAGCAACGGTCCCAAAACAGACTCCTGGGGCACCTCACACTCAATTGTCCCCCATTTCGATTGCACGTCATATCCATTTTCTACAATGTGGAGAATTACCTTCTGTTGTTTATTATTAAAGTAAGAGATGAACCAGTTATGAGCTACATTTTGTTAAAATGACAAATTCAAACGGATGGGTCTTGTTATTGATGGTTATTCTTGTGACACAGATTCCTGCTGCCTGGAAGTACTTTCTGTGGTGTCGCACAAGTACAAAGTGCGCGCCACCTGCTTTCGCCGCGCGCCGCCATGCACGCACGGCGCGGCGTTCTCACGACGACAGCCACGAGCGCCCTCTGCTGCAACCCCGCTCGTGGCCACCACGGAAAGACACCGGTCACTTCGGACTGAGATAGCAACGAGTTAGGACCTTCGTAATCAGATAGGCACCAGTGAAGACTTTGCTATTGTACAGGCACTACGCAGGCCTCTAACAACTATGTATCAACATTCTGCAGTACTATATAAAAGTTAAGTATTGTTACACTCTGTGCAAAATATATCTCTTTCTAATTTACTCGAGTGTTTATAGTTTCTGGCTGCTCCCCTCCGTACCTGCACCAGCGTGTCGGTCTCATTCCACTCGGCCACCGACACCTACGACGAGGCTGGGACACAAAAGCGGCGACGAAGTTGGGACACAAAAGTGGCGACGAGGAGTGATAGAACCTTGGACCAGCCCGCTTACAGCAGCCAGACAGCAGCAGTCGGAGCACGCAAAAATTGCTCCCGCCCACCCACCCTTATTATAAGAATTTTGGGGGAACATATTCAGTTGCGTGTTTTGTGGACTTTTTTGTTGCAGAGCGTCCTCTTTCGTATTGCATTTGTGTTTTGTTGTAAGTTACTTGCATACGCGGCGCCTAATCGGTCAGCATGGCCACTACCCCGAACCCAAACTTAATGGAAATTATTCAGTTACAGACGGCGCAAATCACCCAACTCCTCCAGGCGGTGTCCCAGCTCACAGCGCAGGCAGCTAACCAACAACAACAGCCGCCGCATCAGCAGCCCACACCGGCCGCCGCACCGCTTCCGACGTTCCGCCAGTACAACGAACGTGAGGAAGAATGGAGCGACTACTTCGCACAGTTTCAAGAACTCGTCGCGGCTCATCAAATTACAGGTCAGAGAGTGAAGAACCTTTTCTTATCGATTGTGGGCCTCCAGACTTTCGTACTATTGCAAAAACTTTTCCCTCTCGCATCTCCTCGTGATGTAGACTTTGAACAAATTGTAGATGCACTGAATGCTCATTATGAGAGAAAAGTTCTTGTAGCCGCTGCACGATACCGATTTTTCAGACTTAAAAAATTACCGCAGCAGTCACACCAAGAGTGGATTACGGAATTGAAGGGCTTAACCCGCCAATGTAAATTTACTTGCTCTTGTGGACTTTCTTATAGTGACGTTATGTTGCGAGATGCGATTACGCAGAACATTCAGGACCCCAGAATTAGAGCAGCAATTCTGAAACAGTCTGACCCCTCATTAGACAGTGTACTGCAGCTTATAGAAGCGCATGATACTTTTGACTTAGCAGATGTAGAAATGCAAAGCCACAGTGTAAATTCAGTGCGCTGTAACGGACGCTTTCCTAGCCGTAGTTCTCAGTGTAGCACTAGTGATTCTTACAATCATACAGGCCGTGCTGAACAGACAGTGAACAGTAGCCAGTATAAAAGTGCGACGCAAAGGTCGCCCCGTCGTGTTAGAAACAGTAATTTGAATAACGGGCGCCAACGCTCATTTCAGAAAAATGTACGTAAATCTTGCCCCCAGTGTGTGTCTCGCCACAAGCGTGCTCATTGCCCTAGTCGCAACGCAACCTGTTATCAATGTGGCAAATTGGGACATGTGCAGTCTGTGTGTATGCAAATTAAAAACTCAAAGAACAGTAACGTTAGAAACAGTGCTTCGCAGAGTGCGAGAACAGTTCATTCTGTAAATGTTATATGGGCTGTGGAATTGAACAGTGCTTTCGTTGGATCTCAATTGCAAGAAAGTAGTTCTGCGCCTATGGCAAAACTATATAGTGCACCACGTAGCAAGTGCCGACGAGCGCGTAAAACAGTGCAACGGAAAAGGGTTCGGGACAAGCAAAATGACTATGAACAGTGCATTCCTGTAGTGAAAATAGTGCCTTCTGCAACTGCTCCTTGTAATAGTGCCCAGTACTGTGTAGCTAGTGACAGTAGACATCAAGTAGCTACTCAAAAGTGTAGTGCAGTAGTTAGTAAATCTGGAGTAGCTTCGCATGCTTGCGCGGACGCCGATCCGGCGGTAGTGTCATCTAGTGACAGTGTTGTTAATCCGCTGCGTGCCGAGTCTGCGCCGCTTACTTCACTACGCGGCCCGCGCACGGGCAGTAAACAAACCGTAGCAGACGTTGCCCACATTCGCGCACCTGTCGAGCGCCGCAAGCAAAAACTGTTTGTGACTCTCTTCATAGAAAATAAGACTGTGCAATTTCAGCTTGATACTGGTTCCGCTGTTACCTTAATAAATAGAGATACTTATGAACTTCTGGGTTCGCCAAAATTGTCGCCGTCACAGCAAGTGTTAACAGCTTATACAGGTCAAAATATTCCCGTGCTAGGAACGTGTAGCCTGCCCTCCTCTTTTCAAGGTGTAACAAAAACAGTTGCTTTTGTAGTTCTTCAGGCCAAATCGACACAGAACATTTTTGGACTAGATGCTTTTGACTTGTTTGGTTTATCAATTCAAAGAGATGTGCTTCAAATTTCGTCAATAGTGTCTCAGGATAAAATCAATGCATTGTGTGACAAATATAGTGACTTGTTTTCGCCGGAACTAGGTTGTGCAAAAGACTTCGTGGCACATGTAACTTTAAAAGAATCTGCAGTTCCAAAATTTCGTAAAGCTAGACCAGTGCCTATCGCCTTGCGTGATACAGTTGCCGAAGATAAACGTTGGCAAGATAGTGGGGTGATTTCTCCTGTTTCTGCGAGTCAGTGGGCCTCGCCTATAGTAATTATACCCAAGCCGTCAGGAAAACTTCGTCTCTGTGCGGACTTCAAATCAACTGTCAAGAGTCAAACAATTGTAGACACTTACCCCCTGCCCAGACCTGACGAACTGATGGACAAATTAGGACAGTCTCGCTTCTTTTCCAAGATTGATTTAGCAGAGGCATACTTACAAATTCCGCTTGATGACGAGTCAAAAAAATTTTTCGTCATTAATACTCACATGGGCCTTTTTCAATTTCAACGCCTACCCTTTGGCAGTTCTTCCGCTCCCGCTATTTTTCAGCGTTTTTTGGAACAGCTGACAGTTTCTGTACCGTGTTGTTCGAACTATTTAGATGATATTGTGGTATCCGGACGTACAGTTGAAGAACATTTAGCAAACCTGGAGTGCCTTTTCAAAGTTTTGACTGCAGCAGGTCTACGTTGTAATAAAGCAAAGTGTTCGTTTTTTCAAACTGAAATAGAGTACCTAGGCCATGTGAGTAATGCCCAAGGAATTCATCCCTTACAGTCACATCTTCGAGCAATCAAAGACTTGCCTCCTCCTAAGAATTTGCATGAATTGCAAGCAGTAATGGGAAAGCTTAACTATTATTTCAGATTTATTCCCAATGCCTCTCAGATTGCAGCTCCACTGCATCACTTACGTAGGAAGAATGTTCCTTTTGTTTGGTCCAAAGATTGTCAGGTGGCCTTTGACAAACTAATGTCTGCACTACTCAGTGATGCATGTTTGATTCCCTTTGACCCCCAGAAGCCTGTAGTGTTAGCAGTTGACGCCTCATCGTACGGTCTGGGCGCTGTAATCTCACATCGTATTGGATGTCACGATCGTCCTATTGCCTTTGCATCCAAGCTACTGACGCCGACGCAACAGAATTACAGTCAGATAGAAAAGGAGGCCTTAGCAATCATTTACGGCGTCACAAAGTTTCATCATTATCTGTATGGCAGAAAATTCTATTTGTTGACAGACCACAAGCCTCTCACGTCGTTGTTCTCACCCACAAAGCCAATTCCGCCACGTACGGCACAAAAGCTTCAGAGATGGTCCTTGATATTGTCTAATTATCAGTATGAGATTTTGTACCGACCTACCACTAAACACGCCAACGCGGACACACTTTCCCGACTTCCGGTTGGCCAGGATGTTTCGTTTGATTCTTCAGAAATGGCATGTTGTCAGATAGACTCCAGAGATGCTACCGCTGTCGCAGATTTCCCTTTGAACTCTCGTCGGGTTGCACAGGAAACAGCTGCGGATGCAGACCTAAGTGTGGTAGCACGTTTTGTTCGCTCAGGGTGGCCTGCCAGAGCCAAAGACATTGATCGGCCTCTGGTTCGACGTTATTTTGCACAACGTCATGCATTATCTTTAAGTCAGGGTGTCCTGTTGTTGCATACCGACAACGACCAAGCAAGAGTGATTGTTCCTCGTTCCCTGCAACGAGAAGTGTTACGCCTCCTGCATCAAGGACATTGGGGCATTGTTAGGACAAAGCAACTGGCCAGACGTCATTGTACCTGGGTTGGTATGGACGCTCAGATAGAGAGCATGACATCACAGTGTACAGTTTGTGCGGAGCATCAGGCGGCTCCTCCACAGCGTTTCTCAGACTGGCCACGCCCCAAGGGACCATGGCAACGTTTACATATAGACTTTGCCGGACCTTTCTGGAATACGCGCTGGTTAATTGTTGTAGACGCTTTCAGCAAGTTTCCTTTTGTGATTGCCATGAACTCAACGACAGCTTCTAGTACAATCAGTGCCTTAACATCAGTGTTTTGCATCGAAGGCTTGCCTGAAACTATCGTCAGTGACAATGGACCTCAGTTTGTTAGTGCGGAATTTCAACAGTTTTGTCGTGTGAATGGCATTCAGCATATTACCACTGCACCTTTTCACCCTCAGTCCAATGGTGAAGCAGAACGTTTCGTTCGAACATTCAAGTCACACATGGAAAAGATGAAAGGTCAGCACTCCAGGCAGCAAGCTCTTCAAATTTTCCTGTCTACGTATCGGTGCATGCCACGTGACGGCCCGTCTCCTGCCGAGCTGCTACACGGCCGCCGTCACCGCACTCTCCTTCACCTGCTGCAGCCTCCCACGCACCGAGTCGGTTCGTATGGCGCTACGCGTTTTCAGGTTTCTACGCCGGTGCAGTACAGGGTGTTTGCTGGAAACAAGAAGACATGGCTGCCGGCACCATTCAGCGCGTGCTCGGTAGCAATATGTATGTTGTACGTCCTTCCACAGGGTCGGAGCTGCGGCGCCACGCAAACCAATTGCGCCTACACAGGCCGCGCGATCCTGTCTCCGGTTTCTTGATTCCAGACCCAGTTCACCGCCAGGGAGCACAACCACATCGTTCGTCCCCGGACTACGAGATCGTCCCGATGGAGATCGACGCGACGCCGCCGCTGTCGCCGCCGCAGATGACAGCGTCACCGAGAGGGACTCCGGGACCGTGCGTGCCGCCGCCGCCTGGGCCACGCACCTCAGAAGAAGATGACCTGCTCCCTCTGGGCGGGGGCGGGCGCCCTTCCCCAGGTTTCGGCGGGTTCCCTGGAGGATCTCAAGGCGGATGCCGGGGCGCGGACGGCGTCTCGATCCCGGCCTCAGCTACGACGCCCGTCCCACCAGTAACGCCCCCGCCCAGGCTCTCCTCCCAGTGCCGTCGCCGTGGCCCTCAGCCCTACGCCACGACGGCGCGGCGGTTTGGGGGGGAGGGGTGTGGTGTCGCACAAGTACAAAGTGCGCGCCACCTACTTTCGCCGCGCGCCGCCATGCACGCACGGCGCGGCGTTCTCACGACGACAGCCACGAGCGCCCTCTGCTGCAACCCCGCTCGTGGCCACCACGGAAAGACACCGGTCACTTCGGACTGAGATAGCAACGAGTTAGGACCTTCGTAATCAGATAGGCACCAGTGAAGACTTTGCTATTGTACAGGCACTACGCAGGCCTCTAACAACTATGTATCAACATTCTGCAGTACTATATAAAAGTTAAGTATTGTTACACTCTGTGCAAAATATATCTCTTTCTAATTTACTCGAGTGTTTATAGTTTCTGGCTGCTCCCCTCCGTACCTGCACCAGCGTGTCGGTCTCATTCCACTCGGCCACCGACACCTACGACGAGGCTGGGACACAAAAGCGGCGACGAAGTTGGGACACAAAACTTTCCATATGCGACCTTCAGCACATTTGCCCCCGTGTCAGACAACATTGTCTTCTTTAGTGTGAGGAGGTAATTATCCGACAATACAGAGAAAGAAGCTCCTGATTCAACAAGTGCCCGGACAGGTTGGCCGTCGATTATGACGTCGATGAAATTTCCCGAGATCTTGGCGATTGTCGTCCATGGAGGATTTTCATCTGCGGCGGCCTCACCTCCGTAGATGGTCGCCTCGCCTAGTTTCCTGGGCGCGGCTAGGGGAGCGGCTGGTACCTCTGTACGACGACGGTGAACGGCTGCGGCGCGTCGGGGAGCGACCTCGTCTAGGGTACGGCGATGGGCTTCTTCCCATAGTTCGACTGAACTCATCAGCAGGTGACTGCCTAGGATAGAACTGCTCTGATGGCTGACGTCTTGCGGTAAAATAATCGTCGAATACTCGCCTTCTCTCTCTGCAGTAGCGTACGACATGTCCAGGGCGCCCACAGTGTCCTCCAGACGTTTGTTCTTCTACGGGGCGTCATAGTTGCCGGGGGAGTTGGCTGTGGTCGCGTCGGTCGGTTCATAGGCTGCTGTTTGGCGGCTGCAGCGTAAGTCATAGCAGGGCGACGCCATTCTTCACGTCGGGTGCGACTGGCGGGGCAGACAGGAGCTAATGTCTGAAATACCTCGTACTCAGCGGCGTCGGCTCCCTCGTGACTTGCAGGGCTTACATCCATGGCCATGATCTCATGCTAGCTCGGTCTAATAGTCTAATAGTCCCGGCATAAATTGTTGTAATTATTCTCTCACAACTTGTCGTATGAGAGAAGCGAATTCATACTACTCTTCCACGACGCTATAAGGACTACATTCGGGAGTCTGTCATACTTCTTTCGTCTAATCACCCTTTTGTTGCATCTCTTCAATATGCTGGCACCACTTGATGTACTCTTCCGTCGTAGCGACATCTTTTATCAGAAGATTTCGTTGGCCTCAGTCATTTTCGGATTGACTATGTTACACTGGGCCAAAACATTCCGTGTGTGACATTCTGACTGTGTCGGCTCACCATGTCGTTGGGCCCGGTTCTTCGGTTTTTCTTCCGCCGAGCGGATTTGTCGCTGGCGGTCTCCAAACGTCTTCTTGAGTTCCGTTTGGAACGTTTCCCAGTCATTCAGCTTCACTTCGTTGTTTTCAAACCATTGCTGGGCTCTTCCTTGCAGGTAGAAGTAAATGTTGGCCAAGCACATTTTGTTTAGAACACTATCTAAACGAAATAAACGAGGCAAACCAGCAAATCAATGCAGTCTTGTGTTAAATTGAAGTAACTCTGGTAATGTCCAGACCGGTGGAGACAACACAAAGCAGATCTCCTGGCGAGGCCGCTGCAGGCCGGTGGCGCGCCACCCCCCACCGTTACCAGATACAAATAAAAACTGTCTCCCATAAAAAGAACACTATCTTAACCAAACAAACCAAGACTTAACGGCGCATGCTATTAAAAAATAATAACTTTTCCTCTTAAACTGAGTCTGCAGTTTTCTACACAATTTCTTCTTGTTTTTCTGTCCGTCTCATATTACCCTATTCCCTGTTCTTCGAATGCTATGACTAGCAGGTTAGCAATTTTTTTCTTAATATTTCCGAATTGCTTCATTTTCCAGTATTCGGTTTGCATGTATCCTTGGAAGTCTATGATGTTGTCACTTCCTTTGTTATGAATGATGTAGGTCACATACTTTCCCAATATCCAAATCACCGTGTTATTCTTGGTGGTCTGGTAATATTCATCTTGCGGCCACAGCAAACATTCCGTGGTAATAGTAGCTTCTGAACTTCGTGTCAGAAGTGCTATTTTCTTTTTCACCCATTTCCAAAGATTAAGATTTCTGCTACATGTAAATCGATGTATCAACGTGTCTATTAATCCACACTTAATGCGTCTGTCTGTATCGCTCTGCTCAATCTTGTTCTGTTTTTCATTCGTTGCGATGATATTGTTCGCTACTCTATACCACGTGGATGAAACCTCCGAGGAATGTATCGGGAGATTTATGTTTTTCCATACTACTTTCCACCCGATATTTGGAAATTTTATTTCGATATTGTTGGGACTGTCTGTCCCCTTTAACCTTTCTAATAATGCAGCTGTTGTTACAAGCCGTCTTGTGAGTACAACGTCTCCTATGCGACTGGTCTCTAGATAAAATTCAGCCACATGTTTAAGTTTAAAATTTATTTTACTTATATTGATGGGAGGCTGCAAGGTTGACGGACGGAGAATTTTGAATAGGTGTGCTGTGACACTTCTGGGGTTATCATTGAATATCAGTATCGTTCTCTTGATGTATAACGAGGTGGCTTTCGTGCTGATGTCTGTTAATTCGAGTCCGCCTACCGCTTTAGATTTGGTGTCTGAACCTGAAGTTTACCCTGAAGATGTCGCCTTTCCATAAATAGCTGTTGGACAGTTGCATTATCATTTTTGCTTGTAGTTTCGGAAGCGGGAAACCTGTGCCGCGTAATATGCCTTAGAAAATACGCAGGTGTGTATTATACTTATTTTCTGGAGAATGTTGACTGGACGCCTTCTACTCTCCATAATGCCTCCTTGCACGTTCTTTGTTGTTGCCTTCCAGTTTTTGGCCGCCATTTTCAAGGGGCACTTATCTATTAGGATCCCCAGCGTTTTATGATTTTCTACGACTGTTGCCCATGGGATATGCCTCTCTTCAAACCCTGCGATGTTAACAAATTTACACTTTGTGGCATTTATCACTGCTCCCGATGCCTGACAGTATCTATCGATCACTGTCTTTAGCAGCTCTAATTGTCCGTGGTGCCGGAGTATGACGCCCACATCATCTGCATATGCTCTGACTGTGGCGTTTACCCCTGATACCGTAAGTCCAGATAATTTGGAGTTGATCATCCTGTGAAGCGGTTCCAAAGTTAACACATGTAAGAGCATAGAGAGAGGACTCCATTGTGGTGCTCCCCTCCCCACACTGATCGGCTTCGTCATTTGGCTGTTGACACTAATCGTTGCTCCCAAGCCAGTGGCCACATTACGTATGACTTTGACAACTTTGTCATCCAGTCCTATCTTCGACAGTACTTTTTCCATGTACTGGTAGCTGACACGGTCGAAAGCTTTAGAAAAATCTACAAAAAGTAAACCACAACAGATATTTGAAAATGAAGCTACCGCTATGATGTCCCGATATTGAGAGGCAGTGGTCATGATGGACCTCCCTGGCATACACGATTGGTGTGTTTTAACTCTTTTCTTAAGAAGGGGGGCCAGTCTGCACTTGATTGCTCTTGCTACAGTCTTATAATCAAAGTTCAAAAGAGTTATAGGGCGGAAGTTATCGAGTGTCTTTTTACTTCTACTCTTGGGTACTAGGACAATTTTTCCTACCTTTAATTCTACTGGCATTTCCGTCCCTTTAATGTTTTTATTAATCACGTCTGTAAAATGTGGTCCAATGATGTTCCAAAACTTGTGGTAAAACTCTTTTGGGAGACCATCCGGCCCGGGCGACTTGTTAGTTGGTGATTGAGATATCAGGTCTAAAACTTCGTCTACAGTAAAATCTGTTAAAAGTTCACTGTTCTCCTCGGTATTAATATCGGTTGTAAGAACTTGTATCATCTCATCTATTTGCATTTTCATCGGTTTCGACTGGTGAATAGAGCTGCTGAAATTTATTTTGAATGTCTTTGTCAATGTCACTTTGTTGAGAGAGTAGTCGTCCGTCTTCAGTTTGTAGTTCACCTATAAAGGTGCGCCTCCGGTTTGAATGGTGTTTGATCAGTTGGTAGAGGGCAGTTGACTCCTTTTCTGCAAGAGATTTAACTTTAGATTTCAATTTGAGCCCTTCTAGTTGTTTACGTTTCATATTAATCAGTTTGGCCTTAACTTTCCGAATTTCTTGCAAGCGCGTGTTGTTAACAGTGCATCCTTCGTATAGCTCTCGCAAAACCGCGTAATAAAATTCCGTTGTGAGCCTTTCGTCTCTCGTCTTTTGTCTCCCGTAGTTGATTAAACATTGCCTGAGTTTCTTTTTAGCGAACTCGGTCCCCCATTTTACTCTATTTCGGTATTTTCCGATCGAGTGGAGGCAGAAAGACCACGTCTCTCTTACAATTTCATGGAGATCTTCGTCTTGTAAGTGGGTTACATTCAACATCCACTGATTCCTATAAACTTTGGTAGGCTGCGGGGGTAGATTAAGACTTATAACAACGGCACAATGGTTGGTGAAACTAGCTGGGACAACATCTGCATCCAGCACTCGGCTACATATATTTTCGGGCGTATATATCCTGTCTAACCGACTACACACGATGTATTGGTAAAAAATGTAAACTTTACTTGAGTTGGATATTTTAATCCCCACGCGTCTTTGAGCCTTAAATTTTTAACTGTTTCGTGTAGCTCGTAACTGTAATTAAAATTTGGAACTTGATCCTTTTTACTTAAAACAGAATTAAAATCGCCGCCCATGAGCAACTGCTGCGGGTTCTTTCGAAGCAGATAAACGAGGCTCTCTTTAAAAAATTTGCTTCTTTCCGCTTTGTGTGCTGTCCCAGAAGGCGTGTATACATTTACGATGATTGTATCGCAAATAATACATCCTATGCCTCGCCCACTGTCTAGTAACGCAATGTTTCTGACAGGTATTCGTTCACGAATAAGGATGGCCGTCCCTGTACAGTTTTCCACGCCTACGTTTATTATCGACTTACAGCCAGTTACTGCTAAATTACTTGTGAGAACTTCCTGTAACAACATAACATCAGCTTCAGACTCGTAAATAAATTGCCGCAGTGAAGCAAGTTTTAAATCTGACTGAATCCTGTTAATATTTGAGGTAACAACTTTGTATGCTTGGAGCATGTACTAGGTTCTCTGTTAGTGTTTCTTTCTGTTTGACCGTATCTTATCCTGACTCTTGTCCACCGTGTACCAATCCATGTTCGTGGGGCTCTGACTATCTGATTCGTCACCTTCCCTATCTCGGACCTTCCCGTCCTCAGTCTGGTTCTTTTTACGTACCGTATTCACGTTGGGCTTTGGCTTACTTCTAACGACAGTCACCCCTTTTGGAAATGACTCAAACTGAACCATAATATTTTCCTAAATCACGGAAAGTTTTATTAGTTCACAGTCTCTATAACAAAGTCATTCCACTGTAGGTGAAGCTGAACTTATAAGTCCATTGCGTTGTGAGCTGTCTTCGCCATTCACTAAAAGATTTGACGTTACAGGATCTTTTCGTAAATCATAAACATGTCAGTTGATATGGAAACGATTTTATTTCCATTTAAATAAAGTTTAAATGAATCACATTATTGCACAATCAACAAAAAAAAGGAGAAAAATGCAGCGGCAAGCCAACAGAGCTGCTTACAGGTTTGTGACTGCTAGAAGACTAACAAAACATGGTTTCTCTCAAACATGTTTCTACGTAACCGCGTGATAAGAATGATGACAAAGTTTTGTAATTCAGAATTAAACAATATTCTTTTACATTAAATATGCCAAAATACAGAAATTAAACCATTACACTTAAGCTTTGACTATTTATATCAATGTATGTACATGTTACATGAAATTTGTATTTAATGTGGTACACAAATTTAAAGTCATCCTTTGACTAGTGTTTACAGTGCTCAAATTATTTGTGATTTCGAAGTGCACGAATATTTTTGAAAATATAGTGTAGGCGTACATGGAATTCTAATGTATTTCAGTTTATGGTCAAATTTTTCATTAATACGGAATTGTATATGGTTCTCGTAGTTTTGTTAATTTCGAAGATAGTTTCTTAGTACTAAGCGGATTATTAATTTTAGTGCATGAAAAATTATCAGTATTTAATTCAGGATCCAGTGATATATAAAACATGGTCTGCCCTAATTTATTTAAACAAAAGGTGTATATGTAATCATGTTGTGCAATAGTTATAACATGTATTATTGTTGTTTTTATACAAATTAGTATCTATATTGGTTCAGCAATTGCCGGAACCAAGTGTAATGCATTTTTAGTGTTTGCAGCAATTATTTACTAAAGTATTAAAAATTGAAAATTACGTAAAAGGACAGCCAAAGTTATGTTTAAATCAACGTACTATTTCTTAAAAGCGTTTTACTAATAGTGTTAATAGAATTTCAAACTGAAGGCGAAAATGTGATATTTTACATGTCCGGTAGTGATGTTTTTTATTTTAGGTGACAGATATTTCGTGTTTATAATGTTGGCAAATGATTTTTGTATGGAGAGTGCAACATAGCAGAAACGTTACAATCTGATAATTCAGCTGACAAGTTCCGTGTCTGCAAGGGAGATACTCTCTCATCAGCTGTGTTTTTTTGCACGTCGGTATGTTCATGTTCGGATTCCGTTTGCATAACCTCACAAGTATCTTTCACAAGAATCTCGCGTTCCTGTAGTTGCTGCAGGTCTACGTTTTTATGTTCACTAGTATCCCCGTGCTGTTTGTTTTGCTGCTGGCGACTCAACAGCTCGGCTTGTTGACAAGCCGCGCCGTTGAGACTCTGAGCGTGTTTACTTTCCGACTCGGTCTGGGGCTGCTCAGCTTGCGGAGTATGCAGAGCTTCCTGCTGACGTCACCTGCCGGCTGCGCGTCTGCTACAGCACTAGCAACGGATGCCTCATAATTGCTAGCGGTCTCGGTAGCTACGTCCATAGTGTTATCCACTGCTTCCAAAACCACTACATGAGTCTCATTACCCGTGCTTAAAAGTTTTTGCATGTCTCCAATGTCGTCATCCGGACTGATCTCATCACGGCGTCTCTTATTTGCAAGGACATTACTCGAAACAGGAAACTGTTCGACATTTATTTTGGTGACAAGTGGCGGGAACTACTCCCTCTGACGCTGCCTAGTCTCTTGAACAGTTTCAGCTGCCGCTTGACCCCCACCCTCCAGCACCTGACTGCCACCTACCATGTCTGCAAGCGTTAGTGTTTTACGTTGCTACAAATTGGATTTCAACACGAACACGCATCTATGGTAATTTTGCCTAAGGTGACCGCTTTCTTTACATGTATGACAAGTTAATGTTTGTCCATTGTATATAACGCGTGCTTTGTAACCACATACCATTACGTGAGATGGGATATTTCCTTTCACATGCATTTCTACTGATCTGATGCCACTATAGCATTGTAAACAGTGTTGTTGAAACCATCGTTCATTCCTAATATTCTTTACGTCACTATATCGTGTTAGTACTTCTTGAAGGAAACAATTTACTACTTCGGGGGGCAAGTCAAACATACGGACATTTTTACATTCAACGTCGGCGTCAGTAACATGTATGGTACTTACCGAGCCGTCGCGATGGCGAAACTCCGCTTTCCCTCCAGTTTTAGCCAGTATTCTTTCCAGTTGGACGGCGTGATACAATTTAACAAAGAAGCAGTACTGATCAGTGTCATAGTAGGCAGTGTGGATTTGTTCCGAGGTGATACCGATAACGTCAACGATCCAGTCGTGGACTTGTAATGAGCTCGGTTGCACGTGTCTCGATGCTTTGTCAAACTCGAAGCGCAGGCTACATTTCCTGTAATTTTCCTCGACATGTCGGCCGTTATTTGGCGGCCGAAGCCACCGACAACGATACGAAAACGAAACACGCACCACACAAGACGTAACAGACGAGAATACTAGACCAAACGAAACGAACACTCACAACCAAACACAAGTCGGGACTTGTAAACACGAGCTATGCGGAGCGACGAGCACTTCCTTTCAGCGCGGTGTCTCCAGCGGAACTAAACCTTTCGTGGGCAAGCGCACTACCGACTGTGCACATCGCATGATCCCACCTGTTATACTTGGCGACTCGGTCGAAACCTTATAGTCATTTGTTGGGGTCCCGTGCAGCGTCTCCAGAGAACACCGCCAGGTGTCTGATGTGCAGCTGGCTTACCGCTGGTTTCGTGTCCATTGTTCTCATGATACGGACTTTCGGAAGGATGTACTCGGTATATCCCTTGTATTCCGGTTCTAGTCCGTGTAAGCGATGGCTTTTACGTTGCCTAATCGGAGCCACGATGATACAGCTGTTACACAGGATACCCAGCGCCTCCACCAAATAATGTCGCGTTGAAATGGAAGCAGGCTTGACTTCGAAGGCAGGATTTTCGACTGAACACAGCACTTGTACTGAAAGCAGGTTTATTGCGAACTGACACGTACTCGCAGCACTGACTGCCTCTCGAGCAGAGTGCTCTGCTATTTATACACAGACAGAATTTACCAGAAATTAGAAGAATCGTTAACATAAGAAACAGGCAGAAATTACAAGTGAACATAAGAAACATGTAGAACATTCTGGAAACGTGGGGTCTCGCGCCAGTATGATGTCGTAAACAATAAACTTTCCTATCACACGACACGTAATTTACGAGACTTCATTCATTCACTATTATTCGTCGCAGACAGTTTGCTAATATAACTCTCTATAAATGATCTGCATGGAAGCGAAACTTAAATGCACAATAGTAAGTTAGAAGGCGATGGACAGAAATGGAAGAACGATATGCCCTAAGATAAGGAAGGAATAAATACAACAGAGTTCACAGAGGAACCTACATAAAGCATGAATATATTCCTGCAAAATTATATCAAATGTTCAAATGTTTGTACAGTCTATGGGACTTAACTACGGGGTCGTCAGTCCCTAAACTTACAAACTACTTATGAACTACTTACAACTAAGGACGGCACAAATATCCATGCCCGAGGGGGGATTCGAACCCCCGACCGTAGCGGCCGAGCAGACCGTGACTGGAGCGCCTCAGTCTCCTCGGCCACCGCGGCCGGCCAAAATTATATCATTGTGCAACACAAACATCAAACGATATGACATAGTAAATTAACGCTGCGATAGGTAAAAAACATGTCACATCATGCGCCGCGTTTCAACACATTTCTTATTTACTGCTAACAAGACGCTACTGCACTCCAGTCAGCTTGACGATATTCCTGCAAGCTGACTGTGCTGTTGACAAAATCGAACTGTGAAGCGCAAACAGCTGCAGGCTAAATCAGTAGCTCTCTATAGAAATATGACGAGGTGTTGCCAGAGGCACGTTTACAAAATCGCGATTTAGAAACATCAGACAGAGGCGTATAGCGAAACACAGCAGTGCTGGAGCGTTTCATACAGATCCGACTACAGCAGTGCATAATAATAAGGCAAGAGAAACTAAATCAAAATGTTCGTGACTATTTCAAACAAGGAGGCTACAATAAAGGGAGATGCCATTGAGCTGAAAAAGTGAAGCCTGCCTCCGCCATATTGCTAAGTATTGGACAAGTTCTGGTATTGTAGAGCTGATGTTTCGTGTCACTCAAAACAGGGATAAAACGTCCGGCGGTTTTGCCGTGATGTACAGCGTGTTAAAAGACTGAAAACTAGCGTTAAAATTAAGTTTTTAAATAATATATAACGAGCATTTATTAATATTTATTCAAGAAAGTATATTGTTTAAAAGCATATACTTCGCACTGACTGTCAATTAAATCCATTAATACTAAGAGACTGACCTTACTGCATAGTTTTAACGGAGAAATGGCATTCCACGACTCACCAATATGCCAGACTGGCTTAAAACCTCCTTGATTTCACACATACTGCAGTTAATATTTGATGTTTACAGGTTAGGATACAAATGTAAATGTAGCTTAAAATTTTACAAAATAAAAACGTAGGTACTGACGTATTTCCTGACGTATCATTGCATTTTTTAGTGTAGTATATGTATTGTGATACCACATCTTCTTTGTCCTTTGTAAAAGATGCGGTGCTCCTACCATGGTGGGTAAAATTTGAGTTACCGTGTCACGGCGTAGTGTGCAGTGTGGCGATGTTGGCAGCGGTCCAAGTCGACCAATCGTAGCACAGATGGGACATCGTTTCGGAGGAAGACTTTTACTTACATTTGACATCTTGGCTAGAACAACTGATTTTATTGACAGAGCTATCCAACAAGGATTTGTACTGACTGAGGTCTGGAACCCTAAGAAGGCATGATCCGCACTTCTTCTTCTTTAACAACCGTTGTAAAGCACGGGCTTGTAACCTAGTGTACTATGAATATTTCTTCTACATGTAAGGTATAAGTGTAGTATACATACAGTTCTAGTGTTAAGATTTGATGTTCTTCCTATAACCATACGTTTTACGATATGTTAAAGTGGCAGTCAAAAGTGTTCTTTCACCAGACTTAATGTTAGAATTGATCTGCGAGAAAGGAAGTTTGTGCAATCGTGAAGTGTCGATATTTTGTGTTTTTGTGACAGATTGCGATGAACAGAGAGTGGGATTATTGAGTATGCAACATTACGTTGTTTACAGTCTGATTGAAGCGTAAATTTGGGGAATGTTTAATTGATTGGTATTTGATGAATGAACTAGTAACATACTTTACAAATTGATGCCACTTTACACATGTTCTGAGTGTTCTTAATTAAATGTAGCCATTTGTTCGCGTCCCTTACAATTATTTATGTGTATTCTGCCAAATTAAAGTTATTCATAATTAAAATTCCTACGTATTTAGCTGTATTTGCGGCAGGGCCGGCGCAAGCCCAAGTGCCGCCCCGTGCGAGCTGCTAAATCCCCCCCCCCCCCCCTCAGCCTTTTTTTCTTGTAGAATTTTGTTTGTAGGAAGCGTCATCAATCAATCGCAATTTTTTTTTTCCTTTTAAGATCTACCTAGGTTTCGGCTACTGAATGGCCAGTCAAAGCTTTTAATATGTGCTTACATCTAAACCGTCATCTTGGCAGTTACGTTCAGAATGACTATATAGATGTAAACATAACTCAAAGCATTGAGAATAGCCACACTGTGTCCGAAATCTATTTGCAAATTAAAAAAAATTGCGGCTGATTGGTGATATTTTCTACAGATTTGTACAAAACAGTCGTTGGGCACCAGCTCAAAAATGGAGTCAAACCTGATTGAAGAAATCTAGCTAATTTTAATAAGCCTTGTGAATTTACAGAAATGTTCAAATATGTGTGAAATCTAATGGGCCTTAACTGCCAAGGTCATCAGTCCCTATCCTTACACACATTCGACCTAAATTATCCTAAGGACAAACACACACATCCATACCCGAGGGAGGACTCGAACCTCCGCCGTGACCAGCCACACCAGCGCCTAGACCGCTCGGCTAATCCCGCGCGGCATGAACTTGACAGTTAACGTAAATAAACATTTTTCAGTGGTTGTGAACAGCAGGTCGGCGCAAGCCCAAGTGCCGCCCGTGCGAGCTGCTAAATTGCCGCCCCCCCCCCAGTTATTATTTTTTCTTTCTTTTTTCTTTTTACATAGCGATTGTGAAATTTTATTTAAACAACTCTGTAGGAAATGCCAGCAATCAATCGCAATTTTTTACTTATCAGATCTACCTAGGTTTCGGACACTGAGTGGCCAAAGCTTTTAATATGTGCTTCAAAAAAAATGTTCAAATGTTTGTTAAGCGTATGGGACTTAACTACGGGGTCATCAGTCCCTAAACTTACAAACTACTTACGAAATACCTTATACTAAGGACGGCACAAATATCCATGCCCGAGGGGGGATTCGAACCCCCGACTGCAGTGGCCATGCAGACGGTGACTGGAGCGCCTCAGTCCCCGCGGCCACCGCGCCGGCAATATGTGCTTCCATCTAAATCGTCATGTTGACAGTTGCATTCAGCACGATGGTATAGATGTAAACATAACTAAAAGAATTGAGAATATCCACATTGTGCACGAAATATATGTAGATCTGGAAAATAAAAACAAAACTTGCGACTGATTGGTGTCGTTTTCTACAGGTATATACAAAATCGTCGCTGGGCACCAGTTTAAAAATGGAGTCAAACCTGACTGAAGAAATCTAGCTAATTTTAATAATCGTTGTCAATTTACAAAAGTGTTCGAATGTGTGTGAAATATTTACTGTATGACACGCTGTTCAGGAGATGAAGTCATAAGAATTGAGCCCGTGAAATTGAATTTCAGGCCGAATTTCACTAGAGACGCAGGTGAAACGGTCAAAGAGTGGGGCAGAAGACAATGGAAAGAGGAAGAATAAAGACATGGAGTAACATAATAATTCAAAAAATAGCCGGCCGCGGTGGCCGAGCGCTCTGTGGCGCGCCGTTCACAGTTTTCACGGCCACTACGGTCGGGGGTTCGAATCCCCCCTGGGGCATGGATATTTGTGCCGTCGTTAGTGTTAGCTAGTTCATTAGTAGTTTGTAAGTTTAGGGACTGATGACCCCGTATTTAAGTCCCATAAGCTCTACAAACATTTGAACTTTGAACTTTTTTCAATAAATACACACTCGGGGAACGACGGGTACTAACGCTAGTCGAAATATATTAACTCACTGCACTGCGGTTGTTCATTTCAAAGAACTGACACTCAACATCTGTCGCAATTTCCATGTTTCAGTTCTTTTGTGTCTGATTATGGAATAAGGGGCAAACAATTTTCTTCGCTTTATTTTCATTCTAGCTATTGGGACGACGCGTGTTTATTTGTCGATTTGCCAATTTTTGAAGTAACAGATCATAAGAAAAATAGTTCTACCTTATGAGTAACGTGCATGCGCAACACTAATTGTACGTTATATGAAAAACACTTAGGTATTACATTGCAAGTTGCAAGATATTCGTACGCACCAATTCTTCTGTTCTTACGAAACTCAATGAAAGTGCTTCTGACCATTCTTGACTCCCTCGGTCAACTACCGAACGAATTCTGCAGATTTCGTTGTAGAGAACGCAACAATACGTATTGTCTGGAAAGGCGAAGTGGTGACGCGGCAGTGCCAGGAACTAGGTCACGTGACGAGGTACAGCGAGGCTACGGTTAAACTAACGCCCAAGAAGAAGACGCAAGAAGCTCACAATAAATATGTGACCGATGATATGGATAAATGTATCATCAGGCATTACGAACAATAGAAAGTAATACGAACTTTGCGAAATCGGCACAACTTTTGTCAAACAGAAATGAGCTTCAAAGATAGAAAGGAAACTCTTATAAGCAATGTTCTATCAATGGATTATCGTTTTAGAAAGTGTCCAAATTAACGCTTTGTTTTATGCGGACGAGAGGGCATTGTTGCTAAAAGATCATAGTTTCTCGGGTTTTCATCAGAATCAAAGCGACCAGTAGTACACCTAGATGAAACAAGGATTCACAAGCATTACATAGTACATAAGTAGCAAAGTAAGTGTGTGCGAGTAGTATTGTCAAACAAAAGTGCAGGTCAGAGTTTAATTGTTGTTCATACAGGCGAAGGCACATGTTTCATGGCTAAAAAACCAAAATGTCCGACTATCACTCAGAAACGGATAGCAAAAATTTTCAAAATTACGTCGAAAACCGACTTATGCCAGACTTACTACCAATGTCTTTATCCCATGTAATTACTCGCAGCGTATTTACTCATTGGGAATACTTTTAGCCTTTACAGGTGTTGGACATGTTTGAACGTAGTAATGTTCAACCATTTTTTTCCCATAATGCGGGAAGAATAAAACACTCGGAAACTGCCATTGAAGGGCTTAGCAAAATTGCTTCAGGCTTAACACGTAACCGCAGTATCCAACATTGCATTCGAATTTCCAAATTAGATTTCGTCTTCTGTAAAATTAGTTGTAAGTAAACGTACGGTGCGTAGCAGGCCTGCAGCATCCATAGGAGTACTGGCGTGTACGCCAGACAGCTTGCCCTCTCTGTTCCTCCGGCGTAAACACGACGGAGCTGCCATACTGGCGAGGGAGAAATTAATCCTCCTCCCTCCTCTTACTGAACTGGGGCGGTCGGCAGGTAGTCGAGGCGCCATGCCACAGTTCGTGAAGGCGCTTCCTCCGAGGTTTGGTTTCGAATCTCGTCTACGGCATGAACGTTGAAGTGATGCTGGCAGATTTGCCACCCCTCCCCCTCGGAAAGTGCCGCCCCGTGCGGCCGCACGTTTCGCACGTGCCTTGCGCCGGCCCTGGTCAACAGATAATGTATTCAACGGAAAACAGTAAATAAATGTTGGCAAAGTGATAGTGAGCGAGTAGTAGTGTCAAACAAAAGTACCGGTCAGAATTTAATTGTTGTTCGTGCAGGCGGAGACAGGTGGTTCACGGTTCAAAATCAAAACGTCCGACATCGCTCAGAAGCGAACAGTAATTTTTTTAAAAAATACGTCAAACCCTACTTATGCTAGGCTTGCTACCAATGTCTTTATACCTTGTAATTACTCGCAGCGTATTTACCTATTCGGAAAACTTCTAGCCATTGTAGGTGATCGACATGTTTGACTATAGTAATGTTCAACGATTTTTTTCCATAATGCGGGAAGAATAAAACACCCGAAAACTGCCATTGAAGGGCTTAGCAAAATCGCTTCAGGTTTAACAGATAATCGCAGCATCGAACATTGCATTCGAATTTCCAAATTAGATTTCGTCTTCTGCCAAATTAGTTGTGAGTAAACGCACGGCGCGAAACAGACTGTCAGCGCCCCACTCAAAGAATACTGGCGTGTACGCCAGACGTCCCCCCCCCCCCCCCCCCCCACTGTTCCTCCGGCGTAAACACGACGGCGCTGCCACAGTGGCGAGCAAGAAATCAGCCCTCCTCCCTCCCCTCGTTCAACAGGGGCGGCCGGCAGGTAGTCGAGGCGTCATGCCACAGTTCCCGAAGCGCTCCCTCCAAGGTTTGGCTTCGAATGCCCTCTTGGGCGTGAATGTTGAGTTTTGTACTAAAAAAAAGGGGGGGGGGGGACGGTACTTCTGCCGCCCCTCCCCCTCGGAAAGTGCCGCCCTGTGCGGCCGCACGTTTCGCACGTGCCTTGCGCCGGCCCTGATTTGCGGAGTATATATTACACTGATTTATTTTGTAAATGAACTTTTACGGATTTCTTCTAGAGCTAATATCAATGACTTAACACTTTCTATTATTTATGATACTTTATCTAAATCGTTTTTCAGTCGCTTTTGACCTTCTGGTGGTTTTGCTAACGATAAACGACAGCAATGTGCGGTCAGTCTAACAATAAGAGAGCTGCTCACGTTGTCTCCTCGATCCTTTACAGGCACAGGACACTTGTCTGCAAACAGCCAGATATCACTTCTCTGTTATTCGATTAGATTCCGCCAAATTCTATGCTTTGTACCATTTCTAGCAGGAAATGGGAAAGCCAGTCGAACAAATGTACTGTTGTTTCGTAAGTATGCAATGTGATGAAAAGGCCCTTGTGTGTCGACAGCCTTCCGAAAGTTTAGAAATGTGTAACTGATTTGAAATTGGTTGTCGACAGCACTCATTAATTCATGTGAGTAAATGGCTATTATGAGACTCCTATCGTTCCTTATGTTTACAAGCAATTTAGGAGACTATCTGAGCAACACTCTTAGATTGTTCGTCGATGATTATGTCGTTTATCGGTTAGTAAAGTCACCTAAAGAACAAAAGCAGCTGCAAAACTATTTAGATATCTGCATGGTGAAGAAATTTGCAGTTGGCCGTAAATACTGAAATGTGTGAATTCTAAAGAGAATTCGCTCAAGTTCATATGCACGGCAAATCAGTCGAAAGGAAAGAGCATAAATTGAAAGAATACCTAGGAATTTCATTTAAGAACATGCTTAATTGTGGTGCAGATGAAGAAAAGACCACGTATCATTGTCAGAAGACAGAATACTGATCACACAGTGCTGGTGTAGCTATTGTATCTTCCGTGCTTGCTGTATAAGATTTGTGATTAAATCCGCTTTATGCAAGACACCTTGTTTTGTTTTAATACCCAAACATGTTTTGGCACTTATTGTGCATCTTCCGTGGGTTTTCGCCTTTTGTTTTCTAGAATAAAATGTTACAGGTTTTGTTTAAACAGCATTCTGGACGAGTTCTTTGATTTGACAACTCTGTTGGATATATTAGGCCTAATTTATTTATTATTCGTACATTATGACATTCCCAGCAGTTTCATCTCCTGTAATTGAAGAATCACAAGTTTTCACAGTTTGTCATCTGCTAACAACAACACGTTTTTATTTACGAAAACTGTTGTACATTCGCCTGGAAGTTATGTGGAAATCTGTGTGGCTGTTCGGTTGCTTACTTACATTCGAGCTGTAATGTTGCTGTTTGCTTGCTTGTGGCGTGATCTTGATATTATTCATATTCTTGTCAACTGGCACTGTTTTTATCGCCATTTGCCTATTTGTGGTAGCTGTAGCGTATTCATATATTTAAGTGGTCCGTCTGTGATGTGGTACTGGAATTTTGAATAGTTTTGATGCTGACGTTGTTTAGTGAGGTTTATTTGTATGTGTGTGTGCGTGTGTGTGTGTGGAGAGATTCTCACCTTGGGCTATTGCTTTCTGGATGTGATAGTTTTCCTCTGTCGTTAGCTTGTGGAATAAGCTGTTGCTGGTTTAGAGAATTTGTAGGTTAGTATCTATGTTTGTTGGGGTATGATTCTGTTTTATTAAATGTTACTGCTCTGAGGTGGTCAGTGTATCTTATTTCGAATTTCGGCATGTCTGACCCACAAACATAGATTGGTAGTTATTGCAAGTAAGCTCACGTATTCCTGATTGGCTGTTTGTGTCAGTGTTGGTGGCACGTTTCCCTAGTCTACTCTGTATTGTATTGTTGGTTCTATATCCTGTGTTCAACCAAGTATGTTGCCCACTTTATGTGTGATTTTGTTGTTTCGTACTGTGTGTTGGTTTGTTGTGTGCGGTGTTTCATTTCTGCGTGTGGTATTTTCATGACCGTGTAATACCTGTTTTTGTAATTTTCTGTGTATCCTGCCACTGTTTTTGTGTAATACCCATTTCCATGTGCAATTTGTTTTATTGTGTCCAGCTCCTCTGTGTAGTCTTGTTTCGTCATCGGTGTTCTGATTAATAGGTGTAGTAGAAATATGAAACTTGCTTCTTTCTGGGTTATTGGATGATTGGACTGGTTGTGGATCACAGTGCTGGTCGTTGTGGGATTCCTGTTGGTTGTGAACTGATGTTTGTTGTTTTTGTTTTGTATACGAAGATCTATGTAGTTTAGTTTTCTCTCTGTTCGTATTGCACTAGTGAACTGTATTTGTGGGTGTATGGTGTTTACGTCAGCGTGGTTCATCATCAGGCATATTCTATCATCCACACATCTGTACGAATATTTTATTTTGTACTATTTGGTTCGACAATTTTTTCAAATATTTAGTTTTCTATGCGGTTCATGAAAAAGTCTGCGAAAAGGCCAATGATTGAAGATCCCATAGGTAGTCCTTCCTGTTGGGAGTAATTTTTTTTCTTTTTGAAAGTGAAGTAATTTTATAAGTTTGTGTGTGTGTGTGTGTGTGTGTGTGTGTGTGTGTGTGTGTGTGTGTGTGTGGAGTCCGAAGGAACAGATGCGAGTTTTGATCTTGCAGTTACTATCTACTCATATTCACGGAATGTATGACAGTAGCTGCGAATAGGTAAAGTTCAAAATATATACCCGAATTCGAATTTTGACTGGGTACAAATTTTCAACTTTACCCATTCGCAGTTAATGTCATACATTCCGTGAATATGACGTAATTTTGTTCAGCGATAAAACTCATCAATGACGTAATGTAAATATCCTAAATAAATTAGGCCCAATATATCCAACAAAGTTGTCAAATCAAACAACTCGTCCCAACCGCTGTAATCAAAACCCGTATGTAACATTTTATTGTAGTTAATAAGAGGCAAAAACCCACGGAAGATGGCACAATAAGTGCTGAAACATGTTGGGGTATTATAACAAAACAACGTGTCTTGCATGAAGCGGATTTAATCCCAAAAGTTTGAATATTCAACAGTTCTGCTAAAGAAACCGCGTGCACTAGATTTCTGAGTATTGTTGCCCATTGTGGCATCCTCACGAAGTAGGACTGATGGAGGATATAGGAAAGGTGCAAGCTCGTTTCCTGTTACCGTTATACAGAGGAGAGAGTGTAACAGAAATCATGCACGAATTTGGGTGAAAATCTACAAAAGGAAGACGTTATCCTTGCCGTGAGATCTACTTGCGAAATTTCTCTGAACAACTTTATCACCCGTGTCCGAATTCATGTTGTGAGCATCCGCCTAGGTTGGGAGACATGATCATAATAATAACATGCCAAATACAGCGAAAGGGAAATTGCCTGGGTGTTATCAGAGAATGGAACGGTAGACAAATATTACGAAAGTGGTTCTATGATCTATCTGATAGGCTGTTAAACATGGTTTCCAGAGTACATTTGAAGATTGCCGCACGGATCACAAAATAATTGACAGAGGGATAGAAAAACAATTAACATCGCTTAAAAAAGGAAAGGCCGCAGGACCAGATGGGATACCAGTTCGTTTTTACACAGAGTACACGAAGGAACTAGCACCCCTTCTTGCAGTGGTGTACCATAGGTCTCTAGAAGAGCGTAGCGGTCCGAAAGAATGGAAAATGGCGCAGGTCATCCCCGTTTTTAGGTAGGGACGTCGAACAGATGTGCAGCACTATAGACCTATATCTCTAACATCGGTTAGTTGTAGAATTTTGGTACCTGTATTATGTTCCAGTATAATGACATTTCTGGAGACTAGTATCTGCTCTGTAGGAATCAGCACGGGTTTCGAAAAAGGCGATCGTGTGAAACCCAGTTCGCGGATCTAACGGAGAGCAGCGCGCTTCGGTACAGGATCATTTGGTATCGCTCAAGGGACATAGACATGGTTTCTCAGGTATATGCTGTGTTTCTTGACTTCCGAAAGGAATTTGATTCAGTACCCCACAGACGTTTAACGTACAAAGTAAGAGCATATGGTCTATCAGACCAATTGTGTGATTGGATTGAGGAGTTCCTAGATAAGAGAAAGCAGCATGTCGTTTTCAATCGGGAGAAGTCTTCCGAAGTAAGAGTGATGTCAGGTGAACCACAGGGGAGTGTCGTGGGTCGTCTGCTGTTCACTATGTATATAAATGACCTTGCGGATAACATCGGTAGCTCACTGAGGCTTTTTGCAGATGACGCTGTAGTATATAGAGAGGTTGTAACAACGGAAAATTGTATTGAAATGCAGGAGGATCTGTATCAAATTGACGCATGGTGCAGGGAATGGCAACTGAATCTCAAGGTAGACAAGCGTAATGTGCTGCGAATACATAGAAAGAAAGATCCTTTATCATTTAGCTACACTATAGCCGGTCAGCAATTGGAAGCAATTAATTCCATAAATTATCTGGGAGTAGGCATTAGGAGTGATTTAAAATTGAACGACCATATAAAATCAGTCGTCGGTAAAGCAGATGCCAGACTTAGATTGATTGGAAGAATCCTAAGGAAATGCAGACCGAAAGCAAAGGAAGCGGGTTAAAGTACACTTTTTCGTCCATAGTTTGAATACTGATCACTGGTGTGGGATCCGTAGGAGGTGGGGTTGATAGTAGAAAAGATCTAACGGAGAGCAGCGCGCTTCGGTACAGGATCATTTGGTAATCGTGAAAGCGTTACAGAAGTGGTCTTCAGTCCGGATACTGGTTTGTTGCATCTCTCCACAATAGCCTATTCTCAGCAAGCCTCTTCATCTCTACATAAGAATGGCAACCTACATCTTTCTGAATCTCCTTGCTGTAGCCATCTCTTGGTCTTCCTCTGCGGTTTTTACCCCAAACACTTCCCTCCAATGTTAAATTCATGAATCCTTGATGTCTAAGCATGTGTCCTACCAATCGATCCCTTCTTTTAGGCAAGGTATGCCAGAAATTCCTTTTCTCCCCAATTCTATTCAGTACCTCATCATTAGGTACGCGATCCACTGACCTAGTCTTCAGCATTCTTCTGTAGCACCACATTTCAAAAGTCTCTATCCTCTTCCTGTTCGCCCTGTTTATCGTCCATGTTTCACTCTCATACAAGGCAACACTCCACACAAATGCCTTCAGAGAGTACTTCCTTAGGCTTAAATCAATATTCCATGTTAACAAATTTCTCTTTTTCAAGAACGCTTTTCTACCCATTGCCATTCTGCATTTTATATCCTCCGTAGTGCGACCATCATTTGTTATTTTACTGCGCAAGTAACAAAACTCATCTACCTCCTTTATTGTTACGTTACCTAATCGAATTCCTTCAATGTCGCCTGATTTTCTTAGACTGCACTCTATTACCTTTGTTTTGCTCTTGTTAATGTTCATATTATATGCACCTTTCAGCACACTGTCCATTCCGTTCAGCTGCTCTTCCAGGTCTTTTACTGTCTTTGACAGAATTACTATGTCGTCGGCAAAACGCAATGTTTTTAATTCTTAACTCTGAACTTTAATTCCTTCTTCAAATTTCTCCTTGCTTTGCTTTATAGCTTGCTCAATGTACAAATTGAATAACATTTGAGAAAGGCTACAACCCTGTCTTACTCCCTTCCCAACCACTGCATCCCCTTCATGCCCTTCAACTCTGACAACCGCTGTCTGGTTTTTGTACAAGTTGTAAATGACCCTACTCTTCCTATATTTTACTCCTGCTTGCTTCAGAACTTGAAATAGTTTATTCCAATCAACATTGTCAAAAGCCTTCTCGAAATCTGAAAAAGCTAGAAACGTAGGTTTCCTTTTCGTTAATTTATCTTCTAGGATAAGCCGTAAAGTTACAGAGATGATCGATATACTGCAGTGGAAGACTGCAGGAGAGACGCTCTGTCGCTCGGTACGGCCTTTTGTCGAAGTTTCAAGAACACGTCTTTACCGAGGAGTATAGCAGTATATTGTTCACTTGTACGTATATCTCGCGAAGAGATCATGAGGATAAAATCAAAGAGATTAGAGCCCACACAGAGGCATACCGACAATCTTTCTTTCCGCGAACAATACGTGACTGGAATAGGAGGAAGAACCGATAGTGGTACTCGAGGTACCCTCCGCCACACACCTATCGGGTGGCTTGCGGAGTACGGGTGTAGATGTAGATGCAGGTGGATGTACGTGTTAGGCACAACGGCGCCACTTGGTGAATCAGAGTCGGGTAAATGGGTGAACCGGCAGTTGTCTCAGAGCTGGAGAGCAGCGCGCGCTGCCAGTGGCAGACGCGTGTAGCTGCACCCCCGCCGGCCGCTACACGCCGCGGCCATTAGGGCCCGCGGGGCGGAGGGCGGAGGGCACAGAGGGCAGAGGGCAGAGGGCAGAGGCGCGACAAGCACCCCCCGCCGCGCGCCACACGCCGCCGCCGGCGGAAGTGGGCCGCAGTGGAGCCTGCGAGGAGGCCAGCACAGGGGGAGGGGGCAGAGCTCAGCCACATTCAAGCTCTGTGTACTTCTTGCCGTGTCATTCTTTTAAGTAAATTAGAATTCTATGGGGTCACGGGAAATGCTGCAAAATGCTTCAAGTCGTACCTCACTAACAGGAAAAAAAGGGTGTCAGTGTAAGGGACCAGTGAATTAAGCCAACAGTAATCATCAGATTGTCCCACAAGGATCCATCTTAGGGCCATCGCTTTTTCTTGTGTACAAGAAGCAGAGTTCGTTTTATTTGCAGATGATACTAGTATTGCAATAAAGAGTACGTCAAGCATAGTTATAGAAAGGTCTACTAATGATATTTTCATGAACATTAATAAATGGTTTAAAGCCAACTCATTAAACTTTGAAAAGATTCACTACATGCAGTTCAGAAAAGGTAAGAGATTTCCCGTCAGCATATGCATTAAGTATGAAGAAGAGCAGATACGAAAGGCTGACAGTATTAAATTCCCGGGATTACAGCTTGATAATAAATTTTGTTGGGAGGAGCACACCACAGAACTACAGAAACGACTCAACAAATCTGTATTTTCAATACGAGTGTTATCAGACATAGGAGACATAAAAATAACAAAGCTTGCATACTTTAATTCAGCTTCTGTGTTCCAAAGATAATTGCCACTACTGCCGAGGCTCTCCATGCAGCGGAATAGCACCTCGGCAATGGACATGGTGGAACAATCCTGTCAAGGTGATCAATTAATACAAATATCTTTGGAACACAGAAGCTGAATTAAAGTTTGCGTTGTGGAGGGAAATCGTACATAGACTATTTCAAGGCGCCTTAATGGTTAGTGGTGTGGTAGTCTAACGGTTAAGACGTCCGGGTTCGATTCCCGGCCGCACAACAAATTCCAATTCAATGCTTCAGATTTATCAATAATGTCTTTGACATATTTGAGACGTAAATCCGTCTCTGGGATTGTTTATTTGTATTAATTGATATTTATATCACCTTAACAGGATTGCTCCACCATGTCCATTGCAGAGGTGCTATTCCGCTGCATGGAGAGCCTTGGCAGTAGTTCAAAAAGGGGTCCACTACTCAGGAACACACATTTTCAATATTTTAACAATCAAGTAAAAAAAAATTTAGCTACAAATAAAGATCGGTTTAAGAGGAAGCTAAAAGTCTTTCTAGTGGCCAATTCCTTCTACTCCATTAGTGAATTTCTATGCATCTGTATTTATATTATTAGTATTATCTATTATTCAACTTGTAAATTTTGTTTCTTGACATGTTAACCAAATCCACGAGGATCTCCTCAACATGGATCTACGGAACGAAAAACTAATCTAATCTATTCTCATACATTTAAATGACTGTCATTTCTGAGTCCAAATTCGATAATTATAGAATACTTATATCACAAATACAGACGTTCCAGATAGCTGCACTGTGGTTTATTAACGCAAAATCTCATTCGATAATACCCAAACGCTGTACAGCAACTGAAATTGACAGTAGTAGTATTTCACAGGAAATGCAGGACAAGGCTTTTCCAAAAATGGCAGAACCGAGCTGTATCATTTGCGTAACTTCAGTTGTGACGACACAATTTTTATTTTCTATACATACGAAATTTCTTACTGCGTGTTCAATTTCGTTAAATATTCATACTGAAATTCTGTACCACCATACCTTCGAAATTTCAAGGCAACCTATATCTCGAAAAAAATGAAAATTGAAAGTCATTGAGGGATAATACCGAAACGAGTAGCAAGTATTAATTTAGCATCAAAACGTCTCTGTGTAAAATAGCAGATGACTATCTTTAATTACATAGGAAATGCAAGTTGCCTTTTTCTCCTTTTTACATAAAGTACTACTTTCAACTGGAAGTAATGAATACACACTCGTCACCACAACTCTACATCTACATGGAATACCCTGAAAATCACATTTAAGTGCCTGGCAGAGGGTTCATCGAACCACCATTATACTATTTATCTCCCATTCCATTCTCGAATAGCGCGGGGGAAGAAAGAACACCTGAATCTCTCCGTTCGAGCTCTGATTTCCCGTATTTTATTCTAATGATCATTTCTACCTATGTAAGTGGGAGTCAACAATATATTTTCGCATTCGCAGCAGAATGTTGGCGCTTGGAGTTTCGCAAGTAGCCCACGCCGCAGCGATAAGCGCCGTTGTTGTAATGATTCCCATCCCAGATCCTGTATCATTTCCGTAACGCTGTCTCCCCTGTATCGTGACAATACGAAACGAGCTCGAACTCTTTCGATGTCTTCCGTCAAAGCCACCTGACAAGGATCCCACACTGGGCAGCAATACTCCAAAAATGGGCGGACAAGCGGCAATATGGCGACGGCGGCTTCACTTCTTTGGTATTAAGGGCACCTTGCTCTATTCTATCTTGGTGTAGACGTTGTCATTTGCACAAGATGGATGCATACGATTGTTTGTAGAAGCAATAAGATGGATCCTATTCCCAAGCGTATGAAGGTGCTACGCGTATGGGCATACGAACGAGTGGGGAAGCCCAGCTACCGAAGGTCGCCAGCTCTCGAATGTCATTGTGTAGGTGAGTACTTGTCCCGTCCGCGAAAAGAGGTGTGTTAACAGCGCAAGGCCAGAACATTTATTTTCGTTGAGCGTTATTATAAGCTTTATCTGATTTACGGGTTTATGTGTAAGCAGGTTTGCATATAAATCTGATCTAGTTTGTCGGTACAAGATAGTTGGCCGCGGTGGAGTAGCCGAGCGGTCTAAAGCACCTCGCTGCGAGCGCACGGTTGCTCGCCGTGGAGGTTCGGGTTCTCCCTGGGGCATGGGTGTGTGTGTGTTTGTCCGTAGGTTAGTTTACCTAGGTTTAAGTAGTTTGTAAGCTACGGATGATGACCACGCAGTTTGGTCCGATAGATTTACAGACATTTGAACTTTTTTTTTCAAGATAGTTGTTCTTTGTGAATTTTGAAGAAATGGAGTAGACAGGGAAAATTGCTGAAATTCCTATCACTGCATACCACAGGGCTACGTCTTAATTCAGTAGATAAGATGTTTCATATTATAATAAAGGGTAAAGGGGTATTCATTTGCCCTTAAAATGGTTTTAACTTTACGCACACATAGACTCCATGCTCAATTTTGTTGCTTTTATAAATTCGATTACACTGAAAGCGTGAGCCCAAAGTGTTGTTGAACCTTTTACATGAAATAACTTTTTTCCAGAATGCTAGAATACAAAAATTATTAGAAATGACAAAGAAAGTCTCTCAAGTATTACCTGGCGTAATTTCTGAGGATTTTAAGACGAAGGTTTCGTCACTTAAGTGACATTACGGTGCGGAATGCAGGAAAATCAGATCAACCGAATGTAGTGCAGCGGGCACTTCTTCAGTTTAGAATCCGAATATGTGGTGGTTTCCAATGAAATCGGTAAAGGATTACATAATACCAAGATACAGTTTTACAAATATACCAGACAGGATTGCGAGTATACCTAAATTTTATTTTTTTTCATTGTTATTCTTACAATAGCAAGACGCCACCACATGTATTACCTGTTTGTTGAAGCCTCCTCGAGTATTTACCATTTATTTCTTTACAGTAATTGTAATAAATTCTTTGGCGCTACACATGTGACATGTTTCGGTAAATATGCTTGTTTCTGTTTGAAATGCCCAGGGTGGATACGATTGGCCTAGGGAATAAATGTACCATTTAAATTCAGTCCCATTTTGAGACACACATTTACAATACTGTAACTATATTAGGAATCATTTTTCTCTCTTAATCGAAAGTACGATTTTGTGAAGATTTGTCAGACTATTAATGTTTTTACGGAAGAATATTTGCTGACTGTAATAATTCTGAAATTACCACTTCAGATGTTTTCTGCAGTACAGCATTTACCAATAACCAAAACAATAACTTTAGAACATTTAAAAGTAATACATTTACCTAAATAGGGAATAAACAATTTATTGAAAAGTACTCCTAGCTTGTAGGAAGCTTATGACATAAACAGTTTATACACTTAAACCAATATATAGCTAATATTTTCATATTTTTGCTTCTCCGTTATATTAAGAGTCCACATTCAAAATGTCAGTCGCTGATAGAAGCTATCTTTCTGCTCTGTCAAACGTGGGTGGAATATAAATACCACACTTCATTCATCTTGTTTGTCAAATTATATGCTATGTCAAACACCCCTCAGAATTTTAATTTATTTAGTAATACAGGCAATCAGTAAATGTGACCTTGTTGTTGTTGTTGTGGTCTTCAGTCCGGAGACTATTTTGATGCAGCTCTCCACAATACCCTATCCTTACCAAGCCTCTTCAACTCCACATAAGAACGGCAACCTACATCTGTCTGAATCTGCTTACTGTATCCATCTCTTGGTCTTCCTCTGCGGTTTTTACACCACACACTTCCCTCCAACGCTAAATTCACAATTCCTTGATGTCTAAGAATGCGTCCTACCAATCGATCCCTTCTTCTCCCCAATTCCGTTCAGTACCTCCTCATTAGTTACGCGATCCACCGACCTAATCTTCAGCATTCTTCTGTAGCTCCAAATTTCAAAAGCCTATATCCTCTTCCGGTCCGCACTGTTTATCGTCATTGTTTCACTCCCATACAAGGCAACATTCCACACAAATGCCTTCAGAAAGGATTTCCTTAGTTTTAAATCAATATTCGATGTTAACAAATTTCTCTTTTTCAATAACGCTTTGCTACCCATTGCCATTCTGCATTTTATATCCTCTGTACTGCGACCATCATTTGTTATTTTACTGCGCAAGTAACAAAACTCATCTACCTCCTTTATTGTTTCGTTACCAAATCTAATTCCTTCAGCATCGACTGATTTTCTTAGACTGCACTCCATTACCCTTGTTTTGCTCTAGTTAATGTTGACTTATATGCACCTTTTAGCACACTGTCGACTCTGTTAAACTGCTCTTCCAGGTCCTTTGCTGTATCTGACAGAATTACTATGTCGGCGGCAAAACGCAATGTTTTTAATTCTTGACCCAGAACTTTAATTCCTTCTCCAAATTTCTCCTTGCTTTCCTTTATAGCTTGCTCAATGTACAAACTGAATGACAGTGGAGAAAGGCTACAACCCTGTCTTACTCTCTTCCCAACCACTGCATCCCTTTCATGCCCTTCAACTCTGACAACCGCTGTCTGGTTTTTGTACCCTTACGCTTCCTATATTTTACTTCTGCTTGCTTCAGAACTTGAAATAGTTTATTCCAATCAACATTGTCAAAGGCCTTCTCCAAATCTACAAAAGCTAGAAATGTATGTTTGCCTTCTCTTGATCTATCTTCTAGGATAAGCCGTAAAGTGAGTATTGCCTCCCATGTTCCTACATTTCTCCTGAACCCAAACTGATCTTCCACGAGGTCTGCTTCTACCAGCTTTTCCATCCTTCTATAAATAATTCGTGTAAATATTTTGCAACCATGACTTATTAAACTGATAGTTCTGTAGCTTTCACACCTGTCTGCACCTGCTGTCTTTGGAATGGGGATTATAACATTTTTCTTAAAGTCTGAGGGTACTTTGCCTGTCTCATACATCTCACACACCAGGTGAAACACTTTATCATGGTTGGTTCTCTCAGAGACTTCAGTAGCTCTTAGGAAATTTCATCAACCCCAGGGACCGTGTTTCGACTTAGATCTTTGAGTGATCTGTCAAATACATCTCTCATTATAGTATCTCCTATGTATTATATGTAGTATCTCTATATACTCGTGCCACCTTTCAGATTTCCCTTCTTTGCGGAGAACTGGTTTTCCATCCGTGTCCTTGATATTCATAGAGGTGTTTTTCTTATCTCCAAATGTTTCTTTTATTTTCCTGTAGGCTGTATCTATATCCTTGCATTTGCCTTCTAGCCACTCCTGCTTAGCCATTTTGCAGTTCTTGTCAATTTTTTTTTTTTTTTTTTTTTTTTTTTTGCGCCTGTAATCCGTTTTGCCTGTTTCATTTACTGCATTTTTATATTTTCTCCTTTCATCGATTGAATTTAGTATTTCCTGTGATATCCAAGGATTTTTTGTAGGTCTTGCCTTTCTACGTATTTTGTTCTCCTCTGCCTTCACTAATTCATTCTCTCAATGCTACCCATTCCATTTCTACTGTTTTATTTCGCCCCTTTTCTGTAAATCACTGCCTAAAGCTTCCTCTGAGATTCTCCAGAACTTCACGTTCCTTCAATCTATCTAGGTGCCATCTTCTTATTTTCCTACCTTTCTGCAGTTTTTTCAGTTTCAGCCTACAGTTCATGACCAACAAGTTATGGTCAGAAACTATATCTGCTACTGGCTATGTCATACAGTTTAAAACCTGGTTCCGGAATCTGTGTCTTACCATTATAAAATCTGATACCTTCTGGTGTCTCCTGGTCTCTTCCTCGTTTACAACCTTCTTTCGTGATTCTTAAACCAGGAGTTTGTTATAACTAAATTATGTCCGGTGCAAAACTCTACCAGGCGGCTTCCTCTTTCATTCCTTTTGCCCAGACCATATTCACCTACTATCTTCCCTTCCCTTCCTTGTCCTACTACCGAATTTTAGTCTCCCATAACAATTAAGTTTTCCTCTCCCTTAACTGTCTGAATAATTTATTTTAGCTCCTCATATATTTCTTCGATCTCCTCATCATCGGCAGAGCTAGTTGCCATATAAACCTACTACTGTGGTCGGTATTGGCTTCGTATCTATCTTGACTACGATAATGCGATCACTTTGTTGCTCATAGTAGTTTACCCGCATTCCTATTTTGTTATTCATTATCAGATCTACATCTGTAATACCCCATACTGATTTCGTATTTATAATCCTGTACTCACCTGACCAGAAATCTTGTTCCTCTTTCCACCGAACTTCACTAATCCCCACTATATCTAACTTCAACCTATCCATTTCTGTTTTTAAATTTTCTAGCTTCCCTACTCGGTTAAGGAATCTAACATTCCACGCTCCAATCCGTAGAATGTCAGAGTTGTCTTTTCTGATGATCACATCCTCCTGAGTAGTCCCCGCCCAGAGATCCGAATGGGGGACTATTTTACCTCCGGAATATTTTACCGGAGAGGATGTCATCATCATGTTCCCACAGTAGAGCTGCATGTCCTCGGGAAAAGCAACGGCTGTAGTTTCCCCTTGCTTTCAACCGTTCGCAGTAACTGTGTGGCAAAGCCATATTAGCTGATGTTACAAGGCCAGCTCAGTCAATCATCCAGACTGTTGCCCCAGTAACTACTGAGAAGGCTGCTGCCCATCTTCAGGAACCACAGGTTTGTCTGGCCTCTCCACAGATACCCCTCCACTGTGGTTGCACCTATGGTACGGCTATCTGTATCGTTGAGGCACACAAGCCACCCGACCTCAGAAATGTTTGTGCTTCATGGGATTAATGAGTAATTTAAAATATATTATTGTACTTCCTTGAATTACTTAAAACAATGTGTGCTGCTATTCAGTTCTGGCAGTTATTAGCAGTGTGGTGATACCTTTAACCCTTTGACTGCTGTGGCTGTACGCCCTTCCCCTCGTGCTGTGGACGTCCGCAGGGGCGCGGCTAAGACTTCCCGCCTGTGCTGTTGACGTGTTAAAACGCGCCTTCCGCCGCTTCCTGTGTGTTGTGGACGTCTCCAGACGCAGAGCTGTGTTTCCGCAACGTTTCAGTAGCTGTTCAGGGTTTTGGTCGCATATTTCGAACTAGCGTCTGTGATTACTGCTGCTGTTCTTCGTTGTTGTTTTCTGTTTCGCATTTTGTGTTTTTTGAGTGTTAGTTTCGCAATCCTCTGCGAGAGAAATGTCACATCACGGTATTTGCAAAGATAGGGAAATTTTGGAGCTACTCACTAGGAGCGACAGTGAGAATGCATTTTCTGACGCTGGTAACAGTGATGCATCGTTGACAGATTCTCTAAGCACCAGCCCTGAACCCCGTACATCAGTGGCTACAGCACACCAGCTTCATGCGTCTAGAAGAGATGAAGTTGGTAGTAGTTGCGAGTCTGAAGAAACGGAAAATGACAGGGAAACACGTCGGAAAACAGCATGTCTTTCTGACGATTTTGATTGGAAAGAAGCAGATTTTCAGCCATTAAAATAACCGTTTGATGACTCTGCTTTGGGACACAAATGTCAATTCGATAACGATTCGAGTATTCAGTCATTTTTTATGATATTCATGTCAGAGTACTTGTTACAGTTTGTAGCAGATGAAACAAATCAGTTTTACTGGTATACTAGAGTAAATACTCTGGAATCTGTTTATTCATGAATCTGAAAGTGGAGAGATACTGGAATTGAAGGACGATATTGTTTTGTTGCTACTTGTCTGCTAATGGATCAAGTAAAAACACTGAAAATAAGTGATTATTGGTAGACAGATGTACTTTTAAACACTGCAGTTTTCAGTGAAATGATGTCCTGAGACAGTGTTATTTTGCTTTTGAGAATTCTACATTTCACCAATAACTCTTCAAGTACTGGAGGCGACAGCTTGTTTAAATTGAGGAATATTGTCGACAAAATTCGACTGACTTTTTGCAACACTTTCAGTCCACATCAGAAGCTTTGCATAGAAGAAAATCTTATTGTTCAAAGGCCGTTTATCATTCAAACATTTTATTCCCACTAAATGAAATCGATTCGAAATAAAGATATTTTAATAATATTGATTCATTCTAATGTCGGTTCTTCGTGAAACACTTCAAATTACATAGCTGAACACTTGTTATTGCCTTGTTTCACAAAACTTTATTTTTACGACCTAGGTTTCGGGTTATGCGCCCATTTCTAAGTACTTTACTGATTCCAAAGTTGTTACACCAGTGAAGACAAACCATTATGATACTACAGGTCTCTGTTTATCGATTTTAACATTAGAAGAAAATACCTTTACTTTGCAATTTACGAACTATTACACTCGCATTACCTTATTAGAATAACCTTAATTATCTATTGCCCTAAATTGTGTTTAATGATGTTTTCTATTAATGAAATTACTGATCATTATTGTACCTCGAAAAAATGGAACAGTTTATTGTGCAAGACCTTGTTTCTTGCGTATTATTAGTGTTATTATTATTATCTACTATGTAGAAGTTACTCATAGTCTAAAAGAAGTGCATAATTGCCTGTTCATTCAGTATCAAATTTGAGGCTATGCGCATCTGTTTTTTATTCTTCTAAATTCTTAGTTGGGTCAGTTTTGCGCCTTTACCTTCAACATGTACGACTTTTACATCTATGGCGTATTTGTGCTCTTGCTCTAAGCAGTTTTGGGCAAAGGCAGAACCTGGTTTTCTTAGTCTCCAGCTCCTGTGGTGTTCCCTAAGCCTGCTACAAATTGACCGACCTGTCTGTCCTATATAACAGGACTGGCACCCTTTACAACTGGTTTTATATACACCACTGTTCATACTGGCTAACTGTCTGTCCTTTGAATTGAACAGACTTTTACCTAAGTTATGTTGGACATAGAAATATACTGAAAAGTCATTTGCTTTCAAAATGTTACATAGCCTATTGGGAATTTTACCTATGAAAGGTAACCTAGACCATTTGATTTTTGATTTTCAGTGGAGCTTACTGGGTAGAATAGGGATCTTGCTACTTTCTTGTTTTTCTTGTCAAGAATTTTATCAATTATGGAGGAATGTAAGTCATTATTTGTTGCTATGGTTTTTATTGTGTCTAGTTCTTGTTCATGGTCTTCTTGTGTCATGGGAATGGACAGGAGTCGGTTTATCATATAGTGGAATTCTGCACGTTTGTACATTGTGAAAGACGATCGTCTGTCATATTCCATATATTTTTTGAATATTTCTGTAAAGTTATAATTTATTTAATGTCACTAGATTATCATTTTGTTAAAACGTGAACCCCACTCTTTTCAAGGCTTGAGGAATAGCATTTTTATTTCATGTGTTAAAATATTAGTTAATGTTGCTAGGTTTTTCTTATTTTGTTATGTTAATAATTTCTTATTATATTAATTTATGTGGCATAAGTACTGCTTCTCCGCTACGCCATTGTCGCTGTGAGGATGTGGTGTTGTTGTACTTTTAAGTGGATGTGTGAGAATCTATGGCTGTTTGAATGTGGGGAGTGACAGCACGCTTTGCATCGTTCTCTCTGGCTCATTGTCGATATCTGCTGATACTACCAAAGAGTTTTCCACACCCTTTGGTTGCGAGCTAGTTAGCAAGCCTTTCCTCAGCACGAGTGTACTCGCTCTCCGTCCCCACCACCTCTGATCTTTGATTTTCCGGCTTCTGGTGGCTTCCCGCGTCTCATGGCCACTCGGTCTGGCCATTCTGTGCTGGTCTTCTGGTGAGGTAAGGTTGGTCCTGCGCTTGTTTATGGAGATAGTAGCATTTCATTGATTAGCACGTTTAACTGAGATTCGTGAACTTAGAATTATTTTTTTGGAATATTTTCTCCAACTGTGTGCGGAAATGTGTTCTCGTTTTTCAATTCAGTGATTTGCAATAGATAAACGCGGTGTGTGTGATTCTAGTTGCTGTTTGATAACGGCCTGGTATGTTAAAACCTTTTGTGATTATGTGGCGGTGTATGAACTCTGTGTAAATACTTTCTAGCTTTGTGGGGCCCGATTTCTAATATATGATATGTTCATTTTTGTACAGTGCATGTAAACATCTTCTTATCCTTTCTTTCCGTGAGTGATATGTGTTCCACGTGGTAAGTTCATAGAACAAAGCCTTCAGCTTCCACTCTTGTTTGTTCCATGCCCATCAGGAAAGTAAATATGCGGGTATCCTTCTGTTTTCCACCAATATTTCGCGATCTTCTCTCCCCTCATATTTTAATTTTGCTGTCTCTTCTCCGACTGGTAGTAGGCCCTCTGTCTTTGTCAGTAATTCTCTCTGAGCCTTGTACAACCTCCTTCAATAGCTTCCTTATGTAATTCTAAACATTTATATGGGATGCATGCTGCAATTCTTAATTTTATTTTTCCGACTTTGTATTTATTTCACTTTTACGCGTTTTTTGAGACTGGACTTCATCCGTCTCTGTAAGCGCTCCCTATCGCGTGTAGCTGCATGTCTTTCGCTTCTTCATGTAATTCTAAACATTTGTAGAGGTTGCATGCCGTAATACGTATTTTTATTTTCCCGACTTTGTAATTATTTCATTTTTGTGGCTTTTCTGAGACAGGACCTCATCCGTCTCTGTAATCGCCTCCTATCACGTGCAGCTGTGTTTCATTCGCTTCCATATATAATTATAAGCATTTTTGTGGGTTGCATGCTGTAGTTAATTTTCTTTATTTTTCGGAAACTGAATTTATTCAATTTTATCTGTTTTCGGAACCACGTGGATCTGATCTCCGACTTCCGGGGTTTGCAAGCTAGTCGCCTCAATTCACGCCACTTATCATATAAAACCAGTACCTAGATCGATTTCTAACAGACTGCAACTGAAGAATCAACCGTGATTTTGTATAGTGAATCCGATTTCAACCACTTCACCTTCAGTGGAGTGCGTTCATGTAACGTAGCCATGCGTCTCCGTTAGTGTGTTTGCTCGCAGTCCAATTCATACGTAATTTAACTTGGCTATACACGCGCACCATCTCAAAACAGGCACGACAGACCAGAGCCAGCTTCAAAGTGTTTGTATATTATGTTTTGTGCTACCTCCGACTTGCTGAATTTCGCCTACGATAGCGGCGCCTGCTTCCGCCTCGTCTCAGCACTCTGATTTTGGTGAGTTTCGCTGTGGCATTGCGTGTGTGAGAGCGAATGAGTGTTGTTTGTGAATCCTTCCCCCCAGTAGCGTTAAATCATGTATAATTTAGGCTGGGCACCGTTCGCATTAACCGTGTAAGAGATGCACTTTTATTGTATTAAAAAAAATTGGTTCCCCATTTTGCTTGTTTTCTATCTGAATAAACAAGTTCAGCATAATCCATAAGTTGCCTATAAATTGCAGTTTTAGAGAACCTTCCCCCTTTTAGTTATTGTTCTTCTCAAGTGCCGAGAACACGTTCAGATGCAATTTTTCTTATGTCTAAATTCCGTTGTGCCATAAATATTTTCTTAGCCACCTTTCGAAGATAACTTTAATTGTGGTGGCTTGCTTATTAATGTCTGTGTGTAATAGCGCGCGAGCTGCTAAACATATTGACCACTGTAGTATTAACTTCCTGTTTTTGAAGTAATTTGAAACGAGTCAGTTCTCAGTTTGGGCCAAGGAACAAGGCTTTGTAGCAGGGAGTAACCAGTAGTTCACACTGACCTCATTTGCTAATTTTAGTGATAAAACAAGGCTCTTGTTGCGTACAGTGGTCGACTTTTATCTGGCTTACCGCTGCCAGGATTCGCTCTTCTAGTGGGACATCTGCTTAATGAAATAGTTTTCTGCTTTAAATATGTGCGGGAATATTCTTAAAATATGTTTTCTTTTCCCTCCCAGTGTATGAATGTGTGAGATTAGCAGCGCACATTAATCTTCTTCATTTTATGTTTTCAGTGCATTTTTGGAAAGGTTATTTTATTTAATTGTTTTGTAAAAAGAGCAGAGCCACAGTGCACTGCGTGTGAAGATTTTAGTTCGTGTTTTGTTACGCGTTTATTTATTAAGCTAATTTTGTGCTTGTTACTTTTGTTGTTGTAAATTACTTGTGATAATGAAGAATAGTTCCGCCTTGTCCGTTTCCAATCGGTCTAGGCGATTAAACAAAAGTGAGGACTGTGAAAAGTCGTCTAGGTCAGATATTTCGGTGTACAGACGGCCGCGTTCCTGTTGAAAGCGAGACTTGTTTCAACGTGGACGCGACCGGATTGAAGGCAGGGGCGAACAAAGGGAACCGCATACCAATATGCCGGTTTCTGCTACTTCGCAAACTAGTTCGACAAGTGTTACTAGGCCCGTGTGCGTTTCTGATACGCCTCTAAGCGACCTCATGGCTTTCACGAGAGAAATACGAGGCGCGTCCAGAAAGTAAGTTCCGTTTGGTTATATAAAACGAACGGGTACAGATACAGAAAAAATATTGATTGTACAAAAATCTACAAATGTTAAACTACTTTTCTACATAGGTTCCGAAATTTTGGAGGCAATTGTCATAGCATGGCACAAGGTTTTGTGTGCCTTTTTCATAGAGTGTTGCCGTCTGTGTATTCAACCATGTGGTAACATGTTCTTCCAGATCGTCATCATCGTTGAAGTGTTGTCCACCATGGACAGATTTTAGGTGTAAGAAGAGGATTACTGTCAAAAGATTTTTTTTTTATTTTTTTTTTTATTTTTTTTTTTTATTTTTTTTACGATAATACCTGACCCCACACACCGAATGTAACCAAACAATTCTTACGGAAATTTCAATATGACCTGTTTGATCATCTTCTATACAGCTCGGACCTCTCTCCTAGCGACTGTCATCTCTTCTTACACCTAAAATCTGTCCTTGGTGGTCAACACTTCAACGATGATAAAGAGCTGTTACCACAAGAGCTGGTTGAATACACAGGCGGCAACCTTCTGTGAAGGGTGCATGCAAAAACGCCATGACAAGTGCCTACAAAATTTCGGCAGTTATGTGGAAAAGTAGTTTAAGAGTTGTAGAATTTTGTGCAATAAAAATTTCGTCTGTATCTGTGTACAATTTCATTTTATTACCAAACGGAACTTACTTTCTGGACGCGCCTCGTAAAAACAGCGATGGAAGCGCACAATGCTGGAATTAAAGGCAGAATTAAAAGCAGGGTTGGAAGCGCAAAATGCTTCAGTCCTGGCCGAACTTGTCAAGATTTCTGCCTAATGCCGGGAGGCGCAAACTAATTCCGTTCAGGTTATTAACAATAATCTGGATGGCTTGCGTACCGATATAGTGCAGCTAGTTCAGGAACAGCACGAGGTAACAATGAATGGTATCTCAGAAAGAGCGACAAAAATTTCAGGCAATGAAGAAGCTATATCTGTCTCTCCGATTGTGTGGATGCTAATGTCCACTCTCTTAGGAGAGAGTTGAATTAGCCTAGACTGAGGTCCACTCTCTTAACGAGAGAGTTGATTTGGTAGGCGGTCGGGAGAAAACGCGCACAGATGAACTAGGCGCGCGCTTTGAAGAGCTGGCCACCTCGGTGGCGCAGCTTCTACAGACCGGGGAGACAGCGGCAGACAGGGTAGCTCCCGCTCTTGTAAATGAATCGGAGGAAGTTCACGGCTTACTCCGATTCAAGGAATAACAGTTGGAAATTAACCGTAGGCGTCGTGATGTAAAGGCTGAGAACGCGTCGCGTGTCTGGAGCAAGTCTCCGTTCCACCCCCGCCTCCCCCGCCAGTAGAAAACGCCTGCCGCAGTTTGTGTGGAGGCCGGCCCTGTCGTTCCGACTGCGGAGATGATTCGGCTTTCGAGGAGGAGGAGGAGGAGGAGGCTGAACCTCTGCATGCCCGTCCTCCCAAAAGAAAAAGACCGTGTCGAGTGCCTCTGCAAGAGCCAGTGCAGGCATTTGATTATAATCACTTTTTAACTGTAAAAAAGTACCAGGTCTCCCGAATCTCTGCAAGCAGGATACACCTGCGTGCGTGGCTAGAGCAGTTCGATTACTCCCTGCCTCCGAACTGGCCGGAAGGGCAGAAAATCGAGTATGTGTGCGGATATCTCGAGGGGGAGCACGCCATGCGGATACGACCTTTCTCAAGATATTGCCGCTACTACAATGATTTTAGGGAACATTTCCTTTCTGCCTACTGCTCGGAGAGGCAACAGGAACGAGTAAAAAGCAACATTCTACTGATGCCCAACTTTGATAACAGCAATTGCAGGAGTCTTGGAGAATTCTTTCGAGGAATGATGCAGAGAAATCAATTCCTCGACTACTCATACCCTCCATGTGAATTGATAAAAATATGTGCGTCAAAGCTCCCATGAAATGTGCGCAATGCCGTCCTTGTGGGAAGCTGCAAGCAGGACATTGAGTCCTTCCAGGCTTAGAGTATGAGGAAGATTGTGGACCTAGAAGAGACGGCAACTGCTCTTCAAGGAAAAGTGATTGTAGGTCTAAGAGTGCTAGGCACAAACACCCAGAAAGCAATAGCAGCGCAGGGTCCGGTTCTTCCAATGTGGAAAATCAGCTGCAGTGGAGGAACGGGCAGGGTGACTGGCGTGGTAAGAGAGAAGACAAGCAGCAAAAGTTCGGGAACGGAAATAAGGGCTACCGTCTTGATGGAGACCCACGAAAACTGCGTGACCCAGCAAGTGAAGACGTCGAGGTTAGGTCCGCTGATCCGTGCCATAACAAACCGAAGGATCCCAGTGCTAGAACGAGCCAATGATTTGTCATAAGGTTTCTGTAATTTTCTGTTTCCTAAGGTAAATTTAACTGATATTGTTACCACCCATGTCATTTGTGTTTGTTGATTTATGCTGTATTTTGTGTGTCTTTTGTAGTGTTTTCTTTAAATGGTTTGTTTTAATAGTGCATTTTGTTATATGTGTTTTTTCTGCGATTTCATTTTGCCATAACGCATCTTCATGTTATATGCGTGTTTTAGTGTAGTATGAGGTACACGCCGCTATTGGGGTGAATAACAGCAACTTGCCACTTCCATCTGGTCGGCTGTTCGACATACGTTACCTTGACACTCCGTTTTATATATAAAACATTTATTAGTATGACTTGTTCAAGTGTCTGTTAGCTATAAGGCTGCCTGCCCCACATAGTCCTTTTTTTTTTGTCCATGCTTTCATCCTTTTGTTTGCATCGTGAGGATTTACAGTGCATAATGTAAGTTCTCTAGGCTATGTTAAGTATTTTATTGTGTATATTTTGTGTATGTCTTGTTTATGGTAATTTGTGTCCCTGTGTATCGTGTTAAGTGTGTGTGTTCTTCTTCACTGTGTGTGAAACTAGCCTTGTTTAGCAAGTGCTTTATTTGCCATGTTTACTGTAAATTTTATATCGGTAATCTCCCCGTTAGGTAGCATGTTTATAAGATGCCGTGGTAGGCGCCAACGCCGTAATTCATAGGAGTTTTAGTTGCACATAGATGCACTGTGGTGTTGATGCTCAGGGGCCAAAATAATTTTGTCTAGGGATTGTCCGTTTGAATAAAAGGAGGTGTGCGATTCGACCTTTAGACGGTGCAGCAGATCCCTAACGAAGGAGTTCATCAAAATTTAATTGACAATATACACCCTGGCTTATTAATAGGACCAACTTATATTTTGTCAGATAAGTTTTACAGGGCAATTTTGTAAATTAAAGGATGGAGCGTGATGTGTAGAAGAGGCCAGACTCACATACAGAAGAGGGCAAAATCACGGGCGTGAGGAACAAACAAAAATGAAGGAGCTCAATAAAAGCAAGCTCCACATCAAGGAACTGTCTGCCCTACATATATCATGAGGACAGCTGAATTTCTAACATCGATAGGACAGTAAAACTCTAATCTCCTTTTTTTTGCAGCATAATTTTTGGAAAAAATAGGTTACACTGTAAGTCAATTTTACCTTAGATTATTTTATTAACTTAGGATTCTTTATCTTGTGTTAATTTATAGTGTTTATTTTATGTGTTTGTACATTTGATCATCTGTTTCTTTTTGTCTAGGATTGCTTGACATGTGTAAATTTGTAGTGCTTATTTTATGTGCTTGCAAACTTATCATGTTTTGTCTTTGTTTATTTCCAAGATGTATTTTTTTGTTGTTAACATGTGTCATTGTTACATGCCGTCTCTGTGTGAGCGATTTGTGTGACTGTTTCCAGGCCCTAACCAGAATTTGCCCCATTGGAACCAGACCGAGGAACTCAAGAAAACTCCTTCCCCTCTTTGCGCTGTAGTTAGATAGTTAGGTTGGCCCGGGCAGTAGGTAGCTATGCAGTAGTTAGTAGCGTTGCATAGAGTTTGGTAGTTCGTTTGTTCTTGTGTTTTTTTTTTTAAATTTATTTTTTCGCATAGTGCTGCATGCTGCATGAGTAAAAGTAGCTTTGCTTCACTAACACTAACCCTGAGAGTCCTGACTTAAAGTTTAAGTTATTTATTATAAATATATTATGCTCAATATGATATTAAGCTAGAGGATAAACTATTATTCTTCTATTATTATGTGTTATTGCAATGTAATATGTCAATGTTTGTGTTTTGCCCTTGAATTGATGACACACACACACACACACACACACACACACACACACACACACACACACACACACATATATATATATATATATATATATATATATATATATATATATCCTTAATGTTAAAATATTTATTAAGGACTAAAGGCCTAGGCGTTCTGTTTGCCATATGCCTAATTTAATGAGTGTGTTAATTTTAAAATGTTTTTGTGTGAACCTCTATTGAGGTTATTTGTATTTTTGTTAAATGTTTTGTTTAAATAAGAAGGCACTCCACGTTTGCTATATGATGGAGTTCCTCATAAGTGCAATATGTCCTGTGGTAACAGGGTGCACCAAAGTGTTGGCAGATATCTGAGGGTGCCAGAGGCCAAGACGGAGGCGTGCCAGCCCGACCTGGGAGTTAGCAGAGTTAGGCGGAGAGCTGGAAGACGAGCGGCCGATCTGCCACGACCTCCACAGCAGGTGTGCGGTCGAGCGGTTGCAGCCGGCTACACAAACTACGCGACCGGCCGGCCACACAATGCCACCGACTGTCGCCGCACACACAAGAGACGCAGCCGCTCAGCTGGTGCGGGGTAGCCGCTAACCTCTTCTGGTGGCCAACCTTCGCAGCGCCCAAGCACTCGTCAGGCCGCCTGTCACGGGTACAAGGGACACCAGGCCTTGCAGACAGGTGCACTAACCACACACTCCTACTAACGTCGGAAGCAGTTGAATAGCTGAGAAAGAGACACACATCTTCTCATGTGTGCGGGTTTTAGATTCCTCCCAGTACCTTCTGGAAGATTGTCGCCCTCCCTCTTCAAAGACGCTAGTCGACGGTTCGAACTTATGAGAGCAGTGTATGTTGACTTAAAACCAGTGTTGAGTGGACGACAACGTGAAGGACAGCATCAGGTTGAAAAGTGGTGTGAGTAGTAGAAACAGTGAACGCTCTGGCAGTGGAAAATACGATTCACCTGCTAAGAGGCCATTTTCCTGTAGCGACCCTTGTCGCCCTCAGCAACTTTGAACATCTGACATGGATATACTGTGATGCTTTTTCCTAATTTGGAGTGATTTTAAAGACATTTTATCATTTTTTTTTCTTGTGGAACTGTCATAGCATAACAGAACACATTCAAAATTGTGATCTTATTTTGTTAGATTTTTTAAAATTTTTTGTTGTTGTGTCTCTCAACCTCATGTATATTTTATATTAATGATTTATCTATCTATGTTTCCTTGTAAATTTTGGATTGTTATACATGTTGTCCCAATCCCGTGGTCTCACCTGCCACATCTGCATCTCCATTGTTTTAGTTTTTATGGCAATTATTATTTTTCAATGTGTATTTGTTGTTGTTGTTGTTGTATTTGCTGTTTTTGAGTGATGTGCCCCTGCTGTCTATGTCGCCCATCAGGCAACCACATGTTAGTTTTGAAAAGTTTGCTTTATATAATGTAATAGAATTACCTCAGCCTACATCAAAATTTTCAATTAATGAAGGGGTGATGAAAGACGAGCGTCTGTCGTCTTCCATATATTTTTTGTATATTTCTGTAAAGTTATAATTTATTTAATGTCGCTAGATTATCATTTTGTTAAAACTTGAACCCCACTCTTTCCAAGGCTTGAGGAATAGCATTTTTATTTCATGTGTTAAAATATTAGTTAATATTGCTATGTTTCTCTTATTTTGTTTTGTTAGTAATTTATTATTATATTAATTTATGTGGCACAAGTACAGCTTCTCTGCTACGCCACTGTCCCTGTGAGAATGTGCAGTTGTTTTACTTTTAAGTGGATGTGCGAGGATCTATGGCTGTCTGAATGTGGGGAGTGATAGCTCACTTTGCATCGTTCTCTCTGGCTTCCTCTGGTTTCCACACCCTTTGGTTACGAGCTAGTTAGCAAGCCTTCCCTCAGCGCGAGTCTACTCGCTCTCCGTCCCCACCGCTGGTGTACCTTGGATTTTCCGGCTTCCGGTGGCTTCCCGCGTGTGGTGGTCGCTCGGTCTGGCCATTCTGTGCTGTATTACTATCTGTAGGCTTTCTATTTCGCACTGTATTATTATTTTCTGGTTAAATTTGTAGTGTAAAGAGTTTCTTAATACAATAATGTGAATTTCTGATCAAAAGTATTAATAATGGCCTGAGCAATAATATCTTACTTTTAACTTTTAAATCATTCATTAAGAACTTGTAAACAGTCATGTTGTAATCACCAAAGGAGACACTGTGTTAAATGAAGGTTCATTAATGGACATGTTGAATAACTGAACAGGTTCAGATGACTTTGAGGTAAATTATTATGTTATTTCAATGTATGAAGTCAAATGTTATCCTGCAAAAGTCAGTGCAAAATAGGTGCGAGACAAGTCACATCATTTAGAGGAGTTGTGTGATAAAGAAAGGAAAACACAGGGAGAATAAAATCTGGTATTAGAAGTACAGTATATGAGGAAAGAATAGAAGAATCCTGCATAAAACATGCAAACAAAAGAGACATGTTTCACATTAGCGGTGAGTTCCTGTGCTCATCAGAAGATATCTTTGCAGAATATATTATTTTGTGATGTTACTAAGCGTACTGTGCTTTTCTTGGAGAAAATCGCGCAGTATTGTTTGATGTTTGTATTATTAACAACATTGTTCAAAAAATCAAATGGTTTTTGTTCACTATTACTATTATTATAATTATTACGATGGTACATATAGTACAAAAGCATAATAAATGTGTGGGGATAATTCCTGAAATATTTGTTCATTTCCAGTTACGATTGTATTTGTTAGTAATACCTGATTTTATGTAATCCATACAGGAAACGTTTCATTGTGGGAAATACATATATAAACTGAGGAAAGGTAAATACTAAAACTAGGTGATACATAAATTATGTAATACAAAGTGAAAACCTGCATTTGAGCTTTATTGATACTGCATGGTGAATATGTACAAGTGGATTACATTAAGAAAATGTTCCATACTTGTGTTTACTTAATCAACATGTAAAAAGCCAATTTCTTTCTTCTGCAGTCGCCCATTTTTTCTGAATTTGCTTGCAAATGTTTTAATACAAATACAGAACATAGTTATATTAGCTTGACAGAAATTGCATTTTATTCGATAGTTGAATTTGTTAATCACTGTAAGACATAAAACATCCTTACTACCATGAAAAAGATTATACGATACAGTAATTTAACTCAACATTTTGATATGACTGCTCATGTTTGGATTGCAGAATTGGGATACTAATTTTCAACTGTCTGTGTACAATACGTAAATTACATCATGTCATCACGTGACACTGCTTATGAGGCAACACACAGTAATATGTACATCCAACAGATGATTTGCGTTGAACACAAATATTCAATAATTAATGTTTTTTATTGACTGCCAGTGCCATGGGACATTCCCATTACTGTTAGAATATGTCACACGCATGTCTTTCAGTACACGATGTTCAGCTACCACCGTGTTGAGGGACGCCTGTAAAACCAGCATCCAACCTCCAAGCACATTCCTCTACTGTACACAATTCTGCATCTTCCAAATCTATCGCCAACAAATAGGTGTCATATTCTTTATCCATCAAAAAATTATGCAGAATGCACAGAGTCTCAACAATTAATTAGACCTTTCCAGCTGGCAGCCTTATCGTCCCAACCATAATTCTACATCTATTTGCAAGGATGCCATATACATTTTCTACTATTCTCCCTGGCCTTGACAGTTTGTAGTTGAATACTATTTTATTTACACCATCTCCACAGTCCCTGAATAGCTTCATGATATGTGGTTCCAAACAAACTGCATCATCAGCCACGATGACATATTGCACAGTAATACTGCTACACGCTAAGGATTTTGTCTGTGGGTTGTTCAACCATTATTCACGCAGGGCAGCACTTATTTTACTATTCATCAAAACCATACCATTACTCACTTAGCTATTGCATTTCCATTAGGTAAAATCTGTAATGTTGATCCACCACTGCAAGTAGCAATATGCTATTTAACTTTTTATAATTTTAGTATTGAGATCCTGCAGATCGTGGAGGTGCGAATGGAATGTGTTTTCCAGCCATGGAACATGAAAATAAAAGAGAAGAAGATTCTTAATTTCTGAGACATACCCAAAACCTATGTACCTGATTTGTATCAAGCAAATGTTGATATAAATAAAAATCTGTCATTTTTACATGGTGTTACATGAATATGACTATGGTGCCATATCACATAACATTAAATATATAGATCTATTTTTGACACAAAATGTGTCAACTAAAGGAATACTGTTACCATATGTACTAATGAAACAGTCAATGTAAATATATAAAATAAAGTGCTCAACATTAAGTGCAGAGAAACCATCTGTACAGCTTTGATTATGTAATGTCCTCATTCTTTATAAGAGCACTACACTCTGACAGCAACAACACATGTGAAGTTCTTTTTGTAGCCAGTAATGTGATAACAAAAAATGCACTCATTTGTTGTAAGAGGTAATGTTTATTAGCAGCCCATATCCTTCCAAATACCAGTACCGAGCTTTAATATGAAAAAATACAGGAGGATGGTATAAGTTGAACTTTTGATGACCTATTGAACAACAAAAGCCTAGGACTATTTATTGTTTTAGTCTTAAATCATTTCTTATATCAAATGCACAGAAGTTAAACTTAATTACCTTATGCCTGGCTCAATTAATTTAAAGTTTCATTGCCACCTAATAAGAAAGTAAATACTTCTGTAGTAAGTCCTTACCTATGTAATTTGGAATCTGCCACAATTCATGAAAATCTGCTGCTATTTTTAGCGATTCCCCTTTAGTTGCTGGAGCCTGCAAAGAAATAAATTAAGTAAGTGATTTTAAAGTCAGCTCCACAATTTTTCTTTTTCTCTCTTAAGGAGTCTGCAACGTACAGGGTGTTTCACTAAGTGTGTTTGCCTCTATAACTTATAAAATAATAGGCAACGGGAAATCTTAATGCGGTAGGTCAACACAAGAAATGTTACACTTTCTGCGGAGCTATGAACATAGTTTATTGTATCATTTTCCAAAGCGTTACAGCACAAAGATATAATTTTTTAAATGGAACAATAGTTTTTTCTATCGTGCATTGGACTTGTTGAAACCAGCTGCATCCAAATCAATTCAAACTGCATTCCTATCACTGTTAGTTTGGGAGCTACAACCCTTTAAAGTTTCAGGGGCAGATACCACACGCTGTACATAATACATGTCTGTGTAGTGGGTGATGGATGTTATGGCGGTGGGAAGTTGATTTACATGAGATGTTCAAATGTGTGTCCATGTTCCTCAATACATAAAGCAATGCGCCGTCTAAAAGCTCTGCGGATGAGATGTAACATCGCCGGTATGACGGAGCGACATGCGGCCTCGATGCGCCGTTTTAGATCATCTGGGGATGTGGGCTCATTGACATAAACACGATCCTTTAGATATCCCCACAAAAAGAAATCTACTGGTGTTAAATGGGGCGACCTTGCTGACCATGAATGAGGACCATGGCGCCCCAACCATCTTCCTGCAAACCTGTTGTTTAGTTCTTCAACAACAGCACGCGCAGAATGGGCTGGGTGACCATCGTGCTGCATCCACATATGTACTCTCGTGTGTAAACACACATGTTCAAGGAGACCACCTAAACTGTCGGCTATAAAAGCGCGATATAACTCACCTGTCAGTGTAACTGGGAAATAGTGTGGACCGATGATTTCATCCCCAAGGATTCCACAGCACACGTTAATAGACCACCTACGTTGATGGTCGACAGGTCGTACCCACCGAGGATTGTCTTCGGCCTAGTAGTGCATGTTATGGCGATTCACTGCACCACAATTTGTGAACGTGGACTCATCAGAGAACATAACACTTTGTAAAGACTCCAGCGTCAAATTACGCTTGGCCCACTCACAGAATGTCACTCTTGCACAGAAATCGTTCCCATGTAGCTCCTGGGTCAGTGACAGCCGGTACGGGTGAAACCTGTGGCCGTGTACTATACTATACATATGTGAGACTGACACCAGCGACTGCAGCAACGGCTTGTAAGCTGACATGAGGATTGTGGTGTAGTGCAGCTAAAGCAAACACCTCCTCTCCTCACTTTCTGCAGGTCTTGGTCTGTTACTGCGGCACCTTACCGAGCTGCCTGTTTTCCGAAGTCGTTGTTCGGCAAGTAAGAACGTAATGGCTGCTGGGGCTCTTCGCCTAGGATATCTCACGGCATACGCCGTGGCTGCTTCAGTGGCATCGTGTCGGCACTCGCCGAGCATCAGCAACATGTCAACGTACTCGTTGTTCGTGTATGCCATCGTCATCCGATGTCAGTAGCTGTGGTATATTGAGCCCCGTTTGTCGGGTATACGGCCGTGTGCGGCGACAGTCGGCAGTCTAACAGAGCATCGAGGAAGCTTATCGCTCCGTGACACCGGCGACGTTACAACTCGGCCGCACCACATTTAGAAGGTGCATTGCATTATGCGTAGCGTTTGTGGTATCTGGCCCTGAAACTTTGAAGGGTTGTAGCTCCCAAACTAACAGTAATAGGAATGTAGTTTAAATTGATATGGACGCAGCTGGGTTCAACGAATCCAATACACGATAGAAAAAAAACTATTGTTCCATTAAAGAAATTATATCTTTGTGCTGTAACTCTTTGGAAAATGACACAATAAACTATGTTTATAGCTCTGCAGAAAGAGTAACATTTCTTGTGTTGACCTACCGCATTAAAATTTCCCGTCACCTATTATTTTATAAGTTACAGAGGCAAACATACTTAGTGAAACACCCTGTATGAAAGCGTACCTTCAAAAAGTTTTCCCTCGAATAGTTACAGATTTTACTGGCTAGTCTATTATCAACTTTCACCGACAAGCAACGGAAATGCAATGTGCAAACGACAAACTCTTGTAAGATTCGCCAGTCGCGAAAAATCGTAGTGCAACTGCTAAGCTGGAACGGAATAAAATATTAAAGGATTCCATTTAGGACAGGAATGAATAATAACGTAAAAACGTACAAAAAATTAAAATCTTACCTTCGGCTTCATGAAATTGCTTCCATCACAACGGCGTCCCTAATACAAATGTTGTGCTCAATGAAGGACAAAAGCTTGTCAAAACCAGCTTAATCAATCCTTAGAAAATTATTAAATTGCAGGGGATTCTCAATCCTCACCTCCTTCATCAGTGCCGGCCGCGGTGGCCGAGGGGACTGAGGCGCTCCAGTCACGGTCTGCACGGCCACTACGGTCGGGGGTTCGAATCCCCCCTCGGGCATGGATATTTGTGCCGTCCTAGTTCGTAAGTAGTTCATAAGTAGTTTGTAAGTTTAGGGACTGATGACCCCGTAGTTAAGTCCCATAAACTCTACAAACAATTGAACATTTTTTTTCCTTCATCAGTAAGGAGTAACTCTTTTTCCTGGTCCCACAGTTGAAGCCAGGGCTGAACCCAAAAGCTTCTACCTTTTTCATATCGATATTCCCACTTTTTTTCTGTCAACATCATAGCCACAGCTATAACAATGACGGCCAAAGCGATCTCTTCTTCTATTCTACAGTAACTTTTTATATGCACATTATAATAAAGGAATTAATTTGAACGACTTAATCTGAGTTCACATAAGCAAATAAATTGAAACAACAACGTGTGTCTTTCTGCAGTTGCACTGTGAGCTGTTGTTCACAGAGGATTTCACAAATACTACTTAAAGCGCAGTTTCCAATATGGCGTCCGCAGTGTCAGCTGATCACGATTTGCACATTTCATTCGCGGCCAAACGACCGTTACACTTTGTTCCAGAAGCACACGGACTTTTTCTTCATTTATTCGACAATTTAGCGAGAAAAACAAAGACCTCATAACTTGAACCTCGATCGCAAACACACCGATACCAAGTAAAATGTTTCAAATAAACCTGCGAGGTGACAGTCAAATTTGGTTATGTGGGAAGAAAGTGGCGAAACAAAGTACAACCAAATTGAACTTTTCATTGCGTGGAAAAAGTAGCGCTTCTTAAATGGCGCGACTAAAACCAGGAAGTTCACACCTGCTACTGAACTACAACTTCACTATGCAACTAGCTGTTGCACAGCGTTAGTACAACCAAGTTGAACTTTCCGTTGCGTGGAAAAAGTAGCGTCTCTTAAATGACGCCACTAAATGCAGGAAGTTCACACCTGCTACTGAAATACTACTGCACTATGGAACTAGCTGTTGCACGCCATTAGTTCCTTATCTGAACCTGGCTTCATACAATGCATGAAAAAAAATAGTGTACGCTATGGTCCCATATCACATAACACTAACTTTCACTAAGTGAATTCATGATGGCTATTCTCTTGCTCTACATTCGCAACAAACACAGCATACACACAAAGCAGACGACTAGACGAACATGTATCGTTTGAACGCTTTTTCTTAGTTGTACCGTGTATAGGTTCGTTTAGATGGGCAATGAAAATTGCATATTGTCGACAATATATCCCGGAAATGTTGTCGGGCAACATTGCAGCCACATGCATTGCAGCAACACAAGTGACAACACATCGGCATCTATTGCCCAGCAATGTTTGCGGCAACTAATTTCGGCAGAGGCTACACAATTTCATACAAAATGGATGGGTGCGACTTTTACATGAAACAAGTGTTAATGCTATTCGAAACAAAAAGAAGAGAAATCGGACTCTGTGGATGCGTCCTTTTTTGACTAGGCGGAGTAATTCAGGAAATTTAACTCGTGAGTAAATGCTAGATACGTACCTGTTCGAAAACTTTACTCGTATGTCTAAAAACTATTTCGAATATCTCGCCCAATTAATTGGCCCGAAGATATCTAAATCCAATACAAACATGAGAGACTGTGTTCCAGTAACAACACGACTTGCGATCACACTTCGATTTTTAACTACTGGAGACTCGTATAGAAGTCTGAACTGCAATGCCAAATTCTTCAGCAACTGCCTGCCAACTACCTTTTCTCACATTCCTGTCTTTATATGTATTGCATTCTACGTCCCACAACTCAGGACGTAGATGACTAGAATTAATAAATGAGATTGTTTTCTCGTTCGACTACTATTCCATATCTGACAGAAAAAAACCTCAAGACGACAATAACTGTAAGAATTCTTCCTTCCTTCAAAACAGTCACGGTAAGCTCGAAAACAATGCACCAATATAGTAACTATAAACATCAGTACTACCATAGCGCGTAGGTACTACTTTCAAAACAAACCAGCGCGCGCAAACTTTCGAAGCAACAAAAGCGAAACGATACTTCGTTTTCGAGACTGCAGCGCTGTCGGTGAGAGAAGCACAAACAGCATTGAGAGCGAGAGGAAAGCATTTACAGGCAAGGACCGAGATAGGTATTGCCCTGCAATACGAAATGTTCTCCACCGTTCCCGGACAACACGGCAACCCCTCGGCAATCACTAGGCAACTATCTGCAACATCAGCAATATCGACTGTCCATACCGAAATATTGCTGTGTATTGCAGTCATATTGCAGCAGTGTTGACAGCAACACAAGTTCAGCTAAATATTTAGGTAAAATGTTGCCCGTCTAAACGTACCTTATCGCATGGAGCGCTGGAGTGGCCAACGATTAAGTTGCGCGTGCCACACGTCCCGTATAGAACAGGCTTAATATAGGCTGTCGGTGAACTCACGACCGACAAAGGGCTGCTGGTGGGGAAAGTCGCTTTCACCGGAAGAACCACCTAACTGGCCTACAGGTGCACCAGAAACCAGTCGCCCGTTACTGTCCAGTGGTGTTCTGGACTCTGAGGTGCAGTGATTTGCGTCGGTTCTGTTCGTAGTTACCAGTGACAGTTCATCTTCTACATTTGTTGCTGTAACTACTGACAAGTGATGGATATGAATGATACACCGGAAGAAAATGTACACAACAGGAAGAAGAGGTACCTGCGGAGTAATGAGCGATCGGTCGTGTCTGATGTCATTACAGCTTGCATTAAGGAGGCGGCACAAAAGAACAGCTAATATTAGCACTGCCAATCCAAGGTCTGCAATTTATACAAGTCTCAGCCTTTCCGCAGTAGGACGCATCCGAAACAACAGACAGATTCATAAAATCTGTCATTCGACAAACGATGGAGGACTTTTATATAAACCAGAAAATAGTGCGGCCATCACGTAAGTTACTTAATGCTTTAAATTAAAAAAAATCGATTTTCCATGGCAGAGAGATGTTCTTCTCAAGGATTTTACCTGGAAGAGATCTGTCAGTGAAGGAAAGACCTTGGCAGAGAGCACGGATGTGACTGACTGGAGATGTAGATATTTGAACGATGTAACAACATTAAGGGGGCGTGACATAAAATTCTTACACGTTGATGAAACCTGGGTCGACAACAACTTTCCATATAGAAATCCTTGGCAGGTCCCTGGCGTTGATGGCGCCATGAACAATGTTACTGGAACCAACAGAATTATTATATGTCGATATTGGCACCAAAGACGGATTTTTACCCAACGCACAATTAATTTATAAGGCAGAATGTTCGTCAGGAGACTATCGAGCGCAGATGAATTAGGAAAATTTTTCAAACTGAATTTTGACTAAGGCAATTAATAATCTGCCGGCACACAGCGTCATTGTTATGGACAATGCTGCATATCACAACAAGGAGGATCACACAGCTTCATCTACGTCTTCAACAAAAAAGGGAAATGATTGGATGGTTATTAAAAATAAAGTAGATGCTGATATACGTATGAACAGAACAAAATTATTCGACTTCATTATACAACAAAAGCCACAAGGAAAATTATTTGAAAATAAAGTACCTTAATCCCATGGACACACTGCTGCGACATACACTATATGACTCCCATTTAAATCCGATTGAGCTGGCTTGTGAAAAACCCAAATATTTCGCCAGACGAAGAAACGTTGTTGGAGATGTATGCATGACGAAGTTACTGCTTTTTGTGAAGGAAGGTACGTAGCAGTTTTCAAGTTTTAATTTTTTATTAGTTTCTCCATGACTGGATGCTTGCTGTTGCCGCAACTGTTGTACAATTTAATGAAAGTCCAGCTCCAGTTGCATTTATTGGTGCCCACACTGCCGGTTTCGGCCTCTATATTAGGCCATTTACAAGTGTGACAAACCTGCATATAATGTGTAGCAATAAGTTTACAAAAATTACGTGGTACAAGATAGAATGTTACATACATAAAAAGGTACTGTACAAAAGCAGAATGAAACTTACGTTATGCCATAGAGAAAGCAACGTCAAGTAATTAAAACAATAGAACTTAGAGAATTTAAAACTTTTGGCGCCCAATGGCGACACGAGAAAAATGGGCGTTTCATATTTAACATTCCAAATCATTATAATCGGCATGTTCTGATGTGTTCTGATATAAATATTACATCATTGCAAGCATAAAATTCTAAACATTAGTTGATAAAATGTAAAGGTCAATAATTTTTTATTCCAAGCTAAATGTTGCAGTAACCCAGTTGCTTCAGGGGTTGAAACTATAACCCAAGATAACTCGATTGCAAACTGCGACAAACTTGAGAAAGAGTACTGGGTTAAAAGTTGCATAATTCAAGACGTTATAGACGCCACAATTATGATGATAATGATTTCATGTAGAATATTTGTCCGTTTGGGACTGTCTTTGGTGTGACTTGTACAAGTTTTCAGGTGTCACCACATGGGCAACTTGCGCATCGATGATGATGAAATGATGATGGGACGACACAACACCCAGTACCCCAGTCGAGAAAATCTGCAACCCGACCGGGAAACGAACCCGGGCCACCAGTGTGGTACTCTACCAAGCTGTCCACTGACTATGGAGGTGGACGCCATAATTATTCATTTAGATGATGATGATGGGGACGAAGATGATGAGAGTGACATTGTTGACGATTGCATAGTCCTACAAAATCTGTTTATTTCTCCATACTGGTCATACAAATGTTTGTATAGGTTATGCGACTTAACTACGGGGTCATCAGTCCCTAAAATTACAAACTACTTATGAACTAGCTTACACTAATGACGGCACAAATCTCCATGCCCGAGGGGGATTCGAATCCCCGACCGTAGTGGCCGTGCAGACTGTGACTTGCGCGCCGCAGTCCCCTCGGCCACCGCGGCCGACCGGTCATCAAAAAGAACTTTCTTATCGTAAACAACATCATTAAACAAATTTTCCAAATTAAAAGCTGTGAAATGTGTAAGATCACCGTTATTTGAAAAAATAATTCTAGCTGAAACGAGCCAGTTAAAAGCTTATTTTAAATATATAATTCTGGGCATAATGACCAGTTAAAGGATTCGCGTGAACTACGGACTACTTCCTGCAACAGAATTTGGTCCTGGCCCAAACTTTAGAACTGACTCAAAATTTACTTTAGCAGCAGGAAGATAAAGAGACGGTGGCCGACACACGTCGTAGATCACGAGAATTACACACAATCATTAATATGCAAGCCACCGCGAACTAAACCATTTCATGAAGGTGGCTGAGAGAACATTTATGGCGCACGGAATTGAAATATGGTAATTTGCATGTGAATTTGTCCCCAGCACTGGTCAAACAAACATTAAATAAAAAGGGAGAGTATTCATAAACTAATATTCATAAGTAGGATAAAATTTCACTGACAATATATTATTTTTTCAGTTCAAACATGCGCAAATGGGGGAACCATCTTTGTTAAACAATAAAAATGATTCTCATTGAAAATTATTTTAAAGTAATCTGAAATGAACATCGTCGGGGGAGGGATTTACAATCAACAAGCATTCAGCCACTCACACGCGCGAAGCAAAGCGAAACTCACCCAACTCAGCGTGATGATACAAAGCAGAAGCAGGCGTTGTTATCGTAGGCGAAATTTAGCGAACCAGGAAGTACCACACAACACAAGTACAATAAACTTCGTAGGTGGCTGTGGTATGTCTTTCTTTACCTGAGATGGTAAGCGATATCACCGAGATTAATTTCGATTTAAATCAAACCGTGAGCATGCAGACTTACTGAGACACATGGCACGTGTGTGCTATGTTACATAATCGCACCCCACTGAAGGCAAAGTGCTTAAAGATCGTATTTATTGCAACAAAAATCAACGGAATCATAAGTTTCGAAGGATACACACTAGTAAAGTACTGGTATGTGAACAGTGGTGAGAACTCAAGTGACTAGCTATAAACAATTGAAGTTGGAGTTCGGAACCACGTGGTTCCGAAAACCAGTAAAAATACAAAAATTCAGTTTCCGAAAAATAATAATAATAAAAAAAATGGTATGGCATGCAACCTTTAGAAATGCGTAGGATATCTTAAGGAAGCTACAGAAATACAGTTAGACGCGATTGGGAATGTTTTACACGGATGGGCGAAGTCCAGTCTGTAAAACTCAGAAAAGAGGAATAAATTCAAATTCGGAGTAAAGCAACTAAGAAATACGGCATGCAGCCACTAGAAATACACAGAATTTCATAAGCAAGCTAATAAAGGGTGTTGTACAAGGCTAGAAGAGAATTTACTGGGGGTCTGAATGCAAAGTACAAGTTTGGAAGCGAAACAACAATTTAAAATTAGACGGATAGGAGATCGCGAGATACTAATGGAAATCAGATAGACAGATGCATAATTTCCTGTCTGAAGGGCATAGAAACAGACACAGGGATAATTGAAGGTTTTGTTCTAAGAACACACCCCGTGGAGTACATATCAGTCGTGGAAAGAGAAAACGGAATATATATTTCACATGCACTACACAAAATGAAATTATTCCCTTACATTAGTTGCATCCCACAAATCTAGAAAGAAATAAAAACCGAGTTCGTCCACCACAACCTAGTCTCACAAAGGTTACCGATTCTCAACCGTTATCAAAATGAATTAATAACATATTCACCACACTTACCTATGCAAAATCACCGAAATGAAATTGACTACACTTCCGTACATGATCGAAGAAACTGAAAAATGAAACTAAGTTCTGAGGTCTAATTTGAACACCAGACAAAGAGTCACTACCATCTCAAGAGAGGAAAGAAAATCAGAACGTCTTACCAGCTCGAAGCGGAAGCACAGAGTGTCCAGACGGGCAGCAAGAGGCCCGCCAGTGGCCGGAAATCGGTAAAAACCCAAGGAAACCGAGGTGGTGGGGAGAGCCTAGACTCGCATGTTCTTTCGAGGCTTGCTACTGGGTGCTGCCAATCCAACTTAAAACCAAAGGGAGGAGGAACCTCTTTGGTAGCATCAAAAGCAGAGGTTGGTAACGACTACATATCGACACAAAGCCAGAGAAACACTAGTCGCGAGGAGCCAGCAGCTAACGACGAAAATTCTCATACATACACTCAGACTCCCATGCTACAAGATGCTCATACATGCACAAACAGAACAAAGAAAGGACACATTCTCAGAGGGACAGTGGCGTCACGGAGAAACCGTTCATATTGCCACATTCATAGATACAATTATAAATTATTACCATAATAAGATCCCAGCAATATTGTCGCAGTATTACAGAAACTAACATTTAAAAACACTAAATGAAATGCTATTCCTCATGCCTCCAAACGGAAGAGATTCTCGTTTCTCAAAAGCGGCCGTCTAGTGAACTTAGATAAATTACAAAGTTAAAAACGTAGGGAAGATGGCAGACAGCCGTTTTTCAATATACTGATACCATATTCGATGATGTCACTAGCAGTACATGCTGTACAATTTCCCCAGTTCTTTCATTACACGGATTTTACTTCGGGTGATAAACTGAAATGAAAATAGGTCTGATGCGTCTCCGCTGCAGCATCGTCTTTCAGACAGAAGAAACGAAACTTAGGGACGTTATCAGATAGAACTTTCACGACGCACCCATCTTGCAACATAAGTTTTTCACAAAAGCTAGTGATAGCTACAGATCTACTTGTGGCCCTCTTCAAACGGGCCAGTGTTACAAATTTCCTGGTCAATTCGACGGCAACGAAAATGTAACTGTATCCACCAATTGTCCATGAGAGGGGACCGAACAAGTCCACGGCAGCTTATTCTCGTAAACGAGAAGGGATAATGGGAAACAGAGGGGCACGATGACACACTGTAGGAGGCTACGCCTTCTGACAGGCTTTACAAGTAGCTAAAGCCTTTTCCATTTTTGGAAAGTTTGAGATATCACAGTTTCACAAAACTTTTACAGGGACCATAGGGCGTGTACCGAAGGAGTTTTTTCACCAACTCGTCTGGTATACACACTACCCAGTTGACTTCCTGGGGTCGCTACGGCAGAAAAAGATGTCATTCCTAATAAGGCAGTAATTTCTGATCGAAGGATTGTTGTTGTCACGCCATAAAGCCACCAAGTCTTTCAGGGTGTGGTCCTTATCTTGTTTCCGAGCTATGTCTCGGAGGAAAGGGGAAATAAAATTCTCGAACGTTACGCCACATAAACAAAGCAGACTGTAGTTATTTTCATTTGTTCATTGAGACAAACCAACTGGAGAACGAGAGACGGCGTCAGCCACCACTATCTCTTTCCCAGGAATGTGTACTACGAATAAGCGGAATTCCTGTAGATAAAGCGCCCACCTGGCCAGCCGACCTGCGTCAACTTTGTCGACATGACAAACAGCAAGGCACGGTCATGAAAATATCCACGGAACTTAGTAACTCCAAAATCGACGGCTAGGGCTTCAAGCTCTGTCACCGAGTAATACTTCCTGCACTTGGTGAGAAATGGGCTCCCAAAAGCAATCGTCTTCCTGCTCACAACCCCGTTTTCCTCGATCTCTTGGAACAGCTCGGCGACGATACGAACTGTACATTCCAAGAGGTATGCAAGCAGGGGAGCTCCGAACACGGCACACTTGACATTATCAAACTCTAAATGTGGTCCTGCATCCAACTATCAAGGCTTGTGCTTACTGGTGTGTGCGCAGAGGAAAGGGGTCACACGATTTCAATAGATAAGAACTTTTTGTAGAAATTGATGAGCCTGAGGAATGCTCAGTAGTTGGGCAACGAGAGTTCGCAGCGAGGGTACCATTTCGCTACCAGGTACACCCCACCACCACGCCTGCACACTCGGCTGCTTGCCCATGTACCGTTACTCTGTTGATGACATCATCCAAGTACCGTTATCCCCCACCCTCCACCCATGCCAACCCCCCCAACCTCAGCCTCCAATTAAATTTGTATATCAATTAAATTGTAACAACCTATGTTTTTATCAGTAAAAAGGGCACCTGCTTCCACAAGTAAGCACTTGCATGAGCACAGCAACCGCCCTGCTACTGCTCCCATCTCCACTCCACCGACATCCTTAAAGGTGATCGCCCTCATGTAGCTCGGTCTGGGACTCAACCCCCCCTCCCCCCCTAAAATAAAAATTCCACAAGTTACTACTTATCGACATACGGTTTGTATTACATCAACAAAAGATCTAATTATTCAGTACTTCAATCTGTACAATTAGGAATAACACAAGAGTTTCGTAAACAAATTCATCCTGCCAGCCACCATGCCGTCAACCACTGCTCCCAATTATTAATTGCGACATACAATGTTTTAACTAGAGCGGTACGTTTAATATTCAGCAAAATGCTGTTGGTGTTGTGCTAACATTTAGAACTAATGCTCTATCGGTTTGCCTGGGCAAAATAAATGCATAGACTCTAGATGTGTAACACTTATCAATTTCTCTCGATAGACACCAGAGAAAATAAACATGCTTAACAGTAACGTAGTCCAATCTCCAATCCGATCACAAACTCACAGAGTTCTCAAAGATGCCTGCAGACAGGACGAGAAAGCACGTGATTCAAGCGACTGAAATAGATTAGGCGACTTGTCTGTGCTGCGCGCTTACATTGGGCAGCGTTGCCAGCCAACCGTTACCGATCGACTGCCCCAGGCTGCGAGTCTAAAAGACGCATGTGGCTCTAATTGAACTTCGCGTGATGAGGTATTAATTCTCACATAACATTGTATATTTAACATACGCAACAGGAGTATCTGATTATCAAAAAAAGATTAAGTACTACATTTTTTAATATGGTAGATACTTATTCACCCCTTATAGGATGACTACTGCTCGTGAATTGTGAGCGCACATTAGAATGTAATGGTAACGATCACCACAAACTTGTACGTCAAACACTTGAAAGTAGACTGTTATTAAAAGTAGCAAGATCTCGGGCAATTGAAACGTGCAAATGTTAGTTAAAACGCTCACTGCTGATCTAAATTTCTTTATGTGTGGCTACATTACATGCACAATGGAAATTTATCTAACTGTCCACAACGTAAGGGAGCAGACAACGTTTTAACAAACACAAAATAAATGTTAAAAAATAAATGAATAGATAATTAAACATGGAATGGGGAGCATGAAATCATAAAGGAGAGCTTTGATACTATAAAATCATAATCTATTCAGTAAAATAACAAGCAAATAAACGTGGGGAGAGCAAATTAAGCACACACCTTGTACATAAGTGAATTAAATCATATAATTACTGCCCTTATTAAAATTGTTTCTGCCCTTTATGAATATGGAGGTAATGTGGGAGGAAATTTGCAACCACACAATGGGTAGCTGAAAGCACATTCATTTATTCATGGACACGCGCATAAAACTAGGCGGTAGATTATTCAATGGAACACTTGAAAGCAGTGGCGAAATGAGGCCTTGGCGGCATCTTGATGAGATGGCAGGTGGCTTGATCACTAATTTTAAGTACACTGTGCACTAAATGAACCCATATTCAGGGAGGCAGCGACTCACTATACATAAGTACCATGTGGTGTGCAACCACGCTGAATTTCATAGCATGTCCAAACAGAAATTAATTTGAATAAGCGAGTAAAACACACGTGAGAATTCATATAGAAGGAGGCTACTATTAAGAAAAGCATGACTGAAGGCCAAATTAAAGATCGTTACGAAAGCAAGTTGTGCAATTGGTCATGCAAGACAGGAAAGATGGAATCAAATCAGAAAATCTGAGAAATATTTAGCATACTCGTGGATACAGAAACGATGCGAAAGTGTTAGTTAAAATAGCTAGGAAATTCAAACACACTAAGTTTACACAAAGGCTGAAGGCGAAAAATGTGTATTCTATCTTGAGCAAAACTGGACATACAATCGTCACTGGAATGAAAATGCTAATAATAAATTTAAATTGAATTTACTCGAGTTCTGGAAATTAAGAATCACTTCGCCTCACATAGCGAAAGAATTTCTCAAAAGGACTATCACTGAAAATCCAAGACTGCCTGATCACGAAGAAATCCAGTTCCTAACAGCATGCCTTCCCCTCAGTATGATCTGACGAAGTACTTACTACCAAGGCTGCAGCAAGAGTGAAGCTGTAAGGCCACGGAGAAAGCTCCCCCCGCCATACATCGGATGTAGAGTGCACTAAAAGCGACACAGAGTGTGTTGAGAGACTAGTGTTTACCAAACCTTGCCCTCTGGCCAAGACAATTCCCTCTACATCCGCTCCCAGAGAGGTCTCTTGTTACCTCTTTCGTCCAAGATTACGTTGGTACGACACTAAGAACACAGCCACCTCGCCATCTTGCCAAGTAAGCTTGTCTCTGGGCACCCAGCAGACACTAGCGCAGACTACAAACGAAGAAAATAAAGACATTCAGTGTACACGTCGACCTTTCTTGACCGGGAGCGGAGAGTGCAATTCGTTAATTACAGAACTTCAGACAGATGCACAACGAAGAAAAGACTTCCTCTTCAACTGCCTTGAGGCTGCTGTGGAGGGCAGAGTGCTGACACGCACTCAGAGGGAAGGGGAGGGAGGAGCAGGGGGTGGCCCGGTCCAAAAGGCCGGTGTACGGGCTAAAGGGTAACATAGGAGAAATCACAGGGGCGTACAGTTAAGTTAGTAGCAGGGATGTTGTGGCCACACTCACACAAGGAGGCGCCAGCGGGAACAAAAACATTGGCAAGGAGCAGTTAGCAGACGCAAATTAACGTGGCGCAGCGCTGCAATACTTGTTCGTAATATCAAATTAAACTGACCTGCCACCAGCCTAAACTCGCGCTGCTGCAATTTACTATGCAAACTACACGTTGAGCTCAATGCATGCACCTACTGACTACTGTCTACTTCCCAACCCCTTCCAGATCACTGGATTCTTCTTGTCACTGCTGCGAATACCTGAAGAATCTTTATATAACTAACAGACAATTTATTATGATTAGTGGCGCTACCCTCGCTTACTGTTAATTTGGAACAGCAGCGTCAGGAACAGATGACTGCTCCAGCAGTGCCCCAATTCCTAATTATCTACGACAAACATAGTTTCCTGTAAAAAGGCAACGGGAAATTACATTAGGAATGCACACAGTTAAGTTCATCATGTTAAAGCTTGCGTTATGGTTTGTTGATTAATTGTTAAATTAGATAGTCACCCAGTTGGCATTACAAAACCTTGTCCTAATTATGCACAACATGTTCCAAAACAAATGAAGATGTTCAAATGTTTGTAGAGCTTATGGGACTTAACTAGGGGGTCATCAGTCTCTAAGCTTACAAACTACTTATGAACTAGCTAACACTAAGGACGGCACAAATATCCATGCCCGAGGGGGGATTCGAATCCCCGACCGTAGTGGCCGTGCAGACCGTGACAGGCGCGTCGCAGTCTCCTCGGCCACCGCGGCCGGCGTTCCAAAACAGCTTCTACGCTGTCCAGGAGGCGGCACCCTTACGGTGACTTAAAAGAAGGCAACACATTGGTAAATTCAAGGACACAGGGCGCACACATACTGGCTGTGGCACTACTAATTACCTTACTCCCTGCTCTGGAGGCACGTTCACTGACAGTACTGGACATCTCTACAACCTAAAATATTAAATTTCCGTATCACAGCTGGAAAGAAAGGCACACTCTAAATTATTACACTTTTTCATATTAATTGTACTCAGATCACATATCTGGTGCAGCAGTTGAGCAACACACAAGAACTACTGAAAATTTAAACTAAATTTACCCACTAAACGGGCGCTCTATGGCAAAGTAGCAGTCAAACTTCTGTTTAGCGGAGCTGACATTACTGACGGTCCCACAACATTTGAGTGCACGCACCGAATCAGCATGCCTCATGTGTCAGCTGATTCTACAGAACACAGCTTATCTTACCCATCGCTGCATATACTCATCTGCAGGATAACAAATATTACACATGCGTCTTCTACACGACACATTGTCGGCGCGTTCTTTGACTCCGTAAAACAGTGGGAAACATACAAAATACACAGCCTCAATGGACACGTTCTCGGCGCGTTCTTTAACGCCAGAACACAGTGGAGAAAACACATATGAAAATACACTATAAAACATGGAACCTGTAACCTATAGAAAATTCGTAAGAAAATACACAATCATTCAATGTCTAAGACTAAAAACATGGTGCACACCACGAGACTTTCGGGTGCGCATTGTTTCCAGTTCAACTGCGTTTTCATGATCAATCAGCCTTATGCGGAAAGAACCAAGAGAAACTGGAAAGAACTTCCGCGTCAGAGCAAGATGCTTGTTGGACAGACGACGCGAACGAACCAAGACTTTCCCCCCGACCACAAAGTAGCGTGCCTCAATTTGACCGGTGGATCAAGATGTACTATCTGTCGTACCTTGTGCTCTGCACATTCCTTTTTCAAAATGAGCCTCGGCGCCAGAGAGGTAGAATCACTCCGCAACAAGTTGACGAGGTGGAACACCTGTATATAATGATTCCAGGCGCGATGACGTCGGTAGCAGTACAAGCGGCACAATTTCCCCAGTTGTTTCATTACGCGCTCTCACGGATTGGCTCCAGCTGATAAACGGAAATGAAAATAGGTTTTATGCGCCTTTGCTGGAGCGTCCTCTTCCAGACAGGAGAGCAAAGCTGAGGATCGTTGTCTGATAATACCTTCTCGACGCACCCAACTTGGGACAGGAAGTCTTTCACAAATACATGTGATACAGACCTGCTCGTGGCTCTTTTCAAAGGGGTTAACGTTACATATTTCGAGGTCAACTCCACGGAAACGAATATGTAACTGTGTCCACCAGCTGTCCGTGGTAAGGGACCAAACAGATCCATGGCAGCAATTTCTCGTGAACGAGAAGGGATAATGGAAAGCAGAGGGGCAAGGTTAGACACTGCGGGAGCTTTGGACTTCTGACATGCTTTACAAACAGAAAGAACTTTCCTGATCCTCTTTTTCCATGTTTGGAAAGTAGCAGGTATCATGGAGCTTAATAAAACATTTACAGTGCCCATAGTGCGCGTAGCTAAGGTGTGTATACCAAATGAGTTTGTTCACCAACTCATCCGGTATACACCCAACCCAGTTGGACTTCCTGGCGTTGCTACGGCAGAACAAGACGTTATTCCTAATTAGGCAATACTTCCTAACCGACGGTTGTTATTGTTACGCCATAAAGCCTTCACGTCTTTCAGCTCTAGGTCCTTGTCTTCTTCTGCACTATGTCGTGGAGGGAAGCAGAAATGAAATTTTAAAAAGCTTCGCCACGCAAATAGAACAGGCTGTAATTATTTTCATTAGGCCCGTCATCAAGTACCTGAGTGAAACCCACCGAGAAACGAGACAGGGCGTCTCTACAATCGCGAAACGAAATCCCTGGAGATAGAGCGCCCACCTGACCAACATTCCGTGCGTCGATTTCGCCGACATGAGGAACTGCAATGCACGGCGATCAGTATACACCCTCGTCGTTCGCCCGAAAAGAAATCCACGGAACATGGTAACTCCGAAGACGTTCACTAGGGCTTCCAGCTCGGTCACCGAGAAATTTCTCTCGTATTTAGTGAGAACACGACTCGCGAACACAATTGTCTTCCTGTGACGACCCTGTCTTGTTCATACTCTTGGAACAGCTCGGCAGCAGTTCCGGTTTTCGAATTATCCGTTCCAAGGCAGAAATCCTTGGAAAGACTTGGGTGTGCTAGCAAAGGCGCAGCGAGAAGGACATGATTAACACTTTCAAATTCAGATTGCGCGACTGCGTCCCACTTCCACGGCTTGTTTTTACTCGTGAGTGCACAGAGGGAAGGTGTACCCATGATTTGAAGAGGTAGTAACTTTTTATAGAAATTTGCGAGATCCAAGTAGGCACGCACTTGCTTCTTTGTTGTCAGAATGGGAAAGTCTCAGATTGCGTCTAGTTTACTAGTGTCCGGGAGAATACCCTCTCTCGTAATAATGTTCCAGAGAAAGTTGACTTGCAGCCGACCGAATTCTGATTTCGTTAGATTAACCGTTACCCATGATTGCTGCAAAACATGCAATAGTTCATCTAAAACTTGGTTGTGGCTTTCCGCGATCAGAACATCATCCACGTAGGTGGTGATGCGCCGCCGCAATTCCTCCGGTAAAATAGAGTGAAAGTCACGAATGAAGACGGAAGAACTGAAGTTAATGCTAAAAGGAAGATTTCGGAACTGGTAACAGGTTCCAAAGGAAACGAAGGCCGTGTAAGGCCGACAAGTGGGGTCCAGTTCTGTTTGCCAGTAGCTGGCCCGCAAGTCGACCGAGGAGAGTCACGGACGCCATGGAACTTCTGCAAGAGTTCATCTAACGTATGCGGTCGACCAGTCTCCGGCTCAAGCATGGTGTTTATTTGCCTCGAATCCAGAACAAGCCTGATCGATTTATCTTTCTTGGGGACGATCAACAATGGACCTACATGAACTCGCAGTGCGTTCTACGATGCCATCCGCTAACATCCGCGCAATCTCCTCCTCGACTTTCCGCTTGTATACTCATGGAATATGGTGTAGCTACACAAATAACTTGTTATGTGGCCGCACTTTAAATTTATATTGAAAGCTTTTGATCATGCCTGGGGCATCGGAGAAAACCGTCGCATGTTTCTGCAAAATGGAATCTAAATTAATTTTCGCCTGTGGTGGGGCACCCTCTAACGAAGTGGTTTTTCGGTCGATCTCGGCCTGGACGTCTACTATCTCACAATCAGCAAGAAGTACATACGGGTCATTATACTGTGAGAGCACCGGATCTGGCGACTATGTCGCCAAAAAATCTGATAAAAAGTGGCAACACAGACCCGCAGAACTCAGCCGAGTGATGCACTCGCTGAATTTCAACCTAATTTCTCTCTGATTCAGCAGAAGGCACGCTTCACCTTCGCCAAAATGGAAAGTCATATGTTGTGCCACCAAGAATTCCACACCGAGCAACACATCTACAACGATAAAGTTGGCCACAAAAACAGGTCCCTGTCACGAGAATTCAATCTCGGTCTGCCTCCATACCTCTACGCCATGCCCAACCAAGGCGCCCTTAACCTCAGTGCATTACCAGGGGGAGTTCCGGCCAAGACGCCACTGCTTGGCAGCGCTCGTATGCCCCCTCGCTTATTACGGAGACGACACTGCCTGTGTCGAGAATGCAGCGTAGCTCCACATCTCTGACAGAAATCGTCAGGATGGGTTGTATTAGATTATCGCTCGGCTTGGGTTCCTTAAATCGTCAAACCCTATAAGTCTGACTTGTTCCGTCCTCTGTTCGTCGTCAGACTCTGCGCAGTAATGAACAAAGCAAGAACGTCATTGTTTTGACGTCGATGGTCCGGGTTGTGCGAAGGGCTCTTTGTTATGCACCAGGTCTGGCAAACGCACTTGAACACCCTGTGGCGACGTTTTCGGCCATTCCCAGTGAAAGCGTTTGGAATTTTTCTCGTGCGGTTCTTTATTATCGGCGCTTTTTCTTTCTGCGGAAGTCACTTTTGCAGCCGTTTTCATTTTGATTGCACCATTGCCCTTTTGCTGGGTTCGATGGCCATTTACTTAGGACTGCCGATTAGAACCGTTATTTTCCTCCTTCTCTGGTGCCTGAGTTTGATTATTATTATTCCCCTTTCCCTGTTTGCCGGGAAAATTATGTTGCGGGAGATCATAATCAAAATCGAGATCTTCCAGGAGGGCTTGAAACTGTTCCACGGCGTCTTTGTATCTCCATGCTAAGAGAGCGTTGCACAGACGTCACTGCAGCTTACCCAAACAAAGCCTAATGAGTTCAGGTACTGGGTAGGGGTTAGTTAAATAATAGTTGTTATTTAACATGTCCTGAAATAACTTTAATACTTTAAAATCATAATCTATTCAGTAAAATAACAAGCAAATAAATGTGGGGAGACGAAACTAAGCACACACTTTGTACAAAGTGAATTAAATCATTTGATTACTGCCCATATTAAAATTGTTTCTGCCCTTTATGATTATGGATGTGCTGTGGAAGGAAATTTGCAAACACACAATGGGTTGCTGAAAGCACATTCATTCATTCACAGACACGTGCATAAAGCTAGGCAGTGGATTACTCTCCAGCAACACTTGAAATCAGTGGCAAAACGAGGCATTGGCGGCATCTTGACGAGATGGCAGGTGCATTGATCACTAATTTTAAGTACACTGTGCACTAAACGAACTCATGTTTGGGGAGGCAGCGACTCACAAATTCTTAAGTACCATGTGGTGTGCACCCATACCGAATTTCATAGCATTTACAAACAGGAATTAATTTAGAATAAGCGAGAATTCGTATAGCAGAAGGCTAGTATTAACAAAAGCATGGCTGAAGGCTGAAGTAACGACCATTACCAAAGCACGTGGTGCAATCGGTCATGCAATACAGGAAACACGGAATTAAGGTCACACATATGTATTCTAACTTGAGCACAACCGGACACACAATCATCACTGGAATGAAAATCCAAATAATAAATTTACACTGAATTTACTCGACTTCTGCAAATTAAGAATCAGTTTGCCTCGCATAGCGAAAGAATTACTCAAAAGGACTATCACACACAATTTGAGACTGCTTGGTCACCAAGAAATCAAGGTCCTAACAGCATGCCTTCCCCTCAGCATGATCCAATGAAGTACTTACTTCCAGTGCTGCAGCAAGAGTGAAGCTCTAAGGCCACAGAAAAACCTCCCCCCTCCCCTGCCATACATCGGACGTAGAGCGCCCTAAAAGCGATGCAGAGTCCGTTCTGAGACTAGTGTTTACCAACCTTTGGCACCTGGCCAAGACAGTTCCCTCTACATACGCTCCCAGAGAGGTCTCCTGTCAACTCTTTCATCCAAGATTACGTTGGTACGACACTAAGAACACTGCCTCCTCGCCATCTTACCAAGTAACCTTGTCTCTGGCTACGCAGCAGATGCTAATGCAGACAACAAACGAAGCCCTGCGTTCTTAACTGCAGCAAAACGAGGCCTAAAGCAGGAGGCGGCGACTGTAAGCCATTGCTCGGCAGTCAGTCAATGTTAAGAGCACACATTCACATTCACATGAACACACAAGTTCGATCACACATGTGTAAACATATATAAATGTGGGGCAGACATATATAAACATCGGGCATAAAATAATTAACACACAAATAGATAGCATTTATGTTCCAGAAACACTTTAGCTCAATAAATCAATCAAAATGGACATTCACATTCAGTGGACGTCTTTCATACTCTTTTGGTAGAACAAAAACAGCAGCAGCAGCAGAAGAAGATATATTGTTCCAAAATATAATACTCTCTCTCTTTAAAGACTTCTTTGATCTATGGGTCTATTTGTCTTAAAAATGGATAGAATTGAGTCTGTTGTGTTTTCTTTCTGCAGCCCTCTGCAATTTTCGTGATGTGGGATGTGCCAAATAACCAGCTTAGATGCAGCTATGATTTAAACTTTATCTTCTGTGCATATAAAATATACATACAAACATTACTTGTTGTTTGGAAACGGACATAAGACGAATGGCCCTGGTTCAGTTGTGTAAGAAGACTGATGTAACACGCGGTTCTTTATATAGAATTATCATGCGAAAAGCACATTTCGAGTAATATTTGTTCAAATGTTTGTATAGTCTATGGGACTAAACTTACAAACTACTTATGAACTACTTACGAACTAGGACGGCACAAATATCCATGCCCGAGGGGGGATTCGAACCCCCGACCGTAGTGGCCGCGCAGACCGTGACTGGAGCGTCTCAGTCCCCTCGGCCACCGCGGCCGGCGAGTAACATTTGTATGCCGCATTAGGTGCGCCTGTTTTTGTTCTAAAAAGGGTTGGATGTGATGTAAGCATATGGTTTTGATGTTAAAATCATTGCTCTGTGGGTCGGTATGCCCTAAAAAGGGTTAGAGTTGGATCTAATGTGTTGTAAGCTGTTGTACCGCTGTATCGTTTTCACAATGTGGGTGTCGAGGTAGACGCATTCTAGGTTTCTCCCCTCTGTGGAAGGAGCCTTTTACTCTTCCACAGTGTGTATAGACCAACCTTAACAGGTGTTTGCTGTAGGTCCTAAGATCTGTAGGGTGATCAAATGTGTTGAGGAGCAACCCAACGTCGAAGAAGTCGTACAACCTCGCGATGTGTAAATCATATATTCTGTGGGGTAATTAAGTGTGCAGAGGATCGCTCCAACGTCGAAGTGATTACCTAAAACATAAAGTAATTTGCATCTGCAATAGCTATTTTTTGTTAAGACTTATAGCTTTTCTCGTAGAAAGTTTCGGTTTTACACGTCTACGATCTATGAAAAAAATACCGGAAGATAGATTACGTGTCAGCAGAGCAGTGTTTCGATTGATGGAGTATTTGTTAGTTGGTCAGTTATCGGAGATGTACTTCTGTGCTGTTCTAGTCTACAGCTGAGCAAGCGTTCGTTTAAATCGATGTTGTGTTCAGGTATGGAGAGGAGTTTGACTTTACATTGTGAATTAGCCTTCATCCGTTTGTGCTAGTCATGCAAGGTATAGCGGTTGTTGTAGTCAACGTCTACGGTAAATAACACGTTTGTGTCAACTGCGACGAAATGATCCGTAGAAGTGTTGCAGTATTCGTCAGTAATGCGATTGTGCGCAAATGTCTCTTTATGGCCAGTGGTGGTGACCTTTATTGTGTCGATGTTTCATTAAGAGTGCTGGTATAACTGTGACAAGTCATACGTTATTTTGATTCTTTCGGCTGTTGTTAGAAGTAATGTAATATTCTTTCTTCTTAAAAGTAGCTCTCATGTATGTGTAATCTGGTGTGTATGATGTATCCTGGCTTGTGAGAAATAGCGATATCTGTTTAGTTGTACGGTTCGTGGCAACCTAGAGGTGTTCTACATTTGTGGACTGCATATTGATACTTAGTAGTGTTAGGGCTGTGGAGTATTTATGTCGTCTTTTAGTTGTCTTTACGACTGGACGTCACTCGGTACCGTAGCGGTAATGCTTGCGGTGGTAAATTAGTGTTCTTCGGTCGAGAAGCATCGATTTCACTAAACCCCATGGTTAGGCGATTTAAAGCTGGGTAGTAACCTTGGTTGGGAGGCGCGTTTAATCGCTTGTTTAGTCTCTTAAAGGATTCTTCTTGGCATTCGATAAAAATTTTCGGGTGTTGCATTAGTTCGAAATGGTGTAAACTGTTCTACGTTGTTGTTGTAAGGATTAGATATGTATAAGAAAAGAGCTTGGTTTTGATCTGGATCGTTCCTCGTTAGCTGTTCTACGCGTGTAATTCATTCTTTACGATGTAACTGGGTGTGTTACAGATGTTTATCGGGTGTATTGATTTGTTAGAAAGGGGGGGGGGGGTACGATGACTGTTTGTGCTCGAGTGATTGTTGAACATACGAAGTATGTGGTCTAGTTACTTATAGGGCCGGCCGCGGTGGCTGAGGAGACTGAGGCGCTCCAGTCACGGTATGCACGGCCACTACGGTCGGGGGTTCGAATCCCCCCTCGGGCATGGATATTTGTGCCGTCCTTAGTCTTAGCTAGTTCATAAGTAGTTTGTAAGCTTAGGGACTGATGTCCCCGTAGTTAGGTCCCATAAGTTCTACAAACATTTGAACATTTTGACTTATATAAGACGTATCAGAAATACTGTCTGGTGGGGCATGCAGTTCAAAAAGATACATGATCAGTCACTTAGATGTTTGAGAGGGTCAGTCAACGACGCAGAGATACCTAGATTGTCGCCGCTTGCTCGTTAGTTTAGAGCTTTAGTAGAAAAGATCTGCCGCGGCAGAATAGTCGTGCGCAGTAAGGCGTCCAACTGCGGTGTTCTCGGGCTTTCGCCGTTTAGGTTCGAGTCCTCCCTTGGGAATGGGTGTTTGTGTGTTGTCCTTAATGTAAGTAGTTTGAAAATATAGGGACTAATAACCACTGTACCTAAGGCTCTTAGTTATACAAATATTTAAAAAGAGCTGTTTGTTGTAGTTCGGTCGTTGGGTTGAGGGTGGTTGTTGTTATAGAGTGTCGCATGCTGGATGGGGTAGAAATGAAGTAAAAAGTGTTTAAAATATGCGCTGTAGTATGTTTCCAGTTGTGGATGATGTTGTGTTGCGATAGAGCTCTAACGGTCGATTTAAGATTCCGTTCTTAAAACTCTGCACTGTGAACGTTACGAAGAGTGTTAGTTGTGTTTAATTTAGGACTGGTGTCTGAGTGTAAATTAATGCTTATCTTTTAACTCATACATGCATAGTAAATTCGGGAAGTTCGTCATGGAGACAATGCAAAGTTACCATTTCTCCTACCTGGCAGCAGCGTTGTGAGAGTCCTCGGCATACTGGAGCGAAACTCAACACGGAAGCAGTGGAGAACATCTCGAGGGAATCATGTGGCAGTACTTTATTAAAGTGGGGTTGGTCGATGTTAAACTAGGAGCTCTTATCTCAAGCTTCGTGTTGTCGGGAATCCCACACGATTTTGCTGTTTTTCTTTTAAAAAAAGTGGGTACGTAGAGGTGCTTAGTACCCACTCGTGAGTTGGAAGAAGGCTGTATAGGGCAGTCGTAGTCGATTGCCAACGGATACATTTATTTATTGAATCACATTATGTACTTCATAACAGGTGTTTGCGTGATACTAGTAGTTTGGTAGTGCTGGTATGGGACCAGGTTACCACTTCGCTACCTGGGCACACCCCGGCCGCCGTGCGCTCGGCCAATTGGCGGACAGCAGATCAAAGAATGCCGCCACACTCGAACAATAGTGAACTTATGGATGATTGCCAGGTTACTTGAAAGTGCACTTAAGACTGGTGCACTTAACACTTGCAAGTAAACAACACCCCCCTCCACCTCCGATAGGTCCAGACCTGTCCACCCCCGCCAGACCGCCGCCACACCCCCCCCGCCCCCAGCCACGCACCTGGCCGACACACCGCCCCTGACAGACGCCCAATTGCCCGACCTCCACCTTCAGTTAATTAAATTAAATTTGCCTATCAATTTAATTGTAACTAGCTATGTTTTTTTAACAGTAACAAGGGCAACTGCCTCCAGAAGTAAGCACTTGCGTGAGAACAGAACCCGCCCCCGCACCCACTACCGCTCCTCATCTCCACCCCACTGACAGTCCTAAAGATGCTCCCCCGCGCGACACCATCCGGGACTGGAAACCGCGACCCTAGAATTTTTTTGAAGTTATTGCTTATAAACATACACCAACATTGGGAAAAAATGAGGCAATTGTTATTGCATACTTAGGACACTACAATTACCTGGAAAAACACTAGAGAATCGAAAACAAATTGACCCTGCCAGCCGCCAGGCCAGCGACCACCGCCTCCAATTATTAAGTGGGATACCCTGTGTTTTAATTAGGGCATTACGTCGCTACATATAGTTTAATTCATCGAACCAGGCTTTAAACAAGTTTAGTTGCGTTATATGCCTTGGATGCACTTATTCTTATGCTCAGATGTTAATGGAGAAGTGATTCGAGAGAGCATTGCGATTAGGTGTTTCGTATCTGATTAACACCACGTCTTCTGCTAATGCCAGTCGTTACAACCGATAAACAAACGTTACACCAACCAATTACGTCGTAAAATGATCCAGCACTTTGATAGAGTAACAAATGTAAAGTAATATAGTTACAAACCATCCAAACACACAATTCCCTAACTAGAACCACGTACTTAAAGGTTCTGTGGGTTAAAAGTCTCTCCTTGTCACTAACCCCACCCTTGTATTTTAGGCCTAATGTTTCGTCAGCTAGCCTAGGCAAAATGACTGTATAGACGATGCTCACAACAGCCGACGAACGTAATGTAACGGTAACGAGCATCCCAAATCCCGAGTGTCAAACACTGTAGACGTGTAACACAATTTCCTTAACAATTTCTCTCGGAAACGGTACGAACGATCCTGGGGTGTGATATAAGTGTTTGTGAATATACGTTGCACGTGCTCAGTTGTAATGTAACAGAAAAGTGTAGATTCATCATGTTCTTTCAAGGATTAGGAGGTGCGGTGTGTAGGTTAGCGTTCTAGGCATCTTTGTTTGTGGTAGACAGCTAATTGCAATTTAAAAAAATTAATACGTGTGCGGTTTAGTGGGATGACAAAAGAGATCACAAGAAAGGAACTTAGAGTATGAATTTCTGGGTAAAGGGCTGGTCGATCTTGTTCTACAGAACTGAAATCAGTGTTGCATTGGGCAGGTAAAGTGGAATAAGGGTGTTGTTTGTCGGCTCTCGGAAATTGGTAAACTGCTGATCTTAAATTATTACGAATTTTTTTTATTGTTTATTGTAACTCTCCAAAGAAACACCATCGTATAATAGGGTTTAAACGTCAAATGGGGTGCTCGATTATCGGTATGTGACTTGTGTCAGATAAATATTGTAAAGAATCGTTTGCATTGTTTAGTATTGTAATAGGGTATCGTCGATAGAGAGAGAGTGGTTGCCTTTGCTATGTTTGGATGGGCATACGCAGGAAGATGTGTACTGTTTTAGCGAGGAAATAAGAGGTAAAATTAAACTACCCGAATTCTCGGAAGGTCCAGAACCGGATATTAAGTGGATTACAGAAAGACCAATAACTTACCTGACAGCGATACATCGATTGAAGGAAACATTGCTAAGAATTGGTACAAAAGAATTGTGTGCATGGTCGTTAAAGAGAGACATTTCGGAACAATATGTCTACTGCAGTTGTTTGTCATACAAGTTTGTAGTGGTCATCATCCTTACATTCTAATGCGCGCTCACAACTCGTGAGCAGTGGTCCTGCTAGGGGGGGGGGGGCGTATAAGTATCTATCGTACTAAAAAAGTAAATAAAAAATTAAAAAATATTAATGTCATTGCGTATGTTAAATATGCGATGTTATGTGAGAATTAGTAGCTCGTCACGCGTCTTTTAGACTGGCGGCCTGGGGCGGTGGGTCGGTGTTGGTTGGCCAGCGGCGCTGCCCAGTGAGAGCGCAGCACAGACAACTCGCCTCATCTATTTCTGTCGCATGCAAACCGCTATATGGTGATTCACACCCTTTCTCCTCCTGTTTGCAGGCATCTTCGAAAACTCTGTGTGTTTGTGATCGCACTGGAGATCAAGCTACGTTATTGTTAAGCGTGTTTATTTTCCGTGGTGTCCATCAAGAGAAATTGTTAAGGTAGTTGTGTTACACGTCTAGAGTCTATGCAATTATTTTGCCCAGGTGAACCGACGGAACATTAGTTCTAGATGTTAGTACAACACCAAACTGTAGCATTGCATCGAATTCCTTTATTTACTTGCAAAGTTCGATGTATTAAGGAGACTGCTCTAATAGAAATATTGGACGTCGCAATTAATAATTGGGAGTGGCCATCGGGCCTGGCGGCTAGCAGGATCAATTTGTTTACAAAACTCTCTTCTTATTGCCAATTTTACTGTTCGAAATACAGAATCATTAGATGTTTTGTTGGTGTAATACAAACTATACATTACCAGTAACGACATGCCCGAGACAGCGCTTACTTAGGGGGCGACCGAACTATCCATCGTTATCCACTGCCAGTTTGTTTGGTTCTGACATTTTCTACACCGGAAGGACTGATACCTAGCGGCTACTACTTTGATTTGTTGTTGATAATATGACGTGAGGGCTCGTATAACCGAAACATAAGGAAGTTCAGAAGGCTCCGTAGTGGGAAAAAGTGTTTCTACAAGACGGAATGTTGGGGGGGGGGGGGGGGGGGGCTACACACGAAAAGAAAAAAAAATGTAGTTTGACAGTACCTTGTATCCTGTGAACTGTTGTATAGGCTTCAAATTGTTGCAACCATTGTGTCCATTCCTCTTGTGGTTCGTCATACTGGCGAAATGGCGGAATTACTAGAGATGGGAGCTACTGTATAGACCCTTTATATGTTCCTTCCACTGTTCAGCTTTCCACTCTTTGCTTAGAATTGGTTTTCCGTCTGAGTTCTTGATATTCATGTAGCTGCTTCTCTTGTCTCCAAATGTCTCTTTTATTTTCCTGTAGGCGCTATCTATCTTTCCCCTAGTTATACATTCTTCTACAGTTCTGCATTTGTCCTCATGCCACTCCTGCTTAGCCAGTCTGCACTTTCTGTCAACCTCATTTTTCAGACGTCTGTACTCCCTTTTTTCTGCTTCACTTGCAAAATTTTTATACTTTCTCCTCTCATCAATTAAGTTCAGTATATCGTGTGTTATTCAGGGATTTCTACTAGGCCTTGTCTTTCTGCCTGTATGATCCTCTGCTGCCTTCACTACCCTGTCTCGCAGAGCTACCCATTCTTTTTCTACTGTGTTACTATCCCCCGTTTCAGCCAACCGTTGCCTGATGCCCCCTCTGAAACTCTCAACCACCCCTGGTTTCTTCAATTTGTCCATGTTTCATCTCTTAACTTTTCTACCTTTCTGCAGTCTCTTAAGTTTTCATCTGCAGTTCATAACAAATAAGTCATGGTCAGAGTATATATCTGCCGTGGGGGGTATGTCTTACAGTTTAAAACCTGGTTTCTAAATCTATTCCTTACCATTATAAAGTCTATCTGGTATCTTCCAGTGTCTCCTGGTCTCTTCCACATATACAGCCTTCTTTCAAGATGTTTGAACCAGGTGTTGGTGATCATTAACTTGTGCTCTGCGCAAAATTCCACCAAGCGATCTCCTCTTTCATTCCTTTTTCCCACTCCGTATTCGCCGACCACATTTCCTTCTCTTCCCACTTCTCCTACAGAGTTTCAGTCGTCCATCACAATCAAGTTTTCGTCTCCCTTAACATTCTGAATGATTTCTTTTATCTTCACATATGTTTCTTCGATATCCTCATCGTCGGCCGTGTTAGTTGGCATATAACCTTGCACTGCTGTGGTCCGTGTTGGTTTTGTGTCTATCTTTGCTACGATAATGCGTTCACTAAGCTGTTCATTATGTTTCTGAATTCACATTTTATACGCCAAATCAATCTGAGTAGCAATGTTAATTCTGACAAACATTTTATATTTACAGGCATTTTCTAATTGAATTCCAATTTCCACGTGTTTCTTAATTCGTTCAGTTATATGCTTAAATTCTTGCAGCAGACTGTTGTGCACAATGCTTCACCACCAAACAACATACAGTAGAAAGAAAACAATTTTTGTTTCTCTTCACTCGCACTTAGCCAAGACATTTTGCGGAACCATCTATAACAAAAAGTTCTTCTTTCTGTCGAGTTGGGACATAAAAAAATCTGTTGGTTGATATGAACCTAGCCGCTTGATTTCTAGCTTCCCCTCCACACTTAATAAATGGAAGTGTGAGTCAGGCAAAGAGAGCCGCCGCGGATTAGCCGTGCGCACTGAGGCACCATGCTGTGGTGCGCGCGGCTGTTGGGGGTTCAAGTCTCTCCTCAGGCATTGGTGTTTGTGTTGTCCTTAGGTTCGTTTAACTTAGTTTTAGTAATTTGTAAGGTACGGACTAGTAACCCAGTCCGAGTCCTACAGATTTACAAACATTTTAAGCATAGAGTCTACTTTATTCTAATGTCTCTAATCTTAATATCCCTGGGCTCCAAAACATATAAAATGTAGTCCATAAATCTAAATGAAGGTACGGCTATCCTTGTGCGGGACGGAATTCAGATAACATACATTGAAAAACTAGATTCCGGCCGTAAAAACTTCAACGAAACTTTCCTTAATGTGTACGCCCCCTCTGGAAGTAGTCGCCAGTCACAAAGAAGCGATTTCTTCAAAGAGGAAATTGTTTATTTACTAAGACCAGATCCATCTAATATTGTGATAGGAGGCGATTTTAACTGTGTCACTCACCAGAAAGATCAGAGGCCGAACTTCAACTATTGTAAAGATCTCCACGAACTTATTAAACATATGAGACTGACAGACACGTGGGAAACTATCCCATCGTACTCTCGTAAAATTTACCTTTTTTAAATCCACTTCCATTAGCCGCATCGACAAAATTTACACGTCTTCAAACGTCTGTAACCGTGTCAAAAATGCTAACGTCATTCCAGCAACTTTTACTGACCACTGTGCTTACGCTGTTGCAATAATTCTCGACAAGCAACCGACGAAAAGATTTAGAGGCCAATGGATGCTAAACATATTCCAACTCCAAGATATAGAACTGGAAGACGGCATCCGTTCTACACGGACATTTTGTTTACGATCTCTAGATAGACACAGAACTAGAGTGGTGGGTAAATGTGACTAAAAGCAAACTGCGACGTAGCCTTATCTCATACTGCTGTCAGAAAAAGGAGGACCACAGAATTTTATTACACTGTTCTACGAGAACTGTATGAAAAATCAAATGGCAGCGACGACTACACTGCACAAAAGAAACAAATAGAAGCCAAACCGACAAGTATTAAACGAAGACAACTAAAAGGCTTAAAGATAAAATAGAAAGTAAAATCCGTCAGTGAGGGAGAAGTGACAACCCTGTACCCCCTAATCAAGCAACGCACCCATCGCGCACGCATGTTTATTGATACAATGACCACCCCAAACGGAGATCATCTTGTGGAAAAAAAAAGAAGTTGTTCAGGAGTTTTACCGATACTATAATGATTTCCACTCGGCAGTCCCATTTGGTGAAATCTTGGGGTTCCAACTGCACCAGACACTGAAGAGTACTATATATGCAGAAGTAAACGATGGCCTATTAGCTGATTTCACATACTCCGACATTTTAGACCTAATCGTCAGCTCGGCAGCTCACTAGTCTCCGGGGCCTGATGATCTCCCCAAGCAATTGTATCATAGATTCTGGCACACCATTGGACCAACTTTAACTGAGGTCATAATCGAAATCATCCGGGGCCGTGCAATTCCACGGAAGTTGAAAGAAGGCTGAGTAGTCCTTACATATAAGAAACAAAGAAACCAACAAAATGATAACTTTCGTCCTAAAATTTCGACTACAAAATAGTCGTCAGAGGAATAAAAAGTAGATTGACGCCGATCGCCAAAAAAAGTTACCCAGCACTCGTGTATCCCAGAGAGAACGATAATGGCCACCATTGCGGAACTTAGAGATGTAATTCCAGTCACTTCAACGACCACCATAAACTGTGCTTTACTATTCGTTGACTTCTCGAAGGCTTTCGATTGTGTTAATCATAAGTACCTGATGCAAATTATGGAAAGAGTTGGATTAAATAACAGAGCAGCCACCATGTTCCGTAATGTCATCACTGGTATAAAAATCAACGGAAAACTGACGAAAGCAGTCACGCTCTAACGCGCGTAACTTTAACTGTGGTGTAATCTTGTACGAACTTACAACTGATTTTGTTGCGCTAGCTATCTGACAATGTGCCCGTGGCTCCTGCATGGAAGAACCTAACAGCAAGTCACGTAGATGTTAGAGAGATGTCCTTCGCCGGATTTAGATATGTTTCTGCAACATTACTCAACCCACGCAGATACATCACCTGTAATTTATATCTAAACATTGCTAGTAAGGGAAAACTGGGTACAAATTTGGCGTTACTGGCTACTGAATGTAAACACGATTTCTTTGTAAGTACTTAATTTATTTAACCAATAAATTGCGTATTAAAAGAATTTAAATTTTAAAATAACTCCAGATTTTTATTTTTTGGATAGAAAGCAAGTGGTTTTGCAAGAATAAAAAGAATTTGTAACTGAACTTTACGGTAAAGAAAACTGCACTCGGCAAAAATGGCTTAAACAACGCGCCTAACTTTATTTTAGATGAACAAATAAAACTGCAGATACGCTCGAGGCTGTCGCACTAAGTGTGTGATCTAAGCATAAGCATTGCACACAGCACCGTTTGTTGAACTGGCTGCAACCTGGTGAGCCGTCGCTGCAAACAAAACTAACTTGTCTGATTTGATGCCAAAACAGTCTTGGTCGAACCCGCCACTGCCCGCATCGAAACTAAGTTTATTGTGCGGTATCGTTCCCTGTATATCTAGTAAAGCCAACCAATGCCCTTGAACAGGACAAGAAGTCCCTTTACCAGTTCTTTATTAGACACAATTTCTTCGAATCTGGTTGTCCCAAAAGTTCTGTGCCTTTTACTCTCCAATGCAATGCATTAGAAGATCAGATGTGATGCAGTTTCATCACCGTCATCACTGATCCCCAGGGACCCAAAATAGGTTTACTCTATTGCTTTCCCCTAGCTCCACCAGAACCATATGACATTCTGCAACAATTTTAGACCTTGTTGCAAGAGCTGCCAGTGATCTCAGGGCTGCCTGGCTGTCTGAATAGATATAGATGCTACGGTCTTTGTAGCACCTACGCAAATTCTCTTCAACACACGCCCTGATGGCAAAACTAACTTGTCAGGTTGGATCAACTTCTGTTGATCGAAATATTTATAACGTCTCAATAATGTTGAGAACCCTAACAATTCCTAGTCTTGCTACTGGCGTGGTATGCTGATTGCATCAATCAACCCACCGTGATGCCACTGCAATTCGCCCACAGGCGTTAACTATTTCACTCTGTGTGTATTTGCGTCAGACAAGAAGTGGCTGACCATCACAGCGAATATCGCACAATCTGATTACTCTTAATAAGAAGTAATTTCAGATTTGCTTCCTACAGAGCTGCTCTTTTGACTAAAGCACTAAAAAGAGTCTTCTCTCTCCCTCACTCGGTCCACATTCGTAAATGCGCAAATCGCGCCCACAGAGTGCTCGCTCGCACTCGACACACCTGTCGCCGCCAGGCCAAGCAATGGCGTGTTCACTGCCGCAACAAACGTTCCCCCACACTCTCGCCACGTCAGCGAACTTTCGCCTACTGGGGAGCACGTAGGTGCTCCAACGAGCCGGCCAATAACGCTCACGCTAACATCGCGTTTCGGCTCGCCCACGCTTCGAAGGTCACCTGCCGCTAACACAGAGCCGCGCGCTCGTGCATAATGTAGTATTGCACCATAATGTGTAAGCATCTGCAATTGCTGCCAAGTACTGTTTGCAATGGTATTTTAACTGATAAATTGGAACCAAAAATATTCCCTCAGTGTATATGTATGAACTGTTACTTGCTTCGGCCTCGAGAAAAGCTAGTTATCGCACTCAAGATTTAATTCTGTACTTCGAATAATAATTTCTTTCCAAGCAATAAACAAAGTAATTAACATATCAGATATCAGCAACAAATACTGTGTTAAAGGTCCGAATATGTAGGACAATGCGTCTAAATGACTTGACTCCTTACAACGCTCAGGAGACTGGTACCCCAAGGAAGTCCTGTCTTTATGTTACTTTTCGCGCTTTCGCTGGAACCTGCCCTCAGAACACTTCAGTCTAAGCTACAAGGTGTTTCTTTGTCAGGAACGCATTTTGTTATGAGAGCGTACGCAGATGTCGTCGCAACAGTTTTCAAAACGGAGATCGACAGGTATAGCAAAGTATCAGGAATTCATCTCAATGAACGAGAGTGCAAAGTAATCAACCGTCGAGGACTAGAACAAGTATCCATTACTTGGGCACATAAAGTCGAAAACACTAAATCCATTGGAATAGTAATTGACAAAATTCCACTGTCGGTGGTTGCAAAAAAGTGGACCACAGTTGTGAACAGCATTCAGGGCCTCATTATCGAAAACAACTGGCGAACCTTGATGGTACTTGAAAAAGTCTAAGTTGTAAACATATGTATATTCTCTGAAGCTTACTCCCAGATACAAGTCTTGCCCATTCCTCATGCCCAAGCCAAGAAAATGATGCAATTAGCCTACAGATTTGTGTGGCAAGGAAATTTTTTAAAGTTAACACGCTAACGAAATCAAGAATAGATGGTGGTCTTGATTTAACTGCCATCCAAAGAAAAGCCAGTGCCCTCTACCTGAAACGCACTTTAATGCTGATATCTGAACACCCACAAACTATAACCGCAAAACTATTTCGGGCCGTGAGCATGCCGCCGGCGATAGACATTCGAAACATAAACTACCAACTGCAGTATGGGCGAGAATACTTCCTGTGCACCAGTTACGTCGGGGAGGCTGCAGTGAGGAACCAGTGCACAACGATAAGACAGTTAGTGTTGAAATTGCACAACATGAGTAAACCAAACACAACTGAAACTAAATTTCCGTCATGTCACTGGAAAATTATTTGGAGGAACATCAGTTTGAAAAATCTTGCAATGAAAGTAGCATGCACCTGGTGTCTTGTGGTACACAATGTAATCGCCGCCAACGAAGAGTTGTATCGCAGGGGGGTGCAGCGCACGGATAAATGTGCGGACTTGTCGACACTCCGATTCAGCGATTTACGTGTCGAGTACACTTGCGAAACTGGGGATGGATGAAGGAAATCCTTGCGCTAATATCAAACGGATCCCCAACAGGGTACACGAAGGAGCTTCTAGTAACACCAGATAAAATGTTCTCTCCACGAGCAAAGAGTAACACATTGGTGTGGATTCTGACAAATTATGTGGATTACATCATCACAGAAGGTTATGATAACGTTGACAATTTTCAGCTGTGCATGGAAATAGCATTGTGGCAGTTAAAACGGACAGAAAATCTGCAGAAAACATTTGGCAACATAATGGATGCTATTTTTGAAAAACTAGTCATTATGGGATACTATTAGACAATAATATTCTACCATAACAGAGATCATATGTAAAATTGGCACAAAACGAAATACGTTACAGAGAATAAAGATTCATGCATTTCGAAAGAATTCAAATCAAATGTTTGTAGAACTTAAGGGACTTAACTACGGGGTCATCAGTCCCTAAGCTTACAAACTACTTATGAACTAGCTGAGACTAAGGACGGTACAAATATTCATGCCCAATGGGGGATTCGAACCCCCGACCGTAGTGGTCGTGCAGATCGTGACTGGAGCGCCTCAGTCCCCTCGGCCACCGCGACCGGCTCGAAAGAATTGGCAGGCGGCGATCATTTAAACGTTAGAAAATTTCTCAAGGAATAGATTTATTTTATTCTACTTAAAGGACAGCTTATTTTTATACTTCATTGTTTATGAAACGTTAATGCAAAAAAAAAAGATCCTAAAAATAGTAAAGGAGAGTTGTGGTGGCAGGCTGGTGGCGTGCCACAGACGTGACTGGTCTCGCAGCCAGTGAGCTTTGGCTGCAGATCCAGGCGCTGGAGTATACTGGCGCCGCGTAGGTGTCAGGTGAAGTTGCCTGGTGCAGGAGAGAGCCGCTGCCTCAGCACTGGAGACAGGACACAGCCGCGGCAGCGCGAGAGGGGGCGTGGCTTCCGATTCAGGGAGTGTCACCACACGGCTGTAGGACGCGCAGGTGCAACTGCTCGTTGATTCGGTGTATGATTTGTAACGATAAGTTGAATGTCATATATTTTATAAAGCTTTAAACACCCGATATTCATTACGGTACGCCATATACTGTTATTTTTATATGTTTATTTTTTTATTTTTATTTTTATTGTTAGTTTTTTAAAATTTATGACACCGTATCTCACAAACGGATTTAATCAAATTGCATGGCTATGGTATATCGCCCCAAATTTGCGATTGGATAGGGGATTTCCTGTCAGAGAGGACATAGTTCGTAGTAATCAATGGTAAGGCATCGACTAAAACAGAGATGATATCGGGCGTTCCACAGGGTAGTGTATTGGTCCTCTGCTGTTCCTCATTTACATAAACGATTTAGGGGAAAATCTAAGTAGCTCTCTTAGATTGTTTGCAGATGACGCCGTCATTTACCGTCTAGTAAAATCATCTGAAGATCAAAGCCAACTGCAGAACGATTTAAATAAGACATCACTATGGTGTAAAAATTTGCAGTTGTCTCTGATGATGATTCCAGAATGAAACTTTCACTCTGCAGCGGAGTGTGCGCTGATATGAAACTTCCTGGCAGATTAAAATTGTGTGCCGGAACCGGGACTCGAACCTGGGACCTTTGCCTTTCGCGGGCAAGCGGTCTACCGACTGAGCTACCCCGACACGACTCACGATGCCGCCTCACAACTTTACTTCCGCCAGTACCTCGCCTCCTACTTTCCAAACTTCACAGAAGCTCTCTTGCAAACATGCAAGACTAGCACTCCTGGAAGAAAGGATATGGTGGAGACATGGCTTAGCCACAGCCTAAGGGATGTTTCCAGAATGAAACTTTCACTCTGCAGCGGAGTGTGCGCTGATATGAAACTTCCTGGCAGATTAAAATTGTGTGCCGGAACCGGGACTCGAACCTGGGACCTTTGCCTTTCGCGGGCAAGCGGTCTACCGACTGAGCTACCCCGACACGACTCACGATGCCGCCTCACAACTTTACTTCCGCCAGTACCTCGCCTCCTACTTTCCAAACTTCACAGAAGCTCTCTTGCAAACATGCAAGACTAGCACTCCTGGAAGAAAGGATATGGTGGAGACATGGCTTAGCCACAGCCTAAGGGATGTTTCCAGAATGAAACTTTCACTCTGCAGCGGAGTGTGCGCTGATATGAAACTTCCTGGCAGATTAAAATTGTGTGCCGGAACCGTGAAAGTTTCATTCTGGAAACATCCCTTAGGCTGTGGCTAAGCCATGTCTCCACCATATCCTTTCTTCCAGGAGTGCTAGTCTTGCGTGTTTGCAAGAGAGTTCTGTGAAGTTTGGAAAGTAGGAGGCGAGGTACTGGCGGAAGTAAAGTTGTGAGGCGGCATCGTGAGTCGTGTCGGGGTAGCTCAGTCGGTAGAGCGCTTGCCCGCGAAAGGCAAAGGTCCCAGGTTCGAGTCCCGGTTCCGGCACACAATTTTAATCTGTCTGATGATGATGATCGTGTGGCATTAATGACCGTTAGACCCCAACTGGGGTCGTGTTCAGCCTGCCTGGTGCGAGTCTTTTTATCTGACGCTACTTCGGTGACTTGCGTGTCAATGATGATGGAATGATGATGAGGACGACACAACACCCCGTCCCCGGGTGGAGAAAATTTCCAACCCGACCGGGAATCGAACCCGTGCCCCCTGCGTGGCAAGCCACCACGCTGTCAACTAGACTACGGAGGCGGACGGCAGTTGTCTCTAAAATGAGTAATGTGAAGTCGTCCAGATGAGTACGAAATGAAATCCGTTAAAGTTTCTTTACAAGATGAATCAATCAAAAGTGAAGCCCGTAAACTCCAAACAATACCTAGGAATTATTATTACTTCAGACTTAAACTGAAAAGAACACGTGGATAATGTCGTGGGAAAGGCGAACCAGAACCCTTAAAAGATGCAAGAGAACTACTAGAGAGACTACATACACTGCGCCTGTCCGTCCTTTTCTGTATTGCTGCCCAGTGTGAGATCCTTATCAGGACATAGAATGTGTTCAAAGAAGGGCAACTCGTTTCGTATTGTCACGATACAGTGGAGACAGCGTTACGGAAATGATAAAGGATCTGGGATGGGAATCATTACAAGAACGGAGTTTATCGCTGAGGGGTGGGCTAGTTACGAAACTCCAATCGCCAACATTCTCCACCGAATGCGAAAATATATTGTTGACTCCCACTTACAGTTGTAGAAATGATCATCGGAATAAAATACTAGAAACCAGAGCTCGAACGGAGAGATTCAGATGTTCTTTCTTCTTGCGTGCTATTCGAGAATGGAATGGGAGATAAAATACTATAACGGTGGTTCGACGAACCCTCTACCAGGCACCTAAATGTGATTTGCAGACTATGTCCTGTAGATGTAGCTGTACATGTAGATGTATGTAAAATATAGATAATATCTTTTTCAAGTTCTGAAGCAAGCAGGAGTAGAATATAGGGAGCGTAAGGTTATTTACAACTTGTACAAAAGCCAGACAGTGATTGTCAGAGTTGAAGGGCGTGAAAGGGATGCAGTGGTTGGGAAGGGAGTAAGACAGGGTTGTAGCCTTTCTCCAATGTTATTCAATTTGTACATTGAGCAAGCTCTAAAGGAAAGCAAGGAGAAATTTGGAGAAGGAATTAAAGTTCAGGGTGAAGAATTAAAAACTTTGCGTTTTGCCGACGACATAGTAATTCTGTCAGAGACAGCAAAGGACCTGGAAGAGCAGTTAAACGGAATGGACAGTGTGCAAAAGGCGCATACAAGATTAAGAAAATAAGAGCAAAACTAGGGTAATGGAGTGCAGTGTAAGAAAATCAGGTGATGCTGAAGGAATTAGATTGGGAAACGAAGCAATAAAGGAGGTAGATGAGTTTTGTTACTTGGGCAGTAAAATAACAAATGATGGTCGCAGTACAGAGGATATAAAATGCAGAATGGCAATGGGTAGAAAAGCGTTCTTGAAAAAGAGAAATTTGTTAACGTCGAATATTGATTTAAACCTAAGGAAGTCCTTTCTGAAGGCATTTGTATGGAGTGTTGGCTTGGACGATAAACAGTGTGGACAGGAAGAGGATTGAGGCTTTTGAAATATGGTGCTACAGAAGAATGCTGAAGATTAGGTGGGTGGATCGCGTAACTAATGAGGAGGTACTGAACAGAATTGGGGAGAAAAGAAATTTCTGGCATACCTTGACTAAAAGAAGGGATAGATTGGTAGGACACATTCTTAGACATCAAGGAATTGTGAATTTAGCGTTGGAGGGAAGTGTGTGGGGTAAAAACCGCAGAGGAAGACCAAGAGATGGATACAGTAAGCAGATTCAGACAGATGTAGGTTGCCGTTCTTATGTGGAGTTGAAGACGCTTGCTCAGGATAGGGTATTGTGGAGAGCTGCATCAAACCAGTCTCCGGACTGAAGACCACAACAACAACAACAACATCTTTTATTAATTTAATGCTATGCTACTGATGCTGTAATGACTTTTTGTCCTCGATATTTGCAGGAAAACGTAAACTGGGTCGTAAACGATGCGAGATGTTTCTTTGTAAGGGTTCGGCGCAGTGATACGTGTGTGGCTGGGCAGCGGAGCGCCGCGCATGCGCAGAGCGGGGCGCGGCCCCTATATAAGGCCGCGGCGCGTCGCTCCGCCACTGTGCCTGCCCCGCCGCCGTCGCCGCCGCCAACACACCCTCGACCCTCGACCCTCGACCCTCGACACCCCGCCATGGCTGCTACCCTCGCCCTCGCCAGCCAGCTCGCCGCCGGTAAGTGGTCGCCACCACGAGATGGGCGCTTTACGCATCGCAAATGCGTTTGTCGTCGCAGTTCGCCACTTTCCTGTTATAATTTTTGATATTATGAAAAACCAGCTTAAACCTGCGGCTCCGTTCGCGTCTTGGTCGATTACGATAGATGAGCTATCTTTCAGTAGTGTCCTTCGAGACTGGTTTTGGAGGATGAAATGAAACACAATACCTTCTTTAGAAACAAACATTTTTAATCAACATTCAAATAAAAAAATAAAATTATGTCAACTGCTTAATGATTTACAATAAATAATACATACATTATTCCTTACAGCCTGTGTTGCAATATCTCAACACGTATGGTGAGAGTAATATCCAAATTCATTTTAGGGCATTCTGGTAAACTAAGTTATTTGTAGTATTGTTTGGAGCGTAAATGTAGAGACTTTTATGCCCACCCTTGAGCAAGCGACGTATAATTGACCGTGTGAAAAACATGAGGGCTGTAAATGGATTCCTGCGACGTTAAAATGATTATAATAATATCACAGATCGATCACTTGAAATAATGCCAAACGTCAAATCGATTTTTTTAAAGAGATGTCTTAAAAGAAATTTCTTTTTTACTGGTTTATTTATTTATTCTTATATTTCCTTATTCCTATGCTTATCTTTACAGAGAAAGAGCTGTAGACATTGTAGCACGCATAGACCAAAGATATGGTATGTGGCATCACGTTTCTCTGTACGTAACCTTGCTACAGAGTCGCAAACGTCATTGCTGGCCTTCAGTCCGAATATTTTTTATAATTTGACGACTTCAACCACCATTTCTTGCACCCCTTTATATCTATCGTCATGGAACTGCTATGATGTACAACGGGAGACTCCGGACAACAATTACACACAGACCATCCGTTTGCGTTCTGTAGTTTTCGCTGCAGAGCGAAATATTAACACACACACACGCAGAATTTTATATACACCGGTAACTTTACATCTCATTATACTCCACCCTTATATCATTATGAACCCTCAAGCAACAATGCAACCAATAAAACTAATTTCAAAGAGTAAATATAATTTTCAAAGTGTAATTACTGTTCCACAGTTCGCGTTACATTATCAAATTACTAAATCTCTATCAGTTCGCTATAAAACTGTGCCTAAAACTTTCCTCAGGTATAAAATAGTAACTGTACAAATATTTCAAAATGTTCAAATATTTGTTAAGCTTATGGGACTTCACTACGGGGTCATGAGTACCTAAACTTACAAACTACTTATGAACTACTTACGAACTAGGACGGCACAAATATCCATGCCCGAGGGCGGATTTGAACCCCCGACCGTAGTGGCCGTGCAGACCGTGACTGGAGCGCCTCAGCCCCCGCGGCCACCGCGGCCGGCACAAATATTTCAGTCTCTGCGTCTTGTCGTTTGGACGTGATAAGCGTACACCGAACAGACATTCACATTAATATATATAGATAAATAGCTATCCGATCGCCATAAAACCGTGCCTAAAGCCTTCTCCGGCTAGACATTAGTAACTGTACAAATTTTCAGCTCTTTATGTCTTGTGGTTCATACGTGATAAGCGTACAACGAACAGACAGTCAGATTTATAGATATAGTTTGTAAGACTACAATAACATTTCTAATCGCTATTCTTACAAAACATCTTTTACTGTTCCATAACCGAAGCATAACAATCGCTAAATTTTACGTTTACACCGAGTGATTGACAACTCTGTCACTTGCTGAAATTCTGATGATGTAGCACGACATGACGAAGACAAAGCTATATGTGTGTTATAGCAGTGTTTAGCGAAACCCACTAGCTTTTTCCTTAGTTGCTCTGCACACAATTAACTTTTTTTTTTAGAAAAAATTGTGATGGAAAATACTTTCACAAATTTTATGTAAGAATTGGAAACGATTTTGTGAAGTCTGATTGACATAACCTTCCGAAGTCTTATTGAATCCATCATTCGTGGAAACGGGACAGCGGCTATTTTCATAAAATATATTATTATACATACGGCTGTTGGTATCTCAGTTCCTTCAGTAATCTTCCGAATGTTGATGCGTTTATGAGATCTTAGTTTTTCGAAAATAACCCGGATTTTACGTACCACAAATAAGAAACGTTGAAACTACGTTTAAGGTAAAATACACGTACATTCAAACCAATCTGTTGCTTGCTTCTATCAACGGATTAAGTCAAGTCTAAAGTTACACCATTAACGTGAGTAAAAAAATGTTCAAATGTTTGTAAAGCGTATGGGACTTAACTACGAACTAGGACGGCACAAATATCCATGCCCGAGAGAGGATTCCAACTCCCGGCCGTAGTGGCCGTGCAGACCATGACTGATGCGCCTCAGTCTCCTCGGCCACCGCGGCCGGCACGTGAGTAAATAACCATAGGTTCTTCCTTTTTCTATCAAATACATTCCACATTGAAACTGACACTGTTATTAGTGGCCACTGTAGAGAGTACATAGCAAGCGGTCAGCTATGTAGTTCCAGTTCCAAATTATTTCTCGTCTACACGTAAATTACTCTTGCGCTCTGCTCAGTTTTTAATTGTGATTATGCACTTTTCTTGTGCTGATTGGCTGAAATGGAACTTTTCACCCTTGGTAGGCTAAAGAAGGAAGAATATGAGACAAATCTTTACGAAGGGGAAAAAAAATCCGGTCGAAGGTTTGCGTATCAAGAGAAGTTATTTGCTCCGGTAGCATATCACGTAGCTCTTTTGGTAGCATACTGCTTAGAATCATAGGCCACAAATATTGCGTTCCGTGCTCACCTGTATTGCTCTGTTATTTCTCTCTCTCTCTCTCTCTCTCTCTCTCTTTTAGTTGCCGGGAAAAGTGTGACACTGTGAAATGGAATCAATTCATTCACTAAATTACTAACCATTTCAAAATTTATTTAGCCGCTGTGTTCAGAAGTCGTTTCAAAACCATAAATCACTGATTTCTCGTCCATCTATTGAAATGCTGAATCACTGATGAACTGACAACCAACAAGAAACTTGTACATTCAGCAAATACATTAGAAAACGACTTTAAAAACCAACCGTTGGCACCGCCCGGAATAGCCGCGTGGTCTAAGGCATCAAGTACGGACTGAGTGGCCGTTACCGCCGGACGTTCGAATCCTTCCTTGGACATAGGTGAGTGTGTTGTCCTTAGAATACGTTTGTTTAAATTAGTTTAAGCAGTTTCTCAGCCTAGCGACATAACCAGTGCCAGCTGTCACCAGTGCCACATCGTTACAGCGCTAAGTATCTGAATTTACTTTGTGTCAAATTTAATTTGCCAGTCTAGTTCATTTTCGGTAGTACTGTTTTAAGAGGTTTATTCCCGCGTACTTGCAGATTTCGTTTGTACTACTGTTTTAATTGTTTATTCTATCGTATTTGATAAATACCGTTGTGTTTAGTCTTCGTCTTTGACCGGTGTATTTCAAAACAAGTCAGAGACCGTTACTAAGCTCGTTATCAGTCAGTCCAGTGCCAGCTGCCACCAGTGCCACATCGTTACAGCGCTAAGTATCTGAATTTAATTTGTGTCAAATTTAATTTGCCAGTCTAGTTCATTTTCGGTAGTACTGTTTTAAGAGGTTTATTCCCGCGTACTTGCAGATTTCGTTTGTACTACTGTTTTAATTGTTTATTCTATCGTATTTGATAAATACCGTTGTTTAGTCTTCGTCTTTGACCGGTGTATTTCAAAACAAGTCAGAGACCGTTACTAAGCTCGTTATCAGTCAGTCCAGTGCCAGCTGCCACGAGTGCCGCAGCGTTAACAGCGGTAAACTGCCGGACTCAGTTTTGTTGATTCGACAGTGTAGTTACCACTGACCACAGTTAAGTCAGCAGCCAGCCGCCTTCATTAGAGTACTAGGCTTCTTTAAAGTTGTTAATTGCTGTTAATTGTATCGATAGGATGGATAGGATGTGTGCCTGCTGTGTGCGGACGCAGGAGGAGTTGGCCTCGGTTCGCGAACAGCTGAGCGTGCTGTTGGCTACGGTCAGCCGTCTTCAGGCTGCTGTCTCGGGGTGCAGCGATTGTGGGGAGTCTGGTGCGTCGAGTGGGACACCTCAGGTGTCTCACGCTACGCTCCCTGTCCCTGCTACCGAGGCACCTTCGGGTGTACCGGACGTCGTCGAGCCGCCTTCCCCGCAAGGGGAGTGGCGGGTTGTACGGCGTTCGCGTCGCTCGAGGCGGAAGGCCAATGTGGAGGCTGGACGTCCGTCCGCGCCCGTTCGTCCTGTGAGTGGAGGTGTGGCCACTCCTTCAGCAGGGTCCGAGCAGGTGCACGAGGGGAGGGGATTATTAGTTATTGGGAGCTCCAATGTCAGGCGCGTGATGGAGCCCCTTAGGCAGATAGCGTCCAGATCTGGAAGGAATTCCAACGTGCACTCGGTGTGTTTGCCGGGGGGCCTCATCCGAGATGTGTAGGCGGCCTTGCCGGCGGCTATCGAGGGTGCGGAGTGCAGTCGACTGCAAGTCGTAGCTCACGTCGGCACCAATGACGCTTGTCGCTTGGGTTCTGAGGACATCCTCAGGTCCTACGAGCGGCTGGCGGAATTGGTGAAGGCTGCTGCCTTCGCACGCGGGGTGCAAGCAGAGCTGTCGATTTGCAGCATTGTTCCCAGGGTTGATCGGGGTCCTTTGGTTTGGAGCCGAGTGGAGGGTCTGAATCAGAGGCTTCGCCGACTCTGTGACAGTCATGGCTGCAGATTTCTGGATCTGCGTTATCGGGTGGGGAATTGTAGGGTGCCCCTAGATAGATCAGGGGTGCACTACACTAAGGAAGCGGCTACTCGGGTAGCAGAGTACTTGTGGAGTGCACATGGGGGTTTTTTAGACTAGGCGCTAACTCTGATGAGCACTCGCCTGTCAGCATTCAAACAACGAATTCAGGCCACGTTCGGAACAAAAATTCGAACATAAAAATATTAGCCGCGAACATACAAAGTATTAGAAACAAAGTTCCCGAATTTGCAGCGCTGCATGGAAGTTATTGCGCTCAGATAGTTTTAGGCACCGAAAGCTGGCTAAATGATGATGTGGCAAGTTCAGAAATATTTAGCGAATCGTGGAATGTATATCGGAAAGATAGATCTGATACAACTGGAGGAGGAGTGTTCATCGCTGTGGACAAAGATATTGTTTCTACTGAGATCGAGGTTGAAAGTAACTGTGAAGTTATCTGGGCACGCATAACAGGTCTAAAAGAAGTAAAGTTAATAGTTGGGTGTTTTTACCGGCCCCCCAGTGCTGCTGTAGCAGTTTTAGAATCATTCAAGGAAAGTCTACACCAGGTAGTGCATAGGTATCCGGGCCATGCAATATTAGTCGGAGGTGACTTCAACCTTAAGAGTATAGATTGGGACCTCGCTAGTTACATTTCAGGCGGTACAGACAAGCAGTCTTGCGAGCTACTTTTGGACACATTCTCCGAAAACTGTCTTGAGCAGTTAAACCGGCAACCCACGCGCAATGGAAATATTCTAGACCTTATAGCCACAAACAGGCCTGACCTTATTAACGATGTCTGTGTAGAGACAGGAATTAGTGATCACGATATCGTCATAGCGTCGATGGTGACCAAAGTTCATAAACCAGTCAAGAAGGCTAGGAGCGTGTTTTTGTTGGGAAAAGCCGACAAGCAAATGTTACGATCGCACTTAGAAAATGAATGGGCATCGTTTAATTCTGGGACTATGGATGTAGAGGAATTGTGGACTAAATTTAAATGCATTGTTAATGAAGGGTTAGAGAAATATGTGCCAGTAAAGACGATTAAGGATGGAAAAGATCCACCGTGGTATAATAATAATGTTAGAAAGCTGCTGAGAAAGCAAAGGCTGTTGCACTCTCGATTCAAAAAGGAACACGCAAATAATGACAGGCAAAAGTTAGTAGAGATTCGTGCGTCTATAAAAAGATCGATGCGTGAAGCATACAATAATTATCACAGCCATACCTTAGCAAAAGATCTTTCCGAGAACCCGAAAAAATTCTGGTACTATGTAAAATCGATAAGCGGGTCAAAGCCCACTGTCCAGTCACTAGTTGATCATTCCGGGGCAGTAATAGAAGAAAGCAAACGGAAAGTTGAAGTTCTAAATTTAACCTTTAAGAAATCTTTCACGCAGGAGGACCGTACAAATATACCATCATTTGATCAACGTACCAATTCCGAAATGGGGGACATAGAAATAGGTATTTCCGGTGTAGAGAAGCAGCTGAGAGAGCTAAATACGAAAAAGTCTGCTGGTCCGGATGGAATACCAGTTCGGTTTTACAAAGACTATTCTGCGGCATTGGCCCCCTACTTAGCTTGCATTTATAGCGAATCTTTAATTCAGCGCAAAGTTCCTAGTGATTGGAAAAAAGCGCAGGTGACTCCCGTGTATAAGAAAGGAAAGAGAACTGACCCATACAATTACAGGCCAATATCGTTGACATCGGTTTCATGTAGAATTTTGGAGCATATTCTCAGTTCGAATATAGTAAATTTCCTTGAAACGGAAAAGCTTCTTTCCATGAATCAGCACGGGTTTAGGAAACATCGTTCATGTGAAACTCAGCTTGCCCTTTTCTCACATGACATCTTGCGAGCCATGGACGAAGGGCAACAGGCGGATTGTGTTTTTCTCGACTTCAAAAAGGCGTTCGACACGGTACCACACTGCAGACTGCTAACGAAGGTACGAGCTTATGGAATAGGTTCACAGATTTGTGACTGGCTGGAAGACTTCCTAAGTAATAGAACGCAGCACGTTGTTCTCGACGGCGAGTGTTCATCAGAGACGAGTGTATCGTCAGGCGTGCCCCCGGGGAGTGTGATAGGACCGATATTATTCTCTATCTATATAAATGATCTGATGGACAGAGTAAGTTGTAATTTGCGGCTGTTTGCTGATGATGCTGTGGTGTATGGGAGGGTGTCGTATGTAACTGACTGTAATAGCATACAGGTTGACTTAGACAAAATTTCTAGTTGGTGCGAAGAATGGCAGCTAGCTCTCAATGTAGAAAAATGTAAGGTGATGCGCATGAGTAGGAAAAACAATCCCATAATGTTCGAATACAGCATCAGTAGTGAGCTTCTTGATGCGGTTGCGTCGTTCAAATATCTAGGCGTAACATTGCAGAGCGATATGAAATGGAACGAGCATGTAAGGACAGTTGTGAGTAAGGCAGACAGCCGACTTCGGTTTATTGGGAGAATTTTGGGAAGATGTACTTCAACTGTAAAGGAGACCGCGTATAAAACGCTTGTATGACCACGTCTTGAGTATTGCTCAAGTATTTGGGACCCGCAGCAGATCGGTTTGAAGGAAGACATAGAGGCGGTTCAGAGGCGAGCAGCTAGATTTGTTACCGGTAGGTTCGACCAATGCGCGAGTGTCACGGAAATGCTCCGGCAACTCAATTGGGGATCGCTGGAAGAAATACGACGTTCTTTTCGTGAATTTCTGTTAAGTAAATTTAGAGGGCCGGAATTTGAAGCTGAGTGTAGTACGATCTTGCTGCCGCCTACTTACATTTCGCGTAAAGATCACAAAGACAAGATAAGAGAAATTAGGGCTCGTACGGAGGCATATAGGCATTCTTTTTTTCCTCGTTCAATTTGGGAGTGGAATAGGAAAGGAAATGCCTAGTAGAGGTACAGTGTACCCTCCGCCACGCACCTTACGGTGAATTGCGGAGTATGTATGTAGATGTAGATGTAACCGCAGCAGTCCGTTAGATGTACCAACAATTGAACATTTGAGCTGTATGCACAAATTTAAACATCTGCCCAGTAATTTGTAGATGATAACACTTGATACTTTTGCAGCTGCAAAGCATGATAGTTAACAGCGGAATACTGTAATAGAGCGATAATTATTGTGTGGAATGTTTGGTTACATCAAAACGATCCTCACAAAATCAAAAGAAGTTAGTGGCCGCTATGTAATTTCGATGTCTGACACAGAACTTCAAATAAAATTTTAATCATTTCTTTTTGCTCGAAACATACACAAAGCAGTTTTCTGGAGTTTGAGTAGATGCATTCATTCACTGTGATGCTCGCAATATTTAGAAAGCCAAGTGCCCCAGCAGTATACGCCTGGCACAGAATTTCCGGCATCAGCTGTAGCCTTCTGTCAAGTGTCAGTCATCACAGCCATCACATGGCGCGTTTTAGCGGGACTTGAAATTATCCGAATCTCATCAAGAAGGAAATAATAAACTATTTAAGACGATTTTCAGAAAGCAGTCAACTACGATATCTCGAAGTTGCCACAGACCAGTGATCGGATATCTCCTTAGGAAAGACACGGGCATTATTCTATCAAACATCGGTTACGGGCTTTGTCGGAAGGAACGGTGAATACTTTGGAAGGTGGTGGTACAACCAACTGCAATGAAAAGTGCCACTGACACGTGTCCCCTTTTTATTCAGTAAAGAGATACAGCTGACTACAATGCATTTTCGTTTCGTGCGTTGGTACTCGTCTGTTATGGGTATTCATGGACGTATTTATCGAGTGTCAGCAGTATAAAGTCGATGTTCAAGATGTGAGATTATGCTTCAGCTCAAACTGAAGTTTGCTGATCGCGACTGCTCCGCTGTAGCGTGTAATGACAGCTAAACACCTGAAATATCCACTACTCCTCTGACACACGCTTTACTGATGACGTGTCTCCTTTTAGATTTTAATGCTTATCAGGAGAAAAAAATATCGCAAGGTAACCGTTCAAGTAAGGGGAGGAAAAATAGTAGGTGAGTATGGACTAGGCAAAAGGAATGAAAGAGGAGATCGTCCGGTAGAAGGTACCAGATAGATTTTATAATGGTAAGACATACATTTCGGTACCAGGTTCTAAACTGAAAGACATACCAGACCTTGACCACAACTTGTTAGTCATGAATTACAGGCTGAAACTATAATAACTGCAAAAAGGTAGGAAAATAAAGAGATGGGACCTGGATAAATTGAAGGAACCTGAAGTTCTTAAGAATTTCAGAGGGAGCTTTAGGCAGCAATTGACAGAAACGGAGGGAAATAAAACAGTAGAAGAAGAAGGGGTAGCATTGAGACATGAAGTATTAAAGGCAGCTGACGACAAAATAGGAAGAAAAGCAAGACCTACAAAAAATCCTTGGATATCACAGGACATACTAAATTTAATTGATGAAAGGAGAAAATATAAAAATGCAGTAAATGAAACAGGCAAAATGAAGTACAGACGACTAAGACAGATTGACAGGAAGTGTAAAATGGCTAAGCAGGAGTGGCTAGAAGGCAAATGCAAGTGTGTAGAAGAATGCATAAATAGGGGAAATATAGATACCGCATATAGGAAAATAAAATATTCATTTGGAGACACGAAAACCAGCTGTATGAATATAAAGAACTCAGATGGAAAACCAGTTCTCATCAAAGAAGGGAAAGCTGAAGAAAAGAATTTGACATAGCACTGGAAACCTTAGTCGAAACAAGGCCCCTGGAGTGGACGACATTCCCTCAGAGATACTGAAGTCTCTGGGAGAACCAGTCATGACAAAACTATTTCATCTGGTGCGTAAGATGTATGAGACAAGCGAAATACCCTCAGACTTTCAGTAAAATGTTATAATGCCCATTGCAAAGAAAGCAGGCGCAGACAACATGAAATCTACAGAACCATCAGTTTAATAAGTCATGGTTGCCAAATTTTAAGACGAATTATTACGGGATGATGGAAAAGCTGGTAGAAGCCGACCTTGAGGATGACCAGTTTGGATTCAAGAGAAATGTAGGAACACGAGAGGCAATACTTACTTTACGGCTTATCCTAGAAGATAGGTTAAGAAAAGGCAAACCTACATTTCTAGCTTTTGTAGATTTGGAGAAAGCTTTTGACAATGTTCACTGGAATACACTCTCAAATTCTGAAATTTGCAGGAGTAAGACATAGGGAACGGAAGGTTATTCACAACTTGTAAAAAAACCAGACAGCAGTTATCAGTGTTGAAGAGCAGGAAATGGATGCAGAGTTTCGGAAGGGTGTTGGACTGGATTGTATCCTTTCTCCAATGGTATACAATTTGTACATTGAGCAAGCTATAAAGGAAAGCAAGGAGAAATTTGGAGAAGGAATTAAATTTCAGGGTGAAGAATTAAAAACGTTGCGTTTTGCTGATGACATTGTAATTCTGTCTGGCCGGCCGCGGTGGCCGAGGTGACTGAGGCGCTTCAGACACGGTCAGCACGGCCACTACGGTCGGGGGTTCGAATCCCCCCCTCGGGCATGGATATTTGTGCCGTCCTAGTTCGTAAGTAGTTCATAAGTAGTTTGTAAGTTTAGGGACTGATGACCCCGTAGTTAGGTCCCATAAGCTTAACAAACATTTGAACATTTGAATTCTGTCTGAGACAGCAATGGACCTGGAAGAGCAATTGAATGGAATGAACAGTGTGCTGAAAGGAGCAAAGAAGATGAACATTAACAAGTGCAAAACGATGGTAACGGAATGCAGTCTTAGGAATTAAATTAGGTAACGAATCAATATAGGTGGTAAATGAGTTTTGTATCTTGGGCAGTAAAATAACATACGATGGTCGCAATACAGAGGATATAAACTGCAGAAGGCAATGGGAAGAAAAGAGTTTTTGAAAAAGAGAAATTTGTTAATATCGAATATTAATTTAAGCATAAGGAAGTCCTTTCTGAAGGCATTTGTGTGGACTGTTGCCTTGTATGGGAGTGAAACATGGACGATAAACAGTGCGGACAGGAAGAGGATTGAGGCTTTTGAAATATGGTGTTACAGAAGAATGCTGAAGATTAAATGGGTGGATCGTGTAACTGATGAAGAGGTACTGAACAGAATTGGGGAGAAAAGGAATTTCTGGCATACCTTGACTATAAGAAGGGATCGATTGTTAGGACACATTCTTACACATCAAGAAATTGTGAACTTTGTGTTGGAGGGAAGTATGTGGGTTAAAAATCGCAGAGGGAGACCAATAGACGCATATAGTAAGCAAATTCAAATGGATGTAGGTTGCCGTTCTTATGAGGAGACGTTAAGGCTTGCTCAGGATAGAGTAGGGTGGAGAGCTGCATCAAAACAGTCTCCGGACTGAAGACCACGACAAAAACAACCGTTCTATAATGTTACAATGTTGTAGAATGATATAACTTTTAATCTAGCACTGCACGATTTATTTTTCTTGTGGCGTAAGTTGTTACAGTTTGTTAACGCTGATTCTTCTCATACGGTTTCATCATTATTACAACTACACCGATGACACTGCACAATTAAATAATGTAATAATAGCTTATTGAAACAGCTAAATAAATATATAAGTACACTTTCCGCGGGGCTGTGGGGAGATTTAACACCAAACTCCGTAAATATACAAATGGACTTAAAATGTTAACTGCCTGTGCACGTCGAATTAAATGAATGTAGATAGAGGCGGCATTTCACTTATGGGAAGAATTCCGCAGATTGTGCTCATCATTTTGCTGAGAGGCACACGGTTACTGAAGATACAACGAGAAGAGCAGATGGTGTTATGCTGACAATTGATAGGATAATTCCCAAGTTCACACCGTATGCTGTTCCTTCCGTGTTTCTTATAAAACCATCGTACATATCAGCTTATGTTTCCGCTGAAAGAAAATCTCTAGGGGAGAGAGCACAAACGAATTTGTGTCGAGAGGAACGAAATTTTAGTGTGAGGTTTGAGCAGAACGAGATTGCAAACTAGGATGCTTTTAGTCAGGGTACACAATGAATTTCGTATTATTTCACGGACTTACTGTCAAAGACATTCCATCTATTTTGTGTTCCGTTAAAGTTTTCAGAGATTTCGTTGTAGACATATGTCTGACAAACTGTAAGCTGCCATCCAGCAATTACAGAACCATATTAATTGGAACATTACATTGTATGAGGTACTAGACATTGAAGCACTTGCTTTGTTATATGAGAATTTTCAGAATAGTGAGTAAATGGATGTTAGAACCATATTGGGTAATATTTCCTACACAATGGATCAATGCATTAGTGACTTAAAAAGTGGTAGTGAGCATTTAAATTTAACTCCAGAAGACTACATTTTGTGAAACAGCAGACTGAAAACAGTTTACGTTTTTAGGTCACGATATTCTTCAGAGACTATCCAGTCAGCTTCTTCAGTGATTTTTTTCCAATTTCCGGGTGCATTAGGAATTTATGTGCTTTGTCATTACGTCATACATCGTATTTGAGCAAGCTTCCAGGTGATATGAAGAGTGACGTAGGACTTAAAGCGATCTAGGTCGCGTATTAAAGAAAGACATGCAGTCGTTTCCTGCCACATGAGAAAATAATGAATGTTCTGTTGCATGAAATATATATTTCGCTGAAGGTTACATACAGAGGTGGGCGTGTCGATGGAACGTTGCAAAAATAAAATTGCTACTATAATCCAAGCATATTCGTTGACTTCTTTATTTCCTGATAATGAAGATGTGACTGGCCTTTTCGTTTAAACGCTCTTCATAAAGACAAGCTAAACATTCTACTCTTACGGTTATTGAAATACTAACACTTGTGGGGTATATCATTTTGTCACTCGTCAGTTGTAATAACAGTAGTTAAATAATTCGCAGTCTCTGTTGCAGGATTCTTTATTACATCCAATAACGCGTTTCGCGCTGTTAGCGCATCATCAGACTGGAAACAGGCAAATGTTTTATCACAGTCCGTGTACCCGCCGGCAGCGATTCTAGTATTCCTTTCAGACCCAAGGTTGTAAGTGATATAGAGAGGGGGCGTTTAAGATACAAAACACACACAGTAATTCATTACAAAAAAGAAAATAAATTTATTTTCAAAAATTTTGTAGCCATATAATTGTCTGTTTTGGGCTTTCACTACAAATTTTTATGATCTGCAACATCTTACAGTAACATACCTTCGAAAGAAATGCCATGATAACTCCACAGGATAGTATAAAATCAACTGGCTGTCAGATATGATAGCTTCACATGTCGAAACAATGATCTCAACACCTTGTCAACAAGTCTTTCTTGCCGACCTTGTAAGAGTACTGGAAGTTTTCCGACTGCTGTTGGCACCCAGTGTAGAATCCTGGAACTAAGACACGTTGCGCGCGTTACCACAGAACTTCCTAGCGTGAATCACAAAAAAACAAAGCTAGCAAACCCAGCACTGTGCTGGCAGGGCCTGAAAGGGATATGGATGAGGTGAGTAAATTCTGAAAAGTCAGAACTTACTTAGCCGGAGATGGAACCACAGAACTATTTGAAGCTGTGGTGGAAGTAGCTCAACATATTTGTTCAGTCATTGAGACCCTGCAAAGAGGTAAACGTGCAAAGTACGTAACGGCTATATAAAGTAAAATAACTAGGGACTAAAGGGGTACAGTATGGAAATTAACAGAATGCTTTTTATATGAGAAAACTCACCATAGCAGCAGAGGAGTCGCTGTATCAGAATTATCATTATTTTTATTACAACGCGGTATCCTTCTGTCCTTGTATTGAATATTTTAATCGGTTTGTTTTACTACATCTTCGGTTCTAACTAAAGTACGCAGTTATTTTTGATCTAACAACACTCAGTGGATCAAGCTCTTTCATTTGCGCTTTTAAACAATTGCACTGATTGATTCTGAAGAAAGCTATGCGTGAACAATCAACTTTACTTCCATATTTGCTAACTGTTTTGTCATTCCACTAACGGTGTGAAGTATTCGCACGGGTCCTCTAATTACGCATTAAACAATTGAACATCGGCAGATGAAGTACTACCAACTTCTGCCTTGCGTACAGATCAGGTGCTATGCCAGTAGCGCCACCCGACAGTAACAAATGTCTGGCACATCGCATTCTGGCACGTCGGTGTTTAAACGGTTCATTTTCACAACTGCAAGGTCGTCGAACTTGAAATCAGAACATCTGAATAACGAAATCTTATTGAACTTATTTATTTGACTTTCCAGTCAGAGTAACTTTGTTGTCTTTCTCTGTCGTTACCGCACAATTTAAAGTATGTTACAAATTTTTAATTTCTCGATTTTCAAAGGGTACACTGAGGGTAAGAGGAAATGAACAGAGAGTTGGAGGAGGATTTGATGGCCAGAGAGAGAGGAGGGAGGGGGAGATGAAGAGAGATGCGAGTCGGATGGAGGAGGAGGAGGGTGTTCTGCAGTGCCGATGTCAGTAATGGCCCTAGGTGCTCCCTCTGGTACGACCAGAGACGGGTATGGCGGGCGCGGACCACAGAGGGAGCACCTACGATCGCCAGTGGAGGGGGAGGCCGCAGACATAAATACTGGACTCGGTCCACTCCGAAGGCAGTCTCAGGTCGCACCTGACGAAGGTTACGAGCTACGTAGCTGAAATATTGTGCAGAGTAGACACTGGCATCTGGCAGAATACCCGACTACCAGTCGTGTCGAGATGGTCGTAGTCTGCTCTGTGTGGGCTGAGCTCGGCTCGGCTGGCAGTGAGAAAGCCCCCTATCAGTGTTGCCAACTAACAGTCAGAGAAAATGGCCAGAAATGGCTAAATTATAATTTATATGTTTTATGCATAAAAATTAAAATGTGAAAAACACTCACCTAGCAAAAATAAATATCATCGTCCTCATCCTCATTTCCTTTGCTACTGCTGCTGCAGATTTTACTGGTCTCCATAATATATGTAGCATTCGTACCAACAAGCTTCAGTATTTCTTCTGGGATTTCATCTGACAAACAACACTTATGTTCCCGTCTCAATCCATACCTTACACTCAGAATAGTAGAGAGTGTATTCGTTTTAAGTCTGTTTCTAAAAATTCTCTCGACTTTCGAATTGGAGTATGGTAAAGTTAAAACTGAAAATGCGAGTGAGACTAACTCCGTAAAAGGATTTTCTCCTCCTGCATCACTGCACTGACTAACCTCTTGCCAGAATGTAGAAGTCTATGTTTGATTCATTCAATTTATGTAATTAATGTTTCGCCACTGGTTTTCAATTTTGTCGGCATTTTGCTCAAGACCCATTGCTAATTCCAAACCAGTAATAGGCTGTTTCACTGTTTTCAATGTTACTTTCACACGTAGTAGCGATATTTGTTGGAGTACTTCAAAGTTACCTGGAAGCCTATTCTAAAGCTCGTGAACCAGCTTTTTTGTGAAACTGACACATCCGTCACGTAAAGATAATTAACTATCACAGTCACAAAACACTGGTACAGTACACGGCATTATTCCAACACTCAATGTTAACACACGTTAAAAAAAAAGAAATACTTCACACTACACTGTTGTAACTTGTACAGAGTTTCCAAGCAAGTGCAACTACATAGTGTTGGCCATTGTTTGTATGTTTCAAAACAATGAATCGATATGCGCAACTGTTTCATTGTCTCGAAACTTCCAGGTATCACTGTTTCGATATAGTGGTGTTTCATTTGTCGTACTTTGGAGGAACGTTAAAAATAATAAATCAATAAATACATTTCTATTCATAATAAAAACTTCAGAGTTTTTCATTTTTGATAGATCTGAAGCATTGAATTAAAATTTGTGGTGCGGCCGGGAATCGAACCCGGACCTCCATGCTTACTAGGCAGACGTCTTAACCGTTAGACTACCACACCACTAACGATTAAGGCGCCTCGGAATAGTCTATGTACGATTTCCCTCCACAACACAAACTTTAATTCAGCTTCTTTGTTCCAAAGATAATTGCCACTACTGCCAAGGCTCTCCATGCAGCGGAATAGCACCTCAGCAATGGACATGGTGGAACAATCCTGTTATGGTGATATAAATATCAATTAATACAATATTAGAGACGTAAATCCGTCTCAGGGATTCTTTAATTGTATTAATTGATATTTTTCATTTTTGTTGTAAAAATTATCGAATAATAAAAATGGCTAGAAATGGCTATATAATATCGTCAAAATGGCTAGGAATGCCAGCAGTAGCTTTTTTTTCAAAAACAGTGGCTAGACGCCACTCCAAAATGGCCAGATCTAGCCATAAAGTGGCTAAGTTGTCATCTCTGCTCCCTGTTCTGCCAGTGTGCCGCCTTCCCGCAGGAGCGGCCGGGCCGCGGCGCGGCTCGCCTGCCGCTGCTGCCGTGCTGCTGGTACTGGCGCTGGCGTCGCTGTCGCCGGCCGCGGCCGTGGTGCGGCCCGACGCCTCGCAGGGCGGCGAGGCGGAGCAGGCGGCGCGCGGCCCGGCGGACGAGTGCCAGCTGACGCCCGTCATCCACGTGCTGCAGTACCCCGGCTGCGTGCCCAAGCCCATCCCCAGCTTCGCCTGCACCGGCCGCTGCTCCAGCTACCTGCAGGTCGGCTGCCGCTGCCCAATGTCCACCTCGAGCGTCGGCGCCGGTGCAAACGTGCTGCCACTTTTCTTTACACACGCTCACTGTTAAAACTACTAAAAATTTCCGGGCCGGTATGCCGTGGTCTAGTGGAAACCCGTCGTTTCGTCCCCGACTGACATATACGTGGGTACCACAAAAAGAACAGTCAAAAAACGACTAGATGAGCACGAGGGGAACTGTAGAAGGGGAGAGATGACAGATCTGATGTTGCTGAACACGTTTTTCAACCGGGGGACCACCTTATTCAATTTGATAAGACTCAGGTTTTAGCAGCCACAAATGGATACCGCGAAAGACTGTACAGAGAGGCTATAGAAATTGTAAAACACCCCAATAATTTCAATAGGATGGAGGTGGGCGTGAAACTAAATGATATCTGGATTCCGGTTTTGAAGAAGAAATGTAACAGTGTTCCCCCACGGGATGATATCGACGTACGGAGGCAATCGGCAACGACGAATTGCGCGCGCATGTCAAAAACATCTGACGTCACACCACTGCGCGAGAGCCCTCGTAAACGGAATTTGGCTTCAGTCAGTAGCGAGCCAGGGTGTGAATCGGACATCCAAAAGTCCCACGATACCCCTCGAGAATGCCTCCGCAGTCGGGGACGAAACTTTGGGTTTTAATAAGAAATCCACTAGACCACGGCATAACAGCCCGGAAATATTTAGTAATTTTGACCATTCCGGCCGGGAAAGTTTACATTTTACATGCTCACTGTTGTCGTATTTAGGCTTCAGCTATTCCTCAATTAAGCATTAACGATGATGTCAGTGAAGGTTCTGAGTTTCTAGTACACGGCTGTGTCCATCCAAACAACAGTGTTCTTAGGGAGTTCAATAATGGTAGCAAATTTGCACCGCGCTGCCTGTCATGTAAGTCGATTTGAATTGTTTTGTGCTATTTTCCTGATTGTTGGGCCTGCAGCATCATATATGTCGTAGAAAGACATTGCAATGAAGCTTTCGGATTGCTGCTTATATTTTATTTAATAGAGCTACAGCTGTTTCAACAGTTTGTCATTCTCAAGCGCGTTTACGATGTTTGGACGTTATATGCTGTCATCTGGCGTAACTGTTACATAAACTGTATGGAAATATTCACGTATTTAGTTGTTGTATACGGTTTTTAGCTGTCAGGTATTATGCAGATTTCTTTAATTCAACGTTTTAGCGTAAAAAGCTGCATAATACCTGACAGCTAAAGACCGTATACAACAAATATATACGTGAATATTTCCATACAGTTTATGCAACAGTTACGCCAGATGACAGCATATAACGTCCAAACATCGTAGACGCGCTTGAGAATGACAAGCTGTTGAAACAGCTGTAGCTCTATTAAATAAAATATAAGCAGCAATCCGGAACTTTTATTGCAATGTTTTGTGCTACGTCTAGGTTTCCTTGTAAATGGATTTGTGGCAGTTTCGAGTAAATATTTATTGTATAAATTTTACCCTACATATCAGAGTGCTAAAAAATCTAAATTTAATTCGGAAATACAAGTTGAACTCTCCACAAATTGTCCTCTAGTTTCTCCTGATTAGCTGTGCTACTGTTTCCATCAGTCACATTTAACCCTTTTAAAGCCTTACAAAATGCTAAAATGAGTGTTATTCTACTACATACTTTAATCTTCAGGTCGTAGACGTGGTATGGGTCTAACAGATGGGGAAATAGGCTCCTTTCGACAAGTAACGGAGATCTTAGTATTTCTGTCTAGATTCCTCATCAAATCAAGAACAGGATACTATTATTCAGATGTAAATCCTAGTTTCGATTCCGAACAAGATTTCAGATGCAATGATTCTGATAGTGAAGACGGTACCACTCTGTGGAGTAAAACGCCATACAAGCAGCACTCCGAAACACTGAAAAAGCATATCATAAAAATCTTCCCTGGTCCAAAAGCAAGAGAAAAGCTCTCTCATTCATGATAGATGATACTATGATTGATGAGATAATTATATGTACCTAGTTCCACATAACACAGAAAAAAATTGACACTAATTACTCAAGAGACAGGACGTATAGGGAAGAAACGAAAGAGGAAATGATAGTACTGCTGGCTCTATTACTACATGATTATTGTCCACTGTCGGAATACTGTTACATTTGTTATATTTGTATCCTGAAGGTAATCGATATACTAATTCAGATACTAACAGATGTGATATTTCTACCGGTTCATTAAACTATTTTTGTCACTTCGATCACTTAGTAGCTGTATACTAGGTCCGTAACATGGAATACACAGTGGTAGCTGCTGCTGATGTTACAATAATTGACGCTGCCGCCCGAGGGTTAATTGTGAGAGCCTACAGAACACTGACTCAGCATTTGTCACGGGTCAGGCACACAATAACAAGTATCGCCTGCCCTCGCCAGTGGTGGCTCGTACAAAATTTGACCAGTCTGCTACAATATTACAAAATACACAGGAAACAAAATATACTAAAATAAAAAGTCAACCTTTGTATGATTGCCTTTAATTAAATATCAATTAATATTGTATTGACAGTAAGACCTTCAGGGGAATCTATAACAGCGCTGCCAACTGCATGTATTCACTGCAGGTACTAAATATAACGTATAAAATATTGATTGTATGTACAGAAATTAAAAATTTAGACTAAGAGGTATTTGAATACGAGCCTCACACAGGTAGGTTTGAGAGACAATGCGCAAGACGCCTGAGCCAGCGCGCTATTTGACTCTGCATGGCGCAATATTCGTCCTATACTATTCATCCGCAGCCGTTACACGCAGCGTGAAGAGAAATATTGGTCCGGTGCTGCAGTCGGTCTCAGCACACATGAGCCGTCAGGCCTGACGTCACGTCTGCGCATGCGCAGTAGCGAACAGATGACTGCGCCGCCTCTCTGCGCACGTACCAGCGCGGCTGAATCCCACTTCAGCACACGGAGCTATCGCGGCGAGAGCGCTCCAAAATGCGTTTTCATCCTTATTACTAGCATTCTAATACGCACTGGAAGGGATTTAGCATAATTTTATTGTGATATCTGGCTCGTACTCCAAGAGAAAGGATGTAATTAATTTTAAAGCGATTTCTCGCTTGCATTCGAAGAGAAATGGCATAATTTTAGTAATATACTTAGAGTGTGCTGCAGCTCATTAGCACATTACGCCACTGGCCCTCGCCCTGCAGACCGTGCTGTGAGGGAGTCCCCAGTAATCCTCTGGACCCAACTCACACCTAATCGTTTACGGCACAGCAGCCAATTCTGATATGTTCCTGATGCATGGAGCTAGTGTTCCAAGTCATCTTACATATCTTCGAGGCAGCTTGTATCTGGGCTTCAGCGGGGTTACCTCAGTCTTTCGACCTCATCTCTACAATCCTGCAAATGTTTGCGAGAGGCACGCGTCCTCATCGCCTGACACTGTTCACCTGCCAGGCTTTTAAGTCCAAAACAGTGTGAGGTGGTCTTGAGCTCATCATGCACTGCACCATTCCAAGTCCCTATCAGAGAAACTAGTTGGCTCATTCCATACCAAAAAAAAATGCCCCTTTCTAGGTCGGCAGGATTCGAGAATTCGCGAGATCTGCGCCACACACAGTGCCTACTATGGACATATTGCAGTGCCCCGTATAGGCTGCTTATTTTCCACATTTTGCATCGCGAAAGTTGCCGAGAGCTACGAAAAAAACACACCAGACCCGCTTCTATACCTTTTTTTAACCCTCCAGTGCCCAGGTATGGTTTCCCTCGAAAGAAACATCTGACTCCTTCAATCGCTGCGAGGACCAAGTGGTTACAAGACAGACCAACAGAATGGGTTCCATACATTGTTACACATTACCCATTAGAGAAAAATGAGTTTGTTAGCGAATTACCTACTGCAATTTCTCGGTGCTACAAATCTGTAACGGAGGTGAACTAGAGGGTTAAAGTAAATAGACCCACAGATAAAAGAAATACACATCACAAACTTCGACTACTTTTCTATTGCGACAGAGGAATGTTCGTCGAATGGGATATTTAAACGTTATTTTCGGAAAATATATGCAGTTCCAGCACAAGCAAAAGTCACTGTGGGTTGATGAATGCAACTTCAAACCATTCAACTGAATACCATCTAATAAAGTATAAGCATTAGACTTCAGTAACAAGTTTTTCCGTTCTTCATGTAACATGCTATGGACACAGCCCTCGCTTCCATTCTTACAGGTTGTGACGTCATTGAACTCTTCTCTGTCCAACACAAGCAGTTCGTCAATGGAACACATCGCACCACTACAATAGAATCAGGCACTTCTTGTTCATCACTTCTTTTTAAAATAAGGAAAAGAAAAAGGAAACTTGCATTTTCTTTTTTAATTTCCTGCCTGAACGCTACTGTTGACCTGGTCATGTGTCCGCAAGGGACTCTGCACACACGGCGTCACGTAAGGCGACCTCGGCGCAACGGCACAGCGGCGTCGAAGCAACCTGCTCGCGCGGGTCAGCTCTCTGACTGCATGCGCCCACATAGTCTCACAAACAACTGACAGCACTCTTATAAACATTGCGCGACGCGAAAAAAACAACAACCTGTAAACAATAATTTCCGCGAGCCGGGGTTAATTTACATTTCATTGAGCAGTTTGAATCTGAACACCCACCAATCAGTTTGATGTAGTACCGCTATTAATTGAATTATTTAAAAAAAATTTTTAATCCGTCATTCTCTGATTGCTTGCCCTCCGGTCCACACTTGTGTAATCAGTTTGACGTTGTACCTCATCAACAGTGTGGCGTAGAATCTAGTTTGAATTTGTACCACCATCAACAGTTTTCCCCCTCTGCCAGGCAATTGAATGTGATTTGCAGAGTATCCCGTGTAGGTGTAGATGTATCTTAAGTAGCACCGTTTCGCCTACAAAACTGGCTTTGTCCACCCGACTGTGCCCACAGGTGTCCGGCTCCAAGATCTGGCAGATGGAGCGGTCGTGCATGTGCTGCCAGGAGAGCGGCGAGCGGGAGGCCAGCGTGTCGCTCTTCTGCCCCAAGGCCAAGGCGGGCGAGCGCAAGTTCCGCAAGGTGAGTGCAGCTGGGCACCGTCCGCTCTGCGGCACAGTGAGAAAGGCAAAACCATCGTGACACTCGTGACATTGTGTTCAACGTGAGAAAAACTTGCCATGTCTCAACATAACTGAACCCCGTTATTGCTAGTGAGGATGAAATTCTGAGCTTCAACATCGTTCAGGTAATAGGTACGAGGATGGGTAACATTGTGTTCAACACTATGAAGACTATGAACAAGGACTTAATGCTCAAACGGTTGCACCTGTTATCAGAGCAACGTGGGCCAACATCTAACTATTCAGTAAATATTGTGCCTATGTTAGGTGTTCACATTATTTTGCCAACCTCTCGAAAACTGATGCAATTTTTTAAAGTCTTCTCCATATTCAAATATTCTTTGTCGATTCTTCCATCTTTCCAAAGAGGTGTTTGCAAAGTTAAGAAACTTTGTGGAATACTGTATTAGCCTGACAGGGCAGTCCCCTGTAAGCTGAGATATCCAGCTGAGCGGAAGTCATCTCGAGATGAGATCCCAGAGAAGCCAACTGTAATACAGAAAGTAGACAATGAGAATCTCCAGTAGCAAAAAGAAAATAATAATAATAAGAAGATGAAGAATATTTGAAAGCTCTATAGCCACATGTATTAAGTGAAATTGATTGTCAACGGATTTTATGTGACCAAAAAGTTCTGCATCTTGAGTTTCCTTCATGTCATTCAACAATATGTTCTTTATTTTAACCAGTGGGTGTTCGTAAAAGAAAGGGGTATCGTAATGAGTGTCCCACGTGATAGTACCATTCTCTAAACCATGACCTTGTAGACCGAGTGAGTAGCAATTTGAAACACTTTGTTGACGATGCTATGGTGTACAGTATGGTGTCATCATTGAATGACTGTAGTAGACTGCAGAGATGGCTTCTTAAACCGTATTTTTTCTTGTTGTTAGGAACGACAGATAGCTGTAAACGTATAAAATGTAAGATGACGCTGATGAGTAAGAGAAACACAAGCATAATATTAGAATAGAGCATTAGGAGCCACAGGCCGCAGCCATGAGAGCACGGGAGTGTCAACATGGTCTGTGTCAGCGGGTCACGCGGGTGGCACGAGTGCTCCGACAGGCGCTGCTGTTATTTGTGTGTGGACATCAGCATAATTCAGCTTTTAGCCAGTTTCTAAAGCTCTGGACAGATGACCTCACGAGTTTGGCCCCTTAAAAGGAACCTGTAAAGGCTGTTGTTAGACCTCAGCTTACTGGAAGAATTGCGAGATGATGTGGTTCATGTGTAAAGCACACACTGTATATAAGGCTTATGCGACCCAACATTAAGTACTGCTCAAGTGTTGGGGATACACACCACATTGGTTTATAGGAAGACGTGGAATCATTTCAGAAGCAAGCTACAATATTTTTCACAGGTAGGTTGTGTCAATGGACAGTTGTCAGAGCGATGCTTCCGGAACTTAGGGTGATTCGTTAGAGCATAAGCAAGGTTCTTTTTCAAAAACACAGGTGAATAAATTCAGAGGACCCAGATATGAAGCTGATTGGAGAAAGATTCTTTTGCCACTACCCTAAATATCGTGTAAGGTGGAGAATAATGAGTCAAGAGGAATTACGCCTCTTACTGAGGCATCCAGACGTTCACTTTACCCTCATTCTGTATGGGCGTGGAACAGAAAGGGAAATGACTAGTAGCGGTACAAGGTCCCCTGTGCCACAACGATTTTGATGTATGTAGGTAGATGAAGATTGCATTTTCTATGATTGTAATAAAATAATATCTCACTCTGGCAGCAATTAAGTAGCGCAAATCTATTTATATAAATTCTTTCGAAATATTTCTCTCTCTCACGATAAACTTGTGTATTATACCTTGAACATTTTGCTAGTAGTCAGCAAAATATTGTTTGAAATGCGATAGAGGGGCACCGACAGCTGCCTGTGCACCCGCCCTATCAGCTGTAGTGGAGGCTGACAGCTCTGCTCAGAAGCGGAGGCTCAGTGTTTGTCGAGTGAGAACTGACTTTTTGTTGTTGGTGTAGCCCGAGTTGAGCATTGAGAGCTGGCTGTCTGTGTAGCGATAGCTGGTATCTGAGGGCTGCCCGTCGGTATAGCCCCCGCTAAACACTGTGCGATGGCTGTTTATGCTCCAGAGCTGATGACTACGTTTGTGTAGCCAGAGTTCGAGAATCAGTTCTAACACTTTGTGTAGTGAGAGCTGAGCACTAAGGTCTCTCTGTTTGAGCAGGGAGAGCTCAGTAATGAAGGCAGGCAAGGCAGTTTGTGTAGCCTGTGATGAGCTCTGAGGTCTAACTACTTTTTCTAGCGAGAGCAGACTTTTTGAATAGCGATATCTTAGCAATGATGTCCGGCTACTGGACCCACTGAGCACTGACGACCGACTCTTTGTGTAGAGAGAGACGAGTACTGAGGACCTCCCGTTTCTGTAGCCAGGGCGGAGCATCGAGGGCCGCGTTCTTTAGCAGCCAGAGCTGAGCACTTAGGGCCGCCTCTTTGAGCAGCCAGAGCTGAGCACAATCATCTAGTTCTGAGTTCTTCAGGCCATCTCTTTATGCCATTAGATCTGAGCACTGGGCTCAGGCTGTTTGTGCAGCCAGTCCACAGCTCTGATTTCCACCTGAGCACTGACGATCATAGCTGAGCCACAAGGACCACCGGTTTGTGCACCCAGAGCTAAGCAATGTCGCACAGCCGTTTGTTTAGCCGGTCCTCTACACTAAACGCTGGCTATTAGTGTATCCAGAGCTGAGCACTGAGGGCCACGTCTTTGTGTTGGCAGATCTGACCACAGGGGTCGCCAGTTTGTGCAGACAGACCTGAGTACAAAAGGACGACTCTTTGTACAGCCACTGCTTAACACTGTTCCAATTGTTTGTTCAGCTAGAGCTGAGCCTTGACGTCCAGTTGATTGTGTAGCAATAGCTGCGTACTGACAGTCCACTGCTAGTGTTGTGAGAGCTGAGCACTAATACTTAGAGGTTTGTGTAGCTATAGCTGGTATCTTAGAGCCAGCTGTTGGTGGAGAGAGAGCTGTGCACTGAGGGCAAGGTTTTACGTAGCACGAATTGCGCACTGACAGCCAGATATTTGTCTATCGATAACTGAGCAGTGAGGGCCGGTTGTTATTGTAAACCAGAGGTGAGCACCGAGGTCCGTGCTTATGTAGCCAGAGGCGATCTCTGAGTACCAGCTGTTTGAGCACTGAGTACCGACAGTACACCACTGCTGCGTACTGAGTTCCACCTTTATGTGTAGTGTGAGCTGAGCACTTAGTGATGGCTGTTTGTGTAGCTAGAGATGAGCCTTGAGGGATGCTGGTGTGTAGCCAGGGCTGAGGACTGAGGGCTATCTGTTTGTGTAGCCAGAGATGAACCCTGCTGGACAGCTGGTGTGAGAGAGCAGACCGTTCTTTGTGTAAACGAGAGCTGAGCCCTGAGGGCCATATGTTCCTGTAGTGATACTTGAACAATGGGGATCAGCTGTTGCTGTAACCACTGCTGAGCACTGATAGTCGGCTGTTCTCTAGGATCCACTGAGCACTGCGGGGAGGCTGTTTGCCTAGTGTGGGCTGCTGTTTGTGTAGGGAGAGCTCAGTACCGTGTGCAGGCAATTTGTGTAGGGCCTATATTTTGTGCACCACAACTGATCATTGAGTTCCACCTGTGTGTGTAGCCCAAACTAAGCACTGAGGGCAAGCTGATTTTTGTAGTGAGAGCTAATCTGTGAAGGCCGACTTCTTGCATAGTGATAGCTGAGCAGTGAGTGCCTGTTGTTTTTGTTGCCAGAGCTGAGGAGAAAGGGCCACCTGTTTAAGCAGCAATATATGAGCACAGAGGGCAAGTAGTGTGTGTAGCCAAAATACAGTACTGAGGGCCGCCTAATTGTGCAGCTGTGCACTGAGGGTTCACTGCAAGTGTAGGGAGAGCTGAGCACTGATAGTCGACTGCTTGTGGATTCACGGCTGAGCACTAAGGGCCGACTGTTTGTGCAGGCAGAGCTGTGGAGTTAGGTCCTGATGTTTGTGTAGCCAGAGCACTGAGGGCGTGTGATTGTGCCGGCTCTTTGAGTTGACAGAGTTAGACTCTTAGGTCTGGATGTTTGTGTAGCCACAGTATAGCAGTCAGGGTCACAAGTTTGTGTAGTGTGAACTGAGCCCCTGTGGAATGGATTCTTGAGTAGTCAGAGATGTGCACTGATAGCCACCTGTTTGTGTAGGTAGATCTGACCATTGAGTGCTGCCTGTGCATGTAGTTGGAACAGCACATAGGGCCGAATGTTTGTGCAGTCAGAGCTGAGCACTAACAGCCACCTGTTTGTACAGTCAGATCTGAGAACTGAGTGTCGCCTGTTCGTGCATCCAGAACTGAGCACTGATTTCGGCCTTATACTGCAGCCAGAGCCGAGCCGTGAAGGCCGACTTTTTGTTGAGCCAAAGCTGAGAACTGAACGCAGTCTACTTGTGCAGGCAGAGCTGAGCAGTGAGGGCCACCACAGCTGAACGTCGAGTGCCTGCTGTTTCCACAGTGAGAGCTGGGGATGGGGAGCCAGAGCTGAGCACCTAGGTCTGGCTGAGGCCCACAGCTGCAGCAGGCCCGAGCACTGGAGGCCGTCCGGCCGGCAGGGGTCGCCGGGCGAGCTGGCGCAGCAGCGGGGCTGGTGCGCTGAGACGGTAACGGCTTCTGAACGGGCTGCTCTTTCTGGCATGCAGCACGTAGCTGAAACGAACTGCGCTTTATCCAGGTCGCGTGGCTTCTTTGGGGTCTCTCAGATTACACTGCCATACTTGATGTTCACTCTATAGGACAGGAGAAGCAGACTGCCTTTGCTCGTTTTGCCATTGTGGATTTTGGCAGTGGTGACATTGGCTAGTGGAATCATAATGCAATACTAGTGGTATTTAAGATTATCTAGTATATTTCCTTTTCTTGCTACTTAAGTGTTCAATTTTATAATGTCCACAGCGATTCCTATGACTGAAAATATGAGATTGGAAATTCGTTTCATTCATTAACAAAGAAACACATCGCCTTCACGATTAGTATCCCAATCTGATTTGAAAATGATAAGTAACGGCGCCAACTTCTTCAAAGCACACACAGTGTCAGTGTTGCAAACAACAGACGAGTAACCAGTGATGCGCCATCTTACTGGCATTCTCAGTTCTTGACATGTGGCACAGCACGTGTGGCAGGCACACGTCCCTCTGCAGGGCTAAGCTGACATTTCAGACTTCTATGAGAGTGGCAGCCAGGTGAGTGTCACTCGTGTGCCGGACACTGGCTGTTTACCTATAGCTCGCCCAGATAAAAGTGTCGTTGTTGTTACTCTTGAGGCCCAAATGAGATTGGGATACAAATTCCAAATATATTATGCAATTAATGAATGAATAAAATATATTGTGACTCTCCCACTTTCCCCACGGTGTGAGCGCGGCCATCGGCGCCTCCGCCACAGCGCCGTGGGGCCAGGTACAGGCGCGGGTCGCGTCGGCAGACGTGAATCACAGAGAAGCGCGCTGTGCTGCCCTAAGCCACACACGCTGCTCCCAGCCTGACACCCGCCTCTGCTACCCTGACCTGGGTTTTGCTGTAACGCTGCCCGCCTGCGCAGGTGTCGACCAAGGCGCCGCTGGAGTGCATGTGCCGGCCGTGCACCGGCGTCGAGGAGTCGGCCGTCATCCCGCAGGAGATCGCCGGCTACCCGGACAACGGGCCGCTCACCGCCCACTTCCGCAAATCGCAGTAGCGGCACCCTCTGTACTGCCGTTTTCTCTAATAAACTGACCTGAACGCCAAACTCACTGCTCGTCTTTTTCTCACCCCCGTCCATGTGTCCCATTGTTGCCATACGCTAGAGGTCTGCAAATCGCCGGTTTCGCTCGCTCGTACTCGGTCGAGTGCGCAACGCTCGGCGGTGGCGTGCCGTGTGTGTTCGCTCGCAGCGAGCAGCGAGCGTGTTGACACTCGAACGAGGCTGCGTGGGGCGTGGCGGGGCGGGGCGGGCAGAGGCCGCACAGCGTGGCGCTGCCGTTGTACTCACAAGGAAACCTGCCCAAGTGTCACTCTCCGATTTTTATGAAATTTGCATATTTATAATACTCGCAAAACTATGGGACACGTAACTTTTTAGCAGCGGAGAAACATATTTAAGGGATGAAACGGTCCATCCAAAATTGTCGCTAAAATAGAAGCATGGCGATAACTTAGAGACTAGTGAAGCGATTTTAATGATTTTTGGTATGAAAGTATCTTTTGATAAAGGACAAATTTCATAAACTTTGATTAAATCAAAATAAAATTTTAAGCACAAAGAATTGGTCACTTTATGGGTAGCTGTCCCCCTAATTGTCACTCCCCCTGCAATGTACCTAGGCCGATCTCTTATCAAGAGATACTTTCATACCAAAAATGATTAAGATCGCTTCACTAGTCTCTAAGTTATCGCGATTTTTCTATTTTAGCAACAATTTTGGAGGCACCGTTTCCCCACTTAAATATGTTTTTCCGCCACTAAAAATAAAAAAAAAAATTAAATTTACTTGTCCCACAGTTTTTCATGTATTATATCTAAATTTCATAAAAATCGAAGGGTGACACTTGGAAAGGTTTCCTTGTCAGTCGCTGCGGCAGCGGCTCTGTATATCTGAGGTGTGGGCTGTTGTTGCATCTGACGAACCCCCACTAACTAAAGAAACTTCAAATCAGTTATGCTGTAGACGTGTATTCCTGTATAGCAGCTTGTAACCACAATATCATTATAACGCAAACGAGACAAAAAGGTTGTTTTCACCAACTACAACATCTGGAAGTAATGTAAAGGATCCAAAGAGAAACTACGGAACGAACGACGTTTTCATTGCAATGCACAAAAGTGAATGTTACCGTACAACTAAGTGTACATGAAAAGTAACAACATTATCCCCAAACTATTCGTTGGTGGCTTTGTAATTGCAATGTATTGTTAAAATATCATTGACACGTTGTAGATCGAGTCGAGATAGAAAATACAATCACTTCGTCGATAAGACGGCAAGTAACACCTACCAATAAACAGGCACTAACAGTCCCCAAAATGGGAACAAGAAAGAAAGAAAGATCCTGGAAAACTCATTTAGTACATGATCTTAGCACAGAAACTTTATATTAATCACGTATAATAACCTGTATGGTAAAGCATAAAATGCGAAACTGAATGGCTAATTCAACTGGATCGAGAGAACAGCTTTCGAAGCACCCGGGAGAGGAAACAATTCAAAATTTCGCAGTCAGGATGTATTCTCAAGCATCTAGTTTGCTCCCGACACTCGCCTCGGACTCGAGTGGCGCTGCGGTGGGCGACCGAGTGGCGAGCGGGCAGTGTGGACGGTCGGGCCAGTCGAGCGTGCCCCGCTCGATCGAGCGTGGAGGAAGTCGAGCGCAGCCACACGCCTTGCCGCAAGCTGCAGTACCGACATCTGTCGGACTGTCATAGAACGACGTGTAACTTGCGATTCGAGCGAGCAACCGAGCGAGGTGCAGACCTCTACCATACGCGGAGCAGACTCGCCAGGAGGGCGGGGCCTCCGCCTCCGTCTGCACCGGCAGCGGGTCGGGCCGACACCGCCTAGAAGACGAGGCCTCACCGCTGGCCGTGCCCCCAGCTGAATGGCTGGCTGCTGGGGCACGCCCCTGCCTCGTAGCGGCCAGCCAGTAAGCTGGCGGCCGTGGCCCGGTCAGTGTGACGTGGCAATCCTGGTCTCTAGGTGGTGTCGGTCGGGCCGGCTTTACCGGGCAGTTCGCAGGTCTGGTACAGTTCCGACCGCAGACTCTGAGCTGTCTGACGGTGGCCGGGACATCGTCCATCTAACGCCAACGGATCGGACACTTCCCAAAACAAAACGAATAAATTATTCGGGATTAGTCAAGAATACGATACAACATGGCAGCTTTTACCAATGACGTCATATACGAAGCAAAGATATGGAAGTAATAACATTTGAACATTTGACCTCTATGAGAATTATATCGATTATTAATACACCAAAGATAATTCTATAACCAACTTTACAGATAAATAATTATTATCTCGTTTAAGAAATACGTATAATAAATGAAACACATCATATCTATTACATTACTGTATTTTTATTTATTAAAAAAACAATGAAGCATGTTTAAATTATTTAAAAATAAATAATAAATGAAAGTATTGATTTTTTAGAGGTGATACAGAACCAAGTCTAGCGTCTGAAACAGTAACAAAAAAAGAAGCTACAATATTACGTAATAGAAATATACTTTTTTATTATTATATTAACAAGTATTCCTACAAATGTGTGCGATTTTGTTAAAAGCTATATGTACAATAATGTTTGAGTAAAATTGTAGTGTAATAATACATATATCTGCTCATATGTCACTATTTGAAAAGATATCTGTATCGTATTCTTGACTTGAGTAGGGGAAGATGAAGTCTAGTTTACGATACAATTTTTAAATGTTACAAAATTACGCTATTTCGTTAGATATCGTTATCGTATTCTATACTGGATCAGGAAAAGTTAAGTAAAAAAGTTCAGCGGTAAAATTTTACGACGCTTCTCGCCAGGTTCCAGTGCTTATGTTGGCAAGAGATGAACAATGAAGTGTAGAACTGCGTATTTTTCACGAGCTACAGAGTAAATGTTATTGCTGCTCGGTTCACTCGCAGCAAAGTAAATAGTGTACCTGCTCTGTGGTTGACAGGTTCTTTTATGTACCCTTGTCCGTTCAGGAAACAATAATTTTCGTTTTAATTGAAGTTGTCACGAAAAAATATTCATTGTTCATCTGAGTTGCCGTCATTACCACTCGTGCCAATATAACCACTGCAGCCCACGGACAAGTGTCGTAAAATTTAACCAATTTCAGCAATTAATACAAAATTGTAAAAATTAAGTTGGAGACACCATGTCTTCACCAATCATTAATGAAAGTTAATCTTTATTAATTTGTTCATTATCATACATTCCTAAAAAGATCGTTAAAATAATTAAATACGGATAAAACTCAATAATGAATTATATAAATTCACATAAAATAAGAACGAAAAATAAACTATAATATTACTTCCAATTTCTCAGTGAAAATATTTAACCTTAAATTATAACAAAATTGTTGAATCACTTCGATCAATACAGAATGTATTGTAATTTAATGTAATCGACGACCATATGCAAATAGTCCCATATCTATGATGCAAAAAAGTTAATATCAGCTTCATATATATATACATAAACATCTTAGACTGATGACATCATTGATCAAAGCCGATGGGTTGTATCATATACTAGACTTCACCCAATTATTCAATCTCTTTACACACGTGTTGTGGTCTGCAGTAGTCTATCCTCAACAAGCCACTTCATCTCCTCATACGAACGGCAACCTACATCCATCTGAATCTGCTTACTGTATTCGTTGTCGGTCTCCCTCCCCGATCCTCCCCTCTTCCCTGCAAAGCTAAATTTACGATTCTTTGCAGTCTAAGACTGTGTGCCACCAATCTATCCCTTCTTTTAGTCAAGGTATACCAAAAATTCCTTGTCTCCCCAATCCTTTTCAGTATCTCTTCATTAGTTACGCGATTTACACACCTAATCTTCAGCATTCTTCTTTACCACGACATTTAAAAAAAAACTTCTATCCTCTTCCTATGAACTATTGATCATCCAAGTTTAACTCCTGTATAAAGTAACATGTCACACAAAATGCCTTCAGAAAAGACTAGCTTGCACTTGAATTAATATTCGATGTTACCGAATTTCTCTTTTTCAGAAACGCTTTTCTTTGCATTGCCATTCTGCATTTTATATCCTCTGTACTGCGACCATCATAAGTTATTTTACTGTCAAAGTAACGAAACGCATCTACCACCTTTATTGTTCAGTTACCTAATCTAGTTCCTTCAGTATCGCCTGAATTTCTAAGACATGATTCCATCACAAAAAAAAGTTTGTTAACATAATGGGACTCAACTATGGGGTCATCAGTCGCTAAACTTACAAACTAATTTTAAATTAATTTATACTAAAGATAACACAAATATCCATGCTCAAGAGAGGATTCCAGTCCTCGACAGAGAACAGCCTCGCGCATCGGAGCATAGCACCTCAATCCGCTTGGCAACTCTGCCGCGGCGATTCCATTATCCTTGATTTGCTCTTGTTAATGTTCATCATATACGATGCTTTGTACACATTGTCAATCACCAAATTTCTGTTTTCTTTTCTTAACAACTTGCTGAATGTACAAATTGGACACTGGAGAAAGACGACAACCCGGTATTACTCCCTTCCCAACCACTGCGTATTCCTCATGTCCTTCAACTCTAATAATAGCTCTTTGGTTAATATAAAAGTTGTAAATAACCTCCTCACTTCCTGGTCGACTGTACGTCATTTTACCTGCTTCATTAAGTGAATTTTTATATCTTCTCCTTTCGTAATTTTAATATCGTATTTCTTGTGATATCCAAGGACTTTTGTAGGTCTTGCCTTTCTGTCTATTTGGTCCTCTGCTGCCATGACTACTTCCAGGTGGGAGGCACCTTCAGTCATAGAACGTGGCCATATCTTAAGCCCATATGGCAAATACATACGCAACAGCAAACAACTGAGCCCCTACCTTGATCCTATGAAGCTTGGTCAGCGTGTTCAAGTTCTCAACTCCAACCCTTAAGTAACTGCTTGGTCAGCCAATCGACTCAATCGTTTCCTCGGCTACCAACGTGGCTCTGATTCCAAAGGAAGACCACTGTCCATCCAGTGTCGCCTCGGATGAAGACGGAGTCATTAATAGACCATAAAAAACGACGTCGAGAGCAACACTCGTCGATGGAGTGCAAGCCATTCCTGGCACAGGATGTGAGGTGTTAAAGAGCACAAGAAAAAGCAATTAGCTCCAAAGTAAAAACAATGGGAGGGGGTTGGGGAAATACACGCAGTAAGGGAAAAATCGTTGTAAATTGTTCGTTAACGTATTGAAACACACGAAAACCAATAAAAATCATACTATCGACATCTCTCCACATTTTCCAACTGATTAGAAATAATTATAAACAGCACCTTAATTTTAAACGCTAAAATTAAAAAAAAAGTGCAAATGCCAAATCCCCCCTTCAAACACACACATACAGGAAAATCTTCTGAATCTTATACTAACTTACTCATTTAAATCACAGTTGACATGAACTCAACATTACACAAAATAATATGGTACATTATGCGAAACAGGAATTGTACAATTATTATTACAAAATATTTTAACAACAAGAAATCACACACCTGTCTCCACAAAAAAGGGAATACTGCAAACAGTGTACACATCTTTCATGCAACCGTTGTTTATAACGTCCACATTGTAACAACTGCATAAACCATTCTCCACAGTAACAATAGTACTGTTTGAAGTTAACCCGATGTGGAGAATCCCACGTCAGTCCGTCTGGCTGAAGTGTGAATATTTTCTTTAATGGTTTAGTAAATATACATCTGAAGTATATAATCACATAAACAGGGCAATGCCCCAAGCCTTCCTTAAATATGTTCTACAACTACAAACATAACTTTCAGTTCAATAGCAATGAAAAATGTTGAAGCGATAAGTTTTGGGAGAGTTTAAAATATATAGATAAACAGAAAGTGTCAAAACATTTACATAAAAACACACAACACAAAACAACGTAAAACCGGAGAATACACGTTATTTTTATTAAATAGTTACAAATACTGAACAGCACATTAATGTACGGAATAATAAAGGTCTGTCACTTATCTCATATTTCTTTTTTTAACTTCTTATAGACAGGAAACAGTTAATTTTCTTGTCTGGCAAACGTCACACTTGTAATCCTTTGGAGTGTTCCACCAGTTACATTCTTCATGAGTCCACCAACTATACGATAACCATCGGTACCATAGTTCTGTCTTTTACAAAATCTCCACAAACTAAACAGGTCTTTTAAAACACCTTCTTCATTAAATGTGTCTTTTCTATTAATGGTAGTTGCTTCTGGTTTTCTCAGACTAGTAATTTGGAATCTTGTTAAAATGGAGCTAACCATTCTTTTTCCACTATCCTAGATGAGTTATCAAAATTTCCTGCAATCTTATTAGCCACAGTGTAGAATACTCAAATGCCATTTTTCGCAACTGGATACCATAGAACAGCTTGTCAATCGTAATAACACGATTTCTTACTTTATTTTACTGTTGTGTCGAAAATTTGGTTTTCTTCCATTTTTGGAGCCATGGTATTTTTTGCTTTCATTTTTGTATACGGAATACCTTCTTGAATTCCAAAGGCCCTTCATAAATCTCTTAGTTTTTTCCTTATAGCATAGAATCAAGAGTCTTATTTAGTCCCTTTTGGATCCATTTTGCTTTCAGTGTTTGTCTTTTATAATCTCGATTTCTCAATAATAATAATTTATCCCGTTGGAAAAGGAAAGAACAGGAAACTTATATTATCAAGAGGGAATACCAAGCTCTCTAACAGCCGGATATATTACCCCACAGTGAGTTTTGTGACTAACCGAAGCATCCTATTTGAAATACATAGACCAATATACAATCGAATGAAAAGTTACACCTGGGAGTAGTAGTTGATATGCAAGAAATGACGTTGTAGTAACTTAAAGTACAGTTTACCTTGCAAAATAGAGCTGACCAAGATTATAACACACTCAAAATAAACAACATTTGACTATTCAATAATGCCACTGGAAAATGACTGGTATGTGTGTTCGTGTATTTGGTACCTCTGCCAGCAAGATGTAGGCTAACACCAACTGGGCAAAACCTGCACATTCAAGCTGCGTAAATCAGCCTGAGTGTGATTACTCGTATTCGTGAATTCTCCCACCCTCCCCTACAGCAGCAAGGAAATGGAAGCTCATCAACATTATCACTGTAGGCATAGGCATATCCAGCATGGCCATCTACTAGAGAACCGCCGGTATATACAACTTCTACACTACGAAACATGTTGACAAGTGCCACAGTCTGGCGACGATTTGTTGATGTAACTGAGGCTTTGTGGTGGCGGGACGTATCCAGAAAGCAAAAAATCAAATGTTCAAATGTTTGTTAAGCTTATGGGACTTAACTATGGGGTCATCAGTCCCTAAACTTACAAACTACTTACGAACTAGGACGGCACAAATATCCATGCCCGAGGGGGGATTCGAACCCCCGACCGTAGTGGCCGTGCTAACCGTGACTGGAGCGCCTCAATCACCTCGGCCACCGCGGCCGGCTATCCAGAAAGCCGCCAGCAAGGAATAGAATGAGGTGAGATGAGGAGAGTAGTGGAAAATCGGAGAGATTAGGAAGTTCATGAGCGATGAAAGAAGGGAGCAGACACAGGACAACGCAGAGGGAAGGGAAGTGCAGCAGCTGGACAAATATACATGAAGTTTGGGTGATGGGGCAAGGCTTGAACGCGGACAAAGTCTGAAGCTATCAATTGTTAGTAACAGAACAGAATGGAAGGGATCCCAGCTTCAGTAAGGAGGCTTAGTACTGGACTCATGCAGAATGACTGCACCAGTCTAGGATCTTAATGCTGAAGGTACTTATGAACTGTAAACCAAGTTCACATAGTCAACACACGGTCGGATTAAGGCCTTATAGAGCTGCGAGGCAACTGAATGAGCAGTTATTCCGACAGTCTGGCTGAGACAGCGATGGATGTTCAGATAGCACCAACATATTTGTTTCAGCAAATGAGGATGGGGCACCCAAATGAGTCGGACATACAAGAGCATCAAGGAAGTGATGTGTCTCCTTAACGTAAAAGAGTGAGTCAGGAATGTACAGCTCTCGAGCCAGGTGAAATGTCGAAGAGTGACAGAGTAGCTGGGATATGACGGCGCCAGGTGGTATCAAATGCTTTCCGGAGATTAATATAGCAACAAGACTTTCACGCAGAGTAAAACCAGTAGAGACAGCCGACTCAAGTAACATGAGATTGTCGGAGGGGACCTGATGGAAGCCCCCAACGGATGGGCCAGGAAACCCCGAGTTTCCAGGAGCCACTTGAGCAGCCATATGGGACAATATGTTGGTGAGGCTGACAGGGCGATAACTATCTATCGACCGTTGATCTGCGCTAGGTTTTATCTTTGAGATGACGAATAAACACCGTCTGCTCAGAGACGATTTAACAAAGCGAGCAGTTGAAACTGGTATATTCCACTCAAGAAGTGTGTGAAATTACAATTGCTTTACTCGATCCGCACTTGAAGTGGTAGGATATCAGCATAATGCACTGGCATATGCTTGGCGACAAATGTTGTATAAGTGCAGAGGGTATCCCGAATGGTGAGACATTGGATTCCTGCCAGTGAGTAGAAGCAAAAAATTCGTTGTATTGGCGACCACTGCCAAGATGGGGTGGCACGAGGGCCGATGGTGGCTATACACCTTTCCTAACAATCCTCCTTACTCTGCTAGATCTGTCACTGAGCAATGAGATACTCTATGGAATGCTGGTGATGAACGCGTGTTAACATTTCAGGATGGCCTATGTGATCACCGTCGCCCACCAAAGCACTGACACATGCCAGGCTGAGCTTGGCACAGTCACGGTACCTTGACGGAGGACACACTGATTGCAGTGGCCAGTAGAGAAATCATATCAACGTCAACGGGAATTGGAGCAGTAACCACAGCAGCCGAGTTGTAAGCCGGCCTTTCAGCCATGCAGAGAGCCCATTGGTGCAAATGAAATGTAGGTTGAAACTGCAGGAGCGACAGACGAGGAAAATGGTCGCTGTCACATTGGTAATAATAGACCCTTAAACTAAGATATGAGATAAGGCTTGCGCTACAAAGAGACAGGTCAGTGGCTGAGTATGTGCCTTGGGCCACGCTAAAATGTCTGGGAGCACCGCTGTTGAAAAGACAAACGACCTTCTGTGCCAAGTGCGTCTCCACCACAGACAGTGGTTTTATTCCAGCCCACAAATGGTGGCGAGCATTGAAATGCCCTGAAAGCATAAAGAGAAGCTGGACAATTTAGGAGAAACGACCTCATTCTGGACAAGGTAAACAGAATAGATTGTAAATTCCTTCATTTCCTGGATTGTAACATCCACTGCCTGAAGAGCTGTGTGGAGAGGCACAGCAGCACTGGGAACAGTTGGAAGGACACAGAAACAGACACTACCGGATACCCTGTCTCCTATAGGGTTACACACTCAGGAAGTGGCTACCGGGTAGCAGGGGCTGTGTGGCGTGGACTGTGCGGTTTTTAAGTTAGAGGGTTGTGGAAACAAACAAAATGTGTTCCAGTCTCAAAGCGTGCAGGTCAGATACAGGACTAATGCAGATGTAGGAACCATTGGTGTAACAGTTGTGAATTTGCATAGCTGTGTTGGGAAGGTTCCAAAGCTCCAATCGTTGGTAGAAAGTACTGAGGCACAAATCGTTATAGGTTCTGAAAGCTGGCTAACGACAGAGAAAAGGTTGGCTAAAATTTTTCAAATGGCTGGATGGTCTTCAAAAAGGATAGATTAAGTAAAAAAGGGGTGGCATGTTTATTGCTGTTACAAACCGTTTATCTTGCAGCGAAATTGAGGAAGATACTTACTGTAAGTTGGTATCGGTAGAGTTTAGTACATATAGTATGGGACTTCTGAATAAAATTTGATCTTGGCCTTTGGCCGTCTCATTGCCTACATCGCAGAGGCCATTCAATAATATGACAGATATAAACAAGATGGCGGACATAAACAAGATGGCGGAAATAAATGAGATGGCGGGCATAAACAACAATATGGCGGACATAAACAAGATGGTGGACATAAGCAAGATGGAGGACACAAAAACAAGATGGCAAGCATAAAAACAAGATTGCAGACATAGACAACAAGATGGTGGGCATAAACAAGATGGTGGACACAAACAACAATAAGATGCCAGACACAAACAAGATGGTGGACATAAACAATATGGCAGATATAAACAATATGGCGGATATAAGCAACAACAAGATCGATATTAACAAAAACATAGCGGACATAAACAATATAGCGGACATATAAAGTGACAATACTCTACAAATATCCTACTGCCACTCTCAGCTAACTGCTACATTTAACCTGTGCAGAACTGACTCAGGACTCACAGCGAGGACATGGCTGCAAGACGAGTCACAAATCCACCATACCCAAACAACAAACCAAGGAGAATTTGATTTACAATATTTACAGTAGCTATTTATTTTGTACAATGTATAAAAGTTCTTCAGGCTTTAGCGCGAATTCGGTAAAATATGGGTCTAGTTATATTTTGTATACATTAAGGACACTCTGAAAAACACTTTCTTCACTATTAGAACAAGTAAAAATATATTTTAATTTGTTATTTATTCGATTTATAATGACGCCAATGCTCAAATTATTCACAATATTAGATTTGTATTTAAAAAAAACGCGTTTTCCTTACACCCATATATACAGCGTTTATCATTGTTTGATGATAAAGCTAATTTAAATTCTTTTATTGTTGAGACAGCGTATAGTTTTGATCGAATTATGTGTTGTTCAACAGTTTTCTCAATGTCATCTAATATTTACCGATTTAGCAGAAGAGCGTTTTATGCCTTTAGCTCTTCACATAATCCGTTGTACGTCTATTTCTATTGTACATTTTTTCCCTCAGACCTATAAATTCTGTTATAACATCTATGTTTAATTCATCTTTAATTAAACCTACTACTTTTTTATTCACAAGTGGAAAGTTGTATTTGTCGTCCACACGATAACTCGACATATCAAACCACTTGTGTGCATCATTTCTAATCACATCATGAATATTAGCAGATTTTATGTGGTAAATTAGGCTATCTGAGTCAGGATAGCACATTTTAACATGGTTTGATGGAAATGGTTTTAACATATAACCATTATAAAAATCAGCAAGAAGCGTCTTCAATATGTCTAAAATGGCCATACCCACAGCTATTGGTTTATCAAATACTACATTTAGCCGGCCTAACTCTATGCCTACAAAATTTTCCTGAAATATGACACTCCTTTAATAATTTGGCTTCGCAATTAAAGCTGCGGCGCCATAGCATCCATCCCTTTTTCTCGCAAGTTTACACAACCGTTTTGTGAACATTTTGAATAGTTTTTTTCCAAAAACGCTATTATTCATGAGTTTCAAAATATTTATCTCCATGTCATTGGTGGCAGCCACACGTTTCTCGGCATTAATGTCTACATAATGCTTTAGCTACGGAGCCTGACAGAGTGACAACACTCTATGAATTTTTCTTAGTATGAGGTTGTTGTTCAAACATTGTTTTAAATTTCAATAATGAATGACATAATTCTTTTTATTATATAATGTGCACATCAGATTTTTAGGCATACCTGCTTTGTCAGAGCGTGGAGGTGGCACTGTTTTCACAGGACATAAAGGTAGATCTGCTTGTACATCAAGAATATTTTCCAGATAGTCTGGGGTAACTTCTAAAATATAACCTATTTTCGTCACATCAAAGTTATCTACAGGCACCCATGTGAAATCGGAGACCGCTATATAGACTATTTACATAAAGGTGAATTACAAAAGATTCTTCTTCATTTTTCGTATAATTTGACATAAACCTATTCTTAGCAATAGCATGCCGACATGAGCAATGAACAATTCTGCCTCATACCTCGTTCAACAAATTTTAATTGATCAATATCTGTAATTAGTTGTATTTTTACGTCAGTGATTTTTAACAAAGTGTCCCAGGCTAAGCCATGTGACGTTACGTAATACACTGGGTCCAGATCGTATTATGTTTTTATACAGTGTTTGGAAATTTTCAAATACATCAGCAATAGTACAACATCCGTTTTTAAATATAAATCGGAGTACTCGAGTAAGGTCTTGTATTCAAAAACCCGCCATACATCACATGCCCATTGGTAATCACTATAATGGTTGCTTTTAAACTAATCAATAGTTGGCAACTGTTTTTCTATTAAAACAGATTCGCTACTGACACGTTCATATGGAAATACACCCTTCTTGTTAACCAAACTGAATTTTTCGTCTTTGGGGAAGAATTGTCTTAAACTTGTAAGTTCATCAGGATGCCAGTAGGAGACACATTTTTCTAAAGAACAAATCAATAAGTTGAATGAATCAATACAGATAAAATTTATGTCTTGGTGTCAATCTACGACAAATTATTTAGAAAATGTTTTGTATTTTTTCATATTTGATGCGATTACTGAAACACGGCCTGAATTTACTTGTCTCTCTGACTCTTCTCACAGATTCATTGTTATGAAGTGACTATCATAATTAGTTGGTTTATGCATAACTACTGGCACAGTAAAGTTTAGTCTATAATTTATATTACATGCAGCATGCACTGCTCCTCGAAATCAGCCTGTAAAATGACAATGGTCTCTATGTTTTATATCTGATTTATTGAAATGCTATTTGCATGTTTGATAAATTTTCGCCGCTTGAAATTTTTGTTTCTCAACAGAACTGATATCAATTTTCTTGTTTTGCAACAAGTAATTTTTTATTTGATCTGGCAACAGGTAATGTGGTTTGCTGAACCATTACATACAGTGAAATCCTCAATATAACTTAAATTTAAAGCATTTCGCATTATAAGTACAATGAAGATAGCAGGCGATGTTGTATGGCTTGTGACTGTGTATGTCATTATCACTTCTGGGTAGTAGCATAAATTCTATACCTAAATATATGAGGAATGTCGACTTTATTTGGTGGCTACAGTTGTTAAAATATATGTATTGTTTTCCTACATTGGGCATGATAATATTGACTGCTTTAAATTGTGAACAATTTAGTAGATGAGCTGCCAACTTTTCTTTTGAATGAAGATAACATAGACAACATTCACATATTTCAATCTTGGCACACTTTAGGTTACTGTAGTAACACTAAAAGTCGACCACTGTACGAAACAAGAGCCTTGTTTTATCACTAAAATTAGCAAATAAGGCCCGTGTGAACTACCAGTTACTCCCTGCTATAAAACCTTGTTCTCTGGCCCAAACCGAGAACTGACTCGTTTCAAATTACTTCAATAACAGGAAGTTAATACCACAGTGGTCAATATACATAGCAGCTCATATGTTATTACACACAGACAATAATAAGCAAGCCACCACAATTAAAGTTACCTTAGAAAGGTGGCTAAGAAAACATTGATGGCACAACGGAATTTAGACATAAGAAAAATTACATCTGAGCTTGTTCTCAGCACCTTGTTGTGGTCCGACAATCGACCGAGCAAGTAGGGGTCGCAGTGTCGGCCAGGTGTGTGGCAGAGGGTGCGAGTATAGACATGTCGAGACGTAACAGGTCTGGACCTGTCGGAGATGCTGCCTGTCTGATGGTGGTGCTGAAGGGTGGAGGGGGGGCGTCGTCTCGGTCAGGTGTGTGGCCGAGGGAGGTGTTGTTTACCTGCAACCTGTCAATCATCCTTCAGTGCGTTATGGCGGCGTCCTTTGATTAGCGGTCGCACAAGTAGTGTTGATGACAATCAAAAGGGGCTAAATGCAATTGCATATAACCTGTCAATCATCCTTAAGTGCGCTATTGTTCGAGTGTGGCGGCATCCTTTGATCTGCGGTCGGCCAATTGGCCGTGGAAGGAGGGGTGGGGGTAGCAGTACTCGCGCAATACATCATGGGTAGAATCTCAGTGGGAAGATACCCCCATTGCCCCACTACTCACAGAGTAGCTCGTGATCGTACAGCTTACTGGCTGGCTGATGATGCACAGTCCACCGCCTCACAGCGGCCAGCCACTCAGCTACACGATCGTGACCTACTTTATGTGATGTGACGTGGCACGGCAGTGCACCAACCTTCTCTTCAGATGGCGTTAGTTGAACCATCTTTCGTTTTCTCTCTTTCGATTGGTTCGTCGGTTTTAACGGGTACTTTGTGGACGTTGGTTTATTTTGTCCTTTTTTGATCGTTTAGGATAACTCAGTTCTCTCGTTACAGAGGGCGTCAAGGTACCATGCCGGCAACCCTCTGACCGAGCGCGCTGAGCAACCATGTCCTAGCAAGTTCCGATGGCAGGTGTTAACTAACTGACCAACGTTAGATTATAATTCATTGTCCTAAGAACGATGTGTATATGACCATTTTCAGTGCGCCATTGCTTTGAAATGACAACGCTTGAGTTATAATAACAAAATCATCTAGTACAGAAAGCAAGATTATTATTTTGGTCCAAAATGTTTGCAAAAACTTATAAAACTACAAATCTAAAGTGGGCCGTATAACACGCCAGTGCAACATTTTTTCTTTATGAGGAATAATACTGCTACGTGCTAGTCTCAAAAGATTCTCTATATAACGGAAATGGTAAATTTCAATATTTTCTATAGGAAGCATTAGCAGATTTACATGTATCTCGAATTTATAATTTTTGATACATGCAACGGAACGACTTCAAATTTTTTTCTCTCTATAGTCTTCGTTGCCTCCTATAGAATACCATAAACATTTATAGACACTGTAGCATTGTTTTCTTCTTTCTGGTTGATTTAATTCACTCGCAATAAATACACTGTGCAGAGAATACTCAATGTAGAAATACGAAAATTATTTCTCTATTTCACAGTTTCCTTTTGTATTGAATAATATCATTATTTTGAACTCGATAAAGAAGGGCAGTATACATAAGGTTTATATTTAAACAGGAAAATTGGAAAGTTTTCTTTCATCCTGATAATCCGTGTCATAAAGTAAGAAAAAAGTTACGAATTTATTGTACTTTCGATGGTCTGTGGCGCATGTGTAAGGATATCAACGAGAACAAAGCTACAGGTAAAAGCAACTATTGACAATTAATTTCAAAACACAAAGTATGTAAGCCATTCTTTTTCAAGTACAAACTAATATATTTTTTTTTTGCCAAATTAGATGTCGGGAAATGCAGAACATGCAACTGTGCGGACAGGGTACTGTCCTACACTTACGAAACCAGAACTACGAGGTCCCTTCAAGTTCTAAGGCGTCCGATTTTTTTTTTTTAAATTAACTACTCACCCGAAATAGATGAAACTGGCGTTACTTCTCGACGTAATTTCCATGCAGACGTACACATTTTTCACAACACTGACGCCATGATTCCATGGCAGCGGCGAAGGCTTCTAAAGGAGTCTGTTTTGACCACTGGAAAATCGCTGAGGCAATAGCAGCACGGCTGGTGAATGGGCGGCCATGGAGAGTGTCTTTCATTGATGGAAAAAGCCAAACGTTACTAGGAGCCAGGTCACGTGAGTAGGGGCATGAGGAATCATTTCAAAGTTGTTATTACGAAGAAACTGTTGCGTAACTTTAGCTCGATGTGCGGATGCATTGTCTTGGTGAAACAGCACACGCGCAGGCCTTCCCGAACGTTTTTGTTGCAGCATTTTCGTAGGATGTACCTGTTGCCTTAGTGCCCTTTGGAACGCAATGGGTAAGGATTACGCCCTCGCTGTCCCAGAACATGGACACCATCATTTTTTCAGCACTGGCGGTTACCCGAAATTTTTTTGGTGGCGGTGAATCTGTGTGCTTCCACTGAGGTGACTGGCGCTTTGTTTCTGGATTGAAAAATGGCATCCACGTCTCATCCATTGTCACAAGCGACGAAAAGAAAGTCCCATGCATGCTGTCGTTGCGTGTCAACATTGCTTGGCAACATGCCACAAGGGCAGCCACCTGGATGACACTTTTCGCATTTTCAGGTCGTCATGCAGGATTGTGTGCACAGAACCCACAGAAATGCCAACTCTGGAGGCGATCTGTTCAAATGTCATTCCGCGATCCCCCAAAACAATTCTCTCCACTTACTCTATCATGTCGTCAGACCGGCTTGTGCGAGTCTGAGGTTGTTTCGATTTGTTGTCACACGATGTTTTCCCTTATTAAATTGTTGCACCCACGAACACAATTTCGATACATCCATAACTCCATCACCACAGGTCTCCTTCAAATGTCGACGAATGGCGGTAAAATTCCATCTACCGTACGGTGTTGCCATCTCTGGGACGTATTGACTATAAACGCAGCCTCATTTTAAAACAATGCGCATGTTTCTATCTCTTTCCAATCCGGAGAAAAAAAATCGGAGGCCTTAGAACTTGACTGCACCTCGTATACAAGCAGGTTGTAAAGAGTTCAGAGGTATAGTCCGCGTTATTTACGAAGACGGTCCATTTTTCAACCGTTCTGCGCATTCCCCTCAATTCCAATAATGTTCATTATCTAGGCGCTTGGCTGGCTGCGAGGTACGCAGTGTTTCTCCCACACTTTCCACTCTAGGCCAACTATAGCATTGTATGACAAGAGAGGCTTTTACATTAATATTTAAAAATCACGCTTCAAGTGTAGTTATGATTCAGATCTATTAGTGTTTGTAAGATAATTTCTGCAGTCGTCTGGTATGATACGTTTCAGAAAAATGACTTCAATCATAATATTTTATAACACAACTACCTAATGCTTAGGAAAACTCTGAGTGATTTATTGCATACACACGTTGTATATAGCACTGACAAGGGTTGAAATGCTACATAGATTGACAAGGAGATGCAAGGAGATGTTGGTACAAGTGAACTGATACACGATTTGATGAAATTGATTTTATTCATTTCCTTTTGTATCTTTAATAACCTGTTCGCTGATATCAAAGATCTGTACTGGACCTGAAACAAACAGGGTATAATTGTGAAAATAGAACTAAACACAATAAAACCATCTACCAAACATGTAAATAAATAAAGTGCAGTAAATTACTTCTTCATATTTCATGATGCATACAGGTTCAAAACATACATCACTACAATTTGTAAACGTTCGATGTTGTATTCAGTAATATTTACGAGGCGCGTCCAGAAAGTAAGTTCCGTTTCGCAATAAATTGAAATACAGATACAGAAGAAATTTTTATTGCACAAAATTTTACAACTCTTAAACTACTGTTCCAGATAACTGCCAAAATTTTACAGCATTTGTCATAGCGTGGCACTAGCATTTTTATACCTTCTTCATAGAAATCTACCGACTGTGTCATCAACCAATTGGAAACAGTTTCTTTCAGCGCATCATCATTGGTGAAGTGATAACCGCCAAGGAAAGACTTGAGATGTCTAATTGTAAACCTTTGGTTTTCCTGGATCTTGTCATCAATCACGTGAACCAGTTCTTCTGTAACCAACAGTGGACGCCCACTTCATTCTTAATCGTGCACATCACTACGCCCGCCATTGAACTGCCGGACCCATCTTCTCATAATAAATTGCACTTGGTTTGACATTACTCGCCTTCAGAAATCGAATCACCGACCTGATTTCACAGGCGGCGGGATTTTCAGTCAACGCCGACATTTCAAACAAGCACAACAAAGCGTACGTAACTGATAGCTATCTCCAAATGGCGCACGTTCTTCCCCTTGATACACATCGTCTATAGCGCATGTGCGGAACGGCAATCGCAGCGCTACAGTGGAGATAAATTGAAACGGAACTTACTTTCTTGACGCGCCTCGTATTTATATCTATTAACGTGTTTATGATAAAGTTGCACTGAGTTGTTGCTTACAAATAAAGTATCACAAATGAAGACAAGTTGAACTCGGAAGTAATCCATATAGTACAATAAATACAGCAATTCAGAAGTACCAAGCGTTGAATGTCACGTGACGAGGTGGCGGGGCAGGGCTCTGGGCGGGGCAAGGCCTGCAGGTAGGAGGAGGGGTGGGGGGTGGGGGGTGGGGGGTGGGGGTGGGGGTTGTGGTAGGGTGTGACGTCTGCCTGGCTGCACGCCACCGCTGTGCTGTGCGGGTTCTCACCCGCTGGTGTGCTGTGCGGGTTCTCACCCGCTGCCACAGCAGGTGCAGGTACGGTGTGACCACACTGCTACCTCCATGGTCGGAGATTAACGATAGTCAACCTGCGACTGGCAGCGGGCTCTTCTCCCGTCATTTCATTGACAATACTGTGCATCCATATGTAGAAGTCGCACTGGTGTTAGAGTACTCGCGTGAGGATCTTGGAATCACGTATTTTGAATCCCCTGGACGGTTGTCGAGATCCTATCTGGTTTCTGAAAGCGTGCCTACCTGTTTTGGAAACGGAACTCGCCAAAATCGTTAGTGATCCACGCTGTCCTGTCATCACATCTAGAATGTTGTTAGTCTGTGAGCTGACACATCCTCCAAAGAAGGATACTGGATGTGGGGAAACATCTTAGAGGGATGACTGGTGGCGTGATCATGCAGAGCACTGCAATCACTGATTCGTTAAAAAAATGTACCTTGACCTATATGCAGATGAGACTTTCAGGCAAACATGTCTCTGGTTCCTGCTAAGTGCGCATCTCCACACATGTATCTGAGCCCCTGAAATCGGTATCTAACTATTTACCACTTCCTGAAGATATAAGCGGAAGAGGGCGTGTATTACTGTTCACAATGAACAATTTTGCATGGACGATTCTGGTGTGTGAGCGTAACTATAGCAGAGATGCACAACTTTCTTGCACGTATAAAGCAGGTCATGCCATCTGCAGTTGCTGTAACTTTGACGTTATGGAATTCCCAGTGAAGATCATGGAAACATTAAAATTTGAGGCGCAGAATACCGGGATATCGGTTCACATCTTTGGTTATGAAAAAGTAAAGCGTCAGCCAGATGAGCAGAAACCTCAACCTCACAGAAAGATCCCAAGGAAAGAAAAATGTAGAGTCTTAGGACCTCTCTATTTTTCAATATTTCAGCGGGCAATGCATGTGTACTTGCATCTATTTGGAGATGGTTCAGACAATTATCACTATGTCTGGGTCAAGCAGATGTCACAACGTTTAAACAACCAAGCGAATAAACAAGAATGCAAATGCCACATGTGTTTAAGATGTATCAATGTCATTAACACAAGCGAGTATTTGACAAATTACAAACTAGATTGTGCTTTCTGTGGTGTCGCACAAGTACAAAGTGCGCGCCACTTACTTTCGCCGCGCGCCGCCATGCACGCACGGCGCGGCGTTCTCACGACGACAGCCACGAGCGCCCTCTGCTGCAACCCCGCTCGTGGCCACCACGGAAAGGCACCGGTCACTTCGGACTGAGATAGCAACGAGTTAGGACCTTCGTAATCAGATAGGCACCAGTGAAGACTTTGCTATTGTACAGGCACTAGGCAGGCCTCTAACAACTATGTATCAACATTCTGCAGTACTATGTAAAAGTTAAGTATTGTTACATTCTGTGCAATATATCTCTCTTTCTAATTTACTCTAGTGTTTGTAGTTTCTGGCTGCTCCCCTCCGTACCTGCTCCGGCGTGTCGGTCTCATTCCACTCGGCCACCGACACCTACGACGAGGCTGGGACACAAAAGCGACGACGAAGTCGGGACACAAAAGTGGCGACGAGGAGTGATAGACGAACCGTGGACCAGCCCGCTTGCAGCAGCCAGACAGCAGCAGTCGGAGCACGCAGAAATTGCTCCCGCCCACCCACCCGTATTATAAGATTTTTGGGGGAACATTTTTGTGACGTGTTTTGTGGACTTTTTTTTGTTGCAGAGCGTCCTCTTTCATCTTGCATTTGTGTTTTGTTCTAATTTACTTGTATGCGCGGCGCCTAATCGGTCAGCATGGCCACTACCCCGAACCAAAACTTAATGGAAATTATTCAGTTACAGACGGCGCAAATAACGCAACTCCTCCAGGCGGTGTCCCAGCTCACAGCGCAGGCGGCTAACCAACAACAACAGCCGCCGCTTCAGCAGCCCACACCTGCCGCCGCAACACTTCCTACCTTTCGCCAGTACAACGAACGAGAGGAAGAATGGAGTGACTACTTCGCACAGTTTCAAGAACTCGTCGCGGCTCATCAAATTACAGGTCAGAAAGTGAAGAACCTTTTCTTATCGATTGTGGGCCCCCAGACTTTCGTACTATTGCAAAAACTTTTCCCTCTCGCATCTCCTCGTGATGTAGACTTTGAACAAATTGTAGATGCACTGAATGCTCATTATGAGAGAAAAGTTCTTGTAGCCGCTGCACGATACCGATTTTTCAGACTTCAAAAATTACCGCAGCAGTCACACCAAGAGTGGATTACGGAATTGAAGAGCTTAACCCGCCAATGTAAATTTACTTGCTCTTGTGGACTTTCGTATAGTGACGTGATGTTGAGGGATGCGATTACGCAGAACATTCAGGACCCCAGAATTAGGGCAGCAATTCTAAAACAGTCAGACCCTTCATTAGACAGTGTTCTGCAGCTTATAGAAGCGCATGATACTTTTGACTTAGCTGATGTAGAAATGCAAAGCCATAGTGTAAATTCAGTGCGCCGCAACGGTCGCTTTCCTAGCCGTAGTTCTCAGTGTAGCACTAGTGATTCTTTAAATTCTACCGGCCGTGCTGAACAGACAGTGAACAGTAGCCAGTGTAAAAGTGCGACGCAAAGGTCGCCCCGTCGTGTTAGAAACAGTAATTTGAATAACGGGCGCCAACGCTCATTTCAGAAAAATGTACGTAAATCTTGCCCCCAGTGTGTGTCTCGCCACAAGCGTGCTCATTGCCCTAGTCGCAACGCAACCTGTTATCAATGTGGCAAATTGGGACATGTGCAGTCTGTGTGTATGCAAATTAAAAACTCAAAGAACAGTAACGTTAGAAACAGTGCTTCGCAGAGTGCGAGAACAGTTCATTCTGTAAATGTTATACGGGCTGTGGAATTGAACAGTGCTTTCCTTGGATCTCAATTGCAAGAAAGTAGTTCTGTGCCTATGGCAAAACTATATAGTGCACCACGTAGCAAGCGCCGACGAGCACGTAAAACAGTGCAACGGAAGAGGGTTCGGGACAAGCAAAATGACTATGAACAGTGCATTCCTGTAGTGAAAATAGTGCCTTCTGCAACTGCTCCCTGTAATAGTGCCCAGTACTGTGTAGCTAGTGACAGTAGACATCAAGTAGCTACTCAAAAGTGTAGTGCAGTAGTTAGTGACTCTGTAGTAGCCTCGCATTGCGCGGACGCCGATCCGGCGGTAGTGCCATCTAGTGACAGTGTTGTTAATACGCTGCGTGCCGAGTCTGCGCCGCTTACTTCACTACGCGGCCCGCGCATACGCAGCACACAAACCGTAGCAGACGTTGCCCACATTCGCGCACCTGTCGAGCGCCGCAAGCAAAAACTGTTTGTGACTCTCTTCATAGAAAATAACACTGTGCAATTTCAGCTCGACACTGGTTCCGCTGTTACCTTAATTAATAAAGATACTTATGAACTTCTGGGTTCGCCAACATTGTCGCCGTCACAGCAAGTGTTAACAGCGTACACAGGTCAAAATATTCCCGTGCTAGGAACGTGTAGCCTGCCCGCCTCTTTTCAAGGTGTAACAAAAACAGTTGCTTTTGTAGTTCTTCAGGCCAAATCGACACAGAACATTTTTGGACTAGATGCATTCGACTTGTTTGGCTTATCGATTCAAAGAGATGTGCTTCAAATTTCGTCAATAGTGCCTCAGGATAAGATCAATGCATTGTGTGACAAATATAGTGACTTGTTTTCGCCGGAACTAGGTTGTGCAAAAGACTTCGTGGCACATGTAACTTTAAAAGACTCTGCAGTTCCAAAATTTCGTAAAGCTAGACCAGTGCCTATCGCATTGCGTGATACAGTTGCCGAAGAACTTAAACGTTGGCAAGATAGTGGGGTGATTTCTCCTGTTTCTGCGAGTCAGTGGGCCTCGCCAATAGTAATTATACCCAAGCCGTCAGGAAAACTTCGTCTCTGTGCGGACTTCAAATCAACAGTGAACAGTCAAACAATTGTAGACACTTACCCTCTGCCCAGACCTGAGGAACTGATGGACAAATTAGGACAGTCTCGCTTCTTTTCTAAGATTGATTTAGTAGAGGCATACTTACAAATACCGCTTGATGACGAGTCAAAAAAATTTTTCGTCATTAATACTCACATGGGCCTTTTTCAATTTCAACGCCTACCCTTTCGCAGTTCTTCCGCTCCCGCCATTTTTCAGCGTTTTTTGGAACAGCTGACAGTTTCTGCACCGTGTTGTTCGAACTATTTAGATGATATTGTGGTATCCGGACGTACAGTTGAAGAACATTTAGCAAACCTGGAGTGCCTTTTCAAAGTTTTGACTGCAGCAGGTCTACGTTGCAATAAAGCAAAGTGTTCGTTTTTTCAAACTGAAATAGAGTACTTAGGCCATGTGATTAATGCCCAAGGAATTCATCCCTTACAGTCACATCTTAGAGCAATCAAAGACTTGCCTCCTCCTAAGAATGTGCATGAATTGCAAGCAGTAATGGGAAAGCTTAACTATTATTTCAGGTTTATTCCCAATGCCTCTCAGATTGCAGCTCCACTGCATCACTTACGTAGGAAGAATGTTCCTTTTGTATGGTCCAAAGATTGTCAGGTTGCCTTTGACAAATTAAAGTCTGCACTACTCAGTGATGCATGTTTGATTCCCTTTGACCCACAGAAGCCTGTAGTGTTAGCAGTTGACGCCTCGTCGTATGGTCTGGGCGCTGTAATCTCACATCGTATTGGATGTCACGATCGTCCTATTGCCTTTGCATCCAAGCTACTGACGCCGACGCAACAGAATTACAGTCAGATAGAAAAGGAGGCCTTAGCAATCATTTACGGCGTCACAAAGTTTCATCATTATCTGTATGGCAGAAAATTCTATTTGTTGACAGACCACAAGCCTCTCACGTCGTTGTTCTCACCCACAAAGCCAATTCCGCCACGTACGGCACAAAAGCTTCAGAGATGGTCCTTGATATTGTCAAATTATCAGTATGAGATTTTGTACCGACCTACCACTAAACATGCCAAAGTAGACACACTTTCCCGACTTCCGGTTGGCCAGGATGTATCATTTGATTCTTCAGAAATGGCACGTTGTCAGATAGACTCCAGAGATGCTTCCGTTGTCGCAGACTTTCCTTTGAACTCTCGTCGGGTTGCACAGGAAACAGCTGCGGATGCAGACCTAAGTGTGGTAGCACGTTTTGTTCGCTCAGGGTGGCCTGCCAGAGCCAAAGACATTGATCGGCCTCTGGTTCGACGTTATTTTGCACAACGTCATGCATTATCTTTAAGTCAGGGTGTCCTGTTGTTGCATACCGACAACGACCAAACGAGAGTGATAGTTCCTCGTTCCCTGCAACGTGAAGTGTTACGCCTCCTGCATCAAGGACATTGGGGTATTGTTAGGACAAAGCAATTGGCCAGACGTCATTGTACCTGGGTTGGTATGGACGCTCAGATAGAGAGCATGACGTCACAGTGTACTGCTTGTGCGGAGCATCAGGCGGCTCCTCCGCAACGTTTCTCAGTCTGGCCACGCCCCAAGGGACTATGGCAACGTTTACATATTGACTTTGCCGGACCTTAGTGGAATACGCGCTGGTTAATTGTTGTAGACGCTTTCAGCAAGTTTCCTTTTGTGATTGCCATGAACTCAACGACGGCGTCTAGTACAATCAGTGCCTTAACATCAGTGTTTTGCATCGAAGGCTTGCCTGAAACTATCGTCAGTGACAATGGACCTCAGTTTGTTAGTGCGGAATTTCAACAGTTTTGTCGTGTGAATGGCATTCAGCATATCACCACCGCACCTTTTCACCCTCAGTCCAATGGTGAAGCAGAACGTTTCGTTCGAACATTCAAGTCTTACATGGAGAAGATGAAAGGTTAGCACTCCAGGCAGCAAGCTCTTCAAATTTTCCCGTCTACGTATCGGTGCATGCCACGTGACGGCCCGTCTCCTGCCGAGCTGCTACACGGCCGCCGTCACCGCACTCTCCTTCACCTGCTGCAGCCTCCCACGCACCGAGTCGGTTCGTATGGCGCTACGCGTTTTCAGGTTTCCACGCCGGTGCTGTACAGGGTGTTTGCTGGAAACAAGAAGACATGGTTGCCGGGCACCATTCAACGCGTGCTTGGTCGCAATATGTTTGTTGTACGTTCTTCCACAGGGTCGGAGCTGCGGCGCCACGCAAACCAATTGCGCCTGCACAGGCCGCGCGATCCTGTCTCCGGTTTCTTGATTCCAGACCCAGTTCACCGCCAGGGAGCACAGCCACATCGTTCGTCCCCGGACTACGAGATCCCTATGGACGTCGACGTACATCCGACGCAGTCATCGCCGCCGCAGATGACAGCGTCACCGAGAGGGACTCCGGGACCGTGCGGGCCCCCCCAGCTTGGGCCACGCACCTCAGAAGATGACCTGCTCCCTCTGGGCGGGGGCGGGCGCCCTTCCCCAGGTTTCGCCGTGGCCCTCAGCCCTACGCCACGACGGCGCGGCGGTTTGGGGGGGAGGGGTGCGGTGTCGCACAAGTACAAAGTGCGCGCCACTTACTTTCGCCGCGCGCCGCCATGCACGCACGGCGCGGCGTTCTCACGACGACAGCCACGAGCGCCCTCTGCTGCAACCCCTCTCGTGGCCACCACGGAAAGACACCGGTCACTTCGGACTGAGATAGCAACGAGTTAGGACCTTCGTAATCAGATAGGCACCAGTGAAGACTTTGCTATTGTACAGGCACTAGGCAGGCCTCTAACAACTATGTATCAACATTCTGCAGTACTATGTAAAAGTTAAGTATTGTTACATTCTGTGCAATATATCTCTCTTTCTAATTTACTCTAGTGTTTGTAGTTTCTGGCTGCTCCCCTCCGTACCTGCTCCGGCGTGTCGGTCTCATTCCACTCGGCCACCGACACCTACGACGAGGCTGGGACACAAAAGCGACGACGAAGTCGGGACACAAAACTTTCAATGGGGTTTTTCGTGTTCATATGCCTAGAGAAGAAAATAAATTCCTAAACTTTAAGAATTATGAATATCAGGAGAGATACCCCGTGACCAACTACTCACAGAAAATCGGTTAGTTCCTATAGCTCACTGTGAAGGACACTCAACCGCCTCACATACTACCTACCCAGAAAAACACGTACCATATGCCGCAGCATTTCAGCTAGTTTGTTCATACGGCTCGTCACTAAAAATTCAAATCAGATATTGGCGAAGACTCTATGAACTGGCTACTGGCGGAATTAGAGAACGTTGCTACGTATGTTGATGGCCTCTTCGGTGAAAACGTGCCCACGACTTATTTGCCATATTTATGGGCTGCCGTTAACATAAAAGTGGAAACTCCCCGCCAGAATCAAATGTTTAAAATGTTTGTATAGTTTATGGGACTTAATTACGGGGTCATCAGTCCCTAAACTTACAAACTACTTATGAACTAGCTAATACTAAGGACAGCACAAATATCCATGCCCGAGGGGGGATTCGAACCCCCGGCCGTAGTGGCCGTGCAGATCGTGACTGGAGCACCTTAGTCCCCTCGGCCACCGCGGCCGGCCCGCCGAAATCATTGTCATCTAACGGGAAAGTTCTAGTGCAGCCCATAACTCATGGAACTTAAAGTATCAGGTACCCGGGCACATCCCTTTGCTAATTCAGAATCTTTCCAGATACGGTACACACTTAGTGATCGAGTCTCTCACTAATTTCGGATGGCTGGAGAATCAACAGATTAATGTAATACCTCATAATAGAAAGAAAAATATTTCCTTCTACGAACGATTCATGCCACAATCACACAGTGGTTCATTGACTCAGTTCGATATATGTCATCATCTCTGCAGAAAGTTGTTTACACTCTGCCCCCGAGTGATTTTCACATTATAGTGACCGAAGACCTGACTGGGTCGGGAGCAACTAGCGACGACCGACCGATCAAGCGTCGCCGCTAACGAGAAACACTCCACGAAACCACAGAGACGACAATAACAACAAAGAAAACAAGATCAAAACGCAAGCCAAATCGGAACCGTGACAGAGCAGAGTACGAAGCCAGATAACCACTAAATATTGAAGGTAAACGGAGCGCAGTCAACAGAAGACTGAGGAGCGAACTGTGGCTCCGGGCCCTATATAGTGCGGCTTTCTGCGCAGATGACCGGCGCGGTAGGCGCGCCACGGCGTGCAGCGCTCTAGTGGCGATGGCAGCGCTAGTAGGTTGTGCGCGCCGCCTAACGGCTGCTGTCATAGTCCATGTGGTTTGGTAGGCTGTCAAACATATCGTTCCGGGATACCAGACACATCACCTGGGACGATGCTAAGGTTCACCTTGTAACATGAAAGGCGGTGTTCCCATACGAGTGTATTGATTGTATGGGAGAACTATATGAATCCAACTTGTCGGACGTAACTCCATTCACAAGCAGTCTCACAGGTTAGATTACTTCCAATACAGATTATGCACATGCACGGAATTTCTGGCGGGAATGTAATATTCTCAATGTTGGAGAGAACGTACGTTTGTATGTGGACACTGACATGCGTTCACTTGCGGATATGTTTGAGAAGTTGTGGGATGTATGCATGGACATATATTCTCTGGACTCCAGCTTTTATTTCACAGCACCGGTACTATCCTGGGACGCAACGCTTATGAAAACGAGGGGCAACATCAAATTACTGATGGATGTTGATATGTTTGTTTTGTTTCAGCGAGAGATTTGTGGAGGTCTATGCCAGTGTATTCTCAGACACTCCAAAGTGAATAACCCACGAGTGGGGAGATGTTTAACACATCCCTTGCATCCAGTTACATTATGCACTTCAGTGTGAATGGATACACCATCCAACAATCATTGTCAAATAGAGTTTTCTTCACTTTCTGCTAGTGAATGCGAGGGATAAGGTGACACATTAACAGACCCTAACAATGATGTGCCGAATGTAGGGCATGTTTTGGAGGCAGACCTGAAGTATCCTCGTACTTTGAATGATGCGATAGTAATTTTCCCCCATGTCCACAACTGCAGGCTCCACGGTGAAGCTATATCGTGAATTTGATGATAATACTGGAGAATAAGCAGAAGTTTATTATTCAGTATCGCAATCTCCAGCATTCTCTCGGCTTAGGTATGAAACTTACTAGAATCACCCGGGCTATCTCCTTCAAGCAGACACCATGGTAGGAGTTTATTGATGTTAATACCGCTAAGAGTGGTTCCGCCAAAAATTTCGAGATAGATTTTTTTAAATTAATGAACAACGCGATTTTCGGCAAAACTGTGAAAATCGTACATAAACACTGTCATAAACTTAGAAGCATGTGGGAGGTGGCTACAAAATTGATCGCCACACCGGATTTTAAGCAAGACACTGTGTTCAACAAGGAGTTTGTTGGTGTGGAGATGGGGCTGACTGCAGGAGAGTTCATGAAACCTGCGTATGTGAGGATGTGCGTACTAGACCCTTCCAAACTCCATATGCACCGAGTCCATTAATAATTTACGAAAACTCATTTCACAAAGTTACTTTACATGGATACAGACAGTTTCATCTATCGGGTCCCCAGGAGGGGGACTACTCACGAGAATGTGAGCATCAGGAAAGACAAAACTGGCATTCTATGGATCGGAGTGTGGAATGTTAGATTCCTTAATCTGGTAGGGAGGTTAGAAAATTTGAAAAGAGAAATAAATAGGTTGAAGTTGGCTATAGTGGAGATTAGTGAAGTTCGGCGGAAAGAGGAACAGGATTTCTGGTCAGGTGGGTACAGGATTATAAACACAAAATCAGCTGGTCTGATAATGAATAAGACAATAGCAACGTGGGTAAACTACTATGAGTGACGCAGTGATATGGTTATCATAGTAAACATAGATATGAAGCCAACATCATCCACAATAGTACAGGTTTATATGCCAACTAGCTCTGCTGATGATGAGGAGATAAAGGAAATTATTCAGACAATTAAGCGAGAGGATTACTTAATTGTGATGTGAGTTGGGAAAGTACGAGAAAAAGGAAGAGAAAAAAAATAGTAGGTGAATATAGCCTGGGCAAAGGTATGAAAGAGGAAGCCGTCTGGTAGAATTTTGCATGGAATATTATTTAATCATAACAAACATCTGGTTTAAGAATCACGAAATTTGATTGTATTTGTGGAAGAGACCAGGAGACACAGAACAGTACAAGACTGATTTTATAAAGGTAAGACATAGATTACGGAACCAGGTTTCAAAATTTAAGACGTACATAGGGGCAGGTATTGACTCTGATCATATCTTATGGATCATGAACTGTAGGCTGAAAGAGCAAAAAACTGAAGAAAGGTAGGCAAATAAGGAGATGGGAGCTGGATAAGTTGAAGGGACCTGAACTTCTCGAAAATTTCAGAGGCAGCTTTAGGCAACAATGGAAAGAAACAGGGGGAAATGAAACATTAGAAGAGGAATGGGTAGCATTGAGATACGAAATAGTGAAGGCAGCAAAGGACAACATAGGTGGAAAGTCAAGCCCTACTAGAAATCTTTGTATAACACGGGAATTACTAAGTTTAATCGATGAAAGAAGAAAATATAAAAGCACAGTAAATGAAAGAGGCAAAATGGAGTACACACTGTTAAGAAATGCGATTGATGGGAAGTGTAAAATAGCTAAGCAGGAGTGCCTGGTAGGCAAATGCAAGTCAGTAGAAGAAGGTTTAAATAGGGTAAAAATAAAAGAGACATTTGGTGACAAGAAAGGCAGCTATATGAATATAAAGAACTCAGATGGAAAACCAGTTCTCAGCAAAGAAGGAAAAGCTGCAAGTTGGCAAGATTATATGGAGGGGCCCTACTAAGAAAATGAACTTAGAGACAATGTTGTAGGAAGGGAAGAGGAAGTAGATGGAGATGAAATAGGAGTTACTATACTGATAGAAGAATTGGACAGAGCATTGAAACAAGGCCCCTGGACATTCCCTCAGACCTACTGAAGTCTCTGGGAGAAACAACCGTAACAAAACAATTTCACCTGGTGCATAAGATGTATGAGAAAGGGGAAATATCCTCAGACATTAAGAAAAATGTAATATTCCCAATTCCAAAGAGCGCTGGTGCAGACATATGTGAAATTTACAGAACCATCAGTTTAATAATTCATGGTTGCAATATTTTAACACGAATTATTTACTGAAGAACGGAAAAGCTCGTAGAAACCGACCTCAGAGAAGTTTAGTTTGGATTCAGTAGAAATGTAGGAACACAGGCAGTAATACTCACTTTAGAGCTTATCTTAGAATAAAGATTAAAGAAAGGCATACCTACATTTATAGCTTTTGTAGATTTGGAAAAAGCTTTTGACAATGTTGATTGGAATAGACTCTTTCAAAATCTGAAATTAAGCAGGAGTAAGTTATTAGGAATGGAGGGTTATTTACAACTTGCACAAAAACATGACAGCAGTTATCAGAGCTGAAGGGCATGAAATGGATGCACAGGTTGGAAAGTATGTAAGACAGCATAGTAGCCTTTCTCCAATAGTATATAATTTGTACATTGAGCAAGCTATAAAGGAAAGGAAGGAGGTATTTGGAGAAGGAATTAAAGTTCAGGGTGAAGAAATAAAAACGTTATGTTTTGGTAATGACATGATAATCTTGTCAGAAATAGGAAAGGACCTTGAAGAACAGTTGAATGAAATGGACAGTTTGTTGAAGGGTGCATACAAGATGAACAAAAACAAGAGCAAAACAATGTAGGAAGAATGTAGGAACATGGGAGGCAATACTCACTTTACGACTTATCCTAAAAGATAGATCAAGAGAAGGCAAACCTACATATCTAGCTTTTGTAGATTTGGAGAAGGCCTTTGACAATGTTGATTGGAATAAACTCTTTCAAGTTCTGAAGCAAGCAGAAGTAAAATATAGGAAGCATAAGGGTACAAAAACCAGACAGCGGTTGTCAGAGATGAAGGGCATGAAAGGGATGCAGTGGTTTGGAAGGGAGTAAGACAGGGTTGTAGCCTTTCTACACTGTTATTCAATTTGTACATTGAGCAAGCTGTAAAGGAAAGCAAGGAGAAATTTGGATAAGGAATTAAAATTCAGGGTGAAGAATTAAAAACATTGCGTTTTGCCGACAACATAGTAATTCTGTCAGAGACAGCAAAGGAGCTGGAAGAGCAGTTGAACAGAGTCGACAGTGTGCTAAAAGGTGGGTGCATATAAGTCAACATTAACTAGAGCAAAACAAGGGTAATGGAATGCAGTCAAAGAAAATCAGTCGATACTGAAGGAATTAGATTTGGTAACGAAACAATAAAGGAGGTAGATGAGTTTTGTTACTTGGGCAGTAAAATAACAAATGATGGTCGCAGTACAGAGGATATAAAATGCAGAATGCCAATGGGACGAAAGCGTTTTTGAAATGAGAAACTGGTTAACATTGAATATTAATTGAAGCGTAAGGAAGTCCTTTCTGAAGGCATTTGTTTGGAGTGTTGCCTTGTGTGGGAGAGAAACATGGACGATAAATAGTGCAGACAGGGAAAGGGTAGAGGCTTTTGAAATGTAGTGTTACAGAAGAATGCTGAAGGTACAGTGCATGGAGGGTATAACTAATGAGTAGGTACTGAACAGAATTGGGGAGAAAAGGAGTTTTCTAACTTACCATGACTAAAAGAAGGGATCCATTGGTGGTACACATTCTTAGACATCAAGGAATCGTGAATTTAGCATTGGAGGGAAGTGTGTGGGGTAAAAATTGCAGAGGGAGACCAAGAGATGAATACAGTAAGCAGATTCAAATGAATGTAGGGTGCCGTTCTTATGAGGAGATGAAGAGGCTTGCTCAGGATATAGTATGGTGGAGAGCTGCATAAAACCATTCTCCAGACTGAAGACAATAACATAAAGTACTGTACAGAACAAAAAGGATAGGCGAATAGATCACTGATTGTGGAGGTTGTTCAAATGTTCAAATGTTTGTTAAGCTTATGGGACTTAACTACGGGGTCATCAGTCCCTAAACTTACAAACTACTTATGAACTACTTACGAACTAGGACGGCACAAATATTCATGCCCGAAGGGGGATTCGAACCCCCGACAGTAGTGGCAGTGCTGACCGTGACTGGAGCGCCTCAGTCACCTCGGCCACCGCGGCCGGCGTGGAGGTTGTGTAGAGTAGGTTAGAGTAGATTAATACTTGTTCCATAGATCCAATATACGACATTTCGCAATGATATGGAATATGACAGTTCAGTAAATGGTATCTACACATGACACTCAATAAGTTAGAGATTTTTTAAATTTGTATCTCAAAATTCATAAAATGTAGAATGTGTTGCCATTTAGAAATTGCTTTAAATTCCTTTTAAATAATAGTTAGCTACCTGTCGGACGTTTCGTGCTTCTTGGTAGGTGACCAAATACTTTTGTGGCAGCTTAATTTACCCTTTTCTGTGCCAAAGTGTAATGTGCTGCGAATACATAGAAAGAAAGATCCTGTATCATTTATCTACACTATAGCAGATCAGCAACTGTAAGCAGTTAATTCCATAAATTATCTAGGAGTAGGCATTAGGAGTGATTTAAAATGGAACAACCATATAAAATCAATGGTCGGTAAAGCAGATGCCAGACTTAGATTCATCGGAAGAATACTAAGGAAATGCAGTCCGAAAACAAAGGAAGTAGGTGTGGGATCTGTACCAGGTGGGGTTGATAGAGGAAGTAGAAAAGATCCAACAGAGAGCAGTGCGTTTCGTTACAGGATCATTTGGTAAGCGTCAAAGCGTTATGGAGATGATTGGTAAATTCCAGTGGAAGACTCTGCAGGACAGACGCTCTGTCGCTCGGTACGGGCTTTTGTCGAAGTTTCGAGAACATACCTTTACCGAGCAGTATATTGCTCCCTCCTACGTATATCTCGCGAAGAGATCATGAAGATAAAATCAGAGAGATTAGATCGCACACAGAGGCATACCGACAATCTTTCTTTCGGCGAACAATATGTGACCGGAATAGGAGGGAGAACCGATAGTGGTATTCAAGGTACCATCTGCCACACAACATTGGGTGGCTTGTGGAGTATGCAAAAAAAAATGTTCAAATGTTTGTAAATCTATCGGACCAAACTGCATGGTCATCAGTCCGTAGCTTACAAACTACTTAAACCTAGGTAAACTAACCTAAGGACAACACACACACACCCACGCCCAGGGAGGACTCGAACTTCCGATGGCGAGCAACCGTGCGCTCCACAGCGAGGCGCCTTAGACCGCTCGGCTTCTCCACCGCGGCGTGTGTGGAGTATGCATGTAGATATAGATGTAGAATAGTGAATATCACCCTTCCTCCTACTGTTGTAGCTATGCACACTGCTATTACTTTTGATTTGGGCCGGATTGTTAATAACAAGTTTCATGAGTGAATAAATATGTTGTTATTCTACAGTGAAGGTCCCTAGATCCTTAAAAATGTCTGTAGGATGATCTTGGACGGAATTTTGTGGAATGAATACTTTTTTACTCAGTTTACGATATTTGGGTCCTGCAGTGTTAAATATGTCGCTTAGCGACATAACATTTAATGGTTTCAAATTACTGTAATATTTTATATTTATTTAATGATGCTGATTTCGGCTACAAAGCCATCATCAGGTTAGCTGCAATTGCGTAATACAAATGTCGTGAGATAATATGAAAGACACAGGATACGATATTACATAAATTTTGATTTTACATACTTCCTATATGGTACAGTTATAAGAAATTGCTGTAGTTTTCTTTATTTGCTGGTGTATGTAAACGATATTTTATGGTTAAAATAGTTTGTTTATATTTATACAACGATATATTAAACAGTTAAAAGTGTGTATTAAATCTGGTGTCTGATTATGATAGGCAACGATATTCCATGCCTCCAACGGTTTGTTTACCAATAATATATGAAAATAATTTAGAAGGTGCTCTTTGGTGTAAAATGCTTTAAAATTTTTATCAGTGGGTGTGTTGTTATTCACCTGGTTCTGCTTTGAATATTTCAATAAAATTTTCGAGGAAACTTTTATGTTTTAGTTCTGTTTGTTCATTAATTACGCGAAGTGGTCATTTTTAGAGGTGTAAAAGTATCTCCAATTCTTCCAAGCTGTTCATTGTTGGTCCTTTAGGTGTAATGTGTAACACTTTGAGAGCGCTTTGAAGATTGTCTACTGTGTGATGTTCAGTTTTAAGATGTTGAAAGAAAGTGGATGGGTTGTTATCAAACAATAACACATTTTCGAAAACGAACTTCGAAATTTTTCCGTTTGTCCAATATAGTATTCCTCGAAATTTTCACAGTGAATTTTATATAATCCAGGGTATGAGTAAATAAGTGGTTCGAAAATACTTGATAACATACAAAAAAATCCCCACTTCAAGCGATTCAGGTCCACTTCACTCCTGCCCTATCCAATCCCTTCTATCATGTCTAAAGACTGGTACTGGTATATGATTCCACAGGCATCTTCACTCACCAATTCTGTTGTGCCTAATGGGAAAGCAAAGCCACACACCTTGTACCATGATGAGTAGTTGTCAGTGAGAAATAATGGCCATTCCATAAACGATGACTGGCGCAGGAAGTTAGGGAGGATCAATGTACATGAAAAAATACACCAAACAGTTAATAGGAGTATATAAACTTATATTTATATAAAAGAGAGTGTAGTACAAGATTGACTCAAATAAAGTAACAAATTACATATACATTTACAGTTTTAGATCACAATACACTTCACAAAATAGCTACATTTCAAAGATTTTATTATCCAGTCTCGCTCTCTTCTGTGAAAGAAGTGCCTTGCACTTGCTAAAAAGACGCTCCACAGGTGCACCTCAGGGAATCCAAACATTAAATTTCAAAAATAATTTTCTTAATGGCGTATTTTGAGAATGAAGTTTTATGTCATTTGCACTATTGGCAAGGTATGAAGCTACCTCATCTAAAACTCCAGGGTGGTGATGTGTTGAAATCGTATTAAAAAAAAGATAGCTTCCTCTTCGCTACTATCAGACATGCCTTCACGTTTTCGTTGTTCTGCACCCACATAATTCAAAGTAATTTGGTTAAGTTCAGGAATGGAAACATTCTAGCATCCATTTCACTTAACGCTGTCTCACTGCTTCCTCCATCGATGGCCATGCTGCTCGTGCACCAATGTACATAAATCAAATAGACGTGCACTGTACAACGAACATAGAAAGAAAGAAGGAGAAGAAATAAACAACTGGCCTCCTCGCTCAAAGCGAACAACCTCCGAACATAGATACTACTAAAGCCAAAGCAAAGAATGAATGATTGCGCTGAAGAATATCAAAGTGTCAGACCTTGCACCGACTACAAAATTCCTTCCAAAAGAGAGCTGCTTGTCATAAAGTAACGATTCCAGCCATAGGCCGAATTATGGGAAATGCGGGTCGTTGGACTCTCGGACGATACCTTTTAGTATGCTTTAAGCTAACGTATACAGCGAAAACGTTTGTAACATGATGTTTTGCACTTAAATATTGATTGGTAGAATCATTAGATTAATAAAATCAGCTCAAAATTACAACAGCAGGTACCAATTTTTTATTCAATACATTTACTTTGGGTAGGCTATGTGTATTGTACAATATTTTAGATAACTAATAAAACTCGAGTTGGTTTTTATTTCAGAAATTGTTGTCATTTGTAATAAAATATTTTTCTAATGCTATGTCAATCAGAAAGTCCTGTCCTGGCTTACAGCTTGATGAAGATTTCAGTTTCGAGATCATGATCGCTCCTTAAATTTAAATGAAACTTCGACAGGTCAGCTACGATATTAAGTTCACTACTCTAACGATTGCTAAGACTGCTGGCAAACAAAGCAATGTGAAACCTGTGCATAATGACAGCCGAGATCTGCCGAATAATAGGCCTATACGAACGCTTCCTGTTCCAACAATGCTGTCTACGTCGTTGACAATCACAGCCGAAACAATCTGTCTGGCAGCATATGAACTCCTGACTACTGGACGCCGTTCTAAAGGAAGTCTACTCTATTGTAATTTATTACTTTTCTCTATTAACCGAGTTAAATTTAAAGTGTAACCACACACGAAACTGAAAGGTGTTCATTGCTATAGTACAAGTTCAATACCTACTAATCAAGTACGCAAGGAATTTCTCAGTAAGTTATATATCACATAGAAGTAGATTAAAAATTATACAGAGCATACATTCATTGAAAGCACATTCATTGCATTGCGTTGGCTGCATGCCTCCATCTGCATTGTGTACTAACTACGGAACTAAAAGTTTCGGTTTTGGTGAACTGATTGTTTACATTCATTTTGTTCTTTTCTTTTGTTGATGTTTCAGATGGGATTGTTGTTTGTTTCAATGTTTGCGTAATACATTGCGACAAGCGATATAAAATGATTCCTTCTAAAAAGAGGAAACAATAATCCATTTCGGATTTTTTAATTAAAAAGCATGTGGTTTCGGAAGATGACAGTGACAGTGGTAAAAGCAAAGTTAGGCCTAATATTAAACAGGAGACAGCTGGCACTGATGTGCCTTCAACACATTCAAGTTTGAGTGAACGAACAAATGACATTGGTAATAAAGTGTGCTCACTGTTTATTTCAGATGAAGAGAGATACGAATATTTAACAAACTGCCTGATACCGGATCAGCGTTACACATTTCCAGAAGATAATGAGTCCAAAAAGAAACGTACTTTCCAGCCTCATTGGTTATCCCAATATAAATGGGTAGCTTATAGCGAAAAACGTAAAGGGGCGGTGTGTAAATTGTGTGTTGTTTTTCCTCCAGCTACAGTCGGGAAAGGCAGTCATCAGAAACCTATGAAACTTGTCACAGAACCACTTCAGAAATGGAAACATGCTCTAGAATATTTTAGCAAACACAGTTGCAATGAATACCACAAAGCTGCTGTAGAAAAATCATCTCTTTTCATCCAGTCTTATATCAAGAAGGAGAATATTCGTGGTATACTGGACTCTGTGAGATTGCAGCAAAAACGCGAAAATAGAGACAGGTAGGTAACTATTACTTAGCTCAATTATAAGCAGTGATTTGCTTTTATTGTAATTTCATAGACACTATGGGTGTGGCATTTGTTTCAGGCTAGTTCCTATCATTAAAACTATTGAGTTTTGTGGACATAATGAATTACCTCTTCATGGACACTATGATAGTGGGCCATTAACTGCTGCAAAACCTGCTCTTAAAGATGGAAAATTTCGTGCATTACTACGCTTCAAGATAGATGCAGGTGATGAAGTTCTCAGAAATCATTTAAAAACAGCTGCACTAAATGCCACATATGTGAGTTGGAAGATCGAAAATGAAATTTTTGAAGAATTGGGAAATTTCGTGAGCTAATGTATCATAGAATAAATTCGGAAAGCTAAGTATTCTAGTGTTTTAGCTGATGAAACTTCTGATATATCGAAGACCAGTTTGCCCGACCAGTTTGCTATTATTCTCAGGTACGTACATGATAAAAATATCAATGAAAAACTTTTAACGTTCGTTGATGTGACTGATCATACAGGAAAAGGATTAGCCAATGTGATTTTAACTACTCTTAGAAATTTCGGTCTTGATGTGAAATACCTTCGGGGGCAGGGATTTGATGGCTGTAATACTATGAGTGGATCATTCAAGGGCGTTCAAGCTGTGATAAAGGAGAGTTGCCCCACAGTGGTTTATTCACGATGCTGGAGTCATATTTAGAATTTAGCTGTTAACTATGATTCAAGTGTGCCTAACATCAGGAGTACTATCGGTGTCATCATCAATATTTGTGATTTCATAACCTCCTTTTCAGCCAAACTACGTTTATTATCGATTTCGTTGAATTAGAATGTCCCAAAAAAGCACATAGATTGAAACCACACTGAGCAACTAAATTCGTTGAGAATATGAAGGTATATGTATTTTTCTACAACTGCCAATTAGCAAGACCTTGGAATATCTTTCAGAAAATTCCAATGACTCTTCAGCCGCTACAGATACATCATATTTAAGAGCTATATTGAATTGCCAGTTCTTAACGACCCTTCCTATTATGAACGAATTTGCTTCATTACTTTTACCTCTTTCTAGATAGCTGCAGTCTCCAAAACTTGATTTGTGGACAATATCAAATCTATTTTAAGAAAAAAGTGTTTAGAAGCGAATAAAAGTTTTGACTCTATCTTACAGCAAGCTACCACAGTTTGTGAAAACTTAGGTGTGTCTGTTGACATTCAAGGAAAGGTTGGGAAACAAACTATGAGAAATAATGTTGCATCAAACAGTCCTGAAGAATATTATTTACGATCTGTGTATATTCCATATTTAGATCAACTTAATATGGAATTCACTTCTCTTTTTGAAACTAAGAATCGAGATTTTTTTACTTCTTCCTTCATTCATTACGGATGTTGAATTTAACGATCAGGGATCTGTTCTGAAGTTCTATGAAGAATATTTATATGCAGAAGACATACCTTTGATAAAAAAATGAATTTGAAATGTGGAAAAGTTTGTGGTTGAACAGGAAGTCAAGGAGTGATGTTCCATCTGACGTAACACAAGCTCTTGCAGAGTGCTCTAAAGATTTCTACCCAAACATTTACACACTGTTACAACCATTTGCTACTATTCTTGTTACAATGTGTTCAGCTGAACGAGCATTCAGCTACTTAAAAAGTCTTTAAACTTACCTGCATTCAACTATGGGACAGGACCTTTTAAATGGCATTGCTCATTTATCAATTAATAGGGAGTATGACATTGATTACGACAAGATAATTGATGGGCTTGCAGAAAAACCTTGCAGACTGGATTTTGTTCAGTAATAAGTTTTGTTTTATAACTATCATTGGATTTTTTTGTGTTTAGTGTAATCGATTTGTGTAATAAGGAGAACTTTGCAAAATAAAAAAAACTTTTGTTTCACATTTTAAAAAACAGCCATTTAGCTTTTATAATTTTTCATCTAAACTTTCATAAAAAATTAATGATGGGTAAAACGTTCTTCTGTAGGAAATTGTGAAAATATTACTTGTTTAGAAAAATTTATTTTGCTATATTGTTTAAATGTATGTGCTGTATATTCTGCGTATATTCCCTTCAAAAGTTTTTATCGAATTGCTACAAAATAATAGATTACCAAAACGCATAAGGCAAATAGCCTTGGTTCAGTATAAAATATAGCCTAAAAATTGTGGAAACAATATATATAAAGCAGAGAATAACTAAATAACAGCAGTGTATAATCTTATACTAATCTAAGGGTTATGATACATCATTTTACATTTTTTCTCCATATTAAATAGTATTTTTCTGTCCAATAGTTTATATTAATTTTTTGTCATTTAATATGTATTATTTTGTTTGAACTTTGTATTTTATAGCACTGTTTGTTTACCTAAGCTAACTTTGTATTTATTGTTCCTATGTTGAACCAATAGCTGGAAATTTCTTCAATAAACAAATGAAAATTAATAAAATACAAAGGTTAAACATTTAAAATTGCACATTTCCACTTCTGTAACATATAGCATTTATATTCCATAAACGAATTTCATATTGGTTAAAATAACAGGGTGTGTATGTATATGTAAGTATGTATGTATGTATGTAATATGTGTGTGCCTCAGCACTCAATGTCATAATATATCATTATATACGAGTGCCCCCTCCCCCCCTGAAAAAAATCATAGTTGGGCCACTGATTCCAGCATGGTAATGATAACTTTCTATCGGAATAAGTAAATTACAAGTATAAATTACATTTTCTAAAATGTACCGATTACAAGTAAAAATTACAGGAAATGTAACCATTATATGTTATTCTATTAATTTTACTTAATTAGTTACAATCACTGATTATAGCTGTACCTTATTGGTGGCATGACAACGATCTTCTATAGAAAACCACATTACAGGAAGTATGTAAAATAAAAATTTATGTAAATATTGTATCCTGTGTCTTTTATATTATCTCACGACATTTGTATTACACAAATGCAGCTAACCTTATGATGGCTCTGTAGCCAAAATGGCCATTGTGAAATAAATGTAAAATATTAAGCACCAATTTAGTAGAATTAAGAGTTATTTTATGTCATTAAATGACATTTTCAAAACCCTCAGTATAAAATTCCACAAGGAGTACATAAAGAAGAAAAAAAATCCCATCTTACGTGAACATCAAGATTGAAGCAACACCATCAGTGGTTCAACAAACCAAGTTATATGGTGCCAAATTGTGGGTGCAACAAGAAATAAATAAAAAGCTATATTATAAACCGTTCATCAACTGTACTTAGCATTCTTAGACCTTAGTAGTAAAACTACTCCATTAATTTTCAACCATATAATAACTTTACAGGAAATTATGTAAATATTATACATCAAATATGTAAAACTCACTAAATGAAAATTTAAAACCTTATGCAAAAACAACAAACTAATGAGAACCAAATTACTAGAATAGCATCTCCTTTTACTGTCTATCAGAGAACAAAAATTTAATAAATATGACTTTCTCCCAACAAGAACAACCTTTATTAGATAAAGGGATCAAATATAATTTACATCCAAAGCGTAATAATAATCATATAAAGCAGCTTATAGCAACAACAGAAACAGCTATTGATAAGGCAAACATTTCAGTTAGAAAACAAAATAACCACTAAAATAGCAAATGAATTAGAAAGAGAAACATCAAAGCCCCACATGATACAATAGTACAGAACTGACCATGTACTAATAACATAAATCAACCCAAAGCTATCTTCCAACAATGCCATAGCTATGAAGTCAGACAAAGGAAATAGCCTAGACATACTTCAAAAGGATGACTACATACAAAAAGTACACAACTTCTTCAAAACAAATAATATTAAGGAAATGTCAAGAGATCCAATAAATAAATATGCAGCTAAAATAAAAAAAGACTAAACAATCTTAACTGAATAGGAAATTAAAAGATGTATAATCATAAAACCTAAGATACCAAGATTACATGACCACCCTAAGATACATTAGCCTCTGCTAGCAACACGTCCTGTTATAAACAGCATTGACAGCCCTCCATATTGTTGTAGTGGACAGCTCGATAAAATCTTCAAGAAATATTACACATACGACAACTTCTACACTATAAAAAATACTATATCATTGACACAAAAAAATCAAAGAGATTCCAATACCTATTAACAGCAAACTCATCTCTTTCGACATCACAAACCTTTATAGAAACATCCCAATACTAGATTTGATATATATCATTGAAGAAAATCTGTTAAAGTACAGAAAAATTTCCACGATAGAAATTAATGAAATAATACAATTGCTAACCCTTGTACTCAATCAGAACTACTTCACATTTAACAGTAAATTCTACATACAAAACGATGGATGGCTATTGGATGTAGCATTGCTGGCATACTAGCAGATATCTTTCATACTCCAGATAGTCACAACAGTAAGATTATATACTTTTATTGTTACATCGATGACACAATAATGCTTATAGGCAGCAACAATGAAGACATTGAACATGTACACAATGCAATAAATGCTCTCCATCCTAAAATGAAGTTTACATTAGAATGTGAAACAAACATATCGATAAATATCCTCGACCCGACTATAGGCAATATTAAGAACACACAGGAATTCGACATACCAAAAACCAACTACTCACATAATATTATAAATACGTATTCATTCCATCCAAAATCACATAAATACGCCTATTTCCACAGTATGATCAACATATTGATAAACCTTCCTCTACACCAAAACTCCATCCAAACGAAATTCAAATATTACAGTATGTGGTGCAACAAAACGCTTATAACCCACAAATAATCATTAATCGCAAATTACCTAAAGGATGACAAGAAATTATACATGCTAGAGATAATCCAAAAACACATAAACCTACATATATTCCTACCACATACCTGAGTGCTATTTCTGACAAAATCAACAAAATATTGCAAAACATCAGCACAACCTTCGATTACCAAACACATCACAACATTAGAAAAAATATACAATCAGGTATTTGCAAACAACTTATTTACTTATACCCTGGTATGTATAAAATTCACTTTCACCATCTAAAAACTGAACACCACACAGTCGACAATCTTCAAAGTGCTATCGAAGTGTTACACATTACACCTAAAGGACCAACAATGAACAGCTTGGAAGAATTGGAGATACTTTTACACGTCTAAAAATGACCACTTCTCGTAATTAATGAACAAACAGAACTAAAACATAAAAGTTTCCTCGAAAATTTTATTGAAATATTCAAAGCAGAACCAGGTGAATAACAACACACCCACTGATAAAAATTTTAAAGCATGTTACACCAAAGAGCACTTTCTAAATTATTTTCATATATCATTGGTAAACCAACTGTTGGAGGCATGCAATATCGTTGCCTATCATAACCAGACACCAAATTTAATACACACTTTGAACTGTTTAATGTATTGTTGGTATAATATAAACAAACTATAGTAAATATAAAATACCGTTGACATGCACCAGCAGATAACAGAAAACTACAGTAATTTATTATAACTGTACCATTTTAGTGGCATGACAATGATCTTCTATGGAAAACCACATTACAGGAAGTATGTAAAATCAAAATTTATGTAAATATCGTATCCTGTCATTTTTATATTATTTCACGACAGTTGTTTACACAGTTGCCACAGTTTCCTGATGGCAGCTTTGTAGCCGAAATGGCCATGGTTAAATAAATATAAAATATTGAGCAGCGATTTGAAATTATTACAAGTTATATTATGTCAGTGACTTTTTTTACTCAATCTTGAATTGCCTCAGAATATGATCCCATATCAAAGCAGTTAATGAAAATAGCCATAGTAAGCTAATTTACTGAGATTTATATGACCATACTTTGCAATGACTCTGATATATGATTACCATTTGCACACACACACACACTCATATCACAATACTAACCATATCTAGAAGAATCCTGTGATTTCCACAATCAAATGCCTAGGAGGGTTCATCAAAAAATCCCATTGGGTAATGTTTAGCTATTCAAAGCATTTAAAATTTTATCAGTGAAAGTATATATAGCATTCACTGTTTGAATACCTTTTTTGAGAACTAAACTGGCATTTTGTTAGAACTTTTATTAATATGTGAACCTACTTGCTAATATATAACTTTTTCAAAACTTTTGGATAAGGCTGTCAGAAGTGAGATGGGGTGGTAACTGTTGCCATCAGACATATCCCCTTCTTTATGCAAAGGTTTAATGACAGCATATGTCAGTCTATCTGGGAAAATATCCTGCTTTAAAGATCCATTATCTATTTCTCTAAGAATCCAACTTATCCCTTAGAAACAAACATTTAATACCCTGCTGGAAATGCCATCAATTGCATATTCCCTTCTACTCTTCAGAGAGTTTATTATATTCACAATTTCTGAAGGAAAGGTAAGTGGAATATCAATTGTATCAAATTGTGAAGGTATGGTCTCTTCCATCAATATTCTTGGTACTGCTAATGAAAATTTAGAACCTATTTTCTCTACAAAGTTTAAAAAGTGATCATTTAAATGTTTTCAACTTTTGAAATTTGTTACTAAACTTTTCATTTCTTCCTGTGCTCTTGGTTGCCCTGTCTTCCTTTTAAAAGTATTCCAAATTGTTTTATCATCAGCAGAAGTAATCTCAGACAAAATTCACATGCTTCTGGATTTGTTAATAACTTTTCTTAATGTAGGACAGTATATTTTATGATATTTGATTGTTTCTGAGTTATTACTCTTTCTTGCGGATAGACAGAGTTCCCTTTTACGGTTTCAATATATTAGTAAGTCATGGTTTTGTGCATGGTTTATTACAATTATATTTGACTAATTTTTGGGGAAACTGTTTTCAAATACCCTTATACATGTATCATAAAATACGTTATATTTTAAATTAGCATCAGGTTCTTTATAAACCTCACCCCTGTCCAACTGCTGTAGACTTCCTTTGAAATTTTTACTTGTTAAGTCATTAGTCGAGAACACAATCTGGAGGACTGTTTCCAATTACTGATGGAGCTATGTCATATACTGTTTCTAGTTGAGCTACAACATCAGAAAAACCATTCTGAACAGTACAAGCATTTACGTTGTTAAACTTATCTTGGTCTATAAAAAAGTTATCTATCAATGTACTGCAGTCCTTTACTACCAGAGTAGGAAAATCAATAACAGATGTCAGATTGAACGAGCCAAGGAAGACTTCCAGGTCATTCTTCCTATTACACTCTTTCAGTTAATCAACTTTGAAATAACCAAAAATAATAATTTTCTTCCATCTATTTGACAGATTGCAGAACAAGGCATCCAAGTTTTCCCGAAATAACTGGAAGTTTCCTGAATGCGACCTATATACTGTTACAATTATAAGAGAGTCATCTTTGACTGGCAAATGCTTAAATATGTTGCTCTATATAAAACATTTTTTTCTAAATTTTTACACTGTGTAAGCTTTTGACATCCTTTCACCTTATTATTACAGCTAATTTTGTAGTGTAACATTGTACACTACTGGTTTCTAGCTCGACCCAAGATATTCAAATAGTTTGTTATAAGCGGTTTGGCACTGTGTGAGCAAATACTGCCAGACGGAATTTATTTCCGCAGGTTTTGGTGGGTGAAATTGTGCTCACTGCCATGGAGTAAAAGAACTGCACAGTGCCAAGGAAGGGAGGTGATTAAGGTTATTTGAAGATGACTGTCTGTTGTTTTATGATTTAAAGCAATTGTTATTCTTAATTAGGATTTCGTTCAGTCCATATCAGAATCAGAAATGTAAAACTGATGTAGTTCTTAACGAAGAAAGAATAAAGTTTAATGTTATTGGAAAGAATAATTATCTTTCAAATTTAGATATGGACAAAATTTCCAGGTGTCCTGATAACCGTATCAAGCAACTTCGGTTACTAGTCTGATTATAACGACTATTTCTTTTAACACAAGATACGGACTAGCCGGACCTTGTCGGAAGAACAGCTTGAATTATATATTATATCCTGAAATGAACAAGCAAAGGTATCATTTGTGCTGTGGAAATACTGAAAGAAAAATACACGGTGACAGCACAATTTATATCCACTGACATTCACATTTCCCATACCAGTGACAATGTTATGCTGAGACAGGCATAGTATATCTTTTATGTTATCAGTTTCTTTATCATCTAAATCAACCAATAGTTAATCTGTTTTATTCTTTAGTCCCCAATATTCTGTTGAAAAAGGCTAACATTATTTTTTACTTTATTTTTGTGAGAAACATTTGATTTTTTAACATCTTTAGCACCTGCCTTCATGAGATTCTCACTAGATACTAATCTTAGGGTACAATTGAATTACTTACATGAATTGTAGTGTTCCTCCTTAAGGATTTTGCTGTTAACCTAGCCAGTTTCCCCTTATCTTTCCTACTGAGATGTAGGCCATGCGTAGTGAAATCCCACCTATCAATAGCATTAACAGGAACTAAACCTATGTCTGACAAAGTAGTTGTTCTAGGCAGTTGATCAATCTTCATATTGACCCTTCTGACAGAGTGGTTCAATTGGTCTTATACCAAAGATTTACATATATTGCACATCGGAAGGTGCAACTGAAGAGGTGGGAGAAAGCTGTGCAGCATGTGACATCTAAACCCTTATGATTGATGACTCCTTGCAATGCCCGTGATGCTCCACAGCAGACGAGTGTTCGATCATTAGAGTAAGAGGTGTACTCTGTGCTGCAGTTGGCTTGTCACTTCATGACGACAAACGCATCATTTCTCTAGATGGTATTGAAACCCTACTACTTACACTATTCACATAATGACAGAAGTGAGGGTAGATGAATGTACTTATGTATTGGGATAGGGTAGAAAAAATTACGCATTTGTCATACTGTAGATATACTTTTTTCATAGCATAAAGTGTATGCGTATTTTTTGACAGCATCCTAACATACGCTCTGCACCTTTCACTAGTCATTTTCTTTTTAAACAAAGTTCATCCTGTAATGTGTCAATTACTCTGTAGGATTATTTCATGCTTTTAGAAAAACGTTTCATCCTTATGTGATGCATAGTATTTCCTTTGGTGGGAATGCATTTTTTTTTCTTTTACAGAAACGTTCATCCTGAGATGACTCATTATGACATCTACAACGCCTCTAGATGATTATGTTTGTTTTCTGCTGCCAGTCATCCAGTCATATTAGTTTTCAAGTTTAAATGTGTCAGTTCTCTCGCATTCATTGGATTCATTGCTAACACAATGACATTGTGTCTCTAGAGTTTTGGGTTGGTTTTCACAAGATATGTAATACATAAACTATATATACCTTGACTTTAGTTTTTAATCACGCTGCATGATTAGGCAAATGCATACCTCCACAATAGTTTTATTGATTTATTTATTGTTATTATTATTATTCAATATCACGCCACCTGTTTGCGCAAATTCATATGTCTGCTCTAGTTTCTATTTTCTTTAAGCTTTAACTACATTGGCAGGGCTGTGTAGACCCCATGGGATATTTTTTGCTTATAATTTCTGTAGTTGGTGCACTACAGACTCATCATTTTAGGTATTCCCAGTATGCCACGAATGCTTGCAATAGATGGACCGTTCCAATGGTAAGTACAAGTTTTTCATTGTTGGGATTTCTGTAGACTCCGTGTGTGCTTTTAGGAGTATTCATTTACAGTTTACTTGCATTCAGTTCAATATATTTGCAACAATGGCTCGCATTCTCTGTAATGATGATTACGAGTGTTAGAAGAAAATTGGCCTTAGGGAATACATAAAGTCAATTGCAATGAATATTGTAAAGTTACATGTTTGAAGTAGACTAGAAAATAGCCCAAACTGGCCAAATATAACAAGGAAATTATGTAGAAATTGGTTGGTAAATAACAAACTTTATCAATGTCTAACGCAGTTAATTCTGGTCATGGTGCTTCTAAACATTGAAAATGTTATTTTTGCCCAATTTCGAAAGATAAGAAGAGCTCTCTAATATGGAAAACTTGCGAAAAAAAAATTTGCAAGCCTCATTCAAAGACAATCAAATATCGTTTGTCCCATGAACTCAAAGGAAACGATTACTTTTGTAGGCACCTAAAATGTGCTGTCATTTTTTGTTATTAGTTATATTTGTTTTATAATTTTAATTTATTTTATGTGCTTATTCTGTTAAGAAAACAAAGAGAATTTTGAGTAGAATTTGTTATATTAGCTGAGCTATAAAAAAATCAAGGAATACAGGTCTTTGTAAATTATAAAGTTTTTGTTGACAGTGATTATTACAAGCACAATAAACGATTTAAATAATAAATATGTTGTCTTTTATATATAAACTACCGCTCATTAATTTCAATACACCCTGGTATTTCAGATTTACAATGCAAATCAAACGTTATTTCCCACAAAATATAATTTGTATTAACTTACACATATATAATACAATCACAATCATTATATTTTACTTTCATCAAAGTATCCTCCTTTGGATTTAATGAGTGCCTCACAAAGTCGAGCCTGGCGATCAATCAGTTTTTGTAGGTATCGTGGATTTATATGATTATACATATCTTTAACAATATTCCATAGAAGTTCCTTGCTGGATATATTAACTTCCCTTATATGTCTGTCCACTTCATCCCACACCATTTCAATGGGTTTACAGTCGGGGCGTTTGGACGGCCTTACCATACCTTTGAGTACTTTTTGTTTTTCCTTTGATGCAATGTAGCTCCTACAGTATGCCGACTGATGTTTTGGGTCATTATCCTATTCTATGGAGAACCCTTTCCCTATAAAGCGCAAAGCACTTGCTATTGCATGATTTTAAAGTATGCGATGGTACTGCTTCTGATCTATACATCCTTCTATTTTCACAATGTCGCCACATCTATCTCCGGCAAAAGATCCCCAAACCATAACAGACCCTCCACTGTGTTTAACTGTAGGTAGAACTCACCCCTGGGCTAGCCTTCGTCTTAAAAATCGACGAACAAATGTTATCCTTCTGGTACCAAAAATCTCGAACTTCGATTCGTCAGTGAATCAACCTTTGACCACTTTTCCGATGTCCGATTACGATGTTTTCTAGCCCATTAAAATCTCTTCTGTTTATTTATGTGCCTTAGAAGGAGTTTTCTTGCTGTGACACAACCTTTCAGGTCGGCTTCAGTTAGTTTCCCTTTTACTGTTGCAAGAGATATTGTAGCGTTCATTTCTACCAATTATGCACGAATTTGGGATGTTGTTTTGAATCTATTTCTTTTACTGGTAATTCTGATATATTTTTCATCACTTTTGTTGTTTCACGATGTTGTCCTGGTCGAGCCGGCCGCGGTGGCCGAGGAGACTGAGGTGCTTCAGTCACAGTCTGCACGGCCACTACGGTCGGGGGTTCGAATCCCCCCTCGAGCATGGATATTTGTGCTGTCCTAGTTCGTAAGTAGTTCATAAGTAGTTTGTAAGTTTAGGGACTGATGACCCCGTAGTTAAGTCCCATAAGCTTTAAAAATATTTGAACATTTGTCCTGGTCGAGGTATGTCCATATTGCTACCTGTGGGTTGTTGGTGAGTGAAGTTAAGCAGGCATATTCAGTTCAGGTTCCATTTGTTTGAATATATATATATATATATATATATATATATATATATATATATATATATATTAATTCAAACAAATGTGTATATATGAAGGCCCAATAATTCAGTTCAGGTAAATGATCCAAGGAAGGAAGTCAAGTGGAGAAAAGCAATTTCTGATAAGTTAATAAGGTTCCAAGGGTAGTAAACCAACTCTTTAAAATGCAAAGAGACAATGAGCCCAGAAATTTAAACAAGAGTGGAAAATTTTAAATGAAAGGCTGTATTTTAAATGAAAAGAGTTCAGCTTACTTATCAAAATCTTACTAAAGTGGGGCTCCAAAAGTTAAGCGAACACAGATCTTTATAAACACAATTACAGAAATACATTAAAGACCGGCTCAAAAATTTTAAGTAAGGTCTGCTGGCTCAGTGATATCGATAGGCTAAAGGCTAATAAAACAAAACAAGAAGAACTTACAAATGAGTCCTGCACTTTAAATGAAAAGAGTTCAGCTTAAGCTTTGAAAGTCGACCGTCTGTAGTCTTCCATGTATTCTTTATAAAATTGTAATTTATTTGATGTCGCTAGATTAGCATTTTGTTAAAACTAGATCCCCACTTTTTTCAAGGCATGAGGAATAGCATTTTTGTTTCATGTTGTAAAATATTAGTTTCTGAAATTTTAGTTAACATTGCTAGGATTTTGTTATTTTAATAATTTGTTATTGTCCATATGAGAATGTGTACTTGTTTTACTTTTAAGTGGTTGTGCAAGAATCTAATGGCTGTCTGAATGTAGGCAGTGATAGCTCGCTTTGCATGGTACTCTAATTAGTCGTTACCAATCCCTGCTGCTGATGTGACCAAGGAGGTTTCTACACCCTTTGGTTACAAGCTAGTCAACGAGCCCTCTACAGGGCGAGTCTCACGTCCCCACCACCAGTTTCCGGTAGCTATTTCGCGTCTCCTGGCCGCTAGGTCTTCACTTTGTGCTGGGATCGTGGAGAGGTAACGTTGGTTCTTCTCTGGTGTCTGTGGAGATGGTAGCGATTAAATGTCGAGCATGTTTAACTTAGACTCTTGACTTAGATTCATTTTTTGGAATATTCCTTCCAATCGTGCGCGGAAATGTGCAGATAAATGCAGTGTATGTGTTACTAGTTGCAGTTTGATAACGGCCCGGTATATTCAAACCTTTTGTGATTATGTGGCGGTTTACGAACTCTGTATAAATTCTTTCAAGTTATGTGGCGCCCGGTTTCTAACAGACGATATGTTCCTTTTTATACAGTACATACAAAAGTTTTCTTATCGTTTTCCTTCTGTAAGTGATATGTGTTGGTTCTTGGAACAAAGCCTTCAGCTTCCACTATTGTTTGTTCCATGCGCATCAGGCATCCATCTCTGTCGTGAATTTCATTCGCTTTCTTCCTTTTGCAATTCTTAACATTTCTATGGGTTGCATGACGTGGTGTTAATTTTCTTCACTTTTCGGAAATTGAATTTATACATTTTCGTCGATTTTCGGAACCACATGGGTCCGAACTCCGACTTCAGCGGTTTGTAGCTAGTCACTGAATTCACGCCACTTCTCATAAAACCAGTGCCTAGGCAGTTTACTCTCAGATTGCAACTTAAGAGTCCTACGTGATTTTGTGTAATGAATCTGATTTTTAACCACTGCACCTTCAGTGGAGTGCGATCATAAAACGTATCCTTGTGTCGCCGTTAGCGTGTGTGCCCGCGGTCTAATCTAAATGCAACTTAACTTTGCTATGCTCACGCACCATCTAAAATCAGGCACGACAGACCAGAGCCATCTTCGCAGTTTTATTGTATATTGTGTTGTGTGTTACCTCCGGGTTTGCTGAATTTCGCCTACGATAGCGGCGCCTGCTTCTGCCTCGTTTCAACATGCTGATTTTGGTGAGTTTCGCTGTTGCTTTGCATGTGTGTGAGCGAGTGAGAGTAGTTTATAAATCCTCCCTCCACTAGCGATAACGTCTGTGTAATTTATGTTAAATTCAATGCTGGGCGTCGTCAGTATTAGACTAGGTAATGAGATGCATTTTTATTGTATTAACAAAATTGGTTCCCCATCTTGGTTGCATTCGAGCTGAATAAACAAATTAAGTTCAGCATAATTTTGATTTGCATATAAATTGTAGTTTTCGAGCACCTTCCCCCTTCTATTTAATATTGTTTTTCACCAGTGCTGAGAACAAGCTCAGATGGAATTATTGATGTTTAAGTTCCGTTGGCCATAAAAGTTTTTCTTTAGCCACCTTTAAGAAATAACTTTAATTGTGGTGGTTTGTTTATTAATGTCTGTGTGTAATTTTGTGTGAGCAGCTATGTATATTGGCCACTATGTCGTTAACTTCCTGTTATTAGAGTAATTTGAACTAGCTCACACGGATCTTTTGCTAATTTTATTACTAAAATTAAGCTTTTTTGTAACAGTAAATTGTTATCTGGGTGCCTCCTACCAGAATTAAGCTTCTATTTCGTACAGTGGCCTACTTTAAGCGTAGTTATGTAAAACACACTAAGGTGGGTGGGGTGAGGGCTGGCTACACATTAATTTAATACACCCACACAGGTAAACAGATGAGCTGACTCAATACAGGAAGGAGAGAACTGAGGCGCCCAACGGTCAACAAGAACGACAGCTCTGACATGAAGGGGCTACACAAACGAATAGAACGCGCGGTGACGATGCCCCATGGAGGGAAAATTTTTGGCAGGGAGTAGCTAATAAATAAATAAATAAATGAACAAATAAAAATAAAACAGAGCTATACAACTACCACCTGTGCAGATGTGAGCTAGCAGAGAGGCACAAACGAGAGAAATTCTTCAGTTACGATAACGAAGTTAATGAATATAGAGTACTTGCTACTCAGTGCAAAGGGAAAAGAACAATACAATTGAACCGAACTAAAAGTGCGGTATAACACACGAATAAACAACTAACGACGTGGACACAGGCAACGACGGCCACTGGGGAATCACCCCCGATCCTGACAAATTCACACACACAAATTTGCGGTGCAGGTTTTATCAGTTATTTATTTCTCACTCGACGACAAGTGCAGGCACCCTCCCGATGCTGTAGGAGAAGGGTGTCAACCGAAGCCCGGAAACGTTTCATACAGCGCAGACGCAAAGCTGCTGAGACGAAGCGAGTGCTCTGCCAGTTGTTGACAGCTGCGGGCGACGCTTTGGCGAGGGCGGCGAGGGGGGCGAGAGGGGCGAGGGGGCGAGGGGGCGAGGGGGGCGAGGGGCTGTCCCCCCTGGCAGGGGGCGCCTCAGCTCAGGGCGTGCGTGGCTGCCGACGCACAGGCCGGCCGGCCACAGACGGCCCCTTAATCAAAGCCGTTCGACCCTGGCGAGGCCATACACCGCGCCAAACTCGCCGCCTGCTACCCCTTCCGCAGGGGGGGGGGGGGGTGTAAATTTGACTCGCGCGCTTTGCTTCTGTGACATCACGTGGCAGCAAGCACCGAGCAGTTGCCTCAGTACCCTTATGAAACGTTCGAGCAGGAAGTTGTGTTTTGCGCTCGCTCGTTTCGTGACCTGTTAAATGTCTGATAGAAGGTAGCTTTCTTGTATTAGGGAACAATTTTTACATATATCGGCTGCTACGTTTGCGTTGTGATGAAAGTTTTCTTTATCTAATATCTAAAAATGAAGGCGTCTGTTTGCCCGTATGCTATGCCTGTGAGTGTCATTCATTCGGTTGCAATAAAACTTCGTCAACTTATTGCACGAACTAGCGTCACGGTTATAGGCATAGTGAAATTTCGAAATTTGCACTCTAAGGGAGTGAAATCATGATATTATATCAAACAGAAGCACATTTTCTCTCTGTCTGTCCCTTTAACCTTCTATAACTCGAGAACTACTGAACTTATCGTGATCAGGATTCTTTTAAATTGTAGGTCTGACAAACGTCTAACAAAAAAAATGTCTTATACGAGTGAAGCATATATACCATTTTTCTCTCCTAAGGCGCTAAAGCCGGATGGCTTCAGACTACGTAAACAGTGACTGTGGTAAATCCACAAAAGTTAGACAGACTCTCACGGACTTTATTTTAAATCTTTATGAGCTCTACAATTAAAACAAAAACTCATCACAATACGTTCAGTGGTTCTCGAGCTAAAGACGTTTAAATATTCCCCGTGCCATGTCGCGGGGCAGGACGGTTTAGCTAGTTGTTAATAATGTTTGTAGCTTTTCTTTTTCAGTCCTTTGTATGTTAGTATACATATATATTAATCACAAGCGTGTTCCACCACTTAAAAGCAATGTTTTCAGTCGAATGATAAAAGAAAAGACGGAGAAAATGTGTTGACGGCGGCCTTATATTACAGCGGCTTGCTGCCGAGTGACGTAATTCAGCGCTTACCAATGACAGTGAGGAAGCCCAAGCTGGCATACCTCTCTAGTCTACGTACCTCGCCCGACCCGCTCTCCAACTGCCTCGGTGGCCACCGCCGCGCCACGCGTCACAAGACAATCGACGCGCGACAGATCGAACAGCGCCACGAGCGGTGCGACCTCAGAGAGGTCGATAGTGCTTGCGACAGTCATTACATCGAGGACACGGTCCATCAAAGAAGCAGGAGCCGCGACGTCCCAACGACGGACGTTATGAGTAACGTACAAGTAGATATCCTCGGAGTAGTGAAGCAACTTAAATCACTTAACAAGAACAAGTATTCTGGTCCTGATTGTACACCCATTAGATTTCTATCTGATTATGCTGAAGCGATACCCCTTTACTTAACAGCCACATACAACCACTCTCTCAAAGAAGGATCTGTACCAAAATACTGGAAAGTTGCACAGGTCACACCTATATTCAAGAAAGGCAGTAGGAATAACCCACTAAACTATAGGCGTATTTCAATTTGCAGCAGGGTTTTGGAACATATCATGTATTCAAATATTATGAATTATCTGAAACAGAACGATCTATTGACCCAAGGTCAACACGGATTTAGAAAATATCGTTCATGCGAAACACAACTAACTCTTTATTCTCAGGAAATGATGGGTGCTATCGACAAGGGTTCGCAAATCGATTCCGTATTTCTTGATTTCTAGAAAGCTTTTGGCACCGTACCTCACAAACAGCTTTCAATCAAATTGGGTGGTTATGGTATATCGCCCCAAATTTGCGATTGGATAGGAGATTTCCTGTCAGAGAGGACACAGTTTTCAATAATCGATGGTAAGGCATCGACTAAAACAGAGGTGATATCGGACGTTCCACAGGGTAGTGTTATTGGTCCTCTGGCTGTTCCTTATTTACATAAACCATTTAGGGGAAAATCTAAGTAGCTCTCTTAGGTTGTTTGCAGATGACACCATCATTTACAGTCTAGTAAAATCATCTGAAGATCAAAAACAACTGCAGAACGATCTGAATAAGATATCAGTATGGTGTAAAAATCGCCAATTGACTCTAAATAATGAGAAGTGTGAAGTCGTCCACATGAGTACGAGAAGAAATCCGTTAAACTTTGTTTACAACATAAATCAATCAAATGTGAAGGCCGTAAACTCCACGAAATACCTAGGAATTACTATTATTTCAGACTTAAACTGGAAAGAACACGTAGATAATATCGTGGGAAAGGCGAACCAGAGACTGCGTTTTATTGGCAGAACCTTTAAAACATGCAACAGAACTACAAAAGAAACTGCATAAACTACGCTTGTCCGCCCATTTTTGGTGTATTGGAGCCCAGTGTGGGATCCTTATCAGGTGGGTTTAATAGAAGACATCGAAAGAGTCCATAGAAGGGCAGCTCGTTTCGTATAGTCACGATACAGGGGAGACAGCGTTACGGAAATGATACAGGATCTGGGATGGGAATCATTACAACAACGGCGCTTATCGCTGCGGCGTGGGCTACTTGCAAAACTCCAAACGCCAACATTCTCCTCCGAATGCGAAAATATATTGTTGACTCCCACTTACATAGGTAGAAATGATCATCAGAATAAAATACGAGAAATCATAGCTCGAACAGAGAGATTCAGGTGAGCTATTCGAGAATGGAATGGGAGATAAATAGTATAATGGTGGTTCGATGAACGCTTTGCCAGCCACTTAAACGTGATTTGCAGAGTATCCCATGTAGATGTAGATGTAGATTAATTTTCGGATGCTTCCTCTGAGGCTGAATACACGATAAGCGCGAATTGGTCCATGGTATAGTGTAAAGCGATGTACTCGGCTCGTTCTAGGGCTATATATGTAGAAACGCCATTCAGGTTTCTGGTTTTATCAATAGCGAGAACGCCATACCGTGTATGCTTCTAGCAATCTGCGCATATTTTCACAATTTCTGTCATCGACTTGCATGATCTTCATAAATATGCTTTAAATTCAGATTATCTTGCTCGAATGCTATAACGAGGTTTGCACTATCTCGCGACAACTGTTTTGGGATTCTGGAATATGTCTGAGTCAGATAAAATACATCAACACCCACATGTCTACCGAAACAATAGTATCTCCTAATTTGATCTTGGTTTTCTACAGCAACATCGTCAAATATGAATATAGTTTTCGGCTTTAATTTGTGCGGTTGGGGGGACACGACTACTCTCGCTATATGTAATGTATGTTACACCGTCTACACCTTGTAGTGTGTCTGGTAATATGGCTGTGAGAGCGTTTTCGAAAATACGCATTCTCCAGCGAACATCGTGTATATGAGTCAGCAGTGGCACTAGAAGTTTGTTTCACCACAGATGATTCGTCCCACAATTATGGAACGTATATTATCAGGAAGGAGCACGCCATTCTTCTTCTTAGAATCTTCTCACGCAGCGCCAAACCACAGAAACAGTCGCCTACGACAAAATTCTGACGTTTCATCTAGTCCACCGTGCTACTAACTACGTCAAATACAAAATGTGTAAGGAGTTTTAATACACAATGTATACATTAGTGAAAGATGGACTGTCATTCACGGTATCTGCTATAATACTACAATTTTTTTATGAAAAGGTATAGAATAAGAAACACAATTTGGTTTTCAGGATTATACACTTATTTGTCCATTGTAGAAGTTCAGCAGTATGGTATTTACTAAACTGTTTTCTCCTATACACAAGAAATGAAGCTTGTATAGATGGCATATAAACACATATTTCACTTATGTGATCTGCTTGAACACACAAGCTTATACATTAGTGCACTTCATCTACATGAACACTGTTCTCACTTAGATAGTTGAGTACCCACCCTCATGAACCACAGATATTGCACCTGTGGGGTGGTTAGCGTGCCTCAGCGATACAGATAGTCATACCGTAGGTGTAACCGCAGCAGAGGGGTATTTGTGGAGAGGCCAGACAAACGTGTGGTTCCTGAAGAGGGGCAGCAGCCTTTTCAGTAGTTACAGGGGCAACAGACTAGATGATTGACTGGCTGGCCTAGTAACATAAGCTAATGTGGCTTTGCCATGGAGTTACTGCAAACGGCTGAAAGCAAGGGGACAGACTTTCTTTTTCCATAGGACCTGGAGCAATACTGTATGCATATGATGTTCTGTCTGAACTGCAATCATGGTTAGGAGAACCAGTCAAGAAGTCATGGCCCTAAAAATGACATTTAAACCAACTGACCTCGTCCACAACATTACGCACTGTACTTACACATGGCGCACTGCTGGTGCTGCTATCTAGACAGCTGTTTATAACGGCATCGGCAACTGTTCCGTTTTTCTAGTCGGAACTGAACACCATTATTCACAAGAACTTTTCCTTCTGAACGTGCTCTGACTACGTATATTTACACTATGCCTATCCACTGCTCAGACGCGCAGAATACGCAGCTGCACGACGGCAAGTTCACGACTACACCGCACAGTGTTCTAGCACATGCGTCGATCGTCAACAGTCGACTACTGTCACACGTCTTCGGCCCCATCTGGTCGTAAACGAAGTTAGTCCCGCGTTCTGGCGTCGGCAGCTGTAAAGTGAATGGGTAATACATGCATTTGATTTGTGTGTATATCCTTATATACGTAGTCAATGCGGAAATGTTTGTATGTATGTTTGTGACTCCTCGCGCTAAAATGGCTTGACGGATTTCGAGTACAGGCAGCCTGTTCCCTGAATTATCACAACAAAGGCGGAGGGTACGTTTAACCGTTACCTTGCGGGGTGCTTATGTTTGGACACTCTTTCTGTGGTGACTACAGACCGCTTTACAGAATTTTCCATTTTTCTCCCAAGAGTTATAGAAAACTAAAATCTGTTACCTAGATTGTACACAATAGCAGTTCGTGACGAAGAGCAGCCATCATTCTAAGCGAATTAGTAATTATTATTATGTAATTAATTACATTTAAAAATAACTGATGGCATTTGAACAATTAAAATGGTGATATAATAATTTATGCAGTTTTTAATAGCTTTATGCTATTATGAGTTACATATCAAAGACCACACGTGCCAACAATAACGTTACAGCTCTCACTCAGGAATGAGAAGTGTGAAGTCATCCACATGAATACGAAAAGGAATCTGTTAAACTTTGTTTACAAGATAAATCAATCAAAGGTGAAGGCCGTAAACTCTACAAAATACCTAGGAATTACTATTACTTCAGACTTAAATTGGAAAGAACACGTAGATAATGTCGTGGGAAAGGCGAACCAGAAACTGCGTTTTATTGGCAGAACTTATGAGATGCAACAGAAGCACTAAAGAAATTGCATACACTACTCTTGTCCGTTCTTTTTTTTTAGTATTTCTGCCCAGTGTGGCATCCTTATCAGGTGTGTTTGACAGAGACTTCGAAAGAGTCCAGAGGAGGGCAGCTCGTTTCGTATTGTCACGATACAGGGGAGACAGCGTTACGGAAATGATACAGAATCTGGGATGGGAATCATTACGACAACGGCGTTTATCGCTGTGGCGTGGGCTACTTACGAAACTACAATCGCCAACATTCTCCCCCGAATGCGAAAATATATTGTTGACTCCAAATTACAAAGGTAGAAATGATCATCAGAATAAAATACGACAAATCAGAGCTCGAACAGAGAGATTCAGGTGTTCTTTCTTCCCGCGCGCTATTCGAGATTTAAATGGGAGATAAATAGTAGGATCATGGTTCGATGTATCCTTTGCCAGGCACTTAAATGTGATTTACAGTGTATCCCATGTAGGTGTAGTTGGAGGTGAATTACAGTCTGAACAATCCTCAGGAGAATAGTGCATAAGGTAAACAGAAGTAGGGTTCACCAAAGACAGAAACAAGGTGCCAACATAAGAAATTAAAGTTACTGATGGGACTGGGAGACTGCACCGCATAAGTTAAGGATTCAGTAAACTTCGACATCATTTGACTAATCAGAATCAAAGATGATGATAGTTAGCATCAAGTGGGCATTCTTCCATGGAGGAATTTTTATACTTCGTGAGTCACAGCATGGTGCACGGCGGACGATAAATTACATTGCATTTTCTCATAGTTTGACCAATTTCCATGGAAGACGACACATTTGTGTATGTAGTTGTAAAGAATAGTTCTATACTATTGAAAGTCAATAACTGACCACGGAGGGTACCTCGTAATAGACCCTTCCAGCGATTAACATGAAGATTCGGATAAACATATAATTTTCATTGTTATGGGGAGGAAGATGTAGAGAGAGAGACAAGATGTACAGATTAGGGAGCAGGATGGCAGGCGGCGAGAGATAGAAGAGAAGGGAAGATGGACCGCGAGAGGAAATTGACTAGAGAAGGCAGGGACAAATAGTTAGCCAACATGTATTTTTATTATTAAGCATTTTCCTGCTTTCATAGGATTGGCATCTTTCACTGTGCACCTGGCCGTATTAATTTTGAGGGATATCTGGGTGCCCCTACTTTCTAAACCCTAGCAACCCTCCTTCCGACAAAATTTATAGCCAAATATTTACACCAACGGAGGTGGTGCAGTGTTGATCCTTGTTGTATTAGTTACTTTCAAGAATTCCCGAATAATTGTTATAGATCAGATATTCGTTTGTAGAGGAAACCTTAAAATCTAAGACTTTCAACATCTGAGAGAGAACCCTCAAAAGAAAAAAATCAAGTGATACTTTTTTCGAAAATTTTCTTTAAGGACTACAATTTGATCTAGTTTTGGATTCGAGTCTATTGAATACTTCAAAACAAAACTTTGCAGGAATTAATTGGATTCACAATAACGTACTTATGCTAAAGTTTATTTCTAGCCTTTTCCAAAAAAAGTATATGGAAACAAACTTTACTTTCATAATGAATTACAGCAAAAACTAAAAAGCTCCAATCCAAATGTAGAACACATCATTGACGCCAAGACCAAATAATACCATCATTCTTATTAAAATTCAAATTTAACTTGTGTCAGCTGAATTTTTTACTTTGGAAAATATTATTTTATCCCCTTAATAAACTTTTAAAATTTTACTCAGCACAGCATTTGCTCTTAATTTTCATGTCATACATAATTTTTATATTCCTCTTAATTGCTGTATAGTAGCTGTAGAGATTATATGGGGCCACGAAAATTGTTCCAGTAAGATTTTCATTCCCATTATTAAAATGATTGGGAATGACTGATATAAAGAACTTAACCTTACTTCAAGACAGAAAATTTAACCAGAAATCTACGATTTATAAACTTTAATCGCAGATTATGTTGCCATGAACACTCATCATAACGGACTGGCGAAAATTCGTCGTTCAGAGTAAGTGTGAGCCATAATCGCCAGAAAACAATTTCGTGATACTTCGAATCGCCGCTTTTCTTGTGAGTAAATACAAAATTAAATATTTATAAACATCGTCATTCAGTCAAACTGTTGTAAGTAAATAAATATGTCATTACATCATTTCCACACCGCTAATGCTCAATGGACTTCATTCAATATTGACGGTTAGGTTATGGAAATCACAGATTATGGACGTAATCATTGACCTCATAGCGAAAGAAGACGATTTGTAATTTATTTAATTATCTCAAGGGTACTATTATCTGCAGGCTAAGGAAAGAAAATCTGAAAAAATTGCAGTGAAAATTGAAGTTTGTGAATTTCCACATACCTATGCTTCTCTGAATATACCGTTAACCAAGACAGTAAACACCCACTCATTGTGATGCAGAATCTCATTTTAAAGTTTTTTTGTTGACAGTAGCCTGTTATTAAAATAAGCAAGATCTCAGGCAGTTGAGATCTGCAAATATAAGTTAAAACGCTCAATGCAGCTCTAAATTACTTTACGAGTGACCAAAGTACATGCACAACAGAAATTTGTCTAAATGATCACTCCTTAAGGGAACAGCCAACGTTTTAACAAACACATAATCAATGTTAAAAAATAAATGAATAGATAATTAATCATGGGACGAGAAGCATGAAATCATAAAGCAGAGGCATGATACTTTAAAATCATAATCTATTCAGCAAAATAACAAGCAAATAAATTTGGGGAGACCAAATTAAGCACACACCTCGTACAGAAGCGAATTAAATCTTATAATTACTGTCTGTAATAAAATTGTTTCTGCCCTTTATGAATATGGAGGTAACATGGTAGGAAATTTGCAAACACACAATGGATAGCTGAAAGCACATTCATTCATTTACAGACATCAGCACAATGCTTAGCGGTACAATATAAAAACTGGGAAACTTGAAAGCAGGGGCATAATGAAGTCTCGGTGGTGTCTTGACGAGATGGCGGTTGGCTTTATCACAAATTTAATGGTACTGTGCAATAACCGAACTCATGTGTGGGGAGGAAGCGGCTCACTATCTTTAAGTACAATGTAGTGTGCGACCATGTTGAATAACATACAATTTACAAAGTAAATTAATTCAGAATAAGCAAATAGAGAACATGCGAGAATTCATATGCAAGAAAGCTAGTATTAATAAAACCATGGCTGAAGGCCAAAATAACGAAAGCATTTGGTGCAATCAGTCATACAGGACAGGAAAGACGGAATCAAGTCAGAAAATCTGAGAAATGTTTAGCAAACTCACAGATACTGAGGCGACATGGAAAGGTAGTTAAAACACAAGGAAATTCAAACATACTAGGTATACACAAAGGCTGAAGGCGACACACATGTATTCTAACTTGAGCAAAAGCAGACAAACAATCATCACTGGAATGAAAATGCAAATAATAAATTGACACTGAATTTACTCGAATTCTGTAAATTAAGTAACACTTGGTCTCTTATTGTGAAAGAATTACTCAAAAGAACTATCACTGAAAAACCAAGACTACCTGATCACAAATAAATTGAAGTCCTAACAGCATGCCTTCCCCTCAGCATGATTCGACGGAGTACTTACTTCCACAGTCGTCAGAGCCAGAATGAAGAGTGAAGACTGAAGCTCTAAGGCCTCGGAAAAACCTCCCCTTCCCCCCGCCATACATCGGATGTAGAAGTGATGCAGAGTGCGTTTAGAGACTAGTGTTTACCAACCCTTGCTCCCAGAGACGTCTCCTATCACCTTTTTTTTTTTTTTTTTTTTTTTTTTTTTTATTGAAGATTAGGTTGGTTCGACACTAAGAACACGGCCACCTCGCCACCTTGCCAAGTATCCTTGTCTTTGGCCAGCCAGCAAACGCCAGCGCGGATGACAAATAAAGCCATGGGTTCTTAAGTACAGCAAAACAAGGCGTAATGTGGGAGGTGACGACTGTAAGCCATTGTGCGGCAGTCAGTCAATATTAAAAGCACACATTAACATTCACATAAACACACAAGTTCAATCACACGGGTGGAAACTTTTATACAAATGGGGCAAATATATATAAACATGGGGCATTCATCATTAATAAAAAGAATAAAATAATTAACACACAGACAGATAACATTAATGTTGCAGAAACACTTTAGGTTAATGAATCAATCAAAATGGAACACGACCACACAACCAGTGGACGTGTTTCATTTTTTGAATCTACTTAAATACTATATATTTACACTCCCTTTAATAGTACTGTCCTTGCTGCATCGTTCATAATAAGTATTGAAAGGTATCTATAACAGCACTACCATACCATAACACACCATTGCACTAGTTAGCTTAGACTGATGACCTCGCACTTTAGTACCCTCTAAACAACTGCTAGTAGGCTTACTGTTCATTTTAAGAACATTTGTCCTTTATATTGTCATAAAACGATTGTGGAAGAAATTGGAAGATCACTCGTTATTCTGTGTTCTTTATTCCATGTTGCCAGTAAAAATATCAATGATTAGAAATAAAATCTGGCCTCAGTTCAAAAATTATACTCCGTTAGGCCTCTGCTATATTGAATTATACTAAACCTATATCCACCAAAGCTAGCTCAGCATTCATCTGGGTTATCTCGGAAGATGCTTGGCAACATAACTAAAATCATCTGTCGAAATGATTAATGCACTTTGACTACATATAGTAGGCAACACACGTTATTTGTTAATGGAGATTTCTGTTGTCAAGATGGAACGAAGGGAATAGAAAAATGAGATATCTTCAAAGTTGTCACAAAATCGTGTTGTTACAATATAAGAACACACTAGAAAAAAAAAAGGTGGACACATGCTCTGAAAACGAACAGAAAACCAACTGATCCAATGATGTGTTATTGTATGGAAGTGCTGTTATAATTATCTTTGATGATGGATAAAGGAAAGTACCTGTAAAGGGAGAAAACGTCTAAACCAGAATCTGTGACACAGCCACTGAGCTACAATGAGATAGGGTGTTTACTGTCTTGGTTAACAATATAGTCAGGAAAGCATAGCTTTATTGTATTCATCAATGTGAATGAAGTTGTCATAGCTCAATGTGTTCAATAATGAAAAAAGTAATAGTAACTGTATAGTAATTGCTACTTGGACTAGAAGAGCGCATATCAATGAGATGATGGCTGCTGTTGAAATTCACAAACGTCAATATTCCATTCTTTGTATGGAATTTTCTTAGTTTGCAGCAAAGTATCTATATAATGCATTTGAATTAATCAAAAAAATTACGAAATGTCCTTTTTTGGGGTTATGAGATCAATAATTACAAACGTAATTGGTGATTTCTGTACCCTAACCTTAAAGATAAATAAATAAATAAAAGAAAAGAAATAAAAAGTTTCAAATAAGAAATACATCGAGCATCATTAATGTGAGGGTGATGTAGTCACACATCAACGTATGCGTACTTAGGAATAATTTAATTTTTTTATTATTTCTAAATGAATATATTGTATTTAGCGTCTTTCATAACATCAGTAAACTTTAAACTGACAATTACATTTGAACTCGACTTTGAAACGCGAATTTTCGCCAGTCAAATATTATCTGAGTTTATACAATGCACATTTATGGGTTCAGCTAGATCTTAGATTATTCTCCGTCTTAAACTAATGTTGAATGCATTTGGAAAAGAATTAATTTCCCTATTTTTTGTCTTCACATTTGACTAATCTGTGTGTTTGCTGTACAACAATGTATTGCAATTTAACTCTTGGCTTTATTTATGAACATACAGATATCTATGCAATATTCAATACTTTTCATATTTCCTAAAGTGAAGCGCACATTATCAATCTTTTGTTTATGGGCCCTCTTAACGTATACAAAAATACTGTTTATATTTTTGAGACCCACTTTCTTTTGTGTCCCGACTTCGTCGCCGCTTTTGTGTCCCAGCCTCGTCGTAGGTGTCGGTGGCCGAGTGGAATGAGACCGACACGCTGGTGCAGGTACGGAGGGGAGCAGCCAGAAACTATAAACACTCGAGTAAATGAGAAAGAGATATATTTCACAGAATGTAACAATACTTAACTTTTACATAGTACTGCAGAATGTTGATACATAGTTGTTAGAGGCCTGCCTAGTGCCTGTACAATAGCAAAGTCATCACTGGTGCCTATCTGATTACGAAGGTCCTAACTCGTTGCTGTCTCAGTCCGAAGTGCGAAGTGAACGATGTCCTTCAGTGGTGGCCACGAGCGGAGTTGTCGCAGAGGGCGCTCGTGGCTGTTGTCGTGAGAACGCCGCGCCGTGCGTGCATGGCGGCGCGCGGCGAAAGTAAGTGGCGCGCACTTTGTACTTGTGCGACACCACACCCCTCCCCCCCAAACAGCCGCGCCGTCATGGCGTAGGGCTGAGGGCCACGGCGACGGCACTGGGAGGAGGGCCTGGGCGGGGGCGTTACTGGTGGGACGGACGTCGTAGCTGAGGCTGGGATCGAGACGCCGTCCGCGCCCCGGCATCCGCCTTGAGATCCTCCAGGAAACCCGCCGAAACCTGGGGAAGGGCGCACGCTTCCGCCCAGATTGACCAGGTCATCTTCTTCTGAGGTGCGTAGCCCAAGCTGGAGGGGCCCGCACAGTCCCGGAGTCCCTCTTTCATCTGCGGCGGCGACAGCGGCGGCGACGACTGCGTCGGAGGTGCGTCCACCTCCATGGGTACGATCTCGTAGTCCGGGGAAGCTGGACCCGGCGGCGAGCGATGTGGCTGTGCTCCCTGGCGGTGAACTGGGTCTGGAATCAAGAAACCCGAGACAGGATCGCGCGGCCTCTGCAGGCGCAATTGGTTTGCGTGGCGCCGCAGCTCCGACCCTGTGGAAGAACGTACAACATACATATTGCTACCGAGCACGCGCTGAATGGTGCCCGGCAACCATGTCTTCTTGTTTCCAGCAAACACCCTGTACAGCACCGGCGTAGAAACCTGAAAACGCGTAGCGCCATACGAACCGACTCGGTGCGTGGGAGGCTGCAGCAGGTGAAGGAGAGTGCGGTGACGGCGGCCGTGTAGCAGCTCGGCAGGAGACGGGCCGTCACGTGGCATGCACCGATACGTAGACAGGAAAATTTGAAGAGCTTGCTGACTGGAGTGCTGACCTTTCATCTTCTCCATGTGAGACTTGAATGTTCGAACGAAACGTTCTGCTTCACCATTGGACTGAGGGTGAAAAGGTGCGGTGGTGATATGCTGAATGCCATTCACACGACAAAACTGTTGAAATTCCGCACTAACAAACTGAGGTCCATTGTCACTGACGATAGTTTCAGGCAAGCCGTCGATGCAAAACACTGATGTTAAGGCACTGATTGTACTAGACGCTGTCGTTGAGTTCATGGCAATCACAAAAGGAAACTTGCTGAAAGCGTCTACAACAATTAACCAGCGCGTATTCCAGAAAGGTCCGGCAAAGTCAATATGTAAACGTTGCCATGGTCCCTTGGGGCGTGGCCAGTCTGAGAAACGTTGCGGAGGAGCCGCCTGATGCTCCGCACAAACAGTACACTGTGATGTCATGCTCTCTATCTGAGCGTCCATACCAACCCAGGTACAATGACGTCTGGCCAGTTGCTTTGTCCTAACAATGCCCCAATGCCCTTGATGCAGGAGGCGTAACACTTCTCGTTGCAGGGAACGAGGAACAATCACTCTTGCTTGGTCGTTGTCGGTATGCAACAACAGTACACCCTGACTTAAAGATAATGCATGACGTTGTGCAAAATAACGTCAAACCAAAGGCCGATCAATGTCTTTGGCTCTGGCAGGCCACCCTGAGCGAACAAAACGTGCTACCACACTTAGGTCTGCATCCGCAGCTGTTTCCTGTGCAACCCGACGAGAGTTCAAAGGAAAGTCTGCGACAGCGGAAGCATCTCTGGAGTCTATCTGACAACATGCCAATCATTTGATCAGATGAATCAAATGATACATCCGGGCCAACCGGAAGTCGGGAAAGTGTGTCCGCGTTAGCATGTTTAGTGGTAGGTCGGTACAAAATCTCATACTGATAATTAGACAATATCAAGGACCATCTCTGAAGCTTTTGTGCCGTACGTGGCGGAATCGGCTTTGTGGGTGAGAACAACGACGTGAGAGGCTTGTGGTCTGTCAACAAATAGAATTTTCTGCCATACAGATAATGATGAAACTTTGTGACGCCGTAAATGATTGCTAAGGCGTCCTTTTCTATCTGACTAATTCTGTTGCGTCGGCGTCAGTAGCTTGGATGCAAAGGCAATAGGACGATCGTGACATCCAATACGATGTGAGATTACCGCGCCCAGGCCGTACGATGAGGCGTCAACTGCTAACACTACAGGCTTCTGGGGGTCAAAGGGAATCAAACATGCATCACTGAGTAGTGCAGACTTTAAGTTGTCAAAGGCAACCTGGCAATCTTTGGACCAAACAAAAGGAACATTCTTTCTACGTAAGTGATGCAGTGGAGCTGCAATCTGAGAGGCATTGGGAATAAATCTGAAATAATAGTTAAGCTTTCCCATTACTGCTTGCAATTCATGCACATTCTTAGAAGGAGGCAAGTCTTTGATTGCTCGAAGATGTGACTGTAAGGGATGAATTCCTTGGGCATTAATCACATGGCCTAGGTACTCTATTTCTGTTTGAAAAAACGAACACTTTGCTTTATTGCAACGTAGACCTGCTGCAGTCAAAACTTTGAAAAGGCACTCCAGGTTTGCTAAATGTTCTTCAACTGTACGTCCGGATACCACAATATCATCTAAATAGTTCGAGCAACACGGTACAGAAACTGTCAGCTGTTCCAAAAAACGCTGAAAAATAGCGGGAGCGGAAGAACTGCCAAAGGGTAGGCGTTGAAATTGAAAAAGGCCCATGTGAGTATTAATGACGAAAAACTTTTTTGACTTGTCATCATGTGGAATCTGTAAGTATGCCTCTGCTAAATCAATCTTGGAAAAGAAACGAGACTGTCCTAATTTGTCCATCAGTTCCTCAGGTCTGGGCAGAGGTTAAGTGTCTACAATTGTTTGACTGTTCACTGTTGATTTGAAGTCCGCACAGAGACGAAGTTTTCCTGACGGCTTGGGTATAATTACTATAGGCGAGGCCCACTGACTCGCAGAAACAGGAGAAATCACCCCACTATCTTGCCAACGTTTAAGTTCTTCGGCAACTGTATCACGCAAGGCGATAGGCACTGGTCTAGCTTTACGAAATTTGGAACTGCAGATTCTTTTAAAGTTACATGTGCCACGAAGTCTTTTGCACAACCTAGTTCGGGTGAAAACAAGTCACTATATTTGTCACACAATGCATTGAGTTTATCCTGAGGCACTATTGACGAAATTTGGAGCACATCTCTTTGAATTGATAAACCAAACAAGTCAAAAGCATCTAGTCCAAAAATGTTCTGTGTAGATTTGGCCTGAAGAACAACAAAAGCAACTGTTTTTGTTACACCTTGAAAAGAGGCGGGCAGGCTACACGTTCCTAGCACGGGAATATTTTGACCGGTATATGCTGTGAGCACTTGTTGACACGGCGACAATTTTGGCGAACCCAGCAGTTCATAAGTGTCTTTATTAATTAATGTCACAGCGGAACCAGTATCAAGCTGAAATTGCACCGTTTTATTTTCTATGAAGAGAGTCACAAACAGTTTTTGCTTGCGGCGCTCGACAGGTGCGCGAATGTGGGCAACGTCTGCTACGGTTTGTGTGCTGCGTATGCGCGGGCCGCGTAGTGAAGTAAGCGGCGCAGACTCGGCACGCAGCGGATTAACAACACTGTCACTAGATGGCACTACCGCCGGATCGGCGTCCGCGCAATGCGAGGCTACTACAGAGTCACTAACTACTGCACTACACTTTTGAGTAGCTACTTGATGTCTACTGTCACTAGCTACACAGTACTGGGCACTATTACAAGGAGCAGTTGCAGAAGGCACTATTTTCACTACAGGAATGCACTGTTCATAGTCATTTTGCTTGTCCCGAACCCTTTTCCGTTGCACTGTTTTACGCGCTCGTCGGCGCTTGCTACGTGGTGCACTATATAATTTTGCCGTAGGCACAGAAATATTGTCTTGCATTTTAGAATCAAGAGAAGCACTGTTCAAGTCCACAGCGTGTATAACATTGATTGTATGCACTGCTCTCGCACTTTGCGAAGCACTGTTTCTAATGTTACTGTTTTTTGAGTTTTTAATGTGCATACACACAGACTGTACATGTCCTGATTTGCCACATTGATAACAGGTTGCGTTGCGACTAGGGCAATGAGCACGCTTGTGGCGAGACACACACTGGGGGCAAGATTTACGTACATTTTTCTGAAATGAGCGTTGGCGCCCGTTATTCAAATCACTGTTTCTAACACGACGGGGCGACCTTTGTGTCGCACTTTTACACTGGCTACTGTTCACTGTCTGTTCAGCACGGCCTGTACTATTGTAAGAATCACAAGTGCTACACTGAGAACTACGGCTAGGAAAGCGTCCCTTACGGCGCACTGAATTTACACTGTGGCTTTGCATTTCTACATCTGCTAAGTCAAAAGTATCATGCGCTTCAATAAGCTGCAGTACACTGTGTAATGAAGGGTCAGACTGTTTCAGAATTGCTGCTCTAATTCTGGGGTCCTGAATATTCTGCGTAATCGCATCCCTCAACATCACGTCACTATACGAAAGTCCACAAGAGCAAGTAAATTTACATTGGCGGGTTAAGCCCTTCAATTCCGTAATCCACTCTTGGTGTGACTACTGCGGTAATTTTTTAAGTCTGAAAAATCGGTATCGTGCAGCGGCTACAAGAACTTTTCTCTCATAATGAGCATTCAGTGCATCTACAATTTGTTCAAAGTCTACATCACGAGGAGATGCGAGAGGGAAAAGTTTTTGCAATAGTACGAAAGTCTGGGGGCCCACAATCGATAAGAAAAGGTTCTTCACTCACTGACCTGTAATTTGATGAGCCGCGACGAGTTCTTGAAACTGTGCGAAATAGTCGCTCCATTCTCCCTCACGTTCGTTGTACTGGCGGAACGTCGGAAGCGGTGCGGCGGCAGGTGTGGGCTGCTGATGTGACGACTGTTGTTGTTGGTGAGCAGCCTGTGTCGTCAACTGCGACACGGCCTGGAGAAGTTGTGTTATTTGCGCCGTCTGTAACTGAATAATTTCCATTAAGTTTGGGTTCGGGGTAGTGGCCATGCTGACCGATTAGGCGCCGCGTATACAAGTAAATTATAACAAAACACAAATGCAATATGAAAGAGGACGCTCTGCAACAAAAAAGTCCACAAAATACGTAACAGAATATGTTCCCCCAAAGATCTTATAATAAGGGTGGGTGGGCGGGAGCAATTTTTGCGTGCTCCGACTGCTGCTGTCTGGCTGCTGCAAGAGGGCTGGTCCAAGGTTCTATCCCATCCTCGTCGCCACTTTTGTGTCCCGACTTCGTCGCCGCTTTTGTGTCCCAGCCTCGTCGTAGGTGTCGGTGGCCGAGTGGAATGAGACCGACACGCTGGTGCAGGTACGGAGGGGAGCAGCCAGAAACTATAAACACTCGAGTAAATTAGAAAGAGATATATTGCACAGACTACAAATCCAAAGGTCGCGGGTTCGATCCCCGCCAGGTCCTAGGATTTTTATCTGTCACTTCCCACTTCTTTCACCTCTGGCAGTATTGCTCATGTGAAAAATACCGAGTAGCACCGTGGTTCGGAACCCACGTTAAACTGTAGGTCCCCCTATAACTGGCTGGGTAAGTCGGTTCGAAGGTCGGAGGAAGGCAACGGCATACCACCTCCAAACAGGACCATGCCTAGTAAAGCACCGTGATGTTCAAACCAATCTTCGGATTGTTGACTGCTTTACCTTATATTGCACAGAATGTAACAATACTTAACTTTTACATAGTACTGCAGAATGTTGATACATAGTTGTTAGAGGGCTGCCTAGTGCCTGTACAATAGCAAAGTCATCACTGGTGCCTATCTGATTACGAAGGTCCTAACTCGTTGCTGTCTCAGTCCGAAGTGCGAAGTGAACGATGTTCTTCAGTGGTGGCCACGAGCGGAGTTGTCGCAGAGGGCGCTCGTGGCTGTCGTCGTGAGAACGCCGCGCCGTGCGTGCATGGCGGCGCGCGGCGAAAGTAAGTGGCGCGCACTTTGTACTTTTGCGACACCTCACTTTCATTATATTCAATGAGATTTTTGATAATTCACATTCTAAGATTCCAGGAGAATAAAAAATACATATAGACTCACTGTTGAAGATAGCGCAACTGCAAATCAGTGAAGAGAGTAAAGATGAAGGTGATGACTTAAAAGTATTGATTATTCATCCAATGTAGATGAAATAACAGATGCGCAATGTATAGACGAAAATGTGCCAAAATGGGGCGGTTTGTAAATTGTTTTGTAATATACAAACCTTTTGTAAACCATTTGATCTTTAATTTGCACATGAGATATATAAATGTGAAATAAGGTTTACAAACTAAACTGATATTGTTTTAGCAGGTATTGTGTTTAGTGTTCCGACTGCATTGCAGTAACTTTTATAGGTGGTATATGTTTATTTATTTATTTGAAAAGGGGTTATCTTGCTGTTTAGAAAGACACAGAGTTAAAACTTGGATACAAACCCGCAGCTCAGTGGACAGGGTAGCCTGTAACACTGCGGATCCAATCGAGCACGGAGGTGACTCTGACGTAGGCGGCGGGTACGGCGGCGCTTTTGTCGGCGCCGCTCCAGAAGGAGGCGATGCCCACCTGCAGGTAGCCCTCGGTGGTGTTCAGCACGAGCGGGGCGCCGTTGTCCCCCTGCAGAGTCAAGCACACTCAGCTGCGACGGTTTGCGAACACGACTCGGCATCATAAAATTGAAGGCAGAGTCCCCAAACATTAGCAGGCTACAGTTTACGATTGCTTTCGGTTCTTAATTTACGACATGTGCACATAACAGCTGTTTTCAGTACTCAATACACTGAAACGGCAAAGAAATCAATCATTTGAATTTCAATTTCAAACACTCAGAGGATGAGAATGCTGTTAGCAACACCTGTACAGGTTGTTACAAAAAGGTACGGCCAAACTTTCAGGAAACATTCCCTACACACAAAAAAAGAAAATATGTTATGTGGACATGTGCCCGGAAACCCTTAATTTCCATGTTAGAGCTCACTTTAGTATTTCTCTTTAAATGTAAGTTGAAATAATTCGTGCAGACAATTGTCAAAATACACAATTGTCTCGTTAGTATGTACTGTATTCCTCGATTCACTGCCAGTTGGCCCAATTGAAGGAAGGTAATGTTGACTTCAGTGCTTGTGTTGACATGTGACTCATTGCTCTACAGTACTAGCATCAGCACATCGGTACGTACCATTAACTGGTTAGTGTTCATCACGAACGTGGTTTTGCAGTCAGTGCAATGTTTACAAATGCGGATTTGGCAGATGTCCATTTGATGTATGGATTAGCACGGGGCAATAGCCGTGGCGCGGTACGTTTGTATGGAAACAGATTTCCAGAACGAAGGTGTCCCGACAGGAAGACGTTCGAAGCAATTGATCGGCGTCTTAGGGAGCACGCAACATTCCAGCCTATGACTCGCGACTGGGGAAGACCTAGAACGACGAGGACACGTGCAATGGACGAGGCAATTCTTCGTGCAGTTGACGATAACCCTAATGTCAGCGCCAGAGAAGTTGCTGCTGCACAAGGTAATGTTGACCACGTCACTGTACAGAGAGTGCTACAGGAGAACCAGTTGTTTCCGTACCATGTACAGCATGTGCAGGCACTGTCAGCAGCTGATTGGCCTCCATGGGTACACGTCTGCGAATGGTTCATCCAACAATCCAAACCTCTGGATATTTTCAAATTCCATGCCAATGATCCAGCGCCTCGATAGAGCTGCCGCTTTTGCACCGGCTCCCATCATCTTTACATGAGCGGGCAGAGCTCAGAGAGCAGGGATATGATGGAAACGAAGATGACTACACTCACATCTGGAGCAAACGTTAACCGGAGGAAATTCACCTCTCGAAACCACGCCCATTCACCTCCCACCACAGCTAGGAAAAGGTCTCGCCCATGGAGGTAAACCTCCTTGGTCTCGCCGATGCGCTCCCCACCACAAAAGCCCTTTCTTTGTTATTCTTACAGTTGAGCACGTGGTTCTGTACTTCTGTATAACGTAATCGTTTGAAAGTGTTTTACGGATTAAACAATTGTGTTGTGGTAGTGCGTCGTTTGATCTTGTGCATCGTTTGTTATTGTGCACCTTACAGTGTTCTAAAATGAGTTCTTTTATATGTGAAATTTGTGGGAACGAGTACAATTATCTTAGGTTTCTTGAGCGGCATATTTCACAAGCCCATCCAGAGAATCGGAGAGATGTGATGCCTTCTTATATTAACAATGAACATTCACGCACCTATCAGTGTTACTTGTGTGATAAAGATTTTGCCTCAAAATTTACTCTCAAACGCCACCAAAAAAATATTCATGGACAAATGGAACAGAAAATGGAGTGTGTATTGTGTGCATTTGATGCGGATTCTAAAAAGTGCTTGTTTGATCATTTTCAGTCTGAACATGATATTTGTGTGAAGTCTGAAAACTTTGAATTCGCCTCGGAAGAGGAATTTTGTAGATGGAAAGAAGTAATGGAGCACAGTACTCATTCCAAATTCGTGAAAGACAGTGGTACCAAGTGTTATGGCGCTGCCGAAACTAGTTATTATCTGTGTCATCGGTCAGGCAAATTTATTTCCGAAAGTGACGGAGTAAGACGTATAAAGTTGACAGGAAGTAATAAAATCAACGGGAAATGCCCCGCTGAAGTGAAGGTTGTTTGCAAGGAAGGGAAGTGCCATGTTACTTTCGTGTCCACACACATTGGTCACGATTTAGACATTAGTCACCTCAATCTCTCAGAAAAAGAACGTAGGAGCATAGCTGAGAAGATTGCACTTGGAATCCCGTTCCCTAACGTCCTTCAAAACATTCAGGAAACGGTGGAAAATTCAAATTTGGAAAGGGTGCATCTGACGACTATGCAAGACTTGCACAATATTGCGACTGCATATAATTTGTCTTCCAAGTCGGTAAGACATCCAGATGACGCACTCAGTGTTGAAGCTTGGGTGCAAGAAGTGCAACAGAGTGAAAACCCTTGTGTGTTATTTTACAAGCCACAGGACACAAAAAGTGATATCCACCCAGAACTGAGAGGTGAAGATTTCATTATAGTTTTAATGAACAGTGCTCAAAGTGACATATTGAAAAAATATGGAAACGACTGTATCTGTGTTGATGGGACTCATGGCTTAAATGGCTATGATTTTGAAATAACTACATTACTCGTGCTAGATGATATGAGGCAAGGGTTTCCCTGTGCATTCCTCATATCTAACAGGAGTGACTCTGATGTGATGACTATATTCTTCAGCTGCATTAAGTCACAGGTTGGACAGATTTACCCAAATGTATTTATGTCTGATCTGGCAGAAGCTTACAGTATAGGGTGGAACAAAACAATGGGATGCCCTAAAATGAGGCTGTTCTGTAGCTGGCATGTCATTAAGGCTTGGAAGACAAACATAAAAAACAAAATTCAAAATGAATCTAAGAGAAATGATGTATACAAGCTAGTAAAGGTGTTAATGCAGTTGAGAGATGTTGATACATTTGAGAGAACACTACAAGCAGCACTCCAGAAGCTTGCTGAGGATCCAGAGACATCCGCTTTTGCTCAGTATTTCAGGACACATTATGAAAAAAATGTTAAGAGTTGGGCATATTGCCATAGGATGTGTGCCGGACTGAACACAAACATGCACCTGGAGAGCATGCACAAGACACTAAAGTACATGCATGGCAATGCAAAACAAGTTAAAAGATTGGATAAAGGTATATCGACACTTATGTCATTTGTCACAGCAAAGTTTTTTGACAGACTTATTGTCAGTGTTAAAGGCAAGATAACAAGCAAAGTGAAGGACATTCGCCGCAGGCATAATTTAAGTATAATGATGAACCTAGACCAAATTAGGAAGGTAGGCAGTGTCTGGGAAGTACCAGCCTCTAAATCATCAGAGATTTATGTTGTAGCAGAGAACAACATACACTGCAAGTGTAAATTGGTTTGCAGTGATTGCAAAGTTTGTATACACAGATATTCTTGCACATGTATTGATTATGGAATTAAATTAAACATGTGTAAGCATATACATAGTGTCTGTCAGATGGAGAGCGCTGAAGAAAATCCGTCTCATCTTTCTGATGTACTTGATGCATTGGGTGTAGGTGATGGAGACAAGGCTGTGATTGATGAAAGAGAAGCTATTTTGAAGCAAGTCAGTGTAACTGCAATTTCCTACACCCCAGAAGCATTGATCAAAGAGAAGGAAAACATAATATCAATGTTTTCAGACATTGTTTCTGGGATGTCCACCAGGGAAATTAAGATAGCAAAGAAAATGGTGGCATCATTGAAGGCTAATTTAGGTGCTCTTCGATCGAGTAGCAGTTCTTCCTTTATTAGCCCTCAAAGAAGTCTGAAAAGGAAAATTGTGCCGCAAAGGAGACTGTTTTCAACAAAGAAAACAAAGTCGTCCCGCCGCCTACAAATGGCTGAACCTGACCAGGAAGAAAGTCAGGAGATTCTAAGAAATCTTTTGGATGAAGGTTTGTACCCTTTAATTTGCAACCACTTGGTGGTACTTTATTAAAATATTTACAATGGCCATGAGCTAGATTTTGTTGTGGTTAGATCTTCTATGGGATCTTCGAACAGTGTCATCTCAGTACTTTCAGTATTCTCAAATAAAAATCAATTCAGATTATTATCAGCTTGTGAGGGACCTAACAATCTAAGATTGTGACATCACTGCTGTGGTATCAGTTTCAACACTATTTACCAGTGCTGACCAATAGCCTGAATAATTCAGACAACTGTATTTTATGTGGTAATTATTTAGAAATAATATATATTGATGTAGTCTATACATGGTGTTGAGATATATGCATAAAGGATGGTAACAGGCTTAACATGTTATAATATTGTGTAGAATATTCTCATTTGAAATTTATTTATAGGTTCCAACAATACTGGCAAAGTTCTTTTGAGGAAAGATAATGGCACAGAATGTGAGGAAGTTGGACAACTTGGATCACTGGGTATGTGATGTAAATTCAATGTGGTTCACAACATTGCATGTAATTTCTCTTATTTTCCTATTTTTGTTCCAATATGCTGCATCTGGATTGTTTAAAAAATATATTTGAAGGGCCTGCCAGTAAGCTTAAGAAACAATACTTGAGAACACCCTTGGTTGAAGGTTTGTTACTTGCATCTGTTTACTGCTAATTATTAAAATATTTATAATAATCCTATGTTTGATTTTGTTGTGGTTGGTTGTTTTTGGGGATCTTTGTGCAGTGTCTTCTTAGTACTGTTAATATTCTCAAATGAATACCAAATCAAATTGGTATTGTTGAAGATCGGGATACAACCAGTCTGCTTTGACCAATGGCATTGTATGTGAGTCTCAGCAGATGCACTACTTAAATATACCAACTAGCAAAACATACAGGATAATATCGTTACACTTCTGTATTACAGACAATGAATAATATGTGATTATCCTTGTAAGTTACAGATTACCACAACAGAATGTACCATCAGTCACAGGTCTCAGCTCACAAATTCTTTGGCGCTCACATGTGGGGGGGGGGGGAGGGGGTTGTTGGTTTGTTAAAGATCTATGTTCTGCTTGTAAACAAACTATCCTCTTTGGTCAAAGCCGATGAATTGTATCCTGGACTGGTTAAATTGTACGACACTTCTCGCCAGGCTGCATCGGTTATGTTGGCTCCAATGGTAATGATGGCAACTCAGATGACCAATAAATGTTTTTTCATGACAATTGCAATTAAAACGAAATTTTTTTTTTTTTCTGAACGAACAAGGGTACATACAAGAACATGTCGACCATAGAGATGGTACAGTATTAAATTTGCTGCGAGTGAAACGAGCAGCAATAATATTTACTCTCTAGCCCGTGAAAAATATTAACGCAATTCTACACTTAATTGTTTATCTGTTGCCAACATAAGCAAGCACTGGAGCCCGGCGAGAAGTGTCGTAAAATTTTACCTCCTGTACTTAAATTGACCCTCTGATTTTTATCAGATTAAAATGTACCTCACAAGACTGTCCGTTACAACATTATGTATTGAATCATAACCTGAATGAAAGGTGATAATACATGTGTTGTTAACTAATAATTGTGACAAGTATATTTTTGTGGTTATTATTTGAAAATAATCTATTTTTCCATTATATATGTCGTTCAGATACATGAACAGTGGATGGGTGGTTACTGAAGCATAGGATACAATGCATCGGATTTGATCATCAGTGTCATAGGAGTAGAAGTTATTACTGAATAAATTTGGTAAATTTACATTACATAAAGTAAACTGTTACATTCATGTAGTGATAGGATCTTAATGTACTTTCCAAATCACAATCTGGTAATTAGTAATTTATTTTCTAAGAAATTTTATGAACTTGTCTCTAACATATGATGTCAAAGCTGATGGGTTGTATCCTGTGCTTCAGTTGACCCAAGGATAGTAAAAAACTTAACATGACATGCTGTATCATCGTGTATCCTACTCTGATTTGAAATTTGTTTGTAGGTTCCAGCAATGGTCTTAAAGTTTCTATGGTGAATGAGGGTGGCAGAAGATGGCAGGAAGTTGTACAGCATGGATCACTTGGTATGTGATGGAAATTTCATATAATGCACCTTACTGGATGTAATTTGTCTTTCATTTCCCCATTTTTAATGATGGTTTGTTTACAAGCAGAACATACATTATAGATTGATTTTGTGTTTAAAAAGTGATCTGCATTTCACTCTCATAGCACTTATGGTATAGGTTAACAGAGAGGTTTCTTTTTTTGCAAGTGAGTGCCGAGGGTGTGAATTTTTTTCCTGAGGCCTGTGATTGGTGTTATATTCTGTTGTTGTAATCTGCAATTTACGAGGATAACCACAAATCATTTATTATTTACAATACACGAGTATTAAGACATTATCCTGTATATAGGTTTTCTGACATGTTAATGTCATAGGTCAAAGCTGATGTGTGGTACCCTGGTCTTCACTTATGCCGATCTTTTCTGGAATGTTTGAGTAGTGTAATCTCAGTACTACTAGTTATTCTAAAGTGAATAGAAATTCAAATTTTTGTCAGATTAAAATGTACCTGTCAGTTTCAACAGTATGTACTGATTAATGACATCAAAGAAAGGTTATAATACATATGTTAACTAATAACCCACAAAAGTATATTTTGTGTGATGTTTTTAATATTTTGTTTTTGTGTTTAGGATGTTGACAGATCTGTATAGAGGATGGTAAACCTTAACAAGTCATGCTATATCATTGTGTAGATTACTCTCATTTGAAATTTATTTGTAGGTTCCAGCAATATGGGTAAAGTTGCTGTGATGAAAGATGGTGGAACACAATGTGAGGGAGGTGTACAACTTGGATTAATGGGTATGTGATGTAAATTCAATGTAGTTCAAAACAATTCATGTAATTTCTTTTATTTCCCCTTCTTTCTGTTCCAATATACTGAATCTGGGTTTTTATTTAAATATATTTGCAGGGCCTACCAGTATCATTAACGAACAGTGCTTGCGAACACATTTGGATGAAGGTTCGTACCCTTTTACTTGCAACCATTTAGTAGTAATATTGAAATATTTAAAATGTTCCTCTGGTCAATGCCGTTGTGATTATATCTTCTCTGGGATGTTTGTACAGTTAAATCTCAATACTGTCAGTATTCTCCAATGAATAGCAATTCAAATTTTGGTAATTTGGAAGAATCCGTGTATCTCAAAGTTCTGATAGATAACAAATTGTGTACTGTCTAGGTATTGAGGTGACAGGACAACACAGAAGCTTACATTTTGGTAGTTGCCAATCACGTAACACCAGAAGTTTTGTTATGAAATATTCATTTTACGAGTACAATTACTTTTACTGAGCATTTCTGAACCGTTGATTTGGGTGGTACACGCTCTCGCGTACTAAAAGAAAAACTTCTTGTGTAACCTATACCTAACATTAAGGCTACACTGTCTGTTGTTGGTTTTGAAGTTATTGGTAGTGTTAGAGAATAGTCTTAGTGTGGTAGGGATATCCTAATCTTCACTTTAAAAAGTGACCTGTGACCTTAAGAAGGTTAGGTGTAGGTTAAACAAGAGCTCTCATAGTATGTAGCACATTTATTTCCAGTCGAGTCTGAACTGTTCGATATATATCAATCGCAACTTCGTGATACACCAGAACTTCAAGATACCTGGATTCTACCAAATTACCCAAATTTTTATCAGATTAAACTGTACCTGACAAGCATGAAATATTGACAAAACTGCTGATTAATAACTTGAATGAAAGGTTATAATACATATGTTTGTAACTGATAATTGAGACAAGTATAACTTTGTGGTTATTATTTAAAAATTATGTTTTTGTATTTATGGTGTTGACCTATCTGGCTAGAGGATGGTAAGACTTAACATGACATACTTTATCACTGTGTAGACTACTCTCATTTGAAATTTATTTGTAGGTTCCAGCAATACTGGTAAACTTTTTATGATGAAAGGTGGTGGTACGCGACGTGAGGAAGTGGTACAATGTGGATCACTGGGTATGTAATGTCAGTTCCATGTAGTGCACCACATTGCACATAATGTATTTTTATTGCCTCAATATGCAGTGTTATATTTAAGTTCCAGTATACCATGTCTGGATGCTGATTTAAAATATATTTACAGGGCCTGACAGTGTGTGTGAGGAGCATAATTATGCTTTACCATGGTTTAAAGAGGTGAAACACGGGACACCAGGTATGAGATGTATTATGTATAGTCCATTAGTTTGAAATATATTGTGAAACATCTCTAATTTTATATATGCCTTTTGTGTTACAATCTATTTTGATCTTGATGTAATACATGTTTACAGGGCCTGTCAGTGTGAGCTTGATGGAAAATGAAAACATACAACAGAAAAAAAAGTGCCAACATAGCACAGAAGGTATTACATTAATTATGGTTGTTATAATATTAAAATGTTTTTAAAGTTGTCTCTAAATTCATACAAGCTGAATGTTCTTTTTGTGTCAATAAACATGACTAGATTCTGATTGAGTATTTATTTACAGGGCCTGTCAGTGTGGCTGTTGAGCAAAATGGTGCAATGGCATATGATGGTGAATTCCATCCATATGAGAGAGAGAGAGATATGCTAAATTCCTCCCAATGCACCACATTGTATGCAAGTTAAGCTGTACAGTGGTATGGAGTGCTTCAACACAGTACACCAGGTATGAAATTCATTCTGTATAGTGTAGCACAGTGAAATACATTGTTAATCCACAATGTAACTTTTATGGTAAAATTTTATAGTTCGTGTCCCAGTGTAGTGTCGAGTGTTCAGATGCTGGCAGTGACCAGCTCAAACAGAATCGTGGTGGCCGAGGGGACTGAGGCGCTACAGTCACGGTCTGCACGGCCACTACGGTCGGGGATTCGAATCCCCCCTCTGGCATGGATATTTGTGCCGTCTTTAGGATTAGCTAGTTAATAAGTAGTTTGTAAGTTTAGGGACTGATGACCCCATAGTTAAGTCCCGTAAGCTATACTAACATTTGAAACAATCATATAGTGATGCAATTACTCTTTCATGCCGACCATGAACTAAATAATTAATGCTGTTCCTGCTCTATGATTGACAGGTTCTAGATGTACCCTTCTCCACTCAATAAATTAACTGTAATCGTCACCAGAAAAATCATAACAAAACATTTGGAAAAAGAACGTGGCTGCCATACTTCATATGCAGCGACCGTAGCCATGATCTGAACACAAAACACCAAGCTGCAACACGGACTGTAAAATTAAGCCACTTATAGATTCCAGTCTATGTTTACATTTTGATTCAAAAGTTATTTGCAGGTCTGTACTACATTAAGCAGTCTTGCTTTGCAGCATAATCATACAGTGCAACAATGGAAAGTCTAATTTGGACTATTGTTGATAGAATATGTTCCAACTCACTGTAAAGATGATGGCTGAACAAAAGACAGGCATGTAGGACCAGCTATCATATAAGCACAACTTCAAATTTTTGGCCAGGGGCTTTTTTGGAAGAGTAAACATGCACATGCACTCACACGCTTTACGATACAGGTGTAAATCATGCACACATGATCGCTACCTCTTGCTGAGCAAGTTTGTACTTACTAAATAGGTGGAAATGTGAGTTGCAGCTTTTGAAATTGTGAAATGTGTGGTATGGACAACTCCCATCTGCACAGTTCAGGAGGAGGAGAATACAGATGGCCCAGGTTGTGAAGCAGCCATTGAAATCTAGCATATGCCCCACATTATGCTGTGCTACATGGTGGTCTACCTGGTTTTGGTCACAGTTTGGTGGTGGCCATTCATCCTAATGGACAGCTGGTTTGTTGTTATGCCGATGTGAAACTGTGCAAAGATTGCAGCAGAGTTGGTATACCACATGGCTGCTTTCACAGCACCCTATAAGCGTATGACAGGACTGGAGTAGGAAGTACCGGGTACGTGGATTGGACGGTCTTGCATTGGGGTCTTCCACAGGAATATGATCCCTGAGGCAGTGGGCTGGGTTTCGGGTTGGCATAGGGATGGACTAGAATGTTACAGAGGTTGGTGGGAAGGATCATTGGCAGGATGGGTCTCATTTCTGTTATGACAGAAAATCAAAACCTTGGCGAAGGATGCAATGTAGTTGAGTCCAGGGTAGTACTGTGGGTGACAAAGAGTAGTGCTCGTTTGTGGATGGTTACTTGTGGTAGAGTGAGGATTTGGGATGTGTGGAGATATTTTTTCTTCCCCGTCACCTGCCTTCCCAATCCATTCGTAAGCTGCATCTCATTCCTTACATCTAATATGTACATGCTCTGCAAGGCCGTGCTGTATCCATCCCCATCACCAACCTTCCTATCTCCCCTCTTTAATTTCACATTGCAAAGTGTGATTTGGAGTGTGCCAGCCGGAGATGACGGTTGTGCGCCTGTGTGTTTGCGTGAATGTTTTATTTTCTGAGGAAGACCATGGCTGATAGCTAAAGTGTTGTATGTGCGTGTTTATTTTATTTTTATATCTATATTGGCCCACTTTAGGTTATGGTAGTAACACTAAAAGTGGGCCTTTGCGATCGTCTTTTGACAGCTTGAAATTTAAATGTAAATAACGGCTTAACTATTCATCTGACACGAACATTGAATAACTGAATTTGTGGAGGAGAAAATTCTCTACAACTTTGCTCTCATGTTGGTTTTTTTTTTTTTTTTTTATCTCATAGCGTTTCAAAGATATTTGCAAAAATAACGGCGATTTTGGGATGTATGTCTGTCTGTGTGTGTGTGTGTGTAATTTTTTTATTATTTAGGTCCAAAATGTTTTCAAAAACTTTTAGAACTACAAATCTAAAGTGGGCCGTAAAACACGTCAGTGCAATTTTATATATATATGCTTGTTGCAGATTGTCATATCTTTGCAGTGAGTTGTAAACTGTCCTTATTATTAGAGAGTCCGTTATTTCGTACAAAATCTTCTAGCAATGTGGACAGTTTACAATAAGTAGATATATTATTGTAATCGGTCGATATTCTGAAAACATTCAGCACATCTGTAACAAGTTAAGATCATGTGGATGTTCAAGTTAAACAATTATGAGAAATTAAGCATGCCCAGATGGATATTCTCTTAACAATGTACACACATGCTGTTACGGTAACAGCAGGTTAGCATGGAGTACAAATTTGATTTGTTTTTCAGGTGAATATATTGAGTCTTGTGAGCCAGAGAGTCTCAAGTGTTCACTTGGGAAATCAAAGGAACATGCACATAACTAAAATTAGCTCGTTTAGGAATCTCTCTCTCTCTCTCTCTCTCTCTCTCTCTCTCTCTCTCTCTCTCTCTCTCTCGAGAATGGGGGGGGGGGGGGAGGGAGTGCCCGAGTCCCCCCTCGGTGTTTTGAATCTCCCCCCCCCCCCAGACATGGATGTATGTTTATACATAGTATGTAAGTTTAGGGACTGGTGACCCAACAGGTATGTCCCATAAGCTTACCAGGCATTTGAACATTTGGAGGGGGAAGTAGATACAGAGCTTTGTTTTATGATGTAGGACCTTACATTGATTATTTGGGAAATCATGGTGACATAACTAATTATTTATGGTAAATGTGAAAGAGTGGTAAATGAGTTACATTATCAGTGCCAGTAATTTGCAAAATTTATTCTGAAAAATCTAACTTCAGTATCCCCACCTAGAATAAGAACTATTTAATATGTTTAACAGTTGCACAAATATTACTCTAGTAAGTAGATGAAAACTAGTTGTATGTTATAAATTAAAGATTCGACTTTTTCTGTTACAGGTGGTGGTGGTGGTGGTGGTGGTGGGGGGGGGGTTGTTGATGTCGAGTACATGGTTGTCAGCTGCAATGCATTGTCCTATACTCTCTCATCACTACCATGCGACAGGAGCTGGCAGGTGTTCTAGAATATTAACAATGGCCTACCCTATTTTAATGCCTATCAGGGCAAAGATAAAGAAAATGTTATAAAATGCATTTGTTCACTTTGAGAACTTTCATAATTTGAGATGATCTGTAAAAAGTGTAGTTCAGTTAAATTTAAAAGGAACCTAAAGGTTTTCTTGAAGCCACATTTGACTAGTTTCTTTGTCAAACTGAAAGGTATACAGTTTAACAACAGTATAAAATAACATTAATATACAGAAAATCTGAATTCTGTAAATGTTTGGAGCAGTTGTGACCAGTATTGATAGGGCCATAAATTTTTTTTTTTTTTTTTTTTTTTTTTTTTTTTTATGATTTCGTAAGCCTACTGAAGCCAAGGGTTTTTCACTTGTTTTACATACAGTGTTTGAAATTTAGTATTATTTCGTAAGTGAAGATATTTCTATATTTATGCCATCCTCATGTACTACGTAAAATGTTCATAACACATTACTATATTTCTCCTTTGTATAATTTCAAATATCTTTTCTTAACCTACTTTGAGTATAGAACTTTTATGTATCTTTCTGTATTAAATGTTAATCCCATTTTTTCATTTGTGATCAATTTAATGTGTTAGTACGTCTCATTTTGTATTTGTTATTGGTACCAAGCAATTTGATTTGTGTAATCTTACATTTATTTGTGTTTCACAAGAAGCAATTTGTTTTAGATTAAAAAATACGGATGACAGACAACCAGCTGCATAACTGTTTATCTTTTGACCAGCTTTCTTTACAACTAAGGTTTCATCAGAAGGTAAACAAACAATTTACATGACAAACATGTCAGAATTACACATTACAAGCAGAGATGCTCCTTTTGAATAACATAAAATTTAAAAAAAAACTGTGTGGTGCAAGTTTCTTCATGTTCCTCACACCATAGCGGTCTTTCTAATTTTATTGTTTTACTTTTAAAGGACGTAATGTATAAGTCTGACATAATTGTCGTGTAAACTGTGTTTTTACCTTCTGATGAAGTTACCCTTAGTGTAATGAATCATATTTTTAAAATATGGATATAGGGTTGCTGTTATTTAGTCATGTTTAAAATTGTTTGTTGTTTTAGTTTATGATTTATTTGTACTTTTATTTAATTTGATTTGTGCATATTGTGTTCATAGTTTAAATGGATAAATTCTACTGTCCGTTACCACATGTGGACTTTGAACAAACTTCATGCCTGATCCACAGACAGTACATATATTATTTATGTGGAGAATGTAAAGTTGAATCTTAACAATGGAATGTGGCATGTGAAACAATTAATACTGTGATATACATCAATATTATCTGCAACTTGTAATAACCACATATCGGAAATGAGTACAATAAGAACATATGAAGTCCTTCGTGTAAGCCAACTGGCGATATTGGACACTAGAATTAACCTATTTAAGCCATACTGTTCTCACTTTAGTTTTGGTAAGAGTGTGACTAATATTTGTCTCCCTTAAAGTTATCATGTAATTTAAGTTTTTGAATTGTTTTGAAACATTTAAGATTTAAATTTTGAATAAATGTAGAACATTGAAATCATTACTGTAAAGCATGTCAGTTTTAAATATACCGCATTGTAAGTCACCTAAGACTTGTACCAACATTTATTTATTTTATAAGAATTTTAATGGTCAATAAAAGTATGTGACTTAAGCATTTTCTTGTTTTTGTTACCTTGCTCATTCTACATTCCTGTGCTTCACTTTATACTGAAAAGTTGTGGTGCCATCGAAACTTGAATTTAATTTTGCACTATTAACTGAACTAAAAGAAACATTGTAGACTGCTTTAACACTTATGGGATTGTTAATCTTTTCATCTTCTATTTATATTGAACTTTGAAATTACGAACATACACTGCATTCTAAAATTACAGATTGGGGCTAATTTTGTTATGTTCTCAAAAGCTCTCTCCAATAAAAATGACAACTTCTATAGTAATTGAAGTTTTGTGATTTATTTTAATTTTTTCCCTGCAAGATACAGTAGTAATTGAAGGCATTTCATTTGGATTAGTAGTATTACTCTGGAGAACCCCAGTAGTTTCACATTCATTTCTTTTTCCATTCAATTTTACATTACCTATGTAACACAAGATGCAGTCATGTAAAAGAAGAAAATAAAATCCTAATATGAGGGGAGTTGTTTCTAATGTACTTGTGAATTATTACATTTACTTTCTCTCACATAATGTGTAACTGCTATAGAGAATTAAAGATTGCCTAGCCCCCCTTCACAGTAACTAAAAGGCAGTCTCGTTAGTTATTTGAAAATCAAATTCCTTCTAAGGACCCAAATTTATTAACAGTAGCTGGGACTGGATGTAATTCAGATTACCAGAAAAGTAAATATTCTTTTCCAACTGCAAATATTCTTAACATACGTTACTAATATACTAAACTTTTAATTTGGCCCTAACACATCACTTTATCGGACATTGGCAACTTATGATTTTTGTCTGTTAGCAATGAATTTCAGATAAATTGTGAAATACATAATTGTGCCAAGTTATAATGCAGGATTCATAGACTTGCCATGCACATACTCGTAGGATGGAGTTTTTATGTCACAGTTTCAGGGCATTTAAAAATTAGGGTTCTGAAATCTCACTCATTTTAAACCAAGATAATGGCATAACATTAGCCACCCTTTAAAGGTACTGGTCTGCAGATGACGGTGTTATACCCCAACATATTGGAAGAAGAGTAAATTCCTTTTGTATGTCCCCTCTTGGGCATTTACAGGCATACATACTATTTGGCCAAGATAACTTGGTGATGCCACAAGTGGCGAAGTCAGCACTCATTGAAAGATATTCATTTGTTTACAAGTGGTGGCAACATTACAATGCTCCTTGACACAAAGTAATACTGTACACAGTGTTAGGGTAAAGGCTCCGGCACTGCAGTGAGCAGCCAATGCTGCCTTTCACCCACTGCTCCACTCCCTACAGCAGCCACAATGTGCTTGCAAGACATGCCTCCTGCAGCTCCCAACAGCCACAACACGAATTGTCAAGTTGTTATGGCCAAATAGTATATCATCCTTAAATTTATTTCAATAATGAATTAATTCCTAACAAAGTCAACTGCTGTTCCAAGACTGTATTAAAAATCCACAAGAGGTAAATATTGTCAAATGAAACATCTGATTTATTTCAGATTTTTTATGTTAAATGATCATGATAAGAAATGGAACACTATCAATCTGTGGAGGTATATGACAACTTTGTGGAAGGTTACAGGTGTGCATAGTTCGGAAACTGGAATTAACATGTCTCGAAAAGCTTAATTATGATTGTAACCTACATACACAATGAAACTGGTACCACTAAAAAATAACGGCTTGTTCTGTGGTGTCCTTCAATACACCAATGTTAAAGTGTATAATACACCTTTCACCTCCAGTTACATCATCAGTACAGTAAATTAATTCTCTTTTCACGAGAAGGATAATGGAAAGTCCAGGTGGGAATTCAATGATATAATGAGGATAAGCTTTTCTCTTGAAATCAAGAGAAGTGGTGTAGTGGTAACAAATCGGACTCACATTTGGGAGGGTGGTGGTTTTCTTAAATACATAATGGATTTAGCAATCTGTTCATATTGTCACGTTAAAATGGAAGCAGGCTTGACTTCGAAGGCAACTGAACACAGCACTTATACTCAAAGCACGTTTATTACGAACTCAACATACACGCAGCACTAACTGCCTCTCAGGCAGAGAGCTGTGCTATTTATACGCAGACAGAATTTACCAGAAATTAGAAGAACAGTTAATATAAGAAACAAGTAGAATTTACAAGTGAACATAAGAAAGATGTAGAACCTTCTGGAATTGTTAATTACAAAGAAATAAATTTTTGCTGGTTGGCGGGATTGAACTGATGACCTTCAGCACCACAGTCCGTGACGCTATCCCCTGCACCACGCCGGCAGTTGATGTTCGTGGGATCTCGCGGCAATATGGTTTTAATGTTTGTTTACACTTTTATTTGGGACTGATGACGTTCATCAAAGTGGATACAAATTCATGACTTGGGGAACATTACATTACATACGAAATATTATTTCCGCTATTTAAATGTATTAAATCATTTAAATACCTCCACAAGGGAATAGAATATTTAGAAACACATTTAACACCCAATAAAATAAAGTATTTCATTTAAGTCACCTATTCCCTTTTTTGTATATTGAATATGTTGGCGGACACAGCAGAGGCTGTGTGCTCGCTGATGTACTGAAACATCCATCATTGTGCACACTGCATTCAGTGTGTGTGAAGCAAACATTACTGTGCTCTCCAGATTGATTTCACTAAGATCTCCACTGCGGTTCATCACAACAAGATGAAGAGAATGAACAAATCCCTATTTACACAGCAGTGGCCTAAACAGTTAACACTCCAGTTTCATATCCTATTGTATCTAATGCTATGTTACTTCATAAGATAACTGTTCATCAGATATAAATACAAAAAAGTACTTTTTAATCTCTTAAAGTGGTGCAAATATTCTGTAATAGAAGTGAAGCAATAGCAGACCCCTTTGAATAGTGTACACAACTAACAGTTCATATAATGGAAATTCCAGTGGGAGAAGATGAACAAAAAGCAAAGTTAACAAGGTGCAAGTACATCAGTTAAATATCAGAGCTCTGCCAAAAAACTAAAGTGCATAACCTGTGCACCAGAATAAATAAGATTTTTGTCTGAAAATGGCACACCCTATCAATTTACACGTGAGATCAACATGAGTATTCTAGATTCAGTCATTAATTAAACAATGGAAATTTCAGGAAGGATGCAACAATACTTTTGAAAAGAATAGATTACTACTTCAGAAAAGTTTTGGAGTCACAAAAGGGCACACATTACACATAATGTAACTAAAAGCTTCACAGAGGAACACACACAAACACATGACTGCTGTCTCCTAAAGGGTGTAACAGCCAAGATATTTTACTTTTTATCTGTTCTGTGACTGTTTCAGCAACTCATCAAAATGTCCCTGTGGTGAGTAGCTACCTACCATTTTCAAAAACACTCATTTATTGGGTCTAACAATGGCAAATCTGATTGTTCTTTGTATCTGTCACAGGTCAGTAGATTCTAAAAGAGGGCAAGGCTACTAATTTGTTGGACAAGTTGTCAATGCATGTGAAAAAAACTGTTTAAATCATTTGCTATGGAATCAATTTATATTGCTATAAAAATATGATTGTTGCCAGCATGATATTGAAGTGAAGGGGCAAGACAAGGCTGTAACCTGTCACCACTGTTGTTCATAATATTCATGGGTCATATGTTGAAAACAGTATACTGACAGGGCGGGATTAAAATAGGTGAAAATAAAATAAGCGGTCTCGCATATGCGGATGACTTAGTTGTAATGGCAGATTCGATTGAAAGGTTGCAAACTAATATTTCAGAGCTCGTTCAGAGGTGCAAAGATTATGATACGAAGATCAGCATCTCCAAAACGAAAGTAATGTCTGTGGGAAAGAGATTGAAACAGATTGAGTGCCAGATAGGAGGGACACAGTTAGAACAGTTTGACAGTTTCAAGTACCTGGGATGTATTTTCTCACAGGATGGCAACATAGCAAAAGAACTGGAATTGAGGTGCAGCAAAGCTAATGCAGTGAGTGCACAGCTAAGATCTACTCTCTTTTGCAAGAAGGAAGTACGTACCAAGACTAAGTTAGCAGTGCACCGCTCTATCTTTCGACCAACTTTGTTGTATGGGAGTAAAAGTTAGGTGGATACAGGTTACCTTATTCATAAGATAGAGGTTACAGATATGAAAGTAGCAAGAATGATTGCAGGCAGGATGGGGTCCATAATGAGGAAATCAAAGAAAATCTGGGAATGAACACCATAGATGAAGGAGTTAGAGCGAACAGACTGAGATGGTGTGGTCATGTTACACGCTTAGGAGAAGCAAGGTAACCTAAGAGACTCATGAGCTCGGCAGCGGAGGATAAGAGGAGTCGAGGTAGACCAAGAAGAAAGTACTTAGATTCGGTGCAGAATGATTTTGAAGAGGCATAACATCAGATGAGGCATCAATGTTAACATTGAATAGGGGATCATGGAGGAATTTTATTAGAGGTACTATGCTCCAGACTGAACGTTGAAAGGCATAATGAGTCTCTAAGGATGATGATGACGACAATAAAAAAAAGATTTGCTATTGATATTCACTTCACAACAGTCTGACATACAATCTTAGGAAAGCCCGACTTATGCTGAGCTTAAATCTGTTATCTTGATTCTTTTAATTTATTTTTAAAGATGTCATTGCATAATTGAAGACAGGGATACCACACACTGGCTTAGACCAACGTCATCATAGGAGTAGAAGTTTGAATAAATGTGGTTCATTAATATTACCTAACACATACTGTCACACCCATTTAGTCACTGATTCTCAATGTACCGGTACTTCTCCTAATCAAGATCTGGTAGCAATTTGTGTTCCCACATATATTCTATTAACTTTACTGTGACTAATACGTGACATTATACGTCAAAGCCGATGGGTGGTATACCAATCTTCAATGACAGCACTGCACAATAATATTAATATTGTGTATCAATCAGTCCTATGCTATACCTTTAGTGGACATGTTATAGGCCTACCAGTAACACTAAAGATCCACTTGGTTAGCCATTTAGTTTTAAGGTGCACTTATGGGAAGGTATGGTGGCCCTAGTGGATTGGCGAAGTCGAAGTGCCTGCCAGCTTGTATGCAATTTTTAGGCCATTTTCCACTTCTCACTAACTGAATACTGGGCTAGTACCAAAGTTTCACCTCAGAAATATCTGGAAAACTCTCAGGGGTATAATAAAGTGGCGGCAGGTAGGGTAAGCTAACCTTTACTTAAATGAAATGCATGTAACAATGGCAAACCTGCATCAATGTTGTATAAGGCAAAGGGAGAAGAAGTTACACCAGTAACAGTAAAATATTACTTCTATAACATTTAACAATTTGACTGCCATGAAACAACAGGATAGTCAGGAGTCACTGTACTTTATTTTGTAGAACGTCTTCCAAATTTATTTAATGTTCTGTTATATTCTCACAAATGCTGTGTAAAAGGCACACATTTCACCTGTACTCAATAGAAAGACACATTTTCAACTTTATTTAACACACATTATTTTTGTAATTAGGAAATTAACACAGCTGTTTAGTTATGTGGCATTTATATCAAAATCTCTTTATAACAACAAAGTTAACAGTTGTGCTTTATTCCATTCATGTTAATTCTTAATTTTCAATTGTAAAAATGTTATTGTTAGGGACAGAACTGTCCATAGATGCTTTTAAATTAAAAAGTATAACCATTTAACCTCCTTTCACACCATCAGCACTTTGTCAATGAAATTAATATCAGGTTTAAAATGGGTAAAGTCCAATAACAAATTACACAGTGTCAACGACTAAAAAAAAAAAGGGGGGGGGGGGGGGAAAGTGCTGGTTTACTAATAGCTGACTGAAGAATACATGTACAGTTCAGTACCACTATCACTTTGTAAAATGAATAAATAAAACTCAAGTCATACTTATGAAATTATCACATGTAATGATTAGGCCTATGCAATAGTACGAGGGAATTTCGGGGAAGAATTGCAGCTTGCACTGCAAAATTACAAGAGATTACTAAACAACTGCTGAACAGGCCTCAGCTGTGTGAGATACTTCCACAGTATTTAATTGTTGAAATAAAAGTACTCAGTATTTAGGTGTATACTTTATGAAGAAAAAGACTTCCACATGAGGAACACCACCTGAAGCAACAACTGACAAGCTTACCCTAAAAGAATATCATTTACACCTGGAGAAAAATGAACTACAGATTAACTTTTAAAATTCAGACAGTACGCCTACAAATGAAACGAACACAATTTCGTCCTTTCAAAAGGCAGGAGACTTCTAGTTTTGTAGGTGGAAAAACGCCCATGGCTCAATGAACATCCATTAACGCCAGATTTTGTAGCATTTATTTCGAAAACTCACACTATTAGCAATATTAAAGTAAAAGTAAGAAGGGGAAAAAAATCACTTGAATGACAAAATTACATGTGAGACGACAATGAATTGCCAACACGTTTTTCTTGAGACGTTTCTCTAGAGGTAACAACAAACTAGCTAGCAACCTATAGCATAGCAAAAGCCACAATTCTTTACAGTCAGGGAATTCATTTCTTAGTTATAATTATCAGGATTACATTGGAGAAGATTACAGGTTAACAATCACTCTTGCAGATGGAAATACTAAGGAAGTAAATCATACATCCGAATATTTTACTACTTCCACCATGAATTTCGAGATCACGTAATGAATATGTCGGTCAGTTTCGACGAGCCTCCATCTTTAGATATAAACAGAACTAATGAACTATTAACCCATTTATACTTGTTTGTGTGCAACGTTAAATAACTAATAATCTATAACAACCCTGATGGCTGATTCTATTATCACCATGGCAGTTCCAAGAGATCAGATTTTTCGTCGTTGATTACAATGTGTATTGGATACCAGTTCTGATGCATTGATCACTGATCATTTAGGATATATATGCATTGCAGCAAGTGTTTTATTATAACAAAAGTTCGTTTTATCTTTCTATTGATGGTTATGTTTTCGATGCGCGACACTTTTTTTCCTTTAGTAACATAAGTTCTTTCTGATTACTGAATATCATATAATACGCAACAGAACAACAAAAATAACATACACACTGTATACCATTGCGATGTTTGTGGTGATGTAATTTAGCTGTGTCAATGTGTAAATAATGACACACTGAACTAAGTTTGACTGACGGGTGAAACAGTTTTCACACTACCTTTTGCAATCGTGACGTCACCCGTCAGCTTTCGACTATCGAGTTGTGAACGAGCCAGTGTGAGATGCGTGCCTTTCGATTACTTGTGTACTTGAGATAAAGCTAAATAATTTTAAATAGGCCTATGCTGTGATCAGCCAGTTCGCTAAACTAGTTTACTGTTGAGAAAATACACCATAGGGCAATAGAAAAGTGTATAAAGAAAGGTGAAGTTTTTTTTTTACTTGGTACAGGCAATTGTAAATTATAGTAATTTAAGGGGATATTTCACTGGAATGTTATTTAAACGTGTTGTAAATTATAGTAATTGAAGGGGATATTTGACTGGAATGTTATTTAAACGTGTTCCAGTAATGTCGTTCTGACTGTAAGTAGCATTTGTTCGTATTAGCACATTGATATCAGAAAAGCTCAATGCTATTCATAATTAGGCCTACTAGTAAATTGGTAATTTCTACAACGAAGTATAAGCATATATGTGTTTCATAGATTGGTTACTACAGTGCTGTACGGGATATTTAAAAGCAGTAAGTAGGCTACCTACTACTTTTTTAAACACTGATTATCGTTTACGGGCAAGCATTGTACACAACAAACAAAAATATCTGATTAAAATGGGAAGTATTGCACGCGCTATACAGTCACATTCTTATTAAACATCGACATCAATTTTTAAGCGAAAAAATAAAAATATGAAAACATCAAACAATATTTATAAGAGTATAAATAGCGCCTGTTTATTCGTTACGATGTGCCCGCTTACACTTTAATACCGTCGTAAACAACTAAACGTTTTGTCTTTCATTAGATCCCCCATTAGAACTGACTTTTTCATTTAAACCATTATTTAATGAAAAATGCGTAATCAAATTACAATCTCAATCAAATAAACAGTTTGCTTCAGTCGTTTCTGTTACAATGTTACATAACATTAACCATTTTTTGGTTTCAGATATCCAACCTCGATTTTAGGGGGACACTCAATTGACAAAAATATTTAAGTCGTCATGAAACATTTGAGATTTTCCATTAAAACGAAGTATAACAACAAAATAAAGATGACTAAGACACATTTTTCATATAAACAATGCAATCGTCGACTGCAACATGTAATTCGCGTGACGAAAGTAGGTTAACTTCCGATGTTAGCAGACGGGCGTTCTGTTAAAACATTCTTCACGAGAAAGGTGACTTGACGGACAGTGTGAATGTCGCCATTAGAAATACATTGCGGAATGTTCTGACGGACGGTAACGTGACGTGTGAATTGGCCTTTACACAGTCCTAAACATTAACTCGCAACAGCGATCGACAAATCGATAGTCTGGTTTCAGGTCGTTATCACAGGGCCGCTACGTCACAATTACGTCACGATTGCAAAAGGTAGTGTGAAAACTGTTTCACCCTTTGACTGACATATTCCAGTGAGCTCATTGTGTTATTCAGTGATACAAAGATCTTTGGTGTAATCATGGAGGTAGCGTCTTTGAGCGACATATCTGTGAGTCTCTCATGCTATGATCTTTGATGTAACTTCCAGTGGGCGGAGCTTATACTATGGAAAAGTATGGTGGGGGGGTGAATGGGCGGGGCTCTTGCAGGGTGAATTTCCTCCGGCTAACGGCACGTACATCTGGGACGTCCCCCACCACTGGCGTGGAGGCACCACAAAGGCAAACAACTCGTTTCTCTCTGTGTATATATTCTAACTAGAAGTGAATTAGGAGTAATCTTATTTTCAAAGTTTAAAGCAAGAGAGAAAATGTAAGTGAATTAGAAGCAATCGTTATCTGTTACTTATTTGTTTTATTTTTATTTTTTAAACAGTAAATTAATGTTGTATAACTACATAGTATAGTAGGATTCATCTGTCGTAGCTTCTCTGCTAGATGCCTTTTTATTACCTACTAACGAAAAGCGAGATTGGGCTACAATCACGCTGTACCAGGCTTTATAATACGATTGTGAGTAGGTGGTCCTCCAGCGTGCAGGCAGTGTATATAAATTATGAAGTGCGAGAGAGGAAAGAAAGGAATTTATACTATAATGACAGAAGGCTAGCAGAATATGTGAGAAGGTGGCCTTTAATGTGTTTGAGTTTATATTGGCTGTATAGTGAGACCAAGTGGCAATGCGCCATGAGAGATAATTAGAAGCAGTGTCTTGGCGCTTCTTATCTCGAGGTGATACTTCCTGGCGTAATTAATGAGTACAGATTTGCCACATCATAAAACAGATGGATTTTCGCTAATTTCGCAGCCAAACATTAACCCTGAGAGGACGACTGCAGTCGCGGCTCCGACCCTTCCCCTGGTGCTACGGACGTCCCCAGGCGCGCCTAGCTCCTGCTGCCTGTGTGCTGTGGACGTCTCCAGACGCACAGCTGTATTTCCGCACCGCTTATTCACTAGCTGTTAAGAGTTTCAGCCGCTAATTTCTAATGTGCGTCTGTCCATACTGCTGTGATCCTTCGTTGTTGATTTCTGATTCGCATTTTGAGTTTTGTGTAATTTAAATACAAAAACTTAAAAATATCGTGGACTGGCAATCATTACCTATTCACAATAAGCGATTCACCTTTCCGCAATTCTACTACAGTAGCTGTTCAGTGGTCTGGCTGTACAGTTCGAGAGTGAGTTTTAATTTGTTGCTGTGTTTCCTTTTTACAAAATTCGACATCAGGTCCCGTGTTTTCGTCATAAAAAGTTGAAACTCGAGATTTTGTTAGACACCGATTTTTGCTGGCGACTTTGCCTAGCATTTCGTGGCTTAATCTGCCTTACAAAATTATTTTCTTTATTACTCTTATAAGAAGGTGTGTAGTTGTACACGCTGACCAAATTCCGTTTATGTTAACAAAATATTGCCAGAGATAGAACAACTCAAAGAAGTCAAACAAATGACTATATGTGATGCAGTATAGCTTCGACGATCGCGGAAGATTACTAATGTTCATGATGATATTTGTAAATGTTCATAAAAAATTGTTCAAAATCCGTAATGATCGAGCGGCAAAATGTTTCGAAATGAGGCCATTTGACGTAGAATGGCCAATGAGTGGTCCCAATGTGCATAAAGTCTGTGTAGTAATACGTCTGCAGATTCAAAGCCACTCAAAACGTGTCAAAATACATTGAGTGTCTGGGATCCCACTCAGAAGGCGGGACAGCTGCGACCATCCTTGGCCGCAGAAATATCCAACGCAGGGCGAGATCGGCTGTTCGGCACCCAGTAGCACAGGCAGCAGGATTAGGCGGGCACAAGTGCGCGAGCGACTCGACAGACTGGATACTCAGTGGCAGCAGCTAAAGGGTTAACCGATTTTGAAAATTCAATGTCCTTACATACACTACATAAAAGAGCTACTCAGAAATAAATGAATTAGTATTAAAAATTATTTCATTAACCTACTAAATATTTTTTGTTTCTATATTCTCTTCCTTTCTTAAAACATTTCGAAACTAATTGTAAAGATGCAAGTGGCCTGATTTTTCTAAATTTTCATTAATTCATATAATTAAAAATTTCAGTACGTATTCTGTATAGTGCATCATAATTTAAATTTTTCTGACCATACATAACTACATAACCAAGTGTGTTTGTTGGAGGTTCATCATTAAACTTCACACAAAGAAGCACAGTAGTTTTCTGTGTTGCAATAACATTTCTTCCACAAGTCATATTAATTACATTAAAATATTCAATTTTTTATCAAATTGTATGAGCCAATGTCTACATTTTCTTTTAGTAGTGTATTTCATTTGAAATCGCGAAATGTATCTTGTGCTTTGAGAAAATTAACTTTAGTTTAAAATTCCACATCTCCTATGGGGGAAATTTCATTTAATCCATTTTTCAAGTAAATATTCTAAAGATTAACATAATCAAATAATGAAGAGTCAAGTAATTATTTTTATGATTTATCTTAAATCTAACAAATACAATGTAGGCATATCAGATTGAAATCAGTTACAGTAATCAGATAACTCACTCAAAATGTTTCTTACCTTTTAATCCAGCAACTTCTACAGTTTCCAGTTCATAAAAAGATATAGGTATTACAGGATATTTAAAAATATTTTCTCATTATTCAAGCTCGTAATTTGGTTCATATTAACAACAGGCATATGTATTTCATATTTTCACTGATAATTCTGACTTCGTTTGAAAGTGTTGTTACATATACCACTCCAGCATGTCTGCAATGTGCCCAGCCAATATTACAGTAACCTTAATCCGGATACACTGATGTGTGCTGGTTGTTACTAAATTTTGTCTTTACAATCAACGGAATATTACATCGTAATTCTTTAAATCAACGATGTTATTTGTTGTTTTCGGCGGAAGAATGGAAACTTTAGGATGATAGGATGCTCAGGTGGAAGGAGTCTGGGTATCCATTGTCTGTTGCTTCTGGCATAGTGAGACATGGATTCGTGGTCATCAGCGAATGAGGTGAGGGCTTCCGTTCCTCTCCTGCTGGCCGTGGGCCGCGCGGCGGCAGTCGCTTACTGCTGACGCCGTATGCAGCCGTTTCAGTGCGGCCTATTTCGCTGTGATGCCTGGTAACCGGGAGGGGGCAAGCTTGAGTCCATCTTCTCTGTTCATGTTGTTAGAATGTTTTAAAACTGCGATGGCTTCCCTTATCATGCATTTAATCATCCCTGGTTGTTTAGCGAGTATTCTGGCACCGTTAAATTCTATGTTTTTGCTGCCATCTTGCTGGTGTGTGGATATTGCAGATTTATTGTGTTGGCCTAATCGAATGTAGCGTTCATGTTCGGAAATTCGCATTGCCACTGCCCTCCCTGCATCACCTTGTATACTTCCCCACACTCGCATTCCACCTTGTATACTCCTGCTGCGTATAATGCATCTATCTTTTCCTTTGAGGAGACAAGTACATACTGGATCTTGTGACTAGTATACGTGAAAAGCTGAACACCGACCCGGCGGAGATGTTTAGCAATCCGATCTCTGACGTTTTTTACATACGATAAGTGTGCTGCTGGTTCCTTTTTATTGACTTCCTGCCACCCCCATGAACCACAGACATTGCCGAGGTGGTGTGGCTTGCGTGCGTCAAATATCCGTACCATAGGTACAACCAGAATGGAGGGGTATCTGTGGAGAGGCCAGACAAACGTGTGGTTCCTGAAAAGGGGCAGCAGCGTTTTCAGTAGTTACTATGGCAACAGTCTGGATGATTCACCGACCTGGCCTTATAACATCAGCTAATGTGGCTTTGTCACAGAGCTACTGCGAATGGATGAAAGCAAGGGGAAACTACAGCCGTTACTTTTCCCAAGGATATGCAAGTAGTATGGTAATGGGCATTGAACGTCACTGAGATTCGCGCGTCTTTTGTTTTTTGGCGGGAAATTTGAATTACGTCCCACCCCTCTTCCCTCGGCCAATTGCCTGACCGCAGATCAAAGGATACCGCCACAGGATGATTGATAGGTCTTCCTGGAAGAACGAAAGATGATTGATAGTTTACATTTAGGTCCTTTTGATTCGCTACTTGTCCGACTGCTTATCAAAGGACGCCGCCATAACGCACTTAAGGATGATTGACAGGTTGCAACATCTCCCTCGGCCACACATGACGCCCCGCCCCCGCCCTCCCCCCGCCTCCCCCCTCCACCCCTCGGTGCCGCCGCCAGACAAGCGGCACCTCAGACAGGTCCAGACCTGTAGACCCCTCGACATGTCGGTACTCGCACCCTGGACCACACACCTGGTCGGTTCGACGCCCCCCTCCACCCCTCGGCACCACCACTAGACAGGCGGCACCTCCGACAGGTCCAGACCTGTAGACCCCTCGACATGTCTGTACTCGCTCCCGCGACCCCTACTCGCTCGGCTGATTGCCGGACCGCCGCCTCCGCCGCTGCTGCCGCCGATAGATGCTACCCCCTCCTCCTCCCACGCTCGCGACCGGTTCTCAAGGGACGCCGCGACCCGCCCTACCCGCGAGAAAAAAACAATACCGCGACGATTGTCTTGACCGCATCGACAACGCCCCCGCCCAGCAATTAAAAAAAAAATGCCTACGCGCCGCACCTCGCGAAGTAATCGTACTTAGTATTAAAGGAATTGGAACGGGTCGTAGACCCAGTGCTTCAGGAACGCACACATTGAGGAATATTTTCGTAAAAATACGAAACACTGCACGCGCAGAATATTTTTGACGCGCTAAACGGCGCAGGTGGCCGACTGTCTAAGGGACCGCGTGGCCGCTATTCTGCCGGCCGCTCGGTGTGACAGCCGATGATGAGTGCACAATGGGTGGCCGAGGCCACGGCCCGCGCTGCGCTTGCGGACACTCGTTGTGACGGCCGGTAACGAGTGCACAATAGACGGCTGAGGCTGCGGCTCGCGCTGCGCCTAATTCTTACTGTAGCGGAACACAACTGTTTGAAAGCTTTCCTGGAAAACTTCAGAGCAAAGTGCTTTCACCCAATTTTGGAAAGATGCTTGTTATTCCCCGAGAATCTTTTTTCGCAAAATAGAATGCACCACTCTGCGGTTTTCTGTTTTCACAGAATTCCGGGAAAACAACAAAAATGTGTACCTGTGCAACGTGCTTTTAGGAAACACCCTAATATCGACCAGTTCTGGAAAACAGGGTTTTTCCCTTCCAACATGTTGAGACTTGCATGCTTCAACCGTCACTCATTTGACTCGAGTAGTGCATTGGGGGGTTGATGGTGGGGGTTGGGGGCGGGTGAGCACGTATAAGGCTCTTACCAACATGTTGAGACTTGTATGCTTGAACCGTCACTCATTTGATTCGAGTAGTGCATTGGGGGTTGATGGTGGGGGGTGAGCATATATAAGGACGAGCAGCTATGCCATGGGACTCCTTCTTCTCCTGCGTATTACTCAGTGAAGATCACCAATAACAACATGAAGGGATCCGCCGCCATCGCCGCCAGCAGCAGCGACATCGCCACCAGCAGCAGCAGCAGCAGCAATGGGAAAAAGTGTCGCCGAGAAGAAATTCCGGGTAAGCTGACATAGTTTTCATACTTGGTGCATAGTAATTATTAATATTTCGGTACTAGTTTGAATTTCATTCACGCATCACATTGTAATGCATTTATGTTTTTTTCTGTAAGAGAATCATTTAATAAATCTTTTGGTTTTCTTAGATACACGATATTCCAAACAAATAAGTCATTTACAGCAGAAACGATATGCGCCTTTAGTCCGTGTTCCCTACAATATTTTCTTCGTCTCCATTTAAGCTGTAATTAATTGAAATTTTTTTTCCGCGACCTGTAGATTTGATTGTTTTTTTTTTTTTTTTTTTTTTTTTTTTTTTTTTTTTTTTTTTTTTTTTTAGCGAAGTTAAACGGATTTCTTTCGCATTTTTTTAGTTATTTAGGATTCTTTACAGATATTGTAGTTGATCTTCCTATAACCCCGAAATTCCAATGCATTATTTTTTTTCTATGTAAGTTAAATATATATATTAATTTTTGTTGTTGCTGTTGTTATAGCATTCATCCCTGAAATGCTGCAACAGTTGGATGAAGAGCTAGCTGCAGCAGCAGGAAGGCAACAGCAGCAACGAACACCGCATAGTCCTCCCACCCAGCATGATTTAAATGGCATCCCTATGTGGGTCCATAATCAGGCTGCGGAATGGGAGGAAAGGCAGCAGCGTGAGACATCATGTAAGTACTACTGCTGCCATTTCTCGTCATATATATATATATATATATATATATATATATATATATATATATATATATATATTGGAGTGAAAACATGTTCTACAATTCATATCTACCTTTTTTTCTTTTATTACAGCCGATATTATTAATAATCTAGATATCATTGATGAGATGGTGCGGAAACATACGGGAGGAAGAAGGGTGGAGGAGGAGGATAGCCTCGACTGGTGGCTGAATTCCGGCTCACAGGAGGAGGCGGCGGTGACGTCAGATGCGTGTCTGTGGGCTGAAATCGGTAAGTTTATCTTCCCCGTATTAAGTAAATGTTGTTCGGTAGCATAAGCAAGCATTCTGAGTGTATTATAACATCGTTCGTTTTCTTTTAACAGAGAGAGACCTTGCATCCCTGACTGCACCACCGCCACGACCCGTCTCGCCAATCCACGACGTGGTTCGTGTGCCGCAGAGCCTCGCGCGGGTCAGCGAGCCCGTAAGACGCGCGCCGCCCGTGGTTGCACCGATAACGGGCGCTCTTGCCGTCGCAAGCGCCAATGAGGCGTGTGGGTCGGCGCGTCTGCTGCCCCCGCTAGCCACCTGCCTCTGGAGATGGGCGACAGAGCGCGCCAGCACCCCCACCAGCAGCAAGCAGCCGGCTGGGGTTTGTCATCGCCGCCGCCTGCGCAGACTGCCGACCGACCCCGTGGCCAGCGGAAGGTATTCCCTCCCAAGCGCATTGCCCTCCAGTCACCCGCACCGTCAGCTTCGTCGTCGTCATCATCATCATCATCATCAATGTCTCCATCGACCACAAGTAGTTTTAATAATATTAATGCTCCTATGGCTAGCGGTAGTTCCCTCTCCCGTCCTGTTGATAATGTAGTAGGACATCAGACTCCGGGTGTTATGACCCCACTTCAGTACTCGGAGATCGCTAAAGCTTTTGAGGGGCACATCTCTTTCACGAGGATTGAAAACCCTCCAGCGGGTTATCGCGACCCTGTCGTGTTCATGGAGGCATGCTATCCCGTGTTGGAGGCTGAGCTCCTCAAAGCAATAAGTGATGCGCGTAATCCCGCCGTTAAATGCAGTGCAGTCCTGTGCTGTGAATTAACGCACGCACACAGGCTGTGAACTCGTGCGTGCGTTAATTCACAGCACAGGACTGCACTGCATTTTAACGGCGGGATTACGCGGAGTACTTCGATCGCCGAGTGGTATAGGGAATCCACCTTGAGTGTAATTATAAACCGTTTCTCCGAGATGGAGGTAACGCGGTTCGGCACATGCACTGATATAGGTAAGAAAAGTGGTTGCAGTGCCTTTCCGCTACCTACTTTCGGCTACTCTCAACATACCCAACACACTACTTTCCGCCCCTAAATTCTTGCATGTAGAATAGTGTATTATTATCGTTATTTCTTTCTGTATTTTTTTGGTTTTGTTTGGTGCATCTTTAACAACATCCAGTTTAGTTTAACTTTTAGCAAAAATCTACTTCTCTGTCCTGCATTTCCACAACCAGCCATTAAGTTAAATCGGTAGTACATCTAAAGCAAGTTTTTTCGAAATCCAATACTTATTTGATTGCCTACTTATTTTACTGCTGTAATAGAAACTATGTGCAATTTTTCCATTGGATGTAGCAGTCGTGGACTTTTACTTTTTATTTGCTACATAATACGATTTTTAAAGCAAGTATAGACCACATTCCCAAGGAATTCCTGTTTAGTATTGTAAGGGATACATTTTCTGCATACAGCTGGGTGTACCACCCGAAATATATATACGCACATAGATCACAGTAAATAAAAGAGTTTTGACAGGTTAGAAAATAAGCACACAAATATTCGTTAAAAAAACTTTTATTAATTCCTTGTATATATACATTTACACACAGAATACAACTCTTTCTTTATGTTTGTTTGGAGTGATTTTAATAACATCCAGCTTAAGTTTTAACTTGTAACTTAAATCGATATCGGAATCTTCGATCTCCTTCTCCAGCCAGTAATTCGACAGGTACAGCGAAGGTAAGTTTTCTAACTCCAGCACGTATCTTCGTCTCTTCCTGTATTCCACTTCTTTTATGGCTTTAATAACCAGTTCCACACCTTCTGGCAATTCTTCTAGCCGAGAGCATTGAGGTAGTTTAATTTTACCTCTTATTTCTTGCATAACACAACTGTTAAAGCTCTCCACATCTTCTTGCGTGTACACTATCTGCTCTTCTAGAACACACTCCTGTGGAATTTCTGTATGGAATTTTAAATTTACTATTTTTGCAAATGAGTGGTCGTTATATGTAGTTATTCCAGAAGTCTGAAACTCTGCAAACGGATTCTCTGATGCTAAATGTACAACATCCAGTCCACCGCAATTAGACACAATGTAACCATCTTTTTTAAGCTGGTCGAGGTGGGAAAGGAGCTTTATAAACAGATTCTTTATGTGCCCCTTAATGTAGTATACATGATCGAAACCTCCAACTTCGACGAGTACTCCAACATACGACCACTTAGCACAGCTATTAACAGTAAAGGCTACTATCCTGAAAACTCCAGTTGTAGGCAGATTTAGCCATACACTGCGTTTAAAGGCACGCGTGAATCGTGTCCGCACAGTTGCAATAGCCTCTTCTTTTTCCATTTGCAACCGGTATTCTTCCTTTAAAGCAGTTGTCATAGCTGTATATTCGAGTTTCCTTTTCTTAGCTTCGATCTCCTCCATTTCCAGTTTTCTTTTCCTAGCACATAAAACGTTAACTGCACTTAGAGGTGTAATTTCTTTAATGGAAAATGGTTTGAGTCTGCATGACGCATTTACTCTTTTTCGCTGGACTTGTGGAATAACGTTGTTTGTAGGTACCAGACCTAGTTCGGCTATATCTGTATCTGGAGGCATTGTGGAGAATAATGTTCTGCATTGAGAGAAATATGTTTCTCCTGCTTTAATGTAGCTCTTCTGTGTAATATTTATATCTTCCTTACCAGCACCAGTATTACGAATCTCCAAGTAATTTAAAGGAAGGCAGTTAAAACTAAAAGCTGATAGAACATATTGTATAAGCTTTTCTCGGTCTTTAGTGCCTGGGAGATTTACCTGTACACCAGTCAATTTCCGGGTATTCTTATTACCCCAGTAAACAAATTGCAGAACACTATTAAACACAACACAGCAGCTATTCTGTAAGGAATTCGTTAATTGTGTCCACATGGAGGAGATCGGCACACTATAGAGCGGTGCATTTTGCAAATACCGTTTGTTCTCGTTTAAAACACTTAAACAGTCTTGCACGGGGTCGAAAACACTATCCATCTGGTACTTGTATATTGTAGCCTCCAGCCTGGTAATGCCATGATCTCGGCCCAACGAAGAAATAAAAGTCTCTCGTAGCCGTCTGTCTGGACACTTTATAAAATCGATAATGTGATTACCGATAACTTTGTTTACACCAGGGCTCGTAATTTGACACACAAATTTATTATATATTTTCACTCGGCAATTCGATGTTAGCCACGTTAAACAATCTATTCCAACTGTCTTATCGTTGTCCACAATCACATTGCGGTTTCCTGTGCAGTCTCCTTCCATACAAAAGTCGTGGTTGGATACGAGATACTTGCACATCTCCACTTTGTTAAAAATCCCCGCAAAATCTTGTGTTATGTCCAAATCCAGGAGATAGTAGCCATCTGCACGCAGCTGTTGTAGTATACCAGGAAGCTCCTCCATTAAAACATCCAATTGAACATCGGCTAATTCCACTTTATAAGGTATAGCCACAGGATTTCTTCGAGATGTTTTCCAGGGCTTCCTTGCCGAGTTTCTCGAGTATTCCTGTTGCTACCGCACCGCGACCACCGTGTAGGAGAAAAGGCAACTTCGCCTTGACTCCATGTCTCGCAGTGACGAACTTGTCCAATTTACTACGCAGGTAATAGTTAAATGAGCCGCACATGTCCTTCTTTACCATTACAGAGCGCCTCTTCTCAGTCTGCTCCTGGCAGTCCACTTGATCGCAGATTTTAACTACCATAATGTTGTCGCAAAAAGGCTCTGTAATTGGCGCACTTAAGTTCTTCTTGCTGAGAAGCATAGAATTTTCGGTGTAATTTATGTTACCAATGTCGGTAACAAGATTGTCCAGGTTTTCCAGTAAGAGCCACAACCCAAAGCGTTCGTCCGTTGGAGTTATCTTCCTTCCCAGCAGCTGAGAGATGCTTAGCACGTTTGAGGAGCCCATGTTGACACTTCCAGCTACCACAGAAGACTGATCTGCGGAGTCTGTCGAACATCCTTTTATACCCCACAGAAAAGGTCACGTGACCGTATTCCTTCGCGAGTATGTTAGCGTACACTTGGATCCATACAGATCCATATGTTACAGCTAGGGTTATGCTCTGTACCCCAAACGAATCGCGGCATAATTTGTACAGCATTTTCCCAATAAAAAAATAATAATAACAGTAAAAAATTAAAAAAAACTAGTCACCCTCCCTCCCTCCCTCCCTGCCTTGTACGGTCACGTGAGCAGCGCGCCACAACGGCAGCCTGGTGGGTCCTAATGTCGTAACAGGGGCGACACAGGACAACCGAGTCTCTTCGAGAAGGCAAGAAGGAGGTCTTCCAAGCTACAGTTGACTGTTTAACTGTATGGAGCTTATTTGGCGTTGTCAATGTTGACCATTCACGGTCCCAGGCCATGGAGATTTTGTGGTGTAGACCCAATCGGATGGGGGATGTGCTCCCCCAGGAGGTGTAATGTGGGCAGCACATGGTGGAGAACCCCCAACCATCGAAGGGGCTGATGGAGCTTTACGGCCCTGAGGGTCCACAGAAGTTGTTAAAGACATGGGGACCGCCGACACCGAGGGAAAAGGCGACGACGTGACAGTCGCAAATAACGTCTTCAGTGATACAGGGTGCAGTCGCTCGAACTTCTTTTTGGCCTCATTGTACGACAGTTTATCATTGGTCTTGTACTCCATAATTTTTCTTTCCTTATGGAGCACCGGGCAGTTTGGCGAGCAAGGGGGATGGTGCTGTCCGCAGTTCACACAAATAGGTGGAGGAGCACAAGGAGCGTCCGGATGGGATGGACACCCGCATTCTCTACAGGTGGAGCTGGAATTGCACCTGGAGGACATGTGCCCAAATTTCCAGCATTTGAAGCACCGTATCGGAGGAGGAATATAAGGTTTTACATCGCACCGGTATACCATAATCTTGATCTTTTCGGGCAAAGAATCGCCCACAAAGGCCAGGATGAAGGCACCGTGGCTACCTTGTTGTCCTTAGGTTCCCTATAGATGCGCCTGACGAAGTGGACACCCTGTCGTTCAAGGTTGGCGCGGAACTCATCATCTGACTGCAGACTGCAGGAGGAGATCACGGTGGAAAACAATCCCCTGAACCATGTTTAAACTCTTGTGAGGAGTGAAAGTAACAGGAACACCTCCCAGCTTATCACAGGCCAGAAGTGCCCGTGACTGTGCTGGGGATGCCGCTTCAATGAGGACTGCACCACTTCTCGTTTTAGACAAACCTAAGACATCGCCATACTTGTCTTCTAGATTATCCACAAAGAAGAGTGGCTTCGTATTGCTAAAAGCTTCCCCATCAGTCCTGGCACAGACAAGAAATTTAGGAGAGTAGGACTCAACCCTGTCTTTCGCCCGTCGTTCCTCCCATGGGGTAGCTAGGTATGGGAACGATTGGGGGTCATATTGTGAGGCATTGAATGTACTTCTACCACGCTTTGAGACGCCGTTTTCGCGGCCGGCCACGCTTTTATTTGCTCGTTTCATGTTCGTCCCACGAGCAGCTAGGGAATTAAAGATCCACCCAGACAGAGCCCCGCTTGCCTGGGTAAGCCTTATACAACTGAGGTGCGGCAGGTTCCTCAAAGGTTTCTCGCTAGCGGCTGTTCAACTTCAACAGCCATGCATCTCCTCTGCACGTAGCACACCTTGAGATTGAGGTTTTTTATTTTATTTATTTATTTATTTATTTTTTTTTTATAGAGGTTTGTACCGTCCTCGCGACCTGGGCGATTAAGCCAAGATCCCCGGGCTCTGAAACGTACAACGTTCCACCGTCGCGCCGAACGATGGTCGTTGAAGCACGCACAGAGCTTACGGTGTAGCGGACTGTTGGCGCGACACAGCCCCCAGCTCAGGACCCCGGGTTCGCCAAGCCCGTACCCAACAAATTAATGCTGAGCCCCTGAGGGGTAAGCAATAGTAAAATATAGGAAACGGAGGGTTATTTACAACTTGTACAAACACCAGACAGCTGTTATCAGAGTTGAAGGGCATGAAAGAGATGCAGAGGTTGGGAAGGGTGTGAGACAGGGTTGTAGCCTTTCTCCAATGTTGTTCAATTTGTACATTGAGCAAGCTATAAAGGAAAAGCAAGGAGAAATTTAGAGAAGGAATTAAACTTCAGGGTGAAGAAATAAAAACATTGCGTTTTGCCGATGACATTGTAATTCTGTCAGAGACAGCAAAGGACCTGGAGTAAGAATTGAACGGAATGGACAGTGTGTCGAAAGGAGCATATAAGATGAACATTAACAAGAGCAAAACAAGGGTAATGCAGTGCAGCCTAAGAAAATCAGGTGATGCCGAAGGAATTAGATTAGGTAACGAAACAATAAAGGAGGTAGATGAATTTTGTTACTTGGGCAGTAAAATAACAAAAGATGGTCGCAGTATAGAGGATATAAAATGCAGAATGGCAATGGGAAGAAAAGCGTTTTTGAAAAAGAGAAATTTATTAACATCGAATATTAATTTAAGCATAAGGAAGTCCTTTCTGAAGGCATTTGTGTGGAGTGTTGCCTTGTATGGGAGTGAAACATGGACGATAAACAGTGTGACAGGAAGAGGATTGAAGCTTTCGAAATGTGGTGTTACAGAATAATTCTGAAGATTTGATGGGTATATCGTGTAACTAATGAGGATGTACTGAACAGAATTGGGGGAAAAAGGAATTTCTGGCATACTTTGACTAAAAGAAGGGATCAATTAGTAGGACACATTCTTAGACATCAAGGAATTCTGAAATTAGCGTTGGAGGGAAGTGTGTGGGGTAAAAATCGCAGAGGGAGACCAAGAGATGAATATTGTAAGCAAATTCAAATGGATATAGGTTGCCGTTCTTATGAGGAGATGAAGAGGCTTGCTGAGGATAGATTAGGTTGGAGAGCAGCAACAAACCATTCACCAGACTGAAGACCACAACAACAACAGCCTGCCTACTGCTGTTTCTTTTATTTGTATCCATGGCGGTGTGAATCACTCTATGGTTGTAGCCAGAAATGTTGTTTGAAGTTTGTTGAGTTCAGATGTTTTGTTGCCTTCATCGCTTAGGCGCTGCGGCAAATCATCAGTGAGCGGATAACAGAGTTCTTCTGTGCTGGGTGGTGGTTTGATTGGGCGTGCAAATACCTGTCTGTATGTCTAGGCTTTCGGTATACCCTGTGCCCAAGTGTGCCATATTATGTAGACAGCAAAACAACTGAGTTGAAAATACTACAGATAACAATTCTGGCCAATGGCTACAACCACAAAATGATTCCCACTGCCGCGGATAAAAATAAAAGAAACCGGAATAGGCAGGAATTCAATAAAAAGCAGCCAGGAGCCCACAGACCATATGAAAAAAACGTCACAGATTGGATTGTGGGGAAATATACACAGGTGAGACAGGGACGGCAGTGGCAACGTGCATATACGAACATGCAAAAAGATAAAATTTAATGATGCCAGAATACTCGCTAAACAACCGGGTGGTTAAACTCAAGATATGGGAAGGCATCGAAATTTTAAACATCCTAATAAAATGAACAGAGGAGATGGACTCAGGCTATCCCACTCCTGCCCACCATCCACCACAGCAAAATAGTCCAGACTGACAACACAACATGCGAGTGTCAGCAAAAAGCGAATGCATGAAACCAAGGACCACTAACACTTTAATTTCTGTATCGTTGTCAGGAACTTTTTAATTATTTTCAGTATTTTTATTCACAGGGAAGGAGGAAAATTAATAAGTTTCAATTTTTTCATGATTTATTAGGGAAAGATATTAAGAGTATTCTACAATAACTGAACACAAGCTCTATTAAAGTCAGTTACATAATCAATTCCATCAATAATAGTGATTTCTAAATCTAGAACATGATCAAAAATAGGACTTTTTACAAAATTAAGTGGGTCACCAATTATTGGTATGACAAACTGAGCATTTGTCATAAGTAAAGCAGTATTATTTCTTTCTCAGTATGCTAAACAAACATTCCATCACCTAGATTTATATTTATTAATTGAAATTGAATAAATTTAGGAACATCTTCAGCAAAAGTCATTTCATCAAATTCCATAATTTGTCCGCTAAATCCTAGTACATTACTTTATCCATACTTTTATTATCTTCAACCTATATATTAGGCTCATTTGATTGAATAAATTTTCGCAATTTTTTAAAACTATACCAACCTACAAAAATTTCTATTATTTATTTGTTGGTATATAACTTATTAATTTTTATGTAATATTTGAAATTCAAAAAGTTGCGTAAATCCAACTACTACAACATTATTTTAACTTTCTGGTATAAGTACAGAAAATATTTTTTTTCTGAGAACAGATGATATACCACACAGTTGAAATGATTGAACAATGTTTTAATACTTTTCAAAATAAAGATGAGCAAAGTTGAGCAGGTGACAAAAATAAGAATTCCACAACAATCATAAAAGATAACATAATAAATATTCACCAATACTATGCACAGACATACTATCAAGCAAATGTGGGAAAAACTACACTCATGGTTGGTAATTATTGCAGTTCTTGGACATTTAAATTAGAATGAAATGAATCATTCATATATTAATTCACAATGTTTGGCTCGACCAAAATACCAAGAATTTATAAAAAGGCGTGGAAACTTTGAATCTGAAAATAATGGAAAAATTACTACTTTTATTGAAACTAATAGTGTAATAATTCGAATGGTTAAATGTAAAGTAATACAGTAGTAGTTTTTGATGATTTTATTCTTGAAAGTCAGGATATGGATAAAGAATATTTTACTAGAGGGAGAAAAATATCAGTAGATTGATTTTAGTTTGCTAATACGTACTCAAAAATACCGAAACAAGTAGTAAGAGAAAATTCTAATTTTTGAAATATATTTATACAAGACGATGCAAATCAAAAATCATATTTCTCGTTAGTATATTGTAAGTGATTCTAACTTTCATAGATTTAAAGAAATGTGTAGTAAATGTTGGAATGATCAATTATTTGTTTTACATTACATTGGATGAAAAATTAGCAGAAACTGTAGTTGAAGGAATACTGTGTAGAAAACGAAACTTAGGAATAGCCATTGACCTAGATTGTAATTGTTGAGGATTTTAAATTTTTAGATCTTTATAAATTTCCAATCTATATAAACAAATAAATGTTCAATTTATTTTACAAGTGCTACCTAGTGGAAATCAAAGGCAATAAAATTTAAATCGGATATTAGACAGTGAAACCAGTTTTCACAGAAGTTCAAATGAGAAAGAAAGGAAAAATGTCAGAAATTTGTGTGTTACATTAGCTATTCCTGTTTTGAAATACATTGTTTAATGTCTAACAAAAAACAAGGAAGGCGTAGGAGTAACAAACCGTGAAGTTGGGTTTCAAAATTCAAATTACAAATGCTGTAACAAAAAAGTAAAAAGCGGATGCAGAATGGGAAAAAGACATACTCAAGGAACAGAACTAAAGGAAGGGTCGTAAAAATTTCATAGATGTGATAGAAAAATGTAATAAACCTCTATCTTATTTCCGATATAGAATAATTAGTTAAATATTAAAAAATGAAACACTTTCAAAATGTGTAATGATTGATCAATAATCACAATGATTCAAAAATACTGTATGTGGAACAGTAAATTTAGATAGTTGTCATATTTAGAGAGCGATAAAGAAAATCTGCAAACAGATTGTGGTAGAGAATTCTGTAAAAAAGAATTTAAAGAACTGATGAGAAAATACAGAATGTTTCATGATTCTAGCTTTACAGAATTAAAAGTATCTGTAATTGAACTATATAACAGAACCCTGAAAGAAAAGAAGTGAAAGAAACCTGCTCTTCTCGGAAATTACAAATGTGTTAATTTAGTCAACAATCTTATTGATCAATACAATAACACGAAATATTTCACAATCGAAATAAAACCAGTAGAAGTTAATGAAACGAACTGTAAGGTAGGCACCATTGAAGCAAATGAGGTTAAATTTCAAATAGGAGATAACGTCAGTGCAAGTAAATTAACCCTTTCACGGCTGCGGTCATACATGTACGCCCGGGTGCAGCGGCAGCGGCAGGTACACGAGCAGGCCACAATAGAGCCTAGAGACGAGCCCACCCACCGACGCCGCGTTTCCCAGTGTCCGGTCAGCACTGCCATCTTTTCTTCTTCGTAATCCTGGAAAACCCTAGAGCTTCCAAATGTTCTTGCGCTCTTTACGCGTACGAGCCGAGTGCTGCGACAGTCCTGTTTCCACGTTTGGTGAGACGACAGCGTTTGAGTCTGTTTCCATTACGGTGTCGAGATGTGTCTTATCAGACAAGGAAATCATGGATATACTCACGAATAGTAGTGACGAAAATGACAGTGCGTCTTCGGACCTTTCTTCAGATGAAGACCTGCATATGTCTGAAGTTTCTACAGAACCTTCACCGTTACAAGATTCTTCTTCTGAAGAAGGAAACGAAGAACTGGGATGTACAACTGTATCCGGATAAAGGGTGTATGATTGGTCGGAAGATTATCCTGTGACGAAACGTCACAATTTCGTTAACACAACTAGCGGTGTAAGAATAGACTTCGAAGATTCGGAGAGTAATTTGGATTTCTTTTTGTAATTCATGTCTCTGGAATTTGTGTCTGCCATTTGTACAGAAATTAATAATTATTATGCATTTATCACGGAGAAAATGTCAACACTACCCAACAGATTGGCGCGATGGAAGCCGGTAGAACCTGCAGAATTTTACTGTTTTATGGCGTGTTCCTTACTTATGCCAAGAACTAAGAAATTAGAACTAAATGAATATTGGTCTACAGATTCTCTGCTGCAAACACCAATATTTTCTCAAATAATGGCCAGGGACCGATACAAAGTTATTCTGTGTTTATTGCACTTTAGTGACAATTCGGCTGTCTCTCAAGATATTGTTGTGAAAATACGACTCATTGTGGATCACACGAGAGAAAAATTTCGACAGGCCTTAGTTCCGTCCTTTGTGATGTAGAAAGTAATTGTATTTTGGATTACATTGTTTACGCTGGTGCCACTACCGAGATAGAATCCAGAAATTCTGATTGGGGAAAGTGGGGCGACGTGGTTGTGAGCTTGTTACTGCCATACCTAAACAAAGGTCATACCATCCACTTACACAATTGGTACTCCAGCCCAGAATTATTCCTATGGCTCCATGAAAAAAGTACCAATGCTGTCGGAACAGTGCGCAAAAACCACAAACAATTACCACCGTTGTCTGACAAATAGGTGAAATAGAGTTCGAGTCCTGTGGAACACTATAGGCATTAAAGTGGATGGACAGCGAAGAAGTCTGCATGCTTTCCACCGTAAACCGACCCGATTTTGTGGAGACACAGAAGAAAGACCATAAAACGGGCCAAAATAAATAGAAACCCAGTTGTGTAGTCAGCTACGACAAGTCCATGGGTGCCGTTGATAAGGCAGACATAATGCTAAGTTCAGTACAATGTATTCGAAAGACAATGAAGTGTAGAAAAAGTGTTCTTTCATTTGACTGATTTGTGTGTGCTAAATTTAAAACCACTTTTTTAAATAAGGAAACAACAGAAGTTGCCATGCCAGATTCGAATTGGAACTAATCCGGCAGTTGGTAGAGAAATTGCACGGACAAAACAATAAGAAAGAGATGCCACGGACACCAAAACAAGAACACTTCGGCTGCATAATAAAGAAGGACGTTTTCCAGGATTCCTGGGCGCAACAGAGGAAAAGGATATCCCCCAGAGACTCTGTGTAGTTTGTGCTGCCAACTGGCGGAGAAAAGTGACACGCATACAGAGCAAAAAGTGTGATGTTGCTCTTTGCATGGTCCCGAGCTTTGAAAGTTACCACACACTTACACATTTACTTAGATTACCTAATATTTTGTATGTTTTAAGAAGACGAAATAAGAAAATATAAAAGAATAAAAAAAATTTAAAAAAGAAGGGAAAAGAAGAAAAAGGTTTTTAAGTCAGCCAGCGGCAGTCCAAAGCCTGCGTCAAAAATGAGGATGAGAAACCATTATATCAAATCGTACTGAAGGTGTCGAGTAAGCAGCAAACTGGCAACATTTGGAAATCGCTGCCGCTTTTTGTACTGTGGATAGCCGAATTTATGGTTTATGGTTAAATTACAAAAGAAACCAATATACCAGTCAGAAAACTAGATAGACTGTCATTTTTCTTATTTGGTTTTGGGTCAGGCTCGTCGGTTTCAGAGTTCAGTAATTCTTATTTATGATTTTAATGAGATTTGTCGTAGTTTTGAGCGTCTTCGCTAACAACTGCTCATTTTAAATATACATATCTTTAAACGAATTCGTCGAGTCTTAATGAAAATTTATCACGTTTATCAAAACGCCGCCTACGCTGCTATGAAGCGTTGCCGCGTGAGTAATATGTCACGAGCATTATGCGCGTGTCTGTGAGTGAATCAATGTGCTACAGTATCAAGATGGCTCGCTTCTGGACGCAAACCGTATTAATTTCAATGTTTTTGGACAGGGTATTTGGTTAATTTCATTTCGGCTCAGGGCAGGTTTCATATCGCACAACGATGCAGACCGCTGTGACCTGTAGCCACAGGCAACACCTCCGACGTGCTGTGCCGACCACGCCATGCCAACGAGCAGCGATGGAGGGAAGGAAGGATGGCTAAAGGAGCGCAGTGCAAATAGCACATCTAAACGTCTGTCTGCACTCATTTCCAAAACGTAGTAATGGAACATGGACACACATTTGAACATCGCATGTAAATCAACTCCCCACTGCCATAACATCCATCACCCACCAACAGCCATGTATTATGTACAGCATGTGGTATCTACACCTGAAACTTTGAAGGGTTGTAGCTCCCAAACTAAAAGTGATAGGAATGTAGTTTAAATTGATTTGGACGCAGCTTGTTTCAACGAATCCAATTCACGATAGAAAAAACAATTGTTCCATTTTCAAAATTATATCTTTGTGCTGTAACTCTTTGGAAAATGATACAATAAACTATGTTCATAGGCCCACAGAAAGTGTGACGTTTCTTGTGTTGACCTACCGCATTAAAATTTCCCGTCACCTATTATTTTAGAAGTTACAGAGGCAAACACACTCAGTGAAACATATATATATATCCGTTGCACATCATTCACTCAAAGAAATGATACATATGACATCGGCAGCTTATCAGTGCACACTGGCAGAATGTGTTTCTTTTTTAGCCACAAGTTATGTTTATTAGATTAAAAATTATTTCAAATTTTACAGCATATAAAGCATTCCCCATTTCACAGCCAAAACAGTTTTGTAAAGCTACAGAAAAAGGAGTTATAAAGTAGTTTGTATTTAAGATGAATCATGCTTTCTACTCACGTTACTAAATGCTCTGTTCTCGTTGGCTGCACATAATGTAGCATCAATAATATAACCTTCAGTAAAGAATTTCTTGCATAAGTCATTGGAAATAATTACCACCTCAGAAAATCTAAGTTCATTTGAAACCATTGTTGCTGTAACAAACGAAAACAAAACAAAATTCTCACCTCTCTATCTCATTTTCTAATGTGAACAGTCAATTATTGTAGCCATCTACATCTACATCTAATACATAGTATGCAAATCACACTTAAGTGCATGGCAGAAGTTTCACTAACCACTTTCATAAACTTTCTCTAATAGCGCGCCGGACGAAAGAACACCTAAATCGTTCCGATTTCAATCTGATTTCTCTTATTTTATTTGGATTGTTATGTCTCCATATGTAGGTGGTTGCTAGCAAAATATTTTCACAATCAGAAGTTAAAGTCGGTGATTAAAATTTTGTAAGCAGAACTCGCCACAACGAATAATGTCTCTCTTTTAATGATTCCACCTCAAATCGTGCAACATTTCCGTGACGCAATCAGTAGCAAGGCGATAAATATTAGTAATCCATAGGCATTTCCATAAGAATTTTTAAATAAAGTGCTAAAGTATTAAAAATAATTATTGTACAAAATTGATCTTCACTGATAGATGGTAAATGCTTGTACTACCATATACATTGATTTAGTCTCTTAATAATATACTGCACTATAAGATCATTTTGGCCCTATAACCATCTTCAGATGTTCTGTGAACTGCTGATATTTTCTGAGGTTCTATATTTTCGATAATTTGAAATAATTATAAAACCACATTATTCTTCTTACACGAGTTGACTGTCATTTCCATGACTGCCTTTGTCACTGTTGCTGTTTGTCTTTATAACATTGCTCCCTTATTTCTATTGTTGTACTTCAAGTTATTACAAACTATTTAATGTGTGGAGCTTATTTATCAGTTCTTGACAGTTGTGTTAATGATGTTACGGTTTGTTTTGTTACATTTCATTACTTGTGCTTTATATTTTTCATGTTTAATTCTATGCTGGTGAGATTTATGACATGATATTGGGTCTCTTTATTAATTAGCTTTCTTTGAGGGGAAACTTCATTAAAATTATCTGAGTAGTGTTTGGTTTTCAGTGCCATCTTTAGAATTTCTTGCAGATAATTTTGCATATGTAAATACACTTGTAATTCATCCAGAGTGTTCCATGTTGTTCTGCCATTAAGTGGTAGTTGAAATTTAATGGGCTGTTATCGTCGGTATCTCTTATGTGTCCTCTGTAGTGAATATTGACATTGGGACCTGATTAATCTAGACTACATAACGTTTGTCTCTTTCTTTTTACTGGATTTTATATATACCTTGATTCATGTGCATGGGTGGTTATAGTTGTCGTGAAAGATCTAATTTTTTGAGATTTCATTGTGTGTGGTTTACAATTTTTATATTACTGGGTCTTAGTATTTTGTTGATTCTGTATGATATCTTACCGAGACACATAGTGGTCAAATAGACAAATTGTTGTTTCATTGGTCACTGTCAATTCCTTATAGAGCGTAGATTATTTTCGCATGGTGTAGTTGCCATGCAGCCGTGTACCGATTGTTCTATAATATCTGTTTCATTTTTTTATTTTCAGAATTTATTATAGGATTTTTATTTCTTTTTGTAAGGATCACATCCTAAATCTATGGTTATTAATTGAAGATCCATAATGTGAAACTATGAGTATTCATGTCATTTCACATGACACTGATGTGTAAATAGTTCACATCTTTATGGTAGAATCTACATAATGTATTGTTTACCTTGCTTCTAATTCTATAGTGAATTTTATTTAGGAGTTAGTGTAATAAGAATTTCAAATACTAGATGATGCTTGTTTCATTTCTATTAGCATTAAAGTGTCATCAAAGTCTATCATTTACAGTTGCAAAGAGAGTAGCGCTCGTAGTGGTGGGCGAGAGTAATTCACTAATTTCAGAAATTCGTTTTATGTAGTGTTGCTCATTGTTGTATATAACCACTTACAGCTATATCAACAGAAATAGTTGTATAGAGACTGGCAATGTCGAATTTGGTAAATTTTCCATTTTTTGCTATTTTTTCTCTTGTATTTCTTGTGGCAGTTCCTTGGAATTTATTATTGCATTTTGAATGGTATATGGTTCATAAAGATACTACGATTTTTTATTAATAAGTAAAGGGGATAATCTATACTGTTAACTGCTGGATGTGTTGGACTAAGGGCCTATGAATTTTGACTGCAGACATAATTTAAGAATTTTTGTTTTCTTAAAATGCATGCCTGTGTTTTGTAGTCACTTGGGATTTTGATACACTGTGTTGCATTTTTATCAGATTTTGTGCAATTGTTTTTTGTGAAAGTTATTGACAATATTTATGTAACCACTTAGTTTTAATATGACTAAATTACTGCCTTTATCAGATTATACTATTATTGTATTATTTTATGTGAACTTTTCATTACTTTGGTACAGCATTTTGTGGTATTTGTATTGTATACAGCTTTTATTGTGATTACTGAATATTACTATATCTATTATGCTTATTGTTTTAAATGTGATTTCATGTTGTTGTTTTACTGCAATTTTGAACATGGCATTATATGCTGCAACTGCTGGATGTGAAATAATTTTGACCATTTGCAGCCCTACAAGTTGCTTTAAAATAAGTACAATTTTTTTATCTAGATTTCAACCACACCACCCAAGTCATCATCAGAAATGCAAAATTACCACGTAGAAATGAATCACAGTATAGTAGCAAATTAATACATAATTTTTACTAATAAAAAAAAAGAAAAAGAAAGATTAGATCACATACTCACATGGGACTTTTACAAAAGTGAAGAATATACAAAATGAGCAAAGGAATAAAACCAATGCTAGTTATTGGCTGGCAGTCTGAACAAATAAAAATTTTTAACGTAGTCGCAAGCTGCTTGGGGGCTCCTCTCCTGCGAAATATGCAACATGGAAAGTAGGAGGCGAGGGTACTGGCGGAAGTAAAGTTGTGGGGCGGCATCGTCGGTCGTGTCGGGGTAGCTCAGTCAGTAAAGCGCTTGCCCGCGAAAGGCAAAGGTCCCAGATTCGAGTCCCGGTTCCGGCACACCATATCCTTTCTTCCAGGAGTGCTAGTCCTGCTTCTGTGAAGTTTGGAAAGTAGGAGGCGAGGTACTGGCGGAAGTAAAGTTGTGGGGCAGCATCGCGAGTCGTGTCGGGGTAGCTCAGTCGGCAATATTCGAGTCGCAGCCGTGGAGCGAGGAGGACGTGCGGGTGTAGCGCTGAGGTTCTGGGGTAAACAACGGCTATGTCGCTGATTCTGAGGTTAGTGTGATCACGACATATTTGTGATTGTGGCTTCAGTTATGAATGTTTCTAAGACAGAATGAACACGATCGAACAGCTGAGGAAAGATACGATCAATTTTACATTTGATAGAAGTTTCGTAAGACCAAAAGCTTTCGAAGTTAAGCGGTGGTTTGCGGAAAAAGTTAAGATAAATGGCGACGACGTAGTGGGAGTACACTTACCCAAAAAAATGTTCAAATGTTTGTTAAGCTTATGGGACTTAACTACGGCGTCATCAGTCCCTAAACTTACAAACTACTTACGAACTAGGACGGCACAAATATCCATGCCCGAGGGGGGATTTGAACCCCCGACCGTAGTGGCCGTGCTGACCATGACTGGAGCGCCTCAGTCACCTCGGCCACCGCGGCCGGCTACACTTATCCTTTGTATCCAATGCTGTCTATGTAAAGATGCAGAGTCCAGAATTATGCTGTGCTATTGTAGATAGTTGCGGTGGTGTCATTAAGTTTAATCATTCTGATGGGAAAGTAAGTGACGTTCTAGTCTCTCATGCAGGGCTAGGTATCAGGACCTTACGTGTCTTTGAACTACCCTTCGAGACTCCTGTCGAAGAAATTCACCGTGTTCTCAGTCCGTACGGAAGAATTGTTTCGAATATCGCCGAAATATGGTCGGAGGCTTACATGTTTCCTGTGTTGAACGGCGTCCGCCAAATCAAAATAGAATTCAACGGCATATTCCCTCTTATATATGTGTGTGTGGGTACCGTGCACTTGTGCAATACGATGGCCAACCTCGAACATGTGCCTTATGCAATTCTGCGACGCACGTTCGGAACGAATGTAGCAGCAGGCGCGTCCCGCAGCGCAGCTACCACACGGAGAGGCGGCTGTCCCCGGCCAGGCAGTCAGCCTCAGGTTGACGTTCGCTGCCGCCGCCGCCGCCGCTTACCCGCGCGGACCCGCAGAGCTGTCAACAACGGCGCAGCAGCGGTACCCGGAAATGTCGCTGAATTAGGCAGTAGTGCCGACGTCGGCGGAACTGGTGTAAATTCTCCCGATACGGAAATAAATGAAGGACCGAATATGACAGAAGGTTTCCCACGTGCATCGCAAACCGCAGAATGCAAAATCGCGCCGCGCTCTTCAGTTCTGCATCATGAAGAGCCAGCGAGTTCTGATATAATGGTGATGGATATAGAACAAATAATAGACAACCAACCGGAGATTCTCAAAAAAGAAAGTACGCCAACAACAGGAAACGGTCAGAAAGTAATTAGTCAAGCACACGATAACGACCCACAAACAGGCAAAGAGAGAGAAGCAAAGCTCAGCAATAGCGCAGAGAAAAAAATTATCTCTGAGATTCAACATGAAAATCACAAAAGAAACTCAGACGAAAAGGCAGATCAGATGTCGGCTGAAAAATCCTCAACTGACTCTGCAGAAAGATCACCTGATGTGTCTCCGGGGGGAACCCCAAAACGGAAGAAAAATATAAAACGCAGAATAGCACACGAAGCGGCAGAGAATATTGCTCCTGTGCTAAAGGAAAAATTGAGAACCATCCAAGAACGAGAAAAGAAGAAGGTAGTTTGTACTACTGAGGGGGCCAGTCAGCAAGCTTCAGAAAACAGAAGCCAAGTTAATCTGGACATTTTATCAATAAATGCCACTGCCAACAAAACGTTGGATCAGTCACTAAATAACAGCAATTCCGCGGCAAAATTAAACTGGGCAGGAACTAACGGACCAAGATATGGAAGAAGAACCGGCACAAGAAGAAGACATTTTTTATTAAAAGCGTGGCAGAAACTTTTATGGGAACCCTTATTAGAGACAAATGAAAAAATAATCGGCAAGAAAGAAACTAGAAAGAAAGAAATAAGAAAGAAAGACATACCTAGTCCTTGAATAATTTTAAAAAATTAGTTATTTACCATATCTTACATGCTGCAAACACACCATGTAACTACATTAAATATTAACAAAATCCAAAATGCAACCAAAGTGGCTGCTCTTAAAGATTTTTTATACCAGTCAGACACTGATATTGTTGCAGGAGGTATACATTAGGGATCTTTATGTAGCAGGCTACAAAGAAATTTTAAACGTAGCTCTTGAGCACAGTTGCGGGACAGCCATCCGTGTCAAGGAAGGAATTGAACCGAGAGACGTCAAATTTTTAGAATCTGGTAGGGGCATTAGATGCAAAATTTTAAATAAAACTTTTATCAATGTTTATGTCCCATCTGGCAACAATGCCAGACAAGATAGGGCCAAGTTTTATAAAAGTGATATTTTAGCCTTACTTTATGACAATCCTGCTGGCGTTTTAATTGGTGGAGACTGGAACTGCGTTTTACATGAAAAGGACCAGCGCCCAAATTTTAATAAATCCAGGGAACTTGAGGGGTTAGTCCAGAACATCCCACTATGGTCAGGTTTACTTATATAACAAAAAAATCAGAGTAGGATTGACAGAATTTATGTTTCGGCTAACTTAGAGAACTATGTAGTTGGTATCGAAGTCATACCCACCACCTTCTCCGATCATCTGGGAGTAAGATGCAGTGTCAATTTAAGTAGACAGAACACATATTGGGCTAGGCCCGTATGGAAGTTAAACGTAAGCATGTTGGTAGAAAACGACTTAGGTGACCAACTTGCAAGGACCTGGCAGGGCTCCTTAAGAAAACGTCATAAATACAGGTCCAGTATTGAATGGTGGACTGCTGATGCGAAGAAAAAGTTACGAGCCACATTAATAGCGTATGGTAAAGAACGAGCGAGGTGGATGAGAAACAATAGAATTCTACTACACATGTCTTCGCGAGCTCTACGAGCAACCGTTGACACAGGACGTAATAATGCAGATAAACAGAACTAAGGCACATCTAATGAAAATCAAAAGTCAACAGATTGCAGGTCTCCAAATCAAATCACATACACTGTTGTGGAGGAGGAAAATACCCCAGTCTACCATCTCATACGGCATCAGCAGTAGAGGAGAAGAAATTTTATTGAATGTCTCAGAGCTGAGGATAACAAACTCTTGACATTTTAGACGAGGCTTATAGATTTTATAGAACCCTCTACAATGATAGGCACGTACAGGAGAACTTAGTAACAGAATTTTTATCCCAATCGGGGCTTGGTAACATAATATCAGAGGAGGATAACAGAAAAATCAGAGAAGAAACAACAGAAGAACAAGTTTTAGAGATATTAAAATCCTCCCCCCAGAAATAAATCACCAGGTCCGGACGGATTGCCCCTAGAATTTTACAAAACCTTTTGGCATCTCATAGGTAGCAAATTCACCGAAATTATAAAGGAAATAATGAACGGTGAGGCTGTCCCAGCAGATTTTAAACAATGTTTACCTGTGCTGCTTCCAACAGGTAGGACTTCGGAAATAAAGTACGTAAAGAAAATGAGACCAATAACTCTAATGAATTCGGATTATAAATTGATAGCACGGGTTATCAAAGACAGATTTAGACCAGTCTTAGAAAAAATACTAGGTGGCCACCAGACATGTCTCCCTGGGCGTAGTATATTTGAAACTTTGAGTTAGTACAGGGATGTCATTTCTACATTTTCCAACACACCAGCACATGGCGGGCTTTTATTTATAGTCTTTGAGAAAGCCTTTGACAGGTTTAATCACGAATACCTTTTTAAAAATTTGACGTACATGGGCTGAACTGAAAATACTGTCAACGTTTTAAAAAACATTTTAAAAGGGACAAATACGAAGATATCTATCAATGGAAAATACACCAAGGACATTATAATAAAAAACGGAGTTCCTCAGAGAAGCCCTTTATCTATTATGTTCTTCGTTATAGCTCTGGAACCCTTTTTACGTAGATTAAATGACGCACTTGAGGTGATATCCATATCAGGAAGGAAAATAGTCACCAACGCGTATGCGGATGATGTTGGAGTGATTATAAGAAATGACGAAGACGTTATCAGAACAACAGAACACCTCCAGTTTTATTGCAACGCAACAGGGGCAAAAGTAAACGAGACAAAGAGTGCGTTCCTGAACCTAAATGGTCTAGCAGCTGTACAGATTCCTTGGGCGAAATGTGACGAATCTCACACTGCCCTAGGTATAACACTACATAGATGTCCTTTCCGCACTTCAGCCTCTAACTGGAAAAAGATATTAGATAAGATGAGAGGCACCCTCATCTTGAATCACTTAAGGGATCTAAATATAAATCAAAAAATAAAATAATAAATTGCGCTATTCTGTCAAAAGCGACATATGTAGGACAAATTCTGCCGGTACCAAAGGAAATAGCAAAATCTATTATGTCCACAGTCTGCCGTTACATCTGGAAAGGAGAGATCTTTAGAGTGGCAATCGGGACAACGACCTTAAAACAAGAAGACGGAGGATTAGGACTTACGGACATCCGGAAGAAAACCACTGCTTTGTTCCTAAAGAGATCCCTACAACTAATCGAAAGCCACCCTGATAGCGTAACAGCGAAATTATTCAGTCTCTTTAAACCCGAAAGCTTGCAGCCACCAGTAAATACTAGTAACATAAACTACAAATTCGGACACATTAGTCTATATTATTTAGAACTGAGTTACATGACATGTATTCTGCAGGATAAAAGCAAGATAAACTGCCATTATATGGTCACGAAACAAAACTCAAAGGAGAACCAAAACAAAATGCAAGCAAAATTTCCAAACAAGAACTGGACAAATATTTGGAGAAATATAAATAATAAATTACTTCCTACAGAGACGCAGGTAGCATGGTATAGGGTCATAAACAACATCGTCAACGTCAAATAAGGTAGAAAGTTGCTAAAGTAGGGGAGTGCTGTTGGGGGCGAAGTACGGTGGGGACTTCGTGGACCCCGCGGCCTTTACGGTAGCCGTGAAGGCCTCAACAGAACCCTGAAAAGGCAGTTCTTACCTCAATAAAAGGATACGAAAGGTTACTAATAACACAACAAACTGAGTTGCTCCACTTAAATTATTATTCTGGAAAAAAACCTTTTTTTATACTTATCATTATTACTTTATTTATTTATTAATTATTTTTTTTACTTCAGCTGGCCAAGGAAGGGCATAATCACTAAACAGAAGGAAAGGAATTTATTTATTATTTTTCAAGTGTCCAATGAACAGGGCAGACAGAGTACAGCAGTACTTGATACCACTACCATCTATCTTCAGAAAATTACATTCTTCTTCAGGAAAAACTGATATTTATTTTATTTTTCACTACTAGGCCCACGGAGGCGAAGAGAGAGAGAGAGAGAGAGAGAGAGAGAGAATAAAAAAAAAAAAAAAGGGGAAATCCAAAATACAGGATCCGGCCGAAGAAGGTCTTTATTTGATTTGCTTCATTACAAAAATGGGAGCGGTGAAGGAAGAGTAAAGCAAAGAAGCTCGCCGTGGAAGGCACGTCTTGGAGAGCGAAAGGATGGGCTGTGAGGGGAGGTGAGGAGGCCCAAAAAAAAAGTGAGGAATTTACGAACCACCCTCATTAAATTGAAATGATGCTATTTGTGTCTCTGGCGGTTTTTTCTCTAGGAGACTGCGTTGTATATGGTTTGATGAGTTTTCGGATTTATCAGACTTAATTAAAAATTTTGCTTAATTTTATGTCATATCTTCTCATCTGTTCCTGTGGCATCGATTATCAACTTCATTAGATTGTAATTTTAATGCACATTCCTGTTATCTGAAATTAAATAAATATGCATCTGTTCCAACTATGGTTAATACAACCAAAATCCTATCTTTAGAATACAACATCATGGAAAAATGAAAAACTCCTGTAATACATTGCAAAATGAAACGACTATGATCCAAAAATTATTACACAAATAAATGATTAATACATGGAGCCAAAGTACTATTCCATTTGTAAAAAATAAACACTAAATAGACAATTACTAATTACCTATCCAGATGAGGTATCACAGAAAATGAAACAATATTAAAACCCACAATTATAAACATTCATACCAAACATGACACAATCTGTGAACTGTACTTCATGTAGAATAAATAAAACCACATACGTCCACAAAACAAAGTATACATAAAATCCAATGAAAGTAATATTAAAAAATTCTACATGTGCTAAATATACACTGCAGAAGACACATTAGAGATAATGATCCATTAAATTTCGACGACCTCAAGACAGAACACCATAATGATGTAGAAATAGCAATCAAAAGTTTACATATTACGAAAAAGGACCACTAATTACAATTTTGGAATTCAGAAATATATTTACCAACGCAAAATTTCCTACAAGTTAATTTAAATGAACACAAAGAACTAAAAATCAAACTCTACATAGAAAATTTGATTGAATTTTTTCTCCCTAATCAAAAAGGATCAATAAACAAACTCATTGTTATATCATAGATCATTAAATTAAACATATTCACTGGAAATGATATAACTTATATAACAACAAAGCAACAAAAGAATATGTAACATCTTTGACACAATTGTCATAGCTGTCAAAAATATATAACTAGAAAAATAGGCCCCTGTAATAATTAATAGGAATAACTTGAAGTAAAACATCAGAAATACGGGGGCAACGCCATAAACAGAAACAGCAACAGCAACAAACAGCAAGAGTGACAAAGACAGCAATGTAATATGGAGATTCTGATCAACTCGTGTAAATAATATTTGAGTTACAAATTGACGAAAATCTAGAATCTACAACAGTCTGTACCTTTCACAGAAAAGTTGAAGATGGAAAAAGCGCCATAATAAACTGATAGGTCAATCCGCAATTAATACTACAGAGCAGCTGCAGTCTCACACGTACACCCGCGACACCTGCACTGGCTTTTGTTATACGCCATGACGCAGCGCTCCAAGCGGCTGCCGAGCTACATTTCTGAATACGGTATCGGATGAGTGTGAAAAGTGTCGTTTACATTGATTTTAACATACTTTATACAACGGGGAAGATATATAGTGCCTTCAAATATAAGTAATAACCAGAAAATAACGCCATATTTGTCTTCATGGTGTTTCCTAAGAACCGTTGGACCGTATGAAACGATACTTTACAGGACAGTTTATTTAAGTTGATCTTGGAATCTGCGATTTTTTAATCAAGAATTTCAGTTTCTATTAAGAGCAAAAATTCCTAATTAATAACAGAAGACACAACCATCTAAAGGAAGACGTCAGTATTTCTTCACAATTTCAGCCAAATCAGTACATGTTGCACATAAGAAACGTATATGGAATGCATTACCTAAATGTACCAGATCAGCCACTACAGCAGTAACTGAACGTAAATCCTCACAGAAGTAACAATAAAACATCTAAAGCGAAAAGTTTACCAACAAAGCAGCAACCAATTCCAAAACTGTTGCTACATTTGAAACACTAACGGCAAGACTCTTTCAGACATCCGTTTGACAATGAAAAGTAATAAATTATACTCAAAAGTATGCGGGTTTATAACCAAGACGAGTGAGTTGTAAAAATGTTCAAATCGAATTTTTACACGTCAAAGAAAGTTCCTCTCATATAGGAACAGACCACAACAGAAATTAATGTTTCTCGTTTGTTTGTGTTCTCTCACTTTCAGCGGAGTAGGCTACAAAATACACAAATACCGCAGATTGCTGTGGGTTTCGAGGCTGGGTCATCCACAAGTACGAGCGTGCTAACCATTCAACAAAACGCCGTCGAATTGAGCATTCGGAACCGAAAGCCCCCTCGCGTACCGTTGCTGTCTGCACGACACACAGGCTTCTGCCCCGCCTCGTCTCCGCCCGTCGGCACGTTAGTCTTGCGTAGTTCGCGAACGAACTAGTTCCGAAGAGCGCTCCCACAGGCGAACTACGCGAACTAGTACGTAGATCCCTCGCCTCTTAGTTCATCCGCTCCTTTTCCGATGACTGACGGGGAACAGCGAGAGGACGCATTTAGCATATTTTGTAGGTAAGGTTCCTTCAATGACCTATTAAATAAATAAATAAATACATTTTGAAAATAAAATACTACGAGTACTCTGTGTGCAAAGTAGTTGAATATCATTGTACCACCCATTCGTGTAACTAACTGGTTTATTTGCGTAAGTATTTGAAGTCTAATTGCCCAAAAATACGGGTAATAGTACACGCTTGACCAACACTGATCATTATATAAAAATGTTGTCATAACAAAAGATATAGCTCTTTTAGTAGCGGTAGCAAAAGCCACAAAGAGCGGACGAACTAAAAAGAGCGACCTACTTCGCGATCGAGCTGCGAAGTAAAAGGAGAGCTACCGCTCGCGAACTAAAACATGCGTTACCGGTCGCGAACTATTATGCTAAACGTATCCCGCTTCCTAGTTTATTGCAGTCTTTTCCAAAGACCGACGGGCAATAGCGAGAGGGCACGCAGCAGAATTAAAAATGACGTGTTTGCCTTCTGCTGATGGGTCTTTTCGAGGTGAGCGTCTGCCTGCTGCAAAATTTCTGCTTTGAAGTATTCTGCACTCTGCAGTATCTGACTAATAAATTCCATAATGCCAAGATATAGAGATAACTCGAAACTTAACGCGAGAAATCATCCACAAACTGTTTCTTTCGGTTTGCTTGATATCGTTAGCGGCTCAAGCAGCAAGCGCACGAAGCAGCTGGGTGGGGGAACTTCTCACTCCACCTGTATGCGCAGACCACGCCGCTCAGCCGTCACTGGGAGCGGACGAACTAAAAGAACGAACTAAAGTGAGCGCTCGCTATAGTGATCGAAGACCGGACTGGGTCGGGAGCGACTAGCTACGACCGACCGATCAAGCGTCGCCGCTAACGAGAAACACTCCACGAAACCACAGAGACGACAATGACAACAACTAATCGAAAACAAAGATCAAAACTCATGCCAATCGGAACCGTGACAGAGCAGAGTACGAAGCCAGATAACCACGGAATATCGAAGGTAAAAGGAGCGCAGTCAACACAAGACTGAGGAGCGAGCTGTGGCTCCGGCCCTATATAGTGCGGCTCTCTGCGCAGATGACCGGCCGGTAGGCGCGCCACGGCGTGCAGCGCTCTAGTGGCGATGGCAGCGCTAGTAGGTTGTGCGCGCCGCCTAACGGCTGCTGTCACAGTCCATGTGGTCTGGCGGGCTCTCAAACATGTCGTTCCGGTATACCAGACTCCCGATCGTGCACTATTATGCGCAAGTCTACGCCATGTCATCAAGTGAGTCAGAAGTGCCCACCACTGTTATAGATTCCAGCACACGGACGCGTGCAGTAGCACACTCCAGACTGCTCTAAACAGAGTGGAACCGCCCTGGCCGGCACCAGACTCAACACTCACAGTTAGGAGGGACGCCCCAGCCGCTGACGATCGCGGTCCGGGCCAAGAACGACTCATGCAACTGGTCTGGAGAGGGCAGCGCCACCGGCTGGATGCAGTCTGCAACACAGACACACAACGGTGTAAATCACAACGGACGGCGTGCCCTATCTGTAAATACAGTCGTCTATCCAACTAAGTATACTGAAAAATTTCAATCTGCATATTAATATATTAATTTAAGTACATAACGTAGCTGGGCCACTCCCATGAACCGAGGTGGGGTGGCTTGCGTGCCTCAGCGATACAGATAGCCGTATCGTAGGTGCAACCACAGCGGAGGGGTATCTGTGGAGAGGCCAGACAAACGTGTGGTTCCTGAAGAGGGGCAGCAGCCTTTTCCGTAGTTACAGGGGCAACAGTCTGGATGATTGACTGAGCTGGCCTTGTAACATCAGCTAATGTGGCCTTGCCACGCATTTACTGCGAACGGCTGAAAGCAAGGGGAAACTACAGCCGTTACTTTTCCCGAGGACATGCAGCTCTACTGTATGAACATATGATGATAGCATCCTCTCGGGTAAAATATTCCGGAGGTAAAATAGTCCCCCATTCGGATCTCCGGGCGGGGACTACTCAGGAGGATGTGATCATCAGGAAAGACAACACTAGCATTCTACAGATCGGAGCGTGGAATGTTGGATCCCTTAATCGGGTAGGGAAGCTAGAAAATTTAAATAGGGAAATGAATAGGTTGAAATTAGATATAGTAGGGATTTGTGAAGTTCGGTGGAAAGAGGAACAAGATTTCTGATCAGGCAAGTACAGGATTATAAATACAAAATCAGTTGGTGGTATTACAGGAGTAGGTGTGATAATGAATAAGAAAATAGGAATGCGTGTAAACTACTATGAGCAACACAGTGATCGCATTATCGTAGTTAAGATAGATACGAAGCCAACACCGTCCACAGTAGTACAGGTTTATATGCAAACTAGCTCTGCAGATGATGAGGAGATCGAAGAAATATATGAGGAGCTAAAGGAAATTATTCAGACAATTAAGGGAGAGGAAAACTTAATTGTTATGGGAGACTGGAATTCGGTAGTAGGAAAAGGAAGGGAAGGGAAGATAGTAGGTGAATATGGTCTGGACAAAAGGAATCAAAGAGGAAGCCGCCTGGTAGAATTTTGCACGGAACATAATTTAGTTATAACAAACACCTGGTTTAAGAATCACAAAAGAAGGTTGTGTACGTGGAAGAGACCAGGAGACACCGGGAGATACCAGACTGATTTTATAATGGTAAGACATAGATTTCGGAACCAGGTTTTCAACTATAAGACATACTCAGTGGTAGATATAGACTCTGATCATAACTTGTTGTTTATGAACTGTAGGCTGAAACTGAAGGAACTACAAAAAAAGTAGGAAAATAAGCAGATGGGACATGGATAAATTGAAGGAAACTGAAGTATTTAAGAATTTCTGAGAGAGCTTTAGGCAATAATTGACAGAAATGGAGGAAAATAAAACAGTAGAGGAGGAATGGGTAGCATTGAGAGATGAAATAGTGAAGGCACCAGAGGACAAAATAGGTAGAAAGACAAGACCTACAAAAAATCCTTGGATATCACAGGAGATAATAAATTTAATCGACGAAAGGAGAAAATATAAAAATCCAGTAAATGAAACAGGCAAAATGGAGTACAGACTGCTAAGAAATGAGATTGACAGGAAGTGCAAAATGGCTAAGCAGGAGTGGCTAGAAGGCAAATGCAAGGATGTAGAAGAATGTATAAATAGGGGAAAAATAGATACAGCCTACAGGAAAATAAAAGAAACATTGGAGATAAGAAAAACAGGTCTATGGATATCATGGACTCTCATGGAAAACCAGTTCTCAGCAAAGAAGGGAAAGCTGAAAGGTGGTAAGAGTATATAGAGAGGCTCTATGAAGGAAATGAACTTTGCGGCAATATTGTAGAAAAGGGAATGAAATAGGAGATACTTTACGAATTTGACAGAGCACTGAAAGACCTAAGTCCAAACAAGGCCCCTGGAGTAGATGATATTCCCTCAGAGATACTGAAGTATCTGGGAGAACAAGGCATGACAAAACTGTTTCACCTGGTAAGATGTATGAGACAGGCGAAGTACCATAAGACTTTAAGAAAAATGTTATAATCCCCATACCAAAGAAAGCAGGTGCAGACAGGTGTGAAAACTACAGAACCATCAGTTTAATAAGTCATGGATGCAAAATATTAACAGGAATTATTTACAGAAGGATGGAAAAGCTGGTAGAAGCCGACCTCGGGGAAGATCGCTTTGGGTTCAGGAGAAATGTAGGAACACGGGAGGCAATACTCACTTTACGGCTTATACTAGAAAATAGATTAAGAAAAGGCACACCTACATTTCTAGCTTTTGTAGATTTGGAAAAGGCTTTTGACAATGTTCATTGGAATAAACTATTTCAAGTTCTGAAGCAAGCAGGAGTAAAATATAGAGAGCGTAAGGTTATTTACAACTTGTACAAAAACCAGATAGCTGTTGTCAGAGTTGAAGGGCATGAAAGGGGTACAGTGGTTGGAAAGGGAGTAAGACAGGGTTGTAGCATTTCTCCAATGTTATTCAATTTGTACATTGAGCAAGCTATAAAGGAAAGCAAGTAGAAATTTGGAGAAGGCATTACAGTTTAGGGTGAAGAATTAAAAACATTGTGTTTTGCCAACGACATAGTAATTGTGTCAGAGACAGCAAGGGATCTGGAAGAGCAGCTGAACGGAATGGCCAGTGTGCTGAAAGGTGCATATAGGATGAACATTAACAAGAGAAAAACTAGGGTAAAGGAGTGCAATGTAAGAAAATCAGGTGATGCTGAAGGAATTAGGTAACAAAACAATACAGGAGGTAGATGAGTTTCGTTACTTGGGCAGTAAAATAACATGCGATGGTCGCAGTACAGAGGACATAAAATGGACAATGGCAGTGAGTAAAAAGCGTTCTTGAAAAAAAAAATTATTAATATCGAATATTGATTTAAGCTTAAGGAATTCCTTTCTGAAGGCATTTGTGTGGACTGTTGGCTTGTATGGGAGTGAAACATGGACGATAAACAGTGCGGACAGGAAGAGGGTAGAGGCTTTTGAAATTTGGTGCTAGATATGGATGCTGAAGATTACGTGTGTGGATCGCGAAACTAACGAGGAAGTACTGAACAGAATTGGGGAAAAAAGAAATTTCTGGCATACCTTGACTAAAAGAAGGGATAGATTGGTAGGGCACATTCTTAGACATCAAGGAATTGTGAATTTAGCGTTGGAGGGAAGTGTTTGGGGTAAAAACCGCAGAGGAAGACCAAGAGATGGATACAGTAAGCAGATTCAGACAGATGTAGGTTGCCGTTCTTATGTGGAGATGAAGAGGCTTGCTCAGGATAGGGTATTGTGGAGAGCTGCATCGAACCAGTCTCCGGACTGAAGACCACAACAACAGCGACAACAACAACGGAGCTGGGCGTCAGAGGATAGCTAGTTGAGTTCTAACGTGCGGTCTGATTAGATTACACTAATACTTCTTCCATACATCATAACTACGACATTTCACAATGATGTGGGACGTGTAAGTTTAATAAATGGTGCCTATACATGACAGCCCAATATTTTAAGAATTTTAATTTCTTTAGTTTGTTCTTCATGTAATTTCAGCGAAATTGCAAAGTTTCATATAAAAATTCATCTAAACTGTAAGAGGAGTTGCCATTCAGAAATGATTTCAATTCCCTTTCAAATGCTAGTTGGCTGTCTGTCAGACTTTTTAGGCCACTCTTTTTTGGCAGCATAATTCACCCCAATCTGTGCCCGAGTTTGATTTGACCTCGAATAGTGAATATCACCCTTTGTCGCAGTGTCGCACTCTGCTATTAGTGTTCAGTTGGGTTGGACTTCCAATAAAAATTTCAAAAGTGAATACATATGTTGTGGAGCTACAGTGAAGATCCCTAGATCCTTGAATAAGTGTTTGCAGGTTGATCTTGAGTTGAGTTCCAGCGATTATTCTGGTTACACTCTTTTGTCAATGAATGTTTTCTTACTGGATATTGAATTGCCCCAGAATATGATCCCAATCGAAAGCAGTGAATGTAAATAGGCATAGTAAGCTAATTTACCGAGATGTATATCACCAAACTTTACAGTGACCCTAGTAGTTTAAGTAGCTGAACCCAAACGTTTCAGCAGATCTTCAACTTGTTTCTTCCACTTCAATCCCTCATCAATGGAAACAGATAAAAATTTGGAATATTCTACCTTAGCTGCAGAATTCTGTTCAAAGTCTATATTTAATAACGGTGTGCTGCTGTTTACTATATGAAACTACATATACAGGGTTTCATCAAACTTTAACTAGAGAATCACGTAATATTTTTCTGAAATACTTCGTTTACAATTTCATCAGTTAACTCCCGTTTATCAGGAGTGATAACTGTACTTGTCAGCAATAGAAGTAGCTTAGAATATTCGTGGATATAGAATGGCAAGTCATTAATATATATTAGGAACAGAAAAGGACCCATGACCGAACCTTGTAGGACCCCATTTTTGATAGCTCCCCAATTACAGTAATTAACTGTTTCTTGAACTGCTTATTTCAACATCCTGCACTCTTCCAGTTAAGTACGATTTAAACAATTTTGCGCACTGTCACACACATATCACAATACTTCAGCTTCTCTAGAACAATTCCATGATTTACACAATCAAAAGCTTTCGAGAGATCAGAAAGAATCACAACAGGTGATATCCAGTTATACAGAGCAATTAATATTTCATCAGTGAAGGTACTTATAACATTTTCTGTTGAAAGTCTTCTCTAAAACCAAACTGACATTTTGTTAGATTTATTTTATTTTATTTTATTTTTTTTACTAATATGTGAAGCTACTGCAGAATACATTTTCAAAAATTTTGAATAAAGATAAAGATTGGGTGGTAGTTGTTGACATCAGACGTTGCAGTGGTTTAACGATAGCACATTTCAGTCTATGACAGAAAATACCCTGCTTTAGAGAGCTATTACATAACATGAGGCTAAGAATCCTCCTTATATTTTGGGATCAAGGGGTGGAATTTCAATTGTATCAAATTTTGTACGTATGGCCTTTTCCGTTAACTTACTTGCTACTTGTAATGTGGATCATGTTTTCTCCACAACACTTAACAATTATCATTTAAATTAGTAGGCTAGGAAAGTCTTGTTCAGACAGTGCTTGAGTTTTGTTCATCATTGTCGGATCCGTACCTGGGGCCGGAGCGACTACCCAGGAAGATGCCTTAGACCACCTGGCTATTTCCACGTGGCATGTATAGCTTCCTTCTATTTACATCTTGCGAAGGGACCATGAGAATAAAAGTAAGGGTATGGGGCCCTCACGGAGGCATACTGGCCATCATTTCATATTACAGCTCACGACACAAAGTAGGCGAGCGAAGGGAAGTGGTCCCCAGCCTTACTGTGCAAATCTATATCTATAAATGTGAATGTCTGTTCGGTGTACGTTTATCACGTCTGAACCACAAGAGATAAAGAGCTAAAAATTTTTACGGTTACTAATGTCTAGCCGGGGAAGGCTTTAGGCACGGTTTTATGGCGATCGGATAGCTATTTATCTATATATATTAATTTGAACGTCTGCTCGGTGTACGCTTATCACCTCCGAATGACAAGACGCAGTGACTTGAATATTTGTACAGTTACTAATTTATTCCTGAGGAAGGTTTTAGGGACGGTTTTATAGTAATTCGAAAAATAGCACGCGAAATGCGGAACACTAATTACCCTTTGAAAATTATATGTACTCTTTGAAAATGGTTTTATTGGTTGCATAGTTGCTTGAGGGTTGATAATGATAAAAGGGTGGAGTGTATTGGGATGGAAAGTTATCGGTGTATATAAAATTCTGCGTGTGTGTGTGTTAATATTTCGCTGTGCAGCGAGAACTATAGAACGCAAACGAATGGTCTGTGTATAATTGTTGTCCGAAGTCTCCCGTTGTACACCATAGAAGTTCCATGCCGATAGCTATTAGGGGTGGAAGATATGGTGGTTGGAAGTCGTCTAATTATAAAAAATTCGGACTGAAGGCGAGCGATGACGTTTGCTACTGTATAGCAAGGAGGTTACATACAGCGAAACGTTATGCCACCGACCATATCTTTGGTCTATGCGTGCTACAATGTCTTCAGCTCTTTGTCTGTAAGGATAAGCATACGAATAAGGAAATATAAGAATAAATAAATAAAGCGGTAAAAAAGAAATTTGTTTTAATACACCTCTTGAAAAAAAATCGATTTGACATTTCGATTGTCTATTACAACCCACACTCGAGCAAAGCCCCGGGTTTAAGCTAGTTTTCTATGAAAATACGTGGAGGACATTACGACAGTCTATTCTGTTTGTAATCTTCTCGTGTTTGCAGCCGGATACTATTGACACAATATTTCAGCGGTGCAGCTGCTCGCCATCCTCAGGTGAGCTTGCTGGTACACAGTCTCGCCGGAACTGAGTCCCCAGTGCAGTCGGCGGCTCCTTTATACATCACGGAAGACCCATAGCACGTGCACAAGAAGTGACAGTGACTGCCCTCTGGCGCACAAGACATACAGCGCTCCGGTGGTAGATCCCGCGAAATCGATAATCGATGATGAAGTAAAAATTATTATTCAGATTGCTGAAGTTTCCAACAGTTGTTTTTCAACATCTGATAACACAAGGTTCCAAGATTTACTAAGAAGGTTGCCTTTGTCTCTGTTAATCAGATTGTCAGACAATCTGATCTCTATGGATTCCTTTAAGACACAGTCCCAGTAACGAGACGCTGAAGCAACCATGTAAGTTTCACTATATAAAACAGCCTATATCCCTCATTGAGGCAATGCTCAGCTACCGCCGACTTCTGGGGCTGGAGCAAACGTGTGTGGCGTTGACGTTCAACACATCTGTCCCGACTGGTACGGACCGTCTGACCAATATACATTTTCCACAGTGGCAGGGAATCTTATATACCCAAACCAATTCAAAAGTTCGACCCGAAATCTATGTCATACCATTATATAATACATCTGGGATCTTCCGATGTTTCCTGATCTACTTCACGTAAACAACCTTCTTTCATGTTTGTCAAAACAAGTGTCTGTTGTTATTGTAATATGTTGTGTGAAAAATTGTACCAGTTGGCTTCCTGTTTGATGATTTTAGTCACGTCTATTTTCACCGACTATTTTTCCTTTCATACTACCAAAAAATCAAAAATGTTTCAAGTGTTTTTTTAAGCTTATGGGACTTAACTACGGGGTCATCAGTCTCTAAACTTACAAACTACTTACGGACTACCTTATAGTAAGGATGGCACAAATATCCATGCCTGAGGGGGGATTCGAACCCCCGAACGTAGTGGCCGTGCAGGCCGTGACTGGAGCGCCTCAGTCCCCGCGGCCACCGCGGCCGGCCATACTACCATATTCCATCTTAACTACGTTAATGCTATTGCTGTGGAGTTTATAGCGTAGTTGTTTACTACAATTTCTATTTTGTTATCCATTACTGTACCTACTCCTGTAATAATGGCAGCTGATCTTTTATTTATATCCCTCTACTCACCCAACCAGAAATTGTGATAATCTTTTCACCTACTTTCACTAATCCCCACTATATCTAACTTCTACCTATCCATTTCCCTTTTTAAATTTTCTAATCTCTCTACCTGATTAAGAGATGTGATATTCCATACTCCGATCCGTAGAATACCAGTGTCGTCTCCCCTGTCGACCACATCGTCCAGCGTAGTCCCTGCCAAGAGATCCGATTGGACCTCTGGAGTATTTTACTCGACAGGATGCCACATCACATATTCATACAGTAGAGCATGTATTCGGATAAATTAACGACTGTGGTTTCCCTTTGATTTCGACCATTGACAGTAACAGTAAGGCGAAAAAACGTTAGCTGATTGCTAAATCGCGCCTCAGCAGAAGATAATAACTGAAGGACATTGTCTGCTACAGAAATTGTGTTGATTGACAAGACAAACTAATAAACTTCTGGAAACAAAACAAAGTAACAAACTTCTGAAACTAAGGGAAAAACAACAAACATCAACTAAAAGTTTTCTTCTTCACCAATTCGGTACGAGCCAGGGAGATAACGACAGCCTCGAGAGAACGGCCAGGGAGACGGAGCCGGACGGCGTTTTCCGTTGCGGGCAGTCGTGGAGGCGCGTCGTCGCTGGCAGGGACTCTTCTCTTCTCTTCCCAGGAGGCGTCGGTCGCGGTCCCTCAGCTGCGGTTCTCGTAGGCGGTCGGCGGAGAACTGCCCTCGTGCCCCCCTAAACAGTGGGAGCGCAGTGATCCGTGGCAGCAGAGGGGGCCCCAAGGGACTGCGGCTGCGCAGTCCGCGCTAGAAATCCGTCCTACTGCGCATGACGTCACCGCCGAAGCACGTGGCGGGGGTTCGTCTTCGTTTTGTTTCGTTTATTCGCATGTTTTACAAGAGAAAATTCGATGCCTCTAATTCATTTTATCGTGTTAATGATTCTTTTGACACTTTAAATTCTCCCAAAATCGTTGACCAAAAGACATTAGCAAGTGCGTATGGAACAAACGAGCACCTCCAAAAAACAATTCTCAGCACTATGTATTCGTGCTGTGAATGCAGATTGGAAACCGAAGGACTCTTAATGTCAATTAATTCTTTATTTGGCCTTCATTCTGACCTTTTGTCACAATGCACTAAGTATATACGTATTAACAGCACTGCTGAAGCAGGACCGTTTTCACAGATTACAGGTATTGGCCATTTCTATCAGCATCCTCCACCTAAAGAAGTAAAACAGATGTTGATTGCCCAGCTGAAGGATTCAGATACCTGGCGGGCTACATTGCACGCCGTGCTGCGAAATATGACACCTGATTGGGGGTGCCGTCTAATGAATTACTTTCTCCTCCTCCAGAACAACTCGCAGAATAAAGGTGGATAGAATTTCTACCACGAGGAGGTTTGTTAGTGACGTCTGACGAGTGCGTGCGACAGATCTGAGTTTGAGCTGCTCTTCAAGGAGATTAACGGAAGTGACATACGGCATACTTTCAAAAAGGAAAGAAAAAGAAAATTCTGAGAGATTATCCGACGTTATTTCGCAGATATATCCTCAGGTGGCGCCGGAGGTCATGAACATTTTTTTACGGGCCCGACTTTTTATTCGAGTGCGCTACCTCAACATGAAGCTGAAGAAAGCAGCGGCGTCAATGGAAATTAGTCAGTTACAGACGGCGCAAATCACGCAACTACTTCGAGCAGTGTCGCAGTTGACGGCACAGCCGGCTCACCGACAACAACAATGTTCAAATGTTTGTATAGTCTATGGGACTTAACTACTTACGAACTAGGACGGCACAAATATCCATGCCCGAGGGGGGATTCGAACCCCCGACCGTAGTGCCCGTGCAGACCGTGACTGGAGCGCCTGAGTCTCCTCGGCCACCGCGGCCGGCCAACAACAACAGCCGTCACATCAGCAGCCTACACCTGCCGCTCCCTACGTTCATTTCTACGGCCAATTGTAGCTCGTTTCGCTTCGGGCTCAACCTTTACAGAATAACCTTGCGTGGCAGTCTTCAGCTGGTCTCACGTGACTGTGCGGAGGAAAATAGTGCCGGTTTAGTGCGCCCTCTGGCGGTGCTGTTCGCGTCCTCTGGTGACTGCGCATCCGCCGCTGGGAAACGCCTCACTGGTAGGCATCCCTGCTCTTGTACGATGCATTGCTCTTCAGGCGAACCGTCAGTACGTGACACTGGTATAAGGGCAGTACAGGCAACCATCGCCGGCCGCGGTGGCCGAGCCGTCACAGTCTGCACGGCCACTGCGGTCGGGGGTTCGAATACCCCCTCGGGCACGAATATTAGTGCCGTCCTTAGTCTTAGCTAGTTTGCAAGTTTAGGGACTGATGACTTCGCAGTTAAGTCCCATTTTTTATGTGTAACTTCAAGTCACGTATCAATAATACCTGAGTAACACTTTACTTGTACTCGTAACGTGTTATAAATCATCACGTACACAAGTTAAGCATTTCATGCGTGTATTATCATGTCGGACAAACTGTCACTGTGGACTAACAAATCGGACTTAAAACGACATATTTTGGACATTTCTGTGGAAATGAAAATCACCATTTTTCGTAATACGCAGCGATAAACACACAAACACACCATTACTGCTGCAGGTTTGGAATCATTCATATCAAGATGGTGGGTATTTGTTTTGATACTGAGTGAAGTGGCGTTGCAAAGTTGAAATGTTTCAACTTTGCCGCGTGGTGAGACTTGAATTATTGATGTTTACGCTAGAATCTTCCTTGACGTAAGTTAATGGTGGGCAAATGGCGTAATTTTGTGTGCCAGTGTCAACGCAGCTTTACTCGAACAGACGAGATGGCCCGCCGGCTTCAGGGAGTATGTGGATACGGCCCGTGGGTCGCTAGTAGCTGCCCACGCCTGGTTTTGTTTGTAGTCTCTCATTTGCATACAGCCGCCGATGATACGAAAACCGCATTTTACTACTGAGGTATAGGAAATCGGTCCTAAAATACTCAGATACGTTGTACGTTTTCACCATATCATAAACAAAAATTTCACCGCGTGCGTTTTATTTTTTGCGTACGGCGATTGATGTTTAAGTTTTGATTGCAACAATGAAGACTGTAGCTACCCTCCACAAATGTCTTTCATGTTCAACAAAGGAGTTATTGCTGCTACTCCTCTACGGTAGTGTAGCAATAATGTAGCCAAGCAGACCTAAGTCAATAACTGACAGTCGCCGTCACTTTGCGACTTTCGTTAGTCCATTAACAGTTCCAGTCCGGTTACTAATCATGACTTTCTGTATTGGTATTACAGTTTAAAAAAGAAGAACAAATATATGAAAAAATTGTCTGAACTGAGTTGGCATGGTAAGGGCATAAATTTGACAGTGACGAAGAAATAGGCAAGAGAAAAAACTGTGGAATCCGCAAAAAAAAAAAAAAAAAAAAAAAAAAAAAAAAAAAAAAAAAAAAAAAAAAAAAGAGTAAGAGAGGCGAAAGCTTAACGAAACCGTTGCACTAACAGAAACCAGAAGTACCGAAATGAATGGAGCCAAAATCCAGCTTTCCAACGTTGGATTGGAACAGTTAAAGTCGTTGATTATTGTGGACAATGTGAATCGTTTGTGTTTGGTGATGAAGACCAATTGAAGTGGTGCTTGAGCATTCACTAGTCGCGATCTCTAGATGTCTTGTGCACAAAAGAGAAAGAAAGGTGTTTAGCAGACGTTTTTCGGAATGCCAGAGTATTCTGGGCCTTTCTCTGAGGAGCTGTTGCATTTCCTGCTGATCTTGCTTCCTCTGGAAGCTGTCCGTCGCTGCGTTCCACAACTGGGTCCCCCTTCTTCGTCTTTTCACGGAAGACAATGCTGACTGAGCCGTACACTGACTGGCGTAAACGCGTGCACATGCACCAGGCGCTGGCTACACGTTAGAGATGGGAAAAAATGAAACACTTGACGGTTTCGGAACGAATGAAACCGTGCACTGTGAGGTTTCGTAACACTGTTTAGAAACCATGAAACCGTGTGTATTTTGTAATATTAAGGGCCCATTTATTGTAACATCGTCAATGTGTAATGTATGAGTATTGCTAAAGAACCACACAATTAGATGCCAGCAACTTTAGAAGAAAAAAAAAGAATACTTTTATTCAAATGTCTTGGCAGTTATATATTTACTACGCCTGTTAAATTTCACCTACCACTCCGGCGGTCTGACGTTACGTTGACAACATCAAGAACGCGCTAGAAAATGTCTGCCAAGATGTTTATATTCTTCCTGCTCTGTGGTTGACAGGTTCTTGTACGTACCCTTGTCCGCTAATTGAAATAATTGTCCTCGTACAACAAAGGTATCATGACAAAACATTTTCGTTGTGGTGTGATTCGCTAATGCCAACGTCACATGATTGGGAACATTATCACGCGAGGCCGCTAGGACGATAACTAAAATTTAAGCCCTGTACCAAATGCACTGCTTTCGCAATAAGTGATGCTCCTGCTTTCCCACTTGCTGAGGACTGAGGTTTTTATGTCTAATATACTGGTTTATATCGTAAACGTAATTAATGCATTTCGCTTTCCTCTATTCTAGTGCCTAATATTGATAGCTGTTATCTGTTCTAACTTACATGTGAAAATGAAAAGGCATATTATCAAATAACATTTATTGGGAACATTTCGGGAAGGCTTAAGTTTTTATACACTGCTAGGTACTTAAGTAAAATAAACCTTATCTTTTGGAGATATCTTTAATGCGCGGTTTCATTTACCGTCCAAACTTTCGTAATTCGGAAGTATAAATAAGAAATTTCTCAAATACGGCACATGATGTTAGATTTCATGTATTTATATTTTTTTTAAATATCTTTTGTTCTACATGTGTGTCAGACCAACATTGCTCGAAAGCAACTAACGGGAAACGTGCTAACTCTTTAAAACGAAATTAAATTTGCGATCTCCCCTTGTTAGTGTAAAGTCTGTCAATTTAGACTTTATATTGTATTTTTTTTTAGGAAGTTGTAAGTGTAGTCATGTGTTTCAATATTATTACCGTAAATGGATAGATAAACTCAGAATTTTACTGGATATTTCAATGCAAATAGTGAGCAATGTTTTATTGTTCATTTACGTTTATAAAGCACACATTATAACATTTCAAAATAGTACAGTCACTTTAGAAACTAATCTTGATTCAGTAAACTTGAGCTACACACTCACGTTTGTCCATTACTCTTTGACACACTTTAAGCTGTTCATATACACGTAAGTGAAATGTGTATCTCTGCACAGCTACAGGAAAATTAACACAAAACACGGTTTCTATACAGTTTGTCGGTTCCAGCTTTCCTGCAGTATTTGTACGAAACCCCGCTGTTTTGAAACAGTGAAACCGACAGGACAAAACAGTTTTAGTATCGACCGCGAATGTGATCTGAAGCCGGGCAGACTGAAACATAGCGGTTTCGAAACCGTGAAACAGTTCCGCGTATCGAACATTGTTTCGAAACCATGAAACAGTGGCCAACTCTACTACACATGCGAGAAACTCGCTGCGGTGTTGCGGCCTGTAGGGGGCAGAGGTAATCAGCAAATGCGAATCACTGCGTCATCAAAACTGTAACCGTCCTTTCTGTGACAAAATTGTGATCTGTACTGTGCACTCCACCACCGCCATTTGTCGACTATGTTCCTGTGTGATGTTTGCATAACCACGATAAATGTTATTGTGTAGGATTTAGCCATATACATGTTTTATTTAATTTAACCCAGTTTACACTGTTTCTCGCGGAAAAAAATTACGTGAGATTTGCGGAGTCCCCCTCTCTCCCACGTGAGATTTGGTGAGATTCCGATTCCCCCCCACATGAAAACCTCGCGTAATTAATGAACGTTCCCTAATATGCTATTTTGCAGTTACGTATCTCATGGAAGCTTCCATTTTCACCGTCGATTTTAAACATTAGCCCTTTCAGGTAGCTATTTCATTTTTTGATGATATAAAATATGTGAATATTAGAGAATACAGCAGGCACCCGAACAAAGACATACAACTAATGTTGTACAAAAGTTTCATCATCATAGAATATACTGAAAAAGCGCAAAAAAACGTGTCTGTCAATAAATTTTGTTCATATGCAGCACTTAGAAAGCTGAAAAACTAAATATTATAATTCGGTTTAGTTAGGAAGAAGAAAAACTGTTGGCTGATTTCTACAACATATGTTCAAATGTTTGTAAATCTATCGGACCAAACTGCGTGGTCATCAGTCCGTAGCTTACAACTACTTAAACCTAGGTAAACTAACCAAAGGACTACACACACACACACCCATGCCCCAGGGAGGACTCGAACCTCCACGGCGAGCAACCGCGTGCTCCGCAGCGGGACGCTTTTGACCGGTCGGCTACTCCACCGGGGCTACACCACATGTGTAACAAATTTACACAAGACTAATAGTTATACTCAAAGAGTCTGAAGCTTTTTCTTAGTTATTTATTTAAAACGAGACATAGTTTTCCCCACTTAACTCGAATAAATACAGACGCTACTGTAATGAAAAGTCTTTTGCATATTTGGGCCTAACAAAGCGACAGTTCGGCAGATGGACAGAGCGCAGCACCTCCCTGGCGCTGCCTCCCTGCCATCTCTCGGCCACCACGCGCACCACGTAGTCAACGGCGCGCTTGGCCAGGGGTTTACACTAATGCTCTGTAGTTTACACACGTTCCGCCGTCACCCGTAAGCGACGCAACGCCCACCAGAAAGTACGGGGCAAGCTGCAAACACCACAACAGGACAACACCGTGGATTCTCAAGACGGATATACACCTATAATCCCCAGTCAAAGACTGGCACTCATAGGAGACACCATAAACCGTATGGCATCCGAACTAAAATCAAAACACCAATCGTCAGCGATTCTAGCATCTTTCAGACAAAAAGATCTTTACCCTGGCTTTTCAGCTAATTGCTGCCGAGGCAAAGGTTGAACTGCAACAAAGCGAAAACAGACGACTGTGGAATGAAATACAAAAATCAAATGGTTCGACAAATGACATTGAAATCAGATACATAAAATACAAAAATAACAAACTGGAGCAGAGTAATGAACAACTACAAAATGAAAATCAGGAACAAATCAAAGAACTTACATCGAAACTTACTAGCCAGGCCGAAACTCACGACCAACACTAACATCTGCAGCCGCTCTCACAAACTCCCACAGCAAACGAAACGAAAAACCTATAGCACAGACCAAGACCAAACAAGCAACAGCCCTCTTTATCAAATCAACTGAAAAACAAAAGCCTGAAGCAAATAACGAACTCTTCTCTGAAATATTAACCCCAAAGAAGAAAACTTATATATCAAATCCATGAGAACAACACAAACAGCAGTCATTATAGAAACTGCGACCTAGGAAGATTGTCGCAAAATTATGGAGAAAACAAAAAAACATAGAATCTTTGCTCTGTGAGGGTCCAGGAAAGAGAAAACCATTAGTTATACTATATAGGGCACCCGACTCAATCACAGATGATGAATTCTTGGACTCCCTGTACCACCAAAATCTAAACGACGAAATCTCCAAAGAGGACATGATACAAAAATTAAATTCAGAACAGGACCAAAAGGGACAGGTTACAACCAGCACGTTTTACAGGTTTCACCTCGTTTATACAGATCCCTAACCAGGCTACAGAAGGTATTCAGACTACACAGTAGTGAACCAGTGCTATAAATGCCTCGCAAAATTATACCATTCAATACAAATCTCCTTCCACATTTAACATAACCTTTAAAAGAGCTATCACTTGGCGTAGACAAATGGGTCTGTTACCCAATGACTTAACTAACTGACGACGATCATATCCCATCACTAACACAAAACATAATAGTCATCGAGTGTCAATGTATTGACGATATGATGGTAGAAGGAGTGATCCACCGTATTCTAGCAAAATAAATTAAACGGCAAATAGCCTATTGGCTGCACTTTCAGTCAGCAATGGTACAACGAGTAGACGAATTGGAGGATGAACTCCCGAATCTCGAATCAGAAAGTCAAAGAGAGATCACCCTGTGAAACAATAACAGACAACTAACCAGGACATTCGCTACTACAAAATGTAAATGTTACATTAAACCTGTAAATTTTGTCTGTGGAGGAATTCTATACCCAACCAGTATCAGCTCACGAAACAAAAAGAGAAAAAGAAAAAACTAACCATACCAAACCGTACCCAAAATGAAGACTCCGACGACGAAACATGTGAAACATGCTCATTATTCTTGCGACACAAGTTCCTGCTGGCTGGACGTACCTTCCATTTGTGACCTTCAGCACAGTTGCCCCCGTGTCACAGAACATTGTCTTCTTTAGTGTGCGGCGATAATTATCCGACAATACAGAGAACGAAGCTCCTGAATCAACAAGTGCCCGAACAGGTTGGCCGTCGATTATGAGATTTCCCGACATCTTAGCGACTGTCGTCCATGGAGGACGATTTCTTGTCGCTGCTGCTGATCTAATTTCAACAATCGTGATTTCCGCCGAATAGCTTTCCGAGCTTCAATAATTTGTTTGTTTATGCTCGACATAGTGCCCTCACTTCCTCAGTTTATCGACTTTTGTGGCAATTCCACATATTTCCCCTCGAGAACTCGGCTAAATGTGCGATATATGCGTTGATATTTTCATTAACACATACTCCACGTTTCTCGAGGTCCCTAACACGACCGTCTAATGCAGCTATTTGCGCTATAATTGAGTTGGCTGTTTCCTTGAAATGACTACACGTCATTCACGCAAACATGTCCATTGCATGCTGACGCAATTACGGATGTACACCGACTTTTTTAAGAGGGAGAAATTCCTGGAAGTTGTTCAGTTTCCTCGTTTTGTCGACAACCAAGAAACCATATGGTGCATGATTTCAGCAATCTCCACATATAGATATAAATGCATTAAATGTCATGTCACGAAATCCAACAATAATGACTGTAATAATATCACAGATCGATCACTTGATGCAATGCGCAAACGTCAAATCGATTTTTTTAGAGACATTTCTTTTTTACTCCTTTATTTATTTATTCTTATAGTTTCTTATTCGTTTACTGGACCTTACAGAGAAAGAGCTGAAGACATTGAAGCACGCATAGACCAAACATATGGTCTGTGGCATCACGTTTCGCTGTATGTAACCTACTTGCTATAGAGTCGAAAATGTCATGAACCACCATGTCTTCCACCACTTTTAACTATCGGCATGGAACTGCTACCGTGTACAACAGGAGACTGTGGACAACAATTACACACACACACCATTCGTTTGCGTTCTGTACTTTTCGATGCAGAGCGAAATGTTAACATACACACACACGTAGAATTTTATATACACCGATAACTTTCCATCCCAATTTTATCATTATCAACCCTCAAGCAACAATGCAACCAATAAAACAATTTTCAAGGAGTAAACAAATTTTCAAAGAGTAATTATTTGTTCCGCATTTCGCGTGCTATTCTTCAAATTACTAAATATCTATCAGATCGCTATAAAACAGTCCCTAAAACCTCCCTCAGGTACAAATTAGTAACTGTACAAATATTCAAGTCACTGCGTCTTGTCGTTCGGACGTGATAAGCATGCACCGAACAGACATTCACATTAATATATATAGATAAATAGCTATCCGATCGCCATAACACCGTGCCTAAAGCCTTTCCCGGGTAGACATTAGTAACTGTACAAATTTTTACCTCTTTATGTCTTGTGGTTCAGACGTGATAAACGTACACCGAACAGACATTCTTATTTATAGATATAGATGTTCAAAGCGAAGTCTCTCAGGGTGTGTTAACAGAGACAGAACAAGGTTCGTCTTCCCACAGTCTGATGGCCCAACAATTAGTGCTCGTATGTTGTCCGGGAGCAGGGATCCATTTCTTCTTCTTTTTCTCGCTTAATTACCGATACTAATACAGGACCAATCGGTTACTACGAACCAGTTTACTCCATTCACCCATTTTGATAACTATTAGCTGCGGTATATCTACAGGTGGTTTTATATTGAAAGAAAGAGAGAGGAATACATATTTCCATAATCGTTTATTTCCACACGCATACGTAATTCACTGTGAAATACACATTTTTTTTTTTTTTTTTTTTTTTTTTAAGACAAGGCACGTTCCGCTCATTGCTGTCAAGCAGGAGCATGCCACGCCACTACTTCACCATCAGTCTAACACTTAATTCACCGCTCAGTGGGTCGTTTTTACTAATTCCACTCCTTTCTCACATTGTTGGAAGTGATGGACAACCTTTCTTCTCAGTATTATGTACACTGAACTCAGGCAGCAATTCCATTATCCACTTTACTTTCTACAATCCTTTCACGAACACACGTGATGCAGGAGGGATAACTTAACATATGCCACTCAGATCTGTCTCCAAAGGTACACCTGCTGAACCCATGGAGTGTCTGTGGTGGTTTTCCATTAGCCATTTTGCTTAACGTACATCCATCTTGTATTAGGGATTTTGTCCATCGTATGATGCAAACACCTGACACAACCAATGAATTTTGGGCTTCTCCAAGCATCCGATATGCTATTTCCTTTGGGATGAATCCATTCTCAAGGGTGTGTAAACCTCGGCAGTCGAGAAACACATCAAATATCATTCTCAATGCGCTCCTACTGCAGAACTGACATAAATTACCTGGGGGCCTTGGGGAGCCTGAAGGTGGCGGTGGGGTCTCTGACATAACCTTTTAATTCCCAGAATGAACTTGACTTAAAGCGATGACCTGTGGGCAATTGCCAGCACAATTGTGTAACGTAACACCCTAGATTCCCGGGATGAATGTGATGTACGTGACTTAAAGTGCTGACCTTGACGGACTTCTCGTTAGGATGGTGTCAGCATTCCTGGAATGACCCCTGGGTATATGGTCAAGGCCATCTCGAATGCCCACTGTCACCCTACTTGTGGTAGTTCTGCCGTCACAGACACCCAATGTCTCGGTATCTCTCTGCTTACCTCTCGTGCCGGCCAATAGGAAAAAGGCGGCTCGTCTACATTGGTCGGCGCGCCACAGCACAGACAGTACAAACAGTTCCACACAGTTTGTCAGTTTCGATCCAGATGTTCAACAAAGGAGAGCCTGCAGTGTACTTACCACAAGCGGGAAAAAATTACTGTTGCCTTGCAAAACTGAGTTGTAGCTTGGAAGGACTTTGCATTACACAAGGATATCAAAATTAAGTATTCCATTCATGTCATCAATAAAACATATGTGGACTAATCAGTTCTTTTAGTAACAGACCTATGCCTGCATACTCGCTAGGCACTGTCCACCACCTTCCCATGCTGCACAGGACAGATGCTCACATTGACGTCGAGGATTTACGAATAATTCTGTGTTAATCATTTCCCTTTCGTGCCCAAGTTTGCAAGATTTTTACTGTTAGTGCTCTTGTAGACATGTTTTACAGGTGGCATACTACATCACCTTACAGCCTTTTGAATTGTGCATCGCTTTGCTTCTCCTCGCAATTTTTGCTGTGCCACCCCTGCGACTAACCGTATAGCCGCCCACACTGCTGCAGTCAATGCTTTGCCTGCGCAACAGCCGCTATCTCTGGTATCCCGGCACGACGATTTCGAGAGCCGCCAGACCGCACGGACTGCGGCAGCTGCGACGCACAGCGACGCGCCCACCGCGCAGGCCGTCTGCGCAGGCGGCCGAGCTACACAGGGCCGAGCCGCGGCGTGCCCCTCGCTCGTGTCTCGACTGCAGTCTGTATACGGTCGTGTTCTGCATTGTCGTCTGGCATCTTACTCGGCTACATCACGGTCTGGATCGGTTCACGATTTGGTCAGTTCGTTGCATTTAGTGGTTGTCGTTGTTCGTCGCCTCTGGTCGTCGTCGTCTCGTTTAGGTCGACTGCTAGCGGTGACGCCCCGCCGACTCCCTCGGCCGGTAGTCCGTTCTCAGTGGTCCGGTCCGACGTCATCACAATTCTGCCCGTCCGACGTTTAGTCTCACTGCTATCTCCATTAACAAATGATCTAACACAAAGTATTAGGTTCCAGATGCAGTCTTTTCAATAACGTACCAACTTCATGGCATGTTTCATAGAAGGTCGAGAACATAGCAGCAGCCGGACAACAGCAATCGACCACAGCGCAATCGGCTGCCACACAGCCTGCAATATTACCGCCATTTATGGTTTGATGAAGAAATTGAAGACGGCGCGGAACACATGGTACAGTTCTGGAGCCACGTAGCGGCACATCAAAGTACTGTGCTGATTCCTTATTTCTTGTCTCAAGTGGGAGTGAACATTTATCAGCTGTGTGTCAAATTCTTCCGCACGATTCGCCCAGAACAAGTGTCGTTAAGGAACTAATGCAGGCGATTACTAACCATTAACAAAAAACATCGAATGAATGTAGCAGCAGCTAGATTAAAATTCTTTCATTAACATCGGCAGGCAGGACAATCTAATAGGCAGTGGGTAATAAAACTAGGTCTAACTAGGAAGTGTATATTTCGTTGTGATTGTGGCAAGTACTACTCAGACTTAATGATACGTCATGTGATTACTTACGTTTGTGTCAGACTTGCACATCAGTGAACAAACTTAAAGTATTCTGATCCTTAACTTGAACAAGTGCTTCAAATTACTGAGTATCATGACTGGAGGGAATCAAATGTTTAAATGTTTGTAAATCTATGGGACTCAACTGCTGGGTTATTAGTCCCTAGCTTACAAACTACTAAGGTGTATTAAGCTAAAGACAACACAAACATCAATGCCCGAGGGTGGATTCGAACCTCCGACGCTGGAGGCTGCGCGATCCACTGCAGACTGCTCGGCTACTCCCGCGCGACGACACGCCTGACTTTGCAGCAAGCAGTTTCCAAAACGCCTGCACCTGTGCTGCGGTTTACGACACACGAAGCCTTCCCGTCCGTCCAGAACACCTGCTAGCGGCCAGCGCTCACGACACGCCCGCACGCCTCGTATTTTCTGAAAACAGCCACAGCAAGAGAGCCAATGCCAATTCCTGCCCCAGGAGTATTTCTAAGCATACACCACATCAGTGTCCTTCACGCAAAGCAATTGGTTTTTCTTGTGGCAAACAAGGACTTGTTCAAAGTGTGTGTATGTCACTTACGACTGCTCTGCAGCAGAAGCACGTGTGACATTCGTGACACGACGTGCATCCTCTGCTTTTGCTACACATTCAATGCCTCCTGCCACTACGACAGACTCTAGTGTTCCAGTAACTAAATAATATGGTGACACTTTATTGTAACGCCATTCAAACAAACTGTTTGTACATTTGACAATAGTTAGCCAAACAGTGACATTTTTGCTTGACACGAGTGCCACAGTGTCGTCGATAAATGAAATGCCAGGCGCACCTCTGTTCTGAACAGTGTTCACTTTGCTAACGTCGTACACAGGACAAGACATATCAGTGCTAGGTACTTGTAGCTCTCCTGAAGTCTAAGGAGATGTACACAATGCAGTTTCTCTTTTGGTTCTTGAATCCCGTGACAGTCCAAATATTTTTGATTTGAATGTGTTTGTTTGATGTTATCATATATGAGTATGTGTCCTTTGATCCGAGTGGAAGTGTAATTAAGCTGGGTGCCGCAGTTCGTGAATTCTTCGTAAGGAGCCTGCCTGCTCGCAGTGAGCTCCCACGCCTTCCGTTCGCAGAACTCGACGCAGACCGGCCAGCATTCTTACAATGGCCGCAGTATGCCAACCGTCGCTGCGGAGGTGGGTTGCTTACACAGACACCCAGTGCAGCCCAACCGTCAGCAAAATAGGCGAACGACCTGACACAATGCGTGACCCTGAGCGGATCTATTTGCAGGCAGTGATAGGCCGAATAGCGCCGCGTCTTTGTACCTCTCCACGTAAGACGTGGAGGCGGCGATCTCGAACACCCGTAGGCTTCCCTTTGAAATGACTATTGCTAATTAGTGTGCAGTTTTGGAGGGAATTTTTCATAGTTTTCAAGTCAGCTAGCGCTGGCGAAGGCAGTCGTCTGACGAATCACTCGTCGGACAATATGTTTCTCTGTCTCTAGAAGAACACAGACACATGCTGATCTCTTGGCAAGTGACATCAGGAACTCGTACGAGTTAAACACCAGTTGTGGTGAACGCAATATTCCACAATTTATTTTGCGTTCTTTCCAGTCAGCGACAGCACTGAGTACTGCGTATGGCAACGTGCATTTGCACGGCATTTTAACCATTTTGTTGGCTGTTTCTCCTTCATCAAGATATGCCGATTTAATTATTCGCTGTCCAGCAGTTATTATCACTACCCAGTTTACACGCCTTCCAGTTCAGAGCGGGAGCAGTAATTACGAACCCCACCATTACTGAAGCTTTGCCAATTGCACTGCAGAAGAAACATTGTACTTTATTATCCTTCGGCTAAAGGCTGGTTTGACAGCACGTAGAATGATAGGATTATTATAAATTTTGAATCCCTTTGTGTAATGTGCCACTTGTTTAATTTAGTAAATAAATTTGGCTTGAGCTTCTGTTTGTCTTTCATCATTCCCCATCACATGTTGTTTTAATTGTTTGTATGCATCTTAATTTTTTAGCAAGAAGCAGTTAAACATCCGCCACCTTAAAGGCTCTCACTCCTTTTTTTTTTTTTTTTTTTTTTTTTTTTTTTTTTTTTTTTGTTTTTTTGTTATAGGGAATACACCTCATGTGATAGGAAGCTACAGCTCGGGGATGAATATAGTAAGCAGATTCAAATGGATGTAGTGTGCTGTTCTTATGAGGAGATGAAGAGGCTTGTTCAGGATAGGATATGGTGAAGAGCTGCATTAAACCAGTCTACGAACTGAAAACAACAACAACAACTCCTCTCCCCATGCACTGATTGGACGCCCCCTTTGATGATTCAGCATTACATCAGCAGTAATATGACACTGGTGACCTTGAAGTGTCCCAGACAGTGCGTTATGTAACAACAGTTGCCTTGGAACAATCATCCACAAATGTACCTAAACCTTCTACACCTCTCCCACTCAAGGTATAGTCACCTGTCCCAGCCAATGTAAGCTTCAAGAGACTTTTTACTGCTTCCTTTTTTTTTATCTTGTCGCCTAACATACAGTGCAAGAAATTCCCCTGTTTACAGTTGAGCAGTGGACACAACCCTTAGAGTTCATTGGACTTACTACATTTGAGTACCAGCTGTGGAAAAACCTGAGTTCAATATAGGCGTCGCAATGTTGGACAATCAGAAAGTTCACATACAACACGCTTTAAAAGTAATGAATAAATAAAAATCTGAAGGAAAATTAACTGTGTAGCAACACATACTGCTTTCGCATACATCAGTCACGTGACTCTCACTCAATCATTACCGTCTCGCTTTCTGCCTCTGTCTCTTCTCTCTCTCTCTCTCTCTCTCTCTCTCTCTCTATCTCTCTATCTCCATCTCTCTCTCTCAGTTTCTAGAATGCTACAAGAGTTTTGCACTACTCACGTCCAAGAGGCGCTTTCCTGGGCATTAATAGAACACCCACATCATTATGGTAGAAGGTGGGGCTGTAGGAGGGATGCGACATGCCCCATGAGGTCCTGATGGTCCAGCGTGACTCCCCTTTCTCCTCCCGATGGATGGTCCCCAGGACGATGGACCACTCCTCATAACTGTAACAGTGAAGTTTCTATTTTCACTTGTGGTGTTGAGTAGTGACGCTAATATGGCTCACAGAAATCTGCTCTTGCGACATTCACAAGTAGCTAAAACCAAAGTACTTCATTTCTGGTAGTACTAGGTATCTTTCTAGATATGAACAGATATACTCAAATACAATAAAATATCAACAGTAGGATGTAAAAGGGCATACTGGCACAAACATGATATCAATTTGATATCAAATTAATTAGAGTAATTGTGTATTTAGAGTAATTGCATAATTGCAATTATGTGTACTTAGAGTAATTGTATAATTGCAATAACGTGTACTTAGAGTAAATACATGTAGCCGGCAGTGGTGGCTGAGGCGCTTCAGTCCCGGTCTGCACGGCCACTATGGTCGGGGGTTCGAATCCCTCCTCGGGCACGGATATTTAGCTGTCCTTAGTCTTAGTTAGTTCATAAGTAGTTTGTAAGTTTAGGGACTGATGACCCCGTAGTTAAGTCCCATAGACTATACAAACATTTGAACATTTGTAAATACAAATACCGAGAGTACTTCTATTATATGTACTTAGAGTAATTGTTTATTTATCTATTGTAATTGTTTATTGTTATTGCAATTGCACATGTTCACTCCTCCACGTCTGGTGTGGATCTGAGCTCACTGTCAGAGGAAGCATGCAATTACAGTAATTACATTTTACTCCCGTAGTTTGGAGGTTCCTGGTACAACCACAAAGTGGTGGGAAGACCTATTTCTGGTTGCCCTGGAAGGCTTTCGCCCCTCCGATCCGGTGGAGAACTCTCAGACTGCACCTGTTTCTATAAATAAAAGCGAATCAGAGCATTCTGTTCGGTAACATAATAAAAAAGAGCCTTAATTATAGCTCAAATCGTATCTAAAATTAGATGTGCATATAGATGAATCATATATATAAGATCATGTGTAATGTCATACGTATGTACTCTAGTAATTGTATCGAATTTTCAATCCATAGCCATTGAAAGCAGCAGTTCCAACTGCTGACAACAGATGGCTCTGATCCTACCTCCCCCCTCACCCAGCGCCTAGACAATGAAGCCATGTGTGCAGACGCTGGCCACCCTCCTCTGGAGCTGACCAGTCTCTATTGTGTGCCTCAGTCCACTGGCCGTAGCCGCTGCGACCGCGGAGACGCGGCACACAGGCCGACTGCCCACTCACCCAGCTTCAGCCCCCTGATGATCATGTACTTGCCTACATACGCGAAAAGACTACTATAGTGCATTTACGGAGCCCCTCCGCGGCATGCGCGCAATTTTTCCGGTCGACCTCAGTGGGCCGATCGAGCCGCGCTCCGCACCTCGCGAAAGAATTGCTGCAGAGACCGTGCTGAAAAAAATCTTATTTTTTAACAGAGCCACTGCCCGTCCCCCGGCCACCGGCGGTAGAATGCGAAAGAGCGAGCTGCCGCGACCTGCACAGCGATCCGACTGCCCTGATGATTATTATTTTATTTTGCATTACAATTTTTTTTTTCCTACGGACATTATAGCTCCTTGTACTGCCTCTACACCAATGTCCACGAAGTTTTAATTTGCAGTGGAACAGTCGGCCCGCAAGAAAACAATTCGCTGTGTCTCTCCTGGCGAGAAAAGCAGAACTCAGACGGACAATAGCGACCGTCCGCTCCATTCAACAACCCCTTGCCGATACCTGCTCCGCCCCAGCCTTTCAAAACAGCGCGCGCGGCCGCATCCCTAGCGCGAATCACACACGTGCTCTGGCCGAGCATTACCTGTAAAGCAAATAGTTCCACTCCACACGCGCGAGGAAGAAGCGCTCGTCACTGCACCCTGCGGACAAACCTTCAAAATTATCAAACGTATATCACTTCTCAAAAAAACAGTGACAGCAACGACAGAATCATGCTTTTTTTACGAACCTCTCTCTCCTTCCTATATCCCACAAGTAAAACAATCTAGCAGAGAATGCGAGAAATATGTTTTTAATGTAATTTATGCCGCCCTTTCTCGAACCAGTTCCATGTAGGGGAAAAAACGCATAAGGCTTATTGCCTGCGTCATATTCCAATACACACACGTGACCACATTTATTTATTTATTTATTATTATTACGCACTGCATCCAGGTTGCATGCGTATCCATAGGAGAAACATTAATTGAAAAAAAAAAAAAAAAAAAAAAAAAGGCTCGCTACTACCGTGAAAGTCACAGATCTTTTCGTGAAACTAAAAACGAATCCCTATTGCGCTACTTCACCTCGGCTGTTAACACTTTGCAGCGAAATTCATCTCGAAATACAGCATTTTTAACTGATATAGTCGGATGCGCTTGTTTTTCAGCCTCAGCCTGAAAACTTTAGTGCACTGCAACCATTCTTGAGAATACAACGCGCTAATTTCAATTTCCCGAGATGTTTGTGTTTTACTTCGACTTCCCAGCGGTCTTGCTGTCAACGTGGGATGTAAGTTTTTTTCTCTCGATATCACCATCATCGACGAGTATTCCGACTACAGTTGTAAGCAGATTTAGCCATACACTGCGTGAATCGCGCCTAATTCTTTTGAGACATGTCGATAACAATTACAGGCACCAGTTTCAACTTTCAGCTTTATGATATAGCAAATATTAGCCACACTTTGCATCCGCTCTCCAGCGACCATTCCCAGCTACAATATTAGAACGTCTTCAGAAACACATCGCTAGTGCACTTTACAAATGGAATACAGCTCTGTGAAGGGGCTAAGACTTCTTTTTTGTTCGTCTACTTGTTCTAAACCTTCCACGCTCTCTGTCACCATATGATACAGTTTTCGATACTCGAGAAAATAAAGTCGATGACATATAGAATGCCAGACTCCCCTCGTAAATTACAGGTATAAGCTTTTCTTAACGGAATTTTTGAACCCTCTCAATCAATGTTAACCAGTACAGTGTAAAAATACCAATCGGTTTTTTTAATACCCTTCGAAATCTAATATGACATACAACCCACGTCATCTTGCGTGAACACTATCTGCTCTTCTCACTCTTGTGGAATTTCTGTAGTTATTTTCTCTGCAAACAGCTTCTCCGATGATACAACATCCAGTCTGCCATTCTTAATCTGTATCTGTAAACATGCTCGAATCCACTCGTTTTCGACGATTCCACAATGATATCAGCACGCCGTCCTGAGATTAATCTGTATAATTATTTACACACGCCAGCAGACAATGCACATTTTTCCGCAAAGTAACTACACGATCTAATATTCAAATGTTCAGATGTTTGTATAGTTCGTGGGACTTAACTACGGGGTCATCAGTCCCTAAACTTACAAACTACTTATGAACTAAATAAGACTAAGGACGGCACAAATATCCATGCCCGAGGGGGGATTCTTACCCCCGACCGTGGTGGCGGTGCAGACCGTGACTGAAGCGCCTCAGTCCCCGCGGCCACCGCGGCCGGCGATCTAATATTAACACTATTTTTCGCGATAGATATGTTTCCGACTTATTACGTATAACCCTCATCTGGGTACATCGCGACATGTTTTCTGTTAAATGACCATTCTCCTTGGCTATTTACCGTAAAAACAAATATTTTTCTCCAAACCCTCTGCTATAACCCAACCGAATTCCATTATATTCTCACCCATATACAAAACGTATTGTCCTACTCTTCGAAAGCAATTATTCGCAAAAATTTTAATCGCATGCAATCACACATTCGTTACAACCCTTCCACGCTCTCTATCGCCATACGATACAGTTTCCGCTACTCGAGAAAAATAAAGTCGATGACATATAGACTCCCCACGTAAAAAGTACATGTATAAGCTTTTATGAACAGATTTTTCGAACCCTCTCTATCACTTTTCACGCATGTTAACCAGTACAGTGTAAAAATACCAATCGTTTTTAGTACCCTTCGAAATCTAATATGACGCTCAACCCACGTCATCTTGCGTGAACGCTATCTGCTCTTCCCACTCTGTGGAATTTCTATAGTTATTCCAGAATTTCTAAACGGTTTCTCCGATGCTAAAAATGTACAACATCCATGCCGCCATTTCTGGAACGCTTTCTGTCAGTCAATAGACTACATACCTCGAGCATTCGAGCACGAGCAGTCGCCGTATTCCACCTTCTAACAAGTCAATACTCTCGATAAACATCTGTAACACACCCAATTACAACGTAACAATGACTGACACACATAGAACAGATAACAAGGAACGATTCAGATCAACAACAAGCTCTTTTCTTATATTTATATATCTACTAATACAACACCCGAAAAATTTTTATCAAACGCCAAGAGCAGTCCTTTAGAGACTAAACAAACGATTAAACACGCCTGCAAAAGAGGTAACTACCCAGGTTTAAATCACCTAACCATAGGGTTTATTGAATTCGATGCTTCTCGACCGAACGACAATAATTTACCACCGCAAACATCGCCACAACGCTGGCAAGATGCATTCAAGACACCAAACTATCTGAGTTATGTCGAACCCTATGCTTCTCGGCGGAAGAACAATAATTTTCCACCAGGAACATCGCCACACGTTACCAGGAGGCATCCATTCACATCGTAATCAACACTAACAGATGAGATGAATACACCACAACCATTACACTTTGTTTCTATGTGCGCATCTACAACTCAGCTCCCCGCAAGAGGCTGAGATACTATTTCTTTTTTTCCGGGAAAGAAGAATCACCTCTGTATTGCAATAAAACGTATGACTAACCGGCCATTTTTTGGGCAGACGAAACCATCCAACTGTTCGGTTTGAGCTATCGCATACACAACCGTCAACAAGCAGCGTCCAGGATTTTAACTATGTATCCTAAATAATAATACAACTATTAAGTCTATTCTACTCCAACACCATTCCATGCTATTTTCCCAGACGAATCACCTCTGTATTGTAACGAATCGATATTTTCTCTGGAGAAGCGGTTGAAAATTACTTAATTTTTAAAGAAATTGCATCCGAAATAGGTATCTCAAGCTATTTTTTTCTGTAGAAGAGCGTGAAATTTATATAAGTGCATTCGAAAAAATCGGTGTTTTTAGCACATTCAAGACAATTTTCCGGAATTTACAACCACACACACAAGCGTATTGTCGACAAATATTGCAACTATCCATGTATTATACCGTCGCAGCTGGCACAAACACGTTTTCTTTTTACCATACAAGACGAGTACAGCGGTCGTTGTACATAAACAGTAGGATGTGATATTACAGAAACGAAACATAGTGTTTTAGAAACTCGATGAGAACAACTCAAACCACTGCAAACATTCGAACGTTTAGCTTAGCTGTAGAATAGAACAACATGAAATCACCGCTATATGACAACCTGTCTTTTGGTATTTTTTCCCCTAATCCCTGTACGTCTCTACGAGAAATAGCTGTTACAGATTTTTTTTTCTCTTTTACAGCACAGCGGACACGTATCTAATCCTTTTTAGAGCAAAGCAACCAATCGTGTTTTAGAAAAAATTAGCAAGAATAAAATATAGTTAGCGATAGCCTATTTTAAGCACACAAACAGCACGATGTAAAGTCAAACGCCAATCCAGACACGAACATATCACACAGTCTTGATTTAGAAGTACACCACTAATAGCTGACCAGCTAACTGATACTCTAACCGATCGAGGTATCGATCTTCTGGCATGCAGCCTATCTCCCAGTATTTTCCTCTAGATCCATAACCGAAACGCTCTACACGAAAAGCTGTACCCAGAGAGCTTCTTACACGGGACTTAATGCTTAGGTGAATAAATAATACGACCAGTTTCATAGGCAAAATTTAATTTTATTTTCATTCAACCAACCAACATAGAAAAAATACATGCATTGTCTGTTTTACACAATCAAAAACACTTGCTCTTGAGTCGGTGGATGGAGGATCCAGGTGATCTTCTTCTCAACACATTCAACCTAAGTGATTCTCCCAAGGTAGTGAACTAGCATTCTAAGTAAAAGTCCCTTCTTTTTCTTCTGCTTCGCGAGGAATTCAAGGAGTGCATACTAGCTACGAGTCGCACACTTGGAGTTCTTCCAAGCTATAAATTAGATAACTTCCCCGTAAGATTTCAGCGCGCTACGTCCTGCAGAGGCTGCTCAACTACCACATATTCACACACACAGAAATACAGTCCTCTCTTTATGTTTACTTGGTGTGGTTTTAACACCCCCAAGACTGATTTTTATCTCACTCAACAAATCTACGTCAGAGGCCTCCAACTCCTTCTCAAACCAGTAATTTGACAGATACAGAGCCGAAATACCCTCAAATCCCAGGACATACCTATAACACACCTTTCTTACAGATGTAACAATCAGTTTCTGTCCTTCCGACAGCTGTTCCAAGCGCTGACAATTAGGCAGTTTAACGTCACATCTTATTCTATGCATGGCACGGTCCCTAGAAGGTTCCTGAGACTGTTGGATTTCTAGCTCTCCTCCACAGTGCGGAAGGCATCCGAGGACCTTATGTTCATCTGCACCATGACTACTAGTAGACACCAGACGCTGTTTATTTCGAGTGTTGACATCCTTACTGAGCTCCAAATCAGTTCTTTCATGTTCAGAGTATTCGTTGAGCTTAGCTCCAGACAGAACTTCCTTATTAAAGGCATCAGTGTGAGGTTTCAGGTCATTCGGTTTAACAAACTTGTAATCCGCACTTGATGCAACACCTCTTCTGCGTCGATATGGGGTTTTCACGGAACTTCTAAACATAGACCCCATCACTACTCGTTTTCTCCTCGACAACACCAAACTAGGATTTGATAAATATCATTAGACCGTTCAGCATACATTAAATGCACACATACAACTGACGAAATTTTAGATCCCAATCCAATATATATCACTTGCACCTTCTCATAACAGTAATCTATTTTAGGGAGAGAGATGTGTAGCCGGTCGCGGTGGCCGAGGTGACTAAGGCGCTCCAGTCACAGTCTGCACGGCCACTAAGGTCGGGGGTTCGAATGCCCCCTCGGTCATGGATATTTGTGCCGTCCTAGTTCGTAAGTAGTTCATAAGTAGTTTGTAAGTTTAGGTACTGATAACCCCATAGTTAAGTCCCATAAGCTTAACAAACATTTGAAAATTTTTTTCACAGCTTGTTCAATCACTCCTTCCGCCAGCATGTGCTTCATTTCCTCCTCGTACTGATCCTTATACAACCACGGAATACGGTATGGCCTGATAAAGAACTTCCTATGTTCCCGGACCTTGAAACTGTAGACACACCCCTTTATAGTCACAGGAGTCTCAGAGAACACAGAGTAGTGATCGTGGAGTATTTGGGACAGCTCGGATTTTGCAATACCTGACATGTTGTCTACAAACTCGACTTTCTTAGTAATCTCGCTTGATATTGTGTCTTTATCATATATCCCCCAGTAACGAACGACTGTGTCCTCCCTACAGGAACTAAAAGAACTGGTAGCAATTGCCGTGCAGAAGTCATGCAAGAACTGGCAGTAGCGGTCGACAGAGTCTACCTTAGCAGCAGACTAATCAAATTTAAGTATGATGATGGCATTCCTCTTGCTTAATTGCACCACGCCCTCACTAAAATATAACAGGGCGTTATGTGTGATGAGGAATTTTATGCCTTGGAGGACACTACCGTTAATGTGGGCACTATAATAAAATTCACACAGAATTCGTGACCATGACACTCAATACACTACCTTGGCTTGCTTTCTGACATCAACACTGCGGCCGACTAATGCTTTGTCCTCTGCAAAGGAAGAACAGGCCATGTTCCCACTGCTTGACAATGGCTGAATGCAGAGTCCCTCATGACCGAAACGAAGCTGCCAGTCAAGTACCCATTCCAGAGCAATGTCTGTCAAGCTTATTGTAATAGGCGGTTGGACCACCGGCTCTACCACAGTAGGCTCTTCCTCCAGAAGAGTGTCCCTAACGTCATCCTGCCCTGCTAGTTTTGGACGGATGTGCTCCTTTCCAAGCAAACTGACCGTGTGTCGATCAATTTCTGGAGATTGTCATTGGCTTATGCTATGGGTGGGGTCTTGTGGTTGGGTGTGATGCGGATCAGCTGACTTCCTCCGCTGCTGATTCCAAGCATTGTAAGGACCAGGCTGCCCGCTACTAGTACTTTTCACCTGGCGATTGTTCCCGGCACTGTTTTCACTCCGATTACTTCTCCTAGAAGAGCTGTTGCCATATCCTCTTGCTCCGTAATCGTCATGAAACTCAAAGCCCTTCAGGTAAGACTGGAAGGACTCAATGTCCTCCTTGCAGCTTCCCATAAGACTGGCACTGCGCACATTCCATGGTCGTTTCGAGGCGCAAATTCTATTTAATTCATGTGGAGGATATGGGTAATCAAGGAACTGATTTCTCAGCATCATTCCGTGAAAGAAATAGCTGAGACTCTTCAAATTGCAGTTCGCAAAATGGGACATCACTAGAATGCTACTTTTTACTCTTTCCTGTTGCCTCCCCGGCCAGTAGGCAGACAGGAAATGTCCCCTAAGGTCCTCATAGTATCAGCAATATTTCAGGAGCGAACGCATGCACGTGGCGGGCTCTCCCTCTCCGAAAACTGTCTTGAGCAGTTAAACCGGCAACCCACGCGCAATGGACATATTTTAGACCTTATAGCCACGAACAGGGCTGACCGTATTAACGATGTCTGTGTACAGACAGGACTTAGTGATCATGATATCGTCATAGCGTCGATGGTGACCAAAGTTCATAAACCATTCAAGAAGGCTAGGAGCGTGTTTTTGTTGGGAAGAGCCGATAAGCAAATGTTAGGATCGCACTTAGAAAATGCACGGGCATCATTTAATTCTGGGACTATTGATGTAGAGGAATTGTGGATTAATTTTAAGTGCATTGTAAATAAAGGGTTAGAGAAATATGTGCCAGTAAAGACGATTGAGGATGGAGAAGATCCACCGTGGAATAATAATAATGTTAGAAAGCTGCTGAGAAAGCAAATATTTTTGCACTCACGATTCAAAAAAGAACACGCAAATTATGACAGGCAAAAGTTAGTAGAGATTCGTGCGTCTATAAAAAAGATCTATGCGCGAAGCATAGAATAATTACCAAAGCTATATCTTAGCAAAAGATCTTTCCCAGAACCCGAAAAAGTTTTGGTCCTATGTAAAATCGATAAGCCACTCGTTGTCATTCCGGGGCAGTAATAGAAGAAACCAAACGGAAAGCTGAAGTTCTAAATTTAACCTTTAAGAAATCTTTCATGCAGGAGGATCGCACAAATGTACCATCATTTGATCAATGTACTAATTCCGAAATGGAGGACATAGTAATAGGTATTTCCGGTGTAGAGAAGCAGCTGAGAGAGCAAAATACGAAAAAGTCTGTTGGTCCGGATGGAATACCAGTTCGGTTTTACAAAGACTATTCTGCGGCGTTGGCCCCCTACTTAGCTTGAATTTATCGCGAATCTTTAATTCAGCGCAAAGTTCCTAGTGATTGGAAAAAAGCGGAGGTGACTCCCGTTTATAAGAAAGGAAAGAGAACTGAGACACACAATTGCAGGCCAATATCGTTGACATCAGTTTCATGTAGAATTTTTGAGCATATTCTCAGTTCGGATGTAGTAAATTTCCTTGAAACGGGAAAGCTTCTTTCTGTGCATCAGCACGGATTCAGGAAACATTGTTCCTGTGAAACTCAGCTTGCCCTTTCCTCACATGTCATCTTGCGAGCCATGGATGAAGGGCAACAGGCGGATTGTGTTTTTCTTGACTTCAAAAAGGCGTTCGACGCGGTGCCACACTACATACTGCTAACGAAAATACGAGCTTTTTGAATAGGTTCACAGATTTGTGACTGGTTGGAAGACTTCCTAAGTAATAGAACGCAGTAAGTTGTTCTCGACGGCGAGTGTTCATCAGAGACGAGTGTATCGTCAGGCGTGCCCCAGGGGATTGTGATAGGACCGCTATTATTTTCTATCTATATAAATGATCTGATGGACAGAGTAACTTGTAATTTGCGGCTGTTTGCTGACGATGCTGTGGTGTATGGGAGGGCATCGTCTTTAACTGACTGTAATAGCATACAGGAAGACTTAGACAAAATTTCTAGTTGGTGCGAAGAATGGCAGGTAGCTCTCAATGTAGAAAAATGTAAGGTGATGCGCATGAGTAGGAAGAACAATCCCATAATATTGGAATACAGCATTAGCTTCTTGATGTTGTCGTGTCGTTCAAATATCTAGGCGTAACGTTGCGATATGAAATGGAACGAACATGTAAGGACAGTTGTGAGTAAGACGGACAGCCGACTTCGGTTTATTGGGAGAATATTGGGAAGATGTACTTCATCTGTAAAGGAGACCGCGTATAAAACGCTTGTACGACCACGTCTTGAGTTTTGCTCAAGTGTTTGGGACCCGCAGCATTTCAGTTTAAAAGAAGACATAGAAGCAGTTCAGATGCGAGCAGCTAGGTTTGATACCGGTATGTACACAAACTCGATCTTATTCCCTTCGGGCCAGTTCGGAGGCAAAGAGAACTCGAATTTTTGGAATAATTAATGCTGCAGCAGTCGCTATTTACTAATATTTTTATTGCCACGACGCGTTTCGGCAGCACGCTGCCGTTATCGGGTGTATTTTTACAGTTACTGGTTACATTCTTGACTTATTATGTTTTGTGTTGTGGATGCCAGTGAGGTTATATTTGTACATTTTTAACCTGTTCAGGAAGATATAGCTATTTTTAGTATTATGTTTCATCATTGTACTTTTTGGATTATTGTAGTGTTGTATTTGTTTACAGTTTTGATAATCTTGTTGTCTGGCACACACAACACAAGAACATAGTTACACATACACGTATAGCACATGTGGACATTTTGTATTTGAAGGTTACTGTACAAAGATCCTGAAGAGCTAAGATAAACTACTTACATCAGTATTTATAGTGGATATGCCATAAAAAGTGCAGATGTAGCTGCATGTGTTGAAACAGGAGTTGCTACATTTTAAAGAATTAATCAATCAGTGTTACATTATTAATTTTACTTTTATTAATTTTATATTTTAATGAAAAATGCATTCAATACTGGAGAAATTTTTGAAGAAATTAGTATTGTTGCTTTCCAGTTTATCATTTAGGAGAAGGTCACAATGTATTTTCCCATGGATGAAGATTTCTAGTTCTTCATAGAGGTCCATTATGTGTCCCTTGTCCATTTTATGCAGTATATGAAGATCACTCTTGATATTCTGGAATGGATGTCCTGTGTTCTTTATATGGGTAGCTACTGCTGATTTATTAAAGTTATTGGTGTGGTAGGCATTTATGTGTTCATTGTATCTTGTTTTGAATTCTCTTCCTGTTTGGCCTACATAGAGGGCATTATAGGCATTATACTATTTTGTAGATGCCTGAGTGTGTGTGTTTATCTGTTAGTATGTTTACATTGTGTCTCAGTGAGTGTTGTAATTTATTGTGAGTTTTGAAGGCTATGTCGATGTTGTGTGGTCTGAAAATGTTTGCTATTTTGTAGGATAGTTTGCCAATGAATGGGATACATGCTGTGGGTTTATGTTTTGATTTCTGTGTGGGGATTGGTTTCTTTTTGGTTTTGCTTTTTTGTGTAAGGTTGTCAATCAGTGTGTCGTCATAACCATTTGCTGTGGCTATTTGTTTGATGATATTGTATTCTTCAAGTTTTGTATTGTTCTCCATTGGTGTGTAGTTGGGTTCCAGTCATGCCCAGGGGTGTATCTCTTTAGCATAGTTCCTGAAAACTTGTTACTTCCTCACAGCCAAGAAGTGTTAATAATCAAATGCCTGTTGATGCTCCCACACAGGCACTTGATTCTGCCTTTCCCTTCTCACAGGACGTCCATGCAGGAGTTCGACTTCCCCCTCTTTAAAATCCGAATCGTCTCCGCGGTCGGAACGACACGGCTGACCACCACGCAAGTTGCGGGAAACGTTTTGTACGGGCGGGGCAGGCAGCAGTGCAGCAGAGGCTTGCTCCACCCGGGCGACGCGTTCATGCAGCTGGGCCGCTACATCGCGACGCCTCCGGTTTATTCCCCACTGTTGCTCCTTGAACCGAAGCGAGGCACGGACTTGCTCTACTTCAGCCGCAACAGCGGGTCCCGCCCTGCCTGCCGCTGACTCCCTGCACTGCTGAAGCTGGCCAGCTCTCCTAGCGAGCATCAGCGTTAGCTACCCGCGCCCCTCATTCCTCTGACCTACCATCTACTAATTCGATTTTCTCGTTAATAGAGTGGAGAGGGCAGAGATGGCTTCTACGTTCCCTGTAATTATAGTTGCGTTCTCGGAGATAGTAGTGATTGCTATCTCGTGCCTTTCATGTACGAGCTGCACAATATCAGTGCATAGCCCATCTAGTTTGCTGCTCTGCTTGTCGAGTTTCTCAGGAATGACCTGAATGGTACTTCCTTGAGCATCCCTTATGGAACCTACTTCTGCTTTCAGTACCTTCATGAAAGCCATGATGTTTCCTAAAATCGTGTTGGAACCGGACACAGGCCTAGTAACGGAATTGGAAGTACTTCGAGAGGTAGCAGATCTCGCCATACGGTTGCACGGCGTATACTGTTCGCCCCTGCTATCGCTTCCGGTAGCGTCCACGTCTGAACGGGCCTCGTTCTCAACGGTAATGCGGCGTCTGTACCCGCCATGTTTCCTCTTTCCGTTGAAACATCTAACCTAGAGGATTTTTCACGGTCCTTACTACGGTTTAATCGCCTAGAACGAGTGGACACGGACAAGGCAGAACTAATATCCATCTTTAGAATTCGTTCAGAACGACAAGAGGTTACCAAAATTAGGCAACCAAAAACACGAGTAGAAAAACACGAATTAAAATCTTCACTCACAATGCACTGTGTCTCTGCTCTTTTTACAAAAACAATTAAATAAAATAAACCTTCCAAAATTACACAACTAAAAGACACGAGTGCAGAAAACATAAAGGAAAATCGATTAATGTGCACTACTGAAACATACATTCACACACTGGGACAAAAAGGTAAAATATTCCCGCACGTATTTAAAACAAAAGAAACTATTTCAATGAAAGGATTATCCACTACAAGAGCCAATTCTGGCAGCTGTAAGCCAATTGTAAGACCACTGTTATTGGTAAAATTAATTCAAGCTGAAACGAGCCTGTTAAAAGCTTACTTTAAATTATGTAACTCTGACTGTAAAAAACAGTTAAAGGATTCGCATGATCTACTGACTACTTCCTGCAACAGAATCTTGTTCCCTGGCCCAAAATTTAGAACTTAGATCACGAGAATTACGCACAATCATTAATATACAAGACCGCTGGGAAGTCGAAGTAAAACACAAACATCTAGGGAAATTGACATTAGCGCATTGTATTCTCAAGAATGGTTGCAGTGCACTAAAGTTTTCAGGTTGAGACTGAAAAACAAGCACATCCGACTATATCAGTTAAAAATGCTGTTTTTCGAGATGAATTTCGCTGCAAAGTGTTAACAGCCGAGGTGAAGTAGCGCAATAGGGATTCGTTTTTAGTTTCACGAAAAGATCTGTGACTTTCACGGTAGTAGCGAGCCTTTTTTTTTTTTTTTTTCAATTAATGTTTCTGCTATGGATACACATGCAACCTGGATGCAGTGCGTAATAATAATAATAAATAAATAAATGTGGTCGCATGTGTGTACTGGAATATGACGTATGCAATAAGCCTGACGCGTTTTTTCCCCCTACATAATAGTGCTTCGAGAAAGGGCGGTATAAATTACATTAAAAACATATTTCTCGCATTCTCTGCTAGATTGTTTCACTTGTGGGATATAGGAAAGAGAGAGAGAGGTTCTTAAAAACAAAGCATGATTCTGTCGTTGCTGTCAATGTTTTTTTGAGAAGTGATATACGTTTGGTAATTTTTAAGGTTTGTCCGCAGAGTGAAGTGACTTTGTGGTTGTACCAGGAGCCTCCCAACTACGTCAGTAAAATGTAATTACCGTAACTGCATCCTCCCCATGCTGCCTTCGACACTCTGTGTCTGGATGACTCCAGAATATCAGTTGGGGATGGTCACGTGGTAGGGTAGGGGAGGAGGTGGTCATGTGGTAGGGTGGGGAGTGACGTAGATAGTCACGTGATGCCTTGGGGTAAGCTCAGTTCCATGCCAGACGTGGAGGAGTGAACATGTGCAATTGCAATGACAATAAACAATTACAATAAATAAATAAACAATTACCCTAAGTACTTATAATAGCAAGTACTCTCGGTACATGTAATTACTCTAAGTACACGACATTGCAATTACGCAATCACTCTAAGTACACGTAATTGCAGTTATTCAATTACTCTTATTACGCATTTACTCTAATTAATTTGATATCAATTTTATGCCCTTTTCCATGCTACTATCAACAGTGGTAATGAAAGGTTTTACTCTCGGCTTATTAACATATTGAGTTCGGCTGTTGCGACAGGCTGCTCCGCGAGAAGCGGCGCCCACGAGCGCTCACTGCCGCAGGTCGGGCGAGCTGGCGAGACTCGTGCCAGGGCTCAGAAGACAGGAGACATGTGGAGCCGCCAGGTCCTCTGCAACAACTGCGCCTCTCCACTGACAGAGGCTGACGTCCACACGGTCTAATGTGTCACAACTCTTTTTGCGCAAAAATATTCAATTACAGCGCCATTACAGAAAAAAAGTGCAGCCCCGGTTTCTGCTTGTGTGACTCATATCCCTACAGTTTTTAACAGGATGAAAACTGGGTCCATATTTTCTTGTACTGTCTTTCTAAACTGGAAATCTTAGTGTTTGTGCCATTTATACTGGATCGACTGTTATGTCACATAATGTTGCTCCTGTTTACTTTGTTCTGAATCTTTTAAGACAGACGACTTTTCGTTACTCTGGTTGGTTGCTTTGAGGGTTTTAGGGGGACTAAACTACTAAGGCCATCATTCCCGCATTGCATCACTAGGCGACACGTAGAAAACTAAGAGTCACTGATAAAAGCTCCCAACATGAGTTTAAAATGCCGTGGAGTAAAAGGAACCCATTGTCAATAAGGTATTGACAAAGTCAACAAGATACAGTACGGAAGAAGCCAATCACATGGGAACATAAGTCAAAGAAAAGGGGATAAAACGAAAGAGCCACCGACCGTGAATATAAAAGGGGAAAAGCCAATCACATGGCTTTCACAAGAAAACCTCTATTCGAAAGACACAAGAGGATCACAGATGATGTACTAAAAGACGAACCAAAAAACTTGTAGCACCTAGTGAAATCCTTCCACACAAAGAAATCGTAATACGGAATCGGCCACAGGCGCATCGTCACCTACCACCAAAGGAAGCGTGTTTGAGAGTTTGTTGGAAGAACGCCCCAATGAGGTGGTTACAGAAACTAATAGGTATTTTGCAGTCTTGGAACATTCCTATTATTCGGAAGGGATCAATAAATGAGAACAGCGTTGGATGAAGTGAATACGTCTAAAAGGAGACTATGTCAAAAAATAAAAATAGTTTTCCCCAAACACGTTAGTAGTTTTTATTTTTGCATGGACTTTTCAAACGCCCCTCGTATTAAGTGAATTCCTTCAGAAAAATATATTCAAAAAGCTTTCTTGTAACAGAGCTGAAAAATACTTGTATTTGTTATGTTCGACTGGTTTCAGCAATTGCTGCTATCAACAGGAAATCAACAAACTAAATGAAGAGCAATACACGACAGTTACATACAGTCACACAATACAGAGTCACACATATAAAAAAAATATTTGAAAATATTATTGGTACTTACATATTTTACATCAAAGCTAACACGATAAAACTTTTACTGAGTATATCAACGTCAAGTATATTTTCACAACCATTTACTATTCTAGTGGATTCATGAACTTGAATTGACAATTTTCTGAGAATGCGTTCAGTACGATTTCTGACAATGTTTTATGCTTTCTTCCAGTTTTAAACATTTATATTTGCCAACATATCGAGGGTTCATTAAAGTCGCCACAAATTAAAATTGTATGCTTGGGGGACGTTTTTATAATTTGGTCCAAGCTTTCTTTGATCATTTCTGCAATGCAAAAATCTGACTCAGGGGGTCGGCAAAAGAGAGCCACTTATTAATTTATTCTTGTTGTTCAGTATAACCTCTACCCGTACCAACTCACAGGGACTATTTATTCCAATGACGCTACAAGATAAACCGTTTGTGACAGCAATAAATACGCCACCACTTGCTCTAGATCTGATAACCTCCTCACCATTCAATAAAACCCCTGGTCCTGACGGACTGCCCAAAGAATTTTATGTTCGATATTGGTCAATAATTGCTGAAATCTTTACAGAAATACTAATCGAGGTTATTAGAGGGTCAGAAATTCCATCGTCAAGGTACTATAGTGTTAATCCCAAAAAGAAAAAACACCGAGCAAACCTAGACAATTTCTTTTAAAGAAAATAACAAATAACTTCATCCTGCAATGTTGTTGCTCTTTTCTTCATGTATTATTTATTATGTCAACTGAATGTTGTCCATCATTTGAGTTCTATTACCTTTTTCTGCCAACTTTGCAGATAGCTCATTAATATGCAAATGAATAAATTGTATTTAAATTAACCATCATCACAAAACATTCAAGTTATTCAAGGGTCGCCACTATTTTTATTATTATTTACAAAATAGAAAAAAAAATATTAAATATATGAAACTGAGAATTTACTGTGCCTAACTGAAAGTAGTGGTGACCAGTAGTCTAATCTCACTTATTTATTTATTTTGTGAAAGTGCGTGTTTCCATACACTGTTGCTGGAAGCACACAAATCCCCTGACCTACTAACATAGACGAGAGATAACCCCTCCAAAATATGTGAAAGGTGGTTGAAATCAGGTACACAATGTTCATAAATAATGACTTGAAATAGCACAAACAAAATTATCTAATGATCGGAATACTTTTTACAGAATAAAGGACAAAAATCTTAACACCAAAAGAAAAAGTACAAGTTCGACTGACTATAGTCATAAATTTGGTGTGTTAACCTATCAAAAATGTGTTTAAAAGTCCTTAGATGGTTAAGTACTGAAACAGACACGCTCGATTAAAAATCGACTATGACGACCATGCAAACTCACACCTGCGTCCCACCTATCAACCACCATTCAATAATCTTTTCACTATTTATGCGTTGGCGCTACTTTACCATATACAGAAGAACAGCGTCACCTATGTCGAAGGGCCGCTGATGGAAGAGCAGGCTGATGAATGCGATCACGGATGGGAAGTTATCTACCTGGTCGGCGTGGCAATTACTAAAGTATTCGAGTTACGAAAAATACAGCAATTTTCCAACCCAGTGGTGTATGCTGATATTCAAGAACAGTAAATTATCCTGATTACGAGTGAGCTTGTTCTAAAACAACACCCTCTTCAGAATATTTACAAGTTTCTCAGTATAACTGTGAATGCAAACAGCTATCACACAGACGCCATCTAACACTGTGCAATGGGCACAAAAATTCTAAGTCCACCAAGTCCAAAAACTTTGGAGTCCTTGCTGCAACTCCTCGCTGATACCAAGAGGTCCGAACTGTTCGGTGTCCTCCACGCTTCTCCCTCCTTTCTACCACAACGCTCTCCCCAAGAAAAACTTTCTTTGGCCGTCAGACTCCACAGGCATGTGATGTCAAGCCAGTAAGAGAGAGCACCTAATGGTCTCGTCAATCAAATCGCTATTGTTAGCGCTACTAAGCTCCTACCCCTCGAAAACTTTCCCAGGCCTGAGACTCATGTATGCCACAGTTCGCAGAAACAGCGTGAAATTTTGTGTGTCACGATAGGCAACTCCAGATGGCTAAATTATTTTATTATCGCATGGGCACCCTTTCCCATCGTGAGAGCCCTCAGCAACCCACGCCTCGCCAAGGTGGTGCCGGCAAAAGTTGTAAAGTTTGGCGCCAGCTGACCGTGAGGGTCCAGGCAGGGAATGCAATGCTGCCGGCGTCGCTTTCCCTTCGACTCCCCGGAGTGACCGAGCGAGCCTGGGGCGGCTCTCTCTCCCCAACCCCCAGGGGCTGAGCGACATCCTGTCCCGTATCTTTGTACACCGATGGCCGTGAAACTTGGGCAGCATTCTCTCCCACGTTTTTTGCTGGTGGTAGCAAGTCCCTAAAAACAATTACCCAGGTGGCTTATTCCCAATGTACCAAAATCATGCAATGATCATTTCTATTATCTGGCATTAAGAATTTGGAGAAATTAGAATACGAAGACACAACATCCAATTAAATCGACAGACTAAATGAAATTGGAAAATATGAATATAAATAGTATTACTACCTCTCAATCCAAAAACTTTCATGTCACAATTCGAAAGTATATTGCCGAAATACTGGTCGGTAAGGCAGTGTTCCTGCACACATGCAAATGGTCGTTGTTGAATGCTCAACATTTGAACAGTTTAAATCCGAATTCTTCGGATGATATTGGTCCACTCATGCGCAAGAGAGAATAGGGACAAAATATCATTCGGCAAAGACATGGAAAGCACAGTGTTGAAGGACGCATAAAAGTTTTACGATTCCTTGGTAAAAGAAAAAAGGTATCTGGATAACAAATTTACAGACAGGGAAATAATGAGAATACTTTTACTAAGTTGCCGGTGAACCTGCAGCGGACAATGACTGGTGAGTGCAATAGCACTATCGATCAGTCTATAAGCGCATTCAAAGATACAGAGATGGTTGAATGCCGGGTTGGTAAAAATCAAAGAGATAATAATAGCGAACAGGTCATTTCTACCCCATTCTGCGAAGGGAACGAAGACTGGATACAAAAGAAGTAGCCAGCCGCGATGGCCGCGGGGACTGAGGTGCTCCAGTCACGGTCTGCACGGCCACTACAGTCGGGGGTTGGAATCCCCCCTCGGGCATGGATATTTGTGCCATCCTTAGTATAAGGTAGTTCGTAAGTAGTTTGTAAGTTTAGGGACTGATGACCCCGTAGTTAAGTCCCATAAACTATACAAACGTTTGAACATTTGAACAAAGGAAATAAGAACAATAATAACAACCGTGATTCAAATAATCAACGCAGTTGGAGGTGTTACGGAAATAATGGTGGATATAACGGTAATTGCCACTGTAATTATTAATACCAGGGACAACAAGGCAAGCTTCGCCGCAAAGGAAATCATTGGGGCCAGCAAACACACTAAGGACAAAGTAATAGTCCTCCACATAAGGGTGAATCTGTTCTTAAAATCCAGGCACCTAATCCCGCTCCTCCCCTTAGTGATAATTACGGACAGAACATAGTGAGTGCCAGCTGCAGCCTCTAACCCTCTACATGTGTTTACTGTACGTGTTAGAAATGAATACGATTCAGTGATGTCGCAATGACCAAGAAAAGATTCGCTGAAATTTACGTTCCACCGTAACTTTGTCTGTCCTCAGCATTTGAGGCTGAATAACGGTTAAGTAAAAAACGTGTAAAGATAGGATTTGAAGGTATTATATATAGGTTGTACAACAATGAAGTTCAAGTACTGCAATGTAATTGCTGGAGGTGTGTCCATTCTCATGTCGAGTTTTGCATGTGAACTGTCCAGATGTTTGAACTCTGATTCAAAGTCACAAGGGATCAGATTAATGCAGTTTTCCCTCCACACGGAAAACCTGATGAACACTGCTGAAAGGTGATCCAGCGCGCATACGTTTCCCGTATTATAGGGGGTGCTCAAATTGGAAGTTGAATTTCGGAAGCACATTCCGTCATCTGTTATCATTTGCCGGCGCCGTGCATAAATAGGGTGTAAGGACCAGCCGTGAGCTGGTCAGGTCCGAGCAGAATGAAGACAGAGGCGCGTGGCGCAGGCGCTGGGCCGCGGGCCCGCTGGGCGATGTCGGAAGCGCCCGTGACGTACAGTACGTGGCCGCGGCATCCTGCAGTACCCGCTTGTCGGCATTGGTCATCGTGCCTTACTATACTCGTTATTCTCCGTTGAAGACTACTTTGTGATTTGAGTTTTCGTGAGCCGACTTGTACGGGCTGGGTGTCAGCCAACTTCAGTTGTTTCTCGGGCTCCAAGCGTTCGCTGTGCTGTTTGCGCTGCAGACACATGCCTTGCCATCTATCTCCCTTTCTTTTCTTATTTTTATCTTTCCTTTTGGAAAGAGCATTAGAGAAACCCACAAAGAGGATAGGGGACGGAAAGTAGCAGCAAGTACACAATGATTTCTTCATCTTCTGTTTTACTATCACAAAAGGTGATACCCCAGGTGAGTGTGATAGGACCGCTATTATTTTCTATCTATTGCAGCTGTTTGCTGATGATGCTGTGGTGTATGGGAATCTTTAACTGACTGTAATATTATACCGGAAGACTTAGACAAAATTTCTAGTTGGTGCGAAGAATGGCAGCTAGCGCTCAATGTAGAAAAATGTTAGGTGATGAGCATGAGTAGGAATAACAATCCCATAATATTCGAATACAGCATTAGTAGTGAGCTTCTTGATGCAGTCGCGTCGTTCAAATATCCAGGCGTAACATTGCAGAGCGATATGAAATGGAATGAACATGTAATGACGATTTCGGTTTATTGGGAGAATTTTGGGAAGATGTACTTCATCTGTAAAGGAGACCGCCTATAAAACGTCTTGTACGACCATGTCTTGAGTATTTCTCAAGTGTTTGGGACCCGCAGCAGATCGGTTTGAAGGAAGACATAGAGGCGGTTCAGAGGCAAGCAGCTAGGTTTGTTACCGGTAGGTTCTAACAATGCGCGAGTGTCACGGAAATGATCCGGGAAGTCAATTGGGGATCGTTGGAGGAAAGACGACATTCTTTTCGTGAAATTCTGTTGAGAAAATTTAGAGGGCCGGAATTTGAAGCTGAGTGTAATACGATCTTGCTGCCGCCTACTTACATTTCGCAGACAAGGTAAGAGGAATTAGAGCTGGTATAGAGGCATATACGCATTCTTTTTTTCATCGTTCTGTTTGGGAGTGAAATAGGAAAGGAAATGCCTAGTAGTGGTACAGTGTAGCCTCCGCCACGCACCTTACGGTGGATTGCGGAGTATGTATGTAGATGTAGACGGAAATAAGTCAGAACTACATGTACCTGCTGACGTTTGTCCGTTGGTAATCTTTCCGCTTCTGCAAAAAATATATTGCAAGGAAGTGGGTCAGACCCGCAGCCTTTACCAAGCAACTGTAAACAAACTATTTTGTTAAGAACTTTACTATTTTTTACATCTGATAGTCTCAAATCGTAACTTGCCCTCTGTTGTTGTAACGTGCTGGTTTGTTTAATCATTAGTGATTAAATCTTTTTAGTGAATAAGTCACTACGATGTTTTTTATCACTACACATGGAAAGTATGAAGTTAGATTAATCAGCTGCGTATCGATATGGTAGACTGCGTACAGTTGTGACAATTTTCATTTGATTCCCTATATTGTTGTTGCTATATGAGTAAGATGGAGTAAAAATGTTTTTTACAGTACAGCGTACATTTGTCTAAATGAAAATATTAAAATTTTGTCGCTAGTTACAATGGTTATCTCACAGGAGCAAATTAAAATAATAATAATAATAATAAAATTTAAAAAAAAATTCCTTCGTGACAACAACTGTGAGCAGCTCCGAAGGATTCCTGCCAATTTCACAAGTGCACTTGCTTCAGTATTAGTGTCCCTGTGGTCAGCAGTGAGCGAGCAGCTGACAGGCTCTGGCAGGTCTGGCACTGCGGCACTCTGCTGGGAGCTGACAACGCGCGCCAGTCAACTCTGCTCTGTGACGCAGATCACACATTTATCACCGTCCACGGCTTCTGCCGTCTCCTTAGACTGACGGTGTCGGGCAGTTCCTCCATTAATCGGCTAGGTCTAAATTATCAGAACGCACTCCAGCGTATATGCGTGAGTACCAGTCAGTAGACCCAGAGAGGATAATAACTGGCCCCAAGAGCAACGTGCAGCTGTTCAGTTTCCTATCACCAATGAATCGGAAATTCTAAGATAATTGCTAAGTGTACTTTGCAATTACTGACAATATCCAAGTCACTATGACAAAAATCGATATCCAAACACACTCGCGCCCGCACACGAGCGGCTATGAGTAAGACACTCCGGCGGCGGCGCAGATAAAAACTTGTAACACTGTCAAGAAATGTTCAAATGTTTATAGATCTATCGCACCAAACTGCGTGGTCATCAGTCCGTAGCTTACAAACTACTTAACCTAAGATAAACTAACCTAAGGACAAACACACACACCCATGCCCCAGGGAGGACTCGAACCTCCACGGCGAGCGACCGTGCGCTCTGCAGCGAGGCGCTTTCTACATCTACATCTACATCTACATACATATTCCGCAATTCACCGTAAGGTACGTGGCGGAGGGTACACTGTACCACTACTACGCATTTCCTTTCCTATTCTACTCCCAAATTGAACGAGGAAAAAAAAGAATGCCTATATGCCTCCGTACGAGCCCTAATTTCTCTTATCTTGTCTTTGTGATCTTTACGCGAAATGTAAGTAGGCGGCAGCAAGATCTTACTACACTCAGCTTCAAATTCCGGCCCTCTAAACTTACTTAACAGAAATTCACGAAAAGAACGTCGTCTTTCTTCCAGCGATCCCCAATTGAGTTGCCGGAGCATTTCCGTGACACTCGCGCATTGGTCGAATCTACCGGTAACAAATCTAGCTGCTCGCCTCTGAACCGCCTCTATGTCTTCCTTTAAACTGATGTGCTGTGGGTCCCAAACACTTGAGCAATACTCAAGACGTGGTCGTACAAGCGTTTTATACGCGGTCGCCTTACAGGTGAAGTACAACGTCCCAAAATTCTCCCAATAAACCGAAGTCGGCTGTCCCCCTTACTCACAACTGTCCTTACATGCTCGTTCCATTTCATATCGCTCTGCAATGTTACGCCTAGATATTTGAACGACGCGACAGTATCAAGAAGTTCACTACTAATGCTGTATTCGAACATTATGGGATTGTTTTTTCTACTCATGCGCATCACCTTACATTTTTCTATATTGAGAGCTAGTTGCCATTCTTTCGCACCAACTAGAAATTTTGTCAAAGTCACCCTGTATGCTATTACAGTCAGTTACAGACGACACCCTCCCATACACCACAGCATCATCAGCAAACAGCCGCAAATTACAACTTACTCTGTCCATCAGATCATTTATATAGATAGCAAATAATAGCGGTCCTATCACACTCCCCTGGGGCACGCTCGGCTACTCAACCGCTGCTGCACCACCGCCACAGCGCTGACGGACGCCAGACAGCCTCTCTGCGTCTGAGCGCAAATCCGTGACGAGCGGAGTCCCCCCTCGGGCCCTGAAGCCTCACATTTCTCCCGGTCTCTCTCGACCGACTCCCACAAAAACTCCAAAACTAAGTTGCGGAGCGCTGCTGCTGGAAGCCAGGCCCCAGAAACTTTGAAAGACCACTCACATGCAGCTCGGAATGGCCTACCCAATCAATTTCCGTGGTGTCATGAAAAACTGACCAGGTGTCATACTACACTACTGGCCATTAAAATTTTTCACCAAGAAGAAATGCAGTTGATAAATGGGTATTCATTGGACAAATATATTATACTAGAACTAACATGTCGTTACATTTTCACGCAATTTGAGTGCAAAGATCCTGAGAAATCAATGCCGAGAACAACCGCCTCTGGCCGTAATAACGGCCTTGATACGCCTGGGCATCGAGTCAAACAGAGCTTGGATGGCGTGTACAGATGCAGGTGCCCATGCAGCTTCAGCACTTTACCACAGTTAATCAAGAGTAGTGACTGGCACATTGTGACGAGCCAGTTGCTCGGCCACCACTGACCAGACGTTTTCTATTGGTGAGAGATCTGGAGAATGTGCTGGCCAGGGCAGCAGTCGAAGACTTTCCGTATCCAGAGAGGCACGTACAGGACCTGCAACATGCGGCCGTGCATTATCCTGCTGAGATGTTCGGTTTTGCAGGGATCGAATGAATGGTAGAGCCACAGGTCGTAACACATCTGAAATGTAACGGCCACTGATCAGGTAGCCGTTGATGCGAACAAGAGGTGACCGAGACGTGTAACCAACGGCACCCCATACCATCACGCCGGGTGATGCGCCAATATGGCGATGATGAATACACGCTTCCAATGTGCGTTCACCGCGATGTCGCCAAACACGGATGCGACCATCATGATGCTGTTAACAGAACCTGGATTCATCCGGAAACATTGACGTTTTGTCATTCGTGCACCCAGGTTCGTCGTTGCGTACACCATCAGAGGCGCTCCTGTTTGTAAAGCAGCATCAAGGTAACCGCAGCCATGGTCCCCGAGCTGATAGTCTATGCTGCAGCAAACGTCGTCGAACTGTTCGTGCACATGGTTATTGCTCTCCTGAACCCACAGATTCCGTATTCTGCTAACAGTCATTGGATCGCGACCGACGCGATCAGCAATGTCACGATACGATAAACCGCAATCGGGATAGGCTACAATCCCACCTTTATCAATCTCAGAAACGTGATGGTAAGCATTTTTCCTCCTTTCAAGTGGAATGACAATGACGTTTCACCAGGCAACGCCGGCCAACTGCTGTTTGTGTATCAGAAATCGGTTGGAAACTGTGCTCATCTCAGCACATTGTAGGTGTCGTTACCGGCGCCAGCGTTGTGTGAATGCTCTGAAAAGCTAATCATTTGCATATCACAGCATCTTCTTCCTGTCGACAATGTGCGCTGGTAGAAAGACTGACAAAAATTGCTGTAAACCGAACTTAGTGAAATTGACATTACGTCTACGTACGAGGAACCTAGTAATGAAATTGTGACAGAAATTCCAGTGAGCACACCGACAATATTCAAAGTGATTCAGATATGATAGGCATCCGTTTTTAGTATAGTGCGTTACAGAAAATTAATTTTTTTCACCACTTACAATTGTCCCACATATTTAAATAATTGGTTATTTAGCGTTGCCACAATTTTCCCAAAGTGAAATTCCTCGACAGCTCCCTCAATTCCTGACACAGTTTTAACATTTTTTTCTTGGCCAAGTTTGAGATAAGCATAAGACGATGATTGGATCGATAAACGCGTAAGGAGTTTCTTTTGCTGCTCGTGTTATTAACTGTAACGCGAAGTAGTCTCCTTTCTAGGATTTATTATCTGTGTTTAAGTTTAGTTTTATACCAAGAATGTCCCATGCTTCCAGCCAAATTCGAATTTCTTCAGCGTTTTTCGAATTTTCCTAAAAATTTCCCTGATTCTTTTAAAACTACCCGACTTACATAACTTAATGTCAATCGTGTAATTGTGAGACATGTGTGTGACTTAATATCTGTCCCCATAACGTGTTACCACGATGTCTTCGCGTCGCCATACCTACGGACTACGGAGTACAGAAGCAGCGGCCTCGACGACTCTGCCATTCCAACTAACAACACAGATGTGTGCCAACATTCGCTAAGCAGATGTTTTTTTTTCTTTTCTTTTTTTACTGTCCGTGTGTAACTGCCGATCGAATGAGTACATGGAATATTGGCATCTGTCAGTCTGAAAGCAATTTTAAACAGAGTATCCTGCTGCAAATGATTAGCGTCTGCTGAAGGTGCTAACCAACACAGTTCGCAAAACTTTAAAAAGAAGATATCACAATCAACATGTCAGTGCGTAATTTGCGGCAAAGTTGAATGTTCCCAGCAAAATTGCGTCGTCATCTTGAGGAGTATTTTTTTTCCGAAGGAATGTGCAGTAGGCATGATATACCATTGCAAAACAGTCGACGAAAAGGCACGGTAGTTACAGCGTTGCTAAATCTGGCGATGCCCACACTATCGCTGAGAAGCGTATCAAGCCTGGTGTGCATGTTGCATGTTGCATGTTGCACGAATAGGCCGCTAAAATGTTAGAAGCAGTTCCTTTGTCAAATGATACAGTGGCACAACGAAGCTGGGACTTGGCAGAGGATGTGAAAGGTACTTTATTTAATTTGACGACCATTAATGCTGTGCATATTCACTTCAGGTGGATGATTCAACCGATGTAGCTGGTTTGGAAGTTCTCTCCACCGCCGCCATGGGGGGGGGGGGGGGCGTTAGCGCCGACTGGGGCAGCCAGTGCAGGGGGCGTCTGTCCGGAGGACGACATGTGGTCTGGGAACGTCTGTGGCCAGGAAGGACGTCTTTCCTGCAGCAGAGTGCAGTCAGCTTCAACCCTCGGGATGGCCGGCATTCGGCTGGTGGGAATTACTGCGGCCGACACGTGTCACCTGCAGGCGCTAATGACCCGGTCGTCGACAGACTGGCTCCCAAGTTTATGGTGCACCGGCGCCCTGCGACTGCAAATGTTTACCGTTTAATAAAAAAACAGCACTTTTTTAATTTTTGTAGCGGTGAAAGTTTCTCGCTTCTCCTTCTCTCTTACAAAATATCCGTCAGCTGTGTGTTTGAACTTGTTCTAGCTGAATGCCTTTGTACAACGTTATGTTAATCTGACTGCGTATTTTTGACTGTATACTATGTGAATGTAAAGGTACTGCAAAACCTATCGAACTGCGTAATGTTCATTATAATGAACACAAACTGCTAATTGTTTCTGTATGAAAATGTCGTAACAAAGTTAACTGTCTGAAAATTACTGATAATAAAAATCATAGTGTTAATAATTCTGGCCCTAAATACTTGTTTCTGACTGAACTAACAATCTTTAACGGAATGTAATGAACACAATATTTATCAATGCAATCTGACTCAGTGCAAACACTTGTTGACCTGAACACTGTATGAATTGTCACACTGTGAAATCTGTAAGTCATACTGAACTGTAAGCTTGACAAAATCTGATTCTTTCTCACCTTCACTTACTGCATAAATCTGCAGAACACCAACTTGCTTCCTGCTGTACTAACTACTGGTTAACTAACTACAGAAAAAATCTATGGCACTTTTAGTAAAAATGTGAGGAGGGATAAACTGGTAATCTGTTTAAGAAACTCAAACTAATTATTAAAAATGAAATATCTGATTTATTTTCTTACTGATGTAACTTCATGAAAATTACTAACAATGTCATGTTTATGATTTTAAAATATTTCAGAGAAAAATATAACTCAGATATTTAATCTGCCTACAATTTTTTTTAAACAAACATAAACATTTCTGTACTGTTAATAAATTTAACTCTATTTACAAGAACAATGTTACAACACTACTATATTTCAAGAACACTACCCATGAATTTCATATTTCATAAAAAACCCAATTTCAAAACTAAACTATTACAATAAATACTTTTCCTGACACAGAAAGGGGTCCCTAGCATGAATCGTGACACCACAAGCTAACAACAAGATGTTTCCAACCGTTACTGTTACCATAAATTCAGCCTAACAATGCGAAGTTGAGCCATAGAAACATGCCAAGTATTCCATGACAAACTTTACCTTATGAAAACTTCAAAAGATCGTTTCTCCGTCATCTGTACCTTTCGTCTCCACATCTTAAACAGCTTGGCTCAGCATTCAAGACTCAAAATCTCAGCTCCTCGGCTATCCCGCCGGAACGACAACTGCACACAACCACGGTCCCGACGCATCTGCAATCTCATCAGCGCGCTTAGCAAAGTCTGCACTCTCAATAATCACAATCTTACTTCCCGGCAACAATACTATCACCGTCTCCAATATCGATAGCATTTGACTGCTGTGTTCTCCACTGACAGCTGACGATCTGCGCCACGGCCAAGCCGCTTGCACTGTCATAAGTCGCATGCAGTCCACCTGTCAGATTCCTGTGATGTGTGCTGAATTTGATATTTTTCTCTCCTGATTCGAAAGTGATTAAATTTGATGTAAAGTTACATTACGAAACATACTTCGTTTTGCTGCGATGATTTTTGTATGATAATATTCTTGAACAACGTAAGGTAAGAGATACCATTACCAACAATTCAGTTCGAAAAACCTAGATTAACTGTATACTCAGGCGCGGATCCAGGATTTCTCTTAGGGAAGAGCAGTTTTTATGTCCGTTGCCTATTTTCTCATAAATCTTATTGTAAACAAAAATATTAACAAATGTTTAGTTTGTTATATACGTAATATTTGCACTTCAGTTATGTTTTAATTGATTTATAAAATATGGTGAGACAAAAACTGAGAGATATTGAGAAAAAAAGTTAAATACAACAGAACCTAATTTCAACTTATGTCAAGGGGAAAAGATTACTTGTAACTCAGAATGACTTACAAGTGAGTTGCAGATACATCATTACTTATGAGCTCAGTCGACAGCTCCGCTGACTACCACGCAGGGGCCCGGGTTCCACTCCCAGCAGGGTGTATTGTCTTTTCTTCATTTTCATCGCCATCGACACACAAGTCGCAAAGTGGCATCAAGTAAAAACACTTGCATTACGCGGCCAAATAATCCAGACAGGATCTACCAGCCTATAATGCCATACAATTATTTAATTTTTAGTGAAAATAAAGGGTAAAGTGGGACTATATTTATAAAATTTGTAAACAATAAAGATAGAATACAGTATTTAAATAAAATCTTTTCATTTTGTCCTGTTTAAAAAAACATTAGATACAATAATATAATCTAGCACTTCGCACTGTTTTAACAAGATGGTATTTTGAACTTGATCCTGCTTTAAAGGGATTAAAATATTTAGCTTGTTTCACCTTCCATGCATTATATGCATACACCACATTTTGCGAATTTATTAATTATTTCATATATTTTTCACTACAAACTTTTGCACTAATTTAACGCCTATACAGATCGATTGCTCTAAACAATTCACTCACTTCAGATGTATCAAGAGTAATGTCGTCATCTTGATCACTCTCACAATAATCTCTTCATCTTGTACACACACAGTGACGCTGTCATCAAAATGTACAAAACTGACGAAATCTGTAGAGCTAGTTTATTACTAGACACGACTTCACAATCACCAATGTCATCATCAACATTATGTGGAATGTCAACTTGTATTGCCACCAAACTTTTATTGGTGTGCATCTGCAATCAAATTGAATCATGAGAAGCGTGCGTAGCTGTCTTTCCTCAGGTGAGGCAAACAGCTTGTAAACACCTTTCCTTTTTTGTTTCCAGTATCACGATTCAATATTTATATTCATTACACTTTAATGTGTACAGTTGAATCGCTCACACCGTCCCTTATGGCAGTCTAGCCCACAATGCAACCCGTAAACTACGTTTCTATCACCAAAATAGCAGACACACGGCAGCGGCGGAGCGGCCGAGCGCATTGAGGCGCTATGCTACGATGCACGATGTCGTTCCCCATCGGGCATGGATGTTTGTGCTGTCTTTATTATAAGATAGTTCATAAGTAGTTTGTAAGTTTAGGGACTGATGACCGCGCAGTTAAGTCCCATAAGCTTAACAAGCATTTGAAGATTTTAGCAGACACAAGTAATGATTAAGAATGTTTCCATTTCTCAGAGAGTAATTTTACTTCATCATATTGTCTCTCTAAAATTCTTAGCATAAGGCCAGTTAAATATGTCGACTGTTTTCTACGCACAGTTACATTATTTCTGACACCGAAATTCTTTCCGACAATTGATATTGTGCAACACACACAAAAATAGAACTGTGGAATTTACAATTTACACTTGTTTCTTGCCATTTTGTCTTTTCCATTTTACAGGCTGTCAAGACCTATTCCTTCTGTGGCTAGTGAAACATTTCGTTTCATCGCACTCACTTAAAAGTTAATTATTAGTAACAATCCTGTAAAAATGAGTCAAAACTGAATATGTCGCCACGACAGATTTTCCGGGTCATTTGATCATATACGCTGTATCTTTGGTGCAGATTGCTTTATTCAGCAATTTCCGTATTTGACATCAATATCTGTGCAGATGTCCGTTTTTGAAGAGAACAGTGAATCTCAATGTTTATCATGTCTCTACGAACGGTATGATCGTAACTACTAGTGAACGACAATGTGATAGTTGACGCCTCATCGTGTCAGGTCAAGAGTGACGGTGTGCGCGGGGTTGGAGTCCCCGGAAGAAACAATATCAGCAGTATTCCCTTCCTATTATACAATAGCAAATAGTGCCGTTTTCGAGTTCCTGCCGGGAAAAAAAAATACTTGTATCGTCGGTTCAGGTACTATTTGTGAACATATTTAATATCTGACTTCTGATTGCACTTAGTTAACAAATCATCAATATACTGCATTCTATTCCACAACTTCATGATGTATGACTATATTACATATCTTCAGCGGTTACCTCTCAGCAACAATATGAGCTTCATGCAATTCCTGGTGCAGTGCTAAGATTATTATTTATTTATCGGTCTTGGAAACCAATACTAATGAAAACGTCAGTGCTGTACATTTATTTAGGCCTAGAGATCACGCACTTAAACGTGGCCACTCTGGTATCCCAGCACGATATGTATGAGAGCCTGCCAGACCACATGGACTGTGACAGCAGCCGTTAGGCGGCGCGCACAACCTACTAGTGCTGCCATCGCCACTAGAGCACTACACACAGGGCCGGTCATCTGCGCAGAGAGCCGCACTATATAGGGCCCGGAGCCACAGCTCGCTCCATCCGATCCTCCAACTGTAGATATTGCCAGGCTGATCTCGGCTACTTCAGTTGGCTACCTGCTTCCCGTTACTTCCTCCCGTTCCTGCCGCCTGCCGCCCAGCCCTGCCTGGAGGCGCCGCCGCCAGGAGGCCCTGCCGGTCCTGCTCGCCGCCCCGCTGCCCCGCCGCCCTGGTCCAGCCCGGGTTTCGGTTCGCCGCCACCGCCGCTCCGTGCCCGGCTCCAGCCGCCGTCGTCGCCGCCGCTGCCGTCGCCGTCGCCTACACCGCTTGGACTGCCCCTTTCAGCAGCGGTAATCGTGGCGTCGCCACCACCTCCACCATCATCGTCGTCGACCTCCTCATCCTCCACGCCCCCACCACCACTTCCACAACTGGCGTCTTCACAACCGACCTTCGTCCCCACTATGACTTTGCCTCCCGTCACCACCACGTCCGTTGTTCTCACCACCAGCCCCTCTCTTCACTCCACCACGATCACGTGGAGCCCCTCGTCCCTTCCTCGCACCACCGTCCCCTTAAATGTCCTCCTCTCCGCCACTTCCCTCGCCCCTGATGCTCCACTGCCTCCCCCGCCTCCCCCAGTTACCGTAGTCACCGCCCGTCACGAGTTCCCCGTTTTGTCTCCCCTCGCTCCCATCGTTCACCGCCGTGCCACGGTGGCGGAGTCCTCGGCTCTGCCCGGCCCCAAACTTTGCGTGTCTGACCCTTCGGTTCCCCGCCGTGTTCCGATCCGACCCGTTCCCCAGTATATCCCCACCTCGACAATTCAGAAAAAACAAATCAAACGTACCAGCGTGGATCCCCTTCCCAGCACTTCCAAAAAAGCCCCCTCCACCACGGCCTCTGCTCCGCCCCCTCAGCCTGACTATGGACACCTCCCCCATTCCTCCATCTCAACCTTCTGTCACCTCAGCCCCCCAGCTTTTTACCTACGTCCTTTCCCGCTCTGCCCCTCAGTTTTTAGACAACCCCACGTGTCCCGCAAAATACACAAATACTTCCCCTCGGCACCTCCGTTCCGACTCATCCCTTGGAAGGACTACGTCCTCATAAAAACCCCCTCTCCCACCTTCCACACAGATCTTCTCTGGCACGCTCCCCAGATTACGTTTGGGGAGCATGCTCACCTCACACCTCATATCACCTCCGCCACTCCATCCCAGTCTCAACCACAAACACCTCGCCGCCCATCCATCCTCACCACCGTAATCACCGAGCTTAGCCCGGTGATCACGGAGGGTGAGGTGTTGGCCCATCTCCGAGCCATCCCTGATCTCCACATCCGATCCGCCAAGCGAATCGACAATGACCACGGCCCCATCTACCTCATGCGGGTCTTCTCCGAAGACCCCGCCTCCGTCGACCGCCTCCTCACTGAGGGGGCGGTAATCTACAACAACCGCTACAAGGTGGATCCTTCCTGCTCCCCTCCCCAGTCTTATAGGTGTGGCAAATGCCTCACCTATAATGACCACCTCACCTAAAAATGTCGTAACCCACCCACCTGTCCCTACTGCAAGCAGGCCCACTTCCTTAAGCAATGCCCCAATTTGTCCTCTCCCCCCACCTGCAACAGCTGTGGCGGCCCCCACCCCACCTACTCCTATAAATGTCAGGCTCGCCCTCAACCCACCTCCCCTGAGCTGACAGTTCCCGTCCGTCCCATTGACCCTCCTATGCACCCCAACCATTCCCTGCTTCCCCCTCCCACAGTGGAGGACGTCATTCGCTTCGTCACCACTGTCATTCAGAATATCCACCCATTCCAGCGTCCTCACTCCCTCCAACAGATCGTCCTCGCCGCCCGCCTCCGTGTGGCAAGTGGAAACAATTGCCACGCTCTCCCACAACAACTCCCACTTCACCTTCTCTCGCGGCACCACCCTCGTTTAACTTCCCTTAAACTCTTTTCCGTCGCCCCCTCCCCACCCTCTCCCCCTCAGTAGTACCTATTATGGCAGGCTCGCCCCATCATATCCTTTACCACAATATCCCCTCCCTCCCCGCCTACAAACCCCTCTTTATGCATACCCTCTCCCAACACCATGTGGATGCCTTCCTCCTAAATGAAACCTTCCTCCAACCCCGTCATTCCGTCTCTACCACTCCTTACACCCTTCACCGCACGGATAGTCCCCCCCCCCCCTGGCTCGAGGCTATCTTTATTCCTGTGTCGGTCTCATTCCACTCGGCCACCGACACCTCCTACGGAAACGAGACACAAAAACGGCGACGAGGCTGGGACACAAAACCGGCGACGAGGCTGGGACACAAAAGTGGAGACGAGGAGTGATAGACGAACCTTGGACCAGCAGCCAGACAGCAGCAGTCGGAGCACGCAGTAATTGCTCCCGCCCATCCACCCTTATTATAAGATTTTTGGGGGACAATATTGTTACGTGTTTTGTGGACTTTTTTGTTGCAGAGCGTCCTCTTTCATATTGCATTTGTGTTTTGTTATAAGTTACTTGTATACGCGGCGCCAAATTGGTCAGCATGGCCACTACCCCAAACCCAAACTTAATGGAAATTATTCAGTTACAGACAGCGCAAATCACACAACTTCTGCAAGCAGTGGCCCAGCTCACAGCACAAGCGGCTAACCAACAACAACAGCCGCCGCTTCAGCAGCTTACACCTGCCGCCGCAACGCTTCCTACGTTTCGCCAGTACAACGAACATGAGGAAGAATGGAGCGACTATTGCACACAGTTTCAAGAACTCGTCGCGGCTCATCAAATAACAGGTCAGACAGTTAAACATTTCTTTCTCGCCGTAGTTGGCACCAAGACTTTCGTGTTACTGCAGAAACGTTTCCCGCAAGCATCTCCTCGTGATGTAGACTTTGAACAAATAGTAGATGCACTGAATGCTCATTATGAGAGAAAAGTTCTCATAGCTGCGACACGGTACCGATTTTTCAGACTTAAAAAATTACCTGAGCAGTCACACCAAGAGTGGATCGCTGATTTGAAGGGCTTAACCCGCAAATGTAAATTTACTTGTTCTCGTGGACTTTCTGATAGTGATGTGATGTTAAGAGATGCGATTACGCAGAACATTCAGGACTCCAGAATTAGAGCAGCAATTCTGAAACAGTCTGACCCCTCATTAGACAGTGTATTGCAACTTATTGAAGCGCATGATACTTTTGACTTAGCAGATGTAGAAATGCAAAGCCAAAGTGTTAATTCAGTGCGCCGTAATGGACGCTTTCCTAGCCGTAGTTCTCAGTCTAGCCCTAGTGATTCTTATTTTTCTACCGACCGTGCTGTACAGACAGTGAACATTAGCCAGTGTAAAAGTGCGACACAAAGGTCGCCCCGTCATGTTAGAAACAGTAATTTAAATAACGGGCGCCAACGTTCATTTCAGAAAAAAATGTTTGTAAGTCTTGCCCACAGTGTGTATCTCGCCATAAGCGTGCACAATGCCCTAATCGCAACGCGACCTGTTATCAATGTGGCAAATCAGGTCACGTACAAACAGTGTGTATGCAAAATAAAAATTGCAAGAACGGTGCCTTTCGGAACATTGCTTCGCATAGTGCGAGAACAATTCATTCTGTTAATGTTGTAGATGCTGTGAATTTGGACAGTGCTTCTGTTGATTCTCACATGCAAGAACAATTTTCTTCGCCTACGGCGAAACTATATAGTGAGCCACGTCGCAAGCGCCGACGAGCGCGTAATACAGTGCAACGGAAACGGGTTCGGGACAAGCAAAGTGACTATGTACAGTGCAATCCTGTAGTGAACCTAGTGCCTTCTAAAACTTCTCCTTGTACAAGTGTCCAGTACTGTGTAGCTAGTGACAGTAAATTTGACGTAACTACTCAAAAGTTTAGTGCAGTAGTTAGTGAATCTGCAGTAGCCTCGCCTTGCGCTGACGCCGATCCGGCGGTAGTGCCATCTAGGGATAGTGCTATTAATCCGCTGTGTGCCGAGTCCGCGCCGCTTCCTACCGCACGCAGCCCGCGCATGCGCAAGTGCAGCAAACAACCGGTGTCAGCTGTTGCCCACATTCGCGCACCTGTCGAGCGCCACAAGCAAAATCTTTTTGTGAATCTTTGCGTAGAAAATAAGACTGTGCAATTTCAGCTTGATACTGGTTCTGCTGTTACATCAATTAATAAAGACACTTTTGAACTGCTGGGTTCGCCAAAATTGTCGCCGTGTCAACAAGTGTTAACAGCTTATACAGGTCAAAATATTCCTGTGCTAGGAATGTGTAGCCTGCCTGCCTCTTTCCAAGGTGTAACAAAAACAGTTTCTTTTGTAGTTCTTCAGGCCAAATCTACACAGAACATTTTTGGACTAGATGCATTTAACTTATTTGGTTTATCAGTTCAAAGAGATATGCTTCAAATTTCGTCAGTAGTGCCTCAGGACAAAATAAATGCATTGTGTGAAAAATACAGTGACTTGTTTTTGCCGGAACTAGGTTGTGCAAAAGACTTCGTGGCACAAGTAACTTTAAAGGAATCTGCAGCTCCAAAATTTCGTAAAGCTAGACCAGTGCCTATCGCAATGCGTGATACAGTTGCCCAAGAACTTAAACGTTGGCAAAATAGTGGCGTGATTTTTCCTGTTTCTGCGAGTCAGTGGGCCTCGCCTTTAGTAATTATACCCAAGCCCAAGGAATCCATCCCTTACAGTCACATCTTAGAGCAATCAAAGACTTGCCTCCTCCTAAGAATGTGCAGGAATTGCAAGCAGTAATGGGAAAGCTTAACTATTATTTCAGATTTATTCCCAATGCCTCTCAGATTGCAGCTCCACTGCATCATTTATGTAGGAAGAATGTTCCTTTTGTATGGTCTAAAGATTGTCAGGTTGCCTTTGACAAATTAAAGTCTGCACTACTCAGTGATGCATGTTTGATTCTCTTTGACCCACAGAAGCCTGTAGTGTTAGCAGTTGATGCCTCGTCGTACGGTCTGGGTGCAGTTTTGTCGCATCGTATTGGTTCTCACGATCGTCCTATTGCCTTTGCATCAAAGCTACTGACGCCAACGCAACAGAATTACAGTCAGATAGAAAAGGAGGCCTTAGCAATCATTTACGGCGTCACAAAGTTTCATCATTATCTCTATGGCAGAAAATTCTATTTGATGACAGACCACAAGCCTCTCACGTCGTTGTTCTCACCCACAAAGCCAATTCCGCCACGAACGGCACAAAAGCTTCAGAGATGGTCCTTGATATTGTCTAATTATCAGTATGAGATTTTGTACAGACCTACCACTAAACACGCCAACGCGGACACACTTTCCCGACTTCCGGTTGGCCAGGATGTGTCATTTGATTCTTCAGAAATGGCATGTTGTCAGATAGACTCCAGAGATGCTTCCGCTGTCGCAGATTTCCCATTGAACTCTTGTCGGGTTCCACAGGAAACAGCTGCGGATGCAGACCTAAGTGTGGTAGCACGTTTTGTTCGCTCAGGGTGGCCTGCCAGAGCCAAAGACATTGATCGGCCTCTGGTTCGACGTTATTTTGCACAACGTCATGCATTATCTTTAAGTGGGGGTGTACTGTTGTTGCATACGGACAACGACCAAACAAGAGTGATTGTTCCTCGTTCCCTACAACGTAAAGTGTTACGCCTCCTGCATCAAGGACATTGAGGTATTGTTAGGACAAAGCAATTACCCAGACGTCATTGTACCTGGGTTGGTATGGACGCTCAGATAGAGACCATGACGTCACAGTGTACTGTTTGTGCGGAGCATCAGGCGGCTCCTCCGCAACGTTTCTCAGACTGGCCACGCCCCAAGGGACCATGGCGACGTTTACACATTGATTTTGCCGGACCTTTCTGGAATACGCGCTGGTTAATCGTTGTAGACGCTTTCAGCAAGTTTCCTTTCGTGATTGCAATGAACTCAACGACAGCGTCTAGTACAATCAGTGCCTTAACATCAGTGTTTTGCATCGAAGGTTTGCCTGAAAATATCGTCAGTGACAATGGACCTCAGTTTGTTGGTGCGGAATATCAACAGTTTTGTCCTGTGAATGGCATTCAACATATCACCATCGCACCTTTTCACCCTCAGTCCAATGGTGAAGCAGAACGTTTCGTTCGAACATTCAAGTCTCACATGGAAAAGATGAAAGGTCAGCACTCCAGCCAGCAAGCTCTTCAAATTTTCCCGTCTACGTATCGGTGCATGCCACGTGACGGCCCATCTCCTGCCGAGCTGCTACACGGCCGCCGTCACCGCACTCTCCTTAACCTGCTGCAGCCTCCCACGCACCGAGTCGGTTCGTATGGCGCTACGCGTTTTCAGGTTTCTACGCCGGTGCTGTACAGGGTGTTTGCTGGAAACAAGAAGAAACTATGGATGCTGGGCACCATTCAGCGCGTGCTCGGTCGCAATATGTATGTTGTACGTTCTTCCACGGGGTCGGAGCTGCGGCGCCACGCAAACCAATTGCGCCTGCACAGGCCGCGCGATCCTGTCTCGGGTTTCTTGATTCCAGACCCAATTAACCGTCAGGGAGCACAGCCACATCGATCGTCCCCGGACTACGAGATACCCATGGAAGTCGACGCACCTCCGACGCAGTCGTCGCCGCCGCTGTCGCCGCCGTAGATGACAGCGTCACCGGACAGCGTCGCCGAGAGGGACTCCGGGACCGTGCGGGCCCCCCCAGCTTGGGCCACACACCTCAGAAGAAGATGACCTGCTCCCTCTGGGCGGGGGTGTGCGCCCTTCCCCAAGTTTCGGCGGGTTTCCTGGAGGATCGCAGGGCGGATGCCGGGGCGCGGACGGCGTCTCGATCCCAGCCTCAGCTACGACGCCCGTCCCACCAGTAACGCCCCCGCCCAGGCCCTCCTCCCAGTGCCGTCGCCGTGGCCCTCAGCCCTACGCCACGACGGCGCAGCGGTTTGGGGGGGACGGGTGTGGTGTTGCACAATTACAAAGTGCGCGCCACCTACTTTCGCTGCACGCCGCCATGCATGCACGGCGCGGCGTTCTTACGACGACAGCCACGAGTGCCCTCTGCTGCAACTCCGCTCGCGGCCACCACTGAATGACATCGTTCACTTGGGACTGAGATAGGAACCAGTTATCACTTCAGAATCAGATAGGCACCAGTGAAGACTTTGCTATCGGGCAGGCACTAGGCAGGACTCTAGCTCAACTATCTATCAACATTCTGCAGTACTGAGCTATGTAAAAGTTAAGTATTGTATCAATTCTGTGCAATATATATCTCATTCTAATTTACTCTAGTGTTTCTAGTTTCTTGCTGCTCCCCTCCGTACCTGCACCAGCGTGCTATCTTTATTCCTGTGTCGGTCTCATTCCACTCGGCCACCGACACCTCTGACGGAAACGAGACACAAAAACGGCGACGAGGCTGGGACACAAAACCTCCTCCCTTCCCTCACCGTTACCCTAGCCACTATTTACATTCGCACCCGTGTTCCCATCCCATATGATTTCATTTCCCACATAGACAACTCCTTCACGACTTATGTGATTGCCGCCGACCTAAACCTTCATTCCCGCTCTGCAGCCGAACTCCAGCGGTGGCATCAGTTCCTACCCATGCTTTGGGACGTCCTTGTTCCCCTCCCAAGTCCTACACGCCCTGAAAGCAGTACCACTCCTGATGCTGTCCCTGTCTCTCCTAACCTCCTGGGACGCCTGCAGGCGGACGTCCTTGACCTCATTGGCAGTGACCACACCCCCGTACTCCTCACCTTCAATCCCTGCAGCCGTCCCGGCCGCGCCACCTGTCCCGTGCCCCCTCCTCGGCTAGTCCATGATTACTCACGTGCCGACTGGGATGCCTACCGCCGTTCCATTATCACCTCGGTCGCTAACCACCCCCTCACCATCCATACCCCTGATGATATCGTCCATGCCTCCTCTTTCCTGCACCAGACTGTTGCTGGCGCTGTTGCAACCCATATCCCCACCAAAGCCATCCATCCTCACCGTCCCCCCCCCTCCCACAAGCCGTCCTCCTGCTCCGAGAATCCCGTCGTCTGTACCGTTCCTTCCTGTGGACCCATGATCGAGACACATTCCTCTGCCACCAGCAACTCCGACACATCAGAAACCTCTTGAACGCGAAGAAACGCCGGGATTGGCGACAGACATGCACCCGTCTTAATGCTACACTCCCCATCAACTCCTCCAAATATTGGAAAGCCTTCCACCACCTTACTGGCAGTCACTCAGTCCCCGCATACCCTCTTCTCCATAATAACCTTCCTCTTCCTGACAATGCCAGTAAGGCACAGCTTTTTGCTGACCACCTTTCCACTATATTCGACCTGCCTGACAAACCCAGGTTCGACTACTCCCGTTTCCCCGACGTCCATGAGCGCACCGATACCTCAGTCCCTCCGCTCGCCCCTGGCTTTCGGTATTTGGACCACATTCCCCCCTCAGACTTAAACACACCTATTGCAGCACAAGATATCATACACACGCTTCACACAAAACCTAACACTGCACCCGGTCACGACCGCATTACTTACAGGCACCACCGTGCTTCTCCCCCCTCCTTCCATTCCGCCCTCGCTTCACTGTACAATGTCATACTCTTCACCAGATTCTACCCAGAGCTCTGGAAAACCTCCCGCATACTAATGTTCCTTAAACCTTACAAACCGCCCTCCGAAGCCTCCTCCTACCGTCCCATCTGTCTCACTTCGGTGTTCAGCAATGTCCTCGAATCCATCCTCTCACGCTATATCCACGAACACCTCCGTCTACACCAACTCCTTCCCATTTCCCAATGTGGCTTTCGGCCGTCCTTCTGCGGCGTTGACCAGCTCCTTCACCTTGTTCACCTTCTCTCCGTCCAGGTTAATTCCCGTCGCACCGCTATCCTCGTCTCCCTCGACATTGAGAAGGCCTACGACCGTGTCTGGCATTCTGGTCTCCTTTTCAAGCTCCAAACCTACGCCCTTCTTATTAATTATGTCCGTCTCATTGCTTCCTTCCTCTCCAAACGCCCATCCTTTGTCACTGTCAATAACCAAAATTCCCGTTTGTTCTACCCCTCTGCCGGAGTGCTCCAGGGCTCCGCCCTTTTGCCCCTCCTCTGTCTGTTATATTCAGCAGATATGCCCCGACCTCAGCCTCCTGTCCATATTCTTCAGTGTGCTGATTACACCATCTTCCTTGCCATTGCCCCGTCCCTCGCTCCCAACATCTCCTTCAGTCCCATCTCTCCGAATTTTCCTCCTGGTGTAACCAGTGGCTCCTTACTGTAAACCCTACAAAATCCCAGGCAATCATCATAGGTCGCACCACACCTTCCTTTCGCCACCGAGGCCTGTACCTCACCCTCCATGGTCGCCCCATCCCGCAAACGAAGACCTTCCGCTACCTCGGATTTAACCTAGACGGAGACCTTTCCTGGAACCCTCACCTCAAAACCGTCCGACAAAAAGCCCTCTCCCGCCTTAATCTCTTAAAACGCCTCTCTGGCCGGACATGGGGACTAAATCCTTCCACCATCCTGTATACCTACCGTTCCCTCATGCGTCCCGTCCTTTGCTGCTTCCATCCCGCCTGGATATCCGCTCCCCCCTCCTATTATGAATCCCTCAAAATCCTCGAACGCCACGCCAGAGTCCCATAACCCACTGGTATCTCCTCTCCTCCTGGATCCCGGGCCCCTGCTACGCCTTTACCGCCACATCCCTCCTTCCCTTCACCTCCATACCCTCTACGTCCTCTCCGAGGGTGGCTTCTGCCACCTACCTCTCCCTGACGACGTTCTCCAAAACCGTCCCGACATCTATCCGTCCTTCTAACTTCGACCCCTCTCTGTGGATTGCTGACGCCTCCTCCCTCCCCCTCCCCTCCCACTCCCGTCCCCCGCTTGGCTCACCCCCTCCTTTCTCCACCTCCCCGGGAGCTCCTTCCGGTTTCTCCCACTCTCCCTTCCCCCACCTCCTTCCCCTTCCCTCGCGCCTTCTCCATCCTCCCCCCCCCCTTTCCCTGTAGGGCCAGTACAGTGCTGTGTTTTAAGTGTTCAGTGCTTCATGTATATAGTGTTTCATAGCCCAGTGTTTTTTAACGTTGCGTACACCAGTGTTCAGTGTTTTTTACCTCAATGTCGCCGTCTTGTTATGTCTCGTCGTCTGCAGTGAGTGTTTTTTAGCCACCGTGGCAATGTCTTGTTTTAACAATCATGTATGTTCTGTCCACTGTCATAGTCTTTTAACTTTCTCCCAAATTTTCATCTTGAAATTGTAAAAGCGCCGTTTTATCACCTTTCATTTTATATTCTGTTTTGTCCATTGTTTACCATTCGCTCGGTTGTAGAGCAGCATCATTGGCTGCTGCCAGTCTGCCTTAGTGCATTAAAAATTCAATAAAGGAAAAAAAAAAGCTCGCTCCTCAATCTTGTGGTGACTGCGCACAATTTACTTTTGATATTCAGTGGTTATAAGGCTTCGTACTTGGCTCCGTCACAGTTCCGATTGGCTTACGTTTTGGTCTTGGTTTTCCATTAGTTGTTGTCATTGTTTGTCGTTTCTGTGGTCTTGTGTAGTGTTTCTCGTTAGCGGCGATGCTTGATCGGTCGATCGTCGCTAGTCGCTCCCGACCCATTCCGAACTTCGGTCACAATAGCCTCTGAGCGGAGAATGTTGGGAGCTGAAGATTGCATTCAGCTCGTAGAGTATTGGCTGTTAGAACAAGTCGCGCCTCTTTCTACTAGTGCCGCCAACATACGGCGAATAGATTATAGGTTTTAAACGAAACAACATGTAAGGGGTTAAGGTGTCACATTTGTAACACGAAATTATCACTTTAATGTTTGAGTAATAGAAAACGGGAACGTATATCTACGAAATATTAATATTTTAAAGGGACTTATTACTCAGGTGTAGCAATGCTTTATGCTTCATTTTACTGTCGTAACTGAATAACAATCAGAGTTATCATTCTTCATGCCACTTCCAAGGACAGCCTTACGTTTTCTAAAAATAGTCGTCGGTGGACTTATTTTAGCAAATATCAACGTGGAAGACACTAATCAATACCAATCACAAATCAACAATACATTGACGAGGTCTACGGTGTACAATGCTGTTACGAGGTAAGGTTGGGAGAGTGCATAAACATTCTGTAGGCACACAAACTCAGCCGACTCCCGCCGTTCAGAGAGGGCCCACGAAAAAGTGCGTCACCTGTAATCGCAAACAATTATTGTTTGCTTAACAGTGCGTTGAGATTCAGATCACGAACAAAAAAAAATATCATTTCATTAAACAAGTGTGATAACGTATCTGACTTTTCACTCATTGCAACTAAATTTAATTTACAATTGTTACTGTCTTACCTATAATGACGTGTATTCTATTATTTGTTGTACGAAAGTATTGGTTTGCACCTTGCCTGAATGCTATAAGGAGAAATAGGAGACTTACTTAGTACCTATTGTGGGTAGATAATAACTGTACTGTGGAATGATTTGACGACCTCCGACACAGCTATGCTATAGTGGTTGCATAGCGTCAAGTGTGGCCTCCACTTTGGAATTCAGGGGTGATCCACTTTTTTTGCTGTCAAGTGTACATGAGGCCCCAAATATGTATTAGTGTGTACTGTGATGTTCTCCCACTGGCCCTGGCTTCCACAGAATGAATGAACCTTTGTATGTAAGAAAGTTTAGCAAGTGCTAGGCGCGCCTCGTCTGTTTTGTGTGGTCCTTTCTTTCAAACGCTGGGTGTTGAATGTATCTGGGCGAGAAGTAGGTTTGCCAGCTGCTGAGCAGAACTTAGCAAAGATTCCTAATGTAGCTTGCTCTTAACCTCCTTGGCTGGTAGTTAGTCAGGTTACCTGCCTGACCAACGGTGACGCTCTCTGGGCTCCCCTTGCCTACCCCTCCTTGGTAACAGTTAAGCAGTGGTCAAGAGATCGATTCATTCGCTTCTTGGTTCCTGGTAGGGTAAGTACCTCTGGGTTTGGTTCTGCTGTGGCCTCATGGATCGACTCAGTTCAGGCTCCATAGTCGTACTTATGCCTTTTCACGAGTTTAATTCTGGGAGTAGCAGCTACACTATGTGTAGTAGTGAGATTTTGCTTAATTACGTAAAGGATTGCTAATTTTTAGTCGACTTTTGCTGGAATCTAATTCTGAGGCTCTGATGGTGTTTCGTTAGCATAGTTCTTGCATTTTATAACTTTAAAATCATTTCTTCACCTGTTTAAATATGTTCAGTGTCTTTCGCGTTGTTATCGTAGTTAAATTGTAATATTTTTGGAGACTTGTGGTGCCTATACTGTTCGTACCTTGTCGACAGAACACATGGACGGAATCAGACTAAGCCTTGAGCATTTCCATCAGTCAGTGCACATGAGTGGTTAATAATTGTATAACTAATTTGCTAATATGTTTCCTAGTGAGTGTAGCGTGATAATTTTCCCCGAAAATTGTCCATTGTAACTTGTAATCTGTGTACTTGTCGGCCCACGTGTGCGCCGATTAGCGTGTTCCCTGTCGTGGTTATTACCATTGAATAGATCTTTTTGCTCTGTGTAGAAAGAACCGTTGCACGACGTATATCGTGTTTTCAATTTTCATGAAATAGAATTATTTCACTTCTCTGTTGTTGCTCTGTATTGTGCTGTAGCAATCTGTAACCTTGCTTATCTAATAGATATCATTCCTCTGATCAGAAAGAATGGCTACGCGATATATTTCGCGATCTTATTCTCTTCGAAATTACATTTGTTAACTTTATGCATATTTTGTGTTCTGACTTAGTAGAGTACTGTATTGATCTAACAACTTTAACCTTCTGTAGTTATCTTCTCCCTATGCTAAACGAACGCCAGAGCGACCGTTTTTAGATATTATTTAATGAAATCTTGATTTAACGTAAAGTTAGAAGTTCTAGGGAACTTTGATTTCCGTCTGTACACCGCACTTTGTGGTCTTAAACCAAGTTTGTTTGTTTCTGACAGTTTATCATGAGCCTAAGCCACTAGCTTGACACGTTATGGAAGCAAAGTACTATTTCATTGTGCGTGAGTGAACCTTCGATCTGCATTCTCCACATTGCTTGGCTTTCATCTTGCTGGGTGCTTGGTAAATACCTGCATGGCTTGGCGTACGAATCTGTGTGCGTATGTGCTGCAATTCCTCCGTTCCCTCCTATGAAACGTGATCGCAATTAACCTGTACTCAACTTTGAAGGTGGGCAATTTTAGGGCCATGTAATTGTGGATATTTTGAAAATTTTGTAAGGTGTGTTTTTTTATTTTAATTTGTAAAAAAAAAAAATGGTCTTCCACCTTGTTCTTGTTTTGAACAATAAATTAATTTGTTAAACTATAATCCTTTTGTGCTAATTTAAATTCTCCTCTCATCATTTATTTTGGATTAATGTGGGGTAATTTGTTCATGTACCTTGTGTCTCTGCTCCCTTCTGGAGGAGTGAATATTTGCGTTTTCCGTTGCCAACATGTATGATTTTTTATTTAGATCCAGAACTGAGGATCATTATTTAATTGTGTGCAGTTTCCTCTAAAGATTACAGTTAAGGTAGAACTGTTGCTTAACTTATGGAATCATTGTTTTGCTTAAGTGAACTTCCGCCGCTGTGTGAATATCGCCGTAATTAAATTTTGTGAGCAAGCAGTCAGTTGTTAACTTCACAAACACGGCTGGTGTCAAAAGAACAGCGGGCGAGTTTCACTTAGTGTACCGCTGCCAGGATTCGTCCTTCTGGGGTGTTCTGATATTTTTGTATTATTTTATTAATTCAGATATCCACCCGTCCCCTGCAATTGTGTGAGTGTGTGAGTACAGTAGTGCAGCAAGCGCTTAAATTTGTGTCTTTCTCTTTCCGCAGTATATTTTTGTGTATTTTGGGGGAGTGTTTTTATTAACGGCAATTTTCGTGCTTTTAACAACGTGTGAATTGGGTGTGAAATTTTATTGAAGCACCAGTGTTCTGCCATGTGGGTTGCTAGGTTGTTGCTTTGTGTTTCTGTCGTTGTATTCGCTGTAAGATTGAAATGGACAGGTCTACAGCTTCGGCGATTGAAACGCGTAGGCGCGCAGCAATGAATGAGCAAGAGAGTAAAAGAGGCAGGTCGCGTGAAACTGAAAGTAGCGCGCTGTTAGATTCTCGGGGAACCCTGTCGGTTGAGAACATGGGAAAGCCAGAGCTTACACTCGCCGGAAGCCGTGGCGCGCCTAATATGGTAGCACTGCCGTCTCTACCATAGGGGCACAAGGGGCACAGGCCCGGGGCCCCCAGCCAGACGGGGCCCCGACAAACTCGTTCCTTCCTCCTAGGCAATGACTTCTTTTTGGCATTAATCTGACTTTTACGTTTATTTTAGCAGCCCCCTACAAAAACGTATAAACGAGGTTTCACTGCATATCATTGTGATTTCCTGGTCACATTGAAAATTATGAGCATTTGGCCAATATAGCATTTCATCCTTCCCCTACGCATTATTGCTGGTTTTTCACACCGAACGTCAACAACAGCAACGGAGTCTCTCGGCAAGTTTTGTGTCAGTTTATGTTCTGGGCATCTAATAAGAAAAAATATATATTTGTTACGTCAATGTGTAACAGTTATATGAGTGTACCTCAATCAGATAGTAAAAGTTAAGTAATTGACTTCAAAAATATTCAGCATTCGTCTCTTCAAGATAATCTTCTCTTTTAGCTCCGAATTTGAAAATTAAAAATTGATTTAGCACAAGAACTACTACGTTTAATGAAATGCAACAATTTAGTAGAGGAACATTTCCATCATTCTTTATTAACGCATTTGTAAAATGTTTGTGGCCATTGGAAGTAAGGTTTTGTTACCTGCGCGTGCTCTAATTAGACGTTGTACTACACTCACAATTTCTGGTATGCTAACTGCCCAAATATGTGTCATTGACATATACGATATACCTAGCCTGTTCACAGTTTATTTTTATTTTACTTAGTCATTGCATTTACTACATACATGTAAACGTTTGACAAGCACAGTGCCGTTTTTATTGCTTTAAGCACATTTGGTGAATAACTGAAATGTGTAAACAATAGATGGGCATTAAAAAAATTATCTGACATACCTGAAGTCTAGCTTTTGGAGAAGGTACTTCACGTAAAAGACGTGTTTTCTCTTATTCCTGGGGAAGTGACTTTATTCTGGGACGCTGCTTGTCATGTTGAAGTTGCGTGTCCGTCTCTCCACAAATGAAAGAACTCCTCTTTATATTCCTCTTTTTTCCTGGAGTAAGGAAAAAACTCAGCTACCGGTACCTACTTTTTCTCCCACCTCCGTTACTCTTCTTATAGTCCCAAGTGAAACCCCAGAAGTAGCTTAAACTTTACCGAGGGAACTCTTTTATGCTATATTATCCTGTCTTTTACGTCTTCCGACATAACGAGAATTACGTTATACACAATACCTCGTATTTGCTGATGCAGAACCCTTCCTGCACCAACTGGTGGAGAATGCAATGCCGCGCTATGTGTGACAGTTTCTTTTCTTTCTTTCTGTATTTTTTTTTTCGATAACTAAAAGGGCCTGAATCCGACTGAACAAAGTATTGGACTCGCCCGGCGCTTAGGACGACAATGCGCGACGCTCTCCCCCACGAAGAAACCAGTGCACTAGCGGGTGCTTAGGACGGCGCAACGCATCGGCCAAAGGAAAAAAAAAAAAAAACCTTGCAATTCAAAAACAAACCATCAGCTGACTACCTAAACTCTCTTCATTTTGCACCGTTGAAGAAGCCAACAGGCAGAATGATTCAGCTACCTCATCATCTCAAGGTATCTCTAAACCTCAAAGCTAAGAACGGTGCCCATGTTTAACACAGAGGATAACATTTATGTTTCGAGTTCATCAGTTTCCGTTATGAAGGAATCTGCACACACATCACAACATGCTTCTTGCATCTCGAGCCACTTGGATTCACCAGACAGAAGTATGTTAGAAAACATATCTCACGACCATGGTAAATACTGAGGTGAAATTTTAACGGAAGAAGTCCGTGATATTTGGATTCACAAGGGTTCAAAGTTTTTCCAAAACAAAAATAGCGACTTCTAAGAAACCACTGCACATTTCACTCGCAGTTTGACGAATGGTGAGTGTGTGGAAAGAAGGTGGCTTCTGTATTCACCATCCATTTAAATCTGTGACCTCTTATTGTTGTCGTCTATTCAATAACACTGTCGCAATAGTTTGAGTTCTTCCAGGGGATACGAAGATTGGAAGCATATAAACAACTTATTATAGGAGCATGAGAATAGTTTACAGCACAGGTATCAATGATGAATTATGTTGCAAGAAGCAAAATTGTGGAACGAGTTGATACTGGATTGCTTTCCCAGTTTAATGCAGAGGTCAACTATTGGAGGAGCATAATGAAAAGAATGGTTGCAATTGTGAAATTTTTGGCGTCAATTTTTGGGTTTCGTGCAGAAAATGATATTTTGTGGTCTGAAAACATGAAAATTATTTGTGAAGCTTTGAGTTAATAAGCGAATTTGATCCTTTTGTTGCTGATCATATACGAAAGTATGGCAATCGTGGCAAAGGAAATACATCAAATTTGTCTACAAATATTTGCAATGAATTTATTTATGTAATTGGACAGAAAGTTTTAACGACGATTCTCAGCGAATTAAAAGCAGTCAAGTACTATTCAATAAGCGTGAATTTCTCTCCGGTTCTCTCCCATGTTAATCAGCTAACTTTCATCGTTCGGTATGTAAAATATGGCCGGCCTGTCGAGAGATTTTTGCAATGGAGGAGCATAGGGCTAAAAGCATAGAAATTATGAAGTATTTCGATAGCTTTGATATTTCAATAAAATATTGTCGCTGACAGAGCTATGATAATGCACCAAATACGGCTGGAAAGTATTCAGGTCTTAAGGCAACAATAAAAGAAAAATGTCAATTTGCTATTTTTGTACCATGTGCCACACATTCACTAAATTTAGTAGGTGTTCAGACGGCTGTGTGTGTTTCTGATGCAGTAGCATACTTCCAGTTTGTCCAAAAATTGTTCACCTTTTTTTCTGTTTCGAATAATCGATGGAAAGTTTTGAAACAATGTTTAGGTGCAAATAAATGCCTGAAGTCCCTCTCTGAAACCAGATGGTATGCTTGTGCTGACGCTCTTAACGCTTTGCATAATGGCTGCAATCATATTTTTGAAGCTTTAAAGTCAATTAGTAGCAACACTGATCAGCCAGTGGAAACAAGAAATGAAGTTCAAAGTCTTTGCAAGAAAATTAAAACACTCGAGACCATTCTCCTAACGGAGATATGGGATCATCGTTTGATAACTAACAACAATACAAATGTAACTTTACAAAGTAGTACCGTCAAAAAAAACGTTGCAACAAAACGTTTTGTATCTATTTCCGATTTCATCAGTTCTGGTCGCAGTTGATTCGATCAGTATGAATCTTCAGCCAAAGATAAAAAATCCAGGTGCTGACTGAAAGGGTAAATCCCAAAGGACGAGAATTTGCAGCAAGCTTATCAGTTTTTAGGCAGAGACTGTCCAGCTGTGTGCCAAAGAAAAAATTCGTGTAGAAGTTTTTCTGGCTATAATCGACAAATTGGATTCCAGTTTGAAGCGTCGTTCAGAAGCATACGCGAAGGTTAGCAAACATTTTAGTTTTTCCTCTCTCATTTGAAACAAAGCGATTCTGAACAGTGAGAAACATGTGCAAAGAATTTGCGGAATTTTATCATGTAGGCGTTACGGCTAATGAGCTCATATCAGAATGCTTTCATTTAACACAATATTTGAAAAAAAAACATTCCAAATTAATATCTAGAGCTAATTATATCATTCTTACAGTCTTTAATAAATGTAGATAAAATAGAAGAAACATTTTCGAATGTAGAAGTTGCTGCCTGCACATTTATAATGGTAGCCAATTGCAGTGGAAAGCATTCATTATCCCAGTTAAAGAGAATTAAAAATGATTTACGAACCACTATGTTAAAGTAACGACTTGCATATTTCTCAATCATGTGATAGAAAGTGACGTCCTTTAACAGTTGGACTTTGAAGACATAATAGAAGATTTTTCATTTCAGAAATCCCGAAAGAAACCTTTGACAGCAACGTAAGTCCAATCTGCAAAACAGTAATCACTAGTATTTTATTTGTCTATTTCTAACCATTACAACCAGCCAATTCTCTAAACAAATGTACATCATTCTGATGAGTTCATTCAAAGGAAAATTCTGTATTGTTTTTGGGTCCCCTAATCTGTGTTCCTGTTATCTGCATAGAAAGAGACATACTTCAAAAATTGTACATACTGTTTTCTGGAAGTCTTTAAAGAAATCATTAATCTGAATGAAAGACTAATTTCTGGAACTAATCACTAGTATTTGGTTGCTATTATTTTCAACAATTAAGTCACTAAATAAACGTACATCATTCTGATGAGTTCATTCAAAGGAAATTATTGTTATTTTATTTTATATTATTTATTTATTTATTGTAGGGTCCCATTATCTGTGTGGCAGTCATCTGTATAGAAAGAGACATACTCGAAAATTTTATAAAATTACAAAGCTGATCGGAGCACAATGTATCATTAATTCTTACATTCGATTGATCATTCTCTGCAATGATTTGTGTTTCTCCAGGAGCACATATTTAACACTGACTTTCTCTTCGGTATTTCGTTATATTTAAGTTCGTAACTTATTTTGAAGCAAAAGGCTACCTACGATCTCGAACATACAATACAGCTTTAACTTAAACCACAAAGTATATCAAAAGCAACGCCACACAATGTAATGCAGCAGACAGAAGGCACTGGTCGAATACAGGATAGATAACCAGGTTCCTTCGCAGAGAAGTTCCGAATCGTTCGAAACTGTCAGACCCACGCAGAACGGCAATTTCACTATGTGCATGCGCGTAATAGTTTCGAACAGTTTGGAACTACAGTGCGAACGACTCAAAAATAAATTTTCTTTTTCGGAACCCAAAAAAAAGAGGCCATTTTGCAGAATTTTATAAATTCCGGCCGGACACATTTTCTTGCCTCAAAAAGAGGACATGTCCGGGAAAAAAGAGGTCGTATGGTAACCCTACATCAGAGTGAACCAGGAAGAGATCGGCAAGGTAAACACGGTAGAAGTGCGCGCCGACAGTATTGCAGCGAGCGTTAGTGAGGTGAAAGCGCGCGTCGACAATGCAGAAGCACGTGTCGGCGACGTGAGCAACCGAGTCGATACAATTGGTGCGCGCGTCGGTGTAGTGGCCGGCCGCGTTGATGAAGTGATCTCTTCTGTTGGTGCCGTAGGAGGACGTGTAGGTACGGTGGAGTCTGAGACTGTTCAGTTGAAGAACCAGCTCGGGGCCATCACCGGCCGCACGGACGAAACGCGCGTCGCCGGCGGGGGGCCCGCGCCCAGTAGCCACGCGACTACCGTGCGTGAGCGGACGGACAAGCGGCTAAGCGGCCGTCTGGCGCCGTCAGTAATGCGTGCTGTGGCCGCGGCGCCGAATCTGATGAAGGCGCCGATTCGGCTCTTGAAGATGACGAGGTTGCGCATCATCCACGTCCGTTGAGCCGTCCGAACAGGGCGAACCGCAGTAGCCGAGAACCAGCTCCTGCCTTTGACTACAATCAGTTTCTCACCGTGATTTAGATCCGTGACTGCGGATCATTATTTAATTGTCTGCAGTTTCCTCTGAAGATTACAGTAAAGGTAAAACTGTTGCTTAACTTATAGAATCAGAGCTTTGCTTAAGGAAACTGTATACTTCCGCCGCTGTGTGAATATCGCCGTAATTAGAATTTGTGAGCAAGCAGTCAATTGTTAACTTCACAAACACGGCTAGTTAAGAGTCAAAAGAACAGTGGGCGAGTTTCAACTTGTTTATTCAGATAGAAAACAAGCTAAATGTTGAACCAATTTTTTAATACAATAAAAAGGCATCTCTTACATGGATTAATGCGGACAGTGCCCAGCCTAAATTATACATAATTTAACGCCACTGGGGGGGGGGGGGCAGGATTCACAAACAACACTCATTCGCTCACACACTCGCAATGACACAGCGAAACTCTCCAAAATCAGCGTGCTGAGAGGGGAAAACACTTTGAAGCTGGCTCTGGTCAGTCATGCCTGTTTTGAGATGGTGCGTGTGTGTATAGCCATATTAAATTACATCTGAATAGGACCGCGAGCAAACACGCTAACAGCCAACACAGGGCTACGTTACACGAACGCACTCCACTGAAGGTGAAGTGGTTGGAAATCGGATTCATTATACAAAATCACAGTGGATTCTTAAGTTACAGTCTGTTAGAAGTCGATCTAGGTACTGGTTTTAAATGAGAAGTGGCGTGAATTCAGGCGACTAGCTGTAAATCCGGAAAGTCGGAACTCGGACCCAGGTGGTTTCGAAAACCGATAGCTGGCCGCGGTGGCCGAGGGGACTGAGGCGCTCCAGTCACGGCCTGCACGGCCACTACGGTCGTGGGTTCGAATCCCCCCTCGGGCATGGATATTTGTGCCGTCCTAGTTCTTAAGTAGTTCATAAGTAGTTTGTAAGTTTAGGGACTGATGACCCCATAGTTAAGTCCCATAGACTATACAAACATTTGAACATTTTTTTGAAAACCGATAATATTGAATAAATTCAGTTTTCGAAAAATAAAGAAAATTAACTACAGCATGAAACCCATAGAAATGCTTAGAATTATATAAGGAAGCGAATGAAATACAGCTACACGCACCAGGGGGCAATTACAGAGACGGATGAGGTCCTGTCTCAGAAAACCACAAAAATGAAAGAATTAAAAGGTCGGAAAAATAAAATTAAGAATTACAGCATGCAACCCCTAGAAATGTTTAGAATTACATAAGGAAGCTATCGAAGGAGGTTCTACAAGGCCCAGAGAGAATTACAGACAAAGACAGAGTGCATATTACAAGTCGGAGAAGAAACCGCAAAATTAAAATAGGTGGGGAGAGAAGATCACAAAATATTAGTCGAAATCAGAAAGATACCCGCATAGTTACTTGCCTGATGGGCATGGAGCAAACAAGAGTGGAAGCTGAAGTCTTTGTTCTATGAACCAACCAAGTAGAACACATATCACTCACAGAAGGAAACGATGAGAAGATTAACATATCAGGCCGTTATCAAATTGCATCTAGAATCACACACACCGCGTTTATCTATTGGAAATCACTGAAATGAAAAACGAGAACACATTTCCGCACACGATCGGAGAAAATATTCCAAAAAAAAAAAAAATGATTAACTTCATAAGTCTAAGTTAAAAGTGCTAGACAATGAAACGCTACCATCTCGCGGGCACTTTACGGAGAACCAACCTTACCTCTCCAGACGCCCAGGATATAATGACCAGACCGAGCGGCCACGAGACGCGGGAAGCCACCGGAAGCCGTAAAAACCAAGACCAGCGGTTGTGGGGATGGAGAGACTCGCCCTATAGTAGGCTCGACGACTGGACTGTAACCAAAGGGTGTAGAAACCTCTTCTGTAGCCTCAGCAGCTATCGACTCTGAGCCAGAGAGAACGATGCAAAGCGAGCTATTACCCCCACCCCCCCCCACCCCCACATTCAGACAGCCATAGATTCTCGCACATCGACTTAAAAGTAAGACAAGTAAACATTCTCACAGGGACAGTGGCCTAGCGGAGAAGTCACATTTATGCCACATTATTAATATAATAATAAATTATTAACATAACAAAATAAGAAAAACCTAGCAATATAAACTGATATTTGAACGCATGAAATAAAAATGCTATTCCTCAAGCCTTGAAAAGAGTGGGGTTCACGTTTTAACAAAATGATAATCTAGCGTCAGTCCGTAGCTTACAACCTACTTAAACTAAGGTAAACTAACCTAAGGACAACACACACACCCATGCCCAAGGGAGGACTCGAACCTCCGGCGGCGAGCAACCGCGCACTTCGCAGCGAGGCGCCTTAGACCGCTTGGCTACTCCATCGCGGCGGTAGGTCAGGGGACGTAATTTCAATGTTAGAGAGAAAGAACTACTGCTAGTCATCGTCATTATTGAAAAAAAAACTAGACTCACTTGTCGTTACTGCATTCAGTTAGGGACAGTAAATAGTGAATTTACTTGATATTTTTTCTACTTTTTTAATTTAAAAAATAAAAATGTAGTGGTGACCCTTATATTTGATTTACAGAATTAGCTTACAAGCAAAATGATTGGATCAATTAACAAAAGAATATTAAATGATGTCATATAAATAAATGATAAAGAGATTTCATTCATCTCGATTGCTATTTGCATATCTTTTGGTATTAGAACTACATAGATTCAGTTGCAAATAATTTCCATATCACATTAAACGCGGCTGATTTACATATATAAAGCGCAATCACTTCAAAAAGGCCAACAAATAAGAAAATTAGGATAGCAACCATTCAAACCCATGTGATGTGCGAATATCAAACACAAGTTAGCACTTTGAAATATAAAATTGAATTTAGAGTGTTACTGAAAACCCATCAAAACTGGTAACGACCAATATGACAGATCAAAACATATATGGTCCAAAATATAAATAGATTTTGAAACCTGACTAAAAAAAAAAAAAAAATGTTCTGTTGCAAAGTATTTTCCAGTTCAGTGTCCGAAAAGGGATGCACCTGCTTCTACTGCAAAATATGCTCCATTGCACATTATACGTTTCTAGTCAGCCTATGATGGCGAGCAAGGCACTATTAGAACCGATATCCTGTCCAAAATTGCGATAATTTGAAAGTAGTAATTTCAGTTGTAACAGCGCCTTTTCTGGCGAGCGACGCCTTTACCCATTACGTTATTTGCTTAAATACAGTTTTGTGTCCACAGTAAACGATTTGTTGAAACTGAAACACCTCTAAATGTTAAATAATTATACTCGGTTGTATTTAAAATATGTATTACTCAAGTTACTTAAATTTATTTCCAATCATTAAGAATTAAAGTTTTACAGTGCTATTTTTCATGTTGTCTGTTATTTTGAACATCAATTCTGGACGTGTGCCCAGCACTGCCCAGGCAGTTCTCTAGTATAGTCGAGATTGGTACAGTCATCAAAGACAGATACAAAAATAAACAATTCTCCAAATTTCCCTCTCGAATTTGTTACATTTATAAATAATATATTATTTCTGCAGGATTTCTCAACAAATTCAAGACATTTAATTGTTTTGTGAAATAAATCGCACTTACAAAAATTTGTAACTTTAATGGCACAATGAAATAGTTTAGTAAACTTTTTAAATGCTTTTTATCAATTATTTAAGTAAATAAATAGAAAATAAGTATTTCTTTCAGCCACAAAAAATTAGTAGAAAGAAATTATAAAAACACTAAGATAAGGGGTATACAGAAACTGAAGAAATCTAAGAGGAAAATGGCGAGGAAGGCGAATTTGAACATGACAGCGAAGATCATGATTGTGAAACCCTGACTGAAGCTACTAACATCAAATATTGATGAAAAATCAGACTGAAGCTATTAACATCAAATCCTGATGTATTAGAATGTTTACTGAATTCCACAAATGAATTCAGTTTTATTCACTTCTATGCTCTTTTAAATTTTTAAACCTTTTTCAAAGAGACAAGAGTACTTGTTTCTGCATTTGAAACAGTAGCTAGTAAAACAATTTTGTTCTTTTGAATTTTTTACAGAAAATTAGTTCATATTTATTAATCTATAAACCAGGAGTGATACATAAAACTACAAATTTGTGTCAATTTTACAACTCAGCTTATGGGTTCTGTTACACAGATACGTAAACTGAATCTTAATATGCTCTTCTAAAATATCATGACCTATGTTCTAAACAATATCAGGTACTGATCTAGAAACAACCTTACCTGAAGCCCATACACCCATTCATATATTATACTCAATACATTTTAACGCAAGAAGTAAAGAAAATACCCATGTAGATAGTATTATGAGTGTGAGAGAATTTATTTTCATTTGCTCCAAGAAATTACGGCTAATCAACATCTTGTAATATATTCATGTTGTATCGACACTAATTTAAAGCTATCTCTTAAGCCTAGGTTGAAATTAAGACCAGTAACTGTGGACTGTAGCGGCACTCAATATTGACTGGAACACACTCTTTCAGATTCTGAAGGTAGCAGGGGGGAAATATAGGGAACAAAGAGTTATATTCAACTTGAACAAAAAGCAGACAGATATTTATTGTCGAAGGGCATGAAAGTGTCACAGTGGTTGGATAGGGAGTAAATAGGCTTATAGCCTTTCTCAAATTTTGTTCAATCTGTACATTGTGAAAGTTTTAAGGGATGCAAGGAGAAATTTGGTGAAAGAATTAAAGTTCAGCGAGAAGAAATAAAAGCTTTGAGGTTAACTGATGATACAGTCATTTGCTTTGAGACTGGAAAGGACCTGGAAAAGCAATTAAATGGAATAGACACTCTCGAAAGTAAGGTATAAGCTAAACATTTATAAAAGTAAAACAATGGTAACGGAATGTAGTGGCATAAAATCAGGTGTTGCTGCTTAGGTGAGGAGACAATAAAAATAGTAGATTTTATTTGGGTAGCAAAATAACTTCTGATGGCTGAAGTAACGAAGATATAAAATTCAGAATGGCTACGGGAAGAAAAGCGATTCCAAAGAAGCGAAATTTGTTGTCATCCAATATTAGTTTCAATGTTAGGAAGTCATTTATAAAAGTATTTGTCTAGCATGTAGTATCAATGTATGGTAGTGAAGCATGTAGAATTAGGGGTTCAGACGAAATGAGGTGCTACAGATGAATAATAAAAGTTAGATAGGTAGATCAAGTAATTAATTAGGAGGTGCTCAACAGAATTGAGGAGAAAGAGACTTTCTTGCATATCCTGACTAGAAGAAGGATTAGGTTGGTGGGACAAATTATGCGACATCAAGAAATTGGTAACTTAGCATTAGAAGGAAGCATGTGGGCTAAAGCACGTAGAGGGAGACCTACGGACGAATACAGTAATCAGATTCAAAAGGATGTAAGCTGCCGCTTTTACTCTGATATGAAGATTCATGCACAGGCCAGGGTAGTGTGGACAGTTGCATCAAACCAGACTGCAGGCTGAAGATCACAACACTAACAACAGCGGCGCACACAAAGGCAGGCACCATATATACTAACAAATGCACTCCGAGTCTTCCAGGAACGTCTGTGAGATTGAAAATGAAATAATGTAGCGTCATTAGTTGTCATAACTACCTTAAAAATGAATGTGAGTTATTTGAACTATTATAGCTCAATTATGCAAGGACGTGCTGGTGTGGCCACTCACTAAATGATGGTTCTGGCGTTGGTGAGCACGGCAGTGGGCGTGATGAGCGATCCGGCGCTCACGACAGAGTGGTCGCAGAGCACCAGCGCCTGGTATGGAAGCTGGCACAGCTGCGCCAGGTTGTTGTCCAGGATGCGGCACTCGCCCTGCGGGACCCGCCCCGGGTTGCCGGCAAGGAGGCTCGGTGATGGAACACAGCAGCACCGGGAACGGCAGCGCCTCGGCACGCCTGGAAGAAGGTGTGAATGTCACGTGTGCTTTGAGCATTCCATGTTTACTGATGTCCAAAACTGAAGTGACAAACGGAAACTTTTCAGAAATGCATTCCTTTATCACAAAAGAGTAAAGTAGAAGCAAAGTAAAGACTGCTAGAAACCGCACTCAAACAGCAGCAGCCACCTTGTAGTATTTACAATTTCTACAATTTCAATTTTACAATTACTAATAGTGATAAGGCTCTAGGAGCAGTTGCGCAGCACTTGGGTCACACTGAACAAAGTGGTAAAAAATCCCAGGACGAATAAAACGTAAAAATAAATCAGCCATTTTGGCATTATCACATGAAACATTTGATAGAACAACAGGAAAATTAAAACCCTGCTGCAAGGCGACTAAAAGAGGGAATTCCAGCAATATGTTGGCCACTCTCAAGCGTGAGCCACAGCGGCACTGGAGTGGATCCTCACCATGGAGTAGATGTACATGGGTCAGCCTAGTGTGGAGCCGGCACAGGACTATAGAGTCCTGGTGGGAAGACCACAAGGAGGAATGCCATGCAACCATAGTCTTTTTTAGAGCCCTGATTTTGTTGGGCGTAATCAGGCTACATCACCCAGTAGCCGAAAGCTCATGAACCCTACATCGCAGCATCGACCAGAGATCAGAAGCTGGAAGGCCGATCTCTGAGACGAAGGCATTGATAGCCTGTTTGACAAACTGATCTGCACATTCGTTGCCTGGGATGCTGATGTGACCTAGAGACCAAAGAAATACCACTGATCTACCACACCGATCAAGGGCAAGAAGAGTCCCTTGGATAGCCAGCACCAAAGGGGAATTCGAGTAGCACTGGTCCAGAGTGTGAAGGCTTCTCAGGGAGTCACTACAGCGAAGGAAAAACTCATCTGAGCAGGAATGCATATGGTTGAGAGCATGGAAAATGACTATTAGCTCCGCTCTATAAACACTGCAGCCATTTGGCAGAAACTGCTGCTCAACATGTCTCCATGGACGCAGTATGATCCAGACAGTGACGAGTGTTGAGGTGGCGCCTGCTCTCCCATATCAGGTGCTGAATATGAGGGAGCCAAGTCAGTTGGCATCAAAGAGCAGTCCTAGGAACCGGTTCCACTACAGGAAGTAGTTGGCCATCAATATATAGTTCTGGGTGGGTGTGGACTGTTTCAAGTAGAGACACTGATGACCCCACAGCTGTAGCGAGGCCATTAATGGCCACCAAACACAATGAGACTCTCAGGACAGAGCCCTGGGGGCCCCCATTTTTCTAGAAGTGTGGGGAACCATAATCAACACCGACTCAGAGCCAGTCATGCAGTGTGGTGAGGATGTGATGCTGCCACGTTGTATTATAGGCTCTCTGAAGATCAAAGAAAACCACAATCAGGTGCTGCCAATGTGAACTGCAGAATCCAGGCACATCAGATTATCAGTGGTGGAACAGCCTTGACGGAACCCACCTTCGGATGTGCCAAAAGGCCTAATGACCCAAGTATCCAATTTAAACACCACGCCGCCACACGTTCGAGCAACTTGCCCATGATGTTGGTCAGGCAAATGGGGCAGTAACTGTCGACTTCCAATGAGTCCCTACCAAATTTCTGCACCGGTATGACGACGCCTTCTCGCCAATGGCACAGGAACTCGCCTCCACCCCAAATGCGGTTGAAGATGGCAAGAACAAGGCGCTGAGAATCCCTTGAAAGACTTTTCAGCATCTGTGCATGGATACGGTCAGGGCCCAGAGCCGTATCAGGGCAATGGGCCAAGGCACTAAAGAGCTCCCTTTCGGTGCATGGGCGTTGTAATGCTCATGACAGCACGTTGCAAAGGAGAGACGCATTCACTCCACATGCTTCTTGCAGGAGCGAAAGGCTGCACAGTAGTTAGCAGATGCAGAGCACCGAGTGAAGTCATCAGCAAGATGTTCAGCTATCACACCTGGGTCAGTATAGACAGCCGCATGTAAAGAGAGACCAGGGTCTCGAATAGGTGCCTGATCTTGATCCATACCTGAGATGGAGAGACACAGGAACGTAAGGTATAGATGCATCTCTCCCAACATTCCTGCTTACGTCTTTTGATTAATTGCCGAGCCTTGGCATGGAGTCGCTTGAAAGCGATGAGGTTCACCAGAAATAGGTGCCGTTTATTGCGCTGAACAGCCCACCTATGTTACCTAATTGCCTCAACGATTTCTGGTGACCAGCAGGGCACAGTCCTCCACTGGGAAGAACCTGAAGAATTGCAGACTGAGCTACAGAAACAATAATTTGTTTAACGCTTTCAACCACCACATCTATATTATCATGTGGTGGAGATTCGACAGTGGTTGCGGTTTGGAATGCATCCCAGTCGGCTTTATAAAGGGCCCAACAGGTCAAGCGGCTAGGGCAATGACGCTGAGACAGTGACAGAAAAATTGGGAAGTGATCACAACCACACAAGTCATCATGCACTTTCCAGTGAAGAGATGGTAGAAGGCCAGGGCTGCAAATGGATAGATCAGTGGCCAACTATGCGCCATGTGCTACACTGAAATGTGTGGGAGCACCTGTATTTAGGATAAAAAGGTCGAGCTGGGAGACAAGGTGTTCAACTTCCCTACCTCGGCCAGTAGTCACGTTTCACCCAACAAAGGGTCATAGGCGATGAAATCGCCCGTGATTAGGACCCTCGAATTACTGAATGGGGTATTCTAACTACCACAGGTTGATTTTTTCCCTACAATAATGTCACCTGAAGGGCCACATGCTTGTGGTTTCACGACTTTGTACTAAAATGATTGACGTTGAATTCACGTTCATGATTGCCATTTTTTTGTTGGATCATTGTTATTCAAGTCATTTATTGGTGGGTTTGTGAGACTACCCATCTTGGTATGAAACGTCATATTTTCGTATTTGTAGATAAAGAATATTTTGGGGGAATATGTCTATCATTCATCTACTTTGTTGAGTTTTGCCATAGATCCAATGTTTGTTATTGTTGCTGGTTACTAGTGTTGAGTTGAATTTTATGTTCACTGTTGAGCTGAAATTACACGAGACAGTATTTCATCTGCAAGTAAGGAAGCCAAAGGACTCTAGCGTAGAGATCATGGAAATTCTAGAAAATTCTGATGTCAGTGACGATGAAAATGAATGTGACACTGATAATGAACTGAATGAAAAGAGGGAACCTCTTGAGAAAGACCATATCACAGCATCAGATGAAGCTGATGATGAAATATCAGAAGACACTACACATTGACGTGAACAAGTAGTAGTAGAAGAAGAAGAGGATGATGATGTTGTAGAAGAAGAAGACATTGGAGATTCGTTTCTAGAAGTGGACTACAATTTTCTAGTGAACCTCCAAAAGTCGGGCGGCGTCGACGTCGCAACATTTTGAACGTAACACCTGGCCCAGTGAATGATGGAAAAACAACAACGGAGTCATTTTTATTATTTATCTCACTCGAAATCGTGAGCATCATTGAGGAAGAAGCGAACATGGAAGCCAAACGAGTAATTTCTTTGTGGAGTGCAGCTAATTCTTCGAACAAACAGACATGGAGAGATATAAATGCAACTAAAGTATACGCTGTATTAGTAATTCTAATAGGAGCTGGCTGCACTCGTGGACGTCGCACAACTGCTTCAGATCTGTGGGGAGGTAATGCAGCCTTTCGGCAACTAATCTTTTCTGCAGCCTTGTCATGAAACCGACTTTTGTCGATACTGAAATTCTTGCGATTTCGCAACACAGACAGAAGTGCACAGAGAATTGAAGAAACCAAGAACAAGCTACAAGCCTGCAGCGTAGTGTTCGACAAATTTCAATCTAACTTATGCAAGAACGTGAATCCTTAGGAATTCGTGATTATTAATGAACGATTCGCAACGTACTGAAGAAACTGACCTTTTTATGGTTTATATGAAGAGCAATCCTGGCAAGTATGGCATCAAAATTAGGGTTTCTGCTGATGTGGAGACATCTTACTTATTACGGATCCAAATTTACACAGGAATGTTGGACAATACTCCGGAAGTGAATCAAGGACAGAGAGTTGTTTTGGATCTGATGGAACCATTTCTGAATAACGGTCATGGAGTAACAACCGATAATTTTTTCACCAGTTTTCCATTGGCTGCTAGAAACACGGCATTGGTTGGTACCTTGCATTCCAATAAGAAAAAAAAAAAATCCGAAGGAATTATTGATAAACAGAAAGAGAGAAGTTCACTCTTTAATGTTTGGTTTCACAAATGACTTGACCCTAGTTTCTTATGTCCCAAAAAAGGGAAAGGCAGAAATATTACTTTCTACTCAGCATAATGAGAGACAAGTGAGTGTTGAAGAAAGTGACCAGAGACCCTAAATCATACCACACTGCAACAGATAATGGGGACAAAATGACAAGAGAATACAGTTGTGTTAGAGGAATGAGGCGGTGGCCACTAACCATTTTCATGGAAATGATAGATATTATAGCACTGAACGCATATATTGTGTACACTCAAAGATTTCCTGAATGGCAGAAGAATAACCGAAGCCGACATAAACTCTTCATGACTGAACTGGCATTTTAATTCAGCAAAGGCAATATGGAAGAAAGAGCCAAAAATATCAACGGGCTTCATAAAGACGTACACGATGCACTGAAAGCTTGAGGTATTGCAATTTCTACAGCAGACATCCAGACAGCGAGTTTCAAGTTATCAACACGACAACGATGTCAAGATTGCAAGAGAAGCCGAGATTTGAAAACAAGATTCTGTTGTGTAACGTGCAAAAAACTTGTTTGTCATACACATAGAGAAGAAATTCTTACTGTGAAGTGCATGCATTGCAAAAATGTACTTGACTGAAAAGTTGAAAAAAGCTTTCTCTTATTTTACTGCAGTGACTGTTGAGGTACATAGATTACTATTTTTTTGTTCGTTGAGTTCTGAATTTTGTGAAATATATAAAAAAAATTGTACTTTGTGTCTGTGATCTGATTAAATAATTCTAATAACCTGAAAAGCTGTTTCTCATTACCAAATAAACATATTCAATGGAAATAACGAAATCTGAGAACAAATATTGCAATAAAACACAAAGTTCTTTTGGGCTAGTCCAAATATTCCCCCCGGTAAAATAGAGGTGTGAAAAAGCTTGGTGATGGGGGAGCTGAGAAATCAGTGCAGCTAACACATGGTGGGGTACATCACCATCCAGAGGAAGATGCACACTGCAGATGGTTAAAGGCAATGTCGTCCTCGTCCAAACAGTCACGGCCTCCAAAGGTGTTTGAAGGGGTACAGCTTCACTGTAGACAGCATTAAAGGCACGAATAGAAACACCACCGGACGCACTGTTACAAGCAAGTCGATTTTTATAAAATCCCCGATAGCCATGAAGGGCTGGGGTTCGCAATGCCGGAAGCCAGGTTTCCTGGAGGGGAATGCGTAGTACACGTGAAGTACTTAGAACTTGCCTTCACTCTGCCAGGTAGTAAAAATAACCGCTGCAATTCCACTGGAGGAAAGTGCTGCCTGTCGACTGGAGAGGCATGAAGGTGACTAAGAGGTATGGTGCGCCTCAGTGTCACCTGCCGCCACCAGTAGAGGGTGTGTGGTGTTCATAGCCAATGCGTTCTGGTTGTCAGTGACGGCAAGGGCTCTGAAAACGCAAGGATTTCTGCATCACCTTCTGAGGCAGAACTGAAAGCGAAGACACATTATCCTTCGTCACGTCCTTTTTCTTCATCTCCCACACGGGTTTGGGCTTCAACGCCTGACTGGGCTTCCCAGAAGGAACGTCGGATGTCGATGCAGACTGGGAGGCCCGGCTACCAGTGGGTGCAGAGGCTGTTAGCCATTGGCTGACGTCTGGCCGCGTTGAAGCAGGAACTCGTGAAGGGGTCGCCCCAAGAGACCCTTCCCGTGCATGGGGAGATCGACTTATGTCCTGGTTGTGAGTGACACTGGGTACAGTGGGAGGGGATGGGAGGGGCGCATCAGGCCCCTTCCCTGAAGGAACAGACGGAGGATGGAGCCACGTCTCCGGTGGAGAGGCGGGGGTCACTGACCCCATTACGGGAAGGGACAGAGGTCGAAAGCCTCCCAGAAGGAAAGGTGCCCCCAGACTTCTGGGAAGCCGAGGCTGGCTAATGGCCCAAAGGGCCCATAGAAGGCATTATAGTGGGTCGGGGAGCCACCCCCGATGGAGGCGACACCACCATGGCTGCAGCATAAGTGGACACTGGGGAAAGTGGGTGAAGTTTCTCATAATTTCTTAGGTCAAAGAAGATGGGCGACCCAGGGTCTTGACCTTCTCGGGAAAGGTATCGCTGTCAAAGGCCAAAATGAAAGCCCCAGTTGCTGGTTTCGGACCCTGAAAGACACGACGGACAAAATGGATGCCACATCATTGTAAGTTCTCAGGCAACTCCTCGTCAGACTGCAGCAAAAGGTCTCGGTAAAAAATAACCCCTGGACCGAGGTCAAGGTCGTATTGCGTGCAAGCAGAGCCCTCGACTCAGCAGGGGACCCCCAGAACCGATCTATCACGCATTTTAAATATACCTGCAACCTCACTGAAATTGCCCTGAATGTGATCAACAGAAAACGTGGACTTATTGTCTGGAAACATCCCCATCTGTCCTAGAACAAACTAGATACTTAGGGACATAGGGCTCATTCTTTGTAGCCCGACGATCCCCGCTATTGGTAATCAGGAGAGGGAACGAGGAGGGTTCATAAGCAGCAGACTTAAATTTCCCACGCTTCGAGACAGCTGTTGTACCAGGATTTTGATAATTAGAGTTGTTTTGCTTCATTGCGAATCATCCACCCTGATGCCACCCACTCGGAACAGGGGCTCTCCTCGAGGACCCCACCCAGCCGAAGCAAACGTCACCTGCCGGGATGACCGTTGTCGGGACTCCTGATGCCTCACAGAGACAGGCATCTACTCCTTGGCCTTCAAGAGGAGTTCACAGCATTGGTAGTGCGATCCCTGTGTAGACAGGAGGCTACTACCAGAAGGGTATATGACATCCCCACCACAATAGGCTGGCTACTAGGCTACTATGCCGGATTTCTGGTGCTAACATAACCATTATGGTAATGGTGCAAGGAGAACAGTGCACAATGGGCGCAACGCGCACACCTTAGCCAGTCCACTCCCTTGATCCGGCCCAGGGGCTAAAGAGTCCACAAGCCCATTCCATAATGGGTGCCTAAGTTGTAACTGCACAGAAAATATATGGAGCACCAATAAGGAGTCCTTCCCGAAATGGCTCGCACTACAGGGAAATTTAGAAATGGTGTTGGTCAAAACCACAGTAGGAACCAAAAGTAAATGGCCGAAACGTGTGTAGACTTCTTTTAGTCGCCTCTTACGACGAGCAGGAATACCGCGGGACTATTCTAACCTCTGAACCCGCAGTGGGGACAATATCTTCTAAAGTTTATTTAAGCGATTTTGTTAACGCTTTTGCATCATGTCCATGAAAAGTGAGGAAAGTCCAAAACCTTTCTACAGCTTTGCCTTCGGGCAAAATGTACCTGATAACCAGACAAACTGTGAAACTTGCATTTTCAGTTGTTTCACCTGCAATAACAGACACAAAATGAGATTCAGCAATTTCCTTTCTTATTGGATCACAATAAACTGCCAGCATAGAAGGAAGTAACTCGTTCTAAGTGCCTCTGAAAACAGTAACTATTGAAAGGTTGTCACTAAGCGCAACATCCAGTTTAGCAGTGGAATTTATTAAACCGCGGAAAATTCTTGAATTTAATGAATCGCTGCGTTCCTCGTGTTCACGAAGCTCGATCTCAAAAGCACCACAGAATTTAATGCAGTCCACAATTTTAGACAGTATACACCGAAACCTCTTTGTTGTCGACCAGATATCCACATCTGGCGCTACTTCCGTTACTGTTTCAGTAACTTGTCTGTCGGTTTATTGCAAGTGTAACAGACAAATATTATCTGACTTGCCTGATAAATGTGGTTTATTTAACTGTTTTCATGCCACGAATTATTGGCCTGCGCTTTGGATAACGCTGAGAATGAGAAGAGTTTTGAACCTAAGGAATCGGTGTTCCAACATACGTAGCATAAAATAAAAGGGAACTATTTCTACATGATTTTGATGTAATTGAGAGTGGTTAAGGCATAAAGCGATTTATTATTCATAATTATTTCTCACTTATGTGCACACACTGTGCAGCAAACATTTGCAAAACGAGAAAATTTAAATAGATTCCTTAAGCACACAGTCTGTGCAACCAGCATAAAAGGGATTCACACAAAATTTAACGCACTAATTATTGCAGGTGAAGTATTACTTAAGTAGTAAATTGAATCCATTTCTGTTTGTCATGTTATTTTGGACAAGAGGGGTTTCCCACGTTCAACCTAGCTACTGTCCACCATATTCCACGCAGCCTACCTACCAGCTGCTCAGAGAAGTGCCTGTTTGAGCCTGACCACAAGTTTCGTCTGCCAAACAACGTAATGTAGCATCTGATACATCGGTTCGCGTAAATGTCAATGGTGCTCGTGAGAACAGAGGGGACAATGAATAACGTAAGGAGTGCAGCCGAATGGAATGAGACGCTCTCGTCACGAGGTAAAAGTGGAGAACGAACTGTCGGTCTCCACAGGCTCTCTATTATAGCACAACCTGCACATTTACAAACACCACGAAATTGTATTTTTAAATGTATCGTGATAACACATCACTTATTAATTATAGTCAGATTTTACACAAACCACTAAAACTTTCACTCGGCTCTACAATATCTCACGTGAACTAAGTAGAAATGCGACACATTTCACACATTTAACCAATTTAACCTTATAAAGATCACACGCAAAATTATGTAATGCAAAGCCCATCATTAAAACCAAAATTGCTCCCTAAACACTTCACACGGAGCTCATCTTTGGAGCTACTGCGAATCCTTCGCAGTTATGACACGCAGCCGTCAGATGACCCACCTTGCTTATGTAACGGTCATTTCCGTTACCCAGGAAATCTGCTCCATCTCGCCTGAAAATGATTCCCTCACAGAGAATTCTGCCATTGTTTGATTTAATTATGCTATCGAAACTCTTAGAAGTTACTAGACTGAGGCACAAGCTACCTTGAAAAATGTGTTAGAAAACTTATTCAGTCATAAAGAAAACCCCATAAAATTGAAATTGTAAAATTTAACCTGAAAAGGTACTGAATGATGTCCCGAGTAACTTTAATTCCATTAATACATATTTGTTTCGGCTGCAAAGGGTCCTACCATGTCCATGCTGGTTTGAAATCAACATAACGGTCCAAATTCTGAGTTCAAGGGAATGACCTTCAATTTGCACAAGCTTACCGGGATTTCACTATAGACCATATTAAAATTTGTTATTGAACGGATTACTGATATATTAAAGCCGGAAAAAGATCTACCTTGATCAACACCTGAACTGACAACTTTCGTAGCAATCGGAACCAATGCAATAAAATCAATAAAACCTCCAATACATCGCGAACGGCAGCCTGAAGACCACCACACGAATGAAATTACTTTGACTATAATGAGAAATCAGTGAAATACATTACAAAACCCGGACGATCTAGCTTGGAGCGAAACCGTTAGACTTCCCGCCAACCAGTGCCTCAGTTAACCAAGTCCCTAATGACTATAACTGCTGTAAAACTTTCAGGAAAATAAGTTAACTGAATTGATATCGTGCATTCCGGGTTGCGCGGCTTCCTTGTTATTACCAGAGTGAGCATTGCCGCTGAGTGTTCCTCCTCGCCGTCAGCTTTCCTGCCACACGTCCAGCTCTCAGCTCTGCAGAACGACGACTGCCAACACGCACGGCCACTGCCGCCTCGGCCAGACCCTCGCGCCAAACGCCGCCATTGGCTGGCGCCACTTCGCGCAGACACTTTGTCCTGCAGGTCGCACAGGGCCAGCTCCTATCCAACTACGCCATAGCCGAAACTCCTGACGCACAGTGCGCAACTCCCCAGCCTGTGCTACCGTTCTTTGCTACTCAACTTCGTCCATCCATGTAAACCCTTCCAATCGCGTGTAGCTGTATTTCTTTAGCTTCCTAATGATATCCTACGCATTTCTGAGGGTTGCATGCCGTAGCCAATTTTCTGTATTTTTCGGCAATTGAATTTTTGTTCTCTCTCTCTCTCTCTCTCTCTCTCTTTTTTTTTTTTTTTTTTTTTTTTTTTTTTTTTTTTTTTTTTTACCGGATTTTGGAACCACGTGGTTCCGAACTCCGATATCGAGGGTTTATAGTTAGTCACTTGAGTTCTCGCCACTGCTCTCAAACCAGTTCCTTACTATTGTGTACTCTTTTTTCGTAATCTATGATTCCGTTGATTTTCGTTGAAATGAATACGATCTTTAAGCACTTCGCCTTCAGTGGGGTGCGAATATGTAATGTAGCAGAAACGTGCCGTGTGTCTCAGTAAGTTTGCAGGCTCGCGGTTTGATTTAAATGGAAATTAATCTCGGTATTATCGCGTAGCATCTCAAGTAAAGAAAGACAGGCCAGAGCCACCTACGAAGTTTATTTTCCTTGTATTGTGTGGTACATCCTGGTTCGCTGAATTTCGCCTCCGATAGCAGCGCCTGCTTCTGCTCCGTATCAGCACGCTGAATTGGGCAAGTTTCGTTTTGCTTCGTGCCTGTGAGTTTCTGAATGTTTGTTGGTTGTAAATCCCTCCCCCGACGATATTCAGTTCAGATTAATTTAGGTTAATTTTCAGTAGATTGCATTTTTATTGTTTAACAAAATTGGTTCCCCCATTTTCTCATGTTTGAACAGCATGAATAACATATTGTCAGTGAAATTTTATCCTACTTTAAATATTAGTTAAAGAATACCATCCCTTTTTTATTTAATGTTGTTTTTTTGTCCTGTGCTGAGAACAAATTCAGATGTAAATTACCATATTTTAATTCTGTTGCACCATAAATGATCTCTCAGCCACCTTCATGAAATGGTTTAGTTCGCGGTGGCTTGTATATTAACGATTGTGTGTAATTCTCGTGATCTACGACGTGTGTGGACCACCGTCTCTTTGTCTTCCTGTTGCTAAAGTAAAGTTTGGGCCAGGGAACAAGATTCTCTTGCAGGAAGTAGTCGTAGTTCACGCGAATCCTTTAACTGGTTTTTACGGCCAGAGTTACGTGATTAAAGTAAGCTGGCTCCTTTCAGCTAGAATTAATTTTACCAATAACGGTGGTCTTACGGTTCGTTTACCGCTGCAAGGATTCGCTCTTCTACCGTATCATCTGTTCAGTGAAATAGTTTCTTTTGTTTTAGATGCGTGCGGGAATATTTTTGTCCCAGTGTGTGCATGTGTGTTTTCAGCAGCGCGCATTAATCGGTTTTCTTTTATGTTTTCTACACTCGTGTCTTTTAGTTGTGTTATATTTGTGTAATTTTGGAGGGGTTATTTTATTTAATAGTTTTTGTAAAACGAGCAGAGTCACAGTGCATTGCGTGTGAAGATTTTAATTCGTGTTTTGTTACGCGGGATTTTGGTAAGCTAATTTTTGTTTTGGTAACCTCTTGTCGTTCTGAACGAATTCTAAAGATGGATATTAGTTCTGCCTTGTCCGGGTTCACTCGTTCTTGGCGATTAAACCGTAGTAAGGACCGTGAAAAATCCTCTAGGTTAGATGTTTCAACGGAAAGAGGAAACGTGGCGGGTACAGACGCCGCGTCACCGTTGAGAACGAGGCCAGTTCAGACGTGGACGCTACCGGAAGCGATAGCAGGGGCGGACAACATATTCCGCCAAACATATGGCGAGATCTGCTACCTCTCGAAATACTTCCAATTCCGTTACTAGGCCTGTGTCCGGTTCCCACACGATTTTAGGAAACATCAAGGCTTTCATGAAGGAACTGAAAGCAGAAGTAGGTTCCATAAGGGATGCTCAAGGAAGTACCATTCAGGTCATTCCTGAGAAACTCGACAAGCAGAGCAGCATACTAGATGGGCTATGCACTGATATTGTGCAGCTCGTACATGAAAGGCACGAGATAGCAATCACTACTATCTCCGAGAACGCAACTATAATTACAGGGAACGTAGAAGCCATCTCTGCCCTCTCCACTCTATTAACGAGAAAATCGAATTAGTAGATGGTAGGTCAGAGGAATGAGGGGCGCGGGTAGCTAACGCTGATGCTCGCTAGGAGAGCTGGCCAGCTTCAGCAGTGCAGGGAGTCGGCGGCAGGCAGGGCGGGACCCGCTGTTGCGGCTGAAGTAGAGCAAGTCCGTGCCTCGCTTCGGTTCAAGGAGCAACAGTGGGGAATAAACCGGAGGCGTCGCGATGTAGCGGCCCAGCTGCATGAACGCGTAGCCCGGGTGGAGCAAGCCTCTGCTGCACTGCTGCCTGCCCCGCCCGTACAAAACGTTTCCCGCAACTTGTGTGGAGGTCAGCCGTGTCGTTCCGACCGCGGAGACGATTCGGATTTTAAAGAGGGGGAAGTCGAACTCCTGCATGGACGTCCTGTGAGAAGGGAAAGGCAGAATCAAGTGCCTGTGTGGGAGCATCAACTGGCATTTGATTATTAACACTTCTTGGCTGTGAGGAAGTAACAAGTTTTCAGGAACTATGCTAAAGGGATACACCCCCGGGCATGGCTGGAACCCAACTACACACCAATGGAGAACAATACAAAACTTGAAGAATACAATATCATCAAACAAATAGCCACAGCAAATGGTTATGACGACACACTGATTGACAACCTTACACAAAAAAGCAAAACCAAAAAGAAACCAATCCCCACACAGAAATCAAAACATAAACCCACAGCATGTATCCCATTCATTGGCAAACTATCCTACAAAATAGCAAACATTTTCAGACCACACAACATCGACATAGCCTTCAAAACTCACAATAAATTACAACACTCACTGAGACACAATGTAAACATACTAACAGATAAACACACACACTCAGGCATCTACAAAATAGTATGCAACACCTGTAATGCCCTGTATGTAGGCCAAACAGGAAGAGAATTCAAAACAAGATACAATGAACTCATGAAATGCCTACCACACCAACAACTTGAATAAATCAGCAGTAGCTACCCATATAAAGAACACAGGACATTCATTCCAGAATATCAAGAGTGATCTTCATATACTGCATAAAATGGACAAGGGACACATAATGGACCTGTATGAAGAACTAGAAATCTTCATCCATGGCAAAATACATTGTGACCTTCTCCTAAATGATAAACTGGAAAGCAACAATACTAATTTCTTCAAAAATTTCTCCAATATTGAACGCATTTTTCATTAAAATATAAAATTAATAAAAGTAAAATTAATAATGTAACACTGATTGATTAATTCTTTAAAATGTAGCAACTCCTGTTTCAACACATGCAGCTACATCTGCACTTTTTATGGCATATCCACTATAAATACTGATGTAAGTAGTTTATCTTAGATCTTCAGGATCTTTGTACAGTAACCTTCAAATACAAAATGTCCACATGTCCTATACGTGTATATGTAACTATGTTCTTGTGTTGTGTGTGCCAGACAACAAGATTATCAAAACTGTAAGCAAATACAACACTACAATAATCCAAAAACTATAATGATGAAACATAATACTAAAAATAGCTATATCTTTCTGAACAGTTTAAAAATGTAGAAATATAACCTCACTGGCATACACAACACAAAACATAATAAGTCAAGAATGTAACCAGTAACTGTAAAAATGCACCCGATGACGCGTCGTGCCAATAAAAATATTAATAAATAGCGACTGATGCAGCATTAACTATTCCAAAAATTCGATCTTTCTTTGCCTCCGAAGGGAATAAAATCGAATTTGTGTCCGCATACATATTCCGCAATCCACCGTAAGGTGCGTGGCGGAGGGTACACTGTACCACTACCAGGCATTTCCTTTACTATTCCACTCCCAAATAGAACGAGGAAAAAAAGAACGCCTATATGCCTCCGTATAAGCCCTAATTTCTCTTATCTTGTCTTTGTGATCACTACGCGAAATGTAAGTAGGCAGCAGCAAGATCGTACTACACTCAGCTCCAAATTCCGACCCTCTAAATTTCCTCAACAGAATTTCAGGAAAAGAACGTCGTCTTTCCCCCAACGATCACCAATTGAGTTGCCAGAGCATTTCCGTAACACTCGCGCATTGGTCGAACCTACCAGTAACAAACCTAGCTGCTCGCCTCTGAACTGCTTCTATGTCTTCCTTTAAACTGAAATGCTGCGGGTCCCAAACACTTGAGCAATACTCAAGACGTTGTCGTACAAGCGTTTTATACGCGGTCCCCTTTACAGATGAAATACATCTTCCCAAACTTCTCCCAATAAACCTAAGTCGGCTGTCCGCCTTACATCTTCGTTCCATTTCATATCGCTCTGCAATGTTACGCTTAGATATTTGAACGACACGACTGCATCAAGGAGCTCACTACAAATGCTGTATTCGAACATTATGGGATTCGTTTTGTTACTCTTGCGCCACCCCTTACATTATTCTACATTGAGAGCTAGCTGCCATTCTTCGCACCAACTATAAATTTTGTCTAAGTCATCCTGTATACCATTACAGTCAATTAAAGACGACACCCTCTCATACACCACAGCATCATCAGCAAACATCCGCAAATTACAAGTTACTCTGTCCATCAGATCATTTATATAGATAGAAAATAATAGCGGCCCTATCACACTCCCCTGGGGCACGCCTGACGATACTCTCGTCTCTAATGAACACTCGTCGTCGAGAACAACTTACTGCGTTCTATTACTGAGGAAGTCTTCCAGCCAGTCTCAAATCTGTGAACCTATTCAATAAGCTCGTATCTTCGTTAGCAGTCTGCAGTGTGGCACCGCGTCGAACGCTTTTTTGAAGTCGAGAAAAACACAATCCGCCTGTTGCCCTTCATCCATGGCTCGCAAGATGTCATGTGAGGAAAGGGCAAGCTGAGTTTCACAGGAACAATGTTTCCTGAATCCGTGCTGATGCACAGAAAGAAGCTTTCCCGTTTCAAGGAAATATACTATATCCGAACTGAGAATATGCTCCAGAATTCTACATGAAACCGATGTCAACGATATTGGCCTGTAATTGTGTGTCTCAGTTCTCTTTCCTTTCTTATAAACAGGAGTCACCTGCGCTTTTTTCCAATCACTAGGAACTTTGCGCTGAATTAAAGATTCGCGATAAATGCAAGCTAAGTAGGGGACCAATGCCGCAGAATACTCTTTGTAAAACCGAACTGGTATTCCATCCGGACCAGCAGTCTTTTTCGAATTTAGCTCTCTCAGCTGTTTCTCTACACCGGAAATACCTATTACTATGTCCTCCATTTCGGAATTAGTACGTTGATCAAATGATGGTACATTTGTGCGGTCCTCCTGCGTGAAAGATTTCTTAAAGGTTAAATTTAGAACTTTAGCTGTCCGTTTGCTTTCTTCTATTACTGCCCCGGAATGATCAACGAGTGACTGGACAGTGGGCTTTGACCCGCTTATCGATTTTACATAGGACCAGAATTTTTTCGGGTTCTTGGAAAGATCTTTTGCTAAGATATGGCTGTGGTAATTATTCTGTGCTTCGCGCATCGATCTTTTTTATAGACGCACGAATCTCTACAAACTTTTGCATGTCATAATTTGCGTGTTCTTTTTTGAATCGTGAGTGCAACCGTCTTTGCTTTCTCAGCAGCTTTCTAACATTATTATTATACCACGGTGGATCTTCTCCATCCTCAATCGTCTTTACTGGCACATATTTCTCTAACCCTTTATTTACAATTCACTTAAATTTAGTCCACAATTCCTCTACATCAATAGTCCCGGAATTAAATTATGCCCATTCATTTTCTAAGTGCGATCCTAACATTTGCTTATCGGTTCTTCCCAACAAAAACACGCTCCTAGCCTTCTTGAATGGTTTATGAACTTTGGTCACCATCGACGCTATGACGATATCATGATCACTAAGTCCTGTCTGTACACAGACATCGTTAATACGGTCAGCCCTGTTCGTGGCTATAAGGTCTAAAATACGTCCATTGCGCGTGGGTTGCCGGTTTAACTGCTCAAGACAGTTTTCGGTGAGGGAGAGCCCGCCACGTGCATGCGTTCGCTCCTGAAAAAATTGCTGATACTATGAGGACCTTAGGGAACATTTTCTGTCTGCCTACTGGCCGGGGAGGCAACAAGAAAGAGTAAAAAGTAGCATATTAGTGATGTCCCATTTTGTGAACTGCAATTGGAAGAGTCTCAGCTATTTCTTTCAAGGAATGATGCTGAGAAATCAGTTCCTTGATTACCCATATCCTCCACATGAATTAAATAGAATTTGCGCCTCGAAACTACCATGAAATGTGCGCAGTGCCGTCCTTATGGGAAGCTGCAAGGAGGACATTGAGTCCTTCCAGCCTTACCTGAAGGGCTTTAAGTTTCATGATGATTACGGACCAAGAGGATATGGCAACAGCTCTTCTAGGAGAAGTAATCGGAGTGAAAACAGTGCTGGGAACAATCGCCAGGTGAAAAGTACTAGTAGCGGTCAGCCTGGTCCTTACAATGCTTAGAATCAGCAGCGGTGGAAGTCAGCTGATCCGCATCACACCCAACCACAAGACCCCACCCATAGCATAAGCCAATGACAATCTCCAGAAATTGATCGACACACGGTCAGTTTGCTTGGAAAGGAGCACATCCGTCCAAAACTACAGGGCAGGATGACGTTAGGGACACTCTTCTGGAGGAAGAGCCTACTGTGGTAGAGCCAGTCATCCAGCCGCGTATTGCAATAAGCTTGACAGACATTGCTCTGGAATGGGTACTTGACTGGCAGCTTCGTTTCGGTCATGAGGGACTCTGCATTCAGCCATTGTCAAGCAGTGGGAACATGGCCTGTTCTTCCTTTGCAGAGGACAAAGCATTAGTCGGGCGCAGTGTTGATGTCAGAAAGCAAGCCAAGGTAGTGTATTGAGTGTCATGGTCACGAATTCTGTGTGAATTTTATTATAGTGCCCTCATTAACGGTAGATGTCCTCCTAGGCATAAAATTCATCACACATAACGCCCTGTTATATTTTAGTGAGGGCGTGGTGCAATTAAGCAAGAGGAATGCCATCATCATACTTAAATTTGATGAGTCTGCTGCTAAGGTGGACTCTGTCGACCGCTACTGCCAGTTCTTGCATGACTTCTGCGCGGCAATTGCTACCAGTTCTTTTAGTGCCTGCGGGAAGGACACAGTCGTTCTTTACTGTGGGATTGATGATGAAGACACAATCTCAAGCGAGATTACTAAGAAAGTCGAGTTTGTAGACAACACGTCAGGTATTGAAAAATTCGAGCTGTCCCAAACACTCCATGATCACTCCACTGTGTTCTCTGAGACTCCTGCGACTGTAAAGGGGCTTGTCTACAGTTTCAACGTAGGCGAATTAGGGAGTTATTTATGAGGCCATACCCTATTCCGTGGTTGTTAGTTTTCGAGCACCTTCCCCCTTTTTATTTAATATTGTCTTTCACCAGTGCTGAGACCACGCTCAGGCGCAAAATTTTGTGTTTAAGTTCCATTGCGCCATAAATGTTTTCTTAGCCACCTTTATGAAATAACTTTAATTGTGGTGGTTTGTTTATTAATGCCTGTGTGTAATTTCGTGTGAGCTGATACATATATTGGCTATGGTATCGTTAACTTCATTTTATTACAGTAATTTGAACTTAATGAGTTCTCAATTTGGGCAAGGGAACAAGGTATTTCAGCATGGAGTAGCCGGTAGTTCACGCGGATCTCTCGCTAATTTTACTGCTAAAATTAAGCTTTCTTTCTTTTATAACAGTAAATTCTTATCTGGATGCCTCCTGCCAGAATTAAGCTTTTATTAAGTACAGTGGTCGACTTTTATCTGGCGACCCTGTCAGGATTCGCTCTTCTAGCGGATTATCTGTTCAATGAAATAGTTTGGTTTTAAATGCCTGTGGGAATATTTTTTAAAAAATTCTTTTCCTCCCAGTGGGTGAATCTGTGATAATAGCAGCGCACATTAATCTATTTAATTTTATGTTTTCAGCAGTCGTGTGTTTCAGTGTAATTTTTTGTCAGTTTGGCTGGGCTATTTTATTTAATTGTTTATGTAAAAACAGCACAGCCACAGTGCATTGCATGCAAAGGTTTTACTTCATGTTTTGTTATGCAGTTCTGTTAGGCTAATCTTGTGTTTGTTACTTTTGTGTTCTAAGCTACTTGTGATTATGGAGACTAGTTCTGCCTTGTCCATTTTACTTCGCTCTAGGCGATTAAACCAAAGTGAGGACCGTGAAAAGTCGTCTAGGTCAGATCTTTCGACCGAAAGGGAAAAAGTAGCGAACGCAGACGGTCACGTTCCCGTTTAAACGTGGATGCACCTGGAAGTGAGGGCAGGGATGAACAAAGTGAACCGCATATCAATATGTCGGTTTCTGCTGCTTCGCAAACTAGTTCAACCAGTGTCACTAGGCCCGTGTGCGTTTCTGATACGACTCTAAGTGACATCATGGCTTTCATGAGAGAAATAAAAGCGTGGATGGAAACGCAGAATGCTTCAGTTCAGTAATTAAAAGCAGCGATGGAAGCGTAACTTATCAAGGTTTCTGCGCAGTGCAGGGAGGCGCCGAGCTAGAAGAACGTGTCGCACATCTGGAGCAAGTGTTCGTTGCTACCCCGCAAGTAGAAAACACCTCCCAGAAGTTTGTGTGGAGGTCGACCCTGTCGTTCCGACTGCGGAGATGATTCGGCTTTCGAGGAAGAGGAAGTCGAACCTCCAGAAGCCCGTCCCTATAAGAGAAAGACCGAATCAAGTGCCTGTGCGAGGGCCAGTGCAGGCGTTTGAATATAACCATTTTTTGACTGTAAAAAAGTACCAGGTCTTCCGAAACTCTGCAAGCGGAATACACCCCCATGTGGCTAGTGCAATTCGATTACTCTCTGCTGTGAACTGGCCAGAAGGGCAGAAAATCGAAGATGTGTGAGGATATCTCGAGGGAGAGCCCACCACACAAATGCGACCTCTCTTGAGATATTGCCACTACTATGATGCTTTTAGAGAGCTTTTCTTGTCTACCTAATGGTCGAAGAAACCGCAGGAACGAATAAAAAGTAGCATTTTAGTGATGCGCCACTCTGCAAACAGAAATTCCAGGAGTCTCGGCGAATTCTTCCAAAGACTGATGCTAAGAAATCAGTTCCTCGATTACCCATACCCTCCACGCGAATTAATTAGAATTTGTGAGTCGAAGCTCCCACGAAAAGTGCACAATGCCGTCCTTGCAGGAAGCCGCAAGGAGGACATTAAGTCCTTCCAGGCTTACCTGGAGGACTTGGAGTTTGACGATGATTACAGGTCTAGAAGAGACAGCAACGGCTCTTCTAGGAGAAGTAATCGGAGTGACAACAGCGCAGAAAAGATATTTGAATCCTGTGCAGGAGTTGTTAATGTTAATGGAACTAAACTAGTAGTTGTGATTCGTCAGTTTTTCCCGGCGTATTTGATAATCAAAATATCCATGCCAGTCTATAGTGTTCAACGGGCACAATATTTCAGCGATCATTCACGTCGCCATCATCAGGTGAACTGACGGACTGAGCTCCTGGAAACGCGCCGGCACGGAGACCGGCATGCTACGGCTGCTCGAAGGCAACTGGGTTCTAGCCAGGTAGCGGGCCATTTAAATACCCTCGACCCGCGGAGCGACCCCTCCGCTGTCCGCGCCCTGCGCCCAAAGTGGAACCGATTGCGCCAGTGTCTGAGATGACGTACGTGTGAGGTCTCTGTCCGCCATGGTCGTCACTCCGTTACGTTTGCTAGATTTACTCTTAATTAACCCAATCACTGGTTCCCAAGCTTTGCTAAGATTATAGCCCCAGTCACGAATTATGAGGTCGTCACTGGTGCGAATTTCAATGGCCTCTCTAACGACGCAGTCCCAGTAACTCGACGTCTGTACCAGAATCCGAATCAGTTCATACTCCATTGCATGATCCTCCGACAAACAATATTCAGCGACTGCCGACTTGCTCGGATACATCAGTCGTGGGTGCCTCTGGTTTTCAACGCATTGATCCTTGACGGTACCCATCGTCTGTCCAATATATGACTTTCCACACTGACACGGAATCTGGTACACGTCGGCCTTCCTCAACTGGAGATCATCTTTGGCGCTCCCCACCAGTGCACGAATTTTATTCGGTGGACAAAAAACAGTTCTAACCTGGTGTTTTTTTTTTAAATGCAGGCGACCTTCCCCGAGAGTGCGCCGTTATATGGAATGAATGCAGTGCCTATATACTCCCTCGTGTTTTCATCCATTTCCACAGGTTGTGATGTGGTGGATGGGTGGAGAGCCCGCTGAGTCTGCCACTCTGAGTACCCATTTTTTCGAAATACAGTTCTCAGGTGTTCCAATTACTGGGGTAGACTCTCTGCGTCGGAGATAGTGTGCGCCCTATCCTATGTACAAGAGTTTTAAGTACCCCATTCCTCTGTGAAGGGTGGTGACAGCTGTTTGCGTGTAAATACAGATCAGTGTGCGTTGTCTTCCAATATACACTATGACCCAGGGTGGCATCAGCTCTTCTCTTGACCAAGACGTCAAGGAATGGCAATTTACCCTCCGTTTCAGTCTCCACAGTGAATTTGATGTCGGGGTGTATGGAGTTCAGATGTGTAAGGAAGTCAAGGAGTTTATCCATATCATGTGGCCAGATGACGAACGTGTCGTCCACATAATGGAGAAAGCAAGTAGGTCATCTGGCCACTTGGTATGGATAAACTCCTTGAGTTCCTTACACATCTGAACTCCATACACCCCGACATCAAATTCACTGTGGAGACTGAAACGGAGGGTAAATTGCCATTCCTTGACTTCTTGGTCAAGAGAAGAGCTGATGCCACCCTGGGTCATAGTGTATATTGGAAGACAACGCACACTGATCTGTATTTACACGCAAACAGCTGTCACCACCCTTCACAGAGGAATGGGGTACTTAAAACTCTTGTACATAGGATAGGGCGCACACTGTCTCCGACGCAGAGAGTCTACCCCAGTAATTGGAACACCTGAGAACTGTATTTCGAAAAAATGGGTACTCAGAGTGGCAGACTCAGCGGGCTCTCCACCCATCCACCACATCACAACCTGTGGAAATGGATGAAAACACGAGGGAGTATATAGGCACTGCATTCATTCCATATAACGGCGCACTCTCGGGGAAGGTCGCCTGCATTTAAAAAAAAAAAAAAACACCAGGTTAGAACTGTTTTTTGTCCGCCGAATAAATTTCGTGCACTGGTGGGGAGCGCCAAAGATCATCTCGGGTTGAGGAAGGCCGGCGTGTACCAGATTCTGTGTCAGTGTGGAAAGTCATATTTTGGACAGACGATGCGCACCGTCAAGGATCAATGCGTTGAGCACCAGAGGCACACACGACTGTTGTATCCGAGCAAGTCGGCGGTCACTGAATATTGTTTGTCGGAGAATCATGCGATGGAGTATGAACGCACTAGGATTCTGATACAGACGTCGAGATAGTGGGACTGCGTCGTTAGAGAGGCCATTGAAATTCGCACCAGTGACGACCTCATAATTCGTGACTGGGGCTATAATCTTAGCAAAGCTTGGGAACCAGCGATTGGGTTAATTAAGAGTAAATCTAGCAAACGTAACGAAGTGACGACCACGGCGGACAGAGCCCTCACACCTACGTCATCTCAGACGCCGGCGCAATCGGTCCCATTTCGGGTCGCAGGGCGCTGACCGCGTAGGGGTCGCTTCGGTTCCCTACGAGCAGCCGTAGCGTTCAGATCTCCGTGCCAGCGCGTTTCCAGGAGCTCAGTCCTTAGTTCACCTGATGATGGCAACGTGTATGATCGCCGATATATTGTGCCTGTTGGACACTATAGACCGGCAGTACACCCGTGGATATTTTTATTATCAAATACACCGGGAGAAACTGAAGAATCACAACTACTAGTTTAGTTCCATTAACATTAACAACTCCTGCACAGGATTCAAATATCTTATCTGTGCAGTGTTTTAAAAAATCGATTGACTCCGATGAAAAATCGTTTTTTACATACATACATGGCAGCTGACCTGTATCCTGGCAAAGGAAGTCTCTGAATAGTCACATCCCTTAAAAAGTGCTCTGAAATACCAATAATGTTAGAGTCAATATCAATAAGCAGTTCATTAACTTTCTCTGTGATACACTGTATATTTTGATAAAAAAAATAGCAATTCCCTTATTACTTAGATTCTTAAACTTAGTCAAAAGTGGTGCAGCCCTAACACCAACTACTAAAGGAATTTTTCCATGATTGACTACCCCACCTCCTACTACACTGTCACCTATGAGCATTGCCAACCTCCCCTTTCCATACCTACTGAGTTGCAGACCGTGCCTAGTGAAATCCGACCTTTGGATAGTCTCAGCTGGCACCACTGCAATGCGATCCATGCCCTCCGTCATCAGCGCCCCCTCAAGCCTCATGTTAACACACCTGACAGTTGTATTAAGATGAGGCCTATCACGGCGCTGAAACAGCTGCACGAAATGCACATTTGTGCCACCAGTTTCAGTTGCTATCCTTTCGAGATCAGCACCTATATCATACTCCCCGTCCCTATGAAGACTATTCCCGGTCCTATCTATAACTACTTGATCCTCTTTTGAGAAATTCTTACATAAGTCCCCTATGTTACAAGTAACCTGAGGTCACCCTGCACTAGGCTTCACTATGATGGTGACCTGGTACTCACTCTAAAGGACTTCCTGCAACTGTTGGCCAATAGCTCTGCCATGAGAACTGCCTAGCTGCAGAACCTGCAACTGAAGGCAAGTTACATTCGGAAACAAATCTAATAGCGAGTGTGGAGGCCACGTGACGAGCAGTTGGAGTGGTGGGGGGGGGGGGGGCGAGCACTGCTGGTAGGAGAGGGGAGGGGAGGGGAGTGGGGGGATGTGACGTCAGCTGCTGGCCGGCACCTACGCTGCTGTTCTACTGCGTACTGACAAGATGTTTGTATAGCAGCCATTTCTAGAACAGTGCAAGAGATTTATTTTGAACACATTATAGGACGAGATGGTAGCAGTATAACAGATTAATACTAGTTCACGAATAGGACATTTCATAATCAAAATATCCGTGAGTGTACTGCCGGTCTACTGTGTCCAACGGTCACAATATTTCGGCTATCATACATGTCGCCATCATCAGGTGAACTGACGGAGTGAAGGACATTTCATTATTACGTCGAACATGTCAGTTTAATGAAAAGTTTTGTAAATTCAGCAGCTAGCCTGTTTTTCTATTTTTATTTATTTTTTACAGCCAAGACCTGTTTCAGGTATTGACCCATCTTCATCAGCTGGCGCTTTCATCTGTAGGCCAGGGTGAGCAGACGTCCTGTGTTTTACAGGGTCGTCCCTTGCGTAGCTTCAGTGTCCCCTTGTCCCGACAAAGTAAATACGGCACATATGTTGTCCCGCTTTTCGTTAACCGTTCCGTATTTTTGACATGCTGTGTTTTAACTAACATGTACCACAATAAAACGGAGAACTCCGTAAGTAATCTTAGCCAAAGGATAAAGAAAAGTACACCTTTTAGATTTAAGCAGACAGTACAATTAATTTCTTTGTTTGGTACCATGTAATGCATTCACATGGTCAGCAGTTGTGCATTGCTTATTCCTTCAGGACATATCATTTAGATCCGTCGTATTAAACCATTTCGACATAAATACGAAAAGGAATTAAGACAAGTTTCTCGTTGTATAGAATAAGTTTTTCCATCGACACTTGATGTCGGTTTGAAGTTGTGCAACATAAGGCCTAGTTCTTTAGAGCAAAACTTAGTCATAAAGTCTTTTGTCGCAAAACGTAAGAAAAGTGTCATAATATATTATGAGCTAAGCGTCGCCCCTTGGAGTGGCCGAGCGTTTTAAGCCACTTCGCCGTCGGAGGTTCGAGTCCTCCCTCAAGCATGGGTGTTTGTGTTGTTTTTAGCACAAGTTACTTTCAAAATGTTCAAATGTCTGTTAAGCTTATGGGACTTAACTACGGGGTCATCAGTCCCTAAACTTACAAACTACTTATGAACTACCTTATACTAAAGATGGCACAAATATCCATGCCCGAGGGGGGATTCGAAACCCCGACCGTAGTGGCCGTGCAGACCGTGACTGAAGCGCCTCAGTCTCCTCGGCCACCGCGGCCGGCCAAGTTACTTTAAGTTAGTTTAGGTTGCGTTTGTAAGCCTAGCGACTGATCATCAACGTACTGTAGTTAAGTCCCTTAGATTTACAAACATTTGAATTTGAAGTAAGCGTCTTGCTTCTGAGGAAGACTTCCGTGCTCTCTGCGCAGTGAAACGCACTGTTCCTTCAAGCCTATAGGGCGCATTGAGTGGTCTATTGTAAAAATGTACGTGAAGCATTAAAGCACGAATTTTAGAAATACCGTCTCGGTAAAAAGTCTATTTCAACTTATTTCATGTCGTGATATAGGATGAAAAATGTGCAGCTCATAATAACCTTTGCACAGTTTATTTGATGCCATTGCTTCATGGGCCGATAAAAACAACATATGAATTATTCTAAACGTTAGTCTTAAAATTATATCCTTAACGGTATCAATATTTAACCTCATTTTCACAAAACTGTATTTGAAATTATCATACTCCTGGATGACATGCATTTTTCTCAAAAATTTATTTGAGAGTGTGAGAAATAAGTAACATATGTACACAATAATACTCGGCAGCTCGTCACATAAAAATTACATCGTATTTGCATGTCACAACAATAAAATATTTGCGTCATTAGGAATGTTTTCTCAAGTGGGGTTTTTACAAAACGGTAAGGTTATGTATGGAGCTGTATTATGAACCAAATTTTTGAATTTAAATTTTTTACTGATACATCGAAACGTTTCACAAAATGTGACGTCAGCTTCTAACTTGTGTCCCGTATTTTCATCTTGGAAACCTGGTTACCCAAGTGCAGGTGTCAACATCAGTTCGGAAGCCCGACTCTGCATGTTGGTCTCAGGTTTTCCATCTAATGTTGTAGCACAAACGCGTTTCATCTTGTCATTTGCACATAGAACTCCAGAGCCATACATCTTTACACCTTTACACTAAATGAAACAGAGCACAAGTCAACTAACATTTCTAACACATCAGTCTCTTTATGAAAAATAAATTTCAGTACTACTTTTCAAACATGTGAAAATGGATTTTCTACGGAGTGTGTCTGGACACAGATATTCCTATATATCTATATTTCTATAGCTGTTACGTAATGTAACCTTTAAATGTACTTACCATATCTTAACGGCTTCGAAGCCGGACGAATAACCGACAAATCTGTAATCAGAAATAAACATGTTTAACAAAGGCAAAAAAATAACGAGACAATCTATTAAAAAAGAATGGCATCATCAGAGAAATTAATTCGCTGAGTTTGTTTTGTGTGGGGCCCGCAGTGTTCAAAATGTCTTTTAATGACATATTAAAGTTTTAAGCCAAGACACTGCTATTAAATATTGATAGTTTTTATTGGCGAACTGTTATTGGCACAATAAGCTTATTTCGACCATTCTCAGGTGTTGTGAGATTTTCTTCAGTTCCATTCTAACGCGAAAATTGATGCTTGCTGTGAACTGATTTTTATTACGCACTAGCTATCTAACAGTGTACTCGTGGGTCCTGCGTGGAAGAACCTAACATCAAGTCGCGAGAAGTCAGCAAGGCGGACAGTCGACTTTGGTTGATTGGGTGAGTTTTGGGAAGATGTACTTCATCTGTAAAGGAAAGCGCGTATAAAACGCTTGTACGTCCACGTCTTGAGTACTGCTCAAGTGTTTGAGACCCGCAGCAGATCAGTTTAAAGGAAGACATAGAGGCAGTTCAGAGGCGAGCAGCTAGGTTTGTTACTGGTAGGTTAGACCAATGTGCGAGTGTCACGGAAATGCTCCGAGAACTCAATTTGGAATCGCTTCAGGAAAGACGACGTTCTTTTCGAGAAATTCCGTTGAGGAAACTTAGAGGGCCGGAATCTGAAACTGAAGTTCATGCCACCGACTCACATTTAGCATATTGATCATAAAGACAAGGGAAGTAGAGGTCGTGCAGAGACGTATAAACATTCTTTTTTCACTCGTTCTATTTGAGTGTGGAACACGAAAGGAAATGCCTGATAGTGGTACATAGTACGGTGCAATTAGACCTAAACCCAGACATCCAAAGTAAAAGTTTCCCTCTAGTACCAAACTGTTCTATAGAGCCCACATAGTGTTTGGTAAAAAGTTACACCATTTTGAGCATCGGGTTTGGGGGGGACGGGGGGCAGAAGTTAGAAAATTAGCAGTTTTTTCAGTTTTTCTTAAATATTTAGAAAACTATGCGGTTTAGCGCGAAAAGTGCCAAATACAAAAATAATCTACATTAAATTTCGAACAATAATGGTCTAGTACATAATCTTGCCAAAGTGATCGGTTCCAGAGTTACGGAGGTAGTAAAAGCAGCAATTTTCCACATTTTTCTAGATTTTTTTTTTTTTTTTTTTTTTTTTTTTTTTTTTTTTTTTTTTTTTTTTTTTTTTTTTTTTTTTGGAAAATCGCTAAGGAAACATTTTTTTTACAGGATTTCGTTTTGTAAAAGAAGATTGCGATTTTAGTGGCCGGTGGGTTGTTAGTGATAAGACCTTGAAGGAAGGACAACCTCAGCACCTTTTCAAGGGGCGCTACTTTTTAAGGGAAAAGAGGCTTCGCCGGCCGCGGTGGCCGCGGTGACTGAGGCGCTTCAGTCACGGTCAGCACGGCCACTACGGTCGGGGGTTCGAATCCCCCCTCGGGCATGGATATTTGTGCCGTCCTAGTTCGTAAGTAGTTCATAAGTAGTTTGTAAGTTTAGGGACTGATGACCCCGTAGTTAAGTCCCATAAGCTTAACAAACATTTGAACATTTTTTTGAAAAGAGGCTTCCACAGGCCTAGGCCGTATAAACCTGTGGTATGGAGGAACCCACTTTGAATTTTCTCTGGAGAATTCCGCACTAAGAATGAATATCTTTCCAACATAAATAATCTGTATTATAATTACGATATATAATTATATCATTTGTAACATAATGTTTTTAAAACTACAGCTTTTGGAGGTTTTTTTTTTTTTTTTTAGAAAATAGGTATAACTGAATATATATTGCAACCATGTTTTATCAAAAGATTTGAAGTTAACTGTGTTCAATTGTACTATTGAATAAAAAGTCGTCTTCAAACATAGCACCCTCCTCTTCTGAATCTTCGTCTGTGATATTCGTGTCCCTGTTATCACATCCTAGGCCTGAGCATTTTTTTGGGACTTAACTACGGGGTCATCAGTCCCTAAACTTACAAACTACTTGTCAACTACCTTATACTAAGGACGGCACAAATATCCATGCCCGAGGGGGGATTCGAACCCCCGACCGTAGTGGCCGTGCAGACCGTGACTGGAGCGCCTCAGTCCCCTCGGCAATTACCGCACATAGTTGAGCAGTTTAGACCACTCTTTCTGCACTCGCAGTTACGGACACATTCATCTTTACAAGCGCACGCCAGAAGGGAAAGTAAGTCCTGGGGAGCTGCAGGACGTACTGTTGTAATTGGTCTCAGGTGTTCGTCAATCTTCTTGCACCCCCACTCAAGCGGATTCTTCTCCTCATTCAACCACTGTTGTACTTGGTGATAGGTTCTAAGTGAATGTTGCCTGAAAGCTGCTGAAGTGGGGAGAAGTGCAGCCAACTTGAAAAGTGAATGTGTAGACTGTTTTGCAATAGCCTGCAAGTAACACTGGTAGCGGAAACAATCTAGATCTTCGGTGTTCTTCGCTCCAAACATGGCAAGAAGGAAATGCTCTCCAGCGTCAGACACTGCATTGGGGTCAGCTTTTGGGTCATTGAAGACTAGAAGTTTCGTACGAAGGGCGTTGTTGCCTTCCACTTTCTTGTAAGGTGTAATTTTCCCCTTCTTGTAGACGGCTGATACAGTGTCACATCCTGTGAAGGCATATATTGCTAATAGTACGCCTTTCATGTCCCCAATGACTCGCTGAATGTCAGAAATAGTGTACACTTTGTCCTGCTGATTCCGCTCTTTGGTACGACCATTTTTAATTTGTTCTCTGGTGGAGCGTGGACAGTCAGCAATACAAATATGTCCGTGTCATCGTCAATTACGCAAACTTCATCTCCTTTCTTCAGTTATCAAGATACTCAGGACTTCAGGTACCAGTTCAGCTCCTCCTTTACAAATTTCTTCAGTTGTTGAAAACTGAGAGTAGTCGTAGCTTTTCGACTTTATCTCACGTCGAATAATAGCTGCTGCAGTTTTGACCAGTCTCAGTTCATCCTGAGCGTCATCAGAGTTCCGATTTTTATACCAATTATCTGTTAAAATTTTAGTAAATGCTCCAGAAAAACAAATCACATTTCTTTTCCCTGATAATTCTGTAAAATTCAAGCTATTACCGTAGCGCTGGATAAGTTTTCTTTTCAAATGTTTGTCAGTGGCTCAACTTCGGGAAAAATTTAAGGACCTTAGTTTGTAATTCTTCAAATGCGTACTGACATTCATCATTTTCTTCCAAATAATCACACAGCTTTTCAAAAGCATCTTCCCTTTTGGCATCACAGCTTGACCCACGTTTGGTTGTCGGCGCTCCTGTTTTGGGCTGTGATGAACCTGGCTCTCGAAGTGTCTGGTAACAGTGCCAGTGGTACCTCCCACCAGAACTGACGAGGTCTGCGACCTGAGGAAGCCTCACCGTTACCTCATCTCCCCACTTGTCATGCCTATTATTTGCTTCCGTTCGGATGCTTTCAATCATTTCAAGTTTCTGTACTAAGCTCCACTTTTCTTGAGCTGAGTTTCTGCATTTAGATACATCTACGCACTTGCGACCACAAAGAAAACATAAAGTTTTAAAATCAAATGTTTCACGGGGAATCTTTGCTGGAGGTTCTTTTCCATGCTGACACATGTTTTCGACACTTACTATGTACTCGAAGCGCGTCATTCTCCAGGAACTTGTCTTTAACAGCATCTTATAAGCAACTATCCTGGCTCCGTGCTGACAAGCGCAGAGATTTTCATACACTCTGTTTCCTCTACTCTCTTATCAACGTACACTGTCCCTCATATCTTTCCTCGACCTTAACACTCTTATCTGATCAGCATAACAGAACTACTCGTTCGTGTCAGAGCAAAACCCTTTCTGTCCCTATCCATCACTCAGCCGGTTCCTCAAAATCCTTTTCAGTAGCAGGAACGAGGCTCTGGAATCATCTACCTCAGTATATCAGAGAACTGAATAACACTGCCAGCTTCAAACGACAGTTAATGGATTATCTACTGAAGCAATAATTACGCCAGTCTTTAGTACCCTACGGTCCAGGTACGTCACATCCATTCCTCCTCCCAGATATTCTCTTACTGCCATTGCTCTCGCCAGGTACAGCTTTCTTAACTTCCTTTTGTCAGAATTCGCCTTGCCTTAACCAGTCTCGATTCAAAAGTACATCCTGTATCTGCTAATATCAATGTTGTTACACCAACAGCAGCAGAAGGTGTCTCAGTGGTACTACTAGTATTAATCCTATTAGAATTAAGTCAATACCTTTTATTTTACATCCTTTTACATGTAGTTAACTTTTATAAATTATGTTATTAATTGCTTATCTGTAAAAATCATTGGTATGTTATAGGTAACTCAAATGTAAAAAATTCTGTATGTGTAAAACCCTGGTCCGATGTAAGAGAGGGCCTGATGGCCCTAATCTGATCAGGCTAAATAAACAAATAAATAAATAAATCATCTCCACTAATTTCACTGCACTATATTATTTTGTCCACCGCCTTCCTAGTCAGAGTAATTAGTTCACCACCCTTGTCCTTACTAGGCTTCAACACACACTCCGCCATAATTCAAACACTTTTAAGTGATTATCACATAGTTCGCACAGTATTCTAAAGACGAAAGATTTAAAAAATGACAGCAGAACTTGACTGGAAAAAACACTCACAAACGCACTCGACTGGTCTCCCCCTACGACAGTGGCTGACAGGCAGGTGCCGGCTGCAGGCAGTCGCCGGTCCCTCGCCTGTGCCTGTGCCTGTACCGCTAGCCCCTAGGGTCTAGGGCACGGCCATAGTGGGCCGCCACACGCTTCCTGCTCCTCGGCGGCAGGGAGGCGGCTGGAGAACCAGTGGGTGATCCCATTGGGGTGGCCACAGTGCACCCGCGCGGCCGCCTCAGCTCGCTCACATCGCTTTGATAGGCGCGTGCAAGAAAGAATTTATGTTTCTTCTTCCGCTCTCAGCTCGCGGGTGCCGAGGTTTCAACGCCGTGCGCTGCGCGTCGTGTTTAATGGGAGCTGATAAAGACGCGTTTATCTCAAAATTGTTGAATGAAATGCTGCCGAATTTTATTGAACTTTCGTAGACTCGCACAACCGGTTTTGCAATGTCTTTAATTGCATCTTGTTGTTCATATTTATGCAAGAATACCAGTACTTTATTATAGCAAACAACTACACATTCAAGATAATTTACGTGGAGATAGGTTATTTAGCTCAGAATATGAAATGGTTACTTCTTTGCTAAGGGTTGCACGTGAAATTGGCTTTTTGTGAGCCAATAACACGAGACTACTTCATTCATAATTACTTTGCTGCCATTCCAAAAATTATTTTGTTCGAGAGCGGTATAAAATGTCGGTATGTGATTGGGAACATTGACAGCGAAATAACTGCTGACCTATTATAATCTCAAAATCCATACACTGTGACAGACGGTACACTGTCAGTTACAATATAAATTCAAGTAAAAATAGTCTTGGTTGCAAAGTGGTGTTATTAATAACCAATGACGCGTTCTGCCCTCACAGCAGGCCATCATCTTATCTGCATGATAAACGTTACATAAGAATTACTACAAAATTTAAAGTACTGAAACAGGGGCTGTTGGAGTAATTTGCGTAACGTTTGCCATGCAAATAATGTGATGATATCCTGCTGTGAGTGCAAAACGCGTCATTGGTAATTAATAACACCACTTTGCAACCAAGACTGTTTTTACTTGAAATTAAAATTTGACTGGTTGCAATTTGCGATCAAAACTTTTTTTTATTTTATTTTTTTTTTTTTTTTTTTTTTTTGCCATCGTCATCATTCGTGGATGGTGCCAGGTTATAACAGCAGTTTCATTATAGCTACACTGATTTACTTGCATTAAACTCAACTAGAGAGAAGATGCACTTAAGCTGCACATACGAACTGCATATTCCAACTTAACAGTGCTGTTGTAAACATCTTTAATGTCCCCCGCTGTTGTTCTTTGTGGAGAAAGTCTGTCAAAAATTCTTCTGGTAATTTTAGTCTCCCCATTTCTATTGCATGCCGGAAGGGACATTCGACAAAAATACTAGCATTCTCTTTTCCTTAGAACCCTACAGTCCCCATTATGAACTTGCAATTTTCCGTCATTGACAGCTAGCAATCCAATATTTGTAACTAATACATAGAACCAGATTTACTGTCCTTTTCTTTTTGTCCGAACTTCTATGCTATTATAATTTTAAAACAAGTTAGAGAACTGGTATCTGTCCCAGATAAACCTCGCTATTTTTCAAAGTCATTCTCTGTCGGCTCGGGCATGTGCTTTATTACGAAGGTTGACTGACTGAGCTGCAGGCTAGAGGCTCAGTAGTTGTGCACATGGCGCGCCGAAGGAGAGCGCGTGGCGCCAGCGCCCTCAACTTTCAACACCCAGTTCGCTATACTGGAGCGATGTATCGCTTTCTATTCAGCTTTAAAAACAATTTCACAATGTTGGCTACATTTCGTAATGCATAACCCAAAGTTAACCAAACAAAAAGTAGTCAGAGACTATATTTTTCACTGCACAAGCTTCAAATGTTATGCGATAGGTCAACTGGAAATTAAGTATCGTAATAACTATGCTGAATACCGGAAAAACAGACACTCCGTTATGAAGCTGTTGTGTTAGCCTGCAAGATGTGCAAAACTCAGTGATGTACGGAAATTAGTTTCCTCAAAATCGAGTGAGAAGTATCCTACGCCAAAGAAAACGCAAAGAACCGGAAGAGGTGTTTTTTTTTTTTTTTTTTTTTTTTTTTTTTTTTTTTTTTTTTTTACAGGAGAAGGAGAATTTTTATCGAAAAACTGATACCAGAGTGCGATGTAGCTTTGTTTCATACACGTGCAGTATTTTTTTCAGCAAGAAAATATAAAAGTAATGTTGGTCATGTATCGGCATCAGCCGGCGCGCGGTTGGCTGCGCACTGTGGCCGCCACCGCCACCAGCTGCCATCGCGCCGTTGCAGCGCGCGAGTGGCGACCGCTGCAGGTTAAGCGAGCGGGGAGGGGAGCCGTGCACTATGGCCGCACCCCTACGCTCGGCCGCGCTTCTACTAAGCCGGCTCTCGTTCCCAGTATTTATACGCTTATGACCTTCTGTGGTGTCTCTTAGCCTCTTTCGGACTACAGTTCGCTTGAAGAACATTACTTTTCAATAAAACTGTTTAGTTATTTTTGTATAATTTCATTTTTCAAAAAAAAAAAAAAAAAAAAAAAAAAAAAAAAGTGGAAAAAGCCAAAAATTTCTATTCTTTCACCCTCCGTAACTCTGTAACCGTTCACTTTAGCAAGATTATGTACTTAACAATTTTTGTTCGCAATTTAATGTAGATTATTTTTGTATTTGGCACATTTCGCGCTAAACCGCATAGTTTTCTAAATATTTAAGAAAAACTGAATAAAACTGCTAATTTTCTAACTTCTCCCTCCCCTCCCCCCCCCCCCCAAACCCGACGCTCAAAATGGTGTAACTTTTTACCAAACAATATGTGGGCTGTATAGAACAGTTTGGTGCTGGAGAGAAACTTTTACTTTGGATGTCCGGGTTAGGCCGTTTTTTGAGCTAATTGCACGGTACTAACAGTGTACCCACCGCCGCGCACTTTACGGTGGATTGTGGCGTATATAATACGTAGACGATGTACTAATAGCAGAAAAGAGTTGGAAAGAGCACAGAGTCGATGTCTTGCGGAAGACATCTGAAAAGAGGACTGTCAGTGTGAATATCAACGAGTCCGAATTCGGAAAAAGGGCACTGAGTTTCTTGGGCGACATAATTTTAAATCACGGAATGCGCCAGGTTCCTGAAAAGCTTTCCCGAGTCTTCCTAGGCCAAGCACATGAAACGATATACGATCTTCCTTAGAAATCATAAATTTTTTATTGCTTTTTACACATGGAGAAAGTGGCAATACCACATCTGTGCAAGCTAACAGGGAAATGCCGCGGCGGAGCGGCCGAGTGCATTGAGGCGCTATGCTACTATGAACGAGGTTGTTTGGCTGTTTGTGTCTTTAGTATTACGTAGTTCATAAGCAGTTTGTAAGTTTAGGGACTGATGACCCCGCAGTTAAGTCGCTTAAGCTTGACAAACATTTGAACATTTAACAGGGAAACGAAAACCTTTGGGTATGGGGCAAGGCGGAACGCGAGTTTATTGAGCTCAAGAAAGCATTAAACGCGCGTTTACTGATTCACTGTGACGTAAGGAAAAGGTTCTGCATAGCAAGCGACAGCTCTCGGAACGGACTGGGTGTCATGCTGCTCCAACAAGTGAAGTAGAGGGCAGCACTGACCCCCAACCTGTTGTCTTTGAGCCGTCTGCTAAACAAATCTATAAGGAATTACTCGATACTAAAGCTATAGCAATAGTGTGGTCCTTTGTACAATTTTGATATTATCGTTTTGGTAGAGAAAACCAAGTGTACAATGACCACAGACCACTACAGGTTTTGCTGTTGGCAAAGCTGAAACATAAATGACTGTTAAGATGGGTAGGGGAGAGTAGTACACAGTGAAACAAAAATTACCCTTTTGATTGTTTCGTATAAAATACTACTCACAAAAAAAAATTCTTTATTTACTCGAAAGAATAATATTTTGTCAATATTTTGGAACAAAGAATAATAATTTTGCTATTAATTAGTAAGTGAAATAACAATTTTAAACAACCTCCGCAAATGTGTCACTGTGTACCGTGTATGGTACACAGTGAAACGGCTACCACTTTTTGTATTTATTACGCCTGAATGACTTATAAAACATAAATATTTTTGTTAAATACAAGTATAAACATTAACAGATACTACATTTTGTTAAGTGAATATTAAGTCCACCAAAATTGATTGGAAAACGAATATACTGCTGCTTGGACAGTCTCTTCGTAGCCATAGGCAACGCAGGTGGCAAAATCATTGCAGTGTCCTTATGCGAAACACAGACTATGTCTTCTGCAACTGGGAATAAAACAACAAGTAGTGTTTTTTCCGAAGGTATTAGACTTTATCCTCAGTACCACAAACTACTGAGTTCAAGACGTTAGCTACAAAATATACATTGTTTTGGAATTTCTCCTTTTCTTCCAGCTCTGTCCTTTTTCTCAAAGCTGTTTGCTGTGGTGTTCATGTTAATATTATGCTTCTATCTTTGGAACGTCCACTTGTTTATCTGGAAGGTGCTTTGTGCAAACCACGAAACTTTCTTGGCGAGATGTATGTTTTGCTGTTGTTACTGCAATGGCTTCCTCAACATCTTCCATATAACTCTCCAAATTGTTAGGAGTAATCATACATCTATCTGAGGCCAATGGTCTTATATCACTGTGTACCACATACAAGTGTTTCACTGTGTACCAAAGTCACCATAAACTAAAAGGTTAGTCACAACTCTTAACCTACGTACCTACCAAATCTACAACTGGTCAATAAATAGCTAAAGATGTGTATCTTATCACAAAACTCAATATTTCTTTCAGCTTTATGCTATATCGAAAATATTAAACTTACAAAGAGACGTTAACTGTAACTTCTGAGCAACGAAAACCAATAGTAACGTATAGGAACAAGAATAATCATTACAGTCAAATGTGTATTTTATCATAATAAACATACTGGGATACCAACAAGTAGAAAAAAATTACTAAAAACAATTGAGATGGAATGTTTCACTGTGTATCGTGTTTCACTGTGTACGCTACTACTCTCCCCTACTCTCTCTTCAGAATTTTCGGTTTCACGTTTTGTATAGACGTTGTTGTGATAACGTTATCACGCAGTCCCATGGGGCTCTTGAAAGCAAATGACACGGAGATAGAGGAAAATAGGTTTGACGTAATGTACATGAAAAATGACACTTTCGATAATTATATGGGCACTGCTTTTAAGAATATAAAGAGAGAACAGGGTAAGGATGAAAACTGCAGAATCTTGGAGGAAAGGCTAAAAGACGATAACGACGCCCACCTAAGGAAGTATTACTTGCTTAGGAATGAGGTGCTGCTCTTTTGCAGGGCATGGGGAAGAAAAACGTGGTTGTTATGCAAACCAGAGGAATTGCTGTATAAACATAGCCGGTATTTGTATATGTCCCTGTGAAACCTTTGTGTTAGAAAATGCTGCTTGAAAGTGAGAGAATGAGATTACTTTCAATAGCGGGGAAAGTGCCAGTGGTAGAGTGCCAGACTACGGATTCGATCCCCGCCAGGTCCTAGGATTTTTATCTGTCACTTTCCACTTCTTTTATCTCTGGCCGTATTGTTTATGTGAAAAATACCGAGTAGCACCGTGGTTGGGAACCCACGTTAAACTGTCTGGGTAAGTCAGTTCAAAGACGGAGGAAGGCAACGGCATACCACCTCCAAACAGGACCATGCCTAGTAAAGCACTGTGGTGTTCAAACCAATCTACGGATTGTTGACTGCTTTACCTTTATATGCAAAATATGTCAAAAGGCCAAGCACTCAAAAGTTGATACTTGTGCACCAATATTCCCCATTGACCCAACAAAAATAAAAGAATTATGGGCAACAGATCTCTTAGGACCTTTCCCAAGGTCATTAAGTGTCATAGATATGTACTTGTGGTAACAGAGCTGGCGTCAAAGTATGTGACGTTTACACCTTACGTAAAGGAATAGGGAAAATAGTAGCCACAGCTTTCAAGAATCACGTCCTAAGGAAAGTCGTTAAGGTAAATAAGGTCATTTCAGACAACGGGACACAATACAGATCGACACAAGATAAAGCCAATTTTTGTATCACACTGGCATCTAGCACTGAGTCCAGCACAATGAAACATTCAAGAGCTTGTAAAATTTTGTAGAGTGTACTGTGACAGACAGCACAGACTATAGGATCTGCACCTAAGTGAGTTTGCTAAAATTATGAACGAGATGCCACATGGGACGACAGGACGGTACTAAAGAACAGATCTGCAGACGATAGGGTCAGAGAGATTGCGGATTTTCTGGGCACACGAAAGATGAGACATAAAGAGATAACAGGATACGGATGAAAATTGGAGAGTCATGGAGGAAAGGCTAAAAGATGGTAATGACGCCTACCTAAGGAAGTATTACTTGCTGTTCTTTTGTAGGCATGAGGAAGAAAACGTGGTTGTTGTGCAGAAAGATTACATAAGAAAAAGGCAAGATTAAGAATCTAAACTTGTCAGTGGGAGATAAAGTGTTAATCAGAACACATCGACTGTCAAAGTGGAACAAATATGTAGGTAAAAAATTCTTCAAAATTTATGCAGGCCCTTATAGGGTTAAACGGGTAGCCCATCAAAATGCGGTTGGGGTAGAAAAGCCGAAAGGCTTACAACACTTTTCAAATGTGAAACTGTGGAGGGAGTAATAAGCACAGCAACGTTATATTCATAGTGAGGTAATTAATTGATTCATTTGCCAGGGTGTGATACTTTCTGTTTGTGTACTGTTTTACTATGCGTTATTAATCCATATTCTGCATGTGAGAGAGGAACACTTACAAATGGATGCACTAGTGAGCTACAATGAGTAAAGGAGGTGAAATTAGGCATCAGGAACATGCCACTAGAGTTAATGTTGCGCCTTGGGAGCGCGGTACGTGAGTTAATTGGCAGTGAAGGGGCGCCAAAATGTTTCATGTTGTAGTAATTGCAGAAGTCTCCGTTTGAGAAGTAAGGAGGTGAAGTGTAAATGAGTGTGAGCAACCCTTGCTGGGAGTACAAGGGCAACTATACAGCAGAACTGAGCACAACAGAAGGGCAGTAGGATGTGATAATGTACGAACAAGATCAGCAGGTTCTACATAAGATTGTGAAACCTTACCATATGTTATGCACAACAGCATAATAGAGTGTTGATCGTGTTTGTAAATGGACTAATAGCTATATTATGTTGACAGGAATAAGCAGACCATGGACTGAATTTTTATTAATCAGTACCCTTGTGACAGAAGAAGAAGCGAGATATCATCATAGTGAAAAAGGAGTAACAAATATTCTAAAATGGGATTGTCCGTTTGAATAACAGGAGGTGTGCAATTCGATCGGTAGATGGTCGCGGCAGAGCACGAACGAAGGGGTTCATCTAAATTGCATTTTTTCAGATAAGTTTTGCAGGGCAATTTGACCGAACGTGATCGTGGAAGAGACCGGAATCACATTCATAAGCAGAAAAATATGCAAGGAAATAAAAGAAAAAGGAGTTGAAGAAGGACAAGCTCAATGTCAAGGAACTGTCCGCCTAACCTCTACAACGACGACACATGACTGTCTAACAACGACAGAACGGTAAACCCTGATTTTCCTGCAACCACTAATTCTCATTCTTAATTTTGGAGCATGATTGTGGTAAGATTAGGTTACATTGTAAGTCGCTAATACCTCAGATTAACTTAGGATTGTTGAACATGTGTGGATTTGTAGTGTTTATTTTATGTGTTTGTACATTTGAACATGTGTTTTGTTTTTGTTCTTCTTTCAACATGTATCGTCTCGCTTTTAGTTAAAATGTGTAACTGTGTTTTCTTGCCTCTGCGTGAGCGATTGGTGTAAGTATGTTTACAGGCACTATCCTACAATTTGCAGCGTGTGGAACCAGATCGGCGGGCTCAAGAAACCTCCCTCCCCGCCTCGCGTGGTAGTTAGAATAATTTGCTACCAGGCTGTAGGGAATCGTATAGTAGTAAGTGTTTGCATAGCCTTGCATAGTGGCTTGGTAGTTAGTTTTTGCACAGCGCTGCATGCTGCATGGATGAAGGTAGCCTTGCATCTGTAAAACTAACACAGACTATGACCTGACGTAACGAATTGCCTGTGGGCTGAATTACAGTAGCAAAGGTACAGTTGCTTGTACTGGACATGTTTAATTTATTAAAAATATTATTCTCGATGTTATATTAGGTTATAGAATAAGCTATTTTGTTATTGATATGTAACTCTGTGTGATTTCAATGTAATATATCAATTTTTGTGTTTCGCACTTCAATATGATTCGAAACAGAATTTTTATATCTGTGAATATTGTATCTTTAATATTAAAATGTTTTATGTAATATGGAGCAAAAGAACTAAGAACCTAGGAGTTCTATTCGCCATTTGGATAATTTAAGTGTTAATTTTTGTATATATTAACAATTTTAAAATGTTATGGCTAAACATCTGTTGATGTCAATTGTATTTTTGTTAAATGTTTTTTGAAAAAGAATTCGAGGGCTCTCCACGATTGTGACACGATGGAGTTCCGTGTAATTTTCGGGTGTCTTGTGGTAACAATGTGTACCAAATTGTTGACGGATTTGTTGATCTGAAATTTACGATGCAGCTTACATCTCTCCCGTCACAGGCTTTTTTTTAAATTTATTTATTTCTATTCTGTGGCCAAGACGGAGGCATTCATCAGTTGGACTCCACGCCAGCCTTGCGTGCAGAAGCGGCCCGAAACAGACATCGGAGTTACCTTTTGTATTTGATTGAAGACATGTGTTTTATTTGTTAACAAAGTTTATGCTCACATTGGAGCATAATCATTATACAATTATTAAAAATAGTTGTTCATACCCCTGTAACGCGCTAGACATATTTTTTAGTCTCAGATATTCTTCCTTCACTGCGGTATAAATTGGTTTCCATGTTCCGCAAAATATTTTGCTTATTGCGTACTGTGTGTTCTAGTTCTGTACTGCAGGCTAGAATAGATCATTCCAGTAGCCAGAAATCACACTGTCACTGTAACCCCGTCTTAGCAGCTACAGCATTAATTCTCATGCGCGTATTACGCATCCATTCTCAAGATTTGTATGATGTCTTCCATGATTACTATGAATCACAGGCATTGCCGAAGTGGGGTGGCTTGCGTGTCTCAACGATACAGATAGCCGTACCGTAGGTGCAACCACAGCGGAGGGGTATCTGTGGAGAGGCCAGACAAACGTGTGGTTCCTGAAGAGGGGCAGCAGCCTTTTCAGTAGTTACAGGGGCTACATGGCCTTGTAACATCAGCTAATGTTACTGCGAATGGATGAAAGCAAGGGGAAACTACAGCCGTTACTTTTCCCAAGGACATGCGGCTCTACTGTATGAATATATGGTGATGGTATCCTCTCGGGTACAATATTCCGGAGGTAAAATAGTCCCCCATTCGGATCTCCGGGCGGGGACTACTCAGGAGGATGTGATCATCAGAAAAGACAACATTGGCATTCTGCTGATCGGGGTGTGGAATGTTAGATCCCTGAATCTGGTAGGGAAGCTAGAACATTTATAAACAGGAATGGATAGGTTAAAGTTACATATAGTGGGGATTACTGAAGTTCGGTGGAAAGAGAAACAAGATTTCTGGTCAGGCGGGATACAAAACCAGTTGGTGGTATTACAGGAGTAGGTGTGATAATGAATAAGAAAATAGGAATGCGTGTTAACTACTATGAGCAACACAGTGATCGCATTATCGTAGTTAAGATAGATACGAAGCCAACACCGACCACAGTAGTACAGGTTTATATGCAAACTAGCTCTGCAGATGATGAGGAGATCGAATAAAGATATGAGGAGCTAAAGGAAATTATTCATACAATTAAGGGAAGGGAAAACTTAATTGTTATGGGAGACTGGAATTCGGTAGTAGGACAAGGTAGGTAAATATGGTATGGGCAAAAGGGATGAAAGTGGAAGCCGCATGGTAGAATTTTGCACGGAACACAATTTAGTTATAACAAACACCTGGTTTAACAATCAGGAAAGAAGGTTATATACCTGGAATAGACCAGGAGACACCGGGACATACCAGATAGATTTTACAATGGTAAGACATAGATTTCGGAACCAGGTTTTAAACTGTAAGACATACCCAGGGGCAGGTGTAGACTCTGACAATAACTTGTTGGTTATGAACTGTAGGCTGAAACTAAAGAAATTACTAAAAGGTGGGAAAATAAGGAGATGGGGCCTGGATAAATTGAAGGAACCTGAAGTTCTTGAGAATTTCAAAGGGAGCTTTAGGCAACAATTGATAGAAACGGGGGAAAATAAAAGAGTGGAGGAGGAATGGGTAGCATTGAGAGATGAAATAGTGAAGGCAGCAGAGGACAAAATAGGTAGGAAGGCAAGACCTACAAAAAATACTTGGATATAACAGGACATACCAAATTTAATCGATGAAAGGATATATAAATGCAGTAAATGAAACAGGCAAAATAGAGTACAGACTACTAAGAAAGGAAATAGACAGGAAGTGCAAAATGACTAGGAAGGAGTGGCTAGAAGGCAAACGCAAGGATGCAGAAATATGTATAAATAGGGGAAAAATAGATACAGCCTACAGAAAAGTAAAAGAGATATTTGGAAATAAGGAAAACAGCGCTATGAATATCAAGAACATAGATGGAAAACCAGTTCTCAGCAAAGAAAGGTGAGCTAAAAGGTGGAAAGAGTATATAGAGAGGCTCTACGAAGGAAAAGAACTTAGAGGCAATATTGTAAGTAGGGGAGAAGAAGTAGAAGAGGATGATCTTGTGTCCCAACTTCGTCGCCGCTTTTGTGTCCCAGCCTCGTCGTAGGTGTCGGTGGCCGAGTGGAATGAGACCGACACGCTGGTGCAGGTACGGAGGGGAGCAGCCAGAAACTATAAACACTCGAGTAAATTAGAAAGAGATATATATTGCACAGAATGTAACAATACTTAACTTTTACATAGTACTGCAGAATGTTGATACATAGTTGTTAGAGGCCTGCCTAGTGCCTGTACAATAGCAAAGTCTTCACTGGTGCCTATCTGATTACGAAGGTCCTAACTCGTTGCTATCTCAGTCCGAAGTGCTATGTCTTTCCGTGGTGGCCACGAGCGGGGTTCCAGCAGAGGGCGCTCGTGGCTGTCGTCGGAAGAACGCCGCGCCGTGCATGCATGGCGGCGCGCGGCGAAAGTAGGTGGCGCGCACTTTGTACTTGTGCGACACCACAGATGAAATAGGAGATACTATACCGAGAGATGATTTTGACAGAGCACTGAAAGACCTAAGTCGAAACAATGCCCCTGGAGTAGATATCATTCCCTCAGAGGTACTGAAGTCTCTGGGAGAACCAGCCATGATAAAACTGTTTCACCTGGTGTGTAAGATGTATGAGACAGGCGAAGTACCATCAGACTTTAAGAAAATGTTGTAATCCCCATTCCAAAGAAAGCAGGAGCAGACATATGTGAAAACTACAGAACCATCAGTTTAATAAGTCATGGTTGCAAAATATTAACACGAATTATTTTCAGAAGGATGGAAAAGCTGATAGAAGCCGACCTCGGGGGAGATCAGTTTGGGTTCTGGAGAAAAGTAGGAACACGAGGGGCAATACCCACTTTACGGATTATCCTACAAAATAGATTAAGAAAAGGCAAACCTACATATCTATCTTCTGTAGATTTGGAGAAGGCTTCTGACAATGTTGATTGGAATAAACTCTTTCAAGTTTAAAGCAAGCAGGAGTAAAATATAGGGAGCGTAAGGTTATTTACAACTTGTACAAAAACCAGACAGCGGTTGTCAGAGTTGAAGGGCATGAAAGGGATGCAGTGGTTGGAAAGGGAGTACGACAGGGTTGTAGCCTTTCCCTAATGTTATTCAATTTGTACATTGAGCAAACTATAAAGGAAAGCAAGGAGAAATTTGGAGAAGGCATTACAGTTTAGGGTGAAGAATTAAAAACATTGTGTTTTGCCAACGACATAGTAATTGTGTCTGAGACAGCAAGGGACCTAGAAGAGCAGCTGAACGGAATGGCCAGTGTGCTGAAAGGTGCATATAAGATGAACATTAACAAGAGCAAAACTACGGTAATGGAGTGCAGTCCAAGAAAACTAGGTGATACTGAAGGAATTAGGTACCAAAACAATACAGGAGTTAGATGAGTTTTGTTTCTTGGGCAGTAAAATAACATGCGATGGTCGCAGTGCAGAGGATATAAAATGAAGAATGGCAATGGGTAGAAAGGCGTTAATGAAAAAGAAAAATTTGTTAACATCGAATATTGATTTAAGCCTAAGGAAGTCCTTTCTGAAGGCATTTGTGTGGAGTGTTGCCTTGTATGGGAGTGAAACATGGACGATAAACAGTGCGGACAGGAAGAGGATTGAGGCTTTTGAAATATGGTGCTACAGAAGGATGCTGAAGATTAGGTGGGTGCATCGCGTAACTAATGAGGAGGTACTGAGGAGAACTGAGGAGAAAAGAAATTTCTGACATACCTTGACTAAAAGAAGGGATAGATTGGTAGGACAGAAGAATGCTGAAGATTAGGTGGGTGCATCGCGTAACTAATGAGGAGGTACTGAGGAGAACTGAGGAGAAAAGAAATTTCTGACATACCTTGACTAAAAGAAGGGATAGATTGGTAGGACACATTCTTAGACATCAAGGAATTCCGAATTTAGCGTTGGAGGGAAGCGTGTGGGGGTAAAAACCGCAGAGGAAGACCAAGAGATGGATACAGTTAGCAGATTCAGACAGATGTAGGTTGCCGTTCTTATGTGCAGTTGAAGAGGCTTGCTCAGGATAGGGTATTGTGGAGAGCTGCATCAAACCAGTCTCCGGACTGAAGACCACATCAACAACAACGATGTCCGCCACTTGCAAACACGCAACAAATTTTTCTGAATGTTGTTGTCCTCTACATCTTCACCCAAGTCCTGTTTCTTATTCGCCGCTTGTCGCAAAATGTAATTATTGTGATGGTAACAAGTACAATGCAAACAAGTTATTTTGTTCGCCATCTTGAAATATGGCGTAAAATATGATGACAGCGTTATACCCCATCTAGCGCCATGTCAAATATTTATGTCAAAGATATTTCATGATAATTTGATAACTAGCTGAAAACCTGGCTACCCAGGAATTTATCTCTTTATTCCTGCCATTTTCAGGTATATATTCATTTGTATAAGGGCTGTATGTCTGTAAAATCTCTTGGAATGTAATTAGTAGTAAAGAAGGAATAGATTAAAACTTTTTGCGTTATGTGGTCGCTTTCCATGAACGCTATTATTTATGTGCTCATATAGAATGGACTACGTGTGGTACCGTGATACAATTTAGAAGGTACACTTAACTGTATGTGTATATACTGTCAGAAAAAAATTCCTGAGGGTATAATTTGCAGTGTAGAAATTATAAATTGTAACGTCATACCGAATTGCGGAGTTTTAGTCCATGAACAGCGGAACGTTAGTGTGTATGTGCTCATATCTCTTGGACTACATGTCTTACTGTGATACAATTTAGAAGGTACATTCAACCGTATGTGTGTATCCTATCTGTAAAATTTCCTGCGGCTGTTATTTGTAGTGTACAAATTATAAATTGTAACGTCATACCGAATGCCGTTGTTTTAGTCTATGAACAGCGGAAAAGTAGTAAGCGAGAAACATTTTTCCTTTTAGTTTTTTATGTGGTTGTCAGCGAGAAAAAGTTTAATAAAGTTTTAAAATTATGTTCAAAGTTTGTTGCAAGGCGCTAAGCACTCTCATTCTCATATAGCATATTTATAAGGTCTCACCGCATTGTGCCAGTTTTTTGCGATTCCTATTGTATATGCCGTCATATCTTCTGAACCATGTGTCGTGTGTGGTTCTTAACTATGCAGCAGTTATTGCCTCACGGTAAGGAATGTGTGTACCAAATTTGGTTGATATCGGCCCAGTGGTTTAGGAGAAACTGAGCAGCATTGTCGCTAAATGCAGCAGTTTTTCGCGCATCTCATTGTTTATGACGTCATATCTCGTGAACTATTTATCGTAAGTGATTCTTACACTTACGGCGACCGTCCTCATGGATTGAAGCTTACGTGTACAAAATTTCATAAATATTGGAACACAACTGTAGATTTGTATGCAACAAACATACGAACACTCTGCTTTATATATTAAATATTTCTTTGTCAAAAATTTGATCAATGCTGGATGGTTACCTCTGTATATATTTTATACACCTGTATGGAGTTGCTAGTCTCCCATCAGGCACCTCCCCAGGTGGCAGATAGGGGAATGCTCACCAGCCATACCAAGGAAATAAAATACCCAGGGTGGACAAAAACTAGCAACTACTGCCTTATAGTTGGGTATTGGATTACCAAAGGCTAGAGGAAGAAAACCTTGATCAAAACCTCCAGGTTGGGGCATAATGCAATGGACCAACTCCCCATTCATGGGAAAAACCTTACCAGTTAAGAAGCCTATAAGACATGTATTTTTTTTCTTAAAAGCCCTTTTTAATTTTTTAAGGGAAAAGAAAGATCTGTAATGAAAAACTAACTCTGGGAACAGATGTAGCTCTGATCCCTTAACACGCAGTACTTTTCACAGCAAGAAAATCAGATTTTTATAAAATTATTTTTGTCATGAATTGCCTGAGTTGCCTGCCGCAGAAAGGAGAAGACAGGAGAGGAGATGAGAGGGAAGGGTGGGGAGGGGAGGGGAGGGGAGGAGGGGAGAGGAGAGGAGAGGATAGGGAAGGGGTGGGGAGGGGAAGGAGGGGACAGGAGAGGAGGGGAGGGAGGGGAGGGAGGGGAGGGAGGGGAGGGAGGGGAGGGAGAGGAGGGAGGGGAGGGAGGGGAGGGAGGGGAGGGAGGGGAGGGAGGGGAGGGGTGGCGAAGGGAGGGGAGGGGAGGGGAGGGAAGGGAAAAGAAGGGAAGGGAAGGGAAGGAGAGGATTAGTGAGGGGAGGGGAGGGGAAAAAGAGGACGGGAGGGAAGGGGAGGGGACAAGAGAGGAGTGGAGGGGAGGGAGGATAGGGAGGTGGAGGGGAGTGGAAGAAGGAAAGGCAGAGGCGATGGGATCCCCAAAGTAGGACGTCAGCCTGGGAGTGGTGCAGCAGAGCGGCTCCTGTGGGGATGTGGGAGCAGGTGGAATCAGAAAAGGTCTGCTGGAGGAAGGAGTGGCAGAGGCGATGGGATCCCCGAAGTAGGAGGTCAGCCAGCGGGGCGGTGCGGCTTAGCGGCTTCTGTGGGGATGTGGGAGCAGGTGGAATCAGAAAAGGTCTGCTGGAGGAAGGAGTGGCTGAGGCGATGGGATCCCCGAAGTAGGAGGTCAGCCTGCGGGGCGGTGCGGCTTAGCGGCTTCTGGGGGGATGTGGGAGCAGGTGGAATCAGTAAAGGTCTGCTGGAGGAAGGAGTGGCAGAGGCGATGGGATCCCCGAAGTAGGAGGTCAGCCTGCGGGGCGGTGCGGCTTAGCGGCTTCTGTGGGGATGTGGGAGCAGGTGGAATCAGAAAAGGTCTGCTGGAGGAAGGAGTGGCTGAGGCGATGGGATCCCCGAAGTAGGAGGTCAGCCTGCGGGGCGGTGCGGCTTAGCGGCTTCTGGGGGGATGTGGGAGCAGGTGGAATCAGAAAAGGTCTGCTGGAGGAAGGAGTGGCAGAGGCGATGGGATCCCTGAGGTAGGAGGTCAGCCTGCGGGGCGGTGCGGCTTAGCGGCTTCTGTGGGGATGTGGGAGCAGGTGGAATCAGAAAAGGTCTGGTGGAGGAAGGAGTGGCAGAGACGTTGGGATCCCTGATGGAATCAGAAAAGGTCTGCTGGAGGAAGGAGTGGCAGAGGCGATGGGATCCCCGAAGTAGGAGGTCACCCTTTGGGGTGGTGCGGCTTAGCAGGTTCTGTGGGGATGTGGGAGCAGGTGGAATCAGAAAAGGTCTGCTGGAGGAAGGAGTGGCAGAGGCGATGGGATCCCCGAAGTAGGAGATCACCCTTCGGGGTGGTGCGGCTTAGCGGCTTCTGTGGGGATGTGGGAGCAGGTGGAATCAGAAAAGGTCTGCTGGAGGAAGGAGTGGCAGAGGCGTTGGGATCCCTGAAGTAGGAGGTCAGCCTGCGGGGCGGTGCGGCTTAGCGGCTTCTGTGGGGATGTGGGAGCAGGTGGAATCAGAAAAGGTCTGCTGGAGGAAGGAGTGGCAGAGGCGATGGGATCCCCGAAGTAGGAGGTCAGCCTGCGGGGTGGTGCGGCTTAGCGGCTTCTGTGGGGATGTGGGAGCAGGTGGAATCAGAAAAGGTCTGCTGGAAGAAGGAGTGGCAGAGGCGATGGGATCCCCGAAGTAGGAGGTCACCCTTCGGGGCGGTGCGGCTTAGCGGCTTCTGTGGGGATGTGGGAGCAGGTGGAATAAGAAAAGGTCTGTTGGAGGAAGGAGTGGCAGAGGCGTTGGGATCCCTGAAGTAGGAGGTCAGCCTGCGGGGCGGTGCGGCTTAGCGGCTTCTGTGGGGATGTGGGAGCAGGTGGAATCAGAAAAGGTTTGCTGGAGGAAGGAGTGGCAGAGGCAATGGGATCCCCGAAGTAGGAGGTCACCCTTCGGGGTGGTGCGGCTTAGCGGCTTCTGTGGGGATGTGGGAGCAGGTGGAATCAGAAAAGGTCTGCTGGAGGAAGGAATGGCAGAGGCGATGGGATCCCCGAAGTAGGAAGTCAGACTGCGGGGCGGTGTGGCTTAGCGGCTTCTGTGGGGATGTGGGAGCAGGTGGAATCAGAAAAGGTCTGCTGGAGGAAGGAGTGGCAGAGGCGATGGGATCCCCGAAGTAGGAGGTCAGCCTGCGGGGCGGTGCGGCTTAGCGGCTTCTGTGGGGATGTGGGAGCAGGTGGAATCAGAAAAGGTCTGCTGGAGGAAGGAGTGGCAGAGGCGATGGGATCCCCGAAGTAGGAGGTCACCCTTCGGGGCGGTGCGGCTTAGCGGCTTCTGTGGGGATGTGGGAGCAGGTGGAATCAGAAAAGGTCTGCTGGAGGAAGGAGTGGCAGAGGCGATGGGATCCCCGAAGTAGGAGGTCAGCCTGCGGGGTAGTGCGGCTTAGCGGCTTCTGTGGGGATGTGGGAGCAGGTGGAATCAGAAAAGGTCTGCTGGAGGAAGGAGTGGCAGAGGCGATGGGATCCCCGAAGTAGGAGGTCACCCTTCGGGGCGGTGCGGCTTAGCGGCTTCTGTGGGGATGTGGGAGCAGGTGGCATCAGAAAAGGTCTGCTGGAGGAAGGAGTGGCAGAGGCGTTGGGATCCCTGAAGTAGGAGGTCAGCCTGCGGGGCGGTGCGGCTTAGCGGCTTCTGTGGGGATGTGGGAGCAGGTGTAATCAGAAAAGGTCTGCTGGAGGAAGGAGTGGCAGAGGCGATGGGATCCCCGAAGTAGGAGGTCACCCTTCGGGGTGGTGCGGCTTAGCGGCTTCTGTGGGGATGTGGGAGCAGGTGGAATCAGAAAAGGTCTGCTGGAGGAAGGAGTGGCAGAGGCGATGGGATCCCCGAAGTAGGAGGTCAGCCTGCGGGGCGGTGCGGCTTAGCGGCTTCTGGGGGGATGTGGGAGCAGGTGGAATCAGAAAAGGTCTGCTGGAGGAAGGAGTGGCAGAGGCGATGGGATCCCCAAAGTAGGAGGTCAGCCTGCGGGGCGGTGCGGCTTAGCGGCTTCTGTGGGGATGTGGGAGCAGGTGGAATCAGAAAAGGTCTGCTGGAGGAAGGAGTGGCAGAGGCGATGGGATCCCCGAAGTGGGAGATCAGCCTATGGGGCGGTGCAGCTGAGCGGGTTCTTTGGGGATGTGGGAGCAGGTGGCATCAGAAAAGGTCTGCTGGAGGAAGGAGTGGCAGAGGCGATGGGATCCCCAAAGTAGGAGGTCACCCTTCGGGGCGGTGCGGCTTAGCGGCTTCTGTGGGGATGTGGGAGCAGGTGGAATCAGAAAAGGCCTGCTGGAAGAAGGAGTGGCAGAGGCGATGGGATCCCCGAAGTAGGAGGTCAGCCTGCGGGGCGGTGCGGCTTAGCGGCTTCTGTGGGGATGTGGGAGCAGGTGGAATCAGAAAAGGTCTGCTGGAGGAAGGAGTGGCAGAGGCGATGGGATCCCCGAAGTAGGAGGTCAGCCTGCGGGGCGGTGCGGCTTAGCGGCTTCTGTGGGGATGTGGGAGCAGGTGGAATCAGAAAAGGTCTGCTGGAGGAAGGAGTGGCAGAGGCGATGGGATCCCCGAAGTAGGAGGTCAGCCTGCGGGGCGGTGCGGCTTAGCGGCTTCTGTGGGGATGTTGGAGCAGGTGGAATCAGAAATGGTCTGCTGGAGGAAGGAGTGGCAGAGGCGATGGGATCCCCGAGGTAGGAGGTCACCCTTCGGGGCGGTGCGGCTTGGCTGCTTCTGTGGGGATGTGGGAGCAGGTGGAATCAGAAAAGGTCTGCTGGAGGAAGGAGTGGCAGAGGCGATGGGATGCCCGAAGTAGGAGGTCAGCCTGCGGGGCGGTGCGGCTTAGCGGCTTCTGTGGGGATGTGGGAGCAGGTGGAATCAGAAAAGGTCTGCTGGAGGAAGGAGTGGCAGAGGCGATGGTATCCCCGAAGTAGGAGGTCACCCTTCGGGGCGGTGCGGCTTAGCGGCTTCTGTGGGGATGTGGGAGCAGGTGGAATCAGAAAAGGTCTGCTGGAGGAAGGAGTGGCAGAGGCGATGGGATCCCCGAGGTAGGAGGTCACCCTTCGGGGCGGTGCGGCTTGGCTGCTTCTGTGGGGATGTGGGAGCAGGTGGAATCAGAAAAGGTCTGCTGGAGGAAGGAGTGGCAGAGGCGATGGGATCCCCGAAGTAGGAGGTCAGCCTGCGGGGTAGTGCGGCTTAGCGGCTTCTGTGGGGATGTGGGAGCAGGTGGAATCAGAAAAGGTCTGCTGGAGGAAGGAGTGGCAGAGGCGTTGGGATCCCTGAAGTAGGAGGTCAGCCTGCGGGGCGGTGCGGCTTAGCGGCTTCTGTGGGGATGTGGGAGCAGGTGGAATCAGAAAAGGTCTGCTGGAGGAAGGAGTGGCAGAGGCGATGGGATCCCCGAAGTAGGAGGTCACCCTTCGGGGTGGTGCGGCTTAGCGGCTTCTGTGGGGATGTGGGAGCAGGTGGAATCAGAAAAGGTCTGCTGGAGGAAGGAGTGGCAGAGGCGATGGGATCCCCGAAGTAGGAGGTCAGCCTGCGGGGCGGTGCGGCTTAGCGGCTTCTGGGGGGATGTGGGAGCAGGTGGAATCAGAAAAGGTCTGCTGGAGGAAGGAGTGGCAGAGGCGATGGGATCCCCAAAGTAGGAGGTCAGCCTGCGGGGCGGTGCGGCTTAGCGGCTTCTGTGGGGATGTGGGAGCAGGTGGAATCAGAAAAGGTCTGCTGGAGGAAGGAGTGGCAGAGGCGATGGGATCCCCGAAGTGGGAGATCAGCCTATGGGGCGGTGCAGCTGAGCGGGTTCTTTGGGGATGTGGGAGCAGGTGGCATCAGAAAAGGTCTGCTGGAGGAAGGAGTGGCAGAGGCGATCGGATCCCCAAAGTAGGAGGTCACCCTTCGGGGCGGTGCGGCTTAGCGGCTTCTGTGGGGATGTGGGAGCAGGTGGAATCAGAAAAGGTCTGCTGGAGGAAGGAGTGGCAGAGGCGATGGGATCCCCGAAGTAGGAGGTCAGCCTGCGGGGTAGTGCGGCTTAGCGGCTTCTGTGGGGATGTGGGAGCAGGTGGAATCAGAAAAGGTCTGCTGGAGGAAGGAGTGGCAGAGGCGATGGGATCCCCGAAGTAGGAGGTCACCCTTCGGGGCGGTGCGGCTTAGCGGCTTCTGTGGGGATGTGGGAGCAGGTGGCATCAGAAAAGGTCTGCTGGAGGAAGGAGTGGCAGAGGCGTTGGGATCCCTGAAGTAGGAGGTCAGCCTGCGGGGCGGTGCGGCTTAGCGGCTTCTGTGGGGATGTGGGAGCAGGTGGAATCAGAAAAGGTCTGCTGGAGGAAGGAGTGGCAGAGGCGATGGGATCCCCGAAGTAGGAGGTCACCCTTCGGGGTGGTGCGGCTTAGCGGCTTCTGTGGGGATGTGGGAGCAGGTGGAATCAGAAAAGGTCTGCTGGAGGAAGGAGTGGCAGAGGCGATGGGATCCCCGAAGTAGGAGGTCAGCCTGCGGGGCGGTGCGGCTTAGCGGCTTCTGGGGGGATGTGGGAGCAGGTGGAATCAGAAAAGGTCTGCTGGAGGAAGGAGTGGCAGAGGCGATGGGATCCCCAAAGTAGGAGGTCAGCCTGCGGGGCGGTGCGGCTTAGCGGCTTCTGTGGGGATGTGGGAGCAGGTGGAATCAGAAAAGGTCTGCTGGAGGAAGGAGTGGCAGAGGCGATGGGATCCCCGAAGTGGGAGATCAGCCTATGGGGCGGTGCAGCTGAGCGGGCTCTTTGGGGATGTGGGAGCAGGTGGCATCAGAAAAGGTCTGCTGGAGGAAGGAGTGGCAGAGGCGATCGGATCCCCAAAGTAGGAGGTCACCCTTCGGGGCGGTGCGGCTTAGCGGCTTCTGTGGGGATGTGGGAGCAGGTGGAATCAGAAAAGGTCTGCTGGAGGAAGGAGTGGCAGAGGCGATGGGATCCCCGAAGTAGGAGGTCAGCCTGCGGGGCGGTGCGGCTTAGCGGCTTCTGTGGGGATGTGGGAGCAGGTGGAATCAGAAAAGGTCTGCTGGAGGAAGGAGTGGCAGAGGCGATGGTATCCCCGAAGTAGGAGGTCACCCTTCGGGGCGGTGCGGCTTAGCGGCTTCTGTGGGGATGTGGGAGCAGGTGGAATCCGAAAAGGTCTGCTGGAGGAAGGAGTGGCAGAGGCGATGGGATCCCCGAAGTAGGAGGTCAGCCTGCGGGGCGGTGCGGCTTAGCGGCTTCTGTGGGGATGTTGGAGCAGGTGGAATCAGAAATGGTCTGCTGGAGGAAGGAGTGGCAGAGGCGATGGGATCCCCGAGGTAGGAGGTCACCCTTCGGGGCGGTGCGGCTTGGCTGCTTCTGTGGGGATGTGGGAGCAGGTGGAATCAGAAAAGGTCTGCTGGAGGAAGGAGTGGCAGAGGCGATGGGATGCCCGAAGTAGGAGGTCAGCCTGCGGGGCGGTGCGGCTTAGCGGCTTCTGTGGGGATGTGGGAGCAGGTGGAATCAGAAAAGGTCTGCTGGAGGAAGGAGTGGCAGAGGCGATGGTATCCCCGAAGTAGGAGGTCACCCTTCGGGGCGGTGCGGCTTAGCGGCTTCTGTGGGGATGTGGGAGCAGGTGGAATCAGAAAAGGTCTGCTGGAGGAAGGAGTGGCAGAGGCGATGGGATCCCCGAGGTAGGAGGTCACCCTTCGGGGCGGTGCGGCTTGGCTGCTTCTGTGGGGATGTGGGAGCAGGTGGAATCAGAAAAGGTCTGCTGGAGGAAGGAGTGGCAGAGGCGATGGGATCCCCGAAGTAGGAGGTCAGCCTGCGGGGCGGTGCGGCTTAGCGGCTTCTGTGGGGATGTGGGAGCATGTGGAATCAGAAAAGGTCTGCTGGAGGAAGGACTGGCAGAGGCGATGGGATCCCCGAGGTAGGAGGTCACCCTTCGGGGCGGTGCGGCTTGGCTGCTTCTGTGGGGATGTGGGAGCAGGTGGAAACAGAAAAGGTCTGCTGGAAGAAGGAGTGTCAGAGGCGTTGGGATCCCTGAAGTAGGAGGTCAGCCTGCGGGGTGGTGCGGCTTAGCGGCTTCTGTGGGGATGTGGGAGCAGGTGGAATCAGAAAAGGTCTGCTGGAGGAAGGAGTGGCAGAGGCGATGGGATCCCCGAAGTAGGAGGTCACCCTTCGGGGTGGTGCGGCTTAGCGGCTTCTGTGGGGATGTGGGAGCAGGTGGAATCAGAAAAGGTCTGCTGGAGGAAGGAGTGGCAGAGGCGATGGGATCCCCGAAGTAGGAGGTCAGCCTGCGGGGTGGTGCGGCTTAGCGGCTTCTGTGGGGAAGTGGGAGCAGGTGGAATCAGAAAAGGTCTGCTGGAGGAAGGAGTGGCAGAGGCGTTGGGATCCCTGAAGTAGGAGGTCAGCCTGTGGGGCGGTGCGGCTTAGCGGCTTCTGTGGGGATGTGGGAGCAGGTGGAATCAGAAAAGGTCTGCTGGAGGAAGGAGTGGCAGAGGCGATGGGATCCCCGAAGTAGGAGGTCAGCCTGCGGGGTGGTGCGGCTTAGCGGCTTCTGTGGGGATGTGGGAGCAGGTGGAATTAGAAAAGGTCTGCTGGAGGAAGGAGTGGCAGAGGCGATGGGATCCCCGAAGTAGGAGTTCACCCTTCGGGGTGGTGCGGCTTAGCGGCTTCTGTGGGGATGTGGGAGCAGGTGGAATCAGAATAGGTCTGCTGGAGGAAGGAGTGGCAGAGGCGATGGGATCCCCGAAGTAGGAGGTCAGCCTGCGGGGCGGTGCGGCTTAGCGTCTTTTGGGGGGATGTGGGAGCAGGTGGAGTCAGAAAAGGTCTGCTGGAGGAAGGAGTGGCAGAGGCGATGGGATCCCCGAAGTAGGAGGTCAGCCTGCGGGGCGGTGCGGCTTAGCGGCTTCTGTGGTGATGTGGGAGCAGGTGGAATCAGAAAAGGTCTGCTGGAGGAAGGAGTGGCAGAGGCGATGGAATCCCCGAAGTAGGAGGTCACACTTCGGGGTGGTGCGGCTTAGCGGCTTCTGTGGGGATGTGGGAGCAGGTGGAATCAGAAAAGGTCTGCTGGAGGAAGGAGTGGCAGAGGCGATGGGATCCCCGAAGTAGGAGGTCAGCCTGCGGGGCGGTGCGGCTTAGCGGGTTCTGTGGGGATGTGGGAGCAGGTGGAATCAGAAAAGGTCTGCTGGAGGAAGGAGTGGCAGAGGCGATGGGATCCCCGAAGTAGGAGGTCAGCCTGCGGGGCGGTGCGGCTTAGCGGCTTCTGGAGGGATGTGGGAGCAGGTGGAATCAGAAAAGGTCTGCTGGAGGAAGGAGTGACAGAGGCGATGGGATCCCCGAAGTGGGAGATCAGCCTATGGGGCGGTGCAGCTGAGCGGGTTCTGTGGGGATGTGGGAGCAAGTGGCATCAGAAAAGGTCTGCTGGAAGAAGGAGTGGCAGAGGCGATGGGATCCCCGAAGTAGGAGGTCACCCTTCGGGGTGGTGCGGCTTAGCGGCTTCTGTGGGGATGTGGGAGCAGGTGGAATCAGAAAAGGTCTGCTGGAAGAAGGAGTGGCAGAGGCGATGGGATCCCCGAAGTAGGAGGTCACCCTTCGGGGCGGTGCGGCATAGCGGCTTCTGTGGGGATGTGGGAGCAGGTGGAATCAGAAAAGGTCTGCTGGAGGAAGGAGTGGCAGAGGCGATGGGATCCCCGAAGTAGGAGGTCACCCTTCGGGGCGGTGCGGCTTAGCGGCTTCTGTGGGGATGTGGGAGCAGGTGGAATCAGAAAAGGTCTGCTGGAGGAAGGAGTGGCAGAGGCGATGGGATCCCCGAAGTAGGAGGTCAGCCTGCGGGGCGGTGCGGCTTAGCGGCTTCTGTGGGGATGTGGGAGCAGGTGGAATCAGAAAAGGTCTGCTGGAGGAAGAAGTGGCAGAGGCGATGGGATCCCCGAGGTAGGAGGTCAGCCTGCGGGGCGGTGCGGCTTAGCGGCTTCTGTGGGGATGTGGGAGCAGGTGGAATCAGAAAAGGTCTGCTGGAGGAAGGAGTGGCAGAGTCGATGGGATCCCCGAGGTAGGAGGTCAGCCTGCGGGGCGGTGCGGCTTAGCGGCTTCTGTGGGGATGTGGGAGCAGGTGGAATCAGAAAAGGTCTGCTGGAGGAAGGAGTGGCAGAGGCGATGAGATCCCCGAGGTAGGAGGTCAGCCTGTGGGGCGGTGCGGCTTAGCGGCTTCTGTGGGGATGTGGGAGCAGGTGGAATCAGAAAAGGTCTGCTGGAGGAAGGAGTGGCAGAGGCGATGGGATCCCGAAGTAGGAGGTCAGCCTGCGGGGCGGTTCGGCTTAGCGGCTTCTGTGGGGATGTGGGAGCAGGTGGAATCCGAAAAGGTCTGCTGGAGGAAGGAGTGGCAGAGGCGATGGGATCCCCGAAGTAGGAGGTCACCCTTTGGGGTGGTGCGGCTTAGCGGCTTCTGTGGGGATGTGGGAGCAGGTGGAATCAGAAAAGGTCTGCTGGAGGAAGGAGTGGCAGAGGCGATGCGATCCCCGAAGTAGGAGGTCAGCCTGCGGGGCGGTGCGGCTTAGCGGCTTCTGTGGGGATGTGGGAGCAGGTGGAATCAGAAAAGGTCTGCTGGAGGAAGGAGTGGCAGAGGCGATGCGATCCCCGAAGTAGGAGGTCAGCCTGCGGGGCGGTGCGGCTTAGCGGCTTCTGTGGGGATGTGGGAGCAGGTGGAATCAGAAAAGGTCTGCTGGAGGAAGGAGTGGCAGAGGCGATGGGATCCCCGAAGTAGGAGGTCAGCCTGCGGGGCGGTGCGGCTTAGCGGCTTCTGTGGGGATGTGGGAGCAGGTGGAATCAGAAAAGGTCTGCTGGAGGAAGGAATGGCAGAGGCGATGGGATCCCCGAAGTAGGAGGTCAGCCTGCGGGGCGGTGCGGCTTAGCGGCTTCTGTGGGGATGTGGGAGCAGGTGGAATCAGAAAAGGTCTGCTGGAGGAAGGAGTGGCTGAGGCGATGGGATCCCCGAAGTAGGAGGTCAGCCTGCGGGGCGGTGCGGCTTAGCGGCTTCTGTGGGGATGTGGGAGCAGGTGGAATCAGAAAAGGTCTGCTGGAGGAAGGAGTGGCAGAGGCGATGGGATCCCCGAAGTGGGAGATCAGCCTATGGGGCGGTGCAGCTGAGCGGGTTCTGTGGGGATGTGGGAGCAGGTGGCATCAGAAAAGGTCTGCTGGAAGAAGGAGTGGCAGAGGCGATGGGATCCCCGAAGTAGGAGGTCACCCTTCGGGGTGGTGCGGCTTAGCGGCTTCTGTGGGGATGTGGGAGCAGGTGGAATCAGAAAAGGTCTGCTGGAGGAAGGAGTGGCAGAGGCGATGGGATCCCCGAAGTAGGAGGTCAGCCTGCGGGGCGGTGCGGCTTAGCGGCTTCTGTGGGGATGTGGGAGCAGGTGGAATCAGAAAAGGTCTGCTGGAGGAAGGAGTGGCAGAGGCGATGGGATCCCCGAGGTAGGAGGTCAGCCTGCGGGGCGGTGCGGCTTAGCGGCTTCTGTGGGGATGTGGGAGCAGGTGGAAAAAGAAAAGGTCTGCTGGAGGAAGGAGTGGCAGAGGCGATGGGATCCCCGAAGCAGGAGGTCAGCCTGCGGGGCGGTGCGGCTTAGCGGCTTCTGTGGGGATGTGGGAGCAGGTGGAATCAGAAAAGGTCTGCTGGAGGAAGGAGTGGCAGAGGCGATGGGATCCCCGAAGTAGGAGGTCAGCCTGCGGGGCGGTGCGGCTTAGCGGCTTCTGTGGGGATGTGGGAGCAGGTGGAATCAGAAAAGGTCTGCTGGAGGAAGGAGTGGCAGAGGCGATGGGATCCCGGAGTAGGAGGCACCCTTCGGGGCGGTGCGGCTTAGCGGCTTCTGTGGGGATGTGGGAGCAGGTGGAATCAGAAAAGGTCTGCTGGAGGAAGGAGTGGCAGAGGCGATGGGATCCCCGAAGTAGGAGGTCAGCCTGCGGGGTGGTGCGGCTTAGCGGCTTCTGTGGGGATGTGGGAGCAGGTGGAATCAGAAAAGGTCTGCTGGAGGAATGAGTGGCAGAGGCGATGGGATCCCCGAAGTAGGAGGTCAGCCTGCGGGGCGTTGCGGCGTAGCGGCTTCTGTGGGGATGTGGGAGCAGGTGGAATCAGAAAAGGTCTGCTGGAGGAAGGAGTGGCAGAGGCGATGCGATCCCCGAAGTAGGAGGTCAGCCTGCGGGGCGGTGCGGCTTAGCGGCTTCTGTGGGGATGTGGGAGCAGGTGGAATCAGAAAAGGTCTGCTGGAGGAAGGAGTGGCAGAGGCGATGCGATCCCCGAAGTAGGAGGTCAGCCTGCGGGGCGGTGCGGCTTAGCGGCTTCTGTGGGGATGTGGGAGCAGGTGGAATCAGAAAAGGTCTGCTGGAGGAAGGAGTGGCAGAGGCGATGGGATCCCCGAAGTAGGAGGTCAGCCTGCGGGGCGGTGCGGCTTAGCGGCTTCTGTGGGGATGTGGGAGCAGGTGGAATCAGAAAAGGTCTGCTGGAGGAAGGAGTGGCAGAGGCGATGGGATCCCCGAAGTAGGAGGTCAGCCTGCGGGGCGGTGCGGCTTAGCGGCTGCTGTGGGGATGTGGGAGCAGGTGGAATCAGAAAAGGTCTGCTGGAGGAAGGAGTGGCAGAGGCGATGGGATCCCCGAAGTAGGAGGTCAGCCTGCGGGGCGGTGCGGCTTAGCGGCTTCTGTGGGGATGTGGGAGCAGGTGGAATCAGAAAAGGTCTGCTGGAGGAAGGAGTGGCAGAGGCGATGCGATCCCCGAAGTAGGAGGTCAGCCTGCGGGGCGGTGCGGCTTAGCGGCTTCTGTGGGGATGTGGGAGCAGGTGGAATCAGAAAAGGTCTGCTGGAGGAAGGAGTGGCAGAGGCGATGCGATACCCGAAGTAGGAGGTCAGCCTGCGGGGCGGTGCGGCTTAGCGGCTTCTGTGGGGATGTGGGAGCAGGTGGAATCAGAAAAGGTCTGCTGGAGGAAGGAGTGGCAGAGGCGATGGGATCCCCGAAGTAGGAGGTCAGCCTGCAGGGCGGTGCGGCTTAGCGGCTTCTGTGGGGATGTGGGAGCAGGTGGAATCAGAAAAGGTCTGCTGGAGGAAGGAATGGCAGAGGCGATGGGATCCCCGAAGTAGGAGGTCAGCCTGCGGGGCGGTGCGGCTTAGCGGCTTCTGTGGGGCTGTGGGAGCAGGTGGAATCAGAAAAGGTCTGCTGGAGGAAGGAGTGGCTGAGGCGATGGGATCCCCGAAGTAGGAGGTCAGCCTGCGGGGCGGTGCGGCTTAGCGGCTTCTGGGGGGATGTGGGAGCAGGTGGAATCAGAAAAGGTCTGCTGGAGGAAGGAGTGGCAGAGGCGATGGGATCCCCGAAGTAGGTGGTCAGCCTGCGGGGCGGTGCGGCTTAGCGGCTTCTGTGGGGATGTGGGAGCAGGTGGAATCAGAAAAGGTCTGCTGGAGGAAGGGGTGGCAGAGGCGATGGGATCCCTGAGGTAGGAGGTCAGCCTGCGGGGCGGTGCGGCTTAGCGGCTTCTGTGGGGATGTGGGAGCAGGTGGAATCAGAAAAGGTCTGCTGGAGGAAGGAGTGGCAGAGGCGATGGGATCCCCGAAGCAGGAAGTCAGCCTGCGGGGCGGTGCGGCTTAGCGGCTTCTGTGGGGATGTGGGAGCAGGTGGAATCAGAAAAGGTCTGCTGGAGGAAGGAGTGGCAGAGGCGATGGGATCCCCGAAGTAGGAGGTCAGCCTGCGGGGCGGTGCGGCTTAGCGGCATCCGTGGGGATGTGGGAGCAGGTGGAATCAGAAAAGGTCTGCTGGAGGAAGGAGTGGCAGAGGCGATGGGACCCCCGAAGTAGGAGGTCACCCTTCGGGGCGGTGCGGCTTAGCGGCTTCTGTGGTGATGTGGGAGCAGGTGGAATCAGAAAAGGTCTGCTGGAGGAAGGAGTGGCAGAGGCGATGGGATCCCCGAAGTAGGAGGTCAGCCTGCGGGGCGGTGCGGCTTAGCGGCTTCTGTGGGGATGTGGGAGCAGGTGGAATCAGAAAAGGTCTGCTGGAGGAAGGAGTGTCAGAGGCGATGGGATCCCCGAAGTAGGAGGTCAGCCAGCGGGGCGGTGCGGCTTAGCGGCTTCTGTGGGGATGTGGGAGCAGGTGGAATCAGAAAAGGTCTGCTGGAGGAAGGAGTGGCAGAGGCGATGCGATCCCCGAAGTAGGAGGTCAGCCTGCGGGGCGATGCGGCTTAGCGGCTTCTGTGGGGATGTGGGAGCAGGTGGAATCAGAAAAGGTCTGCTGGAGGAAGGAGTGGCAGAGGCGATGCGATCCCCGAAGTAGGAGGTCAGCCTGCGGGGCGGTGCGGCTTAGCGGCTTCTGTGGGGATGTGGGAGCAGGTGGAATCAGAAAAGGTCTGCTGGAGGAATGAGTGGCAGAGGCGATGGGATCCCCGAAGTAGGAGGTCAGCCTGCGGGGCGGTGCGGCTTAGCGGCTTCTGTGGGGATGTGGGAGCAGGTGGAATCAGAAAAGGTCTGCTGGAGGAAGGAATGGCAGAGGCGATGGGATCCCCGAAGTAGGAGGTCAGCCTGCGGGGCGGTGCGGCTTAGCGGCTTCTGTGGGGATGTGGGAGCAGGTGGAATCAGAAAAGGTCTGCTGGAGGAAGGAGTGGCTGAGGCGATGGGATCCCCGAAGTAGGAGGTCAGCCTGCGGGGCGGTGCGGCTTAGCGGCTTCTGTGGGGATGTGGGAGCAGGTGGAATCAGAAAAGGTCTGCTGGAGGAAGGAGTGGCAGAGGCGATGGGATCCCCGAAGTGGGAGATCAGCCTATGGGGCGGTGCAGCTGAGCGGGTTCTGTGGGGATGTGGGAGCAGGTGGCATCAGAAAAGGTCTGCTGGAAGAAGGAGTGGCAGAGGCGATGGGATCTGCGAAGTAAGAGGTCACCCTTCGGGGTGGTGCGGCTTAGCGGCTTCTGTGGGGATGTGGGAGCAGGTGGAATCAGAAAAGGTCTGCTGGAGGAATGAGTGGCAGAGGCGATGGGATCCCCGAAGTAGGAGGTCAGCCTGCGGGGCGGTGCGGCTTAGCGGCTTCTGTGGGGATGTGGGAGCAGGTGGAATCAGAAAAGGTCTGCTGGAGGAAGGAGTGGCAGAGGCGATGCGATCCCCGAAGTAGGAGGTCAGCCTGCGGGGCGGTGCGGCTTAGCGGCTTCTGTGGGGATGTGGGAGCAGGTGGAATCAGAAAAGGTCTGCTGGAGGAAGGAGTGGCAGAGGCGATGCGATCCCCGAAGTAGGAGGTCAGCCTGCGGGGCGGTGCGGCTTAGCGGCTTCTGTGGGGATGTGGGAGCAGGTGGAATCAGAAAAGGTCTGCTGGAGGAAGGAGTGGCAGAGGCGATGGGATCCCCGAAGTAGGAGGTCAGCCTGCGGGGCGGTGCGGCTTAGCGGCTTCTGTGGGGATGTGGGAGCAGGTGGAATCAGAAAAGGTCTGCTGGAGGAAGGAGTGGCAGAGGCGATGGGATCCCCGAAGTAGGAGGTCAGCCTGCGGGGCGGTGCGGCTTAGCGGCTTCTGTGGGGATGTGGGAGCAGGTGGAATCAGAAAAGGTCTGCTGGAGGAAGGAGTGGCAGAGGCGATGGGATCCCCGAAGTAGGAGGTCAGCCTGCGGGGCGGTGCGGCTTAGCGGCTTCTGTGGGGATGTGGGAGCAGGTGGAATCAGAAAAGGTCTGCTGGAGGAAGGAGTGGCAGAGGCGATGCGATCCCCGAAGTAGGAGGTCAGCCTGCGGGGCGGTGCGGCTTAGCGGCTTCTGTGGGGATGTGGGAGCAGGTGGAATCAGAAAAGGTCTGCTGGAGGAAGGAGTGGCAGAGGCGATGCGATCCCCGAAGTAGGAGGTCAGCCTGCGGGGCGGTGCGGCTTAGCGGCTTCTGTGGGGATGTGGGAGCTGGTGGAATCAGAAAAGGTCTGCTGGAGGAAGGAGTGGCAGAGGCGATGGGATCCCCGAAGTAGGAGGTCAGCCTGCAGGGCGGTGCGGCTTAGCGGCTTCTGTGGGGATGTGGGAGCAGGTGGAATCAGAAAAGGTCTGCTGGAGGAAGGAATGGCAGAGGCGATGGGATCCCCGAAGTAGGAGGTCAGCCTGCGGGGCGGTGCGGCTTAGCGGCTTCTGTGGGGCTGTGGGAGCAGGTGGAATCAGAAAAGGTCTGCTGGAGGAAGGAGTGGCTGAGGCGATGGGATCCCCGAAGTAGGAGGTCAGCCTGCGGGGCGGTGCGGCTTAGCGGCTTCTGGGGGGATGTGGGAGCAGGTGGAATCAGAAAAGGTCTGCTGGAGGAAGGAGTGGCAGAGGCGATGGGATCCCCGAAGTAGGTGGTCAGCCTGCGGGGCGGTGCGGCTTAGCGGCTTCTGTGGGGATGTGGGAGCAGGTGGAATCAGAAAAGGTCTGCTGGAGGAAGGGGTGGCAGAGGCGATGGGATCCCCGAGGTAGGAGGTCAGCCTGCGGGGCGGTGCGGCTTAGCGGCTTCTGTGGGGATGTGGGAGCAGGTGGAATCAGAAAAGGTCTGCTGGAGGAAGGAGTGGCAGAGGCGATGGGATCCCCGAAGCAGGAAGTCAGCCTGCGGGGCGGTGCGGCTTAGCGGCTTCTGTGGGGATGTGGGAGCAGGTGGAATCAGAAAAGGTCTGCTGGAGGAAGGAGTGGCAGAGGCGATGGGATCCCCGAAGTAGGAGGTCAGCCTGCGGGGCGGTGCGGCTTAGCGGCTTCCGTGGGGATGTGGGAGCAGGTGGAATCAGAAAAGGTCTGCTGGAGGAAGGAGTGGCAGAGGCGATGGGACCCCCGAAGTAGGAGGTCACCCTTCGGGGCGGTGCGGCTTAGCGGCTTCTGTGGTGATGTGGGAGCAGGTGGAATCAGAAAAGGTCTGCTGGAGGAAGGAGTGGCAGAGGCGATGGGATCCCCGAAGTAGGAGGTCAGCCTGCGGGGCGGTGCGGCTTAGCGGCTTCTGTGGGGATGTGGGAGCAGGTGGAATCAGAAAAGGTCTGCTGGAGGAAGGAGTGTCAGAGGCGATGGGATCCCCGAAGTAGGAGGTCAGCCAGCGGGGCGGTGCGGCTTAGCGGCTTCTGTGGGGATGTGGGAGCAGGTGGAATCAGAAAAGGTCTGTTGGAGGAAGGAGTGGCAGAGGCGATGCGATCCCCGAAGTAGGAGGTCAGCCTGCGGGGCGATGCGGCTTAGCGGCTTCTGTGGGGATGTGGGAGCAGGTGGAATCAGAAAAGGTCTGCTGGAGGAAGGAGTGGCAGAGGCGATGCGATCCCCGAAGTAGGAGGTCAGCCTGCGGGGCGGTGCGGCTTAGCGGCTTCTGTGGGGATGTGGGAGCAGGTGGAATCAGAAAAGGTCTGCTGGAGGAATGAGTGGCAGAGGCGATGGGATCCCCGAAGTAGGAGGTCAGCCTGCGGGGCGGTGCGGCTTAGCGGCTTCTGTGGGGATGTGGGAGCAGGTGGAATCAGAAAAGGTCTGCTGGAGGAAGGAATGGCAGAGGCGATGGGATCCCCGAAGTAGGAGGTCAGCCTGCGGGGCGGTGCGGCTTAGCGGCTTCTGTGGGGATGTGGGAGCAGGTGGAATCAGAAAAGGTCTGCTGGAGGAAGGAGTGGCTGAGGCGATGGGATCCCCGAAGTAGGAGGTCAGCCTGCGGGGCGGTGCGGCTTAGCGGCTTCTGTGGGGATGTGGGAGCAGGTGGAATCAGAAAAGGTCTGCTGGAGGAAGGAGTGGCAGAGGCGATGGGATCCCCGAAGTGGGAGATCAGCCTATGGGGCAGTGCAGCTGAGCGGGTTCTGTGGGGATGTGGGAGCAGGTGGCATCAGAAAAGGTCTGCTGGAAGAAGGAGTGGCAGAGGCGATGGGATCTGCGAAGTAAGAGGTCACCCTTCGGGGTGGTGCGGCTTAGCTGCTTCTGTGGGGATGTGGGAGCAGGTGGAATCAGAAAAGGTCTGCTGGAGGAAGGAGTGGCAGAGGCGATGGGATCCCCGAAGTAGGAGGTCAGCCTGCTGGGCGGTGCGGCTTAGCGGCTTCTGTGGGGATGTGGGAGCAGGTGGAATCAGAAAAGGTCTGCTGGAGGAAGGAGTGGCAGAGGCGATGGGATCCCCGAGGTAGGAGGTCAGCCTGTGGGGCGGTGCGGCTTAGCGGCTTCTGTGGGGATGTGGGAGCAGGTGGAATCAGAAAAGGTCTGCTGGAGGAAGGAGTGGCAGAGGCGATGGGATCCCCGAAGTAGGAGGTCAGCCTGCGGGGCGGTGCGGCTTAGCGGCTTCTGTGGGGATGTGGGAGCAGGTGGAATCAGAAAAGGTCTGCTGGAGGAAGGAGTGGCAGAGGCGATGGGATCCCCGAAGTAGGAGGTCAGCCTGCGGGGCGGTGCGGCTTAGCGGCTTCTGTGGGGATTTGGGAGCAGGTGGAATCAGAAAAGGTCTGCTGGAGGAAGGAGTGGCAGAGGCGATGGGATCCCCGAAGTAGGAGGTCACCCTTCGGGGCGGTGCGGCTTAGCGGCTTCTGTGGGGATGTGGGAGCAGGTGGAATCAGAAAAGGTCTGCTGGAGGAAGGAGTGGCAGAGGCGATGGGATCCCCGAAGTAGGAGGTCAGCCTGCGGGGCGGTGCGGCTTAGCGGCTTCTGTGGGGATGTGGGAGCAGGTGGAATCAGAAAAGGTCTGCTGGAGGAAGGTGTGGCAGAGGCGATGGGATCCCCGAAGTAGGAGGTCAGCCTGCGGGGCGGTGCGGCTTAGTGGCTTCTGTGGGGATGTGGGAGCAGGTGGAATCAGAAAAGGTCTGCTGGAGGAAGGAGTGGCAGAGGCGATGGGATCCCCGAAGTAGGAGGTCACCCTTCGGGGCGGTGCGGCTTAGCGGCTTCTGTGGGGATGTGGGAGCAGGTGGAATCAGAAAAGGTCTGCTGGAGGAAGGAGTGGCAGAGGCGATGGGATCCCCGAAGTAGGAGGTCACCCTTCGGGGCGGTGCGGCTTAGCGGCTTCTGTGGGGATGTGGGAGCAGGTGGAATCAGAAAAGGTCTGCTGGAGGAAGGAGTGGCAGAGGCGATGGGATCCCCGAAGTAGGAGGTCACCCTTCGGGGCGGTGCGGCTTAGCGGCTTCTGTGGGGATGTGGGAGCAGGTGGAATCAGAAAAGGTCTGCTGGAGGAAGGAGTGGCAGAGGCGATGGGATCCCCGAAGTAGGAGGTCAGCCTGCGGGGCGGTGCGGCTTAGCGGCTTCTGTGGGGATGTGGGAGCAGGTGGAATCAGAAAAGGTCTGCTGGAGGAAGGAGTGGCAGAGGCGATGGGATCCCCGAAGTAGGAGGTCAGCCTGCGGGGCGGTGAGGCTTAGCGGCTTCTGTGGGGATGTGGGAGCAGGTGGAATCAGAAAAGGTCTGCTGGAGGAAGGAGTGGCAGAGGCGATGGGATCCCCGAAGTAGGAGGTCAGCCTGCGGGGCGGTGCGGCTTAGCGGCTTCTGTGGGGATGTGGGAGCAGGTGGAATCAGAAAAGATCTGCTGGAGGAAGGAGTGGCAGAGGCGATGGGATCCCCGAAGTAGGAGGTCAGCCTGTGGGGCGGTGCGGCTTAGCGTCTTCTGGGGGAATGTGGGAGCAGGTGGAATCAGAAAAGGTCTGCTGGAGGAAGGAGTGGCAGAGGCGTTGGGATCCCTGAAGTAGGATGTCAGCCTGCGGGGCGGTGCGGCTTAGCGGCTTCTGTGGGGATGTGGGAGCAGGTGGAATCAGAAAAGGTCTGCTGGAGGAAGGAGTGGCAGAGGCGTTGGGATCCCTGAAGTAGGAGGTCAGCCTGCGGGGCGGTGCGGCTAGCGGCTTCTGGGGGGATGTGGGAGCAGGTGGAATCAGAAAAGGTCTGCTGGAGGAAGGAGTGGCAGAGGCGATGGGATCCCCGAAGTAGGAGGTCAGCCTGCGGGGCGGTGCGGCTTAGCGGCTTCTGTGGGGATGTGGGAGCAGGTGGAATCAGAAAAGGTCTGCTGGAGGAAGGAGTGGCAGAGGCGATGGGATCCCCGAAGTAGGAGGTCAGCCTGCGGGGCGGTGCGGCTTAGCGGCTTCTGTGGGGATGTGGGAGCAGGTGGAATCAGAAAAGGTCTGCTGGAGGAAGGAGTGGCAGAGGCGATGGGATCCCCGAAGTAGGAGGTCAGCCTGCGGGGCGGTGCGGCTTAGCGGCTTCTGGGGGGATGTGGGAGCAGGTGGAATCAGAAAAGGTCTGCTGGAGGAAGGAGTGGCAGAGGCGTTGGGATCCCTGAAGTAGGATGTCAGCCTGCGGGGCGGTGCGGCTTAGCGGCTTCTGTGTGGATGTGGGAGCAGGTGGAATCAGAAAAGGTCTGCTGGAGGAAGGAGTGGCAGAGGCGTTGGGATCCCTGAAGTAGGAGGTAAGCCTGCGGGGCGGTGCGGCTAGCGGCTTCTGGGGGGATGTGGGAGCAGGTGGAATCAGAAAAGGTCTGCTGGAGGAAGGAGTGGCAGAGGCGATGGGATCCCCGAAGTGGGAGATCAGCCTATGGGGCGGTGCAGCTGAGCGGGTTCTGTGGGGATGTGGGAGCAGGTGGCATCAGAAAAGGTCTGCTGGAAGAAGGAGTGGCAGAGGCGATGGGATCCCCAACGTAGGAGGTCAGGATGCGGGGCGGTGCGTTATGAGAGCGTAGGGGAGAGGGTGGAGAGTCGAAAGGCATCTCGGTCTGCTTGGGTGCAGTTACTAACGAGTTATGGAGGCTGAGGTGCTGTAACAAGTACACAAACTTACGCATTTATAATGTGTGTAGGAATTATCAGTACCGAGCATTAATACGTGCGTCATTAACAGTGCTGCCAGACGTAGGGAATATGCCCTACATGTAGATACTTTTAAGCATTAAAATCATGTAGAGAATATTCATCCAAAAGTCCCCAATGCGTAGGTACTTTGGTAAAATTTTACCATCGCCGACACATGTTGGCAACAGAACAGTTATCAGCACGCGGAAATGAAGCTGGCCAATTATGGCAAAGTTTGAAGTAGCCAATTATATTTTAGATGTCATAGTTGTTTTCTGTTCATAGTAAACAATATTAATTTTAAAACGTTGCTTCAGACACATTAAAGTTAATGCGCAATATGATGATTTCAATGTATATCAGTGGAATGGAGAGTCGGTTTGGAAATAGTATTAGAAAATGTCAGCACAAGGAAAATTCTTGATTTCGTGAACGAAAGACGTATTATTACTTTGACTAGACTGTTATTTATTTACGTCAGGACGCTATACAAGTTAGTACTTGTAAATGAGAAAATAGTGACAAGAAATCGCTAAAACATTTGCGACAGCCGACGTTATAAATGAACAAAGCGCTAGATATTCGTTGTCAAAATAGCATTACTCTTTGAAAATCGAATCATGCAGAGTGACGAGTTTCTTTTTTGTGCTGACTGTGAACTAAATAATTATTGCTGTTCCTTCTCTATGGTTGATAGTATCTCGATGTGTCCTTGTGTGGTCAATAAATGAGTTATCCTCGTGTAACAGTGCACTCGGAATTAGCGGCATATTTGGGGAAAGTAATTAATGCTGTTCCTCCCTATGGTTGCCCGGTTCTTGATGTACCCTTGTCCGATCGGTAAATCAGTTATCCTCTTGTAACAGAGCACTTGGAATTCGCGGCATAATCTACACTTGAATCCATCTATCAGTAACGATCAGTCAATGGAAAAAAAACATATCTAGCAAGTGAAGCATGATGCCAAATATTTATTTTAAAGTTTTTCAAAATTGTAACATGTCACATTAATCAATTGGTTAACCTCTGCAGGTTGGACTCATGGATTCAGCCCCTCCCATACCCAAATCCTGGCAATGTCGCTGATGTAGGGGCTTTAGTGGCGTGGTAAGGAGAAAGTAGGGGAAACGTAGGTACATTTTTGTGAGACTGTAGGTATTTTCTCCCTCTGCCAACTGGCAACACTGGTCATTGATTGATTGATTTTTCCAGGGAAGCCAAAACAGTCTTGCACCAACCCGCCACTGCCCCCAGTGAAACTTAGTTTATTGTGTGGTATCGCTCCCTGTATATTTAGTAAAGCCAACCAATGCCCTTGAACAGTGCAAGGAGTCCCTTTACCAGTTCTTTATTAGACACAATTTCTTCGGGTCTGGTGGTCCCAAATATTCTGTGCCTTTTATTCTCCAATGCAATGCATTCGAAGATTAGATGTGATGCAGTTTCATCACCGTCATCACAGATCCTACATTTAGGGCCCTCTTCTGTTATTTCCATTGTACGTAGCTGTTTTTGAAATTCCCATGGCCTGTCAGCAATCCAACCATGAGTCTAATCTCTCTCCCGTTCAGACCTAGGATTGCAGAGCGTCTTTTAAAACATGGCTTTGGCATCATTTCCGTGCCATATTTTTGTTGATGGACTTTAGTCCAATATTCTACGTGCTGTCTTCTGAGCCAGTTACGTAGCTCTAATTTGATCATTGCCTTGGTGATTGTCAGGACAGGTTCCGGTCCAATAAATGGAGTCTCTGCCCCCATCCTGGCTAATCTGTCGGCATGTTCGTTGCCACTGATCCCCGAGTGGCCAGGGACCAACAATAGGTTTACTCTATTGCTTTCCACTAGCTCAACCAGAACCCTGTGACATTCTGCAACAATTTTAGACCTTGTTGCAGAAGCTGCCAATGATCTCAGGGCTCCCTGGCTGTCTGGATAGATATAGATGCTACGATCTTTGTAGCACCTATGCAAATTCTCCTCCACACACGCCCTGGTGGCAGTGATTTCGGCTTGGAATACTGAGGCCAGTTTTCCTAGAGAGATGACGCCCTCCAGTCTTGGTTGCACCCCATATACCCCGGCCCCAATACCTTGGTCCGATTTTGACCCGTGAACCCGTGAACCAGAGAATATCCCCCGTACGGTGTCGAACTATTTTCTCCCACTGCTCCCTACTTCCAATTGTTATACTGAAAGGCTTGTTGAAGCAGTATGGGGTTATAAGCAGGCTAATCTCTGCACACTGGTCATTAAATATCTGCCTTCTTTGTCACGGTCAACTACGACTTCAAGCGCAACATTCTCTGCTTTTGTCCGTGTACGTCACGGGATCGTTTTGAAGAGACACGGACGAAGCTGTTTGGAAGGCGACTCACCCGTGGCGGCGGCGACGGCCGCTAGTGCGCAGACCAGGGCGCGGAGGGCTCGCATGTCTGCCGGCGTTGCTGCTGCTGCTGCTGCTGCTGCCACGGCCCCGGCGCCGCTCTTATACGCCGCCACATCCCGAGTAGCGGACCGCGCCTCACAACGCTTTATGTCCGTCGTAGACGCGCTAACAACTCTGCGACATTATCTGGCGCTAAACGACGGCGGAAACACGCAGTGTCAAAGGGGCCTCTAAAGTTCTTCTAGCATTACAAACAACCATAACTGTTAGAGATAAGGAACAGTAGTTTCTTGAAAATCGTTTAGCAGCTCCCAGGGCCACATTCGCTTTTTCTTTGTTGGAGATTTGAACTTCAGCGCCTCAAGAAGGTGGGTGGGCACCAGAAGCCGCAACACGTCGTGTTGCGCGAGCGTGTCTGACGACTGGCGAAGCTCTCCTCTCAGGAGGTCACTCCTTCATTCAGCCCAATAGAGCCTCCTTCGTGCTAGACGATACACAATTCTACATCTACATCTACAGCCATACTCCGCAAGCCGCCCGAAGGTGTGTGGCGGAGGGTAACTTGAGTACCACTATCGCTTCTCTCTCCTATTCCAGTCACGTATTGTTTGTGGGAAGAAAGATTGTCGGTATGCATCTGTGTGGGCTCTAATCGCTCTGATTTTATCCTCATGATCTCTTCGCGAGATATAGGTACAAGGGAGCAATATACTGCTATACTCCTCGGTAAAGACATGTTCTCGAAACTTCGACAAAAGCCCGTACCGAGTAACAGAGCGTCTCTCCTGTAGAGTCTTCCACTGGAGTTTATCGATCACCTCTTTAACGCTTTCACGATTACAAAACGATCCTGTAACGAAGCGCGCTGCTCTCCATTGGATCTTTTCTACTTCCTCTATGAACCCCATCTGGTACCGATCCCACACCGGTGAGCAGTATTCAAGCAGTGGACGAACAAGTGTACTGTAACCTATTTCCTTTGTTTCCAGACTTCATTTCCTTCGGATTCTTCCAATGAATCTAAGTCTGCCATCTGCTATTTTTTTAATCTATCCTTCCTGAACACAGTTAGATCTTTTGCAAATACTTCTGCTGAACTTATTTCCGGCTTGAGCCAACTTTCACTGCCTACAATGATGTGTGTTTCTGTGCTCTCTATTAAGGCTTGGAGTTCTGGTATTTTCTTGACACAGCTACGATTATTTAGTACTGTTATACCGTTATTCCGTAGATGTACATTTCTCCTGTGATCCCCCTGCACCCTTTGATATCGCCCATTTTGTTTTTCCCGGAAGCGTGTGGCGTGTGGCGCTCACCTTACGCCTCAACATAAGGTGAACAGACCATTTGATTTTAATCTGTCTACTTTCAAAACCTTACAAAATAAAGTATTTATTGACAGATGTTTTCAAATTTCACGTCTCCGTTGAGAACCGTTATTGTATATAGCTGCAAGTTGTTTATTCCTTTTCTTTCTTTAATCTTGGGAAAGTGGCGGCTGTCTGCCCGTTGCATTGGACTGAGGGAGGGAAGGGGGTGGGGAATTCCAGGCTGTCGCACTCACAAGCAGCTGAGGGTGAGCTATTAGCTTCGTTCGAGTTGCGGTTGCAAGCACGCTTAGGCGCTGTTCACACGGGGACACGCAGACTGTGTCTCCAGCCACCTGACGACTGGGAGACTGCACGACTCGAGTAGCCGGTCACGCTGGGCCAGCCTCGACTCCACTCCACTCTCCGTACTGCCGAGTCACTCGCGGTGTGAAAGAAAGTTAAGTCAGTTTCGTGCCGGAGCGTGACGTAAGCGCACTTGTTGCTTCAAATGTTCAAATGTTTGTATAGCTTATGGGACTTAAGTACGGGGTCATCAGTCCCTAAACGTGCAAACTACTTATCAACTAGCTTATTCTAAGGACGGCACAAATATCCATGCCCGAGGAGGGATTCGAACCCCCGACCGTAGTGGCCGTGCGGACCGTGACTGGACGGCCTCAGTACCCTCGGCCACCGCGGCCGGCGCACTTGTTTACTCTGCTGTCTACTGAACAAAATCCAGGAACTCTAGCGCTGACGACCATATTATAAGAGTTTCTATTATTACCACCAGTATGCACTGAACATTGTGCAAGACTGGTGCAGAAAACAGGATCTGGGGGTTAGGGGTTACCCTAGATGAGAAACTGACATGGGCCCCTCACATCAGGAATATTTGATCCAAGGCAAAAAGTACTCTCGTGAGTACCATGAGAGCTTGTGGAAAAAATTGGGGCCTGAGCCCCAAGGATATGCACTGGATATGCACCACAGTGATTAGACCCAGGATCACCTTTGGGGCGGTCGTGTGGTGGAAGAAGGTAGAACAGCAGGTTGCTGCTAAGGAGCTTGGTAAGGTGCAGAGATTAGCCTGCTTAGCCATAACAGGCGGAATTAGCAGCACACCAACTGCTGGGATGGAAACCATGCTGGATATGCCCCCATTACACCTTTGGGTCAAGATGGAGGCAGCGGCTGGTGCATACAGACTCAACTCTGGCAACAACTGGAACTCTCTGGGATATCCAGAATCACACACTAAAATAGTGAGTGAGGTAAATATTGGAAAGGTTGGGGAAATGCCAGCCGACTATATTATAACCCCATACTGCTTCAACAAGCCTTTCAGTATAACAATTGGAAGTAGGGAGCAGTGGGAGAAAATAGTTCGACACCATACGGGGTATAGTTTCTGGTTCACTGACGTGTCAAAATCAGACCAAGGTGTTGGGGCTGGGGTACATGGGGTGCAGCCAAGACTGGAGGGCGTCATCTCTCTAGGAAAACTGGCCTCAGTATTCCAGGCCGAAATCACTGCCATCAGGGCGTGTGTGGAGGAGAATTTGCGTAGTTGCTACAAAGATTGTAGCATCTATATCTAATCAGACAGCCAGGCAGCCCTGAGATCACTGGCAGCCCCTGCAACAAGGTCTAAAATTGTTGCAGAATGTCACAGGGTTCTAGTGGAGCTAGTGGAAAGCAATAGAGTAAACCTATTGTGGGTCCCTGGCCACTCGGGGATCAATGGCAACGAACATGCCGACAGATTAACCAGGATGGGGGCAGAGACTCCATTTATTGGACCGGAACCTGTCCTGACAATCACCAACGCAATGATCAAATTGGAGCTACGTAACTGGCTCAGAAGACAGCACGTAGAATATTGGACGAAAGTCCATCAACAAAAACATGGCAAGCCATGTTTTAAAAGAAGCCCTGCAATCCTGGGTCTGAACAGGAGAGGGATTAGTCTCATGGTTGGGTTGCTGACAGGCCATGGGAATTTCAAAAAACACCTACATACAATGGGAATAACAGAAGAGGAACCTAAATGTAGGATCTGTGATGACGGTGATGAAACTGCATCACATCTAATCTTCGAATGCATTGCATTGGAGAGTAAAAGGCACAGAACATTTGGGACAACAAGACCCGAAGAAATTGCGTATAATAAAGAACTGGTAAAGGGACTCCTTGCACTGTTCAAGGGCATTGGTTGGCTTTACTAGACATACAGGGAGTGATACCGCACAATAAACTCACTTTCGGTGCGGTCAGCGGCTGGTTGGACCAACACTGTTTTGCCTTCCCTGAAAAAATCAAATCAAAAACCACCAGTATGTACAGACAGGTCTGAAAGTCGTGCCTGTCAATTTTTAATAGCTAGCTCAATATTTGTAATATTCAAAACGAAAAAAGTGAGGGACGTGCATTGTATAACTGAGATACGAATAGTTTACCAAAGTCACTTACGAGTTATGATGTTGTCGCACTGTGTATGCTATGAACTGTTGTATGATTTCCCTAAGCAACATCTACTTCCTACTATTATCTATTCCATGTACCCCACGTTTTTCGTTTTCAGTTGTACAAGTGTTATAGTAGCTATTTAACATCGACAACCGCAAATTTTTCGGTCTAGTCTATCTGCATGAGTTAGGAATTTTATGCACTTAGGAGAAATTATACTTTTGACTAGTTTTTTTAAAACAGGTTTCATTTTTTTAATACTGATAGAATTATTATCTGTTTTTTTGGTGTAGTGCACATAACATTTTTTAATCGCATCATGTTAATTTCAGTTTTCTTCTGTGACTCAATCAAAAATGTTCAAATGTTTGTTAAGCTTATGGGACATAACTACGGGGTCATCAGTCCCTAAACTTACAAACTACTTATGAACTACTTACGAGCTAGGACGGCACAAATATCCATGCCCGAGGGGGGATTCGAACCCCTGACCGTATTCATAGTCTTCTCCTATGTATATCTTGCGACAAGACCATAGAGGTAAAAACTATGGAGAGATTCGATCTCTCATGGAGTTTACCATCAATTGTTCTTACCACGAAATATTAGTGACAGGAATAGGGAAAGAAACAATTAGCAGTAGTACAGGAAGTTAACGCCGCTACACAGTTCATAAAGAAACATTTATCATGCATAGCTGCCAACTATTAGGGTTTATCCGTAATTGTTACATATTTATCACCGTAGTTACGGAGTTAGGGAAAGGTCGCAAAAATTACGGAAATAAAACATTTTACGATATGATACTAAAAAAAAAAAAATAAATAAAATAAAATAAAATAAATAAAAAATAAACGGAAAAAGGACTATTTACATTGCGCTAATCAAAAGGTTCCTAAGGATTTTAAATATCGTAAAGATTTTCTTCCGGAGTACGTAGCAAAGCTGTATGAAACGCAAGGGTGTTACGGTACTCTAAACTCCTTCAGGAAACGTTAACGGTAGCATTTTCGCTGGAAGAAGTCGCTCCTATTCATTCCCCACCATACCTACCAAATGCACCGAAAGAATTGCAGAACCTAAATTCTTTGGTCTACAACGAGTATACGGTCTTTGGTCCCAGCATAACAGTCCTCGTGGTTTACCGGGCGGCGGGAAGTTAGTCAGTTCGTTTCCGAACTTTATTGTGGATTTCGAGTTACTTGTTTTTGCAACCAGTCTGATTCTTTTCATTTACAATAGTTTTTACCAATGGAAAGTCATTATATGGATGGAAAGTGTCAGAATTTAATGATCATTTAATGATGCCACCCCTCTCCCCCGGCTGTTCGTTGTCACCCTTCCTTTGGCGCAAAGCACGATTACTGACGGTCTCTTCTCGAGGTCGGCGGCTTTGGTCATGTTCTCAGCTATTGATTGTTTTAAGTCTATAACTCACCGGAAGGCTAGCAAACATTTTTCGTACATTGCGCATCGAATGTTGCGACTGCAACCCAACCGAGGGCCTGGCAGCCTCTGCGACTCACGCAGAACAACTGCAGCCGGCGTCTCGTGGTCGCGCGGTGCCTCAGCCGTCGGGACTTGAGTACCCCGTGTGAATACGGCCTCCAGCTGCGAGCTGCGCGGTGCGTCTACCACGACCGTCGTTCGACGATTGTCGTGGAACGATTAATCGTCGAACGCTAATCGTTAAGTTGCCACTTTGCTGGGACTCGATTTTTCAGTAGAGTCGTATATCCATTCACGGTCACAGCTTTGCAGCGAAGGCTGATAAAATGAGTTTGCCGTTAAATAAGCGAGAAAGAATGCTGCTTAAATGCCTTTCGATTGAGGAAATGGGAGACGACGAAATACTTGGGCAGATGTATGGGACGAAAAGGGGCAAAATACATCGAACGTTTCAGCTCAGAAATGAAGAAGTACTGAATAGGATATTCATCGTGACCCATCTCCGTAACGACATCAAAAAGTTCTTCGAATTTTTCCGTCTTTCTGTTGGGCAGTTTCACTTCGTTCTAGAATTAATCAAAGACGATATATACAAAGAATCAAATGTTGAAATGTTTGTATACCTTATAGGACCAAACTACGGGGTCATCAGTCCCTAAACTTATGAACTAGCTAACACTAAGGACGGCACAAATATCCCTGCCCGAGGGGGGATTCGAACTCCCGACCGTAGTGACAAAGAATCAGACAACAGAAATATGTATCCAGTAAAATCAGAAGAAAAACTTGCTTTTACCCTGACGTAAGTATTACTGTTATTTACACTCTGAAACTTTATTGCCTTGTACTGTTAAAATTAAATTTACACATTGCACCCGTATGAATTCCTACTTACTTCACTCCTCCCACATTTTTGCAATCACTCAGCTTTCTCTAAGACTTCGTGTTAGATTTTCGTGAAGAAAGTGTAGTCCACCTACCTTAAGAAACTTCCCTGGTGATAGATATTATTGTTACCAGGTGAAAACCAGTGTTGATTCATAACAAAAGACACTGTGTAAAGTATAAAATTAATGGAATATAATTTAATGCTGATTTTTTAGTTTCGTAGGGACTATGACTGTACAAAGCATGGTTTAAGCTACGACTGGTTCGCCTGCGTGAGGGGGGGGGGGGAGGGACCATCTGCCGGTTACATCACTAACTACTGCTCTAAACTGGCGTACCTTACAGCATGAAACAACAATTCGAAATAATGTGCTGCGTTACAACATATACAATAAAAAGAGGAAGCTGTATATATCGAAGAACTTTATTATTAAAAGATAAAGTTGCAAATATATAAATTGTAGAAAGAAAAAAATTCGAATCCATTAATTTATTTAAGAGGTTCATCACCGACGAGAAAACTTTTCGAAGGTTCAAAAGGAATTTGAGGTTGAGAGAAAGAAATCAGCTCTGTTAGTGTAGAACTTTGATCAGAGTAATCTGATTCACAATTCGGCGATAATGATTGAGGTGCGACAGAAACTGAAGTATTACTGCAGGAACTCTGGTTATTCGAAATCAGTAGGAACCCTACTGTAGTGACTCCGTCGTTTCTCTTTCCAACCTCGTTATCGTCGTTGAGCCTGAGATCTTTGTGAACGCACTTGCTAGCTGCCACAGTGGCAGACGACTCGCCACTTCCTCTCCACCGTAAGGTGCGTGGCGGAGGGTACACTGTACCACTACTAGGCATTTCCTTTTCTGTTCCTCTCCCAAATAGAACGAGGAAAAAAATAATGCCTATATGCCTCCGTACGAGCCCTAATTTCTCTTATCTTGTCTTTGTGATCTTTACGCGAAATGTAAGTAGGCGGCAGCAAGATCGTACTACACTCAGCTTCAAATTCCGGACCTCTAAATTTTCTCAACAGAATTTTCCTCCAACGATCCCCAATTGAGTTGCCGGATCATTTCCGTGACACTCGCGCAATGGTCGAACCTACCAGTAACTAACCTAGCTGCTCGCATCTGAACTACTTTTATGTCTTCCTTTAAACTGATCTGCTGCGGGTCCCAAACACTTGAGCAATACTCAAGACGTGGTCGTACAAGCGTTTTATTAGCGGTCTCCTTTACAGGTGAAGTACATCTCAAAATTCTCCCAATAAACCGAAGTCGGCTTTCCGCCTTACTCACAACTGTCCTTACATGCTCGTTCTATTTCATATCGCTCTGCAATGTTACGCCTAGATATTTGAACGATGCGACAGCATCAGGAAGCTCACTACTAATACTGTATTCGAACATTATGTGATTGTTTTTCCTACTCATGCGCATCACCTTACTTTTTCTACATTGAGAGCTAGCTGCCATTCTTCACACCAACTAGAAATTTTATCTAAGTCATCTTGTACGCTATTACAGTCAGTTAAAGATGATACCCTCCAATTCACCACAGCATCGTCAGCAAACAGCCGCAAATTAAAATTTACTCTGTCCATCAGATCATTTATATGGACAGAAAATAATAGCGGTCCCATCACACTCTCCTGGGGCACGCCTGACGATACACTCGTCTCTGATGAACACTCGCCGTCGAGAACAACGTACTGCGTTCTATTACTTAGGAAGTCTTCCAGCCAGTCACAAATCTGTGAACCTATTCCATAAGCTCGTATCTTCGTTAGCAGTCTGCAGTGTGGCACCGTGTCGAACGCCTTTCTGAACTCGACAAAAACACAATCCGCCTGTTGCCCTTCATCTATGGCTCGCAAGATGTTATGTGTCGGTGCGGAACGAGTTGCAACCGTTAGTGACAGAACTTTTAGCAGATATCTGTCGTTTACAGGGATCGGATCACAAAATCCAACAACTGTGGGTGCCACACTACACTCGTCACTATAAGTGACGTGTGCACATTGACACCCCTATTTTAGAGGGAAGTCGGAATATATAGCAAACTGCATGTATTATAATTAACTCGACGAAATTGACATGAATTTTCTGAAGGCATTTATGTGGTGTGTTGCCTTGTATAGGAGTGAAACATGGACGATAAACAGTGCGGACAGGAAGAGGATTGAGGCTTCTGAAATGTGGTGTTACAGAAGAATGCTGAAAATTTGGTGGGTGGATCGCATAACTAATGAGGAGGTACTGAACAGAATTGGGGAGAAAAGGAATTTCTGTCATACCTTGACTAAACGAAGGGATGGGTTGGTAGGACACATTCTTAGACATCGAGGAATTGTGAATTTAGCATTGGAGGAAAGTGTGTGGGGTAAAAATCGCAGAGACCAACACATGACTATAGTAAGCAAATTCAAACGGATGTAGGTTGCGGTTCTTATGAGGAGATGGAGAGGCTTGCTCAGAATAGAGTAGGGTGGAGAGCTGCATCAAACCAGTCTCCGGACTGAAGACCACAACAACAACAACAACAGATTTACTACCGCTATTGCAGTGAAGTCTTGGTATGCAAAAGTACATACCTCTGTTCTTTTAATACCTATTTCCGAAGAAAAAGAAGTGCTAAATGGTTTGCTCAAAACTACAGTACTACTGATTCACCTATTATGAAAAGTTTCCCCTGTGCAAAGACCACATTTCGAAAGCAACAATGTAGCCTACCTCTGAAAAGCATTCTGAGGTACGGTAATGACCAGTGTTTCGTTTAAATACGAATAGCTTTCATACTGAAAGCCCTACTCGTACCTCTAGCACCAGCCGTACATTTGCACACCGGACACCTTGCAGCCTCTTCCTAGAAGCTGAACGAGTTATAATTCTTAATCTTTCTTGGAAAGAGACAATTTACAGCATTGGTTACGTTTTGGCAAGAACAACATTTTAGTTTATCAACATTGGGAATAGGTAGCAGATAATTAGTACCAATCAATGGCGAAATTTCTGACGAAATAAATGCCACAATGTAAATAAATTTGTCCAATTCCTTTAATAAAAAAATGTTAAGCAAAACAGGATGATCATGGGGAAACAGATGTCTGGATTTATTTATTAAGGGCTTTGTTTAACCATCTGACATAATTTTATTAAATATAATTGAAGTTTATATATAGTTATTTCTTGATTAATGAAACACTGAAAGAGTTACGCATGTTGTTATGCTTTACATGAAAACGTATTGAGAACTTTTCGAGATGAAGATACAACACTTACGTATGTAATGTAGTACGCTATTTCTGGGATTTAATTGCCTCTCTCGCACTGTAATCTGCTTAATATTATAAAGTACGGCATGTTCCATGAAACACACACACATCACCACCACTGTTATCCATATGGAAGTTTCAGTTGTGTTGTACCTTGTAACTCTAAAATGCGACATAGCACAGATCAAAATATGCTGAATGCCAGATATGTGAATTTTACACAAATATGTGTACTTAACCATCAAGTAAAATGTCAAAAGGCATAGTGCTAAGCGTTGCTGCAGTGTTTCATTATTTAAGTCGTAAACCTTACGTGCCTGTGTTTGTAGAACCGTTGTCGGCGGTAGTAAAGTTCTTTTATCAGTCTGAATAGACATCTACAGTGTAGCTTGTCAAAAGTACTTTGCCGTTTTCTACGAATATGTGATATTATGCCACATTACACAATACACGTTAGCGAGAGCCGCAGTACCACTCGGACACGGTTCTACAAATAAAGGCCCGTGCGAACCTTTCATCAACGCAGGTTAGAGTAAATGTAAACAAGTCAACTAGCGCTGCAGGTGGCCAAAACACGAAACGCGAGAAATAGGCGTTCGCAACTGGCGGAGGCCGCGCTTGCGCAGTAGAGGTAGTAAGAAATTGGCGCTGAAATTTCTCGCAACTGTAACGAACCTGTTTTGGAGGAGATGAATCGAGCCAAGCGGAAGGCAATCAAATGTTTCTGCCGGAAAGCAAATCGAGTACCGCAACTTTTCCAGGGTATTTTGGGAAAAGTGAAAAATTTCCCTGCGTTCTTTTGGAGATTTCCAGAACAAAAAAAGTCCCTGAGTTTTCCCGGTTTTCCAGGACGCTGGACACCCTGTGTGAACCACGAATGCACATCTACGAGGATACTCTGCAAATCACACTGAAGTGCATGGCAGAGGGTTATGAACCACTTTTATGATCTCTCTCTATAGTTTCACTCTCTGATAGGTAGTGGGAAAATCTTTCTGTTTTCGATCTGATTTCTCTTATTTTATTATGATGGACATGTCTCCCTATGTAGGTCGGTGCTAACAAAATATGTTCGCATTCTGAAGAGAAAGTTGGTTAAAGGAATTTGTCAAATAGATCTCGCCGCAACAAATAACCCTCTCCGTTAATGATTTCCACCCCAACTCGTGCCTCATTTCCGTGACACTCTCTCCCCTGTATCGCGTAATACGAAACGAACTGCCCTTCTCTGAATTTTCTCGAAATCGTCCGTCAGTCCCACCTGCTGTGGATCCTACAATGCGCAGCAGTATTCCAATATAGGACACACAATTGTAGTGTAGGCAGTTTCTTTAGTAGAACTGTTGCATCTTCTAATGGTCCTAACAACGAAACGTGCAGTCTTTGGTTCGCTTTCCCTACAATATTTTCTGTGTGTTGTTTCCAATTTGTTTGTAACTGTTACTCCTAGGCATTTAGTTGAATTTACGTTCTCGTGGTTTGACTGATTTATCGTGTAACTGAAGTTTAATGGATTTCTTTTAGTGATCATACAGATGATCTCACACTTGACATTGTTAAGGGTCAATTGTCAATTTTTGCGCCTTTCTTCTTCTTCTTTTTTCGTTTCGGCCATCTTTGGACCACTTTAATTCACATCAGCTTCCTTTCTTCCGTTCTTCCTCCTCTTCCAGTATTCTTTCATTCGCATACTTTGCATCTTTCTTCGCTCTTCTGTCCATGATGATTTCGTTCTCGGTATAGTTTTGTCCTCAAATCCTGCAAATGTCTGAATTTTTTTATTTAAAAATCACCCTGTTGTGTATTTCTTGATTCCGTATTCCCATTCCTTTCAGATCCCTTTGTACTTCTTGGATCCACCGTATTTTGCTTTTCTTGTACAACAAGAATTGTTAAATTTGCTGTGTTGTCCTCCCCTGGTCCATTCTGCAAATGTGTTCAAAGAACTCGAACCTTCTTTTCTTAATGATATTGGATATTTTTTCTATTTTGGAATAGAGTTCCTGGTTGGATGGATTTCTAAATTGACCGTCTTCTGTTCTTCGAGGTCCTAATATTCTCCTGAGAATCTTCCGTTCCACCAGTTCTTGCCTCTTGATCACTCCAGTTCTTATTAGGTTGAGTGTTTCTGCTGCATATAAAGCTTCAGGGCTGATCACTGTCTGGTAATGTTTCAGTTTTGCATTGATAGAAATATTCTTCTTATTGTAGATGTTCATTGTCAGTTTATATGCTGCTTACATTGCATCCTTTTCCGTCAGTCCAGTGTCTATCCATTCTCCTAGGTATTTGAATCTTTCCACCTTCTGAATTTTCCCTCTGTCTATTGCCATTCATTCAGGAGCTTCCGTGATGTTTGCCATATATTTTGTCTTCTCGACAGAGATATGTAGGCCTGTTTTAGCTGCTTGTCTCTGTAGTTCTTTCGTTTGGTTCACTGCCTCTTCTAATGATTCTGACAGTAAAACGAATATCATCCGCGAATGCGAGGCAATCTACTCGTATTCCTTTTTTCTTGCACTCCAGTCATATCCCGCCCACTCCTTTCATTCCTTGTCGCCACTCCCTGATCACCTTGTCGAGTACACAGTTGAAGAGCATAGGGGATAGTCCACCTCCCTGTCTCACTCCGGTATTAATCTTGAAGGACTCCGACAGATTTCCTCTGAACTTGACTTTGGATGTTGTATTGTTTAGGGTCTGGATTTTCTATCTAACTTCATCTCCTTTAAAATTTGGAACAGTGTTTGTTTGCCTGTCGACTAACATTCTCATCTAAATGATTTTGCAGTTGCTTTTTATCTCCAGGAGAGTTTACTAACCGATAACTGACAGCATCATCCGCGAACAACCTAAGAGGGCTACTCAGGTGGTCCCCTAAGTCGTTAACAACAGTACGGAACAGTGGGGGCCGTATAAAGGTGCGGACACCAGCGTCCCGGTCCCAGAGGACGAAGTGTAGGCGGGCGGCGTTGTTCCTCTGCAGTGCCAGACTGAAGAAGCCCGCAGAGGTGATGAAATAATGTTGGAAACTCTCCCTGCACTGGTTTTGTTTTGCAGGTGCTGCGGATCCATAGATTCCTTTTTTTTTTTTCCTTTGCCGTGCTTCTTTTTCTTCTTCGCCTAAAGCAAGTGCTACAAGTCGTAACTGACTATTACTGAACTTGGCGAACGTGTTAACACGTTGCACACACACACAAACACCGCCAGCGCGGCCGATGCGTGCGCTCCCCAGGCTCTTGCCAAGCGCTCGGCCCGGTCACATCACATCACAGCATATCACATCACATCACATCGCAGCTCAGCACATCACACCGCTGCTGCCCATTCCGACGCGTCACGCCCAAGGTGACTCAAATGCCCAAACTGCCGGGACTGGCTGGCTAACCAAACCTTGAAATGTATTCACGAGCAACAATCGTTCAGCACATTTAAAAGATGAAATGCCATCACCGTGTTGGCCAGTTTAAAAACTTAACAAGCAGCGGGTGAGGCTAATTGAAGGCAAAGCGCCATCCCTAACTAATTTATTAAACAATAAGTATCAAATGAAACTGGCCATTGGGTGAAGTGAAGCCCAGTCTTAACTTTAACAGTGAGCGGATGAAGCCCATACCTTAATTGTTACAAACATTTCAAGAAGCGAAGCGCAAACATTAAAGGAATTCTTAAACAAATTACCAAAGAAAATTGATCATTGCCTGAAGCCCACTTCAAATCTGAGAATCACTTGCTGGGACCCATACATTAATTGTTAATTAAACTTACGGCGGGAATAAGAAAAGTAAAATCTGATTTGGTAGGGGTGGGTTTAACTTTGACTTGAGCTAGCTGTTGGTTCTCCCTACTTTCACTATAGGCGAGTATCCCTACCTATTCTCTTCTTAATTTTCCTGTAATCGTACCTCCTCCATATTACTACAATGTTCAAATGTTTCTAATTCTATGCGACCTAGACTTACAAACTACTTAAACTAATGACAAATATGAAGCACTGAATTAAAATTTGTGATGCGACGAGCAATCGAATCCGGACCTCCATGGTTACTAGGCAGACGTCTTACCGATAGACCACCGCATCACTCGCGATTAAGGCACCTCGGAATAGTCTAAGCACGATTTCCTTCACGTCACAAACTTTAATTCAGCTTCCTTGTTCCATAGAATTAAAGTTTGTGACATGGAGGAAATCGTGCTTAGACTATTCCGGGGCGCCTAAATCGGGAGCGATGCGGAGGTTTAGCGGTAAGACATCTGCCTAGTAAGCATGGAGGTCCGGGTTCGATTCCCGGTCGCATCACAAATTTTAATTCAGTGATTCATATTTGTCATTAATGTCTTTGGTATAATCAAGACAAAAATCCGTCTCAGGGATTGTTTATTTGAATTTACATTGATACTTAAACTAAGACAACACCGTTAAGCAGGAAGTACTCAGCAGAACACAGAAAGCATCCAGTTTTTACAGTCAAATAAGCAATCTTCTCTGGGATGATAAAATGCCACTAAAAGCAAAAGAAACCATGTACCATACATATTTCGTTCCAGTCCTTACATACGACTTAGAAACATGTACCCTATTAAACAGAGACCTCATTAAATTCAGGCAGTGGAAATGAGATTCATTAGAACTATGAATCAAACAACCAGACAGGATAAAATTAGGGCCGGCCACGGTGGCCGAGGTGACTGGGGCGCTACGGTCGGGGGTTCGAATCCCCCCTCGGGCATGGATATTTGTGCCGTCCTAGTTCGTAAGTAGTTCATAAGTAGTTTGTAAGTTTAGGGACTGATGACCGCGTAGTTAAGTCGCATAACCTTAACGAACATGTGAGTGTAAGATAAAATTAGCAATGAGGCGAATAGAAAAGTAGCTGGTATTGAGGTTCCTGCAACCAGCATCATAATGAAACGCAGACTTTAGTGGTATGGGCACTTAATGAGAATGAATAGTGTTCAAATGTTTGTAAATCTATCTGACCAAACTGCGTGGTCATCAGTCCGTAGCTTACAAACTACTTAAACCTAGGTAAACTAACCCAACGACAAACACAACAACCCATGCCCCAGGGAGGTCTCGAACCTCCACGGCGAGCAACCGCGCGCTCCGCAGCGAGACGCTTTAGACCGCTCGGCTACACCCCCGCGACGAGAATGAATAGTGGAAGACGTGCTAAAAAAGCATTTCAACCTCAACCTCATAGGAAGAAGACCACGGGGAAGGCAAGGAAACGCTGGATAGAGACTTTAATATCAGGTGTGGAGGAGAGAAGACACTGATGGGAAGACATTCTGGAACAGGAGATGTATGAAGACAGGAGGACATGGCGAGCGCTTGTTGGAGTTGGAAAATGATGATGATGATCACTTAAACTAAGTTAAACAAACCTAAGGACGACACACACATCCATGCTCGAGAGAGGATTCGAAAGCCCGACGCGGGAGAACGCGCGATCCGTAATACATATTAGTGTGGACACCGTGAACGCAATAAACCACAGTGCCTAAGAAATGCAATAACTAAAGAAGAAAAATTACATTTTACCCTGAGAAGTACGAAAATACTGGTGCATTATTTACAATCTGCTCACCAACTGGTACGGAATACTGTACCAGCGATGTTGAAGGTGTGTTATTATATCTTGATTGCTGAATTGTGTTGCACTGTGGACCCACCATTTTGTAATCAGAAGCAATGCGCCTATTATCTTTCTTTCGATTCTCCTTTATATATTGGAAATGAATTCCGAAACTGCACTGATATGTCCAGAAAATAATTCAATATCATCATATTTGCGTCGCATAAAGGCCTTTAGTAACTTTTAACTTTTTTCGTGCCCTTCCTTTCACACTTTTAATATTGTACCGTAGTTTTATTCCGTTTACTTTTCTGTCTTGTTACATAAAGTTAATCGATTGTCACTTTTCGTGTAACATAAAGTAAATAAACCTGTCCTGGTCGTATTTTACACAAAACGATTTATTACTGTACTTTATCATCTTTAAGAACACCATTTATGTAATTAACAATAGTTAACAATATCTTAATTCTTTTGAACATAAACCACCGTTTGTGTTTAGTTTTAACTTTAATAGTTAAGTGTTGAGGAAACTGCACTAAGTTGCTACAAAAAAAGAAGTAAAACATGTTACAAGATATTAATGAGTGTAGCTTCCTCTGAGTCTTCATTGATATGCCACGTCAAAAATTTACAGGCATAAAAATATTCAAATGTTTGTATAGTCTATAGGACTTAACTACGGGATTATCAGTCCCTAAGCTTACAAACTACTTATGAACTAAGGCTAAAGACGGCAGAAACATCCATGCCCGAGGGGGGATTCGAGCCCCCGACCGTAGTGGCCGAGCAGACCGTGACTGGAGGGCCTCAGTCCCCTCGGCCACCGCGGCCGGGCCAGGCATAAAATGTTCAAATGTTTGTAGAGCTTATGGGACTTAACCAGGTGGTCATCAGTCCCTAAACGTAACAAATTACTCATGAATTAGCTTATACTAAAGATGGCACAAACATCCATGCCCGAGGGGGGATTGGAAACCCCGTCGGGGAACAGCCTTGCGTGTCGGAGAATAGCGCCTCAATGCGTTCGGCCGGCTCGTCAGTCTGAAGAACTCATTTCCCCGGGGTGTTGTCATAAAACCGGTCTCCGCCGGGGGGTCGGGTCGGAGACAGCGACACCACTGGTTCGGGACCGGATGGTCGCCTGTCGCCACTATAGGAGCAGTGCAGGCATACAGGAGCAGTGCAGGTATACAGGAGCAGTACAGGTATACAGGAGCAGTGCAGGTATACAGGAGGAGCAGTACAGGTATACAGGAGCAGTGCAGGTATACAGGAGGAGCAGTGCAGGTATAAAGGAGCAGTACAGGTATACAGGAGCAGTATAGGTATACAGGAGGAGCAGTGCAGGTATACAGGACGAGCAGTACAGGTATACAGGAGCAGTGCAGGTATACAGGAGCAGTACAGGTATCCAGGAGCAGTGCAGGTATACAGGAGCAGTGCAGGTATACAGGAGCAGTGCAGGTATACAGGAGCAGTACAGGAATACAGGAGCAGTGCAGGTATACAGGAGGAGCAGTACAGGTATACAGGAGCAGTACAGGTATACAGGAGGAGCAGTGCAGGTATACAGGAGGAGCAGTACAGGTATACAGGAGCAGTGCATGTATACAGGAGCAGTACAGGTATACAGGAGCAGTACAGGTATACAGGAGCAGTGCAGGTATACAGGAGGAGCAGTGCAGGTATACTGGAGGAGCAGTGCAGGTATACAGGAGGAGCAGTGCAGGTATACAGGAGCAGTGCAGGTATACAGGAGCAGTACAGGTATACAGGAGCAGTACAGGTATACAGGAGCAGTACAGGTATACAGGAGCAGAGCAGGTATACAGAAGGAGCAGTGCAGGTATACAGGAGGAGCAGTACAGGTATACAGGAGCAGTACAGGTATACAGGAGCAGTGCAGGTATACAGGAGCAGTACAGGAATACAGGAGCAGTGCAGGTATACAGGAGGAGCAGTACAGGTATACAGGAGCAGTACAGGTATACAGGAGGAGCAGTGCAGGTATACAGGAGGAGCAGTACAGGTATACAGGAGCAGTGCATGTATACAGGAGCAGTACAGGTATACAGGAGCAGTGCAGGTATACAGAAGGAGCAGTGCAGGTATACAGGAGGAGCAGTACAGGTATACAGGAGCAGTACAGGTATACAGGAGCAGTACAGGTATACAGGAGCAGTGCAGGTATACAGAAGGAGCAGTGCAGGTATACAGGAGGAGCAGTACAGGTATACAGGAGCAGTACAGGTATACAGGAGCAGTGCAGGTATAGAGGAGCAGTGCAGGTATACAGGAGCAGTGCAGGTATACTGCAGCAGTGCAGGTATACAGGAGGAGCAGTGCAGGTATACAGGAGGAGCAGTACAGGTATACAGGAGCAGTACAGGTATACAGGAGCAGTGCAGGTATACAGGAGCAGTACAGGAATACAGGAGCAGTGCAGGTATACAGGAGGAGCAGTACAGGTATACAGGAGCAGTACAGGTATACAGGAGGAGCAGTGCAGGTATACAGGAGGAGCAGTACAGGTATACAGGAGCAGTGCATGTATACAGGAGCAGTACAGGTATACAGGAGCAGTGCAGGTATACAGAAGGAGCAGTGCAGGTATACAGGAGGAGCAGTACAGGTATACAGGAGCAGTACAGGTATACAGGAGCAGTACAGGTATACAGGAGCAGTGCAGGTATACAGGAGCAGTACAGGTACACAGGAGCAGTGCAGGTATACAGGAGCAGTACAGGTACACAGGAGCAGTGCAGGTATACAGGAGCAGTACAGGAATACAGGAGCAGTGCAGGTATACAGGAGCAGTGCAGGTATACAGGAGGAGCAGTGCAGGTATACAGGAGCAATACAAGTATACAGGAGGAGCAGTGCAGGTATACAGGAGCAGTACAGGTACACAGGAGCAGTGCAGGTATACAGGAGCAGTGCAGGTATACAGGAGCAGTGCAGGTATACAGGAGCAGTACAGGTACACAGGAGCAGTGCAGGTATACAGGAGCAGTACAGGTATACAGGAGCAGTACAGGTACACAGGAGCAGTGCAGGTATACAGGAGCAGTGCAGGTATACAGGAGCAGTGCAGGTATACAGGAGCAGTACAGGTATACAGGAGCAGTACAGGTATACAGGAGGAGCAGTGCAGGTATACAGGAGGAGCAGTGCAGGTATACAGGAGCAGTACAGGTATACAGGAGCAGTGCAGGTATACAGGAGCAGTACAGGTATACAGGAGCAGTACAGGTATACAGGAGCAGTACAGGTAAACAGGAGGAGCAGTACAGGTATACAGGAGCAGTGCAGGTATACAGGAGCAGTGCAGGTATACAGGAGCAGTACAGGTATACCGGAGCAGTACAGGTATACAGGAGCAGTGCAGGTATACAGGAGGAGCAGTACAGGTATACAGGAGCAGTGCAGGTATACAGGAGCAGTGCAGGTATACAGGAGCAGTACAGGTATACAGGAGCAGTGCAGGTATACAGGAGCAGTGCAGGTATACAGGAGCAGTGCAGGTATATAGGAGGAGCAGTGCAGGTATACAGGAGGAGCAGTGCAGGTATACAGGAGAAGCAGTCGCAGGTATACAGGAGCAGTACAGGTATGCAGGAGCAGTACAGGTATACAGGAGCAGTAAAGGTATACAGGAGCAGTACAGGTATACAGGAGCAGTGCAGGTATACAGGAGGAGCAGTACAGGTATACAGGAGCAGTACAGGTATACAGGAGCAGTACAGATATACAGGAGCAGTACAGGTATACAGGAGCAGTACAGGTATACAGGAGCTGTGCAGGTATACAGGAGCAGTGCAGGTATACAGGAGCAGTGGAGGTATACAGGAGGAGCAGTGCAGGTATACAGGAGCAGTGCAGGTATACAGCAGCAGTACAGGTATACAGGAGGAGCAGCACAGGTATACAGGAGCAGTGCAGGTATACAGAAGCAGTGCAGGTATACAGGAGGAGCAGTGCAGGTATACAGGAGAAGCAGTGCAGGTATACAGGAGCAGTGCAGGTATACAGGAGCAGTGCAGGTATACAGGAGCAGTGCAGGTATACAGGAGCAGTGCAGGTATACAGGAGGAGCAATGCAGGTATACAGGAGCAGTGCAGGTATACAGGAGCAGTACGGGTATACAGGAGCAGTGCAGGTATACAGGAGCAGTGCAGGTATACAGGAGGAGCAGTGCAGGTATACAGGAGCAATACAAGTATACAGGAGGAGCAGTGCAGGTATACAGGAGCAGTACAGGTACACAGGAGCAGTGCAGGTATACAGGAGCAGTGCAGGTATACAGGAGCAGTGCAGGTATACAGGAGCAGTACAGGTACACAGGAGCAGTGCAGGTATACAGGAGCAGTACAGGTATACAGGAGCAGTACAGGTACACAGGAGCAGTGCAGGTATACAGGAGCAGTGCAGGTATACAGGAGCAGTGCAGGTATACAGGAGCAGTACAGGTATACAGGAGCAGTACAGGTATACAGGAGGAGCAGTGCAGGTATACAGGAGGAGCAGTGCAGGTATACAGTAGCAGTACAGGTATACAGGAGCAGTGCAGGTATACTGGAGCAGTGCAGGTATACAGGAGGAGCAGTGCAGGTATACAGGAGCAGTGCAGGTATACAGGAGCAGTACGGGTATACAGGAGCAGTGCAGATATAAAGGAGCAGTGCAGGTATACAGGAGCAGTGCAGGTATACAGGAGCAGTGCAGGTATACAGGAGGAGCAGTACAGGTATACAGGAACAGTGCAGGTATACAGGAGCAGTGCAGGTATACAGGAGCAGTGCAGGTATACAGGAGGAGCAGTGCAGGTATACAGGAGCAGTGCAGGTATACAGGAGCAGTACGGGTATACAGGGGCAGTGCAGATATAAAGGAGCAGTGCAGGTATACAGGAGCAGTGCAGGTATACAGGAGCAGTGCAGGTATACAGGAGGAGCAGTACAGGTATACAGGAACAGTGCAGGTATACAGGAGCAGTGCAGGTATACAGGAGCAGTGCAGGTATACAGGAGCAGTGCAGGTATACAGGAGCAGTACAGGTATACAGGAGCAGTGCAGATATAAAGGAGCAGTGCAGGTATACAGGAGCAGTGCAGGTATACAGGAGCAGTGCAGGTATACAAGATAAGTGCAGGTATACAGGAGCAGTGCAGATATAAAGGAGCAGTGCAGGTATACAGGAGCAGTGCAGGTATACAGGAGCAGTGCAGGTATACAGGAGCAGTACGGGTATACAGGAGCAGTGCAGGTATACAAGATAAGTGCAGGTATACAGGAGCAGTGCAGGTATACAGGAGCAGTGCAGGTATACAGGAGCAGTGCAGGTATACAGGAGCAGTACGGGTATACAGGAGCAGTGCAGATATAAAGGAGCAGTGCAGGTATACAGGAGCAGTGCAGGTATACAGGAGCAGTGCAGGTATACAGGAGGAGCAGTACAGGTATACAGGAACAGTGCAGGTATACAGGAGCAGTGCAGGTATACAGGAGCAGTGCAGGTATACAGGAGGAGCAGTGCAGGTATACAGGAGCAGTGCAGGTATACAGGAGCAGTACGGGTATACAGGGGCAGTGCAGATATAAAGGAGCAGTGCAGGTATACAGGAGCAGTGCAGGTATACAGGAGCAGTGCAGGTATACAGGAGGAGCAGTACAGGTATACAGGAACAGTGCAGGTATACAGGAGCAGTGCAGGTATACAGGAGCAGTGCAGGTATACAGGAGCAGTGCAGGTATACAGGAGCAGTACAGGTATACAGGAGCAGTGCAGATATAAAGGAGCAGTGCAGGTATACAGGAGCAGTGCAGGTATACAGGAGCAGTGCAGGTATACAGGAGCAGTGCAGGTATACAGGAGCAGTACGGGTATACAGGAGCAGTGCAGGTATACAAGATAAGTGCAGGTATACAGGAGCAGTGCAGGTATACAGGAGCAGTGCAGGTATACAGGAGCAGTGCAGGTATACAGGAGCAGTACGGGTATACAGGAGCAGTGCAGGTATACAAGATAAGTGCAGGTATACAGGAGCAGTGCAGGTATACAGGAGCAGTGCAAGTATACTGTAGCAGTGCAGGTATACAGGAGCAGTGCAGGTATACAGGAGCAGTGCAGGTATACAGGAGCAGTGCAGGTATACAGGAGCAGTGCAGGTATACAGTAGCAGTGCAAGTATACAGTAGCTGTGCAGGTATACAGGAGCAGTGCAGGTATACAGGAGCAGTGCAGGTATACAGGAGCAGTACGGGTATACAGGAGCAGTACAGGTATACAGGAGCAGTGCAGGTATACAGGAGGAGCAGTGCAGGTATACAGGAGCTGTACAGGTATACAGGAGCAGTACAGGTATACAGGAGCAGTACAGGTATACAGGAGCAGTGCAGATATAAAGGAGCAGTGCAGGTATACAGGAGCAGTGCAGGTATACCAGATAAGTGCAGGTATACAGGAGCAGTGCAGGTATACAGGAGCAGTGCAGGTATACAGGAGCAGTGCAGGTATACAGTAGCAGTGCAAGTATACAGTAGCAGTGCAGGTATACAGGAGCAGTGCAGGTATACAGGAGCAGTGCAGGTATACAGGAGCAGTACGGGTATACAGGAGCGGTACTGGTATACAGGAGCAGTGCAGGTATACAGGAGGAGCAGTGCAGGTATACAGGAGCATTGCAGGTATACAAGATAAGTGCAGGTGTACAGGAGCAGTGCAGATATAAAGGAGCAGTGCAGGTATACAGGAGCAGTGCAGGTATACAGGAGCAGTGCAGGTATACAGGAGCAGTACAGGTATACAGGAGCAGTGCAGGTATACAGTAGCAGTGCAAGTATACAGTAGCAGTGCAGGTATACAGGAGCAGTGCAGGTATACAGGAGCAGTGCAGGTATACAGGAGCAGTGCAGGTATACAGGAGCAGTACGGGTATACAGGAGCAGTACAGGTATACAGGAGCAGTGCAGGTATACAGGAGGAGCAGTACAGGTGTACAGGAGCAGTGCAGGTATACAGGAGCAGTACAGGTATACAGGAGCAGTGCAGGTATACAGGAGCAGTGCAGGTATACAGGAGCAGTGCAGGTATACAGGAGCAGTGCAGGTATACAGGAGGAGCAGTGCAGGTATACAGGAGCAGTACAGGTATACAGGAGCAGTACAGGTATACAGGAGGAGCAGCACAGGTATACAGGAGCAGTGCAGGTATACAGGAGCAGTGCAGGTATACAGGAGCAGTGCAGGTATACAGGAGCAGTACAGGTATACAGGAGCAGTGCAGGTATACAGGAGCAATACAGGTATACAGGAGCAGTGCAGGTATACAGGAGCAGTGCAGGTATACAGGAGCAGTGCAGGTATACAGTAGCAGTGCAAGTATACAGTAGCAGTGCAGGTATACAGGAGCAGTGCAGGTATACAGGAGCAGTGCAGGTATACAGGAGCAGTACGGGTATACAGGAGCGGTACAGGTATACAGGAGCAGTGCAGGTATACAGGAGGAGCAGTGCAGGTATACAGGAGCATTGCAGGTATACAAGATAAGTGCAGGTGTACAGGAGCAGTGCAGATATAAAGGAGCAGTGCAGGTATACAGGAGCAGTGCAGGTATACAGGAGCAGTGCAGGTATACAGGAGCAGTACAGGTATACAGGAGCAGTGCAGGTATACAGTAGCAGTGCAAGTATACAGTAGCAGTGCAGGTATACAGGAGCAGTGCAGGTATACAGGAGCAGTGCAGGTATACAGGAGCAGTGCAGGTATACAGGAGCAGTACGGGTATACAGGAGCAGTACAGGTATACAGGAGCAGTGCAGGTATACAGGAGGAGCAGTACAGGTGTACAGGAGCAGTGCAGGTATACAGGAGCAGTGCAGGTATACAGGAGCAGTGCAGGTATACAGGAGCAGTGCAGGTATACAGGAGCAGTGCAGGTATACAGGAGCAGTGCAGGTATACAGGAGGAGCAGTGCAGGTATACAGGAGCAGTACAGGTATACAGGAGCAGTACAGGTATACAGGAGGAGCAGCACAGGTATACAGGAGCAGTGCAGGTATACAGGAGCAGTGCAGGTATACAGGAGCAGTGCAGGTATACAGGAGCAGTACAGGTATACAGGAGCAGTGCAGGTATACAGGAGCAATACAGGTATACAGGAGCAGTGCAGGTATACAGGAGCAGTGCAGGTATACATAATCAAAGTGCAGGTATACAGGAGCAGAACAGGTATACAGGAGCAGTGCAGGTATACTGGAGCAGTGCAGGTATACAGGAGCAAAGTGCAGGTATACAAGAGCAAAGTGCAGGTATACAGGAGCAAAGTGCAGGTATACAGGAGCAGTGCAGGTATACAGGAGCAGTGCAGGTATACAGGAGCAGTGCAGGTATACAGGAGCAATACAGGTATACAGGAGCAGTGCAGGTATACATAATCAAAGTGCAGGTATACAGGAGCAAAGTGCAGGTATACAGGAGCAGTGCAGGTATATAGGAGCAGTGTAATTACACAGGAGCAGTGCAGATATACAGGAGCAGTACAGGTATACAGGAGCAGTACAGGTATACAAGAGTGGTACAGTTATGCGGCAGCATCGCTCGCATTGCAGACAGGGGGGACCAGTTGGGCCGCCTGCCTCGGGACTGCGACGACCGCCGCTTGCCGCCGGGTTCGGAATCGCACCTTAATTTCTCCAAGGTGGGCGGCCGTTAATCTGCAGTGATACTTATATTTCAACAAATTAATTTTTAATGAAATTTGACAAATATAAGTGGAGCCAAAAGTGGTAGCCACGTAGATGGCTAATGTTTTCCAATTTTCATAATTTTCTGGGATATGTTCACTCCGCAATTTGTCAGTGGATTCATTTTTACACGTGCAAGTCTATTATCTCCATTTGGAGTAAAAGCTACATCCGCCCGTTCTGCTGGAGAAATCTCAAAAGGTGATTTTTAAGAGGACAAAAATGGTGTTTAAATGGATATCGATTAAATAGAGGTTTCAGAGACTGTCAGAATGTGAAGTCTACTTATGGAATTTCCTTATCCTTGAGCTGCATTCGTGTTTCCAGGGCTTTTATGTGGATCGCCGACCAGCTCGCTCCCTTTTACCGCCGCTTGTCAGCGTATTCTCCAGCGCTGCACATCATTACAACCACTAACTTAATCTACCTATAATAATAATTACGGGTTCTAATTATTTAACACATAATTGTATGAAACTTCCTGGCAGATTAAAATTGTATGCCGGAAGCCGGACTCGAACCTGGTACCTTTGCCTTTCGCGGGCAAGTGCAGGTATACAAGATAAGTGCAGGTATACAGGAGCAGTGCAGGTATACAGGAGCAGTGCAGGTATACAGGAGCAGTGCAGGTATACAGGAGCAGTACGGGTATACAGGAGCAGTGCAGATATAAAGGAGCAGTGCAGGTATACAGGAGCAGTGCAGGTATACAGGAGCAGTGCAGGTATACAGGAGCAGTGCAGGTATACAGGAGCAGTACGGGTATACAGGAGCAGTACAGGTATACAGGAGCAGTGCAGGTATACAGGAGGAGCAGTGCAGGTATACAGGAGCAGTGCAGGTATACAGGAGCAGTACGGGTATACAGGAGCGGTACAGGTATACAGGAGCAGTGCAGGTATACAGGAGCAGTGCAGATATACAGGAGCAGTACAGGTATACAGGAGCAGTGCAGGTATACAGGAGCAGTGCAGGTATACAGGAGGAGCAGTAAAGGTATACAGGAACAGTGCAGGTATACAGGAGCAGTGCAGGTATACAGGAGCAGTGCAGGTATACAGGAGGAGCAGTGCAGGTATACAGGAGCAGTGCAGGTATACAGGAGCAGTACGGGTATACAGGGGCAGTGCAGATATAAAGGAGCAGTGCAGGTATACAGGAGCAGTGCAGGTATACAGGAGCAGTGCAGGTATACAGGAGCAGTGCAGGTATACAGGAGCAGTGCAGGTATACAGGAGCAGTGCAGGTATACAGGAGCAGTGCAGGTATACAGGAGCAGTGCAGGTATACAGGAGCAGTGCAGGTATACAGTAGCAGTGCAAGTATACAGTAGCTGTGCAAGTATACAGTAGCAGTGCAGGTATACAGGAGCAGTGCAGGTATACAGGAGCAGTGCAGGTATACAGGAGCAGTACGGGTATACAGGAGCGGTACAGGTATACAGGAGCAGTGCAGGTATACAGGAGGAGCAGTGCAGGTATACAGGAGCATTGCAGGTTTACAAGATAAGTGCAGGTGTACAGGAGCAGTGCAGATATAAAGGAGCAGTGCAGGTATACAGGAGCAGTGCAGGTATACAGGAGCAGTGCAGGTATACAGGAGCAGTACAGGTATACAGGAGCAGTGCAGGTATACAGTAGCAGTGCAAGTATACAGTAGCAGTGCAGGTATACAGGAGCAGTGCAGGTATACAGGAGCAGTGCAGGTATACAGGAGCAGTGCAGGTATACAGGAGCAGTACGGGTATACAGGAGCAGTACAGGTATACAGGAGCAGTGCAGGTATACAGGAGGAGCAGTACAGGTGTACAGGAGCAGTGCAGGTATACAGGAGCAGTACAGGTATACAGGAGCAGTGCAGGTATACAGGAGCAGTGCAGGTATACAGGAGCAGTGCAGGTATACAGGAGCAGTGCAGGTATACAGGAGGAGCAGTGCAGGTATACAGGAGCAGTACAGGTATACAGGAGCAGTACAGGTATACAGGAGGAGCAGCACAGGTATACAGGAGCAGTGCAGGTATACAGGAGCAGTGCAGGTATACAGGAGCAGTGCAGGTATACAGGAGCAGTACAGGTATACAGGAGCAGTGCAGGTATACAGGAGCAATACAGGTATACAGGAGCAGTGCAGGTATACAGGAGCAGTGCAGGTATACAGGAGCAGTGCAGGTATACAGTAGCAGTGCAAGTATACAGTAGCAGTGCAGGTATACAGGAGCAGTGCAGGTATACAGGAGCAGTGCAGGTATACAGGAGCAGTACGGGTATACAGGAGCGGTACAGGTATACAGGAGCAGTGCAGGTATACAGGAGGAGCAGTGCAGGTATACAGGAGCATTGCAGGTATACAAGATAAGTGCAGGTGTACAGGAGCAGTGCAGATATAAAGGAGCAGTGCAGGTATACAGGAGCAGTGCAGGTATACAGGAGCAGTGCAGGTATACAGGAGCAGTACAGGTATACAGGAGCAGTGCAGGTATACAGTAGCAGTGCAAGTATACAGTAGCAGTGCAGGTATACAGGAGCAGTGCAGGTATACAGGAGCAGTGCAGGTATACAGGAGCAGTGCAGGTATACAGGAGCAGTACGGGTATACAGGAGCAGTACAGGTATACAGGAGCAGTGCAGGTATACAGGAGGAGCAGTACAGGTGTACAGGAGCAGTGCAGGTATACAGGAGCAGTACAGGTATACAGGAGCAGTGCAGGTATACAGGAGCAGTGCAGGTATACAGGAGCAGTGCAGGTATACAGGAGCAGTGCAGGTATACAGGAGGAGCAGTGCAGGTATACAGGAGCAGTACAGGTATACAGGAGCAGTACAAGTATACAGGAGGAGCAGCACAGGTATACAGGAGCAGTGCAGGTATACAGGAGCAGTGCAGGTATACAGGAGCAGTGCAGGTATACAGGAGGAGCAGTGCAGGTATACAGGAGCAGTACAGGTATACAGGAGCAGTGCAGGTATACAGGAGCAATACAGGTATACAGGAGCAGTGCAGGTATACAGGAGCAGTGCAGGTATACATAATCAAAGTGCAGGTATACAGGAGCAGAACAGGTATACAGGAGCAGTGCAGGTATACTGGAGCAGTGCAGGTATACAGGAGCAAAGTGCAGGTATACAAGAGCAAAGTGCAGGTATACAGGAGCAAAGTGCAGGTATACAGGAGCAGTGCAGGTATACAGGAGCAGTGCAGGTATACAGGAGCAGTGCAGGTATACAGGAGCAATACAGGTATACAGGAGCAGTGCAGGTATACATAATCAAAGTGCAGGTATACAGGAGCAAAGTGCAGGTATACAGGAGCAGTGCAGGTATATAGGAGCAGTGTAATTACACAGGAGCAGTGCAGATATACAGGAGCAGTACAGGTATACAGGAGCAGTACAGGTATACAAGAGTGGTACAGTTATGCGGCAGCATCGCTCGCATTGCAGACAGGGGGGACCAGTTGGGCCGCCTGCCTCGGGACTGCGACGACCGCCGCTTGCCGCCGGGTTCGGAATCGCACCTTAATTTCTCCAAGGTGGGCGGCCGTTAATCTGCAGTGATACTTATATTTCAACAAATTAATTTTTAATGAAATTTGACAAATATAAGTGGAGCCAAAAGTGGTAGCCACGTAGATGGCTAATGTTTTCCAATTTTCATAATTTTCTGGGATATGTTCACTCCGCAATTTGTCAGTGGATTCATTTTTACACGTGCAAGTCTATTATCTCCATTTGGAGTAAAAGCTACATCCGCCCGTTCTGCTGGAGAAATCTCAAAAGGTGATTTTTAAGAGGACAAAAATGGTGTTTAAATGGATATCGATTAAATAGAGGTTTCAGAGACTGTCAGAGTGTGAAGTCTACTTATGGAATTTCCTTATCCTTGAGCTGCATTCGTGTTTCCAGGGCTTTTATGTGGATCGCCGACCAGCTCGCTCCCTTTTACCGCCGCTTGTCAGCGTATTCTCCAGCGCTGCACATCATTACAACCACTAACTTAATCTACCTATAATAATAATTACGGGTTCTAATTATTTAACACATAATTGTATGAAACTTCCTGGCAGATTAAAATTGTATGCCGGAAGCCGGACTCGAACCTGGTACCTTTGCCTTTCGCGGGCAAGTGCACTACCGACTGTGCTATTCCGACACGACTCACGATGCTGCCTCACAACTTTACTTCCGCCAGTACCTAGCCTCCTACTTTCCTACTTTCCAAAGTTGTGAAGAGGCATCGTGAGTCGTGTCGGGATAGCACAGTCGGTAGTGCGTTTGCTCGCGAAAGGCAAAGGTCCCAGGTTCGAGTCCCGCTTCCGGCACACAATTTGAATCTGCCAGGAAGTCTCATATCAGCGCATACTCCGCTGCAGAGTGAAAGTTTCATTCTGGCATAATTGTAAAATTGTAGAAAAATTATAAGGGTGGCTCTTACACGAATTGGTATCTACGGAAAAAAGAACTTATTATATGATTTGAATGTGTGACTTACACTTCCAAAATATTTTTGGCCTTCCGCGGCCAGCCAGCCAGCTGCCGCCGGCCGCGGTGGCCGAGGTGACTGAGGCGCTCCAGTCACGGCCAGCACGGCCACTACGATCGGGGGTTCGAATCCCCCCTCGGGCATGGATATTTGTGCTGTCCTAGTTCGTAAGTAGTTCATAAGTAGTTTGTAAGTTTAGGGACTGATGACCCCGTAGTTAAGTCCCATAAGTTAAAAAAAAAAATTGAACATTTTTTGACACCCTGCCCTGGCACCAGCAAGAGTTTTCCAGGCCGTCGTCAACCGCCACTCACACACACTACCAACAACTGAGACACAGCCAACAGTCTGTGTGACCCCCACAAACAGTACTCGATCACTACAGATCTCTGCGTTCGCCTCGCTTTGCTCTCAATCCAGTGCGTGTCAAATTACTGAATTTGTGTCCTGCTTGTGTTGCACAGTATACACATGAAATTTGCTTAACAGCAGTCGTTATTGTTTGGCCATGTGATCTGATGACGGTTTTGTTTCAACCAATATTTTTAAAGGACGTATTGTAAATGACGCTTTTTACGATATCTGTGTTCTGAATCAAAATTTCGCCGGCCGCGGTGGCCGAGGTGACTGAGGCGCTCCAGTCACGGTCAGCACGGCCACTGCGGTCGGGGGTTCGAATCCCCCCTCGGGCATGGATATTTGTGCCGTCCTAGTTCGTAAGTAGTTCATAAGTAGTTTGTAAGTTTAGGGACTGATAACCCCGTAGTTAAGTCCCATAAAAAAAAAAAAAAAAAAAAAAATCAAAATTTCGTTGTCTTCTGTTCCAGGTGAATATCCAGTGTTGAATGCCTCTCTACCGAGCGAGTCTTACCTGGTGAGTTCTATTTAGCTTCTCTTCTCGTTCCACGACGACTTCCAAAGTCGTATATCTGGAAACAGTGCTGAAAATGTACCAGAGCTTCTAATACGCAAGAGCTTTAGAGTTAAGTCTGCAACTTTCTTACGAGATACTAAACTTTGTTTATATTCAAATTTACATCTGACTCTGAGGATATCGCATTCTGTGAAAAGAAAACCGGCAATGTTGGGTGAGGGTGAAGGTCGGGGTGAGAGTTTAAAAAGGGAAAGATTAATTTTTAAAACTCACAACCACCAACTGCTAACCAAATTCCTAAACTTGCAAAAACATTGGAACTGTGATTGCGACTGTTTGACTCGTTTTCTAGGGGATGATATCACACGTTCACAGCTTTCCTTCCCTGCTTATGATTAACAAAAAAATTCGTTCTTCGTAAAAAGGTAAAGCAGTCAATCCGAAGATTGGTTTGAACACCACAGTGCTTTACATAGGCATGGTCCTAATGGAGGTGGTATGCCGTTGCCTTCCTCCGACCTTCGAACAGACTTACCCAGCCAGTTATAGGGGGACCTACAGTTTAACGTGGGTTCCGAACCACGGGTTGCCTTTTTACGTTCTTCGTACGATAAGTGATAATCTAGTGCCTAAAAATGCCGTATTAAAATCAATTAACAACGGCCATCAATAGTACGAGATTAAAGAAAGCAACTTGTAACTGTCAGTCGTAGCGTATTGGTCAATGCGTTGGTCTGAAATGCTGAATGTCAGTGGTTCGGAACCCGCGAACCTAAATATTTTTTCCCTAAAAGGGTTTCAGACACTCTTATTAATTAAATAGAGCTATGCTCTTCAATGTTTAGAGTTGTGCGTATGGAAGAATGCTTCCTCTAAAATGCGTGTTTGTTCTATTTCGTGAACATGCCGTTAAATGAACGACCGAATTGAACAATGGCCTTCTGAAGGATATGCACGTAAACTGGAAGGATACTTAAATAATGAACATTCTGCACAAAGTTCTGATACAGGTAGTTTCGTACATAAAGGAAGTCCCAGATTTCTGTGGAAAGTGTAGTTTCTTAATCAAGCAGTAGTGAAGTGTATACATTGCAACAAATTACCTTTTTTTCGTTAGCGGTTATTCACTATTTGTGGGATATATTGAACGTCATTAATTAGAATCAATGCATCTACTAAGATGTTTGTCTTTGGTATGGTTGCTATGGTCGCTTTTAACGTAGTTCAAATATGACTTTGTTCATGTTACACTGTTCTGCGCTAAAATAAAGAGCAAATATTCTATTTAAAAAAGTGATTACGTTTTCTTTTACAGCTAAAAACACAAACGGAATAAGTGTGGTAATACTGAATTCCACATAACTCTATTGCTCAATATATATACAAAGTTAGTACTATCAATACGTCATTTACCACAGTCATTCTAACAGTATCTTTGCAGTTTATGTACCTGTGTTAAAGAAGTCTATGTTTAAAATTCGTTGCTATGTCTTTCATGGCATGTTCTCGAAACAGAACTAATGCACTTTTCAGAGAGAGTGCTGTTACCTATGAACAACTCAGAATCTTGCAGAATTCAGTTGCATCCAGTTAACAAGAGTGTGCGAAAACCTTTTAGGAAGCAAGACGAAAAATAAAGTGGGAGAAAACAATTTACAATGGTGGTTATATATATGTTTCCTTTCTTCAGTGAAATCTATGCTTTGCTGTCGTTTGTTCATATTTGTTATGGGTTGTTCGTTGAGAATTTTACTCAGTTCTTTATTGGCGTTGAACCAAACTGTCTGAAGAGAAGACCTGTGTACTGCCGTTCCCACGTCACATCACACAGAGTAGCTCGCGATCGCGTAGCTTACTGGCTGGCTGATGGGGCACAGCCCACCGTCTCACAGCGATCAGCCAGTGAGCTACGCGATCACGACCTACTCTGTGTGATGTGACGTGGAACGGCAGTACACAGGCCTTCTCTTCAGATGGTGTTAGTTTTGAACCGTCTTTCGTTTTCTCTCTTTTGATTGGCTCGTCGGTTCCAACGGGTGGGCGTTGGTTTGTTTGTCCTATTTTGATTTTTTCGGATAACCCAGTTCTCTCGTTACAGAGGGCGTCGAGCCACCATGCCGGCAACCCTCTGACCGAGCGCGCTGAGCAACCGCGCCCTACCAAGTTCCGAACCACCGTGTAACGTGTTCGTACATCACAAACTAATTCCTCGCCTATTACGCTATGGCGAACAGCTGCGAGAGTAATCCGTGATTCTCGAACTATCGATGGCAGGTGTTAACTAACTAAGCAACATTAGATTATAATTCGTTGTCCTAAGAACGACGTGTATATTATCATTTTCAGTGCGCCATTGATTTGAAATGACAACGTTTGAGTTATAATAAGAAAATCATGAAGTAGAGAATGCAAGATGGCCTACACAAACGAGATTTTGGGGCGAGGGATGTCACGTGACTGATTTACGAACTCCAAACGCCAAATGTACGCTGTGAACCATCCAGACTATAGTCACTCGTCCGAACGCCAAATGTACGCTACGTTCGTTCCAGCCTATAGTCATTCGTAGCCGGTACAGGCAAAGAAAATAAACTTTGAACTGCCAAGGCAAGACAGGGGATAATATTTTAACGGAAAAATATAATGAAAATATGGGAGAGATATTAAAATGATAGTTCAGTGAAGTAAAAGTTCAAAAAAGAGTATGCTTGTCAAAGCTAAACTCAAACATCATATAATTTTTGCTGTTAGTTAAAATACGGTGAGAAAGAATATTACGTGTTGGGTGCATAGATATTACCACAATAACAGAGTGGTAATCTTATCATCATAGTTTTTTATTAGTTAGATTATTATTTTGATCCAAAAACTTATAAAACTACAAATCTAAAGTGGGCCGTAAAACACGTCAGTGCGTTTTTTTTTTTTTTTTTTTCCTTATGAGGAGTAATACTGCTACGTGCTGGTCTCAAAAGGTTCTTTATATAACAGAAATGGTAAATTTTCTATAGGAAACATTAGAAGATTTACATGTATCTCCCATTTATAATTTTTTGATACATGCAATGGAGCGACTGTAAACTTTTTCCCTCTATAGTCTTCGTTACCTCCAACAGTTAAACTTTCCTATTCTGATACTTGGATACCATAAACATTTGTAGACACTTCAGCATTGTTTTCTTCTTTCTGGTTGATTTAATTCGCTCGCAATAAATACACTGTGCAGAGAATACTCAGCATAGAAACATGAAAATTACTTCTGTATTTCGCAGTACAAGTATTCCCCACACCTGTAAAACTGTTTTATGAAATACCACCAGCCAAGCTGTATTTAATTCGCTCACAATAAATACACTGTGCAGAGAATACTCAGCGTAGAAATACGAAAATTATTTCTGTATTTCACAGTTTTCTTTTGTGTTTAATGTTGTTGTTATGGTCTTCAGTCCGGAGACTGGTTTGATGCAGCTCTCCACCCTACTCTATCCTGAGCAAGCCTTTTCATCTCATAAGAACGGCAACCCACATCCATTTGAATCTGCTTACTGTACGCGTCTCTTGATCTCCCTCTGCGATGTTTACCCCACACACTTCCCTCCAATGCTAAATTTACGATTCCCCGATGTCTAAGAATGTGTCCTACCAAGCGATCCCTTCTTTTATTCAAAGTATGTAAAAAATTCCTTTTCTCACCAATTCTGTTCAGTACCTCTTCATTAGTTCTGCGATCTACCCACCTAATCTTCAGCATTCTTCTGTAGCACTATTGTCTTCCTGTCCGGTCTGCTTATCGTCAATGTTTCACTCACGTACAAGGCAACACTCCACACAGATGCCTTCAGAAAAGACTTCCTTACAGTTACATTAATATTAGATGTTAGCAAATTTCTCTTTTCAAAAATGCTTTTCTTCCCATTGCCATTTTGCATTTTATATCCTCTGTACTGCGACCAACGCATGTTATTTTACTACCCAAGTGACAAAACTCATCTACCACCTTCATTGTTACGATACCTAATCTAATTCCTTCAGCATCGCCTGATTTTCTAAAACCGCATTCCATTATTTATGTTTTGCTCTTGTTAATGTTCATTTTATACGCTCTCTTCAACACACTATCCATTCCATTCAACTGCTCTTCCAGGTCCTTTGCTGTCTCTAACAGAATTACAATGTCATCAGCAAAACGCAATGTTTTTATTTCTTCCCCCTGAACTTTAATCCCTATTCCAAATTTTTCCTTGCTTTTCTTCACCGCCTGCTCGATGTACAAATTGAATAACACCGGAGAAAGGCTATAACCCTGTCTTACTCCCTTCCCAGCTGATGCTTCCCTTTCATGCCCTTCGAGTCTAAGAACTGAGGTCTGGCTTTTGTACAAGTTGTAAATAGCTCTCCTTTCCCTGTATTTTACCCCTGCTGACTTCAGAAATTGAAAGAGAGTATTCCAATGAACATTGTCAAAAGCCTTCTCCAAATCGACAAAAGCTAAAAATGTAGGTTTGCCTTTCCTTAATCTATCCTCTAAGATAAGACGTAAAGTGAGTATTGCCTCCCGGGTTCCTACGTTCCTCCTGAACCCAAACTGATCTTCCCCGAGGTCAGCTTCTACCAGCTCTTCCAGTCTCCTGTAGATAATTCGTGTTAGTTTTTTGCACCCATGACTTATAAAACTGATGGTTCTGTAATTTCCACACCTGTCTGCACCTGATTTTTTTGGAATGGGGTTATTACATTTGTCTTAAAGTCTGAGGGTATTTCGCATGTCTCATACATCCTACACACCAGTTCAAATAGTTTTATCATGGCTGGCACTCCCAGAGACTTTAGCTCTGAGGGTATGTCATCCACTCCCGGGGCCTTGTTCTGACCTAGGTCTTTCAGGGCACTGTCAAATTCATCTCTCAGTATAGTATCTCCTATTTCATCTTGATCTACTTCCTCTTCCCTTCCTACAACATTGTCTCTAAGTTCATTTCCTTTGTAGAGCTGCTCTATGTACTCTTTCCACATTTCAGCTTTCCCTTCTTTGCTGAGAACTGGTTTCCCATCTGAGTTCTTGATATTCTTAGAGTTGCTTTTCTTGTCCCCAAATGTCTCTCTTATTTTCCTGTAGGCGGTATCTACTTTTCCCCTTCTTATACATTCTTGTACAGATTTACATTTGCCTTGTAGCCACTCCTGCTTAGCCATTTTTCACTTCCTGTCAATCTCATTTCTTAGTCGTCTGTACTCCATTTTGCCTGTTTCATTTATTGCATTTTTATATTTTCTCCTTTCATCAATTAAATTTAGTATTTCCTGTGATATCCAAGGATTTTTTGTAGGTCTTGCCTTTCTATCTATTTTGTCCTCTGCTGCCTTCACTATTTCATCTCTCAATGCTACCCATTTCTCTTCTACTGTTTTATTTCCCCCTGTTCCTGTCAACTGTTGCCTCCATCTCCCTCTGAAATTCTCCAGAACTTCACGTTCCTTCAATTTATCTAGGTCCCATCTCCTTATTTTCCTACCTTTCTACAGTTTTTTCAGCTTCAGCCTACAGTTCATGACTAACAAGTTATGGTCAGAGTCTATATCTGCCCCTGGGTATGTCTTACAGTTTATAACTTGGTTCCGGAATCTATGTTTTACCATTATGAAATATATCTGATACCTTACGGTGTCTCCTGGTCTGTTCCAAGTATACAACCTTCTTTCGTGATTCTTAAACCAGGTGTTTGTTACGATTAAATCATGTTCCGTGCAAAATTCTACCAGGCGGCTTCCTCTTTCGTTCCTTTTGCTCAGTCCATATTCACCTACTATTTTTCCTTCTCTTCCTTTTCCTACTACCGAATTCCAGTCTCCCATCACAATTAAGTTTTCCTCTCCCTTAACTGTCTGAATAATTTCCTTTAGCTCCTCATATATTTTTTCAATCTCCTCATCATCGGCAGAGCTAGTTGGCATATAAACCTGTACTACTGTTGTCGGTGTTGGCTTCGTATCTATCTTGACAATGATAATACGATCACTGTGCTGCTCATAGTAGTTTACCCGCATTCCTATTTTCTTATTCATTATCAGTCCTACTCCTGCGATACCCCCAACTTCTTTTGTACTTATAATCCTGTACGCACCTGACCAGAAATCCTGTTCATCCTGCCACCGAACTTCACTAATCCCCACTATATCTAACGTCAACCTGTCCATTTCCCTTTTTAAATTTTCTAATTTTCCTACCCGATTAAGTGATCTAACATTCCATTCTCCGATTCGTAGAATGCCAGTATTGTCTTTTCTGATTACAACATCCTCCTGAGTAGTCCCTGCCCAGAGATCCGAATGGGGGACTATTTTACATCCGGAATATTTTACCCGAGAGGATACCATCATCATATTTTCATACAGTAGAGCTGCATGTCCTCGGGAGAAGTAACGGCTGTAGTTTCCCCTTGCTTTCATCCATTCCCAGTAGCTGTGTGGCAAAGCCACATTAGCTGATGTTACAAGGCCAGCTCAGTCAATGATCCAGACTATTGCCCCTGTAACTACTGAAAAGGCTGCTGCCCCTCTTCAGGAACCACACGTTTGTCTGGCCTCTCCACAGATACCCCTCTGCTGTGGTTGCACCTACCATACGGCTATCTGCATCGTTGAGGCACGCAAACCACCCCACCTCGGCAATGTCTGTGGTTCATGGGGGTGGTTGTATTTAATAATATCATTATTTTGAGCTCGATAAAGAAGGACAGTATACATAAGGCTTATATTTAAACAGAAAAATTGGGAAGTTTTCTTTCATCCTGATAATCCGTGTCATAACGTAAGAAAAAAGTTGTGAATTTATTGTACTTTCGATGGTCTGTGGCGGATGTGTAAGGATATCAACGAGAACAAAGCTACAGGTAAAAGCAACTATTGACAATTAACTTCAAAACAAATAGTATGTAAGCCATTCTTTTTCAAGTACAAACTAATATAAATTTTTTTGCCAAATTAGATGTCGGTAAATGCAGAACATGCGACTGTGCAGGCATGCTACTGTTCTACACTTACAAAACCAGAACTACGAGGTCCATTCAAGTTCTAAGCCCTTTTCTAATTAACTACTCACCCGAAATCGATGAAACTGGCGTTACTTCTCGACGTAATTGTCCTGCAGACGTACACATTTTTCAAAACGCTGACGCCATGATTCCAGGCAGCGGCGAAGGCTTCTTTAGGAGTCTGTTTTGACCACTGGAAAATCGCTGAGGCAATAGCAGCACGGCTGGTGAATGTACGGCCACGGAGAGTGTCTTTCATTGATGGAAAAAGCCAAAAGTCACGAGGAGCCACGTCAGGTGTGTAGGGAGCATGAGGGATAACTTCAAAGTTGTTATCACGAAGAAATTGTTGCATAACGTTTGCTCGATGTGTGGGTGCTTTGTCTTGGTGAAACAGCACAGGCGCAGCCCTTCCCGGACGTTTTTGTTGCAGTGCAGGAAGGAATTTGTTCTTCAAAACATTTTCGTGGGATGCACCTGTTATCGTAGTGCCCTTTGGAACGCAATGGGTAAGGATTACGCCTTCGCTCTCCCAGAACATGGACACCATCATTTTTTCATTTTTTTGGTGGCGGTAAATCTGTTTGCTTCCGTTGAGCTGACTGGCGCTTTGTTTCTGGGTTGAAAAATAGCATCCACGTCTCATCCATTTTCACAACCGACGAAAAGAATGTCTCATGCATGGTGTCGTCGTGTGTCAACATTGCTTGGCAACATGCCACACGGGCAGCCTTGTGGTCATCAATCAGCATTCGTAGCACCCACCTGGATGACATTTTTCGCATTTTCAGGCCTTCATGCAAGATTGTGTGCACAGAACCCACAGAAATGCTAACTCTGGAGGCGATCTGTTCAACAGTCATTCGGCGATCCCCCAAAACAATTCTCTCCACTTTCTCGATCATGTCGTCAGACCGGCTTGTGGTTGTTTCGGTTTGTTGTCACACGACCTTTTGCCTTCCTTAAACTGTGGCACCCACGAACACACTTGCGACACATCCATAACTCAATCACCATGTCTCCTTCAACTGTCGATGAATTTCAATTGGTGTCACACCACGCAAATTCAGAAAACGAATGTTTGCACGCTGTTCAAGTAAGGAAAACGTCGCCATTTTAAGTATCTAAAACAGTTCTCATTCTCGCCGCTGGCGGTAAAATTACAGCTGCCGTACGGTGCTGCCATCTCTGGGAAGTATTTTAAAACAATGCGCATGTCTTGTCTCCAGTCCGGAGAAAAAAATCGGAGGCCTTAGAACTTGAACGCACCTCGTATACAAGCAGGTTCTAAAGATTTCACTGGTATAGTCCGCGTTATTTACGAAGACGGTCCAGTTTTCAACAGTTCTGCGCATTCCCCTCCATTCCAATAATGTTCATTATCTAGGCGCTTTCCACTCTAGGCCAACTATAGTGTAGTTATGATTCAGATCTACAACTATAGTGTAGTTATGATTCAGATCTAGTAGTGTTTGTAAGATAATTTCTGCAGTCGCCTGGTATGATACGTTTCAGAAAAAATGGCTTCAATCATAATATTTTATAACACAACTACCTAATGCTTAGGAAAACTTTGAGTGATTTATTGCATATACACGTTGTATATAGCACTGACAAGGGTTGAAATGCTACATAGATTGACAATCGTGTGGAAGGAGATGTTGGTGCAAGTGAACTGATACATGATTTGATGAAATTGATTTTATTCTTTCCCTTTTGTATCTTTAATGACCTGTTCGCTGATATCAAAGATCTGTACTGGACCTGAAACAAACAGGAAAATTACGAACACTTAGGGTATAATTGTGAAAATAGAACTAAACACAATAAAACCATCTACCAAACATGTAAATAAATAAAGTGCAGTAAATTACTTCTTCATATTTCATGATGCATACAGGTTCAAAACATACATCACTACAATTTGTAAACGTTCGATGTTGTATTCAGTAATATTTACGAGGCGCGTCCAGAAAGTAAGTTCCGTTTGGTAATAAATTGAAATTGTACACAGATACAGAAGAAATTTTTATTGCACAAAATTCTACAACTCTTAAACTACTGTTCCTTATAACTGCCAAAATTTTACAGCATTTTTCATAGCGTGGCACTAGCTTTAGTATACCTTCTTCATAGAAATCTACCGCCTGTGTCATCAACCAGTTGGAAACAGTTTCTTTCAGCGCGTCATCATTGGTGAAGTGATAACCGCCAACGAAAGACTTGAGATGTCTAATTGTAAACCTTCGGTTTTCCTGGATCTTGTCATCAATCGCGTGAACCAGTTCTTCTGTAACCAAAGGTGGATGCCCACTTCGTTCTTCATCATGCACATCACTACGCCCGTCATTGAACTGTCAGATCCGTCTTCTCACCATCATCGCATTTGGTACGTAAACATCGCAAATTTGCCGATAAATTTCACTTGGTTTGACATTACTCGCCTTCAGAAACCGAATCACCGATCTGATTTCACAGGCGGCGGGATTTTCAATCAACGCCGATAGTTCAAAGAAGCACAACAAAGCGTACGTAACTGAAAGCGATCTCCAAATGGCGCACGTTCTTCTCCTTGATACACATCGTCTACAGCGCATGTGCGGAACTGCAATTGCAGCGCTGCAGCGGAGATAAAGTGAAAAGGAACTTACTTTCTGGACGTGCCTCTTATTTATATCTATTAACGTGTTTATGATAAAGTTGCATTAAGTTGTTGCTTACAAATGGGGTATCACAAATGACAAGTCAAACTCGGAAATAATCCAAATAGTACTATAAATACAGCAATTCAGAAGTAGCGAACGTTGAATGTCGCATGACGAGGTGGCGGGGCAGGGCTCTGGGCGGGGCGAGGCCTGCAGGTAGGAGGAGGGGTAGGGGGGTGGGGGTGGGGGTTGTGGCAGGGTGTGACGTCTGCCTGGCTGCACGCCACCGCGGAGCGCCGCTGCTCTCGCAGTAGCTGTGCTGTGCGGGTTCTCACCCGCTGCCACAGCAGGCGCAGGTACAGTGTGACCACACTGCTACCTCCATGGTCGGAGATTAACGATAGTCAACCTGCGACTGGCAGCGGGCTCTTCTCCCGTCATTTCATTGACAATACTGTGCATCCGTATGTGGAAGTCGCACTGGTGTTAGAGTACCCGCGTGAGGATCTTGAAATAACATATTTTGAATCCCCGGGACGAGATCCTATCTGGTTCCTGAAAGCGTGCCTACCTGTTTTGGAAACGGAACTTGCCAAAATCGTTAGTGATCCACGCTGTCCTGTCATCACATCTAGAATGTTGTTAGTCTGTGAGCTGACACATCCTCCAAAGAAGGATACTGGATGTGGGGAAACATCTTAGAGGGATGACTGGTGGCGTGATCATGCAGAGCACTGCAATCACTGATTCGTTAAAAAAATGTACCTTGACCTATATGCAGATGAGACTTTCAGGCAAACATGTCTCTGGTTCCTGCTAAGTGCGCATCTCCACACATGTATCTGAGCCCCTGAAATCGGTATCTAACTATTTACCACTTCCTGAAGATATAAGCGGAAGAGGGCGTGTATTACTGTTCACAATGAACAATTTTGCATGGACGATTCTGGTGTGTGAGCGTAACTATAGCAGAGATGCACAACTTTCTTGCACGTATAAAGCAGGTCATGCCATCTGCAGTTTCTGTAACTTTGACGTTATGGAATTCCCAGTGAAGATCATGGAAACATTAAAATTTGAGGCGCAGAATACCGGGATATCAGTTCACATCTTTGGTTATGAAAAAGTAAAGCGTCAGCCAGATGAGCAGAAACCTCAACCTCACAGAAAGATCCCAAGGAAAGAAAAATGTAGAGTCTTAGGACCTCTCTATTTTTCAATATTTCAGCGGGCAATGCATGTGTACTTGCATCTATTTGGAGATGGTTCAGACAATTATCACTATGTCTGGGTCAAGCAGATGTCACAACGTTTAAACAACCAAGCGAATAAACAAGAATGCAAATGCCATATGTGTTTAAGATGTATCAATGTCATTAACACAAGCGAGTAATTGACAAATTACAAACTAGATTGTGCTTTCAATGGGGTTTTTCGTGTTCATATGCCTAGAGAAGAAAATAAATTCCTAAACTTTAAGAATTATGAATATCAGGAGAGATACCCCGTGACCAACTACTCACAGAAAATCGGTTAGTTCCTATAGCTCACTGTGAAGGACACTCAACCGCCTCACATACTACCTACCCAGAAAAACACGTACCATATGCCGCAGCATTTCAGCTAGTTTGTTCATACGGCTCGTCACTAAAAATTCAAATCAGATATTGGCGAAGACTCTATGAACTGGCTACTGGCGGAATTAGAGAACGTTGCTACGTATGTTGATGGCCTCTTCGGTGAAAACGTGCCCACGACTTATTTGCCATATTTATGGGCTGCCGTTAACATAAAAATGGAAACTCCCCGCCAGAATCAAATGTTTAAAATGTTTGTATAGTTTATGGGACTTAATTACGGGGTCATCAGTCCTTAAACTTACAAACTACTTATGAACTAGCTAATACTAAGGACAGCACAAATATCCATGCCCGAGGGGGGATTCGAACCTCCGGCCGTAGTGGCCGTGCAGATCGTGACTGGAGCACCTCAGTCCCCTCGGCCACCGCGGCCGGCCCGCCGAAATCATTGTCATCTAATGGGAAAGTTCTAGTGCAGCCCATAACTCATGCAACTTAAAGTATCAGGTACCCAGGCACATCCCTTTGCTAATTCAGAATCTTTCCAGATACGGTACACACTTAGTGATCGAGTCTCTCACTAATTTCGGATGGCTGGAGAATCAACAGATTAATGTAATACCTCATAATAGAAAGAAAAATATTTTCTTCTACGAACGATTCATGTCACAATCACACAGTGGTTCATTGACTCAGTTCGATATATGTCATCATCTCTGCAGAAACTTGTTTACACTATGCCTCCGAGTGATGTTCACATTATAGTGACCGAAGACCTGACTGGGTCGGGAGCGACGACCGACCGATCAAGCGTCGCCGCTAACGAGAAACACTCCACGCTAACCACAGAGACGACAATAACAACAACTAAAAGAAAACAAGATCAAAACGCAAGCCAAATCGGAACCGTGACAGAGCAGAGTACGAAGCCAGATAACCACTAAATATTGAAGGTAAACGGAGCGCAGTCAACAGAAGACTGAGGAGCGAGCTGTGGCTCCGGCCCTATATAGTGCGGCACGGCGTGCAGCGCTCTAGTGGCGATGGCAGCGCTAGTAGGTTGCTGTCATAGTCCATGTGGTCTGGTGGGCTGTCAAACATATCGTTCCGGGATACCAGACATATCACCTGAGACGATGCTAAGGTTCACCTTGTAACACGAAAAGCGGTGTTTCCATACGAGTGTATTGATTGTATGGGAGAACTATATGAATCCAACTTGTCGGACGTAACGCCATTCACAAGCAGTCTCACAGGTTAGATTACTTCCAATACAGATTATGCACATGCACGGAATTTCTCGCGGGAATGTAATATTCTCAATGTGGGAGAGAACGTACGTTTGTATGTGGACACTGACATGCGTTCACTTGCGGATATGTTTGAGAAGTTGTGGGATGTATGCATGGACATATATTCTCTGGACTCCAGCTTTTATTTCACAGCACCGGTGCTGTCCTGGGACGCAACGCTTATGAAAACGAGGGGCATCATCAAATTACTGATGGATGTTGATATGTTTGTTTTGTTTCAGCGAGAGATTTGTGGAGGTCTATGCCAATGTATTCTCAGAGACTCCAAAGTGAATAACCCACGAGTGGGGAGACGTTTAACACATCCCTTGCATCCAGTTACATTATCCACTTCAGTGTGAATGGATACACCATCCAACAATCACTGTCAAATAGAGTTTTCTTCACTTTCTGCTAGTGAATGCGAGGGATCAGGTGACACATTAACAGACCCTAACAATGATGTGCCGAATGTAGGGCACGTTTTGGAGGCAGACCTGAAGTATCCTCGTACTTTGAATGATGCGATAGTAATTTTCCCCCATGTCCACAACTGCAGGCTCCACGGTGAAGCTATATCGTGAATCTGATGATAATACTGGAGAATAAGCAGAAGTTTATTATTCAGTATCGCAATCTCCAGCATTCTCTCGGCTTAGGTATGAAACTTACTAGAATCACCCGGGCTATCTCCTTCAAGCAGACACCATGGTAGGAGTTTATTGATGTTAATACCGCTAAGAGTGGTTCCGCCAAAAATTTCGAGATAGATTTTTTTAAATTAATGAACAACGCGATTTTCGGAAAAACTGTGAAAATCGTACATAAACACTGTCATAAACTTAGAAGCATATGGGAGGTGGCTACAAAATTGATCGCCACACCCGATTTTAAGCAAGACACTGTGTTCAACAAGGAGTTTGTTGGTGTGGAGATGGGGCTGACTGCAGGAGAGTTCATGAAACCTGCGTATGTGAGGATGTGCGTACTAGACCCTTCCAAACTCCATATGCACCGAGTCCATTAATAATTTACGAAAACTCATTTCACAAAGTTACTTTATATGGATACAGACAGTTTCATCTATCAGGTCCCCAGGAGGGGGACTACTCACGAGAATGTGAGCATCAGGATTTCTGGTAAGGTGGGTACAGGATTATAAACACAAAATCAGCTGGTCTGATAATGAATAAGACAATAGCAACGCGGGTAAACTACTATGAGTGACGCAGCGATACGATTATCATAGTAAACATAGATATGAAGCCAACATCATCCACAATAGTACAGGTTTATATGCCAACTAGCTCTGCTGATGATGAGGAGATAAAATAAATTATTCAGACAATTAAGGGAGAGGATTACTTAATTGTGATGGGAGTTGGGAAAGTACGAGAAAAAGGAAGAGAAAAAAATAGTAGGTGAATATAGTCTGGGCAAAGGAATGAAAGAGGAAGCCGTCTGGTAGAATTTTGCATGGAACATTATTTAATCATAACAAACATCTGGTTTAAGAATCACGAAATTTGATTGTATTTGTGGAAGAGACCAGGAGACACAGAACAGTACAAGACAGATTTTATAAAGGTAAGACATAGATTACGGAACCAGGTTTCAAAATTTAAGACGTACATAGGGGCAGGTATTGACTCTGATCATATCTTATGGATCAAGAAATGTAGGCTGAAACAGCAAAAAACTGAAGAAAGGTAGGCAAATAAGGAGATGGGAGCTGGATAAGTTGAAGGGACCTGAAGTTCTCGAAAATTTCAGAGGCAGCTTTAGGCAACAATGGAAAGAAACAGGGGGAAATGAAACATTAGAAGAGGAATGGGTAGCATTGAGATATGAAATAGTGAAGGCAGCAAAGGACAACATAGGTGGAAAGTCAAGCCCTACTAGAAATCTTTGGATAACACAGGAATTACTAAGTTTAATCGATGAAAGAAGAAAATATAAAAGCACAGTAAATGAAAGAGGCAAAATGGAGTACACACTGTTAAGAAATGCGATTGATGGGAAGTGTAAAATAGCTAAGCAGGACTGGCTGGTAGGCAAATGCAAGCCAGTAGAAGAAAGTTTAAATAGGGTAAAAATAAAAGGGACATTTGGTGACAAGAAAGGCAGCTATATGAATATAAATAACTCAGATGGAAAACCAGTTCTCAGCAAAGAAGGAAAAGCTGAAAGTTGGCAAGATTATATGGAGGGGACCTACTAAGAAAATGAACTCAGAGACAATGTTGTAGGAAGAGAAGAGGAAGTAGATGAAGATGAAATAGGAGTTACTATACTGATAGAAGAATTGGACAGAGCATTGAAACACCTAAGTGGGAACAAGGCCCCTGGACATTCCCTCAGACCTACTGAAGTCTCTGGGAGAAACAACTGTAACAAAACAATTTCACCTGGTGCATAAGTTGTATGAGAAAGGGGAAATATCCTCAGACATTAAGAAAAATGTAATATTCCCAATTCCAAAGAGAGCTGGTGCAGACATTTGTGAAATTTACAGAACCATCAGGTTAATAATTCATGGTTGCAATATCTTAACACGAATTATTTACTGAAGAACGGAAAAGCTGGTAGAAACCGACCTCAGAGAAGTTTAGTTTGGATTCAGTAGAAATGTAGGAACACAGGCAGTAATACTCACTTTACAGCTTATCTTAGAATAAAGATTAAAGAAAGGCATACCTACATTTATAGCTTTTGTAGATTTGGAAAAAGCTTTTGACAATGTTGATTGGAATAGACTCTTTCAAAATCTGAAATTAAGCAGGAGTAAGTTATTAGGAATGGAGGGTTATTTACAACTTGCACAAAAACATGACAGCAGTTATCAGAGCTGAAGGGCATGAAATAGATGCACAGGTTGGAAAGTGTTTAAGACAGCATAGTAGCCTTTCTCCAATAGTATATAATTTGTACATTGAGCAAGCTATAAAGGAAAGGAAGGAGGTATTTGGAGAAGGAATTAAAGTTCAGGGTGAAGAAATACAAACGTTATGTTTTGGTAATGACATGATAATCTTGTCAGAAATAGGGAAGGACCTGGAAGAGCAGTTGAATGAAATGGACAGTTTGTTGAAGGGTGCATACAAGATGAACAAAAACAAGAGCAAAACAATGTAGGAAGAATGTAGGAACATGGGAGGCAATACTCACTTTACGACTTATCCTAGAAGATAGATCAAGAGAAGGCAAACCTACATATCTAGCTTTTGTAGATTTGGAGAAGGCCTTTGACAATGTTGATTGGAATAAACTCTTTCAAGTTCTGAAGCAAGCAGAAGTAAAATATAGGAAGCATAAGGGTACAAAAACCAGACAGCGGTTGTCAGAGATGAAGGGCATGTACATTGAGCAAGCTATAAAGGAAAGCAAGGAGAAATTTGGAGAAGGAATTAAAATTCAGGATGAAGAATTAAAAGCATTGCGTTTTGCCGACAACATAGTAATTCTGTCAGAGACAGCAAAGGAGCTGGAAGAGCAGTTGAACAGAGTCGACAGTGTGCTAAAAGGTGGGTGCATATAAGTCAACATGGAATGCATTCAAAGAAAATCAGTCGATACTGAAGGAATTAGATTTGGTAACGAAACAATAAAGGAGGTAGGTGAGTTTTGTTACTTGGGCAGTAAAATAACAAATGATGGTCGCAGTACAGAGGATATAAAATGCAGAATGCCAATGGGACGAAAGCGGTTTTGAAATGAGAAACTGGTTAACATTGAATATTATTTGAAGCATAAGGAAGTCCTTTCTGAAGGCATTTGTTTGGAGTGTTGCCTTGTATGGGAGAGAAACATGGACGATAAATAGTGCAGACAGGGAAAGGATAGAGACTTTTGAAATGTAGTGTTACAGAAGAATGCTGAAGGTACAGTGCATGGATGGTATAACTAATGAGTAGGTACTGAACAGAATTGGGGAGAAAAGGAGTTTTCTAACTTACCATGACTAAAAGAAGGGATCCATTGGTGGTACACATTCTTAGACATCAAGGAATCGTGAATTTAGCATTGGAGGGAAGTGTGTGGGGTAAAAATTGCAGAGGGAGACCAAGAGATGAATACAGTAAGCAGATTCAAATGAATGTAGGGTGCCGTTCTTATGAGGAGATGAAGAGGCTTGCTCAGGATGTAGTATGGTGGAGAGCTGCATAAAACCATTCTCCAGACTGAAGACAATAACATAAAGTACTGTACAGAACAAAAAGGATAGGCGAATAGATCACTGATTGTGGAGGTTGTGTAGAGTAGGTTAGAGTAGATTAATACTTGTTCCATAGATCCAATATAAGACGTTTCGCAATGATATGGAATATGACAGTTCAGTAAATGGTATCTACACATGACACTCAATAAGTTAGAGATTTTTTAAATTTTTATCTCAAAATTCATAAAATGTAGAATGTGTTGCCATTTAGAAATTGGTTTAAATTCTTTTTAAATAATAGTTAGCTACCTGTCGGACGTTTCGTGCTTCTTGGTAGGTGACCAAATACTTTTGTGGCAGCTTAATTTACCCTTTTCTGTGCCAAAGTGTAATGTGCTGCGAATACATAGAAAGAAAGATCCTGTATCATTTATCTACACTTTATCAGATCAGCAACTGGAAGCAGTTAATTCCATAAATTATCTAGGAATAGGCATTAGGAGTGATTTAAAATGGAACAACCATATAAAATCAATTGTCGGTAAAGCAGATGCCAGACTTAGATTCATCGGAAGAATACTAAGGAAATGCAGTCCGAAAACAAAGGAAGTAGGTGTGGGATCTGTACCAGGTGGGGTTGATAGAGGAAGTAGAAAAGATGCAACAGAGAGCAGTGCGTTTCGTTACAGGATCATTTGGTAAGCGTCAAAGCATTATGGAGATGATTGGTAAATTCCAGTGGAAGACTCTGCAGGACAGACGCTCTGTCGCTCGGTACGGGCTTTTGTCGAAGTTCCGAGAACATACCTTTACCGAGGTGTCTAGCAGTATATTGCTCCCTCCTACGTATATCTCGCGAAGAGATCATGAAGATAAAATCAGAGAGATTAGATCCCACACAGAGGCATACCGACAATCTTTCTTTCGGCGAACAATACGTGACCGGAATAGGAGGGAGAACCGATAGTGGTATTCAAGGTACCATCTGCCACACAACATCGGGTGGCTTGTGGAGTATGCAAAAAAAAAAAAAAAATAATGTTCAAATGTTTGTAAATCTATCGGACCAAACTGCGTGGTCATCAGTCCATAGCTTACAAACTACTTAAACCTAGGTAAACTAACCTAAGGACAACACACACACCCATGCCCAGGGAGGACTCGAACCTCCGATGGCGAGCAACCGTGCGCTCCGCAGCGAGGCGCCTTAGACCGCTCGGATGCTCCACTGCGGCGTGTGTGGAGTATGCATGTAGATATAGATGTAGAATAGTGAATATCACCCTTCCTCCTACTGTTGTAGCTATGCACACTGCTATTACTTTTGATTTGGGTTGGATTGTTAATAACAAGTTTCATGAGTCAATAAATATGTTGTGATTCTACAGTGAAGGTCCCTAGATCCTTAAAAATGTCTGTAGGATGATCTTGGACGGAATTTTGTGGAATGAATACTTTTTTACTCAGTTTACGATATTTGGGTCCTGCAGCGTTAAATATGTCACTTAGCGACATAATATAACATTTAATGGTTTCAAATTACTGTAATATTTTATATTTATTTAATGATGATGATTTCGGCTACAAAGCCATCATCAGGTTAGCTGCAATTGTGTAATACAAATGTCGTGAGATAATATGAAAGACACAGGATACGATATTTACATAAATTTTGATTTTACATACTTCCTATAATGTGGTTTTGCATAGAAGATCGTTGTCTTGCCACCAATATGGTACAGTTATAATAAATTGCTGTAGTTTTCTTTATTTGCTGGTGTATGTAAACGATATTTTATGGTTAAAATAGTTTGTTTATATTTATACAACGATATATTAAACAGTTAAAAGTGTGTATTAAATTTGGTGTCTGATTATGATAGGCAATGATATTGCATGCCTCCAACGGTTTGTTTACCAATGATATATGAAAATAATTTAGAAGGTGCTCTTTGATATAACATGCTTCAAAATTTTTATCAGTGGGTGTGTTGTTATTCACCTGGTTCCGCTTTGAATATTTGAATAAAATTTTCGAGGAAACTTTTATGTTTTAGTTCTGTTTGTTCAATAATTACGAGAAGTGGTCATTTTTAGAGGTTTAAAAGTATCTCCAATTCTTCCAAGCTGTTCATTGTTGGTCCTTTAGGTGTAATGTGTAACACTTTGATAGCGCTTTGACGATTGTCTACTGTGTGATGTTCAGTTTTAAGATGTTGAAAGAAAGTGGATGGGTTGTTATCAAACAATAACACATTCACGAAAACGAACTTCGAAATTTTTCCCAGTTTGTCCAATATAGTATTCCTCGAAATTTTCACAGTGAATTTTATATAATCCAGGGTATGAGTAAATAAGTGGTTTGCAAATACCTGATAACATACAAAAAAATCCCCAAGTGATTCAGGTCCACTTCACTCCTGCCTTATCCAATCCCTTCTATCATATCTAAAGACTGGTACTGGTATATGATTCCACAGGCATCTTCACTCACCAATTCTGTTGTGCCTAATGGGAAAACAAAGCCACACACCCTGTACCATGATGAGTAGTTGTCAATGAGAAATAATGGCCATTCCATAAACGATGACTGGCGCAGGAAGTTAGGGAGGATCAATGTACATGAAAAAATACACCAAACAGTTAATAGGAGTATATAAACTTATATTTATATAAAAGAGAGTGTAGTACAAGATTGACTCAAATAAAAAAACAAATTACATATACATTTACAGTTTTAGATCACAATTCACTGCACAAAATAGCTACATTTCAAAGATTTTATCACCCAGTCGCGCTCTCTTCCGTGAAAGAAGTACCATGCACTTGCTAAAAAGACTCTCCACGGGTGCAACTAAGGGAATCCAAACATTAAATTTCAAAAATAATTTTCTTAATGGCGTATTTTGAGAAAGAAGATTTATGTCATTTGCACTATTGACGAGGTATGAAGCTACCTCATCTAACACTCCAGGGTGGTGATGTGTTGAAATCGTATTAAAAAAAAAGATAGCTTCCTCTTCGCTACTATCAGACATGCCTTCACGTTTTCGGTGTTCTGCACCCACATAATTCAAAGTAATTTGGTTAAATTCAGGAATGGAAACATTCTAGCATCCATTTCACTTAACGCTGTCTCACTGCTTCCTCCATCGATGGCCATGCTGCTCGTGCTCCAATGTACATAAATCAAATAGACGTGCACTGTACAACGAGAAGAAATAAACAACTGGCCTCCTCGCTCAAAGCGAACAACCTCTGAACATAGATACTACTAAGGCCAAAGCAAAGAATGAATGATTGCGCTAAAGAATATCAAAGTGTCAGACCTTGCACCGACTACAAAATTCCTTCCAAAAGAGAGCTACTTGTCATAAAGTAACGATTCTAGCCATAGGCCGAATTATGGAAAATGCCGGTCGTTGTACTCTCGGACGATACCTTTTAGTGTGCTTTAAGCTAACGAATACAGTGAAAACGTTTGTAACATGATGTTTTGCACTTAAATATTGATTGGTAGAATCATTAGATTAATAAAATCAGCTCAAAATTACGACAGCAGGTACCAATTTTTTATTCAATACATTTACTTTGGGTAGGCTATGTGTATTGTACAATATTTTAGATAACTAAAAAAATTCGAGTTGGTTTTTATTTCCGAAATTGTTGTCATTTGTAATAAGATATTTTTCTAATGCTATGTCAATCAGAAAGTCCTGTCCTGGCTTACAGCTTGACGAAGATTTCAGTATCGAGATCATGATCGCTGCTTAAATTTAAATGAAACTTCGACAGGTCAACTACGATATTAAGTTCACTACTCTAACGATTGCTAAGACTGCTGGCAAACAAAGCAATGTGAAACCTGTGCACAATGACAGCCGAGATCTGCCGAATAATAGGCCTATACGAACGCTTCCTGTTCCAACAATGCTGTCTACGTCGTTGACAATCACAGCCGAAACAATCTGTCTGGCAGCATATGAACTCCTGACTACTGGACGCCGTTCTAAAGGAAGTCTACTCTATTTTAATTTATTACTTTTCTCTATTAACCGAGTTAAAGTGTAACCACACACGAAACTGAAAGGTGTTCATTGCTATAGTACAAGTTCAGTACCTACTAATCAAGTACGCAAGGAATTTCTCAGTAAGTTATATATCACATAGAAGTAGATTAAAAATTATACAGAGCATACATTCATTGAAAGCACATTCATTGCATTGTGTTGGCTGCATGCCTGCATCTGCATTGTGTACTAACTACGGAACTAAAAGTTTCGGTTTTGGTGAACTGATTGTTTATATTCATTTTGTTCTTTTCTTTTGTTGATGTTTCAGATGGGATTGTTGTTTGTTTCAATGTTTGCGTAATACATTGCGGCAAGCGATATAAAATGATTCCTTCTAAAAAGAGGAAACAATAATCCATTTCGGATTTTTTAATTAAAAAGCATGTGGTTTCGAAAGATGACAGTGACAGTGGTAAAAGCAAAGTTAGGCCTAATATTAAACAGGAGACAGCTGGCACTGATGTGCCTTCAACACATTCATGTTTGAGTGAACGAACAAATGACATTGGTAATAAAGTGTGCTCACTGTTTATTTCAGATGAAGAGAGATACGAATATTTAACAAACTGCCTGGTACCGGATCAGCGTTACACATTTCCAGAAGATAATGAGTCCAAAAAGAAACGTACTTTCGAGCCTCATTGGTTATCCCAATATAAATGGGTAGCTTATAGCGAAAAACGTAAAGGGGCGGTGTGTAAATTGTGTGTTGTTTTTCCTCCAGCTACAGTCGGGAAAGGCAGTCATCAGAAACCTATGAAACTTGTCACAGAACCACATCAGAAATGGAAACATGCTCTAGAATATTTTAGCAAACACAGTTGCAATGAATACCACAAAGCTGCTGTAGAAAAATCATCTCCTTTCATCCTGTCTTATATCAAGAAGGAGAATATTCGTGGTATACTCGACTCTGTGAGATTGCAGCAAAAACGCGAAAATAGAGACAGGTAGGTAACTATTACTTAGCTCAATTATAAGCAGTGATTTGCTTTTATTGTAATTTCATAGACACTATGGGTGTGGCATTTGTTTCAGGCTAGTTCCTATCATTAAAACTATTGAGTTTTGTGGACATAATGAATTACCTCTTCATGGACACTATGATAGTGTGCCATTAACTGCTGCGAAACCTGCTCTTAAAGATGGAAAATTTCGTGCATTACTACGCTTCAGGATAGATGCAGGTGATGAAGTTCTCAGAAATCATTTAAAAACAGCTGCACTAAATGCCACATATGTGAGTTGGAAGATCCAAAATGAAATATTTGAAGAATTGGGAAATTTCGTGAGCTAATGTATCATAGAAGAAATTCGGAAAGCTAAGTATTCTAGTGTTTTAGCTGATGAAACTTCTGATATATCGAAGACCAGTTTGCTATTATTCTCAGGTACGTACAAGATGAAAATATCAATGAAAAACTTTTAACGTTCGTTGATGTGACTAATCATACAGGAAAAGGATTAGCCAATGTGATTTTAACTACTCTTAGAAATTTTGGTCTTGATGTGAAATACCTTCGGGGGCAGGGATTTGATGGCTGTAATACTATGAGTGGATCATTCAAGGGCGTTCAAGTTGTGATAAAGGAGAGTTGCCCCACAGCGGTTTATTCACGATGCTGGAGTCATATTTAGAATTTAGCTGTTAACTATGATTCAAGTGTGCCTAACATCAGGAGTACTATCGGTGTCACCACCAATATTTGTGATTTCATAACCTCCTTTTCAGCCAAACTACGTTTATTATTCGATTTCGTTGAATTAGAATGTCCAAAAAAAAAAAAAAGCACATAGATTGAAACCACACTGTGCAACTAGATTCGTTGAGAATATGAAGGTATATGTATTTTTCTACAACTGCCAATTAGCAAGACCTTGGAATATCTTTCAGAAAATTCCAATGACTCTTCAGCCGCTACAGCTACATCATATTTAAGAGCTATATTGAATTGCCAGTTCCTAACGACCCTTCCTATTATGAACGAATTTGCTTCATTACTTTTACCTCTTTCTAGATAGCTGCAGTCTCCAAAACTTGATTTGGGGAAAGCAGCTGAATTTGTGGACAATATCAAATCTATTTTAAGAAAAAAGTGTTTAGAAGCAAATAAAAGTTTTGACTCTATCTTACAGCAAGCTACCACAGTTTGTGAAAACTTAGGTGTGTCTGTTGACATTCAAGGAAAGGTTGGGAAACAAACTATGAGAAATAATGTTGCATCAAACAGTCCTGAAGAATATTATTTACGATCTGTGTATATTCCATATTTAGATCAACTTAATATGGAATTCACTTCTCTTTTTGAAACTAAGAATCGAGATTTTTTACTTCTTCCTTCATTCATTACGGATGTTGAATTTAACGATCAGGGCTCTGTTCTGAAGTTCTATGAAGAATATTTATATGCAGAAGACATACCTTTGATAAAAAATGAATTTGAAATGTGGAAAAGTTTGTGGTTGAACAGGAAGTCAAGGAGTGATGTTCCATCTGACGTAACACAAGCTCTTGCAGAGTGCTCTAAAGATTTCTACCCAAACATGTACACACTGTTACAACCATTTGCTACTATTCTTGTTACAATGTGTTCAGCTGAACGAGCATTCAGCTACTTAAAAAGTCTTTAAACTTACCTGCATTCAACTATGGGACAGGACCTTTTAAATGGTATTGCTCATTTATCAATTAATAGGGAGTATGACATTGATTACAACAAGATAATTGATGGGCTTGCAGAAAAACCTTGCAGTCTGGATTTTGTTCAGTAATAAGTTTTGTTTTATACCTATCATTGGATTTTTTTGTGTTTAGTGTAATCGATTTGTGTAATAAGGAGAACTTTGCAAAACAAAAAAACTTTTTGTTTCACATTTTAAAAAACAGCCATTTAGCTTTTATAATTTTTCATCTAAACTTTCATAAAAAATTAATGATGGGTAAAACGTTCTTCTGTAGGATATTGTGAAAATATTACTTGTTTAGATAAATTTATTTTGCTATACTGTTTAAACGTACGTGATTTATATTCTGCATATATTCCCTTCAAAAGTTTTTATCGAATTGCTACAAAATAATAGATTACCAAAACACATAAGGCAAATAGCCTTGGTTCAGTATAAAATATAGCCTAAACATTCTGGCAACAATATATATAAAGCAGAGAATAACTAAATAACAGCAGTGTATAATCTTATACTAATCTAAGGGTTATGATACATCATTTTACATTTTTTCTCCATATTAAATAGTATTTTTCTGTCCAATAGTTTATATTAATTTTTTGTCATTTAATATGTATTATTTTGTTTGAACTTTGTATTTTATTGCACTGTTTGTTTACCTAAGCTAACTTTGTATTTATTGTTCCTATGTTGAACCAATAGCTAGAAATTTCTTCAATAAACAAATGAAAATTAATAAAATACAAAGGTTAAACATTTAAAATTGCACATTTCCACTTCTGAAACATATAGCATTTATATTCCATAAACAAATTTCACATTGGTTAATATAACAGGCTACACAGTTAATTGGATGTGTATGTATATGTAAGTATGTATGTATGAATGTATGTATGTAATATGTGTGTGCCTCAGCACTTAATGTCATAATATATCATTATATACGAGTTCCCCCCCTGAAAAAATCATAGTTGGGCCACTGATTCCAGCATGATAATGATAACTTTCTATCGGAATAAGTAAATTACAAGTATAAATTACATTTTCTAAAATGTATCGATTCCAAGTAAAAATTACAGGAAATGTAATCATTATATGTTATTCTATTAATTTTACTTAATTACTTACCATCACTGATTATACCATATTGGTGGTATGACAACGATCTTCTATAGAAAACCACATTACAGGAAGTATGTAAAATCAAAATTTATGTAAATATTGTATCCTGTGTCTTTTATATTATCTCACGACATTTGCGTTACACAAATGCAGCTAACCTTATGATGGCTTTGTAGCCAAAATGGCCATTGTGAAATAAATGTAAAATATTAAGCACCAATTTGGTAGAATTAAGAGTTATTTTATGTCATTAAATGACATTTTCAAGACTTCAGTGCGAAAATATAACAAAATGTTCACACTTATGTCATACAATATTAAGGGTAAAATCTTGCAATTAATACAGTTGAAAAAAATGACGAAATTAATCCTCAGTATAAAATTCCACAAGGAGTACATAAAGAAGAAAAAAAATCCCATCTTATGTGAACATCAAGATTGAAGCAACACCGTCAGTGGTTCAACAAACCAAGTTATATGGTGCCAAATTGTGGGTGCAACAAGAAATAAATAAAAAGCTATATTATAAAACGTTCATCAACTGTACTTAACATTCTTAGATCTTAGTAGTAAAACTACTCCATTAATTTTCAACCATATAATAACTTTACAGGAAAATATGTAAATATTATACATCAAATATGTAAAACTCACTAAATGAAAATTCAAAACCTTATGCAAAAACAACAAACTAATGAGAACCAAATTACTAGAATAGCATCTCCTTTTACTGTCTATCAGAGAACAAAAATTTAATAAATATGACTTTCTCCCAACAAGAACAACCTTTATTAGATAAAGGGATCAAATATAATTTACATCCAAAGCTTAATAATAATCATATAAAGCAGCTTATAGCAACAACAGAAATAGCTATTGATAAGGCAAACACTTCAGTTAGAAAACAAAATAACCACTAAAATAGCAAATGAATTAGAAAGAGAAACATCAAAGCCCCACATGAAACAATAGTACAGAACTGACCATGTACTAATAACATAAATCAACCCAAAGCTATCTTCCAACAATGCCATAGCTATGAAGTCAGACAAAGGAAATAGCCTAGACATACTTCAAAAGGATGACTACATACAAAAGTACACAACTTCTTCAAAACAAATAATATTAAGGAAATATCAAGAGATCCAATAAATAAATATGCAGCTAAAATAAAAAAGTAAACAATCTTAACTGAATAGGAAATTAAAACATGTATAATCATAAAACCTAAGATACCAAGATTACATGACCACCCTAAGATACATAAGCTTCTGCTATCAACATGTCCTGTTATAAATAGCATTGACAGTCCTCCATATCGTTGTAGTGGAAAGCTCGATAAAATCTTCAAGAAATATTACACATACGACAACTTCTACACTATAAAAAATACTATATCATTGACACAAAAAAATCAAAGAGAGTCCAATACCTATTAACAGCAAACTCATCTCTTTCGACATCACAAACCTTTATAGAAACATCCCAATACTAGATTTGATATATATCATTGACGAAAATTTGTTAAAGTACAGAAAAATTTCCACGATAGAAATTAATGAAATAATACAATTCCTAACCCTTGTACTCAATCAGAACTACTTCACATTTAACAGTAAATTCTACATACAAAACGATGGATGGCTATTGGATGTAGCATTGCTGGCATACTATCAGATATCTTTCATACTCCAGATAGTCACAACAGTAAGATTATATACTATTATTGTTACGTCGATGACACAATAATGCTTATAGGCAGCAACAATGAAGACATTGAAGATGTACACAATGCAATAAATGCTCTCCATCGTAAAATGAAGTTTACATTAGAATGTGAAACAAACATATCGATAAATATCCTCGACCTGACTATAAGTAATATTACGAACACACAGGAATTCGACATACCAAAAACCAACTACTCACATAATATTATAAATACGTATTCATGCCATCCAAAATCACAGAAATACGCCTATTTCCACAGTATGATCAACATATTGATAAACCTTCCTCTACACCAAACTCCATCCAAACGAAATTCAGATACTACAATATGTGGTGCAACAAAACGCTTATAACCCACAAATAATCATTAATCGCAAATTACCTAAAGGATGACAAGAAATTATACATGCTAGAGATAATCCAAAAACACATAAACCTACATATATTCCTACCACATACCTGAGTGATATTTCTGACAAAATCAACAAAATATTGAAAAACATCAGCACAACCTTCGCTTACCAAACACATCACAACTTTAGAAAAAATATACAATCAGGTATTTGCAAACAACTTATTTACTTATACCCTGGTATGTATAAAATTCACTTTCACCATCTAAAAACTGAACACCACACAGTTGACAATCTTCAAGGTGCTATCAAAGTGTTACACATTACACCTAAAGGACCAACAATGAACAGCTTGGAAGAATTGGAGATACTTTTACACCTCTAAAAATGACCACTTCTCGTAATTAATGAACAAACAGAACTAAAACATAAAAGTTTTCTCGAAAATTTTATTGAAATATTCAAAGCGGAATCAGGTGAATAACAACACACCCACTGATAAAAATTTTAAAGCATGTTACACCAAAGAGCACTTTCTAAATTATTTTCATATATCATTAGTAAACCAACGGTTGGAGGCATGCAATATCGTTGCCTATCGTAACCAGACACCAAATTTAATACACACTTTGAACTGTTTAATGTATTGTTGGTATGATATAAACAATCTATAGTAAATATAAAATACTGGTTACATGCACCAGCAGATAACAGAAAACTACAGTAATTTATTATAACTGTACCATTTTAGTGGCATGACAATGATCTTCTATGAAAAACCACATTACAGGAAGTATGTAAAATCAAAATTTATGTAAATATCGTCTCCTGTCACTTTTATATTATTTCACGACAGTTGTTTACACAGTTGCCACAGTTACCTGATGGCAGCTTTGTAGCCGAAATGGCCATGGTTAAATAAATATAAAATATTGAGCAGCGATTTGAAATTATTATAAGTTATATTATGTCAGTGACTTTTTTTACTCAATCTTGAATTGCCTCAGAATATGATCCCATATCAAAGCAGTTAATGAAAATAGCCATAGTAAGCTAATTTACTGAGATTTATATGACCATACTTTGCAATGACTCTGATATATGATTACCATTTGCACACTCTCACACTCACACCAAGAATCCTGTGATTTCCACAATCAAAAGCCTAGGAGGATTCACCAAAAAATCCCATTGGATAATGTTTAGCTATTCAAAGCATTTAAAATTTTATCAGTGAAAGTATACATATAGCATTCACTGTTTGAATACCTTTTTTGAGAACTAAACTGGCATTTTGTTAGAACTTTTATTAATATGTGAACCTACTTGCTAATATATAACTTTTTAAAAACTTTTGGATAAGGCTGTCAGACGTGAGATGGGGTGGTAATTGTTGCCATCAGACATATCCCCTTCTTTATGCAAAGGTTTAATGACAGCATATTTCAGTCTATCTGGGAAAATATCCAGCTTTAAAGATCCATTATCTATTTCTCTAAGAATCCAACTTATCCCTTAGGAACAAACATTTATTACCCTGCTGGAAATGCCATCAATTGCATATTCCATTTTACTCTTCAGAGAGTTTATTATATTCACAATTTCTGAAGGAAAGGTAAGTGGAATATCAATTGTATCAAATTGTGTAGGTATGGTCTCTTCCATCAATATTCTTGGTACTGCTAATGAAATTTTAGAACCTATTTTCTCTACAAAGTTTAAAAAGTGATCATTTAAATGTTTTCAACTTTTGAAATTTGTTACTAAACTTTTCATTTCTTCCTGTGCTCTTGGTTGCTCTGTCTTCCTTTTAAAAGTATTCCAAATTGTTTTAATTTTATCATCAGCAGAAGTAATCTCAGACAAAATTCACTTGCTTATGGATTTGTTAATAACTTTTCTTAATGTAGGACAGTATATTTTATGATATTTAATTGTTTCTGAGTTATTACTCTTTCTTGTGGATAGACAGAGTTCCCTTTTACGGTTTCAATATATTAGTAAGTCATTGTTTTGTGCATGGTTTCTTACAAAGATATTTGACTAATTTTTGGGGAAACTGTTTTCAAATACCTTTATAAATGTATCATAAAATACGTTATATTTTAAATTAGCATCAGGTTCTTTATAAACCTCACCCCTGTCCAACTGCTGTAGACTTCCTTTGAAATTTTTACTTGTTAAGTCATTAGTCGAGAACACAATCTGGAGGACTGTTTCCAATTACTGATGGAGCTATGTCATATACTGTTTCTAGTTGAGCTACAACATCAGAAAAACCATTCTGAACAGTACAAGCATTTACGTTGTTAAACTTATCTTGGTCTATAAAAAAGTTATCTATCAATGTACTGCAGTCCTTTACTACCAGAGTAGGAAAATCAATAACAGATGTCAGATTGAACGAGCCAAGGAAGACTTCCAGGTCATTCTTCCTATTACACTCTTTCAGTTAATCAACTTTGAAATAACCAAAAATAATAATTTTCTTCCATCTATTTGACAGATTGCAGAACAAGGCATCCAAGTTCTCCTGAAATAACTGGAAGTTTCCTGAATGCGACCTATATACTGTTACAATTATAAGAGAGTCATCTTTGACTGGCAAATGCTTAAATATGTTGCTCTATATAAAACATTTTTTTCTAAATTTTTACACTGTGTCAGCTTTTGGCAACCTTTCAACTTATTATTACAGCTAATTTTGTAGTGTAACATTGTACACTACAGGTTTCTAGCTCGACCCAAGATATTCAAATAGTTTGTTATAAGCGGTTTGGCACTGTGTGAGCAAATACTGCCAGACGGAATTTATTTCCGCAGGTTTTGGCGGGTGAAATTGTGCTCACTGCCATGGAGTAAAAGAACTGCACAGTGCCAAGGAAGGGAGATGATTAAGGTTATTTGAAGATGACTGTCTGTTGTTTTATGATTTAAAGCAATTGTTATTCTTAATTAGGATTTCGTTCAGTCCATATCAGAATCAGAAATGTAAAACTGATGTAGTTCTTAACGAAGAAAGAATAAAGTTTAATGTTATTGGAAAGAATAGTTATCTTTCAAATGTAGATATGGACAAAATTTCCAGGTGTCCTGATAACTGTATCAAGCAACTTCAGTTACTAGTCTGATAATAACGACTATTTCTTTTAATACAAGATACGGACTAGCCGGACCTTGTCGGAAGAACAGCTTGAATTATATATTATATCCTGAAATGAACAAGCAAAGCTATCATTTGTGCTGTGGAAATACTGAAAGAAAAATACACGGTGACAGCACAATTTATATCCACTGACATTCACATTTTCCATACCAGTTACAATGTTATGCTGAGACAGGCATACTATATCTTTTATGTTATCAGTTTCTTTATCATATAAATCAACCGATAGCTAATCTGTTTTATTCTTTAGTCCCCAATATTCTGTTGAAAAAGGCTAACATTATTTTTTAATTTATTTTTGTGAGAAACATTTGATTTTTTAACATCTTTAGCACCTGCTTTCATGAGCTTCTCACTAGATACTAATCTTAGAGTACAATTGAATTACTTACATGAATTGTAGTGTTCTTCCTTAAGGATTTTGCTATTAACCTAGCCAGTTTCCCCTTATCTTTCCTACTGAGATGTAGGCCATGCGTAGTGAAATCCCACCTATCAATAGCATTAACAGGAACTAAACCTATGTCTGACAAAGTAGTTGTTCTAGGCAGTTGATCAATCTTCATATTGACCCTTCTGACAGAGTGGTTCAATTGGTCTTATACCAAAGATTTACATATATTGCACATCGGAAGGTGCAACTGAAGAGGTGGGAGAAAGCTGTGCAGCATGTGACATCTAAACCCTTATGATTGATGACTCCTTGCAATGCCCGTGATGCTCCACAGCAGACGAGTGTTCGATCATTAGAGTAAGAGGTGTACTCTGTGCTGCAGTTGGCTTGTCACTTCATGATGACAAACGCATCATTTCTCTAGATGGTATTGAAACCCTACTACTTACACTATTCACATAATGACAGTAGTGAGGGTAGATGAATGTACTTATGTATTGGGATAGGGTAGAAAAAATTACGCATTTGTCATACTGTAGATATACTTTTTTCATAGCATAACGTGTATGCGTATTTTTTGACAGCATCCTAACATACGCTCTGCACCTTTCACTAGTCATTTTCTTTTTAAACAAAGTTCATCCTGTAATGTGTCAATTACTCTGTAGGATTATTTCATGCTTTTAGAAAAACGTTTCATCCTTATATGAGGCATAGTATTTCCTTTGATGGGATGCATTTTTTTTTCTTTTACAGAAACGTTCGTCCTGAGATGACTCATTCTGACATTTACAACGCCTCTAGATGATTATGTTTGTTTTCTGCTGCCAGTCATCCAGTCATATTAGTTTTCAAGTTTAAATGTGTCAGTTCTCTCGCATTCATTGGATTCATTGCTAACACAATGACATTGTGTCTCTAGTGTTTTGGGTTGGTTTTCACAAGATATGTAATACATAAACTATATATACCTTGACTTTAGTTTTTAATCACACTCCATGATTAGGCAAATGCATACCTCCACAATAGTTTTATTGATTTATTTATTATTATTATTATTCAATATCACGACACCTGTTTGTGCAAATTCATATGTCTGCTCTAGTTTCTATTTTCTTTAAGCTTTAACTACATTGGCAGGGCTGTGTAGACCCCATGGGATATTTTTTGCTTATAATTTCTGTAGTTGGTGCACTACAGACTCATCATTTTAGTTATTCCCAGTATGCCACGAATGCTTGCAATAGATGTACCATTCCAATGGTAAGTACAAGTTATTCATTGTTGGGATTTCTGTAGACTCCGTGTGTGCTTTTAGGAGTATTCATTTACAGTTTACTTGCATTCAGTTCAATATATTTGCAACAGTGGCTCGCTTTCTCCGTAATGATGATATTTTACAAGTGTTAGAAGAAAATTGGCCTTAGGGAATACATAAAGTCAATTAATTGCAATGAGTATTGTATAGTTACATGTTTGAAGTAGGAAAATAGCCCAAACTGGCCAAATATAACAAGGAAATTATGTAGAAATTGGTTGGTAAAGAACAAACGTTATCAATGTCTAACACAGTTAATTCTGGTCCTGGTGCTTCTAAACATTGAAGGTGTTATTTTTGCCCAATTTCGAAAGATAAGAAGAGTTCTCTAATATGGAAAACTTGCGAAAAAAAATTTGCAAGCCTCATTCAAAGACCATCAAATATCGTTTGTCCCATGAACTCAAAGGAAACGATTACTTTTGTAGGCACCTAAAATGTGCTGTCATTTTTTGTTATTAGTTATATTTGTTTTATAATTTTAATTTATTTTATGTGCTTATTCTGTTAAGAAAACAAAGAGAATTTTGAGTAGAATTTGTTATATTAGCTGAGCTATAAAAAAATCAAGGAATACAGGTCTTTGTAAATTATAAAGTTTTTGTTGACAGTGATTATTACAAGCACAATAAACGATTTAAATAATAAATATGATGTCTTTTATATATAAACTACCGCTCATTAATTTCAATACACCCTGGTATTTCAGATTTACAATTCAAATCAAACGTTATTTCCCACAAAATATAATTTGTATTAACTTACACATATATAATACAATCACAATCATTATATTTTACTTTCATCAAAGTATCCTCCTTTGGATTTAATGAGTGCCTCACAAACTCGAGCCTTGCGATCAATCAGTTTTTGTAGGTATCGTGGATTTATATGATTATACATATCTTTAACAATATTCCATAGAAGTTCCTTGCTGGATATATTAACTTCCCTTATATGTCTGTCCACTGCATCCCACACCATTTCAATGGGTTTACAGTCGGGGCATTTGGACGGCATTACCATACCTTTGAGTACTTTTTGTTTTTCCTTTGATGCAATGTAGCTCCTACAGTATGCCGACTGATGTTTTGGGTCATTATCCTATTCTATGGAGAACCCTTTCCCTATAAAGCGCAAAGCACTTGCTATTGCATGATTTTAAAGTATGCGATGGTACTGCTTCTGATCTATACATCCTTCTATTTTCACAATGTCGCCACATCTATCTCCGGCAAAAGATCCCCAAACCATAACAGACCCTCCACTGTGTTTAACTGTAGGTAGAACTCACTCCTGGGCTACCCTTCCTCTTAAAAATCTGCGAACAAATGTTATCCTTCTGGTACCAAAAATCTCGAACTTCGATTCGTCACTGAATCAACCTTTGTCCACTTTTCTGTTGTCCGATTACGATGTTTTCTAGCCCATTAAAATCTCTTCTGTTTATTTATGTGCCTTAGAAGGAGTTTTCTTGCTGTGACACAACCTATCAGGTCGGCTTCAGTTAGTTTCCCTTTTACTGTTGCAACAGATATTGTAGCGTTCATTTCTACCAATTATGCACGAATTTGGGATGTTGTTTTGAATCTATTTCTTTTACTGGTAATTCTGATATATTTTTCATCACTTTTGTTGTTTCACGATGTTGTCCTGGTCGAGCCGGCCACGGTGGCCGAGGAGACTGAGGCGCTTCAGTCACAGTCTGCACGGCCACTACGGTCGGGGGTTCGAATCCCCCCCTCGGGCATGGATATTTGTGCTGTCCTAGTTCGTAAGTAGTTTGTAAGTTTAGGGACTGATGACCCCGTAGTTAAGTCCCATAAGCTTTAAAACATTTGAACATCTGTCCTGGTCGAGGTATGTCCATATTGCTACCTTTGGGTTGTTGGTGAGTGAAGTTAAGCAGGCATATTCAGTTCATATATATATATATATATATTAATTCAAACAAATGTGTATATATGAAGGCCCAATAATTCAGTTCAGGTAAATGATCCAAGGAAGGAAGTCAAGTGGAGAAAAGCAATTTCTGATAAGTTAATAAGGGTCCAAGGTTAGTAAACCAACTCTTTAAAATGCAGAGAGACAATGAGCCCAGAAATTTAAACAAGAGTGGAAAATTTTAAATGAAAGGCAAGCCTTGTAAATATAATATTAATTACAAATCACCCATGGCATTTAAAAGAAACAGCTCAGCTTAATTATCAAAATCACACTAAAGTGGGGCTTTGAAATTTAAGTGAACACAGCCCTTCAATAAAAAAGTCGCCAAAACACAATAAAGGCGAGCTCGAACATTTAAGTAATGTTTGAGTTTGATTATAGATGCTGGTAACAGGAAACCATGGTCAGTAATATCTATAGACAGAAGTCCAATAAAACAACACACAATATAATTTACAAATGAGGCCTGTATTTTAAATGAAAAGAACTCAGCTTACTTATCAAAATCTTACTAAAGTGGGGCTCCAAAAGTTAAGCGAACACAGACCTTTATAAACACAATTACAGAAATACATTAAAGACCAGCTCAAAAATTTTAAGTAAGGTCTGCTGGCTCAGTGATATCAATAGGCTAAAGGCTAATAAAACAAAACCAAAAAAAAAAAAAAAAAAAAAACTTACAAATTAGTCCTGCACTTTAAATGAAAAGAGTTCAGCTTAAGCTTTGAAAGACGACCGTCTGTAGTCTTCCATGTATTCTTTATAAAATTGTAATTTATTTGATGTCGCTAGATTAGCATTTTGTTAAAACTAGACCCCCACTTTTTTCAAGGCGTGAGGAATAGCATTTTTGTTTCATGTTGTAAAATATTAGTTTCTGAAATTTTAGTTAACATTGCTAGGATTTAATAATTTGTTATTGTCCATATGAGAATGTGAACTTGTTTTACCTTTAAGTGATTGTGCAAGAATCTAATGGCTGTCTGAATGTAGGCAGTGATAGCTCGCTTTGCATGGTTCTCTAATTAGTCGTTACCAATCCCTGCTGCTGATGCGACCAAGAAGGTTTCTACAACCTTTGGTTACAAGCTAGTCAACGAGGCCTCTACAGGGCGAGTCTCACGTCCCCACCACCAGTTTCTGGTAGCTATTTCGCGTCTCCTGGCCGCTAGGTGTTCACTTTGTACTGGGATCGTGGAGAGGTAACGTTGGTTCTTCTCTGGTGTCTGTGGAGATGGTAGCGATTATATGTCGAGCATGTTTAACTTAGACTCTTGAACTTAGATTCATTTTTTGGAATATTCCTTCCAATCGTGCGCGGAAATATGCAGATAAACGCAGTGTATGTGTTACTAGTTGCAGTTTGATAACGGCCTGGTATATTCAAACTTTTTGTGATTATGTGGCGGTTTACGAACTCTGTATAAATTCTTTCAAGTTATGGGGGGCCCGATTTCTAACAGACGATATGTTCCTTTTTGTACAGTACATACAAAAGTTTTCTTATCGTTTTCCTTCTGTAAGTGATATGTGTTGGTTGTTGGAACAAAGCCTTCAGCTTCCACTATTGTTTGTTCCTTGCGCAACAGGCATCCATCTTGCAATTCTTAACATTTCTATGGGTTGCATGACGTGGTGATAATTTTCTTTACTTTTCGGAAATTGAATTTATACATTTTCGTCGATTTTCGGAACCACATGGGTCCGAACTCCGACTTCAGCGGTTTGTAGCTAGTCACTGAATTCACGCCACTTCTCATAAAACCAGTGCCTAGGCAGTTTACTCTCAGATTGCAACTTAAGAGTCCTATGTGATTTTGTGTAATGAATCTGATTTTTAACCACTACACCTTCAGTGGAGTGCGATCATAAAACGTATCCTTGTGTCGCCGTTAGCGTGTGTGTCCGCGGTCTAATCTAAATGCAACTTAACTTTGCTATGCTCACGCACCATCTAAAATCAGGCACGACAGACCAGAGCCATCTTCGCAGTTTTATTGTATATTGTGTTGTGTGTTACCTCCAGGTTTGCTGAATTTCGCCTACGATAGCGGCGCCTGCTTCTGCCTCGTTTCAACATGCTGATTTTGGTGAGTTTTGCTGTTGCTTTGCATGTGTGTGAGTGAGTGAGAGTAGTTTATAAATCCTCTCTCCACTAGCGATAACGTCTGTGTAATTTATGTTAAATTCAATGCTGGGCGTCGTCAGTATTGGACTAGGTAATGAGATGCATTTTTATTGTATTAACAAAATTGGTTCCCCATCTTGGTTGCATTCGACCTGAATAAACAAATTAAGTTCAGCATAATTTTGATTTGCATATAAATTGTAGTTTTCGAACACCTTCCCCCTTCTATTTAATATTGTTTTTCACCAGTGCTGAGAACAAGCTCAGATGGAATTATTGATGTTTAAGTTCCGTTGGCCATAAATGTTTTTCTTTAGCCACCTTTAAGAAATAACTTTAATTGTGGTGGTTTGTTTATTAATGTCTGTGTGTAATTTTGTGTGAGCAGCTATTGGCCACTATGTCGTTACCTTCCTGTTATTAGAGTAATTTGAACAAACTCACACGGATCTTTTGCTAATTTTATTACTAAAATTAAGCTTTTTTGTAACAGTAAATTGTTATCTGGGTGCCTCCTACCAGAATTAAGCTTCTATTTCGTACAGTGGCCTACTTTAAGCGTAGTTATGTAAAACACACTAAGGTGGGTGGGGTGGGGGCTGGCTACACATTAATTTAATACACCCACACAGGTAAACAGATGAGCTGACTCAATACAGGAAGGAGAGAAATGAGGCGCCCAACGGTCAACAAGAACGACAGCTCTGACATGAAGGGGCTACACAAACGAATAGAACGCGCGGTGACGATGCCCCATGGAGGGAAAATTTTTGGCAGGGAGTAGCTAATAAATAAATAAATAAATGAACAAATAAAAATAAAACAGAGCTATACAACTACCACCTGTGCAGATGTGAGCTAGCAGAGAGGCACAAACGAGAGAAATTCTTCAGTTACGATAACGAAGTTAATGAATATAGAGTACTTGCTACTCAGTGCAAAGGGAAAAGAACAATACAATTGAACCGAACTAAAAGTGCGGTATAACACACGAATAAACAACTAACGACGTGGACACAGGCAACGACGGCCACTGGGGAATCACCCCCGATCCTGACAAATTCACACACACAAATTTGCGGTGCAGGTTTTATCAGTTATTTATTTCTCACTCGACGACAAGTGCAGGCACCCTCCCGATGCTGTAGGAGAAGGGTGTCAACCGAAGCCCGGAAACGTTTCATACAGCGCAGACGCAAAGCTGCTGAGACGAAGCGAGTGCTCTGCCAGTTGTTGACAGCTGCGGGCGACGCTTTGGCGAGTGGGGCGAGGGGGCGAGAGGGGTGACGGGGCGAGGGGGCGAGGGGGGCAAGGGGCTGTCCCCCCTGGCAGGGGGCGCCTCAGCTCAGGGCGTGCGTGGCTGCCGACGCACAGGGCGGACCGGCCACAGACGGCCCCTTAATCAAAGCCGTTCGACCCTGGCGAGGCCATACACCGCGCCAAACTCGCCGCCTGCTACCCCTTCCGCAGGGGGGTGTAAATTTGACTCGCGCGCTTTGCTTCTGTGACATCACGTGGCAGCAAACACCGAGCAGTTGCCGCAGTACCCTTATGAAACGTTCGAGCAGGAAGTTGTGTTTTGCGCTCGCTCGTTTCGTGACCTGTTAAATGTCTGATAGAAGGTAGCTTTCTTGTATTAGGGAACAATTTTTACATATATCGGCTGCTACGTTTGCGTTGTGATGAAAGTTTTCTTTATCTAATATCTAAAAATGAAGGCGTCTGTTTGCCCGTATGCTATGCCTGTGAGTGTCATTCATTCAGTTGCAATAAAACTTCGTCAACTTATTGCACGAACTAGCGTCACGGTTATAGGCATAGTGAAATTTCGAAATTTGCACTCTAAGGGAGTGAAATCATGATATTATATAAAACAGAAGCACATTTTCTCTCTGTCTGTCCCTTTAACCTTCTATAACTCGCGAACTACTGAACGTATCGTGATCAGGTTTCTTTTAAATTGTAGGTCTGACAAACGTCTAACAAAAAAAAATGTCAACTTTTACGAGTGAAGCATATATACCATTTTTCTCTCCTAAGGCGCTAAAGCCGGATGGTTTCAGACTACGTAAACAGTGACTGTGGTAAATCCACAAAAGTTAGACAGACTCTCACGGACTTTATTTTAAATCTTTATGAGCTCTACAATTAAAACAAAAACTCATCACAATACGTTCAGTGGTTCTCGAGCTAAAGACGTTTAAATATTCCCCGTGCCATGTCGTGGGGCAGACAATCGACGCGCGACAGATCGAACAGCGCCACGAGCGGTGCGACCTCAGAGAGGTCGATAGTGCTTGCGCCAGTCATTACATCGAGGACACGGTCCATCAAAGAAGCAGGAGCCGCGACGTCCCAACGACGGACGTTATGAGTAACGTACAAGTAGATATCCTCGGAGTAGTGAAGCAACTTAAATCACTTAACAAGAACAAGTATTCTGGTCCTGATTGTACACCCATTAGATTTCTATCTGATTATGCTGAAGCGATACCCCCTTACTTAACAGTCATATACAACCGCTCTCTCAAAGAAGGATCTGTACCAAAATACTGGAAAGTTGCACAGGCCACACCTATATTCAAGAAAGGCAGTAGGAGTAACCCACTAAACTATAGGCGTATTTCAATTTGCATCAGGGTTTTGGAACATATCATGTATTCAAATATTATGAATTATCTGAAACAGAACGATCTATTGACCCAAGGTCAACCCGGATTTAGAAAATATCGTTCATGCGAAACACAACTAACTCTTTATTCTCAGGAAGTGATGGGTGCTATCGACAAGGGTTCGCAAATCGATTCCGTATTTCTTGATTTCCAGAAAGCTTTTGGCACCGTACCTCACAAACAGCTTTCAATCAAATTGGGTGGTTATGGTATATCGCCCCAAATTTGCGATTGGATAGGAGATTTCCTGTCAGAGAGGACACAGTTTTCAATAATCGATGGTAAGGCATCGACTAAAACAGAGGTGATATCGGGCGTTCCACAGGGTAGTGTTATTGGTCCTCTGGCTGTTCCTTATTTACATAAACCATTTAGGGGAAAATCTAAGTAGCTGTCTTAGGTTGTTTGCAGATGACACCATCATTTACAGTCTAGTAAAATCATCTGAAGATCAAAACCAACTGCAGAACGATCTGAATAAGATATCAGTATGGTGTAAAAATCGGCAATTGACTCTAAATAATGAGAAGTGTGAAGTCCTCCACATGAATACGAAAAGGAATCCGTTAAACTTTGTTTACAAGATAAATCAATCAAAAGTGAAGGCCATAAACTCTACAAAATACCTAGGAACTACTATTACTTCAGACTTAAATTGGAAAGAACACGTAGATAATGTCGTGGGAAAGGCGAACCAGAAACTGCGTTTTATTGGCAGAACTCTTATGAGAAGCAACAGAAGCACTAAAGAAATTGCATACACTACTCTTGTCCGTTCTTTTTTTTTTTTAGTATTTCTGCCCAGTGTGGCATCCTTATCAGGTATGTTTGACAGAGACTTCGAAAGAGTCCAGAGGAGGGCAGCTCGTTTTGTATTGTCACGATACAGGGGAGACAGCGTTACGGAAATGATACAGAATCTGGGATGGGAATCATTACGACAACGGCGTTTATCGCTGTGGCGTGGGCTACTTACGAAACTACAATCGCCAACATTCTCCTCCGAATGCGAAAATATATTGTTGACTCCAAATTACAAAGGTAGAAATGATCATCAGAATAAAATACGAGAAATCAGAGCTCGAACAGAGAGATTCAGGTGTTCTTTCTTCCCCCGCGCTATTCGAGATATAAATGGGAGATAAATAGTAGGATCATGGTTCGATATATCCTTTGCCAGGCACTTAAATGTGATTTGCAGTGTATCCCATGTAGATGTAGTTGGAGGTGAATTACAGTCTGAACAATCCTCAGGAGAATAGTGCATAAGGTAAACAGAAGTAGGGTTCACCAAAGACAGAAACAAGGCGCCAACATAAGAAATTAAAGTTACTGATGGGACTGGGAGACTGCACCGCATAAGTTAAGGATTCAGTAAACTTCGACATCATTTGACTAATCAGAATCAAAATTGATGATAGTTAGCATCAAGTGGGCATTCTTCCATGGAGGAATTTTTATACTTCGTGAGTCACAGCATGGTGCACGGCGGACGATAAATTACATTGCATTTTCTCATAGTTTGACCAATTTCCATGGAAGACGACACATTTGTGTATGTAGTTGTAAAGAATAGTTCTATACTATTGAAAGTCAATAACTGACCACGGAGGGTACCTCGTAATAGACCCTTCCAGCGATTAACATGAAGATTCGGATAAACATATAATTTTCATTGTTATGGGGAGGAAGATGTAGAGAGAGAGACAAGATGTACAGATTAGGGAGCAGGATGGCAGGCGGCGAGAGATAGAAGAGAAGGGAAGATGGACCGCGAGAGGAAATTGACTAGAGAAGGCAGGGACATGTATTTTTATTATTAAGCATTTTCCTGCTTTCATAGGATTGGCATCTTTCACTGTGCACCTGGCCGTATTAATTTTGAGGGATATCTGGATGCCCCTTCTTTCTAAACCCTAGCAACCCTCCTTCCGACAAAATTTATAGCCAAATATTTACACCAACGGAGGTGGTGCAGTGTTGATCCTTGTTGTATTAGTTACTTTCAAGAATTCCCGAATAATTGTTATAGATCAGATATTCGTTTGTAGAGGAAACCTTAAAATCCAAGACTATCAACATCTGAGAGAGATCCCTCAAAAGAAAAAATCAAGTGATACTTTTTTCGAAAATTTTCTTTACGGACTACAATTTGATCTAGTTTTGGATTCGAGTCTATTGAATACTTCAAAACAAAACTTTGCAGGAATTAATTGGATTCACAATAACGTACTTATGCAAAAGTTTATTTCTAGCCTTTTCCAATAAAAGTATATGGAAACAAACTTTACTTTCATAATAAATTACAGCAAAAACTAATAAGCTCCAATCCAAATGTAGAACACATCATTGACGCCAAGACCAAATAATACCATCATTCTTATTAAAATTCAAATTTAACTTGTGTCAGCTGAATTTTTTACTTTGGAAAATATTATTTTATCCCCTTAATAAACTTTTAAAATTTTACTCAGCACAGCATTTGCTCTTAATTTTCATGTCATACATAATTTTTATATTCCTCTTAATTGCTGTATAGTAGCTGTAGAGATTATATGGGGCCACGAAAATTGTTCCAGTAAGATTTTCATTCCCATTATGAAAATGATTGGGAATGACTGATATAAAGAACTTAACCTTACTTCAAGACAGAAAATTTAACCAGAAATCTACGATTTATAAACTTTAATCGCAGATTATGTTGCCATGAACACTCATCATAACTGACTGGCGAAAATTCGTCGTTCAGAGTAAGTGTGAGCCATAATCGCCAGAAAACAATTTCGTGATACTTCGAATCGCCGCTTTTCTTGTGAGTAAATACAAAATTAAATATTTATAAACATCGTCATTCAGTCAAACTGTTGTAAGTAAATAAATATGTCATTACATCATTTCCACACCGCTAATGCTCAATTGACTTCATTCAATATTGACGGTTAGGTTATGGAAATCATAGATTATGGACGTAATCATTGACCTCATAGCGAAAGAAGACGATTTGTAATTTATTTAATTATCTCAAGGGTACTATTATCTGCAGGCTAAGGAAAGAAAATCTGAAATAATTGCAGTGAAAATTGAAGTTTGTGAATTTCCACATACCTATGCTTCTCTGAATATACCGTTAACCAAGACAGTAAACACCCACTCATTGTGATGCAGAATCTCATTTTTTTGTTGACAGTAGCCTGTTATTAAAATAAGCAAGATCTCAGGCAGTTGAGATCTGCAAATATAAGTTAAAACGCTCAATGCAGCTCTAAATTACTTTACGAGTGACCAAAGTACATGCACAACAGAAATTTGTCTAAATGATCACTCCTTAAGGGAACAGCCAACGTTTTAACAAACACATAATCAATGTTAAAAAATAAATGAATAGATAATTAATCATGGGACGAGAAGCATGAAATCATAAAGCAGAGGCATGATACTTTAAAATCATAATCTATTCAGCAAAATAACAAGCAAATAAATGTGGGGAGACCAAATTAAGCACACACCTCGTACAGAAGCGAATTAAATCTTATAATTACTGTCCGTAATAAAATTGTTTCTGCCCTTTATGAATATGGTAACATGGTAGGAAATTTGCAAACACACAATGGATAGCTGAAAGCACATTCATTCATTTACAGACATCAGCACAATGCTTAGCAGTACAATATAAAAACTGGGAAACTTGAAAGCAGGGGCATAATGAAGTCTCGGTGGTGTCTTGACGAGATGGCGGTTGGCTTGATCACAAATTTAATGGTACTGTGCAATAACCAAACTCATGTGTAGGGAGGAAGCGGCTCACTATCTTTAAGTACAATGTAGTGTGCGACCATGTTGAATAACATACAATTTACAAAGTAAATTAATTCAGAATAGGCAAATAGAGAACATGCGAGAATTCATATGCAAGAAAGCTAGTATTAATAAAACCATGGCTGAAGGCCAAAATAACGAAAGCATTTGGTGCAATCAGTCATACAGGACAGGAAAGACGGAATCAAGTCAGAAAATCTGAGAAATGTTTAGCAAACTCACAGATACTGAGGCGACGTGGAAAGGTAGTTAAAAACATACTAGGTATACACAAAGGCTGAAGGTGACACACATGTATTCTAACTTGAGCAAAAGCAGACAAACAATCATCACTGGAATGAAAATGCAAGTAATAAATTGACACTGAATTTACTCGAATTCTGTAAATTAAGTAACACTTGGTCTCTTATTGTGAAAGAATTATTCAAAAGAACTATTACTGTGAAACCAAGACTACCTGATTACAAATAAATTGAAGTCCTAACAGCATGCCTTCCCCTCAGCATGATTCGACGGAGTACTTACTTCCACAGTCGTCGGAGCCAGAATGAAGAGTGAAGACTGAAGCTCTAAGGCCTCGGAAAAACCTTCCCCTCCCCCCGCCATACATCGGATGTAGAACTGATGCAGAGTGCGTTTAGAGACTAGTGTTTACTAACCCTTGCTCCCAGAGACGTCTCCTATCACCTTTTTTTTATTGAAGATTAGGTTGGTTCGACACTAAGAACACGGCCACCTCGCCACCTCGCCACCTCGCCAAGTATCCTTGTCTTTGGCCAGCCAGCAAACGCCAGCGCGGATGACAAATAAAGCCATGGGTTCTTAAGTACAGCAAAACAAGGCGTAATGTGGGAGGTGACGACTGTAAGCCATTGTGCAGCAGTCAGTCAGTATTAAAAGCACACATTAACATTCACATAAACCCACAAGTTCAATCACATGGGTGGAAACTTTTATAGAAATGGGGCAAATATATATAAACATGGGGCATTCATCATTAATAAAAAGAATAAAATAATTAACACACAGACAGATAACATTAATGTTGCACTTTAGGTTAATGAATCAATCAAAATGGAACACGACCACACAACCAGTGGACGTGTTTCATTTTTCGAATCTACTTAAATACTATATATTTACACTCCATTTAATAGTACTGTCCTTGCTGCATCGTTCATAATAAGTATTGAAAGGTATCTATAACAGCACTACCATACCATAACACACCATTGCACTAGTTAGCTTAGACTGATGACCTCGCACTTTAGTACACACTAAACAACTGCTTGTAGGCTTACTGTTCATTTTAAGAACATTTGTCCTTTATATTGTCATAAAACGATTGTGGAAGAAGTTGGAAGATCACTCGTTATTCTGTGTTCTTTATTCCATGTTTCCAATAAAAATATCAACGATTAGAAATAAAATCTGGCCTCAGTTCAAAAATTATACTCCGTTAGGCCTCTGCTATATTGAATAATACTAAACCTATATCCACCAAAGCTAGCTCAGCATTCATCTGGGTTATCTCGGAAGATGCTTGGCAACATAACTAAAATCATCTGTCGAAATGATTAATGCACTTTGACTACATACAGTAGGCAACACACGTTATTTTTTAATGGAGATTTCTGTTGTCAAGATGGAACGAAGGGAATAGAAAAATGAGATATCTTCAAATTTGTCACAAAATCGTGTTGTTACAATATAAGAACACACTAGAAAAAAAAGGTGGACACATGCTCTGAAAACGAACAGAAAACCAACTGATCCAATGATGTGTTATTGTATGGAAGTGCTGTTATAATTATCTTTGATGATCGATAAAGGAAAGTACCTGTAAAGGGAGAAAACGTCTAAACCAGAATCTGTGACACAGCCACTGAGCTACAATGAGATAGGGTGTTTACTGTCTTGGTTAACAATATAGTCAGGAAAGCATAGCTTTATTGTATTCATCAATGTGAATGAAGTTGTCATAGCTCAATGTGTTCAATAATGAAAAAAGTAATAGTAACTGTATAGTAATTGCTACTTGGGCTAGAAGAGCGCATATCAATGAGATGATGGCTGCTGCTGAAATTCACAAACGTCAATAATCCATTCTTTGTATGGAATTTTCTTAGTTTGCAGCAAAGTATCTATATAATGCATTTGAATTAATCAAAAAAATTACGAATCGTACTTTTTTGGGGTTATGAGATCAATAATTACAAACGTAATTGGTGATTACTGTACCCTATTCTTAAAGATAAATAAATAAATAAAAGAAAAGAAATAAAAAGTTTCAAATAAAAAATACATCGAGCATCATTAATGTGAGGGTGATGTAGTCACACATCAACGTATGCATACTTAGGAATAATTTAATTTTGTATTATTTCTAAATGAATATATTGTATTTAGCGTCTTTCATAACATCAGTAAACTGTAAACTGACAATTACATTTGAACTCGACTTTGAAACGCGAATTTTCGCCAGTCAAATATTATCTGAGTTTATACAATGCACATTTATGGGTTCAGCTAGATCTGAGATTATTCTCCGTCTTAAACTAATGTTGAATGCATTTGGAAAAGAATTAATTTCCCTACTTTTTGTCTTCACAGTTGACTAATCTGTGTGTTTGCTGTACAACAATATATTGCAATTTAACTCTTGGCTATATTTATGAACATACAGATATCTATGCAATATTCAATACTTTTCATATTTCCTAAAGTGAAGCGCACATTATCAATCTTTTGTTTATGTGCCCTCTTAACGTATACAAAAATACTGTTTATATTTTTGAGAACCACTTTCATTATATTGAATGAGATTTTTGATAATTCACATTCTAAGATTCCAGGAGAATAAAAAATACATATAGACTCACTGTTGAAGATAGCGCAACTGCAAATCAGTGAAGAGAGTAAAGATGAAGATGATGACTTAAAAGTATTGATTATTCGATCCAATGTAGATGAAATAACAGATGAGCAATGTATAGACGAAAATGTGCCAAAATGGGGCGGTTTGTAAATTGTTTTGTAATATACAAATCTTTTGTAAACCATTTGATCTTTAATTTGCACATGAGATATATAAATGTGAAATAAGATTTACAAAGTAAACTGATATTGTTTTAGCAGGTTTTGTGTTTAGTGCTCCGACTGCATTGCAGTAACTTTTATAGGTGGTATATGTTTATTTATTTATTTGAAAAGGGGTTATCTTGCTGTTTAGAAAGACACAGAGTTAAAACTTGGATACAAACCCGCAGCTCAGCGGACAGCGTCGCCTGTAACACTGCGGATCCAATCGAGCACGGAGGTGACTCTGACATAGGCGGCGGGTACGGCGGCGCTTTTGTCGGCGCCGCTCCAGAAGGAGGCGATGCCCACCTGCAGGTAGCCCTCGGTGGTGTTCAGCACGAGCGGGGCGCCGTTGTCCCCCTGCAGAGTCAAGCACACTCAGCTGCGACAGTTTGCGAACACGACTCGGCATCATAAAATTGAAGGCAGAGTCTCCAAACATTAGCAGGCTACAGTTTACGATTGCTTTCGGTTCTTAATTTACATGTGCACGTAACAGCTGTTTTCAGTACTCAATACACTGAAACGCCAAAGAAACTGATGTTTGGCCTGCATGTTCAAACAAGCCACCTAGATGCAGAACACATCACTGCTCGCTGTCAGAGGTTCGAGTCCACCTTCAGGCATAGATGTATTTCTTCTCATTAGCATAAGTTAGTTTAAGTAGTTTGTAAGGGTAGGGACTAAAGCCCCATAGTTTGTCAATCATTTGAATTTCAATTTCAAACACTCAGAGGATGACAATGCTGTTAGCAACACCTGTACAGGTTGTTACAAAAAGGTACGGCCAAACTTTCAGGAAACATTCCCTACACACAAAGAAAGAAAATATGTTATGTGGACATGTGCCCGGAAACCCTTAATTTCCATGTTAGAGCTCACTTTAGTATTTCTCTTTAAATGTAAGTTGAAATAATTCGTGCAGACAATTGTCAAAATACCCAATTGTCTCGTTAGTATGTACTGTATTCCTCGATTCACCGCCAGTTGGCCCAATTGAAGGAAGGTAATGTTGACTTCAGTGCTTGTGTTGACATGTGACTCATTGCTCTACAGTACTAGCATCAGCACATCGGTACGTACCATTAACTGGTTAGTGTTCATCACGAACGTGGTTTTGCAGTCAGTGCAATGTTTACAAATGCGGATTTGGCAGATGTCCATTTGATGTATGGATTAGCACGGGGCAATAGCCGTGGCGCGGTACGTTTGTATGGAAACAGGTTTCCAGACCGAAGGTGTCCCGACAGGAAGACGTTCGAAGCAATTGATCGGCGTGTTAGGGAGCACGCAACATTCCAGCTTATGACACGCGACTGGGGAAGACCTAGAACGATGAGGACACGTGCAATGGACGAGGCAATTCTTCGTGCAGTTGACGATAACCCTAATGTCAGCGCCAGAGAAGTTGCTGCTGCACAAGGTAATGTTGACCATGTCACTGTACAGAGAGTACTACAGGAGAACCAGTTGTTTCCGTACCATGTACAGCATGTGCAGGCACTGTCAGCAGCTGATTGGCCTCCATGGGTACACGTCTGCGAATGGTTCATCCAACAATCCAAACCTCTGGATATTTTCAAATTCCATGCCAATGATCCAGCGCCTCGATAGAGCTGCCGCTTTTGCACCTGCTCCCATCATCTTTAGATGAGCGGGCAGAGCTCAGAGAGCAGGGACATGATGGAAACGAAGATGACTACACTCACATCTGGGACGTCCCCCACCACTGGCGTGGAGGCACCACAAAGGCAAACAACTCGTTTCTCTGTGTGTATATATTCTAACTAGAAGTGAATTAGGAGTAATCTTATTTTCGAAGTTTAAAGGAAGAGAGAAAATATAAGTGAATTAGAAGCAATCGTTATCTGTTACTTATTTGTTTTATTTTTATTTTTTAAACAGTAAATTAATGTTGTATAACTACATAGTATAGTAGGATTCATCTGTCGTAGCTTCTCTGCTAGATGCCTTTTTATTACCTACTAACGAAAAGCGAGATTGGGCTACAATCACGCTGTACCAGGCTATTATAATACGATTGTGAGTAGGTGGTCCTCCAGCGTGCAGGCAGTGTATATAAATTATGAAGTGCGAGAGAGGAAAGAAAGGAATTTATACTCTAATGACAGAAGGCTAGCAGAATATGTGAGAAGGTAGCCTTTAATGTGTTTGAGTTTATATTGGCTGTATAGTGAGATAGAGGCAAAAAGACCAAGTGGCAATGCGCCATGAGAGATAATTAGAAGCAGTGTCTTGGCGCTTCTTATCTCGAGGTGATACTTCCTGGCGTAATTAATGAGTACAGATTTGCCACATCATAAAATAGGTGGATTTTCGCTAATTTCGCAGCCAAACATTAACCCTTTGAGGACGACTGCAGTCGCGGCTCCGACCCTTCCCCTGGTGCTACGGACGTCCCCAGGCGCGCCTAGCTCCTGCTGCCTGCGTGCTGTGGACGTCTCCAGACGCACAGCTGTATTTCCGCACCGCTTATTCACTAGCTGTTAAGAGTTTCAGCCGCTTATTTCTAATGTGCGTCTGTCCATACTGCTGTGATCCTTCGTTGTTGATTTCTGATTCGCATTTTGAGTTTTGCGTAATTTAAATACAAAAACTTAAAAATATCGTGGACTGGCAATCATTACCTATTCACAATAAGCGATTCGCCTTTCCGCCATTCTACTACAGTAGCTGTTCAGTGGTCTGGCTGTACAGTTCGAGAGTGAGTTTTAATTTGTTGCTGTGTTTCCTTTTTACAAAATTAGACATCAGGTCCCGTGTTTTCGTCATAAAAAGTTGAAACTCGAGATTTTGTTAGACACCGATTTTTGCTGGCGACTTTGCCTAGCATTTCGTGGCTTAATCTGCCTTACAAAATTATTTTCTTTATTACTCTTATAAGAAGGTGTGTAGTTGTACACGCTGACCAAATTCCGTTTATGTTAACAAAATATTGCCCGAGATAGAACAACTCAAAGAAGTCAAACAAATGACTATATGTGATGCAGTATAGCTTCGACGATCGCGGAAGATTACTAATGTTCATGATGATATTTGTAAATGTTCATAAAAAATTGTTCAAAATCCGTAATGATCGAGCGGCAAAATGTTTCGAAATGAGGCCATTTGACGTAGAATGGCCAATGAGTGGTCCCAATGTGCATAAAGTCTGTGTAGTAATACGTCTGCAGATTCAAAGCCACTCAAAACGTGTCAAAATACATTGAGTGTCTGGGATCCCACTCAGAAGGCGGGACAGCTGCGACCATCCTTGGCCGCAGAAATATCCAACGCAGGGCGAGATCAGCTGTTCGGCACCCAGTAGCACAGGCAGCAGGATTAGGCGGGCACAAGTGCGCGAGCGACTCGACAGACTGGATACTCAGTGGCAGCAGCTAAAGGGTTAACCGATTTTGAAAATTCAATGTCCTTACATAAACTACATAAAAGAGCTACTCAGAAATCAATGAATTAGTATTAAAAAATATTTCATTAACCTACTAAATATTTTTTGTTTCTATATTCTCTTCCTTTCTTAAAACATTTCAAAACTAATTGTAAAGATGCAAGTGGCCTGATTTTTCTAAATTTTCATTAATTCATATAATTAAAAATTTCAGTACGTATTCTGTATAGTGCATCATAATTTAAATTTTTCTGACCATACATAACTACATAACCAAGTGTGTTTGTTGGAGGTTCATCATTAAACTTCACACAAAGAAGCACAGTAGTTTTCTGTGTTGCAATAACATTTCTTCCACAAGTCATATTAATTACATTAAAATATTCAATTTTTTATCAAATTGTATGAGCTAATGTCTACATTTTCTTTTAGTAGTGTATTTCATTTGAAATCGCGAAATGTATCTTGTGCTTTGAGAAAATTAACTTTAGTTTAAATTCCACATCTCCTATGGGGAAAATTTCATTTAATCCATTTTTCAAGTAAATATTCTAAAGATTAACATAATCAAATAATGAAGAGTCAAGTAATTATTTTTATGATTTATCTTAAATCTAACAAATACAATGTAGGCATATCAGATTGAAATCAGTTACAGTAATCAGATAACTCACTCAAAATGTTTCTTACCTTTTAATCCAGCAACTTCTACAGTTTCCAGTTCATAAAAAGATATAGGTATTACAGGATATTTAAAAATATTTTCTCATTATTCAAGCTCGTAATTTGGTTCATATTAACAACAGGCATATGTATTTCATATTTTCACTGATAATTCTGACTTCGTTTGAAAGTGTTGTTACATATACCACTCCAGCATGTCTGCAATGTGCCCAGCCAATATTACAGTAACCTTAATTCGGATACACTGATGTGTGCTGGTTGTTACTAAATTTTGTCTTTACTATCAACGGAATATTACATCGTAATTTTTGAAATCAACGATGTTATTTGTTGTTTTCGGCGGAAGAATGGAAACTTTAGGATGATAGGATGCTCAGGTGGAAGGAGTCTGGGTATCCATTGTCTGTTGCTTCTAGCATAGTGAGACATGGATTCGTGGTCATCAGCGAATGAGGTGAGGGCTTCCGTTCCTCTCCTGCTGGCCGTGGGCCGCGCGGCGGCAGTCGCTTACTGCTGACGCCGTATGCAGCGGTTTCAGTGCGGCCTATTTCGCTGTGATGCCTGGTAACCGGGAGGGGGCAAGCTTGAGTCCATCTTCTCTGTTCATATTGTTAGAATGTTTTAAAACTGCGATGGCTTCCCTTATCATGCATTTAATCATCCCTGGTTGTTTAGCGAGTATTCTGGCACCGTTAAATTCTATGTTTTTGCTGCCATCTTGCTGGTGTGTGGATATTGCAGATTGTGTTGGCCTAATCGAATGTAGCGTTCATGTTCGGAAATTCGCATTGCCACTGCCCTCCCTGTATCACCTTGTATACTTCCCCACACTCGCATTCCACCTTGTATACTCCTGCTGCGTATAATGCCTCTATCTTTTCCTTTGAGGAGACAAGTACATACTGGATCTTGTGACTATTATACGTGAAAAGCTGAACACCGACCCGGCGGAGATGTTTAGCAATCCGATCTCTGACGTTTTTTACATACGATAAGTGTGCTGCTGGTTCCTTTTTATTGACTTCCTGCCACCCCCATGAACCACAGACATTGCCGAGGTGGTGTGGCTTGCGTGCGTCAACGACACAAATAGCCGTACCATAGGTACAACCAGAATGGAGGGGTGTCTGTGGAGAGGCCAGACAAACGTGTGGTTCCTGAAAAGGGGCAGCAGCGTTTTCAGTAGTTACTACGGCAACAGTCTGGATGATTCACCGACCTGGCCTTGTAACATCAGCTAATGTGGCTTTGCCACACAGCTACTGGGAATGGATGAAAGCAAGGGGAAACTACAGCCGTTACTTTTCCCAAGGATATGCATCTCTACTGTATGAATATATGGTGATAGCATCCTCTCGAGTACAATATTCCGCAGGTAAAATAGTCCCCAATTCGGATTTCCGGGCGGGGACTACTCAGGAGGATGTGATCATCAGTAAAGACAACACAGGCATTCTATGGATCGGAGCGTGGAATGTTAGATCCCTTAATCGGGTAGGGAAGTTAGAAAATTTAAAAAGGAAAATGGATACGCTGAAGTTAGATATAATGGGGATTAGTGAAGTTTGATGGAAAGAGGAACGCGATTTCTGGTCAGGTGAGTACAGGGTTATAAATACAAAATCAGTTGGGGGTATAACAGGAGTAGGTCTGATAATGAATAAGAAAACAGGAATGCGGGTAAACTACTGTCAGCGGCACAGTGATCGCAATATCGTAGTCAAGATAGATACAAAGCCAACACCGACCGCAGTAGTACAAGGTTATATGCTCACTAGCTCTGCCGATGATGAGGAGATTGAAGAAATGTATGAGGAGGTAAAGGAAATTATTCAGACAGAGGGAAACTTAATTGTGATGGGAGACTGGAATTCGGTAGTAGGAAAAGGAAGGGAAGGTAAAATAGTAGGTGAATATGGACTGGGCAAAAGGAATGAAAGAGGAGATCACCTAGTAGAATTTTGCACGGAACATAACTTAATCAGAACAAACACCTGGTTTAAGAATCACGAACGAAGGTTATATACATGGTAGAGAACAGGAGATATAATGGTATAATGGTAAGACATAGATTTCGGAATCAGGTTTTAAACTGTAAGACATACCCAGGGGCAGATATAAACTCTGACCATAACTTGTTGGCCATGAACTGTAGGCTGAAACTGAAAAAACTGCAAAAAATTAGGAAAATAAGGAGATGGGACCTGGAGAAATTGAAGGAACCTGAAGATGATGAGAAATTCAGAGAGAGCTTTAGGCAACAATTGACAGAAACGGGGGGAAATAAAACATTATAAGAAGAGTGGGTAGCATTGAGGAACGAAATAGTGAAGGCAGCAGAGGAAAAAATAGGTAAAAAGACAAGATCTGCCAAATATTCTTGAATTTCACTGGAAATACTAAATTTAATTGATGAAAGGAGAAAATATAAAAATGCAGTAAATGAAACAGGCAAAATGGAGTACAGACGACTAAGAAATGAGATTCACAGGAAATGTAAAATAGCTAAGCAGGAGTGGATAGAAGACAAATGCAAATCAGTGGAAGAATGTATAAATAGAGGAAGAATAGATACCGTCTGCAGGAAAATAAAAGAAACATTTGGAGACAAGAAAAGTAGCTGTATGAATTTAAAGAACTCAGATGGAAAACCAATTCTCAGCAAAGAAGGGACAGCTGAAAGGTGGAAAGAATATATAGAGGGACTATACAAAGGAAAGGAACTTAGAGACAATATTGTAGGAAGGGAAGAGGATGTAGATCAAGATGAAATAGGAGATATTACAATGAGAGAAGAATTTGACAGAGCACTGAAAGACCTATGTCGAAACAAGGCCCCTGGAGTGGACGATATTCCCTCAGAACTACTGAAGTCTCTGGGAGAGCCAGCCATGACAAAACTATTTCATATGTCTTACGACATATGAGACAGGTGAAGTACCCTCAGACTTTAAGAAAAATGTAATAATCGCCATTCCAAAGAAAGCAGGTACAGACAGTCATGCTTGGAAATTTTAAACACGAATTATTTACATAAAGATAGAAAATTTGGTAGAAACCGACCTTGGGGAAGATCAATTTGGATTCAGGAGAAATGTAGGAACTTGGGAGGCAATCCTGACTTTACGGCTTATCTTAGAGGATAGATTAAGGAAAGACAAAACTACATTTTAGGCTTTTGTAGATTTGGAGAAAACTTTTGATAATGTTGATTGGAATATACCCTTTCAGATCTTGAAATAAGCAGTAGTTGTTGTTGTTGTTGGGGGTTTTAAAGGGGGGCTAAACGACTGGGTTATCAGTCCCCCGTTCCTATCGTTTCCGTTGGAAAGACGAGCACTTCATAGCCCATTTTACAGGATGAAGTGACAAGAGGCGCCTTGGCAACATAAAAAGGGAAAAAACATAAAAGTTGACGCTCAAATAAGCAATGTTGTTAAAACAGCTCAACAGAAGATTGAGGCTGGCTGATCACTACGATAATAATGGATGAGCCAGCCATTCTGCACGTACTAAAACTGCAAAGTAAAAAAGATTAGCGAGACGAAAGTAATGACATATTAAAACTGTTTGAATGGTAGGCGCCTGAAAGATCGAGCTTCAGGTGCCACCATTAAATCATGTGATAAAATCCAGCTGCGAGAATAAAACCTAAAACACGTTTAACCATGAAGGCATCGTCGGTTAAAATCGAAGACAGAGCAGAAGGAAGTAAAAAAGACTGCCGCAATGCAGCTAAAAGCGGACAGTCCGCTAAGATGTGGACCACCGTGAGCAGTGCGCCACAACGGCAGCCTGGTGGGTCCTCACGTCGTAAGAGGTAGTCGTGCGTTAGCCATGTATGGCCTATACGCAGGCGACACAGGACAACCGAGTCTCTTCGAAAAGGCAAGAAGGATGTCTTCCAAGCTGCAGTTGACTGTTTAACTGTATGGAGCTTATTTGGCGTTGTCAATGTTGACCATTCACGGTCCCAGGCCATGGAGATTTTGTGGTGTAGACCCAATCGGATGGGGGGTGTGCTCACCCAGGAGGTGTATTGGGGGCAGCACATGGTGGAGAACCCCCAACCATCGAGGGGGCTGATGGAGCTTTACGGCCCTGAGGGTCCACAGAAGTTGTTAAAGACATGGGGACCGCCGACACCGAGGGAAAAGGCGACGACGTGACAGTCGCAAATAACGTCTTCAGTGATACAGGGTGCAGTCGCTCGAACTTCTTTTTGGCCTCATTGTACGACAGTTTATCCATGGTCTTGTACTCCATAATTTTTCTTTCCTTATGGAGCACCGTGCAGTTTGGCGAGCAAGGGGGATGGTGCTGTCCGCAGTTCATGCAAATAGGAGAGGAGCACAAGGATGGGATGGACACCCGCATTCTCTACTGGTGGAGCTGGAATTGCACCTGGAGGACATGTGCCCAAATTTCCAGCATTTGAAGCACCGTATCGGAGGAGGAATATAAGGTTTTACATCGCACCGGTATACCATAATCTTGACCTTTTCGGGCAAAGAATCGCCCACAAAGGCCAGGATGAAGGCACCGGTGGCTACCTTGTTGTCCTTAGGTCCCCTATAGATGCGCCTGACGAAGTGGACACCCTGTCGTTCAAGGTTGGCGCGGAACTCATCATCTGACTGCAGACTGCAGGAGGAGATCACGGTGGAAAACAATCCCCTGAACCATGTTTAAACTCTTGTAAGGAGTGAAAGTAACAGGAACACCTCCCAGCTTATCACAGGCCAGAAATGCCCGTGACTGTGCTGGGGATGCCGCTTCAATGAGGACTGCACCACTTCTCATTTTAGACAAACCTAAGACTTCGCCATACTTGTCTTCTAGATTATCCACAAAGAAGAGTGGCTTCGTATTGCTAAAATCTTCCCCATCAGTCCTGGCACAGACAAGAAATTTAGGGGAGTAGAACAACCCTGTCTTTCGGCCGTCGTTCCTTGCATGGGGTAGCTAGGGATGGGAACGATTGGGGGTCATATTGTGAGGCATTGAATGTACTTCTACCACGCTTTGAGACGCCGTTTTCGCGGCCGGCCACGCTTTTATTTGCTCGTTCCATGTTCGTCCCACGAGCAGCTAGGGAATTAAAGATCCACCCAGACAGACCCCCGCTTGCCTGGGTAAGCCTTATACAACTGAGGTGCGGCAGGTTCCTCAGAGGTTTCTCGCTAGCGGCTATTCAACCTCAACAGCCATGCATCTCCTCGGCACGTAGCACACCTTGAGATTGAGGTATTTTTATAGAGGTTTGTACCGTCCTCGCGACCTGGGCGATTAAGCCAAGATCCCCGGGCTCTGAAACGTACAACGTTCCACCGTCGCGCCGAACGATGGTCGTTGAAGCACGCACAGAGCTTACGGTGTAGCGGACTGTTGGCGCGACACAGCCCACATCTCAGGACCCCGGGTTCGCCAAGCCCGTACCCAGCAAATTAATGCTGAGCCCCTGAGGGGTAAGCAATAGTAAAATATAGGAAACGGAGGGTTATTTACAACTTGTACAAACACCAGACAGCTGTTATCAGAGTTGAAGGGCATGAAAGAGATGCAGAGGTTGGGAAGGGTGTGAGACAGGGTTGTAGCCTTTCTCCAATGTTGTTCAATTTGTACATTGAGCACGCTATAAAGGAAAGCAAGGAGAAATTTAGAGAAGGAATTAAAGTTCAGGGTGAAGAAATAAAAACATGCGTTTTGCCGATGACATTGTAATTCTGTCAAAGACAGCAAAGGACCTGGAGTAGGAATTGAACGGAATGGACAGTGTATTGAAAGGAGCATATAAGATGAACATTAACAAGAGCAAAGCAAGGGTAATGCAGTGCAGCCTAAGAAAATCAGGTGATGCCGAAGGAATTAGATTAGGTAACGAAACAATAAAGGAGGTAGATGAATTTTGTTACTTGGGCAGTAAAAAAGATGGTCGCAGTATAGAGGATATAAAATGCAGAATGGCAATGGGAAGAAAAGCGTTTTTGAAAAAGAGAAATTTATTAACATCGAATATTAATTTAAGCATAAGGAAGTCCTTTCCGAAGGCATTTGTGTGGAGTGTTGCCTTGTATGGGAGTGAAACGTGGACGATAAACAGTGTGACAGGAAGAGGATTGAAGCTTTCGAAATGTGGTGTTACAGAAGAATTCTGAAGATTTGATGGGTAGATCGTGTAACTAATGAGGATGTACTGAACAGAATTGGGGGAAAAAGGAATTTCTGGCATACTTTGACTAAAAGAAGGGATCAATTAGTATGACACATTCTTAGACATCAAGGAATTCTGAAATTAGGGTTGAAGGGAAGTGTGTGGGGTAAAAATTGCAGAGGGAGACCAAGAGATGAATATAGTAAGCAAATTCAAATGGATATAGGTTGCCGTTCTTATGAGGAGATGAAGAGGCTTGCTGAGGATAGATTAGGTTGGAGAGCAGCAACAAACCATTCACCGGACTGAAGACCACAACAACAACAACCTGCCTACTGCTGTTTCTTTTATTTGTATCCATGGCGGTGTGAATCACTCTATGGTTGTAGCCATTGGCCAGAAATGTTGTTTGAAGTTTGTTGAGTTCAGATGTTTTGTTGCCTTCATCGCTTAGGCGCTGCAGCAAATCATCAGTGAGCGGATAACAGAGTTCTTCTGTGCTGGGTGGTGGTTTGATTGGGCGTGCAAATACCTGTCTGTATGTCTAGGCTTTCGGTATGCCCTGTGCCCAAGTGTGCCATATTATGTAGACAGCAAAACAACTGAGTTGAAAATACTACAGACAACAATTCTGGCCAATGGCTACAACCACAAAATGATTCCCACTGCCGCGGATAAAAATAAAAGAAACCGGAATAGGCAGGAATTCAATAAAAAGCAACCAGGAGCCCACAGACCGTATGGAAAAAACGTCACAGATTGGATTGTGGGGAAATATACACAGGTGAGACAGGGACGGCAGTGGCAACGTGCATATACGAACACGCAAAAAGATAAAATTTAATGATGCCAGAATACTCGCTAAACAACCGGATGGTTAAACTCAAGATATGGGAAGGCATCGAAATTTTAAACATCCTAATAAAATGAACAGAGAAGATGGACTCAGGCTATCCCACTCCTGCCCACCATCCATCACAGCAAAATAGTCCAGACTGACAACACAACATGCGAGTGTCAGCAAAAAGCGAATGCATGAAGCCAAGGACCACCAACACTTTAATTTCTGTATCGTTGTCAGGAACTTTTTAATTATTTTCAGTATTTTTATTCACAGGGAAGGAGGAAAATTAATAAGTTTCAATTTTTTCATGATTTATTAGGGAAAGATATTAAGAGTATTCTACAATAACTGAACACAAGCTCTATTAAAGTCAGTTACATAATCAATTCCATCAATAATAGTGATTTCTAAATCTAGAACATGATCAAAAATAGGACTTTTTACAAAATTAAGTGGGTCACCAATTATTGGTATGACAAACTGACCATTTGTCATAAGTAAAGCAGTATTATTTCTTTCTCAGTATGCTAAACAAACATTCCATCACCTAGATTTATATTTATTAATTGAAACTGAATAAATTTAGGAACATCTTTAGCAAAAGTCATTTCATCAAATTCCATAATTTCTCCACTAAATCCTAGTACATTACATTATCCATAATTTTATTATCGTCAACCTATATATTAGGCTCATTTGATTGAATAAATTTTCGCAATTTTTTAAAACTATACCAACCTACAAAAATTTCTATTATTTATTTGTTGGTATATAACTTATTAATTTTTATGTAATATTTGAAATTCAAAAAGTTGCGTAAATCCAACTACTACAACATTATTTTAACTTTCTGGTATAAGTAGAGAAAATATTTTTTTTCTGAGAACAGATGATATACCACACAGTTGAAATGATTGAACAATGTTTTAATACTTTTCAAAATAAAGATGAGCAAAGTTGAGCAGGTGACAAAAATAAGAATTCCACAACAATCATAAAAGGTAACATAATAAATATTCACCAATACTATGCACAGACATACTATCAAGCAAATGTGGGAAAAACTACACTCATGGTTGGTAATTATTGCAGTTCCTGGATATTTAAATTAGAATGAAATGAATCATTCATATATTAATTCACAAGGTTTGGTTCGACCAAAATACCAAGAATTTATAAAAAGGCGTGGAAACTTTGAATCTGAACATAATGGAAAAATTACTACTTTTATTGAAACTAATAGTGTAATAATTCGAATGGTTAAATGTAAAGTAATACAGTATTAGTTTTTGATGATTTTATTCTTGAAAGTCAGGATGTGGATAAAGAATACTTTACTAGAGGGAGAAAAATATCAGTAGATTGATTTTAGTTTGCGAATACGTACTCAAAAATACCGAAACAATTAGTAAGAGAAAATTCTAATTTTTGAAATATATTTATACAAGACGATGAAAATCAAAAATCATATTTCTCGTTAGTATATTGTTGTAAGTGATTCAAACTTTCATAGATTTAAAGAAATATGTAGTAAATGTTGGAATGATCAATTTATTTGTTTTACATTACATTGGATGAAAAATTAGCAGAAACTGTAGTTGAAGGAATACTGTGTAGAAAACGAAACTTAGGAATAGCCATTGACCTAGATTGTAATGGTTGAGGATTTTAAATTTTTAGATCTTTATAAATTTCCAATATATATAAACAAATAAATGTTCAATTTATTTTACAAGTGCTACCTAGTGTAAATCAAAGGCAATAAAATTTAAATCGGATATTAGACAGTGAAACCAGTTTTCACAGAAGTTCAAATGAGAAAGAAAGGAAAAATGTCAGAAATTTGTGTGTTACATTAGCTATTCCTGTTTTGAAATACATTGTTTAATGTCTAACAAAAAACAAGGAAGGCGTAGGAGTAACAAACCGTGAAGTTGGGTTTCAAAATTCAAATTACAAATGCTGTAATAAACAAGTAAAAAGCGGATGCAGAATGGGAAAAAGACATACTCAAGGAACAGAACTAAAGGAAGGGTCGTAAAAATTTCATAGATGTGATAGAAAAATGTAATAAACCTCTATCTTATTTCCGATATAGAATAATTAGTTAAATATTAAAAAATGAAACACTTTCAAAATGTGTAATGATTGATCAATAATCACAATGATTCAAAAATACTGTATGTGGAACAGTAAATTTAGATAGTTGTCATATTTAGAGAGCGATAAAGAAAATCTGCAAACAGATTAAGGTAGAGAATTCTGTAAAAAAGAATTTAAAGAACTGATGAGAAAATACAGAATGTTTCATGATTCTAGCTTTACAGAATTAAAAGTATCTATAATTGAACTATATAACAGAACCCTGAAAGAAAAGAAGTGAAAGAAACCTGCTCTTCTCGGAAATTACAAATGTGTTAATTTAGTCAACAATCTTATTGATCAATACAATAACACGAAATATTTCACAATCGAAATAAAACCAGTAGAAGTTAATGAAACGAACTGTAAGGTAGGCACCATTGAAGAAAATGAGGTTAAATTTCAAATAGGAGATAACGTCAGTGCAAGTAAATTAACCCTTTCACGGCTGCGGTCATACATGTACGCCCGGGTGCAGCGGCAGCGGCAGGTACACGGGCAGGCCACAATAGAGCCTAGAGACGAGCCCACCCACCGACGCCGCGTTTCCCAGTTTCCGGTCAGCACTGTCATTTTTTCTTCTTCGTAATCCTGGAAAACCCTAGAGCTCCCAAATGTTCTTGCGCTCTTTACGCGTACGAGCCGAGTGCTGCGACAGTCCTGTTTCCACGTTTGGTGAGACGACAGCGTTTGAGTCTGTTTCCATTACGGTGTCGAGATGTGTCTTATCAGACAAGGAAATCATGGATATACTCACGAATAGTAGTGACGAAAATGACAGTGCGTCTTCGGACCTTTCTTCAGATGAAGACCTGCATATGTCTGAAGTTTCTACAGAACCTTCACCGTTACAAGATTCTTCTTCTGAAGAAGGAAACGAAGAACTGGGATGTACAACTGTATCCGGAAAAAGGGTGTATGATTGGTCGGAAGATTATCCTGTGACGAAATGTCACAATTTCGTTAACACAACTAGCGGTGTAAGAATAGACTTCGAAGATTCGGAGAGTAATTTGGATTTCTTTTTGTACTTCATGTCTCTGGAATTTGTGTCTGCCATTTGTACAGAAATTAATAATTATTATGCATTTATCACGGAGAAAATGTCAACACTACCCAACAGATTGGCGCGATGGAAGTCGGTAGAACCTGCAGAATTTTACTGTTTTATGGCGTGTTCCTTACTTATGCCAAGAACTAAGAAATTAGAACTAAATGAATATTGGTCTACAGATTCTCTGCTGCAAACACCAATATTTTCTCAAATAATGGCCAGGGACCGATACAAAGTTATTCTGTGTTTATTGCACTTTACTGACAATTCGGCTGTCTCTCAAGATATTGTTGTGAAAATACGACTCATTGTGGATCACACGAGAGAAAAATTTCGACAGGCCTTAGTTCCGTCCTTTGTGACGTAGAAAGTAATTGTATTTTGGATTACATTGTTTACGCTGGTGCCACTAGCGAGATGGAATCCAGAAATTCTGATTGGGGAAAGTGGGGCGACGTGGTTGTGAGCTTGTTACTGCCATACCTCAACAAAGGTCATACCATCCGCTTACACAATTGGTACTCCAGCCCAGAATTATTCCTATGGCTCCATGAAAAAGTACCAATGCTGTCGGAACAGTGCGCAAAAACCACAAACAATTTCCACCGTTGTCTGACAAATAGGTGAAATAGAATTCGAGTCCTGTGGAACACTATAGGCATTAAAGTGGATGGACAGCGAAGAAGTCTGCATGCGTTCCACCGTAAACCGACCCGATTTTGTGGAGACACAGAAAAAAGACCATAAAACGGGCCAAAATAAATAGGAACCCAGTTGTGTAGTCAGCTACGACAAGTCCATGGGTGCCGTTGATAAGGCAGACATAATGCTACGTTCAGTACAATGTATTCGAAAGACAATGAAGTGGTAGAAAAAGTGTTCTTTCATTTGACTGATTTGTGTGTGCTAAATTCAAAACCACTTTTTTAAATAAGGAAACAGAAGTTGCCATGCCAGATTCGAATTGGAACTAATCCGGCAGTTGGTAGAGAAATTTCACGGACAAAACAATAAGAAAGAGATGCCACGGACACCAAAACAAGAACACTTCGGCTGCATAATAAAGAAGGACGTTTTCCAGGATTCCTGGGCGCAACAGAGGAAAAGGATATCCCCCCCGAGACTCTGTGTAGTTTGTGCTGCCAACTGGCGGAGAAAAGTGACACGCATACAGAGCAAAAAGTGTGATGTTGCTCTTTGCATGGTCCCGAGCTTTGAAAGTTACCACACACTTACACATTTACTTAGATTACCTAATATTTTGTATGTTTTAAGAAGACGAAATAAGAAAATATAAAAGAATAAAAAAAAATTAAAAAGTAGGGAAAAGAAGAAAAAGGTTTTTAAGTCAGCCAGCGGCAGTCCAGAGCCTGCGTCAAAAATGAGGATGAGAAACCATTATATCAAATCGTACTGAACGTGTCGAGGAAGCAGCAAACTGGCAACATTTGGAAATCGCTGCCGCTTTTTGTACTGTGGATAGCCGAATTTATGGTTAAATTGCAAAAGAAACCAATATACCAGTCAGAAAACTAGCTAGACTGTCATTTTTCTTATTTGATTTTGGGTCAGGCTCGTCGGTTTCAGAGTTCAGTAATTCTTATTTATGATTTTAATGAGATTTGTCGTAGTTTTGAGCGTCTTCGCTAACAACTGCTCATTTTAAATATACATATCTTTAAACGAATTCGTCGAGTCTTAATGAAAATTTATCACGTTTATCAAAACGCCGCCTACGCTGCTATGAAGCGTTGCCGCGTGAGTAATATGTCACGAGCATTATGCGCGTGTCTGTGAGTGAATCAATGTGCTACAGTATCAAGATGGCTCGCTTCTGGACGCAAACCGTATTAATTTCAATGTTTTTGGACAGGGTATTTGGTTAATTTCATTTCGGCTCAGGGCAGGTTTCATATCGCACAACGATGCAGACCGCTGTGACCTGTAGCCACAGGCAACACCTCCGACGTGCTGTGCCGACCACGCCATGCCAACGAGCAGCGATGGAGGGAAGGAAGGATGGCTAAAGGAGCGCAGTGCAAATAGCACATCTAAACGTCTGTCTGCACTCATTTCCAAAACGTAGTAATGGAACATGGACACACATTTGAACATCTCATGTAAATCAACTTCCCACTGCCATAACATCCATCACCCACCAAACAGCCATGTATTATGTACAGCATGTGGTATCTACACCTGAAACTTTGAAGGGTTGTAGCTCCCAAACTAAAAGTGATAGGAATGTAGTTTAAATTGATTTGGACGCAGCTTGTTTCAACGAATCCAATTCACGATAGAAAAAACAATTGTTTCATATATATATATATATATATATATATATATATATCCGTTGCACATCATTCACTCAAAGAAATGATACATATGACATCGGCAGCTTATCAGTGCACACTGGCAGAATGTGTTTCTTTTTTAGCCACAAGTTATGTTTATTAGATTAAAAATTATTTCAAATTTTACAGTATATAAAGCATTCCCCATTTCACAGCCAAAACAGTTTTGTAAAGCTACAGAAAAAGGAGTTATAAAGTAGTTTGTATTTAAGATGAATCATGCTTTCTACTCACGTTATTAAATGCTCTGTTCTCGTTGCCTGCACACAATGTAGCATCAATAATATAACCTTCAGAAAAGAATGTCTTGCATAAGTCATTGGGAATAATTACCACCTCAGAAAATCTAAGTTCATTTGAAACCATTGTTGCTGTAACAAACGAAAACAAAACAAAATTCTCACCTCTCTATCTCATTTTCTAATGTGAACAGTCAATTATTGTAGCCATCTACATCTACATCTAATACATAGTATGCAAATCACACTTAAGTGCATGGCAGAAGTTTCACTAACCACTTTCATAATCTTTCTCTAATAGCGCGCCGGACGAAAGAACACCTAAATCGTTCCGATTTCAATCTGATTTCTCTTATTTTATTTGGATTGTTATGTCTCCCTATGTAGGTGGTTGCTAGCAAAATATTTTCACAATCAGAAGTTAAAGTCGGTGATTAAAATTTTGTAAGCAGAACTCGCCACAACGAATAATGTCTCTCTTTTAATGATTCCACCTCAAATCGTGCAACATTTCCGTGACGCAATCAGTAGCAAGGCGATAAATATTAGTAATCCATAGGCATTTCCATAAGAATTTTTAAATAATGTGCTAAAGTATTAAAAATAATTATTGTACAAAATTGATCTTCACTGATAGATGGTAAATGCTTGTACTACCATATACAATGATTTAGTCTCTTAATAATATACTGCACTATAAGATCATTTTGGCCCTATAACCATCTTCAGATGTTCTGTGAACTGCTGATATTTTCTGAGGTTCTATATTTTCGTTAATTTGAAACAATTATAAAACCACATTATTCTTCTTACACGAGTTGACTGTCATTTCCATGACTGCCTTTGTCACTGTTGCTGTTTGTCTTATTTCTATTGTTGTACTTCAAGGTATTACAAACTATTTAATGTGTGGAGCCTATTTATCAGTTCTTGACAGTTGTGTTAATGATGTTACGGTTTGTTTTGTTACATTTCATTACTTGTGCTTTATATTTTTCATGTTTAATTCTATGCTGGTGAGATTTATGACATGATATTGGGTCTCTTTATTAATTAGCTTTCTTTGAGGGGAAACTTCATTAAAATTATCTGAGTAGTGTTTGGTTTTCAGTGCCATCTTTAGAATTTCTTGCAGATAATTTTGCATATGTAAATACACTTGTAATTCATCCAGAGTGTTCTTGATGTGTGACAAGTAAAATTCCGATTGCTCTTAGTATTTCGTCTCATATGTTGTTCTGCCATTAAGTGGTAGTTGAAATTTAATGGGCTGTTATCGTCGGTATCTCTAATGTGTCCTCTGTAGTGAATATTGACATTGGGACCTGATTAATCTAGACTACATAACGTTTGTCTCTTTCTTTTTACTGGATTTTATATATACCTTGATTCATGTGCATGGGTGGTTATAGTTGTCGTGAAAGATCTAATTTTTTGAGATTTCATTGTGTGTGGTTTACAATTTTTATATTACTGGGTCTTAGTATTTTGTTGATTCTGTATGATATCTTACCGAGACACATAGTGGTCAAATAGACAAATTTTTGTTTCATTGGTCACTGTCAATTCCTTATAGAGCGTAGATTATTTTCGCATGGTGTAGTTGCCATGCAGCCGTGTACCGATTGTTCTATCATATCTGTTTCATTTTTTTATTTTCAGAATTTATTATAGGATTTTTATTTCTTTTGTAAGGATCACATCCTAAATCTATTGTTATTAATTGAAGATCCATAATGTGAAACTATGAGTATTCATGTCATTTCACATGACACTGATGTGTAAATAGTTCACATCTTTATGGTAGAATCTACATAATGTATTGTTTACCTTGCTTCTAATTCTATAGTGAATTTTATTTAGGAGTTAGTGTATTAAGAATTTCAAATACTAGATGATGCTTGTTTCATTTCTATTAGCATTAAAGTGTCATCAAAGTCTATCATTTACAGTTGCAAAGAGACTAGCGCTCCTAGTGGTGGGCGAGAGTAATTCACTAATTTCAGAAATTCGTTTTATGTAGTGTTGCTCATTGTTGTATATAACCACTTACAGCTATATCAACAGAAATACTTGTATAGAGACTGGCAATGTCGAATTTGGTAAATTTTCCATTTTTTGCTATTTTTTCTCTTGTATTTCTTGTGGCAGTTCCTTGGAATTTATTATTGCATTTTGAATGGTATATGGTTCATAAAGATACTACGATTTTTTATTAATAAGTAAAGGGGATAATCTATACTGTTAACTGCTGGATGTGTTGGACTAAGGGCCTATGAATTTTGACTGCAGACATAATTTAAGAATTTTTGTTTTCTTAAAATGCATGCCCGTGTTTTGTAGTCACTTGGGATTTTGACACATTGTGTTGCATTTTTATCAGATTTTGTGCAATTGTTTTTTGTGAAAGTTATTGACAATATTTATGTAACCACTTAGTTTCAATATGACTAAATTACTGCCTTTATCAGATTATACTATTACTGTATTATTTTATGTGAACTTTTCATTACTTTGGTACAGCATTTTGTGGTATTTGTATTGTATACAGCTTTTATTGTGATTACTGAATATTACTATATCTATTATGCTTATTGTTTTAAATGTGATTTCATGTTGTTGTTTTACTGCAATTTTGAACATGGCATTATATGCAGCAACTGCTGGATGTGAAATAATTTTGACCATTTGCAGCCCTACAAGTTGCTTTAAAATAAGTACAATTTTTTTATCTAGATTTCAACCACACCACCCAAGTCATCATCAGAAATGCAAAATTACCACGTAGAAATGAATCACAGTATAGTAGCAAATTAATACATAATTTTTACTAATAAAAAAAAAAGAAAAAGAAAGATTAGATCACATACTCACATGGGACTTTTACAAAAGTGAAGAATGCTCATTTTGTATAAAGGAATAAAACCAATGCTAGTTATTGGCTGGCAGTCTGAACAAATAAAAATTTTTAACGTAGTCGCAAGCTGCTTGGGGGCTCCTCTCCTGCGAAATATGCAACATGGAAAGTAGGAGGCGAGGTACTGGCGGAAGTAAAGTTGTGGGGCGGCATCGTCGGTCGTGTCGGGGTAGCTCAGTCAGTAAAGCGCTTGCCCGCGAAAGGCAAAGGTCCCAGATTCGAGTCCCGGTTCCGGCACACCATATCCTTTCTTCCAGGAGTGCTAGTCCTGCTTCTGTGAAGTTTGGAAAGTAGGAGGCGAGATACTGGCGGAAGTAAAGTTGTGGGGCAGCATCGCGAGTCGTGTCGGGGTAGCTCAGTCGGCAATATTCGAGTCGCAGCCGTGGAGCGAGGAGGACGTGCGGCTGCAGCGCTGAGGTTCTGGGGTAAACAACGGCTATGTCGCTGATTCTGAGGTTAGTGTGATCACGACATATTTGTGATTGTGGCTTCAGTTATGAATGTTTCTAAGACAGAATGAACACGATCGAACAGCTGAGGAAAGATATGATCAATTTTACATTTGATAGAAGTTTCGTAAGACCAAAAGCTTTCGAAGTTAAGCGGTGGTTTGAGGAAAAAGTTAAGATAAATGGCGACGACGTAGTGGGAGTTCACTTATTAAAAAAATTTCAAATGTTTGTTGAGCTTATGGGACTTAACTACGGGGTCATCAGTCTCTAAACTTACAAAGTACTTACGAACTAGGACGGCACAAATATCCATGCCCGAGGGGGGATTCGAACCCCCGACCGTAGTGGCCGTGCTGACCGTGACTGGAGCGCCTCAGTCACCTCGGCCACCGCGGCCGACTACACTTATCCTTTGTATCCAATGCTGTCTATGTAAAGATGCAGAGTCCAGAATTATGCTGTGCTATTGTAGATAATTGCGGTGGTGTCATTAAGTTTAATCATTCTGATGGGAAAGTAAGTGACGTTCTAGTCTCTCATGCAGGGCTAGGTATCAGGACCTTACGTGTCTTTGAACTACCCTTCGAGACTCCTGTCGAAGAAATTCATCGTGTTCTCAGTCCGTACGGAAGAATTGTTTCGAATATCGCCGAAATATGGTCGGAGGCTTACATGTTTCCTGTGTTGAACGGCGTCCGCCAAATCAAAATAGAATTGCAACGGCATATTCCCTCATATATATATATATATATATATATATATATATATATATATATATGTGTGTGTGTGTGTGTGTGTGTGTGTGTGTGTGTGTGTGTGTGTGTGTGTGTGGGTACCGTGCACTTGTACAATACGATGGCCAACCTCGAACATGTGCCTTATGCAATTCTGCGACGAACGTTCGGAACGAATGTAGCAGCAGGCGCGTCCCGCAGCGCAGCTACCACACGGAGAGGCGGCTGTCCCCGGCCAGGCAGTCAGCCTCAGGTTGACGTTCGCTGCCGCCGCCGCCGCCGCTTACCCGCGCGGACCCGCACAGCTGTCAACAACGGCGCAGCAGCGGTACACGGAAATGTCGCTGAATTAGGCAGTAGTGCCGACGTCGGCGGAACTGGTGTAAATTCTCCCGATACGGAAATAAATGAAGGACCGAATATGACAGAAGGTTTCCCACGTGCATCGCAAACCGCAGGATGCAAAATCGCGCCGCGCTCTTCAGTTCTGCATCATGAAGAGCCAGCGAGTTCTGATATAATGGTGATGGATATAGAACAAAAAATGGACAACCAACCGGAGATTCTCAAAAAAGAAAGTACGCCAACAACAGGAAACGGTCAGAAATTTTAAACGTAGTTCTTGAGCACAGTTGCGGGACAGCCATCCTTGTCAAGGAAGGAATTGAACCGAGAGACGTCAAACTTTTAGAATCTGGTAGGGGCATTAGATGTAAAATTTTAAATAAAACTTTTATCATTGTTTATGCCCCATCTGGCAACAATGCCAGACAAGATAGGGCCAAGTTTTATAAAAGTGATATTTTAGCCTTACTTTATGACAATCCTGCTGGCGTTTTAATTGGTGGAGACTGGAACTGCGTTTTACATGAAAAGGACCAGCGCCCAAATTTTAATAAATCCAGGGAACTTGAGGGGTTAGTCCAGAACATCCCACTATGGTCAGGTTTACTTATATAACAAAAAAATCAGAGTAGGATTGACAGAATTTATGTTTCGGCTAACTTAGAGAACTATGTAGTTGGTATCGAAGTCATACCCACCACCTTCTCCGATCATCTGGGAGTAAGATGCAGTGTCAATTTAAGTAGACAGAACACATATTGGGCTAGGCCCGTATGGAAGTTAAACGTAAGCATGTTGGTAGAAAACGACTTAGGTGACCAACTTGCAAGGACCTGGCAGGGCTCCTTAAGAAAACGTCATAAATACAGGTCCAGTATTGAATGGTGGACTGCTGATGCGAAGAAAAAGTTACGAGCCACATTAATAGCGTATGGTAAAGAACGAGCGAGGTGGATGAGAAACAATAGAATTCTACTACACATGTCTTCGCGAGCTCTACGAGCAACCGTTGACACAGGACGTAATAATGCAGATAAACAGAACTAAGGCACATCTAATGAAAATCAAAAGTCAACAGATTGCAGGTCTCCAAATCAAATCACATACACTGTTGTGGAGGAGGAAAATACCCCAGTCTACCATCTCATACGGCATCAGCAGTAGAGGAGAAGAAATTTTATTGAATGTCTCAGAGCTGAGGATAACAAACTCTTGACATTTTAGACGAGGCTTATAGATTTTATAGAACCCTCTACAATGATAGGCACGTACAGGAGAACTTAGTAACAGAATTTTTATCCCAATCGGGGCTTGGTAACATAATATCAGAGGAGGATAACAGAAAAATCAGAGAAGAAACAACAGAAGAACAAGTTTTAGAGATATTAAAATCCTCCCCCCAGAAATAAATCACCAGGTCCGGACGGATTGCCCCTAGAATTTTACAAAACCTTTTGGCATCTCATAGGTAGCAAATTCACCGAAATTATAAAGGAAATAATGAACGGTGAGGCTGTCCCAGCAGATTTTAAACAATGTTTACCTGTGCTGCTTCCAACAGGTAGGACTTCGGAAATAAAGTACGTAAAGAAAATGAGACCAATAACTCTAATGAATTCGGATTATAAATTGATAGCACGGGTTATCAAAGACAGATTTAGACCAGTCTTAGAAAAAATACTAGGTGGCCACCAGACATGTCTCCCTGGGCGTAGTATATTTGAAACTTTGAGTTAGTACAGGGATGTCATTTCTACATTTTCCAACACACCAGCACATGGCGGGCTTTTATTTATAGTCTTTGAGAAAGCCTTTGACAGGTTTAATCACGAATACCTTTTTAAAAATTTGACGTACATGGGCTGAACTGAAAATACTGTCAACGTTTTAAAAAACATTTTAAAAGGGACAAATACGAAGATATCTATCAATGGAAAATACACCAAGGACATTATAATAAAAAACGGAGTTCCTCAGAGAAGCCCTTTATCTATTATGTTCTTCGTTATAGCTCTGGAACCCTTTTTACGTAGATTAAATGACGCACTTGAGGTGATATCCATATCAGGAAGGAAAATAGTCACCAACGCGTATGCGGATGATGTTGGAGTGATTATAAGAAATGACGAAGACGTTATCAGAACAACAGAACACCTCCAGTTTTATTGCAACGCAACAGGGGCAAAAGTAAACGAGACAAAGAGTGCGTTCCTGAACCTAAATGGTCTAGCAGCTGTACAGATTCCTTGGGCGAAATGTGACGAATCTCACACTGCCCTAGGTATAACACTACATAGATGTCCTTTCCGCACTTCAGCCTCTAACTGGAAAAAGATATTAGATAAGATGAGAGGCACCCTCATCTTGAATCACTTAAGGGATCTAAATATAAATCAAAAAATAAAATAATAAATTGCGCTATTCTGTCAAAAGCGACATATGTAGGACAAATTCTGCCGGTACCAAAGGAAATAGCAAAATCTATTATGTCCACAGTCTGCCGTTACATCTGGAAAGGAGAGATCTTTAGAGTGGCAATCGGGACAACGACCTTAAAACAAGAAGACGGAGGATTAGGACTTACGGACATCCGGAAGAAAACCACTGCTTTGTTCCTAAAGAGATCCCTACAACTAATCGAAAGCCACCCTGATAGCGTAACAGCGAAATTATTCAGTCTCTTTAAACCCGAAAGCTTGCAGCCACCAGTAAATACTAGTAACATAAACTACAAATTCGGACACATTAGTCTATATTATTTAGAACTGAGTTACATGACATGTATTCTGCAGGATAAAAGCAAGATAAACTGCCATTATATGGTCACGAAACAAAACTCAAAGGAGAACCAAAACAAAATGCAAGCAAAATTTCCAAACAAGAACTGGACAAATATTTGGAGAAATATAAATAATAAATTACTTCCTACAGAGACGCAGGTAGCATGGTATAGGGTCATAAACAACATCGTCAACGTCAAATAAGGTAGAAAGTTGCTAAAGTAGGGGAGTGCTGTTGGGGGCGAAGTACGGTGGGGACTTCGTGGACCCCGCGGCCTTTACGGTAGCCGTGAAGGCCTCAACAGAACCCTGAAAAGGCAGTTCTTACCTCAATAAAAGGATACGAAAGGTTACTAATAACACAACAAACTGAGTTGCTCCACTTAAATTATTATTCTGGAAAAAAACCTTTTTTTATACTTATCATTATTACTTTATTTATTTATTTATTTTTTACTTCAGCTGGCCAAGGAAGGGCATAATCACTAAACAGAAGGAAAGGAATTTATTTTTTATTTTTCAAGTGTCCAATGAACAGGGCAGACAGAGTACAGCAGTACTTGATACCACTACCATCTATCTTCAGAAAATTACATTCTTCTTCAGGAAAAACTGATATTTATTTTATTTTTCACTATTAGGCCCACGGAGGCGAAGAGAGAGAGAGAGAGAGAACAAAAAAAAGGGGAAATCCAAAATACAGGATCCGGCCGAAGAAGGTCTTTATTTGATTTGCTTCATTACAAAAATGGGAGCGGTGAAGGAAGAGTAAAGCAAAGAAACTCGCCGTGGAAGGCACGTCTTGGAGAGCGAAAGGATGGGCTGTGAGGGGAGGTGAGGAGGCCAAAAAAAAAAAAAAAAAAAAAAAGTGAGGAATTTACGAACCACCCTCATTAAATTGAAATGATGCTATTTGTGTCTCTGGCGGTTTTTTCTCTAGGAGACTGCGTTGTATATGGTTTGATGAGTTTTCGGATTTATCAGACTTAATTAAAAATTTTGCTTAATTTTATGTCATATCTTCTCATCTGTTCCTGTGGCATCGATTATCAACTTCATTAGATTGTAATTTTAATGCACATTCCTGTTATCTGAAATTAAATAAATATGCATCTGTTCCAACTATGGTTAATACAACCAAAATCCTATCTTTAGAATACAACATCATGGAAAAATGAAAAACTCCTGTAATACATTGCAAAATGAAACGACTATGATCCAAAAATTATTACACAAATAAATGATTAATACATGGAGCCAAAGTACTATTCCATTTGTAAAAAATAAACACTAAATAGACAATTACTAATTACCTATCCAGATGAGGTATCACAGAAAATGAAACAATATTAAAACCCACAATTATAAACATTCATACCAAACATGACACAATCTGTGAACTGTACTTCATGTAGAATAAATAAAACCACATACGTCCACAAAACAAAGTATACATAAAATCCAATGAAAGTAATATTAAAAAATTCTACATGTGCTAAATATACACTGCAGAAGACACATTAGAGATAATGATCCATTAAATTTCGACGACCTCAAGACAGAACACCATAATGATGTAGAAATAGCAATCAAAAGTTTACATATTACGAAAAAGGACCACTAATTACAATTTTGGAATTCAGAAATATATTTACCAACGCAAAATTTCCTACAAGTTAATTTAAATGAACACAAAGAACTAAAAATCAAACTCTACATAGAAAATTTGATTGAATTTTTTCTCCCTAATCAAAAAGGATCAATAAACAAACTCATTGTTATATCATAGATCATTAAATTAAACATATTCACTGGAAATGATATAACTTATATAACAACAAAGCAACAAAAGAATATGTAACATCTTTGACACAATTGTCATAGCTGTCAAAAATATATAACTAGAAAAATAAGCCCCTGTAATAATTAATAGGAATAACTTGAAGTAAAACATCAGAAATACGGGGGCAACGCCATAAACAGAAACAGCAACAGCAACAAACAGCAAGAGTGACAAAGACAGCAATGTAATATGGAGATTCTGATCAACTCGTGTAAATAATATTTGAGTTACAAATTGACGAAAATCTAGAATCTACAACAGTCTGTGCCTTTCACAGAAAAGTTGAAGATGGAAAAAGCGCCATAATAAACTGATAGGTCAATCCGCAATTAATACTACAGAGCAGCTGCAGTCTCACTCGCGACACCTGCACTGGCTTTTGTTATACGCCATGACAGCAGCGCTCCAAGCGGCTGCCGAGCTACATTTCTGAATACGGTATCGGATGAGTGTGAAAAGTGTCTTTTACATTGATTTTAACATACTTTATACAACGGGGAAGATATATAGTGCCTTCAAATATAAGTAATAACCAGTAAATAACGCCATATTTGTCTTCATGGTGTTTCCTAAGAACCGTTGGACCGTATGAAACGGTACTTTACAGGACAGTTTATTTAAGATTATCTTGGAATCTGCGATTTTTTAATCAAGAATTTCAGTTTCTATTAAGAGCAAAAATTCCTAATTAATAACAGAAGACACAACCATCTAAAGGAAGACGTCAGTATTTCTTCACAATTTCAGCCAAATCAGTACATGTTGCACATAAGAAACGTATATGGAATGCATTACCTACACTATTAAATGTACCAGATCAGCCACTACAGCAGTAACTGAACGTAAATCCTCACAGAAGTAACAATAAAACATCTAAAGCGAAAAGTTTACCAACAAAGCAGCAACCAATTCCAAAACTGTTGCTACATTTGAAACACTAACGGCAAGACTCTTTCAGACATCCGTTTGACAATGAAAAGTAATAAATTATACTCAAAAGTATGCGGGTTTATAACCAAGACGAGTGAGTTGTAAAAATGTTCAAATCGAATTTTTACACGTCAAAGAAAGTTCCTCTCATATAGGAACAGACCACAACAGAAATTAATGTTTCTCGTTTGTTTGTGTTCTCTCACTTTCAGCGGAGTAGGCTACAAAATACACAAATACCGCAGATTGCTGTGGGTTTCGAGGCTGGGTCATCCACAAGTACGAGCGTGCTAACCATTCAACAAAACGCCGTCGAATTGAGCATTCGGAACCGAAAGCCCACTCGCGTACCGTCGCTGTCTGCACGACACACAGGCTTCTGCCCCGCCTCGTCTCCGCCCGTCGGCACGTTAGTCTTGCGTAGTTCGCGAACGAACTAGTTCCGAAGAGCGCTCCCACAGGCGAACTACGCGAACTAGTACGTAGATCCCTCGCCTCTTAGTTCATCCGCTCCTTTTCCGATGACTGACGGGGAACAGCGAGAGGACGCATTTAGCATATTTTGTAGGTAAGGTTCCTTCAATGACCTATTAAATAAATAAATAAATCCATTTTGAAAATAAAATTCTACGAGTACTCTGTGTGCAAAGTAGTTGAATACCATTGTACCACCCATTCGTGTAACTAACTGGTTTATTTGCTTAAGTATTTGAAGTCTAATTGCCCAAAAATACGGGTAATAGTACACGCTTGACCAACACTGATCATTATATAAAAATGTTGTCATAACAAAAGAAATAGCTCTTTTAGTAGCGGTAGCAAAAGCCACAAAGAGCGGACGAACTAAAAAGAGCGACCTACTTCGCGATCGAGCTGCGAAGTAAAAGGAGAGCAACCGCTCGCGAACTATTATGCCAAACGTATCCCGCTTCCTAGTTTATTGCATTCTTTTCCAAAGACCGACGGGCAATAGCGAGAGGGCACGCAGCAGAATTAAAAATGACGTGTTTGCCTTCTGCTGATGAGTCTTTTCGAGGTGAGCGTAGCTTGCTACAAAATTTCTGCTTTGAAGTATTCTGCACTCTGCAGTATCTGACTAATAAATTCCATAATGCCAAGATATAGAGGTAACTCTAAACTTAACGCGAGAAATCATCCAAAAACTGTTTCTTTCGGTTTGCTTGATATCGTTAGCGGCTCAAGCAGCAAGCGCACGAAGCAGCTGGGTGGGGGAACTTCTCACTCCACCTGTATGCGCAGACCACGCCGCTCAGCCGTCACTGGGAGCGGACGAACTAAAAGAACGAACTAAAGTGAGCGCTCGCTATAGTGATCGAAGACCGGACTGGGTCGGGAGCGACTAGCTACGACCGACCGATCAAGCGTCGCCGCTAACGAGAAACACTCCACGAAACCACAGAGACGACAATGACAACTAATCGAAAACAAAGATCAAAACTCATGCCAATCGGAACCGTGACAGAGCAGAGTACGAAGCCAGATAACCACTGAATATCGAAGGTAAAAGGAGCGCAGTCAACACAAGACTGAGGAGCGAGCTGTGGCTCCGGCCCTATATAGTGCGGCTCTCTGCGCAGATGACCGGCGCGGTAGGCGCGCCACGGCGTGCAGCGCTCTAGTGGCGATGGCAGCGCTAGTAGGTTGTGCGCGCCGCCTAACGGCTGCTGTCACAGTCCATGTGGTCTGGCGGGCTCTCAAACATGTCGTTCCGGTATACCAGACTCCCGATCGTGCACTATTATGCGCAAGTCTACGCCATGTCATCAAGTGAGCCAGAAGTGTCCACCACTGTTATAGATTCCAGCACACGGACGCGTGCAGTAGCACACTCCAGACTGCTCTAAACAGAGTGTAACCGCCCTGGCCGGCACCAGACTCAACACTCACAGTTGGGAGGGGCGCCCCAGCCGCTGACGATCGCGGTCCGGCCCAAGAACGACTCGTGCAACTGGTCTGGAGAGGGCAGCGCCACCGGCTGGATGCAGTCTGCAACACAGACACACAACGGTGTATATCACAACGGACGGCGTGCCCTATCTGTAAATACAGTCGTCTATCCAACAAAGTATACTGAAAAATTTCAATCTGCATATTAATATATTAATTTAAGTACAATACGTAGCTGGGCCACTCCCATGAACCGAGGTGGGGTGGCTTGCGTGCCTCAACGATACAGATAGCCGTATCGTAGGTGCAACCACAGCGGAGGGGTATCTGTGGAGAGGCCAGACAAACGTGTGGTTCCTGAAGAGGAGCAGCAGCCTTTTCAGTAGTTACAGGGGCAACAGTCTGGATGATTGACTGAGCTGGCCTTGTTACATCAGCTAATGTGGCTTTGCCACGCATTTACTGCGAGCGGCTGAAAGCAAGGGGAAACTACAGCCGTTACTTTTCCCTAGGACATACAGCTTTACTGTATGAACATATGATGATGGCATCCTCTCGGGTAAAATATTCCGGAGGTAAAATAGTCCCCCATTCGGATCTCCGGGCGGGGACTACTCAGGAGGATGTGATCATCAGGAAAGACAACACTAGCATTCTACAGATCGGAGCGTGGAATGTTGGATCCCTTAATCGGGTAGGGAAGCTAGAAAATTTAAATAGGGAAATGAATAGGTTGAAGTTAGATACAGTAGGGATTTGTGAAGTTCGGTGGAAAGAGGAACAAGATTTCTGATCAGGCAAGTACAGGATTATAAATACAAAATCAGTTGGGGGTATTACAGGAGTAGGTCTGATAATGAATAAGAAAATAGGAATGCGGGTAAACTACTATGAGCAACAATGTGATCGCATTATCATTGTCAAGATAGATACGAAGCCAACACCGACAACAGTAGTATAAGTTTATATGCCAACTAGCTCTGCCGATGATGAGGAGATCAAAGAAATATATGAGGAGCTAAAGGAAATTATTCAGACAATTAGGGGAGAGGAAAGCTTAATTGTTATGGGAGACTGGAATTCGGTAGTTGGACAAGGGAAGGGAAGGGAAGATAGGTGAATATGGTCTGGGCAAAAGGAATGAAAGAGGAAGCCGCCTGGTAGAATTTTGCTCGGAACATAATTTAGTTATAACAAACACCTGGTTTAAGAATCACAAAAGAAGGTTGTATACGTGGAAGAGACCAGGAGACACCGGGAGATACCAGATAGATTTTATAATGGTAAGACATAGATTTAGGAACCAGGTTTTAAACTATAAGACATACTCACGGGCAGATATAGACTCTGATCATAACTTTTTGTTTATGAACTGTAGGCTGAAACTGAAGGAACTAGAAAAAAAGTAGGAAAATAAGCAGATGGGACATGGATAAATTGAAGGAAACTGAAGTATTTAAGAATTTCAGAGAGAGCTTTAGGCAACAATTGACAGAAATGGAGGAAAATAAAATAGTAGAGGAGGAATGGGTAGCACTGAGAGATGAAATAGTGAAGGCAGCAGAGGACAAAATAGGTAGAAAGACAAGACCTACAAAAAATCCTTGGATATCACAGGAGATAATAAATTTAATCGACGAAAGGAGAAAATATAAAAATCCAGTAAATGAAACAGGCAAAATGGAGTACAGACTGCTAAGAAATGAGATTGACAGGAAGTGCAAAATGGCTAAGCAGGAGTGGCTAGAAGGCAAATGCAAGGATGTAGAAGAATGTATAAATAGGGGAAAAATAGATACAGCATACAGGAAAATAAAAGAAACATTGGAGATAAGAAAAACAGGTCTATGTATATCATGGACTCTCATAGAAAACCAATTCTCAGCAAAGAAGGGAAAGTTGAAAGGTGGTAAGAGTATATAGAGAGGCTCTACGAAGGAAATGAACTTTGCGGCAATATTGTAGAAAGGGGAATGAAATAGGAGATACTATTTTAAGAGATGAATTTGACAGAGCACTGAAAGACCTAAGTCCAAACAAGGCCCCTGGAGTAGATGATATTCCCTCAGAGATACTGAAGTATCTGGGAGAACAAGCCATGACAAAACTGTTTCACCCGGTAAGATGTATGAGACAGGTGAAATACCATAAGACTTTAAGAAAAATGTTATAATCCCCATACCAAAGAAAGCAGGTGCAGACAGGTGTGAAAACTACAGAACCATCAGTTTAATAAGTCATGGTTGCAAAATATTAACACGAATTATTTACAGAAGGATGGAAAAGCTGGTAGAAGCCGACCTCGGGGAAGATCGCTTTGGGTTCAGGAGAAATGTAGGAACACGGGAGGCAATACTCACTTTACGGCTTATCCTAGAAGATAGATTAAGAAAAGGCAAAGCTACATTTCTAGCTTTTGTAGATTTGGAAAAGGCTTTTGACAATGTTCATTGGAATAAACTATTTCAAGTTCTGAAGCAAGCAGGAGTAAAATATAGGGAGCGTAAGGAAACCAGATAGCTGTTGTCAGAGTTGAAGGGCATGAAAGGGGTGCAGTGGTTGGAAAGGGAGTAAGACAGGGTTGTAGCATTTCTCCAATGTTATTCAATTTGTACATTGAGCAAGCTATAAAGGAAAGCAAGTAGAAATTTGAAGAAGGCATTACAGTTTAGGGTGAAGAATTAAAAACATTGTGTTTTGCCAACGACATAGTAATTGTGTCAGAGACAGCAAGGGATCTGGAAGAGCAGCTGAACGGAATGGCCAGTGTGCTGAAAGGTGCATATAGGATGAACATTAACAAGAGAAAAACTAGGGTAAAGGAGTGCAATGTAAGAAAATCAGGTGATGCTGAAGGAATTAGGTAACAAAACAATACAGGAGGTAGATGAGTTTCGTTACTTGGGCAGTAAAATAACATGCGATGGTCGCAGTACAGAGGACATAAAATGGACAATGGCAGTGAGTAAAAAGCGTTCTTGAAAAAAAATTATTAATATCGAATATTGATTTAAGCTTAAGGAATTCCTTTCTGAAGGCATTTGTGTGGACTGTTGGCTTGTATGGGAGTGAAACATGGACGATAAACAGTGCGGACAGGAAGAGGATAGAGGTTTTTGAAATTTGGTGCTAGAGATGGATGCTGAAGATTACGTGGGTGGATCGCGAAACTAACGAGGAAGTACTGAACAGAATTGGGGACAAAAGAAATTTCTGGCATACCTTGACTAAAAGAAGGGATAAATTGGTAGAGCACATTCTTAGACATCAAGGAATTGTGAATTTAGCGTTGGAGGGAAGTGTGTGGGGTAAAAACCGCAGAGGAAGACCAAGAGATGGATACAGTAAGCAGATTCAGACAGAAGTAGGTTGCCGTTCTTATGTGGAGATGAAGAGGCTTGCTCAGGATAGGGTATTGTGGAGAGCTGCATCAAACCAGTCTCCGGATTGAAGACCACAACAACAACGACAACAACAACGTAGCTGGACGTCAGAGGATAGCTAGTTGAGTTCTAACGTGCGGTCTGATTAGATTACACTAATACTTCTTCCATAGATCATAACTACGACATTTCACAATGATGTGGGACGTGTAAGTTTAATAAATGGTGCCTATACATGACTGCCCAATATTTTAAGAATTTTAATTTCTTTAGTTTGTTCTTCATGTAATTTCAGCGAAATTGCAAAGTTTCATATAAAAATTCATCTAAACTGTAAGAGGAGTTGCCATTCAGAAATGCTTTCAATTCCCTTTCAAATGCTAGTTGGCTGTCTGTCAGACTTTTTAGGCCACTTTGTAAGTGAACAAACTCTTTTCTGGCAGCATAATTCACCCCAATCTGTGCCCAAGTTTGATTTGACCTCGAATAGTGAATATCACCCTTTGTCGCAGTGTCGCACTCTGCTATTAGTGTTCAGTTGGGTTGGACTTCCAATAAAAATTTCAAAAGTGAATACATATGTTGTGGAGCTACAGTGAAGATCCCTAGATCCTTGAATAAGTGTTTGCAGGATGATCTTGAGTTGAGTTCCAGCGATTATTCTGGTTACACACTTTTGTCAATGAATGTTTTCTTACTGGATACTGAATTGCCCCAGAATATGATCCCAATCGAAAGCAGTGAATGTAAATAGGCATAGTAAGCTAATTTACCGAGATGTATATCACCAAACTTTACAGTGACCCTAATAGTTTAAATAGCTGAACCCAAACGTTTCAGCAGATCTTCAACTTGTTTCTTCCACTTCAATCCCTCATCAATGGAAACAGATAAAAATTTGGAATATTCTACCTTAGCTGCAGAATTCTGTTCAAAGTCTATATTTAATAATGGTGTGCTGCTGTTTACTATATGAAACTACATATACAGGGTTTTATCAAACTTTAACTAGAGTCCACTTGTAGAGAATCACGTAATATTCTTCTGAAATACTTCGTTTACAATTTCATCAGTTAACTCCCGTTTATCAGGAGTGATAACTGTACTTGTCAGCAATAGAAGTAGCTTAGAATATTCGTGGATATAGAATGGCAAGTCATTAATATATATTAGGAACAGAAAAGGACCCATGACCGAACCTTGTAGGACCCCATTTTTGATAGCTCCACAATTACAGTAATTAACTGTTTCTTGAACTGCTTATTTCAACATCCTGCACTCTTCCAGTTAAGTACGATTTAAACAATTTGCGCACTGTCACACACATACCACAATACTTAAGCTTCTCTAGAACAATTCCATGATTTACACAATCAAAAGCTTTCGAGAGATCAGAAAGAATCACAACAGGTGATATCCAGTTATACAGAGCAATTAATATTTCATCAGTGACGGTACTTATAACATTTTCTGTTGAAAGTCTTCTCTAAAACCAAACTGACATTTTGTTAGATTTTTATTTTTTTATTTTATTTTTTTTTTAATTTTTTTTTACTAATATGTGAAGCTACTGCAGATTACATTTTCAAAAATTTTGAATAAAGATATCAGAAGTTAGATTGGGTGGTAGTTGTTGACATCAGACGTTGCAGTGGTTTAACGATAGCACATTTCAGTCTATGACAGAAAATACCCTGCTTTAGAGAGCTATTACATAACATGAGGCTAAGAATCCTCCTTATATTTTGGGATCAAGGGGTGGAATTTCAATTGTATCAAATTGTGTACGTATGGCCTTTTCCGTTAACTTACTTGCTACTTGTAATGTAGATCATGTTTTCTCCACAACACTTAACGAATTATCATTTAAATTAGTAGGCTAGGAAAGTCTTGTTCAGACAGTGCTTGAGTTTTGTTCATCATTGTCGGATCCGTACCTGGGGCCGGAGCGACTACCCAGGAAGATGCCTCAGACCACGTGGCTATTTCCACGTGGCATGTATAGCATCCTTCTATTTACATCTTGCGAAGGGACCATGAGAATAAAAGTAAGGGTATGGGGCCCTCACGGAGGCATACTGGCCATCATTTCATATTACAGCTCACGACACAAAGTAGGCGAGCGAAGGGAAGTGGTCCCCAGCCTTCCTGTGCAAATCTATATCTATAAATGTGAATGTCTGTTCGGTGTACGTTTATCACGTCTGAACCACAAGACATAAAGAGCTAAAAATTTTTACGGTTACTAATGTCTAGCCGGGGAAGGCTTTAGGCACGGTTTTATGGCGATCGGATAGCTATTTTTCTATATATATATTAATGTGAACGTCTGCTCGGTGTACGCTTATCACCTCCGAATGACAAGACGCAGTGACTTGAATATTTGTACAGTTACTAATTTATACCTGAAGAAGGTTTTAGGGACGGTTTTATAGTAATTTGAAAAATAGCACGCGAAATGCGGAACACTAATTACCCTTTGAAAATTATATGTACTCTTTGAAAATGGTTTTATTGGTTGCATAGTTGCTTGAGAGTTGGTAATGATAAAAGGGTGGAGTGTATTGGGATGGAAAGTTATCGGAGTATATAAAATTCTGCGTGTGTGTGTGTGTTAATATTTCGCTGTGCAGCGAGAACTATAGAACGCAAACGAATGGTCTGTGTATAATTGTTGTCCGAAGTCTCCCGTTGTACACCATAGCAGTTCCATGCCGATAGCTATAAGGGGTGGAAGATATGGTGGTTGGAAGTCGTCTAATTATAAAAAATTCGGACTGAAGGCGAGCGATGACGTTTGCTACTGTATAGCAAGGAGGTTACATACAGCGAAACGTTATGCCACCTAACATATCTTTGGTCTATGCGTGCTACAATGTCTTCAGCTCTTTGTCTGTAAGGATAAGCATACGAATAAGGAAATATAAGAAAAAATAAATAAAGCGGTAAAAAAGAAATTTGTTTTAATACACCTCTTTAAAAAAATCGATTTGACATTTCGATTGTCTGTTACAACCCACACTCGAGCAAAGCCCCGGGTTTAAGCTAGTTTTCTAAGAAAATACGTGGAGGACATTACGACAGTCTATTCTGTTTGTAATCTTCTCGTGTTTGCAGCCGGATACTATTGACACAATATTTCAGCGGTGCAACTGCTCGCCATCGTCAGGTGAGCTTGCTGGTACACAGTCTCGCCGGAACTGAGTCCCCAGTGCAGTCGGCGGCTCCTTTATACATCACGGAAGACCCATAGCGCGTGCGCAAGAATTGACAGTGACTGCCCTCTGGCGCACAAGACATACAGCGCTCCGGTGGTAGAATCCGGCGAAATCGATAATCGGTGATGAAGTAAAAATTATTATTCAGATTGCTGAAGTTTCCAACAGTTGTTTTCCAACATCTGATAACACAGGGTTCCAAGATTTACTAAGAAGGTAGCCTTTGTCTCTGTTAATCAGATTGTCAGACAATCTGATCTCTATGGATTCCTTTAAGACACAGTCCCAGTAACGAGACGCTGAAGCAACCATGTAAGTTTCACTATATAAAACAGCCTATATCCCTCATTGAGGCAATGCTCAGCTACCGCCGACTTCTGGGGCTGGAGCAAACGTGTGTGGCGTTGACGTTCAACACATCTGTCCCGACTGGTACGGACCGTCTGACCAATATACATTTTCCACAGTGGCAGGGAATCTTATATACCCAAACCAATTCAAAAGTTCGACCCGAAATCTATGTCATACCATTATACAATACATCTGGGATCTTCCGATGTTTCCTGATCTCCTTCACGTAAACAACCTTCTTTCATGTTTGTCAAAACAAGTGTCTGTTGTTATTGTAATATGTTGTGTGAAAAATTGTACCAGTTGGCTTCCTGTTTGATGATTTTAGTCACGTCTATTTTCACCGACTATTTTTCCTTTCATACTACCAAAAAATCAAAAATGTTTCAAGTGTTTTTTTAAGCTTATGGGACTTAACTACGGGGTCATCAGTCCCTAAACTTAAAAACTACTTATGGACTACCTTATAGTAAGGATGGCACAAATATCCATGCCTGAGGGGGGATTCGAACCCCCGACCGTAGTGGCCGTGCAGACCGTGACTGGAGCGCCTCAGTCCCCGCGGCCACCGCGGCCGGCCATACTACCATATTCCATCTTAACTACGTTAATGCTATTGCTGTGGAGTTTATAGCGTAGTTGTTTACTACAATTTCTATTTTGTTATCCATTACTGTACCTACTCCTGTAATAATGGCAGCTGATCTTTTATTTATATTCCTCTACTCTCCCAACCAGAAATTGTGATAATCTTTTCACCTACTTTCACTAATCCCCACTATATCTAACTTCAACCTATCCATTTCCCTTTTTAAATTTTCTAATCTCTCTACCTGATTAAGAGATGTGATATTCCATACTCCGATCCATAGAATACCAGTGTCGTCTCCCCTGTCGACCACATCGTCCAGCGTAGTCCCTGCCAAGAGATCCGATTGGACCTCCGGAGTATTTTACTCGACAGGATGCCACATCACATATTCGTACAGTAGAGCATGTATTCGGATAAATTAACGACTGTGGTTTCCCTTTGATTTCGACCATTGACAGTAACAGTAAGGCGAAAAAACGTTAGCTGATTGCTAAATCGCGCCTCAGCAGAAGATAATAACTGAAGGACATTGTCTGCTACAGAAATTGTGTTGATTGACAAGACAAACTAATAAACTTCTGGAAACAAAACAAAATAACAAACTTCTGAAACTAAGGGAAAAACAACAAACATCAACTAAAAGTTTTCTTGTTCACCAATTCGGTACGAGCCAGGGAGATAACGGCAGCCTCGAGAGAACGGCCAGGGAGACGGAGCCGGACGACGTTTTCCGTTGCGGGAAGTCGTGGAGGCGCAGGGACTCTTCTCTTCCCAGGAGGCGTCGGTCGCGGTCCCTCAGCTGCGGTTCTCGTAGGCGGTCGGCGGAGCACTGCCCTCGTGCCCCCCTAAACAGTGGGAGCGCAGTGATCCGTGGCAGCAGAGGGGGCCCCAAGGGACTGCGGCTGCGCAGTCCGCGCTAGAAATCCGTCCTACTGCACATGACGTCACCGCCGAAGCACGTGGCGGGGGTTCGTCTTCGTTTTGTTTCGTTTATTCGTATGTTTTACAAGAGAAAATTCGATGCCTCTAATTCATTTTATCGTGTTAATGATTCTTTTGACACTTTAAATTCTCCCAGAATCGTTGACCAAAAGACATTAGCAAGTGCGTATGGAACAAACGAGCACCTCCAAAAAACAATTCTCAGCACTATGTATTCGTGCTGTGAATGCAGATTGGAAACCGAAGGACTCTTAATGTCAATTAATTCTTTATTTGGCCTTCATTCTGACCTTTTGTCACAATGCACTAAGTATATACGTATTAACAGCACTGCTGAAGCAGGACCGTTTTCACAGATTACAGGTATTGGCCATTTCTATCAGCATCCTCCACCTAAAGAAGTAAAACAGATGTTGATTGCCCAGCTGAAGGATTCAGATACCTGGCGGGCTACATTGCACGCCGTGCTGCGAAATATGACACCTGATTGGGGGTGCCGTCTAATGAATTACTTTCTCCTCCTCCAGAACAACTCGCAGAATAAAGGTGGATAGAAATTCTACCACGAGGAGGTTCGTTAGTGATGTCTGACGAGTGCGTGCGACAGATCTGAGTTTGAGCTGCTCTTCAAGGAGATTAACGGAAGTGACATACGGCATACTTTGAAAAAGAAAAGAAAAAGAAAATTATGAGAGATTATCCGACGTTATTTCGCAGATATATCCTCAGGTGGCGCCGGAGGTCATGAACATTTTTTTACGGGCCCGACTTTTTATTCGAGTGCGTTACCTCAACATGAAGCTGAAGAAAGCAGCGGCGTCAATGGAAATTATTCAGTTACAGACGGCGCAAATCACGCAACTACTTCGACCAGTGTCGCAGTTGACGGCACAGCCGGCTCACCGACAACAACAATGTTCAAATGTTTGTATAGTCTATGGGACTTAACTACGGGGTCATCAGTCCCTAAACTTACAAACTATTTATGAACTACTTACGAACTAGGACGGCACAAATATCCATGCCCGAGGGGGGATTCGAACCCCCGACCGTAGTGCCCGTGCTGACCGTGACTGGAGCGCCTCAGTCTCCTCGGCCACCGCGGCCGGCCAACAACAACAGCCGTCACATCAGCAGCCTACACCTGCCGCTCACTACGTTCATTTCTACGGCCAATTGTAGCTCGTTTCGCTTCGGGCTCAACCTTTACAGAATAACCTTGCGTGGCAGTCTTCAGCTGGTCTCACGTGACTGTGCGGAGGAAAATAGTGCCGGTTTAGTGCGCCCTCTGGTGGTGCTGTTCGCGTCCTCTGGTGACTGCGCATCCGCCGCTGGGAAACGCCTCACTGGTCGGCATCCCTGCTCTTGTACCATGCATTGCTCTTCAGGCGAACCGTCAGTACGTGACACTGGTATAAGGCCAGTACAGGCAACCATCGCCGGCCGCGGTGGCCGAGCCGTCACAGTCTGCACGGCCACTGCGGTCGGGGGTTCGAATACCCCCTCGGGCACGAATATTAGTGCCGTCCTTAGTCTTAGCTAGTTTGCAAGTTTAGGGACTGATGACTTCGCAGTTAAGTCCCATTTTTTATGTGTAACTTCAAGTCACGTATCAATAATACCTGAGTAACACTTTACTTGTACTCGTAACGTGTTATAAATCATCACGTACACAAGTTAAGCATTTCATGCGTGTATTATCATGTCGGACAAACTGTCACTGTGGACTAACAAATCGGACTTAAAACGACATATTTTCGACATTTCTGTAAAGAGATGTGGAAATGAAAATCACATTTTTCGTAATACGCAGCGATAAACACACAAACACACCATTACTGCTGCAGGTTTGGAATCATTCATATCAAGATGGTGGGTATTTGTTTTGATACTGAGTGAAGTGGCGTTGCAAAGTTGATGTTTCAACTTTGCCGCGTGGTGAGACTTGAATTATTGATGTTTACGCTAGAATCTTCCTTGACGTAAGTTAATAGTGGGCAAATGGCGTAATTTTGTGTGCCAGTGTCAACGCAGCTTTACTCGAACAGACGAGATGGCCCGCCGGCTTCAGGGAGTATGTGGATACGGCCCGTGGGTCGCTAGAAGCTGCCCACGCCTGGTTTTGTTTGTAGTCTCTCATTTGCATACAGCCGTCGATGATACATAAACCGCATTTTACTACTGAGGTATGGGAAATCGGTCCTAAAATACTCTGATACGTTGTACGTTTTCACCATATCGTAAACAAGAATTTCACCGCTTGCGTTTTGTTTTTTGCGTACGCCGATTGATGTTTAAGTTTTGATTTCAACAATGAAGACTGTAGCTACCCTCCACAAATGTCTTTCATGTTCAACAAAGGAGTTATTGCTGCTACTCCGCTACGGTAGTGTAGCAATAATGTAGCGAAGCTGACCTAAGTCAATAACTGACAGTCGCCGTCACTTTGCGACTTTCGTTAGTCCATTAACAGTTCCAGTCCGGTTACTAATCATGACTTTCTGTATTGGTATTACAGTTTAAAAAAGAAGAACAAATATATGAAAAAATTGTCTGAACTGAGTTGGCATGGTAAGGGCATAAATTTGACAGTGACGAAGAAATAGGCAAGAGAAAAAGCTGTGGAATCCGCAAAAAAAAAAAAAAAAAAAAAAAAAAAAAAAAAAAAAAAAAAAAAAAAAAGAGTAAGAGAGGCGAAAGCTTAACGAAACCGTTGCACTAACAGAAACCAGAAGTACCGAAATGAATGGAGCCAAAATCCAGCTTTCCAACGTTGGATTGGAACAGTTAAAGTCGTTGATTATTGTGGACAATGTGAATCGTTTGTGTTTGGTGATGAAGACCAATTGAAGTGGTGCTTGAGCATTCACTAGTCGCGATCTCTAGATGTCTTGTGCACAAAAGAGAAAGAAAGGTGTTTAGCAGACGTTTTTCGGAATGCCAGAGTATTCTGGGCCTTTCTCTGAGGAGCTGTTGCATTTCCTGCTGATCTTGCTTCCTCTGGAAGCTGTCCGTCGCTGCGTTCCACAACTGGGTCCCCCTTCTTCGTCTTTTCACGGAAGACAATGCTGACTGAGCCGTACACTGACTGGCGTAAACGCGTGCACATGCACCAGGCGCTGGCTACACGTTAGAGATGGGAAAAAATGAAACACTTGACGGTTTCGGAACGAATGAAACCGTGCACTGTGAGGTTTCGTAACACTGTTTAGAAACCATGAAACCGTGTGTATTTTGTAATATTAAGGGCCCATTTATTGTAACATCGTCAATGTGTAATGTATGAGTATTGCTATAGAACCACACAATTAGATGCCAGCAACTTTAGAAAAAAAAAGAATACTTTTATTCAAATGTCTTGGCAGTTATATATTTACTACGCCTGTTAAATTTCACCTACCACTCCGGCGGTCTGACGTTACGTTGACAACATCAAGAACGCGCTAGAAAATGTCTGCCAAGATGTTTATATTCTTCCTGCTCTGTGGTTGACAGGTTCTTGTACGTACCCTTGTCCGCTAATTGAAGTAATTGTCCTCGTACAACAAAGGTATCATGACAAAACATTTTCGTTGTGGTGTGATTCGCTAATGCCAACGTCACATGATTGGGAACATTATCACGCGAGGCCGCTAGGACGATAACTAAAATTTAAACCCTGTACCAAATGCACTGCTTTCGCAATAAGTGATGCTCCTGCTTTCCCACTTGCTGAGGACTGAGGTTTTTATGTCTAATATACTGGTTTATATCGTAAACGTAATTAATGCATTTCGCTTTCCTCTATTCTAGTGCCTAATATTGATAGCTGTTATCTGTTCTAACTTACATGTGAAAATGAAAAGGCATATTATCAAATAACATTTATTGGGAACATTTCGGGAAGGCTTAAGTTTTTATACACTGCTAGGTACTTAAGTAAAATAAACCTTATCTTTTGGAGATATCTTTAATGCGCGCTTTCATTTACCGTCCAAACTTTCGTAATTCGGAAGTATAAATAAGAAATTTCTCAAATACGGCACATTATGTTAGATTTCATGTATTTATATTTTTTGAAAAATATCTTTTGTTCTACATGTGTGTCAGACCAACATTGCTCGAAAGCAACTAACGGGAAACGTGCTAACTCTTTAAAACGAAATTAAATTTGCGATCTCCCCCTGTTAGTGTAAAGTCTGTCAATTTAGACTTTATATTGTATTTTTTTTTTTTTTTTTTTTTTTTTTTTTTTTAGGAAGTTGTAAGTGTAGTCATGTGATTCAATATTATTACCGTAAATGGATAGATAAACTCAGAATTTTACTGGATATTTCAATGCAAATAGTGAGCAATGTTTTATTGTTCATTTACGTTTATAAAGCACACATTATAACATTTCAAAATAGTACAGTCACTTTAGAAACTAATCTTGATTCAGTAAACTTGAGCTACACACTCACGTTTGTCCATTAGTCTTTGACACACTTTAAGCTGTTCATATACACGTAAGTGAAATGTGTATCTCTGCACAGCTACAGGAAAATTAACACAAAACACGGTTTCTATACAGTTTGTCGGTTCCAGATTTCCTGCAATATTGGTACGAAACCTCGCTGTTTTGAAACAGTGAAACCGACAGGACAAAACAGTTTCAGTATCGACCGCGAATGTGATCTGAAGCCGGGCAGACTGAAACATAGCGGTTTCGAAACCGTGAAACAGTTCCGCGTATCGAACATTGTTTCGAAACCATGAAACAGTGGCCAACTCTACTACACATGCGAGAAACTCGCTGCGGTGTTGCGGCCTGTAGGGGGCAGAGGTAATCAGCAAATGCGAATCACTGCGTCATCAAAACTGTAACCGTCCTTTCTGTGACAAAATTGTGATCTGTACTGTGCACTCCACCACCGCCATTTGTCTACTATGTTCCTGTGTGATGTTTGCATAACCACGATAAATGTTATCGTGTAGGATTTAGCCATATACATGTTTTATTTAATTTAACCCAGTTTAAACTGTTTCTCGCGGAAAAAAAATTACGTGAGATTTGCGGAGTCTCCCTCTCTCCCAAGTGAGATTTGGTGAGATTCCGATTCCCCCCCCCCCACATGAAAACCTCGCGTAATTAATGAACGTTCCCTAAGATGCTATTTTGCAGTTAAGTATCTCATGGAAGATTCCATTTTCACCGTCGATTTTAAACATTAGCCCTTTCAGGTAGCTATTTCATTTTTTGATGATATAAAATATGTGAATATTAGAGAATACAGCAGGCACCCGAACAAAGCCATACAACTAATGTTGTACAAAAGTTTCATCATCATAGAATATACTGAAAAAGCGCCAAAAAACCGCGTCTGTCGATAAATTTTGTTCATATGCAGCACTTAGAAAGCTGAAAAACTAAATATTATAATTCGGTTTAGTTAGGAAGAAGAAAAACTGTTGGCTGATTTCTACACCATATGTTCAAATGTTTGTAAATCTATCGGACCAAACTGCGTGGTCATCAGTCCGTAGCTTACAACTACTTAAACCTAGGTAAACTAACCAAAGGACTACACACACACACCCATGCCCCAGGGAGGACTCGAACCTCCACGGGGAGCAACCGCGCGCTCCGCAGCGGGACGCTTTAGACCGGTCGGCTACTCCACCGGGGCTACACCACATGTGTAACAAATTTACACATGACCAATAGTTATACTCAAAGAGTCTGAAGCTTTTTCTTAGTTATTTATTTAAACGAGACATAGTTTTCCCAACTTAACTCGAATAGATACAGACGCTACTGTAATGAAAAGTCTTTTGCATATTTGGGCCTAACAAAGCGACAGTTCGGCAGATGGACAGAGCGCAGCACCTCCCTGGCGCTGCCTCCCTGCCATCTCTCGGCCACCACGCGCACCACGTAGTCAACGGCGCGCTTGGCCAGGGGTTTACACTAATGCTCTGTAGTTTACACACGTTCCGCCGTCACCCGTAAGCGACGCAACGACCACCAGAAAGTACGGGGCAAGCTGCAAACACCACAACAGGACAACACCGTGGATTCTCAAGACGGATATACACCTATAATCCCCAGTCAAAGACTGGCACTCATAGGAGACACCAAAAACATATGGCATCCGAACTAAAATCAAAACACCAATCGTCAGCGATTCTAGCATCTTTCAGACAAAAAGATCTTTACCCTGGCTTTTCAGCTAATTGCTGCCGAGGCAAAGGTTGAACTGCAACAAAGCGAAAACAGACGACTGTGGAATGAAATACAAAAATCAAATGGTTCGACAAATGACATTGAAATCAGATACATAAAATACAAAAATACCAAACTGGAGCAGAGTAATGAACAACTACAAAATGAAAATCAGGAACAAATCAAACAACTTACATCGAAACTTACTAGCCAGGCCGAAACTCACGACCAACACTAACATCTGCAGCCGCTCTCACAAACTCCCCCAGCAAACGAAACGAAAAACCTATAGCACAGACCAAGACCAAACAAGCAACAGCCCTCTTTATCAAATCAACTGAAAAACAAAAGCCTGAAGCAAATTAACGAACTCTTCTCCGAAATATTAACCCCAAAGAAGAAAACTTATGTATCAAATCCATGAGAACAACACAAACAGCAGTCATTATAGAAACTGCGACCCAGGAAGATTGTCGCAAACTTATGGAGAAAACAAAAAACATAGATTCGTTGCTCTGTGAGGGTCCAGGAAAGAGAAAACCATTAGTTATACTATGTAGGGTACCCGACTCAATCACAGATGATGAATTCTTGGACTCCCTGTACCACCAAAATCTGAACGACGAAATCTCCAAAGAGGACATGATACAAAAATTAAATTCAGAACAGGACCAAAAGGGATAGGTTACAACCAGCACGTTTTACAGGTTTCACCTCGTTTATACAGATCCCTAACCAGACTACAGAAGGTATTCAGACTACACAGTAGTGAACCAGTGCTATAAGTGCTGCGACTTCGGCCACTCAGCCAACATCTGTCCGAAAAGACCCGGTCTGTGCTACCTGCGGCCAACCAGGGCACAGGGCCATTGTAGATACAGTTGCGTGGGAACCATCTGAAAAGAGAAGGAACATTTGTAGCACCATGAGAGAAGGAGAGTGTCAAACTACTCAAGGATAGGATCAAAGATTCAACAGATTATGGTAATTGAAAACACTTGTAAGGGAAAAAAATGCCTCACAAAATTATACCATTCAATACAAATCTCCTCCCACATTTAACATAACCTTTAAAAGAGCTATCACTTGGCGTAGACAAATAGGTCTGTTACCCAATGACTTAACTAACTGACGACGATCATATCCCATCACTAACACAAAACATAATAGTCATCGAGTGTCAATGTATTGACGATATGATGGTAGAAGGAGTGATCCACCGTATTCTAGCAAAATAAATTAAACGGCAAATAGCCTATTGGCTGCATTTTCAGTCAGCAATGGTACAACGAGTAGACGAATTGGAGGATGAACTCCCGAATCTCGAATCAGAAAGTCAAAGAGAGATCACCCTGTGAAACAATAACAGACAACTAACCAGGACATTCGCTACTACAAAATGTAAATGTTACATTAAACCTGTAAATTTTGTCTGTGGAGGAATTCTATACCCAACCAGTATCAGCTCACGAAACAAAAAGAGAAAAAGAAAAAACTAACCATACCAAACCGTACCCAAAATGAAGACTCCGACGACGAAACATGTGAAACATGCTCATTATTCTTGCGACACAAGTTCCTGCTGGCTGGACGTACCTTCCATTTGTGACCTTCAGCACAGTTGCCCCCGTGTCACAGAACATTGTCTTCTTTAGTGTGCGGCGATAATTATCCGACAATACAGAGAACGAAGCTCCTGAATCAACAAGTGCCCGAACAGGTTGGCCGTCGATTATGAGATTTCCCGACATCTTAGCGACTGTCGTCCATGGAGGACGATTTCTTGTCGCTGCTGATGATCTAATTTCAACAATCGTGATTTCCGCCGAATAGCTTTCCGAGCTTCAATAATTTGTTTGTTTACGCTCGACATAGTGCCCTCACTTCCTCAGTTTATCGACTTTTGTGGCAATTCCACTTATTTCCCCTCGAGAACTCGGCTAAATGTGTGATATATGCGTTGATATTTTCATTAACACATACTCCACGTTTCTCGAGGTCCCTAACACGACCGTCTAATGCAGCTATTTGCGCTATAATTGAGTTGGCTGTTTCCTTGAAATGACTACACGTCATTCACGCAAACATGTCCATTGCATGCTGACGCAATTAGGGATGTACACCGACTTTTTTAAGAGGGAGAAATTCCTGGAAGTTGTTCAGTTTCCTCGTTTTGTCGACAACCAAGAAACCATATGGTGCATGATTCCAGCAATCACCACATATAGATATAAATGCATTAAATGTCATGTCACGAAATTCAACAATAATGACTGTAATAATATCACAGATCGATCACTTGATGCAATGCGCAAACGTCAAATCAATTTTTTTAGAGACAATTCTTTTTTACTCCTTTATTTATTTATTCTTATATTTTCTTATTCGTTTACTGGTCCTTACAGAGAAAGAGCTGAAGACATTGTAGCACGCATAGACCAAACATATGGTCTGTGGCATCACGTTTCGCTGTATGTAACCTACTTGGTATAGAGTCGAAAATGTCATCAACCACCATGTCTTCCACCACTTTTAACTATCGGCATGGAACTGCTACCGTGTACAACAGGAGACTGTGGACAACAATTACACACACACACCATTCGTTTGCGTTCTGTACTTTTCGCTGCAGAGCGAAATGTTAACATACACACACACGTAGAATTTTATATACACCGATAACTATCCATCCCAATTTTATCATTATCAACCCTCAAGCAACAATGAAACCAATAAAACAATTTTCAAAGAGTAAACAAATTTTCAAAGAGTAATTATTTGTTCCGCATTTCGCGTGCTATTCTTCAAATTATTAAATATCTATCAGATCGCTATAAAATTGTCCCTAAAACCTCCCTCAGGTACAAATTAGTAACTGTACAAATATTCAAGTCACTGCGTCTTGTCGTTCGGACGTGATAAGCATGCACCGAACAGACATTCACATTAATATATATAGATAAATAGCTATCCGATCGCCATAAAACCGTGCCTAAAGCCTTCCCCGGGTAGACATTAGTAACTGTACAAATTTTTACCTCTTTATGTCTTGTGGTTCAGACGTCATAAACGTACACCGAACAGACATTCTTATTTATAGATATAGATGTTCAAAGCGAAGTCTTTCAGGGTGTATTAACAGAGACAGAACAAGGTTCGTCTTCCCACAGTCTGATGGCCCAACAATTAGTGCTCGTATGTTGTCCGGGAGCAGGGATCCATTTCTTCTTCTTTTTCTCGCTTAATTACCGATACTAATACAGGACCAATCGGTTACTACGAACAAGTTTACTCCATTCACCCATTTTGATAACTATTAGCTGCGGTATATCTACAGGTGGTTTTATATTGAAAGAAAGAGAGAGGAATACATATTTCCATAATCGTTTATTTCCACACGCATACGTAATTCACTGTGAAATACACATTTTTTTTTTTTTTTTAAGACAAGGCACGTTCCGCTCATTGCTGTCAAGCAGGAGCATGCCACGCCACTACTTCACCATCAGTCTAACACTTAATTCACCGCTCAGTTGGTCGTTTTTACTAATTCCACTCCTTTCTCACATTGTTGGAAGTGATGGACAACCTTTCTTCTCAATATTATGTACACTGAACTCAGGCAGCAATTCCATTATCCACTTTACTTTCTACAATCCTTTCACGAACACACGTGATGCAGGAGGGATAACTGAACATATGCCACTCAGATCTGTCTCCAAAGGTACACCTGCTGAACCCATGGAGTGTCTGTGGTGGTTTTGCATTAGCCATTTTGCTTAACGTACATCCATCTTGTATTAGGGATTTTGTCCATCGTATGATGCAAACACCTGACACAACCAATGAATTTTGGGCTTCTCCAAGCATCCGATATGCTATTTCCTTTGGGATGAATCCATTCTCAATGGTGTGTAAACCTCGGCAGTCGAGAAACACATCAAACATCATTCTCAATGCGCTCCTACTGCAGAACTGACATAAATTACCTGGGGGCCTTGGGGAGCCTGAAGGTGGCGGTGGGGTCTCTGACATAACCTTTTAATTCCCAGAATGAACTTGACTTAAAGCGATGACCTGTGGGCAATTGACAGCACAATTGTGTAACGTAACACCCTAGATTCCCGGGATGAATGTGATGTACGTGACTTAAAGTGCTGACCTTGACGGACTTCTCGTTAGGATGGTGTCAGCATTCCTGGAATGACCCCTGGGTATATGGTCAAGGCCATCTCGAATGCCCACTGTCACCCTACTTGTGGTAGTTCTGCCGTCACAGACAACCAATGTCTCGGTATCTCTCTGCTTACCTCTCGTGCCGGCCAATAGCAAAAAGGCGGCTCGTCTACATTGGTCGGCGCGCCACAGCACAGACAGTACAAACAGTTCCACACAGTTTGTCAGTTTCGATCCAGATGTTCAACAAAGGAGAGCCTGCAGTGTACTTACCACAAGTGGGAAAAAATTACTGTTGCCTTGAAAAACTGAGTTGTAGCTTGGAAGGACTTTGCATTACACAAGGATATCAAAATTAAGTATTCCATTCATGTCATCAATGAAACATATGTGGACTAATCAGTTCTATTACTAACAGACCTATATCTGCATACTCGCTAGGTACTGTCCACCATCTTCCCTTGCTGCAAAGCACAGACGCTCATATTGGCGTCGAGGATTTATGAATAATTCTGTGTTAATCATTTCCCTTTCATGCCCAAGTTTGCAAGAGTTTTGCTGTTAGTGTGATTGTAAATATGTTTTACAGGTGGCATACTACATAACCTTACAGCCTTTTGAATTGTGCATCGCTTTGCTTCTCCTCGCAATTTTTGCTGTGCCACCCCTGCGACTAACCGTATAGCCGCCCACACTGCTGCAGTCAATGCTTTGCCTGCGCAACAGCCGCCATCTCTGGTATCCCGGCACGACGGTTTCGAGAGCCGGCAGACGGCACGGACTGCGGCAGCTGCGACGCACAGCGACGCGACCACCGCGCAGGCCGTCTGCGCAGGCGGCCGAGCTGCACAGGGCCGGAGCCGCGGCGTGCCCCTCGCTCGTGTCTCGACTGCAGTCTCGTGTTCTGCATTGTCGTCTGGCATCTTACTCGGCTACATCACGGTCTCGATCGGTTCACGATTTGGTCAGTTCGTTGCATTTAGTGGTTGTCGTTGTTCGTCGCCTCTGGTCGTCTCGTTTAGGTCGACTGCTAGCGGCGACGCCCCGCCGACTCCCTCGGCCGGTAGTCCGTTCTCAGTGGTCCGGTCCGACGTCATCACAATTCTGCCCGTCCGACGTTTAGTCTCACTGCTATCTCCAGTAACAAATGATCTAACACAAAGTATTAGGTTCCAGATGCAGTCTTTTCAATAACATACCAACTTCATGGCATGTTTCATAGAAGGTCGAGAACATAGCAGCAGCCGGACAACAGCAATCGACCACAGCGCAATCGGCTGCCACACAGCCTGCAATATTACCGCCATTTATGGTTTGATGATGAAATTGAAGACGGCGCGGAACACATGGTACAGTTCTGGAGCCACGTAGCGTCACATCAAAGTACTGTGCTGATTCCTTATTTCTTGTCTCAAGTGGGAGTGAACATTTATCAGCTGTGTGTCAACAACTCGCCCAGAACAACTGCTGTTAAGGAACTAATGTAGGCGATTTCTAACAATTAACAACAAACATTGAATGTAGCAGCAGCTAGATTAAAATTATACAATTACCATCGGCAGGAAGGACAATCTAATAGGCAGTGGGTAACAGAACTACAAGGTCTAACTAGAAAGTGTAAATTTCGTTGTGACTGTGGCAAGTACTACTCAGACTTAATAATACGTAATGTGATCAGCACGGGTTTAGGAAACATCATTAATGTGAAACTCAGCTTGCCGTTTTCTCACATGACATCTTGCGAGCCATAGATGAAGGGTAACAGGCGGATTATGTTTTTCTCGACTTCAAAAAGGCGTTCGATGCGGTGCCACATTACATACTGCTAACGAACATACGAGCTTATAGAATAGGTTCACAGAATTGTGACTGGATGGAAGACTTCCTAAGTAATAGAACGCAGTACGTTGTTCTCGACGGCGAGTGTTCATCAGAGACGAGTGTATAGTCAGGCGTGCCCCAGGGGAGTGTGATAGGACCGCTATTATTTTCTATCTATATAAATGATCTGATGGACAGAGTAAGTTGTAATTTGCGGCTGTTTGCTGACGATGCTGTGGTGTATGGGAGGGTGTCGTCTTTAACTGACTGTTACAGTATAGCATACAGGATGACTTAGACAAAATTTCTAGATGGTGCGAAGAATGGCAGCTAGCTCTCAATGTAGAAATGTAAGGTGATGCGCATGAGTAGAAAAAACAATCCCATAATGTTCGAATACAATATTAGTAGTGAGCTTCTTGATGCTGTAGCGTCGTTCAAATATCTAGGCGTAACATTGCAGAGCGATATGAAATGGACCGAGCATGTAAGGACAGTTGTGAGTAAGGCGGACAGCCGACTTCGGTTTATTGGGAAAATTTTGGGAAGATGTACTTCACTTGCAAAGGAGACCGCATACAAAACGCTTGTACGACCACGTCTTGAGTATTGCTCAAGTGTTTGGGACCCGCAGCACATCAGTTTAAAGGAAGACATAGAGGCGGTTCAGAGGCGAGCAGCTAGATTTGTTACCGGTAGGTTCGACCAATGCGCGAGTGTCAAGGAAATGCTCCGGCAACTCAATTGGGGATCGCTGGAAGAAAGACGACGTTCTTTTCGTGAATTTCTGTTAAGTAAATTTAGAAGGCCGGAATTTGAAGCTGAGTGTAGTACGATCTTGCTGCCGCCTACTTAAGTTTCGCGTAAAGATCACAAAGACAAGATAAGAGAAATTAGGGCTCGTACGGAGGCATATAGGCATTCTTTTTTTCCTCGTTCAATTTGGGAATGGAATAGGAAAGGAAATGCCTAGTAGTGGTACATTGTACCCTCCGCCACGCACCTTACGGTGAATTGCGGAGTATGTATGTAGATATAGGTGTAGTACGTTTGTGTCAGACTTGCACATCAGTGAACAAACTTAAAGTATTCTGATCCTTCACTTGAACAAGTCTTTAAATTACTGAGTACCATGACTCGAGTGACTCAAATGTTTAAATGTTTGTAAACCTATGGGACTCAACTGCTGGGTTATTAGTCCCTAGCTTACAAACTACTAAGGTGTATTAAGCTAAAGACAACACAAACATCAATACCCGAGGGTGGATTCGAACCTCCGACGCTGGAGGCCACAGTGTCGTCGATAAATTGTGCCACAAATGAAATGCCAGGCGCACCTCTGTTCTGAACAGTGTTCACTTTGCTAACGTCGTACACAGGACAAGACATATCAGTGCTAGCTCTCCTGAAGTCTAAGGAGATGTACACAATGCAGTTTCTCTTTTGGTTCTTGAATCCCGTGACAGTCCAAATATTTTTGATTTGAATGTGTTTGTTTGATGTTATCATATATGAGTATGTGTCCTTTGATCCGAGTGGAAGGGTAATTAAGCTGGGTGCCGCACTTCGTGAATTCTTCGTAAGGAGCCTGCCTGCTCGCAGTGAGCTCCCACGCCTTCCGTTCGCAGAACTCGACGCAGACCGGCCAGCATTCTTACAATGGCCGCAGTATGCCAACCGTCGCTGCGGAGGTGGGTTGCTTACACAGACACCCAGTGCAGCCCAACCGTCAGCAAAATAGGCGAACGACCTGACACAATGCGTGACCCTGAGCGGATCTATTTGCAGGCAGTGATAGGCCGAATAGCGCCGCGTCTTTGTACCTCTCCACGTAAGACGTGGAGGCGGCGATCTCGAACACCCGTAGGCTCCCCTTTGAAATGACTATTGCTGATTAGTGTGCAGTTTTGGAGGGAATTTTTCATAGTTTTGAAGCCAGCTAGCGCTGGCGAAGGCAGTCGTCTGACGGATCACTCGTCGGACAATATGTTTCTCTGTCTCTAGAAGAGCACAGACACATGCTGATCTCTTGGCAAGTGACATCAGGAACTCGTACGACTTAAACACCAGTTGTGGTGAACGCAATACTCCACAATTTATTTTGCGTTCTTTCCAGTCAGCGACAGCACTGAGTACTGCGTATGGCAACGTGCATTTGCACGGCATTTTAACCATTTTGTTCGCTGTTTCTCCTTCATCAAGATATGCCGATTTAATTATTCGCCGTCCAGCAGTTATTATCACTACCCAGTTTACACGCCTTCCAGTTCAGAGCGGGAGCAGTAATTACGAACCCCACCATTACTGAAGCTTTGCCAATTGCACTGCAGAAGAAACATTCCTCCTTTTTCCTTTTGTGCCATCACTATATGCTTTCCATTGTACTTTATTATCCTTCGGCTAAAGGCTGGTCTAACAGCACGTAGAATGATAGGATTATTATAAATTTTGAATCCCTTTGTGTAATGTGCCACTTGTTTAATTTAGTAAATAAATTTGGCTTGAGCTTCTGTTTGTCTTTCATCATTCCCCATCACATGTTGTTTTAATTGTTTGTATGCATCTTAATTTTTTAGCAAGAAGCAGTTAAACATCCGCCACCTTAAAGGCTCTCACTCCTTTTCTTTTCTTTTTTTTTTCTTTTTTTGTTATAGGGAATACACCTCATGTGATAGGAAGCTACAGCTCGGGGATGAATATAGTAAGCAGATTCAAATGGATGTAGTGTGCTGTTCTTATGAGGAGATGAAGAGGCTTGTTCAGGATAGGATATGGTGAAGAGTTGCATTAAACCAGTCTCCGAACTGAAAACAACAACAACAACTCCTCTCCCCATGCACTGATTGGACGCCCCCTTTGATGATTCAGCATTACATCAGCAGTAATATGACACTAGTGACCTTGAAGTGTCCCAGACAGTGCGTTATGTAACAACAGTTGCCTTGGAACAATCATCCACAAATGTACCTAAACCTTCTACACCTCTCCCACTCAAGGTATAGTAACCTGTCCCAGCCAATGTAAGCTTCAAGAGACTTTTTACTGCTTCCTTTTTTTTATCTTGTCGCCTAACATACAGTGCAAGAAATTCCCCTGTTTACAGTTGAGCAGTGGACACAACCCTTAGAGTTCATTGGACTTACTACATTTGAGTACCAGTTGTGGAAAAACCTGAGTTCAGTATAGGCGTCACAATGTTGGACAATCAGAAAGTTCACATACAACACGCTTTAAAAGTAATGAATAAATAAAAATCTGAAGGAAACTTAACTGTGTAGCAACACATACTGCTTTCGCATACATCAGTCACGTGACTCTCACTCAATCATTACCGTCTCGCTCTCTGCCTCTGTCTCTTCTCTCTTCTCTCTCTCACTCTCTCTCTCTCTCTCTCTCTCTCTCTCTCTCTCTCTCTCTCTCTCTCTCTCTCTCAGTTTCTAGAATGCTACAAGAGTTTTGCACTACTCACGTCCAAGAGGGGCTTTCCTGGGCATTAATAGAACACCCACATCATTATGGTAGAAGGTGGGGCTGTAGGAGGGATGCGACATGCCCCATGTGGTCCTGATGGTCCAGCGTGAGTCCCCTTTCGCCTCCCGATGGATGGTCCCCAGGACGATGGACCACTTCTCATAACTGTAACAGAGAAGTTTCTATTTTCACTTGTGGTGTTGAGTAGTGACGCTAATATGGCTCACAGCAATCTGCTCTAGCGACATTCACAAGTAGCTAATAGCAAAGTACTTCATTTCAGGTAGTACTAGGTATCTTTCTAGATATGAACAGATATACTCAAATACAATAAAATATCAACAGTAGGATGTAAAAGGGCATACTGGCACAAAAATGATATCAATTTGATATCAAATTAATTAGAGTAATTGTGTATTTAGAGTAATTGCATAATTGCAATTATGTGTACTTAGAGTAATTGTATAATTGCAATTACGTGTACTTAGAGTAAATACATGTAGCCGGCCGCGGTGGCCGTGGGGACTGAGGCGCTTCAGTCACGGTCTGCACGGCCACTATGGTCGGGGGTTCGAATCCCTCCTCGGGCACGGTTATTTAGCTGTCCTTAGTCTTAGTTAGTTCATAAGTAGTTTGTAAGTTTAGGGACTGATGACCCTGTAGTTAAGTCCCATAGACTATACAAACATTTGTGAATACAAATACCGAGAGTACTTGCTATTATATGTACTTAGAGTAATTGTTTATTTATCTATTGTAATTGTTTATTGTTATTGCAATTGCACATGTTCACTCCTCCACATCTGGCCTGGATCTGAGCTCGCTGTCAGAGGAAGCATGCAATTACAGTAATTACATTTTACTCCCGTAGTTGGGAGGTTCCTGGTACAACCACAAAGTGGTGGAAAGACCTATTTCTGGTTGCCCTGGAAGGCTTTTGCCCCTCTGATCCGGTGGAGCACTCTCAGACTGCACCTGTTTCTATAAATAAAAGCGAATCAGAGCATTCTGTTCGGTAACATAATAAAAAAGAGCCTTAATTAAAGCTCATATCGCATCTAAAATTAGATGTGCATATAGATGAATCATATATAAGATCATGTGTAATGTCATACGTATGTACTCCCATTACTCTAGTAATTATATCGAATTTTCAATCCATAGCCATTGAAAGCAGCAGTTCCAACTGCTGACAACAGATGGCTCTGATCCTACCTCCCCCCCCCCCACCCAGCGCCTAGACAATGAAGCCATGTGTGCAGACGCTGGCCACCCTCCTCTGGAGCTGACCAGTCTATATTGTGTGCCTCAGTCCACTGGCCGTAGCCGCTGCGACCGCGGAGACGCGGCACACAGGCCGACTGCCCACTCACCCAGCTTCAGCCGCCTGATGATCATGTACTTGCCTACATACGCGAAAAGACTTCTATAGTGCATTTACGGAGCCCCTCCGCGGCATGCGCGCAATTTTTCCGGTCGACCTCAGTGGGCCGATCGAGCCGCGCTCCGCACCTCACGAAGGAATTGCTGCAGAGACCGTGCTGAAAAAATTCTTATTTTTTAACAGAGCCACTGCCCGTCCCCCGGCCACCGGCGGTAGAATGCGAAAGAGCGAGCTGCCGCGACCTGCACAGCGATCCGACTGCCCTGATGATTATAATTTTATTTTGCATTACAATTTTTTTTCCTACGGACATTATAGCTCCTTGTACTGCCTCTACACCAATGTCCCCGAAGTTTTAATTTGCAGCGGAACAGTCCGCCCGCAAGAAAACAATTCGCTGTGTCTCTCCTGGCGAGAAAAGCAGAACTCAGACGGACAATAGCGACCGTCCGCTCCATTCAACAACCCCTTGCCGATACCTGCTCCGCTTCAGCCTTTCAAAACAGCGCGCGCGGCCGCATCCCTAGCGGCGAATCACACACGTGCTCTGGCCGAGCATTACCTGTAAAGCAAATAGTTCCACTCCACACGCGCGAGGAAGAAGCGCTCGTCACTGCACCCTGCGGACAAACCTTCAAAATTATCAAACGTATATCACTTCTCAAAAAAACAGTGACAGCAACGACAGAATCATGCTTTTTTTTACGAACCTCTCTCTCCTTCCTATTTCCCACAAGTAAAACAATCTAGCAGAGAATGCGAGAAATATGTTTTTAATGGAATTTATACCGCCCTTTCTCGAACCAGTACCATGTAGGGGAAAAAACGCATAAGGCTTATTGCCTGCGTCATATTCCAATACACACACGTGACCACATTTATTTATTTATTATTACGCACTGCATCCAGGTTGCATGTGTATCCATAGGAGAAACATTAATTGAAAACAAAAAAAAAGGCCCGCTACTACCATGAAAGTCACAGATCTTTTCGTGAAACTAAAAACGAATCCCTATTGCGCTACTTCACCTCGGCTGTTAACACTTTGCAGCGAAATTCATCTCGAAATACAGCATTTTTAACTGATATAGTCGGATGCGCTTGTTTTTCAGCCTCAAAACTTTAGTGCACTGCAACCATTCTTGAGAATACAACGCGCTAATTTCAATTTCCCGAGATGTTTGTGTTTTACTTCGACTTCCCAGCGGTCTTGCTGTCAACGTGGGATGTAAGTGGGATGTAAGTTTTTTTCTCTCGATATCACCATCATCGACGAGTATTCCGACTACAGTTGTAAGCAGATTTAGCCATACACTGCGTGAATCGCGCCTAATTCTTTTGAGACATGTCGATAACAATTACAGGCACCAGTTTCAACTTTCAGCTTTATGATATAGCAAATATTAGCCACACTTTGCATCCGCTCTCCAGCGACCATTCCGAGCTACAATATTAGAACGTCTTCAGAAACACATCGCTAGTGCACTTTACAAATGGAATACAGCTGGGGCTAAGACTTCTTTTTTGTTCGTCTACTTGTTCTAAACCTTCCACGCTCTCTGTCACCATATGATACAGTTTTCGATACTCGAGAAAATAAAGTCGATGACATATAGAATGCCAGACTCCCCACGTAAATTACAGGTATAAGCTTTTCTTAACGGAATTTTTGAACCCTCTCAATCAATGTTAACCGGTACAGTGTAAAAATACCAATCGGTTTTTTAATACCCTTCGAAATCTAATATGACATACAACCCAAGTCATCTTGCGTGAACTCTATCTGCTCTTCTCACTCTTGTGGAATTTCTGTAGTTATTTTCTCTGCAAACAGCTTCTCCGATGATACAACATCCAGTCTGCCATTCTTAATCTGTATCATGTGGTAAACATGCTCGAATCCACTCGTTTTCGACGATTCCACAATGATATCAGCACGCCGTTCTGAGATTAATCTGTATAATTCTTTACACACGCCAGCAGACAATGCACATTTTTCCGCAAAGTAACTACACGATCTAATATTCAAATGTTCAGATGTTTGTATAGTTCGTGGGACTTAACTACGGGGTCATCAGTCCCTAAACTTACAAACTACTTATGAACTAAATAAGACTAAGGACGGCACAAATATCCATGCCCGAGGGGGGATTCTTACCCCCGACCGTGGTGGCGGTGCAGACCGTGACTGAAGCGCCTCAGTCCCCGCGGCCACCGCGGCCGGCGATCTAATATTAACACTATTTTTCGCGATAGATATGTTTCCGACTTATGACGTATAACCCTCATCTGGGTACATCGCGACATGTTTTCTGTTAAATGACCATTCTCCTTGGCTATTTACCGTAAAAACAAATATTTTTCTCCAAACCCTCTGCTATAACCCAACCGAATTCCATTATATTCTCACCCATATACAAAACGTATTGTCCTACTCTTCGAAAGCAATTATTCGCAAAAATTTTAATCGCATGCAATCACACATTCGTTACAACCCTTCCACGCTCTCTATCGCCATATGATACAGTTTCCGCTACTCGAGAAAAATAAAGTCGATGACATATAGACTCCCTACGTAAAAAGTACATGTATAAGCTTTTATGAACAGATTTTTCGAACCCTCTCTATCACTTTTCACGCATATTAACCAGCACAGTGTAAAAATACCAATCGTTTTTAGTACCCTTCGAAATCTAATATGACGCTCAACCCACTCATCTTGCGTGAACGCTATCTGCTCTTTCTATAGTTATTCCAGAATTTCTAAACGGTTTCTCCGATGCTAAAAATGTACAACATCCATGCCGCCATTTCTGGAACGCTTTCTGTCAGTCAATAGACTACATACCTCGAGCATTCGAGCACAAGCAGTCGCCGTATTCCACCTTCTAACAAGTCAATACTCTCGATAAACATCTGTAACACACCCAATTACAACGTAAAAATGACTGACACACATAGAACAGATAACAAGGAACGATTCAGATCTACAACAAGCTCTTTTCTTATATTTATATATCTACTAATACAACACCCGAAAAATTTTTATCGAACGCCAAGAGCAGTCCTTTAGAGACTAAACAAACGATTAAACACGCCTGCAAAAGAGGTAACTACCCAGGTTTAAATCACCTAACCATAGGGTTTATTGAATTCGATGCTTCTCGACCGAAGGACAATAATTTACCACCGCAAACATCGCCACAACGCTGGCAAGATGCATTCAAGACACCAAACTATCTGAGTTATGTCGAACCCTATGCTTCTCGGCCGAAGAACAATAATTTTCCACCAGGAACATCGCCACACGTTACCAGGAGGCATCCATTCACATCGTAATCAACACTAACAGATGAGATGAATACACCACAACCATTACACTTTGTTTCTATGTGCGCATCTACAACTCAGCTCCCCGCAAGAGGCTGAGATACTATTTCTTTTTTTCCGGGAAAGAAGAATCACCTCTGTATTGCAATAAAACGTATGACTAACCGGCCATTTTTTGGGCAGACGAAACCATCCAACTGTTCGGTTTGAGCTATCGCATACACAACCGTCAACAAGCAGCGTCCAGGATTTTAACTATGTATCCTAAATAATAATACAACTATTAAGTCTATTCTACTCCAACACCATTCCATGCTATTTTCCCAGACGAATCACCTCTGTATTGTAACGAATCGATATTTTCTCTGGAGAAGCGGTTGAAAATTACTTAATTTTTAAAGAAATTGCATCCGAAATAGGTATCTCACGCTATTTTTTTCTGTAGAAGAGCGTGAAATTTATATAAGTGCATTCGAAAAAATCGGTGTTTTTAGCACATTCAAGACAATTTTCCGGAATTTACAACCACACACGCAAGCGTATTGTCGACAAATATTGCAACTATCCATGTATTATACCCTCGCAGCTGGCACAAACACGTTTTCTTTTTGCCATACAAGACGAGTACAGCGGTCGTTATACATAAACAGTAGGATGTGATATTACAGAAACGAAACATAGTGTTTTAGAAACTCGATAAGAACAACTCAAACCACTGCAAACATTCGAACGTTTAGCTTAGCTGTAGAATAGAACAACATGAAATCACCGCTATATGACAACCTGTCTTTTGGTATTTTTTCCCCTAATCCCTGTACGTCTCTACGAGAAATAGCTGTTACAGATTTTTTTTCTCGTTTACAGCACAGCGGACACGTATCTAATCCTTTTTAGAGCAAAGCAACCAATCGTGTTTTAGAAAAAATTAGCAAGAATAAAATATAGTTAGCGATAGCCTATTTTAAGCACACAAACAGCACGATGTAAAGTCAAACGCCAATCCAGACACGAACATATCACACAGTCTTGATTTAGAAGTACACCTCTGATAGCTGACCAGCTAACTGATACTCTAACCGATCGAGGTATCGATCTTCTGGCATGCAGCCTATCTCCCAGTATTTTCCTCTAGATCCATAACCGAAACGCTCTACACGAAAAGCTGTACCCAGAGAGCTTCTTACACGGGACTTAATGCTTAGGTGAATAAATAATACGACCAGTTTCATAGGCAAAATTTAATTTTATTTTCATTCAACCAACCAACATAGAAAAAATACATGCATTGTCTGTTTTACACAATCAACAACACTTCCTCGTGAGTCGGTGGATGGAGGATCCAGGTGATCTTCTTCTCAACACATTCAACCTAAGTGATTCTCCCAAGGTAGTGAACTAGCATTCTAAGTAAAAGTCCCTTCTTTTTCTTCTGCTTCGCGAGGAATTCAAGGAGTGCATACTAGCTACGAGTCGCACACTTGGAGTTCTTCCAAGCTATAAATTAGATAACTTCCCCGTAAGATTTCAGCGCGCTACGTCCTGCAGAGGCTGCTCAACTACCACATATTCACACACACAGAAATACAGTCCTCTCATTATGTTTACTTGGTGTGGTTTTAACACCCCCAAGACTGATTTTTATCTCACTCAACAAATCTACGTCAGAGGCCTCCAACTCCTTCTCAAACCAGTAATTTGACAGATACAGAGCCGAAATACCCTCAAATCCCAGGACATACCTATAACACACCTTTCTTACAGATGTAACAATCAGTTTCTGTCCTTCCGACAGCTGTTCCAAGCGCTGACAATTAGGCAGTTTAACGTCACATCTTATTCTATGCATGGCACGGTCCCTAGAAGGTTCCTGAGACTGTTGGATTTCTAGCTCTCCTCCACAGTGCGGAAGGCATCCGAGGACCTTATGTTCATCTGCACCATGACTACTAGTAGACACCAGACGCTGTTTATTTCGAGTGTTGACATCCTTACTGAGCTCCAAATCAGTTCTTTCATGTTCAGAGTATTCGTTGAGCTTAGCTCCAGACAGAACTTCCTTATTAAAGGCATCAGTGTGAGGTTTCAGGTCATTCGGTTTAACAAACTTGTAATCCGCACTTGATGCAACACCTCTTCTGCGTCGATATGGGGTTTTCACGGAACTTCTAAACATAGACCCCATCACTACTCGTTTTCTCCTCGACAACACCAAACTAGGATGTGATAAATATCATTAGACCGTTCAGCATACATTAAATGCACACATACAACTGACGAAATTTTAGATCACAATCCAATATATATCACTTGCACCTTCTCATAACAGTAATCTATTTTAGGGAGAGAGATGTGTAGCCGGCCGCGGTGGCCGAGGTGACTTACGCGCTCCAGTCACAGTCTGCACGGCCACTAAGGTCGGGGGTTCGAATCCCCCCTCGGTCATGGATATTTGTGCCGTCCTAGTTCGTAAGTAGTTCATAAGAAGTTTGTAAGTTTAGGTACTGATGACCCCGAAGTTAAGTCCCATAAGCTTAACAAACATTTGAACATTTTTTTCACAGCTTGTTCAATCACTCCTTCCGACAGCATGTGCTTCATTTCCTCCTCGTACTGCTCCTTATACAACCACGGAATACGGTATGGCCTGATAAAGAACTTCCTATGTTCCCGGACCTTGAAACTGTAGACACACCCCTTTATAGTCACAGGAGTCTCAGAGAACACAGAGGAGTGATCGTGGAGTATATGGGACAGCTCGGATTTTGCAATACCTGACATGTTGTCTACAAACTCGACTTTCTTAGTAATCTCGCTTGATATTGTGTCTTCATCATATATCCCCCAGTAACGAACGACTGTGTCCTCCCCACAGGAACTAAAAGAACTGGTAGCAATTGCCGCGCAGAAGTCATGCAAGAACTGGCAGTAGCGGTCGACAGAGTCCACCTTAGCAGCAGACTCATCAAATTTAAGTATGATGATGGCATTCCTCTTGCTTAATTGCACCACGCCCTCACTAAAATATAACAGGGCGTTATGTGTGATGAATTTTATGCCTAGGAGGACATCTACCGTTAATGCGGGCACTATAATAAAATTCACACAGAATTCGTGACCATGACACTAAATACACTACCTTGGCTTGCTTTCTGACATCAACACTGCGCCCGGCTAATGCTTTGTCCTCTGCAAAGGAAGAACAGGCCATGTTCCCACTGCTTGACAATGGCTGAATGCAGAGTCCCTCATGACCGAAACGAAGCTGCCAGTCAAGTACCCATTCCAGAGCAATGTCTGTCAAGCTTATTGCAATACGCGGCTGGATGACTGGCTCTACCACAGTAGGCTCTTCCTCCAGAAGAGTGTCCCTAACGTCATCCTGCCCTGTAGTTTTGGACGGATGTGCTCCTTTCCAAGCAAACTGACCGTGAGTCGATCAATTTCTGGAGACTGTCATTGGCTTATGCTATGGGTGGGGTCTTGTGGTTGGGTGTGATGCGGATCAGCTGACTTCCTCCGCTGCTGATTCCAAGCATTGTAAGGACCAGGCTGCCCGCTACTAGTACTTTTCACCTGGCGATTGTTCCCAGCACTGTTTTCACTCCGATTACTTCTAGAAGAGCTGTTGCCATATCCTCTTGCTCCGTAATCGTCATGAAACTCAAAGCCCTTCAGGTAAGACTGGAAGGACTCAATGTCCTCCTTGCAGCTTCCCATAAGGCTGGCACTGCGCACATTCCATGGTAGTTTCGAGGCGCAAATTCTATTTAATTCGCGTGGAGGATATTGGTAATCAAGGAACTGATTCCTCAGCATCATTCCTTGAAAGTATTAGCTAAGGCTCTTCCAATTGCTGTTCACAAAATGGGACATCACTAATATGCTACTTTTTACTCTTTCCTGTTGCCTCCCCGGCAGACAGGAAATGTCCCCTAAGGTCCTCATAGTATCAGCAATATTTCAGGAGCGAACGCATGCACGTGGCGGGCTCTCCCTCTCCGAAAACTGTCTTGAGCAGTTAAACCGGCAACCCACGCGCAATGGACATATTTTAGACCTTATAGCCACGAACAGGGCTGACCGTATTAACGATGTCTGTGTACAGACAGGACTTAGTGATCATGATATCGTCATAGCGTCGATGGTGACCAAAGTTCATAAACCATTCAAGAAGGCTAGGAGCGTGTTTTTGTTGGGAAGAGCCGATAAGTAAATGTTAGGATCGCACTTAGAAAATACATGGGCATCATTTAATTCGGGGACTATAGATGTAGAGGAATTGTGGATTAATTTTAAGTGCATTGTAAATAAAGGGTTAGAGAAATATGTGCCAGTAAAGACGATTGAGGATGGAGAAGATCCACCGTGGAATAATAATAATGTTAGAAAGCTGCTGAGAAAGCAAAGACTGTTGCACTCACGATTCAAAAAAGAACACGCAAATTATGACAGGCAAAAGTTAGTAGAAATTCGTGCGAATATAAAAAAGATCTATGCGCGAAGCATAGAATAATTACCAAAGCTATATCTTAGCAAAAGATCTTTCCCAGAACCCGAAAAAGTTTTGGTCCTATGTAAAATCGATAAGCCACTCGTTGTCATTCCGGGGCAGTAATAGAAGAAACCAAACGGAAAGCTGAAGTTCTAAATTTAACCTTTAAGAAATCTTTCATGCAGGAGGATCGCACAAATGTACCATCATTTGATCAATGTACTAATTCCGAAATGGAGGACATAGTAATAGGTATTTCCGGTGTAGAGAAGCAGCTGAGAGAGCAAAATACGAAAAAGTCTGTTGGTCCGGATGGAATACCAGTTCGGTTTTACTAAGAGTGTTATGCGGCATTGGCCCCCTACTTAGCTTGCATTTATAGCGAATCTTTAATTCAGCGCAAAGTTCCTAGTGATTGGAAAAAAGCGCAGATGACTCCCGTGTATAAGAAAGGAAAGAGAACTGAGACACACAATTACAGGCCAATATCGTTGACATCGGTTTCATGTAGAATTCTGGAGCATATTCTCAGTTCGGATATAGTAAATTTCCTTGAAACGGGAAAGCTTCTTTCTTTGCATCAGCACGGATTCAGGAAACATTGTTCCTGTGAAACTCAGCTTGCCCTTTCCTCACATGACATCTTGCGAGCCATGGATGAAGGGCATCAGGTGGATTGTGTTTTTCTTGACTTCAAAAAGGCGTTCGACGCAGTACCACACTACATACTGCTAAGGAAAATACGAGCTTTTTGAATAGGTTCACAGATTTGAGACTGGCTGGAAGACTTCCTAAGTAATAGAACGCAGTAAGTTGTTCTCGACGGCGAGTGTTCATCAGAGACGAGTGTATCGTCAGGCGTGCCCCAGGGGAGTGTGATAGGACCGCTATTATTTTCTATCTATATAAATGATCTGATGGACAGAGTAACTTGTAATTTGCGGCTGTTTGCTTACGATGCTGTGGTGTATGGGAGGGTATCGTCTTTAACTGACTGTAATAGCATACAGGAAGACTTAGACAAAATTTCTAGTTGGTGCGAAGAATGGCAGGTAGCTCTCAATGTAGAAAAATGTGAGGTGATGCTCATGAGAAGGAAGAACAATCCCATAAATTGGAATACAGCATTAGCTTCTTGATGTTGTCGTGTCGTTCAAATATCTAGGCGTAACGTTGCAGAGCGATATGAAATGGAACGAACATGTAAGGACAGTTGTGAGTAAGACGGACAGCCGACTTCGGTTTATTGGGAGAATTTTGGGAAGATGTACTTCATCTGTAAAGGAGACCGCGTATAAAACGCTTGTACGACCACGTTTGAATATTGCTCAAGTGTTTGGGACCCGCAGCATTTCAGTTTAAAAGAAGACATAGCAGCAGTTCAGAGGCGAGCAGCTAGGTTTGTTACCGGTAGGTACACAAACTCGATCTTATTCCCTTCGGGCCAGTTCGGAGGCAAAGAAATCTCGAATTTTTGGAATAATTAATGCTGCAGCAGTCGCTATTTACTAATATTTTTATTGTCCCGACGCGTTTCGGCAGCACGCTGCCGTTATCGGGTGTATTTTTACAGTTACTGGTTACATTCTTGACTTATTATGTTTTGTGTTGTGGATGCCAGTGAGGTTATATTTGTACACTTTTAACCTGTTTAGGAAGATATAGCTATTTTTAGTATTATGTTTCATCATTGTACTTTTTGGATTATTGTAGTGTTGTGTTTGCTTACAGTTTTGATAATCTTGTTGTCTGGCACACACAACACAAGAACATAGTTACACATACACGTATAGCACATGTGGACATTTTGTATTTGAAGGTTACGGTACAAAGATCCTGAAGAGCTAAGATAAACTACTTACATCAGTATTTATAGTGGATATGCCATAAAAAGTGCAGATGTAGCTGCATGTGTTGAAACAGGAGTTGCTACATTTTAAAGAATTAATCAATCAGTGTTACATTATTAATTTTACTTTTATTAATTTTATATTTTAATGAAAAATGCATTCAATACTGGAGAAATTTTTGAAGAAATTAGTATTGTTGCTTTCCAGTTTATCATTTAGGAGAAGGTCACAATGTATTTTCCCATTGATGAAGATTTCTAGTTCTTCATAGAGGTCCATTATATGTCCCTTGTCAATTTTATTCTGGACTGGATGTCCTGTGTTCTTTATATGGGTAGCTACTGCTGATTTATTAAAGTTATTGGTGTGGTAGGCATTTATGTGTTCATTGTATCTTGTTTTGAATTCTCTTCCTGTTTGGCCTACATAGAGGGCATTATAGGCATTATACTATTTTGTAGATGCCTGAGTGTGTGTGTTTATCTGTTAGTGTGTTTACATTGTGTCTCAGTGAGTGTGTTAATTTATTGTGTGTTTTGAAGGCTATGTCGATGTTGTGTGGTCTGAAAATGTTTGCTATTTTGTAGGATAGTTTGCCAATGAATGGGATACATGCTGTGGGTTTATTTTTTGAATTCTGGGTGGGGATTGGTTTCTTATTGGTTTTGCTTTTTTGTGTAAGGTTGTCAATCAGTGCGTCGTCATAACCATTTGCTGTGGCTATTTGTTTGATGATATTGTATTCTTCAAGTTTTGTATTCTTCTCCATTGGTGTGTAGTTGGGTTCCAGCCGTGCCCGGGGGTGTATCCCTTTAGCATAGTTCCTGAAAACTTGTTATTTCCTCACAGCCAAGAAGTGTTAATAATCAAATGCCTGTTGATGCTCCCACACAAGCACTTGATTCTGCCTTTCCCTTCTCACAGGACGTCCATGCAGGAGTTCGACTTCCCCCTCTTTAAAATCCGAATCGTCTCCGCGGTCGGAACGACACGGCTGACCTCCACACAAGTTGCGGGAAACGTTTTGTACGGGCGGGGCAGGCAGCAGTGCAGCAGAGGCTTGCTCCACCCGGGCGACGCGCCCATGCAGCTGGGCCGCTACATCGCGACGCCTCCGGTTTATTCCCCACTGTTGCTCCTTGAACCGAAGCGAGGCACGGACTTGCTCTACTTCAGCCGCAACAGCGGGTCCCGCCCTGCCTGCCGCCGACTCCCTGCACTGCTGAAGCTGGCCAGCTCTCCTAGCGAGCATCAGCGTTAGCTACCCGCGCCCCTCATTCCTCTGACCTACCATCTACTAATTCGATTTTCTCGTTAATAGAGTGGAGAGGGCAGAGATGGCTTCTACGTTCCCTGTAATTATAGTTGCGTTCTCGGAGATAGTAGTGATTGCTATCTCGTGCTTTTCATGTACGAGCTGCACAATATCACTGCATAGCCCATCTAGTTTGCTGCTCTGCTTGTCGAGTTTCTCAGTAATGACCTGAATAGTACTTCCTTGAGCATCCCTTATGGAACCTACTTCTGCTTTCAGTTCCTTCGTGAAAGCCATGATGTTCCCTAAAATCGTGTTGGAACCGGACACAGGCCTAGTAACGGAATTGGAAGTATTTCGAGAGGTAGCAGATCTCGCCATACGGTTGCACGGCGTATACTGTTCGCCCCTGCTATCGCTTCCGGTAGCGTCCACGTCTGAACTGGCCTCGTTCTCAACGGTGACGCGGCGTCTGTACCCGCCATGTTTCCTCTTTCCGTTGAAACATCTAACCTAGAGGATTTTTCACGGTCCTTACTACGGTTTAATCGCCTAGAACGAGTGGACACGGACAAGGCAGAACTAATATCCATCTTTAGAATTCGTTCAGAACGACAAGAGGTTACCAAAATTAGGCAACCAAAAACACGAGTAGAAAAACACGAATTAAAATCTTCACTCACAATGCACTGTGTCTCTGCTCTTTTTACAAAAACAATTAAATAAAATAAACTTTCCAAAATTACACAACTAAAAGACACGAGTGCAGAAAACATAAAGGAAAATCGATTAATGTGCACTACTGAAAACATACATTCACACACTGGGACAAAAAGGTAAAATAATCCCGCACGTATTTAAAACAAAAGAAACTATTTCAATGAAAAGATTATCCACTACAAGAGCCAATTCTGGCAGCTGTAAGCCAATTGTAAGACCACTGTTATTGGTAAAATTAATTCAAGCCTAAACGAGCCTGTTAAAAGCTTACTTTAAATATGTAACTCTGACTGTAAAAAACAGTTAAAGGATTCGCATGAACTACTGACTACTTCCTGCAACAGAATCTTGTTCCCTGGCCCAAAATTTAGAACTTAGAACACGAGAATTACGCACAATCATTAATATACAAGACCGCTGGGAAGTCGAAGTAAAACACAAACATCTAGGGAAATTGACATTAGCGCATTGTATTCTCAAGAATGGTTGCAGTGCACTAAAGTTTTCAGGTTGAGACTGAAAAACAAGCACATCCGACTATATCAGTTAAAAATGCTGTTTTTCGAGATGAATTTCGCTGCAAAGTGTTAACAGCCGAGGTGAAGTAGCGCAATAGGGATTCGTTTTTAGTTTCACGAAAAGATCTGTGACTTTCACGGTAGTAGCGAGGCTTTTTTTTTTTCAATTAATGTTTCTGCTATGGATACACATGTAACCTGGATGCAGTGCGTAATAATAATAATAAATAAATAAATGTGGTCGCATTGTGTATTGGAATATGACGTATGCAATAAGCCTGACGCGTTTTCCCCCCCTACATAATAGTGCTTCGAGAAAGGGCGGTATAAATTACATTAAACACATATTTCTCGCATTATCTGCTAGATTGTTTTACTTGTGGGATATAGAAAAGAGAGAGAGAGGTTCTTAAAAAAAAGCATGATTCTGTCGTTGCTGTCACTGTTTTTTTGAGAAGTGATATACGTTTGATAGTTTTTAAGGTTTGTCCGCAGAGTGCAGTGACTTTGTGGTTGTACCAGGAGCCTCCCAACTACGTCAGTAAAACGTAATTACCGTAACGGCATCCTTCAGATGCTGCCTACGACACTCTGTGTCTGGATGACTCCAGAATATCAGTTGGGGATGGTCACGTGGTAGGGTAGGGGAGGAGGTGGTCATGTGGTAGGGTGGGGAGTGATGCCTTGGGGTGAGCTCAGTTCCATGCCAGACGTGGAGGAGTGAACATGTGCAATTGCAATGACAATAAACAATTACAATCAATAAATAAACAATTACCCTAAGTACTTACAATAGCAAGTACTCTCGGTACATGTAAATACTCTAAGTACACGATATTGCAATTACGCAATCACTCTAAGTACACGTAATTGCAGTTATGCAATTACTCTTATTACGCATTTACTCTAATTAATTTGATATCAATTTTATGCCCTTTTCCATGCTACTATCAACAGTGGTAATGAAAGGTTTTACTCTCGGCTTATTAACATATTGAGTTCGGCTGTTGCGACAGGCTGCTCCGCGAGAAGCGGCGCCCACGAGCGCTCACTGCGCAGGTCGGGCGAGCTGGCGAGACTCGTGCCAGGGCTCAGAAGACAGGAGTCATGTGGAGCCGCCAGGTCCTCTGCAACAACTGCCCTCTCCACTGACAGAGGCTGACGTCCACACGGTCTAATGTGTCACAACTCTTTTTGCGCAAAAATATTCAATTACAGCGCCATTACAGATAAAAAAGCCGGCCCCGGTTTCTGCTTGTGTGACTCATATCCCTACAGTTTTTAACAGGATGAAAACTGGGTCCATATTTTGTTGTACTGTCTTTCTAAACTGGAAATCTTAGTGTTTGTGCCATTTATACTGGATCGACTGTTATGTCACATAATGTTGCTCCTATTTACTGTGTGCTGAATCTTTTAAGACAGACGACTTTTCGTTACTCTGGTTGGTTGCTTTGAGGGTTTTAGGGGGACTAAACTACTAAGGCCATCATTTCCGCATTGCATCACTAGGCGACACGTAGAAAACTAGAGTCACTGATAAAAGCGCCCAACATGAGTTTAAAATGCCGTGGAGTAAAAGGAACCCATTGTCAATAAGGTATTGACAAAGTCAACAAGATACAGTACGGGAGAAGCCAATTACATGGGAACGTAAGTTGGTTGGTTGGTTGGTGTTGGGTGTTTAAAGGGGACTAAACTGCTTGGTCAGCAGTCCCCTGTTCCCAGCTAAGAGATCACAAGGTTTCATGTATGATTAAAATAAGCACCCTGCAACTAGTACAAAAGACGTACAGGAAGACAGTGGTGGTCATATTTGCAACATAAAAAGGAAAAGGGAACCACAGTAGTGGTGGAACTAATAATCAACTAAAAATCAACTAAAAAGCACAGCAGATGTTGTTGGCTGGCTGATCACTAGGATAATAATGGATGAGCCAGCCATTCTGCACATACTATACAACTTGCAGTCGGAAAAGGGACTGACAAGACAAAAGTGACAACAGATTAAAACTATAAGCGGTGTATGCCTGAAGATCAGGCATACGAACACACCGTTAAAGCGTGTGATAAAAGCCCGCTGCGCGAATAAAACCTAAAACACAGTCAGCCATAGAGGCGTCGTCAGCTAAAATCAAAGGGAGTGCAGGAGGCAGGTTAAAAGATTGCCGCAATGCAGCTAAAAGTGGACAGTGCAACAAGATGTGGACTACAGTCAACACAGCTCCACAATGACATTCTGGCGGTTCCTCTCGGCGTAAGAGGTGGCCGTGCGTTAGCCACATATGGCCTATACGCAGGCGACAGAGGACGACTGAGTCCCTTCGAGAAGGCCTTAGGGAAGTCTTCCAAGCTGCTGTCGTGGGCTTGATTCCGTGGAGCTTATTGGGCATACTCATTGTTGCCCATTCCGAATTCCAGGCCTCTAAGATCTTTCGGTGGAGACCCAAGCTGATATCGCCTTCTGGGGTACCGATATCCAGGCGCTGGCATGTGATGGCCTGCTTGGCCAGCTGATCAGCGCGTTCATTCCCTGGAATTCCAATGTGGCCTGGGGTCCAGATGAAAGCCACAGAACGACCTGACTTGCCAAGACTAAACACCGTGACTTGGATGGATCGCACCAAGTGGTGTCTGGGGAAGCAGTGGTCGAGAGCGTGCAAGGCACTCAGAGAGTCACTACAGATAAGATATGACTTCCTGGGGCATGCTCCGAGATGGTCGAGTGCACGGGTTATTGCGATTAGCTCTGCCGTAAAGACAGTACAGCCAGAGGGCAGGGAGCGCTGTTCAGTGTGGTCGCCATGAACATAGGCGTAACCCACTCTGCCGTCTACCAGGGAGCCATCAGTGTATATGACGTCTGCATCACGGAATGTGCCAAGTATGTCCAGAAACTGGTGTCTAAGTAATTGTGGTTAAATCGATGCCTTGGAATCGCAGGACAGTTGCAGGTGAAGTTGGAGGCGAGGGATGTTCCAAGGAGGGATATTAGATAGGCAAGAGAATGCAGGACGGAGAGGAAAAGACTCGAGTAAAGATAGAAGAGAATGTACCCAGACCGCAACTGGAAGACCCGATCTGGGTCGACGTTGGGGAGAGGGAAGGTCGGTATTTGCAAACAATAACCTGCGATTTGGATGGTGAGGCGTAGCGTGGACATGGACAATGTAGGAGGCCAGCAACTGTTGCCGGCGGTACCTCAGGGGAGGGATGCCAGCTTCAGCAAGGAGGCTAGGCACAGGGCTGGTACGCAATGCTCCTGTCGCTAAGCGGACACCACCATGAAGAATAGGATCCAAGATGCTCAGTGGTGAAGGTGATGCAGAGTCATACACCTGGCTCCCAAAATCCAGGCGTGATTGGATGAGCGCCGTAAAGAGGTGCATGAGGGTTCGACGGTCTGCTCCCCAGGCAGTGTGGCTGAGACATCGCAATATATTTAGGTGCCGCCAGCACTTCTGCTTCAGCTGACGAAGGTGTGGCCCCCAAGTCAGTTGGTTGTCAAACAGCAAGCCGAGAAACCGATGGCTTTCTGCAACATGAAGCTGGTCAGCAGCTAGGTACAGTTCTGGGTCAGGGTGAACTGCCTGACGACGACAAAAGTGCATCACCCGGGTGTTAGATGCTGAGAACGTAAAGCCATGTGTCGTGGCCCATGACTGTGCCCTTCGGATGGCTCCCTGAAGACGCCTTTCTGCGACACCAATGCTAGGAGAGCTGTAGAATAAGCAAAAGTCATCGGCGAATAAGGAACAACAAACTGATGACCCCACTGCTGCAGCAAGACCGTTTATCGCAATTAAAGAAAGAGCCACCGACCGTGAATATAAAAGGGGAAAAGCCAATCACATGGCTTTCACAAGAAAACCTCTATTCGAAAGACACAAGAGGATCACAGATGATGTACTAAAAGACGAACCAAAAAACTTGTAGCACCTAGTGAAATCCTCCCACACAAAGAAATCGTAATACGGAATTGGCCACAGGCGCATCGTCACCTACCACCAAAGGAAGCGTGTTTGAGAGTTTGTTGGAAGAACGCCCTAATGAGGTGGTTACAGAAACTAATAGGTATTTTGCAGTCTTGGAACATTCCTATTATTCGGAAGGGATCAATAAATAAGAACAGCGTTGGATGAAGTGAATACGTCTAAAAGGAGACTATGTCAAAAAATAAAAATAGTTTTCCCCAAACACGTTAGTAGTTTTTATTTTTGCATGGACTTTTCAAACGCCCCTCGTATTAAGTGAATTCCTTCAGAAAAATATATTCAAAAAGCTTTCTTGTAACAGAGCTGAAAAATACTTGTATTTGTTATGTTCGACTGGTTTCAGCAATTGCTGCTATCAACAGGAAATCAACAAACTAAATGAAGAGCGATACACGACAGTTACATACAGACACACAACACAGAGTCACACATATAAAAAAATATTTGAAAATATTATTGGTACTTACATATTTTACATCAAAGCCAACACGATAAAACTTTTACTGAGTATATACGTCAAGTATATTGCTCTTGTTAATGTTCATCTTATATGCACCTTTCAGCGCACTGTCCATTCCGTTCAATTGCTCTTCCAGGTTCTTTGCTGTATCTGACAGAGTTACTATGTCGTCGGCAAATATATATATTGTTTCACCTGGTGTGTAAGATGCATGAGACAGGTGAAATACCCTCAGACTTTAAGAAAAATGTTATAATCCCCATCCCTAAGAAAGCAGGTGCAGACAGGTGTGAAAAATACAGAACCATCAGTTTAATAAGTCATGGTTGCAAAATATTAACGCGAATTATATATAGAAGGATGGACAAGCTGGTAGAAGCCGACCTTGGGGAAGATCAGTTTGGGTTCAGGAGAAATGTAGGAACACGGGAGGCAATACTCACTTTACGGCTTATCCTAGAAGATAGATTAAGAAAAGGCAAACATACATTTCTAGCTTTTGTAGATTTGGAGAAGGCTTTTGACAATGTTGATTGGAATAAACTCTTTCAAGTTCTGAAGCAAGCAGGAGTAAAATATAGGGAACGTAAGGTTATTTACAACTTGTACAAAAACCAGACAGCGGTTATCAGAGTTGAAGGGCATGAAAGGGATGCAGTAGTTGGAAAGGGAGTAAGACAGGGTTGTAGTCTTTCTCCATTGTTGTTCAATTTGTACATTGAGCAAGCTATAAAGGAAAGCAAGGAGAAATTTGGAGAAGGAATTAAAGTTCAGGGGGAAGAATTAAAAACATTGCGGTTTGCCGACGACATAGAAATTCTGTCAGATACAGCAAAGAACCTGGAAGAGCAATTGAACGGAATGGACAGTGTGCTGAAAGGTGCATATAAGATGAACATTAACAAGAGCAAAACTAGGGTAATGGAGTGCAGTGTAAGAAAATCAGGTGATGCTGAAGGAATTAGATTGGGAAACGAAGCAATGAAGGAGGTAGATGAGTTTTGTTACTTGGGCAGTAAAATAACAAATGATGGTCGCAGTACAGAGGATATATAATGCAGAATGGCAATGGGTAGAAAAGCGTTCTTGAAAAAGAGAAATTTGTTAACATCGAATATTGATTTAAACCTAAGGAAGTCCTTTCTGAAGGCATTTGTATGGAGTGTTGCCTTGTATGGGAGTGAGACATGGACGATAAACAGTGCGGACAGGAAGAGGATTGAGGCTTTTGAAATATGGTGCTACAGAAGAATGCTGAAGATTAGGTGGGTGGATCACGTAACTAATGAGGAGGTACTGAACAGAATTGGGGAGAAAAGAAATTTCTGGCATACCTTGACTAAAAGAAGGGATAGATTGGTAGGACACATTCTTAGACATCAAGGAATTGTGAATTTAGCGTTGGAGGGAAGTGTGTGGAGTAAAAATCGCAGAGGAAGACCAAGAGATGTATACAGTAAGCAGATTCAGACAGATGTAGGTTGTCGCTCTTATGTGGAGATGAAGAGGCTTGCTCAGGATAGGGTATTGTGGAGAGCTGCATCAAACCAGTCTCCGGACTGAAGACCACAACAACAACATACGTCAAGTGTGGTGTCGCACAAGTACAAAGTGCGCGCCACTTACTTTCGCCGCGCGCCGCCATGCACGCACGGCGCGGCGTTCTCACGACGACAGCCACGAGCGCCCTCTGCGACAACGCCGCTCGTGGCCACCACTGAAGGACATCGGCCACTTCGGACTGCGATAGCGACGAGTAAAGACTTCGGACGGAGATAGCAACCCGTTAGGACCTTCGTAATCAGATAGGCACCATTGAAGACTTTGCTATCGTACAGGCACTAGGCAGGCCTCTAACAACTATGTATCAACATTCTGCAGTACTATGTAAAAGTTAAGTATTGTTACATTCTGTGCAATATATATATCTTTCTAATCTACTCTAGTGTTTATAGTTTCTGGCTGCTCCCCTCCGTACCTGCACCAGCGTGCTATCTATGTTCCGTGTCGGTTTCATTCCACTCGGCCACCGACACCTACGACGGAAACGAGACACAAAAGCGGCGACGAAGTTGGGACACAAAATCAAGTATAATTTCACAACCGTTTACTATTCTAGTGGATTCATGAACTTGAATTGACAATTTTCTGAGAATGCATTCAGTACGATTTCTGACCATGTTTTATGCTTTCTTCCAGTTTTAAACATTTTTATTTGCCAACATATCGAGGGTTCATTAAAGTCGCCACAAATTAAAATTGTATGCTTGGGGAACGTTTTTATAATTTGGTCCAAGCTTTATTGGATCATTTCTGCAATCCAAAAATCTGACTCAGGGGGTCGGCAAAAGAGAGCCACTTATTAATTTATTCTTGTTGTTCAGTATAACCTCTACCCATACCAACTCACAGGGACTATCTATTCCAATGACGCTACAAGATAAACCGTTTGTGACAGCAATAAATACGCCACCACTTGCTCTAGATCTCATAACCTCCTCACCATTCAATAAAACCCCTGGTCCGGACGGACTGCCCAAAGAATTTTATGTTCCATATTGGTCAATAATTGCCGAAATCTTTACAAAAATACTAAACGAGGTTATTAGAGGGTCCAAAATTCCATCGGCAATAAAGGAAGGTACTATAGTGTTAATCCCAAAAAGAAAAAACACCTAGCAAACCTAGACAATTTCTTTTAAAGTAAATAACAAATCACTTCATCCTGAAATGTTGTTGCTCTTTTCTTCATTTATTATTTATTATGTCAACTGAATGTTGTCAATCATTTGAGTTCTATTACCTTTTCTGCCAGCTATGAATAAATTGTATTTAAATTAACCATCATCACAAAACAATCAAGTTATTCAAGGGTCGCCCACTATTTTTATTATTATTTAAAAAATAGAAAAAAATTATTAAATATATGAAACTGAGAATTTACTGTGCCTAACTGAAAGTAGTGGTGACCAGTAGTCTAATCTCACTTATTTATTTATTTTGTGAAAGTGCGTGTTTCCGTACACTGTTGCTGGAAGCACACAAATCCCCTGACCTACTAACATAGACGAGAGATAACCCCTCCAAAATATGTGAAAGGTGGTTGAAATCAGGTATACGATGTTCATAAATAATGACTTGAAATGGCAGAAACAAAATTATCTAATGACCGGAATACTTTTTACAGAATAAAGGACAAAAATCTTAACACCAAAAGAAAAAGTACAAGTTCGACTGACTATAGTCATAAATTTGGTGTGTTAACCTATCAAAAATGTGTTTAAAAGTCAGTAGATGGTTAAGTACTGAAACAGACAAGCTGGATTAAAAATCGACTATGACGACCATGCAAACTCACACCTGCGTCCCACCTATCAACCACCATTCAATAATCTTTTCACTATTTATGCATTGGCGCTACTTTACCATATACAGAAGAACAGCGTCACCTATGTCGAAGGGCCGCTGATGGAAGAGCAGGCTGATGAATGCGATCACGGATGGGAAGTTATCTACCTGGTCGGCGTGGCAATTACTAAAGTATTCGAGTTACGAAAAATACAGCAATTTTCCAACCCAGTGGTGTATGCTGATATTCAAGAACAGTAAATTATCCTGATTACGAGTGAGCTTGTTCTAAAACAACACCCTCTTCAGAATATTTACAAGTTTCTCAGTATAACTGTGAATGCAAACAGCTATCACACAGACGCCATCTAACACTGTGCAATGGGCACGAAAATTCTAAGGCCACCAAGCCCAAAAACTTTGGAGTCCTTGCTGCAACTCCTCGCTGATACCAAGAGGTCCGAACTGTTCGGTGTCCTCCACGCTTCTCCCTCCTTTCTACCACAACGCTCTTCCCAAGAAAAACTTTCTTTGGCCGTCAGACTCCACAGGCATGTGATGTCAAGCCAGTAAGAGAGAGCACCTAATGGTCTCGTCAATCAAATCGCTATTGTTAGCGCTACTAAGCTCCTCCCCCTCGAAAACTTTCCCAGGCCTGAGACTCATGTATGCCACAGTTCCCAGAAACAGCGTGAAATTTTGTGTGTCACGATAGGCAACTCCAGATGGCTAAATTATTTTATTATCACATGGGCACCCTCTCCCATCGTGAGAGCCCTCAGCAACCCACGCCTCGCCAAGGTGGTGCCGGCAAAAGTTGTAAAGTTTGGCGCCAGCTGACCGTGAGGGTCCAGGCAGCGAACACAATGCTGCCGGCGTCGCTTTCCCTTCGACTCCCCGGAGCGACCGAGCGAGCCCGGGGCGGCTCTCTCTCCCCAACCCCCAGGGGCTCGGTGACATCCTGTCCCGTATCTTTATACACCGGTGGCCGTGAAACTTGGGCAGCATTCTCTCCCACGTTTTTTGCTGGTGGCGGCAAGTGCCTAAAAACAATTACCCAGGTGGCTTATTCCCAATGTACCAAAATCATGCAATGATCATTTCTATTATCTGGCATTAAGAATTTGGAGAAATTAGAATACGAAGAACCCAACATCCAATTAAATCGACAGACTAAATGAAATTGAAAAATATGAATATAAATAGTATTACTACCTCTCAATCCAAAAACTTTCATGTCTCAATTCGAAAGTATATTGCCAAAATACTGGTCGGTAAGGCAGCGTTCCTACACACATGCAAATGGTCGTTGTTGAATGCTAAACATTTGAACAGTTTAAGTCCGAATTCTTCAGATGATATTGGTCCACTCATGCGCAAGAGAGAATAGGGACAAAATATCATTCGGCAAAGACATGGAAAGTGCAGGGTTGAAGGACGCAAAAAAGTTTTACGATTCCTTGGTAAAGGAAAAAAGGTATCTGGATAACAAATTTGCAGACAGGGAAATAATGAGAATACTTTTACTAAATTGCCGGTCAACCTGCAGCGGACAATGACTGGTGAGTGCAATAGCACTATCGATCAGTCTATAAGCGCATTGAAAGATACAGAGATGGTTGAATGCCGGGTTGGTAAAAATCAAAGAAATAATAATAGCGAACAGGTCATTTCCACCCCATTCTGCGAAGGGAACGAAGACTGGATACAAAAGACGTACCGGCCGCGGTGTCCGCGGGGACTGAGGCGCTCCAGTCACGGTCTGCAAGGCCACTACGGTCGGGGGTTGGAATGCCCCCTCGGGCATGGATATTTGTGCCATTCTTAGTATAAGGTAGTTCGTAAGTAGTTTGTAAGTTTAGGGACTGATGACCCCGTAGTTAAGTCCCATAAACTATACAAACGTTTGAACATTTGAACAAAAGAAATAAGAACAATAATAACAACCGTGATTCAAATAATCAACGCAGTTGGAGGTGTTACGGAAATAATGGTGGATATAACGGTAATTGCCACTGTAATTATTAATACCAGGGACAACAAGGCAAGCTTCACCGCAAAGGAAATCATTGGGGCCAGCAAACACACTAAGGACAAAGTAATAGTCCTCCACATAAGGGTGAATCTGTTCTTAAAATCCAGGCACCTAATCCCGCTCCTCCCCTTAGTGATAATTACGGACAGAACATAGTGAGTGCCAGCTGCAGCCTCTAACCCTCTACATGTGTTTACTGTACGTGTTAGAAATGAATACGATTCAGTGATGTCGCAATGACCAAGAAAAGTTTCCCTGAAATTTACGTTCCACCGTAACTTTGTCTGTCCTAAGTATTTGAGGCTGAATAACGGTTAAGTAAAAAACTTGTAAAGATAGGATTTGAAGGTATTATCGAGTCCACATTCAGAATATCAGCAACGTTAATTTTGTAAAACGTGCAAGCCTGAATTGTTATAACAATGAAGTTCAAGTACTGCAATGTAATTGCTGGAGGTGTGTCCATTCTCATGTCGAGTTTTGCATGTGAACTGTCCAGATGTTTGAACTCTGATTCAAAGTCACAAGGGATCAGATTAATGCAGTTTTCCCTCCACACGGAAAACCTGATGAACACTGCTGAAAGGTGATCCAGCGCGCATACGTTTCCCGTATTATAGGGGGTGCTCAAATTGGAAGTTGAATTTCGGAAGCACATTCCGTCATCTGTTATCATTTGCCGGTGCCGTGCATAAATAGGGTGTAAGGACCAGCCGTGAGCTGGTCAGGTCCGAGCAGAATGAAGACAGAGGCGCGTGGCGCAGGCGCTGGACCGCGGGCCCGCTGGGCGATGTCGGAAGCGCCCGTGACGTACAGTACGTGGCCGCGGCATCCTGCAGTACCCGCTTGTCGGCATTGGTCATCGTGCCTTACTATACTCGTTATACTCCGTTGAAGACTACTTTGTGATTTGAGTTTTCGTGAGCCGACTTGTACGGGCTGGGTGTCAGCCAACTTCAGTTGTTTCTCGGGCTCCAAGCGTTCGCTGTGCTGTTTGCGCTGCAGACACATGCCTTGCCATCTATCTCTCTTTCTTTTCTTATTTTTATCTTTCCTTTTGGGAAGAGCATTAGAGAAACCCACAAAGAGGATAGGGGACGGAAAGTAGCGGCAAGTACACAATGATTTCTTCCTCTTCTGTTTTACCATCACAAAAGGTGATACCCCAGGAGAGTGTGATAGGACCGCTATTATTTTCTATCTATTGCAGCTGTTTGCTGATGATGCTGTGGTGTATGGGAGTCTTTAACTGACTGTATACAGGAAGACTTAGACAAAATTTCTAGTTGGTGCGAATAATGGCAGCTAGCCCGCAATGTAGAAAAATGTTAGGTGATGAGCATGAGTAGGAATAACAATCCCATAATATTCGAATACAGCATTAGTAGTGAGCTTCTTGATGCAGTCGCGTTGTTCAAATATCCAGGCGTAACATTGCAGAGCGATATGAAATGGAATGAACATGTAATGACGATTTCGGTTTATTGGGAGAATTTTGGGAAGATGTACTTCATCTGTAAAGGAGACCGCCTATAAAACGTCTTGTACGACCACGTCTTGAGTATTGCTCAAGTGTTTGGGACCCGCAGCATATCAGTTTAAAGGAAGACATGGAAGCAGTACAGAGGCGAGCAGCTAGGTTTGTTACCGGTAGGTTCTAACAATGCGCGAGTGTCACGGAAATGCTCCGGGAACTCAATTGGGGATCGTTGGAGGAAAGACGACGTTCTTTTCGTGAAATTCTGTTGAGAAAATTTAGAGGGCCGGAATCTGAAGCTGCGTGTAATACGATCTTGCTGCCGCCTACTTACATTTCGCAGACAAGGTAAGAGGAATTAGAGCTGGTATAGAGGCATATACGCATTCTTTTTTTCATCGTTCTATTTGGGAGTGAAATAGGAAAGGAAATGCCTAGTAGTGGTACAGTGTAGCCTCCGCCACGTACCTTACGGTGGATTGCGGAGTATGTATGTAGATGTAGACGGAAATAAGTCAGAACTACATGTACCTGCTGACGTTTGTCCGTTGGTAATCTTTCCGCTTCTGCAAAAATATATTGCAAGGAAGTGGGTCAGACCCGCAGCCTTTACCAAGCAACTGTAAACAAACTATTTTGTTAAGAACTTTACTCTTTTTTACATCTTATAGTCTCAAATCGTAACTTGCCCTCTGTTGTTGTAACGTGCTGGTTTGTTTAATCATTAGTGATTAAATCTTTTTAGTGAATAAGTCACTACGATGTATTTTATCACTACACATGGAAAGTATGAAGTTAGATTAATCAGCTGCGTATCGATATGGTAGACTGCGTACAGTTGTGACAATTTTCATTTGATTCCCTATATTGTTGTTGCTATATGAGTAAGATGGAGTAAAAATGTTTTTTACAGTACAGCGTACATTTGTCTAAATGAAAATATTAAAATTTTGTCGCTAGTTACAATGGTTATCTCACAGGAGCAAATTAAAAAAAAAATAATAATAAAATTAAAAAAAAAAATTCCTTCGTGACAACTGTGAGCAGCTCCGAAGGATTCCTGCCAATTTCATAAGTGCACTTGCTTCAGTATTAGTGTCCCTGTGGTCAGCAGTGAGCGAGCAGCTGACAGGCTCTGGCAGGTCTGGCACTGCGGCACTCTGCTGGGAGCTGACAACGCGCGCCAGTCAACTCTGGTCTGTGACGCAGATCACACATTTATCACCGTCCACGGCTTCTGCCGTCTCCTTAGACTGACGGTGTCGGGCAGTTCCTCCATTAATCGGCTAGATCTAAATTATCAGAACGCACTCCAGCGTATATGCGTGAGTACCAGTCAGTAGACCCAGAGAGGATAATAACTGGCCCCAAGAGCAACGTGCAACTGTTCAGTTTCCTATCACCAATGAATCGGAAATTCTAAGATAATTGCTGAGTGTACTTTGCAATTACTGACAATATCCAAGTCACTATGACAAAAATCGATATCAAAACACACTCGCGCCCGCACACGAGCGGCTATGAGTAAGACACTCCGGCAGCGGCACCGGTAAAAACTTGTAACACTGTCAAGAAATGTTCAAATGTTTATAGATCTATCGCACCAAACTGCGTGGTCATCAGTCCGTAGCTTACAAACTACTTAACCTAAGATAAACTAATCTAAGGACAAACACACACACCCATGCCCCAGGGAGGACTCGAACCTCCACGGCGAGCGACCGTGCGCTCCGCAGCGAGGCGCTTTCTACATCTACATCTACATCTACATCTACATACATATTCCGCAATTCACCGTAAGGTACGTGGCGGAGGGTACACTGTACCACTACTACGCATTTCCTTTCCTATTCTACTCCCAAATTGAACGAGGAAAAAAAAGAATGCCTATATGCCTCCGTACGAGCCCTAATTTCTCTTATCTTGTCTTTGTGATCTTTACGCGAAATGTAAGTAGGCGGCAGCAAGATCTTACTACACTCAGCTTCAAATTCCGGCCCTCTAAATTTACTTAACAGAAATTCACGAAAAGAACGTCGTCTTTCTTCCAGCGATCCCCAATTGAGTTCCCGGAGCATTTCCGTGACACTCGCGCATTGGTCGAACCTACCGGTAACAAATCTAGCTGCTCGCCTCTGAACCGCCTCTATGTCTTCCTTTAAACTGATGTGCTGTGGGTCCCAAACACTTGAGCAATACTCAAGACGTGGTCGTACAAGCGTTTTATACGCGGTCGCCTTTACAGGTGAAGTACAACGTCCCAAAATTCTCCCAATAAACCGAAGTCGGCTGTCCCCCTTACTCACAACTGTCCTTACATGCTCGTTCCATTTCATATCGCTCTGCAATGTTACGCCTAGATATTTGAACGACGCGACAGTATCAAGAAGCTCACTACTAATGCTGTATTCGAACATTATGGGATTGTTTTTTCTACTCATGCGCATCACCTTACATTTTTCTATATTGAGAGCTAGTTGCCATTCTTTCGCACCAACTAGAAATTTTGTCAAAGTCACCCTGTATGCTATTACAGTCAGTCACAGACGACACCCTCCCATACACCACAGCATCATCAGCAAACAGCCGCAAATTACAACTTACTCTGTCCATCAGATCATTTATATAGATAGCAAATAATAGCGGTCCTATCACACTCCCCTGGGGCACGCTCGGCTACTCAACCGCTGCTGCACCACCGCCACAGCGCTGACGGACGCCAGACAGCCTCTCTGCGTCTGAGCGCAAATCCGTGTCGAGCGGAGTCCCCCCTCGGGCCCTGAAGCCTCACATTTCTCCCGGTCTCTCTCGACCGACTCCCACAAAACCCCAAAACTAAGTTGCGGAGCGCTGCTGCTGGAAGCCAGGCCCCAGAAACTTTGAAAGACCACTCACATGCAGCTCTGAATGGCCTACCCAATCAATTTCCGTGGTGTCATGAAAAACTGACCAGGTGTCATACTACACTACTGGCCATTAAAATTTTTACACCAAGAAGAAATGCAGATGGTAAATGGGTATCCGTTGGACAAATATATTATACTAGAACTAACATGTCGTTACATTTTCACGCAATTTGAGTGCATAGATCCTGAGAAATCAGTACCCAGTACAACCACCTCTGGCCGTAATAAAGGCCTTGATACGCCTGGGCATTGAGTCATACAGAGCTTGGATGGCGTGTACAGGTACAGATGCCCATGCAGCTTCAGCACTTTACCACAGTTCATCAAGAGTAGTGACTGGCGCATTGTGACGAGCCAGTTGCTCGGCCACCACTGACCAGACGTTTTCTATTGGTGAGAGATCTGGAGAATGTGCTGGACAGGGCAGCAGTCGAAGACATTCCGTATCCAGAGAGGCCCGTACAGGACCTGCAACATGCGGCCGTGCATTATTCTGCTGAGATGTACGGTTTCGCAGGGATCGAATGAAAGGTAGAGCCACAGGTCGTAACACATCTGAAATGTAATGGTCACTGTTCAGGTAGCCGTTGATGCGAACAAGAGGTGACCGAGACGTGTAACCAATGGCACCCCATACCATCACGCCGGGTGATGCGCCAATATGGCGATGATGAATACACGCTTCCAATGTGCGTTCACCGCGATGTCGCCAATCACGGATGCGACCATCATGATGCTGTTAACAGAACCTGGATTCATCCGGAAACATTGACGTTTTGCCATTCGTGCACCCAGGTTCGTCGTTGCGTACACCATCACAGGCGCTCCTGTTTGTAAAGCAGCATCAAGGTAACCGCAGCCATGGTCCCCGAGCTGATAGTCTATGCTGCAGCAAACGTCGCCGAACTATTCGTGCACATGGTTATTGCTCTCCTGAACCCACAGATTGCGTATTCTGCTAAAAGTCATTGGATCGCGACCGACGCGATCAGCAATGTCACGATATGATAAACCGCAATCGGGATAGGCTACAATCCCACCTTTATCAATGTCAGAAACGTAATGGTAAGTATTTTTTCTCCTTTCAAGAGGAATGACAATGACGTTTCACCAGGCAACGCCGGTCAACTGCTGTTTGTGTATCAGAAATCGGTTGGAAACTTTGCTCATCTCAGCACATTGTAGGTGTCGTCACCGGCGCCAACGTTGTGTGAATGCTCTGAAAAGCTAATCATTTGCATATCACAGCATCTTCTTCCTGTCGACAATGTGCGCTGGTAGAAAGACTGACAAAAATTGCTGTAAACCGAACTTAGTGAAATTGACATTACGTCGACATACGAGGAACCTAGTAATGAAATTGTGACAGAAATTCCAGTGAGCACTCCGACAATATTCAAAGTGATTCAGATACGATAGGCATCCGTTTTTAGTATAGTGTGTTACAGAAAATTAATTTTTTTCACCACTTACTATTAACATATTTAGATAATTGGTTACTTAGCGTTGCCACAATTTTCCCAAAGTGAAATTCCTCGACAGCTTCCTCATTTCCTGACACAGTTTTAACATTTTCTTCTTGGCCAAGTTTGAGATAAGCATAAGACGATGTTTGGATCGATAAACGCGTAAGGAGTTTCTTTTTCTGCTCGTGTTATTAACTGTAACGCGAAGTAGTCTCCTTTCTAGGATTTATTATCTGTGTTTAAGTTTAGTTTTATACCAAGAATGTCCCATGCTTCCAGCCCAATTCGAATTTCTTCAGCGTGCTTCGAATTTTCCTAAAATTTCTCTGATTCTTTTGAAACTGCCCGACTTACATAACTTAATGTCAATCGTGTAATTGTGCGACATGTGTGTGACTTAATATCTGTCCCCATAACGTGTTACCACGACGTCTTCGCGTCGCCATACCTACAGACTGCGGAGTACAGAAGCAGCGGCCTCGACGACTCTGCCATTCCAACTAACAACACAGATGTGTGCCAACATTCGCTAAGCAGATTATTTTTTTCTTTTCTTTTTTTACTGTCCGCGTGTAACTGCCGATCGAATGAGTACATGGAATATTGGCATCTGTCAGTCTGAAAGCAATTTTAAGCTGAGTATCCTGCTGCAAATGATTAGCGTCTGCTGAAGGTGCTAACCAACACAGTTCGCAAAACTTTAAAAAGAAGATATCACAATCAACATGTCAGTGCGTAATTTGCGGCAAAGTTGAATGTTCCCAGCAAAATTGCGTCGTCATCTTGAGGAGTATTTTTTTTTTCCCGAAGGAATGTGCAGTAGGCATGATATACCATTGCAAAACAGTCGACGAAAAGGCACGGAAGTTACAGCGTTGCTAAATCTGGCGATGCCCACACTATCGCTGAGAAGCGTATCATGCCTGGTGTAAAAGACATTGTTGAATGCATGTTGCACGAATAGGCCGCTAAAATGTTAGAAGCAGTTCCTTTGTCAAATGATACAGTGTCACGACGAATCTGGGACTTGGCAGAGGATGTGAAAGGTACTTTATTTAATTTGACGACCATTAATCCTGTGCATATTCACTTCAGGTGGATGATTCAACCGATGTAGCTGGTTTGGAAGCTCTCTCCGCCGCCGCCATGGGGGGGGGGGGGCGTTAGCGCCGACTGGGGCAGCCAGTGCAGGGGGCGTCTGTCCGGAGGACGACATATACATTACATGTTGTCTGGGAACGTCTGTGGCCAGGAAGGACGTCTTTCCTGCAGCAGAGTGCAGTCAGCTTCAACCCTCGGGATGGCCGGCATTCGGCTGGTGGGAATTACTGCGGCCGACACGTGTCACCTGCAGGCGCTAATGACCCGGTCGTCGACAGACTGGCTCCCAAGTTTATGGTGCACCGGCGCCCTGCGACTGCAAATGTTTACCGTTTAATAAAAAACAGCACTTTTTAATTTTTGTAGCGGTGAAAGTTTCTCGCTTCTCCTTCTCTCTTACAAAATTTCCGTCAGCTGTGTATTTGAACTTGTTCTAGCTGAATGCCTTTGTACAACGTTATGTTAATCTGACTGCGTATTTTTGACTGTATTCTATGTGAATGTAAAGGTATTGCAAAACCTATCGAACTGCGTAATGTTCATTGTAATGAACACAAACTGCTAATTGTTTCTGTATGAAAATGTCGTAACAAAGTTAACTGTCTGAAAATTACTGATAATAAAAATCATAGTGTTAATAATTCTGGCCCTAAATACTTGTTTCTGACTGAACTAACAATCTTTAACGGAATGTAATGAACACAATTTTTATCAATGCAATCTGACTCAGTGCAAACACTTGTTGACCTGAACACTGTATGAATTGTCACAATGTGAAATCTGTAAGTCATACTGAACTGTAAGCTTGACAAAATCTGATTCTTTCTCACCTTCACTTACTGCATAAATCTGCAGAACACCAACTTGCTTCCTGCTGTACTAACTACTGGTTAACTAACTACAGAAAACATCTATGGCACTTTTAGTAAAAATGTGAGGAGGGATAAACTGGTAATCTGTTTAAGAAACTCAAACTAATTATTAAAAATGAAATATCTGATTTATTTTCTTACTGATGTAACTTCATGAAAATTACTAACAATGTCATGTTTATGATTTTAAAATATTTCAGAGAAAAATATAACTCAGATATTTAATCTGCCTACAAATTTTTTAAACAAACATAAACATTTCTTTACTGTTAATAAATTTAACTCTATTTACAAGAACAATGTTACAACAATACCATATTTCAAGAACACTACCCATGAATTTCATATTTCATAAAAGACCCAATTTCAAAACTAAACTATTACAATAAATACTTTTCCTGACACAGAAAGGGGTCCCTAGCATGAATCGTGACACCACAGGCTAACAACAAGATGTTTCCAACCGTTACTGTTACCATAAATTCAGCCTAACAATGCGAAGTTGAGCCATAGAAACATGCCAAGTATTCCATGACAAACTTTACCTTATGAAAACTTCAAAAGATCGTTTCTCCGTCATCTGTACCTTTCGTCTCCACATCTTAAACAGCTTGGCTCAGCATTCAAGACTCAAAATCTCATCTCCTCGGCTATCCCGCCGGAACGACAACTGTACACAACCACGGTCCCGACGCATCTGCAATCTCATCCGCGCGCCTAGCAAAGTCTGCACTCTCAATAGTCATAATCTTACTTCCCGGCAACAATACTATCACCGTCTCCAATATCACCGTCTCGATAGCATTTGACTGCTGTGTTCTCCACTGACAGCTGACGATCTGCGCCACGGCCAAGCCGCTTGCACTGTCATAAGTCGCATGCAGTCCACCTGTCAGATTCCTGTGATGTGTGCTGAATTTGATATTTTTCTCTCCTGATTCGAAAGTGATTAAATTTGATGTAAAGTTACATTACGAAACATACTTCGTTTTGCTGCGATGATTTTTGTATGATAATATTCTTGAACAACGTAAGGTAAGAGATACCATTACCAACAATTCAGTTCGAAAAACCTAGATTAACTGTATACTCAGGCGCGGATCCAGGATTTCTCTTAGGGAAGAGCAGTTTTTATGTCCGTTGCCTATTTTCTCATAAATCTTATTGTAAACAAAAATATTAACAAATGTTTAGTTTGTTATATACGTAATATTTGCACTTCAGTTATGTTTTAATTGATTTATAAAATATGGTGAGACAAAAACTGAGAGATATTGAGAAAAAAAGTTAAATACAACAGAACCTAATTTCAACTTATGTCAAGGGGAAAAGATTACTTGTAACTCAGAATGACTTACAAGTGAGTTGCAGATACATCATTACTTATGAGCTCAGTCGACAGCTCCGCTGACTAACACGCAGGGGCCCGGATTCCACTCCCAGCAGGGTGTATTGTCTTTTCTTCATTTTCATCGCCATCGACACACAAGTCGCAAAGTGGCATCAAGTAAAAACACTTGCACTACGCGGCCAAATAATCCAGACAGGATCTACCAGCCTATAATGCCATACAATTATTTAATTTTTAGTGAAAATAAAGGGTAAAGTGGGGCTATATTTATAAAATTTGTAAACAATAAAGATAGAATACAGTAATAAATAAAATCTTTTCATTTTGTCCTGTTTAAAAAACATTAGATACAATAATATAATCTAGCACTTCGCACTGTTTTAACAAGATGGTATTTTGAACTTGATCCTGCTTTAAAGGGATTAAAATATTTGGCTTGTTTCACCTTCCATGCATTGTATGCATACACCACATTTTGCGAATTTATTAATTATTTCATTACGTCATCTGTTTCGTCACCACCGACATTCAGAATATCCACCCATTCCAGCGTCCTCACTCCCTCCAACAGATCGTCCTCGCCGCCCGCCTCCGTGTGGCAAGTGGAAACAATTGCCACACTCTCCCGCAACAACTCCCACTTCACCTTCTCCTGCGGCGCCACCCTCGTTCAACTTCCCTTAACCTCTTTCCTGTCGCCCCTGCCCACCTTCCCCCCCTCAGTAGTACCTATTATGGCAGGCTCACCCCATTGTATCCTTTACAATATCCGCTCCCTCCCCGCCAACAAATCCCTCTTTATGCATACCCTCTCCCAATACCGTGTGGATGCCTTCCTCCTAAATGAAACCTTCCTTCAACCCCGTCATTCTACCACTCCTTACACCCTTCACCGCACGGATGGTCCTCCCCCCCTGGCTCGAGGCGGAGTGGCGATTGGCCACCTCTGCCACGACACTGTCTGGCCACAACCCCCTGTCAATAATCCTGACCCTCTTCCTTCTTTCCCTCACCATTACCCTAGCCACTATTTACATTCGCGCCCGTGTTCCCATCCCATACGATTTCATTTCCTACATAGACAACTCCTTCATGACCTATGTGATTGCCGCTGACCTAAACCTTCATTCCTGCTCTGCAGCCGAACTCCAGCGGTGGCATCAGTTCCTACCCACGCTTCGGGGTGACCTTGTTCCCCTCCCAAGTCCTACACACCCTGAAAGCAATACCACTCCTGATGCTGTCCTTGTCTCTCCTAACCTCCTGGGACGCCTGCAGGCGGACGTCCTTGACCTCATTGGCAGTGACCACACCCCCGTACTCCTCACCTTCAATCCCTGCAGCCGTCTCGGCCGCGCCACCCATCCCGTGCCCCCTCCTCGGTTAGTCCATGATTACTCACGCGCCGACTGGGATGCCTACCATCGTTCCATTAACACCTCGGTCGCTAGCCACCCCCTCACCCTCCATAACCCTGATGATATCGTCCATGCCTCCTCTTTCCTGCACCAGACTGTTGCTGACACCGTTGCAACCCATATCCCCACCAAAGCCATCCATCCTCACCGTCCTCCCCCCCTTACAAGCCGTCCTCCTGCTCCGAGAATCCCGTCGTCTGTACCGTTCCTTTCTGCGGACCCGTGATCGAGACACACTCCTCCGCCACCGGCAACTCCAACGACACATCAGAAACCTCTTGAACGCGAAGAAACGCCGAGATTGGCGACAGACATGCACCCGTCTTAATGCTACACCCCCATCAACTCCTGCAAATATTGGAAAGCCTTCCACCGCCTTACTGGCAGTCACTCAGTCCCCGAATACCCTCTTTTCCATAATAACCTTCCTCTTCCTGACAATGCCAGTAAGGCACAGCTTTTTGCTGACCACCTTTCCACTATATTCGACCTGCCCGACAATCCCAGGTTCGACTACTCCCGTTTCCCCGACGTCCATGAGCGCACCGATACCTCAGTCCCTCCGCTCGCCCCTGGCTTTCGGTATTTGGACCACATTCCCCCCTCACACTTAAACACACGTATTACAGCACAAGACATCATACACACGCTTCGCACAAAACGTAACACTGCTCCCGGTCACGACCGCATTACCTACAGGCACCTCCATGCCTGTCCCCCCTCCTTCCATTCCGCCCTCGCTTCACTGACAATGTCATTCTCTTCACCGGATTCTACCCAGACTTCTGGAAAACCTCCCGTATCCTAATGTTCCTTAAACCTGACAAACTGCCCTCCGAAGCCTCCTCCTACTGCCCCATCTGTCTCACTTCGGTGTTCAGCAATGTCCTCGAATCCATCCTCTCACGCTGTATCCACAAACACCTCTGCCTACACCAACTCCTTCCCCTTTCCCAATGTGGCTTCTGGCCGTCCTTCTCCATCGATGACCAGCTCCTTTGCCTTGTTCACCTTCTCTCCGTCCAGGTTAATTCCCGTCGTGCCGCCATCCTTGTCTCCCTCGACATTGAGAAGGCCTACGACCGTGTCTGGCATTCTGGTCTCCTTTTCAAGCTCCAAACCTACGCACTTCCTATTAATTACGTCCGTCTCATTGTTTCCTTCCTCTCCAAACGCCCATCCTATGTCACTGTCTATAACCAAAATTCCCGTTTGTTCTACCCCTCTGCCGGGGTGCTCCAGGGCTCCGTCCTTTCGCCCCTCCTCTATCTGTTATATTCAGCAGATATGCCCCGACCTCAGCCTCCTGTCCATATTCTTTAGTATACTGATGACACCGCCTTCCTTGCCCTTGCCCCGTCCCTCGCTCGCTCCCAACATCTCCTTCATTCCCATTTCTCCGAATTTTCCTCCTGGTGTAACCAGTGGCTCCTTACTGTAAACCTACAAAATCCCAGGCAATCATCATAGGTCACACCACCCCTTCCTTTCGCCACCAAGACCTGTACCTCACCCTCCATGGTCGCCCCATCCTGCAAACGAAGACCCTCCGCTACCTCGGATTAAACCTAGACAGAGACCTTTCCTGGAACCCTCACCTCAAAACCGTCTGACAAAAAGCCCTCTCCCGCCTTAACCTCTTAAAACGCCTCTCTGGCCGGACATGGGGACTAAATCCTTCCACCATCCTGTATACCTACCGTTCCCTCATGCGTCCCGTCCTTTGCTGCTTCCATCCCGCCTGGATATCCGCTGCCCCCTCCTATTATGAATCCCTCAAAATCCTCGAATGCCACGCCCTTCGCCTCGCCTACCGCATCCGCCTCCCCTCCCCCACGCGGATCCTCTACGACCTCATCCCATTCCCACACCTGGTCAAATTCCTTCAACACATCCGCCTCAAGTACATCCACCGAAAGATAGAGTCCCATAACCCACTGGTATCTCCTCTCCTCCTGGATCCCTGGCCCCTGCTACGCCTTTACCGCCACATCCCTCCCTCTCTTCACCTCCATACCCTCTACGTCTCCGAACTTCGGTCACAATAGCCTCTGAGCGGAGAATGTTGGGAGCTGAAGATTGCATTCAGCTCGTAGAGTATTGGCTGTTAGAACAAGTCGCGCCTCTTTCTACTAGTGCCGCCAACTTACGGCGAATAGATTATAGGTTTTAAAAGAAACAACATGTAAGGGGTTAAGGTGCCACATTTGTAACACGAAATTATCACTTTAATGTTTGAGTAATAGAAAACGGGAACGTATATCTACGAAATATTAATATTTTAAAGGGACTTATTACTCAGGTGTAGCAATGCTTTATGCTTCATTTTACTGTCGTAACTGAATAACAATCAGAGTTATCATTCTTCATGCCACTTCCAAGGACAGCCTTACGTTTTCTAAAAATAGTCGTCGGTGGACTTATTTTAGCAAATATCAACGTGGAAGACACTAATCAATACCAATCACAAATCAACAATACATTGACGAGGTCTACGGTGTACAATGCTGTTACGAGGTAAGGTTGGGAGAGTGCATAAACATTCTGTAGGCACACAAACTCAGCCGACTCCCGCCGTTCAGAGAGGGCCCACGAAAAAGTGCGTCACCTGTAATCGCAAACAATTATTGTTTGCTTAACAGTGCGTTGAGATTCAGATCACGAACGAAAAAAATATCATTTCATTAAACAAGTGTGATAACGTATCTGACTTTTCACTCATTGCAACTAAATTTAATTTACAAGTGTTACTGTCTTACCTATAATGACGTGTATTCTATTATTTGTTGTACGAAAGTATTGGTTTGCACCTTGCCTGAATGCCATAAGGAGAAATAGGAGACTTACTTAGTACCTATTGTGGGTAGATAATAACTGTACTGTGGAATGATTTGACGACCTCCGACACAGCTATGCTATGGTGGTTGCATAGTGTCAGGTGTGGCCTCCACTTTGGAATTCAGCCGTGATCCACTTTTTTTGCTGTCAAGTGTACATGAGGCCCCAAATATGTATTAGTGTGTACTGTGATGTTCTCCCACTGGCACTGGCTTCCACAGAATGAATGAACCTTTGTATGTAAGAAAGTTTAGGAAGTGCTAGGCGCGCCTCGTCTGTTTTGTGTGGTCGTTTCTTTCAAACGCTGGGTGTTGAATGTCTCTGGGCGAGAAGTAGGTTTGTCAGCTGCTGAGAACCCAGTCTTAGCAAAGATTCCTAATGTAGCTTACTCTTAACCTCCTTGGCTGGTAGTTAGTCAGGTTACCTGCCTGACCAACGGTGACGCTCTCTGGGCTCCCCTTGCCTACCCCTCCTTGGTAACAGTTAAGCAGTGGTCAAGAGATCGATTCATTCGCTTCTTGGTTCCTGGTAGGGTAAGTACCTCTGGGTTTGGTTCTGCTGTGGCCTCATGGATCGACTCAGTTCAGGCTCCATAGTCGTACTTATGCCTTTTCACGAGTTTAATTCTGGGAGTAGCAGCTACACTATGTGTAGTAGTGAGATTTTGCTTAATTTCGTAAAGGATTACTAATTTTTAGTCGACTTTTGCTGGAATCTAATTCTGAGGCTCTGATGGTGTTTCGTTAGCATAGTTCTTGCATTTTATAACTTTAAAATCATTTCTTCAGCTGTTTAAATATGTTCAGTGTCTTTCGCGTTGTTATCGTAGTTAAATTGTAATATTTTTGGAGACTTGTGGTGCCTATACTGTTCGTACCTTGTCGACAGAACACGTGGACGATATCAGACTAAGCCTTGAGCATTTCCATCAGTCAGTGCACATGAGTGGTTAATAATTGTATAACTAATAACTCTGTATTGTGCTGTAGCAATGAGTAACCTTCCTTATCTAATAGATATCATTCCTCTGATCTGAAAGAATGGCTACGCGATATATTTCGCGATCTTATTCTCTTCGAAATTGATTTTGTTAACTTTATGCATATTTTGTGTTCTGACTTAGAAGAGTACTGTATTGATCTAACAACTTAAACCTTCTGTAGTTATCTTCTCCCTGTGCTAAACGAACGCCAGAGCGACCGTTTTTAGATATTATTTAATGAAATCTTGATTTAACGTAAAGTTAGAAGTTCTAGGGAACTTTGATTTCCGTCTGTACACCGCACTTTGTGGTCTTAAACCAAGTTTGTTTGTTTCTGACAGTTTATCATGAGCCTAAGCCACTAGCTTGACACGTTATGGAAGCAATGTACTATTTCATTGTGCGTGAGTGAACCTTCGATCTGCATTCTCCACATTGCTTGGCTGTCATCTTGCTGGGTGCTTGGTAAGTACCTGCATGGCTTGGCGTATGAATCTGTGTGTGTATGTGCTGCAATTCCTCCGTTCCCTCCTATGAAACGTGATCGCAATTAACCTGTACTCAACTTTGAAGGTGGGCAATTTTAGGGCCATGTAATTGTGGATATTTTGAAAATTTTGTAAGGTGTGTTATTTTATTTTAATTTGTAAAAAAATGGTCTTCCACCTTGTTCTTGTTTTGAACAATAAATTAATTTGTTAAACTATAATCCTTTTGTGCTAATATAAATTCTCCCCTCATCATTTATTTTGGATTAATGTTGGGTAATTTGTTCATGTACCTTGTGTCTCTGCTCCCTTCTGGAGGAGTGAATATTTGCGTTTCCGTTGCCAACATGTATGATTTTTGATTTAGATCCAGGACTGCGGATCATTATTTAATTGTGTGCAGTTTCCTGTAAAGATTACAGTTTAGGTAGAACTGTTGCTTAACTTATGGAATCAGAGTTTTGCTTAAGTGAACTTCCGCCGCTGTGTGAATATCGCCGTAATTAAATTTTGTGAGCAAGCAGACAGTTGTTAACTTCACAAACACGGCTAGTGTCAAAAGAACAGCGGGCGAGTTTCACATAGTGTACCGCTGCCAGGATTCGTCCTTCTTGGGTGTTCTGATATTTTTTTATTATTTTATTAATTCAAATATCCACCCGTCCCCTGCAATTGTGTGAGTGTGTGAGTACAGTAGTGCAGCAAGCGCTTAAATTTGTGTCTTTCTCTTTCCGCAGTATATTTTTGTGTATTTTGGGGGAGTGTTTTTATTAACGGCAATTTTCGTGCTTTTAACAACGTGTGAATTGGGTGTGAAATTTTATTGAAGCACCAGTGTTCTGCCATGTGGGTTGCTAGGTTGTTGCTTTGTGTTTCTGTCGTTGTATTCGCTGTAAGATTGAAATGGACAGGTCTACAGCTTCGGCGATTGAAACGCGTAGGCGCGCAGCAATGAATGAGCAAGAGAGTAAAAGAGGCAGGTCGCGTGAAACTGAAAGTAGCGCGCTGTTAGATTCTCGGGGAACCCTGTCGGTTGAGAACATGGGAAAGCCAGAGCTTACACTCGCCGGAAGCCGTGGCGCGCCTAATTTGGTAGCACTGCCGCCTCTACCATAGGGGCACAAGGGGCACAGGCCCGGGGCCCCCAGCCAGACGGGGCCCCGACAAACTCGTTCCTTCCTCCTAGGCAATGACTTCTTTTTGGCATTAATCTGACTTTTACGTTTATTTTAGCATCCCCCTACAAAAACGTATAAACGAGGTTTCACTGCATATCATTGTGATTTCCTGGTCACATTGAAAATTATGAGCATTTGGCCAATATAGCATTTCATCCTTCCCCCTACGCATTATTGCTGGTTTTTCACACCGAACGTCAACAACAGCAACGGAGTCTCTCGGCAAGTTTTGTGTCAGTTTATGTTCTGGGCATCTAATAAGAAAAATATATATATTTATTACGTCAATGTGTAACAGTTATATGAGTGTACCTCAGATAGTAAAAGTTAAGTAATTGACTTCAAAAATATTCAGCATTCGTCTCTTCAAGATAATCTTCTCTTTTAGCTCCGAATTTGAAAATTAAAAATTGATTTAGCACAAGAACTACTACGTTTAATGAAATGCAACAATTTAGTAGAGGAACATTTCCATCATTCTTTGTAAAATGTTTGTGGCCATTGGAAGTAAGGTTTTGTTACCTGCGCGTGCTCTAATTAGACGTTGTACTACACTCACAATTTCTGGTATGCGAACTGCCCAAATATGTGTCATTAACATATACGATATACCTAGCCTGTTCACAGTTTATTTTTATTTTACTTAGTCATTGCATTTACTACATACATGTAAACGTTTGACAAGCACAGTACCGTTTTTATTCCTTTAAGCACATTTGGTGAATAACTGAAATGTGTAAACAATAGATGGGCATTTAAAAAATTATCTGACATACCTGAAGTCTAGCTTTTGGAGAAGGTACTTCACGTAAAAGACGTGTTTTCTCTTATTCCTGGGGAAGTGACTTTATTCTGGGACGCTACTTGTCATGTTGAAGTTGCGTGTCCGTCTCTCCACAAATGAAAGAACTCTTCTTTATATTCCTCTTTTTTCCTGGAGTAAGGAAAAAACTCAGCTACCGGTACCTACTTTTTCTCCCACCTCCGTTACTCTTCTTATAGTCCCAAGTGAAACCCCAGAAGTAGCTTAAACTTTACCGAGGGAACTCTTTTATGCTATATTATCCTGTCTTTTACGTCTTCCGACATAACGAGAATTACGTTATACACAATACCTCGTATTTGCTGATGCAGAACCCTTCCTGCACCAACTGGTGGAGAATGCAATGCCGCGCTATGTGTGACAGTTTCTTTTCTTTCTTTCTGTCTTTTTTTTTTCGATAACTAAAAGGGCCTGAATCCGACTGCTGCGGCCTCTCCTTGGAACAAAGTATTGGACTCGCCCGGCGCTTAGGACGACAATGCGCGACGCTCTCCCCCACGAAGAAACCAGTGCACTAGCGGGTACTTAGGACGGCGCAACGCATCGGCCAAAGGAAAAAAAAAACTTGCAATTCAAAAACAAACCATCAGCTGACTACCTAAACTCTCTTCATTTTGCACCGTTGAAGAAGCCAACAAGCAGAATGATTCAGCTACCTCATCATCTCAAGGTATCTCTAAACCTCAAAGCTAAGAACGGTGCCCATGTTTAACACAGAGGATAACTTTTATGTTTCGAGTTCATCAGTTTCCGTTATGAAGGAATCTGCACACACATCACAACATGCTTCTTGCATCTCGAGCCACTTGGATTCACCAGACAGAAGTATGTTAGAAAACATATCTCACGACCATGGTAAATACTGTGGTGAAATTTTAACGGAAGAAGTCCGTTATATTTGGATTCACAAGGGTCCAAAGTTTTTCCAAAACAAAAATAGCGACTTCTAAGAAACCACTGCACATTTCACTCGCAGTTTGACGAATGGTGAGTGTGTGGAAAGAAGGTGGCTTCTGTATTCACCATCCATTTAAATCTGTGAACTCTTATTGTTGTCGTCTATTCAATAACACTGTCGGCAATAATTTGAGTTCTTCCAGGGGATACGAAGATTGGAAGCATATAAACAATTTATTATAGGAGCATGAGAATAGTTTACAGCACAGGTATCAATGATGAATTATGTTGCAAGAAGCAAAATTGTGGAACGAGTTGATACTGGATTGCTTTCCCAGTTTAATGCAGAGGTCAACTATTGGAGGAGCATAATGAAAAGAATGGTTGCAATTGTGAAATTTTTGGCGTCAAAGGGACTAGGGTTTCGTGCAGAAAATGATATTTTGTGGTCTGAAAACATGAAAATTATTTGTGAAGCTTTGAGTTAATAAGCGAATTTGATCCTTTTGTTGCTGATGATATACGAAAGTATGGCAATCGTGGCAAAGGAAATACATCAAAATTGTCTACAAATATTTGCAATGAATTTATTTATGTAATTGGACAGAAAGTTTTAACGACGATTCTCAGCGAATTAAAAGCAGTCAAGAACAAATTCAATAAGCGTGAATTTCTCTCCGGTTCTCTCCCATGTTAATCGTTCGGTACGTAAAATATGGCCGGCCTGTCGAGAGATTTTTGCAGTGGAGGAGCATAGGGCTAAAAGCATAGAAATTATGAAGTATTTCGATAGCTTTGATATTTCAATAAAATATTGTCGCTGACAGAGCTATGATAATGCACCAAATACGGCTGGAAAGTATTCAGGTCTTCAGGCAACAATAAAAGAAAAATGTCAATTTGCTATTTTTGTACCATGTGCCACACATTCACTAAATTTAGTAGGTGTTCAGACGGCTGTGTGTGTTTCTGATGCAGTAGCATACTTCCAGTTTGTCCAAAAATTGTTCACCTTTTTTGCTGTTTCGAATAATCGATGGAAAGTTTTGAAACAATGTTTAGGTGCAAATAAATGCCTGAAGTCCCTCTCTGAAACCAGATGGTCTGCTTGTGCTGACGCTCTTAACGCTTTGCATAATGGCTACAATCATATTTTTGAAGCTTTAAAGTCAATTAGTAGCAACACTGATCAGCCAGTGGAAACAAGAAATGAAGTTCAAAGTCTTTGCAAGAAAATTAAAACACTCGAGACCATTCTCCTAACGGAGATATGGGATCATCGTTTGATAACTAACAACAATACAAATGTAACTTTACAAAGTAGTACCGTAAAAAAAAAAAAAAAAAAAAAAAAAAAAAAAAAAAAAAAAAAAGAGTTGCAACAAAACGTTTTGTATCTATTTCCGATTTCATCAGTGCTGGACGCAGTTGATTCGATCAGTATGAATCTTCAGCGGAAACATAAAAAATCCAGGTGCTGACTGAAAGGGTAATTCCCAAAGGACGAGAATTTGCAGCAAGCTTATCAGTTTTTAGGCAGATTCGTCAGAGACTGTCCAGCTGAGTGCCAAAGAAAAAATTCGTGTTGAAGTTTTTCTGGCTATAATCGACAAATTGGATTCCAGTTTGAAGCGTCGTTCAGAAGCATACGCGAAGGTTAGCAAACATTTTAGTTTTTCCTCTCTCATTTGAAACAAAGCGATTCTGAACAGTGAGAAACATGTGCAAAGAATTTGCGGAATTTTATCATGTAGGCGTTACGGCTAATGAGCTCATATCAGAATGCTTTCCTTTAACACAATATTTGAAAAAAAAATTCCAAATCAATATCTAGAGCTAATTATATCATCCTTACAGTCTTTAATAAATGTAGATAAAATAGAAGAAACATTTTCGAATGTAGAAGTTGCTGCCTGCACATTTATAATGGTAGCCAATTGCAGTGGAAAGCGTTCATTATCCCAGTTAAAGAGAATTAAAAATGATTTACGAACCACTATGTTAAAGAAACGACTTGATAATTTCTCAATCGTGTGATAGAAAGTGACGTCCTTTAACAGTTGGACTTTGAAGATATAATAGAAGATTTTTCATTTCAGAAATCCCGAAAGAAACCTTTAACAGCAACGTAAGTCCAATCTGCAAAACAGTAATCACTAGTATTTTATTTGTCTATTTCTAACCATTACAACCAGCCAATTCTCTAAACAAATGTACATCATTCTGATGAGTTCATTCAAAGGAAAATTCTGTATTGTTTTTGGGTCCCCTAATCTGTGTTCCTGTTATCTGCATAGAAAGAGACATACTTCAAAAATTGTACATACTGTTTTCTGGAAGTCTTTAAAGAAATCATTAATCTGAATGAAAGACTAATTTCTGGAACTAATCACTAGTATTTGGTTGCTATTATTTTCAACAATTAAGTCACTAAATAAACGTACATCATTCTGATGAGTTCATTCAAAGGAAATTATTGTTATTTTATTTTATATTATTTATTTATTTATTGTAGGGTCCCATTATCTGTGTGGCAGTCATCTGTATAGAAAGAGACATACTCGAAAAATTGCATATTTTATATTCTGGAAATCTTTAATGAAATCATTAATTTTAATGAATGACTAATTTGTGGAACAAACCATTAGTCATCGGTTTGTAATATTTTAAACAATTATGTCACTAAATAAATGTACACCATTCCGATGCATTCACTTAGTTTTTATAAGGGCCCCAGAACGCCGAGTGCCCATCGGCCTCTGCATGGCTTAAGACGGCCCTGTCTGGTAGCGCTTGAAAGCGAGTCGCTTCCGCTTGGGGACAAAGCAGTGGCCAGCCCGGTAGCTAAGCCGGCACCAGCGGCCGCACCCGTCATCAACGATCTGGCAGCTTTACTCGCCCACCTCGAGATAGGTGGAATTAAAAGACAAGTAGCCGGTGAAAAAACGCAAGTGCAAGAGAATCTCGGTAGGCAAGAGGAAGGTTTGACCACCCTTCAAAAAGAGATAGCCGGTGTAAAAACACGACAGGACGAGGTTATCGGTCACCTGGACGAGATGGCGAAGGTAGTACCCGAAAGGATTGAACAGAACGCCGACGCCATCAGAGTAGGGTTACCATATGTTCATCACCAAAAAAGAGGGCAGTTCATATAAAAAAAGAGGACCCTTTAACAAAACGTAATTTATAACTTTATTAACGAACCACGTAAAACAACTACAAACTAAAACAGTAACCCTCTGTGGTTGTTGGAAAACGAAATATTATGAACCTTGACGGTTTATTCCTCATCACTACTGTCAATTGTCTCATTCTTATCTTATTCACTTTTGAACCAACTATATTTTGTGGACGACGAAATCTCTCTCGAGAGCTTTTTGTTTTTTTAACAAGTACTGAGAAAAGCTTACGCATTTCAAATGTTTGAAATTATACTGTACACATAGAATATAATTACAGTATATTTTAAATCTATTCCTGTCTTTTGTCCACTGTGTGTTCACAAAACAAAACACACGTTCTGTGTCGGCATTATGAGTAGTTATAGAAAAAAAGAAGTTTACAATTTTCAGCAGTTCGGAATATAACAACAGCAGGTGACTGCACACTTCAGCTGCTGGTATGTTCTGTTTCCTTTAATAATCTTTCAAAAATTTTATAAAATTACAAAGCTGATCGGAGCACAATGTATCATTAATTCTTACATTCGATTGATCATTCTCTGCAATGATTTGTGTTTCTCCAGGAGCACATATTTAACACTGACTTTCTCTTCGGTATTTCGTTATATTTAAGTTCGTAACTTATTTTGAAGCAAAAGGCTACCTACGATCTCGAACATACAATACAGCTTTAACTTAAACCACAAAGTATATCAAAAGCAACGCCACAGAATGTAATGCAGCAGACAGAAGGCACTGGTCGAATACAGGATAGATAACCGGGTTCCTTCGCAGAGAAGTTCCGAATCGTTCGAAACTGTCAGACCCACGCAGAGTGCGAAATTGTGAACGGCAATTTCACTATGTGCATGCGCGTAATAGTTACGAATAGTTTGGAACTACAGTGCGAACGACTCAAAAATAAATTTTCTTTTTCGGAACCCAAAAAAAGATGCCACTTTGCAGAATTTTATAAATGTCGGCGACGTGAGCAACCGAGTCGATACAATTGATGCGCGCGTCGGTGTAGTGGCCGGCCGCGTTGATGAAGTGATCTCTTCTGTTGGTGCCGTAGGAGGACGTGTAGGTACGGTGGAGTCTGAGGCTGTTCAGTTGAAGAACCAGCTCGGGGCCATCACCGGCCGCACGGACGACATGCGCGTCGCCGGCGGGGGGCCCGCGCCCAGTAGCCACGCGACTACCGTGCGTGAGCGGACGGACAAGCGGCTAAGCGGCCGTCTGGCGCCGTCAGTAATGCGTGCTGTGGCCGCGGCGCCGAATCTGATGAAGGCGCCGATTCGGCTCTTGAAGATGACGAGGTTGCGCATCATCCACGTCCGTTGAGCCCTCCGAACAGGGCGAACCGCAGTAGCCGAGAACCAGCTCCTGCCTTTGACTACAATCAGTTTCTCACCGTGATTTAGATCCGTGACTGCGGATCATTATTTAATTGTCTGCAGTTTCCTCTGAAGATTACAGTAAAGGTAAAACTGTTGCTTAACTTATAGAATCAGAGCTTTGCTTAAGGAAACTGTATACTTCCGCCGCTGTGTGAATATCGCCGTAATTAGAATTTGTGAGCAAGCAGTCAATTGTTAACTTCACAAACACGGCTAGTTAACAGTCAAAAGAACAGTGGGCGAGTTTCAACTTGTTTATTCAGATAGAAAACAAGCTAAATGTTGAACCAATTTTTTAATACAATAAAAAGGCATCTCTTACATGGATTAATGCGGACAGTGCCCAGCCTAAATTATACATAATTTAACGCCACAGGGGGGGGGGGGCAGGATTCACAAACAACACTCATTCGCTCACACACTCGCAATGACACAGCGAAACTCTCCAAAATCAGCGTGCTGAGAGGGGAAAACACTTTGAAGCTGGCTCTGGTCAGTCATGCCTGTTTTGAGATGGGCGTGTGTGTATAGCCATATTAAATTACATCTAAATAGGACCGCGAGCAAACACGCTAACAGCCAACACAGGGCTACGTTTCACGAACGCACTCCACTGAAGGTGAAGTGGTTGGAAATCGGATTCATTATACAAAATCACAGTGGATTCTTAAGTTACAGTCGGTTAGAAGTCGATCTAGGTACTGGTTTTAAATGAGAAGTGGCGTGAATTCAGGCGACTAGCTGTAAATCCGGAAAGTCGGAACTCGGACCCAGGTGGTTTCGAAAACCGATAGCTGGCCGCGGTGGCCGAGGGGACTGAGGCGCTCCAGTCACGGTCTGCACGGCCACTACGGTCGTGGGTTCGAATCCCCCCTCGGGCATGGATATTTGTGCCGTCCTAGTTCTTAAGTAGTTCATAAGTAGTTTGTAAGTTTAGGGACTGATGACCCCATAGTTAAGTCCCATAGACTATACAAACATTTGAACATTTTTTTGAAAACCGATAATATTGAATAAATTCAGTTTTCGAAAAATAAAGAAAATTAACTACAGCCCATAGAAATGCTTAGAATTATATAAGGAAGCGAATGAAATACAGCTACACGCACCAGGGGGCAATTACAGAGACGGTTGAGGTCCTGTCTCAGAAAACCACAAAAATGAAAGAATTAAAATGTCGGAAGAATAAAATTAAGAATTACAGCATGAACCCCTAGAAATGTTTAGAATTACATAAGGAAGCTATCGAAGGAGGTTGTACAAGGCCCAGAGAGAATTACAGACGAAGACAGAGTGCATATTACAAGTCGGAGAAGAAACCGCAAAATTAAAATAGGCGGGGAGAGGAGATCGCAAAATATTAGTGGAAATCAGAAAGATACCCGCATAGTTACTTGCCTGATGGGCATTGAGCAAACAAGAGTGGAAGCTGAAGTCTTTGTTCTATGAACCAACCAAGTAGAACACATATCACTCACAGAAGGAAACGATGAGAAGATTAACATATCAGGCCGTTATCAAATTGCATCTAGAATCACACACACCGCGTTTATCTATTGCAAGTCACTGAACTGAAAGACGAGAACACATTTCCGCACACGATCGGAGAAAATATTCCAAAAAAATGATTCTAACTTCATAAGTCTAAGTTAAAAGTGCTAGACAATGAAACGCTACCATCTCGCGGGCACTTTACGGAGAACCAACCTTACCTCTCCAGACGCCCAGGATATAATGACCAGACCGAGCGGCCACGAGACGCGGGAAGCCACCGGAAGCCGTAAAAACCAAGACCAGCGGTTGTGGGGATGGAGAGACTCGCCCTAGAGTAGGCTCGACGACTGGACTGTAACCAAAGGGTGTAGAAACCTCTTCTGTAGCCTAAGCAGCTATCGACTCTGAGCCAGAGAGAACGATGCAAAGCGAGCTATTACCCCCCCCCCCCTACACATTCAGACAGCCATAGATTCTCGCACATCCACTTAAAAGTAAGACAAGTAAACATTCTCACAGGGACAGTGGCCTAGCGGAGAAGTCACATTTATGCCACATTATTAATATAATAATAAATTATTAACATAACAAAATAAGAAAAACCTAGCAATATTAACTAATATTTTAATGCATGAAATAAAAATGCTATTCCTCAAGCCTTGAAAAGAGTGGGGTTCACGTTTTAAGAAAATGATAATCTAGCGACATTAATTAAATCATTGATTTACAGAAATACACAAAAAATATATGGAAAACGACAGACGGTCGTCTTTCATCAGTCCGTAGCTTACAAACTACTTAAATTATGGTAAACTAACCTAAGGACAACACACACACCTATGCCCAAGGGAGGACTCGAACCTCCGGCAGCGAGCAACCGCGCACTTCGCAGCGAGGCGCCTTAGACCGCTTGGCTACTCCATCGCGGCGGTAGGTCAGGGGACGTAATTTCAATGTTAGAGAGAAAGAACTACTGCTAGTCATCGTCATTATCGAAAAAAAAACTAGACTCACTTGTCGTTACTGCATTCAGTTAGGGACAGTAAATAGTGAATTTACTTGATATTTTTTCTACTTTTTTAATTTAAAAAATAAAAATGTAGTGGTGACCCTTATATTTGATTTACAGAATTAGCTTACAAGCAAAATGATTGGATCAATTAACAAAAGAATATTAAATGATGTCATAAATAAATGATAAAGAGATTTCATTCATCTCGATTGCTATTTGCATATCTTTTGGTATTAGAACTACATAGATTCAGTTGCAAATAATTTCCATATCACATTAAACGCGGCTGATTTACATATATAAGGCGCAATCACTTCAAAAAGGGCAATAAATAAGAAAATTAGGATAGCAACCATTCAAACCCATGTGATGTGCGAATATCAAACACAAGTTACCACTTTGAAATATAAAATTGAATTTAGACTGTTACTGAAAACCCATCAAAACTGGTAACGACCAATATGACAGATCAAAACATATATGGTCCAAAATATAAATAGATTTTGAAACCTGACTAAAAAAAATGTTCTGTTGCAAAGTATTTTCCAGTTCAGTGTCCGAAAAGGGATGCACCTGCTTCTACTGCAAAATATGCTCCATTGCACATTACACGTTTCTAGTTAGCCTATGATGGCGAGCAAGGCAGTATTAGAACCGAAATCCTGTCCAAAATTGCGAAAATTTGAAAGTAGTAATTTCAGTTGTAACAGCGCCTTTTCTGGCGAGCGACGCATTTACCCATTACGTTATTTGCTTAAATACAGTTTTGTGTCCACAGTAAACGATTTGTTGAAACTGAAACACCACTAAATGTTAAATAATTATACTCGGTTGTATTTAAAATATGTATTACTCAAGTTACTTAAATTTATTTCCAATCATTAAGAATTAAAGTTTTACAGTGCTATTTTTCATGTTGTCTGTTATTTTGAACATCAATTCTGGACGTGTGCCTAGCACTGCCCAGGCAGTTCTCTAGTGTAGTCGAGATTGGTGCAGTCATCAGATACAAAAATAAACAATTCTCCAAATTTCCCTCTCGAATTTGTTACATTTATAAATAATATATTATTTCTGCAGGATTTCTCAACAAATTCAAGACATTTAATTGTTTTGTGAATTAAATCGCACTTACAAAAATTTGTAACTTTAATGGCACAATGAAATAGTTTAGTAAACTTTTTAAATGCTTTTTGTCAATTATTTAAGTAAACAAATAGAAAATAAGTATTTCTTTCAGCCACAAAAAATTAGTAGAAAGAAATTATAAAAACACTAAGATAAGGGGTATACAGAAACTGAAGAAATCCAAGAGGAAAATGGCGAGGATGGCGAATTTGAACATGACAGCGAAGATCATGATTGTGAAACCCTGACTGAAGCTACTAACATCAAATATTGATGAAAAATCAGACTGAAGCTATTAACATCAAAATCCTGATGTATTAGAATGTTTACTGAATTCCACAAATGAATTCAGTTTTATTCACATCTATGCTCTTTTAAATTTTTAAACCTTTTTCAAAAGTTGTTTCTGCATTTGAAACAGTAGCTAGTAAAACAATTTTGTTCTTTTGAATTTTTTACAGAAGATTAGTTCATATTTATTAATCTATAAACCAGGAGTCATACATAAAACTACAAATTTGTGTCAATTTTACAACTCAGCTTATGGGTTCTGTTACAGAGATACGTAAACTGAATCTTAATATGCTCTTCTAAAATATCATGACCTATGTTCTAAACAATATCAGGTACTGATCTAGAAACATCCTTACCAGAAGCCCATACACCCATTAATATATTATACTCAATACATTTTAACGCAAGAAGTAAAGAAAATACCCATGTAGATAGTATTATGAGTGTGAGAGAATTTATTTTCATTTGCTCCAAGAAATTACCGCTAATCAACATCTTGTAATATATTCATGTTGTATCGACACTAATTTAAAGCTATCTCTTAAGCCTAGGTTGAAATTAAGACCAGTAACTGTAGACTGTAGCGGCACTCAATATTAACTGGAACACACTCTTTCAGATTCTGAAGGTAGCAGGGGGGAAATATAGGGAACAAAGAGTTATATTCAACTTGAACAAAAAGCAGACAGATATTTATTGTCGAAGGGCATGAAAGTGTCACAGTGGTTGGATAGGGAGTAAAATAGGCTTATAGCCTTTCTCAAATTTTGTTCAATTTGTACATTGTGAAAGTTTTAAGGGATGCAAGGAGAAATTTGGTGTAAGAATTAAAGTTCAGCGAGAAGAAATAAAAGCTTTGACGTTAACTGATGATTCAGTCATTTGCTTTGAGACTGGAAAGGACCTGGAAAAGCAATTAAATGGAATAGACACTCTCGAAAGTAAGGTATAAGCTAAACATTTATAAAAGTAAAACAATGGTAACGGAATGTAGTGGCATAAAATCAGGTGTTGCTGCTTAGGTGAGGAGACAATAAAAATAGTAGATTTTATTTGGGTAGCAAAATAACTTCTGATGGCTGAAGTAACGAAGATATAAAATTCAGAATGGCTACGGGAAGAAAAGCGATTCCAAAGAAGCGAAATTTGTTGTCATCCAATATTAGTTTCAATGTTAGGAAGTCATTTATAAAAGTATTTGTCTAGCATGTAGTATCAATGTATGGTAGTGAAGCATGTAGAATTAGGGGTTCAGACGAAATGAGGTGCTACAGATGAATAATAAAAGTTAGATAGGTAGATCAAGTAATTAATTAGGAGGTGCTCAACAGAATTGAGGAGAAAGAGACTTTCTTGCATATCCTGACTAGAAGAAGGATTAGGTTGGTGGGACAAATTATGCGACATCAAGAAATTGGTAACTTAGCATTAGAAGGAAGCATGTGGGCTAAAGCACGTAGAGGGAGACCTACGGACGAATACAGTAATCAGATTCAAAAGGATGTAAGCTGCCGCTTTTACTCTGATATGAAGATTCATGCACAGGCCAGGGTAGTGTGGACAGTTGCATCAAACCAGACTGCAGGCTGAAGATCACAACACTAACAACAGCGGCGCACACAAAGGCAGGCACCATATATACTAACAAATGCACTCCGAGTCTTCCAGGAACGTCTGTGAGATTGAAAATGAAATAATGTAGCGTCATTAGTTGTCATAACTACCTTAAAAATGAATGTGAGTTATTTGAACTATTATAGCTCAATTATGCAAGGACGTGCTGGTGTGGCCACTCACTAAATGATGGTTCTGGCGTTGGTGAGCACGGCAGTGGGCGTGATGAGCGATCCGGCGCTCACGACAGAGTGGTCGCAGAGCACCAGCGCCTGGTATGGAAGCTGGCACAGCTGCGCCAGGTTGTTGTCCAGGATGCGGCACTCGCCCTGCGGGACCCGCCCCGGGTTGCCGGCAAGGAGGCTCGGTGATGGAACACAGCAGCACCGGGAACGGCAGCGCCTCGGCACGCCTGGAAGAAGGTGTGAATGTCACGTGTGCTTTGAGCATTCCATGTTTACTGATGTCCAAAACTGAAGTGACAAACGGAAACTTTTCAGAAATGCATTCCTTTATCACAAAAGAGTAAAGTAGAAGCAAAGTAAAGACTGCTAGAAACCGCACTCAAACAGCAGCAGCCACCTTGTAGTATTTACAATTTCTACAATTTCAATTTTACAATTACTAATAGTGATAAGGCTCTAGGAGCAGTTGCGCAGCACTTGGGTCACACTGAACAAAGTGGTAAAAAATCCCAGGACGAATAAAACGTAAAAATAAATCAGCCATTTTGGCATTATCACATGAAACATTTGATAGAACAACAGGAAAATTAAAACCCTGCTGCAAGGCGACTAAAAGAGGGAATTCCAGCAATATGTTGGCCACTCTCAAGCGTGAGCCACAGCGGCACTGGAGTGGATCCTCACCATGGAGTAGATGTACATGGGTCAGCCTAGTGTGGAGCCGGCACAGGACTATAGAGTCCTGGTGGGAAGACCACAAGGAGGAATGCCATGCAACCATAGTCTTTTTTAGAGCCCTGATTTTGTTGGGCGTAATCAGGCTACATCACCCAGTAGCCGAAAGCTCATGAACCCTACATCGCAGCATCGACCAGAGATCAGAAGCTGGAAGGCCGATCTCTGAGACGAAGGCATTGATAGCCTGTTTGACAAACTGATCTGCACATTCGTTGCCTGGGATGCTGATGTGACCTAGAGACCAAAGAAATACCACTGATCTACCACACCGATCAAGGGCAAGAAGAGTCCCTTGGATAGCCAGCACCAAAGGGGAATTCGAGTAGCACTGGTCCAGAGTGTGAAGGCTTCTCAGGGAGTCACTACAGCGAAGGAAAAACTCATCTGAGCAGGAATGCATATGGTTGAGAGCATGGAAAATGACTATTAGCTCCGCTCTATAAACACTGCAGCCATTTGGCAGAAACTGCTGCTCAACATGTCTCCATGGACGCAGTATGATCCAGACAGTGACGAGTGTTGAGGTGGCGCCTGCTCTCCCATATCAGGTGCTGAATATGAGGGAGCCAAGTCAGTTGGCATCAAAGAGCAGTCCTAGGAACCGGTTCCACTACAGGAAGTAGTTGGCCATCAATATATAGTTCTGGGTGGGTGTGGACTGTTTCAAGTAGAGACACTGATGACCCCACAGCTGTAGCGAGGCCATTAATGGCCACCAAACACAATGAGACTCTCAGGACAGAGCCCTGGGGGCCCCCATTTTTCTAGAAGTGTGGGGAACCATAATCAACACCGACTCAGAGCCAGTCATGCAGTGTGGTGAGGATGTGATGCTGCCACGTTGTATTATAGGCTCTCTGAGGGTCAAAGAAAACCACAATCAGGTGCTGCCAATGGGGAACTGCAGAATCCAGGCACATCAGATTATCAGTGGTGGAACGGCCTTGACGGAACCCACCTTCGGATGTGCCAAAAGGCCTAATGACCCAAGTATCCAATTTAAACACCACGCCGCCACACGTTCGAGCAACTTGCCCATGATGTTGGTCAGGCAAATGGGGCAGTAACTGTCGACTTCCAATGAGTCCCTACCAAATTTCTGCACCGGTATGACGACGCCTTCTCGCCAATGGCACAGGAACTCGCCTCCACCCCAAATGCGGTTGAAGATGGCAAGAACAAGGCGCTGAGAATCCCTTGAAAGACTTTTCAGCATCTGTGCATGGATACGGTCAGGGCCCAGAGCCGTATCAGGGCAATGGGCCAAGGCACTAAAGAGCTCCCTTTCGGTGCATGGGGCGTTGTAATGCTCATGACAGCACGTTGCAAAGGAGAGACGCATTAACTCCACATGCTCCTTGCAGGAGCGAAAGGCTGCACAGTAGTTAGCAGATGCAGAGCACCGAGTGAAGTCATCAGCAAGATGTTCAGCGATCACACCTGGGTCAGTATAGACAGCCGCATGTAAAGAGAGACCACGGTCTCGAATAGGTGCCTGATCTTGATCCATACCTGAGATGGAGAGACACAGGAACCTAAGGTATAGATGCATCTCTCCCAACATTCTTGCTTACGTCTTTTGATTAATTGCCGAGCCTTGGCATAGAGTCGCTTGAAAGCGATGAGGTTCACCAGAGATAGGTGCCGTTTATTGCGCTGAAGAGCCCGCCTATGTTACCTAATTGCCTCAGCGATTTCTGGTGACCAGCAGGGCACAGTCCTCCACTGGGAAGAACCTGAAGAATTGCAGACTGAGCTACAGAAACAATAATTTGTTTAACGCTTTCAACCACCACATCTATGTTACCATGTGGCGGAGATTCGACAGTGGTTGCGGTTTGGAATGCATCCCAGTCGGCTTTATAAAGGGCCCAACAGGTCAAGCGGCTAGGGCAATGACGCTGAGACAGTGACAGAAAAATTGGGAAGTGATCACAACCACACAAGTCATCATGCACTTTCCAGTGAAGAGATGGTAGAAGGCCAGGGCTGCAAATGGATAGATCAGTGGCCAACTATGCGCCATGTGCTACACTGAAATGTGTGGGAGCACCTGTATTTAGGATAAAAAGGTCGAGCTGGGAGACAAGGTGTTCAACTTCCCTACCTCGGCCAGTAGTCACGTTTCCACCCAACAAAGGGTCATAGGCGATGAAATCGCCCATGATTAGGACCCTCGAATTACTGAATGGGGTATTCTAACTACCCCAGGTTGATTTTTTCCCTACAATAATGTTACCTGAAGGGCCACATGCTTGTGGTTTCACGACTTTGTACTAAAATGATTGACGTTGAATTCACATTCATGATTGACATTTTTTGTTGGATCATTGTTATTCAAGTCATTTATTGGTGGGGTTGTGAGACTACCCATCTTGGTATGAAACGTCATATTTTCTTATTTGTAGATAAAGAAGATTTTGGGGGAATATGTCTATCATTCATCTTCTTTGTTGAGTTTTGCCATAGATCCAATGTTTGTTATTGTTGCTGGTTACTAGTGTTGAGTTGAATTTTATGTTCACTGTTGAGCTGAAATTACGAGACAGTATTTCATCTGCAAGTAAGGAAGCCAAAGGACTCTCTAGCGAAGAGATCATGGAAATTCTAGAAAATTCTGATGTCAGTGACGATGAAAATGAATGTGACACTGATAATGAACTGAATGAAAAGATGGAACCTCTTGAGAAAGACCATATCACAGCATCAGATGAAGCTGATGATGAAATATCAGAAGACACTGCACATTGACGAGAACAAGTAGTAGTAGAAGAAGAAGAGGATGATGATGTTGTAGAAGAAGAAGACATTGGAGATTCGTTTCTAGAAGTGGACTACAATTTTCTAGTGAACCTCCAAAAGTTGGGCGGCGTCGACGTCGCAACATTTTGAACGTAACACCTGGCCAAGTGAATGATGGAAAAACAATAACGGAGTCATTTTTATTATTTATCTCACTCGAAATCGTGAGCATCATTGAGGAAGAAGCGAACATGGAAGCCAAACGAGTAATTTCTTTGTGGAGTGCAGCTAATTCTTCGAACAAAAAGACATGGAGAGATATAAATGCAACTAAAGTATACGCTGTATTAGTAATTCTAATAGGAGCTGGCTGCACTCGTGGACATCGCACAACTGCTTCAGATCTGTGGGGAGGTAATGCAGCCTTTCGGCAACTAATCTTTTCTGCAGCCTTGTCATGAAACCGACTTTTGTCGATACTGAAATTCTTGCGATTTCGCAACACAGACAGAAGTGCACAGAGAATTGAAGAAACCAAGAACAAGCTACAAGCCTGCAGCGTAGTGTTCGACAAATTTCAATCTAACTTATGCAAGAACGTGAATCCTTAGGAATTCGTGATTATTAATGAACGATTCGCAACGTACTGAAGAAACTGACCTTTTATCGTTTATATGAAGAGCAATCCTGGATAGTATGGCATCAAAATTAGGGTTTCTGCTGATGTGAAGACATCTTACTTATTACGGATCCAAATTTACACAGGAATGTTGGACAATACTCCGGAAGTGAATCAAGGACAGAGAGTTGTTTTGGATCTGATGGAACCATTTCTGAATAACGGTCATGGAGTAACAACCGATAATTTTTTCACCAGTTTTCCATTGGCTGCTGGAAACACGGCATTGGTTGGTACCTTGCATTCCAATAAGAAAAAAAAATCCGAAGGAATTATTGATAAACAGAAAGAGAGAAGTTCACTCTTTAATGTTTGGTTTCACAAATGACTTGACCCTAGTTTCCTACGTTCCAAAAAAGGGAAAGGCAGAAATATTACTTTCTACTCAGCATAATGAGAGACAAGGGAGTGTTGAAGAAAGTGACCAGAGACCCTAAATCATACCACACTGCAACAGATAATGGGGACAAAATGACAAGAGAATACAGTTGTGTTAGACGAATGAGGCGGTGGCCACTAACCATTTTCATGGAAATGATAGATATTATAGCACTGAACGCATATATTGTGTACACTCAAAGATTTCCTGAATGGCAGAAGAATAACCGAAGCCGACATAAACTCTTCATGACTGAACTGGCATTTTAATTCAGCAAAGGCAATATGGAAGAAAGAGCCAAAAATATCAACGGGCTTCATAAAGACGTACACGATGCACTGAAAGCTTGAGGTATTGCAATTTCTACAGCAGACATCCAGACAGCGAGTTTCAAGTTATCAACACGACAACGATGTCAAGATTGCAAGAGAAACCGAGATTTGAAAACAAGATTATGTTGTGTAACGTGCAAGAAACTTGTTTGTCATACACATAGAGAAGAAATTCTTACTGTGAAGTGCATGCATTGCAAAAATGTACTTGACTGAAAAGTTGAAAAAAGCTTTCTCTTATTTTACTGCAGTGACTGTTGAGGTACATAGATTATTATTTTTTTGTTCGTTGAGTTCTGAATTTTGTGAAATATATAAAAAAATTTGTACTTTGTGTCTGTGATCTGATTAAATAATTCTAATAACCTGAAAAGCTGTTTCTCATTACTAAATAAACATATTCAATGGAAATAACGAAATCTGAGAACAAATATTGCAATAAAACACAAAATTCTTTTGGGCTAGTCCAAATATTCCCCCCGGTAAAATAGAGGTGTGAAAAAGCTTGGTAATGGGGGAGCTGAGAAATCAGTGCAGCTAACACATGGTGGGGTACATCACCATCCAGAGGAAGATGCACACTGCAGATGGTTAAAGGCAATGTCGTCCTCGCCCAAACAGTCACGGCCTCGAAAGGTGTTTGAAGGGGTACAGCTTCACTGTAGACAGCATTAAAGGCACGAATAGAAATATCACCGGACGCACTGTTACAAGCAAGTCGATTTTTATAAAATCCCCGATAGCCATGAAGGGCTGGGGTTCGCATTGCCGGAAGCCAGGTTTCCTGGAGGGGAATGCGTAGTACAGGTGAAGTACTTAGAACTTGCCTTCACTCTGCCAGGTAGTAAAAATAACCGCTGCAATTCCACTGGAGGAAAGTGCTGCCTGTCGACTGGAGAGGCATGAAGGTGACTAAGAGGTATGGTGCGCCTCAGTGTCACCTGCCGCCACCAGTAGAGGGTGTGTGGTGTCCATAGCCAATGCGTTCTGGTTGTCAGGGAGGGCAAGGGCTCTGAAAACGCAATGATTTCTGCATCACCTTCTGAGGCAGAACTGAAAGCGAAGACACATTATCCTTCGTCACGTCCTTTTTCTTCATCTCCCACACGGGTTTGGGCTTCAACGCCTGACTGGGCTTCCCAGAAGGAACGTCGGATGTCGATGCAGACAGGGAGGCCCAGCTACCAGTGGGTGCAGAGGCTGTTAGCCATTGGCTGACGTCTGGCCGTGTTGAAGCAGGAACTCGTGAAGGGGTCGCCCCAAGAGACCCCTCCCATGCATGGGGAGATCGACTTATGTCCTGGTTGTGAGTGACACTGGGTACAGTGGGAGGGGATGGGAGGGGCACATCAGGCCCCTTCCCTGAAGTAACAGACGGAGAACGGAGCCACGTCTCCGGCGGAGAGGCGGGGGTCACTGACCCCATTACGGGAAGGGACACAGGTCGAAAGCCTCCCAGAAGGAAAGGTGCCCCCAGACTTCTAGGAAGCCAAGGCTGGCTAATGGCCCGAAGGGCCCACAGAAGGCATCATAGTGGGTCGGGCAGCCACCCCCGATGGAGGCGACACCACCGTGGCTGCAGCATAAGTAGACACTGGCGAAAGTGGGTGAAGTTTCTCGTAATTTCTTAGGTCAAAGAAGATGGGCGACCCAGGGTCTTGACCTTCTCGGGAAAGGTATCGCTGTCAAAGGCCAAAATGAAAGCCCCAGTTGCTGGTTTCGGACCCTGAAAGACACGACTGACAAAATGGACGCCACATCATTGTAAGTTCTCAGGCAACTCCTCGTCAGACTGCAGCAAAAGGTCTCGGTAAAAAATAACCCCTGGACCGAGGTCAAGGTCGTATTGCGTGCAAGCAGAGCCCTCGACTCAGCAGGGGACCCCCAGAACCGATCTATCGCGCATTTTAAATATACCTGCAACCTCACTGAAGTTGTCCTGAATGTGATCAACAGAAAATGTGGACTTATTGTCTGGAAACATCCCCATCTGTCCTAGAACAAACTAGATACTTACTATAGGTAATCAGGAGAGGGAATGACGAGGCTACATAAGCAGCAGAATTAAATTTCCCCCGCTTCGAGACAGCTGTTGTACCAGGATTTTGATAATTAGAGTTGTTTTGCTTCATTGCGAATCATCCACCCCGATGCCACCCACTCGGAACAGGGGCTCTCCTCAAGGGCCCCACCCAGCCGGAGCAAACGTCACCTGGCGGGATGACCATTTTCGGGACTCCTGATGCCCCACAGAGACAGGCATCTACTCCTTGGCCTTCAAGAGAAGTTCCCGGCTCTGTCATCGGTAGTGCGATCCCTGTGTAGACAGGAGGCTACTACCAGAAGGGTATATGACATCCCCACCACAATGGGCTGGCTACTAGGCTACTATGCTGGATTTCTGGTGCTAACATAACCATTATGTTAATGGTGCAAGGAGAACAGTGCACAATGGGCGCAACGCGCACACCTTAGCCAGTCCACTCCCTTGATCCGGCCCAGGGGCTAAAGAGTCCACAAGCCCATTCCATAATGGGTGCCTAAGTTGTAACTGCACAGAAAATATATGGAGCACCAATAAGGAGTCCTTCCCGAAATGGCTCGCACTACAGGGAAATTTAGAAATGGTGTTGGTCAAAACCACAGTAGGAACCAAAAGTAAATGGCCGAAACGTGTGTAGACTTCTTTTAGTCGCCTCTTACGACGAGCAGGAATACCGCGGGACTATTCTAACCTCTGAACCCGCAGTGGGGACAATATCTTCTAAAGTTTCTTTAAGCGATTCTGTTAACGCTTTTGCATCATGTCCATGAAAAGTGAGGAAAGTCCAAAACCTTTCTACAGCTTTGCCTTCGGGCAAAATGTACCTGATAACCAGACAAACTGTGAAACTTGCATTTTCAGTTGTTTCACCTGCAATAACAGACACAAAATGAGATTCAGCAATTTCCTTTCTTATTGGATCACAATAAACTGCCAGCATAGAAGGAAGAAACTCGTTCTAAGTGCCTCTGAAAACAGTAACTATTGAAAGGTGGTCACTAAGCGCAACATCCAGTTTAGCAGTGGAATTTATTAAACCGCGGAAAATTCTTGAATTTAATGAATCGCTGCGTTCCTCGTGTTCACGAAGCTCGATCTCAAAAGCACCACAGAATTTAATGCAGTCCACAATTTTAGACAGTATACACCGAAACCTGTTTGTTGTCGACCAAATATCCACATCTGGCGCTACTTCCGTTACTGTTTCAGTAACTTGTCTGTCGGTTTATTGCAAGTGTAACAGACAAATATTATCTGACTTGCCTGATAAATGTGGTTTATTTAACTGTTTTCATGCCACGAATTATTGGCCTGCGCTTTGGATAACGCTGAGAATGAGAAGAGTTTTCAACCCAAGGAATCGGTGTTCCAACATACGTAGCATAAAATAAAAGGGAACTATTTCTACATGATTTTGATGTAATTGAGAGTGGTTAAGGTATAAAGCGATTTATTATTCATAATTATTTCTCACTTATGTGCACACACTGTGCAGCAAACATTTGCAAAACGAGAAAATTTAAATAGATTCCTTAAGCACACAGTCTGTGCAACCAGCATAAAAGGGATTTACACAAAATTTAACGCACTAATAATTGCAGGTGAAGTATTACTTAAGTAGTAAATTGAATCCATTTCTGTTTGTCATGTTATTTTGGACAAGAGGGGTTTCCCACGTTCAACCTAGCTACTGTACACCATATTCCACGGAGCCTACCTACCAGCTGCTCAGAGAAGTGCCTGTTTGAGCCTGACCACAAGTTTCGTCTGCCAAACAACGTAATGTAGCATCTGATACATCGGTTCGCGTAAATGTCAATGGTGCTCGTGAGAACAGAGGGGACAATGAATAACGTAAGGAGTGCAGCCGAATGGAATGAGACGCTCTCGTCACGAGGTAAAAGTGGAGAACGAACTGTCGGTCTCCACAGGCTCTCTATTATAGCACAACCTGCACATTTACAAACACCACGAAATTGTATTTTTAAATGTATCGTGATAACACATCACTTATTAATTATAGTCAGATTTTACACAAACCACTAAAACTTTCACTCGGCTCTACAATATCTCACGTGAACTAAGTAGAAATGCGACACATTTCACACATTTAACCAATTTAACCTTATAAAGATCACACGCAAAATTATGTAATGCAAAGCCCATCATTAAAACCAAAATTGCTCCCTAAACACTTCACACGGAGCTCATCTTTGGAGCTACTGCGAATCCTTCGCAGTTATGACACGCAGCCGTCAGATGACCCACCTTGCTTATGTAACGGTCATTTCCGTTACCCAGGAAATCTGCTCCATCTCGCCTGAAAATGATTCCCTCACAGAGAATTCTGCCATTGTTTGATTTAATTATGCTATCGAAACTCTTAGAAGTTACTAGACTGAGGCACAAGCTACCTTGAAAAATGTGTTAGAAAACTTATTCAGTCATAAAGAAAACCCCATAAAATTGAAATTGTAAAATTTAACCTGAAAAGGTACTGAATGATGTCCCGAGTAACTTTAATTCCATTAATACATATTTGTTTCGGCTGCAAAGGGTCCTACCATGTCCATGCTGGTTTGAAATCAACATAACGGTCCAAATTCTGAGTTCAAGGGAATGACCTTCAATTTGCACAAGCTTACCGGGATTTCACTATAGACCATATTAAAATTTGTTATTGAACGGATTACTGATACATTAAAGCCGGAAAAAGGTCTACCTTGATAAACACCTGAACTGACAACTTTCGTAGCAATCGGAACCAATGCAATAAAATCAATAAAACCTCCAATACATCGCGAACGGCAGCCTGAAGACCACGACACGAATGAAATTACTTTGACTATAATGAGAAATCAGTGAAATATATTACAAAACCCGGACGATCTAGCTTGGAGCGAAACCGTTAGACTTCCCGCCAACCAGTGCCTCAGTTAACCAAGTCCCTAATGACTATAACTGCTGTAAACCTTTCATGAAAATAAGTTAACTGAATCGATATCGTGCATTCCGGGTTGCGCGGCTTCCTTGTTATTACCAGAGTGAGCATTGCCGTTGAGTATTCGTCCTCGCCGTCAGCTTTCCTGCCACACGTCCGCCTCTCAGCTCTGCAGAACGACGACTGCCAACACGCACGGCCACTGCCGCCTCAGCCAGACCCTCGCGCCAAACGCCGCCATTGGCTGGCGCCGCAAACACCTTGTCCTGCAGGTCGCACAGGGCCAGCTCCTATCCACCTACGCCATAGCCGAAACTCCTGACGCACAGTGCGCAACTCCCCAGCCTGTACTACCGTTCTTTGCTACTCAACTTCGTCCATCCATGTAAACCCTTCCAATCGCGTGTAGCTGTATTTCTTCAGGTTCCTTATGATATCCTACGCATTTCTAAGGGTTGCATGCATTAGCAAATTTTCTGTATTTTTCGGCAATTGAATTTTTGTTCTCTCTCTCTCTCTCTCTCTCTCTCTTTTTTATTTTTTTTTTTTTTTATTTTTATTATTTTTTTTTTACTGGATTTTGGAACCACGTGGTTCCGAACTCCGATATCGAGGGTTTATAGTTAGTCACTTGAGTTCTCGCCACTGCTCTCAAACCAGTTCCTTACTATTGTGTACTCTTTTTTCGTAATCTATGATTCCGTTGATTTTCGTTGAAATGAATACGATCTTTAAGCACTTCGCCTTCAGTGGGGTGCGAATATGTAATGTAGCAGAAACGTGCCGTGTGTCTCAGTAAGTTTGCAGGCTCGTGGTTTGATTTAAATGGAAATTAATCTCAGTATTATCGAGTAGCATCTCTAGTAAAGAAAGACAGGCCAGAGGCACCTACGAAGTTTATTTTCCTTGTATTGTGTGGTACATCCTGGTTCGCTGAATTTCGCCTACGATAGCAGCGCCTGCTTCTGCTCCCCCTGCGGGTTCGGGGGTAAGAATAGGCCCGCGGTATTCCTGCCTGTCGTAAGAGGCGACTAAAAGGAGTCTTCATACTTTTCGGCTTTCCATCTGTGGTCCCCTATTTGGGTTTGACCCTCCATTTTTCAAAATTTTTTCCGAAGAGCGAACCATTTGGGGAAGGACACCTTACGTGGTGCAACATGTACGTCTCGTGCTATGCCATCTTATGCACCCATCATGGAATGGACTTGCGACTGCAGCTTCTATGCTGCCATCGGGCATGCCATTTCTTTTTCCATGCACGTCGCGTCCATTGTGCACGGATATCCCAGCACCCTCCATTATGATGGTTCACGTAGCACCAGAAAGCCAGCACGGTAGCCAGTCCGTTGTGGTGGGGTCGTCATGTACCCTCTTGGCTGTAGCCCCCTGACAACGCAGGGATCGCTCTACCGATGCCAGAGCTGTAAGCTCCTCATGCAGGCCTAGGAGTAGATGCTTGTCACCGTGGAGCATCAGGACTCCCGGCAACGGTCATCCTGCCAGGTGACGTTGCTGTGGCTGGGTGGCGCCCATGAGGAGAGCCCCTGTTCGGAGTGGGTGGCATCGGGGCGGATGATTCGCGATGAAGCGAAATAAATCCAGCCACCAAAATCCTGGTCAGACAGGTGTCTCTAAGCGGGGAAAGTTCAATGCAGTTACTTATGATCCCTCATCGTTTCCTTCCCTGACTTCTTCTAGGCGGGAACGTGGGGATCGTCCTAATGAGCCGTATGTCCCGAAATTTCTCGTATGTACTAGGACAGATGGGGGATCCTTCCAGGCAACCAAGCCCATGTTCTTTGTTGAACATATAGAGGACAAGTTCGGTGAGGTTGCGGGAATTTCCAAGATGCGAGACGGGTCTATTCTTATACAGGCAGAGTCCCCTGCACAGTCTCGTGCTTTGCTCACGTGCACTACGCTTGGCGACGTGCCAGTGTCTGTAACGGCACATAAGACTTTGAATCTGGTGCAGGGAGTCATTTTCCACCGTGACCTCTTGCTGCAGTCTGATGAGGAGTTGCGCGAAAATCTGCAGCGACGCGGTGTCCATTTCGTCCGCCGTGTCTTTCGGGGTCCAAAAGACAATAGAGTGGCAACCGGGGCCTTCATCTTGGCCTTCGACGGCGATACCTTGCCCGAGAAGGTCAAGGTGATGGTATACAGATGTGATGTCCGACCGTACATCCCACCACCCATGCGCTGTTTCAAGTGCTGGCGGTTTGGACACATGTCTTCCCGTTGCGACGCAGCCCCTATTTGTCGTGACTGTGGCCGTCCCGTACACCCCGACGCACCTTGTACCCCACCACCTTCCTGTGTGAACTGCAGCGGCCATCACTCGCCTTGCTCACCGGACTGTCCTGCTTTCCAAAGGGAGCGCAAGATCATAGAATATAAGACTCTCGATCGCGTAACTTACTCTGAGGCCCGCCGCAAGTATGACAAACTCCACCCAGTATCCATGATGACTACATATGCTGCTGCCACAGTGTCATCACCTCCATCGAGGGCGGTTTCCCGACCCCCTCTCACACCTTCTGTGGGCCCTTTGGGCCATCAGTTAATCTCCGCTCCCCAGACGCCAGGGGGAGCACCTTCTTCTGCGAGGCTTTTGCCTCCCCCTTCAACGGGGTCTTTGAACCCCGTCCCTCTGCCGGAGAAATGTCTTCCTTCTCCGGCTCTTCCTTCAGGGAAAGGGCCTGACGAGCCCCTTCCACCACCTCCTGCAGTTCCCGCTGTGTCTGACACCCTGGATGTCAGTAGACCTACTGCTGTACGGAAAGGGTCTCTTGAGGTCTCCGAAACGCCAGTTTCGTCGCAGCCAACCGTCAGCCAGTGGCTCAAAGTTCAGGTACCTGCTGGTAGCCGGGCCTCCCCATCTGCGTCGACATCCGACGCCACTTCTGGGAAGCCCGCTCGAGCACCGAAGCCCAAACCCAAGCGGGAGCGGGCGAGAAAAAAGGATGTCCCTCAGGAGAAAGAGCTGGCGGCAAAGGCGGCTTCCTCGATGCCGTCCGCTACCAGTTCTGACTCAGACAATGAGGTCGAAATCCTTGCGTCTAAAGAGGACCTCGCTCTTACAGACACCCTAGACGCAATGGATATGGACACCACAGACCCTCAGCGGGTGGCGGCAAGTGACACTGAGGCGCACCGCGTCTCTTAATCACTTTCATGCCTCCCCAGTCCTTAGGCAGCACTTTCCTCCAGTGGAATTGCGGCGGTTATTTTTCCCACCTAGCAGAGTTAAAACAACTTTTAAGCTCTTCTCATGTACTGTGCGTTGCCCTCCAGGAAACCTGGCTTCCGGCAACGCGAACCCCAGCCCTCCGTGGCTATCGTGGGTTTTACACGAATCGTCCTGTATATGACAGAGCATCTGGTGGCGTCTCCATCCACGTCATCAACTCTGCCTACAGTGAAGCTGTGCCCCTTCAAACACCTTTGGAGGCAGTGGCTGTTCGGATCAGGACGCCACTCGATATAACCGCCTGCAGTGTTTATCTTCCACCTGATGGTGCAGTCCCCTGCCACATGTTAGCTGCACTGATAGCTCAGCTCCCCCCACCCTTCCTCATCATGGGCGATTTCAACGCCCATAACCCTTTGTGGGGTGGCGACTTGACTACTGGCCGAGGTAGGGAGGTTGAAAATCTTGTCTCTCAGCTCGACCTTTGTATTTTAAATACAGGTGCTCCCACGCATTTCAGTGTGGCACACGGCACCTACTCGGCCATCGACCTCTCTATTTGCAGCCCTGGCCTCGTACCATCTCTTCATTGGAGAGTGCATGACGACTTGTGTGGCAGTGACCACTTTCCGATTTTTTTGTCACTGCCCCAGCGTCATTGCCCTAGCCGTTTGCCCCGTTGGGCTCTTAACAAAGCTGACTGGGATGCATTTACAACTGCTGCCACTGTTCGATATTTGCCGGACAATGACATTGATGTGGTGGTCGATAATTTAACACACGTCATTGTCTCTGCAGCTCAGTCTGCAATCCCGTCTTCTTCTGGTTCGTCCCGGCAGAGGTCCGTGCCCTGGTGGTCGCTGGAAATCGCTGCCGCAATCAGAGAACGTAGGCGAGCTCTTCAGCGTCACAAACGGCACCCATCAGTGGCCAACCTCATCGCTTTCAAGCGACTTCGTGCCAAGGCTCGGCAACTCATCAAACGAGCCAAACAAGAATGTTGGGAGAGGTATGTCTCGACCTTAGGTTCTCGTGTCTCTCCATCTCAGGTGTGGACTAAGATCAGGCGTCTTTATGGCCACCAGACTCCTATTGGCGTCCCGGGTCTTTCTATCCATGGGGCTGTGTGTACAGACCCGAGTGTGATCGCTGAACATCTTGCTGATCACTTCGCTAGGTGCTCTGCATCTGCTAACTACAGTGCAGCATTTCGCTCCCGCATGGAGCGTGTGGAGCGACAGCGCCTCTCCTTTGCGACGCGCCGTCGGGAGTCCTACAACGCCCCATTTACCGAAAGTGAGCTGCTTAGTGCCTTGGCCAATTGCCCAGATACGGCTCCCGGTCCCGACCGTGTCCATGCACAGATGCTGAAACACCTCTCGCGGGATTCTCAGCGCCATGTCCTCGAGATATTCAACCGCATTTGGGGTGGTGGCGAGTTTCCGTCCCAGTGGCGGGAAGCCGTCGTCATACCGGTGCTGAAGCCTGGCAGGGACCCAGTGGAGGTTGACGGTTATCGTCCCATCTGCCTGACCAACGTTCTCTGCAAGTTGCTCGAACGTATGGTCGCACGTCGCTTGACTTGGGTGCTCGAGTCACGGGGCCTTCTGGCGCCATCGCAGGGTGGATTTCGCCAGGGTCGTTCTACGATGGATAATCGGTGTGCCTGGAGTCAGCGGTTCGGACAGCTTTTTCCCGTCGTCAGCACCTTATTGCAGTTTTCTTTGACCTTCAGAAGGCCTACGATACCACATGGCGGCGTCACATCCTCGCTACGCTGCATGAGTGGGGCCTTCGGGGGTCACTTCCCATCTTCATTGCAAATTTCCTCCGACTCCGCACGTTTCGGGTCCGAGTCGGTGTTGCCCATAGTTCGCCCCATATCCAGGAAAATGGGGTCCCACAGGGGTCTGTGCTGAGTGTCTCACTGTTTTTGGTGGCCATTAATGGCCTGGCTGCAGCTGTGGGGTCATCGGTGTCTCCTTCCCTGTACGCCGATGATTTTTGCATATCTTTCTGCTCCACCACAACAAGTGCTGCTGAACGCCGACTTCAGGCGGCCATCCGCCAGGCTCACAGGTGGGCCCAGCATCATGGCTTCCAGTTTTCTGCCGGCAAAACACGTGTGATGCACTTTTGTCGGCGTCGGACGGTGCACCCCCACCCTGAACTCCATCTTGACGGCCATCTGCTTCCTGTCGTGGACACCCACCGATTCTTAGGCCTGATCTTTGATGCCCGACTGACCTGGCTCCCTCATATTCGTTCTCTGAAACGGGAGTGCGGGCGACATCTTAACGCCCTTCGATGTTTGGGCCATACCGCATGGGGAGCTGACCGCTCCACCCTGCTGCGGCTCTATATGGCCTTGGTGCTCTCGCGCATAGATTATGGATGCCTTGCTTATGGCTCTGCAGCGCCTTCAGCGTTGCGCTTATTGGACCCTGTTCACCACTGTGGGGTTCGAATTGCGACGGGAGCCTTCCGAACCAGCCCTGTGGCCAGTCTTCTAGCGGAGGCCGGGGTTCCCCCGCTACGGGTCCGCCGCCAGCAACTGTTGACAGCATATGCAGCCCGCGTGTACAGTTCAGAAGGACACCCTAACTACCGCCTCCTTTTTTCTACTGTGGCTGTTCGTCACCAGCAGCAGCGCCCCAGGTCAGGACACACAATAGCTGTCCGCGTGCAGTCCCTCCTGGGGGAGCTTGAGTCCTATCCTCTACCACCTCCATTTCGGGCCCATTCACGCACACCTCCATGGTGCCTGCCACGGCCATGTCTTCGTTTAGACTTGGCCCACGGGCGCAAGGACTCGCTTCCCCCTGAGGCTCTCCGTCGCCAGTTTCTTGCTGTCGTTGCTGAGCACCCGGGTTACGACATTGTTTATACGGACGGCTCGATGGTAAACGGCCGCATTGGCCTTGCCTACGTACATGGTGACCATGTTGAGCAGCTGTCTCTGCCAGGAGGCTGCAGTGTTCTTACTGCAGAACTGGTGGCCATCTTCCGTGCTCTCGAGCATATGCGTTCCTGCTCAGGTGAGCCTTTCCTTCTTTGTAGTGACTCCCTGAGTAGTTTACGTGCTCTGGAACAGTGTTATCCACGTTCGCCATTGGTGATGGCCATCCGAGGGGCTGTTTTTGCCCTTATTCAGTCTGGCAGATCAGTGGTGTTCGTTTGGTCTCCGGGTCACGTTGGCATCCCAGGCAACGAACGTGCCGATGGGCTTGCCAAACAGGCGGTTAATGCCTCTGTCTTAGAGATCGGCCTCCCAGCTTCAGATATCCGTACCTTGTTGCGCCGTCGGGTACATCAGCTTTGGGATGCTGAATGGCGCAACCTGAGCACGCCCAACAAGCTTCGGGTTGTCAAGGAGACTACGGCTGCGTGGCGCTCCTCAATGCAGGCCTCTCGCCGGGACTCGGTAGTCCTGTGCCGGCTCCGCATTGGCCACACTTGGCTGACCCATGGCCATCTCCTGCGCGGTGAGGACCCGCCTCGTTGTCGTTGTGGTTCTCCCTTGACAGTGTCCCACATTTTGATGGACTGTCGTCTTTTAGCCGCCCTGCGGCGGGATTTCAATCTTCCCGCAATTTTATCTGACGTTTTACGTAACGATGCCAATATGGCTGATTCTGTTTTAGGTTTTATTCGTAACAGCGGTTTTTACAACTCTATATGAAGCTTGTGTTGCCCCGTGGCTGACCCTTCCTATTTTATTCTCATGGTCGGTCAACCACGAACTTTGACATTGTCATTTCATTTCCACACTTGTTTGCTGTTTCCGTGTGATTGTGTCCTATCATGTTGTCTCCCGCCTTGTTGTCCTTTGTCGAATTTGCTTACATTTTATTGATTGAGTGGGGTTTTCCTCCCGTAACAGTTTTACCTCTGGGCGGACTTTTCCGTGTTTCCACACTTCTCTAGCCCTGTGATGCAATGGGGGACTGATGACCTCCGCAGTTTTGTCCCCCTAAAACATCAAACCAACCAACCAACCTGCTTCTGCTCCGTATCAGCACGCTGAATTAGGCGAGTTTCGTTTTGCTTCGTGCCTGTGAGTTTCTGAATGTTTGTTGGTTGTAAATCCCTCCCCCGACGATATTCAGTTCAGATTAATTTAGGTTAATTTTCAGTAGATTGCATTTTTATTGTTTAACAAAATTGGTTCCCCCATTTTCTCATGTTTGAACAGCATGAATAATATATTGTCAGTGAAATTTTATCCTACTTTAAATATTAGTTAAAGAATACCATCCCTTTTTTATTTAATGTTGTTTTTTGTCCTGTGCTGAGAACAAATTCAGATGCAAATTACCATATTTTAATTCTGTTGCACCATAAATGTTCTCTCAGCCACCTTCATGAAATGGTTTAGTTCGCGGTGGCTTGTATATTAACGATTGTGTGTAATTCTCGTGATCTACGACGTGTGTGGACCACCGTCTCTTTGTCTTCCTGTTGCTAAAGTAAAGTTTGGGCCAGGGAACAAGATTCTCTTGCAGGAAGTAGTCGTAGTTCACGCGAATCCTTTAACTGGTTTTTACGGCCAGAGTTACGTGATTAAAGTAAGCTGGCTCCTTTCAGCTAGAATTAATTTTACCAATAACGGTGGTCTTACGGTTCGTTTACCGCTGCAAGGATTCGCTCTTCTACCGTATCACCTGTTCAGTGAAATAGTTTCTTTTGTTTTAAATGCGTGCGGGAATATTTTTGTCCCAGTGTGTGCATGTGTGTTTTCAGCAGCGCGCTTTAATCGGTTTTCTTTTATGTTTTCTACACTCGTGTCTTTGAGTTGTGTTATATTTGTGTAATTTTGGAAGGGTTATTTTATTTAATAGTTTTTGTAAAACGATCAGAGCCACAGTGCATTGCGTGTGAAGATTTTAATTCGTGTTTTGTTACGCGGGTTTTTGGTAAGCTAATTTTTGTTTTGGTAACCTCTTGTCGTTCTCAATGAGATCTAAAGTTGGATACTAGTTCTGCCTTGTACGTTTCCACTCGTTCTTGGCGATTAAACCGTAGTAAGGACCGTGAAAAATCCATAAGGGATGCTCAAGGAAGTATCATTCAGGTCATTCCTGAGAAACTCGACAAGCAGAGCAGCAAACTAGATGGGCTATGCACTGATATTGTGCAGCTCGTACATGAAAGGCACGAGATAGCAATCACTACTATCTCCGAGAACGCAACTATAATTACAGGGAACGTAGAAGCCATCTCTGCCTTCTCCACTCTATTAACGAGAAAATCGAATTAGTAGATGGTAGGTCAGAGGAATGAGGGGCGCGGGTAGCTAACGCTGATGCTCGCTAGGAGAGCTGGCCAGCTTCAGCAGTGCAGGGAGTCGGCGGCAGGCAGGGCGGGACCCGCTGTTGCGGCTGAAGTAGAGCAAGTCCGTGCCTCGCTTCGGTTCAAGGAGCAACAGTGGGGAATAAACCGGAGGCGTCGCGATGTAGCGGCCCAGCTGCATGGGCGCGTCGCCCGGGTGGAGCAAGCCTCTGCTGCACTGCTGCCTGCCCCGCCCGTACAAAACGTTTCCCGCAACTTGTGTGGAGGTCAGCCGTGTCGTTCCGACCTCGGAGACGATTCGGCTTTTCAAGATGAGTAAGGCGAACCTCTGCGTGGACGTCCTATGAGAAGGAAAAGTCAGAATCAAGTGCCTGTGTGGGAGCATCAATAGGCATTTGATTATTAACACTTCTTGGCTGTGAGGAAGTAACACGTTTTCAGGAACTATGCTAAAGGGATACACCCCCGGGCATGGCTGGAACCGAACTACACACCAATGGAGAACATTACAAAACTTGAAGAATACAATATCATCAAACAAATAGCCACAGCAAATGGTTATGACGACACACTGATTGACAACCTTACACGAAAAAGCAAAGCCAAAAAGAAACCAATCCCCACACAGAAATCAAAAAATAAACCCACAGCATGTATCCCATTCATTGGCAAACTATTCTACAAAATAGCAAACATTTTCAGACCACACAACATCGACATAGCCTTCAAAACACACAATAAATTACAACACTCACTGAGACACAATGTAAACATACTAACAGATAAACACACACACTCAGGCATCTACAAAATAGTATGCAACACCTGTAATGCCCTGTATGTAGGCCAAACAGGAAGAGAATTCAAAACAAGATACAATGAACACATGAAATGCCTACCACACCAACAACTTGAATAAATCAGCAGTAGCTACCCATATAAAGAACACAGGACATCCATTCCAGAATAAAATTGACAAGGGACATATAATGGACCTCTATGAAGAACTAGAAATCTTCATCCATGGGAAAATACATTGTGACCTTCTCCTAAATGATAAACTAGAACGCAACATTGTAAAGCAGTGGGAACATGGCCTGTTCTTCCTTTGCAGAGGACAAAGCATTAGTCGGACGCAGTGTTGATGTCAGAAAGCAAGCCAAGGTAGTGTATTGAGTGTCATGGTCACGAATTCTGTGTGAATTTTATTATAGTGCCCTCATTAACGGTAGATGTCCTCCTAGGCGTAGAATTCCTCCTCACACATGACGCCCTGTCAGCTTTTAGTGAGGGCGTGGTGCAAGGGGAATGCCATCATCACATTTAAATTTGATGAGTCTGGTGTTAAGGTGGACTCTGTCGACCGCTACTGGCAGTTCTTGCATGACTTCTGCCCGGCAATTGCTACCAGTTCTTTTAGTTCCTGCGGGGAGGACACAGTCGTTCTTTACTGTGGGATTGATGATGAAGACACAATCACAAACGAGATTACTAAGAAAGTCGAGTTTGTAGACAACACGTCAGGTATTGCAAAATTCGAGCTGTCCCAAATACTACATGATCACTCCACTGTGTTCTCTGAGACTCCTGTGACTGTAAAGGGGTGTTTCTACAGTTTCAAGGTCCGGGAACATAGGAAGTTCTTTATCAGGCCATACCCTATTCCGTGGTTGTTAGTTTTCGAGCACCTTCCCCCTTTTTATTTAATATTGTCTTTCACCAGTGCTGAGACCACGCTCAGGCGCAAAATTTTGTGTTTAAGTTCCATTGCGCCATAAATGTTTTCTTAGCCACCTTTATGAAATAACTTTAATTGTGGTGGTTTGTTTATTAATGCCTGTGTGTAATTTCGTGTGAGCTGATACATATGTTGGCTATGGTATCGTTAACTTCATTTTATTAGAGTAATTTGAACTTAATGAGTTCTCAATTTGGGCAAGGGAACAAGGTATTTCAGCATGGAGTAGCCGGTAGTTCACGCGGATCTCTCTCTAATTTTACTGCTAAAATTAAGCTTGCTTTTTTTTTATAACAGTAAATTCTTATCTGGATGCCTCCTGCCAGATTTAAGCTTTTATTACGTACAGTGGTCGACTTTTATCTGGCGACCCTGTCAGGATTCGCTCTTCTAGCGGATTATCTGTTCAATGAAATAGTTTGGTTTTAAATGCCTGTGGGAATATTTAAAAAAAAGTTCTTTTCCTCCCAGTGGGTGAATCTGTGATAATAGCAGCACACATTAATCTATTTAGTTTTATGTTTTCAGCAGTCGTGTGTTTCAGTGTAATTTTTTGTCATTTTGGCTGGGTTATTTTATTTAATTGTTTATGTAAAAAGAGCACAGCCACAGTGCATTGCATGCAAAGATTTTACTTCATGTTTTGTTATGCAGTTTTGTCAGGCTAATCTTGTGTTTGTTACTTTTGTTGTTCTAAACTACTTGTGATTATGGAGACTAGTTCTGCCTTGTCCGTTTTCCTTCGCTCTAGGCGATTAAACCAAAGTGAGGACCGTGAAAAGTCGTCTAGGTCAGATCTCTCGACCGAAAGGGAAAAAGTAGTGAACGCAGACGGTCACGTCCCCGTTTAAACATGGATGCAACTGGAAGTGAGGGCAGGGATGAACAAAGTGAACTGCATATCAATATGTCGGTTTCTGCTGCTTCGCAAACTAGTTCAACCAGTGTCACTAAGCCCGTGTGCGTTTCTGATACGACTGTAAGTGACATCATGGATTTCATGAGAGAAATAAAAGCGTGGATGGAAGCGCAGAATGCTTCAGCTGAGGAATTAAAAGCAGGGATGGAAGCGCAGAATGCTTCGGTTCAGTAATTAAAAGCAGGGATGGAAGCGTAACTTATCAAGGTTTCTGCGCAGTGCAGGGAGGCGCAGAGCTAGAAGAACGTGTCGCACATCTGGAGCAAGTGTTCGTTGCTACCCAGCAAGTAGAAAACACCTCCCGGAAGTTTGTGTGGAGGTCGAATCTGTCGTTCCGACTGCGGAGATGATTCGGCTTTCGAGGAAGAGGAAGTCGAACCTCCAGAAGCCCGTCCCCTATAAGAGAAAGACCGAATCAAGTGCCTGTGCGAGGGCCAGTGCAGGCGTTTGAATATAACCATTTTTTGACTGTAAAAAAGTACCAGGTCTTCCGAAACTCTGCAAGCGGGATACATCCCCATGTGGCTAGTGCAATTCGATTACTCTCTGCTGTGAACTGGCCAGAAGGGCACAAAGTCGAGGATGTGTGCGGATAGCTCGAGGGAGAGCCCACCACACAAATGCGACCTCTCTTGAGATATTGCCGCTACTATGATGCGTTTAGAGAGCTTTTCTTGTCTGCCTAATGGTGGAAGAAACCGCAGGAACGAATAAAAAGTAGCATTTTAGTGATGCGCCACTCTGCAAACAGAAATTGCAGGAGTCTCCGCGAATTCTTCCAAAGACTGATGCTAAGAAATCAGTTCCTCGATTACCCATACCCTCCGTGCAAATTAATGAGAATTTGTGAGTCGAAGCTCCCACGAAAACTGCACAATGCCGTCCTTGCAGGAAGCTGCAAGGAGGACATTAAGTCCTTCCAGACTTACCTGGAGGACTTGGAGTTTGACGATGATTACAGGTCTAGAAGAGACAGCAACGGCTCTTCTAGGAGACGTAATCTGAGTGACAAATGCATAGAAAAGATATTTGAATCCTGTGCAGGAGTTGTTAATGTTAATAGAACTACACTAGTAGTTGTGATTCGTCAGTTTCTCCCGGCGTATTTGATAATCAAAATATCCATGGCCTCTCTAACGACGCAGTCCCAGTAACTCGACGTCTGTATCAGAATCCGAATGCGTTCATACTCCATTGCATGATTCTCCGACAAACAATATTCAGTGACCGCCGACTTGCTCGGATACATCAGTCGTGTGTGCCTCTGGTGTTCAACGCATTGATCCTTGACGGTAGGCATCGTCTGTCCAATATATGACTTTCCACACTGACACAGAATCTGGTACACGCCGGCCTTCCTCAACCCGTGATCATCTTTGGCGCTCCCCACCAGTGCACGAATTTTATTCGGCGGACAAAAAACAGTTCTAACCTGGTGTTTTTTTTTTGTTTTTTTTTTTATTTTATTTAATTTTTTTTTTTTTTTTTAATGCGGGCGACCTTCCCCAAAGTGCGCCGTTATATGGAATGAATGCAGTGCCTACATCCTCCCTCGTGTTTTCTTCCATTTCCACAGGATATGATGTAGTGGTTGAGCGGAGTCTGCCACTCTGAGTACCCATTTTTTCGAAATACAGTTCTCAGGTGCTCCAATCACTGGGGTAGACTCTCTGCGTTGGAGATATTGCGCGCCCTATCCTAGCTGTCTGCATGTAAATACAGATAAGTGTGCGTTGTCCTCTGATATACACTGTGACCCAGGGTGCCATCAGCTCTTCTCTTGACCAAGACGTCAAGGAATGGCAATTTACCCTCCGTTTCAGTCGCCACAGAGAATTTGATGTTGGGGTGTATTGAGTTCAGATGTGTAAGGAAGTCAAGGAGTTGATCCATACCATGTGGCCAGATGACCTACTTGCTTTCTCCGTTACGTGGACGACATATTCGTCATCTGGCCACATGGTATGGATAAACTCCTTGACTTCCTTACACATCTGAACTCCATATACCCCAACATCAAATTCACTATGGAGAGTGAAACGGAGGGTAAATTGGCATTCCTTGACGTCTTGGTCAAGAGAAGAGCTGATGGCACCCTGGGTCATAGTGTATATTGGAAGACAACGCACACTGATCTGTATTTACACGCAAACAGCTGTCACCACCCTTCACAGATGAATGGGGTACTTAAAACTCTAGTACATAGGATAGGGCGCACACTATCTCCAACGCAAAGAGTCTACCCCAGTAATTGGAGCACCTGAGAACTGTATTTCGAAAAAATGGGTACTCAGCGTGGCAGACTCAGCGGGCTCTCCGCCCAACCACCACATCACAACCTGTGGAAATGGATGAAAACACGAGGGAGTATATAGGCACTGCATTCATTCCATATAACGGCGCACTCTCGGGGAAGGTCGCCTGCATTTCAAAAAAAAACACCAGGTTAGAACTGTTTTTTGTCCGCCGAATAAATTTCGTGCACTGGTGGGGAGCGCCAAAGATCATCTCGGGTTGAGGAAGGCCGGCGTGTACCAGATTCTGTGTCAGTGTGGAAAGTCATATTTTGGACAGACGATGCGTACCGTCAAGGATCAATGCGTTGAACACCAGAGGCACACACGACTGTTGTATCCGAGCAAGTCGGCGGTCACTGAACATTGTTTGTCGGAGAATCATGCGATGGAGTATGAACGCACTAGGATTCTGATACAGACGTCGAGATAGTGGGACTGCGTCGTTAGAGAGGCCATTGAAATTCGCAACAGTGACGACCTCATAATTCGTGACTGGGGCTATAATCGTAGCAAAGCTTGGGAACCAGCGATTGGGTTAATTAAGAGTAAATCTAGCAAACGTAACGAAGTGACGACCACGGTGGACAGAGCCCTCACATCTACGTCATCTCAGACGCCGGCGCAATCGGTTCCATTTCGGGGCGGACCACGGAGGGTATTTAAATCGCCCGAGCAGCCGTAGCGTTCAGATCTCCGTGCCGGCGCGTTTCCAGGAGCTCAGTCCGTTAGTTCACCTGATAATGGCGACGTGTATGATCGCCGAAATATTGTGCCTGTTGGACACTATAGACCGGCAGTACACCCGTGGATAGCCGGCCGCGGTGGCCGAGGTGACTGAGGCGCTTCAGTCACGGTCAGCACGGCTACTACGGTCGGGGGTTCGAATCCCCCCTCGGGCATGGATATTTGTGCCGTCCTAGTTCGTAAGTAAGTAAGTAAGTAAGTAAGTAAGTAGTTTGTAAGTTTAGGGACTGATGACCCCGTAGTTAAGTCCCATGAGCTTAACAAACATTTTTGAACAACACCCGTGGATATTTTGTTTATCAAATACACCGGGAGTAACTGAAGAATCACAACTACTAGTTTAGTTCCATTAACATTAACAACTCCTGCACAGGATTCAAATATCTTTTCTGTGCAGTGTTTTAAAAAAATCGATTGACTCCGATGAAAAATCGTTTTTTACATACATGGCCACTTCCCCACACTGCAAGGAACTCCTGGAGAAGAAGGCAGCTGACCTGTATCCTGGCAAAGGAAGTCTCTGAATAGTCACATCCCTTAAAAATGCTCTGAAATACCAATAATGTTAGAGTCAACATCAATAAGCAGTTCATTAACTTTCTCTGTGATACACTGTATATTTTGATAAAAAATAGCAATTCCCTTATTACTTAAATTCTTAAACTTAGTCAAAAGTGGTGCAGCCCTAACACCAACTACTAAAGGAATTTTTCCATGAGTGACTCCCCCACCCCCTACTACACTGTCACCTATGAGCCAACCTCCCCTTCCCATACCTATTCAGGTGTAGACCGTGCCTAGTGAAATCCGACCTTTGGATAGTCTCAACTGGCACCACTGCAATGTGATCCATGCCCTGCGTCATCAGCCCCCCTCAAGCCTCATGTTAACACGCCTGACAGTTGTATTAAGATGAGGCCTATCACAGCGCTGAAACAGCTGCAGATTCGTGCCACCAGTTTGAGTTGCTATCCTTTCCAGATCACCACCGATATCATACTCCCAGTCCCTATCAAGACTTTCCCGGTCCCATCCTTTATAACTACTTGATTCTCTTTGGAGAAATTCTTACATAAATCCCCTATGTTTCAAGTAACCATGCACTATGCTGGTGACCTGGTACTCACTCCAAAGGACTTCCTGCAACTGTTGGCCAATAGCTCTGCCATGAGAACTGCCTAGCAGCAGAACCTGCAACTGAAGGCAAGTTACATTCAGAAACAAACCAAATAGCGAGTGTGGAGGCCATGTGACGAGCTGTTGGAGTGGTGGGGGGGGGGCGAGCACTGCTGGTAGGAGAGGGGAGGGAAGGGGAGTGGGGGTATGTGACGTCAGCTGCTGGCCGGCACCTTCGCTCCTGTTCTACTGCGTACTGACAAGATGCTTGTATAGCAGCAGCTTCTAGAACAGTGCAAGAGATTTATTTTGAACACATTATGGGACGAGATGGTAGCAGTGTAACAGATTAATTCTAGTTCACGAATAGGACATTTCATAATCAAAATATCCATGAGTTTACTGCCGGTCTACAGTGTCCAACGAGCACAATATTTCGGCGATCATACATGTCGCCATCATCAGGTGAACTGACGGAGTGAAGGACATTTCATTATTACGTCTAAGATGTCAGTTTAATGAAAAGTTTTGTAAATTCAGCTGCTAGCCTGTTTTTCTATTTTTATTTATTTTTTACAGCCAAGACCTGTTTCAGGTATTGACCCATCTTCATCAGCTGGTGCTTTCATCTGTAGGCCAGGGTGAGCAGACGTCACGTGTTTTACAGGGTCGTCCCTTGCGTAGCTTCAGTGTCCTGTTGTCCCGACAAAGTAAATACGGGACGTATGTTGTCCCGCTTTTCGTTAACCGTCCCATATTTTTGACATGATGTGTTTCAACTAACATGTACCACAATAAAACGGAGAACTCTGTAAGTAATCTTAGCCAAAGGATAAAGAAATGTACACCTTTTAGATTAAAGCAGACTGCACAATTAATTTCTTTGTTTGGTACAATGTAATGCATTCACATGGTCAGCAGTTCTGCATTGCTTATTCCTTCAGGACATATCATTTAGATCCGTCGTATTTAACCATTTCGACATAAATACGAAAAGGAAATAAGACAAGTTTCTCGTTGTATAGAATAAGTTTTTCCATCGACACTTGATGTCGGTTTGAAGTTGTGCAACATAAGGCCTAGTTCTTTAGAGTAAAACTTAGTCATAAAGTCTTTTGTCGCAAAACGTAAGAAAAGTGTCATAATATATTATGAGCTAAGCGTCGCCCCTTGGAGTGGCCGAGCGTTTTAAGCCACTTCGCTGCGGAGCGTGTGTTTCCTCGCCGACGAGGTCCTCCATCGAGAATGGGTGTTTATGTTAGTTTAGGTTGTGTTTGTAAGCCTAGGGACTGATGATCAACGTACTGTAGTTAAGTGCCTTAGATTTACAAACATTTAAATTAAGCGTCTTGCTGCTGAGGAAGACTTCCTTGCTCTCTGCGCAGTGAAACACTGTTCCTTCAAGCCTATAGGGCGCATTAAGTGGTATATTGTAAAAATGTACGTGAAGCATTAAAGCACGAATTTTACAAATACCGTCTCGGTAAAAAATCTATTTGAACTTATTTCATGTCGTGATATATGCTGAAAAATGTGCAGCTCTTATAACCTTTGCACAGTTTATTTGTTGCCATTGCTTCAAGGGCCGATAAAAACAACATATGAAGTACACAATAATAGTCGCCAGCCCTAATGACAAATGTCGACACATAAAAATTACATCGTATTTGCATGTCACAACAATATAACATTTGCGTCATAAGGAATGTTTTCTCAAGTGGGGTTTTTACAAAAAGGTACGGTGATGTATGGAGCTGTATGATGGACCAAATATTTGAATTTAAATTTTTTACTGATACATTATATACGAAATGTTTCACAAAATGTGACATCAGCTTCTAATTTGTGTCCCGTATTTTCATCTTGGAAACCTGGTCACCCAAGTGCAGGTGTCAGCATCAGTTCGGAATCCCGACTCTGCATGTTGGTCTCAGGATTTCCTTCTGAAGTTGTAGCACAAACACGTTTCATCTTGTCATTTGTACATAGACCTCCACAGCCATACATCTTCACACCTTTACACTAAATGAAACAGAGCACAAGTCAATTAACATTTCTAACACATCAGTCACTTTATGAAAAACAAATTTCTGTACTACTTTTCAAACATGTGGAAATGGATTTTCTATGGAGTGTCTGGACACAAAGATATTCCTTAAAACAACAATAGAAACTATATATCTATAGTGTTTCGTTCTACATCTCAGTGTAAGTTTAAAACCATACTTCTATAGCTGTTATGTAATGTAACCTTTAAATGTACTTACCAAATCTTAACGGCTTCAAATTTGGACGAATAACTGACAAATCTGTAATCCGAAATAAACATGTTTAGCAAAGGCAGAAAAATAACGAGACAATCTATTAAAAAGAATGGCATAATCAGAGAAATTAATTAGCTGAGTTTGTTTTGTGTGGGGCCCGCAGTATTCAAAATGTCTTTTAATGACATATTAAAGTTTTAAGCCAAGACACTGCTATTAAATATTGATAGCTTTTATTGGCGAACTGTTATTGGCACAATGAGCTTATTTCGACCATACTCAGGTGTTGTGAGATTTTCTTCAATTCCATTCTAATGCGAAAATTGATGCTTGCTGTGGTGTAACTTTCCATAAACTTACAACTGATTTTTAATACGCACTAGCTATCTAACAGTGTACCCTTGGCTCCTTCGTGGAAGAACCTAACATCAAGTCGTGAGTAGTCAACAAGGCGGACAGACGACTTTGGTTTATCGGGAGAGTTTTGGGAAGATGTACTTCACCTGTAAAGGAGACCACGTATAAAACGCTTGTACGAACACGTCTTGAGTATTGCTCAAGTGTTTGGGACCCGCAGCAGATCAGTTTAAAGGAAGACGTAGAGGCAGTTCAGAGGCGAGCAGCTAGGTTTGTTACTGGTAGGTTCGACCATTGCACGAGTGTCATGGAAATGCTCTGGAAACTCAATTGGGGATCGCTGGAGGAAAGACGACGTTCTTTTCGTGAATTTCTGTTGAGGAAATTTAGTGGGCCAGAATTTGAAGCTGAGTGTAGTACGATCTTGCTGCCGCCTACTTTCATTTTGCGTGGTGATCACAAAGACAAGATAAGAGACATTAGGGCTCGTAGAAAGGCATATAGGCATTCTTTTTTTTCCCTCATTCTATATGTAGATGTAGAAGAGTAGAATTCTGATAGATACCCCATCATATCCTCAAGAGTCCTTAGTCTTTAGTGATTTAATTATTGTCTCTATCTCCCCTATGGAAGTATGATGGAGGACAATTTCAGGTAACAGCCTCGGAAAGGCATTTTCTAAAAATGTTGTATGATTACTTGTAGAAACTAGGGTTTTGTGTAGTCCACTTAGTATATTCAGAAAGTGATTATTGAATCAGCACATATATCTAACATGTCAGTAACATTGGTCTTGTAAACCAAAATTAAGAAAATACTTTTCAAACTTCAAGGGTAGGATATTACTTCCCAACACTGATCTCCAAAATCAATATTTTTCATAAACTAATCCTCGGGATGCTAAAAATAATAATTATAAGATTATCAGACCTAATATATATTAACATTATAAAAATAAACCATCCAATATCAATTATAATAACTATTATTATTCAAACTTAATTTGTTAGAATAGTAACAGGAACAATAATAGAAAGATTTTGGCTACTATTATCATTCATAGGTGGCATAATAGTTCTATTCATTTACATTACAAGAATTGCATCAAATGAAATATTTAAAATTAAAATTAATAGAATTATTCTTATTATATATATATAATAATTATTATATCAACATTACTATACAATATTGATAAAATAATATCAACAGAAATAATTAAAAATACAGAAATCATAAATCTAAATTACTCGATTAATTTCAAAGAAATATCAACCTCACTAGTAAAATTATTGTTACAATCATAATAATAATTTATTTGTGTATTGCATTATTAGCAGTAGTAAAGATCACCAATATTAATCAAGGACCTACACGAAAAATAAGATAAACTAATGAATAAACCTTTATGAATTAAACACCCAATAATTAAAATTATTAATAATTCAGTAATTGATTTACCAGCACCAACAAACATTTCAATATGATGAAACATTGGATCATTATTAGGAATATACTTAATAATTCAAATTATTACAGGGCTATTCCTAACTATACATTACACAACAAATATCGAAATAGCATTCTCAAGAGTAGTTGATATTTGTCGAGACGTTAATAATGGATGATTAATTCGAACCTTACACACAAATGGAGCATCAATATTCTTCATTTGCATATATTTACATGTAGGATGAGGAATTTATTACGGATCATATATATACATAAATACCTAAATAACAGGAATAATCTTTCTATTTTTAGTAATAGCAACAGCATTTATAGGATATGTTTTATCATGAGGATAAATATCATTTTGAGGAGCAACAGTAATTACAAATTTGTTATCAGCAATCCCTTATATTGGAACAGATATCTTTCAATGAGTATGAGGAGGGTTTGCAGTAGATAACACAACACTAAATCGATTTTACACATTCCATTTTGTATTACCATTTATTGTTATATCAATGGTTATAATTCATCTATTCTTCTTCCAACAAACAGGATCTAACAATCCAATTGGATTGAATAGAAATATTGATAAAATTCCATTCCACCCACACTTTTCTTACAAGGATATAATTACGTTTATTATTTTAATAATAATACAAATTACATTATGCTTAATTGATCCTTACATACTAGGAGACCCAGACAATTTCGTGCCAGCTAACCCATTAGTGACACCAATCCATATTCAACCAGAATGATATTTCCTTTTTGCCTACACAATTTTATGATCAATCCCTAATAAATTAGGTGGAGTTATTGCATTAGTAATATCAATTAGAATCTTAATAATTATACCATTCTACAATAAACAAAGTTCCGAGGAAATCAATTTTACCCAATAAATCAAATTATATACTGAATTATATTATCGTAATCGTAACGACCAGTTGTAGAAACATATATCATAACAGGACAAATTTTAACAATAATTTACTTCTCGTATTTTTATTCAATGTACACATCGCCAAAATATGAGATACATCTATTTAAAACATAAGTTAAGTAGCTTAAGAAAAGCAAATGTTTTGAAAACATAAGAACAGAAGTTCAATTCTTCTATTAACTTTAAAATTAAAAATTTTACTTATTGTTCCAAATGATTGAATTTTTCCTCTTTCTTGACAAACAATATGTGAAATAATACCAAATTCTGGTAGAATTAAAATATAAACTTCTGAGTGATCAAAGAATCAGAATAAGTGTTGATAAAGAATAGGGGGATCCTCCTGCTGGGTCAAAGAATGATGTATTAAGATTTCGATCGGTTAATAACATAGTAACTGTTCCAGCTAGTACTGGTAATGATAATAGTAGTAATAGAGCTGTAATTGCTACTGATCAAACAAATAATGGTGTTTCATCAATAGTTATATTATTTGATCGTATGTTAATTGCTGTTGCAATTAAATTAATTGCTCCTAAAATGGATGAAACACCAGCTAGATGTAATGAAAAAATTGCTAAATCTACAGAAGCTCCTCTGTGTGCAATGACTCTTGCTAGTGGGGGATATACTGTTCTATCAATAAAATTCTTCTGGGTATGAAACTGCGTCATCATTTAATAAATTCCACCGACGTTTCGGCAACTGTTGCAGGTGACCTTCATCAGGGTCTGTGTCTTACTGCTGAATATACGATATCTTGGGATTTATATAGCTGCAGATGAGGGAAAGGAAGGGGGACGTTGGTTTGCCTTTATTGGTGGTTATACTATTTCACGCCATTGGTGGAAATCGGCAATGATGATTGGTGTTTTAGAGGCTTGTTTTCCATGTGATTGGGCGTTACATTCTTCCCCCTTATTGGTCAAAATGGACGTTTCCGATTGGCTTTTGTATTACAAGTTGCTATTGGCAGAATGGACATGAGAGAACGGACGGCGGTTGTGGCGTGCCGCTTTTGACTTGTCGCCTGGTACAGATGGCGGCGGGCCAGTGCTCTGCGTGTTCGCGGCCGCTGTGATCTCCGGGCCGCCTGCGTGAGTCCTGCGCACGGTGCCGTCACCTAGCATTGCAACTGCTGGCAGCCAAGATGCCGGCAGCCTCTAGCCATCCTCCCTGTTTGTATTGGCGGGACGCTTCGCTATTTCTACAGCCTCTCTAATCTTCCTCCTCATTGAGAATGGTTGTTTCGCCAGCACGCGGGCTTCGCTAAAAGATAACTGTTTTCCACGCTGATTGTGATGCTCAGAAATCACTGACTTTGTATGCTGTCCAACCCATACGTATCTTTCACGTTCTGAAAGCCTCGTGGAGATTGCTCGCCTGGTCTCTCCTATATAAACCAGCCCACACTAGCAGATTTTTTTCATACACGCCGGCATTGCTCAGTTTCTCAACTGTGTCCTTAGTTGAACCTAGGACATCCTTGGTCTTATTGGTGGTGTGGAAGACTGGCTTGATGCCTGCCCGATGTAGAACCTTGCCCACATGCTCAGTGACGCCCTGCATGTAAGGTAATAGGGCGGTGCTTTGTGCTTCCTCTTGCTCCCCTCTATTCCTTTCATTCCTCCTGGACATTGTTTGATGTATCTCGCCCAGTCCGTAGCCATTAGCTGTTCATTCTGTACCAGTTCCATTATCTACTATGGAGGACATTAGTAGGAGTGTTAATGATGATGGTAATAGTCAAAATCTTATATTGTTTATTCATGGGAAGGCTATAAATGGAGCTCCAATTATTAATGGTCCTAATCAATTTCCAAATGTTCCAATTATAATTGGTATAACCATGAAGAAGATAATAACAAATGCATGGGCTGTAATAATTATGTTATAGACTTGATGATCATTAATTATAGTTCCTGGTTGACGTAGTTCTCCTAACTAATTATTCTTATTGATGCTCCTACTATTCCAGCTCATGCCCCGAATATGAAATACAATACACCAATGTCCTTATGGTTTGTTGAGAATGATCGTTTAAGCGGTAAATATGATAATATGGCTGAATTATTAGGTGTTAGATTGTAAATCTAAATATGGGAACATTTTCTCTCTTATCATTAATGTTGCAGGTCTTATATTCAATTAAGATTCTAACTGAAATTCTAGGGGTGTAAAATATTATTTTACTAAGACCTAAAAGATAACTTTTAATTATAACTTTGAACGTTATTAGTTTTATTAACTGTAGGTCTTAGTAAAATATTATTGATAGGATAGGGAGAGCTATTACTAATTTATTTATTTTAATTCTCGTTTATCATGAGTTTTTATTACGTAATATAATGATTGCTCAGAATCTAATTCGTTTATAATAGTATGGTGTAATGGTTGTATATATGATTATGAAGAATACTAAAACTGTTATTTTATCATTAGTGTTTGAATAACAATTCATTTTGGTAAAAAAATCCTAATATTGGATGTAATCCACCTAGGGATAGTAATGATGTTATCATAAATTTAACTTCTGTTTTGAAGTATCTTGTTGAATAGATTTGATTTAGGAAGAATAAATTTATCCGTCTCTAATGGCCACGCTGTCAACGGCACGTTAAACCCAAAGCATCCATCCAATAAATTTATTGTTTTGAATATAAAGATGATAATCAATTTAATATTGAATAAATTATAAAATAGAATTTTCAGATATTTTCTCTGATGGTTATTAATCTAATTATTATTCATCCTAAATGTCTAATTGAAGAATATGCTAGAATTTGTCGTAGTGATATTTAATTTAAACCTCCTATTGTTCCAACAATGATTCCTATTATGATTACTACAAATAAAAATCTTCTTATTTTGATACAGTATGATAATGTTATTATTGGGGCAATTTTTGTTAATATAAGACAATTAATTCCTCTTGTTGATGACATTACTTCTGGAAGTCAAAAGTGGAATGGGACTGCTCCTATTTTTACTATTATTCTTGACATAATTATTATTGATGGTATGTTTTTATTATCTCATCATATAATTTTATTTGAATAATTAGGATTGAAATTAATAGTATTGTTGATGCTATTGATTGAATAATAGAGTATTTAATTGCTGGTTCATTAATTACTGAATTTTTATTATCTGTTAATATTTTTATAGATAGTAAGTTAATCTCTAGTCCTATTCAGATTATAATCAGGAATTTGAAGAAATGGACAGGATCGTTCCTTTCATTAATGGCGATAGAAAAAAAAGTTTTATACAGTTGTTGTACATTAAAAAGAGAAGGGTTATTACCTTCATAAATGCAGTATGAACCAATTAGCTTAATTAGCTTATCTTCTTATTTATATTGAGGTGTAAGTTTTTGATACTAAAGGTGATAGTTTAATTCTATCTTATGTAATGAGAGTAATATTTGTACTTTATTTATCTTATCAAGATAACCCTTTAATCAGGCATCTCATTTATTTTATGTATAAATTAAAAGTTCCTTTTTTATTTTATTAAATGAATTATTTCACTCATCATTATAAATTAAATTATTATAAATTAAATATAAATGATTTATTTCTATATATCATATCTAATTAAATATATCATTACATGTCTTATTTAATTAATATTAATTGATTATTACATTTATACATTTATCAAAAGTTGTAGCTACCAATATTTTAAGGCAAAAGAAATGATTATATAATAAAATATTTAATATAATGTAATTAAATATTTTACATTATTAGTATATGATATAATCAATATAAATATATTATGTTATTATAATATTAATTTAATTAATAATTACATTATCATTTATTTTAATTAATTATATTTAATATATAATAATTTCATATTAATTAATATAACAAATTTAAGTGTATATTATTAATTATAATGTTAAATTACATATTACAATGAGTTAAGTAATTTATATTATTTAATCTTTCTATATTATTAGTGAAAAGAAAGATTAAATAATAAAAAAGATACTATAATACATTTATTAAAATAAAAGTCCATACTCATCTTTATAATATATAATAAAGGAGTTTTTGTTAACTGCTTTGGGTAAATTTATTCTATAAATTTTTATGTTTTCTAGTGTTCATTTTCTTTTGATTCTACGTGTGTTTATTATACTTATATCTTGTGTGATTTATTTTTAATTGTATGTGTTTCGTTTATATTCTAAGAAAGTTTTTTGTTGTTGTGCGTTATGGGGGTTGTATTATTCTATAAATTTTTGTGTTTTCAAGTATAGTTTTTTGCTTCGATTCCTCGTGTGTTTGTTACCTTGTTTCATTTATTTTTTATTGTACATTTTTCGTTTATATTCTAAGAGTTTTTTGTTGTTGTGCATTATGGGGGTAGTATTATTCAGTAAACTTTAGTGTTTTCTACTGTTATTTTTTATTTTGAATCTATGAGTGTTTATTATCTTGTTTCATTTATTTTTTTATTGTATGTGTTTCGTTTATATTCTAAAGTTTCATTCTTGTTTTTTTATTCACTTTTTCTTTACATTATATATAAATTTTGTTTAACTAAATGCTCTATTTATTTATAGTAATTAAATTTAATTATCAAGTTATTTTGGAATTAGTAATTGATTAAGTATTGGCATATTTCGTGCCAGCAGCTGCGGTTATACGATTAATGCAAGTGAATATTTTTGGTTGATGTAGTTATAAATTATTTTGAGTTTTAATAAAAAATTATTAGGTGAAATTATATTTTATTTTTTGCTCTTCATTTTGAATCTATGAAAATTATAAAATAGACTAGGATTAGATACCCTATTATTTTAAATGTAAATTTTGTTTTACCTGGGTATTATTAGTTAATGTCTTTAAACCCAAAGAATTTGGCGGTATTGCATTCCATTCAGAGGAACCTATCTCGTGATTGATAGTACATGATTTACTTTACTTAATGTATTTGTTTGTGTATCTCTGTAATCAGAAAATATTTTTGGAGAAAAATTTTCTTATATTTTATTAAAATTTATTTCAGGTCAAGGTGCAGCTTATAATTAAGAGTATTATAGGTTACTATATTTTTTATTATGAATTTAATTTTGTAATATTTTAATGAAGGTGGATTTGATAGTAATTTAAATTATTTAATTTAACTGGTATTGGCTCTGAAGTGTGTACACATTGCCCATTACTCTCATTATTGATTATAATTTTTTATCTTTTAATATGAGATAAGTCGTATCATAGTAAATGTACTTAATTTAATAAAAATAAATTAATTTATTATTGTCTTAGTATATTTTATGAAATGATTTTTTAATTACATTTTACTAGTAATATTATTTAATTAATAATTATTAATTTAAACTTTAATAGGTAGAATTTTTTTCGTACCTTTTGTATCAGGGTTTATCAAAATTTTATTTTGTATAAATTAATCTCAATTTTGGTTGATCTATAAACAAATGATAATTATTGTTTCATAAATATTATTATTTTGTTTATAGAAATTAAATGTTATTAGTTTCCTAATATATTTAGTTTTTTAAGAAACTTTTTTTAAAAATTAATGCTTTTATCTGATTTTTTAGTATAAAGTATTATTTTACTAATATTTTAGGGGACAAGTTATGAAAATTATTAGCCTATAATTTATTAATTACTAATTAATTAATTAATATTTAATAATAAAATTAGTACCAGCTATTTTTTGATTACGTTATAGTTCATTATTTTTGTTTAGATTTTATAATTATTTTAGGTTGTTTATTAAGATGTTAAATTTAAAACTTTCTTTAATAATGATGGAATTAGTATAATTATTTTGTTTTTATTTTATTTTAAAAAAATTATTATAAGGAACTAGACAATTTAAATTTCCGCCTGTTTATCAAAAACATGTCTTCTTGATAATACCTTGAAGTCTTACCTGCTCACCGATGAATTTAACGGGCCACGGTATTATAACCGTGCAAAGGTAGCATAATCATGAGTTTCTTAACTGGGGACTGGAATGAATGGTTTGATAAGAAATTGACTGTCTCTTAATAATTTTTAGAATTTAACTTTTAAGTTAAAAGGCTTAAATATTTCTTGAGGACGAGAAGAGCCTATAGAGCTTTACATTTATAAATTAATTTTTATAATATAGTTTATTTTTTAATGTTAATTTTTATTGTTTTGTTGGGGTTATAAGGCCATTTCCTAGTTTTGATAATTTTTTCATTTTTTTTGTTATGTTAGATACTAAATTTCATTCATGTTACAATCGATTCCACTATTGTATGGTATGTGATATCTGTACTTCATTGTTTTGTATATATTATATATATATATATATATATATATATATATATATATATATATATATATATATATATATATATATATATATTTCAAGTTTATTTTTGCATAATATTGTTGCAATTGTCAATTTTATTTTTGTATCGTTTTATGTGTGTCAATATTATATAATTTGTAATATCTCACGATAACTAAAAGGTGTTGTGATTTTAATGTGAATGGAATTCCGTTGTAAATGAAAAGGTGGTGCTGGCACGCAACTAACGGAGATGGAGTAGTCAGTCAAAGGTTGGCATTCACAGCAGTCAATCTGTGGTGGGAGCTCACAGCAGTAGTGAACCTGAGGGCACAGCAGCAAGACTTAGTGGCAGACTTGTGCTACTGAATTCTGCCCAAATATTTTGTTTCACTTGAGGCAGAAGATCAATCTACGTACAATGGCCTTGGTGAATGTGCAGATGCCATGGTAAAACGTCTAATGTCTGCATATGGAGCAAAATGGAAGCTACTGGAAACCGCTGTTACAATTGCGGCTCACAAACTGCATAAAGATGAAATCTGAACTGTATACGCTGCGCTGCCACCTCGCCACTACTCTGCATTAATATCAGGTCACTATTTTTATTGTTACTGTCTATAAAGCGGTTATTGAGAGATTTAGCTTGCGTTTTGAATGTTTTTTTCAATAGAGGTTACATTTCTGTTAAAAGTGGAGGGTACGTAACCCTAATTTATCCCAAGTCACATAACCTAATAGGGATCCTTTCCTGTATTCTTTTTTAAATGCAGAAATCAATTTTTATAAAATAAATTTTTTTAGAATCTTCTTAGTAGAATATACAGTGCTGCAACTACAAATTGCATTGCTCTTGCACAATAGTATTGGTAAGAACTAGTTACTGTTTTGCCACATAACTAATTTTAATCAGTTCATGTAATTGAAGTAGATCAGACAAACAAAATTCTATTTGTGGTATCAATCAAAATTTATAGTGTTCCTACAATTTGTCAGTACAGTTTGAGTGACCCCATTCAAGATTCCAGTCTAGCATATTTAATTGATGAATCTATTGAGCAAAGTGTTACTTAAACAATCGTTAACTGTAACAGAATCATTAATTTCATGGTAGGGAGAAAGATTTCATTATTTTCAACAAAGTGATACATACTAGTCAGTGTTCTTTTAGTAGATTTTTGAATAGAGGTCACAGTCATAACCAATTTCTTACTTATTTACAAAAGAACATTAAGAACAGCACTGACCATAACATAGATTTTTTATAATTTTTAACACTAATTATAAGCCTTTAGTAACTTTGTTTCTGAGAGCCACTTGCACTGCAACACTGCATACCACGCTATGTTCTATAGTAACAGAAAGTAACTGATGAGGTGAGTCTTACCATTACAATAATTTAAATAATTACTTATTATGCACCAAGCTTCTAAATTTAACTGCATTCTTAATTTATCACTGCTTGGTATTCTTATGCCTCATTAGGCTGGTGACCGTGTATAAGTTTTTATTCATGAAACATTTTGTTAATAATTTTGATTAGTCCAACAATAGTATTGCAAGATTACCTAATTTAAATTTTTGTTTCATAGTAATCAGATTTATTTTACTGATATAAGCTACACCTATTTCAAACATTGTTATCGCTTTCCACGATTCATATCATGTTTGGATAAATCTTAGGGGAGTTTCGGTCCAAGTCTTGTCCTTAGGTTAGCACGGGTGCCACACTTAGTGGCCCATGACTGTTCGATTAGTTGCAGTTGTGTCACAGGGTGACATGAAGAATAATTAAACTCTTCCTTATAAAATCATTAATTTATGTTTATTTGATCCAAAATTTGTGATTATAAGATTAAGTTACCTTGGGGATAACAGCGTAATCATTGTTTCAAGTTCTTATCACTAAAATAGATTGCGGCCTCAATGTTGGATTAATATTTATTATGGGTGTAGTAGCTCAATAATTAGGTCTGTTCGACCTTTAAATTCTTACATGATCTGAGTTCAGACCAGCGTCGGTTTCTATCCTAAGAAAATAAGAGTTATTGTATTAGCACGAAAGGACCATATAATAAAAATATTTTTATTTATTGATTAAAGTAAATTATTTACTATTTTGGCAGATAAATGTGTCGGATTTAGAATTCATTTATGTAGATTTTTTCTACAAATAGTATTGATAATATATGATTTATTTATGTTTGTTTTAAATTTTTATTATTAATTATTTTTGCTTTTATTAGAGCACTGAGCAGTTAGGTTCGGCCAATGTGTGAGTGTCACGGAAATGTTCCGGGAACTCAAATTGGAATCGCTTCAGGAAAGACAACGTTCTTTTCGAGAAATTCCGTTGAGGAAATGTAGAGGGCCGGAATTTGAAGCTGATTGTAGAATGAACTTCATGCCACCTACTTACATTTATTGTATAGATCACAAAGACAACAGAAGTAGAGGTCGTGCAGAGATGTATAAACAATCTTTTTTCCCTCATTCTATTTGAGTGTGGAACACGAAAGTAAATGCCTGATGGTACATTGTACTGTGTACTCACCGCCGCGCACTTGATGGTGGATTGTGGAGTATATAATACGTAGACAATGTACTAATAGCAGAAAAGAGTTGGAAAGAGCACAGAGTCGATGCCTTGCGGAAGACATCTGAAAAGAGGACTGTCAGTGTGAATATCAACGAGTCCGAATTCGGAAAAAGGGCACTGAGTTTCTTGGGCGACATAATTTTAACTCAGGGAATGCGCCTGGGTCTTGAAACGTTTTCCCGAGAGTTTTCTTAGGCCAAGCACATGAAAAGATATACAATCTTCCTTAGAAATAATAAATTTTTTAATTGGTTTTTACACATGGAGAAAGTGACAATAACACATCTGTGCAAGCTAACAGGAAAATGCGCATTGAGGCGCTATGCTACAATGAACGAGGTTGTTTGGCTGTTAGTGTCTTTAATATTATGTAGTTCATAAGCATTTTGTAAGTTTAGTTTGTAACTTCTGACCACTGGAAACCAATAGTAACGTATAGAAACAAGAATAATCAACCAAATTGTCCACCATTACAGTCAAAGGTGTATTTTATCATAATAAACATACTGGGATACCAACAAGTAGAAAAAAATTATTAAAAACAATTGAGATGGAATGTTTCACTGTGTACTACTCTCCCCAACTCTCCAGAATTTTCGGTTTCAAGTTTTGTATAGACGGTGTTGTGATAAACGTATCACAATCCCATGGGGCTCTTAGAAGCAAATGACACGGAGATAGAGGAAAGTAGGTTTGACGTAATGTACATGAAAAGTGCCACATTCGATAATTATATTGGCACTGCTTTAAAGAATATAAAGAGAGAACAGGATAAGGATGAAAACTGCAGAATCTTGGAGGAAAGGCTAAAAGACAATAACGACGCCCACCTAAGGAAGTATTACTTGCTTAGGAATGAGGTGCTGTTCTTTCGCAGGGCATGAGGAAGAAAAACGCGGTTGTTATGCATACCAGAGGAATTGCTGTATAATCATGTCCGGTATTTGTATATGTCCCACTGAAACCTTTGTGTTAGAAAATGCTGCTTGAAATTGAGAGAATGAGATTACTTTCAATAGCGGCGAAAGAACAACACATAAGGTTTTAAGTACCGTATATGTAATGTGCGCCTCGGTTGCACAGTGGTAGAGTGCCAGACTACGGGTTCGATCCCCGCCAGGTCCTAGGATTTTTATCTGTCACTTTTCACTTCTTTTACCTCTAGCAGTATTGTTTATTTGAAAAATACTGAGTAGCACCATGGTTGGGAGCCCACATTAAACTGGCTGGGTAAGTCAGTTCAAAGGTCGGAGGAAGGCAACGGCATACCACCTCCAAACAGGACTATGCCTAGTAAAGCACTGTGGTGTTCAAACCAATCTACGGATTGTTGACTGCTTTACATTTTTACCTTTATATGAAAAATATGTCAAAAGCCAAGCACTCAAAAGTTGATACTAGTGCACCAATAATCCCCAGTGATCCAACAAAAATAAAAGAATTATGGCCAACAGATCTCTTAGGACCGTTACCAAGGTCGCTAAGTGTCATAGATATGTACTTGTGCTAACAGAGCTGGCTACGTTATTGAGAAAGTTTCAGAATGTATTACAAACACTAAAACGAAAAAGAATATTAGTGTAGTGTATCTAAAGTTTACGGTCGTAGAGGCACACGGTCCTGATGTTGGTAACAATGGCTCAATGCTATTGGAAAACCTAATCGTATAGAATGATGGGAATAATCCTTTGTGTCCAATAAATCAATAATTCTGTTCCTTCTCTAAGGTTAACAGGTTTTTGTATGTAGCAGTTGCCCCGTCTTGTCAGTAATTTAATAATCCTTTAACATTAGTACACTATGTCGCCGTAGCTGTAAGTAAAATTCACCCAGTACTCTGTGTCATTTATGTTATAGTCTCTTATAGATAAGCATCAATATTGGCATTTACTAATAAGAAATTGAATTGAGGGTTTATTTTGTGATTAACATGTTTCAAATTGCATACAACAAGTTATGACGCTGAAACTTCGAAATACCACAACGATAGTTGCCTCTATTAGCACAGTACGTTGCCACAGCCGTAACTATACTTCTTGTCCAATATATTTAAATTTTCCGTTTTAGTGTTTGTAATACTTTCTCACAATAACGTAATAGAAGTATATTCAAAGTTTGTGAAGCTGTGAGCTGCTCCCACGACGTTCGTGCTCACTCGATCTAAAAGCTCTGAGTATGGCGACATTTTTTTAGAGACAGCATATGGAAAGACACTGGTGTTCGACTGAAACTAAGGAGTGGGTTAATAAATATGTGTGAATTATTTTGTAATGAAGTGCGATTTATCAGTGCATTTAAGAAAAATCAGGACATTTCATGCAAAAGTGGAATTACAATGATGAATTAACTGATAAACGGTGCTATTAGGACGCTGTGTAAAATTATAGAGCCACAGATGGTGAGGTGGTCATGCGTTTATTGACACGTTTCGATCAAAATCATCTTCAGAATCTGTAAAGTTACAAACATGAGTAAGCCTGATGTCACAAAAAGAGAACTGCATGGACAAAGGAGATACCAAATTACATTACAAACACAAATATCGTAAGTAATGTAATTTGGTTTCTCTTTTGTCCATGAAGTTCTCTTTTTGTGACACCAAGCTTACTGATGTTTGTAACTTTACAGATTCTGAAGATGATTTTGATCGAAACGTGTCAATAAACGCATGACCATCTCACCATCTGTGGCTCTATAATTTTACACAGAGTCCTAACAGCACCGTTTATCATTTAACACTGATATGGGCGCATACCTCATTAACGACTTCATGTCACGTCTACAATGGTGAAAATGAACTTGCACCTCAATTTTTGCATTACTCTTATTTTGGCGATAAAAATTGCAAAAGGAAAGCCCATTATAATACGCTTACGTTTCGTTGGCATTTTAAGTGATGTTTACAAAAACAGATGTCAGAGCAATCGAGACACGCATCAAAGAAATAATCAGGAAAGAAAGCTTGGATCAAGATCAAGTGCCTCAGCATAACCAATGAAGTTCTGCTTGATAACTAAGCTTTCCTGGACATTCTAGAGAAATACGCAAGTACAGACAAGAAATATTCTGAGAAATAAAAGATAAAGGAAGGTTGCAAAAAAGGACCAGTTTTTGCTTCTTTGGTGTTAGGAATCATAAATGTGGCCGCTGGTTACTGATTTCTTGTTTAGCCGGGCACGTACATGTGCAAGGAAATACATGACAACGTTTGAAGTAATATTTTCATTAATTCAATTCCTACCAATACTGTTGGTTTTGATGTGCGCCATAATAATCATATTCGTTGATTTTAACAAAGATAAATGTTGTAGTGTACTGTTTCAACTACGATATGGACGACGTGGGTGTGATATTCTAAATTCGTATTGTTTTCCATATTTCCCGTAAGATGGTTTATGACGAAAACTGGACGTAATTAAATAAATCGAAATATTGCAGCAAACATTCTCATGCATTTCCTTTGAACGATGAATATATTTACCGAGCTACAAGCAAAATATTTGTTCGAGATACGTCTGCTATATTTTACTTTCTGTTGGCAAAAAATACTGACAGTACGGTTTCAAGCATTGGGACTGATCTCAAAGAGTACAGAAGTTGAATCAATATCTGTTGAATAAAAGAAAAAAGAAAGAAAGAAAAAGGCCTGTGACAGGAGGGATGTAAGCTGCATCAGAAATTTCAGATCGAATTCAAATGTTCAAATGTTTGTTAAGATTAAGGGACTTAACTATGGGGTCATCAGTCCCTAAACTTACAAACTACTTATGAACTACCTACAACTAAGGACGGCACAAATATCCATGCCCGAGGGGGGATTCGAACCCCCGACCGTAGTGGCCGTGCAGACCGTGACTGAAGCACCTTATTCCCCTTGGCCACTGCGGCCGGCATTTCAGATCAACACACTTCCGTTCTCATAAACAATGATTCTGTTGGCAGCGGCACAACTGTAAATAATAAAATTAAACAACACTTCCTTCAGTATCACTACGAGTTTTTCAGCTTCACTGATGCATTTCTTGAACTGGTAGTATATTTTTGTATATATCACTTTTTATTAGTTCTGAAACATGTGAAAACTGCCTGACATTTGACCTAAAATAAAGTGTGAATCTAGTTTCATCATTTAAAAGGTGCCTGTTACTCAAAATATTGTAGCGGCCTCCATCGTCACCTATCATAAAAGGACGATGAACCTCGTTCTTCTTCTTCCTTTTCTTGTAGAGCCTCAACAACATTAATGTTGATCGCCTGGTCCCTGCTGTATAATATTTGAGTAGCTTACTGTGAGGCAGGACGTGGCTCTGCTTCTGTCCGTCTGTGGCTCGTAGTGAGTGGTGTCCAACGCCAGTGTCACTAAGATTTACAGCTTCATATGTGGGATGGCATTTTTACAGTTCTGAAAGTCGAAGGAAATATGTTGAAAATTTGTACGCAAATCGAATACTAATTCTTTCACAAATCTGTGGATAATCCTAGCAGTTAAAATCGTCAATGGTACGTTTTCCTTCTTTGACGAGAAATTAAATACAGTGTAATTAATGCTTCGTTACGTAACTTAAAACTATAGCTACTTCCATGTAGCTATAGATGCAAGAAGCCTTGAATATCAAGCGCAGTGTAAAATAAGCATCTCTTGGCTTTTTATCATTTGCCACGAAAAAAAAATTCATATCTTGAACACAATATAAAATACGATATTTGTTACGACAGAAAAATTCACGTTGCACATGGACAGAACTCAGGCGCTAGTCGCGACACCACATACCGTAGATACAGCAACCGAAATCTAGAAAATGGATATAGACATCATCCTGCTCTCAACTTTAAAAATAATTTCAATTTGTTGGCTTCCTTTCATCCACAATAATGGATGACCTAAAATGAACCATACGCAAAGTAGCTAGCGACAATATTTTTCATTGTAAACATTTCAAATTTTATGCGGTAGCTTACTTATAAATTAATTATCAGAAGAACTATGACGAATATTGAAAAAATAGATACTACACCTGAGATATCAAACTACAAAATATGTAGTAACCAAAAGTTTTTGCCTGATACTTTCCTCACAGACGACAGAGATGAAATTTTGCGAGAGAAAAAAAAAGCCACACTGAAAGAAGCCCATTTTAATTTTTTAATGGAAAGCAAAGAGTTGTAACGCAAATCTAACTCCGGGAATAGATGAAGCTCTGCTCCATTACCATGCAGTATTTTTCACAGCAAGAAAATCAGAATTTTTATTTTTGTCATGAATTACCCCAGTCGCCGAACAGAGCCGCACCTTTAGTTCGTCCACTAAATACTTTATTGCTACACTGGCTGCACCCAAAGTTGTGTAGTCTGATGTCAGGAAAGATCAAAGACCAAAATGCACACACTCCTCCCTATGCGCCAACACAGATGTTCTGGAGATATAGCGTCACAAGCCAGATACGGCCCAGCCAAACGGAGGCAGAACTCTGCTTCGTCGAGGTACTTTCAGATAGGATTGAGGCGGATGTAACGGTGATGGAGGAAGAGATAGAAATCATGGGGACGGAAGGAAGATGATAATAACCTGGGTTTTAGTAGGATTTATAGAGAGGAGTCTGTGGTTGCACCAAGTGACGAAAGGTCAAGGTGTTCTTGGAGAAGACGGTTGGAATGGGTGAGGGTGGGAGGTAAGGTAAGGAAAGCGTTGTCATCAGCATACTGGAAGAGGTGTACGGGAGGAGCAGGCTTAGGCAGATCGGAGGTATACTGGAAATAATGGAGGGGAGAAAGGACCAAAGCTTGGGGCACGCCAGCAGAGGGCGTGAACGGGAAAAATAGGTGGAGGGTTGGAGAGGAAGGAGGAAAAAACCCAGATGAGGTTGATGGGATGAGACAAGGTTTGAAGAGCAGGCCAGAGTGTGAGACCCAATCGTAGGACCGTTCAAGGTCTAAGGACACAAAAATCGCGAGATGACGGGAATTTAGCTGGAGGGAAACAATATAGGAAAGGTGAAGGAACTGGTTGCCAGTGGAGAAGGAAGGATGAAAGTGACATTGGATGCCAGGGAAGAGGTGGTGTAGCTGGACATGGTGTTGGATGCAATGAGATAGGTCGGATTCAAAGACCTTGCTGAAGACCAGGGTGAGGAAAATGGGACGGCAGGAGGAGGCATCAAAGGGGGGTTTGTTGGGTTTAAGGAAAATGAGGACTCGGGAGATTTTCCACAGGTGGGGGTAGTAGCCGGTGTAGAGAAGAGGACCCTAAATGTAGGACCTGTGATGACGGTGATGAAACTGCTTCACATCTAATCTTCTAATGCATTGTATTGGAGAATAAAACGCACAGTTTTGGTTCAGGCAGTGACAAGTTGAACCAAGACTGTTTTGGCTTCTCTGAAAAAATCAAAAATCGGCCGGTGTAGAAGATGGCGGTATACAGGGTAGCAAGGGTGGCGAGGAAAGGAAGGGGACATTCGTCGAGGTGGTGGGAGGTGATGTGGTCATGGCCGAGAGCCTTGTTGCATTTGGGGCATACTATCGACTTTATGTCGTGTGCAGTGACCGTGGTGTTGAGGTCTGAGGGGGTTGGAGCGATATGGTCCAGGTATTGGAAAACAGGAGAAATCGAATTTTTTTCATGGACATCTGGGAACAAGAAATAATAATAGCTTCATAGTTAGGATTTTAGGGGATGGAGAAGACATGAGTGAAGAAAGGGGCCAAATGATTACCCTAACTGGCATTATCCGGAAAGGGGCTGGTCAAAGTGGAGAAGAGAGTATATGAGCACAGGTTCTGAGCCAGTGAGGCGGTGGAAGGCAATCTGATACCGAGACGAGTTGATGGGCAGTTGGGCATTAAGATGTGTCACTGTCTGGTGCCAGTCCCGGCGGTATTTAGTACTCAGGAAGTTGCACACGTGTCACTCGAGTTGCTGGTGGCGGGTGCGGAGGAAGGAGCGGCAGAGGCGACGGAATTCCCGAAAGAGGAAGACAGCCGGCGGGGCGGGGCGGCTGAGTGGCTTCTGTGGGGGTGTGGGAGTGGGCGGCATCAGACGAGGTCTGCTGCAGGAAGGAGGTGGCGCGATCCATGTCGTTGTGAGAGCGCATGGCAGAGGCTGGACAGTCCAAAGGCATCCCAGTCTGCTTGGAAGCACGAATGAGTTTTGGAGGCGGAGGTGCGGTAACAAGTACACAAACTTACGCATTTATAATGTGTGTAGGAATTATCAATACCGAGCATTAATATGTGCGTAATTAACAGTGTTGCCAGACGTAGGGAATATTCCCTACACGTAGATACTTTTAAGCATTAAAATCATGTAGGGAATATTCATCCAAAAGTCCCCAACGCCTAGGTACTTTGCTAAAATTTTACAATCGCCGGCACATGCCTAGCGGGTAAAGTTGGCAACAGAACAGTTGTCAGCACGCGGAAATAAAGCCGGCCAATTATGGCAAAGTTTGAAGTAGTCAATGATATTTTAGACGGCATAGTTGTTTTCTGTTCATAGTAACCAATATTAATTTGAAAACTTTGTTTCAGCCACATTAAAATTGATGCGAAATATGATGATTTCAATGTATATCAGTGGAATGGAGAGTCGGTTTGGAAATAGTATTAGAAAATGTCAGCACAAGGAAAATTCTTGATTTCGTGAACGAAAGACGTATTATTACCTTGACTAGACTGTTATTTATTTACGTCAGGACGCTATACAAGTTAGTACTTGTAACTGAGAAGATAGTGACAAGAAAACGCTAAAATATTTGCGACAGCCAAATGAACGAAGTGGTAGATATTCGTTGTCAACTTAGCATTACTCTTTGAAAATTGAATCATGCAGAGTGACGGCTTTCTTTTTTGTGCTGACTGTGAACTAAATAATTATTGCTGTTCCTTCTCTATGGTTGATAGTATCTCGATGTATCCTTGTGTGGTCAATAAATGAGTTATCCTCGTGTAACAGTGCACTCGGAATTAGCGGCATATTTGGGGAAAGTAATTAATGCTGTTCCTCCCTATGGTTGACCGGTTCTTGATGTACCCTTGTCCGATTGGTAAATCAGTTATCCTCTTGTAACAGAGCACTAGGAATTCACGGCATAATCTACACTTGAATCCATAAATCAGTAACGATCAGTCAATGGAAAAAAACATATCTAGCAAGTGAAGCATGATGCCAAATATTTATTTTAAATTTTTTCAAAATTGTAACATGTCACATTAATCAACTGGTTAACCTCTGCAGGCTGGACTCCTGGATTCAGCCCCTCCCAGAGCCAAATCCTGGCTATGTCCCTGATGTAGGGGCTTTAATGGCGTGCGAGGGAGAAAGTAGGGAAAACGTAGATACATTTTTGTGAGACTGTAGGTATTTTCTCTCTCTGCCAACTGGCAACACTGGTCATTGATTGATTGATTTTTCCAGGGAAGCCAAAACAGTCTTGGACCAACCCGCCACTGCCCCCAGTGAAACTAAGTTTATTGTGTGTTATCGTTCGCTGGATATCTAGTAAAGCCAATCAATGCCCTTGAACAGTGCAAGGAGTCCCTTTACCAGTTCTTTATTAGACACAATTTCTTCGTGTCTGGTGGTCCCAAATATTCTGTGCCTTTTATTCTCCAATGCAATGCATTCCAAGATTAGATGTGATGCAATTTCATCACCGTTATCACAGATCCTACATTTAGGGTCCTCTTCTGTTATTCCCATTGTACGGAGGTGTTTTTGAAATTCCCATGGCCTGTCAGCAATCCAACCATGAGTCTAATCTCTCTCCCTTTCAGACCCAAGATTGCAGAGCTTCTTTGAAAACATGGCTTTGGCATCATTACCGTGCCATGTTTTTGTTGATGGACTTTGGTTCAATATTCTACGTGCTGTCTTATAAGCCAGTTACGTAGCTCTAATTTGATCATTGCCTTGGTGATTGTCAGGACAGGTTCCGGTCCAATAAATGGAGTCTCTGCCCCCATCCTGGCTAATCTGTCGGCATGTTCGTTGCCACTGATCCCCGAGTGGCCAGGGACCCACAATAGGTTTACTCTATTGCTTTCCACTAGCTCAACCAGAACCCTGTGACATTCTGCAACAATTTTAGACCTTGTTGCAGGAGATGCCTATGATCTCAGGGCTCCCTGGCTGTCTGGATAGATATAGATGCTACGATCTTTGTAGCACCTATGCAAATTCTTCTCCACACACGCCCTGGTGGCAGTGATTTCGGCCTGGAATACTGAGGCCAGTTTTCCTAGAGAGATGACGCCCTCCAGTCTTGGCTGCACCCCATACACCCCGGCCCCAACACCTTGGTCTGATTTTGACCCGTCAGTGAACCAGAAAATATCCCCCGTACGGTGTCGAACTATTGTCTCCCACTGCTCCCTACTTCCAATTGTTATATTGAAAGGGTTGTTGAAGCAGTATGGGGTAATAATATAGTCAACTGGCATTTCCCCAACCTTTCCTATATTTACCTCACTCGCTATTTTAGTGTGTGATTCTGGATATCCCAAAGAGTTCCAGTTGTTGCCAGATTTGAGTCTGTATGCACCAGCCGCTGCCTCCATCTTGACCCAAAGGTGTAATGGGGGCATATGGTTTCCATCCCAGCAGTTGGTGTGCTTCTAATTCCGCCTGTTATGGCTAAGCAGGCTAATCTCTGCACACTGGTCATTAAATATCTGCCTTCTTTGTCACGGTCAACTACGACTTCAAGCGCAACATTCTCTGCTTTTGTCCGTGTATGTCACGGGATCGTTTTGAAGAGACACGGACGAAGCTGTTTGGAAGGCGACTCACCCGTGGCGGCGGCGACGGCCGCTAGTGCGCAGACCAGGGCGCGGAGGGCTCGCATGTCTGCCGGCGTTGCTGCTGCTGCTACTGCTGCTGCCGCGGCCCCGGCGCCGCTCTTATACGCCGCCACATCCCGAGTAGCGGACCGCGCCTCACAACGCTTTATGTCCGTCGTAGACGCGCTAACAGCTCTGCGACATTATCTGGCGCTAAACGACGGCGGAAACACGCAGTGTCAAAGGGGCCTCTAAAGTTCTTCTAGCATTACAAACAACCATAACTGTTAGAGATAAGGAACAGTAGTTTCTTGAAAATCGTTTAGCAGCTCCCAGGGGCACATTCGCTTTTTCTTTGTTGGAGATTTGAACTTCAGCCCCTCAAGAAGGTGGGTGGGCACCAGAAGCCGCAACACGTCGTGTTGCGCGAGCGTGTCTGACGACTGGCGAAGCTCTCCTCTCAGGAGGTCACTCCTTCATTCAGCCCAATAGAGCCTCCTTCGTGCTAGACGATACACAATTCTACATCTACATCTACAGCCATACTCCGCAAGCCACCCGAAGGTGTGTGGCGGAGGGTAACTTGAGTACCAATATCGCTTCTCTATCCTATTCCAGTCACGTATTGTTTGTGGGAAGAAAGATTGTCGGTATGCATCTGTGTGGGCTCTAATCGCTCTGATTTTATCCTCATGATCTCTTCGCGAGATATACGTACAAGGGAGCAATATACTGCTATACTCCTCGGTAAAGACATGTTCTCGAAACTTCGACAAAAGCCCGTACCGAGTAACAGAGCGTCTCTCCTGCAGAGTCTTCCACTGGAGTTTATCGATCACCTCTTTAACGCTTTCACGATTACAAAACGATCCTGTAACGAAGCGCGCTGCTCTCCATTGGATCTTTTCTACTTCCTCTATGAACCCCATCTGGTACCGATCCCACACCGGTGAGCAGTATTCAAGCAGTGGACGAACAAGTGTACTGTAACCTATTTCCTTTGTTTTCAGACTTCATTTCCTTCGGATTCTTCCAATGAATCTAAGACTGGCATCTGCTATTTTTTAATCTATCCTTCCTGAACACAGTTAGATCTTTTTCAAATACTTCTGCTGAACTTATTTCCGGCTTGAGCCAACTTTCACTGCCTACAATGATGTGTGTTTCTGTGCTCTCTATTAAGGCTTGGAGTTCTGGTATTTTCTTGACACAGCTACGATTATTTAGTACTGTTATACCGATAGTCCGTAGATGTAAATTTCTCCTGTGATCCCCCTGCACCCTTTGATATCGCCCATTTTGTTTTTCCCGGAAGTGTGTGGCGTGTGGCGCTCACCTTACGCCTCAACATAAGGTGAACAGACCATTTGATTTTAATCTGTCTACTTTCAAAACCTTACAAAATAAAGTATTTATTGACAGATGTTTTCAAATTTCAAGTCTCCTGTGAGAACTGTTATTGTATATAGCTGCAAGTTGTTTATTCCTTTTCTTTCTTTAATCTCGGGAAAGTGGCGGCTGTCTGCCCGTTGCATTGGACTGAGGGAGGGGAGGGGGTGGGGAATTTCAGGCTGTCGCACTCACAAACAGCTAAGGGTGAGCTATTAGCTTCGTTCGAGTTACGGTTGCAAGCACGCTTAGGCGCTGTTCACACGGGGATACGCAGACTGTGTCTCCAGCCACCTGACGACTGGGAGACTGCACGACTCGAGTAGCCGGTCACGCTGGGCCAGCCTCGACTCCACTCCACTCTCCGTACTGCCGAGTCACTCGCGGTGTGAAAGAAAGTTAAGTCAGTTTCGTGCCGGAGCGTGACGTAAGCGCACTTGTTGCTTCAAATGTTCAAATGTTTGTATAGCTTATGGGACTTAAGTACGGGGTCATCAGTCCCTAAACGTGCAAACTACTTATCAACTAGCTTATTCTAAGGACGGCACAAATATCCATGCCCGAGGAGGGATTCGAACCCCCGACCGTAGTGGCCGTGCGGACCGTGACTGGACGGCCTCAGTACCCTCGGCCACCGCGGCCGGCGCACTTGTTTACTCTGCTGTCTACTGAACAAAATCCAGGAACTCTAGCGCTGACGACCATATTATAAGAGTTTCTATTATTACCACCAGTATGCACTGGACATTGTGCAAGACTGGTGCAGAAAACAGGATCTGGGGGTTAGTCCTAAGAAGACTGTTGTTGTACCATTCACAAAGAAGCATATACAACATTCAAGTTGGAATCCAAAGCTTTTCAATGAAACTCTACTTGTGAAGGGGGCAGTGAAATATCTAGATGAGAAACTGACATGGGCCCCTCACATCAGGAATATTTGATCCAAGGCAAAAGGTACTCTCGTGAGTACCAGGAGAGCTTGTGGAAAAAATTGGGGCCTGAGCCCCAAGGATATGCACTGGATATGCACCACAGTGATTAGACCCAGGATCACCTATGGGGCGGTCGTGTGGTGGAAGAAGGTAGAACAGCAGGTTGCTGCTAAGGAGCTTGGTAAGGTGCAGAGATTAGCCTGCTTAGCCATAACAGGCGGAATTAGCAGCACACCAACTGCTGGGATGGAAACCATGCTGGATATGCCCCCATTACACCTTTGAGTCAAGATGGAGGCAGTGGCTGGTGCATACAGACTCAACTCTGGCAACAACTGGAACTCTTTGGGATATCCAGAATCACACACTAAAATAGTGAGTGAGGTAAATATTGGAAAGGTTGGGGAAATGCCAGCCGACTATATTATAACCCCATACTGCTTCAACAAGCCTTTCAATATAACAATTGGAAGTAGGGAGCAGTGGGAGAAAATAGTTCGACACCATACGGGGGATAGTGTCTGGTTCACTAACGGGTCAAAATCAGACCAAGGTGTTGGGGCTGGGGTATATGGGGTGCAGCCAAGACTGGAGGGCGTCATCTCTCTAGGAAAACTGGCCTCAGTATTCCAGGCCGAAATCACTGCCATCAGGGCGTGTGTGGAGGAGAATTTGCGTAGTTGCTACATAGATTGTAGCATCTATATCTATTCAGACAGCCAGGCAGCCCTGAGATCACTGGCAGCCCCTGCAACAAGGTCTAAAATTGTTGCAGAATGTCACAGGGTTCTAGTGGAGCTAGGGGAAAGCAATAGAGTAAACCTATTGTGGGTCCCTGGCCACTCGGGGATCAGTGGCAACGAACATGCCGACAGATTAGCCAGTATGGGGGCAGAGACTCCATTTATTGGACCGGAACCTGTCCTGACAATCACCAACGCAATGATCAAATTGGAGCTACGTAACTTGCTCAGAAGACAGCACGTAGAATATTGGACGAAAGTCCATCAACAAAAACATGGCAAGCCATGTTTTAAAAGAAGCCCTGCAATCCTGGGTCTGAACAGGAGAGGGATTAATCTCATGGTTGGGTTGTTGACAGGCCATGGGAATTTCAAAAAACACCTACATACAATGGGAATAACAGAAGAGGAACCTAAATGTAGGATCTGTGATGACGGTGATGAAACTGCATCACATCTAATCTTGGAATGCATTGCATTGGAGAGAAAAAGGCACAGAACATTTGGGACAACCAGACCCGAAGAAATTGCGTCTAATAAAGAACTGGTAAATGGACTCCTTGCACTGTTCAAGGGCATTGGTTGGCTTTACTAGACATACAGGGAGCGATACCGCACAATAAACTCACTTTCGGTGCGGGCAGCGGCTGGTTGGACCAACACTGTTTTGCCTTCCCTGAAAAAATCAAATCAAAAACCACCAGTATGTACAGACAGGTCTGAAAGTCGTGCCTGTCAATTTTTAATAGCTAGCTCAATATATGTAATATTCAAAACGAAAAAAGTGAGGGACGTTCATTGTATAACTGAGATACGAATAGTTTACCAAAGTCACTTACGAGTTATGATTTTGTCGCACTGTGTATGCTATGAACTGTTGTATGATTTCCCTAAGCAACATCTACTTCCTACTATTATCTATTCCATGTGCCCCACGTTTTTCGTTTTCAGTTGTACAAGTGTTATAGTTACTATTTAAAATCGACAACCGCAAATTTTGCGGTCTAGTCCATCTGCATGAGTTAGGAATTTTTATGCACTTAGGAGAAATTATACTTTTGACTCGTTTTTTTGAAACAGGTTTCATTTTTTTAATACTGATAGAAGTATTATCTGTTTTTTGGTGTAGTGCACATAAAATTTTTTAATTGCATCATGTTAATTTCAGTTTTCTTCTGTGACTCAATCAAAAATGTTCAAATGTTTGTTAAGCTTATGGGACTTAACTACGAGGTCATCAGTCCCTAAACTTACAAACTACTTATGAACTACTTACGAACTAGGACGGCACAAATACCCATGCCCGAGAGGGGATTCGAACCCCCGGCCGTAGTGGCCGTGCACACCGTGACTGGAGCGCCTCAGTCCCCTCGGCCACCGCGGCCGGCGTGACTTAATCGATATATATACATAGCCTTCTCCTATGTATATCTTGCGAAAAGACCATAGACGTAAAAACTATGGAGAGATTCGATCTCTCATGGAGTTTACCATCAATTGTTCTTACCGCGAAATATTAGTAACAGGAATAGGGAAAGAAAGAATTAGCAGTAGTACAGGAAGTTAACGCCCCTACACATTTCATAAAAAAACATTTATCATGCATAGCTGCCAACAATTACGGTTTATCCGTAATTGTTACATATTTATCACCGTAGTTACGGAGTTAGGGAAAGGTCGCAAAAATTACGGAAATAAGAGATTTTACGATATGATACGAAAAAAAACGGAAAAAGGACTATTTACATTGCGCTAATCAAAAGGTTCCTAAGGGTTTTAAATATCGTAAAGATTTTCTTCCGGAGTACGTAGCAAAGCTGTATGAAACGCAAGGGTGTTACTCTAAACTCCTTCAGGAAACGTTAACGGTAGCATTTTTGCTGGAAGAAGTCGCTCCTATTCATTCCCCACCATACCTACCAAATGACCGAAAGAATTGCAGAACCTAAATTCTTTGGTCTACAACGAGTATACGGTCTTTGGTCCCAGCATAACAGTCCTCGTGGTTTACCGGGCGGTAAACTTTATTGTGGATTTCGAGTTACTTGTTCTTGCAACCAATCTGATTCTTTTCATTTACAATAGTTTTTACCCATGGAAAGTCATTATATGGATGGAAAGTGTCAGAATTTAATGATCATTTAATGATCTAAATTAGGTTTGTAATTTTTAAAATTTTCTCGGCTGTTCGATGTCACCCTTCCTTTGGCGCAAAGCACGACTACTGACGGTCTCTTCTCAAGGTTGGTCATGTTCTCAGATATTGATTGTTTTAAGTCTATAACTCACCGGGAAGCTAGCAAACATTTTTCGTACATTGCGCATCGAATGTCGCGACTGCAACCCAACCGAGGGCCTGGCAGCCTCTGCGACACACGGAGAACAACTGCAGCCGGCGTCTCGTGGTCGCGCGGTGCCTCAGCCGTCGGGACTTGAGTACCCCGTGTGAATACGGCCTCCAGCTGCGAGCTGCGCGGTGCGTCTACCACGACCGTCGTTCGACGATTGTCGTGGAACGATTAATCGTCGAACGCTAATCGTTAAGTTGGCACTTTGCTGGGACTCGATTTTTCAGTAGAGTCGTATATCCATTCTCAGTCACATCTTTGCAGCGAAGGCTGATAAAATGAGTTTGCCGTTAAATAAGCGAGAAAGAGTGCTGCTTAAATTCCTTCCGACTGAGGAAATGGGAGACGACGAAATACTTGGGCAGATGTATGGGACGAAAAGGGGCAAAATACATCGAACGTTTCAGCTCAGAAATGAAGAAGTACTGAATAGGATATTCATCGTGACCCATCTCCGTAACGACATCAAAAAGTTCTTCGAATTTTTCCGTCTTTCTGTTGAGCAGTTTCACTTCGTTCTAGAATTAATCAAAGACGATATCTACAAAGAATCAAATGTTGAAATGTTTGTATACCTTATAGGACCAAACTACGGGGTCATCAGTCCCTAAACTTATGAACTAGCTAACACTAAGGACGGCACAAATATCCCTGCCCGAGGGGGGATTCGAACTCCCGACCGTAGTGACAAAGAATCAGACAACAGAAATATGTATCCAGTAAAATCAGAAGAAAAACTTGCTTTTACCCTGACGTAAGTATTACTGTTATTTACACTCTGAAACTTTATTGTCTTGGACTGTTAAAATTAAATTTACACATTGCACCCGTATGAATTCCTACTTACTTCACTCCTCCTACATTTTTGCAATCACTCAGCTTTCTCTAAGACTTCGTGTTAGATTTTCGTGAAGAAAGTGTAGTCCACCTACCATAAGAAACTTCCCTGGTGATAGATATTATTGTTACCAGGTGAAAACCAGTGTTGATTCATAACAAAAGACAGTGTGTAAAGTATAAAATTAATGGAATATAATTTAATGCTGATTTTTTAGTTTCGTAGGGAGTATGACTGTACAAAGCATGGTTTAAGCCACGACTGGTTCGCCTGCGTGAGGGGGGGGGGGGGAGGGACCATCTGCCGGTTACATCACTAACTACTGCTCTAAACTGGCGTACCTTACAGCATGAAACAACAATTCGAAATAATGTGCTGCGTTACAACATATACAATAAAAAGAGGACGATAGAAAGCCGTATATATCGAAGAACTTTATTATTAAAAGATAAAGTTGCAAATATATAAATTGTAGAAAGAAAAAAATTCGAATCCATTAATTTATTTAAGAGGTTCATCACCGACGAGAAAACTTTTCGAAGGTTCAAAAGGAATTTGAGGTTGAGAGAAAGAAATCAGCTCTGTTAGTGTAGAACTTTGATCAGAGTAATCTGATTCACAATTCGGCGATAATGATTGAGGTGCGACAGAAACTGAAGTATTACTGCAGGAACTCTGGTTATTCGAAATCAGTAGGAACCCTACTGTAGTGACTCCGTCGTTTCTCTTTCCAGCCTCGTTATCGTCGTTGAGCCTGAGATCTTTGTGAACGCACTTGCTAGCTGCCACAGTGGCGGACGACTCGCCACTTCCTCTCCACCGTAAGGTGCGTGGCGGAGGGTACACTGTACCACTACTAGGCATTTCCTTTTCTGTTCCACTCCCAAATAGAACGAGGAAAAGAATAATGCCTATATGCCTCCGTACGAGCCCTAATTTCTCTTATCTTGTCTTTGTGATCTTTACGCGAAATGTAAGTAGGCGGCAGCAAGATCGTACTACACTCAGCTTCAAATTCCGGACCTCTAAATTTTCTCAACAGAATTTTCCTCCAACGATCCCCAATTGAGTTGCCGGATCATTTCCGTGACACTCGCGCAATGGTCGAACCTACCAGTAACTAACCTAGCTGCTCGCATCTGAACTACTTTTATGTCTTCCTTTAAACTGATCTGCTGCGGGTCCCAAACACTTGAGCAATACTCAAGACGTGGTCGTACAAGCGTTTTATTCGCGGTCTCCTTTACAGGTGAAGTACATCTTCCCAAAATTCTCCCAATAAACCGAAGTCGGCTTTCCGCCTTACTCACAACTGTCCTTAGATGTTCGTTCTATTTCATATCGCTCTGCAATGTTACGCCTAGATATTTGAACGACGCGACAGCATCAGGAAGCTCACTACTAATGCTGTATTCGAACATAATGTGATTGTTTTTCCTACTCATGCGCATCACCTTACTTTTTCTACATTGAGAGCTAGCTGCCATTCTTCACACCAACTAGAAATTTTATCCAAGTCATCTTGTACGCTATTACAGTCAGTTAAAGATGATACCCTCCCATACACCACAGCATCGTCAGCAAACAGCCGCAAATTACAATTTACTCTGTCCATCAGATCATTTATATGGACAGAAAATAATAGCGGTCCCATCACACTCTCCTGGGGCACGCCTGACGATACACTAGTCTCTGATGAACACTCGCCGTCGAGAACAACGTACTGCGTTCTATTACTTAGGAAGTCTTCCAGCCAGTCACAAATCTGTGAACCATATTCCATAAGCTCGTATCTTCGTTAGCAGTCTGCAGTGTGGCACCGCGTCGAACGCCTTTCTCAAATCGATAAAAACACAATCCGCCTGTTGCCCTTCATCCATGGCTCGCAAGATGTTATGTGTCGGTGCGGAACGAGTTGCAACCGTTAGTGACAACACTTTTAGCAGATATCTGTCGTTTACAGGGATCGGATCACAAAATCCAACAACTGTGGGTGCCACACTACACTCGTCACTATAAGTGACGTGTGCACATTGACACCCCTATTTTAGAGGGAAGTCGGAATATATAGCAAACTGCATGTATTATAAATAACTCGACGAAATTGACATGAATTTTCTGAAGGCATTTATGTGGTGTGTTGCCTTGTATAGAAGTGAAACATGGACGATAAACAATGCGGACAGGAAGAGGATTGAGGCTTCTGAAATGTGGTGTTACAGAAGACTGCTGAAAATTTGGTGGGTGGATCGCATTACTAATGAGGAGTTACTGAACAGAATTGGGGAGAAAAGGAATTTCAGTCATACCTTGACTAAAACAACGGATCGATTGGTAGGACACATTCTTAGACATCGAGGAATTGTGAATTTAGCATTGGAGGGAAGTTTGTGAGGTAAAAATCGCAGAGACCAACACATGACTATAGTAAGCAAATTCAAACGGATGTAGGTTGCCGTTCTTATGAGGAGATGGAGAGGCTTGCTCAGAATAGAGTAGGTTGGAGAGCTGCATCAAACCACTCTCCGGACTGAAGACCACAACAACAACAACAACAACAACAACAGATTTACTACCGCTATTGCAGTGAAGTCTTGGTATGCAAAAGTACCTACCTCTGTTCTTTTAATACCTATTTTCGAAGAAACAGAAGTGCTAAATGGTTTGCTCAAAACTACAGTACTACTGATTCACCTACTATGAAAAGCTTCCCCTGTGCAAAGACCACATTTTGAAAGCAACAATGTAGCCTACCTCTGAAAAGCATTCTGAGGTACGGTAATGACCACTGTTTATTTTTAAATACGAATAGCTTTCATACTGAAAGCCCTATTTGTAACTCTAGCACCAGCCGTTCATTTGCACACTGGACACCTTGCAGCCTCTTCCTAGAAGCTGAACGAGTTACAATTCTTAATCTTTCTTGGAAAGAGACAATTTACAGCATTGGTTACGTTTTGGCAAGAACAACATTTTAGTTTATCAACATTGGGAATAGGTAGCAGATAATTAGCACCAATCAATGGCGAAATTTCTGACGAAATAAAAGCCACAATGTAAATAAATTTGTCCAATTCCTTTAATAAAAAAATGTTAAGCAAAACAGGATGATCATGGGGAAACATATGTCTGGATTTATTTATTAAGAGCTTTGTTTAACCATTTGACATAATTTTATTAAATATAATTGATGTTTATATATAGTTATTTCTTGATTAATGAAACACTGAAAGAGTTACGCATGTTGTTATGCTTTACATGAAAACGTATTGAGAACTTTTCGAGATGAAGATAAAACACTTACAGATGTAATGTAGTACGCTATTTCTGGGATTTAATTGCCTCTCTCGCACTGTAATCTGCTTAATATTATAAAGTACGGCATGTTCCATGAAACACACACACATCATCACCACTGTTATCCATATGGAAGTTTCAGTTGTGTTGTACCTTGTAACTCTAAAATTGCGACATAGCGCAGATCAAAATATGCAGAATGCCAGATATGTGAATTTTACACAAATATGTGTACTTAACCATCAAGTAAAATGTCAAAAGGCATACTGCTAAGTGTTGCTGCAGTGTTTCATTATTTAAGTCGTAAACCTTACGTGCCTGTGTTTGTAGAACCGTTGTCGGCGGTAGTAAAGTTCTTTTATCAGTCTGAATAGACATCTACAGTGTAGCTTGTCAAAAGTACTTTGCCGTTTTCTACGAATATGTGATATTATGCCACATTACACAATACACGTTAGCGAGAGCCGCAGTACCACTCGGACGCGGTTCTACAAATAAAGGCTCGTGCAAACCTTTCATCAACGCAGGTTAGAGTAAATGTAAACAAGTCAACTAGCGCTGTAGGTGGCCAAAACACGAAACGCGAGAAACTGGCGGAGGCCGCGCATGCGCAGTAGAGGTAGTAAGAAATTGGCGCTGAAATTTCGCGCAACTGTAACGAACCTGTTTTGGAGGAGATGAATCGAGCCAAGCGGAAGGCAATCAAATGTTTCTGCCGGAAAGCAAATCGAGTACCGCAACTTTTCCAGGGTATTTTGGGAAAAATGAAAAAATTCCCTGCGTTCTTTTGGAGATTTCCAGAACAAAAAAAGTCCCTGAGTTTTCCCAGTTTTCCAGGACGCTGGACACCCTGTGTGAACCACGAATGCACATCTATGAGGATACTCTGCAAATCACACTGAAGTGCATGGCAGAGGGTTATGAACCACTTTTATGATCTCTCTCTATAGTTTAACTCTCTGATAGGTAGTGGGAAAATCTTTCTGTTTTCGATCTGATTTCTCTTATTTTATTATGATGGTCATGTCTTCCTATGTAGGTCGGTGCTAACAAAATATGTTCGCATTCTGAAGAGAAAGTTGGTTAAAGGAATTTGTCAAATAGATCTCGCCGCAACAAATAACCCACTCCGTTAATGATTTCCACCCCAACTCGTGCCTCATTTCCGTGACACTCTCTCCCCTGTATCGCGTAATACGAAACGAACTGCCCTTCTCTGAATTTTCTCTAAATCGTCCGTCAGTCCCACCTGGTGCGGATCCCACATTGCGCAGCAGTATTCCAATATAGGACACACAAGTGTAGTGTAGGCAGTTTCTTTAGTAGAACTGTTGCATCTTCTAATGGTCCTAACAACGAAACGTGCAGTCTTTGGTTCGCTTTCCCTACAATATTTTCTGTGTGTTGTTTCCAATTTGTTTGTAACTGTTACTCCTAGGCATTTAGTTGAATTCACGGCCACGTGGTTTGACTGATTTATCGTGTAACTGAAGTTTAATGGATTTCTTTTAGTGATCATACGGATGATCTCACACTTAACATTGTTAAGGGCCAATTGCCAATTTTAGCACCTTTCTTCTTCTTCTTTTTTCGTTTCGGCCATCTTTGGACCACTTTAATTCACATCAGCTTCCTTTCTTCCGTTCTTCCTCCTCTTCCAGTATTCTTTCATTCGCATAATTTGCATCTTTCTTCGCTCTTCTGTCCACGATGATTTCGTTCTCGGTACAGTTTTGTCCTCAAATCCTGAAAATGTCTGAATTTTTTATTTGAAAATCACCCTGTTGTGTATTTCTTGATCCCGTATTCCCATTCATTTCAGATCCCTTTGTATTTCTTGGATCCACCGTATTTTGCTTTTCTCGTACAACAAGAATTGTGAAATTCGCTGTGTTAACCTCCACTGGTCCATTCTGCAAATGTGTTCAAAGAACTCGAACCTTCTTTTCTTAATGATATTGGATATTTTTTCTATTTTGGAATAGAGTTCCTGGTTGGATGGATTTCTAAATTGACCGTCTTCTGTTCTTCGAGGTCCTAATATTCTCCTGAGAATCTTCCATTCCACCAGTTCTTGCCTCTTGATCACTCCAGTTCTTATTAGGTTGAGTGTTTCTGCTGCATATAAAGCTTCAGGGCGGATCACTGTCTGGTGATGTTTCAGTTTTGCATTGATAGAAATATTCTTCTTATTGTAGATGTTCATTGTCAGTTTATATGCTGCTTCCATTGCATCCTTTTCCGTCAGTCCAGTGTCTATCCATTCTCCTAGGTATTTGAATCTTTCCACCTTCTGAATTTTCCCTCTGTCTATTGCCATTCATTCAGGAGCTTCCGTGATGTTTGCCATATATTTTGTCTTCTCGATAGAGATATGTAGGCCTGTTTTAGCGCTTGTCTCTGTAGTTCTTTCGTTTGGTTCACTGCCTCTTCTAATGATTCTGACAGTAAAACGAATATCATCCGCGAATGCGAGGCAATCTACTCGTATTCCTTTTTTCTTGCACTCCAGTCATATCCCGCCCACTCCTTTCATTCCTTGTCGCCACTCCCTGATCACCTTGTCGAGTACACAGTTGAAGAGCATAGGGGATAGTCCACCTCCCTGTCTCACTCCGGTATTAATCTTGAAGGACTCTGACAGTTTTCCTCTGAACTTGACTTTGGATGTTGTATTGTTTAGGGTCTGGATTTTCTATCTAACTTCATCTCCTTTAAAATTTGGAACAGTGTTTGCCTGTCGACTAACATTCTCATCTAAATGATTTTGCAGTTGCTTTTTATCTCCAGGAGAGTTTACTAACCGATAACTGACAGCATCATCCGCGAACAACCTAAGAGGGCTACTCAGGTGGTCCCCTAAGTCGTTAACAACAGTACGGAACAGTGGGGGCCGTATAAAGGTGCGGACACCAGCGTCCCGGTCCCAGAGGACGAAGTGTAGGCGGGCGGCGTTGTTCCTCTGCAGTGCAAGACTGAAGAAGCCCGCAGAGGTGATGAAATAATGTTGGAAACTCTCCCTGCACTGGTTTTGTTTTGCAGGTGCTGCGGATCCATAGATTCCATTTTTTCTTTCCTTTGCCGTGCTTCTTTTTCTTCTTCGCCTAAAGCAAGTGCTACAAGTCGTAACTGACTATTACTGAAATTGGCGAACGTGTTAACACGTTGCACACACACACACAAACACCACCAGCGCGGCCGGTGTGTGCGCTCCACAGGCTCTTGCCAAGCGCTCGGCCCGGTCACATCACATCACAGCACATCACATCACATCGCAGCTCAGCACATCACACCGCTGCTGCCCATTCCGACGCGTCATGCCCAAGGTGACTCAAATGCCCAAACTGCCTCAAGGCAGGCGCCGCGACTGGCTGGCTAGTCAAACCTTGAAATGTATTCACGAGCAGCAATCATTCAGCACATTTAAAAGATGCCCAGTTTAAAAACTTTACAAGCAGCGGGTGAGGCTAATTGATCTAACTAATTTATTAAACAATAATTATCAAATGAAACTGGCCATTGGGTGAAGTGAAGCCCAGTGAGCGGATGAAGCCCGTACCTTAATTGTTACAAACATTCCAAGAAGCAAAGCGCAAACATTAAAGGAATTCTTAAACAAATTACCAAAGAAAATTGATCATAGAGTGAAGCCCACTTGAAATCTGAGAATCAGTTTCTGGGACCAGTACAGTAATTGTTAATTAAAGCAGCTAAAACAGGCTTACAGATCTCTATCGAGAAGACAAAATATATGACAAACATCAAGGAAGCTCCTGGATGGATGGCAACAGACAGAGGGAAAATTCAGAAGATGGATAAATTCAAATACCTAGGAGAATGGAGAGACACTTGACTAACAGAAAAGAATGCAACGGGAGCAGGAATAAACAAAATTAATTTAGCATATAAACTGACAATGAACATCTAAGAAGAATATTTCTATCACTGCAAAACTGAAACATTACCAGACAGTGATTCACCCTGAAGCTTTATATGCAGCAGAAACACTCAACCTAATAAGAACTGGAGTGATGAAGAGGCAAGAACTGGTGGAACGGAAGATTCTCAGGAGAAGAACAGAAGACGGTCAATTTAGAAATCGATCCAACCAGGAACTCTATTCCAAAATAGAAAAAATATCCAATATCATTAAGAAAAGAAGGTGCGAGTTCTTCGGACACATTTGCAGAATGGACCAGGGGAGGTTAACACAGCGAATTTCACAATTCTTGTTGTACAAGAAAAGCAAAATACGGTGGATCCAAGAAATACAAAGGGACCTGAAAGGAATGGGAATACGGGATCAAGAAATACACAACAGGGCGATTTTTAAATAAAAAATTCAGACAATTGCAGGATTTGAGGACAAAACTATACCGAGAACGAAATCATCGTGGACAGAAGAGCGAAGAAAGATGCGAAGTATGAGAATGAAAGAAGACTGGAAGAGGAGGAAAACGCAAGAAAGGAAGCTGATATGAATTAACATGATCCAAAGAAAAGTAAAATCTCATTTGGTAGTGGTGGGTTTAACTTTGACTTGAGCTAGCTGTTGGTTCTCCCTACTTTCACTATAGGCGAGTATCCCTACCTATTCTCTTCTTAATTTTCCTGTAATCGTACTTCCTCCATATTACTACAATGTTCAAATGTTTCTAATTCTATGCGACCAGACTACATTGGCCATCACTCCCTAGACTTACAAACTACTTAAACTAATGACAAATATGAAGCACAGAATTAAAATTTGTTATGCGACCAGCATTCGAACCCGGACCTCCATGGTTACTAGGCAGACGTCTTACCGATAGACCACCGCATCACTCGCGATTAAGGCACCTCGGAATAGTCTAAGCACGATTTCCTTCACGTCACAAACTTTAATTCAGCTTCCTTGTTCCATAGAATTAAAGTTTGTGACGTGGAGGAAATCGTGCTTAGACTATTCCGGGGCGCCTAAATCGGGGGCGATGCGGAGGTCTAGCGGTAAGACGTCTGCCTAGTAAGCATGGAGGTCCGGGTTCGATTCCCGGTCGCATCACAAATTTTAATTCAGTGATTCATATTTGTCATTAATGTCTTTGGTATAATAAAGACAAAAATCCGTCTCAGGGATTGTTTATTTGAATTTACATTGATACTTAAACTAAGACAACACCGTTAAGCAGGAAATACTCAGAAGAACACAGAAAGCATCCAGTTTTTACAGTCAAATAAGCAATCTTCTCTGTGATGATAAAATGCTACTAAAAGCAAAAGCAATCATGTACCATACATATTTCGTTCCAGTCCTTACATACGACTTAGAAACATGTACCCTATTAAACAGAGACCTCATTAGAATTCAGGCAGTGGAAATGAGATTCATTAGAACTATGAATCAAACAACCAGACAGGATAAAATTAGGAATAAGGCGAATAGAAAAGTAGCTGGTATTGAGGTTCCTGCCACCAGCATCATAATGAAACGCAGACTTTAGTGGTATGGGCACTTAATGAGAATGAATGTTTGTAAATCTATCTAACCAAACTGCGTGGTCATCAGTCTGTAGCTTAAAAACTACTTAAACCTAGGTAAACTAACCTAACGACAAACACACAGACCCATGCCCCAGGGAGGTCTCGAACCTCCACGGCGAGCAACCACGCGCTCCGCAGCGAGACGCTTTAGACCGCTCGGCTACACCACCACGACAAGAACGAATAGTGGAAGACGTGCTAAAAAAGCATTTCAACCTCAACCTCATAGGAAGAAGACCACGGGGAAGACCAAGGAAACGCTGGATAGAGAATTTCAGGTGTGGAGGAGAGAAGACACTATGGGAAGACATTCTGGAACAGGAGATGTATGAGGACAGGAGGACATGGCGAGCGCTTGTTGGAGTTGGAAAATGATGATGATGATCACTTAAACTAAGTGCAGGTATACAGGAGCAGTGCAGGTATACAGGAGCAGTACAGGTATACAGGAGCAGTGCAGGTATAAAGGAGCAGTACAGGTATACAGGAGCAGTATAGGTATACAGGAGGAGCAGTGCAGGTATACAGGACGAGCAGTACAGGTATACAGGAGCAGTGCAGGTATACAGGAGCAGTACAGGTATACAGGAGCAGTGCAGGTATACAGGAGCAGTGCAGGTATACAGGAGCAGTGCAGGTATACAGGAGCAGTACAGGAATACAGGAGCAGTGCAGGTATACAGGAGGAGCAGTACAGGTATACAGGAGCAGTACAGGTATACAGGAGGAGCAGTGCAGGTATACAGGAGGAGCAGTACAGGTATACAGGAGCAGTGCATGTATACAGGAGCAGTACAGGTATACAGGAGCAGTACAGGTATACAGGAGCAGTGCAGGTATACAGGAGGAGCAGTGCAGGTATACTGGAGGAGCAGTGCAGGTATACAGGAGGAGCAGTGCAGGTATACAGGAGCAGTGCAGGTATACAGGAGCAGTACAGGTATACAGGAGCAGTACAGGTATACAGGAGCAGTACAGGTATACAGGAGCAGTGCAGGTATACAGGAGCAGTACAGGTATACAGGAGCAGTGCAGGTATACAGGAGCAGTGCAGGTATACAGGAGCAGTACAGGTATACAGGAGCAGTACAGGTATACAGGAGCAGTACAGGTATACAGGAGCAGTACAGGTATACAGGAGCAGTACAGGTATACAGGAGCAGTACAGGTATACAGGAGCAGTACAGGTATACAGGAGCAGTACAGGTATACAGGAGCAGTGCAGGTATACAGGAGCAGTACAGGTATACAGGAGCAGTACAGGTATACAGGAGCAGTACAGGTATACAGGAGCAGTACAGGTATACAGGAGCAGTACAGGTATACAGGAGCAGTGCAGGTATACAGGAGCAGTACAGGTATACAGGAGCAGTACAGGTATACAGGAGCAGTACAGGTATACAGGAGCAGTACAGGTATACAGGAGCAGTGCAGGTATACAGGAGCAGTACAGGTATACAGGAGCAGTACAGGTATACAGGAGCAGTACAGGTATACAGGAGCAGTGCAGGTATACAGGAGCAGTACAGGTATACAGGAGCAGTACAGGTATACAGGAGCAGTACAGGTATACAGGAGCAGTACAGGTATACAGGAGCAGTACAGGTATACAGGAGCAGTGCAGGTATACAGGAGCAGTACAGGTATACAGGAGCAGTACAGGTATACAGGAGCAGTACAGGTATACAGGAGCAGTACAGGTATACAGGAGCAGTGCAGGTATACAGGAGCAGTACAGGTATACAGGAGCAGTACAGGTATACAGGAGCAGTACAGGTATACAGGAGCAGTACAGGTATACAGGAGCAGTACAGGTATACAGGAGCAGTACAGGTATACAGGAGCAGTGCAGGTATACGGCCGGCCACGGTGGCCGAGGGGACTAAGGCGCTACAGTCACGGTCCGCAAAGCCACCACGGTCGGGGATTCGAATCCCCCCTCGGGCATGGATATTTGTGCTGTCCTAGTTCGTAAGTAGTTCATAAGTAGTTTGTAACGACACGACTCACGATGCTGCCTCACAACTTTACTTCCGCCAGTACCTAGCCTCCTACTTTCCTACTTTCCAAAGTTGTGAGGAGGCATCGTGAGTCGTGTCGGGATAACACAGTCGGTAGTGCGCTTGCCCGCGAAAGGCAAAAGTCCCAGGTTCGAATCCTGCTTCCGGCACACAATTTTAATCTGCCAGGAAGTTTCATATCAGCGCATACTCCGCTGCAGAGTAAAAGTTTCATTCTGGGTAATTGTAAAATTGTACTAAAATTATAAGGGTGGCTCTTACACGAATTGGTATCTACGGAAAAAAGAACTTATTATATGATTTGAATGTGTGACTTATACTTCCAAAATATTTTTGCCCTTCCGCGGTCCGCCAGTTGCCGACCGCTGGTCTAGGGACTGATGACCAGCCTAGTTCGGTCCCGTAGAATTACAAACCTTTGAACGTTTTCGACATTTGAACAAGTTCCACGCCGTTGCGAAATGTGGTGTTCACGGCCTATGGAAGAAGTGTTAGTGTGACGTGAAGCGACACTCGTGTGTTACGGCACGCGGCACCAGCCAGCCAGACACTCGGCCGACATCTGCAGTGCGTCTGGACCGGGACAGGCGGCGTCGCGCGTCGCGATGCGTTCTGTTTGGAAAGTACACCCCAGGGGAGGGGCGCTGGTCCTCGCTCGGCACGGCTCGTGGCTGCGCGGCTGTCGGGCGGCTCCGACGTCGGCGGTTCTACCGGCGACGGGCACGGCCGCTCGTTTCAAAATTTTGTTCAACTGTTTGTAAATCTATCTAACCAAACTGCGTGGTCATCTACAAACTACTTAAACCTAGGTAAACTAACCTACGTACAAACACACACACATCCATGCCCCAGGGAGGACTCGAACCTCCACGGCGAGCAACCGCGCGCTCCGCAGCGAGACGCTTTAGACCGCTCGGCTGCTCCACCGCGGCGTTTCATTCAAATCGGGGCTCCAGTGTGCGGACGGAGAACTCGTCGCCCGCACGTACATACTTCCGACGACAGTCGGTGAATTTCAGATCAGTATTTCTTTTTCCTTCGGCCAAATCGACCGTCGTTCTCACACAGTAGAAATGGACCGTAGGAAACTGATGCGTTTACTGAAAGAAACAAAGAGATCGTGGCGCCCAGAAGACGATAAACATCACAATCGCGATGTAGTTCCGATTATTTGCAGTGGCGGACCGCCCCGGGCCTCTCGTCTTGGGGGGCCTCCAAATCCCAAAAGTTCCTTCTTTTTAGTAACACATGTATTTCCAATTGGACGGGGGCTTCATTTTATTTTGCCGCCGCCCCGAGCCTCCGACAGTCTTAGTTCGCCACTGAGTATATGGTCTGATATTGCACTTGACTAGAAACTCCAGGTTGGTTAAATCCTTTATCAGAAATCATTGGCGTAAATTACATCCTCAAAAAATGTGTTCAATTCGGAATTGGGGCTTATCTTAATGTTATGGTACTGGCTCTCTTAGGTTGTTTTTCACTGTGATAATCAGCAATTAGCTGCTGGTAGAACTTCCGGGTTATAAGGCCGTGATCCATAAAACTTCTCAGTTTTTCCTAACGTTTCGTCCAGAGCTGCGTCGGACATCTTCAGCGGTCTTCTTACTTGCGTTGAGTCTTGCCGACTGATGAGTCGGGTGTCTGAGAGCTCCATATATACTGTGGAAAGTGGGCGTGGCCAAGCTGTCACGCTGAGATAGTCCTTGTCAGAGATAAAACATCACTATCGATTGCAATCGGTCAGTGATGATGACGAATTATTATCCACGACAATACAGGTAAGCTATTGAAATATATAAACATCAGGAAAATTTTAACAGAAAAGAAGAAGCCATCAAACCTAGCGACATATGGACAGTAGCTTTGCAAGATCGACAGGTTTTATCTGTGACCGATTGCAATCGATAGTGGTGTTTTATCTCTGACAAGGACTATCTCAGCTGATAACGTGACAGCTTGGCCACGCCCACTTTTCACAGTATACACCCGACTCATCAGTCGGCAAGAGTCAACGCATGTGAGAAGACCGATGAAGACGTCCGGCGCAGCTCTGTAGAGAAAGGTTTCATCATGTTTGGAGGTAATCGACATGCCTCGTCGCCTACAAAAGCATGAGGCACTACTATGTCCGAATCCCGGCAGCTTAGTAGGCGGAGGAAACGTCTTACCACTTCAGAACAGTTTCCCGATATTAGTTTTATCGAAAATTCCACTGCCACCTTCTTTCCCATATGACCCGACATCAATGAAAATCAGTATGTAGTTGGAGTCAACCACATCAAGAAGGACGGCAGAGAAAAAAAATGTTTGTAGTTGTAATACAATGAGCCTGTCAGTGCAGAAGAAAAAATTCGCACATGCGTTCCTCATTTCTTTTGAGGTGAGTCGGATGTGTTTCAGCATTTTCCTCGCATAACCGAAACTGAATTTCTTCAACGTCTCCTAACATGAGATAAAACAAGAAATGGCGCTCGCCCATCCTTTCGGCACAGCCGCAGCAGACCTCCGGTCTAAACACTATACGGCTGCCGCTCTGCAGGAATCGCCAGCTACAACGGCAGCGGCTGTTGCCGGTCTAGAGGCGGGGGCAGTACTTCCATAAACTCCACCACGGTTTCGCAAATACAGGTCATGCCTACACACAATGCGACATCGTAAATTACACATTCATTATCATCGTGTCTGAAATATGCGTCATAACCAAGCCTGTTGCCTAAAATATTGTGAAACAGAATAAGACTGTTACTTACTATACTCGCATATCACAGGGGTTGAACATCCTTGTGAGGTAGGGCGGTGTTTTTCAAAGTGTGGGTCGCCACCACACGATCCAGTACACGCACCACTGAACAACCAGCCCAGTGCAGTGGGTAGCGTACTACAAAAATAAGGAACACATAAAAGAGATATCTATTTTTGTTAAAATTATATAATTCCTCGTCTAACATTAATTGTGAATTGAATACAACGAACATTTTTTATTTTTACTATTTATTTTTTGTATTACAGTGTGTTATCGATGACTAAGAGCAAAGTCTGAAAATTGTTTTTAGAACCATTCCTTTGACAAATGTACAGAATCCAATAATTAATTCCAAGAAATTAAAAAAAAACTATTGCTTTAAAATTGTCTAGCTTTCTTGACGGGCATAATTCGGCTCTGAATCTTGCCAAAGTTCCAAACACTCATTTTGCAAAATATACATTTCTGTCGAAAACCACTGTAAAAATAATGTTTTCCATTCCGAAAAATACACATTAAAAACTGCGGCTAACAATTTACAAGAATGCTGTAGCAACTGAAGGAACATTACATTCGCTGCCTTTGAGATAGCGAACGTGGTTTTGTTAGAGTTCGTGTTGCAGGGGGTTCAGGGAGCTTGCCAGAATATTTTCTTTGGAAGGGGTCGCATATTGGAAACAGTTGAAAGTCACTGCCTTTTGGGAAGGCGAGGCGTTAACGAGCATATCCACGTGCACTTCATTATAGTTACACAAAAATCTAATGACATCCTGCCGCCGGCCGCGGTGGCCGAGGGGACTGAGGCGCTCCAGTCACGGTCAGCACGGCCACTACGGTCGGGGGTTCGAATCCCCCCTCGGGCATGGATATTTGTGCTGTCCTAGTTCGTAAGTAGTTCATAAGTAGTTTGTAAGTTTAGGGACTGATGACCCCGTAGTTAAGTCCATAAGTTGAAAAAAAAAAAATTGAAAATTTTTTGACACCCTGCCCTGGCACCAGCAAGAGTTTTCCAGGCCGTCGTCAACCGCCACTCACACACACTACCAACAACTGAGACACAGCCAACAGTCTGTGTGACCCCCACAAACAGTACTCGATCACTACAGATCTCTGCGTTCGCCTCGCTTTGCTCTCACTCCAGTGCGTGTCAAATTACTGAATTTGTGTCCTGCTTGTGTTGCACAGTATACACATGAAATTTGCTTAACAGCAGTCGTTATTGTTTGGCCATGTGATCTGATGACGGTTTTGTTTCAACCAATATTTTTAAAGGACGTATTGTAAATGACGCTTTTTACGATATCTGTGTTCTGAATCAAAATTTCGTTGTCTTCTGTTCCAGGTGAATATCCAGTGTTGAATGCCTCTCTACCGAGCGAGTCTTACCTGGTGAGTTCTATTTAGCTTGTCTTCTCGTTCCACGACGACTTCCAAAGTCGTATATCTGGAAACAGTGCTGAAAATATACCAGAGTTTCTAATACGCAAGAGCTTTAGAGTTAAGTCTGCAACTTTCTTACGAGATACTAAACTTTGTTTATATTCAAATTTACATCTGACTCTGAGGATATCGCATTCTGTGAAAAGAAAACCGGCAATGTTGGGTGAGGGTGAAGGTCGGGGTGAGAGTTTAAAAAGGGAAAGATTAATTTTTAAAACTCACAACCACCAACTGCTAACCAAATTCCTAAACTTGCAAAAACATTGGAACTGTGATTGCGACTGTTTGACTCGTTTTCTAGGGGATGATATCACACGTTCACAGCTTTCCTTCCCTGCTTATGATTAACAAAAAAATTCGTTCTTCGTAAAAAGGTAAAGCAGTCAATCCGAAGATTGGTTTGAACACCACAGTGCTTTACATAGGCATGGTCCTAATGGAGGTGGTATGCCGTTGCCTTCCTCCGACCTTCGAACAGACTTACCCAGCCAGTTATAGGGGGACCTACAGTTTAACGTGGGTTCCGAACCACGGGTTGCCTTTTTACGTTCTTCGTACGATAAGTGATAATCTAGTGCCTAAAAATGCCGTATTAAAATCAATTAACAACGGCCATCAATAGTACGAGATTAAAGAAAGCAACTTGTAACTGTCAGTCGTAGCGTATTGGTCAATGCGTTGGTCTGAAATGCTGAATGTCAGTGGTTCGGAACCCGCGAACCTAAATATTTTTTCCCTAAAAGGGTTTCAGACACTCTTATTAATTAAATAGAGCTATGCTCTTCAATGTTTAGAGTTGTGCGTATGGAAGAATGCTTCCTCTAAAATGCGTGTTTGTTCTATTTCGTGAACATGCCGTTAAATGAACGACCGAATTGAACAATGGCCTTCTGAAGGATATGCACGTAAACTGGAAGGATACTTAAATAATGAACATTCTGCACAAAGTTCTGATACAGGTAGTTTCGTACATAAAGGAAGTCCCAGATTTCTGTGGAAAGTGTAGTTTCTTAATCAAGCAGTAGTGAAGTGTATACATTGCAACAAATTACCTTTTTTTCGTTAGCGGTTATTCACTATTTGTGGGATATATTGAACGTCATTAATTAGAATCAATGCATCTACTAAGATGTTTGTCTTTGGTATGGTTGCTATGGACGCTTTTAACGTAGTTCAAATATGACTTTGTTCATGTTACACTGTTCTGCGCTAAAATAAAGAGCAAATATTCTATTTCAAAAAGTGATTACGTTTTCTTTTACAGCTAAAAACACAAACGGAATAAGTGTGGTAATACTGAATTCCACATAACTCTATTGCTCAATATATATACAAAGTTAGTACTATCAATACGTCATTTACAACAGTCATTCTAACAGTATCTCTGCACTTTATGTACCTGTGTTAAAGAAGTCTATGTTTAAAATTCGTTGCTATGTCTTTCATGGCATGTTCTCGAAACAGAACTAATGCACTTTTCAGAGAAAGTGCTGTTACCTATGAACAACTCAGAATCTTGCAGAATTCAGTTGCATCCAGTTAAGAAGAGTGTGCGAAAACCTTTTAGGAAGCAAGACGAAAAATAAAGTGGGAGAAAACAATTTACAGTGGTGGTTATATATATGTTTCCTTTCTTCAGTGAAATCTATGCTTTGCTGTCGTTTGTTCATATTTGTTATGGGTTGTTCGTTGAGAATTTTACTCAGTTCTTTATTGGCGTTGAACCAAACTGTCTGAAGAGAAGACCTGTGTACTGCCGTTCCCACGTCACATCACACAGAGTAGCTCGCGATCGCGTAGCTTACTGGCTGGCTGATGGGGCACAGCCCACCGTCTCACAGCGATCAGCCAGTGAGCTACGCGATCACGACCTACTCTGTGTGATGTGACGTGGAACGGCAGTACACAGGCCTTCTGTTCAGATGGTGTTAGTTTTGAACCGTCTTTCGTTTTCTTTCTTTTGATTGGCTCGTCGGTTCCAACGGGTGGGCGTTGGTTTGTTTGTCCTATTTTGATTTTTTCGGATAACCCAGTTCTCTCGTTACAGAGGGCGTCGAGCCACCATGCCGGCAACCCTCTGACCGAGCGCGCTGAGCAACCGCGCCCTACCAAGTTCCGAACCACCGTGTAACGTGTTCGTACATCACAAATTAATTCCTCGCCTATTACGCTATGGCGAACAGCTGCGAAAGTAATCCGTGATTCTCGAACTATCGATGGCAGGTGTTGACTAACTAACCAACATTAGATTATAATTCGTTGTCCTAAGAACGACGTGTATATGATCATTTTCAGTGCGCCATTGATTTGAAATGACAACGTTTGAGTTATAATAAGAAAATCATGAAGTAGAGAAAGCAAGATGGCCTACACAAACGAGCTTTTGGGGCGAGGGATGTCACGTGACTGATTTACGAACTCCAAACGCCAAATGTACGCTGTGAACCATCCAGACTATAGTCACTCGTCCGAACGCCAAATGTACGCTACGTTCGTTCCAGCCTATAGTCATTCGTAGCCGGTACAGGCAAAGAAAATAAACTTTGAACTGCCAAGGCAAGACAGGGGATAATATTTTAACGGAAAAATATAATGAAAATATGGGAGAGATATTAAAATGATAGTTCAGTGAGGTAAAAGTTCAAAAAAGAGTATGCTTGTCAAAGCTAAACTCAGACATCATATAATTTTTGCTGTTAGTTAAAATACGGTCAGAAAGAATATTACGTGTTGGGTGCATAGATATTACCACAATAATAGAGTGGTAATCTTATCATCATAGTTTTTTATTAGTTAGATTATTATTTTGATCCAAAAACTTATAAAACTACAAATCTAAAGTGGGCCGTAAAACACGTCAGTGCGTTTTTTTTCCTTATGAGGAATAATACTGCTACGTGCTGGTCTCAAAAGGTTCTTTATATAACAGAAATGGTAAATCTTCTATAGGAAACATTAGAAGATTTACATGTATCTCCCATTTATAATTTTTTGATACATGCAATGGAGCGACTGTAAACTTTTTCCCTCTATAGTCTTCGTTACCTCCTACAGTTAAACTTTCCTATTCTGATATTTGGATACCATAAACATTTGTAGACACTTCAGCATTGTTTTCTTCTTTCTGGTTGATTTAATTCGCTCGCAATAAATACACTGTGCAGAGAATACTCAGCATAGAAACATGAAAATTACTTCTGTATTTCGCAGTACAAGTATTCCCCACACCTGTAAAACTGTTTTATGAAATACCACCAGCCAAGCTGTATTTAATTCGCTCACAATAAATACACTGTGCAGAGAATACTCAGCGTAGAAATACGAAAATTATTTCTGTATTTCACAGTTTCCTTTTGTGTTTAATGTTGTTGTTATGGTCTTCAGTCCGGAGACTGGTTTGATGCAGCTCTCCACTCTACTCTATCCTGAGCAAGCCTTTTCATCTCCTCATAAGAACGGCAATCCACATCCACTTGAATCTGCCTACCATACGCATCTCTTGGTCTCCCTCTGCGATTTTTACCCCACACACTTCCCTCCAATACTAAATTTACGATTCCCCGATGTCTAAGAATGTGTCCTAACAAGCGATCCCTTCTTTTAGTCAGGGTATACCAAAAATTCCTTTTCTCACCAATTCTGTTCAGTACCTCTTCATTAGTTCTGCGATCTACCCACCTAATCTTCAGCATTCTTCTGTAGCACCACAAAAAAGCCTCTATTCTCTTCCTGTCCGGTCTGCTTATCGTCAATGTTTAACTCCCGTACAAGGCAACACTCCACACAAATGCCTTCAGAAAAGACTTCCTTACAGTTAAATTAATATTCGATGTTAGCAAATTTCTCTTTTCAAAAATGCTTTTCTTCCCATTGCCATTCTGCATTTTATATCCTCTGTACTGCGACCATCGCATGTTATTTCACTACCCAAGTGACAAAACTCATCTACCACCTTCATTGTTACGATACCTAATCTAATTCCTTCAGCATCGCCTGATTTTCTAAAACCGCATTCCATTATTTATGTTTTGCTCTTGTTAATGTTCATTTTATACGCTCTCTTCAACACACTATCCATTCCATTCAACTGCTCTTCCAGGTCCTTTGCTGTCTCTAACAGAATTACAATGTCATCAGCAAAACGCAATGTTTTTATTTCTTCCCCCTGAACTTTATTCCCCATTCCAAATTTTTCCTTGCTTTTCTTCACCGCCTGCTCGATGTACAAATTGAATAACACCGGAGAAAGGCTATAACCCTGTCTTACTCCCTTCCCAACTGATGCTTCCCTTTCATGCCCTTCGAGTCTAAGAACTGCGGTCTGGCTTTTGTACAAGTTGTAAATAACTCTCCTTTCCCTGTATTTTACCCCTGCTGACTTCAGAAATTGAAAGAGGGTATTCCAATGAACATTGTCAAAAGCTTTCTTCAAATCTACAAAAGCTAAAAATGTAGGTTTGCCTTTCCTTAATCTATCTTCTAAGATAAGACGTAAAGTGAGTATTGCCTCCCGGGTTCCTACGTTCCTCCTGAACCCAAACTGATCTTCCCCGAGGTCAGCTTCTACCAGTTCTTCCAGTCTCCTGTAGATAATTCGTGTTAGTATTTTGCACCCATGACTTATCAAACTGATGGTTCTGTAATTTCCACACCTGTCTGCACCTGATTTTTTTGGAATGGGGTTATTACATTTGTCTTAAAGTCTGAGGGTATTTCGCATGTCTCATACATCCTACACACCAGTTCCTGGGGCCTTGTTCTGACCTACGTCTTTCAGGGCTCTGTCAAATTCATCTCTCAGTATAGTATCTCCTATTTCATCTTGATCTACTTCCTCTTCCCTTCCTAAGTTCATTTCCTTTGTAGAGCTGCTCTAAGTACTCTTTCCACCTTTCAGCTTTCCCTTCTTTGCTGAGAACTGGTTTCCCATCTGAGTTCTTGATATTCGTAGAGTTGCTTTTCTTGTCCCCAAATGTCTCTCTTATTTTCCTGTAGGCGGTATCTACTTTTCCCCTTCTTATACATTCTTCTACAGATTTACATTTGTCTTGTAGCCACTCCTGCTTAGCCATTTTTCACTTCCTGTCAATCTCATTTCTTAGTCGTCTGTACTCCATTTTGCCTGTTTCATTTATTGCATTTTTATATTTTCTCCTTTCATCAATTAAATTTAGTATTTCCTGTGATATCCAAGGATTTTTTGTAGGTCTTGCCTTTCTAGCTATTTTGTCCTCTGCTGCCTTCGCTATTTCATCTCTCAATGCTACCCATTTCTCTTCTACTGTTTTATTTCCCCCTGTATCTGTCAACTGTTGCCTCAATCTCCCTCTGAAATTCTCCAGAACTTCACGTTCCTTCAATTTATCTAGGTCCCATCTCCTTATTTTCCTATCTTTCTTCAGTTTTTTCAGCTTCAGCCTACAGTTCATGACCAACAAGTTATGGTCAGAGTATATATCTGCCCCTGGGTATGTCTTACAGTTAATAACTTGGTTCCGGAATCTATGTTTTACCATTATAAAATCTATCTGATACCTTACGGTGTCTCCTGGTCTCTTCCAAGTATACAATCTTCTGTCGTGATTCTTAAACCAGATGTTTGTTACGATTAAATCATGTTCCGTGCAAAATTCTACCAGGCGGCTTCCTCTTTCGTTCCTTTTGCCCAGTCCATATTCACCTACTATTTTTCCTTCTCTTCCTTTTCCTACTACCTAATTCCAGTCTCCCATCACAATTAAGTTTTCCTCTCCCTTAACTGTCTGAATAATTTCCTTTAGCTCCTCATATATTTCTTCAATCTCCTCATCATCGGCAGAGTTAGTTGGCATATAAACCTGTACTACTGTTGTCGGTGTTGGCTTCGTATCTATCTTGACAATGATAATGCGATCACTGTGCTGCTCATAGTAGTTTACCCGCATTCCTATTTTCTTATTCATTATCAGTCCTACTCCTACGATACCTGTCCATTTCCCTTTTTAAATTTTCTAATTTTCCTACCCAATTAAGTGATCTAACATTCCATTCTCCGATTCGTAGAATGCCAGTATTGTCTTTTCTGATTACAACATCCTCCTGAGTAGTCCCTGCCCAGAGATCCGAATGGGGGACTATTTTACATCCGGAATATTTTACCCGAGAGGATACCATCATCATATTTTCATACAGTAGAGCTGCATGTCCTTGGGGGAAGTAACGGCTGTAGTTTCCCCTTGCTTTCAGCTGTTCACAGTAACTGTGTGTCAAAGCCACATTAGCTGATGTTACAAGGCCAGCTCAGTCAATCATCCAGACTGTTGCCCCTGTAACTACTGAAAAGGCTGCTGCCCCTCTTCAGGAATCACACGTTTGTCTGGTCTCTCCACAGATACCCCTCTGCTGTGGTTGCACCTACGATACGGCTATCTGCATCGTTGAGGCACGCAAACCACCCCACCTCGGCAATGTCTGTGGTTCATGGGGTGGTTGTATTTAATAATATCATTATTTTGAGCTCGATAAAGAAGGACAGTATACATAAGGCTTATATTTAAACAGAAAAATTGGGAAGTTTTCTTTCATCCTGATAATCCGTGTCATAACGTAAGATAAAGGTTGTGAATTTATTGTACTTTCGATGGTCTGTGGCGGATGTGTAAGGATATCAACGAGAACAAAGCTACAGGTAAAAGCAACTATTGACAATTAACTTCAAAACAAATAGTATGTAAGCCATTCTTTTTCAAGTACAAACTAATATAAATTTTTTTGCCAAATTAGATGTCGGTAAATGCAGAACATGCGACTGTGCAGGCATGCTACTGTTCTACACTTACAAAACCAGAACTACGAGGTCCATTCAAGTTCTAAGCCCTTTTCTAATTAACTACTCACCCGAAATCGATGAAACTGGCGTTACTTCTCGACGTAATTGTCCTGCAGACGTACACATTTTTCAAAACGCTGACGCCATGATTCCAGGCAGCGGCGAAGGCTTCTTTAGGAGTCTGTTTTGACCACTGGAAAATCGCTGAGGCAATAGCAGCACGGCTGGTGAATGTGCGGCCACGGAGAGTGTCTTTCATTGATGGAAAAAGCCAAAAGTCACGAGGAACCACGTCAGGTGTGTAGGGAGCATGAGGGATAACTTCAAAGTTGTTAGCACGAAGAAATTGTTGCATAACGTTTGCTCGATGTGTGGGTGCTTTGTCTTGGTGAAACAGCACAGGCGCAGCCCTTCCCGGACGTTTTTGTTGCAGTGCAGGAAGGAATTTGTTCTTCAAAACATTTTCGTGGGATGCACGTGTTATCGTAGTGCCCTTTGGAACGCAATGGGTAAGGATTACGCCTTCGCTCTCCCAGAACATGGACACCATCATTTTTTCATTTTTTTGGTGGCGGTGAATCTGTTTGCTTCCGTTGAGCTGACTGGCGCTTTGTTTCTGGGTTGAAAAATAGCATCCACGTCTCATCCATTTTCACAACCGACGAAAAGAATGTCTCATGCATGGTGTCGTCGTGTGTCAACATTGCTTGGCAACATGCCACACGGGCAGCCTTGTGGTCATCAGGCAGCATTCGTAGCACCCACCTGGATGACATTTTTCGCATTTTCAGGCCTTCATGTAAGATTGTGTGCACAGAACCCACAGAAATTCTAACTCTGGAGGCGATCTGTTCAACAGTCATTCGGCGATCCCCCAAAACAATTCTCTCCACTTTCTCGATCATGTCGTCAGACCAGCTTGTGCGAGCCCGAGGTTGTTTCGGTTTGTTGTCACACGACCTTTTGCCTTCCTTAAACTGTGGCACCCACGAACACACTTGCGACACATCCATAACTCAATCACCATGTCTCCTTCAACTGTCGATGAATTTCAATTGGTGTCACACCACGCAAATTCCGAAAACGAATGTTTGCAAGCTGTTCAAGTAAGGAAAACGTCGCCATTTTAAGTATCTAAAACAGTTCTCATTCTCGCCGCTGGCGGTAAAATTACAGCTGCCGTACGGTGCTGCCATCTCTGGGACGTATTTTAAAACAATGCGCATGTTTCGTCTCCAGTCCGGAGAAAAAAAATCGGAGGCCTTAGAACTTGAACGCACCTCGTATACAAGCAGGTTCTAAAGATTTCACTGGTATAGTCCGCGTTAGTTACGAAGACGGTCCAGTTTTCAACCGTTCTGCGCATTCCCCTCCATTCCAATAATGTTCATTATCTAGGCGCTTGGCTGGTCGCGAGTTACACAATGTTTCTCCCACACTTTCCACTCTAGGCCAACTATAGTGTAGTTATGATTCAGATCTACAACTATAGTGTAGTTATGATTCAGATCTATTAGTGTTTGAAAGATAATTTCTGCAGTCGCCTGGTATGATACGTTTCAGAAAAAATGGCTTCAATCATAATATTTTATAACACAACTACCTAATGCTTAGGAAAACTTTGAGTGATTTATTACATATACACATTGTATATAGCACTGACAAGGGTTGAAATGCTACATAGATTGACAATCGTGTGCAAGGAGATGTTGGTGCAAGTGAACTGATACATGATTTGTTGAAATTGATTTTATTCTTTTCCTTTTGTGTCTTTAATAACCTGTTCGCTGATATCAAAGATCTGTACTGGACCTGAAACAAACAGGAAAATTACGAACACTTAAGGTATAATTGTGAAAATAGAACTAAACACAATAAAACCATCTACCAAACATGTAAATAAATAAAGTGCAGTAAATTACTTCCTCATATTTCATGATGCATATAGGTTCAAAACATACATCACTACAATTTGTAAACGTTCGATGTTGTATTCAGTAATATTTACGAGGCGCGTCCAGAAAGTAAGTTCCGTTTGGTAATAAATTGAAATTGTACACAGATACAGAAGAAATTTTTATTGCACAAAATTCTACAACTCTTAAACTACTGTTCCTTATAACTGCCAAAATTTTACAGCATTTTTCATAGCGTGGCACGAGCTTTTGTATACCTTCTTCATAGAAATCTACCGCCTGTGTCATCAACCAGTTGGAAACAGTTTCTTTCAACGCATCATCATTGGTGAAGTGATAACCGCCAAGGAAAGACTTGAGATGTCTAATTGTAAACCTTCGGTTTTCCTGGATCTTGTTATCAATCGCGTGAACCAGTTCTTCTGTAACCAAAGGTGGATGCCCACTTTGTTCTTCATCATGCACATCACTACGCCCGTCATTGAACTGTCAGATCCGTCTTCTCACCATCGAATCACTCATCGCAATTGGTACGTAAACATCGCAAATTTGCCGATAAATTTCACTTGGTTTGACATTACTCGCCTTCAGAAACCGAATCACCGACCTGATTTCACAGGCGGCGGGATTTTCAATCAACGCCGATATTTCAAAGAAGCACAACAAAGCGTACGTAACTGAAAGCGATCTCCAAATGGCGCACGTTCTTCTCCTTGATACACATCGTCTACAGCGCATGTGCGGAACTGCGCTGCAGCGGAGATAAATTGAAAAGGAACTTACTTTCTGGACGCGCCTCGTATTTATATCTATTAACGTGTTTATGATAAAGTTGCTTACAAATGGGGTATCACAAATGAAGACAAGTCAAACTCGGAAATAATCCAAATAGTACAATAAATACAGCAATTCAGAAGTAGCAAGCGTTGAATGTCACGTGACGAGGTGGCAGGGCAGGGCTCTGGGCGGGGCAAGGCCTGCAGGTAGGAGGAGGGGTGGGGGGGTGGGGGTGGGGGGCGGGGGTGAGGGGTTGTGGCAGTGTGTGACGTCTGCCTGGCTGCACGCCACCGCGGAGCGCCGCTGCTCTCGCAGTAGCTGTGCTGTGCGGGTTCTCACCCGCTGCCACAGCAGGCGCAGGTACAGTGTGACCACACTGCTACCTCCATGGTCGGAGATTAACGATAGTCAACCTGCGATTGGCAGCGGGCTCTTCTCCCGTCATTTCATTGACAATACTGTGCATCCGTATGTAGAAGTCGCACTGGTGTTAGAGTACTCGCGTGAGGATCTTGGAATCACGTATTGTGAATCCCCTGGACGGTTGTCGAGATCCTATCGGGTTCCTGAATGCATGGCTACCTGTTGTGGAAATGGAACTGGCCAAAATCGTTAGTGATGCACGCTGTCCTGTCATCATGTCTAGAACGCTGTTAGTCTGTGAGCTGACACATCCTCCAAAGAAGGATACTGGGTGTGGGGAAACATCTTTGAGGGATGGCTGGTGGCCTGATCATGCAGAGCACTGCAATCGCTGATTCGTTAAAAAAATGTACCTTGACCTATATGCAGATGAGACTTTCAGGCAAACATGTCTCTGGTTCCGGTTAAGTGCTCAGGCGAGAACTGTAGATACACATTTCCACACATCTATCTGAGCCCCTGAAATCGGTATCTAACTATTTACCACGTCCTGAAGATAAAACGCGGAAGAGGGCGTGTATTACTGTTCACAATGAAGACCAAGGTTATTTTGCATGAACTATTCTGGTGCGTGAGCGTAACTTAAGCAGAGATCCACAACTTTCTTGCACATATAAGGTAGGTGATGCCATCTGCAGTTGCTATAACTTTGATGTTATGGAATTACCTGTGAAAATCATGGACATATTAAAATTTGGGACGCAGAATAGCGGGATATCGGTTCACATTTTTGGTCTTGAAAAAGTAAAGCGTCAGCCAGATGACCAGAAACCTCAACCTCACAGAAAGATCCCAAGGAAAGACAAGAAAGTCTTAGGACCTCTCTATTTTTCAATATTTCAGCGGGCAATGCATGTGTACTTGCATCTATTTGGAGATGGTTCAGACAATTATCACTATGTCTGGGTCAAGCAGATGTCACAACTTTTAAACAACCAAGTGAATAAACAATAATGCAAATGACACATGTGTTTAAGATGTTTCAATGTCATTAACACAAGCGAGTAATTGACAAATTACAAACTAGATTGTGCTTTCAATGGGGCTGTTCGTGTTCATATAACTATAGAAGACAATAAATTCATAACCTTTAAGAATTATGAACATCAGGAGAGATACCCCGTGACCACTACTCATAGAAAATCTGTTAGTTCCTATAGATCGCTGTGAAGGAGACTAAGCAGGCCTCACATACTACCTACACAGAAATACATGTACCATACGCCGCAGCATTTCCGCTAGTTTGTTCATACAACTCTTCACTAAAAAGTCAAATCACATATTGGGGAAGACTCTATGAACTAGCTACTGGCCGAATTACAGACCGTTGCTACGTATTCTGATGGCCTCTTTGGTCAAAACGTGCCCAAGACTTATTTGCCATATTTGTTGGCTGCCGTTAGAGATAAAAGTGGAAACTCCCCACCGGGATCATTGTCATCTAACGGGAAAGTTCTGCAGTGCAGCCCATAACTCATGCAACTTAAAGTATCGGGTACCCAAGCACATCCCTTTGCTAATTCTGAATCTTTACAGATACGGTACACACTTAATGATCGAGTCTCTCAACAATTTCGGATGGCTGAAGAATCGACAGATTAATGTAATACCTCATAAAAGGAAGAAAAATATTTCCTTTTACGAACGTTTCATGCCGTGAATCATGCTGTGGTTCAATGACTCAGTTTGGTTTATGTCATCGTCTCTGCAGAAACTTGTTGACTCTCTGACTCCGAGTGATGTGCACATCACCTGGGACGATGCTAAGGTTCACCTTGTAACAAGGAAAGCGGTGTTTCCATATGAGTGTATTGATTGTATGGGAGAATTATATGTATCCAAGTTGTCGAACATACTGCATTCACAAGCAGTCTCACAGGTTAGATTACTTCAAATACAGATTATGCACATGCACGGAATTTCTGGCGGGAATGTAATAGTCTCAATGTGGGAGAGAACGTACGTTTGTATGTGGACACTGACATGCGTTCACTTTCGGATATGTTTGAGAAGTTGTGGGATGTATGCATGGACATATATTCTCTGGGCTCCAGCTTTTATTTCACAGCACCGGTGCTGTCCTGGGACGCAACGCTTACAAAAACGAGGGGTAACATCAAATGACTGATGAATATTGATATGTTTTTTTTTTTTTTTTTTTTTTTTTTTTTGTTTCAGCGAGATATTTGTGGAGGTCTATGCCAATGCATTCTCAGACACTCCAAAGTGAATAACCCACGAGTGGGGAGATGTTTATCACATTCCTTGCATCCAGTTACATTATGTACTTCAATGTGAATGAATACACCATCCAGCAATCACTGTCAAATAGAGGGTTTTGTTGACTATCTGCAAGTGAATGCGAGGGATCAGGTGACACATTAACAGATCCATACAATGATGTGCCGGATGATTATGATGTAGGATATGTTTTGGAGGCAGACCTGAAGTACCCTCTTAGTTTGAATGATGCGACAGTAATTTTCCCCCATGTCCACAGCTTCAGGCTCCACGGTGAAGCTATGTCGTGAAATGGATGACAATGCTGGAGAATAAGCAGAAGTTTATTATTCAGTATCGCAATCTCCAGCATTCTCTCGGTTTAGGTATGAAGCTTGCTAGAATCATCCGGGCTATCTCCTGCAAGCAGACCCCATGGTAGGGGTTTATTGATGTTAATACCGCTAAGAGTGTTTCCACCAAAAATTTAGAGAAATATTTGTTTAAAGTAATGAACAACGCGATTTTCGGCAAAACTGTGAAAATCGTACATAAACACTGTGATAAACTTCGAAACACGTGGGAGGTGGCTACAAAATTGATCACCAGACCGGATTTTAAGCGAGTCACTGTGTTCAACAAGGAGTTTGTTGGTGTGGAGATGATGCTGACTGCAGTAGAGTTCATGAAACCCGCGTATGTGAGGATGTGCGTACTAGACCCTTCCAAACTCCATATGTACTGAGTCCATTAACAATTTACGAAAACTCATTTCATGAAGTTACTTTATACGGATACAGACAGTTTCATCTATCGGGTTCCCAGGTGGGGACTACTCACGAGAATGTGAGCATCAGGAAAGACAAAACTGGCATTCTATGGATCGGAGTGTGGAATGTTAGATCCCTTAATCTGGTAGGGAGGTTAGAAAATTTAAAAAGAGAAATGAATAGGAAGAAGTTAGATGCAGTGGAGATTAGCGAAGTTCGGCGGAAAGAGGAACAGGATTTCTGGTCAGGTGGGTACAGAATTATAAATACAAACAGTGAAGATTAGCGAAGTTCGGCGGAAAGAGGAACAGGATTTCTGGTCAGGTGAGTACAGAATTATAAGTACAAAATCAGCTGGTCTGATAATGAATAAGACAATAGCAACGTGGGTAAACTACTACAAGCGACGCAGTGATCTGATTATCGTGGTAAAGATTGATATGAAGCCAACATCAACCACAATTGTACAGGTTTATATGCCAACTAGCTCTGCTGATGATGAGGAGATAAAATAAATTATTCAGACAATTAAGGGAGAGGATTACTTAATTGTGATGGGAGTTGGGAAAGTAAGAGAAAAAGGAAGAGAAAAAAATAGTAGGTGAATATAGCCTGGGCAAAGGTATGAAAGAGGAAGCCGTCTGGTAGAATTTTGCATGGAACATTATTTAATCATAACAAACATCTGGTTTAAGAATCACGAAATTTGATTGTATTTGTGGATGAGACCAGGAGTCACAGAACAGTACAAGACAGATTTTATAAAGGTAAGACAAAGATTACGGAACCAGGTTTCAAAATTTAAGACGTACATAGGGGTAGGTATTGACTCTGATCATACCTTTTTGGTCATGAACTGTAGGCTGAAATGGCATAAAACTGAAGAAAGGTAGGCAAATAAGGAGGTGGGAGCTGGATAAATTGAAGGGACCTGAAGTTCTCGAAATTTTAAAAGCAGCTTTAGGCAACAATGGAAATGAACAGGGGGAATGAAACATTAGAAGAGGAATGGGTAGCATTGAGATATGAAATAAGGTAGCAGAGGACAATATAGGTAGAAAGCCAAGCCCTACAATAAATCTTTGGATAACACAGGAATTACTAAGTTTAATCGATGAAAGGAGAAAATATAAAAGTGCAGTAAATGAAAGACCCAAAATGGAGTAAATACTGTTAAGAAATGCGATTGATGGGAAGTGTAAAATATCTAAGCAGGAGTGGCTAGAAGGCAAATGCAAGTCAGTGGAAGAACGTTTAAATAGGGGAAAAATAAAGGTGACAAGAAAGGCAGCTATATGAATATAAAGAACTCGGATGGAAAACCAGTTATCAGCAAAGAAGGAAAAACTGAAAGATGGCTAGATTATATGGAGGGGCCCTACTAAGGAAATGAACTTAGAGACAATATTATAGGAAGGTTAGAGGAAGTAGATGAACATGAAATAGGAGTTACTATACTGATAGAAGAATTTGACAGAGCATTGAAACACCTAAGTGGAAACAAGGCCCCCTGGAGTGGACGACATTCACTCAGACCTACTGAAGTCTCTGGGAGAAACAATGACAAAACTATTTCACCTGTTGCATAAGATGTATGAGAAAGGGAAAAATACCCTCAGACATTAAGAAAAATGTAATAATCCTGGTTCCAAAGAGAGCTGGTACAGATATATGTGAAATTTACAGAACCATCAATTTAATAAGTCATGGTTGCAATATTTTATCGCGAATTATTTACAGAAGAACTGAAAAGCTGGTAGAAACCGACCTCACAGAAGTTCAGTTTCGATTCAAAAGAAATGTAGGAACACGGGCGGTAATACTCACTTTACAGCTTATCTTAGAAAATAGATTAAAGAAATGCATACCTACATTTATAGCTTTTGTACATTTAGAAAAAGCTTTTGACAATGTTGAATGGAATAGACTCTTTCAAATTCTGAAAGTAAGCAGGAGTAAAATATTAGGAACGGAGAGTTATTTAAAACTTGTACAAAAACCAGACAGCAGTTATCAGAGTTGAAGGGCGTGAAAGGGGGAAGGTTGGGAAGTGTGTAAGACAGGGTTGTAGCCTTCCTCCAATAGTATATAATTTGTACATTGAGCAAGCTATAAGGGAAAGGTGTGGTGTCGCACAAGTACAAAGTGCGCCCCACCTACTTTCGCCGCGCGCCGCCATGCACGCACGGCGCGGCGTTCTTACGACGTCAGCCACGAGCGACCTCTGCCACAACTCCGCTCATGGCCACGACCGAACGACATCGTTCACTTGGGACTGAGATAGGAACCAGTAAAGACTTCGTAATCAGATAGGCACCATTGAAGACTTGGCTATCAGTTAGGCACTAGGCAGGACTCTAGCTCAACTATGTGTCTGCAGTACTGAGCAATGTAAAAGTTAAGTATTGTATAAATTCTGTGCAATATATATATATCGTTCTAATTTACTCTAGTGTTTCTAGTTTCTGGCTGCTCCCATCCGTACCTGCACCAGCCTGCTATCTTTATTCCTGCGTTGGTCTCATTCCACTCGGCCACCGACACCTACGACGGAAACGAGACACAAAAGCGGCGACGAGGCTGAGACACAAAAAAAGGAAAGAGATATTTGGAGAAGGAATTAAAGTTCAGGGTGAAGAAATAAAAACGTTACGTTTTAGCAATCATATGATAATCTTGTCAGAAATAGCAAAGGACCTGGAAGAGCTGTTGAATGAAATTGAGAGTTTGTTGAAGGGTGCGTACAAGATGAACAGTAACAAGAGCAAAACAAGGGTAATAGAGTGCAGACTTAGAAAATCAAGCGACTCTGAATCAATTAGATTAGGTAACGAACAAATTAAAGGTGGTAGATGAGTTTTGGTTCTTGGGCAGTAAAATAACATATGATGATCGCAGTACAGAGGATATAAAATGCAGAATGTCAATGGGAAGAAAGCGTTTTTGAAATGAGAAATTGGTTAACATCGAATATTAATTTAAGTGTAAGGAAGTCCTTTCTGAAGGCATTTGTGTAGAGGGCTGCCTCGTATGGGAGTGAAACATGGACGATACACAGTGCAGACAGGAAGAGGATAGAGGATTTTGAAATGTAGTGTTAAAGAAGAATGCTGAAGGTTACGTGCATGGATCGTGTAACTAATGAGGAGGTAATGAACAGAATTGGGGAGAAAAGGAGTTTTCTGGCATACCATGACTAAAAGAAGGGCTCCATTGGTGGTACGCATTCTTAGACATCAAGGAATCGTGAATTTAGCATTGGAGAGAAGTGTGTGGGGTAAAAATTGCAGAGGGAGACCAAGAGATGAATACAGTAAGCAGATTCAAATGAATGTAGGATGCCGTTCTTATGAGGAGATGAAGAGGCTTGCTCAGGATAGCGTAGGGTGGAGAGCTGCATCACACCAGTCTCCAGACTGAAGACAATAACATAAAGTAATGTACAGAACAAAAAGGATATCAGTCTTATGTAGGGCGAGGCGAATAGATCACCGATTGTGGAAGTTGTGTAGAGCAGGTTGGAGTAGATTAATACTTGTTCCTTAGATCTTTTGAGTCCCAGCCTCGTCGCCACTTTTGTGTCTCGTTTCCGCCGGGTGTCATAGGTGTCGGTGGCTGAGTAGAAAGAGACCGACACAGGAATAAGAAATGCGCCCTTGTGCAGGTATGGAGGTGAGCAACCAGTGGGACAGCAGAAACTGGAACACTAGGCTAAATTAGAACAAGATATATATTTCGTGGAGTCTTGGTAATACTTAACTTTTACATAGTTCTTGACTGCAGAATTGTGATACATAGTTTAGATAGAGGCCTGCCTACTGATGATTCCGAGTGCCTATCCGATAGCCAAGTCTTAACTGGTCCTTATCTGATTCCCAAGTGCCGATGCAGCAGTCGTGGTCACGAGCGGAGTTGCAGCATGGGGCGCTCGTGGCTGACGTCGTAAGAACGCCGCGCTGTGCGTGCATGGCGGCACACGGCGTAACTACGTGGCGCACACTTCATACTTGTGCAACACCAGAAGATCACATATAAGACATTTCGCAATGATATAACAGTTCTGTAAATGATGTCTATACATGACACTCAATATTTTAGTGATTTTTTTAAATGTTTATCTAAAAATTCATAAAATGTAGAATGTGTTGCCATTCAGAAATTCCTTTAATTTCCTATTAAGTAATAGCTACCTTTCGAACGTTTCATGCTGCTTGGAAGGTGACCAAATGCTTTTGTGGCAGCTTAATTTACTCCTTTCTGTACCAAAGTGTAATGTGTGCGAATACATAGAAAGAAAGATCCTATATCATTTAGCTACACTATAGTAGGTCAGCAACTGGAAGCAGTTAATTCCATAAATTATTTAGGAGTAGGCATCTGGAGTGATTTAAAATGGACCGACCATATAAAATCAATGGTCGGTAAAGCAGATGCCAGACTTAGATTCATTGGATGAATCCTAAGGAAGTTGGTTACAGTACATTTGTTTGCCAGAGCTTGAATACTGCTCACTGGTGTTGGATTCGTACCAGGTGGGGTTGATAGAGAAAGTAGAAATGATCTAACGGAGAGCAGCGCGTTTCGTTACAGGTTAATTTGCTAATCGTCAAAGCGTTACGGAGATGATTGGTAAATTCCAGTGGAGGACTCTGCAAGAGAGACGCTCTGTCGCTCGGTACGGGCTTTTGTCGAAGTTTCTAGAACATACCTTTACCGAGGAGTCTAGCAGTATATTGCTCCCTCCTACGTATATCTCGCGAAGAGATCATGAAAAAATCAGAGAGATTAGAGCCCACTCAAAGGCATACCGAGAATCTTTCTTTCGGCGAACAATACGTGACTGGAATAGGAGGGAGAACCGATAGTGGTACTCAAGGTACCATCCACCACACACCATCGGGTAGCTTGCGGAGTATGCATGTAGATATAGAATAGTGAATATCACCCTTTCTCCTAGTTTTGTAGCTGTGCGCACTGCTATTACTTTTGAACTGTGTCGGATTGTTAATAACAAGTTTCATGAGTGAATAAATATGTTGTGAAGGTACATTGAAGATCGCTAGATCTTTAAAAAATGTCTGTAGGATGATCTTGGGCGGACTTTTGTGGAATGAATACTTCTTTACTCAGTTTTCAATATCTGGGTGCTGCAGCGACATAATATAACTTTTAATGATTTCAAATCGTTGCTTAATATCTTATATTTATTTAACGATGTCCATTTCGGCTAAAAAGCCATCATTAGGTTAGATGCAATTGTGTAATACAAATGTCGTGATATAATATAAAAGTCACAGGTGTGGCGTCCTTTTATTTTTGATATTTTGGTTGGTGGTGGAAATTTATTTGGTTTATTGTAATGCTTTGGTCTGATAGAAGCGACATAAAGATTCAGTAGGCACGTAAAATTTTTATTTAAGTTGGTACACCTGATAATATTTCATATATTCAGTTATAGATGCCTCTGGTTTAACTTTTCGTAGCCTAACACGGTTTATGGATTATATTTTAACTGATGAACATGGACTCTGTGATCTCAGGGGCTTGTTTTAAAAAATTATAAATTCTTTTTGTAATATAATCTTTTCTTTCCCGGTAGTTCCATTTAACAAAGCACACCACATAAACATTCACTAGTCTTTACCTATAAAAGTCATATCATTTTAATTATTTTTAGTCACTTTGATTAACAGATAATTCAAAGATGTTATTTTTAAAAGGTCTTCAATTATCAATGGAAAGGTCAGGTGCTAACTACGATTGATGTGGTCGGTACAAAATTTTAAATTAATATTTCTCCTATATTTCACCTTAAGCCCAGATTTACAAAACACTGTCAAAGTCACACGATATATTTTAAATAAGCAGTTCTCTATAGTTCATTTCACAAACTCACAGTTTGATTTTCTTGGCAAAGTCAATATTTAAAATTATTCCTTGTTTTGAACTAGTTAAAGTTATTTGATTTAATATTTGTCAATGAAGAAAACCTTTTTAGCAATCATTAATATTTTCTTGACTATTACATTCCTATCAGGAGGCAGAATTTTTCTAAGTCCGTAGCCTATCCCGAATTAAAGTCCACAGATATTATTTATGGATTCACGTATAAGTTCGATTTAATTAAGCCTTTCAAATAAATTCAATCATAGTACATCAAAAGTTCGGAATATTTTTTGCACCTGACTATGCATTTCAGATACAACCACAAAGACTGAGTGAGATCTGATCGTTACGAGAAACAAATTCTGAGAGCTGTTAACATTGGGAGAAACAAAGACTGAGACAGAGAGTAGCTATACTGCGGTACTATTTATACTACTACTGCGACAAACGATTACTCTCATTTACAGTGTTTAGACGCGGTTACTCTGAGACTGTACTGTTTCGATACTTCAAAGATATATTGACTGTTACTGAAATTTTGAGAAATACGTAAAATATTCTGCCTCTTACAAATTATTAGAATTGAATCAGGATGGAAATGGCTAGTTTGTGCTGTGATTGCGATGTAGTGTTACACAGGATACGATATTTACATACATTTTGGTTTTACATACTTCCTGTAATGTGGTTTTCCATAGAAGATTGTTGTCATGCCACCAATATAGTACAATTAAAATAAATTGCTGTAGTTTTATGTTATGTTATGGTGTATGTCAACGATATTTTATGGTTACAATAGCTTGTTTATATTTATACCAACGATATATTAAACAGTTCAAAGTGTGTATTAAATTTTGTCTCTGATTATGATAGGCAACTTTTGTGTCCCAACTTCGTCGCCGCTTTTGTGTCCCAGCCTCGTCGTAGGTGTCGGTGGCCGAGTGGAATGAGACCGACACAGTAACAAAGACAGCTCGCCGGTGCAGGTACGGAGGGGAGCAGCCAGAAACTACAAACACTAGAGTAAATTAGAAAGATATATATATTGAGAACAACGACGTGAGAGGCTTGTGGTCTGTCAACAAATAGAATTTTCTGCCATAGAGATAATGATGAAACTTTGTGACGCCGTAAATGATTGCTAAGGCCTCCTTTTCTATCTGACTGTAATTCTGTTGCGTCGGCGTCAGTAGCTTGGATGCAAAGGCAATAGGACGATCGTGACATCCAATACGATGTGAGATTACCGCGCCCAGACCGTACGACGAGGCGTCAACTGCTAACACTACAGGCTTCTGTGGGTCAAAGGGAATCAAACATGCATCACTGAGTAGTGCAGACTTTAATTTGTCAAAGGCAACCTGACAATCTTTAGACCATACAAAAGGAACATTCTTCCTACGTAAGTGATGCAGTGGAGCTGCAATCTGAGAGGCATTGGGAATAAATCTGAAATAATAGTTAAGCTGTCCCATTACTGCTTGCAATTCATGCACATTCTTTGGAGGAGGCAAGTCTTTGATTGCTCGAAGATGTGACTGTAAGGGATAGATTCCTTGGGCATTAATCACATGGCCTAGGTACTCTATTTCAGTTTGAAAAAACGAACACTTTGCTTTATTACAACGTAGACCTGCTGCAGTCAAAACTTTGAAAAGGCACTCCAGGTTTGCTAAATGTTCTTCAACTGTACGTCCGGATACCACAATATCATCTAAATAGTTCGAACAACACGGTACAGAAACTGTCAGCTGTTCCAAAAAGCGCTGAAAAATAGCAGGGGCGTTGAAATTGAAAAAGGCCCATGTGAGTATTAATGACGAAAAACTTTTTTGACTCGTCATCAAGTGGAATCTGTAAGTATGCATCTGCTAAATCAATCTTAGAAAAGAAGCGAGACTGTCCTAATTTGTCCATCAGTTCCTCAGGTCTGGGCAGGGGATAAGTGTCTACAATTGTTTGACTGTTCACTGTTGATTTGAAGTCCGCACAGAGACGAAGTTTTCCTGACGGCTTGGGTATAATTACTATAGGCGAGGCCCACTGACTCGCAGAAACAGGAGAAATCACCCCACTATCTTGCCAACGTTTAAGTTCTTCGGCAACTGTATCACGCAATGCGAAAGGCACTGGTCTAGCTTTACGAAATTTGGGAACTGCAGAGTCTTTTAAAGTTACATGTGCCACGAAGTCTTTTGCACAACCTAGTTCCGGCGAAAACAAGTCACTATATTTGTCACACAATGCATTGATTTTATCCTGAGGCACTATTGACGGGCAGGCTACACGTTCCTAGCACGGGAATATTTTGACCTGTATAAGCTGTTAACACTTGCTGTGACGGCGACAATTCTGGCAAACCCAGAAGTTCATAAGTATCTTTATTTATTAATGTGACAGCGGAACCAGTATCAAGCTGAAATTGCACCTTCTTATTTTCTATAGAGAGAGTAACAAACAGCTTGTGCTTCTGGCGCACGACCGGTGCGCGAATGTGGGCAACGTCTAATACATATTGTTTTCTGCGCTTGCGCGGGTTGCGTGCGGTAGGAAGCGGCGCATACTCGGCACACAGCGGATTAACCACACTGTCACTAGATGACACTACCGCCGGATCGGCGTCCGCGCAATGCGAGGCTACTGCACTAATATTACTTTGAGTAGCTACCTGATGTCTACTGTCACTAGCTACACAGTACTGGGCACTATTACAAGGAGCATTTTCACTACATGAATGCACTGTTCATAGTCATTTTGCTTGTCCCGAACCCCTTTCCGTTGCACTGTTTTACGCGCTCGTCGGCGCTTGCTACGTGGTGCACTATATAGTTTTGCCATAGGCGCAAAACGACTTTCTTGCAATTGAGATCCAAGGAAAGCACTGTTCAATTCCACAGCCCGTATAACATTTACAGAATGAACTGTTCTCGCACTCTGCGAAGCACTTTTTCTAACGTTACTGTTCTTTGAGTTTTTAATTTGCATACACACAGACTGCACATGTCCCAATTTGCCACATTGATAACAGGTTGCGTTGCGACTAGGGCAATGAGCACGCTTGTGGCGAGACACACACTGGGGGCAAGATTTACGTACATTTTTCTGAAATGAGCGTTGGCGCCCGTTATTCAAATCACTGTTTCTAACACGACGGGGCGACCTGTGTGTCGCACTTTTACACTGGCTACTGTTCACTGTCTGTTCAGCACGGCCGGTAGAAAAATAAGAATCACTAGTGCTATACTGAGACTTACGGCTAGGAAAGCGTCTGTTACGGCGCACTGAATTTACACTGTGGCTTTGCATTTCTACATCTGCTAAGTCAAAAGTATCATGCGCATCTATAAGCTGCAGTACACTGTCTAATGAGGGGTCAGACTGTTTCAGAATTGCTGCTCTAATTCTGGGGTCCTGAATATTCTGCGTAATCGCATCTCGCAACATAACGTCACTATAAGAAAGTCCACAAGGGCAAGTAAATTTACATTGGCGGGTTAAGCCCTTCAATTCCGTAATCCACTCTTGGTGTGATTGCTGCGGTAATTTTTTAAGTCTGAAAAATCGGTACCGTGCCGCAGCTACGAGAACTTTTCTCTCATAATGAGCATTTAGTGCCTCTACTATTTGTTCAAAGTCTACATCACGAGGAGATGCGTGAGGGAATAGTTTTTGCAGTAACACGAAAGTTTTGGGGCCCGCCACGGACAATAAAAGATGCTTCACTTTCTGACCTGTAATTTGATGAGCCGCGACGAGTTCTTGAAACTGTGCGAAATAGTCGCTCCATTCTTCCTCACGTTCGTTGTACTGGCGAAACGTCGGAAGCTTTACGGCGGCAGGTGTGGGCTGCTGAAGCGGCGGCTGTCGTTGTTGGGTGGCTGCTTGCGCTGTGAGCTGGGACACAGCCTGTAGGAGTTGGGTTATTTGCGCCGTCTGTAACTGAATAATTTCCATTAAGTTTGGGTTCGGGGTAGTGGCCATGCTGACCGATTAGGCGCCGCGCATACAAGTCAATTATAACGAAACACAAATGCAATACGAAAGAGGACGCTCTGCAACAAAAAAGTCCACAACACGTAACTGAAAATGTTCCCCCAAAAATCTTATAAAAAGGGTGGGTGGGCGGGAGCAATTTTTGCGTGCTCCGACTGCTGCTGTCTGGCTGCTGTAAGCGGGCTGGTCCAAGGTTCTATCACTCCTCGTCGCCACTTTTGTATCCCATCCTCGTCGCCACTTTTGTGTCCCGACTTCGTCGCCGCTTTTGTGTCCCAGCCTCGTCGTAGGTGTCGGTGGCCGAGTGGAATGAGACCGACACAGTAACAAAGAGAGCTCGCCGGTGCAGGTACGGAGGGGAGCAGCCAGAAACTACAAACACTAGAGTAAATTAGAAATATATATATATATATATATTGCACAGAATGTAACAATACTTAACTTTTACATAGTACTGCAGAATGTTGATACATAGTTGTTAGAGGCCTGCCTAGGGCCTGTACAATAGCAAAGTCTTCACTGGTGCCTATCTGATTACGAAGGTCCTAACTCGTTGCTATCTCAGTCCGAAGTGACATGTCTTTCCGTGGTGGCCACGAGCGGGGTTCCAGCAGAGGGCGCTCGTGGCTGTCGTCGGAAGAACGCCGCGCCGTGCATGCATGGCGGCGCGCGGCGAAAGTAGGTGGCGCGCACTTTGTACTTGTGCGACACCACAGCAACGATATTGCATACCTCAACGGTTTGTTTACCAATGATATACGAAAATAATTTAGAAGGTGCTCTTTGGTGTAACATGCGTTAAAATTTCTATCACTGGGTGTGTTGTTCTTCACTTGGTTCCGCTTTGAATATTTGTAGAAAATTTTAGAGGAAACCTTTATGTTTTAGATCTGTTTGTTCATTAATTACGAGAAGCGGTTCTTTTTAAAGGTGTAAAAGTATCTACAATTCTTCCAAGTTGTTCATTGTTGGTCCTTTACGTGTAATGTGTAGCACTATGATAGCGCTTTGAAGATTGTCAACTGTGTGATGTTCAGTTTTTAGATGGCGAAAGAAAGTGGATGGGTTGTTATCAGACAATAACATGTTCACGAAAAAGAACTTCGAAGATTCTCCCAGTTTGTCCAATATAGTATTCCTCGAAATTTTTACAGTGAATTTTATATAAACCAGGGTATGAGTAATTAAGTGGTTTGCAAATACCTGCTTACATACAAAAGCAAATATCCCCACTTCAACCCATTCAGGTCCACTTCACTCCTGCCTTATCCAATCCCTTCTATCATATCTAAAGACTGGTACCGGTATATGATTCCACAGGTGTCTTCACTCACCAACTCTGTTGTGCCCAATGGGAAAGCGAAGCCACATACCCTGTACCATGGCCATGGCCATGACCATGACCATTTCACTTAACGCTGTCTCACTGCTTCTTCCATTGATGGCCATGCTGCTCGTGCACTAATGTACATAAATCAAATAGACGTTCACTGTACACTGAACAAAGAAAGAAAGAACGAGAAGGAATGAACAACTGGCCTTCTTGCTCATAATGAACAACCTCCGACTATAGATATTACTAAGGCCAAAGCAACGAACAAATGATTCCGCTAAAGAATATCGAAGTGTCAGACCTTTCACCGACTGCAAAATACGTACAAAAGAGAACTACGTGTTATAATGTAACGATTCCAGCATTGTAACGATTACTTTTCTATTGGAATAAGTAAATTACAAGTATAAATTTTATAAAATGTATCGATTACAAGTAAAAATTACAGGAAATGTTATCATTTCATGTAATTCAATTAGTTTTACTTAATTACTTACCATCACTGATTATAGCTGTACGCCTCGGTTGCACAGTGGTAGAGTGCCAGACTACAAATCCAATGGTCGCGGGTTCGATCCCCGCCAGGTCCTAGGATTTTTATCTGTCACTTTCCACTTCTTTCACCTCTGGCAGTATTGCTCATGTGAAAAATACCGAGTAGCACCCACGTTAAACTGTAGGCCCCCCTATAGCTGGCTGGGTAAGTCAGTTCGAAGGTCGGAGGAAGGCAACGGCATACCACCTCCAGAGAGGACCATGCCTAGTAAAGCACTGTGGTGTTCAAACCAATCGTCGGATTGTTAACTGCTTTACCTTTTTCATATTGGTGGCATGACGATCGTCTATAGAAAACCACATTACAGGAAGTATGTAAAATCAAAATTTATGTAAATATCGTATCCTGTGACTTTTATATTACCTCATGACATTTGTATTACACAATTGCAGTCAACCTGATGACAGCTTTGTAGTCGAAATGGCCATCATTAAATAAATGTAAAATATTAAGCAGCAATTTGGAAGCATTAAGCAATTTTTAACACTGCAGGGCCAAAATATTATAAACTGTTGATGCGTATGTCATTCAATACTTAGGGTAAAACCTTGCAATTAATACAGTTGAAAATCAAAATGACGAAATTAATCCTCACTATAAAATTCAACAAGGAGTACATAAAGAAGGAAAAAAATCCCATCTTATGTGAACATCAAGATTGAAGCAAGACCATCAGTGGTTCAACAAACCAAGTTATATGGTGCCAAATTGTGAGTGCAACAAGAAATCAATAAAAAGTTATATTATAAAACGTTCCTGAACCAAAATATGTACTTAGCATTCTTAGAACTTAGTAGTAAAACTACTCCATTCATTTTCGACCATTTAATAACTTATAGAAAATATGTAAATCGTATTAGATATGAAATATGGATTACAAAATGAAAATTCAAAACCTTATGCAAAAAAAACACACTAATGACAACCAAATTACTAGAATAGCATCCCCTTTTACTGTTTATCTGAGAATAAAAATTTAATAAATATTACTTTTTCCCAACAAGAACAAGCTTTCTTAGATAAAGGACCAAATATAATTTACATCCAAAGCTTAATAATAATCATATGAAGCAGCTTATAGCAACAATGATAACAGCTATAGATAAGGCAAAAATAACAGTTAGAAAACGAAATAAGCACTAAAATAGCAAATGTATAAGAAAGAGATACATCAAAGCCCCACATGGTACAATAGTACAGAACTGACCATGTACTATTAACACAAAACAACCAAAAGCTATCTCCCAACAATGCTATAGCTATGAAGACAGACAAAGGAAATAGCCTAGACATACTTCAAAAAGATGACTACATACAAAAAGTACACAACTTCTAAAAACAATTAATATAAAGGAAATATCAAGAGATCCAATGAATAAATAAGCAGCTAAAGCTAAAAAAAGTTTAAAACAATATAATGCACTCTTAACTTAATAGGAAATTAAAACATGTATAATCATAAACCCTAAGATACCAAGATTACATGGCCACCCTAAGATACATAAGCTTCTGATATCAATACATCCTGTTATAAATAGCATTGACGGTCCTCCATATCGTTGTAGTAAAAAGCTCGATAAAATCCTCACGAAATATTATACATACGACAACTTCTACACTATAAAAAATAAATACTATATCATTGACACAAAAAAATCAAAGACATTTCAATACCTATAATAGTAAACTCATCTCTTTCGACATCACAAACCTTTATAGAAACATCCCAATACTAGACGTAATACATATCATTGAAGAAAATTTGTTAATGTACAGAAAAATTTCCATCACAGAAATTAATGAAATGATACAATTGCTAACCCTTGTAGTCAATCAGAACTACTTCACATTTAATATACAAAATGATGGAGTGGCTATGGGATGTAGCATTGCTGGTACACTAGCAGATATCTTTCTCAACAAATTAGAACAAAAATTCGTTCATACTCCAGATAGCCACAACAGTAAGATTATACACTATTATAGTTACATCGATGATACATTAGTGCTTATAGGCAGCAATGATGAAATATTGAACATTTACACAATGCAATAAATGCTCTCCATCCTAAAATGAAATTTACATTAGAACGTGAGACAAACATATCGATAAATTTCCTCGACCTGACTATACTTAATATTAACAAAACACAAGAATTCGACATACCAAAAACCAACTACTTCACATAATATTATAAATACGTATTCATGTCATCCAAAATCACATAAATATGCCTATTTCCACAGTATGATCAACAGGTTGATAAACCTTCTCTACACCAAATTCCATCCAAACGAAATTCAGATAGTACAAAACGCTTATAATACACAAATAATCATTACTTTCAAATTACCTACCACGTGACAAGAAATTGCACTCACTAGAGATAATCCAAAAACACATAAACCTACATATATTCCTACCACATATCTGGGTAATATTTCTGGCAAAATCAACAAAATATTGAAAAACATCAGCACACCCTTCACTTACCAAACACGTCACAACATTAGAACAAAAATACAATCAGGTATTTGCAAAACACTTATTTACTCATACCCTGGTATAAATAAAATTCACTTTCACCATCTAACAACTGAACATCACAAAGTAGACAATTTCAAAGGGCTATCAAAGTGTTATGCATTACACCTAAATGACGAACAATTAACTTCTTGGAAGAATTGGAGATATTTTTACACCTTTAAAAATAACCACTACTCGTAATTGATGAACAAACAGACCTAAAACATAAAAGTTTCCTCAAAAATTTTGTAGAAATATTCTAAGTGGAACCAAGTGAATAACAACACCCCCAGTGATAAAAATTTTAAGGCATGTTACACCAAAGAGCATCTTCTAAATTATTTTCGCCGGCCGCGGTGGCCGAGGGGACTGAGGCGCTCCAGTCACAGCCACTACGGTCGAATCCCCCCTCGGGCATGGATATTTGTGCCGTCCTTAGTTGTAAGTAGTTTGTAAGTTTAGGGACTGATGACCCCGCTGTTAAGTCCCATAGACTCTACAAACATTTGAACATTTTTTGAAATTATTTTCGTGTATCATTGGAGGCATGCAATATCGTTGCCTATCATAATCAGAGACAAAATTTAATACACACTTTGAACTGTTTAAAATATCGTTGGTATAAATATAAACAAGCAATAGTAAATATAAAATACCGCTGACATACACCAGCAGATAACAGTAAACTACAGCAATTTATTATAACTGTACTATTTTGGTGGCATGACAACGATCTACTATGGAAAACCACATTACAGGAAGTACATAAAATCAAAATTTATGTAAATATCGTATAATGTGACTTTTATATTATCTCACGACATTTGTTTACACAATTACAGCCAACCTGATGGCAGCTTTGTAGTCGAAATATTAAGCAGCGATGTGAAATCATTAAAACTTATGTCATTAAGTGTCTTTACTTAATCTTGAATTGCCTCAGAATATGATCTCGTATCGAAGCAGTTAATGAAAATAGCCATAGTAATCTAATTTACTGAGATTTACATGACCATACTTTGCAATGACTCTGATATATGTTTACCATTTGCCCACTGTCCCACTCATACCCCAATACTGACCTTATCTAGAAGGATCCCGTGATTTACACAATCAAAAGCTTTGAGAGTTCACAAAAAAATCCCAAAGGATAATGTTTGGCTATTCAAATCATTTAAAATTTTATCAGTGAAAGTATATATAGCATTTACTGTTTAAATAACTTTTTTGAGAACCAAACTGTCAATTTGTTCGAAGTTTATTTTTACTAATATGTGAAGCTACTTGCGAATATATAAAATTTTTGATAAGGCTGTCAGACATGAGATGAGGAGGTAGTTCTTGGCATCAGACATATCCCCTTTTTTATGCAAAGGTTTAATGACAGCATATTTCAGTGCTTTAAAGATCTATTATCTATTAGTCTAAGAATCCAACTTATCCCTTAGGAACAAACATTTAATACCCTGCTGGAAATGCCATCAATTCCATATTACCTTCTACTCTTCAAAGAGTTCATTATATTCCTATCTTCTGAAGGAAAGGTAAGTGGACTAATAGTTGCATCAAATTGTGTAGGTATGGTCTCTTCCATTAGTTGTCTTGGTACTGCTAATGAAAATTTAGACCCTATTTTCTCTACAAAGTTTAAAAAGTGATCATTAAAATGTTTTCAACTTATGACATTTGTTACTACACTTTTCATTTCTTCCTGTGCTTTTGGTTGCCCTGTCTTCCTTTTAAAAGTATTCCAAATTATTTTAATTTTATTATCAGTGGAAGTAATCTCAGACAAAATTCTCATGCTTCTGGATTTGTTAATAACTTTTCTTAATCTAGGAGACTATATTTTATGATATTTGATTGTTTCTGAGTTATTACTCTTTCTTGCGGATAGACAGAGTTCCCTTTTACGGTTTCAATATATTAGTAAGTCATGGTTTTATGCATGATTTCTTACAATTATATTTAACTAATTTTTGGGGAAACAGTTTTCAAATACCCTTACAAATGTATCATAAAATAAGTTATATTTTAAATTAGCATCAGGTTCCTTATAATCCTCATCCCTGTCTAATCGCTGTAGACTTCCTTTCAAATTTTTAGTTGTTAAGTCATTAGTTGAGAACACAATCTGGAGGACTGTTTCCAATTACTGATTGGAGCTACAACATCTGAAAAACTATTCTGAACAGGAGAAGCATTTATGTTGTTAAACTGATCTTGGTCTATAAAAAAGTTATCTGTCAATGTACTGCAGTCCCTTTACTACCCGAGTAGGAAAATCAATAACAGATATCAGATTGAACGAGCGAAAGAAGACTTCTAGGTCATTCTTCCTATTACACTCTTTTAGAGTATCAACTTTGAAATCACCACGAATAATAATTTTCTTCCACCTATTTGACATATAGCACAACAAGGCATCCACGTTTTCCAGAAATAACTGGAAGTTTCCTGAATGTGACCTATATACTGTTACAATCTTAAGACAGTCATCTTTGACTGGCAAATGCTTAAATATGTTGCTCTATATAAAACATTTTTGTCTAAATTTTTAGACTGTGTCAGGTTTTGACATCCTTTTACCTTATTATTACTACTTACATTTACATCTGATTTATATGCACTGCCATTCACATTTTCCATACCAGTGACAATGTTATTCTGAGACAGGCATAGCATATCTATTATGTTATCAGTTTCTTTGTCATCTAAACCAACCAAAAGCTAGTCTGTTCTATTCTTTAGTCCCCAATATTCTGTTGAAAAAGGCTAACATTATTTTTTACTTTATTTCTGTGAGAAACATTAGATTTTTTTAACATCTTTAGCACCTGACTTCATGAGCTTCTCACTAGATACTAATCTTAGGGTAAAAACAGAATAGCTTACATGAATTGCAGTGTTCCTCCTTAGGGCTTTTGTTATAACCTAGCCAGTTTCCCCTTACCTTTCCTACTGAGATGTAGGCCATGCCTAGTGAAATTCGACCTATCAATAGCATTAACAGGAATCGAACCTATGTCTGACAAAGTAGTTGCTCTAAGCAGTTGATCAATCTCCATACTGAACCTCCTGACAGAGCAGTTCAATTGGTCTTAAACCAAAGATGTACATATATAGCACATTCGAAGGTGCAACTCAAGAGGTGGGAGAAAACTGTGCAGCATGTGGCACCTAAGACCCCTATGATTGATGACTACTTGCAATGCTAGTGATGCTCCACATATCGCTCAGCAGTGGAGTTTTCAATCATGAGAGTATGAGGTGAACACTGTGCTGCAGTTGGCTTGTCACTCCATGATGACAAACGCATCATTTCTTTAGATGGTATTGAAACCCTACCATACTCAAACTATTCACTTAATGACAATAGTGAGGGTAGATGAATGTATGTATGTATGGGGATAGGGTAGAAAAAATTACGCATTTGTCATACTATAAATATACGTACCTTTTTCATAGCATAACATGTATGCGTATTTTTTTACAGCATACTAACATATGCTCTGCACCTTTCACTAGCCATTTTCTTTTTAAACAAAGTTCATCCTGTAATGTCAATTACTCTGTAGGATTATTTCATGCTTTTAGAAAAACGTTTCATCCTGATATGAGGCATTGTATTTCCTTTGGTGGGATGCATTTTTTTTCCTTTTACAGAAACGTTCGTCCTGAGATGACTAATTATAGCATCTACAACGCCTCTAGATTATTATGTTTCGTTTCCGCTGCCAGTCGTCCAGTCATATTAGTTTTCAACTTTAAATGTGTCAGTTCCCTCGCATTCATTGGATTAACGGGTTATTGTTAACACAATGAGATTGTGTCTCTACTGTTTTAGTTTGGTTTTCGCTATATATGCAATAGTTAAACTTTATATACCTTGGCTTTAGTTTTTAATCATGTTGAATGATTGGGCAAATGCATATCTCCACAATAGTATTTTTATTTATTATTATCATTTAATATCTCGCCACCTGTTTGAGCGAATTTATACGTCTGCTCTAGTTATATTTTCTTTAAGCTTTAACTACATTGGCAGGGCTTTGTAGACCCCATAGGGTATTTTTTGTTCATAATTTCCATAGTTGGTGCACTACAGACTCATCATTTTAGGTATTCACAGTATGCCACGAATGATTGCAATAGATAGACCATTCCAGTGGTAAGTACAAGTTTTTCATTGTTGGGATTTCTGTAGACTCCACATGTGCTTTTAGGAGTTTTCATTTACAATTTACTAATACAGTAACTTGCTTTCATTTCGATATATTTGCAACAATGGCTCGCTTTCTCCGTAATGAGGATATTTTACGAGTCTCTGAAGAAAATCGGCCTTAGGCGAGACATAAAGTCAATTGCAATGAGTCTTGTACAGTTACATGTATGAAGTAGACTAGAAAATAGCCCAAACTGGCCAAATATGATAAGGAAATTATGTAGAAATTGGTTGGTAAATAACAAACTTGATCAATGTCTAACACAGGTAATTCTGGTCCTGGTGCTTCTAAATATTGAAGGTGTTATTTTTGCCCAATTTAGAAAGAGAAGAAGAGCTCTCTAATATGGAAAACTTGGAAAAAAATAATTTGGAAGCCTCATTCAAAGACAATCAAATATCATTTGTTCCATGAAATCAAAGGAAACGATTATTTTTGTAGGCACCTAAAATGTGCTGTCATTTTTTGTTGTCAGTTATATTTGTTTTATAATTTTATTTCTTTTATGCACTTATTCTGTTAAGAAAACAAAGAAAATTTTGAGTAGAATTTATGTTACTTTAGCTGAACTATAAAAAATCAAGGAATACAGGACTTTGTAAATTATAAAGTTTTTGTTGACAGTGATTATTACAAGCACAATAAACAATTTAAATAATAAATATGTTGTCTTTTACATATATACTACCGCTCATTAATTTCAATACACCCTGGTATTTCAGATTTACAATACAAATGAAACATTATTTCCCACAAAATATAATTTACATTACACATATATAATACAATCACAATCATTATATTTTACTTTCATCAAAGCATCTGCCTTTGGATTTAATGAGTGCCTCACAAACTCGAGGCATGTATCATGGATTTATATGATTTTACACATCTTTAACATGATTCCAGTGAAGTTCCTTGCTGGATATATTAACTTCCCTTATACATCTGTCCACTTCATCCCACACCATTTCAATGGGTTTACAGTCAGGGCGTTTGGACGGCCTTACCATACCTTTCAGTGCTTTATGTTTTTCCTTTGATGCAATGTAGCTCCTACAGTATGCTGACTGATGTTTTGGGTCATTATCCTGTTCTATGGAGAACCCTTTCCCTATTAAGCGCAATGCACTTTGTATTGCATGATTTTCAAGTATGCGGTGGTACTGCTTCTGATCTATACATCCTTCAATTTTCACAATGTTGCCAACTCTATCTCTGGCAAAAGATCCCCAAACAATACAGTGTTTAACTGTAGGTATAACTCACTCCTGGGCTGCCCTTTCTCCTAAAAATCGGCGAACAAATGTTCTCCTTCTGGTTCCAAAAATCTCGAACTTCAATTCGTCGGTTAATAACACCTTTGTCCACTCTTCCGATGTCTGATTATGATGTTTTCTAGCCCATTCAAATCTCTTCTGTTTATTTATGTGCCTAGGAAGGAGTTTTCTTGCTGTAACACAACCTTCCAGGCAGGTTCAGTTAGTTTCCTTCTTACTGTTGCAACAGATATTGTCACATTCATTTCTACCAATTATATTTATTTATATTAATTTATTTTTTGTGTGCTGTATGCATCTTATATACCTTATTTTATGTCTCTTTTGTATTCTTGTATGTTTTACACATTTTTGTATTTTTTGTATGTATAGACCTGCTAAATGATGTGCATTGCCATACAATAAATAAATAAATACTACCAATTATGTACGAATTTGGGATGCTGTTTTGAATCTATTTCTGTTACTGGTAATTCTAATATATTTATCACCACTTTTAGTTGTTTCAGGAGGTTGTCCTGCTTGAGGTATGACTATATTGTTCAAAATGTTCAAATGTTTGTATAGCTTATGGGACTTAACTATGGGGTCACCAGACCCTTAACTTACAAACTACTTACGAACTAGCCAACACTAATGAAAGCAGAAATATTCATGCCCGAGGGGGGATTCGAACCCCTCAGCCACTGCGGCTGGTTGTCCATATTGCTACCTGTGGGTTGTTGGTGAGTGAAATTAAACAGGCATATCCAGTTCAGGTTCCATTTGTTAGAATTAATATATATATATATATATTCCATTTGTTAGAATTAATTCTAACAAATGGAACCTGAACTGGATATGCCTGTTTAATTTCACTCACCAACAACCCACAGGTAGCAATATGGACAACCAGCCGCAGTGGCTGAGGGGTTCGAATCCCCCCTCGGGCATGAATATTTCTGCTTTCATTAGTGTTGGCTAGTTCGTAAGCAGTTTGTAAGTTAAGGGTCTGGTGACCCCATAGTTAAGTCCCATAAGCTATACAAACATTTGAACATTTTGAACAATATAGTCATACCTCAAGCAGGACAACCTCCTGAAACAACTAAAAGTGGTGATAAATATATTAGAATTACCAGTAACAGAAATAGATTCAAAACAGCATCCCAAATTCGAACATAATTGGTAGTATTTATTTATTTATTGTATGGCAATGCACATCATTTAGCAGGTCTATACATACAAAAAATACAAAAATGTGTAAAACATACAAGAATACAAAAGAGACATAAAATAAGGTATATAAGATGCATACAGCACACCAAAAATAAATTAATATAAATAAATATAATTGGTAGAAATGAATGTGACAATATCTGTTGCAACAGTAAGAAGGAAACTAACTGAAGCCTGCCTGGAAGGTTGTGTTACAGCAAGAATATATATATATATATATATATATATATATATATATATATATATATATATATATATATATATATATATATATTAATTCTAACAAATGGAACCTGAAAGCTGAAAGCCCAACAATTCAGTTCAGGTAAATAATCCAAGACTCTTTAAAATGCAAAGACACCAATTTGAGTGACCACAGCCCTTTAAAAATACAATTACCAATACAGGCTAAAGACATACTCAAAAATTTAAGTAAATTCTGCTGGCAGCAGGATACTGTGCTCAATGATAAAATTTGCAAATGAGCCCTGCACTTTAAATGAAAAGAACTCAGCTTACTTATCAAAGTTTTATTAAAGTGGGGTTCCAAAATTTAAGTGAACACAGCCCTTTATAAACACAATTACAGAAATGCATTAAAGACCAGCTCAAAAATGTTAAATGAGGTCTGCTGGCTCAGTGATATCAATAGGGTAAAGGCTAATAAAACAAAACAATACCACTTACAAATGAGTCCTGCACTTTAAGTGAAAAGAGTTCAGCTTAAGCTTTGAAAGACGATCGTCTGTCGTCTTCCATATATTTTTTATAAAATTGTTATTTATTTGTTGTCGCTAGATTAGCATTTTGTTAAAACTAGAAACCCCACTCATATCAAAGCCTGAGGAATACTTTTTATTTCATGTTTTAAAATATTAGTTCCTCAAATTGTAGTTAATATAGCTAGGATTTTGTTATTTTAATAATTTATTATCGTCCCTATGAGAATGTTGCTTGTTTTACTTTTACGTGGTTGTGCGAGAATTTAATGGCTGTCTGAATGTGGGCAGCGATAGCTCGCTTTGCATGGTTCTCTCTGGCTCAGAGTCGATAGTCTTTACCAACCCCTGATGCTGATGTGACCAAAGAGGTTTCTACACCCTTTGGTTACAAGCTAGTCGATGAGCCTTCTCCAGGGCGAGTCTCAAGTCTCCACCACCACTGTATCTTGGTTTTCCCAGTTTCCGGTAGCTTTTTTCGCATCTCCTGTCCGCTGGGTCTTCACCTTGTGCTGGGATCGTGGAGAGGTAAGGTTGGTTCTTCTCTGCTGTCTGCAGAGATGGTAGCGATTCATTGTCTAGCATGTTTAACTTAGATTCATTTTTTGGAATATTCCTTCCGATCGTATGCGGAAATGTGTTCTAGTTTTTCAATCTAATGATTTCCAACAGATAAACGTGGTGTATGTGTTACTAGTTGCAGTTTGATAATGGCCTGGTATACTCAAACCTTTTGTGAATATGTACGAACTCTGTATAAATTCTTTCTAGTTTTGTGGGGCCCAATTTCTAACATACGATATGTTCCTTTTTGCACAGTGCATGTAAAATTATTCTTATCGTTTTCCTTCCGTAAGTGATATGTGTTCCACATGGTTTGTTCTTGGAACAAAGCCTGCAGCTTCCACTATTGTTTGTTCTATGCCCATCAGGCAAGTAACTATGTGTGTATCCTTCTAATTTCCACTAATATATCGCGATGTTCTCTCCGAGCCTATTTTAATTTTGCTTCTCCGAATTTTACTCAGTCTTTGTCAGAAATTCTCTCCGAGCCCTGTACATCCTCCTTCACTAGCATGCTTATGAAATTCTACCTATTTGTTAGGGTTTCATGTCATAGTTTTTATTATCACATTTTCGTCTTTGTAATTATCTCACTTTCTTTTTTTTTTTGTTTTTTTTTTTTTTACAGGATTTCATCCGTCTCTGTGGTCGCTCCCTATCGCGTGTAGCTGCATTTCATTCGCTTCCTTTTGCAATTCTTAACATTTCTATGGATTGCATGTCGTAGTTAATTTTCTTTCTTTTTCCGGAAATTGAATTTATACATTTTGTTCGGTTTTTGGATCCACGTGGGTCAGAAGTCCGACTTCAGGGGTTTGCAGCTAGTCACCTGAATTCACGCCACTTCTCATAAAACCAGTGCCTAGTTAGTTTACTCTCAGATTGCAACTTAAGAGTCCGCCGTGATTTTGTGTAATGAATCCGACTTTTTAACCACTTCACCTTCAGTGGAGTGCAATCATGTAACGTATCCGTGTGTCACCGTTAGCGTGTGTGCCCCCGGTCTAATCTAAATGCAACTTAACTTTGCTATACTCACGCACCATCTCATATCAGGCATGACAGACCAAAGCCATCTTCGGAGTTTTATTGTATATTGTGCTGTGTGTTACCTCCGGGTTTGCTGGATTTCGCCTACGATAGTGGTGCCTGATTCTGCCTCCTATCTACGCCTTGTATTGTGTCTGGTAATATGGCTGTCAGAGAGTTTTTGAAAATACGCATTCTCAAGCGACCATCGTGTATATGAGTCAGCAATTCCACTAGAAGTTTGTTGCACCACAGATGATTAGTTCCACAATTATAGAACGTATATTATCAGGAAGGAGCACGCCATTCTTCTCCATAGAATCTTCTCATGCAGCACCAAACCACAGAAACAGCCGCCTACGATAAAATTCTGACCTTTCATCTCGTCCGCCATGTTACTAACTATGCCAAATACAAAATGTGTAAGGTGTTTACATAAACACAGTAATAATTAGTTTACATGTTTACATGAAGGCTGAAGGCCACACACAATTATTCTAACTTGAGCAAAACCAGACACACAATCATCACTAGAATGAAGATGCAAATAATAAATTTACACTGAATTTACTCGAATTCCGTAAATTAAGAAACACTTCGTCTCTTATAGTGAAAGAATTACTCAAGAGAACTATCACTGAAAAACCAAGACTGCCTACTCACAAATAAATCAAAGTTCTAACAGCTTGCCTTCCCTCAGCATGATTCGGTGGATTACTGACTTCCACAGTCGTTGGAGCCAGAATGAAGAGTGAAGATTGTAGCTCTAAGGCCATACACCAGATGTAGAGCGCGCTAAAGGCGATGCAGAGTGCGTTCAGAGACTAGTATTTACCAAGCCTCGCCCCAGAGTCACCTCTTTCGTCCAAGATTTGGTTCGTTCGACATTAAGAACAAGGCCACCTCGCCAAGCAAGCTCGTCCCTGGCCAGCAAGTAGATGCCAGCGCAGATGACAAACGAAGCCATGCGTTCTTAACTACAGCAAAACGAGGCCTAAAGTGGGAGGTGGCGACTGTAAGCCATTGCGCATCAGTCAGTCAATATTAAGATCACGCATTCACATTCACAAACATGTGGCATTCATCATTAATAAAAAGAATAAAATACTTAACACACATATAGATAACATTAATGTTGCAGAAACACTTTAGGTTAATCAATCAATCAAAATGGAAAACGACCACACACCAGTGGAAGTGTATCATTTTTGAATCTACTTAAATACTGAATATTTACACTCCCTTTAATAGTACTGTCCCTGCTGCATCGTTCATAATAAGTATTAAAAGTAATTTACAATAGCACTACCATACCATAACACAGCATTGCACTAGTTAGCTGAGACTGATGAACTAGCAGTTTAGTCCCCAATTGCTAGTAGGCTTACTGTTCATTTTCAGAGCATTTGTCCTTTATATTGTCATAAAACGATTGTGGGAGAAGTTGGAAGATCACTCTTTATTCTGTGTCCTTTATTCCATGTTGCCAATAAAATATCAATGATTAGAAATAAAATCTGTCCTCAGTTCAAAAATTATACTCCGTTTAGACCTCTGCTATATTGAATAACACTAAACCTATATCCACCAAAGCTAGCCTAGCATTCATCTGGGTTATCTCAGAAGAGGCTTGACAACATAACTAAAAATCAGCTGTCGACATGATTAATGCACTTTGTCCACATATGTTAGTCAACACATGTTATTTGTTATTAAAGCTTTCTCTTGTCAAGATGGAACGAAGGAAATAGAAAAATGAGATATCTTCAAAATTGTCCCAAAATCGTGTAGTCACAATATAAGAACACATTAGAAAGAATGATGCACACATGCTCTGAAAACGAAGAGAAAACTAACTAATCCAATGGTGTGATAAGGTATGGAAGTGCTGATACAATTATATTTCACTGTAAGGTTTTTAAAGTAAACGCCTTTTGCTACTGCGAATGAAGGGTTTTATTTTTATATTTTTAAGTCACCCATACGCGTTTCGCCATTCTCTCAAGGCATCATCGGTGGGTGTCAGCACTTGCTACTCCACTTCAGTCTTATTCTGGCATCTAGGTCGAAATGTTACACTGTTGTTTGAAAGACATTGCAGTTCTGTGGTTCTACTGACACCTGATGCCCTTCATTCGCAGTAGCAAAAGGCGTTTACTTTGAAAACCTTACAGTGAAATACAATTCAGCTGCTGCTCAAAATGGCCACTGTAAGCAACTCATACGATACAATTATCTTTGATGATCTATAAAGCAAAGTAGCATTAAAGGGAGAAAACGTCTAAACCAGAATCTGTGACACAGCCACTGAGCTGCACTGAGATAGGGTGTTTACTGTCTTGGTTAACAGTATAGTCAGGAAAGCATAGCTTTATTTTATTAATCAGTGTGAATGAAGTTTTCATATCATGATGTGTTCAATAATGATAAAAGTAATTGTAACCGTATAGTAACTGCTATTTGGATTAGAAGAGCACATATCAATGAGATGATGGCTGCTGTTGAAATTCACAAACGTCAATATTCCTTTCTTTGTACGGAATTTTCTTAGTTTGCAGCAAAGTTTTTATATAATGCATTTGAATTAATCAAAAAAATTACGAATCGTCCTTTTTTGGGGTTATGAGATCAATAATTTCAAACGTAATTGGTGATTTCTGTACCCTAACCTTAAAGAAAAAAAAATAAAGAAAAAAAGGAAATAAAAAGATTTCCAAATAATATGAATAATTTAAATTTTTTTATAATTTCTAAATGAATATACTGTATTTAGTGTCTTTCATAACATCAGATAACTGTAAACTGACATTCACATTTGAACTCGACTTTGAAAGGCGAATTTTCGCCAGTCAAATATTATCTGAGTTTACACAATGGACATATATGGGTTCAGCTAGATCTGAGATTATTCTCCGTCTTAAACTAATGTTGAATGCATTTGGAAAAGAATTACTTTTCCTATTTTTTTGTCTTCACATTTGACTAATCTGTGTGTTTGGTGTACAACAATGTATTGCAATTGAACTCTTGGCTATATTTATGAACATACAGATACCTATACAGTATTCAATACTTTTCATATTTCCTAACGTGCTGCACAAATTATCAATCTTTTGTGTATGTGCCCTCTTAAGGTATACAAAAATACCTTTTATATTTTTGAGACCCACTTTCATTGTAATGAATGAGATTTTTGCATAATTCACATTTTAAGATTCCAGGAGGATAAAAAAATACATATCGACTCACTGTTGAAGATAGCGCAACAGCAAATCAGTGAAACGAGTAAAGATGAAGGTGATGACTTAAAATTATTGATTATTCAATCCAATGTAGATTAAATAACAGATGAGTAATGTATAGACGAAAATGTGCAAAATGGGGCGGTTTGTAAATTGTTTTATAATATACAAACCTTTTGTAAACAATTTGATCTTTAATTTGCCACATAAGATATGATATAAATGTGAAATAAAGTTTACAAAGTAAACTGATATTATTTTTGCAGGTACTGCGTTTAGTGTTCCATTTGCATTGCAGTAACTTTTATAGGTGGTTTATATTTTATTCTTATTTCTTGCTGTTTAGAAAGACACAGAGGTAAAACTTGGATACAAACCCGTGTCTCAGTGGACAATGTGGCCTGCAACTCTGCATATCCAATCGAGCACGGAGGTGATTCTGACGTAGGCGTCGGGTATGGTGGCGCTTTTGTCGGCGGCCCTCCAGAAGGAGGCGATGCCCACCTGAAGGTAGCCCTTGGTGGTGTTCAGCACGAGCGGGGCGCCATTGTCCCCCTGCAGAGTCAAGCACACTCAGCTGCAACGGTTTGCGAACATGACACGGCATCATAAAAATGAAGGCAGTCCCCCCATCTTCGCTCACCCAAACATTTGCAGGCTACAGTTTACGATTGCTTTCGGTTCTTAATTTAGGACATGTGCACATAACAGCTGTTTTCAGTACTCAATATACTGAAACGCCAAAGAAACTGATGTTTGGCCTGCATGTTCAAACACAAGCCACCTAGCTGCAGAGCACAAAAATGTTCAAATGTTTGTTAAGCTTATGGGACTTAATTACGGGGTCATCAGTCTCTAAACTTACAAACTACTTATGAACTACCTTATACTAAAGACGGCACAAATATCCATGCCCGAGGGGGGGATTCGAACCCCCGACAGTAGTGGCCGTGCAGACCGTGACTGAAGTGCCTCAGTTTCCTCGGCCACTGCGGCCGGCGCAGAGCACATCACTGCTCGCTGTCAGACGTTCGAGTCCATCTTCAGGCATAGATGTATTTCTTCTCATTAGCATAAGTTAGTTTAAGTAGTTTGCAAGGGTAGGGACTAAAGCCCCGTAGTTTGTCAATCATTTGAATTTCAATTTCAAACACTCAGAGGATGACAATGCTGTTGGCAACGCCTGTACAGGGTGTTACAAAAAGGTACGGCCAAACTTTCAGGAAACATTCCTCACACACAAAGAAATAAAATACGTTATGTGGACATATGTCCGGAAACGCTTAATTTCCATGTTAGAGCTCATTTTAGTATTTCTCTTTAAATATAATTGAAATAATTCGTGCAGACAGTTGTCAAAATACCCAATTCTCTCGTTAGTCTGTACTGTATTTCCTCGATTCACCGCCAGTTGCCCCAATTGAAGAAAGGTAATGTTGACTTCAGTGCTTGTGTTGACATGTGACTCATTCCTCTACAGTACTAGCATCAAGCACATCAGTATGTACCATTAACTGGTTAGTGTTCATCACGAACGTGGTGTTGCAGTCAGTGCAATGTTTACAAGTGCGGTGTTGGCGGATGCCCATTTGATGTATGGATTAGCATTGGGCAATAGCCGTGGCGCGGTACATTTGTATCGCGACCGATTTCCAGAACGAAGGTGTCCCAACAGGAAGACATTCAAAGCAATTGATCGGCGTCTTAGTGAGCACGGAACATTCCAGTCTATGACTCGCAACTGGGGAGGACATACACACACACTCCACCTGATACCCTGTTATATATGCTACGGTTGCAGTAAAATCCCCTGCAGCCACGAAGGGCAGGGGTCCGCATTGCTAGAAACCAAATTTCCTGAAGAGAAATGCAGAAAGCAGGTGTCGTGCTCAGAAGCTGCCGTAGCTCAGCCAGTTGGGGGAAGAAACCGCTGCAGTTCCACTGGAGAAAGACATTGTTCGAGTGCTGGGAAGACATGAATGAGACAAAACGGCGGGTCATATCTCAGCATCACTTGCATCCACCGATGGAGGTTTATCAGCTTCAGTGACCGGTTTTTCAAGGGCGTCCCTGAGAGCGAGGTCCTCGGGTGACACAAGAATCTCCACCTCATCCTCAGAAGTAGAGGTGGAGGCGGAGGAGAGTGGTGGCACTGAAACCTCCGTGGTTTCTCGTAATGTGCCTTTCTTTGACCTCTGTTTACCCCTCCGTTCCCTTGGGGGCTTCGCCGGTGAGAAGTGCTCCTCAGACTGAGCCACAGGGACTGAGGAGGAGCACGAATCCCAACGACCAGCAGTCTGCGAGCGTGCCTGCTGCTGGTTAGTGTCGATATCGACACTGGCGGAAGGCAGTGTCCCAAGGGACCCCTTCCGTATAAGGGAAGCCAACAAAGGTTGTTCTTTCTCCGGCGGAAAGGCAGTAGCTGACCACAAGGCTTCCGCCTTGGGAGTTGTAGAAGGATGGCCCCAACCACCGTGGGGGCAGGCTTAGGTTGGCGGCCCTGAGGGCCCACAGAAACAGATGAAGGAGGAAATACTGCCGCCGCCAATGAGAGCGGCGACGACGTTGCTGCTGCAAACGAGTTTTCCATTGGGACAGGGTGCAACCGATCAAACTGTTTCTTTGCCTCATTATATGATGTACGGTCCAGGGTTTTATACTCTGTAATTTTCCACTCCCGATGAAGTGCTGGACATTGCGACGAGCAGGGAGGATGGTTCTGACCACAGTTTACGCAGATGGGAGGCGGAGTACATGGGGCGCCCGGATGTGCTGGACGCCCGCAGTCCCTGCATGTAGCACTGGACATGCAACGGGCAGACATGTGGCCGAACTTCCAGCATTGAAAGCACCTCATAGGGGGAGGAATATGAGACCGCACGTCAACACGGTAAACCATCACCTTGACCTTTTCAGGCAATGTATCACCCCCAAAGGCCAAGATGAAGGCACCAGTTGCGACCCTATTATCCTTTGGGCCCCTATGGACACGCCGGATAAAATGAACGCCTCGTCGTTCAAGGTTCGCCCGTAGCTTGTCGTCCATCTGGAGCAATAAATCCCGATGGAAAATTACACCCTGGACCATATTCAGGGACTTGTGGGGAGTAATGGTCACTGCAATATCACCCAGTTTGTCACAAGCGAGTAGCGGCCGTGACTGGGCAGGAGATACTGTGTGGATGAGGACAGAACCATTGCGCATTTTCGACATTGACTCCACTTCCCCAAACCTGTCCTCTAGATTTTCCACAAAGAACTGAGTCTTGGTCACTGAGAATGAGTCCCCATCATTCCTGCTGCACACGAGATATCTAGGAGCATATTCATCAGTCTGCTTTGCGCCCCGACGTCCCTCCCAAGATGCGGTCAGGGAGGGGAACGTTTGGGGGTAGTACATAGAGGCGTTGAACTTTCCTCGCTTAGAGACGGCGGTTGTACGTCCGCCAAAATCACCCGATTTTTGTCTCTTCATGGCGGGTGATCCACCGCAATGCCACCCACTCCGATCAGGGGCTCTCCTCATGGGCGCCACCCAGCCACAGCAACGTCACCTGGCGGGATGACCGTTGCCGGGAGTCCTGATGCCCCACAGAGACAAGCATCGACCCCTTGGCTTACATGAGGAGTATGCAGCTCTGGCACCGGTAGAGTGATCCCTGTGTTGTCAGGGGGCTACAGCCAAGAGGGTACATGACGACCCAACCACAATGGACTGGCTACCGTGCTGGCTTTCTGGTGCAGTGTAGACCATTATGACTGGGGTGCAAGGGCGTCAGTGCACAATGGGCAAGGCTTGCACAGAGAGGAAATAACCTGTCTGACAGGTACATAAAAGCCGCAGCCACGAGGCCGTTCCATAATGGGTGCATAAGATGGAATTTCACAAGGAATGGTCATTGCACCACGTACGGTGTCCTTCCCCAAATGGTTCGCTCTTCTGAAAAAAATTTGAAAAATGGAGGGTCAAACCCACATAGGGGACCACAGATGGAAAGCCGAAAAGTATGAAGACTCCTTTTAGTCGCCTCTTACGACAGGCAGGAAACCGCAGGCCTATTCTTACCCCTGAACCCGCAGGGGGCTACAGTGTGTGTTTGGGATCCCACTCAGAAGGCGGGACAGCCGTGACTGCCCTTGGCTGCAGAAATATTCAGCACAGGGCGAGACTGGCTGTTCGTCTGGCTCAGCCGTGGGGACACCCATTAGCACAGGAAGCAGGATTAGGCAGGCACAAGTGCGTGCGCGACTCAGCAGACCAGATACTCGGTGGCAGCAGCTGAAGCGTTAACCGATTTTGAAAATTCAGTGTCCTAACATAAACTACTTAAAAAGAACTACTCAGAAATAAATGAATTAGTGTCAAATTTATTTCATTAACCTACAAAATTTTTTCTGTTTCTATATTCTCTTCCTTTCTTAAAACATTTCAAAACTAATTGTAAACATGCAAGTGGCCTGATTTTTCAAAATTTTCATTCATTCATATAATTAAAAATTTCTTTACATATTCTGTATAGTGCACCATAATTTGAATTTTTCTTACTATACATAACTACATAACCAAGTGTGTTTGTTGGAGGTTCATCATTAAAGTTTACACAAAGAAGCACAGTAGTTCTCTGTGTTCCAATGACATTTCTTTGACAAGTTATATTAATTACATTAAAATATTCAATTTCTTACCAAATTACATAAGTTAATGTCTACATTTCCTTTTAGTAGTGTAATTTATTTAAAATCGAGGAATGTACCTTGTGCTTTGAGAAAATTAAATTTAGATTAATATTCCACATCTACTATATGGAAAATTTCATTTAAACCATTTTTCAAATAAATATTCTAAAGATTAACATTATTCAATAACGAAGAGTCAAGTAATTATTTTTTACGATTTATCTGAAATGTAACAAATACAATGTATGGCATATCAGATTGAAATCAATTATAGTAACAATGTGATATCTCACTCAAATTTTTTCTTGCCTTTTAATCCAGCAACTTCTACAGTTTGTAGTTGATAAAGAGCTATAGATACTACAGGATATTTTAATATATTTTCTCATTTTTCAAGCTTGTAATTTGGTTCAGATTAACAACAAGCAAATGTATTTTCATATTTTCACTGATAATTCTAACTTTGTTTGAAAGTGTTGTTACATATACCACTCCAGCATGCCTGTAATCTGCCCAAGGAAGAATAGTATCTCCAGCGCATTATTAGTTAAAATTACTGTTAAATCTCCATCTATGAAATTTTTTAAAAAATCCACCAAACATTCCTAATGGATAAAGGACTACATTTTTCTTACTTTTTATTTTTCGATAATTACGTATATGTCCTTCCATATTTATTTTAACATTATGGTAGGAAGTTAAATTCAATAAAACTGATGATGAAATAAAGATATTCAGATGACATAAAAGTTTTTTGGGCGTTGAACTGCATGATATTAGAAGGCTATTACATTAATAACCGACATTTCAGGCAATATTACAGTGACCTTAATCCAGGTACACAGATGTGTGCTGGTTGTTACTATATTTTGTCTTTACTATCAATGAGATATTACCACATAATTTTTAAAATCAACGATGTTATTGGTTGTTTTCGGCGGAAGAATGGAAACTTTAGGATGATAGGATGCTCAGGTGAAAGGAATCTGGTTATCCATTGTCTGTTGCAGCAAATGAGGTGAGGTTTCTCTCCTGGTGGCCGTGGGCCGCGCGGCTGCAGTCGCTTACTGGTGATGCCCGTATGCAGCGGTTTTAGTGCGGCCTATTTCGCTGTGATGCCTGATAACTGGGAGGGGGCAAGCTTGAGTCCATCTTATCTGTTCATGATGTTAGAATGTTTTAAAACTGCGATGGCTTCCCTTGTCATGCATTTAACCATCCCTGGTTGTTTAGAGAGTATTCTGGCACCGTTAAATTCTATGTTTTTGCTGCCATCTTTCTGGTGTGTGGATATTGCAGATTTATTGTGTTGGCCTAATCGAATGTAGCGTTCATGTTCGGAAATGCGCATTGCCACTGCCCTCCCTGTCTCATCTATGAATACTTCCCCACACTCGCATCCCACTTTGTATACTCCTGCTGTGTGTAGTGCCTCTATCGTGTCCTTTGTGGAGACAAGTGCATCTTTGATCTTGTGAATACTGTCGATGAAAAGCTGAACACCAACCCGGTGGAGATGTTTAGCAGCCTGATCTCTGACTTTTTTACATACAGTAAGTGTGCTGCTGGTTGCTTTTTATCGACTCCCAGCTCATTGTGGTTTCTTGTATTTGTATCCATGGCAGTGTGAATCACTTCGTGGTTGTAGTCATTGTTCAGAAACGATACTTGTAGTTTCTTGAGCTACGCTGTCTTGTCCTCATCACTTAGGCGCTGTGCATGAATCGTCAGTGAACAAATTCAAATGTTTGTATAGGTTATGGGGTCATCAGTCCCTAAACTTACAAATTACTTATGAACTAGCTAATACTAAGGACGACACAAATATCCATGCCCGAGGGGGGATTCGAACCCCAAACCGTAGTGGCCATGGAGACCGTGACTGGAGCGCCTCAGTCCCCTCGGCCACCACGGCTGGCAGTGAACAAATAACAAAGTCCTTCTGTGCTGGGTGGTGGTTTGATTGGGTGTGCAGATACCTGTCTGTATATCTAGGCTTTCTATATACCCTGTGCCCAAGTGTGCCATGTTATGAAGACAACAAAACAACTGGGTTGAAAATACTACAAACAACAATTCTGGCCAATGGCTACAACCACAAAATGATTCACACTGCTGGGGATAAAAATAAAAGACACCGGAATAGGCAGGACTTCAATAAAAACAACAGCCAGCAGCCCACATACCGTATGGGAAAAACGTCACAGATTGGATTGTGGAGAAATATACATAGGTGAGACAGGGACGGCAGTGGCAACGTGCATATGCGAACATGCAAAAAGATAAAATTTAATGATGCCAGAATACTCGCTAAGCAACCAGGGATGGTTAAACTCAAGATATTGGAAGCCATCGAAATTTTAAACATCCTAATAAAATGAACAGAGAAGATGGACTCTGGCTTTCCTACTCCTGCCCACCAACCATCACAGCAAAAGAGTCCAGACTGACAACACAACATGCGAGTGTCAGCAAAAAGCGAATGCATGAAGCCAAGGACCATCAACACCTTAATTTCTGTATCGTTATCAGGACCTTTTTTATTATTTTCAGTATTTTTATTCACAGGGAAGGAAGAAAATTAATAAGTTTCAATTTTTTCATGATTTATTAGGGAAAGATATTAAGAGTATTCTACAATAACTGAACACAAGCTCTATTAAAGTCAGTTGCATTATCAATTCCATCAATAATAGTAGTTTCTAAATCTAGAACATGATCAAAAATAGGGCTTTTTACAAGATAAAGTGGGTCATCAATTACTGGAATGACAAACTGAGCATTTGTCTTAAATAAAGCAGTATTATTTCTTTCTCAGAATGCTAAACAAACATTCCATCGCCTAAATTAAAATTTATATTTATTAATTCAAATTGAATAAATTTAGGAACATCTTTAGCAAAAGTCATTTCATCAGATTCAATAATTTGTCCACTAAATCCTAGTACATTACTCTATCCATAATTTTATCACCTTCAATCTATATATTACGCTTCTTTGAATGCATAAATTTTCGCAATTTTTTAAAAACTATACCAACCTACAATTTTGTTTTTTATTTGTTGGTATATGATTTATTAATTTTATGTAATATTCGAAAATTCGAAAAGTTGCATAAAGCCAACTACTACAACATTATTTTAACTTTCTGGTATAAGTACAGTAATTTTTTTCTGAGAACAGATGATATACTACACAGTTGAAATGATTGAACAATGTTGTAATACGTTTCAAAATAAAAATGAGCTAAGTTGAGTAGGTGATCAAAACAAGATTTCCACAATGATCATAAAAAAATAACGTAATAAATATTCACCAATACTATGCACAAACATACTATCAAGCAGATGTGGGAAGAACTACACTGATGCATGGTAATTATTCCAGTTCCTGGATATTTAAATCAGAATGAAATGAATCATTGGTCTATTAATTCACAAAGTTTGGCTCGACCAAAATGTCAAGAATTTATAAAAAGTTGTGGAAATTTTTAATCTGAAAATAATGGAAAAATTACTACTTTTATTGAAATTAATAGTGTAATAATTCGAAGGGTTAAACATAAAAATGATATAGTAGTAGTTTTTGATGATTTTATTCTTGAAAGTCAAGATATTGATAAAGAATATTTTACTAGAGGGAGAAAAATATCAGTAGATTGATTTTAGTTTTCTAAAGCTTTCTCAAAAATATCAAAATAATTAGTAAGAGAAAATCCTAATTTTTAAGATAAACTTCTAGAAGATGATGCAAATCAAAAATCATATTTCTCGTTAGTATATTGTAAGTGATTCAAAATTTCATAGATTTAAAGAAATTTGTAGTAAATGTTGGAATGATCAATTATTTGTTTTACCTTACATTGGGTGAAAAATTAGCAGAAACTGTAGTTGGAGAAATACTGTGCAGAAAACGAACCTTAGGAATAGCCATTGACCTAGATTGTAATGGTTGAAGATTTAAAATTTTTAGCTCTTTATAAATTTTCAATCGATATAAATGAATAAATTTTAAATTTATTTTACAAGTGCTACCTAGTGCAAATCAAAGGCAATAAAATTTAAATCGAATATTAGACAGTTAAATAGTACTGAACCAGTTTTTGCAGAACTTCAAATAAGAAAGAAAGGAAAAAATGTCGGAAATTTGTTTGTTACATTAGCTATTCCCGTTGTGAAATAGATTATTTAATGTCTAACAAAAAAGAAGGAAAGCAAAGGAGTAACAAACCGTGAAGGTGGGTTTCAAAATTCAAATTACAAATCCTGTAATAAACAAGTAAGAAGCGGATGCAGAATGGGAAAAAAGACATAATCAAGGAACGGAACAGGAAGGAAGGGGCGTAAAGAATTCAAAGGCGTAATAGAAAAATGTAATAAACCCCTATCTTATTTCCGATAGAGAATAATTTGTTAAATAATAAGAAATGAAACACTTTCAAGATGTTTAATGATTGATCAATAACCACAATGAATCAAAAATATTGTATGTGGAACAGTAAGTTTAGATATGTGTCATATTTAGAGAGCGATAAAGAAAATCCGCAAACAGATTAAGGTAGAGAATTCTGTAAGAAAAAATTTAAAGAACTGATGAGCAGATGCAGAATGTTTCATGTTTCTAGCTTTACAGAAATAAAAGCATCTGTAATTGAAATTATAACACAACAGTGAAAGAAAAGAAGTGGAAGAAACCTGCTCTTCTCGGAAATTACAAATGCATTAATTTAGTCAACAATTTTACTGATCAATACAATAACACGAAATATTTAACAATCGAAATAAAACTAATAGAAGTTAACGAAACGAGCTATAAGGTAGGCACCATTGAAGACAATGAGGTTAAATTTCAAATAGGAGATAATGTTAGTGCAAGTAAATTAAAAGGAATTTCTAAACTGATCAACACAAATTTATGAAATTGACTATATTATTAATCAATGACTTATTTTTACACTTCTTACAATTTAACCAATTATACTAAGAAAACAATTGCACAGGAAATAAAATGACCAGGCTCACATTAAGTTGAAAGTGGAAGAGGAGCATTGGAGTAATGGGGTGGAGGGTATATAATTAGCTCATAAAATAATTCAGCAGGTTCTATGTTACTAACCAGAGAGAAGGGTCTTTACAGTTTAATTAACATGACTCTTTTATGTGTAAAAATTGAACTAAAGTAACGCTACTGTTGTTCGGTGGGGCTGCTGACCTGCTAAGTGCGGGTCGCCGCTGGTGGGCTGCTAACTTCAGCACAGCAGTAGCAGTAGCGGCAGCATCAAACCTGTTCACGGGGCGCTAAAGCCGCCAGCAGTAACAGCAGCAGACGTTCTCAGTGGCGGTATCACCTTGCAGATCCATTGCCACGTCGAAAGACCACCGTTACTTGTAAAATTAATTCTGGCTCAAAGGCGCCAGTTAAAAGCTTACTGTAAATACATAACTCTGGCCGTAAAACCAACTAAAGGATTCGCGTGAACTACTGACTTCTTTCTGCAACAGAATATTTTCCCTGGCCCAGAATTTAATTTATGTTGTGGTATAAATCTGTTGCAGGAGTCACCAGGCGTTTCTTTTGGCGATACAACAACCCCCTCGCCCCCCCCCCCCCACCCCTCGGACACCACAACTCTCACCTCGACGTACCATTTAAGTTTTTACGTGTACATTGTGTAATAAGTTGTCCTATCTGAAAATAAAAATTTGTTTTCTTAAAAATTAACCATCTGCACCAATTTATTATTAAAGCCAATATTCTAGCCGAAAGATGACTAAAATCGAAAATTTTAACTTTTTCGAGAAATAAGTCAATTTTGAAGTCCAGTATCTCGGGAAGTATTGGACTTACAGAGCTGCGGTTGGGCTTGAACGTTGGAATATTTTATCTACATTAACAGTTAAGCTAAAGGATTTCGAAGCTGCAAACTTGGTTTAATACTACTCTAATATGTCCTAACAACTTACGAAAAATTCGGCTTCCTGCAATTTTTTTGGACCTAGACATACCTGGCGACAGGCCTAAATTTTTAGAAGAGAAGTAAAAAAACGAAGTTGCGGACATATATCCCGCAGTAAAACACTTAGTGGGGGAACTTACACTGAGAGCAATAATAGACACAGGAAGCCAGGTATCTGCCATTTCTGAGGATGCGTCTGACAGATGCTCCGAGAGACGCAGGTGGCCTGTCTTGAAAGTCACAAACTTACGAATAACAGGTGCGATCCGCGGCAAGGAGACGGAAGTTTCGTGACAAGCACACACGGAATTTTCTTGCCAAAGACACGCCATAGAAATTAACCTTTTAATCATTCCTCGCTTGTCCACTGAAGTCATCCTAGGGAACGACTACCTCTGCAATGGCAAAGCTGTCTTAGACATGGCCAGAGGAATCGTCACCCTGAACGATGGCGAGAGAAAAGACATTCGCTGCGAGGAGCAGGCGATACAAGCACAACTGCCATCGCACTGTCTCCATATCCAGAACAAGTCAGAAGTCAGAACAATGACCATCGTATACGGGCCATGAAGGACGAAGGACAGCCGTCAGAAGGATGGATCCTGTTAGGACAAAGACCAGATTGAACACGAATTTCAGAGAAAGATTCAGCGATGCGAAAACATTACCGTTCACGCCCGAAGTCTTTTCGCGGAAGACAGGCGTAATCAAGAAACTTGAGTAGAGCTTTAAAGTACGTGACCATAAGAAACTTCGTGTAGTCTCATATCCAGTGCCATTAGGTATGAAACTGAAGGTCTTTATTAAAAGATTCTGCTTCAGCTGTTTACTGTCAGCTGAAGCAGACCCTTTTATTAAAGATGTATCTTCTCAGCTGTGGATGTCCGTCAACAAAGGTTTTATGGTCGAAACTGAAGGTGTTGGAGGAGCTGCAAAGAGAGTTCCAAACAGGACAGAAAATACTGATAAGATCTCAGCGACTTTCTAATAAACAGAAAGCCTTATAGCATAGATTCTTTTCTGTGTATTCGGGCCATGCTGTGAAACACATCCACTGAATGTGTGGTCGTCTACCATTTTCAGTTATTCATTGCTCTAAAGTTTTTCTCCACCATTGATATTGTATATCTGTATGTCAATTACTATTTCCTTTATTAATTATCAATGACCCATGTTTATATATGTTTCCACCCGTGAGATTGAACTTGGGTGTTCGTATGAATGTAGAAGGTCGCTCTTAATATTGACTGACAGCCATGCAATGCCTTACAGTCACCGCCTCGCGCTTTAGTCCTCGTTTACTTTAGTTAAGAACGCGTGGCCTCGTATGTCGTCTGCACTGCCGTCTGCTGGGTGGCCAGAGACAAGCTTACATGGCAAGATGGCGAGGCGGCTTGTTCTTAGTGTAGTACCAACATAATCATGGAAGAAAGAGGTGAGAAAAGAGACGTCTCTGGAGCTCTAGTAGAGGGTATTATCTTCTTAAGGTAGCGACGGTTAGTAGACAGCAGGATCTGAACGCACTCTGCATTGTATTTGCCGCATCCACATCCAGTTCGTAGAGGGGCAGGCTTTTGGCTTGGCATGAGGCTTGACTCATGCTGAGGGGATGGCATGGTGTTAAAAATTTGCTTTCTTGTGATCAGGCAGTCCAGGCACTCTAGGTTTATCAGTGATAGTTTTTCTTGAGAAATTCTTTCGCTATGCGAGGCGAAGTGTTTCTAAATATACAGAACTCGAGTAATTCAGTGTAAATTCAGTATTTGCATTTTCATTTTGGTGATGATTTTGTGTCCCATTTTTCTCAAGTTAGAATTCACGTGGGTGGCCTTCAGCCTTTGTGTAAACTCAATATGTTTGTATTTCCTTGCTGTTTTTTAACTAATGTTTTCGTGTGATGTCTGTTTTCGTGAACACGCTAAATTCTTTCTCAAAATTTTTTGTTTGATACCGTCTTTCCTATCTTGGTTTGACAGACTGCACAACGTGATTTTGTAACGTCATTATTTTGGCCTTCAGCCATGCTCTTACTGATACTAGCTTTCTCCTATACGAATTCTCGCATGTGCATTATTCCTATGGCTCCATGAAAAAAGTACCAATGCTGTCGGAACAGTGCGCAAAAACCACAAACAATTACCACCGTTGTCTGACAAATAGGTGAAATAGAGTTCGAGTCCTGTGGAACACTATAGGCATTAAAGTGGATGGACAGCGAAGAAGTCTGCATGCTTTCCACCGTAAACCGACCCGATTTTGTGGAGACACAGAAGAAAGACCATAAAACGGGCCAAAATAAATAGAAACCCAGTTGTGTAGTCAGCTACGACAAGTCCATGGGTGCCGTTGATAAGGCAGACATAATGCTAAGTTCAGTACAATGTATTCGAAAGACAATGAAGTGTAGAAAAAGTGTTCTTTCATTTGACTGATTTGTGTGTGCTAAATTCAAAAACACTTTTTTAAATAAGGAAACAACAGAAGTTGCCATGCCAGATTCGAATTGGAACTAATCCGGCAGTTGGTAGAGAAATTTCACGGACAAAACAATAAGAAAGAGATGCCACGGACACCAAAACAAGAACACTTCGGCTGCATAATAAAGAAGGACGTTTTCCAGGATTCCTGGGCGCAACAGAGGAAAAGGATATCCCCCAGAGACTCTGTGTAGTTTGTGCTGCCAACTGGCGGAGAAAAATGACACGCATACAGAGCAAAAAGCGTGATGTTGCTCTTTGCATGGTCCCGTTCTTTGAAAGTTACCACACACTTACAAAATATTAGGATTTTTGTGTCTCGTTTCGGCCGATGATCGTAGGTGTCGGTGGCCGAGTAGAAAGAGACCCACACAGGAATAAAGGATGGACGCGTGTGCAGGTACGGAGGTGACCAGCCAGTGGGACAACAGAAACTAGAAACACTAGAGTAAATTAGAACGAGCTATATGTTTCATAGAGAGTTGGTAATACTTAACTTTTACATAGTTCTTGACTGCAGAATGCTGATACATAGATTAGATAGAGGCCTGCCTACTGATGATTCCTAGTGCCTATCCGATAGCCAAGTCTTAACTGGTGCCTATCTGATCCCCAAGTAGCCGATGCAGCAGTCGTGGCCACGAGCGGAGTTGCAGCAGAGGGCGCTCGTGGCTGACGTCGTAAGAACGCCGAGCCGTGCGTGCATGGCGGCGCGCGGCGAAAGTACGTGGCGCGCACTTCATACTTGTGCGACACCACAAGGATAATGTAAGTAAATGTGTATGTTTTAAGAAGACGAAATAAGAAAATATAAATAATAAAAGAAATAAAAAAATAAAAGAAATAAGAAATAAAAATAAGAAATAAATAATAAAAGAAGAAAAAGAATTAAAAAAGAAGGGGGAAAAAAAGAAAAAGGTTTTTAAGTCAGCCAGCGGCAGTCCAAAGCCTGCGTCAAAAATGAGGATGAGAAACCATTATATCAGATCGTACTGAAGGTGTCGAGGAAGCAGCAAACTGGCAATATTTAGAAATCGCTGCCGGTTTTTGTACTGTGGATAGCCGAATTTATGGTTAAATTACAAAAGAAACCAATATACCAGTCAGAAAACTAGCTAGACTGTCATTTTTCTTATTTGATTTTGGGTCAGGCTCGTCGGTTTCAGAGTTCAGTAATTCTTATTTATGATTTTAATGAGATTTGTCGTAGTTTTGAGCGTCTTCGCTAACAACTGCTCATTTTAAATATACATATCTTTAAACGAATTCGTCGAGTCTTAATGAAAATGTATCACGTTTATCAAAACGCCGCCTACGCTGCTATGAAGCGTTGCCGCGTGAGTAATATGTCACGAGCATTATGCGCGTGTCTGTGAGTGAATCAATGTGCTACAGTATCAAGATGGCTCGCTTCTGGACGCAAACCGTATTAATTTCAATGTTTTTGGACAGGGTATTTGGTTAATTTCATTTCGGCTCAGGGCAGGTTTCATATCGCACAACGATGCAGACCGCTGTGACCTGTAGCCACAGGCAACACCTCCGACGTGCTGTGCCGACCACGCCATGCCAACGAGCAGCGATGGAGGGAAGGAAGGATGGCTAAAGGAGCGCAGTGCAAATAGCACATCTAAACGTCTGTCTGCACTCATTTCCAAAACGTAGTAAATGCATACTGATCTTACTTCCTCGGTCTTTCATAGGAAAACCTAATGAATGCAGTAGTTTCCGCCTGCTCGAAATCCTCCCCATTTATATCATTGCACCCACGGTAGGATTCCTAGTTCCACATCTACAGTCGCATTTGTTCTTGTAAACATTTTTATTTTATGCATACAGATTTCATTTCGTATTATTTCTTGACCATATTTTGTTAATAAATTGATTATTTGATTCTACTTACGTATTTCCGTGGTAGATAGTCCCCCAGATAAGGCTGAATTATATTTTGTTTGTGTTTTAACAAAAAATTTCTCGGGCATATACAATAACTGTGACTAAACAATGAAAGCTAAATATTGGTTTAAACAATGAAAAGGTGCAGTTCGATGAGTTGTATACTACTGCCATCTGTTGGAAGGTAGAATAAACTAGTACTATTAGTAGTTTTAAGTTCCTCTGAAAAAATCCTTCAAGAAGGACAACAACTTGTTTTCATTTATTTTCGTGGTTAATCAGATTGCTTTAATTAAGAAATCATTTTCAATGTTATTTGTCTCTTCGCAAACATTGAGCACCAGAACCATTGGACAAGGGGTATTTGTATTGGTTTTCAGGGCTAGCCTACTTTCCTCCATATATATATATATATATATATATATATATATATATATATATATATATATATGTCTGTTTGGTGTACGTTTATCGCGTCTGAACCACAAAACATAAAGAGGTAAAAATTTGTATAGTTACTAATGTCTACCCGGGGAAGGCTTTAGTAGGCACGGTTTTATAGCGATCTGATAGATATTTAGTAATTTGAAGAATATAACGCGAAATGCGGAACAATAATTACTCTTTGAAAATTATATTTACTCTTTGAAAATGGTTTCATTGGTTGCATTGTTGCTTGACGGTTGATAATGATAAAAGGGTGGAGTACATTGGGATGGAAAGTTATCGGTATATATAAAATTCTACGCGTGTGTGTTAATATTTCGCTCTGCAGCGAAAACTACAGAAGCAAACTAATGGTGTGTGTAATTGTTGTCCGAAGTCTCCCGTTATACACCATAGCAGTTCCATGCCGATAGCTGTAAGGGGGTGGAAGATATGGTGGTTTAAAGTCGTCAAATTATTAAAAAAAAAAAAAAAAAACCGGACTGAAGGCCAGCGATGAACTTTGCGACTCTATAGCAAGGAGGTTACATACACCGAAACGTGATGCCACACACCATATCTTTGATCTATGCGTGCTACAATGTGCTCTTTCTTTGGAAGGATAAGGAAATATAAGCATAAATAAATAAAGCAGTAAAAACCATCAAGAGAACAGGCTCTGCTAACGGTATACTATGCCTTCCACATCGCTTCAACGGGTTCTACACAAATCTATAGTTTTGTTCCGATGTTGATGACATTTTGCACATTCCACCTCAAAAACAAGAGGAATTTTACTGTCTGTATAAAATTTCGTTCGATGCATGGTGGAGCATAGTTTTGCTCCAATTTTTATGAATTTTTGCACACACGACCTTTGAACCAAGAGGAAGATCACTGGATACATAAATGTTTGTATGGTACATGATAGAGGGTGCATTGCAGAAAACATTGCCGAGAGAGGGAAAGGTGGATAGGAACAGAGAGATGGGAGAGAAATAGTTGCTGCAGAGAGAGGGGGGATGTGGACTACGAGAGTGTAGGATAAATAAACACCCGGGCAACGCCGGGTTTACAGCTAGTATATATATATATATATATATATATATATATATATATATATATATATATATGGTGTTACAAAAAGGTACAGCCAAACTTTCAGGAAACATTCCTCACACACAAAGAAAGAAAATACGTCATGTGGACATGTGTCCGGAAACGCTTAATTTCCATGTTAGAGCTCATTGTAGTATTTCTCTTTAAATGTAAATTTCATTCCAACGTGATCAAATTGTAAATTTTCACAATCAACATGTGTTGATTGTGCAATCACGTCATCAACACAGATTTTCTGTGAACTTTTGGGCAGGAATTGTTGATGTTGTCTTGATTGGGCCTCATGTTCTTCCACCTACGCTCACTGGAGCACGTTATCATGATTTCATACGGGATACTCTACCTGTGCTGCTAGAACATGTGCCTTTACAAGTACGACACAACATGTGGTTCATGCGCGATGGAGCTCCTGCAAATTTCAATCGACGTGTTCGTACGCTTCTCAACAACTGATTCGGTGACCCATGGATTGGTAGAGGCGAACCAATTCCGTGGCCTCCACGCTCTCCTGACCTCAAATCTCTTGACTTTCATTTATGGGGGCATTTGAAAGCTCTTGTCGACGTAACCCTGGTACCAAATGTAGAGACTCTTCGTGCTCATATTGTGCACGGCTGTGATACAATACGCCATTCTCCAGTGCTGCATCAGCGCATCACGGATTCCATGCGACGGAGGGTGGATGCATGTATCCTCGCTAATGCAGGACATTTTAATCATTTCCTGTAACAAAGTATTTGAAGTCACGCTGGTAAGTTCTGTTAATTTGTATTTCCATTCCATGATTAATGTGATTTGATGAGAAGTAATAAAATGAGCTCTAACATGGAAATTAAGCGTTTCCAGGTACATGTCCACATAACATATTTTCTTGCTTTGTGTGTGAGGAATGTTTCCTGAAAGTTTGGTCGTACCTTTTTGTAACACCCTGTGTATATATATATATATATATATATATATATATATATATATATATATACAGGGTCTATCACTAAGTGTGTTTGTCTCTGTAACTTATAAAATAATAGGTACAGTAAATTTTAATGCGGTAGGTCAACAAAAGAAATGTTACACTTTCTGCGGACCTATGAACATAGTTTATTGGATCATTTTCCAAAGAGTTAGAGCACAAAGATATAATTTTTTAAATGGAACAATAGTTTTTTCTATCGTGCATTGGATTCGTTGAAAGCAGCTGCGTCCAAATCAGTTAAAAACTAGATTCCTATCACTGTTAGTTTGGGACCTACAACCCTTCAAAGTTTCAAGGGCAGATGCCACAAACTCTGCGCATAATGCAATGCGCCTTCTAAATGTGGTGCGGCCGAGTTGTAACGTCGCCAGTGTCACGGAGAGAGAAGCTTCCTCGATGCGCTGTTAGATTGCCTACTGTCGCCGCACACGGCCGTATACCCGACAGTTGGAGCCACACAAACAACCGGGGCTCAATATACCACGGTTACCGACATCGGATGACGATGGCATACATGAACAACGAGAACGTTGACATGTTGCTGATGCTCGGCGAGTGCCGACACGATGCCACTGAAGCAGCCACGGCGTATGCCGTGAGATATCCTAGGCGAAGAGCCCCAGCAGCCATTACGTTCTTACGTGCCGAACAACGACTTTGGAAACAGGCAGCTTGGTAATACCTGCAAGAAGTGAGGAGACGGAGGTGTTTGTTTTAGCTGCACTACACCACGATCCTCATGGCAGCTCACGAGCTGTTGCTGCAGTCGCTGGTGTCAGTCTCACATCTGTGTGGCGTATAGTACACGGCCACAGGTTTCAACCTTACCGCCTGTCACTGACCCAGGAGCGGCAGGGGAACGATTTTCGTGCCATACGTAATTTCACGCTGGTGTCTTTACAAAGTGTTATGTTCTCTGATGAGTCCACGTTCACCAATTATGGTGCAGTGAATCGCCATAACATGCACTACTGGGCCGCAGACAATCCTCGGTTGGTACGACCTGTCGACCGACAACGTAGGTGGTCTATTAACGTGTGGTGTGGAAATCTTGGGGATGAAATCATCGGTCCACACTATTTCCCAGGTACACTGACAGGTGGGTTATATCGCGCTTTTATAGCCGACAGCTTGGGTGGTCTCCTTGAACATGTGTGTCTACACACAAGAGTCCATATGTGGATGCAGCACGATGGTCACCCAGCCCATTCTGTGCATGCTGTTGTGGAAGAACTAAACAACAGGTTTGCAGGAAGATGGTTGGGGCGCCATGGTCCTCATTCGTGGCCCGCAAGGTCGCCCGATTTAACACCAATAGATTTCTTTTTGTGGCGATATCTAAAGGATCGTGTTTATGTCACTGAGCCCACATCCCCAGATGATCTAAAACGGTGCATCGAGGACGCATGTCGCTCCGTCACACCGGCGATGTTACATCTCGTCCGCAGATCCTTTCGACGGCACATTGCATTACGCATTGAGGATCGTGGACACACATATGAACATATCGTGTAAATCAACTTCCCACCGCCATAACATCCATCACCCACCACACAGCCATGTATTATGTACAGTGTGTGGTATCTGCCCCTGAAACTTTGAAGGGCTGTAGCTCTCAAACTAACGGTGATAGGAATGTAGTTTAAATTGATTTGGACGCAGCTTGTTTAAACGAATCCAATTCACGATAGAAAAAACAATTGTTCTATTTTAAAAATTATATCTTTGTTCTGTAACTCTTTGGAAAATGATACAATAAACTATGTTCATAGGTCCGCAGAAAGTGTGACATTTATTGTGTTGACATACCGCATTAAATTTTCCCGTCACCTATTATTTTATAAGTTACAGAGGCAAACACACTTAGTGAAACACCCTTTATTGTACATAATTCACTCAAAGAAATAGAAAGGTGGAAATAGAAAACTACAAACCCCATTGCACAAATACTTATGTTACATATGACATTGACAGCTTATCACTACCCACTGGCAGAATGTGTTTCTTTGTTAGCCACAAGTAATGTTTATTAGATTAAAAATGTAACATTATTTGAAATTTTACAGCATAAAAAGCATTTCCTATTTCACAGCCAAAACAGTTTTGTAAAGCTACAGAAAAATGAGTTATAAGGTAATTTGTATTTAAGATGAATCATGCTTTCTACTCACGATACTAACTGCTGTGTTCTTGTTCGCTGCACACAATGTACCATCATTAACAAAACCTTCAGCATAGAATGTCCTGCATAAGTCATTCCGGATAATTACCACCTCAGAAAATATAAGTTCATTTGAAACCTTTATTGCTGTAACAAACGAAAACAAAACAAAATTCTCACCTCTCTATCTCATTTTCTAATGTGAACAGTCAATTATTGTAGCAATCTACATCTACATCTAATACATACTATGCAAATCACACTTTCGTGCGTGGCAGAGGGTTCATTAACCACTTTCATAAACTTTCTCTAATAGTGCGCCGGAGGAAAGAACACCTAAATCGTTCCAATTTCGATCTGATTTTCCTTATTTCATTGGGATTGTCATGTCTCCCTATGTAGGTGGTTGCTAGCAAAGTATTTTCACATTCAGAAGTTAAAGTCACTTAAATGTGATTTGCAGAGTATCCCATATAGATTGAAATTTTGTAAGCAGATCTCGCCACAACGAATAATGTCTCTCTTTTAATGATTCCACCTCAAATCGTGCAACATTTCTGTGACGCCATCAATAGCAAGGCGATAAATATTAGTAATCCCTAGGTATTTCCATAAGAATTTTTAAGTAAAGTGCTAAAAGTATTAAAAATAAATATTGTACAAAATTAATCTTCACTGATAGATGGTAAATACTTGTACTACCAAATACATTGCTTTAGTCTCTTAATGATATACTGCACTATAAGATCATTTTGGCCCTATAACCATCTTCAGATCTTCTGTGAACTGCTAATATTTTCTGAGGTTCTATATTTTCGTTAATTTGAAACAATTATTAAACCACATTATTCTTCTTACACGAGTTGACTGTCATTTCCATGACTGCCTTTGTCACTGTTGCTGTTTGTCTTTATAACATTACTCCTTTATTTCTATTTTTGTACTTCATGATATTACAAACTATTTAATGTGTGAAGCTTATTTATCAGTTCCTGACAGTTGTGTTAATGATGTTACGGTTTGTTTTGTTACATTTCAATACTTAAGCTTGATATTTTCTCACGTTGGTGAGATTTATGACATGATATTGGGTCTGTTTATTAATTATTTTTCTTTGAGAGTAAACTTCATTAAATTTTTCTGAGTAGTGTTTGGATTTCAGTGCCATCTTTTCATTTAGAATTTCTTGCATATAATTTTGCGTATGTAAATACACTTGTAATTCATCCACAGTGTTCTTGATTTGTGACGAGTAAAATCCCGATTGCTCTTTGTATTTCGTCCCTTATATGTTGTTCTGGCATTAAGTGGTAGTTAACATTTAATGGATTGTTGTCGTCCGTATTTCTAATGTGTCCTCTGTAGTGAATATTGACATTGGGACATGTTTAATCTAGACTACATAACGTTTATCTGATTCTTTTTACTGCATTTTATATATACCTTGGTTCATGTACATGGGTGGTTATAGTTGTCATGAAAGATCTAATGTTTTCAGATTTCATTGTATATGGTTTACAATTTTTATATTACTGGGTTTTAGTATTTTGTTGATTCTGTATGATATCCTACTGAGAAACATATTGGTCAAATAGACAAAGTTTTGTTTCAGTGGTCTCTGTCATTTCCTTATAGATAGTAGATTATTTACGCATAATGTAGTTGCCATGCAGTCATACCTGTTTCCTTTTTATTTTTGGAATTTATTATAGCATTTTTATTTCTTTCTATACAGTATCACATTCTAAATCTATGATTATTAATTAAAGATCCATAATGTGAAACTATGAGTATTCATGTCATTTCACATGAGACTGATGTGAAAATAGTTCACATATTTATGATAGAATGCACATAATGTATTGTTTACCTAGTTTCTAATTCTATAGTCAATCTTGTTTAGGAGGTAGTGTGAAATACTATATGATTCTTGTTTCATTTCTGTCTATTAAAGTGTCATCACAGTCTATCACTTACAGTTGCAAATATCACTGCTGTGAAAGTTGTTACCAACTGACAGCTGCAACGACACTAGCACTCCTAGCGGTGGGCGGGCCACTGAAGGACTTTACATATTTATTTATTCAGCTTATGGCTTACAGAATTGCATACTGAGTATATACATTAATTCATATCAACATGATATGTGTAACTTCCTGGCAGATTAAAATTGTGGACTCGAACCTGAAACCTTTGCCTTTTGCGGGCAAGCGCACTACCAACTGTTTCATATCAGCGTACACTCCGCTGCAGAGTGAAAGTTACATTCTGGAAACATCCCTTAGGCTGTGGCTAAGCCATGTCTCCACTATATCCTTTCTTCCAGGAGTGCTAGTCTTGCATGGTTCGCAGGAGAACTTCTGTGAAGTTTGGAAAGTAGGAGGCGAGGTACGGCGGAAGTAAAGTTGTGGGGCGGCATCGTGAGTCGTGTTGGGATAGCACAGTCGGTAGTGCGCTTGCCCGCGAAAGGCAAACGTCCCAGTTTCGAGTCCCGGTTCCGGCACACAATTTTAATCTGCCAGGAAGTTTCATATCAGCGCACACTCAGCTGCAGAGTGAAAGTTTCATTCTGGATGATATGTGTAATTACAAGGAGATATGGATGAGTCCACAAGTATGTAAAATAAACAAAGAGTGCTGTTCGTTTATAATTATTTTTGTGCATAATTAACAAGATAGTATAATTTTTGTGTTAAAAGCATTAGTAAAATGTCAAGAAATATACATAATACGGAAATTAATGTAAAAACAGCCGAATTTAACAGTTTCACTGTTACAAAGAAGAATTAATACTTACAAATATGTGTATATTTGCAGCTCATTCCGCTGAAGGTAAACATAAATAAACTTTACAGAAACCTAAGTTTCTTTATTGTCTTCTCTTACTGTGACAGTCATTTCTTTCACTCTTATCAACTCGGTATGGAGTCTAATGATTTGCACTTTTTGCACCTCATATTCTTTTGAGTATAAACACTTTAGCTTGAAAAGTCAGTGTTTTGAAGATTCCTGTCATTTGCAGTTGTGCAGCTGTAGCAACAATTGTGGAATTGGGTGCTTCTTTGTTGGAATACAGTTGGATTACTTTTTTCTATTTTATTGCCATGTCTGCGACATTTCCCTTCAACTTCGGTTGTGGTGTGCATTAAATACTGTAGTTATCGCATTCTATATTTCTATAAAATGTATCATCAGTTCCACCCTCACCGATTTCACTGGGAATGTAGTGAAGAATTCATAATGTCTTCTGGTGTTTCCTAGGTATTTTTAATATTTAATATATAATGAAATTATTCGGTAGGGGCCTGTAGGTAACAAGATAATTGTAAATAAACTGTCTTGTATCATTTCGTACATTCTGAGGTGTCTTAGGAAGTTTGATAAAGACGAATGTGGAGCTATTTTTAAATTATTACCTAAAGTGAAAAACTACATTAAAACCAATATAGACGTTACTATTCGAACTGTTCCAATATCGTATTCGGCACTGCTGTCACAGTGTATATGTTAGGTGGTGGTGTCATCTTAGAAACATTTAATTTCTTAAATTACTGTGTGTTGACCAATGTTTTTCTTAATTGCTTAAGAATACGTTTGCTATTATGACTGCAAAGGCTACAACATTTGCTAATTCTCTATTGTTATTAGATTTTAATAATGGTCTAATTTCAGAACTAAGTGTTATTCGTTTTATGTAGTGTCACTCATTGTCGTATATAACTGGTAACAGCTATATCTACAGGACTTTGATTTTATTATTGCATTTTGGATGGTATCCGGGTCATAAAGATACTACGATTTTTTATTAATAAATAAATGCGATAATCTATATTGTTAACTGCTGGATGTGTTGGGACTAAGAGCCAATGAATTTTGACTGGAGACATAATTTAAATTTTGTTATTTTCTTGGCCATATTTTGTAGTTACTTGGGGTTTTGATACATTGTGTAATATAATTCCTTGCTTGTGTTGCATTTTTATCAAATTTTGTGCAATTTGTTGTGAAAGTTATTGACAATATGTATGTAACCACTTAGTTTTAATATGACTAAATTACTGCCTTTATCAGATTATACTATTACTGTATTATTTTATGTGAATTTGTCATTACTTTGGTACAGCGTTTTGTGGTATTTGCATTGTATACAGTCTTTATTGTGATTACTGATTATTACTATATCTATCATGCTTATTGTTTTAAATGTGATTTCATGTTGTTGTTTTATTGCAATTTTGAACATGGCATTATATGCAGTAACTGCTGGATGTGAAATAATTTTGACAAATTGCAGCCCTACAAGTTGCTTTAAAATAATTACAATTTTTTAAAATCTAGATTTCAACCACACAACACAAGTCATCATCAGAAATGAATCACAGTATATTAGCAAATTGTTACATAAAAGATTTCTAATGATAGACAATTTTCACTAAAAAAGAAAGAAAGATTAGATCACTTGAGGGTATATTATACGGAGCGTATTTGGTCGCTAGTCGCTGGTGTCTGTTGTCGCTCGGTGTATGGGCGAATAGCGAATGAATACGCTGATGCAATCACATGCAGCGACTTCAGACGCTAGCGTCTTCGTAAAACAATTGAAACATGACGTAGCATATGACACATTGTTTTGGAGGTTAGGTGATACTAGTTCTGTTTCCAGCCAAACAAAATATAAAGTGGAACTGTAAACAAATTTCTGCAAATTTATCGAAGTTGTCCAGTATTATAGGGCATTAAAAATGATTATTTAAATACTAAATTTAAAGACACTCAATTTAACCAACTGTTTGGCGAATGACGAATTGAAGACTGAAGGTCTCTTGGGGGATATGGATACCAAACACCTGAAAACAAAAATCAAAACAATGAAATATCTCATCTTAATATATTGCTGTAGGCACAAGGACCTCCACACAATAATTCTCTCAAAAGATTTTCAGAAGCACTATATTTATCCCTCCTCCCAAATCACTTTCTTATACATTTTCTTTTATTTTTTCCCACTTTTACGTTTTGATTTTGGTAGATTGTTCTTTTAAGACTTTTGCGAGAAACAATGCCAGCATTTATTACTTCCTTCGACATGTTGACTCGACTGGTGGCTACTTCATACGCTCCTGTATATGACACGGGGCGACCAACATTTGCGAGCGGCAAAAAACGCCAGCGACCAGCGTTTACAGTAGCCCACCCACCCGTCAACTTTAGACGCTCGCGTTTCGCAGCAGCGACTTTGTTCGCTGTCCCTGTTTACACGGAGCGAATTTAGCAGATGTGTCCAAATTCGCCAGCGACTAGCGACCAAATACGCTCCGTGTAATATACCCTTTACTCATATGGGACTCTTACAGAAGTGAAGAATGCTCATGTTGTATAAAGGAATAAGAAACAATGCTATTTGCTGGCTGTCAGTCTGAACAAATACAAATTTTTAATGTACTGGCCAGCCGCTAGGAAGGGGCGCCATCTGAACGTGGCCGCTTACGACCGTACCACACTATATTATAAAACCAGTCATTTATCACGTCTATATGGCTTGGCATGACTTCTGCAATAGCAAAGAATAGACAACATTTTGAGTGACCGATTTGACTGTTGTTTAGTCCCTGGGGTATAGTAGTGCACCCAAGATTCCTCTATGGTCACAAATTCGTGCAAAAAATCTTATTCGTTTCTTCTAAAACGTTACAAACATTTTTCAGATCATATGTCCATACCAATGCGTACTCGATGCAGCGCAAAGAGTTCCGACACCGATCTTCCAGATACGACATCTGGTAAGCGTGAGCAATTTTACCCATTTTCAGTCGACGACCCAACACGACAATTTTGTGCACTTTTCCGATGGATTCTGGAGTAGTGAGACATCTCGGTCTACACTGGACAGATCGCATAAGCTCTACCGACCAAATTTAAATTAATTTGTACACTGGCTACAGCTGAATATTGACGCGTTGAACTGGAAGCATACTTGACTTCGGAGGCAGGGTTGTCAACAGAACAAAACACTTATACTGAAAGCAGGTTTATTGCGAACTGAAACGTACACGCAGCAGTGACTCTCGGGCAGAGTGCTCTGCTATTTATACACAGACAGAATGTAACAGAAATTAGAAAAGTAGTTCACATAAGGAACAAGTAGAACACACTGGAAATGATGATTACGAAGAAATAAATTTTCCCGGAGGATGGGATTGAACCGGCGACCTTCAGCACCGCTATCGGTGATACTATCCATTACGCCACGCCGACAGTCGGTTAACTCGGGGTCTTGCGGCAATGTAAAGGGCAGAGTCCCTTAGTGTACTCTGCAAATAGGCAGGAATGTTCTTTGCTATCATACCTTCCTTCAGGAAGTATTTAATCACTGCTGGGATATCGACTATTCTTCCATCTTCGCAAATCACTTCGCGGGAACAATAGCGCTCACAGGCTATAGCACAACAGGTACCATGTGAACCACTTGTCACGATAACGCTGACCTCTCGTGGTAACTGTGAAAAATTTGCGAACCACCCTCATTAAATTGAAATGATGCTATTTGTGTCTTTAGCGGTTTTTTCTCTAAGAGACTGCGTTGTATATGGTTTTAATCTATTTGCTGTTACTGAATCGTACTTCAAGGCTAATTATATCCAAGTATTTATCTACGAATATTCAAGCAAGATAAGTCATAAATAGAGAAATGCTAATATTCAGGTCAAAGTGCCGTTTTATACAGGTACAATTCTTCATTAATTTTGTTGTTGACTTCTTCCCTGGTTTATGTTTGGAATGAGTAAATTTCGCTATGATCGGGATGTGACATATGCAGGTATGATTTTGTTACTCATATACAGTTTCTTGAATTTTATGCATTTTGTTAGATGTGACGAGTTTTCGGATTTATCAGATTTAATAAAGAATTTCGCTTAATTTTATGTCGTATCTTCTCATCTGATCCTGTGGCGTCCATGATTTAATTAACAATTTCGCTTAATTTTATGTCATATCTTCTCATCTGATACTGTGGCGTCCATTATCAATTTCATTAGATTGTAATTTTAATGCACATTCATGTCATCTGAAATTAAATAAATATGCATTTGTTCCAACTATGGTTAATACAACCAAAATCCTATATTCAGAATACAACATAGCAGAAAAAGGAAAAACTCCTATAACACATTGCAAAATGAAACGACTATGATCCAAAAATTATTACACAAATAAATGATTAATACATGGAGCCAAAGTACTATTTCATATGTAAAAAATAAACACTAAATAGAGAATTACTAATTACCTATCCAGATGAGGTATCACAGAAAATGAAGCAATATTAAAACCCACAATTATAAACATTCATACCAAACATGACACAATCTATGAACTGTACTTCATGTAGGATAAATAAAACCACATACACTGATAAAAGAAAGTATACATAAAATCCAATGTATGTTAATTTAAAAGAACACAAAGAACTAAAAAATCAAACTCTACATAGAAAATTTGATTGAAGTTTTTCTCCCTAATCAAAAATGATCAATAAACAAACTCATTGTTATAGCAGAGATCATTGTAAGAAAAAATTAAACATATTCACTGGAAATGATATAACTTATATAATAAGAAGGCCACAAAAGAATATTTAACTATGTAACATCTTTGACACAACTGTCATAGCTGTCAAAAATATATAACTAGAAACATAAGCCCCTTGTAACAATTAATAGGAACAACTTGAAGTACAACAACAGAAATACGGGGGCAATGTCATAAAGACAAACAGTAACAGTGATAAAGACAGCAATGTAATAAGGAGATTCTGATCAACTCATGTAAATAATATTTGAGTTAAAAATTGACGAAAATCTAGAATCTACAACACTCTGCGCCTTTCACAGAAAACTTGAAGATGGAAATAGCGCCATAATAAACTGTTAGGTCAATCCACAATTAATACAGCAGCCTAACCACTGTCTAACACGTACACTCACGACACTGCCACTGACGTTTGTTGTACGCCACGAGAGCAGCGCTCCAAGCGGCTGGCGAGCTACATTTCTGAATACGGTATCGGATTAGTGTGAATAGTGTCGCCTACACTGATTTTAACATACTTTTTACAACGGAGAAAGTAAGTAGTGCCTTAAAAATAGGTAATAACCAGAAAATAACGCCATATTTGTCTTTATGAGGTTTCCTAAGAACTATTGGAGGGGATGAAGCGGTACTTTACAGGACAGTTTATTTAAGATTATCTTGAAATCTACGACTTTTTAATCAAGAATTTCAGTTTCTATTAAGAGCAAAAATTCCTAATAAACAACAGAAGACACAATCATCTAAAGAAAGACGTCAGTTTTCTACTCAGAAACGTCAATATTTCTTCACTACAATTCCAGCCAAATCAGTACATGTTGCACATAAGAAACGTTTATGGAATGCATTACCTACACTATTAAATGTACCAGATCAGCCACTACAGCTGTAACTGAAGGGAAGTCCTCACAGAAGTAACAATAAAACATCTAAAGCGAAAAGTTTACGAACAAAGCAGCAACCAATTCCAAAACTGTTGCTACATCTGAATCACTAACGGCAAGACTCTTTAAGACATCCGTTTGATAATGAAAAGTAATGAATTATATTCAAAAGTATACGCGTTTATAACAAAGACGAGTGAGGTGTAAAAATGTTCAAATCATTAAACTTCATATCGAATTTTTACACGTCAAAGAAAGTTCCTGTCATATAGGTACAGACCACAATAGAAATTAATGTTTCTCGTTTGTTTGTATTCTCTTACTTTCAGCGGAGTAGCCTACAAAATGCACACATATTCGTAACTATTTCCTCGTGAATAACTTGTTGTTTATATCACTGACAGAAGGAAGTTCGGCTGTTTTTTTTACATTTATTTCACTATAATTTATGACTCTCGATATTTTGCTGATGTTTGGAACGCAAAAATTACAGAAACGATTTGGTTAATTATGAAGAAAAGTAATCACAAACAAACATTTATCTTGCTGCACCTTGCCCACCACTAGGAGTGGTAGTGTCGTTGCAATTGTCAGTTGGTAACAACTTTAACAGGAGTGAGTGTCGCGACTTTGTATGCTGGACTGTGTAATACAAAATTCATAATGTCACTCTGTTACATATACAATGATAAGTGCTCAGATGGGCACAAGTCATAAAATATAGTGGGAAATTCTTATGATTCATATTACAGATGAGAAAAATGGTTCATCTAATTGGATGCATGAAATTCAGTAAACTAAGCATAAAGAAAGTAATGATAACTATTTATGACAGATCGAAGTTGTGTCGAAAGCTATAATCGTGGTGCTTGTCAAAAAAATTGATAAATGTATGGGCGTGACAAGAAGTGAACAACAAAATTTATCAAAAAGTATGTGTAAGCAAAATATGACTATCGCTAATGTGGACTTCAGTAATAGTATTAATCCACTCAGTTTATTCACACTTTAAAATATAGAGAAAAATACACATAGATTAAAAACATTAGAAACAGCAAGAAAGATGTCTCTAACATCTTAGGCTTCGTAATTGGATAACTTTAATGTTGCCTTGGGCTTCTGGTTAGATGCCGCTCTCCATCATATAACATCCCGATCAGGCCTCATCATGAGGAGGGCAACCCACAGTCATTCTGAGCCTTCAATACTTACTGCATTCGTCTTCTGGTCTTGCTCTGCCAGTTTTACTTCACACACTTCCCTCCTATGATAAATTGATAATTCCGAAATATCTAAGAATCTGTACTACCAAACAACCCCTTCCTTTAGTCAAGTTATGCCGGAAATTGCTTTTCTCCCTAACTCTGTTCGGACCTCCTCGTTAGTCACGCGATCAACTCGCTTAATCTTCAGCATTCTTCTGTACAATTTCACAGGTCTTCATCCTTTTCCTGTCTGAACTATTTATCGCCCACCTTTCACTTCTGTACAAGGCAACAATCACCCAAATGCTTTCAGAAAAGACTTACTTACAAATAATTTAATATTCGAAGATCACAAATTTCTCTATCCTCTTCAAACACAAACATTACCTAGGTCGGGTGGCTTGCGTGCCTCATCGATACAGTTAGCCGAACTGCAGGTGGAACTACAGCAGAGGGGTATCTGTGGAGAGGCCAGACAAACGTGTGATTCCTCAAGAGAGGCAGCAGCCTTTTCAGTAGTTGCAAGGACAACAGTGTGGATGATGGACTGAGCTGGCCTTGTAACATCAGCTAAAACGGCTTTGGCATAAGTTAACTGCGAATGGCAGAAAGCAAGGGGAAACTACAGCCGTTAATTTTCACGAGACTGTATGGAGATATAATGATGGCATCTCCATGGACAAAATATTCCAGAGGTAAAATAGTCCGCCATTCCGATCTCTAGGTTGGGAATACACAGGAGGAAGTCGTCATGAGGAAAGACAACAGTTAGGAGCATGGAATGTTAGATCTTGTAATCCCGTAGGGAGGTTAGAAAATTTAAAAAGGGAAATGGATACGTTGAAAATAGATAGAGTGGGGATTAGTGAATTTAAGTGGAAAAACAAACAGGATTTGTTGCCAGGTGAGTAGAGTGTTGTAAGTACAAAAGCAGCAGCGGGTATTACAGGTGTGGGTCTCATAATGAATAAGAAAATAGGATTATATTAAGAATCGTGAAAGAGACCAGGAGAAACCGGAAGGCACGATAGATTTTATAATGGGGAGACATAGATTTTGGAAGCAGGTATAAAACTGTAAGAAAAATCCAGAATCAAAACAGACTCTGACCATGTGTTATTGGCTACGAACTGTGGACTGAAATTGGAGAAACTACAGAAAGGTAGGAAAATAAAGAGATGGCACCTCGATCAATAAAAGCACCCTCACTGTATCAGTATCGAGAAGTGACATGGAAAAACATTTTTGAGCAAAGGAGGGAAAGCTGAAATGTGGGAAGAGGCTCTACAAAGGAAATGAATTTACGGGCAATAACGTATGTGAGATTACCGCCCAATAGAAATATTGATAATTAATAGCATTTGATAATTAAACAGTATGAAGTTCACTGCAAACATTGACCATGCCAATGCACTAAATGTCACACAATTTTAATCTTATTAATTCTGGTAGGAATGTATGTACACAGTTGGGTGACAACATTTATAGTTAGGCCATAGGTAGAAATTCTCACGTTGAGATTTGCTGTGTGCTTGTAGCTGACGGGAGGTCAGCGAGCAGGCCGACGTTGGTGGCTTGTTCCAACTTAGGATTTTCCAGTTCCTTTCCGGTGAGGGGAGAGAGGGACAATGGCGAGTGCCAGGCACAGTGCAATGCACAAATATTGTAATACTACTGGCATTTGAAATAACACGATGCAGTTAGGAACCTTTAAGGCCCTCATTACAAAATAGCCTTTTGACAAATAAACAATACATTAGCTGATATTGTCACATCTGACGTAATATGTTTAATTGACAATGAAAAGTAATAAATTACCAATAAATACAAGACAGTTACACAACCAGCATGGCAATGTTTGTTTATAAAAATAATATATTAACTATTTCTCATTTTATTTTCAATTAATCTTGTGTATTTTACCTTGAAATATTCACTTATCTGTGATATAAGAAATTGCACGATTATAATAAATAGTACAAAGGATGTTTATACTAATATAAAAACGTAAGAAAATATTTGTTAATGTGTAGTGTAATTATTTTGATTGTAAGTAAAGTTTTAGAAATGTATTGGCTGAGCGCTGTACGTTGGCAAATCGGTTACAACAGCTCACATGGGGAAGTTGATGACGTAGGGGAAAAAACTCCGGCAGTTGAGTTTTGGCGTGCACGCGCGTGAGGGCAGGAAGTGACGAGACGCGAGCACATGGTGTAGCTGGCCGGGCGGCGTCGCTCTGCATCAGTCGGCATGTGAATCTCGAGGTGGTGACTTGAGATTTGTCTGTGGCAATCGCCACGTGTGGTTTCTCGTCGTAGACTGTACCAAGTTAAATCGAGTGCTACTGTGTGTTTGTGAATATTTAGCTGGTGGAAAAAGGTGTGCATCGCATTGAATTAAAGTGACTGTGATTTGTTAATGTAACACGTGTCGTCGCATAGGCATGAACATAAACGGTGTTTGAGACAGCCACGTGGTGTGAATTCAATTCGCGACAAATATTCATTTTGTCTGGGGGCTCACGAGCTATAACTTTATTTGGTAGATGTGTCGACATACAGACGTATCAGCCACAGGGTTCAAATATTGTGAAATAAACAACATAAAGTGAACTTTCACGTGTTTTCAAAAATAGTAGTTAGTACACCCTTTTTCTCTGATGAACTTGATTTTATTATGAATTTTTTTGTTAATCATATGCAGGGAAGGAAAGCTACGAACGTGTGATATCTCCTAGAAATCGAGTCAAACATTCGCAATCGCAGTTCCAGTGTTTTTGCATGCTTAGGAATTTGGTTCACAGCTGGTGGTTGTGAGTTTTAAAAATTAATCTTTCCCTATTTTAAACTCTCACCCCGACCTTCACGCTCGCATGTAGGATGGAAAGAGGAAGTAGATGAAGATGAAATAGGAGATATTACACTAAGATGAATTTGTCAGAGAATTTAGAAACCCAAGTCGAAACGAGGCCCCTAGAGAACACGACATTCTGCCAGAGCGACTGGAGTGTGTAGGAGCGCCGGAAGTAACAGAACTGTTTCACTAAGAGTGTAAGATGGATGAGACAAGCGATATACCCTCAGACTTCTAGAAAATTTAGTAATCACCATTCCAAAGAATTTAGGTACAGAGAGGTGTGAAAAATACAGAAACATCAGTTCAGTATGTCATTGTTGCAAAATTATAACACGAATTATTTACAGGAGATTGAAATGACTGGTAGATGCTCGCCTCGGTTAACCTGACTTTGGATTCAAGAGAAATGTAGGAATATGGAAGGCGATACTCATCTCATCTCTGTTATAAGATAGATATAATGATAACATCCCCTCGGGCCAAATATTCCAGAGGTAAAATAATCCGCCATTCTTATCTCCACGTGAGGAATATTCAGGAGGATGTGGTCATCAGGAAAGACAACACCAGCATTCTACGATGGAAAGACAAAACCACATGTTCAACTTTTGTAGCTTTGGAGAGAGCCTTGACATTTTATACTGGAATGCACTGTTTCAAATTTTCAAGTCAGCAGTGTACATTTAGGCAACAAAATGTTATTTAAAACTTGTTAAAAATCAGATAGTAGGTATTAGAGGGAAAGCGAATGAAAGGAGATGGGAGTAAGACAGGGTTGTAGCCTTTCGCCAATGTTGTTCAGTCTGTACACTGAGCAAGCTGTGAAGAAAAGGAGAAATTTGTATCATGAATTAAAGTACAGGGTGAAGAAATAAAATGGTTGCAGTTTTCCAATGACGTCGTAAATCTGCCAGAGACACCAAAGGATCCGGGACAGAATGGACAGTGTCTTGAAAGGAGCGTATAAGATGATGGTGATGGAATGTAGTCTAAGAAAATCTGGCGGTACTGAAGGAATTAGAGAAGTTAAACAAACAAGAAAGGTGGTACATGAGTTTTGTTACCTGTACATTAAAATAACGTATTAGTGTCACAATCTTTTCTACTGATATTTGTGTGGTGTGTTGCCCCGTACAGTAGTGAAACTGTTCCACTCCCATACAGAACGAGAAAAAAACGAATACTTGTGTGCATTCGTACCAGCCCTAATGTCTCTGAAGTTATCTTTGTGGGCTCTACGCAAAATGTACATTGGCGGAAGTAGAATCTTCCTGCAGTCCTCTTCAAATTCTGGACCTCTAAACATCTGCAACATTTTCTATCCAATGTAACATCTTTGGCCAACTGTCAGAACATCACGATAAAAAATATTAAAATTTTATTTAACGATATTTGTATAACTCTACATAAGTGTGACACAAAAGTTCACATTATCATTAAATAAACAGCAAGACGTTGCCAATGATGTCACATGGTCATTGTTTGATGATGGATAATTGTACCGAAATGGATCCATAACAGCATTAAAATAAAAATAAACTTTATAGCAACATATTGGTATAATTACATGATGTTTCTTCAACATTGTTTCTCGGAATGAACGTTGTCACCCCTCCTGCGGCTCCACGATGAGTTCCCACAGTACTTCAGTAGCTCTCGCACATTGATGAAACCTACTAGTAATGAACCTTTACGTTTTCGAGTCCGAACTCTCCGTCAACCTAAATTATTGGCCCAATATAGGGCCACGACAACTGCCAAATCGTTGACAAACCATTGATTGTCGAGGGTACTGGACTGTGAGCAACTAGAAGATTGAAGCAAATGTCTCGTCTCCTGTGGTTCTCCAGATTCGCACAGAAGATCCTCAGCTCCCGCCAGACCCCACTTGGCTTTGCTAGTTTTTCACAGCTGCAACTCCCGTTTTCTCCCTATTCGGGTCTCCCAGTCCAGTGGGAAGTGGAGTGATTTTTCGGGGCGAAGGTGTGTGGCAGTTGGAGGTAGCACGCACCAGGGGGCAGTACCTTCCGTGCCAGCCGTGGTGGCCGAGGAGACTGAGGCGCTCCAGTCACGGTCTGCACGGCCACTACGGTCGGGGGTTCGAATCCTCCCTCGGGCATGGATATATGTGACGTCCTTAGTATAAGGTAGTTGATAAGTAGTTTGTAAGTTTAGGGACTGATGACCCCGTAGTTAAGTCCCATAAGCTTAACAAACATTTGAACATTTGAAGTACCTTCCGTGGGCCGGGCGAGTCGGCATGCTCGCGCAGTGTGTCAGCAGACGGTGGATTGCAGCGACGGTTACACCTGTTGGCGGTTCTGTGCCCCATGGTTCTCTAGCAAGGGAATGTGGAAGTCAAGTTTGGTATCGGAGTGTGACACTTACCAGCGGATGTTTGAGTGCTGTACTGTAATACATCTGTCTGTTTCGGAAGTGTTGTGTATTATTTAAATCGCCAAGTGTCTCGCAAATAATTTGTACGTCGCACTAGTTAGTTGGTGATGCACTTGGTAACAAACTGATTACAAGTTGGTAAGCTTATGCTCGGTGGACTTGAGGTAATATCATTTCCAGTAAGTTGTCACAAGATCTGTAAGGTTATTTGGTGATAATAGCGCTCTCGAACATTTGTGTCAGTGATACTATTTTATATTTTATGTGCACCGATTTTGTGAGCGCTTATATTTGGTATTTATTCACTGCTGTCACTCTGCGCTACCTTCCGTGGTCCTTAAGTGTAGGCGACTATTTAACGTGGGGTGTCAATGCCTAAGTTGGCGCATTTTCTTCCACATTTGGTTTAACGATAATCTGTTGTCCCGTAATATTTCAAAAATTTTGTGTAGTGTATTTGATTACTTTTAAGCTGTTGTTGATTTATGGACATTTTAGTAATTGTTTCCTTTATATTTGTATCTTCCAGTTGTGCATTGAGGTTAAGATTTGTAATCTGGCGGCCAGACCCAGCGGACAGGGCCCGGTTAGGTTTCCATTCCAGTGGTGTGCTGGTTCCTGCACTTAGTATTGAAACCTAGTGTCTGAGTATCTGTAATTGGTTTCACGATAGCTTTCTCCTTACGGGCTCTTGCCCACTGCGGTTCGTCGTGAAGTTAAGTTAAATTCTTGTCCTGTAAATACTGGTTTTCTTAAGTTGCATTTGTAAGTTCATTTCCTTGTTTTGTTTTTAAAAGAGTGCTCGCGACCATTTCCCTTGTTTTTAAGTGTCAATCATGACTTTGTTTTAAATTGTTCCTATTGTTCCAGTAATATATATAGTGCAGTTTCCTTAAGTTTTGCTAATGTTTTTTCTATGTAAAGAAAAGGCTTGTAAAGGTTGATCTGTCTGTTAGCAAAATCTATTTTGCTCGATTTGTTTATAGAATAAGGAGCTATTCAGGTGTCCTTTAAATAAATTGTTCGTTAAACTGGCAAATGTTGTTACTTGGGGCTTGGGCCTTCCGTCAATACTACCTATTCAGGTAGTTTTCGGGTGGTTCATCAAAGACGTTTTCCTTTATTCGAGTCTTCCTGTTCCTGTTGTAGAGAACGTGGTGCTTGTCGAACGTTCGCTTCAGTCGCTTATTGTGTCTGCAACCTACGGTGCCGCAAAGCCAGGTGCCTTATGTAGGAGGCAACGCGGTTTTGTTTCATACTACCAGTGATAATCCGACACGTTTCGTTCAGGGCGATACGGACGGTTTCGGCATGCGCACGTCGATTCCTCACAGGACAGGCACACTCTCCTGTTAAGAATCGTGAAGCCTGTGCTGCAGGGCGCAGTATGTCGGCGTTCCCTCCACAACCGCTCCCCGCTAGCTTTCTAAGCAGGACATTCCTTGAGCCTACTCTCTGCCATGTGATGTTTGTACACTCTTTGACAAAAAATATGGTCGGCTGCCGCTAAGCCTGAGTCCGAGATGATGGCGACATGGTAGATACGCTACTGCAGTATTTGTTGATCCGGTTCAAATCATCTACGTAGACTACATCCGTGGTCTCGCGGTTAAGTTCTTGACCAGAAATGAAATGAGCGTATGGCTTTCTTGGCCGGGAGATCCCTTACGGGATTGTTCTGCCGCCGTAGTGTAAGTGTTTTTAGTTGACGCCGCGTGTGCGAGTGTCGGCTGTTGACAAAACTTTCAGTTCACATCCCACGTGAATGCTGATGTCGTAAGTGTAAGAGGAGCATACCCGTAACGAATTTCACGTTTTGATACACTGGCAACAACGTTTCGGCCCACTAACATGGTTGCTTCATTGGTGGCAGAGCTCTCCGCGGCCCACATACCTCGCCGGCAGCAGCGGTGGCGGCGCTACACAGCGCTGCCTCGCCCTCTGCCCACAGCGCCTGCCGCCGCTCATCGCCCTGGATGTGTCAAACGCGTTACTCTTGCTGAGTGGTGGTCCACAAGAAAGGTCGCGATGTCAACGAAGCAGGCCACCCGTTTCTGAATGATGACCTTGTTTTTATTACACTAATACGTTATACGTTAGAGAGACAGCTCACAGAAACACATGGCATGTTGCACTTTAATTGTTATTCGCATGTACTACCACCTCCTACAATACTTATCACCTGGTATAAAGAGGGTGTTATGTTTTAATGCGTGTGATGGGTGTGTGTGTGTGTGTGTGTGTGTGTAATGGGAGCTGAAGCTGGTATGTGGTGATTTCTGGGGATGTAAGCTATTTCTTTTTTGTGATGTTTTGAGCAATACTACTTTATGTGAAAATGTTGTGGATATAGTGTGCTTCTCTTTTCCTATTATACATTTTATTCATTAAATTAGTGTTTGGTTTCTGATGTTTGTTTAGTGATTTACTTTCTGTTATTACTCTTTCAATTTGGAAACTCTCGTGAAGAGTTATGAGTCGTTTCTTATTATACAGGGTGTTACATAAAGGTGCGGCCAAACTTTCAGGAAACATTCTTCACGCACAAAGCAATAAAATATGTTATGTGCCCGGAGATGCTTAATTTCCATGTTAGAACTCATTTTATTACTTCTCTTCACTTCACATTAAGCATGAAATGGAAACACACAGCAACAGAACGTACCAGCGTGACTTCAAACACTTCGTTACAGGAAATGTTCAAAATGTCCTCCGTTAGCGAGGATACGTGCATCGACCTTCATCGCATGGAATCCCTGATGCGCTGATGCAGCCTGGAGAATGACATATTGTATCACAGCCGATCACAATACGAGCACGAAGAGTCTCTACATTTGATACCAGGGTTGCGTAGACAAGAGCATTCAAATGCCCCATAAATGAAAGTCAAGAGGGTGAGGCCATGGAATTGCTCCGCCTCTACCAATCCATCGGTCACCAAATCTGTTGCTGAGAAGCGTACGAACACGTCGACTGAAATTTTCAGGAGCTCCATTGTGCATGAACCACATGTTGTGTCGTACTTGTAAAGTCAGACGTTCTAGCAGCAGAGGTAGAGTATCCCATATGAAATCATGATAACGTGCTCCAGTGAGCTTAGGTGGAAGAACATGAGGCCCAATCAAGACATCACCAACAATCCCTGCCTAAACGTTGAGAAAAACTGTGTTGATGACATGATTGTACAATTGCGTGCGGATTCAGTACTTACCAACGAAACAATTTGGTATTTTGACAATTGTCTGCACGAATTATTTCAATTTGCATTTAAAGAGAAATACTAAAATGAGCTCTAACATGGAAATTAAGCGTTTCCGACACATGTCCACATAACATATTTTCTTTCTTTGTGTGTGGGGAATGTTTCCTGAACGTTTGGCCGTACCTTTTTGTAACACCCTGTATATCTGGACTATGATAATGCAATCAGAGTTGTTCCTAGCCGTATTTTCTCATGGATAGTTAGATCTACCACAGTAAAACGCCAACTGACTTTTTATTTGTAACCCTGTACTCACCTGACCAGAAATCACGTTCATCTTTGCACCGATCTAAACTAATCCCCACTATATACAATGTCAACCTCCTATTCCTTTTTGAATCTTGTAGCATCCATACCCAATTAAGGGATCAAACATTCTACAATCCAATCTGTGTAATGCCAGTATTTCAGTTCAGAGTAGTCTGTGACCAGAGATGGGGCACTATTTTACCTACGGAATATTTTATCCAAGTGGATGACATCATCAATATACAGACAGTAGTGTTGCATGTCCATGGGAAAGTAATGACTGTCGTTTCCCCTTGCTTCCATCCATTTTCAGTAGCCGCCTAAGGTACGGCTATCCTCAGCAATGCCTGTGGTAATTGAATGAAATGAAATGTTGAAATGTTTGTTAAGCTTATGGGATTTAACTACGGGGTCATCAGTCCCTAAACTTACAAACTACTTATCAACTACCTTATACTAAGGACGGCACAAATATCCATGCCCGAGGGGGGATTCGAACCCTCGACCGTAGTGGCCGTGCAGACCGTGACTGGAGAGCCTCATTCACCTCGGCCACCGCGGCCGGCTGTGGTAGTTGAATCCGATATTCAGTGAATATAATGTTTTCAAACTGCATTTTTAATCATCATATTTTATTTACGTCTAGCTAGAAACTTGAATCACTTCGGATGGGAGCGAAAGTATTTTCCGAAGCTCTGGAAACATTTGCCTGTCGATGCTTTTTTTTTCAGTATTTTCAGGCCTGATGTCATCACCAGCATATTGGACTGTTTACGTTTATGAATTATGCTGTTGTCCAAAATTGAAGCATGCTGTGTATTATATCATCAACATCACGGTGAGAGAATAGCGGCTGCTCTTACCGCAAAGCTGCAGCGGAATATTGGCGAGTGATTACTGCATGCTGACGTGATGCGATCCGTCTACACAGTACGTTCCAGAGATGCTCAACGGGATTCATATTGCGGGAGCGATCAGGCAACTCCACGAGTGCCATATTTTCAACTTACAAGAAATTGAAACGTAAACCACTGATGTTCTGACAGGTCGAATACTGTGACAGTGGTCAACACAATCTCCCCCTGCACCATTAGGTATCCTCATCCGTACTGGTCTTTTCCCAAAATGTTTGGTTCCAGAAATCATGTTCCACATTCCCTCCAGATGCGAATCCAGGCCAAATGTGGAGAATCTGTGAAAAGAACAGGTGTTTGCGGACGACTCCAGTCGAGTCTCTTCGTCGTCTGAAGACGCACTCAGCGGCTCTGCGATACCGTCGGCTTCTCTGCCCAGACACAGCAGAGGAGGCTGGCAGACCCCCCCCCCTCTCTGTCTGTCTGTCTGTCTCTCTCTCTCTCTCTCTCTCTCTCTCTCTCTCTCTCTCTCTCTCTCTCACGTGGTCGACCCCGCCGCGGTCTCCGGGCTGCAGTTCGGTCTCTGTGAACTGCCACCAGTCCGAGAACAAGCAGAACCATTTCCATTAAGCCATCAGGCCACATCGGCTTCAAACTGTCAAAATGTTCAAATTTTTGTAGAACTTATGGGACTTAACTACAGGGTCATCAGTCCCTAAGCTTTAAAACTACTTATGAACTAGCTAAGACTAAGGACGGCACAAATATCCATGCCCGAGGGGGGATTCGAACCCCCGTCCGTAGTGGCCGTGCAGACCGTGACTGGAGCGCCTCAGTCCCCTCGGCCACCGCGGCCGGCTTCAAACCGTCCTGCTACCATTATTCCTGTGCCCATCCAACGCAGAGAGTGTGGCAGGCGTATCTAAATTGTTTTAACGTAACTTAATAATGTTGCAGTTCTTAAAATGGCGACATTAACAAAATACTACTTGTACTCCAGAATCAAAGTATAGAAAGCAACGCAACATGAGAACACATTCGCCGCAACTCATTTGTCATTTTTCTTTAAAGCATCAAAAGGTCTAATGCGTGAACAAAATCTGCTCTCTATTTTTACACGTTCTGTTGTTTCCTGCTGGTTATGAAAGGTGTAGGTATGCTCGGGAAAATTTACAATCGAGAGTCAAAGAACCTGATGTAGAAATGCGTATGCAATCACAAAGATATGATAATACTCAGACGATGACTCTGCGGTCAGTGACATCAGGTTGCTGTTGCTAGTAAGGAAGGTCACCACGACTAAAGTGACTTTCGACGCATATCACAACCGGCGCACGAGGGGTGGGACCAGCACCTCCGAGGTGGCGACGAGCTGGGGATTTTGCCGTACGAACAGTTCACGACTGAAACTTCCTGGCAGATTTAAATTGTGTGCCGGAGCCGGCACTCGACTTTTGCCTTTCGCGGGCAAGCACTCTACCGACTCCTACTACTACTTTTCAAACTTGCCTGCGAAAGGCAAAGGTCTCAAGTTCGAGTCCCGGTTCCAGCACACTATTTTAATCTGCCAGGAAGTTTCATACCGGCGCACACTCCTCTGCAGAGTGAAAGTTTCATTCTGGATTTCCCGACTGCATCGCGATTATCGGGAATCCGGTAAAACATCAAATTTCCCCCATCACTACGGCCATAAAAAGATTCTAACAACATGGGGCCGACGGCGAGAGGAGGGAATCGTTCAACCCTTCAGCAGATTGCTGTGGGTTTCGAGGCTGGGTCATCCACAAGTACGAGCGTGCTAACCATTCAACAAAACGCCGTCGAATTGAGCATTCGGAACCGAAAGCCCACTCGCGTACCGTTGCTGTCTGCACGACACACAGGCTTCTGCCCCGCCTCGTCTCCGCCCGTCGGCACGTTAGTCTTGCGTAGTTCGCGAACGAACGAGTTCCGAAGAGCGCTCCCACGGGCGAACTACGCGAACTAGTACGCAGATCCCTCGCCTCTTAGTTCATCAGCTCCTTTTCCGATGACTGACGGGAAACAGCGAGAGGACGCATTTAGCATATTTTGTAGGTAAGGTTCCTTCAATGACCTATTAAATAAATAAATAAATCCATTTTAACAATAAAATACTACGAGTACTCTGTGTGCAAAGTAGTTGAATACCATTGTACCACCCATTCGTGTAAATAACTGGTTTATTTGCTTAAGTATTTGAAGTCTAATTGCCCAAAAATACGGATAATAGTACACGCTTGACCAACACTGATCATTATATAAAAATGTTGTCATAACAAAAGAAATAGCTCTTTTAGTAGCGGTAGCAAAAGCCACAAAGAGCGGACGAACTAAAAAGAGCGACCTACTTCGCGATCGAGCTGCGAAGTAAAAGGAGAGCTCGCGATCGGTCGCGAACTAAAATATTTGCAATCGGTCGCGAACTAAAACATGCGTTACCGGTCGCGAACTATTATGCCAAACGTATCCCGCTTCCTAGTTCGTTGCATTCTTTTCCGTAGACCGATGGGCAAAAGCGAGAGGGCACGCATGCAGAATTGAAAATGACATGTTTGCCTTCTGCTGATGAGAGCCATTTCGAGATGATCGTCTGCCTGCTAGATTACATAGTTTAGGGCTACAAAATTTCTGTTCTGAAGTATTTTGCACTTTGCAGTATCTGACCAATACATTCCATGATGCCAAGATATACAGGTAACTCTAAACTTAAACGCGAGAAATCATCCACAAACTGTTTCTTTCGGTTTGCCTGATATCGTTAGCGGCTCAAGCAGCAAGCGCACGAAGCAGCTAGGTGGGGGAACTTCTCACTCCACCTGCATGCGCAGACCACGCCGCTCAGCCGTCACTAGGAGCGGACGAACTAAAAGAACGAACTAAAGTGAGCGCTCCCTATAGTGACGGAAGACCGGACTGGGTCGGGAGCGACTAGCGACGACCGACCGATCAAGCGTCGCCGCTAACGAGAAACACTCCACGAAACCACAGAGACTATGACAACAACTAATCGAAAACGAAGATCAGAACGCAAGCCAATCGGAACCGCGACAGAGCAGAGTACGAAGCCAGATAACCACTGAATATCGAAGGTAAACGGAGCGCAGTCAACACAAGACTGAGGAGCGAGCTGTAGCTCCGGGCCCTATATAGTGCGGCTCTCTGCGCAGATGACCGGCGCGGTAGGCGCGCCACGGCGTGCAGCGCTCTAGTGGCGATGGCAGCGCTAGTAGGTTGTGCGCGCCGCCTAACGGCTGCTGTCATAGTCCATGTGGTCTGGCGGGCTCTCAAACATATCGTTCCGGGATACCAGATCCCTCCCCCCTGAAATTGGAGCGTAGGGACGGAAGCGCCCAGGACGGTGCTTGGGAAGGTGGACCGATGGCACGAGTGGTATCACGGGTGGAGAGCCCACTAAGTCAAGGTACGGGTGTGGGGCCTCCGTAGAGGTACAAGGATGCGGTGTTGTGGAAGGCGATTGCCGAGAGGGTGAATGTGGAGGCGAGGTCTCTACTTCCATGCCCGTGTCCCCTGGGGTTGCCGATGCCACCCCAAGGTGCATATGGGGCCCCAGTGGTTGAGGTGTGTCGGAGGGCGATCTGCCCTGTGAGCACCTTTGCGGCTGAGAGTGTGCCATCTCTGTGTCTGCATCGACTGGAGCCGTGGACAATGCCCGAGAGCGCAGATTGTAGCCATGTGATCGGGGAATTGGCGATAGCAGGAGCTCCAAGTCTGGCTGTGCTACTGGTTGGGATGGTGCAGGGAAACGAGGGCGAAGTTGGTTGTATGTCAGCGCTCCAAACCCCTCTGAGTGTTGTCAGAGAGGAGGCATCGCCCGTGAGTGGCCACTATGGTAGCCGGCACCCATGAGGGCTTCGTACCATACGAACGGGCCCACACAGTGGAACCTGCTGCATGTTGCCCAGTGTACCGGGTCCTTGGTTCCAAGGACTGTGGGTCCAAGAGATGGAGAAGGGTGCGTGGCTGGCAGCCATGGAGGAGTTCTGCCCGGGCTACGATCCTGGATAGGGGTAGTCCTGTAGGTACTCAGGAATAATGTAAGGGCTGCTGTGGTGGTGGAGTTGCCCACAGACTTCAGAATATGTTGTTTAAACGTCTGCACCATCCGCTCAGCAGCATCATTGGAGGCTGGGTGGAATGGCGGACTAAACAGGTGTTTGATGCCATTTGCATCACAAAACTGCTCAAAGGCTGTTGCTGTAAAATGGAGCCCATTGTCAGAGACGATGGTACGGGGAACACCCTAGATAGCAGGAATTTGTGTAAGGGCATTGAGTGTGGCAGTCGTGGTGGTGGATGCCATGCTGACTACATAGGGGTAGTGGGAATAGGCATTAATGACAATCAGCCAAATAGATCCCACAAAGGGGCCCACAAAGTCAAGATGGATGCGGTCCCAAGGGGGACGTGGAGCAGGCCAGGGAGAGAAAGATTGGGCTGGAGCAGCCTGGTGCTTAGCACAAGTGGAGCAATTGTGGACGATGGCCTCCACGTCTTTGTTCAGACATGGCAAATAAACGTGTCTCCTGGCCAGGGATTTCATACGTGACATACCCCAATGTCCCCAATGGAGAAGATCCAGAACCTGAGGGCCTAAAGCAGGTGGGATAACCACCCGGTGGGTATCGCCCTCAGCATTGAGGAGGAGAACACCATCAATGACAGACAATCGACGAGAGTGATGGGACCAGGCACGTAGCTGGGAGGCTGTCGACTTCAGGAAGTAAGTGGGCCACCCATGAAGTACATGATGGATGACCCGTCGTAAGAGGGGGTCCTGGCGTGTGTCTGCAGCATTGCGCGTGGCTGTGATAGGGAACCCATCTAAGGTATTTTGCCGTTCCAGATCAATGTGGAAACAGGAGACTTCATGTCGGTCAAATGCTGAATCAGGTCCTGAAGGCAGACGAGAAAGAGCGTTTGCATTGGCGTGTTGTGTAGTAGGCTTGTACTTAATTGTGTAATTGTAGGAACTAAGAAATAGAGCCCAACGCTGGAGTCTTTGGGCTGTACATTCTCGGAGCCGAGACGTAGGCCAAATAGAGCGACCAATGGTTTGTGGTCAGTAATGAGGGTAAACGTGGCCCCAAAAAGATACACATGGAATTTCTTAACCGCGTAGACGATCGCCAACGCCTCCTTTTCTATCTGAGAGTAGTTCTTTTGAGCAGGCGTCAGGGTCTTGGACGCATAGGCTATCGGTTGTTCAGTACCACCATCACTGCGGTGTGCTAACACTGCTCCAATGCCATATGGAGATGCGTCCACAGCCAAAACAAGGGGACGTGATGGAGAAAAGGGCGTAAGGCAGGGAGCCGAACGCAACAGGCGCTTTAGCCATTGCAAGGAATGCTCACAAGCATTTGACCACCGGAATTGCACACCTTTCTTCCGGAGACAGTTGAGGGGTGCATAATGTGGGCCGCTTGTGGGAGGAAATTTGCATAATAGTTCACCTTTCCCAAAAACGCCTGCAACTCCTGTAGGTTTTGAGGGCGTTGTAGAGCATCGACCGCCGATACATTGCGATCTGTGGGCTGGATTCCGTCTTTGGAGAGCAAGTAGCCAAGGTATTCCACCTGTTCCTGGAAAAACTGACATTTATGGAGATGGCACCTGAGCCCGGCGTCCCACAATGTGGTAAAGAGAGTGCGGAGGTTATGCAAGTGCTCCTGGCGTGTAGCCCTAGTAACGATGACATCATCAAGATAGTTGGCACAACCGGGTATAGGCATGGTTAATTGTTCGAACAATTGTTCTGGAAGATGGCTGGAGCCGAAGAAATCCCAAAGGGTAGACGTTTGTATTTGTAAAGACCAAAAGGGGTATTGATGACCACGATTCGTCGAGTTCCTGGAAAGGAACTGTGTCAGAAATGACCTGCATCTCATCGGAGATGGAGAACCCAAACAGTGTGAACGCATTGAGGCCGAAAATGTTTCCAGCTGAGTGGCTATTGACCACAAAGAGGGTTACAGGACGTGTAACCATTTTGTAAGTGGCCAAATGGGTAAACTGACCATTCAGAGGAATCGCGCTATCACCATATGCTACCAACCTGCGGGAGGGCAGGTCCAATGCTGGGACGGGCATATGTCAGGAGGTTCACCAGGGAGACTGTCGCCCCTGTGTCCACCTGGAAGCGGACGTCATGGTTAGCTATTCTGAGATCAATAAACAATTTGGTAGCGGGAGAATTACCCTGGGAACAGTAGCCTGCAGTTCATAAACTGTCCCCTGACGCCAATAAGAAGTCGGGGAAGACTGTCCTGCCGTTTGCCGACAAACCGAATGGAGATGCCCATCTTTGCCACAACGACTACAGTGGGCCCAGCGGTCTGGACAGTCTGCCCGTTGGTGCGCCGTAAAACAGTCGGGACAGGACGGTAAACCATGTTGCCTACGCCGACGAGAAGTGACCGGTCGTTCAGAGGCCATGGACACGTCAGAGAGGGAAGGATCACGACGCTGCCGGCGGGTCAAGACCTTCCGAACGTTACGTCCCCTTTGCGGCGGTTGTACAGTTGCTACCTGAGGACGAGCCATGAGGGCTGTGGGGCCAACTTCTTGAGTAAGATAAACGTCTCGGGGGAAGCCCAAGAAAGAAAAAGCGACCGTTGGAGAGTGTCATCAGAGACCTGAAACGCGGCAAAGTGCTGTTTCAGCCGCTGTAAGTAAGTATCCCAATCCTATTTGGCGTCGTTAAAGGGCGGAAACGCAGGGGGGCGGAAATCCGTCGACGACGTGACAACCACTTGGACGGGTTGGGAACCCTGAACCTGTAAGCGTTCTGCCAACAGTTGAATTTCCTGTCGTAACAAATCAGTTTGTTGTTGCTGTAGGAGCAGCTGTTGTTGTTGCTGCTCCACGAGTTGCACAAGTCGTTCGTCCATGAAACGTGATGGAACCTTTTACCTCGTCGCCAATTATAGTGACCTAAGACCGGACTGGGTCGGGAGCGACTAGCGACCACCACTGTTGTAGATTCCAGCACACGGACGCGTGCAGTAGCAATCTCCAGACTGCTCTAAACAGAGTGGAACCGCCGTGGCCGGCACCAGACTCAACACTCACAGTTGGAAGGGACGCCCCAGCCGCTGACGATCGCGGTCCGGCCCGTGAACGACTCGTGCAACTGGTCTGGAGAGGGCAGCGCCACCGGCTGGATGCAGTCTGCAACACAGACACACAACGGTGTAAATCACAACGGACGGCGTGCCCTATCTGTAAATACAGTCGTCTATCCAACTAAGTATACTGAAAAATTTCAATCTGCATATTAATATATTAATTTAAGTACATAACGTAGCTGGGCCAAACCCATTAACCGAGGTGGGGTGGCTTGCGTGCCTCAGCGATACAGATAGCCGTACCATAGGTGCAACCACAGCGGAGGGGTATCTGTGGAGAGGCCAGACAAACGTGTGGTTCCTGAAGAGGGGCAGCAGCCTTTTCAGTAGTTACAGGGGCAACAGTCTGGATGATTGACTGAGCTGGCCTTGTAACATCAGCTAATGTGGCTTTGCCAAGCAGTTACTGCGAACGGCTGAAAGCATGGGGAAACTACAGCCGTTACTTTTCCCGAGGACATGTACCTCTACTGTATGAACATATGATGATGGCATCCACTCGGGTAAAATATTTCGGAGGTAAAATAGTCCCCCATTCGGATCTCCGGGCGGGGACTACTCAGGAGGATGTGATCATCAGGAAAGACAACACTAGCATTCTACGGATCGGAGCGTGAATGTTGGATCCCTTAATCGGGTAGGGAAGCTAGAAAATTTAAATAGGGAAATGAAAAGGTTGAAGTTAGATATAGTAGGGATTTGTGAAGTTCGGTGGAAAGAGGAACAAGATTTCTGGTCAGGCGAGTACAGGATTATAAATACAAAATCAGTTGGTGGTATTACAGGAGTAGGTGTGATAATGAATAAGAAAATAGGAATGTGTGTAAACTACGATGAGCAACACAGTGATCGCATTATCGTAGTTAAGATAGATACGAAGCCAACACCGTCCACAGTAGTACAGGTTTATACGCAAACTAGCTCTGCCGATGATGAGGAGATCGAAGAAATATATGAGGAGCTAAAGGAAATTATTTAGACAATTAAGGGAGAGGAAAACTTAATTGTTATGGGAGACTGGAATTCGGTAGTAGGAAAAGGAAGGGAAGGGAAGATAGTAGGTGAATATGGTCTGGGCAAAAGGAATCAAAGAGGAAGCCGCCTGGTAGAATTTTGCACGGAACATAATTTAGTTATAACAAACACCTGGTTTAAGAATCACAAAAGAAGGTTGTGTACGTGGAAGAGACCAGGAGACACCGGGAGATACCAGACTGATTTTATAATGGTAAGACATAGATTTCGGAACCAGGCTTTAAACTGTAAGACATATCCAGGGGCAGATGTAGATTCTGACCATAACTTGTTGGTTATGAACTGTAGGCTGAAACTGAAGAAACTACAAAAAGGTACGAAAATAAGGAGATGGGACCTGGATAAATTGAAGGAACCTGAAGTTTTTAAAAATTTCCGAGGAAGCTTTAGTCAACAATTGACAGAAACGGGGGAAAATAAAACAGTAGAGGAGGAATGGGTATCATTGAGAGATGAAATAGTGAAGGCAGCAGAGGACAAAATAGTTAGGAAGGCAAGACGTACAAAAAATCCTTGGATATCACAGGAGATACTAAATTTAATCGACGAAAGGAGAAAATATAAAAATGCCGTAAATGAAACAGGCAAAATGAAGTACAGACGACTAAGAAATAAGATTGACAGGAAGTGCAAAATGGCTTAGCAGGAGTGGCTAGAAGGCAAATGCAAGGATGTAGAAGAATGTATAAATAGGGGAAAAATAGATATAGCCTGCAGGAAATTAAAAGAAACATTTGGAGATACGAAAAACAGCTCTATGAATATCAAGGACTGATGGAAAACCAGTTCTCAGCAAAGAAAGGAAAGCTGAAAGGTGGAAAGAGTATTTAGAAAGGCTCTATGAAGGAAATGAACTTTGCGGCAATATTGCAGAAAGGGGAGAAGAAGTAGATGAGGATGAAAAAGGAGATACTATACTGAGAGATGAATTTGACAGAGCACTGAAAGAACTACGTCGAAACAAGGCCCCTGGAGTAGATGATGTTCCCTCAGAGCTACTGAAGTATCTGAGAGAACCAGCCATGACAAAAATGTTTCACCTGGTGTGTAAGATGTATGAGACAAGTGAAGTACCCTCAGACTTTAAGAAAAATGTTATAATCCCCATTCCAAAGAAAGCAGGTGTAGTGAGGTGTGAAAATTACAGAACCATCAGTTTAATAAGTCATGGTTGCAAAATATTAACACGAATTATTTACAGAAGAATGGAAAAGCTCGTAGAAGCCGACCTCGGGGAAGATCAGTTTGGGTTCAGGAGAAATGTAGGAAGACGGGAGGCAATACTCACTTTACGGCTTATCCTAGAAGATAGATTAACCCTCAACTACTATCTGTGGTCTCTCAGACCGCTACGACTTTTTGAGGCGAGATATTTCACACACCCCTGCCAAGCTAAAATGACTCTTCCGCGTAGCTTCCTGGTGGCCGACAAGATCCACGTGCCAGCATTCTTGCAGTGCTGCTGCTCTTTGTTCCGTATTTATGAGCCTTGTGGGCCTCACTAAGCGGCCACAGTGTTTGCGTGCCGCTGGCGCAGGCTCTGCCTGGCCAGTCGGCTTCGTGAGCGCGGCCTGCTAAGCGACAGCGTCGTGGCCGTGGCCTCTCTCTAGGTGTTGTTGTTGTTGTTCCGTGTCGTGTTTCTTCATGGCGGGAAAAGTTGATCGTTCTTTGCAACGCATTTTACGTAAAGCAGATGTGGATGATCAAGAAGGTTTCCTTGAATCCTCCGATGATTTTGACGACAGCGATAATGACCCTGATTTTTGAGGCATTTAGTGAATGTGACACTAATTCAGAGCAGGAACCTGAAAGTGATGAAGATGTGACACCTGATGATGACGAAGCAGCTTACTTCTTCGGTAAGAAGAGATGTTTTCGATGGCGAAAAATGCAGCCAGCAGCCAACTTAAGAACAAGGCAACACAACATCGTCTCACAGCATCCTGGACTGCGACAGAAGCCTCAAAGGATATCTTTAGTTTGTACTTTTTGTTTTATAAGGAAAATATGGCAACCTTTCTAGGAGAATCGTAAATGGAAAGGAGATTCCGCATACAATTTACTATAATTCAAATGGAATTTTTGTATATAATCACGCTGTGAATTTGTAATATGATCTCTATAATGATAATCTATGGGTGTGTAGAGAAATAATTACTTGCTGTTCTTTTCGTAGCACAAAAAATAAAAATGTACTGCAAATTACGCTGTGTTTTACTTGTCGCCATGTTACTCAAACTACATTGTTTAAAAATCAAATTTCTACTAATGTCACCTCTAAGAAGTGTAATGGACGACAGGAAGCCATGAAAATATATATTTACCAAAACACTACTTTAATACATGGAAAATAAGAGAGCGGTCTGAGAGACCCCCTCCATAGTAGTTGCGTTCCTGTCAACGTCTACAGTAGTTAAGGGTTAAGAAAAGGCGAACCTACATTTCTAGCTTTTGTAGATTTGGAAAAGACTTTTGACAATGTTCATTGGAATAAACTATTTCAAGTTCTGAAGCAAGCAGGTGTAAAATATAGGGAGCGTAAGGTTATTTACAACTTCTACAAGAACCAGACAGCTGTTATCAGAATTGAAGGGCATGAAAGGGGTGCAGTGGTTGGAAAGGGAGTAAGACAGGGTTGTAGCCTTTCTCCAATGTTATTCAATTTGTACATTGAGCAAGCTATAAAGGAAAGCAAGGAAAAATTAGGAGAAGGAATTAAAGTTCAGGGGGAAGAAATAAAAACATTGCGTTTTGCCGACGACATAGTAATTCTGTCAGATACAGCAAAGAACTTGGGAGAACAATTGAACGGAATGGACAGTGTGCTGAAAGGTGCATATAAGATGAACATTAACAAGAGCAAACTAGGGTAATGGAGTGCAGTCTAAGAAAAGTGATGCTGAAGGAATTAGATTGGGTAATGAAGCAATAAAGGAGGTAGATGTGTTTTGTTACTTGGGCAGTAAAATAGCAAATGATGGTCGCAAAACAGAGGATATAAAATGCAGAATGGCAATGGGTAGAAAAGCGTTCTTGAAAAAGAGAAATTTGTTAACATCGAATATTGATTTAAGCCTAAGGAAGTCCTTTCTGAAGGCATTTGTATGAAGTGTTGCCTTGTATGGGAGTGAAACATGGACGATAAACAGTGTGGACAGGAAGAGGATTGAGGTATTTGAAATGTGGTGCTACAGAAGAATGCTGAATATTAGTAACTAATGAGGAGGTACTGAACAGAATTGGGGAGAAAAGAAATTTCTGGCATACCTTGACTAAAAGAAGGGATAGATTGGTAGGGCACATTCTTAGACATCAAGGAATTGTGAATTTAGCGTTGGAGGGAAGTGTGTGGGGTAAAAACCGCAGAGGAAGACCAAGAGATGGATACAGTAAGCAGATTCAGACAGATGTAGGTTGCCGTTCTTATGTGGAGATGGAGAGGCTTGCTCAGGATAGGGTATTGTGGAGAGCTGCATCAAACCAGTCTCCGGACTGAAGACCACAACAACAGCGACAACAACAACGTAGCTGGGCGTCAGAGGATAGCTAGTTGAGTTCTAACGTGCGGTCTGATTAGATTACACTAATACTTCTTCCATACATCATAACTGCGACATTTCACAATGATGTGGGACGTGTAAGTTTAATAAATGGTGCCTATACATGACAGCTCAATATTTTAGGAATATATATAATTAATTTCTTTAGTTTGTTCTTCGTGTAATTTCAGCGAAATTGCAAAGTTTCATATAAAAATTCATCTAAACTGTAAGAGGAGTTGCCATTCAGAAATGCTTTCAATTCCCTTTCACATGCTAGTTGGCTGTCTGTCAGACTTTGTAGGCCACTTTGTAAGTGAACAAACTGTTTTCTGGCAGCATAACTTTTTTTTATGGGACTTAACTACGGGGTCATCAGTCCCTAAACTTACAAACTACTTATGAACTACTTACGAACTAGGACGGCACAAATATCCCTGCCCGAGGGGGGATTCGAACCCCCAACCGTAGTGACCGTGCAGACCGTGACTGGAGCGCCTCTGTCTCCTCGGCCACCATGGCCGGCCACGCAGCATAATTCACCCCACTCTGTGCCCAAGTTTGATTTGACCTCGAATAGTGAATATCACCCTTTGTCGCAGTGTCGCACTCTGCTATTAGTGTTCAGTTGGGTTGGACTTCCAATAAAAATTTCAAAAGTGAATACATATGTTGTGGAGCTACAGTGAAGATCCCTAGATCCTTGAATAAGTGTTTGCAGGATGATCTTGAGTGAGTTCCAGCGATTATTCTGGTTACACACTTTTGTCAATGAATGTTTTCTTACTGGATACTGAATTGCCCCAGAATATGATCCCAATCGAAAGCAGTGAATGTAAATAGGCATAGTAAGCTAATTTACCGAGATGTATATCACCAAACTTTACAGTGACCCTAATAGTTTAAATAGCTGAACCCAAACGTTTCAGCAGATCTTCAACTTGTTTCTTCCACTTCAATCCCTCATCAATGGAAACAGATAAAAATTTGGAATATTCTACCTTAGCTGCAGAATTCTGTTCAAAGTCTATATTTATTAATGGTGTGCTGCTGTTTACTATATGAAACTACATATACAGGGTTTTATCAAACTTTAACTAGAGTCCACTTGTAGAGAATCACGTAATATTCTTCTGAAATACATCGTTTACAATTTCAACAGTTAATTCCCGTTTGTCAGGAGTGATAACTGTACTTGTCAGCAAAATGAAGTAGCTTAAAATCTTCGTGGATATAGAATGGCAAGTCATTAATATATATTAGAAACAGCAAAGGACCCATGACCGAACCTTGTAGGACCCCATTTTTGATAGCGTCCCAATTACAGTAATTAACTGTTTTTGAACTGCTTATTTCAACATCCTGCACTCTTCCAGTTAAGTACGATTTAAACAATTTGAGCACTGTCACACACATACCACAATACCTCAGCTTCTCTAGAACAATTCCATGATTTACACAATCAAAAGCCTTCGAGAGATCAGAAAAAATCACAACGGGTGATATCCAGTTATACAGAGCAATTAATATTTCATCAGTGAAGGTACTTATAACATTTTCTGTTGAAAATCTTCTCTAAAACCAAACTGTCATTTTTTTTTTTTTTTTAACTGGTATGTGAAGCTATTCCAGAATACTTTTTCAAAAATTTTGAATAAAGATGTCAGAAGGGAGATTGGGTGGTAGTTCTTGATATCAGACGTTGTAATGGTTTAACGATAGCATATTTCCGTCTATCACAGAAAATACCCTGCTATATTTCCACGTGGCATGTATTGCTTCCTTCTATTTACATCTTGCGAAGGAACCATGGGGTTAAAAGTAAGGGTATGGGGCCCTCACGGAGGCATCCTGGCGATCATTTCATATTACAGCTCACGACACAAAGTAGGCAAGCGAAGGGGACCGGTGCAAATCGTCCTGCCTTCCTGTGCAAATCTATATCTATAAATGTGAATGTCTCTTCGGTGTACGTTTATCACGTCTGAACCACAAGACATAAAGAGCTAAAAATTTGTACAGTTACTAATGTCTAGTCCGGGAAGGCTTTACGTACGGTTTTATGTCGATCGGATAGCTATTTATCTATATGTATTAATGTGAACGTCTGCTCGGTGTACGTTCATCACGTCCGAACGACAAGACCCATTGACTTGAATATTTGTACAGTTACTAATTTATACCTGACGAAGAATTTAGGGACTGTTTTATAGCTATATGATAGATATTTAGTAATTTGAAGAATAGCACGCGAAATGTGGAACAATAATTACCCTTTGAAAATTATATTTACTCTTTGAAAATTGTTTTATTGGTTGCATTGTTGCTTGAGGGTCGATAATGATAAAGGGGCGAGTATATTGGGATGGCAAGTTATCGGTGTATATAAAATTCTACGTGTGTGTAATTGTTGTCCGAAGTCTCCCGTTGTACACCATAGCAGTTCCATGCCGATATCTATAAGGAGATTGAAGACATGGTGGTTGAAAGTCGTCTAATTATAAAAAAATTCGGACTGAAGGCCAGCGATGACGTTTGCGACTCTATAGCAAGGAGGTTACATATAGCGAAATGTGATGCCACAGACCATATCTTTGGTCTGTACGTGCTACAATGTCTTCAGCTCATTGTCTGTAATGATAAGCGTACTAATAAGGAAATATAAAAATAAATAAATACATCTCTTTAGAAAAATCGATTTGTTTCGCACATTACATCAAGTGATCAATCTGTGATATTATTACAATCATTATTGTTGAATTTCGTGATTGGAATCTTCGAAACGAGTGCATTTTTATGTGTGATTTGATCTACACTTCTTACTTTCCCGTTAATGTTGATTAAAAATGTTTGTTTCTAAAGCAGATATTGTATTTCATTTCATCCTTCAAAACCAGTCTCATAGCACACTACTGAAACGTAGCTTATATATCATAATCAACCAACATGCGAGCGGAGCCGCGGGTTTAAGCTAGTCTATATTTATAAATGTGAATGTCTGTTCGGTGTACGATTATCACGTCTGAACCACAAGACATAAAGAGCTAAAAATTTGTACACTTACTAATGTCTACCCGGGGAAGGCTTTAGTCACTGTTTTATGGCGATCGGATAGGTATTTATCTATATATAGATATATATTAATTTGAATGTCTATTCGGTGTACGCTTATCACGTGCGAACGACAAGACGCAGAGACTTAAATATTTGTACAGTTACTGATTTATACCTGAGGAAGGTTTTACGCACGGTTTTATAGCGATCTGATATATATTTAGTAATTTGAAGAATATAATGCGAAATGCGGAACAATAATTACCCTTTGAAAATTATATTTACTCTTTGAAAATGGTTTTATTGGTAGTATTGTTGCTTGAGGGTTGATAATCATGAAAAGGTGAAGTATATTGCGATGGAAAGTTATTGGTGTATACAAAATAAAATTCTACATGTGTGTGTGTGTGTCTGTGTGTGTGTGTGTGTGTGTGTGTGTGTGTGTGTGTGAATATTTCGCTCTGCAGCGAAAACTACAGAACGCAAACGAATGGTCTGTGTGTAATTGTTGTCCGAAGTCTCCCGTTGTACACCATAGCAGTTCAATGCCGATAGCTATAAGGGGGGGAAGATATGGCGGTTGAAAGTCGTCAAATTATTAAAAAAAAATCGGACTGAAGGCCACCGATGACGTTTGCTACTCTATAGCAAGGATGTTACATACAGCGAAATATGATGCCACAGACCATATCTTTGGTCTATGCGTGCTACAATGTCTTCAGTCTTTCTCTGTAAGGATAAAAAAAATATAAGAATAAATAAATAAAGCGGTAAAAATAAATTTGTGCCGGCCGTGGTGGCCGATGGGACTGAGGCGCTCCAGTTACGGTCTGCACGGCCACTACGGTCGGGGGTTCGAATCCCCCCTCGGGCATGGATATTTGTGCCATTCTAGTTCGTAAGTAGTTCAAAAGTAGTTTGTAAGTTTAGGGACTGATGACCCCGTAGTTAAGACCTATAAGCTTAACAAACATTTGAACATTTGATTTGAATAAATTTGTTTTAATACACCAGTAGGATATAAAAGCCGTTTCTGGCACATAAAATTGATATCAAATTAATTAGAGTAATTGTGTAATTAGAGTAATTGCATAATTGCAATTACGTGTACTTAGAGTAATTGCATAATTGCAATTATGTGTACCTAGTGTAATTACATGTACTTAGGGTAATTATTTATTTATTTATTGTAATTGCAATTGCACATGTTCACTCCTCCACGTCTGGTGTGGAACTGAGCTCACCCCAAGGCATCACGTGACTATCTACATCACCCCGCACCCTACCACGTGACCATCCCCAACCGATATTCTGCAGTCATTCGGACACAGAGTGTTGGAGGGACATCAGCAGCATGGCTAGGATGCAATTACGGTAATTACATTTGACTCATGTAGTTGGGAGGTTCCTGGTAGAACCACAAATTGGCGGGAATACCGATTTCTGGTTGCCCTGGAAGGCTTTTGCCCCTCCGATCTGGTGGAGCACGCTCAGACTGCACCTGTTTCTATGTATAACAACAAATCAGAGCATTCTGTTCCTAACATGATAAAAAAGAGCCTTAAATAGAGCTCATATCGCATCCAATATTAGATGTGCATATAGATGAATCATATATATGATCATCTGTAATGCCATATGTATGTACTCCCATTACTCTAGTAATTATATCGAATTTTCAATCCATAGCCCTTGCAATCAACTGAAAGCAGCAGTTCCAACCGCTGACAACAGATGGCTCTGACCCCACCTCCCCCCCCCCCCCACCCAGCGGCTAGACAATGAAGCCATGCGTGCAGATGCTGGCCACCTGCATTCTCCTCTGGAGCTGACCAGTCTCTATTGTGTGCCTCAGTCCGCCGGCCGTAGCCGCTGTGACCGCGGAGACGCGGCACACAGGCCGACTGCCCACCTTCAGCCTCCTGACGATCATGTACTTGCGTACTTATGCGAAAAGACTACCGTAGTGCATTTACGGAGCCCCGCCGCGGCATGCGCGCAATGTTTCCGGTCGACCCCAGCACGCCGACGGGCCGCGCCCGGCACCTCGCGAAAGAATTGCCGCAGAGCCCGCGCCGAAAATTATTATTATTATTATTTAACAGCGCCACCGCCCATCCCCTGCCCGACAGCCTTAGAACGCCAAAGAGCGAGTTGCCACGACCTGCATGTGAAGTCTGCACCGAAAAAATTATTATTATTATTTAACCGCGCCACCGCCTGGAAATATCACTCAAAACCATAATTTGGAGAACGTCCTGGAGTCATGCTAGGGGATAATCCGCTGGTTGTGGTGTGAATTTTGTGATCCGTGACCTGAGTTACCCTAAAAAGAGAGACAGAGGTCTATTTGCTGCATTTGAGCACTTACTTCGTCGTTGGGTCGACAGCAGGGGTATTACAATATACGATTACCAGATGGATAGTGTTTTTGATTTTGTGCAAGACTGTTTAAACCATCCCCCATTAAAGAAATTACATCGCTACGTGCAGTTAATGTCTTATGTGGGCGAAAAGAAAACTGGAAATGGCGGATATCGAGACCAAGAGAAGGAAGCTAGAATACATGGCTAAAGCAATTGCCATAAAGGACGAGTACAAACTAATGCTGGAGAAAGACGAAGCTATGGCATATGTGTAAGCCAGGCTTAAACAGAGTGTGTGGAGAAATCTGGCTATGACTGGGACTTATAAAATATTTGCTTTTTACAGTAAACGGTCAGGGAGAATAGTCATGCGTCGGTGTACTGACCGAAAGTAGCGGAACGCATGAAAAATGTGTAGCATTCTCGTTTGGAGAAGGGACTACATTGTATCCAAATGTGGAGGACTGGGGGCCGTCATTTGGAGAGTTAAAAACGGATGGAATAACAAGCAATATTCCATCATCTTTCGGGAGTGCACCCGGGACGGCGACAATTCTTCTTCCGATATTTCGGCTGCAAACCTTACAGCCATCTTCAAGGCGAGTCCAAGACTGAGCTCTCAGCGTCTGTGCGTGCCTATTTATACGGTAAATCACGTGATCCAAGCTACTGAGGATTAGACTGAGCATGCTCGAAGATATCACATTCGTAACTGCTGCGCTAGTCATAGATAAATATATACTTCAAAGATAATCTGTGAGCAGTGAGTGCAAACATAAACAGAGCTGTTACGTATCCACAGTGTTTACAAATGAATAATTAATCATTAAAAGTGGTAACATCAATCGGAATAGAAGACGCAGACATTCTTTCAGAACGAAGGCGTGATATAAGTGGCTTCCATGCATTGTCAAGATGAAATCCGTCGTCACGATTTAGCAGGTGGTCCGCCAGTTGTATATGTACAGCTTCCTTTACAACAGAGTCCCAGAAAGTGGAAGCTGTGGTTAAAATCTTTAATCCTTTGTAATTCATGGAATGGCCAGTAGAAATACAATGTTCGGCTACTGCAGACTTGTTGGACTGAAGAAGGTGTGTATACCGTTGGTGCTCAACGCATCGTTCCTGCACAGTGCGCGTGGTTTGACCTATATAACGTTTTCCACACTCACAAGGGATTTCATAAACTCCCGCTTTTCGCAATAACAAATCATCTTTGACAGATCCCAGAAGAGCTGAGGTCTTAGGTGGTGGGCAAAAGATCACATCCACTTTATGTTTCTTCATGATTCTGGCTATTTTTGAAGACACATTACCCACGTATGGGAGAAAGGCTGTAGATTTCACATCCCGTTCCTCTTCATCTTTCTCCTGTGATTTATCTGGTGTTTTTATTTGTAAAGCTTTTTTAATCTGATGTTGCGAATAGCCATTTTTCTTGAAAACCGCCTCCAGGTGCAGGAGTTCATCCTGTAGGCTGTCAGCATCAGGCACTACCTGAGCCCTGTGAACTAAGGTTTTCAGTACACTCATAGTTTGCCAAGGATGGTGGCAGCTGGACGCCTGCAAATAAAAATCTGTATGGGTGGGCTTGCGATATACGCAATGACCTAGGAATCCATCCTCTTTGCGTCGAACCAGAACATCCAGGAACGGTAAACAGCCATTCTTCTCCCGCTCCATAGTGAACTTGGTGTTTTCATGAATGGAGTTAAGATGGTCTAAAAATTCTGTCAGTTTATCCTCTCCGTGGGGCCACACTATGAATGTGTCGCCCTCAATTCAGCAACATTAAGACCGACGGTCTTCTGGAGGTATGTGGACTTTTTCTTCAAAATTCTCCATAAACAAATTAGCCACTAGGGGAGAAAGAGGACTCCCCATAGCGACACCGTCAATCTGTTCAAAGTATTGTTCATGAAATAGGCACGCATAGACGCTGAGAACTCAGTCTTGGACTCGCCTTGAAGATGGCTGTAAGGTTTGCAGCCGAAATATCGGAAAAAGAATTGTCGCTGTCCCGGGTGCACTCCCGAAAGATGATGGAATACTATGTCCGCCGGGAAATATTCAAGAATCACATAACAAGCAATAGTTTGCAATAATCGTAAAACCTAGTGTTCCATACGGAAATTACCACAAGAGTTGGTAACGTACACACATAGCAACGCCTAGTGCTATAACCAGGAAATAATGGGAAAAGTTAAAATTCCCGATTGTTCTCGTCTAGAAGCATTGTCCGAAGGTGCAGATCTATAAAGGACTTGGAATGCAGGAGGAAACGAAGATACGTAATGGAGATCGAGAACATATGTTCCCTGAACCTTCCGAACTTCTGGCTGGAGCGGAAATAGGAGACGCCGATATGGATATGAAACTACGAGTTACAGCGGAGAAAATTAAAGTTACACATAACAAGAATAATAAAGAACGAGTTGTATTCTGTGTCTAGATGTAAATAACCTTATTTCCAGTATTTAGACACATGTGCTAAATGTACTAAAAGTATTGTGCTGTAGAATTTGTGTTCTTGTTTACTATCTACGGAACCATGAGATTAAAGGTACTAGCTCTGTTGTGCGAGATGATTAGTGTAGGATGTACGAATCTCCCAGTTTTTGCTTAGTATGAGCCTCATTTGGGCATCCACCGAGTACAAGAAGAAGTGGTTAGGGTTAAGTGTTTACAGTATTTGTCGGTAATATGCATGTGTGCGGTTGTCTCTTTATGGCTAGTAAAGGCTATCTTTATTGGGACGGTGGTGTATTAAGAGCTATGGTATAGCTGCAGCAATTCGATCGTTTTTATTTTTATGTCTGTTGTTACAATCAATGTAATTCTATCTTCGTAAAAATAGCTCTCGTGTATTCGGAATCTGGTGCGGCCGGGAAAAATTAAACCAAAAACTTCTCCAGGTCAGGTGCGAGCGTGGACAGGTATGTTTACGTACACACGCTCCAAACCGGAGTCTAAGATGAGTCAACAGGTCCGCACTCGCCTGCAGCCAGAAATAACATGGAATGTGAGTATGCATGCTAGCTTGCGCGAAGTACCTATTTCGAACTGTTTAGTCGTGCGATACGATGCAACACAGATGTGATCCACAATTTTGGAAATACATATAGATACTTAGTAGCATGGATGTGGGGCATTTATATCTTCTTTTAGCTGTGTTTGCGAATGGACGTCTCTCGGTAGCGTATCGGAGATGATTTGCAGTGGTAAATTAATGTTCTTTGGTCGATAAGCATCGAGTTAGATAACTTAAAGGGGATTAGTTGCCTACGTTGGAGGTGCGTTTAATCGTATGTTTAGTCTCTAAAGGGTTGCTCTTGGAGATCGTTAAAAAAATCTGGTGTTGCATTAGTTCGAAATGGTGTAGACTATTTTGCGTTGCTGCTTGTAAGGATTATAAGAACTTGGCTTTGATCTAGATCTTTTCTTGTTAGCTGTTCTGTGCGTGTGCACGTCGCTCATTTTTTTACACTGTGTTACAGATGTATATCGAGAGTAATAATTTGTTAGAAGGAGTGGAATACGATGGTGGTTTGTGCGCGAATGCTCGGGGCATTGGCTGATAGAAAGCGTTCCAGAAATATTGTCTGCCGGGCTATGCAATGGAAACAAAGTTGTGGTTGGATGTTAGGGACGGGTCAAGCAACCAACATAGTTATTGGGTGGAGAGAGAGAGAGAGAGAGAGATCGAAACTTTATTAAAACGCTGTGTGTCTGGGAGATCTTGTCTGTTACTGATCGCGCTTATAACAACCATCTGTGGTACCTTGTTTAGAGTTGGTGCTGAGCTAGTGACAGATGTAAGGATAGCTCTGCCTGGGTTGTTACGAACGTATACATAGCTTGCAGCATGCTAGTTGGGACAAAAAACGAGTTGGAATGGCTAGATTCGTTTGTTGTTGTAGGTTCGTGTCGTCTGCAGGTGTACTTCTGTTACTGTGTTGGAAATGTTTGGCGCTTACAGAGAGTGTTGTAGGCTAGATGGGACGGAATGTAAGTAAAAAGTGTTGATATACCCTAAATATACGTCACGGTAAAGCTCTAAAGAAAACCGACTTTGGTGGTGCAGTGATCTTTCGTCGAAGCATCGCCTATTTAATCGTATGCTAGTGTTGTCTACTTTACGGCTGGTGTGCATTACGTTACGTAGCGGATGTGTCTGCTGCGGTAAATCATAATTCTTTCGTAGAAAATCAACGTGTTTTATAAAACTCCTATAGTTTCGTAACTTAAAGTGCGCTAGTTGTAGTCAATGGAGTGCGTGTGTCTGTAGTAAATTCAGCAAGTTCGATACTGCAGAAGCTGGAGATAAGACGAAGTTACTATTTCTGGAACATATGGGGGAAATATGTATGTCCTGTGGGTATATATCTTATAAACTGCAGCTAATAGATGTTTTTTAATGGAGGCGCTCCCATCTATACTACAGCTGCAGCTTCGTGTAGATGGCTTCTATCTCCTGGATTTTTGGACAACACTTTAACCGAGAGGCGTTCGTATCCGAGCATGACTTTCGGATGGAAGGAGCAATATCAAAGTGGTTGCGGGCGAAAAAATCGATTTGACGTTTCGCGCATTATCCATCATAACCCACACGCGAGCGAAGCCCGAGTTTAACTTAGTTTTCCATGAAAATACATAGAGAGCATTACGACAGTCTATTCTGTTTGTAATCTTCTCGGGTTTGCAGCCGGATACTATTGACACAATATTTCAGCGGTGCAACTGCTCGCCATCCTCAGGTGAGCTTGCTGGTACACAGTCTCGCCGCAACTGAGTTCCCAGTGCAATCGGCGGCTCCTTTGTACACCGAGGAAGACCCATAGCGCGTGCGCAAGAAGTGACAGTGACTGCCCTCTGGCGCACAAGACATACAGCGCTCCAGTGGTAGAATCCGACGAAATCGATAATCGATGATGAAGTTAATTATTATTCAGATTGCTGAAGTTTCAATCCGTTGTTTTTTAACACCTGATAATGCAGGGTTCCAAGATTTACTAAGAAGGTAGCCTTTGTCCTGTTAATCAGATTGTCAGACAATCGGATCTCTATGGATTCCTTAAGACACAGTCCCAGTAATGAGAGGCTGAAGCAACCATGTGAGTTGCATTATACAACATTCTATGTCCCTCATCGAGACAATGCACAGCTACCGCCGACTTCTGGGGCTGGAGCAAACGTGTGTGACGTCGATGTTCAACACGTCTGTCCTGAATGGTACGGACCATCTGACCAATATACGTTTTCCCACAATCCTCACTCAAAGTCCGATGGCACGAGCTCCTACTTACTCCTGTCTCTGCTGAAATTTGGTCGATCCTTTGGCGACGATCCTCGTTGATCTTTTGCCGGACCTTTCCAATGTTCTCGTCGTTTCGCGAAGCTGAAGGGCGTCCAGAACGAGCTTTGTCGTCAACACTCGTCTCACCACGTTTAAAGCGTCCAAACCACTCGAAAACCTGTGCGCGGCTGAAGCATTTGGTGGTTTTTTTTTTTTTTATTTTTTTATGGGGGGTCCTCTCTCGTATGCTTTTCTGTCATTCCCATTTTGCAAATCATATTCTCTGTTCTGGGACCATCGTGTTATTTTACTGCCCAAGTGACAATAGTCATCTACACCTATACTATTTCGTTACCTAATCTAAGTACATTCCATTACACTTCTTTTGCTCTTGTTACTGTTCGTGTTACACGTTCCTTTCAAGATAATGACCATTCCGCTCAATTCCTCTTCCACGTCCTTCACTGTCTCTGACAGAACAGCGTTGTCATTGGGAAACCGCTAAAATTTGTCTCTATTCGCCCTGAAATTTAATTCCTTCTCCAAATTCCTCTTGTCTTTCCTTCACAGCTTGTTCTATGTAGAAATAGAATAACATTGCTTGGAGGTTACAACCTTGTCTTACTCCCTTCACAACAAATGTGTCAAATTTCATGCCATTTCACTCTTGTAATTGCTGTCTGATATCTGTACAAGTTGTAAATAACCTTGTGTTCCCTAAATTTTACGGTCTGACTTCAGAATTTGAAAGAGTGTTTCCCAGTCAACATTGTCAAAAGCTTTCTCTGTATCTACAGAAGTTAGGAATGTACGTTTACCTCACCTTAAAATATCTTCTAAGACATCCAAACTCATCGTCTCTGAGATCGGCTTCTACCAGATTTCCACTGTTGTGTAAGAAAATGTCATATTTTTGAACCGTGTCTTATTAAACTAATGGTTCTTTAATTTTCACACATGTTCGCGCCTGCTTTCTTTGTAATTTGGATAATTATATTTTAATTTTAGTCTGAGAGCATTTCATTTGTCCCATACATATTCCACAGCAGGAGGAACAGCTTTCTTATGGCTGTGTGTGTCAGAGTCTTCAGTAGTTGTGAGGAAATGTTGTCTACTCCAGCGGGCATATTCCGACCCATGTGTTTCATTCTTCTATAAAATTCTTCTCTTAGTATGGTATCTCCCATTTCATCTTCGTCTTCTCTTACTGTAGTACCTCCTATTTCGTCTTCGTCTACTTCCTCTATACTTCCTACAATATCGATTTCAAGTTCATTTACTTTCCCCTCCTTGCTCAGAACTGGTATCCTATCTGCATTCTTGATAAATTCATAAGGCTTCATTTCTGCACATTAAATGTTCAAATGTTTGTAAAGTCTATGGGACTTAACTACGGGGTCATCAGTCCCTAAACGTACAAACTACTTATGAACTACTTACGAACTAGGACGGCACAAATATCCATGCCCGAGGGGGGATTCGAACCCCCGACCGTAGTGGCCGTGCAGACCGTGACTGGAGCGCCTTAGTCTCCTCGGCCATCGCAGCCGGCTGCTCATTAAATGTCTCTTATTTTTCTGTATACTGTATCTTTATTTCCCCTAGTTATACATTCTTCTATAGATTTGGATTTGTCCTCTAACCACTCCTGTTTAACACTTCCTGTCTATTCATTTTTTAGTCGTCTGTACTCCATTTTATCTGAATCATTTCCTACAATTTTAAATTTTCTTATTTCATCAATTAAATTCAGTATTTCCTGTGATATCGAGGGACTTTTTGTAGGTCTTGTCTTTCTACCCATTTAGGTCTCTCCTCTCTTCAATATTTCCATCTATCTCACCTACTCAGTCCTGATCTATTGTGTTACATATCCCTGTTTCTGTCAATTGTTACCTAAAGCTCCCTCTGAAACTCTTAATAATCTCAGGTTCCTTCTATTTATCCAGATTCCATCTCTTAATTTTCCTTCCTTTCTCAAGTTTCTCCACTTTCAGTCTACATTTCATTACCAATAAAATATGTTCAGAGTCTATATCTGCTTTTAGGTATGTCTTACAGGTCAAAAGCTCATTCTGAAATCTATGTGATATCATTATACAATCCATCTGGTATCTTCCGATGTTTCCTGGTCTCTTTCATGTGTACAACCTTCTTTCATAATCAAAATATCCACGGGTGTACTGCTGGTCTATAGTGCCCGTTGGACTCTATAGACCGGCAGTACACCCGTGGATATTTTGATTATCAAATATGCCGGGAGAAACTAAAGAATCACAACCTTCTTTCCTGTTTGTCAAAACAAGTATCTGTTGTTATGTGGTGTGAAAAATTCTACCAGTCTGCTTCCTGTTTAATTATTTCACCCAAGTCCATTTTCCCCTACTATTTTTCCTTTCATTCCTTTCCTACTACCAAATTCCATCTTAACTACGTTAATGCTATCGCTGTGGTGATCATAGCGTAGTTGCTTACTAACATTCCTATTTTCTTATTCATTATTATACCTACTCCTGGCAGCTGATTTTTTATTCATATCCCTTTACTCACCCAACCAGAAATAATGATCATCTTTTCACCTACTTTCACTAATCCCCACTATATCTAACTTCAACCTATCCATTTCCCTTTTTAAATTTTCTAATCTCTCTACCTGATTAAGAGATGTGATATTCCATACTCCGATCCGTAGAATACCAGTGTTGTCTCTCCTGTTGACCACATCGTCCAGCGTAGTCCCTGCCAAGAGATCCGGTTGGACCTCCAGAGTATTTTACCCGACAGGATGCCACATCACATATTCATACAGTACAGCATGTGTTCGGATAAATTAACGACTGCAGTTGAGAGATGGCAGCCCATCTCCCATCTTGATTATCGATGTTTATTGTTGACGTATTATCTTAATGAGTACTGTACAGTCACGGTCTGCACGGCCACTATGGTCGGGGGTTCGAATTCCCCCTCTAATATGGATATATGTGCCATCCTAGTTCGTAAGTAGTTCATAAATAGTTTGTACGTTTAGGGACTGATGACCCCGTAGTTAAGTCCCATAAGCTTAACAAACATTTGAACATTTTTTAGTCCTGTACATACAATTTTCTATTGCTGTCGGGAATACAATGCAGGGAAGGTTTTGCTAAGGTGAGATTACAGACAAATATATACAGACGGGAAACCTCTGTAAGGGCCTGGTCCTACACTCCGGGGTGCAGGGAGGGAGTGTTTCCAGCAGTTCCGTAAGATGTCCCATGATGGCGCTGCGGTCAGAAGCAGCCCTTTAAACTGGCCAGAGCAGGCGGCAGGTAGCGGCTGTCCCCACCACCACCTCCCCTCAAACGCCGGACACAGTCGTGGCCTCGTGGCAGGCGGCACGATCTCTCCCCTCAGCCTCCACTCCACGCTACCCTCTGACATGCGAGAGGCACCCTAAGCCAGCGATCCGTCTGACACCTGCTAGCATCTTACAGAACTACGAGGGGAGCGTAGGACAGTGGTTTAGGGGTGGCTGCTCCTCTGTATATGTTACTCTGTGGTGAGATGCAGAGCTGACTTGGCCCTGAGGGGGCGAGTGAAATTCCTTCCTACCTGCACCCTGCGGCACCGTAGCAGGCCGGGCGCGCTGGCCTTGGATGGCACACTGGTAGGGCAGTAGGTCGTAAAAATGTAGCCTTGTGTCCCAAACTGTGAAGAAGAGGCATCGTCTGAGCTTTTTATAAGAAGATAGCAGGGCCCACGGCTGTGGCCTAGGGTCCGAAAGAGAAGGCGACGGAATGTTAGGCTAGGTGGCCGCTCCCACGGGCAACTGTTAGAGCCGTTTGGTGAGAATCGCGCCAAAAATGTGTGTGGAAGGGATGCCATCTTTGATTGGCTGATGTTCCAAGCGCCAGCTTTTCTAAATCGGCTGTTGTCGTGTGAGATTTTACTGGCTGGAGTTCGAGAACTCGACGCTGATTGGCTTTACGTAAAAACGGCGTTTGTCGGAGGGGGGGGGGTCTTGCACGGTGATGCGGTGTAAGAGGGACTTCGTGTTTCGAAGCGCTGCAGTACGGACGTGTCTGGTGCCGTCCTGTCCTCCCAGTGTGCGGACTTGGAGATTTTGGTTATTGAGCCAATAGTTGGACGAGTGAACTTGTATACGTTTCAGGGTACACTCTGAGATTTATACTTCAGCTGATTGTTCTTGTTTTCGGTTTGAATAAGGTCATCCAGCCAATACTAGTTGCGATATATTCAACTTCTGGAGTCATTTAGACCTTCAGTACTCGTGCTTACTTGTCTACGCTCTATGAAGTGGTCCTGACTTGGCAGAATTGTTTGAGATCTAGGCACTGTGTACTGCCGAGCGCACAGAGGCTGATAGCAGGGAGTACAGCTTACGAGCGACGGAGCGAATTTTTTCGTTATTTCGTGGTCGCGCAAATTTTCAGCTCACAGTCGCCGTGCCCCCACGCCACTGCAGCGCAGCACCTTCACACGCAAGTCGTCAGTTTGGTAATGTATGGCAAAGCCCTAGCCAACAACATATAGTCGATACATCAGGTGCTGCCTTATAGTGGGGATTGTGTAGTTAGGAGAGTCAACCCGGCACTGTTATTCTGACTCGATTATCCCGCTAAGAACATTATATTATTTCACAATAGGGGTTTCTGACTTGCCAGTCGTTACTAATTTCCAGTTTCGTAATAATTTGAGTAACTTCATATGCATTAGATTGTTCTTTCTTATTTGGTTATAAATGTATTCTTGTTGCTTAAATAAGGTGTAATAAATATTGTTGGATTTGAAAGATGTTTTTTCAACATTATTAGTCGTCAGATCCCAGTTAGTTCGTTAGAGTTTCGGTGGGGACAAACTATTAATTATATTTTATGGCAGTTGCAGGAAGTGGAAGAGTCTCATTACAATTAGAACTGAAACAGGGCAAATCATGTAAATTATCTGATGTGATGTTAAATATCAGTAATTAATTCGGGGTCAGCCGCTTCTGTCTTCCTATTGTATTAACCCACATTAATCTTGCCCAGCCGAAATCATTTCTATCCATTTAACTTTTTTTTCACACCACCACACCTTATACGGTGTCCACTTGCTTTCGGCCATTTACAGTAACTGTAAGGCGAAAAAACGTTAGCTGATTCCTATATCGCGCCTCAGCAGAAGATAATAACTGAAGGACATTGTCTGCTACAGAAATTGTGTTGATTGACAAGACAAACTAATAAATTTCTGGAAACAAAACAAAGTAACAAACTTCTGAAACTAAGGGAAAAACAACAAACATCAACTAAAAGTTTTCTTCTTCACCAATTCAATGCGAGCCAGGGAGATAACGACAGCCTCGAGAGAACGGCCATGGAGACGGAGCCGGACGGCGTTTTCCGTTGCGGGAAGTCGTGGAGGCGCAGGGACTGTTGTCTTCTCTTCTCTTCCCAGGAGGCCTCGGTCGCGGTCCCTCAGCTGCGGTTCTCGTAGGCGGTCGGCGGAGCGCTGCCGTCGTGGCCCCCTAAACGGTGGGAGCGCAGTGATCCGTGGCAGCAGAGGGGGCCCCAAGGGACTGCGGCTGCGCAGTCCGCGCTAGAAATCCGTCCTACTGCGCATGACGTCACCGCCTAAGCACGTGGCGGCGCTCGTAGCGGTATCCCTGCAATAGCTTGCTGTTTACTGTGTATGAGCGGATTCGTCTTCGTTTTGTTTCGTTTATTCGTATGTTTTACAAGAGAAAATTCGATGCCTCTAATTCATTTTATCGTGTTAATGATTCTTTTGACACTTTAAATTCTCCCAGAATCGTTGACCAAAAGACATTAGCCATGACAAACCTGTTTCACCTGGTGTGTAAGATGTATGAGACAGGCGAAGTACCCTCAGACTTTAAGAAAAATGTTATAATCCCCATTCCAAAGAAAGCAGGTGCAGACAGGTGTGAAAACTACAGAACCATCAGTTTAATAAGTCATGGTTGCAAAATATTAACACGAATTATTTACAGAAGGATGGAAAAGCTGGTAGAAGCCGACCTCGGGGAAGATCACTTTGGGTTCAGGAGAAATGTAGGAACACGGGAGGCAATACTCATTTTACGGCTTATCCTAGAAGATAGATTAAGAAAAGGCAAACCTACATTTGTAGCTTTTGTAGATTTGGAGAAGGCTTTTGACAATGTTGATTGGAATAAACTCTTCCAAGTTTAAAGCAAGCAGGAGTAAAATATAGGGAGCGTAAGGTTATTTACAACTTGTACAAAAACCAGAGAGCTGTTGTCAGAGTTGAAGGGCATGAAAGGGGTGCAGTGGTTGGAAAGGGAGTAAGACAGGGTTGTAGCATTTCTCCAATGTTATTCAATTTGTACATTGAGCAAGCTATAAAGGAAAGCAAGTAGAAATTTGGAGAAGGCATTACAGTTTAGGGAGAAGAATTAAAAACATTGTGTTTTGCCAACGACATAGTAATTGTGTCAGAGACAGCAAGGGATCTGGAAGAGCAGCTGAACGGAATGGCCAGTGTGCTGAAAGGTCCATATAGGATGAACATTAACAAGAGCAAAACTAGGGTAAAGGAGTGCAATGTAAGAAAATCAGGTGATGCTGAAGGAATTAGGTAACAAAACAATACAGGAGGTAGATGAGTTTCGTTACTTGGGCAGTAAAATAACATGCGATGGTCGCAGTACAGAGGACATAAAATGGAGAATGGCAGTGAGTAAAAAGCGTTCTTGAAAAAAAAATTATTAATCTCGAATATCGATTTAAGCTTAAGGAATTCCTTTCTGAAGGCATTTGTGTGGACTGTTGGCTTGTATGGGAGTGAAACATGGACGATAAACAGTTCGGACAGGAAGAGGATAGAGGTTTTTGAAATATGGTGCTATAGAAGAATGCTGAAGATTAGGTGGGTGGATCGCGTAACTAACGCGGAAGTACGGAACAGAATTGGGGACAAAAGAAATTTCTGGCATACCTTGACTAAAAGAAGGGATAGATTGGTAGGGCACATTCTTAGACATCAAGAAATTGTGAATTTAGCGTTGGAGGGAAGTGTGTGGGGTAAAAACCGCAGAGGAAGACCAAGAGATGGATACAGTAAGCAGATTCAGACAGATGTAGGTTGCCGTTCTTATGTGGAGATGAAGAGGCTTGCTCAGGATAGGGTATTGTGGAGAGCTGCATCAAACCAGTCTCTGGACTGAAGACCACAACAACAACGTAGCTGGGCGTCAGAGGATAGCTAGTTGAGTTCTAAGGTGCGATCTGATTAGATTACACTAATACTTCTTCCATAGATCATAACTACGACATTTCACAATGATGTGGGACGTGTAAGTTTAATAAATGGTGCCTATACATGACAGCTCAATATTTTAGGAATATATATAATTAATTTCTTTAGTTTGTTCTTCGTGTAATTTCAGCGAAATTGCAAAGTTTCATATAAAAATTCATCTAAACTGTAAGAGGAGTTGCCATTCAGAAATGCTTTCAATTCCCTTTCACATGCTAGTTGGCTGTCTGTCAGACTTTGTAGGCCACTTTGTAAGTGAACAAACTGTTTTCTGGCAGCATAACTTTTTTTATGGGACTTAACTACGGGGTCATCAGTCCCTAAACTTACAAACTACTTATGAACTACTTACGAACTAGGACGGCACAAATATCCCTGCCCGAGGGGGGATTCGAACCCCCAACCGTAGTGACCGTGCAGACCGTGACTGGAGCGCCTCTGTCTCCTCGGCCACCATGGCCGGCCACGCAGCATAATTCACCCCACTCTGTGCCCAAGTTTGATTTGACCTCGAATAGTGAATATCACCCTTTGTCGCAGTGTCGCACTCTGCTATTAGTGTTCAGTTGGGTTGGACTTCCAATAAAAATTTCAAAAGTGAATACATATGTTGTGGAGCTACAGTGAAGATCCCTAGATCCTTGAATAAGTGTTTGCAGGATGATCTTGAGTGAGTTCCAGCGATTATTCTGGTTACACACTTTTGTCAATGAATGTTTTCTTACTGGATACTTAATTGCCCCAGAATATGATCCCAATCGAAAACAGTGAATGTAAATAGGCATAGTAAGCTAATTTACCGAGATGTATATCACCAAACTTTACAGTGACCCTAATAGTTTAAATAGCTGAACCAAAACGTTTCAGCAGATCTTCAACTTGTTTCTTCCACTTCAATCCCTCGTCAATGGAAACAGATAAAAATTTGGAATATTCTACGTTAGCTGCAGAATTCTGTTCAAAGTCTATATTTAATAATGGTGTGCTGCTGTTTACTATATGAAACTACATATACAGGGTTTCATCAAACTTTAACTAGAGAATCACATAATATTTTTCTGAAATACTTCGTTTACTCCCGTTTATCAGGAGTGATAATTGTACTTGTCAGCAATAGAAGTAGCTTAGAATATTCGTGGATATAGAATGGCAAGTCATTAATATATATTAGGAACAGAAAAGGACCCATGACCGAACCTTGTAGGACCCCATTTTTGATAGCTCCCCAATTACAGTAATTAACTGTTTTTGAACTGCTTATTTCAACATCCTGCACTCTTCCAGTTAAGTACGATTTAAACAATTTGCGCACTGTCACACACATATCACAATACTTAAGCTTCTCTAGAACAATTCCATGATTTACACAATCAAAAGCTTTCGAGAGATCAGAAAGAATCACAACAGGTGATATCCAGTTATACAGAGCAATTAATATTTCATCAGTGAAGGTACATTTTCTGTTGAAAATCTTCTCTAAAACCAAACTGTCACTTTTTTTTACTAATATGTGAAGCTATTGCAGAATACTTTTTCAAAAATTTTGAATAAAGATATCAGAAGTTAGATTGGGTGATAGTTGTTGACATCAGACGTTGCAGTGGTTTAACGGTAGCACATTTCAGTCTATGACAGAAAATACCCTGCTTTAGAGAGCTATTACATAACATGAGGCTAAGAATCCTCCTTATATCTTGGGATCAAGGGGTGGAATTTCAATTGTATCAAATTGTGTACGTATGGCCTTTTCCGTTAACTTACTTGCTACTTGTAATGTAGATCATGTTTTCTCCACAACACTTAACGAATTATCATTTAAATTAGTAGGCTAGGAAAGTCTTGTTCAGACAGTGCTTGAGTTTTGTTCATCATTGTCGGATCCGTACCTGGGGCCGGAGCGACTACCCAGGAAGATACCTTAGACCACGTGGCTATTTCCACGTGGCATGTATAGCTTCCTTCATTTACATCTTGCGAAGGGACCATGAGAATAAAAGTAAGGGTATGGGGCCCTCACGGAGGCATACTGGCCATCATTTCATATTACAGCTCACGACACAAAGTAGGCGAGCGAAGGGAAGTGGTCCCCAGCCTTCCTGTGCAAATCTATATCTATAAATGTGAATGTCTGTTCGGTGTACGTTTATCACGTCTGAACCACAAGACATAAAGAGCTAAAAATTTTTACGGTTACTAATGTCTAGCTGGGGAAGGCTTTAGGCACGGTTTTATGGCGATCGGATAGCTATTTATCTATATATATTAATGTGAACGTCTGCTCGGTGTACGCTTATCACCTCCGAATGACAAGACGCAGTGACTTGAATATTTGTACAGTTACTAATTTATACCTGAGGAAGGTTTTAGGGACGGTTTTATAGTAATTTGAAAAATAGCACGCGAAATGCGGAACACTAATTACCCTTTGAAAATTATATGTACTCTTTGAAAATGGTTTTATTGGTTGCATAGTTGCTTGAGAGTTGGTAAAGATAAAAGGGTGGAGTGTAATGGGATGGAAAGTTATCGGTGTATATAAAATTCTGCGTGTGTGTGTGTGTGTGTGTTAATATTTCGCTGTGCAGCGTGAACTATAGAACGCAAACGAATGGTCTGTGTATAATTGTTGTCCGAAGTCTCCCGTTGTACACCATAGCAGTTCCATGCCTATAGCTATAAGGGGTGGAAGATATGGTGGTTGGAAGTCGTCTAATTATAAAAAATTCCGACTGAAGGCGAGCGATGACGTTTGCTACTGTATAGCAAGGAGGTTACATACAGCGAAACGTTATGCCAACAGACCATATCTTTGGTCTATGCGTGCTACAATGTCTTCAGCTCTTTGTAAGGATAAGCATACGAATAAGGAAATATAAGAATCAATAAATAAAGCGGTAAAAAAGAAATTTGTTTTAATACACCTCTTTAAAAAAATCGATTTGACATTTCGATTGTCTATTACAACCCACACTCGAGCAAAGCCCCGGGTTTAAGCTAGTTTTCTATGAAAATACGTGGAGGACATTACGACAGTCTATTCTGTTTGTAATCTTCTCATGTTTGCAACCGGATACTATTGACACAATATTTCAGCGGTGCAACTGCTCGCCATCCTCAGGTGAGCTTCCTGGTACACAGTCTCGCCGGAACTGAGTCCCCAGTGCAGTCGGCGGCTCCTTTATACATCACGGAAGACCCATAGCACGTGCACAAGAAGTGACAGTGACTGCCCTCTGGCGCACAAGACATACAGCGCTCCGGTGGTAGATCCCGCGAAATCGATAATCGATGATGAAGTAAAAATTATTATTCAGATTGCTGAAGTTTCCAACAGTTGTTTTTCAACATCTGATAACACAGGGTTCCAAGATTTACTAAGAAGGTAGCCTTTGTCTCTGTTAATCAGATTGTCAGACAATCTGATCTCTATGGATTCCTTTAAGACACAGTCCCAGTAACGAGACGCTGAAGCAACCATGTAAGTTTCACTATATAAAACAGCCTATATCCCTCATTGAGGCAATGCTCAGCTACCGCCGACTTCTGGGGCTGGAGCAAACGTGTGTGGCGTTGACGTTCAACACATCTGTCCCGACTGGTACGGACCGTCTGACCAATATACATTTTCCACAGTGGCAGGGAATCTTATATAGCCAAACCAATTCAAAAGTTCGACCCGAAATCTATCTTCTTTCATGTTTGTCAAAACAAGTGTCTGTTCTTATTGTAATATGTTTTGTGAAACATTGTACCAGTTGGCTTCCTGTTTGATGATTTTACCCACGTCTATTTTCACCGACTATTTTTCCTTTCATACTACCAAAAAAACAAAAATGTTTCAAGTGTTTTTTTAAGCTTATGGGACTTAACTATGGGGTCATCAGTCCCTAAACTTACAAACTACTTACGGACTACCTTATACTAAGGACGGCACAAATATCCATGCCTGAGGGGGGATTCAAACCCCCGACCGTAGTGGCCGTGCAGACCGTGACTGGAGCGCCTCAGTCCCCGCGGCCACCGCGGCCGGCCATACTACCAAATTCCATCTTAACTACGTTAATGCTATCGCTGTGGAGTTTATAGCGTAGTTGTTTACTACAATTTCTATTTTGTTATCCATTACTATACCTACTCCTGTAATAATGGCAGCTGATTTTTTATTTATATCCCTCTACTCACCCAACCAGAAATAATGATCATCTTTTCACCTACTTTCACTACTCCCCACTATATCTAACTTCAACCTATCCATTTCCCTTTTTAAATTTTCTAATCTCTCTACCTGATTAAGAGATGTGATATTCCATACTCCGATCCGTAGAATACCAGTGTCGTCTCCCCTGTCGACCACATCGTCCAGCGTAGTCCCTGCCAAGAGATCCGATTGGACCTCTGGAGTATTTTACTCGACAGGATGCCACATCACATATTCGTACAGTAGAGCATGTATTCGGATAAATTAACGACTGTGGTTTCCCTTTGATTTCGACCATTGACAGTAACAGTAAGGCGAAAAAACGTTAGCTGATTGCTATATCGCAGCAGAGGGGGCCCCAAGGGACTGCGGCTGCGCAGTCCGCGCTAGAAATCCGTCCTACTGCGCATGACGTCACCGCCGAAGCACGTGGCGGCGCTCGTAGCGGTATCCCCGCAATAGCTTGCTGTTTACTGTGTATGAGCGGGTTCGTCTTCGTTTTGTTTCGTTTATTCGTGTGTTTTAGAAGAGAAAAGTTGATGCCTCTAATTCATTTTATCGTGTTAATGATTCTTTTGACACTCTAAATTCTCCCAATATCGTTGAGAAGAAGACATTAGGAAGTGCGTATGGAACAAACGAGCACCTCAAAAAAACAAACCTCAGCATAATGTATTCGTGTTGTGAATGCAGATTGGAAACCGAAGGACTCTTAATGTCAATTAATTCTTTATTTGGCCTTCATTCTGACCTTTTTCACAATGCACTAAGTATATACGTATTAACAGCACGACTGAAGCAGGACCGTTTTCACAGATTACAGGTATTGGCCATTTCTATCAGCATCCTCCACCTAAAGAAGTAAAACATCGTCTGCGTTCGTTGCTTCTGGGAAAGAATGCCCAAGACATTCCCCTTGTTAATACTTGGTCTGTGAGACAGGAAGAAGACTCAACAAATCCTGTCATCTAGTCTGCTGTGTGGAATTTTGCCGGATATGCCTGAAGCAATGGCCATGCCAGATGGGGAAGCAGAGCGCCAAGGCATAGGTTTCAGCTTTGACGATGCTGCACCGTCTGCTGTGACAGATGTTGATTGCCCAGCTGAAGGATTCAGATATCTGGCGGGCTACATTGCACGCCATGCTGCGAAATATGACACCTGATTGGGGGTGCCGTCTAATGAATTACTTTCTCCTCCTCCAGAACAACTCGCAGAATAAAGGTGGATAGAATTTCTACCACGAGGAGGTTTGTTAGTGATGTCTGACGAGTGCGTGCGACAGATCTGAGATTGAGCTGCTGTTCAATGAGGTTAACGGAAGTGACTTACTTTGAAAAGAAAAAAAATATTTCTGAGAGGTTAGTCGACGTTATTTCGCAGAAATATCCTCACGTGGCGGAGGAGGTCATGAAAATTTTCTTACGGACCCGACTTCTTATTCGAGTGCGCTACCTCAACACGAAACTGAAGAAAGCAGCGGCATCTCGTCAGTGGCGTTCTTTGGCTGTGGGAAGGGTTTAACGAGGTATGTAACTACAATAAGGAATGCGTAAACAGTCAACTTTGGAGTGTTCAGTGGTGTTCTGTGTGACGGTGCAACGCCGCTCGCTGGCACTGCTGCTTCGCCACTGACGTCATTTCTACGGCCAATAGCAGCTCGTTTCGCTTCGGGCCCAACCCTTACAGAATAACCTTGCGTGGCAGTCCGAAGCTGGTCTCACGTGACTGTACGGAGGAAAACAGCCGCAGTTCCTGAAAAGGAACAATTTTATTTATTTCTTACCACCACAGGATAGATTTTGTAGTGTCGATGCAGCTCGTAGTTTCTTACTTCATGTTCTGTAATGATGTGTGAACCTGTAAACTTTTTAATTTAATTTCTTGGATAATAGAAGGTCTCTATGTACCGAATGGAAAATTCACGACCCAATCTGGAATTGCCAGGAGTATCTGTGTCTAATATAACAGTTAATTTTATAATTATCTTCAAATAAAGTCCCGTGTGTAAAATCTGCAGGTTCGTAATTTCATCTGAGGTAGCTCCCGTTGACTGTTTCTACTACACCAAAATAAAATTACATGGTGAAGACATTAAATAATTGTAGACGAAAGCAGAACTTACTTTAAGTTGAAATATGTGTATTGAGAGTTCGTAATACAGCGATTCACTTTCTATAACATTCCAATAATAATGACATACTGCTATATAATACTCTAAACTCTATCAGCAAAGAACAAACACTTTTTCTCTTCCTAGCAATTACATGGATATTCTATATGTTCTGAAAAATATTTTATGGTAAATGTTGATGTATTTAATATACATACAATACAGCAAAGATTCTAATTAGCTTCGAAATTAATTTATAACATAACAAAATCTTTTATCTACAATTACATCATAAACAAATATGTGACTGATAATATTAACAGGTATCTTACAGCAGGCAACCGTCCCCGCCAGCCGCGGTGGCCGAGGGGACTGAGGCACGTCAGTCACGGTCTGCACGGCCACTACGGTCGTGGGTTCTGTTATATACAACAGAAACACGTATTATCTGTATCTCTTTATAGTTCAGAATATATTCTCTGCTTAACGTGCACAGTACAATGAAAAATAATATTTCAATTACCAATAACCAAAAAAAAACAAACACAGCTTCTTTGGATAGATTAAATAATGCCCTAGAAGCAAGTCTTCCTGATAATTATATCTGACTCTTGTACAAAGTAGAGGTTCCTCGAAGTTGGGTGTCCTCTGCTTCGGGCCCTCGGCAGGAAGCGGCAGCGGCAGAGTCCGGCAGTCGGTGGCCAGGCGTAGCGGAGGCGTGGCGTGGCTTCGGCGACGGTCCGGCTGCGGCTGCGGCGGTGCTCCCTCGTGGTCCGCGGTGTCAGAAGACACCGGTCTCAGCCGTGGTGCGGATACTTAAGGCCGCGGCGGCTAGTGTCCTTGCGCCGCTATTTGCACGTCGCGACCGCCGATTGGCCGCTGAGACAGTCATACTGTCTTCGTGCGAGGTGCGAAGAGGTGCCTCGCGTCTGCGCGGTGAGCGGACCTGGAGACTTGGGGCGGTGCAGTGCCGCCTGCCGGAAGGAGCCGGGACTGGGTCGTGGCGCGCGGTTCGAACCGTCCGCCGCTGCCGACTTATCGGTGCGCGGCGTGTGCTTCTCTTGAGCTGGCGCGCGCAGGGCTGCGCTGCGGCGCCACGTCGTGGTTCTGCGGGGCGCGCCACGGGAGGTTCGAATCCCCCCTCGGGCATGAATATTTGTGCCGTCCTTAGGATAAGCTAGTTCATAAGTAGTTTGTAAGTTTAGGGACTGATGACCCCAACGTTAAGTCCCATAAGCTACACAAACATTTTAAAACATTTAAAAGAACCATCCCTGCAACTACTGAAAAATCTGCAACCGTCTTGGAGAAGCGCAGGTCCGTCTGGCTCGTGCACGCTGCGGTTACAACGTTGACGCACACCAGCCCACACCACGGCAGGTGCTAGCGGTAGCCAGCTGGCTGAAGAGCGCAGGAGTGGGTCGCTGATCCCCGACAACATGCGCGCACTCGCAGTTGTTCTACTGCTGTCCACATACCACGAGGCGGTTCGCTTCGATCATGTGTATATGTTTCCAAAAACAATTTTTGAATCAAAATGCCAACTGTTACAGGAAATTCCGTGTAATATTAATGACATTAATTACCAGACCTTGAGTTCAAGCAGTGACATACGGCCACCTGAGAAGGTAAAACGACGAAGTTGGTATTGGAAATCAGAAGCAGATTCCCAAATATATTTTACCTTTGGTCGTCGCATGAATGTCGATACTTCAATTTTAATACGTCTATATCGATTCGTGCTGACTGCTGGAATAATACAATATTTGAATTTTGTTGGTTTTGACACAACGAGGAAAGTAAATGACGGACGATATGTGAGTAATTTCCAGGAAATTCTCAATCTTAGAAAAGGAGGTAACTGCGCCGGTATGCAGAATACAATTGAGACGTTTGTTCGTACGACTGTCACCATTTCAGAGAAGCGAGAGTCTGTGCAGAGAGAGCTGTCATACAGGAAGACTCGACAGACGCGCCAGCACTGGACAACTACGCAGTCGCATACCGGCCTGAGAAGCGTGCTGACGAAACTGATGCAGTCGACAGGCGTCTCACCTGTGTATGGCGGGTGTTGTCGCAAAAGTCGACAAACTAAACAGGTGAGAGCTTTTTTCACACGAGATATATATATATATCGTGTAGCTGTGGTCTTCAGTCCGCTGACTGGTTTGATGAAGCACTCCACGCTGCCTTGTCCTGAGCAAGTCTCTTCATCTGAGAATACGTTCGGCAACCTACATCCTTTTCAATTTGCTTTCTGTATCCGCCCCTCGGTCCCCCTCTACGATTTTTACCCCAAAAACTTCTTTCTAATGCTAAGTTGACAGTTCCTTGATGTCTCAGAATGTGTCCAGCCAATCTAGGGTAAGGTGGTACAAATTTGATATGGGTACAATTCCGCGCCAAATTCGCGCCACTTGTCAGTCTCGTAGTGTCTCGTTGTGACGCGTTGTAGAGTAGCAGGTTTCTACAGCTCCTTCTGTCTTTTCCAAGAATACACGGCTTTGCGGTAAGGAGATATAAATTTTTTCCCTTTAAAGAGGTAAGTGAAGCTACTTAGTCTAACTCGCTTTTATAAATCATCTAGTTAAGGGTGACTGGATTCGCTACCAAAAATGCAATGTTTGGTACCACGAAGTATGCGTTGGTGCATGACAGAAAAAGTGCTTTTATGTGGAAGATGCCCGTAATCAAAATTGTACGAGGAAGTGATCATAATTGTACCTAGTGTGGTACATTTTCGATCGAATTTTTTAAATTCCATAACCTTTTTTGTGTTTATACCAACATTTGTAACTGTATAATATTTGTGTTACATATTCTTTAAACGTCCAAGAACAAGTGCCATAGTTAAAATTATTCCTTTTCTCAATTTATTTACAGTTATAATAATATTTGTCCGAAATGATCGAAATTGTACCACCTTACCCTATCCCTTCTCTTAGTCAGGATATGCCAGAAACTCATTTTCTCGACGATTCGGTTAAGCACCTCCTCATTAGTTAACTGATCTACCCATCTAATTATCATAATTCGCCTGAGTTTTTTATTTATTTATTTATTTTTTTTTTTTATTTTTTTTTTTTTTTTTTTCAAAAGCTTCTATCCAGTGCCAGCTGCCACCAGTGCCACATCGTAAACAGCGCTAAGTATCATAATTTAATTTGCCAGTGTAGTTCATTTCGTTAGTACTTCTGTTTTAAGAGGTTTATTCCCGAGTACTTGGCAGATTTGTTTGTACTACTGTTTTAATAGTTTATTCTATCGTATTTGATAAATACCGTTGTTTATTCTTCGTCTTTGACTGGTGTATTTCAAAACAAGTGAGAGACCGTTACTAAAGCTCGTTATCAGTCAGTCCAGTGCCAGCTGACACCAGTGCCACGTGGTAAACAGTGCTAAGCTTATATTCTCGCGCGTTTGATAACGGTGTATTCCACAGATATTCTTGTTTATTTTGAAAACTGCCGGACTTAGTTTTGTTGATTTGACAGTGTAATTACCACTGACCACAATTCAGTCAGCAGCCAGCCGCCTTTATTAGAGTACTAGGCTTTTTAAAAGTTGATTTTTTAGTTTTCTACTTTCTGCAGTTAATTGTATCGATAGGATGGATAGGATGTGTGCCTGCTGTGTGCGGACGCAGGAGGAGTTGGCCGCAGTTCGCGAACAGCTGAGCGTGCTGTTGGCTTCGGTCAGCCGTCTTCAGGCTGCTGTCTCGGGGTGCAGCGATGGTGGGTAGTCTGGTGCGTCGAGTGGGACACCTCAGGTGTCTCACGCTTCGCTCTCTGTCCCTGCTACCGAGGTACCTTCAGGTGTATCGGATGTCGTCGAACCGCCTTCTCCGAAATCGGAGTGGCGGGTTGTACGGCGTTCGCATCGCGCGAGGCGGAAGGCCAATGTGGAGGCTGGACGTCCGTCCGCGCCCGTTCGTCCTGTGAGTGAACTTGTGGCCACTCCTTCAGCAGGGTCCGAGCAGGTGCACGGGGGGAGAGGATTGTTAGTTACTGGGAGCTGCAATGTTAGGCGCATGATGGAGCCCCTTAGGCAGATAGCGTCGAGATCTGGAAGGAATTCCAACGTGCACTCGGTGTGTCTGCCAGGGGGTCTCATCCGAGATGTGGAAGCGGCCTTGCCGGCGGCTATCGACGGTTCTGCAAGTCGTGGCTCACGTCGGCACCAATGACGCTTGTCGCTTGGGTTCTGAGGACATCCTCAGGTCCTACGAACGGCTGGCGGAGTTGGTGAAGGCTGCTGCCTCCGCGCGCGGGGTGCAAGCGGAGCTGTCGATTTGTAACATTTTTCCCAGGGTTGATCGGGGTCCTTGGTTTGGAGCCGAGAGGAGGGTCTGACCAGAGGTTTCGCCGACTCTGTGACAGTCATGGCTGCAGATTTCTGGATCTGCATTATCGGCTGGGGAATTGTAGGGTGTCCCTAGATAAAATGTTCAAATACTTGTTAAGCTTATGGGACTTAACTACGGGGTTATCAGTCCCTAAACTTACAAACTACTTATGAACTACTTACGAACTAAGACGGCACAAATATCCATGCCCGAGGGGGGATTCGAACCCCCGACCGTAGTGGCCGTGCTGACCGTGACTGGAGCGCCTCAGTCACCTCGGCCACCGCAGCCGGCTGTCCCTAGATAGATCAGGGGTGCACTACACTAAGGAAGCAGCTACTCGGGTAGCAGAGTACTTGTGGAGTGCACATGGGTTTTTTTTAGGCTAGGTGCTAACTCTGATGAGCACTCGCCTGTCAGCATTCAAACAGTGAAATCAGGCCACGTTCGGAACAAAAATTCGAACATCAAAATATTAGCCGCGAACTTACAGAGTATTAGAAACAAAGTTCCCGAATTTGCAGCATTGTATGGAAGTTATTGCTCTCAGATAGTTTTAGGCACCGAAAGCTGGCTAAATGATGTGGCAAGTTCAGAAATATTTAGCGAAGCGTGGAATGTATATCGGGAAGATAGATCTGATACAACTGGAGGAGGAGTGTTCATCGTTGTGGACAAAGATATTGTTTCTACTGAGATCGAGGTTGAAAGTAACTGTGAAGTTATCTGGGCACGTATAACAGGTCTACAACAAGTAAAGTTAATAGTTGGGTGTTTTTACCGGCCCCCCAGTGCTGCTGTAGCAATTTTAGAATCATTCAAAGAAAGTCTATACCAGGTAGTGCATAGGTATCCGGACCATGTAAGATTAGTCGGGGGAGACTTCAACCTTAAGAGTATAGATTGGGACTTCGCTAGTTACATTTTAGGCGGTACAGACAAGCAGTCTTGCGAGCTATTTTTGAACACATTCTCCGAAAACTGTCTTGAGCAGTTAAACCGGCAACCCACGCACAATGGAAATATTCTAGACCTTATAGCCACAAACAGGCCTGACCTTATTAACGATGTCTGTGTAGAGACAGGAATTAGTGATCATGATATCGTCATAGCGTCGATGGTGACCAAAGTTCATAAACCAATCAAGAAGGCTAGGAGCGTGTTTTTGTTGGGAAGAGCCGATAAGCAAATGTTACGATCGCACTTACAAAATGAGTGGGCATCGTTTAATTCTGGGACTATGGATGTAGAGGAATTGTGGACTAAATTTAAGTGCATTGTAAATAAAGGGTTAGAGAAATATGTGCCAGTAAAGACGATTGAGGATGGAAAACATCCACCGTGGTATAATAATAATGTTAGAAAGCTGCTGAGAAAGAAAAGGCTGTTGCACTCTCGATTCAAAAAAGAACACGCAAATGATGACAGGCAAAAGTTAGTAGAGATTCGTGCTTCTATAAAAAGATCGATGCGCGAAGCACACAATAATTACCACACCTTAGCCAAAGATCTTTCCGAGAACCCGAAAAAATTCTGGTCCTATGTAAAATCGATAAGTGGGTCAAAGCCGTTCTGTTCAGTCCCTCGTTGATCATTCTGGGGCAGTAATAGAAGAAAGCAAACGGAAAGCTGAAGTTCTAAATTTAACCTTTAAGAAATCTTTCACGCAGGAGGACCGCATAAATGTACCATCATTTGATCAACCTACTAATTCCGAAATGGGGCACATAGCAATAGGTATTTCCGGTGTCGAGAAGCAACTGAGAGAGCGAAATACGAAAAAGTCTGCTGGTCCGGATGGAATACGAGTTCGGTTTTACAAAGACTATTCTGAGGCGTTGGCCCCCTACTTAGCTTGCATTTATCGCGAATCTTTAATTCAGCGCAAGGTTCCTAGTGATTGGAAAGAAGCGCAGGTGACTCCCGTTGATAAGAAAGGAATGAAAACTGACCCACACAATGACAGGCCAATATCGTTGACATCAGTTTCATGTATAATTTTAGAGCATATTCTCAGTTCGAACATAGTAAATTTCCTTGAAACGGAAAAGCTACTTTCCATGAATCAGCACAGGTTTAGGAAACATCTTTCATGTGAAACTGAGCTTGCCCTTTTCTCACATGACATCTTGCGAGCCATGGATGAAGGGCAACAGGCGGATTGTGTTTTTCTCGACTTCAAAAAGACATTCCTCGCGGTGCCACACTGCAGACTGCTACCGAAGTTACGAGCTTATGGAATAGGTTCACAGATTTGTGACTGGCTGGAAGACTTCCTAAGTAATAGAACGCAGTACGTTGTTCTCGACGGCGAGTGTTCATCAGAGACGAGTGTATCTTCAGGCGTGCTCCAGGGGAGTGTGCTAGGACCGCTATTATTTTCAATTTATACAAATGATCTGATGGACAGAGTAAGTTGTAATTTGCGGCTGTTTGCTGATGATGCTGTGGTGTATGGGAGGGTGTTGTCTGTAACTGACTGTACTAGCATACAGGATGACTTCGACAAAATTTCTAGTTGGCGCGAAGAATGGCAGCTAGCTCTCAATGTAGAAAAATGGAAGGTGATGCGCATGAGTAGAAAAAACAATCCTATAATGTTCGAATACAGCATTAGTAGTGAGCTTCTTGATGCTGTCGCGTCGTTCAAATATCTAGGCGTAACATTGCAGAGCGATATGAAATGGAACGAACATGTAAGGACAGTTGTAAGGCGGACAGCCGACTTCGGTTTATTGGGAGAATTTTGGGAAGATATACTTCACCTGTAAATGAGACCGCGTATAAAACGCTTGTACGACCACGTCTTGAGTATTGCTCAAGTGTTTGGGACCCGCAGCAGATCGGTTTGAAGGAAGACATAGAGACGGTTCAGAGGCGAGCAGCTAGATTTGTTACCGGTAGGTTCGAGCAATGCGCGAGTGTCACGGAAATGCTCCGGTAACTCAATTGGGGATCGCTGGAAGATACACGAAGTTCTATTCGTGAATTAGTAAATTTAGAGGGCCGGAATTTGAAGCTGAGTGTAGTACGATCTTGCTGCCGCCTATTTACATTTCGCGTAAAGATCACAAAGACAAGATAAGAGAAATTGGGGCTCGTACTGAGGCATGTAGGCATTCTTTTTTTTCCTCGTTCTATTTGGGAGTGGAATAGGAAAGGAAATGCCTAGTAGTGGTACAGTGTACCCTCCGCCACGCACCTTGCGGTGAATTGCGGAGTATGTATGTAGATGTAGATCTGAACTCCTTATTGTCCACGTTTCGGTCCCATACAATGCTACACTCCAGACAAATGCTTTCACAAAGGACTTCCTAACATTTAAATTAATATTGGATGTTAACAAGTTTCGCTTCTTTAGAAACTCTTTTCTTACCATAGCCATTCTGCATTTTGTATCTTGTTTACTTCGGTCATCAGACATTACCTTGCTACCCAAATAACAAAACTCATCTACTGCTTTTATTATGTCATTATCTAATGTAATTCCTTCAGCATCGCTTTATTTTCTGACATTGCATTCTATTACCTTCGTTTTACTCTTGTTAATGTTCATTTTACATCTTCATTTCAAGACTCTGTCCATCCCATTCAATTGCTGTTGCAGATCCTTTTGCAGTCTCTGACAGAATTACTATGTCATCAGCAAAGCGCAATGGTTTTATTTCTTCTCGCTGAACTTTAATACCCTCTTCAAATTTCTCCTTCCGTTCTTTCACTGCCTGCGCAATGTACAGATTGAACAGCATTGGGGAAGGCTACAACCCTGTCTTACTCCCTTACTAATCTCGGCGTCCGTTTCTTGCCCTTCGACTCTAATATCCGCTGTCTGGTTTTTGTATAGGTTGGATATAACTCTTCGCTCCTTATATTTTATCCATGATACCTTCAGAATTTGGAAGAGTGTATTGCAGTCGACATTGTCAAAAGCTTTCTCCAAATCGACAAACGACTATCTTCTAAGATAAGTCGTAATGTGAGTATTGCCTCCCGTGTTCCTACATATATACTGGTGAAAACAATTAAGGGATCAGGTGAGATATCCGTACACAGTATACATAGGTGACTTATTTTTTTCAGATATTGGTTACAGTTGTAATTGGTGTGGGATACAGTAGATGGTTTGCTGTTACATTTTTTTTCTTCTTCTTCTTTAGGTTTACATAACGATTAGTTAATTGATGTACCATGGGAGCTACCATAGTTGTGTAAAAGTGGTTCCCGCTGCCGCTGGTACGGTGAGTGATCACCTCGGACAGCAAGTTGTTTCGCACACCTGCGTGGCGTGGGCAGTTATCAGTCAGCCCTGGAGGCTGTTGGTTGAGGAGCGCAGTGCCCGCCGTGCAGCCGTTGTTGGAGGCGGCAGTGGTCAGTGCGGCCGCTCCACTAGGTCCGTTCCAGCGCCAGGTCGAGAGGGAACCGCCTACTGTGCCACCTGCGTCTCGTCTCCCAGCCAGAGCGGCGACCAGAGGCCCGGCCGCAGCATTCGCGACGTCGCCACGTCTCCTGGACATTAGCGGGATTGTCTCGTATTCTACGTCCTCTGCAGATGAGGCAGCGACGATTGTCAACACCAACTCTCGACTCTTCTGTGAACATAATCGGGCGCCACTGGTCACGACTCCAATCCTAATGATCTCCCGTCCGGTTTCTGCGCGCTGAACTGTGTCCTAGCTTTAGAATTCGGCCCCCAGTCCTGACGAGCTGCTGTACCAGATGGTCGGCAAGTACTCTCGGATGGTGTCCGGATACTTATCAAAATTTTTATCGAGGTCTAGAAGTAAAACCACATATTGTTTATCAATTTATTATTTTAATTTTCAGTCTGAAACATGTGAAATACAAAAGATGCGAAATAAGAATGTATATTAATCCAGTAAAACTTATATTCTTGACATATTGCAAAAGGATTGTCGCCGGCTGCGGTGGCCGAGGAGTTTGAGGCGCTCCAGTCACGGTCTGCACGGCCACCACGGTCGGGGGTTCGAATCCACCCTCGGGCATGGATATTTGTGCCGTCCTAGTTCGTAAGTAGTTCATAAGTAGTTTGTAAGTTTACGGACCGATGACCCAGTAGTTAAGTCCCATAGACTTTACAAACATTTTAACATTTGACCCGCCAAGGGGCCCACAGTTCTTTTGTGGGTACGTGTGTGGCGCGCACGGGGCCCCGAGCCGGAGCAGCCTTTCTTCTGCCCCAGGCTGCTTCACTTTCCCTCCCGGTTTATGCCTTCGCCCGGAGACGGGCGCCCTTTGCTAGTTCAGGTCGTTTTTTATAGTAGCTTCTCTCATTCCTTGGTTTCTTCCTTTCCAAACCTTTGCTTCTGTCTTTCTCTCCTTATACTCTCCTAGCCTTCCTCTCCTCCTCATTAGTCTCCGCTTCGGCGTTTGAGACACTTCTTTCCTTCTTTCTCTCCACTTCCTATCCTCTTCTTCTTTCCTCCCTAGGCGTGTCTGAAGGCCGACCCACGCATTATCATGCGTAGCGGGTGACGGGGTAACGCGTAATTCCTCGCCCTGGGTAGACAAGTAGGGCACGTACGTACCCCCTGGTAAAGGCCAGGCCCAGGGAGGGGTGATTACCCGAGCTGGTACCTTCCGAACGTGCCGATTGGTCCCTCCGTCAGTTCTCGGGAGGTGTGACCTGAGGTGTGAACAATCACCTAAGGCAGGTAAGCCCTCGGAGAGGGCCCCCACTAGGAAGGAGCGCGCCATCGGAGACGCCGGTAATCATGGGGGACACCTCCGCGATGACTTCATTCTCTTCTTCAGTGACGTTGACCCAGAAACGTAAGATAGATTCGCCTCAGAAAAAGAAGACTCTGCCTAATTTACCGAAATTTCTTGTTGTGTCTCTCACCGACGGAAAAGATTTCAATTCTGTCAATCCTTTCGTTATACAGAAAGGTGTTGATGCAATTGCTGGCCCTGTTAAAACCTGTTCGCGTCAGTGCAAAGGCACATTGTTGCTGGAGGCGGACAGTGCATTCCATGCCCAAAAGCTAATCCGGACTACGTTATTACACACGTTTCCAGTCAAGGCAGAAGAGCACCGCACACTCAACTCGTCACGGGGGTAGTTTTTACGAGATCCCTTGACGGGTTGTCTGATGAAGACATCCAATCCTATATGTCCGAACAGGGTGTGACATCCGTCCACAGGGTGATGAAAAAGGTAGATAACCAGCTGACACCGACTCGTACTGTGTTTTTGACATTCGACAGAGTTGAACTCCCGTCGAAGGACAAAGCAGGGTACGAAGTTATCTCTGTCCGCCCTTATATTCCAAACCCAAAGCACTGTTACCAATGCCACAGGTACAACCATACCCGTGAATCTTGCCCAAATACAGCAAAATGTGTCACTTTGGGTAGGGATGCCCATGAGTGGGATTGCCCACCTCGGTCCCCTCACTGCGTTAACTTCAATGGCGACCATGCGGCTTCCTCTCGAGACTGCCCTGTATAAAAGGATGAAAAAATTATCCATCAAATTCGTGTTACGGAGAAGGTATCAACATCTGACGCTCGAAAGTTGTTGGCGAGTCGAAAGCCCACTGTCCTCCCAGCAGCACATACAGTAAGGTCCTCACCTCAACTCGACCTACTAAGGATTCGAGTACCCAGACCTGTGATTTTACTTTCGCTGACACAGTTGTGCGATCCGCAAGCCCGAATATTGCCCGTTCCACGTCTCCGATTCCTCCCGATTCCGTCACGACGCCCAACAGTTGCCGGCCTCGGCCGTCTTCTGTTTCACCGGGACGCTCCATCTGGCCCTTTACCGGTGGTGGAAACTGCCCCGCCTGATCAACTCAGGGAGGTGGCAGGCACGTCGGTCGAACCTATGGACCACGACCCTATGCCCCTAGACAGCGATAGAAGTGCTCCCTCGAAATCAGGTCCTCAGCGGCCGTCGAGGTGACCCCGCTTGCTTGTTAGTTTTTATCCTTCTCTTATCTCATTTTTTAGCATGGCGCTCCTTCAATGGAATATTCGCGGCATTCGTTCTAATCGGGAGGAGTTAAAACTACTCCTTCGATTGCACTGCCCGCTTCTAGTCTGTCTCCAAGAAACTAAGATGCGTCCACGTGAACGTGCAGACTTTCCACAATACACCTCTGTGCGGCTCGACCTGCCACCCGTGGAAGGTATCCCAGCCCATGGAGTGGTTCTGATGCTCCTTCGAGACGACGTCTATTTCCATCCCATTTCATTGCATACTCACCTACAGGCAGTTGCCATCCGCATCACTTTATCCACATTTACCTTTTCCCTCTGTAATATCTATTCGCCATCATCATCTGCCCTTACTAGGGCAGATGTGCTACACCTTGTTGACCAGCTCCCTTCACCTTTCGTGTTGGTAGGCGACTTTAATGCCCACCACCCCCTATGGGGCTCTCCGGCACCTTGTCCGCGAGGCTCCCTTTTGGTAGACCTTCTCCAAAACCTCGATCTTGTCTGCCTCAATACCGGTGCACCGACCTTCCTTTCGGACACAAAACACACTTATTCCCATATAGACCTCGCAATGTGCACTCCTCAGCTTGCTGGTCGGTTTGAGTGGTATGCACCAGTTGGAACATTTCTAAAGCCGACTGGGGGCTTTATTCTTCCATGGCTGTTTTTCACGATCCGAATTTTCCCAACCGTGACAGTCATGTCGACTACCTCGCAGAAGTTATTCTCACCGCTGCTGAACGTTCCATACCTCGTACATCCTCTTGTCCACGTCGTGTCCCGGTCCCTTGGTGGACTGCAGCCTGCCGCGACGCGCTTAGAGCCCGGCGCCGTGCTTTACGCACCTTCCACCGCCACCCAACTTTGGAGAATTGCATCAATTATCAACGTATGAGAGCGCAATGTCGTCGTATAATAAACGACAGCAAGAAAGCTTGCTGGACTGCTTTTACTAGTTCTTTTAACCGTTTTACTCCCTCCACGGTTGTTTGGGGTGGCCTACGCCGTTTATCCGGCATCAAGGTCCACTCCCCGATTCCTGGCCTGGCCGTGGAGAACGCAGTCCTCGTGGACCCCGCTGATGTTTCCAACGCATTGAACCGTTTCTTTGCGGAGGTTCGAGCTCTGCCCATTATCACCCTGTCTTTCTCCCTCGCAAACAGGTAGAGGAGGCATGGCCGCCTTCTTTCCACTCTTTTAATCGTGAAATTATAACGTCGCCTTCACCATGCAGGAGCTAGACCGTGCCCTCGCCCTGTCCCGATCTGCAGCTCCCGGGCCCGATTCCATTCATATTGAGATGCTGAAGAACCTCTCTCCTGCGGGCAAGTGCTTTCTTCTTAGTACCTACAATCGCATATGAACTGAGGGTCAGGTTCCCACAAGTTGGCGTGAAGCCATTGTTGTCCCCATCCCCAAACCAGGGAAGGACAAACAGCTTCCTTCCAGTTATCGCCCCATTTCTCTGACGAGCTGCGTCTGTAAGGTGATGGAACGCATGGTTAACGCTCGGTTGGTCTGGTTCCTCGAATCTCGCCGCCTCCTGACTAATATCCAATGCGGTTTTCGTCGACACCGCTCTGCTGCTGATCACCTCGTTACGTTGTCGACCTTCATTATGAACAACTTTCTAAAGAAGTGTCAAACAGTAGCAGTGTTCTTCGACTTGGAGAAGGCATACAATACCTGTTGGAGAGCGGGCATTCTCCGCACATTGCACACATGGGGCCTTCGGGGCCGCCTTCCTCTTTTCATTCAAGCGTTTTTGGTGGATCACAAGTTCCGGGTATGGGTGGGCTCTGTTTTGTCAGATACCTTTTGCCAGGATAATGGGGTACCACAGGGCTCCGTCTTGAGTGTGGCGCTCTTTGCCACTGCAATCAATCCGATCGTAGATTGCCTTTCAGCCGACGTCTCCGGATCTCTGTTTGTTGACGATTACGCAATTTATTGCAGCGCCCAGCGGACGTGTCTCTTGGAGCGTTCTCTTCGACGCTGTCTTGACCGTCTATATTCCTGCAGCATCGCAAACGGCTTCCGATTCTCCAATGAGAAAACTGTGTGTATAAACGTCTGGAGATACAAGGAGTTTCTTCCACCTTCTCTACGTCTCGGCCCTGTTGCTCTCCCTTTCGTGGAGACTACGAAATTCTTGGGGCTCATGTTGGATCGTAAACTTTGCTGGTCCACACACGTGTCCTACCTGGCTGCCCGTTGTGCCCAATCCCTTAACGTTCTTCGTGTCCTCAGTGGCACGTCATGGGGAGCGGATCGTACCGTCCTGCTTCACCTTCACCAGGCCACTGTTCAGTCGAAACTCGACTACGGAAGCCTTGTATACTCTTCTGCACGGCCGTCGATTCTCCGCCGTCTCAACTCTATCCACCATCGGGGATTACGTCTGGCGACCGGTGCATTTTATACCAGCCCTGTTGAAAGTCTGTATGCCGAGGCTGCTGTATTATCCTTGACCACTCGACGTGACATACTCTTGTGTCGGTACACATGCCGCCTGCGGTCGATGCCCAACCATCCATCTTACCGATTATTGTTTGACGACTCACTCGATCGCCAATATCAGTTGTCTGCGATAGCCTTGCTTCCACCTGGAGTTCGGTTTCGCCGCCTGCTACAGCGGCTCGATTTTACCCTTCCTTCCACCCTTCGGTTGAGTGAAAGCCCATTGCCACCGTGGCATCAGGCCCAGGTTCACACTCACCTTGAATTTAGCTCGCTCCCCAAGGAGAGCACTCCGGATTTGCTATACCGCTCAAGGCTTGTCGAACTCCGTTCGCGGTTCGATAACGCCATATTTATTTACACTGATGTTTCCAAGAGCACTGCCGGTGTCGGATCTGCCTTCGTCGTCGGCGACAACCGTTTCCAATACAAGCTCCCTGACCGGTGCTCGAACTTCACGACTGAGCTTTTTGTCCTCCACCAGGCCGTTTTGTATACCTGCCGCCACCGGGAACCTTTCTATGCCATATGTTCGGACTCCCTTAGTGCCCTGCAGAGTCTTAAGGACCCTTTCCCGAACCATCCTCTCGTGTATCGGATCCAACGCTCCCTCCAGTTGCTAGCAGATGACAGCTGTCACGTTTCTTTCCTGTGGGTCCCTGGCCACGTGGGTGTGCCCGAGAATGAGGCCGCCGACATAGCAGTCAAGGCCGCTGCTCTTTTGCCTCGCATGGCTATCTTTTGCATCCCATCTGACGATGTTCAACGGTCTCTTCGCCGGAGTATCGTGTCGTCATGGCACAGTGCGTGTCTTTCACTGTACAACAATAAATTGCGAACTGTCAAACCGATCCCGACCGCTTGGAGGACCTCCTCACGCCCCTCTCGGCGGGAGGAGGTCATCCTGTCCCGGTTGCGGATCGGTCACTGCCGTTTCAGCCACCGTCATTTGCTAACCGCCGACCCTGTACCGCTCTGCTCCTGCGGTGAATTGCTGACGGTGCGACACGTTTTATTGTCTTGCGTAAATTTTAATCATCTCCGTGTAGCCCTTCACTTTCCTTCTACAATGGAGGAAATTTTAGCTGATGACACACGAGCAGCTGCTCGAGTTTTGCGTTTTATCAACTTGGCCAACTTATCGAAGGATATTTAACCGTTTTCATTGTCCTTTATCTTTCGTTTTTAGCCTCTTCTTGATTTTCTGACATGCACCAAATTTTTTTTGAGATCTAGTGAATCTAAGTTCTTGTCTGGGCGCTAATGACCGTAGAAGTTGTGCGCCCTAAAACCACAAAAAATTGAACATTTGAATTTATAGTCCAAACAGTGTAATTAATTATTTATTTATATGTCACACAAGATATCTTTCGGCATCAAATGCCATTGTCAGGTATTACGTATTTAGAGTTTGTAAGTGCTTCAACTGATTTTTTATTAGGTGATGTTTTACATTGGATTTATGAATTGTAGCCACTTATAGCATCTGTCAATACCTCAGTATTCTGAGTTAATTGATAGATGCTGTAACTGGCTACAGTTCAATACACGACATTTGTAACATTGTCGGCCTGAATTATAAAAAGTTATATTATTTGCTATTTATTTACTTTCATTTTCGCTCACAGAAAGTATTAAATAAAACGTGAAGTCAAACTTCTTCTGAAAAAAAATCCAGTAACACGTCATACATTAAACATATTACTTTTCGCTTAATTTTCACTAAAAGTTATGAAATACAATGAACTGTAGGTATTTGTTTTAAAAAATCAATACATGAAATTACATTTGCGGTCTTCAGCCAGTTTCTTAAAGTTAGGTTCACAAGCGGAGAAGCTTATGGGATTAGAGTCTCCAAAAATGGCTGCCGTCAATCTTGAACGATACTTATTCTTCAAGAAATTAGTTGTTTTTATGAAATCTGAGAAATATGTGTTGAGCCAAACATAGTAGCCAGGTAGATGCGTAATGTTTTCCAATTTTCATATTTTTTCCGGAACATTAAAGGTGGAACAACTTCGCAGGCACACGCGTCCGTTCTGCTGCTGGAGAAACCTCAAAAGCTGACTTTTAAGAGCACGAAAATTGTGTTAAAATGGACGAGCCCTGACCGCTTAAATAGAGCTTCCACAGTCAGAATATGAAGTCTATTTCTGGAATTTCCTCATTCCCGTGCTGCTTTCGCGTGTCCAGGGCTTTTATGCGGATCACCGACCAGCTGGCTGCCTTTCGCCACCGCTTGTCAGCGTACTCACCAGCTTCGCACGTTATCTACCTGTAATTATCATTAAGGCTTCTAATTATTCAGCAGGTAACTGTAAAATTCTAGAAAAACTATAAAGGTGGATCTCGTTAATAATCTGAGTATGTTACTTATAGTTTCAAAATATTTTCGTCGGTCCAGTTTTTTACCTTCCGCGGTCCGCCAGATGCCAGATGCCCTGCCTCGTCGCTGTTACCCGCGGAAGGCCTTCGCCCTGCCTTCGTTTAACGGTTGCTGTCTCCTGAAACCGCTACCAAGACTTGTAAATCACGCTTTGGGAACATCCGGTAGCTGCAGTCCATTCTGCTTAAGACAATACTTCAGAATCTAGATCCCTTAACTGATCCTCTAATTGTTGTAGCAAGTGTGTATATAAAAGCAATTCCGAAAGAGGCCCAACTGGTATATTTTAGGCACTATGTCGTGTAACATCAGCTAATGTGGCTTTGCCACACAGTTACTGCGAACGGCTAAAAGCAAGGGGAAACTACAGCCGTTATTTTTCCCGAGGACATGCAGCTCTACTGTATGAACATATGATGATGGCATCCTCTGGGGGAAAATATTCCGGAGGTAAAATAGTCCCCCATTCGGATCTCCGGGCGGGGACTACTAAAGAGGATGTGATCATCAGGAAAGACAATAATGGCATTCTACGAGTTCGAGCGTGGAATGTTAGATCCCTTAATAGAGTAGGAAAATTAGAAAATTTAAAAAGGGAAATGGATAGGTTGAAGTTGGATATAGTGGGGATTAGTGAAGTTCGGTGGCAGGATGAACAGGATTCCTGGTCAGGTGAGTACAGGATTATAAATACAAAATCAATTGGGGGTATCACAGGAGTAGGATTGATAATGAATAAGAAAATAGGAATGCGGGTAAACTACTATGACCAGCACAGTGATCGCATTATCATTGTCAAGATAGATACGAAGCCTACACCGACAACAGTAGTACAGGTTTATATGCCAACTAGCTCTGCCGATGATGAGGAAATCGAAGAAATATATGAGGAGCTAAAGGAAATTATTCAGACAATTAAGGGGGAGGAAAACTTAATTGTTATGGGAGACTAGAATTCGGTAGTAGGACAAGGAAGGGAAGGGAAGATAGTAGGTGAATATAGTCTGGGCAAAAGGAACGGAAGAGGAAGCCGCCTGGTAGAATTTTGCACAGAACATAATTTAGTTATAACAAAAGAAGGTTGTATACGTGGAAGAGACCAGGAGACACCGGGAGATACCAGATAGATTTTATAATGGTAAGACATAGATTTCGGAACCAGGTTGTACAGTGTAAGACCTACCCAGGGGCACGTATAGACTCTGACCATAACTTGTTGGTTATGAACTGTAGGCTGAAACTGAAGAAACTACAAAAAGGTAGGAAAATAAGGAGATGGGACCTGGATAAATTGAAGGAACCTGAAGTTCTTCAGAATTTTAAAGGGCGCTTTAGGCAACAATTGACAGAAACGGGGGGAAATAAAACAGTAGATGAGGAATGGGTAGCATTGAGAGATGAAATAGTGAAGTCAGCAGAGATCAAAATAGGTAGGAAGGCAAGACCTACAAAAAATCCTTGGATATCACAGGAGATACTAAATTTAATCGATGAAAGGAGAAAATATAAAAATGCAGTAAATGAAACAGGCAAAATGGAGTACAGACGACTAAGAAATGAGATTGACAGGAAGTGCAAAATGGCTAAGCAGGAGTGGCTAGAAGGCAAATGCCAGAATGTAGAAGAATGTATAAATAGGGGAAAAATAGATACAGCCTACAGGAAAATAAAAGAAACATTTGGAGATAAGAAAAACAGCTCTATGAACATCAAGGACATTGATGGAAAACCTTTTCTCAGCAAAGAAGGGAAAGCTGAAAGGTGGAAAGAGTATATAGAGGGGCTCTACAAAGGAAATGAACTTCGAGTCAATATTGTAGGAAGGGAAGAGGATGTAGATCAAGATGAAATAGGAGATACTGTGCTGAGAGAAGAATTTGACAGAGCCCTGAAAGAACTAGGTTGAAACAATTCCCCTGGAGTAGATGATATTCCCTCAGAGCTACTGAAGTCTCTGGGAGAACCAGCCATGACAAACCTGTTTCACCTGGTGTGTAAGATGTATGAGACAGGCGAAGTACCCTCAGACTTTAAGAAAAATGTTATAATCCCCATTCCAAAGAAAGCAGGTGCAGACAGGTGTGAAAACTACAGAACCATCAGTTTAATAAGTCATGGTTGCAAAATATTAACACGAATTATATACAGAAGGATGGAAAAACTGGTAGAAGCCGACCTCTGGGATGATCAGTTTGGGTTCAGGAGAAATGTAGGAACTCGGGAGGCAATACTCATTTTACGGCTTATCCTAGAAGATAGATTAAGAAAAGGCAAACCTACATTTGTAGCTTTTGTAGATTTGGAGAAGGCTTTTGACGATGTTGATTGGAATAAACTCTTCCATTTCTGAAGGAAGCAGGAGTAAAATATAGGGAGCGTAGGGTTGTTTACAACTTGTACAAAAACCAGAGAGCGGTTGTCAGAGTTGAAGGGCATGAAAGGGATGCAGTGGTTGGGAAGGGAGTGAGACAGGGTTGTAGCCTTTCTCCAATGTTATTCAATTTGTACATTGAACAAGCTATAAAGGAAAGCAAGGAGAAATTTGGTGAAGGAATAAAAGTTCAGGGGGAAGAAATAAAAACATTGCGTTATGCTGATGACATTATAATTCTGTCAGAGACAGCAAAGGACCTGGAAGAGCAATTGAACGGAATGGACAGTGTGCTGAAAGGTGCATATAAGATGAACATTAACAAGAGCAAAACTAGGGTAATGGAGTGCAGTGTAAGAAAATCTGCTGATGCTGAAGGAATTAGATTGGGTAACGAAGCAATAAAGGAGGTAGGTGAGTTTTGTTACTTGGGCAGTAAAATAACAAATGATGGTCGCAGTACAGAGGATATAAAATGCAGAATGGCAATGGGTAGAAAAGCGTTCTTGAAAAAGAGAAATTTATTAACATCGAACATTGATTTAAGCCTAATGAAGTCCTTTCTGAAGGCATTTGTATGGAGTGTTGCCTTGTATGGGAGTGAGACATGGACGATAAACAGTGCAGACAGGAAGAGGATTGAGGTTTTTGAAATATGGTGCTATAGAAGAATGCTGAAGATTAGGTGGGTGGATCGCGTAACTAATGAGGAGGTACTGAACAGAATTGGGGAGAAAAGAAATTTCTGGCACACCTTGACTAAAAGAAGGGATAGATTGGTAGGACACATTCTTAGACATCAAGGAATTGTGAATTTAGCGTTGGAGGGAAGTGTGTGGGGTAAAAATCGCAGAGGAAGACCAAGAGATGGATACAGTAAGCAGATTCAGACAGATGTAGGTTGCCGTTCTTATGTGGAGATGAAAAGGCTTGCTCAGGATAGGGTATTGTGGAGAGCTGCATCAAACCAGTCTCCGGACTGAAGACCACAACAACAACAACATGTCGGTAACATGCAAAAAGTTAATCGATTCCCGTAAATCTATTCACTTGTAATTTCGCATGTTAGAACTGTATCAACAACAGGAACAAATTAAAAGAAAAATAAATAAATAAATAACTGGCAGGGAAGTAGGAAAAGACGACGATGATTTTATGATAACGCCCCTATTAGTGAGTACATCAACGTGCAAAGAAATGATACATATTGCGTGTGTAAAGATAATCCATATGAGCTTCGTAGGTTTCCCATACGTTTAACGCAAGATACGAAACATGTGGTATAATAATATACCTACGAACACTCAGTTTATTGGAGTTAATACCTTTAAATACGTCGAATGCAGAGAACTGCAGCTGGAAGAAACTGCTAACATGTGCTGATACATTGCGTATAACAAACGCAAACCGAAAACCTAGCACCAAAAGTGGACAGTGGTAATTATGAAGCTTGGTTTAGCCGGTAAATTCGAACGTGGTAAAAGTTTTCATATTCTAAGTAGCACGTATCCTTCGATTACCCAAAGGACAGAGTATAATGTTTACGACTGCTCATATCCTCATACAGCCCACACGAATTTAGTAGTATAAAATATTTTAGAACTTGAAATAAGACATATAATTGAATACCTATGACGACAGCTGTAATTAGATTTCTATCTGATTATGCTGAAGCGATAACTCCTTACTTAACAGCCACATACAACCGCTCTCTCAAAGAAGGATCTGTACGAAAAGATTGGAAAGTTGCACAGGTCACACCTATATCCAAGAAAGGCAGTAGCAGTAACCTACTAAACTACAGCCCTATTTCATTGACGTCAATTTGCAGCAGTGTTTTGGAGCACATCCTTTATTCAAATATTATGAATTATCTCGAACAGAAGGAGGACCGCACAAATGTACCATCATTTGATCAACGTACTAATTCCGAAATGGGGGACATAGCAATAGGTATTTCCGGTGTAGAGAAGCAGCTGAGAGAGCTAAATACGAAAAAGTCTGCTGGTCCGGATGGAATACGAGTTCGGTTTTACAAAGACTATTCTGCGGTGTTGGCCCCCTACTTAGCTTACATTTATCGCGAATCAGCGCAAAGTTCCTAGTGATTGGAAAAAAGCGCAGGTGACTCCCGTTTATAAGAAAGGAAAGAGAACTGACCCACACAATTATAGGCCAATATCGTTGACATCAGTTTCATGTAGAATTTTGGAGCATGTTCTCAGTTCGAATATAGTAAATTTCCTTGAAACGGAAAAGCTTCATTCCATGAATCAGCACGCGTTTAGGAAACATCGTTCATGTGAAACTTAGCTTTCCCTGTTCTCACATGACATCTTGCGAGCCATGGACGAAGGGCAACAGACGGATTGTGGTTTTCTCGACTTCAAAAATGCGTTCGACGCGGTGCCACACTGCAGACTGCTAACGAAGATACGAGCTTATGGAATAGGGTCACAGATTTGTGAATGGCTGGAAGACTTCCTAAGTAATAGAACGCAGTACGTTGTTCTCGACGGCGAGTGTTCATCAGAGACTGGTGTATCGTCAGTCGTGCCCCAGGGGAGTGTGATAGGCCGCTATTATTTTCTATCTACATAAATGATCTGGTGGACAGAGTAAGTTGTAATATGCGGCTGTTTGCTGATGATGCTGTGGTGTATGGGAGGGTGTTGTCTGTAACTGACTGTAATAGCATACAGAATGACTTAGACAAAATTTCTAGTTGGTGCGAAGTTTGGCAGCTAGCTCTCAATGTGGAAAAATTGTTGTTGTTGTTGTTGGGGTATTTAAGGGGGACTAAACTACAATGGTCATCAGTCCCCGATTCCATCTCAAGGCGTCAAAAGTAAATCCCAACACGCGAAAGATAATACACCCAGAGTTTAAAATTGCGAAGTGGGAGAGGAGTCCCACTGAGTCCATAAAACATCATCAAGAATAACAAGACAAAACGAAAAGACGGTCACACAGAGACAACTTACAACAAAGAAACCGATGGCCGTGGTTGACCGACCATAAGAATAAAAAAGGAAAAGTCAACCACCCGGTAACACTCAGAAATCTCCAGCTAGAGCGAATGATAAAAACCCCCTGCTCGTATAAAACGTAAAACGGTACCTGCCATTGCAGCATCGTCACCTAAAACATCCGATAAAACGGCAGGGAGGTTAAAATTCCGCCGCAAAGCAGCTAAAACGGGGCAGTACAACAATATGTGGACGATTGTCAGACGGGAGCCACACCAACATTGGGCCGGGTCCTCACCCCGAAGGAGATGTTCATGGGTGAGCCACGTATGCCCAATGCGGAGACGACACAAGACCACTGAGTCCCGCCGTGAACCGCGCATGGAGGAGCGCCATGCAACCGTCGTTTCCTTGACCACCCGGATCTTGTTGGGCGTGCGCAGGCTACGCCACTCAGTATCCCAAAGCTGACGTACTCGCTGGCGCAACAACGAACGGAGATCAGAAGCCGGGAGGCCGATCTCTAGACAGGACATACCGACAGCCTGCTTGGCAAGCCTGTCAACACGTTCATTGCCCGAGATACCAACATGACCCGGAGACCAGATGAACACCACCGATCGCCCGGACTGTGTAACGGAATAAAGTGTGTCCTGAATGGCCAACACCAGGGTAGACCGCGGATAACACTGCTCCAGAGCTCGGAGGCTGCTCAGGGAGTCGCTGCAAACAACAAAAGACTCGCCTGAGCAAGACCGGATATGCATGAGAGCTCTGTGAATGGCCACCAGCTCTGCAGTGTAAACACTGCAGCCATTCGGCAGAGAGTGCTGTTCCACATGGTCACCATGCATATAAGCAAAACCCACACAACCATCAACCATGGAACCATCGGTGTAGATCAGGTCATATCTACGGAATTCCGCTATGATAGCCGAGAACTGATGGCGGAGTGCCTCCAGTCTTTGGGCCCCTGGGCCAAGTCCAGTCGAGTAGACGGCCTTGGCAAACACCACGGAGGTGTACGGGCATGGACCCGATAGGAAGATGGGAGGGAGGGACTGAACCCAATAGGCAATCATATGACCTGATCTGGGGCGTCGCTGATGGGGACGGACTACCACACCAGGAAAGAGGAGACGATGGTTCGGGTGGCCTGGGGAGCAATACACATGGGCTGCGTAAGCCACAAGTAGGTGTTGGCGGCGGATCCCCAAGGGTGGAACCCCAGCCTCCACTAGTAAGCTGTTCACAGGGCTGGTGCGGAAGGCACCCGTCGCGATGCGAACCCCACAGTTGTGAATGGGGTCCAGGAGATGCAGTGCCGAAGGTGCCGCAGACCCATAGGCAATGCACCCAAAATCGAGACGGGACTGCACCAGCGCCGTGTAAAGCCGCAACAGTGTCGAGCGATCAGCACCCCAGGTCGTATGACGCAAGTGTCTGACAAGGTTGAGATGGCGCCAGCACTTCCGTTTCAGCTGACGAATGTGGGGGAGCCACGTCAGCCGGGCGTCAAAGACCAGTCCTAAAAAACGGTGAGTTTCCACTACAGTAAGTAGTTCGTCATTAAGATAAAGTTCAGGGTGCGGGTGGACGGTCCGACGCCGACAGAAGTGCATCACTCTGGTCTTGGAGGCGGAAAACTGAAAGCCGTGGGTAAGCGCCCAGTTCTACGCCTTCCGAATAGCACCTTGCAACCTGTGCTCGGCAACTCGTGTGCTGCAGGAACTAAAAGAGAGACAAAAGTCGTCAGCATAAAGAGAGGGGGACACCGACGATCCAACTGCTGTGGCTAAACCGTTGATGGCGATTAAAAATAATGGAACGCTTAAAACGGAACCCTGAGGAACCCCATTTTCCTGTATATGAGAGGAGCTCAGAGAAGCACCAATTTGAACACGAAAGGTACGGACGGCTAAAAAATTCTGAATAAAAATCGGTAGGGAGCCCCGGAGGCCCCAGTCGTATAAAGTGTTGAGGATGTGGCGTCGCCAGGTTGTATCGTATGCTTTGTGCATATCGATGAAGACGGCAACAAGGGCGTTGGCGCCGGGAAAAGGCTGTGCGGATTGCAGACTCGAGGTACACCAGATTATCGGTGGTAGATCGACCCTGGCGAAAACCGCCCTGGCATGGAGCCAATAATCCCCGAGTCTCAAGAATCCAACACAACCGCCGACTGACCATCCGCTCCAACAGTTTGCATGGAACGTTAGTCAGGTTAATGGGCCGATAGCTATCCAAGGAAAGAGGATGTTTGTCGGGCTTAAGCACTGGGATGATGATACTCTCCTGCCACTGTGACGGGAAAACACCATCACACCAAATTCGGTTATAGACCGCAAGTAGGTTACGCCGACTATCTGCTGAGAGATGTTTCAGCATTTGACTATGGATGCTATCAGGCCCTGGCGCCGTGTCAGACTGGCGTTCTACCCTCTCCTTTACTGCACGGAAGGCTGGTGGATAATTTGCAGAGGCAAAGGCACCAGCATAATGCTCGGCAAACATCTCTGCAAGAGTGGCCGGGTCCGTACATATGACTCCATTTGAGGATATCCCAGAGATTCCCACTGGTGTCTGTAATCTCTGTAGCCGCCTGATCTGACTCCAGACCTGCGAGGCTGAGGTGCCTGTCCCAACAGTGGAAACGTACCTCTCCCAGCATTCCTGTTTCCGTCTTCTTATTAACTGGCGAGCACGAGCGAGAAGCCTTTTAAAATTAATGAGATGCTCCTGAGAGGGGTGCCGTTTGTATCGCTGTAAGGCCCGCCTGCGGTCTTTAATGGCCTCAGCGACCTCCGACAACCACCACGGCACTGTCTTACGCCGTGGGCACCCTGACGTACGCGGAATGGTAGCATTCGCAGCAGATATAATGGAATGTTTGGCGCTCTCGACCACCACATCGATATTCTCGAGTGGGGGAGGGCCAACTATGGCAGCAGAGGTGTAGCCTTCCCAGTGAGCCCTATGGAGAGCCCACCGAGGAGAGCGTGCTGGGGACTGACGTTGTGGGAGTGACAAAAAGATCGGAAAATGGTCACTGCCGCACAAGTCATCATGGACACTCCAATGGATGGATGGCGGAAGGCTGTGGCTGCATATCGACAGATCAATGGCCGACAATGTGCCGTCTGCCACACTGAAATGTGTGGGGGCACCTGTATTCAAGAGGCAGAGGTCGAGCTGAGAAACAGGTCCTCGACAACTCTGCTGCGACCAGAGATTGTAGAACCACCCCACAGGGGATTGTGGGCATTGAAGTCCCCCACTAGAAAAAAATATGGCGGGAGTTGCGAGATAAGTGCAGCCAAGACAGCCATAGAGACATCGCCATCAGGAGGGAGGTAGAGACTGCAGACAGTAATCTCTTGTGTTGTCCTTACCCTAACAGCCACCGCTTCCAACAGTGACTGAAGGGGCACAGGTTCACTATATACAGAGGTAAGGACATACACACACACTCCACCTGACACCCTGTTATACTGGCTACGATTACAGAAGTATCCCCTATAGCCCCGAAGGGCAGGGGTCCGCATTGCTGGAAACCAGGTTTCCTGCAGGGCAATGCAGAGAGCAGGTGTAACGCTCAAAAGTTGTCGTAGCTCAGCCAGGTGGGTGAAAAAACCGCCGCAGTTCCATTGGAGGATAGTGTCCAACAGCTGGGAAGGCATGAATGAAAGGATGTGATGTATTACACCTCAGCAGCTTTTGCATCCACCGGTAGCGATGCATCAGCGTCTAAATCCATCGAGTCCGATGCGTCCAAGAGCGCAAGATCCTCGGGGGATGCAAGTATCCACCTCGTCCTCAGAGGCAGAGGTGGAGGGAGCGGGTGGCACTGTGGCCACCGGGGTTTCTTTAGCCTTATCTTTGTTCTTCTTCAGTCGAACCCTCTTATCCCTCGGGGGCTTCACCGGAAGGAGGGGCTTTGCAGACTCAGCCTTCGTCTCAGTGACAGAGGGAGAGCCCGACGCCCTGCGGCCAGAGCCGGCGGCGGTGCCTGCTTCTGGCTTGTGCCGGCATCGGCACTGGTGGAAGCTGCAGAAGGGAGCGTCCCTAGGGACCCCTTCTGGATGAGGGCAGCCGGAGAAGGTTGACGTTTCTCCGACGGAGGGTTGGGGGCTGCTCCCGAAGCAATTGCCTTAGGAGCAGGAGGAGGAATGGAGCCCCTGACCACTGTGGGGGCAGGTTTGAGTTGATGGCCATGATGGCCGTTGGAGACAGAAACACTATTGTCTGCTGCAGTCACAAAGGTGGATGGCGACGATGTCACTGCTGCAAAAGATGCGTTCATGGTGATGGGATGAAGTCGCTCATACTTCTTCCGAGCCTCAGAATAAGAGAGCCGATCCAAGGTCTTAAATTCCATTATCTTCCGTTCCTTACGGAAAATGGTGCAATCCGACGAACAAGGAGGATGATTTAAACCACAGTTAACGCAGACTGGAGGCGGTGTACATGGAGCATCCGGGTGTGCTGGACGTCCACAGTCCCTGCATGTAGCGGTGGAAGAACATCTGGAGGACATGTGGCCGAATTTCCAGCATTTAAAACACCTCATAGGGGGAGGAATATAAGGTTTCACGTCGCACCGGTACACCATCACCTTGACCTTCTCAGGCAGGGTATCGGCTTCGAAGGCCAAAATAAAAGCACCTTGCGATCCTTTGGTCCCCTATGGACACGCCGGATGAAGTGGACACCTCTGCGCTCTAAGTTGGCCCGTAACTCGTCGTCGGATTGTAACAGCAGGTCTTTATGAAAAACGATACCTTGGACCATATTGAGCGACTTATGTGGTGTAATGCTCACAGGGACATCATCCAGCTTGTCGCAGGCAAGTAACGCCCGAGACGCCGGGGATGCTGCTTCTATGAACACTGCACCGCTTCGCATCTTTGACAGGCCGGAAACTTCGCCATACTTGTCCTCAAGGTGGTCGACAAAGAAAAGAGGCTTTGTAGAAGTAAATGACTCACCATCCGTGCGGCTACACACTAGAAATTTTGGAGAAGGTGGCTCATTTGCAGATTTAGCCCGACGTTCCTCCCACGGTGTGGTCAGGGAAGGGAACGAACGGGGGTCATAACAAGCAGCATTATAATCTCCTCTACCACGCTTAGAGACGCCGTTTTCGCGACCGGACACGCTTTTAATTGCTCGTTTCATCCTGGTCCCACGAGCAGCTAGGGAACTAAAGGTCCACCCAGGCAGAGTCCCGCTTGCCTGGGTAAGCCTTATACAACTGAGGTGCGGCAGGTTCCTCAGAGGTTGCTCGCTAGCGGCTGTTCAACCTAAACAGCCATGCATCTCCTCGGCACGTAGCACACCTTGAGGTTGAGGTTTTTTTTTTTAGAGAAGTATGTACCGTCCTCGCTACCCGGGCGATTAAGCCAAGATCCCCGGGCTCTGAAACGTACAACGTTCCACCGTCGCGCCGAACTATGGTCGTTGAGGCACGCACAGAGCTTACGGTGTAGCGGACTGTTGGCGCGACACAGCTCACAGCTCATGACCCCGGGTTCGTCAAGCCCGTACCCAGCAAATTAATGCTGAGCCCCTGAGGGGAATGTGGAAAAATGTAAGGTGATGCGCATGAGTAGAAAAATCAATCCCATAATGTTCGAATACAGCATTAGTAGTGAGCTTCTTGATGCTGTCGCGTCGTTCAAATATCTAGGCGTAACATTACAGAGTGATATGAAATGGAACGAGCATGTAAGGACAGTTGTGAGTAGGGCGGACAGCCGACTTCGGTTTATTGGCAGAATTTTGGGAAGATGTACTTCATCTGTAAAAGAGACCGTGAATAAAACGCTTGTACGACCACGTCTTGAGTATTGCTCAAGTGTTTGGGACCCGCAGCATTTCAGTTTAAAAGAAGACATAGAAGCAGTTCAAGGGCGAGCAGCTAAGTTTGTTACTGGTAGGTTCGACCAATGCGCGAGTGTTACGGAAATGCTCCGGCAACTCAATTGGGGATCGTTGGGGGAAAGACGACGTTCTTTTCGTGAAATTCTGTTGAGTAAATTTAGAGGGCCAGAATTTGAAGCTGAGTGTAGTACGATCTTGCTGCCGCCTACTTACATTTCGCGTAAAGATCACAAAGACCAGATAAGAGAAATTAGGGCTCGTACCGAAGCATATAGGCATTCTTTTTGTCCTCGTTCAATTTGGGAGTGGAATAGGAAAGGAAATGCCTAGTAGTGGTACAGTGTATCCTCCGCCACGCACCTTACGGTGAATTGCGGAGTATGTATGTAGATGTAGATCTAGTGATCCAAGGTCAACACGGATTTAGAAAATATCGATCATGCGAAATACAACTAGCTCTTTATTCACACGAAGTGATGAGTGCTATCGACAAGGGTTCGCAAATCGATTCCGTATTTCTTGATTTCCAGAAGGCTTTTAATCAAATTCCGTGGTTATGATATATCGCCCCAAATTTTCGATTGGATAGGGGACTTCTTGTCAGAGAGGACACAGTTCGTAGTAATCGATGGTAAGGCATCGACTGAAACAGAGGTGATATCGGGCGTTATTGGTCCTCTGCTGTTCCTTATTTACATAAACGATTTAGGTGAAAATCTAAGTAGCTGTCTTAGTTTGTTTGCAGACGACGCCGTCATTTACCGTCTAGTAAAATCATCTGAAGATCAAAACCAACTGCAGAACGATCTGAATAAGATATCAGTATGGTGTAAAAATTGGCAATTGACTCTAAATAATGAGAAGTGTGAGGTCGTCCACATGAGTACGAAAAGAAATCCGATAAACTTTGTTTACTAGATAAATGAATCAAAAGTGAAGGCCGTTAAATCGACAAAATATTTAGGAATTTCTATTACTTAAGACTTACAGTGGAAGGTACACGTAGATAATGTCGTGGGAAAGACTGCGTTTTATTGGCAGAACCCTTGAAAGATGCAACAGAACTACAAAAGAAACTGCATACACTACGTTTGTCCGTACATTTTTGGATTATTGCTGCCCAGTGTGGGATCCTTCTCATGTGGGTCTGACGGAGGACATCTAAAGTGTCCAAAGAAGGGCAGCTCGTTTCGTATTGTCACGATACAGGGGAGACAGCGTTACGGAAATTATACAGGATCTGGGGTGGGAATCATTACAACAACGGCGCTTATCGCTGCGGCGTGGGCTACTTGCGAAACTCCAATCGCCAACATTCTCCTCCGAATGCGAAAATATATTGTTGACTCCCACTTACATAGGTAGAAATGATCATCAGAATAAAATACGGGAAATCAGAGCCCGAACGGAGATATTTAGGTGTTCTTTCCTCCCGCGCGCTATTCGAGAATGAAGTGGGAGATAAATAGTTTGGCAGATGGACAGAGCGCAGCACCTCCCTGCGCTGTCGCCCTGCCATCTCTCGGCCGCCACGCGCACCACGTAGTCAACGGCGCGCATGCGCGTCCGCCGCCAGCCTGCTTCGGGTGGAGGGAGGGGTTTACACACGCCGCGCCCTCACCCGGGAGCGACGCAACCAACACCACAGACTAGTACATTTGTCTGTGACAACACCCACCAGAAAGCGTGGGGCAAGCGAAAAAAACCACAACAGGACAACACCGTGGATTCTCAAGACAGATATACACCTATGATCCATAGTCAAAAAATTCCACTCATAGAAGACATCATAAACCGTAAGGCATCCGAAATAAAATCGAAACACCAATCGCCAGCGATTCTACCATCTTTCAGACAAAAAACTCCTTATATTGGCTTTTCAGCTAATCGCTGCCGAGGCAAAGGCTGAACTGCAACAGAGTGAAAACAGACGACTGTCGAATGAAGTACAAAAATCAAATGGTTCGACAACAGACATTGAAATCAGATACATAAAATACCAAAAAACAAAACTAGAGCAGAATAATGAACAACTACAAAATGAAAATCAGGAACAAATCAAAGAACTTACAACGAAACTTACTAGCCAGGCCGAAACTCACGACCAACACTAACATCTGCAGCCGCTCTCACAAACTCCCCCAGCAAACGAAACGAAAAACCTATAGCACAGACCAAGACCAAACAAGCAACAACCCTCTTTATCGAATCAACTGAAAAAACAAAAGCCTGAAGCAAATTAACAAACTCTTCTCCGTAATATTAAACCCCAAAGAAGAAAACTTATATATCAAATCCATGAGAACAACACAAACAGCAGTCATTATAGAAACTGCGACCCAGGAAGATTGTCGCAAAATTATGGAGAAAACAAAAAACATAGAATCTTTGTTCTGTGAGGGTCCAGGAAAGAGAAAACCATTAGTTATACTATATAGTCCACCCGACTCAATCACAGATGATGAATTCTTGTACTCCCTGTACCACCAAAATCTGAACGACGAAATCTCCAAAGAGGACATGATACAAAAATTAAATCCAGAGCCGGCCGCGGTGGCCGAGGTGACTGAGGCGCTCCAGTCACGGTCAGCACGGCCACTACGGTCGGGGGTTCGAATCCCCTCTCGGGCATGGATATTTGTGCCGTGCTAGTTCGTAAGTAGTTGATAAGTAGTTTGTAAGTTTAGGGACTGATGACCCCGTAGTTGGGTCCCATAAGCTTAACAAACATTTGATTTGATTTTAAATCCAGAACAGGACCAAAAGGGATAGGTTACAACCACCACGTTTTAGAGGTTTCACCTCGTTTATACAGATCCCTAACTAGGATACAGAAGGTACTCAGACTACACAGTAGTGAACCAGTGCTATAAGTGCTGCGACTTTGGCCACTCAGCCAACATCTGTCCGAAAAGACCTGGTCTGTGCTACCTGCGGCCAACCAGGGCACAGGGCCATTGTAGATACAGTTGCGTGGGAACCATCTGAAAAGAGAAGGAACATTTGTAGCACCATGAGAGAAGGAGAGTGTCAAACTACTCAAGGATAGAATCAAATATTCAACAGATAATGGTAATTAAAAACACTTGTAAGGGAAAAAATTGCCTCACAAAATTATACCATTCAATACAAATCTCCTCCCATATTTAACATAACCTTTAAAAGAGCTATCACTTGGCGTAGACAAATGGGTCTGTTACCCAATGACTTAACTAACTGACGACGATCATATCCCATCACTAACACAAAACATAATAGTCATCGAGTGTCAATGTATTGACGATATGATGGTAGAAGGAGTGATCCACCGTATTCTAGCAAAATAAATTAAACGGCAAATAGCCTATTGGCTGCATTTTCAGTCAGCAATGGTACAACGAGTAGACGAATTGGAGGATGAACTCCCGAATCTCGAATCAGAAAGTCAAAGAGAGATCACCCTGTGAAACAATAACAGACAACTAACCAGGACATTCGCTACTACAAAATGTAAATGTTACATTAAACCTGTAAATTTTGTCTGTGGAGGAATTCTATACCCAACCAGTATCAGCTCACGAAACAAAAAGAGAAAAAGAAAAAACTAACCATACCAAACCGTACCCAAAATGAAGACTCCGACGACGAAACATGTGAAACATGCTCATTATTCTTGCGACACAAGTTCCTGCTGGCTGGACGTACCTTCCATTTGTGACCTTCAGCACAGTTGCCCCCGTGTCACAGAACATTGTCTTCTTTAGTGTGCGGCGATAATTATCCGACAATACAGAGAACGAAGCTCCTGAATCAACAAGTGCCCGAACAGGTTGGCCGTCGATTATGAGATTTCCCGACATCTTAGTGACTGTCGTCCATGGAGGACGATTTCTTGTCGCTGCTGCTGATCTAATTTCAACAATCGTGATTTCCGCCGAATAGCTTTGCGAGCTTCAATAATTTGTTTGTTTATGCTCGACATAGTGCCCTCACTTCCTCAGTTTATCGACTTTTGTGGCAATTCCACTTATTTTCCTCGAGAAATCGGCTAAACGTGCGTTATATGCGTTAATTTTTTCATTAACACATACTCCACGTTTCTCGAGGTCCTTAACACGACCGTTTAATGCAGCTATTTGCGCTATAATTGCGTTGGCTGTTTCCTTGAAATGACTACACGTCATTCATGCAAACATGTCCATTGCATGCTGACGCTATTACGAATGTACACCGACTTTATTAAGAGGGAGAAATTCCTGAAAGTTGCGCATGTACCGACCGTTGTTCAGTTTCCTCGTTTTGTCGACAACCAAGAAACCATATGGTGCATGATTCCAGCAATCACCACATATAGATATAAATGCATTAAATGTCATGTCAGAACCTATGTGCGCCTGGTATATATGCTTTAAATTAGTGTTATCCTGCTTTAAAGCAATAATAAGATTGGCATTATCTCTTATTAACTGTTTGGCAATCCTCGAATATGTCTGACTCAAGTAAAAACGGCGAAAGCAAAATTATTTGCGAATCTGATCCTGATTTTCAACAGCAACGTAGTCGAATATAAATACACGGTTTGGTTTTACGTTCTCAGGAGGCGGTATGCCATTGCTTTCACCGTGATCTGGTAGCTAACACCATTAATATTGTGTAGAATTTCCTGTAACATTTGGTATTTTGTTTGTTTTGAAAATATACGTACATGTTCAAAGCGAAGTCTATCAGGGTATGTTAACAGAGACAGAACAAGGTTCGTCTTCCCACAGTCTGATGGCCCAACAATTAGTGCTCGTATGTTGTCCGGGACCAGGGATCCATTTCTTCTTCTTTTTCTCGCTTGATTACCGATACTAATACAGGACCAATGGGTTACTACAAACCCAGGTTGTTTACTCCATAAACCCATTTTGGTAACTATTAGCTTTCATATATCTACAGGTGGTTTTATATTGAAAGAAAAAGAAAGGAATACATATTTCCATAATCGTTTATTTCCATACACATACATATGTAATATGTAATATATTGTGAAGTACACTTCTTTTTTTTAACAAAAAGGCCCATTCCGCTCATTGCTGTCAAGCAGGTGCATGCCACGCCACCACTTCTCCATCAGCCTAACATTTAATTCACCGCTCAGTTGGTCGTTTTTACTTATTCCACTCCTTTCCCACATTGCTGGAAGAGATGGACAACCTTACTTCTCAATATTATGTACACTGAATTCAGGCAATTTCATTATCCACTTTACTTTCTCCAATACTTTCATGAACACACGTAATGCGGGAGGATAACTGAACATATGCCACTCAGAGCTGTCTCCAGAGGTACACCTGCTGAACCATGGCGTGACTGTGGTGGCTTTCCATTAGCCATTTTGCTTAACGTACATCCATCTTGTATTAGGGATTTTGTCCATCGTATGATGCAAACACCTGACAGAACCAATGAATTTTGGGCTCCTCTAAGCATCTGATATGCTATTTCCTTTGGGATGAATCCATTCTCAATGGTGTGTAAACCTCGGCAGTCGAGAAACACATCAACGTCATTCTCAATGTGCTTCCACTGCAGAACTGACATAAATAACCTGGGGGCCTTGGGAGGCCTGGAGGTGGGGATGGGGGCTCTGACGTAACCTTTTTATTCCCAGAATGAACTTGCCTTAAAGTGCTGACCTGTGGGCAATTGACAGCACAATTGTGTAATGTAACACCCTAGATTCCTGGGATGAATGTGATGTACATGACTTAAAGTGATGACCTTGGCGGACTTCATGGTAGGATGATGTCAGCATTCTTGGAATGACCCCTGGGTACCGGTCAAGGCCATCTCGAATGCCCACTGTCACTCTACTTATGGTAGTTCCGCCGTCACAGACACCCAATGTCTCGGTATCTCTTTGCTTACCTTTCGTGCCGGCCAATAGGAAAAAGGCGGCTCGTCTACATTGGTCGGCGCGCCACAGCACAGACAGTACAAACAGTTCCACACAGTTTGTCAGTTTCGATCCAGATGTTCAACAAAGGAGAGCCTGCAGTGTACTTACCACAAGCGGGAAAAAATTACTGTTGCCTTGCAAAACTGAGTTGTAGCTTGGAAGGACTTTGCATTACACAAGGATATCAAAATTAAGTATTCCATTCATGTCATCAATAAAACATATGTGGACTAATCAGTTCTATTACTAACAGACCTATATCTGCATACTCGCTAGGTACTGTCCACCATCTTCCCTTGCTGCAAAGCACAGACGCTCATATTGGCGTCGAGGATTTATGAATAATTCTGTGTTAATCATTTCCCTTTCATGCCCAAGTTTGCAAGAGTTTTGCTGTTAGTGTGCTTGTAAATATGTTTTACAGGTGGAATACTACATCACCTTACAGCCTTTTGAATTGTGCATCGCTTTGCTTCTCCTCGCAATTTTTGCTGTGCCACCCCTGCGACTAACCGTATAGCCGCCCACACTGCTGCAGTCAATGCTTTGCCAGCGCAACAGCCGCTATCTCTGGTATCCCGGCACGATGATTTCGAGAGCCCGCCACACAGCCTGCAATATTACCAACATTTCGACGGTTTGGTGATGAAATTGAAGACTGGGCGGAATACATGGTACAGTTCTGGAGCCACGTAGCGGAACACATGGTACAGTTCTGGAGCCACGTAGCGGCACATCAAAGTACTGTGCTGATTCCTTATTTCTTGTCTCAAGTGGGAGTGAAGATTTATCGGCTGTGTGTCAAATTCTTCCGCACGATTCGCCCAGAACAAGTGTCGTTAAGGAACTAATGCAGGCGATTACTAACCATTAACAAAAAAACATCGAATGAATGTAGCAGCAGCTAGATTAAAATTCTTTCATTAACATCGGCAGGCAGGACAATCTAATAGGCAGTGGGTAATAAAACTAGGTCTAACTAGGAAGTGTATATTTCGTTGTGATTGTGGCAAGTACTACTCAGACTTAATGATACGTCATGTGATTACTTACGTTTGTGTCAGACTTGCACATCAGTGAACAAACTTAAAGTATTCTGATCCTTAACTTGAACAAGTGCTTCAAATTACTGAGTATCATGACTGGAGTGAATCAAATGTTTAAATGTTTGTAAATCTATGGGACTCAACTGCTGGGTTATTAGTCCCTAGCTTACAAACTACTAAGGTGTATTAAGCTAAAGACAACACAAACATCAATGCCCGAGGGTGGATTCGAACCTCCGACGCTGGAGGCTGCGCGATCCACTGCAGACTGCTCGGCTACTCCCGCGCGACGACACGCCTGACTTTGCAGCAAGCAGTTTCCAAAACGCCTGCACCTGTGCTGCGGTTTAGGACACACGAAGCGTCCCCGTCCGTCCAGTACACCTGCTAGCGGCCAGCGCTCACGACACGCCCGCACGCCTCGTATTTTCTGAAAACAGCCACAGCAAGAGAGCCAATGCCAATTCCTGCCCCAGGAGTATTTCTAAGCATACACCACATCCGTGTCCTTCACGTAAAGCAATTGGTTTTTCTTGTGGCAAACAAGGACTTGTTCAAAGTGTGTGTATGTCACTTACGACTGCTCTGGCCGGCCGCGGTGGCCGAGGGGACTAAGACGCTTCAGTCACGGTCTGCACGGCCGCTACGGTCGGGGGTTCGAATCCCCCCTCGGGCATGGATATTTGTGCTGTCCTAGTTTGTAAGTAGTTCATAAGTAGTTTGTAAGTTTAGGGACTGATGACCCCGTAGTTAAGTCCCATAGACTATACAAACATTTTTTTTCGACTGCTCTGCAGCAGAAGCACGTGTGAAATTCGTGACACGACGTGCATCCTCTGCTTTTGCTACACATTCAATGCCTCCTGCCACTACGACAGACTGTAGTGTTCCAGTAACTAAATAATATGGTGACACTTTATTGTAACGCCATTCAAACAAACTGTTTGTACATTTGACAATAGTTAGCCAAACAGTGAAATTTTTGCTTGACACGAGTGCCACAGTGTCGTCGATAAATTGTGCCACAAATGAAATGCCAGGCGCACCTCTGTTGTGAACAGTGTTCACTTTGCTAACGTCGTACACAGGACAAGACATATCAGTGCTAGGTACTTGTAGCTCTCCTGAAGTCTAAGGAGATGTACACAATGCAGTTTCTCTTTTGGTTCTTGAATCCCGTGACAGTCCAAATATTTTTGATTTGAATGTGTTTGTTTGATGTTATCATATATGAGTATGTGTCCTTTGATCCGAGTGGAAGTGTAATTAAGCTGGGTGCCGCACTTCGTGAATTCTTCGTAAGGAGCCTGCCTGCTCGCAGTGAGCTCCCACGCCTTCCGTTCGCAGAACTCGACGCAGACCGGCCAGCATTCTTACAATGGCCGCAGTATGCCAACCGTCGCTGCGGAGGTGGGTTGCTTACACAGACACCCAGTGCAGCCCAACCGTCAGCAAAATAGGCGAACGACCTGACACAATGCGTGACCCTGAGCGGATCTATTTGCAGGCAGTGATAGGCCGAATAGCGCCGCGTCTTTGTACCTCTCCACGTAAGACGTGGAGGCGGCGATCTCGAACACCCGTAGGCTCCCCTTTGAAATGACTATTGCTGATTAGTGTGCAGTTTTGGAGGGAATTTTTCATAGTTTTGAAGCCAGCTAGCGCTGGCGAAGGCAGTCGTCTGACGGATCACTCGTCGGACAATATGTTTCTCTGTCTCTAGAAGAGCACAGACACATGCTGATCTCTTGGCAAGTGACATCAGGAACTCGTACGACTTAAACACCAGTTGTGGTGAACGCAATACTCCACAATTTATTTTGCGTTCTTTCCAGTCAGCGACAGCACTGAGTACTGCGTCTGGCAACGTGCATTTGCACGGCATTTTAACCATTTTGTTCGCTGTTTCTCCTTCATCAAGATATGCCGATTTAATTATTCGCCGTCCAGCAGTTATTACCACTACCCAGTTTACACGCCTTCCAGTTCAGAGCGGGAGCAGTAATTACGAACCCCACCATTACTGAAGCTTTGCCAATTGCACTGCAGAAGAAACATTCCTCCTTTTTCCTTTTGTGCCATCACTATATGCTTTCCATTGTACTTTATTATCCTTCGGCTAAAGGCTGGTCTGACAGCACGTAGAATGATAGGATTATTATAAATTTTGAATCCCTTTGTGTAATGTGCCACTTGTTTAATTTAGTAAATAAATTTGGCTTGAGCTTCTGTTTGTCTTTCATCATTCCCCGTCACATGTTGTTTTAATTGTTTGTATGCATCTTAATTTTTGAGCAAGAAGCAGTTAAACATCCGCCACCTTAAAGGCTCTCACTACTTTTTTTTTCTTTTTTTGTTATAGGGAATACACCTCATGTGATAGGAAGCTACAGCTCAGGGATGAATATAGTAAGCAGATTCAAATGTATGTAGTGTGCTGTTCTTATGAGATGAAGAGGCTTGTTCAGGATAGGATATGGTGAAGAGTTGCATTAAACCAGTCTCCGAACTGAAAACAACAACAACAACTCCTCTCCCCATGCACTGATTGGACGCCCCCTTTGATGATTCAGCATTACATTTCATCAGTAATATGACACTAGTGACCTTGAAGTGTCCCAGACAGTGCGTTATGTAACAACAGTTGCCTTGGAACAATCATGCACAAATGTACCTAAACCTTCTACACCTCTCCCACTCAAGGTATAGTCACCTGTCCCAGCCAATGTAAGCTTCAAGAGACTTTTTACTGCTTCCTTTTTTTTATCTTGTCGCCTAACATACAGTGCAAGAAATTCCCCTGTTTACAGTTGAGCAGTGGACACAACCCTTAGAGTTCATTGGACTTACTACATTTGAGTACCAGCTGTGGAAAAACCTGAGTTCAATATAGGCGTCGCAATGTTGGACAATCAGAAAGTTAACATACAACACGCTTTAAAAGTAATGAATAAATAAAAATCTGAAGGAAAATTATCTGTGTAGCAACACATACTGCTTTCGCATACATCAGTCACGTGACTCTCACTCAATCATTACCATCTCGATCTCAGCCTCTGTCTCTTCTCTCTTCTCTCTCTCACTCTCTCTCTCTCTCTCTCTCTCTCTCTCTCTCTCTCTGTTTCTAGAATGATACAACAGTTTTGCACGACTCACCTCCCAGAGGCGCTTTCCTGGGCAGTATTAGAAGAGCCACATTATTATGGTAGAAGGTGGGGTGGTAGGAGGGATGCCGTATGGCCCATGTGGTCCTGATGGTCCACGGTGTGTCCCCTTCCTTCGGGCCCAGCAGATGGACGGTCCCCAGGATGATGGACCACTGCTTATACCTGTAACAGTGAAGTTTCTATTTTCACTTGTGATGTGGCGTAGTGACGCTAATATGGCTCACAGCAATCTGCTCTAGCGACATTCACAAGTAGCTAAAACCAAAGTACTCCATTTCAGGTAGTACTAGGTATCTTTCTATATATGAACAGATATACTCAAATACAATAAAATATCAACAGTGGTAATGAAAGGTTTTACTCTCGGCTTATTAACATATTGAGTTCGGCTGTTGCGACAGGCTGCTCCGCGAGAAGCGGCGCCCACGAGCGCTCACTGCCGCAGGTCGGGCGAGCTGGCGAGACTCGTGCCAGGGCTCAGAAGACAGGAGACATGTGGAGCCGCCAGGTCCTCTGCAACAACTGCGCCTCTCCACTGACAGAGACTGACGTCCACACGGTCTAATGTATCACAACTCTTTTTGCGCAAAAATATTCAATTACAGCGCCATTACAGAAAAAAAGTGCAGCCCCGGTTTCTGCTTGTGTGACTCATATCCCTACAGTTTTTAACAGGATGAAAACTGGGTCCATATTTTCTTGTACTGTCATTCTAAACTAGAAATCTTAGTGTTTGTGCCATTCATACTGGATCGACTGTTATGTCACATAATGTTGCTCCTGTTTACTGTGTTCTGAATCTTTTAAGACAGACGACTTTTCGTTACTCTGGTTGGTTGCTTTGAGGGTTTTAGGGGGACTAAACTACTAAGGCCATCATTCCCGCATTGCATCACTAGGCGACACGTAGAAAACTAAGAGTCACTGATAAAAGCTCCCAACATGAGTTTAAAATGCCGTGGAGTAAAAGGAACCCATTGTCAATAAGGTATTGACAAAGTCAACAAGATACAGTACGGGAGAAGCCAATCACATGGGAACGTAAGTCAGAGAAAAGGGGATAAAACGAAAGAGCCACCGACCGTGAATATAAAAGGGGAAAAGCCAATCACATGGCTTTCACAAGAAAACCTCTATTCGAAAGACACAAGAGGATCACAGATGATGTACTAAAAGACGAACCAAAAAACTTGTAGCACCTAGTGAAATCCTCCCACACAAAGAAATCGTAATACGGAATCGGCCTCAGGGGCATCGTCACCTACCACCAAAGGGAGCGTGTTTGAGAGTTTGCTGGAAGAATGCCGTATGGAGGTGATTACATAAACTAATAGGTATTTTGCAGGCTTGGAACATTCCTATTATTTGGAAGGGAGCAATAAATAAGAACAGCGTTGGATGAAGTGAATACGTCTTAAAGGAGACTATGTCAAAAAATAAAAATAGTTCTCCCCAAGTAGTTTTTATTTTTGCACGGACTTTTCAAACGCCCCTCGTATTACGTGAATTCCTTCAGAAAAATATATTTAAAAAGCTTTCTTGTAACAGAGCTGAAAAATACTTTTATTTGTTGTGTTCGACTGGTTTCAGCAATTGCTGCTATCAACAGGAAATCAACAAACTAAATGAAGGGCAATACACGACAGTTACATACAGTCACACAACACAGAGTCACACATATAAAAAAATATTTGAAAATAATATTGGTAATTACATATTTTACATCAAAGCCAACACGATAAAATTTTTACTGAGTACAGCAACGTCAAGTATATTTTCACAACCGTTTACTATTCTAGTGGATTCATGAACTAATTGCTTGAGACAATTTTCTGAGAATGCATTCAGTACGATTTCTGACAATGTTTTATGCTTGCCTCCAGTTTTAAACATTTATATTTGCCAACATATCGAGGATTCATTAAAGTCGCCACAAATTAAAATTGTATGCTTGGGGAACGTTTTTATAAATTGGTCCAAGCTTTCTTTGAACATTTCTGCAATACAAACATCTGACTCAGGGGGTCGGCAAAAGAGAGCCACTTATTAATTTATTCTTGTTGTTCAGTATAACCTCTGCCCATACCAACTCACGGGGACTATCTATTCTAATGACGCTACAAGATAAACCGTTTGTGACAGCAATAAATACGCCACCACTTGCTCTAGATCTGATAACCTCCCCACCATTCAATAAAACCCCTGGTCCTGACGGACTGCCCAAAGAATTTTATGTTCGATATTGGTCAATAATTACCGAAATCTTTACAGAAATACTAAACGAGGTTATTAGAGGGTCAGAAATTCCATCGGCAATAAAGGAACGTACTATAGTGTTAATCCCAAAAAGAAAAAACACCGAGCAAACCTAGACAATTTCTTTTAAAGAAAATAACAAATCACTTCATCCTGAAATGTTGTTGCTCTTTTCTTCATTTATTATTTATTATGTCAACTGAATGTTGTCAATCATTTGAGTTCTATTACCTTTTCTGCCAGCTATGAATAAATTGTATTTAAATTAACCATCATCACAAAACAATCAAGTTATTCAAGGGTCGCCACTATTTTTATTATTATTTAAAAAATAGAAAAAAATTATTAAATATATGAAACTGAGAATTTACTGTCCCTAACTGAAAGTAGTGGTGACCAGTAGTCTAATCTCACTTATTTATTTATTTTGTGAAAGTGCGTGTTTCCATACACTGTTGCTGGAAGCACACAAATCCCCTGACCTACTAACATAGACGAGAGATAACCCCTCCAAAATATGTGAAAGGTGGTTGAAATCAGGTATACGATGTTCATAAATAATGACTTGAAATGGCAGAAACAAAATTATCTAATGACCGGAATACTTTTTACAGAATAAAGGACAAAAATCTTAACACCAAAAGAAAAAGTACAAGTTCGACTGACTATAGTCATAAATTTGGTGTGTTAACCTATCAAAAATGTGTTTAAAAGTCCTTAGATGGTTAAGTACTGAAACAGACACGCTCGATTAAAAATCGACTATGACGACCATGCAAACTCACACCTGCGTCCCACCTATCAACCACCATTCAATAATCTTTTCACTATTTATGCATTGGCGCTACTTTACCATATACAGATGATCAGCGTCACCTATGTCGAAGGGCCGCTGATGGAAGAGCAGGCTGATGAATGCGATCACGGATGGGAAATTATCTACGTGGTCGGCGTGGCAATTACTAAAGTATTCGAGTTACGAAAAATACAGCAATTTTCCAACCCAGTGGTGTATGCTGATATTCAAGAACAGTAAATTATCCTGATTGCGAGTGAGCTTGTTCTAAAACAACACCCACTTCAGAATATTTACAAGTTTCTCAGTATAACTGTGAATGCAAACAGCTATCACACAGACGCCATCTAACACTGTGCGATGGGCACAAAAATTCTAAGTCCACCAAGCCCAAAAACTTTGGAGTCCTTGCTGCAACTCCTCGCTGATACCAAGAGGTCCGAACTGTTCGGTGTCCTCCACGCTTCTCCCGCCTTTCTACCACAACGCTCTCCCCAAGAAAAACTTTCTTTGGCCGCCAGACTCCACACGCATGTGATGTCAAGCCAGTAAGAGAGAGGACTTAATGGTCTCGTCAATCAAATCGCTATTGTTAGCGCTACTAACCTCCTCCCCCTCGAAAACTTTCCCAGGCCTGAGACTCACGTCTGTCACAGTTCCCAGAAAATTTTGTGTGTCACGATAGGCAACTCCAGATGGCTAAATTATTTTATTACCGCATGGGATCCCTCTCCCATTGTGAGAGCCCTCAGCAAACCACGCCTCGCCAAGGTGGTGCCAGCAAAAGTTGTAAAGTTTGGCGCCAGCCGACCGCGAGGGTCCAGGCAGCGAATGCAATGCTGCCGGCGTCGCTTTCCCTTCGACTCCCCGGAGTGACCGAGCGAGCCTGGGGCGGCTCTCTCTCCCCAACCCCCAGGGGCTGAGCGACATCCTGTCCCGTATCTTTGTACACCGATGGCCGTGAAACTTGGGCAGCATTCTCTCCCACGTTTTTTGCTGGTGGTGGCAAGTGCCTAAAAACAATTACCCAGGTGGCTTATTCCCAATGTACCAAAATCATGCAATGATCATTTCTATTATCTGGCATTAAGAATTTGGAGAAATTAGAATACGAAGAACACAACATCCAATTAAATCGACAGACTAAATGAAATTGGAAAATATGAATATAAATAGTATTACTACCTCTCAATCCAAAAACTTTCATGTCACAATTCGAAAGTATATTGCCGAAATACTGGTCGGTAAGGCAGTGTTCCTGCACACATGCAAATGGTCGTTGTTGAATGCACAACATTTGCACAGTTTAAATCCGAATTCTTCGGATGATATTGGTCCGCTCATGCGCAAGAGAGAATAGGGACAAAATATCATTCGGCAAAGACATGGAAAGCACAGGGTTGAAGAACGCAGAAAAGTTTTACGATTCCTTGGTAAAGGAAAAAAGGTATCTGGATAACAAATTTACAGACAGGGGTGTGGTGTCGCACAAGTACAAAGTGCGCGCCACCTACTTTCGCCGCGCACCGCCATGCACGCACAGCGCGGCGTTCTTAAGACGACAGCCACGAGCGCCCTCTGCTGCAACTCCGCTCGTGGCCACCACTGAACGACATCGTTCACTTGGGACTGAGATAGCAACCAGTTAGGACCTTCGTAATCAGATAGGCACCAGTGAAGACTTGGCTATCAGTTAGGCACTAGGCAGGACTCTAGCTCAACTATGTATCAACATTCTGCAGTACTATGTAAAAGTTAAGTATTGTATAAATTCTGTGCAATATATATCTCATTCTAATTTACTCTAGTGTTTCTAGTTCTGGCTGCTCCCCTCCGTACCTGCACCAGCATGCTATCTTTATTCCTGTGTCGGTCTCATTCCACTCGGCCACCGACACCTACAACGGAACGAGACACAAAAGCGGCGACGAGGCAGGGACACAAAAGTGGCGACGAGGATGGGATAGACGAACCTTGGACCAGCCCGCTAGCAGCAGCCAGACAGCAGCAGTCGGAGCACGCAGAAATTGCTCCCGCCCACCCACCCTTATTATAAGATTTTTGGGGGAACATTTTCAGTTACGTGTTTTGTGGACTTTTTTGTTGCAGAGCGTCCTCTTTCATATTGCATTTGTGTTTTGTTATAAGTTACTTGTATACGTGGTGCCTAATCGGTCAGCATGGCCACTACCCTGAACCCAAACGTAATGGAAATTATTCAGTTACAGACGGTGCAAATCACTCAACTACTGCAGGCCGTGTCGCAGTTGACGGCACAGGCTGCTCACCAACAACAACAGCCGTCACATCAGCAGCCCACACCTGCCGCTGCACCGCTTCCTACATTTCGCCAGTACAACGAACGTGAGGAAGAATGGAGCGACTATTTCGCACAGTTTCAAGAACTCGTCGCGGCTCATCAAATTACAGGTCAGAGAGTGAAGAACCTTTTCTTATCGATTGTGGGCCCCCAGACCTTCGTACTATTGCAAAAACTTTTCCCTCTCGCATCTCCTCGTGATGTAGACTTTCAACAAATTGTAGATGCACTGAATGCTCATTATGAGAGAAAAGTTCTTGTAGCCGCTGCACGATACCGATTTTTCAGACTTAAAAAATTACCGCAGCAGTCACACCAAGAGTGGATTACGGAATTGAAGGGCTTAACCCGCCAATGTAAATTTACTTGCTCTTGTGGACTTTCGTATAGTGACGTGATGTTGAGGGATGCGATTACGCAGAATATTCAGGACTCCAGAATTAGAGCAGCAATTCTGAAACAGTCTGACCCCTCATTAGGCAGTGTACTGCAGCTTATAGAAGCGCATGATACTTTTGACTTAGCAGATGTAGAAATGCAAAGCCACAGTGTAAATTCAGTGCGCCGTAACGGACGCTTTCCTACCCGTAGTTCGCATTCTAGCCCTAGTGATTCTTATTTTTCTACCGGTCGTGCTGAACAGACAGTGAACAGTAGCCAGTGTAAAAGTGTGACACAAAGATCGCCCCGTCGTGTTAGAAACAGTGATTTGAATAACGGGCGCCAACGCTCATTTCAGAAAAATGTACGTAAATCTTGCCCCCAGTATGTGTCTCGCCACAAGCGTGCTCATTGCCCTAGTCGCAACGCAATCTGTTATCAATGTGGCAAATCAGGACATGTACAGTCTGTGTGTATGCAAATTAAAAACTCAAAGAACGGTACCGTTAGAAACAGTGCTTCGCAGAGTGCAAGAACAGTTCATTCTGTAAATGTTATATGGGCTGTGGAATTGAACAGTGCTTTCCTTGGATCTCAATTGCAAGAAAGTAGTTCTGCGCCTATGGCAAAACTATATAGTGCACCACGTAGCAAGCGCCGACGAGCGCGTAAAACAGTGCAACGGAAAAGGGCTCGGGACAAGCAAAATGACTATGAACAGTGCAATCCTGTAGTCAACGTAGTGCCTTCTGCAACTGCTCATTGTAAAAGTGCCCAGTGCTGTGTAGCTAGTAACAGTAGACTTGGTGTAGCTACTGAAAAGTGTAGCGCAGTAGTTAGTAAATCTGGAGTAGCTTCGCATGCTTGCGCGGACGCCGATCCGGCCATCTAGTGACAGTGATATTAATCTATGTGCCGAGTCTGCGCCGCTTCCTTCACTACGCGGCCCGCGCATACGCAGCAAACAAACCGTAGCAGACGTTGCCTACATTCGCGCACCTGTCGAGCGCCGCAAGCAAAAACTGTTTGTGACTCTCTTCATAGAAAATAAGACGGTGCAATTTCAGCTTGATACTGGTTCCGCTGTCACATTAATAAATAAAGATACTTATGAACTTCTGGGTTCGACAAAATTGTCGCCGTCACAGCAAGTGTTAACAGCTTATACAGGTCAAAATATTCCCGTGCTAGGAACGTGTAGCCTGCCCGCCTCTTTTCAAGGTGTAACAAAAACAGTTGCTTTTGTAGTTCTTCAGGCCAAATCGACACAGAACATTTTTGGACTAGATGCTTTTGACTTGTTTGGTTTATCAATTCAAAGAGATGTACTTCAAATTTCGTCAATAGTGCCTCAGGACAAAATCAATGCATTGTGTGACAAATATAGTGACTTGTTTTCGCCGGAACTAGGTTCTGCAAAAGACTTCGTGGCACATGTAACTTTAAAAGAATCTGCAGTTCCAAAATTTCGTAAAGCTAGACCAGTGCCTATCGCAATGCGTGATACAGTTGCCGAAGAACTGAAACGTTGGCAAGATAGTGGGGTGATTTCTCCTGTTTCTGCGAGTCAGTGGGCCTCGCCTATAGTAATTATACCCAAGCCGTCAGGAAAACTTCGTCTCTGTGCGGACTTCAAATCAACAGTGAACAGTCAAACAATTGTAGACACTTATCCCCTGCCCAGACCTGACGAACTAATGGACAAATTAGGACAGTCTCGTTTCTTTTCTAAGATTGATTTAGCAGAGGCATACTTACAGATTCCACTTGATGACGAGTCAAAAAAGTTTTTCGTCATTAATACTCACATGGGCCTTTTTCAATTTCAACGCCTACCCTTTGGCAGTTCTTCCGCCCCCGCTAATTTTCAGCGTTTTTGGAACAGCTGACAGTTTCTGTACCGTGTTGCTCGAACTATTTAGATGATATTGTGGTATCCGGACGTACAGTTGAAGAACATTTAGCAAACCTGGAGTGCCTTTTCAAAGTTTTTACTGCAGCAGGTCTACGTTGCAATAAAGCAAAGTGTTCGTTTTTTCAAACTGAAATAGAGTACCTAGGCCATGTGATTAATGCCCAAGGAATTCATCCCTTACAGTCACATCTTAGAGCAATCAAAGACTTGCCTCCTCCTAAGAATGTGCATGAATTGCAAGCAGTAATGGGAAAGCTTAACTATTATTTCAGGTTTATTCCCAATGCCTCTCAGATCGCAGCTCCACTGCATCACTTACGTAGGAAGAATGTTCCTTTTGTATGGTCCAAAGATTGTCAGGTTGCCTTTGACAAACTAAAGTCTGCACTACTCAGTGATGCATGTTTGATTCCCTTTGACCCACAGAAGCCTGTAGTGTTAGCAGTTGACGCCTCGTCGTACGGTGTGGGTGCAGTTCTGTCACATCGTATTGGATGTCATGATCGTCCTATTGCCTTTACATCCAAGCTACTGACGCCGACGCAACAGAATTACAGTCAGATAGAAAAGGAGGCCTTAGCAATCATTTACGGCGTCACAAAGTTTCATCATTATCTCTATGGCAGAAAATTCTATTTGTTGACAGACCACAAGCCTCTCACGTCGTTGTTCTCACCCACAAAGCCCATTCCGCCACGAACGGCACAAAAGCTTCAGAGATGGTCCTTGATATTGACTAATTATCAGTATGAGATTTTGTACCGACCTACCACTAAACACGCCAACGCGGACACACTTTCCCGACTTCCGGTTGGCCAGGATGTGTCGTTTGATTCTTCGGAAATGGCATGTTGTCAGATAGACTCCAGAGTTGCTACCGCTGTCGCAGATTTCCCTTTGAACTCTCGTCGGGTTGTACAGCAAACAGCTGCGGATGCAGACTTAAGTGTGGTAGCACGTTTTGTTTGCTTTGGTTGGCCTGCCAGAGCCAAAGACATTGATCGGCCTCTGGTTCGACGTTATTTTGCACAACGTCATGCATTATCTTTAAGTAAGGGTGTACTGTTGTTGCATACCGACAACGACCAAACAAGAGTGATTGTTCCTCGTTCCCTGCAACGAGAAGTGTTACGCCTCCTGCATCAAGGACATTGGGGTATTGTTAGGACAAAGCAACTGGCCAGACGTCATTGTACCTGGGTTGGTATGGACGCTCAGATATAGAGCATGACATCACAGTGTACAGTTTGTGCGGAGCATCAGGCGGCTCCTCCACAGCGTTTCTCAGACTGGCCACGCCCCAAGGGACCATGGCAACGTTTACATATTGACTTTGCCGGACCTTTCTGGAATACGCGCTGGTTAATTGTTGTAGACGCTTTCAGCAAGTTTCCTTTTGTGATTGCCATTAACTCAATGACAGCTTCTAGTACAATCAGTGCCTTAACATCAGTGTTTTGCATCGAAGGTTTGCCTGAAACTATCGTCAGTGACAATGGACCTCAGTTTGTTAGTGCGGAATTTCAACAGTTTTGTCGTGTGAATGGCATTCAGCATATCACCACTGCACCTTTTCACGCTCAGTCCAATGGTGAAGGAGAACGTTTCGTTCGAACATTCAAGTCTCACATGGAAAAGATGAAAGGTCATGACTCAGGCAGCAAGCTCTTCAAATTTTCCTGTCTACGTATCGATGCATGCCACGTGACGGCCCGTCTCCTGCCGAGCTGCTACACGGCCGCCGTCACCGCACTCTCCTTCACCTGCTGCAGCCTCCCACGCACCGAGTCGGTTCGTATGGCGCTACGCGTTTTCAGGTTTCTACGCCGGTGCTGTACAGGGTGTTTGCTGGTATGAAGAAGACATGGTTGCCAGGCACCATTCAGCGCGTGCTCGGTCGCAATATGTATGTTGTACGTTCTTCCACAGGGCCGGAGCTGCGGCGCCACGCAAACCAATTGCGCTTGCACAGGCCGCGCGATCCTGTCTCCGGTTTCTTGATTACAGACCCAGTTCACCGCCAGGGATCACAACCACATCGTTCGTCCCCGGACTACGAGATCCCTATGGACGTCGACACACCTCCGACGCAGTCGTCGCCGCCGCTGTCGCCGCCGCAGATGACAGCGTCACCGAGAGGGACTCCGGGACCGTGCGGGCCCCCCCAGCTTGGGCCACGCACATCAGAAGAAGATGACCTGCTCCCTCTGGGCGGGGGCGGGCGCCCTTCCGCTGGTTTTCGCGGGTTTTCCGGCGGATCGCAAGGTGTATACCGGGGCGCGGACGGCGTCTCGATCCCAGCCTCAGCTACGACGCCCGTCCCACCAGTAACGACCCCGCCCAGGCCCTCCTCCCAGTGCCGTCGCCGTGGCCCTCAGCCCTACGCCACGACGGCGCGGCGGTTTGGGGGGGGGGGGGAGGGGTGTGGTGTCGCACAAGTACAAAGTGCGCGCCACCTACTTTCGCCGCGCGCCGCCATGCACGCACAGCGCGGCGTTCTTAAGACGACAGCCACGAGCGCCCTCTGCTGCAACTCCGCTCGTGGCCACCACTGAACGACATCGTTCACTTGGGACTGAGATAGCAACCAGTTAGGACCTTCGTAATCAGATAGGCACCAGTGAAGACTTGGCTATCAGTTAGGCACTAGGCAGGACTCTAGCTCAACTATGTATCAACATTCTGCAGTACTATGTAAACGTTAAGTATTGTATAAATTCTGTGCAATATATATCTCATTCTAATTTACTCTAGTGTTTCTAGTTCTGGCTGCTCCCCTCCGTACCTGCACCAGCGTGCTATCTTTATTCCTGTGTCGGTCTCATTCCACTCGGCCACCGACACCTACAACGGAACGAGACACAAAAGCGGCGACGAGGCTGTGACACAAAAAGGGAAATAATGAGAATACTTTTACTAAATTGCTGGTTAACCTGCAGCGGACAATGACTGGCGAGTGCAATAGCACTATCGATCAGTCTATAAGCGCATTGAAAGATACAGAGATGGTTGAATGTCAGGTTGGTAAAAATCAAAAAGATAATAATAGTGAACAGGTCATTTCTACCCCATTCTGCAAAGGGAACGAAGACTGGATACAAAAGAAATAAGAACAATAATAACAACCGTCATTCAAATAATCAATGCAATTGGAGTTGTTACGGAAATAATGGTGGATATAACGGTAATTGCCACTGTAATTATTACAACCAGGGACAACAAGGCAAGCTTCGGCGCAAAGGAAATCATTGGGGCCAGCAAACGCACTAAGGACAAAGTAATAGTCCTCCACATAAGGGTGAATCTGTTCTTAAAATCCAGGCACCTAATCCCGCTCCTCCCCTTAGTGATAATTACGGACAGAACATAGTGAGTGCCAGCTGCAGCCTCTAACCCTCTACATGTGTTTACTGTACGTGTTAGAAAGGAATACGATTCAGTGATGTCGCAATGACCAAGAAAAGTTTCCCTGAAATTTACGTTCCACCGTAACTTTGTCTGTCCTAAGTATTTGAGGCTGAATAACGGTTAAGTAAAAAACTTGTAAAGATAGGATTTGAAGGTATTATCGAGTCCACATTCAGAATATCAGCAACGTTAATTTTGTAAAACGTGCAAGCCTGAATTGTTATAACAATGAAGTTCAAGTACTGCAATGTAATTGCTGGAGGTGTGTCCATTCTCATGTCGAGTTTTGCATGTGAACTGTCCAGATGTTTGAACTCTGATTCAAAGTCACAAGGGATCAGATTAATGCAGTTTTCCCTCCACATGGAAAACCTGATGAACACTGCTGAAAGGTGATCCAGCGCGCGTACGTTTCCCGTATTATAGGGGGTGCTCAAATTGGAAGTTGAATTTCGGAAGCACATTCCGTCATCTGTTATCATTTGCCGGTGCCGTGCATAAATAGGGTGTGAGGACCAGCCGTGAGCTGGTCAGGTCCGAGCAGAATGAAGACAGAGGCGCGTGGCGCAGGCGCTGGGCCGCGGGCCCGCTGGGCGATGTCGGAAGCGCCCGTGACGTACAGTACGTGGCCGCGGCGTTCCTGCAGTACCCGCTTGTCGGCATTGGTCATCGTGCCTTACTATACTCGTTATACTCCGTTGAAGACTACTTTGTGATTTGAGTTTTCGTGAGCCGACTTGTACAGGCTGGGAGTCAGCCAACTTCAGTTGTTTCTCGGGCTCCAAGCGTTCGCTGTGCTGTTTGCGCTGCAGACACATGCCTTGCCATCTATCTCTCTTTCTTTTCTTATTTTTATCTTTCCTTTTGGGAAGAGCACGAGAGAAACCCACAAAGAGGATAAGGGACGGAAAGTAGCGGCAAGTACACAATGATTTCTTCCTCTTCTGTTTTACCATCACAAAAGGAGATACCCCAGGAGAGTGTGATAGGACCGCTATTATTTTCTATCTATTGCAGCTGTTTGCTGATGATGCTGTGGTGTATGGGAGTCTTTAACTGACTGTAATATTATACAGGAAGACTTAGACAAAATTTCTAGTTGGTGCGAAGAATGGCAGCTAGCCCTCAATGTAGAAAAATGTAAGGTGATCTGCATGAGTAGGAATAACAATCCCATAATATTCGAATACAGCATTAGTAGTGTGCTTCTTGATGCAGTCGCGTCGTTCAAATATCCATGCGTAACATTGCAGAGTGATATGAAATGGAATGAACATGTAAGGACGATTGCCGTTTAGTGGGAGAATTTTGGAAAGATGTACTTCATCTGTAAAGGAGACCGCCCATAAAACGTCTTGTACGACCACATCTTGAGTACTGCTCAAGTGTTTGGGACCCGCAGCAGATCACTTTGAAGGAAGACATGGAAGCAGTTCAGAGGCGAGCAGCTAGGTTTGTTACTGGTAGGTTCCAACAATGAGCGAGTGTCACGGAAATGCTCTGGAAATTCAATTGGGGATCGTTGGAGGAAAGATGACGTTCTTTTCGTGAAATTCTATTGAGAAAATTTAGAGGGCCGGAATTTGAAGCTGAGTGTAGTACGATCTTGCTGCCGCCTACTTAAATTGCGCATAGTGATCACAAAGACAAGATAAGAGAAATTAGGGCTGGTACGGAGGCATATAGGCATTCTTTTTTTCACTGTTCTATTTGGGAGTGAAATAGGAAAGGAAATGCCTAGTAGTGGTACAGCGTACCCTCCGCCACGCACCTTACGATGGATTGTGGAGTATGTATGTAGATGTAGAAGTATTTATACGGAAATAAGTCAGACCTACATGTACTGCTGACGTTTGTCCCTTGGTAATCTTTCGGCTTCTGCAAAAATGTATTGCAAGGAAGTAGGTCAGACCCATAGTCTTTACCAAGCAACTGTAAACAAACTATTTTGTCAAGAACTTTACTCTTTTTTACATCTTATAGTCACAAATCGTAACTTGCCCTCTGTTGTTAATGATTAAATCTTTTTAGTGGAAAGTCACTACGATGTTTTTTTATCAGTAAACATGGAAAGTATGAAGTGAGATTAATTATGTGAAATTTATTGATGTGATTTTAATAAGCGATTGAATATGGTCTGATAATTATTCTGGGATCTAAGTAACACGCGTTTGCCAGCTGCGTTCTGATTGGGTAGGCTTGGTACGGTTGTGACAATTTTCATTTGATTCCCTATATTGTTGTTGCTATGCGAGTTAGATGGAGTAAAAATGTTTTTTACCGTACAGTGTACATTTGTCTAAATGAAAATATTAAAATTTTGTCGCTAGTTACAATGATTATCTCACAGGAGCAAATTAAAAAAAAAAATGAAAAATGTCACAACCGACCACACCTGAGGGGCCTGGGGCCGGTAGTGACACGTTAAATATTGCATCAAAATAATATAAAATCAGTCTTATTGCAACTAATATCTATCATAATAGCAACATAATCTTCTTCTGTAAAAATTTAACTTTTATGCAACAAAATAAATATAATATTGGAACGCTTTAATAGCTTGTAATTATAAGGAATTGGAGCATCTATAGCTGTTATTATAACAGTCATCATATTACAATCAGCAAAAGAATTTAACTAAAATGTCAAACTATACAATATAATAAGTGTGTTAAAATACAAACATATAAATAAATAGGCATTATAAAAACAAGTGAAACAAAAATCTTAAAATGTCTTATTCAAGGAAAATCTAAGCATTTGTGTAAATATGATCACAAACAAAACAAAGAACAGTTGAAATATAAGGTTAATTCTTAGTTCTAAAAGTGCAAAAGTACGACATTGAGATCTAGTCTGACTCATCACAATTATGACAAACGTAATACGACTGCGACCTGCGCACTCCAAATGGGACCACAGCTCACATTTTCCTTGACATTTTATCCATTTTTCGCCAGGCCTACTTTTTTAATATGGACCTAAGCAAACCAGACAGAAATAATCTTCTTCATTCGATGACTATGGTGGTATCTTCCTTTTCTTTGCTTTGTTTTTTCCTTTTCCTTTATTTATTCCTCTTGATTCAGAAAGATGTTTCTTTACCTGCTGAGCCTTCAATCGTTTTTCTTTTTCGTCATATTCTTGCCTGACTGCCTCTTTTTCAGGTGTGTCTTTATGAATGGTGGACTTTTTAGTTCTGCAACCTCTTGTTTTTCTTTGCGGAGCCTTAGGAAAAGGCCGAACAATTTCAGGCGAGAAAACAGGTGGAGTGGCTGAGAATGACACAGTTAGCTCAATAAGGCCTACTACTTGAACTTGGGATTGAAGATTCGCATAATAAAGACGCTGAAAGTGGCTCCAATTCATCTTTGCGTTCAGGATTGTTCTCTCAAGAGTCAGGTCTTTCTATTTCAGACGATGGAGAAAAGCCAAATTCTTGTGTTAAAAACTGTGGTATTTCATTGTTAACTCCAGCATTGTTTATCCCAGTCTCAGGGTTCGGTGTGTGCATTTGAAGAGATGGTATTGCACAAGTGTTCTTTTCTGTGTCAGGGTTTGCTCTGTCCGTAACAAAGGAAGGTGCAAAGTCAGTTTCTTGAAATACATTAAGACTATAGGGGTGAATACCAGTTTTGTAAAAACCAGCCTGAATGTTCGATTGTGTGTAAGCCAGAGGCATAGCAGTTTTGATAATACCTGGTATGTCGTAGATTGCGTTTGTTTTTTCAGGGTGACTCCGCATCCAGCCATCACAAGTAGTATTTATAGCTTTCTCGAAGGGTCCGAACACAGATCTATACAAGGGTTGAAGTTTGTGTGAACAGTGTGGAGGAAATGAAAGAAATGTGATTCCATTTTCTTTATAAAAAAAATCTGTGTGTTTATGTCGATGTGGTTATGGTTATTCAGCAATAGCAACACTTTATGCGTTTGAGAAGCATTAGAGAATTTCTTAAAATGTTGGATAAATACTAAGAACGATTCATCTTGCATCCATCCTGAAGGATTTGCAGTCCCAATTGATCCTACAGGCCCATCCCTAACAAAATGATCACGATAATGAACCCGTGGAAGTATAAATAGAGGAGGCATAGTATTCCCCAAGGCATTTACTGCAAAAGGAACTGTGACTAATGTGCCTCGCTCAGCTGAAGTAATAGCTCCCACTTGGTGTATCCCACGTCTTTCTACTACCTTGTCAGGTTTTTGGACAATAGTGACGCCTGTTTCGTCAACATTGTATATATCCTGTGGTTCATATTTCTGTCTGACGATAACAGTTTGAAAATTGTCATAAAAAGCTTTTACATTTGTTTTATTAAAGCTCGTTGCTCTTGAAAGGCTAGTTGCTTGAGCTACGCGAACAGAGAGCGAAGGATTTGTATTCATGAATGAACGAAACCATTCCTCGCCAGCCATCTCGTTCTCGAGCCAAGTAGCAGGTCGCTTCAGATTGTATTTAGTACTAAGATCGAAAGCTAGCTTCCGAACCTCTTTCGGAGAAAGGCCAAAATATATTTCTGCGCATCGTGTTATATGAAGTGCCAGCTGCTGTTCCTGCTCCTCAGGGAGCACTTTATTCTGTGCGACATATCCCATGCTGACGCTGTCTTCATTCTAGCCTGCAGTGACTCCGTCGCGTTTACGAATGTATCGTAGCAAAGACATGCGATTAACTTCGTGCATTTCCGCGTTTTTCACTTATTTATAAGTGTCTTCATATTTTGTAATGCCACACTGCCCTCTGTCAGTCTTTCTCAACCTCTTTCTGGGCATCTAGAAAAAAATAATTATCTTCGTGTCACAACAGTACCCAGAAAATATGTCAAAACTGTAAGCTTAAAACATGTCACAACGGTACCCAGAAAATATGTCACAATTGTACCCAGGAAATATGTCACAACTGTACCCGACGCACTCGTCCACAAGAAAAATATCGCAATGGCAATACTAAGTTTTCTATGTGCAAAGTAATCATTGATATTAAACTACTAATGTATAACGATTAACGAGAAGAAACTCTCATTACTTTATCAGTACACATATAGCAATAATCATTAAAAGAAATGGAATCAAGAAACTTACTTTTGTCTGTTGAACGGTAATGCAGACCGCTGCTAGCGTTATGGTCGCGCGACGGCTGATTGGCTAATATGGCGACTGTCACAACCGTGCCCTGGCACAACCGTACCCAGTCTGCCCTACTATCAAAGAATCATCATTACCATAACCAAACCTTTGCATTTTCAAAAATTTCAGCCCAAGCACTTTGGAATTTCAGTTTCAAAGTGAACAGCTGATTCAGCACTTTATCAATTTTACTCTCTGTATCACTGAATGGTATGAGACAAGATGTAATTTCTTTGAAAACATAATTTTATATATATTAATAGGGTTACCAGACGTCCTCTTTTACCCGGACATGTCCTCTTTTATTGGTCCCTAAAATGGTTCGGGAGGACGTTTAGCAAAATGGCGAAATGTCCTCTTTTTTTAAGTTATAGAACTGCTTCAATTTGAAAGTCAAAAATAAAAAATACAATCTTTTTAATTCTCATAACTCCAGACTCTTATAGAATTTAACTTGTCTTCTAACACTGTAATAATTTTTTCTAGATTACCATCTTTTGATATCGCCGGTGCGTCGAGCTCAACTTAAGAATTAAGAGAATTTGAAATATCGGTAATTAGAATTTTAATTAGCGTGTAATACAAGTTGCGAGGCGGCCACATAAAGGAATTACATATGCAAAAATACAAGATAACTCAACTTCTAACAATTTCAAATTGTAAACCTTATGCTCATTTTTGTATAACTCTGGAAAAGTCCTCTTTTTTAAGCACTGACATCTGGTAACCCTATATATTGAACACCTCCTAAAAGATTTTGCGAAACAGGAAGCTACTAAATGATGTAGTCGAGACCGAACCTGTTCTTTTATCATTTAATTTAGAACCCATTTGACATCCTAACTGAATAACAAAATTGATTATTACGAAAAACAGCCGCGGTGGAGTGGCCGCGCGGTCTAAAGCGTCTCGCTGCAGAGCGCACGGTTGCTCGCCGTGGAGGTTCGAGTCCTCCTGGGGCATGTGTGTGTGTGTCTGTGTGTGTGTGTGTGTGTGTGTGTGTGTGTGTGTGTGTGTGTGTGTGTGTTGTCCTTAGGTTAGTTTACGTAGGTTTACGTAGTTTGTAAGATATGGGCTGATGACCATGCAGTTTGATCCGATAGATTTACAAACATTTCAACATTTGAGAAAAACAAACTACACAAATATTATTTAACATCCTAAGCAAAGTGGAAGTACTTTCACAAACAAGGTAATAAATATATACGACTGAGTTCCTGGTTAAGTTCCTGACATTCAATTACAATCTTATCCCCGCCCACAAATGAAATTTCCACACGTGACAACAACTGTGAGCAGCTCCGAAGGATTCCTGCCAATTTCATAAGTGCACTTGCTTCAGTATTAGTGTCCCTGCGGTCAGCAGTGAGCGAGCAGCTGACAGGCTCTCGGCAGGTCTGGCACTGCGGCACTCTGCTGGGAGCTGACAACGCGCGCCAGTCAACTCTGGTCTGTGACGCAGATCACACATTTATCACCGTCCACGGCTTCTGCCGTCTCCTTAGACTGACGGTGTCGGGCAGTTCCTCCATTAATCGGCTAGGTCTAAATTATCAGAACGCACTCCAGCGTATATGCGTGAGTACCAGTCAGTAGACCCAGAGAGCATAATAACTGGCCCCAAGAGCAACGTGCAGCTGTTCAGTTTCCTATCACCAATGAATCGGAAATTGTAAGATAATTGCTGAGTGTACTTTGCAATTACTGACAATATCCAAGTCACTATGACCACAAATCGATATCAAAACACACTCGCGCCCGCAGACGAGCGGCTATGAGTAAGACACTCAGGCGGCGGCGCAGATAAAACTTGTACCACTGTCAAGAAATGTTCAAATGTTTGTAGATCTATCGCACCAAACTGCGTGGTCATCAGTCCGTAGCTTACAAACTACTTAACCTAAGATAAACTAACCTAAGGACAAACACACACACCCATGCCCCAGGGAGGACTCGAACCTCCACGGCGAGCGACCGCGCGCTCCGCAGCGAGGCGCTTTCTACATCTACATACATACTCCGCAATTCGCCGTAAGGTACGTGGCGGAGAGTACACTGTACCACTACTACGCATTTCCTTTCCTATTCTACTCCCAAATTGCACGAGAAAAAAAAAGAATGCCTATATGCCTCCGTACGAGCCCTAATTTCTCTTATCTTGTCTTTGTGATCTTTACGCGAAATGTAAGTAGGCGGCAGCAAGATCTTACTACACTCAGCTTCAAATTCCGGCCCTCTAAATTTCCTCAACAGAAATTCACGAAAAGAACGTCGTCTTTCTTCCAGCGATCCCCAATTGAGTTGCCGGAGCATTTCCGTGACACTCGCGCATTGGTCGAATCTACCGGTAACAAATCTAGCTGCTCGCCTCTGAACCGCCTCTATTTCTTCCTTTAAACTGATGTGCTGCGGGTCCCAAACACTTGAGCAATACTCAAGACGTGGTCGTACAAGCGTTTTATACGCGGTCGCCTTTACAGGTGAAGTACAACGTCCCAAAATTCTCCCAATAAACCGAAGTCGGCTGTCCCCCTTACTCACAACTGTCCTTACATGCTCGTTCCATTTCATATCGCTCTGCAATGTTACGCCTAGATATTTGAACGACGCGACAGCATCAGAAAGCTCACTACTAGTGCTGTATTCGAACATTATGGGATTGTTTTTTTTTCTACTCATGCGCATCACCTTACATTTTTCTATATTGAGAGCTAGCTGCTATTCTTCGCGCCAACTAGAAATTTTGCCTAAGTCATCCTGTATGCTATTACAGTGAGTTACAGACGACACCCTCCCATACACCACAGCATCATCAGCAAACAGCCGCAAATTACAACTTACTCTGTCCATCAGATCATTTATATAGATAGCAAATAATAGCGGTTCTATCACACTCCCCTGGGGCACGCTCGGCTACTCAACCGCTGCTGCACCACCGCCACAGCGCTGACGGACGCCAGACAGCCTCTCTGCGTCTGAGCGCAAATCCGTGACGAGCGGAGTCCCCCCTCGGGCCCTGAAGCCTCACATTTCTCCCGGTCTCTCTCGACCGACTCCCACAAAAACTCCAAAACTAAGTTGCGGAGCGCTGCTGCTGGAAGCCAGGCCCCAGAAACTTTGAAAGACCACTCACATGCAGCTCGGAATGGCCTACCCAATCAATTTCCGTGGTGTCATGAAAAACTGACCAGGTGTCATACTACACTACTGGCCATTAAAATTTTTACACCAAGAAGAAATTCAGATGATAAATGGGTATCCATTGGACAAATATATTATACTAGAACTAACATGTCGTTACATTTTCACGCAATTTGAGTGCATAGATCCTGAGAAATCAGTACCCAGTACAACCACCTCTGGCCGTAATAACGGCCTTGATACGCCTGGGCATTGAGTCATACAGAGCTTGGATGGCGTGTACAGGTACAGGTGCCCATGCAGCTTCAGCACTTTACCACAGTTCATCAAGAGTAGTGACTGGCGCATTGTGACGAGCCAGTTGCTCGGCCACCACTGACCAGACGTTTTCTATTGGTGAGAGATCTGGAGAATGTGCTGGCCAGGGCAGCAGTCGAAGACTTTCCGTATCCAGAGAGGCCCGTACAGGACCTGCAACATGCGGTCGTGCATTATCCTGCTGAGATGTACGGTTTCACAGGGATCGAATGAAAGGTACAGCCACGGGTCGTAACGCATCTGAAATGTAACGGCCACTGTTCAAAGCGCCATCGACGCGAACAAGAGGTGACCGAGACGTGTAACCAATGGCACCCCATACCATCACGCCGGGTGATGCGCCAGTATGGCGATGACGAATACACGGCTCCAATGTGCGATCACCGCGATGTCGCCAAACACGGATGCGACCATCATGATGCTGTTAACAGAACCTGGATTCATCCGGAAACATTGACGTTTTGCCATTCGTGCACCCAGGTTCGTCGTTGCGTACACCATCACAGGCGCTCCTGTTTGTAATGCAGCATCAAGGTAACCGCAGCCATGGTCTCCGAGCTGATAGTCTATGCTGCTGCAAACGTCGGCGAACTGTGCGTGCAGATGGTTGTTGTCTTACAAACGTCCCCATCTGTTAACCTTGGGATCGAGACGTGGCTGCACGATCCGTTACAGCCATGCGAATAAGATGCCTGTCATCTCGACTGCTAGTGATACGAGGCCGTTGCGATCCAGTACGGCGTTCCGTATTGCTCTCCTGAACCTACCGATTCCGTACTCTGCTAACAGTCATTGGATCGCGGCCTATGCGAGCAGTAGTCTCACGATACGATAAACCGCAACCGGGATAGGCTACAATCCCACCTTTATCAATGTCAGAAACGTGATGGTAAGCATTTTTCCTCCTTTCAAGAGGAATGACAATGACGTTTCCCCAGGCAACGCCGCAGTTTGGTATTCTATCTAAACCTAGTACAGTGAAGCAATGAGTGATCGCAAATTGCTATTTATTTCATTCATTGAACACTGTAAATCGTATATATATATAACTTCAAATTTAGTTTCGTATTTCAAAGCGCTAACGTATATTAGATATTCGTACATCACATGGTTGCTATCCTAATTTTCTTATTTGTTGGCCTTTTTGAAGTTTTTGTACGTTTTATATGTACATCAGCCGCGTTTAATTTGATAAGGAAATTACTTGTAATTGAATATATGTAGTGTAATACCAAAGGATATGGAAATAGTAATTGAGTTGGGTGAAATCTCTTTATCATTTATTTGAAGGGCATCATTTAATATTCTTTTGTTAGTTGATCCAATCATTTTGCTTGTACGTTAATTCTGTAAATCAAAGATATGGGTCACGAATACATTTTTATTTTTTAACTATAAAAAAGTAGAAAAATATGAAGAAAATTTACTATTTACTGTCCGTAACTGATGCAGTAGCGACAAGTAAGTTTTTTTTTTTTTTTTTTTTTTTTTTTTTTTTTTTTTTTTTTTTTTTTTCAATAATCACAATGACTAGCAGCAGTTTTTACTCTGTAACATTGAAGTTGATCTCTGCGGCGAATGAAAATTTGTGCCCGGCCAGGATTCGAGCCCGGGATCTCGTGCTTATTAGGCAGACGCGTTGACCACTCGGCCACCGAGGACACAGTGACCATCCGGACTGCAGAGGACTCTTCCCTGCACGTCTCTCTCCACACATAAATCTCCATTCGCCACGCTGTCTCTTTCCTATACTACAATTAATTATACCACAATTGTCCTGATGTCAATTAATTGTGTCTCGTTACCTCATGGTCTGTTCTCCCTGATGCGGGAATACGGTATTCTGGCTGCGAGCATTACAGAAAAAATAGGCTGTGGTAATAGGAAAGAGACAGCGTGTCGAATGGAGATTTGGGTGTGGCGGGAGACGTACATGGAACAGTCCTCTGCAGTCGGGCTGCTCACTGTGTCCTCATTTGAGTGACAGCAGCGGTGCTGGACGGACGTGTGGCGGCCTCGGACGAACGCCTCACTGTCAACAGGGTTGTTTACCTGCGCTACAGGTTAGTCGCTGTGGCAGGCGCGCTAAGTGCTATCCTATTTACTTTCTGAGTAAGAAGAACAACATGAGTGTAACGCATTATCAGAAGCTTACGTTTGATCGAAATGTCACCCATCCAAAAGCTATAGAAGTTAGGTCCTGGTTTTCGGAAAAAGTTTAGATACCTCAAGACGATATTGTCGGTGTTCACTTGTCCATAGTGAGTCCTGCAGTCTATGTCAAACTTTCGAGTTGCGATTTATGTGCTTCAATTGTAGAAAAATGTGGAGGCACACTGAAGTTTCACCATTCTAATGGTACAATTAGTGACGTGTTTGTTTCATTTGCTGGGATGGGAATAAGGACGGTGCGGGTGTTTGAACTCCCCATCGAGATACCTGCCGAGGAAATAAACAGTGTCCTTAGGACGTACGGCAAAATTTTATCAAATGTCGCGGAAAAATGGTCCGAACCCCACATGTTCCCCGTTCTAAACGGCGTACGTCAGGTTAAAATAGAGCTTCAGAGGCATATTCCATCATTTGTTAACATATGTGGGTACCGAGCTCTAATTATTTATGATGGTCAGCCTAGGACATGCGCTCTGTGCAACTCAACAGAGTATATCCGTGCTGAATGCAGTAGAAGAAGGGTCCCACAGCTTTCAGCTGGAGACGGTACCACTGCAGGACCCGCGGTACAAATGAAATTGACATACGCTGCACTCTCCTCACCGCAAAGGTCGGTAGAGCAGGAACGAGCGGAGCAGGTAGCACCATCCACGAGCCCGGAAAATGCTACAAATCACATGGATGCAGTAGAACACCAAACAGTTATTCAAAAGCATGAAAAAGATGTTGTGAAAGAAAAACTTCACGGTCAGGACAACTTTCCCGGTGTAGGTACCTCTACACGTATGGAAGGCAACCCGAATACATCCGTTGAGTTGTCGGTACAGACAGAACTCGTGAGTGAACGGTCAGCTGAAACTCACATCCCACCGACCGGAAATGACAAGAACAGACCAGGAGGATCAGGTACTAAAGAAAATATTGAAGTTACGCAGTACCACTTAAATAACGAAGTACATGAAAACGAAAATGTGAATGGAAGAACCGTTGACACACTGACAGAGGAAGGCAGTGTTGGCAATTCATCCAGCGTTCAAGATATCAGAACGTATTTTGAACGAGGTGAAACAACAGAATACAGCTTTTTCCCTGAACGAGAGAAAGGTTCTCAGTTAATAACTTCTTCGCCGGATTCGTCTGAGAAGTCCCCAGATACATCTCCTGAGCGGTCAAGATCACCCAGAAAGTCTAAGAAACGTAATAAAAAGAGAAGGATAGCGCATCAGAATGCAGAAACCTTAGCTCCTCCCTTAAGAGAGAGGCTGCGAACAATAAGGAAAGAGGCCAAGCGGACGGCGGACAACCGAAGTAATGACAGGACGCGCCCGGTTATAGATATGAATGAAGATGCCAACACGGCCGGGAAAGAAACACCAGATGTAGACCCCCCACCAGGGGGCCCACAGTTCTTTTGTGGGTACGTGTGTGGCGCGCACGGGGCCCCGAGCTGCAGCAGCCTTTCTTCTGCCCCAGGCTGCTTCAGTTTCCCTCCCGGTTTGTGCCTTCGCCCGGAGACGGGCGTTTTTCGCAAGTTAAGGTGGTTTCTTGTTGTCGTTTCTCTTCTTGCTTGGTTCCTTCCTTTCTTACCCTTTGTTTCTGTCTTTCTCTCCTTGTACTCTCCTAGCCTTCTTCTCCTCCTCATTAATCTCCGCCTCGGCGTTTGAGACACTTCTTTCCTTCAGTCTCTTCACTTCCTCTATTCTTCTTCTTTCCTCCCTGTGCATGTCTGAAGGCCGACCCACGCATTATCATGCGTAGCAGGTGACGGGGTAACGCGTAATAACCCTCCCTGGGTAGACAAGTAGGGCACGTACGTACCCCCTGGTAAAGGCCAGGCCCAGGGAGGGGTGATTACCCGAGCTGGTACCTTCCGAACATGCCGATGGGTCCCTCCGTCAGTTCTCGGGAGATGTGACCTGAGGTGTGAACAATCACCTAAGGCGGGTAAGCCCTCGGAGAGGGCCCCCACTAGGAAGGAGCGCGCCATCGGAGACGCCGGTAATCACGGGGGACACTTCCGCGATTACTTCCTTCTCTTCTTCAGTGACGTTGATCCAGAAACGAAAGATAGATTCGCCTCAGCAAAAGAAGACTCTGCCTAATTTACCCAAATTTCTTGTTGTCTCTCGCACCGACGGAAAATATTTCAATTCTGTAAATCCTTTCGTCATACAGAAAGGTGTTGATGCGATTGCTGGCCCTGTTAAAACCTGTTCGCGTCAGCGCAATGGCACATTGTTGCTGGAGGCGGACAGTGCATTCCAAGCCCAAAAGCTAATCCGGACTACGTTGTTACACACGTTTCCAGTCAAGGTAGAAGCGCACCGCACACTCAACTCGTCACGGGGGGTAGTTTTTACGAGATCCCTTGACGGGTTGTCTGATGAAGACATCCAATCCTATATGTCCGATCAGAGTGTGACAGCCGTCCATAGGGTGATGAAAAAGGTAGATAACCAGCTGACACCGACTCGTACTGTGTTTTTGACGTTCGACAGAGTTGAACTCCCGTCGAAGGTCAAAGCAGGGTATGAAGTCATCTCCGTCCGCCCTTATATACCTAACCCAACGCGCTGTTTTCAATGCCACCGATACAACCACAGCCGTCAATCTTGTCCTAACGTAGCAAAATGTGTCACTTGTGGTAGGGACGCCCATGAGGGGGATTTCCCACCTCCGTCCCCTCACTGCCTTAACTGCAACGGTGACCATGCGGCTTCCTCTCGAGACTGCCCTGTATATAAGGATGAAAAAGTCATCCAGCAATTACGGGTTATGGAAAAGGTATCAACATCTGCCGCTCGAAAGTTGTTGGCGAGTCGAAAGCCCACTGTTCTCCCAGCGGGCACGTACAGTAAGGTCCTCACCTCCACTCTGCCTACTAAGGATTCCAATACCCAGACCTGTGACTTCACTTTCGCTGACACCGTTGTGCGATCCGTCAGCCCGAAGATTGCCCGTTCCACGTCCCCGCTTCCTCCTGCTGCTTCTAAAGTACAGTCTTCGTCAACCTCTAGTAAACCGCGGGCACCTAAACAAGATGCCCGGACTTTGAAAAAGGAACCCGTCCGTGAGGATTTTCTGCGTTCTCAGGCTTCCCAACCGTCAACTGCCACTTCTCACCGTTAATCTTCCAGAAGATCCAACAAGAAAAAGGGTTCCTCTCATTCCTCGCCGAGGCCTGACCCATCCGTACACCGCCCAACAGTTGCCGGCCTCGGCCGTCTCCTGTTTCACCGGGACGCTCCGTCTGCCGGGCACCCGGCCCTTTACCGGCGGTGGAAACGGCCCCTCCTGATCAACTCAAGGAGGCGGCAGGCACGTCGGTCGAACCTATGGACCACGACCCTTTGCCCCTAGACAGCGATAGCAGTGCTCCCTCGAAATCCGGTCCCCAGCGGCCGTCGAGGTGACCCCGCTTGCTTGTTCGTTTTTATCCTCATTTCTTATCTCATTTTTTATCATGGCGCTCCTTCAATGGAATATTCGCGGCATTCGTTCCAATCGGGAGGAGTTAAAACTACTCCTTCGATTGCACTGCCCGCTTCTAGTTTGTCTCCAAGAATCTTAAGTTGTGTCCAAGTGATGTTTCAGACTTTCCACACTACACCTCTGTGTGGTTCGACCTGCCACTTGTGGAAGGTACCCCAGCCCATGGAGGGGTTCTGATGTTCATTCGAGACGACGTCTATTACCATCCCATTACATTGCATACTCACTTACAGGCAGTTGCCATCCGCATAACTGTATCCACATTTAGCTTTTCCCTCTGTAATATCTCTTCGCCATCGTCATCTGCCCTTACTAGGGCCGATGTGCTTCACCTCGTCGACCAGCTTCCTTCACCTTTCGTGTTGGTTGGCGACTTCAATGCCCACCACCCCCTATGGGGCTCTCCGGCGCCTTGTCAGAGAGGCTCCCGTTTGGTGGACCTTCTCCAACACCTCCATCTTGTCTGCCTCAACACAGGTGCACCGACCTTCCTTTCTGACACAACTCATACTTACTCCCACATAGACCTTGCGATATGCACTCCTCAGCTTGCCGTTCGGTTTGAGTGGTATGCACTTTCTGACACGTACTCAAGTGACCATTTCCCTTGTATCATCCACTTTCTGCATCATTCCCCATCTCCTCGTCCCACCGGTTGGAACATTTCTAAAGCCGACTGGGGGCTTTATTCTTCCATGGCTGTTCTTCACGATCAGAATTTTCCCAGCTGTGACAGTCAGGTCGAATATCTCACAGAGGTTATTCACACCGCTGCTGAACGTTCCATACCTCGTACATCCTCTTGTCCACGTCGTGTTCCGGTCCCTTGGTGGACTGCAGCCTGCAGCGACGCGCTTAGAGCCCGGCGCCATGCTTTACGCACCTTCCGCCGCCACTCAACTTTGGAGAATTGCATACATTATAAACGTATGATAGTGAAATGTCGTCGTATCATAAACGACAGCAAGAAAGCTTGCTGGACTGCTTTTACTAGTTCTTTTAACCGTTTTACTCCCTCCACGGTTGTTTGGGGTGGCCTACGCCGTTTATCCGGCATCAAGGTCCACTCCCCGATTCCTGGCCTGGCCGTGGAGAACGCAGTCCTCGTGGACCCCGCTGATGTTTCCAACGCATTGAACCGTTTCTTTGCGGAGGTTTCGAGCTCTGCCCATTATCACCCTGCCTTTCTCCCTCGCAAACAGTTAGAGGAGGCACGGCCGCCTTCTTTCCACTCCTTTAATTGTGAAAATTATAATGTCGCCTTCACAAGGCAGGAGCTAGACCGTGCTCTCGCCCTGTCCCGATCTTCTGCTCCCGGGCCCGATTCCATTCATATTGAGATGCTGAAGAACCTCTCTCCTACAATAGCATATGGACTGAAGGGCATGTTCCCACAAGTTGGCGTGAAGCCATTGTTGTCCCCATCCCCAAACCATGGAATGACAAACATCTTCCTTCCAGTTATCTCCCCCTTTCTCTGACGAGCTGCATCTGTAAGGTGATGGAACGCATGGTTAACACTCGGTTGGTCTGGCTCCTCGAATCTCGCCGCCTCCTGACTAACTATAATGCGGTTTTCGTCGACACCGCTCTGCTGCTGATCACCTCGTTACGTTGTCGACCTTCATTATGAATAACTTTCTAAGGAAGCGTCAAACAGTAGCAGTGTTCTTCGACTTGGAGAAGGCATACGATACCTGTTGAAGAGCGGGAATTCTCCGCACATTGCACACATGGGGCCTTCGGAGCCGCCTCCCTCTTTTCATTCAAGCGTTTTTGGCGGATCGCAAGTTCCGGGTACGGGTGGACTCTGTTTTGTCAGATACCTTTTGCCAGGAGAATGGGGTACCGCAGGGCTCCGTCCTGAATGTGGCTCTCTTTGCCATTGCAATCAATCCGATCGTAGATTGCCTTTCAGCCGACGTTTCTGGGTACCTTTTTGTTGACGATTTCGCAATTTATTGCAGCGCCCAGCGGACGTGTCTCTTGGAGCGTTCTCTTCAACGCTGTCTTGACCGTCTATATTCCTGGAGCATCGCAAACGGCTTCCGATTCTCTACTGAGAAACGGTGTGTATAAACTTTTGGAGATACAAGGAATTTCTTCCACCTTCTCTACGTCTCGGCCCTGTTGCTCTCCCTTTCGTGGAGACTACGAAATTCTTGGGACTCATGTTGGATCTTAAACTTTGCTGGTCCCCACACGTCTCCTACCTGGCTGCCCGTTGTGCCCGATCCCAGGCAATTGTTCAGTCGAAGCTCGACTACGGAAGCCTTGTATACTCTTCTGCACGGCCGTCGATTCTCCGCCGTCTCAACTCTATTCACCATCGGGCATTACGTCTGGCGACGGGTGCATTTCATACCGGCCCTGTTGAAAGTCTGTATGCCGAGGCTGCTGTATTACCCTTGACCACTCGACGTGACATACTCTTGTGTCGGTATGCATGCCGCTTGCGGTCGATGCCCAACCATCCATCTTACCGATTATTTTTTGACGACTCACTCGATCGCCAATATCAGTTGTCTGCGATTGCCTTGCTTCCACCTGGAGTTCGGTTTCGCCGCCTGCTACAGCGGCTCCATTTTACCCTGCATTCCACCTTTCGGTTGAGCGAAAGCCCAAATCCATCGTGGCATCAGGCCCAGGTTCACACACACCTTGAACTTAGTTCGCTCCCCAAGGAGAGCACTCCGGATTTGGTATACCGCTCGAGGCTTGTCGAACTCCGTTCGCGGTTCGATAATGCCATATTTATTTACACTGGTGGTTCCAAGAGCACTGCCGGTATCTGATCTGCCTTCGTCGTCGGGGACAATCGTTTCCAATACAAGCTCCCTGACCGGTTCTCGAATTTCACGGCTGAGCTTTTTGCCCTCCACCAGGCCGTTTTGTACACCTGCCGCCACCGCGAACCGTTCTATGCCATATGTTCGGACTCCCTTAGTGCCCTGCAGAGTCTTAAGGACCATTTCTCGAACCATCCTCTCGTGTATCGGATCCAACGCTCCCTCCAGTTGCTAGCAGATGACAGCTGTCACGTTTCTTTCCTGTGGGTTCCTGGCCACATGGGTGTGCCCAGGAATGAGACCGCCGACATAGGAGCCAAGGCCGCAGCTCTTTTGCCTCGCATGGCTACCTGTTGCGTCCCATCGGACGATGTTCAACGGGCTCTTCGCCGGAGTATCGTATCGTCATGGCACAGTGCGTGGTTTTCCCTGTACAACAATAAATTGAGAACTGTAAAACCGATCCCGACCGCTTGGAGGACCTCCTCACGCCCCTCTCGGCGGGAGGAGGTCATCCTGGCCCGGTTGCGGATCGGTCACTGCCGTTTCAGCCACCGTCACTTGCTATCCGCCGACCCTGCATCGCTGTGCTCCTGCGGTGAACTGCTGACAGGGCGACATGTTTTACTGTCTTGTGTAAATTTTAATCATCTACGTGTAGCCCTTCACTTTCCGTCTACCCTGGAGGAAATTTTAGCTGATGACACATGAGCAGCTGCTCGAGTTTTGCATTTTATCAACTTGGCCAACTTATCGAAAGATATTTAACCCTTTTAATTGTCTTTTATCTTTCGTTTTTAGCCTCTTCTTGATGTTCTGAAAGTCACCATTTTTTTTTTTAGATCTAGCGAATCTATGTTCTTGTCTGGGCGCTAATGACCGTAGAAGTTGTGCGCCCTAAAACCAAAAAAAAAAAAAAAAAAAAAAAAAAAAAAAAAAAAACCAGTTGTAGACGATGTGCCAAGGATTGGTGAAGACAGATTCCACACAAGGACGCCTGCTTGGTCAGAAGATCAACAGGAAGAAGTAATACATATGGAAGAAACAAATGAAATTCGAAATTGAATCAGTGTAAGATGATGGTACACAAAAATCTCCAAGACGAGGGAAACCAGACTGGAGTTACACATCGCGAACATGTACCTGTAGAATAGCCCATTAAAGTGGACGAAACATATAGTGTCACGACATTAAACGTTAACAGGATACAGAGTGACATCAAAATTGCTGCAGTTAAAGACTTTGTCTATCAGTCAGATACGGACATCGCGCTTTTGCAAGAAGTTCTTTTTACCGACTTCAGTATCGCAGGATACAAAGGAATTTTAAACGTGGCTGTTGAAAGAGCACGTGCTGTGCTGTCCTATATATGTGGGACAAATATTCCCGATACCCATCGAAATATCAGAAACTATCACGGCCACAATCTGCCAATACATCTGGCAAGGCGAGGTTTTCAGGGTGGCTGCTAGCAGTATAACCTTAAAACCAAAAGACGGGGGCCTAGGACTCACCGACATCCGACGCAAGGTCACGGCACTTTTTATTAAAAGAACGCTTCAGATTATAGACAACTCCCCAGATAGTGTCACATCCAGACTGTTCAAGATATTACAACCTGAAAGCTTGCAACCACCTGCAAATATCAGTGGAATCAATTATAAGCTGAAGTATGTTAGATAATTCTACTTAGAGATAAGCTATCTGGACAGTATTATGGAGGACAAACAAACAAGAACCTGCAACTACATCATGGACCGCCTTATAACCAAAGACAACCGAAATAAAATGGAACAAACCTACCCAAACCAAAACTGGAAGTCTATTTGGAAAAATACACACAGTAAAGTGTTGCCTACGGATGCCAAGGCAGCGTGGTACAAAGTTGTAAATAATATCGTTTGCACAAATGACAGGCTATGCTATATTGGTTTAAGTAATACCAATGTTTGCCAGAAATGTTTTGCCGTAGATACCATAAGTCACCGGTTTATCTGTAAAGGCCACAAAATTATTTGGGATAATGTTAGGAAACAGATAGTCTTCATAAAGGGAAGTGATGGCAGAGACATAACTGTTAATAACATAATACTACCACAACTTGTATCGTTCCCTGAACAGAAAAATAATGCAATGGTTTGGATACTTGGACATTATGTCAATTATGTTATTAATAACAAAGGTGCAGATAACATAATGGAATATGATCAATATATACACACCGAATACTACAGAGTGCAAAGGAAGAAGAGTTATCGAAAGCACTTTGGCAACAGACTAAAGATGCTTTTCGAGAGAGAGGGAATCGGATAACGACGTCTGGGAAAGGTACGAATCATGCCAAAGTAGGGGATTGCTGCTGAGGGTGAAGTACGGTGGGGACTTCGTGAGCCCCGTGCCCTTTACGGTAGCCGTGAAGGCCTCAGTAGAACCCTGAAACAGCAATGCACTGTACCTAAAGGGGGTAAATAGCAACACAAATAAGATGCAATCAAAATATTAGCAAGTTGTTTACTCATGGAAAGTGAAAAAGTTATCAGAGTGATAAGCAGAAGACAACGATGGAAAACCTGTAGGAAATTTTGAATTATTACTTCATAGGAAATTATCTTTTCTTTTATTATTAACTGAAATAAATATTATTTTTAGCATTATACATGTACAGTAAGTACGAAAAGCCACAGAAGAGGCTCTTATTCATTTCTTGATCTTATTTACACACTTACATTACATGGTGCAACTTTTGCCCCATATAACGGGACAAGAAATACGGAAAAACCTAGTGCAGGGCATACAGCAACAGACGACCACAAAGTTATGAGCAGACGCAAAAGGAAAAGAATTATCGAAAGAATGAAATTACACAATTAAATTCGATTGTGGAGTCCACTGCGTAAGCAGTACATTACGTACGAGAAGACTGACTTTGAGAACGTCAGTTAGCAGTAATAGCACTAATAAAAAAATTGTAAAAAATTACAAATGAAAAAAATAATAAAATAAAATAGTAAGGGGAGAAGGGAGGCCCAACAAAAAAGAAACAAAAAGAAAAATAAGAATAATACTTAAAAGAAAAAAAGAAAATGAAAAAAATTAAAAAAAATATAAAAGAAATAAAAATAAAAAAAGGTGGTGGAGTGGTTATCGCGTCTGCCTAGTAAGCACGAGACCCGGGCTCGAATCCCGACCGGGTACAAATTTTCATTTGCCGCAGTTTGGTATTCCATCTAAACCTAGTACAGTGAAGCAATTACGATTTATTTCATAAATTTGAAGTGTTATTGAAAACCAATCAAAACTGCTAACGTCCAATATGACAGATCAAAACGTATATTGTCCAAAATATCAATAGATTTTGAAACCTGACTAAAACAGTGTTCTGTTGCAAAGTATTTTCCAGTTCAGTATCTGAAAAAGGATCCAACTGCTTCTCCTGTAAAATTTGATCCGTTGCACATTATACGTTTCCAGTCAGCCTATGATGGCGAGCAAGGCAGTATTAGAACCGAAATCCTGTCCAAAATGAGAAAATTTGAAACTTTCCTGAAATATTCTAATAACTACATATCTGTTTGGTAACTAACTAGTGGGCTAAAAACTACATTTTCAGGAGCCTGAAACGTTTCTGGAAAATAGAAATTTCAGTTGTAACAGCGCCTTTTCTGGCAAGCGACGCATTTACCCATTAAGTTATTAGCTTAAATATACTTTTTTGTCCACAGTAAACGATTTTTTGAAACTGAAAACACAACTAAATGTTAAGTAATTATACTCGGTTGTGTTTAAAATATGTATTACTCAAGTCACTTAAATTTATTTCCTAACATTAAGAATTAAAGTTTTACAGTGCTATTTTTCATGTAGTCTGTTATTTTGAACATCAATTCTGGACGTGTGCCCAGCACTGCCCAGGTAGTTCTCTAGTGTAGTCGAGATTGGTGCAGTCATCAAAGACAGATACAAAAATAAGCAATTCTCCGAATTTCCCTCACGAATTTGTTATATTTTTAAATAATATATTATTTCTGTAGGATTTCTCAACAAATTCAAGACATTAAATTGTTTTGTGAATTGAAATGCACTTACAAAAAATTTGTAACTTTAATGGCACAATGAAATACTTTCATAAACTTTTTAAATGCTTTTTATCAATTATTTAAGTAAATAAATAGAAAATGAAGTATTTCTTTCAGCCACAAAAAATAGTAGAAAGAAATTATAAAAACACTAAGATAAGGGGTAGACAGAAACTGAAGAAATCCAAGAGGAAAATGGCGAGGAAGGCGAATTTGAACATGACAGCGAAGATCATGATTGTGAAAACCTGACTGAAGCTACTAACATCAAATCTTGATGAAAAATCAGACTGAAGCTATTAACATCAAATCCTGATATATTAGAATGTTTACTGAATTCCACAAATGAATTCAGTTTTATTCACTTCTATGCTCTTTTAAATCTTTTAAACCTTTTTCAAAGAGACAAGAGTACTTGCTTATGCATTTGAAACAGTAGCTAGTAAAACAATTTTGTTCTTTTGAATTTTTTACAGAAAATTAGTTCATATTTATTAATCTATAAACCAGGAGTCATACATAAAACTAGAAATTTGTATCAATTTTACAACTCAGCTTATGGGTTCTGTTACACAGACACGTAAACTGAATCTTAATATGCTCTTCTAAAATATCATGACCTATGTTCTAAACAATATCAGGTACTGATCTAGAAACAACCTTGCCAGAAGCCCATACATCCATTAATATATTATACTCAATACATTTTAACGCAAGAAGTAAAGAAAATACCCATGTAGATAGTATTATGAGTGTGAGGGAATTTATTTTCATTTGCTCCAAGAAATTACGGCTAATCAACATCTTGTAATATATTCATGTTGTATCAACACTAATTTAAAGCTATCTCTTAAGCCTAGGTTGAAATTAAGACCAGTAACTGTGGACTGTAGCGGCACTCAATATTGACTGGAACACACTCTTTCAGATTCTGAAGGTAGCAGGGGGGAAATATAGGGAACAAAAAGTTATATTCAACTTGAACAAAAAGCAGACAGATATTTATTGTATTTATTGTCGAAGGGCATGAAAGTGTCACAGTGGTTGGATAGGGAGTAAAATAGGCTTATAGCCTTTCTCAAATTTTGTTCAATCTGTACATTGTGAAAGTTTTAAGGGATGCAAGGAGAAATTTGGTGAAAGAATTAAAGTTCAGCGAGAAGAAATAAAAGCTTTGAGGTTAACTGATGATACAGTCATTTGCTTTGAGACTGGAAAGTACCTCGAAGAGCAATTAAATGGAATGGACACTCTCGAAAGTAAGGTATAAGATAAACATTTATAAGAGTAAAACAAAGGTAATGGAATGTAGTGGCATAAAATCAGGTGTTGCTGCTTAGGTGAGGAGACAATAAAAATAGTAGATTTTATTTGGGTAGCAAAATAACTTCTGATGGCTGAAGTAACGAAGATATAAAATTCAGAATGGTTACGGGAAGAAAAGCGATTCCAAAGAAGCGAAATTTGTTGTCATCCAATATTAGTTTCAATGTTAGGAAGTCATTTCTAAAAGTATTTGTCTAGCATATAGTAACAATGTATGGTAGTGAAGCATGTAGAATTATGGGTTCGGACGAAATGAGGCACTACAGATAAATGATAAAAATTAGATAGGTAGATCAAGTAATTAATTAGGAGGTGCTCAACAGAATTGAGGAGAAAGAGACTTTCTTGCATATCCTGACTAGAAGAAGGATTAGGTTGGTGGGACAAATTCTGCAACATCAAGAAATTGGTAACTTAGCATTAGAAGGAAGCGTGTGGGCTAAAGCGCCTATAGGGAGACCGAGGGACGAATACAGTAAGCAGATTCAAAAGGATGTAAGCTGCTGCTTTTACTCTCATATGAAGAGTCATGCACAGGCCAGGGTAGTGTGGACAGTTGCATCAAACCAGACTGCAGGCTGAAGATCACAACACTAACAATAGCGGCGCCCACAAAGGCAGGCACCATATATACTAACAAATGCACTCCGAGTCTTCCAGGAACGTCTGTGAGATTGAAAATGAAATAATGTAGCGTCATTAGTTGTCATAACTAGCTTAAAAATGAATGTGAGTTATTTGAACGATTATAGCTCAATTATGCCAGGACTTGGCTACAAATGCGTGCCGGTGTGGCCACTCACCCGATGACGGTGATGGCGCTGGTGAGCACTGTGGTAGGCGTGATGAGCGACCCGGAGCTGAAGTACCTGAGGTCGGAGAGCACCAGCGCATGGTATGGAAGCTGGCACGGCTGCGCCCTGTTGTTGTCCAGGAAGCGGCAGACGCCCTGCGGGACCCGCCTCGGCTTGCCTGCAAGAAGGCACAGTGCGGTACTCTCTCTGTGATGAGCGACCCGGAGCTGATGTACCTGAGGTCGGAGCGCACCAGCACCGGGAACGACAGCTGCCACACGCCCTGTGCTTTGAGCATTCCATGTTTACTGATGTCCAAAATTGAAGTGACAAATGGAAACTTTTCAGGAATGCATTCCTTTATCACAAAAGACTAAAGTAGAAGCAAAGTAAAGAGTGCTAGAAACCGCACTCAAACAGCAGCAGCCACCTTGTAGTATTTACAATTTCTACAATTTTAATTTTACAATTTCTAATAGTGATAAGGCTCCTGGAGCCTTATCACTATTAGAAATTAATTTGGAGTAGCGCAGCACTTGGGAAATAAGAATGTCACACTGAACAAAGTGGTAAAAAAATCCCAGGACGAATAAAACGTAAAAATAAATCAGCCATTGTGTCATTATCACATGAAACATTTGATAGAACACCAGGAAAATTAAAACCCTGCTGCAAGGCGACTAATAGAGGGAATTCCAGCAATATGTTGGCCATTCTCAAGCGTGAGCCACAGCGACACTGGAGTGGATACTCACCATGGAGTAGATGTACATGGGTCAGCCTAGTGTGGAGCTGGCACAGGACTATAGAGTCCTGGTGGGAAGACCACAAGGAGGAATGCCATGCAACTGTAGTCTTTTTTAGAGCCCTGAGTTTGTTGGGCGTAATCAGGCTACACCACTCACTAGCCGAAAGCTCATGAACCCTACATCGCAGCATCGACCAGAGATCAGAAGCTGGAAGGCCGATCTCTAAGACGAAGGCATTGACAGCCTGTTTGACAAATTGATATGCACATTCGTTGCCTGGGATGCTGAGGTGACCTAGAGACCAAAGAAATACCACTGATCTTCCACACCGATCAAGGGCAAGAAGAGTCCCTAGGATAGCCAGCACCAAAGAGGAATGCGACTAGCACTGGTCCAGAGTGTGAAGGCTGCTCAGGGAGTCGCTACAGCGAAGGAAAGACTCATCTGAGCAGGAATGCATATGCTCTAGAGCATGGAAAATGGCTATCAGCTCCGCTCTATAAACACTGCAGCCATCTGGCAGAAACTGCTGCTCAACGTGATCTCCACAGATACAGGCAAAGCCAACAAGGGCGTTAAGCAATGAACCGTCTGCATAAACTATGTCATAGCCGTGGAGCTCAGCAACAGTAACAAAAAACTGACGACAGAGAGGCTCAGGAGGAACTGAGTCCTTGGGCCCATGGGCCAAGTCTAGATGAAGACACAGCCAAGGCAGGCACCATGGAGGTGTACGTGGATGGGCCCGAATTGGAGGAGGAAGACGATGGGCTTCACGTTCCCACAGAAGAGACTGAACGCAGATGGTTATCATGTGGCTCATCTGGGTCGCCATTGTTGGTGAAGGACGTCCATGTCAGAAGAAAGAAGGCTGTAGTTTGAGTGGCCTGGCGAGCTATAAAGTAGGGGTGCATAGGCCGCTAACAGTTGTGGCCGCGGACCCAAATAATTGGACCCAAACCTCGACAAAAAGAAGGCTCCTGTCCCAATGCGAACCCCACAGTGATGGATGGGGTCCAGCAAGAACAATGACAAAGACGATGCAGAGCCATAAGCAAGGCACCCAAAATCTAAACGGGACTGCACCAATGTTGTATATAGCCGCAACAGGGTGGAGCGGTCAGCACCCAAAGTAGTCTGATCCAGACAGTGAAGAGTGTTGAGGTGGCGCCTGCTCTCCCATATAAGGTGCTGAATATGAGGGAGCCAAGTCAGTTGGCATCAAAGAGCAGACCTAGGAACCGGTTCCACTACAGAAAGTAGTTGGCCATCAAGATATAGTTCTGGGTGGGTGTGGACTGTTTCATGTAGAGACACTGATGACCCCACAGCTCTAGCGAGGCCATTAATGGCCACCAAAAACAACGAGACTCTCAGGACAGCGCCCTGGGGGGCCCCATTTTTCTAGATGTGTGGGGACCCATGGTCAACACCGACTAAGATCCAGTCATGCAGTGTGGTGAGGATGTGATGCTACCACGTTGTATTGTAGGCGCCCTGAAGGTCAAAGAAAACCACAATCAGGTGCTGCCGATGGGGAAAAAGCTGTGCGAACTGCAGAATCCAGGCACATCAGATTATCAGTGGTAGAACGGTCCTGACGGAACCCACCTTCGGATGTGCCAAAAGGCCTAATGACTCAAGTACCCAATTCAAACACCACGCCACCATACGTTCGAGCAACTTGCCCTTGACGTTGGTCAGGCAAATGGGGCAGTAACTGTCGACTTCCAATGAGTCCCTACCAAATCTCTGCACCAGCATGACGACGCCTTCTCACCAATAGCACAGGAACTCGCCTCCACCCCAAATGCGGTTGAAGATGGTAAGAACAAGGCGCTGAGAATCCCTTGAAAGACTTTTCAGCATCTGTGCATGGATACGGTCAGGGCCTAGAGCCGTATCAGGGAAATGGGCCAAGGCACTAAAGAGCTCCCTTTCGATGCATGGGGTGTTGTAATGCTCATGATGGCACGTTGCAAAGGAGAGACGCATTCACTCCACATGATCCTTGCAGGAGCGAAAGGCTGCACAGTAGTTAGCAGATGCAGAGCACCGAGTGAAGTCATCAGCAAGATGTTCAGCGATCACACCTGGGTCAGTATAGACAGCCGCATGTAAAGAGAGACCAGGGACTCGAATAGGTGCCTGATCTTGGTCCATACCTGAGCTGGAGAGACACAGGAACCTAAGGTATAGGTGCATCTCTCCCAACATTCTTGCTTACGTCTTTTGATTAATTACCAAGCCTTGGCATGGAGTCGCTTGAAAGCGATGAGGTTCACCAGAGATAGGTGCCGTTTATTGCGCTGAAGAGCCCGCCTATGTTACCTAATTGCCTCAGCGATTTCTGGTGACCAGCAGGGCACAGTCCTCCACTGGGAAGAACCTGAAGAATTGCAGACTGAGCTACAGAAACAATAATTTGTTTAACGCTTTCAACCACCACATCTATATTACCATGTGGCGGAGATTCGACAGTGGTTGCGGTTTGAAATGCATCCCAGTCGGCTTTATAAATGGCCCAACGGGTCAAGCGACTAGGGCAATGACGCTGAGACAGTGACAGAAAAATCGGGGAGTGATTACAACCACACAAGTCGTCATGCACTCTCGAATGAAGAGATGGTAGAAGGCCAGGGCTGCAAATGGATAGATCAATGGCCGACTAGGCGCCATGAGCCACACTGAAATGTGTGGGAGCACCTGCATCTAGGATAAAAAGGTCGAGCTGGGAGACAAGGTGTTCAACGTCCCTACCTCGGCCAGTAGTCACGTTTATACCCCACAAAGGGTCATAAGCATTGAAATCGCCCATGATTACGACCCTCGCACTACCGACTGGGATATTCCAACTACCCCAGGTTGATTTTTTCCCTATAGTAATGTTATCTAAAGAGTCACATGCTTGTGGTTTTTGTCCCAGTGTGTGAATGTGTGTTTTCAACAGCGCGCATTAATCGGTTTTCTTTTATGTTTTCTACACTCATGTCTTTTAGTTGTGTTATATTTGTGTAATTTTGGAAGGGTTATTTTATTTAATTGTTTTTGTAAAACGAGCAGAGCCACAGTGCATTGCGTGTGAAGATTTTAATTCGTGTTTTGTTACGCGGGTTTTTGGTAAGCTAATTTTTGTTTTGGTAACCTCTTGTCGTTCTCAACGAGATCTAAAGTTGAATACTAGTTCTGCCTTGTCCGTTTCCACTCGTTCTTGGCGACTAAACCGTAGTAAGGACCGTGAAAAATCCTCTAGGTTAGATGTTTCAACGGAAAGAGGAAACGTGGCGGGTGCAGACGCCGCGTCACCGTTGAGAACGAGGCCAGTTCAGACGTGGACGCTACCGGAAGCAATAGCAGGAGCGGACTATATACGCCGTGTAACCGTATGGCGACATCTGCTACCTCTCAAAATACTTCCAATTCCGTTACTAGGCCTGTGTCCGGTTCCGACACGATTTTAGGAAACATCATGGCTTTCATGAAGGAACTGAAAGCAGAAGTAGGTTCCATAAGGGATGCTCAAGGAAGTACCATTCAGGTCATTCCTGAGAAACTCGACAAGCAGAGCAGCAAACTAGATGGGCTATGCACTGATATTGTGCAGCTCGTACATGAAAGGCACGAGATAGCAATCACTACTATCTCTGAGAACGCAACTAAGATTACGGGGAATGTAGTAGCCATCTCTGCCCTCTCCCATCGAGTAGATAAAGTGAATACGAATGTCCACTCTATTAACGAGAAAATCGAATTAGTAGATGGTAGGTCAGATGAATGAGGGGCGCGGGTAGCTAACGCTGATGCTCGCTAGGAGAGCTGGCCAGCTTCAGCAGTGCAGGGAGTCGGCGGCAGGCAGGGCGGGACCCGCTGTTGCGGCTGAAGTAGAGCAAGTCCGTGCCTCGCTTCGGTTCAAGGAGCAACAGTGGGGAATAAACCGGAGGCGTCGCGATGTAGCGGCCCAGCTGCATGAACGCGTCGCCCGGGTGGAGCAAGCCTCTGCTGCACTGCTGCCTGCCCCGCCCGTACAAAACGTTTCCCGCAACTTGTGTGGAGGTCAGCCGTGTCGTTCCGACCGCGGAGACGATTCGGCTTTTCAAGAGGAGTAAGGCGAACCTCTGCGTGTACGTCCTATGAGAAGGGAAAGTCAGAATCAACTGCCCATGCGGGAGACTCCACAGACATTTGATTATAAACACTTCTTGACCATAAGGAAGTAACAAGTTTTCAGGAACTATGCTAACGGGATACACCCCCGGGAATGGCTGGAACAATTCGAGTTTTCTTTGCCTCCGAACTGTCCCGAAGGGAATAAGATCGTTGTGTGTGGATATCTACATCTACATACATACTTCGCAATCCACCGTAAGGTGCGTGGCGGAGGGTACACTGTAGCACTACCACGCATTTCCTTTCCTATTCCACTCGCAAATGGAACGAGGAAAAAAAGAATGCTCATACGCCTCCGTAGGAGCCGTAATTTCTCTTATCTTGTCTTTGTGATCACTACGCGAAATGTAAGTAGACATCAGCAAGATAGTACTACACTCACCTCCAAATTCCGACCCTCTAAATTTCCTCAACAGAATTTCACGAAAAGAACGTCGTCTTTCCCCCAACGATCCCCAATTGAGTTGCCGGAGCATTTCCGCAACACTCGCGCATTGGTCGAACCTACCAGTAACAAACCTAGCTGCTCGCCTCTAAACTGTTTCTTTGTCTTCCTTTAAACTGAAATGCTGTGGGTCCCAAACACTTGAGCAATACCCAATACGTGGTCGTACAAGCGATTTATACGCGGCCTCCTTTACAGATGAAGTACATCTTCCCAAAATTCTCCCAATAACCCGAAGTCGGCTTTTCCGCCTTACTCACAAGTGTCCTTACATGTTCGTTCCATTTCATTTCGCTCTGTAATGTTACGCCTAGATATTTGAATGACGCGACAGCATCAAGAAGCTCACTACAAATGCTGTATTCGAACATTATAGGATTGGTTTTGTTACTCTTGCGCCACACCTTACATTTTTCTACATTGAGAGCTAGCTGCCATTCTTCCCACCAACTAGAAATTTTGTCTAAGTCATCCTGTATGCTATTACAGTCAATTACAGACGACACCCTCCCATACACCACAGCATCATCAGCAAACAGCCGCAAATTACAACTTACTCTGTCCATCAGATCATTTATATAGATAGAAAGTAATAGCGATCTTTTCACACTCCCCTGGGGCACGCCTGACGATACACTCGTCTCTGATGAACACTCGCCGTCGAGAACAACGTACATCGTTCTATTACTTAGGAAGTCTTCCAGCCAGTCACAAATCTGTGAACTATTCCATAAGCTCGTATCTTCGTTAGCAGTCTGCAGTGTAGCACCGCGTCGAACGCCTTTTTGAAATCGAGAAAAACACAATCCGCCTGTTGCCCTTCATCCATGACTCGCAAGATGTTATGTGAGAAAGGGGCAAGCTGAGTTTCACATGAACGATGTTTCCTGAATCCGTGCTGATGCACAGAAAGAAGCTTTACTGTTTCAAGGAAATTTACTACATCCGAACTGAGAATATGCTCCAAAATTCTACATGAAACCTATATCAACGATATTGTCCTGTAATTGTGTGGGTCAAAATCAAATGTTTGTATAGCTTATGGGACTTAACTACGGGGTTATCAGTCCCTAAACTTACAAACTACTTATGAACTACTTACGAACTAGGACGGCACAAATATCCATGCCCGAGGGGGGATTCGAACCCCCGACCGTAGTGGCCGTGCAGACCGTGACTGGAGCGCCTCAGTCTCCTCGGCCACCGCGGCCGGCGCCATGTGTGGGTCAGTTCTCTTTCCTTTCTTATAAACGGGAGTCACCGGCGCTTTTTCAATCACTAGGAACTTTGCGCTGAATTAAAGATTCGCGATATTGCAAGCCAAGTAGGAGACCAATGCCGCAGAATACTCTTTGTAAAACCGAACTGGTATTCCATCCGGACCAGCAGACTTTTTCGTGTTTAGCTATCTCCGCTGCTTCTCTACACCGGAAATACCTATTGCTATGTCCCCCATTTCGGAATTAGTACGTTGATCAAATGATGGTATATTTGTGCAGTCTTCCTGCGTGAAAGATTTCTTAAAGGTTAAATTTAGAACTTCAGTTTTCCGTTTGCTTCCTTCTATTACTGCCCCGGAATGATCAACGAGTGACTGGACAGTGGGCTTTGACCCGCTTATCGATTTTACATAGGACCAGAATTTTTTCGGGTTCTCGGAAAGATCTTTTTCTAAGATATGGCTGTGGCAATTATTCTATGCTTAGCGCATCGATCTTTTTTTTTTTATATAGACGCACGAATCTCTACTAACTTTTGCCTGTCATAATTTGCGTATTCTTTTTTGAATCGTGAGTGCAACAGTTTTTTCTTTCTCAGCAGCTTTGTAACATTATTATTTTACCACGGTGGATCTTTTCCATACACAATCGTCTTTACTGACACATATTTCTCTAACCCTTTATTTACAATGCACTTAAATTCAGTCCACAATTCCTCTACATCAATAGTCCCAGAATTAAATGATAACCATTCATTTTCTAAGTGCGATCCTAACATTTGCTTATCGGCTCTTCCCAACAAAAATATGCTCCTAGCCTTTTTGAAAGCTTTATGATCTTTGGTCACCATCGACGCTATGACGATATCATGATCACTAATTCCTGTCTGTACACAGACATTGTTAATAAGGTCAGTCCTGTTCGTGGCTATAAGGTCTAAAATACGTCCATTGCGCGTGGGTTGCCGGTTTAACAGATCAAGACAGTTTTCGGAGATGGAGAGCCCTACACGTGCATGCGTTCGCTCCTGAAATATTGCTGATACTATGAGGACCTTAGGGGACATTTTCTGTCTGCCTACTGGCCGGGGAGGCAACAGGAAAGAGTAAAAAGTAGCATATTACTTATGTCCCATTTTGTGAACTGCAATTGGAAGAGGCTCAGCTAATTCCCTCACGGAATGATGCTGAAAAATCAGTTCCTTGATTACCCATATCCTCCACATGAATTAAATAGAATTTGCGCCTCGAAACTACCATGGAATGTGCGCAATGCCGTCCTTATGGTAAGCTGCAAACAGAACATTGAGACCTTCCAGTCTTACCTGAAGGGCTTTGAGTTTGATGATGATTACAGACCAAGAGGATATGGCAACAGCTCTTCTAGGAGAAGTAATCGGAGTGAAAACAGTGCTGGGAACAATCTCCAGGTGAAAAGTACTAGTAGCGGGCAGCCTGGTCCTTACAATGCTTAGAATCAGCAGCGGTGGAAGTCAGCTGATCCGCATCACACCCAACCACAAGACCCCACCCATAGCATAAGCCAATGACAGTCTCCAGAAATTGATCGACACACGGTCAGTTTGCTTGGAAAGGAGCACATCCGTCCAAAACTAGCAGGGCAGGATGACGTTAGGGACACTCTTCTGGAGGAAGAGCCTACTGTGGTAGAGCCGGTGATCCAACCGCGTATTACAATAAGCTTGACAGACATTGCTCTGGAATGGGTACTTGACTGGCAGCTTCGTTTCGGTCATGAGGGACTCTGCATTCAGCCATTGTCAAGCAGTGGGAACATGGCCTGTTCTTCCTTTGCAGAGGACAAAGCATTAGTCGGGCGCAGTGTTGATGTCAGAAAGCAAGCCAAGGTAGTGTATTGAGTGTCATGGTCACGAATTCTGTGTGAATTTTATTATAGTGCCCTCATTAACGGTAGATGTCCTCCTAGGCGTAAAATTCCTCCTCACACATGACGCCCTGTCAGCTTTTAGTGAGGGCGTGGTGCAAGGGGAATGCCATCATCACATTTAAATTTGATGAGTCTGCTGCTAAGGTGGACTCTGTCGACAGCTACTACCAGTTCTTGCATGACTTTTGCCCGGCAATTGCTACCAGTTCTTTTAGTTCCTGCGGGGAGGACACAGTCGTTCTGTACTGTGGGATTGATGATGAAGACACAATCTCAAGCGGGATTACTAAGAAAGTCGAGTTTGTAGACAACACGTCAGGTATTGCAAAATCCGAGCTGTCCCAAACACTCCATGATCACTCCACTGTGTTCTCTGAGACTCCTGCGACTGTAAAGGGGCTTGTCTACAGTTTCAACGTAGGCGAATTAGGGAGTTATTTATGAGGCCATACCCTATTCCGTGGTTGTCTAAGGAGTAAGTCGAGGAGGAAATGAAGCACATGCTGGCGGAAGGAGTGATTGAACAAGCTGTGAGTTCAGTTTAATTTTGACTTACCTATAAATTGTAGTTTTCGAGCACCTTCCCCCTTTTTATTTAATATTGTCTTTCACCAGTTCTGAGACCACGCTCAGGCGCAAAATTTTGTGTTTAAGTTCCATTGCGCCATAAATGTTTTCTTAGCCACCTTTATGAAATAACTTTAATTGTGGTGGTTTGTTTATTAATGCCTGTGTAATTTCGTGTGAGCTGATACATATATTGGCCATGGTATCGTTAACTTCCTTTTATTAGAGTAATTTGAACTTAACCAGTTCTCAATTTGGGCAAGGGAACAAGGTATTTCAGCATGGAGTAGCCGGTAGTTCACGCGGATCTCTCGCTAATTTGACTGCTAAAATTAAGCTTGCTTTTTTTTATAACAGTAAATTCTTATCTGGATGCCTCCTACCAGATTTAAGCTTTTATTACGTACAGTGGTCGACTTTTATCTGTCGACCCTGTCAGGATTCGCTCTTCTAGCGGATTATCTGTTCAATGAAATAGTTTGGTTTTAAATGCCTGTGGGAATATTTTTTTAAAAATTTCTTTTCCTCCCATTGGGTGAATCTGTGATAATAGCAGCGCACATTAATCTATTTAATTTTATGTTTTCAGCAGTCGTGTGTTTCAGTGTAATTTTTTTTCATTTTGGATGGGTTATTTTATTTAATTGTTTATGTAAAAAGAGCACAGCCACAGTGCATTGCATGCGAAGGTTTTAGTTCATGTTTTGTTATGCAGTTCTGTTAGGCTAATCTTGTGTTTGTTACTTTTGTGTTCTAAGCTACTTGTGATTATGGAGACTAGTTCTGCCTTGTCCATTTTACTTCGCTCTAGGCGATTAAACCAAAGTGAGGACCGTGAAAAGTCGTCTAGGTCAGATCTTTCGACCGAAAGGGAAAAAGTAGCGAACGCAGACGGTCACGTTCCCGTTTAAACGTGGATGCAACTGGAAGTTAGGGCAGGGATGAACAAAGTGAACCGCATATGAATATGTCGGTTTCTGCTGCTTCGCAAACTAGTTCAACCAGTGTCACTAGGCCCGTGTGCGTTTCTGATACGACTCTAAGTGACATCATGGCTTTCATGAGAGAAATAAAAGCGTGGATGGAAGCGCAGAATGCTTCAGCTCAGAAATTAAAAGCAGGGATGGAAGCGCAGAATGCTTCGGTTCACTAATTAAAAGCAGGGATGGAAGCGTAACTTATCAAGGTTTCTGCGCAGTGCAGGGAGGCGCAGAGCTAGAAGAACGTGTCGCACATCTGGAGCAAGTGTTCGTTGCTACCCCGCAAGTAGAAAACACCTCCCGGAAGTTTGTGTGGAGGTCGAATCTGTCGTTCCGACTGCGGAGATGATTCGGCTTTAGAGGAAGAGGAAGTCGAACCTCCAGAAGCCCGTCCCTATAAGAGAAAGACCGAATCAAGTGCCTGTGCGAGGGCCAGTGCAGGCGTTTGAATATAACCATTTTTTGACTGTAAAAAAGTACCAGGTCTTCCGAAACTCTGCAAGCGGGATACATCCTCATGTGGCTAGTGCAATTTGATAACTCTCCGCCTCTGAATTGGCCAGAAGGGCAGAAAGTCGAGGATGTGTGCGGATATCTCGAGGGAGAGCCCACCACACAAATGCGACCTCTCTTGAGATATTGCCGCTACTATGATGCGTTAGAGAGCTTTTCTTGTCTGCCTAATGGTCGAAGAAGCCGCAGGAACCAATAAAAAGTAGCATTTTAATGATGTGCTACTCTGCAAACAGAAATGGGCTACTTCAAACTCTAGTACATAGGATAGGGCGCGCACTATCTCCGACGCAGAGAGTCTACCCCAGTAATTGGAACACCTGAGAACTGTATTTCGAAAAAATGGGTACTCAGAGTGGCAGACTCAGCGGGCTCTCCGCCCAACCACTACAACACAACCTGTGGAAACGGAAGAAAACGCAAGGGAGGATGTAGGCACTGCGTTCGTTCCATATACCGGCGCACTCGCAGGGAAGATCGCCCGCATTTTGAGAAAACACCAGGTTGGAACTGTTTTTTGTCCGCCGAATAAAATTCGTGCACTGGTGGGGAGCGCTAAAGATGATCTCGGTTTGAGGAAGGCGGGCGTGTACCAGATTCCGAGTCAGTGTGGAAAGTCATATATTGGACAGACGATGCGTACCGTCGAGGATCGATGTGTTGAACACCAGAGGCACACACGACTGATGTATCCGAGCAAGTCGGCGGTCACTGAACATTGTTTGTCGGAGAATCATGCGATGGAGTATGAACGCACTAGGATTCTGATACAAACGTCGAGTTACTGGGACTGCGTCGTTAGAGAGGCCATTGAAATTCGCACAAGTGACGACCTCATAAATCGTGACTGTGGCTATAATCTTAGCAAAGCTTGGGAACCAGCGATTGGGTTAATTAAGAGTAAATCTAGCAAACGTAACGAAGTGACGACCACGGCGGACAGAGCCCTCACACCTACGTCATCCCAGACGCCGGCGCAATCGGTTCCATTTCGGGGCGCAGGGCGCGGACCACGGAGGGGTCGCTCTGCGAGCCGAGGGTATTTAAATCGCCCGCTACTGGGCTAGAACCCAGTTTCCTTCGAGTAGCCGTAGCGTTCAGATCTCCGTGCCGACGCGTTTCCAGGAGCTCAGTCCGTTAGTTCACCTGATAATGGCGACGTGTATGATCGCCGAAATATTGTGCCTGTTGGACACTATAGACCGGCAGTACACCCGTGGATATTTTGTTTATCAAATACACCGGGAGAATCACAACTACTAGTTTAGTTCCATTAACATTAACAACTCCTGCACAGGATTCAAATATCTTTTCTGTGCAGTGTTTAGCAAAATCGATTGACTCCGATGAAAAATCGTTTTTTACATACATGGCCACTTCCCCACACTGCAAGGAACTCCTAGAGAAGAAGGTAGCTGACCTGTATCCTGGCAAATGAAGTCTCTGAATAGTCACATCCCTTAAAAAGTGCTCTGAAATACCAATAATGTTAGAGTCAACATCAATAAGCAGTGCATTAACTTTCTCTGTGATACACTGTATATTTTGATAAAAATAGCAATTCCCTTATTAGTTAGATTCTTAAACTTAGTCAAAAGTGGTGCAGACCTAACACCAACTACTAAAGGAATTTTCCCATGAGTGACTCCCCCACCCCCTACTACACTGTCACCTATGAGCATTGCCAACCTCCCCTTTCCATACCTACTGAGTTGCAGACCGTGCCTAGTGAAATCCGACCTTTGGATAGTCTCAACTGGCACCACTGCAATGTGATCCATGCCCTGCGTCATCAGCGCGCCCTCAAGCCTCATGTTAACACGCCTGACAGTTGTATTAAGATGAGGCCTATCACGGTGCTGAAACAGCTGCACGAAATGCACATTTGTGCCACCAGTTTCAGTTGCTATCCTTTCCAGATCAGCACCTATATCATACTCCCCGTCCCTATCAAGACTATTCCCAGTCCTATCCTCTATAACTACTTGATCCTCTTTTGAGAAATTCTTACATAAGTCCCCTATGTTACAAGTAACCTGAGGTCACCCTGCACTAGGCTTCACTATGATGGTGACCTGGTACTCACTCCAAAGGACTTCCTGCAACTGTTGGCCAATAGCTCTGCCATGAGAACTGCCTAGCAGCAGAACCTGCAACTGAAGGCAAGTTACATTCGGAAACAAACCAAATAGCGAGCGTGGAGGCCATGTGACGAGCTGTTGCAGTGGGGGGGGGGGGGGCGAGCACTGCTGGTAGGAGAGGGGAGGGGAGGGGAGTGGGGGGATGTGACGTCAGCTGCTGGCCGGCACCTTCGCTGCTGTTCTACTGCGTACTGACAAGATGCTTGTATAGCAGCAGCTTCTAGAACAGTGCAAGAGATTTATTTTGAACACATTATGGGACGAGATGGTAGCAGTGTAACAGATTAATTCTAGTTCACGAATAGGACATTTCATAATCAAAATATCCATGAGTGTACTGCCGGTCTACAGTGTCCAACGAGCACAATATTTCGGCGATCATACATGTCGCCATCATCAGGTGAACTGACGGAGTGAAGGACATTTCATTATTACGTCTAAGATGCCAGTTTAATGAAAAGTTTTGTAAATTCAGCAGCTAGCCTGTTTTTCTATTTTTATTTATTTTTTACAGCCAAGACCTGTTTCAGGTATTGACCCATCTTCATCAGCTGGTGCTTTCATCTGTAGGCCAGGGTGAGCAGACGTCACGTGTTTTACAGGGTCGTCCCATGCGTAGCTTCAGTGTGCTGTTGTCCCGACAAAGTAAATACGGGACGTATGTTGTCCCGCTTTTCGTTAACCGTCCCATATTTTTGACATGATGTGTTTCAACTAACATGTACCACAATAAAACGGAGAACTCCGTAAGTAATCTTAGCCAAAGGATAAAGAAAAGTACACCTTTTAGATTAAAGCAGACTGCACAATTAATTTCTTTGTTTGGTACAATGTAATGCATTCACATGGTCAGCAGTTCTGCATTGCTTATTCCTTCAGGACATATCATTTAGATCCGTCGTATTTAACCATTTCGACATAAAATGTATTTCAAACATTTAAATTAAGCGTCTTGCTGCTGAGTAACACTTCCTTGCTCTCTGCACAGTGAAACACTATTCCTTCAAGCCTATAGGGCGCATTAAGTGGTCTATTGTAAAAATGTACGTGAAGCATTAAAGCACGAATTTTAGAAATACCGTCTCGGTAAAAAATCTATTTGAACTTATTTCATGTCGTGATATATGCTGAAAAATGTGCAGCTCATAATAACCTTTGCACAGTTTATTTGATGCCATTGCTTCATGAGCCGATAAAAACAACATATGAAGTATCCTAAACATTGTCACAACAATAAAATATTTGCATCATTAGGAATGTTTTCTCAAGTGGGGTTTTTACAAAAAGGTACGGTGATGTATGGAGCTGTATTATGGACCAAATATTTGAATTTAAATTTTTTACTGATACATTATATACGAAATTTTTCACAAAATGTGACATCAGCTTCTAATTTGTGTCCCGTATTTTCATCTTGGAAACCTGGTCACCCAAGTGCAGGTGTCAGTATCAGTTCGGAAGCCCGACTCTGCATGTTGGTCTCAGGTTTTCCATCTGAAGTTGTAGCACAAATGCGTTTCATCTTGTCATTTGTACATAGACCTCCACAGCCATACATCTTTACACCTTTACACTAAATGAAACAGAGCACAAGTCAATTAACATTTCTAACACATCAGTCATTTTATGAAAAACAAATTTCTGTACTACTTTTCAAATATGTGGAAATGGATTTTCTACAGAGTGTCTGGAGACAAAGATATTCCTTAAAACAACAATAGAAACTAAATATCTATAGTATTTCGTTCTACATTTCAGTGTAAATTTGAATCCATACTTCTATAGTTGTTATGTAATGTACTTACCAAATCTTAACGGCTTCAAATTCGGACGAATAACTGACAAATCTGTAATCAGAAATAAACATGTTTAGCAAAGGCAGAAAAATAAAGAGACAATCTATTAAAAAAGAATGGCATCATCAGAGAAATTAATTAGTTGTGTTTGTTTTGTGTGGGGCCCGCAGTATTCAAAATGTCTTTTAATGACATATTAAAGTTTTAAGCCAAGACACTGCTATTAAATATTGATATTTTTTATTGGCAAACTGTTATTGGCACAATAAGCTTATTTCGACCATTCTCAGGTGTTGTGATATTTTCTTCAATTCCATTCTAACGCGAAAATTGATGCTTGCTGTGGTGTAACTTTGCATAAACTTACAACTGATTTTTAATACGCACTAACTATCTAACAGTGTACCCTTGGCTCCTGCATGGAAGAACCTAACATCAAGTCACGAGTAGTCAGCAAAGCGGACAGACGACTTCGGTTAATTGGGAGAGTTTTGGGAAGATTTACTTCACCTGTAAAGGAGACCGCGTATAAAACGCTTGTACGAACACGTCTTGAGTATTGCTCAAGTGTTTCGGACCCGTATCAGTTTAAAGGAAGACGTAGAGACAGTTCAGAGGCGAGCAGCTAGGTTTGTTACTGGTAGGTTCGGCCATTGCGCAAGTGTCATGGAAATGCTCTGGAAACTCAATTGGGGATCGCTGGAGGAAAGACGACGTTCTTGTCGTGAATTTCTGTTGAGGAAATTTAGAGGGTCAGAATTTGAAGCTGAGTGTAGTACGATCTTGCTGCCGCCTGCTTTCATTTTGCGTGGTGATCACAAAGACAAGCTAAGAGACATTAGGGGTCGTAGAAAGGTATATAGGCATTCTTTTTTTCCTCATTCTATTTGGGAGTGGAATAGGAAAGGAAATGCCTGGTAGTGGTACAGTATACCCTCCGCCACACACCTTACGGTGAATTGCGGAGTATTTATGTAGATGTAGAACAGCAGAATTCTGATAGATACCCCATCATATCCTCAAGAGTCCTTAGTCTTTTGTGATTTAATTATTGTCTCTATCTCCCCTATGGAAGTATCATGTAGGACAATTTCAGGTAAAAGCCTCGTAAAGGCATTTTCTAAACATGTTGTATGATTACTTGTAGAAACTAGGGGTTTGTTTAGTCCACATAGTATATTCAGAAAGTGATTATTGAATCAGCACATATATCTAACATGTCAGTAACATTGGTCTTGTAAACCAAAATTAAGAAAATACTTTTAAAACTTCAAGGATAGGATATTAATTCCCATCACTGATCCCCAAAATCAATATTTTTCATAAACTAACCCTTGGGATGATAAAAATAATAATTATAAGATTATGAGACATAATAAATATTAACTTTATAAAAATAAACCATCCAATATCAATTATAATGACTATTATTATTCAAACTTTATTTGTTAGAATAATAACAGGAACAATAATAGAAAGATTTTGGCTACTATTAACATTCCTAGGTGGTATAATAGTTCTATTCATTTACATTACAAGAATTGCATCAAATAAAATATTTAAAATTAAAATTAATAGAATTATTCTTTTTATATATCTAATAATTATTCTATCAACATTACTATACAATATTGATAAAATAATATCAACAGAAATAATTAAAAATACAGAAATCATAAAACTAAATTACTCAATTAATTTCAAAGAAATATCAACCTCACTAGTAAAATTATTATTACAATCATAATAATAATTTATTTGCGTATTACATTATTAGCAGTAGTAAAGATCACCAATATTAATCAAGGACCAATACGAAAAATAAGATAAACTAATGAATAAACCTTTATGAATTAAACACCCAACAATTAAAATTATTAATAATTTATTAATTGATTTACCAGCACCAACAAACATTTCAATATGATGAAACCTTGGATCATTATTAGGAATATACTTAATAATTCAATTTATTACAGGGCTATTCCTAACTATACATTGTACACCAAATATCGAAATAGCATTCTCAAGAGGAGTTGATATTTATCGAGACGTTAATAATGGATGATTAATTCGAACCTTACACACAAATGGAGCATCAATATTCTTCATTTGCATATATTTACATGTAGGATGAGGAATTTATTACGGATCGTATATATACATAAATACCTGAATAACAGGAATAATCATTCTATTTTTAGTAATAACAACAGCATTTATAGGATATATTTTACCATGAGGATAAATATCATTTTGAGGAGCAACAGTAATTACAAATTTGTTATCAGCAATCCCTTATATTGGAAGAGATATCGTTCAATGAGTATGAGGAGGGTTTGCAGTAGATAACACAACACTAAATCGTTTTTACACTTTCCATTTTGTATTACCATTTATTGTTATAGCACTGGTTATAATTCATCTATTCTTCCTCCAACAAACAGGATCTAACAATCCAATTGGATTGAATAGAAATATTGATAAAATTCCATTCCACCCACACTTTTCTTATAAGATATAATTACATTTATTATTTTAATAATAATACTAATTATATTATGCTTAATTGATCCTTACATACTAGGAGACCCAGACAATTTCGTGCCAGCTAACCCATTAGTGACACCAATCCATAGTCAACCAAAATGATATTTCCTATTTGCCTACACAATTTTATGATCAAACCCAAATAAATTACGTGGAGTTATTACATTAGGAATATCAATTAGAATCTTAATAATTATACCATTCTACAATAAACAAATTTCTGAGGAAATCAATTTTACCCAATAAATCAAATTATATACTGAATTATAGTAATCGTAATTTGTTTACTAACATGAATTGGAAAACGACCAGTTGAAGAAACATATATGATAACAGGACAAATTGTAACAATAAGTTACTTCTCGTATTTTTTATTCAATGTACACATCGCAAAAATATGAGATACATTAATTAAAACATAAGTTAATTAGCTTAAGAAAAGCAAATGTTTTGAAAACATAAGAACAGAAGTTCAATTCTTCTATTAAATTTAAAATTAAAAATTTTACCAATTTTACCAATTGTTCCAAATGATTCAATTTTTCCTCTTTTTTGACAAACATTATGTGAAATAATACCAAATTCTGGTAGAATTAAAATATAAACTTCTGAGTGACCAAAGAATCAGAATAAGTGTTGATAAAGAATAGGGGGATCCTCCTGCTGGGTCAAAGAATGATGAATTAAGATTTCGATCGGTTAATAACATACTAATTGCTCCAGCTAGTACTGGTAATGATAATAGTAGTAATAGAGCTGTAATTGGTACTGATCAAACAAATAATGGTGTTTCATCAATAATTATATTATTTGATCGTATATTAATTGCTGTTGTAATGAAATTAATTGCTCCTAAAATGGATGAAACACCAGCAAGATGTAATGAAAAAATTGCTAAATCTACAGAAGCTCCTCTGTGTGCAATGACTCTAGCTAGTGGGGGATATACTGTTCTATCAATTAAATTCTTCTGGGTATGAAACTGCGTCATCATTTTATAAATTCCACCGACGTTTAGGCCACTGTTGCAGGTGGCCTTCATCAAGGTCTGTGTCTGACTGCTGATTATACGATACCTTGGGATTTATATAGCTGCAGATGAGGGAGAGGAGCGGGGACGTTGGTTTGCCTTTATTGGTGGTTATATTATTTCACACCATTGGTGGAAATCGGCAATGATAATTGGTGTTTTAGAGGCTTGTTTTCCATGTGATTGGGGGTTACATTCTTCCCCCTTATTGGTCAAAATGGACGTTTCCGTTTGGCTTTTGTATTACAAGTTACTATTGGCGGAATGGGCCTGAGAGACCGGATGGCAGTTTTGGCGTGCCACTTTTGACTTGTCGCCTGGTGCAGATGGCGGCAGGCCAGTGCTCTGCATGTTCGCGGTCGCTGTGGTCTCCGGGCCGCCTGCGCGAGACCTTCTGCGCGCGGTGCCGTCACCCAGCATTGCAACTGCTGGCAGCCAAGACGCCGGCAGCCTGCAGCCATCCTCCCTGTTCATATTGGCAGGACGCTTCGCTATTTCTATAGCCTCTCTAATCTTCCTCCTCGTTGAGAATGGTTTTTTCGCCAGCTCGCGGGCTTCCCTGAAAGATAACTGTTTTCCGCGCTGATTGTGATGCTCATAAACCGCTGACTTTGTGTGCTGTCCAAGCTGTACGTATCTTTCATGTTATGAAAGCCTCATGGAGATTGTTCGCCCGGTCTCTCCTATATAAACCAGCCCACACTCACAGCTTATTTCATACACGCCGGCATTGCTCAGTTTCTCAACTGTGTCCTTAGTTGAACCTAGAACATCCATGGTCTTATTGGTAATGCGGAAGACTGGCTTGATGCCTGCCCGGCGTAGAACCTTGCCCACATGCTCAGTGACGCCCTGCATGTAAGGTAATAGGGCGATGCTTTGTGCTTCCTCTTGCTCCCAACTATTCCTTTCATTCCCCTGGACATTGTTTTATGTATCTCGCCCAGACCGTAGCCATTAGCTGTTCATCCTGTACCAGCTCCATTATCTACTATGGAGGACATTAGTAGGAGTGTTAATGATGGTGGTAATAGTCATAATCTTATATTGTTTATTCGTGGGAAGCATACATCTGTATCTCCAATTATTAATGGTACTAATCAATTTCCAAATGTTCCAATTATAATTGGTATAACCATGAAGAAAATTATAACAAATGCGTGGGCTGTAATAATTACGTTATAGACTTGATCACCATTAATTATAGCTCCAGGTTGACGTAGTTCTGCTCGACTAATTATTCTTATTGATGCTCCTACTATTCCAGCTCGTGCCCTGAATATAAAATACAATGTACCAAAGTCCTTATGGTTTGTTGAGAATAATCGTTTTATTGGTAAAGATGATAAGATGGCTGAATTATTAGGTGTTAGACTGTAAATCTAAATATGGGAACAATTTCTCTCTTATCATTAATGTTGCAGGTCTTATATTCAATTATGATTCTAGACTGCAATTCCAGGGGTGTAAAATATTATTTTACTAAGACCTAAAAGATAACTTTTAACTATAACTTTGAACGTTATTAGTTTTATTAACTTAAGGTCTTAGTAAAATAATATAAAGTTTGATGTACAGATTAATGTTGAGATTATTAATAGGATAGGGAGCGCTATTACTAATTTATTTATTTTAATTCTCATTTATCATGAGTTTTTATTATGTAATATAATGATTGCTCAGAATCTAATTCGTGTATAATAGTATAGTGTAATGGTTGTAAATATGATTATGAAGAATACTAAAACTGTTATTTTATTATCAGTTTGAATAACAATTCATTTTGGTAAAAATCCTAATATTGGAGGTAATCCACCTAGGGACAGTAATAATGTTATTATCATAAATTCAACTTCTGTTTTGAAGTATCTTGTTGAATAGATTTTATTTAGGAAGAATAAATTTATTGTTTTGAATATAAAGATGATCATTGATTTAATATTGAATAAATTATAAAATAGAATTCTCAGATATTTTCTCTGATTGTTATTAATCTAATTATTATCCATCCTTAGATGTCTAATTGAAGAATATGATAGAATTTGTCGTAGTGATATTTGATTTAAACCACCTATTGCTCCAACAATGATTCCTATTATGATTATTACAAATAAAAATCTTCTTATTTTGATACAGTATGATAATGTTTTATTGGGGCAATTTTTGTCATGTTATTAATATAAGACAATTAATTCATCTCGTTGGTGACATTACTTCTGGAAGTCAAAAGTGGAATGGGACTGCTCCCATTTTTACTATTATTCTTCACATAATTATTATTTATGGGATGTTTTTATTATCTCATCATAATATGTATTTTATTTAAATAATTACGATTGAAATTAATAGTATTGTTGATGCTATTGATTGAATAATAAAATATTTAATTGCAGGTCCATTAATATTTAATTTTTATTATCTGTTAATATTTTTATAGATAGTAAGTTGATCTCTAGTCCAATTCAGATTCCTAATCAGGAATTTGAAGAAATGGACAGAATCGTTCCTATCACTAATGGTGATAGGAAAAAATGTTTTATAGAGTTGTTGTAAATTAAAAAGAGAAGGGTTATTACCTTCATAAATGCGGTATGAACCCATTAGCTTAATTAGCGTATCTTTTTATTTATATTGAGGTGTAAGATGCACATTAGTTTTTGATACTAAAGGTGATTAAACTCTCTTACATAATGAGAGTAATATTTTTGCTTTATCCATCTTATCAAGATAACCCTTTAATTAGGCATCTCATTTATTATATGTATAAATTAAAAGTTCCTTTTTTATTTTATGTAATGATTTATTTCTTTAATCACTATAAAATTTTCTTGTTTATTTGATTTGTTTAATATCCTTATTAATATATAATATATATGATTTATTTCTATATATCATATCTAATTAAATATATCATTATATGTTTTATTTAATTAATATTAATTGATTATTAAAATTTATCCATTTATCAAAAGTTGTAACTACCTATTTTTAAGGCAAAAGAAATGGTTAAATAATAAAATATTTAATATAACGTAATTAAATATTTTACATTATTAATATATGATAAAATCAATATAAATATATTAAGTTATTATAATATTAATTTAATTAATAATATAACTATCATTTATTTTAATTAATTATATTTCATATATTATAGTTTCATATTAAAATTTAATTATATTTTTTTAATTATAATGTTAAATTACATACTACAATAAGTAAAATAATTTATATTATTTAATCTTTCTTTATTATTAGTGAAAAGAAAGATTTAATAATAAAGAAAGATACTATAATACATTTATTGAAACAAAATTTCCATACTTATCTTTATAATATATAATAAAGAAGCTTTTGTTAACTGCTTTGTGTAAATTTATTCTATAAATTTTTAGGTTTTCTAGTGTTATTTTTTGTTTTGAATCTACGTGTGTTTATTATCTTGATTCTTTTATTTTTAATTGTATGTGTTTCGTTTATATTCTGAAGTTTTATTCTTGCTCATTTATTCACTTTTTCTTTATACTATATATAAGTTTTGTGTAACGAAATGCTCTATTTATTTATAGTAATTAAATTAAATTATCAAGCTATTTTGGAATTAGTAATTGATTAAGTATTGGCATATTTCGTGCCAGCAGCCGTGGTTATACGATTAATGCAAGTGAATATTTTTGGTTGATGTAGTTATAAATTATTTTGAGTTTTAATAATTAATTATTAGGTGAAATTATATCTTATTTTTTTCTGTTCATTTTGAATCTATGAAATTTATAAAATAGACTAGGATTAGATAGCCTATTATTTTAAATGTAAATTTTGTTTTACCTGGGTATTATTAGTTAAGGTCTTTAAACCCAAATAATTTTGGCGGTATTTCATTCCATGCAGAGGAACCTATCTCATGATTGATAGTACACGATTTACTTTACTTAATTTATTTGTTTGTATATCTCCGTTATCAGAAAATCTTTTTGGAGAAAAAATTTTCTTGTTTTTTTATTAAAATTTATTTCACGTCAAGGTGCAGCTTATAATTAGTAGTATGATGGGTTACAATATTTTTTTATTATGTATTTAATTTTTAATATTTTAATGAAGGTGGATTTGATAGTAATTCAAATTATTTAATTTAACTGATATTGGCTCTGAAGTGTGTACACATTGCCTAACACTCTCATTATTGATTATAATTTTTTATCTTTTAATATAAGTCGTAACATAGTAGATGTACTGGAAAGTGTATCTACCAAGTTTATTCAAGACATAGCTTTTTAGTAGAGTCATTTATGCTGATTTTTAATTCTGTGCAATTCAGGATGTCTTGAATAATTTATTTTATTATTTAGTTTTTTATGTTTACTTAATTTAACAAAAATAATTTTATTTATTTTTGTCTTAGTATATTTTATTTTTAATTATATTGCACTAGTAATGTTATTTAATTAATAATTATTAATTTAAACTTTAATCAGTAGAATTTATTTTTTGTACCCTCTATATCAGGGTTTATCAAAATTTTAATTTGTACAAATTAATCTCAATATAGGTTGATCTATAAAAAATGATAATTATTGCTTCATAAATATTATTAATTTGTTTATAGAAATTAAATGTTATTAGTTTTCTAATAAATTTAGTTTCTAAAGAAAAAATTTATTTTTTTAAAATTAATGCTTTTATTCGATTTTTTAGTATGAAGTATTAATTTATTAATTTCTTAGGGGACAAGCTCTGAAAATTAATAGCCTATAATTTAAAATTTATAATATTTAATAATAAGCTTAGTACCAGCAATTTTTTGATTACGTTATAGTTCATTATTTTTTGTTTAGATTTTATAATTATTTTAGGTTGTTTATTAAGATGTTAATTTTAATTTTAAAGTGTTTGTAATAATGATGTAATTAGTATAATTATTTTGTTTTTATTTTATTTAAAAAAAATATTATAAGGAACTAGGCAATATAAATTTCCACCTGTTTATCAAAAACATGTCTTCTTGATAATATTTTGAAGTCTTACCTGCTGACTGATGAACTTAAAGGGCCGCAGTATTATGACTGTGCAAAGGTAGCATAATCATTAGTTTCTTAATTGGGGACTGGAATGAATGGTTTGATGAGAAATTGACTGTCTCTAAATAATTTTTAGAATTTAACTTTTAAGTTAAATGGCTTAAATATTTCTTGTGGACGAGAAGACCCTATTGGGCTTTACATTTATAAATTAATTTTTATAATATAGTTTTTTAATGTTAATTTTTATTGTTTTTTTGGGGTTTAGATACTAAATTTCATTTATGTTACAATCGATTCCACTATTGTATGGTATTTGATGTCTGTACTTCATGTGTTTTGTATATATTATGAATATCTATATCATGTTTATTTTTGCATAATATTATTGTAATTTTAATAGTTTTGGTAATGTCAATTTTATTTTTTATCGTTTTATGTGTGTCAATATTATGTAAATTTGTAATATCTCACCACCAGCATGATAACTAAAAGGTGTTGTGATTTTAATGTGAATGGAATTCCGTTGTAAATGAAAAGGTGGTGTTGGCACGCAGCTAACGGAGATGGAGTAGTCAGTCAAAGGTTGGCATTCACAGCAGTCAGTCTGTGGTGGGAGCTCACAGCAGTAGTGAACCTGAGGGCACAGCAGCAAGACTTAGTGGCAGACTTGTGCTAGTGTATTCTGCCCAAATATTCGTTCCACTTGAGGCAGAAGACCAATCTACGTACAATGGCCTCGGTGAACGTGCAGATGCAATGGTAAAACGTCTACTGTCTGCATATGGAGCACAATGGAAGCTACTGGAAACCGCTGTTACAATTGCGGCTCACTGCATAAAGATGAAATCTGAACTGTATACGTTGCACTGCCACCTTTCCACTACTCTGCATTAATATCAGGTCACAATTTTTATTGTTACTGTCTATAAACTGGTTGTTGAGAGATTTAGCTTGCGTTTTCAATGTTTTTTTCTTTTTTTGAATAGAGGTTACATTTCTGTTAAAAGTGGTGAGTACGTAAGCCTAATTTATCCCAAGTAACATAACCTAATAGGGATCCTTTCCTGTATTCTTTTTTTTTAAATGCAGCAATCAATTTTTCTAAAGTAAATACTTTTGAGAATCTTCTTAGTAGAATATACAGTACTGCAACTATAAATTTCATTGCTCTTGCACAATAGTATTGGTAAGAACAAGTTACTGTTTTTCCACATAACTAATTTTAATCAGTTCATATAATTGAAGTAGATCAGACAAACAAAGTTCTATTTGTGGTATCAATCAAAATTTTTAGTGTTCCTACAATTTGTCAGTAAGTTTGAGTGACCCCATTCTAGATTCCAGGCTAGCATATTTAATTGATGAGTCTATTCAGCAAAGTGTTACTTAAATAATAGTTAACTGTAACAGAATCACTAATTTCATGGTAGGGAGAAAGATTTCATTATTTTCAACAAAGTGATACATACTAGTCAGTGTTCTGTTAGTAGATTTTTGAATAGAGGTCACAGTCATAACCAATTTCTTACTTATTTACAAAAGAACATTAAGAACAGCACTGACCATAACATCAGTAGATTTTTTATAATTTTTAACACTAATTATAAGCCTTTAGTCACTTTGTTTCTGAGAGCCACTTGCACTGCAATACTGCATACCACGCTATGTTCTATAGTAACAGAAAGTAACTGATGAGGTGAGTCTTACCATTACAATAATTTAAATAATTACTTCTTTCATTTAAATCTTTGTTATTTTTATGATTGGTATTTTTTATCTCTTATGAAACTAGTGACAAAGTTCTTCCACCCTTTACTTATTATGCACCAAGCTTCTAAATTTAACTGCATTCTTAATTTATCACTGCTTGGTATTCTTATGCCTCATTAGGCTGGCGACCATGTATAAGTTTTTAGTCATGAAACAGTTTGTTAATAATTTTGTTTAGTCCAACAATAGTATTGCAAGATTACCTCATTTAAAATTTTGTATCATAGTATTCAGATTTATTTTACTGCTATGAGCTACACCTATTTCAAACATTGTTATCGCTTTCCATTATTTATATCATGTTTGGATAAATCTTAGGGGAGTTTCGGTCCAAGTCTTGTCCTTAGGTTAGAACGGGTGCCACACTTAGTGGCCCATGACTGTTCAATTAGTCGCAGTTGTGTGACATGAAGAATAATTAAACGCTTCATTATAAAATCATTAATTTATGTTTATTTGATCGATAATTTGTGATTATAAGATTAAGTTACCTTAGGGATAACAGTGTAATCATTGTTTAGAGTTCTTATCGCTAAAATGGATTGCGACCTCGATGTTGGATTAAGATTAATTATGGGTGTAATAGCTCAATAATTGGGTTGTTCGACCTTTAAATTCTTACATGATCTGAGTTCAGACCAGCGTGAGCCAGGTCGGTTTGTATCCTAACAATAAGTGTTATTGTATTAGTACGAAAGGACCATATAATAAAAATATTTTTATTTATTGATTAAAGTAAATTATTTACTATTTTGGCAGATAAGTGTGTAGAATTTAGAATTCATTTATGTAGATTTTTTCTACAAATAGTATTGATAATATATGATTTATTTATGTTTGTTTTAAATTTTTTATTATTAATTATTTTTGTTGTAATTAAAGCACTGAGCAGCTAGTTCCATCACTGGTATGTTCGGCCAATGTGTGTCATGGAAATGTAACGGGAACTCAAATTGGAATCGCTTCAGGAAAGACGACGTTCTTTCCGAGAAATTCCGTTGAGGAAATGTAGAGGGCCAAAATTTGAAGCTGATTGTAGAATGAACTGCATGCCACCTACTTACATTTAGCGTATAGATCACAAAGACAACGGAAGTAGAGGTCGTGCAGAGATGTATAAACATTCTTTTTTCCCTCATTCTATTTGAGTGTGGAACACGAAAGGAAATGCCTGATTGTACAGTGTACTCACCGCCGCACACTTTATGGTGGATTGTGGAGTATATAATACGTAGACGATGTACTAATAGCAGAAAAGAGTTGGAAAGAGCACAGAGTCGATGCCTTGGGGAAGACATCTGAAAAGAGGACTGTCAATGTGAATATCAACGAGTCCGAATTCGGAAAAAGGGCACTGAGTTTCTTGGGTGACAGAATTTTAACTCAGGGAATGCGCCCGGGTCCTGAAAAGCTTTCCTGAGAGTTTTCCTAGGCCAAGCACATGAAAAGGTATACAATCTTCCTCAGAAATCATAAATTTTTTAATTGGTTTTTACACATGGAGAAAGTGACAATAACACATCTGTGCAAGCTAACACGGAAATGCCGCGGCGGAGCGGCCGAGCGAATTGAGGCGCTATGCTACTATGAACGAGGTTGTTTGGCTGTTTGTGTCTTTAGTATTACGTAGTTCATAAGCAGTTTGTAAGTTTAGTTTGTAGCTTCTGACCACCGGAAACCAATAGTAACGTATAGAAACAAGAATAATCAACCAAATTGTCCACCATTATAGTCAAAGGTGTATTTTATCATAATAAACATACTGGGATACCAACAAGTAGAAAAAAAATAATTAAAAACAATTGAGATGGAATGTTTCACTATGTACTACTCTCTCCAACTCTCTCTTCAGAATTTTCGGTTTCAAGTTTTGTATAGACGGTGTTGTGATAAAGGTATCACAATCCTATGGGGCTCTTAGAAGCAAATGACACGGAGATAGAGGAAAGTAGGTTTGACGTAATGTACATGAAAAATGCCACATTCGATAATTATATGGGCACTGCTTTAAAGAATATAAAGAGAGAACAGGATAAGGATGAAAACTGCAGAATCTTGGAGGAAAGGCTAAAAGACAATAACGACGCCCACCTAAGGAAGTATTACTTGCTTAGGAATGAGGTGCTGTTCTTTCGCAGGCATGAGGAAGAAAAACGCGGTTGTTATGCATACCAGAGGAATTGCTGTATAATCATGTCCGGTATTTGTATATGTCCCACTGAAACCTTTGTGTTAGAAAATGCTGCTTGAAATTGAGAGAATGAGATTACTTTTAATAGCGGGCAAAGAACAACACATAAGGTTTTAAGTACCGTATATGTAATGTGCGCCTCGGTTGCACAGTGGTAGAGTGCCAGACTATGGGTTCGATCCCCGCCAGGTCCTAGGATTTTTATCTGTCACTTTCCACTTCTTTTATCTCTGGCCGTATTGTTTATGTGAAAAATACCGAGTAGCACCGTTGTTGGGAACCCACGTTAAACTGGCTGGGTAAGTCAGTTCAAAGGACGGAGGAAGGCAACGGCATACTACCTCCAAACAGGACCATGCCTAGTAAAGCACTGTGGTGTTCAAACCAATCTACGGATTGTTGACTGCTTCACCTTTTTACCTTTATATGCAAAATATGTCAAAAGGCCAAGCACTCAAAAGTTGATACTAGTGCACCAATATTTCCCATTGATCCAACAAAAATAAAAGAATTATGGGTAACAGATCTCTTAGGACCATTACCAAGGTCGCTAAGTGTCATAGATACGTACTTTTGGTAACAGAGCTAGCTACATTATTACAAACACTAAAACGAAAAAGAATATTAGTGTAGTGTACCTAAAGTTTATGGTCGTAGAGGCACACGGTCCTGATGTTGGTAACAACGGCTCAATGCTATTGGAAAACCTAATCGTATAGAATGATGGGAATAATCCTTTGTGTCCTTGAAATGAATCAATAATTCTGTTCCTTCTCTAAGATTGACAGGTTTTTGTATGTAGCAGTTGCCTCGTCTTGACAGTAATTTAATAATCCTTTAACATTAGCACACTAAGTCGCCGTAGCTGTAAGTAAAATTCACCCAGTATTCTGTGTCATTTATGTTATAGTCTCTTATAGATAAGCGTCAATATTGGCATTTACTAATAGGAAATTGAATTGAGGGTGTATTTTGTGATTAACATGTTTCAAATTGCATACAACAAGTTATGACGCTGAAACTTCGAAATACCACAACGATAGTTGCCTCCATTAGCACAGTACGCTGCCACAGCCGTAACTATACTTCTTGCCCAATATATTTAAATTTACCGTTTTAGTGTTTGTAATACTTTCTCGCAATAACGTAATAGAAGTATATTCAACAGTTTGTGCAGTCAGTAAAAAACGTTTTTATGTGGTGTATTTCTGAATATACTATATAAGGCACACATATTGTGCTCTGAAACTGTATTTTCTGAGATGTTTTGCTTTTTTACGAAATTTTGCGGCTGATAACTCTCTACAGGCGGCTTCTCAGTTAACCTTCCTATTGTGTTCGAAACAGAGACACACATATTGTGAATGGGTCAGTTAGACCCGCAATTTAAAAAATATATATATATTCTTCGATGTTACTTCAAGAAACATTTTATATATAGTTTTTTCATGTGGAATAACAGATATTGAAGCTTTCCAGCATTTATTGAACGTAATTAGTGTAAAAAATTATATTACATTTTAGATTGTGAAACATGTTCATACGAGTTTTTATAAGTGAACTGTTGCATAAAAGTGTTTAAATTTTGTCACTTATTGCCAACACTAAGTAACCTAAAATTACAATGAAACATGATAATTAATTCTGAAGAACAATATTTAGCTTCAGTATATGTGTGTTGTATTAACATACACAATTATTGCAGTAAATATTTGCATGATCTTGGCATAGGAATGATTGAAAATTGTTACATTTCTTATTAGTGTTTCGATCTTTCTTCGGTCCACAGTCTTCGTACTGGCCCCTTATCTATTCCTTTGCTCCAGATCTTTCCCTACAATATTTTCCAAATTTACTTTTATCTTTTTAGGAATATTTTTGGACATTTTGTTTTCTTGAATTGTTCTTGTTAGCTCTCTTGGAAAAAGGCGTCTCTTGTACAATTTGTTTCAATAGTAGCCTGGATGCGTGTGTACATGCAACACCTAAGCATTTATTGCAGCAATGTCAAGCATGTTATAAAATAAACAGGTCATCGCTTAGTACACCTTTCACAGGAATACATACTGGCGGGTGTATCTGTCATGTCAATTACTCCTTTCGTTTTCTTGTTATGCAGTATTACATCCGGCTTCTTATGCTCTTCTGCAGACACGGTAGAGTCGTGGTCAAAGTAAAGAGTAATACGACAGCTTTATTCTTTTTTGGCATGTACGAATCCAGTGGTACATACTTCTGAAATCCAAAGATGGTTAAAAACACTTGTCTACTGTTGTTTGTCTACTGTTCTTTCGGAATCTCAGCTTTGTTCTTTCTGAGGATTCAAATAATGTTAGAATTTTCTGCAGAAGTTGTTTGACCAGAGTGTAGTCCGTAAAGAAATTATCAGTGGTAAAGTTTCGCCGAGTTTTTTCAATTCTTTCCACAAGCCTCAATACAACATTTCTACCTTGATTTACTTCTCGTGGTCCATTTTCCGGCTTTCCTGTGTAGACTTCTGCTGCACAAACATATGCTGTTTTCACATCAGATAACAACCAAAATTTTATGCCATATTTTCCTCTTGGTTTTGAAGTCATGTACTGATGGAAGGGACACCTTCCTCTGATTGGGACCTGTAACTCGTCCACTGTGACATTGTCATAAGGAATGAACATTTTAGAAAACTGTTCCACAATCATTTCAAAGACAGCCAGTTTATCAAGGGGTCGCCTAGCTGGTAGATCTTCTTTGTTGTCAAATTTGAGAAATCTGATTGTATAGAAACGCCGAATTGGCACTGTTATGCGAAAAACTGGCTGACCATTCATGCTGTCCCATAGCTATTGGAGAGATTCTCCGGCAGATCTCTATACACCAGCTAATATAAGAAGTCCCAAATAAGCCTTCATTTCCTGATTTGTAATAGAAATTTATTATGCTCACCTTGGTTTTGACACAGCTGGAGGATTTGTAGACCATTATGTACCATTGCGCGACGTATATACATTTCCAGTTACGCTGGTTTCTTTAGACAACAAAACCACGCTTTCCTTTCCTTCGATCACATCACTCTCCTTACTTCTAATCGACACATTAGCAACATCACTTGAACTGTCAACAGAATCTTCATCATTGTCAGTATAATCTGTTTCATGTTATGACTCAGTTACAAGCCATTCTAACTGTTCATCACTCAGAAACCGACAAACAAAATCAGATTGTACGCCTATATGCAGTCGTTATACAGAGTCCCACAACAATGTGAAATGCCTCAGACACATTTTAGACCAATAACAAGTATTTCTAACAATTTCTTCGTAGAAACTAAATAGAAAATTTCGCCTGGGCCTAAAAGACCCATTCACAATAAGTGTGTCAAAGCTACGTATCTCCGAAAGTATTTTAGTTTTTGAAACGAAAATTGGGGATAACGTGAATAATGACGTATTTGAGGAATGCATAATGCCATGTTGCAAAATAAGTAACATTTAGGGGTTTACGTTAATTTTAGTAAACGAACTGGGTCAGTTAGACCCATTCACAATAGGAAGGTTAAGATGTAGTACTTTCAAAAGGGGTAAACGAAAACTTACGTTCGAATATCACAGACGATTTTTACTACTAAATATTGCAGCAAGTCATAATAATAAATATTATTTACTTTCTTCTCTCAAAATCTCTCAGAAAACTAAACATTCTGTAGCCACCTATAGAATGATCTGAGTAGTTTCTGGCAACAGAACCACCCATAATGTCGTGCTAAAGTTCCGTGATACAAATCCTATAGCATCGCAGTATGGTTAACTTACGAGCTACGGGAATGAAAATGGCAGATGCGTCAGCTCGTACTTATAGGAGCCTTCGGGCGGCCCCTGACGTCAGAGGCTGGCTTCGCGCATGCGCAGTTTGAGTTTGGAGTGCGGCGCGCGGCTGATGCGATGGCAAACGCGACACTGCAGCAGTGAACAGCGTTGTGGTTGAAGTCGTCGACGACTCAGGGCGTTGGAAGAGAGATGTGGAGACTGTCCAACCCGAGGGAGTCGCATATGAACCACGCGCTGTAAGCTGGTCCCGCGACGTTCGTGTTTACTCGATCTAATAGCTCTGAGTACGGCAAAATTTTTTTAGAGACAGCATATGGAAAGACACTGGTGTTCGACTGAAACTAAGCAGTGGGTTAATAAATATGTGTGAATTATTTTGTAATGAAGTGTGATTTATCAGCGCATTTAAGAAAAATCAGGACATTTCATGCTAAAGTGGAATTACAGTGATGAATTAATTGATAAACGGTGCTATTAGGACGCTGTGTAAAATTATAGAGCCGCAGATGGTGAGGCGGTCATGCGTTTCGATCAAAATCATCTTCAGAATCTGTAAAGTTACAAACATCAGTAAGCATGATGTCACAAAAAGAGAACTGCATGGACAAAGGAGATACCAAATTACATTACAAACACAAATATCGTAAGTAATGTAATTTGGTTTCTCTTTTGTCCATGCAGTTCTCTTTTTGTGACACCAAGCTTACTGATGTTTGTAACTTTACAGATTCTGAAGATGATTTTGATCGAAACGCGTCAATAAACGCATGACCATCTCACCATCTGTGGCTCTATAATTTTACACAGCATCCTAATAGCACCGTTTATCATTTAACACTGATATGGGCGCATACCTCATTAACGACTTCATGTCACGTCTACAATGATGAAAATGAACTTGCACCTCAATTTTTGCATTACTCTTATTTGTGGCGATAAAAATTGCAGAAGGAAAGCCCATTATAATACGCTTACGTTTCGTTGGCATTTTAAGTGATGTTTGCAAAAGCAGATGCCAGAGCAATCGAGACACGCATCAAAGAAATAATCGGGAAAGAAAGCTTGGATCAAGATCAAGTGCCTCAGCATAACCAATGAAGTTCTGCTTGATAACTAAGCTTTCCTTGACATTCTAGAGAAATACGCAAGAACAGACAGGAAATATTCTGAGAAATAAAAGATAAAGGAAGGTTGCAAAAAGGACCAACTTCTTGCTTCTTTGGTGTTAGGAATCATAAATGTGGCCGCTGGTTACTGATTTCTTGTTTAGCCGATCACATACATGTGCAAGGAAATGCATGTCAACGTTTGAAGTAATATTTTCATTAATTCAATTCCTACCAATACTGTTGGTTTTGATGTGCGCCATATTAATCATATTCGCTGATTTTAACAAAGATAAATGTTGTAGTGTACTGTTTCAACTACGATATGGACGACGTGGGTGTGATATTCTAAATTCGTATTGTTTTCCATATTTCCCGTAAGATGGTTTATGACAGAAACTGCACGTAATTAAATAAATCGAAATATTGCAGCAAACATTCTCATGCATTTCCTTAGAACGGTTAATACATTTACCGAGCTACAAGCAAAATATTTGTTCGAGATACGTCTGCTATATTTTACTTTCTGTTGGAAAAAAATACTGACATTACGGTTTCAAGCATTGGGACTGATTTCAAAGAGTACAGAAGTTGAATCAATATCTGTTGAATAAAAAAAAAGAAAGAAAAAAGCCTGTGACGGGAGAGATGTAAGCTGCTCAGAAATTTCAGATCGAATTCAAATGTTCAAATGTTCGTTAAGCGTAAGGGACTTAACTACGGGGTCATCAGTCCCTAAACTTACAAACTACTTATGAACTACCTACAACTAAGGACGGCACAAATATCCATGCCCGAGGGGGGATTCGAACCCCCGACCGTAGTGGCCGTGCAGACCGTGACTGAAGCGCCTCAGTCCCCTCGGCCACTGCGGCCGGCATTTCAGATCAACACACTTCCGTTCTCATAAACAATGGTTCTGTTGGCAGCGTCACAACTGTAGCTAATAAAATTAAACAACACTTCCTTCAGTATCACTACGAGTTTTTCAGCTTCACTGATTCATTTCTTGAACTGGTAGTAGGATTTTTGTGTATATCACTTTTTATTAGTTCTGAAACATGTGAAAACTGCCTGACATTTGACCTAAAATAAAGTGTGAATCTAGTTTCATCGTCCAGGTATTGGAAACCAGGAGAAATCGATTTTTTTCATGGACATCTGGAAACAAGGAATAATCATAGCTTCATAGTTAGGATTTTAGGGGATGGAGAAGATATCAGTGAAGAAAGGGGCCAAATGAATACCCTAACTGGCATTATCCGGAAAGGGGCTGGTCAAAGTGAAGAAGAGAGTATGTGAGCACAGGTTCTGAGCCAGTAAGGCGGTGGAAGGCAATCTGATACCGAGACGAGTTGATGGGCACTTGGGCATTAAGATGTGTCACTGTCTGGTGCCAGTCCCGGCGGTATTTAGTACTCAGGAAGTTGCACACGTGTCACTCGAGTTGCTGGTGGCGGGTGCGGAGGAAGGAGCGGCAGAGGCGACGAAATTCCCGAAAGAGGAAGACAGCCTGCGGGGCGGGGCGGCTGAGTGGCTTCTGTGGGGATGTGGGAGTGGGCGGCATCAGACGAGGTCTGCTGCAGGAAGGAGGTGGCGCGATCCATGTCGTTGTGAGAGCGCATGGCAGAGGCTGGACAGTCCAAAGGCATCCCAGTCTGCTTGGAAGCACGGATGAGTTTTGGAGGCGGAGGTGCGGTAACAAGTACACAAACTTACGCATTTATAATGTGTATAGGAATTATCAGTACCGAGCATTAATATCTGCGTCATTAACAGTGTTGCCAGACGTAGGGAATATTCCGTACACGTAGATTCTTTTAAGCATTAAAATCATGTAGGGAATTTTCATCCAAAAGTCCCCAACGCCTAGGTACTTTGCTAAAATTTTACAATCGCCGGCACATGCCTAGCGGGTAAAGTTGGCAACAGAACAGTTGTCAGCACGCGGAAATAAAGCCGGCCAATTATGGCAAAGTTTGAAGTAGCCAATGATATTTTAGACGGCATAGTTGTTTTCTGTTCATAGTAACCAATATTAATTTGAAAACTTTGTTTCAGGCACATTAAAATTGATGCGAAATATGATGATTTCAATGTATATGAGTGGAATGGAGAGTCGGTTTGGAAATAGCATTAGAAAATGTCAGCACAAGAAAAATTCTTGTTTCCGTGAACGAAAGACGTATTATTACCTTGACTAGACATTTATTTACGTCAGGACTCTATACAAGTTAGTACTTGTAAATGAGAAAATAGTGACAAGAAAACGCTGAAACATTTGCGATAGCCAAATGAACAAAGTGATAGATATTCGTTGTCAACTTAGCATTACTCTTTGAAAATTGAATCATGCAGAGTGACGGCTTTCTTTTTTGTGCTGACTGTGAACTAAATAATTATTGCTGTTCCTTCTCTATGGTTGATAGTATCTCGATGTATCCTTGTGTGGTCAACAAATGAGTTATCCTCGTGTAACAGTGCACTCGGAATTAGCTGTTCCTCCCTATGGTTGCCCGGTTCTTGATGTACCCTTGTCCGATCGGTAAATCAGTTATCCTCTTGTAACAGAGCACTTGGAATTTGCGGCATAATCTACACTTGAATCCATCAATCAGTAACGATCAGTCAATGGAAAAAAAACATATCTAACAAGTGAAGCATGATGCCAAATATTTATTTTAAAGTTTTTCAAAATTGTAACATGTCACATTAATCAACTGGTTAACCTCTCCAGGCTGGACTCCTGGATTCAGCCCCTCCCAGACCCAAATCCTGGCAATGTCGCTGATGTAGGGGCTTTAATGGAGTGGTAGGGAGAAAGTAGGGGAAACGTAGGTACATTTTTGTGAGACTGTAGGTATTTTCTCTCTCTGCCCGTTGGCAACACTGGTCATTGATTGATTGATTTTTCCAGGGAAGCCAAAACAGTCTTGCACCAACCCGCCACTGCCCCCAGTGAAACTAAGTTTATTGTCTGGTATCGCTCCCTGTATATCTAGTAAAGCCAACCAATGCCCTTGAACAGGGGTAGGAGTCCCTTTACCAGTTCTTTATTAGAAACAATTTCTTCGGGTCTGGTGGTCCCAAATATTCTGTGGCTTTTATACTCCAATGCAATGCATTCCAAGATTAGATGTGATGCAGTTTCATCACCGTCATCACAGATCCTACATTTAGGGTCCTCTTCTGTTATTCCCATTGTACGTAGCTGTTCTAAAAATTCCCATGGCCTGTTAGCAACCCAACTATGAGTGTAATCTCTCTCCCGTTCAGACCCATGATTGCAGAGCTTCTTTTAAAACATGGCTTTGGCATCATTACCGTGCCATGTTTTTGTTGATGGACTTTGGTCCAATATTCTACGTGCTGTCTTCTGAGCCAGTTACGTAGCTCCAATTTGATCATTGCCTTGGTGATTGTCAGGACAGGTTCCGGTTCCAATAAATGGAGTCTCTGCCCCCATCCTGGCTAATCTGTCGGCATGTTCGTTGCCACTGATCCCCGAGTGGCCAGGGACCCACAATAGGTTTACTCTATTCCTTTCCCATAGCTCAACCCGAACCCTGTGACATTCTGCAACAATTTTAGACCTTGTTGCAGGAGCTGCCAATGATCACAGGGCTCCCTGGCTGTCTGAATAGATATAGATGCTACGATCTTTGTAGCACCTACGCAAATTCTCCTCCACAGACGCCCTGGTGGCAGTGATTTTGGCCTGGAATACTGAGGCCAGTTTTCCTAGAGAGATGACGCCCTCCAGTCTTGGCTGCACCCCATACACCCCGGCCCCAACACCTTAGTCTGATTTTGACCCGTCAGTGAACCAGACAATATCCCCCGTACGGTGTCGAACTATTTTCTCCCACTACTCCCTACTTCCAATTGTTATATTGAAAGGCTTTTTGAAGCAGTATGGGGTAATAATATAGTCGACTGGCATTTCCCCAACCTTTCCTATATTTACCTCACTCACTATTTTAGTGTGTGATTCTGGATATCCCAGAGAGTTCTAGTTGTTGCCAGAGTTGAGTCTGTATGCACCAGCCGCTGCCTCCATCTTGACCCAAAGGTGTAATGGGGGCATATCCAGCATGGTTTCCATCCCAGCAGTTGGTGTGCTTCTAATTCCGCCTGCTATGCCTAAGCAGGCTAATCTCTGCACACTGGTCATTAAATATCTGCCTTCTTTGTCACCGTCAACTACGACTTCAAGCGCAACATTCTCTGCTTTTGTCCGTGTATGTCACGGGATCGTTTTGAAGAGACACGGACGAAGCTGTTTGGAAGGCGACTCACCCGTGGCGGCGGCGACGGCCGCTAGTGCGCAGACCAGGGCGCGGAGGGCTCGCATGTCTGCCGGCGCTGCTGCTGCTGCTGCTGCTGCCGCGGCCCCGGCGCCGCTCTTATACGCCGCCACATCCCGAGTAGCGGACCGCGCCTCACAACGCTTTATGTCCGTCGTAGACGCGTTAACAGCTCTGCGACATTATCTGGCGCTAAACGACGGCGGAAACAAGCAGTGTCAAAGGAGCCTCTAAAGTTCTTCTAGCATTAAAAACAACCATAACTGTTAGAGATAAGGAACAGTAGTTTCTTGAAAATCGTTTAGCAGCTCCCAGGGCCACATTCGCTTTTTCTTTGTTGGATATTTGAACTTCAGCGCCTCAAAAAGGTGCGTGGGCACTAGAAGACGTATTACGTCGTGTTGCGCGAGCATGTTTGACGACTGGCGAAGCTCTCCTCTCAGGAGGTCACTCCTTCATTCAGCCCAATAGAGCCTCCTTCATGCTAGACGATACACAATTCTACATCTACATCTACAGCCATAATCCGCAAGCCACCCGAAGGTGTGTGGCGGAGGGTAACGTGAGTACCACTATCGGTTCTCCCTCCTATTCCAGTCACGTATTGTTTACGGAAACAAAGATTGTCGGTATGCCTCTGTATGGGTTCTAATCTCTCTGATTTTATCTCCATGATCTCTTCGCGAGATATACGTACAAGGGAGCAATATACTGCTATACTCCTCGGTAAAGGTATGTTCTCGAAACTTCGACAAAAGCCCGTACCGAGCGACTGAGCGTCTCTCCTGCAGAGTCTTCCACTGGAGTTTATCGATCACCTCTTTAACGCTTTCTCGATTACCAACTGATCCTGTAACAAAGCGCGCTGCTCTCCATTGGATCTTTTCTACTTCCTCTATCAACCCCACCTGGTACGGATCCCACACCGGTGAGCAGTATTCAAGCTGTGTGCGAACAAATGTACTGTAACCTACTACCTTTGTTTTCGGACTGCATTTCCTTAGGATTTTTCCAATGAATCTAAGTCTGGCATCCGCTTTAGCGACGAATGATTTTATGTGGTCGTTCCATTTTAAATCAATCCTAATGCCTACTCCCAGATAATGTATGGAATTAACTGCTTCCAGTTACTGACCTGCTATATTGTAGCTGAATGATACAGGATCTTTCTTTCTGTGTATTCGCAACACATTATACTTGTCTACATTGAGATTCAATTACGATTCCCTACACCGTGCGTCAATTCTGTGCAGATCATCTTGCATTTCAGTACAATTTTCCTTTGTTACAACCTCTCTATATACTAAAGCATCATCCGCAAAAAGCCTCAGTGAACTTCCGATGTTATCACCAACGTCATTTAACAGCCTCCTCTGTAGTGGCAGGGGCAACAGTCTGGATGGTTGACTGAGCTGGCCTTGTAACATCAGCTACCATGTCTGTGGGATACAGTTACTGAAAACGGCTGCAAGCAAGGGCGAAACTACAGCGTTTAATTTCTCCGGGGACATGCAGCTATACTGTATCGACATACGACGACGGCATCCTACTGGGTGAAATATTCCTAAGGTAAAACAGTCCCTCCTTCTGAGTTCTGGACGACGACAACGCAGGCGGATGTTGTTATGGAGATAAACAAACCAGACTTTCTATTGATCGGAACGTGGAATGTCCTGTCCCTTCATCGAGTAGGAAACTTAAAAATTTAAAAAGCGAAATGATAGGTCAAAGTTAGATATAGTGAAGATTAGCAAAGTTCGATCGAAAGATGTTCAAATTCACATGGTCAAATGTTTGTTAATCTATGGGACTTAACTACTCTGTTTATCAGAGCCAAGGCTTCCAAACTAACTTAAGGAGAAACAGCCGCCCCATGCCCGAGGGAGGACTCGACCTTCCGGCGGCGGCAAGCAACCGCGCGCTCCAGAATAACGCGCCTTCAACGATTGGCCACTCCACCGCGGCCATCGAAAGGTGATCAGTCCGCGGTATCACAAGAGTAGCTATAACAGTGAATAGGGAAACAGGCATGCGGGTAAACTACTACCAACTGCACAGTGGTCACATTATCGTAGTGAAGATACACACGAAGCCAACACCAACCACACAACTAAAAGTCTCTACATCTACATGCGATACTCTGCAAATCACATTTAAGTGCCTGGCAGAGGGTTCATCGAACCACCTTTATACTATTTATCTCCCATTCCAATCTCGAAAACACCGCGGAAAGAAAAAAAAAGACACCTGAATCTCGCCCTTAGAGCTCTGATTTCTCGTATTTTAATCTGATGATCATTTTTACCTATGTAAGTGGGAGTCAACAATATATTTTCGTATTCGGAGGAGAATGTTGGCGATTGGAGCTTCCTAAATAGAACACACGGCAGCGATAAGCACAGTTGTTGCACTGATTCCCATCCCAGGTCCTGTATCATTTCCGTAACGCTGTCTCCCCTGTATCGTGACAATAAACAACGATCGGCCCTTCTTCGGACTCTTTCGATGTCCTCCGTCACACCCACCTCATAAGGATCCCACACTGGGCTGCAATACACCAAAAAAGGACGGACAAGCGTAGTATATGCAGTTTCTTTACTAGTTCTGTTGCACATTTTAAGGTTTCTGCCAATAAAACGCCGTCTCTGGTTCGCCTTTCCCACGCCATTATCTATGTGTTCTTTCAAGTTTAAGTCTGAGGTTAAAATAATTCCTAGAAAGTTTGTGGAGTTTACGGCCTTCATTCATGATTGATTTATCTTGTAAACAAAGTTTAAGTGATTTAGTTTCGTACTCACGAGGACGACCTTACACTTCTCATTATTTACAGTCAATTGCCAATTTTTACGCCATAGCGATATCTTATTCAGATCGTTCTGCAGTTGGTTTTGATCTTCAAATGATTTTACTAGACGATATACGACGGCGTCATCTACAAACAACCTAAGAGAGCTGCTTAGACTTTTTCCCATATCGTTTATGTAGATATGGAACAGCAGAGAACCAATAACACAACCATATAGAATTCCCGATATCACCTCTGGTTTAGTCGATGCTTTACTATCATTCCTACAACAAACTGTCCACTCCTATGAACCACAGACATTGCCTAGGTGACGTGGCTTGCGTGCCTCAACGATACAGATAGCCGTACCGTAGGTGCAACCACAGCGAAGGGGTATCTGTGGAGAGGCCAGACAAACGTGTGGTTCCTGAAGAGGGGCAGCAGCCTTTTCAGTAGTTACAGGGGCAACAGTCTGTAAGATTGACTGAGCTGGCCTTGTAACATAAGCTAATGTGGCTTTGCCACACAGTTAATGCGGACGGCTAAAAGCAAGGGGAAACTACAGCCGTTACTTTTCCCGAGGACATGCAGCTCTACTGTATGAACATAATATGATGGCATCCTCTCGGGTAAAATATTCCGGAGGTAAAATAGTCCCTCTTTCGGATCTCCGGGCGGGGACTACTCAGGAGGATGTGATCATCAGGAAAGTTAATACTGGCATTCTACGAGTCGGAGCGTGGAATGTTAGATCCCTTAATCGAGTAGGAAAATTACTAAATTTAAAAAGGGAAATGGATAGGTTGAAGTTAGATATAGTGGGGATTAGTGAAGTTCGGTGGCAGGATGAACAGGATTTCCGGTGAGGATTATAAATATAAAATCAAGTGGGGGTATCACAGGAGTAGGATTGATAATGAATAAGAAAATAGGAATGTGGGTAAACTACTATGACCAGCACAGTGATCACATTATCATTATCAAGATAGATACGAAGCCAACACCGACAACAGTAGTACAGGTTTATATGCCAACTAGCTCTGCCGATGATGAGGAAATCGAAGAAATATATGAGGAGCTAAAGGAAATTATTCTGACAATTAAGGGAGAGGAAAACGTAATAGTTATGGGAGACTGGAATTTGGTAGTAGGACAAGGAAGTAAAGGGAAGATAGTAGGTGAATATGGTCTAGGCAAAAGGAATGTAAGTGGATGCCGCCTGGTAGAATTTTGCACAGAACATAATTTAGTTATAACAAACACCTGGTTCAAGAATCACAAAAGAAGGTTGTATACGTGGAAGAGACCAGGAGACACCGGGAGATACCAGATAGATTTTATAATGGTAAGACATAGATTTCGGAACCAGGTTTTACAGTGTAAGACATACCCAGGGGCAGATATAGACTCTGACCATAACTTTTTGGTTATGAACTGTAGGCTGAAACTGAAGAAACTACAAAAAGGTAGGAAAATAAGGAGATGGGACCTGGATTTATTGAAGGAACCTGAGGTTCTTAAGAATTTCAGAGGGAGCTTTAGGCAACAATTGACAGAAACAGGGGAAAATAAAACAGTAGAGGAGGAATGGGTAAAATTGAGAGGTGAAATAGTGAAGGTAGCAGAGGACAAAATAGGTAGGAAGGCAAGACCTACAAAAAATCCTTGAATATCACAGGAGATGCTAAATTTAATCGATGAAAGGAGAAAATATAAAAATGCAGTAAATGAAACAGGCAAAATGGAGTACAGACAACTAAGAAATGAGATTGACAGGAAGTGCAAAATGGCTAAGCTGGAGTGGCTAGAAGGCAAATGCAAGGATGTAGAAGAATGTATAAATAGGGGAAAAATAGATACAGCCTACAGGAAAATAAAAGAAACATTTGGAGATAAAAAAAACAGCTCTATGAATATCAAGGACACTGACGGAAAACCAGTTCTCAGCAAAGAAGGGAAAGCTGAAAGATGGAAAGAGTATATAGAGGAGCTCTACAAAGGAAATGAACTTTGAGTCAATATTGTAGGAAGGGAAGAGGATGTAGATCAAGATGAAATAGGAGATACTGTACTGAGACAATAATTTGACAGAGACCTAAGTCGAAACAAGGCCCCTGGAGTAGATGATATTCCCTCAGAGCTACTGAAGTCTCTGGGAGAACCAGCCATGATAAACCTGTTTCACCTCGTGTGTAAGCTGTATGAGACAGACGAAGTACCCTCAGACTTTAAAAAAATGTTATAATCCCCATTCCAAAGAAAGCAGGTGCAGACAGGTGTGAAAACTACAGAACCATCAGTTTAATAAGTCATGGTTGCAAAATATTAACACGAATTATATACAGAAGGATGGAAAAGCTGGTAGAAGCCGACCTCGGGGAAGATCAATTGGGGTTCAGGAGAAATGTAGGAACTAGCGAGGCAATACTCACTTTACGGCTTATCCTAGAAGATACATTAAGAAAAGGCAAACCTACATTTCTAGCTTTTGTAGATTTGGAGAAGGATTTTGACAATGTTGATTGGAATAAACTCTTTGAAGTTCTGCAGCAAGCAGGAGTAAAATATAGAGACCGTAAGGTTATTTACAACTTGTAGAAAAACCAGACAGCGGTTGTCAGAGTTGAAGAGCATGAAAGGGATGCAGTGATTGAAAAGGGAGTAAGACAGGGTTGTAGTCTTTCTCCATTGTTATTCAATTTATACATTGAGCAAGCTATAAAGGAAAGCAAGGAGAAATTTGGAGAAGGAATTAAAGTTCAGGGTGAAGAATTAAAAACATAGCGTTTTGCCGATGACATAGTAATTCTGTCAGATACAGCAAAGGACCTGGAAGAGCAATTGAACGGAAAGGACAGTGTGCTGAAAGGTGCATATAAGATGAACATTAACAAGAGCAAAACTAGGGTAATGGAGTGCAGTGTAAGAAAATCTGGTGATGCTGAAGGAATTAGATTGGGAAACGAAGCAATAAAGGAGGTAGATGAGTTTTGTTACTTGGGCAGTAAAATAACAAATGATGGTCGCAGTACAGAGGATATAAAATGCAGAATGGCAATGGGTAGAAAAGCGTCCTTGAAAAAGAGAAATTTGTTAACATCGAATATTGATTTAAGCCTAAGGAAGTCCTTTCTGAAGGCATTTGTATGGAGTGTTGCCTTGTACGGGAGTGAGACATGGACGATAAACAGTGCGGACAGGAAGAGGATTGAGGCTTTGACATATGGTGCTACAGAAGAATGCTGAAGATTAGGTGGGTGGATCGCGTAACTAATGAGGAGGTACTGAACAGAATTGGGGAGAAAAGAAATTTCTGGCATACCTTGACTAAAAGAAGGGATCACTTGTTAGGACACATTCTTAGACATCAAGGAATTGTGAATTTAGCGTTGGAGGGAAGTGTGTGGGGTAAAAATCGCAGACGAAGACCAAGAGATTTATACAGTAAGCAGATTCAGACAGATGTAGGTTGCCGTTCTTATGTGGAGATGAAGGTGCTTGCTCAGGATAGGGTATTGTGGAGAGCTGCATCAAACCAGTCTCCGGACTGAAGACCACAACAACAACACTACAAACTGTGTCCTCTCTGACAGGAAATCCCCTATCCAGTCGCAATTTTGGTGTGATATAACCACGCAATTTGATTAAAAGTCTTTTGGATGTACGGTGTCAAAAGCCTTCTGGAAATCTAGAAATACGGACTTAATTTGAGAAGCCTTGTCGATAACACTCATCGCTTCGTGTGAATAAAGTGCTAGTTGTGTTTTGCATGAAAGATATTTTCTAAATCCGTGTTGACCGTCGAGTTAATACATAATATGTGAATACATGATATGTTCCAAAACCCTGCTGCAGATTGATGTCAATGAAATAGGCCTGTAGTTTAGTGGGTTACTCCTATTGCCTTTCTTGAATATAAGTGTGACCTGTGCAACTTTCCAATCTTTTGGTACAGATCCTTCTTTGAGAAAGCGGTTGTACAGGGCTGTTAAGTAAGAAGCTATCGCTTCATCATAATCAGATAGAAATCTAATCCGATAACAGTCCGAACCAGAAGACTTGTTCTTGTTAAGTGATTTAAGTCGCTTCACTACTTCGTGAATATCTACTTCAACGTTACTCATTCTGGCCTCTGTTTTAATTCGAAATCTGAAATATTGGTTTTGTCGTCTTTGGTGAATGAGTTTCTAACAGCTATTTTTAGCAACTCTGCTTTAGTCGCGATATCATCGGTAGGATCACCATTACTGGAGTATTGTTTGTGTTTTGCCCTTAGTATATTTAACATATGACCAAAATATCTTTGGGTTTTCACTCAAATTTTGAGAAAGAGTTCGTCGTGAAAAGTATTTTCCGTTGCTTTTGCAATAGTGTCTTGACCTGTTTTGTGTACCAAGGGAGCTCACCTGCTTCTTTTATTAATTTATTTGGTATAAAACTGTCAATTGCTGTCGATACCACTTCTTCAAATTTGAGTTACATCTGGTCTACAATTACGTTTACTGATAGGAACTAGTGGGAATTGTCTTTCAAGAAGCAATGTATTGTATTTCTATCTGCTTTCCTGAACAAATATGCTTTTCGTATATGTTTTGTGACTTTGTGACTTTCGATATTCAATCTCGCTACGACAGCTCGGTGTTCGCTAATACCTGTATCCTTTCTTATGCTCGTTATGAGCTCAGAATTATTCGTTGCTGAGAGATCAAGTTTGTTTTGACATCCATTTACAAGTCTAGTTGGTTCATGAGCAAATTGTTCGAAGTAATTCTCAGAGAATGCGTTGAGTACAATTTCACATTATATTCTATGCGTACCTCCTGATTTGAAAATATAATAATGCCAACAGACAGAGGGTAAATTAAATTCACCGCTTTCTATTATCGTGTGAGTCGAGTACGTCTTTGTAATTAGACTCAGGTTTTCTTTGAACCTTTCTGCTATTGTATCGCCAGAGTCGGAAGGCCGGTAAAAGGAACCAATTATTAACTTCTTACGATTTTCAGGTACAACCTCTACCCATAACAGCTCATAGGAACTATCAATTTCAACTTCGCCACACAAAAGATTACTTTTGACGGCGACAAACACGCCTCCACCTACTTTGTGTCATCTATCCTTTCTGAACACAGATCTTTTGCAAATACTTCTGCTGAAATTATTTCCGGCTTGATCTAGCTTTCACTGCCTACAATGATGTGTGTTCCGGTGCATTGTATTGAGGCTTGGAGTTGTTGTACTTTCCTGACACAGCTACGACAATTTACAACGGTTATACCGATAGTTCCTAGATCTACATTTCTCCTGTGATCCACCTGCAACCTTTGAGATTGCCCATTTTGTTTTTCCCTGAGGCCCTCTATCCTAAAAAAAACCGCCCAGTCCATGCCACACAGCCCCCGCTACCCGTGTAGCCGCTTCCTGCGTGAAGTGGACCCCGGAAACCCACCACTCGATGGCACAGGTCAAGGAATCTCCAGCCTACACGGTCGCAGAACCGTCTGATCCTTTGATTCAGAACCTCCACTCGGCTCTGTACCAGAGGTCTACAGTCGGTCCTGTCAACTATACTGCAGATGGTGAGCTCTGCTTTCATCGTGCATGCAAGACTGGCAGTTTTTACCACTTCAGACAGCCGCTCAAAACCAGAGAGTATTTCTTCAGATCTGAAGCAACGCACATCATTGGTACCGACGTGAGCCACCACCTGCACCCCGGCATACAGTAGGACCCGTTGCACATCTGGAATGACCCCACCTGGTACGCACACGGAGTGCACGTTCGACTTCTTCCCCTCCTTGGCCACCATCTCTCTAAGGGGCTCCATCACCCGCCTAACGTTGGAGCTCTCAACTACCAGCAAACCCACCCTCTGTCAAAGCCCGGATATTGTTGTAGGCTGAGTGACCGCAGGAAGCTGAGACACCATCCGTCTCACGAATGTTGTCCTGAACAAATATCCCCTCAAACCTGTTCGCAAGACGAACCGGATAGGCCTTACGATCGGTTTCAAGATCGGTTCCAACTCGCTCTGCCGTTGCTGAGGAGACGAAAACCATGTATGACGAGATAAAACAAGTCATTCATAAAATTAAGAGATTCAAAGAATTGATTTTCCGGGAGGACTGAAACTCGGTAAAAGGAAAAGAAAGGGAATGAAAAATTGTGGGAGAGTATAGACTGGGGTAAAGGAATGAAAGAGGGAACCGCCTGGTAGAATTGTGCACGGAACATAATTTAATTATAATATACACTTGCTTTAAGAATCACGAAACACGGATATATATGTGGAAGAGATGAGGTGGCACTGCTAGGTACCAGACAAATTATATAATGGTAAGGCAGAGATTAGGAAGCCAGATTTAAACTGAAGGGCCTCCGGGAAAAAGGGGATAAGTCATGTAGTCTTTATTTTTCAGGAAATAAAATTTTTAATCTGACACGTTCCATATCATTACGGAGTGTCGTATTAATGTTCTATGGAACAAGTAAAAATCTAATCTAATCTAATCTTAACATCAAACCTTCAGTACCACAAGCAATTTTTAGGCAATCCTCTTGAAATTTATGTTTAGCATTACTATACTTATAGTCGTTAGAAACCTCTACAAGGTTTTTGTGTAAACATACTGTAAAAACCTGTGTTGTACTCCGAGATGGTTTCAACTCTAAGTTCATTCTACTTCTACTGTTTACAATTCTGCTATGTCCTATGCAAACTGCAGAGTCCGTCTGCAAGGGCACGGGTCCTCTTGGGCGAAGTCTTCTGTGGTGATTCTCCTCCTCAGAGATCTTCCGTCTTCGGAATTCGGCGTGACTTGCCGGGCGGCCGTCTGGCTGGTCCTTCAATATGCTGGCGGAGTGGTACCGCTCCTCAGCCGGCCGCGGTGGCATCTGCAGGAAAAGGTGCGAGATTAATTCGTGAACATTCTGCTTATAAACGCCGGGTGCGGATAGGCTTCCCAGCTGACGCGTGTGTTGTGCTGTACTGCTCGCTGCCCACGCGTTTCCACAGTGAACAGTACATATCCTCCCTTTGGGGGGTAGGGGATATTGGGGAGCGACGACATCGATGTCCATGTCGGTCACTGCCCCGTGAAAAACAGCAGACGATAGGGTGGTGCTGGGCGCCCCTGGCGTTTGGAGCGGTGGCGAGGCAGTGGCTGCGAGAACGGCTCCTGAGGACCCAATGCCATCGGTACATCTGTGTCCTCGCAGGACGGTTCAGGTTGTGGGTCTGGCTGTGTGCTGGCGTGAGTTGAACCCAACTGTGGTGGTGGCTGTGGTTGCGGGTCTGAAGGGAGCAGCAGTGCAGGAGGCAGCGGCTGAGCTGCAACATTACGCCAGCGATTAGATGGGAGAAGGGATGGCTAGCACATAGAAAGGGAATTGGGAGCAGCTGATGTCGGAGGGGGAACCGGCGGAGCGACCGAGGTGGGGAAGCGGTGACGAAATTGGTTGCGGTGTCGATGGACGGTGCGGTCGTCAATGCGGACGTCAAACAGTTGGTGACCACTGTGTCCGAGGATGACCCCTGGTAGCTGAAGAGCCCTGGAAACAAAACCTCTGGCCCACACTGAGGAGCCAGGCAGAAAAGGGGATGTTCCGGATAGAACCTGATGCTTTTTTACAGGCCGAAGGATGTGGAGAAGAGTCCTGGGCTGCCGACTATGCAAAATCTCTGCAGGGCTGCGAGCACCCCCAGCGAGGACCTGTAAGTTCTGAGAAACAGTGTTAGTGCTTCTTCAATGGTACGGTCTTGAACATATTTGGACATTTGGGTCTTAAAGGTTTTGACTAAACTTGTGGATGGAAAGGTGGTGTAAGGATTTGTTGGATGCTGTTGGAGGAGCAGAAGGCTGCAAACTCATGGCTTATGAATTGTGGTCTGTTTTCGATGACTACTGTTGTCGGAAGGCCTTCCAGGGAAAAGATTTTTGTTAAAGCAGAAATGGTAACATTGGAAGGCCAGGACAGGACAGGAAGGATATGGGTGGCTTGGGAAGCTGTTGGACAGCTTTGTACCATGGCCGTGACGTCTGCTGTAAGGCCCATCCAGAAGACATACTGACGAGCCAATGCCTTGATCTACACGATGCCCCAATGCACTCGGTGTAGAAGGTTGAGGACTGTGGCACTCAGAGTCTTTGGAAAGACCACTCGTGGTTGTGTATCAGGGCTCACCATCATGAGGACACCATACACGACGGAAATCTGATGGCGGACAGAGTAGAAGAACCTCATGGGCACATCAGACTTGGCCGATGGCGGGATCCTCGTGGTTGCCGATCTGGTGTCAGATCCTCGGTTGGCTGTGCCGGGCGTAGTTTTCAGTGGTCGGGACGAGTGTACTGGGCTTGGACGGCGGCTACATCTTCTTGGTCGACGACTGCTGTGTCATGGATAGCTGCGACATTTGCCCAAGATTCCAGTCGTCTGTCCACCGCCGTGGATACTTGGAACTTGAAGGCCAATTCTATGATATGCTCAAGAGAAGTATCCTCCATCTTCAGTGCGTCATGTCTGATGGTGGCGTCTGGAGCCACCTGAATCATATGGTCCCAGACCATGTCGTCGGCGTAAGATTCTTTAGCCGTCTGGCTGAAGAAACTCCATTTCTTGCTTAGTTCTTGCAGTTCCGCCGCCCACTGACGGTATGACTAGCCTGGCTTCTTGTGACATTGATAGAATTCTACTCATGCTGCCAGAATATGGAACCATTTATGGTAATAGGAATTGAGCGTGTCGCAGATACGGGAAAAGGTCAGGGTGGTGGGGTCCTGCGGTTGTAACTTAGAGAGGAGATCGTACATGTGGGAATAATTCCAGGAAAGGAGATATGCTCCTTGGTCATTTTCTTGGCTGACTTGGTGGATCCAACAATGTTGCTTAATCCTTTTCTTGTACGTCTCCCAGTCTTTTCTCCTCGTTGAATGCCGGGAAGGGAGTTGACGGTGGCGGTCGATGAACCTCCTGAAGTCCCAGTGGGGACTGTTGTTGTATTTGTACTTGCGATGTTGTCGGCTGTTCAGATGGCTGCTGAGCTTCCTCCATCGTGTGGAATTCGTGTCCTTCCTCGTCACCACTGTATTGTACCCCGAGATGGTTTCAACTCTAAGTTTATTCTACTACTACTATTTACAATTCTGCTATGTTGTATGCAAACCACAGAGTTCGTCTTCAAGGGGCCGTAGGCACGAATCCTCTTGGGCGACGTCTTCCGCGGTGATTCTTCTCCTCAGAGATCTTACCCGGCTGCCGTCTGTCTGGGCCTTCAATACCCTGGCGGAGTGGTACCGTTCTCAGTCGGCCGCGGCAGAAGGTGCGACATTAATTGGTGGACATTCTGCTTATAAACGCCGGCTTCCCGACCGACGCGAGCGTTGTGCTGTACTGTACGGGTTGCGTTTCCACAACGAACAGTACACAACCTAAAGAAAATGTCATATCGAGTAACTTCAATTTTTGTAGGGAAAACTAGGGTAAGTCATTATAATACGTTAACTAGTACAATTAGAACGAATTACTAGTATTATTTAAGATGTCATTAAAAATGTAACAAATGAATGTGCCAAAATTTATTAGTTACGAAAAGACCATAAAAGTCATAAGACATAATTATTTTATATGGGAAATAATTCTTTATAAACAGAACAAAACTTTGTAGGTCTAAGCTATTTCTTTGTAATCTATGTTCATTGATTGTTTATTCATTTTGTTCTGGGTCTTCTCCTTAGCACTTGCGTTTATTTACTTTAGGAGATCAATGTCCTCTTGATGATACAGTTCCCTGTTACCTTTTGTCCTTGTTCCAGTTTTTGCATCTGGAAACAGAATTCCTAGCTTCTTCTCCGCAAAACACCTTTAACAACAACAACACCTTGTTGTAGAGTTTTTAAAACTAATGTAGGTATAGTTGTTTACAAAATTTAAAGTAAAAAAACTGTGTCAGTTAAGTAATACAATGAAATGATGAGAAAAATAAGGATAAAACAAAGAACACTGACCCTTATATGCATAGTCAGGTAGAAAGAACTCTCCTTGAGGCTAAGGTTGGTCTGTTGGGACAGTTGTAAAGAGTAGGGGTGTGTGGGGTTTTGAAAAGAAAAAAACATGAGGAACTGAAATTGGCAGGGGATGATAAATATACAAGTTGGGGATGTGAATTAAATTGGAATGAGAGACAGGAGCTGCAGACCCTGAATTAATAACTGTCATAATAAATCATGATATTAAAATTATTTTATGGGTAGAATTTGGCCCTGATTCAATACTAACTGACAAACTCTATTCCACTTCCTGCAAGCGGCATAAAATATAAATTAATAATTTCACCCCAACAAAAATCTAATCAGCTAGCTAGGATCTGACAACTATTAATGTTAGAAAAACATCCTTCCCTTTTTTAACAATACGTTTATTATTACCGTTAAGCAGAAAAAAGGACTCACATTGAAAATTCAAAACAAAAAACACAAACTAGATTGAACTCGGGGGAGTTGCTAGTCTCCTACCGAGCGCCTCCCCAGGTGGCGGATAGGGGGATCCAGCAGGCCATCGGATTCTCGGGAGCCTGCACCTTCATGTACTCCACTACTACTGGCCTCACATAAACAAGAACAGAAAAAGAAAAAGAACATCACTTACCTAGCTACAGTGAACATACTCAAACAAACTCTTGATCTATTAGAGAAGTATAACATCAATATAGCAGCATTACAAGAGACTAGATTTCCAGATGAGGACGCAATGGAAACCCAAGGATACCGAATCTATAAAGGAAAACCAGGTGAAAGAGTGATGAAGACAGTTCCACACCTAGGTACTGGCTTTGCTGTACATCATAAAATGGTCGACCATGTTTTAGAATTCACATCTCCCAATGGCAGAACCTCCTCATTATCCTTGAGGTCCCGCAATAGAGCATACACAATAGTTAATTTTCATGCACCTACAAATGACACCAACAGGAAAGATCTGGAAGCTGTGGAATACTACTGGAACACCCTAGAAGAGACCCTAGACAAGATCCCAGACCACCACACCATCATATTGATGGGCGACTTCAATGCACAAGTTGGCAAGGAAAAGAAGTACCGCAGGATAGTAGGCGATTACCCAGCCCACAAGAGGACCAACAGAAATGGCGAGCGCCTCATAACACTATGTGACAATTACAACCTGGTCCTAAAATCAACCGCGTTCAAGAAACTACCAAGGAAGGCCATGACCTGGAAGAATCCAAATCACATGCTGGGTGAATTTCAGTTAGACCATGTGGCTATTGACAGAAGATACCACAAGGAAATACAAAATGTGAACGTAATGAGGGGAGCAAACCTCGACTCTGACCATTATCTCTCCCTAGTTAAGACCAACCTACAATCCTTGAGAAGAGCACACAATACCCCAAAGGTGTCGAGAATAATAATGTTTAACACCCAACGGCTGAGTGACAAGGACTGCGACTTTCAAACCATCCTCAAGAAGAACACACAGAAACAAGGATGGCCTAATCTTCAAAAGGCTCTACTGGATGCCGCTCAAGCAGCCATACCTGCTTCATCGAACAAAGGCAAGCACCACTGGTGGACCACAGAATGTGATGAAGCTATAGAGGAAATGCGCAGAGCCTGGATCAAGTGGAATCAGCGCAAAGATGAGGCCAACCATCAGGCATTTATGGCGCAAAGAAAAACAACAGCGTGTATCATCCGAAAAACCAAGAGGAACTATAACAGGTCTCAAATACAAAAGGCAGAAGAAGACTTCAAGAAAAACAATTTCAGAGATCTCTATAAAGGAATCAAGAAACAGACTACTTCATACACAGCCCCAACCCTACATCTCAGAGGGTCTGATGGGAAGCTCCAAATAAATAACAGTGACTGCACAAACACCTTTGCAGAATACTTTCAGAAACTCCTCAATGCAGAACAACTTAAAGAGAGACTTGCTTTCACCGAGCCCGCTATCAGGAACCAGGACTCTGTACCACCCAACAGGGAAGAAATAGAGAAGATAATCAAAGACCTTAAGAACAACAAAGCCCCAGGTGAAGATGGTATAGTTGCAGAAATGTGGAAGAATGTAGATGACCAGTCCATACAGAGTATCACCCAGATCATTGAGGACATTTGGAGAACAGAGGTATTGCCAGAGGGATGGACCTCAGCTGTGATCCATCCATTACACAAGAAAGGAAGTAAGACCGACATAAACAATTACAGAGGCATCTCCTTGTTACTTATAACCTATAAGATCTTCTCTAAAGCCTTGCAGACTAGAGTCACCAAACAGCTAGATTCCCAACTAGGTTAATACCAGGTTGGTTTCCGGGTGAGTAGGTCCTGCACAGAGCAGATTCAAAACCTCAAAACAATCCTCTCATATAGAAGCCGAGGGGGACATCCCTGGGTAGCCATTATGGTAGATTTCGAAAAGGCATACAACTCAATAGATCGACAAACCCTCTTCTCCACCTTGTGGGAACTAGGCCTAGATGAGAAGACTACCAGACTGGTCCAGGCTACCATGAATAACACCACCTACAAAGTCAAGTTCAGGGGTGAACGCTCAGCGAGCTTTCCCATCCAGACAGGAGTCAGGCAGGGGGATGGCCTCTCGTGCTTCCTCTTCAACTGTGTTCTGGAAAAAAATCATCAGAGAATGGACTTCCACATTGTCACCAGAAGCTAGACTGAAGCTTGGCTACAAGAAAGATAGCCTCATTGTACCATGTCTAGCCTTTGCTGATGATCTCACCCTATTGTCCAACAGCATGGAGGAGGCTGCTCATCAATTACAGAGCCTCTACAATGTTGCAGTAAAAACCGGCTTGAAAATCAACCTACAGAAGACGGAATTCATCACCAATATCAAGCAGGCTTCCTCTACAATCCCACTTGGACACAATAATATCTGTAAAGTTCCTGTAGTCAAGTACTTGGGAGAATGGATTTCAGCAAGTGAGAGCAAAACCTTGGCCATAGACGGCAGGTGCACCAAGTTAGAGAGAGCCTATCATTCATGTAAGAATATCTATACCTCCAAGTACCTATCCAAGAACTTAAAACTGAAGCACTACAACTCAGTAGTAAGACCCTCGGCACTCTATGCCTCCGAGTGCCTCTTGATGAATCGAAAGGGTCCACTCAGGAAACTAGAACTTAAAGAGAGGAAGATCCTGAGGAGAATATTATAACCCATAAGAGAGGAAGACGGTACTTACAGAATAAGGCACAATAACGAACTGTATGAACACCAGGAAGACATAGTCACATGTATGAGGAAAAGGCGACTGACCTTCTACGGGCACATCACTCGCCTGACTCACTCAAGGCTAACCAAGAAGATCCTCACAGTGACAAGCAGGGGAAAGGCGTCCAAAGGTAAGTGGTTCATCTCTGTTAGATCAGACTTAGAGGAATTGCAGATCCCATTACAGATAACCGAGAACCGATCTCAATACCGTCAGGCCATTCTACATGGAGTCTTCCCACTATCTCTCACAAGCAAGAAGTGTACAGGCACCACCAGACCTAAATGGACGGATGAGAGGAAGCAGGCTCACAGCCAGAAGATGAAGGCATACTGGGCCAAGAAAAAGCAGAAGACCCTGGCTAAGAGTTAGGTAACGAACTAAAAAAAAATCAAAAAAAAATCCAAGTTTACAATTACCATCAAATATGAAAGAATAATCTAAATGATTATTACGTTTCATTGATCATTATGAAATTTCAGTTTAACACCGACTGACAAGTCAAAAAACTCCTTATCATGAATTGATACAATATTCGTAACGGAATAATGGAACCGGAATATCAGTGCAGGGTTGATTTTCCTAAGTACACACAATCTCACTATTATGCAGAACCTGAAGCAACGACTATATGTTGCTGGCGAGCGCTTTGCCATTCATTACCCGACTGACGACTTGCGTGTGAAGGCACTGCGCTGCAGTGGCATGGGTACAGGGCGGCTGTAAGTTGAAAATTTCAGCGAGCACGAAATAAAAATTAAAAAATAATAATAATAAAAATTAAAAATAAAAACGCTCCGTTGGAAGCTGTACTCCCTCCTATCAGTCTTTGTGTGCTCGGCAGTATACAGTGCCTACGATCTTAAGCAGTTCTGCCAAGTCAGGGCCACTTCAGTTAGCGTAGACAAGTACGTACAAGTACTGAAGGCCTAGACGGCTCCAGAAGTTGAGTATATCGTAACCAACTGAAAAACGCTCCTGCCGGAGCACAGAAAAGACGAATATATTCTCTGACACAAAAGTGTGAAACCAGCTGCCTCATTACTCATTCCGACTTCCACACGAAAAATTTTGGCATGCGAATATATTCGCGCACTTTTAGTGCAAAACTTTGTAAATACTTTTGCCCAGTTAAGCCGTCATAGTCAGCAATGTCGTCTCACTGTCAGTGTCTATATATGTATCTGTCCGTTTGTATGCTGTATATCCCACTGCCGCTTTCTGTCTGTGTCAAACTTTCAATGTCTTCATCCCTTTCCCTCGCGATTCCTCACCACTGTCTGTTTCTGCCACTTTCATCGTCTCTGTTCCCCACTCACGTTGTCCCATTCACTTTCTGTCCTGTTGCCAGTATCCTTTCTTTCTCACTTAAGTGTCGGCTTTCATTGTCTTCAGTCACGATTGTCTCCTTTACACATATGTCCATGGCGATGGTTTGCTTGGGGTTTGACCTGTAGACCGGAAAACTTTAGCACGTGGGTACTGGGGATGGTAAAAATTGGACAAATTGTTTCGTGCTATAGTATTGGAGAGCCGCACGCTCATTCTTTATGTTTGGTCTCAATTCGTCTCAGTTTCCCACTGTTTTCTCTTTTGCTCTAATTCCTACTATCTATACCTGTCTTATTCTGTTGTTGCCACTGTGTCTTACTTACGATATTTCGTTTCGCTTCCCACTGCTCTTTTCATGCATATGCCTTTCTCCTGAACTGACACTTTCTCTGTTCCATCATATACGGCTCTCTCTCTCTGTCAGTTCCCCTGTCTCTGTCCTATTCACATTCAGCCGAAAAAAGCGCGAATATGTTCGCATGTCAAAACTTTTGGTGAGAAAGTCGGAATGAGGATTGAGGCAGCTGGTTCCACACTTTTGTGTCAGAGAACATATTCGCTTTTCTGTGTTCCGGCAGGATCATTTTTCAGCTGGTTCCCGTCTTTTTCCTGTTAGATAAGAGTTTACTCCTTATATAACATGAAATAAATGGTGAATAAAATTTGGATAGTATAATATTAGAACGTATCGTAAAAATTTCGACGATTTGCCATGAATAGAAGTGTAGATTTGCCAATGCACGCAGTTGGATCTTTTGATAAGAAAAATTATGATTTTTGTAGCGTATCGCGATAACGAGTACACATTTCCAAAACGGGAAACGGATTTTCCAGATAAACACCTAAACAACATACACATAACATTTTAGACATTTCCTATTCATCAAGATACGCTACCTCACAATCAGAAATAGCGTTTTCGAACCTACTACTGTCGCGTGCTATCATTCACGGACCGATATCTCAAGTACCACATAAGATATCATTCTACTCTAAATTTTAAATAAAATTTCGATATGTTATCTACATTTCATAACCTAAAATCAAGCATACGAGAAGTCTACACAATGTGTTTTTACCTCTGCATACTCTTTAACATATGTTTCAATAGTTCACTAAACCGGATGCTGCATATTAACAGTAAAGTAAACGAAAACAAAAATCATCGATCGAAGATTTCAATCTTTAAGATGTACAAAAGTCAATTTTTCTCACCGAGTACCTTTCTTCAAATCGCATGGTAAGTTTCAGAGCTGTTCGAACGCCGTCTTTCAGCACAATACGCACTTTTTCAAGCAAATTATCGCGGTTTTTCGGCCGTATCTTGCTAACGGACTAAGATTTACAGGTAAACGTCTACATAATGTATTGTAAATATTTGAACAATTTTCTATGGTTAGTTATTTAGATATTTGCGATTCACAGTGCTAAATCGGCTAAAATCGGGTTTTGAGATTTTGTGCAAAACTATGATAATTTCAACCTCTGAATCTCGGTAACGGATAACGATATCGAAAAAAATTAAAGACGGCCTCGAGAATATCATCATAAGAACATGTGATAAAAAAAATTCGAAGATTTGCAATGAATAAAAAATTTCGAAGTGACCATCCCCACAATTCGTTTTTTTTTTTTTTTTTTTTTTTTTTTTTTTTTTTTTTTTTTTTTTTTTTTTTTTTGTACCCATAAATCAAGTTTTTTGGAGATTTTCTCAAGAACCGCCCATGAATGAATGGTGCTCTTGTAAGCCGTTTAAATCCCACCATAGACTACACGTCATGTAGAATAGCCAACTGATTTGCTCAATTTGGATGGACTCCAGGAAGTGTGTAACTTTGAAAATTTTGACGATGTACTGTATGATAGCTGAATTATACCCATTCTTCTAATATGTACACAAATGATCACTACGCCAAGATCTATCCAATCTAAGATATAGGCCCCTAAAGAATCGCAAATTCGCACGCGCCGTTTACGAACATATTAATGACTAGTACCTCGGTGCACTAGTTTTCGCTGGCTGACCTTATCCAAACCGAGAACAAGGACTTTCAGCTCAAGTTGAAATGTTCAAATGTTTGTAGAGCTTATGGGACTTAACTACGGGGTCATCAGTCCCTAAACTTACAAACTACTAATGAACTAACTACTACTAAGGACGGTACAAATATCCATGCCCGAGGGGGGATTCGAAACCCGACCGTAGTGGCCGTGCAGACCGTGACTGGCGCGCCGCAGTCCCCTCGGCCACCGCGCCCGGCTCAGCTCAAGTACAAATCTCAGAGTGTACCCTGAAACTTACACAAGTTCACCCGTCCAAGTATCGGCTCAATAAGCAAAACCTCAGAATCCGTCCACTAAGAGAACAGGGCGCGAGCAGATGCGTCCGTACTCCAGCGGAAAGCAGGAAGTCCCCGAATACCGCGTCTGCCGCGCAAGACCCCGCGAGAACCCGTTTTAACGGAAAACCAATCAGCATCGAGTTCTCAAACTCCGGCCAGTTAAGTTTTACTAAACGACCGCCGATTTCGAAAAGCCGGCGCTTTGAACATCAGCCAATCAGAGTCGGCTACCCCTTCCACACACACTTTTGGCGCGATTCTTCACGAACGGTCCAAACCGTAACCGTAGAAGCGCGAACCAAATAAATAAAAATTAAAAAATTAAAAGAGAAACAGCCACTTTCAGTGTCGTCTTCCTTTTTTAGCAGACAAGATTCTGGGCGCTTGTCTCAGGGGCGGGGCCGGCTATCTTTTTCTAAAATCGGAAGGAGCGGTTCTGAAAGCAGAGACAATCCTTCTTCTCGTCCTCCTCAGTTTGGGCACAGACATATGTTACTCTGTGGTTTCGGACATCGTTTACAACCTGCTACCTCGGCCAGAGCACAGAGGCAGCTCGCTACGGCGCGGCTCCCAGAACACGCCGCTGGTCGCAGGTAGACAGTGCTGTGACGGCCGCCTCCACTGGAATTCCACTCTCCCTCGTCAAGACAAAGTCAGCTCTGTTTCTCACCTCAGCGAAAACCTTCCCTACACCGCATTCCCGCCAGCAATATAAAAATTCATGTACTGACAACTTTGCATCCTTACATGAAAACACAGTTAATAAAGATGCCATCTCTGACAGTAAGTGGCTTGTTAATAACACGGCGATCCCAGCGGCCGTAGAATATACTCCTGTACGTAAGATTCTGGAATGCTATTCCGCACCAACCAATTACGAGGCGCGTCCAGAAAGTAAGTTCCATTTGGTAATAAAATGAATTTGTACACAGATACAGAAGAAATTTTTATTGCACAAAATTCTACAACTCTTAAACTACTTTTCCTCATAACTGCCGAATTTTTGCAAGGCATTTGTCATAGCGTGCCACCAGGTTTTGTATACATTCTTCATAGAAATCTGCCGCCTGTGTCTTCAACCAGTTGAAAACAGTTTCTTTCAGCTCGTCGTCATTGATGATGCGATGACCGCCAAGGAAAGACTTGAGATGTAAGAACAGATGAAAGTCGCTAGGAGCGTAGTCAGGGCTGTACGGAGGATGATCAAACACGTCCCAACCAAATCCCTGTAGGAGGTTTTTTGTCACATTTGCAGTGTGTGGTCGTGCCTTGTCGTGAAGCAAAACAACACCTTTTGACAGCAGTCGCCGGCGCTTATTCTGAACTGCACGGCGCAATTTCCGAAATGTCTCGCAATAAGCATCTGCTTTGATTGTTTGACCACGCGGTAAGAAGTCAATGAGTAGAATGCCTTTCCAGTCCCAGAAAACTGTGCACATCATTTTCGGAGGTGTCATGATTTGTTTCGGCTTTACCTTTGGTGGGGATGAAGTGTGCCTCCATTCCATTGATTGCCGCTTACTCTCAGGGGTGTCGTAAGAAACCCACGTTTCATCTCCTGTGACTATCCGTCTCAGAAATTCTTCGCCGCTTTCAGCATAACGGGTCAAAAACTCAAGTGCACTACCCATCCGTTGTGTTTTGTGTTGCTCACTGAGAATCTTTGGTACCCAACGTGAGCAAAGTTTACGGAATTTCATTTGTTTGGTAACAATTTCATGCATCAGTGATCGTGACATTTGGGGAAAGTCCATAGCGAGAGCACTAATTGTAAACCTACGGTTTTCCTGGATCTTGTCATCAATCTCGAGAACCAGTTCTTCTGTAACCAAAGATGGACGCCCACTTCGTTCTTCATCGTGCACATCACTACGCCCGCCATTGAACTGTCGGACCCATCTTCTCACCATCGAATCACTCATCGCCCAGCGGACGTCGTCCAGAGCTCACCTCTCCAGTGGTGTAGCAGTAAATTATCAGTTGTAAGTGTAACCGGCTTCTCTCTAGAAGCTACATATTTTTACTTTTCAGTGCGTTTTCCCTTCAGTTCATTAAATTTATTGTGTGCTCGCGTTTTTATTTGATTCATATTCGCGTTAAATATCTGGTTAGTGTATTATTCCGCCGTGTGAACCGCGTCGCGACAGTCGTCTGTCTTTATTTTCTGACTAGAAGCGACATATAGTATTTTGATTTTCGTCTACACTTTCTCGTCTCAATTTGTAAAGTTATACTGAGCTGTCGTGCGTATTGGATTCACATCCGCGTTTTAACGAACAGTGTAGTTTTCCTTTGTACGCATTGCGACTGTAGTTTTTGTTTTTGTTGCCACTGTAATCATGAATAGGGACTGTGACTGCTGTGTGCGGATGCAGTCTGAGCTGGTGACACTTCGCTCCCAGCTTCAAGCTGTGTTAACCTCGGTTGCACAATTGGAAGCTGCGATCGATGGGCGTCGTTGTTGTTGGCCGGCGGTGGGCACCGAACGGACTCCCGTCGTCTCCACCGATCGGCCTGCGGCAGCGATATGCCCTGAAACTTCTTGCAGTGAGGCAGACATCCCTCCCGTGGTTGCGTGGGAGGTTGCTCCAGTGCGTGGCAGGAGGCGCAAGACATTCCGGGGGACCGATCGTGAGGCCTCCCCGGTTCGTCTTGCGAACAGGTTTGAGGCGCTGTCTGCTCAGGACGACGTTCCTGAGTCGGATGGTGTATCTCACCATGTCACCACCCAGCCTGCAAGATCCGGGCTTTCAGAGAGGGTGGGTTTACCTGTAGTTGGGAGCTCCAATGTTAGGCGGGTGATGGAGCCCCTTAGAGAGATGGCTGCTAAGGAGGGGAAGAAGGCCAACGTGCACTCCGTGTGCATACCGGGTGGAGTCATTCCAGATGTGGAATGGGTCCTCCCGGATGCCATGAAGGGTACAGGGTGCAGCCAGCTGCAGGTGGTGGCTCATGTCGGTACCAGTGATGTGTGTCGTTTCGGATCTGAAGAGATATTCTCAGGTTTCGAGCGGCTAACTAGAGGCTCAGACGGTTCTGCGACCGTGTAGGCTGCAGATTCCTTGACTTGCGCCATCGGATGGTGGGTTTCCGGGTTCCGCTGAATAGGTCAGGAGTCCACTATACGCAGGAAGCGGCTACAGGGGTAACGGGGGCTGTGTGGCGTGGACTGGGCGGTTTTTTAGGATAAAGAGCTTCGGGGAAATAGAAAATGGGCAATCTCAAAGGGTTCAGGTGGATCACAGGAGAAATGTAGATCCGGAAACTATCGGTATAACAGTTGTAAATTGTCGTAGCTGTGTCGGGAAAGTTCCAGAACTGCAAGCGTTAATAGAAAGCACCGAAACACACATCATTATAGGCAGCGAAAGTTGGCTCAAGCCGGAAATAAGTTCAGAAGAAGTAGTTTCAAAAGGTCTATCGGTGTTCAGAAAGGATAGATTAAACAAAATAGGTGGGGGCGTGTTTGTCGCCGTCAAAAGTGGTATTTCATGTAGCGAAGTTGAAGTTGATAGTCCGTGCGAGCTATTATGGGTAGAGGTTGTACCCGAAAATCGTAAGAAGTTAATAATCGGTTCCTTTTACCGGCCTCCCGACTCTGACGATACAATAGCAGAAAGGTTCAAAGAAAACCTGAGTCTAATTACAAAAACGTACCCGACTCACGCGATAATAGTAGGTCGTGATTTTAATTTACCCTCGATCTGTTGGCGAATTTATATTTTCAAATCAGGAGGTAGGCATAAAACATCGTCCGAAATTGTACTCAGCGCATTCTCTGAGAATTACTTCGAACAATTAGTTCATGAGCCAACTAGAATTGTAAATGGATGTGAAAACACACTTGATCTCTTAGCAACAAATAATCCTGAGCTCATAACGAGCATCCAAAACGGATACAGGTATTAATGAACACAGAGCTGTCGTAGCGAAATTGAATATCGAAAGTCCCAAAGTTACCAAAAATAAACGCAAAGTATATTTGTTCAGTAAAGCAGATAGAAACAAAATACATTGCTTCTTGAAAGACACCTTCCACTCGTTTCTAACACTAAACGTAGGTGTAGACCAGATGTGGCTCAAATTCAAAGAAGTGGTATCGACAGCAATTGAAAGTTTTATACCTAATAAATTAATAAGAGAAGGAGACGATCCCCCTTGGTACACAAAACAGGTCAGGACACTGTTGCAAAAGCAAAGGAAAAGGCATACTAAATTTAAACGAACACTAAATCCCCAGGATTTGCGATCGTACTCAGAAGCTCGAAATTTAGCGAGGATTTCAATGCGAGATGCCTACAATATTTATCACAACGAAACTCTTTCTCGTAATTTGACTGAAAACCCAAAGAGATTTTGGTCATATGTTAAATATACTCGGGGCAAATCACAAACAATACCTTCACTACGTGATAGTAATGACGATCCTGCCGATGACAGCGCTACTAAAGCAGAGTTACTAAACTTAGTTTTTAGAAACTCATTCACCAAAGAAATCGAAACCAATATTCCAGATTTCGAATTACGAACAGATGCCGTAATGAGTAACATAGAAGTAGATATCATCGGAGTAGTGCAGCAACTAAAATCACTTAACAAGAACAAGTGTTCTGCTCCGGATTGTATACCCATTAGATTTCTATCTGATTATGCTGAAGCGATAGCTCCTTACTTAACAGTCATATACAACCGCTCTCTCATAGAAGGATCTCTACCTAAAGATTGGAAATTGCACAGGTCACACCTATATTCACGAAAGGCAGTAGGAGTAACCCACTAAACTACAGGCCTATTTCATTGACGTCAATTTGCAGCAGGGTTTTGTAACATATCCTGTATTCAAATATTATGAATTATCTCGAACAGAACGATCTATTGACCCAAGGTCAACACGGATTTAGAAAATATCGTTCATGCGAAACACAACTAGCTCTTTATTCACACGAAGTGATGGGTGCTATCGACAAGGGTTCGCAAATCGATTCCGTATTTCTTGATTTCCAGAAAGTTTTTGACACCGTACCTCACAAACGGCTTTTAATCAAATTGCGTGGTTATGGTATATCGCCCCAAATTTGCGATTGGATAGGGTATTTCTTGTCAGAGAGGACACAGTTCGTAGTAATCGATGGTAAGGCATCGACTAAAACAGAGGTGATATCGGGCGTTCCACAGGGTAGTGTTATTGGTCCTCTGTTATTCCTTATTTACATAACGATTTAGGGGAAAATCTAAGTAGCTCTCTTAGGTTGTTTGCAGATGACGCCGTCATTTACCGTCTAGTAAAATCATCTGAAGATCAAAACCAACTGCAGAACGATCTGAATAAGATATCAGTATGGTGTAAAAATTGGCAATTGACTCTAAATAATGAGAAGTGTGAAGTCGTCCACATGAGTACGAAAAGAAATCCGTTAAACTTTGTTTACAACATAAATCAATCAAATGTGAAGGCCGTAAACTCCACCAAATACCTAGGAATTACTATTACTTCAGACCTAAACTGGAAAGAACACGTAGATAATATCGTGGGAAAGGCGAACCAGAGACTGCGTTTTATTGTCAGAACCCTTAAAAGATGCAACAGAACTACTAAAGAAACTGCATACACTGCGCTTGTCCGTCCATTTTTGGAGTATTGCAGCCCAGTGTGGGATCCTTATCAGGTGGGTTTGACGGAGGACATCAAAAGAGTCCAAAGAAGGGCAGCTCGTTTCGTATTGTCACGATACAGGGGAGACAGCGTTAGGGAAATGATACAGGATCTGGGATGGGAATCATTACAACAACGGCGCTTATCGCTGCGGCGTGGGCTACTTGCGAAACTCCAATCGCCAACATTCTCCTCCGAATGCGAAAATATATTGTTGAATCCCACTTACATAGGTAGACATGATCGTCAGAATAAAATAAGAGTAATCAGAGCTCGAACAGAGAGATTCAGGTGTTCTTTCTTTCCGCGCGCTATTCGAGAATGGAATGGGAGATAAATAGTATAATTGTGGTTCGATGAACCCTCTGATTTGCAGAGTATCCCATGTAGATGTAGATCGCATTTGGTCCGTAAACATTGCAAATATTGCCGATAAATTTCACTTGGCATTCAGAAACCGAATCCTCGACCTGATTTCACAGGCGACCGACATTTCAAACAAGCACAACAAAGCGTACGTAACTGACAGCGATCTCCAAATGGCGCACGTTCTTCTCCTGGATACACGTCCTCTACAGCGCATGTGCAGAACTGCAATTGCAGCGCTGCAACGGAGATAAATTGAAAAAGAACTTACTTTCTGGACGCGCCTCGAATTTTATTGGTGCAGAATGAAATGGGCATTTCTTGAAATTTAACTGATGTATGTATGTAGGCCAATCTCCCTTGTGTACTTCGACAACATGAAAAGGTAAGGGTTTTGCTCTAGCGCTATTTCCTTATCCTGTGTTTGGGCATTTGAACCCATTTTTCTGGTTGATAATGTCCGTGAAACTTTCACATTCGAGATAGGAATGGACACGAATTGGAAAAGTTATTTTGTCGTGCTCAAGTCTCTTGACGTAATGCAAGATGTGATGCAGCAGGCGGAAATTAGTGCAGTTCTTGTTCTCTCTGAAAATACATCTAATTTTCTAACAGATGGATCAAGAATTGTCGTCATAAAATAAAACAAAATGGAAAAGACGTCGTTGGACCCTTTGTAGACGACTATTTCATCATACGCGAAGAAATATGATTCATCGTTTGAAAATACATGCACAACGTTGGCTGTCTCTTATAGTACATGTAGTAAGGTGATGTTAGTGGTAAGTAAGTTGTTCAGGAAATGCATAGTAATACTTCCACATTCTTTTGATGCAGTGCGGTATGCTTTAGAACTTGTTCCACAAGTGGGAAACATGTCAGAGTTTAGTAAGTCTTTTCTCCGTTGATTTTATTTCCTGCACTTGCCCTTTCTGGGCTTGCCGTTGAGCACGCTGAGCAGCTGGAATTAGGGCAGCATGCCTAGCACAGAAACACGAGCGTCCACTCTAGGGTACCCGAAACCCACGTTAAATTCTGTATTAAAAACAAGTCTATATTTTCCCACGACACAGATTGAGTGGCGTGTGATTTCTTAAGTACTGATGTTTAGATGTGGTGGAAGACACGCTTCCCTGTAGGTGTCACCAGCTGTAGCGGCTTCCTTCACCTCTGATGCCAGACGATGTTTCCTATTAGAGCGTTGGCCTCGACCATCCTAAGGACTCATCTTCTTGTTTTACATAACGTTGTATTACTTTGAATTTATTTAGATATTCCGTGTAAAGACATAAAGGCTTTACAACTAACATTTACTCCCTGTTCACTATTACAAGATATGAATAACTGTTGTGACGAAATTTGCCTTCATTTTTCTGTTTTCCTAGGTTTCCTTTGCGACACACTGTTTAATTAGGCCTGGCAAGTAAGCATTCTGCTCATTCACAGTCAATTTGTTACACTCAGATATAATATACCCACGTTCTGCATCACTAGTACTGAAAACCTTCAATCTGGAACGTTCACAAGCTGGCCCTAATGTGACAGCTGGCTGCGGGTGATACTTTCCTCATCTTCGTTTTCCATGTTCACTTCCACAGTTCAGTAAAAAGGTAAAACAAACTAAACAATTCACACACAGCACTAACGTAACCTCTCCAAAAGCAGCTCATAATCAAAGACTGTGCAACATAAACAACAGCTGCGATCAGTAATGCCAACTGACTAACTTCCTTTCTTCCTAGTTTTACATAACTTACCTCCTTTTCCCCACGGACATATATTTAACCCCCTTCTTTCCATGAGACTAAAACTGACAAAAGCAGCTTGTTGATGCTTCCAGAAAGTTTAAAAACTAAAATTATGACTATTATTTTCTTATTTTACTTTAGCCCTTTCTCCCGTGGGCTCTTTATATCGGACTGAATATTTCCGTCATGTGGGGAAAAAAATTACGACCCAAGGACGGCAAACAGTAGCACTGAGTGGCGGCAACAGGGTCTCGGCACGTTTTGCACTGCCCATCACAGCTACGAAACCACTACCATAAACGTACGTACTTAAAATTCAACTAATTGTTGTAGCGTATCTCGCTTTTCGTCGTTACTTATATTGTTACCGACTGTGATTATCGATATGCAAATTCTTAACACACAGAAAAACCAGATACGACATGTTATTAATTGACTCTGATACTTTGCAATATATTTATTTAAAAGTTTAATACTTAATATTCAAATATAATTAATGAGTGATAAAAATTTGGGTCGCCACCACGTTTTTCTAAACAAAGAAAAGTTGATGTGACCTCTGACCAGTGGCATATACCTTACTAAGACCAAGATTCAGTTAGTTAACTATTTTCCTACTTCTATCATAAAATCTGTGTTATTTTTAAATGACTCTGATCCCCTATGTTAACAAGAGTAAACATTTATATGTCTCTCCAAAATAATGATTAGGATGGTTAAATTATGGAATGCAAAATTCCGTAAACCAACATTATATTTTTCAACTCAAAGTTATAACCTAAGCATGTTACCATACTAGGTGACCAAGGTCACCATAGAACAACTCGTAAGACTTTACAGAAATTACGATACAAACAAAATAAAATAAATGAGCGGCTATATTTTATGAGTGTCTACATTACAAAGGAAAAAAAGGACAGAAATAGACCTACTCAAGAATCACAACTGTAATTTGGCAAAGGAAAATAGACGGTAAACAATGTGTGTGTGTGTGTGTGTGTGTGTGTGTGTGTGTGTGTGTGTGTGTGTGTGTGTCGCAGCAGCAGCAGCAGCAGCGGCGTCAGAATCAGCAGACAGGAGCAGGAAGCTGTGAAAAAACCGTCCACGAAAAATGAATAATTTCGTCACATCTAGCAGAGACGATATTTTCGCTACTTTCCAGCTTCCTTTTCCATGGTTGGAGAACAGTCACAACCGATAGTCCCAAGAATCTTGGAAAATATCCATACTACTGAAACGAAGTAACAGCTATGAACAGCTTAATATTTTCAATGTTTAGAAGCAGAAAAGCTGATCAAATAACAAGGAAGAAGTTTCCGTCACACCTGCAAAAGATCACTGCTTTCCTCAACCAAACACACACATAATAATAATAATAACGTGAGTGCCTTAACGAAAGCAGCACACTTAATCAATAATCACCGCGGCACCGAAATGGTGGTTTCTTTTTTTTTTTTTTTAAACATAGCACAGTGGCCGCAGATGGCGAAATCATCAAAATCTTATTTCAAGTGCGGTTGACCTGTGCCAGATGTATATGTGTGTAAATTTTAATGATAGTACACTTGATCTGATTTCAGTATATCTCATTATTTAAATACGTAATTCATATTACATAGATTAAACAATATTTATATATGAATTTCAATCTGACTCCCAAAGACATATATATACATGTATATCAGATAATTTGGCTCACCACTATGTTTTACAAAACAAAGAAAATATATTTCTTACCTAACAGAACAGTGGCGTACCAGAGCAAGGCCGTGCGTTTAATCTGCACAAGTACTTCCCTACTTCTCCATTTGAGTAATAATAATAAAATTCTAACACTATTCCGTTTATGAAATTATAATATGATCATACCCAATACTACCAATAGAAACAAACTATTTTCCCCTCCAAAATAGTGACTGGGGTTAGATAAATAAGGTTATGCAAAATTGTTAAAAATGACCTATACTGACAGAAAAAAATGTGTAACCTAACCAAGTACAATAGTATGTGACCCGGTGTCACAGTGAAGCACAAAATAAGATAAAAATAAAAATAAATGAGTGTTGAATTACACCATAAAATAATATATAAACTCGTACAAAATGAAAATTAATTGAAATGACTGGCTATATGATTTAGGAGCTATCATTAAAAGTAAAATATTGAAATAGACCTTCTCCTTATCTCATCCCACACTGAGAGAAATAAGGAAAGTAGATATCATCCCGTTAGAACATAAGAATTAGAGCAGCGCACGCAAATACTATAGCAAACACTGACGTGAAGATCGTGCAGCGGCGGCGTCCATTTCAGAAGACCGGAGCAGCAGCTGTGGATTCTATCCGCAATCACTTTGAGCAGCGACATTTCACATAACATCAGTTGTGGGACTGAGGTCGCTCCCAGCGAGCCAGCTCTCCGAACGACGCGAGACCGAGCAAACTCAAACTGCGTGCCTCAGAGTCTCCCGAGCTCAAAACTCCGCCCGAGCACGCGGCCACGCCTTTTACACCTCAAAAGCCAATCTCAGCGACCCGCTAATGTCCTCCTCCAATCAGAATATGGGCGGCCGAGAGTCGCGTGCAGCACAATGCAAGATAGACCGCACACTGCCAGCGCTGAGTTTGCCCGACACGCAGAGATGACACGCCAGGTCAGGCTGGCCCTCGCAGTACTTGCAACCTCTCTGCAGATGACCTCCATCCGGCTCCTTGGCGCCTGTTTTTACAGCTGCTGGAGACATGTTACGCAGACAGATTTCACTTCGCAAGGCGCGTAGGTGGTGCGTCCATCCATTTTGTAAACTGTAAACTCTGCTATCTACTACTGACGCATTATGAATTATCTCGAATATAATGATCTATTGACCTAAGGTCAACACGAATTTAGAAAATATCGTTCATGCGAAAAACAACTAGCTCTTTATTCAGACGAAGTGATGGGTGCTATCGACAAGGGTTTGCAAATCGATTCCGTATTTATTGTTTCCAGAAAGCTTTTGACACCGTACCTCACAAACGGCTTTTAATCAATTGCGTGGTTATGGTATATCGCCCCAAATTTGCGATTGGATAGGGGATTTTCTGTCAGAGAAGACACAGTTCTTAGTAATCGATGGTAAGGCATCGACTAAAACAGAGGTGATATCGGACGTTCCACAGATTAGTTTTATTGGTCCTCTGCTGTTCCTTATTTACATGAACGATTTAGGTAAAAATCGAAGCAGCTCTCTTAGGTTGTTTGTAGGTGACGCCGTCATTAACGTCTAGTAAAATCATCTGAAGATCAAAACCAACTGTAGAACGAGCTGAATAACATATCACTACGGTGTAAAAATTTGCGTGCCTAGGAATTACTATTATCTCAGACTTCAACAGCAAAAAACACGTAGATAATGTTGTGGAAAAGGCGAACCAGAGACTGTGTTTTATTGGCAGATCCTTAAAAGAGGCAACAGAAGTCCAAAAGAAACTGCATACACTATGCGATGAAGTAGTGTATGAGGGATCAAGACACAGTGGCAAATACAACACGACAATGGGAGACAAACTGTTGTGGTGGCAGAAGAGGACGCGATTAAGCACTCTGTGAGGAAGGAAGATGTATTTCAAAAGCCTATATGGACAATGGCAGACCGAGAGTTGTGGTGGTAGAAGAAGAGGCGATGGCACAGTCTTGAGGAAGGACGGTACAGTGGAAAAAACAAAATTGATAATGGAGACCGACAGTTGTGTGTTCAAGAAGAAGAGGCGATGAAGCAGTCTGTAAGGAATGAAGACACAGTGACATAGACAATGGCAGACCGATAGTTGTTGTAGCAGAAGAAGAAGCGATTAAGCAGACTGTGAGGAAGGAAGACATATTTTCAGACTACATGGACAATGGCTGACCCACAATTGTGCTGGAAAAAGAACAAGTGAAGAAGCAATCTGGAGGAACGACTACACAGTGGCAAAAACAACAATGACAATGGAGACCGGCATTTGTGGTGCCAGACAAAGAGACGATTAAGCAGTCTGTGAGGATGGAAGATACTTTGTCACAGACAGCATAGGATCTACAGTTTTAGTGGCAGAAAGAAGAGCGATGAAGCAGTCTGAGTGGAAAGAAGGCACAGTGGTAAAGAAAACATGGACAATGGCAGACTTAAAGTTGTGATTGCAGAAGAAGCACAATGAAGCATTCTTTAAGAAATGAAGACAGTGTGTGAAAGACAACATGGACAATGTCAGACCGACAGTTGTGGTGGCAGAAGGAGAGGCAATGAAGCAGTCTATGAGGTAGGTAGACACAGTGGCAAAGACAACATGACTATGGCCGACTGACAGTTGTCATGGCAATAGAAGAGAAAAGCAGTCTGAGAGGTAGACATAGTAGCAAAGACATCATGACAATGGCGGACTGACAGTTGTGGTGGCAGAAGTAGAGGCTGTGGTGTAGTCTGTGAGGTAGGTAGATACAGTGACAAAGACAACATAATAGTGACAGACGGAGACATGTGGTGGCAGAAGATGGGGCGATAAAGCAGTTAGGCAGAAAGAGTGACAAAGACAAAATGAGAGTGGGAGGTTGACAATTGTGGTGGCAACAGAAGAGGCAATGATATAGTATGTAACATAGGTATACACAGTAGCAAGGGCATCATGACAATGGCAGACTGGCACTTGTGGTGGCAGAGGAAGAGGCGATGAAGCAGATTGTGAGGATGGAGGACACATTGGAAAAGTCAACATGGACAATTACACACTTATAGATGTGGTAGCAAAAGGAGAGGCAATGAAATAGTCTAAGACGTAGGAAGACCCAGTGGCAAAGTCAAGAAGACAGTGGCAGACCGACAGTTGTGGTGGCAAAAGATGAGGCAATGAAGCAGTCTGTTAGGTAGGTAGACACAGTGGAAAAGACATTATGACAGTGGCAACTGAGAGTTGTATTGGCAGAAGAATAAGCAATGAAGCAGTCTGTGAGATAGGTAGACACAGTAGCAAAGACATCATCACAATGGCAGACTAGCAGTTGTGGTGGCAGAAGAGGAGGCATTGAGCAGTTTGTGAGGATGGAAGACACATCGGCAAAGTCAACATAGACAATGACAGACTTATGGATGTGGTGGCAAAAGATGAGACTATGAAGCAGTATGTGTAGTAAGTAGACACAGTGGCAAAGACAACATGACAGTGGCAGATTGACAGTTGCGGTGGCAGAAGAAGGGGCAATGAAGCAGTCTTGAGGAAGGACGACACATTGGCCAATACATTATGTATGATGGTGGTCGGCAGTAATGATCCAAACGAAGAGGCGATGAAGTGGTGTGTCAGAGATCAAGACACAGTGGCAAATACATCATGACATTGGGAGACTGACAGTTGTGGTGGCAGAAGTAGAGGCGATGAAGTAGTGTGTGAGGGATCAAGACACAGTGGCAAAGACAACATGGACAATGGCAGACCAATATTTATGGTGCTAGAAGAAGAGTCGATGAAGAAGACAGTCAGGAAGGATGACAAAGTGTCAGAGACAACATAGTTAATAGCAGACTGAGAGTTGTGGTGGCAGAAGAAGAGGCGATGATGCAGTCTGTATGGAAGGAAGAGAGAGTGGCAAAGAGAACATAGACAATGGCAGACCGACAATTGCGTTCACAAAAAGAAGAGACAAAGAAGTAGTGTGTGAGCAAGGAAGACACATTTGCAAGGACAACATGGACAATTGCAGACCTACAATTGTAGTGGCAGAGAAAGGAGCAATGAAGCAGTGTGTGAGGAAGGAAGGCATTTTTGCAAAGACTACATGGACAACGGCAGACCGACAATCGTGGCGGAAAAAGAACAAGTGATGAAGCAATCTGGAGTAACAATTACACAGTGGCAAAAACTACAATGAGAATGGAGACCGACAGTTGTGGTGCCAGACAAATAGGAGATGAAACAGTTTATGATGTAGGTAGACACAGTGGCAAGTACAACATCACTAGGGCAGACTGACAGTTGCCATGGCAATTGAAGAGACAATGGAGTAATCTGTCAGTAGGTAGACATAGTAGCCAAGACTTCATGACAATGGCGGATTGATAATTGTGGTGGCAGAAGAAGAGGCAATGAAGCAGTCTATGAGATAGATAGACACAATGGCAAAGACATCATTACAATGGCAACTGTGAGTTGTATTGTCAGAAGAATACGCAATGAAGCAATATGTGAGATAGGTAGACACAGTATCAAAGACATCATCACAATGGCAGACCGGTAGCTGTGGTGACAAAAGTCGACGCATTGAGCAGTTTGTGAGGATGGAAAACACATTGGCAAAGACAACTTAGATAATGGCAGACTTATGGATGTGGTGACAAAAGATGAGACTATGAAGCATTTTGTGTGGTAGCTAGACACAGTGGCAAGGACAAAACGACAACGGCAAAGTGACAGGTGTGATGCAACCAGAAGAGGCAATGATGCAGTTTGTGATGATCTAAGACACATGTGCAAAGACAACATAGACAATGGCAGACTTATGGATGAGGTGGCAAAAGTTGAGGCTCTGAAGCAGTATGTGTAGTAGGTAGACACAGTGGCAAAGACAACATGACAGTAGCAGATTGACAGTTGTGGTTGCAGAAGAAGTGGCGATGAAGCAGTCTTTGAGGCATGTAGAAATCGTGGCAAAAACATCATGTCAGTGGCAGACTGACAGTTGTGGTGGCAGAAGATGTTGAAGCAGTCTTGTGGATGTACAATGCTGAAGCAGTCTTGTGGATGTACGATGCGGTGGGATGGGGTAAGGGTGATGGTAATCCTGTAATTCAATTCCGTACCGGAATTGTAAAGCCTGTATATGAATATGATTTCAGAAAAATAATTCACTTTCGTTAAGTTTCAGTTAGTTGCTAGATAGGTGTTGACTTGTAGTAACTGTTCAAAATGTTCAAATTTTTGTACAACTTATGGGACTTAACTACGGGGTCATCAGTCCCTAAGCTTACAAACAACTTATGAACTAGCTAAGACTAAAGACGGAACAAATATCCAAGCCCGCGGGGGTATTCGAACCCTCGACCGTAGTGGCCGTGCTGACCGTGACTGGAGCGCCTCAGTCACCTCGGCCACTGCGGCCGGCTGTAGTAACTGTTCCTAAGCAACATAAACTGTTGAAATTTAACTGTGAAATTTTTATTGACTTCGTTCCGAAGTTCCAGTACCATAGCGCGATTCAGAAAAATAAAACATAATATTTAAACAGTTAGATAAAATATGAGGTCGTTGTACGAGCAGTTGCAGGAGAATTGTTCTGCAACCGTTACTGAAATTTAACTCCAAGTTTAACACAGTCACTACATTACACTGTTTATAGCTTCAGCACCTGCTAAACTTGACGTTCCATATTCACACCCAATGTTACAGTCGAATATAAGTATATGTTAGACTCCACAATTACATAAAATCTTTTCTCAATTAAAGTTAAAGTTCTCCATAAATCAGATTAGGCTTCCAGAAATAAAGATCAACATACAATAAATCTTTGTAACACACTTGAAATACTTTTGAATGCAATAGTCGCCTGAATTACTGCAAGTCCAAATCAGTACTGCTTGTAAGAAACGTCTATTCAGTAAGACAGATCATGCACAACTCAAACAATGTAATTAACATAATCTTTCTTTGAAAACGATCAACGCGCGGCAATTGAGAAGACGCAGTCCGATTTGTAGCCCCGTAGCCGTATGTTAAATTCTAATAGTATCCGTCTGCCGTAATGTTGTCTGCGGTGGCGACGACGCTGCACTTGTTCATTGCTGCGCCACGATTGTGAATGAAACATACAGAAATAAAATAATTTAAGAATCACATTAAGATATTTATACACAAAATAAAAACAATTTCATAATCTTTAAGTGTAAACAGTTTTTCTTTATATCCTACAAAACAGAGCTGATACAGGGAAGTGCATATCGCCAATGTTCGTCCGACTACAACGACCCCACTGGCAAAATCAACATGGACAAGGGCAGACCGACAGTTGTGGAGGCAGAAGTAGAGGAGATGAAGCAATCTGTGAGGAAGACAGAGACAAAGACAAATTCAACATGAACAATGGCAGTCTGACAGTTGTCGAGGCAGAAGCAGAGGAGATGAAGCAGTCTGTCAAGAAGGAAGACACAATGGCAAACACAACATGGACAATGGCAGACCGACAATTGTGGAGGCAGAAGTAGAGGCGATGAAGAAGTCTGTGAGGAAGGAAGAGAAAAGACAAATACAAAACGAAGAGGGCAGTCCAAAAGTTGTGGAGACAAAATAAGAGGAGATGAAGCATTATGTCAAGAAGTAAGAGACAGTGGCAAATACAACATGGAAAATGGCAGACCGAACGTTGTGGAGGCAGAAGTAAAGGCGATGTAGCGGTCTGCGAGAAAGGAAGAGACATTGGCAAATACAACATGGACAATGGCAGACCAACAGTTGTGGAGGCAAAAGAAGAGGAGATAAAGCAGTCTGTCAAGAAGGAAGAGACAGTGGCAAATACAACATGAACAATGGTAGACCGACAGTTGTGGAACCAGATGTAGAGGCGATGAAGCAGTCTGTGAGGAAGGCAGAGACAAGGCAAATACAACATGGACAAAGGCAGACCAATATTTATGGTGCTAGAAGAAGAGTCGATGAAGAAGACAGTCAGGAAGGATGACAAAGTGTCAGAGACAACATAGTTAATAGCAGACTGAGAGTTGTGGTGGCAGAAGAAGAGGCGATGATGCAGTCTGTATGGAAGGAAGAGAGAGTGGCAAAGAGAACATAGACAATGGCAGACCGACAATTGCGTTCACAAAAAGAAGAGACAAAGAAGTAGTGTGTGAGCAAGGAAGACACATTTGCAAGGACAACATGGACAATTGCAGACCTACAATTGTAGTGGCAGAGAAAGGAGCAATGAAGCAGTGTGTGAGGAAGGAAGGCATTTTTGCAAAGACTACATGGACAACGGCAGACCGACAATCGTGGCGGAAAAAGAACAAGTGATGAAGCAATCTGGAGTAACAATTACACAGTGGCAAAAACTACAATGAGAATGGAGACCGACAGTTGTGGTGCCAGACAAATAGGAGATGAAACAGTTTATGATGTAGGTAGACACAGTGGCAAGTACAACATCACTAGGGCAGACTGACAGTTGCCATGGCAATTGAAGAGACAATGGAGTAATCTGTCAGTAGGTAGACATAGTAGCCAAGACTTCATGACAATGGCGGATTGATAATTGTGGTGGCAGAAGAAGAGGCAATGAAGCAGTCTATGAGATAGATAGACACAATGGCAAAGACATCATTACAATGGCAACTGTGAGTTGTATTGTCAGAAGAATACGCAATGAAGCAATATGTGAGATAGGTAGACACAGTATCAAAGACATCATCACAATGGCAGACCGGTAGCTGTGGTGACAAAAGTCGACGCATTGAGCAGTTTGTGAGGATGGAAAACACATTGGCAAAGACAACTTAGATAATGGCAGACTTATGGATGTGGTGACAAAAGATGAGACTATGAAGCATTTTGTGTGGTAGCTAGACACAGTGGCAAGGACAAAACGACAACGGCAAAGTGACAGGTGTGATGCAACCAGAAGAGGCAATGATGCAGTTTGTGATGATCTAAGACACATGTGCAAAGACAACATAGACAATGGCAGACTTATGGATGAGGTGGCAAAAGTTGAGGCTCTGAAGCAGTATGTGTAGTAGGTAGACACAGTGGCAAAGACAACATGACAGTAGCAGATTGACAGTTGTGGTTGCAGAAGAAGTGGCGATGAAGCAGTCTTTGAGGCATGTAGAAATCGTGGCAAAAACATCATGTCAGTGGCAGACTGACAGTTGTGGTGGCAGAAGATGTTGAAGCAGTCTTGTGGATGTACAATGCTGAAGCAGTCTTGTGGATGTACGATGCGGTGGGATGGGGTAAGGGTGATGGTAATCCTGTAATTCAATTCCGTACCGGAATTGTAAAGCCTGTATATGAATATGATTTCAGAAAAATAATTCACTTTCGTTAAGTTTCAGTTAGTTGCTAGATAGGTGTTGACTTGTAGTAACTGTTCAAAATGTTCAAATTTTTGTACAACTTATGGGACTTAACTACGGGGTCATCAGTCCCTAAGCTTACAAACAACTTATGAACTAGCTAAGACTAAAGACGGAACAAATATCCAAGCCCGCGGGGGTATTCGAACCCTCGACCGTAGTGGCCGTGCTGACCGTGACTGGAGCGCCTCAGTCACCTCGGCCACTGCGGCCGGCTGTAGTAACTGTTCCTAAGCAACATAAACTGTTGAAATTTAACTGTGAAATTTTTATTGACTTCGTTCCGAAGTTCCAGTACCATAGCGCGATTCAGAAAAATAAAACATAATATTTAAACAGTTAGATAAAATATGAGGTCGTTGTACGAGCAGTTGCAGGAGAATTGTTCTGCAACCGTTACTGAAATTTAACTCCAAGTTTAACACAGTCACTACATTACACTGTTTATAGCTTCAGCACCTGCTAAACTTGACGTTCCATATTCACACCCAATGTTACAGTCGAATATAAGTATATGTTAGACTCCACAATTACATAAAATCTTTTCTCAATTAAAGTTAAAGTTCTCCATAAATCAGATTAGGCTTCCAGAAATAAAGATCAACATACAATAAATCTTTGTAACACACTTGAAATACTTTTGAATGCAATAGTCGCCTGAATTACTGCAAGTCCAAATCAGTACTGCTTGTAAGAAACGTCTATTCAGTAAGACAGATCATGCACAACTCAAACAATGTAATTAACATAATCTTTCTTTGAAAACGATCAACGCGCGGCAATTGAGAAGACGCAGTCCGATTTGTAGCCCCGTAGCCGTATGTTAAATTCTAATAGTATCCGTCTGCCGTAATGTTGTCTGCGGTGGCGACGACGCTGCACTTGTTCATTGCTGCGCCACGATTGTGAATGAAACATACAGAAATAAAATAATTTAAGAATCACATTAAGATATTTATACACAAAATAAAAACAATTTCATAATCTTTAAGTGTAAACAGTTTTTCTTTATATCCTACAAAACAGAGCTGATACAGGGAAGTGCATATCGCCAATGTTCGTCCGACTACAACGACCCCACTGGCAAAATCAACATGGACAAGGGCAGACCGACAGTTGTGGAGGCAGAAGTAGAGGAGATGAAGCAATCTGTGAGGAAGACAGAGACAAAGACAAATTCAACATGAACAATGGCAGTCTGACAGTTGTCGAGGCAGAAGCAGAGGAGATGAAGCAGTCTGTCAAGAAGGAAGACACAATGGCAAACACAACATGGACAATGGCAGACCGACAATTGTGGAGGCAGAAGTAGAGGCGATGAAGAAGTCTGTGAGGAAGGAAGAGAAAAGACAAATACAAAACGAAGAGGGCAGTCCAAAAGTTGTGGAGACAAAATAAGAGGAGATGAAGCATTATGTCAAGAAGTAAGAGACAGTGGCAAATACAACATGGAAAATGGCAGACCGAACGTTGTGGAGGCAGAAGTAAAGGCGATGTAGCGGTCTGCGAGAAAGGAAGAGACATTGGCAAATACAACATGGACAATGGCAGACCAACAGTTGTGGAGGCAAAAGAAGAGGAGATAAAGCAGTCTGTCAAGAAGGAAGAGACAGTGGCAAATACAACATGAACAATGGTAGACCGACAGTTGTGGAACCAGATGTAGAGGCGATGAAGCAGTCTGTGAGGAAGGCAGAGACAAGGCAAATACAACATGGACAAAGGCAGTCCAACATTTGTGGAGGAAGAAGAAGAGGACATGTAGCAACATGTTAAGTAGGAAAAGACATTGGCAAATACAACATGGACAATGGCAGAACGACAGTTGTGAAGGCAGAAGTAGAGGCGATGATGCAGTCTGTTAGGAAGGAAGAGACATTGCTAATACAACAGCGACAATGGCAGACAGACATTTGTAGAGGCGCAAGAAAGGGAGATGAAGCAGTCTATGAGGAAGGAAGAGACAAAGACAAATACAACATGGACACTGTCAGCCAATAATTGTGAAGGCAGAAGAAGAGGAGATGAAGCAGTCTGTCAAGACAAAAGAGACATTGCCAAATACAACAGGGACAATGCAATACCGAAAGTTGTGGAGGCAGAAGTAGGGGCGATGAAGCAGTCTGTATGGAAGGAAGAGAAATTGGCAAATACAACATCGACATTGGCAGACTGACATTTGAGGAGGCAGAAGTAGAGGCGATGAAACAGTCTATGAGGAAGGAAGAGACAAAGACAAATACAACATGAACAATGTCAGTCCGACAAATGTGGAGGAAGAAGAAGAGGAGATGCTGCAGTCTGTCAAGAAGGAAGAGACAATGGCAAATACAACAGGGACAATGGAAGACCGACAGTTGTGGAAGCAGATATAGAGGCAATAAAGCAGTCTGTAAGGAAGGCAGACACAAAGACAAATACAACATGGACATTGGCAGAAGAAGAGGACATGTAGCATTCTGTTAAATAGGAAACGACATTGGCATATACAACATGGACAATGGCAGAACGACAGTTGTGGAGGCAGACGAAGAGGTGATAAAGCAGTCTGTGAGGAAGGAACAGGCATTGGCATACAAAAGGGACAATGGAAGACCGACTGTTGTGGAGGCAGAAATAGATGTGATGAAGCAGTCTAGAAGAAGGAAGAGACATTGGCCACACAAATGGGACAATGGCAGACCGACAGATGTGGAGGCAGATAAAGGGGAGATGAAGCAGTCTGTCAAGAAGGAAGAGGCTTTAGAAAATACAACAAGGACAATGGCATACCGACAGTTGTGGAGGCAGCAGTAGGGACGGTAAAGCAGTCTGTGAGGAAGGAAGAGACATTGGCAAATACAACAGGGACAAAGGCAGAACGACAGTTATGGAGGCGGAAGTACAGGCGATGATACAGTCTGTCAAGAAGGAAGAGGCATAAGGAAATACAACGAGGACAATTACAGACCGAACGTTATGGAGGCAGGAGTAGAGGTGATGAAGCAGTCTAGGATGAAGGAAGAGACATTGGCCAATACAAATGGGACAATGGCATACCGACAGTTGTGGAGGCAGATAAAGGGCAGATGAAGCAGTCTGTCAAGAAGGAAGAAACATTGGAAAATACAATAGAGACAATGGCAGACCGACAGTTGTGGAGGCAGATAAAGGGGATATCAAGCAGTCTGTCAAGAAGGAAGAGACATTGGAAAATACAACAGAGACAATGGCAGACCGACAGTTGTGGAGGCAGAAGTAGAGGCGATGGACAGTCTGCGAGGAAAGAAGAGACATTGGCAAATAAAACAGTGACAATGGCATACCGACAGTTGGTTGAGGCAGAAGAAAAGGAGACGAAGCAGTCTGTCCAGAAGAAAGAGACATTGGCAAATACAACATGGACAATGGCAGACCGACGGTTGTGGAGGCACAAGAAAAGGAGGTGCAGCTGTCTGTCAAGACGGAAGAGACATTGGCAAATACAACGAGGACAATAACAGACGGAACATTGTGGAGTCAGAAGTGGAGGTGATGAAGCGGTCTTTACAGTAAGGCAGAAACATTGGCAACTACAACAGGGACAATGACAGACTGACAGATGTGGTGGCACAAGAAGAGGAGATGAAGCAGTCTGTCAAGAGGTAAGAGACAATAGGAAATACAATATAGACAATGGCAGACCTGCAGTTGTGGAGGCATATGTAGAGGCAATGAAGCAGTCTGTGAGGAAGGAAGAGACATCGGCAAATAACAAAGGGACAATGGCAGGCCGATAGTTGTGGAGGCAGAAAAAGAGGAGATGAAGCGGTCTGTCAAGAAGGAAGAGACAGTGGCAAATACAACATGAACAATGGCAGACCAAATTTTGTGGAGGCAGAAGTTGAGCGATGAAGCAGTATGTGAGAAAGGAAGAGAAAAAGACAAATACAACATGGAGAGGACAGTCCAAAATTTGTAGAGACAAAAGAAGAGGAGATAATGCAGTCTGTTAAGAAGGAAGGGTCACTGGCCAATACAACATGGACAATGGCAGACCGAACGTTGTGGAGGCAGAAGTAGAGGCGATCAAGCGGTCTGTGAGGAAAGAAGAGCTAAGACAAATACAACATGGGCAATGGCAGACCAACAGTTGTGAGGCAGACGTAGAGGCGATGAAGCAGTCTGTGATTAAGGAAGAGGCATTGCAAATTCAACAGGGACAATGGCAGTACTACAGTTGTGGGGGCCAGAAGTAGAGGCGACAGAGCAGTCTGTCAAGAAGGAAGAGACAATGACAAATACAACATGCACAATGGCAGACCGACAGTAGTGGAGGCAGAAGTAGAGGCGATGAAGCAGTCTATGAGTAAGCCAGAGACGAAAACAAATACAACATGGACAATATCATTCCGACAATTGTGGAGGCAAAAGAAGAGGAAATGAAGCAGTCTGTAAGGAAGGAAGAGAAAAAGACAAATACTACATGGAGAGGGCAGTCCAAAAGTTTTGGTAACAAAAGAAGAGGAGATGAAGCAGTCTGTCGAGAAGGAAGAGACAGTGGCAAATACAACATGCACAATGGCAGACCGAAAGTTGTTAATGCAGAAGTAGAGTCGATGAAGCGGTCTGTGAGGAATGAAAAGACATTGGCAAATACAACAGGGAGAATGTCTGATCAACAGCTGTGGAGACAGTAGAAGAGGAGGTGAAGCAGTGTGTCAAGAAGGAAGAACCATTTGCAATTACAACCTCGACAATTGCAGACCGACAGTTGTTGAGGAAAACGTAGAGGCGATGAAGCTGTCTGTGAGGAAGGGAAAAACATTGGCAAATAATCAGGGACAATGGCAGACCGACAGTTGTGGAGGCAGAAGAGGGGATATGAAGCAGTCTGTCAAGAAGAAAGAGACAATGGCAAATACAACATGGACAATGGCAGACCGACAGTTGTGGAGGCAGAGGTAGAGATGATGAAGCAGTCTGTGAGGAAGGAATATACATTGGCAAATACAACATGGACATTGGCAGACCGACAGTTGTGGAGTCAGAAGTAGAGGCGATGAAGCGGTCTGTTAAGAAGGAAGAGACATTGGCAGATACTACATGGACATTGGCAGACCGACAGTTCTGGAGGCAGAAGTAGAGGCGTTGTAGCAGTCTCTGAGGAAGAAAGAGACATTGGCAAAAACAACAAGGACAATGGCAGACCGACAGTTGTGGAGGTAGAAAAAGAGGAGATGTAGCAATCTGTCAAGAAGCAAGTGACATTGCCAAATACAACATGGACAATGGCAGACCAACAGTTGTGGAAGCAAAAGTAGGGGCGATGAAGGAGTCTGTGAGGAAGGAAGAGACATTGGCAAATACAAAAGGGGACAATGGAAGACCGACAATTGTGGAGGCAGAAGAAGAGGAGTTGGAGCAGTCTGTCACGAAGGAAGAGACATTGGCAAATACAACATCGACAATGGCAAACCGACATTTGTGGTGGCAGAAGTTAGGGCGATGAAGGAGTCTGTGAGGAAAGAAGAGACATTGGCAAATACAAAAGGGACAATTGAAGACCGACAATTGTGGAGGCAGAAGAACAGGAGATGGTGCAGTCTGTCAAGAATGAAGCGACATTGGCAAATACAACATGGACAATGGCAGACCGACAGTTGTAGACGCAGAAGTAGGGGTGATGAAGGAGTCTGTGAGGAAGGAAGAGACATTGGCAAATTCAAAAGGGACAATGGCAGACCGACAGTTGTGGAGGCAGCAGTAGAGGTGATGAAGCAGTCTGTGAGGAAGGAAGAGACATGGCAAATGCAACAGAGACAATGGCAGACCGACAGTTGTGGAGGCAGCAGAAGAGGAGATGAAGCAGTCTGTCAAGAAAAAGAGGCATAGGCAAATACAACGAGGACAATAACAGACCGAACGTTGTGGAGGCAGAAGTGGAGGTGATGAAGCGGTCTTTATAGTAAGGAAGAAACATTGGCAACTACAACAGGGACAATGGCAGACCGACAGTTGTGGAGGCAGAAGAAGAGGGGATGAAGCAGTCTATCAAGAAAGAAAAGACAATGGGAAATACAACATAGACAATGGCAGACCGACAGTTGTGGAGGCATATGTAGAGGCAATAAAGCAGTCTTTGAGGAAGGAAGAAACATTGGCAAATACAACAGCGACAATGGCAGACCGACAGTTATAGCGGCAGAAGAAGAGGAGATGAAGCAGTCTGTCAAGAAGGAAGAGATATTCGCAGATACAAAATGGAAAATGGCAGACCGACATTTGTGGAAGCAGAAGTAGGGGCGAAGAAGCAGTCTGTTGAGGAAGGAAGAGACATTGGTAAATACAACAAGGAAAACCGCAGATCGACAGTTGTGGAGGCAGAAGAAGAGGAGATTAAGCAGTCTGTCAAGAAGGAAAAGACATTTTCAAATACAATTGGACAATGGCAGACCGACAGTTATGAAGGCAGAAGTACAGGCGATGAAGCAGTCTGTGAGACATTGGCAAATACAACAGCGACCTTGGCACACCGACAGTTTCGAGGCAGAGAAAGAGGAGATGAAGCAGTCTGTCAAGAAAGAAAAGGCACTGGCAAACACAACAGGGAAAATGGCAGACCCACAGTTGTGGTGGCTGAAGAAGAGGTGATGAAGCAGTCTGTCAAGAAGGAAGAGACATTGCCAAATACAACATGGGCAATGGCAGACCGACAGTTGTGCAGGCAGAAGTAGAGGCGATGAAGCAGTCAGTGAGGAAGGAAGGGATATTGGCAAATAACAAAGGGACAATGGCGGACCGATAGTTATGGAGGCAGAAGTAGAGGCGATCAAGCAGTATGTGAGAATGGAACAGACATTGGCAAATACAACATGGACACTGGCAGACCCACAGTTGTAGAGGCAGACGTAGAGGCGATGAAGCAGTCTGTGATTAAGGAAGAGGCATTGGCAAATTCAACAGGGAAAATGGCAGTACGACAGTTGTAGGGGCCAGAAGTAGAGGTGACGAAGCAGTCTTTCAAGAAGGAAGACACATTGGCAAATACAACATGGACAATGGACGACCAACAGTTGTGGAGGCAGAGGTAGAGAAGATGCAGTCTGTGAGGAAGGAAAATACATTGCAAATAAAACAGGGACAATGGAAGACCGACAGTTGTGGAGTTAGAAGTAGAGGCGATGAAGCAGTCTGTGAGGAAGAAAGAGACATTGGCAAAAACAACAAGAACAATGGCAGACCAACATTTGTGGAGGCAGAAAAACAGGAGATTAAGCAGTCTGTCAAGAAGCAAGTGACATTGGCAAATACAACATGGGCAATGGCAGACCGACAGTTGTGGATGCAGAGGTAGGGGCGATGAAGGACTCTGTGAGGAAGGAAGAGACATTGGCAAATACAAAAGGGACAATGGAAGACCGATAATTATGGAGGCAGAAGAAGAGGAGGTGATGTAGTCTGTTAAGAAGGAAGAGACATTGGCAAATACAACACGGACAATGGCACACCGACAGTTGTGGAAGCAGAAATAGATGCGATGAAGTAGTCTGTGAGGAAGGAAGTGACAATGGCAAATAAAACACGGACAATGAAAACCGACAGATCTGGAGTCAGAAGTAGAGGGGATGAAGCAGTCTGTGAGGATGGAAGAGACATGGACAAATAAAACAGGGACAATGGAAGACCGCCAAATGTGGAGGAAGGAGTAGTGGCGATGAAGCAGTATGTGAGGAAGGATGAGACATTGGCAAATACAACAGGGACAATGGCATACAGACAGTTGAGGAGGCAGAAGAAAAGGAGATGAGGACGTCTGTCAAGAACTAAGAGACAACAGGGACAATGGCAGACCGACAGTTGTGGAGGTAGGAGAACAGGAGATCCAGCAGTCTGTCAAGAAGGAAGACACATTGGCAAATACAACATGGACAATGGCAGACCGACAGTTGTGGAGGCAGAAGTAGAGGAGGTGAAGCAGTCTGTCAAGAAGGTAGAGACATTGTCAAATGCAACAGGGACAATGGCAGACCGACAGTTGTGGAAGCAGAAAAAGAGGAGATGAAGCAGTCTCTCAAGAAGCAAGAGACATTGGCAAATACAACATAGACAATGGCAGACCGATAGTTGTGGAAGCAGAAGCAGAGGAGTTGAAGCAGTCTGCAAGAAGGAAGAGACAATGGCAAATACAACATGGACAATGCCAGACCGATAGATGTCGTGGCAGAAGTAGAGTTGATCTAGCCGTCTGTGAGGAAGGAAGCGAAAAGACAAATACAACATTGGGACGGCAGTCCAAAAGTTGTGGAGACAAAAAAGACGAGGTGAAGCATTATGTCAAGATGGAAGAGACATTGGCAAATACAGCTTGGACAATGGCAGACCGAACGTTGAGGAGGCAGAAGTGAAGGTGATGAAGGGGTCTGTTAGTAAGGTAGAGACATTGGCAAATACAACAGGGACAATGGCAGTTCGACAGTAGTGGAGCCAGAAGAAGAGGAGATGAAGCAGTATGTCAAGAAGGAAGAACCATTGGCAAATACAACATGGACAAAGGCAGACCGACAGTTGTGGAGGCAGAAGTAGAGGCGATGAAGCAGTTTGTGAGGAAGGAAGAGAGAATGACAAATACAACATCGGGAATTGCAGACCGACAGTTGTGGAGGCAGACGTAGAGGCGATGAAGCAGTCTGTGAGGAAGGAAGAGGCATTGGCAAATACAACAGGGACAATGGAAGACCGACAGTTTTGGAGGCGGAAGTAGAGGTGATCAAGCAGTCTGTGAGGAAGGAAGAGACATTGGCAAATTAAACAGGGACAATAGCAGAGCGACAGTTATGGAGGCAGAGGAAGACGAGATGAAGCAGTCTGTCAAGAAGGAAAAACCATAGGCAAATAAAACATTGACAATGGCAGACCGATAGTTGTGGAGGCAGAAGTAGAGACGATGAAGCAGTCTGTGAGGAAGGAAGACAAAAAGGCAAATACAACATGGTGAGGGCAGTCCAAAAGTGGTGAGACAAAAGAAGAGGAGATGATGCAGTCTGTGAGGAGGAAAGAGACATTGGAGTCGATGATGAAGTCTTTGAGGAAGGAAGAAACATCGGCAAATACAACAGCGACACTGGCAGACCGACAATTATAGCGGCAGAAGAAGAGGAGATGAAGCAGTCTGTCAAGAAGGATGATACAACATGGAAAATGGCACACCGACTTTTGTGTAAGCAGAAGTAGGTGCGATGAAGCAGTCTGTTGAGGAAGGAAGAGACATTGGTAAATACAACAAGGACAACGGCAGACCGACAGTTGCGGAGCCAAAAGAAGACTAGATGAAGCAGTCTGTCATGAAGGAAGAGACATTTTCAAATTCAACATGGACAATGGCAGACCGACAGTAGTGAGGGCAGAAGTAGAGTCGATCAAGCAGTCTGTCAGGAAGGAAGAGACATTGGCAAATAACAAAGGGACAATGGCAGACCGATAGTTGTGGAGGCAGAAGTAGAGGAGATGAATCAGTATGAGAGAAAGGAAGAGACATTGGCAAATACAACATGGACACTGGCAGATCGACAGTTGTGGAGGCAGATGCAGAGGCGATGAAGCAGTCAGTGATTAAGGAACAGGCATTGGCAAATTCAACAGGGAAAATGGCAATACGACAGTTGTGGGGGCCAGAAGTAGAGGTGACGAAGCAGTCTTTCAAGAAGGAAGACACATTGGCAAATACAACATGGACAATGGACGACCAACAGTTGTGGAGGCAGAGGTAGAGAAGATGCAGTCTGTGAGGAAGGAAAATACATTGCAAATAAAACAGGGACAATGGAAGACCGACAGTTGTGGAGTTAGAAGTAGAGGCGATGAAGCAGTCTGTGAGGAAGAAAGAGACATTGGCAAAAACAACAAGAACAATGGCAGACCAACATTTGTGGAGGCAGAAAAACAGGAGATTAAGCAGTCTGTCAAGAAGCAAGTGACATTGGCAAATACAACATGGGCAATGGCAGACCGACAGTTGTGGATGCAGAGGTAGGGGCGATGAAGGACTCTGTGAGGAAGGAAGAGACATTGGCAAATACAAAAGGGACAATGGAAGACCGATAATTATGGAGGCAGAAGAAGAGGAGGTGATGTAGTCTGTTAAGAAGGAAGAGACATTGGCAAATACAACACGGACAATGGCACACCGACAGTTGTGGAAGCAGAAATAGATGCGATGAAGTAGTCTGTGAGGAAGGAAGTGACAATGGCAAATAAAACACGGACAATGAAAACCGACAGATCTGGAGTCAGAAGTAGAGGGGATGAAGCAGTCTGTGAGGATGGAAGAGACATGGACAAATAAAACAGGGACAATGGAAGACCGCCAAATGTGGAGGAAGGAGTAGTGACGATGAAGCAGTATGTGAGGAAGGATGAGACATTGGCAAATACAACAGGGACAATGGCATACAGACAGTTGAGGAGGCAGAAGAAAAGGAGATGAGGACGTCTGTCAAGAACTAAGAGACAACAGGGACAATGGCAGACCGACAGTTGTGGAGGTAGGAGAACAGGAGATCCAGCAGTCTGTCAAGAAGGAAGACACATTGGCAAATACAACATGGACAATGGCAGACCGACAGTTGTGGAGGCAGAAGTAGAGGAGGTGAAGCAGTCTGTCAAGAAGGTAGAGACATTGTCAAATGCAACAGGGACAATGGCAGACCGACAGTTGTGGAAGCAGAAAAAGAGGAGATGAAGCAGTCTCTCAAGAAGCAAGAGACATTGGCAAATACAACATAGACAATGGCAGACCGATAGTTGTGGAAGCAGAAGCAGAGGAGTTGAAGCAGTCTGCAAGAAGGAAGAGACAATGGCAAATACAACATGGACAATGCCAGACCGATAGATGTCGTGGCAGAAGTAGAGTTGATCTAGCCGTCTGTGAGGAAGGAAGCGAAAAGACAAATACAACATTGGGACGGCAGTCCAAAAGTTGTGGAGACAAAAAAGACGAGGTGAAGCATTATGTCAAGATGGAAGAGACATTGGCAAATACAGCTTGGACAATGGCAGACCGAACGTTGAGGAGGCAGAAGTGAAGGTGATGAAGGGGTCTGTTAGTAAGGTAGAGACATTGGCAAATACAACAGGGACAATGGCAGTTCGACAGTAGTGGAGCCAGAAGAAGAGGAGATGAAGCAGTATGTCAAGAAGGAAGAACCATTGGCAAATACAACATGGACAAAGGCAGACCGACAGTTGTGGAGGCAGAAGTAGAGGCGATGAAGCAGTTTGTGAGGAAGGAAGAGAGAATGACAAATACAACATCGGGAATTGCAGACCGACAGTTGTGGAGGCAGACGTAGAGGCGATGAAGCAGTCTGTGAGGAAGGAAGAGGCATTGGCAAATACAACAGGGACAATGGAAGACCGACAGTTTTGGAGGCGGAAGTAGAGGTGATCAAGCAGTCTGTGAGGAAGGAAGAGACATTGGCAAATTAAACAGGGACAATAGCAGAGCGACAGTTATGGAGGCAGAGGAAGACGAGATGAAGCAGTCTGTCAAGAAGGAAAAACCATAGGCAAATAAAACATTGACAATGGCAGACCGATAGTTGTGGAGGCAGAATTAGAGACGATGAAGCAGTCTCTGAGGAAGGAAGACAAAAAGGCAAATACAACATGGTGAGGGCAGTCCAAAAGTGGTGAGACAAAAGAAGAGGAGATGATGCAGTCTGTGAGGAGGAAAGAGACATTGGAGTCGATGATGAAGTCTTTGAGGAAGGAAGAAACATCGGCAAATACAACAGCGACACTGGCAGACCGACAATTATAGCGGCAGAAGAAGAGGAGATGAAGCAGTCTGTCAAGAAGGATGATACAACATGGAAAATGGCACACCGACTTTTGTGTAAGCAGAAGTAGGTGCGATGAAGCAGTCTGTTGAGGAAGGAAGAGACATTGGTAAATACAACAAGGACAACGGCAGACCGACAGTTGCGGAGCCAAAAGAAGACTAGATGAAGCAGTCTGTCATGAAGGAAGAGACATTTTCAAATTCAACATGGACAATGGCAGACCGACAGTAGTGAGGGCAGAAGTAGAGTCGATCAAGCAGTCTGTCAGGAAGGAAGAGACATTGGCAAATAACAAAGGGACAATGGCAGACCGATAGTTGTGGAGGCAGAAGTAGAGGAGATGAATCAGTATGAGAGAAAGGAAGAGACATTGGCAAATACAACATGGACACTGGCAGATCGACAGTTGTGGAGGCAGATGCAGAGGCGATGAAGCAGTCAGTGATTAAGGAACAGGCATTGGCAAATTCAACAGGGAAAATGGCAATACGACAGTTGTGGGGGCCAGAAGTAGAGGCGACGAAGCAGTCTGCCAAGAAGGAAGAGACATTTGCAAATACAACATGGACAATGGCAGAACGTCTGTTGTGGAGGAAGAAGTAGAGGCGATGAAGCAGTCTGTGAAGAATGAAGAGGCATTGGCAAAAACAACAGGGACCCTGGCAGTTTGACAGTGTGGAGACAGAGGAAGAGGAGATGAAGCAGTGTGGCAAGAAGGAAAAGCGCTGGCAAATACAACATGGACCTTGGCAGACCGACAGTAGTGGGGGCAGAAGTAGAGTCGATCAAGCACTCTGTGAGGAAGAAAGAGACATTGGCAAATAACAAAGGGTTAATGGCAGGCCGATAGTTGTGGAGGCAGAAGTAGAGGCGATGAAGCAGTATGAGAGAAAGGAAGAGATATTGGCAAATACAACATGGACACTGGCAGACCAACAGTTGTGGAGGCAGACACAGAGGTGATGAAGCAGTCTGTGATTAAGGAAGAGACATTGGCAAATACAACATGGACAATGGCAGACCGACAGTTGTGGAGGCAGAGGTAGAGGTGATAAGCAGTCTGTGAGGAAGGAAGAGACGTTGGCAAATTCAACAGGGACAATGGCAGACCGAGAGTTGTGGAGGCAGAAGTAGAGGAGGAGAAGCAGTCTGTCAAGAAGGTAGAGACATTGGCAAATGCAACAGGAACAATGGCAGACCGACAGTTGTGGAGGCAGAAAAAGAAGAGGTGAAGCAGTCTGTCAAGAAGCAAGAGACATTGGCAAATACAACATGGACAATGACAGACCAACAGTTGTGGAGGCAGAAGAAGAGGAGATGAAGCAGTCTGTCAAGAAGGAAGAGACATTGGCAAATACAACAGGGTCAATGGCAGACCGACAGTTGTGGAGTTAGAAGTAGGGGTGATGAAGGAGTCTATGAGGAAGGAAGAGAAATTGGCAAATACAACAGGGACAATGGAAGACCGACAGTTATGGAGGTAGAAGGAGAGGAGGTGAAGGAGACAGTCTAGAATGAAGATACATTAGCCAATACAAAAGTTACAATGGCAGACCGAAAATTCTGGAGGCAGAAGAAGGTGAGATGAAGCAGTCTGTCAGGAATGAAGAGACATTGGCAAATACAACATAGACAATGGCTGACCGATGGTTGTGGAAGCAGAAGCAGAGGAGATGAAGCAGCGTGCAAGAAGGAAGAGACAATGGCAAATACAACATGTACAATGCCAGACCGATGGTTGTGATGGCAGAAGTAGAGTTGATCAAGCAGTCTTTGAGGAAGGAAGCGAAAAGACAAATACAACATAGGGACGACAGTCCAAAAATTGTGGAGACAAAAAAAGAGGAGATGATGCATTATGTCAAGATGGAAGAGACAGTGGCAAATACAACTTGGACAATGGCAGACCGGACGTTGTGGAGGCAGAAGTGAAGGCGATGCAGTGGTTTGTTAGTATGGTAGAGACATTGGCAATTACAACAGGGACAATGGCAGTTCGACAGTTGTGGAACCAGAAGAAGAGGAGATGAAGCAATCTGTCAAGAAGGAAGAACCATTGGCAAATACAACATGGACAATGGCAGACCGATAGTTGTGGAGGCAGACGTAGAGGCGATGAAGCACTCTGTGAGGAAGGAAGAGACAACGGCAAATACAACATGGACAATGGCAGTCCGACAGTTGGTTGAGGCAGAAGTAGGGGAGATGAATCAGTCTGTCCAGAAGAAAGAGACAATGGCAAATACAACATGTACAATGGCAGACCTACGGTTGTGGAGGCAGAAAAAAAGGAGGTGAAGCACTCTGTCAACACGGAAGAGACATTGGCAAATACAACAGGGACAAAGGCAGACCGACAGTTGTGGAGGCAGCAGTAGAGGTAATGAAGCAGTCTGTGAGGAAGGAAGAGGCATGGCAAATACAACAGAGACAATGGCAGACCGACAGTTGTGGAGGCAGAAGAAGAGGAGATGAAGCAGTCTTTCAAGAAGGAAGAGGCATAGGCAAATACAATGAGGACAATAACAGACCGAACGTTGTGGAGGCAGAAGTGGAGGTGATGAAGCGGTCTTTAAAGTAAGGAAGAAACATTGGCAACTACAAGAGGGACAATGGCAGACCGACAGTTGTGGAGGCAGAAGAAGAGGAGATGAAGCAGTCTCTCAAGAGGGTAGAGACAATGGGAAATACAGCATAGACAATGGCAAACCGATAGTTGTGGAGGCATATGTAGAGGCAATGAAGCAGTCTGTGAGGAGGAAGAGACATTGGCGAATATAACAGGGACAATAGCAGACCGATAGTTGCTGATGCAGAAGAGGAGGCGATGATGATGTCTTTGAGGAAGGAAGAAACATTTTCAAATACAACAGCGACAATAGCAGACCGACAAATATAGCGGAAGAAGAAGAAGAGATGAAGGAGTCTGTCAAGAAGGAAGATACAACATGGAAAATGGCAGACCGACTTTTGTGGTAGCAGAAGTTGGCGCGATGAAGCAGTCTGTTGAGAAAGGAAGAGACATTGGCAAATAACAAAGGGACAATGGCAGACCGATAGTTGTGGAGGCAAAAGTAGAGGCGATGAGGCAGTATGAGAGAAAGGAAGATACAATGGCAAATACAACATGGACACTGGCAGACCCATAGTTGTGGAGGCAGACGCAGAGGCGATGAAGCAGTCTGTCAAGAAGGAAGGCACATTGGCAAATACAACATGGACAATGACAGACCGACAGTTGTGGAGGAAGAAGGTAGAGGTGATTAAGAAGTCTGTGAGGAAGGAAGAGACGTTTGCAAATTCAACAGGGACAATGGCAGACCGAGAGTTGGGAAGGAAGAAGTAGAGGCGATGAAGCAGTCTGTTATGGAGGAAGAGACATTGGCAAATACTACATGGACTTTGGCAGACTGACAGTTGAGGAGGCAGAAGAAGAGGAGATGAGGCAGTCTGTCAAGAACTAAGATACATTGGCAAATACAACAGGGACAATGGAAGACCGACAGTTGTGGAGGCAGGAGAAGAGGAGATGAAGCAGTCTGTCAAGAAGGAAGATACGTTAGCTAATACAAAAGAGATAATGGCAGACCGACAGTAGTGGAAGCAGAAGAAGAGGAGATGAAGCAGTATGTTAAGAAGGAAGAGACATTTGCAAATACTACATGGACATTGGCAGACCGACAGTTGTGGAGTCAGAAGTAGAGGCGATGAAGCAGTCTGTTAAGAAGGAAGAGACATTGGCTAATACTACATGGACATTGGCAGACCGACAGTTATGGAGGCAGAAGTAGAGGCGATGAAGCAGTCTGTGAGGAAGAAAGAGACATTGGCAAAAACAACAAGGACAATGGCAGACCGACATTTGTGGAGGCAGAAAAAGAGGAGATTAAGCAGTCTGTCAAGAAGCAAGTGACATTGGCAAATACAACATGGGCAATGGCAGACCGACAGTTGTGGAGGCAGAGGTAGGGGCGATGAAGGAGTCTGTGAGGAAGGAAGAGACATTGGCAAATACAACATGGACAATGGAAGACCGACAATTGTGGAGGCAGAAGAAGCGGAGATGATCCAGTCTGTAAAGAAGGAAGAGACATTGGCAAATACAACATGAAGCAGTCTGTCCAGAAGACCGACAGTTGTGGAGTCGGAAGTAGAGGCGATGAAGCAGTCTGTTAAGAAGGAAGAGACATTGGCAAATACTACATGGACATTGGCAGACTGACAGTTGTGGAAGCAGAAATAGATGCGATGAAGCAGTCTGTGAGGAAGGAAGAGATATTGGCAAATAAAACAGGGACAATGGAAGACCGACAGATGTGGAGGCAGAAGTAGAGGCGATGAAGCAGTCTGTGAGGAAGGATGAGACATTGGTAAATACAACAGGGGCAATGGCAGACAGACAGTTGAGGAGGCAGAAGAAGAGGAGATGAGACAGTCTGTCAAGAACTAAGAGATATTGGCAAATACAACAGGGACAATGGCAGACCGATAGTTGTGGGGTCAGGAGAAGAGGAGATGATGCAGTCTGTCAAGAAGGAAGATATGTTAGCTAATACAAAAGAGATAATGGCAGACCGACAGTAGTGGAAGCAGAAGAAGAGGAGTTGAAGCAGCCTGTTAAGAAGTAAGAGATATTGGCAAATACTACATGGACAATGGCAGACCGACAGTTGTGGAGGCAGAAGTAGAGGCGATGAAGCAGTCTGTGATTAAGGAAGAGGCACTGGCAAATACAACAGGGACAATGGCAGACCGACAGTTTTGGAGGCAGAGGAAGAGGAGATGAAGCAGTCATTCAAGAAGGAAGAACCATTGGCAAATACAACATGGACAATGGCAGACCGACAGTTGTGGATGCAGATGTAGAGGCGATGAAGCAGTTTGTGAGGAAGGACGAGAGAAAGACAAATACAACATGGACAATGGCAGATCATATCATGATCACTAATTCCTGTCTCTACACAGACGTCGTTAATAAGGTCAGGCCTGTCTGTGGTTATATGGTCTAGAATATTTCCATAGTTCGTGGGTTGCCAGTTTAACTGCTCAAGACAGTTTTCGGAGAATGTGTCCAAAAGTAGCTCGCAAGACTGCTTGTCTGTACCGCATGAAATGTAACTAGCGAGGTCCCAGTCTATACTCTTAAGGTTGAAGTCTCCTCCGACTCCCCTCAGGGGCTCAGCATTTATTTGCTGGGTACGATCATGGCGAACCAGGGGTCCTGAGCTGTGGGCTGTGTCACGCCAACAGTCCGCTACACCGTAAGCTCTGTGCGTGGTTTAACGAACATCGTTCGGCTCGACGGTGGAACGTTGTACGTTTCAGAGCCCGGGAATCTTGGCTTAATCGCCCGGGGCGCGAGGACGGTACAAACCTCTATAAAAACCTCAATCTCAAGGTGTGCTACGTGCCAAGTAGATGCATGGCTGTTGAGTTTGAACAGCCGCTAGCGAGCAACCTCTGAGGACCCTGCCGCACCTCAGTTGTATAAGGCTTACCCAGGCAAGCGGGGCTCTGTCTGGGTGGACGCTTATTTCCCTAGCTGCTAGTGGGAACACCATGAAACGAACACGAAACTTTGGCGGACGCACAACCGCCGTATCTAAGCGTGGTCGAGGCGATTACAACGCTGCAAGCTATGATCCCCAAACGTTTCCTTCCTTCTCCACACCATGGGAGGAACTTCGGGCGAAACTTCAGGGTGAGGCTTATGCCCCGAAATATCTGGTCTGCACACGAAATGATGGGGAATCTTTTATGACGGCGAAGCCAATGTTCTTCGTCGAACATTTAGAGGACAAAAATGGAGAGGTCGAGGGTGTGTCAAAGATGAGATCTGGATCGGTTCTGATAACGACGTCATCACCAGCGCAGTCACGGGCTTTACTAGCCTGTGACAAGCTGGGTGATGTTTCCGTTTCTATTACGCCACATAAGACGTTAAACATGGTCAGGGTACCATTTTCCACAGGGATCTGCTGCTGTAATCAGACGATGAATTGAGAGCTAACTTGGAGCGGCGAGGTGTACATTTCATCCGCCGTATCTATAGGGGTCCGAAGGACAAGAGGGTTGCCACCGGTGCCTTCATCTTGCCTTTCGAGGGCGATTCATTGCCTGAGAATGTCAAGGTGATGGTCTACCAGGTCGACGTAAAGCCCTACGTTCCTCCCCCTATGCGCTGCTTCAAGTGCTGGAGGTTCGGTCATATGTCCTCCCGATGTGATGCCAACTCAACATGTCGGGAGTGCGGGCGTCCATCCCACCCAGACGCCCCTTGTACCCCGCCTCCAGTTTGCGTCAATTGTAATCAGCAGCATCCTCCGTGTTCTCCCAACTGCTCTGTACTCCACAAGGAGCGTAAGATCATGGAGTACAAGACCCTGGGCCGGCTGACATATGCAGAGGCCAGGCGCAAGTATGCAAAACTCCACCCAGTGACCATGACGACCCCATACTCGACAGTAGCTTCATTGTCGATCCCCACAGTCGCTACACCACAGAGTGCACCACCAATGCCAGCGGGCCACCAGGCCCGATCCACTCCACCGCTCCCTTGACAGTTGGGGGCCCAACACCTTCGGTTGCTCCCACACTATTCACGTTGGGAGCAACAGATAAGCCATCACAGGGGAAGTCGGTCCTCACCCCACAGCCGGAGAAACAACAGCCTTCTCCAGCTCCTCTCGCCCGGAAGGGGTCCCACGGGACACTCCCTTCCGAGGCTTCTCTTCGTGGGAAAGTGGATCCCGGCAAATGGCTGAAGGATCCCACGGCTGCTGATCGAGGGGCCTCCACCTCTTCGTCGGCACCTGCAGCCCCTGTTGAGAAGTCCCCAAGGCCCTTAACACCCAAGGGCCAGCGAGAGGGTAAAAAGAAAGAGAAGAAGAAAAAGGATTCTTTGGTGGCTTCCAAGCCACCCACACCCGCATCCTCTGCCTCAGAGGATAAGGTCGAGTCCTTGCTTCCGCTGAGGATCTCGCACTTCTTGATTCACCCGACCATAGGAGATCTGCACAACCAGATTCACCTGATTCTACGGTCATAGATTCTGTTGAGCCTGACCATCAGGCAGCAGACGCTCCTATGGAATGATCTTCTTCTTTTCTTTCTTTTATGGCCTTAGTGCGTGGAGAACGAATTATTCTCCAGTGGAACTGCAGCGGCTTCTTTAACCACCTGGCTGCGCTGCGACAATTACTGTACCGCTCCCCTACACTTTGTATCGCCCTACAGGAAACATGGTTTCCCGCACAGCGGACCCCTGCCCTTCGTGGGTATCGGGGCTATTACCGTGCCCATATACGATAGGGTGTCTGGTGGCGTCTGTCTGTACGTCCTGGACACTGTACCCAGTGCCCCGGTGCCACTCAACACCACTCTTGAGGCAGTGGCTGTTAGAATCCGTGCAACGCAGGAATTAACTGTCTGCAGCTTGTACCTTCCTCCGGATGAGGCCGTGTCTCTAAACAGCCTTACCACTCTGGTCTGTCAACTTCCCCCACCATTCCTCCTATTGGGGGACTTCAACGCCCACAACCCTTTGTGGGGTGGACTCCAGACCACAGGCCACGGTAGGGATGTTGAGACATTATTGGCGCAACAAGACCTTTGCCTCCTGAATACAGGTGCCCCCACGCATTTTAGCGTGGCATAGGGCACGTATTCAGCGATCGACCGCTCCGTCTGCAGCCCCAGCCTTCGACCACACCTTGGTTGGCGTGTTCATGAGGACCTGTGTGGCAGCAACCACTTCCCAATCTTTGTGTCGCTCCCGCAGTACCAAGCTGCAGACAACTTACCCCGTTGGTATCTCCGTAGGGCTGACTGGCCAGTCTATGCTTCAACTGCTGTCATTGCTGCACCACTTCCAGATGACATTGACAATGCAGTCCAGCAGGTGACTGACAGTATAGTCATGGCCGCTGAGGTAGCAGTTCCACAAACCACCGGTTCCACTAGGCGTAGGTCCGTGCCTTGGTGGACACCGGAAATTGCTGAGGCTATCCGGGAACGTCGGCGAGCACTCCAGCGCCATCGACGCCACCCATCCGTGGGGAATTTGGTGGCCTTTAAACGGCTCCGTGCGCGTGATCGACGACTCATACAGCAGAGCAAGCAGGATTCCTGGGAGCGGTATGTAGCCAGTATCGCCTCCTTCACCTCCCTGACTCAGGTATGGACGCAAGTCCGACGCGTCTTTAGCTACCGCCCGCCGACAGGAATCCCATCCCTCAGCGTCCAGGATGTGCTCTGCAGGCTCCCAACAGCTATCGCCGAGCACATGGCAGACCACTATGCACAATGCTCTGCGACTGCCACTTACAGTGCCGACTTCCGCTCCCTCAAAGAGCGGGCCGAGTGGAAAAAGTTGTCTTTCCGCACTCGTCGTCGGGAAATATACAACGACCCGTTTAGCGAGTGGGAGTTCCGAACTGCCCTTGCTGCGTGTCCTGATACAACTCCAGGACCAGATAGGATTCACGGCCAATTCCTCCGACGCCTTTCACCAGAGTTTCAACGCCCTGTTTAACCATCTATGGGCAGAGGGCACTTTCCCGTCGCAGTGGCGGGAAAGCACTGTCATCCCGGTGCTGAAACCTGGTGCAGATCCCCTGGTGGCGGACAGTTACCGTCCGATCAGCCTCACCAACGTTCTCTGCAAGCTCTTCGAACGTATGGTGAGTCGGCGGCTTATGTGGATCCTTGAAGAGCGCGGACTGCTTGCTCCACAACAGGGGGGCCGTTCTACCACTGACAACCTCGTGTCACTGGAGTCGGCCATTCGCACGGCGTTTTCTAGGTGTGAGCATTTGGTTGCTGTATTTTTCGACCTACGAAAGGCGTATGACACCACCTGGCGCCACCATATTTTGACGACTCTACATGACTGGGGCTTACGTGGCGCCCTTCCTATTTTTATTCGTAATTTCCTCTCCCACCGTTCGTTTCGGGTGAAGGTTGGGGCATCTTTTAGCTCCCCCCCATATTCAAGAGAACGGTGTCCCACAGGGTTCCGTCCTCAGTGTCCCGTTGTTTTTAGTGGAAATTAACGGTCTTGCTGCGGCTTTGGGGTCATCGGTCAGTTTCTCCCTGTTCGCCGATGACTTCTGCTTGTATTTCAGCTCAGTTAGCATCGGCGTAGCTGAACGGCGGCTGCAGGGTGCCATCCGAAAGGCCCACTCATGGGCCTCTACTCACGGCTTTCAGTTCTCCGCCCGAAAAACCCGCGTGATGCACTTTTGTCGCCGTCGGGTAGTTCACCCTGACCCAGAGCTCTACTTGGGTAGTGAACTACTTCAGGTCGAGGAAACACATGACTTCCTGGTCATGGTGTTTGATGCCTGGCTGAGTTGGGTGCCACACCTACGTCAGCTGCGACAGAAGTGTTTTCGGCATTTAAATGTTCTTAGATGCCTCAGCCATACTAGTTGGGGAGCAGCACGTTCAACCCTTCTTAAGCTCTACAAGTCACTCATTCTGTCGCGGCTTGATTACGGGAGCTTGGTGTACGACTCAGCAGCCCCTTCTGCCTTGCGAGTCCTAGACCCTGTTCACAACACAGGTGTGCGTCTCGCAACAGGGGCTTTTCGCACCAGTCCCGTAACGAGTCTTCTAGCTGAAGCTGGTGTTCCCCCTCTGCGGTATCGCCGGCAACGGTTGTTGGTGAGTTACGTTGCCCGGGTTCATGCTTCACCCCGCCATCTGAACCACAGGCTTCTCTTCCCACTTTCTGCACTCCCTTCCCCACGGCGTCGGCCCAGGTCGGGTCTCCCGATTGCGGTCCGTGTCCGTTCCCTTCTCGCTTCACTTGATTCCTTACCCCTTCCTCCACCTTACCATTACTCCCTCTGTATCGCCCCCTGGAAAATTCCTCGCCGGATCTTTGGCTGGACTTGTCCCGGGATTCGAAAGCTTCGATTTCACCACTGCTTCTCCGTCGCCGGTTCCATGCACTGCTTGATACGTTTCACGGAGCAAACATCATCTACACGGACGGTTCTTTGGTCGATGGCCACACTGGATATGCCTTTATCTATGGTGACCGCATCAAACAGCGGTCATTGCCTTGTGGAAGCAGAATCTTCACCGCAGAACTGGTCGGTATTTTGAGAGCTCTTGAACATCTCAGAGCTCGCCCCAGGGGGTCGTTCGTCATCTACAGCGACTCCCTGAGTGGCTTACAGGCCCTCGACCTGTTTCTACCGAAACACACAGTGGCGCGAGCCATTGAAGATGCTGTCTTCGCCCTTGGCGAGGCAGGCCGTTATGTCGTTTTTGTCTGGACGCCAGGGTACATAGGTATACCGGGCAATGAACGTGTTGATCAGCTGGCCAAGCAGGCCACCACTATGCGGTCCCTGGATATTGGCCTCCCAGTTTCCGACCTCCAAACCCAGTTGACCCACAAGGTTTTAGGGGTTTGGAATTCTGAATGTTCAGACTCCCTTGAACCAAATAAGCTCCGTATTGTCAAGCCGTCTACCGCTGCATGGAAGACGTCCCTGAGGACTTCTCACAGGGAGTCGGTTGTCCTTTGCCGACCCCGTTTAGGCCATACTTGGCTTACGCATGGTCACCTACTGCGTCGCGAGGACCCTCCTCGGTATCGATGTGGTGCGACTTTGACGGTCGCCCACATCTTAATTGAATGCCAGAATTTAGCCGCAGCACGACGATATTTTAATCTTCCTGACACTTTGCAGCTAGCATTAGCTAACAACACCTCTACGGTTGACTCTGTTTTAAATTTTATGCGTGAGTGTGGATTTTACAAGTCACTTTAAAGCTTGTGTTTGTCTGTCACTTCTCTGTCCTCCGCTGCTTCAGTCTGTTAGGTAGGTGGTTTGAACGTGTTCCAGAATGGCTGGGTGTGTTCCTTATATCCTTGTGACCACCCAGCAAAAACACTCTTCCGCTGTTTCAGCAGTTTTATCCCTTCTTCGTTTTTCATCGTATCCTTTGTTTCTATTAGTCTGTACGTTTTAAACATTGGCTTGTTAATGCATTCACTTCGGATCGCTTAACAAAATGTTTTATCTCTTTGACTGGAACAAGGGACTGATAACCGTCGTTGTTTAGTCCCTTCAAAAACCCAACAACAACAACAACGACAATGGCAGACCGACAGTTGTGGAGGCAGACGTGGAGGCGATGAAGCAGTCTGTGAGGAAGGAAGAGGCATTGGGAAATACAACAGAGACAATGGAAGACCGACAGTTGTGGAGGAAGAGGTAGAGGCGATGAGGCAGTCAGTGAGGAACTACGAGATATTGGCAAATACAACAGGGACAATGGCAGACCGACAGTTTTGGAGGCAGAAGAAGAGGCGATGAAGCAGTCTGTGAGGAAGGAAGAGACATTGGCAAATACAAAAGGGACAATGGCAAACCGACAGTTGTGGAGGCAGAAGTAGAGGCGATGAAGCAGTCTGGGAGGAAAGAAGAGACAATGGAAAATAAAACAGGGACAATGGCAGACCGACAGTTTTGGAGGCAGAAGAAGAGGCGATGAAGCAGTCTGTGAGGAAGGAAGAGACATTGGCAAATACAAAAGGGACAATGGCAGACCGACAGTTGTGGAGGCAGAATAAGAGGCGATGAAGCAGTCTGTGAGGAAAGTAGAGAGACAATGGGAAATAAAACAGGGACAATGGCAGACTGACAGATGTGGAGGCAGAAAAAGAGGAGATGAAGCAGTCTGTCAAGAAGAAGGAGACTTTGGCAAATACAACATGGACAATGGCAGACCGACAGTTGTGTAGGCAGAAGAAGAAGAGATGAAGCAGTCTGTGAGGAAGGATGAGACATTGGCAAAGACAACATGGACAATGGCAGACCGTCAGTTGTGGAGGCACAAAAACGGGAGATGAAGCAGTGTGTCAACAAGGAAGAGACATTGGCAAATACAACAGGGACAATGGCAGACCGACAGTTGTGAAGGTAGAAGTTGAGGCGATGAAGGAGTCTGTGAGGAAGGAAGAGACAGTGGCAAATACACCAGGGACAATGGCAGACCAGCAGTTGTGGAGGCAGAAGAAGGGGTGATGAAGCAGTCTGTCAACAAGGAAGAGACATTGCCAAATACAACATGGGCAATGGCAGACCGACAGTTTTGCAGGCAGAAGTAGAGGCGATGAAGCAGTCAGTGATCAAGTAAGAGACGTTAGCAAATATAACAGGGACAATGGAAGACCGACAGTTGTGGAGGCAGAAAAAGAAGGAAGATACATTGCCAAATACAACATGGGCAATGGCATACCGACAGTTTCGCAGGAAGACGTAGAGGCAATGAAGCAGTCACTGAGGAAGGAAGAGTCATTGGCAAATATAACTGGGACAATGGCAGACTGACAGTTGTGGAGGCAGAAGTAGAGGCGATGAAGCAGTTAGTGAGCAAGTAAGAGACGTTAGCAAATATAACAGGGACAATGGAAGACCGACAGTTTTGGAAGCAGAAAAAGAGGAGATCAAGCGGTCTGTCAAGAAGGAAGAGACATTGGCAAATACAACATGGGCAATGACAGACCGACAGTTGTGCAGCAGAAGTAGAGGCGACGAAGCAGTCAGTGAGGAAGGAGGAGACATTGGCAAATACAACAGGGACAATGGCAGACCGACAGTTGTGGAGGCAGAAAAAGAGGAGATCAAGCAGTCTGTCAAGGAGGAAGAGAAATTGGCAAATACAACAGGGACAATGGCAGGCCGGCAGTTGTGGAGGTAGAAGAAGAGATGATGAAGCAGTCTGTCAAGAAGGAAGATACATTGCCAAATACAACATGGCCAATGGCAGACCGATAGTTGTGCAGACAGAAATAGAGGCGATGAAGCAGTCAGTGAGGAAGGAAGAGACATTGGCAAATACAACAGGGACAATGGAAAACCGACAGTTGTGGAGGCAGAAGAAGAGGTGATAAAGCAGTCTGTCAAGAAGGAAGAGACATTGCCAAATACAACATGATCAACGGCAGAGCGAAAGATGTGCAGGCAGAAGTAGAGGAGATGAAGCAGTCAGTGAGGAAGTAAGTGACATTGGCAAATATAACAGGGTCAATGGAAGACCAACAGTTGTGGAGGCAGAAAAAGAGGAGATCAAGCAGTCTGTCAAGAAGGAAGAGACATTGGCAAATACAACAGGGCCAATGGCAGACCGGCAATTGTGGAGGTAGAAGAAGAGATGGTGAAGCAGTCTGTCAAGAAGGAAGAGACACTGCCAAATACAACATGATCAACGGCAGAGCAAAAGATGTGCAGGCACAAGTAGAGGCGATGAAGCAGTCAGTGAGGAAGTAAGTGACATTGGCAAATATAACAGGGACAATGGAAGACCGACAGTTGTGGAGGCAGAAAAAGAGGAGATCAAGCAGTCTGTCAAGAAGGAAGAGACATATCCAAATACAAATTGGGCAATGGCATACCGACTGTTTTGCAGGTAGACATAGAGGTGATGAAGCAGTCAGTGAGGAAGGAAGAGACATTGGCAAATACAACAGGGACAATGGCAGACCGACAGTTGTGGAGGCAGAAGTTGAGGAGATGAAGCGGTGTGTCAAGAAGGAAGAGACAGTGGCAAATACATCATGAAGAATGGTAGACCGACAGTGGTTGAGGCAGAAGTAGAGGCGATGAAGCACTCAGTGAGGAAGGAAGAGACGGTGGCAAATACAACAGGAACAATGGCAGACGGACAGTTGTGGAGGCAGAAGAAAAGGAGATGAAGCAGTCTGTCAAGAACGAATAGACATTGGCAAATACAACAGGGAAAATGGTAGACCCACAGTTGTAGAGGCTGAAGAAGAGGTGATGAAGCAGTCTGTCAAGAAGGAAGAGACATTGCCAAATACAACATGGGCAATGGCAGACCGACAGTTGTGCAGGCAGAAGTAGAGGCGATGAAGCAGTCAGTGAGGAAGGAAGAGACATTGGCAAATACAACAGGGGCAATGGCTGACGGACATTTCTGGAGGCAGAAGTAGAGGCGATGAAGCAGTTAGTGAGCAAGGAAGAGACATTGGCAAATATAACAGGGACAATGGAAGACCGACAGTTTTGGAGGCAGAATAAGAGGAGATCAAGCGGTCTGTCAAGTAGGAACAGACATTTGCCAATGTAACAGGGACAATGGAAGACCGACAGTTGTGCAGTCAGAAAAAGAGGAGATCAAGCAGTCTGCCAAGAAGGAAGAGACATTGGCAAATACAACATGCACAATGACAGACCAAAAGTTGAGGAGGCAGAAGTAGAGTCGATTAAGCAGCCTGTGAGGAAGGAAGAGACATTGGCAAATACAACAGGGACAATGGCAGACCGACAGTTGTGGAGACAGCAGTTGAGGAGATGAAGCGGTCTGTCAAGAAGGAAGAGACAGTGGCAAATACATCATGAAGAATGGCAGCCCGACAGTTGTTGAGGCAGAAGTAGAGGCGATGAATCTGTCTATGAGGAAGGCAGAGACAAAGACAACTCCCCTCAGGGGCTCAGCATTATTTGCTGAGTACAGGCTTGGCGAACCCGGGGTCCTGAGCTGTGTGCTGTGTCGCGCCAACAATCCGCTACACCGTATGCTCTGTGCGTGCTTCAACGACCATCGTTCGGCGCGACGGTGGAACGTTGTACGGTTCAGAGCCCGGGATCTTGGCTTAATCGCCCAGGTTGCGAGGTCGGTACAAACCTATATTTAAAAAACCTCAGTCTCCAGTTGTGCTGCATGCCGAGGTGATGCATGGCTGTTGAGGTTGAACAGCCGCTAGCGAGTAACCTCTGAGGAACCTGCCGCACCTCAGTTGTACAACGGTTACCCAGCCAAGTGGGGCTCTGCCTGGGTGGACCTTTAGTTCACTAGCTGCTCGTGGGACGAGAATGAAACGAGCAATCAATAGCGTCGCCACACGCAAAAATGGCCTCTCTAAGCGTGGAAGAAACGAGTACAATGCTGCAGAGTAAGATCCCCAAACGTTCCCTTCCCTGGCTACACCATGGGAGGAACGTCTTGCAAGAAAGCAGGGTGAGGCTTATGCCCCTAAATATCTAGTTTGTACCCACACTGATGGGGACTCTTTTAAGACAACTAAGCCCTTGTTCTTCGTCGAAAACTTGGAGGACAATTATAGTGAGGTGGTAGGGATGTCTAAGATGCGGTCAGGGTCTGTCTTAATAACGACGTCATCCCCATCCCAGTCACGGGCACTGCTTGCCTGTGACAAGCTGGGTGATGTTTCCGTTACCATTACGCCGCACAAGACCCTAAATATCACCCTAAGTATCACCTTTCATAAAGACCTATTGCTGCAGTCAGATGACGAATTGTGTGCCAATCTAGAACGGCGGGGAGTACATTTTATTCGGCGAGTCCATAGGGGTCTGAAGGACAATAGGGTCGTGACCGGTGCCTTCATCTTGGCTTTCGAGGGTGATTCGTTGCCCGAGAAGGTCAAGGTGGTGGTCTACCGGATCGACGTAAAGCCCTACGTTCCTCCCCCTATGCGCTGTATTAAGTGCTGGAGGTGTGGTCATATGTCCTCCCGATGTGATGCCAACCCTACATGTCGGGAGTGCGGACGTGCTGTCCATCCGAACGTCCCCTGCACCCCTCCTCCAGTATGTGTTAATTGTGGCAAAAATCACTCCCCTTGTTCGCCTGTCTGCACAGTTCTGCACCAAGAAAGAAAGATCATTTAGTACAAGACCAGAGACCGACTGACGTACTCAGAGGCAAAGAAGAAGTACTATTAGCTCCACCCTGTGTGCCAGGTCAATACTGTCATCACCCACTGTGCCAATAAACCAGTCAGTGCAATCTGTATCAGTGGGCTCCCAGGCCCAACAAAATGTCCCTGCCCCCTTACCAGCTGGGGGCACTTCCTCTTCGGTAGCTCCCACACTTTTCACCATGGGAGCAACACCCGCTAAATCATCGGGGACGCGAGTCCCCACCTCTAAGCCAGAGAAGGAGAACCCTTCTCCGGCCCCTCTCGCTGAGAAGGGGGCACCCCCTTCCGTGTCTAGTCAGAGCGCTCCGGAGGATCCTGGCCACCGGCCTACAGATCCACAACCTGCCGGTCGAAGAGCTTCTTGCTCTTCTTCCGTCCCGGATGCCGCTTCTGGGAAGCCCTCTCGGCCCAGCAAACCAAAGGGCCAGCGAGAGGAGAAGAAGAAGAGAAACAAGAAGAAAGAATGTTCGGTGGCTTCCAAGCCACAACCACCCACATCCTCTTCTTCAGAGGATGAAGTCGAGATCCTCGCATCTCCTGAGGATCTCGTAATTACTGATTCCCCAGAAAATAAGATCTCTGGTTCTGTGGATTTAGAGCGCGCGGTAGCAGATGATCCAATGGAGTGATCTGCTCTTTTATTCATTATGGCGGTACAGCAAGGAGATAACATCAACCTCCAGTGGAATTGTGGTGGCTTTTTCCACCACCTGCCTGAGCTACGACAGCTTTTAAGCGAAACACCTGCTTTCTGTATCGCTCTTCAGGAAACATGGTTTCCAGCGATGCAGTCCCCTGCCCTTCGAGGCTACTGGGGCTATTTTAAAAATCGGCCTATCTATGACAGAGTTTCTGGTGGAGTCTGCATCTATGTCCTAGCCACTGTCCCGAGCGCTGCCGTGCCCCTTCAAACGCCCCTAGAGGCGGTTGCTGTTCGGCTCCGGGCAGTGCAAGATGTTACAATCTATTCAATCTATCTCCCACCAGATGAGGCTGTCTCTCCTGTGGACCTCGCTGCCTTGGTCGCCCAACTTCCCCCACCCTTCCTTCTTTTGGGGGATTTCAATGCCCACCACACTTTGTGGGGTGGCATGCAGACCTCGGCACGGGGTAGGGATGTTGAGACACTACTGAACCAGCTGAACATCTGCCTCCTGAACACCGGTGCTGCTACACACTTTAGCGTGGCACACGGTACATTCTCCGCCATAGATCAGTCTGTCTGTAGCCCAAGCCTACTTCTGCACTTCACTTGGAGGGTCCACGATGACCTGTGTGGCAGCGACCATTTCCCTATCTTCCTGTCGCTTCCACAGTGTCCACCTGCTGACCGTCTGTCTTGCTGGTCCCTCCATAGGGCCGACTGGCCAGCATATTCCATAGCCGCTGTGCTTCCCTCTCCTCTTCTGGCTGATATAGATACCGCTGTTCAGCAGGTCACTCTTTCGATCATTTCTGCTGCTGAGAAAACCGTACGCGTCTCACTTGGATCACTCCACTGTAAGTCAGTGCCCTGGTGGACGCCGGAGATAGCTGAGGCCATCCGAGAACATCGGCGAGCACTACAGCGCCACCGTCGCCACCCTTCCGTCGATAACCTTATTGCGTTTAAGCGTCTCCGTGCACGGGCACGCCGATTGATCCAGCAAAGCAAGAGGGCCTCCTGGGAGCGTTATGTCGCCTCCATTGGATCCCGAGCATCACCTTCATTGGTATGGTCGCAAGTTCGACGCCTCTTTAGCCACCGCCCACCAGTGGGAATTCCGTGCCTCAGTATTCAGGGTACAATTTGCACTGAGCCTCTCACAATAGCTGAGCATTTGGCACACCACTATGCTCGCACCTCAGCGACCGCTGCATATGATGCGGATTACCGCGCCCTTAAAGAGCGCACCGAGCGAAAACAGATATCCTTTCAAACGCGACGCCAGGAAATCTATAACATCCCTTTCAGCGAATGGGAGTTCGAAAGCGCCCTTGTCGCATGCCCAGCCACGTCCCCTGGACCCGACCGCATTCATAGTCAGTTCCTCCGACATCTGTCAGCAGACTCTAAACGCCAACTTCTCTCCTTGCTGAATCGTCTGTGGGTTGAGGGTGTCTTCCCGTCTCAATGGTGGGATAGCATCATCATCCCAGTGATGAAGCCCGGGGCTGATCCACAGGTGGCTGATAGTTACCGCCCAATCAGCCTCACCAACGTTACGTGTAAACTCCTCGAATGGATGGTGAGTCGGAGGCTCATGTGGATCCTCGAGGACCAAGAACTCTTGGCGCCTCAACAGGGTGGGTTCCGTGAAGGCCGCTCCGCTGTCGACAATCTCGTGTCGCTGGAGTCGGCCATTCGTACAGCATTTTCTCGCCGTGAACACCTGATTGCCGTCTTTTTTGACCTGCGGAAAGCGTATGACACCACCTGGCGCTATCATATTCTGTCTACGCTGTACAATTGGGGCTTATGGGGTCCACTTCCTACATTCATTAAGAACTTCCTGGCGTTGCGTTCTTTTCGTGTTCGTGTTGGTTCTTGTTTCAGCTCACCTCATTGTCAAGAGAACGGAGTCCCACAAGGTTCCGTTCTTAGTGTTCCTTTATTCTTAATCGCCATAAACGGTCTTGCTGCGGCTGCGGGGTCATCGGTTTCTACTTCCTTGTATGCCGATGGCTTCTGCATGTATTACAGCTCCTCCAGCATCGGCGTAGCTGAACGGCGGTTGCAGATCGCAATTCGAAAGGCACAGTCGTGGGCGTTTGTCCACGGTTTTCAATTTTCTGCATCCAAACATCGTGTGATGCATTTCTGTCGATGTCGGGCAGTACACCCGGAACCCGAACTTTACTTAGCTGGCGACCTGCTACAAGTCGAAGAGACACACAGATTCTTAGGTATGGTGTTTGATGACCGTCTAACCTGGGTGCCGCAGTTAAAACAAAAGTGCTGGCGCCACCTCAACATCCTGCACTGTCTTAGCCACACGGTTTGGGGAGCCTCATGCCCAACGCTCTTACAACATTATAAGGCCCTCATTCAGTCACGCCTAGACTACGGCTGCATAGTCTACGATTCGGCTGCGCCGTCAGCGCTGCAGGCAATAGACCCAATTTTACACTGTGGTGTTCGTTTGGCGACAGGGGCTTTTCGCACAAGCCCTGTCACAAGCCTCCTAGTCGAAGCTGGAGTCCTCCCGCTGCGGTTCCGCAGGCAACACCTGCTGGCTTCTTATGTAGCCCATGTTCAGGCCTCGCCCCTCCATCCGAACCGCCGACTCATTTTTCCAGACGCTGCGGTCCCTATTCCTCCACGACGGCCTAGGTCGGGTTACCCGATCTCCGTCCGTGCTCGTTCCCTTCTTTCGTCCCTCGCAACCTCTCCACTCCCTACCATGTTCCACTATTCCTTTCGAAACCCTCCTTGGTCTATTCCTCGATTACAGCTCCGTCTGGATCTGTCCTGTACATCAAACGACTCGGTTTCTGCTAGACATCTCCGTCACCAGTTTCTACAACTCCTAGACTCGTTCCATGCCGCAAAACTCGTCTACACAGATGGTTCCGTAGTAGATGGCCATGTTGGGTATGCGTTTCTTCATGACGACCATGTAGAACAGCATTCTCTGCCAGGTGAGAGTACCATTTTCTCTGCCGAACTGGTCGCCATTCTAAGGGCTCTGCAACACATCAAAGCGTGCCACAGGGGGTCATTTGTCATCTGTTCTGACTCCCTGAGTGGCTTACAAGCGATCGACCAGTGTTTTCCTCGCCAGCCATTGGTACGGTCGATCCAAGACACTGTTCACTCTCTAAGCCGATCTGGCTGTTCTGTGGTCTTTGTGTGGACCCCAGGCCATGTCGGCATCCCAGGGAATGAACAAGTAGATCGCTTAGCCAAGCAGGCCACTATGAAACCACCGCTAGATATTGGCGTCATGGAACCTGACCTGAAATTGTTGTTGCACCGGAAGGTGCGCGAGGCTTGGAGCGCCGAGTGGGCTATGGCGAATGCGCCCAACAAGCTTCAGGCAGTGAAGCCGTCCACAGCCCTGTGGAAGTCTTCACTGCGGCCGATCCGCCGAGAGGCGGTTGCCATCTGCCGCCTCCGTATTGGGCACACGTGGTTGACCCACGGGTATCTCCTTCGCCGTGAGTCCCTGCCCATGTGTCGATGTGGTGTCGTAATGACAGTGGCCCATCTTTTGATGGACTGTCCGATTTTAGCCAACTGCGGCACTATTTTAATCTTCCAGACGCACTACCCTTAGTTTTAGGTGACGATGCCTCTATGGCTAACGCAGTTTTAAGTTTTATCCGCGCTGCTGGTTTTTATGAATCTATCTAACCGTGGGTGCTGTGGCCTTCGTGCCCTTAGGGGTTTTTAGTGTGTGCAGTGTGGCTGGCTCATCCTGTTTTTTCTTTGTGATCAGCCAGGCAAGGTACTCTGCTATTCAGTTTTATTCGTGACTTTCTTTTACTAATTCTGTGTCTTCGTTTTGTATTGTCAGTGGCTTGTCCATTGTCAACTTGCCCTTTTCTGAGGTGTCTTTTCAGGGCATTGTTCTATCTTTACTTTATTGACAGTTGACTCATCTAGGAACAGGGGACTGATAACCTAGCTGTTTAGTCCCCTTAAAACAATCAACAATAACAACAACGACAAAAACACGCTCCTAGCCTTCTTGAATGGTTTATGAACTTTGGTCATCATCGACGCTATGACGATATCATGATCACTAATTCGTGTCTCTACACAGACATCGTTAATCAGGTCAGGCCTGTTTGTGGTTATAAGGTCTAGAATATTTCCATTGTGCGTGGGTTGCCAGTTTAACTGCTCAAGACAGTTTTCGGAGAATGTGTCCAAAAGTAGCTCGCAAGACTGCTTGTCTGTACCGCATGAAATGTAACTAGCGAGGTCCCAATCTATACTCTTAAGGTTGAAGTCTCCTCCGACTCCCCTCAGGGGCTCAGCATTAATTCGCTGAGTACAGGCTTGGCGAACCCGGGGTCCTGAGCTGTGGGCTGTGTCGCGCCAACAGTCCGTTACACCATAAGCTCTGTGCGTGCTTCAACGACCATCGTTCGGCGCGACGGTGGAACGTTGTACGTTTCAGAGCCCGGGGATCTTGGCTTAATCGCCCGGGTCGCGAGGACTGTACAAACCTCTATAAAAAAAACCTCAATCTCAAGGTGTGCTACGTGCTGAGGAGATGCATGGCTGTTGAGGTTGAACAGCCGCTAGCGAGCAACCTCTGAGGAACCTGCCGCACTTCAGTTGTACAAGGCTTACCCAGGCAAGCGGGGCTCTGCCTGGGTGGACCTTATTTCCCTAGCTGCTCGTGGTACAGAAATGAAACGAGCCATAAACAGCGTGGGCGGGCGCAAAACCGCCGTCTCTAAGAGAGGAAGAAATGAATTTAATGGTGCACAGTATGACCCCCGATCGTTCCCTTCCCTGGCCACACCTTGGGAAGAACGTCGGGCCCTTAACCAATCTGAGCCTTACTCCCCCCAGTACTTAGTCTGTACTCGGGATGATGGGGAATCCTTTACAAACACTAAGCCGCAATTTTTTGTTGACACTATTGAAAGTCGATTTGGTGAAGTGGCATCATTTTCAAAAATGAGAAGCGGGTCTGTCTTAATACAAGCGGCATCTCCTGCACAGTCAATGGCTTTACTTGCCTGCAACAAGCTGGGAGACGTCGCCGTAAGTTTCACGCCGCATAAGACGCTCAACATGATCCAGGATTTAATATTCCACCGTGATCTCCTGTCGCAGACTGACGACAAATTGCGCGCCGACTTAGAGCGGCGAGGAGTTCACTTCGTCCGGCGCATCTACAGGGGACCAAAAGATCGTAGGGTTGCCACCGGTGCATTTATCTTGGCCTTCGAAGGCGATGTACTGCCTGAGAAGGTCAAGATAATGATATACCGGTGTGAAGTAAAACCGTACATCCCTCCCCCTATGCGATGCTTTCGGTGCTGGAAGTTCGGGCATATGTCCTCCCGATGCACTTCCAGCCCCGCATGTAGAGACTGTGGGCGTCCATCACACCCGGACGCGCCATGTACACCTCCTCTTGCGTGTGTGAATTGTGGGCTGCAACACCCACCTTGCTCGCCGACCTGTAGTGTGCTACATAAAGAACGAAAAATCATGGAATTCAAAACCCTGGATAGATTAACGTACTCAGAGGCCAGACGAAAGTATGAGCGTCTTCATCCCGTTCGGATGTCGTCATCCTTTGCTGCCATTGCGTCGTCTCCGATCGCTATGGGAACGTCAGCCTCCCGTGTCACGCGACCTTCTGTGGCCTCTGTGGGCCGAAAACATCAAACTGCCCTCTTGACGGTTGGGGGCCCTTCTTCTGTTGCCCCCCCCCACCCCCTGTGGGGGCAACTGCCCCATAACCGTTGGGGACTCCGATCCCTAACACCCATCCAGAGAAGCAGCAGGCTTCTCCGGCACCTCTCGCCAGGAAGGGGTCCCTGGGCTCCCTTCCTCCTATGGTTTCTCCCACTGATAATGTGGGTACCAGTGAGTGGCTGACACAGCCACTTACTTTGAGTCATGGTCGTAGGGCTTCAAGGTTCTCCTCAGTCCCTGAGGCTGAGGTCGAGGCCCCAAAGCCCTCCCAGCAAGTGAAACCTAAAAAGGAGCGAGAGAAGAAAAAGTCGAAGGCTGCTAAGCAAATGTCTTCCACGGTGGAAACTGTACCACCACCACCGCCGCCGCCACCACCACCACCATCTCACACGTCTGAGGACGTGGTGGAACTCCTCGCCTCACCAGAGGACTTGGCTATCACCAAGACCTTGGAGGCGATGGATGTAGAGGCCCTGCCTCCCTCAACGATGACAACCTGTGATTCTGTGGAACCAACAGCACCCTCGATACTGCCATACCTCAGCAATCAAGAAGTAGGATGATCTTGCAATGGAACTGTGGCGGCTTTTTCCGCCACTTACCCGAGCTGCAGCAATCACTGTGCCGCTATCCTGCTTTCTGTGTAGCCCTACAGGAAACATGGTTTCCTGTCCTGCGGACCCCAGCCCTCCGTGGCTATCGGGGCTACTATAACAACCGTGCTGACTACAACAGGGTATCTGGAGGTGTCTGCATTTATGTCCTTGCCACTGTTCCTAGTGCTGCCGTGCCTCTTAACACGGCTCTCGAGGCAGTGGCGGTTAGACTCAGAAGAATGCAGGACATAACTGTCTGCTCTCCATACCTCCCACCAGATGAGGTCGTGTCCCTTGCTGACCTCACTGCCTTGGTCGCGCAGCTACCCCCACCATTTATCCTTTTGGGGGACTTCAACGCTCACCACCCTCTCTGGGGCGGTATACAGCCCTCGGGACGTGGTAGAGACGTTGAAACGTTACTGACACAGCAGGACATATGCCTCTTAAACACTGGTGCACCCACACATTTTAGTATTGCACATGGCAAATATTCTGCTATTGACCTATCTGTATGTAGCCCAGACCTGCTCCCACATTTGAGTTGGAGGGTCCACGACGACCTTTGCGGGAGTGTTTTGTGTCCCGACTTCGTCGCCGCTTTTGTGTCCCAGCCTCGTCATAGGTGTCGGTGGCCGAGTGGAACGAGACCGACACAGGAACAAAGACAGCACGCTGGTGCAGGTACGGAGGGGAGCAGCCAGAAACTATAAACACTCGAGTAAATTAGAAAGAGATATATATTGCACAGAATGTAACAATACTTAACTTTTACATAGTACTGCAGAATGTTGATACATAGTTGTTAGAGGCCTGCCTAGTGCCGGTATGATAGCAAAGTCTTCAATGGTGCCTATCTGATTACGAAGGTCCTAACTCGTTGCTATCTCAGTCCGAAGTGCTTTACTCGTTGCTACCTCAGTCCGAAGTGCTATATCTTTCCGTGGCGGCCACGAGCGGGGTTCCAGCAGAGGGCGCTCGTGGCTGTCGTCGGAAGAACGCCGCGCCGTGCATGCATGGCGGCACACGGCGAAAGTAGGTGGCGCGCACTTTGTACTTGTGCGACACCACAGAGTGACCATTTCCCCATTCTTCTGTCACTCCAGCACTTTGAACCTGCAGGCTACTCATCCAGATGGTGTCTACATCGAGCAGACTGACAGTGTTACACCTCGGCTGCTGTGGCTTCTGTTCCATTACCACAAATGATATTGATGCGGCAGTCCAACAGGTCACAGCTGTTATAGTCTCAGCTGCAGAGGAGACCGTTCCGATAACCACTGGTTCCCCTCGGCGCAAGGTCGTGCCCTGGTGGACGCCCGAGATTTCTGAGGCCATCCGGGACCGTCGGCGAGCACTACAACGCCACCGGCGCCGCCCTACACTTGAAAATCTGATAGCCTTTAAAAGGCTCAGGGCCCGAGCCCGACGACTTATACAGCAAAGTAAACAGGACTGTTGGGAGCGGTACGTTGCCTCTATAGGCTCTCGTGCCTCCCCTTCTTGCGTCTGGTCTCAGGTACGGCACCTCTATGGATACCGCCCACCAGCGGGAATCCCATCTCTGACCGTCGATGGAACTCTCTGTACTGACCCGGCCGTTATTGCTGAGTGCATGGCAGGGCATTATGCGAGCTGCTCCGCAACAGCAAATTATAGTGCCTCCTTCCGCTCCCTTAAACAACGGGTGGAGCGAAATACTCTATCTTTCTACACTCGCCACCAGGAACTGTACAATGCTCCATTTACGGAATGGGAGTTTACCACTGCTCTTGCTGCATGCCCCGATACCTCTCCGGGACCAGACCGCATACATGGCCAGTTCATCCGTCACCTGTCAGCGGACTTCCATCAGAAATTGCTCGCCTTATTTAATAGGATCTGGACAGGGGGTGTTTTCCCATCCCATTGGAGGGATAGTATTATTATCCCTGTTATGAAACCGGGAGCAGATCCGCTGGCAGTTGACAGTTACCGCCCCATCAGCTTAACTAATGTCCTGTGTAAGTTGCTTGAGCGTATGGTGAGTTGCCGTCTTATGTGGATCCTTGAAGATCGGAGTCTACTGGCCCCACAACAGGGGGGTTTCCGCCAGGGTCGCTCCACTATCGACAATTTAGTGTCATTGGAGTCGGCCATCCGTACAGCCTTCTCTAGACGGGAGCACTTAGTTGCGGTCTTTTTTGACCTCCGGCGGGCGTATGACACGACATGGCGCCACCATATTCTCGCTACACTGTATGACTGGGGCTTACGGGGTCCACTCCCAATTTTTATCAAGAATTTCCTCTCGCTACGCACTTTTAGGGTTAGAGTTGGTACCTCCTTCAGATCACGCCGAGTGCTGGAGAACGGCGTCCCACAGGGCTCCGTTCTCAGCGTACCGCTCTTTTTAATTGGGATAAACGGTTTTGCTGCAGCAGTGGGGTCATCGGTTTGTTGTTCTTTATTCGCCGATGACTTCTGCTTATACTACAGCTCTCCTAGCATTGGTGTTGCTGAAAGGCGTCTTCAGGGAGCCATCCGAAGGGCACAGTCATGGGCCACGACGCATGGTTTTACGTTTTCAGCTTCTAAAACCCAGGTGATGCACTTTTGTCGTCGTTGGGCAGTTCACCCTGATCCAGAACTGTACCTAGCTGCTGACCAGCTTCTGGTTGCAGAAAGCCATCGGTTTCTCGGCTTGCTGTTTGACAACCGACTGACTTGGGGGCCACACCTTCGTCAGCTGAAGCAGAAGTGCTGGCGGCACCTAAATATATTGCGATGTCTCAGCCATACTGCCTGGGGAGCTCACTATCGAACTCTCGTGCACCTCTTTCAGGCGCTCATCCAATCACGCCTGGATTATGGGAGCCAAGTATATGACTCTGCATCACCTTCACCACTGAGGATCTTGGATACCATTCTACATAGTGGTGTCCGTTTAGCAACAGGGGCATTCCGCACCAGACCTGTGCCTAGCCTCCTTGCCGAAGCTGGCATCCCTCCCTTGAGGTACCACCGGCAACAGTTGCTGGCCTCCTACATTGTCCATGTCCACGCTACGCCTCACCATCCAAATCGCAGGTTATTGTTTGCAAATACCGACCTTCCCTCTCTGCAACGTCGACCCAGATCGGGTCTTTCAGTTGCGGTCCGGGTACATTCTCTTCTTTCTTCAGTAGAGTCTTTTCCTCTCCGTCCTGCATTCTCTTGCCTATCTAATATCCCTCCTTGGACCATCCCTCGCCTCCAGCTTCACCTGAAACTGTCCGGCGGTCCAAAGGCGTTGATTTCACCACAATTACTTCGACACCAGTTTCTGGACATACTTGGCACATTCCATGATGCAGACGTCATATACACTGATGGCTCCCAGGTAGACGGCAGAGTGGGTTACGCCTATGTTCATGGCGACCACACCGAACAGCGCTCCCTGCCCTCTGGCTGTACTGTCTTTACGGCAGAGCTAATCGCAATAACCCGTGCACTCGACCATCTCAGAGCATGCCCCAGGAAGTCATATCTTATCTGTAGTGACTCTCTGAGTGCCTTGCACGCTCTCGACCACTGCTTCCCCAGACACCACTTGGTGCGATCCATCCAAGTCACGGTCTTTAGTCTTGGCAAGTCAGGCCGTTCTGTGGCTTTCATCTGGACCCCAGGCCACATTGGAATTCCAGGGAACGAACGCGCTGATCAGCTGGCCAAGCAGGCTATCACATGCCAGCGCCTGGATATCGGTACCCCAGAAGGCGATATCCGCTTGGGTCTCCACCGAAAGATCTTTGAGGCTTGGAATTCGGAATGGGCAACAATGAGTATGCCCAATAAGCTCCGTGGAATCAAGCTCACGACAGCAGCTTGGAAGACTTCCCTAAGGCCTTCTCGAAGGGACTCAGTCGTTCTCTGTCGCCCGCGTATAGGCCATACGTGGCTAACGCACGGCCACCTCTTACGCCGAGAGGAACCGCCAGAATGTCATTGTGGAGCTGTGTTGACTGTAGTCCACATCTTATTGGACTGTCCACTTATAGCTGCATTGCGGCAGTCTTTTAAGCTGCCTCCTGCCCTCCCTTTGATTTTAGCTGACGACGCCTCTATGGCTGACTGTGTTTTAGGTTTTATTCGCGCAGCGGGCTTTTATCACAAGCTTTAACGGTGGGTTCGTATGCCTGATCTTCAGGCATACACCGCTTATAATTTTAATCTGTTGTCACTTTTGTCTTGTCGGTCCCTTTTCCGACTGCAAGTTGTATAGTATGTGCAGAATGGCTGGCTCATCCATTATTATCCTAGTGATCAGCCAGCCATCAACATCTGCTGTGATTTTTAGTTGATTTTTAGTTGATTATTAGTTCCACCACTACTGTGGTTCCCTTTTCCTTTTTATGTTGCAAATATGACCACCACTGTCTTCCTGTACGTCTTTGTACTAGTTGCAGGGTGCTTATTTTAATCATACATGAAACCCTGTGATCTCTTAGCTGGGAACAGGGGACTGATGACCAAGCAGTTTAGTCCCCTTTAAACACCCAACACCAACCAACCAACCAATCTCCTCCGACTAATATTACATGGCCCGGATACCTATGCACTACCTGGTGTAGACTTTCTTTGAATTATTGTAAAACTGCTACAGCAGCATTGGGGGGGCAGGTAAAAACAGCCAACTATTAACTTTACTTCTTTTAGACCTGTTATACGTGCCCAGATAACTTCACAGTTACTTTCAACATCGATCTCAGTAGAAACAATATCTTTATCCACAGCGATGAACACTCCTCCTCCAGTTGTATCAGAGCTATCTTTCCGATATACATTCCATGTGCGCACTATGACGGCTACTCATATACCATAAGGAGAACCAAAGCAGATGGGACTGTGATTTGGCGCTGTTCAAAGCGAAGAACAAAGTATTGCCGAGGTATGCTTGAGACGAAAGACTATGAGGTGCTTAGTTCAAACGAGCATCAATGTGGAGCACCGGATGACGCTCGCATAGAAATACAGAAGGCAGTAAATCGGGCTAAGAAGAGATCGAGAGACGAAGAGACTTCGATTTCTAAATATATACTAAGGAATTAGGTGACCTCCCAATCGAGGGTATCATTTTGTGTCTGAAATGCCAGAAGAGCTATCAACGAAGCGGATATTATACAAGCATCGGTCCAAAGCACGCGGAGATCAGAAAGAGCCAGAGATGAGACAAGAAGTCGATCTTTCTCCTGAACTACTAAATATGAATGACGGTTGCACTTTTCTCTTGAGCGATGACAACATTCGAGATAGGGTGATAGTCTGTAGTGGAAAATTAGGAAGAGAGGCTTTAAAGACTAAACGAGACTTTTTTACGTAAGTGACCTTCAAGTGTTGTAGCAAGGAATTTGCTCAAATATATACGATACACTTTGGAAGTTCAAATGAAGAACCTCTCTGGAGGAAAGTGCAAGACTTGGAACTTGCTTCCGAATACAGAGAAAATGAAGAAGTAAGGTTGCAAATTCAGATGTGTGCTTTTCTGGCATTCCTTCGACCGGAAGATGTCTGTGATGGCTAGCTCGAAATCCATTCACAAGCACCAGATATCCCAAAGCTGTCTCAGTTTTTCGACTATTTTGTAGACAGGTGGTTAGAAAACAATGAAGTCCCGATCAGTGTTGGGAGCTGCTACAGACTGTGTCATCGTACCACCAACGCTGTAGAAGGTTGGCACAACAAGATTAATAATTTGCTTGGGAAACCGAATCCTAAAATTAAAGACGTAATTAAGTGCATGAAGACGGAAGCAGAGAACTCGACACTTGCTTTAATGAGATCAGAGTTAGGTATGGAGGGAAAACGAAAGAAAAAACATATGTGAAACTCGATGAAAGGATGGCAAAAATAGTACAAAAGTGCGAAGAGGATGGTGACATCAGGGCCTGTTTGAAAGCGATCTCTTACCTTCAAAAATTTGAGTAAATTCATTGGCCTAGTTTGAGACAAATTATGTGAAAAAATGTACAAATAAATAATAATTTAAAAATATCAAAAAGGAACAACTTCCTGATGTTCTGCAAAACTTTTTTATTGGTCACAAACCGGCTTTCGGCTTCTTAGGCCATCATCAGGTGACAACTGAATGTAGTACACATGTTTTCAAAGATGTTAAGATTTACAAAGATGTTATCACAGACAATCGATACTTCACAGGAAAGTTAATCGCAAAAACTTATTTATGAGACTTATTAACATTTATATAAAAATATAATAAATATGTGTAAAGAATCAAAACTAATAGGATTATTTTTGTGGAAAAGGAAGGTTGAAAATTAAACTTATTTTAGTAGAGGTGTAGAGGGGAACTGGATCTGATCGTTTAACACTACACTAGCATCCTGAGCTAAATGTTTATTGATTTCCAATATTTCCAGTAGTGTCATATTTCTGCTTTTCTTCAGGGGATGTAGAATCTCACAGTTTACATCATAATCATGGCCTTCTCTGAGCAGATGTTCAGCAAAGGTTGAATCAGTCTTTTTTAACCTCCAGCTTCTCTCATGTTCTGATAATCTAATAGCTACAGCCCTGCCAGACTGACCAACATACAGTTTCCCACAATGTTTGCATGTGATCTTGTATACACCACTCTGTGATAGGGGTTGAATTTTGTCCTTACTATTGAATAAATATTTAGAAATGTTATTAGTATTGTAAAATGCAGGCCTGTAATTTCGAGATTTTAACTTTCTACCAATTTGATCTGAAATTTTGCCTAAATATGGGATGACACACCAGTTTTTCTTACTATTAACTTGTTCTTGTTGGCCAGCATATAAAAGTGTTCTGGTTTTTCTGATTTTCTTCTTATTCATTATACTGTCAATAAGGGCAGGGCTATAGCCATTACTGGATGCTATATGTTTGATTGTTTGTAATTCTGATTGAAATGCAGCTTTCCATTCAATGGTCCATCGCCTCATATCTGTTCCATTATCTGATTCTGCATTTCAATCAGAATTACAAACAATCAAACATATAGCATCCAGTAATGGCTATAGCCCTGCCCTTATTGACAGTATAATGAATAAGAAGAAAATCAGAAAAACCAGAACACTTTTATATGCTGGCCAACAAGAACAAGTTAATAGTAAGAAAAACTGGTGTGTCATCCCATATTTAGGCAAAATTTCAGATCAAATTGGTAGAAAGTTAAAATCTCGAAATTACAGGCCTGCATTTTACAATACTAATAACATTTCTAAATATTTATTCAATAGTAAGGACAAAATTCAACCCCTATCACAGAGTGGTGTATACAAGATCACATGCAAACATTGTGGGAAACTGTATGTTGGTCAGTCTGGCAGGGCTGTAGCTATTAGATTATCAGAACATGAGAGAAGCTGGAGGTTAAAAAAGACTGATTCAACCTTTGCTGAACATCTGCTCAGAGAAGGCCATGATTATGATGTAAACTGTGAGATTCTACATCCCCTGAAGAAAAGCAGAAATATGACACTACTGGAAATATTGGAAATCAATAAACATTTAGCTCAGGATGCTAGTGTAGTGTTAAACGATCAGATCCAGTTCCCCTCTACACCTCTACTAAAATAAGTTTAATTTTCAACCTTCCTTTTCCACAAAAATAATCCTATTAGTTTTGATTCTTTACACATATTTATTATATTTTTATATAAATGTTAATAAGTCTCATAAATAAGTTTTTGCGATTAACTTTCCTGTGAAGTATCGATTGTCTGTGATAACATCTTTGTAAATCTTAACATCTTTGAAAACATGTGTACTACATTCAGTTGTCACCTGATGATGGCCTAAGAAGCCGAAAGCCGGTTTGTGACCAATAAAAAAGTTTTGCAGAACATCAGGAAGTTGTTCCTTTTTGATATTATTATCATGTTCTGTCAAGTACCGACGGAAAAATCAATTAAATAATTTAAAAGTTAATAAAAAATATACTGATTTGAAACACGCCTGAATGACAATGTGTTCTTGTCCAGTCTAAAGCCTGGATAAAGTGTGATGGGAGTCTGTTTATTACGAACATTCCGTAAAAATAACATGATCACTTCCTGGAAAAAGCGAATTTATTATATGGAGCACTGTGACTTTTTGTAAGATATTGTCTCTCTGACGCAATCATTTACATCTAAATCTTCAAAAAGGTGTTACTTATGAGCAATTTCAGCCAATGTCAACTACCTCCAAAAACAATGGAAAACTTAAAACCTAATTACAAAAATGTAATTTAAAAATCGTATCTATTCTTCTTTACAAAACTTTATATTAAAATAAATATAAAATAATATACTCCTCATACCTCTGGATGGTATTTGTAATGTAAAGAACATAATATATGATGGCGTACGAAAAAAAAGGGTAGGATTATGCACATAATTGAAGATCATTGGATATAACTCACATACAGTGCGTAGGTGACATAAGCTGTACATGGCTTCTTCTCCCGCTCATGCCACTACAAGCGCATTTCCCCTGTACATGATTTCAAAACAGAATAACAGCTGGCAAGCCGTCAGAAAAACTAAAACATACATTTTTGGAAGCAAAGATTTAAAAGTGCGTTCAGAACGACACATAATCTTAAAGTGCCATTGCGTGATAATATACCACAAAAGAAGCCGAATATGCAAATTACGGGGTTTATGAATCTCCTGTCGCTGAGAAGCCCTCCACTGGCCAGACTCGAAGGTCCTTCATACGTGGCGATTTGAAGAAATACTTATGGTAGCAAGAAAATTGCATTAGGTTTGCATTTTGACAAGGAGAAATTTAGCATAGATAATACTGAAGATCAAATGGAAATGGTGCAAAAACGCGACTCTACGTTGGAGGTACAGATTGCAAAAAGAAATGAGAAAAATAAATTTTCTCCTAATGCCTACTTTAAGATTTATGACGTTTACCGTCCTGTCAGAGCCGCGTTAACACCGCCCTTCAAATGACCACCAACGGAAACAAAATGTCCAGCTGCCGGAAGAACAACGTTGAATGTTGACATAATGTTCAACGATATTCCCTCTTTTAAACGCGTATTGCACTGGCTATAATTTTTTCCTGTTTTCCCTTGTTTTAAGGTGCATTCTCTGTCATGGTATGGAAAATCATGTCATTCATTGTGGCCGTAAACACGCACTCTTATTATGTAAATTATTTTACATTAATACTGTAATATTGCGTTTTCTTTCTTCCGATCAGGTGTTGGAGTAGTAGGTACTGTTCGTAGCCGCTATTAAAGTTCACTAACGGTACAATAATATAAGAAAATAATTTGGTGGATCTGACACATTTAGGTAACTTTATAATTAGAAGAATCAAAAAAGGAAGCGGAACCTGACTTTAAAGTTTAGCGGCAGTAGTAATTTCGAATGAAAGCAACACCTGAGCACAATATTACACAAAGAAACTAGCAGATTCCGCGATGACCTTTATTACCATGATGATTATGTTCAGTTGACTGGCTGTAGCAGATGAAGCTGTAAAAACTCTTGCTGCATTGTGTAAAATGATGCTTGGTTGGCTTGGAGCAGATTGTACTAACTGAATGACCGTTTAAAAAATGTTAAGTTAACTTTCGTGTCAAAAGGCTCTTTAAATCGATCGGATCTCGTTTAATTCTGAAGATTTCTTTGCAGGCATTACTAGAAAGTCACATTCATGAAAATTACAAATAAAGAGACCTCGAAGTATATCTAGTACATTATAGATACAAGTCCAACAATGGCTGCAAGCATCATATTACATAATCAAGATTACTGCTGGAAAAATAGAAACACTCCATGTATTATTAAAGGTGGGTCATTTGAAATAAGTAAAAGATTTATACGTAACTAAATATATTTTCATCATACTTGATAAGAAAAACAATCTCACACACACTTACAATTAATAATGGAGAAGTCCCTGATGTGCGACTGTTCTCAATGAGGTAAGAAAGATGAAAGACCAAGTTCACAACCGCGTTCTGAGCAGCTCGTAAAAGACAGATGAACAAAATAAATAAATAAATAAATAAAACAAATAAAAAATAAAAAAAGACGAACGTAATTAGCTGCCAGAGAAAGCTGTGGTCAGCGATAAGCATCGTGAATCAATTATTTATCGAATGAAATTTTTTTTAAATGTAATACTACATTTCCCCCTCTGGCTTTGAGTTGACAAATGTATGAGTCCTACTCAAAGACATGGAAATCACGCGATTTACAGTTACAATATTTTATGCAATTTAATTAACTTCATTAATGTGTGTGTGTGAGTTTGACTAAGCTTTCAGATATATAGTGGGTACAATATTTTTTCTTGATTTTTAATGGAACATTGGACATTAATCAAAGTCTCTGCTCATTTAAATTTTGTTTAAAGTCCTTTTAGTTGTTTGTGGTCCGGTGCATTGGCTGGTGGCTCGGCGGTTCAGCGCTCGGATTGTCGTCCGCGGCAGGGGGCGTGGCCCGCAGGCAGTGGCGTAGCTATCACAGGGCTAGGCGGGGCAGTGCCCCGGGGCCCCCGAGCTCTAGGGGCCCCTCGGCCTCCGTGAACGAAGTTCGAAAAAGTTACAGTAGAGCGTGGAATTTTTTATTTACTCTCCCTTCCTACCGTCCATCATCTCCCTCTCCCAACAAACCATGATTCCCTCAACAGCCGCTATAAGATTGTTTCTAATGGGCCCACTAGTCGCTATGTACAACAATCTGCACACTTCAGTCGGCGTAGCAGCACAAGTAGCGACAGCATCAAAGTTGCTCGCGGCAAGAGCTGCGGCTTCCAAGTGTTGCGGCATGCCGCTCAGCGCATTTTGAAGGATCACACGCCTCCAAATACTGTACAGTACTTCTTATTGACAAATAGAATTGCACAGTTCGATTATCCGAATGTTCGCTTTTCCGAACACACATGTTCCCAATTACATCATATATTGTACGTTCTGCCTCAAACGCAAGAAGTGAAATGCAAAAATTATTCCTACCTCAGAATTTAAACATAAAAAGGTCTATTGCTTGTTCGCTAAGACGTTGACCCTGCCACCGTTAGTGTATTGTCGGTCGAAGTCGGAGTTTCCATGGCTCACAATCTTGCCAAAATAACAGTGAATGGCGCTGAATTACTAGCAGAGTGTTTGACAATACACGGTGTGCCCACATTTGAATATTAAGTCTTTACATGTTGCCCATCGGGGGTTGGAATTCCCCCCCCCCCCCTCGGGCAAAGATGTTTGTGTTGTCCTTAGTATAAGGTAGTTGATAAGTAGTTTGTAAGTTTAGGGACTGATGACCACGCAGTTAAGTCCCACAAGCTTTACAAATATTTGAACATTTGAATAGATGTCTATGCACTCTTAAATTAGTGCGAGAAGAAGAGAAAATATGGTTTTTGTCGCAATAGTGAAGTATGCATTCTGTACGCTGCCTTCTACCCCACTGTGACGATAATAAGCGATGATGTCAACTGAAGTTATTGGGCACGGCTCAGTCCAAAGTGTTTCATCAACAATTCGACAACTTCCAATATTTCCACTGTTTTCCTTCTTTGACTGGGCTATCAACGAAATTTCTCCGATCGGTACTGAGCAAAGAGCTAATAGCGCAGTAGTTTATCGAGAGTGAGTTATCGGCACTGACAACTGTCTGCCTGCTGTCACCATGGCGCCTTAGTCCTGACTGTTCCCGGTTTGCTTCGCGGGAGGGGGCCATGTTTTCGTCTTTGAGTAATACCTTTATTTTATTTTATTTTTTTACTAACTTTTGCCTGCGACTTCATTCACCTTGTATGGGGCAACTTTGGGAACTGTCCGATGGGGTCGTTTAATCTGTTTGTCCTACCCAGGTCCAACTGTATCCCTCTACAAAATTTCATCCAAATCCACACAGTAATTGTTGCGTTAAAGCATAACAAACAAAGAAACTTTCACAGTTATTATATTAGAGAATAAGATTAAATGTTGTGTGCTGCGTGACACATAACAATTTACTTAGGAGTATTTAGGTGCGCCTTATTATGTCTTCCAGTGGGCGGTAAGGAGCTGATGTAGTTTTGCATCTGCATATTTTCAGTTTAAAGAGGGCCCCAACGTCATTTTTGCCCCGGGGCCCTTGGTGACATAGCTACGCCACTGCGGCCGCAGGTCTGAAGTCGCCGCCTGCGCATGCGCATGCGCCGGTCACGTGACGGCATCTCGTGGTGGGGGAAGTGACGTCACGGTCGGGTCCCCGCCACTTGTCACCGGCCGCTGCTCTCGGATCAGCCTGGCGTAGTTTTACATGAAATAAAAGATTATATGTACAGCTTTAGAATTTGATTCGTTACAGGATGTTACATCTTTTTCTGTGGAAGATAAAGACATGGGTTAATTATTTTTGCACATTTTTTTAGGTCGAATTCCTTTTTTTCAGAATTTTGATGGGCAGGATTTACAAACTGAAGTAGTATGTGTGTGTGAGTTCGGTTTTCTTATGCAAAGTAATCAACCTGTTAACACAACCATATGCTCGTTCCATAAGAAATTACTAAATAAAACTTATTGCAATTATTTACAAGGGTTCATGCTAGTTGAACAGCGTCTTAAAAATATTAACTGCCGAGAATTTCATAACATAGCTAGTTTAATTGCATTCAGATTTTTTTATCATTGTATAGTGTTACCAATAATCTCTTATATGTTACGTGAATATCGATATAAACATATATTTACATTTGTACAAGTTTGTGAGGGATAACACTTCGTTTACGGTTTCTTTTATCTGATTTTTTTTCCATATTTTTTATATGTGCCGTAGCACAGTTCTGAGCTTTTATTTCTTTACACAAGTTTAAATGTTTGTACGTTGCGTGTCCATAGTGCACGGTTTATCACAGTCTTTATTATATTCTTCGTAAGACCCCGCACAGAAACGTGTTGTCGGTAACTGCGTGACGTAATAATCAGTTGACAACAATGAGCATTGCGCTCCGCCAGTCGCGACGGTTGCACATCGCGGGCGGGCCTCGGGTAGTGCGACTGCGTAACGGGCTTTGATTTCGTGCAGTGCGTTTTGCCTTTCTTCTGCCAGAGTGGATTACATCTTCATTAGAATCTGATTACGAAGACCATCGCAGCGCGGTGAGTACCAGTCTATTATATTTGCATTACTTTAAGTCCGTTTTAAACACTGCGCGTCCTCGTACTTTCAGTTCGACTCTTTTTTTTTTTTTTTTTTTTTTTTTTTTTTTTTTTTTTTTTTTTTTTTTTTTTTCATCTAAATAGTCCGTTCACTAATAAATCGTTGCACTGCTTTGATGGTAAACGAATGTGATTTCAGTTCGAATATGTACTTGTATTTAACAACACTCCACTGTTTGAAGTCTGGTTAATTGAGGCCAGGTTAACCTCCTTTCACACTTTTTTACAGTTCGTGATAGGCACCATAATGCTTATAGTGTCCTAATTTTAAAGTGATCATCACGGCTTGCACAGTTACGTGTATAGTATTTAGTTCATAAGTGCAGTTAGAGCGCTACTTATTATAGGCCTTACTCGTCACTGTCACGGATTAAGTTCCCAGGTAACACAGTTTTCTATTTCGGTTGTTTAACAGTCACCGTTTACACTTGAATTCACTGCGTAACACGTTCGGTTGAAATTGTTTTCACACACTATGTTTTGGATGTGCACCCGAAAGTTATGTTCATAGCACTGTTTTTATGTGAAAATCACCGGAAGCGTCTTTTCACACGCTGCAGTATATACATGGTACAGGTTCTGTTGGTTTACACTGTCCTATCAGCATGGATTGATTGATCAGTTATAGTTAAATATTTCTCAGTGTCTGTTGCAATATTTTTTATTCTCCAATAACGCGTTTGGCGCTGTTAGAGCATCGTCAGACAGGAAAAAGACGATGCGCTAACCGCGCGAAACGCGTTATTGGAGAATAAAAAATATTGCAACAGAGACTGAGAAATACTTAATCATTCAACACTGTTGCTGCACCAGCCGCCAGCACCACCATCATGGAATGGAATGAAATGTATAGGTCACTTATAGCATACAAATTTTACTGTAGTTCATGACCAGTAAAATATATGTAAATAGAAAATTACTTAAAAATCTATTTACACTAGCTCGTTATTTCTGCATAATTATCATTAATTTGTGCTTAAATATTAGGTTTAGATAACAAGAATATTACATTCTTCTCTTTTAAATTAAGGTTTGTCATCACCATTATGGCAGTTTGTTTTTTACATTGTGCCTTCAATACATTGTTTCGCAACATATGACAATGTCAATGGCTGATCGTGAAGTTCTATTTTCCAGCAATATCCTTTTTGTCCACATTATTACCATTCGGTAATTTTCGTGAATGAGTTACAAGTCTGATTTAGGTTCAGTAAATCACATTGTAAAGGGTGATTAGGTATTTTCTCCTTTTTTTTAACGGAACATTGACATTGACAGGATAGTGGTATATTGCACGGATCAGTCATACACACAGAGAAAAATGGTAGGAACTGTTTCATTCGACAAAATGGCAACACCCGCTTGATTATTTGGCGTCAAAATTTAAATGGAGAGCTACTTGAGAGAGAGAGCTCAATCAGAGACATATGCACCCAATATCCATTTAGTATATCACATCATCACCCGCATAAAAATCACCATTAACAACATCTATTATCATTAAATATTGTTTCTACATAAATAGATACTGCCGTTTTTAGCAGAACCATTCCTTCCTTCTCTCTCATGGTTTGCGTGCATTTGCGGTCTGACCTCGGTTGTGAATGAAGTGTGTAATTGAAGGTTAAATATTGAAAGGATTTACAAACTCATCACTGTGTCATTAGTATCAGCTATCTGTAAAGATCGTGATTATCATTTCTATCAAAATTGCTTACAACTTGGTCTAGCGTAAGTCATTGTATATTATAAGTGTGTCCTCCGACATTGTAGTGTTATAACGTAGATCTTCAGGGCATAGTCTGGAACACAATCCTCGTTCTCGTACTCTGCTGAAAGAGAGATTCTATTTTAGTTTCTTAAACTGTTGTATTTTGGTGTATATCTATATTCATGGGCAATAATATAAGATGTTATACTAATTACTGTGAAGTGAATTTTCCATTTACTTTCTGGATTACCGTTTAACTAGTTACCGTGTGGCTGTTCGTTACACAATCTAATAATCTGATCAAAAAATTGAATAACGTTTTCCTTATTTTTTCGCGCTAGCTTGTGATGACGACGTGTCGTTTCCATTTTTGTTGTGAGCTGACTGTACAGCGCTGAGTTGTTACTGTTGAGCTTAATAATGTTGTCTGTTGCCTCGTGGACGTAGGTGCGCGTGTTTACATGTGTTCGTGTGTGTGTGTGTGTGTGTGTGTGTGTGTGTGTGTGTGTATGCTCGTATTAGGAGCAAACGAAGAAAATTACATAGAAATATTTCATAAAATTCCCTTTTTACCTTAACCTAACAATGACCTATCCTGGCCGTAGCGGGAACGAATTTAAATTGAAGTGTGCATTGTGCGCTCCACCCCGAAATAATATATAAAAATTCCGCAACTACGCGCCAAAATAAATCACTCCACTTTCTCCTTTCATACATATAAATATATATTGTATAAATAAGTTGAATATGATAATAACTACGGCCCGTTGTCAAGTGTTATTTGTCGTTTAATGCATGTGAAAGTAGTGTAATAAATATGCGTACTGTGAACTTATCCTACGTGACAACGTTTTCTGTCAGTCGATACCAATAGTTTGCCTTGTACTTACCATCATTGGCGTTCTGTTTAGATTATTTACATATTACTTTTGGTAACTGTTAACTTATAGTTCTGTTTGTCAGCTGATCTTCAGATTAACCATAAAATTTCTTTAAATGTTTGTGGGGGTACAGTCCACGTATACGGCCTGAATGTACAGCGGATAACAAATAACTGCCTTCATGTGGTATTTTGACTGTAGGAAAAGGCCCATGGTACAGGTACTGCCACTTTTTGTTTCGTTTCAGGATAGCATATGGTTTTGATTGGTTTCTAAGTAAGGACATAATATCTGACCTTGAACTGTTGTGTTCTCTTTTCTGTTTATCATAGTAAGTTTTTCTCTTTAAAACAGCATCAGTTAAGGCTACAAGTGTTTGTCTTACTTGCTCTTCAAGTGTCACTTCTCCTCGTGGTATCTTTGGTATAGGTTTAACCCGTTCGTTTGATTCTTTGACTTGTAAAACCAGATCGGTAGGTGTGTGTGTTGTTGAATAAAGTGGTAAGTTGTTTACTACCTGTTCGAATAAACCAAGGTACTCAACCCAACGCGTTTGTTTACTAGCTGCATATGTTCGGATAAAGCGGTTAAGTTCACGGAACATCCTTTCCATGGGGTTGGCAGATGGTTTGTAGCGTGGAATTAGGATGTGTTTTAAATTATGACTGCTTATGAAGTCCATCCACGCCTGACATGTGAAGGTTTTGGCATTGTCGGATAGGATAGTCGCCGGTTTGTCGACGACAGAAAAGCAGTCGCGCTCCAAACGTCGGATCACTGCCTTGGCAGTCACTGTTTTTAATGCATATAATTTAATAAATTTTGAAAATATATCATATACGCCAAGTATACGTCGAACACCTCCGCGTCCGTAGCTTACAAACTACTTAAACCTAGGTAAACTAACCTACGGACAACACACACACCCATGACCCAGGAAGGACTCGAACCTCCACGGCGAGCAAACGCGCGCTCCGCAGCGAGACGCTTCAGACCGCTCGGCTACTCCTCCGCTGCTCTGTTGCAAGTTCTGCGTGTTTTTGCACATATCTAAATAATATGGTCTGAATTCTGCATCCTTCATAAGCATCACCTTGAATTCTGTGTTCGATTCAATATAGTCATCGAACTCTGGTAATCCTTGGGGAAGACGAGAAAGTGCGTCCGCTATAACATTGTCTGAACCTTTTATGTGTTTAATTTCGAAATCATATTCCTGCAACACCATAGCCCGTCTGACTAGTCGGTTGTGTAAAAGCTTGCATGACATTAGAAAACTAAGGGCTTCCCATACGATTGCAAGTAGTTCAGGTTCTGCAGTGGAATATCGCCGTTCACACGCGGTGAGCGTGCGACTGGCAAAACTGACGACTTTGATTGTCCTTGGGTCAAGGTCATTTGAAATTTGAAATAGTGACGCGCCTAGACCACAGTTGGACGAGTCCGTAACAATGCAGAAATCCTGTGTCATATCTGGATGATGCAAGATATCTGAATTTACAAGGGCTTGTTTTATTTTTTCGAATCCTGTTGACGTTGTTCCGTCCAGTTCCAAGGTGTATTTTTGCGAAGAAGTGCAAGCAAAGCAGAACTGTGAAGTAGTTGTTGTGGGACGAAACGCCGAAAGAATGACGAAAGCCCAAGGAACGCTTTCCATTGTTTTCTATTGTATGGTGCTGGAAAATTTTGAGGAGCTTTGATCTTTTTGGGGTCAGGTACAATGCCTGTGGGCGATATATATGCCCAAGAAACTTCAGTTCGGTTTTAAGAAATTTAGATTTTTTCAGATTTACCGTTATACCTGATAACAAAAAATTTTTAAACACTCTCTCAATCAAAACAAGGTGTTCTTCCCATGTGGAAGTAGCTACAAGTATGTCATCAACATAAACAGTTATGCGGTCAAACAGCTCAGGTCCTAGCACTGTGTCTAGTGCCGTGATGAAAACACCTGAACTTACACTTAATCCGAAAGGTAACACTCTGAATTGATAGGACCGGCCAGAGAAGATAAAGGCTGTGTATTTACGGGATTCTTCAGAGATCGGAACTTGCCAATATGATGATCTGAGGTCAAAGCTACATAGATACTTGACGCCATAAATGTCGGAAGTTGCTCTTCTAAATTTTCGGGTCCAGTTCTCACAGGAATAATGATTTTATTAATTGCTCGTGCGTCAAACACTAGACGAACAGAGCCATCTGTCTTGAAAATTGCAAGGAATGGACTAGATATGGTGACACGGACGGTTCTATTATATTCCATTTAAGCATTCTGCTAATTTCAGCTTGTACTGCAGGCTGTTTAGCCCACGGTATGGAATGGTTTGTTTACAGAAAACATCATGGGGTTTGACCTGCATGTGATACTGATAGGTTTTAATGACGCCAGGTTTTTTATCAAACACACGAATATATCTGTGCAGTAAATGAAGAAGCTGTTGTCTCTGATCTTTTGTAGCAATTGTGGACTCACTAATTTTTCCTGCTATAGAATCATAGGTTTCACGGTCTATTTCTTGTGGACAGGGGTACCGTTCAAAATCTATTTGTTTGATTGGCACTTTCTGTAGCCTGACAGAATTATAAGGTTTTGCATGGGTTACCTCTTTCTTAACTAAATTCAGAGTGCATTCAGTATTGTTTACAGACAAGTAGCATTTCCCTTCCTTGAAATCTAGCTTGGCTTCTCGACTTTGCGAATATTCTACACCAAGAATGCAATCTTCTATTACAGAATCTACAACCAGAAATGAACAGGTGTATTTCAGAATTAAGGTATAATCGAACAAGTCTTTGCACCTTTACAGGTTTAGATCTGGCTCCAACAACACCAATAATTTTACAATTTTGAACAGGAAAAGTGGGCAACTTTTGAACTTGATTAATACGCTTAAAGAGACTGTACATTGACAGCTGCTCCTGTATGTATCAGAACAGAAGTTGGTATTCCTTCTATAGCTATCAAAACATGAGCTTGGTAAACAACTTCAGGCGTTTTGTTTTGTTTAGATGGTTCCTGTAGTAGCTCATCTCTGACGTCTATACCATCATTATACCTAAGCATGTTCACAACGATAATTGTGCCCTCGCTACGTCTGCCGCTCAGTGTGGGAGGGCGTGACACGAGCTCAATTAGTTTGATGTCTGAGTACTATTAGCTTGTCTTTGTGGATTTGTCATTGTGTCGGTTACGTCGGTAATCGTCACCGTCGACTCATTTTGCGTCCAATTAGTCCGGTCCGTCGTGTCAGTGGTCATGGTCGCGATCGGTACTTGGTTTGTATTCTGTGGTCTGGGTGGAGGTCGTGGAAAGTTCTGAAATTGCTGAGCATTCATTTGATTCGAACCGTAATTCCGGTTAACATTATTCCGGTATCCATTGCCATACTAGTACTGTGGTTGTGAAATTCCATTAAAATTGCTTGGATATGCAACAACACGATTACCAAAATTTCTGTTATTGGCATTGAAATAAACCTATTGCCACGGCGGCGTCTATAATATTGTCCGCCGTTCGGTGCGTTGCCGCCGATCGCACCAACGTTTATCTGCTGCGGACTTGGCTGCCCGGGATGGAATATCGGTTGTTGTTGCATCTGTGAAGGAGGGCGTGGCGGAGTTTGCAGATTGTTTTCTTGTGGCTGGCTGACGGGAATCAGCTGATTGCTTGCATAATTCAAATACCAGTTCCCATGTCCGTACCGATTATTATTGTTTCCCGCCCGGTGATCTTCAAATATTAGATCCAGCGTATCTACTATGGCGAGAAAACTTTCTAAATTGTGAGTGGATACATTAGCAAGTTGCAGCCTTAAATATGTTGGCAACTTGTTGATTAACACACGCAAAACTTCGCGGTGGGACAGAGGGCCATCAAAAAATTTGGCTTTATTTAAATACTTCTCAAAATATCGACGCAGGCTCCCGTTCCTAGCATTGAATGCTTGTGGATTATACACCTCATTACGGAATCTTTCTTGAACTACTGGGGACCAGAACGTAGCTAAGAATGCCTCCTCGAATTCCCGATAAGTATTGTAAATTTGCAGGGCTTCTGCCGCCCACTCTGCTCCTTCACCTTGTATATAACCTATCAGCAAAAAAATATTTCTTTTCTCAGACCAGTTTTCTGGAAGCAGTCCTCTGAAGGACTGAGGAAAATTACAGGATGTACTATGCGGTCTTCACTAATGAAAATTTGAAACTGGTGGTGTTTAATCATGCTCTCGTCCATAACCTCAGCAGTTTCTGAATTCTCACGCATTCCTGACTGTTTTTTCGGCGCAATTTCTTTGCCAAACCTATTAAAATCACGTGTGGTCGAAATCCCGTAATTATTTTCAGATTTTTCAGTGGACAAATTACTTGGAGTGCCCTGACTAAATGTCAAATGTGAGAGGTTAGTGTACAGTGGTATGTGATCACTGTTCTGTGTCACATTTGACGTAGGTGCGTCATGCCTACTGTGTGTCGTTTGAGCATTTAAGATAGATTTTACAGCTGTCAAATCCTCTTGCAAGGACTTAACAGTTGTGTCATGCTTTTCATAAACTTTAGCAGTGACATTTTGAATTACTGCGGTTAGTTCGATGTCTATTTTTTTCATTTAATTGAGCTTCAGTGGTAAGAAGAAATTGTTGCACACGATCGTGATTTTCTTTTACCATGTGGCTTGGGTTGTGATTTGCGAGACTGTTCCTTCCAAGGTTTCCTGCTTGATTTTTATCTCCGACAATCTTTGTGCAAGATTATCAATTAAGGCGAACATTTTTTTTTTTTTTTACTGTGTCTTCGTATTCTGTTACATCACCTATCACGGATGAAATTTTTGTGTCTACTTTAACATCTCATCAACAACTTTCTTTTGTGCAGTAGTGAGCTTAATATTAATAACTTGCTCGACAATGTGTGCCTGTGCGTTTAGTTGTTTAATAAATTCTTCGGACACGAGTGTTGGCAAATTTTGATGGGCTGATTCTAATTTTTGTAATCGATTTTCAAACTCTTCGCGAGTGATTATTTGTTCCGCGAAAAGGTTTTGTTGTTCCACGACTCGATCTAATTGTTCTTTCGTGGAACTCTTTAATGCTAGCAGATCTTGTTTTGTCGAATTTTGTAACTCCTGCAAACTCTGAGTAGAATTTTGTAACACTTGCAAATTTTGTGTAGTGGAATCTTGAAATTGGTCTATCTGGTTTGTTAAATGTGAAATCTGATTTCGTGCCACGTCTTGTTGTGACTGAAAATTTTCGTCCATTTGTTGAGACATTTTCGCAAAAAGAACTTCAAAACGTTTGAATAAGTCTTCAGTAATATTTATTGTTGAAGTATTGATTCGTTTAGAAGGGTCTGTTTCACGTGCATTAGATTCAGTATTTGGTTCTACATTAGGCGGAATCATTTCAACAGTTCGGTTTTCTACATTTTCATCAGTAATTTGACCTGTCTGTTGGGAAACAATGATGTCTTTATCGGGCTCCATTTTGCTCATTTGCTTACAGGTCTTGAGCATACTAATAAGCATAATTTTTTTTTTTTTTTTTTTTTTTTTTTGTAATAGAGGGGGGCAAACTATCGCCACACGCAATAAATATAATATTAATTTGCTATTTAATAATATATTTAATAATGTACAATTAAACGTCACACGCTCGGGGTAGAAGTTTCCAGAGAGACAAGTCAGAATCGATCAGCTAAGGGACAGGCCACTGTTAATTATTAACTAATTAATAGGAACATTTGAAATGACAATCCTTCTACGGATAAAAGTGAAAGCTGAACAGAAATTGCGTATTGCGATAGTAGAAGAAGTCTAAATTTCTCGTTCACTGATTAGTTGGCGTGTGAAAATAAATATAAATAGCGATTAGTTTTCAAACAATGTCAGATGTTACGACAATTACAAACTATGGTCATCAAGCTTATAATAGATATGTTATAAAATGTTATTTGAAAGTAACCGGGTCCTGTCACGGTCCGCCAATGCTCTATGTAATATTGCGTTTTCTTTCTTCCGATCAGGTGTTGGAGTAGTAGTTACTGTTCGTAGCCGCTATTAAAGTTCACTAACGGTAGAATAATACAAGAAAATAATTTGGTGGATCTGGTAACTTTATAATTAGAAGACTCAGAAAAGGAAGTGGAAACCTGACTTTAAAGTTTAGCGGCAGTAGTAATTTCGAATGAAAGCAATACATGAGCACAATCTTCACTGCAGCACTCGAGGGATTTCTATCAAATAAATTAATGAGAGACCGAACTGATCCCCCATAGTACACAAAACAGAACAGACAGCTGTTGCAGAAAATTTAGACGAATGCAAAATCCCCCAACATTGCCGAAGTTTTACTGAAGCTCGAAGTATAGCGCGGCCTTCAATTCGAAATTCGTTTAATAGTTTTCACAATGAAACTCTTTGTAGAAATGTGGCGGAAAATCCAAAGAGATTCTGGTCCTATGTTATCTACTCCAGCGGGAAGACTCCGTCAATGCCTTTACTGCGCGATAGCGAAGGTAATGTTACTGATGACAATGCCACTAAAGCGGACTTAGTAAATGCTGTTTTCCGAAATTCTTTCACAAAAGAAGACGAAGTAAATATTCCACAATTCGAAATGAGAACTGTTCAAACATAACATAGACGTATATACCCTTGGTGATGCAAAGCCAATCACTCTATCAAATAAGTGGTGTTGCAGACGAAATAATCAAATATGTTCTCAACAAGTGTAAATACGTCTAATACATTTGGTTATGGTATTCTTTTGTTACAATTATTTTTGAATAGTAAGCTCCTTGCCTTGTTTCATAGCTTTTACTGACCTGATTGAAGATAATCAACAACATGGTGAGAAACTTTAATTTTTAAGGATTACAGCTAAAAGTACTTCATGAGGTCTACATCTACTGTACAGTTATTTCTATCCTTGCCTAATTTTGGAGAATTATTTCAACTATTATTTCAATTATTTCAACTATTAAATGGGAATTATTTCAACACTATAGCTGCCGAGCTTAACAATCTTACGAGCCGATCTGTTTTAGGGTCATTCCATTCCAAGTGGTCTAGAGGCTCCCACATGACCCTCATGGATTTTGATGAAATTTTGTATGAACATTCACACATGTTCTCAATGAACACTGGTAAAGTTTCAGTTTCAAAAATTCAATACTTCCGGAGATACAGTCACTTGTTTAAGACCATAGCACAGCTTCCAATAGTGCGTCCTTGAATTTTCAGCAACTTTGAGATGATATATCTCTGGGAGTATTTGCATGAAACAAACAAAACTTGGCCATCTTATACAACTTTTAGAGCTCTTTAAAGTAAAATATCAAGAACAGGATTTCTGAGTAATTTTCATATAGAAAATTTGGGGCAAAGTTGGGCGAAAAAATTGCTGGTTAAAAAAAGTGCGAACTTTAGTTTTTTATATCTCCAGAAGTAATTGTGGGATGTACATGAAACTTTGCACACCATAACTCACCAACACAAGGTCTTAGAATATAAAGTTTCATTCTCCTATTGCTTCCCATTATTTCACAAATCTAGGGTAAAGTTGACGATTTTTCAAAAAGTGCTAAAAATGGGTATTTTCAGTCAAATTTTTCAAAAAAGTGTTTTCTCCCAATTCCTTTACACTATGCTCATTAGAAAGAGCATATTCTAAACTATCTAGAAAAGTGGATTTGGTTTCGCAATGCAAGCATATAAGGCCCTAAAAAGTAGCATAATCAAAGAGGTGCACTGGAAGTTTGAACCCATTTTTCTGGCACTCGAATTATACCTAAAATTTTTTATTATGTCTAATAAATATTTGTTAATGTCTGGGATAAGTGAAATAACACTCACACTCACACAATTATAATTTAGAATGAATGTAAATTGTAAAATTTATTTGCACAATCATTATCTAATTATTAGTAGCATTTTTAATTAATACCACCAGCTTACTGAAGGAAAATAAGCATATAAATGAGTTGTGGTTTAACCACTGCTAGATTCATTTCACCTGAGAAAACCAGTATCTCCATCACCATAGGGGCTACGTTCGAGCATCAACAGCTATGGGTGAGTTTCTTTACACAGGCTTCCAAGCCTGATGAATGTCAACACAGACTAATTTACTGACGGAGCTGGAATAACTGCAATAATGTGGTGTGATGGAACCCAGCACTTGTCACTCATTGGTGGTCAATACAATGAATCTGCTGGACCATGAGGGTGGATAAAGTTCATTAATGCACCCCTTTGCTCAGTGGAAGTCTCACAGATATTCCCAATCCACCAAAAATTTTCTTAGATGCATGCAACATATTGTCCAGGTTGGAGAGCAGACATTAATATGCCTTCTTTAGTTCTCTGACCCATTGTAGCTACAAAAGATGATCAATCATTTGAAACTCTGCTGACCTGAATTATTGTTTCATCAATAGGTAAAAAGTGACGATTTTCTCTAGTGCCTGCTACAGTTTGTCCATGTTTAAACCTCACTTCTTGTGACAATTTTTTTTTCTTTTTTCCTTCCCCCCCCCCTTCCCAATTTCATCTTTACTGGCGAAAAAAATTTGATTCCATTAATGTTTTCAGAGAAGAAGTGAAACAGGTGTAGGTAAGTAAGATAGAGCACTGAAGCCATCATTGAAATTATGAATGTGAGATATCTGTCCAAACTGTGCTTTTATATATTTGATGAGCTCCTTGATAAAAACGTTAACTGTACCAGTGTCATGCCACAAACAAGAACTGATAATGCAGAAACTTAAAGATTCCACTTTCTCATTTTGATGAAAGTAGATAACAAATGGATAAATTGTTGCTTTCCAGTGGAAGCCTTGCACAGCATATGAATAATAAAAGAATAATTTTCCAAAAAATCCATTAGGACAACAAGCTCTTTGTTTTTCAGATAACATTTAAGGCCTTTAAGGTGCAGTAAATTTGTCTGTCTGACAATACACCATTCCTCTTGATATTTATCAGAAAATTAATGTAGCATAGGGTAAGGTGGTACAAATTCGATATAGGTACAATTCCGATCAACATAGTTTTCAGTCTCGTATTGTTGCTAGCACTTGCCTTTGTGTGGTGTTGCAGTGTAGCAGGTTTCTACAGCTCCTCCTGTCTTTTCCAAGAATACAACACTCTGTGTTAAGGAGACATAAATTTTTTCCTGTAAAGATGTACTTGGAGCTACTTCATCGAACATGCTCTTATAAATGTTCTACTTTCCATGTGCTTGTAAACTCGTTATTGTGCAACTTTTGCTACAGCGAAGTATGCAGTGGTGCCCGAAGGAAAAAGTGCTTTTTATCTTGGAAAAGTCAGTGATCAAAATTGTACAAGGAAGTGATCATAATTGTACCTAGTGTGGTACATTTTATATCGATTTTTCTCAATTCTGTAACCTTTTTTGTGTTCATACCAACATATGTAATTGTCTAATATTTGTGTTACATATTCATTAAACATTCAAGAACAAGTGCCATAGTTAAAATTATTTCTTTTCTCAGTATGTTTGCAGTTACAATTACATTTGTCCGAAATGATTGAAATTGTACCACCATACCCTATCAAAAATTGAAATAGGTTAGAGGAAACTAAGCAACCTATGAGTGGCTTCTAATTTTACCCAGGACACTTCAATAATTTTATTTTCAGGCTTGGGAACCTGTGTAAAGAAATGCTTATCACGCTTGGGATATCCTGTGGTAAAGGAACCCAACCGTGGCTGTTGTTGCCCCTATGGCCATGGGGATGCTGGTTTTCTCAGGTGAAATGAAACTAGCAGTGGTTAAACTATAGCAACTCATTTATACACTTCTTTTCCATCAGTAAGCTAGTGTTTGTTCATTAAACAGGCTACTAATAATTATAAAATGATTATGGAAATAAATTTTATGAATTAAATTCAGTTTGTGTGTGTGTGTGTGTGTGTGTGAGAGAGAGAGAGAGAGAGAGAGAGAGAGATTTGTAGGATGGGGGGTACAGTTAAGAAATAACATTGTTTCTATTTTTATTCTTTTTCTATTCGGACTTGAGCTACGTCCTGTTCATCAGGACCTCTTATTTCACTTATCCCAGGCATTAACAAATATTTATTAGACATAATATAAAATTTTAGGTATAATTTGAGTGCCAGAAAAATGGGTTCAAACTTCCAGTGCGCCTCTAGGATTATGCTACTTTTTAGGGCCTTATATGCTTGCATTGCAAAACCAAATCCACTTTTCTAGATAGTTTAGAATATGCTCTTTCTAATGAGCATAGTCTAAAGGAATTTGGAGAAAACACTTTTTTGAAAAATTTGACTGAAAATACCCATTTTTAGCACTTTTTGAAAAATCGTCAACTTTACCCTAGATTTGTGAAATAATGGGAAGCAATAGGAGAATGAAACTTTATATTCTAAGACCTTGTGTTGGTGAGTTATGGTGTGCAAAGTTTCATGTACATCCCACAATTACTTCTGGAGATATAAAAAACTAAAGTTCGCACTTTTTTTAACCAGCAATTTTTTCGCCCAACTTTGCCCCAAATTTTCTATATGAAAATTGCTCAGAAATCCTGTTCTTGATATTTTACTTTAAAGAGCTCTAAAAGTTGTATAAAATGGCCAAGTTTTGTTTGTTTCATGCAAATACTCCCAGAGATATATCATCTCAAAGTTGCTGAAAATTCAAGGACGCACTATTGGAATCTGTGCTATGGTCTTAAACAAGTGACTGTATCTCCGGAAGTATTGAATTTTTGAAACTGAAACATTACCAGTGTTCATTGAGAACATGTGTTATTGTTCATACCAAATTTCATCAAAATCCATGAGGGTCATGTGGGAACTTTTCTAAATATTAGACCACTTGGCACGGAATGGCCCTTTAGGGTGTCTCTTTTAGGTGCAATTCAAAATTTCAGATTCTTTTTAAAACCTAAATTGTATCTTATCAGTTAAACAAAAATGAGATTTTTAGAAGCTAGTTGTGGCTCTGACTTTACCGGAAATAATTTTAGAATTCACAATCTTTGACGTTATGGCCATAATATTAAACGGTAGAAAAGTTCTCTTAACTTGCCAACTATAGAAGCTTTTACCTAAATAGGAAATTGCAAATGGAATAGCGGTAGATGTAACTATAAATTCTGGTCGCAGGACGATCATTTGAATGATGTTTAATGTATTTTCTTCTTTGAGTCAAATTTCACTGCTCATTGATTAAACGTTATTGAACCGAACTGCGACCAGCTAGTTTCATCATCAAGTTGTTTCTACATCTGCTTCTACATGGGATAGTCTTCAAATGTTTGTAAGGCTTACGGGACTTAACTACGAGGTCATCAGTCCCTAAACTTACAAACTACTTACGAACTAGGACGGCACAAATATCCATGCCCGAGGGGGGATTCGAACCCCCCGACCGTAGTGGCCGTGCAGACCGTGACTGAAGCGCCTCAGTCCCCTAGGCCACCGCGGCCGGCAGTCTTCAAATCATATTTAACGTTCGTCGAACCACCTTTATACTATTTATCTCCCATTTCATTCTCGAATAGCGCGCGGGAAGAAAGAACACATGAATCTCTCCGTTCGAGCTCTGATTTCTCGTATTTTGTTCTGATGATCATTTCCAGGGCCGGATCTAGCACATTTGCCAAGGGGGGCAAGCTTAAATTTGCCGCCCCATCTCCCCTCCCCCCCTCACGCCTGTAAGAATCGACTTTTTGACGCTAATTGAGTTACATATTTCTAAATAAATGTCACATTCTCACAATATGAACTTATTTTATTGACTGAATTAAGATCAAAGGAAAACAGAACAATTTTAATACATACAAAAATACTACAAGATTACTCATCGTACAAAAATCAATTCAAAATGTCGCTTTTCGAGATTTTTTTGCTGCAAAACTGTTTCTGATATCATAATAGTTTAGAGAAGCAGCTCGTTTGTGTTCTATGGATATTATACTCAGATTTGTAAAGCAGTCGTACTCCTCAAGTGTATTTAATTAGTTTCAGGCCGCGGTGGAGTAGCCGAGCGGTCTAAGGCGCCTCGCTGCGGAGCGCGCGGTTTTCGCCGTCGGAGGTTCGAGTCCCCCCTAGGGCATGGGTGTGTGTGTTTGTCCTTAGGTTAGTTTACCTAAGTTTAAGTAGTTTGTAAGCTACGGACTGATGACCACGCAGTTTGGTCCGATAGATTTACAAACAATAAATTTAATCAAATTAGTTTCAGCTTGCTGAAACCTCTTTCTCCAGACGAAACAGAAACTAGAATGGTAAGATATATTTTAACGCTGTAGTAAGGTTGGGATACCCTCTACCAGTTTATTTTTATAAATTAAACTTAACGTCGATGATGCAGTGGAATCTTGCAAGGCTCTGTCTACTGCCAGCGCATGTTGTCTGAAACTTTCAACTTCAAGTTCTTCCTCGCTAAGATCTTCTGCCAGTTCCGCTGCTTTGGCCTTCAAGTCCTCCACTTCCATTTCTCGAATTTGCACGCCACACAGAAAACTAATTTTTGCACCATGAGAAAGCCCAAAAGTCCTTGAATGTTTCGAACAGCTTTATCAATTGTAAAGTATTAACCTCGGAGAAAGTGATTAACATGAGCAATTTATTTTAATATTGCATATCAGAAACAATTGAAAGTAATGAATTTGAGTTGTCTCTCTTTTTTTTTTTTTTTTTTTTTTTTTTTTTTTTTTTTTTTTTTAATAGATCTTGTCTCTGATTTTGTTTCTAGTGTTGACAATTTATAAGTTTCAGTTTCTTCCAGGGCCTTCAAAACTTTATGAAAATGCTTGTAAACAGCTTCAACCGCATCTACTCTTGCGGATCACCTAGTCTTGCTAAATGTCTGCTGAATTTGCTCCTATAAATTTAAAGACAGAGCAGCACATGGTACGAAATAGGCCCGTTCATGCTTCTGAAGTATTCTTGACTGGACCCCTTTGTACTTTCCAGCCCTGTTTGCCCCATTGCCATGAGACTGCCCCCTGCAGTACTTAATGTTCAACTCATCTTGTTCCAATTTTTGCAGTATCTCTTGACTAAGGCCTTCTCCTGTTTTGTCTGTAACTGTAAAAAAGTCAGGAAAACTTTCCACAACCTCTGAGTCATTCGACTTGACATATCTAATTACTTGTGTCATCTGCGCATTGTGGCTGATATCTGGAGTGCAGTCAAACATCAGTGAGAAGTATTTAGCAGCTAAAATATCTTTAATGATATCTTGTTTTATTTTGTCAGCAATCAAGTCACGGAACTCATCTTGTATATTTTTGTAAAAATAGCTAATCTGGCCTTTCTTGTGGCGTTCAATACGCAGACGAAGGGGGACACTATAGTATGATATGAGATCAATTGTATTTAGAAATTTGCCGCTCTGTGGATCACCAAAATCACCATCTTTTTTTGTTCCTCTAAAAGGACTTCCTTGCTTAGCTAGAAAAAGGATAGTATCAGGTGGGTTTGTCGGAGTACATCGAAAGAGTCGAAAGAAGAGCAGCTAGTTTTGTATTGTCGTGATACAGGGGAGACAGCGTCACGGAAATGATACAGGATCTGGGATGGGAATCATTACAACAAAGGCGTTTATCGCTGCGACATTGGCTACTTAGGAAACTACAATCGTCAATATTCTCCTCCGAATGCGAAAATATATTGTTGCCTCCCACTTTCATAAGTAGAAAAGATCATCTGAATAAATACGTGAAGCCGGCCGCGGTGGCCGAGGGGACTGAGGCGCTTCAGTCACGGTCTGCGCGGCCACTACGGTCGAGGGTTCGAATCCCCCCCTTGGGCATGGATATTTGTGCCGTCCTAGTTCGTAAGTAGTTCATAAGTAGTTTGTAAGTTTAGGGACTGATGACTCCGTAGTTAAGTCCCATAAGCTTTACAAACATTTGAACATTTTTGAAATACGTGAAATCAGAGCTCGAACAGAGAGATTCAGATGTTCTTTCTTCCCGCGCGCTATTCGAGAATGGAATGGGAGATAGCCGCGGTGGAGTAGCTGAGCGGTGTAAAGCGTCTCGCTGCAGAGCGCGCGGTTGCTCGCCGTGGAGGTTCGAGTCCTCCCTGGGGCATGGGTGTGTGTGTTTGTCCTTAGGTTAGTTTACCTAGGTGTAAGCTACGGACTGATGACCACGCAGTTTGGTCCGATAGATTTACAAACATATGAACATTTGATTTGAATGGGAGATAAATAGTATAAAAGTGGTCCGATGATGTCTATCAATTCGACCGCTACCGAGAGAGGACTGTAGATCCTTAATGCTTTTGACTGTCAATAAGAAGTGTGCGCGCCTGAAATATTTTATATATAAGGACTGGAACGTAATTCAAATTCACCTGTTCTACAAATGTTACCTTGATATGAATATTAATATTCATTTATTTGAAAAAGGAAATCTATGCAAATTAATAAACATTGTGCAATATTGCAAACATGTCCCTCATTCTGGCTAATATCTAGTAGATTTTTAAAGTTTGATTAGCTGAAGTACCTGTGACAGGGCAACACTGAAGTCAGCAACCAGGAATTTTGGTTTCATTAAATTATTTCGGTATTTCTTGCAGTCATTTTACTTCTGTGTCAGATAATTTTATTGAATTATACCAGATAGATACATGCTGTAAAAAAAAGAGAGAGAGAGAGAGAGTCGGTCAAATTTGCCTATGTAATTGGGAGTCAACAATATATTTTCGCATTCGCTTCGTAGTTTCCTAAGTATCCCACGCCGCAGCGACAAGCGCCGTTGTTGTAATGATTCCCATTCCACATCCTATATCTAATGTACAACTGTAAAGCGATTGTTTCTTATCCGGAGATTCGGGTAAAATTTTACGACGCTTCTCGCCGAGCTCCAGTGCTTATATCGGCAACAGGTGAACAAAAAATGTAGAACTGCGTTAATATATTTCAAGAGCAACAGAGGAAATGTTATTGCTGCTCGTTTCATTCGCAGCAAAATTAATACTGTAACTGCTCTATGGTTGACAGGTTCCTGTATGTACCCTTGTCCGTTCAAAAAAAAGATCGTTTTAATTGAAGTTGTCACGAAATAACATTTATTGGTGATCTAAGTTGCCGTCATTACCATTGGTGAAAACATAACCACTGCAGCCCGGCGAGAAGCGGTGATATGCAGTGTGGCCTTAAGAAGGTTAGGTATAGGTCTACATCTACATACATACTCCGCAATTCACCGCAAAGTGCATGGCGGAGGGTAAACTGTACCACTACTAGGCATTTCCTTTTTTATTCCACTCCCACATAGAACGAGGAAAAAAAGAATGCTTATATGCCTCCGTACGAGCCCTAATTTCTCTTATCTTGTCTTTGTGATCTTCACGCGAAATGTAAGTGGGCGGCAGCAAGATCGTACTACACTCAGCTTCAAATTCCGGCCCTCTAAATTTCCTCAACAGAAATTCACGAAAAGAACGTCGTCTTTCTTCCAGCGATCCCCAATTGAGTTGCCGGAGCATTTCCGTGACACTCGCGCATTGGTCGAACCTACCGGTAACAAATCTAGCTGGTCGTCTCTGAACCGCCTCTATGTCTTCCTTTAAACTGATCTGCTGCGGGTCCCAAACACTTGAGCAATACTTAAGACGTGGTAGTACAAGCGTTTTATACGCCGTCTCCTTTACAGGTGAAGTACCTCTTCCCAAAATTCTCCCAATAAACCAAAGTCGGCTGTCCGCCTTACTCACAACTGTCCTTACATGCTCGTTCCATTTCATATCGCTCTGCAATGTTACGCCTAGATATTTGAACGACGCGACAGCATCAGGAAGCTCACTACTAATGCTGTATTCGAACATTATGTGATTGTTTTTCCTACTCATGCGCATTTCTACATTGAGAGCTAGCTGCCATTCTTCACACCAACTAGAAATTTTATCTAAGTCATCTTGTACGCTATTACAGTCAGTTAAAGATGATACCCTCCAATTCACCACAGCATCGTCAGCAAACAGCCGCAAATTAAAATTTACTCTGTCCATCAGATCATTTATATGGACAGAAAATAATAGCGGTCCCATCACACTCTCCTGAGGCACGCCTGACGATACACTCGTCTCTGATGAACACTCGCCGTCGAGAACAACGTACTGCGTTCTATTACTTAGGAAGTCTTCCAGCCAGTCACAAATCTGTGAACCTATTCCATAAGCTCGTATCTTCTCTAGCAGTCTGCAGTGTGGCACCGCGTCGAACGCCTTTTTGAAGTCGAGAAAAACACAATCCGCCTGTTGCCCTTCGTCCATGGCTCGCAAGATGTCATGTGAGAAAAGGGCAAGCTGAGTTTCACATGAACGATGTTTCCTAAACCCGTGCTGATTCATGGAAAGAAGGTTTTTCGTTTCTAGGAAATTTATTATATTCGAACTGAGAACATGCTCCAAAATTCTACATGAAACTGATGTCAACGATATTGGCCTATAATTGTATGGGTCAGTTCTCTTTCCTTTCTTATACACGGGAGTCACCTGCGCTTTTTTCCAATCACTAGGAACTTTGCGCTGAATTAAAGATTCGCTATAAATGCAAGCTAAGTAGGGGGCCAACGCTGCAGAATAGTCTTAGTAAAACCGAACTGGTATTCCATCCGGACCAGCAGACTTTTTCGTATTTAGCTCTCTCAGCTGCTTCTCTACACCGGAAATACCTATTGTTATGTCCCCCATTTCGGAATTAGTACGTTGATCAAATGATGGTACATTTGTGCGGTCCTCCTGCGTGAAAGATTTCTTAAAGGTTAAATTTAGAACTTCAGTTTTCCGTTTGCTTCCTTCTATTACTGTCCCGGAATGATCAACGAGTGACTGGACAGTGGGCTTTGACCCGCTTATCGATTTTACATAGGACCAGAATTTTTCGGGTTCTCGGAAAGATCTTTTGCTAAGGTATGGCTGTGATAATTATTGTATGCTTCGCGCATCGATCTTTTTATAGACGCACGAATCTCTACTAACTTTTGCCTGTCATCATTTGCGTGTTCTTTTTTGAATCGAGAGTGCAACAGCCTTTGCTTTCTCAGCAGCTTTCTAACATTATTATTATACCACGGCGGATCTTTTCCATCCTTAATCGACTTTACTGGCACATATTTCTCTAACCCTTTATTAACAATGCACTTAAATTTCGTCCACAATTCCTCTACATCCATAGTCCCGGAATTAAACGATGCCCATTCATTTTCTAAGTGCGATCGTAACATATGCTTATCGGCTCTTCCCAACAAAAACACGCTCCTAGCCTTCTTGATTGGTTTATGAACTTTGGTCATCATCGAAGCTATGACGATATCATGATCACTAATTCCTGTCTCTACACAGACATCGTTAATAAGGTCAGCCCTGTTTGTGGCTATTAGGTCTAGAATATTTCCATTGCGCGTGGGTTGCCGGTTTAACTGCCCAAGACAGTTTTCGGAGGTTAAACAAGAACTTTCTTTTTAGTACGTAAGGGCGCGTAGCGCCCGAATCTCCGGTTCAGAAACATTAAATCGTTTACAGTTGCACGTTCGATATATACCAATCTTGGATATTACCGTTACTTCTTTCGGTATTTCAAATAGCAACCACATATTGAGTCGGAAAAATACAAGAAAACATCAGAGATTCAACGCAATCAAAAATACAATTTAAATCAACCGCTTCGCGTTTGTCACATCGAATATGGAGCAAGATTCGAACGTTGAATATATATAGATCGTAATGCCGTTTCCTTCGATGTACACGGATTCTACCAGATTACCGTAATTTTTTACATACGAAGGCAATTACTGTTATTAAGCGGACAACCACAGAGGAGGAACAGCATTCGCTTTTTTGTCTTCCATGAGTGCTTCGTACAGACCATCGCGTAAATAAATAATGCTGCTCCTCTGTGGTTGACAGGTTCTTGTATGTACCCTTATCCGGTTGGTAAATTAATCATCCGCATAAAGGGAACATTTGATTGCCAAAATTCGCACACTTTGTATTACATTGTGTTCTATTTACTTCTTATTGCCTGATTACGTATAATAATGTTTTGTCGTTTGCACCGACAGAATATCGAGGGCAAGCCGTTCGATAGGTATCGACCGCAGCGGCGCCGCGTTTCAATGTACACGGCTTCTTCCAAATTACCCAAGGTTTTATAGCAGGGAGTAATCGGTAGTGATAAAACAAGGCCCTTGGGTTACTCCTACTGCCTTTCTTGAATATGGGTGTGCCCTGCGCAAATTTCCAGTCTTTTGTTTGTATATGGCTGTTAAGTAAGGAGCTATCGCTTTAGCATAATCAGATAGAAATCTAATGGGTATACAGTCCGGACCAGAAAACTTGTTCTTGTTAAGTGATTTCAGTTCCTTCACTACTCTGATATGTTCAAAATGTTCAAATGTTTGTAGAGCTTATGGGACTTAACTGTGTGTTGTTGTTGTGGTCTTCAGTCCGGAGACTGGTTTGATGCAGCTCTCCACGATAACCTATCCTGAGCAAGCCTCTTCATCTCCACATAAGAACGGCAACCTACATCTGTCTGAATCTGCTTAATGTATCCATCTCTTGGTCTTCCTCTGCGGTTTTTACCCCACACACTTCCCTCCAACGCTAAATTCACAATTCCTTTATATCTAAGAATGTGTCCTACCAATCGATCCCTTCTTTTAGTCAAGGTATGCCAGAAATTTCTTTTCTCCCCAATTCTGTTCAGTACCTCCTCATTAGTTACGCGATCCACCCACCTAATCTTCAGCATTCTTCTGTAGCACCATATTTCAAAAGCCTCAATCCTCTTCCTGTCCGCACTGTTTATCGTCCATGTCTCACTCCCATACAAGGCAACACTCCATACAAATGCCTTCAGAAAGGACTTCCTTAGGCTTAAATCAATATTCGATGTTAACAAATTTCTCTTTTTCAAAACCGCTTTTCTACCCATTGCCATTCTGCATTTTACATCCTCTGTACTGCGACCATCATTTGTTATTTTACTGCCCAAGTAACAAAATTCATCTACATCCTTTATTGCTTCGTTATCCAATCTAATTCCTTCAGCATCACCTGATTTTCTTACACTGCACTCCATTACCCTAGTTTTACTCTTGTTAATCTTCATCTTATATGCACCTTTCAACACACTGTCCATTCCGTTTAACTGCTCTTCCAGGTCCTTTGCTGTATCTGACAGAATTACTATGTCGTCGGCAAAACGCAATGTTTTTAATTCTTCAGCCTGAACTTTAAGTCCTTCACCAAATTTCTCCTTGCTTTCCTTTATAGCTTGCTCAATGTACAAATTGAATAACATTGGAGAAAGGCTACAACCCTGCCTTACTCCCTTCCCAACCACTGCATTCCTTTCATGCCTTTCAACTCTGACAACCGCTGTCTGGTTTTTGTACAAGTTGTAAATAAACTTACGCTCCCTATATTTTACTCCTGCTTGCTTCAGAACTTGAAAGAGTTTATTCCAATCAACATTGACAAATGCGTTCTCCAAATCTACAAAAGCTAGAAATGTAGGTTTGCCTTTTCTTAATGTATCTTCTAGGATAAGCCGTAAAGTGAGTATTGCCTCCCGTGTTCCTACATTTCTCCTGAACCCAAACTGATCTTCCCCGAGGTCGGCTTCTACCAGCTTTTCCATCCTTCTGTATATAATTCGTGTTAATATTTTGCAACCATGACTTATTAAACTGATGGTTCTGTAGTTTTCACACCTGTTTGCACCTGCTTTCTTTGGAATGGGGATTATAACATTTTTCTTAAAGTCTGAGGGTACTTCACCTGTCTCATACACCTTACACACCAGGTGAAACAATTTTGACATGGCTGGTTCTCACAGAGACTTCAGTAGCTCTGAAGGAATATCATCTACTCCAGGGGCCTTGTTTCGACTTAGGTCTTTCAGTGCTCTGTCAAATTCTTCTCTCAGTACAGTGTCTCCTATTTCATCTTCATCTACATCCTCTTCCCTTCCTACAATATTGTCTCGAAGTTCATTTCCTTCATAGAGCCCCTCTATATACTCTTTCCACCTTTCAGCTTACCCTTCTTTGCTGAGAACTGGTTTTCCATCAGTGTCCTTGATATTCATAGAGCAGTTTTTCTTATCTCCAAATGTTTCTTTTATTTTCCTGTAGGCTGTATCTATTTTTCCCCTATTTATACATTCTTCTATATCCTTGCATTAGCCTTCTAACCACTCCTGCTTAGCAATTTTGCACTTCCTGCCAATCTCATTTCTTAGTCGTCTGTACTCCATTTTGCCTGTTTCATTTACTGCATTTTTATATTTTCTCCTTTCATCGATTAAATTTAATATCTCCTGTGATATCCAAGGATTTGTTGCAGGTCTTGCCTTCCTACCTATTTTGTCCTCTGCTGCCTTCACTATTTCATCTCTCAATTTTACCCATTCCTCCTCTACTGTTTTATTTTCCCCTGTTTCTGTCAATTGTTGCCTAAAGCTCCCTCTGAAATTTTTAAGAACTTCAGGTTCCTTCAATTTATCCAAGTCCCATCTCCTTATTTTCCTACCTTTTTGTAGTTTCTTCAGTTTCAGCCTACAGTTCATAACCAACAAGTTATGGTCAGAGTCTATATCTGTCCCTGGGTATGTCGTACAATTTAAAACCTGTTTCCGAAATCTATGTCTTACCATTATAAAATCTATCTGGTATCTCCCGGTGTCTCCTGGTCTCTTCCACGAGTACAACCTTCTTTTGTGATTCTTAAACCAGGTTTTAGTAATAACTAAATTATGTTCTGTGCAAAATTCTACCAGGCGGCTTCCTCTTTCATTCGTTTTGCCCAGACCATATTCACCTACTATCTTACCTTCCCTTCCTTGTCCTACTACCGAATTCCAGTCGCCCATAACAATTAAGTTTTCCTCTCCCTTAATTGTCTGAATAATTCCCTTTAGCTCCTCATATATTTCTTCGATTTCCTCATCATCGGCAGAGCTAGTTGGCATATAAACCTGTACTACTGTTGTCGGTGTTGGCTTCGTATCTATCTTGACAATGATAATGCGATCACTGTGCTGGTCATAGTAGTTTACCCGCATTCCTGTTTTCTTATTCATTATCAATCCTACTCCTGTGATACCTCCAATTGATTTTGTATTTATTATCCTATACTCACCTGACCAGGAATCCTGTTCATCCTGCCACCGAACTTCACTAATCCCCACTATATCCAACTTCAACCTATCCATTTCCCTTTTTAAATTTTCTAATTTTCCTACTCGATTAAGGGATCTAACATTCCACGCTCCGACCCGTAGAATGCCAGTACTGTCTCTCCTGATGATCACAGCCTCCTGAGTGGTCCCCGCCCGGAGATCCGAATGGGGGACTATTTTACCTCCGGAATATTTTACCCAAGAGGATGCCATCATCATATGTTCATACAGTAGAGCTGCATGTCCTCGGGAAAAATAACGGCTGTAGTTTCCCCTTGCTTTCAGCCGTTAGCAGTAACTGTGTGTCAAAGCCACATTAGCTGATGTTACAAGGCCAGCTCAGTCAATCATCCAGACTGTTGCCCCTGTAACTACTGAAAAGGCTGCTGCCCCTCTTCAGGAACAACACGTTTGTCTGGCCTCTCCACAGATACCCCTCCGATGTGGTTGCACCTACGGTACGGCTATCTGTATCGTTGAGGCACGCAAGCCACCCCACCTCGGCAATGTCTGTGGTTCATGGGAGTGGGGGACTTAACTACGGTGATGATATATATTTATATGTTATTCATTCTTGCCTCTGTTCGTAATTCAAAATCTGGAATATTGGTTTCGTCGTCTTTGGTGAATGAGTTTTGAAAAGCTGTGTTTAGTAACCCTGCTGTAGTAGCGTTATCATCGGCAGGATCGCAATTACTGTCACGTAGTGAGAGTATTGTTCGTGTTTTTCCCCTAGTATAATTAACATAGGACCAAAATCTCTTTGGGTTTTCAATCAAATTTCGAGAAACAGTTACGTTGTGAAAAGTATTGTTGGCACCTCACATTGAGTCCTCGCTAAATTTCGAGCTTCTGTGTAGGATCGCCAACTTTGGGATTTTGTGTTCGTTTAAATTTAGCATGCCTTTTGCATTGTTTTTGCAACAGTGTCCTGACGTGTTTGGTGTTATTAATTTATTTGGTATAAAACTGTCAATTGCTGTCGATACCACTTATTTGAATTGGAGCCAAATCTGGTCTACACTTGCGTTTAGTGTTGGAATGTGTGAAAACTGTGTTTCAAGAAGCAATGTATTGTATTTATATCTGTTTTCATGAACAAATATACTTTTCATCTATTTTTGGTAACTTTGGGACTTTCGATATTCAATCTCGCTACGACAGCTCTGTTTTCACTAATATCTGTATCCGTTTTGATGTTATGAGCTCAGGATTATTTGTTGCTAAGAAATTCATTGACATCCATCTACAATTCTAGTTGGCTCATGAACTAATTGTTCGAAGTAATTCTCAGAGAATGTGTTGAGTACAATTTCACACGATGTTTTATGCGTACCTCCTGATTTGAAAATATAATTTCGCCAACAGATTGAGGGTAAATTAAAATCACCGCCTACTATTATCGTGTGAGTCGGGTACGTTTTTGTAATTAGAGTCAGGTTTTCTTTGAACCTTTCTGCTATTGTATCGTCAGAGTCGGGAGGCAGGTAAAAGGAACCAATTATTAAATTCTTACGATTTTCAGGTACAACCTCTACCCATAATAGCTCACAGGAACTATCAACTTCAACTTCGCTACACGAAATACTACTTTTGACGGCGACGAACACGCCTCCGCCTATTTTGTTTAATCTATCCTTTCTGAACACAGTTAGGTCTTTTGCAAAAACTTCTGCTGAACTTACTTTCGGCTTAAGACAGCTTTCGCTACCTATAATGCTGTGTGTTTCGTTGCTTTCTATCAGCGCTTGGAGGTCTGGTACTTTTCCGACACAGCTACGACACTTTACAACTGTTATACCGATAGTTCCTAGATCGCTATTTCTCCTGTGATCGACCTGCACCCTTTGAGACAGCCCATTTAGTGTTTCCGTAAAGCCCTCTACCGCCCAGACCACGGCCGCTACCCGTGCAGCCGCTTCCTTCGTATAGTGGACTCCTCACCTATTCAGCGGTCCCCGGAACCCCACCTCCCGTTTTAACTGAAGTCGCATCATTAGGTTGTCTTCACAGATGTCCTGTATGCTCAATACGTCTCCGTTCTTCGATAGGAGCTTTCCCTTGCAGTGATCCAATTTTAGGCGCAAGCACATCCACCTCTTATTACGCGTAATCATTATAATGGGCAAAAGGCCTGCCCTTAGCCGTTGTAATAACTTCCATACTGATGATCACGCTACGAAATTCGGAAGCGACCAGTGTGTAGATGTCTGGACACCGTCCACGGAATTCCGGGGCTGGGTGGTAAGGGTGTGGAGGGAGGAGGAGGTAGGGGCACCCGAGCCTTGGAGCAGGTAAAAGTGTGGAAGTTTGGCAAGTGCCCGGCAGGTGTTTGTTTACGTAGCGAGGTCGGCAGCTAGTGTGGATGCCGGACACTTGCCTCGCCAGACTTTTGCCACACCTGACCCTTCCTTCAGGCAAGGGACGCCTTCCCCGTACTGCTGCTGTTTGCTTCCAAACCTCCGTCTCCGATCTTACGAGATACAGCCAATACGAAAGAGATATTTTTGTTCAACATCTCGCCGAAATCTACAACTTCTTTTCAATATCCCGAAATCGAAATATTTATAACTTTTGGGAAACGAAAGCAATACCGTCGGCTACGTCAGTGTGTAATTAGTTCTTTCGACCACAAATATGGATCCATTCTCCCTCCGTTTGTACGGTTGCTTTCTTCCACACTTACTGATTGCGACAGAAACAGTCCATCGGCATGGAAGGAACACGAAAGGAACGATATAAAGGTAATTCGAATGTTCGCTTATTATTCTAGATTGATCACTGCATTTGTACATATATTAATTGCTACAACTGTGTGACAAGAAAAAAAAAACGTTACAGTTCATAAATTTCCTCTTTTGTGGCGAAATATTACTTACTAAAGTGAAATGGGACAATGTTCAAATCAATGACAGAAAATACGTTTACAAAATATAGATAAGAGCGTCTAAGTTTGACAGATCACCTAAAAACGACGTACAGATTTGATATAAAGAAATGAAGGAATATAGAAGTCTATGCTTGTAAAGTAGACTGTTGTTCTACATTGTTTAGCTGAGTCGCAGAGGAAAGACCCTAGTTTTTTTTTTTTTTGTTTTTTTTTTTTTTTTTTTTTTTTTTTTTTTTTTTTTTTTTTTTTTTTTTAATGGAAATGCCATAATTCCTATGATCTGCACTACAAAAGAAACAAAAAGCATAACATAATATGTGTACTAGCTCACAAGTGAAACTGAATTCGATAGCTCCCGTCAGTTAGTGTGAGCAGATGTTACACTCGACTTTCGGAATAAACTAATAACTGTCGCGTCGGAGCGGCCAAGCGCTTTGAGGCGCTATGCTGCGATGCGCGAGGCCGTTCCCCGTCGGGGGTTCGAATCCCCCATCCGGGCATGGATGTTTGTGTCGTCTTTAGTATAAGGTAGCTCAGCTCATAAGTAGTTTGTAAGTTTAACTGATGACCACGCAGTTAAGTCCCTTGAGCTTAACAAACATTTGAACATTTTAATTTACCGACCCCGGCACTCTCATAATACAGCCGCTGAACAGTTCATAGAAAACTTGAGTCTCAACACAAATAGGTACACCACTCATACAATTATAGTTGGCGGTGACTTAAACCTACCATCCGTATGTTGACAAAAATACATCATCTGACCAGATAAATCTTCCGAAATTTTTCTAAATGCTTTTTTTAAAAATTATTTTGAACAATTAGTTCCCGAGCCCATTAAAACTGTAAATGGTTTCGGTAACACACTTAAGCTCTTAGTCACAAATACTCCTGAGCAGCACGATGGCTACAGGGATAAGTGAACCCAAAGTTGTAGCGAACTCAAATCTGTAACAAAGATTTTCACCAAAACTAAACGCTAAATACGTTTACAAAAGAAGATAAAAATTCGGTTGACACCTTCCTAGGAGACAGTCTCCATTTTTTTTCTAAATTAACTATGTAAGTGAAGACCATATATGGCTTTCATTCAAAGGAATAGCATCAACATCATTGGAAGCATTCCTGTCAAATAAATTAATAAGAGACTGAACTGGTCCCCTATGGTACATAAAACAGAACAGAAAGCTTTTGTAGAAAATTTAGACGAGTTCAAAATCCCCAAGATAGTCGATGTTTTACTGAAGCTCGAAATTTAGCGCGGCCTTCAATGCGACATTCGTTTAATATTTTTCACAACGAAAATCTTTGTATAAATGTGGCGGAAAATCCAAAGAGATTCTGGTCGAATGTTATCTACAGCAGCGGAAAGACTAAGTGAATGCCTTTATTGGTAATGTTACTGAACACAATGCCACTAAAGAGGAGTTATTAAATGCAGTATTGATTGCGTATTGATTAAACGCTATTGAATCGAACTGTAACCAGCTAGCTTCACCATTAAGTTATTTAAGGATACTGACGTCTGATACTCTTTTTATTTTTACGTCTTATAAAGGTCGCATCGTTAGATGGTCCTTACAGGTGTTCTCTACGTTCAATACGCCTCTGTTCTTCGAAAGCAGCTTTCCCTTGCAATGATCCTGTTTTCGGCGTAAGCACATCCACACCTTATTCTCGCGTAACCATGGTAGTGGGCAAAAGGCCTGCCCCTTGGCCGTTGTAATAACTTCCATACTGACGGTCGTACTACGAAATGCGGAAGCGACCAGTGTGCATATTATGTCGGGACACCGTCCACGGAGTACTGGGGCCAGCCGGCAAGGGGGGGGGGGGGGAGGAGACAGGGGCAGCCGACCCTTGGGAGCAGGTAAAAGTGTGGCAAGTGTCCGGACACCGCTAGTGTCACAGACAAATATATATGTTACCCTGTGCTAGTGTGCGTGACGCCCCCTGGGACTGCGGGGCGACGAACCCCCGGCTAAGATGGCCGCCTGGCAGAAACCAGAAAGCCGTTAGGTTAGCGACGGGAGGAACTGACAGCTGTCCCTGCGGTCACTTCCGTGTTTTGTGTCGCCACAGTCTGACGGACGTATTACGTAAGTACAAACACTAATCGTGACTAGATTGTTTGCTTCTCATGCTGATACAATCGGGTATTCTGACGGTTTTTCGCGCGCAATTTCGACGCGAATAACCAGCTTAATACCCGATTGTTTCAGCTTGACGACCCCTGTTCGGGAAAGCCAGAAACATTACATTTTGCCATTTCTTTTGAAAGGAATGTGTCGATCTGTTACTTCTCGTAAGTGGGGCGTATTCGTGGACTTGATCTTCTTCCGCAGGCATCTCTTAACAGAGGCCACTCAAATTTATCGCAGAAATTGTTAGCAGCTAATGAAGCGTCATAACGGACATCTTTATAATGTACCGTTTTGTTACACACTGCTTCGTGTAAACATACAAGAGATGATTCCGAGAATTAGAAATAACCTGGTAATGACATAACTGCTAGCCTTCCTTGAGTAAAAAACCGTCTTGATTGCAAATTGTTTTATTAATTAATGACGCGTTTCGCCCTTTAGCAGTGCATCTTCAGATTATCTGCGTGACAGAATTTACACAAAATTACAAGGCGGAACTACAAACGGGTATAATGGTACATGGGCTTATTTTCTGATAAGAACATAGTATAAATGGTAAACAAAGCTTACAATGCGCTGTCCGTGGTGTGACACCGTCGTTGTTTTGCAGTGTTTCTATTTTTCTGGAATTTTTGTAGAGTCTATGGGACTTAACTACGAGGTCATCAGTCCGTAAACTTACAAACTACTTATGAACTACCTACAACTAAGGACGGCACAAATATCCATGCCCGAGGGGGGATTGGAACCCCCAACCGTAGTGGCCGAGCAGACCGTGACTGAAGCGCCTCAGTCCCCTCGGCCACCGCGGCCGGCGGGATTTCCTTGTAGCCCTACAAATGATCGGGTAACAACGAATTACAGTCGGAAAATACTCGGTAAAGATGTGACAAACATAAAGCCGATTTTTAAGATGACCTTAATAGAAGCGGTGGTCTCTGGTGATACAAGATAAGCTCATGTTTACAATTGCGCTCACGGGCGGTGGGCGGGCGTGGTGTGCTGCTCCGCCGACTTGTACAGACTGACTAAAGGAATGTGCGTAGGGAGCAGTGTTCACTACCTGAAACGAAGCAGCTATCGTACTTGGGCCGTAAAATTATCGTAAATGCACCGTATTTAACCAAAACTATCAAAAATGTTCAAATGTTTGTAGAGTCTATGGGACTTAACTACGGGGTCATCAGTCTCTAAACTTACAAACTACTTATGAACTACTTACAACTAAGGACGGCACAAATATCCATGCCCGAGGGGGGATTCGAACCCCCGACCGTAGTGGCCGTGCGGACCGTGACTGGAGCGCCTCAATCCCCTCGGCCACCGCGGTCGGCCCAAAATTATCGTACTTACCTGCAAAATGACAATAATACATAATATTTACTAGCAAACCTCATTTTGTATGACTTATACCGTACTGTAGTTTGTCTCTTGCAAAATATATTACTATTTCCGAAAGGAGAGCGGTTTAAAAAAAAAAAAATGTTTTATGCATGACGTATAAAACCGTTCGAGGAAAAATTGTGCGACTGCTCCTGGTTAAATTCCGTTAGATATCGGCTTCATCGGAAAGACTGCGTTTACTTTCTCCTTCCTCCGATTGCTGCCAATGCCACCGACCTAACAATTGGGACGCAATATTCCGTAACGGAACTAAGGGTCGTATTCCTGGCTAGTAAGTACTTATGCATTTGTAGACGATAGTCTGGGAAACGCGTGTTCATGAATGAGTGTTGGTTCGGTATAAATCTAAACCTTAGCAGCTGATCAGTGCGCGACACGTTAGGCGGACAAGTCGCACGCACACTGTGCATTGTCATCATTTCCGCTCACACGTTTCCTTGCACGTACCGACAAATAAGTTATAACACCTTTCCCTATGATCTGCTACAATAAATGAGAGAAAATATATAATACGCAGCCGAAGAACTAACATATTTGAGAGATATCCTTACTTCTCAAGCCAAAAGCAATCACTCGTCCAGTTATAATTTCTTGTGTCAGAATGCCGCTTTGTTTAAGGGAATGCGTGAAACTTCAGCACCACTAAGCACGCTTCAAGCACTTTAACGTAAGTACGAGCATTGTAACGCAAATATATAAAGAGCGATCTTCAACAATGAAATTATTTATCCTGATAACGGCTCTACATTGTCGTTCACCGGTCGGTAGACGCTCACAGTCTCTGAGATTATTAAATCGACGAGCTGTATTACGAAAGTAGCCGTTCATAGCTACTGAGATGATTAAAGCGACAATTTTAATTACGAACGTAATTTACCAGTAGGGCTGCGAGAAAAAATCTTGGATGAGACAATGTATTGTTACATTTTATTACGTTCGAAATTATCGTACATCTGTGTTCGATAGTAACAATATTTCGTACAGGCACGAAATTATCGTACATGTACGATAATTATCGAACGGTTATGAACACTGGTAGGGAGTGACATAGGAAGCCGATGTATAAGACGGGACTAGCTATCTTAGAACAAATTTAACGAAAGGGAGGTTATTAAGCAGGACAGAAGTTTATAATTGATGTTGGTACTTATAAACGAAAGGAATTTTATTTGAACAGAGACATCATAATATCTAGGAATGTTTGATCTTTGCACGCCAACTGCTCGTTTAGAACTGGAAATCATTTTAACTGCTAGCCTTGTTACTTGCTTAATTACGACATAGCCTATAACGTATTTGAGATTAACGCTCAGTTTGGTCCATGTATATTTATGGATGACGTTATGCTCGAACGAGCCAAGGGGTGCCAACTTGACAGGATTATAATGTGAATGTTCTGTTGGCGCTTCCTGCGCCCGCCCACTGCGCCAAACAGTTGACGGCTCTCTCTGGGCGCTGACAAAGGGACATGACCCGTCCAGGTGAAGCTTTTTTCTTGACTGGTCTCGGCAGTTTGCAGCTTTCTTCCGTGGTGGACACAGTTGGTAGCCATCGCGTTTCCTCGATCAGCGTTGGATTGTTCAAATGTTTGTTAAGCTTATGGGACTTAACTACGGGGTCATCAGTCCCTAAACTTACAAACTACATATCAATTACCTTATACTAAGGACGGCACAAATATCCATGCCCGAGGGGGGATTGGAACCCCCGACCGTAGTGGCCGTACAGACCGTGACTGGAGCGCCTCGGTCTCCGCGGCCGCTGCGTTTTCGGGCCACGAGTCCTCGCCACTCGCCAGCCTTGTGCCGTCGTCACTGCTACTGTGTTTGTGCCGAGGTGCTTCTACCGCGCCGAGCCGTTTCCAGGATTGCAGTGGTTTGTGTAACCTTCACGATCTTCAGGTAAGAAAGCGAATGTTATTACGTTACCGAGCATAACAGTGCATTCTTCTACTGCAGTGGCGTAGCGTCGATTTCTGCCACCCGGTGCCGGCCTACAAAAATTGAAACTTTCGCCATAACTGCCAATATTGTTTCAGTGTTCATCGAAATAAAATAGCGACGCTGTAATTTATGTTCTGTGAATAATTTTTGTTTCTTCTATTGTTTACGTGATCGGCAACAAATGCTATTTGAAGATCATTTATACGCCTTATTTGTCTTGGGTGTCAGTAACAGCAAACAAAACCTTCATAAATTTAAGACAGTTTCAACTAAAAAGAAGTCTTGCACTGAGAAGTAAACACTTTGTAACATAAAATTTACGATGATACAAAACAGTCTTGGTTGCACAGAACTAATGTTTCATTTATTTATAAATGACGCGTTTCGCCTCTTCCGCGCTTGTGGCAGGGAGAGGCTCTTACGAGAACAAACAAATCTTCGCGCTGCTAAATCACAATTTACTTCGTTGCCACCCCCCCCCCCTCCCCGCCTTCTTGAGCAACAGTTACATCTGCTGTAAAGGTTCTATTTTATTGAATTTAATAATTTGACTAAATTGATGCTCTGCAACCTCCGAGATAAGTAATTTTACTTGTTGCACTATGCTCTTTAGTGGTATTTATTAGTTCAGTCTTCATTCCCCCCCCCCTCCCCCGCGCCATCAAAACGTGAATGTGGTCACGTGGCCAGCAATTTTATCAGTCTGCACTTTCCCTATTTCTAACATTTCTTGATTAGGAAAGATTTAACATTTTTTTTACTTCTGTTTTGAAACTACTTTGTAAATTTATTCCCTCTTTCAACTTCTGATTATGCGCAGAAGAGGCAAAACGCGTCATGTATAAATGTGTGTGTGTGTGTGTGTGTGTGTGTGTTTGTGTGTGTGTGTGCGGTCTTGTGTACTTGCAGTGTGCACGCATTTTGTATATTTTATTTTATTTTGTTTGTTTTATTATTATTATTATTATTATTATTTTATTTTTCTCCCCTCACACGCCTCCCCACTCCATTCCTAAGCTGCATCTCGTTATTCCCAACTAACCCATCCCCACCACCGTGAAGTAACTTTCCTATACCCTCTCCCCGTGCCTGTGTCTTGCTTGAGTGTTCTATTTTCTGAAGAAGGCCATGGCCGATAGCTGAAGGTGCTGTATGTGTGTGTCTTTTGAATGTGCCTATCGCAGCTCGACGCCACGTCTTTGCGGTGAGTTGTAAACTGTCCTTACTACATTATTACGTGAAACACCAATTTTGTGCAACCAACACTGTTTTTTTATCAACATATCTATTACGGTAGTTTGAACAGCGCCACAAAAATATGGAATGGAGTGATATTAGTATAATTTGAGCCTACAGAGCTTTCATAGCAATAAGTATTCCGAATGAAGACCGGTGAATACTTCCACATGTATTAGGCGGATAGTAGGAGTTCAGCGCTCATTACACGAGTCTGGGTGTGGACACACACACCCAGTGACGTAGCTACGTCACCAAGGGCCCCGGGGCAAAACTGACATTGGGGCTCTCTTTAAACTAGAAATAAATTATACAGATGCAAAACTACTTCATCATCGGCTCCTTACCATCCACTGGAAAACAGAATAAGGAAAAACCTAAAGACTACTAAGTAAATTATTATGTGCCAGGCAGCAGACAATATTTAATCATACTCTCTAATATAATTATGAAAGATAGTTTGTTATGATTTCATGCAAAAATTACTGGGTGGATTTGGATGAAATTTTGCATAGGGATAGAGCTGGGCCTGTGTAGAACAAACAGATAAAACGAACCCATTAGATAGTTTTCCAAGATGTTCCATACTAGGCGAATGAAGTCGCAGGCAGAAGCTAGTAAAAATAAACAATGAGGAAGTAGTACTCGACCACTAAAACATGGCCCCCTGCCGCGAAGCAAACCGGGAACAGCCAAGTCAGGTGACAGTAGGCGGGCTGTTGTCACTCACTGTCTCGCTAAACTACTGCGCTGTTACCTCATTGCTCCGTACCGATCAGCCTAATTTCGTTGTAATCCCAGTCAAAGAAAAAAAATATAGGAAGTATTCGTGTAGGATAGTTTCAGCAAAATGAACGTCCGGATTTTGTTTGTTGAAACACTTTTGATTGAGCCGTGTCCCTACCCGGCTTTATGAAGTATACTAGCTGAAAACCCGGCGTTGCCCAAGTATTTATTTATTTGTTCCTACCTTGAGTTAGTACTTCTCCTATGCCTTCTATCCGTACAGTTTCTACTTTCTGAAAACATTATTGGAGAATATATAAAAAAACGAAGTTTCAATAACAATTAAATTAATGTAATGAAATTCACTCATTTTTGAGGAAAGTCGCTGATAAAGCGGAACTGAAAAATATTCCTATCACATTGCAGAAGTCTATGCACTTACCGTTTATCAGGAAAGTTAGTAGTGTAGATCAAATCACACGTAAAAATGCACTCGTTTCGAAGAATCCAATCACGAAATTTAACAATAATGATTGTAATAATATAACAGATCGATCACTTGATTTAATGCGCGAAACGAACAAATCGATTTTTTTTTAATTTCTTTTTTACTGCATTATTTTTTTATTCTTATATTTCCTTATTCGTATGCTTATCATTACAGAGAAAGAGCTGAAGACGTAGCACGCATAAACCAAAGTTATGGTATGTGGCATCACCATAGATCTCTATACACTCTGGATGTTGAACTTCAGCTGTCTTAGCGTGCCATATTTAGTTTCTTGCCAAATTCAAACATGGCTGCTAAGTAGCACTGCAAGAAAAAGAGAAGAAAATATGTTTCGATTCCGCTCCGATACAAGCCTACAACATCGAATATTGAATTAAATTCCGAATCAAGAGGTAAGCAAGCAATTCTTTGTCACGCAATAACTAATGGAAACTCATTTGCCAAATTAAAACATGGCGGACAATGCGAAATCGTTTGCAAAACATACGAATGTGCAGGCACGCTGCAATTCTATGCTCAGACACCAAAGTTATTCGGGTGATTCTATATACACTTCGGTAAAATCAGACGTGACGTCATTATGACGTATCCACACTATCGAAGACGACTGGAGCCATGATCGACTTATGTGGTCGTTCTAGACGCAAAACTGCGGTTGCAATTGTAGCAGACGAATTAAAGGAGTAGCTGATAATATCTTCAATTGGTACATTCATTACAGTTTCGGAAACTATTACCTTGTTTTCTTTCTGAAACGTTATTCAACCAAATCTGATGTCATCGTGGCCCATTGGTGGAGGTTGTGTTTAAAACTAATGGAAACTTTTCTCTAAGCGAAAAATGCTACAGAGATGCATTGTAGTACGGAGTCTACGTTAAAGTAAGAGGACAAAATAAGGTTACCAGGCTATGGAGCGAAAATGTGTACTTGGACATGTCAAAATATGCGACATACAAAAACAACATGTAGTCGCCGTAGGTGTATGTATATTTGGCCGAAACTATAAATCAAATGAGCTGGATATTAATACAGTCATTTGTTACAGAGGCTCCGCGAACATCAGGTAACACATATCGTAAAACTGGGTACTCATCTACCGCCAAGTTGCTGCAACATGCTAGTTCAGACAATCAACGACTGTACTGTTCGCGCCCAAACCCAGCGTCTCGAACGATCGCAAAAGTCGATGCGCCGCTCTTCTGGAGGTCGATAGTGTCGATACGTCATAATGACGTCACGGCAGATTTTACCGAAGTGTAAATAGAATCACCCAAGTTATTCATCCAGTTAGTATGGAGATCCACTCCCATGAACCACAGACATTGCCGAGGTGGGGCGGCTTGCGTGCCTCTACGATACAGATAGCCATACCGTAGGTGCAACCACATCGGAGGGGTATCTGTGGAGAGGCCAGACAAACATGTGGTTCCTGAAGAGGGGCAGAAGCCTTTTCAGTAGTTACAGGGGCAACAGTCTGGATGATTGACTGAGCTGGCCTTGTAACATCAGCTAATGTGGCTTTGCCACACAGTTACTGCTAACGGCTGAAAGCAAGGGGAAACTACAGCCGTTATTTTTCCCGAGGACATGCAGCTCTACTGTATGAACATATGATGATGGCACCCTCTTGGGTAAAATATTCCGGAGGTAAAATAGTCCCCCATTCGGATCTCCGGGCGGGGACTACTCAGGAGGATGTGATCATCAGGAGAGACAGTACTGGCATTCTACGGGTCGGAGCGTGGAATGTTATATCCCTGAATCGAGTAGGAAAATTAGAAAATTTAAAAAGGGAAATGGATAGGTTGATGTTAGATATAGTGGGGATTAGTGAAGTTCGGTGGCAGGATGAACAGGATTTCTGGTCAGGTGAGTATAGGATTATAAATACAAAATCAATTGGAGGTATCACAGGAGTAGGATTGATAATGAATAAGAAAACAGGAATGCGGGTAAACTACTATGACCAGCATAGTGATCGCATTATCATTGTCAAGATAGATACAAAGCCAACACCGACAACAGTAGTACAGGTTTATATGCCAACTAGCTCTGCCGATGATGAGGAAATCGAAGAAATATATGAGGAGCTAACGGAAATTATTCAGACAATTAAGGGAGAGGAAAACTTAATTGTGATGGGCGACTGGAATTCGGTAGTAGGACAAGGAAGGGAAGGTAAGATAGTAGGTGAATATGGTCTTGGATAAATTGAAGGAACCTGAAGTTCTTAAATATTTCACAGGGCGTTTTATGCAACAATTGACAGAAACAGAGGAAAATAAAACAGTAGAGGAGGAATGGGTAAAATTGAGAGATGAAATAGTGAAGGCAGCAGAGGACAAAATAGGTAGGAAGGCAAGACCTGCAACAAATCCTTGGATATCACAGGAGATATTAAATTTAATCGATGAAAGGAGAAAATATAAAAATGCAGTAAATGAAACAGGCAAAATGGAGTACAGACGACTAAGAAATGAGATTGGCAGGAAGTGCAAAATTGCTAAGCAGGAGTGGTTAGAAGGAAGAATGTATAAATAGGGGAAAAATAGATACAGCCTACAGGAAAATAAAAGAAACATTTGGAGATAAGAAAAACAGCTCTATGAATATCAAGGACACTGATGGAAAACCAGTTCTCAGCAAAGAAGGGAAAGCTGAAAGGTGGAAAGAGTATATAGAGGGGCTCTATGAAGGAAATGAACTTCGAGACAATATTGTAGGAAGGTAAGAGGATGTAGATGAAGATGAAATAGGAGATACTGTACTGAGAGAAGAATTTGACAGAGCCCTGAAAGACCTAAGTCGAAACAAGGCCCCTGGAGTAGATGATATTCCCTCAGAGCTACTGAAGTCTCTGGGAGAACCAGCCATGTCAAAATTGTTACACCTGGTGTGTAAGGTGTATGAGACAGGCGAAGTACCCTCAGACCTTAAGAAAAATGTTATAATCCCCATTCCAAAGAAAGCAGGTGCAGACAGGTGTGAAAACTACAGAACCATCAGTTTAATAAGTCATGACTGCAAAATATTAACACGAATTATATACAGAAGGATGGAAAAGCTGGTAGAAGCCGACCTCGGGGAAGATCAGTTTGGGTTCAGGAGAAATGTAGGAACACGGGAGGCAATACTCACTTTACGGCTTATCCTAGAAGATACATTAAGAAAAGGCAAACCTACATTTCTAGCTTTTGTAGATTTGGAGAAGGCTTTTGACAATGTTGATTGGAATAAACTCTTTCAAGTTCTGAAGCAAGCAGGAGTAAAATATAGGGAGCGTAAGGTTATTTACAACTTGTACAAAAACCAGACAGCGGTTGTCAGAGTTGAAGGGCATGAAAGGGATGCAGTGGTTGGGAAGGGAGTAAGACAGGGTTGTAGCCTTTCTCCAATGTTATTCAATTTGTACATTGAGCAAGCTATAAAGGAAAGCAAGGAGAAATTTGGAGAAGGAATGAAAGTTCAGGGTGAAGAATTAAAAACTTTGCGTTTTGCCGACGACATAATAATTCTGTCAGAGACAGCAAAGGACCTGGAAGAGCAGTTAAACGGAATGGACAGTGTGTTGAAAGGTGCATATAAGATGAAGATTAACAAGAGTAAAACTAGGGTAATGGAGTGCAGTGTAAGAAAATCAGGTGATGCTGAAGGGATTAGATTGGGAAACGAAGCAATAAAGGAGGTAGATGAATTTTGTTACTTGGGCAGTAAAATATCAAATGATGGTCGCAATACAGAGGATATAAAATGCAGAATGGCAATGGGTAGAAAAGCGTTCTTGAAAAAGAGAAATTTGTTAACATCGAATATTGATTTAAGCCTAAGGAAGTCCTTTCTGAAGGCATTTGTATGGAGTGTGGCCTTGTATGGGAGTGAGACATGGACAATAAACAGTGCGGACAGGAAGAGGATAGAGGCTTTTGAAATATGGTGCTACAGAAGAATGCTGAAGATTAGGTGGGTGGATCGCGTAACTAATGAGGAGGTACTGAACAGAATTGGGGAGAAAAGAAATTTCTGGCATACCTTGACTAAAAGAAGGGATCGATTGGTAGGACACATTCTTAGACATCAAGGAATTGTGAATTTAGCGTTGGAGGGAAGTCTGTGGGGTAAAAACCGCAGAGGAAGACCAAGAGATGGATACATTAAGCAGATTCAGACAGATGTAGGTTGCCGTTCTTATGTGGAGATGAAGAGGCTTGCTCAGGATAGGTTATCGTGGAGAGCTGCATCAAACCAGTCTCCGGAATGAAGACCACAACAACAACAGTATGGAGATCACTGGGCATCACGTTTCGCTATATGTAACCTCCTTGCTATAGAGTCGCAAGCGTCATCGCTGGCCTTCAGTCCGAATTTTTTTATTATTTGACGACTTTCAACCACCATATCTTCCACCCCCTTATAGCTATCGGCATGGAACTGCTATGGTGTACAACGGGAGACTTCGGACAACAATTACACACATACCATTCGTTTGCGTTCTGTAGTTTTTGCTGCAGAGCGAAATATTAACACACGCACGTAGAATTTTATATACACCGATAACTTTCCAACCCAATATACTCCACCCTTTTATCGTTATCAACCATCAAGCAACAATGCAACCAATAAAACCATTTTCAAAGAGTAAATATAATTTTCAAAGAGTAATTATTATTCCGCATTTCGCGTTACATTCTTCAAATTACTAAATATCTATCAGATCGCTATAAAACCGTGCCTAAAACCTTCCTCAGGTATAATTTACTAACTGTACAAGTATTTAAGTCTCAGCGTCTTGTCGTTCGAACGTGATAAGCGTACACCGAACAGATGTGGACATTAATATATATAGCTATCCGATAGCCATAAAACCGTGCCTAAAGCCTTCCCCGGGTAGACATTAGTAACTGTACAAATTGTTAGCTCTTTATGTCTTGTGGTTCAGACGTGATAAACACATCGAACAGACATTCACTTTTATAGATATAGATTATGTTATTGTCTGGCCAGTAGAAAGTAAAATAACGAAATCGGCAACTTGGGTGATTATCGTGACAGTGGGTAGAGGACACCGTCTTCAGTGCACAATTAATTATAACATTAAACATCGGATCCGTGAAGTATCTGAATCGCTAAATAGCAGAATAAACAAATTGCGCGGGTAGAAAAGTACCTTAAAAATAGCGTGAAGCACTGAATTCTTACCATTATTTTGTTTCCTCATTTAGAACAACTGACCAGAATGTGACGGAGGGTATAGTCAACTAGTAATGTACGTAAATTGAAGAACGAATAGTTCTTATGGTATGCGAAGGCACGGAATGCCGAATCAATTTCCCGCCTACCCTTGCTACATAGTGTGTAGCTAGTCCAGCAGGGTCAAGTCTAAAAATTAGACAAATCGGAAATAATCGCCACAAATGGTTCTATTGTCTCAATGGCTTCATTTGTGGCCCAATACATCCTAGGTTTCCCCCTCTGTGGAGTTGTGCAAAAGTGGTGAAGGGCAAAAATGTACCCGAAAAAGGTTTTTTTTTCTGTTTTGTGATTATACCTCGTAAAAGACTCACAATACCGAAAACATAGTGAAATTAAACGTTGAATTAGACCATCCGCATATTTTTTGGACCTCCTGTTTTCATACTAGTGCTCTTAAAAATAGGACCAATTTTCCATGTTCATGAAAAATTTCCATTTCAATTTGCTTTTTGTAATATCGTTGAAACTAACCCATCTATCAATAACGTGGTTGATATAAACAATATAGAGGAATAAATCCAGCGTTTGATGAGACCAAAAGAGAAATGGACCACACGTTTCTGTACGGCCAACTTTGTACTCTCATTGCTAAGAATGTAAGGTACGGTACTTAACATTTACAAATGTAGGTCTTTAGATCAGTTGTATTCAGAGAACTCCGAAATATCATTACAATGATTAAAGTTTGAACAGTAATTTAATTTTTTTCAAAGGGTAAATTCCGTGACAAGAAATGTATGGTCAACTTTGGGAATTCAATATTAAACGGCAAAGCCTTTTTACACCTTGTTTTTACGCTTTTGTGTATATTTTCCGCTGTGCAAGCCAGTGTAATAATGACAAAACAGTACCTCTTGTTCTTCCTGAGTAACGGACCGTTTGACCAAATTTGAAGCCAAATGTATTTATGTAGGTGGCCTGTGCTTTTAATTTAAAATGCACCACTAGGAAGAGCATCTTTCGCTCGCAGTTGTGACGCCCGCCCACCAGGCGACACGGTTGACGCCCTGTCGGGGTGCGTGGCCCACCCGCGGACAAAGGACAGGCAGAAGCTTGTCCAGGCCGCTGCCGGCTCTCGCAGTTCACCTTTCTTTTCTCCCGGGGTGGTCGCAGGCCAGACGACGCAGTTTGGCGCTACGTGCAGCTCGAGACGCTAGCCTAGCCTGACACCCTTCTTCCCGCCCCGCGTGCGACGCCTTTTAACAACCCCTCTTCTAGGAGCATCCTTTAGGAGCACCTCTTCTAGGAGGTGTTGCTTTTAATCGGCCCGCCTCCGCCTGCGTCACGAGAGCTCGCCGCCCTTGTGCTATAGCAACGCCACCTAGACGGAAGGCCTGTGCGCTGCCTTCGAAAGGCATGCTGGGTATACCAAGAGTAGTCATAACAATGCAAGCGAGTTGTGTTGTGTAGCGTGTGACGAGTTTGAAAAGACGTGAATGTTACACGTTGTGACTGTTTTCTACTTTTATAACGTTATTTATGTGGCTTGTTGGGTGTTACACGCATAGCATTTTGTTAGTAGCAGACAAAATGCCCTACAGATGTTGTGTGACCGGCCGTAAAGGAAACTATCCGACAGGCCCAAAAGTGCAAGTTTTTCTTTTCCAAAAGAAGAAGAATTGTTAGAATAATGGAGACGAGCTATCCCACTGGAAAACTTGATCATCAACAAAACAACAAAAGTAAGTCAGTCAACTATCTTTTACAGCTGCATAGTAGTATTAAGTTTAAAACGTGAAACATAACATAGCATATGATATTTTGGCAGTATTCGCTTATTATTATCGTCACTAACGTATCTTAAATTTTGTAACGGGAGATCGAAACTAAACATGGTGAATGAAGTGTGAACACTCCTCTTCGCAGTTTTGTTCTTTTTAACGACTGATTGTTTCCGAGTTCACGGACGTTTCGGAACATTAAACAGCCATTTCTTCCTCGACTCTGTGCCCGCGACTTTTTATTTACTGCATATTATTTCTACCTGCCCACAGTTAGTTATTTGCTTGCCATGAAACTGAAGTCTGTTAAATTGTACGACGCTTCTCACCGGGCTCCAGTGGTTATGTTGGCACCAATGGTTAATGGTGGCAACTCAGATGACCAATAAATGTTTTGTGTTGACAATTTCAATTAAAACGAATTTTTTTTTTCTGAACGGACAAGGGCACATACAAGAACCTGTCAACCATATATCATGTACAGTATTAATTTTGCTGCGTGTGAAACGAGCAGCAATATCATTTACTCATTAGCTCGTAATTGTACACTTTATTGTTCATCTGTTGCCAGCATAAGCACTGGAACCCGGCGAGAAGCGTCGTAAACTTTTACCCTGAAGTCTTCTAAGGAATAACAGAACTAAACGCAGCTTTCTTATGGAGATCGTTTTATTGATGATTAACAGCACTAGCCGTGAACTGAGCTGCTCGTAGTAATTTAAGAAGGAATTTTGTTCAGCAAATTTAAATGTTTAATTGGGATTGTTGTGTGTTTAAAACTGGATGAGTGGTACAAATGCATAGGCCTAAGTGAGTGTGTTCCACTACCACAAATTGTAATGTTGTAATGCATTTTTGCCTTTATACAGTTAATTTTGTGATTCCAGTTTTGGACCTGTGAATAGTTCGATTTGGTTTGTCTGTACAGTTTTCTTAGATTTCATAAAATCTTTTATGAACATGCATTGACTTGCTATCATGTTTTTTTAATGAAGATTTAATCGTTTTTGTTAGGTACATCTTCATTAAAACAACATGATGGCAAGTGAATGCATGTTTAAAAGATAAAGTACAGATATATACAGTTTTTATATATAAGTACCCAGCAAACCTGTGGATAGGGAAATCAGTACTAGAACATTTTTAATATGAAATCTGTATTTGAAAATAAGACACTAGGCCTAAATTATATTTATTCAGCATGAAATGCAACTTACGTATTTAGTTATTTTGGGGTCAATACAAATGAAGTAGTACAATAAAAATTAAGTTGGTTGCTTGACCATTTTTAAATTATTTACTTTTTTTATATGTCATTGCCCTATATTTGAGAAGTCCAAAACAGTTTTTTAAAGTAATTTATCTTGCACCTTTACTGAATGGCGGCCATTTTTATTTGTCAGCGCGCGCCGATTTTTCAGTCTGGAGATATTAATGAAAATTTTAATATTTCGGCACTGGGTTAAGTTGCAACATTGCAACTGACATGATTGTTTTTAGAAAAGTGTCCTCTACAACATTGTCTATTACACAAAATACCCTAAATTCAAAAATAACCAGTGAAAATGACCTCCAAAGTTTGGTATCCAAATTTTCAAAAATCCACTTTTTAGGCCCAACAATGACATACAAGGAGTGACTTATGAGAGTCTATTTTTTCCTGTAGTTAGATATCATACACTCCTAGCCTCATATAGAGCAAGAACACTTACAAATGTTTCCTTAATGTTTTATGAATGTTTGAAATTTGACAATTTTCATTTTTTGTAAATTTTGAGGCTAGTTATCTCAGATGGGACTGAATATAAAAATATGATTTTTGCACAGTTTGTACACCTATATGATAGCAATATGTTCTAAAAATTTCAACATTGATGTCCGAGTGTGAACAAAGATATGAATTTTTTGTGTCCCAACTTCGTCGCCGCTTTTGTGTCCCAGCCTCGTCGTAGGTGTCGGTGGCCGAGTGGAATAAGACCGACACAGGAATAAAGATAGCCCGCTGGTGCAGGTACGGAGGGGAGCAGCCAGAAACTATAAACACTAGAGTAAATTAGAAAGAGATATATATTGCACAGAATGTGACAATACTTAACTTTTACATAGTACTGCAGAATGTTGATACATAGTTGTTAGAGGCCTGCCTAGTGCCTGTACAATAGCAAAGTCTTCACTGGTGCCTATCTGATTACGAAGGTCCTAACTGGTTGCTATCTCAGTCCGAAGTGGCCGGTGTCTTTCCGTGGTGGCCACGAGCGGGGTTGCAGCAGAGGGCGCTCGTGGCTGTCGTCGTGAGAACGCCGCGCCGTGCGTGCATGGCGGCGCGCGGCGAAAGTAGGTGGCGCGCACTTTGTACTTGTGCGACACCACAGAATTTTTGAAAATGAGGAAATAATTCACATTATTATACAACTGATCTTAATGGCTGTTACCTATTCATGTGTGATATTGGTGGAATATAATCATTTATTATTGAAGCAAGGTACTGAATTGTATACAAAAAGTGGAAACATCACTGAAATTAACATTTATGTTATTTTGACATACGGTATTTAAAATAAATTAATTGAGAAATTAACATCCTTCGAAATGCGACTATTCCTGAACCTGGTGGAGAATGTTAAAAACACTTATTTCTTCTGACAGCTTCTGTGCTGTGGAATAATACCTCCCAGTTGCTGTGGTAAGTTCAAGCACTGAAAGTTTCCTTAAAACATTTTTCATTGGTATCCAAACTTTGTCACTATTAGATTTCTTGAATGATGTTCTTGGGCCAGCAGGGTGGTAAAACTGCACAAAACGTCATTGTTTTCCAAACTTATTGTTTCAACCTTGGCAAGCCACCACTATCCATCATACACACATGCTACTATGTTATTCAATGTTAAAGAGAAACATGTAATTTTACTGACAACGATCCTCATAAATTTCCGTGTCTGATGTTACATAGCATTTTTTCAAGTTTTTTGTAACTGAACCATAAACTGTTTTGTGACACACTTCACTTGTTATATGTCCAACAGAGCACTGTTCATCCATGTCATTGCATTCCAGTTAATCTCTCAAAATTAATTACAAATTACACACAAAACGAAGCACGTAACACATTCTACACTCTAGAAGTATGTACATCCACTCTAACAGAAGTTTCAGAACAGACTGACTACAACAATTCCACACCCAGCAGTAATGTACTTCTACACTGCCACACCCAGCAATAATGTAATTCTATATTGTCAATAAACCTAAACGTAAATGGGCATTTTTATTACAATAGAACACAACCAAAAGCTCCTGTTGTTTAATATTGTATTATTAAAAATAAATAACCTAAATTAATATTGTGTGATATGTTTAGTTAACACTATGTCATAATTAAATTTTATTACAATGAAACAATAAACCATTTAAATAGGCAACAGCCATAATAACTGTTGTAGTGTCATACGAATTATTTCCTTATTTTCAAAAATTCATATCTTTGTTCACACTCAGATATCAATGTTGAAATTTTTACAGTACATTGCTATGATATAGGTGTACAAACTGTGCAAAAATCATATTTTTATATTCAGTCCCATCCGAGCTAACTAGCCTCAAACTTTACAAAAAATGAAAATTTTCAAATTTCAAAAATTCATAAAAAATTAAGGAAACATTTGTAAGTATTCTTGCTCTATATGAGGCTAGTAGTGTACAATATCTAACTACAGGAAAAATAGTCTCTTATAAGTCACTCCTTGTATGTCATTATTGAGCCTAAAAAGTAGATTTTTGAAAATTTGGATACCAAACTTTGGAGGTCATTTGACTGGTTATTTTTGAAATTAGGGTATTTTGTGTACATGACAATGTTGTAGAGGACACTTTTCTAAAAACAATCATGTCAATTCCAATGTTGTAACTTAACCCAGTGCTGAGATATTCAAATTTTCGTTAATATCTGCAGACTGAAAAATCGGCGCACGCCGACAAATAAAAATGGCCGCCATTCAGTAAAGGTGCAAGATAAATTACTTTAAAAAACTGTTTTGAACTTCTCAAATATAGGGCAATCACATATATAAAAATTAAAATATTTAAAAATGGTCAAGCAACCATCCCTGTACCACTTCATATGGATTGACCCTTTGTTTTTTTGTCTTGCCTTGTTTACTACATTTTTAAAGTAATATGCAGAAGTATTCTTAATTAGTACACAATTTTGTGTCAATTTTTGGCCCACTTTATTTGTTTATTAACTAGCCTGAATGGTTGTGATATTTCACTTTGGAAGAGCATCATGAAATTTTGCACACACAATCATATACTTTTCAAAACAGGAGCATCTTTTATGAATATAGTTAAGCAGCATTATTAAATCTGATAAGAAATTGAATAAATAAGTCAGACAGTTTTAGAAATTTGGCGTTTTTTTTTTTTTTGTTTTTTTGTTTTTTTTTAATAAGTTTCAAAACTTGACAAATTGCACAATTTTGGTCACTTTGAAAAGTGCAAGTTTTAGATTTTCGTTATTGCGAAGGTGTAACACAATAACAAAAAAACGGAAAAATTCTAAAGCTTATGGCTCGAATTAAAGTATTTGGTTGATTTCTCATAGGAATGACCCTAATGCATTTTTATGTGCCAATTTATTTTATCAAAACGTTTACAGGCCCAATAAACCACCTGTCTCATCGAAAGTTCTGGACTTTCTGTATCAAAACAGGCAAGTTCAGGGTATTAGCATATAAAATAAATGAAAAAAAGAATGGATTTATTTAAAAAGAGTTCTGTACATTGTTCAGGCAGAATAAGGCGTTTCTAGGAATGCTTTCGGGTAGAAAGCGCTCTTGGGTGGGGAAGACTTGTTATGACTACTGTTGGCAGGGGCGCTGCTCAGCGCACAGGCCTTCCGTCTAGGTGGCGTTGGCTATAGTCACTGCTACCGTAAGTAGGAGCCCCGTGTTTTGCATATTACTATACTAGCTGAAAACCCGGTGCTGCCCGGGTATTTATCTCTTTATTCCTACCGTTTTTCAGATATATATATTCATTTGTATAAGGGTTGTCTGTCTGTAAAATATCTTGGGAATACAATTGATAGTAAAGAAGTAATGGATTAAAACTTGGTGCGTGATGAGGAGCTTTTCCATGAACGCCATTGTTTAAGTGCTCATATGACATGAATTATGTGGCGTACTGCGATACAATTTAGAAAGTACACCCAAATATATGCGTGTATACTATCTTTTAAATTTCTTGCAGCTACAATTCGTAGTGTCGAAATTATAAATTGTAACGTCATACCGAAAGCCGTTACTGTTTACGTGCTCATATCTCATGTACTACGTGTCGTGTTGTGATACAATTTCGAAGGTACATTCAGATATATGTGTGTATACTGTCTGTAAGATTTCCTGCGGCTACAATTACATTGTAGAAATTATAAATTGTTACGTCACACCGAATGTCGTAGTTTCACTCCATAAACAGCGGAAAAGTAGTAAGCGAGAAACTTTTTTCCTTTCATCATTTTGCTATGGTTGCTAGCGAGAAAAAGTTGAACAAAGATTTGAAATTGTGTTTAAAGTTTGTTGCAAGTCGCTAAGTACTATCATTCTCATACAGTGTATTTCGAAAGTCTGGCTGCATTATATGGCATTTTTTGCGATTTCTATTGGTTATGACGTAATATCTTTTGAACCATGTGCCGTATCTGATTCTTAACCATGCAGCAATTGTTACCTCACGGTAAGGAATGTGCGTACTTAATTTGGTTGAAATCGGTCCAATGATTTAGGAGAAAATGAACAGCATTGTCGCTAAATGCAGCAGTTTTTCGCGCATTATATGGCATTTTTTGCGATTTCTATTGGTTATGACGTCATATCTCGTGAACTATTATATCGTATGTGATTCTTACACTTACGGATTGAAGCTTACGTGTACAAAATTTCATAAAGATTGGAACAAACTGTAGATTTGTATGCAACACGTACAAACATACGGAAACTGCTTTATATATTACTATATACACTGCATATGACGAGTTGCGTCATCTTTCATATTCTATAACAATTAAACCCATAGAGCACCAAGTATAAACAAACAGTATTCTATTAGAGAATAAGGTCCTCTTTCTAATAGTGCACATTAAATTAAAATCTGAGTTAACCTATTTAAAGATATTTGCCTGCAAATTGTGTCAAATTTAGTGTCTGATTTTTTGGAGGCAACTTTCTGGTCCATTATCACAGTTTTGTAATTATCACACTGGCTTGCCCAGCGGAAAATGGTAAAGGTTTTATACGCGTAGGCATAATTTCTCCGTACTTAATTACGACATACCTTACCTTAAAATACGTGTTTCGCAAATGTCTTTCAAGTGGCGTTACATTTAATCTGCTCACTTTCGTAATATTGAAGTATAAATACAAAATCCACCAAATACGGCACATTTGCTTCCGGCCGCCTGTATTGGAGGCTGCGCAACGCGATAGTCATTTGTTGCAGACCACGTGATTATGTGGCTAGCGAATCACAGCACAAAGAAGAGTATCGTCGTCAGCCGATGGTAACCAAACTTTACCGCCGCGCAATATGCAAATAATAATTTTTGACGTTGGAAATTAAATATGCGGTAATGCGTTGTATAGATGAAAGCACGCAATGTTTACAAGTTGTGAAAATTAAAGTGTTAACATGAAGTTTGAATTATTTTATTTTCGAAAGCACTTCATTACACTTTCAAACAAATGATAAAATAAATAAAACATGCTATACCTGCTCTATTGTTGACAGGTCCTTGTATGTACCCTTGTCCGGTCAGTAACAGTTAATGCCCTCGTAAAATGAAGATTTAGAATTAGTTGATGACTGTTTCGAACGTATACAATACATATAACATGCTATAGTACTCTATGGTTGACAGGATCAAGTGATTCTAATTCTTCATTTTACGAGGCCAATTACTTTTACTGATCAGACAAGGGTACATACAAGAATCTGTCAGTCACAGAGCAGGGGCTATGGTTTCGTGGCTGTACAGTAATAACATGGGTACACAATTAGAAAGTACTCAATTTTATTTTAACAATTTATTTTACAATCTTTCCTAGCTTTGGTTTCTGCAAAATCATCAATAAGGTCTGTTAAATCTAGACTTGATGCAGCCTTGTTTTTAATTGCTATGAGTGCCAAATATCGGAGTTATAGCTTGAGCCATGCTGTTCCTGAGATACGTTTTAATAATTTTTAATTTGCTCAATGATCTTTCAGCTGTTGCAGAAGTGACGGGTACTGTATAAAACAATAAAACTGCGATAAACACCTCCGTAATCTCGCACTCTAATAATGCATATTTTGTTATAACTTCCTTGCGTAATTGGCGAACTGTCCATGTTGGGGACAATTTCAGTTAATAAACTGAAGTGAAAAACTAGGACCTATTATACCACAATATTTACTTTTGAACTGATCACATTTTTGTAACAAAACTGCTTCATCTACAAGTGACCAAAAATTATGGTCTTAGGAAATCAACTACTTGACAGACTGCACTCATGCCAGTAAAACGTGTGTTTAATTGACTTATTATTGTGTCTAGTGCATTTTTGAAAACAGTAACTTTAAATATTTCTTCCCTGTTTCGAAATCGGTAGTCAGAAGCTAGTTCATCAATATGTTTTTTACTTTCTTTCGCCGTTGTTCTTGAAAACTGTGATCTATTTCATAATTTATTTATTTTTTATTTCAGTGGCTTTGCACTTGAATGATTCGAAATCAGTTCTGTAAAGTTTCAGTTTTGTTTCGACATCTGCTAAAGATCTACTTGCCTCGTTCAAATCTATATCGCATTTTTGTAAAATTTTTGGATACCTAATTGTCATTTTAATATTTGGTACAAGAATCCACAAAGAAATACAAACTGGAAATTTAGCATTTTTGTTTTAATATTTTCTACTTCTCTACATCATCTTTACTAGAACTCTTCAGTAATATTTCTGATAAGGCCTTGATTATATTATAAAAACGAAGTTTCATTGCATTAACTCTACTAGCCCATCTAGTCGGATTTAATTTTTGAGAGTGATTTCTTATCTCTTATACTGTTGCGAAAAAAATCTGTACTTCCACGCAACTGCTAATGGCATCATTCACCACTAAATTCAAATTATGACTAGCGCAATGTACGTACTCTGATTTGCCTGAATATTCGTAATCTGTTTTTGTACACCGTTATAAACACCAATCATCACACTGGCGCCATCATAACCTTGACCCACACACTTTTCTAAATCATTATTTTTGTCAATAAAAAATTTCGTCACCTGCTTGAATAAATCAGCTGCGTCATGTTTGATGACTGCATAAAAGCCTACAAATAATTATTTTACTTCTATAAACATCTTGTCCATTTTCAGATCTGGTAATTACAGCATATCTGAGAACAATGCTTAGCTGGTCTACCTTCGATACATCCTGTGTACTGTCTATTATGATGGCGAAAAACGGTGATGCTCTAATTTGGTCCAGGAGCTTGTCTTCAAGTTTGTTCCTAAGCACTCAATCATTTCATTTTGGATTGTTGTACTCGGATACCTTGTAAATCCTAAAAATAAAAAGAGAGAAATTAAAAAAAAAAAGATTTCGAATATAAGCAATTGAACAAATAAACAACAAGAGAAATGCTAAAAAATTTCTTTGAAGTGAAAATAATTACCTTTGGGCATGTCCAACACTTGTCGCAAAATCGGCAAGCTCTACAACTGACAGAAAATTGCCGTGGTATCCATCCTCCTGACTTCAGCTCTCTCGGTGTCCTCTGAAAGCCAATGAACGTTTTGCTAGAGTAAGTATGATATCGAATAACCTTGTGAGAACCATTTTCCAAAACTACGCTTCCTTACGAATTTAATTTTCAAGTTCCTTGTCGACAGTATCATTATTTTTCCAAAGATTGTACACAGCACTTGTTTCTGTATAGCCACTCGAAAAACTGTTCTTTAATTCTTTCTGATAAGTGCTGTCAGTCCCGATTACCCGTACACCATATATTATTCCTTTGAGATGCAAACAACCAGCGAGGTTAACAATAGGCATCGTCTAGAAATTTGGAATAACACAGTCGAACACGATTAACTGAAACGTAGTATGAGGTTGAGAAACACCTGTTGTTCTGCTGAGGAGCTGGAAATGGTCCTGAAGGTTGTAACTGTCCCATATCAAGAATTAGACGCTTTTCTCATTATCTTGTTCGTGAAACTCCCCAAGTCATAGTAAGCTTTATTTCGTTTTTCGAAGATTGTAGACGTCGACGGTTCTTTTCCTGTTTCGTATTCCCTGCAGATGTCGCCGCCAAGCTCGGTGGTGTCGTCGAGATCAGCGACATTTTTAATTGCAGCTGTTGTCGGATCCTCTTCAGTAGGCTTTCAATCAGGAACCGCATTTTCTGAGTCACAATCGACACAAATGTTTAGGCTGGAAGTACTTGTAGAAAGCTGAGTAAAATATTTGTCAATTTTGGTCAATTTTTGTTTAGTGTCTTCCTTTTCCTTGCGTTGTTTTCGCTTAAACGCACCACTAGGTTTCTTTTTCTTTTCCATGATTTTATTCACATCAACAAACACTTCGCAAACTCAACAATCCGAATGCTTTGTAAACCGTATCTGCTCAAGTCAAAAACTCAGTGTTGTCAAATGGCAGAAAGAGAAAATACCTACAGTCTCCAAGAAATGTAGAAATGTATCTACGTTTTCCCTACTTTCTCCCTACCACCTCATTAAAGCCCCTACATCAGGGGCGTAGCCAGGATTTGGGTCTGGAAGGGACTGAAACTGAAGGACTGAATCCAGGACTCTGACTTGGAGGGGGGAGGGGAGCGAGGAGACACACCTCAAACTGATTCCATGGAGAAAAAAAAATAAGAAAATAAAAATAAATTAAAAAAAGGTACTTTTATAGACGCTCCCTGTGTGATGCTTTTTTGTTTTGTGGAGAAAATATATACGCCACTGCCCTACACTGGAACTTCAAGAGTATAATAGATGGAAAGGAAATTATATCTAAAGTGTAAAAACGTTTTAGAATAGGTTAGTACTTAATGCAGTTGAATGTCGTAATTATTCACTAACGTGAAACAGTATTTTGTTGTTGTTGTGGTCTTCAGTCCACGGAATGGTTTGATGCAGCTCTCCATGCTACTCTGTCCTGTGCAAGTCTCTTCATCTGAGAATACGTTCAGTGGCCTACATCCTCTTGAAGCTGCTTACTGTATTCGTCTCTCGGTCTCCCTCTATGATTTTTATCCCACACACTTCCTTCTAATGCTAAGTTCCCAATTCCTTGATGTCTCAGAATGTGCCCCACCAATCTATCCCTTCTCTTAGTCAGGCCCCTCAGGGGCTCAGCATTCATTTGCTGAGTACGGGCTTGGCGAACCCGGGGTCCTGAGCTGTGGGCTGTGTCGCGCCAACAGTCCGCTACACCGTAAGCTCTGTGCATGCTTCAACGACCATCGTTCGCCGCGACGGTGGAACGTTGGACGTTTCAGAGCCCGGGGATCTTGACTTAATCGCCCGGGTCGCGAGGACGGTACAAACCTCTATAAAAAAAAAACCAATCTCAAAGTGTGCTACGTGCCGAGGAGATGCATGGCTGTTGAGGTTGAACAGCCGCTAGCGAGCAACCTCTGAGGAATCTGCTGCACCTCAGTTGTACAAGGCTTACCCAGGCAAGCGGGGCTCTGCCTGGGTGGACCCTTAGTTCCCTAGTTGCTCGTGGGACGAACATGAAGCGAGCAAATAGAAGCGTGGCCGGCCGCGAAAACGGCGTCTCTAAGAGAGGTAGAAATACATATAATGCCGCACAATATGACCTCCAATCGTTCCCTTCCCTGGCTACCCCATGGGAGGAACGACGGGCGAAAGAAAGGGTTGAGCCATACTCCCCTAAATTTCTTGTTTGTGCTAGAACCGATGGGGATAATTTCAGTAGCACTAAGCCACTCTTCTTTGTTGAACACTTAGAAGATAAGTTTGGCGAAGTTGCAGGGTTGTCTAAGATGAGAAGCGGTGCAGTTCTCATAGAAACGGCATCCCCAGCACAGTCATGGGCACTTCTGGCCTGTAAAAAGCTGGGTGATGTGCCTGTGACCATCATCCCTCACAAGAGTCTCAACATGGTTCAGGGGATAGTTTATCATCGTGATCTCCTTCTGCAGTCGGACGACGAATTACGCGCCAACCTTGAACGACAGGGTTTCCACTTCGTCAGGCGCATATATAGGGGGCCTAAGGACAACAAGGTAGCCACCGGCACCTTCATTCTGGCCTTTGAGGGCGATTCTTTGCCCGAAAAGGTCAAGGTTATGGTATACCGGTGTGACGTAAAACCTTATATTCCTCCTCCGATGTGGTGTTTCAAATGCTGGAGATTTGGGCACATGTCCTCCAGGTGCAATTCCAGCTCCACCTGTAGAGTATGCGGGCGTCCATCCCATCCGGACGCTCCTTGTGCTCCTCCTCGTATTTGTGTCAACTGCGGACAGCACCATCCCCCTTGCTCGCCAACCTGCACGATGCTCCATAAAGAAAGGAAAATTATGGAGTACAAAACCATGGACAAATTGTCATATAACGAGGCAAAAAATAAATTTGAGAGACTGCACCCAGTAGCATTGAAGACATCATTTGCGAGTGTCACGTCGTCACCTTTCCCTTCGGTGACGGCGGCCCCATTGTTTGTACCAACTTCTGTGGGCCCTCAGGGCTGTAAAACTGCATCAGCCCCCTCAACGGTTGGGGGCTCTCCACCGTGTGCTCCCCCCACTACACCTCTTGGGGGAGCACATCCCCCCACACTGACGGGGACAACGGTCCCCGTCACTCAGCCGGAGAAACAACAACTTCCTCCGGCTCCTCTCGCTCGGAAGGGGTCCCTTGGGACGCTCCCTTCCGAGGCATCTCAGAGTACCACGGAGGGTCTCAGCTCACGGCTGTCAGACTCCCACACCCTTGGTCACAAGGCTCCGCGCGCTACGTCGGGCTCTGACTCCGTCTCTGAGAAGCCGTCTCAGTCCTTCAGACTGTCCTTCAGACTGAAACGACAGCGAGAGGAAAAGAAGAAGAAGCTGAAGAAAAAGGAATCTTACGTGGTCTCAAAGCAACGCCTTGTCACTTCTTCCGCTTCTGACGACGAGTTGGAGATCCTTGCATCCCCCAAGGATCTCGCTCTCCTGGACTCTCCAGAACCAATGTTTCTGGATCCAGTCAGTACACAATCGACAGCAGCAGGTAGTGAACCTCTGAGCTAATCATCCTTATCATATCATGTTCTATCCCGTCAGCTCTAACCTAATTCTCCAGTGGAATTGTGGTGGTTTTTTTCTCCCATTTGGCAGAGTTATGGCAGCTTCTCACCACTTCACCTGCACTGTGCGTTGCCCTGGAAACCTGGTTTTCCCCGACGCGATGCTCTGCCCTACGAGGCTATCGGGGATATTACCGGAATCGCACAGGTTATGACAGGCTTTCAGGTGGAGTATGTCTATTTGTCCTTTCGACTACATACAGTGAATCAGTTGCTCTCCAGACGCCTTTGGAAGCTGTGGCAGTCAGGGTGAGTACTACAATTGACCTCACCATTTGCAGTGTCTACCTGCCCCCAGGCGACGTAGTACCCCAACATGTGTTGGCGGCACTGATTTCTCAGCTCCCCTCACCTTTCCTACTTCTGGGGGGTTTTAACGCCCACAACCCCCTGTGGGGGGGGGGGTACTACGATTACTGGCCGTGGCAGAGACGTTGAGAGCTTACTATCTCAGCTTGACCTCTGCATTTTAAATACCGGTGTTGCAACACACTTCAGTGTGGCTCACGGCACTTACTCTGCAATTGATCTATCTGTATGTAGTCCTGGCCTTTTACCGTTTGTCCACTGGACAGTGCATGATGACTTGTGTGGTAGTGACCATTTCCCGATATTCCTTTCACTACCACGGCCTCAGTCCCCTGGACGTTTTCCCAGATGGGCCCTTAATAAGGCTGAATGGCTCGAGTTTACTGCCGCTGCAAAGATTGGCCCTCCAACGTATGCCGCCATAGATGAGGTGACTGACAGTCTCACCGCAGCCATTATTTCTGCTGCTGAACGTACGATCCCTTGCTCTTCTGGATCCCCTCGGCGGAGGTCGGTGCCCTGGTGGTCACCAGAGATCGCGGAGGCTATTAGGGATCGCAGGCGTGCACTCCAGCGCCATAAGAGACACCCATCCTTGGAGAACCTTATCGCATTCAAGAGGCTCCGTGCATGAGCGCGTCTTTTAATTAAGCGTCGTAAGCAGGAGTGTTGGGAACGGTACGTGTCCACTATCGGTACAGGTACCTCTCCATCCCAGGTCTGGGAGAAAATTAGACGCCTCTATGGATACCACAGTGCCACAGGTGTGCCAGGAATTTCTATGAATGGAGTAGTTTGTACGGACCCAGATGCAATTGCTGAACATCTAGCTGAGCACTATGCTCGGAGTTCTGCATCTGTGAATTACCCTCCAACCTTTCGTACCGTGAAAGAGTGGGAAGAACGGAAGCGACTCTCCTTTTCGACCCGCCGAATTGAATCCTACAATGCTCCATTTAGTGAATGGGAATTCCTCAGTGCCCTTGCACATAGTCCCGATACCAGTCCCGGGCAAGATCGCATTCATAACCAGATGCTGAAACACCTATCAGAGCAGTCTACACTAAATATCTTATCTGTGTTCAATCGCATCTGGAACGATGGTGTCTTCCCGCCACAGTGGCGAGAAAGTATCATTGTGCCAGTGCTTAAGCCGGGTAAAAACCCCTGCAATTTGGACAGCTACCGACCCATCAGCCTCATCAACGCTCTTTGCAAACTGCTGGAACATATGGTGAGCCGGCGGCTGTGCTGGGTGCTGGAGTCTAGAGGCCTGCTGGCTCCCTGTCAGGGCGGTTTCCGTCAAGGCCGCTCCGCTACAGACAACCTCGTTCACTTGGAGTCCCGTATTCGTACAGCCTTTGCTCAACGTCAACATCTTGTTGCGGTGTTTTTCGATTTGAGGAAGGCGTATGATACAACATGGCGACATCACATCCTTCAGCCATTACATGAATGGGGTCTTCGAGGCCAGCTCCCTATTTTTATCCAAAACTTTTTAGCTGTCCGTACGTTTCGTGTCCAAGTTGGTGCTTCTCGGAGCACCCCTCATGTGCAGGAAAATGGGGTTCCTCAGGGCTCTGTTTTGAGTGTCCCCTTATTTTTAGTAGCCATAAACGGCTTAGCGACAGCAGTTGGGTCGTCAGTATCCCCCTCTCTCTATGCTGGCGACTTCTGCATCTCTTTTAGCTCTTCCAGCACCCAAGTTGCTGAACGTAGGTTACAAGGAGCCATTCAGAAGGCACAGTCCTGGGCTCTAGCCCATGGCTTCCAGTTCTCTCCTGCAAAGACCAGAGTTATGCACTTCTGTTGGCGTCGGACGGTTCATCCACAGCCCGTACATTATCTTAACAACCACTTCTTAGAGGTTGTTGACACTCACAGGTTTTTAGGGCTCGTGTTTGACTCTCGGCTGACATGGATCCCCCACATTCGTCAGCTGAAACAGAAGTGCTGGCGCCAACTGAATGTTCTCCGCCATCTGGGCCATACGAACTGGGGTGCCGATTGGTCCACACTGTTGCGGATATACCAAGCTTTGGTGCAGTCCCATCTGGACTTTGGATGCCTTACCTATGGCTCCGCATCCCCCTCGGCATTGCGCTTGCTGGACCCCATTCACCACTGTGGGGTCCGCATCGCGACCGGTGCTTTCCGCACCAGTCCCGTGGACAGTTTACTTGCAGAGGCCGGGGTCCCACCTCTGCAGATCCGCCGCCAGCAACTGCTCGCGGCCTATGCAGCTCATGTTCATAGCACGCCAGGCCACCCGAACCAACGTTTGCTTTTTCTCCCGCACGGTCGTCCGTCCTCAACAACGGCGACCCCGTTCCGGTCACACGATCGACTTCCGTGTCCAGTCCCTTCTGTTGGAACTAGAGTCTTTCCCTGTCCCATCTCCGCATCGGGCCCGTACGCGTACGCCCCCATGGTGTGTACCGAGGCCATGCTCTAGGCTGGACTTCGCTGATAGACCTAAAGACTCTGTTCCTCCAGAGGCACTCCGCCGTCAGTTCTTTGCTGTTGTTGCAGAGTACACTGGATACGACATCGTCTATACGGACGGTTCGTTGGTTCGTGGCCGTGTTGTCTTTGCCTATGTCCATGGCTATCACGCCGAGCAGCTCACGTTCCTCCTTGGTGCTGGTTATCCATGAGACACTTTTTGCTCTCGACCAGTCAGGACGCTCTGTGGTCTTCATTTGGTCTCCTGGTCACATCGGCATCGCGAACAACGAACGAGCTGATAAGCTAGCCAAAGAGGCTGTCCATGCGTCCGTGTTAGCCATTGGCCTCCCAGCCTCAGATTACCAGTCTGTGTTGCGCCATAGAGTACGTGAGCTTTGGGCCGCAGAGTGGCGTAGCCTGAGCCATCCCAACAAACTCAGGGCAATAAAGGAGACGACAGCTGTGTGGCACTCGTCCATGCGGGCCTCTCGCCGGGACTCGGAAGTCCTGTGCCGGCTCCGCATCGGCCACACTTGGCTGACCCACGGCCATCTCCTCCGCCTCGTTGCCGTTGTGGCTCTTCCTTGACGGTGGCCCACATTTTGATGGACTGCCGTCTTTTAGCCGCCCTGCGGCGGGATTTTAATCTTCCTGCAATTTTATCTGAAGTTTTACGTAACGCTGCCAATATGGCTGATTCTGTTTTAGGTTTTATTCGTGACAGCGGTTTTTACAACTCTATATGAAGCTTATGTGGCCCCGTGGCTGACCCTTCCTATTTTATTTTCATGGTCGGTCAACCACGAACTTTGGCTTTGTCATTTTATTTCCACACTTGTTTGCTGTTTCTGTGTGATTGTGTCCTTTCGTGTTGTCCTTTGTCGAATTTGTTTACATTTTATTGACTGAGTGGGGTTTTCCTCCCGTAGCAGTTTTAACTCTGGGCGGACATTTCAGTGTTTCCACACTTCTCTAGCTCTGTGATGGAATGGGGGACTGATGACCTCCGCAGTTTTGTCCCCCTAAAACATCAAACCAACTAACCAACCAATCTTAGTCAGGATAAGCCAGAAACTCCTTTTCTCCTCAATTCAGTTAAGTACCTCCTCATTAGTTATGTGATCTACACATCTAATTTTCATCATTCGTTTGTAGCACCACATTTCAAAACCTTCTATAAGCTTTGTGTCTGAACTACTTATCCTGCACATTTCACTCCCATACAATGCTCCACCCCAGACAAATGCTTTCAGAAGGGACTTCCTAACGTTTAAATTAATATTGGATGTTAACAAGTTTCGCTTCTTAAGAAACAGTTTCTCCCCATAGCCATTCTACATTTAATATCTTCTTTACTTTGGCCATCAGAAGTTATCTTACTAAACAAATAAAAAAACTCATTTACTACTTTTATTGGCTCATTACGTAATCTAATTCCTTCGGCATCGCCTGATTTTCTGACATTACATAGCCGGCCGCGGTGACCGAGAGGATTGAGGCACTCCAGTCACGGTCTGCCCGGACACTACGGTCGGGGGTTCGAATCCCCCCTCGGGCATGGATATTTGTGCCGTCCTTAGGATTAGCTAGTTCATAAGTAGTTTGTAAGTTAGGGACTGATGACACCGTAGTTAAGTCCCATAGACTTTACAAACATTTGAACATTTTTTGACATTACATAACATCACCCTCGTTTTACTCTTGTTAATGTTCATTTTATATCTTCCTTTCAATACACTGTTCATTCCATTGTCTTCAAGATCCTTTGCAGTCTCTGACAAAATGTCAGAACTGAGCTTTAATTCCCTCTCGAAATTTCTCCTTGCATTCCTTCATTGCTTGCTCAGTGTACAGACTGAACAACATTGGGCAAAGGCTACAACCCTGTCTTACTCCCTTCCCAACCTCTACGTTCCTTTCTTGCCCTTCGATTCTAATAACTGCTGTCTGGTTTTTGTATAGGTTGAATATAACTCTTTGCCCCCTATATTTTACCCTTCGTACTTTCAGAATTTGAAAGAATGTACTCCAGTCGACATTGTCAAAAGCTTTCTCCAAATCTACAAACGCTAAAAACGTATGTTTGACTTTCCTTAGCCTATCTTCTAAGATAAGTCGTGTTCCTACATTTCTCCCAAAACTAAACTGATGTTCCCCAAGGTCAGACTCCACAACTTTTTCCATTCGTCTGCAAATAATTTGTGTTATTATTTTGCAACCATGACTTATTATACTGATAGTTCTGTAATTTTCACATTTGTCTGCACTTGCTTTCTTTGGAAACGATATTCTTCTTGAAGTCGGAGGCTATTTCCCCTGTCTCATACATCTTGCATACCAGGTGGAACAATGTTTTCATGACTGGCTCTCCTAACGATATCAGTAGCTCAGCGCTCTGTCAAATTTTTCTCGCAGTGTCATTTCTCCTATCTCATCTTCCCCCTCAGGGGCTCAGCATTAATTTTCTAATTACGGGCTTGGCGAACCCGGGGTCCTGAGCCGTGGGCTGTGTCGCGCCAACAGTCCGCTACACCGTAAGCTCTGTGCGTGCTTCAACGACCATCGTTCGGCGCGACGGTGGAACGTTGGACGTTTCAGAGCCCGGAGATCTTGGTTTAATCGCCCGGGTCGCGAGGACGGTACAAACCTCTATGAGAAAACCCTCAATCTCAAGGTGTGCTACGTGCCGAGGAGATGCATGGCTGTTGAGGTTGAACAGTCGTTAGCGAGCGACCTCTGAGGAACCTGCCGCACCTCAGTTGTATAAGGCTTACCCAGGCAAGCGGGGCTCTGTCTGGGTGGACCCTTAGATCCCTAGCTGCTCGTGGGAACACAATGAAGCGAGCAAAAGATAACGTTGGTGGACGTATAACCACCGTCTCAAAGCATGGAAAGTTTAATACTTCATCATATGACCCCAAGTCATTTCCTTCCTTGGCCACGCCCTGGGAGGAACGCAGGGCTGAAGGTATTTAGTTTGTACAAGGACTGATGGGGACTCATTTACTACAGTGAAGCCTCAGTTCTTCGTTGACCACCTGGAGGAGAAGTTTGGAGACGTGGAGTCCCTCTCCAAGATGCGCAATGGGTCTGTGTTGATTCACACTGCATCCCCTGCCCAGTCACGGGCGTTGCTTGCTTGCGATAAGCTGGGAGATGTCGCAGTCAACATTACGCCACATAAGTATCTTAATCTGCTCCAGGGCATTGTATTTCATCGTGATCTGCTCTTACAGTCTGATGAGGAGCTGCGCACCAACCTCGAGCGGCGAGGTGTTCACTTCGTCCGGCGCGTCCATTGTGGGTCGAAAGAAAATAGGGTCGCCACTGGTGCCTTCATCGTAGCCTTTGAAGGCGATACACTGCCTGAAAAGGTGAAGGTGATGTGCTACCGGTGTGATGTGAAACCCTATATTCCTCCTCCTATGCGATGCTTCCAGTGCTGGAAGTTTGGGCATATGTCGTCCCATTGCCCTTCCAGCGCCACTTGCCGGGATTGTGGACGTCCAGCCCACCCGGACGCCCCATGTACTCCGCCGCCTATCTGCGTGAACTGTGGCCTGGAGCATCCTCCCTGCTCGTCGCAATGCCCTATTCTCCACAGGGAACGGAAAATCGTCGAATATAAGACTATGGACCGGTTGACGTATACTGAGGCTAAAAAGAAGTATGAGCGCCTACACCCAGTTAGCATGACCACCTCTTTTGCGACAGTCACGTCGTCGCCATCTTCTTTGGCGACACGGGTGTTTTCTAGTACTTCCTCTTCTGTGGACCCTCAGGGCCGTAAGCCTTTACCTGCCCCCAAGATGGTTGGGGGCTCCCTTCCTTCTTCTGCTCCCAAGGTAATTGCCTCGGGAGCAACCTCCACTCTTCTGCCGGAGAAACAAAAGCCCTCTCCGGCACCCCTCGTTCGGAAGGCGTCCCTCGGGACCCTCCCTTCCGAGGGTTCCGTCATTGTCGTTGCCGACACACGCCAGCAGCAGCCTACACCGAAGGCTGCTGGACGCAGGGCCTCATGCTCCTCCTCAGTCCCTGTGGCTGAGTCTGAGAAGCCAGCCCCGCCGGCGAAGCCACCGAGGGGCAAGAAGGATCGGAGGAAACAAGTGGAAAGTGAAGAGTTGCAGGGTACCATGGTCGCTCCCATGCCACCGTCCCACTCCACCTCGACCTCTGGGGACGAGGTGGAGATTCTAGCGTCCCCGGACGACCTCGCTGTCGGGGACATCCCAGAACTAATGGGTGCCGAACCAGAAAAAAGGCAGTCAGCGGATTTGAGTGACGCTGAGTTGTAATCTTCCCTCTTACCTTTCATGTTTTCCCAGTTATCAGACAGCTTCATCCTCCAGTGGAACTGCGGCGGTTTCTTCCCCCACCTGGCTGAGCTACGACACCTTTTAAGCATAACACCTGCTTTCTGCATTGCCTTACAGGAAACTTGGTTTCCAGCAATGCGACCCCAGCCCTTCGTGGCTACAGGGGATATTACTGTAACCGTAGCTCATATAACAGGGTCTCAGGTGGTGAGTGTGTGTGTATGTCCTTACTTCTGTTCATAGTGAATCCGTGCCCCTTCATACACCATTCGAAGCAGTGGCTGTCAGGGTAAGGACAACACAGGCATTTACTGTCTGCAGCCTTTATCTCCCTCCAGATGGTGATATTTCTTTGAATGATTTGGCTGCACTTATATCGCAACAACCCCCGCCTTTCTTCTTATTGGGCGACTTCAACGCCCATAACCCATTGTGGGGTGGTACTTCGCTTTCTGGCCGAGGCAGAGTAGTTGAGTCTTTACTTTCTCAACTCGACCTCTGCCTATTAAATACTGGTGCCCCCACACACTTTAGTGTGGCACATGACACGTTCTCGGCCATTGATTTATCGATCTGCAGCATCAGCCTTCCACCATCTGTCCACTGGAGAGCCCACGACGACCTGTGTGGCAGTGACCATTTTCCCCTTTTTCTGTCACTCCCACAACGTCAGTCCCCAGAACGCCCCCCCCCCCCCAGGTGGGCTTTAGGCAGGGCCAACTGGGAAGATTACACGTCCACTGCTATTGTTCGACCTCCCCCACTCGATACCATCGATGTGGTGGTCGAGGGCGTCACTCACACCATTGTTTCTGCTGCAAAAGCTGCAATTCCATGCTCCACAGGGTGCCCACGGCGTAAGGCAGTGCCCTGGTGGTCGCCGGAAATAGCTGAGGCTATTAGAGACCGTAGGCGGGCCTTACAGCGCTATAAGCGTCACCCCTCTCAGGAGCATCTCATTGATTTTAAACGGCTTCGCGCTCGTGCTCGCCAATTAATACGAAGACGGAAACAGGAGTGTTGGGAGAGGTACGTCTCCACTATCGGGACGGGTACCTCTGCATCACAGGTCTGGGGTAGAATCAGGCGGTTAAAGGGAATACCGTCACCAGCGGGAATACCCGGAATCTCCACAAATGGAGTTCTATGTACGGACCCGGCCACACTTGCAGAGATGTTTGCCGAGCATTATGCTCGTGCCTTTGCCTCTGCAAACTACCCACCGGCCTTCCATACATTGAAGGAGCGGGTAGAACGCCAGCATCTCTCCTTTCGTACCCGCCGCTCCGAATCCTACAATAGTCCTTTCACTGAGTGGGAGCTCCTCAGTGCCCTTCAACAATGTCCTGACACAGCGCCAGGGCCTGATAGCATCCATGGTCAAATGCTGAAACATCTCTCAGCAGATAGTCAGCATAACCTACTTGCGGTCTATAACCGCATTTGGTGTGATGGTGTTTTCCCGTCACAGTGGCGGGAGAGTATCATCATCCCTGTGCTTAAACCCGACAACCATCCTCTGAACTTGGATAGCTATCGGCCCATTAACCTGACTAACGTTCCATGCAAACTGTTGGAGGGGATGGTCAGTCGGCGGTTGTGTTGGATTCTTGAGACTCGGGGATTATTGGCTCCATGCCAGGGCGGTTTTCGCCAGGGTCGATCTACTACCGTTAATCTGGTGTACCTCGAGTCTGCAATCCGCACAGCCTTTTCCCGGCACCAACACCTTGTTGCCATCTTCTTCGATATGCACGAAGCATACGATACAACCTGGCGACGACACATCCTCAACACTTTATATGACTGGGGCCTCCGGGGCTCCCTACCGATTTTTATTCAGAATTTTTTAGCCGTCCGTACCTTTCGTGTTCAAATTGGTGCTTCCCTGAGCTCCTCTCATATCCAGGAAAATGGGGTTCCTCAGGGTTCCGTTTCAAGCGTTCCATTATTTTTAATCGCCATCAACGGTTTAGCCACAGCGGTTGGATCGTCGGTGTCCCCCTCTCTTTATGCTGACGATTTAGTTCCTGCAGCACCCAAGTTGCCGAGCGCAGGTTGCAAGGTGCTATTCGGACTGGGCGCTTACCCACGGCTTTCAGTTTTCTGCCTCCAAGACCAGAGTGATGCACTTCTGTCGGCGTCGGACTGTCCACCCGCACCCTGAACTTTATCTTAATGACGAGCTACTTACTGTAGTTGAAACTCATCGTTTTTTAGGACTGGTCTTTGACGCCCGGCTGACATGGCTCCCCTACATTCGTCAGCTGAAACGGAAGTGCTGGCGCCATCTCAACCTTCTCAGACACTTGGGTCAAACGACCTGGGGTGCCGACTGCTCCACACTGTTGCGGCTTTACATGGTGCTGGTGCAGTCCCGTCTCGATATTGGGTGCATTGCCTATGGGTCTGCGGCACCTTCGGCACTGCACCTATTGGACCCCATTCACAACTGTGGGGTTCGCATCGCGACGGGTGCCTTCTGCACCAGCCCAGTGAACAGCTTACTAGTGGAGGCTGGGGTTCCACCCTTGGGGATCCGCCGCCAACACCTACTTGCGGCTTATGCAGCCCATGTGTATTGCTCCCCAGGCCACACGAACCATCGTCTCCTCTTTCCTGATGTGGTAGTCCGTCCCCATCAGCGACGCCCTAGATCAGGTCATACGGTTGCCTATCGGGTTCAGTCCCTCCTGCAGGAGCTTGAGACTTCTCTCCTTCCATCTTCTTATCGTGTCCGTGTACGTACACCTCCGTGGTGTTTGCCAAGGCTGTCTACTTGGCTGGACTTGGCCCATGGGCCCAAAGACTCAGTTCCACTGGAGGCGCTCCGCCGTCAGTTCTCGGCTATCATAGCGGAGTCCCGTGTTTATGACCTGATCTACACCGATGGTTCCATGGTTGATAGCTGTGTGGGTTTTGCGTATACGCATGGTGACCATGTGGAACAGCACTCTCTGCCGAATGGCTGCAGAGCTGGTGGCCATTCACAGAGCTCTCATGCATATCCGGTTTTGCTCAGGCGAGTCTTTTGTTGTTTGCAGCGACTCACTGAGCAGCCTCCGAGCTCTGGAGCAGTGTTATCCGCGGTCTACCCTGGTGTTGGCCATTCAGGACACACTTTATGCCGTTACACAGTCCGGGCGATCGGTGGTGTTCATCTGGTCTCCGGGTCACGTTGGTATCCCGGGCAATGAACGTGTTGACAGGCTTGCCAAGCAGGCTGTCCGTATGTCCTGTCTAGAGATCGGCCTCCCGGCTTCTGATCTCCGTTCATTGTTGCGCCAGCGAGTACGTCAGCTTTGGGATACTGAGTGGCGTAGCCTGCGCACGCCCAACAAGATCAGGGTGGTCAAGCAAACGACGGTCGCATGGCGCTCCTCCATGCGCAGTTCACGACGGGACTCAGTGATCTTGTGTCGCCTCCGCATTGAGCATACGTGGCTCACCCATGGACATCTCCTTCGGGGTGAGGACCCGGCCCAATGTTGGTGTGGCTCCCGTCTGACAATCGTCCACATATTGTTGGACTGCCCCGTTTTAGCTGCTTTGCGGCGGAATTTTAACCTCCCTGGCGTTTTATCGGATGTTTTAGGTGACGATGCTGCAATGGCAGGTACCGTTTTACGTTTTATACCAGCAGGGGGTTTTATCATTCGCTCTAGCTGGAGATTTCTGTGTGTTACCGAGTGGTTGACTTTTCCTTTTTTATTCTTATGGTCGGTCAACCACGGCCATCGGTTTCTTTGTTGTAAGTTGTCTCTGTGTGACCGTCTTTTCGTTTTGTCTTGTTATTCTTGATGATGTTTTATGGACTCAGTGGGACTCCTCTCCCACTTCGCAATTTTAAACTCTGGGCGTATTATCTTTCACGTGTTTGTATTTACTTTTGACGCCTAGAGATGGAATGGGGGACTGATGACCATTGCAGTTTTGTCCCCCTTAAACAACCAACAACAACAACAACCACCTATCTCATCTTCCATTTTTAGAATACAGCCTTCAAGTTTATTTCCTTTGTATAGGCCCTGTATATATTCCTATATTTCTGGATCGGTGTGCAACAGCAAGTTTTATTTCACGACTCAGTGCTACTTGGCGGTCACAAATTTAAAATGGGTAACTGGCACTTTCCATATGAAATGATTTTTAGAAAATCACCAAAGTAATGAGTTCGGCATATTATGAATACAGTAACAAAATATAATTACACAGATTTTTCCCTTCTCAATTTGTTTCTTAAAAATATGTTCTCAGCTATTACAAAAAATGAATATTTAGACTTAGTAATATAATTAATTTCCTTTTAAATTACATGTATTAAAAGACGATATATTGAAAGTGATATTTTAAGATTATTTCAAAGTCAATTTCTGACAGTCCATGTTTCACACCCTTGACTATGGAATCGACCGTTCACATATCGTCGCTGCTGATATCCACATATGTCCCAGACATTGTTAACACTGATGCATTTGAAGTTTCACCATAAATGTTGTTTGAAGTAAACAGTGAGTACATGTCTTTTGGAATGACATAATTGCAACTACGTTTTCCTTGATTCTTCATGTCCTATTTCAATGTCACTAATGCTTCTAAAGTGCCTGTACCAATTTTTTGTTTCATTGTTTGGCCTTGAAAACATTCTTTCAACTGCAGCATTGGAATGTGGCAAACAAAGCACAATGTTAGCCAACATACCTATATTTCTAAACTGTTTAAAGTTAAAGTTCTTGCACTGGACACTTTGTCTCAAAATTGTGCAGTAGCTATCTTTAAGAGGTTTGCCTTTTCACTTTGTGTAACGTAATGATTGAGTAATGCCATGTTGACAACGAATATCAATGTTTTAGTGTTTTCTTGTCAACATCTTCTCACTTACAAATACTAACTAGTATATCGACCTGACATAAATAAATAAGTCTATTCAAGGTAATATGACGTATTTCGTTCATGGAAACAATGAATTTTTTTTTATGCTGAGATTTTCTAATACTAATTCAAAACCGACTCTCCATTCCACTGATATACTTTGAAATCATTGTATTTCGCATCAATTTTAGTGCGTCTGAAACTAAGTCTTCAAATTAATATTGTTTACTAAGAACAGAAAACAACTATGCCGTCTAAAATTCTACTTCGAATTCGCCACCATTTGTAGGCTTCATTCCTGCGTGTTGACTGTCGTCGACATTACCCTCCAGGCCTGTGTCGGCGTTTGTTAAATTTTACCAAAGTACCTACGCGTCGTGGACTTTTCAATGAAAATTCCTTACATGTTTTTAATGCTTAAAATTACCTACGTGTAGGGAAAACTCCCTACGTCTGGCAACACAGCACTACTTTGTTACTATTTAGCCGCAGTTAACTAAAGGCTAGTTTACACGACGACACTACGTTTCATGAAATTGCGCTACTGGCCAATGCGCATGCGCGGCAGACGTTCGCGCAAAAAAAAAAAAAAAAAAAAAAAAAAAAAAAAAAAAAAAAAAGTTCAAATGTTTGTTAAGCTTATGGGACTTAACTACGGGGTCATCAGTCCCTAAACTTACAAACTACTTAAGAACTCGCTAAGACTAAGGACGGCACAAATATCCATGCCCGAGGGGGGATTCGAACCCCCGACCGTAGTGGCCGTGCAAACCGTGACTGGAGCGCCTCAGTCCCCTCGGCCACCGCGGCCGGCGCGTTCGCGCAACTCGTTGGCGAAACTAAATAGTTTCGGCACCTTCCAACTTTGGCGAAACTGATTGCGCGTGTTTTTAGATTATGTTATGACCAATACAGAACAAAAGACAATGTAAATCGGTAAACGGAAGAAATAATTCGGGTTTGCGTTGCGTTGGTGTTTGTGAGATTTTAACGGCTGTTCTAGCAATTATTTGTGAAATTAAATACTGGTGGGTTGACGATTAGTGAATTGCACACTAAAATACATCCAATTCGAAATACCTATATAAACGAAGTATTCGGAACACGGTACAAGTACTGCATAGATGAATATCTACTTGACAAGAAACGTAATGCAATTTGTAATTTAAGTTCTGGTAACAACGATTCATGCATAACAGTATCTTATTTCTTTATTGCATTACTTACTCTGTTTAAAAGGAAGTTACCTGTTCTGGTGACATTCTGAGTTGATTAAAATAACTTCTAGGGTCTTCAATCACAATTTCTTTCAGCAAGGTCGCTGAGCGACAGACCTGACGTCTTTTTTAATCCATTCACGAACCCAAACACGTTTTTTTTTTTTTTTTTTTTTTTTTTTTTTTTTTTTTTTTTTTTAAATGTTTAGTCTTATGTAGTGACTTCACATACACAAGCAATAGATTCGTCACAACTCTTACAGCTACCAAAACTTTAATTTTACAGCGACTACAGCACTCACGAAACAACGAAACTGAAGTGTATAGCATTGGCGCCGTGTGTACAGACATACACGAAGCCAGTTGCGCGCAATTTATTTCATGCAACGAATTTCTTAACCTAGTGTCGTCGTGTAGACCAGCCTTTATTGTGACTGGCTTTGAATCCTCAGTGCCGCCTGTGATTCTCTTTTTGGTAAGCTTTATTTCGTTACATTGTTGCCCGAGTTTGTCACGGTCTGCTGTGACGTCAGCTCGCCAGCCAGCCGACGCCGCCAGCTGCAAAGCGTGCGCCAAGGATTTTGCACGTCCCTACGTGTCACGTGAACACCGCGTGCTTTCGCGTAGTCGCTCACGTGACACTGTTTATGTTTCGTCCCAGCTCTCCGTGAAAAGACTTTAGCTACACAGCGCCTTACAAGTTTCAGACTAGCAGACGCGCTTCCCTACTGAATTAACACAGTGTGGTCGGTGTTACAATCACATCTTTACAATAATTTTATTACAATGCCTTCTCGAAGCAATATGTAATATCTAAGCGGGGAAAATAACAAACTGGAAAAAATTCAGAACTAAAAAAAAATCCCTACATTCTCTCGATTTTGACAGTAAAATCCCTCAATCCCTTTCCCACTACGCCGGGAGATTTATTCTTCAACATGGCAACTCTGCTGGTGTTCGTTCGCCTCCGCCGGCAGTCGGGTGCAGTTGGATGGGCAGCAGTGCCGAAGACAGCCGCAGTGACGATGGGAGGTTTTTTGTTGCTCGGATGGAGGTTTTTTACTTTCCGAAGTTATTTTCATTTTCTTTGGTCACTTCTATTTTTAAAGTTTAGAGTGGCGCGAATAATTCACTTTACACTAATACGTGAAGACTGACGTAGGTCATTGTACTGATTGTTGCTGCAACTGCAAGTCAGTTCGTGTGGCATGGTGTTCAGATACAGTGTGTGAAACGGAAAGTGTTTATATACAGTTTTGTTTCTTTTATTTTTAACAAATTTTTGAAGAACCGTAAGTGAGTGAACAATGGGAAAATTAAAGTGCCGTACGTTCAAAAGTTTTGGAAAGAATGGTTTAGGGATGAGAAACTGAAAGATTGGATAATGGAAGTTGCGGAAGATAATACTCTTGTTCGTTTTCGTTACTGTAGCTGCAATTTAAAAGCTAGAATGAAAGATATGTTAGATCATACAAAAACAGAAAAAAATTAAAAAAATACACGCACTATCAGCACAGCATGTTTAGTGATAAACGACAATGTAAAATCAATTTTACAACAGAAAATGACAGCACGAAACTTGGAAACGCTAGAAAGGAATGTAGGTTGGTGCTATTCACAGCCTGTCATTCAGCTATTCGGGTTCTCGAACATCTCACCGAACTTTGCCAAAAATTCTTCAGTGTCAGTGATATCAAACTGCATCGTACAAAATGTACAGCCATAGTAAAGAATGTTTTGAGCCCTCACTTTCAACAGGAACTTAAGATGGGCATTGGTCATGGGTTTTATAAAGTCTTCTAATTGATGAATCCACTGATGTGAGTGTGACAAAACATTTAGTTTTATGCATTTGTATTATTCCAAAGTTCAAAAGCGCATAATTTCTACTTTTCTGGGTCTGTTTGAACTGTCATCTGCAGATGCTGATTCTATTGTTTGCGTCCTAAAGACTGCTATTGATAAATTCAATCTTAATTTGGCACAACTTAGGGGCATATGGACCGATAATTCTAGTGTTATGGTGGCTGTGAATAATGGCGTATACAGAAAATTGCAAAGAGAGGTAGAACATCTTGTTCTCATAAGACGTGTTTGCCATCCAGTACAGGTGGCTGTCTTCTGCCACTGCAGTGCGCTTCCGAGTCGCCTAGAATTCTTACTTTCTGAAACCTATAATTGGTTTGCTAGATCATCGAGTAGACAAGCTGCTTATAAAATTCTTTATGAGACAATTCATGAGGGATTACACCCTTTGAAAATTTTACACGTGTCGCAAACAAGTTGTCTGTCTATAGAGGTTGCTGTCAATCGCATTGTTGTTCAATGGTGTGAGCTGAAAGCACATTTCGATGTTGTAAGAAACACAGAAAAGTGTTACACAGCTGAGATCAGTGGCGTAGCTACCATAGGGCTAGGCGGGGCAGTGCCCCGGGGCCCCCAAGCTCTAGGGGCCCCTCTAGGGGCCTCCGTGAGCGACGTTCGAAAAAGTTACATTAGAGCGAGAAATTTTTATTGTACTTTTTTACTCTCCCATCCTACCGTCCATCACCTCCTCCTCCCCTCAAACCAAGTCTCCCACAGTAGCCGCACTGGGCCACCGGGTGGCGGAACCCTGCTTCTAATGCGGCCTTCACACGACGCCACTCCTGAAGGATCGCGCGCCTCCCAATACTGTATAAGTAATATATTTAGAAATGTACAGTTAGATTATCCGAATAATCGGTTTTCCGAAAATCTATGTCCTCCAGTTACTTTGGATAATCGACTTCCTGTTGTACATAATATTTTAGTTGAAGGATTTTCCACTTTTAACTTTTTTGAACCCTGACCATCAAACCTCAAACACACGAATAGAAGTCAAAAAATTATTCCCATTTCAGAATATAAACATAAAAAGGTTGATTGCTTGTCCGCTAAGACATGGACCCTGCCACCGTTAGTGTCATGGAGGTAAAAAGAGCTCCATGGTTAGTGTGCTGTCGGTTGAAGTCAGAGTTGCCATGGCTGCCAATCTTTGCGAAATAACTGACAATTACTAGCAGTGTGTTTGACATTACACAACATAACCACATTTGAATATGTAGTCTCTACAATTTAATACTACAGAATGGTGTTATTATGGTAACTCATCTGCCCAATGGAGTGTTCCTTAATCATAGATCCCAATGAAGTGCTGTAAGCAACTGCGCTCTGAAATTCATGCAAGAAGAAGAGAAAATATGGTTACTTTGTCACAATAGTGAACTGAGCATTCATGACGCTGCCCTCTATGCTAATGTCACGATAATAACCGAAGATGTCGACGTAGTTTACTTAGGCCTATTAGTTTTTCCTGGCCAGACACTAACGTATGCTTTATGAAGCTTGGTAGGGGCACGGCAACTTTTTGCTGAAACCACTGTAACAAGTATTTCCCCTATTTTCCTTCCTTGACTGGGCCAGCAACGAAATTACGTTGATAGATACGGAGCAATGAGCTAATGCGGTCATAGTGGCTCCGATATCGGTGGGTTTTACCGACGGCAGACATAGGTGGAAAACGGCCGATCGTCTCAGATCAGTACTCCACTATGGGCACCATCAGTGTACCCAATCTCATCGCCCGGACATAGAGACTTCGGACGACAGTCGGTGAAATTCAAATCGGTTTGTTTTCTTCGATCAAATCGACCGACGTTCTCACATGCTACATACGGACAGTAAGAAACTGATATGCTTAGTGAAAGAAAAAAAGAGATTGTGGCACCCAGAAGACGATAAATATCACAATCTGGATATAATTCGGATACTATGGTCTGATATTACATTTTATTGGAAACTCCAGGTTAGTTAAATCCTTTATCAGAAATTTTAGGCGTAAATTATAATCTAAAAAATGTGTTCGTTTCGGGATTGTGGCGTATCTTAATGTTCTTGTAGTGGCTCTGTTACGTTGATCTGCAATGTGATAATCGGGAATTAGCTGTCCACAAATTATTCTTACTGGTTCCTGTGTTCTTTAACAAGGTGATGAGTCTGTTCTATGAAGTGACCTGCAAATGTGGTGCAGGCCTACGTGTGCTTCCGCTTTTCATTGGTTTTTGTGTTCAAAATTATTCTTAATTTCTCACTTGTCTTTCACATATATATATTGAAAGACAGTCATTGAAGTTCAATGTACCGTAACTTCATTTCGTTCATCATAATCGGATGTTTCTGGATGGCTTATAACTGTGTTCATCATGAATTTAAATACTGAAAAACTGCATCCACTGTGTATTTTTATGCTCAGCACAACGCATTTCGAGAATTTTTCTCGCTGTTGGTGCATTTGTTTACATAAATACGTCGATACGTTTCCTTGTGTGATTTTATGCAGCTCTTACACACATGTAATCTTTTTGAGATTTCTGGGATAAAGTCGGGTGTCCGATACCAGTCGTCGGCTGTGAACAATGTCATACTTTGTCAAGATACGTTAGTCACGATACTTTTTATACAAGGATAGCATTATAATAAACAATTGAATGTATTAATTACTGTTTTTCGTTAAGTCACAGACATAAGGTATGTCTGTGGTTGGAATATACAACTGTGTATACGACTCGAATTAAATATTCAGCGCAATTACAGAAATGTGACAAGAGAATAACTCTCTGAGGGGTATAAAAAGTATCTAAGTAACATAATGAGACTACCGCGAGAAAATTTGAGATTTTGGCCGGAAAAATTCTAAATCGGAACATATAAAAATGTTCAAAAAATACAGTCCCATAAGTACAACACGTTGTAATTAATATTAATATTCATAAACCTTGACGGTACTACCGCGGGAAATTGGGGATTTAGAGTGGGAACATTTTAAATTGGAACAAAATAAAACGCAAAAGCACATTTCAGATAAAATTACTTGGTATCGCTATCTAGACTTGACCTATATAGGTCAAGTCCAGTTACCGATACCAGTCCTTTATACTTTGTAAACCAGAAAATATGAAGTGGTATCAGTAACTAGACTTGACGTATATAGGTCAAGTCTAGATAGCGATACGAGGTCTTCATATTTTTGTCATGTACAAATAGTATACAAACGGACATATTGTAATTGGAATTAAAAAGAAAAGTTCAATTTTTCTAACGGAAATGAAATTATTATACAAGGACTAAACGGAAGAAAGGTGTAAATCGATATTTTAGCAATTATGAACATTAAAAATCAGTAACACTGCATATTAAAAATATCAAAATACACGTAACATAGCCATAAAACAATTTACGCTCAATTAACAAAGGACAAAATTTAATACATTCCATGCGTTTAATAATCATTATATTACATATTTTAAACTTGTAAGAAATCATATATTAAAAAGGGGCTTTTATTATAAAAAATTCACGAAATAGTGACATACACGTACATTCTCATGTAAGTATAATCTGTGGAACAGTTTTATCAGAGAAAATATAAATAGAAACGTTGATGGAAATAATGACGTAATAAGTGACGTCCTTGGTCAAAGCCGACGGGTGGTATCGGAGACTAAACTTGACCCGATTTCCGTAATGAGGGAAATCATAGCATAGGCCTACGTAATAAAATCTTGGCAACTTTTTTTTACATACTAACTACTACGTCTGTCTTTACTTGCAGGTATTATGTCTGCTCCATTAACCTGGGTGTCACAACACAAAAATAGTCACTTACACTGGTTTTTGTACACAGGTAGGCTACAGTAGGCCTAAGTCGCGATTATTATGTTGTATTTTCTGAGTAAAGGAAGAGGCACAATATCTTTATGCGGACAGAAAAGTTATAGTTTGTAACATTAGGATAAAACACACACCACAATACTTATTCTGTTCGAACTTCAGTAGCTAACCTAAAAGAGACAACTGCAGAACAAGTGTGTCAGGAAATCACACAGTGAAACGTTGAAAAAGTACTTATGTAAACAAATGCACTAGAATATGCGAATAATCCTCGAAATTCGTTGTGATAAACAATAAACTTTCCGAACTGGTGTAGTTTTTCATTATTTAAAGCATGGAGGTTAACTGGTGTATGACTGCACAACTTCAAATAAATTAAGCAAAACTGAAATATTGTTTGTCAATGACTCCACGAAATATCTCAAGTATGTAACAGAAATTTCTCCTTTGTCTGGGAGTAGCAATAACTGAGGACAGTACATAGTCCTCGTCGTACCTTTCCAGACAGGTATATCTCATTCGTATGCATTCGAAATCTTCATTTATAACAAAAGCCACATTGTAGTATTAATTTAGAAGCATAAAAATGTCTGTGTGACTGGAAAGCGAAGGGTGGACCTTGATTTTTTTTCTGCCTGCGCTTTAACCCATCCTTCACCTCCCAACGATGTGAGGAGTCGCCAGAAACGACACGCGGCTCGGCTTCCACGTTAAGCTGTAGGTCCCCTTTCCTTTCCCCTGTTGGATAACTGGGATAGGCTAGGGCCAAAAGTGGTGTCCGATTGAAAGACTTGCATCAGGCCAATGAGCCACACGAAATTATTATGTTTCCGTTGTTAAGTAATATTTCTTCATTGTTTATTTTTTACTAGCTTCTGCTTGGGACTTCATTCACCTAGTATGGAGCAGCTTAGGAAACTATGGGGTCGTTTTAGATAAATGTCCTACCCAGGTCCAACTCTATCCCTCTGCAAAATTTTATCCAAAGCCCTTCAGTAATTTTTGTGTGAAAGCATAATAAAATTTCACAGTTATAATTTTATTACACTCTATGATTAAATATTATCTGCTGCATGACACATAATAATTTCCTTGGTCTATTTAGGTTTGCCTTATAATGCCGAATAGTGGACGGTAGTTTTGCACCTGTCTAGTTTTAAAAGAGGGCCCCACTGTCATTTCTGCCCTGGGGCCCTTAGTGACACAGTTACGCCACTGGTTGAGATGCTTTATCAAATGTGCAGTGATGCAGGAAATGAAGTTTATTTTCTCTTCTTGAAACCCATTATAGCTGAGGCACAGAAAGTTAATAAGGCATTGCAATCGGATTCTGGTGATCCCTGTAAACTTGTCAATTACCTCGTTTTTCTCATTGAAGGATTAGCTAAGAAAATTGTCCTTCCAGGATACAGAGCTAATTTTCTTAAAGACAATATATTCAATTTTATAGATCGAAAATCGTATCTAGGTTATGCAGTAGAAAAATACAGGAGTTGGGAAACCTAAGATTAATTTCGACTGACCTTGAAGTAGTGATTAGGGAAAGGTGTATTAATTTTGTAGCGAAACTCGTAACTGAACTACAAGAACGGTTACCTACAAATATAGAAATTCTTCAAAAAGTGCCAATGCTTTCACCCAGTGAAAGCCTGCATGTGTTAAAACCATCAATACTTCCATTGGCAGAACTTATGAAGTTTACGGTCGATGAAATTACGAAAATAAATTTTCAATGGAAAAAACTCACGTTGGTCGATTGGCAACATACTGGAAGCAGAGTTGACTTTTGGCATGAAGTTGCTAACTATACAGATGCTTGTGAAGAAAAACCATTTGAAGATCTTTCTAAGTTAGCTTTTTGTGTATTAGTTTTGCCATGCTCTAATGCTGAAATTGAGCGTACATTTAGCCATAGGAATTTAGTGAAAACTGAATTAAGGAACAGAATGGGTGAAGATGTGCTAAATGGAATTCTTTATGTTAGGGCAGGTCTAAAACGTGTTGCGAGGTGTTGTTTTGATTACCAAATTCCTGATAGAGTATTGAAGAACATTGGTATCCTTGGTATTTATTCCATACCAACACCAACTACATCCTCTACCAGTACCGGTACTGTGTCGAAATAATTGACAACAATTCAGATCCTAACGATCAAGCATCAAGGCAATGAGGTAAGTGAACTGAGGAGTAATTTTTTCTGCATATACCGAATTTCCCATTTAACATGACAAATTTAAATAACTCGAAAATTACGCATCGAACCCAGAAATGTCCAGACACAAAATGAATATCTCCAAGGGGGACATCTGCCTGACCTGAAATCATACCTCCTCCCCCATTCTCCCCAGCCTGTGCATGGTAATTTTACCCCATTTTGGTTAAATTTTACTCACCGTGTCGTGGCATATTGTGGAGTGTTTCGACGTTGGCAACGGCCGCTGCATGTGACGTTAGCCATTCAGGTGGTAGTTAGTATGGCAGCCATTTCGGTATTTAATAATTGTCTTCGCGGAATATCCGAATGTATTACATTGTGTGTGTCTTCATAGCAACGAAAAGGTTTAGTTATGAAATATTCCGTTTACCATGATAATTAATTTACTGAGCGGACAAGGGTACATCCAGGAGCGGGGGATATTTGAGTTCAGGTCAGGCAGATCACCCCCTGGAGATTTTCATTCTTGGATACGGTGAATATTTTTATTTTTCGACTTATTTCTATGTATCAGCTTAAACGGGACACCCACACATTATATACTATTTGGCCACGATAACTTGACGACTGGCGCGGTGGCTGTTGGGAGCTGCTGGAGGCGTGTTTGAAGGCAGCATCCGCTGCTTGTTGCAGTGCTGCAAACGTTACTCTAACAATGTGTGCAGCAATACTTCGCCTCAAGGAGCATTGTAATGTTGGCGGTGCTTGTAAATAAATGAATATCTTTCAACTACTGCAGATTTGGGGCAGCACCAGTAAAATCGTCAAGTTATCTTGGCCCCATATATCAGAAGCATTTCACATCCTTACTGGTGCCCGCCCCCCTTTTTGTTTAACTTGGTACTGGAGAAAATTGTGAGAACATGGGAAAAAGAAATTAAGGGATTTTAACTTGGAATTAAAAAGGAGCAGAGAATCAGGGTGAAGTGTCTGGCTTTCGCGGACGATCTTGCTATTGTATCAAACAACAGGGAAGAGATGAGTCTCGCACTGGAGAAGCTTCATGAAATTAAAAAAAACTGGGCTACAAATCTCTTATAAAAAGACTCAATACATGAAAAACAAGCCCGCAGGTAGTCTCCCCATCACAACTCAGTATGGAAAAGTGGCACAAGTTTCTCACTTTAGATATCTAGGAGAGATGATCCAACCATCAGGACTGAACTCAATAGTCAATCAAGAAAGGGTCTCAAGATTACAAACGGGTATTATTAAGGTATTATTCCGCTTTAATTAAAAAACAGATTCCATTAGGCCGATATTACACGATGTAAAGTCTGGGTATTTCGCCTGTCTCATACCTCTTACACACCAGGTAAAATAGTTTTGTCATAGCTGCCTCATCCAGAGACTTTAGTAGCTCTGAGGGAATGGCATCTACTCTCGGGGCCTTGTTCCGACCTAGGTCTTTCAGGGCTCTATCAAATTCATCTCTCAGTATAGTATCTCCTATTTCATCTTGATCTATTTCCTCTTCCCTTCCTACAACATTGTCTCTAAGTTCATTTCCTTTGTAGAGCTGCTCAAAGTACTCTTTCCTCCTCTCAGCTTTCCCTTCTTTGCAGGGAATTGGTTTCCCATCTGAGTTCTTGATATTCGTAGAGCTGTTTTTCTTGTCCCCAAATGTCTCTTATTTTCCTGTAGGCAGTATCTACTTTTCCCCATCTTATACATTCTTCTATAGCTTTGCATTTGGCTTCTAGCCACTCCTGCTTAGCCATTTTGCACTTCCTGTCAATCTCATTTCTTAGTCGTCTGTACTCTATTTTGCCCTTTTCATTTACTGTATTTTTATATTTTCTACTTCCATCAATTACATTTAACATTTCCTGTGTTATCCAAGGATTTTTTGTAAGTTTTGCCTTTCTACCTATTTTGCCCTCTGCTGCCTTCACTATTTCATCTCTCAATGCTACCCATTCCTTTTCTACTGTTTTATTTTCTCCCGTTTCTGTCAATTGTTGCCTAAAGCTCCCTCTGAAATTCTTAAGAACTTCAGGTTCCCTAAATTTATCCAAGTCCCATTTCCTTATTTTCCTACCTTCCTGCAGTTTTTTCAGTTTCAGCCTACAGTTAATGACCAATAAATTATGGTCAAAGTCTATATCTGCCCCTGGGTATGTCTTACAGCTTAAAACCTGGTTCCGGAATCTATGTTTTACCAATATAAAATCTGTCTGATACCTTCCGGTATCTCCTGGTCTTTTCCACGTATACAACCTTCTTTTGTGACTCTTAAACCAGATGTTCATTATGATTAAATTATGTTTCGTGGAAAATTCTATCAGTCGGCTTCCTCTTTCATTCCTCTTGTCCAGTCAATATTCATCTACTGTTTTTCCGTCCCTTCATTTTCCTACTACCGAATTCCAGTCTCCCATAACAATTAACTTTTCCTCTCCCTTAATTATCTGAATAATTTTCTTTGCTCCTCATATATTTCTTCGATCTTATCATCGGCAGAGCTAGTTGGCATATAAACCTGTACTACTGTTGTCGGTGTTGGCTTCGTATCTATCTTGATAAAGATAATGCGATCACTGTGCTGCTCATAGTAGTTTGCCCGCATTCCTATTTTCTTATTCATCATCAGTCCTACTCCTGTGGTACCGCCAACTGATTTTGTATTTATAACCCTTTACTCACCTGACCAGAAATCCTGTTCTTCCTGCCACTAAACTTCAGTAATCCCCATTATATCTAACTTCAACCCATCCATTTCCCTTTTCAAATTTTCTAATTTTCCTACCCGATTAAGGGATCTATCATTCCACATTCCGATCCGTAGAATGCCAGCAGTATTGTCTTTCCTGATGACAATACCCTCCTGAGTAGTCCCCGCCCCGAGATCCGAATGGGGGACTATTTTACCTCCGGAATATTTTACCCGCGAGGACGCCATCATCATATTTTCATACAGTGGAGCTGCATGTCCTCGGGAAAAGTAATGACTGTTGTTTCCCCTTGCTTTCAGCCGTTCGCAGTAGCTGTGTGGCAAAGCCACATTAGCTGATGTTACAAGGCCAGCTCAGTCAATCATCCAGACTGTTGCCCCTGTAACTATTGAAAAGGCTGCTGCCCCTCTTCAGGAACCACACGTTTGTCTGGCCTCTCCACAGATACCCCTCCGCTGTGGTTGCACCTACGGTACGGCTATCTGTATCCTTGAGGCACGCAAGCCAAACTGATCGACTGGGGTATTTTTAGTATTTTGGAAAACGAATTGCAAATTGGAAGTATCCATTTAAAAGGTCCAAGTCCGGCCTTGTTACAAATATGTCGTGTTACTAAAACACCAGGCCTCGGTTCTCATCCTACCATAAAAAATGCAGTATTCCATGTCCTGAAATCTTTGTTGCAGGTGGCATGTAGGACGCCATACAGGAACAATAAAAATTTCATATCAATCTTTCGCGAGATTATTAATAGAATTATTTTTTTCTTAAATGCTATCACAATGTAATGAGTGAAAGGTAAAATCTTATGTATTACCTGATGAGGCATACATTACAAATAGAAACTGTATAATTGTCTTAAAATTGACAGCAATCAAATATTTAAATTTTGCACATCCAGTAGTCGAAAATGGTAACACTTAGCGACCTTCAACATAATTTCATACATTTGCTGACCTCCTTCCCCTACGAAAAAATAATTCTGAATTTAATATATGTATATGGACAAAAAAGTAGACAAAACTGATCCAAACAACTACAGAAGAATCTCCCTGCTCAAAGTCACCTTCAAAATTCTCTCCAAAGCTCTGTTAAACCGTCTGGAAGCACAGATCGACCCTCAAATTGGCAAATATCAAGCGGGCTTCAGAAAAAAACCGTTCCTGCAGCGAACAGATTTGGAATCTTCGCACAATCCTATGCGTAAGACACTGCAGGAATACTACAGTAACATTTGTGGACTTCAAAAAAACTTATGACTTCACTGACCGAGATACACTCTTCCAGACTCTAATAAGAGAGATGAAGGTTGACCTTAAAACCCGGAATCTAATTCAAGAGACCCTCACTAACACCAAATCCAAAGTCAAATTTTTGGGAGAATTATCAGAGCCCTTTGAAATCAAAACCGGCGTCCGGCAAGGCGATGGTCTCTCACCCATCCTATTCAATGCAGTCTTAGAGAAAATTATTCGTACATGGGAAGAAGAAGTCAAAGGAATTCAACTAGGCAGAAATAAGGAAAAGATAACCCACATAAAATGCCTTGCTTTTGCAGACGACATCGCCATACTCTCAAATACCAGAACGGAAGCACAACATGCACTAGAAAAACTCCACGAGATAGCCATGAAAACCGGTCTACAAATTTCTTATGAAAAAACAATGTTTTGATACAAAATAATCAGATAAACTCCCACTAAAAACAAAGTACGGAAAAATTCTACATGTCAGTGAGGTTAAATATTTAGGAGAAATCATGCAAAAATTTGGGCTAAACACAAAAGCAAACGAAGAAAGAGTCTCAAAATTACAGAGAGCCTATAAATTCACTTGGTTCCACAACAATTAAAATGTAATTCCACAGCCGCAAAACTGCGACACTACAACACAGTAGTCTTACCAGAAGTTCTCTACGCATCAGAAACTACGAGCACCAAAGGAATGGCAAAAATCAAGGAGAGGGAAAAACAAGAAAGGAAAATTGTGAGAAAAATCCACGGTGCAGTTTTTAGAGAAAATATCTGGCAAAAACGACCCACAGAAGAACTATACAGACACACTGAAACAATCACGACACATATCAGAAAACGCAGAGCAAAATGTTTCACGCATATCGCCAGAATGAATGACACCAGACTAACTAAAAGAATATTCAACATAATTTCTACATCGAAACTGGGCACGTCTTGGTACAAAGAAACTACAGAAGACCTGAAAACATTAAACATCTCTATACAAGACATTCAAGACCCCAAAACCTGTAGGGAAAAAATCAGAAACCAAAAACTTGACTAAGTCACAACACAAAAACAACAGACGAAAATGGGCAGATGAACAAAAGAATGCACAGAGTGAAAGAATGAAAGGTTTTTGGGGAGAAAAAAAGACGGGAATAAAAGCTAGATTTTTGTTTATAGCGCTCTCCTTCAGGAGAATGTACGCAAATAATAATAATAATAATAGTACGTATATGGCTTAATAAATTTTCGCTGTTCATGCAGTCAATCTTCAGCATCTGCCATGAGGTAACTAATTACTTCGTAACTATCAACACGCTGCTTTGAGTATCTACATAAACCGCTGAATACACCAACAAACATTACTGTACGGCACATAGTTTCTGGAAGTAGGACGTGGTAGATGCAAACTACCTTTTGTTTCCATTGGCATGCAGTAGAACTCACCGCCATGTCTGGCGTCTTAATCCATCACTTCTCTACCACTAAAAGATGGTCGCAGCTTACTCTGCAGTTGGTTTGTGTATGCCTCGCGGCAGTTGTCGAGCGGTCTGGAGCGCCACGCCTCCCTCATCGGACGTTCGAATCCTCCCTCAGGCATGGATGTGTGTGTTGTCCTTAGGTTAGTTTAACTTAGGTTAAGTAGTTTGTAAGTCTAGGGACTGATGCCCAACGTAGTTTGGTCCCATAGAATTACGAACACTTGAACATTTGGTATATGTAAATATATATGTCCATGCACCTGATCTGTCATTTCTAACATGATCGAGCGCTATACCAAAAGAAAAGCGAGCCCAAAGTGGAGTTGCCATTGCCATAAAGAAACAAATAAATGCTCATTCCACGTCATATCACCAATTTTTTTAAAATGTTAAAGCTCGACCATCTTCAATTTTTTTTTAATTTTACCAGAATGTTGTTAAAGGATGTTATACGAAATTTCAGGCCGATATCTAAAGTGTTGGAGGCTCCAGGGCCGCTTTTGTGGGAGGTCGCGTGTGCCCGACCAACTTTTGGCCAAGTTTGCGCTTTCATTTCTCAGCAGCCGAGGTACATCACATTTTCACGTCTGGGTTTCTAGATCAGTTTTGTGCAGAGAACTGAAAAATAATATTATCATGGGAAAAGATTAAGTTATTCTTTTTTAATTTGTTTTTAAAGACAGTCGAAAATATAATGACACAAATATTAAGGTCGACTTTGGGAGTCCCTTAGTAACGACTAATACGTTGTACACCTAAATATTCCGCCTCTGTCTACAGATTCTGCCTGGTAAGCCAGTGTAACAGTGGTAAAACTGTGTCTAATATAGTTTTTGAGATAATGATCCAGAAAGTTGCCTCCAAAAAACCTGAACGTAAAATTTAACTAAGTTCGGCGGCAAATATCTCCAAATACGTCACCTCTGATTTTAATTTAAGTTGCACCGTTAAAAAGACCAACTGTTTCTCTGCTAGAATATTGATTGTTTATCTTGGGTCCTCTATGGATTGACCTGCAAAACGATTTGGAAAATGACGATCCGATCTCTGCAAATGCAGGTTTGACAAATTTTCGGCTAAGTTTGCAGTATCACTGCTTTGCATCTAAGGTACTTCACATTTCCAAATCTAGGTTTCTAGATCATTTTTCTGCAGAGAATTGAAAAATAACATTATCATTGGTAAGAAGTAAGGTGTTGTTTTATAATTTATTTTTCAGAGGTAGTTGAGAAGTTAATGACCCAAAATATTAGGCTGACTTTAGCAGTCCATTACTAAACTTTATCCATGCCCGAGGGGGGATTCGAACTCCCGACCGTAGTGGCCGTGCAGACCGTGACTGGAGCGCCTCAGTCCCCTCGGCCAACGCGGCCGGCCATTACTAAACGACTAATCCGTTGTACACCTTGATATTCCTCCTTTGTGTACTGGTTCCGCTTGGTAAGCCACTGTAACAATGGTAAAACTGTGTCTTTTATAGTTTTTGAGATAATGATCCAGAAAGTTGTCTCCAAAAAACCAGAACGCAAAATTTGACCAAGTTTCGGGGCAAATATCTTCAGATACGTCACCCTGGATTTTAATTTAAGTTGCACCATCAGAAAGAGCAACTTTTTCTCTGCTAGAATGTTGATTGTTTATCTTGGGCGCTATATGAGTTGAATGGTTACAGTACTTGAAATATTATGTAACTTATCATACGCAATTTATGTATTAATTCACGAAAACATGGAAGCAATATGCGTAGTTAACCTCCACTATTAATTAATGTATAAAAAGCAATCTATAAAAGAAACGTAACAATAAATCAGAGTTTATGTATATACATCGAGCTACCAGTAACAACAGTATAACATGGGGGGGGGGGGATGGTCTGGCCGCGGGAGCACGTATTTGGGGGCGGCAATATCACGAATACCTTCTATGGAGACTTCAAAGACACTTACAGGAAAATTATAACGGCTGTTTATTATGTCAAACACTGTTAAGTTCCCCTACCGTAACATTTTAATTGTGCTATGAAAAATACTACTTCTAAACTAGTCAATCCAGCTGAAATCAGTTCGCTTTAATATTCATTCCTAGGCCAAAATAATCTGTAAAAAAGGAATATATTTTCATGGAGTCTTCACCGAGGTCGTATCAGTTATTTACTCGGTTTGGTTAAAAAAACAACTAAGACTTCTCCAGAATTTTATTTCCCAAATACAGATTGGAAAAATGGCACGGCACATGTGATGTCAATTTTGAATGTAATATATTTTGTAAGGCACTTCAGTTTCTGAATAAAAGCAATCCAAAACAAATTTCTCTTCATATTTTGCACGTATTAGTCAACATATGGAAATTAGTGCAATCGCTCCTAAGCGTAGCAGTTGATGCCAGTATTTGGTGACACAGAGATGTTCGGAATAATAGTTACAATTGCTTTGTAAATCGCTCGTGTGTGATGTGGACAAAGCGTGATCGAGTGCAGGCCTGAGGCAATACCGGTGACGTGTCTGGGGATCTAAAATGCAAATGGAGACTGCAAATAATTACTGTTATTACATACTTATTGACCAAGTTGATTTGAATTCGTTGCTTTCTGTTTGCCAGATACCTAGGACATTACAGACGAACGAATCCAGAATGCAGTGACTCTCATATATTTGGTCATTGTGGTACCACATACTTCGATCGGTCCTGGAAACGTGCTGGTATAACCGAAAGTTAGAAAGCGAGCGATCACGAAAAGCGGGTAATAGCCTACCGGTTAGATTCGCAGCTAGGCACAAATTTTCATATGTCTCTAATGGGTAGTACATCTATACCTAATACAGGAGCTGGAAATTCCATGTAGCGAGTAAACTTTCGATTTAAATTCTTTCAGGCACTGTAATTCGTCAACGTCGAAGATTAGGACGTAGTGAAGTTGTGAAGCTCCTTCCCATGTTTTCGCCACATCCGCGAGACCGTCCGTTGTCCTCATCACTGCACTCGAGGTGAAGTTGGACGAACTCTGCTTCGCCACATAATCTTCGCTACCGGTAAAGGAACTGTTAATTCAGTTTTCATTGCTGGCTCTAAAAATACTTCAGTTTCGCGCTAATTCTGTAGCGAAGGATATTGGATATTTCGTCACAACTAATCGCCTGTTTTTCTCAATGAAAAGCTAACAAAACCAATGGCTCCACAAAGTAACACATGGATACCTGCGAAAGATCTACTGTCAACCCAGAAAAATGTTGTGACCAACGGGTAAGTTGTAGAATTAATCTAATTGATTTGAAAATAGGCTAACAGATCCGAAGCTGGTGAGCCTACAAAATGGTGTGTGCAATGGCGTAGCTACCATAGGCCTAGCCGGGGCCACGAGCTCAAGGGCGTCCGTGACGTTCGGAAAAAGTTACAGTAGAGCGTCTAATATATTTTTTTCTTTTTTTAAGTCCACCATCCTACCGTTCATCATCTCCCCATAACTTCAATCAAGTTTCCCACGGGTGCTTGTAATGGGGCCTACACACGACCGCCATTCTGTGGCGCTGCTGACCGGCCAAGCCGCCAGTCGCTGTGTAAGACACAGTGTTGCCAACACGTACGATAATTATGGGGGCATACGATAATAGCAGTGCCTGTACGATGTACGATAGTACCCTGTACGATACTGGGCAAACATACGATAATTTCTTTCCGGCTGGAGATACCACTTAAGCCGCATATCAAACACAGTACAGTTAAGGTGAGTGAAATTACATTAAATTCGCCACAAGACGAAATCCTTGTATGATAGTTGTTGTTGCCAACACTATAAACGACGTATACATCGTTCATCGTTTTTCGTAGTTGACATCTCTGTAAATAAAACGATATCTGGCTACGTGCGATATTCATCGCTCGCACTGATGCCGCTACAGGTACACCACTCTTTGGAAATTACCATTATTTTTATATTCACTAATTTATAGGCTCTTTAACGTTTTTGGCCTGATGTACGATAATTCTGAGTCAAAATCTGTATTTTGCTTGTGTAGTACGATGTTTTCGCATTTGCTAGTTGGCAACACTGGTAAGACAATCGACACGCTTCAGTTGGCAGAAGTAGCGGCAGCATCAAAGCTGCTCACAGCAACAGCTGCGCCTTCCAAATGTAGCGGCGTGTGGAGGATAGCGCACTTGCCAATACTGTTATTGTAAGTACTTCTTGTTGGCAAATACAAGTGTACAATTCGATTATCCGAATAAACCTGCTTTCCGAATATCCATGTCCCCCAATTACTTCGGATAATCGACGTTCTACTGCGTATAATATTTTAGTTGAATGAAGGATTTTCGACTTTTAATTTCTTGAATCCTGACCAACAAACCTCAAACGCACGAATTGAAATCCAAAAATTATTCTCACATCAGGATACAAACATAACAAGGTCTATTGCTTGTCCACTAAGACGTGGACCCTGCCATCGTTAATGTGTTGTCGGTTGAAGTCGGAGTTGCCGTGGCTGTCAAACTTTGCGAAATAACAATGAATGGCGCTGAATTACAGCAGAGTCTTTGACGATACACGGTGTGACCACATCTGAATATGATGTCTCTATAATGTATCATTACAGAAAATTATTATTACGGCAACTCAGTTGTTTATGCAGTGAATTCCCTCAATGGAGTGTTGCTTAATCATAGATACCAATGATTTGCTGTAACCAGTTGCACTCTGAAATTCGTGCAAGAAGAGAAAATATGGATCGTGGATGATTTTGTTGATTGTATTGAGGATCGGCACGTCATCAATGAAGCAAAAAACAACTCAAGTGGTGATATGTATGGCTGTATGCATTAGATTTAGATATGGAGAAAATTAAAAGATTACCGGATGCGTTAAGCATAGTAATTATTGTCTTCGGTGGCTTCACTTTCATTCCCACATAAGAGAGCCTTACACGGTAATATTTGTGGGGTTGCGAGATTTTTTCGGTGCCGGTATTATTGGCGGCACAATTTGTCTTATCGTCATCTTACTTCAGTGTACTCAGGAGGGCGTCCTTTAATCTCCACGTGAACGACAGACCAGTGACGTAACAGCAAACGTGGAAATATACATAGCGCAGTGTTTACATTAGATTTATTCTGAATTATTACTTTTTTGCCACGAAAATCGACGATTACTTTTATACTGACACAAATTGAGCACAAGATGAAAAGTATTCATTCATCACAGGTGCTGCCAACGTTACGCTGTCTGTAGACGCGACGTGTTTCAGTACCCATTGTTAACAGCAGTCGTCCTGGTTGGTCTTTCGCGTTGGTGTTGGAAGGGTTAAATTTCAGAAATAGAGCGACCTCCTGAATCTCAAAGCGCTCAAACAATAGTCTCGCATATCTGGAAAACAAATGTAACGAGAGACTCTGCACTTGGCCGCGATCATTCGCCGGCCGGGCCGAGACATTGAACACGTTGTTTTCAGCTGCTCTGTTAGTCCAGCAGTCAGGAAAGTATACCGAACTTAATGAAATTTTAGTATGTTGTGTGTACGTACTCTGTGGAGTAGACTCTGCCGCGGTCTAAAGCGTCTCGCCGTGGAGGTTCGAGTCCTCCCTGGGGCATGGGTGTGAGTGTTTGTCCTTAGGTTAGTTTACCTAGGTTTAAGTAGTTTGGTCAGATAGATTTACAAACATTTGAACATTTGAGTAGAATCTGAGTTTTCGACCTCTAGGACCCTGTGCTAACTTTGCAGAGGCCGAGAAACCTCTAAAATTTTGGCCTTTTTTCACTAAACCATGCGTTTTGCGCGAAACATACCTCGGAACAAAGTTGAAGATCGTAAAATTTCATACATATTTCACTGGTAAAAAGTGTTTTTTCACCCACTAATGACTGAGATACGGATGTTCAAAAATACAGTACTTTCTAAAACTACCTAAAATAGCTCAAAAATTCAATTTTTTTGCTTTGTAACTTTTATTTGGCCGCATTTCTGTGTAACTTTTGTTCGGTGGCCATGAATTTGGACATGTAGAAACAATCGATCGAGATAATGCCGGCCGCGGTGGCCGAGAGGACTGACGCGCTCCAGTCACGGTCTGCACGGCCACTACGGTCGGGGGTTCGAATCCCCCCTCGGCCATGGATATTTGTGCTGTCCTTAGTATAAGGTAGTTGATAACTAGTTTGTAAGTTTAGGGACTGATGACCCCGTAGTTAAGTCGCAAAAGCTTAACAAACATTTGAACATTTTGATCGAGATAATATACTATCACTGATACGACGGTCAGGAATGAGTCCGCCATAACTTTACATGACTCACATGAAAGTCTGCTTTATAGTCAAACAAGTATGACCAGATTCCTGATGAGAATGCTCTTCCGATTTCAAAGGGTAAGCATGGAAAATTCTGTGTAGTTGTTTAAAATAGTAATGAAGAATATTTATGTACAAAAACATACATATAATAGAAGTATCTATGATTAATACATGATGTCCAGAAAAGGACTTCCTGATTTCAAAATTAAATATCTCGAAAACAAAGATCGATAGAGGAATGCAGTAAATACTATGTTTATTGTGAAAGCTGTAAGAAGTTTATACAGCAGTTTGAAATAATGGTTACAAAAGCTGCTAACAGATGGCGCTGTAATCGCCATACTCAATTCCTAGTATAAATAGTGATCCGAAGCCCAGAGCGATCAGTTACACTATTGAAACGTGAAAGGAGGTTAGCGTACCGAAGGAAGAGATTAAAACCATGTACTCCATTGAACAACGCGTTTTTTTGGTGCTAGAGCGCCACAGGTTAGAAGAGAGTCCTACGGCAACAAGGCCAAGTTTTCAAGCACGATTTAATGTTCCAAAAGGACCTGATGCGAAAACCATTCGTACGCTCTTCGCAAAATTTCAACGAACAGGCAGCGTAACTGATGATCTAGTGGGGCATGTTGGCTGCAAGCAAACCGCAGTTACGCCTGAAAGTATCGCCACAGTTTCTGGAATTACTCAGCGAAATCCAATGTCTTCCGTCCGCAGAATTGCATCCGAGACTGGTTTGAAGCGTTCCAGCACGCAGAAAATACTGAGAAAGAGCCTACACATGTTTCCATTCAAAATACAAACGCACCATGCCATACCTGTACGAACTATGTAACAAAGGGTCGCCTTTGCTAATGAGATGCTCACAATGATTGATACTGAAGGATTTGATGTTGGCTGCATCTGGTTTACAGATGAAGCACACTTTCACCTGAATGGATACGTGAATAAGCAGAACTGGCGATTTTGCGGTTCCAAAAAGCCACATTGGTGTGAAGCGAAACCCCTGTATTCTCGTAAAGTTACTGTGTGGGCTGCAGTATGCACCAGAGGCTTTATTGGCCCTTTTTTCATTCGAGAAACGGTCACTGGCGCACGTTACGTTGCAATTTTGGAACAATTTGTCGCCACACACAGCAAGCGTTAGAGGATCGACCAGGTACTGAATGGTTTATGCAAGATAGAGCCCGACCACATCGGACGGAACAAATGTTTCGCTTTCTTGAGGAATACCTCGGGAATCGAGTCATTGCTTTGGAATATCATCCCAAATTGACTGGTGCAGGCATGGATTGGCATCCATATTTGCCGGGTTTGACTCCCTGTGATTTTTTTGTGGGGAAGAGTAAAAGACATGGTCACAGACAAATCTGTTACTCTGTGACATGGTGTACCCGAACCATCCCGCCACGCTGGACGAGCTTGAATCGGCGATCTCTGTGGCATGTGAATCCATTTCGGTTGAGACACTACGAAATGTGATGGAGAATTTCATTCTTTGTTTGCGCCACCTCTGTAGTGCCAATGGTGAACATTTTGAAAACATTGTGATGTGATTGTTTGCAAAGAGTGTTTTCATAAGATTATTTCACTTTTGTATGCTGATATGATCTGTACAGCGTACAACGCCATCTGTTAGCAGCTTTTTTTAACTATTATTTGAAACTGCTGTATAAACTTCTTACAGCTTTCACAATAAACATACCGTTTACTGCATTCCTCTATCGATCTTTGTTATCGAGATATTTAATTTTGAAATCAGGTAGCCCTTTTCTGGACACCCTGTACATTAATCTGATTACACGAACCATGATTAACCTAACAATAAAACATCAGAAGAATACATTGTGATTAACCTAATACAGTGAAACTCAGTCGCTCAAAACTGAACTTCAGGTATCTGTGTGCCTTGACTCTCGAGCACTGATGGCACGCCGTCGTCGGTGACGTCATAGTTTTCTTCCTCCTGCGCTACAATATCGTCGACGAAGTTTTCCTGTTCTTCGCATTTAGCGTCAGTGTCTTCTTCATCGAAGTCTGCTTCTGGTGTATTTTCACATGCAGCACCAACACAGGTCTTGCAGACGGCAGAGCACACGAGTCCAGCTTATCTGCAGCAGCCACGGTTGTGCTAATGGCTATCACACCTGTATAATGAAGTAAATGGTGATTTTAACGTAGTATAAAAGAATATTGGAAAGAAGAACTATCGACAAATAGCACACAGGTATGGTAGAAATTTAAAAAAAATGACAACTACCACGAACAATTCTAACCATGTTTGGTCAGTTTCCATCCCCATGCTGTACTTTCTGTACTTGCAGGTATGTCCTGAAGGAGTGGTACGTCGCAGCATCACTTGTAGGTGGCAGTCAAGCCAGTTGAAAATTCGCTTTTACAGAAACATTGGATGAGAAAACTCGATACCGCAAATCTTCCAGTTTATCTGCGTCGATGGTTTCACCGTACAGTTTCACCAGAAATTTCTATGATGACTCAGAAATTTGGTGTGTTGTTGCATCAGGGTCTTTAGACGCCAACTACGCCTGAGAGCCAGGGCCTTTTCTCACAAACTTGCATCACCTTCTGCTTCCCAACCCCGAAGGGCGGTGCAGTGATGTCGGATGAGTCTCTCTCCAGCGCTGTATTTACAGGAATGGGCCGAATACAAAACACTCTCTTATTCTCCCACTCTTCTGGAAATAATGTTATTTTTAGAAGACGCTAATGCTGTCAGCAAAACCAAAAGATCGATGTATTCTCCTGTTATGACGACACTGTCGAAATTGTTAGCTTCTGATATAACCGTTTCCATTAACAGGCCATCGGCATCTTCTATTGCCTGTTAGACCTGAATTCCCTGGGCTTCCAATTCAGACATCAGAAATGTAATGAGGTTTCTCTTATTGAAATCGTTGGAAAGAAATTTAGTTTGTGAAATTGTGATAACAGATGTTTTGGAAAATAAAATCTTTGTTGAAAAGTGCAGCAAAGGCCGTCGATATCTTTCTATTGCTTTGGTGCTTTGGTAACTTATGTCAACAGGATACCTGTCAAAAACCGCAATGGCATTGTTCCCAAAGTGCTTTTTAACAAAATCGACGTAATTTTGGCACACCAGTTCAAATGTGCCTTCTTGTGATTTGCTCCAGTAACTTTATGCAGTAGGTATCCACTATCAATAACTGCGCATTTTCTGCTGCCGAAGTCTACTGGTTCTTCTATTGCAGTAAACGCCTCGTACAACATCGACTTTCTGCCCTTGTGCATACCTTCCTATGTGAAAAGCAATATCGGAAAGGGAGCTAGTTCGTAATCGAACAAGTTCCTGAGATCAGCATCTGATTGAGTGTGCAATTCCGTCGAAATAGTCAGAGGCTGTATTCTGAACTTCTTGTCTTTGATTCAAAGAGAACAGGAAATGAATGCTAGAGTTACCACTTACCACCTTATCCTTACGCCTCAACTTCATATCTGCAAAATTTCCTTTTTCCAAACAAGTCTTCATACAAGTGATACCAACAGTTCGCGCTAAGTGGCAGTTCACAAGTTCAGAAGCCACGGCCCCTGTGGCTATTGACAACTGTTGTGAGTCAAGGAATGGCGGAAATTCAGCCAATCAATCACTAAGTTTCTTGATGTCAACACGGGTAGACCTGGAATCAACATGTTGTTCAGTTGTCTCTGAGCGTACTCCAGTGAACACCTCCATCTGCTCACTGATGCTTTGGGGGCACAGCTTACCCACAATCCATCGGGAAAGCACACACTCACTTACACCACGACCGATTTCTCTAATTTTTCGGTCTATCCTACTGGACTACAAGGAAAAAATTGAATTTTGGAGGTATTTTTGGTTATTTTAGAAAATTACTGTAGTTTTGAACATCCGGATCTCAGTCATCAGTGGATCAAAAAACACTTTTGACCATTGAAATATGCAGGAAATTTGATGCTCTTCAACAGCAACGTAGCTAAGTAGTTTGGCAGCCGGTGCGGTGATCCAACTTGTCACCCCCCTCCCCCCCCCCCCCACACACACCACCACCACCACTCCCGCCAACCTCACGAAACAATGGGAAGAAAAATTCAACGAGAAAGGAATAAATTTGTGATACTCATAATGAAATGAGCAAAATAGAAAGTTATTTAGTTTGTAAACAGTCTGTATGAAAGGAAATAAATAACACTAGTTTTATAAATAACATAGTTTAATCGAATATTATCAAGCAGAACAAACAGCTGACGATTGTCTTAATGACTGGTGACTTTCACATGCAGTATACTATCTCACCCGTCTAACTTTCTCTGCAGCAAATTTTGAAGTTGCATCATCAAAGTCAATAGCTTTAGCCACACTATTTTCAACTGACAAAATTGCCGAATTAGAGAGTTGTGATTGGCTCATAGTAGACCTAAGGTAATTCTCTCACAGGACGCTACCGAAACACACAAAGGTAACACAAATCTGAACACCAAGGTGGTTCCGAACAGATTCAGAAATTTCATATTCAACAACAAACTGTAAAACTCTTCAAAGATGTCATTCCAATAGATTCTTCTTTTGGGACATTAGCAGCCTGAGAATTCGTCGCAGCCGTTGAATTTCTGCGAGGATACCATCTTCGGAAATCTCATTGTAATTGTCAATTAAACATTTTACAATCGTGGTAAGTTCCTTTTCTGAAGTTGTAATCAGATTTCTGGGCTCTAAAACAGCAAAACGATCTGATATACATTCCATGTTTCTGCATCGTGTATCAAATTTTTGTTCACAACTTGTCGATGCACTCTAACCTTCTCAGTTCCTGGTGCAAAGTTTAAGTCTCGTCTGCAGCCTTTCCCCCAGGCATAAATTTTTCTTCCTAATATTTCTTCTTGTTTCGACAGAAGTACCCATCTCTTCACATGTGATCTTCGCAAATCGAAAGGCTTCGTCCACAGGCTGATTTCTCTTGTCTTTCAAAAAGAGCTTCAGACTCCTTACTTGGTAATACACATTTCAAGCCGACCCCAAGGATCTGTAAATACTTTTGAGCTTCATTGACCTCTTGTAAGACAGTATTCCACAAATACAAAAAACACAAAAACGAAAAATCACACAATGCAGACAACAGAATTAGAGCAGCTCCTCTCTTTTCCAAGGTTTCCGAAGAATCAGAAACTTCTTCATTGGCGTCAATAATCTTTTTAAAGCACTGGAACACAGGTTTCACTGCTAGGTAGTGGGCACTCCATCGCATCTGACAGTCCCTCCACTGTAACTCCAACGTTTTCCAAAAGGATCGTCCATATGTAGGTAGAAGCTGCAAACTTTTTAAAGTTCCAAAGAAAGCCACACAAAATGGAACTGCTGCAAGAGGATGCAATCCGTAAAGACTGAGAGAGCGGTTTGCACAGAGCACAAACAGTGCCTTAGGATTAAGTTCACAGATTCTTGCTTGAACGCCTGAATGTACCCCAGTCATTGTAGAGGCGTTGTCATATCCTTGTCCCCGGCACATCGTTATATCCAGACTGTCTTTTGCAATAACCCGTAAAAATATCTTCTGTTACGTCAACAGCTTTCTTCCCTGTTTGCTGGAAATAACTCAAAAATGACTCCTTTACTTCTACCTTTTTGTTTTCTATGTGAACATAACGAATGATTTCACTGATCTGTTCTATGTGCGATATGTCCGGCGTGCTATCAAAGCTGACACAAAATTACTTAGCATTCTTTATATCTTTTAAAAGCTCTTCCTTGACCATTCCGCCCAAAAGTGAGATAAACTCATTTTGTGTGGTGGGGGATAAATAGCTCGTAAATGATTTGCCTCCCTGTGACTGAGTGGACTGTTCTAGTTGGATCAAGTGTTTCCTTAGTACAGCGTCGTATTTAGATAACAGTCCAATCAGCTGCAGAAAATGTCCTCTGCTTTCTGCCAACATATGCTCTCTGTGTCCACGGAATGGAAGATTTTGTTGAGCCAAACACAGAGTGACGTCTAACAGTCGTTTTCAAATCTCTCTCCATTCTCTTTTTTCCGTTTCATGTGCTGTCTGGATAATACAATCAATAGTTCTAATTGGCGTTTAGACTTGTCCTTAATGTTTTTCATTTTTCAAAACAAGCTTGATGTTTCTCAGACGTTTCGTGGTTGTGAACTTTCAGACTCACTTTCCACCAAGCTTGCAAAACAGTTACATATTTAGGTGTGCTATGAGAACTTGCGTCTGTGCTAAACAGTGTACAATAAAAACAGTATAAACTCTGCATTTTTTAGTTGAACACGCCATCCAGGTTTGGGAAATTTTCTCACCATTTGGTTGACTGATGTCAATTGTCGATTAGTACCTTTCGTCTTATCCTTGTCACCTTGTCTGTTAACTGAAACAAATGGACCATCTTTGTTTTGAAATGTTGTACTTCCCACTTTAATTAAATGCACTCTTAGATTTTGTGGTACAGGATATGGCCATTCAGAGATGTAGGGAAACAAAGTATTGCTACGAACGTCGATAGTTTCCTCTACATTCACATCCTAGATGTGGACAGTGGACAGTGGTGTAGACCTCTTACCAGATGTCTTCACAATTCTCTACGCCACTGTCCACATTTTCTTGGAGCCCTTCAGGTCCTTCGAGGATATCGTCTCTCACTGCTCCCTTATCTTCACTATTTCTGGCGGTTTATTCGTTAACTACAATTTCACTCTCGCATTGAAGCAATTTTGTGACCAAAATTTTCATTTTGTTCTGGTAATTTCTGACTGCTTGATGGTGATGCTGAAGGCTTAACAGATTTCAGCACTGAACTGACCAGCGATTGGTCTTCCAAACGTTTGGCCCTCTGTTTTTTTCTTTGTTGTGCCGCACTTGGGCGATACCGTTTAGTGTATTTTAAGTTATGTTTCTACAAAAAGAAAAAGATTTTGTCTCAATATTTATTTCACTTAATCAATAATAACAGTTACACATTGATAAAACGAAACCATAATAAAAATTTTCAATTTTTTATGTACAAAAAACATTGACTTACCAACAACGACACTAAAATTATTACGTGAAAAATGAAAGAAACTAAACTCAGTACGTAAATGGCGTCTAATTTTTACAGCTCAAAGCCTTTTTTCCCCACTGAAATACTGAAGTATTGCTAAACATTTTGTGCATACAAAGTTGCAAAGTACGTAGTTTACTTACACACCCCTTGCAAGTAACACAATGTGTTGAAAGACAGTTACCGTTCGTGTTAGAGAAGGGCTCTTCATTTTCTGTGATGTTTTTCCTCGTTTTCATGATATGTAACTTTTAAGCTCCTTGAGAAAGTCTCTTCTGGTTCTCCCTGATGGGGGTTTTAGCAAGTAGTGTTTTTGTGGGTGCCTGTGTCCACATGTACAGTACACGGGTGTTGGACTGGCGCACGCAACTCTCTACAAAGATGAGGTATTTGGGGTAGAGCCCTAAAAGATTATAACAGTCAACAATTCGCATCTGGCGATCTCTGCTACAGGGCTAGGTCTTGAGAATTGGTTTTGAACCAAGTGCTTAACGGCGATATGGATCCTTACCTCATTATGTTTCCAGGTGAGGCTTGATCCCACTTCCACGGTTATGTTAGCCCTCGCATGATGCCTGGGCTCTTTTAACTACAGATAAACAGTTTTTATCTGGGTGAAGACAACTCATCCTTCATATATGCTATCCACAGACTTTTTATTATAAGTGGGTAAAATATTTATGGTTATCTCATTTTTCAGTACAACAATTTGAAATTTTTGCAGTGGGGTCAGAAAATGCCTCAAGTATACTATAAGTGATTTTCAGTGCCATATATAACTTTTGTTAGGAAAATAATCAAAATAATGCAAAAGATAATAAAATAATGTACCCAACTCCTGAACGCCGGATTGAACAGGATTGGCACTGGTAGCGTGTAGGAGTGTACTTCTAATAATATTCCATGTAAATGATATTACACATTACACTAATAAATTACAGTAGTAGTACATAGTCTGTGGGTCATGAATCTTTTGTGTTAAAATAATTTTTGGAACCAAACAAACTAAACAAAATATGTTTTCATATTTGAAACAAATGTAGTAAGTAATTACAACTTATATGTAACTTAATTATATGAAGTTTTAATATCAACATTGTGCATATGTTTTTCAATAAATTATATTTACTTTTTATGGACATATTTGTAGTTTTATCTTCATAAAGTCGCTTGAATCACTTTGGGGTCAAAAAAGACCCCAGGCATACAATACGTATTTCTAGAGCTGATACCATGCGAGGGCTGAAGCCTAAACTAACAACACTAGAGCACCAATAGACCTGTTCTGCTTCATGAGGAACCCCTTCACGATCAGAGAAATAGAAGCGAGGTGCGCAGTTATTGGTGGCTGAATAATAGGCCCCATTTTCAGTGACACAGTTAACAATGAAAAATAAAGAGCAAAACTTTTGCAACATTTTTTAAATACACTGAGTGATAGATAACGAAGCCCTGCGGTTTTTCAATAGGTCCCAGGAGCCCAGGACCAATGTTTCCTTGCACGCATTTGACGAAGTGTTACCGTACATACCAAAGTCGTGTCTCGCTCTTTGGAACTCCGTTTTATGCCGTGAAGTTTCTGTTGAGGGAAGCACTAGAGAATGAAGTGTAAAACACAAATCCGCACATGTTACAGGAAGTCAAACATAATATCCGCTATTCAGTCAATTCAATTTCTCTAAGAGAATTACATCGTGTGATGAATTCATGAGTAGATACCAGCAGTGTTAGGAAAAGTAGTTCGCTCATCTTATTTCTTCAGTGGGTGATTATAAACTTTATTTGCATATGAAGAAAAGAGGGGAAATATTCAAATTTTTTGATAAGGATCTCAACAGCGATGTTTTTCGTTTTAAAACGTATCTGTTGAAATGGAAAAAAGTAAAACGCTACACCAACCATTTTTGCGCTGGTAATCCTGTAATTATCCCACAGAGCAACAAAAGAAATGTTTCCCTTCTTATCATGAACTTTCACTTCTATTTTTACGAAATATTCGCACAGATAGCTTCAAGTCAATTAACGTTGTGGCATGGCAAGGTCGCCCGTTTGGCATTTCCTAACGAAAGGGAGTGGGGATAGGAAGTACTTTTAATACTATGGAGGACGAATTTTAAGTGGCAATAAAAAAACTGCAGTTCCGGCCTCAGTTTTGTAACAAAAAGATTTTATTTCCTTGAAAGAAAATCACCTGCCTAAACGGGACGTCCATTAATTACGTGAGGTGTCTGGGGAGGGGGGGGGGGGGGGGGCTCGACCAGAATCTCACCAAACCTTACGTGTCTCGGCAAATCTGCCGTGATTTTCTCTCCCACAAGAAACATTGTAAAACTGCGAGATAATTAGGATACACCACCTTTATTTCCACGCGCGGTAGCCACAGCTGCGTGAACAGAAGGCCAGGCCAGGCCGCCATACGAGCGTTCTCTTCACGCGCATTAATCGCGGGTGTCCTTCACTTAGCACTACTTCAGGGAACGACTACTGCTTATGAAACAAATATGGTCTCCTTAATTATTGACACATTTGAAATAAATCTTTCATATTCTTCTACATCTTATTTACTTTAATCCCAGAAGATCCTGAATAAACGTGTTACAGACTTCCTGCCTACAATGATAAAATTTTACAGGCCTTGTTATGAAATTTTTTTTCTACAACCAGTCAGGGTTCTGTATTATTCATATTTTACACGATACATATCGAGAACTGGTTCCCACTTTGAAGTGCATTATCTATGTGCTATGCCATTCATACATGATTTTTCTATGTGTGAGGTGCCGCACTGCTGCCTTTACTACAACGTATAAAACCGTGCGTAATCGAGAACAGATTAACGTACTGACACTAAAATACGAATTCTGAACAGTGAGACTATAGGGCGGGGGTGAGGGGGTCGAGCAAAATGTGACGCCATCTCTCTCGAGGGATGCCGGACTTCTGCCACGCCGGACTTTTGCCACACCTGACCCTTCGCCAGGTAGTCGGATTAGCGGCCCCTTAGGCAAGGGGCGTCCTTCCCCGTACTCCTGCTGTTTGCTTCCAAGCCTCCATCTCCGCATCTTACACGATACAGCCAATACGAAAGAGATATTTCTCTTCGACATCTCGCCGAAATGTACAACTTCTTTTCAATATTCCGAAATCGAAGTATTTATAAATTTGTGAAACGAAAGCAATACCGTCGGCTATGTCAGTGTGTAATTAGTTCTTCTAATCACAAATATGAATCTATTCTCCCTCCGTTTGTACTGTTGCTTTCTTCCACACTTACTGATTGCGATAGAAACAGTCCATCGCCATGGAAGGAACACGAAAGGAACGATATAAAGGTAATTCGAATGTTAGCTCATTATTCAAGTTTGATCACTGCATTTGTACATATATTAATTGCTACAACTGTGTGACAAAAAGAGGAGGAAAGAAGAAAGATACAGTTCATAAATCTACTCTTTTGTGGCGAAATATTAGCTAATAAAGTGAATTGGGACAATGTTCAAATCAATGACAGAAAATAAGTTTACAAAATATACATAAGAGCCTTTATGTTTGACAGATCACCTAAAAACGACATATAGATTTGAAATAAAGAAATGAAGGAATATAGAATAGGGTATTTGACTGTTTTCTGGAAATCGTTTTAAATTGTTAATTATGTCATATTATGGTCTGAACATGCTTTTTTACCTCGTGGATTTCAGTACTTTTTTTTTAAATAAAGAAATAAAATTCAAATAATTTGAAAGCCCGCTAAAACGCTACCTTTGAGTCACGTGACGCCTGTGACGTCATACAACACGCTGCTGCTGCTTCTCTCGTAAGATAAACAAATACCTGTATATTGTTTGGGCCGAGGCCTCGTGTTTGGGCGTTAACGTTTGCATAATGACCTATAAATATTGCTTAGTTCCGCACTGTACCAATACATCTGTCAAGACTCCAGAAAAATTGTTCTTCCAAGTACAAAAAATTGGAAGATACGCAAAAAGTGGTTGACACTGGCACGAAAAGATCCAAATGAAATAGCGGCTACTTCATATGTGTATTTCTGTGAGGATCAGTTTGATGTAAGTAAACAATATGACATGCCTTTGGCTACGGGAAATGTGCGTTGCCAACCGACGAGCGATATGGAAACACCGCCGACGCAACCCGCTGTCCCTGTTCTAGACTACAGATATATTGTATAACTATACACAAGGCATTTTTGCTGTATATTACAGGTTTTGACGTTTCACTTTGCACCAGTATTGAAGTAGTTAAATAAAATTACTCCCTTAGCTGCGTGCTTGACTGGGTTAAATTTTACTAACTACCCGGCGGCTTCCTGTGACTATGTTGGCAACAGATGCTGAGTAGCGAGAATCATGAGACGTCGCCATTAGCCAATCGCGTGACAGCGCAAATATTTTGTCGTGAAACCTTTGATTTACGAGGGCAGTTACTTTTACTGACCGGACAAGCGTACATACAAGAAGCATAGAGCAGGAACAGCATTATTTATTTACTTCATGGTCTGTACGATACACTAATCTAGTCATTCTATGTGGTCACAACATCTGGACAAAGATTTTCTATCGTGTTGATATTGCCAACATAATCACTCAAGGCCGCTTGGATAGAAGATAAAATTTCACCCTTTATTGCATAATATGGTGACTTCAGATTATGTCTGCTGACATCAACAAATAGGGTACACTTTTCCAATGGCATAAAATATCTCTCGAAATAATTAGCTTTAAAATGTAGGTATATATATATCGTATGGTATAATGTCAGCTACATATAATACTTTAGTAAGATATACTAGTGTCTAATTAATAAGATAAAACATATCTCTGTCACAGAGCCAAGTCCAACTCCTTTAACCACTGGACAGCTTCCTGACTGACTATATGGAGTTCGGTCATCCCTCCTGACAATGATCGTAATGGGCAATTAGTAATTATGTGGGTCATCGTTTGTATGTCTGCTCCACAGTCACATGACTGGTCGTCTGTCTGTTCCCATCTGAATTTCCAACAGTTACAGCGACCAACACCAGTTCGGAAACGGTTGATCAAAGACCATTCTCTCCTGGGAAGGTCCATTCCTTGGAGCTGCTTAGAGGGATCGTCTATCCAGATGCTGTTTTTTCCATTAAATGAATCCCAAATTCTTGCCCAGTTTGATTTAGGCGAGAAGCCACTCTCATGTAGTTGCACAGCTGTTTTAAGAGGTGGTTTACGTGATTTCAGCCGGATTACCGGTGGTGGAAGGTCTTGCAGGATAGGAAGCTCAGGAGTGGACAAGATCTTATAATACTCTCTCATTAAGGCTTCCTTCCGTCTTAGGTCTGGGGAAACGATGTTGCATAATATTGGGAGCCATTGAAGTGGTGTAGCCATCAGAGTGCCACTGATCAATCTCATTGCTCTTTTTAATTGTACATCAATGTCTCTCACATGAGCACTGTTGAGCCAGACAAGAGAACAGTATTCAGCTGCAGAGTAAACTAGGGACAAAGCTGTTGTACGCAAGACCTTAGCACTGGCTCCCCAAGATGATCCTGCTAAGTGCTGCAATATGTTATTCCTAGTTTTAACTTTGTCTGCTGTTTTATGAAGGTGGTACTTAAAAGTAAGAGATCTATCCAAGATGACTCCCAGGTATTTTGGATGTTCATTATGTTCAAGTTGAACACCATCAAACGAGATCTTAAGTTTATAGTCGGCCATCCTATTATTGAGATGGCAACAAGCTACTTCCGTTTTATTTGGGTTTGGCTTTAGTTTCCACATTGCGAAGTAATTTCTGAGGAGAGTTAGGTCAGATGTTAAAGTAGTTTCCGTCACATGGATGTCTCTGTGTTGTGACGCTATGGCAATATCATCGGCATAAGTGAATTTTCTAGATTGCGTAGCTGGAATATCAGCGGTGTAAACATTAAAAAGAATGGGAGCAAGAACCGAACCTTGGGGGAGGCCATCGTGAAGCTGTCTAAACCCACTTTCTGTGTTGCCGAAATAGATCTTGATTAGACGGCCACTTAGCATTGAGTTCACAAGTCGCAATAAAATAGGACAAGGAATGAGATTGTAAAGCTTCACTAGGAGGCCCTTCTTCCACACGGTATCATAAACTGCCGAGAGATCCAGAAAAGCAACGGAAGTGGTACACTTCTTTTCGATACCAGTCTCAATGAAAGATGTCAGTGCTAGGACCTGGTCACAGCAATTACGGCCTTGTTTGAAACCAGCTTGTTCAACAGGGATACTAGCAGTGAGAATGGGAACAATACGATTGTAGATGAGTCTCTCGAGCAGCTTGTAACATACACTGAGAAGTGCAATTGGGCGGTAGCTATCTGCACGTTCGGCTGGTTTACCAGGCTTCAAAACAGCTATTACTTTAGATCTCTTAAAAGCTTTTGGTAGAGAGCTGTCTTTAAGAATGTTATTGAATAAATTTAGAAGCCACAATCGGGTCTTGAGTCCAGCATGTTTAATAAATTCTGGGAAAATATCATCTATACCGGCAGCTTTCCCAGTCTTCACATCAGAGATAGCCACATGCAGTTCGTCTAAGCAAAAAGGTTTTGATACTTCCAGGGGAGCCTGCTGGCATTTCTTAATTTCATTTAGTTTATAGGATATAAATCTGTCAGACTGTTGCCGTTTTGACTTGGATAGTGCTACGATTCGTTTGGCTATGTCGGAAGGATCAGGGTGTGTGGGAGGCAGTTTTTTCTCGGATACACTGGTAGACAATTTCCTCAGAAGTGACCAAGCCTTTCTGCTGCTGTGAGTGAAATCTAAACTCTGAACATTTTTCACCCATTTCTCTCTTCTGGCATTATCAAGGGAGTTCAGTAGGATGTCGGCAGTGTTTGAATCTTCAGTGCTGATAAATTCGTTATACAGGTCTTCACACTCTTGGCTCCATCCCGGAATATATGTCTTTCTTTAGCTTCAAGGTATACAGGCTTTAGCTATAGCTTTAAGGAGTCCAGCGAATCTGTCATAATTTTCTATTGTAGGAGGAATGAATCTAATGTTGTCCTCTAGTTTGGAAGTAAATGCCTCCCAGTCTGCTTTATTAAAATTCCACCTGGGTCTCGGAAAAGATCTTATTAGGGGAATCTTAATCCCGACTGATATCAGCACTGGCCTGTGCTGCGACCGTGGGAATGTGCCAAGTACCTTTCTTGTAACTGATATAGATCTTAATGTCTGATCACAGGAACAAAAACACAGATCAGGTGAATGTCCACGCTTCCAGCGGGCTGAGAAAAATGTGCTGGAGTCTTTTGCGTCAAAAACCAAGGAAAGGTTATTTTTTTCAGCCCATTCAGCTAAGGCTATTCCATTTTCATTATCAGACGAGTACCCCCAATGGCTACTGTGGCTGTTGAAATCTCCGACATATAGGGAAGGGTGTTCGTAAAACTGGGAGAACCGTATCTTGCCACTGGATGTTGGGAGGCTTGTAGACATTAACTATGGTAGTTCCAGACACTTTAACTGCCAAAACAAATATGTCATCGTCACAGCTTTCATGAATTACAGATACAGCATCCAAGTCCTGTCTAGCATATGTAGCCACGCCATATGTTCTATGGCCTATCTCTCCCACAAGTCTGTAGCCATGGATATTGCCTCTTGAACAACTTTTAAGATCTTCTGCATGGGTTTCTTGTAGAGCAAGGACGTCAATATTGTTACTCAGCAGATTTTTACTGAGGAAGTCACATTTTGACCTACTTATCCCCTCAATAATCAAATGGCACACGTTTAGGACTGGACCTATTGCTCTGTTCAGATCGTTTTGTTGACAATTTTGTTGGCCCTGACAAGAGCCATTCTGGATTGTCTTGGTAGCTGACATAGCTGGGAGATCACCGTGGTGACAGGACCAGCTACAAAGATGTAGGTATGCGTTACTTACAATGCAGTTTTCACGTTTCTTATTTCTGGCACATAAAAATTTGGTTTCTTTTTAAAGAAAGAAGACACCATAATTGCATCAACTTTAGAGAGGTTTCCGCTGTCAGCCTTCACATAACCATCTTCCATTGTGGCATAAAAACTGTAAACGCGTTTAGATCACAAAAAAACTGAACTGAAAGCTGCGAAATGGAGGAAACGCGTACAATATTACAGCTCCGACTTCTAGATGCCGCGCTGTAGGTGTTCTATGACGTCACCAGTACTTCAGCCAATAGCGGAGCGTTTTCGATCACGTGATCTAATCGTGAAATTTTATGATTTTTAAGCTTTAATTACGTAAAAATAACATAAGTTTTGTAAGAATTATGGGGAAAATGCTGTCTGAATGTTATAATCATTCAGAATAACAACAATTTGAACCATATTTTAACACAGGAACATACTCTACTCTATACTTGTAAAGTACACTGTTGTTATGCAGTGTTTAGCTGAGTCGCAGAGGAAACACCCTAGTTTTTTAATCGAAATGCCATAATTCCTATGATCTGCAATGCAAAAGAAACAAAAACCATAATGTAATATGTGTACTATCTCACAAGCGAAACTGAATTCGATAGTTCCTGTAAGTTAGTCTGAGCAAATGTTACGCTCGACTACCGGAATAAATTAATAACTGCCGCTGCTGAGCGGCCAAGCGCATTGAGGCGCTATGCTGCGATGCGCGAGGCCGTTCCCCGTCGGGGGTTCGAATCCCCCATCGGGCATGGATGTTTGTATCGTCTTTAGTATAAGGTAGCTCATAAGTAGTTTGCAAGTTTAAGGGCTAATGACCCCGCAGTTAAGTCCCTTAAGCTTAACAAACATTTGAACATTTTAATTGACAGACACCGGCAGTCTCATAATGCAGCCGCTGAACAGTTCATAGAAAACTTGAGTCTCAACACAAATAGGTACACTACTCATACAATTATAGTTGGCGGTGACTTAAACCTACCATCCGTATGTTGACAAAAATACACCTTCTGACCAGATACATCTAAATGATTTAAAAAAAAATTATTTTGAACAATTAGTTCACGAGCCCATTAAAACTGTAAATGGTTTCGGAAACACGCTTGAGCTGTTAGTCACAAATACTCCTGAGCATCAAGACGGATACAGGGATAAGTGAACACAAAGTTGTAGCGAACTCAAATCTGTAACAAAGATTTTCACCAAACCTAGACGCTAAATACGTCTACTAAAAAAAGGTAAAAATTCGGTGGACATCTTCCTGGGAGACAGTCTCCATTTTTTTCTAAATTATCTATGTAAGTGAAGACCATATGTGGCTTACATTCAAAGGAATAGCATTAACAGCATTGGAGGGATTCCTACCAAATAAATTAATAAGAGACTGAACTGGTCCCCCATGGTAGATAAAACAGAAAGCTTTTGCAGAAAATTTAGACGAGTTCAAAATCCCCAAGATAGCCGATGTTTTACTGAAGCTCGAAATTTAGCGCGGCCTTCAATGCGACATTCGTTTAATATTTTTCACAACGAAAATCTTCATACAAATGTGGCGGAAAATCCAAAGAGATTCTGGTCCTATGTCATCTACAGCAGCGGAAAGACTAATTATATGTCTTTATTGCGCGATAGCGACGGCAATATTACTGAACACAGTGCCACTAAAGCGGAGTTATTTGATGAAAGAATTTCTGAAAACTGCATTTAATAAGACGAAGTAAATACTCCACAATTCGAAATGAGAACTGCTGCAAACATAACATAAAAGTAAATACCCTTGGTGATCCAAAGCAAATCACCCTATCAAATAAGTGATGTTGCAGACGAATGATCAAATATGTTTTCAAAAGTTTGTAATGCATAAGAAAAATACGTCTAATACATTTGTTTATGATATTTTTTTGAAACAATTATTTTTAAACAGTAAGCTCCTTGTCTTTTTCCATAGCTTTTACTGGCCTGATTAAAGATAATCAGCAACATGATGAGAAACTTTAATTTTTAAGGACTACAGCTAAATGTACTTCTTGAGATCTACCTCTGCTATTATGTTATTTCTATCCTTGTCTAATTTTGGAGATATGGGAATTATTTCAACACCACAGCTGCCGAACTTGTTAATCTTAAGAGCAGATCTGTTTTAGGGTGTGTATTTTAGGGCCAATTCTAAAGTTCACATTCTTTTTAAAACCTAAAGTGTACCTTATCAGTTTGACAAAAATGATATTTTTAGGAGCTAATTGCGGCTCTGAAGGTACAGGAATAATTTTAGAACTCCCAATCATTGACGGTATGGACATAATATTAAAAGGTAGAAAAAAATTCTCTTAACGTGTCAAATGTAGGAGTTTTTACCTATACAGGAAATTGCAAATTGAAAAGCGGTAGATTTAACTATAAGTTCTGTTTGCAGGAGGATCATTTGAGTGATGTTTAATGTATTTGCTTCGTTGAGTCAAATTTCACCGCGTACTGATTAAACGCTAGTGAACCGAACTGTAACCAGCTAGCTTCACCATTAAGTTATTTAAGGATACTGACGTCTGATACTCTTTTTATTTTTACGTCTTATAAAGGTCGCATCGTTAGATGGTCCTTACAGGTGTTCTCTACGTTCAATACGCCTCTGTTCTTCGAAAGCAGCTTTCCCTTGCAATGATCCTGTTTTCGGCGTAAGCACATCGACACCTTATTCTCGCGTAACCATGGTAGTGGGCAAAAGGCCTGCCCCTTGGCCGTTGTAATAACTTCCATACTGACGGTCGTACTACGAAATGCGGAAGCGACCAGTGTGCATATTATGTCGGGACACCGTCCACGGAGTACTGGGGCCAGCCGGCAAGGGGGGGGGGGGGGGGAGGAGACAGGGGCAGCCGACCCTTGGGAGCAGGTAAAAGTGTGGCAAGTGTCCGGCGTGGCAAGTGTCCGGACAACCTCTCGAGAAGCCGCGTGGGTTTAGCCGTGTAGTTTGAGACGTCACTCATGAACTGGACGGCTGCTTGCGTCGGATTTTCTCAGGCATGGGTGTGTGTTTTCCGTAGAATAAGTTGGTTTAAGTAGTGTGTAGATTTAGGGACCGATGGCCTTAGCAGTTTGGTCCCATAGGACTTTACACACACACGCAGGACTTCTCACATCTCTCGTGAAAACGCAAAATTCGTCTCACGTAATTAATGGACGCCACCAAAATAAGGTTTTTCCTTTTCCTGAGAAGTATGAGGAGGATGGGAAGGGGTCTACCCCGAGAATATGCTCAAATAGAAATCTCCATATTGGTTTATAGAAAACCCGCTTTAGTCTTCTTTAGATTTTTAGGTAAATATATAGCCTAAAAGAGCAATGTTCCTGAAAGGCAACAAGTTAGTAATCAGTTGTCTGTTGCTCTGTGGGAGAAAATGGTTTTATGCATTTTTTACGGTCAGATATTCGTGAATAGCAAACAACAAGGAGATTTGTTCTATTTGATGTCACAGTTGCATCAAATAATAAACCCATATAGAATTTTTATTTATTTTGTTGTTGTTGTAATTTTCAATGATTTTTGTTATAAACTTTACGAGAGCTTTCCAAACTCTTCCTAGTCGCGACACCATTTCGAATATATAAAGTTATATGAGAAACACACTGATTTTAATTATATAGATTTATCTATTCCAAATGATAGTTTAAAGAAATATTAATTTTCATGATTCACTTGTACTTAAAGTGCACGCTGAACGAACTGAAGGATGTTTAGTATTTTTTCCACAATGTTCTATCTTAAGATTTTACTGTAGTTGCTACATTCAGTTTTGAAAGCTCTGCTCTATACCTCATAACGTACCACATTGATAGAAACAGTTCTGGTTTTATGCTAGACAAGTTCATGGTTGGGTGTTTGCTTTGCACATTTGACCACTTGAACGGCATAGCACAAAGCAAATTTTTTTGATATAAAATTGACATGGCTGCTTTGGCTAAATGGCCGTTTATTTTAACGTTCAAATCACGAAAAAGGAACACAGTGATCGTTTATACTCTAAAAGTGGCAGCAACATCGGAATAAGCATCGTAATCATTTTTAAAACTGGGAGAAACATCTTACTGATTCTCAAAAAATTATTAAAAAGAAAAAAATTCAGGCATTTGGCATCAGCAGAAAAGAAACCCATTATTACCTTTCTTACAACTTTGGGAAGAAGAAGTTGTATTAAAAAAATTCATCAAAACGTGCAAATGAATAAATATTTCATTCGATCTTCTGAATGTCGCGGAAGAAAACTCTGGCGTCCGATCACTCGCGATAATAGACGAAGAATGGCAACAGCCCCGTCGGTTCAGACCGTGAACAACGGCAAATTAGCGCGAAACATTTACACCGACAACGACTCCGCTATGGCGGTGAAATGCGCGCGTGTCAGGAGGAGATCAGCCCAGGGGCTCTCTCGACGCCCGCCGTGCCCATTAAGTGGCAGGTGAAAAAATAAAAAAAATAAAAATAATTATTAGCACAGGGTCCTCGAGGTCTCCTGCTCCACAGAGTACCTACACACAACGTAGCAAAATTTCATCAAGTTGGGAATGCTTTCCAGGCAACCCCCTTTCTTACGACTATGTCCACAATAGAGCTCCTAAAAGCACAGGCTGGCGCATCCGCCATTTTCATTCCTGCGAATGCTAAACACAGCACGCAGCTTATACGAACAGTGTTGTTTTATTTAAGTTTAGTGAAATATTTTACAAGTGCGGGGCATAGAGCCTTATTCGTGCTACTTTGAGCTTGCATTCCGCTCTTTTTATATGGATATGTGGATTAGACACAAAAATCTCGCGTTTTCTTTACATATTGCTGCTTCTGTTCAAATACAGAAAAAGAGCAAGAAACCTATTTCTGTGATAAAAATCGCGTACTACGTTTAATGCTGCCGAAACTGGTCATCTATATAAAAATTTTAAGCGATCTTGGCTTCTATTTGAATAATGACTGTCAATATGCGAGGTTTGTTTCCCGTCTTGCAGTTAAGTGTTCGTTGTCTCCTGTGACAAATTCACCACATCGGATTTTTGTACTCAAATTGCTGAAAGTACTTCTATTATGTTACTGAGAAAGTTTCAGAATGTCTTACAAACACTAAAACCAAAAATAATATTAGTGTACAGTATCTAAAGTTTACGGTCGTAGAGGCACACGATGCCGATGTTAGCAACAACCGTTGATTGCTATTTGATAACCTAATCGTATAGAATGTGTTGGCCATGAAATAAATAAATAATTCTGTTCCTTCTCTAAGGTTGACAGGTTTTTGTATGTAACTGTACCATTGTGTTGTCAGTAATTTAATAATCCTTATAAAGCAAACATTTCGTGGCCAACATTAGCACACTACGCCGCTGCAGCCGTAAGTATAATTTACCCAGTATTCTTTGCCAGTTATGTTACAGCCTCTTATAGATAAGCCTCAATATTGGCATTTACTAATAAGAAATTGAATTGATGGTGTATTTTGTGATAAAACATCAGGTACCGTACTATTATTTCAAACTGCATACTACAAGTTATACCGCTAAAACTTCGAAATATCACAAATAGCATTCAACGGTAGTTGGCTGTATCAGCACAGTACACTGCCACAGCCGTAACGAAACTTTTTGTCCAGTATATTTATATTTTCCGTTTTAGTGTTTGTAATACTTTCTCGCAATAACGTAACAGGAGTATCTTCAACAATTTGTGCAATGTCAGTACAAAACTTTTTGATGAGGTGTATTTCTCAATATAGTATATAAGACACACAAATTGTTCTCTAAAACAGTATGTTCTGGGATGCTTTGCTGTAATATATTTTGCGGCTGCTAATTCCCTACAGGCAGCTTCTCTGTTAAGAGGTAGTACTTTCAGAAGAGCTAAACAAAACCGTAAGTTCAAATATCACAGACGATTTTTACTATTAAATATTGCTTCAAGTCATAATAACTATTTACTTACAATACACAACTGTGGGCTCGGTTCGGGTTCCCAGTTTTTGGGCCTACATTTAGTGATCCATTTTTTCTTCTCTTGGAACCTGTCGGGAAACTAAACGTTCTGCAGCCACCTCTGGAATGATCTGAGCAGTTTATGGCAACTCAACCACCCGTAATGTCGTGCTAAAGTGCCGTGACGCAAATCCTACAGCAGCGCAGTGTGTTTAACTTACAAGCCAGGAGAATGAAAATGGCGGATGCGTCATCTCGTACTCACAGGAGCCTTAGCCCACACTGCTGAGACGACTCCGCCGAGGCGACGACATTCGGAATGTTCGATACTTCCGGCGCGCGTCGGTTGGGTACGGTGTTGCTTCTGCAGCACAACCTCTCAACTCCAGCCTGTTTCCAGTACAAGTCTCTCTGCATGATATTGTCACAAGTGTTATTTTTATTTTTTCTCGTGTTACTATTAATTCTGTAAAATAAATTTAAAAAATCAGAAATGTTCTCGTAAGGCAAAACTTTCCTAAATGTCAGTGGGAATTCATGCGCTGAGTCCATTACCACCTATTTCTTATGTGCTTAAAATCCGACGAGTCACTACAGTGTGAGAACAATAGAAATAAAATAACAAAACCTGTTAGCTGGCTCTATGCAGACGGCAGTGAACAAATTGGTCACCACCGAGTTTTCTTCGATCTCCAGCTGACAGTGGGTTGGGAAGCAAACAACAAAACACAACAAGAAACAAAGTGGGACACGTTTTTCATCCTTAACTGACACGACCTGTACTGTCGGAGGCATCAGTGCATTTTTCCTTCAGTTAAAATCATTGAGACAAAGAAAATTGTCAACAGATGATTCGGCAAAATGCTCGTAGAAGCGCAGTTCCCTCAGACAGCTTCTTAACAAAATAAAAAATTTAAAAAAATGTGAGACCTGTATAGAGTTCGTTGAAAGTGGAGAAGGGTTGAAATACACTACAGCGAGTCCCACGTAAAACCGGTAAACCTGACGTGTGCCACCCAGCGAGCACAGAACAACATAGACAGCCTATCCTATATCAGCGCGTACACAGCGAAGCAACGGCAGCCATCTTGGTTAGCTATAGAAACGGAGTTGGCCCGATAAATGCCTAGTTCTTCAAATATCGCTCGCCTCAATTACATTGTCATTTGAACTCCTTAGGATAGGAAAAAAATTATCAAATGTTTCACCTAGACAGGTGAATACTGAACGAATGCAACAGTGTTCTTAGCAAGTACAATATGTATTGCGTTTCTATAAAGATAATAATTGAAACTATTAGTTGTATATGAAATTAAAATTACGACATTAACAAGTTAGTCGCCTGCCACTTTTTCTGTTTTGCGGTCAGGAAATGTTCGTCGGCGAGAAAGTTCTAGATAATGAAATGAACTTTTCTGTTTGTTTAAACAACTTTTTATAGCTCCCGTAGTTTTCTCATAAATTTGGATAGAAGAGAGCGGCGGGACCTTTCAAGTTGTAGTCGTTATTCTCAGCGAGCTTGCCCATCAGTGAGCACAGATTCTCACCTTGTACTTTGTGAGCAATTTCGATAAATTTTTAGTCTGCGATACAATTTATGTAATAACTAATTATCATTTAATACTTTTATCTATTTTATTCCTAACTAGTTGAACCCGCCCCTACTTCTCATGGTTAATTTTTAAAGTTCTTTTAAACTCGACAACTGCAGAACGTATCGTGATGCAGTTTGTTTCAATTTCTTCGTTATAATTTTGGAATCAGCGTAGGTTGTAGTAAATGTCAATACGAAAAGGGGAAATAATTCAAATAAAAATAGCAACGTAGAATAGTTTACCACTTCCGCACTTTCGTGACCTCTGTAGTGCAAACTGAGACGTGCGCCAGAGTACATAGTACAGAATTATAGAACCGTTGACGACTTTTCTAAAAGCCCGCGAGATCATATGTCTAACTTTTAGAGATCTCCCACAATCACTATATCTGTAGTCTGAAGCGCTTTAGAAAAGAAAAGTGATAAATGTGATTTTCTCATAAGAGTTAGACACATGGTCTCGCGTATTTTATGTATTTATTTTTAGATCTTTGTGAGTTCTGCGATTCTATGTTATGTACACTGGCCTAGCTCTTACAGTTTGGGCTCCATAGCTGACTAGAGTGCAGAATAGCGCTTCTAGTGTGTGTGTCAGCAGCGGAGCGAATAAACGTGAACAGTAGTTCAGACGAGGATGACTTTCGGGCCATTCCGTGCCAAGTGGTCTAATATCGAGAAAAGTTCCCACATGACCCTCATGAATTTTGATGAAATTTGGTATGAACAATCACACATGTTCTCAATAAACACTGGTAAAGTTTCAGTTTCAAAAATTCAATACTTCTGGAGATACAGTCACTTGTTTAAGACCATAGCACAGCTTCCAATAGTGCGTCGTTGAATTTTCAGCAACTTTGAGATGATATATCTCTGGAAGTATTTGCATGAAAGAAACAAAACGTGGCCACCTTATACAACTTTTAGAGGTCTTTAAAGTAAAATATTAAGAACAGGATTTATGAGCAATTTTCATATAGAAAATTAGGGGCAAAGTTGGGCGAAAAAATTGCTGGTTAAAAAAAGTGCGAACTTTAGTTTTTTATATCTCCAGAAGTAATTGTGGGATGTACATGAAACTTTGCACACCATAACTCACCAACACAAGGTCTTAGAATATAAAGTTTCATTCTCCTATTGCTTCCCATTATTTCACAAATCTAGGGTAAAGTTGACGATTTTTCAAAAAGTGCTAAAAATGGGTATTTTCAGTCAAATTTTTCAAAAAAGTGTTTTCTCCCAATTCCTTTACACTATGCTCATTAGAAAGAGCATATTCTAAACTATCTAGAAAAGTGGATTTGGTTTTGCAATGCAAGCATATAAGGCCCTAAAAAGTAGCATAATCCTAGAGGCACACTGGAAGTTTGAACCCATTTTTCTGGCACTCAAATTATACCTAAAATTTTTTATTATGTCTAATAAATATTTGTTAATGCCTGGGATAAGTGAAATAAGAAGTCCTGATGAATAGGACGTAGCTCAAGTCCGAATAGAAAAAGAATAAAAATATAAACAATGTTATTTCTTAATCGTAGCTCCCATCCCACAACTCTCTCTCTCTCTCTCTCTCTCTCTCTCTCTCTCACACACACACACACACACACACACACACACAAACTGAATTTAATTCATAAAATTTATTTGCACAATCATTATCTAATTATTAGTAGCTTACTGATGGAAAAGGAGTGTATAAATGAATTGCAATGGTTTAACCACTGCTAGTTTCATTTCACCTGAGAAAACCAGCATCCCCATCGCCACAGGGGCAACAACAGCCACGGGTGGGTTCCTTTACCACAGGATATCCCAAGCGTGATAAGCATTTCTTTACACAGGTTCCCAAGCCTGATAATAAAATTATTGAAGTGTCCTGGGTAATATTAGAAGCCACTCATAGGTTGCTTAGTTTCCTCTAACCTATTTCAATTTTTGATAGGGTATGGTGGTACAATTTCAATCATTTCGGACAAATGTAATTGTAACTGCAAATATATTGAGAAAAGAAATAATTAATTTTAACTATGGCACTTGTTCTTGAATGGTTTAATGAATATGTAACACAAATATTAGACAATTACATATGTTGGTATGAAGACAAAAAAAATGTTACAGAATTGAGAAAAATCGATATAAAATGTACCACACTAGGTACAATTATGATCACTTCCTGGTACAATTTTGATCATTGACTTTTCCCACATAAAAAGCACTTTTTCTTTCGGGCACCAGTGCATACTTCGCTGTACCGAACGTTGCACAATAACGAGTTTACAAGCATGTGGAAACTAGAACATCTATAAGAGCACGTTCGATGAAGTAACTCCAAGTACATCTTTACAGAGTGTTGTATTCTTGGAAAAGACAGGAGGAGCTGTAGAAACCTGCTACACTGCAACGCCACACAAAGGCAAGTGCTAGCAACAATACGAGACTGAAAACTTATGTTGATCAGAATTGTACCTATATCGAATTTATACCACCTTACCCTATGCTACATTAATTTTCTGATGAATATCAAGAGGAATGGTATATTGTCAGACAGACAAATTTACTGATGGAGCTGGAATAACTGCACCTTAAAGGCCTTAAATGTTATCTGAAAAACAAAGAACTTGTTGTCCTAATGGATTTTTTGGAACATTATTCTTTTATTATTCACGATGCTGTGCAAGGATTCCACTGGAAAGCAACAATTCATCCATTTGTTATCTACTTTCATCAAAATGAGAAAGTGGAATCTTTAAGTTTCTGCATTATCAGTTCTTGTTTGTGGCATGACACTGGTACAGTTAACGTTTTTGTCAAGGAGCTCATCAATTATATATAAAAGCACAGTTTGCACAGATATCTCTCATTCATAATTTCAGTGATGGCTCCAGTGCTCAAACTTTCTCACCTAGACCTGTTTCATTTCTTCTCTGGAAACATTAATCGAATCATATTTGTTTTTGTCAGTAAAGATGAAATTGGGAGGCGGGGGGGGGGGGAATTGTCACAAGAAGTGAGGTTTAAACTTGGACAAACTGTAGCAGGCACTAGAGAAAATAGTCACTTTTTACCTATTGATGAAACAATAATTCAGGCCAGCAGAGTTTCAAACGATTGATCATCTTTTCTAGCTACAATGGGTCAGAGAACTAAAGAAGGCATATTAATGTCTGCTCTCCAACCTGGACAATATGTTGCATGCATCTAAGAAAATTTTTGGTGGATTTGGAATATCTGTGAGACTTCCACTGAGCAAAGGGGTGTATTAATAAACTTTATGCACCCTCATGGTCCAGCAGATTCATTGTATTGACCACCAATGAGTGACAAGTGCTGGGTTCCATCACACCACATTATTGCAGTTATTCCAGCTCCGTCAGTAAATTAGTCTGTGTTGACATTCATCAGGCTTGGAAGCCTGTGTAAAGAAACTCACCCATAGCTGTTGATGCTCGAACGTAGCCCCTATGGTGATGGAGATACTGGTTTTCTCAGGTGAAATGAATCTAGCAGTGGTTAAACCACAACTCATTTATATGCTTATTTTCCTTCAGTAAGCTGGTGGTATTAATTAAAAATGCTACTAATAATTAGATAATGATTGTGCAAATAAATTTTACAATTTACATTCATTCTAAATTATAATTGTGTGAGTGTGAGTGTTATTTCACTTATCCCAGACATTAACAAATATTTATTAGACATAATAAAAAATTTTAGGTATAATTCGAGTGCCAGAAAAATGGGTTCAAACTTCCAGTGCACCTCTTTGATTATGCTACTTTTTAGGGCCTTATATGCTTGCATTGCGAAACCAAATCCACTTTTCTAGATAGTTTAGAATATGCTCTTTCTAATGAGCATAGTGTAAAGGAATTGGGAGAAAACACTTTTTTGAAAAATTTGACTGAAAATACCCATTTTTAGCACTTTTTGAAAAATCGTCAACTTTACCCTAGATTTGTGAAATAATGGGAAGCAATAGGAGAATGAAACTTTATATTCTAAGACCTTGTGTTGGTGAGTTATGGTGTGCAAAGTTTCATGTACATCCCACAATTACTTCTGGAGATATAAAAAACTAAATTTCGCACTCTTTTTAACCAGCAACTTTTTCGCCCAACTTTGCCCTAATTTTCTATATGAAAATTGCTCATAAATCCTGTTCTTAATATTTTACTTTAAAGACCTCTAAAAGTTGTATAAGATGGCCAAGTTTTGTTTCTTTCATGCAAATACTCCCAGAGATATATCATCTCAAAGTTGCTGAAAATTCAACGACGCACTTTTGGAAGCTGTGCTATGGTCTTAAACAAGTGACTGTATCTCCGGAAGTATTGATTTTTTTGAACTGTAACTTTACCAGTGTTCATTGAGAACATGTGTGAATGTTCATACAAAATTTCGTCAAAATCCATGAGGGTCATGTGGGAGCCTCTAGACCACTTGGCATGGAATGACCATTTCAACTTCTCGTTTTGCTTGCTTCAAAGAAGCGCAGAAAATAAGTCCATGAAATTAATATGAAACGAGAAGAATATGGCGAATTTCATCATCTTTGCCAAGAGCTTTGATTGTGTGAAGACAGTTTTTTCAATTATTTTCGAATGTCTCGCTAACTGCATTGGCAGCTACATAGAAAGCATGTACGGATAAAATGTCCAAGAAAAGAGTGGCTCAAATCAGAGGCGCCGACTTTTGAGAATCAGTGTGGGCGCTCTATATCACGGTTCATGAATGTTCGAAAACAACCCTCCTGAAAATCATGTTCTTGCATATTTGAATGAGCAATACTTGATAAAAGTAAATAGGCAGTTGTCTGGCCTTTTATAGATAGAAGGAAGAAGGAGGAGGAGAAACAGGAAATCTTGGCTGCATGAGGACACTAGAATAAAGCGATCTAATTGGCCGAAGTGGATATTTCGATATCAGTAACACCCCAAAACTTCTACGCGACCAATGAAATAATTTTTCACTGTACACTAGTATAACACTTTTTGTGCATAGCTATTCGGACAAAAGCATTTGGTAGAACTTCGTCACCAAGGCTTAAACAAATCTTTGAAATATTTTGAGATTTTGAAGTGCAACATCAAATTTTTTGGTCAGTTCCAAGCAAGAGCTAGCTGTATACTCCATCGAAACTTTCATCACTTCGAGATAACTTCACGACATCTCTTACAGTATTAATATAGTCCAAGGTTTTTTTTAAACCGAGAGAAAAGCATTACAAATATCAACTGAATCTATAATTTTAATAACGAGAGAAGTGACAAAGATAAATGAAAAACGATTAACTTTAGCATCAGCATCAGATTCTTCAAGCTAAATTCCTGAAAAAACAGAATTGAATGTTCACAGATAAGTACACATGGAAGGTCAAAAGAACCGACGTGCATCAGGATGAATAAAGCTAGCACAGTGGCTATAACACGGACATATTACTACTCGTTTGGGGACCCGGGTACAAAACTGATTATTTCTTTCACGTATGAAATATCGTCTCTCGCTATGGTCGCGTTTTGCATTGCCTCTTGAGTCATAAGGTAGGTTTTGATGTGTCCCGATTTTTTTAAATTTATACAATTTTATTTTCCACGTGAATTTTATGTGGGTGCTCAGCACCCCCAAAAGCTTGTTGCGGGGTGCACGAGCCCCGGAGTCGGCGCCCCTGGCTCAAGTTATTATTGTTATAAAAATCAGTTGTCTCGTTTGGAGTTGTTGATCATGATGTCAGCTTTGTGGGCAGCTAGAGCAGACACAGTGACAGTGTTATTTTTTAAAACACTACATTTCTCCACGGATTTAAACAAGGTGAAAATATTCTGCCTCGAAAGCCATTGCAGGATACGAGCATTCGTGTCCCTCGCCTGTTAGTAGGTGATGGTTTAAATTGCAGAATTATTTAACATGTCCCTTTCCTAAAGCTGCAGCCTTCGAAGATCCTGAAAAGGCCAAAAAATTCGATGCCTCTGCAGTGGAAATTCTTGTTGAAAAATCGCGTGTCTTTTTAGGGCCAATAAACCTACAAATTGATGCTGTAAATAAAGATTTGGAAGCAGTGTGCTGCCTAATAATTTCCTCCGTAGCAGTGCAAACTACATGCCTACTGAACAAGAGGAGCAGATTGATAACCTACAGGCTAATACATTTTCGAATACGCTAAGACTAAAACAGAAACGAATTTCTTGCGTATTTTGCTAATAACCAGTAACAAGGTATTGGCATCACGTTGTATGTACAGTTGGCAGCCAACTACCACCTGCACCATCTGCGTTGATGTTTGCCCAAAAATGTTCAAATGTTTATAAATTTTTCGGACCAAACTGCGTGGTCATCAGTCCGTAGCTAAGAAACTACTTAAACTAAGGTAAACTAACCTAAGGACAACACACACACACACACACACACACACACACACACACACACAGACATACATACATACATACACGTACTCCCCAGGGAGGATTCGAACCTCCGACGGCGAGTAACCGCGCGCACCGGAGCGAGGCGCCTTAGACCGCTGGGCTACTCCTCCGCGGCGATGTTTGTCCAACCACATCGTTTTTCTTACGTTTTTTTAACTTATTTTGCACAACACAACAAGAAATGTACTGTTATTTTCAATATTTCGCTTAATTCATTTTCAAGTAATAGTTTGGATTAGACAAGTACGTATACATTGGTTCGTAATTATGAAAAATAAATTAAAACCGGAGTGATTCAGACTTGTGCATATCTCCTTCCGACGGCCTGTCTTCTTAGACGCGTGTTTGTATTCTGGGTGACGCGTGGCAGAGGCAGAGGAGTGGCTCTGGACGCACCAGATGGATAGTTGGTCAGCTTCCCGCCTCGCTGCTCCCGCTTGCCCGTCGCGGTCTGTACGGCTCACAGCTGCCGCCTGCCAGGCAGAATGCAACACAGCGCCCGCTCTGTGTGACACAGCCTTAAGCCCTTTCTAAACGATGAACGAAGGTGAACAAGATATGTAATAGTCTTACTGAAGCGCTCCCAGCGTACTAGTCCTGAACTACAAACTCAAGCAAGATCTTGTGTTTTGTGTCCCAGCCTCGTCGCCGCTTTTGTGTCTCTTTTCCGTCGTAGGTGTCGGTGGCCGAGTGGAATGAGACCGACAGGAATAAAGATAGCACGCTGGTGCAGGTACGGAGGGGAGCAGACAGAAACTAGAAACACTAGAGTAAATTAGAATGAGATATATATTGCACAGAATTTATACAATACTTAACTTTTACATAGTACTGCAGAAGGCTGATACATAGTTGAGCTAGAGTCCTGCCTAGTGCCTAACTGATAGCCAAGTCTTCAATGGTGCCTATCTGATTCCGAAGTCTTTACTGGTTCCTATCTCAGTCCCCAGTGAACGATGTCGTTCAGCGGTGGCCACAAGCGGAGTTGCAGCAGAGGGCGCCCTCGTCTTGTTTTCCACCTTCTTTGTGGGGTCAACGCTGATCTTCCGGTAGGAATCGTCATTTAGGAGGCTCTGCATCTTCCACAAAGAAGGTGGAAAACAAGACGAGGGCGCTTCTCAAGAATGCGGATTTATCGGAGGGTGTCGCCAAGAAACTGCTACCTCAAGGTCCGGTACCGCCAAGACTTTATGGACTCCCTAAGGTTCACAAAGATGGGGTGCCGTTACGTCCCATTGTCAGTAACATCAGAGCACCTACATATTTGTTGGCCAAATACTTGACGGGAATATTAAGTCCTTATGTGGGTAAATGCCCTCATCACATCCGTAATTCCGTGGATTTTGTGAAACGCCTTAACAACTTCAGGCTGGATGAGTCAGATATCATGGTGAGTTTTGACGTCGTTTCGTTGTTTACGAGGGTGCCCCTTCGAGAGTCACTAGATTTGATTGGTCAGAAATTTGACGAGAAGGACACCGAACTTTTTAGGCATGCCTTGACCTCCACGTATTTTCTTTTCAATGGCGAATACTATGAACACACGGAGGGAGTCGCCATGGGTAGCCCACTCTCCCCTGTGGTCGCAAACTTGTACATGGAGAATTTCGAGGAGGAAGCCCTGGCATCATCTGAATGGAAACCCACTTGCTTTTTCCGTTATGTGGACGACACTTTCGTCATCTGGCCACATGGTATGGATAAACTCCTTGACTTCCTTACACATCTGAACTCCATACACCCCAACATCAAATTCACTATGGAGACTGAAACGGAGGGTAAATTGCCGTTCCTTGACGTCTTGGTCAAGAGAAGAGCTGATGGCACCCTGAGTCATAGTGTATATCGGAAGACAACGCACACTGATCTGTATTTACACGCAGACAGCTGTCACCACCCTTCACAGAGGAATGGGGTACTTAAAACTCTAGTACATAGGGCGCGCACTATCTCCGACGCAGAGAGTCTACCCCAGGAATTGGAACACCTGAGAACTGTATTTCGAAAAAATGGGTACTCAGTTTTGTGTCCCAGCCTCGTCGCCGCTTTTGTGTCTCGTTTCCGTCGTAGGTGTCGGTGGCCGAGTGGAATGAGACCGACACAGAAATAAAGATAGCACGCTGGTGCAGGTACGGAGGGGAGCAGCCAGAAACTAGATACACTAGAGTAAATTAGAATGAGATATATATTGCACAGAATTTATACAATACTTAACTTTTACATAGTACTGCAGAATGTTGATACATAGTTGAGCTAGAGTCCTGCCTAGTGCCTAACTGATAGTCAAGTCTTCACTGGTGCCTATCGGATTCCGAAGTCTTTACTGGTTCCTAACTCAGTCCGAAGTGAACGATGTCGTTCACTGGTGGCCACGAGCGGAGTTGCAGCAGAGGGCGCTCGTGGCTGTCGTCGTAAGAACGCCGCGCCATGCGTGCATGGCGGCGCGCGGCGAAAGTAGGTGGCGCGCACTTTGTACTTGTGCGACACCACACCCCTCCCCCCCCCCCCCCCCAAATCGCCGCGCCGTCGTGGCGTAGGGCTGAGGGCCACGGCGACGGCACTGGGAGGAGGGCCTGGGCGGGGGCGTTACTGGTGGGACGGGCGTCGTAGCTGAGGCTGGGATCGAGACGCCGTCCGCGCCCCGGTATACACCTTGCGATCCGCCGGAAAACCCGCGAAAACCAGCGGAAGGGCGCCCGCCCCCGCCCAGAGGGAGCAGGTCATCTTCTTCTGAGGTGCGTGGCCCAAGCTGGGGGGCCCGCACGGTCCCGGAGTCCCTCTCGGTGACGCTGTCATCTGCGGCGGCGACAGCGGCGGCGACGACTGCGTCGGAGGTACGTCGACGTCCATAGGGATCTCGTAGTCCGGGGACGAACGATGTGGTTGTGCTCCCTGGCGGTGAACTGGGTCTGGAATCAAGAAACCCGAGACAGGATCGCGCGGCCTATGCAGGCGCAATTGGTTTGCGTGGCGACGCAGCTCCGACCCTGTGGAAGAACGTACAACATACATATTGCGACCGAGCACGCGCTGAATGATGCCCGGCAACCATGTCTTCTTGTTGCCAGCAAACACCCTGTACAGCACCGGCGTAGAAACCTGAAAACGCGTAGCGCCATACGAACCGACTCGGTGCGTGGGAGGCTGCTGCAGGTGAAGGTGAGTGCGGTGACGGCGGCCGTGTAGCAGCTCGGCAGGAGACGGGCCGTCACGTGGCATGCACCGATACGTAGACAGGAAAATTTGAAGAGCAAGCTGCCTGGAGTGCTGACCTTTCATCTTTTCCATGTGAGACTTGAATGTTCGAACGAAGCGTTCTGCTTCACCTTTGGACTGAGGGTGAAAAGGTGCGGTGGTGATATGCTGAATGCCATTCACACGACAAAACTGTTGAAATTCCGCACTAACAAACTGAGGTCCATTGTCACTGACGATAGTTTCAGGCAAGCCTTCGATACAAAACACTGATGTTAAGGCACTGATTGTACTAGAAGCCGTCGTTGAGTTCATGGCAATCACAAAAGGAAACTTGCTGAAAGCGTCTACAACAATTAACCAGCGCGTATTCCAGAAATGTCCGGCAAAGTCAATATGTAAACGTTGCCATGGTCCCTTGGGGCGTGGCCAGTCCGAGAAACGTTGCGGAGGAGCCGCCTGATGCTCCGCACAAACAGTACACTGTGACGTCATACTCTCTATCTGGGCGTCCATACCAACCCAGGTACAATGACGTCTGGCCAATTGCTTTGTCCTAACAATACCCCAATGTCCTTGATGCAGGAGGCGTAACACTTCACGTTGCAGGGAACGAGGAACAATCACTCTTGTTTGGTCGTTGTCCGTATGTAACAACAGAACACCCTGACTTAAAGATAATGCATGACGTTGTGCATAATAACGTCGAACCAGAGGCCGATCAATGTCTTTGGCTCTGGCAGGCCACCTGAGCGAACAAAACGTGCTATACTGAGGTCTGCATCCGCAGCTGTTTCCTGTGCAACCCGACGAGAGTTCAAAGGGAAATCTGCGACAGCGGAAGCATGTTTGGAGTCTACCTGACAACATGCCATTTCTGAAGAATCAAATGACACATCATGGCCAACCGGAAGTCGGGAAAATGTGTCCGCGTTGGCATGTTTAGTGGTATGTCGGTACAAAATCTCATACTGATAATTAGACAGTATTAAGGACCATCTCTGAAGCTTTTGTGCCGTTCGTGGCGGAATTGGCTTTGTGGGTGAGAACAACGACGTGAGAGGCTTGTGGTCTGTCAACAAATAGAATTTTCTGCCATAGAGATAATGATGAAACTTTGTGACGCCGTAAATTATTGCTAAGGCCTCCTTTTCTATCTGACTGTAATTCTGTTGCGTCGGTGTCAGAAGCTTGGACGCAAAGGCAATAGGACGATCATGATATCCAATACGATGCGACAACTGCTAACACTACAGGCTTCTGTGGGTCAAAGGGAATCAAACATGCGTCACTGAGTAGTGCAGACTTTAATTTGTCAAAGACAACCTGGCAATCTTTAGACCATACAAAAGGAACATTCTTCCTACTAGTGATGGGACAACCGACTGTTTTTAACAACCGATTCGTCAATCGGTTGTTTTTTCGTTCAGTCGGTTTTTTCAGTCGAATGAAACAACCGAATGAAAATAGTCTCTGTGGCCGTATGAATGTTTTCACTCGCTGGCGGGGTTTGAGTGGTTTCAGTCGATTCGCGACCACCGAATGAAACAAGTCTCTGCCCTTTATATGAATGTTCTCGGCATTGAGTGGTTTCACTTGATGCGATACAACCGGCTGGAAAAAGTCACTGTTGGTTTCTGCAGTTGTATGGATGTTTTTATTAATTCACCGACTTTGTGTGACATTATTTGCTTACTCCTTCAGTCTTTTAGGGTATAAATGAACCGTGATTCGGCATGAAACTTTCTTTGAGACAAATCTTATAAATATAGCAGTGTGTCCGTGAGTGTGTTTTTATCGAATGCAAATCTACAGTTTTGTTCCAATCTTCATGAAATTTTGCACACTTGACCTTCAAAGCAAGAGGAAAGTCACTGTCTACATCACATTTCATTCGGTGCATGGCGGAGGGTACTTTACATACTGACTTCGACAAAAACCACAATTTGGCTGCGATCTTGATGAAATTTTGCACACTTGACCTTTAAAACAAGACGAAGGTAATTATGTACAATAAATTTCCTAGGTGCATGGCGGAGGGTACTTTACCTACTAACTTCGACAAATTCCTTTTGTATTCGAATTTTAATGATATATTTCACTCTTCACCTTCAAAGAAAGAGAATGGTCACCGTCTACATCTACTTTAGTTCGATGCATGACTTTGACGCCAATATAGAGTTTTATTCCGATCTTGATGAAATGTTGAACACTTGACTTTCAAAACAAGTGCCAGTTCACTGTTCATCTAAGATTTTGTATGGTACAGGGCGGAGGGATGGAATAAACCTCCACACCGTTTCACCGATAACCACAGACATATCTGTGACAAGAGTTCAAATGTTCAAATGTTTGTAAATCTATCGGAGCAAACTGCGTGGTCATCAGTCCGTAGCTTACAAACTACTTAAACTAAGGTAAACTAACCTAAGGACAACACACACACCCATGCTCCAGGGAGGACTCGAACCTCCGACGGCGAGAAACCGCGCCCTCCGCAGCGAACTGCTTTAGACCGCTCGGCTACTCCACCGCGGCGTGATAAGAGTGAATAATTATGAAACTTGAGATGAATGTTTTCATATACTGTTGACAAATACAGACACGCTGGAGAAAATTTACAGCACTGATAAATGTATGTCTTCTCGTACTCCTTCAAATTAGATGGAATTAACAAAAATATTTTTATAGGAAATATTTTTATACAAAATACTTTAATGAAGGCTTTTTTTACAATACCTAATGTTTTAGTGATCTTAGAATTTTAATCTAGCAAGTGTGCTCAAAGTTAACTTACTTAACTCAGTCCTGCTAGAACGATAGATATGTATTAACAAGAAGCCGCAAACCGCACTTTTCTACCTGTTCCCACGTCGGAGATACGGTATGCCAGATTAAACTTGTAGCGATCATTTTGGAACACCCTATAGTTTCCACGCTTCTTTATTGAGATAGTAAGAAACCGACAGCAATCGGCAATGGCACGCCCCGCCCCCCTGGCCAGACACTGTTGTGTGGAGTTTGGCGCGCGCCTGCTGGACTAGCACTGTCAGCAGTGAAAACGCCAGCGAGGCAGCAGGCAGCACCCCCTCTCGTGTCCCCGCTCCCCGCGGTACTTCGTGGTCATCGCCCACTTATCTTCTACAGATTGTGGGTGTCTGCGAATGTAATCTGATCCCGCCCAGATGATCGGCGTTTTTGAAGTCTGTGGTGGGCAATGAAAGTGAACGCAGACCTGCTCCTGCGATATGACATCTAATTAGTTACTCGTTTATGGCACCTCAAACAATTTAATCTACAACAAAATATGAATCACTGTTACTGTGTATTATAAAACGAAAAGTTACTTCATTCAGTACATAATTTCTTGAAAAGAAAGAATGTTCAAAACTGCAAAAGTGTCGCACATTTTCATTCAGTTGTTCCCACAGACTACTTTCATTCGAAAAAAATAAACGAATATTAATCCAACATAGTAAAACTATGACCGACTGACTGTTTCATTCGGTTGCTCCCACTGACTGGTTTCACTCAAAAGAACTAATGAAGAGGCCAACGTACTGTGTCAATTTTTTCATTCGGTTGGTCCCATCGACTGATTTAACTCAAAAGAAAAGGAATGAATGGTCCAACCGACTGTGTCGATTTTTTCATTCGGTTGATCCTACCGACTGGTGTTACTCAAAAGAACGAATGAATAGTCCAACCGACTGAATCGGTTGTTTCATTCGGTTGGTCCCACCGACTGGTTTCACTCAGAAGAATGAATGAATAATTCAACCGACACGAGAAACTACAACCGAATGATCGATTTTTTACCAACAACCGAATGAAGCGATTGTTTTCATTCGATTGTTCCCATCACTACTTCCTACGTAAGTGATGGAGTGGAGCTGCAATCTGAGAGGCATTGGGAATAAATCTGAAATAATAGTTAAGCTTTCCCATTACTGCTTGCAATTCGTGCACATTCTTAGGAGGAGGCAAGTCTTTGATTGCTCGAAGATGTGACTGTAAGGGATGTATTCCTTGGGCATTAATCACATGGCCTAGGTACTCTATTTCAGTTTGAAAAAACGAACACTTTGCTTTATTGCAACGTAGACCTGCTGCAGTAAAACTTTGAAAAGGCACTCCAGGTTTACTAAATGTTCAACTGTACGTCCGGATACCACAATATCATCTAAATAGTTCGAACAATACGGTGCAGAAACTGTCAGCTGTTCCAAAAAACGCTGAAAATTAGCGGGGGCGGAAGAACTGCCAAAGGGTAGGCGTTGAAATTGAAAAAGGCCCATGTGAGTATTAATGACGAAAAACTTTTTTGACTCGTCATCAAGTGGAATCTGTAAGTATGCCTCTGCTAAATCAATCTTAGATAAGAAACGAGACTGTCCTAATTTGTCCATTAGTTCGTCAGGTCTGGGCAGGGGATAAGTGTCTACAATTGTTTGACTGTTCACTGTTGATTTGAAGTCCGCACAGAGACGAAGTTTTCCTGACGGCTTGGGTATAATTACTATAGGCGAGGCCCACTGACTCGCAGAAACAGGAGAAATCACCCCACTATCTTGCCACCATTTAAGTTCTTCGGCAACTGTATCACGCAAGGCGATAGGCACTGGTCTAGCTTTACGAAATTTTGGAACTGCAGATTCTTTTAAAGTTACGTGTGCCACGAAGTCTTTAGCACAACCTAGTTCCGGCGAAAACAAGTCGCTATATTTGTCACACAATGCATTGATTTTATCCTGAGGCACTATTGACGAAATTTGAAGCACATCTCTTTGAATTGATAAACCAAACAAGTCAAAAGCATCTAGTCCAAAAATGTTCTGTGTCGATTTGGCCTGAAGAACTACAAAAGCAACTGTTTTTGTTACACCTTGAAAAGAGGCGGGCAGGCTACACGTTCCTAGCACGGGAATATTTTGACCTGTATAAGCTGTTAACACTTGTTGTGACGGCGACAATCTTGGCGAAACCAGAAGTTCATAAGTATCTTTATTTATTAATGTGACAGCGGAACCAGTATCAAGCTGAAATTGCACCGTCTTATTTTCTATGAAGAGAGTCACAAACAGTTTTTGCTTGCGGCGCTCGACAGGTGCGCGAATGTGGGCAACGTCTGCTACGGTTTGTTTACTGCGCTTGCGCGGGCCGCGTAGTGAAGTAAGCGGCGCAGACTCGGCACGCAGCGGATTAACAATACTGTCACTAGATGGCACTACCGCCGGATCGGCGTCCGCGCAAGCATGCGAAGCTACTCCAGATTTACTAACTACTGCACTACACTTTTGAGTAGCTCTACCAATTCTACTGTCACTAGCTACACAGTACTGGGCACTATTACGGTTAGAAGTTGCAGAAGGCACTAGGTTCACTACAGGATTGCACTGTACATAGTCATGTGGCTTGTCCCGAACTCTTTTCCGTTGCACTGTTTTACGCAATCGTCGGCGCTTGCTACATGGTGCACTATATACTTTTGCCATAGGCGCAGAACTATTTTCTTGCAATTGAGATCCAAGGAAAGCACTGCTCAACTCCACAGCCCGTACAACATTTACAGAATGAACTGTTCTCGCACTCTGCGAAGCACTGTTTCTAACGGTACCGTTCTTTGAGTTTTTAATTTGCATACACACAGACTGTACATGTCCCGATTTGCCACATTGATAACAGGTTGCGTTGCGACTAGGGCAATGAGCACGCTTGTGGCGAGACACACACTGGGGGCAAGATTTACGTACATTTTTCTGAAATGAGCGTTGGCGCCCGTTATTCAAATCACTGTTTCTAACACGACGGGGCGACCTTTGTGTCGCACTTTTACACTGGCTACTGTTCACTGTCTGTTCAGCACGGCCGGTACTATTGTAAGAATCACAAGTGCTACACTGAGAACTGCGGCTAGGAAAGCGACCGTTGCGGTGCACTGAATTTACACTGTGGCTTTGCATTTCTACATCTGCTAAGTCAAAAGTATCATGCGCTTCTATAAGCTGCAGTACACTGTCTAATGAGGGGTCAGACTGTTTCAGAATTGCTGCTCCTAATTCTGGGGTCCTGAATATTCTGCGTAATCGCAAACCTCAACATCACGTCACTATACGAAAGTCCACAAGAGCAAGTAAATTTACATTTGCGGGTTAAGTCCTTCAATTCCGTAATCCACTCTTGGTGTGACTGCTGCGGTAATTTTTTAAGTCTGAAAAATCGGTACCGTGCCGCAGCTACGAGAACTTTTCTCCTATAATGAGCATTCAGTGCCTCTACAATTTGTTCAAAGTCTACATCACGAGGAGATACGCCGGGGAAAAGTTTTTTTCAGTAACACGAAGGTGTTGGTTCCCACCACAGATAATAGCAGATGCTTCACTTTCTGACCTGTAATTTGATGAGCCGCGACGAGTTCTTGAAACTGTGCGAAGTAGTCGCTCTATTCTTCCTCGCGTTCGTTGTACTGGCGAAACGGAGGAAGCGTTGCGGCGGCAGGTGTGGGCTGCTGAAGCGGCGGCTGTTGTTGTTGGTTAGCTGCTTGCGCTGTGAGCTGGGCCACAGCCTGCAGGAGTTGTGTTATTTGCGCCGTCTGTAACTGAATAATTTCCATTAAGTTTGGGTTCGGGGTAGTGCCCATGCTGACCGATTAGGCGCCGCGCATACAAGTAAATTACAACCAAACACAATGCAATATGAAAGAGGACGCGCTGCAACAAAAAAGTCCACAAACACGTAACTGAAAATGTTCCCCCAAAAATCTTATAATAAGGGTGGGTGGGCGGGAGCAATTTCTGCGTGCTCCGACTGCTGCTGTCTGGCTGCTGGTCCAAGGTTCATTTTTCATTATTTATGACGTCATCTCTCCTGAGCTATGTGTCTTGCTCTTTTGTTTTTGGGTCTGAAACCTTCATAGGCGTACGGTGAACAGCTCACCAAAGTTTCATTGCAATCGAATGAATGCTTTATGAACAAACAGAGGACATACAGACAAACATTCCTTTTTATATATAAAGATTTGGGGGACAATCTGAATAGCTCCCTTAGACTGTTCGCGGACGATGCTGTCGTTTATCTGTTTAGTGAAGTCAACAGAGGATCAAAATCAATTGCAAAGCGATTTAGGCCAATTTTTTTTTTACATGGTGTGAATATTGGCAATTAACACTAAATAATGAAAAGTGTGAAGTAATACACACGATGAGTAAGAGAAATCCTCTGAACTTCAGTTACGCGATAAATCAGTCAAACCTTAAGGTCGTAAATTCTACCAAATACCTCGGAGTTACAATTACGAGCAACTTAGACTGGAGAGAACACACAGAAAATATTGTGCGGAAGGCGAACCAAAGGTTACGTTTCATTGACATAACGCTTCGAAGATGCAACAGCTCCACCAAAGAGACTGCCTACATCACACTTGTGCGTCCTCTCCTGGAATACTGTTGCCCCTTGTGGGACCCTCTCCAGGTGGGACTGACCGAAGACATTGAGAAGGTTCAGAGAAGGGCAGCTCGTTTTATCACGTTATGAGGGGGAAGCGTCACGGAAATGTTGCACGATTTGAGGTGGAAATCATTAAAAGAAAGACGTTGTTCGTTGTGGCGTGATCTATTTACGAAATTTCAATCATCGGCTTTTACTTCTGAATGTGAAAATATTTTGCTGTCACCCAGCTATACAGGGAAACATGACCATTCCAATAAAATAAGAGATATCAGATCGAAATTGGAACGAATTAGGTGTTTTTTCTTCCCGCGCACTTTAGAGAATTGAACAGTAGAGAAAGGTTATGAAAGTGGTTAATGAACCTTCTGTCAGGCACTTGTATGTGATTTGCAGAGTATCTATGTAAATGTAGGTGTAAAGTTATGACAAATAATGATAAACTTATACTAATATTAATGGTGCAACAAATTAGAATGGATACCAGTATTCGCTACCTACTCAGTTAAAACTTCTACAACCCACAGTTTGTAAGTTATTAATTGAAATTTTTTATTGTCAACTAGATGACCCGGTGAACTTCGTATCACTTACCTCGTAATATAGACTGTTGTTGTTGTTGTGGTCTTCAGTCCGGAGACTGGATTGATGCAGCTCTCCACAATACCCTATCCTGAGCAAGCCTCTTCCTCTCCACATAAGAACGGCAACCTACATCTGTCTGAATCTGCTTACTGTATCCATATCTTGGTCTTCCTCTGCGATTTTTACCCCACACACTTCCCTCTAATGCTAAATTCACAATTCCTTGATGTCTAAGAATGTGTCCCACCAATCTATCCCTTCTTTTAGTCAAGGTATGCCAGAAATTTCTTTTCTCCCCAATTCTGTTCAGCACCTCCTCATTAGTTACGCGATCCACCCACCTAATCTTCAGCATTCTTCTGTAGCACCATATTTCAAAAGCCTCGATCCTCTTCCTGTCCGCACTGTTTATCGTCCATGTCTCACTCCCATACAAGGCAACACTCCATACAAATGCCCTCAGAAAGGACTTCCTTAGGGTTATATCAATATTCGATGTTAACAAATTTCTCTTTTTCAAAAACGCTTTTCTACCCATTGCCATTCTGCATTTTATATCCTCTGTACTGCGACCGCCGGCCGCGGTGGCCGAGGTGACTGAGGCGCTCCAGTCACGGTCAGCACGGCCACTACGGTCGGGGGTTCGAATCCCCCCTCGGGCATGGATATTTGTGCCGTCCTAGTTTGTAAGTAGTTCATAAGTAGTTTGTAAGTTTAGGGACTGATGACCCCGTAGTTAAGTCCCATAGACTTTACAAACATTTGAACATTTGTACTGCGACCATCACTTGTTATTTTACTGCCCAAGTAACAAAACTCATCTACCTCCTTTATTGCTTCGTTTCCCAATCTAATTCTTTCAGCATCACCTGATTTTCTTAGACTGCACTCCATTACCCTAGTTTTGCTCTTGTTAATGTTCATCTTATATGCACCTTTCAGCACACTGTCCATTCCGTTCAATTGCTCTTCCAGGTCCTTTGCTGTATCTGACAGAATTACTATGTCGTCGGCAAAACGCAATGTTTTTAATTCTTCGCTCTGAACTTTAATTCCTTCACCAAATTTCTCCTTGCTTTCCTTTATAGCTTGCTCAATGTACAAATTGAATAACATCGGAGAAAGGCTACAACCCTGTCTTACTCCCTTTCCAACCACTGCATCCCTTTCATGCCCTTCAACTCTGACAACCGCTGTCTGGTTTTTGTACAAGTTGTAAATAACCTTACGCTCCCTATATTTTACTCCTGCTTGATTCAGAACTTGAAAGAGTTTATTCCAATCAACATTGTCAAAAGCCTTCTCCAAATCTACAAAAGCTAGAAATGTAGGTTTGCCTTTCCTTAATCTATCTTCTAGGATAAGCCGTAAAGTGAGCATTGCCTCCCGAGTTCCTACTTTTCTCCTGAACCCAAACTGATCTTCCCCGAGGTCGGCTTCTACCCGTTTTTCCATCCTTCTGTATATAATTCGTGTTAATATTTTGCAACCATGACTTATTAAACTGATGGTTCTGTAGTTTTCACACCTGTTTGCACCTGCTTTCTTTGGAATGGGGATTATAACATTTTTCTTAAAGTCTGAGGGTACTTTGCCTGTCTCATACATCTTACACACCAGGTGAAACAGGTTTGTCATGGCTGGTTCTCCCAGAGACTTCAGTAGCTCTGAGGGAATAGCATCTACTCCAGGGGCCTTGTTTCGACTTAGGTCTTTCAGGGCTCTGTCAAATTCTTCTCTCAGTACAGTATCTCCTATTTCATCTTCATCTACATCCTCTTCCCTTCCTACAATATTGTCTCGAAGTTCCTTTCCTTTGTAGAGCCCCTCTATATACTCTCTCCACCTTTCAGCTTTCCCTTCTTTGCTGAGAACTGGTTTTCCATCCGTGTCCTTGATATTCATAGAGCTGTTTTTCTTATCTCCAAATGTTTCTTTTATTTTCCTGTAGGCTGTATCTATTTTTCCCCTATTTATACATTCTTCTACATCCTTGCATTTGCCTTCTAGCCACTCCTGCTTAGCCATTTTGCACTTCCTGTCAATCTCATTTCTTAGTCGTCTGTACTCCATTTTGCCTGTTTCATTTACTGCATTTTTATATTTTCTCCTTTCATCGATTGAATTTAGTATCTCCTGTGATATCCAAGGATTTTTTGTAAGTTTTGCCTTCCTACCTATTTTGTCCTCTGCTACCTTCACTATTTCATCTATCAATTTTACCCATTCCTCCTCTACTGTTTATTTTCCCTTGTTTCTGTCAATTGTTGCCTAAAGCTCCCTCTGAAATTCTTAAGAACCTCAGGTTCCTTCAATTTATCCAGGTCCCATCTCCTTATTTTCCTACCTTTTTGTAATTTCTTCAGTTTCAGCCTACAGTTCATAACCAACAAGTTATGGTCAGAGTCTATATCTGCCCCTGGGTATGTCTTACACTGTAAAACCTGGTTCCGAAATCTATGTCTTACCATTATAAAATCTATCTGGTATCTCCCGGTGTCTCCTGGTCTCTTCCACGTATACAACCTTCTTTTGTGATTCTTGAACCAGGTGTTTGTTATAACTAATGTTATGTTCCGTGCAAAATTCTACCAGGCGGCTTCCTCTTTCATTCCTTTTGCCCAGACCATATTTACCTACTATTCTCCCTTCCCTTCCTTGTCCTACTACCGAATTCCAGTCTCCCATAACAATTAAGTTTTCCTCTCCCTTAATTGTCTGAATAATTTCCTTTAGCTCCTCGTATATTTCTTCGATTTCCTCATCATCGGCAGAGCTAGTTGGCATATAAACCTGTACTACTGTTGTCGGTGTTGGCTTCGTATCTATCTTGACAATGATAATGCGATCACTGTGCTGGTCATAGTAGTTTACCCGCATTCCTATTTTCTTATTCATTATCAATCCTACTCCTGTGATACCCCCAATAGATTTTGTATTTATAATCCTGTACTCAACTGACCAGAAATCCTGTTCATCCTGCCACCGAACTTCACTAATCCCCACTATATCTAACTTCAACCTATGCATTTCCCTTTTTAAATTTTCTAATTTTCCTACTCTATTAAGGGATCTAACATTCCACGCTCCGACCCGTAGAATGCCAGTATTGTCTTTCCTGATGATCACATCCTCCTGGGTAGTCCCCGCCCGGAGATCCGAATGGGGGACTATTTTACCTCCGGAATATTTTACCCGAGAGGATGCCATCATATTATGTTCATACAGTAGAGCTGCATGTCCTCGGGAAAAATAACGGCTGTAGTTTCCCCTTGCTTTCAGCCGTTCGCAGTAACTGTGTGGCAAAGCCACATTAGCTGATGTTACAAGGCCAGCTCAGTCAATCATCCAGACTGTTGCCCCTGTAACTACTGAAAAGGCTGCTGCCCCTCTTCAGGAACCACACGTTTGTCTGGCCTCTCCACAGATACCCCTCCGCTGTGGTTGCAACTACGGTACGGCTATCTGTATCGTTGAGGCACGCAAGCCACCCCACCTCGGCAATGTCTGTGGTTCATGGGACTATATTAGTTTAAATCATATGTATTTTAGACCCAGTAGCTTTATAGAGCCATCATCAGATAGTCTTAAGTATCGGCTCGATAGTGGGCGGAAAGAGTGGACAAATCACGCACACATGTCCAGGATAATGTTCATGCCACGTTCCTGGAAGTTCAGGGAAGGTTTAAACGGTAATAAAATATGGAAAAATGGCGAGGATAACTTAGATTTAAAACATGTAAAATAATGACTTGATTGTTGTGTTGGGTACGTTCAGAAAAATACTTTGAAATAATAAATTTCGCTTTACACGATCTGAACCCATATATGAACTGTCAAACATAAAAATGAATTGCTGTTCGTCAGTCTTGCTAAAACTCTAAAATGGCTGAATCGATTTGGCTATATATCATTACATAAATCACTGAATCTATTTTGATGAAATCTAGTGTGGAGATAGCTTGAGCGTTGAAGTACCGGATAAGATACTTTAGAAAGTATGTAATTAAATATATTTTTGATTAGAAGTATATAAAGCGAAATATCGAACAGTATTCCCTGGAAAATCTGTTTACTCTTTGACGTCTTAACTTTTCCATATCTCAGAAAATGCTTTTATTAGTTGCCACATGTACGTAATTTGATTCAATACAAGGAGTACCATGCACCTACATCGTCTTTGTTCCACATCCATTACGCCAAAAACAAAAAAGAAAACATTATAGTTGAAAGAGCTCTTTCAGTTTTCCACAAAATTTTCTATTTTCTGGCCAACTATTCCAAACTTTTTACTTCACTCATACCTTCCTCTCGCTTTGATCGTCGAATGTGCAAAGTTTTATCGCAGTCAGACGAATGATATTGATATCCCATTGAAATAAGATCTTTCGGTTTCTCGCGAATTTTCAGAGTTTTCGGGTAACTTTCCCAAATTTTTAGTTCATAAGAACGTTCATCTTTCGTTGAACCTCAAATGATCAAAATTATATAGCAATCGGATGAACGGTTCTCAACTTAAAGTGTTGAGTACATTTAGAAACATATTGGAAAAGGAACTTGGTTCGAATTTTGTGACTTTCCTTTTTAACTGTCCCTATTTTTTTGACTGAAAAATTTTGCAAGACCACAATGAACAAAACAAAAAAAGAATTACCCCTGTCCGTCGTGCGAATAGTCAGTTATAGTGCTGAATTCAATCAAATACACGCACTTCCAGTTTTTCTCAGATTTCCCGGTAGATTTTCCAAAAGATTTATTTCATACAGACCTTGTCCTGTCAAGTTGTACTCAAGTGATGCCCTTGCGATATGGAAATTGATCTTTATTCATAGAAAAAAATAGCTTTTGGTTTTCCTAAATTTTCCTACTTTCCGGGCGACTTTTCCAAATTTTTATTTGATGCGAACCTTTCTCTTACTTTCAACATGAAATGTACAAAATTTTATCGCAATTGGATGAACGGTATTGATAGATCAGCGGAGAAAGCTGTTTCAGTTTTTCCCGGTTTTCCTCTTTTCCGGACCACTTTTCATATTTTTAGCCCGTTTAAACCTTCCCTGTACTTACAGGAATATTTCAAGACTAAAATTAGCCAAATCGGTTCAGCCGGTTTTAGCGAGACTAACAAACAAGAATATAATCCCTCTGGTATAAACAGAGATATTGTCTTTCAGCAATCAGCAAGCTGAGATGTAGACTAGTGTACTGAAGATTGCTATCGAGAACAATTTTCAGAGTGTAGAAAGTGAGTGGGAACTGATAAGACGCACAAACAACTGAAATAATACTTTTGCAGCCCCTCCCCCATGAAACGAGCCCAATGCGTTCCCACGCCAGTCCGCATCCTCGGCTAACTGGGGCCAGCGATGGAACACGTTCACTAGTGGGTGTGCATTTCTCAGCTCGCGGTACGCTTCCACTGGCCGTGTCAGTGATGGTACACACCCACTAGGGAAGGTATACCTTCCCTAACCACCCACATCCACTGTAACTTGGATGAGAAATCAGTTGTGGGCATCTGATAAAGTATGACCTCATGTAAAACCATAGCAGATCATTGTCAATTGTAATAGGCTGCCACCCAAGAAAATTTACTTTCTACTTGTTTTCTGGTTGTGGATCATCAACACATCACGAGGGATCAACACACGTGGTCAGCGACTCACGTTTTCGGTGGTGCAGTGCTTCACACCCGCCGAGATCGAAGGCTTGCGATCACTCAGATAACCCGCAGTTACTTGTGAAAGGAAGTAGATATCGGCGCGACTACAATTTCAAAAACTCTTCTGTACTTTTAGCTCCATTTCACTCGCCGATATGTATGGTCTCAAATGCATAGAACAGTAAGCTGTCCGCTATCCAAATTTTTGAATACACGATTTGTAAACCAAGCCCCCACACACTTGAAATAGCATCGTTTGAAACCGACTGTTATGAATTATGTAAAGGTGAAATATTTATTAGAAACTTGAGATGTTTTAGTACCGTGTGTCCCAAAAACAGATTTTTTAAACGTATACTTTTATCAAAATCGAGTGAGAATCGTGACGAAACTAAAAACTCCCGCGTAATGAAAAGTAGACGTTTTCTTTTTTCTGCTATTTTGTCAAAAACTGACATTTTGAGCCCTTGGTTGTGTATGGAATACTGGGTAATTATTACAGTAAAGAAGACAGGAACCAACCACTTCTGATTATGCTCTTTATTTACTACATAGCGCCGTCACCGGTTTCGAACCTTTCAGTTCATCATCAGACTCACTTTTTCAGACTCACTGTTCACGCAGATAATTTTGCTTGTGGTGAAGTCTTTGGTTGTGTGTCGCCCTACAATACAAAATATGACTGGAATTGCTTACTCGAGCGTAAGTATTACTCATGATACTGACAAAAGTTTTGAACAAACTTTTACGATAGAATTTTTCTTGTTATTCATTTACTTACTTAATAAAATGCAGCTTTAATCCTCAGCTGTTTTATTAAAATCCTTAAAATCGACTAAGCTTTAATCCTCAGCTGTTTTATTAAAATCCTTAAAATCGACTAGTTTCGGTCCAGCACCATCATCATAGATAAACTTTGGTATTGAAGAATCACCTTGCATTCTTCAATACGGTACCAAAGTGTAATCTATGATGATGGTCCTGGACCGAAAGTAGGCGATTTTAAGGATTTTAATAAAACAGCTGATGATTAAAGCTGCATTTTATTAAGTACATGACGGCTTTACCACTCACCAAAACATTTGTCATTTACTTAAGTTGTATCGCCGATTACTGCAGTTGCTGCTGCATTGAGCACTTTTTGAATAACTTATGTAGAGCAAGATAGCGCGATTAAACACACACACACACACACACACACACACACACACACACACACACACACACAAAACGTTTTTGCCACACAGAATACAAAGTTGTTGATAATGCGAACACAATACTGGCAAAGATTTTTTCTATCATAGATATGTACATTGATTTGACAATGAAGTATTATACAAAGGAGAGACGTAAAATATTTTACACAGAATAAAATTTATAGATGTGTATTGTACATTCAGTAACACAGACTATAATTACATAGAGAGCTGTATTTACAGTTTTTAAAGCAATTTTACTTAGCGATATAGCACAAGCTCTGGTATACGTAAAGTGAGGAGTGATAAATAAGTGTACATGTTTGTGTGTTACCATTAATGTATATTACGTTTTAAATTGAAGGCCAGATAAATTGTGCACCTGAGTGGGCATTTGTCTTATTTCATGTTTATATTACATTACTGCATGTGGCAAAAGTAACATTGTTTATTACTTATCTGATGATGAACTGAAAGGTTCGAAACCGGTGACGGCGCTATTTAGTAAATAATAAAAGTTGTTGGTTGCTGTCTCCTTCGTTGTAAGAATCACCTAGCATTTTCTTTTTTCACGGGCAAACCAAAGCTTGTAAGGACATATAACGATATGGACTAGTCTTGTATACGACTTGTATTTCCCCGTTATTTCGGCAGTGAGCGCTCGCAGTGTGACGTCACGGCGTCCTCCAGGGCCCAGTGTTGCCAAGTCGCTAAATCCAGCGGATTCCACACGCCGCCAGCGGGTGCAGGTTTGCTTTCACCTGACGACGCATTGCTTTTGTTGTCTGCAGCTGACTATACATTCAATACATACAATGTCTCACAAGCGCGTTTCCTTAGCCGTAGGTGAGAAACCTAATGGTTTAAACCAGAGAGTGTAATGCTGCTTTCGTATGAAAATGGGTGCTGCGTATTAAAGTTAAGGTTGGGGACCGCAAATGAAATTTTACCAGGTAATGAAATATTTTTAAATGAGATTACTAAGCAATTTTGACAAGGAAGGGACAATTTAAACAAAATTATTGGATTCCGCCATTAAATGGTAGCGGTCGTAATTTCGGTAGCAAATACAACACCAGAAAGCAACATTACAGAAGAAGTCGGCGGAATCTAAATTTTACCTTATTGAAAGCTGGTACAAACATTTCGGTCATGTTCTGTAGTAATTCTAGCTGAGATGACTGGAATATTACTTCGATAAATTGATGCTGGGATTGTGCGGTTCGGTTACTATTGTTCGATGACCGTGTGGAAAATTAATCATGATAGTCGCCAAAAATTGCAAAATTATCGGAATTCATAAACATTACGAAGATTTTTCTGCAGGCATTAAAATGTAATAAACCATTCATAGACACGAAATAAATAAAAGTTACACAGAGAATGTTCTAGTACAATCGCGAAACAAATCGCAACAATACCCGAGCATCACTTTATGAAGCACTGGATCTGCTGAAAATAAATAACTTTAAATTTAGTGAGAATGGGGAAGGGATTGTAAGTATGTAAGATATTTCAAATTAACTGTGGGGGTTTATTGAAATTAATAAACAAACTAAGCTCACACTTACATGAATTACAACAAATCCGCTCTCTCCCTTCAGCTTGTTGCAAAAAATTGAACGAGACAAATGTCATATGTTTATCGATACGCTGGAAGAGAGAGGGCAGAAGTCAGCGACAAGCATCGCACAAGTTATAAAAAAAAATCATTAATGTATTACTACATTTGCCCCCTCTGGCATTGAGTGGGCAAATGAAAATTTCGTACTCAAAGTCAAAAAAAAAAAAAAAAATAAATAAATAAATAAATAAATAAAAATAAATAAATAAATAAATAAAAACTATAATTTTCGTATTGGTATACCTTACACAAGAAGAAATTTATGTCATTACATTTTATCTTAATATTGGGTGAGCTTATATTTAATTTCTGTTTACAGCATATTGACAATTTTTAAAATTTAATGTTTTTTAACAACACTGTCTGATGTATATACATTTTGAATTAGTCTCATTATTACATCACAAATTAATTTCTTTTTCATTTTGCTTTGTATTGTTTTTTATTATAATTCAATCGACGCAAAGTGTCGGTGAGTGGGCGAGTAGCGCGGTGGTGCAGCGAGGTGGTAGGAGGCGGTTCCGCAGCGCGCCTCCATTGTTGAAGCGTGGGCGGCGGCGCGACGCGAGGCGGCACACCGGTGGTTGTGGTTGTGGTTGTGGTGGGGAGAAGACGCCGGTGTGGCGTCAGGATTGCGCACCCGCTCGCTTTGGCTAGGCCTGCCCATCTCAGTTTCGATTACATGAAATAAAGTTCACATAAAAGGCATTAAAATTTGACACTTAATCAGATGTTACAGTCCTTCTTTCTAAAAGAGAGACATAGTTAGTTTTTTTTTTTTTTTTTACTCGTTTGTTCTCGCGAGTGTCTCTGTAATTGTTTGTTTAGCAAGAATGTTACATTACTATTGGTTTGTAAGTGTGAGCTTATTTCTGTGAAATGAAATATCTGAGTAATCTGACATGAACATGTGTCGCGTCTTTTTCATAAACTAATTTTGGCAATTTAAATTAACTATTTACAAAGCATATTTTGCGAAAGTTTTCTTACTATCACTATGTGCATTGAAAATGATTTAACTTTCATTAGATGAAGCATTATTATTTGATTAGTAAAAAATTGCTTGCAAATCTAATCTTTTACTTTATACACATATTTAGATATTACATATACATATATACAGGGTTCATTCAAGGACATTACTTTATTAGTTCAGGGATTGTGCGTTTGCAAGTGCTACAGCACAGTCATTTGATGTGACAAGGTCAGTCAGTCTCTTTAACATCACTTTTAAACATTTTATTTTTTCAGTTCGTGGAGTCGTTGACTTTGTCAGTTTGAAATTTCCACGCGTCGGGTCGCCTGCCGGCTGCGTGACGCAACAGTAAGTTTTCAATAATGGGTATGTAGTAAACGCGCGCCAGTCTCGCCAGTGCTTGCGTGTCCGTGGCGGTGGCAACACGTGAGTTTGCATAAGTTTTCATTACACTTGGATTTTTTTTTTCGTGCAGTCGTGTGTGATTTCTGCACTTCATCCTTTGGACAGGGCTACTACTAAAATCGACGCAGCGCGGTGAGTACACTTCACGTATACCATAGTGATTAAGTCTGTCTGTATGCCGCGCGACCTTCATTGCATTGTCCGGCTATCTCAGTAGCTACGATTATAGTCTATTCGCTGAGACAACACTGGTGCATTTGGGCTTTATACGACTTGTAGTAAGTTCGTAGCGTACCTTGGTTGGGCACTGCACTGCACAAGTTCAAAGTTACCAGTTCGTAACAGTTTGCGATAGTAACATGCGTCGCACTCTTTTAAAGTGTCCAGCACGGAAAAGGTTACAGCGACGAACACTTTATAACGTATCTATATGCTGACCGTTCAAAATTTATGTTAGTTTGCCTCCTACGTATCGTAGTCCACGCTTATACTCGTCACTGATATTTCACTTCACTCAAACATGTGGCTTGCGAATATACATAGTTTCAGAGTTTATTTAATCACAAAATCACTACTTGTTTCGCGGGTTTGCGTCCTTTCGATAGTTATCAGTCACTGTTTTTTCTCTCTAAAGTTCACTGTCTTATTAGTTTCACACACATAACTTCAGTCTTTTTACAATTCGTAATGATTTTACTATACATAAACTATGTACAAGGCTATATACAAAGTCAGATCATTGAGGATGACTATTTCATTTGTAAACCTTTATGTAACAGTTTCTTTCGAGTGACATTCAGATCACATTATTCTTTTGCTTTAAACGATTATTTGTCAACATTGGGTGTTACATATTTATTTTTAAGGCGTGGCCTATGTTCATGTCAGTTATTGGGTGGAAAGTTATTTATTCTCATCAATATTATATCTTTTAAATAAGTTACTGAATTTGACATGAGTAAGTAAACATTCAATGACTTTTAGAAACGTCTTGGGCAGTTTTTTGACACAATACTAAATTTCGGTTTACAGCTTTTAGTACGCCTCGTCAAAATTAACATGTCATGTTATACCGTTCATAAAATTGGACTAAACGACTTGAGTGATAAAATCATGCATACCAGTCCGAGACAAAGAAAATGACAATAAATACAGTTTTGGCAGACACAGGCAAAGTCAGACCCGTTAGTCAACCTGGTGCAAAACAGCCTGTTAGTTGAAACTTCCTGGCAGATTAAAATTGTGTGCCGGAACCGGGACTCGAACCTGGGGCCTTTGCCTTTCGCGGGCAAGCGCACTACCGACTGTGCTATCCCGACACGACTCACGATGCCGCCCCACAACTTTACTTCTGCCAGTACCTCGCCTCCTACTTTGGAGGCGACGGCGACACAATTCTCTGCTCATTCACAGCTGAAAATGAATTCTTATTCTACAGCATATGCTACAGACTATTTAAACTAGACGTTGATGTTTTTAGATTGGTGCATAATTATGTTGTACGAGCTGCAGCGCTACGAGATTTGTTTACGTTCAGTGTAATGTTTTGGTGACTAAATCTGAAAGTGGCACATGGGCAGAAAGATATTCCACACCAACTGGTGGGCGTGTTTACTGGCAATAATGTAAACTATTACGTTAACCATTAAGCGGTTGTCAGTACCCTACAGTATAGATAGAATAATTCAACAAGCTTCGTTGTTTTGTATAAATTACATTCTTCTTAACAATTTAAGGAATCGTTAGATTTGTAATGTCGGTCAGCTGATCAGAGTTAACTGTAATGTTTTTATTTTTGTTACTGCTCACGCGGCGTAATGTCAGCATTCGTGTGTGTGTACGTGTGTATGTGTGTGTGTGTGTACTAAGAGCCACAGACAACTAAAATATAACTAGTTCCTCATCACCTCCTTCTCTTATAATAATATATATATATATATATATATTTTACTGAACTCTCATCGTAGACGAAGGTGTGCTAGTGCGCTCCACCCCGCAATAATATCATTTCCTTCATTCATCTCCTTGACATATAAAAAAATTGTAAATATTCTTATACCCTATAATACTAAATACTATACTAATTAATGCTCCTTTTGTGAATGTGTGTGTCATCATAAGTGTTTAGGTGAAATTCTCTTATAAAGGTAAAAAGGGTATATATATATATATATATATATATATATATATATATATATATATATATAAATCTTAAATTTCACGTGTGACAACAGTTTCTGTGAGCCAACATCAATTGCATTGCACTTACCTTTGTAGAAAATGATTTTTGCTCACTGTCTTAGTATTTGTAGTAGATACCGTACTAGCCGATCAGCTTGGATTTATGCATAAAATTTCTTTAAATGTTTGTGTGGGTATAAACCTCGTATTTTCCCTGAATGGACTGCAGATAATAGAGAACTTCCCTTGTGCGGTATTTTAACTACTCTAAAGGGTCCAGTGTACAGAAATTGCCACTTTTTGTTCCGTTTAAGAATGGCTGATGGTTTTGCTTGGTTTCGTAGCATTACGAAGTCACCAACTTTGAAGGTCTGTGTTCTTTTTAGCTGTTTATCATAATAGGACTTTCTTTTAAACGCTGCATCAGTCAGAGCTACAAGGACTTGCCTTACCTTTTCTTCCAGAGTTACTTCACTTCGTGGGATTTTCGGTATTGGTTTTACCCATTCATTCGATTCTTTAGATTGTAATACTAGGTCAGTTGGTGTATATGGTGTCGAATAGAGTGGTAGGTTGTTAACAACTTGTTCGAACAGGCCAATTTACTCTATCCAGCGTGTTTGCTTATTAGCGGTGTATGTTCGCATGAAGCGATTGAGCTCACGGAACATGCGTTCCATGGGGTTAGCAGATGTATTGTACCTTGAAATGAGGATGTGTTTGAGGTCATGATTGCGAATGAAGTCCTTCCACGCTTGACACGTGAAGGTTTTGGCATTATCAGAGAGTATTGTTACGGGCTTTCCAACGAAGGGAAAATAATCACGCTCCAGGCGAATTACTGCTTTAGCTGTAGCAGTTTTCAATGCATACAGTTTTACAAATTTTGAGAAAACATCATATATGCCAAGTATATGTCGAACGCCTCCGCGTCCAATTGGTAGTGGGCCGGTTGTATCGATAGAGACAAGATGCAGCGGTCGATAAGGCAGAATGGAATGCAGTGGCATCTTGTTAGACTGATTATTTGGTTTGCATCGCTGACAAACTAGACAGGATTTGATTGTGTTGTGGATTTTGCGGGACATGTTTGGAAAGTAGCAATATTGTTTTAACTTGCGGAGACACTTGAAAGTAGCAATATTGTTTTAACTTGCGGAGACACTTTAGCGAGCCAAAGTGTCCCCAGACACAATGCGTGTGCCAAATGAGAGTGTTTTCATTAAAAGCGGGAATGCAAACACACCATTGGTGTGACTGTAGGTGTCGGCGAAAGAAAAGTACTCCATTGTATATCCTATAATGTTGACTGAAAGTGGTATCAGGCTTTTCTGTAATTTGTGTCATAACTTTGCACCATCTATCATCTGCATGTTGCAGCTGCTGCATATTTTTACACATATCTAAGTAATATGAACTGAATTCGGTGTCCTTCATTAGCATTATTTTAAGTTCTGTATTTGCCTCAATACAATCCTGAAACTCTGGCTTACCTTGGGGAAGACGAGAAAGGGCGTCAGCTATGGCGTTATCTGATCCTTTAATATGTTTCATCTCAAAGTCATACTCTTGTAGTATCATAGCCCATCTGGCAAGCCGGTTGTGCAATAGCTTGCACGACATCAGAAAGCTGAGTGCCTGATGATCACAGAAAATTTTCGTGTGCTTTGCAAAGACGTAGTGATGGAATTTTTTAAATGCCCACACTATTGCGAGGAGTTCTAATTCTGTTGTGGAACACCGTACCGATTGCAACTATGACCACTGACTGTTCGGACCAGACGAACTGGACGACAAGCCAGTCGGCAGTGATAATAACTGACGTGACTGAGACAATAAACCAACCACAACGACAGGCTAGCGGTATGCAGACGTCAAACCAGAGTGGCTCGTGTTAAGCCCACCAACATTGAGCGACAGCGACAGCGTGGGCACAATTCTTTCTGTCAAAATGCTAAGGTACAATGATGGAACGGACATTAGGGAAGAGCTATTTCATGAACCAACACAGCAACCCAAAGTTACTGTAGTCACCTACCAAGCACACACTATGATCACTGTAGGAGGCATACCAACACCTGTACTAATAGATACTGGAGCAGCACACTCGGTGAGCGTACGGCTGGCAAAACTGATGACTTTTAACGTCCGGGGGTCTAAATTACTTGAAATTTGGAAGAGCAACGTGCCTATACCAGAATTTGACGAGTCTGTGGCAATGCAGAAATCTTGTGTCATATCCGGATGATGGAGTATGTCCGAATTTACTAGGGTTTGTATAATTTTTACAAAATCCTTGTGGCACTGTTCTGTCCAGTTCCACGGTGTGTTCTTTCGAAGAAGATTTAGAAGAACGAACTATTTAGTAATTGTTTAGGTACGAAGCGCCGATAGAAAGAACAGAAACCATAAAATGCTTTTAATTGTTTTCTATTGTGCGGTGTGGGAAAATTTGCTTTAAGTTTCTCAGGATCTGGTACAATGCCTTTAGATGAGATGATATGTCCAAGGAATTTTACTTCAGTCTTGACAAATTTTGACTTTCTTAGATTGACAGTCACACCAGATGACAGAAATTTGTTTAATACTCTTTCGAGTAGGACAAGATGTTCTTCCCAGGTAGATGTTGCAACAAGTATATCATCGACATAAACAGTAATACTATCAAGCAGTTCTGGACCAAGCAATGTGTCAAGTGCGGTAATAAAAACTCCATAACTTACATTCAGACCGAAAGGTAACACTATGAACTGGTAAGAGCGTCCAGAGAAAATAAATGCAGTATATTGTCGGGATTCTTCGGTTATAGGAACCTGCCAGTATGAAGATCTAAGATCAATGCTTGAAAAATATTTTACTCCATAAAATTTTTGTAGTTGCTCTTCTAGATTTTCTGGACGAGTTCTAACAGGAATAATGATTTTGTTGATGGCACGTGCATCAAGCACGAGACGAACCGATCCATCGGATTTGAAGATTGCCGAAAGAGGACTGGAATATTGCGACATAGAAGGTTCTATGACGTTCCACCTGAGCATACGATTAATTTCGGCTTTAACTGCAGGCTGCTTAACCCACGGAATGGAATATGTTTGTTTACAAAACGCCTCGTGAGGTTTTACTTGCATGTGATACTGGCAGGTTTTAATTACACCTGGCTTTTTGTCAAACACGCGGAGGTACTTATGTAACAAATGAAGAAGTTGTTGCCTCTGACAATCTGTGGCATTGGTGGATTCCTCAACTTTCTGAGCTATGGATTCAAAAGATTCGGTTCCAGGTTTGTAAACATGAATATGACCTTCAAGTTGAATTTGATTAACTAACATTTTATCAAATTTAACAGAGTTGTAAGATTTACCAGATGTTATTGCTTTCTTAATTAAATCTAGAATGTATACATGTTTACTTATTGTTAAATGGCATTTTCCTTCTTTGAAATCTAATTTTGCTTCTCTACTTTGTAAATATTCTAAGCCAAGTATACAGTCTTTTATTATTGCATCTACGACAAAAAATGAACACTGATCGATTTCACCATTAAATTGTAACGGAACAAGTGTTAGCACTTTTACTAGCTCGGATTTAGCTCAGACAGCACCAATGATTTTGCAATTTTGTACTGGGAAGGTGGGTAGTTTTTGAATATGATTGATTCGCTTGAACAAGCCGCCAGACAACACATTCACCGCTGCTCCAGTATCTATTAGTACAGGTGTTGGTATGCCTCCTACAGTGATCATAGTGTGTGCTTGGTAGGTGACTACAGTAACTTTGGGTTGCTGTGTTGGTTCATGAAATAGCTCTTCCCTAATGTCCGTTCCATCATTGTACCTTAGCATTTTGACAGAAAGAATTGTGCCCACGCTGTCGCTGTCGCTCAATGTTGGTGGGCTTAACACGAGCCACTCTGGTTTGACGTCTGCATACCGCTAGCCTGTCGTTGTGGTTGGTTTATTGTCTCAGTCACGTCAGTTATTATCACTGCCGACTGGCTTGTCGTCCAGTTCGTCTGGTCCGAACAGTCAGTGGTCATAGTTGCAATCGGTACGGTGTTTGTAGTTTGCTGTGGTGGTTGAGGCGGAGAAAAATTTTGAAATTGCTGATTACTGCTGGGATTATTTAGGAAGAAATTTCTATTCTCATTTAAACTTCCATACTGAGTATGGTTACGCCACTGAAGTTGCTGGTTGACATTGAAATTGCTCGGATAGGCAACAGCATTATTACGGTAGATATTGTTGTTGTTGAAATAGCCAGGATTAAACCGATTACCACAGTGGCGTCGGTAATATTGCCCGCCGTTGGGAACATTACGTACGACGTTACTGCCGTTCGAATGTGTTGTCATTTGCTGGGGACGCGACTGTCCATTGTTTTTAATAAATGGCTGTTGCAGTAATATCGGCTGGGATTGTGGCATGTTTTGGTTTTCTGCTTGCAGCTGTTGGCTGACGGGAATTAGCCGATTGTTGTATTGATTGAGAAAACGGTTCCCGTAACCGTAACCGTTATTGTAATGACGTGCTCGATCATCTTCAAAAATCAAATCAAGCGTGTCTAACATTGAGAGGAAGCTTTGCAGATCGTACGTTTGCACATTAGCCAGCTGTAGCCTCAGTCTTGTGGGCAATTTGTTAATAAGTACACGAAGTACTTCCCGGTGCGGAAGAGGGTCGTCAAAGAATTTTGCTTTATTGAGATATTTCTCGAAGTATCTCTGCAGGCTTCCGTTTCTTCCATCGAAAGGCTGCGGATTGTACACTTCATTCCTGAATCGTTCTTGTACTACGGGCGACCAAAAAGTGGACAAAAATGCCCGTTCAAATTCACCATAGGTGTCATATAATTTGCAAGGCTTCGTTTGCGCATATTCCGGCTTCGCCCTGTATATAGCCCACAACAAATCTGATTTTCTTTTCTCCGACCAGGTCTCGGGTAGTAATCCTCTAAAAGATTGAAGAAAGATCACGGGATGTACTGTGCGTTTCTAATTAATAAATATTTGAAATTGATGATGTTTAATCATAATTTCATCTAGTTCTTCTGTGTTAGCCTGATTTCGGGATGAACATTTGGATTGTACTTTAGGCTTCATTTCTCTACCAAGTCTGTCAAGGTCACAGGAAGTCGTCAGTCGATAGTCAGTGTGTGTTCGATCAGATATTAATTTATTAATTGAGCTCTGATTGTCAGGAAAACGAGGGGTATTTATTGCATTATGTTCTGGGTTCAGATTCTGCGGTACATTTATTACAGGCGCGAAATCCTGAGAAGACTTTGTTTGTGCAGATAACATGGATTTTACCGCCGTCAAATCTTCCTGCAAAGATTCCATGATCTTCATATACTTTTTCAGTGACATTCTTTATCACAGAGGCCAATTCTGACTCTGTTTTGTCATTTAATTGAGCCTCCGTATTATGCAAAAATTGCTGCACTCTTTCTTGGTTATCTTTCACAATATTCTCTGCTTGACTGGTAATTCTTTCAACAGTGGTTTCTAAATTTTCCTGTTTGATTTTTAATTCCGAGAGATTTTGCGCAATGTTATCAATGGCAGATGGCAATGTTTTTACTGTTTCCTGACAATCAGTAACATTGTCGACAACAGAACAAATTTTTACGCCTACCGTATCCATAATTTCGTCGACAACTTTCTTTTGTACAGTGGAAAATTTAGTATTTATGATTTCTTCGACTTTGAGCAACTGTGCACTTAATTGTTCACTTACCTCATTGGAAATTCGTGTATACAAATGCTTTTGAGCAGACTCAAGTTTTTCAATTTCTGCTTGTGTTTTTGTTTGCTGTTCTTCTAAGCGATCTAATTGTTGTTTGGTCTTTGTAGTTAAGGCTGAAATCTGATTATTAATCGCAACCTGCTGTTGCGACATGTTGGCTTGCAAGTTATCAATCTCATTTTTGTGGTAGTTTGTAAATTAGTGATCTGATTAGTCAAGACCGTAATTTGTGTGTTAGTCGCAGCTTGCAAATTGCTAATCTGAGTAGTCAAAAGTTCCTCAAAACGCTTTAGCCAGTCATTCTGTGTATCCGCGAGATAGTGTTCAGCTTGTGGGGATAAGTTACTTTCGCGAGTTTGTGTAGCCAGATTTTGTTCCACTAGGTGGAATTTGCTCGATAGAGCTGGCAGCCATATTATCTTCTACGTTCTGAACAGATTGTTGGGGAACGTTTAGATTTTGTTCAGATGCCAAGTTGCTAAACTGACTGCGGGTTTTAACCATAATATTTGTTGAATTTTGGAAAAAATTGATAACAGAGGGGGTCCTATAAATTTCACACGGAAAATTACTGAAATTACCTATGGAATCGTTCACACGTACGCGAGAGAAACTTCGAGAGAGAAAAGCAAAGATAAGCTTAATTACACGCAGCATTAACTATTAGATTGATACTTTCCCTGATATTCACTTTAAATAAAAATGTGACTGCGAGAGAAATTTTGGAAACGCGGTACCTAATGGAAAAATACTGAATTTGCTACAGTGCACCAGCGACAGATAGAAGAATCTAGTAAGCACCAAGCAAGCTGAATAATGAGTCTGATCTTACCTTTATTGTGACTGCAATTGTTGGTTGGATTGGAAGTCTAACTGCTATCGGCTGGTTAAACTTTGCTTCAGTTGCCAAAATCATAAATTTTCATCTCCTGTACAGTTCATTGTTGACGCATGAAACAAAACACAATATCAGGATTAGTGACATGAAAAGGCGCAATCTTCACAAAAATCTTAACTAAATATTTCAAATAAATTTACTATCTGATATATATATATATATATATATATATATATATATATATATATATATATTATTTGTACATGTCCTGTCACAATGGGCGCCAATTCGTCTTGTAATGCTGCTTTCGTATGAAAATGGGTGCTGCGTATTAAAGTTAAGGTTGGGGACCGCAAATGAAATTTTACCAGGTAATGAAATATTTTTAAATGAGATTACTAAGCAATTTTGACAAGGAAGGGACAATTTAAACAAAATTATCGGATTCCGCCATTAAATGGTAGCGGTCGTAATTTCGGTAGCAAATACAACACCAGAAAGCAACATTACAGAAGAAGTCGGCAGAATCTAAATTTTACCTTATTGAAAGCTGGTACAAACATTTCGGTCATGTTCTGTAGTAATTCTAGCTGAGATGACTGGAATATTACTTCGATAAATTGATGCTCGGATTGTGCGTTTCGGTTACTATTGTTCTATGACCGTGTGGAAAATTAATCATGATAGTCGCCAAAAATTGCAAAATTGTCGGACTTCATAAACATTACGAAGATTTTTCTGCAGGCATTAAAATGTAATAAGCCATTCATAGACACGAAATAAATAAAAGTTACACAGAGAATGTTCTAGTACAATCGCGAAACAAATCGCAACAATACCCGAGCATCACTTTATGAAGCACTGGATCTGCTGAAAATAAATAACTTTAAAATTAGTGAGAATGGGGAAGGGATTGTAAGTATGTAAGATATTTCAAATTAACTGTGGGGGTTTATTGAAATTAATAAACAAACTAAGCTCACACTTACATGAATTACAAAAAATCCTGAGGCACGTCCTAGCACATGAAGGAGAAGAAAGTAAGTGACGAACAGTTCCGCTCCTCTCCCTTCAGCTTGTTGCAAAAAATTGAACGTGACAAATGTCATATGTTTATCGATACGCTGGCAGAGAGAGGGCAGAAGTCAGCGACAAGCATCGCACAAGTTATAAAAAAAATCATTAATGTATTACTACAAGAGGAAAGCAAAAGCATCTTATTTTTAATCCTCAGTCGGTGTCGTGAATGTTTTATGCAATAAACTGTGTCATCGGGTATTTGTATAACCCACACTATTATCGCAGTTTCTTGACAGGCTGTTGTTGTTGTGGTATTCAGTCCGCAGACTGGTTTGATGCAGCTCTCCACGCTATCCTGTCCTGTGCAAGTCTCTTTATCTGAGAATACGTTCGGTAACCAACATCCTTTTGAATCTGATTACTATATTCGTCCCTCGGTCTCCCTCTACGATTTTTACCCCACACGCTTTCTTCTAATGCTAAGTTGACAATTCCTTGATGCCTCAGAATGTGTTCCTTCTCTTAGTATATGACAGAAACTCCTTTCCTCCCCGATTCGGTTAAGCACCTCCTCATTAGTTACGTGATCTACCCATCTAATTTTCATCATTCGCCTGTAGCACCACATTTCAAAAGCTTCTATCATCTTTTTATCTGAACTCCTCATCGTCTACGTTTTACATCCATACAATGCTACACTCCAGACAAATGCTTTCAGAAAGGACTTCCTAACATTTAAATTAATAATGGATGTTAACAAGTTTCGCTTCTTTAGAAACGCTTTTCTTCCCATAGCCATTCTGCCTTTTATATCTTCTTTACTTCAGCCATCAGAAGTTATCTTGCTACCCAAATAACGAAATTCATCTACTATTCTAGACAGGCATCTGAATATAAAGTAATGAATACAGACTATACCCACTGCTATTTGGTATTTATTGACATCAAAAATACTTTACAAAATTTAATCACAACAATGGCCTGTCTGAATATTAATATCTCGTTAGCACACGAGCTTTAAATTTCAATTTATTTCTTAATTATTGAAAAAAATGTTTAAAACTTTAATTCGGTAACTAACAGCAGTTCATTTTCGTGCATTAGTATCCAAAATATGAAATTAAACGGAGATTAATTAGGTAAGGCACAATTTTACGTAATTTTACAAACTATGAACATGAGGAAATTTTCATTAATTCGAGTGCCTAGTGGATCCAAAAATATATTCTTGTAGTTCATACATAACACTTTAGTCTTCTTATCAGACTATCGACGGCACAGGAAACACCTCTTCCGTTTCAATGGACCGAGATTTCGCAGTGGAAGAAGGCAATGGCTTTCTGATAACAGATCCCGAAGAACCACTGAGTTCTCTAGGTAGTTTTCAATTGACTAACCTTTAGGTGATCGACTCCTTGAGTGTTCAGTGTCGTGTTCACTTTAGCGTTCACGATCGCTTTCTTCACTGTCTTCAATATATTCCACTGAGTGATAAGAGCCAGGAAATATGGATCAGGAACATTCACTCTGTCGTTGTTAGCCATGCTGAGTGATATTTCTCTAAAGACAATACAAAATATAAAGCGTTTTAAACTATTGAGTTCGTAATGTAAATTGTATGGTGGAGTCGAATCATACCCCAAGCAAGTTATTCTACTTACCACGTCAAAAAATGGCAGCTGGCAACAACGATTACTGATTACAATTGCTCATAACAATCTCAACGAAAGCTACCGAAGAGCCGAAGTCCGCAGTAAACAAAATTCCGGTGTTGTGCGCATTGAAATGTTGCAAGGGGTATCCTCATATCCCAAAACACCGATTAGGGGTTAAGTAACATTAAAACTTTGGTCCAATCGTATTACGATAGTCGTAATCGTGGATGTAAATACATATCTTGCAGAGCGAGTAGCTATGTATACTTGACATCGTATGTCCACAAAGTAAGTTCCGTTTCGTTATCTAAAACGAACGTGTACATAAATAGAAAAAATATTTATTGTAGACTAGCTGGTAAAAAACGGGATTTCCCGGGTATATATGCATTTTGCCAGTCTTATATTTATGGTACGTCAAGTACAGAACTTAAATAAGAATCAGCCAAAGCCATTCGATGCAACTCTCCAGAATTCTCGAGGAAATCGACTTTGAAGGTTTGCAAAGTACACGTAAGTACTAACAATTAAAACAGTTGCAGCGTTTGTCGGTGGTAGCGTTCTGGCCTCACAACCATAGAGTCTTTGGTTCGAATCCCACTGTGACACATTCTTCTTTTTTTCTTTTCGTTTCCGAATTCAAATTGACAAAACACAAGGTCATGCCTGATGCGACAGCGAAACTGTTATGAGCGGTAGACTTGTTTTCGTTTCGTCATTTTGTGTATGTGTGTGAAGGAGGGGGGGGGGGCTCAGTTACAAAACGCTTCATAAACGTCCGAAATTACATGCAAATTTTTTTGCAGGTCCCTAACTACTCGCATTTTTGAATAGTTGACGCATAAATCTGGGTATACTAATGCGGTGACCTATCGTTATTTATGACGTCATATGTCCTGAGGCAAGTGTCGTGCTCTGTTGTTTTTGGATCAGGAGCCTTCGTGGGCGTACGGTGGACAGTTCATCAAAGTTTCATTGCAATAAAATATTCAAGAAAGGCAGTAGGAGTAACCCACTAAACTACAGGCCTATTTCATTGGTGTCAATTTTCAGCAGGGTTTTGGAACATATCCGGTATTCAAATATTATGAATTATCTCGAACAGAACGATGTATTGACTCCAGGTCAACACGGATTTAGAAAATATCGTTAATGCCAAACACAACCAGCTCTTTATTCACACGAAGTGATGGGTGCTGTTGACAGGGGTTCTCAAATCGATTCCGTATTTCTTGATTTCCAGGAAGCTTTTGATACCGAACGTCACAAACGGCTTTTAATGAAATTGCGTGGTATATCGTGGTATTGTTGTATATCGCACCAAATTAGCGATTGGCTAGGGGATTTCCTGTCAGAGAGGACTCAGTTCGTATTAATCGATGGTAAGGCATCGGCTAAACAGAGGTGATTTCGGGCGTTCCAGAAGGTAGCGTTATTGGTCCTCTGCTATTCCTTATTTACATAAACGATTTAGGGGAAAATCTAAGTAGCTCTCTTAGATTGTTTGCACATGACGCCGTTATATACCGTCTAGTAAAATCATCTGAAGATCAAAACCAACTGCAGAACGATTTGAATAAGATATCAGTATGGTGTAAAAATTGGCAATTGACTCTAAATAATGACAAGTGTGAAGTCGCCCACATTAGTACGAAAAGAAAGAGGTTAAATTTTGTTTACAAGATAAATCAATCAAAAGTGAAGGCCGTAAACTTCACAAAATACCTAGGACTTACTAGTACTTCAGACTTAAATTGGAAAGAACACGTAGATAATGTCCTGGGAAAGGCGAACCAGAGACTGCGTTTTATTGGCAGAACCTTTAAAACATGCAACAGAACTACAAAAGAAACTGCATACAGTACGCGTGTCCGTCCATTTTTGGAGTATGGTAACCCAGTGTGGGATCCTTATCTGGTGGGATTAACGGAGGACATCGAAAGAGTCCAAAGAAGGGCAGCTCGTTTCGTATTGTCACGATACAGGGGAGACAGCGTTAACGAAAATGATAGACGCTCTGGGACGGGAATCATTACAACAACGGCGCTTATCACTGCGGCGTGGGCTACTTACGAAACTCCAATCGCCAACATTCTCCACAGAATGCGAAAATATATTGTTGACTTCCACTTACATAGGTAGAAATGATCATCGGAATAAAATACGAGAAATCAGAGCTCGAACAGAGAGATTCAGGTGTTGTTTCTTCCCGCGCGCTATACGAGAATGGAATGGGAGATAAATAGTATAATGGTGGTTCTATGAGCTAGTGATGGGACAACCGACTGTTTCTAACGACCGATTGGTCAATCGATTTTTTCAGTCGAATGAAACAACCGAATGAAAATAGTCTCTGTGGCCGTATGAATGTTTTCACTCACTGGCGGGGTTTGAGTGGTTTCAGTCGATGCGCGAGCACCGAATGAAACAAGTCTCTGTCCTTTATATGAATGTTCTCGACATTTTGAGTGGTTTCACTTGATGCGATACAACCGACTGGAAAAAGTCTTTGTTGGTTTCTGCAGATATATGGATGTTTTTATTAATTCATCGACTTCGTGTGACTTTATTTGCATACTCCTTCACCCTTATCGGGTATAAATGAACCGTGATTCAGCATCAAACATTCTTAGAGACGAATCTTAAAATTGTAGCTGTGTGTCCCTGTGTGTGTTTCTATTGCGTGCAGATCTGCAGTTTTGTTCCCATCTTGATGAAATTTTGCACACTTGACCTTCAAAGCAAGAGGAACGTCACTGTCTACATCAAATTTCATTCGGTGCATGGCGGAGGGTACTTTACATACTAACTTCGACAAAACCACAGTTTGGCTGCGATCTTGATGAAATTTTGCACACTTGACCTTTAGAACAAGGCGAAGGTAACTGTGTACAATAAATTTCGTAGGTGCATGGCGGAGGGTACTTTACCTACTAACTTCGACAAAATTCCTTTTGTATTCGAATTTTAATGATATATTTCACTCTTCACCTTCAAAGAAAGAGAATGGTCACCGTCTACATCTACTTTAGTTTGATGCATGAGAGAAGGTATTCCAGACTTCGACGCCAATATAGAGTTTTATTCCGATCTTGATGAAATTTTGCACACTTGAATTTCAAAACAAGTGGCAGTTCACTGTTCATCTAAGATTTTGTATGGTACATGGCGGAGGGATGGAATAAACCTCCACACCGTTTCACAGATAACCACAGAAATGTCTGTGACAAGAGTGAATAATTATGAAACTTGAGATAAATGTTTTCATACACTGTTGACGAATACAGACGCGCTGAAGGAAATTTTCAGCACTGATAAGTGTTGTATGTCTCCTCGTACTCCTTCAAATTAGATGGAATTAACAAAAATATTTTTATAAGAAAAATTTATAAACAAAATACTTTAATAAACGATTTTTTTTTTTTTTTTTACAGTTTTAGTGATCTTCGAATTTGGATCTAGCAAATATGCTCGAAGTTACTTAACTCTGTCCTACTAGTACCTTAGATATGTATGAACAATAAGCCGCAAACCGCACATTTTTACCTGTTCCCACTCCGAAGATAAAGTATGCGAGATCAAAACTTGTAGCGATAGTTTTGGAACACCCTGTAGTTTCCACGCTTATTTATTGAGACAGTAAGAAACCGACAACAATCGGCAATGGCACGCCCCGCCCCCCTGGCCAGACACTGTTGTGTGGAGTTTGGCGCGCGCCTGCTGGACTAGCACTGTCAGCAGTGAAAACGCGCGCTCCCCGCGGTACTTCGTGGTCATCGCCCACTTATCTTGTACAGATTGTGGGTGTCTGCGAAATTAATCTGATCGGGCCCAGATGATCGGCGTTTTTGAAGTCTGTGGTGGGCAATGAAAGTGATCGGAGGCATGCTCCTGTGATATGACATCTAATTAGTTACTCGTTGATGGCACCTCGAACAATTTAATCTACAACAAAATATGAATCACTATTACTGTGTATTATAAAACGAAAAGTTACTTCATTCAGTACATAATTAAATGAACACTGTAATACGCATTTTAACTTTGGCATACCCCTTTTACATGGCGGTATAATGTAGCACTGCTGTAGTTATCTGATGGGCATGTCAGTTTCATTCATAGAAATAAATGGATAGCTCTGTAAGCTAAAACACTAATGAGTCTTTTCAGTTGGGATAATGATTCATGGTTCAACCGACAGAAAAACTTACTGCCTCTCTTCACTTCAAAAGAAAGAATGAGTAATTCAGTAAATGTACAAAACTGCAAAAGTGACGCATGTTTTCATTCGGTTGTTCCCACAGACTACTTTCATTCGAGAAAAATAAACGAATATTAATCCAACATAGTAAAACTACGACCGACTGACTCATTCTGTTGCTCCCACTGACTGGTTTCACTCAAAAGAACTAATGAAGAGGCCAACGTACTGTGTCAATTTTTTCATTCGGTTCGTCCCATCGACTGATTTAACTCAAAAGAAATGGAATGAGTGGTCCAACCGACTGTGTCGATATTTTTATTCGGTTTCTCCGACCGACTGATTTCACTCAAAAGAAGGATTGAGTAGTCCAACCGACTGCGTCGATTTTTTCATTCGGTTGATCCCACCGACTGGTTTCACTGAAAAGAACGAATAAATATTCCAACCGACTGAATCGGTTGTTTCATTCGCCGATCATCTGGGCCCGATCAGATTACTTTCGCAGACACCCACAATCTGTAGAAGATAAGTGGACGATGACCACGAAGTACCGCGGGGAGCGGGGACACGAGAGGGGGTGCTGCCTCGCTGGCGTTTTCACTGCTGACAGCGCGAGTCCAGCAGGCGCGCGCCAAACTCCACACAACAGTGTCTGGCCAGGGGGGCGGGGCGTGCCATCGCCGATTGTTGTCGGTTTCTTACTGTCTCAATAAAGAAGCGTGGAAACTATAGGGTGTTCCAAAATAATCGCTACAAGTTTCATCTCGCATACTGTATCTCCGAAGTGGGAACAAGTAGAAAGTGCGGTTTGCGGCTTATTGTTCATACATATCTAAGGTACTATTAGGACAGAGTTAAGTATTTTAACTGAGCATATTTGCTAGATCCAAATTCGAAGATCACTAAAACATTACGTATTGTAAAAAAAACGTTTATTAAAGTATTTTGTATAAAAATATTTATTATAAAAATATGTTTGTTAATTCCATCTAATTGGAAGGAGTACGAGAAGACATACAACATTTATCAGTGTTGCAAATTTTCTTCGGCGCGTCTGTATTCATCAACAGTGTATGAAAACATTTATCTCAAGTTTCATAATTATTCACTCTTGTCACAGACATTTCTGTGGTTATCGGTGAAACGATGTGGAGGTTTAGTCCATCCCTCCGCCATATACCATACAAAATCTTAGATGAACAGTGAACTGCCACTTGTTTTGAAAGTCAAGTGTGCAAAATTTCATCAAGATCGGAATAAAACTCTATATTGGCGTCGAAGTCTGGAATACCTTCTCTCATGCGTCAAACAAAGTAGATATAGACGGTGACCATTCTCTTTCTTTGAAGGTGAAGCGTGAAATATATCATTAAAATTCGAATACAAACGGAATATGTCAATGTTAGTAGGTAAAGTACCCTCCGCCATGTACCTACGAAATTTATTGTACACAGTTACCTACGCCTTGTTTTAAAGGTAAAGAATGCAAAATTTTGTCAAGATCGCAGCCAAATTGTGGTTTTTGTTGAAGTTAGTATGTAAAGTACCCTCCGCCATGCACCGAATGAAATTTGATGTAGACAGTGACGTTTCTCTTGCTTTGAAGGTCAAGTGTGCAAAATTTCATCAAGATTGGAACAAAACTGTAGATTTGCATGCAATAGAAACACACACACAGACACACTGCTATATTTTTAAGATTTGCCTCTAAGATTGTTTGATGCTGAATCACGGTTCATTTATACCCGAAAAGGGTGAAGGAGTATGCAAATAAAGTCACACGAAGTCGATGAATTAATAAAAACATCCATATAACTGCAGAAACCGACAAAGACTTTTTCCAGTCGGTTGTATCGCTTCAAGTGAAACCACTTATGCCGAGAACATTCATATGAAGGACAGAGACTTGTTTCATTCGGTGCTCACGCATTGACTGAAACCACTCAAACTCACTGAATGAGTGAAAACATTCATATAGCGGCTGCAACCGACTTAGACTGGTTTCATTCGATTGTTTCGCATCGACTGAAACCACTCAAACCCCGCCAGTGAGTGAAAACATTCACACGGCCACAGAGACTATTTTCATTCGGTTGTTTTATTCGACTGAAAAAACCGACTGAACGTTAAGACAACCGACTGACCAATCGGTTGTTAAAAAACGTCGGTTGTCCCATCACTACGCGCAACTACATTTGGTAGAAGCGTATCTGCAAGTCTTTCACGTGACGCCACTGGAGCGACGATAGTGATGATGACAACACGACATCCAGTGCGCGAGTGGGGAACGGGAATCGAACCCGGGCCTCGCCCGACGCTGCCACCAGGCTACGGAGGCGGACTCGCTCGGTGGACGCGCGGCAGCCACCACGTTTACATGCAGGGCCGGCGGAAGGCGAAAATATCACCCGGGCTTTAAAGAATCCATACGGCGCCCCCTACAACCCATTGGTATTTCTGACTTTAAATCTGCTGTGCTACCATACAGATAGCTGCTTTTAAAGGATAAATCCTTGAACTCCAAAACTATAACTATAAGAATCAATTATCAAACTGAGTAAGATCTTAACTTTTGGCAGTTAAATACACAGAGTAAGTTTTGGTTAACGATATATGAAACAATTATTTACACATGAGCATGCAGAATATTCTACGTCACTGATTAGAAATTTACAAAATGATTCAAGAAACGACGATTTATATAAAATTAAGATTGATGATGCAATACAGCACCTATTTACACATATATACATAAACAACCTTGTTAACTGTGAGCCGGCCGCGGTGGCCGAGGGGACTAAGGCGCTCCAGTCACGGTCTGCACGGCCACTACGGTTGGGGGTTCGAATCCCCCCTCGGGCTTGGATATTTGTGCCGTCCTAGATCATAAGTAGTTTGGAAGTTTAGGGACTGATGACCCCGTAGTTAAGTCCCATAGACCATACAAACATTTGAACATTTTGTTAACTGCGAAAATAAACACACACATGAACAAAAGAATATACAAATATATTTTGTAAAAGCATTCTACAAAGATTTCGTAATACAAATAATACAGCCAGTAATATAATTTTATATCTTTATACAGTTTTAATGCAAATTGCCCTTTGAGTTCTTTACAAAGCTAAGTAAAGTTAACTTTTCGTGCCTTTTTCTTTGCAAAGTCTTTAGTTAAAGTTCGTTAATACACATCTAACGAGTAAGTCTTATCGTTTTGGTACATGTATCAAGCATCAGTGTTGGTATAGAATGTAATAATTGCTACTTATATCAATTGGGAAAGAACTTTCTTTAAGCCTGAAGTTCGCCGCCTATCTGAGAAGCCGCCACCCTACCCACCCCAGCCTGCTAAGACGCTACACGCTACGTGTGTAAACACCTCTTCTCTATTAAACGTAATAAAACGAAAATACGTTACGTAATGTAGGCCTACTTACAAGTACTGTGTTGTTATCTTCTGGAATATATGTTGGTTTCTTGCTGGTATCGTCATTCTATGGTTCTACTTTTTCATTTCCATTGTTGTCTGTTTCAGGAGTACGATAGAATTTCTTTAATGCTGCTGCCTGTTTCTCATTTTCAGCCGCTATTTTTGCTCTTCTTTTTCTATATACATTTTCAGAAGGCTTCTTTTTTCCGACGTGTTGATAACACATTAACGCAACGATTCTTCTACTGAGTCGAAATTCATGAGACAAAAGAACAACGCGCACACCTTGAAGCGTGTACTACATGTACATGACTTCTGATTTATAATTTTCTTTCACGAGACAGTTAACGGTACAAACGTGACTAATTTCTTTTCGGTTGCCGATAACTCAATATTGTTTGTTAGAACGACAGACATAGCTTTGTCGCGAGGAGTGCAATTGTCGGCACCGCGGCGGCTGTAATTGTCAGAGCGTGTTATTGTTGCTCAAAACTCCCAACTGTCAACAACAGCCTTTAGCTTTGTCAGTGGAGATTTTGTTTATAGACAAATAAGGTGAAGGGATTTCCTTCATAGGAGATTCGAGAAGAAACCGGGGTTGCTATAACAGTACGAACTATGGCATGAGGTAGTAGCCAATGTTGCTACACAGTTTATGAAAAAGTTGATTTTTAGTTCACTGTTTACAATAATATAAATTTAGCAAGGAGTTTGGCGCCCCCAAACTCCCCTCAAATTTGGGGCCGGTACGGTTTACATGCAACACGTCTTCCGGAAGACGAAAACCGATTTTCGTAAACCATTTTTCGCCGTCGTGTTTACATATATGGCGTAGCCTGAATCGGATTTCCTAGTCCACTTAATATGGCCGCTGAAAAACAGCTGATTCAGTTCCTGATCTAGTCAGCACAATCGCTATTTTTCTTTATTTACATACACAGATTTATGTTCACTCTAATATTTATACTTTTATTTCACATTAGAAAATATCACTCTTTCCATGCGTGCCGAAAATTCTTAACAAGAAAACGCAATCTGAACAAGCCAAGAACGCTTCAATGTTCAATGTTCAATTGTTTGTAAAGCTTATGGGACTCGACTACGGGGTCATCAGTCCCTAAACTTACAAACTACTTATGAACTACCTTATACTAAGGACGGCACAAATATCCATACCCGAGGGGGGATTCGAACCCCCGACCGTAGTGGCCGTGGAGACCGTGACTGAAGCGCCTCAGTCCCCTCGGCCACCGCGGCCGGCAGAACGCTTCAAAATCGGTTGCGTTTACATGGGCACGAAACTCGATTGTGGAACTGGAAAACCGCTCTAGGGAAGCGGATTTCCAGAATCGATTTTGGAGTGTTTACATGACCATAAAAAAGCGGAATTGGGAAATCGGTTTACGAAATCCGGTTTTGGGAGCCCATATAAACGGGGTGAGTGCAACACTGAACACACCCGACTACCTACAGGATCAACAGCAAAATGACAAACCGTGCCTTCAACTACAAGTAATAGTAATAGAAATTATAATAAAAATGTCTAATGAAAAATTCCTTAAGTTATCGGTGCATTGATATTTCATTTTAGGAGGGTAAATAACAATCATAAACTTCAGTTTAACGGGATTAATTTTTCTGTGTTGGCAACACTGACAGGGCCGTTACAAGCGTAACGGCCGCCCCGTGCCGTGCTGGCTGCAAAACTGCCACCCCACATCCAATTAAAAAAGAAAACGTGGATAGCAGTCTGTGCAATGTGTGTCAGTATGTGTGGTCCCATGGATGAGTCTGCAGCTTAGCAATGGGGGAAGTGTGTGGGCTAAATCTCGCATAGGAAGGCCGAACAAATCGACTAAAGTAACCTGATACAAAGGGATGTAAGTCGCCATTTTTATTCGGAGATGTAGAGGCTTCCACAGGACAGGGTAGCGTGGGTACCAAACCGGGCTCCGGACTGAAGACCACCACAACAACACACGTATCCGCACGGGTAATTTCGGAAGACTTAACACGAAATTTGGTATTTTTTGGAATAATTAAAAAAAAAAAAAAAAAGAAGAGCTCCAAACTTTTTGGGGGACCAGGTAATACTGGACTCGTGCAACCACAACGATAATTCCAGTCGACCTCAATGCTAGCCTTCCGTGAAGACTGCCTAAAAATGTAATCGTTGTAAACATCGCTCACCTATCGCCTCCTATGAATACGTCCCTCAAAAGCTAATGGTTGTCACAATGGTGGGCGTGTATTTAAAAATCTTATTCTCTGTATTGCAGGATTTCAATCTCATAAACTTGTCAGCGACTGCATAACAATGTTATTAACCGAAGCAGAGGTTACCCCCCCCCCCTTGGCGAACTAGTCACGTCCCCTCCCCCCCCCTACCCGAACTGCGACCAACCTTCCGCCCCCCCCCCCCCCCGCACACACGAGATTGTAGGTCTTCTTTTACCATTCAATATTGAAATTAAATGTATCTTATTTCATGTTTTGTAAATTGTTTTATAAAGCCCCCCAGGCTTGCCCAAAGCACTAATTTTTCACCCCCACTCTTCCAAAAATTACAATGATGCAGGGCACACTTCTGAGGCGAAGGACTCGCACGCATTTAACAGTTTCGAGTGGTTTGCTTTCGAAAGTACTACTGCATTTCATTTTAAAAGTTGCTAACGTTTACAGCTTCTGAAGGACAATACATGCTGTACGGCACCAACAGTTAAAGAATAAAAAGGTTTGCAGCTGTCGGCTGTGCCTGTCTCCCTCGTCAAATGAAAAATAAACCGTAAGCATTGTAAGTAGGAGCGCATACTCTAGAGGTGCCACTCGGTACGCGGGCAGATCGATTTGTTGTTGCGGTCTGAGGGGACCTTTTTTTTCTTCAATTCCTGACAACTTACGGGCGTATATGCCTCGTACAAATTATCTGCTATTGTATAAATCTTAAATGAAAGTGGCTTGGATCCACATTATAGAGACAGTCAGCTTCAAATGTGGTACATATTTGTAAAAGTAATAATTAATCATTAGCTCTTAAAAAGTGTGTGTGTGTGTGTTTCTCCTCAACATCTCCACCCACGGACCGATTTGTACCAAACTAATACACATATTATTTTCAGTGTGTAAATAAATATTGTTGGGTAAGCAAAGACAACGTCTTGTTGGGGTGGGGACGGCAACGAGGAGGGTGGAGGGGGCGACAGAGATAAAGGGGAGGGAGAAAGACAGCTGACATAACGACTGAAGTAAATACGTGTCCAGCCAATGCTCAATGATTTGAAGAAAACATGTAGTAAACCGCTGTGATCGTGTCTCGTGTTACATGTCGTTAACCATTCTTGTGAAAGAACAGCGCAACAACATTTCGTCGGGCGCAATCTAAACAGAGACCGTTCTGCACGAAGTGTTCCAGATAGTGTCGACTTTTAAATATTTAAACCTCTCGCTTCTTTTCTGCAGCTAGTTTGTTGGAGATTCTTAACACACCACTTACATGGGTTGCCAATTAATTAAAAAAATCCTGTAAATTTTGGGCCTGAGGAACCTCATGCTATTGTTATTTTTGGCCCTTGAGGCCGGTATTAAACTGTCAAATTCTTGGACAAAGAAGTGGCCGAAAAATGGGATTAAATATTGATCCTATTTTTTGACAAAGATATTGAAGGTAACGGCGAAGGTGGTATTACACTGTCATCCCATGTTTAGTCAGAGATGCTTCAAAACGGTGATATTGCGCCATATGTTGCTTATACAACAGTTACGTTGTGTCTGCATTTTGAGGAGGAGGAAAAGAACAAAAGAAAACTTATTTGGGCAAAACCGCGAGTGTCACGGTGAGATTAAAAAAGAAAGTGTTAAATAAAAAATAAAAAATTTACAGGTGAATTTTCTGTTTTTATATCGTCGACAGTACAGCACGGTCATACTTCGCTGCTAACGGCAATGTTTTTGTAGCTCTCCATTATTTTCATTATATTTTTGTAGTCCGGATATCGTGTGTTATACAACGCCTTATCTGTTTCATACATTTATATTTCGTTGCTACTACAACACAATACGTCGCCATGCAAAATTGTACGAGCGAGATTGGAGCAATTGATAGAAAGTCGAATATTTCTTTTCCCAATAATGTGCGAGATACCGGTCTGAGCAAAAACATTTGACGACCACTGACTTGGAATAACATTAGATAGTACGGCCATCTACTGGGAACGGTTGAAGCTCGTGGATGGTGGTGTGAATGGCAGCTAGGCGAGTATCGATTTCAAATATTCGACACATCAACATTTCGATAGATCACTGATCGATATCCGGACCCAGTACACACTGGGTTCGTTCAGAGAGCTGCAGGACTGTAACCGCGCTGCGCAGTACGGAAATTCGTGTTCAAAGAGAAATCCTGCAGCATGCTGCAGCCTACCGCCTGTTCAAGGAAGCTCCCGGCTGCAGCCTGACTGACGTCATCGGTACCGCGCATGCACGGTAGTGCCTGCTTTGCTGCTGCAGGAAGTTGCAGGAAGCTGCAGTCCTGCAGCTCTTTGAACGAACCTACTGTGCGAGGTGCGACAGTCATTATCTTTCGTGCATGCGAGAAGGTGAGTAATTTGCTGGCAGCGTCTCCTCGTAATGGAAATTGGGTTTTAGACTCTTTATTCGTGTCATAATTATCATAAAGTGCATGTAGTTTATTTCGGCGTCGCCAAGTGAGACAAATACTGCATTATAGGTTTAGCGGTGGGTTTTCAGGTTTGTGGAGGTGTGTTTTCACAGATCTGCGGTCACGACAGATAGTGTGGATTCTTGATACCTTTCAAGTTATATATATATAGCTAATTTAATATCAAAGAGACTGAACTACAATAAGTGTTTTGAGGTAAAACGATTGGAATGCTATGTACTGAAGTTTGGGTGCTTTCCAGCAGTGATTTTCGAACATTTACATAGTAAATTAAAAAATATAATGAAAATCTGCTAGAAAAAGATTCATTGTTTCGCCATAGTGACGTAAATGTTCGCATTCTTGTCGACTGTAGAATTTTACCATAACTGCAGCAGTTCCCGGATACTTAATACTGCCCCCCCCCCCCCCCCCAGCTATCCTTTAACTGTAGTTTCCCTCGCGCTTCAGTCAGTGAACCAAGGCGCCTATCTCATTGACTGAACTGTACTGTACTGATTTCCATTGCTATGTTCCCATTATGTGGAGTTGAAGAGGCTTGCTCAGTATAGGGTATTGTGTAGAGCTGCATCAAACCAGTCTCTGGACTGAAGACAACAACAAGGGTAGGATAAGGTGATGCTAGCTGCGCTGCGGAAATGAACAACGGCTGGTAGACCGGGACTTCCAGTGTGATATTTGCTGCTTTGTTTATCTCACTACTATGAATTTAATCCGTTAATGTACTGGAGTAGGTACTTTAAAGAGGTCTAGCGCATCATATTTTTCGAATGTAGAGTCAGAAATTTAAATATTTTCTGAACTTGCTGTAAGGAATTCATTTTGGTACTTTAAAATGCTAGATTTTATAGGTACATTTACAAGACATAGTTCAACAATTCTGTGCGTTCATTTTATGAGTTATATAGGGATGTTTTCAGTTTTTATTTCAAATTTCACCCTTAAATTTTCTTTAATTATTTTACTGAAATGTGATCATAATAGTTACGTGTTCGATAAAACAACCGCCTTCGCGTGTCGCCCTTCGTTGTTCGAGCGTTTGACACCTGCTGAGGAAGTTGCTAATTACTCTTGAAGTTCCCTCTCAGAAATTGCAGTGATTCCACAACAAATTTTTTAGTTCATCTAAAGTGTGGGGATTTGATTTGTACACTTTTATTGCTCCCCACAGATAAAATAGCACATTGTTTAATGGGGAGAACGAGGGAGCCAAATGTTCTTAGGGTGTCTTTACACGTTACAACGTCTGTGCGGACTAGTTTTAACGACCGTGTGTGCATTAAAACGTTGCATTTACACGTTCCGACCGTTGGTACATCTTTGCTCAGACTTGAGTTCTGTCCATGGTATAAAGGCTATGGGCAAACTAATTTGCTTATAACAAAATACTCTTCTCAGCAATTATATTGGAAGAAAAGAAAGAGAAAACAATGTAAAAAGTGTCAAGGACTGGCTGTTAAAATGTTTATCACCTTCACCCATTGATCTTTTAAAAGAACTAAAATTCGAAAAAAGATGACTGGTTCAATTATTTACTAATGGGTGAGGACACATTTTTTGTGCTTTTAGAACGTCACACCATACATAGACATGAAAGTCAAAAACTGCTTACGAGAGATTTTTAGTGACATTGCGGTTTCTAGCAACACGCAAGTTATGCTGACCTTAAATTTTCTGCTGTGGTGTTATCACTATGACATCATTCCAGAAACATGTCTTGCTATAAGGCAGCACTATTTGAATGTGAGAACAGAAGTTAGTCACAATTCCTTATGCATTTGTACGAAAAATATTAAACCCATGATCGCTGATGATTGATTTTAGTTTGGATGACCTGTTTCGCTGGTCGAAAAAACTTTTTACAAGGCAGTTATTTTGTAAAGTCAATTAGTTGCTACACAACAATTTACAGTGCATATGGGCACTATGTCATTACAATAAATTTACATTTTACTACAATAACATAGTACCCCTATCCACTCTAAATTATATTTTATAGCAACTGATTGACTTTACAAGATGACGGCCTTGTAAAGTTTTTTGGACGAGATGATGCTGGCAGAGACCAGCGAAACCGATCGTCGAAAAAGAAATCAGCGATCTTGGCTTCAATATTTTTGAACATATAATTAGATCGCCTCCTGTAATACAAACGCGTTACGCATTTATTTTTTACAACCATTTGGTTCGTCTTCTTTCAGCTTTCCCATTAATGCATCATTTGCTACACGTTTTTATATTTGTCAGAATAGTCTCTTTTACTCTTCCATATGGCTGGAAACGACTTGTAAAGTTCAGTAAATTCCGTTAAGAACTCTGCCAGGCACTTAAATGTGATTTGCAGAGTATCCCATGTAGATGTAGAACGTTCGAGAATCGATTTTCTCCTGAAACATCTCATTCTTACGTTAGCCTCCTCACTGTGACAACAATACTACACTGTACGCTGGCTACAGCAACAATCGACAGTGCAATTCGTCTGAGAGATTGTTTACACGCTCCGACCTGTCTGAGTGCCGTCTGTGTGATTTCAAACCGTGCCAGACTTTACGCAGAACGACACCGACCTGTAGAGCAGAGCAAATAATCCGTCGATGAGCGATTTACACGCGCCGACATGTCTGCGCAAACAAGGTGTGTACAGACAAGTCTGCGTACATGTCGGAGCGTGCAAGGGGGCCCTTACTGATAAATACTTCACCGAACTCATTACAAATTTCCCGCATGTATATGTGCCGTCTGAATCTCTCTGAAATGTCGCGAAGGCATGTTCTCATTCAGTTAATTGGGCGAATAACATGTTTTCAACTAATTGTTCACTGAAAAAAAATATAGGGCCTGTTGTTTTTCTCGCCGCTGACAGCGCACCATTCTCCTATTTTTTGATCATGCAGGGGCTGTTTATGAATTACGTTAGGCTTCTTCTAACTCTAGTAACTATTATTTTGCGAATTACCGTCTGAGTCTTAGGTGGAACCATGGGTTGTCCGAAAAGAAAGTTAAGTTCGGGTCAGTTTCTCAGCAGGTATCAGAAATGCCCGAACAGGGAGGCAGTTGCAGCACCTCCTTGCCTAATACAGGTGACTAATAAACTTGTTTGTGTGATGTGTGTCTGGAATAACTCGCGCGCCAACCAGTATTGAATGTAGCGCGGAAGACGGGAGGCCCAAGCCGGCAAAGGCGGTAGCGCTGACACCTAAACCTTCAGATGTCACACTCAGATCGGTACGAAACGTTGTATATCGAAAGAGTATCAACCGAAACTAATATATAATTGGTGCTGTGTGCTGCCGTCCAGAACGTGCGTAAACGGAAAACAAGAGGTAACACCTGTCCTACGGAGCTCAGGAAAAGCGTATGTCGGGGTAGTTGATAGAGCGAATGTTTATCGGTACGAGACTCCTCGGTTCAAACCCTGGTGGCGCAGTTTTTTTTCTGTATGACGTTGCAAATTGTTCTACGTCGACAAACGTACACGGAGTATTACATGGGACAACATATTCGTCAAATCTAAAAGTTAAAGGACTGTTCGGATTTTATTGCTCTGTTATCGGCAGTTTGTTTCTGTGGTGTCGCACAAGTACAAAGTGCGCGCCACCTACTTTCGTCGCGCGCCGCCATGCACACACGGCGCGGCGTTCTCACGACAGCCACGAGCGCCCTCTGCTGCAACCCTGCTCGTGGCCACCACGAAAAGACATCGTTCACTTGGGACTGAGTTAGCAACGAGTTAGGACCGTCGTAATCAGATAGGCACCAGTGAAGACTTCGCTATCGTACGGGCACTAGGCAGGCCTCTAACAACTATGTATCAACATTCTGCAGTACTATGTAAAAGTTAAGTATTGTTACATTCTGTGCAATATATATATCTTTCTAATTTACTCTAGTGTTTATAGTTTCTGGCTGCTCCCCTCCGTACCTGCACCAGCGTGCTGTCTATATTCCTGTGTCGGTCTCATTCCACTCGGCCACCGACACCTACGACGAGGCTGGGACACAAAAGCGGCGACGAAGTTGGGACACAAAAGTTTGTTTCGTTTTATTTGAAAATAGCAAACCTGTGGAGTATATTCGTAGATGAAACAAACAATTGCAGCATACGTCCGAAAGTATTAAATAATAATAATAATAATAATAATGCACGCTACTGCTACTGCTAGAGCTGACTGCTGTTTTTTAGGAAATGAACCCTTGGAACGTTATAGCCATCCTTTTTAACAATTTCCAACGTACTGCATTTAAAAAAAATGCTCTAGGCGGTGCTTGAACCCACGACCCTCCGATGAACTAGTCTACGACAGCGCGACATAAGCTCAAAATTATGCATTTTCTCTGCTGTGTAGGTTAGGCGTTATTTAGTATTAGAGATTTCGCACGTTCTCCTAGACGGCAGCGCTTAGCACGAATTATAGTTGTTTTGGTTGATAATCAATCCATATACGTTTTGATACCGATCTGAATGTTTGACATCTGAAGGTTTGGGTTCGAGGACTAATCACCCTGGTATTAATGCACAACAGTATGCAGACACACATACTACTTCCTGCAAACATTTCATTGAGGTTAATACTGATGATAGTTTGCACCGAGTAAAAAAATACAAATAAAAAAACTCGGATAAAGTGGAAAGTGGATGTTACTGCAAAACATCACCCGCTAAAATTTACTGGTACTATAACCTTCCCCTTCCTGCTTGTGCGAGGGTACTTCTCGTACTTTAGACACCAGTGTTGTCTTTTCCTTGAATTTTCTGAATAAAAAATCTATTTAGAGGCTTACTGAGGACTAGTGCTACGGTTGTCTGATTATAAGCTGCCTACTTCCGTAGAACTCTTGATTGTACTGGAGTTCAGTTTATCCCTAATTTATATTTACACAAAGTATTTGATATGGATGCCTGCCAATTTGTTCTGGAAATAATCCAACTTGTTTCTGTTTGAGTTGATACAAAGTTGGGAGTAAAATGGTTGTTTGATGGTGACCGAAATCAGAAATTATCTTTGGCATTTTTCGGGCTGCCAAAGCCCCCTTACACATTTCTTAGATATATTGGCTTAACTTTACTATCCGGGCCACCGCGCAGTATCGAGTGTTTCGATGTTGGCCAAGGTGACGTCATCTGACCAGCCAATCTGGTGGCAGTATACGCCAGCCAATGAAATTGGTTCTTTTATACTGGCGCAATATTCCAATGTATTCCCTTCGTATTGAGTTTTTCCAGTCAGTTTACTGAGCGGACAAGGGTACATCGATAACCTGTCAACCATAGAGCAGGAACAGCATTAATTACTTACTTGATGGTCAGCGGACAATATTAATCATTTATTACGTCAATTTATATTTAGGTAAGTTGTAATATCAATTTACTGAGCGGACAAGGGTACATCGAGAACCTGTCAACCATAGAGCAGGAACAGCATTAATTTCTTACTCGATGGTCAATGCAAAAAATTATTTATTTCGTCAATTTATATATGTTAGTTTTCATTCGCAATGTGGAAGTACTTTCTATTCTCAAAGAAATTGTACTGATTTCTATAGTGACGTTTTGCATGTCTGTATCATTGCGCTGTTTATCTGCTTAGGGATTGCAAGTTACGGTAAAAATTTCATTCTGAATGGCTATTCAGCGAAAGATAATGACGAAGAATGTTTCTTGATTGCCATTGCAGTTTTTTCTTCGAAAGCTACTTTTTGGCCATACTACCTTGTCAAGATAGTGTTCACAAGTGATTTTTGCCGCTTTTTTGTAAGGACATAACGTTGAGTGCTACACAACATATGGTTTCCTTTACGAGAGCTGAATGACAATTTCAATAAGTTGCATTATGAGCGTATCCAAAGGCATTGGAAAAAATTTTACCATTCATATCATGTAAGAGAAAGACACACTTATTTCGATTTGCGTTACAGGAAAGTACTGAATTTAAACAAGAAACCTGTCCATGTACAGAAACGTAATTCTGGAGTTAGCGATGTTCCGCATTCGAATAGTGTTATTCATTTTAAAAATAAAGTAATTGAAACGTGATGTTAACACATTTTTTTTTTCAAATGTTGTGATCATAGTGTTACGTTCAAAGTCAGGAAGTTCTAAACAACGATCATCACGCTAACATAAAATACGATTCTTATTTCGTGATACTAATTATAAGTGTTTAACATGTATCCATTTGCAGTTACTTCTGAATTCTTCGTGTGGTGTTCATTATAAATTGCGTAATATTTCAGTGCTTTCTTCAGTCTTTTTTTCACTTACGTCATAATTATTACTACGTTTTTCGTACATTAGAATAGGCAATATTTCATCTCGTCTTGATGTGCGTGTTTGACATTACTATCAATATCATATATCGTCAAAGCAACACATAGGCGCTATTACGCGATATCTGATTGGCTGTCACCGTCTGTGCTACGAGTGGTTGGCCGCGGCCGCTACCAACATCTGAACATTCGATACTGCGCGGCGGCCCGGATTGTAAAGTTTTACCGATATATTTGTATTGAAATACAGCCGAATCATTTTATGATCTAAGAGTAAACATTTTAAATATGTGAAGTCTTTATTTTTTTAATTGAAGGTTTTGGTGGTCTTCTGACAAAATGGAGAGCAGCTGTTTCTAAAGTAATGAAAGTAGCATGATAGTAGGATTAGACACATCTGTGCAGGATGTGTAATAGGCTTATTCTACCCTTAGTGTTCTAAATAAAACGTTTTTAAGAGGTGTGAATGAAGAAATTCATATTTTAGGAAACACACAAACGTCTCAATAACTTACCAAACATTTACAGTATGAAAATACATTTTGTTTAATGGAGGAAAAAAAAAACGAATTAATTTGTAGTTAGATCAAGTAAATATACTAGTCTTCAGATAGTAAAGGGGTTAAGCAGTTTTACTGATTTTCGTATTATGTTGACAATGTGGAACAAAATGTTTGTAAATCTATCGGACTCAACTGCTCGGTCATCAGTCCGTAGCTTACAAACTAGTTAAACGAAGGTAAACTAACCGAAGGACAACACACACCCATGCTCGAGGGGGACTCGAAGCCCCGACGGCGAACGGCCGCGCACACCGCAGCAAGGCGCCCAGTGCGCACGGCTAGTCCGCCGCGCAGTATGGAAACGTGTCTGCTGCAGCTTCTACTCCTACAGTCTGAGGTTTGCGTTAGGCTACTAGTTCCATAGTAAAATTAGTCTCGTAGACTTCTGTTTCCTCAGTGTCGGGCAGATTTCAACTTACGAGCAGTGGCGGATTAAGGGGGGAGAGGGGGTGACCGCCCCTCCCCCGAGAGAAAATTTAGCTTTTCTGTTTACTTTGCTTTACCTACGTGGGTCAATCCAAATGAAGTAGTACAATAAAAATAAAGTTGGTTCCTTGACCATTTTTTAATATTTTATTTTTTTTATTGTAATTGCCCTATATTTGAGAAGTTCAAAACAGGTTTTTAAAGTAATTTATCTTGCACCTTTACTGAATGGCGGCCATTTTTATTTGTCGGCACGCGCCGATTTTTCAGTCTGGAGACATTAGCGAAAATTTGAATATCTCGGAACTGGGTTAAGTTACAACATTGCAATTAAGATTGTTTTTAGAAAAGTGTCCTCTACAACATTGTCTATTACACAAAATACCCTAAATTCAAAAATAACCAGTCAAAATGACCTCCAAAGTTTGGTATCCAAATTTCAAAAATCCACTTTTTAGGCCCAACAATGACATACAAGGAGTGACTTATGAGAGTCTATTTTATCCCGTAGTTAGATATCATACACTATTAGCCTCATATAGAGCAAGAACACGTACAAATGTTTCCTTAATTTTTATTAATTTCTGAAATTTGAAAATTTTCATTTTTTGTAAAGGTTTAGGCTAGTTATCTCGGATGGGACTGAATATAAAAATATGATTTTTGCACAGTTTGTATACCTATATGATAGCAGCATTATGTAAAAATTTCAACATTGATATCTGAGTGTGAACAAAGATATGAATCTTTGAAAATGAGGAAATAATTCACATTACTATATAACTGATATTATGGCTGTTACCTATTCATGTGTGATATGGTGGAATATAATCAATTATTATTGAAGCAAGGTACTGAATTATGTACAAAAAGTGGAAACATCACTGAAATTAACATTGTTATTTTGACATAAGGTATTTAAAATAAATTGATTGAGAAATTAACATCTTTTGAGATGCGACTATTCCTGAACCTGGTGGTGAATGTTAAGAACACTTAATTCTTCTGACAGCTTCTGTGATGTAGAATAAGACCTCCCAGTTGCTGTGGTAAGTTCAAGCACCAAAAGTTTCCTTAAAACATTTTTCATTGGTATCCAAACTTTGTCACTATTAGATTTCTTGAATGATGATCTTGGGCCAGCAGGGTGGTAAAAATGCACAAAAACGTCATTGTTTTCCAAACTTATTGTTTCAACCTCGGCAAGCCACCACTCTCCATCATACACACATGCTACTATGTCATTCAATGTTAAAAAGAGAGATGTAGTTTTACTGACACAATGATCCTCATAAATTTCTGTTACTGATGTTACATAGCATTTTTTCAGGTTTTTTTTGTAACTGAACCATAAACTTTCGTGACACACTGCACTTATCTGTCCAACAGAGCACTGTTCATCCATGTTATTGCATTCCAGTTACTCTCAAAATTACAAATTACACACAAAACAAAGCATGTAACACATTCTACACTCTTCAATGAAGTATGTACATCCACTCTAACAGAGGTTTCAGAACAGACTGACTACAACAATGCCACACCCAGCAGTAATGTACTTCTACAATGCCACACTCAGCAATAATGAATTCTTTGTCAATAAACACAAACATAAATGGACATTTTTATTACAATAGAACACAACCGAAAGCTCCTGTTGTTCAATATTGTATTATTAAAAATAATATAAACTACATGAATATTGTGATATATTTAGTTAACACTATGTGACAATTAAATTTTATTACAATGAAACAATAAACCATTTAAATAGGCAACAGTCATAAGTTGTAGTGTCATATGAATTATTTCCTCATTTTCAAAAATTCATATTTGTTCACTCTCAGATATTAATGTTGAAATTTTTACAGTACATTGCTATCATGTAGGTGTACAAACTGTGCAAAAATCATATATTTTTGTATTCAGTCTCATCTGAGAACTAGCCTCAAACTTTACAAAAAATGAAAATTTTCAAATTTCAAAAATTCATAAAAAATTAAGGAAACATTTTTAAATGTTCTTGCTTTATATGAGGCTAATAGTGTATGATATCTAACTACAGGAAAAAAATACTCACAAGTCACTCCTTGTATGTTGTTATTGGGCCTAAAAAGGGGATTTTTGAAAATTTCGATACCATACTTTGGAGGTAATTTTGACTGGTTATTTTTGAATTTAGGGTATTTTGTGTAATAGACAATGTTGTAGAGTAAACTTTTCTGAAAACAGTCATGTCAATTGCAATGTTGTAACCCAGTGCCGAGATATTCAAATTTTCGCTAATGTCTCCAGACTGAAAAATCGGCGCATGCCGACAAATAAAAATGGCCGCCATTCAGTAAAGGTGCAAGAAAATTAATTTTAAAAAACTGTTTTGAACTTCTCAAATATAGGGTAAACGTTCGTATGCCTTGAATCAAACCAAATTAATTTTATGTAATATTTTCAAGTGCGGAAGTACTTATTTTAAGGAATCTTTTCATGGAAATTTTACGTTATTGCAAAGAATAGCCTTATATTTCCTTGTATTTTTACGAACTGGTATATATATATATTTAAAATGGTAAATATACCTTCGAATCTGTTAAATGGTTCCGCTACAAGACAACAGTTACCATCGTTTACATGAGCTACATTTAATTTTCTAAATAAGCCCTCTTATTTCAGTCAACTAATTAGAAATTCACAAACAGAAGTGTCCTTGAGTACTTCCACATTTACTAAACTATGGCGTGAAGCTCTGTCAGATGTGATGTCTGACATGCTTTATTCCATCACTACAAATATTCACGAATTTGGAACCACTTATGCGATTGACAGGAATCTTTTTAATTAATTGATAAATGCTCTAGCTGTGTTTTAGTATTGATTTATAGTTACCAAACAGGAGAAGCAATTTCGATTATAGTAAATCAAGCCGGTCAAAAATTTGACACCAGCGTACTCTTTTTGCGGTACGCTGCGTGTACCTTAAGTCCTCCATAAAATTACGCAGTACAGAATTAAAGATCTCAGCAAGATCTAGATCACAAAAACGTCTGCGGGAACATATATTTCTTTTACACCTCTCCTGTTGTTGTTGTTGTTGTTGTTGTCGTCTTCAGTCCGCAGACTGGTTTGATGCAACTCTCCACGCTACCCTGTCCTGTGCAAGTCTCTTCATCTGAGAATACGTGCAGCAACCTACATCCTTTTGAATCTGCTTACTATATTTATCCCTCGGTCTCCCTCTAAGATTTTTACCCCACACGCTTCCTTCTAATGTTGACAATTCCTTGATGTCTCAGAATGTGTCCAACCAATCTATCCCTTCTTAGTCAGGATATGCCAGAAACTCCTTTTCTCCCGATTCGTTTAAGCACCTCCACATTAGTTACGTGATCTACCCATCTAATTCTCATCATTCGTCTGTAGCACCACAATTAAAAAGCTATCATCTTTTTATCTGAACTCCGTATCGTCCACGTTTCACTCTCATGCAATGCTACACTCAAGACAAATGCTTTCAAAAAGGACTTCCTAATATTTAATACTGGATGTTAACAAGTTTCGTTTCTTTAGAAATGATTTTCTTCCCACAGCCATTCTGTATTTTATATCTCTTTACTTCGGCCATCGGAAGTTATCTTGCTACCCAAATAACAAAATTCATCTACTACTTTTATTGTTTCATTACCTAATCTAATTCCTTCAGCATCGCCTGATTTTCTGACATTACATTCCATTACCTTCGTTTTACTCTTGTTAATGTTCATCTTCCTTTCAAGACACTGTCCATCCCATTCAATTGGTCTTCCAGATCTTTTGCGGTCTCTGACAGAATTACTATGTTATCGGCAATTCTATTTCTTCTCCTGCAATTTAATGCCTTCTCCAAATTTCTGCCTGCTCAATGTACAGATTGAACAACATTGTGGATAGGCTACAACCCTGTCTTACTCCCTTCCTGCGTCCCTTTCTTGCCCTTCGACTCTAATAACCGCTGTTTGGATTTTGCACAGGTTGAATATAAATCTTCGCTCGCTATATTTTACCCCTGATTCCTTCAGATTTTGGAAGAATGTATTCCAGTCGACATTGTCAAAAAGCTATCTCCAAATCGACAAACGCTAAAAACGGAGGTTTCCCTTTCCTTAGCCTATCTTCTAAGATAAGTCGAAATGTGAGTATTGCCTCTCGTGTTCCTACATTTCTCCTAAATCCAAACTGATCTTCCCCGAGGTTGGATTCCACGAGCTTTTCCATTCGTCTGTAAACAATTCGTGTTACTATTTTGCACCCATGACTTATTACACTGATAGTTCTGTAGTTTTCACACTTGTCTGCAGTTGCTTTCTTTGGAATTGGAATTACAGCTCTCCTAAAACCAACATGGCAGGCGTTTCAAAAGGGAAAAATGGTAACTGGTTCAACAGAAAAAGTTAGACATAGGCTCTCGCGGACTGCCTTTTTAGATCTTTTTCAGTTCTACAATTACGTAATATATACATCGGCGTAAATCTCATGATGTAGCCAGCCTACCTTAAGAAAGTGCGCTGACGGTAAACCAGTGTAGTTACACATAATTTCACCCCCCCAGGGGGCCCACAGTTCTTTCATGGGTACGTGTGTGGCGCGCACGGGGCCCCGAGCCGGAGCAGCCTTTCTTCTGCCCCAGGCTGCTTCACTTTCCCTCCCGGTTTATGCCTTCGCCCGGAGACGGGCATATTTCGTGAGATACGGTGTTTCTTGTTGTGGTTTTTCTTCCTTCGTTCCTCGTTCCTTCCTTTCTTACCCTTCGTTTTCTGTCTTTCTCTCCTTGAACTCTCCTAGCCTTCTTCTCCTCATTAGTCTCCGCCTCGGCGTTTGAGACACTTCTTTTCTTTCCTTCCTTCTCTTCCTTTCCTATCCTCTTCTTCTTTCCTCCCTGTGCGTGTCTGAAGGCCGACCCACGCATTATCGTGCGTAGCAGGTGACGGGGTAACGCGTAATTCCCCGCCCCAGGTAGACAAGTAAGGCACGTACGTACCCCCTGGTAAAGGCCAGGCCCAGGGAGGGGTGATTACCCGAGCTGGTACCTTCCGAACGTGCCGATTGGTCCCTCCGTCAGTTCTCGGGAGGTGTGACCTGAGGTGTGAACAATCACCTAAGGCGGGTAAGCCCTCGGAGAGGGCCCCCACTAGGAAGGAGCGCGCCATCGGAGACGCCGGTAATCACGGGGGACACTTCCGCGATGACTTCCTTATCTTCTTTCGTGACGTTGACCCATAAACGTAAGTTAGACTCGCCTCAGCCTAAAAAGACTCTGCCTAATGTACCTAAATTTCTGGTTGTCTCTCGCACCGACGGAAAGGATTTCAATTCTGTCAATCCTTCCGTTATACAGAAAGGTGTAGATGCTATTGCTGGCCCTGTTAAAATCTGTTCACGTCAGCGCAATGGCACATTGTTGCTGGAAGTGGAAAGTGCCTTCCAAGCCCAAAAACTGATACGTACTACGTTGTTGCACACTTTTCCAGTTAAGGTCGAAGCGCACCGCACACTCAACTCGTCACGGGGAGTAGTCTTCACGAGATCCCTTGACGGGTTGTCTGATGAAGATATCCAATCGTGTATGTCCGATCAGGGTGTGACAGCCGTCCACAGGGTCATGAAAAAGGTCGATAACCACTTGACACCGACTCGTACTGTGTTTTTGACGTTTGACAGAGTTGACCTCCCGTCGAAGGTCAAAGCAGGGTATGAAGTCATCTCCGTCCGACCTTATGTGCCTAACCCAACGCGCTGTTTTCAGTGCCACAGGTACAACCATACCCGTGAACATTGCCCAAATGCAGCAAAGTGTGTCACTTGTGGTAGGGACGCCCATGAGGGGGATTGCCCACCTCCGTCCCCTCACTGCCTAAACTGCAACGGTGACCATGCGGCTTCCTCTCGCGACTGCCCTGTATACAAGGATGAGAAGGTAATCCAGCAAATTCAGGTTACGGAGAAGGTATCAACATCTGCCGCTCGAAAGTTGTTGGCGAGTCGAAAGCCCACTGTCCTCCCAGCGGGTACGTACAGTAAGGTACTCACCTCAACTCGACCTACCAAGGATTCCAGTACCCAGACATGTGACTTCACTTTCGCTGACAGTTGTGCGATCCGCCAGCCCGAAGATTGCCCGTTCCACGTCCCCGCTCCCTCTTGCTGCTTCTAGGGTACAGTCTTCGTCAAACTCTAGTAAACCGCGGGCACCTAAACAAGGTGCCCGGACCTTGAAAAAGGAACCCGTCCGTGAGGATTTTCTGCGTTCTCAGGCTTCCCAACCGTCAACTGCCTCTTCCCGCCTTCACTCTTCCAAAAGAGCTGACAAGAAAAAGAATTCCTCTCCTTCCCCGCCGAGGCGTGACCCATCTGTCGCGCCGTCCAACAGTTGCCAGCCTCGGCCGTCTTCCGTTTCACCGAGACGCTCCGTTTGCCGGGCGCCCGGCCCTTTACCGGCGGTGGAAACTGCCCCTCCTGATCAACTCAGGGAGGTGGCAGGCGCGTCGGTCGAACCAATGGAACATGACCCTTTGCCCCCAGACAGCGATAGCAGTGCTCCCTCGAAATCCGGTCCTCAGCGGCCGTCGAGGTGACCCCGCTCGCTACTTGGTTTTTATCCTTATTTCTTCTCTCATTTTTATCAAGTCGCTCCTTCAATGGAACATTCGCGGCATTCGTTCTAATCGGGAGGAGTTAAAACTACTCCTTCGATTGCACTGCCCGCTTCTAGTCTGCCTCCAGGAAACTAAGTTGCGTCCACGTGATCGTGCAGACTTTCCACACTAAACCTCTGTGCAGTTCGACCTGCCACCCGTGGAAGGTGTCCCAGCCCATGGAGGGGTTCTGATGCTCCTTCGAGACGACGTCTATTTCCATCCCATTTCCTTGCACACTTACCTACAGGCAGTTGCCGTCCGCATCACCTTATCAACATTTACCTTCTCCCTCTGTAATATCTATTCGCCATCGTCATCTGCCCTTACAAGGGCAGATGTGCTAAACCTTGTTGACCAGCTCCCTACACCTTTCGTGTTGGTAGGCGACTTTAATGCCCACCACCCCCTATGGGGCTCTCCGGCACCTTGTCCGAGAGACTCCCTTTTGGTGGACCTTCTCCACCACCTCGATCTTGTCTGCCTCAACACCGGTGCACCGACCTTCCTTTCTGACACAACACACACTTATTCCCATATAGACCTCGCAATATGCACTCCTCAGCTTGCCGGTCGGTTTGAGTGGTATGCACTTTCTGACACGTACTCGAGTGACCATTTCCCTTGTATCATCCACTTCCTACATCATTCCCCATCTCCACTATTCCTGGAGCATCGCAAACGGCTTCCGATTCTCCACTGAGAAAACTGTGTGTATCAATTTTTGGAGATATAAGGAATTTCTTCCACCTTCTCTACGTCTCGGCCCTGTTGCTCTCCCTTTCGTGGAGACTATGAAATTCTTGGGACTCATGTTGGATCGGAAACTTTGCTGGTCCACACACGTGTCCTACCTGGCTGCCCGTTGTGCCCGATCCCTTAACGTTCTTCGTGTCCTCAGTGGCACGTCATGGGGAGCGGATCGTACCGTCCTGCTTCACCTTTACCAGGCCATTGTTCAGTCGAAGCTCGACTATGGAAGCCTTGTGTACTCTTCAGCACGGCCGTCGATTCTCCGCCGTCTCAACTCTATCCACCATCGTGGATTACGTTTGGCGACCGGTGCATTTTATACCAGCCCTGTTGAAAGTCTGTATGCCGAGGCTGCTGTATTACCCTTGACCACTCGACGTGACATATTCTTGTGTCGGTATGCATGCCGCCTACGGTCGATGCCCAACCATCCCTCTTACAGATTATTTTTTGACGACTCACTCGATCGCCAATATCAGTTGTCTGCGATTGCCTTGCTTCCACCGGGAGTTCGGTTTCGCCGCCTGCTACAGCGGCTCGATTTTACCCTTCCTTCCACCCTTCGGTTGAGCGAAAGCCCATTGCCACCGTGGCATCAGGCCCAGGTTCACACACACCTCGAACTTAGTTCGCTCCCCAAGGAGAGCACTCCGGATTTGGTATACCGCTCGAGGCTTGTCGAACTCCGTTCGCGGTTCGATAATGCCGTATTTATTTACACTGATGGTTCCAAGAGCACTGCCGGTGTCGGATCTGCCTTCGTCGTCGGGGACAACCGTTTCCAATACAAGCTCCCTGACTGGTGCTCGAACTTCACGGCTGAGCTTTTCGCCCTCCACCAGGCCGTTTTGTATACCTGCCGCCACCGCCAACCTTTCTATGCCATATGTTCGGACTCCCTTAGTGCCCTGCAGAGTCTTAAGGACCCTTTCTCGAACCATCCTCTCGTGTATCGGATCCAACGCTCCCTCCAGTTGCTGGCGGATGACAGCTGTCACGTTTCTTTCCTGTGGGTCCCTGGCCATGTGGGTGTGCCCGGGAATGAGGCCGCCGACACAGCAGCCAAGGCAGCAGCTCTTTTACCTCGCATGGCTACCTTTTGCGTCCCATCGGACGATGTTCAGCGGGCTCTTCGCCGGAGTATCGTGTCGCAATGGCACAGTGTGTGGCTTTCACTGTACAACAATAAATTGCGAACTGTCAAACCGATCCCGACCGCTTGGAGGACATCCTCACGCCCCTCTCGGCGGGAGGAGGTCATCCTGGCTCGGTTGCGGATCGGTCATTGCCGTTTCAGCCACCGTCACTTGCTATCCGCCGAACCTGCACCGCTATGCTCCTGTGGTGAACTGCTGACAGTGCGACATGTTTTACTGACTTGCGTTAATTTTAATCATCTCCGTGTAGCCCTTCACTTTCCGTCTACTCTGGAGGAAATTTTAGCTGATGACACACGAGCAGCTGCTCGGGTTTTGCGTTTTATGAACTTGGCCAACCTATCCAAGGATATTTAACCCTTTTAATTGTCTTTTATCTTTCGTTTTTAGCCTCTTGCTGATGTTCTGACAGTCACCATTTTTTTGAGATCATAGCGAATCAATGTTCTTAGCTGGGCGCTAATGACCATAGAAGTTGTGCGCCCTAAAACCACAAAAAAAAAAAAAAAAAAAAAAAAAAAAAAAAAAAAAAAACCCATCTCCACGTCCCACCAATTGGAACATTTCTAAAGCCGACCGGGGGCTTTATACTTCCATGGCTGTTTTTCACAATCAGAATTTTCCCAACTGTGACAGTCAGGTCGAATACCTCACAGAGGTTATTCTCACTGCTGCTGAACGTTCCATACCTCGTACATCCTCTTTTCCACGTCGTGTCCAGGTCCCTTGGTGGACTGCAGCCTGCCGCGACGCGCTTCGAGCCCGGCGCCGTGCTTTACGCACCTTCCGCTGCCACCCAACTTTGGAGAATTGCATCAATTACAAACGTATGAGAGCGCAGTGCCGTCGTATCATAAACGACAGCAAGAAAGCTTGCTGGACAGCTTTTACTAGTTCTTTTAACCGTTTTACTCCCTCCACGGTTGTCTGGGGTGGCCTATGCCGTTTGTCCGGCATCAAGGTCCACTCCCCGATTCCTGGCCTGACCGTGGAGAACGCAGTCCTCGTGGACCCAGCTGATGTCTCAAACGCATTGGGTCGTTTCTTTGCGGAGGTTTCGAGCTCTGCACATTACCACCCTGCCTTTCTCCCTCGCAAACAGGTAGAGGAGGCACGGCCGCCTTCTTTCCGCTCTTTTAATCGTGAAAATTATAACGTCGCCTTCACCATTCAGGAGCTAGATCGTGCTCTCGCCCTGTCCCGGTCTTCTGCTCCCGGGCCCGATTCCATTCATATTGAGATGCTGAAGAACCTCTCTCCTGCGGGCAAGTGCTTTCTTCTCAGTACCTACAATCGCATATGGACTGAAGGTCATGTTCCCACAAGTTGGCGTGAAGCCATTGTTGTCCCCATCCCCAAACCAGGGAAGGACAAACACCTTCCTTCCAGTTATCGCCCCATTTCTCTGACGAGCTGCGTCTGTAAGGTGATGGAACGCATGGTTAACGCTCGGTTGGTCTGGCTCCTCGAATCTCGCCGCCTCCTGACTAATAACCAATGCGGTTTTCGTCGACACCGCTCTGCTGCTGACCACCTCGTTACGTTGTCGACCTTCATTATGAACAACTTTCTAAAGAAGCGTCAAACAGTAGCAGTGTTCTTCGACTTGGAGAAGGCATACGATACCTGTTGGAGAGCGGGTATTCTCCGCACATTACACACATGGGGCCTTCGGGGCCGCCTTCCTCTTTTCATTCAAGCGTTTTTGGCGGATCGCAAGTTCCGGGTACGGGTGGGCTCTGTTTTGTCAGATACCTTTTGCCAGGAGAATGGGGTACCACAGGGCTCCGTCTTGAGTGTGGCGCTCTTTGCCATTGCAATCAATCCGATCGTGGACTGCCTTTCAGCCGACATCTCCGGATCTCTTTTTGTTGACGATTTCGCAATTTATTGTAGTGCCCAGCGGACGTGTCTCTTGTAGCGCTCTCTCCAACGCTGTCTTGACCGTCTATATTCCTGGAGCATCGCAAACGGCTTCCGATTCTCCGCTGAGAAAACTGTGTGTATCAATTTTTGGAGATACAAGGAATTTCTTCCACCTTCTCTACGTCTCGGCCCTGTTGCTCTCCCTTTCGTGGAGACTACGAAATTCTTGGGACTCATGTTGGATCGTAAACTTTGCTGGTCCACGCACGTGTCCTACCTGGCTGCTTGTTGTGCCCGATCCCTTAACGTTCTTCGTGTCCTCAGTGGCACGTCATGGGGAGCGGACCGTACCGTCCTGCTTCACCTTTACCAGGCCATTGTTCAGTCGAAGCTCGACTATGGAAGCCTTGTGTACTCTTCAGCACGGCCGTCGATTCTCCGCCGTCTCAACTCTATCCACCATCGTGGATTACGTCTGGCGACCGGTGCATTTTATACCAGCCCTGTTGAAAGTCTGTATGCCGAGGCTGCTGTATTACCCTTGACCACTCGACGTGACATACTCTTGTGTCGGTATGCATGCCGCCTACGGACGATGCCCAACCATCCCTCTTACAGATTATTTTTTGACGACTCACTCGATCGCCAATATCAGTTGTCTGCGATTGCCTTGCTTCCACCGGGAGTTCGGTTTCGCCGCCTGCTACAACGGCTCGATTTTACCCTTCCTTCCACCCTTCGGTTGAGCGAAAGCCCATTGCCACCGTGGCATCAGGCCCAGGTTCACACACACCTCGAACTTAGTTCGCTCCCCAAGGAGAGCACTCCGGATTTGGTATTCCGCTCGAGGCTTGTCGAACTCCGTTCGCGGTTCGATAATGCCGTATTTATTTACACTGATGGTTCCAAGAGCACTGCCGGTGTCGGATCTGCCTTCGTCGTCGGGGACAACCGTTTCCAATACAAGCTCCCTGACTGGTGCTCGAACTTCACGGCTGAGCTTTTCGCCCTCCACCAGGCCGTTTTGTATACCTGCCGCCACCGCCAACCTTTCTATGCCATATGTTCGGACTCCCTTAGTGCCCTGCAGAGTCTTAAGGACCCTTTCTCGAACCATCCTCTCGTGTATCGGATCCAACGCTCCCTCCAGTTGCTGGCGGATGACAGCTGTCACGTTTCTTTCCTGTGGGTCCCTGGCCATGTGGGTGTGCCCGGGAATGAGGCCGCCGACACAGCAGCCAAGGCAGCAGCTCTTTTACCTCGCATGGCTACCTTTTGCGTCCCATCGGACGATGTTCAACGGGCTCTTCGCCGGAGTATCGTGTCGCAATGGCACAGTGTGTGGCTTTCACTGTACAACAATAAATTGCGAACTGTCAAACCGATCCCGACCGCTTGGAGGACATCCTCACGCCCCTCTCGGCGGGAGGAGGTCATCCTGGCTCGGTTGCGGATCGGTCATTGCCGTTTCAGCCACCGTCACTTGCTATCCGCCGGACCTGCACCGCTATGCTCCTGCGGTGAACTGCTGACAGTGCGACATGTTTTACTGACTTGTGTTAATTTTAATCATTTCCATGTAGCCCTTCACTTTCCATCAACTCTGGAGGAAATTTTAGCTGATGAAACACGAGCAGCTGCTCGGGTTTTGCGTTTTATCAACTTGGCCAACTTATCCAAGGATATTTAACTCTTTTAATTGTCTTTTATCTTTCGTTTTTAGCCTCTTGTTGATGTTCTGACAGTCTACATTTTTTTTAGATCATAGCGAATCTATGTTCTTGGCTGGGCGCTAATGACCATAGAAGTTGTGCGCCCTAAAACCACAAAAAAAAAAAAAATTATTTTCAGTAATTGTATTGAAGCAAATATAGCCGAAGCTGGTCCCAGAAATGTAACGAAGAATTAAAAAGAAACCGCATCACGATACGTGCAGAAGTTCACGAGTGAAAGCAGCTCCAACAGTTGACGCAGGGGACTGGTGTAACCGGAGGCCCTGCCCCCCAGGGGCCCACAGTTCTTTTGTGGGTACGTGTGTGGCGCGCACGGGGCCCCGAGCCGGAGCAGCCTTTCTTCTACCCCAGGCTGCTTCATTTTCCCTCCCGGTTTATGCCTTCGCCCGGAGATGGGCATATTTCGTGAGCTACGGTGGTTCTTGTTGTCGTTTTTCTTCCTTCCTTTCTTACCGTTTGTTTCTGTGTTTCTCTCCTTGTACTCTCCTAGCTTTCTTCTCCTCCTCATTAGTCTCCGCCTCGGCGTTTGAGACACTTCTTCCTTCTTTCTCTTCATTTCCTATCCTCTTCTTCTTTCCTCCCTGTGCGTGTCTGAAGGGCGACCCACGCATTATCATGCGTAGCAGGTGACGGGGTAACGCGTAATTCCCCGCCCCGGGTAGACAAGTAGGGCACGTACGTACCACCTGGTAAAGGCCAGGCCCAGGGAGGGGTGATTACCCGAGCTGGTACCTTCCGAACGTGCCGATTGGTCCCTCCGTCAGTTCTCGGGAGGTGTGACCTGAGGTGTGAACAATCACCTAAGGCGGGTAAGCCCTCGGAGAGGGCCCCCACTAGGAAGGAGCGCGCCATCGGAGACGCCGGTAATCACGGGGGACACTTCCGCGATGACTTCTTCTCTTGTTTAGTGACGTTGACCCAGAAACGTAAGATAGATTCGCCTCAGCAAAAGAAGACTCTGCCTAATGTACCTAAATTTCTTGTTCTCTCTCCCACCGACGGAAAGGATTTAAATTCTGTCACACCTTTCGTTATACAGAAAGGTATAGATGCAATTGCTGGCCCTGTTAAAACCTGTTCACGTCAGCGCAATGGCACATTGTTGCTGGAAGTGGAAAGTGCCTTCCAAGGTCAGAAACTACTCCGGACTACACTGTTACACACGTTTCTTTTGTGTCCCAACTTCGTCGCCGCTTTTGTGTCCCAGCCTCGTCGTAGGTGTCGGTGGCCGAGTGGGATGAGACCGACACAGGAATAAAGATAGCCCGCTGGTGCAGGTACGGAGGGGAGCAGCCAGAAACTATAAACACTAGAGTAAATTAGAAAGAGATATATATTGCACAGAATGTAACAATACTTAACTTTTACATATTACTGCAGAATGTTGATAAATAGTTGTTAGAGGCCTGCCTAGTGCCTGTACGATAGCCAAGTCTTCACTGGTGCCTATCTGATTACGAAGGTCCTAACTGGTTGCTATCTCAGTCCCAAGTGAACGAAGTTCTGTGGTGGCCACGAGCGGAGTTGTAGCAGAGGGCGCTCGTGGCTGTCGTCGTAAGAACGCCGCGCCGTGCGTGCATGACGGCGCGCGGCGAAAGTAGGTGGCACGCACTTTGTACTTGTGCGACACCACCCCCCCCCCCCCAAACCGCCGCGCCGTCGTGGCGTAGGGCTGAGGGCCACGGCGACGGCACTGGGAGGAGGGCCTGGGCGGGGGCGTTACTGGTGGGACGGGCATCGTAGCTGAGGCTGGGATCGAGACGCCGCCCGCACCCCGGCATCCGCCCTGCGATCCTCCAGGAAACCCACCGAAACCTGGGGAAGGGCGCACACCCCCGCCCAGAGGGAGCAGGTCATCTTCTGACGTGCGTGGCCCAAGCTGGGGGGCCCGCACGGTCCCGGAGTCCCTCTCGGTGACGCTGTCATCTGCGGCGGCGAAAGCGGCGGCGAAGACTGCATCGGAGGTGCGTCGACCTCCATTGGGATCTCGTAGTCTGGGGACGATGTGGCTGTGCTCCCTGGCGGTGAACTGGGTCTGGAATCAAGAAACCGGAGACAGGATCGCGCGGCCTATGCAGGCGCAATTGGTTTGCGTGGCGCCGCAGCTCCGACCCTCTGGAAGAACGTATAACATACATATTGCGCCCGAGCACGCGCTGAATGATGCCCGGCATCCATAGTTTCTTCTTGTTTCCAGCAAACACCCTGTACAGCACCGGCGTGGAAACCTGAAAACGCGTAGCGCCATACGAACCGACTCGGTGCGTGGTAGGCTGCAGCAGGTGAAGGAGAGTGCGGTGACGGCGGCCGTGTAGCAGCTCGGCAGGAGACGGGCCGTCACGTGGCATGCACCGATACGTAGACAGGAAAATTTGAAGAGCTTGCTGCCTGGAGTGCTGACCTTTCATCTTCTCCATGTGAGACTTGAATGTTCGAACGAAACGTTCTGCTTCACCATTGAACTGAGGGTGAAAAGGTGCAGTGGTAATATGCTGAATGCCATTCACACGACAAAACAGTTGAAATTCCGCACTAACAAACTGAGGTCCATTGTCACTGACGATAGTTTCAGGCAAACCTTCGATGCAAAACACTGATGTTAAGGCACTGATCGTACTAGACGCCGTCGTTCAGTTCATGGCAATCACAAAAGGAAACTTGCTGAAAGCGTCTACAACAATTAACTAGCGCGTATTCCAGATGGTCCGGCAAAGTCAATATGTAAACGTTGCCATGGTCCCTTGGGGCGTGGCCAGTCTGAGAAACGTTGCGGAGGAGCCGCCTGATGCTCCGCACAAACAGTACACTGTGACGTCATGTTCTCTATCTGAGCGTCCATACCAACCCAGGTACAATGACGTCTGGCCAATTGCTTTGTCCTAACAATACCCCAATGTCCTTGATGCAGGAGGCGTAACACTTCTCGTTGCAGGGAACGAGGAACCACCACTCTTGCTTGGTCGTTGTCGGTATGCAACAACAGTACACCCTGACTTAAAGATAATGCATGACGTTGTGCAAAATAACGTCGAACTAGAGGCCGATCAATGTCTTTGGCTCTGGCAGGCCACCCTGAGCGAACAAAACGTACTACCACACTTAAGTCTGCATCCGCAGCTGTTTCCTGTGCAACCAGACGAGAGTTCAAAGGGAAATCTGCGACAGCGGAAGCATGTTTGGAGTCTACCTGACAACATGCCATTTCCGAAGAATCAAACGACACATCCTGGCCAACCGGAAGTCGGGAAAGTTTGTCCGCGTTGGCGTGTTTAGTGGTAGGTCGGTACAAAATATCATACTGATAATTAGACAATATCAAGGACCATCTCTGAAGCTTTTGTGCCGTTCGTGGCGGAATGGGCTTTGTGGGTGAGAACAACGACGTGAGAGGCTTGTGGTCTGTCAACAAATAGAATTTTCTGCCATAGAGATAATGATGAAACTTTGTGACGCCGTAAATGATTGCTAAGGCCTCCTTTTCTATCTGACTGTAATTCTGTTGCGTCGGCGTCAGTAGCTTGGATGTAAAGGCAATAGGACGATCATGACATCCAATACGATGTGACAGAACTGCACCCACACCGTACGACGAGGCGTCAACTGCTAGCAGTACAGGCTTCTGTGGGTCAAAGGGAATCAAACATGCATCACTGAGTAGTGCAGACTTTAGTTTGTCAAAGGCAACCTGACAATCTTTGGACCATACAACAGGAACATTCTTCCTACGTAAGTGATGCAGTGGAGCTGCGATCTGAGAGGCATTGGGAATAAACCTGAAATAATAGTTAAGCTTTCCCATTACTGCTTGCAATTCATGCACATTCTTAGGAGGAGGCAAGTCTTTGATTGCTCTAAGATGTGACTGTAACGGATGGATTCCTTGGGCATTAATCACATGGCCTAGGTACTCTATTTCAGTTTGAAAAAACGAACACTTTGCTTTATTGCAACGTAGACCTGCTGCAGTCAAAACTTTGAATAGGCACTCCAGGTTTGCTAAATGTTCTTCAACTGTACGTCCGGAGGCGGGCAGGCTACACGTTCCTAGCACGCGAATATTTTGACCTGTGTACGCTGTTAGCACTTGTTGACACGGCGACAATTTTGGCGAACCCAGGAGTTCATACGTCTCTTTATTAATTAATGTGACAGAGGAACCAGTATCAAGCTGAAATTTCAGTCTTATATTCTATAGATAGAGTGACAAAAAGATTTTGCTTGTGGCGCTCGACAGGTGCGCGAATGTGGGCAATGTCTGCTACGGTTTGTTTGCTGCACTTGCGCGGGCCGCGTAGTGTAGTAAGCGGCGCAGACTCGGCACGCAGCGGATTAACAACACTGTCACTAGATGACACTACCGCCGGATCGGCGTCCTCGCAAGCATGCGAAGCTACTCCAGATGTAGTAACTACTGCACTACACTTTGGAGTAGCTGCTTGATGTCTACTGTCACTAGCTACACAGTACTGGGCACTATTACAAGGAGCAGTTGCAGAAGGCACTATTTTCACTACAGGAATGCACTGTTCATAGTCATTTTGCGTGTCCCGAACCCTTTTTCGTTGCACTGTTTTACGCGCTCGTCGGCGCTTGCTACATGGTGCACTATATACTTTTGCCATAGGCGCAGAACTACTTTCTTGCAATTGAGATCCAAGGAAAGCACTGTTCAATTCCACAGCCCGTATAACATTTACAGAATGAACTGTTCTCGCACTCCGCGAAGCACTGTTTCTAACGGTACCGTTCTTTGAGTTTTTAATTTGCATACACACAGACTGTACATGTCCCGATTTGCCACATTGATAACAGGTTGCGTTGCGACTAGGGCAATGAGCACGCTTGTGGCGAGACACACACTGGGGGCAAGATTTACGTACATTTTTCTGAAATGAGCGTTGGCGCCCGTTATTCAAATCACTGTTTCTAACACGACGGGGCGACCTTTGTGTCGCACTTTTACACTGGCTACTGTTCACTGTCTGTTCAGCACGGCCTGTACTATTGTAAGAATCACTAGTGCTACACTGGGAACTACGGCTAGGAAAGCGTCCGTTACGGTGCACTGAATTTACACTGTGGCTTTGCATTTCTACATCTGCTAAGTCAAAAGTATCATGCGCTTCTATAAGCTGCAGTACACTGTCTAATGAAGGGTCTGACTGTTTCAGAATTGCTGCCCTAATTCTGGGGTCCTGAATGTTCTGCGTAATCGCATCCCTCAACATCACGTCACTATACGGAAGTCCACAAGAGCAAGTAAATTTACGTTTGCGGGTTAAGCCCTTCAAATCCGTAATCCACTCTTGGTGTGACTGCTGCGGTAATTTTTTAAGTCTGAAAAATCGGTATCGTGCAGCGGCTACAAGAACTTTTCTCTCATAATGAGCATTCAGTGCATCTACAATTTGTTCAAAGTCTACATCACTTCTATGGTCCTATTTTTCGTCAAACCACACATTCTTTCTGGTCTCTTGGCCACATTGGAAAGAACGCTTTTGCAACTGAATTAATGATAATGATGGAAATAATGTTGATGTTTATGGCGTTACAGCAGAATGCTAAAGATTACAATAACAATAGAAAATGCCGTTCTCTTGGTTGACACACTGCAATGAGTTGGTATTTCGTTGCTGAATACCATTTAGGACATTTTTCAGAGGAGAAAAATAGACGAAGCCACACACATCACTAGTACAACGATACCTCACTAATCAACTATGCTTGCTGTAGATCAGAAAACGAGAATGGCGCCACCGAGCTAAAATGAGATTACTCGTTCAGTTATCTGACATTTGTTGGCAGTTAATACACACAGTCCCGACATGAAACACAAAACTGTTTGCAATTTAACTAGGGGTAGACCTTTCTGCGGTCGAATATTTACTTCATGATAACAGTCATTTAAATGCAATGACTAATCTCATATCCTCATGAATATTGGAAAATACCTCGAATTCTGAAACTAAGGGAACGATCAGAGTTGCCTAGTATCGTAACCAATACTGCTAAGATATAGGAAGAATTTCTTGGCCATCCCACAATATCCTCATTCCTACAAACTACTTGCTTCAACTGGCTTTTATCCATGCTGCGCTGCCAAAGCCCATTCTAAGTAATGCTTCATCCAACAACATCATTGAAAATGCTGACGAACAGATGACTTATCTTCATCAAATTCCGGGGAGAGTTTCTTTTAACGAAACGGATAACGTGTGAAATGACTACTTTCTCCAAAGTTCCTACGCATTTTTGTCCCAAATTGGACGTATATATGTTCAATCTTGTTATACGCGGCTCACATTTCAGGAGTATCACCAAAATGAGCATCTGTTGGGTACCGTCCTAGAGCCGCTATTACGCACGTTTTTACCGATAATCATAAAATTGACCAGACGGCTTTTGCTGCAGAATATAGTGACTTCTATTACATCCGCATACCATTTCCCAATAAGAAACTGTTTTCTTCGTATAGTGATGCCCCTGTTTAGGTGAATTATAATGTTAGTGTTTAATGTTGCTTCAGAAGTACTTTTTGTCTTAAATATTTTTATCTTTCCAGGTGATTCAAAGTAATTGTAATAATTCGTTTCCCTTCAAATTACTCCATTCATTCGATCTATTATTTGTAAAGTAATTGCAACCGCCAAAAGTGAAATTGTCGTATAAACCAAACCGTTTGGTTGTTTCAGGTCTATCGTCCATGGGCAGTAGGAATATTGTTCGTAACCGTAAACAGTTTGCTCTTGCTGTTCATCTCCTTAATTTTGTTAAACACATATTTTCTCTATAATTCTCCTCGTGAAGTGGTTGAACTGCTGTGCTTTATTATTGTTAGTACCATTAGTTTTTATTTCAAGTTTATCTCTGAATTTTATTTTGTATTACCGTTACATTTGTTTGTTCAATATGTTTCACAATATTGAAGATCAACAAGTTCTCATATCCATTAATATAAGCGAGTTAGAGTTAATGTATAACGGTCATTATTGTCTTGTTTCATCCGTCAAACTTCCTCTGAAAATGTGGAACACGTCTTTTAACACCCTTAATTTGAAACCGATACGTAGGCAGAGGACATTCACGGATTGCTCATTTATTAACCTCATTCATAATGATAATTTGGATCCAATTTATTTACAAATTTTGTACTCAGTCCATTTAATTTTTATAATAGCGGTAAAATTACAGCCTTGCGCATTCTACGGCATCTGTTCAAAATCAATAAGAGATACGTCAATACTTTTCTTTACTATCTTTTAACAAGCAACAGTGCAATTGCTTTCCCTAATATTGTTCTAAAACATGACACAATTCATCGATCAATTTTAATCGTTGTAACACGTGATCATTAGGTTCCTTTATTGTCTTGTGTTTTTCTTACAAATTTTACAATTGATTTTATACTAACGATAGGACAGAAACTTAACGTAACTCAGAACCGCGTGATAATGCAATATTTACTCGCATTCGTGTTTGCTACGGAGCGAGTTGGTGCAGTGGTAACACACGGGACTCATATTCGGCTGCACGGCGCATCGAACTGGCTTTCGGCCATTTGGATTTGAGTTTTCCATGATTTTCCTAAATCAGTCTAGGCAAATACCGGAATGGTCCCTGCGGCAGGACACGGCCGATTTCCTTCCACATCCTTATCATGACAATCCGAACTTCTGCTTCGCTCTAATGACCCCCTTATCGATGGGACGTTAAATTGCAACCTTCATTCTTTCTTTCGTGTCTCGTGTGCAAGAGAGCTTACTTTGTTCATGTTTTCGTGTGTTGGTACAAATTTTGCAGTTCATTTCAAACCAACTTCCCTCTAAACAAGAGACCTTGAACTTTCAACTTAACTTAGAACTGGATGACACTGCTTCATTAACGCCATTTCTTAATTGGTGTGTGGTGGAGGGCAATTTTTATACAACTGCTGTTTCCGCCTGTTTCTCTTCCAGTCGTGAATGGTTCGCCGTTAGAACTATTTCTGGTAAGACTTAGTGTGAGTTCATATCGCCATATCTTATACCTTCGCGATCTTTTCGTGACTAATACATAAGAGGGGTCAGGTGAAATAGAAATAAAACAAATGTATCGAATGTCTCTGTTGTATTCTCATAAAAACGTTTGAAATTGAATGAAAAATTTCACACACACAAAATTTGAAAAGTGTAAAATAATCATTCAAATGGAAAATGCATAAGTTTTAAAATAGACTAAGACGTATAAAGTAACTTTTGTCCACTCGATAATTGCTACCGCCTTAAGGACAGTTTCAATAAATTTTCGAATTTTTAAGAGCTATGTCAGACATCATAGTAACATTGGAACACAAAGTGTTCTTGCATCATGAGTAATGCTAACAGCGTTTAGTGGCCACCAACTTGAAGGGTAATTTCTTTCATTACCTTTCTGAAGTCGATAAGAGGTATGACGCGGTGGGGGCAGCCACGGTCGTTTTGGTAAATGCGGCACAACGAGCGATGCGAAGGCGCGCGCTTCTGGAAACGGAGAAGGCGGAGCGCGCCTGCTGGAGGGATAGTTTTCGTTCTGAACAGAGGAAGCCATCAAAAGGAGCCTAACAGATGTTCGGTAGACCTCTTGGAACTTACGCGTTTTGACTGTAACATAAGAAATAAATGAAATTCACGAATTGCATTGAACATTGCAATGGTTAGTAAATTAATGTCGTCCGCTATCTGCGACGACACCGATCGAATGATAATCTATCGACGTGAGATACCTGGCACCTAAAAGTCACCATTAAGTTTGTACTTTGAAACCTATCAACGCGCTGTAATGAACACACTGCAATTAAAACTATGCCTGCATCGCAAAGCAAGAAAACTTAGGAATATGCACAGCCACCCAGATTCTCTGTTCTGTTACAGCTTCATGAGGACTAAATTCGTTTAGGTAATATTCCTTTAATGTGAGACGCGTTTGACAAGACTCAACATAGATTCAGTCCATCTTCGGACAACAGTGCCTAGTATCATTGGAGAAAATGATGGTTCGCATTACTTTTTGGTTTTGTTACAAAAAGCTCTCACTGAACGTTGATGAGGGTAAGTTATCAATCCATCAGCATTTCTTCTCAATGCATGGCTAAAATCCAGTTGAGGCCAAATGCTAGTAGGATTAACAATATTGTGGGCTGTCGCTTTCAAGATACGAAGTGTTTGATACCTTGCTGTTTAGTGACGGACGATGCAACGTTCATTTCCAGTAACTCACAAAAAAGGGTTTGTAGATATCTAAAAAAGTAATTGTTTTAGTCTTTTTTTGGGGGGGGGGGGGGAAGGGGCTGAAACTGAAATCGTGATGCATGTTTACGTATCTCAGTCTGATCTGCCGTATGTTGCATTCACAATATCAGTATTTTTTTCTCTAGTCATTTGCTGAAAATATATCATAATGCAGTAAAGCTTCAAAAAATTTAAACCCTACTTTCGGCCTCATTGGACGAATTTAATATCTGCATCCTAAATGTGACGACGGAAACTATCAGGAGAGAGCGCCGCATATTTACCAAAATGCGCGACTCCCCTCTAGAAGCCCACATGAGACGTACGCGATTTCGCGTAGCTTATCGCTGCACAGGTCTTCCTAGTACAGCTAAGAATTGGCAACATCGTTGCTGATATTTGTCAACACTGTGACAGTGCAGTTACTTCCGCAAGTGTTACTGAATTGTCTCGCTAAGTTCACTTGACATTCCTCTTCTACTTTCATGACTCATGATGTGTAATGCCCACGTGAAATGAGAGACAGAAATTTAACTTCTGCACTCAAGGAATGTAGTTATTTGTCTAGGTGACTTTCAAGTTATCTTTCGCGATGTGTTAGGGGCTCAGCATTGAATATGTGAGACTGAGGGCAATAAGCGGCAGTGTGTGGTTGGCTGTGTGGCTATGATGCAAGCCTGGCGTGAGGCGGCAATTCTAATCCTGGTTGGAGAAATTGCGTTTGGAGATGGAATTTCGTTTTATTTTACTTTATACGCTGCAGATTGCAAGAAGAAACTCTTAAACGGAATCATAAGAAAAGCTTTATACAATAAGTCATTCAGAAAGGTCGACTTCAAATTATGCAAATCGTATTAGATGTCATCTTTGCTTCACCATACAAACGCCTTCGAAGAAATTCGAATTCACCTCCATTGATGCGAAATATCTCCTGTATAAATGAGACATGAAGACACGACAGCTCATACATTTACCGTAAGGAATGAAACAACGACACTAAAACATTTTAGTGAGTTACATAGTGTGTCTTGATGAAAACATATGAACTGATGACAATAACAAATTACATGAAAGGCTTTTCTGAAAGGAAAAGGATCGAGATTTAAACCACAAATAACAATTGACCATCGTAGAGTGCCATTGGATTGGAGAATGACAATTTTTTGCCTCTCTAAAGTATTATATGCTCATCATTCAAAATAGGTGGTCTGCTTCGTTATATCCTGTGTGAAATGCGAATCGCAACCTTTTTTTATGGATCACCACTCAGCAACGCTACAGCATTTTACGTATCCAGGGCGATGAGCGGCGGCAGGCGCTGTGGGCAGAGGGCGAGGCAGCGCTGTGTAGCGCCGCCACCGCTGCTGCCGGCGAGGTATATGGGCCGCGGAGAGCTGTACCAAGTGCTGCGGCCAGAGGTGGCAATGTTATTGGGCCGAAATGATATTACCAGTGTACCAAAAAATGAAATACGTTACACATATGCTCCCCTTACACATGTAGCATCAGCACGCACCAGTGACATGAATTTAAAATTTTTGTCAACAGTCGGTTTCGATCGCTAATACTGAAGATGCAAGTCGCGCACTTTACCGCAAGACCACGGATGTAGCTGACCCTGATATCTTCTAACTGCACACAAGAAGTACTGTATGAACCCCACAGTCTGCAGTGTTGCCAGGTTGTGCAGATAGCTGGACTTAGAGCGAATCAGCGCGACCACTTTTATTGTCCCATGTCGCGATCGGCTCGGACTTTGGCTCAGCGGCGGCCGGCGGCCAGGTTTTTTTGTCAAAGTGTACATAAGGGCGGACGGAGATGACTTCATACCCTGCTTTGACCCTCGACGGGTGGTCAACTCTGTCGAACGTCAAAAACACAGTACGAGTGGGTGTCAATTGGTTATCGACCTTTTTCATCACCCTGTGGACGGCTGTCACACCCTTATCGGACATATACGATTGGATGTCTTCATCAGACAACCCGTCAAAGGATCTCGTGAATATTACCCCCCGTGACGAGTTGAGCGTGCGATGTGCTTCCACCTTGACAGGAAACTGAGGTGTCGCACAAATCCAAAGTGCGCGCCACCTACTTTCGCCGCGCGCCGTCATGCACGCACGGCGCGGCGTTCTTACGACGACAGCCACGAGCGCCCTCTGCTACAACTCCGCTCGTGGCCACCACTGAACTTCGTTCACTTGGGACTGAGATAGCAACCAGTTAGGACCTTCGTAATAAGATAGGCACCAGTGAAGACTTTGCTATCATACAGGCACATCCAATCGTATATGTCCGATCAGGGTGTGACAGCCGTCCACAGGGTGATGAAAAAGGTCGATAACCACTTGACACCGACTCGCACTGTGTTTTTGACGTTCGACAGAGTTGACCTCCCGTCGAAGGTCAAAGCAGGGTATGAAGTCATCTCCGTCCGACCTTATGTGCCTAACCCAACGCGCTGTTTTCAGTGCCACAGGTACAACCATACCCGTGAACATTGCCCAAATGCAGCAAAGTGTGTCACTTGTGGTAGGGACGCCCATGAGGGGGATTGCCCACCTCCGTTCCCTCACTGCCTTAACTGCAACGGCGACCATGCGGCTTCCTCTCGCGACTGCCCTGTATATAAGGATGAAAAAATCATTCAGCAAATTCGGGTCACGGAGAAGGTATCAACATCTGCCGCTCGAAAGTTGTTGGCGAGTCGAAAGCCCACTGTCCTCCCAGCGGGTACATACAGTAAGGTCCTCACCTCAACTCGACCTACTAAGGATTCCAGTACCCAGACTTGTGATTTCACTTTCGCTGACACAGTTGTGCGATCCGCCAGCCCGAAGATTGCCCGTTCCACGTCCCCGCTTCCTCCTGCTGCTTCTAAGGTACAGTCTTCGTCAACCTCTAGTAAACCGCGGGCACCTAAACAAGATGCCCGGACCTTGAAAAAGGAACCTGTCCGTGAGGATTTTCTGCGTTCTCAGGCTTCCCAACCGTCAACTGCCTCTTCCCGCCGTCACTCTTCCAGAAGAGCTGACAAGAAAAAGAGTTCCTCTCCTTCCCCGCTGAGGCGTGACCCATCTGTCGCGCCGTCCAACAGTTGCCGGCCTCGGCCGTCTTCTGTTTCACCGGGACGCTCCGTTTGCCGGGCGCCCGGCCCTTTACCGGCGGTGGAAACTGCCCCTCCTGATCAACTCAAGGAGGTGGCAGGCGCGTCTGTCGAACCAATGGAACATGACCCTTTGCCCCCAGACAGCGATAGCAGTGCTCCCTCGAAATCCGCTCCTCAGCGGCCGTCGAGGTGACCCCGCTCGCTACTTGGTTTTTATCCTTATTTCTTCTCTCATTTTTATCAAGTCGCTCCTTCAATGGAACATTCGCGGCATTCGTTCTAATCGGGAGGAGTTAAAACTACTCCTTCGATTGCACTGCCCGCTTCTAGTCTGCCTCCAGGAAACTAAGTTGCGTCCACGTGATCGTGCAGACTTTCCACACTAAACCTCTGTGCGGTTCGACCTGCCACCCGTGGAAGGTGTCCCAGCCCATGGAGGGGTTCTGATGCTCCTTCGAGACGACGTCTATTTCCATCCCATTTCCTTGCACACTCACCTACAGGCAGTTGCCGTCCGCATCACCTTATCAACATTTACCTTCTCCCTCTGTAATATCTATTCGCCATCGTCATCTGCCCTTACAAGGGCAGATGTGCTAAACCTTGTTGACCAGCTCCCTTCACCTTTCGTGCTGGTAGGCGACTTTAATGCCCACCACCCCCTATGGGGCTCTCCGGCACCTTGTCCGAGAGGCTCCCTTTTGGTGGACCTTCTCCACCACCTCGATCTTGTCTGCCTCAACACCGGTGCACCGACCTTCCTTTCTGACACAACACACACTTATTCCCATATAGACCTCGCAATATGCACTCCTCAGCTTGCCGGTCGGTTTGAGTGGTATGCACTTTCTGACACGTACTCGAGTGACCATTTCCCTTGTATCATCCACTTCCTACATCATTCCCTATCTCCACGTCCCACCGGTTGGAACATTTCTAAAGCCGACTGGGGGCTTTATTCTTCCATGGCTGTTTTTCACAATCAGCATTTTCCCAACTGTGACAGTCAGGTCGAATACCTCACAGAGGTTATTCTCACTGCTGCTGAACGTTCCATACCTCGTACATCCTCTTTTCCACGTCGTGTCCAGGTCCCTTGGTGGACTGCAGCCTGCCGCGACGCGCTTCGAGCCCGACGCCGTGCCTTATGCACCTTCCGCCGCCACCCAACTTTGGAGAATTGCATCAATTACAAACGTATGAGAGCGCAGTGCCGTCGTATCATAAACGACAGCAAGAAAGCTTGCTGGACAGCTTTTACTAGTTCTTTTAACCGTTTTACTCCCTCCACGGTTGTCTGGGGTGGCCTACGCCGTTTGTCCGGCATCAAGGTCCACTCCCCAATTCCTGGCCTGACCGTGGAGAACGCGGTCCTCGTGGACCCAGCTGATGTTTCAATTGCATTGGGTCGTTTCTTTGCGGTGGTTTCGAGCTCTGCCCATGACCACCCTGCCTTTCTCCCTCGCAAACAGGTAGAGGAGGCACGGCCGCCTTCTTTCCGCTCTTCTAATCGTGAAAATTATAACGTCGCCTTCACCATGCAGGAGCTAGATCGTGCTCTCGCCCTGTCCCGGTCTTCTGCTCCCGGGCCCGATTCCATTCATATTGAGATGCTGAAGAACCTCTCTCCTGCGGGCAAGTGCTTTCTTCTTAGTACCTACAATCGCATATGGACTGAAGGTCGTGTTCCCACAAGTTGGCGTGAAGCCATTGTTGTCCCCATCCCCAAACCAGGGAAGGACAAACACCTTCCTTCCAGTTATCGTCCCATTTCTCTGACGAGCTGCGTCTGTAAGGTGATGGAACGCATGGTTAACGCTCGGTTGGTCTGGCTCCTCGAATCTCGCCGCCTCCTGACTAATATCCAATGCGGTTTTCGTCGACACCGCTCTACTGCTGACCACCTCGTTACGTTGTCGACCTTCATTATGAACAACTTTCTAAAGAAGCGTCAAACAGTAGCAGTGTTCTTCGACTTGGAGAAGGCATACGATACCTGTTGGAGAGCGGGCATTCTCCGCACATTCCACAAATGGGGCCTTCGGGGCCGCCTTCCTCTTTTCATTCAAGCGTTTTTGGCGGATCGCAAGTTCCGGGTGCGGGTGGGCTCTGTTTTGTCAGATACCTTTTGCCAGGAGAATGGGGTACCACAGGGCTCCGTCTTGAGTGTGGCGCTCTTTGCCATTGCAATCAATCCGATCGTAGATTGCCTTTCAGCCGACGTCTCCGGATCTCTCTTTGTTGACGATTTCGCAATTTATTGTAGCGCCCAGCGGACGTGTCTCTTGGAGCGTTCTCTCCAACGCTGTCTTGACCGTCTATATTCCTGGAGCATCGCAAAGGGCTTCCGATTCTACACTGAGAAAACTGTGTGTATCAATTTTTGGAGATACAAGGAATTTCTTCCACCTTCTCTACGTCTCGGCCCTCTTGCTCTCCCTTTCGTGGAGACTACGAAATTCTTGGGACTCATGTTGGATCGGAAACTTGGCTAGTCCACACACGTGTCCTACCTGGCTGCCCGTTGTGCCCGATCCCTTAACGTTCTTCGTGTCCTCAGTGGCACGTCATGGGGAGCGGATCGTACCGTCCTGCTTCACCTTTACCAGGCCATTGTTCAGTCGAAGCTCGACTATGGAAGCCTTGTGTACTCTTCAGCACGGCCGTCGATTCTCCGCCGTCTCAACTTTATCCACCATCGTGGATTACGTCTGGCGACCGGTGCATTTTATACCAGCCCTGTTGAAAGTCTGTATGCCGAGGCTGCTGTATTACCCTTGACCACTCGACGTGACATACTCTTGTGTCGGTATGCATGCCGCCTACGGTTGATGCCCAACCATCCCTCTTACAGATTATTTTTTGACGACTCACTCGATCGCCAATATCAGTTGTCTGCGATTGCCTTGCTTCCACCGGGAGTTCGGTTTCGCCGCCTGCTACAACGTCTCGATTTTACCCTTCCTTCCACCTTTCGGTTGAGCGAAAGCCCATTGCCACCGTGGCATCAGGCCCAGGTTCACACACACCTCGAACTTAGTTCGCTCCCCAAGGAGAGCACTCCGGATTTGGTATTCCGCTCGAGGCTTGTCGAACTCCGTTCGCGGTTCGATAATGCCGTATTTATTTACACTGATGGTTCCAAGAGCACTGCCGGTGTCGGATCTGCCTTCGTCGTCGGGGACAACCGTTTCCAATACAAGCTCCCTGACTGGTGCTCGAACTTCACGGCTGAGCTTTTCGCCCTCCACCAGGCCGTTTTGTATACCTGCCGCCACCGCCAACCTTTCTATGCCATATGTTCGGACTCCCTTAGTGCCCTGCAGAGTCTTAAGGACCCTTTCTCGAACCATCCTCTCGTGTATCGGATCCAACGCTCCCTCCAGTTGCTGGCGGATGACAGCTGTCACGTTTCTTTCCTGTGGGTCCCTGGCCATGTGGGTGTGCCCGGGAATGAGGCCGCCGACACAGCAGCCAAGGCAGCAGCTCTTTTACCTCGCATGGCTACCTTTTGCGTCCCATCGGACGATGTTCAACGGGCTCTTCGCCGGAGTATCGTGTCGCAATGGCACAGTGTGTGGCTTTCACTGTACAACAATAAATTGCGAACTGTCAAACCGATCCCGACCGCTTGGAGGACATCCTCACGCCCCTCTCGGCGGGAGGAGGTCATCCTGGCTCGGTTGCGGATCGGTCATTGCCGTTTCAGCCACCGTCACTTGCTATCCGCCGGACCTGCACCGCTATGCTCCTGCGGTGAACTGCTGACAGTGCGACATGTTTTACTGACTTATGTTAATTTTAATCATCTCCGTGTAGCCCTTCACTTTCCGTCTACTCTGGAGGAAATTTTAGCTGATGACGCACGAGCAGCTGCTCGGGTTTTGCGTTTTATGAACTTGGCCAACCTATCCAAGGATATTTAACCCTTTTAATTGTCTTTTATCTATCGTTTTTAGCCTCTTGTTGATGTTCTGACAGTCACCTTTTTTCTTTGAGATCATAGCGAATCTATGTTCTTGGCTGGACGCTAATGACCATAGAAGTTGCGCGCCCTAAAACCACAAAAAAAAAAAAAAAAAAACGGAGGCCCTGTGTTACAAACTGAAAACGTGATTTATTTACGGCTTTTCTGATTTTGTTTTAAAATAATAGTTTGTGTTTACATAACGCATAGCATGTAACTTGCTGCATTCCTGTTAACAATGATGTACATGTAAATACCTATGAAAAAAACTTTGGTGGCCAGACGTGTGAAGAAATTTTTGACGTCTGCAACCACAAAATGAAGCACGTCTTTTCCACGTCTTTTCCACGTCTTTCGTACGTTTATTAAGTCTCAAAAAGTTGAAATGCTGCAATTTAAAGATTTATTTATTTTTGGGGCGGGGGATATCTGCCAGATTCTCTTAGAGGCAACTGTCCCCCTCCCCCTCACAAAATTTAATTCGTCACTGCTTGAGAGATTTTCTTCTAATACGATGTCTTGAAAAATAGTATCAATTTAGTTAAAAGAATGTATAATATTCATTAACTTTCTGTGTATTATGTTTAATGTTTAAATCAAATGTTAATGATATATAAATTTGTCAATTTAAATTCCGTCCTAAAACGACAGTTGGGTAACAGTCGTGAGAACTACCAAGGCTCGTACTGGGTTGCCACCCGATCTTTGCATCAGTAAAGTATTAGAAGAGATTATGAATTTCATTCTCAGTTGTCGCCACAACAGCACTTTTTAAAACCTGTGTTGCCAGATGGCAGAGAGAAAATACCTACGTTTTCCCCAATTTCTCCCTACCACGCCATTAAAGTCCCTACATCAGGGGCATAGCCAGGATTTGGGTCTGGGAGGGGCTGAATCCAGGACTCTGGCCTGGGAAGAGGAGAGGGGGCGTGGCATCGTACCTCCACTGCTGCACAAAATGTACTGACCACTAGAAAACTAAACAGTAACCAATAGGAGAAATGAAACGATGATATGCACATCCAAGTCCAGACTCGACAAACAATAGGTTTCAGTTGGCGCTAAAATTGCCGCCTCTACTGCGCATGCGCGCCTCCCAATCGCCACGACTGTTTCTGATGTTTCGTGGTTTGGCCACCTATATTTTAGTTGACACTTGTTCTCTCGTTGAGTGTGAACCTTATCGAGACGCCTTAATAAACCTTCTCCTTTCTTTGTAGTAAAAATCTATGAAAATTGGTGACCAGTTGTTTTGTTAAAAGCACCAGCTTAATTTTACAATTGCCGACACAGGGCCTAGCGGTCATTGTTGGCAACGTCAGCTGATTCGCGGTAATTTTGTTGGCTAATCGGGTGATATACGATTTCCATTGAGATTTATGGAATATCTTTATGCATGTGATAGGTCGTTGTTTCGTTAGCCTCTATAACTTTTTGTACTCATTGAGTATTTGCATTTTATTACATATGATGGAATTGTTACTTTCAAGGATCTTATTTTGATAGTGAAGTGTAGATTACGCCACGAATTCCAAATGCCAGACAAGGGTACATCAAGAACATGTCAATATTAGAGAGGAACAGCATTAGTTTCCCAAAAGTGCCGTGAATTCAGAGTGCAGTGTTACACGAGGATAACTGACTTAACTGCACAAGGATACATAGATACTATCAGCCATAGAGTAGGGACAGTATTATTTAGTTCAGTCAGTACAAAAGAATTCCGTCACTGATGATTCGATATTCTAAGAGTAATGCTGACAACGAATATCTAGTGTTTTGTTCATTATAACGTTGGCTATCCCAAATGTTTTAGCGTTGTCTTGTTAATATCTTCTCACTTACAAATACTAAGTGGTATATCGTCCTGACGTAAATAAGTCTAGAAAAGGTAATATAACATTGAAAATTTCAAACTGAGATACATGGAAATCATATTTCGTATCAATTTTAATGTGTCTAAACTAAGTTTCCAAATTAATCTCGTTTACTATGAAAACTACTACGCCGTCTAAAATATCGTTGGCTTCTTCAAACTTCACCACCATTGGTCGGCTTCATCCCCGCGTGTTGACAACTGTTGCCAACATTACCTGCTTGGCCTGTATCGACGATTGTAAAATTTTACCAAAGTACCTACGCGTTAGGGACTTTTGTATGAAAATTCCCTACATGTTTTCAATGCTTAAAAGTACCTACGTGTAGGGAAAATTGCCTACATCTGGCAACACTGCTGAAAACGAATGTGGCAGCACGCAGGAGCGGCTGCCCATAGAGGCGGCCGCTGGGTTTGTCGACCAATGCGCGAGTGTCGCGGAAATGCTCCGGCAACTCAGCCGGGGATCGCTGGAGGAAAGACGGCGTTCTTTTCGAGAAATTCCGTTCAGGAAATTTAGAAATGTTCAAATGTTTGTAGAGCTTACGGGACTCAACTACGGGATCATCAGTCCCTAAACTTACAAACTACCTACGGACTACCTTATACTAAAGACGGCAGAAACATCCATGCCCGAGAGGGGATTCGAACCCCCGACCGCAGCGGCCGTGCAGACCGTGACTGGCACGCCGCAGACCACTCTGCCACCGCGGCCGGCGGAAATTTGGAGGGCCGGAATTTGAAGCTGAGTGTAGTTCGATCTTGCTGCCGCCCACTTATATTTCGCGTAATGGTCACAAAGACAAGAGAAATTAGGGCTCGTACGGAGGCATATAAGCATTCTTCTTCCCATCGTTCTATTTGGGAGTAGAATAGGAAAGGAAATGCCTAGTAGTGGTACAGTGTACCCTCCGCCACGCACCTTGCAGATGTTTATAGTGCAGCGCGCCTGGCGCCCCGGTGTATTGGGGGGGGGGGGGGGAGGGGGGGCAAGAAGGGGCATTTGCCGCCCTGCCCCCTTTTGTGGAATTGGGGAGTGTACGCTCTTCATTCATTACACAATACTCCTGCGTGTCAAGATTCTTTTACTGCGTTACATCGTACACCTAGTGTTGGTACGACGGGAAGATTAGATTAGTCGTTCGTTCCATAGATCCGTGTTGAGATCCTTGTGGATGCGGAACATTGTAAAAAAATAATCTCATAATACTAATAGATACATACTGTTTTACAAGCTGAACATGTAATAATACTAATAGTATGATTACAAATAAATGCATCAATTGCTTCTATCTAAGAATTCGTAACTAGAGGAGTAGTACTTGGCCACTAGGCTTCTCTTAAACTGATCTTTATTTATCGCTAAATTTTTTATGTTTCTTGGTAAATTATTGAAAATGTGTGTTCCTGAGTAGTGGACCTCTCTGAACTAAAGAACTTTTAAGTCCTTGTGTAGATCATTTTTGTTCGTAGTATTGTAGGTATGAACGTAGCTGTTTTTTCCGAAAAGGGATATATTATTTGACAAATTTCATTAAGGAATAAGTATAGTGAGAGGCAGTAGTTAATATATCCAGTTCTTTGATGAGGCTTCTGCAGGATGTCCGTGAATTTACACCACAACTGATACGTATTACACGCTTTTCGACTCTGAGAACTTTAGCTTGACTTGGAGTTACTCCAAAATGACATTATGGAGGGAAAGTAAGCAAAGTATTGATACCACTGGTATTGAAAATACAGATTTGTTGAGTCGTTTCTGCAGTTATGTGCTGTGCTCTTCCCAACTGAATTTATTATAAAGCTGCAATCCCAGGAATTCAATACTGTCAAACTCTATCTTCTCTTCATACTTTATGCATATACTGCATGGGAACTCTTACATGCATTTATTGAACTATTTCAAAGTTTAATGTCAATGAGTTGGCTTCAAACATTTATTAATGTTAACGAAAATATCATTAGCAGACCTTGCCAGACATGCTCGACATGCTATTTATTGCAATACTTGGATCATCTGCAAACAAAACGAACTGTTTCTAGCAGTGTAACTCATTTCCGCTTTTGTGCCGCTGCTGCTTTTTGCACTTTCAGTTTCAATAATAATGGATTTAACAACAAATTTTCAACTCGGAAGCCTAATTCCTTCGTCCAGAAACTGGTTCCTCATCTGCAAGATTCTTCTTTTTACTGTACATATTGCGGGTTTGAAAAGCATTAATTTGTTTGTGACAAATCTTTCCACACCGAACGATTTTCGAAGTGCATCCTACCAGAAAGACTTTATTTAGTCGTTTTCAGCGAAACTAGACGTTCATAGTTATTACACACATTTTTGACGTAAAATGTAATCTGAAATGTGGCATTTGTGTAAAATATGCCAGACATTAGAGTGGAAATACGGGAAGTACATTATAGCAATTTAACAATATTCCGTAACTGTTTTCGAAAGGAACTGTTATCGTAAACTCATGTGGACGTACCATTTGTAAACCAGAAAATACGATAATTGTAACGTATATTAACTGTACGTGCTAAATGTTTAGAACGGCAACATAGTGAACGTGTCATATATCAAAATATCCGTCTAACCGCTACCTTTGTTGCGTGCCTCTTAGTCAGATTTAAGCAAATAAATTTACTATGCTGTTATATTTTGTACGTTAGGAAAGTATATGTAATGGTCTTAAGAGCATATTAAATAGCGTCTTTCATAGTCTTCAAATACACCCCTCCAACGGATTTTTCTTGAACTATAGTGTTCTAGCTCCTCGCTTCGTGCCCACCCCTTCTTTTAATAACCTTGCGTGCTAGGATTTGCAAGTCTTACCTACCGTACTGTACACTTGTAACATCTAGACAATGTGGCGCACCTCTGTGGAAAGCGCCGCTCCGGTTTCCCTCCCCCCCCCCCTTCCCCATTGATACATTTTCGATAACAGGTCTGCAGAATTTACCTCGGCTTGTTTGCGCTTGCTTCAAATCCAGCTGACGCGTCGACCTACCAAGATTCTCTATTTCACACTTTCCTTCCAAGCTTAAAGCTGAGAAATTTCTTTCTAAAAGATACTGAACGTTGTTAACTTTTCTTTGATATCAAACACCAAGGAGATATGAATATGAATATTAACATGAACACTGAAACACAGTAAGTAACTGATTACACTAAGTGGCTGTCACAAAGTGAACCTGTTACGGTGAGGCGACGTGCTCCTTGGGTCACGTGACGCTGTAAGCAGTAGGCCTAGCCCCTCCTAACCTCACGCACGCGTAAAGGCTGCTCTCCGCCACATATTTTCAAACAGTTAAATATTTTTATTCCATCATCTTTCGGGAGAGCACCCGGGACAGCGACAATTCTTATTCCGATATTTCGGCTGCAAACCTTACAGCCATCTTCAAGGCGAGTCCAAGACTGAGTTCTCAGCGTCTGTTCGTGCCTATTTATACGGCAAATCAGGTGATCCAAGCTACTGAGGATTAGACTGCGCGTGCTCGAAGAGCGTATATCGCAAGCCCACCCATACAGATCTTTATTTGCAGGCGTCCAGCTGCCACCATCCTTCGCAAACTGTGGGTGTGCTGAAAACCTTGTTTCACTGGGCTCAGGTAGTGTCTGATGCTGACAGCCTACAGGATGAACTCCTGCACCTGGAGGCGGTTTTCAAGAAAAATGGCTTATCGCAACATCAGATTAAAAAAGCCTTACAAATAAAAACACCAGATAAATCACAGGAGAAAGATGAAGAGGAACGGGATGTGAAATCTACAGCCTTTCTCCCATACGTGGGTAATGTCTTCAAAAATAGCCAGAATCATGAAGAAACATAAAGTGGATGTGATCTTTCGCCCACCACCTAAGACCCCAGCTCTTCTGGGATCTGTCAAAGATAATTTGTTATTGCGAAAAGCGGGAGTTTGTGAGTGTGGAAAACGTTATATAGGTCAAACCACGCGCACTGTGCAGGAACGATGCGTTGAGCACCAACGGTATACACGCCTTCTTCAGTCCAACAAGTCTGCAGTAGCCGAACATGGTATTTCTACTGGCCATTCCATGAATTACAAAGGAGTTAATATTTTAACCACAGCTTTCACTTTCTGGGACTCTGTTGTAAAGGAAGCTGTACATATACAACTGGCGGATCACCTGCTAAATCGTGACGACGGATTTCATCTTGACAATGCATGGAAGCCACTTATATCACGCCTTCGTTCTGAAAGAATGTCTGCGTCTTCTATTCCGATTGATGTTACCACTTTTAATGATTAATTATTCATTTGTAAGCACTGTGGATACGTAACAGCTCTGTTTGTTTGCACTCACTGCTCACAGATTCTTTTCTATGACTAGCGCAGCAGTTACGAATGTGATATATTCGATCATGCGCAGTCTAATCCTCAGTAGCTTGGATCACGTGATTTACCGTATAAATAGGCACGCACAGACGCTGAGAACTGTCTTGGACTCGCCTTGAAGATGGCTGTAAGGTTTGCAGCCGAAATATCGGAAGAATTGTCGCTGTCCTGGGTGCACTCCCGAAAGATGATGGAATATTATGTCCGCCGGGAAAAATTCAAGAATCAGTTAAATATTTGTTGCAACGAAGGGTGTAAATGCCATTTACCCTCAAAATCGCGATACAATTGTTAAAACGTCCAAAGTTTTGTATCCCATCCTCGTCGCCGCTTTTGTGTCCCAGCCTCGTCGTAGGTGTCGGTGGCCGAGTGGAATGAGACCGACACGCTGGTGCAGGTACGGAGGGGAGCAGCCAGAAACTATAAACACTCGAGTAAATTAGAAAGAGATATATATTGCACAGAATGTAGCAATACTTAACTTTTACATAGTACTGCAGAATGTTGATACATAGTTGTTAGAGGCCTGCCTAGTGCCTGTACGATAGCAAAGTCTTCAATGGTGCCTATCTGATTACGACGGTCCTAACTCGTTGCTATCTCAGTCCGAAGTGACCGGTGTCTTTCCGTGGTGGCCACGAGCGGGGTTGCAGCAGAGGGCGCTCGTGGCTGTCGTCGTGAGAACGCCGCGCCGTGCGTGCATGGCGGCGCGCGGCGAAAGTAGGTGGCGCGCACTTTGTACTTGTGCGACACCACACAAAGATTTGTGGCAAGTAAAAAGTCATTGTGGTTGGGTTAAAAAAAAATTGCTTTCTGCCGGTTTCGATCCCACTACCTTCGTCAGCGCAGTGTGATGCCGCTTAGCCACACGCTATTCTTGCTAGGTGGAGAGTTTTGACGTAATTATTATTCATGATCGAACCTTCTGAAGGCTTCTACAGTTGATGCGTCTTTTATTTATAGTTATAAGATATTTTACCATATATTTCGTGTTTTTTATGAATCTTTAATGCGCCAAAAACAAATATGAAGGGCAGGTGTTGCCTTCATGGAGGATTTGCCCATGCGCGAGGGGAGGTGCGCAATAGCTCCATTGTCTTGTTTCGGGACCATTCGTGCGTAATCGCCATGGCTCGAGTAGCCAGGAGCTGCGTCTCGACCTGTTCCAACGCCAGTGTCAGAAGCGGCCCACTCTGCCACGGGAGCGCCCATATGCTGCCTCCAGGGGGTTCATAACAGGATTAGAACCTCAGCCGCGCATGCGCATTGCAACGCTGCGGCCACTGCCGCCTATATTAAGCGGCCGCGCTAAGACTCGTATTCGTATTGTGTCCGTGACGTACAACGTTTGTCATGTGATAAAATACTTTGATTGTGCATATAAAATGATCTGATAGAAGAACAAGAGGAGGAATGACAGTTTAAAAAGACTTTTTATTTCCGTTTTTTCACAACGTGCTTTTTCCGGGGGACGTTTGTAGAAGGAACTTTTCTTGAATACATTTTTGTAGGTAACCTTAGAAGGGTCTTCTATCAAAATTTGTCGCGGGGCTCTTTTATGACTGTGGCGAAGCGCACATGGAGGTTAAATATTTTTCAAAAACTCTCATTTTGAATAAAATGTTCATTGGTGTAACCTATACTTACTAATGCTCCTAGGAGTCAAGTTAGCCAAAAATTCAGATATATACTTTTCCCGACTTTTTTTCGGCAAACAAAGTTAAATCATCCATATTCGGTTTTAATTTCGAAAAACTTCTTTCAGGTGTTGCTATTTTTACAGGAAGGGTAAAAAAACTGGATACAAGACTATTGAATTTTATCAGTTCCTTAATGGAATGGATTTTCAGAATTTCAATGTTTGAACACATTTTTAAAGAAATTAAACATAAATTTGCCGGCCGCGGTGGCCGAGGGGACTGCGGCGCGCCAGTCACGATCTGCGCGGCCACTACGGTCGGGGGTTCGAATCCCCCCCTCGGGCATGGATATTTGTGCCGTCCTTAGTAATAGCTAGTTCATAAGTAGTGTGTAAGTTGAGAGACTGATGACCCTGTAGTTAAGTCCCATAAGCTCTACAAACATTTGATTTTAAACAAACGTTTACTATATTTAGTAGTCAGTTTTCCAGGTTTGGAGTTTCTTCGGTGGTAACACTTCGAATGTATTACTCGTACAGAAAACAGCTGTTACCCATTCGCCTCTGGCAGCTCGCTCTTCTGATAGGTGTCTGGACTCGACTAGCAAACCATGAAATGAGTTTTGGTTTCTTATTTCGCTCAGTCTATTGGAAACATTTAGACTCGTCATTCGTCTTTTTTAGTGGAAATTAATCTGGTACAACGTTTCCTATATTATTAATTTTTCTTGAAAACCATCTAGTAGGACAACCTTCTTAAAGGATAGATCCATTTATTTCTTTGCTCAGTTTTATACTATTGCTAAAAAAGGTAGATAATTTTTGCGATGATTTAGAAAAACAATACACTTCAGGAACACATTCCGCAGCATAATTGATCATTAAATTTAATACATGTGCCCCAAAACGAATACTGGGTGATCAAAAAGTGGGTATAAATTTGAAAACTTAAATCACGGATTAATGTACATAGAGAGGTAAAAATTGAAACCTTGCTTGGAATGACCTGTGGTTTTATTAAGGAGGGGGAAAAGTTGGAAAAATGTCCGACAGGTGCCGCTTCATCTGAGCAGGAAAGCAATAATTAGCATAACAAATTAAGACATAGCAAAGATGATGATCGTTCTGGGAAATACTCAATATGTTCACCATTATTCCTCAACAATAGCTTAAAGGTAAATAGCATGAAGCTGAACTAATTATTATATTAATAATACGATGCAATAGGGCCCACATCTCGCCAGAAGGTAATTTTGATTTTGACTTAACGCAAAAATACGAATAGTATTATCTTGTTACAAATTATTAAAAAATAAATCTGTTTTTACAAGGTTACGCACTATTTCGTGGACCTTCTGTGATCGGCGGAAGTCGGCCGAGTTCGTGTGTCTACGGAATGTTTACGCTCTCTACCAACCTTACCTCGTAACAGAATTGTAAACCGTAAACATCGTCAATGTATTGTTGATTTGTGCTTTGTATTGTCTTCCAGTTAGTTACTTGCCAAAATAAGTCCTCTTACCTCAACGACTTCTTTTAGAAAAAGGAAGGCTGTCCTTGAAAGTGGTTGCTACACCTGCTCATAAGTCCTTTAAAATATTCATATTTCGTAGATACACGTTCCAGTTTCCTATTACTCAAACTGGCGGCAGCGGGAGAAAGAGGCGGGGCTTATTCCAGCCAATGCGCTACGAGCCGAATGCGAACTTCAGCTCCCAACATTCTCCGCTCAGGGGCCAAGTAAAAGTGCGTGATCTGTAGGGGAAAGGGTTGTACCTTGGGAGATTTTGCACATTTTAATTTTTTTGTACTGATTTCTTTTTTACAAGAAATTTGAAAATTTACCTCACCACAGGCATCAATTTTAGGTAATGTTGAACGAACAGCAGTTAACTCTAGCTCTAATATTTACACAATTACTCACCAATAAAGACTTTCGACACTTGCACCAAGGTACAACCTATGGTTTTACCGTGGGACAGTGGTGGTTTTACCTTGGGACACGATGATGTTCAATTTCTTAGTTTTATTAATGAAAAATTCGTATTCTAATTAGGTAGTAAATGCTTGTTAGTCCAAATACAAAAGTTATTTTACCTTAAAACGAGAGATGGTGGGAATAAAATATTAATTGAATGAAACCCACGACACATCACTGGAGCTGGTAGTTCTTTCACTATATTACTGCGCTCAACATTGATGTTCTCAACATTAGGGGATAAAAAATGGTCCTTTGCTTCCTTAAGAATTTAAGTTACATCTTCAGTGCTTTCTAAAACTACTCCTGCATAGTAAACAAGAGATCTGCCACTGATGTCAAATTTTACCAAGACCCAACTACTTTGAGAACAAGAAAGTGTAAAGTTTCTAGATGGAATGATGAGAAATCCTCTTCTTCAGATGACAAATCAAATATGCTACCTCCAAAGCTACTGCCAAGCTTGGCAATTTCTTCAGCAAGAGAAGTGGAAGATGAAAACTTTTGTCCGTTTAGTTGCTTCTTTCTTTGGGAAAGACTTCTTTTTCTTGTTTTCTTTTTTTCCCCTCTTCGATTCTTTTTCTGGTGTATCAGTGACAATCATGCACCTTCCAGGTGTCCCAAGGTGCAACCAGAGAAGTGTCCAAAGGTAAAACCAAATACACAATAACAAAAAAAAGTATCCTAACCTATGTACACATTTATATCTTTATAACTTACGGTATCAATAGCTTACTTAAACAATGCCCTAAAACACTGTAAGAAACATGTTTTTTAGCTTCAATTTCTATCTTCTAAGGATATTGCCTAAATTTTACTTTCAAACACAACTTTTAAAACTCCGCCTCAGATCTCAATCATCCGAATACAACATGGCCTCCTATTCCCTCTGAAAATAGACCTGACAACTTCATAGTTCTCAGTTTCCACTAGAGTGCACTGCCTTTATTAAAGTGTCCCAAGGTACAACATCATTAACCCATGCGGAAGAGCATGATTTGCTTTGAGTAGCTGCAAACATCAAAAGTGACCATATGGTTTGTTTAAAATATAAAAACATAGGCTGCTCACATGTTTCCCTAGTGCAATTTGTTCGGCTAGACCTATGGTTTGTTACCAACATTCAAATAAAATTATCTATGTTGTACATTAACACGACAGTGCATAATGATACTCGAGTCCTACGTTACACAGCGTAGAACGCTACGTTACACAACATGAGCTAAATTATGAAGTATTTTTTCTGTGGAGATAGGTACATATTTAGTAGGTCTATTACCGTTGCAAATAAATAGCTCACTGAATCAGTTTGCTGTAAAAATGAAGAAATATTTTGCAATTTCTATATAATTTCGTCCAATTTTTTCAAATTTCTTATCTTAGGTTCACTAAACTCTTTCTCAAACTTATTAATGAACCATGTTCGAACGTCATGAACCGCGTGCACAGATTTAAACACAGAAGAATAGATTCCCATTCAACTGAAAAGGAGAAATCCGTAGGCTAAACATTATCTGTTGATCCCCCCAGGGGCCCCCCACAGCTCTTTTGTGGGTACGTGTGTAGCGCCCACCACGGGGCACCGAGCCGAAGTAGCCTTTCTTCCTCCCCAGGCTGCTTCGCACTCCCCCCCCCCTCGGTTCGTGCCTTTGCGGGTGTCTGAGGTAACTGTAGGTCATCTCCTTTTCTACGCTTTCCTTTTCCTAAGGTCCTTCCTTCCTTTCACTCGCTTTCTCCGCTCATTCTTCTTACTCTGTTGTTCCTACCTTAGAGCCACCCATACCATCTCCACTTCGGCGTTTGAGATTCTCACTTTCCTATCTCCCTCTCCATCCTCTATTCTTCTTCCTTCCTCCCTGTGCGTGTTCGCTATATACAGAGGCGAGGACAGACGCACACACTCCACCTGAGACCCTGTTGCACATGCTACAGTTGCAATGCAGAAAGCAGGTGTTGTGCTCAAACACATCCAGGTCGGGGAAGAAGTGCATCAGTTTCACTGGAGGATTACATCGTTCGAGTGCTGGGAAGACACGGAGGAAATGAGTAGCCGGATTATACCTCAGCATCGCTCGCATACACCGACAGAGGTCTGTCGACTTCCGTATCCATTACTTTGGAGGTGTCCCCGGGAGAGAGGTCCTCGGCGGATGCGAAAATTTCCACCTCGTCCTCACAAGCAGAGGTGGAGGCGAGGTGTGGCGTAGAAGCCTGTGGGGTGTCTTTCGTCTTGTGTGTCTCTTTTCTTCTATCCCTTTTCTCCCTCAGCGGCTATGCTGGTTGGGGGGGGGGGGCGGCTTCACAGCTCAAAGGGACCGAGGAGCAGCTCGAAGCCCTGCGACTGGCAGCCCTCGGCAGCACATAGTGTCGATATCGGCACTGGTGGGAGGGAGTGTCCCGAGGGACCCTTTCCGAACGAGGGAAGCCGAATGTTGGTCTGTCTCCGACCGAGATGTGGTAGACACTCAGAAGCAATCGCCTCAGGAGCGGTAGAAGGAAGAGAACCACTGACCACCATCGGGGCGGCCCTTACTGCGCATAAGAGATCCCACAGGGGGCCCAGAGTTCTTTTGTGCGTACGTGTGGCGGGCACGGGGCCCCGAGGCGAAACTACCTTTCTTCTGTCCCAGGCCGCTTCACTGTCCCTCCCGGTTTATGCCTTCGCCCGGAGACGGGCATATTTCGTGAGCTACGGTGGTTCTTGTTGTCGTTTTTCTTCCTTCGTTCCTTCCTTTCTTACCCTTTCTTTCTTTCTTTCTCTCCTTGTACTCTCCTAGCCTTCTTCTCCTCATTAGTCTCCGCTTCGGCGTTTGAGACACTTCTTCCTTCTTTCTCTTCATTTCCTATCCTCTTCTTCTTTCCTCCCTGTGCGTGTCTGAAGGGCGACCCACGCATTATCGTGCGTAGCAGGTGACGGGGTAACGCGTAATTCCCCGCCCCGGGTAGACAAGTAGGGCACGTACGTACCTCCTGGTAAAGGCCAGGCCCAGGGAGGGGTGATTACCCGAGCTGGTACCTTCCGAACGTGCCGATTGGTCCCTCCGTCAGTTCTCGGGAGGTGTGACCTGAGGTGTGAACAATCACCTAAGGCGGGTAAGCCCTCGGAGAGGGCCCCCACTAGGAAGGAGCGCGCCATCGGAGACGCCGGTAATCACGGGGGACACTTCTGCGATGACTTCCTTATCTTCTCTCGTGACGTTGACCCAGAAACGCAAGATAGACTCACCTCAGCCTATAAGGCTCTGCCTAATGTACCTAAATTTCTGGTTGTCTCTCGCACCGACGGAAAGGATTTCAATTCTGTCAATCCTTCCGTTATACAGAAAGGTGTAGATGCAATTGCTGGCCCTGTTAAAACCTGTTCACGTCAGCGCAATGGCACATTGTTGCTGGAAGTAGAAAGTGCCTTCCAAGCCCAAAAACTGATACGTACTACGTTGTTGCACCCGTTTCCAGTTAAGGTAGAAGCGCACCGCACACTCAACTCGTCACGGGGGGTAGTTTTTACGAGATCCCTTGACGTGTTGTCTGAAGACATCCAATCGTATATGTCCGATCAGGGTGTGACAGCCGTCCACAGGGTGATGAAAAAGGTCGATAACCACTTGACACCGACTTGCACTGTGTTTTTGACGTTCGACAGAGTTGACCTCCCGTCGAAGGTCAAAGCAGGGTATGAAGTCATCTCCGTCCGACCTTATGTGCCTAACCCAACGCGCTGTTTTCAGTGCCACAGGTACAACCATACCCGTGAACATTGCCCAAATGCAGCAAAGTGTGTCACTTGTGGTAGGGACGCCCATGAGGGGATTGCCCACCTCCGTCCCCTCACTGACTAAACTGCAACGGTGACCATGCGGCTTCCTCTCGCGACTGCCCTGTATACAAGGATGAGAAGGTAATCCAGCAAATTCGGGTTACGGAGAAGGTATCAACATCTGCCGCTCGTAAGTTGTTGGCGAGTCGAAAGCCCACTGTCCTCCCAGCGGGTACATACAGTAAGGTACTCACCTCAACTCGGCCTACCAAGGATTCCAGTACCCAGACATGTGACTTCACTTTCGCTGACACAGTTGTGCGATCCGCCAGCCCGAAGATTGCCCGTTCCACGTCCCCGCTTCCTCCTGCTGCTTCTAGGGTACAGTCTTCGTCACTCTAGTAAACCGCGAGCACCTAAACAAGATGCCCAGACCTTGAAAAAGGAACCCGTCCGTGAGGATTTTCTGCGTTCTCAGGCTTCCCAACCAACAACTGCCTCTTCCCGCCTTCACTCTTCCAGAAGAGCTGACAAGAAAGAGCTCCTCTCCTTCCCCGCCGAGGCGTGACCCATCTGTCACGCCGTCCAACAGTTGCCGGCCTCGGCCGTCTTCTGTATCACCGGGTCGCTCCGTATGCCGGGCACACGGTCATCTACCGGCGGCGGAAACTGCCCCTCCTGATCAACTCAGGGAGGTGGCAGGCGCGTCGGTCGAACCTATGAACCACGACCCTTTGCCCCTAGACAGCGATAGCAGTGCTCCCTCGAAATCGGGTCCTCAGCGGCCGTCGAGGTGACCCCGCTTGCTAGTTGGTTTTTATCCTTATTTCTTCTCTCATTTTTATCATGGCGCTCCTTCAATGGAATATTCGCGGCATTCGTTCTAATCGGGAGGAGTTAAAACTACTCCTTCGATTGCACTGCCCGCTTCTCGTCTGCCTCCAAGAAACAAAGTTGCGTCCCCGTGATCGTGCAGACTTTCCACACTACACCTCTGTGCGGTTCGACCTGCCACCCGTGGAAGGTGTCCCAGCCCATGTAGGGGTTCTGATGCTCCTTCGAGACGATATCTACTTCCATCCCATTTCATTGCATTCTCACCTACAGGCAGTTGCCGTCCGCATCACCCTATCCACATTTACCTTTTCCCTCTGTAATATTTATTCGCCAACGTCATCTGCCCTTACTAGGGCAGATGTGCTACACCATGTTGATCAGCTCCCTTCACCCTTCGTGTTGATAGGCGACTTTAATGCCCACCACCCCTTATGGGGCTCTCCGGCACCTTGTCAGAGAGGCTCCCTTTTGGTGGACCTTCTCCACCACCTCGATCTTGTCTGCCTCAACACCGGTGCACCGACCTTCCTTTCAGACACAACACACACTTATTCCCACATAGACCTCGCAATATGCACTCCTCAGCTTGCCGGTCGGTTTGAGTGGTATGCACTTTCTGACACGTACTCGAGTGACCATTTCCCCTGTATCATCCACATTCTGCATCATTCCCCATCTCCTCGCCCCCGACTGGGGGCTTTATTCTACCATGGCTGTTTTTCACGATCGGGATTTTCCCACCTGTGACAGTCAGGTCGACTACCTCACAGAGGTTATTCTCACAGCTGCTGAAAGTTCCATACCTCGTACATCCTTTTCTCCACGTCGTGTCCAGGTCCCTTGGTGGACTGCAGCCTGCCGCGACGCGCTTAGAGCCCGGCGCCGTGCTTTACGCACCTTCCGCCGCCACCCGACTTTGGAGAATTGCATACATTATAAACGTATGAGAGCGCAATGTCGTCGTATCATGAACGACAGCAAGAAAGCTTGCTGGACTGCTTTTACTAGTTCTTTTAACCGTTTTACTCCCTCCACGTTTATTTGGCGTGGCCTACGCCGTCTATCCGGCATTAAGGTCCACTCCCCGATTCCTGGCCTGACCGTGGACAATGCAGTCCTCGTGGACTCCTATGACGTTTCCAACGCATTGGGCCGTTTCTTTGCGGAGATTTCGAGCTCTGCCCATTACCACCCTGCCTTTCTCCCTCGCAAACAGGTAGAGGAGGCCCGGCCGCCTTCTTTCCACTCTTCTAATCGTGAAAATTATAACGTCGCCTTCACCATGCAGGAGCTAGACCGTGCTCTCGCCCTGTCCCGATTTTCTGCTCCCGGGCCCGATTCCATTCACATTGAAATGCTGAAGAACCTCTCTCCCGCGGGCAAGTGCTTTCTTCTCAGTACCTACAATCGCATATGGACTGAAGGTCATGTTGCCACAAGTTGGCGTGATGCCACTGTTGTCCCCATCCCCAAACCAGGGAAGGTCAAACATCTTCCTTCCAGCTATCATCCTATTTCTCTGACGAGCTGTGTCTGTAAGGTGATGGAACGCATGGTTAACGCTCGGTTGGCATGGCTCCTCGAATCTCGCCGCCTCTTGACTAATATCCAATGCGGTTTTCGTCGACACCTCGTTACGTTGTCGACCTTCATTATGAACACCTTTCTAAGGAAGCGTCAAACAGTAGCAGTGTTCTTCGACTTGGAGAAGGCATACGATACCTGTTGGAGAGCGGGCATTCTCCGCACATTGCACAGATGGGGCCTTCGGGACTGCCTTCCTCTTTTCATTCAAGAGTTTTTGGCGGATCGCAAGTTCCGGCTACGGGTGGGTTCTGTTTTGTCAGATACCTATTGCCAGGAGAATGGGGTACCACAGGGCTCCGTCTTGAGTGTGGCGCTCTTTGCCATTGCAATCAATCCGATCGTGGATTGCCTTTCAGCCGACGTTTCCGGATCTCTCTTTGTTGCCGATTTCGCAATTTATTGTAGCGCCCAGCGGACGTGCCTCTTGGAGCGTTCTCTTCAACGCTGTCTTGACTGTCTATATTCCTGGAGCATCGCAAACGGCTTCAGATTCTCCACTGAGAAAACTGTGTGTATAAACTTCTGGAGATAAAAGGAATTTCTTCCACCCTCTCTACATCTCGGCCCTGTTGCTCTCCCTTTCGTGGAGACTACGAAATTCTTGGGACTCATGTTGGATCGTAAACTTGGCTAGTCCACACACGTGTCCTACCTGGCTGCCCGTTGTGCCCGATCCCTTAACGTTCTTCGTGTCCTCAGTGGCACGTCATGGGGAGCGGATCGTACCGTCCTGCTTCACCTTTACCAGGCCATTGTTCAGTCGAAGCTCGACTACGGAAGCCTTGTATACTCCTCTGCACGGCCGTCGATTCTCCGCCGTCTCAACTCTATCCACCATCGGGGATTACGTCTGGCGACCGGTGCATTTTATACTAGCCCTGTTGAAAGTCTGTATGCCGAGGCTGCTGTATTACCCTTGACCACTCGACGTGACATACTTTTGTCTCGGTATGCATGCCGCCTGCGGTCGATGCCCAACCATCCATCTTACCGATTATTTTTTGACGACTCACTCGATCGCCAATATCAGTTGTCTGCGATTGCCTTGCTTCCACCTGGAGTTCGGTTTCGGCGCCTACTACAGTGGCTCGATTTTACCCTTCTTTCCACCTTTCGGTTGAGCGAAAGCCCATTGCCACCGTGGCATCAGGCCCAGGTTCACACTCACCTTGAACTTAGTTCGATCCCCAAGGAGAGCACTCCGGATTTGGTATACCGCTCGAGGCTTGTCGAACTCCGTTCGCGGTTCGATAACGCCATATTTATTTACACTGATGGTTCCAAGAGCACTGCCGGTGTCGGATCTGCCTTCGTCGTCGAGTACAACCGTTTCCAATACAAGCTCCCTGACTGGTGCTCGAACTTCACGGCTGAGCTTTTTGCCCTCCACCAGGCTGTTTTGTACACCTGCCGCCACCGCGAACCTTTCTATGCCATCTGTTTGGACTCCCTTAGTGCCCTGCAGAGTCTTAAGGACCCTTTGTCGCACCATCCTCTCGTGTATCGGATCCAACGCTCCCTCCAGTTGCTAGCAGATGACAGCTGTCACGTTTCTTTCCTGTGGGTCCCTGGCCACGTAGGTGTGCCCGGGAATGAGACGGTCGACATAGCAGCCAAGGCCGCAGCTCTTTTACCTCGCGTGGCTACCTTTTGCGTCCCATCTGACGATGTTCAACGGGCTCTCCGCCGGAGTATCGTGTCGCAATGGCACAGTGCGTGGTTTACAATGTCCAACAACAAATTGCGAACTGTAAAACCGATCCCGACCGCTTGGAGGACCTCCTCACGCCCCTCTCGGCGGGAGGAGGTCATCCTGGCCCGGTTGCGGATCGGTCACTGCCGTTTCAGCCACCGTCACTTGCTGTCCGCCGACCCTGCACCGCTGTGCTCCTGCGGTGAACTGCTGACCGTGCGACATGTTTTACTGTCTTGCGTACTTTTAAATCATCTCCGTGTAGCCGTTACTTTCCGTCTACTCTGGAGGAAATTTTAGCTGATGACACACGAGCAGCTGCTCGAGTTTTGCGTTTTATCAACTTGGCCAACTTATCCAAGGATATTTAACCCTTTTAATTGTCTTATATCTTTCGTTTTTAGCCTCTTCTGGATGTTCTGACAGTCCCCATTGTTTTGAGGCCATAGCGAATCTGTTTTTGACTGGGCGCTAATGACCATAGAAGTTGTGCCCCCAAAAACCACAAAAAGAAAGAAAGAAAGAAAAGCAACACACTTGAGAGTTCTCCCAATTTGTATACTCTTTGAACGGTTCTCTAGTGAACACGTTGTGCGTTCGCCCTCAGTCATCCGATAGAGAATGTCGTGGGATGTGCTGAGATTTAAGTACTGACACTAACTCTAATTCGTATGTGCAGTGTAAGCGGAACTGTTTCTGTAATTCCTATATAATACATTTGTGTCTCCTGCAGTCAAGTTTTGGCAACAACTGTGGTGTTAGACTCCGCAAGTCTTAAACTGTAAGTCAGTGCCGGTAAAACGACCGGTGTGTCCTGTGCTGTTCGTGGCGTACAGGCAGTCCACGAAAGGCCTACGAAAACATTTTCGTGCAATGGGCATTGCCTTATTAGACTGAAGTAATGCTTATATTCGTTTCTTTGATTTTGCATCGCTTATATCACCTTTTATGTCAAAGAAGTTCTCTTCGGGAACCTGCTGTTGTGGAAAGTAACCTTCACACTATATTTCTTTTAATTGGCACGACTTTGTGGTTTGTTATTTTTCAGAACTTTCCACATTTTCATCCAAAATGCAACTTACAAAAAAACTGGTCTGCTCCCCGTAATGAAGATAAAAATGGAAAGCCTAATTTCTTATCTTTGTTGTTTGGCCAGTGTAGTATTGACAACTGTTTGATTTGATACCCTCATCTGCACCTATTAAATCTTTATTTTTAATGACTGATTCTTGACAAATGATTCCTAGTCATGTTTCCTATTTTGTTTGTACAAAGGATTCCTTGACTGTACCCAGAGTACACTGAGGCCACATGAGTCTTTAGCTTATACACATTGAGAGCCAAACATATTTTTCTTTCACATCAAAATGACATACAAGGTAAAATAATTTACATTATTATTAGCCCTCTTTTGAATAGGAAAAATTAGTAATCGTGACATGTCTGTATAAATTAACTACGTCAAATGTCTTTTGGCCTGTGTTGCATAAACAACCTTTGTTGAGACTTGTCACTTAAACATTGGTATTTTGTTAATTCATCTGACATATTATTAAGAGTAATAATGTAGTAATAAGGACAGTTTACAACTCACCACGACAGGCACATACAAAAGATACACACATACAACACTTTCAGCTATCGGACATGTCCTTCTTCAGAAAATAGAATATTGACACAATTACACAGCACTCAACAGTCATACAACCATCACCTCTGGCTGCCACTCTTCGAATCATGCTCTATAAATTGGGGAGGGGATTCCAATGAGGACACATTTAGGATAGAGGGGTAGGAACTGTAAAGTGTAGAAAAAAGGGAAGTTATCATAGGTTGAGGCCCGGATGATTTCGGGATCGGAGAATGTATCGGAGGGATATGTTCCATCAGTCCAGTTCAGAAAAGCTGGTGGTGGGTGGGAGGATTTAGATGGTGTGGGCTATGAAGCAACCACTGAAATAAAGCGTGTGCTCCAATGCATGCTGTGCCACAAGGATTTCCACCTTGCTTTTGGCAACAGTTTGCGGTGGACAATCATCTTAACAGGCAGCTGGTTAGTGGTCATCCTAATATAGAAAGCTGCACAGTGATTGTGGCTCAGTTGGTAAATTATGTGGCTGCTTTCACAGGTGGCCCAGCCTATGATGGTGTAGGATAAGCCTGTGACAGGACTGGAATAGGAAGTGTTGGTTGGGTGGATTAGACAGGTCCTGCAGAGGGGTCTTAGACAAGGATATGATCCCTGTGGCAGTGAGCTGGCTTTTGAGGTGGCATAGGGATAGACTAGGATGTTATGGAGGTTGGTAGGGAAATGGAACACCCTTTTAGGAGGGCTAGAAAGGATCTTGTTTTTGCGCATGAGGACAAGAAAATTAAAACCTTGGTGACGGATGCAGTTTAGTTGTTGCAGTCCAGGATACTACTTCCAACGGTCTGACCTTAAAAATTCCACTGTCCAGATCCCACACCTCCTCACACAATGACCTGCACCTTCGCAGACTCAACCATTCCTTATCCCTCACAAACCTAGTTCTACAAAATAACAGCTCAATGGCTCATAAATCCCTTAGCTACTTTGTCTCCCTTTGTAAGATATTATTGTTGTCTAATCCAAACCACCTACATCCTATATCTGTGATCTAATCCTTTGCTATCCAGCAACTGGAGGAGCACTCCAACCACCACCTCCACAAGTTGTCCAGCCTGCTGACATCATATTGCTGCCTTGGAGCACCTACATATCCAATCCTTATCTGACCCACGGTGTCCCTCTTCATGAATGCCTTGTAGCTCCCAGACAATGTTTAGCTGACCACTTGAACCCACCCTGTCCCTCCAAACTTTCTACCAACACTCCACAATATCGAATACCAAAACAGCCCAGAACACTCTGGTTAACCTGTCCACAAAAAATCTAAACCCCACTGAAATTTCCTATTTATCCAATGACCTACACCCCAATTCAGTCGTGTTGGCCTCGTCAGACCTACTCTCCTTTCCCCGATCCCTACGATGGAGACACTACTTTGCCACCAATGTCTCTGACAGTAGCCAACCTAATCCCAACATTGAACCCTGCCTGTCCCAGTTCATACCACTATCGAACATTATCACCCCGAACTCCCACCTAACCACCCTCTGTTTACCCTCAAAGAGTTGCTCACTTCCAACTTGGCTTCATTATCTTTCCCAAAGTCCCTTCCTAAGAACTTTTAACCTTTCAGCAGAATAAAGAAGAGCTATCAACAACCTTGAAATAAATCCGGACATAATCATCATCCCTGCAGATAAAGGATCCACCAATGTATTTATGGATCACAATGACTACCTGGCAGAAGGGCTTCACCAACTTACACCTTCACTCGAAAGTTGTGCCAGAATGACCCCATAGCCAAAGTCCAACAAAATCTCCAATCCATGTTAAAATCCCCCCAGAAGCTCTCCCCTGAACCCATCTCCCTCCTCACCCCAACAGCACCACGCACACCCACCTACTACATGCTCCCCAAAATCCACAAACCTAATAATCCTGGACACCCTATTGTGGCTGGTTACTTTGCCTGTGCTCCTACCGAACGAATTTCAGCCCTAGTTGACAAACACCTCCAACGAATTGTCCAAATCTATCGTCCCACATCAAGGATACCAATAACTTCCTTCACCGACTCTCCACCATTCCCACCCCCTTTGCCTCCTGGATCCCTACTTGTCACAGTGGATGCCACCTCCCTATACACCAACATCCGACATTCCCATGGCCTTGCCGTTCTCTCACTACTTCTCCCAACGTCCCTCTGAATTTGAGCCTGATACCTCATTCCTCATAACCCTCACCAACTTTATCCTAACTACCAACTACATTCTCTTTTTTGTGACAGTTTACCATCAAATCTGTGGAACAGCCATGGGCACCCGCATGGCTATCCTCATATGCCAACCTGTATGGGTCACATTCCTCCGCCTCACTGATGGCTCCATCCACACTTCTGTTGATATTAAACCAACCAGTCACCATCAATACCTATCTTTTAACAGTTTCCATCCCTTCCACATCAAACAATCCCTCCCTTACAGCCTGGCAAACTATGGACAGTGTATCTGCAGTGAGAACAACTCCTTTTCTGAATATGCGGACTTTTTCACAAAGGTCTTCACAGACAGAAACTACCCCACAGACGGTATGCAGACAAATCTCCCATGCCATATCCTCACACATCCCAAATCTTCCCTCTACCACCATCCACAAAAGAGTGCTCCCCTTGTCATCTGGTACTACCCTAGAGTTGAACAACTAAATTGCATCCTTCGTCAAGGTTTTGATTTTCTGCCCTCGTGCCAAGAAATGACACACCCTGCCAGAGAACCTTCACACTCCATCATTTGCCCTCCAAACCTCCATAACATCCTAGTCCATCCCTACGCCACCCTGAAACCCTCTATACAGATGGTTCAAAGAACTCTGATGGAGTCGGATCATGCTTCGTCAGGAATGACAGGTATCAATACAGGCTTCCAGACCAGTGTTGGAATTTCACAGCTGAGCTTTTAACTCTTTCAGGCTGTTCTATATGTCCACTGCCACCGCCGCCCTTCCTCTGTCATCTGCTCTGACTCTGTGACATTCGGAGTCTTAAAGGCCAGTATCCGATCCATCCTATTGTACACCGAATCCGATGTTACATAAATTGTTAGCGGACGATAGTTTTCATATTTTTTTTCCTGGCCATGTATGTTTGCCTGGGAATGAGGCGGCTGATGCTGCGGCCAGGGCAGCAATCCTCCTACCTCGGACAGCTACCCTCAGTGTCCCATCCAGTGATAATAAAGGGTGTATTTGGCAATGTATTTTATCGTTGTGGCATAGTTATACAAGAGGAGGAAATCTTGGCCCCGTTGTGGATCGGACATCGCCAGTTCAGCTACCGCCACTTGCTGACAGGGTCCCCTGTGCCATTGTGTTCCTGTTTGTCACCTGTTGACGGTGCACCATATTTTTATATCCTGTTCTAATTTTAATAATGTCCATATGTTGCGCTCAATATGCCGAACACTCTAGAGGAAATTTAGTAGAAGACGCACGAGCAACTGCTCAGGTCTTGCGTTTTATACAAATGACTAATTTATCAGAGGACATTTAATTTCACAGTTGATGTATTTTACGCTGTGGTTTAAGTGATTTTCTATTATCATACTAATCGGCAATTGTCTTAACTAAGCAGTTTTGCGCTCTTAACTCACCCCCCCCCACCCCCAAATAAAAAAGGAAAAACCAGCCCACTTCCACAGGGATCGGGCCACCTGTGAAATCAGCCATGTAATTTACCAACTGAGATGCAATCACTGTGCAGCTTTCTATATTGGGATGACCACTAACCAGCTGTCCATTCAGATGAACGGCCACTGCCAATCTGTGGCCAAAAACAAGGTGGGCCACCCTGTGGCACAGCATGCAGTGGAGAACATGCTCAATGGCTGCTTCATTGCCTGGGCCTTGCCATTTGGATCCTCCCATCCACCACCAGCTTTTCTGAATTGCACAGAACGTACAGTACCTACTCCAATCCGGAAATCTAGGCCTCGATCTACGATAACGTCCATTTTTTCACACCTTACACTTCCTACCTCTCCATCCTAAACCTCTCCTATTTTGACTGGTGTGTCCGTGTGTGTTTATGTGTGTGTTTATATTTGTTGTTGTGGCCTTCAGCGTGGAGACGGGTTTGATGCGGATCTCCACCCTACTCTATCCTGAGCAAGCCTCTTCACCTCCTCAGAAGACCTGCACCCTACATCCATTTCAATCTGCTTACTGTATTAATTTCTTGGTCTCTCCCTGCAATTTTTACCCCACTCTCTTCCCTCCAATGCTAAATTGACAATTCCTTTATGTCTAAGAATGTGTTCTACCAATCGATCCCTTCTTCTAGTCAAGGTATGCCAGAAATTCCTTTTCTCCTCATTTCTGTTCAGTACCTCCTCTTTAGTTATAGGATCCACCCACCTAATATTCAGCATTCTTCTGTAGCATCATATATCAAAAGCCTCTATCCTCTTCCTGTCCGCACTGTTAATCGTCCATGATTTACTCCCATACATGGTAACACTATGCACAAATGCCTTCGGAAAGGATGTCCTTATGCTTAAATTAATATTCAATGTTAACAAATTTCTCTTTCAAAAAAGTTTTTCTTCCCATTTCCATTGGCACTTTATATCCTCTGTACTGTCTGTGACCAGCATACTACCCAAGTACGTAAACTCATCTACCACCTTTGTTTCGTTACCTAAGCTAATTCCTTAAGCATTGCTTGAGTTTCTTGTTCATGTTCATCTAATATGTCCCTTTCAACTCACTGTCCATTCCATTCAACTGCTCCTCCAGGTCCTTTTCTGTCTGACAGAATTACAGTGTCATTGGCAAAACATAATGTTTTTATTTCTTCCCCTTAAACTTTGATTCCTTCCCCAAATTTCTCCTTTCTTTCCTTTATAGTTCGCTCAATGTACAAATTGAATAACATTGGAGAAAGGCTACAACCCTGTCTTACTCCATTCCCAACCTCTGCATACCTTTCACCCCCCCCCCCCCCCTCAACTCTGATAACTGCTTCTGGTTTTTGTACAAGTTGAACACAACTCTTCGGTCCCTATATTTTACCCCTGTAGAAATTGTAAACAATTTTCTGTTCCCTATATTTTACTCCTGCTGATTTCAGAATCTGAAAGAGTGTATTCCAATTAACTTTGTCGAAAGTTTCTCAAAATCTACAAAAGTTAAAAATGAAGTTTGCCTTTCCACAATCTATCTTGTAAGATAAGGCATAAAGTGAGTATTGCCTCTCGTATTCCTACATTTCTCCTGAATCCAAACTGGTCTTCCCTGCTGTCAGCTTCTACCAGCTTTTCCATCCTTCTGCAAATAATTTGGGTCAAAATTTTGCAGCCATGAGTTGTTAAAAACTCACACCTGTCTGCACCTGCTTTCTTTGGAATAGTGATTAAGAAAAATGTCTTACGGTATTTACAGTGTCTGATACATCTTGCACACTGCGTGAAATAGTTTCGTAATGGCTGGTTCTCCCAGACTGTTCAGTAGTTCTGAGGGAATGTCGTCCACTCCAGGGGCCATGTTTCGACTTAGGTCTTTCAGTGCTATGTTGATTGTACACATACAGAAATATTCACAGTATATGACATCAACTATGAATAGGCAAAGCCAAAAATGTGTGCTCTGTTAGGATTTGAACCTGGGTCTCCTGGCAGGGCACCAATTTTCAGCTTTGTCCATTCGCAGTTGTCATATCTTCTGTGAATATGAAAAAGTAACAACTGTGAGATCAAAAATGTCTGATATTTCGGAATAGACGCCACATGTATATACATACAGAAATGTTATCTCCTCCAATATACAGCAGATAGCCGTTCGAGTATAGATCTCGATACAGACAGAAATAGTTCACGATTTATTCTTAGATACAACTACTGAAAATTTTGTTTTCTAGTGTCCGTCCTTGAGGCTTTAAAGGAAATGGAGCGCGAGCAGTTGCAGCGGCAGCAGCAGCAGCAGCAACAACAACAACGACAACGACGACAGCAGCAGCAACAGCAGCAGCTTCCAGTAAGTCAAGCAGTTCATTGCAGTGGTTTGAATTTGGATGTGGGCCATTCCTTTAGCCCTACTCACATTCTGCTTGGAGGATTATGCTAAATACTGTATCTCTTTAAAGTGTTATTAAATTCTAAGCTTAGATAACGTTCTTTCATCGCTTCACTTCTGTTGTGGGGCAAGGTACCTGAACTCTTGAACCCATACAAAAGTATGCAATGTTTTGTTGGCATTGTGGAGAAATATGGAAATGTCAGCAAGAGCTTTCTGTCGAGTGTTGCCAAGATTGACATTGTCACCAAATACGAGAATTGCCCTCCCCGACCTTTCTCTCAGGAAAGGTTCTGCTCAGGACTCGTGGGATGCATGGACAGCTAAAACAGCTACAGAGATTAGTAATACAAGCTTTATTTACTAATATTCACAATACTCAACTTGTAGACAGTGTTTCTGTTCTCGCGGTGACATCATCTTTCACGATGCTTGCTGCACTGTAGTATAGTCACTGCTCAGTTTGGATCTGACTTCAGAGCTGCCCTTCCAGACGCATGTCGGCTTAGATACAGTTCCTTGTCGAGGGTGCATTTTTAGGTTGCTCCTTCCAGGAGGCACAGTGCTGGCATGCGATTGGCTGCCGGACGTCCGGTGCCTTCTTCAGGATCGTGCATCTGGCATGTGGCGCTGACTTCACACCGCGACATCCCTCCCGCCTAAAGTGCTGACCATTGTCGTGTAAAGAGCTCGACAACGGGGGAAAAGGCAGGCTCGTGTGTGTCGTGATGCACTGGAGTGTGTAGCTGCGGAGCACGACAGACTGTCGGCCGGGTCCTGACACCTGGCCTGAGCTTGCGGGAAAACCTCTGAAAAGCCCACGTCCGTGACCTGGGGCCCAGATGACAGACGGTGATGTCGGTGTCGACGTCAGCGTCGGATGCTACGTGACGTACTGGTGCAGGTCCGTTGGGATGTTGAGTGGATGCGGAGGTGGTGACAGCTGTGTCTTGAAGTTGGGCTGTGGTGCTGTGGAGATATGCTGTGGGGACGGCTGCCGAGGTTGTGTGGGCGGCGGAGGGCACGTGGTCTGCGTGTTGCACAAATCTGCCGAGAGTAACGCAGAAGGATCGCAGGGTACATAACGAGGGCGAATTTTGTTTCGTAGCCTGTGTTCTACTCTGTCAGGTCCTGATATTTCAAACATAAATCACCGACGTGTTTGACGATCTCACCCTGCTCCCGTTAGAAACTCTGTAAAAGATGCGTTACGCAGAACGAAGCGATACTTGTGTGTTGTCGGCTGCTGCTCTGAGTGGAGCAAATGGAGCAGCGGTCGTGCAGAATCTCGACCGGCAATGACCGTTTTAGTGGATGCGAGCGGTAGGAGGTGAGGAACAGTTGCCGAGCTGTCTCCCGTGAGTGTGCCGAACGGAGTTTGGACATTTGTTCCTTAAATGACCGGATGAAGCGTTCCACAGCGCAGTTTGACTTTGGGTGAAACAGTGCCCTGGTGAGATGCTTAATTCCATTGCGTGCACAACAGGCGTGAAATACGTGCGATGTGAATTGAGGGCTGTTGTCGGAGACTATCAGTTCAGGGAGACCTTCCAAACAAAAAAATTTAAGATAACACCCAAATTCTACTGCTAGAAGTCTTAGAAGACATTGGCACTGCAAATGGGTAACCACTGAAAGCATCAACCACAATAAGCCACTTTGTGTTCCAGGGACTTGCATAGTGAATATGGACTCCATGCCATGGTGAATCTTCTGTGGGCCACAGAAAAAGTTTCTAATGTGGGGCGGGCTGGTTGGTAGCGCAGACCTAAACACTGACATCTTCTGTTCTGTATGGCCGTACATACCCTGCCAGCTACAGTGTCGTCATGTCAATAGCTTAGTGCGAACCATTCCCCAATGTTCTTGGTGAAGTAAATTCAATACTTCTTTCTGCAAACATCACGGGATTAACACACGTGATTGTCCACTATCATTTGAAACTAGAATGACACCTCTATGGACTGAAAGTTTATTTCTTCTAGCAAAATAGCCACATACTGGTGAACTTTGAATGTCACATTATGAGCAAGATAATTCTGTGCCAATGTAGTGCAGCAAAATTTGTAAATCGGGGTGTTTCCGTAGCCCGAGCAATTTTCCTATAGTCTAATGGGAAGGATAGCAACAGACTATCTTCCTGTGCATCTACGAGGCAACAAGATGTTGCCAAACTGTCAGTCTTTATCAAGATCAATTAGAAGATGGGGAAAGTGTGTCGGCATTTCCATGGCGAGTTGTGGGTCTGACACAATCTCGTACTGATACTTTGATAAGAGCAATGCTCAGCATTGAAAATTACGTGCCATGTGAGTAGGAGTCAATTTGGCTGGATGAAACAATGACTGCAAGGGCTGATGGTCAGTTACTAAATACAATGTTCTCCCATACAAATAGTTATGGAATTGCGTGACACCATACATAATTGCCAGAGCTTCCTTCTCAATTTGAGACTAATGCACTGTGTGTCTGTCAAAAATTTGGATGCAAACGCTATCGGATGGTCCGTATATCCATGTCTATGTGACAGCACCGCACCTAGGCCATACGTTGACGGGTCAAAAGATGAGGCATAAAAATAGCTCTCGGAACAGACAGCCCAATCCAAAAATATATCCCAAAAATAAGACACAGATATCTACCTAAGAGCTGGAATATACAAACTACAATGCAACTCGTATGATGGAAGGTATGTAGGACAAACCAGCAGAACATTTGATACGTGATACAAGGAACATATAAGGGCATGGAAATACGGGACAAACGACTCCACATTTGCAGAACATCTGAAAGAATATAACCACAAACCCACCACAATAGAAAAAGACATGAAGATAATTAGAATAAATAATAAAAAAAAAACATCTCCTAACATTAGAAGAAAATTATCAAATATATAAAACAAAAGCTGAGAAAAAGTTGCTACTAAATGACCAAATAAACCTGACTAATCAGTCACTGTTCTCACTGATTGACCATATGATAGACACAAATCCCAACGCATAATCACAAATCCACAACCCCCCCCCCCCCCCCCCCCCACACACACACACACAGATACCAACACTCTTCCAATGAAATAGTTGAATTTCAAATAAGCTGAGAAAGTTGGCAACACTACAAAACAAACTACATTGGACACAGCATGGCAGCAGATCAAAGTGGAACCAGAAAAATGTGAAGTTTATCAGAAAACGGTGAACCTTTCGACCTGGTAGCCGGAAAGAGTGATATGGAGTAGCAAGTTCTGTAAGTACACCATTTTATAGCAAATAACGAACTGTTTTGAATCAGAAACGAAATGTTTTGTACATATGTAAGAAACCTAATCTTTATGTGTCAACAGAAACATGCAAATATTTTGGGACAACCACTGAGGATGCCTTGTGACAAAAGCGAAATGCGTATGGGTGAATTATAAAAATAAATACCCTTCATTTGCAGTAGCAAAAGGTGTTTTCTTTAAAAACAGTACAGTGGAATACATATGTAAATGTGATTTGCAGAATATCCCTAATAGATGTAGTCGATGTAGAGGGGACAGGAACTGTTGGTTGTGGGGAAACAAGGTTATTTTAGGTTGAGGCCTGGATTGGAATTCACTGCAAGGATAACTCCCATCTGTGAAGTTCAGAAAAGCTGGTAGATGGGGAGTGGGGGGAGGTGGGGGGGGGGGTAATCCAGATGGCCCAGGTTGTGAAGCAGCTGTTGAAATAAAGCATATGCTCAGCAGCATGTTGTGACACAGGATGAACGGCCACCACTAAACTGAGGTCAGAAACAATGTGCAACTTCACAAATGTGAGCTGTCTTTCCAAAACATTCTCCAATCTTGAAATTATACAGGCCCCAATCTATGGTAACCTCTTTCATGCCCCCCTCTGTCCTACACCACTCCCATTCCATGTGTCATCTGTATGCTGTGGATGTATGCCTTCCTACTCCATTTGTAAGCTGCACCTCTTTCCACCCATTTAGTACCTGCTTTCTCCATACGTCTGTCGTATCCATCTCCTCCCCCACCTAGCAACCTTCCTGCCCTCCCATCCCATTCACTCCCCCCCCCCCCTCCCTTTTCCGTCCTAGCACTTCACTGCAGACTTTTACTTGAAATGCAACAGCTGGACATGTCTCTGAAGTGTGCATATGTGACTGTATGAACGGAGTCTTTTTACTGGTGAAGGCTATTAGCTGAAAGTTTGTATATGTATATACGTGTTTTTTTTTATGTGTGTTTCATAGATGAACAACATTAGATACAAACTATCTACATTATGTTGTTGAACTCCAGCCTAAATCATAGTTTTAGATTTGAATTTGTGATACTGCTGTTGCTTCTCTTGTACACACACACACACACACACACACACAATATAGTGAGGACAGTTTACAACTCACCGCAAGGATGTGGCGATGAGCTGCGACAGGCACATACAAAAGACACACACATACAACACATTCAGCTATCGGCTATGGCCATTCTTCAGAAAATGGAACACTCACGCAATCACACAGGCAGACAACAGTCATACAACCATCTCCAACTGCCGCACTTCAAAGCAAAGAAGTTGGACAGAGATACCACTTGAGGCACAGGCTGTGTCCACAGAATCGAAGCAAAGATGCTAAAGATGGTAAGCGGGAATTAGAATTTAGCGGAGTTGAGACCAGGTGGGCAACGGGACGAGAGAATGTGTTGAAGGGCAAGTTCCCATCTCTGGTGTTCTGAAAGATTGGTGTTGGTGGGAAGAGGCCATACCCACACAATTTAATACAATTGAAATTCCACCCACCTCACCTTCAGAAATTAGGAAAATAATAAACTCTCTCAAGAGTAAACGGTCATATGGAATTGATGGCATTTCCAGCAGGGTATTAAAAACTTGTTCCCAGGAGATAAGTAGGATTCTCAGTCATATTTGTAATAGCTCATTAAAGCAGGGTATTTTCCCAGATAGACTGAAATATGCTATAGTTAAACCTTTGCATAAAAAAGGGGATACATACGATGTCAACAACTACCGGCCCATCTCACTTCTGACAGCTTTATCAAAGATTTTTGAAAAAGTTATGTATTCTCGAATTGCTTCACATATTAGTATAAATAATGTTCTAACAAAATGTCAGTTTGGTTTTCAAAAAAGCTTTTCAACTGAAAATGCTATATACACCTTCACTGATGAAATATTAAATGCTTTGAATAACCGGACATCACCAGTAGGGATTTTTTGTGATCTTTCAAAGGCGTTTGATTGTGTAAATCATGGGATTCTTCTAGATAAGCTTAAGTATTGTGGTATGAGTGGGACAGTGCACAAATGGTTTAAATCATACTTAACTGGAAGAGTGCAGAAAGTTGAAATAAGCAGTTCACATGATGTAGATGACACAATTAATTCTTCTAACTGGGGAGTTATTAAAAATGGGGTCCCACAAGGTTCGGTCTTGGGTCCTTTGCTGTTCTTAATATATATTAATGACTTGCCATTCTACATACATGAAGATGCTAAGCTAGTACTTTTTGCTGATGATACAAGTATAGCTATCACACCTGACAAACAGGAATTAACTGATGAAATTGTAAATGATATCTTCCAGAAAGTCATTAAGTGGTTCTCTACAAATGGACTCTCATTAAACTTTGATAAAACCCAGTATATACAGTTTCATACAGTAAATGGCATGACACCATTAATAAATTTAGACTTTGAACATAAATCTGTAGCTAAGGTAGAATATTCAAAATTTTTAGGTGTTTGCATTGACGAGGGACTGAATTGGAAGAAACATATTGAAGATCTCCTGCAACGTCTGAGTTCAGCTACTTATGCTATCAGAGTCATTGCAAAATTTGGTGATATAAATCTCAGTAAATTAGCTTACTACGCCTATTTTCATTCACTGCTTTCATATGGGATCATATTCTGGGGCAATTCAACATTGAGTAAAAAAGTATTCATTGCACAAAAGCGTGTAATCAGAATAATTGCTGGAGCCCACCCAAGAGCATCCTGCAGACATTTATTTAGGGATCTAGGGATACTCACTGTAGCTTCACAATATATATATTCACTCATGAAATTTGTTATTAACAATCCGACTCAATTCAAAAGTAATAGCAGTGTGCATAGCTACGACACTAGGAGAAAGGATGATATTCACTATTCAAGGTTAAATCTAACTTTGGCTCAAAAAGGGGTGAATTATGCTGCCACAAAAGTCGTTGGTCACTTACCAAGTAGCATCAAAAGTCTGACAGATAGCCAACTAGTATTTAAAAAGAAATTAAAGGAATTTCTGAATGGCAACTCCTTCTACAATGTAGATGAATTTTTAGATAAAACATAAAAAATATATATAAAAAAAAAAAATAAAAAAAAAATTAAAAAAATTTTAAAAAAAATTTACAAAAAAATTCTTAAAATATAGATTGTCAAGTATAGACATAATTTACTAAACTGACACGTTCCACATCATTACGAAATGTCGTATACATGATCTAAGGAACAAGTATTAATCTAATCTAATCTATCCAGATAACCCGGACGGTGTAACACTGTGCCAAGATGCGAATGGACAGTTTGTTGCTGGTCATTCCCACATAGAACGCTTCACAGTGCAGGCATGTCAGTTGGTAAATCACGTGGGTGCTATCGCAAGTGGCTCTGCCTTTGGTTGTGGGTGTATAGGGCAGTTCCAAGGGTAGGAGCCAGAAGGTAGGGAAGGTGGTTTGGGGATTTCATAGGGATTGACAAGGTTACAAAGGATAGGTGGACGGTGGAAAGACACTGTTGGTAGAGTGGGAAGGATGTCATTAAGGATGGATCTCATTTTGGGGCCAGATTTAAGGAAGTTGTATCCCTGCTGGAGAGCCACATTCAGAGTCTTCTCCAGTCCCGGAAAGTATCCGGTGACAAAAGGGGCAATTCTGGAGTTCTGTTGAAGGTTCTGGATTTGGGGGGATAAGGTGGCGGCTCTGGTAATTCGCTTCTGAACCAGATCAGGAGGATAGCTGCAGGATGTGAAAGCTGTTATTCGGTTATTGGTGTACTGGTTCAGGGATGTGGGACTGGAGCAGACTCTTTTGCCACAAAGACCAAAGCTGTAGGGAAGAGAACATTTGATGTGGAATGGATGGCAGCTGTCATAATGGAGGTACTGTTGTTTATTGGTTGGTTTGATGTGGATGGATGTGTGAAGTTGGCCCTTGTACAAATGGAGGTTGACATCGAGGAAAGTGGCATGGGATTTGGAATAGGACCAGGTGAATTTGATGGGAAGAGGAAATTCTGGAGGTGTTCTTCACTGTGAGTCCAGATCGTGAAGATGTCATCAATGAATCTCTACCAAACATTGGATTGACAGGCTTGGGTATCCAGGAAGGCTTCCTCTAAGCGTCCCATGAATATGTTTGCGTACGAGGGGGCCATCCTGGTTACCATGGCTGTTCCCTTTAGTTGCTGGTATGTCTGGCCCTCAAAAGAGAAGAAGTTGTGGGTTAGGATGAAGCTGGCTAGGGTATTAAGGAAAGAAGTTTTAGGTAAGGAAGTGGATGGTTGGCGTGAAAGGAAATACTCCATTGCAGCGAGGTCCTGGGCATGTGGGATATTTGTGTTACAAGGATGGTTTATGGAGGTATCAGGTTGGGTAAGGATTTCAGGCACTCGAGGAAGTGATTGGTGTCTTTGATGAAGGATGGGAGACTGCACATGATGGGTTGAATGTGTTGGTCTATGTAGGCAGAGATTTGTTCTGTAGGAGCTTGGTAACCAGCCACAATGGGGCGTCCGGGATGATTGGGCTTGTGAATCTTGGGAAGTAGGTAGAAGGTGGGGGTGCGGGGTGTCAGTGGGGTCATGAGGTTACCTACCTAGTGGAGGAGGGGGAGAGGTTAGCATAGTTTTAGGCCAGGAGGATGGTGGGAGGAGAGGATATGTTGGAAGGCAACATTATGGGCAATATTAATGAGTTTGTTTCTTTTATACATCCTAGCAGTTTCTTTTAAGATACATAATTAAAATCACCCTGTGAAGCTTGTGCATTTTTAGTTTTCCTAAATAATTTTGCAAATGTTTTGTACGACCAGCATTGGAAAAAGTACTTAAAAGGTAATTTGAGTCTACTACATTTGCTTGGTAGTATATGTATTTACTAAAATTACAAATTATGTTTTCAATAAGTAATTGGTGAAAGTAAAATTAAAGTTAGTCGGAACTATTAACTTCACTCACCACAGGGATGCCCGATGAGCTGCAGAAAGGCAAACATAACAGAACAACAACAACACAAAAACAAAATAATAAAGCTTTTGGGTGTTAAGCCTTCATCTGTTACAGAGAATAAAGCTGTATTTATTGTATTTGCTTTGTTTTTCTGTTGTGTGCCTTCCTGCGGCTCAGTGGACATATCTGTGGTGAGTAGCAACCTGTCCTTTCCAAAATAACATACAAAACAGCCTCTGCTACAACCCATTCAGGTTCACTTCACTTCTGCCTTTCCCAATCCCTTGTATCATATCTAATGACTGGTGTTGGTTCATTATTCAACAGACATAATTCACTCACTAATTCTATTATGCGCAATGGATAAGTGAAGCCACACACCCTTTACCTTGATGATTAGTGGTCTGAATGAGAAGGAATGTTGATTCTAACAAGCATTACTGGCATATAATGTTAGGGAGCACCATTTTAGATGAAAAAGGGACCAAACACTAATTAACAGGACTGCATTGACCAATGTTTATATAAAAAGATGATGAGATAAGAATGAATACATAAGTTAGCACCATTTTACATACACATTTAGAATTTGAGTGCTGTTGAAAATTCCAAAGCAGCTGTTTTTGAAAGTTTTTGTTACTAAGCCTAGGCCTCTTTGGTGAAGAATCTCTTTGCACACACTAGAAATGCTCTATATGAGCACTTGTTGGTATCCGTTTATTTAATTTAAGAATTAATCACTTTAATAAATTATATTGAATGATTAATTTTAGGTCCAAGACCATTTAATTGAAGATAATTTCCTTAAGTATTGAATTGGAAAAACTAAACTCAGTTTCACTGCTTCCTACTTCATTGGCCATGATGCACTTGCACAGCTCCACATACAGAAGGAAAGAATGAATTTAGATTGCACCAAAGAATATCAATGTGACATCCTATTCAGAGCAAATTCTATTATTTCAGATTAATATCCATGTATGAGTTTAGTTATTTTGACGATGAATGCGGGACTCCACACATCGTGTTTTATATTGTTTATATCTCAGAAATACAGTATAAGCTGTTGTGCTGTCCCATACACCTGTTATTACAGATGTACAGCGAGCCTCAGTAAGACATCGATTCGACAGTTGGCAGTACTTAAAACATACCAACCACCGTTCACAGCAAATGAGAAGAGAGACCTAGAGAAGCTTTCAGAATGTGTCTGACAATAGTTTCGAGCATTGCTGACACCGTCCAGTGAGACTCTTTATTCTTTCCATGGATTTCACATACTTTTGTCACTTACCTTACCTTCAGGAATTCTGTGTTTTGGAAAATTGTCTCCATCTTCCTCATGAATTTGCTTAGTTTAGATGTACATGTAGACATATGTTGTGGCTTATTCTCAGACAGTAGTTCTGATAAGTCCCTCTAAAACCATTACTATCACCATCAACAGTGCACAGACCAATGGGGTCCTACAACTCATTGGACACATCTGTGGTGGCTGCCGCATCATCTGTGGTGGCTGCCGCATCATCTGTGGTGGCTGCCGCATCATCTGTGGTGGCTGCCGCATCATCTGTGGTGGCTGCCGCATCATCTGTGGTGGCTGCCGCATCATCTGTGGTGGCTGCCGCATCATCTGTGGTGGCTGCCGCATCATCTGTGGTGGCTGCCGCATCATCTGTGGTGGCTGCCGCATCATCTGTGGTGGCTGCCGCATCATCTGTGGTGGCTGCCGCATCATCTGTGGTGGCTGCCGCATCATCTGTGGTGGCTGCCGCATCATCTGTGGTGGCTGCCGCATCATCTGTGGTGGCTGCCGCATCATCTGTGGTGGCTGCCGCATCATCTGTGGTGGCTGCCGCATCATCTGTGGTGGCTGCCGCCATTAGGGCCTCCAACAGGGCCGCTTGGGCCACTGCTTTATAGCAGCTAGGGCCGTTGGCTTGCGAGCAGGCGCAGCGGCGATCGGATCGGGAGGTAAGTTGGGCATTACATTGTGTTCGGTTCAACTTCAGTGTCGTGAGTCCCTTATCTTAAGACATACTTGCACATACATTGATATGTATTTGTAGAATTGTGGTAAAGGGCCCCACTCAGTCCACGCCACTCTGGGAGTTCCGAGAGAAAGAAATTAATTTTTTTCTTCTCTGTTATTGATTATATGTTTCACACATTCTCTAGCATTATTCTATTGCACAGTATTTAGAGACTGTTGATTCTGTTCTCATCTAAATACTTCTATTACCTGTCTGTCTTGTCTGTCCCCCCCCCCCCCAGGGGGCCCACAGCCCTTTTGTGGTTACGTGTGTGGCGCGCACGGGGCCCCGAGCCGAAGAAGCCTTTCTTCTGCCCCAGGCTGCTCCGTTTTCCCTCCCGGTTCATGCCTTCGCCCGGAGATAGGCGTTTTTTGCGACTTACGGTGGTTACTCGTCCTAGTTTCTCTTATTACTTGGTTTCTTCCTTTCCTAACCTTTGCTTCTATCTTTCTCTCCTTGCTGTACTCTCCTACCCTTCCTCTCCTCCTCATTAGTCTCCGCTTGGGTGTTTGAGACACTTCTTCCTCTTCACTTCCTCTATTCTTCTTTCCTCCCTGTGCGTGTCTGAAGGCCTACCCACGCATTATCATGCGTAGCAGGTGACGGGGTAACGCGTAATTCCTTGCCCTGGGTAGACAAGTAGGGCACGTACGTACCCCCTGGTAAAGGCCAGGCCCAGGGAGGGGTGATTACCCGAGCTGGTACCTTCCGAACATGCCGACTGATCCCTCTGTCAGTTCTCGGGAGGTGTTACCTGAGGTGTGAACAGTCACCTAAGGCGGGTACTAGGAAGGAGCGCGCCATCGGAGACGCCGGTAATCACGGGGGACACCTCCACGATGACTTCCTTCTCTTCTTCAGTGACGTTGACCCAGAAACGAAAAATAGATTCGCCTCAGCAAAAGAACTCTGCCTAATCTACCGAAATTTGTTGTAGTGTCTCGCACTGACGGTAAAGATTTCAATTCTGTAAATCCTTTCGTCATTCAGAAAGGTGTTGACGCAATTGCTGGCCCTTTTAAAGCCTGTCCGCGTCAGTGCAATGGTACATTGTTGCTGGAAGCAAACAGTGCCTTCCAGGCCCAAAAACTGATACGGACTACATTGTTACACACGTTTCCTGTCAAGGTAGATGCGCATCGCACGCTCAACTCATCACGGGGGGTAGTCTTCACGAGATCCCTTGACGGGTTGTCTGACGAAGACGTACAAACCTGTATGTCTGATCAGGGTGTCACAGCCATGCATACGGTGTTGAAAAAGGTAGATAACCGGCTGACACCAACTCGTACTGTGTTTTCGACGTTCGACAGAGTTGAACTCCCGTCAAAGGTCAAAGCAGGGTACGAAGTTACCTCCGTTTTCCCTTATATACCAAACCCAATGCACTGTTTCCAATGCCACACATACAACCATACCCGTCAATCTTTCCCTAATGCAGCAAAATGTCACTTGTGGTAGGGACGCCCATGAGGGGCATTGCCCACCTCCGTCCCGTCACTGCCTTAATTGCAACGGTGACAATGCGGCTTCTTCTTGGGACTGCCCTGTATATAAGGATGAAAACGTCGTTAAGCAAACTCGGGTTACGGAAAAGGTATCAACATCTGCCACTCAAAAGTTGTTGGCGAGTCGAAAGCCCACTGTCCTCCTAGAGGGCACATACAGTAAGGTCCTCACCTCCACTCGACCTACTAAGGATGCAGGTATGTGGACATGCAATTTCACTTATGCTGTCACAGTTGTGCGATCGGCCAGCCCGAAGATTGCCTGTTCTACGTCCCGCTACCTCCTGCTGCTTCTACAGTTCAGTCATCGTCAACCTCTAGTAAACCAAGGGCACCTAAACAAGATGCCCGGACTTTGAAAAAGGAACCCGTCCGTGAGGATTTTCTGCGTTCTCAGGCTTCCCAACTGTCAACTGCCTCTTCTCACCGTCACTCTTCCAGAAGAGCCAACAAGAAAGAGAGTTCCTCTCCTTCCCCGCCGAGGCGTGACCCATTCGTCACGCCGCCCAACTGTAGTCAGTCCTGATCATCTTCTGTCTCGCCGGGACACACTACTCTTAGCTGGGCAACCAGCATTTTACCGGCGGCGGAAGCTGCCCCTCCTGATAGTCTTCCTCTAGAAGGCGACAGTAGTGCTCCCTCGAAGTACGGTCCTCAGCGGCCGTCTAGGTGACCCCACCTGCTTGTTGCTTTTTATCTTCCTTTCTTCTCTTATCTTTTATCATGGCGCTCCTTCAATGGAATATTCACGGCTTTCGTTCCAATCGGGAGGAATTAAAACTACGCCTTCGATTGTGCTGCCAGCTTCTAGTTTGTCTCCAAGAAACTAAGTTACGTCCATGTGATCATATAGACTTCCCCCACTACACCTCTGTGCGTTTCGACCTGCCATCTGTGGAAGGTATCCCAGCCCATGGAAAGGAAAATGCTTTGAGAGGTTGTTTTGGTCTGTCAGTAGCTTTTGTAGATACATCACACACTAAAGCAAATGGATTAGGACTGCTGCTGCTGTGGTTGCTGCTACTGCTAGGAATAGAACATAAATCTGTACCTTCATTTACACAGATATTTGCAGTTTCCATCTGTTTTAATCCTCCCTCTACATCCATTTCATCATCAACAAACACAATTTCTTCCACTTAGCTTTCTGGATGATGAAAGCTAACACCCGCAGTTTGTGCACTTACACATGGAGAGGTTGTAATTTCCTGATTTGATTTAGTACTTCTTTTTTTGCCGACCGAAGTAGTCTGATATTCTAGGCCATTTTGCCATGATACTATGTTCACTTCCGATAAAAAAAACCATGCACAATTCACACAAATACACACTGAACACAATGTCAGGTATGCTTTTATTGTTTACCGTTCCCGCGCAAATGCTAAATACCAAACAGAAATGGGGAAGAACCGTATATTCAATATATTGATTGACTAGCTCGTTTCTTGTGCGGATCAATCGATAATTGCGTGTTAACTTTGTCGTCATAAGATTCCCTTCAAATGTATTTGTTTTATTTAACGGTTTCATTATAGAAGAAATTAATGGAATAGATTATTGTATCTGTCTTTAACTAGTTACTTAATTTTGTAGTATAAAATTGGACTTCGATTCTGAAATTTGTGTGACTTGTTTTGGGTGGGCCAAGAAAATTTTGGGTGGGCCCCGGCCCACCCTTGGCGATGGAATATGAGTAGCAGCTCACAACTGGTTCACCTCTTCTTTAATAATTAGCAACAGAAGGTAATTCTCTGCAGTGTAGAAAATGGCTATGACATACAATCGCAATGGGGCACAATTGTGGGGTGCATCAGGGGTCTGTTTTGGGACCATTGCTTTTTCTTATTTACATAAATGATATATTTTACAATCGGCTGTTATACTCAAAGGCATTTTTGTTTGCTGACGAAGGTAGTGAAGGATGTAATATTGACACAGCATCAAATAATGCAGTTAAAGAGTAGAACAAGTTGATGTTAAATCACAGTAAAACTCAGTTTTTACAATTTCTAACACACAATTTAACAAAATCTGACACTTTGATTACACATAATGGGCATATGATAAGACTGAACAGTTCAAATTTCTAGGTGTTCATATAGACAGTAAGATGTCGTGTTAAGGATTTTGTTCCAAAACTAAATTCTGCTTTTGTTACCATTGGAACAGTATCTGAAATAAGTGTTACTTCAACACGAAAAGTATTCTATTACGCTTATTTTCACTCACTCAAGGTGCACGGCATTATTTTTTGTGGTAACTGGCATGATGCAAAAAGGATATTTCTGGCTCAGAAATGGACAGTTCAAGCAATGTGTTGTAAAAGTTCATGAATGTCGACCCCTGTTCGGTAGTCTGGGAATTATGACACAGGTGTCACAATACGTTTTTTCATTAATGTCATTTGTTGTTAATATCAGCTTGTTTCCACGAGTTGGTAGTTTTCACTTGGTGAATACTGGACAGAAGTCAAATCTACATTTGCATCAGAGCACCTTGACACTCATGCAGAAAGGTGTGCAGTATTCTGCAGCATCCATTTTCAACAAGCTGCACAAGAACTATAGAGTATTAGCACTAACCCACACACTTTCAAATCTAAATTGAAGAGTTACAACATGGCTCACTCATTTTATTCTGTCGAGGAACTCCTAGAAAAGTTAAACAATTAAGCTAATTAATTTTCTTTTTCTTTATTAATTCTTTTCACTTTGTCTTAAGATTGTCATGTGCATAGGACTATTTAAAAATTTTCTATTTGATTAATGATGGAAATTCTCCTCAGAGGTGATAAATTATTTTTCAAAAGAGAGATTCGCTGGCCAGTACTTACCTTTGTGCTGTACCTCTGATAGTTACACAAATGAAGAAAAAGAAAAAAAGAAAAAAAAGACAAGCTTTCAGAACACAGTTCCTTCCTCAGGTGGGAGAGAATGAAAGAAAAAAAGGATGGGAACGGAAGGGAAATGTAATTCACAACCTAGGTCATGAAGATAGTGTTCGAGGAGTGTGGAATCAGAGATACTGCCAGGATCTCTGGCTTCCACATTCCGCAAACACCATCTCCATGACCTAGGTCTTCATGTATTGACTTTTTCCATGAGCATGCTGTCTCACTCCTCAATTAAGTCTTGTGGAACAGAAAACTATATTATTATTATTATTATTATTATTATTATTACTACTACCTCTAGTCGTGCTTTGGCAGACACTGACAGTGTAGTGATGTGTCGCTGACATGGTGCTCGCGTGTCCTACCAATGACGACATGGCACACTGGAGCGGTGTTCTAGTTTTTGTGTGTACGGACACCCTTCATCATACTGATGTGCTTCTATTGCCAGAAATATTCCCATGTCTCCCATCATTGAGGTCACACGGGATGGCTTCGGTGTGGGCATCCGTCACAGTACGTAGCTGTGGTATCTGAAGGCACAATTGTGACAACCGTCAAAAAACTTGTCTTGTGACAGTATCCGAATGCGTGCACTGTGCCGAGCAGGTGTCCGGCACCCTACTCACCTGATATCCGTGTTCCAATGGCCTCATGTCTCAGTCCCTGTTGTGATAAGTAGTTCATCAAAGTCACAAGGTCTTCCATCATGCTTGGTTTCATTCACTTTCCGCCACTCTTTCTTGTTACATCACTTTTTTGAGATGATTTTTCTAAATTTGCTTATTTATATTATGTAACTTAAAAATTCATATTAATTTCAGCAAACTGCATTTACTCTCAAAAACTGGCGGCCGGTGGTCCGGGACAGGAAGTTATGTTTTGAGGGAGAGAGGTAAATACCATCTGTGAACTATACATAGATTTTTAAGTTGTCTAGCCAAAAATGCAGTTGTTATCATTTTGTTTTTAATGCGTAGTCAACCGTCAGCTGTTTATTGTATTTAAAACTTGCTATCATTACCTCAATATTTGTCTTATAAAATTCAAGTGAATAATTATTTTAAAAGAATGTGTGTATTGGAAATTTGACTGTTGCTGTCTGTATTAGAATATCATCTACTACAAGCACTCTTGCCTAGATTGCAGGTGCAGTATTTACAATGTCTATAAGTGTTGTTTCCCTCAAGTTAAATAAACTTGATGTACTCCCAAATTCGGGACTGAAAATAATAGATTTGGAAGTGAAGAGAAATAAAATTGTATTCTTGCAATAATGATTTTGATGTAACTGGCTTAATGTCAGACGAGGCTTCAAAGTTAGCATTTAATAGGGGATCACAGAAAAGTTTTACAAGAGGGACAGTGCTTCAAATTGAATGTTGAAAGGCATAATGAAGTTTTAAATGCTGCTGATGACGTTGATGGGCTATGTGCATGAAGTGAAACCTTAGTACTTTGAAACAGATTGGTGATTATGTTGCTTTTTGATTGGAATGCTTCATTTTACAAAAACTACATCGCTTTTATTTTTTTGAAAAGTCATGTTTGTTGGTATTTTTCTTTTGGCGCTAATCAGCAATTGATTGTTTCTGTTGAGAAGAAGCAGCTTTTTCCACTGCCAAAAGGCATGCTTCTGATTTAAGGTATTTCTGAACATAATTTACTTTTCAGGGTCAATTAATTAATTGCAAAAGCAACTTAAATTTGACGTTTTGGTGACATTCGTAGCTGTGTGTCTCATATTTAACTGTGCTACTCATAGAACCAATGAGGAGCTTAGTGTAAAACTAAAACTGAAAAAGAAGCTATTTGTATGTCAGGGAAGGCATTTGGCACAAGATTCTCATACGGTAGTAAGGATTGCTGATCCTTTCTGGTGGTAGGGTTATAACCAAACTCCACCTTCAGTCATGATTAGTCTCATAACTCATTTGAAAATAAGAAAAATATGCAACGTGCAATGAAAAGCATTTGGTTAAGGTTGTTTGACTCTACTACTCTTTAACTCAGAACACACCAGACAAAAACCTTTCATATTGAAGAGAGTGCATTGTAATAAAATTTTGACTTCAGCCAGCTGACTGAGACACGAATTTTTTGGTTGTAATGTGATAGGTCCCACAGATGAGTTCTACATGCAGAGTTATGTTATGCCAACCATTCAGACATCCACAATTTGCCAGGCAGTAGAACACCAGCAGTAAACAACAGTAAAGCAGCAACTGCACTTTGACAATGTTGCCGGATGAAAGGATAATGGAAGGGTCCTCTTCTCTACCTGCTGTGCTGACCAAGATGAACAAGTTCAAATCAAGTAGAGAACTGAGTGTTGCTCTGGGAAGAGGCCAATGCCTGCAATAGCAATGGTTCCATTACAGGTGTTTGAGGAAAGTGTCTGGCACTGCTGTGTAAAATTCCTGATCGTCAAACAGTGCACCAGCTGTGTTACACCAGTTGAACATCCCACAGTATGGAAAGTATTTCAAACAGTACTGTAAAATGAGCTGAATCCGATGAAAAGTGGCAAAATTTGTTTTCAAATTTCGTTCATTTACTGTTGTGATATCAGAATAAATATTCAGTAAATTAATTTCATAATTTTGATAACGATATAGTCGTGTATTATGTTGTTTTTAGTGTATAATTACAGTTATTTGAATTGTTCATTGGTTTAATCTCCTTAGTTGGGATGGATCCCATCACCAATGTATTTTGTATGCAGGAAAGGAATCAGACTTCCAGTGGAGTGAATCTGATCACTACCTTGATTTTTAAAAAATATATGTTGCTGTATTTACAATAAGATTCTACTTTTTCTAGATGCAACAAGTTTTTAGAAGCACATTAAAACTATGATTTTTATAGTGACCGAAGGTTGGACTGGGTCGGTAGCGACTAGTGACGATCGACCCATCACGCGTCGCCGCTAACGGCACACACTACACGAAACCACAGAGACGACAATGACAACAACTAATTGCAAATAAAGACCAAATGCAAGCCAATTGGAACCGTGACAGAGCATAGTACGAAGCCTGATAACGACAGAATATCGAAAGTAAACGGAGCGCAGTCAACACAAGACTGAGGAGCGAGCTGTGGCTCCGGGCTCTATATAGCGTGGCTCTCTGCGCACATGACCGGCACGGTAGGCGCAGCCACGGTGTGCAGCGTTCTAGTGGCGATGGCAGTGCTTGTAGGTGGTGGGCGCCGCCTAACGGCTGCTGGGTATACCAGATCCTCCCCCCTGAAATGGGCGCGTAGGGATGGAAGCGTCCAGGACGGTGCTTTGGAAGGTGGACTGAGAGCAAGAGTGGTGTCACGGGTGGAGAGCCCGCTAAGTAACGGTATGGTGATGTGGGGCCTCCGTAGAGGTACAAGGATGCGTTGATGTGGAAGGCGATTGCCGAGAGGGTGAATATGGAGGCGAGGTCTCTACTTCCATGCACGTGTTCCCTGGGGTTGCCGATGTCGCCCCGAGGTGCATATGGGGCCCCTGTGGTTGAGGTGTGTCGGAGGGTGATCTGCCCTGTGAGCACCGTTGTGGCTGAGAGTGTGCCATCTCTGTGTCCGTATCGACAGGAGCCGTGGACAATGCCCGAGAGCGCAGATTGTAGACATGTGATCGAGGAATTGGCGATAGCAGGGACTCCGGGTCTGGCTGTGCTACTGGTTGGGATGATGCAGGAAAACGAGGGCAAAGTTGGTTAGTATGTTGGCGCTCCAAACCCCTCTGAGTGTTGACAGAGAGGAGGCGTCGTCCGTGAGTGGCCACAACGGTAGCCGGCACCCATGAGGGCTTTGTACCATAGGAACGGGCCCACACAGTGGAACTTCCTGCATGTTGCCCAGTGTACCGGGTCCTTGGTTCCAAGGGCTGTGGGTCCAAGAGATGGAGAAGGGTGCGTGGCTGGCAGTCATGGAGGAGTTCTGCCAGGCTACGATGCTGGATAGGGGTAGTCCTGTAGGTATTCAGGAATAATGTAAGGGCTGCTGTGGTGGTGGAGGTGCCCACAGATTTCAGCATTTGTTGTTTGAACGTTCGCACCATCCGCTCAGCAGCACCATTGGAGGCTGGGTGGAATGGCGGATTAAACAGATGTTTTATGCCGTTTGCATCACAAAACTACTCAAAGGCTGTCGCTGTAAACTGGGGCCCATTGTCAGAGACGATGGTACGGGGTAGACCCTAGATAGCAGGAATTTGTGTGAGGGCATCGAGTGTGGCAGTCTTGGTGGTGGACACCATGCTGACTACATAGGGGTAGTGGGAATAGGCATCAATGACAATAAGCCACATAGATCCCAGAAAGGGGCCCACAAATTCAAGACTGATGCAATCCCATGGGTGACGTGGAGCAGGCCAGGGAGAGAGAGATTGGGCTGGAGCAGCCTGGTGCTTAGCACAAGTGGAGCAATTGCAGACGATGGCCTCCACGTCTTTGTTCAGACCTGGCCAATAAAGGTGTCTCCTGGCCAGGGATTTCATATGTGACATACCCCAATGTCCCCGCTGGAGAAGATCCAGAACCTGAGGGCATAAAGCAGGTGGGATAACCACCCGATGGGTATCGCCCTCAGCATCGAGTAGGAGAACACCATCAATGACAGACAATCGATAAGATAGATGGGACCAGGCACGTAGCTGTGAGGCCGGCGACTTCGGGAAGTAAGTGGGCCACCCATGAAGTACATGATGGATGACCCATCGTAAGAGGGGGTCCTGGCGTGTGTCTGCAGCAAATCACGTGGCTGTGATGGGTAACCCGTCTAAGGTATTTTACCGTTCCAGATCAATGTGGAAACAGGAGACTTCATGTTGGTCAAATGCTGGGTCAGGGCCTGAAGGCAGACGAGAAGGAGCGTCTGCATTGGCGTGTTGTGTAGTTGGCTTGTACTGAATGGTGTAATTTTATGAACTAAGAAATAGAGCCCAACGCTGGAGTCTTTGGGCTGTACGTTCTGGGAGCCGAGAGTGTGGCCCAAATAGAGCCACCAACGGTTTGTGGTCAGTAATGAGGGTAAGCTTGGCCCCAAAAAGATACACATGGAATTTAACTGCATAGACACTCGCCAACGCCTCCTTTTCTATCTGAGAGTATTTCTTTTGAGCAGGCATGATGGAGAAAAGGGCGTAAAGCAGGGTGCCGAACGCAACAGGCGCTTTAACCTTTGAAAGGAATGCTCACAAGCATCTGACCACCGGAACTGCACACCTTTCTTCCAGAGACAGTTGAGGGGCTGCATGATGTGGGCCGCTTGTTTGAGGAACTTTGCATAATAGTTCGCCTTTCCCAAAAACGCCTGCAATTCCTGTAGGTTTTGCGGGCGTGGTAGAGCATCGACCGCCGATACATTGTGATCTGTGGGCTGGATTCTGTCTTCAGAGAGCAAGTAGCCAAGGTATTCCACCTGTTCCTGGAAAAACTGGCATTTATGGAGGCAGCACCTGAGCCCGGCATCCCACAATGTGGTAAAGAGAGTGCGTAGGTTATGTAAGTGCTCCTGGTGTGTAGCCCCTGTAACGATGACATCATAAAGATAGTAGGCACAACCGGGTATAGGCATGGGTAATTGTTAGAAATAACTCTGGAAGATGGCTGGAGCCAAAGAAATCCCAAAGGGTAAACGTTATTATTTGTGAAGTCCAAAAGGGGTATTAATGACCACGAGTTGTTGAGATCCCTCATCGAGCGGGATTTGCAAATAGGCGTCAGCCAGGTATATCTTAGAAAAGTATTCGCTGCCAACAAGCTTCGTGAGGAGGTCCTTTTGCCGTGGAATTGGGTAGGTTTCGACCTGTGCCTAGGCATTGATGGTGGATTTAAAATCGCCACAAAGGCGGAGGGCGCCATTGGGCTTGAGGACCACTACCAGTGGTGTGGCCCAGACACTGGTTTTGACAGGTTCGATGACTCCTGCGGTGTGCAGACAGTAGAGTTCCAGCTTTACCGCCATCCGTAGGGAGACCGGAAGAGGGCATGCACAGCAGAAACGGGGCACCGCATCTGGGCGTAAAGTAATATGTGCCTCAAAATTGGTTGCACACCCGGACCTGGTTCGAACAGAGACGCAAAAGAGGCACAAAGGTCGTAGAGTTCCTGGAAAGGAACTGTGTTGGAGATGACCTGCACCTCATCGCAGATGGAGAACCCAAACAGTGAGAATGCATCGAGGCCGAAAATGTTTCCAGCTGAGTGGCTATTGACCACAGAGAGGGTTACAGGATGTGTATCTGTTTTGCAAGCTGCCAAAGTGGTAAACTGACCTTTCAGAGGAATCGCGCTGTCACCATATGCTACCCACCTGCGGGAGGGTGGGTCTAATGCTGGGTAGCAGAGAGGGGCATGTGTCAGGAGGTTCACCAGGGAGACTGTCGCCCCTGTGTCCACTTGGAAGCAGATATCATGGTTAGCTATTCTGAGATCAATAAACAATTTGGTAGCGGGAGAATCACCCTGGGGAACAATAGCCTGCAGTTCATGAACTGCCCCTGATGCCAATAAGTCGGGGAAGACTGCCCTGCTGCTTGCCGACTAACCGAATGGAGATGCCCATCTTTTCCACGACGACTACAGTGGGCCCAGCGGTCAGGACAGTCGGCCCGTTGGTGCACTGTAAAACAGTCGGAACAGGACGGTAAACCACATAGCTCACGACGCTGCCGGCGGGGCAAGACCTTCCGAACGCTACGTCCCCTTTGCGGCGGTTGTACAGTTGCTACCTGAGGACGAGCCATGAGGCACTCATTCGCTGCCTGTGCAATCTCGAAAGAATGTGCAATCTTCAGGATGTCCTCCAGAGAGGGGTCGTCCAGCTCGAGGGCTGCCATTTGCGCTTCCTGATCTGGAGCCAACTGAACGACAGCATTACGGATGAGAGAGTCAACATAGGAGGTTTTACAAGACGGGTTGGAGCACGTGAATTTGCAACGCCGACTCAGTCCTTGCAAATCTGGCACCCACGACCGATATGATTGACCTGGCTGTTTGTGATACTGATGAAATTAGAGGCGCGATGTGACAACGTGAAATCGTTGAGAATAAGAAGTCGAAAGCAATGCACACATCTCCTCGAACGTCAGTGCCACCAGATTGGAGAGAGGGGCCAACTTCTTCCGTAAGAAAAAAGTCTTGGTGGAAGCCCAAGAAAGAAAAATCGACCATTGTAGGAGCGTCATCAGAGACCTGAAATACGGCATAGTGCTGTTTCAGTTGCTGTAAGTAAGTATCCCAATCCTCTTTGTTGTCGTTAAAAGGCAGAAACGTAGTGGGGCGGAAATCCGTCGACGTGACAACCGCTTGGACGGATTGTGAACCCTGAACCTGTAAGCGTTCCACCAACAGTTGAATTTCCTGTCATAATAAATCAGTTTGCTGCTGCTGTAAGAGCAGCTGTTGTTGTTGCTGCTCCACGAGTTGCACAAGTCAATCGCCCATGAGACGTGATGTAACCTTCTACCTCGTCGCCAGTTATAGTGACCGAACGTCGGACTAGGTCAGGTGCGACTAGCGAGGATCGTCCGATCACGCGTCGCTGCTAACGAGAAACACTACACGAAACCACAGAGACGACAAACAATGACCACAACAAATCGAAAACAAAGACCAAAACGCAAGGCAATCGGAACCGTGACGGAGCAGAGTACGAAGCCTGATAACCACAGAATATCGAAAGTAAACGGAGCGCAGTCAACACAAGACTGAGGAGTGAGCTGTGGCTCCGGGCCCTATATAGTGCGGCTCGCTGCGCAGATGACCAGCGCGATAGGCGCGCCACGGCGTGTAGTACTCTAGTGGCGATGGCAGCGCTAGTAGGTTGTGCGCGCCGCCTGACGGCTGCTGTCATAGTCCATGTGGTCTGGTGGGCTCTCAAACTTATCGTACCGGGATACCAGAATTTTTGCTATAAAAACACTTACTTTCACGAAATTTGACAAACAAATATTAAGTTATTGTATGTAATAATCAATGTAAACTATTTACTCAATGTCAGAATCATCTATCCTTCAAAGATAAGTTTACCTTGCCTTCTACATTCTGGAACAATTTTTTTTAATAACTGGGTTATTTCTACCTAGTTTGCATTGTCAGTTTCTGTAAAGACAAAGTAAACATCACCATCAATAACATTTCTTTCCCAGAAATGTAATTTTATAGGTGTCATTAGAGATGATGAAAATTTTACCAATAAGAAACCTGAACCTTATTATGTTTTTATAGAGGAAATTTTACTATGGTGAAATCCTTTTGTTCAAATTAATGCAAATCTTTCTCCTCCTCCTTGTCCATTTCTTCATATTTATTTGACTCGTGCTGTTCTACATCACTGTTGGATGTTCTGCATAGGGACTCCCTTCTTGCAGCCCCGTCACTATACTCTTTGTCTAAATCGCTGATAACAATTCCTTTTTCTGGAGTTAAAGGTACATGCTTTCCTTGGTATGTCTTTCCTGTACAATGTCCCCAACATCTTTATTCCTCAAAGGTACCCCCATTTTGCACAACACAATAATACTTAAAGTGAGCTTTTTTCATCACTATTGGTTAACACTGGTTGGCAGTCTATTTTGTGTTTACACCTTTATTGAGTTTGTCATTTAATGTGGTATATGGAACTGAGTACTGCTCTAAAGCTTTCTCAATGTTTAATTTTCTTCATTTGATAGCTTTCATTGCATTTAAAAGAAATTCTGTTTTGTGGTTAATTTCCGTTTCAGTCCCAGAACCTTTGAGTACATTTGCATGATCGGATTCACTCTACAAAAATGCAATTTTGTAATTGGGCCTGCATAGTGAAAAAGCAGTATTTATTAGCAAAGAATAAAAAAAATTAGACTGTCACTTAAGATGTTCATATGCAAGAAATCATATGGCAGAAGTTTTCGCACTGTTGTGTTGACTACACGAGTGTCACACAAGTGTCACACAAGAATCACACACCTACAAACAGTGGTATTTGCTGGTTGTGTGCACTCTCGTATGCCATTGTTGTTTATAGATTACTGACGAATTCAGTACAATGGTCAGCTGCAATGTAATTGTTAAAGTGCTGTGCTCAGTTATCCAAATGGGGAAGAACTGGTAAATGATTGGATTGACACCACCTGATTATATTCACCTCGGTACCCATTAAAAAATCTCCATCTTCCAGCAGTTTGCACCACAGGACTCAAGCCAAGACGTTGACTTTGCTTTCCACTTTCTCGAAAGGATTGAAGTTAAGGGGCATCCTATGGACAGATGAAGCTCATCTGGTTAACAAATAGAATTGCTGAATGTGGGGATCTTCACGTCTTATCACTGTGCATGATGTTCCTCTGTATGGTTAATGTGTCACCATATGGTGTAGCTTCACAGCTGTGTTCAAGATTGGTCCATCCTTTTTTAAACAGGTTGGCATGTGCCAGCAGGTCATACCCACCCAGAGAGAGAGAGAGAGAGAGAGAGAGAGAGAGAGAGAGAGAGAGAGAGAGAGAGAGAGAGAGAGACGATGAACAGTTTTCATGCAAGATAACGTCCCATTCACATCGCTTGTGCAGTTCGACAGCTTCTCTGAGACATCTTTGGAAATAATTGAATTATCAGTAGATCATTTGCAAATGCTTGGTTGGCACAATCATCTGATCTCACTGCCTGTCATTTCTGGTTGTGGGGCATAAACACATGTGCCGATCTGAAGTGCACCTCATCTGAAGTGCAGCACATTACAAGTGGTAGTCAGCATATGTACGAACATGTTGTGTAGAATGCAATCCTGTGCTTTCATACTCTTCTGGACACTGATATGTTCCACATTGTTGGAGCATTTGTAATGGTATGAGGTACTGTTGGCCGTAGCAGTACATTAAAAATGGTTCAGTTGAATTGATTCTGCATTATTTTACTTCTCCATGTCCTTGACATTAATGCACCACATTGGTATACAGTAATTTTTTCCATGATATCACATGCCAAATGAGGAATCTTTAATTATAACCAATGTTTGCATATAATGGAGCTATGTTAAATTATCTGTGATATAATATTTCATCTGTTATGATGTCATTATTTTTGGTATCTAATAGGTCATAAACTGACCTGAAACTAAAGCCCAGACAGTAGCACAGCATTTTTTGTAACAGAATTGTGGTCTAATTGATATCAAACAATGCTTTGAACTTGAGATGGAAATTTGTGATGTGACTGATGCTTGTGTGCATGAGGTGTGCATGAGTTTATTGAATGATTGTTGTACGTTTTCTCCCACTGATGAAGGCTGTGGCGAAAAATTAAAATATCTGGGAGAACGGCAGTTACCAGAAATTTCGGTTACAAAGAGTATCTACTATAACTAGCTATATTTTCAAATTACATTATTCTACACCTTATAGTTTATAAAATATTAGCGGTAAAAAAAATCACTAATTCTGTCACTCACAAATTCACAGATCATCAAAATTATAAGGTACTTCTAGCAGACACAAAAACCTCAAATTTTGTAGTTGTATATTGCTTAGTCTGTAATGGAGGGAAAAATTCAAACATTCTGTAAATATTAATTCCGTTCACAAACACTTTTTGCTTATCAACAAATAATAAAATTCTTTGAGACAACATTATGTCTAATACCTTTGGTATTACAAGACAATGAGAGGCATTGAGTTAAAATTTATTCTGTGGCCAGGATTCGAACCTGGGATCTCCTACTTACTAGGTAGACCACTCAGCTAACACAGCGTTGTAGCGAAAGCAACTACACGGACTGTCTCAAAGTATATGGTGTGGAGGAAGATGTGCTTTAATTCTGCCTCATGTTCCCTGTAAAATGTATATCAAATTGCCAGGGCTCTCCTACATTGAGGGGAGGGGCCGGGAGGGGAGGGGGGATATAAAGGTTACGTCACAGTGGTGTGGATGGGTTAGATGAGAATGACGAGAGGCAGCTAAGGAATGCAGTGGGTGGGCAGGTGAGGGGAGAAAATAAAATAAAGTATAATAAATATATATACAAAATACGTGCACACTGCAAGTACACAAGATCGCATACGCGCGCGCGCGCGCCACACACACACACACACACACACACACACACACACACACACACGCATGCGTGTGTGCGTGATTTTTGTCTGTCAGCAGCTCAGTGAACCTCTTTATGGTGAGTTGTTACCTATCCTCCATTATTGATATTGTGATCGGATTTTCCATTGTTAAAATGGTCTGAGTTGTATTATTGTGGATCAATTTTGGCTTCATGTTAAAGACTCTTTATCAAAGAATATTGGATAAATGTGTCGAGGAGATAAGTGCAATACTAGTGTTAGTGTGAGTGCAAGCATGTTAAAGAGTCTACATTGCAGAAGAAAATTAGTGCAATATCGGTGTTAGTGTGAGAGCCAACTTGCTATCAGTATGAATGCTGAAAGTTGTCGCTTCAAAGCCTCTGAGAAAAATTTAAAAAAAAAGATAGGGAGAGGGCTTCAAGAAAACCCATTGCTGATGTACAACAAATGATATCAGAAATGAAAAGGAGGAGGATTATATCGAAAAAGAAATATACCTTCGTGAATAGAAGTTATTAAGTTGAATCTCATAAAAATGTGGCAAATGAAATACGGAAATGATGCAGCACGCGTTATAGTGCATGTTCAGTAAATAATTATGTCAAGGGTGGTGGTGTGACCGGGTTCAATTCCCGGTCCGGTCAGAGATTTTCTCCACTTGGGGAATGGCTGTTGTCGTCTTCATCAGTACAGGCAAGTTGCCTGAGTGATGTCACCATAAGACTTGCAACAGGCAAGCCAAACACAATCGCCTATGGCGTGTATTGGCCAAAAATCCCACACGAGATCATCATCATGTCTAAAAGCACTTCCAGGTGGAGCCCACAATGATGAAAATTAAAGAAATTCTTCTTTTAGTTAATAGTTATTATTAGAGCTCTCACAGTTAATTATCTCTCTTCTCAAGAAAGAAATTACTTTTATTCTAAGTGTGCAGTGGCACACAATTGGCCGCCCATGCTTTCCATTGTTCACTGCACTGTAACCAACTACTACTGCTGCCACCTAAAAAGTGTTTTCATCAAAATAACCTTTTCTTAAGCTCAACTGTCAAGCTTAAGAGTTTAACCCCAAAAGTTTAGCTGTATCTTCATCTATTCTACCTAAATAGTACCTCTGTTTAGAATGAATAAATCTGTTTAGAATTGAGTAAATACGGTAGAAGAATTAAGAGGCAGATTGTTTTCTGGGTACCATCACTAATTCATGTGACTGATTTAAAGGACATACCGGTAATCATTTTCTTTCATATTATTAATTTGTTGTATGTAATGCACAGATCAAATTGATTATTATTATTTTTTCCTTTATTAGGTTCATTGGAGGAGCCCCTCTTCAATACGTGACCTCCCCATTATACAGGGTCACCAGAGACAACAGGAAGCTGATTGTCTTGTCTGGTGGCCACAGCTGTAGATTAATTGGGGAGGCCACAAATTGGCAAAACAGTAAGTATTTAAATATTATGTATTGCTACACAGCCATCAGTTAGGACTTTTACAACTGAAAAGGATCAGGCTTACTATTTATTTGGCAAAAATATACCCCTTGTCACCAATTCACTGCACCTGAGTTTCTCAACTAGACAAACCATCTTCCTCAATGGTGACATCTACTTATGGATGGCTACAGCTCTACCACACTGTGACAACTGCTATCTGTTCCATATTGAGAAGTCTGCCATAAATGCAATGGCGACCAGTCCCTTTTTGTATATGCTAAGCATCTCACTGAGGCCACCACAGCCCAACATTACCATCCTAACCTTGTGTAGAAACCGATATTCGGTGTCTTCCCTCTACACTCCTACCACCTTTCTCGTACCGACAACAGCCATAGGGGAACTTTCTTTTGTGACTCAGTACTGCCCAGAAAGATTGGCCTACAATATAGGGGTAGTATCTCTGATTCACAATCCTCACCACCTTGGTCCTGTGTTTCCAACCTACTACTGCTTATATTTTGATTAAAAGTCATCAATAATGGTAACTGATGATTTCTGGACCAGCGAGTCAACCTCGTGGCCTTGTAAAAGAGGGTAGAGGAGGGGACAGAGGTTCAGGGAACTTCCTTGTCCTTGTGGGGGAAAACTACCCTAAGGCGAAAGAATCGGTAATGACCAACAGCATAAGGATGCAGCAGACAACGAAAAACCACAGAATTAAACACACAATGTGTATACTGAGGTTCGGCTATCTGTATCGTTGAGGCACGCAAGCCATCCCACCTTGGCAATGTCTGTGGTTCATGGGGGTGGCTGCCCCTCTTCAGGAACCACACGCATGTCTGGCCTCTCCACACATACCCCTCCCTATGGTTGTCCCCCATTCGGATCTCCGGGTGGGGACTAATCAGGAGGATGTCGTCATCAAGTAAAGTAAAACAGGCACTGTACGGGTCGGAGCGTGGAATGTTCTCACCCTTAATCGTTTAGGCAAGTTAGAAAATTTGAAAAGAGAAATGGGTAGGTCAAAGTTAGATATGGTAGGGATTAGAGACGTTTGGTGGCAGGATGAACAGGATTTCTGGTCAGGTGAGTACAGGGTTATAAATATAAAATCAGTTGGTGGTAACGCAGGAGTAGGTCTGACAATGAGTAAGAAAATAGGAAGGCGGCTAAGTTATTATGAACAGCATAGTGTATGCATTATCATAGCGAAGATAGACACAAAGCAAACAGTGACCACAGTGGTGCAAGTTTATATGCCAACTAGCATGGCCGATAAGGATATTGAAGAAATGTATGAGGAGATAAATCATTCAGAAAGTTGGGGAGACGAAAACTTGATTGTGATGGGGGACTGGAACTCGGTAGTAGGAAAGGGAAGAGAAGGAAATGTACTAGGTGAATATGGGCTGGGAAAAAGGAATGAAAGAGGAGATCGCTTGGTGGAATATTGCGCAGAACACAATGTAATGATCACCAATACATATCGTGAAAAAAGGCTGTATACAAGGAAAATACCAGGAGACACTGTAAGGTACCAGATTCACTTTATAATGGTAAGGAATAGATTTAGGAACCAGGTTTTAAACTGTAAGACATATCCAGGGGCAGAAATAGACTGTCACCATAACGTATTGGTTGTTATGAACTGCAGATTAAAATGTAAGAGACTGCAGAAAGGTAGAAAAGTTAGGAGATGGAACCTGAACAAATTGAAGGAACCAGAAATGGTTGAGAGTTTCAAATGGAGCATTAGGCAAGGATTGGCTGAACTCGGGAAATGGAATACAGTAGAAGCAGAATGGGTAGATCTGAGAGATAGGGTAGTGAAGGCTGCAGAGGCCTTATAGGCAGAAGGACAAGGCCCAATAGAAATCTTCGGATAACACAGGATATACTGAACTTAATTGAAAAGAGGAGAAAATATAAAAATTCAGCGAGTGAAACAGGAGAAAGGCAGTACAAACATCTGAAAAATGAGATTGACAGGAAGTGTAGTCTGGCTAAGCAGGAGTGGCTAGAGGACAAATGCAGAACCGTAGAAGAATGCATATCTAGGGGAAAGAGAGATTCCTCCTATAGGGATTTAAGAAATATTTGGAGTCAAGAAAAGCAGATGTATGAATATCAAGAACTCGGACGGAAAACCAGTACTAAGCAAAGAGGGGAAAGGTGGACTGTGGAAGGAATATAGAAAGGGCCTATACAGAGGAAATCAACTTGAACAGGGTGGCCACCGAACCTCTTAACTGGGGAAAACCGGGATAAAACCTTGAATTTCAACCCATGAGATCTCGCGGCTTTAAGAGTTAAACGAGCCTATTGCTCAGATTACACGACCAGTTCGAAATGTTCTTAATAAGTGTAAACAAGTAATTCCTGTAGTTTGAGTAAGAAAAAATCCTCAAAGTTTAGTATTTAAAAGTAACAAAATGTCAGTCGTTTTAAAATTATGGTGACCTAAATGCTCAGATCTCAAGTGGCCGCGGGGTAAATAATATTGATCGCTTCATTTTTGTGTACAAAAAGATTTTCAAATATATTTGTGGGTGGTTTAAAAAGTTTTATAATTATAGGTTACGTATTGCGTTATCTATTTGTGTATTTATCTCTAAGTGTTGTTCAACCACGCGACTCAATTCCTCACGATGTAAGTCGAAGAGATGCAAGTTATCGTAAGGCGCGACAACGAAATTGCAGCTAGAATGAAAGGCGATATTTATTTGTACTACATTTTAGCAATTTTTGTAATTGAGGCCCCCTCCCCCTCACCATTGATACTCATCGACACAGATGTAGTTTGTCTGATTCCGTGTTGAAAAATCTTTTCACAGAAGCATTTTGTTGATTTTCAACTATAAACTCAGTAAAAGTTGGTATTGTGATGCTTCGTTAGTATAGGTGCCGACTACAGGTATGCTCCGTCACTCAAGCGTACCCCAACATTTGAATGGGTATGCCAAGCATAACCCACTGAAAATTTTGGTTTCTTTTTTCTTTACCTTATATTTCTTGACTGTAATTAAAATCTAATCTCTCATCCCATTGATGGCTGGCTGGCTTTTGTAAGACACCATTCGAAATAGATTATTTTAAGCAGGTAACTGAATTCATAGGCATTAAAACCCACGTTCACATGTGAGTGAAGTGACCTTAAATGAAGTGGGTTTGGTACAATACATTGAAAATGTTTACAGTACAAATTTAATTCCAGATATTTTTTTGAGATAACCTTTTGACAACCACATACGTTACCAGTGAGGAGACATAAATGCTGTGAAGATTGCCCTATCCCTTCTATCTAAAACATTCTGTAAACAGACAGTCTTCATAACAACTTGCGAAGGTCTTTGTGTTTTAATTGGCAGCTCTACAAAATTCTCCAAACGCAACAGCAAGTAATAGATTTTTTCTGAATTTGAATTTTCAGGCTCCAACAATTTGCCAACAATTGAACGTAGTAGTAGTCGGACTTTAGTTTCTGCTCTTTTTGACCTGTCACCTGTGCGTGGAATTACATCTTAACCCTTCCCATCGCCTCATCTTTATCTGTCCGTCTAGCCACAACCATTTGTTCAAAGATTGAAAATAACATTGCAGGGCATCCAATAATTGTGACTAGATTTTTTACTGTTACCTTGAGGAAACAAAAAGTATTAGGCTACAATGCATTGTCAAAATATATATTGTTGCTTGATGTCTAAGTTGGAATAAAGACAACGATTACTTTCAAATAATTGTATCAAGGTAAAGGAAACAAAATAATTTAAAAACTTTATTACTAAGTAATTGTCCAATGTCTAAATTAGTAGTCAGCATTTTGAAAATGTTATCAGTTACGATAAAGGTAACATATCCTGCATACTACCATCTGTAGTCATCCCAAATTTCCATCCAAAAACTAAAAATAATCAAAAATTCTCTCAAATATACATTGATCCAATCATTACTTATGAATCCAACTGTGAATTGACCTTATCTCTGCCCGCACAGATGAAGTAATTCAACGTGTTTTAGAGTGAAGTGTTTGTCCGTCATGTCAAAACAGTATCACTCGATAGCAGAGCTCATACGAGACAGTATATCCGTGGGTTACATGTGATCCCAAATCAAAAACGAATGCATTATGCTCTTCGTGCAACGCAAAGATAAATGTTTCGTCAATGGGGAAGAGTGCTTTGAACAGCCATGCAAGAAGCAAGAAAAATAAACTTTCCATTAACAAACGGAAGTCTGTTGCTTTCCACAATATATATTTCACTGTCTGTTTAGTACTGCAAGAATTTAAAAAATGAAACAAATTCAATAAAACAAAATGTTTTCATTAAAATCTACTGTTGAGTGTTATTTTACCAGATGACACTAGAATGCAAATACCACACAGCTGTTGCTCCAGATGTTTTTGCATTCTCGATTTCATCTCCTCGTAGTTCAAGAACTCGCCCACAACATTGTGCATTATTACACATGCTGGGTCACTAACATTCATTGATCTTTTAGCTAGAGTTTTCCAGGGCAAAATTTATGACTGCATGGGCTCTGGAAACTGAAAACCATCATTGGGAGCAATCCCCCCCCCCCCCCCCCCAGGGGGCCCGCAGTTCTTTTGTGGGTACGTGTGTGGCGCGCACGGGGCCCCGAGCCGGAGCAGCCTTTCTTCTGCCCCAGGCTGCTTCACTTTCCCTCCCGGTTTATGCCTTCGCCCGGAGACGGGCGTATTTCACGAGTTCAGGTGTTTTCTTGTTGTCGTTTCTCTTATTCCTTGGTTCCTTCCTTTCTTACCCTTTGTTTCTGTCTCTCTCTCCTTGTCCTCTCCTCGCCTTCTTCTCCTCATTAGTCTCCGCCTCGGCGTTTGAGACACCTTTCCTTCTTTCTCTTCACTTCCTCTATTCTTCATCTTTCCTCCCTGTGCGTGTCTGAAGGCCGACCCACGCATTATCATGCGTAGCAGGTGACGGGGTAACGCGTAATTCCCCGCCCCGGGTAGACAAGTAGGGCACGTACGTACCCCCTGGTAAAGGCCAGGCCCAGGGAGGGGTGATTACCCGAGCTGGTACCTTCCGAACATGCCAATTGGTCCCTCCGTCAGTTCTCGGGAGGTGTGACCTGAGGTGTGAACAATCACCTAAGGCGGGTAAGCCCTCGGAGAGGGCCCCCACTAGGAAGGAGCGCGCCATCGGAGACGCCGGTAATCACGGGGGACACTTCCGCAATGACTTCCTTCTCTTCTTCACTGACATTGACCCAGAAACGTAAGATAGACTCGCCTCAGAAAAAGAAGACTCTGCCTAATTTGCCGAAATTTCTTGTTGTGTCGCGGACCGACGGAAAAGACTTCAATTCTGTCAATCCTTTCGTTATACAGAAAGGTGTAGATGCAATTGCTGGCCCTGTTAAAACCTGTTCGCGTCAGCGCAATGGCTCATTGTTGCTGGAAGTGGACAGTGCTTTCCAAGCCCAGAAACTTATCCGGACTACGTTATTACACACGTTTCCAGTCAAAGTAGAAGCGCACCGCACACTCAACTTGTCACGTGGGGTAGTTTTTACGAGATCCCTTGACGGGTTGTCTGATGACGACATCCGTTCCTATATGTCCGATCAGGGTGTGACAGCCGTCCACAGGGTGATGAAAAAGGTAGATAACCAGCTGACACCGACTCGTACTGTGTTTTTGAGATTCGACAGAGTTGACCCTTCCGTCGAAGGTCAAAGCAGGGTACGAAGTTATCTCAGTCCGCCCTTATATTCCAAACCCAACGCGCTGCTACCAATGCCACAGGTACAACCATACCCGTGAACATGGCCCACATGCAGCAAAATGTGTCACTTGTGGTAGGGACGCCCATGAGGGGGATTGCCTAACTCCGTCCCCTCACTGCCTTAACTGCAACGGCGACCATGCGGCTTCCTCTCGCGACTGCCCTGTATATAAGGATGAAGAAAATCATTCAGCAAATTCGGGTCACGGAGAAGGTATCAACATCTGCCGCTCGAAATTTGTTGGCGAGTCGAAAGCCCACTGTCCTCCCAGCGGGTACATAGAGTAAGGTCCTCACCTCAACTCGACCTACTAAGGATTCCAGTACCCAGACTTGTGATTTCACTTTCGTTGACACAGTTGTGCAATCCGCCAGCCCGAAGATTGCCCGTTCCACGTCCCCGCTTCCTCCTGCTGCTTCTAAGGTACAGTCTTCGTCAACATCTAGTAAACCGCGGGCACCTAAACAAGGTGCCCGGACCTTGAAAAAGGAACCCGTCCGTGAGGATTTTCTGCGTTCTCAGGCTTCCCAACCGTCAACTGCCTCTTCCCGCCGTCACTCTTCCAGAAGAGCTGTCAAGAAAAAGAGTTCCTCTCCTTCCCCGCCGAGGCGTGACCCATCTGTCGCGCCGTCCAACAGTTGCCGGCCTCGGCCGTCTTCTGTTTCGCCGGGACGCTCCGTTTGCCGGGCGCCCGGCCCTTTACCGGCGGTGGAAACTGCCCCTCCTGATCAACTCAGGGAGGTGGCAGGCGCGTCGGTCGAACCTATGGACCACGACCCTTTGCCCCTGGACAGCGATAGCAGTGCTCCCTCGAAATCCGGTCCTCAGCGGCCGTCGAGGTGACCCCGCTCGCTACTTGGTTTTTATCCTTACTTCTTCTCTCATTTTTATCATGGCGCTCCTTCAATGGAACATTCGCGGCATTCATTCTAATCGGGAGGAGTTAAAATTACTCCTTCGATTGCACTGCCCACTTCTAGTCTGCCTCCAGGAAACTAAGTTGCGTCCACGTGATCGTGCAGACTTTCCACACTACACCTCTGTGCGGTTCGACCTGCCACCCGTGGAAGGTGTCCCAGCCCATGGAGGGGTTCTGATGCTCCTTCGAGATGACGTCTACTTCCATCCCATTTCCTTGCACACTCACCTACAGGCAGTTGCCGTCCGCATCACCTTATCCACATTTACCTTCTCCCTCTGTAATATATATTCGCCATCGTCATCTGCCCTTACTAGGGCAGATGTGCTAAACCTTGTTGACCAGCTCCCTTCACCTTTCGTGTTGGTAGGCGACTTTAATGCTCACCACCCCCTATGGGGCTCTCCGGCACCTTGTCCGAGAGGCTCCCTTTTGGTGGACCTTCTCCAACACCTCGATCTTGTCTGCCTCAACACCGGTGCACCGACCTTCCTTTCTGACACAACACACACTTATTCCCATATAGACCTCGCAATATGCACTCCTCAGCTTGCCGGTCGGTTTGAGTGGTATGCACTTTCTGACACGTACTCGAGTGACCATTTCCCTTGTATCATCCACTTCCTACATCACTCCCCATCTCCACGTCCCACCAGTTGGAACATTTCTAAAGCCGACTGGGGGCTTTATTCTTCCATGGCTGTTTTTCACAATCAGAATTTTCCCAACTGTGACAGTCAGGTCGAATACCTCACAGAGGTTATTCTCACTGCTGCTGAACGTTCCGTACCTCGTACATCCTCTTCTCCACGTCGTGTGCAGGTCCCTTGGTGGACTGCAGCCTGCCGCGACGCGCTTCGAGCCCGACGCCGTGCCTTACGCACCTTCCGCCGCCACACAACTTTGGAGAATTGCATCAATTACAAACGTATGAGAGCGCAGTGCCGTCGTATCATAAACAACAGCAAGAAAGCTTGCTGGACAGCTTTTACTAGTTCTTTTAACCGTTTTACTCCCTCCACGGTTGTCTGGGGTGGCCTACGCCGTTTGTCCGGCATCAAGGTCCACTCCCCGATTCCTGGCCTGACCGTGGAGAACGCGGTCCTCGTGGACCCAGCTGATGTTTCAAACGCATTGGGTCGTTTCTTTGCGGAGGTTTCGAGCTCTGCCCATTACCACCCTGCCTTTCTCCCTTGCAAACAGGTAGAGGAGGCACAGCCGCCTTCTTTCTGCTCTTTTAATCGTGAAATCTATAACGTCACCTTCACCATGCAGGAGCTAGACCGTGCTCTCGCCCTGTCCCGGTCCTCTGCTCCCGGGCCCGATTCCATTCATATTGAGATGCTGAAGAACCTCTCTCCTGCGGGCAAGTGCTTTCTTCTTAGTACCTACAATCGCATATGGACTGAAGATCATGTTCCCACAAGTTGGCGTGAAGCCATTGTTGTCCCATCCCCAAACCAGGGAAGGACAAACACCTTCCTTCCAGTTATCGTCCCATTTCTCTGACGAGCTGCGTCTGTAAGGTGATGGAACGCATGGTTAACGCTCGGTTGGTCTGGCTCCTCGAATCTCGCCGCCTCCTGACTAATATCCAATGCGGTTTTCGTCGACACCGCTCTGCTGCTGACCACCTCGTTACGTTGTCAACCTCCATTATGAACAACTTTCTAAAGAAGCGTCAAACAGTAGCCGTGTTCTTCGACTTGGAGAAGGCATACGATACCTGTTGGAGAGCGGGTATTCTCCGCACATTACACACATGGGGCCTTCGGGGCCGCCTTCCTCTTTTCATTCAAGCGTTTTTTGGCGGATCGCAAGTTCCGGGTACGGGTGGGCTCTGTTTTGTCAGATACCTTTTGCCAGGAGAATGGGGTACCACAGGGCTCCGTCTTGAGTGTGGCGCTCTTTGCCATTGCAATCAATCCGATCGTAGATTGCCTTTCAGCCGACGTCTCCGGATCACTTTCTGTTGACGATTTCGCAATTTATTGTAGCGCCCAGCGGACGTGTCTCTTGGAGCGTTCTCTACAACGCTGTCTTGACCGTCTATATTCCTGGAGCATCGCAAACGGCTTCCGATTCTCCACTGAGAAAACTGTGTGTATCAGTTTTTGGAGATACAAGGAATTTCTTCCACCTTCTCTACGTCTCGGCCCTGTTGCTCTCCCTTTCGTGGAGACTACAAAATTCTTGGGACTCATGTTGGATCGGAAACTTTGCTGGTCCACACACGTGTCCTACCTGGCTGCCCGTTGTGCCCGATCCCTTCACGTTCTTCGTGTCCTCAGTGGCACGTCATGGGGAGCGGATCGTACCGTCCTGCTTCACCTTTACCAGGCCATTGTTCAGTCGAAGCTCGACTATGGAAGCCTTGTGTACTCTTCAGCACGGCCGTCGATTCTCCGCCGTCTCAACTCTATCCACCATCGTGGATTACGTTTGGCGACCGGTGCATTTTATACCATCCCTGTTGAAAGTCTGTATGCCGAGGCTGCTGTATTACCCTTGACCACTCGACGTGACATACTCTTGTGTCGGTATGCATGCCGCCTACGGTCGATGCCCAACCATCCCTCTTACAGATTATTTTTTGACGACTCACTCGATCGCCATTATCAGTTGTCTGCGATTGCCTTGCTTCCACCGGGAGTTCGGTTTCGCCGCCTGCTACAGCGGCTCGATTTTACCCTTCCTTCCACCCTTCGGTTGAGCGAAAGCCCATTGCCACCGTGGCATCAGGCCCAGGTTCACACACACCTCGAACTTAGTTCGCTCGCCAAGGAGAGCACTCCGGATTTGGTACACCGCTCGAGGCTTGTCGAACTCCGTTCGCGGTTCGATAATGCCGTATTTATTTACAGTGATGGTTCCAAGAGCACTGCCGGTGTCAGATCTGCCTTCGTCGTCGGGGACAACCGGTTCCAATACAAGCTCCCTGACCGGTGCTCGACCTTCACGGCTGAGCTTTTCGCCCTCCACCAGGCCGTTTTGTATACCTGCCGCCACCGCCACCCTTTCTATGCCATATGTTCTGACTCCCTTAGTGCCCTGCAGAGTCTTAAGGACCCTTTCTCGAACCATCCTCTCGTGTATCGGATCCAACGCTCCCTCCAGTTGCTGGCGGATGACAGCTGTCACGGTTCTTTCCTGTGGGTCCCTGGCCATGTGGGTGTGCCAGGGAATGAGGCCGCCGACACAGCAGCCAAGGCAGCAGCTCTTTTACCTTGCATGGCTACCTTTTGCGTCCCATCGGACGATGTTCAACGGGCTCTTCGCCGGAGTATCGTGTCGCAATGGCACAGTGTGTGGCTTTCACTGTACAACAATAAATTGCGAACTGTCAAACCGATCCCGACCGCTTGGAGGACATCCTCACGCCCCTCTCGGCGGGAGGAGGTCATCCTGGCTCGGTTGCGGATCGGTCATTGCCGTTTCAGCCACCGTCACTTGCTATCCGCCGAACCTGCACCGCTATGCTCCTGCGGTGAACTGTTGACAGTGCGACATGTTTTACTGACTTGTGTTAATTTTAATGATCTCCGTGTAGCCCTTCACTTTCCGTCTACTCTGGAGGAAATTTTAGCTGATGAAACACGAGCAGCTGCTCGGGTTTTGCGTTTTATGAACTTGGCCAACCTATCCAAGGATATTTAACCCTTTTAATTGTCTTTTATCTTTCGTTTTTAGCCTCTTGCTGATGTTCTGACAGTCACCATTTTTTTGAAATCATAGCGAATCAATGTTCTTAGCTGGGCGCTAATGACCATAGAAGTTGTGCGCCCAAAAACCACAAAAAAAAAAAAAAAAAAAAAAAAGAGAGAGAGGGAGCAATCTAAATGAAAACTTGAGAGGTGAAAATGTTTTTCATATCCTGAAGGTAAAGTAAAGCAAAATATATGTATTGAGTTCTCGATCACCAATTCATGAGACGAGACTGTGTTTTAATGTATCAGGAAGTCTAGTATAAATGAACGGGCTATGGTTGGATAAACGAATGCAATTCACATTAAAAAGTACAGTCTCCTCCAACTACTTGAACTCAACTTCGTCCATTATACACGGTGCAAATTTTAAGTTGACAAACCGGAATAACTCAGAAAATCAGTAGCATCTGCGGATGGCATAGGCTTAAGAGATAATACTCAACCTGGACTGTTTCCACCGTTTGTGGGGGGTGGGGAGTGTCAAGTGTAAAATTTTAAATGGGAACCCGATTTTTTCATTGCAGATTCGGATTCCAAGGCCCAATTCATGTGTAAAAGTGCAGTTTATGTGGCAGCGGCAAGCAGTCGCGCTCGCTTGGTTAGGAACGGCAGAGCAGCCAATCAGGAGTCACGATGCCATGGCCAATAAAAAACAGCGTTACAATTGTCCAATGTAAACAAATCGAAGCGGTGTATGCAAAAGGAAATGAAAACGATATTCATGATACTTCACAATGCTACCAAATGATCTCCAAAGAGATCCTTCCCTCTCCCTGCGTGTTCTACCCACAGTTTATAGATTCATCAAAGTTGTTGCAGTGTGGTATTTTGCTTACACAAAAACTCACGTATTTGTTTCTTAAAAATTAAATGTGTATGTACTGTTGTATGCCCACATAAAGACACCTTTCCTTTATAACTTCAGGTGATTCATCAGAGATCATAACACTTATCAGCAAATGCCCAGGCTTGATTCTCTGTAGAAAGTCATTAATGTAAACTAGAAAGATTACTGTGCGAAGGGCAGTACTTTATGGCCTGTCAATATACGTGCAATTTGGGTCTGAACTATATTTTAAAATGTAGTGGGAGCAATTTGAAATGTGATTTCGGTTACCTATATCCTATTTTCTAAATAAGATTAGAACCAAGTAAGATTAGTTCTTCGTTAGTGTGGCCATAATGTCCGTAGTTGCTTTCATAACTATGAATGGTAGTGATTTTCCGTCTTTTGCAACTACAATAAAATGCGATTTTCACACCAGACGCGTTTCGTTTTATTGAATGTAAAACATCATCAGTGGTCTGAAATAGTAGAAATCTACAGTTTGGTTTTTGTTTAGATCGAAAACAGTTCTTAAATGGACCCTGAAAAGTAGGCCTAATGTTTGGTACTTACGGAAATTTTGTCTTCTTTTCGCTTCACATCATGGAATGTCGGTCTGTTTAGTGCAATCCCGCCGGTTCTTCATGTTGTGTCGTTTTCTCACTACTTTCACTGTCACTGTTTCACTGTTTATGGATGTTTTTCACAGATCAGAAGTGTTTGTTTTTGTTTTTACTGATTCTGCTCAGTGTGTTATTGGAGTGTTGCCAACCTCACAAATGTAGTTCTTTCTCTCTGTTTTAAAATAAATTATGTTTCGATGTATTTAGTTTCGATTTAAGCAGATTGGGATAGTGGCAGAATAATACATGTATATATTTAATGGGAACATTATTATTATTTTATTTAATTTTTTTAAATTACTATTATATTATTATAATTGTTGTTATTATTGGTGGGGGTTTAGTAGTAGGGAAAGATGACTGAATGGTGGTTGGATGTGGTAAGGTGTGATGTGAAGTGAGATGGAGGACAAAAGTGATGGATATGAGGTGTGGTGCACTTATATTAAACTCCTGGGTGGTGGTAATGCAAGTAGTGTGCATGTGTGTGATGTGTGTGTGTGTTTGGGGGGGGGGGTTGTGTTTTTTGTTGAATCTGGTATGTGATGTAGGGTAACATTGATGGGAACGAGGTTGAGTGTTTGTTAGCAGGGAGCGAAAAAGTTTGGGAGTTTTATATCAATATGTGTGACACGTTCGGAGGGTCTCGTGTTTAGCGGAGAGATGGCTATGTGATTTTATTTTACCTTAGCTGTGGTGTGTTGGTAGTGGTATCTGGAATGGGATGTGGAAGTAGTCTGAGATAGCTACGGGCATGACAGGGAATATTTTATGTGATTTCATCAATTATTTTATACAATGTTTGTTTTCCAATATTTATTTGGTCATTTAGTAGTTGTTTGTTGTGTGATAGTGCTTTGTGTATGTGGAGGTTTTATTGGAAGGGGAGTAAGTGTCTGTCTCTACTAGTCTGTATGATTTCCATATCTTATCTATAGTGCTGGGCCTATGATGTTCTTGTTTCAGGTGGTCGGCAAATGTTGAATGGTTTGTGCCACACTTCCAGGCTCTGATGTGCTCTTTGTATCTGGTATCAAATGTTCTGCCAGTCATCCCAATATATATATTATCACAGTCTCTGCATTTGAGCTGATAAATACCAGATTGTTGGTATTTGTCTCTTTTTGGTTTTAGTTTGGGGATGTGTTTTTGAATTGGGTTGCTTGTTTTGAAAGCAATGTTTATGCCTTGTTTCTTGAATATATTACCTATGTTGTATGTGAATTTGTTGTGGTAGGTTAGTGTATGCCATTTGTTATTGTGTGTGCTGTTTGCCTATGTCAATGTGGTTTGTGTTGGTTTTTTCTTCAACTGTGTCTTTATTTTCCTGTTTAGTTTGTCCACAATGGTTTCTTCGTAGCCATTTTTAGTGCAATTTGTTTTATAATAGTTAGCTCCTTTTGGTAATTAGAAGTGTTTAGGGGGATCCTATTGAGTCTGTTGAGCATGTACCTAATTGCAGCTTGTTTGTGACTTTGTGGATTGTTTGAAGTGGCATGTGTAATGATGTCTGAGGTGGTGAATTTTCTAAATATATCAATTGTGTGTGTGTGGTTTTCTTTTTTTATTGTTATGTCTAGGAAATTGAGTGTGTCCTTTTGTTCTTCCTCTATTGTAAACTTTATGTTTTTGTGTATGGTATTTATATCTTTATGTAGTTGTTGTATTCTGTTTTTAGGTTCATCCACCATACATATTATATCATCCATGTATCGGTACCAGTAGATGATGTTGTAATTCTGCTTTGTTACTATATCTTCAAATATTAGGCCCAGCACTATAGAATAAGATATGGAAATCATACAGACTAGTAGAGACAGACCGGCATTCCATGATGTGAAGCGAAAAGAAGACAAAATTTCCGTAAGTACCAAACATTAGGCCTACTTTTCAGGGTCTATTTAAGAACTGTTTTCGATCTAAACAAAAACCAAACTGTAGATTTCTACTATTTCAGACCACTGATGATGTTTTACAGTCAATAAAACGAAACGCGTCTGGTGTGAAAAAAAATCGCATTTTATTGTAGTTGCAAAAGACGGAAAATCACTACCATTCATAAGTAAGATTAGAACCAAGTAAGATTAGAACCACATTTTCACAATCCCCTATTGAGTTCATATAGCATATTTAATAGTACAGTAACACAGCAAAAAAAGCTTTAGTTCAGTAAAGAAATAAAACTGCTGCATATTTACCTTTATCTAGTACATTTAGGCAGTTTTGTGATATGGTGATTCAGTGCCTTTCCCTGATTGAAATCAAAATTTATTTAAATGCAGTCTTTGCAATTTTTTACACTGTTTTTAAAAAAGCAATGAATTCTGAGCAATGATTTAAGTTTCAGGTCACACATCATACTTATCTTTTATATTTGGGGTTTATCCTCACGGAATATAGTATCCTGGTGTGTGTTTTTCAAATAAAGATTGAACTCCAGCAATTCATTTTCTTAGTCTTTAATCACCATAACACTCTCATTACAATCTTCTTGAAAAATTACAAACAGAACTCAACACGACGACGACGACGACAACAACCAGGTGAAAGAGCACTGGTACGTAGACACAAACATAAATAAAAATACACACATGCAAACAAAAAAGCTGAGCTTTTGCAGTCTTAGGTTGCTTCTTCAGAAAGAGCAGGGAAGGAGAGGAAATTTTGCACATGTATGCCTTGGGGTGTGTGTGTGTGTGTGTGTGTGTGTGTGTGTGTGTGTGTGTGTGGGGGGGGGGGGGGTTGACCTGTCCTTTCCCCCCCCCCCCCCTCCAAGGTAAGTCTTTCCTCTCCCAGGATTGGAATGACTCCTTACCCACTCCCTTAAAACCCCCATCCTTTCCCTCTTCTTCCCCCCAATCAGCTAGTCTGAAAATTTATTCGACGACTGATGGATGCATATAGTAAATTGGACCTACTTCAGATGGCTTCGATCCTGCTGCTGGATTGGCTGCTAGGAACCTTGTGACAGTTCTGTCTGGTCTTGGTCCATACATTTTACTTTAATTTTATTATTGTAGGCAAATATGTACATTAACAACAGTATTATTTATTTATTTTTAACTGATTTTGCATAGAATATAGAATGGAATAACTTGACAAATATAATTGATACTTGGAAGGCACTTAAATTGACTTTAACTTTCTGGATGGATTATCAAATTCTAAGAATTAATTTATTTATCATACTGTATGCAGTAAAACCCCGTTTCTACATCCGCACATTTCATGTTTTACTGCCATTTACAACATTTTTGTCAGTTCCGTCAAATTTCCTATGCTCGCACTGTTAATTCACCCCAATCCCCCCAGGGGGCCCACAGCTCTTTTGTGGGTACATGTGTGGCGCGCACGGGGCCCCTAGCTGAAGCGACCTTTCTTCCGTCCCAGGCCGCTTCCCTCTTTCCCCCCGGTTTGTGCCTTCACCCGGAGATGGGCGTTTTTAGTCAGTCCAAGGTTTCTTTTTTCGTTTCCTCTTACTTCCTCTTTTCTTGGTCCTCTTCCTTTCCTGTTCTTTAGCCTCCCCCCCCCCCTTTCTCTTTCTCCTTGTCCTCGACCCGCCCTTTTAATCTCCGCCTCGGCATTTGACATTCTCCCTCCTTCATCCCTTTCTCTCCTTTTTTTCCTCCCTGTGTGTGTCTGAAGGTGAACCCACGCCCTGCGTAGCCGGTGACAAGGTAAGGCGTAACTCCCCACCCCGGGTAGACTTGTAGGGCATGTACGTACCCCTCGGTAAAGGCCGGGCCCAGGGAGCGGTGATTACCAGAGCTGGTACCTTCCGAACATGCCGATTGGTCCCTCCGTCCATTCTCGGGAGGTGTGATCTGAGGTGTGAACATTCACCTAAGGCGGGTGCGCCCTCAGAGAGGGCCCCCACAAGGAAGGAGCGCGCCATCGGAGTCGCCGGTAATCATGGGGGACACCTCCGCTATGAAACCTTCCAAATCTTCTCTAACCTTGACCCATAAGCGGAAACACGATGATTCTCAGCCACAAAAAGTCTTGCCTTCCATTCCTAAGTTCCTGGTGGTATCGTGTACTGATGATCAGGATTTTTCTGCTGTAAATCCGTTTATCATTCAGAAGGGTGTCAATGCGATCGCCGGTCCCTTGAGGACCTCCTGCAGACAGCGCAATGGGACCTTCTTGCTTGAGATTGAGAATGCGTTCCAGGCACAAAAATTACTTTGGGATACACTCGTGCATACTTTCCCAGTAAAAGTGGAGGCTCACCGCACCCTCAACTCTTCACGGGGGGGGGGGGGGGGGTAGTAGTCTTCACGAGATCCCTGGATGGGTTATCCGATTAGGAAATACTCAGCTATATGTCTGATCAGGGAGTTACGGCAGTCCATCGAGTCATGAAAAAGGTTAACAACGACCTCGTGCCGACTTGTAGTGTCTTCTTGACTTACGACAGGGTTGACCTACCATGTAAGGTGAAAGCTGGCTACGAAGTCATCTCCGTTTGCCCGTATATGCCCAACCATATGCGCTGCTTCCTTTGTCAGATACATAACTATACCAGTAAGTCTTGTCCGAATGCAGCCAAGTGCGCCACCTGTGGCAGGGATGCCCATGAGGGTGAATGTCTACCTCCATCCCCTAGCTGCTTAATTGTATGCGTGACCATGCTGCTTCTTCGCGGGACTGCCCCGTTAATAAAGAAGAGCGGGTCATCCAAGAATTTTGTGTCAAGGAGAAGGTCTCAATCTATGCCACTCGGAAGTTATTAGCGAGTAGGAAGCCCGCTCTACTCCCATCGGGTACTTACAGCCAGGTTCTCACTTCACCTCGACCAACTACGGAGGTAGGCATTCAGACCTGCGATTTAACCTTCTGTGACACTGTTGTCCGGTCGGCTAGCCCGAAAATTGCTCGTTCCACCTCTCCGATCCCTTCTGTCCGTTCTACAGTACATACGACGGCCAGTTCCCACACATCCTGGGCACCTAAATCCGCTGCCCGCAGTTCAAAAAAAGAACCTCTTCGTGAAGACTTCCTCAAGACTACGTCCTCTCCATCATCAACCGCTTCCTCTGCCCGTCATGCTTCAAAGAAGGCTCAGAAAAAGAATAGCCCCCACTCCTTCAGTCAGGCCGTCCAACAGTTGCCGGCCTCAGCCATATTCTTTTTCACCGGGACACTCCGTCTGCCGGGCACCGGGCCCTTTACCGACAGTGGAAACTGCCCCTCCTGATCAACTCATAGAGGTGGCTGGCACGTCGGTCGAACCTATAGACCATGACCCTTTGCCCCTAGACAGTGATAGCAGTGCTTCCTCGAAATCCGGTCCTCAGTGGCAGTCGAGGTGACCCTGCTTGCTTGTTTGTTTTTATCCTCATTTCTTATATCATTTTTTACCATGGCACTCCTTCAATGGAATATTCGCGGCATTCGTTCCAATCGAGAGGACTTGAAACTACTCCTTTGATTGCACTATTTGCTTCTAGTCTGGCTCCATGAAACTAATTTGTGTCCAAGTGCTTGTACAGACTTTCCCCACTACAACTCCGTGTGTTGCGACCTGCCACCTGTGGAAGGTACCCCAGCCCATGGAGGGGTTCTGCTGTTCATTCGAGACGTCTATTACCATATCATTTCATTGCATGCTCACCTACAGCCCGTTGCCGTCCGCATCACTTTATCCACATTTACCTTTTCCCTTTGTAGTATGTATTCACCATTGTCATGTGCCCTTACTAGGGCAGACTTGCTTCACCTCGTCGACCAGCTCCCTTCACCTTTCGTGTTGGTAGGCGACTTTAATGCCCACCACCCCCTATGGCGCTCTCCAGCACCTTGTCCGAGAGGCTTCCTTTTGGTGGACCTTCTCCAACACCTCAATCTTGTCTGCCTCAACACCGGTGCTCCAACCTTCCCTTCAGACACAACACACACTTATTCCCATATAGACCTCGTGATATGCACTCCTCAGTTTGCTGGTTGGTTTGAGTGGTATGCACTTCCTGACATGTACTCGAGTGACCATTTCCCTTGTATCATCCACTTCCTGCATCATTCCCCATCTCCTCGTCCCATCAGTTGAAACATTTCTAAAGCCGACTGGCTTCCATGGCTGTTTTCCACGATCAGGATGTTCGCAGCTGTGACAGTCAGGACAACTACCTCACAGAGGTTATTGTCACCGCTGCCGAACATTCCATACCTCATACATCCTCTTTTCCACGTTTTGTCCCGGTCCCTTGGTGGACTACAGGATGCCAAGACGCACTTAGAGCCAGGTGCCGTGCTTTACGCACCTTCTGCCGCCACCCATCTTTGGAGAATTGCATAAATTATAAACGTATGAGAGCGCAATATCGTCGTATCATAAACGACAGCAAGAAACCTTGCTGGACTGCTTTTACTAGTTCTTTTAACCGTTTTACTCCCTCAATGATTGTTTGGGGAGGCCTACGCTGTTTATCCGGCATAAAGGTCCAGTCTGATTCCTTGCCTGACCGTGTAGAACGCAGTCCTCGTGGACCCGCGAATGTTTCCAACACATTGGGCCATTTCTTTGCGGAGGGTTTGAGCTCTGCCCATTACCACCCTGCCTTTCTCCCTCGCAAACAGGTTGAGGAGGCACGGCCGCCTTCTTTCCACTCTTTTAATCGTGAAAATTATAATGTTGCCTTCACCATGCAGGAGCTAGACCGTGCTATCGCCCTGTCCTGATCTTCTGCTTCCGGGCCCGATTCCATTCATATTGAGATGCTGAAGAACCCCTCTCCTGCGGTCAAGTGTTTCCCTCTTAGTACCTACAACCACATATGGACTGAAGGTCATGTTCCCACAAGTTGGCGTGAAGTCGTTGTTCCCATCCCCAAACCAGGGAAGGACAAACTTCTTGCTTCCAGTCATCGCCCTATTTTCCTGATGAGCTGCGTCTGTAAGGTGATGGAACGATGGTTAAATGGTTAACGCTCAGTTGGTCTGGCTCTTCGAATCTCGCCGCCTCCTAACAAATGCGGTTTTTCGTCGACACCGCTCTGCTGCTGATCACCTCATTATGTTGTCGACCTTCATTGTGAATAACTTTCTAAAGAAGCGTGAAACAGTAGCAGTGTTCTTCGACTTGGAGAAGGCATACGATACCTGTTGGAGAGCGGGCATTTGTGCACATTGCACACATGGGGCCTTCGTAGCCTCCTCCCTCATTTTATTCAAGCTTTTTTGGCGGATCCGAAGTTCCGGGTATGGGTGGACTCTGTTTTGTCCGATACCTTTTGTCAGGAGAATGCAGTACCGCAGGGCTCCGTCTTGAGTGTGGCTCTCTTTGCCATTGCAATCAATCCGATCGTAGATTGCCTTTCAGCCGACGTTTCCGGATCCCTTTTTGTAGATGATTTCGCAATTTATTGCAGCGCACAGCGGACGTGTCTGTTGGAGCGTTGTCTTCAACGCTGTCTTGACCGTCTATATTCCTGGAGCATCACGAACTGCTTCAGATTCTCCACTGAGAAAACGGTATGTGTAAACTTCTGGAGATACAAGGAATTTCTTCCACCTTCACTACGTCTCGGCCCTGTTGCTCTACCTTTCGTGGAGACTACGAAATTCTTGGGACTCCTGTTGGATCGTAAACTTTGCTGGTCCACACACGTGTCCTACCTGGGTACCCATTGTGCCCGATCCCTTAATGTTCTTCGTGTCCTCAGGGGCACGTCATGGGGAGCTGATCGTACCGTCCTGCTTCACCTTTACCAGGCCATTTTTTCAGCCAAAGCTCATCTATGGAAGCCTTGTATACTCTACTGCACGGTGCGAGCGTGAAGGTTGGGGTGAGAGTTTAAAATAGGGAAAGAATAATTTTTAAAACTCACAACCACCAACTGTGAACAAAATTTCTAAACACGGAAAAACACTGGAACTGTGATTGCGACTGTTTGACTCGTTTTCTAGGGGATGATATCACACATTCGCAGCTTTCCTTCCCTGCATATGATTAACAAAACAAATTCATAATAAAATCAAGTTCATGAGAGAGAAGGGTGTACTAACTACTATTTTTGAAAACACGTGAAAGTTCACTTTATGTTGTTTATTTCACAATATTTGAACCCTGTGGCTGATACGTCTGTATGTCGACACATTTACCAAATAAAGTTATAGCTTGTGAGCCCCCAGACAAAATGAATATGCGTCACAAATTGTTTTCACACCATGTGGCTGTCTCAAACACAGTTTATGTTCATGCCTATGCAACGACACGGGTTACATTAACAGATCAGTCACTTTAATTCAATGTGATGCACACCTTGTTCCACCGGCTAAATATTCACAAACACACAGTAGCACTCGATTTAACTTGGTACAGTCTACGACAAGCAACCACACGTGACGATTGCCACAGACAAATCTAAAGGCACCACCTCGAGATCCACATGCCGACTGATGCAGAGCGACGATGCCTGGCCAGCTCCCAACATGCTCTCCCGTCTCGTCACTTCCTGCCCACCTGGAGTTCGGTTTCGCCGCCTGCTGCAGCGGCTCGATTTTACCCATCCTTCCACCCTTCGGTTGAGCGAAAACGCATTGCCACCGTGGCATCAGGCCCAGGTTCACACTCACCTTGAACTTAGTTCGCTCCCCAAGGAGAGCACCTCAGAATTGGTATACCGCTCAAGGCTTGCCGAACTCCGTTCTCGGTTCGATAATGCCATATTTATTTACACTGATGGTTCCAAGAGCACTGACGGTGTCGGATCTGCCTTCGTCGTCGGGTACAACCGTTCCAATACAAGCTCCCTGACCGGTGCTCGAATTTCATGGCTCAGCTTTTTGTCCTCCACCAGGCCGTTTTGTACATCTGCCGCCACCGCCAACCTTTCTATGCCATATGTTCGGACTCCCTTAGTGCCCTGCAGAGTCTTAAGGACCCTTTCTCGAACCATCCTCTCGTGTATCGGATCCAATGCTCCTTCCAGTTGCTAGCTGATGACAGCTGTCATGTTTCTTTCCTGTGGGTCCCTGGCCATGTGGGTGTGCTTGGGAATGAGGCCGCCGACATAGCAGCCAAGGCAGCAGCTCTTTTGCCTCGCATGGCTACCTTTTGCGTCCCATCGGACGAAGTTCAACGGGCTCTTCGCCAGAGTATCGTGTCGCAATGGCACAGTGTGTGGCTTTCACTGTACAACAATAAATTGCGAACTGTCAAACCGATCCCGACCGCTTGGAGGACCTCCTCACGCCCCTCTCGGCGGGAGGAGGTCATCCTGGCCTGGTTGCGGATCTGTCACTGCCGTTTCAGCCACCATCATTTGCTAACCGCCGATCCTGCACCGCTGTGCTCCTGCATTGAATTGCTGTCAGTGCGACATGTTTTACTGACTTGTGTTAATTTTAATCATCTCCGTGTAGCCCTTCATTTGCCGTCTACTCTGGAGGAAATTTTAGCTGATGACACACGAGCAGCTGCTCGAGTTTTGCATTTTATCAACTTGGCCAACCCATCCAAGGATATTTAACCCTTTTAATTGTTTTTTATCTTTCATTTTTAGCCTCTTGTTGATGTTCTGACAGCCACCATTTTTTTGAGATCATAGTGAATCTATGTTCTTGGCTGGGCACTAATGACCATAGAAGTTGTGCTCCCTAAAACCACAAATAAATAAATAAATAAATAAATAAATAAAAATAAAAATAAAAAAATTAAAGTATAAGTTAAGTTTCTTGACACTCGCATTCATTCAAATGTATATTTTGCATTTTGTTGTTGGTAGTATGCATTTAGTTGACTTACGACACAACAAACCTTATGGTGGTGATGGTGGTGGTCCTCTTTCCGCCAGCTTCTTTGTGAGTGCTGCTCGTGTGTACTTAGATAAACAGAACAAGTTGTTTTGTTGACTTGAGAATATTGAGTTGCATTTATCCGATTAATAAAGAATGTTATCTCTTAATGTTGTGTATTATTCAGTTTGGCATCACCGTAATACTGACAACCTAAATTAAAGCGTAAGTTGTTGCAGTTGGGGGCATTGACAGACCCTCAGTGTGACATGAGCTTAGTCGGTACACAACACGTTACTCAACCAATCATCATCTTCCGCCATCTTTTCAAACACTCACACCTCAAATGCCCTCTGCTTCACTAAATTGCCAGGTAACAGTTCATGATGCCAATGGATTTTGCAAGGATAGCATCGGAGGGTAAGCCTAAGTGCCATCCAAACAGTAGTGTATGGAATGCCGGTGCGACTTGCGACTGCACGAGTGCTGACTTCCCCATGCATAGACGAACCTGCTAAAGTCTCCATTTCTTCCTGAACTGTCTCAGCAGCATTACGCCTTGTGCTCAGTCTGCCACTACAGGATCTAAACAACCCGTGGCTTGAAACTTTGAAATCATTCTCACCACAACTGCATTTGTCAACGGACCTTTTCCTTTTCTAATCCCCTTCCTATGGTGATCGGATCATAACGCTGAACTAGCACATTCCACATTCTGATAATACAGCTTCACTAAATGTGCCTTTTCACGTAACAGCAACATGCTGAGACTGCTGGTGCATCTGACTATCTCTCTCATTACAGCTCCTTTTATACATGATTTTCATGCGCAGTCACTGACGTTTTGCTGTCCAGCGCCATCTGTCGAACATTTTTATAACTTTTTTTTCTTTTTTCCCCTTATTCTAATAAAACCCCATGTCATTCCATGCATGTGTGTCAATTTTTACCTCTCCATCTACATTATTCCATGATTTATTAAGTTTTCAAATTTATACTGACTTTTTGATCAAACGATACATCATACTTACAAAACTGTCATATGTACATTATCTTTTGCTTCACTTTATTGCTTGTACAATTAAAGTTCAGTGATATTTCTCAGACTGAATGATCTTCCAGACGTAGGGTATTCCAACTGATACGCATTTGCATGAGGAATTCCTACTATCTTGAATGGGCCAATATAAGTATCAAATCATTTCTTAAGCTCATTGCTGATAGCCTTAGATCGGTCCTGAGAACGGAGGAGAAACATGTCACTAATGCTTAATTTCGTCGTCTTCAGATCCTTGTCATGTCTTCTTCTCCGAATGTCTGACTGGTCTTCCATATTCCGCCGAACAATGTCTTCTCTCTCCTGTTTACTCAGTTATTTACAAGGTGGGAAGTCTACTAATTCACTAATGAGATTTGATGACGACTTGCGATACATGATTTCATATGGACAAAATTTTGTGGAGGAATGTTGCAGGCTGTTCAAAATTTTTTCAAACCCAGATACATATTATATCCAAGATGCATGGTTCTTGTTACAGTAAGTCCTAAATACTTTCAAAGTTCCACTCATGTACCTTTCTGCTGGGTTAGTGGATATATGATAGCCTGAAATTTGGATGTGCTTAATATTTTCATCTTCTATAAATAATTTCCAATGCTTGGATGTAAAGTTAGTTCCATTGTCTGAGAAAATACCTTTTGGTTTGCCAACAGTTGGAAAGCAGGCATACCTAAACTTGTTTATAATAGTCTTGCAGGTGGCTTTCTTGACCGGGTATAAAATTACAAATTTTGGGAACAGATGTACAACAACAAAGATATGACTGTATCCACCTCTAGGTTTTGGAAGGCATCCATAGAAATCATCAGTGATTAATTCTAGCATTTCTTGTGGCAAAATGCTCTGCATGAATCCTCTGCAATTTTGATTTGACGCTTTAACCTTCTGGCATTTATCACACGTGCCAAGTTTCTTCACTCTCCTTGCTATATTATAGAAGTGTAGATTTTCTTGTATCCTCTGTACACGCATTTGAGAGTTCCAAAATGACCAAAACTTTAATGTACATATTTAATCAATAGATATACACCGTCTTCAGGCCAACATAGCTTCCACTTATCACTATCTACACTCGTCCTTCTAAACAACATTCCCTTGTAGGTCTTAAAATACTGTCCCACTTTGTCATCATCTCTTACCAAGTAAGCTCTTTACTCTTCTCCAGTTGGAATTATGGTTTTGATATCTTTGGATTTTATCACAAATGTTTCTGATCTGACTCTTCCTTCTCTTCTTTAAAGTACATTACTCTAAATTCTAATACTGGAAAGTCCTGGTTGACATTAATAATATTGTAAGGACAGTTTTCAACTCACCACAAAGACGTGGTGACGAGCTGCGACAGACACATACAAAAAGGCCTCCTTCAGAAAATAGAATACTCATGCAATCAAACAGGCACACAACAGTCATAAAACCATCACCTTCGGCTGCCGCCCTTCGAATCACACTTTGCGGCGAGTAAATCGGGAAGGGGAGGGGAGGGGAGAGGGGATAGGAAGGTTAAGTCACAGTGGTTGAGATGGGTTAGATGGGAATAACGGGATGGAACTTAGGAATGGAGTGAGGAGACGAGTGAGGCGAGAAAAAAAAAATAAAATATACAAAAAAGGAAAGAAATAATAATAAAATGATAATATGCATGCACATTGCAAGTACACACACACACACACACACACACACACACACACACACACAGACACAAAATTGTACATTCATGCACCACTCAAAATAGGTGAGGTTTTACATAGAGATACAGGAACTGTAAGCTATGGGGGGAAAAAAGGGAAGTTATTGTAGGTTGAGGCCGGGATGATTTTGGTATTGGAGAATGTATTGTAGAGATAACTACCATCTGTACTTGCTTGAGTATTGCTCAAGTATTTGGGACTCGCAGCAGATCGGTTTGAAGGAAGACATAGAGGCGGTTCAGAGGCGAGCAGCTAGATTTGTTACCGGTAGGTTAGACCAATGGGCGAGTGTCACGGAAATGCTCCGGCAACTCAGTTGGGGATCGCTGGAAGAAAGACGACGTTCTTTTCGTGAATTTCTGTTAAGTAAATTTAGAGGGCCGGAATTTGAAGCTGAGTGTAGTACGATCTTGCTGCCGCCTACTTATATTTCGCGTAAAGATCACAAAAACAAGAGAAATTAGGGCTCGTACGGAGGCATATAGGCATTCTTTTTTTCCTCGTTCAATTTGGGAGTGGAATAGGAAAGGAAATGCCTAGTAGTGGTACAGTGTACCCTCCGCCATGCACCTTACGGTGAATTGCGGAGTATGTATGTAGATGTAGACAATCAAAATTGTATGGATCTTGTCAACATAGTTTGACATTGTAGATATACAAGAATTCATAAATAATAACTGTAGTTAAATAAATATTCAATGCAGTTACACAAATTCATACGCATTCAAAGCAGTTAGACAATTTCATACATATTATATGTGGTTACACAAGTTCATAAATATTTAATGCAGTTACGTAAATTCATGAATGTGCTGTTATATACAAAATGAGAAAAAATATTATTCTACTTTGTTAGTTTAAATGATTGTTTATAACATTTCAGTATAGAACCATAGATGTTACTTTACCACTTATAACAAAGTTCATCATTTTTATATATACATATTTTACATATCATAATGGAAAGTCCAGGTTGGAATAAATAGCGAGGACAGTTTACAACTCACCGCAAAGACGTGGCGACGAGCTGCGACAGGCACATACAAAAGACACACACATACAACACATTCAGCTATCGGCCATGGCCTTCTTCAGAAAATAGAGCACTCACGCAATCACACAGGCACACAACACAGTAATACAACCATCACCTCCGACTGCCACACTTCGAATTATTCGAATTATTATCGTTTCATGAAGTCATCGTCAGTATAACAGCCCTTTTCTAGTAGGTAGTTTTTATTGGTTTTCTAAATTCTTTTATTTCAGTTATTTCTTTGATCCCTTGTGGAAGATTACTGTATAATTTTATTCCATTAAATAACAGGATATTGTGGGATTTTTGTTTTTCCTAGACAGATGTAAGTGATGCCTGAATCTGGTTCTATGTTAATGTATAGAACTGTTTGTTGGGAACTGATCAATATGTTTTTTATATACATTACTGTCTGCAAGATGTATTTGCATGGAACAGTGAGTATACACAAAGATTTGAATAACTCTGAGCAATGAAATCTTTTGCTGCTATTGGTTATTAGTCTTACAGCCCCTTTTTTGCAGTTTAAAAATAGCCTGTCTATTCTGCTCAGCCACGGTGGAGAGCCGAGCGGTCTAAAGCGTCTCGCTGCGGAGCGCATGGTTGCTCACTGTGGAGGTTCGAGTCCTCCCTGGGGCATGGGGGTGTGTGTTGTCCTTAGGTTAGTTTACCTTCATTTAAGTTGTTTGTAAGCTATGGACTGATGACCACGCAGTTTGGTCTGATAGCTTTACAAATATTTGAATATTTATTCTGCTCATTTGAACCCCCAAAAGATTATGCCGTAGCTAATTATTGTGTGTACAGATGCAAAGTAAGCAGTTCTTGTGCACGAGCTACTGCGTTCTGAGTATATTACTCAAAGTGCATAACATGCTGAAGCTATTCTCTTCCTTAGTACTACTGTGTGCTCATACCACTTCAGTTGCGATTCGACATACATGCCTAAAAATGTAGTAGTTGATACATTTTCTATGGTCTCGTATTTCACTTTTAGATTGTTATTACTTGGTTTTCTATTTATGTGGAAACTAATACTATTGGTTTTCTTCATATTTAGGGTCAGTTTATGTTCTTACTCCTTAGGGATATACACATGAGCGCTTAGTGACTCGGCAACGATTAAGATGTTACTGTCATCAGCGAACAATACTGATTCACCATGCTTGACACTTTGTGGAAAGTCGTTAATGTATATTAGAAAAAGGTCTGGGCCCAGCACACTTCCTTAGGGGACTCCTATGTTGTTTAGAAGTATGACTGGAGTTAGTGATTTCCACCTGTTTCATTCTATTTCGCAGGTATGAGTGAAACCACATGTTTGCTTCCCCTCTTATTCCTAAAGCATCCAATTTATTTAGTAAAATTGCATGGTCTACTGTGTCAAATGCTTTGGTCAAATCAAGGAATCTGCCCGTTAAATGTTCAGAGAAGTTACAAAGATTAATAAAAATCTTTTCAAAGGCTTCCACACATTATTTTTGAGCAAATTTTTTCATTGATAGATTGTTCAGTCATGGAGCATTGAAAGCTTGTGTACTCAAATGTTTCGGTAATAAAGGAAAAAGGAAGAGCCTTGAATTAGGGAAAAAAAGGGGGGGGGGGGGGGGGGACATAGAATTTCAGCCAGAAACCGGGTTTTTTAACGCGTGAGATCTTGCGGCTTTATCGAGTTAAACGATCGTTCGTGTGTATAGCCTATTGCTCAGATTACACGACCAGTTCAAAATGTACTTAATAAGTGTAAATAATCAATCCCTTTAGTTTTATTAAGAAAAAACCTCAAAGTTTAATATTTAAAAGTAACAAAATGCCACTTGTTTTAAAATTACGATGATCAAAATGCTCGGATCACTTCATTTTTGTGTACAAAAACATTTTCAAATATATTTCTGGGTGGTTATAAAAAGTTTTATAATTATAGGTTACACATTCCGTTACCTATTTCTGTATTTATCCCGAAGTGTTGTTCAACCATGCGACTCAATTCCTTGCGTCGAAGAGACGTGATGTTATCGTAAGGCGCGACTACGAAATTGCAGCTAGAAGAAAAGTCATATTTATTTTAGCAATTTTTGGAATGAACTCCCCCTCCCCCCAGGGATACTTATCAAAACAGATCTCGTTTGTCTGATTCTGTGTTGAAAACTCTCTTCACGGAAGCATTTTGTTGATTTTAACTATATACTCTGTGAAAGTTGGTATTGTGATGCCCACTGAAAATTTTGGTATAATTTTTTCTTTGTTGTAGTTCAGTACTGTAATTAAAATCGACTCTCTCATCTCACTGATGGCAGGCTGGCTTTTGTAAGACACCACGAAATGCATCGAGAACTTTAGACAATGAGACTGTTAGTCATTATTGCATCGGTAAACGATCGATCCAAACGGGAGAGTGCGGAATGCGGGAATTACAGTTTTGTGCATAAAATAAGATGGGCACGGAGGTGGAAATGGGGCTAATTTCTTGCTATGTAGCAGGAAATTGAGGTCAAACCATAGCATCCGAATTACGTCAGTGTCCCAAATCACCCCGTTTGACGGTACTTCACCATTCTTGTATTTGTGATAATGTTGTCTTTCTTTAGAATAAACAATAAAAGCAGCACCTTCCACAAAACATCACTGGCTACCTACATATGCAATAATTAATCTTTCTAACCCTTGTTAAAGACAAGTGAGAAAAACTTGTCTCCTATTGAGTCACGGCTTTATCAGTTTACACTTTTTATGTAACATGTCTGAAGATAACTCAAGAGGGGGGCACCATTCAGGTGAGCATGGCTGTGCCACAGATCTTATTGTACCCTTTCCCTTAAAAGGAAAAATAGTCATTTGCTAAGATAGTGATCATTACGGGGAATGAGGTATTGGGTGTACTTTCTGAAGACATTGGTGAAGGTAATTTTAAAGAGTGGCAAGGCCACCTAAACTTACCGACCGCTGAACATACATTTTGTTTGTTGTGGAAGGGATGGCAACTGTCAGTCTCACTCTCACAGTCAAGCCACCTGTAGACAGCAAATTTGCAGTGCTGGAACTTCCTTAATATGCTGAAGGACTCGCAAAGGCCTTCACAGACAGTTGCTACCGTCCAGACTCAGTTCACAAACAGATTTTCCATTGCATATACCTTCACACCGAAAATCCTCCCTCCACCACCAATAACAAACTACAGAACAGTGCTCCCCTTGTTTCCCAATACTACCCTGGACTGGAACAACTAAACTCCATCCTCTGCGAAGGGTACGATTTTTTTTTATCATCACACCGAGAAATGAGTGACACCCTGCCAGATTTCTTCTCCTGCACTGCTAAAGTGGTGTTCCACTGCCTGCCCGACACCCACAACATCCTTACGCCACCACCAAATCCAGACCCCAGTCCGGTTAGGAGGAGGAATATTCTGCCGCCTTATAAAGCAAATAAGACTGTGAATGAATATCACAGAATTACAATCAATATAGCAGACAGACAGCACCTGCAGAGGCGAGGATTTAGAGGGAGGCGAGGCTACGTGGGGATCGACAGAGGCTCTGCACTGCAGATCCTCCATATGGAGGAGAGATACAGCGGAAATGTATTACATAACACAGGGTGGCAGATTGAATGGACGAGTTCTGACTTGGCCCTCAAACAGCATGATATAGAGCCACAAATACCTCAGAATGAACCCTGTTCTGTTGTTGTGGCATGTTTTAATCAACGTATTTGAGCTTGGATTTACCTTACAAAACTTTGGTGCTTCGAAGGTCTTGTAAGAAGTCTTTTTTGGTAGCCATAGGATCTGGTCATATGGTATCTCTGTACACTTTCACAATAGTGGTAGAATTAACAGCAGCTTCAGGTTCTGAGAATGAGAGTTTGGAAAAGGGTTTATAATTTTGTGTGTATTCTTTGCTGCTATCTGTATCTTTTGAATGGAGGTTGTTCCTTCACAGTGAACAGTCAGCTAAGAGTTTTTGGGTATCTGTTATGTACATTTTGATATTTGACAGTTCTTTCTCTTGTTAACATTATAGAATTCACGATTAAAATAACATCACATCCAAAAAATTCTGAATTTAGATTGCATGTATATTTCAGCTGCTAATTGAAATGTGTATCTCATAATGATGTCCTTATTTGTCCATTGTAGAAACCCTGTGTTCTTCACATTTGACTATTTAGATGTTAGTATGACTATGGCTATGTAGATGTTAGTATCATGTAATTTTTTACATTTTCAGCTGTCCCGGACCCAATCCGTAAAAAATTTGTTGGGGGAGTTCCTCGCTTCTGGCTAGGGGTTGAAAGTCAGTTGGTGGTGGCTCAACAAAGTAAGTATTTCCTTTTGCTGTTATGGAGACAATTTATTTACGGTTATGATGAACTGTCATTTGGTAAATTTTTTTAACGTGTTCATTTTTTTTTTTTAAAGACATAGAATAGTTAGGCAATACTTACTTTTGTGCTGTACTGCCGATAGTTGTGTGACTATTGGTGGTACAACACAAAGGTAAGTATTGGCCAGCCAATCTCTCTCTTTTGAAAAATAATTATCATCTCTGTGGAGAATTTCCGTCATTAATCGAATTTGGATGTGTTCCCTGTTCAAAACTACTAAGTGAAGGTGATACTGAGAATAACATTGGAAGAAAAGTCCCCCCCCCCCCCCCCCCCCCCCCGTAATGCCATTGTTTTTCGTGTTGCTTCAAGCTTTGATAAGATGACATCAGGTATTGATGGTATACCAGATAAAATCATCAAGCAATGTATTGTAAACATTTCACTGCCTCTTACAAATATAGTAAATTCCTCTTTCCAGACAGGCACATTTCCGGAGAGTCTAAAAATTGCTAAAGTGGTACCTATACACAAGAAAGGAAATAAATTAAATATAGAAAACTACAGACCAGTCGCCTTGCTCTCAGGGTTTAGTAAAATCATAGAAAAGATTATGTACAGTAGGCTAATTAACTTTCTAGATAAAAACAAAATAATCAGCATGGATTCAGAACTAATAAGTCTACAACTAGTGCCATCTATGATTTTGTACAAAATGCTATGGAAGCAGTGGACTAAAAACAAAAGGCAACTGGCATATTTTTAGATTTAAGTAAAGCCTTCGATATCCTTGACCACAACATACTACTGAAGAAGCTCGAAGCATATGGAATAAGAGGTGTCGCACTAAAATGGTTTATATCGTACCTGGCTAACAGAAAACAGATAATAGAAATAAAACAGATAATAGAAATAAAACATGAGCTAAAGGGAAAAACCACAATATGCTTCTCAGATGCAGTAACAATAAAAAAAGGAGTACCCCAAGTGTCCAACCTCGGGCCAATCCTCTTTCTCCTATGTATCAATGATCTAGACATAAACATCGAGTCACACACAAATACTTTCTTTGCAGACGATACAAGCATACTTATTACTGGAAATACCATAAGCCAACTAAAAACAAATGTAAATAAAACTACAGCACAACTAAATAAGTGGTTTGAGGATAACAAACTCCTGGTAAACACAAAGAAAACAACTTTACTAAATTTCTGTCTAAAAGGTGATCCATGCAATGCCTCTGTAACAATCAGCTCCAACAAAATTTCACCCTCCTTACATACAAAATTTCTAGGCATCTGGCTACAAAACGACTTCAAATGGCATGTATATATAAACAAAATAAATGGAACACTGAGTAAACTATGCTATAGTCTGTTTAGTGTCTGTCAAAGTTAGTTTTGAAACTGCCAGAATTGCCTAATTTTCACAGTTCCACAGCGTACTACTGTATGGGATTATATTCTGGGGCAATACACCACCTAGTTCAGTGGTTTTCTTAACCCAGAAAAGAGCTATAAGAGCAATGCACCATGCCCGGCAAACAGATTCGTGCAAACCCCTCTTCCAGAAGTCATCAATCCTCCCACTTCCCTGTATGTATATACTTGAGATTTGTAAATATGTTAGGAAAAATTTAAAGGACTCAAACAAAAATTTCAATATTCATGAGCATGAAACAAGGCAAAAGGAAAATTTTCATGTCCAGCAAACAAGAACAGCAGCTTATAAATGTTCCACAATAAATAGTGCTGGTCAAATCTACAATAACCTACCACATAAGATAAAAATAATATCATCATACCCACTCTACTGCAGAACCCTAAGGGCATTTTTATTAGACCATTGCTTTTATTCAGTAACTGAGTTTTTATATCACCTCAGATATAAAAGGCTTGAGCCAAGTAGGTGTAAATACTGCCAGGAGAGCACATTCTTTATGCAACTTCATATGTCTGTTAATATTTTTGGATAAATAAATATACCTAACTCTTGAATCAGTGCTATGACTGTGATACACACTGATGGTTTATCATGTTTCAGGGTGTGTTATCTGAGTATAAGGTTCTGTAAAAAAAGAAACCAAATCATTCTAATATAAACTACACAAAGACACACTGACACATAAATAGTAAATAGATGAAGATTATTTACCAGGCGAAGGAGAACAGGTGTGACAGTAGCATAAACACACACACACACAAAACCCAGTTGCTTCTTCAGGCACAAGGCTAGCTAGGTGTGTTTGTGTCTGTGTAAATGTGTGGGTGTGTGTATTTGTTCACCTTCCTTTTCTTCCCCCCAGGTGAGTCTTTCCTCTCTCAGGATTGGATTGGCTCCTTATGCCCTCCCTTAAAACTCTCATTATTTTCTTTTCCCTCTCCTTCCTTTCTGCCTGAAGAAGCAACTTCATTGCAAAAGCCTGTGTGTGTGTGTGTGTGTGTGTGTGTGTGTGTGTGTGTGTGTGTGTGTGTGTGTGTGTGTGCTACTGTCACACCTGTGCTTCTTCGCCTGGTGAGTAATCTTCATCTCCCATCCTTCATCAAAGACACCAACCACTTCCTCGATCGCCTGAAATCCTTACCCAACCTAATACCTCCATAAACCATCCTTGTAATCATTGATGCCACTCCCTTATACACAAATATTCCACATGCCCAGGGCCTCGCTGCGATGGAATATTTCCTTTCACGTCGACCACCCACTTCCTTACCTAAAACCTCTTTCCTTAATACCCTAGCCAGCTTCATCCTAACCCACAACTTCTTCACTTTTGAGGGCCAGACATACCAACAACTAAAGGGAACAGCCATGGGGACCAGGATGGCCCCCTCGTACGCAAACTTATTTATGGGACGCTTAGAGGAAGCCTTCCTGGACACCCAATCCTGTCAACCCAAAGTTTGGTATAGAATCATTGATGACATCTTCATGATATGGACTCACAGGGAACAACTACTCCAGAGTTTCCTCTCCAACCTCAACTCCTTTGGTTCCATCAAATTCACCAGGGCCTATTCCAAATCCCATGCCACTTTCCTCAGTGGCGACCTCCATCTATCCAACGGCCAACTACACACATCCGTCCACATCAAACCTACCAATAAACAACAGTACCTGCATTATGACAACTGCCATCCATTCCATATCAAACGTTCCCTTCCCTACAGCTTAGGTCTTCGTGGCAAACGAGTCTGCTCCAGTCCTGAATCCCTGAACCAATACACCAATAACCTGATAACAGCCTTCACTTCCCGCAGCTATCCTCCTGATCTGGTACAGAAGCAAATTGCCAGAGCCACTTCCTCATCCCGCCAAATTCAGAACCTTCAACAGAACCCCAGAAGTGCCCCTCTTGTCACTGGATACTTTCCGGGACTGGAGCGGACTCTGAATGTGGCTTTCCAGCAAGGATACGACTTCCTTAAATCCTGCCCCGAAATGAGATCCATCCTTCATGACATCCTCCCCACTCCTCCGAGTGTGTGTTTCCGCCACCCACCTAACCTCTGTAACCTCCTTGTCCATCCCTATGAAATCCCCAAACCGCCTTCCCTACCTTCTGGCTCCTACCCTTGTAACAGTCCCCGTTGTAAAAAACGTGCCCTATGCACCCTTCCACCACCATTTACTCCAGTCCCGTAACCCGGAGAGTGTACACAATCAAGGGCAGAGCCACTTGCTACAGCACCCACGTGATTTACCAACTGATATGCCTGCACTGTGAAGCGTTCTATGTGGGAATGACCAGCAACAAACTGTCCATTCGCATGAATGGTCACAGGCAGACAGTGTTGGTAATGAGGATCACCCTGTGGCTAATCACGCCTTGGGCCATGACCAGCACATCTTCGCACAGTATTACACTGTCCGGGTTATCTGGATATTTCCCACTGACACCAATCCTTCAGAACTCCGGAGATGGGAACTAGCCCTTCAGCATATTCTCTCTTCCCGTTGCCCACCTGGTCTCAACCTCTGCTAAATTCGAATTCCCACCCTCCATCTTAACATCTTTGCCTCGGTTCTCTGGACAGATCCTCTGCCTCAAGTGGCATCTCTAACTTCTGTGCTTTCTACAGTATGTCTGCCTAAGTGTACTTGTGTGTGTGTGTGTGTGTGTGTGTGTGTGTGTGTGTGGTGTGTGTGTGTATACCCTCATTCCCCCCCCCCCCCCCCCCCCCGCCAAGGTAAGTCTTTCCTGTCCCGGGATTGGAATGACTCCTTACCCACTCCCTCTCCTTCCCTTCTGCCTGATGAAGCAGCTAGGCTGTGAAAGATAGCGCGCGCGCGCGCGCGCGCGCGCGTGTGTGTGTGTGTGTGTGTGTGTGTGTGTGTGTGTGTGTGTGTGTTATGTGCCTCACAGCTTGTTAAGTCTTCACGGTGAGTTGTAAACTGTTCTCAAGATATTGTTGAATTCCTACCTGGAGTTTCCATTATTAGATTTCTGAATTATCTTTCTATTTTTAGTTTGAATGTGTGAGCATGTTTCATCATTCTAACAAAATAAGTTTCGTGGCTTGTGTTTTCTCTGATGCAGTGAATGAATGGTCTGTCCATGTTATTGTAATTGTCGTTTATGTTGAGAGAAGCAGGGGGCTAGAATCGGAATTGTATATGCCCAAGTCAAGTACTTCTGACAAAAAATTGCAAACATATTTATGGGACGCTTAGAGGAAGCCTTCCTGGACACCCAAGCCTGTCAACCCAAAGTTTGGTATAGATTCATTGACGACATCTTCATGATCTGGACTCACAGTGAAGAACAACTCCAGAATTACCTCTCCAACCTCAACTCCTTTGGTCCCATCAAATTCACCTGGGCCTATTCCAAATCTCATGCCACTTTCCTCGATGTCGACCTCCATCTATCCAATGGCCAACTACACACATCCGTCCACATAAAACCTACCAATAAACAACAGTACCTGCATTATGACAGCTGCCATCCTTTCCACATCAAACGTACCCTTCCCTACAGCTTAGGTCTTCGTGGCAAACGAGTCTGCTCCAGTCCTGAATCCCTGAACCAATACACCAATAACCTGATAACAGCCTTCACATCCCGCAGCTATCCTCGTCATCTGGTACAGAAGAAAATTTCCAGAGCCACTTCCTCATCCCACCAAATTCAGAACCTTCTGGGGTTCTGTTGAAGTGCCCCTCTTGTCACCGGATACTTTCCGGGACTGGAGCGGACTCTGAATGTGGCTCTCCAGCAAGGATACGACTTCCTTAAATCCCGAAATGAGATCCATCCTTCATGACATCCTCCCCACCCCTCCGAGACAGTCTTTCCGCCGCCCACCTAACCTCCATAACCTCCTAGTCCATTCCTATGAAATCCCCAAACCACCTTCCCTACCTTCTGGCTCCTACCCTTGTAACTGCCCCCATTGTAAAACCTGCCCTATGCACCCTTCCACCACCACTTACTCCAGTCCCGTAACCCAGATGGTGTACACAATCAAGGGCAGAGCCACTTGCGACAGCACCCATGTGATTTACCAACTGACATGCCTGCACTGTGAAGCGTTCTATGTGGGAATGACCAGCAACAAACTGTCCATTTGCATGAACGATCACAGGCAGACAGTGTTTGTTGGTAATGAGGATCACCCTGTGGCTAAACACGCCTTGGGGCATGACCAGCACATCTTGGCACAGTGTTACACCGTCCGGGTTATCTGTATACTTCCCACTGACACCAATCCTTCAGAACTCCGGAGATGGGAACTAGCCCTTCAGAATATTCTCTCTTCCCGTTGCCCACCTGGTCTCAACCTCCGCTAAATTCGCATTCCCACCCACCATCTTAACATCTTTGCCTCGGTTCTCAGGACAGAGCCTCTGCCTCAAGTGGCATCTCTGTCTAACTTCTAACTTCTTTGCATTCTACAGTTCCACAGTATGTCTGCCTAAGTGTACTTGCGTCTGTGTGTGTGTGTCTGTGTGTGTGTGTGTCTGTGTGTGTGGTTTATTTGTTGCTATCACTGCCTGTGCTCCTTCACCTGGTAAGTGGACTTCATTTATTTTTTACATATATATATAATATATATGTTGTTGTTTCGGTCTTCAGTCCAGAGACTGGTTTGATGCAGCTCTCCACCCTACTCTATCCTGAGCAAGCCTTTTCATCTCCTTATAAGAACGGAACCCACATACATTTGAATCTGCTTATTATACGGGTCTCTTGGTCTCCCTCTGCGATTTTTACCCCACACACTTCCCTCCAATGCTAAATTTATGATTCCCCGATGTCTAAGAATGTGTCCTACCAAGCGATCCCTTCTTTTAGTCAGGGTATGCCAAAAATTCCTTCGCTCACCAATTCTGTTCAGTACCTCTTCATTAGTTATGTGATCTACCCACTTAATCTTCAGCATTCTTCTGTAGCACCACATTTCAAAAGCCTCTATTCTCTTCCTGTCAGCACTGCTTATCGTCCATGTTTCACTCCCACACAAGGCAACACTCCACACAAATGACTTCAGAAAGGACTTCCTTACACCTAAATTAATATTCGAAGTTAGCAAATTTCTCTTTTTCAAAAATGCTTCTCTTCCCATTGCCATTCTGCATTTTATATCCTCTGTACTGCGACCATCACATGTTATTTTACTACCCAAGTAACAAAACTCATCTACCACCTTCATTGTTTCGTTACCTAATCTAATTCCTTCAGCATCGCCTTATTTTCTAAGACTGCATTCCATTATTTTTGTTTTGCTCTTGTTAATGTTAATTTTATACACTCTCTTGAACACACTGTCCATTCCATTCAACTGCTCTTCCATGTCCTTTGCTGTCTCTGATAGAATTACAATGTCATCAGCAAAACGCAATGTTTTTATTTCTTCCCCCTGAACTTTAATCCCTATTCCAAATTTTTCCTTGCTTTCCTTCACCGCCTGCTCGATGTACAAATTGAATAACACCGGAGAAAGGCTACAACCCTGTCTTACTCCCTTCCCAACTGATGCTTCCCTTTCATGGCCTTCGAGTCTAATAACTGCGGTCTGGCTTTTGTACAAGTTGTAAATAACTCTCCTTTCCCTGTATTTTACCCCTGCTGACTTGAGAATTTGAAAGAGTGTATTTCAGTCAACATTGTCAAACGCGTTCTCCAAATCTACAAAAGCTAAAAATGTAGGTTTGCCTTTCCTTAACCTATCTTCTAAGATAAGACGTAAAGTGAGTATTGCCTCCCGGGTCCCTACGTTCCTCCTGAATCCAAACTGATCTTCCCCAAGGTCAGCTTCTACCAGCTTTTCCATTCTCCTGTAGATAATTCGTGTTAAAATTTTGCAACCATGACTTATCAAACTAATGGTTCTGTAATTTTCACACCTGTCTGGGCCTGATTTCTTTGGAATGGGGATTATTACATTTTTCTTAAAGTCTGAGGGTATTTCGCTTGTCTCATACATCCTACACACCAGTTCAAATAGTCTTGTCATGGCTGGCTCTCCCAGAGACTTAAGTAGCTCTGAGGGTATGACATCTACTCCTGGGGCCTTGTTCCGAACTAGGTCTTTCAGGGCTCTGTCAAATTCATCTCTCAGTATAGTATCTCCTATTTCATCTTGCTCTACTTCCTCTTCCCTTCCTACAACATTGTCTCTAAGTTCATTTCCTTTGTAGAGCTGCTCTATGTACTCTTTCCACCTTTCAGCTTTCCCTTCTTTGCTGAGAACTGGTTTCCCATCTGAGTTCTTGATATTTGTAGAGTTGCTTTTCTTGTCCCCAAATGTCTCTTATTTACCTCTAGGCGGTATCAACTTTTCCCCTTCTTATACATCCTTCTACTGATTGGCATTTAACTTCTAGCCACTCCTGCTTAGCCATTTTGCATTTCCTGTCAATCTAATTTTTTAGTCATCTGTACTCCATTTTGCCTGTTTCATTTACTGCATTTTTATATTTTCTCCTTTCATCAATTAAATTTAGTATTTCCTGCGATATCCAAGGATTTTTTGTAGGTCTTGCCTTTCTACCTATTTTGTCCTCTGCTGCCTTCACTATTTCATCTCTCAATGCTACCCATTCGTCTTCTACTGTTTTATTTTCCCCTGCTTTTGTTAATTGTTGCCTAAATTCACTTTCCTTCAATTTATCTAAGTACCATCTCCTTATTTTCCTACCTTTCTGCAGTTTTTTCAGTTTCAGCCTACAGTTCAATTTGTCATCTATAATATTTGTGACACAAAAATAATTTATATCTACCTTAAAGACTTCTGTGCCATTAGGCACTGTCAGAAGTAAAAATATTTCATAATATTCCGTTGTAAACTGACGACAGCTGACTTCAACTGGCAAAGATAGAAACCTGTAACATGTAATCCGATGGATAAACAATTTACTGCTTGTCATAAAATCTTTGAACCACATGTAATGTTCTTGCAGTTACTAAGAATCAAAACGAAAACTGTATTACATTGTGTGTATTTATTTCAAATGACCAGCAAAAGCAAAGTGGCAGTACTACATGGACTAGGTAGAGAAATCTGATGGCAGTACTCCCTTCCTCCTCAAAGTGTAACCCCCCCTCCCCCCATTCTGCCTGTTATGTTTCTTCAGACATCATTTTCAATGAAAGGCAAATCTACATATCTAGCTTTTGCAGATTTCGAGAAGGCTTTTGACAAAGTTGATTTGAATAAACTCGTTCAAGTTATGAAGCAAGCAGGAGTAAAATACAGGGAGTTTAAGGTTATTTACAACTTGTCCAAAAACCAGACGTGGTTGTCAGAGTTAAAGGGCATGAAAGGGATACAGTGGTTGGGAAGGGAGTAAGACAGGGTTGTCGCCTTTCTCCAATGTTATTCAATTTGTACATTGGGCAAGCTATAAAGTAAACAAAGGAGACATTTGGAGAAGGCATTACAGTTTAGGGTGAAGAATTAAAAACATTGCTTTTTGCCAATGACATAGTAATTCTGTCAGATACAGCAAAGGACCTGGAAGAACAATTGAACAGAATGGACAGTGTACTGGAAGGTACATATAAGACGAACATTAACAAGGGTAACTGAGTGCAGTCTAAGAAAATCAGGTGATGCTGAAGGAATTAGATTAGCTAAAGGAAACAATAAAGGAGGTAACAAATGATGGTCACAGTACAGAGGATATAAAGTGTAGAATGGCAATGGGAAGAAAAGCGTTCTTGAAAAAGAGACATTTGTTACCATCGAACATTGATTGAAGCCTAAGGAAGTCCTTTCTGAAGGCATTTCTGTGGAGTGTTGCCACATATGGGGGTGAAACATGGACGATAAACAGTGCGGACAGGAAGAGGATAGAGGCTTTTGAAATGTTGTGCTACAGAAGAATGCTGATGATTAGGTACTGAACAGAATTGGGGAGAAAAGAAATTTCTGGCATACCCTGACTAAAAGAAGGGATAGATTGGTAGGGCACATTCTTAGACATAAAGAAATGGTGAATTTCGTGTTGGAGAGGAAGACCAAGATGGATACAGTAAGCAGATTCAGACAGACGTAGGTCGTCGTCCTTGTGTGGAGTTGAAGAGGCTTCCTCAGGATAGGATATTGTGGAGAGCTGCTTCAAACCAGTCTCTGGACTGAAGATCACAACAACAGTATATAGAAAGTGATTCAAGTTCCCAACTGTGTGTTAAAAGGTTATAGATTGAATGCAAAGAACAATTAAATAAAGCAGTTACGTAAAAGGTTCATTAAGAACTAGGTAGACAATGATATTGGAGAATTGTTAAAGAGGAAATGTATGTTTGGTGATGAATTGTGTAAGGTACATTTTTCTGTGTCAGAGGCACTTGCCAACTTAGAATTGATAAATATATATAAGGATATTAGCTCTAAACCTGGCGTTGCCCGAGTGTTTATTTATCCTACAGACCCGTAGTCTACATCCCCCCCCCCCCCCACTCTGCATCCACCTCATTCTCTCCCATCGGCCCCTCTCTTGGCAATATTTTCTGCAAAGTACTCTGTCATGTACCATACAAACACTTATGTACCCAGTGATGTTCCTCTTTGTTTAAAGGTCATGTGTCCAAAAATTCATAAAGATTGGAGCATAACGAATTTTGTAAAATTTCGTACGTTAAGTACCCTCCACCATGCACAAAACAAAGTTTTATACAGACAATTACTTTGCACAAACTACCTTAAAAATAAGAGAAATGTATCATCAGTATCGGAACAAAATTATAGATTTCTATGCAATAGAAACACAGCGTCACATTGAAAAATGCACTTTGTTGTTATCAAATATTCCAGTTTTATTTCATATAACCCTTGTTCTGCGACTAACAGTAACATCAAAAAAGGATCTTTGAAAATGGTCGAGCCGTATTCAAGTTATGGCACGACCAAGGTATTTAGGGATTCATTCTTATGTTGCAAAGTACTCTCCCCCATGCACTGTATGAAACTTAAGGCGTAAGAACTTAAGGTAGACATTGACCTTCCTCTTGTTTTGAAGGTGAAGCATACGAAATTGCATGAAGATTGGAATGACACTGTAGATTTCGTTAGTCTGTAGAACTGTGCTCTGCCATGCACCTATCACAAAATACTTTCTTAGCTGACTTCCTACCTATAAAGCACATTCCTGCCAAATTTCAGCTTCACAGGTGAAGTAGTTTTCGAGATTCCATTTTTAGTCAGTGAGTGTGCTTTTATGTAGATAGAGATTAAAAAAAAAATAGATTTTATAATTTTGGATGCAAGAGACTTAAGGAAGACTAGCAGATAAAAATAAATACTAACATTAAATCTCTAATGCTAATACAAGGTCATGCCTGATGTGATAGTTTTACGGCATCTACAGCAGAACTCTTGTGAGCAGTAGACTTCTTTCATTTCATAATTTTGTGTGTGTGTGTGTGTGTGTGTGTGTGTGTGTGTGTGTGTGTGTGATGGGAGTTGTCAGTTACAAAATGCTTCATATATGACCAAATGACATTTAAACTTGGTTTCAGGTCCCTAACTACTCCCATTTTCCAAAAATTGACACACACATCTGGGTATTCTCATGCGGTGGCCTCTCATTATTTATGACGTCTATCTCCTGAGCTATGTGTCGTGCTATTTTGTTTTTGGGTCAGGAACCTTCGTGGGTGTTGGTGAACAGTTCACCAAAGTATCACTGCAATAGGATGAATGGTCTTTGAACATATAGAGAACGTACAGACAATCATTCATTAATACAGTAGAACCTCGTTTTTACACTTTTCGGGGGACTTCAGTAAAATGGTGTAAAATGCAGGAAATAATGTTTTAAATGGTAAAATATGCTTACTGGATTAGCCTTGAATTTTCGTAGTTTGTGTGATGTATGTACATAATAGACATCTAAATACTCGCAAGGCAGTTGATTATACAATAAAAATTATCCAAATTTCTACTACTGTATTTTAAGTGCCAGGCAAAACTGGTAATTTTATGGGAAGTAGAAATTTTTTACGTAATTACATTCATTATAATCGAGGACCCCTCAGGGGCTCAGCATTAATTTGCTGAGTACGGGCTTGGCGAACCCGGGGTCCTGAGCTGTGGGCTGTGTCGCGCCAACAGTCCGCTACACCATAAGCTCTGTGCTTGCCTCAACGACCATCGTTCGGCGCGACGGTGGAACGTTGTACGGTTCAGAGCCCGGGGATCTTGGCTTAATCGCCCGGGTCGCTAGGACGGTACAAACCTCTATAAAAAAAACCCTCAATCTCAAGGTGTGCTACGTGCCGAGGAGATGCATGGCTGTTGAGGTTGAACAGCCGCTAGTGAGCAACCTCTGAGGAACCTGCCGCACCTCAGTTGTATGAGGCTTACCCAGGCAAGCAGTTCTCTAGCTGCTCGTGGGACCAGCATGAAACGAGCAAATAAAAGCGTGGCCGGTCGCGAAAATGGCGTCTCTAAGCGTGGTAGAGGAGATTCCAATTCTGCAGTATTTAACCCCCGTTCGTTCCCTTCCCTGGCTACGCCATGGGAGGAATGCCGTGCCAGAAGTCAAGGAGAGTCTTATGCCCCTCGATACTTGGTGTGCACACGTACTGATGGGGAATCCTTTGCATCAACAAAGCCACTGTTTTTTGTCGAGCATCTGGAGGACAAGTACGGAGAGGTGGAGGGTATGTCCAAGATGCGATCTGGGTCAGTCTTGATAACGACGTCATCCCCAGCACAGTCGTGGGCGTTGCTCGCCTGTGAGAAGCTGGGTGATGTTCCCGTTACAATAACACCTCACAAGAGCCTTAATATGGTCCAGGGTATCGTCTACCATCGAGATCTGTTGTTACAGTCTGATGATGAGCTACGGTCGAACCTAGAGTGGCGCAGTGTCCATTTTATCCGGCGCATCTATAGGGGTCCTAAGGACAACAGGGTCGCTACCGGTGCTTTCATCTTGGCTTTTGAGGGCGACACCTTACCTGAAAAAGTCAAGATGATGGTGTACCGGTGTGACGTAAAGCCCTACGTCCCTCCCCCTATGCGCTGCTTTAAGTGCTGGAGGTTCGGGCACATGTCCTCCCACTGTGAGACCAACCCCACATGTCGGGAGTGTGGACGTCCATCTCATCCAGACGTCCCTTGTGTCTCTCCTCCAGTCTATGTTAACTGTGGCCAACATCATTCGCCTTGCTCACCAGATTGCTCAGTACTCCATAAAGAGTGGAAAATCATGGAGTATAAAACCCTGGACAGACTGACCTATTCAGAGGTACGGCGCAAATACGCAAAGCTGCACCCCGTGACCATGGGCAAAAGTTTTGCAACAGCTGTTCAAACGCTTCCAACTCTGATACCATCTGCTCCGATACTCTGTGGGGCCACAGGCCCAACCATCCAATCCCCCCCCCCTCGGCAGCGGGGGGCGGATCTTCCTGTATTGCTCCCAAACCATTTACCTTGGGAGCAATACCACCCCAACCAATGGGGACACTGGTCCCCACCCCCGAGCCAGAGAAGCAACAGCCTTCTCTGGCTCCTCGCGAGGGAGGGTTCGGTTGAGTCCCAACCCTCCTCGGCTTCTTCTTCTGGTATGACAGCTACCGGCCAGTGGCAAACAGTGCCAAAGAAGGCTGGTCGTCGGGCCGCAAGGTCTTCCTCAGTCTCAGAGACTGAGTCCCCGACGCCCTCCAGACGTGAGAAGCCAAAAGACCAGCGAGAGGCTTCGAAAAAGAAGGGAAAATAAGTGAAGACCAAAGGAACCCTAGTGGTTCCTCCACTTCCGCCCCCGCCCTCTTCCTCTGAGGACGAGGACGAAGTGAAGATACTAGCTTCCCCTGAGGACCTAGCACTTGAAGGTCCATCAGAAACGATGGACGTGGATTCCACAGCTTTGTGAGCAGTATCAGCAAGTGAGCATGAGGTTTAACTACTACTCCATATTACCTCATGTCTTCCCAGTTAATGGAAATCGTTATTCTCCAGTGGAACTGCGGCGGTTTTTTCACCCGCCTGGCTGAACTGCGACACCTTTTGAGCATAACACCTGCTTTCTGCATTGCCCTCCAGGAAACATGGTTTCCGGCAATGCGGACCCCTGCCCTCTGGGGCTACAGGGGATATTATTGTAATCGCAGCAAGTATAACAGGGTATCCGGTGGTGTGTGTGTGTGTGTGTGTGTGTGTGTGTGTGTGTGTGTGTGTGTGTGTGTCCTTACCTCTGTATATAGCGAGTCTGTGACCCTTCAGACGCTGTTGGAAGCGGTGGCTGTTAGGGTAAGGACAACACAAGAGTTCACCGTTTGCAGTCTTTACCTCCCTCCTGATGGTGACGTCTCTCAGACTGTTTTGGCTGCACTACTTTGTCAACTCCCTCCACCTTTCTTACTACTGGGTGACTTTAATGCCCATAACACCCTGTGGGGTGGTTCCACGATTTCTGGCCGGGGCAGAGTAGTCGAGGACTTACTATCTCGTCTTGACTTCTGCCCCTTGAACACGGGTGCCCCCACACATTTTAGTGTGGCGCATGGCACGTTCTCAGCCATTGATCTGTCTATTTGCAGCCATAGCCTTTCACCATCTGTCCACTGGAGAGCCCACGATGACTTGTGCGGCAGTGACCTTTTTCCCATTTTCCTGTCACTCCCACAACGTCAGTCCCCAGGGCACCTGCCCAGGTGGGCCCTACACTAGGTTAACTGGGACGACTTTACCTCTGCTGCCACTGTTGGTCCTCCCCCACTCGACGACGTCGATGTGGCGGTCGAGGGCGCCACGCGTACCCTTGTTTCAGCTGCAGAAGCTACCGTTCCCCGTTCGTCGGGGGTCCCCACGGTGTAAGACGGTACCATGGTGGTCGCCAGAAGTCGCAACGGCTATCAAAGATCGCCGACGGGCCTTACAACGGTACAAGCGGCACCCGTCTCTGGAGCACCTCGTAGCTTTCAAGCGGCTCCGTGCATGTTATCTCATTAAGAGACAAAAGCAAGAGTGTTGGGAGAGGTACGTCTCCACTATTGGCGCAGGTATCTCCACCACCCGGGTCTGGAACAAGATAAGGCGTTTAAGGGGACACCCAACACCAGCAGGAATCTCTGTGAATGGCATAGTATGTACGGACCCGGCCACGCTTGCAGAGCTGTTTGCTGAGCATTATGCTCATGCCTTCTCCTCTGAGAATTACCTCCCGGCTTTCCGTACATTAAAGGAGCAGGTGGAACGCCAGCCCCTCTCCTTTACCACCCGCCGTACCGGAGGCATACAACATGCCATTCACAGAGTGGGAATTCCTCAGCGCTCTTCAAAAGTGTCAGGACGCGGCTCCAGGACCCAATAGCATCCACAGCCAGATGTTGAAACATCTTTCAGCGGAGAGCCAGCGTAATCTCCTTGCGCTCTTCAACCACATCTGGTGCGACAGGGTATTCCCTTCGCTGTGGCGGGAGGGTATCATCATACCGGTTATGAAACCAGGCAAAAACCCTGCTCATTTGGATAGCTATCGGCCCATTATGCTGACCAATGTCCTCTGTAAGCTGTTGGAGCGCATGGTCAGTAGGCGGTTGTGCTGGATCCTCGAGACTCGGGGCTTACTGGCTCCATGCCGGGGCGGGTTCCGCCAGGGTCGCTCCACCACAGACAACCTGGTGTACCTCGAGTCCGCGATCCGCACAGCCTTTGTCAGGTGCCAACATCTGATAGCCATCTTTTTTTAAATGCACAGAGCGTATGATACTATCTGGTGACACCACATACTTCGCACGTTACATGGTTGGGGTCTTCGGGGCTCACTCCCGATTTTTATTAAAAACTTTTTAGCTGTCCGTACTTTTTGTGTTCAAGTAGGTGCCTTTCGTAGTACCTCTCATGTGCAGGAAAATGGAGTTCCTCAGGGCTCTGTTTTGAGTGTCCCTTTATTTCTAGTAGCCATTATCGGCTTAGCTACAGCAGTTGGGTCGTCAGCATCCCCTTCACTATATGCTGACGACTTTTGTATCTATTTTAGCTCTTCCAGCACTCAGGTCGCCGAACGTAGGCTGCAGGGAGTCATTAGAAAGGCGCAGTTTTGGGCTCTTACCCATGGCTTCCAGTTCTCTGCTACAAAGACTAGTGTTATGCACTTTTGTCGGCTTCGAACAGTTCACCCTCAGCCCGAACTATATCTCGGTGATGACCTCTTAGAGGTCGTGGACACTCATCGTTTTTTGGGGCTTGTTTTCGACTCAGGGCTGACGTGGCTCCCCCACATCCGTCAACTAAAACGGGAGTGCTGGCGCCACCTCAATGTCCTCCGCCACCTGGGCCATACTTCCTGGGGAGCTGACCGCTCCACCCTGTTGCGGCTGTATCAGGCTCTGGTGCAGTCCCGTTTAGATTTTGGCTGTGTCGCCTACGGTTCTGCGTCACCCTCAGCATTGCGCTTGCTGGACCCTGGTCACCACTGTGGGGTCCGCATCGCGACAGGTGCCTTTCGTACCAGCCCTTTGACCAGCTTGCTTGCTGAGGCCGGGGTACCGCCTTTGTCGATCCGTCGCCGACAACTGTTTGCAGCCTATGCAGCACTTGTGCACAGCTCATCAAGCCACCCGAACCACCGTGTTCTTTTCTCCCGCATGGTCGTCCATGACCGATGACGACTACCCAGGTCGGGTCATGCGGTCGCCTCCAGGGTCCAGTCACTGCTGCAGGAACTTGAGTCTTACCCCCTACCACCTCCTTATTGGGTCCACACACGCACGCCTCCATGGCGCCTGCCAAGGCCATGTATTTGCCTGGACTTGGCCTGTGGACCCAAAGACTCAGTTCCGCCTGAAGCTCTCTGTCGCCAGTTTTTAGCACTCACAGCTAGATTTCCTGGACACGACCTAATTTACACGGATTGTTCGAAAGTTGACAGCCGGGTTGGTTTTGCATTCGCTCATGACACTCATGTCGAACAACGCTCTCTACCGGCTGGCTGCAGTGTCTATACTGCGGAGCTGGTGGCTATTTCCCGCGCTCTCGAGCATGCCAGGTCCTGCTCAGGTGAGTCCTTTCTCATCTGCAGTGACTCCCTGAGCAGCCTTAGAGCCATTGACCAGTTCTATCCGCGGTCTCCCCTGGTGTTGGGTATTCTTGAGGCCCTATCTGCCCTCTACGGGTCCGGTCGATCAGTGGTGTTGCTCTGGTCCCCGGGCCATGTCGGCATTCCGGGGAACGAACGTGTTGATATGCTGGCCAAGCAGGCTGTTGAGGCGCATGTTTTAGACATCGGTCTCCCGGCTGCTGATCTGCGGTCGGTGCTGCGACAAAGAGTGCACGAGCTCTGGGCCACGGAGTGGCATAGTATGGCAACAGTCAACAAACTTAGGGCTATAAAGGAAACGACAGCTATGTGGTATTCTTCAATGCGGGCCTGCCACCGGGACTCCGTAGTTCTGTGCCGGCTTCGCATTGGCCATACATGGCTGACACACGGCCATCTCCTTCGTGGCGAGGAACCGCCTGTGTGTCGCTGCGGCGCACACCTGACGGTGGCACACATCTTAGTTGAATGCCCTATTGTAGCACCTCTGCGGCGAAGTTTTAATTTTCCTGTGCTTTTATCGCAAGTTTTAAGTGACGATGCCAAGATGGCTGATACTGTTTTAAGTTTTATTCGGGACAGTGGTTTTTACTGCTCCATTTAAAGCTTTCGTTCAGTGTCTAAGTCCTGTCATGACTTACAATTGGAGGTTTCCCTTTGTTTCTGTGTGGCTGATTGTTCCTATTTTTAGTATCACGGACGGTCAGCCACAGACGTCGGTTTTTACATTTTATTTTTTGCAGTTGGTCAGTTATACTGTGTAATTGTCATTGTTTTAGTTGTTTGTTTCCGACTTTGTTGTCCTTTCACTGACTCGGGGGATCTTCCTCCCTCTAGTTGTTCTCGACTCTAGGCTCCTTTGCCCGTTCATGTTCTTTGTTGTAACGCCTAATGATGGAATGGGGGACTGATGACCTCCGCAGTTTTGTCCCCCTAAAACATCCAAACAACAACAACATCATATAAACGAGGACGCCACTGCTGGGCTATAACACATCTTCAAAATTACCTGAACCACTTTGATAGATATCGTTTGGACGCCGCATCCAGGCTATGTAGCACATCTTCAAAAATACTGCTTTTTACCGGAATTAATTATTTACATAGTAAAACTCCTACAGTTCCATTCTGTGTTTTTCAATGTTTCACACGACAAAATTAGAGAATTTATTCGCGTTCTTGAGTGCAAACATATGCATTTGATCGGCATCTCTCACTATTATCGCTTTTTTGAGGTTGTGGGTATTATGATACCCAACTTTGACAGATAAAGTTCTTTATTAATCAGAAATATGTATCACAAAAACAACACAACTGTTTATTCTCACTTCAACAAAGCTACTGGTTCTGATTGTTTCAGGACATGCCATCCCCTCTGGCATAGAAGCTAGTGGAAAGAGGAACTGCATCACCACAAATCAGCATTATTCTCACGTCAAATTGTTCTGTATTTACATTAAAAACTAGTGATCTATCCCGCTTCACATAGGAGCCATTTGTCTTACATCTTATAAAATAGGCTGTATGGCTGTATGTATGTATGAAATGTATGTATGTACGTTCCACATCTCCTCCTAAACTACTGGACTGATTTCGACCAAACTTGGTACACGTGTTCCTTAATATCAGGCAACAATCACTGTTGGTATAAGAATCAGCTACGACAAATACATGAGGAGATATGACGTCATAAACAATGAGATGCGCGAAAAACTGCTGTGTCAAACGACAATGCTGCACATTTTCTCCTAAACCTCTGGACCGATTACAACCAAATTTGGTTCACATATTTCGTACATGAGGTAACAAATGCTGTAAGAGTACAAACCACATGTGACAGATGGTTCCAGAGATATGTCATGAACAACAGGCATCACAAGAAACTGCTACATAATGCGACGAGACTTTATAAATTCACTATATGAGAATGACAGTACTTGGTGACTTGCAACAAACTTTAAACATAATTTCAAACCTTTATTAAACTTTTTCTTGCAGAAAACCACATTAAAATAATGAAAGGAAAAAAGTTTCTCACTTCTTTTCCACTGTTCATGGAGCAAAACTATGTCATCTGGTGTAATGTTAAAATTTATAATTTCTACACTACTAACTGTACTCACAGGAGATTTTGCAGAGAGAATACACACTTAAAGCTGAATGTATGTTCAAAATTGTATCACATGAGATATGAGGGCATAAAAAGTAACATTCATGGAAAACCGCCCGATCAAACATCACGTTTTAATCTATTACTTCTTTACTACTAACCATATTTGCAACAGATTTTACTGACATACAGCACTTGTGCAAATCAATAAATTCCCTCAAAAACATTAAAATTGTACAACATATCTGTACTAATAATAAATCTGTAAATGTATGCCTGTTGTTGTTCGCTTCACTCTTCAACACTACCGGACAAATTTTCATGCGATTTTTACAGGAAATGTGACTAAAGATTGGTTCAGGACCTAAACATGATTTCATCATTTTGTGTCACGACTTCGTCGCCGCTTTTGTGTCCCAGCCTTGTCATAGGTGTCGGTGGCCGAGTGGAATGTGACCGACACAGGAATAAAAACAGCACGCTGGTGCAGGTACGGAGGGGAGCAGCCAGAAACTATAAACACTAGAGTAAATTAGAAAGATATATATTGCACAGAATGTAACAATACTTAACTTTTACATAATATAGTGAGGACAGTTACAACTCACCGCAAAGACGTGGCGACGAGATGCGACAGGCACATACAAAAGACACACACATACAACACATTCAGCTATCGGCCATGGCCTTCTTCAGAAATAGAGCACTCACGCAATCACACAGGCACACAACACAGTCATACAACCATCACCTCCGACTGCCACACTTCGAATGTTGATAAATAGTTGTTAGAGGCCTGCCTAGTGCCTGTACGATAGCAAAGTCTTCACTGGTGCCTATCTGATTACGAAGGTCCTAACTCGTTGCTATCTCAGTCCGAAGTGACCGGTGTCTTTCCGTGGTGGCCACGAGCGGGGTTGCAGCAGAGGGCGCTCATGGCTGTCGTCGTGAGAACGCCGCGCCGTGCGTGCATGGCGGCGCGCGGCGAAAGTAGGTGGTGCGCACTTTGTACTTGTGCGACACCACACATCAGAACAGAATACAAAGTGTTCTCATAGACCGTCATGTCTGTCTGTCTGTTCATCTATTAGAAACCACATCTCCAAAAACTACTTCACGAATTCGCATTGGGTTTTAATAGGAAACTTCAGCATGCCTTGGGACAACATACAGATTTAGTTTCATAAAAATTGGACCACGGAAAGAACATCACAATTTGTTTCTCATTAACAACCATCATGTGTATCTTTCTCTTTCATTTCCAAAACTGATACAATAATTTTCAGAGGTTTTTCACAGGAAACATGAGGGTATCTTGCGGTTAAAGAAAAGATTCATTTCACAAAATAGGATGAGAAAAAGTAAGATATCACAATTTAAACATTTCTTTGTGTCTATTTGTAGAGAGTAATTTCCAAAAGTACTAAATGAACATTTATAGGGGTATCACAGATAGTGTATCCTGGGGCAACATATAGCCTTCATTTCATCAAAATCAGATCAGGAAAGATACTGTAAATTGAGGTTTTAGGTGTATTTCATGCTTGGAAAGAATATTGTAAAGCAGCAAAGAACTAATAGATAGTGATGCGGGTGTTCGTGTGAAGTTCGGGGTAGTGATCGGATTACTACCCTTTGAAAATACTACTTACTGAATCTTTGACTTTTCAAATTTACCACATTTCTGAAAATCATTTTCTTGGTTGCTATGTTTTACAAAATGAGAGTCAACACAATGAATATTAAACTGATAAATCCTTGCTGTATTTAATCCATATATTTACATACTGATGTCACAGTCTAACATATATGTAAAAGTGCTATGGAAGTTTCTCACTTGTGGAGTGAGAATAGCACATCTAACGGAAAGAGAGCCAACCGTAAGAATAATAAATGTTTTCAGTGATATTTCTACTTCATTAAGGAAATACTTCTAATATTTTAGCTTTCCATGCCTCAGCCCATTATCCAGAGATATGAATGATCATCAAATAAAAGTTTTAAATGGTGACTGTAACTGATGTATATTCATGAAGATATGCCTACTCTAACACATTTCGCAAACATATTTAAAAAAAAGCTACTGGCACATTTTCATGTGGTTTTCACAGGAAATTTGAGCGAAGATTGGGGCAGTGCCCGTTGGACAATATATACCGGCAGTACACCCGTGGATATTTTGATCATCAAATACGCTGGGAGAAACTAAAGAATCACAACATATAGGCATGATTTTATCAAAATCTGATCACAGAGAAAAGATACATCACAAACTACAGAGTTTTCCATAAGTGTCTAGGTATTTCTAATAGATAATCTCCTAAACTACTTCACGGATTTGCATGGAGCAACTTCATTTCATAAAAGTGGAATCAGGGAAATTGATTTAGATGTAGGTTACGCAAACAAGCGATATAGGCACTGTAGTGCACCAAAGAACTAATACATACCGCTGGTGCATGACAAGCATGGGGTAGTACAACAAGAAAGCGAACGTCTGTGACAAAATTAAGCATGTCTGCGAATACCAACAAACATTGAACATAGTGCTACTGATTTCACTTTGTGTATTAAATACTTACCATCATTTCTTTGCTTATTTTGCCATGTTTCACTTTTTGTATAAAAAACTTTGTGAAGATATGTCGTTTCAGACAATGACTTTTACTTACATTTGACATCTTGGCTAGGACAACTGAGTTTATTGACAGTGATCCAACAAGGATTCTATTTTTACTGACTGCGGTCCAGAACCTTAAAAAGCCATGATACACACAGGCCCTCTTTCAACAACCATTGCGAAGCACAGGCATATAAGCTAGTTAATGAATAAAATGAGAGTTGCACTTAGTGGAAGACAGGTAAAGTATAATATTTCATAACATGTCTACATCGTGAATAGTTAGGTCATTCAGTCCCTCAGTTCATGTAGAAGATACGCATCCAATTGAATCTTTCCTGAATTTTGAAACAAAGCAATTTCATTATGATCATCACTATTCAAAGGAAGTAAATCTGATTAAAATTTAGTGAGCTATCTCTGCTGTGAAAGGGACTGCTTACTCTCATGAATTATTTATCATTGTATTAAATCAGAAATCACTGTAATGAAAGTCAGTGTTCTTAATGCATTCATTGTTCTTCCGTTTTCTATTTAGTTCATCAAAACATGACTCGGTCACTATGTTTTCTCCTCCCACTTTCTGATATAAATGATGGTACATGTAATGTACTTCCAGTGCACATTATCATTACATTTTGTAAATTATATATGTTTTACATCATTCCTTCGGTCCATTTCGTCCTTCCTCCTCTGTCAGTTTACCTGCTCCTCCCCTCTGTTTCCTGTGGCCCCTCTCCATATCCCTCTCTCTTTTCGTCTCTTCCCATCCTCCACAATCTCTCAGCCAATCTCATCCCACCCTCCCCCCTCTCGACTAATCTCACCCCCCCCCCCCAATCCGAGGGGACCCACAACTCATTTGTGGGTACGTGTATGGCGCACACGGGCCCCAAGCCGTAAACAGGCTTTCTTCCGCTCCAGACTGCTTCCCTTTACCTCTTGGTTTATGCCTTCGCCCAGAGACGGGTGTCCTTTGCGAGTTACGGTGGTTTCTTGTCTTAGTTTCTCATACTACTTGGTTTCTTCTTTTCCTAACCTTTGCTTCTGTCTTTCTTTCCTTGCTGTACTCTCCTAGCCTTCCTCTCCTCCTCATTAGTCTGCGCTTTGGCGTTTGAGACACTTCTTTCTCTTCATTTCCTCTATTCTTCTTCTTTCCTCCCTGTGCGTGTCTGAAAGACGACCCACACATTCTTGCGTAGCAGGTGACGGGGTAATGCATAATTCCCTGCCCCGGGCAGACAAGTAGGGCACGTACTTACCCCCTGGTAAAGGCCAGGCCCACGGAGGGGTGATTACCCGAGCTGGTACCTTCCAAACATGCCGATTGGTCCCTCCGTCAGTTCTCGGGAGGTGTGACCTGAGGTGTGAACAATCACCTAAGGCGGGTAAGCCCTCGGAAAGGGCCCCCACTAGGAAGGAGCGCACCATGTGAGACGCCGGTAATCATGGGGGACACTTCCGCAAGACTTCCTTCTCTTCTTCAGTGATGTTGACCCAGAAACGAAAGATACATTCGCCTCAGCAAAAGAAAACATTGCCTAATTTACCGAAATTTCTTGTTGTCTCGTGAACCGACGGTAAAGATTTCACTTCTGCAAATCCTTTTGTCATTGTATTGATGTAATTGCTGGCCCTGTTAAAACCTGTTCGTGTCAGCGCAATGGTACATTGTTGCTGGAAGCGGACAGTGCCTTCCAGGTGCAAAAACTCATACGGACCACATTGTTACACACGTTTCCTGTCAAGGTAGAAGCGCATTGCACACTCAACTCATCACAGGGGGTAGTTTCTACGAGATCCCTTGACGGGTTGTCTGAAGAAGACATCCAATCCTATATGTCCGATCAGGGTGTGACAGCCATCCACAGGGTGATGAAAAAGGTAGATAACCAGCTGCCACCGACTCGTACTGTGTTTTTCACATTCGACAGAGTTGATCTCCCGTCGAAGGTCAAAGCAGGGTACGAAGTTATCTCCGTCCACCCTTATATACCAAACCCAACGCGCTGTTGCCAGTGTCACAGATACAACCATACCCGTCAATCTTGCCCTAATGCAGCAAAATGTCACTTGTCATAGGGACGCCCGTGAGGGGGATTGCCAACCTCCGTCCCCTCACTCCCGTAATTGCAGCGATGACCATCCGGCATCCTCTTGGGACTGCCCTGTCTATAAGGATGAAAGTCATTCAGCAAATTCGGGTTAAAGAAAAGGTATCAAAATCTGCAGCTCGTAAGTTGTTGGAGAGTCGAAAGCCCACTGTTCTCCCAGCAGGCACATACAGCAAGGTCCCCAACTCCACTCGACTTACTAAGGATTCCGGTACCCAGACCTGTGACTACACTTTCGCTGACACAGTTGTGCGATCCGCCAGCCCGAAGATTGCCCGTTCCACGGCCCCGCTTCCTCCTGCTGCTTCTAAAGCTCAGTCTTCGTCAACCTCTCATAAACCGTGGGCACCTAAACAAGATGCCCGGACTTTGAAAAAGGAACCTGTGCGTGAAGATTTTCTGCGTTCTCAGGCTTCTCAACCGTCAACTGCCTCTTGTTACCGTCACTCTTCCAGAAGAGCCAACAAGAAAGAGAGTTCCTTCCCCGCCGAGGCGTGACTCGTCTGTCACGCCGCCCAACAGTAGTTGGCCCCGATCATCTTCTGTCTCACGTGCTACTGTTAGCCGGACAGCCGGCAATCTACCGGCGGCGGAAGCTGCACCAACTGATAGTCTGGAAGGTGGCAGATAACTCGTTTGAACCTATGGAACATGACTCTCTCGCCTCTAGATGGCGGCAGTAGTGCTTCCTCGAAGTCTGGTCCTCAGTGGCCATCGAGGTGACCCCCACCTGCCTGTTCCTTTTTATCTTCCCTTCTCTTATTTTTTATCATGGCGCTCCTTCAATGGAATATTTGTGGCTTTTGTTCCAATCGGGAGGAATTAAAATTACTCCTTCGATTGCACTGCCCGCTTCCAAGAAACTAAGTTGCATCCAAGTGATCGTGCAGACTTAACCCACTACACCTCTGTGCTTTTCAGCCTGCCACCGGTGGAAGGTACCCCAGCCCATGGAGGGGTTCTGATGCTCATTCCGGACGACGTCTATCACCATCCCATTTCATTGCACACTCACCTACAGGCAGTTGCCCTCCACATCAATCTACCCACCTTTTCCTTTTCTCTCGGTAATATCTATTCGCCATAGTCATCCGCCCTTACTAGGGCAGATGTGCTACACCTTGTTGACCAGCTCCCTTCACCTTTCGTGTTGGTAGGCGACTTTAATGCCCACCACCCTCTATGGGGCTCTCCGGCACCTTGTCCGAGAGGCTTCCTTTTGGTGGACCTTCTCCAACACCTCGTTCTTGTCTGCCTCAACATCAGTGCACCGACCTTCCTTTCAAACACAACCCATACTTACTCCCACATAGACCTTGCGATATACACTCCTCAGCTTGCCCGTCGCTTTGAGTGGTATGCACTTTGACACATACTCGAGTGACCATTTCCCTTGTATCATCCACTTCCTGCATCATTACCCATCTCCTTGTCCCAGCAGTTGGACCATTTCTAAAGCCGACTGGGGGCTTTATTCTTCCATGGCTGTTTTTCACGATCAGAATTTTTCCAGCTGTGACAGTCAGGTCGAATAAATCTCAGTCAAACATTCCGTACCTCATACATCCTCTTCTCCACGTCATGTCCTGGTCCCTTGGTTGACTGCAGCCTGCCGCGACGCGCTTGGAGCCCGGCACCGTGCTTTACACACCTTACGCTGCCACCAACATTGGGAATTGCATAAATTATAAACGTATGAGAGCGCAATGTCGTCGTATCATAAACGACAGCAAGAAAGCTTGCTGGACTGCTTTTACTAGTTCTTTTACCCATTTTACTCCATCCACAGTTCTTTGGGGTGGCCTACACTGTTTGTCCGGCATCAAGGTCCACTCCCCGATCTCTGGCCTGACCGTGGAGAACGCAGTCCTCGTGGACCCCGCTGATGTTTCCAACGCACTGAGCTGTTCCTTTGCGGAGGTTTCGAGCTCTGCCGATTACCATCCTGCCTTTCTCCCTCGAAAACAGGTAGAGGAGGCATGGCCGCCTTCTTTCCACTCTTTTAATCGTGAAAATTATAACGTCGCCTTCACCATTCAGGAGCTAGATCGTGCTCTCGCCCTGTCCCGATCTTCTGTTCCCGGGCCCGATTCCATTCATATTGAGATACTGAAGAACCTCTCTCTCGTGGGCAAGTGTTTCCTTCTTAGTACCTACAATCGCATATGGACCGAAGGTCATGTTCCCACGAGTTGGCGTGAAGCCACTGTTGTCCCCATCCCCAAACCAGGGAAGGACAAACATCTTCCTTCCTGCTATCGTCCTATTTCTCTAACGAGCTGAGTCTGTAAGGTGATGGAACGCATGGTTAACGCTCGGTTGGTCTGGCTCCTCGAATCTCGCCGCCTCCTGACTAATATCCAATGCGGTTTTCGTCGACACCGCTCTGCTGCTGATCACCTCGTTACGTTGTCGACCTTCATTATGAATAACTTTCTAAAGAAGCGTCAGACAATAGCAGTGTTCTTCGACTTGGAGAAGGCATACGATACCTGTTGGCGAGCGGACATTCTCCGCACATTGCACACATGGGGCCTTCGGGGCCGCCTTCCTCTTTTCATTCAAGTGTTCTTGGCGGATCGCAAGTTCCGGGTACGGGTGGGCTCTGTTTTGTCAGATACCTTTCGCCAGGAGAATGGGGTACCACAGGGCTCCGTCTTGAGTGTGGCTCTCTTTGCCTTTGCAATCAATCAGATCGTAGATTGCCTTTCAGCCGATGTTGCCGGATCCCTTTTTGTAGACGACTTCACAATTTTTTGCAGCGCCCAGTGTACGTGTCTCTTGGAGTGTAGTCTTCAACACTATCTTGACCGTCTATATTCCTGGAGCATCACGAACGGCTTCCAATTCTCCACTGAGAAAAAGGTATGTATAAACTCCGGAATTTCTTCCACTTTCTCTACGTCTCGGCCCTGTTGCTCTCCCTTGCGGGGAGACTACGAAATTCTTGGGACTCATGTTGGATCGTGAACTTTGCTGGTCCACACACGTGTCCTACCTGGCTGCCCGTGGTGCACGATCCCTTAACGATCTTTGTGTCCTCAGTGGCACGTCATGGGGAGCGGACCGTACTGTCCTGCTTCACCTTTACCAGGCCATTGTTCAGTCGAAGCTCGACTATGGAAGCCTTGTATACTCTTCTGCACGGCCGTCGATTCTCCGCCGTCTCAACTCTATTCACCATCGTGGATTACGACTGGCGACCGGTGTATTTTATACCAGCCCTGTTGATAGTCTGTATGCCGAGGCTGCTGTATTACCCTTGACCACTCGGCGTGACATACTCTTGTGTCGGTACGCATGCCGCCTGCGGTCGATGCCTAACCATCCATCTTACCGATTATTTTTTGACGACTCACTTGATCGCCAATATCAGATGTCTGCAATAGCCTTGCTTCCACCTGGAGTTAGGTTTCACCGCCTGCTGCAGCGGCTCAATTTTACCCTTCCTTCCACCTTTCGGTTGAGCGACAGCCCATTGCCACCGTCGCGTCAGGCCCAGATTCACACTCACCTTGAACTTAGTTCGCTCCCCAAGGAGAGCATTCCGGATTTGGTATACCGCTCAAGGCTTGTCGAACTCCGTTCACGGTTTGATAATGCTATATTTATTTACACTGATAGTTCCAAGAGCACTGCCGGTGTCAGATCTGCCCTCGTCGTTGGGGACAACCGTTTCAATACAAGCTCCATGTCTGGTGCTCGAATTTCACGGCTGAGCTTTCTGCCCTCCACCAGGTGTTATTGTATACCTGTTGCCACTGCCAACCTTTCTATGCCATCTGTTCAGACTCACATAGTGCCCTGCAGAGTCTTAGGGACCCTTTCTCGACCCATCCTCTTGTGTATCGGATCCAATGCTCCCTCCAGTTGCTAACAGATAACAGCCATCACGTTTCTTTTCTGTGGGTCCCTGGCCACGTGGGGGTGCTCGGGAATGAGACCGCCGACATAGCAGCCAAGGCAGCAGCCCTTTTGCCTCCCATGGCTACCTTTTGTGTCCCATCGGACGATGTTAAACAGGCTCTTCGCCGGAGTATTGTGTCGTCCTGGCACAGTGCGCCGGTCTCACTCCACGACAATAAATTGAGAACTGTAACACCGATCCCGACTGCTTGGAGGACCTCCTCACGCCCCTCTCGGCGAGAGGAGGTCATCCTGGCCCGGTTGCGGATCGGTCACTGCCGTTTCAGCCACCGTCATTTGCTAACCGCTGATCCTGCACTGCTGTGCTCCTGCGGTAAATTGCTGACGTTGCGACATGTTCTCTCCTCCGTCTACTCTGGAGGAAATTTTAACTGATGACACACGAGCAGCTGCTAGAGTTTTCTGTTTTATTAACTTGGCCAATTTATCAAAGGATATTTAACCCTTTTAATTGTTTTTATCTTTAGTTTATAGCCTTCTTTTTTGTTATTCTAACTGGCAGTTACCATATTTTTTGAAATCTAGCGAATCTCTGTTCTTGTCTGGGCGCTAATGACCTTAGTAGTTGTGCGCACTAAAACCACAAAAAAACCACCACCACCACTTCTACGTCAATCTCCTCCTCTTCCTCCTCTCTTTGTAAATCTTCTCGCCGGCCGCGGTGGCCGAGGTGACTGAGGCGCTCCAGTCACGGTCAGCACGGCCACTACGGTCAGGGGTTCGAATCCCCTCTCGGGCATGGATATTTGTGCCGTCCTAGTTCGTAAGTAGTTCATAAGTAGTTTGTAAGTTTAGGGACTGATGACCCCGTAGTTAAGTCCCATAAGCTTAACAAACATTTGAACATTTTTTGTAAATCTTCTCTTTCCAGTTATCTACAAGAAATTACAAATATCAGCCAACTTTCATGGTGATTGATCAAACAATGTTACGGCTTATTGCAAGATACCATCTGCCTCGCACAATACAGTTTGTTAAAGTTCTCCATGAAAAAATACCTGTATGTTGCAAATATGGTGATCTGACAAAATATGTGATTCCTATAATTAGTTAAGATTGTGTTGAAAAGATTTTTTTCTTTTCAGTTTGATTAATTTTCAACTTTTTTCTGCAATTGCCCCCCCCCCCCCACTCAGAAAACTGTTTAAAGACAGGTATTGAATTGAGCATATGCAACATTTGACTAGTGATTCACAGTCTTGACTTCATACAAAATCCCATTGTAAAAAGGATCTTTAGTTTTTCTTAATTAACTTTTCAAATTTTTGGGAAACATTCCAAAATTTCTTCTATACAAACCTTTCCCTGATAATTATGAACATTCACACAGCCAATTCTGCCATGTTTTCAAGTAATGACACTTCATGCATGCGGAAAATGATTATTTATATAAATATAATGCAATTAATTTTCAACTCACTTTAAAGACTATCACTGAGCTGCAGACAAGCACATATAAAGGACAATTACTCTGACTACTTAGCTTTTGGCTACATTCTATCTGGAGTGTGGCAACTAAAGAAGGTAGTCGTGTGTTCGTTAGTTGTGTCTGTAGGAGTGAATGTGTGCATATTTTTAATAAAGGCTGTGGTTGAACTGAAAGTTGAGAGAGTCATCTCTATGTGCCTGTCTGTCACAGTTAGTTTGTCAGCTGTTTGCTTACTGTGGATGGAAAACTATGTGTGCGAGTTTTGTTGACGGTGTCAGTACTCGCTATGCTAATTCCATTCCCCACTTGATACTATATTCAGAATTACTTCTCTAATAGCAGATATCATATATTTATAAATTGTAAAGAAAGTTGGACGTACCAGGTGAAAATGCACTGGTTCGTTGATACACAAATAAACACACACACACACACACACACACACACACACACACACACACACACACACACAAAACTGAGCTTTCGCAACCTAAGGTTGCTTCTTCAGAAAGAGCAGCGAAGGAGAGGAAAACGGAAGGGAAGGGATGAGGGTTGTAAGGGAGTGGGTAAGGAGTCATTACAATCCAGAGAGTGGAAGGACTTACCTTAGGGGAAAAAGGCAAACAAACATACACACAGCTACACGCAAACACACCAAGGAAGACATTTGTAGAAACAAAAGAAGTTGGACAGAGATACCACTTGAGGCAGAGGCTCTGCCCACAGAATCGAGGCAAAGATGCTAAAGATGGTGGGCAGGAATTTGAATTTAGTGGAGGTTGAGACCATGTGGGCAATGGGGAGAGAGAATATGCTGAAGGGCAAGTTCGCATCTCTGGAGTTCTGAAAGACTGGTGTCGGTGGGAAATATCCAGATAACTCGGATGGTGTAACACTGTGCCCAGACGTGCTGGCTGTGCACCAAGGCCACAGGGTGATCCTCATTACCAACAAACACTGTCTGCCTGTGACTATTCATGCAGGTGGACAGTTTGTTGCTGGTAATTCTCACATAGAACGCTTCACATATATGATATGTCTGTCTTGGGGTGTGTGTGTGTGTGTGTGTGTGTGTGTGTGTGTGTGTGTGTGTGAAGAATTAATTCTGAATACCATATCAAGTAGGTAATTTGTATACTGCGTACTGTCGGAATCGACAAAACTCGTATATATAAAATTACTTATGGGCTGCCACCATGTTTATAAAAACATGGAAAATTGTTTATTGACCTCACTTGTTCCATGATGTATGATACGGTCAAACACATTTGTTTTATAAATTCCTAACCAATATCACAGTGAGAGGTACCATCAATGAAGACTTAATTTACTCGATACACCCTTGTGTTCATTACCACATGATGGCCTCTCCAAAAGTAAGAATGACTATAATTTTCAATTGAAAGGATATACTTATTTCAGATGCAATTTATTTACCATAAACAATTCACCCTGTCACATGACAAATGTAATGAAACATTACACAAACTTTGAAATAAAAGGAGATCCTGTATGCAACAATTACAAAAATTTGAAAATTAACATGTAGTTATGTTGGCTATATATTATTAACAACAAATCACTGGCTGAGTCAAGGAAAAAGGGAACCTATTCAGTATGAAAAATTTCTTCAAACCAATAATATACTGGCCCTAGCATTTACGCAGGCTACACATTACTAAATATTTGGAGCAGACAGGAGTCTGCAGTCGCAGGTGAAGACTGCAGATTAGAGATGAAATAAAATGCAACCATTTTCTCAGCAGAAATGGTATTCAACTAACAGTCTCTCTAGTTTTGGTGTTGCTCGATAGACGATAGCTGCACAAATGTATATCACAAGCAGACAAGTCGATCACAGTGTACTTATGGGAAAGTGTTCACTTGTGCAAATTACGAAGTCAAACTTGTGACACAAAATCTTAGAATATGCACGATCCACAAAATGCGAATTTTCAGGGTGAGACTTCAAAATATCTAAGTCATCTCCTTCCACAGCCAAGTCGGCAGTTTTGCAACAGAGAAATTCTTCTAAGGCAAATGCTCAAACACGCTAATTTATAGACCCACAACTTACCGACTGCCAAAGCTACATGACAGAAAGCACACCAGCCATCCCCTTACCATCGCCAGCCTGTCCACTGAACAGTGGAACGTGAAACGTGTAGAAAATTTTGAAAATGTTAATTTCAAAGAAATGAATTTTTGCCAGTGGACGGGATTGAACCCGCGACTTTCAGTACCGCAGTGCAGTAGGTGACGATATCCCTTGTGCTACACTGGCAGTCAGTTAACATAAGGTCTCGCAGCATTGCTCCCTCTTCTTGAAAAACAGTGACCCGCTTTTAGGTTCCCATTGGTACCACCTGCGAAGTCCTGGACCTTGATCTTGTCATTGGTCCTCTGTATGGCAGTTCTGGAGAATCCTTCCCTTTTGCACGATTATCGACTGCAGACGTTCCTGTCGTGGCTTCATCAGTTACATTACCATCCTTAGTCCTTGAACAAGAAGCCATTTTTGCCGAGCTGCTCTTCAGGATTGTCGTAAGGCTTCATGCAGAGGATGTGAACCATGTCTTTTTGTTTTTGTTGTTTCAACAATGGCTCATAATTCTCAAGTTCGTATGTGACACCTGACAGGTGGCATATGACAAGATACGGACAAAAGTATTGCTCCAATAACTTTTCTGATAGTCCATCTTTCCGTACAGAGGTAAAAATCCACACCAGATCTCCTGGACTGTACACAACAGGTCGGTGCGTGATGTTATACCACTGATGATCCTTCATATGACCGTCTAAGTGTCCGTATGCGAGCCAGCTGTCTTGCTTCTTTGATCCTGGTGATGAACTGTTACACATAGTCATCCTGAGTGGCATCCGGTTGGAACGGAAACAGCGTATACATTGTCGTTTCAGCTTCACTGCCAAGGAGCAGGAAATACTGTGTGAAGCCTGTGGTGTCTTGTCTTGTAGTATTATAAGCAAATGTCACAACTGGCAGTATTGTATCCCAATCCATCTGCGCAACATCGACAGCATATCTTCTAATATCTTGTTAAAACGTTTGGTCAGACCATTTATCTGAGTATGGTATGCAGTAGTAATTATGTGGACAATGTCACAATGTGACATTACCTCTCATACTAGCACAGTTGCTTATGTATCACAGAAAATTGTCTTCTTTAGTTTGTGGCGGTAATTATCCGACAATACAGAGAAAGAAGCTCCTGAATCAATCAGTGCCCGGACAGGGTGACAGTTGACCGCTGTCTGGTTTTTGTATAGGTTGAATATCTCTCTTCGCTCCCTGCATTTTACCTCTGATACCTCCAGAATTTGGAACAGTGCATTGCAGTCGACATCGTCGAAAGCTTTCTCCAAATCGACAAATCCTAAAAACTTAGGTTTCTCTTTCTGTAGCCTTTCTTCTAAGATAAGTTGTATTGTGAGTATTGCCTCTCGTGCTCCTACATTTCTCCTAATTCGAAACTGATCTTCCGTGAGGTCGGATTCCACAAGTTATTCCATTCGTCTGCAAGTAATTCGTGTTAGTATTCTGCAGCCATGACTTATTAAACTGATAGTTCTGTAATTTTCACACTTGTCTGCACTTGCTTTCTTTGGAATTGAAATTACAATATTGTTCTTGATGTCGGAGGGTATTTACCCTGTCTCATGCATCTTGCATACCAGGTGGTACGATTTCTTAAGACAGGCTCTCCTAACGATATCAACAGTTCAGACGGAATATAATCTACTTGCCTAATGCTCCCTCTGAAACTCTCAACCACCTCTGGTTCCTTCAATTTGTCCAGGTTCCATCTCCTAACCTTTCTATTTTACTGCAGTCTCTTAAGTTTTAATCTGCAGTTCATAACCAATAAGTTATGGTCAGTCTATATCTGCCCCTTGATATGTCTTACAGTTAAGAACCTGGTTTCTAAATCTATGCCTTACCATTATAAAGTCAATCTGGTACCTTCCAGTGTCTCCTTGTTACTTCCATGTATACAGACTTCTTTCATGATGATTAAACCAAGTGTTGGAAATCATTAAATTGTGCTCTGTGCAAAATTCTACCAAGCGATCTTGTCTTTCATTCCTTTTTCCCAGTCCATATTTCCTTCTCTCCCCTTTCCTACTACTGAGTTCCAGCCCCCCATCACAATCAAGTTTTCATTTCCCGTAACTTTCTGAATGATTTTTTTTATCTTCTCATACATTTTTTCGATATCCTCATTGGCCGTGCTAGTTGGCATATAAACTTGCGCTACTGTAGTCGGTGTTGGCTTCGTGTCTATCTTTACAACGATAATGCGTTCACTATGTTATTCATAGTAACTTACCCGCATTCCTATTTTCTTATTCATTAGCAGACCTACTCCTGCATTACCACCAACTGATGTTGTATTGAAAACCCTCTACTCACCTGACCAGCCCCTCAGGGGACTCACCGCTCTGTGGTGAGTACGTGCGTGGTGAGCACGGGGCCCCAGCCTTTGTAGCACTCTTTCCTTTCCGTGCTACATGACGCTTCTTCTACTGTCCTTTTCCCCTCTCTTGGGGACCGAGTCTGTGCATCCTTCGGGGAACCGAAGTTCTGACCCTTTTGGCTTTACAGTGTTCTTTCACCTCTTTCTTTGCCTCCGCGTCTGCGTTTGAGGCTTCTCCTCCTACTATTTATCTCTTCCTCCTCCCTGTACGCACTTGAAGGCCACCCATATGGGCGACTGGGTAATGCGTAAGTCCCAGCCCCGGGCTGGCATGTAGGGTGCGTGCGTACCCCCTGGTTAAGGCCAGGCCAGGGGAGGGGCGATTGCCTGCGCTGATACCTTCCCGATTCGCCGATTGGTCCCTCCGTCTGTAGATCGGGAGGTGTGACCTGGGGTGTGAACAATCACCTAAGGCGGGTGTGCTTCCATTGGGGGCCCCCAGCAGGAAGGAGCGTGCCATCGGAGACACTGGCAATCGTGGGGGATACAACCGCGATGGTTCTAAAAAAAGAAAATGTAAAGAGTCTTTAGAAATTGATGTACTAGACAATAGTGTGTCTGAACAGAGTTCCATCAAAGTTCCTTGTGGTGACCCGTACTGAGGAAGGACAATCCTTTTTGTTGGTGAACCCATTTATTATTCAAAAAGGGGTTGATGCCATTGCCGGCCCAGTTAAGACCTGCAACCGCCTACGTAATGGAACACTACTGTTAGAAACAGAAAGTGGCTCCCAGGCACAGCAGCTGCTTAAGGCTACTCTGCTCCACAGCTACCCGGTTCATGTTGAGCTCCATCCGACCCTCAATTATTCCCGAGGGGTAATCTTCTCGGCCAGTTTGGACGGTCTGACTGAGGATGAACTGAAAGAATATCTGGCAGCTCAAGGCGTCATCGCAGTACACAGGGTGACAAAAAAAGAGAACAATGTTGTAGTGCCCACTCGCACAGTGTTTCTGACCTTCGACCGAGTGGCTCTGCCGCCGAAAATCAAGGCAGGGTATGAGGTCATCACAGTACGACCTTATATCCCTAACCCTACTCGGTGTTATCAGTGCCATCGATTTAACCACACAAGCCAGTCTTGCAAGAACCCAGTCATATGTGTCACCTGTGGTAAAGAGGCCCATGAGGGGATTTGTCCACCACTGTCCCCTCATTGCATCAATTGTAACGGGAATCATACTGCTTCCTCCCGGGAATGTCCCGTGTATGCCGATGAACGAGCCATCCAGGAAATCCGTGTAAAGGAAAAGGTTCCCATACCAGTTGCACGTAAGATGTACGCCAGTCGTAAGCCCAAGACCCCGCCGCGTGGTAACTACAGTACTGTAGTTGCAACGCCTCCAACAACACGGGATATGGCCACACAGACTTGTGACCTACAGTTTACGACAGTAGTTGTCAAACAGTCTACATCGACAACGGCGTCACGTTCAATGAAAAGTGTGAGTACCTCTTCCAAATCTTCATCTTCAGTTGTGAAACCACAGATAGAGACGCGAAAGTCTAAGAAAGAGAATTCGCATGAGGATTTCCTCCGCATCCCTACCAAAACATCTGAGCCAACCAAGGAGCTTCACCAGGGCTCCAAGAAATCAAATAGGGGGAAAACTCTCCCCCCTCCTACCTCACAATGTGACGATGGCATCCCCTGGAAGCCTATAGTCTCTCCAGGTGCATCAGCCAAAGATGGGGCTGCCGACCACACTCACGCGGCTGCTGTGGTAACCTCTGAGAATATGGAGCAAGACCCTCCTGTCTCAGACACCACCAGTTGCGAACATTCGCACTGTGGCCCGCCGCCTTCGTCGGGCTGATGTCCACCTTCATCTCATTTTATCCCATTATGGATATTCTTCAATGGAACATTCGTGGTATCCGGTCGAATTGGACAGAACTGCAGCTTTTAACGCGAACATATCATCCAATCATCTTCTCTCTACAGGAGACAAAATTGCTCCCTGGTACTCGAATTACTTTCCCACGCTACACTACCGTTCGCTTTGACCTTCCTCCAGTGGCAGGAATTCCAGCCCACGGGGGCGTAATGTTGCTTATTCGGGATGACGTACACAGTACACCGGTCCCTTTGTGTACTCCAATACAAGCTGTTGCTGTCCGGATATACCTTCCTGGATTTGTCTTCACACTGTGCAATATTTACGCTCCTTCCTCTTTTCCCGTCACTAGATCAGATCTCCTAGATCTTATTGACCAGCTTCCGCGTCCATTTTTGTTGGTGGGAGATTTCAATGCCCACCACCCCCTTTGGGGCTCCCCACGACCATGTCCACGGGGCTCCCTCCTGGCAGATATACTGAACCACCTTCAGCTCATCTGCCTTAACACTGGTGAACCAACTTATCTTTCAGACACCACAAATACTTTCAGCCATATAGATCTAGCTATCTGCACTGCTCAGCTGGCACGGCGTCTTGAATGGTCTGCTCTCTCAGACACACATTCGAGCGATCATTTTCCGTGTGTAATTCACCTAATGATGCCTGACACCCTTGAGCATCCACACCGCTGGCAGTTAACGAAAGCGGACTGGGAGCTCTACACGTCACTGGCGGATTTTGGTACTTACCATTATCCTAGTATAGACGACCAAGTGGAACACATTACCACAGTTATTCTGACAGCCGCAGAATGTTCCATCCCTTGCAAGACTTCCCACGCACGTCGTCCCCTTGTCCCGTGGTGGACCGCGGAATGCCGTGACGCTCTGCGAGCACGGCGACGTGCCCTTAGAATCTTCAAACAACGGCCCACGCTCGACAACTGCATCCGATACAAACGGCTGCGGGCCTATTGTCGTCGCCTCTTTCGCGACTGTAAACGCACCAGTTGGCGCTCATTCACGAGCTCTTTTAATAGGTCTACCCCTTCCTCCATCATTTGGGGTAACCTTCGAAAAATTTCGGGCACTATGGCTCATTCCCCAATTCCCGGTCTGTGTGTCGCAACTGACACCGTCGTCGATCCTCCACAAATAGCCAACGCACTGGGTCGACATTTTGCAGAGGTCTCTAGCTCTTCACATTACACTGACGCTTTCCTAGCTAGGAAACGGACGGTGGAGGCGACTCCATTGCCCTTTACCTCTCAGAACCGTGAATGCTACAATACCGAGTTTACTGTATGAGAGCTTCACCACGCACTCTCGTCTTCGCGGTCCTCCGCTCCAGGACCAGATGGCATTCACGTGGTGATGCTGCAACACCTTTCACCAACGAGCTTGCACTTCCTACTGGCCACCTACAACCGCATATGGATAGAAGGCACCTTTCCGCGACGCTGGCGTGAAGCCATAGTCATTCCCATACCAAAGCCTGGGAAGGACAAATGTCTCCCTTCCAGCTACCACCCCATTTCCCTCACCAGTAGCATATGCAAGGTGATGGAACGCATGATTCACGGGCGCCTGGTATGGTGGCTTGAAACGCGACAACTCCTGTCTAATGTCCAATGTGGGTTTCGCAAGCACCGTTCTGCGGTGGATCATCTTGTTGCCCTATCTACCTCAGTAATGAATAACTTTTTACGGAAGCGCCAGACAGTAGCGGTGTTCTTTGATCTGGAAAAGGCATACGACACCTGCTGGAGGATGGGCATCCTCCGCACTCTGCATACATGGGGTTTTCGGGGTCGCCTGCCAATTTTTATCCGCGAATTTTTAACAGACCGTGTTTTTAAAGTGCGTGTTGGTTCGGTTTTATCGAGCACTTTTAATCAGGAGAACGGAGTCCCCCAGGGCTCGGTCCTGAGCGTTTTTTTATTTGCAGTGGAAATCAATTCTATAGCCGATCACCTTCCACTGGGAGTGTCGGCGTCCCTATTTGTTGACGACTTCGCGATCTACAGCAGCTCTGAGCAAACGGGTCTCCTGGAGCGGCGCCTCCAGCGGTGCCTAGACAATCTCCACGCGTGGAGTATGGACACTGGCTTTCGATTCTCAGCCGACAAGACAGTCTGCATGAACTTCTGGCGGCGGAAGGAGTTCGTTCCCCCGTCCCTTCGTCTGGGCCCCATAGTACTTCCATTTGTGGATACCACGACGTTCTTGGGACTTGTTCTCGACAGGAAGTTAAGTTGGTCTCCCCACATATCCCATTTGGCAGCTCGCTGTACCCGCTCTCTCAATGTGCTGCGGGTGTTAAGTGGCACCTCGTGGGGAGCTGACAGGTCTACTCTCCTCCATCTGTATCGCACCATAGTTCGGTCCAAACTGGACTATGGTAGCATCGTTTATTCTTCGGCTCGACCGTCCATACTGTGTCGCCTTAATACAATCCACCACCACGGTCTCCGTCTGGCGACAGGAGCATTTTATACTAGCCCCGTTGAGAGCCTCTATGCCGAGGCCGCCGAACTACCCCTTTCTTACCGTCGGGAACTCCTGCTTAGCCGTTACGCTAGTCGTTTGTCGTCCATGCGAGGACACCCGACGTACGCAGTTTTTTTTAACTACTCACTTGACAGTCTCTTCTCTCTGCGCCCGTTTGCTCTGCTACCACCGGGAGTACGCTTGCGTTCGCTACTCGGCCAGCTTGGCGTTACAATGCCTGCTATCTTCTCGACTGGAGAGAGGTACCTCTCCACCGTGGCGAAGCCCCGAAGTCCGTGTTAACTTTGATCTTCATTCTCTTCCAAAGGACTCGACACCTCGTTTCGTCTACCAGAGAGAAGTTCACGCACTCCGGTTTAAATTTGATGACAATTTGTTCATTTACACTGATGGCTCAAAGACAGACCAGGGTGTTGGGTGTGCTTTTGTACTTGGCAACGTCTCTTTTAAATATCGTCTTCCTGAGTGGAGTTCCATTTTTACAGCTGAGCTGTATGCATTATACCAAGCCACACAATACGTCCGGCGCCACTCGCTCAGTAAGACCGTCATTTGCTCGGACTCTATGAGTGCTTTGTTGAGCCTTCGCATCCTATATCCGGCCCATCCCCTGGTACAAAGCATCCGCAATTGCCTTACTTCTCTTTCAACGAGCGGAACTACGGTGACGTTTCTGTGGGTCCCTGGCCATGTGGGAGTGTTGGGGAATGAGGCTGCGGATATGGCTGCCAAGGAAGCAGTTCTCCTTCCTCGGCTATCTACCTTTTCCACCAGCTCTGATGACCTTCGCGCTGGTATCTCCCAGCGTATTATCTCCCGTTGGTATCTACATTGGTCATCCCTGTCAGGGAACAAATTGCGAGCCATTAAACCTGTGCCTGATATCTGGTCAACGTCATCTCGACCCTCCCGCCGAGAGGAGATTGTTCTAGCCCGGCTTCGTATTGGCCACTGCCGTTTTAGCCACCAGCATTTATTACGTGGTGGTCCTGCTCCCTTATGTGAGCACTGTGATGCACCTTTTACTGTGAACCATCTTTTAGTGCAATGTCCATTTTTTAACCGTCTCCGTCATGATCTGTGTTTCCCATTTGAATTGTCTGACATTTTAGCTGATGACCCGCAATCGGTTAACAGAGTTTTACTTTTTATACATCGTGCAAATATGGCGAAAGCCATTTAATTTCTAACCCCGGTTCTTTTTTACTATGGGCAGTGTTGGGCGCTAATGACCACAGCAGTTGTGCGCCCTAAAACCACAAAAAAAAGGACTTCTTACACTTAAATTAATATTCGATGTTAACAAATTTCTTTTTTTCAAAAACGCTTTTGTTCCTATTGCTATTCTGCATTTTAGATCCTTTGTACTGCGACCATCATGTTATTTTACTTCCCAAGTAGCAAACTTCATAGACCAACTTTGTTTCGGCACCTAATCTTCAGCATTACCTGATTTTCTAAGACTGCATTCCATTACCTTTGTTTTGCTCTTGTTGGTGTTCATCTTATAAACTCCTTTAAACACACTGCACATTCCGATCTATTGCTCTTCCAAGCCCTTTTACCACAGCGTCCCTTTCATGCCCTTCAACTGTAATAACAGCCGTTTGGTTTTTGTACAAGTTGTAAATAACCTTCCGTTCCCTATATTTTACTTCTACTCGCTTCAGAATTTAAATGAGTGTATTCCAATCAACATTGCTAAAAACTTTCACAATTCTACAGAGGCTAATGTAGGTTTTCCTTTCCGTAATCTTCTAAGATAAATCTTAAGGTATTGCCTCCCTTGTTCCTACGTTTCTTCTGAATCCAAACTGATCTTCCCCGAGGTTGGCTTCTACCAGCTTTCCATTATTCTGTAAATAATTCGTGTTAATATTTCGCAACCACGACTTATTAAACTGATGGTTCTGTAGTTCACATCTTTCTGCGGCAGCTTTTTTTGTAAAATGGATTATTACATTTTACTTAAAGTCTGAGGGTATTTCCCCTGTCTCATATATCTTACGCACCAGGTGATATAGTTTTGTCACAGTGTCTCTCCCAGATTTCAATAGGTCTGAGGGAACGTCCTCTACCCCAGGGGGCTTGTTTCTACTTGAGTTTTTAAATGCTCTGTCAATTTCTTCATCCAGTGTAATATGTCCTATGTCATCCTCATGTATTTCCTCAACTGACCAGAAATCCCATTCATCCTGCTACCGAACGTCGCTAATCCCTACCATATCTAACTTCAACCTATCCATTTCTCTTTTTCAAATTTTGTAGCTAACCTACGCGATTCAGGGTTAGAACATTCCATGCAACATCCTCCTGAGTAGTCCCCGCTTGGAGATCGGAATGGGGGACTTGTTTACCTCCGGAATATTTTACCCAAGACGACACCATCATCATATAGTCATACAGTAGAGCTGCATGTCCTCGGGAAAAGTAGCGGCTGTAGTTTCCCCTTGCTGTCAGCCGTTCACAATAACTGCATGGCAAACCCATGTTAGCTGATGTTACAAGGCCAGCCCAGTCAGTCATCCGGACTGTTGCCCCTGTAACTACTGAAAGGCTGCTGCTCCTCTTCAGGAACCACACATTTGTCTTGCCTCTCCACAGATACCCCTCCACTGTGGTTGCACCTATGGTATGGCTATATGCATCTTTGAGGCACGCAAGCCACCCCACCTCGGCAATGTCTGTTTCATGGGAATGGCTATTTTGTGATAATTTGCAAAATGTTTTAATTATATTGTTGAATTACAACCTGTACATTCCATTGTTGTTGTGTACTCTTTTAACATGTGAACTGTCTCGGCCCAAAATATTTTCATAAGTAATAATCTACATAACGTAGCTCACTTTACCTTTTGTATTTTTTCGAGATATATTGTCACGTTGCAATGGAAGCAGGCTTGACTTCGAAGGCAACTAAACGCAGCACATATACCTGAAAGCACTTATTACGAACTCAACATACACGCAGCACTGCCTGCCTCTAGGGCAGAGTGCTCTGCTATTTATACACAGACAGAATTTACCAGAAATTACAAGAACAGTTAAGAAACAAGTAGAATTTACAAGTGAACATAAGAAAGATGTAGAACCTTCTGGAATTGTAAATTACAAAGAAATAAGTTTTTGCCGTTGGGCAGGATTGAACCGGCGAACTTTTGCTCCGCAATCCGTGACGCTATCCCCTGCACCACGCCGGCAGTTTGTTTCTGTGGTCTCTCGCGGCATTGCTCCCTCTCCTGGAGAAACAGCGACCTGCTGTTATGATCCCTGTGGAGCCAGCTGCAATGTCCTGGATCTTGACCGTGTCATGGGTCCTCTGTATGACAGTTCAAGAGAATCCTTCCCTTCTCCGCGATTATCGACGACAGATGTTCCTGTCGTGGCTTCATCAGGAACATTACTGTCCTTACAACAAGCCATTGTCACCTACCTGCTCTTCAGGATCGTAGTAAGGCTTCATGTGCAGAATTTCAACAATGTCTATTCGTCTTTGTCGTTTCGACGACGGCTCATAATCCTCGACTTCGTATGTGATGTCTGACAGGCGGCGTATGACACGATACGGACCAAAGTATCGCTTCAATAACTTTTCTGACAGTCGAACCTTCCGTACAGGGGTAAAAATCCATACCAGATCTCCTGGGCTGTACACAACAGTTCGGTGCTTGTCGTTATACCGCCGACAGTCCTTCTCCTGGGCGTCCAGTGTCCGTATGCGAGCCAGCTTCTTCGACCCTGGTGATGAGCTGTTTAACATAGTCATCCTGAGTGTCGTCCGGTTGGAACGGGAACAGTGTATCCATTGTCATCTCAGCTTCACGGCCATGGAGCAGAAGAAACGGAGTGAGGCCTGTGGTGTTTTGTCTTGCAGTGTTGTAAGCAAATGGCATGACTGGCAAAATTGTATCCCAATCCTTCTGCTCAACATCGACGTACATCGACAGTATGTTGGCTAACGTTTTGTTAAAACATTCCGTAAGACCATTTGTCTGAGGATGGTATGCAGTTGTCATTCTGTGGACAATTTTGCACCGTGACATTACCTCTGATACTAGTTTTGACTGGAATACTTTTCCACAATAAGATATCATGACACGTGGTGCTCCATGCTTCAAAATAATGTCTTCTACAAGGAATTTTGCGATGTCTGGAGCTTCTGCAGTCGGCACTAGTTTGGTGACAGCGCAGAGTGTGAGGTAGTCAGTGCAGACTATTATCCAATGGTTACCGGTTGTCAACTTTGGGAACCTCCCTAAAAGCTGGAATGGAGCTGCTGCCGGCGGAATCAGTACGAGATGTCCTGGAGGTAATTGGGGCACATGCTTCCGTCGCTGGCACTCTTTACAGTGACTCACATAGTGCTTGACAGATCGGTAGAGACCTTTCCAGTAATACCTGCGTCTGATTCTGTCTAGGGTCTTCACGAATCACAGATGACTGGATATTGGAGCATCATGGAAATATTTGAGAATAGCTGGCTGGAGATGAGCTGGAACAACAAGTAGCCATTTGGGGCCCAGTGGATCGTAGTTGCTCTTGTACAATGTTCCGTTTATAAGTTGGAACTTTCCATTGGTCGTTTCTCCTTTCTCCAAGGCCTTTATCATTTGTAATAGTGTTGGATCTTCCCTCTGTTCAACTGTAACGTCATCTAATTCAGTGAGAGCTGAAATTTCATTAATGGAGCCCTCGAAAGGCAGTCGGCATCCTTGTTTGCGCCCGTTTTTGAATGCCACTGTGACATTGTACTCTTGGAGTCTTAGTGCCCATCTTGCTAGTCGACCTGATGGACCCTTCAAGCTAGTCAGCCAACACAAAGAATGGTGGTCTGTCACGACGGTGAATGGTTTGCCGAATAAATACAGCCGGAACTTGTTGATAGCCCAGATAACCGTCAGACATTCTTTTTCAGTCGTAGAGTAGTTTATCTCGGACTTTGAGAGTACTCTTGACGCATAGGCTATCACTTTTTCGGCACCTTCCTGAACTTGTACAAGCACTGCATCAATCCCATAGCCACTGGCGTCTGTGTGGAGTTCCATTTCTGCATTCTCGTCGTACAAGGCTAGCATTGGTGCGGAAGTTAGAGCCTCCTTAAGTGCTCAGAAAGCTCTTTCTTATGTCTCATCCCAGTAAAATTTGGCTTCTCCCTGCAGAAGTTCTTGTAATGGACGTGCCCTGTTAAAAAAATCCTTTTATGAAACGTCGGTAGTATGAGCACGGCGACGAAGAGGCACTTCTTTGGATTGAAGCGGAGACCTGCAGCCTGAACACACTTCAACACAGTTGACAGGCGACTCAGATGTTCTTCAAATGTTTTCGAGAAAACGACAATGTCATCTAAATAGCAGAGACACGTCGTCCACTTACGGTGTTGAAGAAAGTTGTCCATCATGTGTTAGAATGTGGCTGGAAGCAGCGATCCCCAGCTTACGGATCAGGGGTACTGTATGCACTGACGCCACTGCCATTGCTGAGCATATGGCGGAGCATTATGCTCGCAATTCCGCAACTGCGGCATACAGTGCAGACTTCCGTGCACTGAAAGAGTGGGTAGAACAGCGACGGCTGTCATTTCACACACGTCGAACAGAACCGTATAACTTTGCTTTTAGTAAATGGGAATTCGACACTGCCCTTGCTGCATGCCCCGATACCTCTCCAGGTCCGGACAGGATCAACAGCCAGTTCATTCGGCACCTTTCCGTGGAGTTTCAGCACCAGCTTCTCGCCATGTTTAACCGTTTATGGGTGGAGGGGGCTTTCCCGTCACAATGGCGAGAAAGCATCGTTCTTCCCGTGATCAAACCTGGTGCTGATCCACAGGTGGCTGATAGTTACCGCCCAATCAGCCTCACCAACGTTCTGTGCAAGCTATTAGAACGTATGGTGATCCGGCGGCTTATGTGGGTACTTGAACATCGGGGTCTGTTGTCCCCACGCCAAGGGGGTTTCCGCCAATGTCGCTCCACTGTTGACAACTTAGTGGCTCTGGAGTCCGCCATTCGTTCGGCATTTAGCAGGCGTGAGCATCTTGTTGCCGTCTTTTTTGACCTCAGGAAGGCCTACGATACCACTTGGCGCCACCACATTCTGGCTACACTGCACGCTTGGCGCTTGAGAGGTCCGCTGCCGGTTTTTATTCGAAACTTTCTTTCTTTCCGATCTTTTCGAGTACGGGTTGGTACTTCCCTCAGCTTCTCTCGCGTCCAGGAGAACGGTGTTCTACAGGGCTCTGACCTTAGTATACCCCTCTTTTTAATTACCACCAATGGACTTGCTGAGGCAGTGGGGTCATCGGTTTCTTCCTCTTTGTTCGCTGATGACTTCTGCCTATACTTCAGCTCAGCTAGCATTGGGGTAGCTGAAAGGCGTTTACAGGGAGCCATTAGAAAAGCGCAGTCGTGGGCATCAACCCATGGGTTCCAGTTTTCTCCATCGAAAACCCGGGTTATGCACTTCTGCCGCCGTCGAGCTGTCCATTTGGACCCAGAGCTATATTTATATGATGAACTTCTACGTGTCGAAGAGACTCACCGATTTCTTGGCATGCTCTTCGACAGCCGGCTCACTTGGGCGCCCCATCTTCGCCAGCTCAAGCAGAAGTGCGTGAGGTACCTTAACATTCTACGCTGCCTCAGCCACACTAGTTGGGGTGCCACTCGTTCGAGTCTTATGCAGCTCTACAGAGCGCTGATACAATCACGGTTAGACTACGGGAACTTTGTGTATGGTTCGGCAGCCCCATCCGCATTGCAGGCCTTGGACCCAGTACACCATAGTGGCGTCCGTCTAGCGACGGGTGCCTTCCGTACAAGTCCCGTGACAAGTCTCCTTGCTGAAGCTGGGGTTCTCCCCCTCCGAATCCGCCGGCAGCAGCTACTGGCTTCATATGTCGCCCGTATTCATGCCTCACCTGACCACCCGAACCACAGGCTTCTGTTCCCAGCTGCTGTCCTCCCTTCCGCACGACGACGTCCACGGTCGGGTCTCCCGATTGCGGTTCATGTTCGTTCCCTTCGTTCGTCCATCGCATCCCTTCCCATCCCTACCTCATTCCGATACCTTTCACCTACACCTCCATGGTTCGTACCTCGCTTCCAGCTTCGGTTAGATTTGTCCGGTGACTCGAAAGCCTCAGTTTCGCCAATGGTTTGTCGATAGTTCCAGGCACTCGTAGATACTTTCCGTGGTGCAGAAGTCGTCTACACTGACGGCTCCGTTGTGGACGGACGTGCTGGGTACGCGTATGTTCATAGCGACCACGTTGAGCAGCATTTCCTACGCTGTGGGACTAGCGTTTTCACAGCTGAGCTGGTGGCCATCTCGCGCGCTCTTTCACATTTCCGCAACTACCCCGGGGAGTCCATAGTTGTCTGTAGTGACTCCCTGAGTGGGCTGATGGCGCCTTGCCAGTTTATGCCAAAGCACCAGTTGGTTCGGTCCATTCAGGACACCATATATACCCTCAGCGAATCAGGACGTTCGGTGGTTTTCCTTTGGACCCCGGGCCATGTAGGCATCCCAGGAAATGAACGGGTTGATTGCCTCGCCAAGCAGGCCACCACATCACGGCCCTTGAAGATAGGACTTCAAGTTAAGGGATCTACGATTACAACTAACCCGTAAGGTTCTAGGGATTTGGACCTCGGAATGGGATGCTTTGAACGTTCCGAACAAGCTGCGTACAGTCAAGTCCACCACAGCTGTGTGGAGATCCTCCCTGCGAGCCTCTCGTAGGGAGTCTGTAGTCCTCTGCAGACTACGTATCGGACATACGTGGTTAACACACGGCTACCTTCTACGAAGAGAGGACCCACCAACTTGCCGTTGTGGTGCCCTATTGACTGTGGTCCACATTCTGGTGGACTGCTTACTTTTAGCCGACTTGAGGCAGGCTTTTACGCTGCCTTGTGAGCTCCCATTGATTTTATCTGACGGTGTCTCTGTGATCGACCGTGTTTTAGGTTTTATTCGTGCAACTGGCTTCTATTGGTCTATTTAATGGTGGGGCCTATAGGCCCGCCTTGTCGGGCTTCACCCCTCCAGAACAATAAGCCGCTGTCTTTTTACGGTTTAAGACTTGCTTTAATTTAAGGATTTTAAAGTTTGCAGAGTGGCTGGCTCATCCTGTATTATCCTTGTGATCAGCCAGCCACACGATTCCGCTGCCTTGTTTTAGTTTTCTGTCTATTTTGTCAACACTTGTCTTGTTCTTTGTTACGTCCTTTTACCATTGACTGTCTCTTTGTACTGGGAGTATACTGGACTTCGAGTACTAAGCGACAAAAGGAATCTTTAAAAGTTTACTCTTAGCTGGGAACAGGGGACTGATAACCCAGCAGTTGAGTCCCCTTTAAACACACAACAACAACAACAACAACAACATTACATAATCCAAATGCATTACTTTAAATTCATAGAGACCGTCAGGTGTAATACAAGCCGTCTTCTCCCTGTCAGCTTCGTCAACCTCGATTTGCCAGTAACCGGTCTGCATGTCCATAGTTGAAAAGTATGTAGCTCCTTTCAGGCAGTCTAAGGTGTCATCAATACATGGCAATGGGTAGACATTTTTTGTTGTGATACTGTTCAGCCGTCGATAGTCGACAATGAATTGTCATGTGCCATCCTCCTCCTTCACGAGGACCACCGTAGACGACCAAGGACTCTCTGAAGGTTGAATAATGTCATTTCGCAACATCTTCTCTACTTCCTCCTGAATTATCCGTCTTTCAACTGGCGACACTCTATACGAACGCTGGCTAATTGGCGGATTGTCCCCAGTATTGATACAGTGCTTTATCGTGGGCTGTTTCGTCTGACTTTTCCCCTGCTGAGGTGTGAATGCAACCAAAAATTGGCGTAGTATACCTAACACCCGCTGGCGTTGTTCCTTGGTCAGCCCAGGCCCTATTGGCAGTTCCACGTTTGTTTCCTCCAGCGTGTTGTCTGTACTAATAGCAGGGCATGCGTCTTCGTTGATGACGTTGAGCTCACCGTCCTGGATTGGTTCAGCTGTCCCGATACACATTCAGTTGGGGATAAGTTGTGACTGCTCGTGACAATTTGTGATCCAAATCTCTCCTTGACCACCGGTAATGCTTATGATAGCCGCTGGTATGTAAATTTCTTTTGTGAGCCTGATAAACGTTTTACTATCAACAAGAACTTCACAGTTTAACCAGTCATCTGTGTTTGTGACTGCAACTCTTCTCATTGTCAACGACGAATAACTTCCCAGAAAATTCTGTATTACGTGTATCTGGCGGAACAACTTCTTCAATTTGCAGCTCAGATCTTCCACAGTCAATGATAGCTTGGGATGCCGAAGGAAGTACCATCCGAGGATGACATTGTGACTACATTCTGTTAACACGACAAATTCAAACGGCTGTGTCCTGTTGTTGATGGTTATTCTTGCAACACAAGTTCCTGCTGGATGGACGTACTTTCCATTCGCAACTTCAGCACAGTTGCTCCTGTATCACAGAACATTCTCTTCTTTAGTATGCGGCGATAATTATCCGATAATTCAGAAAGAGGCTCCTGAATCAACAAGTGCCCGGACAGGTTGGCCGTCGATTGTGACGTCGATGAGATTTCCCAACATCTTGGCGACTGTCGTCCATGGAGGATTTTCATCTGCGGCGGCGTCACCTCTGTAGATGGTCGCCTCGCTTAGTTTTCCTTGGCGCGGCGGCTAGGGGAGCGGCTGGTACCTCTGTACGGCGACGGTGAACGGCTGCGGCGCATCGGGAAGTGAACTCGTCTAGGGTATGGCGATGGGCTTCTTCCTATAGGTCGACTGAACTCATCAGCAGGTGACTGCCTTGACTAGAAGTGCTCAGACGGCTGACGTCTTGCAGCAAAATAATCATCGAATACTCGCCTCCTCTCTCTGCAGTAGCGTAAGACATGTCCAGGGCGTCCACAGTGGAAACACAGTGGTGTGTTGTCTTCTGTCCTCCAGACGTCTGTTCTTCTGCGGGGTGTCATAATTACTGGGGGAGTTGGCTGTGGTCGCGTCGGTCGGTTCATGGACTGCCGTTAGGCGGCTGCAGTGTAAGTCATAGCAGGACGACGCCATTCTTCACGTCGGGTTCGATTGACGGGGCAGACAGGACCTAATGTTTGAAATACCTCGTCCTCAGTGGCGTCAACTACCTTGCGACTTACAGGGCTCACATCCATGGCCATAATCTGATGCTCGCTCGGTCTAATAGTCCCGGCTGCCATGCACTGTTGTAATTCTTCTCTCACGATTTGTCGTACGAGAGAAGCAAAGTCCTGCTACATTTGGGAGTCTGTCATACTTCTTGCATCCAACCCTCCTTTGTTGCATCTCTTCAATACACTGGCACCACTTGATGAACTCTTCTGTAGTAGCGACATCTTTTATCAGAAGAGCTTGGTACATATCTTCTGCAATTCCCTACATCAGATGCGTGATATTGTCCGCTTCAGTCATGTTCAGATTGACTACGTTACACAGGGCCAAAACACTCTGTATGTATGATTGTGTTGGCTCACCATGTCATTGGGCCCGGTTGTTCAGTTCTTCAGCCAAGTGGATTTGTCGCTGGCAGTCTCCAAACGTCTTCTTAAGTTCCTCCTGGAACGTCTCCCAGTCATTCAACTTGTTTTCATTGTTTTTGAACCATTGCTGGGCTGTTCCATCCAGGTAGAAATAAACGTTGGCCAAGCACATCGTATGATCCCACCTGTTGTACTTGGCGACTCAGTCGAACCCTTTTAGCCATTTGTTAGGGTCCTGTCCAGCATCTCCAGAGAACACCGACGGGTGTCTGATGTGCAGCCGGCTTATTGCTGGTTTCGTCTCCATCGTTCTTCTGATAATGCGGACTTTTGGAAGGATTTACTCGGTGTATCCCTTGTATTCCGGTTCCAATCCGTGTAAGCGACGGCTTTTACGTTGCCTAATCAGAGCCACGGTGATGCAGCTGTTGCACAGTACCCGGCGCCTCTACCAAACAATGTCACGTTGCAATGGAAGTAGGCTTGACTTCGAAGGCAACTAAACACAGCACTTATACTGAAAGCACGTTTATTACGAACTCAACATACATGCAGCACTGACTGCCTCTCAGGCAGAGTGCTCTGCTATTTATACACAGACAGAATTTACCAGAAATTAGAAGAACAGTTAACATAAGAAACAAGTAGAATTTACAAGTGAACATAAGAAAGATGCGGAGTGTAGACCCTTGTAGTGGCACTTGTGACAGATGCAAACCAGTGAAATTAAAGGATTGCAAGACATTTCAGGAGAAAAGGGCCAACCTCTCTTAGCAGACACAGCTGCCCAATTGACAGCACAGTTATGAGACACTGTCATCTACCACATTCTGCTGTCCTGGAATGTGGTGGATATCTGTAGAGAACTGAGCAATGAAATCACCTTGCTGAACTTCATGGGGAGAGTTGAGTTCATTGATATGCTTTAAAATAGATACCAGTGGTTTGTGGGCCATGTAAATCATGAACACTTGGCTCTCCATCCATGGTCGAAAATGCTAGATGGTGAAATAAATGGCCAAGAGTTCCCTGTCTGAAGCACTCCAACATATCTTTATCAGATAGGTTCCTAGAAAAATATGCCGTGAAGGTGAAACCATTTGCTGTAATACAGCGCCCATGCCAGTCAGACTGGCATCTACCATCGAGGCCACGGTAGCCCAAGAGCAGGGTGAGCAGGCAGTGTGCATGAGCTGAACCTGATTTTTAAAGCCTCACATGCCTTAGTGGCCTTTTTGCTGACTGATGTGTCCTTGCGCTTAAGCAGCTCGGTAATAGGACCTTGCGTCTCAGATAAATGTGGTAGTCGCCAAAGGTAGTAATAGATTGCTCCAAGAAATCACCTGAAGCCTTTAAAGTTCACAGGGCATAAGGTATGTCAATATCTGCCACCTTAACACAATTTGGAGAAATGCAATGTTGTGAGACAATATGTTGTGGTGTAAAGTCAATGCCACACACCACACGTAAGAGAACGATCATAGGGAAGGCACCGATCGACCAAAAGCCAAAGGCAAGCAGACGCTGCACATCCTGGAGGGAGTAACCGTAGATGCGCACCCTCTACAAGTGGCTATATCTAGGCTGACATATGTCTGGACGGCCGTCAGTTACTATTTGGGAATAAGAGTGCAGTTGCTATTCGGGAATAACACAGAACTAGGACAGTACGAATTCTGAAAGCGGCTACGAACTTAGCAGTAAGTAGGTCACAGTGCAGCTAGTATCATACAGACGTCACCACAAGAAGCAAGAAGAGAGAAGAAACAGACTTCTGTACTTAAGTTGATTAATTTTATTTTCAGTCAATAAATATCTTGTAATACCAGCTATATCAATGCTTTAGATGCCAAAGGAACCTGCACCACTTATTGTCCTGAAAATCAGAACAGGACGAGTAAACAACGAAAAGGCGACAAGGTCACAACACAATGTAACAAAGGAACTCAACTTTTGGTGTACCAAACACACTTGTCTGTATTGATCTTAATTTCATAGTTATTAAATCTTATTAGTACTCTGCGCAAATGTTTGATGTGTTCCTCCTCTGTGTGAGAGAGAAACCCAGTAGTTTGTCAACATAGCAAAAAATGAAATGTAACTCGTGTAGCATCACTTTCATGAAATTCTGTCAAGTTTGGCAGCACTTCAAAGATTAAAAGGCACGACATTATGCTGAAAAAGACCAAACGGCATCATCACAGCCATCTTATGTTTGTTGTAAGCTGCCTTTGGAATCTGTGCGAAAGCCTTGCATGCTCAATGAGACAGAGAGAGATAGATAGAGAGACAGAGAGAGATAGATAGAGAGACAGAGAGAGATAGATAGAGAGACAGAGAGAGATAGATAGAGAGCGCGCAACATTCAAATTATTATTGACGTCAGACACACAGGAAACTGGGGAACTGTCAGGGGTGGTGTGATCATTGAGGCCCATCTAAACGCCACAAATATGCCACAATCTGTTTTTCTTCTTCACCATATGTAGTAGCGATGCCCAAGCAGTGTGTAGTATTATGTCCCACTTTGCCATTAGCCACAGCAGGAGCTGTCGTAAATGGAAACACTCACCGAAACAGCTGACTGGATTATTGTTGCTGGCCAGGGGAAGTGGTTGTGGAGAAACTCTACAAGGTTCTTCTCAAACTGCAGTTGCTGTGTTGCCAATCCTAGCTGTAAATTTGTGTTCTCTTTTGGTAGCAGAGCTACAGTCTCTGCCTCTTTGGCAATCTCACAGGGCTCAGTGTTAACACATGATACAATCTGTCTGTAATGAAGCGAGCTCAGAACTGTCCTGCAGCAGTGGCAATGACGTCTACTTGTGTAGCCCACATGCATACTATCTGCTTTCAGGCTACAGCAGTGGCAGAATACAAGCACATGTTGTGGTAGGCGTGGGTGACGTGGAAATCTTCACACGGCAGATATTGATGGAGTCACACAGTACACAGCCCATCACAGTCAAGAGGTTTAAAGGCAGAGGCAGTTGTGACAGGCAGAGGTACGAAGTCGGGGACCAATGAAAAATGTATAAGAAAAGCCACTCCCAATATCGGGCCTGAAACATGAGCAGCTATAATGGTCCATGTAGGAGGATACTTGTCATAAATTGTCAGTTATGTCTGTCTTTCTTTTTTCTTTTTCTTTTTTGGAAAAGTTAGCATTAGCAATATGCTAATTACATGCAGATGCCAACATTGGCACTGCTAGTGGATCCGAGGATCAGTAATCTTCCTCTTTCTCTTGTGGAATGACACTTATCTCTAAGCTGATATCCACGAGAAATTTATTACTACATGTTCCTTCAGTGATAAACAATCATACAGAGCATCAATCGCCAACACTGTAGCATTCAATTTATGAAGTAGGTGCTGGTAACGCTCTGGACGATTGTGCGCTTTTACTCTACTGGCGATCGTCAGTAGTGTTTGGGTATTTGAAAGATTGGGTGCACTGTCTCTCAGCCTTGCTGAAGCGCCTCTGGTATGATCGAGGGTTACAATGTGTGGAAGCACAAACATTGCTATTCACATTGCTATCTTTCCTTGCAAGCTGCATATTAAGCTTAGCCAATTCAGTGAGCAGTTTGTTCATAGATTGTACTGGGGCAATAGTGGAGGCTGCATATTGCAAAATATGTGGATAGTGGACAGATTCCGATGCCAGCCTGTGTGGTCTGGGGCTGGTGACTATAGCCCCACTCGTCTTAACACACACATTGTTAATTGAACAAGCACTGGCTATTTCATCCACTTTGAGCACAAATTCATCTACAAAGAGGTCAGGTTAACAGGAAAGGATAGTCCGGACAGTCTGAGGAAGCTTGTGGAACCAAAATAACTTCAATGACTGTTGAGAAAACAGTTCATTTCCTACCACTGTGCACAACAAATGGAGCATTTGGCAGGGGGAATGACTCACATGAACCTCACTATCAGCAATATGCTGCAGCACGGTTTCTTTGAACAATGTAGACAACGTATTAGACAATATTTTGTCCAGTTGTTCAATGACATCAAATCTAGTTAATGAATAATGTAAGTCAATCTGTCAGTATTCAAAACAATGCCATGCAGCTGGAAAATGGGTTCCACTTGTGTAAGCCAGATTTGTGCTCAAGTAAGCCAGAAGAGGGGACTTTTAATGTTTGAATATCTGTTAGTGTAGATGCTGTTGTCAAAGTACGTAGGAGCAGCAGATGGCTGAATGTCATCAGCAGTGGACGATGAAGTTAAAACTTTTGTCTTCACATTGGTAAGCTGCACTGTGAGGAGAATGTGATATGGCAAGTAAAAGGAGAAAAATCTGTTCATTATGGGGTCACCACTTTAGAGGTTATTTCAGTAATCCACTGACAACCCACTTTCATTATAAAATACCTTTATTAATCATAAAAATCCAATGCCACTTCAAGAGCACAAATAGGTAAACTGGCGGATAAACAAAACAGCTATCTACTCTGATCAAAGAGATACACTTCTACAATAATGCATGAACAAGTCCACAATTGATATTGATTATATGTGCAACCACCACACACTCCTATGCTTTCCAGTTTCCTATCTGCTCTAATTAAAATGCTTAACAAAAGTTCTCTCTCACAGTAATGTCACGTCTTTCTTCGAATGTGTAAGCTTAGAATAAATTATTTTTGAAAAGAGATAGATTGGCTGGCCAGTAGTTACCTTTGTGCTGTATAGATGATAGTGACACAAAGAAAACAGGATGGACGGAAAGTCTCCTGGTCTGGACTGTATAACCCATTAGATTTCTATTTGATAATGCTGAAGCGATAGCTCCTTATTTAACAGCCATATACAACTGCTCCCTCAAAGAAGAATCTGTACCAAAAGATTGAAAAGTTGCACAGTTCACACCTATATTAAAGAAAGGCAGTAGAAGTAACCCACTAAACTAGAGGCCTATTTCATTGACGTCAATTTGCAGCAGGGTTTTGGAACATATCCTGTATTCAAATATTATGAATTATCTTGAACAGAATGATCCATTGACCCAAGGTCAACACGGATTTAGAAAATATTGTTCATGCGAAACACAACTAGCTCTATTTCCACGAAGTGATGGTTGCTATTGACAAGACTTCGCAAATAGGTTCCATATTTCTTGATTTCCAGAAGGCTTTTGACACTGCATCTCACAAACAGCTTTTAATCAAATTGCGTGGTTATGGTATATCGCCACAAATTTGCGATTGGATAGGGGATTTTCTGTCAGCGAGGACACATGTAGTAGTAATCGATGAATCATTGCTAAGGCATCGACTAAAGCAGAGGTGATATCGGGTGTTCCACAGGTTAGTGTTATTGGTCCTCTGCTGTTCCTTATTTACATAAACGATTTGGGGGAAAATGTAAGTAGCTCTCTTAGGTTGTTTGCAGATGACACTTTCATTTACTGTCTATTAAAATCATCTGAAGATGAAAATCAACTGCAGAACAATCTGAATAAGATATCACTATGGTGTAAAAATTGGCAATTGACTCTAAATAATGAGAAGTATGAAGTCATCCACATGAAAAGAAATTCGTTAAACTTTGTTTACAAGATAAAGCAATCAAAAGTGAAGGCTGTAAACTCCACAAAATACCTAAGAATTACTATTACTTCAGACTTGAACTGGAAAGAACACCTAGATAAGGTTGTGAGAAAGGCGAACCAGAGACTGCGTTTTATTGGCAGAACCCTTGAAAGATGAAACAGAACTACAAAAGAAACTGCATACACTATGCTTGTCCGTCCATTTTTGGAGTATTGCATCCCAGTGTGGGATACTTATGTGAGTTTGACGGAGGACATTGAAAGAGTCCAAAGAAGGGCAGCTTGTTTCATAAAGACGAAAGACAGTATCTCTGACATTCACAGTTCTTAAATACCGTCCTCATGACCTAGGTCATAAATTACCTTCCCCTTTTGTCCCCCATCTTTTTTTATTTTATTTATTTAGTTTTCCCCCCTCCCTCCTGAGGTAGGAACTGTGTTCCAAAAGCTTGTCCTTTTTCGTCTTTCTTTTTTTCTTCATTTGTGTCTATCGGCGGTACACCACAAATATAAGTACTGGCCAGCCAGTCTCTCTCTTTTGAAAAGTAAATTATCTCTGAGGAGAAGTTCCATAATTAATGAAATATAAGCTTAGAATAAGTTTATTCATCCCCCCAGGTGACACACAGCTCTTTTGTGGGTACGTGTGTGGCGCGGATGGGGCCCCAAGCCAAAGCAGCCTTTCTTCTGCCCCAGGCAGCTTCACTTCCCCTCTCGGTTTATGCCTTTGCCCGGAGACGGGCATCCTTTGCGAGTTAAGGTGGTTTCTTCTCATGGTTTCTCTTATTCCTTGGTTTCTTCCTTTCCTAACCTTTGCTTCTTCATTTCTCTCCTTGCTGTACTCTCCTAGCCTCCTTCTCCTCCTCATTAGTCTCCGCTTCGGCATTTGAGACACTTCTTTCCTTCTTTCTCTTCACTTCCTCTCTTCTTCTTTCCTCCCTGTGCGTGTCTGAAGGCCGACCCACGCATTCATGTGTAGCAGGTGATGGGGTAACGCATAATTCCCTGCCCCGGGTAGACAAGTAGGGCACGTACGTACCCCCTGGTAAAGGGGGTACCTTCTGAACATGCCGATTGGTCCCTCCATCAGTTCTCGGGAGGTGTGACCTGAGGTGTGAACAATCACCTAAGGCAGGTAAGCCGTCGGAGAGGGCCCCCACTAGGAAGGAGCGCGCCATCGGAGACGCCGGTAATCATGGGGGACACTTCCGCGATGACTTCCTTCTCTTCTTCACTGACATTGACCCAGAAACGTAAGATAGATTCGCCTCAGCAAAAGAAGACTCTGCCTAATCTTCCGAAATTCCTTGTCGTCTCTCGCACCGACGGTGAAGATTTCACGTTTGTAAATCCTTTAGTCATTCAGAAAGGTGTTGAATCAATTGCTGGCCCTGTTAAAACTTGTTCGTGTCAGCGCAATGGAACATAGTTGCTGGAAGCGGACAGTGCCTTCCAAGCCCAAAAACTAATTCGGACTATGTGATTACACACATTTCCTGTCAAGGTGGAAGCGCATTGCACACTCACCTCGTCACAGGGGGTTGTCTTCGTGAGATCCCTTGACGGGTTGTCTGACGAAGGCATACAAACCTATATGTCCGATCAGGGTGTAACAGCCATGCATAGGGTGATGAAAAAGGTAGATAACCAGCTGACACCGACTCATACTGTGTTTTTGACGTTCGAAGGTGTTGAACTCCCGTCGAAGGTCAAAGCAGGGTATGAAGTCGTCTCCATCCGCCCTTATGTACCTAACCCAACACGCTGTTTCCAATGCCACCTATACAACCACACCCATCAATCTTGCCCTAATGCAGAAAAATGTGTTACTTGTGGTAGGGACGCCCATGAGGGGGATTGCCCACCTCACTGCCTTAACTGCAATGGTGACCATGCGGCTTCCTCTCGGGACTGCCCTGTCTATAAGGATGAAAAAGTCGTTCAGCAAATTCGGGTTACGGAGAAGGTATCAACATCTGCTGCTCTAGTGTTGTTGGCGAGTCGAAAGCCACTGTCCCCCCAGGGGTCACATACAGTAAGGTCCTCACCTTCACTCGACCTATTAAGGATGCAGGTACGCAGACCTGTGATTTCACTTTTGCTGACAGTTGTGTGATCGGCCAGCCCGAAGATTGCCTGTTCCTCGTGCTGGGAACAGTCGTCAACCTCTAATAAACCGCGCGCACCTAAATAATATTCCCGGACTTTGAAAAAGGAACCTGTCCGTGAAGATTTTCTGCGTTCTCAGGCTTCCCAACCGTCAACTGCCTCCTCACACTCTTCCAGAAGAGCCAACAAGAAAGAGTTCCTCTCCTACCCCGCTGAGGCGTGACCCATCCGTCACGCCGTCCAACAGTAGTCGGCCCTGATCACATCTTCTGTCTCGCTGGGACACACCACTGTTAGCCGGGCAACCGTCATTTTACCAGCGGCGGAAGCTGCCCCTCCTGATAAACTCGGGAAGGTGGCAGATGAATCGTTTGAACATATGGGACATGACTCTCTGCCACTAGATGGCGACAGTAGTGCTCCCTCGAAGTCCAGTCCTCAGCGGCCATCGAGGTGACCCCACCTGTTCCTTTTTATCTTCCTTTCTTCTCTTATCTTTTATCATGGGGCTCCTTCAATGGAATATTCGTGGCTTTCGTTCCAATCGGGAGGAATTAAAACTACTCCTTCGGTTGCACTGCCCACTTCTAGTCTGCCTCCAGGAAACTAAGTTACGTCCAAGTGATTGTGCAGACTTCCCCCACTACCCCTCTGTGTGTTTCGACATGGCACCTGTGGAAGGAACCCCAGTGCATGGAGGGGTTCTGATGCTCATTCGGGACGACGTCTATCACCATCCCATTACATTGCATACTCACCTACAGGCAGTTGCCGTCCGCATCACCTTATCCACATTTACCTTCTCCCTCTGTAATATCTATTCGCCATCGTCATCTGCCCTTACTAGGGCAGATGTGCTACACCTCGTTGACCAGCTCCCTTCACCTTTCATGTTGGTAGGCGACTTTAATGCCCACCACCCCTTATGGGGCTCTCCGGTACCTTGTCAGAGAGCCTCCCTTTTGGTGGACATTCTCCAACACCTCAATCTTGTCTGCCTCAACACCGGTGCTCCGACCTTCCTTTCAGACACAACACACTCCTCAGTTAGCCGGTTGGTTTGACACGTGCTCAAGTGACCATTTCCCTTGTGTCATCCACTTCTTGCATCATTACCCATCTCCTTGTCCCACCAGTTGGAACATTTCTAAGGCCGACTGGGGGCTTTATTCTTCCATGGCTGTTTTTCACAATCAGAATTTTTCCAACTGTGACAGTCATGTCGTATACCTCACAGAGGTTATTCTCACAGCTGCCGAACATTCCATACCTTGTACATCCTCTTCTCCACGTCGTGTCCCGGTCCCTTGGTGGACTGCAGCCTGCCGCGACACTCATAAAGCCTGGCGACGTGCTTTACGCACCTTCCACCTCCACCCAACGTTGGAGAATTGTATAAATTATAAACGACTGCGAGCGCAATGTCGTTGTCATCAACGAAAACAAAAAAGCTTGCTGGACTGCTTTTACTAGTTCTTTTAACTGTTTTACTTCCTCCATGGTTGTTTGGGTGGCCTACGCTGTTTATCCGGCATCAAGGTCCACTCCCCGATCTCTGGCCTGACCGTTGAGAACGCAGTCCTTGTGGACCCTGCTGATGTTTCCAATGCACTGGGCCATTCCTTTGTGGAGTTTTTGAGCTCTGCCCATTACTACCCTGCCTTCCTCCCATGCAAACAGGCAGAGGCGGCATGGCCGCCTTCTTTCCGCTCTTTTAATCGTGAAAATTATAACGTCGCCTTCACCATGCAGGAGCTAGACCGTGCTGGCCCTGTCCCGATCTTCTTCTCCCGGCCCCAATTCCATCCATATTGAGATGCTGAAGAACCTCTCTCCTGCAGGGAAGTGTTTCCTTCTTAGTACCTACAATCACATATGGACTGAAGGTCATGTTCCCACAAGTTGGCTTGAAGCCATTGTTGTCCCCATCCCCAAACAAGGGAAGGACAAACATCATCTTCCAGCTATCGCCCCATTTCTCTGACGAGCTGCGTCTGTAAGGTGATGGAACGCATGGTTAACGCTCGGTTGGTCTGGCTCCTCGAATCTCGCCGCCTCCTAACAAATGTCCAATGCGGTTTTCGTCGACACTGCTCTGCTGCTGATCACCTCTTTACTTTGTCGACCTTCATTATGAATAACTTTCTATAGATGCGTCAAACAGTAGCAGTGTTCTTAGACTTCAAGGCTTACAATACCTGTTGGCGGGCGGGCATTCTCCGCACATTGCACACACGGGGCCTACAGGGCCGCCTCCCTCTTTTTATTCAAGCGTTTTTGGCGGATCGCAAGTTCTGGGTACGGGTGGGCTCTGTTTTGTCAGATACCTTTTGCCAGGAGAATGGGGTACCGCAGGGCTCAGTCCTGAGTGTGGCTCTCTTTGCCATTGCAATCAATCCGATCGCAGATTGCCTTTCAGCCGACGTTTCCGGATCCCTTTTCGTAGACGATTTCGCAATTTACTGCAGCGCCCAGCGGACTTGACTCTTGGAGCCTTGTCTTCAATGCTGTCTTGACAGTCTATATTCCTGGAGCATCGCAAATGGCTTTTATTCTCCATTGAGAAAATGGTGTGTATAAATTTCTGGAGATACAAGGAATTTCTTCCTCCATGCCTACGTCTCGGCCCCGTTGCTCTCCCTTTCCTGGAGACAACTAAATTCTTGGGGCTAATGTTGGATCGTAAACTTTGCTGGTCCACACACGTGTCCTACCTAGCTGCCCGTTGTGCCCGTTCCCTTAACGTTCTTCATGTCCCCAGTTTCACATCATGGGGAGCGGGTCGTACCGTCCTGCTTCTCCGCCATCTCAACTCTATTCACCATCGGGGATTACGTCTGGTGACTGGTGCATTTTATACCAGCCCCGTTGAGTCTGTATGCCGAAGCTGCTGTATTACCCTTGACCAGTCGGCGTGACATACTCTTGTCTCGGTACGCATGCCGCCTGCGTTCGATGCCCACCCATCCATCTTACCGATTATTTTTTGACGCCTCACTCGATCGCCAATATCAGTTGTCTGCGATTGCCTTGCTTCCACCTGGAGTTCGGTTTTGCCGCCTGCTTCAGCGGCTCGGTTTTACCCTTCCTTCCACCTTTCGGTTGAGCGAAAGCCCATTGCCACCATGGCATCAGGCCCAGATTCACACTCACCTTGAACTTAGTTCGCTCCCCAAGGAGAGCACTCCGGATTTGGTATACCGGTCGAGGCTTGTTGAACTCCGTTCGCGGTTCGATAATGCCATATTTATTTACACTGATGGTTCCAAGAGCACTGCCGGTGTCGGATCTGCCTTCGTCGTCGGGGACAACCGTTTCCAGTACAAGCTCCCAAGTTCCCTGACCGGTGCTCAAATTTCACAGCTGAGCTTTTTGCCCTCCACCAGGCCGTCTTGTATACCTGCCGCCACCGCCATCCTTTCTCTGCCATCTGTTCGGACTCCTTTAGTGCCCTGCAGAGTCTTAAGGACTCTTTCTCGAACCATCCTCTCGTGTATCGGATCCAACGCTCCCTCCAGTTGCTAACAGATGACATCTGTCACGTTTCTTTTCTGTGGGTCCCTAGCCACGTGGGTGTGCCCGGGAATGAGACCGCCGACTTAGCAGCCAAGGCCGCAGCTCTTTTGCCTCACATGGCTACCTTTTGCGTCCCATCGGATGATGTTCAACGGGCTCTTCGCCGGAGTATCGTGTCGTCCTTGCACAGTGCGTGGTTCTCACTGTACGACAATAAATTGAGAACTGTAAAACCGATCCCGACTGCTTGGAGAACCTCCTTACGCCTCTTTCGGCGAGAGGTGGTCATTGGTGATCGGTCACTGCCGTCATTTGCTAACCGCAGATCCTGCACCGCTGTGCTCCTGCGGTGAATTGTTGACGGAGCGACATGTTTTACTGGCTTGTGTTAATTTTAATCATCTCCGTTTTTCCATCTACTCTGGAGGAAATTTTAGCTGATGACACACGGGCAGCTGCTAGAGTTTTGCGCTTTCTTTTAATTTGACCAATTTATCAAAGGATGTTTAACCATTTTCTTTTTTTTTTTAACTTTCGTTTTTAGCCTCTTGATATTCTAACTGGCAGTTACCAATTTTTTGAGATCTATTGAATATCTGTTCTTGTCTGGGTGCTAATGACCTTAGCAGTTGTCAGCCCTAAAACCACAAAAAAAAGTAAAGTTTATTCATTTTTGGTTAATTGTCCGGGTTGGTGTGGTTTGTTCTGTCCGGGTTGGTGTGGTTTGTTCTGTCGGGGTTGGTGTGGTTTGTTGAGTAAAATATCTCACACAAAAGTTAAATCGAATCAAGTGAAGTACATATAGTAAAATTACATCTGTTTATATAGTACGAATTATAGAAAATCAAATGCTTTTTGTACATACATGTACTGACACAACTAGTAATTTTTCGACAGTCTATCCCGAGAATGATAACTATTGCTATGTGCACTTTCCTTTGGTTAATATTTTGTGGATTTATTACTCTGCTAAAACTAGGAAATGCTTCTATGTTATGATTGAGAAAATCGTTTCTCACAAATTATCCGAGTTTTGGAATAGTTTGCTCAACATGTATATGCTGTATCTGACATTCATTTACTTGACTGTTTATTTCACTTTGATAAAAAAGAATTTGCTCTCAATAACATTTTCTGGTCCCACAAGTTCAGAGTAGATATATATTACTATCGTCTGCACCTAGTTCGGACATGACTTTGAATTCAATTGCTTGCACGGCTACGCATATTTCTTTCATCTTTGTTTGTTATCTCTGTATCTTCATCCTTATCCATTCAGTGAAGCTTTTAGTACATTGTTCCCCACATTGATCATGATTTATTGCTTGTTTACTTTTGATTGTCAAGTCACTATCGCTTTAAGTTATGTTTGAAACTTTTGTTTCTAATTCGGTTTGTGACTTTTGATTTCTTGTATGCCTCCTGTTAACTCTGACACTTTAGTCCAGCTTCTAATCATAATTTTGGTATCTTGGTAACTTTGGTTTTTAGTGCTCAAATTTAGAGGTTCTTTATTAAGATCTTCAGCAGCATAATTAAATTTTTTTTCCAATCGAGCCTGATTTCCTTTGAAATGTTGTTTCGATCTTTGAATGTTTTCTGCAAATTTATGATTTGAAATTTCCACTCAGTTCTTAAAATTTTCCATCATTTTCAGTTTTTTATTTGACATTTTTTTTGGAGGTACCGTTTAGATTTCAGCGAACTGTCTACCCATATTTTCATATTTTAGCATTTTCTGCTTTCCTTTCTTGTTTCTGTGATTTTTTTTCCTCGTTAATTTCTTTTGAAATTGTGCTGTTTGCCTGCATAAAAGAATATATAAGCAGATTTCAATTGAAGGGCTGCCTATCATTCGTAATGTTATCTGTATTGTAATCAGATTCTGCAATGCCTTTGAACCCCTCCCAATTCTGTCTGTAAGCCACACACAATCATATAATATATATGCATTGGCAGCAAGAGAAATGAATTTTGACAGTACAATATGGACACTGAAAAATGCTGACTTGGGATGCAGTATTCCACCTCGCACACAAGAACTCACATTAGCAGTAGGCTGACACAAGTCTTTTCTGTGTACCACTGTGCAAGTCTACATGGAGTCATGTCCTCTGCATTACAGTTGACTGCCCCCATAAGTTTGTAGCCCGCATTGGCCCAGAGGAAAGAGGGGCGGCACTTGAAATTAGTTTTCCTACAGCTTGGAGGGTAGTTGATTCGGTGGCAGACTCTTGTTGAGTGAGGCGGCTTGTATTTGTACTAGATATCGGTCTGGAGACAGTCTTAGTGCCTGAGGACACAGTTTGCGAGAGCAGGTTGAACTTGGCTGTACCGACAGCTCTGCTCCTTCCGCGCTCCCCATTTCCTCTTCCCCGCTCCCCATTTCCTCTTTCCCACAATGCTGGACTTGTAAGCCGTCCTGCGTCCTACTTCTTACGCACTCCTCTGACTTCCTCTCTCCTATTTCTACCCTGCTATCCCTCCCCCTCCATATGACACTTTAAGCAGCTTCTTCGATCTGGCACCACACGGTTGCACTTGAGCGAAAGCGATGGTAGATAGTGGTCATTTGTGCACGAGTTGCATGAACATGTATTGTGTATTTTTCCTGAAGAAAACCTCTTACACCAAAAGCTTGACATTTATCACAATATTTCATCACACCTTTAGCAGCCCAGTGTATCTATCATCCTTGTGGTGAGTAGCATTCTGATGCTACAAAATGCCAATACTGCAATCGTAAGATACTAAAATGGTAATTACAACAAAATAAAAAAGTACACACCTGTTGCCACACCTTAAACCATCTGCAACAATTAACATGTTATACATTAACTGAAAGAAAAACACACTGATTTAGTTTAGCCTCAGACACTGCAGGACAATTCAGTAAAGGATAGAAGCATGTGTCACTTTTTCTTATTTCTTTTTTCTTCTTGGTGGGCTTGTCCCCGGCAACAAGGAATCTCCACCCATGGTCAGCATAAGATTGAAGAAAACACAGGGGTGACCAAAACTTGTATATTGCCATCTACTTCGAGCTAGCTAACAGTTAATTGATATTGTTATTTTAATACTATTGTTCTCACACTGTACTGACTCATTGAATTTTAACCTGTAACTGGTACATCTGAAAATTGTATTGCATAAAGTACACCTAAAAATTGTATCACATAGGGGACACCTGGGTGCTCAGGACTCGTATAAGGTTTAAGTATGTTTAGTTTAAAACAGGTGAAATTTAAATATTACTTCTATTTTAAAAGTACATTGCTCACTTATGGTAGGATGTTTAAGATGTTACAAAAAGAGACACTGAGATGAAGATTACTTACCAGGCAAAGGAGCACAGGTAGTGATAGTAGCACAAATAAAACACACACACACACACACACACACACACACACACACACGCACACAGCGTAGCTACTTCTTCAGGCAGAAGGGAAGGAGAGGGAAAAGGAAATGAGGGTTTTAAGGGAGTGGGTAAGGAGCCATTCCAATCCCGGGACAGGAAAGACTTACCTTGGGGGTAAAGGGGGGGGGGGGGGGGGAAACAAATACACACCCACCTACACATATACACAAATGCAAACACATCTAGGCAGACATACTGTAGAGACAGTGAAGTAGATTAAATATAAAATGGGAAACACATACTTTCCCAAAGTGCTACACATCATTTACAAATAATAAGCAACACAATTCAAACTACAGAACTGCTTCCGAAATGTAAACAAGAAGAAAAGATAAAAATTGAGATAAATAATTCTCCTTGGGGCATGGGTGTGTGTGTGTGTTTCTCCTTAGGTTAGTTTAACTTTGGTTTAGTAGTTTGTAAGCTACGGACTGATGACCATGCAGTTTGGTACGATAGATTTACAAACATTTGAAACATTTTATATAAAAATTTCCTGAGGATTAACTACTGGAAAAATTTAATATGACATTTTCAACTGCATGACCGCATCATTTATGACAATAGTACACAATAGCAGGAACTAAGACAAAATTTTAGTTTTCAATTATTCAGCACCTATACCAGTCCATTTCAGTGAAACATTCCAGACACAATGACATTTGGTATCAGCAGATACTCAAAATGCTTTCCTATCTTTCTTAGGTGGGTGCACACTGGACGTGTTTTCCAGGCGTTGAGGAGCATTAGCTTCACTGTGAGCTTGCCACATCTCAAACCATCTGCAACACATGAACATGGTGAGTAGTAATTTTATTAGTACAGTAAATAGTAGTTGTAGTAGTAATAGAACTAGCAATAGTAGTAGTGCTAGTAATAGTAAAATTTAAAAGAAAGTACCAAGGAATAAAATTAAAGATTTAGAAAAAAATTAAATATTTAGTACTAGGATCTATTAATAGCAATAGCAATAGTATTAGTAGTAGTTGTATAGTAGTAGTTAACTTTAAAAAATAAAAATACAATAAAAAGTTAAAAATTAAAATAAATAAGAAAATTAAAAAAAAGTAAAAATTAAAAGAAAAATTAGCACTAGGAAGTAAATAGTACTAGTATTAGTATTACTCATTATAGTTAACTAAATGTAATAATAAAATATTAAAATTTGAAAAATTAAAAGAAATAAAAATTAAAAAAAAAAAAAGACTCTTAGCACTAAAACCTAGTAGCAGAGGTAAGAGTAGTACTTGTAGTACTAGTTTAATTAAGTAATAATAAAATACAAAAAAATTATAGAAGTAAATTAAAAAAAATTAAAAATTAATAAAATTGTTAGCAATAGTACTAATAGTTAAATTAAACAAATTAAAAAATTAAAAATAAGAAAAACTGAGCAGTAAAAACTACTAGTAGTTTTAGGAATACTTTTAGACGTAGTAATTAAAGTTTGAAAAATAAAAATTACAAGAAATAAATAAAATAAAAAACAAAAGTCACAAGATAAAGTTCTTGGCAGCAGTTTGTTCCTTTCTGTATAACTTTTTTAGATTGTAATAAACTGATTTGTAGTGCATATGTATGTGCAACATTTCATAATACTGTCATAGTGAGCCATAATTTTTCAAGATATGGTGTATAGCAGTTGATGGAATTGTTGTTCAGGTGGTTTTGTAGGGTGCATCGGTGGTGGTGGTGATGCAATCTATCTGATTTTAAGTAAACAACACTTATTAAAACAGTCAAAAGCTTGAGTAAACGAGCCAGTGTTAATTGCACTATAATTCCAATCTCCATTCATGTTTCTTTGTTATATTTGGTGGACGACGGAACACCACTTTAGGGGGGCTTGGAGGGATCCTGGTAGGATAAAACAAGAATTTGCATTCATTATTAATTTCACAGCTCGTAGTAGAATAATTTAAGCCGTTCACTCCGGCGCCTTGCGTTGTGGGCGAGCGCCAGTCACCTGTTGCACGCCGTGTTTTTTGCCCTCCCCACGACGCTCTCTGTTCTGCTTTTATTGCTGTTATTGGACATTATACTACATATTTATTATAGAAAATATTTATAGAAATAACATGTTTCTGGAATTCATTTTGAATAGAAACAATTTTCTCCCATGTTCCAGATAACTCATGTAATTCTTTGGTACATTCTAGAAGATCCAAGTTCCAGATTCAGTTCTGGTGGGGTGTGGGCTATATTATAAACGTTTATTTTACTAGTGCAATAATATTTATTTACTATTGGTTTACATTGCATTTAAGTAGGATTACATTATGAGAATATAATTACAAATGGTAACATTTCATAAATTCTTTTGTGTGTGGTAAATCCTGAAGCAGGGAAAGGTGCAAAGTGTCGTATTGCATTCCTTAAAAGCAATATGCATTAAAAATAGACATAACTATGATGTGAATAAACAACTTGTGGTACCATTTAGTGGCTTTTCTTATGCTTTCCACAGCCTTTATAACCATTTCACTTTCATCGACAGATGTCATTGATTTGTTGTAATCTAACACTACTGAATGCTTCAATTGCTTGTAGCCTGTCTGATGATCAATCTTCAATGTTTCCACCATTACCGCAGAGTGACTGTTGAAAGCGTATATTCATCTTTTATGTCACGCCATTTCAGAGCCAACAGATATTCTGATGAAGAATGGAAAGTAAGTTCTCCTTTCTTTAGTTTCTCAGGCATGTTAGGAATATCTTTCCTTGTGTGCCTGACTGTACCACAGGCATTTGTTGCTAGGTCGCAGAACCTACAAAACAGGGCAAGACTTGTGTACCAGTTGTCGCAGTACAGGGCGTGTCCGTTCTGTAAATATGGCTCTACCAATGTCTCTACATTTCCTGAATTACAGAGATCAAAGTTCTCAATATCTGTATGTGAGCCACAATAAAATCTAAAATAAAATTTGTGTGAACGTCGGAGATATTTATTATCTTTATTCCAAAACGGCTCCGTTTGTTAGGTATATACTTCTTTATTTTTAGCCTGCCTTTGAATAAAAGACGACTTTCATCGAGGCATAACTGTTCACAAGGATAGAAAGTTCCGTTGTATTGTTTTTTGAAGTGGTTAATTACTGAGGCTCTTTGTTATTGTCGAAATGTAAAAACTGCAAGATATGTTGAAATCGGTCTCTAGGAAGCAGTTTAGAAAATAATGGTGTATGAATAACTGGATTCTCAGACCAATATTCAGACAGGCTCAATTTTTTTACTCTTATCATGATAAACATAGTGGCAACAAAAATGTAAATACCATTTTCATTCACGCCACTCTGACATTTGGATCCTTTCTGGAAAGCGACCACCAGCCACCATTTGGTAAAAGTATGTTAGTTTCCTCACTGAAAATGTTTATGAAATCCAGGCTAAAGAACAACTGAAAGATACTTAGCATGCTGTCATTATCTACAATACCTCTCAGTCTAGAGGTAGTTGTGTCAAACGCGTGTTTCTTCAAATTCAAGTTGTAATTTATACACGCTTTTCTTCCTTGTTCGGTGGTTCTGCTGCCTCTTCATCTATCTCATTATCTGTAAATTTTTGTTTTCCTAATCTGTTTGTAACCAAATTGCGAGTGGTGAAGAGACCTCTGCGATAACGTCTTGCTGCGATAACGTCTTGCTGCGATAACGTCTTGCTGCGATAACGTCTTGCTGCGATAACGTCTTGCTGCGATAACGTCTTGCTGCGATAACGTCTTGCTGCGATAACGTCTTGCTGCGATAACGTCTTGCTGCGATAACGTCTTGCTGCGATAACGTCTTGCTGCGATAACGTCTTGCTGCGATAACGTCTTGCTGCGATAACGTCAGCTTACTAGATATGAGCTTTTATCACAGATTGTACAATCTACAGTTAGTTCTCCTAATGCCCACATCTGCAGACCAGTCAGGAAGATGATATTGTTTGGTAAAGTTCTTGACATTACTTTTTTAACTACAGCAGTTTTACACGTAGGTGGGTGATCATATAACATGATTCAGTGCAGTAAATGTCATTTGAATGAGTAGTTATAACAATATTATTGTCTATACAGGGTCATTGTTAAGCTTACTTAGGTCTTGTGATACTGTCTCGGGTTTCGCATTGCCTTTTACTTCGGCAACAACACTGAAGTCTTTTGATCTGTATAGTATTTGAGACACCTTTACCATGGCTATCACAGAATATTTGCACTTTTCTCTTCACACACTGTCTTGCAGATGTGGTGTCTGATCTTGCAAAAATATAAGGTGACTTGCTTTCTGTCGTGTTAGTCATTACTGATGTATATATTGTTTGTTTTGTCTGCTTTGTTAGCATTTCCACTGGGAGAGGGACAATTATTACCAACACTACTTACATATCTACTCCAGTTTTTATGATACTGATTTGTTTCCATTTTCGGGCTTTCACACCATTGACATCATGACTAGTCGTCTCCTAATGAGTCCCCGACAACTTCTGCTCAGTGGAGTATAGCGCAACCACATAAATGACAAGCATTGTTATCTTTACTCTGCATCTAATGTGACAGGACATACAGTAGACTAGTTGGTTGATTGTGCTCTGCTGTAATTCATTCACTTCTTGTCACATGCTTAGCACAGGTGTACTAACATAAACTTCTGATACATTATTTCTCAATAAATCCAAAAGGTAAATAAACTCTATATTCCATTTAAAATGTACAAACATGATGTGTCTTAAAACCAGGACTCGTTGCTGCAGAGTTCAAAACTTGATCCGCGACACCACACTGTTACTATTTTTCAACACCTCATTTGTGGTAATATAAAAAAATAAAAGAATTGAAATGTGTTCATAGAATATCATCTATAGAATATAAAGTAAAACGTTATCATGAATTGCATTCAATAGAAAGTGTTGAAGGTTTTCAGCCAAACAATTCATAGTTTTGGTATGCACAAAAATAAACAGATTTGCTCAATTTAGATGCCCTGCAAGGAGTGTCTAATGTTAAAATTTTGACACTTTACTGAAGGTTAGTTAGACTATGCCATATTGTTCCAATAAGTATAAAAATTATCACTAGGCCAACGGCTAATGAAACCACTGTATTGTGGTATGCCATTTCTCTGTGATAATTAGAACTAAATTTAGGGCCCCAGAAGAATCTCATCTCCGCACATGGTATTTTTGACCTTAGAAGTATCGTGCATTATAGTGCATGGTAGGATTTTAAAAAGATTGATGCATTGTCTTGTTTGAGTTCTTGACTTTAAATTTGAGCAAACGTGTACGAAACTTCATCTAGAGTTCCTAACTTAGTCCCAGTTGTTGGCTTTCTCCCTGCACTGAGCACTGAGTATGTGTTGAAATATGCCAATTTTTTCATGAGAAAGATCTCTTGGAAAGGATACAAAATTTTGATGATTAATAATATCAAATTCACAAGGAAATGAGACTGACCAGTTACAGCTATGTTCGCCTTAATCAACCATAATGGGGGCTGAGTTAGTAGTGCAATACAAATAATTTTAAAAAGAATGGCAAAATAAGTGAGTGTCTTGTAAGTGCTTTAGGAAATCATTATGTTTGGGGAATGTTGACAACCTAGACATGCAAAACATATGGTTGTTATTTACTGTGCCAGGATAAATTCAGAATTGTTAACTGGTTCATCTAACTTTTCATTTCAACTGTGTAAGAATTTGAAAGTAGTACCATGTTTTTGAACTTTTCTAAGTTAGGTGTTACTCTCATCCTCCAGAATTGGAGCTTTTCAGGTACTATTTTTTTTACACATTTTGTCTTGCCATGTTAGGTCATGAACATCATTGGTCAAATAATGAGGGGCATGGGATTAACTGTAAACAATTACACAACAGATGGACCATATATTGAACTACTAATAAATTTTGCAGCCGCTAGTGAACTTGATTGCTTCCACAAGAAAAGTTGGCAAATGGATTGACATGGCAAATTTAGCATTTGAAAGCTGATAATATTAAACTAGAATGTGCTGTCAACCCACAGGACATACTAAAACCTGATGGGCAAATAAATGTCTGTAGGCATTCGTCTGAAGTGCTGACCAACACATTGATTTTTACGATAACTAATAAGTTGTTGAATTTTTCATTTTAAACTTCTTTATTCTTCTGTTTATCTAAGATGGACAAAACTCTGCAAATTTCATCACTAAGCTATATATGGTTGAATAATTGTGAATGTCCACACTTAGAAATTTTTGTACGAATGCATGCTGCCTTTCCACATAACATTCTGTTCTTGCATAATTCAATACAAGAGACACACATTCACCCTTCATGAATAACACAGCAATGTTGGAGTAGCATGTTTCTTAGAAACTCGGGATATAGTGCAGTATTCATCTAGTGATTGTGGGGGAAACAATCCTAAAAACATATATCGAGTATGTGGGGACTACTCTTACTCATTAATTTGCTAGGAAGATTATTTCATTGTAGTACATATTTAGGTTTTGAAACTCATATTGTAGAGGAGAAATAGTACAAGTGACATTAGCTGACCACATCAGAGAATTTCTGCAATGGACCACAGTTGTGGGCCAGTTCTGCAGGAATCTTCACAGTTCGAATCAGATATGTTCAAAGGCATATGTTCAAAATAAATTCACAATTTTATTTTTGCTGCCAGAAGCTGGGAAAAAGATGCCTCAGAAGCAGTGTATTTATAGTATTCATTGCTAAGGGTAACAACAATAGCTCTGTGAGAACGGGCAATGCTGCCTCACCTCAACTGTTTCAATGAGGAGGCAGTGCTGTTCCTGAGGGCCAACACACACATTTTCAACTTATCTTGGACAAGCCTAACATTAATAATTCTTTCTTAAACAATACACTACCACTTCAAACAATATTCCAACACAAGTCTCCATTACACAGGCATAATTATCAAAAACACATGAGTAAGCTGCACCTTTTCGTCTGAGTGATGATAGAGATGAGGACTCGTACCGATGCATAGTAGTATTCGTTTTTCCTCGTTCTATATGGGAGTGGAACAGGAAAGCAAGTAGCTGGTAGCGGTACCGAGATCCCTCCGCCACACCAAAGTCGAAACAAGGCCCCTGGAGTAGATGACATTCCCTCAGAGCTACTGAAGTATCTGGGAGAACCAGCCATAACAAAACTGTTTCACCTGGTGTGTAAGATGCATGAGACAGGCGAAGTACCCCTCAGATTATAAGAAAAATGTTATAATCCCCATTCCAAAGAAAGAAGGCGCAGACAGGTGTGAAAACTACAGAACCATCAGTTTAATAAGTCATGGTTGCAAAATATTAACACGAATTATTACAGAAGGATGGAAAAGCTGGTAGAAGCCGACCTCGGGGAAGATCAGTTCGGGTTCAGGAGAAATGTAGGATCTCGGGAGGCAATACTCACTTTACGGCTTATCCTAGAAGTGGATTAAGAAAAGGCAAACCTACATTTCTAGCTGTAGTAGATTTGGAGAAGGCTTTTGACAATGTTGATTGGAATAAACACTTTCAAATTCTGAAGCAAGAAGGAGTAAAATATAGGGAGCGTAATGTTACATACAACTTGTACAAAAACCAGACCACGGTTGTCAGAGTTGAAGGGCATGAAAGGGAAGCAGTGGTTGGGAAAGGAGTAAAACAGGGTTGTAGCCTTTCTCCAATCTTATGCAATGTGTACAAGCTATAAAGGAAGCAAGGAGAAATTTGGAGAAGAAATTAGGGTTCCGGGTGAAGAAATGAAATCATTGCATTTTGCCGATGACATTGTAATTGTCACAGCAAAGGACCTGGAAGAGCAGTTGAACGAAATGGATAGTGTTGAAAGGTGTGTATAAGATGAATATTAACTAGGGTAATCAAATGCAGTCTTAGGGAATCAGGTGACGCCGAAGGAATTAATTAGGTATCGAAACAGTAAAGGTAGTAGATGAGTTTTGTTACTTGGGCTGTAAAGTGACACATGATGGTCGGGGTACAGAGTATACAAAATGCGGAATGGCAGTGGGAAGGAAAGTGTTTTTCGAAAAAGAGAAATTTGTTAACACACTATTTTTAGTGTAAGGAAGTCCTTTGATGCATTTGTGTGGAATGTTGTCTTGTACGGGAAGGAAACATTGGCAATAAATAGTTCCGACAAAAAGAAGATAGAGGCTTTTGAAATATGGTGCTACTGAAGAATTCTGAAAATTAGGTGGTTTATTCGCGTAATTAATATTTTTAGTTCCGCGAATGGTTTTTCTTAATGTAGATAAACAACATCCAACCCACTACAATTAGGAACAACGTAACCATTCTTTTTAAGATCCGAATGGGTGTGCAGCTTTAGGCGCACATTAGCTGAAAACCCGACGTTGCCCGGGTACTTATTTACTCCACCCTCGTGTGAGTTAGTACTTCTATTGTCCTTTCTCTCTTTCTGTGTCATCTCTTTTTTCTTCTAAAAGCATATTATATTAATGGGAGAATATTTATGAAATAAGGCTGTCTTGCATAATGTAGAAAATTATCAGTGCAGTATCCAAACAAAGAAAGATAGTAATCAAAATACAAATGACATATCCAATTGTACAACATATAACTCAACAAATATGAGATCGTACGATTTTAAAAGTTTTCAGATATATCTTCCATGAACGTTACTGTTTGTGCTCGTATCTCATGAGCTACGTGTCGTACTGCGATATAATTTAGAAGGTACATTCAGCTACATGTGTGTATACTATCACATTTCCTGCGGCTACAATTTGTTGTGGAGAAATTATACTAAATGCCGTAGCTTTAGTCGACGGTAAGCCAGACACATTTTTCATGATTTTACTGTGGTTGACAATGAGAAAAAATATAATAAATGGTGGAAATTCTCTTGAAAGTTGAAACTTCCTGGCATTTAAGATTGTGTGATGGGACCGGGACTCGAACCTGGGACCTTTGCCTTTCACGGGCAAGCGCATTGCCGACTGTGCTATCCTGACATGACTCACGATGCCGCGTCACAACTTTACTTCTGCCAGTACCTCGCAATATGCACTCCTCAGCTTGCCGGTCGGTTTGAGTGGTATGCACTTTCTGACACGTACTCAAGTGACCATTATCCTTGTGTCATCCACTTCCTGCATTATTCCCCATCTCCTCGTCCCACCAGTTGGAACATTTCTAAAGCCGAATGGGGGCTTTATTCTTCCATGGCTGTTTTTCACGATCAGAACTTTCCCAACTGTGACAGTCAGGTTGACTACCTCACAGAGGTCATTCTCACCGCTTCTGAACGTTCCATACCTCGTACTTCCTCTTCTCCACATCGTGTCCAGGGCCCTTGGTGGACTGCAGCCTGCCGCGACGCGCTTCGTGCCCGGCGCCGTGCTTTACGCACCTTCCGCCGCCACCCAACTTCGGAGAATTGCATAAATTATAAATGTATGAGAGCGCAATGTCGTCGTATCATAAACGACAGCAAGAGTGCTTGCTGGAATGCTTTTAGTAGTTCTTTTAACTGTTTTACTCCCTCCACGGTTGTTTGGGGTGGCCTACGCCATTTATCCGGCATCAAGGTCCACTCCCCGATTCCTGGCCTGACCATGGAGAACAAAGTCCTCGTGTACCCCGCTGTTGTTTCCAACGCATTGGGCCGTTTCTTTGCGGAGGTTTCGAGCTCTGCCCATTACCACCCTGCCTTTCTCCCCCGCAAACAGGTAGAGGAGGCACGGCCGCCTTCTTTCCACTCTTTTAATCGTGAAAATTACAACGTCGCCTTCACCATGCAGGAGCTAGACCGTGCTCTCGCCCTGTCCCGATCTTCTGCTCCTGGGCCCGATCGCATTCATATTGAGATGCTGAAGAACCTCTCTCCTGCGGGCAAGTGCTTTCTTCTTAGTACCTACAATCGCATATGGACTGAAGGTCATATTCCCACAAGTTGGCGTGAAGCCATTGTTGTCCCCATCCCCAAACCAGGGAAGGACAAACACCTTCCTTCCAGTTATCGCCCCATTTCTCTGACGAGCTGCGTCTGTAAGGTGATGGAACGCATTGTTAACGCTCAGTTGGTCTGGCTCCTCGAATCTCGCCGCCTCCTGACTGATATCCAATGCGGTTTTCGTCGACACCGCTCTGCTGCTGATCACCTCGTTACGTTGACGACCTTCATTATGAACAACTTTCTAAAGAAGCGTCAAACAGTAGCAGTGTTCTTTGACTTGGAGAAGGCATACGATACCTGTTGGAGAGCGGGCATTCTCCGCACATTGCACACATGGGGCCTTCGGGGTCGCCTTCGTCTTTTCATTCAAGCACTTTTGGCGGATCGCAAGTTCTGGGTACGGGTGGGCTCTGTTTTGTCAGATACCTTTTGCCAGGAGAATGGGGTACCGTAGGGCTCCGTCTTGAGTGTGGCGCTCTTTGCCATTGCAATCAATCCGATCGTAGATTGCCTTTCAGCCGACTTTTCTGGGTCCCTTTTTGTTGACGATTTCGCAATTTATTGCAGCACCCAGCGGACGTGTCTCTTGGACCGTTCTCTTCAACGCTGTCTTGACCGTCTATATTCCTGGACCATCGCAAACGGCTTCCAATTCTCCACTGAGAAAACTGTGTGTATAAACTTCTGGAGATAAAAGGAATTTCTTCCACCTTCTCTACATCTCGGCCCTGTTGCTCTCCCTTTCGTGGAGACTACGAAATTCTTGGGACTCATGTTGGATCGTAAACTTTGCTTGTCCACGCACGTGTCCTACCTGGCTGCTTGTTGTGCCCGATCCCTTAACGTTCTTCGTGTCCTCAGTGGCACGTCATGGGGAGCGGACCGTACCTTCTTGCTTCACCTTTACCAGGCCATGTTCAGTCGAAGCTCGACTACTCTTCAGCACGGCTGTTGATTCTCCGCCGTCTCAACTCTATCCACCATCGGGGTTTACGTCTTGCGACCGGTGCATTTTATACCAGCCCTGTTGAAAGTCTGTATGCCAAGGCTGCTGTATTACCCTTGACCACTCAGCGTGACATACTCTTGTTTCCGTACGCATGCCGCATGCGGTCGATGCCCAACCATCCATCTTACCGATTATTTTTTGATGACTCACTCGATCGCCAATATCAGTTGTCTGCGATTGCCTTGCTTCCACCTGGAGTTCGGTTTTGCCGCCTACTACAGCGGCTCGATTTTACCCTTTCTTCCACCCTTCGGTTGAGCGAAAGCCCATTGCCACCGTGGCATCAGGCCCAGGTTCACACTCACCTTGAACTTAGTTCGCTCTTCAAGGAGAGCACTCCGGATTTGGTATACCGCTCGAGGCCTGTCGAACTCCGTTCGAGGTTTGATAATGCCATATTTATTTGCACTGGTGGGTCTAAGAGCACTGCCGGTGTCGAATCTGCCTTCGTCGTCGGGGACAACCTGTTCCAATACAAGCTCCCTGACCGGTGCTCCAATTTCACGGCTGAGCTTTTTGCCCTCCACCAGGCCGTTTTGTACACCTGCCGCCACAGCCAACCTTTCTATGCCATATGTTCGGACTCCCTTAGTGCCCTGCAGAGTCTTAAGGACCCTTTCTCAAACTATCCTCTCGTGTATCGGATCCAACGCTCCCTCCAGTTGCTAGCAGATGACAGCTGTCACGTGGGTCCCTGGTCACGTGGGTGTGCCCGGGAATGAGACCGCCGACATAGCAGCCTAGGCCGCAGCTATTTTGCCTCGCATTGCTACCTTTTGCGTCCCATCGGACGATGTTCAACGGGCTGTTTGCCGGAGTATCGTGTCGCAATGGCACAGTGCGTGGTTTTCAATGTACAACAATAAATTGAGAACTGTAAAACCGATACCGACCACTTGGAGGACCACCTCACGCCCCTCTCGGCGAGAGGAGGTTATCCTGGCCCGGTTGCGGATCGGTCACTGCCGTTTCAGCCACCGTCACTTGCTCTCCGCCGACCCTGCACCGCTGTGCTCCTGCGGTGAACTGCTGACAGTGCGACATGTTTTACTGACTTGTGTTAATTTTACTCATCTCCGTGTTGCCCTTCACTTTCCGTCTACTCTGGAGGAAATTTTAGCTGATGACACACGAGCAGCTGCTCGAGTTTTGCGTTTTATCAACGTGGCCAACTTATCCAAGGATATTTAACCCTTTTAATTGTCCTTTATCTTTCGTTTTTAGCCTCTTGTTGATGTTCTGACAGTCACCGTTTTTTTTTTTTTTTTTTTTTTTTTTTTTTTTTTTTTTTTTTTTTTTTTGTTCTTGGCTGGGCGCTAATGACCATAGAAGTTGGGCGCCCTGAAACCACAGAGAGGAGGAGAAAAAAAAAAAAAAAAAAAAAAAAAAAACCGCATAAAATCATGCTGTCAGTTGCGTTTAACAAATGAGACTTTCCGTGGATCCTTTTGATGTTCGGTTATACATTTGTATGGAGACTGGTGAGGAGGGACTTTGAACCACCCCTCCTGTGTCCTCTGCAAAGGAAAAATTGTCAACAGTGCGTGATGTACCCTACAGTTACCCATCCAACTAGTGGCCACGCTCTGCGGTGCTTAACGTAGGTGATGTGGATGAGACTTGAAGCCACATGAACCCAATACTCTCCTACACCTAACACACACACTTCAGCACACAGTTCTCACACTTTGCGAAGGAAAGGTGCCTGCGGGCGCGAAGAATAGAGAGAACCTTTCCAATTAGGCGGCTCAACTTGCCCCGATTGTCACTTGTTGGCCTTCCGCACAGGAACAGACAATAAAACGTAGTGTGCGATTTGTATGACACCTTGTAGGCAGGTTTGTGTAAAATTTCGTCACTGTTCTTGAAAGCAGCGCTCTTAAATGTCGGTATCCATCTAATGAAAATTTCGAACGAATGGCTATTCGTAGGTGAAACATATGCTGCTTGTTAAAATAATGCTCAATGTAACAGATTTTAGGCTGCCGAATTTGTTGAAGCAGAACCAAAAAGCACAGCTTTTCTCGAGCAGAAATCACATTTATGCTGTCTTGCTGTTATCTGCATACCCGAAAATCTTGACTGGAGTAGTTTGTGATAATTCATAAACGTCAGCTGTGCGCCTTGGCCATATACCATTCATTCAGTCGCTTCCAGATCACCACATAATGTAGATCACGTCAGATCATGCCTTATAATCCTACAAAACTTTAATGCTTTCAGGGCCTCATCAGCTTTAAAATCGCTCAACCATACTAAAGCACATTTAGGAAGACTGGAAACCATGTTCAAAGTTCAGATCTGAGCTCCAGTTACTGCTTCCATACGTAGTGCGTTTAGGAAAGCACATTTTCAATATTTCATTTGTAAAGGAGTTAAATAATTTTAAATGCTGAATTAATGAACTCTGGGTCAGCCCTTAGATAAAATATCCAACACAGTGAAGTATATGTGTACATGCATTTGCCTTGGTACAGTGTAATTGTACGCTAATACCTGGATTACATTCATGGAGCATTTTGGGTACAGAACTTTTAAAACTTTGAATTATAGACAAAATATTTTAAAATAGTATGATGATACCACTGGTTACTGGTCGATATTATGCACATTTTTGGGAGACCATGTATGTAAAAGCTTCACAATATCAACTTTGAAGTAAATAATATTCGGTTAAGATTGGCATATAACACTGTATCCTTGAACATTCAACAATAATTCATGTTGTTCCATCAGTTCTATGGTTATTAAATGAGTAAAAATTGTAATTATGCTGTTAAACCTGACAAACGGTATTAAAATCCTAAAATGTTCCAAAATGTATATCAGTAATGTATTATGTACCATCCTTAAGCATGTCAGTTGTCTACATGCACAGTTAAATATATTATATAAACAACCGTGTAGTTAATAAATTTTCAGGCCATTATTTGCTATCAAGGCACAAAATTCTCCTTCTATAAAAGCTTAAAGTGAAATCAAATTAGTATTTAAGTTTATCTTCAAGACTCATTTTGTATTGTAAAATGCATTTGCTTAAAAAAGGCTACACAGCAATGGCTTAAACATTCTGCATGGATGTTTCATGCTGCTGCTGCTGGAATGTTAAGCAGTTCTATCCTCATGTAGTTTCTTATCTGGTCTAGTGACTGTAATGTCAATCTGCTGCCTCATGTATGTGTTAGTATGATGGACAGACTGACATAGTTAGTGTTGTTTCACAATCTGTTTGTATTACACAACTTATTATAAAACTGGGATTACGCAATAGTGTTTGCAAGTATTTAATCTTGCTGTTCATTGCGGTCTGTGACCCAAAATTTCATTATTTAAAAAAGTATTATATATATAGAGGAAAAATTCCTAAAAGGAAAAATATACGTAAAAAATAGATGAAGTACACTTACCAGGCGAAAGGGCACAGGCAGTAATAGCAACAAATAAACACACACACACACACACACAAACACACACACACACACACACACACACACACACACACACACACACACACACACACACACACACACACACACACAAATATGCTAGCTTTCGCAGCCTAGCTGCTTCATCAGGCTGAAGGGAAGGAGAGGGAAAAGGAAATGATGAGGGTTTTAAGGAAGGGGGTAAGGAGCCATTCCAATCCCGGGACAGGAAAGACTTACCTTGGGGGAAAAAAATGGAAGGTAAATAAATGCACATACACCCACACATTTACACAGACACCAAATGTGTCTGTGTGTGTAAATGTGTGGGTGTATGTGCATTTATTTACCTTCCATTTTTTCCCCCAAGGTAAGTCTTTCCTGTCCCGGGATTGGAATGGCTCCTTACCCCCTTCCTTAAAACCCTCATCATTTGCTTTTCCCTCTCCTTCCCTTCTGCCTGATGAAGCAGCTAGGCTGCGAAAGCTAGCATTTTTGTGTCTGTGTGTGTGTCTGTGTGTGTCTGTGTGTGTGTCTGTGTGTGTCTGTGTGTGTGTGTGTGTGTGTGTCTGTGTGTGTGTGTGTGTGTGTGTCTGTGTGTGTGTGTGTGTGTGTGTGTCTGTGTGTGTGTGTGTGTGTGTGTGTGTCTGTGTGTGTGTCTGTGTGTGTGTCTGTGTGTGTGTCTGTGTGTGTGTGTGTGTCTGTGTGTCTGTGTGTGTGTGTCTGTGTGTGTGTGTCTGTGTGTGTCTGTGTGTGTGTGTGTGTGTGTCTGTGTGTGTGTGTCTGTGTGTGTGTGTCTGTGTGTGTGTGTCTGTGTGTGTGTGTCTGTGTGTGTGTGTCTGTGTGTGTGTGTGTCTGTGTGTGTGTGTCTGTGTGTGTCTGTGTGTGTCTGTGTGTGTCTGTGTCTGTGTGTGTGTGTGTGTGTCTGTGTCTGTGTGTGTGTGTGTGTGTCTGTGTCTGTGTGTGTGTGTGTGTGTGTCTGTGTGTGTGTGTCTGTGTGTGTGTGTCTGTGTCTGTGTGTGTGTGTGTGTGTGTGTGTGTGTGTGTGTGTGTGTGTCTGTGTGTGTGTGTGTCTGTGTGTGTGTGTGTCTGTGTGTGTGTCTGTGTGTGTGTGTGTCTGTGTGTGTGTGTGTGTGTGTGTGTGTGTCTGTGTGTGTGTGTGTGTGTCTGTGTGTGTGTGTGTGTCTGTGTGTCTGTGTGTGTGTCTGTGTGTGTGTGTGTGTCTGTGTGTGTGTGTGTGTGTGTCTGTGTGTGTGTGTGTGTGTGTCTGTGTGTGTGTGTGTGTGTCTGTGTGTGTGTGTGTGTGTCTGTGTGTGTGTGTGTGTGTCTGTGTGTGTGTGTGTGTGTGTGTGTGTGTGTGTGTGTGTGTCTGTGTGTCTGTGTGTGTGTGTGTGTGTGTGTGTGTGTGTGTGTGTGTGTGTGTGTGTGTGTGTGTGTGTGTGTGTGTGTGTCTGTGTGTTGCTATTACTGCCTGTGCCCTTTCGCCTGGTAAGTGTATTTCATCTATTTTTTACGTGTATATATATATATATATATATATAAAATAGACGAAGATTACTCACCAGGCGAAGGAGCACAGGTGTGACAGCATCACAAATAAATAAATGCATACACACACACACACACAATCGCAAGCTTTCGCAACCCAGTTGCGTCTTCAGGCAGTAGGGAAGGAGAGGGAAAAGGAAATGATGAGGGTTTTATATATATATATATATATATAATTTTCAAGGCATTGTTTGTAAATGGGTAGGCAAAATCTGTGCAAAAAAATGTTAAATATTGTAAATATGTTGCTCATAAACATTCTTTATGTACTAATATGTAACATTATTTTAACAATGTCACAAATACAGTTACTTACATGTCAAGCAGGTTTTAATAAAATATTTTTCCTATCATTCCAAATTACTCAAATCAACAATGCTTCTCCATTTACGACAATGCTTGTAGGTTAAGCTTTTTCAAGAAATTGTTCAGCACTTCTAAACTATTGTATCTACAATAGTCTAACTGTCCAAGGTGTTTAGGATTAATGATGATTACTCTGACAATGGATATGGAAATTCCACAGCTGATAAAATAAAGCTAATAAGCAGCAGTAAATACTTATTAAAAATGTCTTATGTTATGAAATTTTTGCGAATCGTATAACTGTGGCGGGGCTTGGGAACCAGGTCGATATTCACCTAGGGGGATGTGGGAAACCGCCTAAAAACCACATCCAGGCTGGCTGGCACTCCGACCCCCCGTTCGTTGATCCGCCGGGCGGATTCGAACCAGGGCCGGTGCGACTCCCTGTCTTCGAAAGCGGTGTGTTAGACCACATGGCTAACCGAGCGGGTTACTGTGCAGCAGTATAAAACCATTTTATTTCTAAAACCTGAAATAATGTTGTTATAGATATTACCATATCCTGTAATCAGCTTTAGTATAATCTACTGTTCTTCATGATACAGATTTCAAAAATTGGACAGAAATTTTTTAAAACAATGATCAGTGTCAGCAAATCACACTGTGACAAGGCAGAATTGACCTAATGCTCAGATTATGTGTCTCACGCCAAGTATGTCCAAAAAGCAATCACATAAAACCATATTTGTGAAATACAGTGCACAATCATTGAACACATGTAACCTATTTGAGTAAATAATCACTAAGAGTAAGAATAAAAATAAGTATGTTCAGAAGTAATGCCTGGGTATTGTCTTAGGGTTTTTGTTAGTATTTTAAGGATACCTATGTCTTCAATGCACTCTTTAAAGTAATAAAATGTGAAATGAAAAATATTCCAACATGGGCTAAGTAAATTGCCTTAGAGACAACTGTACCACTTATGTGGATATTCACTTAGGATATCCTTAAAAATGATTATTAGAGCTTCAGCAATACACTGCTATATAATAATTTCCAAAAATGTATGAAAATTGTTACTGGAAGTTTTCAGCAGCATTTTAATTTTTGGCCACTATATTTGATTAGTAAAAAGCAGGGCAGTAGGGTTAATGGTTATTACCTTCGATTTTGCTTCGTAATAGCATCTAAGATTGAAAAGAAAAACATAGTGAATTTGTGTGCATTTTTAACATAAATTTTGCTACGTCTTAAAACCAGATGTGTATACATATAAAATTAGTAGTATAAATAGTAACTCTACAAACTAGGGTTTGAGTAAGCCAGTCCCACCATTAAATACCAGTATTACGTATGTATTCAGTAGCAATACAGTAAAAGTAGTACGGAAATCATTTACATAAAATATATCTTTTTGTATATAATTTTATACATTGCACATATTTGCAATTATACAAGTAATTGTTCCTGGGCGTCATCTGTTCAAATGAGATTATACTCAGTTGTGAGTGGTTGTTAAGGTAACTACAGTTTCCCCGTATGGCAAAAAAGTCCTCAGCGGACTTCAAATATGTCTAAAGGACTGAATTGCTTCTACATGTGATTCATTGGTATTTTGTGTACTATTAACAATTTTAACCATTTGTCATTCTATTTACTTGATTCGTTGCTTGCATTCAAAATTCTTCATATTTTCCACTGAGAGTTGTGACTGAAACGATGAATCATGTGTAAACAGTACAGTCGTTAATTAAAATGTAAAATTTGTGAACATCAGATGTTTTATTATCAAACTGAGCAATTTGTACATCTGGTGTACTAATGTGTATATAACTTGTATGTAGCTTGAGTTATATAAATGTGATGTATATTAAATTTCATTAATATGAAGAATGTTTCTGCAAGTTAAAAATTACATTCATGTGAAATCAGTGGCGTAACTGGGGGGGGGGGGGGGGAGGGGAGGGGGGATATAACCCCCCCCTCCCACCCAGAACCCTAAAAAAAAATGTATATCAGAATTCTGGTAAAGGTAAAGATTGGAAACTCGGGGTGTTTTACCATAAGCTTTCATTGGATGGGAGTGAATTCATCTTCTTTGTTCATCAAGCAGATCTATTCTCCCCCCCCCCCCCCCCCAAAGCCAAGTCCTAGTTACGCCACTGTGTGAAATAATGCTCTTTAGGTTGAACACTTAAACTTCAAAGTTTTACATTCAGTATAGTATTCTATTAAACTCTCCTCCTGTTCATGGCTATTGTAACGATTTGAGGGTGGAAGTTCTTGTTTCATATGTTGACAGTTGTGTGAATCACAGGTCATGTTAGTACATAAGCTACATAGCGTTGTTACTAAATGGCAAGGAGCACGACAAAATTCTGTAAATTGTCAGATTTTCTAAAAATCATAACCAATAAAACGTTTGCTCAACTAGGCTATGAGAAGTAAAGAGAATCTCGTGCCTCACTACTGCTGAGTTCTGTGCTGTGTCTGACGCGGCTGCCTCCTGCTGAGTCAGACTTCTGTTCTCTTTCCTGTCGGCCTCCCTCGGCCAACTCTTGCTTTTTCGACCCCGACGGTATTAGGTCGCGAGGCCCGAGGGTGTCTTTCATTTCCATTCTCTAGTTTCATCTTGTGGAGTGCAGCACTGAAGATTGCACACATCCACTGCATTAGTAGCTTTAGTGACAAAGGCAGCCGTGATAGAGTGTTCCTACAATTATATACTGACAAGAAATGAGAGAATGAGACCATGGAAATTAAAGACGGTCCATCCCGCTTACTTCACTTATGGACTAAGTTGCCTTCCCCATTAGCAAGCATCCTCACAGCCAGGATGCACACCAGGGCAAGTGGAGCTTACACATCTGTCATGTCGCCTCAGACTGTGGCGGGAGCCAGAGCCACGGAGTACCGCAGTGGTCAAGTGGTCCTGGTGGCTGATGAGGCAGGCCATTGGGCACCAGTTCTTCTTTACTAATGGACAAAAAGTGATTTCATCGGTGCCAAATGTTCAAAGACTGGAATGAAATGGCGTGTTGTTCCGGTGGAGAGTCGACGAGAGTAAAAGTGGTACTGTATGCTGGTGGCTTTCCTCGCAAAGTACTCGGCCACAGAGGTGTCTGCATTGACCACCCTTACTTGCTGGAACAAATACTGTCAAAGCGGAAGAGTTCTGCACCTCTGACAGCGGGATAATTAGAAGAGCTGAAGACATCCCCAAGTACCTTCACCTGCTGTCCGTTTTATAAGAGGTCAACTGCCTGTGCAAATGAGTCCACAGATTTGGCTTCTAGAAAAGATGGGCACATTCTGAACCAATCAGCATTAAGAGCCTGGCCATGAAAGTACACACAGCGTGGGGGCAAGTGTTACTGACTACACACTGAAGATTCTGGCACATTTTCGTGCAGTACCTGCAAATGGAACATCAAGGGAACACCAAGAGTTTATAGCTTATTGCAGTCTCAAATACCTGTAGTAGACGAACATCTCAAACGTGCAAGTCCCTCTCACAGTAAGAGCCAGTCAGTGACAGAGGGTCAGTCAGCTGTTTGGGAGGTGTGATTGCATGCTGACCTAATTCCTGCTGGTCTCTGATGGTTCCGACCTGGACAAAATCTTCGTCATTGGAGATAGAATCACCAGAGTAATGGACATTGTGTGAAGAGACCTATACCGGCTTCCTACAGCCTGTGACGATTTCTCACTGAACATTGAAAATACACGGCACCACTTAATAACACCCACACTTGATGTTACTTGCTAAAACATCAAACAGGACGAAAAGGAAAAAAAATTGACAATAAAGCTTTTGCTTTAGATTATATTTATGTTCAAATCTTCCTCTCCTGCAGCCCTGTTATAGAAAAAAAATTGTCTAACAAATTTGTAATATGCATGAATGTTATAATTAGCTGCCTCTTCCATAGTAATAATGTTTGTTTTGTTTTGGCTATATTAATTTCAAAATCATAGTATGACATGTCCTCTATTTGGCAATTTATTTGTAAGACACACTTTTGTAAAATGACAGCAACAAGAAGTCACTAGTCTCGTCTGCAATGTGACTAATGTCCTCATCTTGTACAGAGTTTTCATACAAGCTGTGCTGTATTTTAAAATCTGGAACATGGCTTCTGTTAAAACTAGAAATCATTACATTGATAAGCTTCCAGACAATCACTTGCAACTGATATGCTGCAAGCTTACCAATGTAATTTTAATAGGTATGCATTGTTTTCATACTATTATTTGCGGGTTATGGCCCTTAACCTGTAAGTTTCATTGTTAAAAAGTAATGTTACGGAATAGTGTATAAACATATGCAGTGTTGCTGTGATGCTCCTTGGTTAAAAAGTTGGTAATAGCAATTCTGATACACCCTGTACTTATTGCTAAGGATAGGAATGTCATATGACCAAGTATAAATAAGGCATGTTTAATTACAAAGGCAAAAAATGAGTTTCTAACTAGGTATAATGGTGTAAAGTTGAATTTTTATTAGTAATTAAATTCTTGTACATACAATACTTGTATTAATTGGTATATAGTAATTATGTCGTACGTATTTCCTTCTATAGTCCGCATCACGTAGGAAGGTGGTCCAGTTTTCAGCCGTTTTGCCCCCCCCCCCCCCCATTACCCTAATGGCAGCCAATAACGTCCATTCTCTATGGGCGAGCTACTGTTTCTCCCGAAGGCTCCACACCACTGTCGGCTGTCTGCCACAGTTCCTCCTCTCCTATACTATAGCTCCGCCTCTGTGCACGGAAGTGCCTTCCTACATGGTGCCATCTATAAATATTCTGTTATTTAGCTAATATACAGCTACGAGGAAACTTTTCTTAAATGATACGCTTATGCCACGTTTACACCATGAAGTGACATGTAATTAGCTTGCCATGTGGGCATGACTTGTATGATATTGCTATAGTTCTGTGGTAACAGCAGAATAATGCAGGATATTGTATTTTAAGCATGACTTTGATTTGATGCATTAAAATTTTGTAGTTAAAGTACGTAATGTACACATTCCAGAAAAATTTAATTACTTAAAATATTTTAACTTAAACGTAGCTTTACACTTATGCTATCTACTCTTGCCAATATATTATTTGCTTCTAACAAGAACTCTACTTTCAGTATTTGAGAGTAGTGTGTTAAGGATTGTTGAAGATATGTGTATCTTGTTTCATATAATGGGCATGTTCTAGATTTTTAGCTGATTTTATGTTCGACGTAGGTATTCCACGTTAAAGTATAATTCCTAAATCTTTTTCTGTTAGTTTTTGATAGACTGAATACCACAGTCTCGATCTTGATTGTTAAAATACATTAGTTTGCTTTAAAAGAAGCCAGTTTGGAATGTAACAAACCCACACACAAATTTCATTGAAAAGCTCAGTTTGGCTTCAGTGTAGAGTTGACAGAATACTATAAATCCAGCTTGTAACAATTTTTGGACTGCAAGCTTTCTTTGAAATGTTGCTTTAATTCACAAATTATTCAAAATTTCTTTATGAAAGTGTACCAAGACAGATAAATACCATGTAACATTATTTATGTATCCTCCACCTACAAATAAGCACTGTTCTGTGTACTAGGTGGTTTCAGAAAATTAGCAAAGCCCGAAACTAGTCAGAATTTGAATAAAAAAGCAGCTGTGGTGCAATATATTCTTTCCTAGAATATTTAAGTGCTGCAATACCTGAAAGTTTAAAAACTTTTCTTTAATATTAATCACTAATTAACATAGAGGTTACTATTTTCTAATGAACAACAAAGAATTCTTAGAATACATAAATGTGTGTATATATGATAATGTTAACCCACTTAGTACCGGGGGTGGGGCTGTAATAACTGGATTGTTCTCCTCGGCCTCATTGCAGTGTAGTATTGAGGCCGATGCTTCCAGTAGTGCCCCATCCCTTAGCTTTCCCGTGTGCTGTGAATGCAAAGCTAAGCAGGCAGAGCTGCAGTCACACCTTCTCCCTCTGGTACTGAGAGGCTTCACCTGAACTGCGTCTTCTTTGCCAGCACAGATTCTGTGTGAAATAATCTGTATCTTATCATCCATACCATGCAGTAGCTTTGTCATTGAACTACATGTGTAGCGATGTTTCTAATTTCGCACAAATTCTGTTAGTGTCAAGTACTTTACATGAAAAATGGAAGTGAGGAAGTGTAGAAAAGGTTTGAAATTGTTCAGAGTTTGTTCGTTACTGCTAAGAGCAATCATCCTCCAACACTCAATGAATGTAATCCAGGTTTTTCTCTGCAGTTATGCCGCATTTATGTACATGAATTTTATAACTAATGCATGTGCTTGCTCACTAAGATGTTCAATACAAGAACGTTTAATAGGAAAGCAGCAAAATTCCTTGCTTGTAAATTAGCTCAATATTTGCATGAAATAACACTTTTGTTCTCAAAGGAAAAATTGATGTTATTGGTAATGGGGTAATATTCATGCTGAATAAAATTAATGAAACTGATAGAATATTTAGATCTAACTGGTACCACAGTGTAGTGACTAAATTTTTTGAGGCTTTCAGTATATTTAAGAATAACACACACACACACACACACACACACACACACACACACACACTACAAAAGCCAATGCTAATGTTTTAGCTTGGAAACACTATTGCAAGCTCTCTTAAAATTTTGTTATACTGTACAGTCAGTACCCATGAACACAATTCTGAACTTTGTATCGAAAGTAGTGCACGATTAGGGTTCCGTAATATAAATTAACGAAGCACAATGCATGTGTGCTATCCCTTATTTAATTTGTCTGGCAAGAAGTATACAATAGTCCAAGGTTGTATAAAATTTTGCAAACCAAATTCAAAGGGACAGCAAACTTCACGTTCGAAATGACGTGTGATATGTCAACCTACACACAACCGCTGACAGTAAAGTTTGGTGAGTAGTCGTAACATCAACGTAGATGGACAACGAACGACAGTTACCTACCTTACTGCCCTTCGGAATACTCACCTCTGATTCATAACTATTCACCGATGAGCTCTGCAGTAAATGTACTGGAAACATGGATTAGACTAGATTAATACTTGACCTATGCATCATGTCATGTATATGACATTTCGTAATGACGTGGAACGTGTCAGTTTAGTAAATGTTGTCTATACTTGACAATCAATATTTTAAGGATTTTTATTTTTTAATTTTTTAAAAGTTTTATCTAAAAATTCATCTACATAATTTCTTTTTAAATACTAGTTGGGTATCTGTCAGACTTTTGATGCTACTTGGTAAATGACCAACGACTTTTGTGGCAGCATAATTCGCCCCTTTCTGAGCCAAAGTTAGATTTAACCTTGAATAGTGAATATCATCCTTTCTCCTAGTGTTGTAACTATGCACATTGTTATTACTTTGGAATTGGGTTGGATTGTTAATAACAAATTTCATGAGTAAAGCTACAGTGAGGATCCCTAGATCCCTAAATAAATGTCTGCAGGATGCTGTTGGGTGGGCTCCAGCAATTATTATGGTTACACGCTTTGGTGCAATGAAAACTTTTTTTACACAATGTTGAATTGCCGCAGAATGATACCATATGACAGCAGTGAATGAAAATAATCGTATTAAGCTAATCAACGATGTATATCACCAAATTTTGCAATGACTCTGATAGCACAAGTGGCTGAACTCGAACGTTTCAGGAGATCTTAAATATGTTTCTTCCAATTCAGCCCCTCGTCAATGCAAACACCTAAAATTTTTGAATATTCTACCTTATACAATTTATGTTCAAAGTCTAAATTTATTAATGGTGTCATGCCATTTACTGTTTGAAACTGTATATACTGGGTTTTATCAAAGTTTAATGAGAGTCCATTTGTAGGGAACCACTTAATAACTCTGGAAGATATCATTTACAATTTCATCAGTTAATTCCGGTTTGTCAGTTGTAATAGCTATACTTGTATCGTCAGCAAAAAGTACTAGCTTAGCACGGATCTTCCTCTGGACTGGCGTTCAAAAGCCTCGTCACGTTTCATTGGATGTCAAGAACATCGGGAAATATTTTTCTTTTCAAATCGAGGGTGAGTCGAGGGAGCGGGAAGCCTGGAGGATTGCGATCCGGCGAGTATATTGTCGAGAAGCTAGTGGTGCAGCTTCTCCGTGAACTGCCCTGCGCTGTGTGTCCACTGGCTTTGTGCGACGCGGACGTCCACCACACTCAGTGCTCCATACTGCTTCCTACTCCTTCAAATCACCTCGCTTTGAAAAGAGATTTGACAATACTGCCGACATCCAACGAACGATGAGCTTTACGAACACGATGTCAAAGGAGACTCGGTGTAAAGTTTGCGGTACCTGTACTGCAGAGGTGCGGGACTGATTATTTCCAAGTACAGTAAGGTCACTGCAGTCCATGCTTCACGTACGTTAGTGCTAAGACCATTGACCAAACATTGTCAAACGGTGTAATTCCCCATAATGAGGAAGAAAGAGCTGGTGAGTCGCTTACACTTCCTGTAGTTACTCTCAAAATCACGTGAACACCTTTTTTACATGAAGTATAATTTATTACAATTAAGAGATACACTTCGTGAAAGGAGAAGACACTGTGGACACGATCCAAGGTACAGAACGGGTGCCAGGCGGTGGCTTTTGTTCAGAAAGACTTTTCACTGCAGCAACTTGAGGTTACCAGTTGCAAGGTATGACGGCCTTGTACAGATTACTGCACTTCAAATGTATCGCCACTCCGTATAGCCCAACATTCCAACAAGAATGGTATTATTGATAGATCTGAAGCACTGAATTAAAATTTGTGGTGTAGCCGGGAATCGAACCCGGACCTCCATGCTTATTAGGCAGACGTCTTAACCGTTAGACTACCACACCACTAAGGATTAAGGCGCCTCGGAATAGTCTATGTACAATTTCCCTCCACAACACAAACTTTAATTCAGCTTCTTTGTTCCAAAGATAATTGCCACTACTGCCAAGGCTCTCCATGCAGCGGAATAGCACCTCACCAATGGACATGCTGGAAAAATCCTGTTTCATCTTTCAATCTGCCTAGTAAGCACCGGCCGCACCACAAATTTTAATTCAATGCTTCAGATCTATCAATAATGTATTTGACATATTTGAGACGTAAATCCGTCTCAGGGATTCTTTATTTCTATTAAGAATGGTATTCGTCTCCCGATAGCATTCTCCATTTATTTAACCTATCGATCCATTCAAAGCTGTCGACTAATTTAGCGTAGGTACCATACGGGGGGTTCGGGATAGCACAGTCGGTAGTGCGCTTGCCCGCGAAAGGCGAAGGTCCCAGGTTCGAGTCCCGGTTCCGGCACGCAATTTTAATCTGCCAGGAAGTTTCATATCAGCGCACACTCCGCTGCAGAGTGAAAGTTTCATTCTACAAATTGTTTGTTTTTGAGATAAAGGCAGAAGGAGTTTTACAACAATCGAAATACTATTGTCATTACCACCTAAATTTGCGACATGGATAATTGTGATACCTCACGGTTATTCGAACATGTTTACACTCAATCATCAATTTTTCAACTTTGGCATTAATTACTAAAGGACAATAAGTTGGGGCATGTGTAGATACGTTGTTTTGACTTTAAACATTTTTGTGCACTGGGTAGTTACATTTGATGTAAAACAAATAACAACACAATAGAATGCACGTTGAAACACAATATATTTTGCCTAATCCATTAAAATTTTGTAACTGTTTCTTTTACAGAACTAGAAGTGTTTTACATTCATTCAAAATCAATACTGCTCTTAATTATACTGCCATTTGAGTTTAAACAATACAAAGAGTAATCATTGCAGAATACCTGAGAAACACAATATAATTATTGTATTTAAAATGAAGCATGAGAAAAGCCTCATTCAAAGATGAAACAGAAATTGATGATTATGATGAAGATGACTGAAGTATGTTCTTGACCTGCTGTTGTATCTTCTGTCAGTGACTTGCAGAAGTGGTGATATTGCTCTGGTATTTACAACTTGTACAAAAGCCAGACCGCAGTTATTAGACTCGAAGGGCATGAAAGGGAAGCATCAGTTGGGAAGGGAGTAAGGCAGGGTTGTAGCCTTTCTCCAATGTTATTCAATTTTTACATCGAGCAGGCGGTGAAGGAAAGCAAGGAAAAATTTGGAATAGGGATTAAAGTTCAGGGGGAAGAAATAAAAACATTGCGTTTTGCTGATGACATCGTAATTCTATCAGAGACAGCGAAGGACTTGGAAGAGCAGTTGAATGGAATGGAAAGCGTGTTGAAGAGAGCATATAAAATGAACATTAACAAGACCAAAACAAAAATAATGGAATGCGGTCTTAGAAAATCAGGCGATGCTGAAGGAATTAGATTAGGTAACGAAACAATGAAGGTGGTAGATGAGTTTTGTTACTTGGGTAGTAAAATAACATGCGATGGTCGCAGTACAGAGGATATAAAATGCAGAATGGCAATGGGAAGAAAAACATTTTTGAAAAAGAGAAATTTGCTAACATCGAATATTAATTTAAGGGTAAGGAAGTCTTTTCTGAAGGCATTTGTGTGGAGTGTTGCCTTGTGTGGGAGTGAAACATGGACGATAAGCAGTGCTGACAGGAAGAGAATAGAGGCTTTTGAAATGTGGTGCTACAGAAGAATGCTGAAGATTAAGTGGGTAGATCACATAACTAATGAAGAGGTACTGAACAGAATTGGTGAGCGAAGGAATTTTTGGCATACCCTGACTAAAAGAAGGGATCGCTTGGTAGGACACATTCTTAGACATCGGGGAATCGTAAATTTAGCATTGGAGGGAAGTGTGTGGGGTAAAAATCGCAGAGGGAGACCAAGAGACCCGTATAATAAGCAGATTCAAGTGGATGTGGGTTGCTGTTCTTACGAGGAGATGAAAAGGCTTGCTCAGGATAGAGTAGGGTGGGGAGCTGCATCAAACGAGTCTCCGGACTGAAGACCATAACAACAACAACATGATTCCCATGTAGCAAAGATGTAGAAGATCCTTAAGCGTTTCTTTCTATATGGGAATTGGAGAGTAATATAAAGACTGAAGTGTGAAAGCTTCTCGGAACCTCGTTTTACTACTTCGGAATATTTCCAATCTTCTAAATTCTTCTAAGTATTGTTACTGTATTGAAAATATATGTGTTGGATATTGAATGCAAACTACTTTGGGCTTTAGCGATCTGTAATGGACATTTCAGAGATTTTATATATTTGTACTCTCTGACTTTTATGCATTCTATTATTAGTGTCTTTGGTGTAAATAAAGTTACGTTTGCCTGATATACGTTTTGCCAGTTAAAATGTTTCTCATTGATTGCATAATAACCATACAGAATTTCTTTCATGGTAGCAGAGCTTACGAAGTATTTCATGGTTACCGTTGCAACAGCAAATGATAAAAATTCTCAGTTGGACAAACAACGTAACTTCAGCTATAAGCTAAGTGACGGATACGGCGTGTCGTTTTTTTCCCTGTATTTAATTCAAGATGTCAGGTTCTCATCATAATAAGTTTCACATTGAGAAACTTACCGGGCGTGATAATTATGCTAGTTGGAAGTTCTCAGTACAAGCATATTTAGAACATGACGAGCTCTGGGACTGTTTGCGGTACAACACTACTCCGGAGAAAGAAATTGAGGCAAGATCTAGGCTGATTTTATTATTAGATCCCATCAATTACGTGCACAAACAAAATGCACCTACAGCTAAGGAGGTCTGGGAGAAACTGGAGCAAGCTTTTGATGACAGTGGTTTATACAGACGAGTTACTAGTTACTGAGAGACCTTATTACCACTACTTCGGAATCGTCTAAAAATTTTGAAGATTATGTGATCAAAATCGTATCAACCGCTCATAAATTAAGGAACGTTAAATTTGAAGTCAATGATGAGTGGCTAGGGACGCTAATGTTTGCTGGTTTGCCTGAATCTTACAAACCAATGATAATGGCAATTGAAAGCTCTGGAATAAAAATCAGTGCAGACCTTGTAAAAGCTTTGTTTTTATAAGAAGTAACAGATCCGGAGAGTTCAGCATTTTTCACAGGAAAGACATGTTCAAGGAAAACAGGTGTATAAGCAAAACGCAGTTAAGTACATCAGGAGGCCACGGTGCTTCAGTTGCAATAAATACGGCCACATTGCTAAGCAGTGCCGCGTGTCAAATAAAAAGACGGCAAATAAATCAGAAGAAGATAAAACTTTGGATCCATCAATTGTGAAGAAGCAGTAAAACCAGCGACAAGACGTGTGGTATGTTAACTCAGGTGCATCAATGCACATGACAAATCGAAATGATTGGATGTATGATGTACGAAGTCCAGCGATACCTACTATAACAGGTGCCAGCAAGACACCGCTTCCTGTGGAATGTATGGGAAGTGTCAATTTGATATTGAAAGGACAACAGAAAAATTCAGGTAAGAGACGTATTATATGTTCCTAAACTTGTTGCTAACCTACTGTCTGTCAGTGCTATGGTCAAAAACGGATGCCAAGTAAATTTTAGGCATGATGGGCGTGACATATATAACAAAGAGGGAAATTTTGTGTGTTCAACGACATTGATAAACAATTTATATGTATTAAATACACACAGAGAAGTGACTGCTAATTTAACTTTCCGTAAGAATTTAAATTCCGTTATCCTGTGATATCGCCGTGTGGGTCATTTGAATTTTAATGATGTAAATAAGCTACCAGATTATGCAAAAGGTGTTAATCTCCTACCGGTAGTAATGGACCTGTTACATGCACAACGTGTCTTGAAGCTAAGCAAACCAGACTGCCTTTCAATAATACTGGTTCTAGAGCTTCACAACCATTACAGATCATTCACAGTGACATATGTGGTCCTATGGAAACTGCGTCATTGGGAAGTATGAAATATTTTATTACTTTCATAGATGATTATTCCAGAAATGTTTACGTGTATTTTTTAAAAGACAAACTCAGTATATTGGAACCTTTCAAGGCTTACAAAAACCTAGTAGAAAATGAACTAGATAAGAAAATAGTCATTCGCACAGACAATGGCAAAGAGTACTGTAACAAAAATTTCGAAGATTACTTGAACGAAAATGGTATTAAGCGTCAAACAACTACACCCTACTCTCCTCAGCAGAGCGTATGAATAGAACGCTAGTGGAAAGGGCAAAGTGTATGTTATTTGATGCTGCTTTACCTAAACAATTCTGGGCAGAGGCAACAGCGACAACTGCTAATATTATTAACAGATCACCTGCCAAAGCGATCGGTTGAAGGACACCTTTGGAGCTGTGGACAGGTAGGAAACCTGATTTATCACGTATGCGAATTTTTGGCTCAGAAGTTATGACTTTGATTCCTAAAGAAAAACGGCAAAAATGAGATTCAAAGTCCAGAAAGCTTATATTTGCTGGCTATTGTGATTCTTCCAAAGGGTATCGTCTGGTTGATCTTGACACTTACAACATCATCAAGAGTAGAGACGTTCTATTTTTAGAAAATGTGTTAAGCTGTGACAAACTTTACTTACGTCATACTTCTGCGAGAAGCATAAAGGCCAATTCACACTGTCCGTCACGTCAACATCACGTCGCGGAACCGTCACGTCAAGTTGTATTCACACTGTCCGTCCGTGTCCGTCACGTCAATTCGTCCATCTCAATACGCGATGTTGAAAGTGAGGTTATAAGTGGCGATCTGTTATGTAGAAAGTCATAGTTTAATACTAGAAAGGGGGAACAACAACGCTAAATGTTACTAACAGTCAAAGAAAACTTTACAGTGTATGTTTTTGGCCAACTTACTGGGAACTGAAACAACATTTCAAAACATCGACATCTATTTTCAAGCGAAAAAATAAACAGATGAAGACATCAAACCATACTTGTAAGAGCATAAATAGCGCCTGTATACTTTAACCATTACGATTTGCTCGCTGACATTGTTAATACCGTCGTAAACAACTGAATTTTTGTCTTTCATTAGAACTGACATTTTCATTTAAAGTGTTATTTAATGAAAAATGCGTAATCAAATTACAATCTTATTCAAACAAACAGTTTGCTTCAGTCGTTTCTGTTACATTATTACGTAACATAAACTATTGTTTGGTTTCAGACATTCGACCTCGATTTTAGGGGGACACTCAATTGACAAAAATGTTTAAGTCGTCATGAAACATTTGAGATTTACCCCTAAAACGAGGTACAACAACAACACAAAGATGAATAAGACACATTTGCATATAAACAGTGCAATCGTCGACTGCAACACCGTAATTCGCGTGACGAAAATAGGTTAACTTCCGATGTTAGCAGACGACCGTTCCGTCAAAACATTCTTCTCGAGAAAGCTTGACGGACGTTGACGTGACGTGACGGTCCGGTGACGGACAGTGTGAATGCCGCCATTAGAAATACATTGCGGAATCTTCTGACGGACGGTGACGTGACGTGACGGACAGTGTGAATTGGCCTTAACCCCATCTGAAGATATTAACAACAAGACAGAAGAAGAGAATATGGAAGAAATGCAGGGAGAATGTAACTCTACGGATGATAATTCCAAGACAAGTATGAATGATGTTACTGAATACTAGTCAGAAGATGATGTATACATACCTGATGAAATATCTACAGATATCTCGATACAAGATTATAATTTACGTCCACGAAAACGAATTATTCACTACAGAGAGAAGGAAGAGGACGAGTTCAGTTTATTTTATCCAGTTCCATGTCTGAATGATTCTCAAACTGTTGAAGCTATATCATCTGCTCATGGTGATAAGTGGAAGGAAGCCATGGATGAAGAATATGACTCCTTAATGAAAAATGAAACTAGGTCATTGGTAGATCTACCCAAAGGAAAAAGAGTTTTGCCTTGTAAGTGGGTATTTAAGACGAAGACGAACGAGAAGGGAGAAATTATTCGATACAAGGCAAGATTAGTTGTGAAAGGATGTGTTCAAAGGAAAGGTGCTGGTTACAATGAAGTCTGCCCACCAGTCGTAAGGTACACATCGGTTTGTTATGTTTGCTTTGGCTGCTAAATACGACTTAGACGTTGATCAGATGGGTGCAGTTAGTGCATTTCTGCAGGGAGACATCGACACTGAAATTTATATGTCACAACCGGAGATGTACTCAGAAGGCAACCGAGTTTGTTTATTACCTAAATCTCTATATGGATTGAAGCAGGGTAGCCGACAGTGGAATCTAAAACTGAACTATATACTGCTTGCGATATGACTAAAAAGATCAAGAATAGATCCCTGTTTATATTACCCTGTTGCAGGGCCGGCGCAAGCCCAAGTGCCGCCCCGTGCCAGCTGCTAAATTGCCGCCACCAACTTTTTTTTACAGAAGTTTGTGGAATTTTATTTAAACAAATCTGTATGAAATGTCAGCAATGTATCGCAATTTTTGTTTTTACTTTTCAGATCTACCTCTAGGTTTTGGCCACTGAATGGCCAGTCTCAAAGCTTTTAATACGTGCTTCCATCTAAACCGTCAAGTTGACAGTTACCTTCAGCATGACGGTGTAGATGTAAACATGAAACATTGAGAATACCACACTGCGCCCGAAATCTATGTAGATCTGGAAAATAAAAACAAGAATTGCGACTGATTGGTGACATTCTCTACTGATTTGTACAATACAGTCGCTGGGCACCAGCTCAAAAACGGAGTCAAACCTGATTGAAGAAATCTAGCTAATTTTAATAATCCTTGTGCATTTCCAAAAATGATCAAATGTGTGTGAAATATGAAGTCATAAGAATTGAGCCGCGTGACATTGAATTTCAGGGCGAATTTCACTACAGACGCTGGTGAAACGGTCAAAGAGTGGGGCGGAAGACAATGGAGAGAGAAGAATAAGAAGATTGAGTAACATAATAATTCAATAAATACACAGCCGGGCATCGATGGGTACTAATGCTACTCGAAATATATTAACTCACTGCACCGCGGTTGTTCATTTCAAAGAACTGTCACTCGACATCTGTCGTAATTTCCATGTATCAGTTCTTTCGTGTCTGATTATGGAACAAGGGGCAACAAATTAGTCATTGCCGTATCACATCACTTTTCTTCGTTTTATCTTCATTCTAGCAATTGGGAGGACGGAAGACGCTTGCTTATTTCCCGACTTACCAATTTTTGAAGTAACAGATCATAAGAAAAATAAATTTTGCTATTCTGCAGTCCTGAAGGAGAAAAATTCTAACTTATGAGTAACATGCATGCGCAATACTAACTGTACGTTATATGAAAAGCACTAACCTATTACATCCAAAGTTGCAAGAAATTCGGACGCTCCAATTCATCAGTTCTTACGAAACAGTGGCGGCGATTGGACGTTGGAAGTGGCGGGGGGGGGGGGGGGGGGGCAAAATAAAATCTAAAACTAAAAATGGCATTTTAAGAAACTGTTTCATGTTATAGTTTGATTTTTGCACCTACAGGCCTATAATACCAAATCCGAGGAAAAACAAAAGACAATATACAATTGTAATTGCAATAAGTTGTTTAATTAAGTTGTCTAGTAAAATACAACTGTTAGAAACAAAGGAACATTAGTTTAATTATAAACAAAAATAACAGACAATAGCGTAATTTAACATGATACGTCTTGTCAAAACATAATTGCTTTAAAACAAAGCTATGTGCCTTGGTTTCCGCCTGGCATAAATTTCTACACAGTTTTCTTATTTGATGCTTTTAGCCTCATCTTTTTCAATGGGTAGTATAGCTAAATGTGTTAAACGTTCTTGAAGCATAGAATTCCTCAAGAAGTTTTGATCCTTTTGAGGACATTGAAAGATCGTTCTGCCGTTGCAGTGGACACCGGGATAGTCAAAAGCAGTTGCAGTAGCTTGAACAAATTAGGCCCCCCAGGGGGCCCACAGTTCATTTGTGGGAAGTGTGTGGCGCGCACGGGGCCCCGAGCCGGAGCAGCCTTTCTTCTGCCCCAGGCTGCTTCACTTTCCCTCCCGGTTTCTGCCTTCGCCCGGAGACGGGCATATTTCGTGAGCTACGGTGGTTCTTGTCGTTTTTCTTCCTTCGTTCCTTCCTTTCTTACCCTTTGTTTCTGTCTTTCTCTCCTTGTACTCTCCTAGCCTTCTTCTCCTCCTCAGTAGTCTCCGCCTCGGCGTTTGAGACACTTCTTTCCTTCTTTCTCTTCACTTCCTCTATTCTTCTTTCCTCCCTGTGCGTGTCTGAAGGCCGACCCACGCATTATCATGCGCAGCAGGTGACGGGGTAACGCGTAATTCCCCGCCCCGGGTAGACAAGTAGGGCGCGTACGTACCACCTGGTAAAGGCCAGGCCCAGGGAGGGGTGATTACCCGAGCTGGTACCTTCCGAACGTGCCGATTGGTCCCTCCGTCAGTTCTCGGGAGGTGTGACCTGGGGTGTGAACATCACCTAAGGCGGGTAAGCCCTCGGAGAGGCTCCCCACTAGGAAGGAGCGCGCCATCGGAGACGCCGGTAAACACGGGGGACACTTCCGCGATGACTTCCTTCTCTTCTTTAGTGACGTTGACCCAGAAACGTAAGTTAGATTCGCCTCAGCAAAAAAAGACTCTGCCTAATGTACCGAAATTTCTTGTTGTCTCTCGCACCGACGGAAAAGATTTCAATTCTGTCAATCCTTACGTTATACAGAAAGGTGTAGATGCAATTGCTGGCCCTGTTAAAACCTGTTCGTGTCAGCGCAATGGCACATTGCTACTTGAAGTGGACAGTGCCTTCCAAGCACAGAAACTAATCCGGACTACACTGTTACACACGTTTCCTGTCAAGGTGGAAGCACATTGCACCCTCAACTTGTCACGGGGGGTAGTCTTCACTAGATCCCTTGACGGGTTGTCTGATGAAGACATCCAATCCTATATGTCCGACCAGGGTGTGACAGCCGTCCATAGGGTAATGAAAAAGGTCGATAACCAGCTGACACCGACTCGTACTTTGTTTTTGACGTTCGACAGAGTTGACCTCCCGTCAAAGGTCAAAGCAGGGTATGAAGTCATCTCCATCCACCCTTATGTGCCTACCCCAACAGGCTGTTTTCAATGCCACAGGTACAACCATACCCGTGAACATTGCCCAAATGCAGCAAAGTGTGTCACTTGTGGTAGGGACGCCCATGAGGAGGATTGCCCACCTCCGTCCCCTCACTGCTTAAACTGCAATGGTGACCATGCGGCTTCCTCTCGCGACTGCCCTGTATACAAGGATGAGAAGGTAATCCAGCAAATTCGGGTTACGGAAAAGGTATCAACATCTGCCGCTCGAAAGTTGTTGGCGGGTCGAAAGCCTACGGTCCTCCCAGCGGGTACATACAGTAAGGTCCTCACCTCAACTCGACCTACTAAGGATTCCAGTACCCAGACTTGTGATTTCACTTTCGCTGACACAGTTGTGCGATCCGCCAGCCTGAAGATAGCCCATTCCACGTCCCCGCTTCCTCCTGCTGCTTCTAAAGTACAGTCTTGGTCAACCTCTAGTAAACCGCGGGCACCTAAACAAGATGCCCGGACCTTGAAAAAGGAACCCGTTCGTGAGGATTTTCTGCGTTCTCAGGCTTCCCAACCGTCAACTGCCTCTTCCTGCCGTCACTCTGCCAGAAGAGCTGACAAGAAAAAGGGTTCCTCTCCTTTCCCCGCCGAGGCGTGACCCATCCGTCACGCCGTCCAACAGTTGCCGGCCTTGGCCGTCTTCTGTTTCAGTGGGTCGCTCCGTCTGCCGGGCACCCGGCCCTTTACTGGCGGTGGAAACTGCCCCTCCTGATCAACTCAAGGAGGTGGCAGGCGCGTCGTTCGAACCTATGGACCACGACCCTTTGCCCCTAGACAGCGATAGCAGTGCTCCCTCGAAATTCGGTCGTCAGCGGCTGTCGAGGTGACCCCGCTTGCTAGTTGGTTTTTATCCTTATTTCTTCTCTCATTTTTATCATGGCGCTCCTTCAATGGAATATTCGCGGCATTCGTTCCAATCGGGAGGAGTTAAAACTACTCCTTCGGTTGCACTGCCCGCTTATCGTCTGTCTCCAAGAAACTAAGTTGTGTCAAAGTGATCGTGCAGACTTTCCACACTACACCTCTGTGCGGTTCGACCTGCCAACCGTGGAAGGTGTCCCAGCCCATGGAGGGGTTCTGATGCTCCTTCGAGACGATGTCTATTTCCATCCCATTTCATTGCATACTCACCTACAGGCAGTTGCCGTCCGCATCACCCTATCCACATTTACCTTTTGCATCTGTAATATTTATTCGCCATCGTCATCTGCCCTTACGAGGGCAGATATGCTACACCTTGTTGACCAGCTCCCTTCAGCTTTCGTGTTGGTAGGCGATTTTAATGCCCACCACCCCTATGGGGCTCTCCGGCACCTTGTCCGAGAGGCTCCCTTTTGGTGGACCTTCTCCACCACCTCGATCTTGTCTGCCTCAACACCGGTGCACCGACCTTCCTTTCAGACACAACACACACTTATTCCCATATAGACCTCACAATATGCACTCCTCAGCTTGCCGGTCGGTTTGAGTGGTATGCGCTTTCTGACACGTACTCGAGTGACCATTTCCCTTGTATCATCCACTTCCTGCATCGTTCCCCATCTCCTCGTCCCACCAGTTGGAACATTTCTAAAGCCGACTGGGGGCTTTATTGTTCCATGGCTGCTTTTCACGATCAGAATTTTCCCAACTGTGACAGTCAGCTCGACTACCTCACAGAGGTTATTCTCACCGCTGCTGAATGTTCCGTACCTCGTACATCCTCTTCTCCACGTCGTGTCCCAGTCCCTTGGTGGACTGCAGCCTGCCACGACGCTCTTAGAACCCGGCACCGTGCTTTACGCACCTTCCGCTGCCACCCAACTTTGGAGAATGGCATACATTATAAACGTATGAGAGCACAAGAAAGCTTGCTGGACTGCTTTAACTAGTTCTTTTAACCGTTTTACTCCCTCAATGATTGTTTGGGGAGGCCTACGCTGTTTATCCGGCATCAAGGTCCACTCCCCGATTCCTGGCCTGACAGTGGAGAACGCAGTCCTCGTGGACCCCGCTGATGTTTCCAACGCATTGGGCCGTTTCTTTGCGGAGGTTTCGAGCTCTGCCCATTACCACCCTGCCTTTCTCCCTCGCAAACAGGTAGAGGAGGCACGGCCGCCTTCTTTCCACTCTTTTAATCATGAAAATTACAACGTCGCCTTCACCATACAAGAGCTAGACCGTGCTCTCGCCCTGTCCCGATCTTCTGCTTCCGGGCCCGATTCCATTCATATTGAGATACTGAAGAACCTCTCTCCTGCGGGCAAGTGCTTTCTTCTTAGTACCTACAATCGCATATGGACTGAAGGTCATGTTCCCACAAGTTGGTGTGAAGCCATTGTTGTCCCCATCCCAAAACAGTGTTCTTCGACTTGGAGAAGGCATACGATACCTGTTGGAGAGCGGGCATTCTCCGCACATTGCACACGTGGGGCCTTCGGGGCCGCCTCCCTCTTTTATTCAAGCGTTTTTGGCGGATCGCAAGTTCTGGGTACGGGTGGGCTCTGTTTTGTCAGATGCCTTTTGCCAGGAGAATGGGGTACCATAGGGCTCCGTCTTGAGTGTGGCGCTCTTTGCCATTGCAATCAATTGCAGGCGTAGATTGCCTTTCAGCCGACGTCTCCGGATCTCTTTTTTTTTTTTTTTGACGATTTCGCCCCCCCCCCCCGCCCCCTGAGGGTTCGGGGGTAAGAATAGGCCCGCGGTATTCCTGCCTGTCGTAAGAGGCGACTAAAAGGAGTCTTCATACTTTTCGGCTTTCCATCTGTGGTCCCCTATGTGGGTTTGACCCTCCATTTTTCAAAATTTTTCAGAAGAGCGAACCGTTTGGGGAAGGACACTTTACGTGGTGTATCATGTAATTCTCGTGCCATGCCATCTTAAGCACCCATCATGGAATGGACTTGCGACCGCGGATTCTATTCTGCCACTGGGCAGGTCATTTCTTTTTCCGTGCAAGTCGCGTCCATTGTGCACTGATATCTCAGCACTCTAATTTATGATGGTTCACGTAGCGCCAGAAAGCCAACACGGTAGCCAGTCCGTTGTGGTGGGGTCATCATGTACCCTCTTGGCTGTAGCCCTCTGACAACACAGGGATCGCTCTACCGGTGCCAAAGCTGCATACTCCTCATGCAAGCCAAGGAGTCGAAGCTTGTCTCTGTGGGGCATCAGGACTCCTGGCAACGGTCATCCCGCCAGGTGACGTTGCTGTGGCTGGGTGGCGCCCATGAGGAGAGCCCCTGATCGGAGTGGGTGGCATCGAGGCGGATCACCCGCCATGAAGAGACACAAATCGGGTGACGTTGGCGAACATACAACCGCCGTCTCTAAGAAGGGAAAGTTTAATGCTTCTACGTACGACCTCCAAACGTTCCCTGACCACGCCTTGGGAGGGACGTCGGGCCACAAAACAGGGTGAAGATTATGTTCCTCGATATCTCGTGTGCAGCAGGACTGATGGGGACTCATTCTCAGCGACCAAGCCTCAGTTCTTTGTGGACCATCTGGAGGACAGGTTTGGGGAAGTGAACTCCATTTCGAAAATGCGCAACGGGTCTGTTCTCATCCACACAGCATCCCCGGCCCAGTCACGGGCGTTACTCGCTTGTGACAAGCTGGGTGACGTTGTGGTGACCATCACTCCCCACAAGTCGCTGAATATGGTTCAGGGAGTAATTTTCCACCGGGATTTGTTGCTCCAGACAGACGATGAGCTACGGGCAAACCTTTAACGACGGGGCGTTCATTTTATCCGGCGTATCCATAGGGGCCCAAAGGATAATAGGGTCGCAACTGGTGCCTTCATCTTGGCCTTTGAGGGTGATACATTGCCCGAAAAGGTCAAGGTGATGGTTTACCGTGTTGATGTGTGGCCTTATATTCCTCCCCCTGTGAGGTGCTTCCAATGCTGGAAGTTCGGCCACATGTCTTCCCGTTGCGTGTCCAGTGCTACATGTAGGGACTGCGGGCGTCCAGCACATCCAGGCGCCCCATGTACGCCGCCTCCCATCTGCGTCAACTGTGGTCAGAACCATCCTCCCTGCTCATCGCAATGTCCCGCACTTCAACGGGGGCGGAAAATTACGGAGTATAAAACCCTGGACCGTATATCCTATAATGAGGCCAGGAAAAAGTTTGATCGTCTGCACCCTGTAACAATGAAAAACACGTTCGCAGCAGTGACGTCGTCGCCACTCTCCTTGGCGGCGACAGTATTTTCTACTTCTTCTGTTCCTGTGGGCCCCACAGGGCCGCCAACCTAAGCCTTCCCCCACGGAGGTTGGGGGCCATCCTTCCAAAGCTCCCAAGGTGAAAGCCTTGGGATCAGCTACCACCTCTCCGCCGGAGAAAGAACAATCTTCACCGGCTTCCCTCACACGGAAGGGGTCCCTTGGGACGCTCCCTTCCGCCAGTGTCGATAGCGACACTAACCAGCAGCAGGCGCGCTCGCAGGCTGCTGGTCGTAGGGCTTCACGCTCCTCCTCAGTCCCTGTGGCTGAGTCCATGGAGCACCTCCCACCAGCAAAGCCCCCCGAGGGAACGGAGGGGTAAACAGAAACCAAAGACGGGCATCACAAGAGACACCACGGTGGCTTCAGTGCCACCACCCCACTCCGCGTGCACCTCTGCTTCTGAGGATGAGGTGGAGATTCTTGCGTCACCCGAGGACCTCGCTCTCGGGGACGCCATTGAGAAAACGGACAATCCAGATGACACGCCTACACCGGTGGGTGCCAGTGATGCTGAGTTGTAGCCCACCGACTCGGATTCATGTCTTCCCAGCACTCGAACATGGTCATTCTCCAGTGGAACTGCGGCGGTTTCTTCCCCCACCTGGCTGAGCTACGGCAGTTTCTGAGCACGACACCTGCTTTCTGCATTGCTCTCCAGGAAACTTGGTTTCCAGCAATGCGGACCCCTGCCCTTCGTGGCTACAGGGGATATTACTGCAACCGTAGCATATATAACAGGGTTTCAGGTGGAGTGTGTGTTTATGTCCTCACCTCTGTGTATAGTGAACCTGTGCCCCTTCAAACGCCATTAGAAGCAGTGGCTGTCAGGCTGAGGACCACACAGGAGTTTACCGTCTGCAGTATCTACTTGCCGCCAGATGGTGACGTATCTGTGAACGTCTTGGCTGCACTCGTTGCTCAACTACCCTCACCTTTCTTACTGTTGGGCGACTTCAATGCCCACAGTCCCTTGTGGGGTGGTTCTACGATCTCTGGTCATGGCAGGGTTGTCGAGGATTTCCTAACTCAACTCGACTTCTGCCTCTTGAATACAGGTGCCCCCACGCATTTTAGTGTGGCACATGGCACATTTTCGGCCATTGATCTGTCGATCTGCAGCCACAGCCTTCCACCATCTGTTCACTGGAGAGCCCATGACGACTTGTATGGCAGTGACCATTTCCCTGTCCTCTTGTCACTCCCACAACGCGAGTCCCCAGCACGCCCACCCAGGTGGGTTCTGCACAGGGCTAACTGGGAAGACTATGCTTCTGCTGCCATCGTTGGCCCTCCCCCACTCGAGAACATCGATGTGGTGGTCGAGAGCGCCACGCATTCTATTATTTCTGCTGCGAACGCTACCATTCCGCGTACATCAGGTTGCCCACGGCGTAAGACAGTGCCATGGTGATCGCCGGAGGTCGCTAAGGCCATTAAAGACCGCAGGCGGGCCTTACAGCGTTACAAACGGCACCCCTCTCAGGTGCACCTTATCAATTTTAAACGGCTTCGCGATCGTGCTCTCCAGATAATAAGAAGACGGAAACAGGAGTGCTGGGAGAGGTACGTTTCCACTATTGGGACGGGTACCTCCGCCTCGCAGGTCTGGAGTAAGATCAGGCGGCTACAGGGATTACAGACTACATCGGGAATCCCTGGGATCTCCACAAATGGAGTCCTATGTACGGACCCGGCCACTCTTGCAGAGATGTTTGCCGAGCATTATGCCCGCGCTTTTGCCTCTGCAAATTATCCACTGGCCTTCCGTGCAGTAAAGGAGAGGGTAGAACGCCAGTCTCTCTCCTTTCGTACCAGCCGCTCTGATTCTTACAACACTCCTTTTACAGAGTGGGAGCTCCTCAGTGCTCTTCAACAATGTCCTAACACGGCGCCTGGGCCTGATAGCATCCATAGCCAGATGCTGAAACATCTCTCAGCAGATAGTCGGCGTAACCTACTTGCGGTCTATAACCGCATTTGGTGTGATGGTGTTTTCCCGTCACAGTGGCGGGAGAGTATCATCATCCCAGTGCTTAAGCCCGACAAACATCCTCTTTCCTTGGATAGCTATCGGCCCATTAACCTGACTAACGTTCCATGCAAACTGTTGAAGCGGATGGTCAGTCGGCGGTTGTGTTGGATTCTTGAGACTCGGGGATTATTGGCTCCATGCCAGGGCGGTTTTCGCCAGGGTCGATCTACCACCGGATAATCTGGTGTACCTCAAGTCTGCAATCCGCACAGCCTTTTCCCGGCGCCAACACCTTGTTGCCGTCTTCTTCGATATGCACAAAGCATACGATACAACCTGGCGACGCCACATCCTCAACACTTTATATGACTGGGGCCTCCGGGGCTCCCTACCGATTTTATTCAGAATTTTTTAGCCGTCTGTACCTTTCGTGTTCAAATTGGTGCTTCCCTGAGCCCCTCTCATATCCACGAAAATGGGGTTCCTCAGGGTTACGTTTTAAGCGTTCCATTATTTTTAATCGCCATCAACGGTTTAGCCACAGCGGTTGGATCGTCGGTGTCCCCCTCTCTTTATGCTGACGACTTTTGTCTCTCTTTTAGTTCCTGCAGCACCCAAGTTGCCGAGCGTAGGTTGCAAGGTGCTATTCGGAAGGCGCAGACCTGGGCGCTTACCCACGGCTTTCAGTTTTCTGCCTCCAAGACCAGAGTGATGCACTTCTCCGGCGTCGGACCGTCCACCCGCACCCTGAACTTTATCTGAATGACGAACCACTTACGATAGTGGCAACTCACCGTTTTTTAGGACTTGTCTTTGATGCCCGGCTGACGTGGCTTCCCCACATTCGTCAGCTGAAACGGAAGTGCTGGCGCCATCTCAACCTTCTCCGCCACCTGGGTCATACGCCCTGGGGTGTTGATCGCTCGACACTGTTGCGGCTTTACACGGCGCTGGTGCAGTCCCGTCTCGATTTTGGGTGCATAGCCTATGGGTCTGCGACACCTTCGGCACTGCATCTCCTGGACCCCATTCACAACTGTGGGGTTCGCATCGCGACGGGTGCCTTCTGCACAAGCCCAGTGAACAGCTTACTAGTGGAGGCTGGGGTTCCACCCTTGGGGATCCGCCGCCAACACCTACTTGCGGCTTACGCAGCCCATGTGTATTGCTCCCCAGGCCACCCGAACCATCGTCTCCTCTTTCCTGATGTGGTAGTCCGTCCCCATCAGCGACGCCCCAGATCAGGTCATACGATTGCCTATCAGGTTCAGTCCCTCCTGCAGGAGCTTGAGTCTTCTCCCCTTCCATCTTCCTATCGGGTCCGTGCCCGTACACCTCCGTGGTGTTTGCCAAGGCCGTCTACTTGGCTGGACTTGGCCCAGGGACCCAAAGACTCAGTTCCACTGGAGGCGCTCCGCCGTCAGTTCTCGACTATCATAGCGGAATTCCGTGGATATGACCTGATCTACACAGATGGTTCCATGGTTGATGGCTGTGTGGGATTTGCGTATACTCATGGTGACCATGTGGAACAGCACTCTCTGCCGAATGGCTGCAGTGTTTACACTGCAGAGCTGGTGGCCATTCACAGAGCTCTCATGCATATCCGGTCTTGCTCAGGCGAGTCTTTTGTTGTTTGCAGCGACTCCCTGAGCAGCCTCTGAGCTCTGGAGCAGTGTTACCCGCGGTCTCCTCTGGTGTTGGCCATACAGGAGACGCTTCGTTCCGTTGAACTGTCGGGGCGATCAGTGACGTTCATCTGGTCTCCGGGTCACGTTGGTATCCCAGGCAATGAACGTGCTGACAGGCTTACCAAGGAGGCTGTCGGTATGTCCTGCCTAGAGATCGGCCTCCCGGCTTCTGATCTCCGTTCGTTGTTGCGCCAACGGGTACATCGGCTTTGGGATGCTGAGTGGCGTAGCCTGAACACGCCCAACAAGCTCCGGATGGTCAAGGAAACGACGGCCGCATGGCGCTCCTCCATGCGCGGTTCACGACGGGACTCGGTGGATTTATGTCGCCTCCGCATTGGGCATACGTGGCTCACCCATGGACATCTCCTTCGTGGTGAGGATGCGCCCCAATGTCAGTGTGGCTCGCGCCTGACGATAGTCCACATCCTGTTAGACTGCCCCGTTTTAGCCGCTTTGCGGCGGAATTTTAACCTCCCTGTCATTTTATCAGATGTTTTAGGTGACGATGCTGCAATTGCAGATTCCGTTTTACGTTTTATGCGAGCAGGGGTTTTTTATCGTTCCCTCTAGCTGGAGATTTGTATTCCTGAGTGGTTGACTTTTCCGTTTTTATTCTTCTGGTCGGTCAACCACAGGCATCAGCTTCTTTCTTGTCAGATGTCTTTGTGTGCTCATCTTTTCGTTTTGTGTCTTGGTATTCTTGCTGTTTTTCTTTATAAACTCAGTGGGACTCCTCTCCCACTTCGCAAGCTTAAACTCTGGGCGTGCTATCTTTCACGTGTATGGCTTTCCTTTTGACGCCTAGGGAAGGAATAGGGGACTGATGACCATTGTAATTTTGTCCCCCCTAAACAACATAACAACAACAACAACTTGACGATTTCGCAATTTATTGTTGCGCCCAGCGGACGTGTCTCTTGGAGCGTTCTCTTCAACGCTGTCTTGACCATCTATATTCCTGGAGCATCGCAAACGGCTTCCGATTCTCCACTGAGAAAACTGTGTGTATAAACTTCTGGAGATACAAGGAATTTCTTCCACCTTCTCTACATCTCGGCCCTGTTGCTCTCCCTTTCGTGGAGACTACGAAATTCTTGGGACTCATGTTGGATCGTGAACTTTGCTGGTCCACACACGTGTCCTACCTGGCTGCCCGTTGTGCCCGATCCCTTAACGTTCTTCGTGTCCTCAGTGGCACGTCATGGGGAGCGGATCGTACCGTCCTGCTTCACCTTTACCAGGCCATTGTTCAGTCGAAGCTCGACTACGGAAGCCTTGTATACTCTTCTGCACGGCCGTCGATTCTCCACCGTCTCAACTCTATCCACCATCGGGGTTTACGTCTTGCGAGCGGTGCATTTTATACTAGCCCTGTTGAAAGTCTGTATGCCGAGGCTGTTGTATTACCCTTGCCCACTCGGCGTGACATACTCTTGTGTCGGTACGCATGCCGCCTGCGGTCGATGCCTAACCATCCATCTTACCGATTATTTTTTGACGACTCACTCGATCGCCAATATCAGTTGTCTGCGATTGCCTTGCTTCCACCTGGAGTTCGGTTTCGCCGCCTGCTACAGCGGCTCGATTTTACCCTTCGTTCCACCTTTCGGTTGACCGAAAGCCCATTGCCACCGTGGCATCAGGCCCAGGTTCACACTCACCTTGAACTTAGTTCGCTCCCCAAGGAGAGCACTCCGGATTTGGTATACCGCTCGAGGCTTGTCGAACTCCGTTCGCGGTTCGATAACGCCATATTTATTTACACTGATGGTTCCAAGAGCACTGCCGGTGTCGGATCTGCCTTTGTCGTCGAGTACAACCGTTTCCAATACAAGCTCCCTGACTGGTGCTCGAACTTCACGGCTGAGCTTTTTGCCCTCCACCAGGCCGTTTTGTACACCTGCCGCCACCGCGAACCTGTCTATGCCATATGTTCGGACTTCCTTAGTGCCCTGCAGAGTCTTAAGGACCCTTTCTCGAACCATCCTCTCGTGTATCGGATCCAACGCTCCCTCCAGTTGCTAGCTGATGACAGCTGTCACGTTTCTTTCCTGTGGGTCCCTGGCCACGTGGGAGTGCCCGGGAATGAGGCCGCCGACATATCAGCCAAGGCCGCAGCTATTTTGCCTCGCATGGTTACCTTTTGCGTCCCATCGGACGATGTTCAACGGGCTCTTCGCCGGAGTATCGTGTCGCAATGGCACAGTGAGTGGTTTTCAATGTACAACAATAAATTGAGAACTGTAAAACCGATCCCGACCGCTTGGAGGACCTCCTCACGCCCCTCTCGGCGAGAGGAGGTCATCCTGGCCCGGTTGCGGATCGGTCACTGCCGTTTCAGCCACCGTCACTTGCTCTCTGCCGACCCTGCACCGCTGTGCTCCTGCGGTGAACTGCTGACCGTGCGACATGTTTTACTGACTTGTGTTAATTTTAATCATCTCCGTGTAGCCCTTCACTTGCCGTCTACTCTGGAGGAAATTTTAGCTGATGACACACGAGTAGCTGCTCGAGTTTTGCGTTTTATCAACTTGGCCAACTTATCGAAGGATATTTAACCCTTTTAATTGTCTTTTATCTTTCGTTTTTAGCCTCTTGTTGATGTTCTGACAGTCACCTTTTTTCTTTGAGATCATAGCGAATCTATGTTCTTGGCTGGGCGCTAATGACCATGGAAGTTGTGCGCCCTAAAACAAAAACAAAAAAAAAAAAAAAAAAAAAAATTAGGGAATACGTATTGGTTGTGAACATTTTCAGGCTTAAATTGTGAAACCAAATTTTGCACAAGATGACGATCTATTTGGTCTGAATCATGCTTCTTTCTTGAAAATACATCCATTTCTGAGACTAAATTATAATTTTTCCAAACCAAATGGGGGACTCACAGCAAAACATGCTTCTTTGATACAGTCGTTACAAATTGAGTTGTTCTTCATCGAAGCCGTCATCAGTAGTTCCTTTTCCAGAATAGAGCCAGCTGGTTTTTCTTTTCTTTTTTTTTTTTTTTTTTTTTTTTTCAAATCGTGACATAACGTTCTCACTGAGTGTATCTAACAGAGGATAGTAAAATGTTTTTAAAAAGTAGGCTTCAGTTGAATCATATTCAGTATTAAGATCTCCTCCTCCTATTTTTTGTGGAAGTGTTCTTCTGCGTTGAACTGTTGGCCTCTCAAAGCCATGTCTTTCACAAAAATCAATTGCTTCAGTAAAAACCTTTGAAACTCTTCTTCATTTCTCAAACAATTTATGGACGTAACTACGCTGTCAGCCATCTGGACTACTTCATGAATGGATGCATCATGATTCTGTATGTACTTTGAAAGAATGTTGGTTTTTTTTTTTTTTTAAAAAAAAAGTACTTCATAGTATTCAATACAAAAATAAACTCAAACTTGGTAATACATGTGATCAATCCGTGAGAATCTCCACCAGTTTTGGAGTCAGTAGCTTTAATATTTTCCAGTGTGTGCAGTATATCTATTAAATGTTGTTGAACTGCTCGCAAGCTTTCTTATCTGCTGCTAAATCTTGTCACTTAGTGCTTTCAAGGACAAATCCTTCTTTATTCCTTCTTTGACTGCACATGCTGCACTTTTTACTGTGGCAAATACTGCATGTCTTTCAGGCGAAGACTCAATAAAACAGTATAGTTGTTGGATTGTGCTAAAACGTTACGAACATAAGGAATCTTATTAGATGCATCAGCAAGTGCAAGATTTAGAGAATGCATATAGCAATGTACAAACATAACATACGGGTTTTGTTCTTTCATCCTCACAGCGACACCCTTGTAAGAACCACTCATGTTTCCTGCTCCGTCATAGCACTGAGTAATTATATTTTTAAGGTCCATGCCAAGTTCACCGAAAATTGAAACAAGCAGCTTGTATAACGTTTCACCGCCAGTCAAATCAGTTTTGTAAAAACCAAGAAAACTTTCTTTGATTTGGAGCTTTTCTGTTACATATCTTACAAGAGTCAATTGTACTTGATGTGACACATCTGGAGTTTCATCAACAGTCACGGAGAATGTTTCGATTTTTTAGCATCATGGCCAAATTTGCCATGATTTCAGTCATTTCATTTTGAACATCGTGATGAACATAATTGAAAAACTTATCTCTAACAATTTTTATTTTAATAAAGGGTTTTCTGCTGATCTCCGCTTCAATAACTCGACATAATTACCCCTGTTATCAGAGTCCTCATTTTCTCTATGACCCCGAAGTGCTATTCCTTGCTTGGCCATGAAAAGTAGGGACTGGAATAAAATCTTCAGATAATCACGATTTTTTAACTTCTTCTTGCTGATGTGTTGATATTTTGCTTACCACACTTTCTTTACTTTTAAAACTTTCCTACCAACGTTGAAGAGCAATGAGGTGAGAAGTTTTTTCGTGCTGTTTAAAGCGTTGGACTGCTTTTTTCCAGTTTTTAAACCCATTAGATATGAATGTTTCATCATAACAACCTGTGGAACCGAACAAACGACATGGGAAGCAAAAAGCTTTATCAGCAGCAACACTGTATTCTAACCAATTGTAATTTGTGTTTTGGGTGGCTGTGAAGAGGCGTAGATCTCGTGTCGGCCCGGCAAGAATGCCGGCTTGATGTGAAGTAATCCGACCACCCGCTCACCAGGAGCCAAGTTACAGTTTGCGTATAGTACTGGCGCGCAGAGAGATATTTACGATGAGGCAGTGCACATGTCGCTGGGTTTGGCTACGATCGTCAACTATCGTCAGATGTCGTGTGCGAAGGCGGAGCCTCCTTCTCTACTACAATGTCGCGCCGAGCATGTGTACCACCAAAATTCCCACTGATAGCTATGGTACGATTGTGCAAATCAGTTTTAAAAGTATACAAGTGTTACTACGCTAAAAAAGTGAGTAATTTAATCATATTTTTCCCAGAAAGTGGGGGGGGGGGAGGCAACTGCTCTCCCCCCCCCCTGGCCCCCCCAATGGCCGCCACTGTTACGAAACGCTATGAAAGTGCTTCTGACCAAGCTTGACTCCCTCGGCCAACTACCGAAACGAATTCTGCAGTTTTCGTTGTAGAGAAAGCAACAATACCCATTGCCTGGAAAGGCGAAGTGGTGACGCGGCAGTGCCAGGAACTACTGTAGGTCACGTGACAAGGTACAGCGAGGCTACGCCTAAACTAGCGCCCAAGAAGAAGAAGAAGAAGAAGAAGCAAGAAGCTCACAGTAATTATGTGACCGATGATATTCTATGGCTTTACGAACAATAGAAGGAAATAAGAACTTTGAAAAGCGTTGTACAGTTTTCGCAAACAGAAATGAGCTTCAAAGATAGCAAGGAAACCCTTAGAAGCAATGTTCTATCTATGGATATTTGTTTTAGAAGGTTCAAAATTAACGCTTTGTTTTGCGCGGACGAAAAGGCATTGTTGCTAAAAGACCATACTTTCCCAGGTTTTCATCAGAATCAAAGCTACCAGTAGTATACTTAGATGAAATATGGATTCACGCGCATTATACAGTAAATAAATATTGGCAAAGTGATAGTGTGCGAGTAGTATTGTCAAACAAAAGTGCCGATCAGAGTTTAATTGTTATTCATGCAGGCGGAGAAAGGTGTTTCATGGCTCAAAAACCAAAACGTCCGACCATCACTCAGAAGCGGATAGCAAAAATACGTCGAAACACAACGTATGCCAGGCTTACTACCAATGTCTTTATCCCTTGTAACTACTCACAGCGTATTTACCCATTCTGAATACTTCTAGCAAATCAAATGTTCAAATGTTTGTAAAGCGTAAGGGACTTAACTACGGGGTCATCAGTCCCTAGACTTATGAACTACCTAATACTAAAGACGACACAAACATGCATGCCAGAGGATTCGAACCCCTGACGGCGCACGGCCACGCGCATCACAACACGGCGCTCCAGTACGCGCGGCTAATCCGCCGCGACATACTTCTACCCATATTAGGTGTCGGACATGTTTGACTATAGTAATGTTCAAAAATTTTTTCCGTAATGCTGGAAGAATGAAACACCCGGAAACTGCCATTGAAGGGCTTAGCAAAATTGCTTCAGGCTTAACATGTAACCGCAGTATGTAACACTGCATTCGAATTTCCAAATTAGATAAATTAGATTTCGTCTTCTGCAAAATTAGTTGTGAGTAAACGCACTGCGCGTAACACGCCGGCAGCGCTCCACTCATAGAATACTGGCTTGAGCGCCAGACTGCTTCCCCCTCTCTGTTCCATGACGGTGCTGCCACTGTGAAGACGAAGAAAGTAGCCCTCCTCCCTCCCGTTGTTCAACAGGGGCGGCCGGCAGGTAGTCAGGCGCTATGCCACAGTTCCCGAAGACGCTCCCTCTGAGGTTTGGTTTCGAATCCCCTCTTGGGCATGAATGTTAAGTTTTTCCGGAAAAAGAAAGAAAAAAGGGGGAGCAACAGATTTGCCGCCCCTCGGAAAGTGCCGCCCCGTGCAGCCGCACGTTTCACACGTGCCTTGCGCCGGTCCTGCGCTGTTGTGAAATCAGTTATGTTATTCCTTACAGTGTGGGTGGATGACATACTAATTTTTGCTAGTCATCAGCAATACAAACTAGAAATTAAAGAAAAACTAAAAGAAAAATTTTGCATGAAAGATATTGGTCAAGTGAAACAATGTATTGGTATGAACATAACTAGAAATCGTGACACAGGTTTGATTAAGCTAGATCAAAAGTAGTACATCAATGAAGTATTGAATGTCTTCGGAATGATAAACTGCAAACCTGTTCGAACTCCCACTGAAGTGAATGTAAAATTTGATGAAAATATTACTGAAAATAGTAATAATATACCAATAAAGCAATCGGATGTCTGCTGTATCTTGCACAAGTAACAAGACCGGATATGTCGTATGCTGTAAACAAGTTAAGTCAGTACTGCAACGATCCAAAGACTAAACACTGGCTTGGTGTGAAACGAGTATTCAGATATCTTCAGAGAACAGAAATAACCGGATACTGTGATGCAGATTGGGCCAATGATCCTACAGATAGAAGATCCAGTACTGGATATGTGTTTTTATTCCAGAATGGCAGTATTGCCTGGAATTCGTGCAAACAGCGGACTGTTGCGCTTTCTACAGCGTAGGCAGAATATATGGCGATGGCGGCGGCAGCACAGGAAGCTTTGTGGCTTCAGCAACTGCAAACGCAACTCGGTAAACAAGAAAATAATGCGTTGGTTATACACTGTGACAATCAAAGTGCAATAAAGTTGGTCGCTACAGACTGTTATCATTCAAAGACGAAACACATTGACATTCGTCTGCATTTTCTCAGAGAGAACGTACGGATGAAGAAGATAAAATTTGTGTGATTGAAAGGATGTGAGATGGCAGCTGACATTTTAACTAAAGGAACAATGTATGACAAACATTTGTACTGAGTAAATAAAATGGGTTTGCATTCTGGTGGGGATGTTGGATATTGAATGCAAACTACTTCGGGCTTTAGCGAACTGTAATGGACATTTCTGAGATTTTATATGTTTGTACTCTCTGACTTTCATGCATTCTAATATTAGTGTCTTTGGTGTAAATAAAGTTACGTTTGTCTGATATACGTTTTGCCAGTTAAAATGGTTTTTTATCATTAATTGCATAATAACCATACAGAATTTCTTTCAAAATGCATTCTGAGTTTTCTTTTCGGTATTGAAACCAGAATATCTTAAACCAGTTGACATTTCCGTCAGGGTATAACTTTTCTGTTCTTTATTTTGTAGCGTTTCCAGTACATCCTTTTGCTGAACTTCACTAACACGATACTTCATATTTGTCATTCTGACAGCAGTGAACCATCCTGACGGAGTTCATGCCTCAATTAAGAAAAAGACGAAACTTCTTGATATATTAGATCCATTTGTGAGTGACCTGCGTCAAAGAACATATGGTTTATAACAGGGGTATCAAGATGCTCTACAGCATACAAGAACATTGCAGACATGTCTGCATTTCTATTTTGCCCTCCACATGTACCGGAAAAGAAATTCCAGTCTTTGCCATCTGCGTTTGCTTCCAGAAAATTAAACAAGCAGGAGGCAATTTCTGCAGAGCCACGTGTGGCTGTCCTTTCACTCCACATGTTGCATGCTGCGTCTCTTGAAGCTGTATTGTAGACGGTTAGGTTGTATACAGCAAGCCTGCGTCGATAAAAACAATGCTTTAGCAATCGTCTTTGGACAGTAGCAGACAGCCTCCAGACCGAATTCGGCTAAATGGGTTTTCCCTGATGCAGCTTCCACCTTTAAGCTGTCTTTTCTAGCCCTAGCTAAACATTTCCGATCTATGTGAGCCTCCTGCTCTGAGCGGTGAATTTCTTTTTCTGCGGCACTCACATGAGAGAACCTGTAGCATGTATCACATATGTCATTTTAGGCACATGGAAGGATAGGTTAAATTCAGTATTAAATATGTTTGGATAAAAAGATTCCTTTTCAGGATTGATGTTATCATTTTGGCAAGTTTCAACATACATTTGGTACATTTTTAGTAGATTTAGCTCGTGAGACAAGTACTCTTTCTGTGAATCCTTTCTGGCATAATGTGTCGGGAGTTTTGGGAAGCTATTGATGTGAGATCTAATTCTTTATTTCGCATTATCTGATTTAGCTACAGCTGGTTTGTGCCGTCATCTTAGATCTCTAGAAATTATGTTGTGCTCATTCCTTTTTAACAGAACCTGGCGTGTGAATGATTCACTCACATCCGATGTTGCAAGAAAGGAGGACTGGCAAACTTGTACTTGTTGACCATCTTTGTATAAAAAGTATTCATTTGTAAAGTTTCTCCTGGAGGAGCCTGTCAAAGTCCTATTAGTGCGCTTATCTGTCTTTTCTAAAAGTGAAATGACATATAACCGCTGCTTGCCTATGTCGCCTGAATTCCAAAATTGTTCATGAATGTTTAGTCTGTCAGCCTCAGTGAAATTAGTGCTGCATCTTCTTAAGCACTTTTACTGCACTTTTACCCATGATGTGGGCCTTAGAATCCGAATCTGCAGTAAAAAATCGGGGTTCCCATTTAAAATTTTACACTTGGCACTTCGCACCCCCCACAAACGGTGAAACGGTTCAGGTTGAGTATTATTTCATAAGCCTCTTCCATTCGCACATGCTGGTGAAAACCATTTTTTAATATCTACTGTTTTTCCTAGTCATTCCTGTTTGTCAACTTAAAATTTACACCCTGTATAATGGACCAAGTTGAGTTGAAGTATTTGGAGGATACTGTACGTTTTAAGGTGTTTTGCATTCGTTTATGCAACATAGCCCGTTCATTTATACTAGACTTCCTGATATAACACAGTCACATCTCATGAATGATCGAGAACTCAATATATGTATTGTGATTTACTTCTTCAGGATATGAACAACCTTTTCACCTCTTTCAAGTTATCATTTAGATTGTTCCCAATAATGGTTTTCTGTTTCCAGAGCCCATACAGTCATTTAAGTTTTGCCCTGGAAAACTCTAGCTAAAAGATCAATGACTGTTAATGACCCAGCATGCGTAATAATGCACAATGTTGTCGGAGAGTTCTTGAACTTCGAGGAGATGAAATTGAGAATGCCCCTCAGTGGCTCAGCATTAATTTGCTGAGTACGGGCTTGGCGAACCCGGGTTCCTGAGCTGTGGGATGTGTCGCGCCAACAGTCCGCTACAACGTAAGCTCTGTGCGTGCCTCAACGACCATCGTTCGGCGCGACGGTGGAACGTTGTACGTTTCAGAGCCCGGGGATCTTGGCTTAATCGCCCGGGTCGCGAGGACGGTACAAACCTCTATTAAAAAAAACCTCAATCTCAAGGTGTGCTACGTGCCGAGGAGATGCGTGGCTGTTGACGGTGAACAGCCGCTAGCGAAGCCACCTCTGAGGAACCTGCCGCACCTCAGTTGTACAAGGCTTACCCAGGCAAGCGGGGCTCTGCCTGGGTGGACCTTTATTTCCCTAGCTGCTCGTGGGAACACGATGAAAAGAACCCAAAGTAACGCTGGTGGGCGTTTAACCACCGTCTCTAAGAAAAGAAAATAGACTTCAATGCTGAGACTTATGACCCCCAGTCGTTCCCTTCCTTGGCCACGCCATGGGAGGAACGCAGATCTCGTAGCCGAGGACAACAATATGCTCCAAGGTATTTAGTATGTTCTAGGACTGATGGTGAATCTTTCGTGAACACGAAGCCTCTCTTTTTCGTCGAGAACTTGAAAGATAAGTTTGGAGAAGTAGACGGCATGTCGAAGATGCGATCGGGATCGGTTTTAATAACGACGTCATCCCCAGCACAGTCATGGGCTTTGCTCGCCTGTGACAAGCTGGGTGATGTTCCCGTTACTATCACCCCACACAAAAGCCTGAACATGGTACAGGGTTTGATTTTTCATAGGGATCTCCTCTTGCAGACAGATGACGAACTCCGCAAGAACTTGGAACGGCGAGGTGTCCACTTTATAAGGCGAGTCCATAGGGGTCCGAGGGACAACAGTGTCGCCACTGGTGCATTCATCTTGGCCTTCGAGGGCGACTCATTGCCTGAGAAGGTCAAGGTGATGATTTACCAGTGTGACGTAAAGCCCTACGTTCCTCCCCCTATGCGCTGTTTTAAATGCTGGAGGTTCGGGCACATGTCCTCCAGGTGTACCGCCAGCTCCACCTGTCGGGACTGTGGTCGTCCATTGCACCCAGACCTCCCTTGTACACCACCTCCCATCTGTGTTAACTGTGGACAGCAGCAGCCACCTTGCTCGCCTACCTGCTCTGTACTGCACAAAGAAAGGAAGATCATGCAATACAAAACCATGGATCGGCTGTCTTATCCGAGGCCAAGAGGAAATACGAGAAACTCCACCCGGTCAGCATCAAAACATCCTATGCAGCAGCATTTCTGCAGACTAGTTTACCGCCAGTTCCGCCTATCACAGTGGGCCCTCGAGCCCAACCGTCACCATCTGCCCCCTTGGTGGTAGGGGGCACATCTCACACTGTTGCTTCCAAAGCCCCTGTCTTGGAAGCAAAAATCCCCCAACCAATGGGGACATCGGTCCCCACACGTGAGCCAGAGCAACAACAGCCTGCTCTGGCTCCTCTCGCGAGGAAGGGATCGCTTGATCCCTTTCTCCCTCGGTCTCTCCCACTGGCTCAGATGATGCCAGTGAGTGGTACCAAGTGCCATCCAAAGCTGGTCGTGGGGCCTCAAGGACAACCTCCGTCCCTGAGACTGAGTTTGCCAAGCCCTCCCAGCGTGAGAGGCCGAAGGATCAGCGAGAGAAACAGAAAAAAATGTAAAAAGAACCTCAGGTGGCTACCATGCCACCACAAAAATCGTCTGCTTCCGAGGACGTGGTGGAAATCCTCGCGTCCCCTGAAGACTTGGCAATTGCCAAGACTCTGGAAGCAATAGACGTCGGGGCTCTGCCTCCTGAGTCTGTGACTGCAGAGAAACCTGTGGGCCCTACTCTACCATCTGCATAAATATGCCCAGTAAGTCGGGAGATAGTGAGATGCTGCAATGGAACTGTGGCGGTTTCTTCCGCCATTTGACCGAGTTACAGCAGTTGCTCTGTCACTACCCTTCCCTCTGTGTTGCTCTACAGGAAACTTGGTTTCCTGCTGAACGGACTCCTGCCCTTCGTGGGTATAGGGGTTATTATAAAAACCGTACAACACACAAGAGGGTATCCGGAGGAGTCTGTCTTTACGTTCTTGCCACTGTCCCCAGTTCACCAGTGCCACTTACCACAGTGCTCGAGGCAATGGCCATGAGAATTCAGGCATGACAGGACATTACCATCTGCTCACTCTACCTTCCTCTGGATGAGGCAGTGTCTCCTGCAGACCTAGCGAACTTGGTCGCCAATTTCCCCCACCATTCCTTCTATTGGAAGATTTCAATGCCCACAACCCCTTGTGGGGTGGCTCTCAGGTCTCAGGTCGCGGTAGGGACATTGAAGTTCTACTAGCACAGCTGGACTGCTGCCTTCTTAACACCGGTGCCCCCACACATTTCAGTGTGGCGCATGGCACATACTCGGCTATAGAGCTTTCTCTCTGCAGCCCAAGTCTTCTACTACAGCTTCATTGGGAGGTCCACGATGACCTTTGTGGTAGCGACCACTTCCGCATCCATATCTCTCTTCTCCAATATCAACCTCCAACTCCCTTGCCCCGTTGGTCCCTGTGTAGGGCTGACTGGCCTGCTTACACCTCAGCTACTAGGGCGATTCCTCCAATCCCGGATGAAATTGATCAGACTGTTCATCACATTACTAGCGCCATCATTTCCGCTGCTGAAGCCAGTGTTCCGACCACCACTGGCTCAGTTCGGCGCAAGTCGGTTCCATGGGGGTCTGCAGAGATTGCTGAGGCCATCAGGGAACATTGTAGGGCACTCCAGCGCCACCGGCGCAACCCTTGTATAGAGCACCTGATCGCTTTCAAACGTCTTCGGGCTCAAGCTCGGAGGCTGATAAGCCAGAGTAAGCAGGACTGTTGGGAGAGCTACCATTGGCTCGCGTGCCGCCCCATCTCGGGTGTGGTCACAGGTTCGGCGCCTTTTTGGGTACCGACCACAGGCAGGACTCCCCAGCTTGATCATTCAGGGTACTATATGCATGGATCCAGCTGCTATCTCCGAACACATGGCGGACCATTATGCCAGTACCTCTGCAACGTCTGCGTATATTGCGGGCTTCCGCACTCGCAAAGAACAGTTCGAGCGGAGGCGGTTGTCATTCCACACACGTCGGAGAGAACCATATAATGCCCCATTCACTGACTGGGAGTTCCAGAGTGCCCTCACTGCCTGCCCTGATACCACACCAGGGCCAGATCGAGTACACAAACAGTTCCTGTGCCACCTGTCACAGGAGTTTAAAGACCAACTTCTCGCCCTGTTCAATCGCCTTTGGGTTGACGGTGTTTTCCCATCTCAATGGCGGGACAACATCGTCATCCCAGTGATAAAACCTGGCGCTGATCCACAGGTGTCTGACAGTTACCGCCCGATTAGCCTCACCAACGTTCCTTGCAAGCTCCTGGAACGTATGGTGAGTCAGCGGCTTATATAGGTTCTTGAAGACCGTAAACTCCTCGCCCCACAACAAGGGGGATTCCGCTAAGGTCGTTCTGCATTAGACAATCTGGTTCCGCTAGAGTCGACCATCCGCACTGCTTTCGCCAGGCGTGAGCACCTGATTGCAGTCTTTTTCGACTAGTGTTTCAGCAAGCTCCCTCTGGTGCAGTGTATCCAAGACTCTGTTGCCGCTCTCAATAGGTCTGATCGCTCAGTGGTCTTTGTTTGCACCCCAGGGCACATCGGCGTTCTTGGCAATGAACGTGTGGATCAGTTGGCCAAGCAGGCCACCTCCTTACACCCTCTTAACATTGGCCTCGTGGAAACGGACCTTAGGTGGACGCTACACCAGAAGGTGCGGGACGCTTGGAGCTCGGAATGGTCTGCACTGAGTGCACCAAACTAACTTCGCACAGTCAAATCATCCACAGCCACATGGAAAACTTCACTGAGGCCCAATCGTTGAGACTCTGTTGTGCTGTGCCGCCTCCGCATCGGGCACACTTGGTTGACTCACGGCTATTTACTTCGGCGTGAGCCACCGCCCATGTGTCACTGTGGTGGTGCCTTGACAGTCGTCCATCTCCTGATGGACTGTACTATTTTAGCCCCCTTGCGGCAGTCATTTAATCTACCACCTACCATATCCTTAGTGCTAGGGGACGATGCCTCCATGGCTGAGTCTGTGCTATGTTTTATCCGTGCAGCCGGTTTTTACAATTCTATTAAATGTAGAGTGATTTCTTCTCACTTTTAAACGTATTTTAATGTTTTATATCTTCTGACTATCAGACATTCGTGTGTGCTGTGACATTCGTGACTGGCCCGTCCATCTTTATCTCAGTGACCAGCGAGCCACAGATTCTCATTGCCAATTTTAGCGTGATTGACTGCGTTGTTTTATTTTCTATGTCTGTGCTGTTGGTATCTCTATTTTTGCTTTTGGTGAAACTTTATCTTTGACATGTACTCCTCTGCAGTATTTCTACACTGTCTCCAGGTCCATAAGGCTATTGCTTCCTATTAAATGGACTTTCTTCGTTAGGAACAGGGGACTGATGACAAGTAGTTTAGTCCCCTCTAAACAAAAACAACAACAACAATCTTAAGCACTTTGAACAATCCTTTGCTTTAACTGACCGTTCTGAAACACATTTGCCTTTTGAAGTAGTATATGGTTTTCCTGATTGCCGTTTGATCTTTGTCATTTTTTTACCATTTCTAAGGTTGGGCAATTCGTCTGCGTTTTACCTTTGTCTCATTCCCTGCCTCATATTTTCCATTTATTAACAGTTTTTTTACCATGACTGAGAGTATTGGAAACATCCTGATCTAAAATTTCGTTCCGATTGTTCCCTTCTTTCAAAATTACATTTGGTCTGCCAGTGGCAATGGTTTGTCCCTCAGTATTCGGCAGAGCTGCAATGTCATATGATTTACGAAGTTGTAGACTAATCTAAAAAAAAAGATAAAACCATTATTTACAGAGGGAATGTAATACAGGACCGCAAAAATTTACAAGATTAGTATTCTTAAATTTATGAAGTATTAATCGAAGCTAAAAGATACTTGTGTAGGCCTACTGCTAGTTGTTTGCAGGAGGGAAACTCCTAACTACAAATTATTTGCTGTCAACATTAGTCCCCTCTACATTGTTCTAAGATATTCTGAAACACAGCGTTAATTAGGCGACGTATATTTTGGGTTGTTTTCTATGAGGCATTTTACTGTCATCCTTTTAGCTACGATCGATGCCATTACATTAACGCTGGTGAGTTGTACATACCACCACTGTCATCACTCTCTCGCCGGGACTCGGGAAGTCCTGTGCCGGCTCCGCATCGGCCACACTTGGCTGACCCATGGCCATCTCCTCCGCGGTGAGGACCCGCCTCGTTGCCGTTGTGGCTGTCCCTTGACGGTGGCCCACATTTTGATGGACTGTCGTCTTTTAGCCGCCCTGCGGCGGGATTTTAATTTTCCTGTAATTCTATCTGAAGTTTTACGTAACGATGCCATTATGGCTGATTCTGTCTTAGGTTTTATTCGTGACAGCGGTTTTTACAACTCTATATGAAGCTTGTGTTGCCCCGTGGCGGACCCTCCCTATTTTATTTTCATGGTCGGTCAACCACGAACTTTGGCTTTGTCATTTTTTTCTACACTTGTTTGCTGTTTCCGTGTGATTGTGTCCTTTCGTGTTGTCTCCTGCCTTGTTGTCCTTTGTCGAATTTGTTTCTATTTTATTGATTGAGTGGGGTTTTCCTCCCGCAGCGGTTTTAACTCTGGGCGAACTTTTCAGTGTTTCTACACTTATCTCTCTCTTTGATGGAATGGGGGACTGATGACCTCCGCAGTTTTGTCCCCCTAAAACATCCAACCAACCAACCAACCGTCATCACTATCGACCTTCGTTGCCAGCTGGTAATCATGATCCATTAAGGAATAATGGGACGAGATATCCAAATCTGAATCTACACAGTTTTTCGGCATCGGCTATGACAGAACTGCCGTCATCTTCTTCAGTACAGTTACGACGTTACGGATAAGCAAACGGCTTTAACTTACAATATTGTACAAGCCAGGCTTATTTACTATGAGTAATGAAAAGTATCTTACCACAGCCTGCAAAAACATTGCTGCTCGATGACGGAAACACATTGTGGAGAGTAAATGAACTTGAACTTTCTTCTGTGCTGCACTTTTGATTCTTTATAAGATTACGAAACTTTTCCTCTGGGAAACGTATCAAACGCACAACAGCAAAGGCTTCACTGATGTAACAAACAATGAGTTCATACCTTCCATGCGGAACAATAATGGATAAGCACAGTTATTATTACGGCAACAATGTGGATATAATGCCTCCGACAGCACCACACCTATCTAAAAATTCACAGCCTCTTTTACTGGCCAGAGGACGTATCTGCAGTTACGCTGTTATCTCTTATAACGCCATAGCACTGCAGAGGGAGCCAAATTGATGAAAAAGGCAATACGCTACTGTGACATTACATATCAGCGATTTTGTCGTTATGCTGCGCGCTATCTCTGAAACGGTTCAAGATAGAAGTTCCGCTGTTTTTTCAGTCAGTAGTTTGGTTTTTCGAGACGTTAATGAAGTAAATAGGTCAAAATGGCCAATTTACGGGGCATAAATTAGAGGGCTCCATCTCGGATGCGGACTAAAAGGAAGAGGTGGTGGATAGTCCATTCTCACAAGCATCGTTACCATCAGAGACGCATCTTCTATCTGTCGGCCATTTCTGATAACTGCCCTCTTCAATTTGAAAAAAAGTATGAACATTATCGGATTTTCAATGGTTATTTGGCGGTGGCGGCAGCTTAGGGAGAATGTAGTACACTTATAGGGACATGAAGTACTACTTTCTTATGCTGTTTTTTCTTATAGGAAATTTGTTGAAAAATCCGCTGTTCATTCCTTCTTTCTGCAACCACGCAGACAATATGTGCGTAGTAACTGACAGCCTGTACAGGACATGCAGATTTTAATGTACTACTGTACAATCAGATTCTTAATGACTTCACGCAATGATTGTACATAAATAGCTTAACTTCAAATATGTACATCTACATATTCCGAAATCCATCCAAAGGTGTGTGATGGAGGAAACTCTGTACCGTTACCAGCAACTTGTTTTCCTGTTCCACTCCCATATAGAACGAGGAAAAACGAATACTATGATGCATCGGTACGAGTCCTAATCTCTAACATTCCCCTTGTGGCCTTTACACGAAATGTAAGTTGGCGGTAGTAGAATCGTTCTGCAGCTAGGGTTGCCAGATTGAGCTCGAGGCAGGCCCGGAGATCAGACGTGCCCCCTTCCCCCTTGGCCAATGACTCACCCCCCCCTTGCCCAACTGCGATCAACTCCCCCCCCCCAACCTGGATTACACGTGAATTCTAAAAGAAAAGGAAAAAAAAAACTAATCACCTCCTCCCTCCCAGCAAGTATCCCCCCCCCCCCTGGTGGAACATGCCGCAGCTGACCGGCCAGGCCGCCAGTTGCTGTGGAGGATCGCGCGCCACCGAGAAGAGCTTCTCACTGGCTCCATGTGAAGATAAGGGGCACAGTTACCGTCTGCTCCCTGTTACGACCACTTGCTGCCGCGTAAAGAAGTAAACTTGAGGGCATAAACTGATTAAACGTAATAGTGCTATCCTTTCTATGAGAGATAAATACGAGATTATCACTGTACTAAAAGAGATGCCTGTTGTTACACATACATTTACTGTAAAGTACTTATTGGCATGGAGGTTGTGTTCGTCCTTAGTTTAAGTTACGTTAAGTTCGATGTAGATCGTCGCTACATGAGCATAGTACTTAAAAAGCTTCCTAAAAAAAAAGTTACGATGAAGGTTACATTTAAGCCCGGAGGTGAGTCACTGGCCCGTAGACCCGGATAATTCAGTCTAAACCCGGGCACTCCGGGCGGCGCCCGGAGATCTGGCAACCATATCTGCAGCCCGGCCCTCTTAAATTTCAACAAGTGAACGTAGTCTTTCCTGCAGCGACTCCCAGTTGAGTTCCAGAAACATGTTGGTGACACCCGCTCACTGATAGTGTCTAGGCTTGTGACTGGTGTATTCTGAGCTGCCTCCATGTCCACTTTTAAACCGTTCGGGTGGGATCCCCAACACTTGAGCAACACTAAAGGCGGGTTTGTAGATTCGTTGTATTTGCGGTCTCCGTAAGACGAATCACAGCTTCCCAAAATCCTTCCAGTGAAGCCGAGTCGACCATTCGCCTTCCCCGCGACTGTCCTCGCATGCTGGTTCCACTTCATAGTGCTCTGCAGCTTTACGCCCAGGTGTTTGAATGACGCGACCCTGTCGAGCAGCTCACTACTAATGCTGTCTTCGAACAGTGCGGGGCTGTTTCTCCTATTCATCTGCATATTCTGCATTTAGCGCTAGTTGTCATTCCTCACAGCACCGAGAGACTTGGCAAAGTCATTAAATGTCGACACCGTCCTGTACACCATAGAATAAGCATCAAGCAGCCGCAGATTGCAACTCTGTCCGCCAGGTAATTTACATACCGGGTGATGAAAAAGTCAGTATGAATTTGAACACTTAATAAATAAGATAAAGCACAGATGGTGAACATATTGAGCATTTCTTGTAAAGAACATCATCATTCCTCAACAATAGCTGTATTCGAGGAATAAAGTTGTGAACAGCACTTGCAAGAGGAAAACGACTACTGGGGGTTGTGCTTAAACCAGCCGTATACCATTTTCTTTCCTCCACCATGGATTACGCGTTTGTACCGCAATGACAGTGCACGCGAGGGTTGTAGTAACTCTCCACTGCCTTGTGTGAAGAGTAGAAACTCTAAACGTTCACCAACCTGACGTCTTCTGCAGATGTCCCCATGCAGTTGATAGCACGCAGGTCGCAGTTAGTTTTATTCCGTAATTAGATCAGTTCCTGCCAATAGTTTAGCAATTTCAGCCTGAGATACACGGGATGCCATGTGATCTATTTAAAGACTGCAGAAAACCAGCGAACTGCATAACATCCACTTGACACACATTGTCTTAACTGAAAGGGAATATAAAGTTATTTCCCTTGGTCTAAGATGATTAAAGAATGTCTTATAAACGCCTATGTTACTCCTCAGAGTGCATGCACTGAACTGAAGTGTGGCGGCTCCATGCAAGGCTGCTTTCGCTCCACGATTTGGCGCGCGAACATGGCTGCCGTGTATCGTCCGTCTTAAATTAATTTTGTTCATTGAATTAGCAATTGTTAACGTTTTACCTACTCAGGGCATAGCTACCTTCGAGGGGTTTTTCTAAATTGAGTTTGACATTGAATAAATAATTAGTTTAATAAAAATATGATTGCGTTTTGGCGCGTGACCGCCAGTGCTACAGCCAATCGGCGTCCAGTGCCTGCCGCTCGGGGACTTCCCTAGAATTCGGGGAGATTTGGCAGTGCTGTTTCCCCACGAGAACCCGACCTATTGTACCACCTGTCGTGGTTCTCACCAGCTTTTACCATCTGCTGCCTACTGGTCCTAACCGGCTGCACTGAAGCAACACTCCGATCTTAATATGACGACTTTAAGCCAGAAATATTACACACTGTAAAGCATGTCCGGAGTTAGGGTGAGGCATTGGCGTCGGATGTTGTCTTTGAGCATCCCTAGAGATGTCGGTCGATCACGATACACTTGCGACTTCAGGTAAACCCAAAGCCAATAATCGCACGTACTCAGGTCTAGGGACCTGGGAGGAAAAGCATGACCTAAGTGGCGGCTGAGCACACGATCATCACCAAACGATGCGCGCAAGATATCTTTCACGCGTCTAGCAATAATTTATTTTTAATTCATAGCATGTGTGTCTATTTTTACCTCTTTATCTGCATTATTGCGTGATTTATAGTGGTCCTAGCACACTTCCCTGGGGACCCTTGACGATACCCTAGTCTCGGAACCCAGTACGTTACCTCGATGGCGACTGTTCAGTGTCGTTCCTTCGATAGCAGACCGTAGTGCGGTGCCATGTCAAATGCCTTTCGTAAATAGAGAAACATGCAGTCTGCCTGTTGGCATTCATTCGAAGTGCGCAAGATGTCATGAGGAGAAAGAGCAAGTTGCATTTCGCACGAGCGATGCTTCCTAAAGCCGTGCTGACACGTGGGCACAAGCTTTTCTGTCTCAAGGACATTTACTGCATTAGAACTGAGAATACGTTCAAGAATTCTGCAGCAAACTGATGTTAATGATATCAGTCTGTATCTCCAGGGATCCGCCCTTTTCCCTTCCTTATTTTTCCACTCGCTCGGTACTTAGATTTAATTTATCGAGAATGCGCTGAATCGAAGTAAGGGGACAATGCCGCCGAGTACTCTTTGTAAAATCCGACTGGTACCTCGTTGGGACCTGTTGAAGTGTTGTCAACCATCTTTGCTGCTTCTGTATGCCAGCTATGCCTAGTACTGTGTCTTTCATTTCAGTGCGAGCGTCAAATGAAGATGTTTGCGTGGTCCTCCTGCGTGAAAAATTACTTAATGTTAATTTTTTCGGTCTTCTTTTTGCTGTCTTCTGTCATCACCCGAGATTGATGCTGACTGGACAGGCCTTTGATCCGCTTGCATATTTTACGTAGGACCTCTATGAAAATTTGGTGGCCACCCTGATTATCAAAGTCAAGGTTTTTTCCAGGTTAAAAATAATTATTTTCCATGTTTTCACGAAACTTAATTTTACTCAAAGGGGTTAGCAAACAACTATACCTTAAAGAAACTAGCTACATATTTTTATAAAACAGTCGTTCAAGTTGAACCATGTCACGTTGTAATATACACCAAGCAGTGGCGAATCCAGGATTTGTGTTAGGGAGGGGGGCAGAGCTCATAAAAATTGTACCTCAAACTGATCTAAAAAGGACCAGCTCATATTATGAGGTTTCCCTCGTGGTTTTGGGGATCTGCAGCCCCACAGACCTCCTCCATTCGCTCCAAATTCGACACTAACACAATGTATAGTACAGGGTGTATATTTTAAGTTGACAAACCAGAATAACTAGGAAAAAAAGTATATATTCAACAACGGTCATCACCATAATGAACGGCCGGCAGAAGCTTAGGAAATGCTACTAAACTTCAACTGTCTCCACCATTTGGGAGCGGTGTGGGTGACTAGTGTAAAATTTTAAATGGAAACCCCCATTGTTAATTGCAGATTCAGATTCTACAAACCAAATCATGTGTAGTTTGGATTTTTTTTTTTTTTTTTTTTTTCAATTGACAACATGTTACACTGTAATAGTAAGAATTATTTGCCTTACTGCTGAAGAAACGTATCACCCAGGAAAGAAAAGGGTGATGATTCTTCAGAACCCAACCAAATGATACCAGATGTACATTTCTTCCCGGCTAGTTCAATTAAATGTTTTGTCGGCAATACATAACTGGTATTCAGACAAGGGCAATCTGGAATAAGGTATCACTTTGGAAGACCGCCCTGTCCACTGTGGGGAGAGGGAAGGATCTCTTTGGGGATCATTTGGCAACGTTCTGAAGTATCATGAGTATGGTTTATTTTTTATTTCCTGTTTAGTACATTTCTTCATCAGTATGACAAGTATTACTTACTATTACAGCGCCATCTGTCCTTAAGGGGGAAAAAATAAAAAAAAAATCCACCAGACCATACATGATATGGGTTAAGTACAGTTTATGCGGCAGAGGCTAGCCGTCGCTCTCGCTAGGTTAGGAACGGCAGAGCAGGCAATCAGGAGTCGAGTTATGCGGGCCACTAAGATTGAAACTGACGCCAAATTTACTCGTCATGAAACACGCAAAGTTTATTCGACGATTTCGATGCGGCTTTTGTGTGATTGTAATTGATTTTCGATTTATAAGGGAATTGTGGTATTACCCCCCATAAGTGACCTATTATTAATACACCACAGCAGTCAACCATAGAACAGGTATAGCATGTTTTATTCAGTTCATGATATGTTCGAAACAGTCATCAAGTGGCATCCATACTGATAGCAACTGTTATTTGTTGATCGTCAAAAACTTTTGCATACACCGCTTCGATTTGTTTACATAGTACAATTATAACGCTGTTTCTTATTGGCCACGGCGTCGCGACTCCTGATTGTCTGCTCTGCCGTTCCTAACCAAGCGAGCGCACTTTTACCCATGATGTGGGCCTTAGAATCCGAATCTGCAGTAAAAAATCGGGGTTCCCATTTAAAATTTTACACTTGGCACTTCGCACCCCCCACAAACGGTGAAACGGTTCAGGTTGAGTATTATTTCATAAGCCTCTTCCATTCGCACATGCTGGTGAAAACCATTTTTTAATATCTACTGTTTTTCCTAGTCATTCCTGTTTGTCAACTTAAAATTTACACCCTGTATAATGGACCAAGTTGAGTTGAAGTATTTGGAGGATACTGTACGTTTTAAGGTGTTTTGCATTCGTTTATGCAACATAGCCCGTTCATTTATACTAGACTTCCTGATATAACACAGTCACATCTCATGAATGATCGAGAACTCAATATATGTATTGTGATTTACTTCTTCAGGATATGAACAACCTTTTCACCTCTTTCAAGTTATCATTTAGATTGTTCCCAATAATGGTTTTCTGTTTCCAGAGCCCATACAGTCATTTAAGTTTTGCCCTGGAAAACTCTAGCTAAAAGATCAATGACTGTTAATGACCCAGCATGCGTAATAATGCACAATGTTGTCGGAGTGTTCTTGAACTTCGAGGAGATGAAATTGAGAATGCCCCTCAGTGGCTCAGCATTAATTTGCTGAGTACGGGCTTGGCGAACCCGGGTTCCTGAGCTGTGGGATGTGTCGCGCCAACAGTCCGCTACAACGTAAGCTCTGTGCGTGCCTCAACGACCATCGTTCGGCGCGACGGTGGAACGTTGTACGTTTCAGAGCCCGGGGATCTTGGCTTAATCGCCCGGGTCGCGAGGACGGTACAAACCTCTATTAAAAAAAACCTCAATCTCAAGGTGTGCTACGTGCCGAGGAGATGCGTGGCTGTTGAGGTTGAACTGCCGCTAGCGAGCAACCTCTGAGGAACCTGCCGCACCTCAGTTGTATAAGGCTTACCCAGGCAAGCGGGGCTCTGCCTGGGTGGACCTCTTTTCCTTAGCTGCTCGTGGGACGACAATGAAACGAGCAAATAAAAGCGTGGCCGGTCGCGAAAACGGCGTCTCAAAGCGTGGAAAAACTGAGTTCAATGTGTCTGCCTATGATCCGAAGACGTTTCCTTCCCTGGCCACTCCATGGGAGGAACGAAGGGCCCTTAATAGAAAAGAACCGTACTCGCCACAATATCTTGTCTGTGCGCGTTCTGATGGTGAGTCATTCGTGGCCACGAAGCCTCAGTTCTTTGTTGAACAGCTGGAGGATAAGTTTGGCGAAGTGGAGTCGTTCTCGAAAATGCGAAGAGGGGCTGTGTTGATACAGATGGCGTCCCCAGCACAGTCGAGGGCATTACTTGTCTGCGACAAGCTGGGTGACGTTCCGGTTAGTTTCACGCCCCACAAGTCGCTAAACATGGTCCAGGGCTTAATTTACCAACGAGATCTCCTTTCTCAGACAGATGAAGAGTTGCGGGCCAATTTGGAACGTCGGGGGGGGGGGGTGTACACTTCGTCCGGCGTGTGTATAGGGGACCTAATGATCAGAGGGTTGCCACCGGTGCTTTTATCTTGGCCTTTGAAGGCGATACACTGCCTGAGAAGGTCAAGGTAATGGTATACCGGTGCGATGTAAAACCCTATGTCCCTCCCCCTATGCGGTGTTTCAGGTGCTGGAAGTTCGGGCACATGTCCTTCCGTTGTGCTTCCAGCCCTAACTGCAGGGAATGTGGGCGACCATCGCACCCAGACGCCCCATGTACTCCACCTCCAGTTTGTGTGAACTGTGGGCAACACCATCCGCCATGCTCACCGAACTGTGGTGTCTTACATTGAGAGAGAAAAATAATGGAGATCAAGACCCTGGACCGTTTACCATATTCAGAGGCACGCAAAAAGTTTGAACGGCTCCATCCAGTCAAGATGACAACATCTTTTGCCGCAGTCACAGTGGCACCCGTTTTGCTGCGGTCAACAGCACCAGTGTTCACTCCATCCGTGGGCCCTATGGGCCAACAACGTTCTATTGCCCCCTCGATGGGTGACGGCGCCTCTACATCTCTTGTTTCCGTAACACTACCTGCGGGAGCAGTTACACCCACTCCATCGGGAACATCAGTCCCCGTCCCCCCCGCCGGAGAAGGAACAGCCTCCTCCGGCTCCTCTCGCTCGGAAGGGGTCCCACGGGACACTTCCTTCTGAGGCTTCTCGCCGTGGGAAAGTGGATCCCAGCCAATGGCTGAAGGATCCTCCGGCTGCTGATTGAAGGGCCTCCTCCTCTTCGTCAGCTCCTGCCGCCCCTTCTGAGAAGCCCTTACGACCCTTACCACCAAAGGGTCAGCGAGAGGGCAAGGAGGAGGAAAAGAAGGATTCTTTAGTGGCTTCCAAGCCACCCACACCCACATCCTCTACCTCAGAGGATGAGGTCGAGATCCTCGCTTCTGCCCAGGATCTCACGCTTCTTGATTCCCCTAACGCTAGGAGATCTGGACAACCAGAATCGCCTGAATCTATGATCTTAGATTCTGTTGATACTGACCATAAGGCAGCAGATACTCCTATGAAATGATCTTCTTTTCTTTTTCAGTTATGGCCTTAGAGCATGGAGGACGTGTTATCCTCCAGTGGAATTGCGGCGGCTTCTTTAATCACCTGGCTGAGCTGCGACAACTACTATATTTTGTATCGCCCTACAGGAGACATGGTTTCCAGCACAGCGGACCCCCTGGACACTGTCCCCAGGGCCCCGGAGCCACTCAACACCACTCTTGAGGCTATCAGAATCCGGGCAACGCAGGAATTCATTGTCTGCAGCTTGTACCTTCCTCCGGATGAGGCCGTGTCTATCAAGACCCTTACTGCTCTGGTCTCCCAACTTCCTCCACTATTCCTCCTCTTGGGGGACTTCAACGCCCACAACACTTTGTGGGGGTGGACTCCAGACCACAGGCCGCGGTAGGGATGTTGAGACATTATTGGCGCAACAAGACCTTTGCCTCCTGAATACAGGTGCCCCCACGCACTTTAGCGTGGCACAGGGCACATATTCAGCGATCAACCTCTGTCTGCAGCCCCAGCCTTCGACCACACCTTGGTTGGCGTGTACATGAGGACTTGTGTGGCAGCGACCACTTCCCAATCTTTGTGTCGCTCCCGCAGTACCAAGCTGCAGACAGCTTACCCATTGGTGTCTCCTTGGGCTGACTGGCCAGTCTATACTTCAGCGCCATCGATGCCACCCTTCCGTGGAGAATTTGGTGGCCTTTAAACGCCTCCGTGCGCGTGCTCGACGACTCGTACAGCAGAGCAAACAGGACTCCTGGGAGCGGTATGTAGCCAGTATCGGCTCCGGCACCTCCTTGACTCAGGTATGGATGCAAGTCCGACGCGTCTTTGGCTACCGCCCGCCGACAGGAATCCCATTCCTCACCATCCAGGGTGTGCTCTGCACGCTCCCGACAGCTATCGCCGTGCATATGGCAGACCACTACGCACAATGCTCTGCGACTGCCACATACAGTGCCGACTTCCGCTCCCTCAAAGAGCGGGTCGAGCGGAAACAGTTCTCCTTCCGCACTGGTCGTCGGGAAGTATACAACGACCCGTTTAGCGAGTGGGAGTTCCGAACTGCCCTTGCCGCGTGTCCTGATACAACTCCAGGACCAGATAGGATTCACGGCCAATTCCTCCGACACCTTTCACCAGAGTTTCAACACCACATCCTCGCCCTGTTTAACCATCTATGGGCAGAGGGCACTTTCCCGTCTCATTGGCGGGAAAGCACTATCATCCCAGTGCTGAAACCTGGTGCAGATCCCCTAGTGGCTGACAATTACCGTCCGATCAGCCTCACCAACGTTCTCTGCAAGCTCTTCGAACGTATGGTGAGTCGGCGGCTTATGTGGATCCTTGAAGAGCGTGGACTCCTTGCTCCACAACAGGGGGGCTTTCGCCAGGGCCGTTCTACCATTGACAACCTCGTGTCACTGGAGTCAGCCATTCGCACTGCCTTCGCTAGGCGTGAGCATTTAATTGCTTTTTTTTTAGACCTTCGTAAGGCGTAGGATACTACCTGGCGCCACCATATATTGACTACTCTGCATTACTGGGGCCTACGTGGCGCCTTCCTATTTTTATTCGCAATTTCCTTTCCCACCGGTCGTTTCGGGTGAGGGTTGTGGCATCTTTTAGCTCCCCTCGTATTCAAGAGAAAGGTGTCCCACAGGGCTCCGTCCTCAGCGTTCCATTGTTTTTAGTGGCCATTAACGGTCTTGATGCGGCTGTGGGGTCATCAGTCAGTTGCTCCCTGTTCGCCGATGACTTCTTCCTGTATTTCAGCTCCATTAGCATCGGTGTAGCTGAACAACGGCTGCAGGGTGCCATCCGAAAGGCCCACTCATGGGCCTCTACTCACGGATTTCAGTTCTCCGCACGGAAAACCCGTGTGATGCACTTCTGTCGCCATCGGGTAGTTCACCCTGACCCAGAGCTCTACTTGGGTGGTGAACTACTTCAGGTCGAGGAGGACACACATCGCTTCCTGGGCATGGTCTTCGATGCCCAGCTGACTTGGGTGCCACACCTACGTCAGCTGAGACAGAAGTGTTGGCGGCATTTAAATGTTCTCGGATGCCTCAGTCATACTGGATGGGGAGCAGCACGTTCCACCCTTCTTCAGCTTTATAAGTCAAGTCCCTTATTCAGTCGTGGCTTGCTTACGGGAGCTTGGTTTATGACTCAGCAGCCCCTTCTGCCTTGCGAGTCCTAGACCCTGTTCACCACACAGGTGTGCGTCTCGCAACAGGGGCTTTTCGCACCAGTCCCGTAACGAGCCTTCTAGCTGAAGCTGGTGTCCCCCCTCTACAGTATCGCCGGCAACGGTTGTTGCTGAGTTACGTTGCCCGGGTTTATGCTGCACCCCGCCATCCGAACCACAGGCTTCTCTTCCCGCTTTCTGCACTACCTTCCCCACGACGTCAGCCCAGGTTGGGTCTCCCGATTGCGGTCCGTGTCCGTTCCCTTCTCTCCTCACTTGATTCCTTCCCCCCTTCCTCCACCTTACCATTACTCCCCTCGTATCCCCCCCCTGGACAATTCCTCGCCTGGAGCTTCGGCTGGACTTGTCCCGAGATTCGAAAGCCTCCATTTCACCACTGCTTCTCCGGCGCCGGTTCCATGCACTGCTTGACACGTTTCACGGAGCAAACATTGTTTACACGGACGGTTCTTTGGTCGATGGCCATGCTGGATATGCCTTTATCTATGGCGACCACATCGAACAGCGGTCATTGCCTTATGGAAGCAGCATCTTCACTGCGGATCTGTTCGGTATTTTGAGAGCTCTTGAATACCTCAGAGCTCGCCCCAGGGGGTCGTTCGTCATCTGTAGCGACTCCCTGAGTGGTTTACAGGCCCTCGACCAGTTTCTACCGAAACACACTGTGGTGCGAGCCATTCAAGATGCTGTCTTCGCCCGTGGAGAGTCAGGCCATTCTGTTACGTTTCTCTGGACTCCGGGCCACATCGGTATACCGGGCAATGAACGCGTCGATAAGCTGGCCAAGCAGGCCACCACTTCGCGGTCCCTGGATATTGGCCTCCCAGTCTCAGACTTCCAAACCCAGTTGACCTGCAAAGTCCTTCGGGTTTGGAATTCTGAATGGGGCGATTCGACTGAACCGAATAAGCTCCGTGCTGTCAAGCCATGTACCGCTGCATGGAAGACGTCCCTGAGGGCTTCTCGCAGGGAGTTCGTTGTCCTATGCCGACTACGCATTGGCCATACGTGGTTAAGACACGGCCACCTCTTGCGTCGAGAGGGCCCACAAGTTTGCCGTTGTGGCGCCCAGCTGACTGTGGTCCACATACTGTTGGATTGTCCGTTTTTAGCCGCTTTGCGGCAGTCCTTTAGCCTACCAGATTCGCTGCCATCAGTTTTAGGTGACAATGCCTCCTTGGCTACTACTGTTTTAAATTTTATTCGCGCATCTGGTTTCTACCCTTCCATTAAATGGAAGGCGCTTCTGCCTGATTCAAAAACCCTCATTTTTACATTGTTTTTACGTTACTTGATAGCCTCTACCTTTTCGGTCGAGGTGGTTTGTTAGTGTGTACAGCATGGCTCGTTCATCCGTTTTTATCCTAGTGATCAGCCAGCCATTGCATTCTGCTGTGAAATTGTACTTTTATCCCCTTTGTGCACTCGTCTGTGTATAAGTGAAGAAGTGAAGTGTTTGTTTGTTTTCCACTCAAGGAATTCTCTAATCCTTGTTCTCTCAGTTTTCGTTGTCACATGCTACTTCTTTGCTTGGAACAGGGGACTGATGACCTTGTAGATTGGTCCCCTATAAATAACAACAACCAATTGAGAATGCAAAAACATATCTGGAGCAACAGCTGTGTGGTATTTGCATTCTAGCCCGGCTAGCGCTCACTAGGTGGCGTTGCGTGTACGTATGCTTTTTTTGAGAACCCATTAACATATAACGAGGGGAATAATCTTGTGTGTCGACCATAAAATAAATAATTAATGCTGTTCCTGTTCTATGGTTGACAGGTTCTCGATGTACCCTTATCCGCTATGTAAATTAATTATGCTCGTAATTGTTACCGTTGGCCCTAGCCGGGCCCGCATGAAAAACAGTTCAGTCATCAACAATATGTACACGATGACTGCGTTTACTATGTATATATTACCAATGTCACGTCAGTCACAGGAATCGTCTAGAATTATTACCAACGAACATAGGCGCCGACTTTTGAAAATCTTGTGGTATGCTCAGTGGCGTACCCAATTGTTTCTAAAGAAAAATAAATAAATAAATAAATACAAAGAACAGCCAAAAACGTACACACAACATACATGCTATCGATTCCATATCACTGTCACCATCACGATTATAAGTCGAAGTCCTTTTGTATTTCACTATATACTTACCCATTTAACTATTTTCACATGCAAGACATTAACCCTTTTAACCCCAAATTTTATTGAATTATATGCAAAGAAATGTTTTTGTTGATATCTATAAATAATGATTGTATTAATTTATATTTGACAGAACTTTCGATTATTTTTAGTTTTTGGAAGGAAATTTGGGATGACTACAGATGGTAGTGTGCAGGATATGATTCATTTATCGTAACTAATAACATTTTCAAACTGTTAACTACTAATTTAGACATTGGACAATTATTTAGTAATAAAGTTATTAAATTATATTGTTTCCTCAAGGTAACGGTAAAAAATCTAGTCACAATGAATTATTGGAAGCCCTGCAATGTTATTTACAATCTTTGAACAAATGGTTGTGGCTAGACGGACAGATACAGGTGAGGGGAGGGAAAGGGTTAAGACGTAATTCTATACACAGGTGACACAGGTCAAAAAGAGCAGAAACTAAGGTCCGACTACTACGTTCAATTGTTGACAAATTGTTGAAACCAGAAAATTCAAATTCAGAAAAAAATCTATCAGCAGCTGTTGCGTTTAGAGAATTCTGTAGGGTTGCCAAGTAAAACACAAAGACCTTCGCAAGTTGTTATGAGGACTGTCTGTTTACAGAATGTTTTAGCTAGAAGGGATAGGGCAATCTTCACAGCAATTATGTCGGCTCACTGGTAACGTATGTGGTTGTCGAAAGGTTACACTACGAATTTAATTCCCGGTATTTTTTTAGATAAACATATTCAATGTATCGTACGAAACACACTTCATTTCTAGTTATTTAAGGTTGCTGCCTTCAGTTTTCAATATTGATTCAACAAGCGAAATTCCATTAACATTCGGACTATTTACAAAATGGTCACTTCACTCACACGTGAACGTGGATTTTAATGCCTACGATTTCAGTTACCTGTTTAAAATCTTTTTAGAGTGGTGTCTTAAAAAAGCCAGACGTCCATCAGTGGGATGAGAGTCGATTTTAATTACAATCCAAGACTATAACAAAGAAAAAATTATACCAAAATTTTCAGTGGGCATCACAATACCAACATTTACAGAGTTTATAGTTAAAATCAACAAAATGCTTCCGTGAAGAGATTTTTCAACACAGAATCAGACAAACGAGATCTGTTTTGATACGTATCACTGGGGTGGGGGGGGGGGGGGCAATTACAAAAATTGCTAAAATTTAGTATAAATATCGCCTTTCATTCTAGCTGCGATTTCGTAGTCGCGCCTTACGATAACATCACGTCTCTTCGTCGCAAGGAATTGAGTCGCATGGTTGAACAACACTTCGGGATAAATACAGAAATAGGTAACGGAATGCGTAACCTATAATTATAAAACTTTTTATAGCCACCCAGAAATATATTTGAAAATGTTTTTGTACACAAAAATGAAGTGATCTGAGCATTTTGACCATCGACGAGCATTTTGTTACTTTTAAATATTAAACTTTGAGGTTTTTTCTTAATAAAACTAAAGGGATTACTTATTTACACTTATTAAGTACATTTTGAACTGCTCGTGTAATCTGAGCAATAGGCTATACACACGAACGATCGTTTAACTCTTAATGCCGCAAGATCTTATGGGTTAAAAATCCCGGTTTCTGGCTGAAATTCAATGTTTTTTCCCTTCAAATTCAAGACTTTTCCCTGGTTCTCCTGGTTTCAAGGTTCGGTGGCTACACTGGTTTGAATATCCGAAGAATGGTGTATTATATTATACCCTCATGATCGTGAAGAGTGCTAGTAAGCTGTTGTTGTTTCTGTTGGTTTTGAGGGGACTAAACAGCTAGGTCATCAGTCCCTACTAGTAAGCAGAGTGTAGAATTGGACCTGATTGATCACTCTAGAGAAACTGTTTATCCAGGAGGAGGAGTGTGTAGAAGTTCTGGAAGAGATGGACTATCAGGACATGGTAAACACAAAATTGCGGGAAGCAGATAAGTTAAATGAAGACCAGAAGAAGGAGCTAAGAAGAGTACTATTTAACTACTATGATGTATCTGATGACAGACCAGGAAGAGTTAAAAATTACAATATACCCAGAGGGTTAAGTCGCATGAACCATTCTACATAAAACCATATGGTTTTCCTATTGCAAAGAGAAAGGCAGTGCAAAGGGAGTTGGTGGAGATGGAAAATCGTAACATCATAGAAGGGAGCAGCCTGTACAACATTCCCATCGTGGTTACTTCTAAGAAGAGTGGGGATGTGAGAACTGTATTAGACTAACAACAGATCATTCAGAAAGTATAGATGAGTTGTTAGACAAGTTTGATCATATGAAATACGTGACTACCCTGGATTTGACTTCTGGTTTTCATCAGGTACCTGTGACTAAAGAATTGAGAAAGTACTCAGCTTTTTTATACAGTGGAAGAAGTCACCAATATTGTGTTGTTCTGTTTAGTCTCAATGTGTCTATAGCGAAGTTTATCAGAGCATTGGATTCAGGTTTGGGAAAAAATTTGTTGGCAAGATTAACAGTATACGTAGACGACATTCTGACCACTGGGAATACTTTATAACCGAAACACATTAGTGCACAAGCTTTCAATGCTCCATGTCTGAACAATCTATCAAAGAAAAATAATTATGATTGCCCAAAAGAATGTGTGGAAGCCTTTGAAAAGATTAAGAAACATTTTTGTAACATCTCTGGTCAAATCAAGGAAGATACCCGTTACGTGTTCAAAGCAATTGACACAGTAGACCATGCAATTTTACTAAATACATTGCTTCCCCTCTTATTCCTGAAGCATCCAAACATGTGGTTTCACTCATACCTGCGAAATAGTTTGAGTGATTTCCACCTGTTTCATTCTAACTCCAGTCATACTTCTAAACAACTTTCATCAATCAAGTTCAATATATCCTGTGTTATCCAGGGATTTCTATTAGGCCTTGTCCTTCTGCCTAAATGGTCTCTGCAGCCTTCACCACCCTATCTCTCAGAGCTACCCATTCTGCGTCTACTGTATTCCAATGCTCCCTCTGAAACTCTCAACCACATCTGGTTTATTCATTTTGTCCAGGTTCCATCTCCTAACTTTTGTACCTTTCTGATACCTGCCAAGTTTTCCGGTTTTCCCGGAAGGATTCCGGATTTTCGGGTACTCTTCCGGTTTACCGGATAAACATAGTTTTTCCGGATTTTCAACTCCCAGGCTTGTTCGTCATCTGCATCCATATCGTATTTCAGTTGTAACTTTTGATAAAAGTTGCTACTCTAAGATGCAAGTGTGAAATTCGGCTGAAAGTCGACCGATAATACCTTCTCACTGTATATCGTTGCACTTTTGTGTTTAACTTGGTGTGTTTGAAACACCGCCGGTGAAAGTCGATCGAGCGTTCTATGGATAAATCAGATCTCACGTATTCCTTTAACTTCCACTGCATGTTATTAGCGTGGAAGCTTTGTTCTTGCTTGTTTTTATGGGTGTTTACCTCATTCTAGTTCTCGTGCAATTGTGTGACGAATTTTTGTGCGATTTAGTGGTTTCGTTGGTTCAACTTAAGAAACGATATCGTTAGTTATTCAGGGATGCATATTCTGCTGAATTTCCGTGTACTGTGCGACTGCAGAAAGGTGAAGCATTCACGTTATGTTTTGTGTGTTTCATGTGATATAAACACTGCTTACGGAGAAATTAATAAATCGTATTAAATCTGTTAAGCACCTGTCCAAAACGAAAATGTAGGATAGCAGTAGGAAACTAGATTAATTTTTTCCACTTCTGTTACTGACCTTAATAAGAGCAGCTTGTTTGTTGACTTTGTTTTAAATTGAACATAATGTAGCGTTAGTTGCTTCTGATCATGCTGGTGCTATGTCTGAAGGCCTCGAGACATATGCACGCGTGAGATTTATGCGATTTGGGATCTTCTGGATTTCTGTTTTTCTGTTTTTGAAAGTTGGCAGGTATGCTTTCTGCAGTCTCTTACGTTTTAATCTGCAGTTCATAACCAATAAGTTATGGTCACAGTCTATATCTGGCCCTGGATATGTCTTACAGTTTAGAACCTGGCTTCTAAATCCATTCCTTACCATTATAAAGTCAATCTGGTACCTTACAGTATCTCCTGGTCTCTTCCACGTATACAGCCTTCTTTCATGATGATTAAACCAAGTGTTGATCATTAAGTTGTGCTCTGCGCAAAATTCTACCAAGTGATATCCTTTTTCATTCCTTTTTCCCAGTCCATATTCACCTAACACATTTCCTTCTCTTCCCTTTCCTACTACCGAGTTCCAGTCCCCCATCACAATCAAGTTTTCATCTCCCTTAACTTTCTGAATGATTTATTTTATCTACTCATACATTTCTTCAATATCCTCATCATTGCCCATGCTAGTTGGCATATAAACTTGCACCACTGTGGTCGGTGTTTGCTCTGTGTCTATCTTTGCTACGATAATGCTGTTCATAATAACTTATCCGCATTCCTATTTTCTTATACATTATCAGACCTACTCCTGCGTTACTACCAACTGATTTTGTATTTATAACCCTGTACTCACCTGACCAGAAATCCTGTTCATCCTGCCACCAAACTTCACTAATCCCTACCATATCTAACTTTGACCTACCCATTTCTCTTTTCAAATTTTCTAACATGCCTAAACAATTAAGGGTGAAAACATTCCACGCTCCGACCTGTAGAATGCCTGTTTTGCTTTTCTTGATGACGACATCCTCCTGAGTAGTCCCCGCCCGGAGATCCGAATGGGGGACAACCGCAGGGAGGGGTGTGTGTGGAGAGGCCACACAAGCGTGTGGTTCCTGAAGAGAGGCAGCCACCCCCATGAACCACAGACATTGCCAAGGTGGGATGGCTTGCGTGCCTCAACGATACAGATAGCCGAACCTCAGTATACACATTGTGTGTTTAATTCTGTGGTTTTTCGTTGTCTGCTGCATCCTTATGCTGTTGGTCATAACCGATTCTTTCGCCTTAGGGTAGTTTTCCCCCAGAAGGGCAAGGAAGTTCCCTGAACCTCTGTCCCCTCCTCTACCATGTTTTACAAGGCCACGAGGTTGACTCGCTGGTCCAGAAATCATCAGTTACCATTATTGATGACTTTTAATCAAAATATAAGCAGTAGTAGGTTGGAAACACAGGACCAAGGTGGTGTGGATTGTGAATCAGAGATACTACCCCTATATTGTAGGCCAATCTTTCTGGGCAGTACTGAGTCACAAAAGAAAGTTCCCCTATGGCTGTTGTCGGTACGAGAAAGGTGGTAGGAGTGTAGAGGGAAGACACCGAATATCGGTTTCTACACAAGGTTAGGATGGTAATGTTGGGCTGTGGTGGCCTCAGTGAGATGCTTAGCATATACAAAAAGGGACTGGTCGCCATTGCATTTATGGCAGACTTCTCAATATGGAACAGATAGCAGTTGTCACAGTGTGGTAGAGCTGTAGCCATCCATAAGTAGATGTCACCATTGAGGAAGATGGTTTGTCTAGTTGAGAAACTCAGGTGCAGTGAATTGGTGAAAAGGGGTATATTTTTGCCAAATAAATAGTAAGCCTGATCCTTTTCAGTTGTAAAAGTCCTAACTGATGGCTGTGTAGCAATACATAATATTTAAATACTTACTGTTTTGCCAATTTGTGGCCTCCCCAATTAATCTACAGCTCTCCCCAATTAATCTACAGCTGTGGCCACCAGACAAGACAATCAGCTTCCTGTTGTCTCTGGTGACCCTGTATAATGGGGAGGTCACGTATTGCAGAGGGGCTCCTCGAATGAACCTAATAAAGGAAAAAATAATAATAATCAATTTGATCTGTGCATTACATACAACAAATTAATAATATGAAAGAAAATGATTACCGGTATGTCCTTTAAATCAGTCACATGAATTAGTGATGGTAGCCAGAAAACAATCTGCCTCTTAATTCTTCTAACGTATTTACTCGATTCTACACAGAACTCGAATTCCAAGGGAATAAAGTAAAATTTAAAATCCAAGGAAGGGGGGAGGGAGAACTGTAGACCGCATTTCGTAATCGAAATAAAGACTTATTCATTCTAACCTGAGGTACCATTTAGGTAGAATAGATGAAGATACAGCTAAAATATTTGGGTTAAACACTGAAGCTTAGCAGTTGAGCTTAAGAAAAGGTTATTTTGATGAAAATACTTTTTAGGTGTCAGCAGTAGTAGTTGGTTACAGCGCAGTGAATGACGGGAAGCATGGGTGGCCAATTGTGTGCCACTGCACACTTAGAATAAAAGTAATTTCTTTCTTGAAAAAAGAGACAATTAACTGTGAGAGCTCTAAAAATAACTATTAAATAAAAGAAGAATTTCTTCAATTTTCATCATTGTGGGCTCCACCTGGAAGTGCTTTTAGAAATGATGATGATCTTGTGTGGCATTTTTGGCCAATACACGCCATAGGCGATTGTGTTTGGCCTGCCTGTTTCAAGTCTTATGGTGAAATCACTCAGGCAACTTCCCTGTCATGATGAAGACGACGACAACAGCCATTCCCCAAGAGGAGAAAATCTGTGACCGGACCGGGAATTGAACCCGGACACACACCACCACCCTTGACATAATTATTTACTGAACATGCAGTATAATGCGTGCTGCATCATTTCCGTATTTCATTTCCCACATTTTTCTGAGATTCAACTTAATAACTTCTATTCACGAAGGTCTATTTCTTTTTCGATATAATCCTCCTTTTCATTTCTGATATCATTTGTTGTACATCAGCAATGGGTTTTCTTGAAGCCCTCTCCCTATCTTTTTTTTTTTTTTTTTTTTTTTTTTTCATTTTTCTCAGAGGCTTTGAGGCAACAATTTTCAGCATTCATATCGACAGCACGTTGGCTCTCAGACTAACACCGATATTGCACTAATTTTCTTCTGCGATGAAGACTCTTTAACATGTTTTCACTCACACTAACACTAATATTGTACTAATCTCCTCGGCACATTTATCCAATATTCTTTGATAAAGAGTCTTTAACATGACGCCAAAATTGATCCACAATAATACAACTCAAACCATTTTAACAATGGAGAATCCGATCACAATATCAATAATGGAGGATAGGTAACAACTCACCGTAAAGAGGCTCACTGAGCTGCTGACACACACACACACACACACACACACACACACACACACACACACACCTCTATCATGTCTGGCCAGTCCAGCAACACAAGTTAGACTGTGTGTGAGGAGGAGGGGAGTACACAAGGCAAAAACAAGATGGACCACCCTGTGGCAGAGCCTGCAGCGGAGCACATGCTTGATTTCAATGGCTGCTTCACAACCCGGACCATCTGGATCCATCCACCACCAGCTTTTCTGAACTGCACAGATGGGAATTGTCCCTACAACACATTCTCCGATCCCAAAATCAACCAGCCTCAACCTATGATAACTTCCTTATATATATTTTTTTTTATTTTTTTCCTCTCTCCATACCTTACAGTTCCTAACTATATATCCCACACCTCACCAATTTTGAGTCTTGTGCAATCGTGTGTGTGTGTGTGTGTGTGTGTGTGTGTGTGTGTGTGTGTGTGTGTGTGTGTGTGCGCGCACACACACATGTATGTGATCTTGTGTGCTTGCAGTGTGCACGCATTTTGTATACATATTTTACTTTTTTTTATTTTCTCCCCTCACCTGCCTACCCACTGCATTCTTTAGCTGCCTCTCGTTATTCTCATCTAACCCATCCACACCACTGTGACGTAACCTTTACATCCCCCCTCCACTCCCCTCAATGTAGGAGAGCCCTGGCAATTTGATACACATTTCACAGGGAACATGAGGCAGAATTAAAGTGTATGGTGTGGAGGAAAACGTGCTTTAAGGCAGTCCGTGTAGTTGCTTTGGCTACAACGCTGTGTTAGCTGAGTGGTCTACCTAGTAAGTAGGAGATCCCAGGTTCGAATCCTGGCCACAGAAAAAATTTTAATTCAGTGCCTCTCATTATGTCTAATATCTTTGGTATCACAAGACAATGTTGTCTCAAAGAATTTTATTATTTGTTGATAAGCAAAAATGTGTTTGTGAACGGAATTATTATTTACAGAATGTTTGAATTTTTCCCTCCATTACAGACTAAACAATATCCAACTACAAAAGTTCAGGTTTTTGTGTCTGCTAGAAGTACCTGATAATTTTGATGATCGGTGAGTTTGTGAGTGACAGAATTAGTGATTTTTTTACTGCTAATATTTTGTAAACTATAAGGTGTAGAATAGTGTAATTTGAAAATATAGCTAGTTATGGTAGATACTCTTGATAACAGAAAATTCAGGCTTCTAACTGTATCCACAACGGAGATACAGGAGGGTCAAAAGAGCATCTACTGCTTCGAGAAAAGGATGGTAATGGCCGTGCGCACTGCCGTTGTCCCAGATATTTTAATTTTTCATCACACCTTCATCAGTGGGAGAAAACCTACAACAATCACACAATAAACTCGGGCACAACTCATGCACACATGACAGCCATCTCCAGCTGCTTTGGCTAAACTGTAATCTTGACAGTGAGTGGCGAAAAAGCATCAGGCACATCACAAATTTGGATCTCAAGTTCAAAGCATTGTTTGATATCAATTAGACCACAATTCTGTTAAAAAAATGCAGTAGTACTGTCTGAGCTTTAGTTTCAGGTGAGTATGACTATTATTAGATACCAAAAATGACATCATAACAGATGAAATATTATATCACAGATAATTTAACATAGCTCCATTATATGCAAACATTGGTTATAATTAAAGTTTCGTGATTTGGCATGTGATATCATGGAAAATAATAACTGTATACCAAATGTGGTGCATTAATGTAAAGGACATGGAGAACAAAAATAATGCAGAATCAATTCAACTGAAACATTTTTAATGTACTGCTACAGCCAACAGTACCTCATACCATTACAAATGCTCCAACAATGTGGAACATATCAGTGTCCAGAAGAGTATGAAAGCACAGGATTGCATTCTACACAGCATGTTCGTACATATGCTGACTACCACTTGTAATATGCTGCACTTCAGATGAGGTGCACTTCAGATCGGCACATGTGTTTATGCCCCACAACCAGAAATGACAGGCAGTGAGATCAGATGATTGTGCCAACCAAGCATTTGCAAATGATCTACTGATAATTCAATTATTTCCAAAGATGTCTCAGAGAAGCTGTCGAACTGCACAAGCGATGTGAATGGGACGTTATCTTGCATGAAAACTGTTCATCGTCTCTCTCTCTCTCTCTCTCTCTCTCTCTCTCTCTCTCTCTCTCTCTCTCTCTCTGGGTGGGTATGACCTGCTGGCACATGCCAACCTGTTTAAAAAAGGATGGACCAATCTTGAACACAGCTGTGAAGCTACACCATATGGTGACACATTAACCATACAGAGGAACATCATGCACAGTGATAAGACGTGAAGATCCCCACATTCAGCAATTCTATTTGTTAACCAGATGAGCTTCATCTGTCCATAGGATGCCCCTTAACTTCAATCCTTTCGAGAAAGTGGAAAGCAAAGTCAACGTCTTGGCTTGAGTCCTGTGGTGCAAACTGCTGGAAGATGGAGATTTTTTAATGGGTACCGAGGTGAATATAATCAGGTGGTGTCAATCCAATCATTTACCAGTTCTTCCCCATTTGGATAACTGAGCACAGCACTTTAACAATTACATTGCAGCTGACCATTGTACTGAATTCGTCAGTAATCTATAAACAACAATGGCATACGAGAGTGCACACAACCAGCAAATACCACTGTTTGTAGGTGTGTGATTCTTGTGTGACACTTGTGTGACACTCGTGTAGTCAACACAACAGTGCGAAAACTTCTGCCATATGATTTCTTGCATATGAACATCTTAAGTGACAGTCTAATTTTTTTTATTCTTTGCTAATAAATACTGCTTTTTCACTATGCAGGCCCAATTACAAAATTGCATTTTTGTAGAGTGAATCCGATCATGCAAATGTACTCAAAGGTTCTGGGACTGAAACGGAAATTAACCACAAAACAGAATTTCTTTTAAATGCAATGAAAGCTATCAAATGAAGAAAATTAAACATTGAGAAAGCTTTAGAGCAGTACTCAGTTCCATATACCACATTAAATGACAAACTCAATAAAGGTGTAAACACAAAATAGACTGCCAACCAGTGTTAACCAATAGTGATGAAAAAAGCTCACTTTAAGTATTATTGTGTTGTGCAAAATGGGGGTTCCTTTGAGGAATAAAGATGTTGGGGACATTGTACAGGAAAGACATACCAAGGAAAGCATGTACCTTTAACTCCAGAAAAAGGAATTGTTATCAGCGATTTAGACAAAGAGTATAGTGACGGGGCTGCAAGAAGGGAGTCCCTATGCAGAACATCCAACAGTGATGTAGAACAGCATGAGTCAAATAAATATGAAGAAATGGACAAGGAGGAGGAGAAAGATTTGCATTAATTTGAACAAAAGGATTTCACCATAGTGAAATTTCCTCTAGAAAAACATAAAAAGGTTCAGGTTTCTTATTGGTAAAATTTTCATCATCTCTAATGACACCTATAAAATGACATTTCTGGGAAAGAAATGTTATTGATGGTGATGTTTACTTTGTCTTTACAGAAACTGACAATGCAAACTAGGTAGAAATATCCCAGTTATTAAAAAAAATTGTTCCAGAATGTAGAAGGCAAGGTAAACTTATCTTTGAAGGATAGATGATTCTGACATTGAGTAAATAGTTTACATTGATTATTAATACAATAACTTAATATTTGTTTGTCAAATTTCGTGAAAGTAAGTGTTTTTATAGCAAAAATTCTGGTATCCCGGTACGATAAGTTTGAGAGCCCGCCAGACCACATGGACTATGACAGCAGCCGTCAGGCGGCGCGCACAACCTACTAGCGCTGCCATCGCCACTAGAGTGCTGCACGCCATGGCGCGCCTACCGCGCCGGTCATCTGTGCAGAGAGCTGCGCTATATAGGGCCCGGAGCCACAGCTCGCTCCTCAGTCTTGTGTTGACTGTGCTCTGTTTACTTTCGATATTCTGTCGTTATCAGGCTTCGTACTCTGCTCTGTCACGGTTCTGATTGGCTTGCGTTTGGTCTTTATTTGCAATTAGTTGTTGTCATTGTCGTCTCTGTGGTTTCGTGTAGTGTCTCTCGTTAGCAGCGACGCGTGATGGGTCGATCGTTGCTAGTCGCTCCCGAACCAGTCCAACCTTCCGTCACTATAAAAATCATACTTTTAATGTGCTTCTAAAAACTTGTTGCATCTAGAAAAACTAGAATCTTATTGTAAATACAGCAACATATATTTTTTTAAAAATCAAGGTAGTGATCAGATTCATTCCACTGGAAGTCTGATTCCTTTCCTGCATACAAAATACATTGGTGATGGGCATACAAAATACATTGGTGATGGGATCCATCCCAACTAAGGAGATTAAACCAATCAACAATTCAAATAACTGTAATTATACACTAAAAATAACATAATACACGACTATAGCATTAGCAAAGTTGTGAAATTAACTTATTGAATATTTATTCTGATATCACAACAGTAAATGAACGAAATTTGTAAACAAATTTTGCCGCTTTGCATCGGATTCAGCTCATTTTACGGTACTGTTTGATTAAGGTTTGAAATACTTTCCATACTGTGGGATGTTCAACTGGTGTAACATAGCTGGTACACTGTTTGACGATCAGGAATTTTACACAGCAGTGCCTGACACTTTCCTCAAACACCTGTAATGGAACCATTGCTATTGCAGGCATTGGCCTCTTCCCAGAGCAACACTCAGTTCTCTACTTGATTTGAACTTGTTCATCTTGGTCAGCACAGCAGGTAGAGAAGAGGACCCTTCCATTATCCTTTCATCTGGCAACATTGTCAAAGTGCAGTTGCTGCTTTACTGTTGTTTACTGCTGGTGTTCTACTGCCTGGCAAATTGTGGATGTCTGAATGGTTGGCATAACATAACTCTGCATGTAGAACTCATCTGTGGGACCTATCACATTACAACCAAACAATTCGTGTCTCGGTCAGCTGGCTGAAGTCAAAATTTTATTACAATGCACTCTCTTCAATATGAAAGGTTTTTGTCTGGTGTGTTCTGAGTTAAACAGTAGTGTCAAACAACCTTAACCAAATGCTTTTCATTGCACATTGCATATTTTTCTTATTTTCAAATGAGTTATGAGACTAATCATGACTGAAGGTGGAGTTTGGTTATAACCCTACCACCAGAAAGGATCAGCAATCCTTACTACCGTATGAGAATCTTGTGCCAAATGCCTTCCCTGACATACAAATAGCTTCTTTTTCAGTTTTAGTTTTACACTAAGCTCCTCATTGGTTCTATGAGTAGCACAGTTAAATATGAGACACACAGCTACGAATGTCACCAAAACGTCAAATTTAAGTTGCTTTTGCAATTAATTAATTGACCCTGAAAAGTAAATTATGTTCAGAAATACCTTAAATCAGAAGCATGCCTTTTGGCAGTGGAAAAAGCTGCTTCTTCTCAACAGAAACAATCAATTGCTGATTAGCGCCAAAAGAAAAATACCAACAAACATGACTTTTCAAAAAAATAAAAGCGATGTAGTTTTTGTAAAATGAAGCATTCCAATCAAAAAGCAACATAATCACCAATCTGTTTCAAAGTACTAAGGTTTCACTTCATGCACATAGCCCATCAACGTCATCAGCAGCATTTAAAACTTCATTATGCCTTTCAACATTCAATTTGAAGCACTGTCCCTCTTATAAAACTTTTCTGTGATCCCCTATTAAATGCTAACTTTGAAGCCTCGTCTGACATTAAGCCAGTTACATCAAAATCATTATTGCAAGAATACAATTTTATTTCTCTTCACTTCCAAATCTATTATTTTCAGTCCCGAATTTGGGAGTACATCAAGTTTATTTAACTTGAGGGAAACAACACTTATAGACATTGTAAATGAAAATACTGTCAAAGGGCACCTGAAATCTAGGCAAGATTGTATTAGAATATCACCTACTACAAGCAGACAGCAACAGTCAAATTTCCAATACACATATCCTTATAAAATTCAAGTGAATAATTATTTTAGAAGACAAATAATGAGATCATGATAGAAAGTTTTAAAAACAATAAACAGCTGACGGTTGACTACGCATTAAAAACAAAATGATAACAACTGCATTTTTGGCTAGACAACTTAAAAATCTATGTATAGTTCACAAATGTTATTTACCTCTCTCCCTCAAAACATAACTTCCCGTCCCGGATCACCGGCCGCCAGTTTTTGAGAGTAAATGCAGTTTGCTGAAATTAAAAATTCATATTAAGTTACATAATACAAATAAGCAAATTTAGAAAATTCATCTAAAAAAAGTGATGTAACAAGAAAGAGTGGCGGAAAGTGAATGAAACCAAGCATGATGGAAGACCTTGTGACTTTGATGAACTACTTATCACAACAGGGACTGAGACACGAGGCCATTGGAACACGGATGTCAGGTGAGTAGGGTGCCGGACACCTGCTCGGCACAGTGCACGCATTCGGATACTGTCACAAGGCAAGTTTTTTGACGGTTGTCGCAATTGTGCCTTTAGATACCACAGCTACGTACTGTGACGGATGCCCACACCGAAGCCATCCCGTGTGACCTCAATGATGGCAATATTTCTGGCAATAGAAGCACATCAGTATGATGAAGGGTGTCCGTACACACAAAAACTAGAACACCGCTCCAGTGTGCCATGTCGTCATTGGTAGGACACGCGAGCACCATGTCAGCGACACATCACTATACTGTCAGTGTCTGCCAAAGCACGACTAGAGGTAATATTAATAATAGTAGTAATAATAATAATATGGTTTTCTGTTCCATAGGACCTAATTGAGGAGTGAGACTCCATGGTCATGGAAAAAGTCAATACATGACGACCTAGGTCATGGCGATGGTGTTTGCGGAATGTGGAAGTCAGAGATCCTGGCAGCATCTCTGATTCCACACTCCTCAAACACCATCTTCATGACCTAGGTTGTGAATTACATTTCCCTTCCATTCCCATCCTTTTGTCTTTCTTTCTCTCCCACCTGAGGACGGAACTGTGTTCTGAAAGCTTGTCTTCTTTTTTCATTTTCTTCATTTGTGTAACTATTAGGTACAGCACAAAGGTCAGTACTGGCCAGCGTATCTCTCTCTCTCTTTTGAAAAATAATTTATCATCTCTGAGGAGAATCTCCATCATTAATCAAATAGAAAAGTTTTAATTAGTCTTATGCATATGAAAATCATAAGACAAAGTGGAATGAATCAATAAAGAAAAAAAGATGAATTAGCTTAATTGTTTAACTTTCTTAGGAGTTCCTCGAAAAAATAAAAGGAGTGAGCCATGAGGTAACTCTTCAATTTAGATTTGAAAGCGTGTGGGTCAGTGCTAATACTCTATAGTTCTTGTGCAGCTTGTTGAAAATGGATGCTGCAGAATACTGCACAACTTTCTGCATGAGTGTCAAGGTGCTCTGATGCAAATGTAGATTTGACTTCTGTCCAGTATTCACCGAGTGAAAACTACCAACTCGGGGAAACAAGCTGATATGATTAACAACAAATGACATTAATGAAAAAACGTATTGTGACACCTGTGTCATAATTCCCAGACTACTGAACAGGGGTCGACATTCGTGAACTTTTACAACATATTGCTTGAACCGTCCATTTATGACCCAGAAATATCCTTTTTGCATCGTGCCAGTTACCACGGCATTGAGTGAAAGTAAGCGTAATAGAATACTTTTCGTGTTGAAATATCACTTACTTCAGATACTGTTCTACATCTACACCCCTCAGGGGCTCAGCATTAATTTGCTGGGTAAGGGCTTGGCGAACCCGGAGTCCTGAGCCGTGGGCTGTGTCGCGCCAACAGTCCGCTCCACCGTAAGCTCTGCGCGTGCCTTCAACGACCATCGTTTGGCGCGATGGTGGAACGTTGTACGTTTCAGAGCCCGGGGACGTTGGCTTAACCGCCCGGGTCGCGAGGATGGTACAAACCTCTATAAAAAAAACCTCAATCTCAAGGTGTGCTACGTGCCGAGGAGATGCGTGGCTGTTGAGGTTGAACAGCCGCTAGCGAGCAACCTCTGAGGAACCTGCCGCACCTCAGTTGTATAAGGCTTACCCAGGCAAGCGGGGCTCTGCCTGGGTGGACTTTTAGTTCTCTAGCTGCTCGTGGGACCAAGATAAAACGAGCAAATAAAGGCGTGGCCGGTCGCGAAAACGGCGTCTCTAAGCGTGGGAAGACAGAGTTTAACGCCTCTACCTATGACCCTAAGACGTTTCCCCATGGGAGGAACGAAGGGCACTTAGTAGATCTGAGCCATACTCACCTCAATATCTGGTCTGTGAGCGTACAGATGGCGAATCTTTCACTTCTACTAAGCCTCAGTTTTTTGTCGACACAATAGAAGACAAGTTTGGTGAAGAAGCATCATTTTCGAAGATGAGGAGTGGGGCCGTTCTGTTACAGGCGGCGTCCTCGACCCAGTCGCGGGCACTACTTGCCTGCGACAGGCTGGGTGATATCCCGGTGCGTGTCACGCCCCAAAAATCATTAAATATGCTCCAAGGTCTTATCTATCATCGCGATCTTTTGTCTCAGACCGATGACGAGCTGCGAGCATACCTGCAGCGACGAGGTGTTCACTTCGTCTGGCGGGTTACAGGGTTCCTAAAGAAAGTAGGGTTGCCACCGTGAACTGTGGGCAACATCACCCGCCATGCTTGCCGAACTGCTCTGTTTTGCATCGGGAACGTAAAATTATGGAAATAAAGACCTTGGAACGGCTGACCTATGAGGCTCGTAAGAAATACGAGCGGCTACACCCTGTCCGTATGGAAACGTCATTTCCACAGTTACAGCAGCTTCCCTGAGACCAGTGAAACCACCAGTGTTGTGTCCTCCTGTGGGCCCTAAGGGCCGTCAATCTTCTGTGACGGGTGGGGGCCCGTCTCCATCTCTCGCTCCCTCGACACCTGTGGGAGCAATTTCTCCCCCACCATCGGGGACACCTGTCCCCACTCCCCAGCCCGTCTTGCTCGGAAGGGGTCCCTCGGGACACTCCCTTCCGAGGATTCTCAGAGTGCGCCAGGGGATCCTAGCCAATGGCTGAAGGATCCAACAACCGATGACCGAAGGGCTTCCAGCTCTTCGACTGTCCCTGATGTCGCTTCTGGGAAGTCCTCGCAGCCCTTACCACCAAAGGGCCAGCGGGAGAGAACTAAGAAGACCAAAAAGAAGATAGACAAGACTAAGGACCCTTCAGTGGGTCGAAAGGAGCGCTCGCTCACATCTTCGGCCACTGAAGATGAGGTGGAGATCCTTGCGTCCCCTGAGGATGTCGCCTTCCTAGGATCGCCAGAACCCATGGTTCTCGATCGTGTGGAGTCTGTGGATTTGGCAGCAGGTGCCCCTGCTGAATGATCATTTCATCTCTTACATTATGGCTATTCAGCAGACTGCAAACGAAATCTTGCAGTGGAATTGCGCCGGTTTTTTCCGCCATCTGGCAGAGCTGCGACAATTACTCTGCCACTTCCCTGTGATCTGTCTAGCCATGCAGGAAACATGGTTCCCCGTCGACAGGACCCCAGCCCTCCAAGGCTATCGAGGCTATTTTAAAAACCGAACAATCTACGACAGGGTTTCTGGCGGCGTCTGTGTTTATGTCAACACCTCTGTCCCCAGTGCTGCTGTGCCTCTTCAAACATCCCTAGAGGCAGTCGCTGTTGGACTCCAGGTAGTACAAGATTTTACTGTCTGCTCTGTCTACCTTCTACCTGATGAGGCCATCTCTCCCACAGACCTCGCAGCCTTGGTCGCCCAACTTCCCCCACCCTTTCTTCTTTTGGGGGACTTCAATGCGCACCACCCTCTGTGGGGTGGTACGCAGACCTCGGCCCGTGGTAGGGATGTTGAGTCTCTCCTGTCAGAGCAGAATCTCTGCCTTCTTAACACCGGTGCTCCTACCCACTTTAGTACAGCGCATGGTACTTATTCCGCAATAGACTTGTCAGTTTGCAGCCCTAGCCTCCTTCCACGTCTCACCTGGAGGGACCATGACGGCCTGTGTGGCAGCGATCATTTCCCAATCTTCCTGTCGCTCCCACAGTGTTCACCTGCCGACCATCCGCCTCGCTGGTCCCTCCGTAGGGCTGACTGGTCAGCTTATTCTTCAGCTGCTGTGATTTCCTCTCCGCTTCCAGCAGATGTTGATGCCGCCGTTCAGCAGGTCAGAGGTGCGCTGGTGGACACCGGAGATTGTTGAGGCCATCCGGGAACGTCGGCGATCACTACAGTGCCACTGACGTCACCCTTCTGTCGAACATCTTGTAGCCTTCAAGCGCCTCCCGGCACGAGCCCGGCGACTGATAAAGATAGTAAGAGAGCCTCGTGGGAAAAGTATGTCGCGTCCATTGGTTCGCGCGCTTCTCCTTCCAAGGTGTGGTCGCAAGTTCGACGCCTCTTCGGGCACCGCCCACCGGCGGGAATTCCATGCCTCAGCGTCCAGGGTATGCTGTGTACTGACCCTGTCGCCCTCGCTGAGCACCTGGCAGATCATTTTGCACGTACATGGGAGACTGCTGCCTATAGTACAGATTTTCGTGCCATTAAAGAGCGAGCAGAGAGCCAGCAGATTTCATTTCGAACACGACGTCGTGAACCGTATAACGTCCCATTTACTGAGTGGGAGTTGGAAAGTGCCCTTGCTGCATGCCCGGATACCTCCCCTGGACCCGATCGCATTCACAGCCACTTCCTCCGACACCTACCAGCGGACTCTAAGAGCCAACTTTTCGCCCTGTTTAATCGTGTATGGCTTGAGGGTGTTTTTCCGTCCTCCTGGCGGGATAGCATTACCATTCCGGTGATTAAGGCTGGGGCAGATCCGCAGGTGGCTGATAGTTACCGCCCGATCAGCCTCACCAACGTTCCATGCAAGCTTCTCGAACGGTTGGTGAGTCGGAGGCTCATGTGGATCCTCGAGGACCGAGGACTCTTGGCGCCTCAACAGGGTGGGTTCCGTCAAGGCCGCTCCGCTATCGACAATCTCGTGTCACTAGAGACGGCCATTCGTACAGCATTTTCTCGCCGTGAACACCTGATTGCCGTCGTCTTTGACCTGCGGAAAGCGTACGACACCACCTGGAGCTATCATATCTGTCTACGCTGTACGATTGGGGCTTACGGGGTCCACTTCCTACATTCATTAAGAACTTCCTGGCGTTGCGTTCTTTTCGTGTTCGTGTTGGTACTTGTTTCAGCTCACCTCATTGTCAAGAGAACGGAGTCCCACAAGATTCCGTTCTTAGTGTTCCTTTTCCCCCCAGGTGCGGTACGTGAGTGGCGCGCACGGGTCCCCGAGCCATTGCGGCCTTCCGTCCTGTTTCCCAGGCTGCTTTTCCTCACCCCGGTCCCATCCCATCCCTAATCCTGCTTCCCACCCGACCCTTCTCCAACCCTGTCTCTAGGTGTTCTCGCGATGATGGCGCGGCTATTTCCACGGTACTGCTGGTTTTGTTTGCTGTGTTCACTGATTTTGGCCCAGTCAGGTCCCCGTTGTGGTTTGACCTCCATCCAAATTTCCGATTAAGTGTGAGCCATTTGGGGAAGAACTCCCAACCTAGCCCCTACGGTGTGGATCCCTACCCTTTCCTTCCACATCCCTTCCTTCGTCGAACACCTCGAAGAAAGGTTGGGCGAAGTTGCCGGAATGTCGAAACTACGCGACGGTTCGGTCTTGATACAGGCGGAGACCCCTGCTCAGTCACGGAGCCTCTTAAAGTGTGACCACTTGGGCGATATTCCTGTCACAATAACGCCCCACAAATCCTTAAATAGGGTCCAGGGGGTGATATATCATAGAGACCTTTTGCTACAGACAGATGAGGAGTTAGGCGAGCACCTACAACGACGTGGAATCCATTTTGTCCGGCGCGTATTTAGAGGACCCAAGGATAATAGGGTGGCAACTGGCGCATTTGTCTTGGCCTTTGAGGTTGACAATCTGCCCGAAAAGGTCAAGGTCATGATGTATCGCTGTGACGTCCAGCCATATATCCCCCCTCAGATGCGATGTTTTAAGTGTTGGCGTTTCGGGCACATGTCCTCTTGTTGCAACGCTGCTGCAACCTGTCGGGACTGTGGCCGTCCCTCCCATCCGGACACTGCCTGTGCCCCTCCTCCTTATTGTGTCAATTGCGGCGGTCACCACTCTCCCTGTTCGCAGGACTGTCCCGCTCTACAAAAAGAGCGTAAAATAGTAGAGTACAAGACCTTGGACCGACTCACATACTCAGTGGCTCGGAGGAAGTACAAGAAGCTGCATCCGGTCTCTCTACTTATGTCCTATGCTGCAGCTACGACGATGGCGGCACCATCTTTGGCCACTTATCGCCCTGCTCTACCTCCGCCTGACTCCTCAGTCTTCCCACACTCCTCAAGCCCCTCCGGAGAAACCCTCCTCCTCCGGTAGGCCCAAGGAACGACGGGAAGACAAGAAGGAACGAAAAGAAAAGACGGTAAAGCGCAAGGAGACACTGGCGGCTTCGGTGCCCCCAGACCCTTGCACCTGACGAGCCTGAGGATGATGTCATCCTTCTAGCGATGCAAGAAGATATAGCCTTTGCTGATCTCGGGGATGCCATGGACACGGAGGATCAGGCTTCACAGCCAGAGACGAGTGCTCATGCCATTACTCTTCCATCTTCATCTTCATTGCGTCAGCTGTTGAGCGCATTTCCACCTCTTTGTGTTGCTCTCCAGGAAACCTGGTTTCCTGGTGATAGGACACCCACCCTTCGGGGGTACTTGAATAATCGCAATTAGGGTGTCGGGCCGGGTATGTCTATATGTACATACCTCTGCCTACAGTTCCCCATTGCCACTTCACCCAGCCCTGGAGGCTGTCGCTGTCAGGGTTCGAGCATCGCGGGATATTACCATCTGTTCCCTTTATCTCTCTCCTGATGCAGCAGTGACACCAGCTGACCTGGCAGCCTTTATCGCTCGACTTCCTTCACCATTTCTTATTTTAGGAGATTTTAACGCACATCACCCCCTATGGGGGAGCAACGTGACTACAGGACGTGGTCGAGAATTTGAACTACTTTTTAACCAACTTGACCTTTGTCTTCTAAATACAGGAGCTCCAACCCATTTTAGTGTGGCCCATGGCACCTTTTCCGCCATAGACCTTCCTGTGTGTAGTCCGGGCTTACGGCCACTCCTTAACTGGTGGGTCCATGATGACCTTTGTGGAAGCGACCACTTTCCCATCTCCCTTTCGCTTCCCCACCACCAACGCCCTGCACGTCTACCCCACTGGTCCTTCCATAGGGCCGACTGGGCAGCATACACTTCAGCTGCTACTCTGGATAACCCTCTCCCTGCTGATGCAACAATGGCAGTCGACCAGATCATTTCCGTTGTCGTTTCTGCCGCTGAGTCCGCGATACCATGTTCTTCTGCCATATCCCGGCGAAGACCAGTACCCTGGTGGTCACCGGAGATAGCAGCAGCTATCCGCAATCGCCGCAGGGCTCTGCAGCAGTACCGGCGCCACCTCATCCTTGACCACCTAGTTGCATTTAAGTGTCTTCAGGCCCAGACACGTCGGCGTATCCGGCAGCACAAGCAGGCATGCTGGGAAAAATACGTTTCCGCAATTGGACCCCGTGCCGCCTCCAGCCAGATTTGGACGAAGATTCGTCGTATATCAGGTCACCATCCACCGACAGGGGTCGCGGGTCTCTCTATCCATGGAAATATTCATACCGACCCGACCATCATTGCCGAGTCTTTTGCAGCGCACTTTGCTCTTAATTCGGCGTCCACTGCCCACAGCCAAGGTTTTTGTACCTTAAAAGAGCGGGCTGAGCGAAGGCAGTTGGTATTTCGCACAAACCGCCAGGAGCCGTACAATGCGCCATTTACCGAGTGGGAAGTTCAAAGTATTCTTGCCAGTTGCCCCAATACATCTCCAGGACCGGACCGAATCCACTGTCGAATGTTAAAACATCTCTCTGTAACCTCGCAACACCATGTTTTGGATTTCTTCAATCGTCTCTGAATCGAGGGAGCATACCCGTCCCAATGGCAGGAAAGTACCGTTATTCCCCTGCTGAAACCAGGTGTGGATCCCTTGAACGTTGACAGTTAGCGTCCCATAAGTCTCAAAAACGTTCTTTGTAAGCTTTTTGAACGTTTGGTGAGCCGGCGACTTCTGTGGGTTCTCGAGTATCGGGGTCTGCTCTCCCCACAAGAAGGTGCTTTCCGGCAGGGTCGCTCTGCCATTGATAACCTCCTCTCTTTGGAATCGGCGATCCGTACTGCTTTCGCCGACGTCACCACCTCGTCGCCATCTTTTTCGACCTCCGGAAAGCATATGACACAGCATGGCGTCATCACATCCTTGCCACGCTGCATGGGTGGGGTCTCCATGGCTCCCTGCAACTTTTTATTCAGAATTTTTTACTTTAGCGCCGCTTTAGGGTCTGCGTTGGCACCTCCTTCAGTTCCTCCCATATCCAAGAGAATGGGGTACCACAAGGGTCCGTCCTAAGTGTACCCCTCTTCTTAGTGGCCATTAATGGCCTAGTGTCTGCAGTGGGGCCATAAGTTTCTTGCTCTCTCTATGCGGATGATTTTTGCCTGTACTACTCTACCGCTAGTACAACTGTAGCTGAACGACAACTGCAGGCAGCCATTCATCGGGCACATAATTGGGCTTCTGCCCATGGTTTTACATTTTCCCCTGCGAAAACCAGGGTGATGCACTTTTGTCGCCAACGCACGGTACATCCACATCCGGAGCTCTACCTTGATGGTGAGCTCCTTCAGGTTGTGGATGCACACCGTTTCCTGGGTCTCCTTTTTGACTCGCGTTTGACATGGCTCCCTCATCTGCGCCAGCTTAAGCAACGGTGTTCACGACATTTGGACATCCTTCGTTGCCTCAGCCATATTGTCTGGGGGACAGCACGTCCTGTCCTCCTGTGGCTGTACAACGCTCTGGTGCAGTCACTTCTAGACTACGGAAGTCAGGTCTATGGCTCAGCATCTGCACTGCGAGTTCTCGACCCAGTGCATCATACTGGCATCCGTCTGGCCACTGGAGCCTTTTGTACAAGCCCTGTCACAAGTCTCTTGGCAGAGGCTGGAGTCGTCCCATTGCGATACCGGCGCCAACAACTACTCGCCCAGTATGCTGCCAGAGTTCACTGTACCCCTCGGCATCCGAATAACAGACTCCTCTTTCCGGGAGAGGTCCCTCGTTTGCCGCAGAAACGACCTCGGTCGGGACTCCCGATAGCAGTGCGTGTCCAATCGCTACTATCGACCCTGGACTCCTTTCCTCTTCACCGTCCCTTCCGCTCGACTATCCGTGCTCCTCCCTGGACCGTTCCTCGGCCGTGGATTCGGTTGGAACTTTTCCGTGAGCCAAAGACCTCTATTTTCCCTCTGGTCCTACGGCATCAGTTTTCTGCCCTGCTCCGTGAGTTCTGGAACTCCGAGGTCATTTATACAGACGGTTCTTCAGATGGCGACCACACTGGATATGCCTACATGTATGGCGCCTATGCTGAACAACGCTCTTTGCTGCCCGGCAGCAGCGTCTTCACCGCAGAACTGGTGGCTATATACCGTGCCCTTAACCACATCCACACATGCCTTGGGACCTCCTTCCTGATCTGCAGCGACTCGCTGAGCGGTTTACAGGCCCTTGATCAGTGTTATGCTCGTCATACATTGGTCAGGGCCATTCTGGAGTCGATACTGGCTATTGGTGACTCTGGTCGCCGTGTTACATTCGTTTGGACCCCGGGCCATGTAGGCATTCCGGGCAACGAGAGCGTCGACCAGCTAGCCAAACAGGCTACCACTTGCCGCCCTCTGGCGACTGGCCTCCCAGGAGCAGACGTCCGCCCGTTGCTTCGCAATAAAATACGCGAACTGTGGAACGCTGAATGGTCCACTCTGGACGTGCCCAATAAGCTGCGTACGATAAAGGACACAACATCTGTCTGGACGTCCTCGCAGCTGGGATCCCGTAGGGACTCCATGGTTCTCTGCCGTCTCTGCATTGGTCACACCCATCTGAGGCATGGTCAACTCCTCCGTCGAGAGGACCCGCCCGTGTGTCAATGTGGTGCTCCATTGACTGCAGTCCATCTCCTACTCGACTGTCCCATTTTAGCCCCATTGCGGATTTCTTTTATCCTCCCAAACACTCTCTCTTTGGTGCTCGGCGACGGTGCCTCTGTGGCTAATTTGGTTTTACGATTTCTTCGTGCCGGGGGGATTTACCAGTTGCTATAACTCCTCTGGGAGGTCTTTTAGATTCTTATCTCTGTTCTCCTTGACGGGTCTTTAGGCTACAGCTTTTCACGTGTATGCTATGTGGCTGGCTTTTCCCATTTTATACCCACGGTCGGCCAACCACATTCATCGGTTTTATCATAATTTTATCTTGTATTTGTTACTGTGTGTCTGGCGTCTTAGTATCGTCCCTTGTTGACTCCGTCAATATTTCATTGACAGTATGTTCTTTTCTTTTGCCCTACTTTAAATATAGCTCAGGTGCATTTATAGACGACTATGTTTTTCTGTGTGTCGCCTAGCTATGAAGCGGTGAACTGATGGCCATAGTAGTCTAGTCCCCCTAAAACCCCCATACCAACCAACCAACATGTTCGTTTCCTGCTATACTTCATCGCAGCCATGTTCTAATTTGGCAATAAACTGAATATGAACATCTATAAGCTGGCACGCTCAGACAACCAAGTTCATCATCCATTCAGTATAGAGATCAATGCTCAATACTTATTCCATCGTCTTCCTCACTTCAAGTGGGCTGCATTTTCAAGTTTGCTGCGATATCTCCAGTCCTGTTTTCCATAGCATTTTGTATGCTCAACAGTATACATATGTAAGCCCAAATTTACTTCTGCACTTCATACGGTCGTTGAATATCCTGATCTTAATATGCAGACTTCGTAGCCCTGTATATCTGTATTTTTGTGCTTTATGTTGCAGATAAAAGTTTCAGAGACGGCACTAGACAAAATTCCGAGTCCTACGAAATTAATTATGATGATAGTGGGTGCCTTTGTGGCACAAGTTTCTATCTGAATCATTCAGAATCTTACGGCAGCCCTTGCTCCAGACGCCGAAGACCTATCATTAAACTTTGTTTTCCTTGCAGAGTTGTTTTCTCGGGGGATTAACACCTCACTTTCGGCCGTTTTCTTCTACCCTGCACTCAGAAAATTGCCAGCTTTAATTTTCTTTACTGGCCAGTCCCCGCGCACCAGTGGAAAAGTTTGTATTTCTGTTGAGGAGGTCGGAAAATATTTTTGCTTTATGTCGGCTGTTCATCAGCAGCCTCTCTTACGGCTAATTTTTAGCCTCCTCGAACGTTCCAGAGCGCCAACTTTTTGAAGCTCTCGCCGCCATGCGTTGTTCATTTTGCTCGCCTCCGTCTGCTTTCATCCGCATTACTCACTAATTAAAAATTAATTGCCGAAACTGGCTAAGTGAAACTGTATTACATTATGTAATTAAACTCGCAGTGCGCCATTAATTCTGGGCTGCAGAACGCGCCACGTTTGGAAGCCGGCATGGAATACGTTCGCCTCTTTACGACCGCCGAGAGCACTCACTACTCGACAAGCCGGCCAGTTCCCGGAATTTCAATGCGCCTGACACGGAAACAGAAATGGGGCATTTTCCGCTCACGTTTCAAGCGAGAACTAGCGTTTCAGCTTCCTGGGTAGCACTAATGAAATTCTAAAATTGGACTGAAAGAGACAGATGAGGAACGGTGTGTTATTCACTGAATAACATTGCCATCAGTGAAACACGCAGGCAGCATGGGTGGTTTGCCAACCAAAGTACCTCGTCTGAAAGAAACCACACTGGTGTCACGAAGCACCGCTGCAGTGTTTATTGCATATTATACCATCATATTTTTGATCAAATCTTTGTCAACGAAATTTCTTGGATATTTGTTAATATTACTTTGTCAATCTCTGACGTGGCGCTAAAAGGGTATTACACTGTCATCATATTTTACATTCTGTTTCAAGATGGTGGTAAAAAATTTGCTATTCGCTGCAACTGTTGCCGCCACAATTACATTTTGTATGCATTTGGACGAAGAAAGTTGGGGAAAAAAAGAAAACATACTTTGGTTAAGATGTGGGTTATACGTGGAGACAACAGAAACATTCAGAACATTTGTAGTGGAGGATGTCAAGTTGCGGCAGAACAGCCCAGCGAGTAGCACTCAGTCATTATGTTATCGAGACAGATTAAAAACGGCCGGCCGAGGGGGAGCTTAGCGCTGGCCTGGAAAGGCCGTGACGTCAGAGGGAATCGACTGCGCAGCTAGCGAAGCGACAATGCATTGTATACGATAAAATTAAATTTAAAAATAGAAGGTAATCAAGACAGAGAAGTGCGAAGCAGTTGCTGAAACGGTTTCACGTGACACGTATAGTGACGCGCAGACATCCCTCCTGTCAAGAACATATAATAAGTTTTAATAGAATGAAAATACGGCAATTTAGTGATTAGTTAAGATTCATTAATTGTAAACCATTTAAGATACAGATGTGATCGAGGGCTCAAATGAAAGGTGTCAACAAGCTGTATCACTTGATATACTTACAATCGAAGTAAAATAATATTGATCACTAATGTGATAGTTTAAATTTTTTAATAACATAAACTACAAGACAGATACACGACCAGCATGACAGTGTTTGTTCACAGGTGCCGTATTATAAAATGACTATACCATAAAAACACATTGTTCAAATTTGCTTACACATTTTTTTCTTTAAATAATTAAGTAGTATTTAACTGCTCCTTAGGAGAAATGAAATGATAATTACGATGATCAATTCCATGTCTATTGGTGTTTAGTGTAAGTGTTTATAGATGTATTTGTATGAAATGTACGCTATACTTGGCAAAAGCGTTGTACGTTTACGAGGGTTGACAATGGGGAAGTTCGTGACGTATGGGTTTCTCCGGTGGACAGATTTAAAGGTGGGCTGTAGGGCCACGTGGGGCAGTCTGTGTTTGTCTAGTATCGCAACGGCGAAGCTATGCCGGTCTGTGCCGCGACCTTAGGAAGAGTGAGACGTTAAAAGTTTTTCAGAGTGTATAAGTGTGGTCGAACTTAGAAAGATTTATCAAGTGTGGCGAGTTCCTGTTAAACTTGAGTTGCAAGGAAGGAAGGAATCTTAGGGTTTAACGTCCCGTCGACCGCGTGGTCATTAGAGACGGAGCTAACGCTCGGATTTTTGGGAAGGAAATCGGCCGTCCCCTTTGAAAGGAACCATCCCAGCATTTGCATGGAGTGATTTAGAGAAATCACGGAAAACCTAAATCTGGATGGCCGGGAATGGATTTGAACCACCATCCTACCAAATGCGAGTCCAGTGAGTTACCACTGCGCCACCTCGCTCGGTCTTCTTGAGTTGCCGAGTGCTACGTACAATTTGAAGATTGCAGCGTATGAAATTTAGGCAATGTGTGTTTAGCCGCCGGCCGAATAGCAGCAGAGCAGCAGACGCAGAAACCGGCTTCTCATTAGAAGCGACATATAGTATTTTGATTTTTGTCTGCGCATTTTCGTTTCAGTTTGTAAATTTATATTGTGCTCTCGTGTTTATTACATTCAAATCCGCGTTTAAACAAACTGTGTAGTCTTCCTTTAAGCGCATCCCGATTGTAGTTTTTGTTTTCTCGGCACTGTAATCATGAATAGGGACTGTGCTGTGTACGAATGCAGTCTGAGCTGGTGACACTTCGCCCCCCAGCTTCAAGCCGTGTTAACCTCGGTTGCTGCGATCGAGGGGCGTCGTTGTTGTTGGCCGGCACTGGCCCCTCAGGGGCTCAGCATTAATTTGCTGGGTACGGGCTTGGCGAACCCAGGGTCCTGAGCTGTGGGCTGTGTCGCGCCAACAGTCCGCTACACCGTAACCTCTGTGCGTGCCTCAACGACCATCGTTCGGCGCGACGGTGGAACGTTGTACGTTTCAGAGCCCGGGGATCTTGGCTTAATCGCCCGGGTCGCGAGGACGGTACAAACCTCTATAAAAAAAAAAACCTCAATCTCAAGGTGTGCTACGTGCCAAGGAGATGCATGGCTGTTGAGGTTGAACAGTCGTTAGCGAGCAACCTCTGAGGAACCTGCAGCAACTCAGTTGTATAAGGCTTACCCAGGCAAGCGGGGCTCTGCCTGGGTGGACCTATATTTCCCTAGCTGCTCGTGAGACCAGGATGAAACGAGCAATCGATAGCGTCGCCATACGCAAAAATGGCGTCTCTAAGCGAGGACGAAACGAGTACAATGCTGTAGAGTATGACCCTCAAACGTTCCCTTCCCTGGCTACACCATGGGAGGAACGTCGGGCAAGAAAACAGGGTGAGGCTTACGCCCCTAAATATCTAGTTTGTACCCGCACTGATAGGGAATCTTTTAAGACGACTAAGCCCTTGTTCTTCGTTGAAAACTTGGAGGACAAGTATGGTGAGGTGGAAGGGATGTCTAAAATGCGGTCAGGGTCTGTCTTAGTAACGTCGTCATCCCCAGCCCAGTCACAGGCACTGCTTGCCTGTGACAGGTTGGGTGATGTTTCCGTTACCATTACGCCACACAAGACCCTAAATATGGTACAGGGTATCATCTTTCATAAAGACCTCTTGCTGCAGTCAGATGATGAATTGCGTGCCAATTTAGAACGGCGGGGAGTACATTTTATTCGGCAAGTCCATAGGGGTCCGAAGGACAATAGGGTCGCGACTGGTGCCTTCATCTTGGCGTTTGAGGGTGATTCATTGCCCGAGAAGGTCAAGGTGATGGTCTACCGGATTGATGTAAAGCCCTACATTCCTCCCCCTATGCGCTGTTTTAAGTGCTGGAGGTTTGGGCATATGTCCTCCCGATGTGATGCCAATCCTACACGTCGGGAGTGTGGACGTGCTGTCCATCCAAACGTCCCCTGCACCCCTCCTCCAGTATGTGTTAATTGTGGCCAAAATCACTCCCCTTGTTCTCCTGTCTGCACAGTTCTGCACCAAGAAAGAAAGAAAGATCATTGAGTACAAGACCAGACAACGACTGACGTACTCAGAGGCCAAGAAGAAGTACCATAAGCTCCACCCTGAGCGCCAGGTCAACACCTATGCCACAGCAGCCTCACTGTCATCCTCCACAGTGCCTTCGATTCAGTTAGTTCAGTCCGTACCAGTGGGCTCCCAGGCCCATCAAAATATCCCTGTCCCCTTACCAGCTGGGGACTATGTTCGGTCTACCTCCCGCCTGATGAGGTTGTCTCTCCTGTAGACCTCGCTGCCTTGGTCGCCCTACTTCCCCCACCCTTCCTTCTTTTGGGGGATTTCAATGCCCACCACACTTTGTGGTGTGGCACACAGACTTCGGCACGGGGTAGAGTTGTTGAGACTCTACTGATGCAGCTGAACATCTGCCTCCTGAACACGGTATATTCTCCGCCATAGGTCTGTCTGTCTCTAGCCTAAGCCTGCTTCCACACTTCACTTGGAGGGTCCACGATGACCTGTGTGGCAGCGACCATTTCCCTATCTTCCTGTCGCTCCCACAGTGTCCACCTGCTGACCGTCTGCCTCGCTGGTCCCTCCATAGGGCCGACTGGCCAGCATATTCCATAGCCGCTGTGCTTCCCTCTCCTCTTCTGGCTGATATCGATACCGCTGTTCAGCAGGTCACACATTCCATCATTTCTGCAGCTGAGAACACCGTACCCGTCTCACTTGGATCATTCCATCGTAAGTCAGTGCCCTGGTGGACGCCGGAGATAGCTGAGGCCTTCCGGGAACGTCGGCGAGCACTACAGCGCCACCATCGCCACCCTTCCGTCGATAACCTTATTGCGTTTAAGCGTCTCCGTGCACGGGCACGGCGATTGATCCAGCAGGGCAAGAGGGCCTCCTGGGAGCGCTATGTCGCCTCCATTGGATCCCGAGCATCACCTTCATGGGTATGGTCGCAAGTTCGACGCCTCTTTGGCCACCGCCCACCAGTGGGAATTCCGTGCCTCAGCATTTAGGGTACAATTTGCACTGACCCTCTCACATTAGCTGAGCATATGGCACACCACTAAGCTTTCACCTCAGCGACCGCTGCATATGATGCGGATTTCCGCGCCCTTAAAGAGCGCACAGAGCGAAAACAGATATCTTTTCGAACGCTAGGATATCTACAACATCCCTTTCAGCGAATTGGAGTTCGAAAGCGCCCTTGCTGCATGCCCAGCCACGTCCCCTGGACCCAACCGCATTCATAGTCAGTTCCTCCGACATCTGTCAGCAGACTCTAAACGCCAACTTCTCTCCTTGCTGAATCGTGTCTGGGTTGAGGGTGTCTTCCCGTCCCAATGGTGGGATAGCATCATCATCCCAGTGATGAAGCCCGGGGCTGATCCACAGGTGGCTGATAGTTACTGCCCAATCAGCTTCACCAACGTTCCATGTAAACTCCTCGAACGGATGGTGAGTCGGAGGCTTATGTGGATCCTTGAGGACCAGGGACTCCTGGCCCCACAACAGAGTGGGTTCCGTCGTGGCCGCTCCGCTATCGATAATCTCGTGTCGCTGGAGTCGGCCATCCGTACAGCCTTTATACGCCGCGAACATCTGGTTGCTGTATTCTTTGACCTGCGAAAAGCGTACGACACCACCTGGCGCCACCACATACTGTCTACGCTGTATGACTGGGGCTTACGCGGTCCGCTTCTTGTATTCATACAGAATTTTCTCGTGCAACGGTCTTTTGGTGTTCGTATTGGTTCCTGTTTCAGCTTCCCTCACTACCAAGAAAACGGTGTCCCACAGGGATCCGTTCTTAGCGTCCCTCTATTTTTGGTCGCTATCAATGGTCTTGCTACTGCTGTGGGGTCATCGGTTTACACCTTGTTGTATGCCGATGACTTCTGCATATATTTCAGCTCCACTAGCATCGGCGTTGCTGAACGGCGGTTACAGATAGCTATTCGAAAGGCGCAGTCATGGGCGTTTACTCATGGTTTTAAATTTTCCGCTAAAAAAACCCGGGTGATGCATTTCTGTCGGCGTCGGGCGGTCCATCCTGAACCCGAACTGTATCTCGCTGATGACCTGCTGCATGTCGAAGAGACGCACCGTTTTTTAGGCATGTTGTTCGACAACTGTCTCTCCTGGGTGCCACACCTTCGCCAGCTCAAACAAAAGTGCTTGCGACACCTTAATATTCTACGCTGTCTAAGCCATACTGTTTGGGGAGCGTCACGCCCAACGCTCCTGCAACTTTATAACGCGCTCATCCAGTCGCGCCTAGACTATGGCTGCGTAGTATATGATTCGGCTGCACCTTCAGCATTGCAAACATTAGACCCAGTCTTACATTCTGGAGTTCGTTTGGCGGCAGGGGCTTTCCGCACGAGCCCTGTGACAAGCCTCCTAGTTGAAGCTGGGGTCCTTCCTCTGCGGTTCCGCCGGCAGCACCTGCTGGCTTCGTACGTTGCCCATGTTAAGGCCTTGCCACACCATCTGAACCACCGGCTTCTTTTTCCAGGCGCTGCACTCCCTATCCCTCCAAGACGACCTCGGTCGGGTTATTCAATATCAGTCCGCGTTCAATTTCTACTTTCGGCCCTCGAATCCCAACAACTCTCTGCCACTTTCCGCTATTCCTTTCAAACCCCTCCTTGGTCCATTCCTCGTTTGCAGCTCTGTCTGGATCTGTCCAATAGCTCAAAGGACTCCGTTTCTCCAACGCAACTCCGACACCAGTTCCTGGATATCTTCAACTCTTTCCTTGGTGGTGAAGACATCTATACTGATGGGTCCCTAGCAGATGGTTGTGCTGGGTATGCATGCCTTCATGGTGACCATGTCGAACAACATTCATTGCCCCGTGAAAGTAGTGTCTTTACTGCAGAGCTGGTCGCTATCCTCAAGGCTCTAGAACACCCCCAAGGCTGCCCCAGGGGGTCATTTGTCCACTGTAGTGACTCCCTGAGTGGCTTGCAGGCACTCGAACAGTTCTTCCCTCATCACCCGTTAGTGCAGTCCATTCAAGACACTACTAACTCTCTTGGCAAACTGGCCAATGTGTGGTCTTCCTGTAGACCCCTGGCCACGTCAGCATACCGGGGAATGAACGTGTTGGCCAAACAGGCCACCACTGCGCCACCCTTCACCATTGGCGTCATAGAATCACACCTCAGGTTATCATTGCACAAGAAGGTGCGTGATGCTTGGAGTGCCGAATGGTCTACCATGAGTGCAACAAACAAGCCCCGAGCAGTGAAGCTATCCACAACTCTGTGGAAGTTTTTAATGCGGCCCATACGTCAAGAGTCAGTTGTCCTCTGCCGCCTCCGTATTGGGCATACCTGGCTCCTGGCTGACCCATGATCATCTCCTTCGCCGTGAGGCCTCACCTGTGTGTCGGTGTGGAGCAGCGCTGACAGTCGTCCATCTTCTGATGGACTGCCCAGTTTTAGCCACATTGCGCCAGTCTTTTAACCTACCAGACGCGCTACCTTTAGTTTTAGGCGACGATGCCTCCATGGCTCATTCAGTTTTAAGTTTTATTCGCGCAGCTGATTTTTACAACTCCATCTAGTGGTGGGTGCTATAGCCTGATACTTCAGGTCCCCACCTATCCAGCGATTTTAAACCCTTTTAAGACCCTTCTGTAATTTCCCGAGGGGCTTTTAGTGTGTGAAGTATGGCTGGCTCATCCTGTTTTTTCCCTGTGATCAGCCAGCCATGTTTTTCTGCTGTCCAGTTTTAGCTGAGATCTCGACTTCGTTTTACCTATTGTGTCTCTTCCTTTCGTGTTGTCAGCAACTTCTCCAATGTCAGCTTACCCCATTTGTGAGTTTTCATCTTTGGAGCTGTGTTTTAATTTTTATACTCCTGGCAGAGGACTCTTAGCTAGGAACAGGGGACTGATGACCTAGCTGTTTAGTCCCCTCAAAACCAACAACAACAACAGCCGGCAGTGGGGACCGAACGGACTCCCAGCTGTCCACCGATCGGCCTGTGCCAGCGACATGCCCTGATACTGCTAGCAGTGAGGCAGACACCCCACCTGTGGTTGCGTGGGAGGTTGCTCCAGTGCGAGATGCCATCTGTTCAGCACAAGAGTCGGATGGTGTCTCTCATCCTGAGATCACCACTAAGATGCAAGATCCAGGCTTTCACAGAGGGTGGGTTTGCTTGTAGTTGGGAACTCCAACGTTAGGAACGGAATGGAGCCCCTTAGAGAGATGGCTGCCAAGGAGGGGAAGAAGGCCAACGTGCACTCAGTGTGCATACTGAGTGGAGTCATTCCAGATGTGGAACGAGTCCTACCGGATGCCATGAAGGGTACAGGGTGCAACCAACTGCAGATGGTGGCTCACGAAGGTACCAATGATGCGTATCGCTTCGATTCTGAGGAGATTGTCTCAGGTTTCGAGCGGCTATCTGAAGTGGTAAAAACTGCTAGTCTTGCTTGCAAGATGAAAGCAGAGCTCTCCATCTGCAGCATAGTTGACAGGACCGACTGTAGACCTCTGGTACAGAGCCAAGTGGAGGCTCAGACAGTTCTGCCGCCGTGTAGGCTGCAGATTCCTTGATTTCCGCCATCGGGTGATGAGTTTCTGGGTTCCGCTGGTGAGGGGTCCACTACACGCAGTCCCTCAGGGGCTCAGCATTAATTTTCTGAGTACGGGCTTGGCGAACCCGGGGTCCTGAGCCGTGGGCTGTGTCGCGCCAACAGTCCGCTACACCGTAAGCTCTGTGCGTGCTTCAACGACCATCGTTCGGCGCGACGATGGAACATTGTACGTTTCAGAGCCCGGGGATCTTGGCTTAATCGCCCGGGTCGCGAGGACAGTACAAACCTCTATAAAAAAAACCTCAATCTCAAGGTGTGCTACGTGCCAAGGAGATGCATGGCTGTTGAGGTTGAACAGCCGCTAGCGAGCAAATTCTGAGGAACCTGCCGCACCTCAGTTGTACAAGGCTTCTCCAGGCAAGCGGGGCTCTGCCTGGGTGGACCATTAGTTCCCTAGCTGCTCGTGGGATGATCATGAAGCGAGCTAACAAAAGCGTGCCTGGCCGCGAAAACGGCGTCTCAAAGCGTGAAGAGTTTCCTTCAATGCAGCATCATATGACCCCCAATCGTTTCCATCCCTGGCTACGCCATGGGAGGAACGTCAGGCTCGTCAACAAGGTGAGGCGTATGCCCCCTATACCTGGAGTGCAGTCGAACAGATGGCGAATCGTTTATGTCGACTAAGCCTCTGTTTTTTGTCGAGAATCTTGAAGACAAGTTTGTCGAGGTAGACGGAATATCTAAGATATGATCCGGGTCGATTCTGATAACGACGTCGTCCCCAGCCCAGTCACAGGCATTGCTTGCCTGTGGCAAGCTGGGTGACGTTCCCGTTACCATCACACCGCATAAAAGTTTGAACATGGTCCAGGGTATTATCTTTCATCGTGATCTTACTTCAATCCGATGACGAACTCTGGAAGAACTTAGAGAGGCGAGGAGTGCAGTTTATTCGGAGTATATATAGGGCTCCGAAGGACAACAGGGTCGCCACTGGTGCCTTCATCTTGGCTTTTGAGGGTGATTCATTGCCCGAAAAGGTCAAGGTGATGGTTTACCGGTGTGACGTCCAACTCTACGTTCCTCCCCTATGCGCTGCTTTAAGTGCTGGCGGTTTGGCCATATGTCATCTCGCTGCGATGCCAACCCCACCTGTCGGGAGTGCGGACGTGCGTCACATCCAGACGTCCTATGTACCCCGCCTCCAGTTTGTGTTAACTGTGGCCAGCACCACTCTCCCTGCTCGCCACATTGCACAGTTTTCCAAAAAGAGAGAAAGATAATGGAGTACATGACCCAGGACAGGCTCTCATATTCCGAGGCCAAGCGCAAATATGAAAAGATTCACCCTGTCAACATGAAGTCTACCTATGCTACAGCAACATCTATGGTAAAGGCACATCAGGTTCCATCTACCATCCTGGGCCGACCAGGAGCCTCTCTGATCACGCAGTGGAACTGTGGCGGTTTTTTCCGCCATTTGTCCGAATTGCAGCAATTGTTGTGCCGGTTTCCAGCATTTTGTATAGCCCTGCAGGAAACTTGGTTCCCTGCACAGAGGACCCCAGCCCTTCGTGGCTATCGGGGCTATTACAACAATCGTTCCATCTATGACAGGGTATCTGGCGGAGTTTGTGTTTAAGTTCTTGCAACCGTCCACAGTGCAGCTGTGCCTCTCACCACGACCCTGGAGGCTGTGGCTGTTCGACTCCGGGCAATAGAGGAATTTACCATCTGTTCCCTATACCTTCCCCCGGATGTTGTTGTCTCTCCTGTTGACCTCACTCCATTGGTTGCCCAATTACCACAACCGTTCCTCCTCCTTCAATGCCCACCACCCTCTATGGGGTGGAACTGAGAGCATGGGCCGTGGTAGAGACCTTGAGAACCTTCTCACACAGTTTGACGTTTGCATCTTGAACAGTGGGGCACCCACACAATTCAGTGTGGCACATGGCTCTTTCTCCGCCATCGACCTATCCCCCCCCCAGGGGGCCCACAGTTCTTTTGTGGGTACGTGTGTGGCGCGCACGGGGCCCCGAGCCGGAGCAGCCTTTCTTCTGCCCCAGGCTGCTTCACTTTCCCTCCCGGTTTATGCCTTCGCCCGGAGACGGGCGTATTTCACGAGTTCAGGTGTTTTCTTGTTGTCGTTTCTCTTATTCCTTGGTTCCTTCCTGTCTTACCCTTTGTTTCTGTCTCTCTCTCCTTGTCCTCTCCTCGCCTTCTTCTCCTCATTAGTCTCCGCCTCGGCGTTTGAGACACCTTTCCTTCTTTCTCTTCACTTCCTCTATTCTTCTTCTTTCCTCCCTGTGCGTGTCTGAAGGCCGACCCACGCATTATCATGCGTAGCAGGTGACGGGGGTAACGCGTAATTCCCCGCCCCGCGTAGACAAGTAGGGCACGTACGTACCCCCTGGTAAAGGCCAGGCCCAGGGAGGGGTGATTACCCGAGCTGGTACCTTCCGAACATGCCAATTGGTCCCTCTGTCAGTTCTCGGGAGGTGTGACCTGAGGTGTGGACAATCACCTAAGGCGGGTAAGCCCTCGGAGAGGGCCCCCACTAGGAAGGAGCGCGCCATCGGAGACGCCGGTAATCACGGGGGACACTTCCGCGATGACTTCCTTCTCTTCTTCAGTGACATTGACCCAGAAACGTAAGATAGACTCGCCTCAGCAAAAGAAGACTCTGCCTAATTTGCCGAAATTTCTTGTTGTGTCGCGGACCGACGGAAAAGATTTCAATTCTGTCAATCCTTTCGTTATACAGAAAGGTGTTGATGCAATTGCTGGCCCTGTTAAAACCTGTTCGCGTCAGCGCAATGGCTCATTGTTGCTGGAAGTGGACAGTGCTTTCCAAGCCCAGAAACTTATCCGGACTACGTTATTGCACACGTTTCCAGTCAAAGTAGAAGCGCACCGCACACTTAACTCGTCACGTGGGGTAGTTTTTACGAGATCCCTTGACGGGTTGTCTGATGACGACATCCGGTCCTATATGTCCGATCAGGGTGTGACAGCCGTTGGTTGGTTGGTTGGTTTGATGTTTTAGGGGGACAAAACTGCGGAGGTCATCAGTCCCCCATTCCATCACAGAGCTAGAGAAGTGTGGAAACACTGAAATGTCCGCCCAGAGTTAAAACTGTTACGGGAGGAAAACCCCACTCAATCAATAAAATGTAAACAAATTTGACAAAGGACTACAAGGCGGGAGACAACATGATAGGACACAATCACACGGAAAAAGCAAACAAGTGTGGAAATGAAATGACAAAGTCAAAGTTCGTGGTTGACCGACCATGAGAATAAAATAGGAAGGGTCAGCCACGGGGCAACACAAACTTCATATAGATTTGTAAAAACCGCTGTTACGAATAAAACCTAAAACAGAATCAGCCATATTGGCATCGTTACATAAAACGTCAGATAAAATTGCAGGAAGATTAAAATCCCGCCGCAGGGCGGCTAAAAGACGACAGTCCGTTAAAATGTGGGACACTGTCAAGCGAGAACCACAACGACAACGAGGCGGGTCCTCACCGCGCAGGAGATGGCCGTGGGTCAGCCAAGTATGGCCAATGCGGAGCCGGCACAGGACTACCGAGTCCCGGCGAGAGGCCCGCATTGAGGAGCGCCACGCAGCCGTGGTCTCCTTGACAACCCGAAGCTTGTTGGGCGTGCTCAGGTTGCGCCATTCAGCATCCCAAAGTCGAAGTACCCGACGGCGCAACAAGGTACGGATATCTGAAACTGGGAGGCCGATCTGTAAGACAGAGGCAGTAACCGCCTGTTTGGCAAGCCCATCGGCACGTTCGTTGCCTGGGATGCCGACGTGACCCGGAGACCAAAGGAACACCACTGATCTGCCAGACTGAACAAGGGCAGAAACAGCCACTCGGATGGCCATCACCAATGGCGAACGCGGATAACACTGTTCCAGAGCACGTAAACTACTCAGGGAGTCACTACAAAGAAGGAAAGACTCACCTGAGCAGGAACGCATATGCTCGAGGGCACGGAAGATGGCCACCAGTTCTGCAGTAAGAACACTGCAGCCTTCTGGCAGAGACAGCTGCTCAACATGGTCACCATGTACGTAGGCAAGGCCAATGCGGCCGTTTACCATCGAGCCGTCCGTATAAACAATGTCGTAGCCGGGGTGCTCAGCAACGACAGCAAGGAACTGGCGACGGAGAGCCTCAGGGGGGGAAGCGAGTCCTTGCGCCCGTGGGCCAAGTCTAAACGAAGACATGGCCGTGGCAGGCACCATGGAGGTGTGCGTGAATGGGCCCGAAATGGAGGTGGTAGAGGATAGGACTCAAGCTCCCCCAGCAGGGACTGCACGCGGACGGCTATTGTGTGTCCTGACTTGGGGCGCTGCTGCTGGTGACGAAAAGCCACAGTAGAAAAAAGGAGGCGGTAGTTGGGATGTCCTTTGGAACTATAGACGCGGGCTGCATACGCTGTCAACAGTTGCTGGCGGCGGACCCGTAGTGAGGGTACCCCGGCCTCCGCTAGAAGACTGGCCACAGGGCTGGTTCGGAAGGCTCCCGTGGCAATTCGAACCCCACAGTGGTGAATAGGGTCCAATAGGCGCAACGCTGAAGGTGCTGCAGAGCCATAAGCGAGGCACCCATAATCTATACGCGACTGCACCAAGGCTGTATAGAGCCGCAGCAGGGTGGAGCGGTCAGCTCCCCATGCGGTATGGCCCAAACATCGAAGGGCGTTAAGATGTCGCCCGCACTCCCGTTTCAGAAAACGAATATGAGGGAGCCAGGTCAGTCGGGCATCAAAAATCAGGCCGAGGAATCGGTGGGTGTCCACAACAGGAAGCAGTTGGCCGTCAAGATACAGTTCAGGGTGGGGGTGCACCGTCCGACGCCGACAAAAGTGCATTACACGTGTTTTGCCGGCGGAAAACTGGAAGCCATGATGCTGAGCCCACATGTGTGCCTGGCGGATGGCCGCCTGGAGTCGGCGTTCAGCAGCACTTGTTGTGGTGGAGCAGAAAGATATGCAAAAATCATCGGCGTACAGGGAAGGAGACACCGATAAACCCACAGCTGCAGCCAGGCCATTAATGGCCACCAAAAACAGTGAGACACTCAGCACAGACCCCTGTGGGACCCCATTTTCCTGGATATGGGGCGAACTATGGGCAACACCGACTCGGACCCGAAACGTGCGGAGTCGGAGGAAATTTGCAATGAAGATGGGAAGTGACCCCCGAAGGCCCCACTCATGCAGCGTAGCGACGATGTGACGCCGCCATGTAGTATCGTAGGCCTTCTGAAGGTCAAAGAAAACTGCAATGAGGTGCTGACGACGGGAAAAAGCTGTCCGAACCGCTGACTCCAAGCACACCAGATTATCCGTCGTTGAACGACCCTGGCGGAAACCACCCTGCGATGGCGCCAGAAGGCCCCGTGACTCGAGCACCCAAGTCAAGCGACGTGCGACCATACGTTCGAGCAACTTGCAGAGAACGTTGGTCAGGCAGATGGGACGATAACTGTCAACCTCCAGTGGGTCCCTGCCAGGCTTCAGCACCGGTATGACGACGGCTTCCCGCCACTGGGACGGAAACTCGCCACCACCCCAAATGCGGTTGAATATCTCGAGGACACGGCGCTGAGAATCCCGCGAGAGGTGTTTGAGCATCTGTGCATGGACACGGTCGGGACCGGGAGCCGTATCTGGGCAATTGGCCAGGGCACTAAGCAGCTCACTTTCGGTAAACGGGGCGTTGTAGAACTCCCAACGGCGCGTCGCAAAGGAGAGGCGCTGTCGCTCCACACGCTCCATGCGGGAGCGAAATGCTGCACTGTAGTTAGCAGATGCAGAGCACCTAGCGAAGTGATCAGCAAGATGTTCAGCGATCACAGTCGGGTCTGTACACATAGCCCCATTGATAGAAAGCCCAGGGACGCTAACAGGAGGCTGGTGGCCATAGAGGCGCCTGATCTTAGTCCACACCTGAGATGGAGAGACACGAGAACCTAAGGACGAGACATACCTCTCCCAACATTCTTGTTTGGCTCGTTTGATGAGTTGCCGAGCCTTGGCACGAAGTCGCTTGAAAGCGATGAGGTTGGCCACTGATGGGTGCCGTTTGTGACGCTGAAGAGCTCGCCTACGGTCTCTGATTGCGGCAGCGATTTCCGGCGACCACCAGGCCACGGACCTCTGCCGGGACGAACCAGAAGAAGACGGGATTGCAGACTGAGCTGCAGAGACAATGACGTCTGTTAAAGTATCGACCACCACATCAATGTTAGTGTCCGGCAAATATCGAACAGTGGCAGCAGTTGTAAATGCATCCCAGTCAGCTTTGTTAAGAGCCCAACGGGGCAAACGGCTAGGGCAATGACGATGGGGCAGTGACAAAAAAATCGGAAAGTGATCACTGCCACACAAGTCGTCATGCACTCTCCAATGAAGAGATGGTACGAGGCCAGGGGTGCAAATAGAGAGGTCGATGGCCGAGTAGGTGCCGTGTGCCACACTGAAATGCGTGGGAGCACCTGTATTTAAAATACAAAGATCGAGCTGGGAAACAAGATGTTCAACCTCCCTACCTCGGCCAGTAGTCATGTCGCCACCCCACAAAGGGTTATGGGCGTTGAAATCGCCCATGATGAGGAAGGGTGGGGGGAGCTGAGCAATCAGTGCAGCTAACATGTGGCAGGGGATTGCACCATCAGGTGGAAGATAAACACTGCAGACGGTTATAGCTAGTGGTGTCCTGATCCGAACAGCCACTGCCTCCAAAGGTGTTTGAAGGGGCACAGCTTCACTGTAGGCAGAGTTGATGACATGAATGGAGACGCCACCAGATGCTCTGTCATATACAAGACGATTCATGTAAAACCCACGATAGCCACGAAGGGCTGGGGTTCGCGTTGCCGGAAGCCAGGTTTCCTGGAGGGCAACGCACAGTACATGAGAAGAGCTTAAAAGTTGTTTCAGCTCTGCTAGGTGGGAAAAATAACCGCCGCAATTCCACTGGAGGAAAGTGCTGCCTAAGGACTGGGGAGGCATGAAAGTGATTAAGAGACGCGGTGCGCCTCAGTGTCACTTGCCGCCACCCGCTGAGGGTCTGTGGTGTCCATATCCATTGCGTCTAGGGTGTCTGTAAGAGCGAAGTCCTCTTTAGACGCAAGGATTTCGACCTCATTGTCTGAGTCAGAACTGGTAGCGGACGGCATCGAGGAAGCCGCCTTTGCCGCCAGCTCTTTCTCTTGAGGGACATCCTTTTTTCTCGCCCGCTCCCGCTTGGGTTTGGGCTTCGGTGCTCGAGCGGGCTTCCCAGAAGTGGCGTCGGATGTCGACGCAGATGGGGAGGCCCGGCTACCAGCAGGTACCTGAACTTTGAGCCACTGGCTGACGTTTGGCTGCGACGAAACTGGCGTTTCGGAGACCTCAAGAGACCCTTTCCGTGCATCTATAGGTCGACTGACATCCAGGGTGTCAGACACAGTGGGAACTGCAGGAGGTGGTGGAAGGGGCTCGTCAGGCCCTTTCCCTGAAGGAAGAGCCGGAGAAGGAAGACATTTCTCCGGCAGAGGGACGGGGTTCAAAGACCCCGTTGAAGGGGGAGGCAAAAGCCTCGCAGAAGAAGGTGCTCCCCCTTGCGTCTGGGGAGCGGAGATTAACTGATGGCCCAAAGGGCCCACAGAAGGTGTGATAGGGGGTCGGGAAACCGCCCTCGATGGAGGTGATGACACTGTGGCAGCAGCATATGTAGTCATCATGGATACCGGGTGGAGTTTCTCATACTTGCGGCGGGCCTCAGAGTAACTTACGCGATCGAGGGTCTTATACTCTACGATCTTGCGCTCCCTTTGGTAAGCGGGACAGCCCGGTGAGCAAGGCGAGTGATAGCCGCTGCAGTTGACACAAGAAGGAGGCGGGGTACAAGGTGCATCGGGGTGTACAGGACGGCCACAGTCACGACAAATAGGGGCTGCGTCGCAACGGGAAGACATGTGGCCAAACCGCCAGCACTTGAAACAGCGCATGGGTGGAGGGATGTACGGTCGGACATCACATCTGTATACCATCACCTTGACCTTCTCGGGCAAGGTATCGCCGTCGAAGGCCAAGATGAAGGCCCCGGTTGCCACCCTATTGTCTTTCGAACCCCGAAAGACACGGCGGACAAAATGGACACCACGTCGTTGCAGGTTTTCGCGCAACTCCTCATCAGACTGCAGCAAGAGGTCACGGTGGAAAATGACTCCCTGCACCATATTCAAAGTCTTATGTGCCGTTACAGACACTGGCACGTCGCCAAGCGTAGTGCACGTGAGCAAAGCACGAGACTGTGCAGGGGACTCTGCCTGTATAAGAATCGATCCGTCTCGCATCTTAGAAATTCCCGCAACCTCACCGAACTTGTCCTCAATATGTTCAACAAAGAACATGGGCTTAGTTGCCTGGAAGGATCCCCCATCTGTCCTAGTACAGACCAGAAACTTCGGGACATATGATTCAGTCTGTCGACCCCCACGTTCCCGCCAAGAAGACAGGGAAGGAAACAATGAGGGATCATAAGTCGCTGCATTATACTTTCCACGCTTCGAGACACCTGTTACGCCAGGATTTTGATGGTTGGATTTGTTTCGCTTCATCGCGAATCATCCGCCCCGATGCCACCCACTCCGAACAGGGGCTCTCCTCATGGGCGCCACCCAGCCACAGCAACGTCACCTGGCAGGATGACCGTTGCCGGGAGTCCCGATGCTTCACGACGACAAGCATCTACTCCTAGGCCTGCATGAGGAGCTTACAGCTCTGGCATCGGTAGAGCGATCGCTGCGTTGTCAGGGGGCTACAGCCAAGAGGGTACATGACGACCCCACCACAACGGACTGGCTACCGTGCTGACTTTCTGGTGCTACGTGAACCATCATAATGGAGGGTGCTGGGATATCCATGCACAATGGACGCGACGTGCATGGAAAAAGAAATGGCATGCCCGATGGCAGCATAGAAGCTGCAGTCGCAAGTCCATTCCATGATGGGTGCATAAGATGGCATAGCACGAGAAGTACATGTTGCACCACGGAAGGTGTCCTTCCCCAAATGGTTCGCTCTTCGGAAAAAAATTTGAAAAATGGAGGGTCAAACCCAAATAGGGGACCACAGATGGAAAGCCGAAAAGTATGAAGACTCCTTTTAGTCGCCTCTTACGACAGGCAGGAATACCGCGGGCCTATTCTTACCCCCGAACCCGCAGGGGGCGTGACAGCCGTCCACAGGGTGATGAAAAAGGTAGATAACCAGCTGACACCGACTCGTACTGTGTTTTTGACATTCGACAGAGTTGACCTCCCGTCGAAGGTCAAAGCAGGGTACGAAGTTATCTCAGTCCGCCCTTATATTCCAAACCCAACGCGCTGCTACCAATGCCACAGGTACAACCATACCCGTGAACGTTGCCCACATGCAGCAAAATGTGTCACTTGTGGTAGGGACGCCCATGAGGGGGATTGCCCACCTCTGTCCCCTCACTGCCTTAACTGCAACGGCGACCATGCGGCTTCCTCTCGCGACTGCCCTGTATACAAGGATGAGAAGGTAATCCAGCAAATTCGGGTTACGGAGAAGGTATCGACATCTGCCGCTCGTAAGTTGTTGGCGAGTCGAAAGCCCACTGTCCTCCCAGCGGGTACATACAGTAAGGTACTCACCTCACCTCGACCTACCAAAGATTCCAGTACCCAGACATGTGATTTCACTTTCGCTGATACAGTTGTGCGATCCGCCAGCCCGAAGATTGCCCGTTCCACGTCCCCGCTTCCTCCTGCTGCTTCTAAGGTACAGTCTTCGTCAACATCTAGTAAACCGCGGGCACCTAAACAAGATGCCCGGACCTTGAAAAAGGAACCCGTCCGTGAGGATTTTCTGCGGTCTCAGGCTTCCCAACCGTCAACTGCCTCTTCCCGCCGTCACTCTTCCAGAAGAGCTGACAAGAAAAAGAGTTCCTCTCCTTCCCCGCCGAGGCGTGACCCATCTGTCGCGCCGTCCAACAGTTGCCGGCCTCGGCCGTCTTCTGTTTCACCGGGACGCTCCGTTTGCCGGGCGCCCGGCCCTTTACCGGCGGTGGAAACTGCCCCTCCTGATCAACTCAGGGAGGTGGCAGGCGCGTCGGTCGAACCTATGGACCACGACCCTTTGCCCCTGGACAGCGATAGCAGTGCTCCCTCGAAATCCGGTCCTCAGCGGCCGTCGAGGTGACCCCGCTCGCTACTTGGTTTTTATCCTTATTTCTTCTCTCATTTTTATCATGGCGCTCCTTCAATGGAACATTCGCGGCATTCGTTCTAATCGGGAGGAGTTAAAATTACTCCTTCGATTGCACTGCCCGCTTCTAGTCTGCCTCCAGGAAACTAAGTTGCGTCCATGTGATCGTGCAGACTTTCCACACTACACATCTGTGCGGTTCGACCTGCCACCCGTGGAAGGTGTCCCAGCCCATGGAGGAGTTCTGATGCTCCTTCGAGACGACGTCTATTTCCATCCCATTTCCTTGCACACTCACCTACAGGCAGTTGCCGTCCGCATCACCTTATCCACATTTACCTTCTCCCTCTGTAATATATATTCGCCATCGTCATCTGCCCTTACTAGGGCAGATGTGCTAAACCTTGTTGACCAGCTCCCTTCACCTTTCGTGTTGGTAGGCGACTTTAATGCTCACCACCCCCTATGGGGCTCTCCGGCACCTTGTCCGAGAGGCTCCCTTTTGGTGGACCTTCTCCACCACCTCAATCTTGTCTGCCTCAACACCGGTGCACCGACCTTCGTTTCTGACACAACACACACTTATTCCCGTATAGACCTCGCAATATGCACTCCTCAGCTTGCCGGTCGGTTTGAGTGGTATGCACTTTCTGACACGTACTCGAGTGACCATTTCCCTTGTATCATCCACTTCCTACATCACTCCCCATCTCCACGTCCCACCAGTTGGAACATTTCTAAAGCCGACTGGGGGCTTTATTCGTCCATGGCTGTTTTTCACAATCAGCATTTTCCCAACTGTGACAGTCAGGTCGAATACCTCACAGAAGTTATTCTCACTGCTGCTGAACGTTCCATACCTCGTACATCCTCTTCTCCACGTCGTGTGCAGGTCCCTTGGTGGACTGCAGCCTGCCGCGACGCGCTTCGAGCCCGACGCCGTGCCTTACGCACCTTCCGCCGCCACCCAACTTTGGAGAATTGCATCAATTACAAACGTATGAGAGCGCAGTGCCGTCGTATCATAAACGACAGCAAGAAAGCTTGCTGGACTGCTTTTACTAGTTCTTTTAACCGTTTTACTCCCTCCACGGTTGTCTGGGGTGGCCTACGCCGTTTGTCCGGCATCAAGGTCCACTCCCCGATTCCTGGCCTGACCGTGGAGAACGCGGTCCTCGTGGACCCAGCTGATGTTTCAAACGCATTGGGTCGTTTCTTTGCGGAGGTTTCGAGCTCTGCCCATTACCACCCTGCCTTTCTCCCTCGCAAACAGGTAGAGGAGACACGGCCACCTTCTTTCCGCTCTTTTAATCGTGGAAACTATAACGTCGCCTTCACCATGCAGGAGCTAGATCGTGCTCTCGCCCTGTCCCGGTCTTCTGCTCCCCGATTCCATTCATATTGAGATGCTGAAGAACCTCTCTCCTGCGGGCAAGTGCTTTCTTCTTAGTACCTACAATCGCATATGGACTGAAGGTCGTGTTCCCACAAGTTGGCGTGAAGCCATTGTTGTCCCCATCCCCAAACCAGGGAAGGACAAACACCTTCCTTCCAGTTATCGTCCCATTTCTCTGACGAGCTGCGTCTGTAAGGTGATGGAACGCATGGTTAACGCTCGGTTGGTCTGGCTCCTCGAATCTCGCCGCCTCCTGACTAATATCCAATGCGGTTTTCGTCGACACCGCTCTGCTGCTGACCACCTCGTTACGTTGTCGACCTTCATTATGAACAACTTTCTAAAGAAGCGTCAAACAGTAGCAGTGTTCTTCGACTTGGAGAAGGCATACGATACCTGTTGGAGAGCGGGCATTCTCCGCACATTCCACAAATGGGGCCTTCGGGGCCGCCTTCCTCTTTTCATTCAAGCGTTTTTGGCGGATCTCAAGTTCCGGGTACGGGTGGGCTCTGTTTTGTCAGATACCTTTTGCCAGGAGAATGGGGTACCACAGGGCTCCGTCTTGAGTGTGGCGCTCTTTGCCATTGCAATCAATCCGATCGTGGACTGCCTTTCAGCCGACGTCTCCGGATCTCTTTTTGTTGACGATTTCGCAATTTATCGTAGCGCCCAGCGGACGTGTCTCTTGGAGCGTTCTCTTCAACGCTGTCTTGACCGTCTATATTCCTGGAGCATCGCAAACGGCTTCCGATTCTCCACTGAGAAAACTGTGTGTATCAATTTCTGGAGATACAAGGAATTTCTTCCACCTTCTCTACGTCTCGGCCCTGTTGCTCTCCCTTTCGTGGAGACTACGAAATTCTTGGGACTCATGTTGGATCGGAAACTTTGCTGGTCCACACACGTGTCCTACCTGGCTGCCCGTTGTGCCCGATCCCTTAACGTTCTTCGTGTCCTCAGTGGCACGTCATGGGGAGCGGATCGTACCGTCCTGCTTCACCTTTACCAGGCCATTGTTCAGTTGAAGCTCGACTATGGAAGCCTTGTGTACTCTTCAGCACGGCCGTCGATTCTCCGTCCTCTCAACTCTATCCACCATCGTGGATTACGTTTGGCGACCGGTGCATTTTATACCAGCCCTGTTGAAAGTCTGTATGCCGAGGCTGCTGTATTACCCTTGACCACTCGACGTGACATACTCTTGTGTCGGTATGCATGCCGCCTACGGTCGATGCCCAACCATCCCTCTTACAGATTATTTTTTGACGACTCACTCGATCGCCAATATCAGTTGTCTGCGATTGCCTTGCTTCCGCCGGGAGTTCGGTTACGCCGCCTGCTACAGCGGCTCGATTTTACCCTTCCTTCCACCCTTCGGTTGAGCGAAAGCCCATTGCCACCGTGGCATCAGGCCCAGGTTCACACACACCTCGAACTTAGTTCGCTCCCCAAGGAGAGCACTCCGGATTTGGTATACCGCTCGAGGCTTGTCGAACTCCGTTCGCGGTTCGATAATGCCATATTTTTTTACACTGATGGTTCCAAGAGCACTGCCGGTGTCGGATCTGCCTTCGTCGTCAGGGACAACCGGTTCCAATACAAGCTCACTGACCGGTGTTGGAGTTTCACGGCTGAGCTTTTTGCCCTCCACCAGGCCGTTTTGTACACCTGCCGCCACCGCGACCCTGTCTATGCCATATGTTCGGACTCCCTTAGTGCCCTGCAGAGTCTTAAGGACCCTTTCTCGAACCATCCTCTCGTGTATCGGATCCAACGCTCCCTCCAGTTGCTAGCTGATGACAGCTGTCACGTTTCTTACCTGTGGGTCCCTGGCAACGTGGGAGTGCCTGGGAATGAGACCGCCGACATAGCAGCCAAGGCCGCAGCTATTTTGCCTCGCATGGCTACCTGTTGCGTCCCATCGGACGATGTTCAACGGGCTCTTCGCCGGAGTATCGTGTCGCAATGGCACAGTGCGTGGTTTTCAATGTGCAACAATAAATTGAGAACTGTAAAACCGATCCCGACCGCTTGGAGGACCTCCTCACGCCCCTCTCGGCGAGAGGAGGTCATCCTGGCCCGGTTGCGGATCGGTCACTGCCGTTTCAGCCACCATCACTTGCTCTCTGCCGACCCTGCACCGCTGTGCTCCTGCGGTGAACTGCTGACCGTGCGACATGTTTTACTGACTTGTGTTAATTTTAATCATCTCCGTGTAGCCCTTCACTTTCCGTCTATTCTGGAGGAAATTTTAGCTGATGACACACGAGCAGCTGCTCGAGTTTTGCGTTTTATTAACTTGGCCAATTTATCCAAGGATTAATATGAATAAATGATCCCCGAGACGGATTTTCGTCTCAAATATGTCAAAGACATTATTGATAGATGTGAAGCATTGAATTAAAATTTGTGGTGCGGCCGGGAATCGAACCCGGACCTCCATGCTTCACATCTATCAATAATGTCTTTGACATATTTGAGACGAAAATCCGTCTCGGGGATCATTTATTCATATTAATTGATATTTATATCACCATAACGGGATTGTTCCACCATGTCCATTGCTGAGGTGCTATTCCGCTGCATGGAGAGCCTTGGCAGTAGTGGCAATTATCTTTGGAACAAAGAAGCTGAATTAAAGTTTGTGTTGTGGAGGGAAATCGTACATAGAGTATTCCGAGGCGCCTTAATCGTTAGTGGTGTGGTAGTCTAACGGTTAAGACGTCTGCCTAGTAAGCATGGAGGTCCGGGTTCGATTCCCGGCCGCACCACAAATTTTAATTCAATGCTTCACATCTATCAATTATCCAAGAATATTTAACCCTTTTATTGTCTTTTATCTTTCGTTTTTAGCGTCTTATTGATGTTCTGACAGTCACCTTTTTTCTTTGAGATCATAGCGAATCTATGTTCTTGGCTGTGCGCTAATGACCATAGAAGTTGTGCGCCCTAAAACCACAAACAAAAATTTTAAGTGTACCGTTATTTTTGATAGCTATTAACGGACTAGCTGCGCCAGTAGGAACGTCTGCCTCTTCCTCCTTGTTTGCCGACGACTTTTGCCTTTACTTCAGCTTCAGCAGCATTAACGTCACAGAACGGCGGCTGCAGTGAGCCATTCGAAAGGCATAGTCGTGGACCTCTGAGCATGGTTTCCAATTTTCGGCGCAGAAATCCCGCGTCATGCACTTTTGTCACTGTCGGGTAGCTCATCCGGACCCTGAGTTATATTTGAATGATGAACCCCTTCGCATAGAGGAGACACACCGCTTCCTAGGCATGCTTTTTGATGCCCGGCTGACCTGGATACCGCATCTTCGCCAGTTAAAACAAAAATGCCGGAGACATCTAAACATCCTCCGCTGCCTCAGCCACATAAGTTGGGGAGCTGCTCGCCCCTCTCTACTGCACCTATATATGGCACTTATCCAGTCACGCCTGGATTATGGCTGCCTTGTGTATGATTCGGCAGCTCCAACTGCATTGCAGATCTTAGATCCGGTCCAGCACATTGGCATCCGTTTAGCAACAGGGGCCTTCCGTACCAATCCTGTGACAAGCCTTCTTGCTGAGGCTGGGGTCCCCCCCCCCCCCCCTGCGATTCAGAAGGCAACAGCTAATGGCCTCTTATGTAGCCCGTATTCATGCCGTACCTCACCACCCAAATTGCAGGCTCCTCTTTCCAGCTGACGCACTCCCTTCCCCGCGACGACGGCCGCGGTCGGGCCTCCCGGTTGCGGTCCGTGTTCGTTCCCTTCTTTCTTCTCTGGGGTCCCTTCCTATTCCTCTCACCTTCCAGTACCGTTCCAGTACTCCTCCTTGGGTCATTTCTCGCCTCCAGCTTCGGTTGGACTTGTCCCGAGACTCCAAAGCCTCTGTTGCACCGGCGACTCTGCGTCAACAGTTCTAGGCCCTTCTAGATTCCTACCATGGTGCTGAATTTATATACACCGATGGCTCCCTAGTCGATGACCATGTTGGGTATGCCTATACCCATGGCTGGCATATAGAACAACGTTCATTGCCCTGTGGGAGTAGTGTGTTTACAGCGGAACTTGTTGGCATTTGGCGGGCCCTTGAACATCTCAGAGCCTGCCCCGGGGCGTCTGTGGTTATCTGTACTGACTCCCTGAGTGGTTTGCAAGCCCTTAACCAGTGTTTCCCAAAACAACCTTTGGTACGGTCCATTCAGGAAGCTGTATACAGACTCTGTACATCTGGTCGTACTGTGGTCTTCCTTTGGACTCCAGGCCACGTTGGAATAAAAGAAAATGAACGTGTTGATCAACTGGCGAAGGAGGCTACTACCTCAACCATGCTGGAAATCGGTCTCCAGGAGAGGGATCTCCGGGCGGTGCTCAATCAGAAGGTATTAAGCCTTTGGAATACTGAGTGGGCTGAATCGAACGCACCGAATAAGCTCCGTGCTGTTAAGCCTTCTACGGCAATGTGGAGGTCCTCCCTGCGAGTGTCTCGTAGGGAGTCCGTTGTACTCTGCCGACTACGCATTGGCCATACGTGGTTAACACACGGCCACCTCTTGCGTCGATAGGGCCCACCAGTTTGTCGTTGTGGCGCCCAGCTGACTGTGGTCCACATACTGTTGCATTGTCCGTTTTTAGCCGCTTTGCGGCAGTCCTTTAGCCTACAAGATTCGCTGCCATCCGTTTTAGGTGAGAATGCCTCCTTGGCTACTACTGTTTTAAATTTTATTCGCGCATCTGGTTTCTACCCTTCCATTAAATGGAAGGCGCTTCTGCCTGATTCAAAAACCCTCATTTTTACATTGTTTTTAAGTTACTTGATAGCCTCTACCTTTTCGGTCGAGGTGGTTTGTTAGTGTGTACAGCATGGCTCGTTCATCCGTTTTTATCCTAGTGATCAGCCAGCCATTGCATTCTGCTGTGAAATTGTACTTTTATCCCCTTTGTGCACTCGTCTGTGTATAAGTGAAGAAGTGAAGTGTTTGTTTGTTTTCCACTCAAGGAATTCTCTAATCCTTGTTCTCTCAGTTTTCGTTGTCACATGCTACTTCTTTGCTTGGAACAGGGGACTGATGACCTTGTAGTTTGGTCCCCTATAAATAACAACAGCAACAACAACAACTTCTAAATATATTATGTACACAGTATTCGGAGGCGCGCGATCCTTCACGAGTGGCGTCGCGTGGAGCCGCATTAAGGCCAATTCACACTGTCCGTCACGTCAACGTCACGTCACGGCACCGTCACGTCAAGTTGTATTCACACTGTCCGTCAGCTTCCGTCACGTCAATTCGCCGATCTCAATACGCGATGTTGAAAGTGAGGTCATGAGTAGCGATCTGTAATGTAGAAAGTCATAGTTTAATACTAGAATTGAAGGAACAACAACGCTAAATGTTATTGACAGCCAAATAAAACTTTACAGTGTATGTTTTTGGCCAACTTACTGGGAAATGAAACAACATTTCAAAACATCGACATCTATTTTCAAGCGAAAAAATAAACATATGAATACATCAAACAACACTTATAAGAGCGTAAATAGCGCCTGTTTACTTTATTCATTACAGTTTGCCCGTTGACATTGTTAATACCGTCGTAAACAACTGAATTTTGTCTTTCGTTAGAACTGACTTTTTCATTTAAAATGTTATTTAATGAGAAATGCGTAATCAGATTACAATCTTATTCTAATAAACAGTTTGCTTCAGTCTTTTCTGTTACAATGTTAAGTAACATTAACCATTTTTTGGTTTCCGATATCCGACCTCGATTTTAGGGGGACACAATTGACAAAAACATTTAAGTCGTCATGAAACATTTGAGATTTGCCCCTAAAACGAAGTATAACAACAAAATAAAGGCGAATAAGACTTATTTGCATATAAACAGTGCAATCGTCGACTGCAACATTTAAATCGCGTGACGAAAATAGGTTAACTTCCGTGTCAGCAGACGACCGTTCCGTCAAAACATTCTTCGCGAGAAAGCTTGACGTGACGTTGACGTGACGTGACGGTCCGTGACGGACAGTGTGAACGCCGCCATTAGAAATACATTGCGGAATGTTCTGACGGACGGTGACGTGACGTGACGGACAGTGTGAATTGGCCTTTACAGGCAGTGTTCCGCCACCCGGTGTGGCTACTTGGTTTGAGGGGAGGAGGAGGTGATGGACGGTAGGATGGGAGAGTAAAAAAGTAGATAAAATAAATTCGACGCTCTGCTGTAACTTGTTCACATGTCGCTCACGGAGGCCGAGGGGCCCCTAGAGCTTGGGGGCCCCGGGGCACTGCCCCGCCTAGCCCTATGACAGCTACGCCACTGTTTAAATTGAGTAGCCTAATATCAAACCTGCATATCTGACCTAATAGTCGAAATTTAGTTAGCAGTCGCTCCTAAATGAAGTTTCTCCGCACTTTTCGTTGGTGAAATCCTTTTTTTCCAAACATTGACGTAAATGTGATAAATCACACGTTAAATTTGACTGTTTACATCAAAAGCGGACACCTACATAAGTGCTTGATATCAAATTCGCACACTTGTTGAATGAAGCCGTGTGCACCAATGGGAATACAGTATACGATCACGTGACCTCGAAAATCAGACATGGAGACAGTATGTGCCAGGTACTAAGACGTATTATACTTAGGTTTTCCCATAATGTTTATAGTATTATTACTAATAACCATCTTAAAACGAGTAAAATGGAACATAATATATCACCAGCGTCCGAAGGAAAAGCTAGGAAGCGGTTGAGACAACCGGAAAAGTGGAAAATAAACATTGAAAAGAAACAAAGGTAAGACCAGCTTGTAAACTACAATGTTCTATCGTAAGGTGTGTTGTACGAAATTATCTCTTGTTGGGAAGAAGTTCGGTGTCGGAAATAACATAAGGATGTTTACGGAAAAATCTGGCGACAGTTTCAACAGACCTTATGTTAATAATTTTAGAGATTCAGTGCCGTAACATTTCATTTTGTATATAAAATTAAAAAGATTATTATGATTATTGTAGTTTTCATTTTTCCAATATTTAATAGAGCTCAGAATTTAATGTTTTCCACTTGAAGGGTCCACGGGAAAAAGGGGGTAAGTCAAATAAAATGAAATTTCAGATTATTACAGCTTTAGAAAGTATTCAAAAAGCTGCTTTTATCGGTTTTTGTTACATGGAAAGAAGGGGGATAGTCTCAAAGTTACAGCGGTTTAAAAATATAGCGTCCACGGGAAAAAGGAGGTAAGTCAATGTGAAACTAGGGAAAAAGGGGGTTAGTCAGTTGGCAGCACTGATCGCACCTGTCGTTTACGTTCCGTAGCCCAGGTGTTGAGCATCTGCTGCTGGCGAGGTTATGATAGTGCTTTGTGTGTTGTGTGAATTTCTTTATTTTCCGTTTTAACTGAACTGTGGAAATGAACATAAAAAATGAAGATGAGGAAAGTATCACCTTCAGTCATTTGTCACATTCAACGAAGAAAAGGAAGAGAACAGGTCGACTTTCCGACGTGAGAAATAAACTTTTATCATCCACCCATGAATTAGGGCCAGATTGTAAATGTTCCACATTGAAATGTTTCCAGAGTATTACTGACGCAGAACGTGGGTATATTATATCTAATTATAACAAAATGACTGTGAATGAGCCGAATGCTTACTTGGCAGGCCTAATTAATGTAAATATTATATCGCAAAGGAGACCTAGGTGACCGGAAAATGAAGCTAAATTTCGTGACAACAGTTATTCATATCGTGTAAGACTGAAGAGGGAGAATTCTGTCACTGAAGTGAATGTTTGTTCTAAAGCCTTTACATATTTTCATGAAATATCTAAAAAAAAAAAAAATTGAACTAATACAACGTTATCTGAAAACAGGTGTGAATCCTAAGGATGGTCGAGGCCAACACTCTAATCGGAAAGATTGTGTGACATCTGAGGCACTTGAGGCAGTTCGCCAACACATTAGTTCATTTAAAGATGAACGAAGCCATTACAGCTTGAAAACTAAGAAAGTGTATCCACCACAGATCTGAACATCAGTAAGATGTACGAGTTATTTAAAAAATCATACCCTACACAATCTGTGTCGGATGAAAAATACAGACTTGTTTTCAACACAGAATTTAACGTCGGTTTCGGATGCCCTAGAATGGTCACTTGTAGTTACTGTGATGGGCATGCTGCCGAAATTCGAGCTGTTGAACATGCTTTGAAATCGTACCCGGAAAATAGTTCAGAAAGGGCGAGTGCAGAAAAAAAAATCTAGCAACTGTCAACGGAGAAAAAATTTCACTCATTAAAATATGATACGTTTTATATTCGTAAAAGACGTTCTAAAGCAGGCAGCAGCGCATCAAAAGAATGTGAAAGCATTACTAATGATTTCCAGAAGAACTTACCTATCCCTAACATCACAACTAACGACGTGTACTGCAAGAGACAGTTAACGTTGTGCATGTTTAATATTCATATATTGTCAACCGATGAATCTTATTTCTTCGTGTATGATGGAACAGTAGCCTACAAAGGGTCTAACGAGGCCGCTCCCCTTTTTGTTTTATTTTGTGATGGCAATTCTTGATCACTCTGTTAGCGAGATTTACTGACATTCCCCGTTTCATAATGACTTACCCCCTTTTTCCCTACAAAAAATTGACGTCATTCGATATATTTTCTTTAGCTTGTTACAGTTCATTTACTGGAAAACCTTGTAGAGGTATATATAGTGGTAAATATAAGGCTACACTAAACATAAATTTCTAGAGAATTGGCAAAAAATTGCATTTGGTACATAAGGTTTGGTGTTAAAATCTTCTCTCCTGAAAAATTGAGAATAACTGACTTACCCCCTTTTTCCCGCGGACCCTTCACTTTATGTCGATATTGCTATAATTTCCTAGATTATACACGTGCAAAAGATTCTCGTCAGCAGTAAGCGAGTCTCTGCGTATCAGAAACGGACATCTGAAAGCGTGTTCACATCAAAAGCGGGACCGAGCGAGGTGGCGCAGTGGTAATACACTGGGCTCGCATTCGGAAGGATGGTGGTTCAAATCCACCTCCGGCCATCCAGATTTAGGTTTTCCGTGATTTCCCTAAATCACTCCAGGCAAATGCCGGGATGGTTCCTTTCAAAAGGGCACGGCCGATTTCCTCCCACATCCATCCCCGAAACTCCGAGCATAAGCTCCGTCTCTAATGACCAAGCTGTCGATGGGACGTTAAATCCTAAGCTTCCTTTCAAAAGCGGACGCTTACACGTTTTGGTTTCAAAGTCGGACATCTGTATTTTCAAACACAATTTGAAGGCGTTTGAGTAATGAAATTGATATTAGCCACTTCCAGGTATAAATCTTAGAGTATTAAAGTTGATAATGCTCAAATCAGCTTATAAATATATTATGTCTACGTTTCGCAATAAAAAATGACGTTTATCTCAGTTTCTGCCAAACGACAGATATCCGTCTTTGATAATAGGCTACTCAATTAAGCACGACATGTTTCACGTCTAAAATATGGCCAAATCCCGCACAGTGGTATTATCGCGGTTATGCAGACATCACAGTAGCCCCTAGATTGTCTCTCTCAGGATACACCACCTTTATTTCCACGCGCGGCAGCCACAGCTGCGTGAACAGAAGGCCAGGCCAGGCCGCCATACGAGCGTTCTCTTCACGCGCATTAATCACTTAGCACTACTTCAGGGAAGGACTACTGCTTATGACGCAAATATGGTCTCCGGAATGGTCTCCTTAATTTTTGACACATTTGAAATAAATCTTTCATATTCTCCCACATCTTCTTTACTTTTATCCCTAAAAGATCCTGAATAAAAGTTTTACAGACTTCCTGACTACAATGATCAAATTTTACAGGTCTTGTTATGAAAATTTTTTTCTATAACCAGTCAAGGTTCTGTATTACTCATATTTTACACGATACATATCGAGGACTGATTCCCACTTTGAAGAGCATTAGCTATGTGCTATGCCATGTATACATGATTTTTCTATGTATGAGGTGCCGCATTGTTGCCTTTACTACAACGTATAAAACCATGCGTAATCGAGCACAGATTAACGTACTGACACTAAAATACGCATTCTGAACATTGAGAGTACAGGGCGGGGGTGAGGGTGTCCAGCAAAATGTGACTCCATCTCTCTCGAGAAGCCGCGCGGGCTTAGCCGTGTGGTTTGAGGCGTCATGTCATCAACTGGACGACTGCTCGCGTCGGATTTCGGGTCCTCCCTCAGGCATAGGTCCCATAGGACTTTTCATGAGAGATGTGTAAAGTTCTGTGTGTAAACACCAAAATCGCCTCATGTAATTAATGGACGCCACCAAAATAGGTCTTTTGCTTTCCCTGAGAAGTATGAGGAGGATGGGAAGGGGTCTACCCCGAGAATATGTGCAAATAGAAATCTCCATACTGATTTATAGCAAACACGTTTTAGTCTTCTTTATATTTTTAGACAAATATTGCCTAAAAGAGCAATGTTCCCGAAAGCCAACAAGTTAGTAATCAGTTGTCTGTTGCTCTGTAGGAGAAAATGCTTTTATGCATTTTTTTTTACGTAGATCAGATATGAATAGCAAACAATAAGGAGATTTGTTATATTTGATGTCACATTTACGTCAAATAATAAACCCATATAGTATTTTTATTTATTTATTTTTGTAATTTTCAATGATTTTTATAATTCACTTCACCAGAGCTTTCCCAAATTCTTCCTAGTCGCGACACGTAAAGTTTTACGAGAAACAGACTGATTTTCATTACAGAGATTTATCTATTCGAAATAATAGTTTAAAGAAATATTAATTTTTATGGTTCACTTGTACTTAAAGTGCACACTGAACGAACTGAAGAATGTTTAGTATTTTTCCCACAATGTTCTATCTTAACATTTTGCTGCTGTTGCGACAAATGTTTGTATAGCTTATGGGACTTAACTACGGGGTCATAAGTCCCTAAACTTACAAACTACTTATGAACTAGCTAAACCTAAGGACGGCACAAATATCCATGTCCGAGGGGGGATTCGAACCCTCGACCGTAGTGGCCGTGCCCCCCCTGGACAATTCCTCGCCTGGAGCTTCGGTTGGACTTGTCCCGGGATTCGAAGGCCTCTATCTATCTATCACCACTGGTTCTCCGTCGCCGGTTCTATGCAATGCTTGACACATTTCACCGAGCACACATTCTTTACACGGACGGTTCTTTAGTCGATGGCTATGCTGGATATGCCTTTATCTATGGTGACCACATCGAACAGCGGTCATTGCCTTGTGGAAGCAGCATCTTCACCGCAGAACTGGTCGGTATTTTGAGAGCTCTTGAACACCTCAGAGCTCGCCCCAGGGGGTCGTTCGTCATTTGCAGCGACTCCCTGAGTGGCTTACAGATCCTCGACCAGTTTCTACCGAAACACACAATGGTGCGAGCCATTCAAGATGCTGTCTTCGCCCTTGGAGTGTCAGGCCGTTCTGTCACCTTTGTCTGGACTCCGGGCTACATAGGTATCCTGGGCAATGAACGCGTCGATCAGCTGGCCCTGGATATTGGCCTTCCAGACCCGGACCTCCAAACCCAGTTGATCCGCAAGGTCCTTCGGGTTTGGAATTCTGAATAAACGTGAACAGCAGTTCAGACGAGGATGACTTTCTACTTCTCGTTTTGCTCGCTTCAAAGAAGCGAAGGCAATAAGTCCATGAGATTAATATGAAACGAGAAGAATATGGTGAATTCCATCGTCTTTGCAAAGAGCATCAATTGTGTGAAGAAAGTTTTTTCAATTATTTTCGAATGTCTCGCTAACTGCATTGGCAGCTACATAGAAAGCATGTACGGATAAAATGTCCAAGAAAGGAGTGGCTCAAGTTATCTCTATAAAAGGAAGTGTCCCGATTGACTGACTGACTGACTGACTCATCATTGCCCAGCCCAAACCACTGAAGATAGAAACCTGAAATTTGTGGAGGGTGTTGATCTTACTCTGTAGGCGTCGTGTAAGAAGCGATTTTTCGATATTCCGTCCATAAGGGTGTGAAATAGGGGATGAAACGTTTTTTGAAAATACGTAGCTGTTCAAGCAATTTTGAAGATAATACTACAAAATTTCGAATTTTAATTCAGGGTTCGAATTTAAAAGACACGTGTTTCGGCATTTTTTGTAATTCAACCAACAAGGGGTAAAACAGAGGACGCAATAAATTGAGTTAATAGCTACATATTTTTCAAAATCAAATTTCGAGCTATAACTACGAAACTTAGAATATGGAGTCTTGATCAGGATTAAAAAGACAGGCGTTTTGGTACTTTTTGGAAATGCAACAACTAAGGGAGTAAAAGAGGGGAAAAAATTATTTTCGAAAACACATTGTTGTCAAGACAATGTTGAAGCTATAGCTACAAATATTGGTATTTGTATTGTTCGTTAGAATTTTTAAAAAAAATCGTTTTTCGGTAGTTTTGGAAATTCAACCATCTACTGGGTTAAACTGGAGAGCGGATGTTTTTCGAAAATCTTTTGCTAATAAGGCAATTTTGAAGCTACAACCACAAAAATTGGTATATGTTTTCTTGGTTAGAATTAAAAAGACACGTGTTTCGGTATTTTTAGAAAATTAATCAATTAGAGGGTGAAATAGGGGATGAAACTTTTTTTGAAAATAAGTTGCTACTAAGCCAATTTTGAACCCAGAATAACAAAAAATGATATTAGCATACTTGGTTAGAAATTCCGATGTGGACTCTTGGTCAGGATTTAAAAATTACGTGTCTTAGTGTTAGTAAAAATTCAACAACTAAGAGGGTCAACCAGAGGATCAAAAATTCTTTTTAGAAATACGTTACTATTGGGACGATTTTCAGGCTAGAGCTACGGAAATTAATATTTGGCCTGATGGCCAATTGAAAAAGAAAGTATTTAGGTATTTTTGGAATTTCACACATCAAGGGGGTGAAAGAGGGGATGAATAGTTATTTTTAAAAAATGTTGCTATTAAGGCAATTTTGTAGCTACAACTACATAAATTGGTATATGGATTCTTGGTTATAATTTAAAAAAAATTAAAAATTACGTGAGCAAACAACATATAGTTGTGCATAAGTATTTTACAGATTTCCTTTCAAATACGACATGCGTCCATTAAAGATGCGGGTAGACTTTTGCAAAAATAGGTTGAAGAAAACACGCCTGTGTTTGAATGCAATTTTGTGTCAAAAATTCCAATCGGTCAAAAACTTTCAGAACTTGGATATTTGGAACAATCAAATAGAAAATGTAAATGTTCGTAAACTCTATCTCCTATCTCAAACGACTGAATTGAAATTTTTTTACAAGATGTTCCTTTGAAATATGCCCAAGGTTTTAGATCCTTTTTTGATACGTTTGCAAAACGAGTTGCGAATAGATATATCTTCATAAATATGTTGTAGCTTACGTCATTGAGACAAAGATATTTGCCGCTTTTTACACTTAATTCATGGTGATTCATATCTCCTAACGATTTACTACCGCTTGGAAAGACAAGTATCACAAGAATTTCTTTAATTAAGCAGAAATGTTATTACAATCATTCGGTAAAAGTTTAATCGGCTGCAGCGACGAACTGTACTTAACGTGAAGGGGCGCGGCAATGTTGGCAGAGTTGGCTGTGCGTACAGGGATTGAGTTGCGCGGGTCCTGTATTTGTTTATGAGCAACAGGTGAGACAGCCGTGTACCGCCGAAAGAGTATGACATATTAAACGTATGTTGCAAATGAGCACTGTTTCAAACGGTTAGTATTGTTTAATTAAATCATGGGACCCTGTAGGTGGAAGCGTCAATGTAAATTGATCAGTTTCTATTTTTACAACAGAGACGTCCTTGACAAAAATCGCAGATGATGAATTAGTGTCTTTAAATTAAATCACGGGGTTCAGTAGGTTCACTGGTGAACTTAAATGGATAATATGGTAATGTAAAAGGGGTAGCGGTTATGTAATATGCTAATGTTCGCAACGACCGTTGTATGTTCTTTGTAAAGTCAGTCATATGAAATGAGAGGAGTGATATTTTGTGTTGTTTACAAAATAAACAATTTACACTGTTTCTAATTTACGGTTGACAGGATCTTGTATGAATCCTTCTCTGGTCCGTAAATTAATTATTCTCGGAAAGCAATAGTTCGTTGCAAACAACAGCACAATATGCCGCGGTTGCCTTAAGTGAAATTTACCCGAAAAAATGAATGATATATTCGTAATAAAGAAAATAGTAATTATTTATTTACTATATCTAGCGAAGACAAACAACTGGTGCAGACCAACCAGCCTACACATGCGAAGCAGCGGGGTTCAGCTAGTTACTATTATAAAAATCAGTTGTCTCGTTTGGAGTTGTTGATCATGATGAAATATTTGTGGTTTTGATGTGGGCACAATGACAGGGTTATTTTTTAAAATACTACATTTCTCCTCGGATTTATACAAGGTGAAAATATTCTGCATCGAAAGCCATTGCAGGATAGAAGTACTAGCATGTTAGTAGGTGATCGTTTAAATTGCAGAATTATTTAATATGTCCCTTTCCTAAAGCTGCAGCCTACGAAGATCCTCAAAAGGCCATTCTTGTTGAAAACTAGCGTGTCTTTTTAGGGCCAATAGACCTACAAACTGATGCTGTAAATAAAGATTTGGAAGCAGTGTGCTGTCTAATAATTTCGTCCGCAGGAATGCAAGAGCTAAGTGCCTACTGAACAAGAGGAGCAGATTGATAACCTCCAGGCTAATACATTTTCGAATACGCTAACACTAAAACAGAAACGAATTTCTTGCGTATTTTGCTAATAACCGGTAACAAGGTATTGGCATCAAGTTGTATGTACAGTTGGCAGCCAACAACTACCTTCTGCACCATATGCGTTGATGTTTGTCCAAAAATGTTCAAATGTTTGTAAATCTATCGGACCAAACTGCGTGGTCATCAGTTCGTAGCTGACAAACTACTTAAACTAAGGTAAACTAACCTAAGGATAAAACACACACACACACACACACACACACGCGCCCACGGACGACTCGAACCTCCGACGGCGAGTAACCGCGAGCTCCGCAGCGAGGCGCCTTAGACCGTTCGGCTGCTCCTCCGCGGCGATGTTTGTCCAACCACATCGTTTTTCTTACGTTTTTTTAACTTATTTTGCACAACACAACAAGAAATGTACTGTTATTTTCAATATTTCGCTTAATTCATTGGATTATACAAGTACGTATACATTGGTTCGTAATTATGAAAAATAAATGAAAACCGGTGTGATTCAGACTGGTGCATATCTCCTTCCGACTGCCCGTCTTCTTAGACGCGTGTTTGTATTCTGGCAGAGGAGTGGCTCTGGACGCACCAGATGGACAGTTGGTCAGCTTCCCGCCTCGCTGCTCCCGCTTGCCCGTCGCGGTCTGTACGGATGACAGCTGCCGCCTGCCAGGCAGAATGCAACACAGCGCCCGCTCTGTGTGACACAGCCTTAAGCCCTTTCTAAACGACGAACGAAGGTGAACAAGATACGTAATAGTCTTACTGAAGCGCTCCCAACGTACTAGTCCTGAACTACAAACTCAAGCAAGATCTTGTGTTCAAAATGTTCAAATGTTTGTTAAGCTTCAGGGACTTAACTACGGGGTCATCAGTCCCTAAACTTACAAACTACTTATGAACTACCTACAACTAAGGACGGCACAAATATCCATATCCGAGGGGGGATTCGAACCCCCGACCGTAGTGGCCGTGCAGACCGTGACTGAAGCGCCTCAGTCCCCTCGGCCACCGCGGTCGGCCAAGATCTTGTGGCAGCGTGTTTAGACGATAAACGTAATCGAACAGTAATGTGCAGGTATGGCACGAACGGGAAAAAGGCTGTGGGCGTTTTCCGGATGGGATTTGACAGGACCAGCAAATCATACTCGGACACGAGTGTTGCGGTGTAACGAAATGATTGTATTTCAGAAAAGGGGATACAAATTCTAATGTTACGGCCTGAGGAGAGCCACCAGTGGTGCAACACAAGTAATCATTAGGTTCGTTGCAGCAGCTGCCAGACTGCTTGACGCGCATGCGCAACGCTGAAATTGTGTTCCAGCAGCGCCTTCTCCCGATTCTGGCTACTTGGAGTGTGGCTGTTTGGTGTTCCAGCAGTTGCCGCAAGCAGCCAGACGCTACCCGGAAAAATATTTCTGGCGCGGTTAAGCTGCCAATCTGCGCATGCGCAGAAAGTTCCGAGTTAGAGTGGGGGGTAGCAATCACGTGATAAGTTTCTGTTTGTAGCGTCTTTTTCGACTATTTCGAAGTCACTGCAATCCCACTTGAGAACAGATATTTCTCCTTTACACTTCTTCGTTATTAGGAAGGAAAGTATTTCAATTATTCCTTATAACTTACCTTCGCCTGCAGACATAAACAGTGCAAAAAGCGTTCCAGCAGTGCAAGTATCAAACAAGGGTTCTTACGTCATAACAGCTGCCCATGCGCAGTAACACCTGTTTCTTGGCGCTTGAAAGTAGCCGTCCGGCAGCTGCTGGAACGAACCTATTATGATGATTTAAGTAGGAGAGCGAGCCCAGGGGGCTGCAGAGCGGGGAGCGTGCTATCGTGGCGAGAGCCGGCGGCAGACAGCCCTTTACCGTCTGTAGCGATCTCGCAGCTAGGCAGTAGTGCTGAATCTACGTAATTGCGTTCGTACTGTGATTGGTTGCGATCCTGTGACACAGGTGCTCTGGTCAACGGGTTCCGCGCCCGCAGTCGCATGGATCGGCGACACGTGCCGGTTGCTGAGCACAGGTCGAATCGGACCAGGGGGTTCAGAATGCGCGCGGCAGCGGAAATGTGACGCGCATGACGCAAACGTATGGCAGGGGACATCGGACTCCCTCTGTCCGGAAAATCGTGTCGAAAATTACGGGAAAAAATAAAAAATATAATGCTGTTGTTCTCCACTGGTGTACACTCCTCCCCCTTCCATGGGAATGGTTTACTATTCGCAAAAATTAGTGAAATTACAATAAAAAGTTCCATGGTTGGTGACGGCGGGTAAAAAGGGTCTGTTACAAATTATATTCACACTTATAAAGAGAAATGATTATATAGAAAAGTACAAATTGCTTCTCTTGAATTGTGGCGTAAGCCGAGGGCGCCTCGGTCGGCTCACAGAGGTTCGGGTGGGATGGCCGGTAGCAGTGCCCCAGTAGCGTGTCGGTTGGCGAAGTCAGAAGTTGGTGGCTGCAGGCCGGAATGGCAAGACAAACACTTTCACACTTGCCTTAGCGAGGTGCCCATTTGTGCGGTAGCGTGCCTCCTCAAGAGGTTTTAATGAGCGCAGCATAAGTGGGCAATACCCAATAAGATTTAACAATATTAAGATAGTGTAATCTAAAGTTATACATAATGGGAATAGTGCTCCATTTACGGGCTTACTAAGTCTTTGAAACAAGAGTACCTACATTTACAGCAAGCAACATAAACAATAAACACAACGAAGGTGTGGCCTAACACTAAGTTACAATATTAATATCAATTACCAAAGAGGGATTTTACAGTACGGTTGGTTATAGATTAAATGCAAAATAGTAACTTTGTCGACAGGAGATACGCACAAATGTAACAACATTATGAGGATCTCAATTAACCTCTCTTTGAATGCAAAATACGTTACAAAAACTATATTCTTAGCGCTAAGGTATCTTAAAAAATAAGGGTGGACCATGCCTTTATATAAGATTTCACTTATGGAATGTGCCATGCGGCTAGCATTCAGGAACCTCTGCAGTAGTGTTTTGTCTGAACCAACTGCATCATCGCTTTCGACATAAATCCCATACAATTAGTGCAACCACGACCAAGGTAAGAGGGATAGCGTTGGTACTTGGTAGCATCACAGTCCTATGGTAATTTGGCCTTTCTCATGTTTTAGTAACTTGTTTAGCAAATAGTGGGGATGGTAATTATTAAAGTGAGGCATTTTCAACCAGTTGGTGGGCGCAGGCATAGCAGTGGATAAATGCAGCATATTGTAGTGAAGTGCAACTGTGCAAGTACTTTGGATGTAGGGTTAACAATGTCGCAATGTGAACGGTTGACCAGCAATCCACGGCTGAGATCCTGACACGGTGAGTGAGTGATACAAGGTATGTAGTCTATCCTTTCAGAAAGCACTCCAGAATCGGAAGGCTGAACTTGGAAATGCGGTAGCTTCGGGCGCGTACCAATACAGATAATAAGATTACCATTTCATTGTTGCCAAAATACCCGCGACAGCAGTCACCAATACGAGCGCAAACAGGCACGCAACAATGCCAAAAGTGGTTATAATGGACGAACCCCACACAGGTCCATTAATATTCGTTCAAGTCACGCCAAGGATGATTCTACGTAGTATCAAGTCCGGTCACTTAAAACTGGAATTAATCTGTAAGCGGCGGAAGTTGTGAAGGACGGTAAGCTTCCGAATTATCGCCTGAATGAGTGTAGTAGAGAAATAAAGCGGCGGCTCGTAAACGGCGACAGATTTGCAAGTCACGCGCAGCAGGAGTCAGGAGTGTAAGTTGCTATCTGTCGGGAGCTCACTGGCAGCTACAATCACAGGTACAGTGACAGCGTGGCAGAGCATTGTCTACCTGGAATTAGCTGACGAGTGCGGATGGCTGGCTGAGCTGACTGAGTAGGCTGATTGCGCAATAACAAAAACCTGTGCGGACTGCTGCGGTGTTGACACAGTTCCTGTGTAAAACGTATATGGCGTTAGCAACGGTCAAATACGCAAAAGGCGACTAAGCCCCAATTCTGGTAGGTATTTATTTTACAATTCAGGAATTCTACTTTCAGCGCATTGAGCATCCGTAGGGACGAGCGATGCTATGAAGTTACAGATACATAAATTTTGGAATGCCGTTTACCTCAAAAGTATCTTCTGGTTAGGGAAAAGGATTGAATGGCAAAGTAGATTTGTGCAATACCGAACATAACGATAGTACTGGGTATATCAGTGGCTATAGTAGATGTTCCACTTTTCCACAACTACATCGTACGCAATAGGTTCTTGTAGGAAGCATAACATGAAATTGTTTGACATCCTGTACATATTATAAATGCGAAAGTTTCTATGTTTGTTACCGCATCACGCTGAAACTACAGCAATGATTTAGATGAAATTTCATATAGAGATTTCTTATGTCTTGGATTAGGACATAGACTACTTTTCAAAATGTTTATTACAAGTTATCTATTTGAAATATATCTGTAGAAATACGTAACGGTTGTAAGAAGTTTCTAATATAACAGCAGAAGAATGTTATACGGTATGTCATGTTTAGCCGCGGAGGTTAACGCGTCATGTAATAGTATCGCGTTATTTGGACAATGGTTCGGGTCCTGCTATAGTGAAATTTTTTCTTTGTTATTGTTATCTTTTTTTACTTTCGAATATACAAAAAGATTATTGGATACTGCCAAAACGGCTTAACTCATATATATTTACAAACACAAGAAATCTGAATGTTGGCGTTTATGCCGCATTCATTTTCATTTGTTGTAACAAATGAAGGAAGTATGTATATAAATTGAAGACATTAAATACAATATGCTCTAAGTACCATGGCAAGAAAAAACATTGACGTTTTGTGTAGAATGGGATCTAGATACCAAGCCCTATTTTGTGTACAAAGCGCGAACTGCCACGTATAAATAGCGTCCGTAAACTGCAACGAAAGTAGTAGCAAATGCACTCAACATATGGCAGGCGGTACGCTGCAGTTAACATATGAAACGTTACATTGTAATGTTATCGTAATTCATTAAAATTGTATTCTCTTTGGATTTCAATTAATAATAGTTTCTTTGGTGATTTCGATTATTTATAACTTTCGAACGTTTGCATTTAGTTCTTTTGTTGGTTCGCTTTGCATTTGTAGGATCTCAACAGTTCGTTTCTCCGTTAGATGTCTTTTTTATCTCTTTACTTTTCTCCGTTAGGTTTGTTGTTTATTTCGTTACATTTCTCCTTTAGGTTTGCTGTTTATTTTGTTCCTTTACTTGGCATTTGTTTACGATTGCTGTATTGTTGTTATTGTAGTTACTTACTGTCAGGGGTGCCATCCCACAAGTTGGAGCTGAAGGCGGGTGTGCCGGTTTTATTGATGCGTAACTTGGATGCACCACGATTATGCAGTGGCACCAGGTTACGCATCACGGACCTGAGAAGGCATATCGTGCAGGCCACCATCATTACCGGTGGAGCCAAGAAAGAGACTGTATTAATACCACGAATTCCCATCATCCCAACAAACTTGCCATTCCAGGTTAACCGGTTACAGTTTCCATTGAAAGTGGCCTTCTCGATTACTATAAACAAGAGTCAAGGACAAACATTAAAAGTGGCAGGTATTCATCTGGCCACCCCATGTTTCTCGCACGGATAGCTCTACGTAGGCTGCTCCCGTGTATCTAGAGCTAGAAATCTCTACGTATACTCGGAGAACTAGAAGTCTCGAAATATCGTTTACAGGGACGTATTGCAATAGATTTTTGGCTCTCCATCCGTTCCAAGACAATTATATATTCCGTGCTAACAATGTCGCAAACAGTCATGTAGTTATTTATGCCCTTTCTTGGCACTTTAATGTCTGACTATTGAACCGCGGGTAACACCGCGGGGAGCAGCTAGTTTATAATAACGATTACGTATGTGTCATGTGTTTCGATTATGAAACAGAAGGTTAGTACGGACGGCCTGATGCCGGGCGGTCGCGGTGCGGCAGGTGTGGCCACGTGGCCTACACAGTACACAGCTGACGGCGTCAAATGCGGCACCGGCAGGCGTCGAGTGGCTGCGGCTGGGAGGGGGAGAGGCGGTGGACGCTGGGCGCTGACCCAGCGACGCCGCGCGGCCTTGTGATCGTACGGCGCGGCTAGGGCTGTCTGCTGAGCGCGCGAGCCGCTCCATCTGCTACTTCTACGTTGCAGCTAATGTTCCTTACATTATTGTGTCCGCAATTACAACAATGAAATTTCTAATGGCAAATTGCTCTTATGGAATATCTCCCCAATTGTGCGATTGGATTCACGATTTCCTATCAGAAAGGACACAGTTCGTTGTAATTGACGGTAAGTCATCGAGTAAAACAGAAGTGATATCTGGCGTTCCACAGGGAAGCGTTATAGGTCCCCTACTCTTCCTCGTGTTTATAAACGATTTAGGAGATAATCTGAATAGCTCCCTTAGACTGTTCGCGGATGATGCTGTCGTTCATCGGTTAGTGAAGTCAACAGAGGGTCAAAAGCAACTGCAAAGCGATTTAGACAAAATTTCTACTTGGTGCGAAAATTGGCAATTGACACCAAATAAAGAAAAGTGTGAAGTAATACACATGACCACTAAAAGAAATCCGCTGAACTTCAATTACGCGATAAATCAGTCAAACCTTAAGGTCGTAAATTCTACCAAATACCTACAACAACTTTGACTGGAGAGAACACATAGAAAATAATGTGGGGAAGGCGAACCAAAGGTTACGTTTCATTGACATAACGCTTCGAAGATGCAACAGCTCCACCAAAGAGACTGCCTACATCACACTTGTGCGTCCTCTCCTGGAATACTGTTGCCCCTTGTGGGACCCTCTCCAGGTGGGACTGACCAAAGACATTGAGAAGGTTCAGAGAAGGGAAGCTCGTTTTGTTTTATCACGTCACGGGGGGGGGGGGGGGGGAGCGTCACGGAAATGTTGCACGAATTGGGGTGGAAATCATTAAAAGAAAGGCGTTATTCATTGCGGCGTGATCTGTTTGCGAAGTTTCAATCACCGACTTTTAGTTCTGAATGTGAAAATATTTTGCTAGCACCCACCTACTTAGGGAGACATGACCATCCCAATAAAATAAGAGAAATCAGATCGAAAACGGAACGATTTAAGTGTTCTTTTTTCCCGCGCGCTATTAGAGAATGGAACGGTAAAGAAAAGTTATGAAAGTGGTTAATGAACCCTCTGCCAGGCACTTAAATGTGATTTGCAGAGTATCTATGTAGATGTAGATGTAGAGGCATAATGGTTGGCATTAAAAGGGTTTTCCACACTGAGACATCCTAGTTTAACGTGAAACTTAAATCTAAACATAAGAAAAACATATGTAGTAGGCGGCGGTATTACTACAAACAAAAAGGCATGCGAAATAAAACATGTGCACCGGCTTAAACATTTCTATTTGTGTGCAAAGAGCATACAGCACCATCAATCCATGGATCGTAGTCCATAGGAATGCTTGGATCTTAATGCATATTTAGTGCGAGTAGGGGGAAGTTGAGCTTTCTTTTTACTAATTTCTGTTGAACGACCGCCGATCCAGGTGCCGTTGAAACAGCAGCAGACGGGTTTGGCGTCACTTGCCCACGATATGGTTTTAATCTGTCGAAATGTACGACCACTGTGCGGCCAGATAATTGCAACTCTGCATTAACGGGTGACGTCAAACGTATGATCTGTTATGGTCCTTCGAACAAAGGAGTGGATTTTTTAGTTCGTCCCTTTCTAATGACTGTATTTCTCAGCAATACCCAATCCCCGGGCGGTAAGTGGGTAAAGTGGCTCCTTTGTTTCCACGCCGCAATTGGCGAGCAGTGGCTCTTTTGTTGTTCTTTTGCACCTTTTTCCAAATGGCTTTTAAGGCCGGTATTACACTATCAAATTATTGGACAAAGAATTGGACGAAAAAATTGGATGAAATATTTGGTCATATTTTTTGACAAAGAAATTGGATGAAACACAAAAGGGGGTATTACACTATCATCCAGTATTTTGTCAAATTTGCTTCAAAATGGCGGTGTAATGCTCAGCTATTGTTTATACTACAGTTGCGTTGTGTCTGCATTTAGAAGAGAAGGAGGGAAAAAAGAAAAGGAAACGCACTTGGATGAAACCGTGGGTGTCATGAAACCGTGGGTGTGAGAGCGAGATAAATAAAATTTGTTACGGGACCGGGAGGATTTTTCTTTTTTATTCCGCCGGCAGAACAGCCAGGCCCTTCACTGCTAATTATTTTGTCGCTCTTCATCCTTCGCAGTTTGCAATAGAGTAACAAAAAGGCTGACTCAAACAGTGTATACGAATAAGATTAAGTTGATAAAGCAAGTTTTATTAAATAAAGTTTTAAATGGAAAATGTGAGAACTGACAAAGAGGATAATCTAAATTGTTTATGACGTTATTAAAATGTAAGGGGGGAAACATTGCTGATAAAGTAAATAGGCTCTATTTATTTCCTTACAAAAATTGGCTGACGTATTTATATGATCATAGATTCGCTTACAAACAGATGTCGATGTTTTGAAAGTTGTTTCATTTCCCAGAACTTAGCACACCACATTACCAAAATCATACATTCTAAAATCTGCTTCGGCTGTATTAAGATTTAGGGGTATTACTTAAATTCCGATAGTATATAATGACTTTTTTACATCGCGGATTGTAACTCAACCTCACTTTTGCCGCGGAGTATTGGGCTACGCGAATTGACGTGACGGACAGTGTGAATTGGCCTTGTCAACTGTTATACAACGCCCCATCTGACTTTTTTAATATTTTGTTGTTGCTAGAAAACACTACACAAACATTCCACTACTAGCCATGTTTACGAATACGAACGTTATGTCCAAGTAATGTCAGATATTTAACCTCCAAATAAAACAGCTGTAGTGGTAAGGAAGCTGTATACTACTAGCGCTCCAAGCGGTCACATTTCTCACTGCAGGAAACAGAAGACGAGCGGTTTCTTTGATCAAATCTAGGCCGAGGCCGAGATTGGATGAAATATTGGACGATGTTCGCATTACACTACGTCCAATTTTTCTTTGTCCAATTCCTTGACAAATAATTTGATAGTGTAATACCGGCCTAAGCGACGGGCCAGGTTTTTCACCTCTTGATCGTCTACACCAGGAGGTAACTTATCTAATTCGAAAGGCGAATTCATAGGGCGACCGTAAACGACCTCGTACGAGGTGTTCTCTGTTGCTTCATGTATTCTGCTGTTATACGCTGACACTATGAACGCTATATACTTATCCCAGTTGGTGTGCGCACTATTCACATAGTGAGATAACATTTTGACTATGGTTTTATGCACCCTCTCTACCCTACCATTGGCTTTAGGGTGGAAGGGCGTTGTTCGCCATTTCTTAATTCTCAGTAGCTTACAAACTTGAACAAATAACGTGGACATGAAATTTGATCCTCTGTCCGTAAGAATAGCTTCCGGGCTTCCAAAAGGCAGTATCATATGGTTAACAAATGCTTGGGCTACTGTCTCTGCAGTCATGTCTGCGAGAGGCACCAATATTAGATATCTGGAGAAATGGTCAGTGATAGAGAGAATGTATCTATTATTTTGCTGAGATTGCGGGAATGGCCCTACGACGTCCAAAGCAACGAGCTGCCGTGGCCTAGAGGTTTCTGGTACAGTTTGTAGGGGTATTTGGGGTCTGGCAATTTGCGTTCTCTGAGCACATGAGAGGCAACCACTTATATACTGATCTACATCTCGCCGGCGTGTCTTCCACCAATAACGAGTTGCAATTCGGGCATTAGTGGCTCTTTTCCCACTGTGACAGGCTTGTATACTATCATGGCACTGTGCTAGGATCTGAGGTCGCAAAGATTTTGGTATGACAATACGGTTTCCTAAGGGGGTCTTTCTGTACAATACATCGTCTACAAGCACGAAATCTGGGTGGTTTACATATCCCTGACATTCACCATCTGCATTTTGTTCCTTTGTTAAATCGTCAACAAGCACATTCTCCATATTTACGAGTCTTATTTTGGGGGTATCACAGGAGTAGGATTGATAATGAATAAGAAAATAGGAATGCGGGTAAACTACTATGAGCAACACAGTGATCGCATTATTATTGTCAAGATAGATACGAAGCCAACACCGACAACAGTAGTACAGGTTTATATGCCAACTAGCTCTGCCGATGATGAGGAGATCGAAGAAATATATGAGGAGCTAAAGGAAATTATTCAGACAGTTAAGGGAGAGGAAAACTTAATTGTAATGGGAGACTGGAATTCGGTAGTAGGAAAAGGAAGAGAAGGAAAAATAATAGGTGAATATGGACTAGGCAGGAGGAATGAAAGAGGAAGTCGCCTGGTAGAATTTTGCACGGAACATGATTTAATCGTAACAAACACGTGGTTTAAGAATCACAAAAGAAGGTTGTATACATGGAAGAGATCAGGAGACACCGGGAGATACCAGATAGATTTTATAATGGTAAGACATAGATTTCGGAACCAGGTTTTGAAGTGTAGGACATACCCAGGGGCAGACATAGACTCTGACCATAACTTGTTGGTTATGAACTGTAGGATGAAACTGAAGAAACTACAGAAAGGTAGGAAAATAAGGAGATGGGACCTGGATAAATTGAAGGAACCAGATGTTCTTAAGAATTTCAGAGGGAGCTTCAGGCAACAATTGACAGAAACAGGGGAAAATAAAACAGTAGAGGAGGGATGGGTAAAATTGAAAGATGAAATAGTGAAGGCAGCAGAGGACAAAATAGGTAGGAAGGCAAGAGCTACAAAGAATCCTTGGATATCACAGGAGATACTAAATTTAATCAATGAAAGGAGAAAGTATAAAAATGCAGTAAATGAAACAGGCAAAATGGAGTACAGACGACTAAGAAATGAGATTGACAGAATGTGCAAAATGGCTAAGCTGGAATGGCTAGAAGGCAAATGCAAGGATGTAGAAGAATGTATAAATAGGGGAAAAACAGATACAGCCTACCGGAAAATAAAAGAAACATTTGGCGATAAGAAAAACAGCTCTATGAATATCAAGGACACTGATGGAAAACCAGTTCTCAGCAAAGAAGGGAAAGCTGAAAGGTGGAAAGAGTATATAGAGAGGCTCTACAAAGGAAACGAACTTCGGGACACTATTGTAGGAAGGGAAGAGGATGTAGATGATGATGAAATAGGAGATACTATACTGAGAGATGAATTTGACAGAGCACTGAAAGATCTAAGTCGAAACAAGGCCCCTGGAGTAGATGATATCCCGTCAGAGCTACTGAAGTCTCTGGGAGAACCAGCCATGACAAAATTGTTTCATATTGTGTGTAAGATGTATGAGACAGGCGAAGTACCCTTAGACTTTAAGAAAAATGTTATAATCCCCATTCCAAAGAAAGCGGGTGCAGACAGGTGTGAAAACTACAGAACCATCAGTTTAATAAGTCATGGTTGCAAAATATTAACGCGAATTATTTACAGAAGGATGGAAAAGCTGGTAGAAGCCGACCTCGGGAAAGATCAGTTTGGGTTCAGGAGAAATGTAGGAACACGGGAGGCAATACTCACTTTACGGCTTATCCTAGAAGATAGATTAAGAAAAGGCAAACCAACATTTCTAGCTTTTGTAGATTTGGAGAAGGCTTTTGACAATGTGGATTGGAATAAACTCTTTAGAGTTCTGAAGCAAGCAGGAGTAAATTATAGGGAGCGTAAGGTTATTTACAACTTTGACAACCGCTGTCTGGTTTTTGTACGAGTTGAAGGGCATGAAAGGGATGCAGTGGTTGGAAAGGGAGTAAGACAGGGTTGTAGCGTTTCCCCAATGTTGTTCAATTTGTACATTGAGCAAGCTATAAAGGAAAGCAAGGAGAAATTTGGAGAAGGAATTAAAGTTCAGGGTGAAGAATTAAAAACATTGCGTTTTGCCGACGACATAGTAATTCCACAGTCTAATATATACAGTCGCGACACTACCGCTGATTTTTGTTATACTAGGCGACTGCAGCGCTCCATGCGGACGTAAAGCCACGTTGCTCTATATCGTATACGAGACGTGTGTTTGTTGTGTGTTTCAGTGTACAAAATCGTTTTTACGAAGGGAAGCATGTGCAGTGCAATAAATTGCAGCAACGAAAACTAGAATACGTCATATTTATCATTCTTTAGGTTTTCTACAGAGCCTGAGAGGTATGTGACATAAAGTTTCGGTAATGCTTATTTACAATTATGCTGTGAGCAACACACACATATTGAAGATTATTTCTTTTTAGGATCAAGAAATGGCTTATAAATAGCAGGCGACAAGACCTTCTGAATAAAGTTGCCGCGTATTTACGTGATAATGTGAAGTTCTGCTCGCTACACTTCGATGCAAACCAGTTCATGAATGATGAACGGAAGAAGCTGGTGTGGAATGCTGTGCCTACATTGTTCGATGTTCCAAACAAACCACCGAAGCTGGGAATGAAGAGGAAACTACCGCACAGACGTGATAATGTAAAGGCGGAAGAAATTAAACTGTGTTCAAAATGTTCAAATGTTTGTTAAGCTTATGGGACTTAACTACGGTGTCATCAGTCCCTAAACTTTCAAACTACTTATGAACTACTTACGAACTAAGACGGCACAAATATCCATGCCCGAGGGGGGATTCGAACCCCCGACCGTAGTGGCCGTGCCAACCATGACTGGAGCGCCTCAGTCGCCTCGGCCACCGCGGCCGGCATTAAACTGTGTCCTGAAACAAGTATTACGACTGTCATTGCTGCTACATCACAGCTAGAAACATTTTTGTCTGGGCATTAGAAAGTAATTCACTATAGAGGCAAATGTATAAGAAATGTATGGAAAAGAAGTGTTCATTGTTACCGTTATTAATGTTTGAAAGGTTAAATGTTTTCCGTTTTATCTAATGGAAACCACAGTCTAATATATAAACCTATTTATCGGAAACCACTGAACCGTCTTATTTTATTGTCGCCCTGCCCCCTCCCACTCCTCTCTCATCTTCGAACCATATGATGACAGACTGTGATAATGACTGAGGATCATTCATATAATATGACATTTAGACTGTCGAGTAATCGAAGAAATATTATCTTAAAATAACATATAATTGAAATAATCTCATAGCAAAATTATATTAGATGAAAGTTTCATAGCCAGTGGGTGTTCTCATAACTAAAAAGCAGGGAAAAATTTTCGCACCTTTTAACACCGGGAAGACCAATTACATGCTTCTCATGTCGAAATACTACGTTTACCAGCAAATTAAGGTTCAATGTCTGAAGAATTTCGTCATAAATATGTTGCAGTTAGCATCTGTTTATTCACGAGTTTTTGCTAAATTTACATTTGTTAATATTTAACTGTCCCTTAGACGTTCTATTATAGGCTTGTCTGCACAGAATACTATGTTTGTCTATCACTACCAGCAAGGTAAGCTGCAAGCAATTTCTAAAGAATTATTTCGTAACATATTGCACAATTGCAGTCTGTGTCCGATCACAACGAGCTTTTGCTCGGTTTACGTTTCTTTTACACTGTCATGTGTCAAGATACTTAAATAAAGCTTGAGATGCAAGAATATATACAATATTTAGAAAATCACACAAATGTAATTACAAGCGGGCATTATTAATGTGTCGTATACGATGTAAAGGGACAGCCGGCTTTACGACCGCTTGGAGCGCTAGTGTCGCTCCAAGCGTCCGGCGGTAACAGCTTTCACAGCAGTGAGTGTCGCGACTGTATTTATTAGACTGTGGTAATTCTGTCAGATACAGCAAAGGACCTGGAAGAGCAATTGAACGGAATGGACAGTGTGCTGAAAGGTGCATATAAGATTAACATTAACAAGAGCAAAACTAGGGTAATGGAGTGCAGTGTAAGAAAATCAGGTGATGCTGAAGGAATTAGATTAGGTAACGAAACAATAAAGGAGGTAGATGAGTTTTGTTACTTGGGTAGTAAAATAACAAATGATGGTCGCAGTACAGATGATATAAAATGCAGAATGGCAATGGGTAGAAAGGCGTTTTTGAAAAAGAGAAATTTGTTAACATCGAATATTGATTTAAGCCTAAGGAAGTCCTTTCTGAAGGCATTTGTATGGAGTGTTGCCTTGTATGGGAGTGAAACATGGACGATAAGCAGTGTGGACAGAAAGAGGATAGAGGCTTTTGAAATGTGGTGCTACAGAAGAATGCTGAAGATTAGGTGGGTGGATCGCGTAACTAATGAGGAGGTACTGAACAGAATTGGGGAGAAAAGAAATTTCTGGCATACCTTGACTAAAAGAAGGGATAGATTGGTAGGACACATTCTTAGACATCAAGGAATTGTGAATTTAGCGTTGGAGGGAAGTGTGTGGGGTAAAAATCGCAGAGGGAGACCAAGAGACGCGTATAGTAAGCAGATTCAAGTGGATGTGGGTTGTCGTTCTTATGAGGAGATGAAAAGGCTTGCTCAGGATAGGGTTGGGTGGAGAGCTGCATCAAACCAGTCTCCGGAGTGAAGACCACAACAACAACATTTTGCGGCTAAGGGCGTCAGCATTCTGGTGCAGTTTTCCAGGTTTGTGTAATCAAATTCTTTAAGTCTCAGAGCCCCCCTGGTTAAACGACTACTTGGATCCTTAAGGCTTAGCATCCACTGCAAAGCAGCATGATCGGTTACCACTGTAAACTGTCTACCATACGGTAACATCTGAAATAGGTGATACCGAAAACTACAACTAATAATTCTTTTTCGGTGGTGCTATAATTTTGTCCAGCCTTGTTAAGCTGACGGGAAGCATAACCAATAGGTTTTTCTTCTCCATCCTGCTCTTGGCTTAGGATGCATCCCACAGAAAAATTCGAAGCATCACATGACAGAATGAATGGCTTTTCGAAATCTGGATAAATTAGCAAAGGAGAGCTAGTTAAAACCTCCTTAACCTGATTCATGGCAGTATCACATTCAGGACTCCAATGAAATGCTATTCCTTTCTTCAACAGGTTAGTAAGTGGTTTGGTCACTGTGGCATAATCCTTTATAAAACGGCGATAGAAATTACATAATCCTAAGAAACTTTGCAGTTCTTTGACATTGGTAGGGACTGGAAAGGTTCTGACAGCTTCAGTCAAACGGGGATCTGGTTTCACTCCATCAGAACTAATAATGTGAGCTAGATACTGGACCTGTGATTCTGCAAAGAAGCACTTTTCTAATTTTAAACTTAGGTGTGCATCCTGGAGCCTCGTTAGAACATTCTTCAAGCGCTCCGCATGCTCTTTAATGGTTTTCGAAAATACTATAATATCGTCAAGATATAAGACAGGTGATAGGTTTCAGCCCACGTAATAGTAAATCGGCGAAACGTTGGAAGGTATCAGGGGCATTTCTCAAACCAAAAGGCATTCTTAAAAATTCATACAACCCAGACGGAACAATGAATGCAGTTTTAGGTCGATCTTCAGGTGCTATTTCAATTTGGTGGTAGCCCGATTTCATATCCAATGTAGTATTTACAGTTTCCCAGTCTGTCCAAGGTTTCATCAATTCCTGGCAATGGGTAGGTATCAGGCGTGGTAACCTTGTTTACGGCCCTCAAATCCACGCACATACGCTACGATTTCTCTCCATTCACAGGTTTTTTAGGCACAAGCACCATTGGTGATGACCAAGGACTAGCTGAAGGCTGAATGATTCCTGCCTCTAGCTGCTCCTGGATGATTTCATCAACCACAGGTTGCAGGTGATAAGGGAGCCGATACGCCTTTTGTGCAATCGGTCTGGCATTCCCAGTAGGAATTTCAGGATATACCAAATCAGTGGCAGGGAGGTACTTTCGGTCTGCAAATAACCAGGCATATTGTCTTAACACTGAGTATAACAGTTTCTGATCACCTTCGTTCAAATGGGTTAACTTCCTCTTTAAACACTCCTCTAATTGTGGCGTGACGGCAGGCACTGCAATGGGAAAAACTCTCGCTTCTCTCTTCGGATATTTGTTACTCTGAACTGACGGCACTTCGCCTCTTTCCACACACTGCACACTGGCTAAAACAGTCCCACGCGGAATTACAGCTACTTTCGTCTCGAAATTATCCAAGCTCACCGGTACTCTAAATTTTCCACCCTCTTTTTCAGCAATACACAGGCTTCTCTTAACATGAACTTGCATTTTATCCAGTACTTCATTTTGCGCGAACGGATCGATCAAAAGTGAGGTTGGATTCATCTCTAGAAGTTCAACTGCTGCCCAAAGGATCTTTCCCGTCCCACCGTTTATTGTTACAGGGGTTGTTGCCTTTACCACGGCAGTACGCGGCTTATCGGAGTTCGGAAAAACGGCGCCATTCTCCGGACCTCCTCGCGTTTGTTCAGTGTGAGCGCTGCCGAACCGATGAATTGCTTCACCGAGTTGTACGGTTTGTGATCGGTAATCAATAACACCCTGAAACTGGCTGAGAAAATCGTTCCCTAGGATTACGTCAACGGGTATCTTTCTTTTCCTACTTCCAGGTTAACATAACAGGCTCCCAATGGCCAGAATAGATTATCGCCTAATCCACGGATACGGCAACGGGGCGGTTTTAATGGTCCCTTGTCGTCTTTGGACAAAAACAAAATGCTCACTTGAGCTCCGGTGTTGTTGTTGTTGTTGTTGTTGTTGTTGTGGTCTTCAGTCCGGAGACTGGTTTGATGCAGCTCTCCACAATACCCTATCCTGAGCAAGCCTCTTCATCTCCACATAAGAGCGACAACCTACATCTGTCTGAATCTGCTTACTGTATCCATCTCTTGGTCTTCCCCTACGATTTTTTCCCCATACACTTCCCTCCAATGATAAATTCACAATTCCTTTATGTCTAAGAATGTGTCCTACCAATCTATCCCTTCTTTTAGTCAAGGTATGCCAGAAATTCCTTTTCTCCCCAATTCTGTTCAGTACATCCTCATTAGATACGCGATCCACCCACTTAATCTTCAGCATTCTTCTGTAGCACCACATTTCAAAAGCCTCAACCCTCTTCCTGTCCGCACTGTTTATCGTCCATGTCTCTCCCATACAAGGCAACACTCCATACAAATGCCTTCAGAAAGGACTTCCTTAGGTTTAAATCAATATTCGATGTTAACAAATTTCTCTTTTTCAAGAACGCTTTTCTACCCATTGCCATTCTGCATTTTATATCCTCTGTACTGCGACCATCATTTGTTATTTTACTGCCCAAGTAACAAAACTCATCTACCTCTTTTATTGCTTCGTTACCTAATCTCATTCCTTCAACATCACCTGATTTTCTTAGACTGCACTCCATTACCTTAGTTTTGCTCTTGTTAATGTTCATCTTATATGCACCTTTCAGCACACTGTCCATTCCGTTCAATTGCTCTTCCAGGTCCTTTGCTGTATCTGACAGAATTACTATGTCGTCGGCAAAACGCAATGTTTTTAATTCTTCGCCCTGAACTTTAATTCCTTCTCCAAATTTCTCCTTGCTTTCCTTTATAGTTTGCTCAATGTACAAATTGAACAACAATGGAGAAAGACTAAAACCCTGTCTTACTCCCTTTCCAACCACTGCATCCCTTTCATGCCCTTCAACTCTGACAACCGCTGTCTGGTTTTTGTACAAGTTGTAAATAACCTTACGTTCCCTATATTTTACTCCTGCTTGCTTCAGAACTTGAAAGAGTTTATTCCAATCAACATTGTCAAACGCCTTCTCCAAATCTACAAAAGCTAGAAATGTAGGTTTGCCTTTTCTTAATCTATATTCTAGGATAAGCCGTAAAGTGAGTATTGCCTCCCGTGTTCTTACATTTCTCCTGAACCCAAACAGATCTTCCCCGAGGTCGGCTTCTGCCAGCTTTTCCTATCTACTAACAACTTAACGCGTTTCTCTCCTATCTTTCCTAGTAACATCACGTGTGCCACCTCAGTGTTCCCATCGAAATTTATTGGGATTATGATTTTTAACGGGGGCGGGGAGGGGTGGCTACACCTGCCCCCTGACCATTTCCCCGTCGGTTTTGACTGTTCCCTCGATTTGCAGGCGTGACGTATCGGTTATGTGCTTGCCCATTCTGATTCTACCGACAATGCATACCCAAATGCCCCACAGAGCGGCAGTGTGGACAATAGGGAGCAAGACACTCGTCTGCATTGTGGCCGTCGCGTTAGCACCGGCCGCGCCTGGCTTCTTGTGCGAACACTCGCTTCGGCTCACGGCTACGCATCGGCGCGGCTACAAATCTACTCGCCTCTTCGCGTAACGTGGCCAACCTAACAGCCTCGTGCAGTGTAGTGGGGGAGGAAACCTTCACCTCGCCTCCAATATGCGGATCTATACCTCTAATAAAGACATCCGCTGCCCTGGCTTCAGCCTCTTCGAGCAACACCTCATTTCTTACCGCGTCTCCGGTTAACGTGTACGTCTTACACGAAACACTAATCCGGTCCGCGTATGCATCAAAACACTCACCGGCCTTCTTCCTCATCGTAGAAAGCTGGTCCCGGTAATAACTAGTACCTCTCTTATCAGTAAATCTCTGAATCAATCCTTGCGCCAGTACTTCAAAATGTGTGGCGTCTCTCAATACGGCTACCGACTCCACAGACGTGCGTGCGTCCCCAATTAATTTGAGCCTCAGGACATTCAAAAGGAATCCGTCTGGCCACTGACACAAACGGCCAACGTCACGGATATTCTGCAGAAAACTTTCGACATTCTCATTATTCTTTCCAGAAAAGGAAGCAATAAAATTTACCGCTGGAAAAGTATTGGTTAAACTAGCAGCAACTGAATTCACTACCGAAGTGGCGGCTACCTCTCCCACCTTGTTCAGTGACTCACGTGCAACTCCTTTTTTTCCTTTACCCGCTAATCCTTCAATACGCCCAGCAAGTCTGTAAGCCGATCTTCCTCCTCTTCATACTCAGGTGTTTGTGTCTCGGCTTCCACGGTATCCACCACAAGGCGAGATTGATACCTCCTAACCATATTTGCTAAGTCCTCGCATTGCACGTCTAATTGATTAATCCTTTCCACCACGGCACGGTTTTTCTCTAACAACAATGCAATTTGCTCCCTTTGCAAGTTTACAGTTTCCTTCAAGACCCTAAAGGCTTCACTTTCCCCAATATCCACTTGAACGTAAACATTTCTCGCTTGTTGCTCAGCTAACTGCTTGTCCCACCACAAGGTTAGAAACTTGCTGTGGTAAGGAGTCTACAATTTTATCCTCACCATTTCCAGTGACTATGTCCCGCGGGGATCCTTCACGTGACATTGTTATAAGTTAAGGGACAGAACTTACTTTGCAATTTACCGCTAAACCAAAGTATAACAATAAACTAATGATTAATAAGACAAATTTGCGTGCAAACCGTGTAATTGTCGACTACAATATGAAAATCGCGTGACGAAGATAGGTTAACTTCCGATGTCAGCAGACGACCGTTCAATCAAAACAATCTTCTCGAGAAAGCTTAACGTCAAAAATGTACGTAAATACGAAGGAAAATGGCGGACTAACTGGAGCGGTGACTGCAGCTGACAGCTACTAGCTCGCGCATGCGCAGTGAACCCACTAGTACCGAATGTAGAACTGGCCCTATTTCATTATCGCTAGAATTAACGCGCTTCGATACTAGCGCGTTCATAGTAGTGCAGCCGTTCTAACGACTGACGGCCGCCATTAACGCAACTTGTTATCAGTCTATTACAAGTTCGTTGATCGTTTAAAACGGGATTTAATGGCACAGACGGAGGGAAAATGTGCTGTTTTATAGAATAGTATGATTTGCTATCCCTAGATGAAAATTGTAATTATTTATGGCAAAAATAGATTGTCAAAAAGAGAACGAATATACGAACAAGAAATGAACAGACAGCGATCTCAGTGAAGCGGCGTGTGCTCGCAGCTCGCCACTAGTACTGTATAGTATAGTACAGTACAGTATAGTATAGTACAGTACAGTACAGTATAGTATAGTACAGGACGGTTCCCGCCATGTTGGTTGGGCGTCGATCCTTCTGCCGGCTTCATTGTAAGGCCTCTGTGCTGTTCTGTGCTCGATGTTGCCACCACTTGCAACATCCCTTATAAGGAGCCAACAACATGTCTTCAATGTTACTTTCATGTATTCCTTTTTACTTCGTTTGTTCTTACTTTAATCTCAGGTGTGAGTGATTTTGCTGTTATGTAGGGCAAGCTGTATACAATTATTTTTACCGTGTGGTACGTCGGGCCCGCTCGACTGGAAACCGAAGGGTCGCAGGTTCAAAACCCGGTCGGACCTCGGATATTTTCAGTCTGCGGTTTAACCAATCCTTCACCTCTCAACGATGTGAGGAGCCGCCAGAAACAATACGTGGTTGGGGTTCCACGCTAAGCTGTAGGTCTCCTTTCCCCGGTCAGATAACTGGGGTAGGCGAGGGACACGCAAGTCGCCGAAGTGGCGTCCAACTGAAAGACTGCACCAGGCCAATGAGCCACACGAAATTATTATTACTACATTTTCCGAGAGCTACAAAAGCGAAAATAATAAATAATAAAGAAAAGACTACATATGACTTATGCAGAAATGTTCCTTTAAATTCAGTACAATTTTGGATTTCCTCCTTTCAAAAAATTTTACTTCTGTCAATCACCACCAAAGTCAGAATTAATATTTACTAATTTTTCTCTTCTAGTTCCAAACATGAAATATATATTCCATTAATTGTGTAATGTAGAAGTTCCAGTTTAGGTACACCTTGACTAGTGATGGTGAACCTTCACTGGCCCCTCCAGTGAATGTGGATTGAGGGTATATTACACGGAGCGTATTTGGTCGCTAGTCGCTGGCGTCTGTTGTCGCTCGGCGTATGGGCGAATAGCGAATGAATACGCTGACGCAATGACACGCAGCGACTTCAGACGCTAGCGTCTTCGTAAAAACAATTGAAACACGACGTAGCATATGATATATTGTTTTGGAAGTTAGGTGATACCAAACAGTTCTGTTTCCCAACGTGCGACATGGTCGCGAATATATATCGGTGATCCATTTTGTAATTACTTTTAATATCTTTATTTACGTCTATCAGAAAATTTCTCGTCAGTTTGGGTCAGTGATGACCATTTTCAAGTCTACAGGTAATCGAAAACAGGACAAATTTAGTAATAGCCTACGGTACCTTATAAAACATAAATAAGGCTTTACAGTTATCAATATAAAAAACGTGTTAAAATATTATACATCATACCTGTTTTTACATTCCTTAATGATGATACACTAATGCTGTGATGAAGCCATATGGCTATATTACATGTATTGATGTTGTTGTTGTTATGTTCTTCAGACCGGAGACTGGTTTGATGCAGCTCTCCACTCTACTCTATCCTGAGCAATCCTTTTCATCTCCTCATAAGAACGGCAACCCACATCCACTTTAATCTGCCTACCATACGCATCTCTTGGTCTCCCTCTGCGATTTTTACCCCACACACTTCCCTCCAATGCTAAATTTACGATTCCCCTATGTCTAAGAATGTGTCCTACCAAGCGATCCCTTCTTTTAGTCAGGGTATACCAAAAATTCCTTTTCTCACCAATTCTGTTCGGTACCTCTTCATTAGTTATGCGATCTACCCACCTAATCTTCAGCATTCTTCTGTAGCACCATATTTCAAAAGCCTCAATCCTCTTCCTGTCCGCACTGCTTATCGTCCATGTTTCACTCCCGTACAAGGCAACACTCCACCAAATGCCTTCAGAAAAGACTTCCTTACACTTAAATTAATATTCGATGTTAGCAAATTTCTCTTTTTCAAAAATGCTTTTCTGCCCATTGCCATTCTGCATTTTATATCCTCTGTACTGCGACCATCGCATGTTATTTTACTACCCAAGTAACAAAACTCATCTACCACCTTCATTGTTTCGTTACCTAATCTAATTCCTTCAGCATCGCCTGATTTTCTAAGACCGCATTCCATTATTTTTGTTTTGCTCTTGTTAATGTTCATTTTATATGCTCTCTTCAACACACTGTCCATTCCATTCAACTGCTCTTCCAGGTCCTTTGCTGTCTCTGACAGAATTACAATGTCATCAGAAAAACGCAATGTTTTTATTTCTTCCCCCTGAACTTTAATCCCTATTCCAAATTTTTCCTTGCTTTCCTTCACCGCCTGCTCGATGTACAAATTGAATAACATCGGAGAAAGGCTACAACCCTGTCTTACTCCCTTCCCAACTGATGCTTTCCTTTCATGCCCTTCGAGTCTAATAACTGCGGTCTGGCTTTTGTACAAGTTGTAAATAACTCTCCTTTCCCTGTATTTTACCCCTGCTGACTTCAGAATTTGAAGAGTGTATTCCAGTCAACATTGTCAAATGGTTTCTCCAAATCTACAAAAGCTAAAAATGTAGGTTTGCCTTTCCTTAATCTATCTTCTAAGATAAGACGTAAAGTGAGTATTGCCTCCCGGGTTCCTACGTTCCTCCTGAATCCAAACTGATCTTCCCCGAGGTCAGCTTCTACCAACTTTTCCATTCTCCTGTAGATAATTCGTGTTAAAATTTTGCAACCATGACTTATCAAACTGATGGTTCTGTAGTTTTCACACCTGTCTGCGCCTGATTTCTTTGGAATGGGGATTATTACATTTTTCTTAAAGTCTGAGGGCATTTCGCCTGTCTCATACATCCTACACACCAGTTCAAATAATCTTGTCATGGCTGGCTCTCCCAGAGACTTTAGTAGCTCTGAGGGTATGTCATCTATTCCTGGGGCCTTGTTCCGACCTAGGTCTTTCAAGGCTCTGTCAAATTCATCTCTCAGTATAGTATCTCCTATTTCATCTTGATCTACTTCCTCTTCCCTTCCTACAACATCGTTTCTAAGTTCATTTCCTTTGTAGAGCTGCTCTATGTACTCTTTCCATCTTTCAGATTTCCCTTCTTTGCTGAGAACTGGTTTCCCATCTGAGTTCTTGATGTTCGTAGAGTTGCTTTTCTTGACCCCAAATGTCTCTTTTATTTTCCTGTAGGCGGTATCTACTTTTCCCCTTGCTATACATTCTTCTACAGATTTGCATTTGGCTTCTAGCCACTCCTGCTTAGCCATTTTGCACTTCCTGTCAATCTCATTTTTTAGTCGTCTGTACTCCATTTTGCCTGTTTCATTTACTGCATTTTTATATTTTCTCCTTTCATCAATTAAATTTATTATTTCCTGTGATATCCAAGGATTTTTTTGTAGGTCTTGCCTTTCTACCTATTTTGTCCTCCGCTGCCTTCACTATTTCATCTCTCAATGCTACCCATTCCTCTTCTACTGTTTTATTTCCCCCTGTCAATTGTTGCCTAAATCTCCCTCTGAAATTCTCCAGAACATCACGTTCCTTCAATTTATCTAAGTCCCATCTCCTTATTTTCCTACCTTTCTGCAGTTTTCTCAGCTTCAGCCTACAGTTCATGACTAACAAGTTATGGTCAGAGTCTATATCTGCCCCTGGGTATGTCCTGCAGTTTATAACCTGGTTCCGGTACCTATGTCTCACCATTATAAAATCTATCTGATACCTTCCGGTGTCTCCTGGTCTCTTCCACGTATACAACCTTCTTTTGTGATTCTTAAACCACGTGTTTGTTACGATTAAATCATGTTCCGTGCAAAATTCTACCAGGCGACTTCCTCTTTCATTCCTCCTGCCCAGTCCATATTCACCTACTATTTTTCCTTCTCTTCCTTTTCCTACTACCGAATTCCAGTCTCCCATCACAATTGAGTTTTTCTCTCCCTTAACTGTCTAAATAATTTCCTTTAGCTCCTCATATATTTCTTCGATCTCCTCATCATCGGCAGAGCTAGTTGGCGTATAAACCTGTACTACTGTTGTCGGTGTTGGCTTCCTATCTATCTTGACTATGATAATGCGATCACTGTGTTGCTCATAGTAGTTTACCCGCATTTCTATTTTCTTATTCATTATCAGTCCTACTCCTGTGATACCACCAACCGATTTTGTATTTATAATCCTGTACTCACCTGACCAGAAATCCTGTTCATCCTGCCACCGAACTTCACTAATCCCCACTATATCTAACTTCAACCTATCCATTTCCCTTTTTAAATTTTCTAATTTTCCTACCCGATTAAGGGATCTAACATTCCACGCCCCGATCCGTAGAATGCCAGTATTGTCTTTCCTGATGACAACATCCTCCTGAGTAGTCCCCGCCCGGAGATCCGAATGGGGGACTATTTTACCTCCGGAATATTTTACCCGAGAGGATGCCATCATCATATGTTCATACAGTAAAGCATGGGCGTACCCAGCGAGGGGCAGGGGAGGGGGCAGCTGCCCCCCCCCCCCCCCCCAGAAAATATTCAAACGCGTTCATGTAGCCCGACGAGGTTTTTTTTTTCTCCATTGGCGCGTACTGTCTCTAGGAAACTGCTGGCGGGCAGTATTATGTCGCCAATCAAAAGTCAATCGCCTTCTAATCAAGATTACATCTAATCAAGATCTTACATCAGAATTGAACAAGTGAATAAGTGAAAATTGTAGTGAATTGGCGGCAAATGCAGTTGAAACACCGATAAACTCTACCCCCTGTAGGATGAAAACATTGAAATTCAACCCCAGGATGACAAGTATGAGCATGGGCGCCCATATGACATTTTCCGTGTGAGAGGCGGGGGAAAAACCTTGGGAAAAGCGTTGCGCTGTTTGATAGTTTGGAAGAGAAAATGCCGAATTTGAAGTAGCCATAAAATAGAGCCAGTTCCAACACTGCTAAAAACTTTATCCTGTTTCTAAAGAAATGACATTCACATCATTATTTAAAAAAAAAAAAATCTCCTCTCTAAACTGTATATTTTCTTTTCCCTCAGAGCTAGGGGGCAACCCCCCCCCCCCTTCCTTGGGTATGGGCGCTCTTCAGTGTGAGTTAGCAACACTATAAATTGCCACTAATGATGCGTCAGTAATAAAAGAAGGGAAACGCTTTTGGCACAGACAAACTGCCTTTTCATTAGTTTCAAAACTAGTGATTAATCCGCTCCACTCTAGGAGGTAAACGCATCCGTTTCCAAAACTGCTGCTTGGCGACGAAAATTGTTTACCAAGACAGTGGGGACTAGAATGGTATTGAAACATGAGTTCGGATTTGTGGCCAGCAAGTTGCGTCTTCTCCAAAAGGAAATAGAAACTCCTTACGAGTACGCGGACATTATTATACAGTACATCTGCTTCTTGCACAACATAATAACTGATAAAAATTTACCCAACAGCAAAATGTTGGTTTTTCAAGAAGAGCGACAAGTGTTTGATAGGTATTGAAAACCTGTCTCAACTCTCATTAATGCAAACATATCTACCTGTCACATGAATCATTTATTGAATATTGTAACTATTGCCATAGGCATCACCACCACTAAATTAGTGGGAGGACAGCTTAAAGGATAGGATATATCTCATACGGAGGACAAAACGGAAGGCCAAAATATTGGGGACGCCCATGAATATAGCGGCCATAATTTATCAGAATTGTATATAGCTCACATGTGGAAATATACGAACCCATTGGCATTTTGTTATCCGTAATATTTATTTGTAGCTTTTGTACTTATTCTGTTTATTCCAAATTTGGGGTATGAGGTTCCTGTCGGGACGTTCACATATATATGATCACTTTGACGAGTATCACGACAAATCGCACCAAATAACTGCACTAAACACAAAACCCGCTTGCTGTTATATTGGCGTTAACGTGAGGCGTTGCTCTGCTCAGCATGGTTCTAAACGGACATACCGTTATTCCATTATTAAACCAAATAGTTGCCCCCCCCCACATCAACACGTAGCGGAATCCAAGAACGATGGTCGGTCGCGTATGTCTGGGAACAGACGAGAACTTCAGTGTTGCAACAATTGCGCTACACGCTTACACGTGCTTTGTACTTGAAGAAGGAGAGTACCCTTCAAATTATTTTTCTGACTTCCTTATGTAGAGTTTGCCCCATACGAACACTATAAACGATGGCGACTGCAACAAACGGAATATATAACATGCAATAATCACTTTTACTGCAAACAATGGCTACGACATTCAGAGCAGACCGCTCGAAACACTACTGAACGCTCATTGGCTGTCAGAAAATGCGTGACGCCTTCGTATAGTCTGCCGTCCTCATATAGTCTACAAACTCCGAGCAAGCGGGTCCCCACGCTGCCTACCCTGCTACGTGACAGGGCGGTTCACCACGGTGAAGCCGGCCTTCCGCGTGCACTTTGAATCGGTGTCGACCCTGTGTGCAGATGCGCCCGCGTGGGGTTTTTTTTATTTATAAATAAACTACTTAGCACAATATATTCTTCCAGAATACGACACTGCACTGTAAATTACATTGTCGCTTCGACGATAGTTGTATATCAGGATACTTATATTTACTAGAAATATAAAACAGACCGAACTGTACTCAAATAGTGTAGTTACTCTGTAGAATTCAGGCTTTATTCTTAAGCTATTTTCTTTACTTTCACCAAGCCAGATATAAGTAAAACAGGGATTTCGAGTGGAGTAAGAATTTGAAATATGGTCGTGAAGACGTTGAAAATAATTCCTTGGATGCCCCAACACACCGACCGATGAAATCGCGGACAAATCAAATGTTCAAATGTTTGTATAGCTTATGGGACTTAACTAGGGGGTCATCAGTCTCTAAACTTACAAACTACTTATGAACTACTTACGAACTAGGACGGCACAAATATCCATGCCCGAGGGGGGATTCGAACCCCCGACCGTAGTGGCCGCACTAACCGTGACTGGAGCGCCTCAGTCACCTCGGCCACCGCGGCCGGCAAATCGCGGACAAAGTGAAAGATTTGAGTGAATTTTATCCATAATGGAAGCAGTTTAACTTCATGTCTTTTACTTCATAGAATGTAGAAAAAGATACATTGCCAGTTTTTAAACAAATGTCGCTGGAAGTGCTGTTGTAGGATAGTAAATAAAATTCTTTCCAAAATAGACAATTCCATTAACATTTGAACGCACCTCGAATCTCAAGCTTTACATAGAATTTAAGAATGGGTGTTCGGGTTTCGAAGATATTTTAACAGCGTTTAGTATAGATATTGCGTATATGTTTAAATAATTGTTTTTCAGAATCAGGTAAACAGAAACTGATACAAAGATTGTGCAATACAATAACACGAATTACATTCGTCGAAATCCAATTTGGAAAGTTTTCGTAATTTATTTAGCTGTAACAGTACTTCTTGCGGAGTAAAAAACCATAACTGGATCCAATATTGATCACAATAATCATATTGCTTTTATTAACCTTGTCCATCATGACATCAAGGCAGGAGCCTGCCGCGGTGGAGTAGCCGAGTGGTCTAAAGCGTCTCGCTGCGGAGCGCGCGGTTGCTCGCCGTGGAGGTTCGAGTCCTCCCTGGGGCATGTGTGTGTGTGTGTGTGTGTGTGTTGTCCTTAGGTTAGTTTACGTAGGTTTCAGTAGTTTGTAAGCTACGGACTGACGACCACGCAGTTTGGTCCGATAGATTAACAAACATTTGAACATTTTGAGCAGGAGCCTCCCAATATTTTTTGTAAGTAACGTTGTTGTCAACTCAATTTTAATCGATACAAAAAGCTCTTTTTGCCTTGCCCCTTCAATTTCCTTCTTTCGATGCAATATTTACATCGCCACTCAATTAAATCAGTTCTCTGTGCCGGGATACGCCTTTTTTCATGAAACTTTCTATAACGATGGGTTTCCTACCAAATTCTTAGTGTTCTTTCTTCGCATTTCCAGTAAACCATTTGTTTCATTTTTCACGTTCTTTCCGATGGTTTCTATTGTAGAAAGACTGACTTTTGTATAAACTGCACCGCTCTGATTGGGGCAGCTGATGCTAGCCAATAGTTATTTGTGCGACACGGCTTTAACTCAAGCTGTCATCACAGTGGAGGCTACCGAACGCTCATTACTCCACAGATATCTCCACTTCCTATTGTGTTTCGAGCGAGGTGGCGCAGTGGTTAGCACACTGGACTCACATTCCGGAGGATGGTGGTTCAAATCCACCTCTGGCCATCCAGATTTAGGTTTCCCATGATTTCCCTGGATCACCCCAGGCAAATGCCGGGATGGTTCCTTTGAAATGGCACGGCCGATTTCCTCCCCCATTCTCAACCAAAAAGGGACCGATGACGTAAGTAGTTTGGTCTCTTCAACACCCACAAAACCAATAAAACGTTCTATGTACATTTTCTTGTGGTGTAGTGCGCTTATCCATCGTTTGTGAGTAAGACAGACTGATCTGATGCTGCTAACTAAAGTCAAACGAACTGAACCGGCATGAAGCACCGCAAGCTTACCTAAACTGCTAGACAGCGGCACCGGGCAGCTGATTTGTGGTGCCCCTGTACTCTCTAGGGAACTCGCGCGGCTCTTCCGGGAAAGGCCGCTTCCCCCACCAAGAGCGCTGCTTGCTCGTCAGTTTGGAGACAGACCTGGGGCAAACAATTCGTCCTCGGCTTGGTTCGGCTCCGGTTCGCATTATATTTCATCGCGGGCAAAGTAAAATTACATAGTTTTTGACTGTGCCATCGAGTTCTTGTGACCATTAAATGGACATCAGGAATTTTTTTTTAAAGTGAGTTTATTTACATTACCTACTTGTTTGCTCATTGTTTTTTATTATATTTTTTTATAAGCCAAAGTATTCAACTAAGTTTTGTTTTTGTGTAATTTTAACTAACAAGGAGACCATCAGACCTCTTTACCCGCGAGAACTCGCGCCTTTAAAAGTTACGCGATCGATCGCGTGTATAGCATTTTTGTGACAGTCAAAGAACAGTTTGTAATGTACTTAATATGGCTAAATAAATATTTCAAGTTGTATTTATAACAAATATTTGACTATTTAAACTTGGTAAAATGCCGATTGTTTTAAAATTACTGTGAGCAAAATGCTCACGCGCGAGTCCTTGAGGGTTAACTGAGGAATTTAAGTCTTGTTTATGTTGCAGAGGAGCCTGTCTTGAGTACGTGACTAGCGTCCTTTCATCCAACAGCTCCTAGTTTCCGAGGAAACCGATTTTGAAGTTTTTGCGTCCCTCCTACACCACTAACCTTCCAAGATTGTGAAAATAGTTCAGCGGCTATAATTCTTCGTTATCACACGGATGTTGTTTTCGTTTTTCATGTAACACCGAAAATCATAAAAAATAATCATTTTCGACTTAGCAGTTTCATTAATTGGTTATTGTACTAGAAGTGCCTAGCGATGAACAACTGATTAATACGACGCTGAATGTCAGCACTCGAAAAGTGGAGTGTGGAGACTCCCTTGGGGTTGAAGCTCCGACAGCCACAGCCACGAGGAAATACACAGACCCATGCTGACAACGGGTGGGATCTCTTTACGCTGCGGACAGGCCCACCAAGAAGTAAAATAACAAAACACAACAAGAAATAAAGTGACGCACTCTTCTAAGCATTTACTGAGCTATAGCGCACCGTTTTGAGGCTATGCTGAATCCGCGCATTTTTCCTTCAGTTAAGGTAGAAAAATTGAAATGGAAGCACCATGGAGACAAAGAGAGAAAACATATTTTCATTTGATGTTCCAGAAAAACTTCTTTAGAAACACAATTCCACGTTGCCAATTTCTTAATAATAATAATAATAATGCTATTCTTGAGAGCTTTGTAGCGTAGTTGGAAGTGGAGGTGGGTGTATCTGTCGTATATAATTATTTTCACCCCAAGGTACTACAGTTTCGCAGAGCTACTAAAAGGTAAATTTAAAAAAAGGCCGTCTTTTGTATTACTCAACTTCGAAGAATAGACACCATATAAAAATGTTTTTTGGCTTCTGCCGTTTATCTTCTCCAACTAGAAAGCCAATAAGTAGCTTGTCAGTCCATTAATAGCAAAGTCTAATTTCAGATTAATTCATCCTTCTCTTATAGTTCCAAATACGAAATATGCAATCCACTACTTGTAGGGTGCGGACGATAAGCCAGTTGTTTGCCTCTTACAAAGTCAAGTGTTACCTAATGTGAAACCATGACAGATCATTGGCCACTGTAACCGGTTGTCACGCGGGAAAAACTCGTATGTATTTGGAGTTTTCTGGATATGGATGATCAAAGCAAGACGACGGACCGATACACATGGCCAACTGTGGTCCTAGCGATTCGTTTTTTCAGTGCTGCGTTGTTTGAAACTACGCTCAACACTTGCTGAGGCCGATCAATAATTCGCACTTAGCTATGCAAGGGTATATATATCAGTGTGACTACCATTCCAAAATATTTTCTGTACTTTAAGCTCTATTTCATTCCAGTTATGTATGGTATGAAATACATCGAACACTAAGCTGCCCACCATCAAACTTTTTCAATACAAGACCAATGTGAACACCCAGCCGGCGGTGTGCGCCAACACCAGCTCGGCATGTATCTAGATGGCTTTGACTATGCTCGGGCCTGGCCAGCAAATCCCCGCCCGGTAGTGTGAACACAGCCCGAGAGTTTAAACGACATGGAGATGTTAACAAGTTCACAAGTAACAATTTCTTATGCTCATTACCTGGTGAAAGTAATTAATATAGCTACTTGACAACAGAAACTTGCTATAGACCTGTTTCTAGAGGTCTGCACGGATGGGGATATCCAGGAATATATTCGCGGAATTCCGCAGTCATCAGCTTCTTGCGGGGTTGCTACACATACCTGCAAGCTATTCGCGGACATTCGAATAGTTGCTCTGTAGCTAAAATTAATGTGGCTTCTTATTATAGGCTTCTCAATAAATTCGCAAAATCCGACTCAGTAATCATAACAGTGCAGTTCGTTGTTATTTATTCACCATACCGAAAACATGGCTGGAAATGTAGTATTAAAAATATGGTTACCTAAATTATGAGGCTCGTTCAAAAATAATTAAAAAAAACTGGTATCAAATTTCTTCACGTGGAGGGACTTTTTAAACAAATAAGGAACAAATACGTTTTCTGCCACTCTTATATGCAGAAAAAGAGTTTAAATTTGATATGACCGACGTTAAAATATGCCCATTCTTAATTTGCACCAGAGTCTACTGTGGAATTCAGGAGACGAAAATTCAGGCCAGGCACAAGACTTTTGTGAAAGCAGTGTCAGCTTAAATTGCTTTACACAATTTTTAGTACCTGAAGATGAGGTTGCACATGCCGATAAGGAACGTGCGGGTCTGGATGTTGATAGAGAATTTTCCTCATTTCCTTAATTTAACTTTTCTTTATTTTCATTACTAGTCAGTTAACTTCATTTGTTCTTCTCTTTTAAGAAACTTTATTCTCGCGTATTTGCTACATACTATTTTGTAGAGTTCCCCCCTCTGACATGTTTGTTTTGATAACTGCCAGAGACTTTAGTTCCGTGTAGTAAGACAGCTCTAATATAGTAAATTTCCTTGAAACGGAAAAGCTTCTTTCTATGAATCAGCACGGATTTACGAAACATCGCTCAGCTTGCCCTTTTCTCACATGAAATCTTGCGAGCCATGCACGAAGGGCACCACTTTATTCCTCATTGCTTATTAGGAAAAGGCGATTTATTTGTCATTTGTATTATTATAAATTAATATTTTTTTGTAAAATTTTGTAGAACTGAATTGTAACTACCGTTTAGCTGATCGACCTGTGCTTTCTAAGACGGGCTCGCGAGTATGCTGCCGTCGGCACCCATTATCCTGCGCTGTTGCATCGAGAGCTGGCCACTAAAAACTCCCAGGCTGCAAGCAAAGAATAAAGTTACGGGAGAAAGATGTTATTCCTTGCTCATAATTACGTATAATTACTGTCGATTTTCATTCCGTCTGATGGTAGTCTCTTTCAGTGTAAATGAAATATTAACTTACCGGTCTAAAGAAAAAATTGCTGCCGTAAGGGAATGATTACCGGTACAATCATAAAGATCGGCGCATGAAATATAGGACGTCGATCTAGCTAAAGGTACATCCTGGATGTTTAAGGAAAAATGTTACTTATGGATCTTATTGAAGGGTTCATTAACTTCTGTCGGAAGTGATTAGAAGTTGCAATCAATGTGATTGAACATTCCCAGGGATACATTTAGTTAAGACAGCAAAAGGTCTCCATAACGATGGTGCAATGAAGCGATATATTTTTTCCTTCATTATTAAAAGAAGATATAAATGTGGTATAAGCTGCACATTTTGTTTAAAAGGTAGTAGACTTTATCAAGTAACTGCTGAGATACCAAATTAGTTCATGACCAGTGGGAAAAGGAAATGTAATAATGAGCAGTCCTGATGGGAACTGTTTTATTTGTAATGATTTAGTTGGCCGAATCTTTTAATGAACCTGAGGGAGTCATATAAACAGCAACTAAATGTTCGTGTGCTAAAAGTTAGGATCGGTAACTATTTATCACAACTATTTTACTTTCCTACGGTAGAACGTAATGGTAAAAAAAGCAGTTATTGATACAAAGATTTGGAGGTCATTAAAAACTGATTGCGCCATTGAATACTTACTGGAGTGTGACTAAACAGTAATTAAAGTCAATTTGAATAACGTGATGTTAACAAGGAATACATAGAGTATCCGACGTCTCAGTTTTCGAGTGACAAAAAGGGGGAATACTATTTGTAGTGAATTAGTTTCGATGAGTCACCCACGCTTGAAGAGGCAGAGCTTTGAATCATTGATCACAATTTATGGTTAAGAATCAAAATGGCGGTGGTGCCGTAGGGTTTACTTTACTTTATTTTGAATAATTCAAAAGACAGTTAGTGGGTGTTACGAATAGGTCCATAAGTCACTCGAAAACTTAAATGCACCAATATCCAAGAAGAGAATACTTTACTACAGTGTAATCTTATTTTTATTTATTTATTTTTTTCAGTAAGTGGTCAAGCAATACTCGACGAAAGAAATATTCACCACTGTTCTTAATTCAGTTTCTATATAGAAAATATTTTTCATTTTGTGATGAAATCGATAGTTTGCCAGTATTAGAAGGTGTGGAACAATATTATTTATTATTTTCAAAAGTTGGTATCAGGACAAAGGTGATACACGAAAAATCTCAACACCATCTCAGGGTAGTTTAAAAACATTATTTTTGTTTGTGTGTGCAAAAATAACAGCTGAGACTGGAGAAACTGTGTAGAAGAACATACGATTGGAAACATGAATCACAGTAAATATATGGATAAGTAATACTAAAATATTAGCCATTTTAGTTATTTTAAAAGTATAAATGTGAAACTATTATGAACTCATTTAATATTGTGACCATTCTTTGCCTTAACTGTGTACTGATCCTCACTTAATGACTGCAAACGATAAAAGGCGAACCTAGAGAAATCTTCTGTGATATTAGTTCAGATGTGCTATTTTCTGTAGAGGTCATTAGGAAAAATTTTCTTGTTAGCATCGCGTTGCTATGTATAGGCGACCAGGGCGTAAATTATTTATTAATAAAAACCTTGTGATCAGAATTATTTTATTAAGATCTTTCAAATATTAAGACTTATGTGGAGGAAAATAGAATCACGTTGACAAGCGAGATATATATATTACATGGCAACAGGGGGTGCACAACACGTGCCCCAGGGGAGTGTGATAGGACAGCTATTATTTTCTATCTATATAAATGATCTGATGGACAGAGTAACTTGTAATTTGCGGTTTTTTGCTCATGATGCTGTGGTGTATGGGAGGGTGTTGCCATTAATTGACTGTAATAGGATACAGGATGACTTAGACAAAATTTCTAGTTGGTGTGATGAATTGCAGCTAGCTGTAAATGTAGAAAAATGTAAGGTGATGCACATGAGTAGGAAAACCAATCCCATAATGTTTGAATACAGCATTGGCAGTGAGCTTCTTCATACAGTCGCGTCGTTCAAATATCTAGGCGTAACATTGCAGAGCGATATGAAATGGAACGAACATGTAAGGACTGTTGTGAGTAAGGCGGACAGCCAACTTTGGTTTATTGGGATAATTTTGGGAAGATGTTCTTCATATGTAAAGGAGACCGCGTATAAAACAGTTGTATGACCACGTCTTGAATATTGCTCAAGTGTTTGGGTCCCGCAGCAGATCGGTTTAAAGGAAGACATGGAAGCAGTTCAGAGGCGAACAGCTAGGTTCGATACTGGTAGGTTCGACCAATGCGCGAGTGTCACAGCATAGCTCCGGGAACTCAAATGGGAATCGTTGGAGGAAAGACTACGTTCTATTCGAGAAATCCTGTTGAGGAAATTTAGAGGGCCAGAATTTGAAGCTGAGTGTAGTACGATCTTGCTGCCGCCTACTTACATTTCGCGTGAGGATCACAAAGACAAGATAAGAGAAATTAGGGCTCGTACGGAGGCATATAGACATTCATTTTTCCCTCATTCTATTTGGGAATGGAATAGGAAAGGAAATGCCAAGTAGTGGTATAGTGTACCCTCCGCCACGCACCTTACAGTAGATTGTGGAGTATATATGTAGATGTAGATCCGTGTAGGACTCAGTGTTTATCTACTGTCTTCTGTTTATCTTTATTTTCTTTCTGTAGCTAAATAAGAGGAAAATAAAATGCATATACATATCTATTTTGTAGGGTCTACTGCTCAAGGAAAGAAAAGGAGTCGAAACAGTAGTAGCGGAAGCGATGAAGATGAAAAGAAAAATGAAGTGTCACAATCACAACAGTCAACTTCAACAGCAGCACTTGTAACTTTCTTATTCCCACACAACACCCCAGCTAGCTTGTGGGTTCAAAGATGATTCGGACTATGTAATTAAAAGTGACTGCAACGAAAATGATATGGCACTAACTACGCAGCTATCAGTGGAAAACAAGGAGCTCTTCTAAATCCTTGGGTCCCGACAAGGGATTACGATTTTGAAAGTGATTCAAGGCATTTGCAAAGAAAATTTAATCACGCTTGGCTAGACCAGTATGCACCATGGCTAGTATACTCCAGACTACTAAAGGGTGCCCTGTGCGAGCACTGTGTTTTGTTCCCTCCTGTCACTGGCACTGTTAGAGGCATTCTGGGATCCTTTACCATCAAGCCAATCACAAAATTCAAGAATATGCACGAAGAATGTCGGAAACATGCTAAAACTTCACTTCACTTAACAGCGTCAGCTGCAGCAAAAACGTTTCTTGAAAATGTACCAGTGGACGTCCAACTTCACAATGTGCATCAAAAAGTGAGCGATGAAGACAGGGAAATATTGTCATCGATTCTTTCTTGTATAATTTTTTGCGGCACACATGATATGCCACTTAGAGGGAAACAAGCAGATGGAGGTGTTTTATTACATTTACTAAAATTAAGAATCGATTCTGGCGACAACAAATTAAGGAATCATTTGGAAAAATGTCGCCACAATGCCGTTTACACATCGCCGAAAATATAAAATGAACTGATAAATTTGTGTGGAGATACCATTAGGGAGAATATAGCAGCTGACGTTAAAAAGGCAATGTTTTACGCAGTCTTGGCTGATGAAACAGCAGACATAGCTGGGAAGGAACAGCTATCAATAGGCTTGGGGTTCTACGACGAAAGCAAAGAGAAAATCTGTGAAGAATTTGTAGGTTTTGTTGAACTGAAGTCACAAGATGCCTCTTCAATCGCCGAAGCAATTGACAATTTGTTAACCAGTTATAATCTTCCAACAGAAAACTGTGTGGGATTTGGCTTTGATGGTTGTTCTACAATGGCAGGCAGGGAGAACGGAGTACACGCCATTTTAAGAAATAAATATTACCGCGCGTCATACGTTCATTGCTCAAGCCACAAACTCAACCTTGTGGTGAATGATGAAAATGCAGTACCAGAAATTAGGAATACTGTTGCCACTGTAAAAGACGCAATCAACTTTTTTACGAAATCGACTACACGTCGAAAATACGCACCAAATTTATCGAGAATGTGTGAGACGAGATGGTCTGAAAGATATAAATCCATCAGACTATTTTCTCAGCATTTCACAGACATTGTGAGAGCTCCAGAGACGTTGTCCACAGAGGGAAATTATGCAACAAGAAAATCTGCATATCAACTGCATTCAGCCATTACAAAACCAGTGTTCATTTTAGGTACACTAACAATAGCCAAATACTCAGCACTTTTGGAGCCAGTAGCTAATGTCCTGCAATCTAAGTCTATAGATACGATCGCAGTGAGGCAACACATCACAGAAATCCTTGATGTTCTCAATAATGACAGAAACGAAGCAGACAGAGTAACTAGCGAATTACTAGGAAAGGCAAAAGCTACTGCAGAAGAACTGGAAATCGAAATTACTGTTCCCCGTTTCGCTTGTAAGCAAAAATTCAGATGCAATCCGCCATCAGAAAATGACGGCGAGTACTGGCGACGTTCATTAGTAATTCCATACATTGAACCCCTCATGTCATCGTTAAATGTTCGATTTTCACAAGAAAATACTCCTGCTTTTGCTTTAAATAAGCTACATCCATTGAACATGGCCAAAACCAATACAACAGACTTCCACATAAATGCAGAATTGTTTAAAAAATTCTATGGTCTGAATGGAATTGACGGAGAACTGGACTTGTGGTACAATTTATGGAGGAAAAAGAATCTACCTGAAGCAAAATTAAGGGACACAGAAGTCGTTGACCTGTTTAGCGAGACCAATATTTTTTTCCCTGGCATGAGGAAGGCACTAACAATTTTGAGCACTATTCCATGTACAACGGCGACTGTGGAACGTTCCTTCAGTGCACTTCGAAGAGTGAAGACCTGACTTAGGAGCACTATGGGAGAGGAAAGGCTTACTGGGTTGTGCCTGATGAGTGTAACAGAAATTACGTAAATGAAAAGTGCGAGATCTTCGTAAAGAAAGTAATTGACAAATTTGCAGCGAATTCCAGGAGGATGTTTTTATTTGAGATGTTTATTAAAAGGAGTTTGCACTTATTCCTGTTTTCTTTATTAAGAAGCTAGCGTTAGTTCCCGGCGTTGCTCGGGCGTGTATCTATTCCATTCTTATGTTACTCCATCTCCTTCTTTCCCCTCTGCCCATCACCTTGTACCCTACTCCCTGTCCATTTCAGTTTCGGTTTCCTGCAGGACAATCCTTATGCTATTATGTCTGCTGAACTATGTAATATAATTTTCAGTAATATAATTTTCCAGGTTCATTGTAATATTCGTAAACTGCCTGCAAAATGTGTTGCGAATGGAGCTGATATTAAAGATGTAATGAATTACAACCTCCTGTGTGATGGGCAGGGCCGGCGCAAGGCACGTGCGAAACGTGCGGCCGCACGGGGCGGCACTTTCCGAGGGGCGGCATATCTGCCGCCCCCTTTTTTTTCTTTTTGGACAAAATCAACATTTATGCCCAAGAGGGGATTCGAAACCAAACCTCGGAGAAAGCGGCTTCGGGAACTGTGGCATGGCGCCTCGACTACCTGCCGGCCGCCCCTGTTGAACGGGGGGAGGTTAAGGGAGGAGGACTGATTCCTTCCTCGCCACTGTGCCAGCACCGTCGTGTTTGCGCCAGAGTGTGGGAAGCAGTCTGGTGTACATGCCAGTCAAATTGTCTAGCTACCTGCACGCCAGTATTCTTATGACAGGAGCGCTGCCAGTGTGTTTAACATAACCACACCCTTGCATGATCTGTCGCAGATAGCAAGAATCCGCTACTGCTCTTACTACCCGCTCCTGACTATCGCAGAGGTTTTTTTTTTTCCCTTGGCACTTTTTTCCCTCTGCCCTTAAAACCGCCCCTCAGGGGCTCAGCATTAATTTGCTGAGTACGGGCTTGGCGAACCCGGGGTCCTGAGCTGTGGGCTGTGTCGCGCCAACAGTCCGCTACACCGTAAGCTCTGTGCGTGCTTCAACGACCATCGTTCGGCGCGACGGTGGAACGTTGTACGTTTCAGAGTACGGGGATCTTGGCTTAATCGCCTGGGTCGCGAGGATGGTACAAACCTCTATAAAAACCCCTCAATCTCAAAGTGTGCTACGTGCCGAGGAGATGCATGGCTGTTGAGGTTGAACAGCCGCTAGCGAGCAACCTCTGAGGAACCTGCCGCACCTCAGTTGTATAAGGCTTACCCAGGCAAGCGGGGCTCTGTCTGGGTGGACCTCTTTTCCCTAGCTGCTCGTGGGACGGAAATGAAACGAGCACTAACTAGCGTGGGCGGTCGCAAAAACGCCGTTTCTAAGCGAGGAAAGTCTGATTTTGATGCAACAGTATACGACCCTAAGACGTTCCCTTCCCTGGCTACGCCATGGGAAGAGCGCAAGACGTTACGGAGTTCAGATCCCTACACGCCGCGATATCTTGTCTTTTCCCGGACTGATGGAGACTCTTTCTTGTCCACCAAACCGCAGTTCTTTGTTGAACATCTCGAGGACAAGTACGGTGAGGTGGAGTCTTTCTCTAAAATGAGAAGTGGGGCTGTTCTGATACAGACGGCATCCCCAGCCCAGTCCAGGGCATTATTGTCCTGTGACAAGCTGGGTGATATACCTGTCAGTGTCACGCCCCACAAGACCCTCAACATGGTCCAAGGTCGTATTTACCATCGTGACCTATTGTCACAGTCTGATGAAGAGCTACGTACTAACTTGGAGCGCAGAGGTGTTCACCTTGTTCGACGTGTTTATAGGGGACCACGAGATAACAAGGTTGCCACCGGTGCATTCATCCTGGCCTTCGAAGGCGATACACTGCCTGAGAAGGTCAAGGTCATGATCTACCGGTGCGACGTTACACCGTACGTCCCGCCCCCTATGAGGTGCTTCAGGTGCTGGAAGTTCGGGCATATGTCCTCCCGGTGCACTTCTAGCCCTGTGTGCAGGGATTGTGGACGTCCATCTCATCCGGACGCTCCCTGCACCCCACCTCCCGTCTGTGTGAACTGCAACCAGCTGCATCCACCGTGCTCTCCAGACTGTAAAGTTCTCCACAAAGAACGAAAAATAATGGAGATTAAGACCTTGGACCGTCTGTCATACAATGAGGCGAGAAAGAAATATGAGCGGCTCCATCCAGTAAACATGACCACCTCTTATGCTGTAGTAACGTCGTCCCCGCGCACTACGGGTACGACATCTACCAAGGTATCGCTTCCTCCTGTGGGCCCTAGGGGCCACAAAACTACCACTGCCCCCTCGTTAGGTGGGGGCGATGTTCCATCTGCTGCTGCAGCACCTGTTGTGGGGGAAACCTCCCCACAATCATCGGGGACACCAGTCCCCAACCCCCAGCCAGAGAAGCAACAACTTCCTCCGGCATCTCTCCCTCGGAAGGGGTCCTTCGGGACGCTCCCTTCTGGGGAGTCCCAGGGTGCGCCAGTGGATCCCAGCCTTTGGCTGAAGGATCCGAAGCCTGCTGGTCGAAGGGCTTCTGGCTCTTCGACGGCCCCTGATGCCACTCCCGTGAAGTCCTCCCAGCCCTTAACACCAAAGGGCCAGCGGGAGGGCAAAAAGAAAGTGAAGAAGAAGAAGAAGAAGACTGACCCAAAGGAGGACTCCTCGGCGATTCGGAAGGAACGCTCCATCACATCTTCGGCCTCTGAAGATGAGGTGGAGATCCTCGCGTCGCCTGAGGATCTCGCCATACTTGGGTCGCCAGAACCGATGGTTCTGGACCCTGCAGAGTCTGCGGAGCTGGCAGCAGGTGCCACTGCTGAATAACCATTCAACATCTTACCTTATGGATATTCAGCACGCTGCAAAAGACATCTTGCAGTGGAATTGCGGCGGTTTTTTCCGCCGTCTAGCTGAGCTGCGGCAATTACTCTGCCAATTCCCTGCTATCTGTCTCGCCTTGCAGGAAACATGGTTCCCCGTCGAGAGGAGCCCAGCCCTTCGAGGCTATCGGGGCTATTTTAAGAATCGAAACTCCTACAACAGAGTTTCCGGCGGCGTGTGTGTTTATGTTCACACTTCAGTCCCCAGTGCTGCTGTGCCTCTGCAAACACCTCTAGAGGCAGTCGCTGTGCGGCTCCGGTTATTACGAGACTTTACGATCTGCTCTGTCTACCTTCCACCAGATGAAGTCGTCTCTCCCGTAGACCTCGCTGCCTTGGTCGCCCAACTTCCCCCACCCTTTCTTCTCTTGGGGGATTTTAACGCCCACCACACTCTGTGGGGTGGCACACAGACCTCGGCTCAGGGTAGGGATGTTGAGTCTTTACTATCAGAGCAGAATCTTTGCCTCCTAAACACCGGTGCTCCTACTCATTTTAGTGCAGCGCATGGTACTTATTCTGCAATAGACTTGTCTGTCTGCAGCCCTAGCCTCCTTCCACATCTCACCTGGAGGGTCCACGACGACCTGTGTGGTAGCGACCATTTTCCTATCTTCTTGTCGCTCCCACAGCGTTTGCCTGCCGACCGCCTGCCTCGCTGGTCCCTCCGTAGGGCTGACTGGCCAGCCTATTCCGCAGCTGCTGTACTATCCTCAAACTTTCCAGCAGATGTTGATGCCGCCGTTGAGCAGTTCACAGCGGCCGTTGTTTCTGCAGCCGAAAGCTCTGTCCCCACCACGTTCGGTTCGCTCTGTCGTACATCGGTGCCCTGGTGGTCACCGGAGATCGCTGAGGCCATCCGGGAACGTCGGCGTGCTCTACAGCGCCACCGACGCCACCCTTGTGTCGAACATCTCGTGGCCTTCAAGCGTCTCCGAGCACGAGCCCGGCGACTGATACAGGAAAGTAAGAGGGCTTCCTGGAAGAAGTACGTCGCCTCCATTGGTTCCCGCGCTTCTCCTTCCAAGGTGTGGTCGCAGGTTCGACGCCTCTTTGGGCACCACCCACCGGCGGGAATTCCCTGTCTCAGCGTTCAGGGTACGCTCTGTACTGACCCCGTCGCCGTCGCTGAGCACCTGGCGGATCATTTTTGTCGCATCTCGGAGACTGCTGCTTATGGTGCAGACTTTCGCGCCCTTAAAGGGCGAGCAGAGAGACATCTGCTTTCATTTCGAACGCGACGTCGGGAACCATACAACGTCCCGTTCACTGAGTGGGAGTTTGAAGGTGCCCTTGCTGCATGCCCAGATACCTCCCCTGGACCCGATCGAATTCACAGTCAGTTCCTCCGACACCTATCAGCGGATGCCAAGAGCCAACTTCTCGCCCTGCTTAATCGGATATGGCTGGAGGGTGTTTTTCCGTCCTCGTGGCGGGAAAGCATTATCATTCCGGTGATTAAGCCTGGGGCAGATCCGCAGGTGGCTGATAGTTACCGCCCGATCAGCCTCACCAACGTTCCATGCAAGCTTCTCGAACGCTTGGTGAGTCGGAGGCTCATGTGGATCCTCGAGGACCGGGGACTTTTGGTGCCACAACAGGGTGGGTTCCGTCAAGGTCGCTCCGCTGTTGACAACCTCGTGTCACTGGAGTCGGCCATCCGTACAGCATTTAGTCGCCGCGAACACCTGGTTGCCGTATTTTTCGACCTGCGGAAAGCATACGACACTACCTGGCGCTACCATATTCTGTCTACGCTGTACGACTGGGGTTTACGGGGTCCGCTTCCCATATTCATTCAGAATTTCCTGGCGTTGCGTTCTTTTAGAGTTCGTGTTGGTTCTTGTTTTAGCTCACCTCATTGTCAAGAGAACGGAGTCCCGCAGGGTTCCGTTCTCAGTGTCCCTTTATTTTTAGTCGCCATCAACGGCCTTGCGGCGGCCGTGGGGTCATCGGTATCCACTTCCTTGTATGCCGATGACTTCTGCATGTATTTTAGCTCCACCAGCATCAGTGTTGCTGAACGTCGGTTGCAACTGGCCATTCGCAAAGCGCAGTCGTGGGCGTTTGCCCACGGTTTTCAGTTCTCTGCGTCGAAGACCCGTGTCATGCATTTCTGCCGACGTCGGGCAGTACACCCAGAACCCGAACTCTATTTAGCTGGAGACCTGCTACATGTCGTAGAAACACACACGTTTCTAGGCATGCTGTTCGACAACCGTCTCACCTGGGTGCAACACCTTCGCCAGCTGAAACGAAAGTGCTGGCGACACCTCAACATCCTGCGTTGTCTCAGCCACACTGTTTGGGGAGCCTCACGCCCGACGCTGTTACAACTTTACAAGGCGCTCATTCAGTCGCGTCTAGACTATGGCTGCATAGTCTACGATTCGGCTGCGCCATCAGCACTGCAGGCGTTGGACCCAATTTTGCACTGTGGTGTCCGTTTGGCGACGGGGGCTTTTCGCACAAGCCCTGTGCCAAGCCTCCTTGTCGAAGCTGGAGTCCTCCCGCTGCAGTTCCGTAGGCAACACCTACTGGCATCCTATGTTGCTCGTGTTCAGGCCTCGCCCTTCCACCCGAACCGCCGGCTCCTATTTCCAGACGCTGGACTACCTATCCCTGCACGACGGCCAAGGTCGGGATACCCGATCTCGGTCCGTGTTCGTATCCTTCTTTCGTCTCTCACATCCTACCCACTTCCTACCATTTTCCACTATTCCTCTCACACTCCTCCTTGGTCCATTCCTCGTTTGCAGCTCCGTCTGGACCTGTCCCATGCGTCGAAGGCCTCTGTTTCTCCCGTCCATCTCCGTCACCAGTTTCTGCAAGCGCTCAAACCGTTCCGTGCCACAGACGCCATTTACACGGATGGTTCCGTAGTAGATGGCCGTGCTGGGTATGCCTTTCTACATCACAACCACGTAGAACAGCATTCTCTGCCCTGTGAGAGTAACATCTTCTCCGCCGAGCTGGTCGCTATTCTCAGAGCTCTCCAACATCTCAAAGACTGCCCCAGGGGGTCATTCGTCATCTGTACTGACTCCCTGAGTGGCTTACGAGCGATCGACCAGTGTTTCTCTCGGCACCCAATAGTGCGGTCGATCCAGGACACTGTTCACTCTCTATGCCAATCGGGCCGTTCTGTGGTCTTTGTGTGGACCCCAGGTCATGTTGGCATACCAGGGAATGAACATGTTGATAGATTGGCCAAGCAGGCCACTAAGGGACCGCCTCTGGCTATTGGTGTCACGGAACAGGATTTTAAACTGGTGTTGCACCGGAGGGTGCGCGAGGCTTGGAGCACCGAGTGGGCTACGGCGACTGCACCGAACAAGCTACGGGCAGTAAAGCTCTCCACAGCTTTGTGGAAATCTTCACTGCGGCCGACCCGCCGAGAGTCAGTTGTCCTCTGTCGCCTCCGGATTGGACATACGTGGCTCACCCACGGGTATCTTCTTCGGCGTGAGGCTCCACCCGTGTGTCGATGTGGCACTGTATTGACAGTGGCCCATCTTTTGATGGCCTGTCCACTTTTAGCCGACCTGCGGCACTATTTTACTCTTCCAGACGCACTACCTTCAGTTTTAGGAGACGACGCCTCTATGGCTACCAAAGTTTTAAGTTTTATCCGCGCTGCTGGGTTTTATGAATCGATCTAACGGTAGGTGCTGTGGCCTGATATCTTAGACCACCACCAATCCCGTTTTTTACCTTTTCCGCCCTTAGGGGTTCTTCGTGTATGCAGTATGGCTGGCTCATCCTGTTTTTTCTTTTTGATCAGCCAGCCAAAATACTCTGCTATCCAGTTTTATTCCTGACTTTCTTTTACCATTTCTGTGTGTCTTCGTTTTAAGTTATCAGAGGTTTGTCCCTTGTCCACTTGTCCCTTATGTGCGTGATCATTTTTAGAGCTTTGTTTAATTTTGTCGTTCTTGGCAGTGGACTCTGAGCTGGTAACAGGGGACTGATGACCTAGATGTTTAGTCCCCTCAATACCCAACAACAACAACAACCTTAAAACCGCTCTTGTTTCAAAAGCTTTCGACCACTTCCATCATCCAGATGGACCGTATTAATGGGTAATCTTACCCACACGTACGGCACACATCACAGCACCCGCTCCTGTGACTCCCACATTAAAAACATTAACACATGCAGAGGTGACAGTAGAACTATGCTAGTGCGAGCGTGGAGGGGCTCCACTCTTTCTTCTGCGGTTACATGTTAAGCCTGGAGCAGTTTTGCTAAGCCCTTCAATGGCAGTTTCCGAGTGTTTTATTCTTCCCGCATTACAGAGAAAAATGGTTGAACATTACTACAGTGAAACATGTCCAACACCTACATTGGCTAGAAGTATTCCGAATGGGTAAATACGCTGCGAGTAATTACAAGGAATACATCCATTGGTAGTAAGTCTAGCATAAGTTGGATTTCGACGCATTTTCGAAAATTTTTGCTATCCGTTTCTGAGAGATAGTCCTACGTTTTAGTTTTTGAGCCATGAAACACCTGTCTCCGCCTGCCTGAACAACAAACTCTGACCGGTACGTTTGTTTGACAATACTACTCGCACACTATCACTTTGCCAACATTTAAAAATAAATGTTCAAATGTTTGTAAATCTATGGGACCAAACTGCGTGGTCATCAGTTCGTAGCTTACAAACTACTTAAACCTAGGTAAACTAACCTAAGGACAACACACACATGCCCCAAGGAGGACTCGAACCTCCACGGCGAGCAACCGCGCGCTCCGCAGCGAGACGCTTTAGACCGCTCGGCTACTCCACCGCTGCGCCAACATTTATTTACTGCATGAATGCGTGTGAATCCACGTTTCATCTAAGTAAACTGCTGGTCGCTTTGATTCTGATGAAAACCTAAAAAAAATTATAGTCTTTTAGGAACAATGTCCTCTCGTCCGCACGAAACAAAACGTTAATTTTTACACCTTCTAAAACGAAAGGGTTACCTTGCTAGCTTTGAAGCCCATTTCCGTTTGACGAAATTTGTGCAGTTTTCGCAAAGTTCGTATTTCTTTCTATTGTTCGTAATGGCATAGAAATTGCTGCCTGATAATACATTTATCCATACGATCGGTCCATACTGTGAGCTGCTTCTTTCTTCTTCTTGGGCGCTAGTTGAACCGTAGCCTCGCTGTACCTCGTCACGTGACCTAGTTCCTGGCACTGCCGCCTCACCATTTCGCCTTTCCAGGCAATTGGTATTGTTGCGTTCTCTACAACTAAAACTACAGAATTCGTTTCGATAGTCGGTCGAGATTGGTCAGAAGCACTTTCATCGCTTTTCGTAAGAACAGAATAATTGGTGCGTTTGAATTGCTTGCAACTTCGATGTAATAGGTAAGTCTTTTCATATAACGTACAATTCATAAGTTAAAATTTTTCTCCTTTAAGGTTGCAGAGTAAGGAATATTTATTTTTCTTTTGATCTGTTACTTCAAAAACTCAGTGGCCGAAACCTAGGTAGATCTGAAAAGTAAAAACAAAAATTGAGATTGATTGCTGACATTTCCTACAGATTTGTTCAAATAAAATTCCGCAAACGTTTTGTAGAAAAAAAGAAAAAAAATAAACGGGGGGGGGGGGGGGGCGGCAATTTAGCAGCTGGCACGAGGCGGCAGTTGGGCTTGCGCCGGCCCTGGTGATGGGGCTGATTTTCATGCAGTTCTTTGTTTTTTGGAGTGGTATCTCCTGAACTATGAGCCATACCATGATATTTCCTAGATACGGCGAGTGATATATGCGCATACTTTCTCCAAACATGTTGCGAAAAGGGTCAGTAGTAAAGGCACAACAAATTGAAACCTCATGCATGATGAGGTGGTTTTTCATGAACCTTATTGTTTATGACGTCATATCTCATGAACTATGTGTCGTACTACTAAGTAATTTTGAGGTATATTCCGTTGAAATATGTGCAAACTGTCAGTAAAATGACTTGCGAATATAATTAGTAGTGTAGAAATAATAAATTGTAACGTCATGCCAAATGCCGTAGTTTTATAGCATGAACGGCGGAAAACTAATAAGCGATAAACATTATTCCTTTCATTATTTTTCTAGGATTGTCAGCGGGAAAAATTTTGGTACAGGTTTGAAATTATATGTCAAGTTTTTCGGAAGTTGCTAATTGCTGTTATTCTCTAATGGTGGACGGGTAAGTCCCGTCATTCACACCGCCAGTTTTCTGCAACTCTCATTGTTTATGACGTCACAAATTCTGAAATATGTGTCGTATGTTGTTCTTTCCTCGACAGCGATAGTTGTCGGATAATAAGGAATAAGTGTACCAAATTTAGCTGGAATCTGTCCAGTAGTTTAGGAGGAGATGTGAACTTACAAACACATATGTATACATACACCTAATTTTATATGATGTATTAATCTGCATGTTGATCCTGCTCCCTGTTCCTCCAAGATAATATGGCCTGCCCCTCCCTAGCACATATCCTGGGTACGCCCTTGCAGTAGAGCTGCATGTCCTCGGGAAAAGTAACGGCTGTAGTTTCCCCTTGCTTTCAGCCGTTCGCAATAGCTGTGTGGCAAAGCCACATTAGCTGATGTTACAAGGCCAGCTCAGTCAATCATCCAGACTGTTGTCCCTGTAACTACTGAAAAGGCTGCTGCCCCTCTTCAGGAACCATACGTTTGTCTGGCCTCTCCACAGATACCCCTCCGTTGTGGTTGCACCTACGATACGGCTATCTGCATCGTTGAGGCCCGCAAGCCACCCCACCTCGGCAATGTCTGTGGTTCATTTGGGTGGATGTATTGATGACTGTAAGCCTACCTTAGAAAACATAAGGCATTAACTTATGTATTGATAACTGTAAGTTAATGCCTTATGTTTTCTAAGGTAGTCTAATACTAGATGTATCCTGTTTCTGATTTGCTGTAGACTTGAAAATAGTCATCCTGACCGAAACCGGTCGTCAAAACGACGAGAAATTTTTGATTGACGTAAATAATGATATTAAAAGTTTTGTGTCCCACCAAACAAAATATGAAGTGGAATTGTAATCAAATTTCTGAAAATTTATCGAAGTTTTCCAATATTATGGGACATTAAAAATAACGATTATTTAAATTTTATTCTTGGTGAGATCGCCATCCTCCTCATAATGGTATTCTGTTTCCTTATTTTATCCTCTACCATGTACCGTAATCTATCAAAATTTTCTTATGTGATCCTCATTATATTTCTGTAGGCAGAAGGACCTTCACACGATAATTGTCCCAAAAGCTTTGCAGAAGCACCATATTTATCCCTCCTCGAAATCCACCTTCTAATCCATTTTCTTTTATTCTTTTCTACTTTTCCGTTTTGCTTTTGGTTCATTATTTGTTCTTTTAAAACTGTTGCGAGAAACGCAACGCCAGCATTTATAATTTCCTTCGACATTTTGACTCGACTGGTGGCTGCTTTAGACGCTCCCGTATATAACACGGGGCGACCAAAAACGACAGCGACCAGCGTCTAAAGTAGCCCACCTCACCCTTCAACTTTAGACGCTCGCGCTTCGGAGCAGCGACTTTGTTCGCTGTCCCTGTTTATACGGAGCGAAATTAGCAGCTGCGTCCAAATACGCCAGCGACTAGCGACCAAATTTCCTCCTTTACTGCTTCCAGTTTGGCCTTCACCAGGCACAACTTCGCTGCCATCAAACACGGCGGTCGCTCCCCCCCCCCCCCTGACGAGATAGGCGCACCTGTTGTGCCCTGGGCGCCATCTGTTCCCACAACCCACGTATTGTAGAAACTAAAGTGTTTCAATAAAGCACTCCAACTGTGCAAAATGTTCCGGAACTCTGACTAACTGGTACATGTAAAATTTCATGCAGATATGATCTATAGTTTACGTAAAAATGGGTTCTCACGAAATTTTGAATTGGGCAAAGTATTATATCTATAAACCTCGGATTTTGGACAGATAACGGTATCTAAAACATATAAAAATTTGATTTCAAAGAAAAATTTTATCGCCTGCGCAAGATTATGTACTTGTTATATTTTATTTGCAACCGTATAATTTCAGCACACAGAATCCCCAACACTGGCAATCTTTTACAGAAACTCGCAACCTAGCGCGGACTTCAATGCGAGAAGCTTATAGTAGTTTCCACAACGAAATCCTGTCTCGTGATCTTGCAGAAAATCCAAAGAAATTCTGGTCATATGAGAATTACTCTAGCGGCAAAACACAAACAATACCTTCACTACGCTATAGCAATGGTAATACTAACGATGACAGTACTGCTAAAGCTGAATTGCCAAACACAGCTTTCCGAAATTCATTCACCAAAGAAGACGAAGTGAACACTCCGAAATTGAAACCAAGAACAGGTGCTGCCAGCATGCGGAAAATTAGAAGCAGATGTTCCTGGAGTAGTAAAATAACTTAAATCACTCAAAAATCTTCCGTGTCAGATTGTATACCAACTACATTCCTCTCAGAGTATGCTGATGCAATACCTCCATACTTCGCTATCATGTACAACCGATCACTCAGCGAAAGATCCGTACCCAAAGACTGGAAAGTTTTCCAAGTTACTCCAATATTCATGAAAGGCAACAGGAGTGATCCCCAAAATTACAGGCCAATCTTATTGACGTCGATTTGCAGTAGGATTTTGGAAAATATACTTTGTTCGAACATTATGAACTACCTCGAAGAGAATGATAGTCAACATGGATTTAGAACTCTTGCGAATCACAGCTTGCCCTTTATTCACCTGAGGTGATAAGTGACATCGACAAGGGATCTCAAATTGATTCCATATTTCTGGATTTCCGGAAAGCTTTTGACACTGTACCTCACAAGCGGCTTCTAAGGAAATTGTGTGCTTATGGAATATCGCAGCAATTGTGAGTTGGATTCAAGATTTCCTATAAGAAAGGATACAGTTAGTAGTAATTGACGGTAAGTCATTCAGTAGAACAGAAGTGATATCTGGCATTCCCCAGGGAAGCGTTATAGGTCCCCTACTCTTCCTCGTGTTTATAAACGACTAGCTGTAAACCCAGCGTTGGCCGGGTGTTTGTTTATCCTACACTCTCGTCTTCCACACACCCTTCTCCCCTCTCTCTGTATCCACTTCTTTCCCATCTCTCTGTTCGTTTCCACCTTTCCCTCTCTCGGCGAAGTTTTCTGCAAGGCACCCTCTGTCATGTACTATACAATCTTCCTCTTAGTTTAAAGGTCATGTGTGCAAAAATTCGTAGAGGTTGGAGAGTTAATATGCATTTTGTAAAATACCTTAAGTTAAATACCACCCACAATGCACCGAACGAAATTTTATACAGACAGTGACATGCCTCTTGTTTTTAAGGTAGAGCGTGCAGAATTTCATCATTATCGGAACAAAACTATTGATTTCTAGGCAGTAGAAACGCAGTATGACATTAAAAAAACGCACTTTGTTGTTCTCAAATATTCCAGTTTTATTTCATACATCTCTTGTTATGAGAATAACGGCAACAACAAATAAAGGATCTGTAAAATCGGTCGAGCCGTTCTCAAGTTATGACGGGACCGAGGTATTTAGGGATCCAATTTTATGTTGCAGAGTACCCTCCCCTATGCACCGTACGAAACTTAAGGTAGACGGTGACCTTCCTCTTGTTTTGAAGGTCAAGAGGGCGAAATTTCGTGAAGATCGGAATGAAACTGTAGAATTCGTGAGTCTGTAAGAGAAGTATGCTCTGTCATGCACCTATCACAAAATACTTTCTTAGCTGACGTTTTCTACCTATAAACTACATTCATGCCAAATTTCAGCTTCATATGTGAAGTAGTTTTCGAGATTTCGTGTTTAGTCAATAAGTGAGATAGAGATAAAGAAAACAGATTGCTTAATTTTAGATGCAAGATAACAGACTTGCAAACAAAAATAAATAGTAACAAGCAAATTTGTAACGCTAAATTTATTTGATACACGGTCCTGTCTGATGCGACAGTTTCTACAGCGAAACTGTTGTGAGCGGTAGACTTCTTTTCGGTTTCATTATTTTGTGGGTGGGGGGGGGGGGTCAGTTACAAAACTTTTCATACACGTTCGAAATTACACGCAACCTTTGTCGCAGGTACCTGACTACCCCCGTCTGCCAATAATGGACGCATAAATCTGGGTACTCTCACGCGGCTGCCTCTCGTTATTTATGACGTCATCTCTCCTGAGCTATGTGTCGTGCTCTTTTGTTTTTGGGTCGGAAACCTTCATGGGCGTACGGTGAACAGCTCACCAAAGTTTCATTGCAATCGAATGAATGCTTTATGAACAAACAGAGGACATACAGACAAACATTCCTTTTTATATATAAAGATTTGGGGGACAATCTGAATAGCTCCCTTAGACTGTTCGCGGACGATGCTGTCGTTTATCGTTTTAGTGAAGTCAACAGAGGATCAAAATCAATTGCAAAGCGATTTAGACCAATTTTTTTACATGGTGTGAATATTGGCAATTAACACTAAATAATGAAAAGTGTGAAGTAATACACACGATGACTCAGAGAAATCCTCTGTTACGCGATAAATCAGTCAAACCTTAAGGTCGTAAATTCTACCAAATACCTCGGAGTTACAATTACGAGCAACTTAGACTGGAGAGAACACACAGAAAATATTGTGCGGAAGGCGAACCAAAGGTTACGTTTCATTGACATAACGCTTCGAAGATGCAACAGCTCCACCAAAGAGACTGCCTACATCACACTTGTGCGTCCTCTCCTGGAATACTGTTGCCCCTTGTGGGACCCTCTCCAGGTGGGACTGACCAAAGACATTGAGAAGGTTCAGAGAAGGGAAGCTCGTTTTGTTTTATCACGTTACGGGGGGGAAGCGTCACGTAAATGTTGCACGATTTGAGGTGGAAATCATTAAAAGAAAGGCGTTGTTCGTTGCGGCGTGATCTATTTACGAAATTTCAATCATCGACTTTTACTTCTGAATGTGAACATATTTTGCTGGCACCTACCTATATAGGTAAACATGACCATTCCAATAAAATAAGAGAAATCAGATCGAAATTGGAACGAATTAGGTGTTCTTTCTTCCCGCACACTTTAGAGAATTGAACAGCAGGGTATCTATGTAGATGTAGGTGTAAAGTTATGACAAATAATGATAAAGTTATACTAATATTAATGGTGCAATAAATTAGAATGGAGAGCAGTATTCGCTACCTACTCGAAGATTCAGTTAAAACTTCTACAACCCATAGTTTGTAAGTTATTAATTAATTGTTTTATTGTCAATTCGGTTTAATCGCCGTTTTTCAAATCCCTCTGGTATAAACAGAGATATTGTCTTTCAGCAATCAGCGAGCTGAGGTGTAGACTAGTGTACTGAAGATTGCGATCTCCATCGCTTTATTTTTTGTCTCAAGAACACTTTTCAGAGTGTAGAAAGTGAGTGGGAACTGATAAGACGCACAAACCACTGAAATAATACTTTTGCAGCCCCTCCCCCATGAAACGAGCCCAATGCGTTCCCACGCCAGTCCGCATCCTCGGCTAACTGGGGCCAGCGATGGAACACCTTCACTAGTGGGTGTGCATTTCTCAGCTCGCGGTACGCTTCCACTGGCCGTGTCAGTGATGGTACACACCCACTAGGGAAGGTATACCTTCCCTAACCACCCACATCCACTGTAACTTGGATGAGAAATCAGTTGTGGGCATCTGATAAAGTATGACTTCATGTAAAACCATAGCAGATCATTGTCAATTGTAATAGGCTGCCACCCAAGAAAATTTACTTTCTACTTGTTTTCTGGTTGTGGATCAATAACACGTCACGAGGGATCGACACACGTGGTCAGCGACTCACTTTTTCGGTGGTGCAGTGCTTCACACCCGCCGAGATCGAAGGCTTGCGATCGCTCAGATAACCCGCAGTTACTTGTGAAAGGAAGTAGATATCGGCGCGACTGCAATTTCAAAAACTCTTCTGTACTTTTAGCTCCATTTCACTCGCCGATATGTATGGTCTCAAATGCATAGAACAGTAAGCTGTCCGCTATCCAAATTTTTAAACACACGATTTGTAAACCAAGCCCACACACTTGACAAATAGCATCATTTGAAACCGACTTTTATGAATTATGTGAAGGTGAAATATTTTTTAGAAAGCTGAGATGTTTTACTACAGTGTGTCCCAAATACAGATTTTTTAAACGTATACTTTTATCAAAATCGAGTGAGAATCGTGACGAAACTAAAAACTCCCGCGTAATGAAAAGTAGACATTTTCTTTTTTCTGCCATTTTGTCAAAACTGACAATTTGAGCCCTTGGTTGTATATGAAATACTGGGTAATTCTTACAATAAAGAAGACAGGAACCAACCACTTTTGATTATGATTTGCCAGCTGCCACCAGTGCCACAACCTAAACAGCACTAAGTATCTGAATTTAATTTGTGTCAAATTTAATTTGCCAGTCTAGTTCATTTTCGTTAGTACTCTGTTTTAAGAGGTTTATTCCCGCGTACTTGCAGATTTCGTTTGTACTACTGTTTTAATAGTTTATTCTATCGTATTTGATAAATACCGCTGTGTTTAGTCTTCGTCTTTGACCGGTGTATTTCAAAACAAGTCAGAGACCGTTACTAAAGCTCGTTATCAGTCAGTCCAGTGCCAGCTGCCACCAGTCCCGCAGCGTTAACAGCGCTAAACTGCCGGACTCAGTTTTGTTGTTTTGACAGCGTAGTTACCACTGACCACAGTTCAGTCAGCAGCCAGCCGCCTTCATTAGAGTACTAGGCTTCTTTAAAGTTGTTAATTGCAGTTAATTGTATCGATAGGATGGATAGGATGTGTGCCTGCTGTGTGCGGACGCAGGAGGAGTTGGCCGCGGTTCGCAAAAAGCTGAGCGTGCTGTTGTCTACGGTCAGCCGTCTTCAGGCTGCTGTCTCGGGGTGCAGCGATGGTGGGGAGCCTGGTGCGTCGAGTGGGACACCTCAGGTGTCTCACGCTTCGCTCTCTGTCCCTGCTACCGAGGCACCTTCAGGTGTACCGGACGTCGTCGAGCCGCCTTCTCCACAAGGGGAGTGGCGGGCTGTACGGTGTTCGCGTCGGTTGAGGCGGAAGGCCAATGTGGAGGCTGGACGTCCGTCCGCGCCCGTTCGTCCTGTGAGGAGCATGTGGCCACTCCTTCAGCAGGGTCCGAGCAGGAGCACGGGGGGAGGGGATTATTAGTTATTGGGAGCTCCAATGTTAGGCGCGTGATGGAGCCCCTTAGGCAGATAGCGTCCAGATCCGAAAGGAATTTCAACGTGCACTCGGTGTGTCTGCCGGGGGGCCTCATCCGAGATGTGGAGGCGGCCTTGCCGGCGGCTATCGAGGGTGCGGGGTGCAGTCGACTGCAAGTCGTGGCTCACGTCGGCACCAATGACGCTTGTCGCTTGGGTTCTGAGGACATCCTCAGGTCCTACGAGCGGCTGGCGGAATTGGTGAAGGCTGCTGCCTTCGCACGCGGGGTGTAAGCAGAGCTGTCGATTTGCAGCATTGTTCCCAGGGTTGATCGGGGTCCTTTGGTTTGGAGCCGAGAGGAGGGTCTGAACCAGAGGTTTCGCCGACTCTGTGACAGTCATGGGTGCAGATTTCTGGATCTGCGTTATCGGGTGGGGAATTGTAGGGTGTCCCTAGATAGATCAGGGGTGCACTACACTAAGGAAGCGGCTACTCGGGTAGCAGAGTACTTGTGGAGTGCGCATGGGTTTTTTTTTAGGCTAGGCGCTAACTCTGATGAGCACTCGCCTGTCAGCATTGAAACAGCGAATTCAGTCCACGTTCGGAACAAAAATTCGAACATAAATATATTAGCCGCGAACTTACAGAGTATTAGAAACAAAGTTCCCGAATTTGCAGCGCTGCGTGGAAGTTATTGCGCTCAGACAGTTTTAGGCACCGAAAGCTGGCTAAATGATGATGTGGCAAGTTCAGAAATATTTAGCGAAGTGTGGAATGTATATCGGAAAGATAGATCTGATACAACTGGATGAGGAGTGTTCATCGCTGTGGACAAAGATATAGTTTCTACTGAGATCGAGGTTGAAAGTAACTGTGAAGTTATCTGGGCACGTATAACAGGTCTAAAAGAAGTAAAGTTAATAGTTGGGTGTTTTTACCGCCCCCCCCCCCCCAGTGCTGCTGTAGCAGTTTTAGAATCATTCAAAGAAAGTCTACACCAGGTAGACATAGGTATCCGGGCCATGTAATATAAGTCGGAGGTGACCTCGCTAGTTACATTTCAGGCGGTACAGACAAGCAGTCTTGCGAGCTACTTTTGGACACATTCTCCGAAAACTGTCTTGAGCAGTTAAACCGGCAACCCACGCGCAATGGAAATATTCTAGACCAGGGGTGGCCAACCCGCGGCCCGCGGGCTCCTAAATTTTGGCCCGCGGAGCTGTCTGATATGAAAGAAAAATTTAACTTTTATTTCATGTAAAACTTGCAAAAGAGTTTTCCTTTAAGTGTCTTTCGTATCATATCGAATAACAATAGGTATGTATCATTTCAGTAATTCAACATCCTTTAAATTTACGTGTATATTCCTTTTTTTTTAAAAAAAAAAAAAAAAAAAAAAAAAAAAAAAAAAAAAAAGATATGCATGTTTCGCGGCGTATGGTTGAGGCGAAGGACGTGCGAGACGTAAGGGGACGGGAGAGCGTCAGAAGCCGCGCGACTGTCCTCCCGTTGTAAATTCCGTGGCGACAGTTTGCGGGGGTGAGGTGAGGTGAGGGTGGGAGAGCGGGTTCGTAGCCGCGGGCGGCCGTCGGCCGTGGCGCTTGGGCCGAGTGCGGTCAGAGGACCGCCGCGCCGGAAAGCGGGGCAGCTCTGGTACCTGGCGGGCGGCCGGCTCAGCAGAACAAGGAAGACGGCACGCGGGTTTAGGAATCCGTAGCATTCGGTTGTGGTGACTTTAGGTTGGACTCCATCGCTGCCACATCAGCCCCAGACGAATACACCACCGGCGTCTACAGCTACTCTTCTACTACCTCAGAGAAGGTAAGAATTCGCTATACCGTGCGATAGAACGTCCTTCAGACTGATGTTGCTTTCTTTGAACCGCAATTGCTTCAGCTACTGCTTTTGCATTGAGTGTTCGGAAATATAGTTTTGAATCGTCTCCAGTCACTGAAGGCTACGATCGTACAAAGGGAATTACTATTAACTCATTGTAGAAACGGTTTAGTAGTGAGTGCCGCTATTCTCTTTATCTGATATACCGACGAGTTAACATGATGATTATTTTTCTATTTCCCTTTTTTGTTTAATGTAATAAGTAAATTTTCAATATGAATAGAAAAAAAAAAAACAAAGAGAGTGAAACTTAGGTTACCTTTGAAACGCCCATCATTCATACATTTCACAACTATTAACTGACTGAGTCCATAATTCATTCAATTAGATGTCACATAGGAGAATAAATAATATGGTAATAAGGGCACTATTAGTAGCACATGTGATTTTAAGCAGTCGTCCTTCAAGTAAAACCTGATTTTTTTCCTTTTTATAATTTATATATGATGCTAGAAGACTTGCTTGTATTTTATGTATTCAGTTAGGGCAAGTACGTACACCAATTGACATTACCATTGGTTTCTGCTTCAGTACCATATTTTAATTTTAGTAGTACAAAATAAATAAATTTTTCATTGTAATAATGTGGTTTTACTGATGACGGTTAAGGATTAAGTTTTATAAAGGTAGCGATATGACCCTTCTAATGCATTTTCATTTACCTGTGTTATTCACAGCAACTAAAAGACTTGAATGTAGAATACTTTTTAGTAACAATCATAACTGCCGAAATTTTAAAGTAAGGCTGCCAGGTTAAGTAAAGCATCAGCAATATTTTTATTTACGATAATTGACGTTCAGAACTAAAATATCTATTTCCTAAAGCAGTTGATCACTACTATCCAAAATTCTTGAGAGAACAGACTATGCAATTCCTCAAACACCTATAATAATGTACTTGAAAGAAACGCCGATGATTCGGCGAGCAATGGACCTCTGTGGTGCCGCCATTTAGGCTGAAAACATGTAATCTCAACCCACTTGTTATCAATCCCTGTCATGAACACTAAAGCACTGTAAAAACTAAATGCGCTGTTAAGCGATTGCAACAAAATCACTGTGTTACCTTACACGTGTATTAAGGCTGCTGAAATTTTATCAATTATGACGTGTTTTTGATAAATCTTCAAAGCGAGAAAAACAACTGAACAGATGTTGCCTTCAGGGAAGCTTTGCGCATGCGCAAAGCAAATAAAATGATCTGCTACGAGAATGAATAGAAGAATCGTAATTAAATACATGTCCACAAAGTAAGTTCCGTTTGCTACTATAAAACAAACGTGTACAGATGCAGAAGTAATATTTATTGTACAAAAATCTACAACTGTTAAACTTTTACATAGCTTCCGAAACTTTGTACGCATTTCTCACAACGTGGCACAAGTTTTTGTATGGCTTCTTCATTGAAGGTAGCCTCCTTTGTATTCAACCATGTGGTAACATGTTCTGTCAGTAACAATTTCGTGAGTTAGTGATCGTGAGATTTGCGGAACTTCCATAGCAAGGGCACTAAATGTAAACTTACGATTATGCTCAATCGTCTCTTCAATTGTGTCAACTAGTTCGTCGGTAACAACAGACGGGCGTCCACTTCGTTATTCATCGTGAACTTGATCATGTCCTACATTTAACAATCTGACCCATCTCCTAACCATTGAATCACTCGTAACTTGTTGTCCATGAAACTCTTAAGATTTACCGATGAATTTCCTTTGGTTTAACTTTCCTTTCAATTAGAAAACGAATCACAGATCTCACAAGCGACGACATTTTCAATTGGAACTGACATTATAACGATCACTACAAAGCACACGTCGACAGCAGCTATCTAAAAATAACGTACATGTCTTCTCCTTGGGTCAGACTAACTTCCGCGCATGCTCGGAACTGCGTTTGTAGCGATGCCACGAATAGGAATAGAACCCGAACTTACTTTGTGGATCTCCCTCGTATACATTTTTTTTCTTTTTTTACATGGTCAGCTTCTTCTTCGGGGCTTCACTGAACCAGTGAACACGCAGTATGCGGCGCTAATGTTTTGTCGTTTTAAACAACTTCGGGGAACCGTAAAACAGATTTTGTACGGAGTTTTTGAGAGTTGCATTGAACTACTTTACGTACGGTAATTGATATTTGATTCTGAACTTCACGTACCACATATATATTTTTAAAAAATCGGAATACTTCAATTATCGTTTGGTCTCTCTAGCAGTTTGACTTATGGGGGAAAATGTCTGTTTCAGTTGAAGACGTACACTTGGTATGGCGTCAACTAGCAAAGAAGTAGGACCCAAGAAGAGGAAAGTTACAGAGGAGTTGAGAACTTTTCAAGACAAGTGGACAGTGAACTATTTTTTTGTGGAATACAAAACAAAACCGATATGTCTAATATGCGAGGAATCCATCTCGGTTCCAAAAGCATATAATATAAAACGACATTACGAGACTAAACATGCAGTTATGTTTAATAAATACAAAGGACTATTTCGACAAGATAAAGTAAACGACTTAAGAAAGAAACTTACACCTCAACAGCAGTTATTTACAAGGGCGAATCCAGACTCAACATGCTATGTAAAAGCAAGTTATGCAGTAGCTCTGATACTGGCAAAAAATCAAAGCCATATTCAGACGGCGAAATTGTAAATGAATGCTTAGAGACCGTCGTCGAAATTGTGTGTCCAGAAAAGAAACAAGACTTCTCGAAAATCAGCCTGTCTCGTCAAACTATTACCAGACGCGTGGACGACATTGGAAGACAAATCAAATATAATTTAAAAATCGTTCATCTGAGTTTATATTTCATTCAATAGCTTTGGATGAGTGCACAGATATGGCGGATACCGCCCAAGTGGCAATTTATATCAGAGGTGTTGACACGCATTTCAATAAAACAGAAGAATTAGCGGCATTGTATCCACTCAAGGATACCACGAAGTCACGAGATTTGTTGGAAGCAGTTACATCGACATTAAGTCGGTTTTCGTTAAAGCTTGACAATTTGTCGGGGCCTACAACGGATGGGACTCCAGCAATGAGTGGCAAACACGAAGGTTTAGTTCAGTTAATTGAAAACGAGGCCCGAAAAATTGGTAATACATCGATGTTAAATTTTCATTGCTTTATCCATCAAGAGAATTTATGTGCCAAGTCCCTCAAAATGGACCATGTCATGAAGGTAGTTGTGAAAACAGTGAACTTTATTAAATCGAGAGGTCTGAATCACCGTCAGTTCCAAGAATTTTTGAAGTCTTTGGATTCAGCGCATGATAACATTTCTTATTATACGGAAGTAAGATGGCTAACCCGTGGAAAAATGTTGAAAAGAGTGTTCGATTTGCAGCATGAAATACGATCATTCTTTGAAAGCGAGTCAAAGAGACTTCCAGAGTTCGAAGATTAGGAATGGCTTTCCGATTTTGCGTTCTTGGTCGATATAACTAGCCACCTGAATGATCTTAATACTCGACTCCAAGGAAAAGAACAGCTAATTAATGTTATGCACGATCTTATTTCCGCATTCCAAATGAAACTTGGGCTTTGGGAGCAACAGTTACGAACAGAAAACTACACACATTTTCCTGCACTGTCAAACCAATCGGACGTCACACAGGCAGCAGCCATTAAATATGCTTCTTTAATGTCTGACTTGAAACTCGAATTCGAAACCCGATTTCAAGATTTCAAGAAAAATCATCTGCTTTTCTCTGCATTTGCTACGCCACTCTCTGTAGACATGAGTTCATTACCGGGACATTTGCAAATGGAATGCTGCGAAATGCAATGTGATACACAATTAAAAGAAAAATTTCATCAGGTTGATTTGTAAACTTTCTATAGAACATTTTTAGACGAGAAGCAATATCCAGCCTTTCACAAACATGCCTTAAAAATGATTTCATTATTCGGAAATACATACGTGTGTGAACAACTGTTTAGTCGGATGAATTACATCAAATCACACATGAGAACACGTCTTACTGATGTTCATCTGGAAAACTCTTTGCGTGTAGCAACAACTTCACTTGACATCAACATTGATTCACTCACTTCAATGAAACAAAGCCAAATATCCCACTAGCACTGTATTACTATAACATGTTTAATAAATTGTATAGTAAAATTGAATAATAATTTGTAAAATAAATATTCTCTATTCAAATTTATTTCGTTTTTTTAAATAAATTAATATTTCTTGTTTTTTTATTTTATTATTATTATTCATAAATCAAAAATGGTAATGCGGCCCGCGGCGAAATGCCCTCTCAGAAATTTGTCCCGCCTTTCGTAAAGGTTGGCCACCTCTGTTCTAGACCTTATAGCCACAAACAGGCCTGACCTTATTAACGATGTCTGTGTAGAGACAGGAATTAAATAATGTTAGAAAGGTGCTGAGAAAGCAAAGCCTGTTGCACTCTGGATTCAAAAAGGACACGCAAATGATGACAGGCAAAAGTTAGTAGAGATTCGTGCGTCTATAAAAAGATCGATGCGCGAAGCATACAATAATTATCACTGCCATACCTTAGCTAAAGATCTTTCCGAGAACCCGAAAAAATTCTTATCCTATGTAAAATCGATAAGCGGGTCAAAGCCCACAGTTCAGTCACTCGATGATTCCGGGGCAGTAATAGAAGAAAGCAAACGGAAAGCTGAAGTTCTAAATTTAACCTTTAAGAAAGCTTTCACGCAAGAGGACCGCACAAATGTACCATCATTCGATCAACGTACTAATTCCGAAATGGGGGACATAGCCATAGGTATTTCCGGTGTAGAGAAGCAGCTGAGAGAGCTAAATACGAAAAAGTCTGCTGGTCCGGATGGAATACCAGTTCGGTTTTACAAAGACTATTCTGTGGCATTGGCCCCGTAGTTAGCTTGCATTTATAGCAAATCTTTAATTCAGCGCAAAGTACCTAGTGATTGGAAAAAGGCGCAGGTGACTCCCGTGTATAAGAAAGGAAAGAGAACTGACCCATACAATTACAGGCCACTATCGTTGACATCGGTTTCATGTAGAATTTTGGAGCATATTCTCAGTTCGAATATAGTACATTTCCTTGAAACGAAAAAGCTTCTTTCCATGCATCAGCACGGGTTTAGGAAACATCGTTCATGTGAAACTCAGCTTGCCCTTTTCTCACATGACATCTTGCGAGCCATAGACGAAGGGCAACAGGCGGATTGTGTTTTTCTCGACTTTAAAAAGGCGTTCCACGCGGTGCCACACTGCCGACTTCTAACGAAGATACGAGCTTATGGAATAGGTTCACAGGTTTGTGACTGGCTGGAAGACTTCCTAAGTAATAGAACGCAGTACGTTGTTCTCGACGGCGAGTGTTCATCAGAGACGAGTGTATCGTCAGGCGTGCCCCAGGGGAGTGTGATAGGACCGCTATTATTTTCTATCTATATAAATGATCTGATGGACAGAGTAAGTTGTAATTTGCGGCTGTTTGCTGATGATGCTGTGGTGTCGTCTGTAACTGACTGTAATAGCATACAGGATGACTTAGACAAAATTTCTAGTTGGTGCGAAGAGTGGCAGGTAGCTCTCAATGTAGAAAAATGTAAGGTGATGCGCATGAGTAGAAAAAACAATCCCATAATGTTCGAATACAGCATTAGTAGTGAGCTTCTTGATGCTGTCGCGTCGTTCAAATATCTAGGCGTAACATTGCAGAACGATATGAAATGGAACGAGCATGTAAGGACAGTTGTAAGGCAGACAGCCGACTTCGGTTTATTGGGAGAATTTTGGGAAGATGTACTTCACCTGTAAAGGAGACCGCGTATAAAACGCTTGTACGATCACGTCTTGAGTATTGCTCAAGTATTTGGGACCCGCAGCAGATCGGTTTGAAGGAAGACATAGAGGCGGTTCAGAGGCGAGCAGCTAGATTTGTTACTGGTAGGTTCGACCAATGCGCGAGTGTCACGGAAATGCTCCGGCAACTCTATTGGGGATCGCTGGAAGAAAGACGACGTTCTTTTCGTGAATTTCTGTTAAGTAAATTTAGAGGGCCGGAATTTGAAGCTGAGTGTAGTACGATCTTGCTGCCGCCTACTTACATTTCGCGTAAAGATCACAAAGACAAGATAATAGAAATTAGGGGGGCATATAGGCATTCTTTTTTTCCTCGTTCAATTTGGGAGTGGAATAGGAAAGGAAATGCCTAGTAGTGGTACAGTGTACCCTCCGCCACGCACCTTACGGTGAATTGCGGAGTATGTATGTAGATGTAGATGTATTTTCTATATAGCGCCGTCACCGGTTTCGAACCTTTCAGTTCATCATAAGACGGCTGTTCACGCAGATGATTTTGCTTGTGGTGAAGTCTTTGGTTATGTGGTGCCCTACATTACAAAATATGATTGGAATTGCTTACTCGAGCGTAAGTATTACTCGTGATACTGACAAAAGTTTTGAACAAACTTTTACGATAGAATTTTTCTTGTTATTCATTAACTTACTTAATGAAATGCATCTTTAACCATCAGCTGTTTTATTAAAATCCTTAAAATCGCCTACTTTCGGTCCAGGACCGTCATCATAGATAAACTTTGGCATTGAAGAATCACCTTGCATTCTTCAATACCAAAGTTTATCCATGATGATGGTCATGGACCGAATTGTAGGCGATTTTAAGGATTTTAATAAAACAGCTGATGGTTAAAGATGCATTTTATTAAGTACATGACGGCTGTTAGCACTCACCAAAACTTTGTCATTTACTTACGTCGAAAAGCCGTTTCCATTAAGTTGTATCGCCGATTACTGCAGTTGCTGCATTGAGCACTTTTTGCATCACTTATGTGGGGCAAGATAGCGCGAGATTAAACACACACAAACAAAACGTTTTTGCCACACAGAATACAAAAATGGTGATAATGCGAATACAACACTGCCAAAGATGTTTTCTATCATAGATATGTACATTGATTTGACAATGAAGTATTTTACATTAGGAGAGACGTAAAATATTTTACACAGAATAAACGTAATAGATGTGTATTGTACATTCAGTGACACAGACTATAATTACATAGAGAGCTGTAGTTACAGTTTTTAAAGCAATTTTACTTAGCGATATAGCTCAAGCTCTGGTATACTTAAAGTGAGGAGTGATAAATAAGTGTACATGTTTGTGTGTTACCATTAATGTATATTACGTTTTAAATTGAAGGACAGATAAATTGTGCACCCGAGTGGGCAGTTGTCTTATTTCATGTGTATATTACATTACTGCATGTGGCAAAAGTAACATTGTTTATTACTTATCTGATGATGATGAAAAGTTCGAAACCGGTGACGGCGCTATTTAGTAAATAATAAAAGTTGTTGGTTGCTGTCTCCTTCGTTGTAAGAATCACCTAGCATTTTATTTTTTCACGGGCACACCAAAGCTTGTAAGGACATATAACGATATGGACTAGTCTTGTATACGACTTGTATTTCCCCGTTATTTCGGCAGTGAGCGCTCGCAGTGTGACGTCACGGCGTCCTCCAGGGCCCAGTGTTGCCAAGTCGCTAAATCCAGCGGATTCCACACGCCGCCAGCGGGTGCAGATTTGCTTTCACCTGACGACGCATTGCTTTTGTTGTCTGCAGCTGACTATACATTCAATACATACAATGTCTCACAAGCGCGTTTCCTTAGCCGTAGGTGAGAAACCTAATGGTTTAAACCAGAGAGTGTAATGCTGCTTTCGTATGAAAATGGGTGCTGCGTATTAAAGTTAAGGTTGGGGACCGCAAATGAAATTTTACCAGGTAATGAAATGTTTTTAAATGAGATTACTAAGCAATTTTGACAAGGGAGGGACAATTTAAATAAAATTATCGGATTCGGCCATTAAATGGTAGCGGTCGTAATTTCGGTAGCACATACAACACCAGAAAGCAACATTACAGAAGAAGTCGGCGGAATCTAAATTTTACCTTATTGAGAGCTGGTACAAACATTTCGGTCATGTTCTGTAGTAATTCTAGCTGAGATGACTGGAATATTACTTCGATAAATTGATGCTGGGATTGTGCGTTTCGGTTACTATTGTTCTATGACCGTGTGGAAAATTAATCATGATAGTCGCCAAAAATTGCAAAATTATCGGAATTCATAAACATTACGAAGATTTTTCTGCAGGCATTAAAATGTAATAAACCATTCATAGACACGAAATAAATAAAAGTTACACAGAGAATGTTCTAGTACAATCGCGAAACAAATCGCAACAATACCCGAGCATCACTTTATGAAGCACTGGATCTGCTGAAAATAAATAACTTTAAAATTAGTGAGAATGGGGAAGGGATTGTAAGTAAGTAAGATAACTGTGGGGGTTTATTGAAATTAATAAACAAACTAAGCTCACACTTACATGAATTACAACAAATCCTGAGGCACGTCCTAGCACATGAAGGAGAAGAAAGTAAGTGATGAACAGTTCCGCTCTCTCCCTTCAGCTTGTTGCAAAAAATTGAACGTGACAAATGTCATATGTTTATCGATACGCTGGCAGAGAGAGGGCAGAAGTCAGCGACAAGCATCGCACAAGTTATAAAAAAAATCATTAATGTATTACTACAAGAGGAAAGCAAAAGCATCTTATTTTTAATCCTCAGTCGGTGTCGTGAATGTTTTATGCAATAAACTGTGTCATCGGGTATTTGTATAACCCACACTATTATCGCAGTTTCTTGACAGGCTGTTGTTGTTGTGGTATTCAGTCCGCAGACTGGTTTGATGCAGCTCTCCACGCTACCCTGTCCTGTGCAAGTCTCTTCATCTGAGAATCCTCCATCCAACCAACATCCTTTTGAATCTGATTACTATATTCGTCCCTCGGTCTCCCTCTACGATTTTTACCCCACACGCTTTCTTCTAATGCTAAGTTGACAATTCCTTGATGCCTCAGAATGTGTTCCTTCTCTTAGTATATGACAGAAACTCCTTTCCTCCCCGATTCGGTTAAGCACCTCCTCATTAGTTACGTGATCTACCCATCTAATTTTCATCATTCGCCTGTAGCATCACATTTCAAAAGCTTGTATCATCTTTTTATCTGAACTCCTCATCGTCCACGTTTCACATCCATACAATGCTACACTCCAGACAAATGCTTTCAGAAAGGACTTCCTAACATTTAAATTAATAATGGATGTTAACAAGTTTCGCTTCTTTAGAAACGCTTTTCTTCCCATAGTCATTCTGCCTTTTATATCTTCTTTACTTCAGCCATCAGAAGTTATCTTGCTACCCAAATAACGAAATTCATCTACTATTCTAGACAGGCATCTGAATATAAAGTAATGAATACAGACTATACCCACTGCTATTTGGTATTTATTGACATCAAAAAAACTTTACAAAATTGAATCACAACAATGGCCTGTCTGAATATTAATATCTCGTTAGCACACCAGCTTTAAATTTCAATTTATTTCTTAATTATTGAAAAAAAAAAATCTTTAAAACTTTAATTCGGTAACTAACAGCAGTTCAATTTCGTGCATTAGTATCCAAAATATGAAATTAAACGGAGATTAATTAGGTAAGGCACAATTTTACGTAATTTTACAAACTATGAACATTAGGAAATTTTCATTCATTCGAGTGCCTGGTGGATCCAAAAATATATTCTTGTAGTTCATACATAACACTTTAGTCTTCTTATCAGACTATCGACGGCACAGGAAACACCTCTTCCGTTTCAATGGACCGAGATTTCGCAGTGGAAGAAGGCAATGGCTTTCTGATAACAGATCCCGAAGAACCACTGAGTTCTCTAGGTAGTTTTCAATTGACTAACCTTTAGGTGATCGACTCCTTGAGTGTTCAGTGTCGTGTTCACTTTAGCGTTCACGATCGCTTTCTTCACTGTCTTCAATATATTCCACTGAGTGATAAGAGCCAGGAAATATGGATCAGGAACATTCACTCTGTCGTTGTTAGCCATGCTGAGTGATATTTCTCTAAAGACAATACAAAATATAAAGCGTTTTAAACTATTGAGTTCGTAATGTAAATTGTATGGTGGAGTCGAATCATACCCCAAGCAAGTTATTCTACTTACCACGTCAAAAAATGGCAGCTGGCAACAACGATTACTGATTACAATTGCTCATAACAATCTCAACGAAAGCTACCGAAGAGCCGAAGTCCGCAGTAAACAAAATTCCGGTGTTGTGCGCATTGAAATGTTGCAAGGGGTATCCTCATATCCCAAAACACCGATTAGGGGTTAAGTAACATTAAAACTTTGGTCCAATCGTATTACGATAGTCGTAATCGTGGATGTAAATACATATCTTGCAGAGCGAGTAGCTATGTATACTTGACATCGTATGTCCACAAAGTAAGTTCCGTTTCGTTATCTAAAACGAACGTGTACATAAATAGAAAAAATATTTATTGTAGACTAGCTGGTAAAAAACGGGATTTCCCGGGTATATATGCATTTTGCCAGTCTTATATTTATGGTACGTCAAGTACAGAACTTAAATAAGAATCAGCCAAAGCCATTCGATGCAACTCTCAAGAATTCTCGAGGAAATCGACTTGGAAGGTTTGCAAAGTACACGTAAGTACTAACAATTAAAACAGTTGCAGCGTTTGTCGGTGGTAGCGTTCTGGCCTCACAACCATAGAGTCTTTGGTTCGAATCCCACTGTGACACATTCTTCTTTTTTTCTTTTCGTTTCCGAATTCAAATTGACAAAACACAAGGTCATGCCTGATGCGACAGCGAAACTGTTATGAGCGGTAGACTTGTTTTCGTTTCGTCATTTTGTGTATGTGTGTGAAGGAGGGGGGGGGGGCTCAGTTACAAAACGCTTCATAAACGTCCGAAATTACATGCAAATTTTTTTGCAGGTCCCTAACTACTCGCATTTTTGAATAATTGGCGCATAAATCTGGGTATACTAATGCGGTGGCCTCTCATTATTTATGACGTCATATGTCCTGAGGCAAGTGTCGTGCTCTGTTGTTTTTGGATCAGGAACCTTCGTGGGCGTACGGTGGACAGTTCACCAAAGTTTCATTGCAATAAAATATTCAAGAAAGGCAGTAGGAGTAACCCACTAAACTACAGGCCTATTTCATTGGTGTCAATTTTCAGCAGGGTTTTGGAACCTATCCGGTATTCAAATATTATGAATTATCTCGAACAGAACGATGTATTGACTCAAGGTCAACACGGATTTAGAAAATATCGTGAATGCCAAACACAACCAGCTCTTTATTCAGACGAAGTGATGGGTGCTGTTGACAGGGGTTCTCAAATCGATTCCGTATTTCTTGATTTCCAGAAAGCTTTTGACACCGAACGTCACATACGGCTTTTAATGAAATTACGTAGTATATCGTGGTACTGTTGTATATCGCACCAAATTAGCGATTGGCTAGGGGATTTCCTGTCAGAGAGGACTCAGTTCGTATTAATCGATGGTAAGGCATCGGCTAAACAGAGGTGATTTCGGGCGTTCCAGAAGGTAGCGTTATTGGTCCTCTGCTATTCCTTATTTACATAAACGATTTAGGGGAAAATCTAAGTAGCTCTCTTAGATTGTTTGCACATGACGCCGTTATATACCGTCTAGTAAAATCAACTGAAGATCAAAACCAACTGCAGAACGATTTGAATAAGATATCAGTATGGTGTAAAAATTGGCAATTGACTCTAAATAATGACAAGTGTGAAGTCGCCCACATGAGTACGAAAAGAAAGAGGTTAAATTTTGTTTACAAGATAAATCAATCAAAAGTGAAGGCCGTAAACTTCACAAAATACCTAGGACTTACCAGTACTTCAGACTTAAATTGGAAAGAATACGTAGATAATGTCCTGGGAAAGGCGAACCAGAGACTGCGTTTTATTCGCAGAACCCTTAAAACATGCAACAGAACTACAAAAGAAACTGCATACAGTACGCTTGTCCGTCCATTTTTGGAGTATGGTAACCCAGTGTGGGATCCTTATCTGGTGGGATTAACGGAGGACATCGAAAGAGTCCAAAGAAGGGCAGCTCGTTTCGTATTGTCACGATACAGGGGAGACAGCGTTAACGAAAATGATAGACGATCTGGGACGGGAATCATTACAACAACGGCGCTTATCACTGCGGCGTGGGCTACTTACGAAACTCCAATCGCCAACATTCTCCACAGAATGCGAAAATATATTGTTGACTTCCACTTACATAGGTAGAAAAGATCATCAGAATAAAATACGAGAAATCAGAGCTCGAACAGAGAGATTCAGGTGTTGTTTCTTCCCGGGCGCTATTCGAGAATGGAATGGGAGATAAATAGTATAATGGTGGTTCTATGAACCCTCTGCCAGGCACTTAAATGTGATTTGCAGAGTATCCCATGTAGATGTAGAATGGTTTATGAACACACAGAGGACATACAAACAAACATTCATATATAGATAAATCTAAAGTGCTGGCTGTTGTGCTTTTGGGTTTTGCCGCCGCGCAACTAGTGATGGGAACAATCGAATGAAAACAAACGATTCATTGGGTTGTTGGAAAAAAATCATTCGGTTGTAGTTTCTCGTATCGGTTGAATTATTCATTCGTTCTTTTGAGTGAAACCAGTCGGTGGGATCAACCGAATGAAAAAATCGACGCAGTCGGTTGGACTACTCAATCCGTTTCTTTTGAGTTAAATCAGTCGATGAGACGAACCGAATGAAAAAATTGACACAGTACGTTGGCCTCTTCATTAGTTCTTTTGAGTGAAACCAGTCAGTGGGAGCAACCGAATGAAAGGGTCAGTCGGTCGTAGTTTTACTATGTTGGATTAATATTCGTTTCTTTTTTTCGAATGAAAGTAGTCTGTGGGAATAACCGAATGAAAACATGTGACACTTTTGCAGTCTTGTACATTGGCTGAATTACTCATTCTTTCTTTTCAAGTGAAAAGTGGCAGTAAGTTTTTCTGTCGGTTGAACCATGAATCATCATCCCAACTGAAACGACTGATTAGTGTTTTAGCTTACAGAGCTTTCCATTTACTTCTATGAATGAAACTGACATGCCCATCAGATAACTACAGCAGTGCTACATTATACCGCCATGTAAAAGGGGTATGCCAAAGTTAAAATGCGTATTACAGTGTTCATTTAATTATGTACTGAATGAAGTAACTTTTCGTTTTATAATACACAGTAATAGTGATTCATATTTTGTTGTAGATTAAATTGTTCGAGGTGCCATCAACGAGTAACTAATTAGATGTCATATCACAGGAGCATGCCTTCGATCACTTTCATTGCCCACCACAGACTTCAAAAACGCCGATCATCTGGGCCCGATCAGATTAATTTCGCAGACACCCACAATCTGTAGAAGATAAGTGGGCGATGACCACGAAGTACCGCGGGGAGCGCGCGTTTTCACTGCTGACAGTGCTAGTCCAGCAGGCGCGCGCCAAACTCCACACAACAGTGTCTGGCCAGGGGGGCGGGGCGTGCCATTGCCGATTGTTGTCGGTTTCTTACTGTCTCAATAAAGAAGCGTGGAAACTACAGGGTGTTCCAAAATGATCGCTACAAGTTTCATCTCGCATACTGTATCTCCGAAGTGGGAACAGGTAGAAAGTGCGGTTTGCGGCTTATTGTTCATACATATCTAAGGTACTAGTAGGACAGAGTTAAGTATTTTAAATGAGCATATTTGCTAGATCCAAATTCGAACATCACTAAAACATTAGGTATTGTAAAAAAACGTTTATTAAAGTATTTTGTATAAAAATATTTTTGTTAATTCCATCTAATTTGAAGGAGTACGAGAAGACATACAACATTTATCAGTGTTGCAAATTTTCTTCAGCGCGTCTGTTTTCATCAACAGTGTATGAAAACATGCATCTCAAGTTTCATAATTATTCAGTCTTGTCACAGATATTTCTGTGGTTATCGGTGAAACGATGTGGAGGTTTATTCCATCCCTCCGCCATGTACCATACAAAATCTTAGATGAACAGTGAACTGCCACTTGTTTTGAAAGTCAAGTGTGCAAAATTTCATCAAGTTCGGAATAAAACTCTATATTGGCGTCGAAGTCTGGAATACCTTCTCTCATGCGTCAAAGCAAAGTAGATGTAGACGGTGACCATTCTCTTTCTTTGAAGGTGAAGAGTGAAATATATCATTAAAATTCGAATACAAACGGAATTTGTCAAAGTTAGTAGGTAAAGTACCCTCCGCCATGCACCTACGAAATTTATTGTACACTGTTACCTTAGCTTTGTTTTAAAGGTAAAGTATGCAAAATTTTGTCAAGATCGCAGCCAAATTGTGGTTTTTGTCGAAGTTAGTATGTAAAGTACCCTCCGCCATGCACCGAATGAAATTTGATGTAGACAGTGACGTTTCTCTTGCTTTGAAGGTCAAGTGTGCAAAATTTCATCAAGATTGGAACAAAACTGTAGATTTGCATGTAATAGAAAGAAGGAGTATGCAAATAAAGTCACACGAAGTCGATGAATTAATAAAAACATCCATATAACTGCAGCAACCGACAAAGACTTTTTCCAGTCGGTTGTATCGCATCAAGTGAAACCACTCAATGCCGAGAACATTCATATGAAGGACAGAGACTTGTTTCATTCGGTGCTCACGCATTGACTGAAACCACTCAAACCCTCTGAATGAGTGAAAACATTCATATAGCGGCTGCAACCGACATAGACTGGTTTCATTCGATTGTTTCGCATCGACTGAAACCACTCAAACCCCGCCAGGGACTATTCTCATTCGGTTGTTTTATTCGACTGAAAAAACCGACTGAACGAAAAAACAACCTTATTGACACATCTGAAGCATTGAATTAAAATTTGTGGTGCGGCCGGGAATCGAACCCGGACCTCCATGCTTACTAGGCAGACGTCTTAACCGTTAGACTACCACACCACTAACGATTAAGGCCCCTTGGAATAGTCAATTTTAACAAACAAATTTTAATTCAATGCTTCAGATGTGTCAATAATGTCTTTGACATATTTGAGACGTAAATCCGTCTCAGGGATTATTTATTCAAAAGAAAAAACAACCGACTGACCAATCGGTTGTTAAAAAACGTCGGTTGTCCCATCACTACGCGCAACTACATTTGGTAGAAGCGTATCTGCAAGTCTTTCACGTGACGCCACTGGAGCGACGATAGTGATGATGACGACAACACGACATCCAGTGCGCGAGTGGGGATCGGGAATCGAACCCGGGCCTCGCCCGACGCTGCCACCAGGCTACGGAGGCGGACTCGCTCGGTGGACGCGCGGCAGCCGCCACGTTTACATGCAGGGCCGGCGGAAGGCGAAAATATCACCCGGGCTTTAAAGAATCCATACGGCGCCCCCTACAACCCATTGGTATTTCTGACTTTAAATTTGCTATGCTACCATACAGATAGCTGCTTTCAAAGGATAACTCCTTGAACTCTAAAACTATAAGAATCAATTACCAAACTGAGTAAGATCTTAACTTTTGGCAGTTAAATACACAGAGTAAGTTTTAATTTTTAATGAAAGTCCAGCTCCAGTTGCAATTAGTTGTGCTTTATTTAAGCCCACACTACCGGTTTCGGCCTCTGGCATAACGTCTGTCACACGTGAAAATAGCCTAACATAGAGGCCGAAACCGGTAGTGTGGACTTAATTAAAGCACAACTAATTGCAACTGGAGCTGGACTTTCATTAAATTTGAACCACAGTTGCGGCAACAGCAACCATCCAACGATGGAGAAACTAATAAGACTAAGTTTTGGTTAACGATATATGAAACAATTATTTACACATGAGCATGCAGAATATTCTACGTCACTGATTAGAAATTTACAAAATGATTCAAGAAACGACGATTTATATAAAATTAAGATTGATGATGCAATACAGCACCTATTTACACATATATACATAAACAACCTTGTTAACTGTGAGCCGGCCGCGGTGGCCGAGGGGACTAAGGCGCTCCAGTCACGGTCTGCACGGCCACTACGGTTGGGGGTTCGAATCCCCCCTCGGGCATGGATATTTGTGCCGTCCTAGTTCGTAAGTAGTTCATAAGTAGTTTGGAAGTTTAGGGACTGATGACCCCGTAGTTAAGTCCCATAGACTATACAAACATTTGAACATTTTGTTAACTGCGAAAATAAACACACACATGAACAAAAGAATATACAAATATATTTTGTAAAAGCATTCTACAAAGATTTCGTAATACAAATAATACAGCCAGTAATATAATTTTATATCTTTATACAGTTTTAATGCAAATTGCCCTTTGAGTTCTTTACAAAGCTAAGTAAAGTTAACTTTTCGTGCCTTTTTCTTGGCAAAGTCTTTAGTTAATGTTCGTTAATACACATCTAACGAGTAAGTCTTATCGTTTTGGTACATGTATCAAGCATCAGTGTTCGCATAGAATGTAATAATTGCTACTTATATCAATTGGGAAAGAACTTTCTTTGAGCCTGAAGTTCGCCGCCTATCTGAGAAGCCGCCACCCTACCCACCCCAGCCTGCTAAGACGCTACGTGTGTAAACACCTCTTCTCTATTAAACGTAATAAAACGAAAATACGTTACGTAATGTAGGTCTACTTACAAGTACTGTGTTGTTATCTTCTGGAATATTTGTTGATTTCTTGCTGGTATCGTCATTCTATGGTTCTACGTTTTCATTTCCATTGTTGTCTGTTTCAGGAGTACAAAAGAATTTCTTTGATGCTGCTGCCTGTTTCTTATTTTCAGCCGCTAATTGTGCTCTTCTTTTTCTGTATACATTTTCAGAAGGCTTCTTTTTTCCGACGTGTTGATAAACAACACATTAACGCAACGATTCTTCTACTGAGTCGAAATTCAGGAGACAAAAGAACAATGCGCACACCTTGAAGCGTGTACTACATGTACAAGACTTCTGATTTATAATTTTCTTTCACGAGACATTTAACGGTACTGAGCTGTGGGCTGTGTCGCGCCAACAGTCCGTTACACCGTAAGCTCTGTGCGTGCTTCAACGACCATCGTTCGCCGCGACGGTGGAACGTTGTACGTTTCAGAGCCCGGGGATCTTGGCTTAATCGCCGGGGTCGCAAGGACGGTACAAACCTCTATAAAAAAAAAAAAAAACCTCAATCCAAGGTGTGCTACGTGCCGAGGAGATGCATGGCTGTTGAGGTTGAACAGCCGCTAGCGAGCAACCTCTGAGGAACCTGCCGCACCTCAGTTGTATAAGGCTTAGCCAGGCAAGCGGGGCTCTGCCTGGGTGGACCTTCAGTTTCCTAGCTGCTCGTGGGACCAGCATGAAACTAGCAAATAAAAGCGTGGCCGGTCGCGAAAACGGCGTCTCAAAGCGTGGTAAGATTGACTTCAATGCTGAGAAATATGACCCTCAGTCGTTCCCTGCCTTGGCAACGCCATGGGAGGAACGTAGGGAAAGAAATCAAGGTGAGGCCTATGCCCCCCGATACTTAGTATGTTCCCGGACTGACGGTGAGCCGTTCACCAACACAAAGCCCCTGTTTTTTGTTGAAAACGTAGAGGATAAATTCGGCGAGGTGGAGGGCATGTCAAAGATGCGATCCGGCTCTGTCCTTATTGCGACGTCATCCCAAGCACAGTCACGAGCACTGCTTGCTTGTGACAAGCTGAGTGATGTTCCCGTAACGATCACTCCTCATTAGAGCCTCAATACGGTACAGGGTATTATATTCCATAAGGATCTTCTGTTGCAGACCGATGACGAGCTACGTAAGAACTTGGAGCGGAGAGGAGTTCATTTTATACGGCGAGTGCATAGGGGTCCGAAGGACAACAGGGTTGCAACCGGCGCATTCATCTTGGCCTTCGAGGGTGACACGTTGCCTGAGAAGGTCAAGGTGATGATTTACCGGATTGACGTGAAGCCCTACGTTCCTCCCCCTATGCGCTGTTATAAGTGCTGGAGGTTTGGGCACATGTCCTCCAGGTGCACAGCCAACTCCACCTGTCGAGAGTGTGGACGCGTGGAACACCCTAACGTCCCTTGTGCACCTCCTCCACTTTGTGTGAACTGTGGACAACACCACTCCCCTTACTCGCCCACCTGCTCTGTTCTGCATAAAGAGCGAAAGCTCATGGAATATAAAAACCTGGATAGGCTGTCTTACTCGGAGGCAAAGAGGAAGTACGAGAAAATGCATCCCATCAGCATGAAGACCTCCTTTGCTGCAGCCGCATCTTTATCTAAAGAGTTACCAAGTGTACAGTCGGTCCTAGTGGGCTCCCAGGCCCAACCATCCACTTCTGCCCCCCTAACGACTGGGGGCACCTCAAATTCCACCGCCCCCAAAGACCCTGCTTTGGGAGCGGTAACCACCAAACCAAAGGGGTCTTTGGTCCCCACCCCAAAGCCAGTCACAACAGCCTGCTCTGGCTCCTCGCGCTAGGAAGGGGTCGCTCGGATCCCTTCCCTCTAAGGTTTCTCCCGCTGAATCAGCGGATGCCAGTGGCTGGCAGAAAGTGCCGTCAGCTGGTCGTGGGGCTGCACGCCGCTCCTCCGGCTTGGGGACTGAGCTGGCAGCGCCCTCCCAGCATGAGAAGCCTAAAGAGAAGCGCGAAACCAAGAAGAAGAAGGACAAGAAACCACCCAAGCAGAAGGATACCCCGGTGGCCACCTTGCCGCCACCCCCGTCCACCTCTTCTTCTGAGGACGAGATTGAGATCCTCGTGTCCCCCAAAGACTTGGCAATTGCCGAGTCTTCAGAAGCCGTGGACGTTGAGGCTCTGCCTCCGAAATCGGCTACAGCAGAAGATACTGCGACTCCTACTGCGCCGCCAAATTCAGCATGCCCCAGCGACCAGGAGGCTCTCTGATCCTCCAGTGGAACTGTGGCGGCTTTTTCCGCCATCTGCCAGAGTTGCAGCACTTGTTGTGCCGCTTCCCAGCGTTTTGTGTAGCCCTGCAGGAAACCTGGTTTCCTGCTAATACGACCCCAGCCCTTCGTGGGTATCGGGGCTATTACAAAAATCGTCTCCTATACGACAGGGTCTCTGGAGGTGTGTGTATCTATGTCCTTGCCACTGTCCCCAGTGCCGCTGTGCCTCTACACACGACTCTTGAGGTGGTGGCTGTTCGAATCCGGGCTATGCAGGAACTGACGATCTGTTCACTTTACCTTCCTCCAGATGAGACGATTTCAATTACCGACCTTGCCACCCTGGTGGCACAACTTCCCCCACCATTTCTGATTCTGGGGGACTTCAATGCTCACAATCCCTTGTGGGGTGGAGCACAGACAACAGCCGGCGGTAGGGACATAGAGACGCTCTTATCACAGCAAGACGTCTGCCTGCTAAACACTGGTGCACCCACGCATTTTTGCGTGGCTCGAGGCACGTATTCCACGATTGATCTCTCTGTTCCCCGAGCCTGCTCCGGCACTTCCAGTGGGGGGTCCATGATGACCTTTGCAACAGCGACCATTTTCCTGTTCTCTTGACGCTCCTACATTTTCACCCTGCGGGCTGCCCATCTCGATGGTCTCTCAGTCGAGCTGATTGGAACCACTTCACCTCAGCTGCTACAGTTCCCGTTCCACTGCCAGCCGATTTGGACATTGCGATTCACCAGGTCACCAGTTCGATAGTTTCCGCTGCTGAGGCTACCATTCCTACCACGTCTGGCTCCCCACGTCGTAAGTCTGTGCCCTGGTGGGCGCCGGAAATCGCTGAGGCCATTCGGGATCGTCGTCGGGCGCTCCAGCGGCATAGTCGACACCCCACTGTAGAAAACCTGATAGTTTTTAAACAGCTCCGGGCCCGGGCTCGACAGCTCATCCGGCAGGGTAAACAGGACTATTGGGAGACGTATGTCGCCAGCATCGCCGTCGCGCCTCAGCATCTCGGGTGTGGTTGCAGGTTCGGCGCCTATTTGGGTACCGTCCACCGGCAGCGATTCCCAGCCTACGCATCCAGGGTACCCTATGCACCGACCCGACTTCCATCGCAGAACACATGGCCGAGCATTATGCTCGCACCTCTGCAACATGCGAATACAGTGCGGACTTCCGTGCACTGAAGGAGCGTGTTGAACAGAGACGGCTGTCCTTTCACACGCGTCGAGCCGAATCGTACAACTCCGCTTTCAGTGCATGGGAATTCGAAACTGCCCTTGCCGCATGTCCCGATACCTCTCCAGGACCGGACAGAATACACAGCCAGTTCATCCGGCACCTTTCCGTGGAGTTTCAACACCAGCTTCTCGCCCTGTTTAACCGTTTATGGGTGGAGGGGGCTTTCCCGTCACAATGGCGGGAAAGCATCGTTATCCCCGTGATGAAACCTGGTGCTGACCCACAGGTGGCTGATAGTTACCGCCCAATCAGCCTCACCAACGTTCTGTGCAAGCTATTAGAACGTTTGGTGAGCCGGCGGCTTATGTGGATCCTTGAACATCGGGGTCTGTTGTCCCCACGTCAAGGGGGTGCCCGCCAAGGCCGCTCCACTGTTGACAACTTAGTGGCTCTGGAGTCCGCCATTCTTACGGCATTTAGCAGGCGTGAGCATCTTGTTGCCGTCTTTCTTGACCTCAGAAAGGCCTACGATACTACTTGGCGCCACCACATTCTGGCTACACTGCACGGTTGGGGTTTGAGAGGTCCGCTCCCACTTTTTATTCGAAACTTTCTTTCTTTCCGATCTTTTCGAGTACGGGTTGGTACTTCCCTCAGCTTCTCTCGCGTCCAGGAGAACGGTGTTCCACAGGGCTCTGACCTTAGTGTACCCCTCTTTTTAATTGCCATCAATGGACTTGCTGAGGCAGTGGGGTCATCGGTTTCTGCCTCTTTGTTCACTGATGACTTCTGCCTATATTTCAGCTCAGCTAGCATTGGGGTAGCTGAAAGGCGTCTACAGGGAGCCATTCGAAAGGCGTAGTCGTGGGTTTCAACCCATGGATTCCAGTTTTCTCCATCGAAAACCCGGGTTATGCACTTCTGCCGCCGTCGAGCTGTCCATTTGGACCCAGAGCTATATTTATATGATGAACTTCTTCGTGTCGAAGAGCCTCACGGATTTCTTGGCATGCTCTTCGACAACCGGCTCACTTGGGTGCCTCATCTTCGCCAGCTCAAGCAGAAGTGCGTGAGGTACCTCAATATCCTACGCTGCCTCAGCCACACTAGTTGGGGTGCCACCCGTACGAGTCTTTTGCAGCTCTACAGGGCTCTGATTCAATCGCGATTGGATTACGGGAGCTTTGTATATGGTTCGGCAGCCCCATCTGCATTGCAGGTCTTGGACCCAGTACTACACAGTGGCGTCCGTTTAGCGACAGGGGCCTTTCGGACAAGCCCAGTGGCAAGCTTACTTGCTGAAGCTGGAGTCCTTCCCCTGCGATTTCGGCGGCGGCAGCTGTTGGCCTCCTATGCTGCCCATGTTCATGCGATACCGCACCATCCGAATCACAGGCTTCTTTTTCCAACTGCTGCACTTCCATCTCCACAACAACGACCGCGGTCGGGTCTTCCGATCGCGGTCCGTGTTCGTTCCGTCTTGTCGTCTGTTGAGTCCCTTCCTATGCCTCCTGCTTTTCACTGGCCTTACCGTATCGCTCCTTGGTCACTTTCACGTCCACAGCTTCGGCTGGACTTGGCGCATGTATCAAAAGCCTCTGTAGCCCCACTGAGTCTCCGTCGCCAGTTTCAGGCGGTTATAGAGTCGTTCTGTGGCGCGGAAGTCGTGTACACGGATGGTTCTGCGGTCGACGGCCGTACTGGCTATGCATACGTCCACGGTGAGCATTTCGAACAGCATTCACTGCCCTGTGGAAGTAGTGTGTTCACTGCAGAACTGTTTGCCATCTATCGGGCACTTGAACATCTCAGAGGGTGCCCTGGGGAGTCTCTGGTCATCTGTTCTGACTCCCTTAGTGGCTTGCAAGCCCTCGCCAAATGTTTCCCGAAACATCCTTTAGTGCAATCCATACAGGAGTCTGTTTCCAGGCTTGTTCGGTCTGGTCGCTCGGTGGTCTTTGTTTGGACCCCAGGCCACATCGGCATTCCTGGGAACGAACGTGTGGATCAGCTGGCTAAGCAGGCTACTTCCTCCGGTCCATTGGCTATTGGTCTTCCGGAGAGCGATCTCCGACTGGAGTTCCATCGGATGATCCGTAGCCTGTGGGACTACGAGTGGACTAACTCTGCTCACCCCAACAAGCTTCGTGCAGAAGCTCTCTACGGCCGCATGGAAGTCCTCACTGCGGTCGTCTCGTAGGGAATCTGTTGTTCTCTGCCGCCTACGAATCGGCCACACATGGCTGACGCATGGCCACCTACTTCGGCGGGAGGACGCACCACAGTGTGACTGTGGCGCCCCCTTGACAGTGGTCCACATCCTGGTGGACTGTCCACTTTTAGTTGCTTTGCGACAATCTTTTAATCTACCAGATGCGCTTTCTTTTATGTTAGGAGACGATGCTGCTATGGTGGATCGTGTTTTAGGTTTTATACGCGCAACTGGCTTTTATGGGTCTATTTAATGGTGGGGCCTATAAGCCCGCCCTGACGGGCTTCACGCCCTCCACAACAATAGGCCGCTGTCATTTTACGGTTTATGACTTGTTTTTCCATTAAGGATTGTAAAGAGTGCAGAGTGGCTGGCTCATCCTGTATTATTTTGTGATCAGCCAGCCACACGCTTCTGCAGCCTTGTTTTAGTTTTCTGTCTATTTTGTTAACTCCTGTCTTGTTAATTGTTATGTCATCATTTTACCATTGGCTGTCTCTCTGTACCCGGAGTATACTGGACTTCGAGTACTATGCGACGAAAAGGAAACTTTTAACAGTTCACTCCTAGCTGGGAACAGGGGACTGATAACCCAGCAGTTGAGTCCCCTTTAAACACCACCACCACCAACAACAACAACAACAATTTAACGGTACAAACGTGACTAATTTCTTTTCGGTTGCCGATAACTCAATATTGTTTGTTAGAACGACCGACATAGCTTTGTCGCAAGGAGTGCAATTGTCGGCACCGCGGCGGCTGTAATTGTCAGAGCGTGTTATTGTTGCTCAAAACTCCCAACTGTCAACAATAGCCTTTAGCTTTGTCAACGGAGATTTTTTTTTATAGACAAATAAGGTGAAGGGATTGCCTTTATAGGAGATTCGAAAAGAAACCGGGGTTGCTATAACAGTGAGAACTATGGCATATGTTGCTACACAGTTTATGAAAAAGTTAATTTTTAGTTCACTGTTTACAATAATATAAATTTAGCAAGGAGTTTGGCGCCCCCAAACATCGGATTTCCTAATCCACTTAATATGGCGGCTGAAAAACAGCTGATTCGTTTCCTGATTTAGTCAGCACAATCGCTGTTTTTCGTTATTTACAAAAACAGATTTATGTTCACTCTAATATTTATACTTTTATTTCACATTAGAAAATATCACTCTTTCCATACGTGCCGAAAATTCTTAACAAGAAAACACAATCTGACAATGCAAGAACGCTTCAAAATCGGTTGCGTTTACATGGGCACGAAAATCGATTGTGGAACTGGAAAACCGCTCTAGGGCAGCGGATTTCCAGAATCGATTTTGGAGTGTTTACATGACCATCCAAGAGCGGAATTGGGATATCGGTTTACGAAATCCGGTTTTGGGAGACCATGTAAACGAGGTGAGTGCAACACTGAACACACCCGACTACCTACAGGATCAACAGCAAAATGACAAACCGTGCCTTCAACTACAAGTAATAGTAATAGAAATTATAATAAAAATGTCTAATGAAAAAAAAATTCCTTAAGTTATCGGTGCATTGATATTTTATTTTTAGGAGGGTAAATAACAATCATAAACTTCAGTTTAACGGGATTAATTTTTCTGTGTTGGCAACGCTGACAGGGCCGTTACAAGCGTAACGGCCGTCCCGTGACGTGCTGGCTGCAAAACTGCCACCCCATATCCAATTAAAAAAAGAAAACATGGATAGCAGTCTGTGCAATGTGTGCGAATATGTGTGGTCCCATCGATTGATGGGACATTCTGCGCCGCGGTGGAGTAGCCGAGTGGTCAAAAAGCGTGTCGCTGCGGAGCGCGCCGTAGCTCGCCGTGGAGGTTCGAGTCCTCCCTGGGGCACGAGTGTGTGTGTGTTGTCCTTAGGTTAGTTTACCTAGGTTTAAGTAGTTTGTAAGCTACGGACTGATGACGACGCAGTTTGGTCCGATAGATTTACAAACATTTGAACATATTCTGCGACATCGATGAATCTGCAGTTTAGCATTGGGAGAAGTGTGTGGGGCAAATGTCGCATAGGAAGGCCGAGCAAATCGACCAAAGTAACCTGATACAAAGGAATGTAAGTCGCTATTCTTATTCGGAGATGTAGAGGCTTCCACAGGACAGGATAGCGTGGGTACCAAACCGGGCTCCGGACTGAAGACCACCACAACAACACACGTATCCGCATGCACAATCGGCGAAGGAAGTTTGGAAAATTTCGGAAGGTTCACTCGAAATTTCAGAATGATTTGGAAAATTTCGGAAGACTTAACAAGAAATATGGTATTTTTTGGAATAATTAAAAAAAAAAAAGAGAAAAAAAAAAAAAAAAAACGCACTGACGTGTTTTACGGCCCACTTTAGATTTGTAGTTTTTTACGTTTTTGCAAACATTTTGGACCAAAATCATAATCTAAATAATTAATAACAGTGTCTGAACCCTTGTAGGAAAAAAAAATTGGTACTGGCGGGTTCCGAACCACGGACCTTCAGTGACACAGTCCAACATTGGCCACTTCGCTACAGCTAACAGTTAGGAATTGCGTTTTTAAATCTCATACTATTGATGGTCGTTGTTAACTGGTGCTAATATGGCATTTGCAGACACTAGATTATCATTTATCGTACGAAGAACAACGTGTTTTTGTTAATTCTTCAGTGCGCCATTGCTTTGAAATGACAACGTGTAAGTTACAATAAGAAAATCATCAAATGCGCAACGCAAGAGGGCGTATTCCAGGGACAGTTCTGGGCGAGGAATGTCACGTGACATCTGCGAACGGCAGGTTTTCGTTAATTTAATGGAAGGTGTCAAAACTCCGTTATTTTTGCAAATATCTCTCAAACAATACGAGATATAAAAAAGCCATAAGGGAACAAAGTTGTAGAAAATTTTCTCCTCTTAAAAATTCGTTTATTCAATTTTCGCGTCACATGAACGGTTTATTTGCAATTAAAATTACATTACAAATGGCTTTTTTTGGCATTACTAACGCAATTCTTGTCCGAAATATTTCAAAAAGCGAGGTTCTGGTCTCTGGTAGCCAACAATTATGTCTGAAAAATTTGGTGCCGATTGGTCGAACGGTTCGACCTTAAAAGTGGGAACACGTTACAGCCAGACAGACATCGTCAAATCGCCGTTATTTTCGCACATATCTCTGCAACGATGCAACATAAAAAAAAAGAGCGAAGTTGTAGAGAATTTCCGCCTGTACGAATTAGGTTCTCTAACAATTAGGTTATTCAATTTTCGTGTCAGATGAACGGTTCGTTTGCAATTACAATTATATTACAAACGGCTTTTTTGTATTACTACCGTATTTTTTGTCCGAAAAATTTGAAAAATGGAGATTCTCGTCTCTGGCGGTCTACAATTATTTGTGCTAAATTTGGTGCTGATCGAGTGAACGGTTCGTCTTAAAAACAGGGAACACGTTACGGATAGACATACGGACAGACAGACATACATCCCAAAATCGCCGTTATTTTTGCAGATATCTCTGAAACGATAAGAGATATGGGGGGAAAAAAAAAACATAAGAGAAAAGTTGTAGAGAATTATCTCGTCTACAAATTCGGTTATTCAATTTTCGTGTCAGATGCATGGTTAAACCGTTATTTTCATTTAAATTTCGAGATGGCAAAGGCCCATTTTTAGTGTTACTACCGTAACCTAAAGTGGGCCAAAAAGATCAGACTTTTTGGAGGACCTGGTAATACTGAACTCATGCAACCACAACGATAATACCAGTCGATCTCAGTGCTAGCCTTCCGTGAAGACTGACTAAAAATGTAATTGTTGTATACATCGCTCACCTATCGCCTCCCATAATACGTCCCTCAAAAGCTAATGGTTGTCATAGTGGCGGGCGGGTATTTAAAATCTTATTCCCTGTATTGCAGGATTTCAATTTCATAAACTTGTCAGCGACTGCATAACAATGTTATTAACCGAAGCAGAGGTTACCCCCCCCCCCCCTTGGCGAACTAGTCACGTCCCCTCCCCCTCCCCTACCCAAACTGCGACCAACCTTCCAGCCCCCCCCCCCCCCCGCCCCCCGCACACTAGAGATTGTAGGTCTTCTTTTACCATTCGATATTTAAATTAAATGTATTTTATTTCATGTTTTGTAAATTGTTTTATAAAGCCCCCCAGGCTGGCCCAAAGCACTAATTTCCCCCCCCCCCCCCCACTCTTCCAAAAATTTCAATGATGCAGGGCACACTTCAGAGGCGAAGGACTAGCACGCATTTAACAGTTTCGAGTGGTTTGCTTTCGAAAGTACTACTGCATTTCATTTTAAAAGTTGCTAACGTTTACAGCTTCTGAAGGACAATACATGCTGTACGGCACCAACAGTTAAAGAATAAAAAGGTTTGCAGCTGTCGGCTGTGCCTGTCTCCCTCGTCAAATGAAAAATAAACCGTAAGCATTGTAAGTAGGAGCGCATACTCTAGAGGTGCCACTCGGTACGCGGGCAGATCGATTTGTTGTTGCGGTCTGAGGGGACCTTTTTTTTCTTCAATTCCTGACAACTTACGGGCGTATATGCCTCGTACAAATTATCTGCTATTGTATAAATCTTAAATGAAAGTGACTTGGATCCACATTATAGAGACAGTCAGCTTCAAATGTGGTACATATTTGTAAAAGTAATAATTAATCATTAGCTCTTAAAAAGTGTGTGTGTGTGTGTTTCTCCTCAACATCTCCACCCACGGACCGATTTGTACCAAACTAATACACATTTTCAGTGTGTAAATAAACATTGTTGGGTAAGCAAAGACAACGTCTTGTTGGGGATGGGATGGCAACGAGGAAGGAGGGGGCGACAGAGATAAAGGGGAGGGAGAAAGACAGCTGACATAACGACTGAAGTAAATACGTGTCCAGCCAATGCTCAATGATTTGAAGAAAACATGTAGTAAACCGCTGTGATCGTGTCTCGTGTTACATGTCGTTAACCATTGTGAAAGAACAGCGCAACAACATTTCGTCGGGCGCAATCTAAACAGAGACCGTTCTACACGAAGTGTTCCAGATAGCGTCGACTTTTAAATATTTAAACCACTCGCTTCTTTTCTGCAGCTAGTTTGTTGGAGGTTCTTAACACACCACTTACATGGGTTGCCAATTAATAAAAAAAATCCTGTAAATCGTGGGCCCGAGGAACCTCATGCAATTGTTATTTTTGGCCCTTGAGGCCGGTATTAAACTGTCAAATTCTTGGACAAAGAAGTGGTCGAATAATGGGATTAAATATTGATCCAATTTTTTGACAAAGATATTGAAGGTAACGGCGAAGGGGGTATTACACTGTCATCCCATGTTTAGTCAAGAGTTGCTTCAAAACGATGGTATTGCGCCATATGTAGCTTATAAAACAGTTACGTTGTATCTGCATTTAGAGGAGGAGGAAAAGAACAAAAGAAAATTTATTTGGGCAAAACCGCGAGTGTCACGGCGAGATTAAAAAAAAGTGTTAAATGAAAAAAAATTACAGGTGAATTTTCTGTTTTTATATCGTCGACGGTACAGCACGGTCATACTTCTCTGCTAACGGCAGTTTTTTTTGGAGCTCTCCATTCTTTTCATTCTATTTTTGTATTCCGGATATCGCGCGTTACACAACGCCTTACCTGTTTCATACATTTCTATTTCGTTGCTACTAGAACACAATACGTCGCCATGCAAAGTTGTACGAGCGAGATTGGAGCAATTGATAGAAAGTCGAATATTTCTTTTCCCAATAATGTGCGTGATACCGGTCTGAGCAAAAACATTTGACGACCACTGACTTGGAATAACATTAGACAGTACGGCCATCTACTGGGAACGGTTGAAGCTCCTGGATGGTGGTGGCGGTGGTGGGAGAAGCGATTTCTTGAATGGCAGCTAGGCGAGTATCGATTTCAAATATTCGACACATCAACGTTTCGATTGATCACTGATCGATATCCGGACCCAGTGCCCGCTGTGCACCGTGCGACAGTCTTTATCTTTCGTGCGTGCGAGAAGGTGAGTAATTTGCTGGCAGCGTCTTTTCGTAATGGAAATTGGGTTTTAGACTCTTTATTCGTGTCATAATTATCATAAAGTGCATGTAGTTTATTTCGGCGTCGCCAAGTGAGACAAATACTGCATTATAGGTTTAGCGGTGGGTTTTCAGGTTTGTGGTGGTGTTTCTTCACAGACCTGCGGTCACGACAGATAGGTGTGAATTCTTGACACTTTTCAAGTTTTATATATAGCTAATTTAAGATCAAAGAGACTGAACTACAATAATTGTTTTGAGGTAAAACGATTGGAATGCTATGTACTGAAGTTTGGGTGCTTTCCAGCAGTGATTTTCGAACCTTTACATAGTAAATTAAAAAAGATAATGAAAACCTGCTAGAAAAATATTCATTGTTTCGCCATAGTGACGTAAATGTTCGCATTCTTGTTGACTGCAGAATTTTACCATAACTGCCGCACTTCCCTAATACCTTCTTGCGCCTGAAGACACAACAAGGGTAGGATAAGGTGATGCAAGCTGCGCTGCTCAAATGAACGGTGGCTGGTGCTGCTTTGTTTATCTCACTACTATGAATTTAATCCGTTAATATACTGGGGTAGGTACTTTATACAGGTCTAGCGCATCATGTTTTTCGAATGATGTAGAGTCAGAGAAATTTAAATATTTTCTGAACTTGCTGTAAGGAATTCATTCTGGTACTTTCAAAAGCTAGATTTTATAGGTACATTTACAAGACATAGTTCAACAATTCTGTGCGTTCATTTTGAGATATATTCATCATGTTTAGTTTTTATTTCAATTTTCATCCTTAAACTCTCTTAAATTATTTGTACTGAAATGTGATCATAATAGTTACGTGTTCGATAAAACAACCGCCTTCGCGTGTCGCCCTTCGTTGTTCGAGCGTTTGACACCTGCTGAGGAAGTTGCTAATTACTCTTGAAGTTCCCTCTCAGAAATTGCAGTGATTCCACAACAAATTTTTTAGTTCATCTAAAGTGTGGGGATTTGATTTGTACACTTTTATTGCTCCCCACAGATAAAATAGCACATTGTTTAATGGGGAGAACGAGGGAGCCAAATGTTCTTAGGGTGTCTTTACACGTTACAACGTCTGTGCGGACTAGTTTTAACGACCGTGTGTGCATTAAAACGTTGCATTTACACGTTCCGACCGTTGGTACATCTTTGCTCAGACTTGAGTTCTGTCCATGGTATAAAGGCTATGGGCAAACTAATTTGCTTATAACAAAATACTCTTCTCAGCAATTATATTGGAAGAAAAGAAAGAGAAAACAATGTAAAAAGTGTCAAGGACTGGCTGTTAAAATGTTTATCACCTTCACCCATTGATCTTTTAAAAGAACTAAAATTCGAAAAAAGATGACTGGTTCAATTATTTACTAATGGGTGAGGACACATTTTTTGTGCTTTTAGAACGTCACACCATACATAGACATGAAAGTCAAAAACTGCTTACGAGAGATTTTTAGTGACATTGCGGTTTCTAGCAACACGCAAGTTATGCTGACCTTAAATTTTCTGCTGTGGTGTTATCACTGACATCATTCCAGAAACATGTCTTGCTATAAGGCAGCACTATTTGAAGGTGAGAACAGAAGTTAGTCACAATTCCTTATGCACTTGTACGAAAAATATTAAACCCATGATCGCTGATGATTGATTTTAGTTTGGATGACCTGTTTCGCTGGTCGAAAAAACTTTTTACAAGGCAGTTATTTTGTAAAGTCAATTAGTTGCTACACAACAATTTACAGTGCATATGGGCACTATGTCATTACAATAAATTTACATTTTACTACAATAACATAGTACCCCTATCCACTCTAAATTATATTTTATAGCAACTGATTGACTTTACAAGATGACGGCCTTGTAAAGTTTTTTGGACGAGATGATGCTGGCAGAGACCAGCGAAACCGATCGTCGAAAAAGAAATCAGCGATCTTGGCTTCAATATTTTTGAACATATAATTAGATCGCCTCCTGTAATACAAACGCGTTACGCATTTATTTTTTACAACCATTTGGTTCGTCTTCTTTCAGCTTTCCCATTAATGCATCATTTGCTACACGTTTTTATATTTGTCAGAATAGTCTCTTTTACTCTTCCATATGGCTGGAAACGACTTGTAAAGTTCAGTAAATTCCGTTAAGAACTCTGCCAGGCACTTAAATGTGATTTGCAGAGTATCCCATGTAGATGTAGAACGTTCGAGAATCGATTTTCTCCTGAAACATCTCATTCTTACGTTAGCCTCCTCACTGTGACAATACTACACTGTACGCTGGCTACAGCAACAATCGACAGTGCAATTCGTCTGAGAGATCGTTTACACGCTCCGACCTGTCTGAGTGCCGTCTGTGTGATTTCAAACCGTGCCAGACTTTGCGCAGAACGACACCGACCTGTAGAGCAGAGCAAATAATCCGTCGATGAGCGATTTACACGCGCCGACATGTCTGCGCAAACAAGGTGTGTACAGACAAGTCTGCGTACATGTCGGAGCTTGCAAGGGGGCCCTTACTGATAAATACTTCACCGAACACATTACAAATTTCCCGCATGTATATGTGCCGTCTGAATCTCTCTGAAATGTCGCGAAGGCATGTTCTCATTCAGTTAATTGGGCGAATAAAATGTTTTCAACTAATTGTTCACTGAAAAAAAAAAAAAAAGCCCTGTTATTTTTCTCGCCGCTGACAGCGCACCACACTCCTATTTTTTGATCATGCAGGGGCTGTTTATGAATTACGTTAGGCTTCTTCTAACTCTAGTAACGATTATTTTGCGAATTACCGTCTGAGTCTTAGGTGGAACCATGGGTTGTCCGAAAAGAAAGTTAAGTTCGGGTCAGTTTCTCAGCAGGTGTCAGAAATGCTCGAACAACGAAGGGAGGCAGTTGCAGCACCTCCTTGCCCAATACAGGTGACTAATAAACTTGTGATGTGTGATGTGTCTGGAATAACTCGCGCGCCAACCAGTATTGAATGTAGCGCGGAAGACGGGCGGCCCAAGCCGGCAAAGGCGGTAGCGCTGACACCTAAACCTTCAGATGTCACACTCAGATCGGTACGAAACGTTGTATATCGAAAGAGTATCAACCGAAACTAATATATAATTGGTGCTGTTTGCTGCCGTCCAGAACGTGCGTAAACGGAAAACAAGAGGTAACACCTGTCCTACGGAGCACAGGAAAAGCGTATGTCGGGGTAGTTGATAGAGCGAATGTTTATCGGTACGAGACTCCTCGGTTCAAAACCTGGTGGCGCAGTTTTTTTCTGTATGACGTTGCAAATTGTTCTACGTCGACAAACGTACACGGAGTATTACATGGGACAACATATTCGTCAAATCTAAAAGTTAAAGGACTGTTCGGATTTTATTGCTATGTATTATCGTCAGTTTGTTTCTGCTTCGTTTTATTTGAAAATAGCAAACCTGTAGAGTATATTCGTAGATGAAACAAACAGTTGCCGCATACGTCCGGAAGTATTAATAATAATAATAATAATAATAATAATGCACGCTACTGCTACTGCTAGAGCTGACTGCTGTTTTTTAGGAAATGAACCCTTGGAACGTTACAGCCATCCTTTTTAACAATTTCCAACGTACTGCATTTAAAAAAAAATGCTCTAGGCGGAGCTTGAGCCCACGACCCTCCGATGAACTAGTCCACGACAGCTCAAAATTATGCTTTTTCTCTGCTGTGTAGGTTAGGCGTTACTTAGTATTAGAGATTTCGCACGTTCTCCTAGACGGCAGCGCTTAGCACGAATTATAGTTGTTTCGGTTGATAATCTATATACGTTTTGATACCGATCTGAATGTTTGACATCTGAAGGTTTGGGTTCGAGGACTAATCACCCTGGTATTAATGCACAACAGTATGCAGACACACAGACTACTTCCTGCAAACATTTCATTGAGGTTAATACTGATGATAGTTTGCACCGAGTAAAAAAATACAAATAAAAAAACTCGGATAAAGTGGAAAGTGGATGTTACTGCAAAACATCACCCGCTAAAATTTACTGGTACTCTTCCTGCTTATGCGAGGGTACTTCTCGTACTTTAGACACCAGTGTTGTCTTTTCCTTGAATTTTCTGAATAAAAAATCTATTTAGAGGCTTACTGAGGACTAGTGCTACGGTTGTCTGATTATAAGCTGCCTACTTCCGTAGAACTCTTGATTGTACTGGAGTTCAGTTTATCCCTAATTTATATTTACACAAAGTATTTGATATGGATGCCTGCCAATTTGTTCTGGAAATAATCCAACTTGTTTCTGTTTGAGTTGATACAAAGTTGGGAGTAAAATGGTTGTTTGATGGTGACCGAAATCAGAAATTATCTTTGGCATTTTTCGGGCTGCCAAAGCCCCCTTACACATTTCTTAGATATATTGGCTTAACTTTACTATCCGGGCCACCGCGCAGTATCGAGTGTTTCGATGTTGGCCAAGGTGACGTCATCTGACCAGCCAATCTGGTGGCAGTATATGCCAGCCAATGAAATTGGTTCTTTTATACTGGCGCAATATTCGAATGTATTCCCTTCGTATTGAGTTTTTCCAGTCAGTTTACTGAGCGGACAAGGGTACATCGATAACCTGTCAACCATAGAGCAGGAACAGCATTAATTACTTACTCGATGGTCAATGCAAAAAATTATTTATTTCGTCAATTTATATATGTTAGTTTTCATTCGCAATGTGATAGTACTTTCTATTCTCAAAGAAATTGTACTGATTTCTATAGTGACGTTTTGCTTGTATCATTGCGCTGTTTATCTGCTTAGCGATTGCAAGTTACGGTAAAAATTTCATTCTGAATGGCTATTCAGCGTAAGATAATGACGAAGAATGTTTCTTGATTGCCATTGCAGTTTTTTCTTCGAAAGCTCCTTTTTGGCCATACTACCTTGTCAAGATAGTGTTCACAAGTGATTTTTGCCGCTTTTTTGTATGGACATAACGTTGAGGGTTACAACACATGGTTTCCTTTACGAGAGTTGAATGACAATTTCAATAAGTTGCATTATGAGCGTATCCAAAGGCATTGGAAAAAATTTTACCATTCATATCATGTAAGAGAAAGACACACTTATTTCGATTTGCGTTACGGGAAAGTACTGAATTTAAACAAGAAACCTGTCCATGTACAGAAACGTAATTCTGGAGTTAGCGATGTTCCGCATTCGAATAGTGTTATTCATTTTAAAATAAAGTAATTGAAACGCGATGTTAACACATTTTTTTTTTTCAAATGTTGTGATCATAGTGTTACGTTCAAAGTCAGGAAGTTCTAAACAACGATCATCACGCTAACATAAAATACGATTCTTATTTCGTGATACTAATTATAAGTGTTTAACATGTATCCATTTGCAGTTACTTCTGAATTCTTCGTGTGGTGTTCATTATAAATTGCGTAATATTTCAGTGCTTTCTTCAGTCTTTTTTTCACTTACGTCATAATTATTACTAAGTTTTTCGTACATTAGAATAGGCAATATTTCATCTCGTCTTGATGTGCGTGTTTGACATTACTATCAATATCATATATCGTCAAAGCAACACATAGGCGCTATTACGCGATATCTGATTGGCTGTCACCGTCTGTGCTACGAGTGGTTGGCCGCGGCCGCTACCAACATCTGAACATTCGATACTGCGCGGCGGCCCGGATTGTAAAGTTTTACCGATATATTTGTATTGAAATACAGCCGAATCATTTTATGATCTAAGAGTAAACATTTTAAATATGTGAAGTCTTTATTTTTTTAATTGAAGGTTTTGGTGGTCTTCTGACAAAATGGAGAGCAGCTGTTTCTAAAGTAATGAAAGTAGCATGATAGTAGGATTAGACACATCTGTGCAGGATGTGTAATAGGCTTATTCTACCCTTAGTGTTCTAAATAAAACGTTTTTAAGAGGTGTGAATGAAGAAATTCATATTTTAGGAAACACACAAACGTCTCAATAACTTACCAAACATTTACAGTATGAAAATACATTTTGTTTAATGGAGGAAAAAAAAAAAAACGAATTAATTTGTAGTTAGATCAAGTAAATATACTAGTCTTCAGATAGTAAAGGGGTTAAGCAGTTTTACTGATTTTCGTATTATGTTGACAATGTGGAACAAAATGTTTGTAAATCTATCGGACTCAACTGCTCGGTCATCAGTCCGTAGCTTACAAACTAGTTAAACGAAGGTAAACTAACCGAAGGACAACACACACCCATGCTCGAGGGGGACTCGAAGCCCCTACGGCGAACGGCCGCGCGCACCGCAGCAAGGCGCCCAGTGCGCACGGCTAGTCCGCCGCGCAGTATGGAAACGTGTCTGCTGCAGCTTCTACTCCTACAGTCTGAGAGAAAATTTAGCTTTTCTGCTTACTTTGCTTTACCTACGTGGGTCAATCCAAATGAAGTGGTACAATAAAAATAAAGTTGGTTCCTTGACCATTTTTTAATATTTTAATTTTTTTATTGTAATTGCCCTATATTTGAGAAGTTCAAAACAGGTTTTTAAAGTAATTTATCCTGCACCTTTACTGAATGGGGGCCATTTTTATTTGTCGGCACGCGCCGATTTTTCAGTCTGGAGACATTAGCGAAAATTTGAATATCTCGGAACTGGGTTAAGTTACAACATTGCAATTAAGATTGTTTTTAGAAAAGTGTCCTCTACAACATTGTCTATTACACAAAATACCCTAAATTCAAAAATAACCAGTCAAAATGACCTCCAAAGTTTGGTATCCAAATTTCAAAAATCCACTTTTTAGGCCCAACAATGACATACAAGGAGTGACTTATGAGAGTCTATTTTATCCTGTAGTTAGATATCATACACTATTAGCCTCATATAGAGCAAGAACACGTACAAATGTTTCCTTAATTTTTATTAATTTCTGAAATTTGAAAATTTTCATTTTTTGTAAAGGTTTAGGCTAGTTATCTCGGATGGGACTGAATATAAAAATGATTTTTGCACAGTTTGTATACCTATATGATAGCAGCATTATGTAAAAATTTCAACATTGATATCTGAGTGTGAACAAAGATATGAATCTTTGAAAATGAGGAAATAATTCACATTACTATATAACTGATATTATGGCTGTTACCTATTCATGTGTGATATGGTGGAATATAATCAATTATTATTGAAGCAAGGTACTGAATTATGTACAAAAAGTGGAAACATCACTGAAATTAACATTGTTATTTTGACATAAGGTATTTAAAATAAATTGATTGAGAAATTAACATCTTTTGAGATGCGACTATTCCTGAACCTGGTGGTGAATGTTAAGAACACTTAATTCTTCTGACAGCTTCTGTGATGTAGAATAAGACCTCCCAGTTGCTGTGGTAAGTTCAAGCACCAAAAGTTTCCTTAAAACATTTTTCATTGGTATCCAAACTTTGTCACTATTAGATTTCTTGAATGATGATCTTGGGCCAGCAGGGTGGTAAAAATGCACAAAAACGTCATTGTTTTCCAAACTTATTGTTTCAACCTCGGCAAGCCACCACTCTCCATCATACACACATGCTACTATGTCATTCAATGTTAAAAAGAGAGATGTAGTTTTACTGACACAATGATCCTCATAAATTTCTGTTACTGATGTTACATAGCATTTTTTCAGGTTTTTTTTGTAACTGAACCATAAACTTTCGTGACACACTGCACTTATCTGTCCAACAGAGCACTGTAAATCCATGTTATTGCATTCCAGTTACTCTCAAAATTACAAATTACACACAAAACAAAGCATGTAACACATTCTACACTCTTCAATGAAGTATGTACATCCACTCTAACAGAGGTTTCAGAACAGACTGACTACAACAATGCCACACCCAGCAGTAATGTACTTCTACAATGCCACACTCAGCAATAATGAATTCTTTGTCAATAAACACAAACATAAATGGACATTTTTATTACAATAGAACACAACCGAAAGCTCCTGTTGTTCAATATTGTATTATTAAAAATAATATAAACTACATGAATATTGTGATATATTTAGTTAACACTATGTGACAATTAAATTTTATTACAATGAAACAATAAACCATTTAAATAGGCAACAGTCATAAGTTGTAGTGTCATATGAATTATTTCCTCATTTTCAAAAATTCATATTTGTTCACTCTCAGATATTAATGTTGAAATTTTTACAGTACATTGCTATCATGTAGGTGTACAAACTGTGCAAAAATCATATATTTTTGTATTCAGTCTCATCTGAGAACTAGCCTCAAACTTTACAAAAAATGAAAATTTTCAAATTTCAAAAATTCATAAAAAATTAAGGAAACATTTTTAAGTGTTCTTGCTTTATATGAGGCTAATAGTGTATATCTAACTACAGGAAAAAAAATACAAGTCACTCCTTGTATGTTATTATTGGGCCTAAAAAGTGGATTTTTGAAAATTTCGATACCAAACTTTGGAGGTAATTTTGACTGGTTATTTTTGAATTTAGGGTATTTTGTGTAACAGACAATGTTGTAGAGGAAACTTTTCTGAAAACAGTCATGTCAATTGCAATGTTGTAACCCAGTGCCGAGATATTCAAATTTTCGCTAATGTCTCCAGACTGAAAAATCGGCGCGTGCCGACAAATAAAAATGGCCGCCATTCAGTAAAGGTGCAAGAAAATTAATTAAAAAAAACTGTTTTGAACTTCTCAAATATAGGGTAAACGTTCGTATGCCTTGAATCAAACCAAATTAATTTTATGTAATATTTTCATGTGCGGAAGTACTTATTTTAAGGAATCTTTTCATGGAAATTTTACGTTATTGCAAAGAATAGCCTTATATTTCCTTGTATTTTTACGAACTGGTATATATATTTTTAAAATAATAAATATACCTTCGAATCTGTTAAATGGTTCCGCTACAAGACAACAGTTACCATCGTTTACATGATGTACATTTAATTTTCTAAATAAGCCCCTTATTTCAGTCAACTAATCAGAAATTCACAAACAGAAGTGTCCTTAAGTACTTCCACATTTACTAAACTATGGCGTAAAGCTCTGTCAGATGCGATGTCTGACATGCTTTATTCCGTCACTACAAATCTTCACGAATTTGGAACTACTTATGCGATTGAAAGGAATCTTTTTAATTAATAGATAAATGCTCTGGCTGTGTTTTAGTATTCAATTTTAGTTAAACAGGAGAAGCAATGTCGATTATAGTCAATCAAGCCGGTCAAAAATTTGACACCAGCGTACTCTTTTTGCGGTACGCTGCGTGTACCTTAAGTCCTCCATAAAATTACGCAGTACAGAATTAAAGATCTCAGCAAGATCTAGATCACAAAAACGTCTGCGGGAACATATATTTCTTTTACACCTCTCCTGTTGTTGTTGTTGTTGTTGTTGTTGTTGTTGTTGTTGTCGTCTTCAGTCCGCAGACTGGTTTGATGCAACTCTCCACGCTACCCTGTCCTGTGCAAGTCTCTTCATCTGAGAATACGTGCAGCAACCTACATCCTTTTGAATCTGCTTACTATATTTATCCCTCGGTCTCCCTCTAAGATTTTTACCCCACACGCTTCCTTCTAATGTTGACAATTCCTTGATGTCTCAGAATGTGTCCAACCAATCTATCCCTTCTTAGTCAGGATATGCCAGAAACTCCTTTTCTCCCGATTCGTTTAAGCACCTCCACATTAGTTACGTGATCTACCCATCTAATTCTCATCATTCGTCTGTAGCATCACATGTCAAATGCTATCTTTTTATCTGAACTCCATATCGTCCACGTCTCACTCCCATGCAATGCTACACTCCAGACAAATGCCTAACATTTAATATTGGATGTTAACAAGTTTAGCTTCTTTAGAAATGGTTTTCTTCCCATAGCCATTCTGCATTTATATCTTCATTACTTCGGCCATCGGAAGTTATCTTGCTACCAAATAACAAAATGCATCTACTTTTGTCAAATTACCTAATCTAATTCCTTCAGCATCGCCTGATTTTCTGACATTACATTCCATTACCTTCGTTTTACTCTTGTTAATGTTCATCTTCCTTTCAAGACACTGTCCATCCCATTCAATTGGTCTTCCAGATCTTTTGCGGTCTCTGACAGAATTACTGTGTTATCGGCAAACCGCAATGTTTTTATTTCTTCTCCCTGCAATTTAATGCCTTCTCCAAATTTCTCCTTCCATTCCTTCACTGCCTGCTCAATGTACAGATTGAACAACATTGTGGATAGGCTACAACCCTGTCTTACTCCCTTCCTGCGTCCCTTTCTTGCCCTTCGACTCTAATAACCGCTGTTTGGATTTTGCACAGGTTGAATATAACTCTTCGCTCCCTATATTTTACCCCTGATTCCTTCAGAATTTGGAAGTGTATTCCAGTCGACATTGTCAAAAAGCTTTCTACAAATCGACAAACGCTAAAAACGAAGGTTTGCCTTTCCTTAGGCTATCTTCTAAGATAAGTCGAAATGTGAGTATTGCCTCTCGTGTTCCTACATTTCTCCTAAATCCAAACTGATCTTCCCCGAGGTTGGATTCCACGAGCTTTTCCATTCGTCTGTAAACAATTCGTGTTACTATTTTGCACCCATGACTTATTAAACTGCTAGTTCTGTAGTTTTCACACTTGTCTGCACTTGCTTTCTTTGGAATTGGAATTACAGCTCTCCTAAAACCACCATTGGTAGGCTCTTCAAAAGGGAAAAATGTTGACTGGTTCAACAGTGAAAGTTAGACATATGCTCTCGCTGACGGTAAACCAGTATAGTTATACATATTTTCAGTAATTGTATTGAAGCAAATATAGCCGAAGCTGGTCCCAGAAATGTAACGAAGAATTAAAAAGAAACCGCATCACGATACGTGCAGAAGTTCACGAGTGAAAGCAGCTCAGACAGTTGACGCAGGGGACTGGTGTAACCGGAGGCCCTGTGTTACAAACTGAAAACGTGATTTATTTACGGCTTTACTGATATTGTTTTAAAATAATAAAGTATTTGTGTTTACAAAACGCATAGCATGTAACTTGCTGCTTTCCTGTTAACAATGATGTACATGTAAATACCTATGAAACAAACTTTGGTGGCCAGACGTGTGAAGAAATTTTTGACGTCTGCAACCACAAAATGAAGCACGTTTTTTCCACGTCTTTCGTACGTTTATTAAGTCTCAAAAAGCTTGAAATGCTGCAATTTAAAGATTTTTTGTTGGGACGGGGGAGGATATCTGCCAGATTCTCTTAGAGGCAACTGCCCCCCTCCCCCACACAAAATTTAATTCGTCACTGCTTGAGAGCTTTTCTTCGAATTAGACGTCCTGAAAAATGGTATCAATTTAGTGAAAAGAATGTATAATATTAACATTCTGTGAATTATGTTTAATGTTTAAAGCAAATGTTAATGATATATAAATTTGTCAATTTAAATTCCGTCCTAAAACGACAGTTGGGTAACAGTCGTAAGAACTTGTGATATTCCTGGCCTGTGGCCATTTCATATTTCTGGCCGCTGGCCGTTTCTTTGCTAACATCGTACGTGTCTTGAACGCGGAAGAACGACAGAAGTGCAGCATATGTTGTAATGTGGGGTGGGGAGCAGTAGCATATGGCACAGTAGGTGCTGGTTCCCGTGGGAAAGCCCGCCTATGTTACTGGTGCTCTCCTCGCATTGGCTGCTGCATTTCACGTCACGTGATTTCATTTGAAATTACTTTTGTTTATTATAAACTAAATATTAATTATTCATAGATGAAAATATGTAATTAATCTCTCAAGGACAGGCTAGATTTTGACAGTCTCAAAAGTTTAAGGTGCCTTCTCTTATTGTAACAAGAGAAGAGCGATTTTGCAGAAGGCGCGCGACGGCCCTGTTTTGGCGCGAAATAGAGCGTCAGGTGCCCTCTAGTCTCGCAAAGCGCCGCTGTTTGTCTCGAGCTGACCACTATACGCGCCGGTCATGAGTAAAGATTTGCGTAAATGTGATAACAGTCGAGGTCTCAACATGAACTATGGGCAGCATAGGCCGTATCATATTAACAATAGTTGCTCATTTTTTTATTATTATTTACTTAATAAATGGCATCCCTGACAATTAAAAATCTCGCGAGTCACTTCCATCATACAGAACTTATTTTAGCCTCACTTGTATGCTGTAGAAGAACCAACGACCTGTGTGCTGTCATCTGCGCTGGGGACACAACTATAGAAGACAACAGGTTAGTCAGAACTCTATGCTGTCCATAAAGTCTTGCACAGCAACTACAGCACCTCGTGCGTACTGTAGGGCGGTACAAACGCACACTGCTACGCAACAGCATCCGCTAGGATGTGGAGGTTTTTGGGGACTTGTGGGAGGAAGCAGTATTAACTTCTCCGTCCGCAAATAAAACCCTAGGAAGCTTGTAAACTACCAAGGGTCGTACTGGGTTGCCACCCGATCTTTGCATCATTAAAGTATTAGAAGAGATTATGAATTTCATTCTCAGTTGTCGCCACAACAGCACTGAAAACCTGTGTTGCCAGATGGCAGAGAGAAAATACCTACGTTTTCCCCACTTTCTCCCTACCACGCCATTAAAGCCCCTACATCAGGGGCATAGCCAGGATTTGGGTCTGGGAGGGGCTGAATCCAGGACTCTGGCATGGGAAGAGGAGAGGGGGCGTGGCATCGTACCTCCACTGCTGCACAAAATGTACTGACCACTAGAAAATTAAACAGTAACCAATAGGAGAAATGAAACGATGGTATGCACATCCAAGTCCAGACTCGACAAACAATAGGTTTCAGTTGGCGCAAAAATTGCCGCCTCTACTGCGCATGCGCGCCTCCCAATCGCCACGACTGTTTCTGATGTTTCGTGGTTTGGCCACCTATATTTTAGTTGACACTTGTTCTCTCGTTGAGTGTGAACCTTATCGAGACGCCTTAATAAACCTTCTCCTTTCTTTGTAGTAAAAATCTATGAAAATTGGTGACCAGTTGTTTTGTTAAAAGCACCAGCTTAATTTTACAATTGCCGACACAGGGCCTAGCGGTCATTGTTGGCAACGTCAGCTGATTCGCGGTAATTTTGTTGGCTAATCGGGTGATATACGATTTCCATTGAGATTTATGGAATATCTTTATGCATGTGATAGGTCGTTGTTTCGTTAGCCTCTATAACTTTTTGTACTCATTGAGTATTTGCATTTTATTACATATGATGGAATTGTTACTTTCAAGGATCTTATTTTGATAGTGAAGTGTAGATTACGCCACGAATTCCAAATGCCAGACAAGGGTACATCAAGAACATGTCAATATTAGAGAGGAACAGCATTAGTTTCCCAAAAGTGCCGTGAATTCAGAGTGCAGTGTTACACGAGGATAACTGACTTAACTGCACAAGGATACATAGATACTATCAGCCTTAGAGTAGGGACAGTATTATTTAGTTCAGTCAGTACAAAAGAATTCCGTCACTGATGATTCGATTTTCTAAGAGTAATGCTGACAACGAATATCTAGTGTTTTGTTCATTATAACGTTGGCTATCCCAAATGTTTTAGCGTTGTCTTGTTAATATCTTCTCACTTAGAAATACTAAGTAGTATATCGTCCTGACGTAAATAAGTCTAGAAAAGGTAATATAACATTGAAAATTTCAAACTGAGATACATGGAAATCATATTTCGTATCAATTTTAATGTGTCTAAACTAAGTTTCCAAATTAATCTCGTTTACTATGAAAAGAAAACTACTACGCCGTCTAAAATATCGTTGGCTTCTTCAAACTTCACCACCATTGGTCGGCTTCATCCCCGCGTGTTGACAACTGTTGCCAACATTACCTGCTTGGCCTGTATCGACGATTGTAAAATTTTACCAAAGTACCTACGTGTAGGGAAAATTGCCTACATCTGGCAACACTGCTGAAAACGAATGTGGCAGCACGCAGGAGCGGTTGCCCATAGAGGCGGCCGCTGGGTTTGTCGACCAATGCGCGAGTGTCGCGGAAATGCTCCGGCAACTCAGCTGGGGATCGCTGGAGGAAAGACGGCGTTCTTTTCGAGAAATTCTGTTCAGGAAATTTAGAAATGTTCAAATGTTTGTAGAGCTTACGGGACTCAACTACGGGATCATCAGTCCCTAAACTTACAAACTACTTACGATCTAGCTTTTACTAAAGACGGCAGAAACATCCATGCCCGAGAGGGGATTCGAACCCCCGACCGCAGCGGCCGTGCAGACCGTGACTGGCACGCCGCAGATCACTCTGCCAGCGCGGCCGGCGGAAATTTGGAGGGCCGGAATTTGAAGCTGAGTGTAGTTCGATCTTGCTGCCGCCCACTTACATTTCGCGTAATGGTCACAAATACAAGAGAAATTAGGGCTCGTATGGAGGCATATAAGCATTCTTTTTCCCATCGTTCTATTTGGGAGTAGAATAGGAAAGGAAATGCCTAGTAGTGGTACAGTGTACCCTCCGCCACGCACCTTGCAGATGTTTATAGTGCAGCGCGCCTGGCGCCCCGGTGTATTGGTGGGGGGGGGGGAGGGGGGGCAAGAAGGGGCATTTGCCGCCCTGCCCCCTTTTGTGGAATTGGGGAGTGTACGCTCTTCATTCATTACACAATACTCCTGCGTGTCAAGATTCTTTTACTGCGTTACATCGTACACCTAGTGTTGGTACGACGGGAAGATTAGATTAGTCGTTCGTTCCATAGATCCGTGTTGAGATCCTTGTGGATGCGGAACATTGTAAAAAAATAATCTCATAATACTAATAGATACATACTGTTTTACAAGCTGATCATGTAATAATACTAATAGTATGATTACAAATAAATGCATCAATTGGTTCTATCTAAGAATTCGTAACTAGAGGAGTAGTACTTGGCCACTAGGCTTCTCTTAAACTGATCTTTATTTATCGCTAAATTTTTTATGTTTCTTGGTAAATTATTGAAAATGTGTGTTCCTGAGTAGTGGACCTCTCTGAACTAAAGAACTTTTAAGTCCTTGTGTAGATCATTTTTGTTCGTAGTATTGTAGGTATGAACGTAGCTGTTTCTTACGAAAAGGGATATATTATTTGACAAATTTCATTAAGGAATAAGTATAGTGAGAGGCAGTAGTTAATATATCCAGTTCTTTGATGAGGCTTCTGCAGGATGTCCGTGAATTTACACCACAATTGATACGTATTACACGCTTTTGGACTCTGATAACTTTAGCTTGACTTGGAGTTAATCCAAAATGACATTATGGAGTGAAAGTAAGCAAAGTATTGATACCACTGGTATTGAAAATACAGATTTGTTGAGTCGTTTCTGCAGTTATGTGCTGTGCTCTTCCCAACTGAATTTATTATAAAGCTGCAATCCCAGGAATTCAATACTGTCAAACTCTATCTTCTCTTCATACTTCGTGCATATACTGGATGGGAACTCTTACATGCATTTATTGAACTATTTCAAAGTTTAATGTCAATAAGTTGCCTTCAAACATTTATTGTTAACGAAAATATCATTAGCAGACCTTGCCAGAAATATGCTAGACATGCTATTTATTGCAATACTTGGATCATCTGCAAACAAAACGAACAGTTTCTAGCAGTGTAACTGATTTCCGCTTTTGTGCCGCTGCTGCTTTTTGCACTTTCAGTTTCAATAACAATGGATTTAACAACAAATTTTCAACTCGGAAGCCTAATTCCTTCGTCCAGAAACTGGTTCCTCATCTGAAAATACCCATGCGCTGTCTAATCCTCAGTAGCTTGGATCACGTGATTTACCGTATAAATAGGCACGCACAGACGCTGAGAACTGTCTTGGACTCGCCTTAAAGATGGCTGTAATGTTTGCAGCCGAAATATAGGAAGAAGAATTGTCGCTGTCCCGGGTGCACTCCCGAAAGATGATGGAATATTATGTCCGCCGGGAAAAATTCAAGAATCAGTTAAATATTTGTTGCAACGAAGGGTGTAAATGCCATTTGCCCTCAAAATCGCGATACATTTGCTAAAACGTCCAAAGATTTGTGGCAAGTAACAAGTCATTGTGGTTGGGTTAAAAAAAATTGCTTTCTGCCGGTTTCGATCCCCCTACCTTCGTCAGCGCAGTGTGATGCCGCTTAGCCACACGCTATTCTTGCTAGGTGGAGAGTATTGACGTAATTATTATTCATGGTCGAACCTCCTGAAGGCTTCTACACGTCTTTTATTTATAGTTATAAGATATTTTACCAAATATTTCGTGTTTTTGATGAATCTTTAATGCGCCAAAAACAAATATGAAGGGCAGGTGTTGCCTTCATGGAGGATTTGCCCATGCGCGAGGGGAGGTGCGCAATAGCTCCATTGTCTTGTTTCGGGACCATTCGTGCGTAACCGCCATGGCTCGAGTAGCCAGGAGCTGCGTCTCGACCTGTTCCAACGCCAGTGTCAGAAGCGGCCCACTCTGCCACGGGAGCGCCCATATGCTGCCTCCAGGGGGTTCATAACAGGATTAGAACCTCAGCCGCGCATGCGCATTGCAACGCTGCGGCCACTGCCGCCTATATTAAACGGCCGCGCTAAGACTCGTAATCGTATTGTGTCCGTGACGTACAACGTTTGTCGTGTGATAAAAATACTTTGATTGTGCATAATATGATCTGATGGAAGAACAAAAGGAGGAATGACAGTCTAAAAAGACTTTTTATTTACGTTTTTTCACAACGTGCTTTTTCCGGGAGACGTTTGAAGAAGGAACTTTTTCTGAATATATTTTTGTAGGTAACCTTAGAAGGGTCTTCTATCAAAATTTGCCGCGGGGGCTCTTTTATGACTGTGGCGAAGCTCACATGGAGGTTAAATATTTTTCAAAAACTCTCATTTTGAATAAAATGTTCATTGGTGTAACCTATACTTACTAATGCTCCTAGGAGTCAGTTAGCCAAAAATTCAGATATATACTTTTCCCGACTTTTTTTCGGCAAACAAAGTTAAATCATCCATATTCGGTTTTAATTTCGAAAAACTTCAGGTGTTGCTATTTTTACAGGAAGGGTAAAAAAAAAAAAAAAACTGGATACAAGACTATTGAATTTTATCAGTTCCTTAATGGAATGGATTTTCAGAATTTCAATGTTTGAACACATTTTTAAAGAAATTAAACATAAATTTGCCGGCCGCGGTGGCCGAGGGGACTGCGGCGCGCCAGTCACGATCTGCGCGGCCACTACGGTCGGGGGTTCGAATCCCCCCCTCGGGCATGGATATTTGTGCCGTCCTTAGTAATAGCTAGTTCATAAGTAGTGTGTAAGTTGAGAGACTGATGACCCTGTAGTTAAGTCCCATAAGCTCTACAAACATTTGAGTTTAAACAAACGTTTACTATATTTAGTAGTCAGTTTTCCACGTTTGGAGTTTCTTCGGTGGTAACACTTCGAATGTATTACTCGTACAGAAAACAGCTGTTACCCATTCGCCTCTGGCAGCTCGCTCTTCTGATAGGTGTCTGGACTCGTCTAGCAAACCATGAAATGAGTTTTGGTTTCTTATTTCGCTCAGTCTATTGGAAACATTTAGACTCGTCATTCGTCTTTTTTAGTGGAAATTAATCTGGTACAACGTTTCCTATATTATTAATTTTTCTTGAAAACCATCTAGTAGGACAACCTTATTAAAGGATAGTTCCATTTGTCGTTGCTCAGTTTTATACTATTGCTAAAAAAGGTAGATAATTTTTGCGATGATTTAGAAAAACAATACACTTCAGGAACACATTCCGCAGCTTAATTGATCATTAAATTTAATACATGTGCCCCAAAACGAATACTGGGTGATCAAAAAGTCGGTATAAATTTGAAAACTTAAATCACGGAATAATGTACATAGAGAGGTAAAAATTGAAACACTTGCTTGGAATGACATGGGGTTTTATTAAGGAAGGGGAAAAAGTTGGAAAAATGTCCGACAGATGCCGCTTCATCTGATCAGGAAAGCAATAATTAGCATAACAAATTAAGACATAGCAAAGATGATCTTTCTGGGAAATGCTCAATATGTTCACCATTATTCCTGAACAATAGCTTAAAGGTAAATAGCATGAAGCTGAACTAATTATTATATTAATAATACGATGCAATAGGGCCCACATCTCGCCAGAAGGTAATTTTGATTTTGACTTTCAGCAAAATACGAATAGTATTATCTTGTTACAAATTATTAAAAAATAAAGCTGTTTTTACAAGGTCACGCACTATTTCGTGGCCCTTCTGTGATCGGCGGAAGTCGGCCGAGTTCGTGTGTCTACGTTTATGCTCTCTACCAACCTAACCTCGTAACACAATTATAAACCGTAAACATCGTCAATGTATTGTTGATTTGTGCTTGGTATTGTCTTCCAGTTAGTTATTTGCTAAAATAAGTCCACTTACCCCAACGACTTTTTAGAAAAAGGAAGGCTGTCCTTGAAAGTGGTGTGAGGAATGTTAATTCCGATTGTTATTCTGTCCTTCGATAATAAAAAGATGCACAAAGCGTTGCTACACCTGCTCATAAGTCCCTTAAAATATTCATATTTCGTGGATACACGTTCCAGTTTTCTATTACTCAAACTGGCGGCAGCGGGAGAAAGAGGCGGGGCTTATTCCAGCCAATGCGCTACGAGCCGAATGCGAACTTCAGCTCTCAACATTCTCCGCTCAGGGGCCAAGTAAAAGTGCGTGATCTGTAGGGGAAAGGGTTGTACCTTGGGATATTTTTCACATTTTAATTTTTTTGTACTGATTTCTTTTTTACAATAAATTTGAAAATTTACCTCACCACAGGCATCAATTTTAGGTAATGTTGAACGAACAGCAGTTTACTCTAGCTTTAATATTTACACAATTACTCACCAATAAAGACTTTCGAAACTTGCACCAAGGTATAACCTATGGTTTTACCGTGGGACAGTGGTGGTTTTACCTTGGGACACGGTGATGTTCAATTTCTTAGTTTTATTAATGAAAAAATCGTATTCTAATTAGGTAGTAAATGCTTTTTAGTCCAAATACAAAAGTTATTTTAAAACGAGAGATGGTGGGAATAAAATATTAATTGAATGAAACCCACGACACATCACTGGAGCTGGTAGTTCTTTCACTATATTACTGCGCTCAACATTGATGTTCTCAACATTAGGGGATAAAAAATGGTCCTTTGCTTCCTTAAGAATTTAAGTTACATCTTCAGTGCTTTCTAAAACTACTCCTGCATAGTAAACAAGAGGTCTGCCACTGATGTCAAATTTTACCAAGACCCAACTACTTTGAGAACAAGAAAGTGTAAAGTTTCTAGATGGAATGATGAGAAATCCTCTTCTTCAGATGACAAATCAAATATGCTACCTCCAAAGCTACTGCCAAGCTTGGCAATTTCTTCAGCAAGAGAAGTGGAAGATGAAAACTTTTGTCCGTTTAGTTGCTTCTTTCTTTGGGAAAGACTTCTTTTTCTTGTTTTCTTTTTTTCCCCTCTTCGATTCTTTTTCTGGTGTATCAGTGACAATCATGCACCTTCCAGGTGTCCCAAGGTGCAACCAGAGAAGTGTCCAAAGGTAAAACCAAATACACAACAACAAAAAAAGTATCCTGATCTATGTACACATTTATATCTTTATAACTTACGGTATCAATAGCTTACTTAAACAATGCCCTAAAACACTGTAAACAACATCAATAATGTTGTTTAGCTCTAATTTCTATCTTCTATGGATAGTGCCTAAATTTTACTTTCAAACACAACTTTTAAAACTCCGCCTCAGATCTCAATCATCTGAATACAACATGGCCTCCTATTCCCTCTGAAAATAGACCTGACAACTTCATAGTTCTTAGTTTCCACTAGAGTGCACTGCCTTTATTAAAGTGTCCCAAGGTACAACAACATTAACCCATGCGGAAGAGTATGATTTGTTTTGAGTAACTGCAACCAACCATCAAAAGTGACCATTTGGATTGTTTAAAATATAAAAACATAGGCTGCTCACATGTTTCCCTAGTGCAATTTGTTCGGCTAGACCTAGATGCGCACCCTTAATCTAACCCTATGGTTTGTTACCAACATTCAAATAAAATTATCTATGTTGTACATTAACACGACAGTGCATAATGATACTAGAGTCCTACGTTACACAGCATAGAATGCTACGGTACACAACATGAGCTAAATTATGAATATGAAGTATTTTTTCTGTGGATATAGGTACATATTTAGTAGATCTATTCTTTTTCTCCTCCAAGACTTCCCCCATTCTTGGTCCTCTTCCTTTCCTGTTCTTTCGCATTCCCCTCTTTCTCCTTTCCCTCGACCCGCCCTTTCCTCGACCCAGCGTTTGAGATTCTCCCTCCTTCATCCCTTTCTCTCCTGCCTCTCTTCTTTCCTCCCTGTGCGTGTCTGAAGGTCAACCCACGCTCTGCGTAGCCAGTGACGGGGTAAGGCGTAACTCCCCGCCCCGGGTAGACATGTAAGGCACGTACGTACCCCCCGGTAAAGGCCGGGCCCAGGGAGGGGCGATTACCCGAGCTGGTACCTTCCGAACATGCCGATTGGTCCCTCCGTCCGTTCTCGGGAGGTGTGACCTGAGGTGCGAACAGTCACCTAAGGCGGGTGCGCCCTCAGTGAGGGCCCCCACAAGGAAGGAGCGCGCCATCGGAGACGCCGGTAATCATGGGGAACACTTCCGCTATGAAACCTTCAAAATCTATTCTGACCCTGACCCAAAAAAGAAAACATGATGAATCTCAGTCCAAGAAAGTCTTATCCAACATTCCAAAGTTCCTTGTAGTATCGTGTACAAATGACCATGATTTTTTTCTGTGAATCCTTTTCTTATTCAGAAGGGAGTCGATGTGATTGCAGATCCCTTAAAGACCTGCTCCAGACAGCGCAGTGGGACCTTGTTGCTCGAAATTGAGAATGCCTGTCAGGCACAGAAGTTGCTTCGGGCTACACTCGTGCATACTTCTCCAGTAAAAGTGGAGGCTCACTGCACCCTGAACTCTCTGCGGGGGGTAGTCTCGAAGAGATCCCTGGATGGGTTATCCGATGAGGATATACTCAGCTATATCTCTGATCAGGGAGTTACGGCTGTTCATCGCGTGATGAAACAAGTTAACCATGATCTCGTGCCAACTCCTACTGTCTTCCTGACTTTTGACAAGGTTGACCTACCATCTAAGGTGAAAGCGGGCTACGAAGTCATCACCATTCGCCCGTATATACACAATCTTATGTGCTGCTACAATTGCCAGAGATTTAACCATACTAGTAAAACTTGTCCTAATGCAGCCAAGTGTGCCACCTGTGGCAGGGACGCCCATGATGGCAAATGTCCACCCCATCCCCTCGCTGCATTAATTGCATGCTGCTGCTTCACGGGACTGCTCCGTCTATAAATAAGAGCGGGTCATTCAGGAGATATGCGTCAAGGAAAAGGTCTCAACCTATGCCGCTTGGAAGTTGTTATCGAGTAGGAAGCCCGCTGTACTCCCAGCAGGTACTTACAGCCAGGTCCTCACCTCCCCTCGACCAACTAAGGAGGTAGGCGCTCAGACCTGCGGTTTCACCCTCTGTGACACTGTCAGATCGGCTAGCCCGAAAATTCCCCGTTCCACCTCTCCGATCCCTTCTGCCCGTACTACAGTGCATTCGTCGACCAGTTCCCACACATCCTGGGCTCCTAAATCCGCTTTCCGGAGTTCCAAAAAATAACCTATTCGTGACGATTTCCTCAAAACTCAGTCTTCTCAACCGTCCTCCGCTTCTACTCGCCATGACTCTAAGAAGGCTCACACAAAGAACAGCCCCCCTCTTCGGTCACGCCATCCAACAGTTGCCGCCTCGGCCGTCTTCTGTTTCACCGGGACGCTCTGTCTGCTGGCCACTCGGCCCTTTACCGGCGGTGGAAGCTGCCCCTCCTGATCAACTCAGGAAGGTGGCAGGCGCGTCTGTCGAACTAATGGAACACGATCCTTTGCCCCTAGATAGCGATAGCAGTGCTCCCTCGAAAACCAGTCCTCAGCGGCCGTCGAGGTGACCCCGCTTGCTTGTTGGTTTTTATCTTCTTTTCTTCTCTTAATTTTTTAATGCCCACCACCCCCTATGGTGCTCTCCAGCACCTTGTCCGAGAGGCTCCCTTTTGGTGGAACTTTTACAACACCTCAATCTTGTCTGCCTCAACACCGGTGCACCGACCTTCCTTTCCGATAAAACAAATACTTATTCCCATATAGACCTCGGTTGGAACATCTCTAAAGCCGACTGGGGGCTTTATTCTTCCATGGCTGTTTTTCACGATCTGAATTTTTCCAGCTGTGACAGTCAGGTCGCATACCTCACAGAGGTTATTCTCACTGCTGCCGAACATTCCATACCTTTTCCATCCTCTGCTCAAAGTTGCGTCCCGGTCCCCTGGTTGACTGCAGCCCGCCGCGACGCTCTTGGAACCCGGTTCCGTGCTTTACGCACGTTCCACCGCCACCCAACGTCGGAGAAAAGTATCATTTATAAACGACTGCGAGCAAAATGTCGTAGTGTTGTAAACGACAGCAAAAAAGCTTGCTGGACTGCTTTTACCAGTTTTTTAACCGCTTTACTCCTTCCTCGGCTGTCTGGGGTGGCCTACGCCGTTTATCCGGCATAAAGGGCCACTCCTCTTCTGGCCTGACCGTCGAGAACGCAGTCCTTGTGGATCCCGCTGATGTTTCCAACGCATTGGGCCGTTTCTTTGCGGAGGTTTCGAGCTCTGCCCATTACCACCCTGCCTTCGTCCCTCGCAAACAGGTAGAGGAGGCACGGCCGCCTTCTTTCCACTCTTTTAATCGTGAAAATTATGTCTCCTTCACTATGTAGGAGCTAGGATCTTCTGCTCCCAGCCCCGATTCCATCCATATTGAGATGCTGAAGAACCTCTCTTCTGCGGGCGCAAGTGTCTACTTCTTTGTACCTATAATCGCATATGGACTGAAGGTCATGTTCCCACAAGTTGGCGTGAAGCCATTGTTGTCCCCATCCCCAAACCAGGGAAGGACAAACATCTTCCTTCCAGTTATCACCTCATTTCTCTGACGAGCTGCGTCTGTAAGGTGATGGAACGCATGGTTAACGCTCGGTTGGTCTGGCTCCTCGAATCTCGACGCCTCCTGACTAATGTTCAATGTGGTTTTCGTCGACACCGATCCGCTGCTGATCACCTTGTTACGTTGTCGACCGTCATTATGAACAACTTTCTAAAGAAGCGTCAAACAGTGGCAGTGTTCTTCGACTTGGAGAAGGCATACGATACCTGTTGGAGAGCGGGCATACTCCCACATTGCACAAATTGGGCCTTCGGGGCCGCCTCCCTCATTTTATTCAAGCGTTTTTGGCGGATCGCAAGTTCCGGGTACGGGTGGGCTCTGTTTTGTCAGACACCTTTCGCTAGGAAAATGGGGTACCGCAGGGCTCCGTCTTCAGTGCGGCTCTTTGCCATTGCAATCAATCCGATCGTAGACTGCCTTTCAGCCGAAGTTTCCGGATCCCTTTTTGTAGACGATTTCGCAATTAATTGCAGCGCCCAACGGACGTCTCTTGGAGCGTTGTCTTCAACGCTGTCATGACCGCCTATATTCCTGGAGCATTACGAACGGCTTCAGATTCTCCACCGAGAAAACGGTGTCCTCAGTGGCACATCATGGGGAGCGGATCGCACCGTCCTGCTTCACCTTTACCAGGCCATTGTTCAGTCGAAGCTCGACTATGGAAGCTTTGTGTACTCCTCTGCACGTCCATCCATTCTCCGCCATCCCAACTCCATTCACCATCAGGGATTACGCCTATCGAACGGTGCATTTTATACCAGCCCTCTTGACATTCTTATTCCGAAGCTGCTTTATTACCCTTGACCTCTCGGCGTGATATACTCTTGTGTTGGTATGCATGCCGACTGCTGTCGATGCTTCCACCTGGAGTTCGGTTTCGCCGCCTACTACAGCGGCTCGATTTTATCCTTCCTTCCACCTTTCGGATGAGCGAAAGCCCATTGCCACCGTGGCATCAGGCCCAGGTTCACACTCACCTTGAACTTTGTTCGCTCCCCAAGGAGCGCACTCCGGATTTGGTATACCACTCGAGGCTTGTCGAACTCCGTTCGTGGTTGGATAATGCCATATTTATTTACACTGATGTTTCCAAGTGCACTGCTGGTGTCGGATCTGCCTTCATTGTCGGGGACAACCATTTCCAATACCCCCCCAGGGGGCCCACAGTTCTTTTGTGGGTACGTGTGTGGCGCGCACGGGGCCCCGAGCCGGAGCAGCCTTTCTTCTGCCCCAGGCTGCTTCACTTTCCCTCCCGGTTTATGCCTTGGCCCGGACCCCCAGGGGGCCCACAGCTCTTTTGTGGGTACGTGTGTGGCGCGCACGGGTCCCCGAGCCATTGCGGCCTTCCTTCCTATTTCCCAGGCCGCTTTTCCTCACCCTGGTTCCCTCCCTTCCTAATCCTTTTTCCCACCCTACCATTCTCCAACCCCGTCTCTAGGTGTTCTTGTGTTGATGGCCCGGCTATTCCCATGGTACTGTTGATTTGGCAATTGTGTCTTTGTTTGCCGTGTTCACTGATTTCGGCCCAGTTAGGTCCCCATTGTGGTTTGACCTCCACGAAAATTTTCTGATTAAGTGTGAGCCATTTGGGGAAGAACTCCCAACCTAGCCCCTACGGCGCGGATTCCTACCCTTTCCTTCCACATCCCTTCCTCGCCGTAGCCCCCTCCCCCGCTAGGTCACCAGCACGGTAGCCAGTCCGTGTGGTGGGGCTGTTATGTACCCTCATGGTTGAGCCCCCTGAATTGCACAGGGATCACACTGCCGATGCCTGAGCTGTGACCTCCTCATGAATGCCAAGGAGTCGATGCTTGTCTTTGCGGGGCATCAGGACTCCCGGCAACGGTCATCCTGCCAGGTGGCGTTGCTGTGGCTGGGTGGCGCCCTTGAGGAGAGCCCCTGTTTCGGAGTGGGTGGCATCGGGTCGGACATTCCGCTATGAAGAGGAGACAAGCCTCAGAAAATCCTGGCTCTAAGTCAGGTGTCTCAAAGATTGGAAGATTTAATTTCAGTAGATACGACCCCAAATCGTTTCCTTCCCTAACTCAATCTTGGGGGGAACGAGGGTCCACAAAACAGGCTGAGACTTACTCACCTAGATACTTAGTGTGTACCAGACAGGATGGGGAATCCTTCCAGGCAACTAAGCCTTCCTTCTTCGTCGAACACCTCGAAGAAAGGTTTGGCGAAGTTGCCGGAATGTCGAAACTGCGCGACGGTTCGGTCCTAATACAGGCGGAGACCCCTGCTCAATCACGGAGCCTCTTAAAATGTGATCATTTAGGTGAAATTCCTGTGACAGTAACGCCCCACAGGTCCTTAAATAGGGTACAGGGGGTGATATACCATCGTGACCTTTTGCTACAGACAGATGATGAGTTACGCGAGCACCTACAACGACGCGGAATCCATTTTGTCCGGCGCGTATTTAGAGGACCCAGGGATAACAGGGTGGCCACTGGCGCATTTGTCTTGGCCTTTGAGGGTGACAATCTGCCCGAAAAGGTCAAGGTCATGATGTATCGCTGTGACGTCCAGCCATACATCCCCCCTCCAATGCGATGTTTCAAGTGTTGGCGTTTCGGACACATGTCCTCTCGTTGCAACGCTGCTGCAACCTGTCGGGACTGTGGCCGTCCTTCACACCCGGACGCTGCCTGTACTACTCCTCCTTACTGCGTCAACTGCAGTGGTCACCACTCTCCCTGTTCGCAGGACTGTCCCGCTCTACACAAAGAGCGGAAGATAGTAGAATATAAGACCTTGGACCGACTAACCTACTCAGAGGCTCGGAGGAAGTACGAAAAGCTGCATCCAGTGACTTTACTCTCTTCATATGCTGCAGCTACATCGATGGCGCCACAACCAGTGGCCACTTCTCGCACTGTTGTAACTCCATCTGTGGGCCCTATGGGCCGCCCCTCCACCTCGGCCTCCCAGACATCTGGAGGCACACCATCTTCTGCGGGGCCTATACTGCCCCCCACGTCGGGAGTGGTTACCCCTACTCCCCAGCCAGAAAAGGGTTCACCTTCTCTGGCTTCTTCTTCTGGGAAGGGAACCTGTTCTTCCCTTCCACCCATGTCACCACCGAAAATAGACTCCAGCCAGCGGCTGAAGGACACTCGGCCAGAACGCCGCCTGGCTCCTCAGTCTTCCCACGCTCCTCAAGCCCCGCCGGAGAAACCCCCCTCCTCCGGTAGGCCCAAGGAACGACGGGAAGACAAAAAAGAAAAGAAGGAAAAGACAGTGAAGCGCAAGGAAACGCTGGCGGCCTCGGTGCCCCCAACCCTTGCACGTGACACACCGGAGGATGAGGTCATCCTTCTTGCGACGCCCGAAGATCTGGCCTTCGCAGATCTCGGGGATGCCATGGAGACGGAGGATCAGACTTCACAGCCAAACACGAGTGCTCCTGCCATCCCTCTTCCATCTTCATCTTCATGCACCATCAACCAGGAGACAGTCTGATCCTCCAATGGAATTGTGGAGGATTTTTCGGTCACTTGGCCGAATTGCGTCAGCTGATGAGCTCTTTTCCACCACTTTGTGTTGCTCTCCAGGAAACCTGGTTTCCTAGTGATCGCACCCCCACCCTTCGGGGCTACCGGGGGTACTTCAATAACCGCACCATCTACAATAGGGTGTCAGGCGGGGTATGTCTATATGTACATACCTCTGCCTATAGTTCCCCAGTGCCACTTCACACAGCCCTGGAGGCTGTCGCTGTCAGGGTTCGAGCATCACGGGACATTACCATCTGTTCCCTTTATCTCCCTCCTGATGCAGCAGTGGCACCAGCTGACCTGGCAGCCTTGATCGGTCAACTTCCTTCACCATTTCTTATTTTAGGAGATTTTAACGCACATCACCCCCTATGGGGGAGCAACGTGACTACAGGACGTGGTCGAGACTTTGAACTACTTTTTACCCAACTTGACCTTTGTATTCTTAATACAGGAGCTCCTACCCTTTTTAGTGTGGCCCATGGCACCTTTTCCGCCATTGACCTTTCTGTATGTAGTCCGGGCTTACGTCCACTCCTTAACTGGTGGGTCCATGATGACCTTTGTGGAAGCGACCACTTTCCCATCTTCCTTTCGCTTCCCCACCACCAACGCCACGCACGCCTACCCCGCTGGTCCTTCCACAGGGCCGACTGGGCAGCATACACTTCCGCTGCAACGTTGGATACCCCTCTCCCTGCTGATGCGACAATGGCTGTTGAGCAAATTATTTCCATTGTCGTTTCTGCTGCTGAGTCCGCGATACCATCTTCTTCTGCCTTACCTCGGCGAAGACCAGTACCCTGGTGGTCACCGGATATAGCAGCAGCTATCCGCAATCGCCGCAGGGCTCTGCAGCAGTACCGTCGCCACCCCACCCTTGACCACCTGGTTGCATTTAAGCGTCTTCGGGCCCAGACACGCCGGCTTATCCGGCAGCGCAAGCAAGCATGCTGGGAGGAATATGTATCCACAATTGGACCCCGTGTCTCTTCTAGCCAGATTTGGACAAAGATGCGTCGTATATCAGGTCACCATCCACCGACAGGGGTCGCGGGTCTCTCTATCCACGGTACAATCCATACCGACCCGACCATCATTGCCGAGTATTTTGCAGCGCACTTTGCTCTTAATTCGGCGTCCACTGCCTACAGCCAAGGTTTTTGTACCTTAAAAGAGCGGGCTGAGCGAAGGCAGTTGGTATTTCGCACAAACCGCCAAGAGCCGTACAATGCGCCATTTACAGAGTGGGAACTTCAAACTATTCTTGCCAGTTGCCCCAATACATCTGCAGGACCGGACCGAATCCACTGTCAAATGCTGAAACATCTTTCTGAACACTCGCAACGCCATCTGTTGGATTTCTTTAATCGTCTCTGGGTCGAGGGAGCATACCCGTCCCAATGGCAGGAGAGTATCGTTATCCCTCTGTTAAAACCAGGTGCAGATCCATTGAACGTTGACTGTTACCGTCCCATAAGCCTCACAAACGTTCTTTGTAAACTTTTTGAACGTTTGGTGAGCCGGCGACTTCTGTGGGTTCTCGAGTATCGGGGTCTGCTCGCCCCACAACAAGGTGCTTTCCGGCAGGGTCGCTCTGCTATTGATAACCTCCTCTCTTTGGAGTCGGCGATCCGTACTGCTTTCGCCCGACGTCACCACCTCGTCGCCATCTTTTTCGACCTCCGGAAAGCATATGACACGGCATGGCGTCATCACATCCTTGCCACGCTACATGGGTGGGGTCTCCGTGGCTCCCTCCCAATTTTTATTCAGAATTTTTTACTTTCGCGCCGCTTTAGAGTCCGCATTGGCACCTCCTTCAGTTCCTCCCATATCCAAGAGAATGGGGTACCACAAGGGTCCGTCCTCAGTGTACCCCTCTTCTTAGTGGCCATTAATGGCCTAGTGGCTGCAGTGGGGCCATCGGTTTCCTGCTCCCTCTATGCAGACGACTTTTGCATGTACTATTCCACTGCTAGTACAAGTGTAGCTGAACGACGACTGCAGGCAGCCATCCATCGGGCGCAGAATTGGGCTTCTGGCCATGGTTTCACATTTTCCCCTGCAAAAACTAGGGTAATGCACTTTTGTCGCCAACTGGCGGTACATCCGCATCCAGAGCTCTACCTTGATGGTGAACTCCTTCAGGTTGTGGACACACACCGCTTCCTGGGTCTCCTTTTCGACTCGCGTTTGACATGGCTCCCTCATCTGCGCCAGCTTAAGCAACGGTGTTCCCGGTATTTGGACATCCTTCGTTGCCTCAGCCATACTGTCTGGGGGGCAGCACGCCCTGTCCTCCTGCGGCTGTACAATGCCCTGGTGCAGTCACGTCTAGACTACGGAAGCCAGGTCTACGGCTCAGCCTCTCCATCTGCACTGCGAGTTCTCGACCCAGTGCATCATACAGGCATCCGTCTGGCCACTGGAGCCTTTCGGACAAGCCCTGTCACAAGTCTCTTCGCAGAGGCTGGAGTCGCCCCGTTGCGATACCGGCGCCAACAACTACTCGCCCAGTATGCTGCTAGAGTTCACTGTACCCCTCGGCATCCGAATAACAGACTCTTCTTTCCGGGGGAGGTTACTCGTTTGCCGCAGAGGCGACCTCGGTCGGGACTCCCGATAGCAGCGCGTGTCCAATCGCTACTATCGACCCTGGACTCCTTTCCTCTTCACCGTCCCTTCCGCTCGACTATCCGTGCTCCTCCCTGGACCGTTCCTCGGCCGTGGATTCGGTTGGAACTTTTCCGTGAGCCAAAGACCTCTATTTTTCCTCTGGTCCTACGGCATCAGTTTTATGCACTGCTCCGTGAGTTCAGTAACTCTGAGGTCGTTTATACAGACGGTTCTTCAGATGGCGACCACACTGGTTATGCCTACATCCATGGCACCCATGTTGAAGAACGCTCTTTGCCACCCGGCTGCAGCGTCTTCACTGCAGAACTGGTGGCTATATACCGCGCCCTTAACCACATCCGCATGTGCCCCGGGACCTCCTTTCTGATCTGTAGCGACTCGCTGAGCGGTTTGCAGGCCCTTGATCAGTGTTATGCTCGTCATACATTGGTCAGGGCCATTCAGGAGTCAATACTGGCTCTTAGTGACTCCGGTCGCTGTGTTACATTCGTTTGGACCCCGGGCCATGTAGGCATCCCGGGCAACGAGAGCGTTGACCAGCTAGCCAAACAGGCTATCACTTGCCGCCCTCTGGCGATTGGCCTCCCAGAAGCAGACTTCCGTCCGTTGCTTCGCACTAAAATACGCGACCTGTGGAACGCCGAATGGTCCGCTCTGGACGTGCCCAATAAGCTGCGTTCGATAAAGGACACAACATCCGTCTGGAAGTCGTCACAGCTGGGATCCCGTAGGGACTCCGTGGTTCTCTGCCGTCTCCGCATTGGTCACACCCATTTGACGCATGGTCACCTCCTCCGTCGAGAGGACCCGCCCGTGTGCCAATGTGGTGCCCCATTGACTGTGGTCCATCTCCTACTAGACTGTCCCATTTTAGCCCCACTGCGGCATTCTTTTACCCTCCCGAACACACTCTCTTTGGTGCTCGGCGACGATGCCTCTGTGGCTAATTTGGTTTTACGATTTCTTCGTGCTGCGGGGTTTTACCAGTTGCTGTGAGTCCTTTTGGATGGTCTTTTAGATAATTTTCTATGTTCTCCTTGACGTGTCTTTAGACTACAGTTTTTATTTTGTACGCTATGTGGTTGACTTTTCCCTTTTTATACACATGGTCGGTCAACCACATTCACTGGCTCTGTCATTTTTGTCTCGTATTTGTTACTGTGTGTCTGGCGTCTTTCGTATTATTCTTTCTTGTTGACTCTGTCAATAATTCATGACGGTGCGTTCGTTTATCCTGTTTTGTTTTAAAACTCGCTCAGGCACAATTTTCGACGGTTCTGTCTTACTGCGTGTCACCTAGATGTGAATCGGGGGACTGATGGCCACAGTAGTCTAGTCCCCCTAAAACCCCCAAAAACCAACCAACCAACCAACCTTGGCCCGGAGACGGGCGTATTTCACGAGTTCAGGTGTTTTCTTGTTGTCGTTTCTCTTATTCCTTGGTTCCTTCCTGTCTTACCCTTTGTTTCTGTCTCTCTCTCCTTGTCCTCTCCTCGCCTTCTTCTCCTCATTAGTCTCCGCCTCGGCGTTTGAGACACCTTTCCTTCTTTCTCTTCACTTCCTCTATTCTTCTTCTTTCCTCCCTGTGCGTGTCTGAAGGCCGACCCACGCATTATCATGCGTAGCAGGTGACGGGGTAACGCGTAATTCCCCGCCCCGGGTAGACAAGTAGGGCACGTACGTACCCCCTGGTAAAGGCCAGGCCCAGGGAGGGGTGATTACCCGAGCTGGTACCTTCCGAACATGCCAATTGGTCCCTCCGTCAGTTCTCGGGAGGTGTGACCTGAGGTGTGAACAATCACCTAAGGCGGGTAAGCCCTCGGAGAGGGCCCCCACTAGGAAGGAGCGCGCCATCGGAGACGCCGGTAATCACGGGGGACACTTCCGCAATGACTTCCTTCTCTTCTTCACTGACATTGACCCAGAAACGTAAGATAGACTCGCCTCAGCAAAAGAAGACTCTGCCTAATTTGCCGAAATTTCTTGTTGTGTCGCGCACCGACGGAAAAGACTTCAATTCTGTCAATCCTTTCGTTATACAGAAAGGTGTTGATGCAATTGCTGGCCCTGTTAAAACCTGTTCGCGTCAGCGCAATGGCTCATTGTTGCTGGAAGTGGACAGTGCTTTCCAAGCCCAGAAACTTATCCGGACTACGTTATTACACACGTTTCCAGTCAAAGTAGAAGCGCACCGCACACTCAACTCGTCACGTGGGGTAGTTTTTACGAGATCCCTTGACGGGTTGTCTGATGACGACATCCGGTCCTATATGTCCGATCAGGGTGTGACAGCCGTCCACAGGGTGATGAAAAAGGTAGATAACCAGCTGACACCGACTCGTACTGTGTTTTTGACATTCGACAGAGTTGACCTCCCGTCGAAGGTCAAAGCAGGGCACGAAGTTATCTCAGTCCGCCCTTATATTCCAAACCCAACGCGCTGCTACCAATGCCACAGGTACAACCATACCCGTGAACATTGCCCACATGCAGCAAAATGTGTCACTTGTGGTAGGGACGCCCATGAGGGGGATTGCCCACCTCCGTCCCCTCACTGCCTTAACTGCAACGGCGACCATGCGGCTTCCTCTCGCGACTGCCCTGTATATAAGGATGAAAAAATCATTCAGCAAATTCGGGTCACGGAGAAGGTATCAACATCTGCCGCTCGAAAGTTGTTGGCGAGTCGAAAGCCCACTGTCCTCCCAGCGGGTACATACAGTAAGGTCCTTACCTCAACTCGACCTACTAAGGATTCCAGTACCCAGACTTGTGATTTCACTTTCGCTGACACAGTTGTGCGATCCGCCAGCCCGAAGATTGCCCGTTCCACGTCCCCGCTTCCTCCTGCTGCTTCTAAGGTACAGTCTTCGTCAACATCTAGTAAACCGCGGGCACCTAAACAAGATGCCCGGACCTTGAAAAAGGAACCCGTCCGTGAGGATTTTCTGCGTTCTCAGGCTTCCCAACCGTCAACTGCCTCTTCCCGCCGTCACTCTTCCAGAAGAGCTGACAAGAAAAAGAGTTCCTCTCCTTCCCCGCCGAGGCGTGACCCATCTGTCGCGCCGTCCAACAGTTGCCGGGCGCCCGGCCCTTTACCGGCGGTGGAAACTGCCCCTCCTGATCAACTCAGGGAGGTGGCAGGCGCGTCGGTCGAACCTATGGACCACGACCCTTTGCCCCTGGACAGCGATAGCAGTGCTCCCTCGAAATCCGGTCCCCAACGGCCGTCGAGGTGACCCCGCTCGCTACTTGGTTTTTATCTTTATTTCTTCTCTCATTTTTATCATGGCGCTCCTTCAATGGAACATTCGCGGCATTCGTTCTAATCGGGAGGAGTTAAAATTACTCCTTCGATTGCACTGCCCGCTTCTAGTCTGCCTCCAGGAAACTAAGTTGCGTCCACGTGATCGTGCAGACTTTCCACACTACACCTCTGTGCGGTTCGACCTGCCACCCGTGGAAGGTGTCCCAGCCCATGGAGGGGTTCTGATGCTCCTTCGAGACGACGTCTATTTCCATCCCATTTCCTTGCACACTCACCTACAGGCAGTTGCCGTCCGCATCACCTTATCCACATTTACCTTCTCCCTCTGTAATATATATTCGCCATCGTCATCTGCCCTTACTAGGGCAGATGTGCTAAACCTTGTTGACCAGCTCCCTTCACCTTTCGTGTTGGTAGGCGACTTTAATGCCCACCACCCCCTATGGGGCTCTCCGGCACCTTGTCCGAGAGGCTCCCTTTTGGTGGACATTCTCCACCACCTCGATCTTGTCTGCCTCAACACCGGTGCACCGACCTTCCTTTCTGACACAACACACACTTATTCCTATATAGACCTCGCAATATGCACTCCTCAGCTTGCCGGTCGGTTTGAGTGGTATGCACTTTCTGACACGTACTCGAGTGACCATTTCCCATGCATCATCCACTTCCTACATCATTCCCCATCTCCACGTCCCACCAGTTGGAACATTTCTAAAGCCGACTGGGGGCTTTATTCTTCCATGGCTGTTTTTCACAATCAGCATTTTCCCGACTGTGACAGTCAGGTCGAATACCTCACAGAGGTTATCCTCACTGCTGCTGAACGTTCCATACCTCGTACATCCTCTTCTCCACGTCGTGTCCAGGTCCCTTGGTGGACTGCAGCCTGTCGCGACGCGCTTCGAGCCCGACGCCGTGCCTTATGCACCTTCCGCCGCCACCCAACTTTGGAGAATTGCATCAATTACAAACGTATGAGAGCGCAGTGCCGTCGTATCATAAACGACAGCAAGAAAGCTTGCTGGACTGCTTTTACTAGTTCTTTTAACCGTTTTACTCCCTCCACGGTTGTCTGTGGTGGCCTACGCCGTTTGTCCGGCATCAAGGTCCACTCCCCGATTCCTGGCCTGACCGTGGGGAACGCGGTCCTCGTGGCCCCAGCTGATGTTTCAAACGCATTGGGTCGTTTCTTTGCGGAGGTTTCGAGCTCTGCCCATTACCACCCTGCCTTTCTCCCTCGCAAACAGGTAGAGGAGGCACGGCCGCCTTCTTTCCGCTCTTTTCATCGGGAAAATTATAACGTCGCCTTCACCATGCAGGAGCTAGATCGTGCTCTCGCCCTGTCCCGGTCTTCTGCTCCCGGGCCCGATTCCATTCACATTGAAATGCTGAAGAACCTCTCTCCAGCGGGCAAGTGCTTTCTTCTTAGTACCTACAATCGCATATGGACTGAAGGTCATGTTCCCACAAATTGGCGTGAAGCCATTGTTGTCCCCATCCCCAAACCAGGGAAGGACAAACACCTTCCTTCCAGTTATCGTCCTATTTCTCTGACGAGCTGCGTCTGTAAGGTGATGGAACGCATGGTTAACGCTCGGTTGGTCTGGCTCCTCGAATCTCGCCGCCTCCTGACTAATATCCAATGCGGTTTTCGTCGACACCGCTCTGCTGCTGACCACCTCGTTACGTTGTCGACCTTCATTATGAACAACTTTCTGAAGAAGCGTCAAACAGTAGCCGTGTTCTTCGACTTGGAGAAGGCATACGATACCTGTTGGAGAGCGGGCATTCTCCGCACGTTGCACACATGGGGCCTTCGGGGCCGCCTTCCTCTTTTCATTCAAGCGTTTTTGGCGGATCGCAAGTTCCGGGTGCGGGTGGGCTCTGTTTTGTCAGATACCTTTTGCCAGGAAAATGGGGTACCACAGGGCTCCGTCTTGAGTGTGGCGCTCTTTGCCATTGCAATCAATCCAATCGTAGACTGCCTTTCAGCCGACGTCTCCGGATCTCTTTTTGTTGACGATTTCGCAATTTATTGTAGCGCCCAGCGGACGTGTCTCTTGGAGCGTTCTCTCCAACGCTGTCTTGACCGTCTGTATTCCTGGAGCATCGCAAACGGCTTCCGATTCTCCACTGAGAAAACTGTGTGTATCAATTTCTGGAGATACAAGGAATTTCTTCCACCTTCTCTACGTCTCGGCCCTGTTGCTCTCCCTTTCGTGGAGACTACAAAATTCTTGGGACTCATGTTGGATCGGAAACTTTGCTGGTCCACACATGTGTTCTTCCTGGCTGTCCGTTGTGCCCGATCCCTTAACGTTCTTCGTGTCCTCAGTGGCACGTCATGGGGAGCGGATCGTACCGTCCTGCTTCACCTTTACCAGGCCATTGTTCAGTCGAAGCTCGACTATGGTAGCCTTGTATACTCTTCAGCACGGCCGTCGATTCTCCGCCGTCTCAACTCTATCCACCATCGTGGATTACGTCTGGCGACCGGTGCATTTTATACCAGCCCTGTTGAAAGTCTGTATGCCGAGGCTGCTGTATTACCCTTGACCAATCGACATGACATACTCTTGTGTCGGTACGCATGCCGCCTACGGTCGATGCCCAACCATCCATCTTACAGATTATTTTTTGACGACTCACTCGATCGCCAATATCAGTTGTCTGCGATTGCCTTGCTTCCACCGGGAGTTCGGTTTCGCCGCCTGCTACAGCGGCTCGATTTTACCCTTCCTTCCACCCTTCGGTTGAGCGAAAGCCCATTGCCACCGTGGCATCAGGCCCAGGTTCACACACACCTCGAACTTAGTTCGCTCCCCAAGGAGAGCACTCCGGATTTGGTATACCGCTCGAGGCTTGTCGAACTCCGTTCGATAATGCCATATTTATTTACACTGATGGTTCCAAGAGCACTGCCGGTGTCGGATCTGCCTTCGTCGTCGGGGACAACCGTTTCCAGTACAAGCTCCCTGACCGGTGCTCGAACTTCACGGCTGAGCTTTTTGCCCTCCACCAGGCCGTTTTGTATACCTGCCGCCACCGCCAACCTTTCTATGCCATATGTTCTGACACCCTCAGTGACCTGCAGAGTCTTAAGGACCCTTTCTCGAACCATCCTCTCGTGTATCGGATCCAACGCTCCCTCCAGTTGCTGGCGGATGACAGCTGTCACGTTTCTTTCCTGTGGGTCCCTGGCCATGTGGGTGTGCCCGGGAATGAGGCCGCCGACACAGCAGCCAAGGCAGCAGCTCTTTTGCCTCGCATGGCTACCTTTTGCGTCCCATCGGACGATGTTCAACGGGCTCTTCGCCGGAGTATCGTGTCGCAATGGCATAGTGTGTGGCTTTCACTGTACAATAATAAATTGCGAACTGTCAAACCGATCCCGACCGCTTGGAGGACATCCTCACGCCCCTCTCGGCGGGAGGAGGTCATCCTGGCTCGGTTGCGGATCGGTCATTGCCGTTTCAGCCACCATCACTTGCTATCCGCCGAATTTGCACCGCTATGCTCCTGCGGTGAACTGCTGACAGTGCGACATGTTTTACTGACTTGTGTTAATTTTAATCATCTCCGTGTAGCCCTTCACTTTCCGTCTACTCTGGAGGCAATTTTAGCTGATGACACACGAGCAGCTGCTCGGGTTTTGCGTTTTATCAACTTGGCCAACCTATCCAATGATATTTAACCTTTTTAATTGTCTTTTATCTTTTGTTTTTAGCCTCTTGTTGATGTTCTGACAGTCACCATTTTTTTGAGATCATAGCAAATCTACGTTCTTGGCTGGGCGCTAATGACCATAGAAGTTGTGCGCCCTAAAAACCACAAAAAAAAAAAAAAAACCACCTGTCAGCATCATCAGCTTCCCCCATCTGTAATTGATCAAACTGTTCAGAAGTCCCTTGTTAAGGTATCTTCCACCAAGCACCATACAGTGGTTTCCAAAAAGTAATATGTGTCAAATCAAGCTGTGAGCTATCTTCATTCTTAATTTTATCTAAAGCTATTGTGCGTTTTCATCGTGAAGGCTAAAAACTTACACATTACACCTGTCCAAACGCATTAATGTAAGTTTGTCACGACTAAAACTATTTTCTTTTTCTTCCAGCTATCTTCAATGAAGAAGGCAACTAGAGTGGTGAGTACTGTCCTTGTGATACTTTGGCTTGACTACACAATAATTAGCAAGTAGTTTAATTTACCATCGACCTCTGCAGTGTTTACACGATACAGGAATTGTAAATGGGCTCACAACTAAGATATAATGTGTGCGATGTTACATCTTGATTTAAATGTCAGTGAATAGATTAGGCAGTTTTTAAATAATAGCTTAAATTCTCCTTAATCTTCCCTTTTCTCGATGTAAGCTGGCAGATCATTTTAAAGCTTTACTCCATGATGGCTCACATGTTTTTGTTTTTCTTGCCCTTTCTACATGCAGATTTTAACTGATGTTGTTATTGTAGTTAAAGAAATGTTTACTACTCAAGTGTGTTCTCATATGCATTACACTTCTGAATGTTTAGAGACGGTACAGTAAGTGAGCGGTTTTAACTGCATGAATAAGAGTGTGCTATGCAGTGCAGGAGTGCTGTGGCTTGTCACTCTAATGGCCCTTTTCTGTAAATTAAAAGTGTCTCTCAACTGAGAATTGTTTCATGTCAGAACATTATTCCATAATATACAATGAAATGGAAATAAACAAACTGCACTGATTCTATACAGTTGTTGCTGCAAACTGTAGAACTTATTCTCAGTCAAAAACATGGAGAACTGATTTTACAGGATGTGTGTGTCACATGATGTTTCCGTCTCAAATCGTGATCAATACAGATGCTTTAAAATTTTGTAGAATGTACTTTCTCATGGCCAACCAATAATAAACATAGGTCATTCTTCTTATTTGGGCCTACTTTAATGGGCTATTTGAATTTTGTTTTAACTTATTAGCCTGAAGTGATTGCTGATCACAATTAACTCACAAGGTGACTGATGTAATGTCATACAAGATTTAATTTTAGTGTAAGTGGTGTTTAAATGATCTTTGATTTTATTCTACTACAGAAGGCTACAGCAATTTACTTTTTAAGGTACAAAAAGATGTTTTGTGTGTTGTCATTGAAATGAAAGTAATATATATATTAGAGAACTGAATGTTAGTTTCTGAAATATTACAGTCTATGTGAAAGTAAACTTTAATATAGGACTAAATTTCAGAGTTTAAATGTGCATATAAGAATATTACTTACTAGATAAAAAATCTGAAAATATGGGACACTATACAAAAAACTTACAAAGGAACACAAAAAAAGAAAATGGAAATTGTCCGTCTCAAGAGATGAGGTATCTGTTGGAGAGTGGAGTCCACATTTCTTGGTTTCTAGTGCAATCTTCTGCAATTGTTACATGTCCTTAAGGATTTCTATTAATTGATCCTTCCCTCGTGTTCTTAAAAACTGTCTCGGACTTGAAAATGAAGGATTCAGTTGGGAAGCTATCCATTCACTTCAAAGGGATAAGCAAACCATATTCATTCAACTTTGGCTTTCCAAACTGCTAGTATAGGTCTTTCTTTCTTTCTTTCTTTGTTCACACTGTATGGAGGACCTTAGATCTTCTGAAGTAACTTTCTTTGTAAATTGCACAATGATACTACTGTTATTGCTGATGTTGCATAGGCTTCAGAATCATAGAAAAGTACTGGCTGCAGCAATATTGTGTACAGGTGGATTTTGTTCTTCTGTAATAACTGAAGAGATCTGAAAAAGTTGTTCAGACTAAAGATGATGTGATTAGCTTTTGCTATGCATCGATGCATTTCTTTTGTCACCTCACTTTTATTGTTTAGTATGTGGCCCAGATGCTCGAACTCCTCGAGACGGTTCAAAAGTGTATCTGTCAAAATCATCGGAAGGAGGGAGATCTAGGCGGCGTAACAGAAGACATTTCGTTCTGTCACCATTCGGCAGCAGCCCAGTTTCCTCTGCACCGTGGAGAAATTGTGACGCTTCAGGAAGCATTGGCCCCCAGGACACCAGTCACGCACAGGTGCATTCTGACTACAAAGAATATCCGTGCGTAAGACGGGTAGTGCGTAAGAGTTCTTAGTCCCGAGTAATGAAGGGGTAAAGAGTCGAATGTTTTAGCGTCACTGCAAAACTGGCTACTCATTAGCATATCATTCCCCATCAGTGGGCTAAAATAGAAAAAGAAAGAAACCTTCGAAAGTAGAGAATGTCGCAATTTTAATTATTCGCATTTCTGGAAACGCATTGGAATTCTGTCGATTAGACGACAGTAGAATGTACCTTCCTTTCTCTTCCAGCCGACAGAGGAGCGGCGGCGGCAGCAGCTCCGCGACCTGCCGCGGTTTTCGAATCTCGAGGCAGGGGAGGACGTGGAGTATCTGGAGCTGTGGCAGCGGCGGCGGCGGCTGCAGTGGCAGCAAAACGCCGAGGAGCGCAGGCGGCTGCAGCGGGACGAGCTGCAGCTGTGGGCGCGGCGGCTGCAGCAGCGGAAGCAGGAGCTCCAGGAAGGAGGGCAGGAGACCCTGGACGAGGATGAGGAGTGGGAGCTGGTCCTGCCGCTGACCGCGGAAGAAGTAGAGGTGAGAGCTGTCTGCCGTCGCAGCACAGTACTTCCAACCGCCCTCTGCCCCCCTCTCCCTCAGAGCTGCTCCTTCCAGCTTGCCGGTATTGGTAGTTAATATATCTTTAACAAACCTATTCACTTGTCAATACTTCACTTTGAGGGTAGTACTTGCCCTCAATACAGTAAATTATAAGAAAGTTACTTTTGCTTATCACCATTATAATGTAATTTACTTAAATGTATTCAATAATCATTTACATATATTTAACAGGACAAGAAAAGGAAGTTGGAGCCTGATGGTACTTCCAGGAAGAGGCGAAAGAAGGATGACAAAGGTAAGATTTCAAGGTGATTTACTGTGAAGTTAATAGAGGACAGATAACTCACCTTAGACGCACGTGAAGTAGACAGTAACATTCCCGCAATTACTCTGAGGACCTACGGCCATCATCTACCGCCGTTCTGCTGTGACACACATTTTGACAGTGAGTCAATAGTGGAGTGGCATTAAACATCATCCGTCCCCCTCCACTCCACTTTGCTCCTGCCCTCTATCACTGTCGAGATGTGGCTCGGCATTAGTCTTTTCTATCCCTCTGTAATTTATTTTGTTATATTTTCATTTTGTTGTCCATGTTACAGTAGGAACCATAGTGAAATATTCCCCTTCGAAATTCTGAATGTATTTCATCTGTTCCAGTTTTTTACATTTCGAGACGACTGTAGTCGACATGCCTGGCCGTGTGGGTTAGATCCAGTTACGCATTTAACGTAAAAAATGGAGGGTCCTGGCACTGGAGCAGCCAGAGGTGGTCGTATGTGCTCGAGTGATGGAGTGAATGTATGTGTTTTCTTTCTGATGAAGACGGAGGCCGAAAATTTAGGTTGTGTGAATTTGACTGTCTATTTCGCGTGCCCAGCAGTCGTATCCTGACATTATGGCCATTTTTATCTTCATTTCTAAATTCTTCATTACTACTTCTACTTTTCTATTTTGTTAATTTCCTCCTGAAAAATACTGTGTATATCAAACAATAGTGGTGACATTATGTGTACTTGTTAAACTCCTCTACAGATACTGACTGTTGGGGAACTCATTGACAATTTAACATACTCGCATGTCATCTGCTTGTATTATCTACAGAATTTTTTAACAAACATTTCCAAGTGTTCAGATTCGGATTCGACATGATTCACAATTTAGTGAGTGTGGTTTCTGAAATTTGTGCAACTTGCTCTTTTCATAGAAACTCAGATGTCTTTAGGAAGTATTTTCTTGGAATGGCTCGTAACGCTACTGACTCTACATTTTCTATGTCTGCTTACATTATTCTTAATGATAAATAGATTTTAACAGATCCCATTACTAAAGATAAAGCTAAGACAACCGAGGGTGTGTGTGTGTGTGTGTGGGGGGGGGGGGTGTATATAAAAAATAGACAATCACTCACCAGGCAAAGGAGCACAGGTGTGACAGCAGCACAAATAAACAGCGCGCGCACACACACACACACACACACACACACACACACACACACACACACACACACAAACGCTAGCTTTTGCAGACTAGCTGCTTCTTCAGGCAGAGTAGAGGAGGAGAGGGAAAAGGAAATGAGGGTTTTAAGGGAGTGGGTAAGGAGCCATTCCAACCCCGGGACAGGAAAGACTTACCTTGGGGGAAGAAAAGGAGGGTAAACTAATACACACACACTCTCTCACATCCAAATGCAAACACACCTAGACAGACATTTGTAAAAAGAAAAGAAGTTGGACAGAGATACCACTTGAGGCAGAGGCTCTGGCCACAGAATCGGGGCAAAGATGATAAAGATGGTGGGCGGGAGTTGGAATATAGTGGAGGTTGACACCAGGTGGGCAACGGGATGAGAGAATAAGCTGAAGGGCAAGTTCCCATCTCCAGAGTTCTGAAGGATTGGTGTCGGTGGGAAGTATCCAGATAACCCGGACGGTGTAACACTGTGCCAAGGTGTGCTGGCCGTTCACCAAGGCATGTTTAGCCACAGGGTGATCTTCGTTACCAACAGACACTGTCTGCCTGAGTCCGTTCATGTGAATAGACAGTTTGTTGCTGGTCATTCTCACATAGAACGCTTCACAGTGCAGGCATGTCAGTTGGTAAATGACAAGGTTGCTATCGCAAGTGGCTCTGCCCTCGATCGTGTACACCTTCAGGGTTACTGGACTGGAGTAAGTGGTGGTGGAAGGTTGCATAGGGCAGGTTTTACAACGGGGGCTGTTGCATGGGTAGGAGCCAGAGGGTAGGGAAGGTGGTTTGGGGATTTCATAGGGATGGACTACGAAATTACATAGGTTAGGTGGGTGGCGGAAAGACGCTCTCGGTGGAGTGGGAAGGATGTCGTGAAGGATGGATCTCATTTCGGGGCAGGATTTCAGTACTGACACTAACTCACTCTAATTTGTGTGTGCAGTGCAAGCAGAACTGTTTCTGTAATTCCTGTGTAATACATTTGTGTGTCCTGCAGTGCAGTTTTTGCAACAAATGTGGTGTTAGATTCTGCAACTTCTAAACCATCATTCAGTGCCAGTGAAACAACCGAATACGTTCGGCAGTCTCTTGCGGCAGATATCGCCGAGTGTCGGCGCTGGCACGGATGTCACCGTCGGCCGCACTTAAGCTGCGTGCACTGCCTGTCGCGGCCTACGGAAGCATTTTTGAGCGATGGGCATTGCCTTATTAGACTGAAGTAATGCTTTATTCATTTATTTGATTTTGCATTGCTTCTAGCAACTTTGGTGTCAATTTGGTTCTCTTTGGTAACATGCTGTTGTGGAAAGTACCCTTGAGACTATTCTTCATTTAAATGGCACAAGTTTGTGGTTTGTTATTTGTCAGTACTTTCCCCATTTTTATCCAAAATGCAACTCGGGGGGGTTTTGATGAGTTTTGTCCTTCTAAAAAAAAAAAAAAAAACTGATCTGGAAGGCTCCGCGTAATGAAGATTAAAATGGAAAGCCTAATATCTTAGCTTTGTCTGGCCAGTGTAGTATTCAGAACTCTTTGCGTAGAAACCCACATCTGCACCTATTAAATCTTTATTTTTAATGACCAATTCTTGACAAATGATTCCTAGTCATGTTTCCTATTTTGTTTGTACAAAGGATTCCTTGACTGTACCCAGAGTACACTTAGGCCACATAAGTCTTTAGCTTTTACACATTGAGAGCCAAACATATTTTTCTTTCACATCAAAATGACATACAAGGTAAAATAATTTACATTATTATTAGCCCTCTTTTGAATAGGAAAAATAAGTAATCGTGACATGTCTGTATAAATTAACTACGTCAAATGTCTTTTGGCCTGTGTTGCATAAACAACCTTTGTTGAGACTTGTCACTTAAACATTGGTATTTTGTTAATTCATCTGACATATTATTAAGAGTAATAATGTAGTAATAAGGACAGTTTACAACTCACCACGACAGGCACATACAAAAGATACACACATACAACACTTTCAGCTATCGGACATGTCCTTCTTCAGAAAATAGAATATTGACACAATTACACAGGCACTCAACAGTCATACAACCATCACCTCTGGCTGCCACTCTTCGAATCATGCTTTATAAATTGGGGAGGGGATTCCAATGAGGACACATTTAGGATAGAGGGGTAGGAACTGTAAAGTGTAGAAAAAAGGGAAGTTATCGTAGGTTGAGGCCTGGACGATTTCGGGATCGGAGAATGTATCTTAGGGATAACTTCCATCAGTCCAGTTCAGAAAAGCTGGTGGTGGATGGGAGGATTTAGATGGTGTGGGCTATGAAGCAGCCACTGAAATCAAGCGTGTGCTCCAATGCATGCTGTGCCACAGGGAGGTTCCCCTTGCTTTTGGCAACAGTTTGCAGTGGACAATCATCCTAACAGGCAGCTGGTTAGTGGTCATCCTAATATAGAAAGCTGCACAGTGATTGCGGCTCAGTTGGTAAATTACGTGGCTGCTTTCACAGATGGATAAGCCTGTGACAGGACTGGAATAGGAAGTGCTGGGTGGGTGGATTAGACAGGTCCTGCAGAGGGGTCTTAGACAAGGATATGATCCCTGTGGCAGTGAGCTGGCTTTTGGGGTGGATAAGGGATAGACTAGGACGTTATGGAGGTTGGTAGGGCAACAGAACACCCTTTTAGGAGGGGTGGAAAGGATCTTGTTTAGGATGTTGGTCATGTCTGTGCATGAGGACAAGAAAATGAAAACCTTGGTGAAGGATGCAGTTTAGTTGTTAGTCAGGGTACTACTTCCAACGGTCTGACCTTAAAAATTCCACTGTCCAGATCCCACGCCTCCTTCCACAATGACCTTCATATTTGCAGACTCCACCAATCCTTATCCCTCATGATTGTAGTTCTACAAAATAACCGCTCAATGGCTCATAAATCCCTTAGCTACTGTGTCTCCCTTCATAAGATGATATTATTGTCTAATCCAAACCACCTACATCCTATCTTTGTGATCTAATCCTTTGCTACCCAGCAACTGGAGGAGCACTCCAACCACCACCTCCACAAGTTGTCCAGCCTGCTGACATCATATTGCTGCCTTGGAGCACCTACATATCCAATCCTTGAACACAAAGGTTTTCCCAGCGTAATAACTGTTTGTAATCTTCTCGGGTCTGCAGCCGGATACTAAAGTCAACTTGACACAATATTTCAGCGGCGCAACTGCCCGCCATCCTCAGATGAGCTTGCTGATAGACAGTCTCGCCGGAACTGAGTTACCAGTGCACTGGTAACTTAGTTCCGGCGAGATTGTCTATCAGTAAGTTCACCTGAGGACGGCGGGCAGTTGCGCCGCTGAAATATTGTCAAGTTGACTTTAGTATCCGGCTGCAGACCCGAGAAGATTTCAAACAGTTATTACGCCGGGAAAACCTTTGTGGTCACATCAGAAACCTCTACGGGGAGGAGATGGTTGAATCTGTGGGAAGACTGGATAAACTCCACAAGAAGAAGGGTAAGCTACTGAGCGCTCTTGCTTTTTTATTGAGATGTCGTAATGAAAGTATCATACCGAAGTTTGCCAAGTTTGTGCATTATATTGATACGAAAGTGGCCAATAATATCAAAAAACATGCTAGTCTTGTCCTAATAAGAGAGCGCATTCGGTATACTAGAAGACAATTGGATCTCGTATCCAAGGACTTATTTTATTTACATCTAGAGGTATCTTCACGGCTGTCGCCTGTATCTTGGGAATGGGTTGATAGCTCTTCGTGGGCTATGTCAGACTGGGCGCATAGAAGCACAGTCAATAAGCAGTCTTCCAAATTTCAACGGCTATCGCGGCCTTCTATATCGCATAACATCAATCGAAGAACTGTTATTAATTTCACTGACAAAGAATTGGACGACGCCATGCTATCGGTATTGGAAAAAGGGTTGAACTTTGCCCCCACACCCAAGAATGTTCCACTTACTGATTTTATTTGTTCAGTCGAACAAGCAGTGTCCAAGCTACCTGGGGACCAGGCGGAGGAAATTAGGCTAGAGGTTGCTCATACGTTACGTCGGGCGCCGCCTCCACGGAGTAACATCTCTCCTCTTAAAAGGGCAGCAATTCGGTCCCTTACAGAAGATCAAGATCTGATTATTTTACCAGCAGATAAAGGCAATGCCACAGTTCTTCTTTCCCGGGATGATTATTTACAAAAAAATGGACTGTTTACTTGACGATTCAGCTTATCGCAGACTGCAAAAGGATCCAACTGAACGGATAAAACGTATGACGCTTTCACTTTTGAAGAAGAGCTCTTTGACGACGTTCAAAAGAAACTTCATCCTGGTGCGGCTGTTCCTCCCAGGTTGTATGGTTTACCCAAGATACACAAGCAAGAGGTCCCTCTTCGTCCGATTGTAAGTAATTTGGGCGCTCCTACTTATTACTTGGCGAAACATTTAGCATCTGTTCTTAGCCCACACGTGGGGAAAAGTGAACATCACATTCTGAACTCTATGGATTTTATACAACGTTTAAAATCATTACGCCTTAGTCCTTCTGATTTGCTCGTGAGTTTTGATGTAGTGTCGTTGTTTACCCGGGTTCCTCTGGAAGAATCTCTGCAATTGATTGGTGAAAATGTTGACAAAGAAACAGCTGAGCTTTGTCGTGATGTACTTATATCGACGTACTTTTTATTTAATGATAAATTTTATGAACAAACTGACGGTGTTGCTATGGGGAGTCCATTATCCCCCATAGTAGCCAATCTTTTTATGGAGGATTTCGAAGATATGGCTTTGAAGGCGGCGGCTCTTAAGCCAACTTGTTTTTGGAGGTATGTCGATGATACTTTTATGGTGTGGCCTCATCGGGAAGAATCTCTCAACAGCCTTTTGGACCATTTTAATTGCATGCATCCCAACATCAGGTTCACAATGGAAGTTGAGAAGGAGGGGAAGCTTCCGTTTCTTGATCTTCTGGTTTACAGAAGAGATGATGGGAAACTGGGACATAGCGTTTATCGAAAACCTACGCACCCCGACCGCTATCTGCATGCCTCGAGTTGTCATCCTCTGGCCCAACGTACTGGCGTTCTTCGGACATTAGCGAGAAGAGCTTACGCCATTTCGGATGCAGAAAGTTTGACACAAGAACTAGATCATCTAAAAGTTGTTTCAACAGAATGGCCGCGGTGGAGTAGCCGAGCGGTCTAAAGCGCCTCGCTGCGGAGCGCGCGGTTGCTCGCCGTGGAGGTTCGAGTCCTCCCTGGGGCATGGGTGTGTGTGTGTGTTTGTCCTTAGGTTAGTTTACCTAGGTTTAAGTAGTTTGTAAGCTACGGACTGATGACCACGCAGTTTGGTCCGATAGATTTACAAACATTTTTCAACAGAATGGCTACACAGATAAGTAGATTCGCTGCGCTTTACAGTTTGGTCCTTCACCTGAACCATTGAATGAGACCCATAAATCAGTTGCTTTCCTACCTTTTGCCGGGAGTATTTCATCAAAGATATGAAGAATTTTAAAAAAGTATGACATTAAGTGTTTTTCGTCCGCCAGTAAAGACGAGAGCACTTCTTGGATCTGTGAAGGATGATTTGGGTCTGAGGAAGCCCGGGGTATATAAGATTCCCTGTCAATGTGGGAAAACGTATATTGGTCAGACTATCCGCACCATTCAGGACAGATGTATTGAACATCAACGGCACACACGTTTGCTCCAGCCCGAGAAGTCGGCGGTAGCGGAGCACTGTCTTAATGAGGGACATAGAATGTTATATAACGAAACTCACATGGTTGCTTCAGCATATCGTTACTGGGACTGTGTCTTAAAGGAATCCATAGAAATAAGATTATCTGACAATCTGATTAACAGAGACAAAGGCTACCTTCCTATTAAATCCTGGAACCCGGTGTTATCAGATGTTAAACAGTGGTTGGTATTTCATAAATCTGAATAATAATTTTATCATCGATTATCGATTTTGCCGGACTCTACCACCGAGCGCTGTACGTCTTGCGCGCCAGAGGGCAGTCACTGTCACTTCTTGCGCACGCGCTATGGCCCTTCCTCGATGTATAAAGGAGCCGCCAATTGCACTGGTAACTCAGTTCCGGCGAGATTGTTTATCGGCAAACTCACCTGAGGGTGGCGGGCAGTTGCGCCGCTGAAATATTGTGTTAAGTTGACTTTAGTATCCGGCTGCAGACCCGAGAAGATTACAAATATCCAATCCTTATCCGACCCACGGTGTCCCTCTTCATGAACGCCTTGTAGCTCCCAGACAATGTTTAGCTGACCACTTGACCCACCCTGTCCCTCCAAACTTTTTACCAACACTCCGCAATATCCAATACCAAAACAGCCCCAGAACACTCTGGTTAACCTGTCAACAAAAAAATCTAAACCCCACTGAAATTTCCTTTTTATCCAATGGCCTACACCCCAATTCAGTCGTGTTGGCCTCGTCAAAGACCTACTCTCCTTTCCCCGATCCCTACGATGGAGACACTACTTTGCCACCGATGTCTCTGACAGTAGCCAACCTAATCCCAACATTGAACCCTGCCTGTCCCAGTTCATACCACTATTGAACATAATCATCCCGAACTCCCACATAACCACCTTCTGTTTACCCTTGAAGAGTTGCTCACTTCCAACTTGGCCTCTGTTGTGCGCCCTAAAACCAAAAAAAAAAAACTTGGCCTCATTATCATTCCCCAAGTCCTTTCCTAAGAACTTTTAACCTCTCAGCAGAAGAAAGAAGAGCTATCAACAACCTTGAAATAAATCCGGACATAATCATCATCCCTGCAGATAAAGGATCCACCAATGTATTTATGGATCACAATGGCTACCTGGCAGAAGGGCTTCACCAACTTACACCTTCACTCAAAAGTTGTGCCAGAATGACCCCATAGCCAAAGTCCAATAAAATCTCCAATCCATGTTAAAATCCTCTCAGCAGCTCTCCCCTGAATCCATCTCCCTCCTCACCCCAACAGTACCCCCCCCCCCCCCCAACCCAGGGGACCCACAGCTCTTTTGTGGGTATGTGTGTGGCACGCATGGGGCCCCGAGCTGAAGCAGCCTTTCTTCTGCCCCAGGCTGCTTCACTTTCCCTCCCGGTTTAAGCCTTTGTCTGGAGTCGGACGTCTTTCGAGAGTTACGGTGTTTTCTCGTTGTAGTTTCTCTTATTCCTTGGATCCTTTCCTAACCTTTGTGTCTGTTTTCCTCTCCTTGCTGTACTCTCCTCTTCTTCTTCTCCTCCTCATTAGTCTCCGCTTCGGCGTTTGAGACACTTCTTTCCTTCTTTCTCTTCACTTCGTCTATTCTTCTTTCCTCCCTGTGCGGGTATGAAGGCCGACCCATGCATTATCATGCGTAGCAGGTGATGGGGTAACGTGTAATTCCCCGCCCCGGGTAGAGAAGTAGGGCATGTACGTAACCCCTGGTAAAGGCCAGGCGCAGGGAGGGGTGATAACCCGAGCTGGTACCTTCCGAACATGCTGATTGGTCCCTCCGTCAGTTCTCGGGAGGTGTGACCTGAGGTGCGAAGTCACCGAAGGCGGGTGCGCCCTCAGAGAGGGCCCCCACAAGGAAGGATAGCACCATCGGAGACGTCGGTAATCATGGGGGACACCTGCGCTATGAAACCTTCCAAATCTTCTCTAACCTTGACCCATAAGCGGAAACATGATGATTCTCAGCCACAAAAAGTCTTGCCTAACATTCGTAAGTTCCTGGTGGTATCGCGTACTGATCAGGATTTTTCTGCTGTAAATCTGTTTATCATTCAGAAGGGTGTTGATGCGATCGCCGGTTTCTTGAGGACTTGCTCCAGACAGCGCAATGGGACCTTGTTGCTTGAGATTAAGAATGCGTTCCAGGCACAAAAATTACTTCGGGCTACACTCATGCATACTTTCCCAGTAAAAGTGGAGGCTCACCACACCCTCAACTCTTCGCGGCGGGTAGTCTTCACGAGATCCCTGGATGGGTTATCTGATTACGAAATACTCAACTATATGTCTGATCAGGGAGTTACAGCTGTTCATCACGTAATGAAAAAGGTTAGCGACGACCTCGTGTCGACTCTTACTGTCTTCTTGACTTTCAACAGGGTTGACCTACCATCTAAGGTGAAAGCGGGCTACAAAGTCATCTCCATTCGCCCGTATATACCCAACCCTACGTGCTGCATTCATTGCCAGAGATATAACCATACCAGTAAATCTTGTCCTAATGCAGCAAAGTGCGCCACCTGTGGCAGGGACGCCCATGAGGGTAAATGTCCATCTCCATCCCTTCCCTGTATTAATTGCATGGGTGACCATGCTGCTTCTTCACGGGACTGCCCCGTTCATAAAGAAGAGCGGGTCATCCAAGAGATTCATGTCAAGGAGAAGGTCTCAACCTACGCCGCTCGGAAGTTATTAGTGAGTAGGAAGCCCGCTGTACTTCCATCAGGTACTTACAGCCAGGTCCTCGCATCACCTTGACCAACTAAGGAGGTAGGCATTCAGACCTGTGATTTAACCTTCTGTGACACTGTTGTCCGGTCGGCTAGCCCCAACATTGCTCGTTCCACCTCTCCGATCCCTTCAGCCCGTTCTACTGTACATTTGTCGGCCAGTACCCACACATCCCGGGCACCTAAATCTGCTGCCCGAAGTTCAAAAAAAGAACCTGTTCGTGAATACTTCATCAAGACTACGTCTTCTCCATCGTCAACCCCTTCCTCTGCCTGTCCTGCCTCTAAGAAGGCTCACAAAAAGAATAGCACCCCTCCTTCCCCGCCATGGCCTGACTCTTCAGTCACGCCGTCTAACAGATGCCGGCCTTGGCCGTTTCCTGTTTCACCAGGACGCTCCATCTGCCGGGCACGCGGCCTTTTACCGGCGGTGGAATGTGCCCCTCCTGATCAACTCAGGGAGGTGGCAGACGCGTCTGTCGAACCTATGGAACACGACCCTTTGCCGCTAGACAGCGATAGCAGTGCTCCCTCGTAATCCTGTCCTCAGTGGCCGTCGAGGTGACCCCGCTTGCTTGTTTGTTTTTATCCTCATTTCATATCTCATTTTTTATCATGGCGCTCCTTCAATGCAATATTCGCGGCATTCGTTCCAATCGGGAGGAGTTAAAACTACTCTGTCGATTGCACTGCCCGCTTCTAGTCTGTCTCCAAGAAACTAAGTTGCGTCCAAGTGATCGTGCAGACTTTCCCCACTACACTCTGTGCGTTACGACCTGCCACCTGTGGAAGGTACCCCAGCCCATGGAGGGGTTCTGATGCTCATTTGAGACGACATCTATTACCATCCCATTTCATTGCATACTCACCTACAGGCAGTTGCCGTCTGCATCACTCTCTCCACATTTACCTTTTCCCTCTGTAATATCTATTCGCCATCGTCATCTGCCCTTACTAGGGCAGATGTGCTGCACCTCGTTGACCAGCTCCCTGCACCTTTCATGTTAGTAGGCGACTTTAATGCCCACCACCTCCTATGGGGCCCTCAGACACCTTGTCCGAGAGGCTCCCTTTTGGTGGACTTTCTCCAACACCTCAATCTTGTCTGCCTCAACACCGGTGCACCGACCTTCCTTTCTGACACAACACATACTTACTCCCACATAGAACTTGCGATATGCACTCCTCAGCTTGCACGTCTGTTTGAGTGGTATGCACTTTGACACATACTCGAGTGACCATTTTCCTTGTCATCTACTTCCTGCATCGTTCCCCATCTTGTCGTCCAACCAGTTGGAAAATCTCTCAAGATGACTGGGGGCTTTATTCTTCTATGGCTGTTTTTTCACGACCAGAATTTTCCCAGCTGAGACACAGGTCAAATACCTCATAGGGGCTATTCTCACCGCAGCTGAACATTCCATACCTCGTACGTCCTCTTCTCCACGTCATGTCCCGGTCCCTTGGTCGACTGCAGCCTGCCGTGATGCCCTTAGAGCACGGTGTGTATAAAGTTCTGGAGATACAAGGAATTTCTTCCACCTTCTGTACGTTTTGGTCCCATTGCTCTCCCTTTCGTGGAGACTACGAAATTCTTGGGACTCAAGTTGGATCGTAAACTTTGCTGGTGCACACGTGTCCTACCTGGCTGCCCGTTGTGCCCGATCCCTTAATGTTATCCGTGTCCTCAGTGGCACTTCATGGGGAGCGGATCGTACCATCCTGCTTCACCTTTACTAGGCCATTGTTCAGTCGAAGCTAGACTACGGAAGCCTTGTATACTCTTCTGCACGGCCGTCGATTCTCCGCCGTCTCAACTCTATCCACCATCGGGGATTACGTCTGGTGACCGGTGCATTTTATACCAGCTCTGTTGAAAGTCTGTATGCCGAGGCTGCTGTATTACCCTTGACCACTCTGCGTGACATACTCTTGTGTGGGTACGCATGTCGCCTGCGGTCGATGCCCAACCATCCGTCTTATTTGTTATTTTTTGACGACTCACTCGATCGCCAATATCAGTTGTCGGCGATTGCCTTGCTTCCACCTGGAGTTCGGTTTCGCCGCCTGCTACAGCGGCTTAATTTTACCCTTCCTTCCACCTTTCGGTTGAGCGAAAGCCCATTGCCACCGTGGCATCAGGCCCAGGTTCACACTCACCTTGAACTTAGTTCGCTTCCCAAGGAGAGCACTCCGGATTTGGTACACCGCTCGAGACTTGTCGAACTCCGTTCGCAGTTCGATAATGCCATATTTATTTACGCTGATGGTTCCAAGAGCACTGCTGGTGTCGGATCTGCCTTCATTGTCGGGGACAACCATTTCCAATACAAGCTCCCTGACCGGTGCTCGAATTTCACGGCTGAGCTTTTTGCCATCCACCAGGCCGTTTTGTATACCTGCCACCACTGCCAACCTCTCTATGCCATATGTTCGGACTCCCGTAGTGCCCTGCAGAGTCTTAAGGACCCTTTCCCGAACCATCCTCTCGTGTATCGGATCCAACGCTCCCTCCAGTTGCTAGCAGATGTCACGTTTCTTTCCTTTGGGTCCCTGGCCATGTGGCCATGTTTCAGCCACCATAACTTGCTATCCGCTGACCCTGCACTGCTGTGCTCCTGTGGTGAACTGCTGACAGTGCGACATGTTTTACTGTCTTGTGTTAATTTTAATCATCTCCGTGTAGCCCTTCATTTTCCGTCTACTCTGGAGGAAATTTTAGCTGATGACACACGAGCAGCTGCTAAAGTTTTGCGTTTTATCAACTTGGCCAATTTATCAAAGGATATTTAACGCGTTGAATTGTTTTTATCTTTAATTTTAGCCTTCTCTTGATACTCTATCTGGTACTTCCGATCTGGCCGCTAATGATCTGAGACGTTGTGCGCCCTAAAGCCACATGAAGAAAAAAAAAAAGGGCATCCCTCACACCCACCTTCTACATGCTCACCAAAATCCACATTCTTAATAATCCTGGACGCCCTATTGTGGCTACTTACTGTGGTCCAACTGAAAGAATTTCAGCCATCGTTGAGCAACACCTCCTACCAATTGTCCAAAAACTTTCCTCCCATGTCAAGGATACCAACCACTTCCTTCACCGTCTCTCCACCATTCCCACGCCTTTGCCTCCTGGATCCCTACTTGTCACAGTGGATGCCACCTCCCTATACACCAACACCCCACACGCCCATGTCCTTACCGCTCTCAAACACGTATCTGCAGTGACGAGAACTTCCTTTCTGAATAATCTGAGGGTCTCACAAAGGCCTTCACATGCAGAAACTACCCCACAGACCTATTCCACAAACAGATCTCCCATGCCATATCCTGACACATCTCAAATGCTCCTCTACCACCAGTAACCATCCACAAAAAAGTTCTTCCCTTGTCACCCAGTACTACCTTGGAGTTGAACAATTAAGCTGCATCCTTCACCAAGTATTTGATTTTCTGCTCTAGTGCCCAGAAATGAGACATCTTCCCAAGATCCTTCCCACCCCTCCTAAAGTGGAGTTTCGTCGCCCTCCTAACCTCTATAATATTCTAGTACATCCCTATGCCATCCCGAAAGCCAACCCAACTGGCACATGGATCATATCCCTGTGGACGACCCCGTTGAAAGACCTGTCCAATCCACCCACCCAGCACTTACTATTCCTATTCACAGGCTTATTGCAACGTGAGAGGCTGGGCTACCTGTGAAAGCAGCCATGTAATTTACCAACTGGGCCGCAATCCCTGTGCAGCTATCTGTATTGGGATGACCACTAACCACTGCCTGTTAGGATGAATGTCCACTGCCAAACTGTGGCCAAAAGCAAGGTGGACCACCCTGTGGTCGAGCATGCAGTGAAGCACACGCTAAAATTCAATGGCTGCTTCGTAGGCCAGGCCATACCATTTGGATACTTCCACCCACCACCAGCTTTTCTGAATTGCAGAAGTACCAGTTATCCTACATTACCTTCTCCGATCCTGAAATTATCCAGGCCTCAACCTGTGATAAGTTTGTAGAAGGAATGTACATGCGCGCATTTGCATTTGTTTGTTGTGGTCTTTAGTCCGGAGACTGGTTTGATGCAGCTTTCCACCCTACTCTATCCTGAGCAAGACTCTTCACCTCCTCGTAAGACCTGCAACCTACATCCATTTGAATCTGCTTACTGGATTCACCTCTTGGTCTGTCTCTCTGATTATTACCACACACGCTTTCCTCCCAACACTAAATTGACGCTTCCTTGATGTCTGAGAATGTCCTACTAATAGATCCATTCTTCTCGTCAAGGTATGTCAGAAATTCCTTTTCTTCCCAATTCTGTTCAATACCACCTCATTAGTTACGTGATCCATATTTCAAAAGCCTCTATCCTCGTCCTGTCCAGACTGTTTATCATCTGTGTTTTACTCTGATAGAAGGCAACACTCCACACAAATGCCTTCAGAAAGGACTTCCTTATGCCTAAATTAGTATTCAATGTTAGCAAATTTCTCTTTTAAAAAAAAATGCTTTTCTTCCCATTGCTATTCGTCCGTCATATATTAAGTTACTGTCCAAATAACTAAACTCGTCCACCATGTTTGTTTTCTTATGTAATCTAATTCCTTCAGCATCTCCTGATATTCTTGCTAATGTTCATTTTATACGCCCCTTTCAACATATGGCGTCCCACGTATCGATATTACACATGGGAGCCAAAAGTTACCTCTTTGGTTGAGGTACACGATTGCTGCCTCAGCAGCAAGACAGTTGCTCTAGAAGATAGTGTAACATGGTTGTTTGTTATAGCATGCAAATAAAGTGACTTTCTGCCAGCATTTCTGTTGTTACTGTATCGTAATGAAACCACAAACGCTTTGTAAATTGTCAGAGACAGCAATGTCGTTTTTCTTTCTTCAACCTGAACTTTAATTCCCTCCCCAAATTTCTCCTTGCTTTCCTTGCATTTTTGTAGTTTGTAATATATGTACATAATAGGCATCTAAGTACTCACCAGAAAGTGAATTTTTTAATAAAGGTTATCGAAATTTTAATATTTTAAGCACAGGGCAGAACTGGTAATTTTATGGTAAGTAGAAATTTTTGACGTGATTTAATTCATTATAATCGAGGATGTCACTGCTGGGCTTCAAAATTACCTGAACTGCTTCGATAGATATTGTTTGGATGTCACTGCTTGGGCTATGTAACACATCTTCAAAATTACCTGAACCACTTGGCCGCTTGGACGCCGCTGCCAGGCTATGTAACAAATCTTCAAAATTACTGCCTTTTACCAGCATTAATTATTTACATAGTAAAACTCAAGCGGCATTCTTTTTGAATGTTTCGATGTTTCACATGACAATATTAGAGAATGTATTTGTGTTCTCGAGTGGAAACATATGCATAGGATCGGCATCTCACACTATTATCGCTTTTTTGAGGTTGTGGGTATTATGATACCCAACATTGACAGATATTATTTATGAATCAGAAATTTGTATGACAAAAACAATGCAACTCTTTATTCTCACATCAACAAAGCAACTGGTTCTGATTGTTTGAGTACATGCCAGCCGCTCTGGCAAAGAAGCTAGCGAAAAGAGGAACTACATCGCCACAAATCGGCACATCGTGTGTCAACTAGCTACGTAGTGCCAACAACGATACGCGAAATATACATTTGAATAAATGCAAAGTGTCAAACTCGACTGCGAATAATTTTTAAGTGCTATACTTTAAGGGGAAAGCCATGATATCGTCAATTTATGCAGATTGCATCATTTTTTCTTCACGAACTTGCTTTCGAAAAGTGTAAAATGTGGGAAAAGTGTAAATATGTTAACACAAAAATGCGAGGGCGAATTAACATTGTGAACATAGGAAATTTGACAGGACTGACAAAAAATGGTGTAAATGGCAGGAAAATCTAAAAACTGGGAATGTAAAAACGAGGTTTTACTGTATTTTGTCCTCTGCTGCCTTCACTATTTCATCTCTCAATGTTATCCATTCCTATTCTACTGTTTTATTTCCCCCCTATTTCTGTCAATTGTTTCCTAAAGTTGCCTCTGAAATTCTCAAGAACTTCAGGTTCATTCAATTTATCCAGGTCCCATCTTCTTATTTTCCTACCTTTCTGCAGTTTTTTTCAGTTTCAGCCTGCAGTTCATGACCAATAAGATATGGTCAGTCTATACCTGCCCCTCAGTATATCTTCCAGTTCAAAACCTGGTTCTGAATTCTGTGTCTTACCATTATAAAATCTATCTGGTTCCATCCAGTGTCTTCTGGTCTCTTCCACGTATACAACCTTTTCTCGAGATACTTAAACCAAGGGTTCATTATGATTAAATTATGTTCAGTGGAAAATTCTACCAGTCGGCTTCCTCTTTAATTCCTCTTGTCCAGTCAATATTCATATACTATTTTTCCGTCCCTTTGTTTTCCTACTACCGAATTTGTCTCCCATCACAATTAACTTTTCCTCTCCCTTAATTGTCTGAATAATTTATATCCCCTCACCTGCAGTGCCACTACATTCCTAAGCTGTATCTCATTATTCCCATCTAGCCTGTGCTTATCCATCCCCATCACCGTGACACAACCTTCCTATCCCCCCCCCCTCCCCAATTTACACACCAGAGCATGATTTGAGGTGTGGCAACTGGAGGTGATGGTTGTATGACTGTTGTGTGCCTATGTGATTGTGTGAATGTTTTCTGGAGGAGGCCATTGCTGATAACTGAACATGTTTTGTGTGTGTGTGTGTGTGTGTGTGTGTGTGTGTGTGTGTCTGTCTTTTATATGTGTACAATCTGATGGCATAGTATTTAGTGTGTGTTTTATGGCGGAACTAGCAGAGAATGTTAGCTGTAGCGGCACTATCAACAAGTCCATGGAAGCAATGCTGGCGCAGCATTGCGGTTACTGAAGACATAATGTATAGGTTTATAACTGTTAATATTTTTAGCTTCATTAATAGTGGCTGACAGTGTTCTAATCTACACACATTGCTCATTATGCATACCACCTTCTTGTGTATTTTCATAATTTCAGTAATGTGGGGAGAATGTCCCCATATCAACAGCCCATATTGTATGTGTGATTGAATGAAAATTAAAGAAGTGGACTCTTCCAAACTTATTCTCCACCAAAACATTACAACTTCAAATTTAAAACACATACAATGGAACTTAGAACAGATAGTACTTCCACTTTAAAATGCAGACTGACATAGGTTCCAGTGCACTTGAGAAAAGCCAAAACTCGAACTCCCTCACACAAGGCGGTGAGGCAAATAGATAACATCGGCAATAATGACCTTACATTATGCATTGTTCATAACATTTGAACATAATAATTTACAATGAACAAACACACAAATAATCACAATATAAAATGTAAACTAGACATACAATAATTTTGGATGGCGTAAATCTTTTTAACTCAAAATCTCGGTTCTTTTTGTTAGACAAGGCGGAATGTTAAATGTCAATTTGTTAATGAGTCTGTCATACATGTTCCTAACATATATTGAACTATTAAATATCTTAGCAAATCTCAAACTAGATTCTAAATCTCACGTCAGTCCATATATACAAAGAATTATATTATTTAAATCTCGACTCTTAAATTAATACAATTATACGGTCTACACAACTTATTTATGAGCCTAACATACGTACAATGCTATTAATTTTCATTTCTTTTTGTTTTTTTACAAAAGATTTTACAATTTGTGTTTAAGTCTTGAAATAACATACAATGACGCAACTATTGTTTATAGAACTGTCTGGAAAGAAAATATATGAATCTCTTAATTAATGAAATCCATCACTTGTTTTAATCACAGTATCACCGAGACACTGTCCTACACTGATTCCTAGGCTGGCTATTTCGTTTGTAACTTCACATGCAAAATATATCACTATTACACCACACGATGCTGGGTCCGACGCTGACGCTATCGTAGGATGACATTGAGATGAGAGGACCAGGCAGACGGTATCGTAGGATGACATTGAGATGAGAAGGACAGCAGTATCGTCACAACCTCCACTTCATTTGACAAACCTAATATGATGTGCTGGTTTTTCTCTGAGTTGCAAAGTAGAGTATTTGACGAGAACCCGTTTAGTGCTCTTTCCATGCCATTTTCCATCATATCTTGCAGGTCTAATATATTGTCATGCTGCGCCATCAAAGTTGTCATCAGCATAGCGGACAACAGAGTTAGGAACTCAGTGGGGTAAATCATGGACTGCAATTATAAAGGAGGGGCGTCCAAACACAGAACCCTGTCGGATCCCTGTTTTAACTTGTTGCATTTGTGAGCATCTATTTTTAACAGAGACAAATTGTATCCTATCTGTTAGGCATGATTCAAATACTGCTTGGGCAGATTCTTGTACACCATAATATTTGAGTTTGTCAAGTAAGATACCATGAGAAACACAAATGCCTTACTTAAATCACACAAGAGGAGTGTTTTTGTTCTCAAAGGCTGTTATTACCTCGTTCACAATTGAGAGAACAGCAGCCAAATTGACTTTCCGAAAGTAAATTATATGACTCAGAGTAATAGCTGAGTTGGTTATATATGAGGGATTCAGATATTTTGGAGAAAATAGAAACTATGGAAACTGGTCTGTAATTTCTGAGATAAAGCTTGTCCCCTTTTTTGTGAGTTGGAATAACTTTTGATATCTTTAGACTTGTAGAAAATATTCAGAATTCTAGACATCTGTTATAAAGAAATGCCAGTGGTTCACTAATTATATGAATTGTTTTTTGACTATGAAATTCGACAACCAAGAGTAGTCCATGCCCTTTGAGTTAGAGAACTTTGCCACTACTTTTATAATGTCTGTGTGTCTGTGGGAGTGATAGTCCTCCATTTAAAACTATAGTTGCCACATTGTTGCAGCTTAAGTAGGTCAGTTGCATTAGTTCCAGTACTTTTTATTTTGTCGCTAATATCATTTACAGAGTCCATGAAAAAAGTTTAATTTTATCTGGGTCAAGAGTTACTTCTTGACCACGACATGTACAATGCTCTTGTGCAACAATGTTCCATGCAGCATTGCATTTATTTGGGGCACCATCAATATAGTTACCATATGCTGCTCATTTTGTTTCTCTCAGCTTAGTTCTGTAGGTTTGCTTGCATTGAAGATAGGCTTTGTACATTCCATCTCTCAATTCTGTTCCATCTTCAGAAGCTTTATACATATGGTACAAACATAACATGTTTTGTCTAATATTATTGAGTTATTCTGTATACCACTTAAATATTTTTTTTACAGGTTTATTGTTTACAGGTTGATTTTTATGAGAGAGCAGAGCAGCTGTACCATATATCTAGTTTTAATAAAATTGTCAAAAGCAGTTTCTTTCATTTCTTCCAGTTTGCTCCTCTCTCTGACCTCTTACCCACGTCACACTGGATTCATGTGAGTGAACTCACTGTTCACAATAAAGTTTTAAAAGTAATGGGTCATGATCTGCAAAAACTGTATTGGCCAGGCTAGTCACATATTCCCCTCTGTGAAAATTAACAATGTTGTTGTCAAGGCATGCATCATTATGAGTAGGGCATTTATTTGTGCAATGCTGGTTTAACGATCTTAGAATGTTAGAAAAATTTTCTGGAGTCTTGTTGACTTGCCGCTCCCATTTCAATATTAAAATCCCCACATATTATAATCTTAGTTTTAAAGTTTCTTAACAATTAATTCAAAATTTTCAAAGAAAACATTTATATCTTCAGTTGGAGACCCGTAAAGCCTAACAAGTATTACATTATCATCAATAAGTTCTACAAAATTGAACTCAGCATTTATTTCTGAGCAGTATGTCAAGTCTATTTTTGAAAATTCTGGCCCATCCCTGATAAAAATACCAGCATGCCCCCCCCCCCCCCCCCCCAAATTCTTTTTTTTTCCCTAAACATTGTCAGCAACAGACATGTTCTGACACACATTACTCTATGTCCTTGATGCTGCAAAAGTGTTCTAACAATTTATTTCGTATACAGCAGATGTTGATCTGCAGCAACGTATTTCTTCACTATTTTCTTTCCAAAGTGAAGACTTCCTTGGCACATTTGAACTACACACACTGTTGTTTAAATTGCAATCTTCCCTAAAAAACATTTTCGTCATTGCTCTTGTCTTAAGTAAGGTTTGAAAACATCACTTTTGTCTTTTAGGGGTATAACTTGGGCAAAACTTGAATGTGAATAATGCATGTCTGATTTCATAACTACGTCCTGCACTTTTGTGACTAATAAATGTTTTGCCCCAGTCTGTTCATATGGAAACCATGCACTGTGTGATATCTTTTCCCAAGCATGCTAATATCAACATATGTCAGATTTTTAAATTCCCTGCAGAGGTATTGCACATGTTTCTTTTCAACTTCCTCATTAACACAAGACTTGTTGTTTAGGTCATGCCTATGGGGTACTAAAAATGATCACATTTGTGTTCCTAAATTCAAGTAGCCTCTGTTTATTGGAAAGTATGAAGTCTTTTGCTTTGCTTTTCACGTCATTTGTACCTGCAAGAAAGACAGAAAAATCATTACTATTCAGCTCTGAAAATTTTTCAGGAGGGACTGAAGTTGCTGCTCTGAAATTTGCGCCTGGTTTAACAATGCTGGTAACCTCATAATTTGCAGTACAAATACTTTGCGACTCTGCAGCTATTCCCCGACCATGACTATAGGCGTAAATGTCAATTTTATAAGGTTTTGTTATAGGGAGATCACAGTTGCTTGTTCCCAAGCCATTTCCCGTACTTGTGGCCAGGGTGACTTGAGTCGTTTTACCTACAATGTTCTTTTTGTCAGCATGGCCTAATGTTAGACTTAGCTTAGGCAGATTTCTAGTAGATGGTAGATGCCTACAGTTCTGTATATTTTTTCGTCTGTTGGATACTATTATTGTCAAAGAATTTTTTCCTCATGTTTAATGTACTTGATGTGAAGAAGAAAGTTTTGTAAATAATTATTTGCATATATATTTTTTGTGGAAATTATTTTTCTCACTCCAATTTCATTTCCATCATAGCATTGATAAGTGATTAAATATGACACAAATAGAGAACCAAAAATGGAAAAAGGTTGCCAGAAAATAATACCAATAAATATCACTGAAAACTGAAAAAATAATGCCGTTTTTGGCCACAAAATGACGCCATTTCCTGTCCCTATGTATGTCTGTGTTCACTTATTGAGTGTGTGGCATTTGCTGTGTTAAAGATTGGAGCTAAGGCATAAGTGTGAAATGGGCTGTCCTGTTGGACTTCTAGTAGAGGTGGCTGAGATAAAACCAACTTTGTTAGTGGTGTTACCACACAGTTTTTCCAACAATATTTAAGTAATACCATTGATTCTAGATATTTCCAGATTTAATCCGGTAGGAAAAGGGTCGTCTGTACACATACAGAAATGTTATCCCCTCTATTATACAGCATATAGCTATTCGTTGAGTATAGATGTTGATACAGACAGAAATAGGTCACAATTTAATCTGATATAACTACTAAAATATTTGTTTTCTAGTGACTACCATTGAGCTGCTGAAGGAACTGTACCCACGAGAACAGCAGCAGCAGCAGCTAGAGCAACAGCAAGAGCAGCAGCAGCAGCAACAACAAGAACAAGAACAAGAAGAGCTGCAACAGCAGGAGGGTGAAGTAAGTCAAGCAGTTCATTGCAGTGGTTTGAATTTGGATGTGGGCCATTCCTGTAACCCTACTCACATTCTGCTTGGAAGATTATGCTAAATACTTAAACTCTTTAAAGTGTTATTAAGTTCTAAGCTTAGATACCATTCTTTCATCGCTTCGCTGTTATTGTTTAGTATGGGGCATGGTACTTGAACTCTGAACCCAAACAAACGTACGTCCATTGATATCATTGTGAGGTGTAGACCTCAGCGACGTAATAGAAGAAATTTTGTTCAGTTGCTGAAGGTCTCACAAAGGCCTTCACAAACAGAAACTACCTGACAGACCTAGTCCGCAAACAAATCTCCCGTGCCATATCCTCACAAACCCCAAATCCTCATCCCAACACCAGTAACGATCCACAAAGGAGAACTCCCCTTATCACCCAGTACTACCCTGATATCAAACAACTAAATTCCATCACAACATCATGGTTCATCCTTATGCCACCCCGAAACACAGCTCACTGGCCCAGGGATCATATCCTTGAGGAAGACCCTGCTGCAATACCTGTCCAATCCACCCACCCAGCACTTCCTATTCCAGTCCTGTCACAGGTTTATCCTACCCAAGCATTTATAATCACCACAATGGGTAAAAGGGACAAGAATTCACTATGGTGAGGAGTCTCCAGGCGAGGACTACTCAGGAGGATGTCGTCATCAAGAAAAACAAAACAGGCATTCTACGGATTGGAGTGTGGAATATTCTAACCCTTAATTGTGTAGGTAAGCTAGAAAGTTTGAAAATGGAAATTGATAGGTTAAAGTTACATATGGAAGGGATGAACTGCAGACTAAAACGTAAGAGACGGCAGAAAGGTAGGAAGGTTAGGAGATGGAACCTAGACAAACTGAAGGAACCACAGCAGGTTGAGCGTTTCAGAGGGAGCATCTCTGAGAGATAGGGTAGTCAAGGCAGCAGAGGACCAAGTAGGCAGAAGGACAAGGCCTAATAGAAATCCCTGGATAACAGAGGATATACTGAACTTAATTGATGAGAGGAGAAAATATAAAAATTCAGCAAGTGAAACAGGAAAAAGGGAGTACAAACTTCTGAAAAATGTGATAAACAGGAAGTGCAGACTGGCTAAGCAGGAGTGGCTGGAGGAGAAATGCAGGACCGTAGAAGAATGCATAACTAGGGGAAAGATAGATACCACCTGTAGGGAAATAAGATATTTGGAGACAAGAAAAGCAGCTGTATGAATATCAAGAACTGATGGAAAACCAGTACTAACCAAAGAGGGGAAAGCTGAACTGTGGAAGGAATATATAGAGGGCCTATACAAAAGAAATAAACTTGAAGGCAGTATTCTAGAAATGGAAGACGAAGTGGAGGAAGATAAGATAGGAGATATGAAACTGCAAGAAGAATTTGCCCCCCAGGGGGCCCACAGTTCTTTTGTGGGTACGTGTGTGGCGCGCACGGGGCCCCGAGCCGGAGCAGCCTTTCTTGTGCCCCAGGTTGCTTCACTTTCCCTCCCGGTTTATGCCTTCGCCCGGAGACGGGCGTATTTCGCGAGTTCAGGTGTTTTCTTGTTGTCGTTTCTCTTATTCCTTGGTTCCTTCCTTTCTTACCCTTTGTTTCTGTCTTTCTCTCCTTGTACTCTCCTAGCTTTCTTCTCCTCATTAGTCTCCGCCTCGGTGTTTGAGACACTTCTTTCCTTCTTCCTTTTCACTTCCTCTATCCTTCTTCTTTCCTCCCTGTGCGTGTCTGAAGGCCGACCCACGCATTATCATGCGTAGCAGGTGACGGGGTAACGCGTAATTCCCCGCCGCGGGTAGACAAGTAGGGCACGTACGTACCCCCTGGTAAAGGCCAGGCCCAGGGAGGGGTGATTACCCGAGCTGGTACCTTCGGAACATGCCAATTGGTCCCTCCGTCAGTTCTCTGGAGGTGTGACCTGAGGTGTGAACAATCACCTAAGGCGGGTAAGCCCTCGGAGAGGGCCCCCACTAGGAAGGAGCGCGCCATCGGAGACGCCGGTAATCACGGGGGACACTTCCGCAATGACTTCCTTCTCTTCTTCACTGACATTGACCCAGAAACGTAAGATAGACTCGCCTCAGCAAAAGAAGACTCTGCCTAATTTGCCGAAATTTCTTGTTGTGTCGCGCACCGACGGAAAAGACTTCAATTCTGTCAATCCTTTCGTTATACAGAAAGGTGTTGATGCAATTGCTGGCCCTGTTAAAACCTGTTCGCGTCAGCGCAATGGCTCATTGTTGCTGGAAGTGGACAGTGCTTTCCAAGCCCAGAAAGTTATCCGGACTACGTTATTACACACGTTTCCAGTCAAAGTAGAAGCGCACCGCACACTCAACTCGGCACGTGGGGTAGTTTTTACGAGATCCCTTGACGGGTTGTCTGATGACGACATCCGGTCCTATATGTCCGATCAGGGTGTGACAGCCGTTCACAGGGTGATGAAAAAGGTAGATAACCAGCTGACACCGACTCGTACTGTGTTTTTGACATTCGACAGAGTTGACCTCCCGTCGAAGGTCAAAGCAGGGCACGAAGTTATCTCAGTCCGCCCTTATATTCCAAACCCAACGCGCTGCTACCAATGCCACAGGTACAACCATACCCGTGAACATTGCCCACATGCAGCAAAATGTGTCACTTGTGGTAGGGCCGCCCATGAGGGGGATTGCCCACCTCCGTCCCCTCACTGCCTTAACTGCAACGGCGACCATGCGGCTTCCTCTCGCGACTGCCCTGTATATAAGGATGAAAAAATCATTCAGCAAATTCGGGTCACGGAGAAGGTATCAACATCTGCCGCTCGAAAGTTGTTGGCGAGTCGAAAGCCCACTGTCCTCCCAGCGGGTACATACAGTAAGGTCCTCACCTCAACTCGACCTACTAAGGATTCCAGTACCCAGACTTGTGATTTCACTTTCGCTGACACAGTTGTGCGATCCGCCAGCCCGAAGATTGCCCGTTCCACGTCCCCGCTTCCTCCTGCTGCTTCTAAGGTACAGTCTTCGTCAACATCTAGTAAACTGCGGGCACCTAAACAAGATGCCCGGACCTTGAAAAAGGAACCCGTCCGTGAGGATTTTCTGCGTTCTCAGGCTTCCCAACCGTCAACTGCCTCTTCCCGCCGTCACTCTTCCAGAAGAGCTGACAAGAAAAAGAGTTCCTCTCCTTCCCCGCCGAGGCGTGACCCATCTGTCGCGCCGTCCAACAGTTGCCGGGCGCCCGGCCCTTTACCGGCGGTGGAAACTGCCCCTCCTGATCAACTCAGGGAGGTGGCAGGCGCGTCGGTCGAACCTATGGACCACGACCCTTTGCCCCTGGACAGCGATAGCAGTGCTCCCTCGAAATCCGGTCCCCAACGGCCGTCGAGGTGACCCCGCTCGCTACTTGGTTTTTATCTTTATTTCTTCTCTCATTTTTATCATGGCGCTCCTTCAATGGAACATTCGCGGCATTCGTTCTAATCGGGAGGAGTTAAAATTACTCCTTCGATTGCACTGCCCGCTTCTAGTCTGCCTCCAGGAAACTAAGTTGCGTCCACGTGATCGTGCAGACTTTCCACACTACACCTCTGTGCGGTTCGACCTGCCACCCGTGGAAGGTGTCCCAGCCCATGGAGGGGTTCTGATGCTCCTTCGAGACGACGTCTATTTCCATCCCATTTCCTTGCACACTCACCTACAGGCAGTTGCCGTCCGCATCACCTTATCCACATTTACCTTCTCCCTCTGTCCCCTCAGGGGACTCACCGCTCTGTGGTGAGTACGTGCGTGGCGAGCACGGGGCCCCAGCCTTTGTAGCACTCTTTCCTTTCCGTGCTACATGACGCTTCTTCTACTGTCCTTTTCCCCTCTCTTGGGGACCGAGTCTGTGCATCCTTCGGGGAACCGAAGTTCTGACCCTTTTGGCTTTACAGTCTTCTTTCACCTCTTTCTTTGCCTCCGCGTCTGCGTTTGAGGCTTCTCCTCCTACTATTTCTCTCTTCCTCCTCCCTGTACGCACTTGAAGGCCACCCATATGGGTGACTGGGTAATGCGTAAGTCCCAGCCCCGGGCTGGCATGTAGGGTGCGTGCGTACCCCCTGGTTAAGGCCAGGCCAGGGGAGGGGCGATTGCCTGCGCTGATACCTTCCCGATTCGCCGATTGGTCCCTCTGTCTGTAGATCGGGAGGTGTGACCTGGGGTGTGAACAATCACCCAAGGCGGGTGTGCTTCCATTGGGGGCCCCCAGCAGGAAGGAGCGTGCCATCGGAGACACTGGCAATCGTGGGGGATGCAACCGCGATGGTTCTAAAAAAAAGAAAATGTAAAGAGTCTTTAGAAATTGATGTACTAGACAATAGTGTGTCTGAACAGAAAAATTTACAGACATCGAAGTTCCTTGTGGTGACCCGTACCGAGGAAGGACAATCCTTTTCGTCGGTGAACCCATTTATTATTCAAAAAGGGGTTGATGCCATTGCCGGCCCAGTTAAGACCTGCAACCGCCTACGTAATGGTACACTACTGTTAGAAACAGAAAGTGGCTCCCAGGCACAGCGGCTGCTTAAGGCTACTCTGCTCCACAGCTACCCGGTTCGTGTTGAGCTCCATCCGACCCTCAATTATTCCCGAGGGGTAGTCTTCTCGGCCAGTTTGGACGGTCTGACTGAGGATGAACTGAAAGAATATCTGGCAGCTCAAGGCGTCGTCGCAGTACACAGGGTGACAAAAAAAGAGAACAATGTTGTAGTGCCCACTCGCACAGTGTTTCTGACCTTCGACCGAGTGGCTCTGCCGCCGAAGATCAAGGCAGGGTATGAGGTCATCACAGTACGACCTTATATCCCTAACCCTACTCGGTGTTATCAGTGCCATCGATTTAACCACACAAGCCAGTCTTGCAAGAACCCAGTCATATGTGTCACCTGTGGTAAAGAGGCCCATGAGGGGATTTGTCCACCACCGTCCCCTCATTGCATCAATTGTAACGGGAATCATGCTGCTTCCTCCCGGGAATGTCCCGTGTTTGCAGATGAACGAGCCATCCAGGAAATCCGTGTAAAGGAAAAGGTTCCCATACCAGTTGCACGTAAGATGTACGCCAGTCGTAAGCCTAAGACCCCACCGCGTGGTAACTACAGTACTGTAGTTGCAACGCCTCCAACAACACGGGATATGGCCACACAGACTTGTGACCTACAGTTTACGACAGTAGTTGTCAAACAGTCTACATCGACAACGGCGTCACGTTCATCGAAAAGTGTGAGTACCTCTTCCAAGTCTTCATCTTCAGCTGTGAAACCACAGATAGAGATGCGAAAGTCTAAGAAAGAGCATTCGCGCGAGGATTTCCTCCGCACCCCTACCAAAACGTCTGAGCCAACCAAGGAGCTTCACCAGGGCTCCAAGAAATCAAATAGGGGGAAAACTCTCCCCCCTCCTACCTCACAATGTGACGATGGCATCCCCTGGAAGCCTATAGTCTCTCCAGGTGCATCAGCCAAAGATGGGGCTGCCGACCACACTCACGCAGCTGCTGTGGTAACCTCTGAGAATATGGAGCAAGACCCTCCTGTCTCAGACACCACCAGTTGCGAACATTCGCACTGTGGCCCGCCGCCTTCGTCGGGCTGATGTCCACCTTCATCTCATTTTATCCCATTATGGATATTCTTCAATGGAACATTCGTGGTATCCGGTCGAATTGGACAGAACTGCAGCTTTTAACGCGAACATATCATCCAATCATCTTCTCTCTACAGGAGACAAAATTGCTCCCTAGTACTCGAATTACTTTCCCACGCTACACTACCGTTCGCTTTGACCTTCCTCCAGTGGCAGGAATTCCAGCCCACGGGGGCGTAATGTTGCTTATTCGGGATGACGTACACAGTACACCGGTCCCTTTGTGTACTCCAATACAAGCTGTTGCTGTCCGGATATACCTTCCTGGATTTGTCTTCACACTGTGCAATATTTACGCTCCTTCCTCTTTTCCCGTCACTAGATCAGATCTCCTAGATCTTATTGACCAGCTTCCGCGTCCGTTTTTGTTGGTGGGAGATTTCAATGCCCACCACCCCCTTTGGGGCTCCCCACGACCATGTCCACGGGGCTCCCTCCTGGCAGATATACTGAACCACCTTCAGCTCATCTGCCTTAACACTGGTGAACCAACTTATCTTTCAGACACCACAAATACTTTCAGCCATATAGATCTAGCTATCTGCACTGCTCAGCTGGCACGGCGTCTTGAATGGTCTGCTCTCTCAGACACACATTCGAGCGATCATTTTCCGTGTGTAATTCACCTAATGATGCCTGACACCCTTCAGCATCCACACCGCTGGCAGTTAACGAAAGCGGACTGGGAGCTCTACACGTCACTGGCGGATTTTGGTACTTACCATTATCCTAGTATAGACGACCAAGTGGAACACATTACCACAGTTATTCTGACAGCCGCAGAATGTTCCATCCCCTGCAAGACTTCCCATGCACGTCGTCCCCTTGTCCCGTGGTGGACCGCGGAATGCCGTGACGCTCTGCGAGCACGGCGACGTGCCCTTAGAATCTTCAAACAACGGCCCACGCTCGACAACTGCATCCGATACAAACGGCTGCGGGCCTATTGTCGTCGCCTCTTTCGCGACTGTAAACGCGCCAGTTGGCGCTCATTCACGAGCTCTTTTAATAGGTCTACCCCTTCCTCCATCATTTGGGGTAACCTTCGAAAAATTTCGGGCACTATGGCTCATTCCCCAATTCCCGGTCTGTGTGTCGCAACTGACACCGTCGTCGATCCTCCACAAATAGCCAACGCACTGGGTCGACATTTTGCAGAGGTCTCTAGCTCTTCACATTACACTGACGCTTTCCTAGCTAGGAAACGGACGGTGGAGGCGACTCCATTGCCCTTTACCTCTCAGAACCGTGAATGCTACAATACCGAGTTTACTGTACGAGAGCTTCACCACGCACTCTCGTCTTCGCGGTCCTCCGCTCCAGGACCAGATGGCATTCACGTGGCGATGCTGCAACACCTTTCACCAACGAGCTTGCACTTCCTACTGGCCACCTACAATCGCATATGGATAGAAGGCACCTTTCCGCGACGCTGGCGTGAAGCCATAGTCATTCCCATACCAAAGCCTGGGAAGGACAAATGTCTTCCTTCCAGCTACCGCCCCATATCCCTCACCAGTAGCATATGCAAGGTGATGGAACGCATGATTCACGGGCGCCTGGTATGGTGGCTTGAAACGCGACATCTCCTGTCTAATGTCCAATGTGGGTTTCGCAAGCACCGTTCTGCGGTGGATCATCTTGTTGCCCTATCTACCTCAGTAATGAATAACTTTTTACGGAAGCGCCAGACAGTAGCGGTGTTCTTTGATCTGGAAAAGGCATACGACACCTGCTGGAGGATGGGCATCCTCCGCACTCTGCATACATGGGGTTTTCGGGGTCGCCTGCCAATTTTTATCCGCGAATTTTTAACAGACCGTGTTTTTAAAGTGCGTGTTGGTTCGGTTTTATCGAGCACTTTTAATCAGGAGAACGGAGTCCCCCAGGGCTCGGTCCTGAGCGTTGTTTTATTTGCAGTGGCAATCAATTCTATAGCCGATCACCTTCCACTGGGAGTGTCGGCGTCCCTATTTGTTGACGACTTCGCGATCTACAGCAGCTCTGAGCAAACGGGTCTCCTGGAGCGGCGCCTCCAGCGGTGCCTAGACAATCTCCACGCGTGGAGTATGGACACTGGCTTTCGATTCTCAGCCGACAAGACAGTCTGCATGAACTTCTGGCGGCGGAAGGAGTTCCTTCCCCCATCCCTTCGACTGGGCCCCATAGTACTTCCATTTGTGGATACCACGACGTTCTTGGGACTTGTTCTCGACAGGAAGTTAAGTTGGTCTCCCCACATATCCCGTTTGGCAGCTCGCTGTACCCGCTCTCTCAATGTGCTGCGGGTGTTAAGTGGCACCTCGTGGGGAGCTGACAGGTCTACTCTCCTCCATCTGTATCGCACCATAGTTCGGTCCAAACTGGACTATGGTAGCATCGTTTATTCTTCGGCTCGACCGTCCATACTGCGCCGCCTTAATACAATCCACCACCACGGTCTCCGTCTGGCGACAGGAGCGTTTTATACTAGTCCCGTTGAGAGCCTCTATGCCGAGGCCGCCGAACTACCCCTTTCTTACCGTCGGGAACTCCTGCTTAGCCGTTACGCTAGTCGTTTGTCGTCCATGCGAGGACACCCGACGTACGCAGTTTTTTTTAACGACTCACTTGACAGTCTCTTCGCTATGCGCCCGTCTGCTCTGCTACCACCGGGAGTACGCTTGCGTTCGCTACTCGGCCAGCTTGGCGTTACAATGCCTGCTATCTTCTCGACTGGAGAAAGCACCTCTCCACCGTGGCGAAGCCCCGAAGTCCGTGTTAACTTTGATCTTCATTCTCTTCCAAAGGACTCCACACCTCGTTTCGTCTACCAGAGAGAATTTCACGCACTCCGGTTTAAATTTGATGACAATTTGTTCATTTACACTGATGGCTCAAAGACAGACCAGGGTGTTGGGTGTGCTTTTGTACTTGGCAACGTCTCTTTTAAATATCGTCTTCCTGAGTGGAGTTCCATTTTTACAGCTGAGCTGTATGCATTATACCAAGCTACACAATACGTCCGGCGCCACTCGCTCAGTAAGACTGTCATTTGCTCGGACTCTATGAGTGCTTTGTTGAGCCTTCGCATCCTATATCCGGCCCATCCCCTGGTACAAAGCATCCGCAATTGCCTTACTTCTCTTTCAACGAGCGGAACTACGGTGACGTTTCTGTGGGTCCCTGGCCATGTGGGAGTGTTGGGGAATGAGGCTGCGGATATGGCTGCCAAGGAAGCAGTTCTCCTTCCTCGGCTATCTACCTTTTCCACCAGCTCTGATGACCTTCACGCTGGTATCTCCCAGCGTATTATCTCGCGTTGGTATCTACATTGGTCATCCCTGTCAGGGAACAAATTGCGAGCCATTAAACCTGTGCCTGATATCTGGTCAACGTCATCTCGACCCTCCCGCCGAGAGGAGATTGTTCTAGCCCGGCTTCGTATTGGCCACTGCCGTTTTAGCCACCAGCATTTATTACGTGGTGGTCCTGCTCCCTTATGTGAGCACTGTGATGCACCTTTTACTGTGAACCATCTTTTAGTGCAATGTCCATTTTTTAACCGTCTCCGTCATGATCTGTGTTTCCCATTTGAATTGTCTGCCATTTTAGCTGATGACCCGCAATCGGTTAACAGAGTTTTACTTTTTATACATCGTGCAAATATGGCGAAAGCCATTTAATTTCTAACCCCGGTTCTTTTTTACTTTGGGCAGTGTTGGGCGCTAATGACCACAGCAGTTGTGCGCCCTAAAACCACAAAAAAAAAAAAAAAAAAAAAAAAAAAAAAAAAAAAAAAAAAATTCTCCCTCTGTAATATATATTCGCCATCGTCATCTGCCCTTACTAGGGCAGATGTGCTAAACCTTGTTGACCAGCTCCCTTCACCTTTCGTGTTGGTAGGCGACTTTAATGCCCACCACCCCCTATGGGGCTCTCCGGCACCTTGTCCGAGAGGCTCCCTTTTGGTGGACATTCTCCACCACCTCGATCTTGTCTGCCTCAACACCGGTGCACCGACCTTCCTTTCTGACACAACACACACTTATTCCTATATAGACCTCGCAATATGCACTCCTCAGCTTGCCGGTCGGTTTGAGTGGTATGCACTTTCTGACACGTACTCGAGTGACCATTTCCCATGCATCATCCACTTCCTACATCATTCCCCATCTCCACGTCCCACCAGTTGGAACATTTCTAAAGCCGACTGGGGGCTTTATTCTTCCATGGCTGTTTTTCACAATCAGCATTTTCCCGACTGTGACAGTCAGGTCGAATACCTCACAGAGGTTATCCTCACTGCTGCTGAACGTTCCATACCTCGTACATCCTCTTCTCCACGTCGTGTCCAGGTCCCTTGGTGGACTGCAGCCTGTCGCGACGCTCTTGGAGCCCGGTTCCGTGCTTTACGCACGTTCCACCGCCACCCAACGTTGGAGAAAAGTATCATTTATAAACGACTGCGAGCAAAATGTCGTCGTGTTGTAAACGACAGCAAAAAAGCTTGCTGGACTGCTTTTACCAGTTTTTTAACCGCTTTACTCCTTCCTCGGCTGTCTGGGGTGGCCTACGCCGTTTGTCCGGCATCAAGGTCCACTCCCCGATTCCTGGCCTGACCGTGGAGAACGCAGTCCTCGTGGACCCAGCTGATGTTTCAAACGCATTGGGTCGTTCCTTTGCGGAGGTTTCGAGCTCTGCCCATTACCACCCTGCCTTTCTCCCTCGCAAACAGGTAGAGGAGGCACGGCCGCCTTCTTTCCACTCTTTTAATCGTGAAAATTATACGTCGCCTTCACCATGCAGGAGCTAGATCGTGCTCTCGCCCTGTCCCGGTCTTCTGCTCCCGGGCCCGATTCCATTCATATTGAGATGCTGAAGAACCTCTCTCCTGCGGGCAAGTGCTTTCTTCTTAGTACCTACAATCGCATATGGACTGAAGGTCATGTTCCCACAAGTTGGCGTGAAGCCATTGTTGTCCCCATCCCCAAACCAGGGAAGGACAAACACCTTCCTTCCAGTTATCGCCCCATTTCCCTGACGAGCTGCGTCTGTAAGGTGATGGAACGCATGGTTAACGCTCGGTTGGTCTGGCTCCTCGAATCTCGCCGCCTCCTGACTAATATCCAATGCGGTTTTCGTCGACACCGCTCTGCTGCTGACCACCTCGTTACGTTGTCGACCTTCATTATGAACAACTTTCTGAAGAAGCGTCAAACAGTAGCCGTGTTCTTCGACTTGGAGAAGGCATACGATACCTGTTGGAGAGCGGGCATTCTCCGCACGTTGCACACATGGGGCCTTCGGGGCCGCCTTCCTCTTTTCATTCAAGCGTTTTTGGCGGATCGCAAGTTCCGGGTGCGGGTGGGCTCTGTTTTGTCAGATACCTTTTGCCAGGAAAATGGGGTACCACAGGGCTCCGTCTTGAGTGTGGCGCTCTTTGCCATTGCAATCAATCCAATCGTAGACTGCCTTTCAGCCGACGTCTCCGGATCTCTTTTTGTTGACGATTTCGCAATTTATTGTAGCGCCCAGCGGACGTGTCTCTTGGAGCGTTCTCTCCAACGCTGTCTTGACCGTCTGTATTCCTGGAGCATCGCAAACGGCTTCCGATTCTCCACTGAGAAAACTGTGTGTATCAATTTCTGGAGATACAAGGAATTTCTTCCACCTTCTCTACGTCTCGGCCCTGTTGCTCTCCCTTTCGTGGAGACTACAAAATTCTTGGGACTCATGTTGGATCGGAAACTTTGCTGGTCCACACATGTGTTCTACCTGGCTGTCCGTTGTGCCCGATCCCTTAACGTTCTTCGTGTCCTCAGTGGCACGTCATGGGGAGCGGATCGTACCGTCCTGCTTCACCTTTACCAGGCCATTGTTCAGTCGAAGCTCGACTATGGTAGCCTTGTATACTCTTCAGCACGGCCGTCGATTCTCCGCCGTCTCAACTCCATCCACCATCGTGGATTACGTCTGGCGACCGGTGCATTTTATACCAGCCCTGTTGAAAGTCTGTATGCCGAGGCTGCTGTATTACCCTTGACCAATCGACATGACATACTCTTGTGTCGGTACGCATGCCGCCTACGGTCGATGCCCAACCATCCATCTTACAGATTATTTTTTGACGACTCACTCGATCGCCAATATCAGTTGTCTGCGATTGCCTTGCTTCCACCGGGAGTTCGGTTTCGCCGCCTGCTACAGCGGCTCGATTTTACCCTTCCTTCCACCCTTCGGTTGAGCGAAAGCCCATTGCCACCGTGGCATCAGGCCCAGGTTCACACACACCTCGAACTTAGTTCGCTCCCCAAGGAGAGCACTCCGGATTTGGTATACCGCTCGAGGCTTGTCGAACTCCGTTCGATAATGCCATATTTATTTACACTGATGGTTCCAAGAGCACTGCCGGTGTCGGATCTGCCTTCGTCGTCGGGGACAACCGTTTCCAGTACAAGCTCCCTGACCGGTGCTCGAACTTCACGGCTGAGCTTTTTGCCCTCCACCAGGCCGTTTTGTATACCTGCCGCCACCGCCAACCTTTCTATGCCATATGTTCTGACTCCCTCAGTGACCTGCAGAGTCTTAAGGACCCTTTCTCGAACCATCCTCTCGTGTATCGGATCCAACGCTCCCTCCAGTTGCTGGCGGATGACAGCTGTCACGTTTCTTTCCTGTGGGTCCCTGGCCATGTGGGTGTGCCCGGGAATGAGGCCGCCGACACAGCAGCCAAGGCAGCAGCTCTTTTGCCTCGCATGGCTACCTTTTGCGTCCCATCGGACGATGTTCAACGGGCTCTTCGCCGGAGTATCGTGTCGCAATGGCATAGTGTGTGGCTTTCACTGTACAATAATAAATTGCGAACTGTCAAACCGATCCCGACCGCTTGGAGGACATCCTCACGCCCCTCTCGGCGGGAGGAGGTCATCCTGGCTCGGTTGCGGATCGGTCATTGCCGTTTCAGCCACCATCACTTGCTATCCGCCGAAGCTGCACCGCTATGCTCCTGCGGTGAACTGCTGACAGTGCGACATGTTTTACTGACTTGTGTTAATTTTAATCATCTCCGTGTAGCCCTTCACTTTCCGTCTACTCTGGAGGCAATTTTAGCTGATGACACACGAGCAGCTGCTCGGGTTTTGCGTTTTATCAACTTGGCCAACCTATCCAATGATATTTAACCTTTTTAATTGTCTTTTATCTTTTGTTTTTAGCCTCTTGTTGATGTTCTGACAGTCACCATTTTTTTGAGATCATAGCAAATCTACGTTCTTGGCTGGGCGCTAATGACCATAGAAGTTGTGCGCCCTAAAAACCACAAAAAAAAAAAAAACCACCTGTCAGCATCATCAGCTTCCCCCATCTGTAATTGATCAAACTGTTCAGAAGTCCCTTGTTAAGGTATCTTCCACCAAGCACCATACAGTGGTTTCCAAAAAGTAATATGTGTCAAATCAAGCTGTGAGCTATCTTCATTCTTAATTTTATCTAAAGCTATTGTGCGTTTTCATCGTGAAGGCTAAAAACTTACACATTACACCTGTCCAAACGCATTAATGTAAGTTTGTCACGACTAAAACTATTTTCTTTTTCTTCCAGCTATCTTCAATGAAGAAGGCAACTAGAGTGGTGAGTACTGTCCTTGTGATACTTTGGCTTGACTACACAATAATTAGCAAGTAGTTTAATTTACCATCGACCTCTGCAGTGTTGACACGATACAGGAATTGTAAATGGGCTCACAACTAAGATATAATGTGTGCGATGTTACATCTTGATTTAAATGTCAGTGAATAGATTAGGCAGTTTTTAAATAATAGCTTAAATTCTCCTTAATCTTCCCTTTTCTCGATGTAAGCTGGCAGATCATTTTAAAGCTTTACTCCATGATGGCTCACATGTTTTTGTTTTTCTTGCCCTTTCTACATGCAGATTTTAACTGATGTTGTTATTGTAGTTAAAGAAATGTTTACTACTCAAGTGTGTTCTCATATGCATTACACTTCTGAATGTTTAGAGACGGTACAGTAAGTGAGCGGTTTTAACTGCATGAATAAGAGTGTGCTATGCAGTGCAGGAGTGCTGTGGCTTGTCACTCTAATGGCCCTTTTCTGTAAATTAAAAGTGTCTCTCAACTGAGAATTGTTTCATGTCAGAACATTATTCCATAATATACAATGAAATGGAAATAAACAAACTGCACTGATTCTATACAGTTGTTGCTGCAAACTGTAGAACTTATTCTCAGTCAAAAACATGGAGAACTGATTTTACAGGATGTGTGTGTCACATGATGTTTCCGTCTCAAATCGTGATCAATACAGATGCTTTAAAATTTTGTAGAATGTACTTTCTCATGGCCAACCAATAATAAACATAGGTCATTCTTCTTATTTGGGCCTACTTTAATGGGCTATTTGAATTTTGTTTTAACTTATTAGCCTGAAGTGATTGCTGATCACAATTAACTCACAAGGTGACTGATGTAATGTCATACAAGATTTAATTTTAGTGTAAGTGGTGTTTAAATGATCTTTGATTTTATTCTACTACAGAAAGCTACAGCAATTTACTTTTTAAGGTACAAAAAGATGTTCTGTGTGTTGTCATTGAAATGAAAGTAAAAAAACAATTATTAGAGAACTGAATGTTAGTTTATGAAATAGTACAGTCTATGTGAAAGTAAACTTTAATATAGGACTAAATTTCAGAGTTTAAATGTGCATATAAGAATATTACTTACTAGATAAAAAATCTGAAAATATGGGACACTATACAAAAAACTTACAAAGGAACACAAAAAAAGAAAATGGAAATTGTCCGTCTCAAGAGATGAGGTATCTGTTGGAGAGTGGAGTCCACATTTCTTGGTTTCTAGTGCAATCTTCTGCAATTGTTACATGTCCTTAAGGATTTCTATTAATTGATCCTTCCCTCGTGTTCTTAAAAACTGTCTCGGACTTGAAAATGAAGGATTCAGTTGGGAAGCTATCCATTCACTTCAAAGGGATAAGCAAACCATATTCATTCAACTTTGGCTTTCCAAACTGCTAGTATAGGTCTTTCTTTCTTTCTTTCTTTCTTTCTTTGTTCACACTGTATGGAGGACCTTAGATCTTCTGAAGTAACTTTCTTTGTAAATTGCACAATGATACTACTGTTATTGCTGATGTTGCATAGGCTTCAGAATCATAGAAAAGTACTGGCTGCAGCAATATTGTGTACAGGTGGATTTTGTTCTTCTGTAATAACTGAAGAGATCTGAAAAAGTTGTTCAGACTAAAGATGATGTGATTAGCTTTTGCTATGCATCGATGCATTTCTTTTGTCACCTCACTTTTATTGTTTAGTATGTGGCCCAGATGCTCGAACTCCTCGAGACGGTTCAAAAGTGTATCTGTCAAAATCATCGGAAGGAGGGAGATCTAGGCGGCGTAACAGAAGACATTTCGTTCTGTCACCATTCGGCAGCAGCCCAGTTTCCTCTGCACCGTGGAGAAATTGTGACGCTTCAGGAAGCATTGGCCCCCAGGACACCAGTCACGCACAGGTGCATTCTGACTACAAAGAATATCCGTGCGTAAGACGGGTAGTGCGTAAGAGTTCTTAGTCCCGAGTAATGAAGGGGTAAAGAGTCGAATGTTTTAGCGTCACTGCAAAACTGGCTACTCATTAGCATATCATTCCCCATCAGTGGGCTAAAATAGAAAAAGAAAGAAACCTTCGAAAGTAGAGAATGTCGCAATTTTAATTATTCGCATTTCTGGAAACGCATTGGAATTCTGTCGATTAGACGACAGTAGAATGTACCTTCCTTTCTCTTCCAGCCGACAGAGGAGCGGCGGCGGCAGCAGCTCCGCGACCTGCCGCGGTTTTCGAATCTCGAGGCAGGGGAGGACGTGGAGTATCTGGAGCTGTGGCAGCGGCGGCGGCGGCTGCAGTGGCAGCAAAACGCCGAGGAGCGCAGGCGGCTGCAGCGGGACGAGCTGCAGCTGTGGGCGCGGCGGCTGCAGCAGCGGAAGCAGGAGCTCCAGGAAGGAGGGCAGGAGACCCTGGACGAGGATGAGGAGTGGGAGCTGGTCCTGCCGCTGACCGCGGAAGAAGTAGAGGTGAGAGCTGTCTGCCGTCGCAGCACAGTACTTCCAACCGCCCTCTGCCCCCCTCTCCCTCAGAGCTGCTCCTTCCAGCTTGCCGGTATTGGTAGTTAATATATCTTTAACAAACCTATTCACTTGTCAATACTTCACTTTGAGGGTAGTACTTGCCCTCAATACAGTAAATTATAAGAAAGTTACTTTTGCTTATCACCATTATAATGTAATTTACTTAAATGTATTCAATAATCATTTACATATATTTAACAGGACAAGAAAAGGAAGTTGGAGCCTGATGGTACTTCCAGGAAGAGGCGAAAGAAGGATGACAAAGGTAAGATTTCAAGGTGATTTACTGTGAAGTTAATAGAGGACAGATAACTCACCTTAGACGCACGTGAAGTAGACAGTAACATTCCCGCAATTACTCTGAGGACCTACGGCCATCATCTACCGCCGTTCTGCTGTGACACACATTTTGACAGTGAGTCAATAGTGGAGTGGCATTAAACATCATCCGTCCCCCTCCACTCCACTTTGCTCCTGCCCTCTATCACTGTCGAGATGTGGCTCGGCATTAGTCTTTTCTATCCCTCTGTAATTTATTTTGTTATATTTTCATTTTGTTGTCCATGTTACAGTAGGAACCATAGTGAAATATTCCCCTTCGAAATTCTGAATGTATTTCATCTGTTCCAGTTTTTTACATTTCGAGACGACTGTAGTCGACATGCCTGGCCGTGTGGGTTAGATCCAGTTACGCATTTAACGTAAAAAATGGAGGGTCCTGGCACTGGAGCAGCCAGAGGTGGTCGTATGTGCTCGAGTGATGGAGTGAATGTATGTGTTTTCTTTCTGATGAAGACGGAGGCCGAAAATTTAGGTTGTGTGAATTTGACTGTCTATTTCGCGTGCCCAGCAGTCGTATCCTGACATTATGGCCATTTTTATCTTCATTTCTAAATTCTTCATTACTACTTCTACTTTTCTATTTTGTTAATTTCCTCCTGAAAAATACTGTGTATATCAAACAATAGTGGTGACATTATGTGTACTTGTTAAACTCCTCTACAGATACTGACTGTTGGGGAACTCATTGACAATTTAACATACTCGCATGTCATCTGCTTGTATTATCTACAGAATTTTTTAACAAACATTTCCAAGTGTTCAGATTCGGATTCGACATGATTCACAATTTAGTGAGTGTGGTTTCTGAAATTTGTGCAACTTGCTCTTTTCATAGAAACTCAGATGTCTTTAGGAAGTATTTTCTTGGAATGGCTCGTAACGCTACTGACTCTACATTTTCTATGTCTGCTTACATTATTCTTAATGATAAATAGATTTTAACAGATCCCATTACTAAAGATAAAGCTAAGACAACTGAGGGTGTGTGTGTGTGTGGGGGGGGGGGGTGTATATAAAAAATAGACAATCACTCACCAGGCAAAGGAGCACAGGTGTGACAGCAGCACAAATAAACAGCGCACACACACACACACACACACACACACACACACACACAAACGCTAGCTTTTGCAGACTAGCTGCTTCTTCAGGCAGAGTAGAGGAGGAGAGGGAAAAGGAAATGAGGGTTTTAAGGGAGTGGGTAAGGAGCCATTCCAACCCCGGGACAGGAAAGACTTACCTTGGGGGAAGAAAAGGAGGGTAAACTAATACACACACACTCTCTCACATCCAAATGCAAACACACCTAGACAGACATTTGTAAAAAGAAAAGAAGTTGGACAGAGATACCACTTGAGGCAGAGGCTCTGGCCACAGAATCGGGGCAAAGATGATAAAGATGGTGGGCGGGAGTTGGAATATAGTGGAGGTTGACACCAGGTGGGCAACGGGATGAGAGAATAAGCTGAAGGGCAAGTTCCCATCTCCAGAGTTCTGAAGGATTGGTGTCGGTGGGAAGTATCCAGATAACCCGGACGGTGTAACACTGTGCCAAGGTGTGCTGGCCGTTCACCAAGGCATGTTTAGCCACAGGGTGATCTTCGTTACCAACAGACACTGTCTGCCTGAGTCCGTTCATGTGAATAGACAGTTTGTTGCTGGTCATTCTCACATAGAACGCTTCACAGTGCAGGCATGTCAGTTGGTAAATGACAAGGTTGCTATCGCAAGTGGCTCTGCCCTCGATCGTGTACACCTTCAGGGTTACTGGACTGGAGTAAGTGGTGGTGGAAGGTTGCATAGGGCAGGTTTTACAACGGGGGCTGTTGCATGGGTAGGAGCCAGAGGGTAGGGAAGGTGGTTTGGGGATTTCATAGGGATGGACTACGAAATTACATAGGTTAGGTGGGTGGCGGAAAGACGCTCTCGGTGGAGTGGGAAGGATGTCGTGAAGGATGGATCTCATTTCGGGGCAGGATTTCAGTACTGACACTAACTCACTCTAATTTGTGTGTGCAGTGCAAGCAGAACTGTTTCTGTAATTCCTGTGTAATACATTTGTGTGTCCTGCAGTGCAGTTTTTGCAACAAATGTGGTGTTAGATTCTGCAACTTCTAAACCATCATTCAGTGCCAGTGAAACAACCGAATACGTTCGGCAGTCTCTTGCGGCAGATATCGCCGAGTGTCGGCGCTGGCACGGATGTCACCGTCGGCCGCACTTAAGCTGCGTGCACTGCCTGTCGCGGCCTACGGAAGCATTTTTGAGCGATGGGCATTGCCTTATTAGACTGAAGTAATGCTTTATTCATTTATTTGATTTTGCATTGCTTCTAGCAACTTTGGTGTCAATTTGGTTCTCTTTGGTAACATGCTGTTGTGGAAAGTACCCTTGAGACTATTCTTCATTTAAATGGCACAAGTTTGTGGTTTGTTATTTGTCAGTACTTTCCCCATTTTTATCCAAAATTCAACTCGGGGGGGTTTTGATGAGTTTTGTCCTTCTAAAAAAAAAAAAAAACTGATCTGGAAGGCTCCGCGTAATGAAGATTAAAATGGAAAGCCTAATATCTTAGCTTTGTCTGGCCAGTGTAGTATTCAGAACTCTTTGCGTAGAAACCCACATCTGCACCTATTAAATCTTTATTTTTAATGACCAATTCTTGACAAATGATTCCTAGTCATGTTTCCTATTTTGTTTGTACAAAGGATTCCTTGACTGTACCCAGAGTACACTTAGGCCACATAAGTCTTTAGCTTTTACACATTGAGAGCCAAACATATTTTTCTTTCACATCAAAATGACATACAAGGTAAAATAATTTACATTATTATTAGCCCTCTTTTGAATAGGAAAAATAAGTAATCGTGACATGTCTGTATAAATTAACTACGTCAAATGTCTTTTGGCCTGTGTTGCATAAACAACCTTTGTTGAGACTTGTCACTTAAACATTGGTATTTTGTTAATTCATCTGACATATTATTAAGAGTAATAATGTAGTAATAAGGACAGTTTACAACTCACCACGACAGGCACATACAAAAGATACACACATACAACACTTTCAGCTATCGGACATGTCCTTCTTCAGAAAATAGAATATTGACACAATTACACAGGCACTCAACAGTCATACAACCATCACCTCTGGCTGCCACTCTTCGAATCATGCTTTATAAATTGGGGAGGGGATTCCAATGAGGACACATTTAGGATAGAGGGGTAGGAACTGTAAAGTGTAGAAAAAAGGGAAGTTATCGTAGGTTGAGGCCTGGACGATTTCGGGATCGGAGAATGTATCTTAGGGATAACTTCCATCAGTCCAGTTCAGAAAAGCTGGTGGTGGATGGGAGGATTTAGATGGTGTGGGCTATGAAGCAGCCACTGAAATCAAGCGTGTGCTCCAATGCATGCTGTGCCACAGGGAGGTTCCCCTTGCTTTTGGCAACAGTTTGCAGTGGACAATCATCCTAACAGGCAGCTGGTTAGTGGTCATCCTAATATAGAAAGCTGCACAGTGATTGCGGCTCAGTTGGTAAATTACGTGGCTGCTTTCACAGATGGATAAGCCTGTGACAGGACTGGAATAGGAAGTGCTGGGTGGGTGGATTAGACAGGTCCTGCAGAGGGGTCTTAGACAAGGATATGATCCCTGTGGCAGTGAGCTGGCTTTTGGGGTGGATAAGGGATAGACTAGGACGTTATGGAGGTTGGTAGGGCAACAGAACACCCTTTTAGGAGGGGTGGAAAGGATCTTGTTTAGGATGTTGGTCATGTCTGTGCATGAGGACAAGAAAATGAAAACCTTGGTGAAGGATGCAGTTTAGTTGTTAGTCAGGGTACTACTTCCAACGGTCTGACCTTAAAAATTCCACTGTCCAGATCCCACGCCTCCTTCCACAATGACCTTCATATTTGCAGACTCCACCAATCCTTATCCCTCATGATTGTAGTTCTACAAAATAACCGCTCAATGGCTCATAAATCCCTTAGCTACTGTGTCTCCCTTCATAAGATGATATTATTGTCTAATCCAAACCACCTACATCCTATCTTTGTGATCTAATCCTTTGCTACCCAGCAACTGGAGGAGCACTCCAACCACCACCTCCACAAGTTGTCCAGCCTGCTGACATCATATTGCTGCCTTGGAGCACCTACATATCCAATCCTTGAACACAAAGGTTTTCCCAGCGTAATAACTGTTTGTAATCTTCTCGGGTCTGCAGCCGGATACTAAAGTCAACTTGACACAATATTTCAGCGGCGCAACTGCCCGCCATCCTCAGATGAGCTTGCTGATAGACAGTCTCGCCGGAACTGAGTTACCAGTGCACTGGTAACTTAGTTCCGGCGAGATTGTCTATCAGTAAGTTCACCTGAGGACGGCGGGCAGTTGCGCCGCTGAAATATTGTCAAGTTGACTTTAGTATCCGGCTGCAGACCCGAGAAGATTTCAAACAGTTATTACGCCGGGAAAACCTTTGTGGTCACATCAGAAACCTCTACGGGGAGGAGATGGTTGAATCTGTGGGAAGACTGGATAAACTCCACAAGAAGAAGGGTAAGCTACTGAGCGCTCTTGCTTTTTTATTGAGATGTCGTAATGAAAGTATCATACCGAAGTTTGCCAAGTTTGTGCATTATATTGATACGAAAGTGGCCAATAATATCAAAAAACATGCTAGTCTTGTCCTAATAAGAGAGCGCATTCGGTATACTAGAAGACAATTGGATCTCGTATCCAAGGACTTATTTTATTTACATCTAGAGGTATCTTCACGGCTGTCGCCTGTATCTTGGGAATGGGTTGATAGCTCTTCGTGGGCTATGTCAGACTGGGCGCATAGAAGCACAGTCAATAAGCAGTCTTCCAAATTTCAACGGCTATCGCGGCCTTCTATATCGCATAACATCAATCGAAGAACTGTTATTAATTTCACTGACAAAGAATTGGACGACGCCATGCTATCGGTATTGGAAAAAGGGTTGAACTTTGCCCCCACACCCAAGAATGTTCCACTTACTGATTTTATTTGTTCAGTCGAACAAGCAGTGTCCAAGCTACCTGGGGACCAGGCGGAGGAAATTAGGCTAGAGGTTGCTCATACGTTACGTCGGGCGCCGCCTCCACGGAGTAACATCTCTCCTCTTAAAAGGGCAGCAATTCGGTCCCTTACAGAAGATCAAGATCTGATTATTTTACCAGCAGATAAAGGCAATGCCACAGTTCTTCTTTCCCGGGATGATTATTTACAAAAAAATGGACTGTTTACTTGACGATTCAGCTTATCGCAGACTGCAAAAGGATCCAACTGAACGGATAAAACGTATGACGCTTTCACTTTTGAAGAAGAGCTCTTTGACGACGTTCAAAAGAAACTTCATCCTGGTGCGGCTGTTCCTCCCAGGTTGTATGGTTTACCCAAGATACACAAGCAAGAGGTCCCTCTTCGTCCGATTGTAAGTAATTTGGGCGCTCCTACTTATTACTTGGCGAAACATTTAGCATCTGTTCTTAGCCCACACGTGGGGAAAAGTGAACATCACATTCTGAACTCTATGGATTTTATACAACGTTTAAAATCATTACGCCTTAGTCCTTCTGATTTGCTCGTGAGTTTTGATGTAGTGTCGTTGTTTACCCGGGTTCCTCTGGAAGAATCTCTGCAATTGATTGGTGAAAATGTTGACAAAGAAACAGCTGAGCTTTGTCGTGATGTACTTATATCGACGTACTTTTTATTTAATGATAAATTTTATGAACAAACTGACGGTGTTGCTATGGGGAGTCCATTATCCCCCATAGTAGCCAATCTTTTTATGGAGGATTTCGAAGATATGGCTTTGAAGGCGGCGGCTCTTAAGCCAACTTGTTTTTGGAGGTATGTCGATGATACTTTTATGGTGTGGCCTCATCGGGAAGAATCTCTCAACAGCCTTTTGGACCATTTTAATTGCATGCATCCCAACATCAGGTTCACAATGGAAGTTGAGAAGGAGGGGAAGCTTCCGTTTCTTGATCTTCTGGTTTACAGAAGAGATGATGGGAAACTGGGACATAGCGTTTATCGAAAACCTACGCACCCCGACCGCTATCTGCATGCCTCGAGTTGTCATCCTCTGGCCCAACGTACTGGCGTTCTTCGGACATTAGCGAGAAGAGCTTACGCCATTTCGGATGCAGAAAGTTTGACACAAGAACTAGATCATCTAAAAGTTGTTTCAACAGAATGGCCGCGGTGGAGTAGCCGAGCGGTCTAAAGCGCCTCGCTGCGGAGCGCGCGGTTGCTCGCCGTGGAGGTTCGAGTCCTCCCTGGGGCATGGGTGTGTGTGTGTTTGTCCTTAGGTTAGTTTACCTAGGTTTAAGTAGTTTGTAAGCTACGGACTGATGACCACGCAGTTTGGTCCGATAGATTTACAAACATTTTTCAACAGAATGGCTACACAGATAAGTAGATTCGCTGCGCTTTACAGTTTGGTCCTTCACCTGAACCATTGAATGAGACCCATAAATCAGTTGCTTTCCTACCTTTTGCCGGGAGTATTTCATCAAAGATATGAAGAATTTTAAAAAAGTATGACATTAAGTGTTTTTCGTCCGCCAGTAAAGACGAGAGCACTTCTTGGATCTGTGAAGGATGATTTGGGTCTGAGGAAGCCCGGGGTATATAAGATTCCCTGTCAATGTGGGAAAACGTATATTGGTCAGACTATCCGCACCATTCAGGACAGATGTATTGAACATCAACGGCACACACGTTTGCTCCAGCCCGAGAAGTCGGCGGTAGCGGAGCACTGTCTTAATGAGGGACATAGAATGTTATATAACGAAACTCACATGGTTGCTTCAGCATATCGTTACTGGGACTGTGTCTTAAAGGAATCCATAGAAATTAGATTATCTGACAATCTGATTAACAGAGACAAAGGCTACCTTCCTATTAAATCCTGGAACCCGGTGTTATCAGATGTTAAACAGTGGTTGGTATTTCATAAATCTGAATAATAATTTTATCATCGATTATCGATTTTGCCGGACTCTACCACCGAGCGCTGTACGTCTTGCGCGCCAGAGGGCAGTCACTGTCACTTCTTGCGCACGCGCTATGGCCCTTCCTCGATGTATAAAGGAGCCGCCAATTGCACTGGTAACTCAGTTCCGGCGAGATTGTTTATCGGCAAACTCACCTGAGGGTGGCGGGCAGTTGCGCCGCTGAAATATTGTGTTAAGTTGACTTTAGTATCCGGCTGCAGACCTGAGAAGATTACAAATATCCAATCCTTATCCGACCCACGGTGTCCCTCTTCATGAACGCCTTGTAGCTCCCAGACAATGTTTAGCTGACCACTTGACCCACCCTGTCCCTCCAAACTTTTTACCAACACTCCGCAATATCCAATACCAAAACAGCCCCAGAACACTCTGGTTAACCTGTCAACAAAAAAATCTAAACCCCACTGAAATTTCCTTTTTATCCAATGGCCTACACCCCAATTCAGTCGTGTTGGCCTCGTCAAAGACCTACTCTCCTTTCCCCGATCCCTACGATGGAGACACTACTTTGCCACCGATGTCTCTGACAGTAGCCAACCTAATCCCAACATTGAACCCTGCCTGTCCCAGTTCATACCACTATTGAACATAATCATCCCGAACTCCCACATAACCACCTTCTGTTTACCCTTGAAGAGTTGCTCACTTCCAACTTGGCCTCTGTTGTGCGCCCTAAAACCAAAAAAAAAAACTTGGCCTCATTATCATTCCCCAAGTCCTTTCCTAAGAACTTTTAACCTCTCAGCAGAAGAAAGAAGAGCTATCAACAACCTTGAAATAAATCCGGACATAATCATCATCCCTGCAGATAAAGGATCCACCAATGTATTTATGGATCACAATGGCTACCTGGCAGAAGGGCTTCACCAACTTACACCTTCACTCAAAAGTTGTGCCAGAATGACCCCATAGCCAAAGTCCAATAAAATCTCCAATCCATGTTAAAATCCTCTCAGCAGCTCTCCCCTGAATCCATCTCCCTCCTCACCCCAACAGTACCCCCCCCCCCCAACCCAGGGGACCCACAGCTCTTTTGTGGGTATGTGTGTGGCACGCATGGGGCCCCGAGCTGAAGCAGCCTTTCTTCTGCCCCAGGCTGCTTCACTTTCCCTCCCGGTTTAAGCCTTTGTCTGGAGTCGGACGTCTTTCGAGAGTTACGGTGTTTTCTCGTTGTAGTTTCTCTTATTCCTTGGATCCTTTCCTAACCTTTGTGTCTGTTTTCCTCTCCTTGCTGTACTCTCCTCTTCTTCTTCTCCTCCTCATTAGTCTCCGCTTCGGCGTTTGAGACACTTCTTTCCTTCTTTCTCTTCACTTCGTCTATTCTTCTTTCCTCCCTGTGCGGGTATGAAGGCCGACCCATGCATTATCATGCGTAGCAGGTGATGGGGTAACGTGTAATTCCCCGCCCCGGGTAGAGAAGTAGGGCATGTACGTAACCCCTGGTAAAGGCCAGGCGCAGGGAGGGGTGATAACCCGAGCTGGTACCTTCCGAACATGCTGATTGGTCCCTCCGTCAGTTCTCGGGAGGTGTGACCTGAGGTGCGAAGTCACCGAAGGCGGGTGCGCCCTCAGAGAGGGCCCCCACAAGGAAGGATAGCACCATCGGAGACGTCGGTAATCATGGGGGACACCTGCGCTATGAAACCTTCCAAATCTTCTCTAACCTTGACCCATAAGCGGAAACATGATGATTCTCAGCCACAAAAAGTCTTGCCTAACATTCGTAAGTTCCTGGTGGTATCGCGTACTGATCAGGATTTTTCTGCTGTAAATCTGTTTATCATTCAGAAGGGTGTTGATGCGATCGCCGGTTTCTTGAGGACTTGCTCCAGACAGCGCAATGGGACCTTGTTGCTTGAGATTAAGAATGCGTTCCAGGCACAAAAATTACTTCGGGCTACACTCATGCATACTTTCCCAGTAAAAGTGGAGGCTCACCACACCCTCAACTCTTCGCGGCGGGTAGTCTTCACGAGATCCCTGGATGGGTTATCTGATTACGAAATACTCAACTATATGTCTGATCAGGGAGTTACAGCTGTTCATCACGTAATGAAAAAGGTTAGCGACGACCTCGTGTCGACTCTTACTGTCTTCTTGACTTTCAACAGGGTTGACCTACCATCTAAGGTGAAAGCGGGCTACAAAGTCATCTCCATTCGCCCGTATATACCCAACCCTACGTGCTGCATTCATTGCCAGAGATATAACCATACCAGTAAATCTTGTCCTAATGCAGCAAAGTGCGCCACCTGTGGCAGGGACGCCCATGAGGGTAAATGTCCATCTCCATCCCTTCCCTGTATTAATTGCATGGGTGACCATGCTGCTTCTTCACGGGACTGCCCCGTTCATAAAGAAGAGCGGGTCATCCAAGAGATTCATGTCAAGGAGAAGGTCTCAACCTATGCCGCTCGGAAGTTATTAGTGAGTAGGAAGCCCGCTGTACTTCCATCAGGTACTTACAGCCAGGTCCTCGCATCACCTTGACCAACTAAGGAGGTAGGCATTCAGACCTGTGATTTAACCTTCTGTGACACTGTTGTCCGGTCGGCTAGCCCCAACATTGCTCGTTCCACCTCTCCGATCCCTTCAGCCCGTTCTACTGTACATTTGTCGGCCAGTACCCACACATCCCGGGCACCTAAATCTGCTGCCCGAAGTTCAAAAAAAGAACCTGTTCGTGAATACTTCATCAAGACTACGTCTTCTCCATCGTCAACCCCTTCCTCTGCCTGTCCTGCCTCTAAGAAGGCTCACAAAAAGAATAGCACCCCTCCTTCCCCGCCATGGCCTGACTCTTCAGTCACGCCGTCTAACAGATGCCGGCCTTGGCCGTTTCCTGTTTCACCAGGACGCTCCATCTGCCGGGCACGCGGCCTTTTACCGGCGGTGGAATGTGCCCCTCCTGATCAACTCAGGGAGGTGGCAGACGCGTCTGTCGAACCTATGGAACACGACCCTTTGCCGCTAGACAGCGATAGCAGTGCTCCCTCGTAATCCTGTCCTCAGTGGCCGTCGAGGTGACCCCGCTTGCTTGTTTGTTTTTATCCTCATTTCATATCTCATTTTTTATCATGGCGCTCCTTCAATGCAATATTCGCGGCATTCGTTCCAATCGGGAGGAGTTAAAACTACTCTGTCGATTGCACTGCCCGCTTCTAGTCTGTCTCCAAGAAACTAAGTTGCGTCCAAGTGATCGTGCAGACTTTCCCCACTACACTCTGTGCGTTACGACCTGCCACCTGTGGAAGGTACCCCAGCCCATGGAGGGGTTCTGATGCTCATTTGAGACGACATCTATTACCATCCCATTTCATTGCATACTCACCTACAGGCAGTTGCCGTCTGCATCACTCTCTCCACATTTACCTTTTCCCTCTGTAATATCTATTCGCCATCGTCATCTGCCCTTACTAGGGCAGATGTGCTGCACCTCGTTGACCAGCTCCCTGCACCTTTCATGTTAGTAGGCGACTTTAATGCCCACCACCTCCTATGGGGCCCTCAGACACCTTGTCCGAGAGGCTCCCTTTTGGTGGACTTTCTCCAACACCTCAATCTTGTCTGCCTCAACACCGGTGCACCGACCTTCCTTTCTGACACAACACATACTTACTCCCACATAGAACTTGCGATATGCACTCCTCAGCTTGCACGTCTGTTTGAGTGGTATGCACTTTGACACATACTCGAGTGACCATTTTCCTTGTCATCTACTTCCTGCATCGTTCCCCATCTTGTCGTCCAACCAGTTGGAAAATCTCTCAAGATGACTGGGGGCTTTATTCTTCTATGGCTGTTTTTTCACGACCAGAATTTTCCCAGCTGAGACACAGGTCAAATACCTCATAGGGGCTATTCTCACCGCAGCTGAACATTCCATACCTCGTACGTCCTCTTCTCCACGTCATGTCCCGGTCCCTTGGTCGACTGCAGCCTGCCGTGATGCCCTTAGAGCACGGTGTGTATAAAGTTCTGGAGATACAAGGAATTTCTTCCACCTTCTGTACGTTTTGGTCCCATTGCTCTCCCTTTCGTGGAGACTACGAAATTCTTGGGACTCAAGTTGGATCGTAAACTTTGCTGGTGCACACGTGTCCTACCTGGCTGCCCGTTGTGCCCGATCCCTTAATGTTATCCGTGTCCTCAGTGGCACTTCATGGGGAGCGGATCGTACCATCCTGCTTCACCTTTACTAGGCCATTGTTCAGTCGAAGCTAGACTACGGAAGCCTTGTATACTCTTCTGCACGGCCGTCGATTCTCCGCCGTCTCAACTCTATCCACCATCGGGGATTACGTCTGGTGACCGGTGCATTTTATACCAGCTCTGTTGAAAGTCTGTATGCCGAGGCTGCTGTATTACCTTGACCACTCTGCGTGACATACTCTTGTGTGGGTACGCATGTCGCCTGCGGTCGATGCCCAACCATCCGTCTTATTTGTTATTTTTTGACGACTCACTCGATCGCCAATATCAGTTGTCGGCGATTGCCTTGCTTCCACCTGGAGTTCGGTTTCGCCGCCTGCTACAGCGGCTTAATTTTACCCTTCCTTCCACCTTTCGGTTGAGCGAAAGCCCATTGCCACCGTGGCATCAGGCCCAGGTTCACACTCACCTTGAACTTAGTTCGCTTCCCAAGGAGAGCACTCCGGATTTGGTACACCGCTCGAGACTTGTCGAACTCCGTTCGCAGTTCGATAATGCCATATTTATTTACGCTGATGGTTCCAAGAGCACTGCTGGTGTCGGATCTGCCTTCATTGTCGGGGACAACCATTTCCAATACAAGCTCCCTGACCGGTGCTCGAATTTCACGGCTGAGCTTTTTGCCATCCACCAGGCCGTTTTGTATACCTGCCACCACTGCCAACCTCTCTATGCCATATGTTCGGACTCCCGTAGTGCCCTGCAGAGTCTTAAGGACCCTTTCCCGAACCATCCTCTCGTGTATCGGATCCAACGCTCCCTCCAGTTGCTAGCAGATGTCACGTTTCTTTCCTTTGGGTCCCTGGCCATGTGGCCATGTTTCAGCCACCATAACTTGCTATCCGCTGACCCTGCACTGCTGTGCTCCTGTGGTGAACTGCTGACAGTGCGACATGTTTTACTGTCTTGTGTTAATTTTAATCATCTCCGTGTAGCCCTTCATTTTCCGTCTACTCTGGAGGAAATTTTAGCTGATGACACACGAGCAGCTGCTAAAGTTTTGCGTTTTATCAACTTGGCCAATTTATCAAAGGATATTTAACCCGTTGAATTGTTTTTATCTTTAATTTTAGCCTTCTCTTGATACTCTATCTGGTACTTCCGATCTGGCCGCTAATGATCTGAGACGTTGTGCGCCCTAAAGCCACATGAAGAAAAAAAAAAAGGGCATCCCTCACACCCACCTTCTACATGCTCACCAAAATCCACATTCTTAATAATCCTGGACGCCCTATTGTGGCTACTTACTGTGGTCCAACTGAAAGAATTTCAGCCATCGTTGAGCAACACCTCCTACCAATTGTCCAAAAACTTTCCTCCCATGTCAAGGATACCAACCACTTCCTTCACCGTCTCTCCACCATTCCCACGCCTTTGCCTCCTGGATCCCTACTTGTCACAGTGGATGCCACCTCCCTATACACCAACACCCCACACGCCCATGTCCTTACCGCTCTCAAACACGTATCTGCAGTGACGAGAACTTCCTTTCTGAATAATCTGAGGGTCTCACAAAGGCCTTCACATGCAGAAACTACCCCACAGACCTATTCCACAAACAGATCTCCCATGCCATATCCTGACACATCTCAAATGCTCCTCTACCACCAGTAACCATCCACAAAAAAGTTCTTCCCTTGTCACCCAGTACTACCTTGGAGTTGAACAATTAAGCTGCATCCTTCACCAAGTATTTGATTTTCTGCTCTAGTGCCCAGAAATGAGACATCTTCCCAAGATCCTTCCCACCCCTCCTAAAGTGGAGTTTCGTCGCCCTCCTAACCTCTATAATATTCTAGTACATCCCTATGCCATCCCGAAAGCCAACCCAACTGGCACATGGATCATATCCCTGTGGACGACCCCGTTGAAAGACCTGTCCAATCCACCCACCCAGCACTTACTATTCCTATTCACAGGCTTATTGCAACGTGAGAGGCTGGGCTACCTGTGAAAGCAGCCATGTAATTTACCAACTGGGCCGCAATCCCTGTGCAGCTATCTGTATTGGGATGACCACTAACCACTGCCTGTTAGGATGAATGTCCACTGCCAAACTGTGGCCAAAAGCAAGGTGGACCACCCTGTGGTCGAGCATGCAGTGAAGCACACGCTAAAATTCAATGGCTGCTTCGTAGGCCAGGCCATACCATTTGGATACTTCCACCCACCACCAGCTTTTCTGAATTGCAGAAGTACCAGTTATCCTACATTACCTTCTCCGATCCTGAAATTATCCAGGCCTCAACCTGTGATAAGTTTGTAGAAGGAATGTACATGCGCGCATTTGCATTTGTTTGTTGTGGTCTTTAGTCCGGAGACTGGTTTGATGCAGCTTTCCACCCTACTCTATCCTGAGCAAGACTCTTCACCTCCTCGTAAGACCTGCAACCTACATCCATTTGAATCTGCTTACTGGATTCACCTCTTGGTCTGTCTCTCTGATTATTACCACACACGCTTTCCTCCCAACACTAAATTGACGCTTCCTTGATGTCTGAGAATGTCCTACTAATAGATCCATTCTTCTCGTCAAGGTATGTCAGAAATTCCTTTTCTTCCCAATTCTGTTCAATACCACCTCATTAGTTACGTGATCCATATTTCAAAAGCCTCTATCCTCGTCCTGTCCAGACTGTTTATCATCTGTGTTTTACTCTGATAGAAGGCAACACTCCACACAAATGCCTTCAGAAAGGACTTCCTTATGCCTAAATTAGTATTCAATGTTAGCAAATTTCTCTTTTAAAAAAAAATGCTTTTCTTCCCATTGCTATTCGTCCGTCATATATTAAGTTACTGTCCAAATAACTAAACTCGTCCACCATGTTTGTTTTCTTATGTAATCTAATTCCTTCAGCATCTCCTGATATTCTTGCTAATGTTCATTTTATACGCCCCTTTCAACATATGGCGTCCCACGTATCGATATTACACATGGGAGCCAAAAGTTACCTCTTTGGTTGAGGTACACGATTGCTGCCTCAGCAGCAAGACAGTTGCTCTAGAAGATAGTGTAACATGGTTGTTTGTTATAGCATGCAAATAAAGTGACTTTCTGCCAGCATTTCTGTTGTTACTGTATCGTAATGAAACCACAAACGCTTTGTAAATTGTCAGAGACAGCAATGTCGTTTTTCTTTCTTCAACCTGAACTTTAATTCCCTCCCCAAATTTCTCCTTGCTTTCCTTGCATTTTTGTAGTTTGTAATATATGTACATAATAGGCATCTAAGTACTCACCAGAAAGTGAATTTTTTAATAAAGGTTATCGAAATTTTAATATTTTAAGCACAGGGCAGAACTGGTAATTTTATGGTAAGTAGAAATTTTTGACGTGATTTAATTCATTATAATCGAGGATGTCACTGCTGGGCTTCAAAATTACCTGAACTGCTTCGATAGATATTGTTTGGATGTCACTGCTTGGGCTATGTAACACATCTTCAAAATTACCTGAACCACTTGGCCGCTTGGACGCCGCTGCCAGGCTATGTAACAAATCTTCAAAATTACTGCCTTTTACCAGCATTAATTATTTACATAGTAAAACTCAAGCGGCATTCTTTTTGAATGTTTCGATGTTTCACATGACAATATTAGAGAATGTATTTGTGTTCTCGAGTGGAAACATATGCATAGGATCGGCATCTCACACTATTATCGCTTTTTTGAGGTTGTGGGTATTATGATACCCAACATTGACAGATATTATTTATGAATCAGAAATTTGTATGACAAAAACAATGCAACTCTTTATTCTCACATCAACAAAGCAACTGGTTCTGATTGTTTGAGTACATGCCAGCCGCTCTGGCAAAGAAGCTAGCGAAAAGAGGAACTACATCGCCACAAATCGGCACATCGTGTGTCAACTAGCTACGTAGTGCCAACAACGATACGCGAAATATACATTTGAATAAATGCAATGTGTCAAACTCGACTGCGAATAATTTTTAAGTGCTATACTTTAAGGGGAAAGCCATGATATCGTCAATTTATGCAGATTGCATCATTTTTTCTTCACGAACTTGCTTTCGAAAAGTGTAAAATGTGGGAAAAGTGTAAATATGTTAACACAAAAATGCGAGGGCGAATTAACATTGTGAACATAGGAAATTTGACAGGACTGACAAAAAATGGTGTAAATGGCAGGAAAATCTAAAAACTGGGAATGTAAAAACGAGGTTTTACTGTATTTTGTCCTCTGCTGCCTTCACTATTTCATCTCTCAATGTTATCCATTCCTATTCTACTGTTTTATTTCCCCCCTATTTCTGTCAATTGTTTCCTAAAGTTGCCTCTGAAATTCTCAAGAACTTCAGGTTCATTCAATTTATCCAGGTCCCATCTTCTTATTTTCCTACCTTTCTGCAGTTTTTTTCAGTTTCAGCCTGCAGTTCATGACCAATAAGATATGGTCAGTCTATACCTGCCCCTCAGTATATCTTCCAGTTCAAAACCTGGTTCTGAATTCTGTGTCTTACCATTATAAAATCTATCTGGTTCCATCCAGTGTCTTCTGGTCTCTTCCACGTATACAACCTTTTCTCGAGATACTTAAACCAAGGGTTCATTATGATTAAATTATGTTCAGTGGAAAATTCTACCAGTCGGCTTCCTCTTTAATTCCTCTTGTCCAGTCAATATTCATATACTATTTTTCCGTCCCTTTGTTTTCCTACTACCGAATTTGTCTCCCATCACAATTAACTTTTCCTCTCCCTTAATTGTCTGAATAATTTATATCCCCTCACCTGCAGTGCCACTACATTCCTAAGCTGTATCTCATTATTCCCATCTAGCCTGTGCTTATCCATCCCCATCACCGTGACACAACCTTCCTATCCCCCCCCCCTCCCCAATTTACACACCAGAGCATGATTTGAGGTGTGGCAACTGGAGGTGATGGTTGTATGACTGTTGTGTGCCTATGTGATTGTGTGAATGTTTTCTGGAGGAGGCCATTGCTGATAACTGAACATGTTTTGTGTGTGTGTGTGTGTGTGTGTGTGTGTGTGTGTGTGTGTGTGTGTGTGTGTGTGTGTCTGTCTTTTATATGTGTACAATCTGATGGCATAGTATTTAGTGTGTGTTTTATGGCGGAACTAGCAGAGAATGTTAGCTGTAGCGGCACTATCAACAAGTCCATGGAAGCAATGCTGGCGCAGCATTGCGGTTACTGAAGACATAATGTATAGGTTTATAACTGTTAATATTTTTAGCTTCATTAATAGTGGCTGACAGTGTTCTAATCTACACACATTGCTCATTATGCATACCACCTTCTTGTGTATTTTCATAATTTCAGTAATGTGGGGAGAATGTCCCCATATCAACAGCCCATATTGTATGTGTGATTGAATGAAAATTAAAGAAGTGGACTCTTCCAAACTTATTCTCCACCAAAACATTACAACTTCAAATTTAAAACACATACAATGGAACTTAGAACAGATAGTACTTCCACTTTAAAATGCAGACTGACATAGGTTCCAGTGCACTTGAGAAAAGCCAAAACTCGAACTCCCTCACACAAGGCGGTGAGGCAAATAGATAACATCGGCAATAATGACCTTACATTATGCATTGTTCATAACATTTGAACATAATAATTTACAATGAACAAACACACAAATAATCACAATATAAAATGTAAACTAGACATACAATAATTTTGGATGGCGTAAATCTTTTTAACTCAAAATCTCGGTTCTTTTTGTTAGACAAGGCGGAATGTTAAATGTCAATTTGTTAATGAGTCTGTCATACATGTTCCTAACATATATTGAACTATTAAATATCTTAGCAAATCTCAAACTAGATTCTAAATCTCACGTCAGTCCATATATACAAAGAATTATATTATTTAAATCTCGACTCTTAAATTAATACAATTATACGGTCTACACAACTTATTTATGAGCCTAACATACGTACAATGCTATTAATTTTCATTTCTTTTTGTTTTTTTACAAAAGATTTTACAATTTGTGTTTAAGTCTTGAAATAACATACAATGACGCAACTATTGTTTATAGAACTGTCTGGAAAGAAAATATATGAATCTCTTAATTAATGAAATCCATCACTTGTTTTAATCACAGTATCACCGAGACACTGTCCTACACTGATTCCTAGGCTGGCTATTTCGTTTGTAACTTCACATGCAAAATATATCACTATTACACCACACGATGCTGGGTCCGACGCTGACGCTATCGTAGGATGACATTGAGATGAGAGGACCAGGCAGACGGTATCGTAGGATGACATTGAGATGAGAAGGACAGCAGTATCGTCACAACCTCCACTTCATTTGACAAACCTAATATGATGTGCTGGTTTTTCTCTGAGTTGCAAAGTAGAGTATTTGACGAGAACCCGTTTAGTGCTCTTTCCATGCCATTTTCCATCATATCTTGCAGGTCTAATATATTGTCATGCTGCGCCATCAAAGTTGTCATCAGCATAGCGGACAACAGAGTTAGGAACTCAGTGGGGTAAATCATGGACTGCAATTATAAAGGAGGGGCGTCCAAACACAGAACCCTGTCGGATCCCTGTTTTAACTTGTTGCATTTGTGAGCATCTATTTTTAACAGAGACAAATTGTATCCTATCTGTTAGGCATGATTCAAATACTGCTTGGGCAGATTCTTGTACACCATAATATTTGAGTTTGTCAAGTAAGATACCATGAGAAACACAAATGCCTTACTTAAATCACACAAGAGGAGTGTTTTTGTTCTCAAAGGCTGTTATTACCTCGTTCACAATTGAGAGAACAGCAGCCAAATTGACTTTCCGAAAGTAAATTATATGACTCAGAGTAATAGCTGAGTTGGTTATATATGAGGGATTCAGATATTTTGGAGAAAATAGAAACTATGGAAACTGGTCTGTAATTTCTGAGATAAAGCTTGTCCCCTTTTTTGTGAGTTGGAATAACTTTTGATATCTTTAGACTTGTAGAAAATATTCAGAATTCTAGACATCTGTTATAAAGAAATGCCAGTGGTTCACTAATTATATGAATTGTTTTTTGACTATGAAATTCGACAACCAAGAGTAGTCCATGCCCTTTGAGTTAGAGAACTTTGCCACTACTTTTATAATGTCTGTGTGTCTGTGGGAGTGATAGTCCTCCATTTAAAACTATAGTTGCCACATTGTTGCAGCTTAAGTAGGTCAGTTGCATTAGTTCCAGTACTTTTTATTTTGTCGCTAATATCATTTACAGAGTCCATGAAAAAAGTTTAATTTTATCTGGGTCAAGAGTTACTTCTTGACCACGACATGTACAATGCTCTTGTGCAACAATGTTCCATGCAGCATTGCATTTATTTGGGGCACCATCAATATAGTTACCATATGCTGCTCATTTTGTTTCTCTCAGCTTAGTTCTGTAGGTTTGCTTGCATTGAAGATAGGCTTTGTACATTCCATCTCTCAATTCTGTTCCATCTTCAGAAGCTTTATACATATGGTACAAACATAACATGTTTTGTCTAATATTATTGAGTTATTCTGTATACCACTTAAATATTTTTTTTAAAGGTTTATTGTTTACAGGTTGATTTTTATGAGAGAGCAGAGCAGCTGTACCATATATCTAGTTTTAATAAAATTGTCAAAAGCAGTTTCTTTCATTTCTTCCAGTTTGCTCCTCTCTCTGACCTCTTACCCACGTCACACTGGATTCATGTGAGTGAACTCACTGTTCACAATAAAGTTTTAAAAGTAATGGGTCATGATCTGCAAAAACTGTATTGGCCAGGCTAGTCACATATTCCCCTCTGTGAAAATTAACAATGTTGTTGTCAAGGCATGCATCATTATGAGTAGGGCATTTATTTGTGCAATGCTGGTTTAACGATCTTAGAATGTTAGAAAAATTTTCTGGAGTCTTGTTGACTTGCCGCTCCCATTTCAATATTAAAATCCCCACATATTATAATCTTAGTTTTAAAGTTTCTTAACAATTAATTCAAAATTTTCAAAGAAAACATTTATATCTTCAGTTGGAGACCCGTAAAGCCTAACAAGTATTACATTATCATCAATAAGTTCTACAAAATTGAACTCAGCATTTATTTCTGAGCAGTATGTCAAGTCTATTTTTGAAAATTCTGGCCCATCCCTGATAAAAATACCAGCATGCCCCCCCCCCCCCCCCCCAAATTCTTTTTTTTTCCCTAAACATTGTCAGCAACAGACATGTTCTGACACACATTACTCTATGTCCTTGATGCTGCAAAAGTGTTCTAACAATTTATTTCGTATACAGCAGATGTTGATCTGCAGCAACGTATTTCTTCACTATTTTCTTTCCAAAGTGAAGACTTCCTTGGCACATTTGAACTACACACACTGTTGTTTAAATTGCAATCTTCCCTAAAAAACATTTTCGTCATTGCTCTTGTCTTAAGTAAGGTTTGAAAACATCACTTTTGTCTTTTAGGGGTATAACTTGGGCAAAACTTGAATGTGAATAATGCATGTCTGATTTCATAACTACGTCCTGCACTTTTGTGACTAATAAATGTTTTGCCCCAGTCTGTTCATATGGAAACCATGCACTGTGTGATATCTTTTCCCAAGCATGCTAATATCAACATATGTCAGATTTTTAAATTCCCTGCAGAGGTATTGCACATGTTTCTTTTCAACTTCCTCATTAACACAAGACTTGTTGTTTAGGTCATGCCTATGGGGTACTAAAAATGATCACATTTGTGTTCCTAAATTCAAGTAGCCTCTGTTTATTGGAAAGTATGAAGTCTTTTGCTTTGCTTTTCACGTCATTTGTACCTGCAAGAAAGACAGAAAAATCATTACTATTCAGCTCTGAAAATTTTTCAGGAGGGACTGAAGTTGCTGCTCTGAAATTTGCGCCTGGTTTAACAATGCTGGTAACCTCATAATTTGCAGTACAAATACTTTGCGACTCTGCAGCTATTCCCCGACCATGACTATAGGCGTAAATGTCAATTTTATAAGGTTTTGTTATAGGGAGATCACAGTTGCTTGTTCCCAAGCCATTTCCCGTACTTGTGGCCAGGGTGACTTGAGTCGTTTTACCTACAATGTTCTTTTTGTCAGCATGGCCTAATGTTAGACTTAGCTTAGGCAGATTTCTAGTAGATGGTAGATGCCTACAGTTCTGTATATTTTTTCGTCTGTTGGATACTATTATTGACAAAGAATTTTTTCCTCATGTTTAATGTACTTGATGTGAAGAAGAAAGTTTTGTAAATAATTATTTGCATATATATTTTTTGTGGAAATTATTTTTCTCACTCCAATTTCATTTCCATCATAGCATTGATAAGTGATTAAATATGACACAAATAGAGAACCAAAAATGGAAAAAGGTTGCCAGAAAATAATACCAATAAATATCACTGAAAACTGAAAAAATAATGCCGTTTTTGGCCACAAAATGACGCCATTTCCTGTCCCTATGTATGTCTGTGTTCACTTATTGAGTGTGTGGCATTTGCTGTGTTAAAGATTGGAGCTAAGGCATAAGTGTGAAATGGGCTGTCCTGTTGGACTTCTAGTAGAGGTGGCTGAGGTAAAACCAACTTTGTTAGTGGTGTTACCACACAGTTTTTCCAACAATATTTAAGTAATACCATTGATTCTAGATATTTCCAGATTTAATCCGGTAGGAAAAGGGTCGTCTGTACACATACAGAAATGTTATCCCCTCTATTATACAGCATATAGCTATTCGTTGAGTATAGATGTTGATACAGACAGAAATAGGTCACAATTTAATCTGATATAACTACTAAAATATTTGTTTTCTAGTGACTACCATTGAGCTGCTGAAGGAACTGTACCCACGAGAACAGCAGCAGCAGCAGCTAGAGCAACAGCAAGAGCAGCAGCAGCAGCAACAACAAGAACAAGAACAAGAAGAGCTGCAACAGCAGGAGGGTGAAGTAAGTCAAGCAGTTCATTGCAGTGGTTTGAATTTGGATGTGGGCCATTCCTGTAACCCTACTCACATTCTGCTTGGAAGATTATGCTAAATACTTAAACTCTTTAAAGTGTTATTAAGTTCTAAGCTTAGATACCATTCTTTCATCGCTTCGCTGTTATTGTTTAGTATGGGGCATGGTACTTGAACTCTGAACCCAAACAAACGTACGTCCATTGATATCATTGTGAGGTGTAGACCTCAGCGACGTAATAGAAGAAATTTTGTTCAGTTGCTGAAGGTCTCACAAAGGCCTTCACAAACAGAAACTACCTGACAGACCTAGTCCGCAAACAAATCTCCCGTGCCATATCCTCACAAACCCCAAATCCTCATCCCAACACCAGTAACGATCCACAAAGGAGAACTCCCCTTATCACCCAGTACTACCCTGATATCAAACAACTAAATTCCATCACAACATCATGGTTCATCCTTATGCCACCCCGAAACACAGCTCACTGGCCCAGGGATCATATCCTTGAGGAAGACCCTGCTGCAATACCTGTCCAATCCACCCACCCAGCACTTCCTATTCCAGTCCTGTCACAGGTTTATCCTACCCAAGCATTTATAATCACCACAATGGGTAAAAGGGACAAGAATTCACTATGGTGAGGAGTCTCCAGGCGAGGACTACTCAGGAGGATGTCGTCATCAAGAAAAACAAAACAGGCATTCTACGGATTGGAGTGTGGAATATTCTAACCCTTAATTGTGTAGGTAAGCTAGAAAGTTTGAAAATGGAAATTGATAGGTTAAAGTTACATATGGAAGGGATGAACTGCAGACTAAAACGTAAGAGACGGCAGAAAGGTAGGAAGGTTAGGAGATGGAACCTAGACAAACTGAAGGAACCACAGCAGGTTGAGCGTTTCAGAGGGAGCATCTCTGAGAGATAGGGTAGTCAAGGCAGCAGAGGACCAAGTAGGCAGAAGGACAAGGCCTAATAGAAATCCCTGGATAACAGAGGATATACTGAACTTAATTGATGAGAGGAGAAAATATAAAAATTCAGCAAGTGAAACAGGAAAAAGGGAGTACAAACTTCTGAAAAATGTGATAAACAGGAAGTGCAGACTGGCTAAGCAGGAGTGGCTGGAGGAGAAATGCAGGACCGTAGAAGAATGCATAACTAGGGGAAAGATAGATACCACCTGTAGGGAAATAAGATATTTGGAGACAAGAAAAGCAGCTGTATGAATATCAAGAACTGATGGAAAACCAGTACTAACCAAAGAGGGGAAAGCTGAACTGTGGAAGGAATATATAGAGGGCCTATACAAAAGAAATAAACTTGAAGGCAGTATTCTAGAAATGGAAGACGAAGTGGAGGAAGATAAGATAGGAGATATGAAACTGCAAGAAGAATTTGCCCCCCAGGGGGCCCACAGTTCTTTTGTGGGTACGTGTGTGGCGCGCACGGGGCCCCGAGCCGGAGCAGCCTTTCTTGTGCCCCAGGTTGCTTCACTTTCCCTCCCGGTTTATGCCTTCGCCCGGAGACGGGCGTATTTCGCGAGTTCAGGTGTTTTCTTGTTGTCGTTTCTCTTATTCCTTGGTTCCTTCCTTTCTTACCCTTTGTTTCTGTCTTTCTCTCCTTGTACTCTCCTAGCTTTCTTCTCCTCATTAGTCTCCGCCTCGGTGTTTGAGACACTTCTTTCCTTCTTCCTTTTCACTTCCTCTATCCTTCTTCTTTCCTCCCTGTGCGTGTCTGAAGGCCGACCCACGCATTATCATGCGTAGCAGGTGACGGGGTAACGCGTAATTCCCCGCCGCGGGTAGACAAGTAGGGCACGTACGTACCCCCTGGTAAAGGCCAGGCCCAGGGAGGGGTGATTACCCGAGCTGGTACCTTCGGAACATGCCAATTGGTCCCTCCGTCAGTTCTCTGGAGGTGTGACCTGAGGTGTGAACAATCACCTAAGGCGGGTAAGCCCTCGGAGAGGGCCCCCACTAGGAAGGAGCGCGCCATCGGAGACGCCGGTAATCACGGGGGACACTTCCGCAATGACTTCCTTCTCTTCTTCACTGACATTGACCCAGAAACGTAAGATAGACTCGCCTCAGCAAAAGAAGACTCTGCCTAATTTGCCGAAATTTCTTGTTGTGTCGCGCACCGACGGAAAAGACTTCAATTCTGTCAATCCTTTCGTTATACAGAAAGGTGTTGATGCAATTGCTGGCCCTGTTAAAACCTGTTCGCGTCAGCGCAATGGCTCATTGTTGCTGGAAGTGGACAGTGCTTTCCAAGCCCAGAAAGTTATCCGGACTACGTTATTACACACGTTTCCAGTCAAAGTAGAAGCGCACCGCACACTCAACTCGGCACGTGGGGTAGTTTTTACGAGATCCCTTGACGGGTTGTCTGATGACGACATCCGGTCCTATATGTCCGATCAGGGTGTGACAGCCGTTCACAGGGTGATGAAAAAGGTAGATAACCAGCTGACACCGACTCGTACTGTGTTTTTGACATTCGACAGAGTTGACCTCCCGTCGAAGGTCAAAGCAGGGCACGAAGTTATCTCAGTCCGCCCTTATATTCCAAACCCAACGCGCTGCTACCAATGCCACAGGTACAACCATACCCGTGAACATTGCCCACATGCAGCAAAATGTGTCACTTGTGGTAGGGCCGCCCATGAGGGGGATTGCCCACCTCCGTCCCCTCACTGCCTTAACTGCAACGGCGACCATGCGGCTTCCTCTCGCGACTGCCCTGTATATAAGGATGAAAAAATCATTCAGCAAATTCGGGTCACGGAGAAGGTATCAACATCTGCCGCTCGAAAGTTGTTGGCGAGTCGAAAGCCCACTGTCCTCCCAGCGGGTACATACAGTAAGGTCCTCACCTCAACTCGACCTACTAAGGATTCCAGTACCCAGACTTGTGATTTCACTTTCGCTGACACAGTTGTGCGATCCGCCAGCCCGAAGATTGCCCGTTCCACGTCCCCGCTTCCTCCTGCTGCTTCTAAGGTACAGTCTTCGTCAACATCTAGTAAACTGCGGGCACCTAAACAAGATGCCCGGACCTTGAAAAAGGAACCCGTCCGTGAGGATTTTCTGCGTTCTCAGGCTTCCCAACCGTCAACTGCCTCTTCCCGCCGTCACTCTTCCAGAAGAGCTGACAAGAAAAAGAGTTCCTCTCCTTCCCCGCCGAGGCGTGACCCATCTGTCGCGCCGTCCAACAGTTGCCGGGCGCCCGGCCCTTTACCGGCGGTGGAAACTGCCCCTCCTGATCAACTCAGGGAGGTGGCAGGCGCGTCGGTCGAACCTATGGACCACGACCCTTTGCCCCTGGACAGCGATAGCAGTGCTCCCTCGAAATCCGGTCCCCAACGGCCGTCGAGGTGACCCCGCTCGCTACTTGGTTTTTATCTTTATTTCTTCTCTCATTTTTATCATGGCGCTCCTTCAATGGAACATTCGCGGCATTCGTTCTAATCGGGAGGAGTTAAAATTACTCCTTCGATTGCACTGCCCGCTTCTAGTCTGCCTCCAGGAAACTAAGTTGCGTCCACGTGATCGTGCAGACTTTCCACACTACACCTCTGTGCGGTTCGACCTGCCACCCGTGGAAGGTGTCCCAGCCCATGGAGGGGTTCTGATGCTCCTTCGAGACGACGTCTATTTCCATCCCATTTCCTTGCACACTCACCTACAGGCAGTTGCCGTCCGCATCACCTTATCCACATTTACCTTCTCCCTCTGTAATATATATTCGCCATCGTCATCTGCTCTTACTAGGGCAGATGTGCTAAACCTTGTTGACCAGCTCCCTTCACCTTTCGTGTTGGTAGGCGACTTTAATGCCCACCACCCCCTATGGGGCTCTCCGGCACCTTGTCCGAGAGGCTCCCTTTTGGTGGACATTCTCCACCACCTCGATCTTGTCTGCCTCAACACCGGTGCACCGACCTTCCTTTCTGACACAACACACACTTATTCCTATATAGACCTCGCAATATGCACTCCTCAGCTTGCCGGTCGGTTTGAGTGGTATGCACTTTCTGACACGTACTCGAGTGACCATTTCCCATGCATCATCCACTTCCTACATCATTCCCCATCTCCACGTCCCACCAGTTGGAACATTTCTAAAGCCGACTGGGGGCTTTATTCTTCCATGGCTGTTTTTCACAATCAGCATTTTCCCGACTGTGACAGTCAGGTCGAATACCTCACAGAGGTTATCCTCACTGCTGCTGAACGTTCCATACCTCGTACATCCTCTTCTCCACGTCGTGTCCAGGTCCCTTGGTGGACTGCAGCCTGTCGCGACGCGCTTCGAGCCCGACGCCGTGCCTTATGCACCTTCCGCCGCCACCCAACTTTGGAGAATTGCATCAATTACAAACGTATGAGAGCGCAGTGCCGTCGTATCATAAACGACAGCAAGAAAGCTTGCTGGACTGCTTTTACTAGTTCTTTTAACCGTTTTACTCCCTCCACGGTTGTCTGTGGTGGCCTACGCCGTTTGTCCGGCATCAAGGTCCACTCCCCGATTCCTGGCCTGACCGTGGGGAACGCGGTCCTCGTGGCCCCAGCTGATGTTTCAAACGCATTGGGTCGTTTCTTTGCGGAGGTTTCGAGCTCTGCCCATTACCACCCTGCCTTTCTCCCTCGCAAACAGGTAGAGGAGGCACGGCCGCCTTCTTTCCGCTCTTTTCATCGGGAAAATTATAACGTCGCCTTCACCATGCAGGAGCTAGATCGTGCTCTCGCCCTGTCCCGGTCTTCTGCTCCCGGGCCCGATTCCATTCACATTGAAATGCTGAAGAACCTCTCTCCAGCGGGCAAGTGCTTTCTTCTTAGTACCTACAATCGCATATGGACTGAAGGTCATGTTCCCACAAATTGGCGTGAAGCCATTGTTGTCCCCATCCCCAAACCAGGGAAGGACAAACACCTTCCTTCCAGTTATCGTCCTATTTCTCTGACGAGCTGCGTCTGTAAGGTGATGGAACGCATGGTTAACGCTCGGTTGGTCTGGCTCCTCGAATCTCGCCGCCTCCTGACTAATATCCAATGCGGTTTTCGTCGACACCGCTCTGCTGCTGACCACCTCGTTACGTTGTCGACCTTCATTATGAACAACTTTCTGAAGAAGCGTCAAACAGTAGCCGTGTTCTTCGACTTGGAGAAGGCATACGATACCTGTTGGAGAGCGGGCATTCTCCGCACGTTGCACACATGGGGCCTTCGGGGCCGCCTTCCTCTTTTCATTCAAGCGTTTTTGGCGGATCGCAAGTTCCGGGTGCGGGTGGGCTCTGTTTTGTCAGATACCTTTTGCCAGGAAAATGGGGTACCACAGGGCTCCGTCTTGAGTGTGGCGCTCTTTGCCATTGCAATCAATCCAATCGTAGACTGCCTTTCAGCCGACGTCTCCGGATCTCTTTTTGTTGACGATTTCGCAATTTATTGTAGCGCCCAGCGGACGTGTCTCTTGGAGCGTTCTCTCCAACGCTGTCTTGACCGTCTGTATTCCTGGAGCATCGCAAACGGCTTCCGATTCTCCACTGAGAAAACTGTGTGTATCAATTTCTGGAGATACAAGGAATTTCTTCCACCTTCTCTACGTCTCGGCCCTGTTGCTCTCCCTTTCGTGGAGACTACAAAATTCTTGGGACTCATGTTGGATCGGAAACTTTGCTGGTCCACACATGTGTTCTACCTGGCTGCCCGTTGTGCCCGATCCCTTAACGTTCTTCGTGTCCTCAGTGGCACGTCATGGGGAGCGGATCGTACCGTCCTGCTTCACCTTTACCAGGCCATTGTTCAGTCGAAGCTCGACTATGGTAGCCTTGTATACTCTTCAGCACGGCCGTCGATTCTCCGCCGTCTCAACTCTATCCACCATCGTGGATTACGTCTGGCGACCGGTGCATTTTATACCAGCCCTGTTGAAAGTCTGTATGCCGAGGCTGCTGTATTACCCTTGACCAATCGACATGACATACTCTTGTGTCGGTACGCATGCCGCCTACGGTCGATGCCCAACCATCCATCTTACAGATTATTTTTTGACGACTCACTCGATCGCCAATATCAGTTGTCTGCGATTGCCTTGCTTCCACCGGGAGTTCGGTTTCGCCGCCTGCTACAGCGGCTCGATTTTACCCTTCCTTCCACCCTTCGGTTGAGCGAAAGCCCATTGCCACCGTGGCATCAGGCCCAGGTTCACACTCACCTTGAACTTAGTTCGCTCCCCAAGGAGAGCACTCCGGATTTGGTATTCCGCTCGAGGCTTGTCGAACTCCGTTCGCGGTTCGATAATGCCGTATTTATTTACACTGATGGTTTCAAGAGCACTGCCGGTGTCGGATCTGCCTTTGTCGTCAAGGACAACCGTTTCCAATACAAGCTCCCTGACCGGTGCTCGAACTTCACGGCTGAGCTTTTCGCCCTCCACCAGGCTGTTTTGTATACCTGCCGCCACCGCCAACCTTTCTATGCCATATGTTCTGACTCCCTAAGTGCCCTGCAGAGTCTTAAGGACCCTTTCTCGAACCATCCTCTCGTGTATCAGATCCAACGCTCCCTCCAGTTGCTGGCAGATGACAGCTGTCACGTTTCTTTCCTGTGGGTCCCTGGCCATGTGGGTGTGCCCGGGAATGAGGCCGCCGACACAGCAGCCAAGGCAGCAGCTCTTTTGCCTCGCATGGCTACCTTTTGCGTCCCATCGGACGATGTTCAACGGGCTCTTCGCTGTAGTATCGTGTCGCAATGGCACAGTGTGTGGCTTTCACTGTCCAACAATAAATTGCGAACTGTCAAACCGATCCCGACCGCTTGGAGGACATCCTCACGCCCCTCTCGGCGGGAGGAGGTCATCCTGGCTCGGTTGCGGATCGGTCATTGCCGTTTCAGCCACCGTCACTTGCTATCCGCCGACCCTGCACCGCTGTGCTCCTGCGGTGAACTGCTGACGGTGCGACATGTTTTACTGACTTGTGTTAATTTTAATCATCTCCGTATAGCCCTTCACTTTCCGTCTACTCTGGAGGAAATGTTAGCTGATGACACACGAGCAGCTGCTCGGGTTTTGTGTTTTATGAACTTGGCCAACCTATCCAAGGCTATTTAACCCTTTTAATTGTCTTTTATCTTTCGTTTTTAGCCTCTTGTTGATGTTCTGACAGTCACAAAAATCATAGCGAATCTATGTTTTTGGCTGGGCGCTAATGACCATAGAAGTTGTGCGCCCAAAATCCACAAAAAAAAAAAAAAAAAAAAAAAAAAAAAAAAAAAAATTGGACAGACCGCTGATGGACTCGAGTCAAAACAAGGCCCCTGGAGTAGATGATATTCTATCTGAACTGCTGATGTCATTAGAAGAGCCAGTCGTGAAAAATTGTATCCCCTGGTATGCAAGATGTATGAGACAGGGGAAATACCCTCAGAGTTCAAGAAGAATATTGTAATTCCAATTCCAAAGAAAGCAAGTGCAGACTAGCATGAAAATTACAGAAGTACAGTTTAATAGGTCATGGGTGCAAAATACTAACACGGATTATTTACAGATAAATGGAAAAACTTCTGGAGTCCAACCTCGGGCAGGTTCAGTCTTCTTTCCAGTGATGTTATCATTACCCTGTTACTGCAGTTCTTGTTAATGTTACTTCATTTGTTGAATTAACTTATGACAACTTATGTAAGAGTAGGTTTGAATAATGGAAAAAAATAAAAAAGCGGAATTCTAACACTCCTGATCATAAATCTTTAAAATTTGTTCTGCCCACTGTATGTCTCAATAACGGCACAACTTTAGGAGCAGTTGTAGTGGAGTGGTCGAGGACTCTGTGCCTCGATGCAGAGTGTGCGGTATCTCACCATCAGCGGTTCAAGTCCTCACTTGTGTGTGTGTGTGTGTGTGTGTGTGTGTGTGTGTGTGTGTGTGTGTGTGTGTGTGTCCTTGGCATAAGTTAGTTTAAGTAGTTTGTATGGGCATAGGAAATGATAACTGCAGCAGCTAAGTCCCCACAATTTCTTGAGAATAGGAAAACCTAACATTACTCGTGGCTTCCAGTTAACTCGTTTAGTTCATGAATTATTTGTATGTGCTCAAGCAGTGAGTTACAAAATTTGCCAGAGGAGGGACTAAATAATTTCACAACCAGGCCCAATTGCAGCTCTACATATATCTTTTCCTCTATCTAGCCTCACCTTCTCATTCTGTCTGCCTCAGTTCTTTGCCTGGCTCCTAAAACGGATGAAGCAGCGGCAGGAAGAGGAGCAGGTTCTGGAGCAAGAGGAGCCGGAGACGCAGCAGCAGCAGCAGCAGCAGCAGGTGGAGGTGAGTGCCGTCACAGCACAGTACTGCCACCTGACCTCTGTCCCCCCCCCCCCCCCCCCCCCCGCCCTCCCTCTCCCTGTGAGCTGCTCCCTCCGGCTGGCCGGTATCGGTAGTGAATATATCTTTTACAAACCTATTCACTTGTCAATACTTCACTTTGAGGGGCGTACTTTCCTTCATTTACAGTAAATTATGAAAATTACTTTTGCTTATCACCATTATAATGTAATTTACTTAAATGTGTGTATTTGATTATCATTTACATATATTTAACAGGAAAAGAAAAGAAAGTTAGAGCCTGACGGTACTTCCAGGAAGAGGCGGAAGGAGGATGACAAAGGTAAGATTTAAAGGTGATTTACCGTCAAGTTAATAATAGAGGATAGATAACTCACCTTAGAGGCACGTGAAGTAGACAGTAACATTCCCGCAATTACTCTGAGCACCTACGGCCATCATCTACCGCCGTTCTGCTGTGACACACATTTTGACCGTGTCACGAGTGGAGTGGCATTATGAGACTTCCGTCCACCTCCACTTAGGTCCTGCCCTGTCGAGATGTGGCTTTTCTATCCCTCTGTAATTTATTTAGTTATATTTTCATTTTGTTGTCCATGTTACAGTAGGAACCATAGTGAAATATTCCCCTTTGAAATGCTGAATGTATTTCATCTGTTCCAATTTTTTTACATTTCGAGGCGACTGTAGTCGACGTGCCTGGCCGTGTGGTTTAGATCCAGTTATGCGTTTAAAGTAGGACAAAAATTTCTTAGGATTTTCTGTCAGGTTGATACACGGAACTTTACACTTGAAGCCTTTCAAAACAACACCCCCCAGGGGGCCCACAGCTCTTTTGTGGGTACATGTGTGGCGCGCACAGGTCCCCGAGCCATAGCGGCCTTACTTCCAGTTTCCCAGGCCGCTTTTCCTCCTCCCGGTTCCATCCCTCCCTAATCCTTCTTCCTACCCTACCATTCTCCAACCCCGTCTCTAGGTGCTCTCGCAATGACGGCCCGGCTATGTCCTCGGTACTCCTGGTTTCTCTCATGTTTTGTTTGCCATTTTCACCATTTTCGGCCCAGTTAGGTCCCCTTCGGGGTTAGACCTCCATCTAAATTTCCAAGTGAGTGTGAGCCATTTCGGGAAGAACTCCCAACCTAGCCCCTATGGCGCGGATTCCTACCCTTTCCTTCCACATCCCTTCCGCGCCGTAGCTCCCTCCCTGCTAGGTCACCAGCACGGTAGCCAGTCCGTGTGGTGGGGCTGTTATGTACCCTCATCGTTGAGCCCCCTGAATTGCACAGGGATCACACTGCCGATGCCTGAGCTGTGACCTCCTCATGCATGCCAAGGAGTCGATGCTTGTCTTTGCGGGGCATCAGGTCTCCCGGCAACGGTCATCCTGCCAGGTGGCGTTGCTGTGGCTGGGTGGCGCCCTTGAGGAGAGCCCCTGTTTCGGAGTGGGTGGCATCGGGGCGGACACTCCGCAATGAAGAGGAAACAACCCTCTGAAAATCCTGGCTCTAAGTCAGGTGTCTCTAAGGTTGGAAGATTTAATTTCAATAGATACGACCTTAAAACGTTTCCTTCCCTAACTCAATTCTGCGGGGAACGTGGGTCCACAAAGCAGGCTGAGACATATTCACCAAGATACTTAGTGTGTACCAGACAGGATGGGGAATCTTTCCAGGCAACTAAGCCTTCCTTCTTCGTCGAACACCTCGAAGAGAGGTTTGGCGAAGTTGCCGGAATGTCGAAACTGCGCGACGGTTCGGTCTTGATACAGGCGGAGACCCCTGCTCAGTCACGGAGCCTCTTAAAGTGTGATCATTTAGGCGAAATTCCTTTCACAATAACGCCCCACAAATCCTTAAATAGGGTACAGGGGGTGATATACCATCAAGACCTTTTGCTACAGACAGATGAGGAGTTACGCGAGCATCTACGACGCGGAATCCATTTTGTCCGGCGCGTATTTAGAGGACCCAAGGATAATAGGGTGGCCACTGGCGCATTTATCTTGGCCTTTGAGGGTGACAATCTGCCCGGAAAGGTCAAGGTCATGATGTATCGCTGTGACGTCCAGCCATACACCCCCCCCCCCCCTCCAATGCGAAGTTTCAAGTGTTGGCGTTTCGGGCACATGTTCTCTCGTTGCAACGCTGCTGCAACCTGTCGGGACTGTGGCCGTCCCTCCCATCCGGACACTGCCTGTGCCCCTCCTCCTTATTGTGTCAATTGCGGCGGTCACCACTCTCCCTGTTCGCAGGACTGTCCCGCTCTACAAAAAGAGCGTAAAATAGTAGAGTACAAGACCTTGGACCGACTCACATACTCAGAGGCTCGGAGGAAGTACAACAAGCTGCATCCAGTATCCCTACTTACATCCTATGCTGCAGCTACGACGATGGCGCCACCACCGGTGGCCACTTCTCGCCCTCCTCCACCTCCATCTGTTGGCCCTATGGGCCGCCCCTCTACCTCTGCCTCCCAGACATCTGGAGGCACACCATCTTCTGTGGGGCAGGTACTGCCCGCCACGTCGGGAGTGGCTAGCCCCGCTTCCCAGCCAGAAAAGGGTTCCCCTTCTCTGGCTTCTGTTTCTGGGAAGGGAACCTCTTCTCCCCTTCCAACCATGTCCCCCCAGACATCCGACACAAGCCAGCGGCTGAAGGACCCTCGGCCAGACAGCCGCCTGGCTCCCCAGTCTTCACACACTCCTCAAGCCCTTCCGGAGAAACCCCCATCCGGTAGGCCCAAGGAACGACGGGAAGACAAGAAAGAAAAGAAGGATAAGACAGTGAAGTGCAAGGAAACGCTGGCAGCCTCGGTGCCCCCAGCCCTTGTACGTGACGCACCGGAGGATGAGGTCATCCTTCTTGCGACGCCCGAAGATCTGGCCTTTGCAGATCTCGGGGATGCCATGGAGACGGAGGATCAGCCTTCACAGCCAAAGACGAGTGCTCCTGCCATCCCTCTTCCATCTTCATCTTCATGCACCGTCAACCAGGAGACAGTCTGATCCTCCAATGGAATTGTGGAGGATTTTTCGGTCACTTGGCCGAATTGCGTCAGCTGATGAGCTCTTTTTCACCACTTTGTGTTGATCTCCAGGAAACCTGGTTTCCTAGTGATCGGACCCCCCACCCTTCGGGGCTACTGGGGGTACTTCAATAACCGCACCATCTACAATAGGGTGTCGGGCGGGGTATGTCTATATGTACATACCTCTGCCTACAGTTCCCCAGTGCCACTTCACACAGCCCTGGAGGTTGTCGCTGTCAGGGTTCGAGCAACACGGGACATTACCATCTGTTCCCTTTATCTCCCTCCTGATGCAGCAGTGGCACAAGCTGACCTGGCAGCCTTGATCGGTCAACTTCCTTCACCATTTCTTATTTTAGGAGATTTTAACGCACATCACCCCCTATGGGGGAGCAACGTGACTACAGGACGTGGTCGAGACTTTGAACTACTTTTTAACCAACTTGACCTTTGTATTCTCAATACAGGAGCTCCTACCCATTTTAGTGTGGCCTATGTCACTTTTTCCGCCATAGACCTTTCTGTATGTAGTCCGGGCTTATGTCCACTACTTAACTGGTGGGTCCATGATGACCTTTGTGGAAGCGACCACTTTCCCATCTTCCTTTCGCTTCCCCACCACCAACGCCACGCACGCCTACCCCGCTGGTCCTTCCACAGGGCCGACTGGGCAGCATACACTTCTGCTGCAACGTTGGATGCCCTTCTCCCTGCTGATGCGACAATGGCAGTAGACCAAATTATTTCCATTGTCGTTTCTGCTGCCGAGTCTGCGATACCATCTTCTTCTGCCTTACCTCGGCGACGACCAGTGCCCTGGTGGTCACCGGAGATAGCAGCAGCTATCCGCATTCGCCGCAGGGCTCTGCGGCAGTACCGGCGCCACCTCACCCTTGACCACCTAGTTGCATTTAAGCGTCTTCGGGCCCAGACACGTCGGTGTATCCGGCAGCACAAGCAGGCATGCTGGGAAAAATACGTTTCCGCAATTGGACCCCGTGCCGCCTCCAGCCAGATTTGGACGAAGATTCGCCGTATATCAGGTTACCGACCACCGGCAGGGATCGCGGGTCTCTCTTTCCATGGAAATATTCATACCGACCCGACCATCATTGTCGAGTCTTTTGCAGCGCACTTTGCTCTTAATTCGGCGTCCACTGCCTACAGCCAAGGTTTTTGTACCTTAAAAGAGCGGGCTGAGCGAAGGCAGTTGGTATTTCGCACAAACCGCCAGGAGCCGTACAATGCGCCATTTACCGAGTGGGAATTTCAAAGTATTCTTGCCAGTTGCCCCAATACATCCCCAGGACCGGACCGAATCCACTGTCGAATGTTAAAACATCTCTCTGTAAACTCACAACACCATCTCTTGGATTTCTTCAATCGTCTCTGGATCGAGGGAGCATACCCGTCCCAATGGCAGGAAAGTACCATTATTCCCCTTCTGAAACCAGGTGCAGATCCACTGAACGTTGACAGTTACCGTCCCATAAGTCTCACAAACGTTCTTTGTAAGCTTTTTGAACGTTTGGTGAGCCGGCGACTTCTGTGGGTTCTCGAGTATCGAGGTCTGCTCGCCCCACAACAAGGTGCTTTCCGGCAGGGTCGCTCTGCCATTGATAACCTCCTCTGTTTGGAGTCGGCGATCCGTACTGCTTTCGCCGACGTCACCACCTCGTCGCCATCTTTTTCGACCTCCGGAAAGCATATGACATGGCATGGCGTCATCACATCCTTGCCACACTACATGGGTGGGGGCTCCGTGGCTCCCTCCCACTTTTTATTCAGAATTTTTTACTTTCACGCCGCTTTAGAGTCCGCGTTGACACCTCCTTCAGTTCCTCCCATATCCAAGAGAATGGGGTACCACAAGGGTCCGTCCTAAGTGTACCCCTCTTCTTAGTGGCCATTAATGGCCTAGTGTCTGCAGTGGGGCCATAAGTTTCTTGCTCTCTCTATGCGGATGATTTTTGCCTGTACTACTCTACCGCTAGTACAACTGTAGCTGAACGACAACTGCAGGCAGCCATTCATCGGGCACATAATTGGGCTTCTGCCCATGGTTTTACATTTTCCCCTGCGAAAACCAGGGTGATGCACTTTCGTCCCCAACGCACGGTACATCCACATCCGGAGCTCTACCTTGATGGTGAGCTCCTTCAGGTTGTGGATGCACACCGTTTCCTGGGTCTCCTTTTTGACTCGCGTTTGACATGGCTCCCTCATCTGCGCCAGCTTAAGCAACGGTGTTCACGACATTTGGACATCCTTCGTTGCCTCAGCCATATTGTCTGGGGGGCAGCACGTCCTGTCCTCCTGTGGCTGTACAACGCTCTGGTGCAGTCACTTCTAGACTACGGAAGTCAGGTCTATGGCTCAGCATCTGCACTGCGAGTTCTCGACCCAGTGCATCATACTTGCATCCGTCTGGCCACTGGAGCCTTTTGTACAAGCCCTGTCACAAGTCTCTTGGCAGAGGCTGGAGTCGCCCCATTGCGATAGCGGCGCCAACAACTACTCGCCCAGTATGCTGCCAGAGTTCACTGTACCCCTCGGCATCCGAATAACAGACTCCTCTTTCCAGGAGAGGTCCCTCGTTTGCCGCAGAAACGACCTCGGTCGGGACTCCCGATAGCAGCGCGTGTCCAATCGCTACTATCGACCCTGGACTCCTTTCCTCTTCACCGTCCCTTCCGCTCGACTATCCGTGCTCCTCCCTGGACCGTTCCTCGGCCGTGGATTCGGTTGGAACTTTTCCGTGAGCCAAAGACCTCTATTTTTCCTCTGGTCCTACGGCATCAGTTTTCTGCCCTGCTCCGTGAGTTCTGTAACTCCGAGGTCATTTATACAGACGGTTCTTCAGATGGCGACCACACTGGATATGCCTACATGTATGGCGCCTATGCTGAACAACGCTCTTTGCCGCCCGGCAGCAGCGTCTTCACCGCAGAACTGGTGGCTATATACCGCGCCCTTAACCACATCCGCATGTGCCCCGGGACCTCCTTTCTGATCTGTAGCGACTCGCTGAGCGGTTTACAGGCCCTTGATCAGTGTTATACTCGTCATACATTGGTCAGGGCCATTCAGGAGTCGATACTGGCTCTTAGTGACTCTGGTCGCAGTGTTACATTCGTTTGGACCCCGGGCCATGTAGGCATTCCGGGCAACGAGAGCGTTGACCAGCTAGCCAAACAGGCTACCACCTGCCGTCCTCTGGCGATTGGCCTCCCAGAAGCAGACTTCCGCCTGTTGCTTCGCAATAAAGTACGCGAACTGTGGAACGCTGAATGGTCCGCTCCAGACGTGCCCAATAAGCTGCGTACGATAAAGGACACAACATCTGTCTGCAAGCCCTCGCAGCTGCGATCCCGTAGGGTCTCTGTGGTTCTCTGCCGTCTCCGCATTGGTCACACCCATCTGACGTCGAGAGGACCCGCCCGTGTGCCAATGTGGTGCTCCATTGACTGTGGTCCGTCTCCTACTCGACTGTCCCATTTCAGCCCCACTGCGGAATTCTTTTAACCTCCCAAACACTCTCTCTTTGGTGCTCGGCGACGGTGCCTCTGTGGCTAATTTGGTTTTACGATTTCTTCGTGCCGGGGAGATTTACCAGTTGCTATAACTCCTCTGGGAGGTCTGTTAGATTCTTATCTCTGTTCTCCTTGAGGGTCTTTAAGACTACAGCTTTTCATGTGTATGCTATGTGGCTGGCTTTCCCATTTTATACCCATGGTCGGCCAACCACATTCATCGGTTTTATCATAATTTTATCTTGTATTTGTTACTGTGTGTCTGGCGTCTTAGTATCGTCCCTTGTTGACTCCGTCAATATTTCATTGACAGTATGTTCTTTTCTTTTGCCCTACTTTAACTATAGCTCAGGCGCATTTATAGAAGACTATGTTTTTCTGCGTGTCGCCTAGCTATGAAGCGGGGGACTGATGGCCATAGTAGTCTAGTCCCCCTAAAACCCCCCATACCAACCAATCTTTCAAAACAACAGGAGTGGTCTTCCTTATACAAATTTTGACACTGGTTTTTTCTTGTCCGGAAGGCTTTAGATCTGTATGTCGCGCTGTCTTCCCTCCTTTAAGGGCCTACAGTAGTTTAGTAAAGGAAGTACAATGTTCCTTTGCATACACTGTGTAAAATCAGATTGGTATCCCAAAAGGTCTGGTGATCCTCCTCCGGTTAATTAATTTCAGTTCCTTTTCTATCCCTCTGTCATTTATATTCATATTTAGCAGGTTGGAATTCAATAAAAGAATGAGGACAGCGTAAACTCGCCACAAAAACGTATGTCATGCTGTGACTGGTGAGTAAAATGGAGGGCCCTGGCACTGGAGCAGCCAGAGGTGGTCGTATGTGCTCGAGTGATGGAGTGAATGTATGTATTTTCTTTCTGATGAAGACAGAGGCCGAAAATTTAGGTTGTGTGAATTTGACTGTCTATTACACATGCCCAGCAGTCGTATTCTGTATTATTGACATTACGGCCATGTTATTAACATTATGGCCATTTTTTATCTTCATTTTTAAATTCTTCATTACTTCTTCTACTTTTTCTATTTTGTTACGTTCCTCCTGAAAAATACTCCCTGTGTATATCAAGCAATAGTGGTGACAGTATATGTACTTGTTAGATTCCTCTACAGATATTGAGACTGTTGGGGAAACTCATTGTCAAATTAACATACTCAAATGCCATCTGCTTGTATTATCTACAGACTGTTTTAACAGACGTTTCAAAGTGTTCCGATTTGGATTCATGACATAAATTAGTGAGTGTGGTTTCTGAAATTTGTGCAACTTATCGAATTCATCACACTCTTCATATAACCTTTGATAAATGTCTTTAGGAAGTATTGGAATGGCTCATAACACTACTGACTCTCCTTTTTGTATGTCTGCTTACATTGTTCTTGATGATAAATATATTTTAACAGATCCCATTAGTAAAAATAAAGCTAAGACAATTCAGATTTCTTTGGGGGGGGGGGGGGGGGGGCTGTAAACATGCATATATAATTTAATATTATAGAAGGAGACCTTCCAGGTAGGAAAATGGTATAAAATAAAGATTTTTAAAGATTTTTGACTTACCTAAAGTACAGGCTCGTCGATAGGAACACCAAACACACACAAAAACACACAACCATTCGAGCTTTCGCCACCAGTGGTGGCTTCTTCGGGAAAAAGAGGGAGGAAGGAGAGGAGAAAGGGAAGGATACGGGTTTTAAGGAAGTGGAAAAGGAGCCATTCCAATCCCAGGAGTGGAAGGACTTACCTTAGGGGACAAAAAGGAAGGTAAACAAATACACACACACTCACACATATCCACATCCAAACACACTTAGGCAAACCCAAATGTCTGCCTAAGTGTGTTTGGATGTGGATATGTGTGAGTGTGTGTGTATTTGTTTACCTTCCTTTTTGTCCCCTAAGGTACATCCTTCCACTCCTGGGATTGGAATGGCTCCTTTTCCACTTCCTTAAAACCCGTATCCTTCCCTTTCTCCTCTCCTTCCTCCCTCTTTTTCCCGAAGAAGCCACCACTGGTGGCGAAAGCTCGAATGGTTGTGTGTTTTTGTGTGTGTTTGGTGTTCCTGTCGACGAGCCTGCATATATAATTTCTTTGACAAACATTTTTGTATTTTTGTTATTTCTGTTTTTCATTTCCAGAAAACAATTCAGCCAGCTAATGAAATTTTATTCTGCACATGCAGTTGGCACAGAAATACTGTCACATTCTTACCAGGTGAAACTGAATTCTGCACTGTCAGTCATCTCAAGAATCATCAAAAGACAATAAAAAGTTATCTTCTTCATTACAACTTTCAGACAATATTCACACAATTTCATGTTTCAGCCCAGCCGCTACTCACAACGTACAGAAGTTGGAATGCACACAAAGACTAAAATTATCAGAAAATATTGTGTTTGCAAATAGCAAATGTAAATACCATTAATATGAAGCTAAGGAATTTACAACACTGCCATCTGTGGCCAACCTTCAAACTGAATAGGTACAGATAAGAAACACAATAAAAAAAGTGCGAACGACGTACAATGATGGGCACACGGACCAATCGGTCAGCAGTGGATGACTGATGACGTTATACCCTTTTGATGGGTTAATATAGTATTGCTATTCCTCTTTCTGATTATGGCCTAGAAGAATTTGATTAATTTTCCTAGTATTAAGAAAATCGTATGAAGCTACCGAGCTCTAAATTTCTACACATTAGTGTTTGTAGCTATTTATTTTGTGCAGCTGTAATGTTTGATTTTATAATTTTCGGAATTTTATTGTGAGCAGTGGTTATCCCATATTTTGGTAAGTTTTCTCTGCCTATCGGAGCAGTAATCTTCGTCAGTATTTTACTGTTGATGTCTGTGCTGACATTGTCTCAGTATGTGCTGATTTTTTCCGTATGTTGTCTCCATTGGGCAAGCTGCTTTTTTTCATATTATAAAAATACAGTTTTTAGAAGAGGTACAAGTAGTATTTTGTCTGAGGTGGTAATTCGAACAAAATGTTAGTGAATTCGACATTTTGTTTGTGGCAGAATTGTAGTAGGCCATCACTTCTCTTGTTTTATACTCGTGAACCAAAAGTCTTCAGAAGATATCCATATCTACCATTTCCAAGTGTGACTTTTAAGTCCCCTGTTATATTAATTATATGCAGTTTTGTGGGGGCAATTTCTTCCTTGACTTGGTCATAGAGCCTACTTGTTCCTCCTTTCTATTGTGAACACAATTTCAATGTTGTTAAGGGTTACTTGCTCAGTACTGAGACACAACCCTTGCAATGTGGGACAGTCTATAACACTCTGGGAAATGTACTATGTGGCTGTAGCTATGGTTTTGCTTCCCATTCCCAGCAGAAAAGTGTATCTCCAACACACTCCACTAGGACCACAATGTTTCTGATCTTCTCAGTACATATTGTCTCAGTTGTCATTTCACGCAACACACTTGAGAGTTCTCAGAATTTGTATACGCTTTGAACAGTTCTCTAGTGAACACGTTGTGTGTTCGCCCTCAGTCATCGGATAGAGAATGTCATGGGATGTGCTGAGATTTAAGTACTGACACTAACTCTCTCTAATTCGTGTGTGCAGTGTAAGTGGAACTGTTTCTGTAATTCCTATGTAATACATTTGTGTCTCCAGCAGTCAAGTTTTTGCAACAAATGTGGTGTTAGACTCCGCAAGTCTTAAACTGTAAGTCAGTGCCGGTAAAACAACCGGTGTGTCCTGTGCTGTTCGTGGCGTACAGGCAGTCCACGAAAGGCCTACGAAAACATTTTCGTGCAATGGGCATTGCCTTATCAGACTGAAGTAATGCTTATATTCGTTTCTTTGTTTTTGCATCGTTTATATCACCTTTTATGTCAAAGTAGTTCTCTTCGGGAACCTGCTGTTGTGGAAAGTAACCTTCACACTATATTTCTTTTAATTGGCATGACTTTGTGGTTTGTTATTTTTCAGAACTTTCCACATTTTCATCCAAAATGCAACTTACAAAAAAACTGGTCTGCTCCCCGTAATGAAGATAAAAATGGAAAGCCTAATTTCTTATCTTTGTTGTTTGGCCAGTGTAGTATTGACAACTGTTTGATTTGATACCCTCATCTGCACCTATTAAATCTTTATTTTTAATGACTGATTCTTGACAAATGATTCCTAGTCATGTTTCCTATTTTGTTTGTACAAAGGATTCCTTGACTGTACCCAGAGTACACTTAGGCCACATAAGTCTTTAGCTTATACACATTGAGAGCCAAACATATTTTTCTTTCACATCAAAATGACATACAAGGTAAAATAATTTACATTATTATTAGCCCTCTTTTGAATAGGAAAAATAAGTAATCGTGACATGTCTGTATAAATTAACTACGTCAAATGTCTTTTGGCCTGTGTTGCATAAACAACCTTTGTTGAGACTTGTCACTTAAACATTGGTATTTTGTTAATTCATCTGACATATTATTAAGAGTAATAATGTAGTAATAAGGACAGTTTACAACTCACCACGACAGGCACATACAAAAGATACACACATACAACACTTTCAGCTATCGGACATGTCCTTCTTCAGAAAATAGAATATTGACACAATTACACAGCACTCAACAGTCATACAACCATCACCTCTGGCTGCCACAGTTCGAATCATGCTCTATAAATTGGGGAGGGGATTCCAATGAGGACACATTTAGGATAGAGGGGTAGGAACTGTAAAGTGTAGAAAAAAGGGAAGTCATGTTGGCCTTGTTAAAGACCTACTCTCCTTTCCCCGATCCCTACGATGGAGACACTACTTTGCCACCAATGTCTCTGACAGTAGCCAACCTAATCCCAACATTGAACCCTGCCTGTCCCAGTTCATACCACTATCGAACATTATCACCCCGAACTCCCACCTAACCACCCTCTGTTTACCCTCAAAGAGTTGCTCACTTCCAACTTGGCTTCATTATCTTTCCCCAAGTCCCTTCCTAAGAACTGTTAACCTTTCAGCAGAAGAAAGAAGAGCTATCAACAACCTTGAAATAAATCCGGACATAATCATCATCCCTGCAGATAAAGGATCCACCAATGTATTTATGGATCACAATGACTACCTGGCAGAAGGACTTCACCAACTTACACCTTCACTCAAAAGTTGTGCCAGAATGACCCCATAGCCAAAGTCCAATAAAATCTCCAATCCATGTTAAAATCCCCCCAGAAGCTCTCCCCTGAACCCATCTCCCTCCTCACCCCAACAGCACCACGCACACCCACCTACTACATGCTCCCCAAAATCCACAAACCTAATAATCCTGGACACCCTATTGTGGCTGGTTACTGTGCTCCTACCGAACGAATTTCAGCTCTAGTTGACAAACTCCTCCAACCAATTGTCCAAATCTATCGTCCCACATCAAGGATACCAATAACTTCCTTCACCGACTCTCCACCATTCCCACCCCCTTTGCCTCCTGGATCCCTACTTGTCACAGTGGATGCCACCTCCCTATACACCAACATCCCTCATGCCCATGGCCTTGCCTCCCTCTCACTACTTCTCCCAACGTCCCTCTGAATTTGAGCCTGGTACCTCATTCCTCATAACCCTCACCAACTTTATCCTAACTACCAACTACATTCTCTTTTTTGTGACAGTTTACCATCAAATCTGTGGAACAGCCATGGGCACCCGCATGGCTATCCTCATATGCCAACCTATATGGGTCACATTCCTGGAATACAACCTCCGCCTCACTGATGGCTCCATCCACGCTTCTGTTGATATTAAACCAACCAGTCACCATCAATACCTATCTTTTAACAGTTTCCATCCCTTCCACATCAAAAAATCCCTCCCTCACAGCCTGGCCAACTATGGACAGTGTATCTGCAGTGAGAACAACTCCTTTTCTGAATATGCAGACTGTTTCACAAAGGTCTTCACAGACAGAAACTACCCCACAGACAGTATGCAGACAAATCTCCCATGCCATATCCTCACACATCCCAAATCTTCCCTCTACCACCATCCACAAAAGAGTGCTCCCCTTGTCATCTGGTACTACCCTAGAGTTGAACAACTAAATTGCGTCCTTCGTCAAGGTTTTGATTTTCTGCCCTCGTGCCAAGAAATGACACACCCAGCCAGAGAACCTTCACACTCCATCATTTGCCCTCCAAACCTCCATAACATCCTAGTCCATCCCTACGCCACCCTGAAACCCTCTATACAGATGGTTCAAAGAACACTGATGGTGTCGGATCATGCTTTGTCAGGAATGACAGGTATCAATACAGGCTTCCAGACCAGTGTTGGAATTTCACAGCTGAGCTTTTAACTCTTTCAGGCTGTTCTATATGTCCACTGCCACCGCCGCCCTTCCTCTGTCATCTGCTCTGACTCTGTGACATTCAGAGTCTTAAAGGCCAGTATCCAATCCATCCTATCGTACACCGAATCCGATGTTCCATAAATTGTTAGTGGATGACAGTTTTCATTTTTTTTTCCTGTGGGTACCTGGCCACGTATGTTTGCCTGGGAATGAGGCGGCTGATGCTGCGGCCAGGGCAGCAATCCTCCTACCTCGGACAGCTACCCTCAGTGTCCCATCCAGTGATAATAAAGGGTGTATTTGGCAATGTATTTTATCGTTGTGGCATAGTTATACAAGAGGAGGAAATCTTGGCCCCGTTGTGGATCGGACATCGCCGGTTCAGCTACCGCCACTTGCTGACAGGGTCCCCGTGTGCCATTATGTTCCTGTGCGTCACCTGTCGACGGTGCACCATATTTTTATATCCTGTTCTAATTTTAATAATGTCCATATGTTGCGCTCAATATGCCGAACACTCTAGAGGAAATTTAGTAGAAGACGCACGAGCAGCTGCTCAGGTCTTGCGTTTTATACAAATGACTAATTTATCAGAGGACATTTAATTTCACAGTTGATGTATTTTACGCTGTGGTTTAAGTGATTTTCTATTATCATACTAATCGGCAATTGTCTTAACTAAGCAGTTTTGCGCTCTTAACTCACCCCCCCCCCACCCCCAAATAAAAAAGGAAAAACCAGCCCACTTCCACAGGGATCGGGCCACCTGTGAAATCAGCCATGTAATTTACCAACTGAGATGCAATCACTGTGCAGCTTTCTATATTGGGATGACCACTAACCAGCTGTCCATTCAGATGAACGGCCACTGCCAATCTGTGGCCAAAAACAAGGTTGGCCACCCTGTGGCACAGCATGCAGTGGAGAACATGCTCAATGGGTGCTTCATTGCCTGGGCCTTGCCATTTGGATCCTCCCATCCACCACCAGCTTTTCTGAATTGCACAGAACGTACAGTACCTACTCCAATCCGGAAATCTAGGCCTCGATCTACGATAACGTCCATTTTTTTCACACCTTACACTTCCTACCTCTCCATCCTAAACCTCTCCTATTTTGACTGGTGTGTCCGTGTGTGTTTGTGTGTGTGTTTATATTTGTTGTTGTGGCCTTCAGTGTGGAGACAGGTTTGATGCGGATCTCTACCCTACTCTATCCTGAGCAAGCCTCTTCACCTCCTCATAAGACCTGCACCCTACATCCATTTCAATCTGCTTACTGTATTAATTTCTTGGTCACTCCCTGCAATTTTTACCCCACTCTCTTCCCTCCAATGCTAAATTAATGATTCCTTGATGTCTAAGAATGTGTTCTACCAATCGATCCCTTCTTCTAGTCAAGGTATGCCAGAAATTCCTTTTCTTCCCAATTCTGTTCAGTACCACCTCTTTAGTTACGGGATCCACCCACCTAATATTCAGCATTCTTCTGTAGCATCATATTTCAAAAGCCTCTATCCTCTTCCTGTCCGCACTGTTAATCGTCCATGATTTACTCCCATACATGGTAACACTATGCACAAATGCCTTCGGAAAGGATGTCCTTATGCTTAAATTAATATTCAATGTTAACAAATTTCTCTTTCAAAAAAGTTTTTCTTCCCATTTCCATTGGCACTTTATATCCTCTGTACTGTCTGTGACCAGCATACTACCCAAGTAAGTAAACTCATCTACCACCTTTGTTTCGTTACCTAATCTAATTCCTTAAGCATTGCTTGAGTTTCTTGTTCATGTTCATCTAATATGTCCCTTTCAACTCACTGTCCATTCCATTCAACTGCTCCTCCAGGTCCTTTTCTGTCTGACAGAATTACAGTGTCATTGGCAAAACATAATGTTTTTATTTCTTCCCCTTAAACTTTGATTCCTTCCCCAAATTTCTCCTTTCTTTCCTTTATAGTTCGCTCAATGTACAAATTGAATAACATTGGAGAAAGGCTACAACCCTGTCTTACTCCATTCCCAACCTCTGCATACCTTTCACCCCCCTCAACTCTGATAACTGCTGTCTGGTTTTTGTACAAGTTGAACACAACTCTTCGGTCCCTATATTTTACCCCTGTAGAAATTGTAAACAATTTTCTGTTCCCTATATTTTACTCCTGCTGATTTCAGAATCTGAAAGAGTGTATTCCAATTAACTTTGTCGAAAGTTTCTCAAAATCTACAAAAGTTAAAAATGAAGTTTGCCTTTCCACAATCTATCTTGTAAGATAAGGCATAAAGTGAGTATTGCCTCTCGTATTCCTACATTTCTCCTGAATCCAAACTGGTCTTCCCTGCTGTCAGCTTCTACCAGCTTTTCCATCTTTCTGCAAATAATTTGGGTTAATATTTTGCAGCCATGAGTTATTAAAAACTCACACCTGTCTGCACCGGCTTTCTTTGGAATAGTGGTTAAGAAAAATGTTATAATGTCTTACGGTATTTACAAAGTCCGATACATTTTGCACACTACGTGAAATAGTTTTGTAATGGCTGGTTCTCCCAGACTGTTCAGTAGTTCTGAGGGAATGTCATCCACTCCAGGGGCCTTGTTTCGACTTAGGTCTTTCAGTGCTATGTTGGTTGTACGCATACAGAAATATTCACAGTATATGACATCAACTAAGAATAGGCAAAGCCAAAAAAGTGTGCTCTGCTACGATTTGAACCCGGGTCTCCTGGCAGGGCACACATTTTTAGCTTTGTCCATTCGCAGTTGTCATATATTCTGTGAATATGAAAAAGTAACAACTGTGAGATCAAAAATGAGGTCTGACATTTCGGAATAGACACCACATGTATATACATACAGAAATGTTATCTCCTCCAATATACAGCAGATAGCCGTTCATCGAGTATAGATCTCGATACAGACAGAAATAGTTCACGATTTATTCTTAGATACAACTACTGAAAATTTTGTTTTCTAGTGTCCGTCCTTGAGGCTTTAAAGGAAATGGAGCGGGAGCAGTTGCAGCGGCGGCGGCGGCAGCAGCAGCAACAACAACGACAACAGCAGCAGCAGCAGCAGCAGCAGCAGCAGCAACAAGAACAACAACAACGACAACAGCAGCAGCAGCAGCAACAAGAACAACAACGACAACGACAACAGCAGCAGCAGCAGCAGCAGCAGCAGCAGCAAGAACAAGAAGAGCAGCAGCAACAGCAGCAGCTTCCAGTAAGTCAAGCAGTTCATTGCAGTGGTTTGAATTTGGATGTGGGCCATTCCTTTAGCCCTACTCACATTCTGCTTGGAGGATTATGCTAAATACTGTATCTCTTTAAAGTGTTATTAAATTCTAAGCTTAGATAACGGTCTTTCATCGCTTCACTTCTGTTGTGAGGCAAGGTACCTGAACTCTTGAACCCGCACAAAAGTATGCAATGTTTTGTTGGCATTGTGGAGAAATAAGGAAATGTCAGCAAGAGTTTGCTGTCGAGTGTCGCCAAGATTGACATTGTCACCAAATACGAGAATTGCCCTCCCCGACCTTTCTCTCAGGAAAGGTTCTGCTCAGGACTCGTGGGATGCATGGACAGCTAAAACAGCTACAGAGATTAGTAATACAAGCTTTATTTACTAATATTCACAATACTCAACTTGTAGACAGTGTTTCTGTTCTCGCGGTGACATCATCTTTCACGATGCTTGCTGCACTGTAGTATAGTCACTGCTCAGTTTGGATCTGACTTCAGAGCTGCCCTTCCAGACGCATGTCGGCTTAGATACAGTTCCTTGTCGAGGGTGCATTTTTAGGTTGCTCCTTCCAGGAGGCACAGTGCTGGCATGCGATTGGCTGCCGGACGTCCGGTGCCTTCTTCAGGATCGTGCATCTGGCATGTGGCGCTGACTTCACACCACGACGTCCCTCCCGCCTAAAGTGCTGACCATTGTCGTGTAAAGAGCTCGACAACGGGGGAAAAGGCAGGCTCGTGTGTGTCGTGATGCACTGGAGTGTGTAGCTGCGGAGCACGACAGACTGTCGGCCGGGTCCTGACACCTGGCCTGAGCTTGCGGGAAAACCTCTGAAAAGCCCACGTCCGTGACCTGGGGCCCAGATGACAGACGGTGATGTCGGTGTCGACGTCAGCGTCGGATGCTACGTGACGTACTGGTGCAGGTCCGTTGGGATGTTGTGTGGATGCTGAGGTGGTGACAGCTCTGTCTTGAAGTTGGGCTGTGGTGCTGTGGGGACGGCTGCCGAGGTTGTGTGGGCGGCGGAGGGCACGTGGTCTGCGTGTTGCACAAATCTGCCGAGAGAAACGCATAAGGATCACAGGGTACATAACGAGGGCGAATTTGGTTTCGTTGCCTGTGTTCTACTCCGTCAGGTCCTGATATTTCGAGCATAAATCACCGACGTGTTTGACGATCTCACCCTGCTCCCGTTGTCTGCGCCTGCTAGAAACTCTGTAAAAGACGCGTTACGCAGAACGAAGCGATACTTGTGTGTTGTCGGCTGCTGCTCTGAGTGGAGCAAATGGAGCAGCGGTCGTGCAGAATCTCGACCGGCAATGACCGTTTTAGTGGATGCGAGCGGTAGGAGGTGAGGAACAGTTGCCGAGCTGTCTCCCGTGAGTGTGCCGAACGGAGTTTGGACATTTGTTCCTTAAATGACCGGATGAAGCGTTCCACAGCGCAGTTTGACTTTGGGTGAAACAGTGCCCTGGTGAGATGCTTAATTCCATTGCGTGCACAACAGGCGTGAAATACGTGCGATGTGAATTGAGGGCTGTTGTCGGAGACTATCAGTTCAGGGAGACCTTCCAAACAAAAAAATTTAAGATAACACCCAAATTCTACTGCTAGAAGTCTTAGAAGACATTGGCACTGCAAATGGGTAACCACTGAAAGCATCAACCACAATAAGCCACTTTGTGTTCCAGGGACTTGCATAGTGAATATGGACTCCTTGCCATGGTGAATCTTCTGTGGGCCACAGAAAAAGTTTCTAATGTGGGGCGGGCTGGTTGGTAGCGCAGACCTAAACACTGACATCTTCTGTTCTGTATGGCCGTCCATACCCTGCCAGCTAGTGTCATGTCAATAGCTTAGTGCGAACCATTCCCCAATGTTCTTGGTGAAGTAAATTCAATACTTCTTTCTGCAAACATCACGGGATTAACACATGTGATTGTCCACTATCATTTGAAACTAGAATGACACCTTTATGGACTGAAAGTTTATTTCTTCTAGCAAAATAGCCTACTGGCTAGCTTGTATTGGTTGAATTGCACCATTTTCTTGCAATGTGTGAAGTTCTTCTGCAACTTTGTCATGTAAAGCGAGCACTACATCTCGAGCTTTGCAAAATTATGGTGTGGCATTTGTCTTCAGAGTTATGTATGCAGAAAATAAATCAAGAAAGTGTTTCAGCAACTTGTTTACACTGTCTTTAGCATTAAAAATGTATACAATCAAAACATCATCTTGCACAGTAAAAAAGATCAAAAAAATCTACACCAAAAATATTCTCGCCTTCATAAGAATGAAGCACTTGAAATGTCACTGTGCGCATTTGCGAACAGTATTCTGCAGGTAGTGAACACTGTCCCAGTACAGGAATTTTGTTGCCAATGTACGTGGTTAACCATGTGCTAGTGTGAGGAAGGCATGGGGATCCTAACTGTTCATAAGTTTTGCGATTGAGCAATGTGACTAATGCGCCTGTGTCTTGTTGCAATTTTATAGAAATGTCATTAACTCGCAAACTGACATACATTTTTCTGGTCGAGCGAACAACGTGGGCTACTTTATGTCCGTGATGTTACGAGGGGCAGCCATGGGTTTTGAAAATACCGCATTTATGGAATAAGTATTGTCTTGTCATTGTTTGGCCCAAGATGACAAACTGTTTCTTTTTGTCAGCAGACTGCTTGTATATGATCTTTCTTGCGACATGCATAACATTTAACTGACCGGGACAGACAGTTCTGCCTTTTGTGCCATGCGAAACATTTTGGGCAAGACTTCACTTCCTCAGTGGGCAAGGCTCGGTGTTCATCAACCTGTTTACACTTGGAGCAGGTAGGAGGAAGTGTATGTCATTCGACCGTGAGCTCGCGGGCGTGTGACGCCACTACAGTACACATTGGAATTGAATCAGATTTTCGCTGCTGCAGTACCTGAATCGTACTGTTCAAAAATTTGTTATATTAGATGGAAAGACGGATCTGACACTTGTAAAATCTGCTCCCCAATTCTAGCATCAGATATATTATAGACAATAGCGCCATGTAACATCACATTTGAATACAAAGCTTCACACCTACACTTAAACTTGCATTTTCTAGTAAGACCGCGAAGATCTGTTACCCACTGCTCGTATGTTTGGTTCTCTATTTTCCTACACCAGAAGAACTGATACCTAGCAGACACTACATTGATTTGCTGTTCATAATGGCTTGAGGGTTCTTATAACTAAATCATAAGGAAGTTCAGAAGGCTCCATGGTGGGAAACAGTTTTTTTACAAGACGGAATGATGGGGGCTGACACATGACAGGAAAACGTTTAGTTTGATAGTACCTCGTATCCTGTGCACTTTTGCATAGGCTTCAAACTGTTCCAGCCGTTCTGTCCATTCCTCTTGTGCTGGTGAAATGGTGGAATTACTGGAGGTGGTAGCTGCTGCAGTGGTGCTTGCATATTTTGTGACACAGGTGCAGCCAGAAGTTGTTGCACAGTAGACACCAAGGAAGTGATTTATTGCCTGTGAAACTGAAACATCTGCTTATAGAAATTGACACACTTTCCTGCAAGAGAAAACAAGATTATAGATCTCTGTCCTGTAAGCAAAATAATGTCTCAGCGTAGTGTCAGCGATTTCAGCGTCCACTGAAATTTAATATTTTGTTGCCACCCGTTAAGTCCTCGTCGCCATGTGTTTTGTCCTTCCCGGCCTCTTTCAGGAAATGTTCTGTTCAGGACTCATAGAATATGTAGTCAGCTAAAACCACTATACAGATTAGTAATAAAAGTTTTATTTACAATACTCAGCTTCTAGAGTGAGCAGCATCATCTTTCACGATGCTAGTTCTGCTGTAGTATAGTTTCTGGCTATTTTGGAGCCTTGTTCAGGGCACGCTTTTTTGCGTCCCAACTTCGTCGTCGCTTTTGTGTCCTAGCCTCGTCATAGGTGTCGGTGGCCGAGTGGAATGAAACCGACAAGCTGGTGCAGGTACGTAGGGGAGCAGCCAGAAACTATAAACACTCGAGTAAATTAGAAAGAGATCTATTGCACAGAATGTAACAATACTTAACTTTTACATAGTACTGCAGAATGTTGATACATAGTTGTTAGAGGCCTGCCTAGTGCCTGTACAATAGCAAAGTCTTCACTCGTGCCTATCTGATTATGAAGGTCCTAACTCGTTGCTATCTCAGTCTGAAGTGACCGGTGTTCTTCAGTGGTGGCCACGAGCGGCGTTGTCGCAGAGGGCGCTCGTGGCTGTCGTCGTGAGAACGCCGCACCGTGCGTGCATGGCGGCGCGCGGCGAAAGTAAGTGGCGCGCACTTTGTACTTGTGCGACACCACACGCTTCTAGGTCGCTCCCTCCAAGGAACCTTCTTCACGATGGTTCTCGTACGGGATGTGGTGCCGACTTTACGCTAGAACAGTCTACTTCCACCATCTCCATTTCTGTGGTTCAACAAGTTTACAGCTGACTTTTTCCAAGGCATAATTGGAGAGTACTGGCATCAATGGTTCTTCTTGTCTCAATCCATTTTGGATAGTGAAAGATGGTGTTAGCCGATTGCTAAACCACATACAAGATGTCGAATGTAGGTACGAGTTGCAATTAGATGGACATTCTTCAATGTTACTACTTCAAACAGTTCCCATAATGCGATACGGTCAGTGGAGTCATAAGCTTGCCAAAAATCTATGAAGGTGAATTGTAACTTCTGACTGAACTCGAATATTTGACGATCATCTGCCTCGAGGTATATCTGTGTTCTCAGCGTCTAACCGTTCGGGGATGAACCTACACAGGTAGGTATGTACAGTCCGTTCAGTAAGAGAATTCTCAGTTAATACAGTTCTAGCTCTCTCGAGTCACTACTGTTAACGTTCATTCAGGAATACCCAGGCTGGATGATGGTGGTAAACCGGCAATCTGTCGCTAATTCCCATTTATTGCCAAAGTACACAGAAGAGAGACATCGGACCCAGTGTGTCACTGCCAAGTGCGACCGGCGGTGTGAAACAGGTGGCGCCGGCCTCGGCTACAGGTAGGTCCTGCCGAGGTGCCGCATTCTGCGGAGCTCGCAGACCTGACGCCCGGCATAGGCACGACTGAAGTAGATGGCGTCGTAGCACGCAGATGCTGAATGTCGCAGACTCGACCGGACACTTGGCGTGCCCGCGAATTCCACTGCAGACGTGTGGCCGCGTCACAGTAGCGACCCCTGCTGCTGCTGCTGCTGCTACTGCTGCTGCCGCCGCCGGATGCGAGACGAGGAGTGGCTCAGAGTCAACGTCTATGTCGGCCGGTAACTGGCTGGAACGGACCACCTCCCGGTGCCCTGCAATTATTCGTACTTACTTACACTCCCAATTGGCTCGATTGACCGCTTTTCGGAACGTATGTCGAAACACTCACTTGCCGGAACCTTGCCACCTGGCTAAAAGGGTCTTCCTTACTCGGCCGAGCTTACGTGTAACGCTGTCTGTCCGGTATTGCGGCATGCGCCCCGGTCCGTCTGCGGCACTTTGTATTACACACTTTAACACAAACGACCAGTGTTAATAGAATACCATACAGATAAGAAATAATTTTGTTTAGGAAGTTCAGTAACACATTTTTATTCTATGCAAACATGTACACATACAAAGAATAAAACAATTGCATTAAGTTTTAAATTTTAGAATATTCTCAGTCTTTTTTTTTTAACCTGAAGAAGGAAGAAAGAACTGTGAAGCATTTCAAATGGAAGTACCCAAATACATATAATTACCACAGTGGGTAAAAGGGACATGAATTCACTGTTGTGAGCATTCTTTTTATTAATATATGAAAAAAGTGGAAAGACTGACCACAATGTCCCCATACTGCTTTTTCACTTATTGCTCGCTGTCTGTTGTAATTCAAAATCTGGTGACGCAGACTCAGCTTCTGCTTCCAAAGTATGCTAAAGCCATGCTGCGTGCAATGTTTAAATAGTGGAGCATGTGCGATACGGGTGGATTGTGGCTGCTGTGCACTTTGTAGGGCCTACTGCCTCTCACGGGATATGACGTGCGATTTGCGACTGCAGTGGCAGTATCTGGTGCACTTGTATTTAAGCGTGGAGGCACATAAAATAGTTAAAGCTAGTACTAAGTGATAGTTTGAAAAGTGGATTGCTTATAGAGGAATACTTGATGTGCTGTCCAATATATGAAATACCTGTAAATAGATGTTGTTCGTTAATTCAATTAAATCTCTCTAACATTTTAGGAGTTGACATTTAGTATCATTAAACTAAAGCTATGGAATGGATGGCTATTGATTGATTGATTTTATTTTTTCCAGGGAAGCCAAAACAGTCTTGGTCCAACCCGCCACTGCCCGTACCGAAACTATTTTTATTGTGCAGTATCGCTCGCTGTATATCTAGTAAAGCCAACCAATGCCCTTAAACAGTGCAAGGAGTCCCCTTACCAGTTCTTTATTAGACAAAATTTCTTCGGGTCTGGTTGTCCCAAATATTCTGTGCCTTTTATTCTCCAATGCAATGCATTCGAAGATTAGATGTGGTGCAGTTTCATCCAAAAATGAGTCTCTCTTGTTCAGACCCAGGATTGCAGAGCTTCTTTTAAAACAAGGCTTTGGCATCATTACATTGCCATGTTTTTTTGACTGACTTTGGTCCAATATTCTACGTGCTGTCTTCTGAGCCAGTTATGTAGCTCCAATTTGATAATTGCCTTGGTGATTGTCAGGACAGGTTCCGGTCCAATAAATGGAGTCTCTGCCCCCATCCTGGCTAATCTGTCGGCATGTTCGTTGCCACTGATCCCCGAGTGGCCAGGGACCCACTATAGGTTTACTCTATTGCTTTCCCCTAGCTCACCCAGAACCCTGTGACATTCTGCAACAATTTTAGACCAGTGATCTCAGAGCTGCCTGGCTGTTTGAATAGATATAGATGCTATGATCTTAGTAGCAGCTACACAAATTCTCCTCCACACACGCCCTGATGGCAGTGATTTCGGTCTGGAATACTGAGGCCAGTTTCCCTAAAGAGATGACGCCCTCCAGTCTTGGCTGCATACCGTATACCCCGGCCCCAATGTCTTGGTCTGATTTTGACCCCGTACGGTGTCGAACTATTTTCTCCCACTGCTCCCTACTTCCAATTGTTATATTGAAAGGCTTGTTGAAGCAGTATGGGGTTATAATATAGTCGGCTGGCATTTCCCCAACCTTTCCTATATTTACCTCACTCAGTATTTTAGTGTGTGATTCTGGATATCCCAAAGAGTTCCCGTTGTTGCCAGGTTTGAGTCTGTATGCACCAGCCGCTGCCTCCATCTTGACTCAAAGGTGTAATGGGGGCATATCCAGCATGGTTTCCATCCCAGCAATTGGTGTGCTGCTAATTCCGCCCTTTATGGCTAAGCAGGCTAATCTCTGCACCTTACCAAGCTCCTTAGCAGCAACCTGCTGTTCTACCTTCTTCCACCACACGACTGCCCCATAGGTGGTCCTTTGTCTAATCATTTTTGCCACAAGCTCTCCTGGTACTCACAAGAGTACCTTTCGCCTTGGAGCAAATATTCCTGATGTGAGGGGTCCATGTCAGTTTCTCATCTAGGGTAACCCCTAGATATTTCACTGTTCCCTTCACAGGTTGCGCTTCATTGAAAAACTTTGGATTCCAACTTCAATGTTGTATATGCTTCTTTGTGAATGGTACAACAACAGTCTTCTTAGGACTAACCCCCAGATCGTGTTTTCTGCACCAGTCTTGAACAATGTCCAACGCACCTTGTTCCATATTCTTTACTGTGTCAGCAAATTTGCCAAATATTTCTATGACAAGATCATCTGTCCCCTCAGGGGACTCACCGCTCTGTGGTGAGTACGTGCGCGGCGAGCACGGGGCCCCAGCCTTTGTAGCACTCTTTCCTTTCCGTGCTACATGACGCTTCTTCTACTGTCCTTTTCCCCTCTCTTGGGAACAGAGTCTGTGCATCCTTCGGGGAACCGAAGTTCTGACCCTTTTGGCTTTACAGTCTTCTTTCACCTCTTTCTTTGCCTCCACGTCTGCGTTTGAGGCTTCTCCTCCTACTATTTCTCTCTTCCTCCTCCCTGTACGCACTTGAAGGCCACCCATATGGGTGACTGGGTAATGCGTAAGTCCCAGCCCCGGGCTGGCATGTAGGGTGCGTGCGTACCCCCTGGTTAAGGCCAGGCCAGGGGAGGGGCGATTGCCTGCGCTGATACCTTCCCGGTTCGCCGATTGGTCCCTCCGTCTGTAGATCGGGAGGTGTGACCTGGGGTGTGAACAATCACCCAAGGCGGGTGTGCTTCCATTGGGGGCCCCCAGCAGGAAGGAGCGTGCCATCGGAGACACTGGCAATCGTGGGGGATACAACCGCGATGGTTCTAAAAAAAAGAAAATGTAAAGAGTCTTTAGAAATTGATGTACTAGACAATAGTGTGTCTGAACAGAAAAATTTACAGACATCAAAGTTCCTTGTGGTGACCCGTACTGAGGAAGGACAATCCTTTTCGTCGGTGAACCCATTTATTATTCAAAAAGGGGTTGATGCCATTGCCGGCCCAGTTAAGACCTGCAACCGCCTACGTTATGGAACACTACTGTTAGAAACAGAAAGTGGCTCCCAGGCACAGCGGCTGCTTAAGGCTACTCTGCTCCACAGCTACCCGGTTCGTGTTGAGCTCCATCCGACCCTCAATTATTCCCGAGGGGTAGTCTTCTCGGCCAGTTTGGACGGTCTGACTGAGGATGAACTGAAAGAATATCTGGCAGCTCAAGGCGTCATCGCAGTACACAGGGTGACAAAAAAAGAGAACAATGTTGTAGTGCCCACTCGCACAGTGTTTCTGACCTTCGACCGAGTGGCTCTGCCGCCGAAGATCAAGGCAGGGTATGAGGTCATCACAGTACGACCTTATATCCCTAACCCTACTCGGTGTTATCAGTGCCATCGATTTAACCACACAAGCCAGTCTTGCAAGAACCCAGTCATATGTGTCACCTGTGGTAAAGAGGCCCATGAGGGGATTTGTCCACCACCGTCCCCTCATTGCATCAATTGTAACGGGAATCATGCTGCTTCCTCCCGGGAATGTCCCGTGTTTGCCGATGAACGAGCCATCCAGGAAATCCGTGTAAAGGAAAAGGTTCCCATACCAGTTGCACGTAAGATGTACGCCAGTCGTAAGCCCAAGACCCCGCCGCATGGTAACTACAGTACTGTAGTTGCAACGCCTCCAACAACACGGGATATGGCCACACAGACTTGTGACCTACAGTTTACGACAGTAGTTGTCAAACAGTCTACATCGACAACGGCGTCACGTTCAACGAAAAGTGTGAGTACCTCTTCCAAGTCTTCATCTTCATCTTCAGCTGTGAAACCACAGATAGAGACGCGAAAGTCTGAGAAAGAGCATTCGCGCGAGGATTTCCTCCGCACCCCTACCAAAACATCTGAGCCAACCAAAGAGCTTCCCCAGGGCTCCAAGAAATCAAATAGGGGGAAAACTCTCCCCCCTCCTACCTCACAATGTGACGATGGCATCCCCTGGAAGCCTATAGTCTCTCCAGGTGCATCAGCCAAAGATGGGGCTGCCGACCACACTCATGCATTTGCTGTGGTAACCTCTGAGAATATGGAGCAAGACCCTCCTGTCTCAGACACCACCAGTTGCGAACATTCGCACTGTGGCCCGCCGCCTTCGTCGGGCTGATGTCCACCTTCATCTCATTTTATCCCATTATGGATATTCTTCAATGGAACATTCGTGGTATCCGGTCGAATTGGACAGAACTGCAGCTTCTAACGCGAACATATCATCCAATCATCTTCTCTCTACAGGAGACAAAATTGCTCCCTGGTACTCGAATTACTTTCCCACGCTACACTACCGTTCGCTTTGACCTTCCTCCAGTGGCAGGAATTCCAGCCCACGGGGGCGTAATGTTGCTTATTCGGGATGACGTACACAGTACACCGGTCCCTTTGTGTACTCCAATACAAGCTGTTGCTGTCCGGATATACCTTCCTGGATTTGTCTTCACACTGTGCAATATTTACGCTCCTTCCTCTTTTCCTGTCACTAGATCAGATCTCCTAGATCTTATTGACCAGCTTCCGCGTCCGTTTTTGTTGGTGGGAGATTTCAATGCCCACCACCCCCTTTGGGGCTCCCCACGACCATGTCCACGGGGCTCCCTCCTGGCAGATATACTGAACCACCTTCAGCTCATCTGCCTTAACACTGGTGAACCAACTTATCTTTCAGACACCACAAATACTTTCAGCCATATAGATCTAGCTATCTGCACTGCTCAGCTGGCACGGCGTCTTGAATGGTCTGCTCTCTGACACACATTCGAGCGATCATTTTCCGTGTGTAATTCACCTAATGATGCCTGACACCCTTGAGCATCCACACTGCTGGCAGTTAACGAAAGCGGACTGGGAGCTCTACACGTCACTGGCGGATTTTGGTACTTACCATTATCCTAGTATAGACGACCAAGTGGAACACATTACCACAGTTATTCTGACAGCCGCAGAATGTTCCATCCCCTGCAAGACTTCCCACACACGTCGTCCCCTTGTCCCGTGGTGGACCGCGGAATGCCGTGACGCTCTGCGAGCACGGCGACGTGCCCTTAGAATCTTCAAACAACGGCCCACGCTCGACAACTGCATCCGATACAAACGGCTGCGGGCCTATTGTCGTCGCCTCTTTCGCGACTGTAAACGCGCCAGTTGGCACTCATTCACGAGCTCTTTTAATAGGTCTACCCCTTCCTCCATCATTTGGGGTAACCTTCGAAAAATTTCGGGCACTATGGCTCATTCCCCAATTCCCGGTCTGTGTGTCGCAACTGACACCGTCGTCGATCCTCCACAAATAGCCAACGCACTGGGTCGACATTTTGCAGAGGTCTCTAGCTCTTCACATTACACTGACGCTTTCCTAGCTAGGAAACGGACGGTGGAGGCGTCTCCATTGCCCTTTACCTCTCAGAACCGTGAATGCTACAATACCGAGTTTACTGTACGAGAGCTTCACCACGCACTCTCGTCTTCGCGGTCCTCCGCTCCAGGACCAGATGGCATTCACGTGGTGATGCTGCAACACCTTTCACCAACGAGCTTGCACTTCCTACTGGCCACCTACAACTGCATATGGATAGAAGGCACCTTTCCGCGACGCTGGTGTGAAGCCATAGTCATTCCCATACCAAAGCCTGGGAAGGACAAATGTCTTCCTTCCAGCTACCGCCCCATTTCCCTCACCAGTAGCATATGCAAGGTGATGGAACGCATGATTCACGGGCGCCTGGTATGGTGGCTTGAAACGCGACATCTCCTGTCTAATGTCCAATGTGGGTTTCGCAAGCACCGTTCTGCGGTGGATCATCTTGTTGCCCTATCTACCTCAGTAATGAATAACTTTTTACGGAAGCGCCGGACAGTAGCGGTGTTCTTTGATCTGGAAAAGGCATACGACACCTGCTGGAGGATGGGCATCCTCCGCACTCTGCATACATGGGGTTTTCGGGGTCGCCTGCCAATTTTTATCTGCGAATTTTTAACAGACCGTGTTTTTAAAGTGCGTGTTGGTTCGGTTTTATCGAGCACTTTTAATCAGGAGAACGGAGTCCCCCAGGGCTCGGTCCTGAGCGTTGTTTTATTTGCAGTGGCAATCAATTCTATAGCCGATCACCTTCCACTGGGAGTGTCGGCGTCCCTATTTGTTGACGACTTCGCGATCTACAGCAGCTCTGAGCAAACGGGTCTCCTGGAGCGGCGCCTCCAGCGGTGCCTAGACAATCTCCACGCGTGGAGTATGGACACTGGCTTTCGTTTCTCAGCCGACAAGACAGTCTGCATGAACTTCTGGCGGCGGAAGGAGTTCGTTCCCCCGTCCCTTCGTCTGGGCCCCATAGTACTTCCATTTGTGGGTACCACGACGTTCTTGGGACTTGTTCTCGACAGGAAGTTAAGTTGGTCTCCCCACATATCCCGTTTGGCAGCTCGCTGTACCCGCTCTCTCAATGTGCTGCGGGTGTTAAGTGGCACCTCGTGGGGAGCTGACAGGTCTACTCTCCTCCATCTGTATCGCACCATAGCTCGATCCAAACTGGACTATGGTAGCATCGTTTATTCTTCGGCTCGACCGTCCATACTGCGCCGCCTTAATACAATCCACCACCACGGTCTCCGTCTGGCGACAGGAGCGTTTTATACTAGCCCCGTTGAGAGCCTCTATGCCGAGGCCGCCGAACTACCCCTTTCTTACCGTCGGGAACTCCTGCTTAGCCGTTACGCTAGTCGTTTGTCGTCCATGCGAGGACACCCGACGTACGCAGTTTTTTTTAACGACTCACTTGACAGTCTCTTCACTCTGCGCCCGTCTGCTCTGCTACCACCGGGAGTACGCTTGCGTTCGCTACTCGGCCAGCTTGGCGTTACAATGCCTGCTATCTTCTCGACTGGAGAGAGCACCTCTCCACCGTGGCGAAGCCCCGAAGTCCGTGTTAACTTTGATCTTCATTCTCTTCCAAAGGACTCCACACCTCGTTTCGTCTACCAGAGAGAATTTCACGCACTCCGGTTTAAATTTGATGACAATTTGTTCATTTACACTGATGGCTCAAAGACAGACCAGGGTGTTGGGTGTGCTTTTGTACTTGGCAACATCTCTTTTAAATATCGTCTTCCTGAGTGGAGTTCCATTTTTACAGCTGAGCTGTATGCATTATACCAAGCCACACAATACGTCCGGCGCCACTCGCTCAGTAAGACTGTCATTTGCTCGGACTCTGAGTGCTTTGTTGAGCCTTCGCATCCTATATCCGGCCCATCCCCTGGTACAAAGCATCCGCAATTGCCTTACTTCTCTTTCAACGAGCGGAACTACGGTGACGTTTCTGTAAGTCCCTGGCCATGTGGGAGTGTTGGGGAATGAGGCTGCGGATATGGCTGCCAAGGAAGCAGTTCTCCTTCCTCGGCTATCTACCTTTTCCACCAGCTCTGATGACCTTCGCGCTGGTATCTCCCAGTGTATTATCTCCCGTTGGTATCTACATTGGTCATCCCTGTCAGGGAACAAATTGCGAGCCATTAAACCTGTGCCTGATATCTGGTCAACGTCATCTCGACCCTCCCGTCGAGAGGAGATTGTTCTAGCCCGGCTTCGTATTGGCCACTGCCGTTTTAGCCACCAGCATTTATTACGTGGTGGTCCTGCTCCCTTATGTGAGCACTGTGATGCACCTTTTACTGTGAACCATCTTTTAGTGCAATGTCCATTTTTTAACCGTCTCCGTCATGATCTGTGTTTCCCATTTGAATTGTCTGACATTTTAGCTGATGACCCGCAATCGGTTAACAGAGTTTTACTTTTTATACATCGTGCAAATATGGCGAAAGCCATTTAATTTCTAACCCCGGTCCTTTTTTTCTTTGGGCAGTGTTGGGCGCTAATGACCACAGCAGTTGTGCGCCCTAAAACCACAAAAAAAAAAAAAAAAAAAAATCATCTGTGTATCCTTGGCAAAAGTACTGCCTAGAGTTTAATTCTCCAATGAGATCATTCACCACTAGATTCCACAATAAAGGGTAAAGAACTCCTCCTTGCGGGCAACCCCTAGTGGTGTTACCATTTTTTCGTTCATCATGGTAGCTTCTACCTTTCTTCCACTGAGCATGGCCCTAGTCCACCTACATATTGTGGTCCCTAGGTCATGCACCTCTGCTGCCCTAACCATGGAATCGAAGGTCGTGTTGCTAAAAGCCCCCTCGATGTCCAGGAAGATACAGAGGGCTATTTCCTGAAAGTTTAGTGCTTTCTCAACCTTCCCAATGAGTTGGTGGAGAGCTGTCTCGCATGATTTACCTGGCTGATATGCTTGTTGGTTTGAATGTAGAGGAGCCCTACTTCACCTTGTTTCTCCAACATGCACATTAACCAGCTTTTCCAATGTCTTAAGAATGGAGGAGGACAGGCTGATTGGTCTAATATCCTTAGCCTTGGTATGATCAATTCTCCCTGGTTTAGGAATGAAGACAACCTTCACTGCCCTCCAGGCCTTGGGAATGATTCCTGCTGCTAGGCTAACCCTGAATAACCTGCATAGAAATCTGATAAGATTTTCTCCTGCTTGTTGCAGGAGAGCTGGAAAGATTCCATCGGGGCCAGGTGACTTGAACTGTTGAAATGTTCCCACCGCCCATCAGACCTTACTGAAATCGACACACTCGTAGGCCAAATCCCAGTCCTCTTTGCTAATACCTGAGAACCATTCTCTCTCAGGAATCACATTATGGTCTGAGTTATCCCCCAGAGTATATTTAGGAAAGTGAGTCTTGAGGAGCAGTTCCAGCGTTTCATGTGCTGTCTTTGTATACTCCCCATCCACCTTCCTCAATGTTCCTCCTGGATTAGTTCGTACCCTAGTGAGGATTTTATGAAGTCTCGCTTGAGCAGCCGTGCCCTCCACTTCCTCACAGAATACCTTCCAGGATGCCTCCTTTGCCCGTCTGATGGCAAGGTTGTAATTGACAAGGGCCTCATGATACTTTGCCCATTGTCCTTTGCGCCTCACAAGGTTAAACAGTCTTTGTACCTGTTTCCTTTACATTTCCAGGTTGTTATTCCACCAAGGCACACTCCTATTTGTGCACTTCTTGGTGATTGAGCAGTTGTCCTGCCATGAGGTCACTATAGCAGAGGTTATGGCCTCTGCTACTTCCTCAAACTCTGCTGGATTCCTTATCGAAGTTTTAATTTCTGATAGGCTGAAGTCAAGGTCTCTCCTAAATGTCTCCCAGTCCGTTTTCCTGGGGTCATATAGGCCATGGTCTGTCTGGTTCCCATTTCAACCTTGAATTTAATATACATGTGATCTGATGAGGATGGCTTCAGAACCACATTCCACTGTTTGACGTAACTGCCCATTACATGGAACCAAAAGTTAACTCAATTACTTCTTCCCTTCTACTATTCCTGAATGTAGATTCATCACCCCTATTCAGGATCTCCAAGTTGTTAGATAGGAGAAATTCAAGGTGGTGCTCACCTCTACTGTTGGTGTCCTTGCTGCCCTACGATAGATTGTGGGCATTGGCATCACATCCCACCACAAGTTCGTCACCTTGCCGATGGCAGGCTTCCGTCAGTCTCCTCACTTCCAAAGGAGGAGGAGAGCTGTCTTCGTAAGGAAGGTATGCTGAGGCCAAAACAATTTCCCTCGTGATACCTTCCTCACGTTGCTGCATCCTGATGGTCACCAAGTCCCTGGAACAAAAATCCATCATTGGTATGAAAGGTATTCCATTTCTAACATAAATGCATGTTCTGGAATTTTTTTATATTTCTGGCATAAATCAGCTTACTTTCAGTACCACTGAGGCCACATACACCCCCTTTGTATAAATAGGGTTCTTGTATCAGGGCCACGTCCACCTCCTGTCTCCCCAGGTGACGGCTCAGGGCAGCAGTGGCCCCTTTACGGTGCTGCAGGTTTATCTGCAGCACTTCCAGTCCCCATCTTGCTGCCATTATTGCCTTTAAGGTCGTTGATTACCCTGACGCCGACCTGCGAGAACCCTAAAAACAGTTTAAGGTCTTGCTCTCGCAATGCCTTCAGGGACTTCTCTCCGACCTCCACCACCAGGGTTCGTCCTTCTGGAATGACCTTTTGGTTAATTACCCTCCAATCCTCTGTCGAGACTTTAGGGTTCTGGACTCTTATTTTCTCGAACAGTCTTTGGAGACATCCTTAAGGATCTTTGGTACCCATATTGATACCTTTGCGGTCTTCAGGAGTTCGGCTGCTGTCTTGACCAGCAGCTTCGCATCGCCCCATGGGGATATCATGGGCACCTTGTACTTAAGCCATTCTGCTGAGTGCTCCCCCTCACAGACAAAAATGAGGGTACCGCGATCTAGATATACTATCCACCTATGTGCCATGCACTCCTAAGCACAGGTCGCACCACACCTTGGGTTTGGGGGGCAGTTTAACGTTGTGCCCGGGATGAATGGCTGGCTATTACTTACATTACCTCATTAACATCAACAGTTACTAAAAGAAAATAAGAAAAAGACGGAGGCGAAGGTGAAGATCGACACAAGCTTTTGGAAATACTTTCCTTTGTCATGATATTTGTGTGTATTTTTGTGTGACTATTGGCTGCTGTAAGAATATTTACTTCTTCCAGTATCAATAATGAATACAACTTTAACAAACCTACTCACTGTTAAATACCTTTCTTGGATGATAGTACTTTTCCTCATTTATAGTAAATTAACAACATTTGTTTTGCTTACCATCGTTATAGTGTAATATAGTTAAATGTGTTTGATTTATACTTATCTAAGAACTGAATGTTAAAACTAATATGTAGATAGGGAACAACTCACCGTAAAGACAAACATTGAACCACCCACCCACACACACACACACACACACACACACACACACACACACACTTATAAATTTTTGGTCTTGGCCTTTTAGAATTGTTTGTGTGTGTGTATATGTGTGTGTGTGTGTGTGTGTGTGTGTGTGTGTGTGTGTGTGGTGTGTTTCATTTATGTCTGTTGATGGCTAACGTTTGTCTTTATGGTGAGTTATTCCCAATGTACGTATTGTTATTAACATTCCTTACTGAACCTTCCATTATTGTCACTTAACAACTGATATATTTAACAGGATAAAAAGAGGAGGAGGAGAAGGTCAGACTCCAGTGAATATAAACGTCTGACAGTCACAGTAGAAGGTAAGATTTAAAGGTTAATAATAGTTAATAGATAAAGAAACTTGCATGGAACATAAATTTCTGGCCATGGCCTTCACCAGAAAAAAGGAAAACATACATTCACACAGTAGGGGAAATATGCACTGTTGACAATTCATTAATGTAGATAAAGTTCTTAAGTGTTTTTGAGTAGTGCACGTAAAAAATCTTGTCTGACATTAATAATAATTTGAACAAAAAAACACCTATTTTCTCGAAGAAAAGATGCATATACTGAAATAAGTTGCCTCTTATACAAGGATTCATGTACAGTTAGCTGCTTATTTTGGAATTCCAGTGACATTGATAAATAGTAGTGTAATTAATATGAAGACATTAAGAAGAATCTCTACTGCTTCGTATCTTCGGATTGCTTCGAAGAGGCAATCAATGAAGTCCTCACCCTTGGAAGAATTTGAATGAATTGTCACTCTCACAGCAAATGTTGCAATAGATGACACTGTCTTGAAAGGAAAGGCCCTACATATTGCTGCCCAATGGAAATTTTTTTTTTTCCTGAGCATTCTGTGGCTGGAAAGATCTCTGGGATGTACCAGATAGTTTGCAACCATTCATGTGCCCGAGTTGTTAAGGACCACCCCACATTTCTCCTCATAATGGTGGAGATGGAGAAATTCACATCCGGGATTGTCGCAGAATTTCCAGAGATTCTGGTTTCGGCCTCCCACGTGGCTCCAAACTCGAGGACCGTGTTCAGTTCTAGAAACGATGCAACAAATGTATAACTCTGACGGCAGCCGCCTCCACTATATATGCTGGCTGCCCGTCGACGGCAGAGCAGCCTCCACATCTCGGTCGAGGCCCCGCACTATTTCCCTGCAAAAGTGGGGTGAAAACCTAAAATTTCCAAACAGTTGGGCAAGTCTATACTGACGATCATACAATAGTTAAAGGGGAAGACTGTCAGAGCAGACCTTGCTCTTAGACTATTTGGACAGTGTTTGACATTGACAGATAAAATTACGTGAAAATAAAGAATTTCTTTAGGTTTCTTAAAATTTTTAAGCAGTTTCTGTTTGTACTGTTGCAATATGCCATAAGTTTTTCTTCCAGTTTCTTTTTGAAAAAATTTGAAAAGACGACGTTCGGACATTCTTAACCATCGATATTTTAGCATTTGCGGCAGTGCCGCTATTAGGCAGTTTACCGTCCACTGCTGCTGTAGAAGGCACAATTCCAGTAAGTAACTGCCCGGCGGGCTCACGACCAATCGCCGCATAGGAGCTTCATGATCTCCATTTCCCCTGAGAAGTGGAACGGCGAGTACTGCCGCATCCGTCACGAGAAGCCGCAGGTACGCTCCGGCGACCGCGGGGCAATGCGACTGTGGGACGATGGCGATGGGGCTCTCGGCCTTATGGCCTGAAGGTGAGGTCGGCGAAAACCTCCGTAAGAAATCTCCTCACCTTGAGGTGCGCCGCGGGCCTTCGAGATGGCTATAGTAGATGTTCCACTTTTCCACATCATCGTATGGAATAGGCTCATGTAGGAAACAAAATTGTTTCACAATTATAAGTATGATTACATGTGTGTTTTGATTATAGTGATGATTTCCTGAAGCAGAAGAATAGATGGATGGACTGATGCCAGGCAGTTCGCAGGTGTGAGCCACGTGCACTACACACCTGAAAGCGTCAAATGCAGCATAGGCAGGCGAAGAGTGGCACAGTTGGGAGGGGCTGAGGCGGGGGACAATGATCCAGTGACGCCACGCGGCCTTGTAAACGTACAGCGTGGCTAGGGCTGTCTGCTGACATCGCGAGGCGCTCCATTTAAACACTCTCTACCTTTATGTTGCAGTTTGTGTTCCTTCCATTATTGTGTCAGCAATTGCAACAATGAAATTTCTAATGGCAAATCGAGGAACAATGGTTCCCATTAATGGGAAAACGGTACCGGTATACTATGTTTTCCAGTCTGCGACATCCTAGTTTACATGTTGCAAGAATCTTTAAATTTAATCATAAGCAAAATGTGTGTAGCAGGCAGCGGTATTACTACAAACAAAAGGCATGCAAAATAGAACATGTGCACTGGCTCTATTTGTGTGCAAGGAGCACACTGCACCATCAATCCCTGGATCATAGTCCATAGGAATGCTTGGGTCCTAATGCATACGTAGTAAGTGTAGGGGGAAGTTGGGCTTTCTTTTTACGAATTTTTCTTGGATGACCAGTTGATCTAGATGCAGCTGAAACTGCAGCAGACGTGTTTGTAGTCACTTGCCCATGATAAGATTTTAATCTGTCGAAATTTAGGACGATGGTGCGGCCAGATAATTGCAGTTCTGCATTAACGGGTGATGTCAAATGTATGATCTGATATCGTCCCCCGAATAAAGGAGTGAATTTCTTAGTTCGTCCTTTTTTAATAACTGTATTTATGAACAATACCTATTCCTCGGAGTGGTAAGTGGATAAGGTGGCTCCTTTGTTTCCATACTGCAATTGATGACCAGTGGCTCTTTTGTTGTTCTTTTGCACCTTTTTCCAAATGGCTTTTAAGTGATGGGCCAGGTTTTTCACCTCTTCAACATCTACCCAAGCGAGCATTCCACAGGGTTGTGGTATTGGTCCTCTGCTATTCCTTATTTACATAAATAGTTTCGGAGAAAATCTAAGTAGCTCTCTTAGATTGTTTGCAGATGACGCCGTCATTTATCGTCTCGTCAAATCATGTGAATATCAAAACCAACTGCAGAACAACCTGAATAAGATATCAGTATGGTTTAAAAATTGGCAATTGACTCTAAATAATGAGAAGTGTGAAGTTGTCCACATGAGTACAAAAAGAAATCCTTTAAACTTTGTTTACAAGCTAAAGCAATCAATAGTGAAGACCGTAAACTCTACAAAATGCCTAGCAATTACTCTTACATGAGACGTAAACTGGAAAGAACACACAGATAAAATCGTGGGGAAGGCAAACCAGAGACTGCGTTTTATTGGTGGAACCCTTAAGATGCAGCAGAACTACAAAAGAAACTGCATACACTACGCTTGTCCGTCTTTTTTTGGATTATTGCTGCCCAGTGTGGGATCCTTATCAGGTGGATTCGATGAAAGCCATCAAAATAGTCAAAAGAAGGGCAGCTCATTTTGTATTGTCATGATACAGGGGAGACAGTGTTCTGGAAATGATATAGGATCTGGGATGGGAATCATTACGTCGAAGGCGCTTATCGCTGCGGTGTGGGCTACTTACGAAACTCCAATTGCCAACATTCTCTTCTGAATGTGAAAATATATTGTTGACTGCCCCTTACATAGGTAGAAATGATCATGAGAATAAAATATAGGAAATCAGAGCTCGAACGGAGAGATTCAGGTGTACTTTCTTCCTGTGTGCTATTCATTCACCTATACGCGTTTCGCCATTGTCCCGAGGCATCCCATCGCAGTTCAAAGAACACATGAAAATAAAAAAGAAAACTCAAGATGGTACACAATGACACACAAACAAAAACTAACACATAAAATAACAAATATTTTCAAAAGATAAGGCATAAAAATAGCTCTCGGAACAGACAGCCCAATCCAAAAATATATCCCAAAAATAAGACACAGATATCTACCTAAGAGCTGGAATATACAAACTACAATGCAACTTGTATGATGGAAGGTATGTAGGACAAGCCAGCAGAACATCTGATACCTGATACAAGGAACATATCAGGGCATGGAAATACGGGACAAACGACTCCACATTTGCAGAACATCTGAAAGAATATAACCACAAACCCATCACAATAGAAAAGACATGAAGATAATTAGAATAAATAATAAAAAAAAACATCTCCTAACATTAGAAGAAAATTATCAAATATATAAAACAAAAGCTGAGAAAAAGTTGCTACTAAATGACCAAATAAACCTGACTAATCAGTCACTGTTCTCACTAATTGACCATATGATAGACACAAATCCCAACGCATAATCACAAATCCACCCCCCCCCCACCACACAGACACACAAAGATACCAACAAGATACCAACACTCTTTCAGTGAAATAGTTGAATTTCAAATAAGCTGAGAAAGTTGGCAACACTACAAAACAAACTACATTGGACACAGCATGGCAGCAGATCAAAGTGGAACCGGAAAAATGTGAAGTTTATCAGAAAACGTTGAACCTTTCGACCTGGTAGCCGGAAAGAGTGATATGGAGTAGCAAGTTCTGTAAGTACACCATTTTATAGCAAATAACGAACTGTTTTGAATCAGAAACGAAATGTTTTGTACATATGTAAGAAACCTAATCTTTGTGTCAACAGAAACATGCAAATATTTTGGGACAACCACTGAGGATGCCTTGTGACAAAAGCGAAATGCGTATGGGTGAATTATAAAAATAAATACCCTTCATTTGCAGTAGCAGAAGGTGTTTTCTTTAAAAACAGTACAGTGGAATACATATGTAAATGTGATTTGCAGAATATCCCTAATAGATGTAGTCGACGTAGAGGGGACAGGAACTGTTGATTGTGGGGAAACAAGGTTATTTTAGGTTGAGGCCTGGATTGGAATTTACTGCAAGGATAACTCCCATCTGTGAAGTTCAGAAAAGCTGGTAGATGGGGAGTGGGGGGAGGTGGGGGGGGGGGGTAATCCAGATGGCCCAGGTTGTGAAGCAGCTGTTGAAATAAAGCATATGCTCAGCAGCATGTTGTGACACAGGATGAACGGCCACCACTAAACTGAGGTCAGAAACAATGTGCAACTTCACAAATGTGAGCTGTCTTTCCAAAACATTCTCCAATCTTGAAATTATACAGGCCCCAATCTATGGTAACCTCTCTTTCATGCCCCCCTCTGTCCTACACCACTCCCATTCCATGTGTCATCTGTATGCTGTGGATGTATGCCTTCCTACTCCATTTGTAAGCTGCACCTCTTTCCACCCATTTAGTACCTGCTTTCTCCATACGTCTGTCGTATCCATCTCCTCCCCCACCTAGCAACCTTCCTGCCCTCCCATCCCATTCACTCCCCCCCCCCCCTCCCTTTTCCGTCCTAGCACTTCACTGCAGACTTTTACTTGAAATGCAACAGCTGGACATGTCTCTGAAGTGTGCATACGTGACTGTATGAACAGAGTATTTTTACTGGTGAAGGCCATTAGCTGAAAGTTTGTATATGTATATACGTGTTTTTTTTTATGTGTGTTTCATAGATGAACAACATGAGATACAAACTATCTACATTATGTTGTTGAACTCCAGCCTAAATCATAGTTTTAGATTTGAACTCGTGATACTGCTGTTGCTTCTCTTGTATCTAAACATCCTAAATCAAAACTGTCACCAATGAATTTCTCACACTTTTACCTATAACATTTGATGGAATACCTTAAAAAATATTTTCAATGTATGGCATATAAGAGTAATGAGTCTATGATCTTATCATCTAGCATTCTTTTTCTTTGGTTAGGGAATGATGAAAGCTGATATTAGCCATTGAGAAGGATAATGAATTGTGTGTTTGAGAGATTTTATTTGTTTCTATTGACGAGCCGTTTTACACACACACACACACACACACACACACACACACACCCACACACACACACACAATATAGTGAGGACGGTTTACAACTCACCGCAAGGATGTGGCGATGAGCTGCGACAGGCACATACAAAAGACACACACATACAACACATTCAGCTATTGGCTATGGACTTCTTCATAAAATGGAACACTCACGCAAACACACAGGCACACAACACAGTCATACAACCATCTCCAACTGCCGCACTTCAAAGCAAAGAAGTTGGACAGAGATACCACTTCAGGCAGAGGCTTTGTCCACAGAACCGAGGCAAAGATGGTAAAGATGGTGGGCGGGAATTAGAATTTAGCGGAGGTTGAGACCAGGTGGGCAACGGGAAGAGAGAATGTGTTGAAGGGCAAGTTCCCATCTTTGGTGTTCTGAAAGATCGGTGTTGGTGGGAAGTATCCAGATAACCCGGACGGTGTAACACCACAGTCTAATGTTTACAGTCGTGACACTCACTGCTGTGAAAGCTGTTACCGCCGGACACTTGGAGCGACGCTAGCACTCCAAGCGGTCGTAAAGCCGGTTGTCCCTTAACGCCATATACGGCACATTAATAATGCCCGCTTGTAATTACATTTTTGCGGTTCTCTAAATATTGAATATATTATTGCATTCCAAGCTTTATTTAAGTATCTTGACACATGACTGAGTGTAAAAGAAACGTAAACCGAGCAAAAACTCGTTGTGATCGGACACAGACTGCAATTGTGCAATATGTTACGAAATAATTCTTTAGAAATTGCTTGCAGCTTACCTTGCTGTGAGTGATGGACAAAAATAGTATTTTGTGCAGACAAGCCTATAATAGAACTCCTAAGGGACAGTTAAATATCAACAAATGTAAATTTACTAAAAACTGGTGAATAAACTGACGCTATCTGCAACACATTTATGACGAAATTCTTCAGACATTGCACCTTACTTTGCTGGTAAACATAGTATTTCGCACATGAGAAGCTTGTAATTGGTCTTCGCGGTGTTAAAAGGTGCGAAATTTTTTTTTTCCCTGCTTTTTAGTTATGAGATCATCCACTGGCTATGAAACTTTCATCTAATATAATTTTGCTATGAGATTATTTCAATTATATGTTATTTTACTCTCAGTGGTTCCGATAAATAGGTTTATATATTAGACTGTGCTTTCCATTTGATAAAACGGAAAACATTTAACCTTTCAAACCTTAATAACAGTAACAATGAACACTTCTTTTCCATGCATTTCTTATACATTTGCCTCTATAATGAATTACTTTCGAATGCCCAGACAAAAATGTTTCTAGCTGTGATGTAGCAGCAACCACAGTCGTAATACTTGCTTCAGGACACAGTTTAATTACTTCCGCCGTTATATTATCGCGTCTTTGCGGTAGTTTCCTCTTCATTCCCAGTTTCGGTGGTTTGAAACATCAAACAATCTAGGCACAGCATTCCACACCAGCTTCTTCCGTTCATCATTCATGAACTGGTTTGCATCGAAGTGTACTTAATTCAAAAGATCTTGTCGCCTGCTATTTATAAGCCATTTCTTGATCCTAAAAAGAAATAATCTTCAATATCTGTGTGTTCCTCACAACATAATTGTAAATAAGCATTACCGAAACTTTGTCACATACCTTTCAGGCTCTGTAGAAAACCTAAAGAATGATAAATATGACGTATTCTAGTTTATGTTGCTGCAATTTAAAGCAGTACACACGTTTCCCTTCATAAAAACCATTTTGTACACTAAAACACACAACAAACACACGTCTCATATACGATATAGAGCAACGTGGCTTTACGTCCGCAAGAAGCGCTGCAGTCGCCTAGTATAACAAAAATCAGCGGTAGTGTCGCGACTGTATATATTAGACTGTGGTAACACTGTGCCAAGATGCGAATGGACAGTTTGTTGCTGGTCATTCCCACATAGAACGCTTCTCAGTGCAGGCATGTCAGTTGGTAAATCACGTGAGTGCTATTGCAAGTTGCTCTGCCCTTGGTTGTGGGTGTATAGGGCAGTTCCAAGGATAGGAGCCAGAAGGTAGGGAAGGTGGTTTGGGGATTTCATAGGGATGGACAAGGTTACAAAGGTTAGGTGGGCGGTGGAAAGACACTCTTGGTAGAGTGGGAAGGATGTCATTAAGGATGGATCTCATTTCAGGGCCAGATTTAAGGAAATTGTATGCTGGAGAGCCACATTCAGAGTCTGCTCCAGTCCCAGAAAGTATCCGGTGACAAAAGGGGCAATTCTGGGGTTCTGTTGAAGGTTCTGGATTTGGGGGGATAAGGTGGCGGCTCTGGTAATTTGCTTCTGAACCAGATCAGGAGGATAGCTGCAGGATGTGAAAGCTGTTATTCGGTTATTGGTGTACTGGTTCAGGGATGTGGGACTGGAGCAGACTCTTTTGCCACAAAGACCAAAGCTGTAGGGAAGAGAACATTTGATGTGGAATGGATGGCAGCTGTCATAATGGAGGTACTGTTTATTGGTTGGTTTGATGTGGATGGATGCGTGAAGTTGGCCCTTGCACGAATGGAGGTTGACATCGAGGAAGGTGGCATGGGATTTGGAATAGGACCAGGTGAATTTGATGGGAAGAGGAAATTCTGGAGGTGTTCGTCACTGTGAGTCCAGATCGTGAAGATGTCATCAATGAATCTCTACCAAACATTGGATTGACAGGCTTGGGTATCCAGGAAGGCTTCCTCTAAGCGTCCCATGCATATGTTTGCGTACGAGGGGGCCATCCTGGTTTCCATGGCTGTTGCCGGTAGTTGCTGGTATGTCTGGCCCTCAAAGATGAAGTAGTTGTGGGTTACGATTAATGAAAGAGGTTTTAGGTAGGGAAGTGGGTGGTTGGCGTGAAAGGAAATACTCCATTGCAGCGAGGTACTGGGCATGTGGGATATTTGTGTATAAGGGAGTGGCATCAATGGTTTAAAGGATGGTTTCTGGAGGTATCAGGTTGGGTAAGGATTTCAGGCGATCGAGGAAGTGATTGGTGTCTCTGATGAAGGATGGGAGACTGCACATGATGGGTTGAATGTGTTGGTCTGTGTAGGCAGAGATTTGTTCTGTAGGAGCTTGGTAACCAGCCACAATTTGGCGTCCGGGATGATTGGGCCTGTGAATCTTGGGAAGTAGGTAGAAGGTGGGGGTGCGGGGTGTCAGTGGGGTCATGAGGTTACCTACCTAGTGGAGGAGGGGGAGAGGTTAGCATAGATTTAGGCCAGGAGGATGGTGGGAGGAGAGGATATGTTGGAGGGCAACATTATGGGCAATATTAATGAGTTTGTTTCTTTTATACATCCTAGCAGTTTCTTTTAAGTTACATAATTAAAATCACCCTGTGAAGCTTGTGCATTTTTAGTTTTCCTAAATAATTTTGCAAATGTTTTGTACGACCAGCATTGGAAAAAGTACTTAAAAGGTAATTTGAGTCTACTACATTTGCTTGGTAGTATATGTATTTACTAAAATTACAAATTATGTTTTCAATAAGTAATTGGTGAAAGTAAAATTAAAGTTAGTCGGAACTATTAACTTCACTCACCACAGGGATGCCCGATGAGCTGCAGAAAGGCAAACATAACAGAACAACAACACAAAAACAAAAAAATAAAGCTTTTGGGTGTTAAGCCTTCATCTGTTACAGAGAATAAAGCTTTGTTTATTGTATTTGCTTTGTTTTTCTGTTGTGTGCCTTCCTGCGGCTCAGTGGACATATCTGTGGTGAGTAGCAACCTGTCCTTTCCAAAATAACATACAAAACAGCCTCTGCTACAACCCATTCAGGTTCACGTCACTTCTGCCTTTCCCAATCCCTTCTCTCATATCTAATGACTGGTGTTGGTTCATTATTCAACAGACATCATTCACTCACTAATTCTATTATGCGCAATGGATAAGTGAAGCCACACACCCTGTACCTTGATGATTAGTGGTCTGAATGAGAAGGAATGTTGATTCTAACAAGCATTACTGGCATATAATGTTAGGGAGCACCATTTTAGATGAAAAAGGGACCAAACACTAATTAACAGGACTGCATTGACCAATGTTTATATAAAAAGATGATGAGATAAGAATGAATACATAAGTGAGCACCATTTTACATACACATTTATAATTTGAGTGCTGTTGAAAATTCCAAAGCAGCTGTTTTTGAAAGTTTTTGTTACTAAGCCTAGGCCTCTTTGGTGAAGAATCTCTTTGCACTCACTAGAAATGCTCTATATGAGCACTTGTTGGTATCCGTTTATTTAATTTAAGAATTAATCACTTTAATAAATTATATTGAATGATTAATTTTAGGTCCAAGACCATTTAATTGAAGATAATTTCCTTAAGTATTGAATTGGAAAAACTAAACTCAGTTTCACTGCTTCCTACTTCATTGGCCATGATGCACTTGCACAGCTCCACATACAGAAGGAAAGAATGAATTTAGATTGCACCAAAGAATATCAATGTGACATCTTATTCAGAGGAAATTCTATTATTTCAGATTAATATCCATGTATGAGTTTAGTTATTTTGACGATGAATGCGGGACTCCACACATCGTGTTTTATATCGTTTATATCTCAGAAATACAGTATAAGCTGTTGTGCTGTCCCATACACCTGTTATTACAGATGTACAGCGAGCCTCAGTAAGACATCGATTCGACAGTTGGCAGTACTTAAAACATACCAACCACCGTTCACAGCAAATGAGAAGAGAGACCTAGAGAAGCTTTCAGAATCTGTCTGACAATAGTTTCGAGCATTGCTGACACCGTCCAGTGAGACTCTTTATTTTTTTCCATGGATTTCACATACTTTTCTGTCACTTAGCTTAACTTCAGGAATTCGGTGTTTTGGAAAATTGTCTCCATCTTTCTCATGAATTTGCTTAGTATAGATGTACATGTAGACATATGTTGTGGCTTATTCTCAGACAGTAGTTCTGATAAGTCTGGTATAGTCCCTCTACAACCATTACCATCACCATCAACAGTGCACAGACCAATGGGGTCCTCATTGGACACACCTGTGGAGGCCGCCGCATCTGCCGCATCTGTGGAGGCCGCCGCGTCTGCCGCATCTGTGGAGGCCGCCGCGTCTGCCGCATCTGTGGAGGCCGCCGCGTCTGCCGCATCTGTGGAGGCCGCCGCGTCTGCCGCATCTGTGGAGGCCGCCGCATCTGCCGCATCTGTGGAGGCCGCCGCATCTGCCGCATCTGTGGAGGCCGCCGCATCTGTGGAGGCCGCCGCATCTGTGGAGGCCGCCGCATCTGTGGAGGCCGCCGCATCTGTGGAGGCCGCCGCATCTGTGGAGGCCGCCGCATCTGTGGAGGCCGCCGCATCTGTGGAGGCCGCCGCATCTGTGGAGGCCGCCGCATCTGCCGCATCTGTGGAGGCCGCTGCCGTTGGGGCCTCAAACAGGGCCACTGCTTTACAGCAGCTAGGGCCGTTGGCTTGCGAGGAGGCGCTTAGGCTCCGTCGGCAGCGGCAGGAGATGTGGCTGCGGGAGCAGGCAGAGCGGGCACGAGGCCGTCAGCAGCGGCGATCGGATCGGGAGGTAAGTTGGGCATTACATTGTGTTCGGTTCAACTTCAGTGTCGTGAGTCCCTTATCTTAAGACATACTTGCACATACATTGATATGTATTTGTAGAATTGTGGTAAATGGCCCCACTCAGTTCAGACCACACTGGGAGTTCAGAGAGAAAGAAATTAATTTTCTTCTTCTCTGTTATTGATTATACGGTTCACCCATTCTCTAGCATTATTCTATTGCACAGTATTTAGAGACTGTTGATTCTGTTCTCATCTGAATAATTTTTTCACCTGTCTGTCTCGTCTGTCCCCCCATGGGGCCCACAGCCCTTTTGTGGATACGTGTGTGGCGCGCACGGGGCCACGAGCCGAAGAAACCTTTCTTCTGCCCCAGGCTGCTTCCTTTTCCCTCCCGGTTCATGCCTTCGCCCGTAGATGGGCGTTTTTTGCAAGATACGGTGGTTTCTCGTCCTAGTTTCTCTTATTACATGGTTTCTTCCTTTCCTAACCTTTGCTTCTGTTTTTCTCTCCTTGCTGTACTCTCCTACCCTTCCTCTCCTCCTCATTAGTCTCCGCTTGGGTGTTTGAGACACTTCTTCCTCTTCACTTCCTCTATTCTTCTTTCCTCCCTGTGCGTGTCTGAAGGCCTACCCACGCATTATCGTGCGTAGCAGGTTACGAGGTAATGCTTAATTCCCCGCCCCGGGTAGACAAGAAGGGCACGTATGTACCCCCTGGTAAAGGCCAGGCCCAGGGAGGGGTGATTACCTGAGCTGGTACCTTCCGAACATGCCGATTGGTCCCTCCGTCAGTTCTCGGGAGGTGTGACCTGAGGTGTGAACAATCACCTAAGGCAGGTAAGCCCTCAGAGAGGGCCCCCACTAGGAAGGAGCGCGCCATCGGAGACGCCGGTAATCACGGGGGACACTTTCGCGATGACTTCCTTCTCTTCTTCAGTGACATTGACCCAGAAACGTAAGATAGATTCGCCTCAGCAAAAGAAAACATTGCCTTATCTACCGAAATTTCTTGTTGTCTCTCGCACTGATGGTAAAGATTTCAATTCTGTAAATCCTTTAGTCATTCAGAAAGGTGTTGACGCAATTGCTGGCCCTGTTAAAACCTGTTCGCGTCAGCGCAATGGTACAGTGTTGCTGGAAGCGGACAGTGCCTTCCAGGCCCAAAAACTAATACGCACGTTTCCTGTCCAGGTAGTAGCGCATCGCATGCTCAACTCGTCACGGGGGGGGGGGGGGGGGGGGGGCCTAGTTTTCACGAGATCCCTTGACGGGTTGTCTGATGAAGACATAAAAACCTATATGTCAGATCAGGGTGTAACAGCCGTGCATAGGGTGTTGAAAAAGGTAGATAACCAGCTGACACCGACTTGCACTGTGTTTTTGACGTTCAACAGAATTGAACTCCCGTCGAAGGTCAAAGCAGGGTACAAAGTTATCTCCGTCCGCCCTTATATACCAAACCCAATGTACTGTTTCCATTGCCAGAGATACAACCATACCCGTCAGTCTTGCCCTAATGCAGCAAAATGTCAATTGTGGTAGGGACGCCCATGAGGGGGATTGCCCACCTCCGTCCCCTCACTGCCTTAATTGCAACGGTGACAATGCGGCTTCATCTCGGGACTGCCCTCTATATATGGATGAAAACGTCGTCAAGCAAATTCGGATTACGGAAAAGGTATCAACATCTGCCACTCAGAAGTTGTTGGTGAGTCGAAAGCCCACTGTCCTCCCAGCAGTAAGGTCCTCACCTCCACTCGACCTACTAAGGATGCAGGTATGTGGGCCTGCAATTTCACTTTCGCTGACACAGTTGTGCGATCGGCCAGCCCGAAGATTGCCCGTAAACCAAGGGCACCTAAACAAGATGCCCGGACTTTGAAAAAGGAACCCGCCCGTGAGGATTTTCTGCGTTCTCATGCTTCCCAACCGTCAAGTGCCTCTTCTCACCGTCACTCTTCCAGAAGAGGCAACAAGAAAGTGTGTTCCTCTCCTTCCCCGCCGAGGCTTGACCCATCCGTCACGCTGCCCAACAGTAGTCAGTCCCGATCATCTTCTGTCTCGCCGGGACGCACTACCGTTACCCGGGCAATCGGAATTTTACCGGCGGCGGAAGGTGCCCCTCCTGATAGTCGGGAAGGTGGCAGATGTATCGTTTGAACCTACGGAACATGACTCTCTGCCTCTAGAAGGCGACAGTAGTGCTCCCTCGAAGTACGGTCCTCAGCGGTCGAGGTGACCCCACCTGCTTGTTCCTTTTTATCTTCCTTTCTTCTCTTACTTTTTATCATGGCGCTCCTTCAATGGAATATTCGCTGCTTTCGTTCCAATCGGGAGGAATTAAAACTACGCCTTCGATTGCGCTGCCCGCTTCTAGTTTGTCTCCAAGAAACTATGTTACGTTCATGTGATCATATAGACTTCGCCCACTACACCTCTGTGCGTTTCGAACTGCCATCTGTGGAAGGTATCCCTGCCCATGGAAAGGAAAATGCTTTGAGAGGTTGTTTTGGTCTGTTAGTAGCTTTTGTAGATACATCACACACTAAAGCAAATGGATTAGGACTGCTGTTGCTGTGGCTGCTGCTACTGCTAGGAATAGAACATAAATCTGTACCTTCATTTTCACAGATATTTGCAGTTTCCATCTGTTTTAATCCTCCCTCTACATCCATTTCATCATCAACAAACACAATTTCTTCCACTTAGCTTTATGGATGATGAAAGCTAACACCCACAGTTTGTGCACTTACACATGGAGAGGTTGTAATTTCCTGATTTGATTTAATACTTCTTTTTTTGCCGACCGAAGTAGTCTGATATTCTAGGCCATTTTGCCATGATACTATGTTCACTTCCGATAAAAAAAACCATGCACAATTCACACAAATACACACTGAACACAATGTCAGGTATGCTTTTATTGTTTACCGTTCCCGCGCAAATGCTAAATACCAAACAGAAATGGGGAAGAACCGTATATTCAATATATTGATTGACTAGCTCGTTTCTTGTGCGGATCAATCGATAATTGCGTGTTAACTTTGTCGTCATAAGATTCGCTTCAAATGTATTTGTTTTATTTAACGGTTTCATTATAGAAGAAATTAATGGAATAGATTATTGTATCTGTCTTTAACTAGTTACTTAATTTTGTAGTATAAAATTGGACTTCGATTCTGAAATTTGTGTGACTTGTTTTGGGTGGGCCAAGAAAATTTTGGGTGGGCCCCGGCCCACCCTTGGCGATGGAATATGAGTAGCAGCTCACAACTGGTTCACCTCTTACTTTAATAATTAGCAACAGAAGGTAATTCTCTGCAGTGTAGAAAATGGTTATGACGTACAATCGCAATGGGGCACAATTGTGGGGTGCACCAGGGGTCTGTTTTGGGACCATTTCTTTTTCTTATTTCCATAAATGATATATTTTACAATCGGCTGTTATACTCAAAGGCATTTTTGTTTGCTGACGAAGGTAGTGAAGGATGTTGTTTGTAATATTGACACAGCATCAAATTATGCAGTTCAAGAGTAGAACAAGTTGATGTTAAATCACAGTAAAACTCAGTTTTTACAATTTCTAACACACAATTTAACAGAATCTGACATTTTGATTACACATACAAGGTGGCCACCGAACCTTGAAACCGGGAAAAAGCCTTGAACTTGGAAAAAAAAAAAAAAAAAAAAAAAAAAAAAAAAAAAACACCCCAGGGGGCCCACAGTTCTTTTGTGGGTACGTGTGTGGCGCGCACGGGGCCCCGAGCTGGAGCAGCCTTTCTTCTGCCCCAGGCTGCATCACTGTCCCTCCCGGTTTATGCCTTCGCCCGGAGACGGGCATATTTCGTGAGCTACGGTGGTTCTTGTTGTGGTTTTCCTTCCTTCGTTCCCTCCTTTCTTACCCTTTGTTTCTGTCTTTCTCTCCTTGTACTCTCCTAGCCTTCTTCTCCTCATTAGTCTCCCCTTCGCCATTTGAGACACTTCTTCCTTCTTTCTCTTCATTTCCTATCCTCTTCTTCTTTCCTCCCTGTGCGTGTCTGAAGGCCGACCCACGCATTATCGTGCGTAGCAGGTGACGGGGTAACGCGTAATTCCCCGCCCCGGGTAGACAAGTAGGGCACGTACGTACCCCCTGGTAAAGGCCAGGCCCAGGGAGGGGTGATTACCCGAGCTGGTACCTTCCGAACGTGCCGATTGGTCCCTCCGTCAGTTCTCGGGAGGTGTGACCTGAGGTGTGAACAATCACCTAAGGCGGGTAAGCCCTCGGAGAGGGCCCCCACTAGGAAGGAGCGCGCCATCGGAGACGCCGGTAATCACGGGGGACACTTCCGCGATGACTTCATCTTCTTTCGTGACGTTGACCCACAAACGTAAGTAAGACTCGCCTCAGCCTAAAAAGACTCTGCCTAATGTACCTAAATTTCTGGTTCTCTCTCGCACCGACGGAAAGGATTTCAATTCTGTCAATCCTTTCGTTATACAGAAAGGTGTAGATGCAATTGCTGGCCCTGTTAAAACCTGTTCACGTCAGCGCAATGGCACATTGTTGCTGGAAGTGGAAAGTGCCTTCCAAGCCCAAAAACTGATACATACTACGTTGTTGCACACGTTTCCAGTTAAGGTAGAAGCGCACCGCACACTCAACTCGTCACGTGGGGTAGTTTTTACGAGATCTTCTCTCATTTTTATCATGGAGCTCCTTAAATGGAATATTCGCGGCATTCGTTCTAATCGGGAAGAGTTAAAACTACTCCTTCGATTGCACTGCCCGCTTCTAGTCTGCCTCCATGAAACTAAGTTGCGTCCCCCTGATCGTGCAGACTTTCCACAAAACACCTCTGTGCGGTTCGACTTGCCACCTGTGGAAGGTATCCCAGCCCATGGAGGGGTTCTGATGCTCCTTCGAGACAATGTCTATTACCATCCCATTTCATTGCATAGTCACCTACAGGTAGTTGCCGTCTGCATCACCTTATCCACATTTACCTTCTCCCTCTGTAATATATATTCGCCATCGTCATCTGCCCTTACTAGGGCAGATGTGCTACACCTTGTTGATCAGCTCCCTTCACCTTTCGTGTTGATAGGCGACTTTAATGCCCACCACCCCCTATGGGGCTCTCCGGCACCTTGTCCGAGAGGCTCCCTTTTGGTGGACCTTCTCCAACACCTCGATCTTGTCTGCCTCAACACCGGTGCACCAACCTTTCTTTCAGACACAACACACATCTATTCCCATATAGACCTCGCAATATGCACTCCTCAGCTTGCCGGTCGGTTTGAGTGGTATGCACTTTCTGACACGTACTCAAGTGACCATTTCCCGTGTATCATCCACATTCTGCATCATTCCCCATCTCCTCGTCCCACCAGTTGGAACATTTCTAAAGCAGACTGGGGGCTTTATTCTTCCATGGCTGTTTTTCACGATCGGGATTTTCCCACCTGTGACAGTCAGGTCGACTACCTCACAGAGGTTATTCTCACAGCTGCCGAACGTTCCATACCTCGTACTTCCTCTTCTCCACGTTGTGTCCAGGTCCCTTGGTGGACTGCAGCCTGCCGCGACGCGCTTAGAGCCCGGCGCCGTGCTTTACGCACCTTCCGCCGCCACACAACTTTGGAGAATTGCATCAATTATCAACGTATGAGAGTGCAATGTCGTCGTATCATAAACGACAGCAAGAAAGCTTGCTGGACTGCTTTTACTAGTTCTTTTAACCGTTTTACTCTCTCCACGTTTGTTTGGCGTGGCCTACACCGTCTATCCGCCATCAAGGCCCACTCATTGATTCCTGGCCTGACCGTGGAGAACGCAGTCCTCGTGGACCCCTCTGACGTATCCAACGCATTGGGCCGTTTCTTTGCAGAGGTTTCGAGCTCTGCCCATTACCACCCTGCCTTTCTCCCTCGTAAACAGGTAGAGGAGGCCCAGCCGCCTTCTTTCCACTCTTCTAATCGTGAAAATTATAACGTCGCCTTCACCATGCAGGAGCTAGACTGTGCTCTCGCTCTGTCCCGATCTTCTGCTCCCGGGCCCGATTCCATTCACATTGAAATGCTGAAGAACCTCTCTCCTGCGGGCAAGTGTTTTCTTCTCAGTAACTACAATCGCATATGGACTGAAGGTCATGTTCCCACGAGTTGGCGTGAAGCCACTGTTGTCCCCATCCCCAAACCAGGGAAGGACAAACATCTTCCTTCCTGCTATCGTCCTATTTCTCTAACGAGCTGAGTCTGTAAGGTGATGGAACGCATGGTTAACGCTCGGTTGGTCTGGCTCCTCGAATCTCGCCGCCACCTGACTAATATCCAATGCGGTTTTCGTCGACACCGCTCTGCTGCTGATCACCTCGTTACGTTGTCGACCTTCATTATGAACAACTTTCTAAGGAAGCGTCAAACAGTAGCAGTGTTCTTCGACTTGGAGAAGGCATATTATACCTGTTGGAGAGCGGGCATTCTCCGCACATTGCACACATGGGGCCTTCGGGGCCGCCTTTCTCTTTTCATTCAGGAGTTTTTGGCGGATCGCAAATTCCGGGTAAGGGTGGGTTCTGTTTTGTCAGATACCTTTTTCCAGGAGAATGGGGTACCACAGGGCTCCGTCTTGAGTGTGGCCTTTTTTGCCATTGCAATCAATCCGATCGTGGACTGCCTTTCAGCCGACGTCTCTGGATTTCTTTTTGTTGACGATTTTGCAATATATTGTAGCGCCCAGTGGACGTGTCTCTTGGAGCACTCTCTTCAGCGCTGTCTTGACCGTCTATATTCCTGGAGCATCGCAAACGGCTTCCGATTCTCCACTGAGAAAACTGTGTGTATCAATTTCTGGAGATACAAGGAATTTCTTCCACCCTCTCTACATCTCGGCCCTGTTGCTCTCCCTTTCGTGGAGACTACGAAATTCTTGGGACTAATGTTGGATCGTAAACTTTGCTGGTCCACACACGTGTCCTACCTGGCTGCCCGTTGTGCCCGATCCCTTAACGATCTTCGTGTCCTCAGTGGCACGTCATGGGGAGCGGACCGTACCGTCCTGCTTCACCTTTACCAGGCCATTGTTCAGTCGAAGCTCGACTACGGAAGCCTTGTATACTCTTCTGCACGGCCGTCGATTCTCCGCCGTCTCAACTCTATCCACCATCGGGGTTTACATCTTGCGACCGGTGCATTTTATACTAGCCCTGTTGAAAGTCTGTATGCCTAGGCTGCTGTATTACCCTTGACCACTCGGTGTGATATACTTTTGTCTCGGTACGCATGCCGCCTACGGTCAATGCCCAACCATCCATCTTACCCACTATTTTTTGACGACTCACTCGATCGCCAATATCAGTTGTCTGCGATTGCCTTACTTCCACCTGGAGTTCGGTTTCGCCGCCTATTACAGTGGCTCAATTTTACCCTTCCTTCCACCCTTCGGTTGAGCGAAAGCCCATTGCCACCGTGGCATCAGGCCCCGGTTCACACTCACCTCAAACTTAGTTTGCTCCCCAAGGAGAGCACTCCGGATTTGGTATACCGCTTTATTTACACTGATGGTTCCAAGAGCACTGCCGGTGTCGGATCTGCCTTTGTCGTCGAGGACAACCGTTTCCAATACAAGCTCCCTGACTGGTGCTCTAACTTCACGGCTGAGCTTTTTGCCCTCCACCAGGCCGTTTTGTACACCTGCCGCCACCGCCAACCTTTCTATGCCATATGTTCGGACTCCCTTAGTGCCCTGCAGAGTCTTAAGGACCCTTTGTCGCACCATCCTCTCGTGTATCGGATCCAACGCTCCCTCCAGTTGCTAGCAGATGACAGCTGTCACGTTTCTTTCCTGTGGGTCCCTGGCCACGTGGGTGTGCCCGGGAATGAGACCGCCGACATAGCAGCCAAGGCCGCAGCTATTTTGCCTCACATGGCTACCTTTTGCGTCCCATCGGACAATGTTCAACGGGCTCTCCGCCGGAGTGTCGTGTCGCAATGGCACAGTGTGTGGTTTTCATTGTCCAACAACATATTGCGAACTGTAAAATCGATCCCGACCGCTTGGAGGACCTTCTCTCGCCCCTCTCGGCGAGAGTAGGTCATCCTGGCCTGGTTGCGGATCGGTCACTGCCGTTTCAGCCACCGTCACTTGCTGTCCGCTGACCCTGCACCGCTGTGCTCCTGCGGTGACCTGCTGACCGTGCAACATGTTTTACTGTCTTGCGCACTTTTTAATCATCTCCGTGTAGCCCTTAACTTTCCATCTACTCTGGAGGAAATTTTAGCTGACGACACACGAGCAGCTGCTAGAGTTTTGCGTTATATCAAATTGGCCAACTTAACCAAGGATATTTAACCTTTTTAATTGTCCTTTATCTTTCGTTTTTAGCCTCTTGTTGATGTTCTGACAGTCAACAATTTTTTTTAGATCTTTCGAATCTATGTTCTTGTCTGGGCACTAATGACCATAGAAGTTGTGCGCCCTAAAACCACAAAAAAAAAACAACAACAAAAAACTGTCTGTTTAGTACTACAAGAATTTAAAAAATGAAACAAATTCATTAAAAGAAAATGTTTTCATTAAAATCTGCTGTTGAGTGTTATTTTACCAGATGTCACTGGAATGCAAATACCACACAGCTGTTGCTCCAGGTATGTTTTTGCATTCTCGATTTCATCTTCTCGAAGTTCAAGAACTCGCCAACAACATTGTGCATTATTAAGCATGCTGGGTCATTAACTTAACATTCATTGATCTTTTAGCTAGAGTTTTCCAGGGCAAAATTTATGACTGTATGGTCTCTGGAAACTGAAAACCATCATTGGGAACAATCTAAATAGAAACTTGAAAGAGTGTAAAATGTAAAACTTTTTAATGGGAACCACAATTTTTTATTGCAGATTCGGATTCTATGGCCCACATAAGGGGTAAAAGTGCAGTTTATGTGGCAGCGGCTAGCCGTCGCGCTCGCTTGGTTTGGAACGGCAGAGCAGCCAATCAGGAGTCACGATGCCGTGGCCAATAAGAAACAGCGTTAAAATTGTCCAATGTAAACAAATCGAAGTGATGTATGTAAGTTTTTGACTATCAACAAGTTAAAATTGCTATCAGTGTGGATGCCACTTGATCACTGTTTCGAACATATCATAAAATAAATAAAATATACTATACCTGCTCTGTGGTTGACAGGTTCTTATATGAACCCTTGTCCGGTCAGTAAAAGTAATTGCGGTAATTTCCAGGAATGCTTGCAATCGAGATAACTCAAACTGATATAATCTCGAGCGTACAACTGTAAATCGATGGAGTGTTTCTGAACCGGAGATTCGGGCACTACGCGCCCTCACATACTAAATATAAAAACTTTCACTAATGAAGATCATAAAATAAATAAAACATGCTATACCTGTTCTGTGGTTGACTGCTGTGGTGTATTAATAATAGGTCACTTATGGGGGTAATACCACAATTATATAAAAAATCCCATATAAATGGAAAATCAGTTACAATCACACAAACGCCGCACCGTAATCGTCGAATAAACTTTGAAATTGACGCGATATTTACTCGTCACGAAACACGCAATCTTATTGGCTGGCATAACACGACTCCTGATTGGCTGCTCTGCCGTTCCTAACCTAGCGAGAGCGACGGCTATCCGCTGCCGCATGAACTGCACTTTAACCAAAGACCTATGTATTGTTTATATACTTCTTTGACTTTAACCCACATCATGTATTGTCTGGTAGATATCTTTTTTTTACGACAGATGACGCTTTAATAATAGGAAGTACTTATCATATGGTGAAGAAATGTACTAAACAGGAAATTTAAAAAATGAAAACCATATTCATGATATTTCAGAACGCTACCAAATGATCGCCAAAGTGATCCTTCCCTCTCCCCACAGTGGCAGGGCAGTCTTCCAAAGTGATACCTGAGTCCAGCTTGCTCTTGTTTGAATACCAGTTATTAATTGCCGACGAAACATTTAATTGAACTAGCCGGGAAGAAATGTACATCTGGTATCATTTGGTTGGGTTCTGAAGCATCATCGATATGTTTAACCTTTTTCTTTCCTGGATGGTACATTTCTTCAGCAGTATGGCAAATAATTCTTACCATTAGAGTGCAACATGTTGCCAATTGAAAGAAAAAAAGATTCAACCAAACCACACATGATTTGGTGTGTAGAATCTGAATCTGCATTTAACAATGGGAGTTTCCATTTAAAATTTTACACTAGCCCCTCACACCGCTCCCAAATGGTGGAGACAGTTAAAGTTTAGTAACATTTCCTAAGCGTCTGCCGGCTGTTCATAATGGTGAAAACCGTTGTTGAATGTATACTGTTTTTCCCCTTAATTATTCTGGTTTGTCAACTTAAAATGTACACCCTGTACTATACGTTGTGTCAGTGTTGAATCTGGGGCGGGGGGAGGGGGGTCTATGGGGTTGCAGATCCCCCAAAACCACAAGAAAAACCTCATAATATGAGCTGGTTCTTTTTAGATCAGTTTGAGGTACAATCCCACAATTTTTATGAGCTCTTCCCCCACCCTTCTTCCCCACACAAATCCTGGATTCGCCACTGCTTGGTGTATATTACAACGTGACATGGTTCAACTTTGACAACATGTTTTTTAAAAATATGTAACTAGTTTCTTTACGGTATAGTTGTTTGCTAACCCCTTTGGGCAAAATTAAGTTTCGTGAAAAACTGGAAAATACATCCCATTCCAGATACCACTACCAACACACCACAGCTAAGGTAAAATAAAATCACATAGCCATCTCTCCGCTAAACACGAGACCCTCCGAACGTGTCACACATATTGATATAAAACTCCCAAACTTTCTCGCCCCCTGCTAACAAATACTCAACCTCGTTCCCATCACTGTTACCCTACATCACATACCAGATTCAACAAAAAAGCACAACCCCCCCTCCCCCCCAAACACACACACATCACACACATGCACACTACTTGCATTACCACCACCCAGGAGTTTAATATTACTGCACCACACCTCATATCCATCACTTTTGTCCTCCACCTCACTTCACATCACACCTTACCACATCCAACCACCAATCAGTCATCTTTCCCTACTACTAAAACCCCCCACCAATAATAACAACAATTATAATAATATAATAGTAATTAAAAAATAAAATAATAATAATAATAATAATGTTCCCATTAAATATATACATGTATTATTCTGCCACTATCCCAATCTGCTTAAATCGAAACTAAATACATCGAAACATAATTTATTTTAAAACAGAGAGAAAGAACTACATTTGTGAGGTTGGCAACACTCCAATAACACACTGAGCAGAATCAGTAAAAACAAAAACAAACACTTCTGATCTGTGGAAAACAACTATAAACAGTGAAACAGTGACAGTGAAAGTAGTGAGAAAACGACACAGCATGAAGAACTGGCGGTATTGCACTAAACAGACCGGCATTCCATGATGTGAAGCGAAAAGGAGACAAAATTTCCGTAAGTACCAAACATTAGGCCTACTTTTCAGGGTCCATTTAAGAACTGTTTCCGATCTAAACAAAAAACCAACTGTAGATTTCTATTATTTCAGACCACTGATGATGTTTTACATTCAATAAAACGAAACGCGTCTGGTGTGAAAAAAATCGCATTTTATTGTAGTTGCAAAGACGGAAAATCACTGCCATTCATAATTATTTTTAACCTGGAAAACCTGGAAAAAACCTTGAATTTGAAAATGAAGATTCGGTGGCCATCCTGACATAATGGGCATATGATAAGTAAGAGTGAACAGTTCAAATTTCTAGGTGTTCATATAGACAGTAAGATGTTGTGTTAATGATTTTGTTCCAAAACTAAATTCTGCTATATTTACCATTACAACAATATCTGAAATATTTCAACACGAAAAGTATTCTATTACGCTTATTTTCACTAACTTAAGACGCACGGCATTATTTTTTGTGGTAACTGACATGATGCAAAAAGGATATTTCTGACTCAGAAATGGACAGTTCAAGCAATATGTTGCGTAAGTTCACGAATGTCGATCCCTGTTCAGTAGTCTGGGAATTATGACACAGGTGTCACAATACGTTTTTTCATTAATGTCATTTGTTGTTAATAATATCAGCTTGTTTCCATGAGTTGGTAGTTTTCACTTGGTGAATACTGGACAGAAGTCAAATCTACATTTGCATCAGAGCACCTTGACACTCATGCAGAAAGGTGTGCAGTATTCTGCAGCATCCATTTTCAACAAGCTGCACAAGAACTATAGAGTATTAGCACTAACCCACACACTTTCACATCTAAATTGAGGAGTTACCATATGGCTCACTCCTTTTATTCTGTTGAGGAACTCCTAGAAAAGTTAAACAATTAAGCTAATTCATTTTCTTTTTCTTTATTGATTCTTTTCACTTTGTCTTAAGATTGTCATGTGCATAGGACTATTTAAAAATTTTCTATTTGATTAATGATGGAAATTCTCCTCAGAGATAATAAATTATTTTTCAAAAGAGAGAGATTCGCTGGCCAGTACTTACCTTTGTGCTGTACCTCTGATAGTTACACAAATGAAGAAAAAGAAAAAAAAAAAAGAAAAAAAGAAAGAAAAGACAAGCTTTCAGAACACAGTTCCTTCCTCAGGTGGGAGAGAATGAAAGAAAAAAAGGATGGGAACGGAAGGGAAATGTAATTCACAACCTAGGTCATGAAGATGGTGTTTGAGGAGTGTGGAATCACAGATACTGCCAGGATCTCTGACTTCCACATTCCGCAAACACCATCTCAATGACCTAGGTCTTCATGTATAGACTTTTTCCATGAGCATGCTGTCTCACTCCTCAATTAAGTCCTATGGAACAGAAAACTATATTATTATTATTATTATTATTATTATTATTATTATTATTATTATTATTATTATTACTACTATTATTAATATTACCTCTAGTCGTGCTTTGGCAGACACTGACAGTATAGTGATGTGTCGCTGACATGGTGCTCGCGTGTCCTACCAATGACGACATGGCACACTGGAGCGGTGTTCTAGTTTTTGTGTGTACGGACACCCTTCATCATACTGATGTGCTTCTATTGCCAGAAATATTGCCATCATTGAGGTCACACGGGATGGCTTCGGTGTGGGCATCCGTCACAGTACGTAGCTGTGGTATCTAAAGGCACAATTGCGACAACCGTCAAAAAACTTGCCTTGTGACAGTATCCGAAGGCGTGCACTGTGCCGAGCAGGTGTCCGGCACCCTACTCACCTGACATCCGTGTTCCAATGGCCTCGTGTCTCAGTCCCTGTTGTGATAAGTAGTTCATCAAAGTCACAAGGTCTTCCATCATGCTTGGTTTCATTCACTTTCCGCCACTCTTTCTTGTTACATCACTTTTTTTAGATGAATTTTCTAAATTTGCTTATTTGTATTATGTAACTTAATATGAATTTTTAATTTCAGCAAACTGCATTTACTCTCAAAAACTGGCGGCCGGTGATCCGGGACGGGAAGTTATGTTTTGAGGGAGAGAGGTAAATAACATTTGTGAACTATACATAGATTTTTAAGTTGTCTAGCCAAAAATGCAGTTGTTATCATTTTGTTTTTAATGCGTAGTCAACCGTCAGCTGTTTATTGTTTTTAAAACTTTCTATCATGATCTCATTATTTGTCTTCTAAAATAATTATTCACTTGAATTTTATAAGGATATGTGTATTGGAAATTTGACTGTTGCTGTCTGCTTGTAGTAGGTGATATTCTAATACAATCTTGCCTAGATTTCAGGTGCCCTTTGACAGTATTTTCATTTACAATGTCTATAAGTGTTGTTTCCCTCAAGTTAAATAAACTTGATGTACTCCCAAATTCGGGACTGAAAATAATAGATTTGGAAGTGAAGAGAAATAAAATTGTATTCTTGCAATAATGATTTTGATGTAACTGGCTTAATGTCAGACGAGGCTTCAAAGTTAGCATTTAATAGGGGATCACAGAAAAGTTTTATAAGAGGGACAGTGCTTCAAATTGAATGTTGAAAGGCATAATGAAGTTTTAAATGCTGCTGATGACGTTGATGGGCTATGTGCATGAAGTGAAACCTTAGTACTTTGAAACAGATTGGTGATTATGTTGCTTTTTGATTGGAATGCTTCATTTTACAAAAACTACATCGCTTTTATTTTTTTGAAAAGTCATGTTTGTTGGTATTTTTCTTTTGGCGCTAATCAGCAATTGATTGTTTCTGTTGAGAAGAAGCAGCTTTTTCCACTGCCAAAAGGCATGCTTCTGATTTAAGGTATTTCTGAACATAATTTACTTTTCAGGGTCAATTAATTAATTGCAAAAGCAACTTAAATTTGACGTTTTGGTGACATTCGTAGCTGTGTGTCTCATATTTAACTGTGCTACTCATAGAACCAATGAGGAGCTTAGTGTAAAACTAAAACTGAAAAAGAAGCTATTTGTATGTCAGGGAAGGCATTTGGCACAAGATTCTCATACGGTAGTAAGGATTGCTGATCCTTTCTGGTGGTAGGGTTATAACCAAACTCCACCTTCAGTCATGATTAGTCTCATAACTCATTTGAAAATAAGAAAAATATGCAATGTGCAATGAAAAGCATTTGGTTAAGGTTGTTTGACACTACTGTTTAACTCAGAACACACCAGACAAAAACCTTTCATATTGAAGAGAGTGCATTGTAATAAAATTTTGACTTCAGCCAGCTGACCGAGACACGAATTGTTTGGTTGTAATGTGATAGGTCCCACAGATGAGTTCTACATGCAGAGTTATGTTATGCCAACCATTCAGACATCCACAATTTGCCAGGCAGTAGAACACCAGCAGTAAACAACAGTAAAGCAGCAACTGCACTTTGACAATGTTGCCAGATGAAAGGATAATGGAAGGGTCCTCTTCTCTACCTGCTGTGCTGACCAAGATGAACAAGTTCAAATCAAGTAGAGAACTGAGTGTTGCTCTGGGAAGAGGCCAATGCCTGCAATAGCAATGGTTCCATTACAGGTGTTTGAGGAAAGTGTCAGGCACTGCTGTGTAAAATTCCTGATCGTCAAACAGTGTACCAGCTATGTTACACCAGTTGAACATCCCACAGTATGGAAAGTATTTCAAACCTTAATCAAACAGTACCGTAAAATGAGCTGAATCCGATGAAAAGCGGCAAAATTTGTTTACAAATTTCGTTCATTTACTGTTGTGATATCAGAATAAATATTCAATAAGTTAATTTCACAACTTTGCTAATGCTATAGTCGTGTATTATGTTATTTTTAGTGTATAATTACAGTTATTTGAATTGTTGATTGGTTTAATCTCCTTAGTTGGGATGGATCCCATCACCAATGTATTTTGTATGCCCATCACCAATGTATTTTGTATGCAGGAAAGGAATCAGACTTCCAGTGGAATGAATCTGATCACTACCTTGATTTTTAAAAAAATATATGTTGCTGTATTTACAATAAGATTCTAGTTTTTCTAGATGCAACAAGTTTTTAGAAGCACATTAAAAGTATGATTTTTATAGTGACGGAAGGTTGGACTGGTTCGGGAGCGACTAGCAACGATCGACCCATCACGCGTCGCTGCTAACGAGAGACACTACACGAAACCACAGAGACGACAATGACAACAACTAATTGCAAATAAAGACCAAACACAAGCCAATCAGAACCGTGACAGAGCAGAGTACGAAGCCTGATAACGACAGAATATCGAAAGTAAACAGAGCACAGTCAACACAAGACTGAGGAGCGAGCTGTGGCTCCGGGCCCTATATAGCGCAGCTCTCTGCACAGATGACCGGCGCGGTAGGCGCGCCATGGCGTGCAGCACTCTAGTGGCGATGGCAGCGCTAGTAGGTTGTGCGCGCCGCCTGACGGCTGCTGTCATAGTCCATGTGGTCTGGCGGGCTCTCAAACTTATCGTACCGGGATACCAGAATTTTTGCTATAAAAACACTTACTTTCACGAAATTTGACAAACAAATATTAAGTTATTGTATTAATAATCAATGTAAACTATTTACTCAATGTCAGAATCATCTATCCTTCAAAGATAAGTTTACCTTGCCTTCTACATTCTGGAACAATTTTTTTTAATAACTGGGATATTTCTACCTAGTTTGCATTGTCAGTTTCTGTAAAGACAAAGTAAACATCACCATCAATAACATTTCTTTCCCAGAAATGTCATTTTATAGGTGTCATTAGAGATGATGAAAATTTTACCAATAAGAAACCTGAACCTTTTTATGTTTTTCTAGAGGAAATTTCACTATGGTGAAATCCTTTTGTTCAAATTAATGCAAATCTTTCTCCTCCTCCTTGTCCATTTCTTCATATTTATTTGAACCTTGCTGTTTTAGATCACTGTTGGATGTTCTGCATAGGGACTCCCTGCTTGCAGCCGCATCACTATACTCTTTGTCTAAGTCACTGATATCAATTCCTTTTTCTGGAGTTAAAGGTAAATGCTTTCCTTGGTATGTCTTTCCTGTACAATGTCCCCAACATCTTTATTCCCCAAAGGAACCCCCATTTTGCACAACACAATAATACTTAAAGTGAGCTTTTTTTCATCACTATTGGTTAACACTGGTTGGCAGTCTATTTTGTGTTTATACCATTTATTGAGTTTGTCATTTAATGTGGTATATGGAACTGAGTACTGCTCTACAGCTTTCTGAATGTTAATTTTCTTCATTTGATAGCTTCCACTGCATTTAGAAGAAATTCTGTTTTGTGGTTAATTTCCGTTTCAGTCCCAGAACCGTTGGGTACATTTGCATGATAGGATTCACTCTACAAAAATGCAATTTTATAATTCGGCCTGCATAGTGACAAAGCAGTATTTATTAGCAAAGAATAAAAAAAATTAGACTGTCAATTAAGATGTTCATATGCAAGAAATATGGCAGAAGTTTTCGCACTGTTGTGTTGACTACACAAGTGTCACACAAGAATCACACACCTACAAACAGTGGTATTTGCTGGTTGTGTGCACTCTTGTATGCCATTGTTGTTTATAGATTACTGAGAAATTCAGTACAATGGTCAGCTGCAATGTAATTGTTAAAGTGCTGTGCTCAGTTATCCAAATGGGGAAGAACTGATAAATGATTGGATTGACACCACCTGATTAGATTCACCTTGGTACCCATTAAAGATCTCCATCTTCCAGCAGTTTGCACCACAGGACTCAAGCCAAGATGTTGACTTTGCTTTCCACTATCTCGAAAGGATTGAAGTTGACAAGGGGCATCCTATGGACAGATGAAGCTCATCTGGTTAACAAATAGAATTGCTGAATGTGGGGATCTTCACGTCTTATCACTGTGCATGATGTTCCTCTGTATGGTTAATGTCACCATAGGGTTTAGCTTCACAGCTGTGTTCAAGATTGGTCCATCCTTTTTTAAACAGGTTGGCACATGGAAGCAGGTCATACCCACCCAACAAGATTATATATATATATATATATATATATATATATAGAGAGAGAGAGAGAGAGAGAGAGAGAGAGAGAGAGACACGTTGAACAGTTTTCATGCAAGATAACATCCCATTCACATGGCTTATGCAGTTCGACAGCTTCTCTTGGACATCTTTGGTAATTGAATTATCAGTAGATCATTTGCAAATGTTTGGTTGGCACAATCATCTGATCTCACTGCCTGTCATTTCTGGTTGTGGGGCATTAACACATGTGCCGATCTGAAGTGAACCTCATCTGAAGTGCAGCATATTACGAGTGGTAGTCAGCTTATGTATGAACGTGCTGTGTAGAATGCAATTCTGTGCTTTCATACTCTTCTGGACACTGATATGTTCCACATTGTTGGAGCAATTGTAATGGTATGAGGTACTATTGGCCATAGCAGTACATTAAAAATGTTTGTCGAATTGATTCTGCATTATTTTACTTCTCCATGTCCTTGACAATAATGCATCACATTGATATACAGTAATTCTTTCCATGATATCACATGCCAAACAAGGTAACTTTAATTATAATCAATGTTTACATATAATGGAGCTATGTCAAATTATCTGTGATAACCCCCCCCCCCCCCCCCCACAGGGGGCCCACAGTTCTTCTGTGGGTACATGTGTGGCGTGCACGGGGCCCTGAGCCGGAGGAGCCTTTCTTCTACCCCAGGCTGCTTCACTTTCCCTCCCGGTTTATGCCTTCGCCCGGAGACTGGCGAATTTCGTAAGTTACAGTTGTTCTTGTTGTTGTTTCTCTTATTCCTTGGTTCCTCACTTTCTTACCCTTTGTTTTCTGTCTTTCTCTCCTTGTACTCTTCTAGCAATCTTCTCCTCATTAGTCTCTGCCTCGGCATAGGAGACACTTGTTTCCTTCCTCTTCACTTTCTCTATCCTTCTTCTTTCCTCCCTGTGCGTGTCTGAAGGCCGACCCACGCATTATCATGCGTAGCAGGTGACGGGGTAATGCGTAATGCCCCGCCCCGGGTAGACAAGTAGGGCACGTACGTACCCCCTGGTAAAGGCCAGGACCAGGGAGGGGTGATTACCCGAGCAGGTACCTTCCGAACATGCCGATTGGTCCCTCCGTCAGTTCTCGGGAGGTGTGACCTGAGATGTGAACAATCACCTAAGGCGGGTAAGCCCTCGGAGAGGGCCCCCACTAGGAAGGAGCGCGCCATCGGAGACGCCGGTAATCACGGGGGACACTTCCGCGATGACTTCCTTCTCTTCTTCTGTGACGTTGACCCAGAAACGTAAGATATATTCGCCTTAGCCAAAGAAAACTCTGCCTAATCTCCGGAGATTTCTTGTTGTCTCTCGCACCAATGGAAAAGATTTCACGTCTGTAAATCCTTTCGTCATCCAGAAAGGTGTTGACGCAATTGCTGGCCCTGTTAAAACCTGTTCGCGTCAGCCCAATGGCACATTGCTGTTGGAAGTGGACAGTGCCTTCCAAGCTCAGAAACTAATCCGGACTACACTGTTACACATGTTTCCTGTCAAGGTAGAAGCGCATCGCACACTCAACTCGTCACGGGGGGTAGTCTTCACGAGATCCCTTGACGGGTTGTCTGATGAAGACATACAAACCTACATGTCAGATCAGGGTGTCACAGCCGTGCATAGGGTTTTGAAAAAGGTAAATAACCAGCTGACAACGACTCGTACGGTGTTTTTGACGTTCGACAGGGTTGAACTCCCGTCGAAGGTCAAAGCAGGGTACGAAGTTATCTCTGTCCGCCCTTATATTCCAAACCCAATGCGCTGCTTCCAATGCCACAGGTACAACCATACCCGTGAATGTTGCCCAAATGTGTCACTTGTGGTAGGGACGCCCATGAGGGGCATTGCCCACCTCCGTCCCCTCACTGCCTTAACTGCAATGGTGACCATGCGGCTTCCTCTCGCAACTGCCCTGTATACAAGGATGAGAAGGTTATCCAGCAAATTCGGGTTACGGAAAAGGTGCCGCTCGAAAGTTGTTGGCGAGTCGAAAGCCCGCAGTCCACCCAGCGGGCACATACAGTAAGGTCCTCACCTCCACTCGACCTACTAAGGATTCAAGTACCCAGACGTGTGATTTTACCTTTGCTGACACAGTTGTGTGATCTTCCAGCCCGAAGATTGCCCATTCCACGTCCCCGCTTCCTCCTGCTGCTTCTAAGGTACAGTCTTCGTCAACCTCTAGTAAACCGCGGGCACCTAAACAAGATGCCCGGACCTTGAAAAAGGAACCCGTCCGTGAGGATTTTCTGCGTTCTCAGGCTTCCCAACCGTCAACTGCCTCTTCCCGCCGTCACTCTTCCAGAAGAGCTGACAAGAAAAAGAGTTCCTCTCCTTCCCCGCCGAGACGTGACCCATCCGTCACGCCGTCCACCAGTTGCCGGCCTCGGCCGTCTTCTGTTTCACCGGGTCGCTCAGTCTGCCTGGCACCCAGCCCTCTACCGTCAGTGGAAACTGCCCCTCCTGATAAACTCAGGGAAGTGGCAGGCGCGTCAGTCGAACCTATGGACCACGACCCTTGGCCCCTGGACAGCGATAGCAGTGCTCCCTCAAAATCCGGTCCTCAGTGGCCGTCGAGGTGACCCCGCTTGCTAGTTGGTTTTTATCCTTATTTCTTATCTCATTTTTATCATGGCGCTCCTTCAATGGAATATTCGCGGCATTCGTTCTAATCGGGAGGAGTTAAAACTACTCCTTAGATTGCACTGCCCGCTTCTAGTCTGCCTCCAGGAAACTAAGTTGCGTCCCCGTGATTGTGCAGACTTTCCACACTACACCTCTGTGCGGTTCGACCTGCCACCCGTGGAAGGTGTCCCAGCCCAAGGAGGGGTTCTGATGCTCCTTCGAGACAATGTCTATTTCCATCCCATTTCCTTGCACAGTCGCCTACAGGCAGTTGCTGTCCACATCACTTTATCCACATTTACCTTTTCCCTCTGTAATATCTATTCGCCATCGTCATCTGCCCTTACTAGGGCAGATGTGCTACACCTTGTTGACCAGCTCCCTTCACCTTTCGTGTTGGTAGGCGACTTTAATGCCCACCACCCCGTATGGGGCTCTCCAGCACCTTGTCCGAGAGGCTCCCTTTTGGTGGACCTTCTCCAACACCTCGATCTTGTCTGCCTCAACACCGGTGCATCGACCTTCCTTTCAGACACAACACACACTTACTCCCATAAAGACCTCGCAATATGCACTCCTCAGCTTGCCGGTCGGTTTGAGTGGTATGCACTTTCTGACACCTACTCAAGTGACCATTTCCTTTGTATCATCCACTTCCTGCATCATTCCCCATCTCCTCGTCCCACCAGTTGGAACATTTCCAAAGCCAACTGGGGGCTTTATTCTTCCATGGCTGTTTTTCACGATCAGAATTTACCCAGCTGTGACAGTCAGGTCGACTACCTCACAGAGGTTATTCTCACGGCTGCTTAACGTTCCATACCTCATACATCCTCTTCTCCACGTCGTGTCCAGGTCCCTTGGTGGACTGCATCTACATCTACATACATACTCCGCAAATCACCGTAAGGTGCGTCGCGGAGGGTACACTGTACCACTACTGCAGCCTGCCGCGACGCGCATAGATCCCGGCGCCATGCTTTACGCACCTTCCGCCGCCACCCAACTTTGGAGAATTGCATCAATTATAAACGTATGAGAGCGCAATGTCGTCGTATCATAAACGACAGCAAGAAAGCCTGCTGGACTGCTTTTACTAGTTCTTTTACTCCCTCCACGGTTGTTTGGGGTGGCCTACGCCGTTTATCCAGTATCAAGGTCCACTCATCGATTCCTGGCCTGACTGTGGAGAACGCATTCCTCGTGGACCCTGCTGCTGTTTCCAATGCATTGGGCCGTTTCTTTGCAGAGGTTTCGAGCTCTGCCCATTACCACCCTGCCTTTCTCCCTCGCAAACAGGTAGAGGAGGCACGGCCGCCTTCTTTCCGCTCTTTTAATCGTGAAAACTATAACGTCGCCTTCACCATGCAGGAGCTAGACCGTGCTCTCGCCCTGTCCCGGTCCTCTGCTCCCGGGCCCGATTCCATTCATATTGAGATGCTGAAGAACCTCTCTCCTGCGGGCAAGTGCTTTCTTCTTAGTACCTACAATCGCATATGGACTGAAGGTCATGTTCCCACAAGTTGGCGTGAAGCCATTGTTGTCCCCATCCCCAAACCAGGGAAGGACAAACACCTTCCTTCCAGTTATCGTCCTATTTCTCTGACGAGCTCCGTCTGTAAGGTGATGGAACACATGATTAACGCTCGGTTGGTCTGGCTCCTCGAATCTCGCCGCCTCCTGACTAATATACAATGCGGTTTTCGTCGACACCGCTCTGCTGCTGACCACCTCGTTACGTTGTCGACCTTCATTATGAACAACTTTCTAAAGAAGCGTCAAACAGTAGCCGTGTTCTTCGACTTGGAGAAGGCATACGATACCTGTTGGAGAGCGGGTATTCTCCGCACATTACACACATGGGGCCTTCGGGGCCGCCTTCCTGTTTTCATTCAAGCGTTTTTGGCGGATCGCAAGTTCCGGGTACGGGTGGGCTCTGTTTTGTCAGATACCTTTTGCCAGGATAATGGGGTACCACAGGGCTCCGTCTTGAGTGTGGCGCTCTTTGCCATTGCAATCAATCCGATCGTGGACTGCCTTTCAGCCGACGTCTCGGGATCTCTTTTTGTTGACGATTTCGCAATTTATTGTAGCGCCCAGCGGACGTGTCTCTTGGAGCGTTCTCTCCAACGCTGTCTTGACCGTCTATATTCCTGGAGCATCGCAAACGGCTTCCGATTCTCCACTGAGAAAACTGTGTGTATCAATTTCTGGAGATACAAGGAATTTCTTCCACCTTCTCTACGTCTCGGCCCTGTTGCTCTCCCTTTCGTGGAGACTACGAAATTCTTGGGACTCATGTTGGATCGGAAACTTTGCTGGTCCACACACGTGTCCTACCTGGCTGCCCGTTGTGCCTGATCCCTTAACGTTCTTCGTGTCCTCAGTGGCACGTGTGTGTGTGTGTGTGTGTGTGTGTGTGTGTGTGTGTGTGTGTGTGTGCTGATTGCGTGAATGTGTGTGTTACTTTTGCTGATGAAGACCATGGCAAAAAACTCAAGTTGTGCGATTCTATCTATTTTTGTCTGTCAGCAGCTCAGTGAGCCTCTTTACGGTGATTTGTTACCTATCCTCTATTATTGATATTGTGATCGGATTTTCCATTGTTAAAATGGTCTATAAGTTGTATTATTGTGGATCAATTTTGGCGTCATATTAAAGATTCTTTATCCAAGAATATTGGATAAATGTGCTGAGGAGATTAATGCAATATTAGTGTGAGTGCAAGCATGTTGAAGAGTCTTTATTGAAGAAGAAAATTAGTGCAATATTGGTGTTAGTGTGAGAGCCAACGTGCTATCAATATGAATGCTGAAAGTTGTTGCTTCAAAGCCTCTGAGAAAAACTAAAAAAAGGGATAGGGAGAGGGCTTCAAGAAAACCCATTGCTGATGTACAACAAATGATATCAGACATGAAAAGGAGGAAGATTATATTGAAAAAGAAAATAGACCTTCGTGAATAGAAGTTATCAAGTTGAATCTCGTACAAATGTGGGAAATGAAATACGGAAATGATGGAGCACGCGTTACAGTGCATGTTCAGTAAATAATTGTCAAGTGTGGTGGTTTGTGTGCGGGTTCAATTCGCGGTCCGGTCACATATTTTCTCCACTTGGGGAATGGCTGTTGTCGTCTTCATCATTACAGGCAAGTTGCCTGAGTGATGTCACCATAAGACTTGCAACAGGCAAGCCAAACACAATCGCCTATGGCGTGTATTGGCCAAAAATCCCACACGAGATCATCATCATGTCTAAAAGCACTTCCAGGTGGAGCCCACAAAGATGAGAATTAAAGAAATCCTCCTTTTAGTTAATAGTTATTATTAGAGCTCTCACAGTTAATTATCTCTCTTTTCAAGAAAGAAATTACTTTTATTCTAAGTGTGCAGTGGCACACAATTGGCCGCCCATGCTTTCCATTGTTCACTGCACTGTAACCAACTACTACTGCTGCCACCTAAAAAGTATTTTCATCAAAATAACCTTTTGTTAAGCTCAACTGCTAAGCTTAGGTGTTTAACCCAAATATTTTAGCTGTATCTTCATCTATTCAACCTAAATGGTACTTAAGGTTAGAATGAATAAGTCTTTATTTCGACTTCGAAATGCAGTCTACAGTTCTCCTCCCCCCTTCCTTGGATTTCAAATTTTACTTTATTCCCTTGGAATTAGAGTTCTGTGTAGAATCTAGTAAATACGGTAGAAGAATTAAGAGGCAGATTGTTTTCTGGGCACCATCACTAATTCGTGTGACTAATTTAAAGGACATACCGGTAATCATTTTCTTTCATATTATTAATTTGTTGTATGTAATGCACAGATCAAATTGATTATTACTATTTTTTCCTTTATTAGGTTCATTGGAGGAGCCCCTCTTCGATACGTGACCTCCCCATTATGCAGGGTCACCAGAGACAACAGAAAGCTGATTGTCTTGTCTGGTGGCCACAGCTGTAGATTAATTGGGGAGGCCACAAATTGGCAAAACAGTAAGTATTTAAATATTATGTATTGCTACACAGCCATCAGTTAGGACTTTTACAACTGAAAAGGATCAGGCTTACTATTTATTTGGCAAAAATATACCCCTTGTCACCAATTCACTGCACCTGAGTTTCTCAACTAGACAAACCATCTTCCTCAATGGTGACATCTACTTATGGATGGCTACAGCTCTACCACACTGTGACAACTGCTATCTGTTCCATATTGAGAAGTCTGCCATAAATGCAATGGCGACCAGTCCCTTTTTGTATATGCTAAGCATCTCACTGAGGCCACCACAGCCCAACATTACCATCCTAACCTTGTGTAGAAACCGATATTCGGTGTCTTCCCTCTACACTCCTACCACCTTTCTCGTACCGACAACAGCCATAGGGGAACTTTCTTTTGTGACTCAGTACTGCCCAGAAAGATTCGCCTACAATATAGGGGTAGTATCTCTGATTCACAATCCTCACCACCTTGGTCCTGTGTTTCCAACCTACTACTGCTTATATTTTGATTAAAAGTCATCAATAATGGTAACTGATGATTTCTGGACCAGCGAGTCAACCTCGTGGCCTTGTAAAAGAGGGTAGAGGAGGGGACAGAGGTTCAGGGAACTTCCTTGTGCTTGTGGGGGAAAACTACCCTAAGGCGAAAGAATCAGTAATGACCAACAGCATAAGGATGCAGAAGACAACGAAAAACCACAGAATTAAACACACACAATGTATATACTGAGGTTCGGCTATCTGTATCGTTGAGGCACGCAAGCCACCCCACCTCAGCAATGTCTGTGGTTCATGGGGGTGGCTGCCCCTCTTCAGGAACCACACGCTTGTGTGGCCTCTCCACACATACCCCTCCCTGTGGTTGTCCCCCATTCGGATCTCCGGGCGGGGACTACCCAGGAGGATGTCGTCATCAAGAAAAGCAAAACAGGCATTCTACGGGTCGGAGCGTGGAATGTTTTCACCCTTAATCGTTTAGGCAAGTTAGAAAATTTGAAAAGAGAAATGGGTAGGTCAAAGTTAGATATGGTAGGGATTAGTGACGTTTGGTGGCAGGATGAACAGGAGAAGGTGAGGTGAGTACAGGGTTATAAATACAAAATCAGTTGGTGGTAACGCAGGAGTAGGTCTGACAATGAGTAGGAAAATAGGAATGTGGATAAGTTGTTATGAATAGCATAGTGATCGCATTATCATAGCAAAGATAGACACAAAGCAAACAGCGACCACAGTGGTGCAAGTTTATATGCCAACTAGCATGGCTGATGATAAGGATATTGAAGAAATGTATGAGGAGATAAATCATTAAGAAAGTTGGAAGACGAAAACTTTATTGTGATGGGGGACTGGAACTCGGTAGTAGGAAAGGGAAGAGAAGGAAATGTACTAGGTGAATATGGGCTGGGAAAAAGGAATGAAAGAGGAGATCGCTTGGTGGAATTTTGCGCAGAACACAATTTAATGATCACCAATACATATCGTGAAAAAAGGCTGTATACAAGGAAAATACCAGGAGACACTGTAAGGTACCAGATTCACTTTATAATGGTAAGGAATAGATTTAGGAACCAGGTTTTAAACTGTAAGACATATCCAGGGGCAGAAATAGACTGTCACCATAACGTATTGGTTATGAACTGCAGATTAAAATGTAAGAGACTGCAGAAAGGTAGAAAAGTTAGGAGATGGAACCTGAACAAATTGAAGGAACCAGAAGTGGTTGAGAGTTTCAAAGGGAGCATTAGGCAAGGATTGGCTGAACTGGGGAAATGGAATACAGAAGAAGCAGAATGGGTAGATCTGAGAGATAGGGTAGTGAAGGCTGCAGAGGCCTTATAGGCAGAAGGACAAGGCCCAATAGAAATCTTCGGATAACACAGGATATACTGAACTTAATTGAGAAGAGGATAAAATATAAAAATTCAGCGAGTGAAACAGGAGAAAGGCAGTACAAACATCTGAAAAATGAGATTGACAGGAAGTGTAGTCTGGCTAAGCAGGAGTGGCTAGAGGACAAATGCAGAACCGTAGAAGAATGCATATCTAGGGGAAAGATAGATTCCTCCTATAGGGAATTAAGAAATATTTGGAGTCAAGAAAAGCAGATGTATGAATATCAAGAACTCAGACGGAAAACCAGTACTAAGCAAAGAGGGGAAAGCTGGACTGTGGAAGGAATATAGAAAGGGCCTATACAGAGGAAATCAACTTGAACAGGGTGGCCACCGAACCTCTTAACTGGGGAAAACTGGGAAAAAGCCTTGAATTTGAATAAAAAAACTGGGAAAACTGGGATAAAACCTTGAATTTCAGCCAGAAACTGGGATTTTTAACCCATGAGATGTCGCGGCTTTAAGAGTTAAACGATCGCTCGCGTGTGTAGCCTATTGCTCAGATTACACGACCAGTTCGAAATGTTCTTAATAAGTGTAAACAAGTAATTCTTGTAGTTTTAGTAAGAAAAAATCCTCAAAGTTTAGTATTTAAAAGTAACAAAATGTCAGTCGTTTTAAAATTATGGTGACCTAAATGCTCAGATCGCAAGTGGCCGCGGGGTAAATAATATTAATCGCTTCATTTTTGTGTACAAAAACATTTTCAAATATATTTGTGGGTGGTTTAAAAAGTTTTATAATTATAGGTTACGTATTGCGTTATCTATTTGTGTATTTATCTCTAAGTGTTGTTCAACCACGCGACTCAATTCCTCGCGATGTAAGTCGAAGAGACGCAATGTTATCGTAAGGCGCGACAACGAAATTGCAGCTAGAATGAAAGGCAATATTTATTTGTACAACATTTCAGCAATTTTTGTAATTGAGGCCCCCCCCCCCCCCTCACCATTGATACTCATCAACACAGATGTCGTTTGTCTGATTCCGCGTTGAAAAATCTCTTCACAGAAGCATTTTGTTGATTTTCAACTATAAACTCCATTAAAGTTGGTACAGTAAAACCCCTTTTTAACGAATCTCAGGGGACCGAAATATTTATTCCTTAAATAGGGGTTTTCCTTAAATGGGGGTTTTGCCTAGGTACACAGGAGGAGTGACTCAGAGACATAATTCAAGCATATGTAGGTGTTATAGGGGCTATTTAATTACTAACATACCAGTAATCAGCTAAAATTTTAAATACATCACACTTTCTGCAGAAAAAATATTTTTTATTACATCAAAACGAGATGCCCATTTTGTTTTCCCAGCATACTGTAATGACCAAAGTTATCACTATGTGGTTGATGTTTGTTTTTATTGACTCAGCTACTTTAATAGAGCTGACTACAGATGCAAAAAATTGGTGTCATACATCAGAGTTAAAAAACACTATACTCGAGAACTGACTGATACTCAATGTACTTTTTCTAAAGTTCTCCAGCGCTTTCTTTTCCGCAGAATATGCAATCTGTAATTTTTACTAATGCATAAATTTCAAAATATTCGTCATCGCCTTCCCCTGGTTTGAGGTATAAATACCTTTTTAACAACCTGTACATTCTTCAAAATTATTACCATTGTTAATTCGGCAAAAACATTTTCTAAAAATATTGATGTACAGGGAATTTGGGCGCACGACAAATAGGCCTTTAGCGCTTCTACAGATATGTTAAGATTTTCGATTATGTTACGCCGGTAACTACAGTAGAACAGTTTTTCTTTTTGCAAGTTAAAGGAGCAGCAATAACATTGTAGTGTAAATTCATCAAAACGTAAACGTATCCTCTACAAGTGTGTCAGGATTTTGCGATACATTACTCGTAAAAAATAATCCACAACACCAAATTTACAAAGAGAAAAACGTAGAAAGACGTTATTAGCTGTTTGGATGCCTTCACTGCGGTTCGCCATCGAGCTGTAACACCTCAATCGGCGGCCACCGACAGTTAATCTGCTTTTTAACCCACCCGTCTTTGGGGCTAAATACTTGACAATTCTCGAAGTCATTCAGGCATTTGATGTATGAGGTAATTTTTTAAACGCATTGGAGTTTTTAATTACGTAGGGGTAACTTAATGCCTGACCTTATAACATTTTATTAGTCGTAATGTTTTCTCCACTGGTTCAGTTTCCACACTTTGCACTTAAACTCTGACACGAGAGATTATTAAGTTTTCTAAGCAGTTTGAAAACAGTGCATTTTCCACACTAATCTAGCAAGGCGATTTTCGAACCTGTTTTGCATAAATTTTTCGCTTACAGGAATGCAGCTATGTAATTCCCACGCCTTCAAAACATTAAATAAGTACAACTGAACATTGTCACAAGAATATTCGTATTTTTGCAACCAAAGGTACCGCTAGATTCGGCATTTAACAATGTTCCCTGTTTCTAAAAGTCGCACAAAGAAGACGCTCCAAATCATATTCTTTGCCATTATCACACAGCCTGGTTGGTCGTCAGCTTCTCTCCACTCCTACAATTCTGAAAAAGTTAATCTGGAAAAAAAAAAAAAAAAACACAAAACAACACTTCACAGCTCGCGCTTCGTAATTTTCGTAATTTTTGACTGACGTCAGACCACGTGACCATAACACATTTAACATTCGTTAAAAGCGGGTTTTCCTTAAATGGGGGTTCGTTAAATCGGGGTTCTACTGTATTGTGATGCTTCGTTAGTATAGGTGCCGACTACAGGTATGCTCGGTCACTCAAGCGTACCCCAACATTTGAATGGGTATGCCAGGCATAACCCACTGAAAATTTTGGTTTCTTTTTTCTTTACCTTATATTTCTTGACTGTAATTAAAATCTAATCTCTCATCCCATTGATGGCTGGCTGGCTTTTGTAAGACACCACTCGAAATACATTATTTTAAGCAGGTAACTGAATTCGTAGGCATTAAAACCCACGTTCACATGTGAGTGAAGTGACCTTAAATGAAGTGGGTTTGCTACAATACATTGAAAATGTTTACACTACAAATTTAATTCCCGATATTTTTTGAGATAACCTTTTGACAACCACATACGTTACCAGTGAGGCGACATAATTGCTGTGAAGATTGCCCTATCCCTTCTAGCTAAAACATTCTGTAAACAGACAGTCTTCATAACAACTTGCGAAGGTCTTTGTGTTTTAATTGGCAGGTCTACAAAATTCTCAAAGCGCAACAGCAAGTAATAGATTTTTTCTGAATTTGAATTTTCAGGCTTCAACAATTTGTCAACAATTGAACGTAGTAGTCGGACTTTAGTTTCTGCTCTTTTTGTCCTGTCACCTGTGCGTGGAATTACGTCTTAAACCTTCCCATCGCCTCATCTTCATCTGTCCGTCTAGCCACAACCATTTGTTCAAAGATTGAAAATAACATTGCAGGGCATCCAATAATTGTGACTAGATTTTTTACCGTTACCTTGAGGAAACAAAAAGTATTAGGCTGCAATGCATTGTCAAAATATATATCGTTGCTTGATGTCTAAGTTGGAATAAAGACAACTATTACTTTCAAATAATTGTATCAAGGTAAAGGGAACAAAATAATTTAAAAACTTTATTACTAAGTAATTGTCCAATGTCTAAATTAGTAGTCAACAGTTTGAAAATGTTATCAGTTACGATAAAGGTAACATATCCTGCATACTACCATCTGTAGTCATCCCAAATTTCCATCCAAAAACTAAAAACAATCAAAAATTCTCTCAAATATACATTGATCCAATCATTACTTACGAATCCAACTGTGAATCGACCTTATCTGTGCCCGCACAGATGATGTAATTCAACGTGTTTTAGAGTGAAGTGTTTGTCCGTCATGTCAAAACAGTATCACTCGATATCAGAGCTCATACGAGACAGTATATCCGTGGGTTACATGTGATCCCAAATCAAAAACGAATGCATTATGCTCTTCGTGCAACGCAAAGATAAATATTTCTTCAATGGGGAAGAGTGCTTTGAACAGCCACGCAAGAAGGAAGAAAAATAAACTTTCCATTAACAAACGGAAGTCTGTTTCTTTCCACAATATATATTTCACTGTCTGTTTAGTACTGCAAGAATTTAAAAAATGAAACAAATTCAATAAAACAAAATGTTTTCATTAAAATCTACTGTTGAGTGTTATTTTACCAGATGACACTAGAATGCAAATACCAAACAGCTGTTGCTCCAGATGTTTTTGCATTCTCGATTTCATCTCCTCGAAGTTAAAGATCTCGCCAACAACATTGTGCATTATTACACATGCTGGGTCACTAACATTCATTGATCTTTTAGCTAGAGTTTTCCAGGGCAAAACTTATATGACTGCATGGGCTCTGGAAACTGAAAACCATCATTGGGAACAATCTAAATGAAAACTTGAGAGGTGAAAATGTTTTTCATATCCTGAAGGTAAAGTAAAGCAAAATATATGTATTGAGTTCTCGATCACCAATTCATGAGACGAGACTGTGTTTTAATGTATCAGGAAGTCTAGTATAAATGAACGGGCTATGGTTGGATAAACGAATGCAATTCACATTAAAAAGTACAGTATCCTCCAACTACTTAAACTCAATTTGGTCCATTATACAGGGTGCAAATTTTAAGTTGACAAACCGGAATAACTCGGAAAATCAGTAGCATGTGCGGATGGCATAGGCTTAAGAGATAATACTCAACCTGGACTGTTTCCACCGTTTGTGGGGGGTGGGGAGTGTTAAGTGTAAAATTTTAAATGGGAACCCGATTTTTTATTGCAGATTCGGATTCCAAGGCCCAATTCATGTGTAAAAGTGCAATTTATGTGGCAGCGGCAAGCTGTCGCGCTCGCTTGGTTAGGAACGGCAGAGCAGCCAATCAGGAGGTCACAATGCCGTGGCCAATAAGAAACAGCGTTACAGTTGTCCAATGTAAACAAATCGAAGCGGTGTATGCAAAAGTTTTTGATGATCAACAAGTTACAGTTGCTATCAGTATGGATGCCACTTGATCACTGTTTCGAACATATCATAAAATAAATAAAATATACTATACCTGCTCTGTGGTTGACAGGTTCTTATATGAACCCTTGTCCGGTCTATAGAAGTAATTGCGGTAATTTCCAAGAATGCTTGCAATCGAGATAGATTGGACTGAACTGTAAATCGATGGATTGTTTCTGAACCGGAGATTTGGGCACTACGCGCTCTCGCATGCTAAAGATAAAAACTTCTCGTTTAACCTATACGTAACTTTCACTTAAGATGATCACTGTTTCGTACAGATCATAAAATAAATAAATTACAATCACACAAACGCCGCACCGAAATCGTCGAACAAATTTTGAAATTGATGCCAAATATACTCGTCATGAAACATGCAATCTTACTGGCTGGCATAACTCGACTCATGATTGGCTGCGCTGCCGTTCCTAACCTAGCGAGAGCGACGGCTAGCCGCTGAAATGTTCTAAACGGGGAATAAAATAAATGAAAACCATATTCATGATACTTCAAAACGCTACCAAATGATCCCCAAAGAGATCCTTTCCTTTCCGTGGAGTGGACAGGGTGTTCTTCCAAAGTGATACCTTAATCCAGATTGCCCTTGTCTGAATACCAGTTATGAATTGCCGACAAAACATTTAATTGAACTAGCCGGGAAAAAATGTACATCTGGTATCATTTGGTTGGGTTCTGAAGCATCATCAATATGATTAACCTTTTTCTTTCCTGGGTGGTACATTTCTTCAGCAGTATGGCAAATAATTCTTGCCATTACAGTGCAACATGTTGCCAATTGAAAGAAAAAAAAATTCAACTTAACTACACATGATTTGGTCTGTAGAATCTAAATCTGCAATTAACAATGGGAGTTTCCATTGGAAATTTTAAACTAGCCACCCGTGCCGCTCCCAAATGGTGCAGACAATTCAAGTTTAGTAGCATTTCCTAAGCCTCTGCCGGCTGTTCATAATGGTGAAAACTGTTGTTAACTGTATACTTTTTTTTTTTCCTAGTTATTCTGGTTTGTGAACTTAAAATGTGCACCATGCACTATACATTGTGTCAGTGTCGAATGTGGGGTGTGGGGTCTATGGGGCTGCAGATCCCCTAAAACCACAAGGAAAACCTCATAATATGAGCTGGTTCTTTTTAGATCAGTTTGAGGTACAATGCCACAATTTTTATGAGATCTGCCCCCCCCCCCCCATCCCCAACACAAATCCTGGATTTGCCACTGCTTGGTGTATATTACAACGTGACATTGTTCAACTTGGATGACGTGTTTTAAAAATATGTAACTAGTTTCCTTTCGGTATAGTTGTTTGCTAACCCCTTAGAGCAAAATTAAGTTCCGTGAAAACCTGGAAAATAATTATTTTTTAACCTGGAATACCTGGAAAAAACCTTGAATTTGAAAATGAAGATTTGGTGGCCACCCTGTTGAAGGCAGTATTCTAGAAATGGAAGACGAAGTGGAGCAAGATGAGATAGGATTAAAGAGTGGAATTGAAGTATAGGGTGGAAGGGTATCCGTTTAAAGATTCACTCATGACATTGCTATCATCAGTGAAAGTGTATAGGTATGAAATGAATAGTCTACTAAGTACAGAATATGAATTGAGAAAAACAAAAGACAATAGCAATGAGAAGTAGTAGCAGTGAAAATAGTGTGAAAATTAACATAAAAACTGGTGATCATCAGGTAAATGATGTTAAGGCATTCTGCTAAGTATAACGTGACTCATGACAAAGAAAGGTCATAAAAAGTAATCTGGCACTAGTAGAAAGGCATTCATGAGCAAGAGGAGTCTACTAATGTCAAATATTGACTGTAATGTGAACAAGTAATTTCTGAGAATGTGTATGTTTGATTGATTTCTTTATTAATCCATGTAACAATTTATGTTGCGGTGTCTGTCGGCAGCTCAGCGTTTGTCTTTACAGTGAGTTGTTCCCTATATTATTTTATTATTATTATTATTATTATTATTATTATCTACTTTCATAACCAAGTACTAAAGAATTCTTAAGTAGTCAATATTTTTTTAATCTTCATGATAATACATGGAAAATTATATTGTCTCAGGAGAATTTGTACTTTCAGCATTTGAAGATAATACAGTCAGAGAGCCATACAGCCCCTCTTTGTTGTTATGTGACTGCTATTTCTCTAATTTGAAAATAGTATGAATCTTTTATTCACTCCTCAAAATATTATTCTGTAACTAATAACAGAGTGGATATAAGAAAAACATACAAACATGACACCTGAAATATCACATACTGCAATTAGAATTGTAAGGGAATAGCTTGTTGTAAAGATTCTGTTACTAATTATTTTTACAATTTCTTCTGACTATCAAAGTGCATACCAAGAAATTTTATGTTCTACCCACAGTTTTTAGATTCATAAAAGTTGTTGCAGTGTGGTATTTTGCTTACACAAAAACTCACGTATTTGTTTCTTAAAAATTAAATGTGAATTTACTGTTGTATGCCCACATAAAGACACCTTTCCTTTATTACTTCAGGTGATTCATCAGAGATCATAACATTTGAGTTATCAGCAAATGCCCAGGCTTGATTCTCTGTAGAAAGTCATTAATGTAAACTAGAAAGATTACTGTGCGAAGGGCAGTAGTTTATGGCCTGTCAATATACGTGCAATTTGGGTCTTAAGTATATTTTAAAATGTAGTGGGAGCAATTTGAAATGTGTGATTTCCGTTACCTATGTCCTATTTTCCAAATAAGATTAGAACCAAATAAGATTAGAACCAAATAAGATTAGAACCACATTTTCACAATCCCCTATTCTGAGTTCATATAGCATATTTAATAGTACAGTAACACCGCAAAAAAAGCTTTAGTTCAGTAAAGAAATAAAACTGCTGCATATTTACCTTTATCTAGTACATTTAGGCAGTTTTGTGATATGTTGATTCAGTGCATTTATTTAAATTTATTTAAATGCAGTCTTTTCAGTTTTTTTTGTTACACTGTTTTTAAAAAAGCAATGAATTCTAAGCAATGATTTAAGTTTCAGGTCACACACCATACTTATCTTTTATACTTGAGGTTTCTCCTCACGGAATATAGTATCCTGGTGTGTATTTTTCAAATAAAGATTGAACTCCAGCAATTCATTTTCTTAGTCTTTAATCACCATAACACCCTAATTACAATCTTCTTGAAAAACAAATGCAATATTTCGGAAACACCAACATTGCAAACAGAACTCAACACGCCGACGACGGCAACAACCAGGTGAAAGAGCACTGGTATGTAGACACAAACATAAATAAAAATACACACATGCAAACAAAAAAAGCTGAGCTTTTGCAGTCTTAGGTTGCTTCTTCAGAAAGAGCAGGGAAGGAGAGGGAATTTTGCATATGTATGCCTTGGTGTGTGTGTGTGTGTGTGTGTGTGGGGGGGGGGGGGGGGTTGACCTGTCCTTTTCCCCCCCAAGGTAAGTCTTTCCTCTCCCAGGATTGGAATGACTGCTTACCCACTCCCTTAAAACCCCCATCCTTTCCCTCTTCTTCCGCCCAATCAGCTAGTCGTAAAATTTATTCGACGACTGATGGATGCACATAGTATATTGGACCTACTTTAGATGGCTTCGATCCTGCGGCTGGATTGGCTGCTAGGAACCTTGTGACAGTTCTGTCTGGTCTTGGTCCATACATTTTACTTTAATTTTATTATTACAACTAGACCTTGTAGGCAAGTATGTACATTAGCAACAGTATTATTTATTTATATATTTATTTTTAACTGATTTTGCATAGAATATAGAATGGAATAACTTGACAAATGTAATTGATACTTGGAAGGCACTTAAAGTGATTTTAATTTTCTGGATGGATTATCAAATTCTAAGAATTAATTTATCATACTATATGCAGTAAAACCCCATTTCTACATCCCCAGATTTTATGTTTTACTGCCATTTATAACATTTTTGTCAGTTCCTTCAAATTTCCTATGCCCCCCAATCCCCCCAGGGGGCCCACAGCTCTTTTGTGGGTATGTGTGTGGTGCGCTCGGGGCCCCGACCTTTCTTTCGTCCCAGGCCGCTTCCCTCTTCTCTCTTTCTTCCCGGTTTGTGCCTTCGCCCAGAGACGGGCGTATTTCGCGAGTTCAGGTGTTTTCTTGTTGTCATTTCTCTTATTCCTTGGTTCCTTCCTTTCTTACCCTTTGCTTCTGTCTTTCTCTCCTTGTACTCTCCTAGCCTTCTCCTCATTAGTCTCCGCCTCGGCGTTTGAGACACTTGTTTCCTTCCTCTTCACTTTCTCTATCCTTCTTCTTTCCTCCCTGTGCTTGTCTGAAGGCCGACCCACACATTATCATGCGTAGCAGGTGATGGGGTAACGCGTAATTCCTCGCCCCGGGTAGACAAGTAGGGCACGTACGTACCCCCTGGTAAAGGCCAGGCCCAGGGAGGGGTGATTACCCGAGCTGGTACCTTCTGAACGTGCCGATTGGTCCCTCCATCAGTTCTCAGGAGGTGTGACCTTAGGTGTGAACAATCGCCTAAGGCGGGTAAGCCCTCGGAGAGGGCCCCCACTAGGAAGGAGCGCGCCATCGGAGACGCCGGTAATCATGGGGGACACTTTCGCTATGACTTCCTTCTCTTCTTCACTGACGTTGACCAAGAAACGTAAGATAGATTCGCCTCAGCAAAAGAAGACTCTGCCTAATTTACCGAAATTTCTTGTTGTGTCTCGCACAGACGGAAAAGATTTAAATTCTGTCAATCCTTTCGTTATACAGAAAGGTGTTGATGCAATTGCTGGCCCTGTTAAAACCTGTTCTCGTCAGCGCAATGGCACATTGTTGCTGGAAGTGGACAGTGCTTTCCAAGCCCAGAAACTTATCCGAACTACGTTATTACACACGTTTCCAGTCACGGGGGCTAGTTTTTACGAGATCCCTTGACGGGTTGTCTGATGACGACATCCAGTCTTATATGTCCTATCAGGGTGTGACAGCCGTCCACCGGGGTATTAAAAAGGTAGATAACCAGTTGACACTGACTCGTACTGTGTTTTTGACATTCGACAGAGTTGAACTTCCGTCGAAGGTCAAAGCAGGGTACGAAGTTATCTCAGTCCGCCCTTACATTCCAAACCCAACGCGCTGTTTCCAATGCCACAGGTACAACCATACCTGTGAATCTTGCCCAAATGCAGCAATATGTGTCACTTGTGGTAGGGACGCCCATGAGGGGGATTGCCCACCTCCGTCCCCTCACTGCCTTAACTGCAACGGCGACCATGCGGCTTCCTCTCGCGACTGCCCTGTATATAAGGATGAAAAAATCATTCAGCAAATTCGGGTTATGGAGAAGGTATTAACAACTGCCGCTCGAAAGTTGTTGGCGAGTCGAAAGCCCACTGCCCTCCAAGCGGGTACATACAGTAAGGTCCTCACCTCAACTCGACCTACTGAGGATTTCAATACCCAGACTTGTGATTTCACTTTCGCTGACACAGTTGTGCGATCCGCCAGCCCGGAGATAGCCCGTTCCACGTCCCCGCTTCATCCTGCTGCTTCTAAGGTACAGTCTTCGTCAACCTCTAGTAAACCGCGGGCACCTTAACAAGATGCCCAGACCTTGAAAAAGGAAACCGGCCATGAGGATTTTCTGCATTCTCAGGCTTCATAACCGTCAACTGCCTCTTCCCACCGTCACTCTTCCAGAAGAGCTGACAAGAAAAAGAGTACCTCTCCTTCCCCACCGAGGCGTGACCCATCTGTCACGCCGCCCAACAGTTGCCGGCCTCGGCCGTCTTCTGTTTCATTGGGACGCTCCGTCTGCCAGGCGCCTGGCCCTTTACCGGCGGTGGAAACTGCCCCTCCTGATCAACTCAGGGAGGTGGCAGGTGTTTCGGTCGAACCAATGGAACATGACCCTTTGCCCCTGGACAGCGATAGCAGTGCTCCCTCGAAATCTGGTCCTCAGCGGAGGTCAGGGTGACCCCTCTTGCTAGTTGGTTTTTATCCTTATTTCTTACCTCATTTTTTATCATGGCGCTCCTTCAATGGAATATTCGCGGCATTCGTTCCAATCGGGAGGAGTTAAAACTACTCCTTCGGTTGCACTGCCCGCTTATCGTCTGTCTCCAAGAAACTAAGTTGCGTCCAAGTGATCGTGCAGACTTTCCACACTACACCTCTGTGCGGTTCGACCTGCCACCTGTGGAATGTATCCCAGCCCATGGAGGGGTTCTGATGCTCCTTCGAGACGTCTATTTCCATCCCCTTTCATTGCATACTCAGCTACAGGCAGTTGCCGTCCGCATCACTTTATCCACATTTACCTTTTCCCTCTGTAATATCTATTCGCCATCGTCATCTGCCCTTACTAGGGCAGATGTGCTACACCTTGTTGACCAGCTCCCTTCACCTTTCGTGTTGGTAGGCGACTTTAATGCCCACCACCCCCTATGGTGCTCTCCGGCACCTTGTCCGAGAGGCTCCCTTTTGGTGGACCTTCTCCAACACCTCGATCTTGTCTGACTCAACACCGGTGCACTGACCTTCCTTTCAGACACAACACACACTTTTTCCCATATAGACCTCGCAATATGCACTCCTCAGCTTGCCGGTCGGTTTGAGTGGTATGCACTTTCTGACACGTACTCAAGTGACCGTTTCCCTTGTATCATTCACTTCCTGCATCATTCCCCATCTCCTCGTCCCACCAGTTGGAACATTTCTAAAGCCGACTGGGGGCTTTATTCTTCCATGGCTGTTTTTCACGATCAGAATTTTCCCAACTATGACAGTAAGGTCAACTACCTCATAGAGGTTATTCTCACCGCTGCTGAACGTTCCATACCTCATACATCCTCTTCTCCACGTCGTGTCCAGGTCCCTTGGTGGACTGCAGCTTGCTGCAACGCGCTTAGATCCCGGCGCCGTGCTTTACGCACCTTCTGCCGCCACCCAACTTTGGAGAATTGCATCAATTATAAACGTATGAGAGCGCAATGTCGTCGTGTCATAAACGACAGCAAGAAAGCTTGCTGGACTTCTTTTACTAGTTCTTTTACTCCCTCCACGGTTGTTTGGGGTGGCCTACGCCGTTTATTCGGCATCAAGGTCCACTCCCCGATTCCTGGCCAGACCGTGGAGAACGCAGTCCTCGTGGACCCCGCTGATGTTTCCAACACATTGGGCCGTTTCTTTGCGGAGGTTTCGAGCTCTGCCCATTACCACCCTGCCTTTCTCCCTCGCAAACAGGTTGAGGAGGCACGGCCGCCTTCTTTCCACTCTTTTAATCGTGAAAATTATAATGTTGCCTTCACCATGCAGGAGCTAGACCGTGCTATCGCCCTGTCCTGATCTTCTGCTTCCGGGCCCGATTCCATTCATATTGAGATGCTGAAGAACCCCTCTCCTGCGGTCAAGTGTTTCCCTCTTAGTACCTACAACCACATATGGACTGAAGGTCATGTTCCCACAAGTTGGCGTGAAGTCGTTGTTCCCATCCCCAAACCAGGGAAGGACAAACTTCTTGCTTCCAGTCATCGCCCTATTTTCCTGATGAGCTGCGTCTGTAAGGTGATGGAACGATGGTTAAATGGTTAACGCTCAGTTGGTCTGGCTCTTCGAATCTCGCCGCCTCCTAACAAATGCGGTTTTTCGTCGACACCGCTCTGCTGCTGATCACCTCATTATGTTGTCGACCTTCATTGTGAATAACTTTCTAAAGAAGCGTGAAACAGTAGCAGTGTTCTTCGACTTGGAGAAGGCATACGATACCTGTTGGAGAGCGGGCATTTGTGCACATTGCACACATGGGGCCTTCGTAGCCTCCTCCCTCATTTTATTCAAGCTTTTTTGGCGGATCCGAAGTTCCGGGTATGGGTGGACTCTGTTTTGTCCGATACCTTTTGTCAGGAGAATGCAGTACCGCAGGGCTCCGTCTTGAGTGTGGCTCTCTTTGCCATTGCAATCAATCCGATCGTAGATTGCCTTTCAGCCGACGTTTCCGGATCCCTTTTTGTAGATGATTTCGCAATTTATTGCAGCGCACAGCGGACGTGTCTGTTGGAGCGTTGTCTTCAACGCTGTCTTGACCGTCTATATTCCTGGAGCATCACGAACTGCTTCAGATTCTCCACTGAGAAAACGGTATGTGTAAACTTCTGGAGATACAAGGAATTTCTTCCACCTTCACTACGTCTCGGCCCTGTTGCTCTACCTTTCGTGGAGACTACGAAATTCTTGGGACTCCTGTTGGATCGTAAACTTTGCTGGTCCACACACGTGTCCTACCTGGGTACCCATTGTGCCCGATCCCTTAATGTTCTTCGTGTCCTCAGGGGCACGTCATGGGGAGCTGATCGTACCGTCCTGCTTCACCTTTACCAGGCCATTTTTTCAGCCAAAGCTCATCTATGGAAGCCTTGTATACTCTACTGCACGGTGCGAGCGTGAAGGTTGGGGTGAGAGTTTAAAATAGGGAAAGAATAATTTTTAAAACTCACAACCACCAACTGTGAACAAAATTTCTAAACACGGAAAAACACTGGAACTGTGATTGCGACTGTTTGACTCGTTTTCTAGGGGATGATATCACACATTCGCAGCTTTCCTTCCCTGCATATGATTAACAAAACAAATTCATAATAAAATCAAGTTCATGAGAGAGAAGGGTGTACTAACTACTATTTTTGAAAACACGTGAAAGTTCACTTTATGTTGTTTATTTCACAATATTTGAACCCTGTGGCTGATACGTCTGTATGTCGACACATTTACCAAATAAAGTTATAGCTTGTGAGCCCCCAGACAAAATGAATATGCGTCACAAATTGTTTTCACACCATGTGGCTGTCTCAAACACAGTTTATGTTCATGCCTATGCAACGACACGGGTTACATTAACAGATCAGTCACTTTAATTCAATGTGATGCACACCTTGTTCCACCGGCTAAATATTCACAAACACACAGTAGCACTCGATTTAACTTGGTACAGTCTACGACAAGCAACCACACGTGACGATTGCCACAGACAAATCTAAAGGCACCACCTCGAGATCCACATGCCGACTGATGCAGAGCGACGATGCCTGGCCAGCTCCCAACATGCTCTCCCGTCTCGTCACTTCCTGCCCACCTGGAGTTCGGTTTCGCCGCCTGCTGCAGCGGCTCGATTTTACCCATCCTTCCACCCTTCGGTTGAGCGAAAACGCATTGCCACCGTGGCATCAGGCCCAGGTTCACACTCACCTTGAACTTAGTTCGCTCCCCAAGGAGAGCACCTCAGAATTGGTATACCGCTCAAGGCTTGCCGAACTCCGTTCTCGGTTCGATAATGCCATATTTATTTACACTGATGGTTCCAAGAGCACTGACGGTGTCGGATCTGCCTTCGTCGTCGGGTACAACCGTTCCAATACAAGCTCCCTGACCGGTGCTCGAATTTCATGGCTCAGCTTTTTGTCCTCCACCAGGCCGTTTTGTACATCTGCCGCCACCGCCAACCTTTCTATGCCATATGTTCGGACTCCCTTAGTGCCCTGCAGAGTCTTAAGGACCCTTTCTCGAACCATCCTCTCGTGTATCGGATCCAATGCTCCTTCCAGTTGCTAGCTGATGACAGCTGTCATGTTTCTTTCCTGTGGGTCCCTGGCCATGTGGGTGTGCTTGGGAATGAGGCCGCCGACATAGCAGCCAAGGCAGCAGCTCTTTTGCCTCGCATGGCTACCTTTTGCGTCCCATCGGACGAAGTTCAACGGGCTCTTCGCCAGAGTATCGTGTCGCAATGGCACAGTGTGTGGCTTTCACTGTACAACAATAAATTGCGAACTGTCAAACCGATCCCGACCGCTTGGAGGACCTCCTCACGCCCCTCTCGGCGGGAGGAGGTCATCCTGGCCTGGTTGCGGATCTGTCACTGCCGTTTCAGCCACCATCATTTGCTAACCGCCGATCCTGCACCGCTGTGCTCCTGCATTGAATTGCTGTCAGTGCGACATGTTTTACTGACTTGTGTTAATTTTAATCATCTCCGTGTAGCCCTTCATTTGCCGTCTACTCTGGAGGAAATTTTAGCTGATGACACACGAGCAGCTGCTCGAGTTTTGCATTTTATCAACTTGGCCAACCCATCCAAGGATATTTAACCCTTTTAATTGTTTTTTATCTTTCATTTTTAGCCTCTTGTTGATGTTCTGACAGCCACCATTTTTTTGAGATCATAGTGAATCTATGTTCTTGGCTGGGCACTAATGACCATAGAAGTTGTGCTCCCTAAAACCACAAATAAATAAATAAATAAATAAAAATAAAAATAAAAAAATTAAAGTATAAGTTAAGTTTCTTGACACTCGCATTCATTCAAATGTATATTTTGCATTTTGTTGTTGGTAGTATGCATTTAGTTGACTTACGACACAACAAACCTTATGGTGGTGATGGTGGTGGTCCTCTTTCCGCCAGCTTCTTTGTGAGTGCTGCTCGTGTGTACTTAGATAAACAGAACAAGTTGTTTTGTTGACTTGAGAATATTGAGTTGCATTTATCCGATTAATAAAGAATGTTATCTCTTAATGTTGTGTATTATTCAGTTTGGCATCACCGTAATACTGACAACCTAAATTAAAGCGTAAGTTGTTGCAGTTGGGGGCATTGACAGACCCTCAGTGTGACATGAGCTTAGTCGGTACACAACACGTTACTCAACCAATCATCATCTTCCGCCATCTTTTCAAACACTCACACCTCAAATGCCCTCTGCTTCACTAAATTGCCAGGTAACAGTTCATGATGCCAATGGATTTTGCAAGGATAGCATCGGAGGGTAAGCCTAAGTGCCATCCAAACAGTAGTGTATGGAATGCCGGTGCGACTTGCGACTGCACGAGTGCTGACTTCCCCATGCATAGACGAACCTGCTAAAGTCTCCATTTCTTCCTGAACTGTCTCAGCAGCATTACGCCTTGTGCTCAGTCTGCCACTACAGGATCTAAACAACCCGTGGCTTGAAACTTTGAAATCATTCTCACCACAACTGCATTTGTCAACGGACCTTTTCCTTTTCTAATCCCCTTCCTATGGTGATCGGATCATAACGCTGAACTAGCACATTCCACATTCTGATAATACAGCTTCACTAAATGTGCCTTTTCACGTAACAGCAACATGCTGAGACTGCTGGTGCATCTGACTATCTCTCTCATTACAGCTCCTTTTATACATGATTTTCATGCGCAGTCACTGACGTTTTGCTGTCCAGCGCCATCTGTCGAACATTTTTATAACTTTTTTTTCTTTTTTCCCCTTATTCTAATAAAACCCCATGTCATTCCATGCATGTGTGTCAATTTTTACCTCTCCATCTACATTATTCCATGATTTATTAAGTTTTCAAATTTATACTGACTTTTTGATCAAACGATACATCATACTTACAAAACTGTCATATGTACATTATCTTTTGCTTCACTTTATTGCTTGTACAATTAAAGTTCAGGGATATTTCTCAGACTGAATGATCTTCCAGACGTAGGGTATTCCAACTGATACGCATTTGCATGAGGAATTCCTACTATCTTGAATGGGCCAATATAAGTATCAAATCATTTAAGCTCATTGCTGATAGCCTTAGATTGGTCCTGAGAACGGAGGAGAAACATGTCACTAATGCTTAATTTCGTCGTCTTCAGATCCTTGTCATGTCTTCTTCTCCGAATGTCTGACTGGTCTTCCATATTCCGCCGAACAATGTCTTCTTTCTCCTGTTTACTCAGTTCTTTACAAGGTGGGAAGTCTACTAATTCACTGATGAGATTCGATGATGACTTGAGATGCATGATTTCATATGGACAAAATTTTGTGGAGGAATGTTGCAGGCTGTTCAAAATTTTTTCAAACCCAGATACATATTATATCCAAGGTGCATGGTTCTTGTTACAGTAAGTCCTAAATACTTTCCAAGTTCAGCTCACGTACCTTTCTGCTGGGTTAGTGGATGTATGATAGCCTGAAATAAGGATGTGCTTAATATTTTCATCTTCTATAAATAATTTCCAATGCTTGGATGTAAAGTTAGTTCCATTGTCTGAGAAAATACCTTTTGGTTTGCCAACAGTTGGAAAGCAGGCATTCCTAAACTTGTTTATAATAGTCTTGCAGGTGGCTTTCTTGACCGGGTATAAAATTACAAATTTTGGGAACAGATGTACAACAACAAAGATATGACTGTATCCACCTCTAGGTTTTGGAAGGCATCCATAGAAATCATCAGTGATTAATTCTAGCATTTCTTGTGGCAAAATGCTCTGCATGAATCCTCTGCAATTTTGATTTGACGCTTTAACCTTCTGGCATTTATCACACGTGCCAAGTTTCTTCACTCTCCTTGCTATATTATAGAAGTGTAGATTTTCTTGTATCCTCTGTAGGCATTTCTGAGTTCCAAAATGACCAAAACTTTAATGTACATATTTAATCAATAGATATACACCGTCTTCAGGCCAACATAGCTTCCACTTATCACTATCTACACTCATCCTTCTAAACATCATTTCCTTGTAGGTCTTAAAATACTGTCCCACTTTGTCATCATCTCTTACCAAGTAAGCTCTTTACTCTTCAGTTGGAATTATGGTTTTGATATCTTTGGATTTGATCACAAATGTTTCTGATCTGACTCTTCCTTCTCTTCTTTAAAGAACATTACTCTAAATTCTAATACTGGAAAGTCCTGGTTGACATTAATAATATAGTAAGGACAGTTTACAACTCACCGCAAAGACGTGGTGACGAGCTGTGACAGGCACATACAAAAAGGCCTCCTTCAGAAAATAGAATACTCATGCAATCACACAGGCACACAACAGTCATAAAACCATCACCTCCGGCTGCCGCCCTTCGAATCACACTTTGCGGCGAGTACATCGTGAAGGGTAGGGTAGGGGAGGGGAGAGGGGATAGGAAGGTTAAGTCACAGTGGTTGAGAGGGTTAGATGGGAATAACGAGATGCAACTTAGGAATGGCGTGAGGAGACGAGTGAGGCGAGAAAAAGCGAAGTTATCGTAGGTTGAGGCCGGGATGATTTTGGGATCGGAGAATGCATTGTAGAGATAACTACCATCTGTGCAGTTCAGAACAGCTGGTGGTGGATGGGAGGATCCAGAGCATGTACTCTGCTGCAGGCTTTCCCACAGGGTGGTCGACCTTGTTTTTGGCCACAGTTTGGCGATGGCCATTCATCTTAATGGATATCTCGTTGGTGGTCATACCAATATAGAAAGCTGTGCAGTGATTGCAGCACAGTTGGTAAATTACATGGCTGCTTTCACAGGTGGCCCGGCCTCGGATAGGGTAGGATAGTCCTGTGTCAGGACTGGAATAGGAAGTGCTTGGTGGGTGGATTGGACAGGTCTTGCAGTGGGGTCTTCCACAGGGATATGATCCCTGTGGCAGAGAGCTGGGTTTTGGTGTGGCATAAGGATGAACAAGGATGTTGTGGAGGTTGGGAGGGCGATGGACCACCACTTTAGAAGGGATGGGAAGTATCTTGGGCAGGATGTCTCTCATTTCTGGGCACAAGGATAGAAAATCAAAACCTAGGCGAAGTATGCAATTTAGTTGTTAGTCCAAGGTAGTACTGGGTGGCAAGGGGAGCGCTCTTTTGTGGATGGTTATTGGTGGTAGGAGGATGATTTGGGATGTGTGAGGATATGGCATGGGAGATCTGTTTTCGGACAAAGTCTGTGGGGTAGTTTGTCTGTGAAGGCCTTTGTGAGACCCTCAGCATATTCAGAAAGGGAATTCTTGTCACTGCAGATATGCCGTCCACGGGTGGGCAGGCTGTAAGGGAGGCATTTTTTAATGTGGAAGGGATGGCAACTGTCAAAGTGTAGGTACTGTTGGTGGTTGGTAGGTTTAATATGGACAGAAGTGAGGATGGAACCATCAGTAAGGCGGAGGTTGACGTCCAGGAATGGGGCATAGGTTGTGGAAGACCAGGTGAAGTGGATGGGGAGAAGGAATTAAGGTTCGGAAGAAAGAGGATAGGGTGCCCTGGCCCTATGTCCAGATCATGAAAATATCGTACCCCCACTGGTAGACGAGAGAGAGAATTGGCCACTAGATTGTCCTTGACCTGTACATACTTCATTGAATAATCAAACTGCTGCAGAAATAGTGCCCATCTGGTAATGCAGTTGTGATACAGCTTGCATTCTTGGATGTAAGTCAAAGCATTGTGACCTGTTTAGACAATAGTTTGGTAGCCCAGAAGATAGTTCTTAAATTTAGAGAAAGTCCAAAATACAGCTAAAATTTCTTTTCAATGATGGTATAAGACTTCTAGTGTTTCTGCAATCTTCTACTGGCAAATGCTATAGTTCTGTTCTAGTTGGTCTCCAATTCTCTCCACTTGGAATAAGTGAGCACCTAAACCAGTCACTACTATCAGTGGTAAGACGAAATGGCAATGATAGGTCAGGTCTATACAAAATTTTACTTTTTTTATCTATCCATCCATAGACAATCAAAATTGTATGGATCTTGTCAACATAGATTGACATTGTAGATATACAAGAATTCATAAATAATAATTGTAGTTAAATAAATATTCAATGCAGTTACACAAATTCATATGCATTCAAAGCAGTTAGACAATTTCATACATATTATATGTGGTTACACAAGTTCATAAATATTTAATGCAGTTACGTAAATTCATGAATGTGCTGTTATATACAAAATGAGAAAAAATATTATTCTACTTTGTTAGTTTAAATGATTGTTTATAACATTTCAGTATAGAACTAGAGATGTTACTTTACCTCTTATAACAAAGTTCATCATTTTTATATATACATATTTTACATATCACTTCATGAAGTCATCGTCAGTATAAGAGCACTTTTCTAGTAGGTAGTTTTTATTGATGTTCTAAATTCTACATCTACATCTACATGGGATACTCAGCAAATCACATTTAAGTGCCTGGCAGAGGGTTCATCGAACCACAATTATACTATTTATCTCCCATTCCATTCTCGAATAGCGTGTGGGAAGAAAGAACACCTGAATCTCTCTGTTCGAGCTCTGATTTCTCTTATTTTATTCTGATGATCATTTCTACCTATGTAAGTGGGAGTCAACAATATATTTTCGCATTCGGAGGAGAATGTTGGCGATTGGAGTTTCGCAAGTAACCCACGCCTCAGCGATAAGTGCCGTTGTTGTAATGATTCCCATCCCAGATCCTGTATCATTTCCGTAACGCTGTCTCCCCTGTATCGTGACAATACGAAACGAACTGCCCTTCTTTGGACACTTTCGATGTCCTCCGTCAAACCCACCTGATAAGGATCCCACACTGGGCTGCAATACTCCAAAAATGGACGGACAAGCGCAGTGTATGCAGTTTCTTTAGTAGTTCTGTTGCATCTTTTAAGGATTCTGCCAATAAAACGCAGTCTCTGGTTCGCCTTTCCCATGATATTATCTACGTGTTCTTTCCAGTTTAAGTCTGAAATAATAGTAATTCCTAGGTATTTCGTGGAGTTTACGGCCTTCACATTTGATTGATTTATGTTGTAAACAAAGTTTAACGGATTTCTTCTCGTACTCATGTGGACGACTTCACACTTCTCATTATAAGAGTCAATTGCCGATTTTTACACCATACTGATATCTTATTCAGATCGTTCTGCAGTTGATTTTGATCTTCAGATGATTTTACTAGACTGTAAATGATGGTGTCATCTGCAAACAACCTAAGAGAGCTACTTAGATTTTCCCCTAAATCGTTTATGTAAATAAGGAATAGCAGAGGACCAATAACACTACCCTGTGGAACGCCCGATATCACCTCTGTTTCAGTCGATGCCTTACCATCGATTACTACGAACTGTGTCCTCTCTGACAGGAAATCCCCTATCCAATCGCAAATTTGGTGCGATATACCATAACCACGCAATTTGATTAAAAGCCATTTGTGAGGTATGGTGTCAAAAGCTTTCTGGAAATAAAGAAATACGGAATCGATTTGCGAACCCTTGTCGATAGCACCCATCACTTCGTGTGAATATAGAGCTAGTTGTGTTTCGCATGAACGATATTTTCTAAATCCGTTTTGACCTTGGGTCAATAGATCGTTCTGTTCGAGATAATTCATAATATTTGAATACAGGATATGTTCCAAAACCCTGCTGCAAATTGACGTCAATGAAATAGGCCTGTAGTTTAGTGGGTTACTCCTACTGCCTTTCTTGAATATAGGTGTGACCTGTGCAACTTTCCAATCTTTTGGTACAGATCCTTCTATGAGAGAGCGGTTGTATATGACTGTTAAGTAAGGAGCTATCGCTTCAGCATAATCAGATAGAAATCTAATGGGTATACAATCCGGACCAGAATACGAAACGAGCTGCCCTTCTTTGGACACTTCAGATGTCCTCCGTCAAACCCACCTGATCCCTTGTGGAAGATTACTGTGTAATTTTATTCCATTAAATAACAGGAAATTGTGGGATTTTTGATTCTCCTAGACAGATGTGATACCTGAATCTGGTTCTATGTTCATATATAGAGCTGTTTGTTGCGAACTGATCAATATGTTTTTTATATACATTACTGTCTGCAAGATGTATTTGCATGGAACAGTGAGTATACACAAATATTTGAATAACTCTGAGCAATGAAATCTTTTGCTGCTATTGGTTATTAGTCTTACAGCCCCTTTTTTGCAGTTTAAAAATATCCTGTCTATTCTGCTCAGCCACGGTGGAGAGCCGAGCGGTCTAAAGCGTCTCGCTGCGGAGCGCATGGTTGCTCACTGTGGAGGTTCGAGTCCTCCCTGGGGCATGGGGGTGTGTGTTGTCCTTAGGTTAGTTTACCTTCATTTAAGTTGTTTGTAAGCTACGGACTGATGACCACGCAGTTTGGTCTGATAGATTTACAAATATTTGAATATTTATTCTGCTCATTTGAACCCCCAAAAGATTATGCCATAGCTAATTATCGTGTGTACAGATGCAAAGTAAGCAGTTCTTGTGCACGAGCTACTGCGTACTGAGTATATTACTCAAAGTGCATAACATGCTGAAGCTATTCTCTTCCTCAGTACTACTGTGTGCTCAGACCACTTCAGTTGCGAGTCAACATACATGCCTAAAAATGTAGTAGTTGATACATTTTCTATGGTCTCGTATTTCACTTTTAGATTGTTATTACTTGGTTTTCTATTTATGTGGAAACTAATACTATTGGTTTTCTTCATATTTAGGGTCAGTTTATGTTAGATTAAGATGTTACTGTCATCAGCGAACAGTACTGATTCACCATGCTTGACTCTTTGTGGAAAGTCGTTAATGTATATTAGAAAAAGGTCTGGGCCCAGCACACTTCCTTAGGGGACTCCTATGTTGTTTAGAAGTATGACTGGAGTTAGTGATTTCCACCTGTTTCATTCTATTTCGCAGGTATGAGTGAAACCACATGTTTGCTTCCCCTCTTATTCCTAAAGCATCCAATTTATTTAGTAAAATTGCATGGTCTACTGTGTCAAATGCTTTGGTCAAATCAAGGAATCTGCCCGTTAAATGTTCAGAGAAGTTACAAAGATTAATAAAAATCTTTTCAAAGGCTTCCACACATTATTTTTGAGCAAATTTTTTCATTGATAGATTGTTCAGTCATGGAGCATTGAAAGCTTGTGTACTCAAATGTTTCGGTAATAAAGGAAAAAGGAAGAGCCTTGAATTAGGGAAAAAAAGGGGGGGGGGAACATAGAATTTCAGCCAAAAACTGGGTTTTTTTAACCCGTGAGATCTTGCGGCTTTAAAGAGTTAAACGATCGTTCGTGTGTACAGCCTATTGCTCAGATTACACGACCAGTTCAAAATGTACTTAATAAGTGTAAATAAGCAATCCCTTTGGTTTTATTAAGAAAAAAACCTCAAAGTTTAATATTTAAAAGTAACAAAATGCCAGTTGTTTTAAAATTACGATGATCAAAATGATCGGATCACTTCATTTTTGTGTACAAAAACATTTTCAAATATATTTCTGGGTGGTTATAAAAAGTTTTATAATTATAGGTTACACATTCCGTTACATATTTCTGTATTTATCCCGAAGTGTTGTTCAACCATGCGACTCAATTCCTTGCGTCAAAGAGACGTGATGTTATCGTAAGGCGCGTCTACGAAATTGCAGCTAGTAGAAAGGTCATATTTATTTTAGCAATTTTTGGAATGAACTCCCCCTCCCCCCCAGGGATACTTATCAAAACAGATCTCGTTTGTCTGATTCTGTGTTGAAAAATCTCTTCACGGAAGCATTTTGTTGATTTTTAACTATATACTCCATGAAAGTTGCTATTGTGATGCCCACTGAAAATTTTGGTATAATTTTTTCTTTGTTGTAGTTCAGTACTGTAATTAAAATCGACTCTCTCATCTCACTGATGGCAGGCTGGCTTTTGTAAGACACCACGAAATGCATCGAGAACTTTAGACAATGAGACTGTTAGTCATTATTGCATCGGTAAACAATCGATCCAAACGGAAGAGTGCGGAATGCGGGAATTACAGTTTTGTGCATAAAATAAGATGGGCACGGAGATGGAAATAGGACTAATTTGTTGCTGTTGTTGTTGTCTTCAGTCCGGAGACCGGTTTGATGCAGCTCTCCACAATACCCTATCCTGAGCAAGCCTCTTCATCTCCACATAAGAACAGCAACCTACATCTGTCTGGATCTGCTTACTGTATCCATCTCTTGGTCTTCCTCTGCGATTTTTACCCCACACACTTCCCTCCAATGCTAAATTCACCATTCCTTGATGTCTAAGAATGTGTCCTACCAATCTATCCCTTCTTTTAGTCAAGGTATGCCAGAAATTTCTTTTCTCCCCAATTCTGTTCAGTATCTCCTCATTAGTTACGCGATCCACCCACCTAATCTTCAGCATTCTTCTGTAGCACCATATTTCAAAAGCCTCAATCCTCTTCCTGTCCGCACTGTTTATCGTCCATGTCTCACTCCCATACAAGGCAATACTCCATACAAATGCCTTCAGAAAGGACTTCCTTAGGTTTAAATCAATATTCGATGTTAACAAATTTCTCTTTTTCAAGAACGCTTTTCTACCCATTGCCATTCTGCATTTTATATCCTCTGTACTGCGACCATCATTTGTTATTTTACTGCCCAAGTAACAAAACTCATCTACCTCCTTCATTGCTTCGTTTCCCAATCTAATTCCTTCAGCATCACCTGATTTTCTTACACTGCACTCCATTACCCTAGTTTTGCTCTTGTTAATGTTCATCTTATATGCACCTCTCAGCACACTGTCCATTCCGTTCAATTGCTCTTCCAGGTCCTTTGCTGTATCTGACAGAATTACTATGTCATCGGCAAAACGCAATGTTTTTAATTCTTCCCCCTGAACTTTACTTCCTTCACCAAATTTCTCCTTGCTTTCCTTTATAGCTTGCTCAATATACAAATTGAACAACATTGGAGAAAGTCTACAACCCTGTCTTACTCCCTTCCCAACTGATGCTTCCATTTCATGCCCTTCGAGTCTAATAACTGCAGTCTGGCTTTTGTACAAGTTGTAAATAACTCTCCTTTCCCTATATTTTACTCCTGCTTGCTTCAGAACTTGAAAGAGTTTATTCCAATCAACATTGTCAAAAGCCTTCTCCAAATCTACAAAAGCTAGAAATGTAGGTTTGCCTTTTCTTAATCTATCTTCTAGGATAAGCCGTAAAGTGAGTATTGCCTCCCGTGTTCCTACATTTCTCCTGAACCCAAACTGATCTTCCCCGAGGTCGGCTTCTACCAGCTTTTCCATCCTTCTGTATATAATTCGTGTTAATATTTTGCAACCATGACTTATCAAACTGATGGTTCTGTAGTTTTCACACCTGTCGGCACCTGCTTTCTTAGGAATGGGGTTTATTACATTTTTCTTAAAGTCTGAGGGTACTTCACCTGTCTCATACATCTTACACACTAGGTGAAACAATTTTGTCATGGCTGGTTCTCCCAGAGACTTCAGTAGCTCTGAGGGAATATCATCTACTCCAGGGGCCTTGTTTCGACTTAGGTCTTTCAGGGCTCTGTCAAATTCTTCTCTCAGTACAGTATCTCCTATTTCATCTTCATCTACACCCTCTTCCCTTCCTACAATATTGTCTCGAAGTTCATTTCCTTTGTAGAGCCCCCTCTATATACTCTTTCCACCTTTCAGCTTTCCCTTCCTTGCTGAGAACAGGTTTTCCATCAGTGTCCTTAATATTCATAGAGCTGTTTTTCTTATCTCCAAATGTTTCTTTTATTTTCCTGTAGGCTGTATCTATTTTTCCCCTATTTATACATTCTTGTACATCCTTGCATTTGCCTTCTAGCCACTCCTGCTTAGCCATTTTGCATTTCCTGTCAATCTCATTTCCTAGTCGTCTGTACTCCATTTTGCCTGTTTCATTTACTGCATTTTTATATTTTCTCCTTTCATCGATTAAATTTAGTATCTCCTGTGATATCCAAGGATTTTTTGTAGGTCTTGCCTTCCTACCTATTTTGTCCTCTGCTACCTTCACTATTTCATCTCTCAATTTTACCCATTCCTCCTCTACTGTTTTATTTTCCCCTGTTTCTGTCAATTGTTGCCTAAAGCTCACTCTGAAATTCTTAAGAACCTCAGGTTCCTTCAATTTATCCAGGTCCCATCTCCTTATTTTCCTACCTTTCTGTAGTTTCTTTAGTTTCAGCCTACAGTTCATAACCAACAAGTTATGGTCAGAGTCTATATCTGCCCCTGGGTATGTCTTACACTGTAGAACCTGATTCCGAAATCTATGTCTTACCATTATAAAATCTATCTGGTATCTCCTGGTGTCTCCTGGTCTCTTCCACGTATACAACCTTCTTTTGTGATTCTTGAACCAGGTGTTTGTTATAACTAAATTATGTTCTGTGCAAAATTCTACCAGGCGGCTTCCTCTTTCATTTCTTTTGCCCAGACCATATTCACCTACTATCTTCCCTTAGCTTCCTTGTCCTACTACCGAATTCCAGTCTCCCATAACAATTAAGTTTTCCTCTCCCTTAATTGTCTGAATAATTTCCTTTAGCTCCTCATATATTTCTTCGATCTCCTCATCATCGGCAGAGCTAGTTGGCATATAAACCTGTACTACTGTTGTCGGTGTTGGCTTCGTATCTATCTTGACAATGATAATGCGATCACTGTGCTGCTCATAGTAGTTTACCCGCATTCCTATTTTCTTATTCATTATCAATCCTACTCCTGTGATACCACCAATTGATTTTGTATTTCTAATCCTGTACTCACCTGACCAGAAATCCTGTTCATCCTGCCACCGAACTTCACTAATCCCCACTATATCTAACTTCAACCTATCCATTTCCCTTTTTAAATTTTCTAATTTTCCTACCTGATTAAGGGATCTAACATTCCACGCTCCTATCCGTAGAATGCCAGTATTGTCTTTCCTGATGATCACATCCTCCTGAGTAGTCCCCGCCCGGAGATCCGAATGGGGGACTATTTTACCTCCGGAATATTTTACCCGAGAGGATGCCATCATCATATGTTCATACAGTAGAGCTGCATGTCCTCGGGAAAGGTAACGGCTGTAGTTTCCCCTTGCTTTCAGCCGTTCGCAGTAGCTGTGTGGCAAAGCCACATTAGCTGATGTTACAAGGCCAGCTCAGTCAATCATCCAGACTGTTGCCCCTGTAACTACTAAAAAGGCTGCTGCCCCTCTTCAGGAACCACACGTTTGTCTGGCCTCTCCACAGATACCCCTCCGCTGTGGTTGCACCTACGGTACGGCTATCTGTATCGTTGAGGCACGCAAGCCACCCCACCTCGGCAATGTCTGTGGTTCATGGGAGTGGAATTTGTTGCTATGTAGCAGGAAATTGAGGTCAAACCATAGCATCCGAATTACGTCAGTGTCCCAAATCACCCCGTTTGACGGTACTTCACCATTCTTGTATTTGTGATAATGTTGTCTTTCTTCAGAATAAACAATAAAAGCAGCAACTTCCACAACACATCACTGGCTACCTACATATGCAATAATTAATCTTTCTAACCCTTGGTAAAGACAAGTGAGAAAAACTTGTCTCCTATTGAGTCACGGCTTTATCAGTTTACACTTTTTATGTAACATGTCTTACGATAACTCAAGAGGGGGGCACCATTCAGGTGAGCATGGCTGAACCACAGATCTTATTGTACCCTTTCCCCTAAAAGGAAAAGTAGTCATTTGTTAAGATAGTGATCATTACGGGGAATGAGGTATTGGGTGTACTTTCTGAAGACATTGGTGAAGGTAATTTTAAAGAGTGGCAAGGCCACCTAAACTTACCGACCGCTGAACATACATTTTGTTTGTTGTGGAAGGGATGGCAACTGTCAGTCTCACTCTCACAGTCTAGCCACCTGTAGACAGCAAATTTGCAGTGCTGGAACTTCCTTAATATGATGGACTCGCAAAGGCCTTCACAGACAGTTGCTACCGTCCAGACTCAGTTCACAAACAGATTTTCCATTGCATATACCTTCACACCGAAAATACTCCCTCCACCACCAATAACAAACTACAGAAGAGTGCTCCTCTTGTTACCCAATACTACCCTGGACTGGAACAACTAAACTCCATTCTCTGCTAAGGGTATGGTTGTTTTTTTTTTTTTTATCGTCACACAGAGAAATGAGTGACACCCTGCCAGATTTCTTCTCCTGCACTGCTAAAGTGGTGTTCCACTGCCTGCCCGACACCCACAACATCCTTACGCCACCACCAAATCCAGACCCCAGTCCGGTTAGGAGGAGGAATATTCTGCCGCCTTATAAAGCAAATAAGACTGTGAATGAATATCACAGAATTACAATCAATATAGCAGACAGACAGCACCTGCAGAGGCGAGGATTTAGAGGGAGGCGAGGCTACGTGGGGATCGACAGAGGCTCTGCACTGCAGATCCTCCATATGGAGGAGAGATACAGCGGAAATGTATTACATAACACAGGGTGGCAGATTGAATGGACGAGTTCTGACTTAGCCCACAAACAGCATGATATAGAGCCACAAATACCTCAGAATGAACCCTGTTCTTCTGTTGTGGCATGTTTTAATCAACGTATTTGAGCTTGGATTTACCTTACAAAACTTTGGTGCTTCGAAGGTCTTGCAAGAAGTCTTTTTTGGTAGCCATAGGATGTGGTCATATGGCATCTCTGCAGACTTTTACAATAGTGGTAGAATTAACAGCAACTTCAGGTTCTGAGAATAAGGCGAGTTTGGAAAAGGGTTTATAATTTTGTGAGTATTCTTTGCTGCTATCTGTATCTTTTGAATGGAGGTTGTTCCTTCACAGTGAACAGTCAGCTAAGAGTTTTTTGGTATCTGTTATGTACATTTTGATATTTGACAGTTCTTTCTCTTGTTAACATTATAGAATTCACGATTAAAATAACATCACATCCAAAAAATTCTGAATTTAGATTGCATGTATATTTCAGCTGCTAATTGAAATGTGGATCTCATAATGATGTCCTTATTTGTCCATTGTAGAAACCCTGTGTTCTTCACATTTGACTATTTAGATGTTAATATGACTACGGCTATGTAGATGTTAGTATCATGTAATTTTTTACATTTTCAGCTGTCCCGGACCCAATTCGCAAAAAATTTGTTGGGGGTGTTCCTCGCTTTTGGCTAGGGGTTGAAAGTCAGTTGGTGGTGGCTCAACAAAGTAAGTATTTCCTTTTGCTGTTATGGAGACAATTTATTTACGGTTTACAATGAACTGTCATTTGGTAAATTTTTTTAACATGTTCAATTATTTTTCAAAAGACATAGAATAGTTAGGCAATACTTAGTTTTGTGCTGTACTGCCGATAGTTGTGTGACTATCGGTGGTACAACACAAAGGTAAGTACTGGCCAGCCAATCTCTCTCTTTTGAAAACTAATTATCATCTCTGTGGAGAATTTCCATCATTAATCGAATTTGGATGTGTTCCCTGTTCAAAACTACTAAGTGAAGGTGATACTGAGAAGAACATTGGAAGAAAAGTTCACTACCCCCCCCCCCCCCCCCCCCCCTTGTAATGCCATTCTATACCTAACACTTGAATGAGTGCTATGACTGTGATACACAAACTAGAAAATGCCTGATGGTTTATCATGTTTCAGGGTGTGTTATCTGATTATCAGGTTCTGTTAAAAAAAAAGGGAAAACCAAATCAGTCTAATATAAACTACACAAAGACACACTGACACATAAATAATAAATAGATGGAGATTACTTACCAGGCGAAGCAGAACAGGTGTGACAGTAGCATAAAAACACACACACACACACACACACACACACACACACACACACACACACAGTTGCTTCTTCAGGCAGAAGGCTAGCTAGGTGTGTTTGTGTCTGTGTAAATGTGTGGGTGTGTGTATTTGTTCACCTTCCTTTTCTTCCCCCAAGGTGAGTCTTTCCTCTTCCGGGATTGGAATGGCTCCTTAACCCCTTTCTTAAAACCCTCATTATTTCCTTTTCCCTCTCCTTCCCTTCTGCCTGATGAAGCAGCTAGGCTGCGAAAGCTAGCGTTTGTGTGTGTGTGTGTGTGTGTGTGTGTGTGTGTGTGTGTGTGTGTGTGTGTGTGTGTGTACGAATATTGAGATGAAAAATTCCTAGCAGGAAAAATAAAATATAAAAAAATAGACGGAGATTACTCATCACCAGGCGAAGGAGCACAGGTGTGACAGCATCACAAATAAATGAATACACACACACACACACACACACACACACACAATCGCAAGCTTTCGCAACCCAGTTGCTTCTTCAGGCAGAAGGGAAGGAGAGGGAAAAGGAAATGAGGGTTTTAAGGAAGGGGGTAAGGAGCCTTTCCAATCTTACGAAAGACTTACCTTGGGGGAAAATATGGAGAGTAAACAAATGCACACATACCCACACATTCACACAGACACAAGTGCACCTAGGCAGACATACTGTAGAAAGCAAAGAAGTTAAGAAGTTAGACAGAGATACCACTTGAGGCAGAGGCTCTGTCCAGAGAACCGATGCAAAGATGTTAAGATGGTGGGTGGGAATTCGAATTTAGCGGAGGTTGAGACCAGGTGAGCAACAGGAAGAGAGAATATGCTGAAGGGCTAGTTCCCATCTCCGGAGTTCTGAAGGATTGGTGTCAGTGGGAAGTATCCAGATAACCCGGACGGTGTAGCACTGTGCCAAGATATGCTGGCTGTGCACCAATGTGTGTGTTTAGCCACAGGGTGATCCTAGTTACCAACAAACACTGTTTGCCTGTGTCCATTCATGCGAATGGACAGTTTGTTGCTGGTCATTCCCACATAGAACGCTTCACAGTGCATGCATGTCAACTGGTAGATCACGTGGGTACTATCGCAAGTGGCTCTGCCTTTGATCGTGTACACATTCTGGGTTACGGGACTGAAGTAAATGGTGGTGGAAAGGTGCATAGGGCAGGTTTTACAACGGGGGCGGTTACAAGGGTAGGAGCCAGAAGGTAGGGAAGGTGGTTTGGGGATTTCATAGGGGTGGACTAGGAGGTTACGGAGGTTAGATGGGCGGCGGAAAGACACTCGGTGGAGTAGGATGGATGTCATGAAGGACAGAGCTCATTTCGGGGCAGGATTTAAGGAAGTCGTATCCTTGCTGGAGAGCCACATTCAGAGTCCGCTCCAGTCCTGGAAAGTATCCGGTGACAAGAGGGGCACTTCTTGGATTCTTCTGTTGAAGGTTCTGAATTTGGGGAGATGAGGAAGTGGCTCTGGCAATTAGTTTCTCTACCAGATTAGGATAGCCATGGGATGTGATGTGAATGCTGTTATTAGGTTATTGGAGTACTGGTTCAGAGCTTCAGGACTGGAGCAGACTCATTTACCACGAAGACATAAGCTGTAAGGAAGGGAACGTTTGATATGGAATGGATGGCAGCTGTCATAGTGGAGGCACTGTTGTTTGTTGGTTGGTTTGATGTGGAGGGATGTGTGAAGTTGGCCGTTGGACAGATGGAGGTCGACAGGAAAGTGGCATGGGATTTGGAATAGGACCAGGTGAATTTGATGGGACCAAAGGAGTTGAGGTGGAAGAGGAAATTCTGGAGTTGTTCTTCACTGTGAGTCCAGATCATGAAGATGTCATCAATTAATCTGTACCACACTTTGAGTTGACAGGCTTGGGTATCCAGGAAGGCTTCCTCTAAGCATCCCATGAATAAGTTTGCGTACGAGGGGGCCATCCTGGTTCCCATGGCTATTCCCTTTAGTTGTTGGTACGTCTGGCCCTCAAAAGTGAAGAAGTTGTGGGTTAGGATGAAGCTGGCTAGGGTATTAAGGAAAGAGGTTTTAGGTAGGGAAGTGGGGGTGGTCAGCGTGAAAGAAATACTCCATCGCAGTGAGGCCCTGGGCATGTGGGATATTTGTGTACAAGAAGTGGCATCAATGGTTACAAGGATGGTTTCTGGAGATAACCCGCTAGGCAAGGATTTCAGTCGATCGAAGAAGTGGTCGGTGTCTTTGATGAAGGATGGGAGACTGCACATGATGGTTTGAAGGTGTTGGTCTATGTAGGCAGAGATTCGTTCTGTAGGGGCTTGGTAACCGGCGACAATGGGGCAGCCGGGATGATTGGGTTTGTGAATCTTGGGAAGTAGGTAGAAGGTGGGAGTGCGGGGTGTCGGCGGGGTCATGAGGTTAATGGAGTTAGGTGAAAGTTTTGTAGGGGGCCTAAGGTTTTAAAGATTCCTTGAAGCTCTGCCTGGACATCGGGGATGGGATTGCCATGAAAGACTTTACATGTGGTACTGTCTGAAAGCTGACGCAGTCCCTCAGCTACATACTCCCGCCGATCAAGTACCACGGTCGTGGATCCTTTGTCGGCTGGGAGAATGATGATGGAATGGTCAGCCTTTAGATCACAGATAGCTTGGGATTCAGCTGCGGTAATATTGGGAGTAGGATTAAGGTTTCTCAGGAATGACTGGGAGGCAAGGGGGGAAGTAAGGAATTCCTGGAAGGTTTGAAGAGGGTGGTTTTGAGGAAGAGCAGGTGGGTCTCGCTGTGATGGAGGACGGAACTGTTCTAGGCAGGGTTCAATTGGAATGATGTCTTGGGGAGCTGGGTCATTGGGAGTAGGATTATTTTTCTTCGAGGCAAAGTGGTATCTCCATCAAAGACTACGAGTATAGGAAAGTAGGTCTTTGACAAGGGCTGTTTGGTTGAATTTGGGAGTGGGACTAAAGGTGAGGCCTTTGGATAGGACGGAGGTTTCAGATTGGGAGAGAGGTTTAGAGGAGAGGTTGACTACTGAATTGGGATGTTGTGGTTGAGGATTGTGTGGATTAGGATTGTAAGGTTTGACGGGGGGGGGGGGGGAGTGGACTGGGTTTCTGTGCAATAAGAGGAGCTTGTGGTTTATTGGAGAGGTTGTTGAGGGAGAGAGTATTGCCTTTCCGGAGCTGGATGACCAGGAGATTGGATAGTTTGAGGTGGTGGGTGGCATGTTGTTCTAATTTGCGGTTGGCCTGAAAGAGGATGTTCTGAACAGTAGGTGTGGATGTGGGAGAGGAAAGGTTGAGGTTTTTGATTAGGGATAGGAGTTGACAGGTGTGTTCATTAGCGGAGTTAATGTGTAGGTTAAGGATTAGGCGGGTGAGGGCTATGGATTGTTCAGTTTGGAATTGGTATAGGGCGGGATGAAAGGATGGGTTACAGCCAGAGATGGGAACTTTCAGTGTGAGGCCCTTGGGAGTGATTCCAAATGTCAGACAAGCCTGCATAAAAAGAATGTGGGAGCGTAATCTGGCTAGGGAAAAAGCATGTTTACGGAGGGAATGTAAATAAAACTGGATGGGGTTGTTGTAGGGATTTTGTGAGGCATGCATAATATATGGATGAAGGAGGAGTGGGAAATATGGACTATCTAATAGGCTGCGATGAACAAATAAAAAATAAAAATATGTATAAAAATATATTTACATGTCAGGAGGGAGATGAATGTGGACAGTAATTCAGGTATGAGAAAAGAAAGGAAATAGGAAAAGTTTTTAAAATTTGTTGTTGATACTGTGGTCACCTTTAGTTATCAACAACGGGTTGGGTAGTGGTATGGCATGGAAAAAGGGTTTAAGGAAGGTGAAAATTGGAAAAAGTACGAGAAAACCGTGTGAAAATGCAAGGAAAACGTCTAAACAGAATTGGTTATATGGTAGCAGATTACGATTTTGAGGCTGAAATAGTCTGACGAAGGAAAAGTGGAATCAAAACCAACGGAAAATTGCTAAAATTGATCGGAAAAGTATTACATGAACAGAAATGTGAAAAAACGGGGATGGAAGCCATTGTAAGATAACTAAGAAATGCCGAAAATGGTTATAAACAATATAGAAACTATTGTTAGGAAAGAGTGTTTACGATTTTACACGAGAAAATTGAATGAGTGGCGTGTTGAAGACGGAAGCAGGAGTATTGAAAGTACTAAATATCAAAATAAACGTACTAATGACCCAGCTCCCCAAGACAACATTCCAATTGAACCCTGCCTAGAACAGTTCCGTTCTCCATCACAGGGAGATCCACCTGCTCTTCCTCAAAACCACCCTCTTCAAACCTTCCAGGAATTCCTTACTTCCCACCTTGCCTCCCAGTCATTCCTGTGAAACCTTAATCCTACTCCCAAAATTACCGCAGCTGAATCCCGAGCTATCTGTGATCTAAAGGCTGACCATTCCATCATCATTCTCCCAGCCGACAAAGGATCCACGACCGTGGTACTTGATCGGCGGGAGTATGTAGCTGAGGGACTGCGTCAGCCTTCAGACAGTACCACATGTAAAGTCTTTCATGGCAATCCCATCCCCGATGTCCAGGCAGAGCTTCAAGGAATCTTTAAAACCTTGGGCCCCCTACAAAACTTTCACCTAACTCCATTAACCTCATGACCCCGCCGACACCCCGCACTCCCACCTTCTACCTACTTCCCAAGATTCACAAACCCAATTATCCCGGCTGCCCCATTGTGGCCGGTTACCAAGCCCCTACAGAACGAATCTCTGCCTACATAGACCAACACCTTCAACCCATCATGAGAGTCTCCCATCCTTCATCAAAGACACCAACCACTTCCTCGATCGCCTGACATCCTTACCCAGCCTGTTACCTCCAGAAACCATCCTTGTAACCATTGATGCCTTTTCCCTATACACAAATATCCCACATACCCAGGGCCTTGCTGCGATGGAGTATTTCCTTTCACGCCGACCAGCCACTTCCCTACCTAAAACCTCTTCCCTTAATACCCTAGCCAGCTTCATCCTAACCCACAACTTCTTCACCTTTGAGGGCCAGACATACCAACAACTAAAGGGAACAGCCATGGGAACCAGGATGGCCCCCTCGTACGCAAACTTATTTATGGGACGCTTAGAGGAAGCCTTCCTGGATACCCAAGCCTGTCAACCCAAAGTGTGGTACAGATTAATTGATGACATCTTCATGATCTGGACTCACAGTGAAGAACAACTCCAGAATTTCCTCTTCCACCTCAACTCCTTTGGTCCCATCAAATTCACCTGGTCCTATTCCAAATCCCATGCCACTTTCCTGTCGACCTCCATCTGTCCAACGGCCAACTTCACACATCCCTCCACATCAAACCAACCAACAAACAACAGTGCCTCCACTATGACAGCTGCCATCCATTCCATATCAAACGTTCCCTTCCTTACAGCTTATGTCTTCGTGGCAAACGGGTCTGCTCCAGTCCTGAAGCTCTGAGCCAGTACACCAATAACCTAATAACAGCTTTCGCATCCCGCGGCTATCCTCCTAATCTGGTAGAGAAACAAATTGCCAGAGCTACTACCTCATCCCCCCAAATTCAGAACCTTCAACAGAAGAATCCAAGAAGTGCCCCTCTTGTCACCGGATACTTTCCAGGACTGGAGCGGACTCTGAATGTGGCTCTCCAGCAAGGATACGACTTCCTAAAATCTGCCCCGAAATGAGATCCATCCTTAATGACATCCTTCCCACTCCACCGAGAGTGTCTTTCCGCCGCCCACCTAACCTCCGTAACCTCCTAGTCCACCCCTATGAAATCCCCAAACCACCTTCCCTACCCTCTGGCTCCTACCCATGCAACCGCCCCCGTTGTAAAACCTGCCCTATGCACCCTTCCACCACCACTTACGCCAGTCCAGTAACCCGGAAGGTGTACACGATCAAGGGCAGAGCCACTTGCGATAGCACCCATGTGATTTACCAACTGACATGCCTGCACTGTGAAGCGTTCTATGTGGGAATGACCAGCAACAAACTGTCCATTCGCATGAACGGTCACAGGCAGACAGTGTTTGTTCGTAATGAGGATCACCCTGTGGCTAAACATGCCTTGGTGCACGGCCAGCACATCTTGGCGCAGTGTTACACTGTCCGGGTTATCTGGATACTTCCCACCGACACCAAACTTTCAGAACTCCGGAGATGGGAACTAGCCCTTCAGCATATTCTCTCTTCCCGTTGCCCACCTGGTCTCAACCTCCGTTATATTCGAATTCCCACCTACCATCTTAACATCTTTGCATCGGTTCTCTGGACAGAGCCTCTGCCTCATGTGGTATCTCTGTGTAACTACTTCTTTGCTTTCTACAGTATGTCTGCCTAGATGTACTTGTGTCTGTGTGAATGTGTGGGTATGTGTGCATTTGTTTACCCTCCATTTTTTCCCTCAAGGTAAGTCTTTCCTCTCCCGGGATTGGAATGGCTCCTTACCCCATTCCTTAAAACCCTCATCATTTCCTTTTCCCTCGCCTTCCCTTCTGCCTGAAGAAGCAACTGGATTGCGAAATCTTGCGATTGTGTGTGTGTGTGTTGTGTGTGTGTGTGTGTGTGTGTGTGTGTGTGTGTGTGTGTGTGTGTGTGTTTATTTATTTATTTGTGATGCTGTCACACCTGTGCTCCTTCGCCTGGTGAGTAATCTTTGTCTATTTTTTTATATTTAATTTTCCTGTTAGGAATTTATCTATAATATTTGTGTTACAAAAATAATTTATACCTACCTTAAAAACTTCGGTGCCATTAGGCACTGTCAGAAGTAAAAATATTTCATAATATTCCGTTGTAAACTGATGACAGCTGACTTCAACTGGCCAAGATAGAAACCTGTAACATGTAATCCGATGGATAAGCAATTTACTGCTTGTCATAAAATCTTTGAACCACATGTAATGTTCTTGCAGTTACTAAGAATCAAAACGAAAACTGTATTACATTGTGTGTATTTATTTCAAATGACCAGCAAAAGCAAAGTGGCAGTACTACATGGACTAGGTAGAGAAATCTGATGGCAGTACTCCCTTCCTCCTCAAAGTGTAACCCCCCCCCCTCCCCCCATTCTGCCTGTTATGTTTCTTCAGACATCATTTTCAATGAAAGGCAAATCTACATATCTAGCTTTTGCAGATTTCGAGAAGGCTTTTGACAAAGTTGATTTGAATAAACTCTTTCAAGTTATGAAGCAAGCAGGAGTAAAATACAGGGAGCGTAAGGTTATTTACAACTTGTGCAAAAACCAGAAGTGGTTGTCAGAGTTAGAGGGCACGAAAGGGATACAGTGGTTGGGAAGGGAGTAAGACAGGGTTGTAGCCTCTCTCCAATGTTATTCAATTTGTACATTGGGCAAGCTATAAAGTAAACAAAGGAGACATTTGGAGAAGGCATTACAGTTTAGGGTGAAGAATTAAAAACATTGCTTTTTGCCAATGACATAGTAATTCTGTCAGATACAGCAAAGGAACTGGAAAACAGTTAAACGGAATGGACATTGTACTGGATGGTACATATAAGACGAACATTAACAAGGGTAACTGAGTGCAGTCTAAGAAAATCAGGTGATGCTGAAGGAATTAGATTAGCTAAAGGAAACAATAAAGGAGGTAGACTAGTTTTTTTACCTGGGCAGTAAAATAACAAATGATGGTCACAGTACAGAGGATATAAAGTGTAGAATGGCAATGGGAAGAAAAGCGTTCTTGAAAAAGAGACATTTGTTACCATCGAACATTGATTGAAGCCTAAGGAAGTCCTTTCTGAAGGCATTTCTGTGGAGTGTTGCCTCGTATGGGAGTGAAACGTGGACGATAAACAGTGCGGACAGGAAGAGGCTAGAGGCTTTTGAAATGTTGTGCTACAGAAGAATGCTGAATATAAGGTACTGAACAGAATTGGGGAGAAAAGAAATTTCTGGCATACCCTGATTAAAGAAGGGATAGATTGGTAGGGCACATTCTTAGACATAAAGAAATTGTGAATTTCGTGTTGGAGTGAAGTGTGTGGGGTAAAAACCGCAGAGGAAGACCAAGAGATGGATACAGTAACAGATTCAGACAGACGTAGGTCGTCGTTCTTGTGTGGAGTTGAAGAGGCTTCCTCAGGATAGGGTATTGTGGAGAGCTGCTTCAAACCGGTCTCTGGACTGTAGATCACAACAACAGTATGTAGAAAGTGATTCAAGTTCCCAACTGTCTGTTAAAAGGTTATAGGTTGAATACAAAGAACAATTAAATAAAGCAGTTACGTAAAAGGTTCATTAAAAACTAGGTAGACAATGATATTGGAGAATTGTTAAAGAGGAAATGTATGTTTGGTGATGAATTGTGTAAAGTATATTTTTCTGTGTCAGAGGCACTTGCCGACTTACAATTGATAAATATATTAAAGATATTAGCTCTAAACCCGGCGTTGCCCGAGTGTTTATTTATCCTACAGACCCATAGTCTACATCGCCCCCCCCCCCCCCCCCCTGCATCCACATCATTCTGTCCCATCTCAGTTTCCACCTGCCCCTCTCTTGGCAATATTTTCTGCAAAGTACTCTCTGTCATGTACCATACAAACATTTATGTACCCAGTGATGTTCCTCTTGGTTTAAAAGGTCATCTGTCCAAAAATTCACAAGGATAGGAGCATAACGAATTTTGTAAAATTTCGTACGTTAAGTACCCTACACCATGCACGAAACAAAGTTTTATACAGACAGTTACTTTGCACAAACTACCTTAAAAATAAGAGAAAAGTATCATCAGTATCGGAACAAAATTATAGATTTCTATGCAATAGAAACGCAGCGTCACATTGAAAAATGCACTTTGTTGTTATCAAATATTCCAGTTTTATTTCATATAACCCTTGTTCTGCGACTAACAGTAACATCAAAAAAGGATCTTTGAAAATGGTCGAGCCGTTTTCAAGTTATGGCACGACCAAGGTATTTAGGGATTCATTCTTATGTTGCAAAGTACTCTCCCCCATGCACCGTATGAAACTTAAGGCATACAAACTTGAGGTAGACAGTGACCTTCCTCTTGTTTTGAAGGTGAAGCATACGAAATTGCGTGAAGATAGGAATGACACTGTAGATTTCGTTAGTCTGTAGAACTGTGCTCTGCCATGCACCTATCACAAAATACTTTCTTCCTATAAAGCACATTCCTGCCAAATTTCAGCTTCACAGGTGAAGTAGTTTTTGAGATTCCATTTTTAGTCAGTGTGTGAGTGTCTTTTCGCTTTTATGTAGATAGAGATTAAGAAAATAGATTTTATAATTTTGGATGCAAGAGACTTAAGGAAGACTAGCAGATAAAAATAAATACTAACATTAAATCTCTAATGCTAATACAAGGTCATGCCTGATGTGATAGTTTTACGGCATCTACAGCAGAACTGTTGTGAGCAGTAGACTTCTTTCATTTCATAATTTTGTGTGTGTGTGTGTGAGAGAGAGAGAGAGAGAGAGAGAGAGAGAGAGAGAGAGAGAGAGAGAGAGAGAGAGATGGGGATTGTTAGTTACAAAACGCTTCATATATGACCAAATGACATTTAAACTTTGTTTCAGGTCCATAACTACTACCATTTTCCAAAAATTGACACACACATCTGGGTATTCTCACGTGGTGGCCTCTCATTATTTATGACGTCTATCTCCTGAGCGATGTGTCGTGTTATTTTGTTTTTGGGTCAGGAACCTTCGTGGGTGTTTGGTGAACAGTTCACCAAAGTATCACTGCAATAGGATGAATGGTCTTTGAACATATAGAGAACGTACAGACAATCATTCATTAATACAGTAGAACCTCGTTTTTACACTTTTCAGGGGACTTCAGTAAAATGGTGTCAAATGCAGGAAAATGTAAAATGCAGGAAATAACGTTTTAAATGGTAAAATATGCTTACTGAATTAGCCTTGAATTTTCGTAGTTTGTGTGATATATGTACATAATAGACATCTAAATACTCGCAAGGGAGTTGATTATACAATTAGGCCAGTCGTCAGGTATGTTTAGGTCCAAAAAAATTGCAGGAAGCTGAATTTTTGGTATGTTGTTAGGACATATTAGAGTAGTATTAAATCAAGTTTGCAGCTTCGAAATCCTTTTGCGTAACTTTTAACAGCCAAAAAACCTCGAAATTTTCGGACTTTTTTCTGGTTTTGGCTTAAAACTCGTGAAGGGTGGTTTTTTAACGAAACGTCACTCACACCTCTATTAATGTAGATAAAATATTCTAAAATTTTAGCCCAATTGCAGCTCTGTAAGTCCAATAGTTCCTGAGATATTGGACTTCAAAAATTGACTTATTTCTCCAGAAAGTTCAAATTTTCGATTTTAGTCATCTTTCGGCTAGAATATTGGCTCTATTGATCATCCCACGGGGAATGTCATACAAAAAAAGTTATAGAGCAGTTATTTAACTTTAATCTAAGTACTTAACGAAGACCATAGGCCCAATAGATTTCTAGTTATTGTTAAAAAACGAATACTTGAAAAAATCGGAGTATTCAATAAATTGACCCAGACGAATTGCAGTCCTCTTATCCTGTGTATGTTAAAGAAAAAGGAAAATTACTCATTGACGATGATTATTAACGTATTGTAAATAAATTGGTGTAATTATGTGTTAGTGCATACAAATATATTTGTGAAAGTCATTATTGCTGTAAAAAGAAAAGGAGGGAAAAAAAAAGAAAAAAAAAAAAGAAAAAGAAAAAAGAGACGAAAGCCTCTCTGTTTTTTGGGTATTGGTCAGCCATTAAGGGATTGGGTCTTTCATTCGTAGTGAGGCCTTTTGTTGTGTGAAGGTCTCAATCCCCCTCCCGTCCCCCTTACTCAGAGTCGAGACTTAGCGGGTGTTCTGTCCTCCCTCCAAAACTTCTTGCCTCCGAGGCCTTCCCCACTACACACAGTCTGCCCATAGAAACAGTTGTATTCAGATTCGTGAAGAACATTTGAAACAAAAATCGTCTAAATCTTGTTCTTGGTGTCGTTTTAGGTACTTTTACAATATGTCGGCGCTACCCCCCGTCACGTTTGTTTCGGGGTCGTCGGTAAGTGCTTGCAGAGGGAACAGTGACAGTGAAGAAACGGGGAATTTAGACACTGATAAAAATGAGTCAGAAATGTGGGCTTGAAAGGAACATGAGGTTTTTGTGCAGTTTAAACGAAGTGACCGTCCATGACACATGCAGGAAGAGGTGCACTGTGGAAAGTAATGTGTTAGCATTTGTCCAGCGAGAAGGAGATGTTTCATCTGCTCAACCATTGTCTTCGTGTGGGAAAAGGCTGAAAAGTGCGTCGGATTCAAGGCGTCACATCATTGGATATTATTGTTTCCTTTGTGGTGAAAAATTCTCCAAGTTATATTCGAGAAGCAGATTAAATTGCACAAATATCTACAGGATGAGCTCCATCAAAGGAAAACACTGGAAGTGAAAGAATCGATTGTGGAAAAAGCTAGACAAGCTAGTGAGTGGGGAGAACATATTCTTCGGCGTCTTTGATGTATAAGTGAACTTGTTGCTACCGAAGGTAAGTACCACAAACATTGCTATGTAAAATTGCACTCCTTGTCGCGATCTACTAGTGCAGGAGGTAAACAAGGCTGTCCTGAACACCCTTCCTTATCGAAGGTATGGAGCGTATATATACATACCCCGCAGAAACAGGAAAACTTGCTTGCAGAGACCTTCACATGTGATTACAAACCAGCAGTTGCAAGTGTTCAAGCTCATCTAAAAAAGCGATATGGAGGAGAAATTATTTTTGCGCAGGTTGGTCCATATCACAGGCCAGTGTTGATGTTCACAGACATTGGACAAAACATTCTCTATGAAAAGTGGTACAATCAAAGACTTAGCGATCCTGCTGAAGAGTGGCTTAGAGTTATCAAAGCTGCAGCAGAAATTATCCTGCAAGACATTCGTTCTTAAACGTTTGACACTACTCAATATCCCCCGTCAGATGCTTTTTTAAAAGACGCAGAGGCATCCTTCTCTTGAACAGTGGAAAAAGAAGGGCATAGGATTTGCTCATGCAATCATGGCTGCAACGAGGCCCAAATCATTCCTATCCTCAATTCAAATAAGCTTCGGAACCTATTTGTATAGAAAATTTGAATCAAAGCACCTTGTTGAACTTTGCCACTGTATGGGAATTTCTTGTACATATACGGTGGCTATGCATTTTGAAAGTTCTGCTATCCTCCGTGGAAAAGTGGCCCAACCTGTCGACAAAGGAGCTTTTATGCATTTTGTCTTCGACAATGCAGATGTGAACGTTAACACAATTGATGGAGAAAATAGGCTCCATGAAATGGGTGGTACAGTGATCATGACCCCTCACTCATCCTTTCACCCAGACATAAACAAACCACATTTGAAGTCTGTATGTGCCGAGTCTATCAGGTTCACACAGTGCCACACACATTGAACATTCTTCTATTAGAAAGAAAATTTCAATTAACGAAGTGAAAATCACTGAAGTCATTTTGCCAAAATCCCCAGAACTGCTGTAGTTGTTTGGATGTTGTTTGTAAAGCTTATGTGACTTAACTACGGGGTCATCAGTCCCTAAACTTACAAACTGCTTATGAACTACTTACGAACTAGGACGGCACAAATATCCATGCCGGAGGGGGGATTCGAACCCCCGACCGTAGTGGCCGTGCAGACCGTGACTGAAGCGCCTCAGTCCCCTCGGCCACCGTGGCCGGCGAGTTGTTTGGAAAAGCAACTAACATGCCAGGCATCCCAGGATGGAATGGATTCATGGAGCAAGTGACAGAAGATCTTCCTTACAAACGTTCAAAGATTGTATATCTCCCTTTTATCCATGCTCCCCCAACCGACTACGACACTGTTTTAACATCACTTTTAGAAGCCAATTAAAGAACAAGCATTTACCGTCAGGAAACATGTTTTTGTGACCTACGATCAACCACTGTACTTGAAAGCCCTAGGCATTGTGGAGAGCCAACAGCATCCTCAGCTTGTCAACATAGAGGTGAGACTTAAAGGTTTTCACCACCTCATGTTATTGATGGGGGCCGTCGGGGCCATAATGGCAGGAACTGACTCAAGGAACTTCCCTGTTCAATATTTGCAGAAAACAGTGTTAAAAAATCCTTTTTATATACGATGCGTTAATAATCATCGTCAATGAGTAATTTTTCCTTTTTCTTTCACATACACAGGATAAGAGGACTGCAATTCATCTTAGTCAGTTTATTGACTACTCCAATTTTTCCAAGTTTTCGTTTTTCAACGATAACTAGACATCTATTGGGCCTATGGACTTCGTTCAGTACTTAGATTAAGGTTAAATAACTACTCTATAACTTTTTTGTATGACTTTTCTCGTGGGATGATCATTAGAGCCAATATTCTAGCCGAAAGGTGAGTAAAATCGAAAATTTGAACTTTCTGGAGAAATAAGTCAATATTTGAAGTCCAATATCTCGGGAACTATTGGAGTTACAGAGCTGTGGTTGGCCTCAAATTTTAGAATATTTCATCTTCATTAATAGAGGTGTGAATGACTTTTCGTCAAAAAACCACCCTTCACGAGTTATAAGCGAAAACCAGAAAAAAGTCCGAACGTTTCGAGGTTTTTTGGCTCTTAAAAGTTACGCAAAAGGATTTCGAAGCTGCAAAATTGGTTTAATACTACTCTAATATGTCCTAAGAACGTACCAAAAATTCAGCTTCCTGCATATTTTTTGGACCTAAGGCCACTTTTTTGTCTACGACGACTGGCCTAAATAAAGGTTATCCTAATTTTTACTACTGTATTTTAAGCGCCAGACAAAACTGGTAATTTTATGGGAAGTAGAAATTTTTACGTAATTTCATTCATTATAATCAAGGATGCCACTGCTGGGCTATAAAACATCTTCAAAATTACCTGAACCGCTTCGATAGATATCATTTGGACGCCGCATCCAGGCTATGTAGCACATCTTCAAAATTACTGCTTTTTACCGGAATTAATTATTTACATAGTAAAACTCCTACAGTTCCGTTCTGTGTTTTTCAATGTTTCACACGACAATATTAGAGAATTTATTCGTGTTCTTGAGTGCAAACATATGCATTGGATCAGCATCTCTCACTATTATCGCTTTTTTGAGGTTGTGGGTATTATGATACCCAACTTTAAAAGATAAAGTTCTTTATTAATCAGAATTATGAATCACAAAAACAACACAACTGTTTATTCTCACTTCATCAAAGCTCCCCCCAGGGGGCCCACAGTTCTTTTGTGGGTACGTGTGTGGCGCGCACGGGGCCCCTTGCCGGAGCATCCTTTCTTCTGCCCCAGGCTGCTTCACTTTCCCTCCCTGTTTATGCCTTCGCCCGGAGACAGGCGTATTTCACGAGTTCAGGTGTTTTCTTGTTGTCGTTTCTCTTATTCCTTGGTTCCTTCCTTTCTTACCCTTTGTTTCTGTCTCTCTCTCCTTGTCCTCTCCTCGCCTTCTTCTCCTCATTAGTCTCCGCCTCGGCGTTTGAGACACCTTTCCTTCTTTCTCTTCACTTCCTCTATTCTTCTTCTTTCCTCCCTGTGCGTGTCTGAAGGCCGACCCATGCATTATCATGCGTAACAGGTGACGGGGTAACGCGTAATTCCCCGCCCCGGGTAGACAAGTAGGGCACGTACGTACCCCCTGGTAAAGGCCAGGCCCAGGGAGGGGTGATTACCCGAGCTGGTACCTTCCGAACATGCCAATTGGTCCCTCCGTCAGTTCTCGGGAGGTGTGACCTGAGGTGTGAACAATCACCTAAGGCGGGTAAGCCCTCGTGGAGGGCCCCCACTAGGAAGGAGCGCGCCATCGGAGACGCCGGTAATCACGGGGGAGACTTCCCCAATGACTTCCTTCTCTTCTTCACTAACATTGACCCAGAAACGTAAGATAGATTCGCCTCAGCAAAAGAAGACTCTGCCTAATTTGCCGAAATTTCTCGTTGTGTCGCGCATCGACGGAAAAGATTTCAATTCTGTCAATCCTTTCGTTATACAGAAAGGTGTTGATGCAATTGCTGCCCCTGTTAAAACCTGTTCGCGTCAGCGCAATGGCTCATTGTTGCTGGAAGTGAACAGTGCTTTCCAAGCCCAGAAACTTATCCGGACTACGTTATTACACACGTTTCCAGTCAAAGTAGAAGCGCACCGCACACTCAACTCGTCACGTGGGGTAGTTTTTACGAGATCCCTTGACGGGTTGTCTGATGACGACATCCGGTCCTATATGTCCGATCAGGGTGTGACAGCCGTCCACAGGGTGATGAAAACGGTAGATAACCAGCTGACACCGACTCGTACTGTGTTTCTGACATTCGACAGAGTTGACCTCCCGTCGAAGGTCAAAGCAGGGTACGAAGTTATCTCAGTCCGCCCTTATATTCCAAACCCAACGCGCTGCTATCAATGCCACAGGTACAACCATACCCGTGAACATTGCCCACATGCAGCAAAATGTGTCACTTGTGGTAGGGACGCCCATGAGGGGGATTGCCCACCTCCGTCCCCTCACTGCCTTAACTGCAACGGCGACCATGCGGCTTCCTCTCGCGACTGCCCTGTATATAAGGATGAAAAAATCATTCAGCAAATTCGGGTCACGGAGAAGGTATCAACATCTGCCGCTCGAAAGTTGTTGGCGAGTCGAAAGCCCACTGTCCTCCCAGCGGGTACATACAGTAAGGTCATCACCTCAACTCGACCTACTAAGGATTCCAGTACCCAGACTTGTGATTTCACTTTCGCTGACACAGTTGTGCGTTCCGCCAGCCCGAAGATTGCCCGTTCTGCGTCCCCGCTTCCTCGTGCTGCTTCTAAGGTACAGTCTTCGTCAACCTCTAGTAAACCGCGGGCACCTAAACAAGATGCCCAGACAGACCTTGAAAAAGGAAACCGGCCATGAGGATTTTCTGCATTCTCAGGCTTCATAACCGTCAACTGCCTCTTCCCACCGTCACTCTTCCAGAAGAGCTGACAAGAAAAAGAGTACCTCTCCTTCCCCACCGAGGCGTGACCCATCTGTCACGCCGCCCAACAGTTGCCGGCCTCGGCCGTCTTCTGTTTCATTGGGACGCTCCGTCTGCCAGGCGCCTGGCCCTTTACCGGCGGTGGAAACTGCCCCTCCTGATCAACTCAGGGAGGTGGCAGGCGCGTCGGTCGAACCTATGGACCACGACCCTTTGCCCCTGGACAGCGATAGCAGTGCTCCCTCGAAATCCGGTCCCCAACGGCCGTCGAGGTGACCCCGCTCGCTACTTGGTTTTTATCCTTATTTCTTCTCTCATTTTTATCATGGCGCTCCTTCAATGGAACATTCGCGGCATTCGTTCTAATCGGGAGGAGTTAAAACTACTCGATTGCACTGCCCGCTTCTAGTCTGCCTCCATGAAACTAAGTTGCGTCCACGTGATCGTGCAGACTTTCCACACTACACCTCTGTGCGGTTCGACCTGCCACCCGTGGAAGGTGTCCCAGCCCATGGAGGGGTTCTGATGCTCCTTAGAGACGACGTCTATTCCCATTCCATTTCCTTGCACACTCACCTACAGGCAGTTGCCGTCCGCATCACCTTATCCACATTTACCTTCTCCCTATGTAATATATATTCGCCATCGTCATCTGCCCTTACTAGGGCAGATGTGCTAACCATTGTAGACCAGCTCCCTTCACCTTTCGTGTTGGTTGGCGACTTTAATGCCCACCACCCCCTATGGGGCTCTCCGGCACCTTGTCCGAGAGGCTCCCTTTTGGTGGACCTTCTCCACCACCTCGATCGTGTCTGCCTCAACACCGGTGCACCGACTTTCCTTTCTGACACAACACACACTTATTCCCATATAGACCTCGCAATATGCACTCCTCAGCTTGCCGGTCGGTTTGAGTGGTATGCACTTTCTGACACGTACTCGAGTGACCATTTCCCTTGTATCATCCACTTCCTACATCATTCCCCATCTCCACGTCCCACCAGTTGGAACATTTCTAAAGCCGACTGGGGGCTTGATTCTTCCATGGCTGTTTTTCACAATCAGCATTTTCCCAACTGTGACAGTCAGGTCGAATACCTCACAGAGGTTATTCTCACTGCTGCTGAACGTTCCATACCTCGTACATCCTCTTCTCCACGTCGTGTCCAGGTCCCTTGGTGGACTGCAGCCTGCCGCGACGCGCTTCGAGCCCGACGCCGTGCCTTACGCACCTTCCGCCGCCACCCAACTTTGGAGAATTGCATCAATTACAAACGTATGAGAGCGCAGTGCCGTCGTATCATAAACGACAGCAAGAAAGCTTGCTGGACAGTTTTTACTAGTTCTTTTAACCATTTTACTCCCTCCACGGTTGTCTGGGGTGGCCTACGCCATTTGTCCGGCATCAAGGTCCACTCCCCGATTCCTGGCCTGACCGTGGAGAACGCGGTCCTCGTGGACCCAGCTGATGTTTCAAACGCATTGGGTCGTTTCTTTGCGGAGGTTTCGAGCTCTGCCCATTACCACCCTGCCTTTCTCCCTCGCAAACAGGTAGAGGAGGCACGGCCACCTTCTTTCTGCTCTTTTAATCGTGAAAATTATAACGTCGCCTTCACCATGCAGGAGCTAGATCGTGCTCTCGCCCTGTCCCGGTCTTCTGCTCCCGGGCCCGATTCCATTCACATTGAAATGCTGAAGAACCCCTCTCCTGCGGGCAAGTGCTTTCTTCTTAGTACCTACAATCGCATATGGACTGAAGGTCATGTTCCCACAAGTTGGCGTGAAGCCATTGTTGTCCCCATCCCCAAACCAGGGAAGGACAAACACCTACCTTCCTGTTATCGTCCCATTTCTCTGATGAGCTGCGTCTGTAAGGTGATGGAACGCATGGTTAACGCTCGGTTGGTCTGGCTACTTGAATGTCGCCGCCTCCTGACTAATATCCAATGCGGTTTTCGTCGACACCGCTCTGCTGCTGATCACCTCGTTACGTTGTCGACCCTCATTATGAACAACTTTCTAAAGAAGCGTCAAACAGTAGCCGTGTTCTTCGACTTGGAGAAGGCATATGATACCTGTTGGAGAGCGGGCATTCTCCGCACATTGCACACATGGGGCCTTCGGGGCCGCCTTCCTCTTTTCATTCAAGCGTTTTTGGCGGATCGCAAGTTCCGGGTACGGGTGGGCTCTGTTTTGTCAGATACCTTTTGCCAGGAGAATGGGGTACCACAGGGCTCCGTCTTGAGTGTGGCGCTTTTTGCCATTGCAATCAATCCGATCGTGGACTGCCTTTCAGCCGATGTCTCCGGATCTCTTTTTGTTGACGATTTCGCAATTTATTTTAGCGCCCAGCGGACGTGTCTCTTGGAGCGTTCTCTCCAACGCTGTCTTGACCGTCTATATTCCTGGAGCATCGCAAACGGCTTCCGATTCTCCACTGAGAAAACTGTGTGTATCAATTTTTGGAGATACAAGGAATTTCTTCCACCTTCTCTACGTCTCGGCCCTGTTGCTCTCCCTTTCGTGGAGACTACGAAATTCTTGGGACTCATGTTGGATCGGAAACTTTGCTGGTCGACACACGTGTCCTACCTGGCTGCCCGTTGTGCCCGATCCCTTAACGTTGTTCGTGTCCTCAGTGGCACATCATGGGGAGCGGATCGTACCGTCCTGCTTCACCTTTACCAGGCCATTGTTCAGTCGAAGCTCGACTATGGAAGCCTTGTGTACTCTTCAGCACGGCCGTCGATTCTCCGCCGTCTCAACTCTATCCACCATCGTGGATTACATCTGGCGACCGGTGCATTTTATACCAGCCCTGTTGAAAGTCAGTATGCCGAGGCTGCTGTATTACCCTTGACCACTCGACGTGACATACTCTTGTGTCGGTACGCATGCCGCCTACGGTCGATGCCAAACCATCCCTCTTACAGATTATTTTTTGACGACTCACTCGATCGCCAATACCAGTTGTCTGCGATTGCCTTGCTTTCATCGGGATTTCGGTTTCGCTGCCTGCTACAACGGCTCGATTTTACCCTTCCTTCCACCCTTCGGTTGAGCGAAGGCCCATTGCCACCGTGGCATCAGGCCCAGGTTCACACACACCTCGAACTTAGTTCGCTCCCCAAGGAGAGCACTCCGGATTTGGTATACCGCTCGAGGCTTGTCGAACTCCGTTCGCGGTTCAATAATGCCGTATTTATTTACACTGATGGTTCCAAGAGCACTGCCGGTGTCGGATCTGCCTTCGTCGTCGGGGACAACCGGTTCCAATACAAGCTCCCTGACCAGTGCTCGACCTTCACGGCTGAGCTTTTCGCCCTCCACCAGGCCGTTTTGTATACCTGCCGCCACCGCCAACCTTTCTATGCCATATGTTCTGACTCCCTTAGTGCCCAGCAGAGTCTTAAGGACCCTTTCTCGAACCATCCTCTCGTGTATCGGATCCAACGCTCCCTCCAGTTGCTGGCGGATGACAGCTGTCACGTTTCTTTCCTGTGGGTCCCTGGCCATGTGGGTGTGCCCGGGAATGAGGCCGCCGATACAGCAGCCAAGGCAGCAGCTCTTTTGCCTCGCATGGCTACCTTTTGCGTCCCATCGGACGATGTTCAACGGGCTCTTCGCCGGAGTATCGTGTCGCAATGGCACAGTGTGTGGCTTTCACTGTACAACAATAAATTGTGAACTGTCAAACCGATCCCGACCGCTTGGAACTGCATCGCCACAAATCAGCATTATTCTCACGTTAAATCGTTCTGTAGTTACATTAAAACCTAGTGATCTACCCCGCTTCACACAGGAGCCATTTGTCTTACATCTTATAAAATAGGCTGTATGGCTGTATGTATGTATGTATGTATGTATGAAATGTATGTATGTACGTTCCACATCTCCTCCTAAACTACTGGACCGATTTCGAGCAAACTTGGTACACGTGTTCCTTAATATCAGGCAACAATCGCTGTTGGTGTAAGAATCAGCTACGACAAATACATGAGGAGATATGACGTCATAAACAATGAGATGCGCGAAAAACTGCTGTGTCAAATGACAATGCTGCACATTTTCTCCTAAACCTCTGGACCGGTTACAACTAAATTTGGTTCACATATTTCGTACATGAGGTAACAAATGCTGTAAGAGTACGAACCACATGTGACAGATGGTTCCAGAGATATGTCATGAACAACAGGCATCACAAGAAACTGCTACATAATGCGACGAGACTTTATAAATTCACTATATGAGAATGCCAGTACTTGGTGACTAGCAATAAACTTTAAACATAATTTCAAACCTTTATTAAACTTTTTCTTGCAGAAAACCACATTAAAATAATGAAAGGAAAAAGTTTCTCACTTCTTTTCCACTGTTCATGGAGCATAACTATGTCATTTGGTGTAATGTTACAATTTATAATTTCTACACTACTAACTGTACTCACAGGAGATTTTGCAGAGAGAATACACACTTAAAGCTGAATGTTTGTTCAAAATAGTATCACATGAGGTATGAGAACATAAAAAGTAACATTCATGGAAAACCGCCCCATCAAACATCACGTTTTAATCTATTACTTCTTTACTACTAACCATATTTGCAACAGATTTTACTGACATACAGCACTTGTACAATTTTAACGTTTTTGAAGGAATTTATTGATTTGCACAACATATCTGTCCTAATAATAAATCTGTAAATGTATGCCTGTTGTTGTTCGCTTCACTCTTCAACACTACCGGACGAATATTCATGTGATTTTTACAGGAAATGTGAGTGAAGATTGGTTCAGGACCTAGGCATGATTTCATCAAAGCAGAATACAAAGTGTTTTCATAGACCGTCATGTCTGTCTGTTCATCTATTAGAAACCACTTCTCCAAAAACTACTTCATGAATTGGCATTGGGTTTTAATAGGAAACTTCAGCATGTCTTGGGACAACATACGGACTTAGTTTCATAAAAATTGGACCACAGAAAGAACATCACAATTTGTTTTTCATTGACAACCGTCATGTGTATCTCTTTCATTTCCAAAACTAATAGAATAATTTTCAGAGGTTTTTCACAGGAAACATGAGGGTATCTTGTGGTTAAAGAAAAGATTCATTTCACAAAATAGGATGAGAAAAAGTAAGATATCACAATTTAAAAATTTCTTTGTGTCTATTTGTAGAGAGTAATTTCCAAAAGTACTAAATGAACATTTATAGGGGTATCACAGATAGTGTATCCTGGGGCAACATATAGGCTTCAGATCAGGATGAGGAAAGTAAAAGATACCGTAAATTGAGGTTTTAGGTGTATTTCATGCTTGGAAAGAATATCGTAAAGCAGCAACGAAACTAATAGATAGTGATGCGGGTGTTCGTGTGAAGTTCGGGGTAGTGATCGGATTACTACCCTTTGAAAATACTACTTACTGAATCTTTGACTTTTCAAATTTACCATATTTCTGAAATCATTTTCTTGGTTGCTATGTTTAACAAAATGTGAGTAAACACAATGAATATTAAACTGATAAATCCTTGCTGTATTTAATCCATATATTTACATACTGATGTCACAGTATAACGTGTATGTACAAATGCTATGAAAGTTTAAGTCTCACTTGTGGAGTGACAATAGCACATCTTTCGGAAAGAGAGCCAACCGTAAGAATAATAAATGTTTTCAGTGATATTTCTACTTCATTAAGGAAATACTTCTAATATTTCAGCTTTCCATGCCTCAGCCCATTATCCAGAGATAACAAATAAATGTTTTAAATGGTGACTATAACTGATGTATGATGTTAGCTACATCGTATTCATGAAGAGATGCCTATTCTAACACATTTCGCAAACACATTAAAAAAAAGCTACTGGCACATTTTCATGTGGTTTTCACAGGAAATTTGAGCGAAGATTGGGGCAGTGCCCGTTGGACAATATATACCGGCAGTACACCCGTGGATATTTTGATCATCAAATACGCTGGGAGAAACTAAAGAATCACAACATATAGGCATGATTTTATCAAAATCTGATCACAGAGGAAAGATACATCACAAACTACAGAGTTTTCCGTAAGTGTCTAGGTATTTCTAATAGATAATCTCCTAAACTACTTCACGGATTTGCATGGAGCAACTTCATTTCATAAAAGTGGAATCAGGGAAATTGATTTAGATGTAGGTTATGCAAACAAGCGATATAGGCACTGTAGTGCACCAAAGAACTAATACATACCGCTGCTGCATGACAAGCATGGGGTAGTACAACAAGAAAGCGAACGTCTGTGACAAAATTAGGCATGTCTACGAATACCAACAAGCATTGAACATAGTGCTACTGATTTCACTTTGTGTATTAAATACTTAACATCATTTCTTTGTTTGTTTTGCCATGTTTCACTTTTTGTATAAAAAAACTTTGTGAAGATAAATCGTTTCAGACAATGACTTTTACTTACATTTGACATCTTGGCTAGAACAACTGAGTTTATTGACAGTGATCCAACAAGGATTCTATTTTTACTGACTGAGGTCCAGAACCTTAAAAAGCCATGATACACACAGGCCCTCTTTCAACAACCATTGCGAAGCACAGGCATATAAGCTAGTTAACAATACAATAATGGGACAAATGAGAGTTGCACTTAGTGGAAGAAAGGTAAAGTGTAATATTTCATAACATGTCTACATCGTGAATAGTTAGGTCATTCAGTCCCTCAGTTCATGTAGAAGATATCCATCCAATTGAATCTTTCCTGAATTTTGAAACAAAGCAATTTCATTATGATCATCACTATTCAAAGGAAGTAAATCTGATAAAAATTTAGTGAGCATTCTCTGCTCTGAGAGAGACTGCTTACTCTCGTGAATTATTTGTCATTGTATTAAATCAGAAATTGCTGTATTGAAAGTCGGTGTTCTTAATGCATTCATTGTTCTTTCTTTTTCTGTTTAGTTCATCAAAACATGACTCAGTCACAATGTTTTCTCCTCCCACTTTCTGATATAAATGATGGTACATATAATGTACTTCCAGTGCACATTAACATTACATTTTGTAAATTATATGCGTTTTACACCACACCATTCCTTCGGTCCATTTCCTCCTTCCTCCTCTGTCAGTTTCCCTGCTCCTCCCCTCTGTTTCCTGCGGCCCCTCTCCACATCCCTCTCTCTTCCCATCCTCCACAATCTCTCGGCCAATCTCATCCCCCCCCCCCCCCCCCCCCGTCTTGACCTATCTTGACAGCCCTTTTGTGGGTATGTGTGTGGCGCACACGAGCTCCTAGCCGAAGCAGCCTTTATTCCGCTCCAGGCTGCTTCACTTTACCTCCTGTTTTATGCCTTCGCCCAGAGACGGGTGTCCTTTGCGAGTTACGTTGGTTTCTTGTCTTAGTTTCTCATATTACTTGGTTTCTTCCTTTCCTAACCTTTGCTTCTGTCGTTCTTTCCTTGCTGTACTCTCCTAGCCTTCCTCTCCTCCTCAATAGTCTGCACTTCGGCATTTGAGACACTTCTTTCTCTTCATTTCCACTATTCTTCTTCTTTCCTCCCTGTGCGTATCTGCAGGACGACCCACACATTCTTGCGTAGCAGGTGACGGGGTAATGCGTAATTCCCTGCCCCGGGTAAACGAGTAGGGCACGTACGTACCCCTGGTAAAGGCCAGGCCCAGGGAGGGGTGATTACCCGATCTGGTACCTTCCGAACATGCCGATTGGTCCCTCCGTCAGTTCTCTGGAGGTGTGAACAATCCCCTAAGGCGGGTAAGCCCTCGGAGAGGGCCCCAACTAGGAAGTAGCGTGCCATCGGAGACGCCGGTAATCACGGGGGACACTTCCGCGATGACTTCCTTCTCTTCTTCAGTGACGTTGACCCAGAAACGAAAGATAGATTCGCCTCAGCAAAAGAAAACATTGCCTAATTTACCGAAATTTCTTGTTGTCTCGTGAACTGAAGATTTCACTTCTGCAAATCCTTTCGTCATTCAGAAAGGTGTTGATGTAATTGCTGGCACTGTTAAAACCTGTTCGCATCACCGCAACTGTACATTGTTGCTGGAAGCGGACAGTGCCTTCCAGGCGCAAAAACTCATACGGACCACATTGTTACACATGTTTCCTGTCAAGGTAGAAGTTCATCACACTCTCAACTCGTCACGGGGGGTAGTTTTCACGAGATCCCTTGACAGGTTGTCTGACGAAACATACAATCCTATATGTCCGATCAGGATATAACAGCCGTGCATAGGATGATGAAAAAGGTAGATAACCAGCTGACACCAACTCGTACTGTGTTTTTGACGTTCGACAGTGTTGAACTCCCATTGAAGGTCAAAGCAGGGTACGGAGTTATCTCCGTCCGCCCTTATATACCAAACCCAACGCGCTGTTGCCAGTGTCAATCTTGCCCTAATGCAGCAAAATTTCACTTGTGGTAGGGACGTCCATGAGGGGGATTGCCCACCTCCGTCCCCTCACTGCCTTAATTGCAGCGGTGACCATGCGGCTTCCTCTCGCGACTGCCCTGTATACAAGGATGAGAAGGTAATCCAGCAAATTCGGGTTACAGAAAAGGTATCAAGATCTCCTGCTAGTAAGTTGTTGGCGAGTCGAAAGCCCACTGTTCTCCCTGCGGGCACATACAGTAAGGTCCTAAACTCCACTCGACCTACTAACGATTCCGGTATACAGACCTTTGACTTCACTTTCGCTGACACAGTTGTATGATCCGCCAGCCCGAAAATTGCCCATTCCATGTCCCTGCTTCCTCCTGCTGCTTCTAAGGTACAGTCTTCGTCAACCTCTAGTAACCGCGGGCACTTAAACAAGATGCCTGGACCTTGAAAAAGGAACCCGTCCATGAGGATTTTCTGCGTTCTCAGGCTTCCCAACCGTCAACTGCCTCTTCCTGCCGTCACTCTTCCAGAAGAGCTGACAAGAAAAGAGTTCCTCTCCTTCCCCGCCGAGGCGTGACCCATCCGTCATGCCGTCCAACAGTTGCCGGCCTCGGCCGTCTTCTGTTTCACCAGGTCCCTCCGTCTGCCGGGCAACCGGCCCTTTACCAGTGGTGGAAACTGGCCCTCCTGATCAACTCAGGGAGGTGGCAGGTGCGTCGGTCGAACCTATTGACCACGACCCTTTGCCCCCTAGACACCTATAGCACTGCTCCCTCGAAATCCGGTCCTCAACGGCCGTCGAGGTGACCCCGCTTGCTAGTTGGTTTTTATCCTTATTTCTTCTCTCATTTTTATCATGGCGCTCCTTCAATGGAATATTCGTGGCATTCTTTCCAATCGGGAGGAGTAAAAACTACTCCTTCAGTTGCACTGCCCGCTTCTAGTCTGTCTACAAGAAACTAAGTTGCGTCCAAGTGATCGTGCAGACTTAACCCACTACACCTCTGTGCGTTTCAACCTGCCACTGGTGGAAGGTACCCCATCCCATGGAGGGGTTGTGATGCTCATTCCGGACGATGTCTATCACCATCCCATTTCATTGCATACTAACCTACAGGCAGTTGCGGTCCGCATCACTCTACCCACCTTTTCCTTTTCCCTCTGTAATATCTATTCGCCATCGTTATCCGCCCTTACTAGGGCAGATGTGCTACACATCGTTGACCAGCTCCCTTCACCTTTCGTGTTGGTAGGCGACTTTAATGCCCACCACCCCCTATGGGGCTCTCCGGCACCTTGCCAGAGAGGCTCCCTCTTGGTGGACCTTCTTCAACACCTCGATCTTGTCTGCCTCAACACCGGTGCACTGACCTTCCTTTCCGACATGACCCATACTTACTCCCACATAGACCTTGCGATATGCACTCCTCAGCTTGCCGGTCGGTTTGAGTGGTATGCACATTCTGACACATACTCGAGGGTCCATTTCCCTTGTATCATCCACTTCCTACATCATTCCCCATCTCCTCATCCCACCAGTTGGGACATTTCTAAAGCCGACTGGGGGCTTTGTTCTTCCATGGCTGTTTTTCACGATCAGAATTTTCCCAGCTGTGACAGGTCGACTACCTGACAGAGGTTATTCTCACCGCTGCCGAACGTTCCATACCTCGTACTTCCTCTTCTCCACGTTGTGTCCAGGTCCCTTGGTGGACTGCAGCCTGCCGCGACGTGCTTAGAGCCCGGCACCGTGCTTTACGCACCTTCCGCCGCCACCCAACTTTGGAGAATTGTATAAATTATAAACGTATGAGAGTGCAATGTCATCGTATCATAAATGAGAGCAAAAAAGCTTGCTGGACTGCTTTTACTAGTTCTTTTAACCGTTTTACTCCATCCACGGTTGTTTGGGGTGGCCTACGCTGTTTATCCGGCATCAAGGTCCACTCCCAAATCTCTGGCCTGACCGTGGAGAACGCAGTCCTCGTGGACCCCGCTGATGTTTGCAACGCTTTTCGCTGTTCCTTTGAGGAGTTTTTGAGCTCTGCCCATTATCACCTTGCCTTTCTCCCTCGCAAACAGGTAGAGGAGGCCCGGCCCCCTTCTTTCCACTCTTTTAATCGTGAAAATTATAATGTCGCCTTCACCATGCAGGACCGGTCTCTCGCCTTGTCCCGATCTTCTGCTCCCGGGCCCGATTCCATTCATATTGAGATACTGAAGAACCTCTCTCCTGCGGGCAAGTGTTTCCCTCTTAGTACCTACAATCGCATATGGACTAAAGGTCATGTTCCCGCAAGTTGGTGTGAAGCCATTGTTGTGCCCATCCCCAAACCAGGGAAGGACAAACACCTTCCTTCCAGCTATCGCCCTATTTCTCTGACGAGCTGCGTCTGTAAGGTGATGGAACACATGGTTAACGCTCGGTTGGTCTGGCTCCTCGAATCTCGCCGCCTCCTAACTAATGTCCAATGCGGTTTTCATCGACACCGCTCTGCTGCTGATAAACTCGTTACGTCGTCGACCTTCATTATGATTAACTTTCTAAGGAAGCGTCAGACAGTAGCAGTGTTCTTCGACTTGGAGAAGGCATACGATACCTGTTGGGGAGCGGGCATTCTCCGCATATTGCACACATGGGGCCTTCGGGGCCGCCTCCCTCTTTTCATTCAAGTGTTTTTGGCAGATCGCAAGTTCGGGGTACGGGTGGGCTCTGTTTTGTCAGATACCTTTTGCCAGGAGAATGGGGTACCGTAGGGCTCCGTCTTGAGTGTGGCGCTCTTTGCCATTGCAATCATTCCGATCATAGATTGCCTTTCAGCCGACGTTTCCGGATCCCTTTTTGTAGACGATTTCGCAATTTATTGCAGCGCCCAGTGGACGTGTCTCTTGGAGCTTTGTGTTTAATGCTGTCTTGACCGTCTATATTCCTGGAGCATAACGAACGGCTTCAGATTCTCCACTGAGAAAACGGTATGTATAAACGTTTGGAGGTAAAAGGAATTTCTTCCACCATCTCTCTGTCTCGGCCCCGTTGCTCTCCCATTTGTGGAGACAACAGAATTCTTAGGACTATTGTTGGATCGGAAACTTTACTGGTCCACACACGTGTCCTACCTGGCTGCCCATTGTGCCCGATCCCTTAATGTTCTTCGTGTCCTCAGTGGCACGTCATGCGGAGCGGATCGTACCGTCCTGCTTCACCTTTACAAGGCAATTATGAAAGCTTGACTACGGCAACCTTGTATACTCTTCTGCACGGCCGTCCATTCTCGGCTGTCTCAACTCTATACACCATCGGGGATTACATCTGGCGACCGGTGTATTTGATACCAGCCCTGTTGAAAGTCTGTACGCCGAGGCTGCTGTATTACCCTTCACCGCTTGCCGTGACACTCTTGTGGCATGCCGCCTGCGGCCGATGCCCAACCATCCATCTTACCGATTATTCTTTGATGACTAACTCGATCGCCAATATCAGTTGTCTGCGATAGCCCTGCTTTCACCTGGAGTTCGGTTTCACCGCCTGCTGCAGCGGCTCGATTTTACCCTTCCTTCCACCTTTCGGTTGAGCGGCAGCCCATTGCCACTGTCGAGTCAGGCCCAGATTCACACTCACCTTGAACTTAGTTCGCACCCCAAGGAGAGCACTCCGGATTTGGTATACCGCTCAAGGATTGTCGAACTCCGTTTGCGGTTTGATAATGCCATATTTATTTACACTGATGATTCCAAGAGCACTGCTGGTGTCGGATCTGCCTTCGTCATCGGGGACAACCGTTTCCAATACAAGCTTCCTGACCGGTGCTCGAATTTCACAGCTGAGCTTTTTGCCCTCCACCAGGCCGTCTTGTATACCTGCCGCCACCGCCAACCTTTCTATGCCATATTTTCGGACTCCCTTAGTGCCCTGCAGAGTCTTACGGACCCTTTCTCGACCCATCCTCTCGTGTATCGGATCCAATGCTCCCTCCAGTTGTTAGCAGATAACAGCTGTCAAGTTTCTTTTCTGTGGGTCCCTGGCCACGTGGATGTGCCCGGGAATGAGACAGCCGACATAGCAGCCAAGGCAGCAGCTCTTTTGCCTCGCATGGCTACCTTTTGCGTCCCATCGGACGATGTTAAACAGGCTCTTCGCCGGAGTATTGTGTCGTCCAGGCACAGTGCGTGGTTCTCACTCCACGACAATAAATTGAACTGTAAAACAGATCCCGACTGCTTGGAGGACCTCCTCACACCCCTCTCGGCGAGAGGTGGTTACGGATCGGTCACTACCGTTTCAGCCACCGTCATTTGCTAACCACTGATCCTGCACTGCTGTGTTCCTGCGGTAAATTGCTGATGGTGCGGCATGTTCTCTCCTCCGTCTACTCTGGGGGAAATTTTAGCTGATGACACACGAGCAGCTGTTAGAGTTTTTTGTTTTATTAACTTGGCCAACTTATCAAAGGATATTTAACCCTATTAATTGTTTTTATCTTTCATTTTTAGCCTTCTTTTTTGTTATTCTAATTGGCAGTTACCATATTTTTTGAGATCTAGCAAATCTCTGTTCTTGTCTGGGCGCTAATGACCTTAGAAAGTTCTCCATGAAAAAATACCTGTATGTTGCTGGTGATCTGATAAAATATGTCATTCCTATAATTAGTTAAGATTATGTTCAAAAGATTTTTTTCTTTTCAGTTTGATTAATTTCCACCTTTTTTCTGCAATTGTCCCCTCCCCTCCTCAGGAAACTGTTAAAAAGACAGATATTGAATTGAGCATATTCAACATGTGAATAGTGATTCACAGTCTTGACTTAATAGAAAATCCCATTGTAAAAAGGATCTTTAGTTTTTCTTAATTAATTTTTCAAATTTTTGGGAAATATTCCAAAATTTTCTTCTATACAAACCTTGTCCTGATAATTATGAACATATCAACATACACACAGCCAATTCTGCCATGTTTTCAAGTAATGACACTTAATGCATGCGAGAAATGATTATTTATATAAATACAATGCAATTAATTTTCAACTCACTTTAAAGACTATCACTGAGCTGCAGACAAGCACATATAAAGGATAATTACTCTCAGACCACTTAGCTTTTGGCCACATTCAATCTGGAGTGTGGCAACTAAAGAAGGTAGTCGTGTGTCTGTAGGAGTGAATGTGTGCATATTTTTAATAAAGGCTGTGGTTGAGCTGAAAGTTGAGAGAGTCATCTCTATGTGCCTGTCTGTCGCAGTTAGTTTGTCAGCTGTTTGCTTACTGTGGATGGAAAACTATATGTGCGAGTTTTGTTGACTGTGTCAGTACTCGCTATGCTAATTCCATTCCCCACTTGATACTATATTCAGAATTACTTCTCTAACAGCAGATATCATATATTTATAAAAAGTAAAGAAAGTTGGACTTACCAGGTGAAAATGCACTGGTTCGTTGATACACAAATAAAAACACACACACACACACACACACACACACACACACACACACACACACACACAGAAAACTGAGCTTTCGCAACCTAAGGTTGCTTCTTCAGAAAGAGCAGGGAAGGAGAGGAAAACGGAAAGGATGAGGATTGTAAGGGAGTGGGTAAGGAGTCATTACAATCCAGAGAGTGGAAGGACTTACCTTAGGGGAAAAAAGGAAAGGCAAACAAACATACACACAGCTACACGCAAACACACCAAGGAAGACATTTGTAGAAACAAAAGAGGTTGGACAAAGATACCACTTGAGACAGAGGCTCTGTCCACAGAACTGAGGCAAAGATGATGAAGATGGTGGGCAGGAATTTGAATTTAGTGGAGGTTGAGACCATGTGGGCAATGGGAAGAGAGAATATGCTGAAGGGCAAGTTTGCATCTCTGGAGTTCCGATAGATTGGTGTCGGTGGGAAATATCCAGATAACTCGGATGGTGTAACACTGTGCCAAGATGTGCTGGCTGTGCACAAAGGCCACAGGGTGATCCTCATTACCAACAAACACTGTCTGCCTGTGACCGTTCATGCAGATGGACAGTTTGTTGCTGGTAATTCTCACATAGAACGCTTCGCAGATATGATATGTCTGCCTTGGTGTGTGTGTGTGTGTGTGTGTGTGTGTGTGTGTGTGTGTGTGTGTGTGTGTGTGTGTGTGTGTGGGCGCGCGCTCGCCCATCCCCCCCCCCCCCCAACGTAAGTCATTCCTCTGACTCCTTACGCAATCCTTTAAAACCCACATCCTTTCCTTTTCCCGCTCCTTCCCTGCTCTTTTTCTGAAGAAGCAATATATATGGGAAACATTCCTGGTAGGAAAAGTATATATAAAAAATTGAGATGGTTTACTTACCAGGTGCAAAAGCACAGGTATGTTGATGGACATACAAATAAACGTGCGCACACACATAATGCCGAGCTTTCACAAGCCTAGGTTGCTTCTTCAAAAATAGAACAGGGAAGGAGAGGGAACAGGAAAGGATGTGGGTTTTAAGCGAGTGGGTGAGGAGCCAGTCCAATACCGGTATTGGAAGGAATTACCTTAGGGGAAAGGTAAACAAACACACACACCTACATGCATATACACACAAACATACCATGGCAGAAAATGTCTGACTTGGTGTGTTTGCATGTAAGTGGTTCCACTCCCGGGGTTGGAATGACTCCTTATCCACTTCCCTAAAACCTGCATCCTTCCCTTTTCTCCCTCCTTCCTTCCTCTTTATGACAAAGCAACAAACATTTGCAAAAGCTTCATTTTTTTTTTTTTTGTGTGTTTTTTTATTTATGAATCTTACTTTTGGTAAGTTAAAGCATCTATATTTTTTATATATAGCCTATTGAAGAATTAATTCTGAATACCATATCAAGTAGGTAATTTGTATACTGCAATCGACAATACTCGCATATATAAAATTACTTATGGGCTGCCACCATGTTTATAAAAACATGGAAAATTGTTTATTGACCTCACTTGTTCTATGATGTATGATACATTAAAACACATTTGTTTTATAAATTCCTAACCAATATCACAGTGAGAGGTACCATCAATGAATACTTAATTTACTCAATACACCCTTGTGTTCATTACCACGTGATGGCCTCTCCAAAAGTAAGAATGACTGTAATTTAAATTGAAAGGATATACTTATTTCAGATGCAATTTATTTACCATAAACAATTCAGCCTGTCACATGACAAATGTAATGAAACTTTACACAAACTTTGAAATAAAAGGAGATCCTGTATGCAACAATTACAAAAATTTGAAAATTAACATGTAGTTATGTTGGCTATATATTATTAACAACAAATCACTGGCTGAGTCAAGGAAAAAGGGAACCTATTCAGTATGAAAAATTTCTTCAAACCAATAATATACTGGCCCTAGCAGTTACGCAGGCTACACATTACTAAATATTTGGAGCAGACAGGAGTCTGCAGTCGCAGGTGAAGACTGCAGATTAGAGATGAAATAAAATGCAACCATTTTCTCAGCAGAAACGGTATTCAACTAACAGTCTCTCTAGTGTTGGTGTTGCTCGATAGACGATAGCTGCACAAATGTATATCACAAGCAGACAAGTCGATCACAATGTACTTATGGGAAAGTGTTCACTTGTGCAAATTACGAAGTCAAACTTGTGACACAAAATCTTAGAATATGCACGATCCACAAAATGCGAATTTTCAGGGTGAGACTTCAAAATATCTAAGTCATCTCCTTCCACAGCCAAGTCAGCAGTTTTGCAACAGAGAAATTCTACTAAGGCAAATGCTCAAACACGCTAATTTATGGACCCACAACATACAACTGCCAAAGCTACATGCCAGAAAGCACACCAGCCGTCCCCTTATCATCGCCAGCCTGTCCACTGAACAGTGGATAGCAGAATCGTAGAAAAATTCAGTAAGAAACTGTTGTAATTGAACGATTTTTCCTTAGATGAAATGCCCCCATAGAAACAAGTGGTAACAAATCTAATAAAAAAATTAGTGAATCAAAATGACACTGAAATTACCCATATGCCCATAGAAAAAAGAATTATTTTTTAAATTGTGTACATATTACTGGCACCTCACAAGTTGCAGTGTGTCCTCATTAGATTGTGACATTGAAATGGAAGCGGGCTTGATTTCGAAGGCAGGGTTGTCGACTGAACACAGCACTTATACTGAATTCAGGTTTATTGCAAACTGAAATGTACACACATCACTGACTGCTTCTGAGGCAGAGTGCTTTGCTATTTATACACAGACAGAATGTACCGGAAATTAGAAGAATAGTTAACATAAGAAAAAAGTAGAAATTACAAGTGAACATAAGAAAAGTGTAGAAAATGTTAATTTCAAAGAAATGAATTTTTGCCGGTGGACGGGATTGAACCTGCGACCTTCAGTACCGCAGTGCAGTAGGTGACGATATCCCTTGTGGTACACTGGCAGTCAGTTAACATTAGGTCTCGCAGCATTGCTCCCTCTCCTTGAAAAACAGCGACCCTCTTTTAGGTTCCCACTGGTGCCAGCTGCAATGTCCTGGATCTTGATCTTGTCATTGGTCCTCTGTATGGCAGTTCTGGAGAATCCTTCCCTTCTGCACGATTATCGACTGCAGACATTCCTGTCGTGGCTTCATCAGTTACATTACCGTCCTTAGTCCTTGAACAAGAAGCCATTTTTGCCGAGCTGCTCTTCAGGATTGTAGTAAGGCTTCATGCAGAGGATGTGAACCATGTCTTTTTGTTTTTGTTGTTTCGACAATGGCTCATAATTCTGAAGTTCGTATGTGACATCTGACAGGCGGCGTATGACATGATACGGACCGAAGTATTGCTCCAATAACTTTTCTGATAGTCCATCTTTCCGTACAGAGGTAAAAATCCACACCAGATCTCCTGGGCTGTACACAACAGGTCGGTGCATGAAGTTATACCACTGATGGTCCTTCATATGACTAAGTGTCCGTATGTGAGCCAGCTGTCTTGTTTCTTCGATCCTGGTGATGAACTGTTTCACATAGTCATCCTGAGTGGCATCCGAATGGAACGGAAACAGCGTATACATTGTCGTTTCAGCTTCAAGGCCATGGAGCAGGAAAAACAGTGTGAAGCCTGCGATGTCTTGTCTTGTAGTATTATAAGGAAATGTCACAACTGGCAGTATTGTATCCCAATCCATCTGCTCAACATCGACAGCATATCTTCTAATATCTTGTTAAAACATTTGGTCAGACCATTTATCTGAGTATGGTATGCAGTAGTAATTATGTGGACAATGTCAAAATGTGACATTACCTCTCATACTAGCACAGTTGCTCATGTATCACAGAACATTATCTTCTTTAGTTTGTGGCAGTAATTATTATTAAGGATCTAATATGAACATTTTCTGTGGTGAGCCCATCTCTGAGCAAGTGACTTAAAGCTTTCTGTGTGATAAACTTGGAGATTTCAAATACTCTCCACAGTATTGGGTAGATTGCCCTGTGATTTATTAATCATAGTAGAAAATGCAAGTCTCACTGCAATCTGCAGTCTTTTAAAAGCTAAAGCCAGATCTCTTGGAAATAATGGATATTCATCTGATGTACACTGTTTCATTGTCTTCCTTTCCTTGTAGCTCTACAAAAGTCTATTGCTTCTTCCTATGCGTTTCACAGTCCAAAGTTGCTACAAAGTACTCAACATCACTGTCTTCTTTCAGGGATTTCCTTAAGCTCACTGGAATACAGGACTGTCTTAGCAGTAAATAATAAATGTAATAAAACTTGGTGCCTGATGAAAAAAGGTTTTACGCATCACAGTATATGCGGTCTCATATTTATTGAGATATATGCAGAGGTTCCAACCATTACGATTTAATCGTAATTGTTATGAAAATTGTTCAATATTACATGTTTACGATTGAAGTTATTCAGATTTTTATTTTCAGTTTTAAATAATAAATCGGTGTCATTTCTTTTCCATCGTCAAAACTCTGTTTCTTTCCAGGTCGTTCATATGATGTCATTGACAAAAATGATCTTGTGGAAATCACCAGTATTGACAGTAACATCTACGAACTAGAAAACTGAATCCATTGCATCTTATCTATTACTACAGCGATTATGTGTTTTTTTTTAGTTGTGTTGAAGTGTGTACAATTAATGAGCTCCACTGTCACTTAACATTATCTCTCTCCCAGTGTTGAAACTTCAATGAATGTTTCAAATAATAGGGAAAATGATTTTCATTAGGTCTAGTACCAAGGTGGAAGGAAAGTATGTATATGTAGACATCAAAATTCAACCAAACTTTCTGAACCTGTACACTCGCCAAACAAATTTAAATGTTCACTCTTACTTAAATTATGATTTTACGTTACCTTTTGTTTGTGTGAAATTTTTAATGAGTAAATTTTTTATATACATAAATCTGGAAATCATGAAATCTAATATGATTGGTTCTGAGGAAGAAAATGATTTGTTAAGTTTTGCTCCCCCCCCCCCCTCTAAACACACACACATTCTTACTGTGCTCATCATTCATAATTTTGACAATTCCTTATTCAATTATTACTCTTGGAGCCTACCTGCCCGCCCCTGCTCATACGTATTAGGTCACATTACTATTAGTCATATTCAAAAGTTGGAATCTCTGTACATGTTGCACAGTTGTATAATTACTTCAGGTATATATTCATTTGTATAAATGCTGTATGTCTGTAAAATCTGTTATGAATACAATTAGTAAATAAGTAATAAATTAAAACTTGGTGCATGATGAGGAGGTTTTTCATTAACGTTAGTGTGTATGTGCTTATCTCATGAACTATGTGCCATACTATGATACAATTTGGAAGGAACATTCAGCTGTATGTGCATGTATGGTCTGAACATTTTCTGCAGGTACAATGTGTAGTGTAAAAATTATAAATTGCAACGTTGTATCGAATGCCGTAGTTCTACTCCGTGAACAGTGGAAAAGTAGTAAGCGAGCAACAGTTTTCCTTTCACCATTTTGCTATGGTTGTCAGTGAGAAAAAGTTTTCCAAGAGTTTGAGATTATGTTTAAAGTTTGTTGCAAGTTGCTAAGTGCTCTCCTCCTCAAATAGGAGACTGAAAAAGCCACACTATCACGTGCTGCAAGACGGGGGAGTTTTCGTTATTTATGTCGTCATATTTCCTGAACTGTCAGCCCTATCACAAAATCCTTTCGTAGCTGACATCTTCTACTTATAAACTACATTGCTGCCAAATTTAAGCTTCGGGATTTTGTGTTCACTCAGTGAGTGAATAAGTGTCGCTTTGCTTTTGTATAGATAGAGATGGTCAACTTTGTTATCAGAGGTAAAGCAGCATCTCCAGTTCTATATTGAAATATTATAAACAATCATTTAAACTAACAAAGAAGTATGTGTTTCTTATTTTGTATTATATCTGCATATTTATGAATTTATGCAACTGCATTGAATATTTATGAATTTATGCAACTGCATTGAATATTTATGAATTTATGCAACTGCATTGAATATTTATGAATTTATGCAACTGTATTGATTATTTATGAATTCTTTTATGTCTACAATGTAAAACTATGTTGACAACATTCACACAATCTTGATCGTCTATGGATGGAAAAATAAATAAATAATTGAGAAAGATAGTAACTCCAATTACTCCTTGGGTGAAATGAATATGTAGAAAAATAAATTTGAAAATAAATAAGTTAACTAACAAATTTTTGTTACTCATAATATGATTTTATCAGTTGATTGTAACACAAATAATTTTGTTTTTCTAAATCAGGTATAGGCAAGTACAGAAGAGGCCCATACAACTTAAGGCCCCGGAAATAATGATGGTGAGTTTAAGAAATGCTTGTTGTAGTTACTGTTGGGGTGTTCATCATGGTGTAGGTGGTGCACAGCAGCAGAGGTGGCAGCTGTATTGGCAGCAGTAATGTCAATAAGCTGTTGTTCTTAGTTTAGATTATTTCATTCTGAGTTGCCCACACTTCTCCGTCCCTCTTCCAAGTAACTCATCACTTTTTCTTTCTACGGCTCTCTGAGGCATTAAAATACTTGCTTCAGTTTACTGATATTCCTTTCTCTAACCATTTTCTGTTTTAAGACTTCATACAGATCTTATGCCACATATAACACAAAGCAACTGCCAGTGATGAAGAGTGACATGACTCTCACAGTCCTGATTCACAGCTACAACAGTTGAAACTTAAATAGTGGCAACACTGTTGTAGTTACAACTACTATTGTTGTTGATAGCATATGTTGTTGACATACCTACCTTACCGCTGAGCAAATGGACCTGCACAATCGAGGGAAACAGTCACTTGGGAGTGAGTGGTCTAAAGTAATGGTATGGTGATTCTCGTGTATGACTGTCATGGTGTTACCGTAATGCATTACGTTCCTCTACGACACACTGTCAGTGCACAGTACTACTGTTCATTTTTGGACCATCATCTGCAAACAGCTTTGCAAAACGAGCAGCAACACTTTCTGCGCAACCCACGATAATGCACGGGTGCATACAGCACAAACTGTGGCTGCTCTGTTTGGTTGATGGTACTGGGAAGTACTGTACCATCCACCATACTCCCTGAACTTAAGGCCTTCTGACTTCGATTCCGAAGATGAAGGAACCACTTTGTGGCATTCGCTTCAGTACTGTTCCGGAGATTCGACAGGCAGCAGACTGCTCCATTCGCACCGTCGACAGAACAACCTCTGCTAATAGTTATACTACACCTTCCACAATGCTGGCAATGGATTCTGCACAATGCTGGTGACTACTTTGGACAGTAACAGGTGCAAACATGTAAAGCCTTTGTATCGGTTGTGAATAAATAGTTGCCACTGAAGTTAAACCCTTACATAAACTAAATATTCTTATAACAGAGCTAATGGATCATGAACAGTAGTAAACCTGACTGATAGAGAATCAAAGTTTTGTTCACTATCCTTCTCTCAAAAGGTCCACTTCCAGAATATAGTCATTAACATTCTAGCTCACTAGAGTTCTTCAAATCTAAACTGACATCATGCTTAAACAATCAATTAGTTCGTCAAATCAAAGACATACTTAAATTGCCCACAAGACAACTATATGAAAATGTTCTTGGTTTATAATAAAGGTGATAAATACTACTTCTGTAATATTCTGGCTTTTCTTTCCTGTGACACCTACAATCTTCCCACCAGTAACAGGCAATGTAGGTAGATTTGAAGATTTTCTTTTAAGTTGGAATAATTCTTTTGATAATATACTTACTTTGATTTTAAAATCTAAAATAATTCCATTCAATACCTTGGATATTACCTTCAATGCTAGGCTTAGGGTTCACTTTTTAAATTACGGGCTTATTTTCATTTAATAAATCTTGCTGCTAACTTTATTCTCGTATGAGTACTGAGTAAACATTTGGGTCGTAGATCTATCACAAGCTGCTCTCTCTTATTTAAACCCATACTCGGGGACATATTCAGTTTTATGAATTTTCAATTATTGTATCTACCTGTATCTGACAATTTTATTTGATACTAGCATAATTATTATTCTCATTAAGATGAGCCTTACCCATTTTTGGTTTATTATTACCATTGTCTTTATTATTCCTTTCTTGGAATGAACATTTTACCTGGTAAAATTTGTTACTACTACTACTACTACTGTTTCTATAATAATTGTTATTCTGATTTGTTATCATTACTATTATTATTATATGGTCGGTTATTATCCCTACGGAGCCTGTAATGATTTCTTATTGTTGTTTAATGACGTCATGCTGCTCTAAAAACCTTAACAGTTCCCTTATATTGGACTATTTCTTTAAAATTACATAATTTTTCTTTAATTACATATGGGAGCCTACTAATTATAACTATGATTAAATGGTTATCATTGACAAGTTCATCTAGCAGTTTTAATTTATTTAGATACCACTCAAAGTATTTTCGATATCCTCCCAAACATTTAAAATGTGGTCATGTGTTTAAAACTCCCAAAGCTATATGCTGCTGTTCCTCTTTAAATTGCTGGACAAAGTCTTTCCAACTTTTAAAATCTTCATGCGGCTTCGGCAGCTTCACCTTCCGAGTGACAGATTATGAACTGTGTTTTTCTGGTGTTATGCCATCTAGTTGGTACAGAACTTGCAAAAGATGTAATGAATATTATGGGATGTAAATCTTCATTAGGATTAAATACCATAAACCTATTTGCCATATTAACATTAGCATTAAGACTAAAGTCCCCACCAGTCACTAGAAACAAATCTGTTAAGTCTGGTCCAAAACAGTATACAGATGATAAACATATACCAGACACACCATGACCATAATGACATTGAAGCAGGAATATGAAAGCAATAGGGAGAAAGGGACCACCTACAAGTAGACTGTTTAGCATTTGCAGATGACTTGGCTGTTTCTACTGGATGTGAAAAAATAGCTATGTGACAAATTGATTTGCTCAAAGAAGAAGCTGAAAAAGCAGGTTTACAAATCTCCTTTGAGAAAACCAAATTTATGACAAACATTAACACAGCTCAAAACATAATTGTTTTTATTCCATATTAAATTAAAAAAATTAAAAGAAGAAATAAGTTTAGATATTTAGGAGAAGTAATTGAACAAGATATTTCAGAAAAGAAGCCGCAAGAGTTAGTAAGATGAAAACAGCAGACTACCTCACTAAGGACATATATAATAAGAAGCTGATATCGATCAGTGGTAAACTGGCTCACTACTCTACAGTAATTTGCCCAGAACAGAATGTCCAAACAAAAAGGCAATGTCAGAATCATTGCAAATTACTGATAAAAATATTCAGGAAAACCTTGGGGCCAGTTTAAGAGCAGACAGTACATAATGTGCCATAATAGTGAAATCTATATGCATATTGAAAAACTCACTGATGTAATTAGGAAAAGAAGAATAGCTTTCTACACTCACATATAAGGGATGGATCCGAACAGACTGACAAAAAGACTGTTTGTTACTTCAGTAATGTAAAAATGATAAGATACTTTGTCACATAACATGTTTTTGTACAATAGTTTGAGAACATTGGGGACTCGTCAGTCTTTAACCTAAAATGTTACATTGATTTATGGATTATAGTAAATATATAGTATATACATTATGAATTATAGGGAGCATTATAAATGTTTAACATCTCATCAAAATTTAACAATAAAATTTCACACACCTATATGGACAATACATGGTGCAAAGAAGTCGGAAGGGACATGGACGAGCTCCAAATTAGCAAACAAGATATCGAGAAAAGACTATCACTCGGAAAGAAATTAAGATGCCAAATGTGTCCAGGAAAAACCGAAGAAAAAAAACTGGAGCCATGTGGACCGAAGAAAGAAGAGGGGAAATGATGAGAGCAGTATGGAAGAAAAGAAATGAGAAGAGAAACAGTTGAAATAATCATAGCCCATAGTGGCTCATACGTAAAAGAAGAGGAGGAAGCATCACTGGATCCAGCAGGTTACCAGTTTGATTTTACACAGGGCAAGGAAGAGAGCTGCTTGCCCTTCTAGTAGCAGTGCAGTATACTTCTTTAGTTGAGTGAAGCATTCTTAATTATTGTAGAAATCTCAGATCAAAGCGTGTCCTCGGTTCAAGCAGATATGCAAAACTATAGGCATATATACCTGATGTCTGTCTGTCTGTTGAATTCTGCATACTATTTTATACTATTGTATTATGAAATTCCTTCTTAGGAATCAATGTAGTTCTTCAAAATGATGATTGTGCTAAACCCAGGTCATTCTATTTGTCCATTACACCCAGAAAGCAGGCGATAAAGGCTCCCAGATAGATGCCATGTTTATTGACACTCTGGGTGGCATTCAAACTGGTTCCACACAGTCACCTCATGAACAAAATGAGACTATATGGAATATCAGACCACCTGCATGATTTCATTACAGAGTTCTTAGTAGGTAGAACATACATTGTCACTCTCAATGGAGAATAAAAAAAATAAATAAATAAATAATAAATAGAAAAGAGATGACTTACCAAAAGGACCGGCTCGTCGATAGAAACGAATAAAATAACACACAAACACACATACAAGCTTTCGCAGCCTAGCTGCTTCGTCAGGCAGAAGGGAAGGAGAGGGAAAAGGAAATGATGAGGGTTTTAAGGGAGTGGATAAGGAGTCATTCTAATCCCGGGACAGGAAAGACTTACCTTGGGGGGAAAAAAGGAGGGTAAACAAATACACACACACACCCACACATTTACACAGACGCAAGTACACTTAGGCAGACATACTGTAGAACTGTAGAAATCAAAGAAGTTAGAAGTTAGACAGAGATGCCCCTTGAGGCAGAGGCTCTGTCCAGAGAACCAAGGCAAAGATGTTAAGATGGTGGGTGGGAATTCGAATTTAGCGGAGGTTGAGACCAGGTGGGCAACGGGAAGAGATAATATGCTGAAGGGCTAGTTCCCATCTCCGGAGTTCTGAAAGGTTGGTGTCAGTGGGAAGTATCCAGGTAACCCGGACGGTGTAACACTGCGCCAAGATGTGCTGGCCGTGCACCAAGGCATGTTTAGCCACAGGGTGATCCTCATTACCAACAAACACTGTCTGCCTGTGACCGTTCATGCGAGTAGACAGTTTGTTGCTGGTCATTCCCACATAGAACGCTTCACAGTGCAGGCATGTCAGTTGGTAAATCACATGGGTGCTATCGCAAGTGGCTCTGCCCTTCATTGTGTACACCTTCCGGGTTACTGGACTGGAGTAAGTGGTGGTGGAAGGGTGCATAGGGGAGGTTTTACAATGGGGGCGATTACATGGGTAGGAGCCAGAGGGTAGGGAAGGTGGTTTGGGGATTTCATAGGGTTGGACTAGGAGGTTACGGAGGTTACATGGGCGGCGGAAAGACACTCGGTGGATTATGAAGGATGTCATGAAGGACAGATCTCATTTCGGGGCAGGATTGAAGGAAGTCGTATCCCTGCTGGAGAGCCACATTCAGAGTCCGCTCCAGTCCCGGAAAGTATCCGGTGACAAAAGGGGCACTTCTGGGGTTCTTCGGTGGAAGGTTCTGGATTTGGGGGGATGAGGAGGTGGCTCTGGTAATTTGCTTATGACCAGATCAGGAGGATAGCTGCAGGACGTGAATGCTGTTATTAGGTTATTGGTGTACAGGTTCAGGGATTCGGGACTGGAGCAACTTGCGAGCCTATCCAAACAAAACGACCAACGTCTTTATTATTTTTTATTCATATTCTCGCATATACCATCTTCAAAACTGCATCTCGATAATATCCCCCTTTCATCTACATTTCTCATTTTACTGCATTAACATAATCTCGGAACTTCATTTACTATAACCTTTAATTGGCTCTTCATAACAATTTTCCGCATTTCGTAGCAACTTGGCGATTATTTCCATTTCCGTTTTTCGATATTTCCGTCTGTTCTTACGACATTTCCGATCTTTTTTTCTACACGTTTCCATTTCATAACAATTTTCGGCATTTCGTAGTAACTTGGCGATTATTTCCATTCTCGTTTTTTGATATTTCCGCCTGTTTTTCCGACATTTCCGATCTTTTTTCTACATGTTTTCACTTCTATTCATTCGTCAGATTATTTTTACCCTTCAACCTTATTCTACCAACAGAACGAATCCTTATAGTACACTTTCCTTACATCCTCACACTGTTTGCAAAACTTTTTCAGATTTTCTTCACCCCATAACCTGTTGGCCGCCCATACAACCGCCACACCCCTGTGCATCACTGTGATTGATCACAGTTTCAACAACGTTTCTCTTCTACTACTCTCTCGAACAGCTTTTTCTATTTTTTCCTACCTGAACACTTCCTTTTGCTATGTGATCACCTTTATAATTTTATTTATTTACATATACAACATTTTATTTCTTCACATTTCCCCCCCCCCCCATACTATTCATGTCACCCTACATTGACCCCATCAAATTTTATCTTCATTCCCTCCACCAACATGCCTTTGCCCTAGCCAGATTGAGGTCACACATTTTATTTATTCAGGCTTGTTTAACATTTGGCATCACCCCCAAGGGCCTTACACTGAAAGTTCCCATCTCTGGCTGTAACCCATCCTTTCATCCTGCCTTATACGAATTCCAAACAGAACAATCCACAGCCCTCACCCGCCTGATCCTTAACCTATACCTCAACTCCGCCAATGAACACACCTGTCAACTCCTATCCCTGATCAAAATCCTCAACCTTTCCACTCCCACATCCACTCCTAGAGTTCAGAACATCCTTTTACAGGCCAACCGCAAATTGGAACAGCATGCCACCCTCCACCTCAAAAAACTATCCAAACTCCTGGTCACCCACCTCCAGAAAGGCAATACACTCTCCCTCAACAACCTCTCCAATAAACCACAAGCTCCTCTTATTGCACAGAAACCCAGTCCACTCCCCCCCCCCCCCCCCCCCCCCCGTCAAACCTTACAATCCTAATCCACACAATCCTCAACCACAACATCCCAATTCAGTAGTCAACCTCTCCTCTAAACCTCTCTCCCAATCTGAAACCTCCGTCCTATCCAAAGGCCTCACCTTTAGTCCCACTCCCAAATTCAACCAAACAGCCCTTGTCAAAGACCTACTATCCTATACTCGCAGTCTTTGCTGGAGATATCACTTTGCCACGAAGAAAAATAATCCTACTCCTGATGATCCAGTTTCCCAAGACATCATTCAAATTGAACCCTGCCTGGAACAGTTCCGTCCTCCATCGCAGCGAGACCCACCTGCTCTTCATCAAAACCACCCTCTTCAAACCTTCCAGGAATTCCTTACTTCCCACCTTGCCTCCCAGTCGTTCCTGAAAAACCTTAATCCTACTCCCAACATTACCGCAGCTGAATCCCGAGCTATCCGTGATATGAAGGCTGACCATTTCATCGTCATTCTCCCTGCCGACAAGGGCTCTACGACAGTGGTACTTGATCGGTGGGAGTATGTGGCTGAGGGACTGTGCCAGCTTTCAGACAACACTACCTACAAAGTCTGATGTCCAGGCAGAGATTCAGGGAATTCTCAGAACCTTAGGCCCCCTACAAAAACTTTCACCCGAGTTCATCAAACTCATGACCCCACCGACACCCCGCACCCCTACCTTCTACCTACTTCCTAAGATTCACAAACCTAATCATCCAGGCCGGCCGATTGTGGCCATTTACCAAGCCCCCACAGAACGAATCTCTGCCTACATAGACCAACACCTTCAACCCATCACGTGCAGTCTCCCATCCTTCATCAAAGACACCAACCACTTCCTCATCGCCTGAAATCCTTACCCAGCCTGTTACCTCCTGAAAATATCCTTGTAACCATTGATGCCACTTTCCTATACACAAATATCCCACATGCCCAGGGCCTCGCTGCGATGGAGTATTACCTTTCACGCCGACCACCCACTTCCCTACCTAAAACCTCTTCCCTTAATACCCTAGCCAGCTTCATCCTAACCCACAACTTCTTCACCTTTGAGGGCCAGACATACCAACAACTAAAGGGAACAGTCATGGGAACCAGGATGGCCCCCTCGTACGCAAACTTATTTATGGGATGCTTAGAGGAAGCCTTCCTGGATACCCAAGCCTGTCAACCCAAAGTTTGGTACAGATTCATTGATGACATCTTCATGATCTGGACCAACAGTGAAGAACAACTCCAGAATTTCCTCTCCAACCTCAACTCCTTTGGTCCCATCAAATTCACCTGGTCCTATTCCAAATCCCATGCCACGTTCCTCAATGTTGACCTCCACCTGTCCAATGGCCAACTTCACACATCCGTCCACATCAAACCTATCAACAAACAACAGTACCTCCATTATGATAGCTGCCATCCATTCCATGTCAAATGTTCCCTTCCCTACAGCTTATGTCTTCGTGGCAAACGGATCTGCTCCAGTCCTGAAGCTCTGAACCAGTACTCCAATAACCTAATAACAGCTTTCGCATCCCACGGCTATTCTCCTAATCTGGTAGAGAAACAAATTGCCAGAGCCACTTCCTCATCCCCTCAAATTCAGAACCTTCAACAGAAGAATCCAAGAAGTGCCCCTCTTGTCACCGGATACTTTCCGGGACTGGAGCGGACTCTGAATGTGGCTCTCCAGCAAGGATACGACTTCCTTAAATCCTGCCCCGAAATGAGATCCATCCTTAATGACATCCTTCCCAATCCACCGAGAGTGTCTTTCCGCCGCCCACCTAACCTCCGTAACCTCCTAGTCCACCCCTATGAAATCCTCAAACCACCTTCCCTACCCTCTGGCTCCTACCCATGCAACCGCCCCCGTTGTAAAACCTGCCCTATGCACCCTTCCACCACCACTTACTCCAGTCCAGTAACCCGGAAGGTGTACACGATCAAGGGCAGAGCCACTTGCGATAGCACCCATGTGATTTACCAACTGACATGCCTGCACTGTGAAGCGCTAAATTCAAATTCCCACCCACCATCTTAACATCTTTGCCTTGGTTCTCTGGACAGAGCCTCTGCCTCAAATGACATCTCTGTCTAACTTCTAACTTCTTTGCTTTCTACAGTTCTACAGTATGTCTGCCTAAGTGTACTTGCGTCTGTGTAAATGTGTGGGTGTGTGTGTATTTGTTTACCCTCCTTTTTTCCCCCCAAGGTAAGTCTTTCCTGTCCCGGGATTGGAATGACTCCTTATCCACTGCCTTAAAACCCTCATTATTTCCTTTTCCCTCTCCTTCCCTTCTGCCTGACGAAGCAGCTAGGCTGTGAAAGCTTGTTTGTGTGTTATTTTATTCGTTTCTATCGACGAACAGGTCCTTTTGGTAAGTCATCTCTTTTCTAATTTTTTTTTTTTTTAATCCCACCAGGAAAGTTTCCCTCTATAATTTTCAATGGAGAATAATTATTTCTAGGTAATTTCTGGTGTGCCATAGGGGAGAGTTACAGGGACTTCACTCTTAACAATATATACAACTAATCTAGCAGGTAAAGTCAGAATTTTAGTGAGGCTTCTTGCAAGTTATGATAGTATGCAAAGAAATGGCAGTGCTGGAAAACTGAAGTGAAATGAAGCCTTTGCGGCATATTAATGGCTTGTGTAAGGAGTGCTAATTGACCATTGGCTAATGCTTTGTGATTACTTAGAGATCATTCCCTGTATAACTATAAAATTGCAGAACTATCATTGGAAGCAGTTGCTTACTTAAATCATTTGGGAATGTGCCCAAGGAACAACCTCGTAAGATTTGTGGAAAAAGCAGACTCCAGAAAAACATATTGGAAGAATTGTCAAACACTTCATTGACCAATGCTTCAATACTGTTACTCAGTGTGACTCCTTTAACATAGGTGTGATAGACAAGGCAGAGCAGATCAAAAGGAGAGCAGCAAGCTGCATAGCTGGTCTATTTGGCAAGTGTGAAAGCATCACAGAGACGATTGCCTAACTTCACTGGCAGACACTGCAAGAAAGGTATTCTGTATCACAGTATGGGCTACGATCAGAGTACTAAGAATGTATGTTTCTAGTATAGTCAACAAAGTGCATGGCATCTTCTTGCATAAATATCTCGTGAAAAGACCTTTAAGATAACATTGTGTCCTACAGGAAGACTTATCAGCAGTCACCATTTGCAACTGAATAGGGAAAGGTGGGAGTGACGGGCAAGATGTGAAGTAGATGTAGAACAAATCTGATGGAGTCAGAGATAAAATGCAGAAACTGTAATTTGAGGTATTTTAAATTAACTGCATATCTGACGTGAAGAGAAAGATCAACCATGGGTAGCAAAATGGGAAAGGGTACAAAAAAAAAAAAAAAAAAAAAAGCCAGGCTGTCCAGTTTTTGCAGTTTTGCACTCTAGAAATTTTCCCTGCAAATAAATCTTTAATTATCATTAATATTGATCCTTTCTTCTCTTGTCAGCGTACCGCTTCATGAACATCCTATAGAAATTAGATAATCCCAACCACGATTGCAATTCCTTCATCGATTGTGGTACAGGAAAATCCTCCACAGTGCTAATTAACCTAGGATGTGTTCTCACACCTTCTTTACTCACTACAAACCCTAAATACTCTACTTCTTCCATGGCAATATGACACTTCTCAACACTTAGTCAGTTGTGCAGTTCGTAACCTCATGAAAACCTCCCGTAACTGACTCCCAATTGTTTTTTCTTAAGATATGGAGCATCATGTATCATCCAAATATACAAGACACTGATGCAGTTTCAGGCCCTACAGTACTCCATTCAATATTCTTTGAAATGTTGCATCATCCTATACTGAAAATATCTCTACAGAACTGAAAATACGGTTTTTGGTCGATCTTCAGGCACAACTTCTATTTGATAGAACCCACTTCTAAGATCTAGAGTGGAGAAAAAGTTACTGACCAAGGTGATCTAACGTATCAGTTATATTCGGAATTGGGTAAGGATCAGTAATTGTTTTGCTATTTAAATGCCGATAGTCACAAAAAAATATAAATTTCTTTGAGCCATCTGCCGATTTTTTTTGAACAACCGTGACCCCAGTGTTGTAAGGGCTCGAACTTTCTTCAGTAATGCCACCTGTTAATTGCCCCACTATGGCCAGCAAATGTTGCGGGATTCTGTACGGTTTGTGGTATACGGACGCCCCTCGCGACAGTTCAGCGCTGACAACAGTTTCCCCTAGCTGAAATGAATTCCCGGAAAGTTCCACCTCATGCTGCCGAAGGTCAATTTTGTCATAGTGTTTATGCAGAGTGTCTAACCCTAGAATCGTGCAATAGCCTACTGCCACATGTGGGACTACTTCTACCCACTGCTTAAATTTTATTCCCCCCAACAGAACAACAAACTCGACTGATCTTAAAGGCTCCACATCCATTATACCTCTTCTGACACAAATTGAAGTGGTTGTGGGTAGATTGTGACAGTTTAGCGAGAGTACGTGTAAGAGTTAAATGATTTTATTGCTTCTGATTGTACACGGTGTCAGGATCTGCCGAAGTTGGCTACGGTCACACTTCTACTGCATCACTGCGGATGGTGGTGTGCTTCGGTGGCATAACACTTCTTGCTGCTACTTCCGGCTGTCAGGCCAACCGTCTTCGAAGGTCGATGACGCAGCCGTGCCACCTGCCCACTCATCGATTGAGACTTGAGAGGTGAACCGCGAATCGCTGGCGATGACCACCGAACTGCAACTACTAGTTGCCTGCTTGCTGCCGCACTGGTGTCCTCTGAGCTGAACTGCGAACTCCGAACTCAACTCCAACTGACAACTGCTCTGGAACACATGCTTTATATTCCACTCGGCTTGGTCCTGTTTGCCAAAAAGCCCGGTTCCAACTTTGACACACTCCCGGTGTATTGACTTGGTCGTTACACAGCTGCGGGTGTTGCTGTCACATACTTCATACACAAAGCTGTTGCGGTATCGGAATGCAAGTCTTGCCTCAACCACCAGCTCTGAACTGGCACCTTGCTGTCTTTTTCATTCACAATGTAACTTCTCTGTTCATTTACCTTATATTTCCCCAAAATACTCTAGCAGCACTACAGCATGAAGAGAAGAAAGGACCATAAACTAAACTGCTGAAGAAAGGAGTGAAATTTGTGTGAATTGACAAGTGCCAGAGTGGTTTTGAGAAGTTAAAGGAAGCATTAGTAAATAAACTTGTGCTAGTCTTTCCACATTTGGAGGAGTAGTTTATTTTATCGTGTGACGCATCTAACTACACGGTGGGAGTTGTTTTGGGGAAAGTAATTGTAGTTGAACATCCAGTAGCTTATGCCTATAGGCAGGTGAATCAATCAGAGCAGAACTATTCAACAATGGAAAAGGAAATGTTGAGCTTGATTTACAGGATCACTTACTTTCGTTGTTACCTGTATGGAAGTTGAATTTGATTTTGAAGTGTAACACAAACCTGGGAAAAGTTATGGAAACACGGATGCTTTCAGTTGTAAACTAGCAACGATTAAAGTCTTATGCCAAAGCCTTGAGGAATGGCAAGCAGCATAAAATGCCGACGAGGAGTATAAGCAATGTCTTGCTCAGCCACAATTCAACATGTGTGACGGGTTGTTAGGCAAGATGACGTGTGGTAGTGCCAGCATAGTTATAAGAGAATGTTTTATGGGAAGCACATGACCACGTGCTGTCGGGTGATGGTGGCTGTTGAACAATGAATTGGAGGGTTGCGGAACATTATTGGTGGTGTGGAAGGAAAGAACATGTGGATCGCTATGTTCAAAATTGTGTACCATGTGCACAAAGGGCAGATTTTACTCAGGGGAAAGTGTTACTACAGAGGTTACCAGAGGCTTAAGTACCTATCTCCATTATTGGGGTGGACGTAATGGGGCAGTTTAATAAAATGCCAGTGGCTAACCATTTTGTGTTGACAGCCATAGATCATTTTTCTAGGTAAGTTGAAATGATTGCCATACCAGACCAACGAGCAGTAAAGTAGCACAGGCAATGGTGATCAACTGGTTATTAAAATTGGGGGTTCCACAAGCTATAATTACAGATCAAGGAATGTGCTTTGTGGCTGATCTCATGAAGGGGTTGTGCCATTTGTTAAATTATGAACGAGACCACTAAATTTTCAATCGAATGGGAGAACAGAATGTGTGCATCGAACGATAGGTAAAATGTTGAGTCATTATGTGAAGGCTCACCACAATGACTGGGATGTGTCTCTGCAATTCATAACAGCCAGTTTTAACTCGAGAGATCATACCAGTAAGGGGTTGTCGTATATGGAAGAAAGATGGTGTCCCTTTTTGATGTGATCAAAACAAGAGGAGTGAAAAACTGTCAACAGTGAAGGAATTTACCAATAAGGTAAGAGAAATATGGCAGCATGTGTGAAGAGTGAATATAATGGCCTTGGAACGGCAGGAGGAAGCAGTAAGACGCAAGGGAAATTCACCGAAGTATAGAATTGGGCAGTGGGTGATGTTACCTTGTCCTTACACCCCAGAAGGAAAAACAAAAAAGTTCGTTACAAATTTTTGCGGACCTTATGAAGTAGTGGGAACAACTTAACCTGTTAACGGTAAGCTGCAATTGCCAACTACATCCGCTATGAAGCACATTTGACTACGGCGCAGACTATTTCAAATCCTGCCAAATGTCCACTAGAGGTCTTGCTCACTGCTCAACAAAGCTACCGCCACGACACGTAGAGCCGAGCCGAGGCAGAGGCAGTTGTGTTGGCAGTCTGTGCTGAGATTTAAAGAGGTGAGCCTCAAAAAAGCAAAATGCACAAAATTTTTAATCTTATGGCCGGGCAAACTCCTGTTACCAAGGAACAGTTGTTGCAGCATGTACACGCAATGAACTACTATGATAATGATCAGCGTAGCTTTACCAGGTACTACCATAGTCCTTGTTTTGTTATGCTCTATCTTTGTGTACTTAAAAAGAACTACAAGTAGGGAATCAAAACCTCATGAAGTACAAATCCCTATAGACTGGATCCCATGAGCATGAATATTGAAACATAGAGAACAGAATAAACTTCTGAAATAGTTTTCAAGTGGAGTGGTGTATGGATCTGAGAGTCAGTTGTTACAGGACACATGTAATTGATGCAAGGATATGTAATGTAAGTGAAGTGCCTGTCTGTGTGGGGTCTAGAAAATAGAGGCCTACTGGTGGAAAACGTGGAGGGCCAGGTTTCTTAGAGGGGGGGGGGGGGGGCAGTTTGGCACTGCTACATAAATTAATAAACAAACAAAACTGGAGATGGAAGCTACGGAATATGTGGTGTCCTTCACTTTGAGTAGACAATCCTCTCACGAATACTGCAACTATCTTTGGAAACTTTAATTAAAAAATGAGATGTGGTTAACTACACACTGAGTAAGAGGCATGCTCTGAGAAGTGACCTGTTGGAGAGCTCATGTTCATGGGTTTGCTTAGCTTTAAATTACTTAGCCCACATAGCAAGGATGTAACAAGGCACAGTAAATTAAGCACAATTATAAATCTGTTTATGCAGTTTTAATTTAGTTTTTGAAGCATACAGTATATAAGGTGTAACAAATAGAGAGAACTATAGACAAGCAGAGAGTCAAAAATAAAAAAAATAAATAATAATTAAAAATGCACATAAAGAAGTTAACTTAAAACAGCCCCAACTAAAAACAATATTAACATTGTACTACTAAACCCTCCCTCAATGTTAATTTTCAATATTATAAAAACGGACTAATAAGCTTTAAAAAAGTTCAAGCAAGACCTTAAAATTTTTTTTTTTTTTTTTTTTTTTTGAATAAAAAAAGAGGCTTCGTCAAAAAATCAGCTTGTTGTTCACTTGTACTGATGTGCCCTATTACAACTTTCGTAATGCCATTTTCTCCCTGACAAGATTTTGACATCTGTAAGCATTACTTTTTTGTGGAATTGTGGGTTCTTGGAAAGGCTTATTACTAACATATTGGCTTCATAAAGTACATCATCTCTTTGCCTGCCAGACAGATTGTACAAGAAATTGCTGAGCCAACAAGCCTCACTAGTTGCAATACTTAAGGCTAAAAATTCTGATTCTGTTGGTGACAGACACAGTGGGCTGTTCCTTACAGCCCAAAACTTTGAAAAGGTAACAGCTAGTAGATTTCCTATCCACTCTGCCACCAGACCATTCACAGTCAACATAACCAATTGGAGCATCAGTGCAGTTTTTATCCTGAGCATAAACAGACTGTTTTAGGGTTCCCTTAATATAACAAAATAAATGTTTCAAAGTATTCCATAAATCCAGACTTGCACGTGTTTGGTACCTATTTAGAATACTTATAGCTACACAAATACCTGATCTGGAACTTAACATGGCATACATTAATGACCCTATTAATAGTCTGCATCTTTCCTCAATGTCTCCATTTTGAGATTTTCACTTTTCAACACACTGTGCTTAAAATTTTCCTCAATGGGACGGGAAACAATTACATTCAGACATATCAAAAACTTTCAATACTTTTTCAAGATAAGAACTTTCACAAATATTAGTAGTTCCCTTCCTTAAATTTTGAGCAATATTCTTCTCCTGGTAGTTCCTAATGAGACCTATATGCTTCATTTAAAATTATCACCTAATAACAAATTTAAATTGTTAATTTCAGATTTAGGAGTTGAAGCTACAATCAGATCATCACTGTAAACAAGTACGTAACTGCTACTTTGTCTTAATATACAAGCAATACTCAAAATCACTTCTTATCAATTCTAAACTATTTGTTACTGTTTGGAATTTAATCATACAGAGCCATTTAATATTTCAAACTTTTATCCCTCATATTATTGCAACATCCCATAGGTAATTTAATATAAAATCCCCGCTACTTCCCCACAGAGAAAAACATGACAAACATCAAGTAGGAAGAAAGTTAGTCTCATTACAATAACAGTAGAAAAAGTCTCACTCAAGTGAGTTTTGCTACTTGGCTGTATACTTCTGAATAATACAGTCTTTTCTGGAAACCTTAGGCTACAAGACGAGCTTTAGAAGAAACATCATTACCTTTATCATATCTTTTTCTCCTAAAAACCCACTCCGTGTCAGTAACATTTGTCTCACATACATATTACCATGTATTGTTTTCTTTCAAGGTTTGCAGCCATCTTGTTATGACACCTGTCCAATTTTCAGCATCACCACAGGACATTGCTTCATTGTAGGTGCTGGGGTTGTCACCATTCACTGTTGTCAACAGGACAAACTCATAATCATCTAAATAGTGTGGCCATTTAATGTTCTCTCTGGGTATAAGATTGTATGCCCTCTCCTCTGCATTCTTGAAATCTTCCCTGTTTTATCTGTCTTCACTGCTTACTTGTTGTACTCTAAGCTGACTTATGTTTTCTTTCACATCATCAACCCTTGTTTCCACTTCTTCTTGCACCTCTAACTCTGAAATGTTATCTGTGTTTTCTTCATCACAACAAGCAGTATCAGATTCTAGTACAGAGGCATAAGTTTCCTTTTTCCTTTCATTTTCTATTAGTGGCAAGGAAACTATAGTACGTCTTGATGCTCATCAATTTCCTTTGTGGCAGGTACAATTATTCAGTACCCTTTCACATCATTATAGTAATCCATAAATAAACTCTTATTTTTGGGATCTAGTTTGTCACTTCTCTTTTGGCACAAGGATTGAAACATGAACTCCAAATATTTTCAAGTCTTCTAAGGGCAATTCTCTACCATAAAATTCTTCAAAAGGAGTTTTATCTTTCACAGGACTTGGGTAAGTTTGATTTAGAACATAAGCTTTGGTGTTAATTGCTTCTAACCAAAGTGTGTGTTTTCCTTTTGGTTCTCCCATTCTGCTGTGGTGTGTACACTGATGGGTTATGCCATTTTCTTGAAAAATGAACCTAAACCAGTATTCATACTTGGCAGTCTGTTATCACTCCGTAAAACTTTCACTCATAGACAGTGTGTGATTTGTGCTTTTTCCAGAAGGGTGGGGATGCCATAATGGCTAAGTACAAGTACATTATAGATATTGGCTACGTGGGGTTTTCGACCATGGGTTTTTTGACCAGGCTGCCGCAGGTAGCATTTGTATATGTTTATGTGTACTTAATGCATATGTTACATTGTTCTCTCAAATTAGAAAAAGAGAATGTAAATAATGGTACTAAGCATGAACATGTACTATAACTAGTATGTAATGAACTAACTTATCCAAAAGATTGTAACAAAATTAATAATATAATGAGGACAGTTTACAACTCACTGCAAAGACGTGGCGACGAGCTGCGTCAGGCACATACAAAAGACATACACATACAACACTTTCAGCTATCGGCCAGGGCCTTCTTCAGAAAATAAGAACTCACGCAATCACACAGGCACAGAACACAGTCATACAACCATTACCTCCGGCTGCACTACTTCGAATGTATATTATAGAGGAAAAATTCCTAAGAAGAAAAATATACGTAAAAAATAGATGAACGCTTACCAGGCGAAGGGGCACAGGCAGTGATTGCAACAAATAAGCAAAGACACAACACACACACACACACACACACACACACACACACACACACACACACACACACACACCACACACACACACAAATGCAAGCTTTTGCAGCCTAGCTGCTTCGTCAGGCAGAAGGGAAGGAGAGGGGAAAAGGAAATGATGAGGGTTTTAAAAGAGTGGGTAAGGAGTCATTCCTATCCCGGGACAGGAAAGACTTACCTTGGGGGGAAAAAAGGAGGATAAACAAATACACACACACACACACACACACACACACACACACACACACACACACACACACACACATATATATTTACACAGACGCAACTACACTTAGGCAGACATACTGTAGAACTGTAGAAAGCAAAGAAGCCACTTGAGGCAGAGGCTCTATCCAGAGAACAGAGGCAAAGATGTTAAGATGGTGTGTGGGAATTCGAATTTAGCCGAGGTTGAGATCAGGTGGGCAACGGGAAGAGAGAATATGCTGAAGGGCTAGTTCCCATCTCCGGAGTTCTGAAGGATTGGTGTCGGTGGGAAGTATCCAGATAACCCAGACGGTGTAACACTGTGCCAAGATGTGCTCCAAGGCCAACTACACACATCCGTCGACATCAAAACTACCAATAAACAACAGTACCTACATTATGACAGCTGCCATCCATTCCACATCAAACGTGGATAACAGCCTTCACATCCCACAGCTATCCTCCTGATCTGGTACAGAAGCAAATTGCCAGAGCCACTTCTTCATCCCCCCAAATTCAGAACCTTGAACAGAACCCCAGAAGTGCCCCTCCTGTCACCGGATACTTTCCGGGACTGGAGCGGACTCTGAATGTGGCTCTCCAGCAAGGATACGACTTCCTAAAATCCTGCCCCGAAATGAGATCCATCCTTCATGACATCCTCCCCACTCCTCCGAGAGTGTCTTTCCGCCACCCACCTAACCTCCGTAACCTCCTAGTCTATTCCTATGAAATCCCCAAACCACCGTCCCTACCTTCTGGCTCCTACCCTTGTAACCACCCCCGTTGTAAAACCTGCCCTATGCACCCTTCTACCACCACTTACTCCAGTCCGGTAACCCGGATGGTGTACACAATCCAGGGCAGAGCCACTTGCGACAGCAACCACGTGATTTACCAACTGACATCCCTGCACTGTGAAGCGTTCTATGTGGGAATGACCAGCAACAAACTGTCCACCATCTTAACATCTTTGCCTCTGTTTTCTGGACAGAGCCTCTGCCTCAGGTGGCATCTCTGTCTATCTTCTAACTTCTTTGCTTTCTACAGTTCTACAGTATGTCTGCCTAAGTGTACTTGCGTCTGTGTAAATGTGTAAGTGTGTGTGTATTTGTTTACCCTCCTTTTTCCCCCCAAGGTAAGTCTTTCCTGTCCTGGGATGACTCCTTACCCACTCCCTTAAAACCCTTCATCATTTCCTTTTCCCTCTCCTTCCCTTCTGCCTGACGAAGCAGCTAGGCTGCAAAATATATATATATATATATATATCTCAGGCTCGCCGATAAACACAAATAGCACAAATGAAAACACATACAAACAAAACATTCAAGCTTTCGCAACCATTGGTTGCTTCATCAGGAAAAGAGGAAGGAAGGAGGGGAAAAAAACAGGCTAGGAGTTTTAAGGTAGTGGATGAGGTGTCATTCCAATCCCGGGAGTGGAAGGACTTACCTTAAGTGGAAAACACACACACACACACACACACACACACACACACACACACACACACACACCCCTACGCAGACATTTGTAGAAAGCAAAGATGTTGGACAGAGATATCACTTGAGGCAGAGGCTTTGTCCAGAGAGCCAAGGCAAAGATGTTAAAGATGAAGGGTGGGAATTTGAATTTAGCAGTGGTTGAGACCAGGTGAGAAACGGGAAGAGAGAATATGCTGAAGGGCAAGTTCCCATCTCCGGAGTTCTGAAAGATTGGGGTGCGGTGGGAAGTATCCAGATAACCCGGACGGTGTAATACTGTGCCAAGATATGCTGGCCGTGCACCAAGGCATGTTTAGCCACAGGGTGATCCTCATTACCAACGAACATTGTCTGCATGGGACTGTTCATGCGAATGGGCAGTTTGTTGCTGGTCATTCCCACATGGAACGCTTCACAGTGCAGGCATGTCAGTTGGTAAATCACGTGGGTGCTGTCGCAAGTGGCTCTGTCCTTTATCGTGTACACCTTCCGGGCTATGGGACTGTAGTAAGTGGTGGCAGAAGGATGCATAGGGCAGGTTTTACAACGGGGGCGGTTACAAGGGTAGGAGCCAGAAGGTAGGGAAGGTGAAATGCCCAAACCAAAAGTCTACGTCTTCATAAAGCACAACTAATTTCATTATAAACATCCACTTTGTAAGATGTTTCAGAAAACCTTCAAATTTAGACCTCTCATAAGTTGATCGGGAACCATCAACACACAGTTTCTGAAATAGATTGCCAAGAGAACTGTGGCTTTCAAGGAGAGTTCTAACAGCATTAAAAGAGGAAGCAACCCAGTGTGCATAAAAAGCACGACCCAATTTCAATAGATGTGAGACTAATTCTTCAGAAACACTTGTAGGAGTCTGTGATTTTTGGGCCTTCGTGAAAATAGAGAATTCAAAGAATCTATAAAAGTCTGTATACAATATACATTTGCTACATCTTTCATAACATTGTGGACAGCAAGCTCCATTTTGTGGTTCATACAATGCACAACAGTTAAATCTTTATTTAAATGGTTATGCAGTAGCGCGACTACACGTTTGTAAGGTACATGCATTGTTGATGCACCATCTCTTGTGATATCTGTAAGATGGTTTTTTTGTACATCAATTAATGTCAAACTTGTCAAGAGCTGCTAACAGTGCACTGAAAATGAATTCTCCCACTTTCTAATTCAATGATGTCTCAAAATAATTACAGGCAACTCCCTCAGAGGGCAAACATACATATGTTATCAAATAAGTCTGTTTGGAAATTGTTGTGCTTTCGTCCATCATAATACTAAAATTAGTACCCGGTTCTATAAGAAAGTGAGCAGGCCCTTTTTCATTTTCTCTCCTATAAACATAATGATATTTTGGCATGAATGGTCATGGTGCATAAGCCGTTAAATTTTTGTAGTTCGATTAACGAAGGATATGTTTGAAATGATGATTTCTATCTTGCTACTACATATGCAGATCTAAAGAGTAAAGCACTTATGAACACTTTTTCTTGGTTTTCATTTCCCCCACAAGTTTTCACTTTCACATATGCATTTTTCTAAATTTAGTTTTCCTTTGCTGCGTATGATTTCCAAGCATTTAATGTGTGATTTGCACCTTGCATGATCACCGATTTTGTCATTTAATTTTTTGGCATTATTAGCCAAAACATGTATATATTACCAAGTGTTCTTTATATAGCCACAGCTTAGTCTTTTTTTGAAAATGTGATAAAGCAGCACAGTTCCCTACTATAATTTCAAGCCTGCTCTTTCTCACATTGCTTCCTTGAGACTGCTCGCAGTTTTCAGTTTCAAAAGATTCATTGTCTTCCTCTTTTTTAACACCACCATTAGCGATTTGTTTTTTAGTATCACCATTCATTTTAACTCTCTTAGCACCACTCATAACATGTTGTTGTTGTTGTTTACATTAGTATCCGGTATTACAGTTTTCTTGAGGAATGACGAAATTTTTAATTCCGTAGTTCCTGCCGGCTTTGACACACCAACATTACTGAAGCGAGAAGCTATTGACATCGTAGTGTCTTTTGCAAATGCGAGGGTTCAATCGAATGGCGCTGATTAATTTCACATATGGCCATACCTGATGCTGGAAAACCCCCGTTAAGCTCAGCCCACGTATTCCTCAAGTAGCAAAGTGAGACTCTCGGATCAGCTCAACTGTCACTGCTTTGTGGAATACACATTTGTCCACAGGCCATCATTGCCAAATCGGACCTAATGGTAGACAAGCATGCAGGTACACCCCCTGCAACCTACCACTCACATTAAGCCATGCCATATTGTAAACCAGAAAATGACACCCGAAGGGACTAGTCGGAAAGCCCACGACTCCAGGTCGCGCAGTTCTGTGGTATGGCTGCCACTCTGTTTGCCTCCCAAGTTCGCAATTAACGGATGATGGACTTTACATGAAAGCAACAATTACAAATTGATGTACATACATGTTAGTAGTATTAGTAGAATATTAATACTTTCTTTGCATGCCTGCACAAAATTACTTTAGATATAAAGTTTTACCTATCCAGTGAGGAGGGGGGGGGGGGGGGACAAACATCCCTGGCTGGGACAGGTAATTTAGAGCAAGGGAAGGGGATGGTTTCATGTAGGGGAGGAAATCCCCCCCTCCCCCCGCCCCCTACAAATCACACACTGCCCATAGATCACTTTGTCTTTCAGCTCTTGCAATAAAATTTTTGATAAAACCTTTAATCTCATCCTTGTGTTTCATGAAGAATACTCTGTGATAACCTGAGTAACCGTCTTTCAAAAGAGAACAATATCTCGCTCCTCCAAGGGTGAATGCATCATGATTGGTCCATATAGACTTCTGTATGAATTAACGAAAGAGGGACATTAGCTCTTGACGAACTGGCAGGAAAAGGTACACATTATTCTTTACCAACCAAACACGTTTCACAAGTGACAAAATCGTCAATGAAGTGCACATCTTTACATAGCATTCTGCACATGAAAAACATTTTGCTATGATGTCACAATTTTTTGTTGTTTTTGTTACAAACACTTATCAAGTTTTTAACATGTTTGGACAAATTATGTAGGACAAAGTTCTTTAGTGCACAAGCACTGTCACTACTTGATGAGATGTTATTAGTGTCATTACTGCCAACCTAAAAGTGTGTTTTATTTGCACATGTCATAGTAATCACTGTTCTGACTGTGTTCCATTTAAGGAAAATGACCAATGATACACTTTGTTGACACATTTGGCTAATGCGTGAACTTCACCTTTGCTGTTCAAGATTTCACATTGTTCCTTAGTTGGTACTAAAACACACACTTTTGTCCAGCACAGTTCCTACAGAAAAGAAATTAAATTTTAGGTCAGCAACAATAAGTACTCCACTAAGTACTGTTTTGATTAATTTAATGTCGTTCCATGTCTGCAGTTCCACGGTACTGCACCCAATCATATCAGGAAGTTTAGTCACCCACAGTAACTTTGAGCTTTTGCACACTGTCCAGTTTCTTAATAATTCTGTTTTATTCGACGTATGCTTGCTAGCACCTGTATCTATGAACCAACAGTCTTCTACGTCAACTGATTGACTCATATGCCTACATATAAATACATATGTCTTGAGCTTTTCTGCTGTCATTGGATTTCAACTTCGAATACCCTATTTTCTTACAATAATTCCAGATTCTCGTCTCTCTCTTCACTTAACAGTTCTTTTTTGCAAAATGGCCCTCTTTACCACAAGTGTAACGAGTAAACTTTTGCTGCCTGCTTTCGCTGGGCAAAGCTATCTCTGGCTGATAAAAAGTGATCGTCTCTCTCTTCTTAATGAGCGATCTTGAAGTTAAAACATAAGCTTTTGCTGCTCAAAGGGGGGACAGACTTCCAGGCTGAATGGAAATGTTTAAATCTTTCTGGTAATCACAACAAAATCTTAATTATCACCATTTTCTCGAAAAATCGGTTCATATTCTTCCTTCAATTTAGTGTTATTTTCTTCCAATTTTGACGTACCGGTAACTGTAACTGCAAAATCATCACCAAACTGGTTTAAGTAAAACTGTGTTGAAGTAGGTGAATGGTTACATCGTACATTACAATAAATCAGTGGATCACTCTAACTCCTTTCGCATGATGATAAGTTCCTGCAATTTTGTGTCTTTTTCCAGTCACATTTTTTCTTCTGCTCCTTTCATTGCATTTCTGAATGGTTTTTAGATATTGTCCATAGTAGTATTTTTTAAAAGCTATAAAAAAAAGTAAACATATCAGCTCATATTTGGACAAAGAACAAACTTTTCACAATTTTAAGTAAGAAATCATCATTGGCTTTGGTTACCTTAAAAAGACATATTTGTGTAAAAACAAAACTAATCATGATTTTTCTGAACACGAGATTTAGACAGTCTTGGAATTATCGGGTGCACACAAATTTTTACACGCGTTGCACACTTTTTCTTGTACCTCTCCTTCTGAAGCTTTCATAGTCGTAGCAGTGAGGCACAGAATTCTTCGGTGTCATTCCCATAGTTGATGGCTGACTTTTCAAGAATGCCAAGAAAGCCCTTTATTTTGAAGGATAGAATTCTTGGCAACATTAGTTTGTTTAATCTCCACTGAGCCACAGGTATCATGCCAAAATTAGAGCTTCTTGCCTCTGATCCATTATTTTCCCAAAGTTCAATGAAATTCTATTATTTAAAATATTTATATGTTATAAAACAATAATGAAATCATGTAATAAATGTTCCAACAAAGAAGTGGAAAAAACTGATTAAGAAAAAAAACTTGTTTTTCAAAAATAGTTACGTAATAGGTTGTGGGAATTACAGTGGTAAACTGCTGACATAGACAAGGTCCTGTGAGCAACCACACATGACCAGCGCATACATAACACTGAGAGGGTCTGCCAGCAGTCCATCTTAAAAGTACACACAGACTCGTAACATTGCTACTTTTGGTCTTACATATTTATTTCAATTTCCGCAGGTGGATTACATATATAATCCATGTGACCACTGCAAGGTAGTGATGCCACTGACGATATTTATATGGCCTGGCCCCTTGAATGTCACTTCCATTTGGAATTTTCTCCTCCCGATATCTTCAAGTCGATGTGCCAACTGTTCCATCGCGTGGCACTATAACGTAGTTTTCACTGTTGCTTGCATTACCACAAAAAACTAAACACACTTCCAATACCCGAAAAAATAAATACTCCTGGACCCATAACGTGTAGCAAGGTGCTGTAAATTAAGCACAACTATAAATCTATGTTTGCAGTTTTAATTTAGTTTTGGAAGCTTGCAGCGTAAAAGATGAAACAAAAATATAACTATAGACAAGCAAAGAGTCTAAACAAAAAATGCACATAGAGACGTTAACTTAAAACTATCAAGTATGATGTGTCATGTCTTGCTATACAATGTTCTATAGCAATAAATACTACTAACAGTGAATAATGCAAAACACAAACAGAGTATACAAATTAGCAAAGTAACCTCACGCTTTCCAACAACATTTATAACTCATTATGAAATAGAAAAATGACAACTATAGTAGAAGGTATTAAAGTGTGTGAGGAAAACATTCCTGGTAGGAAAAATATGTATAAAAATAGAGATGGTTTAACTTACAAAAGCACAAACTCATTGGCAGATACACAAATAAAAACACACACAAATTCAAGCTTTCACAACTGTTAGTTACTTCATCAGGTAAAGAGGAAGGAAGGAGGGGGGAAAAGGGAAGGATGTGAGTTTTAAGTGAGTGGATGAGGAGTCATTCCAAACCCGGGAGTGGAAGGACTTACATTAGGGGGAAAAAGGAAAGGTCACACTCACATACACACAAACAGACCAAGATGGCAGATCATTGTCATTCAATAAACTGATACTGCATATATTGTCAGTAGGACATTGCCTACGTACGTTTGTCATATTTTACGTCCTTTACTTGTTTCTTGTAGAACTTGAGAATGGGACAATGTTAGTCCCAAAACATGTTGTTCTGACAATTTTATATAACTGACAACTGGTGCGAGGAGTGGCTAGATACATTGTACAGTATGTGTGATGGTGTTTACACACAATTTTCTGATCACAGATTGGTTAGCTGCTAACCTTTATGCGAGAATCCAGGTGCACCATGAATCCAAAAAAACATACACTTCACTGGCCTGCCATAGCATGTCTCAACTATTTGCAAGGTAACCTGTGAAGTGGACAGAATGTGGAAACAGTCAAGTGATCCAAAAGGTTAGGGGTTGAAAACTGCAGAGGCTTATGGATAGGAGTAAAATGCTCATCCTCAGTATAAGACAGTTTAAGACAGTCAACTGATCTAGTATCTTGATTTCCATTCCCATCAATAATGAAGGTTTTATATTGTCTGTTAATCATCCAAAAGGGACCCACATATTGGGGAGAAAGTGGCGGTTTGACCGAATCATTGCTGACCTAAACAAAATGACCAGTAATGAGGTCCTTGAGGTAAAAAATTGGCTTAGTGCCATGTTGGATAGGATGGACATGCTGAAGCTGACATGTGAGCTTGGAAGTATTGCAGAAAATCAGAATATTCCCCAATTGATAATTGTGTAGGAGGGCTGGGGGGGGGGGGGGGAATTCACTATGAACTCTGACTTGCCATAAACCAGCTGGGTGCACAAACATGCCAAATCCTCATTGACCACCATTCGTAAGCCCGGGAACACCAATGGGAGAAGTGTCACTCAAAGATTCTGAATAACAAAATAGCTTTTAGAATACAGTGCATATGCTTTAACAATACATTACTGTTAGGGTGGTAGTTCTGAGATTCTTACATCTGCACAAATTCAACAGCCCTCCGAACTGTGGCAGTTAAACTGCCTACCTCCACCTGGTGTTATCACTTGTGGAATACCAAATGGGGAAAACCAAGAGGAAACAATGGCATGGGCAACTGAAGTAGCTTAGATGTCAGTTCCTGTTTCTATCTCAGGTCAGGTAAAGAATCTATTGACCATAGTGACCAGAAAATGGAAACCTTCTGACGGAGGTAGAGGGCCAACAATATTGACAAAAATGTAAGTAAATCTCCCTGACAGCAAAGGGAAAGCATCCACAGATGCCGTCATATGTCGGGAGACCTGACACGGAATGCAGCTTCTTGCCCAACAACAACAATCTCACTGTATCCCTGGACATAAAACTTCTTCCGATATCATTTTTGTGGATGCCCTGACCCCTGGATGTGTTAAACTGAGACATCCAATGAAAACTGTATGAAGCCGACCTAGTAGGGTGGAAGGACGACCTCGTTGCTTGATGTTTTACACCAGATGCGGAGTGTAGACCCTTGTAGTGGCACTTGTGATAGATGCAAACCAGTGAAATTAAAGGATTGCAAGATATTACATGAGAAAAGGGCCAACCTCTCTTAGCAGACACAGCTGCCCAATTGACAGCACAGTTATGAGACACTGTCATCTACCACATTCTGCTGTCCTGGAATGTGGTGGATATCTGTAGAGAACTGAGCAATGAAATCACCTTGATGAACTTGATGGGGAGAGTTCTGTGATATGCTTTAAAATAGTAACCAGTGGTTTGTGGGCTGTGTAAATCATGAACACTTGGCTCTCCATCCATGATTGAAAATGCTAGATGGCGAAGTAAATGGCCAAGAGTTCCCTGTCTGAAGCACTCCAACATATCTTTATCAGATAGGTTCCTAGAAAAATATGCCGTGAAGATGAAACCATTTGCTGTAACACAGCACCCATGCCAGTCCGACTGGCATCTACCATCGAGGCCACGGTAGCCCCAAGAGCAGGGTGAGCAGGCAGTGTGCATGAGCTGATCCTGATCTTTAAAGCCTCACATGCCTTAGTGGCCTTTTTGCTGACTGATGTGTCCTTGCGCTTAAGCAGCTCGGTAATAGGACCTTGCGTCTCAGATAAATGTTGTAGTCGCCAATGATAGTAATTGATTGCTCCAAGAAATCACCTGAGGCCTTTAAAGTTCACAGGGCATGAGGTATGCTCAATATCTGCCACCTTAACACAATTTGGAGAAATGGCATGTTGTGAGACAATATGTTGTGGCGTAAAGTCAATGCCACACACCATACATAAGAGAACGATCATAGAGAAGGCACCGATCGACCGAAAGCCCAAGACAAGCATACATACGCTGCACATCCTGGAGGAAGTAACCGTAGATGTGCATCCTCTACAAGCGGCTATATCTAGGCCCACACATGTCTGGATGGCCGTCAGTTAGTATTCGGGAATACGAGTGCAGTTAGTATTCGGGAATACGAGTGCAGTTAGTATTTGGGAATACGAGTGCAGTTAGTATTCGGGAATACGAGTGCAGTTAGTATTCGGGAATACGAGTGCAGTTAGTATTCGGGAATACGAGTGCAGTTAGTATTCGGGAGAGAGCAACATTCAAATTATTATTGACGTCAGACACGGGGGAAACTGGGGAACTGTCAGGGGTGGTGTGATCATTGAGGCCCATGTAAACCCCACAAATGGGCCACAATCTGTTTGTCTTCTTCACCACATGTAGTGGTGATGCCCAAGCAGTATGTAGTATTATGTCCCACTTTGCCATTAGCCACAGCAGGAGCTGCTGTAAATGGAAACACTCACCGAAGCAGCTGACTGGTCATCATATGTTGCTGGCCAGGGGAAGTGGTTGTGGAGAAACTCTACAAGGTTCTTCTCAAACTGCAGTTGCTGTGTTGCCAATCTCAGCTGTAAATTTGTGTTCTGTTTTGGTAGCAGAGCTACAGTCTCTGCCTCTTCGGCAAATGAGATACCAATCTCACTGGGCTCAGTGTTAACACACGATACAATCTGTCTGTAATGAAGCAAGCTCAGAACTGTCTTGCAGCAGTGGCAACGACGTCTACTTGTGTAGCCCACATGCATACTATCTGCTTTCAGGCTACAGCAGTGGCAGAATACAAACACGTGTTGTGGTAGGCGTGGGTGACGTGGAAATCTTCACACGGCAGATATTGATGGAGTCACACAGTACACAGCCCATCACAGTCAGAGGTACGAAGTCGGGGACCAATGAAAAATGTATAAGAAAAGCCACTCCCAATATCGGGCCTGAAACATGAGCAGCTACAATGGTCCATGTAGGAGGATATTTGTCTTCAATTGTCAGTTATAATGTCTGTCCCCTTTTTTTTTTCTTTTTTGGAAAAGTTAGCATTAGCAATATGCAAATTATAGGCAGATGCCAACATTGGCACTGCTAGTGGATCTGAGGATCAGTAATCTTCCTCTTTGTCTTATGGAATGACACTTATCTCTAAGCTGATATCCATGAGAAATTTATTACTAGATGTTCCTTCAGTGATAAACAATCATACAGAGCGTCAATCGCCAACACTGTAGCGTTCAATTTATGAAGTAGGTGTTGGTAACGCTCTGGACGAATGTGCGCATTTACTCTGTCGATCGTCAGCAGTGTTTTGGTATTTGCAAGTTTGGGTGCACTGTCTCACAGCCTTGCTGAAGCGCCTCTGGTATGATCACCGAGGGTTACAATGTGTGGAAGCACAAACATTGCTGTCTTTCCTTGCAAGCTGCATATTAAGCTTAGCCAATTCAGCGAGCAGTTTGTTCATGGATTGTTCTGGAGCAACAGTGGAGGCTGCATATTGCAAAATATGTGGATAGTGGACAGATTCCGATGCCAGCCTGTGTGGTCTGGGGCTGGTGACTATAGCCTCACTCGTCTTAGCACACACATTGTTAACTGAACAAGCACTGGCTATTTAATCCACTTTGAGCACAAATTCATCCACAAAGAGGTCAGGTTAACAGAAAAGGACAGTCCGGACACTCTGAGGAAGCTTGTGGAACCAAAATAGCTTCAATGAATGTTCAGAAAACAGTTCATTTCCCACCAGTGTGCACAACAAACGGAGCATTTGGCAGGGGGATCACTCACATGAACCTCACTATCAGCAATATGCTGCAGCCGTGATTCTGCTGGTAAAAGCTAAAGCTGCACGGTTTCTTTGAACAATGTAGACAACTTATTAGACAATATTTTGTCCAGTTGTTCAATGACATCAAATCTAGTTGATGAATAATGTAAGGCAATCTGTCAGTATTCAAAACAATGCCATGGAGCTGGAAAATGGGTTCCACTTGTGTATGGCAGATTTGTGCTCAAGTAAGCCAGACGAGGGGACTTTTAATGTTTGAATATCTGTTAGTGTAGATGCTGTTGTCAAAGTACGTAGGAGCAGCAGGTGGCTGAATGTCATCAGCAGTGGATGATGAAGTTAAAACTTCTGTCTTCACATTGGTAAGCTGCACTGTGAGGAGAATGTGATATGGCAAGTAGAATGAGAAAAATCTGTTCACTATGGGGACACCACTTTAGAGGTTATCTCAGCAATCCACTGACAACCCACTTTCATTTTATTTTATTTTTTATTGTTTTTTTCTGTTCCATAAGACCCACGTGAGGAGTAAGACTCCATGGTCATGGAACAAGTCAATTGTTACACAAGAATGGTAATAGAAAATTTTTAAGTAGTCCTTTGCACACAACAATCTTAAGACAAAGTGAAAAGAATCAATAAAGAAAAAATGAATTAGCTTAATTGTTTAACTTTTCTAGGAGTTCCTCGACATAATAAAAGGAGTGAGCCACGAGGTAACTCTTCAATTTAGATTTGAAAGCATGTGGATTATTGCTAAGATTCTTTAGTTCTTGTGGCAGCTTATTGAAAATGGATGCCGCAGAATACTGCACCCCTTTCTGCACAAGTGTTAAAGTGGTGTGGTGCAAATGTAGATTAGACATCTGTCTAGTATTCACCGAGTGAAAGCTACTAACTCGTGGGAATAAGCTGATATTATTAACAACAAACGACATTAAAGAAAAAACGTATTGTGACGCCAGAGTCAAAATTCCCAGACTACTGAAAAGGGGTCGACATGACGTTCTCGAACTTACACCAGATATTGCTCGAACCCCCCGTTTTTGAGCCAGAAATATCCTTTTTGCATCAGGCGAGTTACCCCAAAAAACAATGTCGTACGTCATAAGTGAGTGCAAGTAAGCGAAATAGACTACTTTTCGTGTTGAAAAATCACTTTATCTCAGATATTGTTATAATGGTAAATATAGCAGAATTTAATTTTGGAACAAGATCCTGAACTTGGGCTTTCCATGACAGCTTACTGTCTATATGAACACCTAGAAATTGGAACTGTTCAGTCTCACTTATCACATGCCCATTATGTGTAATCATAATGTCAGCTTTCGTCAAATTATGTGTTAGAAATTGTAAAAACTGAGTTTTACTGTGATTTAACATCAACTTGTTTTCTACTAGCCATGAACTTATCTCTTGAACTACATTATTTGATACTGTGTCAATATTACGAGCAACATCCTTCACTACCAAGCTGGTATCATCAGCAAACAAAAATATTTTACAATCACCTGTTATACTTGAAAGCATATTATATATATATATATATATATATATATATATATATATATATATATATATATATATATATATATATAATATATATATAAGATTTTTGACTTACCTAAAGTACAGGCTGGTCGATAGGAACACTAAACACACACAAAAACACACAACCATTCGAGCTTTCGCCACCAGTGGTGGCTTCTTCGGGAAAAAGAGGGAGGAAGGAGAGGAGAAAGGGAAGGATACGGGTTTTAAGGAAGTGGAAAAGGAGCCATTCCAATCCCAGGAGTGGAAGGACTTACCTTAGGGGACAAAAAGGAAGGTAAACAAATACACACACACTCACACATATCCACATCCAAACACACTTAGGCAGACATTTGTAGAAACCCAAATGTCTGCCTAAGTGTGTTTGGATGTGGATATGTGTGAGTGTGTGTGTATTTGTTTAGCTTCCTTTTTGTCCCCTAAGGTAAGTCCTTCCACTCCTGGGATTGGAATGGCTCCTTTTCCACTTCCTTAAAACCCGTATCCTTCCCTTTCTCCTCTCCTTCCTCCCTCTTTTTCCCGAAGAAGCCACCACTGGTGGCGAAAGCTCGAATGGTTGTGTGTTTTTGTGTGTGTTTAGTGTTCCTATCGACCAGCCTGTACTTTAGGTAAGTCAAAAATCTTTATTTTATACCATTTTCCTACCTGGAAGGTCTCCTTCTATATAGCAATGGCCCCAAAATAGACCCCTGGGGCACCCCATACTTAATTGTGCCCCATTGGGATTGCACGTCATAGCCATTTTCTACACTGCGGAGAATTAACTTATGTTGTCTATTATTAAAGTAAGAGGTGAACCAGTTGTGGGCTACTCCCCGTATTCCATAATGTTCCAACTTCTGCAACAATATTTTGTGATCAACACAATCAAACGCTTTTGTTAAATCAAAGAAGACACCTAATGTCTGTAGCCTCTTATTTAACCCATCAAGTGCCTCACAGAGAAACGAAAATATAGCGTTTTCAGTCATTAAACCACTTCTAAAACCAAACTGTACGTTTGACAAGAAATTATGTGAACTGAAATGATCAATTAATCTTGAATATACAGCCTTTTCAATAACTTTGGAAAAAACCGATGGCATAGAAATAGGTCTATAGTTGTCTACATTATCCCTTTCTCCTTTTTTATAAAGCGGTTTCACTACTGAGTACTTTAATCTGTTAGGAAACTGACCATTCTGAAAGGAAAAATTACAAATATGGCTTAGTACTGGGCTAACATATGGAGAACAGTACTTTAGAATTCTGCTAGATACCCCATCATATCCACAAGAGTCCTTAGTGATTTAATTATTGACTCAATCTCACCTATGGAAGTATCATGAAGGATCATTTCAGGTAACAGCCTCGGAAACGCATTTTCTAAAAACGTTATTTGATTACCTGTAGAAACTAGAGTTTTGTTTAGTTCCTCTACTATATTCAGAAAGTGATTATTGAATATTGCACATATATCTAACTTGTCAGTAACAGAAACATTCCTACTACGCACTGACATTATATGTTCTACCTGCTGCTGCTGACCAGACACTTCCTTCACGACTGACCAGATAGTTTTAATTTTATCCCGAGAGTTTGCTATTCTTTTTGCGTACCACATACTTTTTACATTCTTAATGACATTTTTCAGAACCTTACAGTCCTGTTTGTAATGAGCTACTGCATCTTCATTCTGACTGCTTCTAACATTTTGATACAACTCCCGCTTAGTTCTACATGATACTCTTGTCCCCTTTGTCAGCCACCCTGGCTGTCTGTTACTGAAAGTACCCTGTTTTGAGCGTTATAGCGGAAAGCAACTTTCAAACAGCATAATAAATGTGTTCATAAAAGCATTATATCTATCATCTGCATTATCAGCACTATAAGCATCATGCCATTCTTGTTCCTTCATTAGGCTTAAAAAGGTCTCAATTGCAACTGGATTAACTTTTCTGAGTAGTTGATATTTATGTTTAACATTTGTTTGAGAACAAATACTTTTTAGAATTAAAAGTTGGGCATCGTGGTCTGATAGGCCATTTACTATTCTGCTGACAGAGTGCCCATCTAATAATGAAGAATGAACAAAAATATTGTCAATGGTGGAACTGCTATTTCCTTGCACTCTCGTTGGAAAAAATACTGTTTGCATCATGTTATAGGAATTAAATAGATCTAACAGCTGACTTTTCCTTGAGCTATCACCTACACAATTAATGTTGAAATCTCCACATACAATTAAATTTTTATACTTCCTATACAGTGAACCCAGAACCAATTCCAGCTTGGGCAGAAACATTTTAAAATCTGAGTCAGGGGATCTATAAATAACAACTATTACTAGTTTAGTTCCATTAACATTAACAACTCCTGCACAACATTCAAATATCTGTTCTGTGCAGTGTTTAGAAAAATCGATTGACTCCGATGAAAAATCGTTTTTTACATACATGGCCACTCCCCCACACTGCAAGGAACTCCTAGAGTAGAAGGCAGCTAACCTGTATCCTGGCAAAGGAAGTCTCTGAATTGTCACACCACTTAAAAAGTGCTCTGAAATTCCAATAATGTCAGAATCAGTATCAATAAGCATTTCATTAACTTTATATCTGATACCCTGTATATTCTGATGAAAAACAGTAATTCCCTTATTACTTACATTCTTAGACTTTGTCAAAGGTGGTTCATTTCTTAGAGGGACCTCCTTTAAGCAGGAATATCTATCAGCTGTCTTCAGTCTAAAAAAGGTGCAGCCCTAACACCAACTACTACAGGAATTTTTTCCATGAGTGACACCCCCACCCCCTACTACACTGTCACCTATGAGCTTTGCCAACCTCCCCTTCCCATACCTATTGAGGTGCAGACCATGCCTAGTAAAATCCGACCTTTGGATAGTCTCAACTGGCACCACTGCAATGTGATCCATGCCCTCCGTCATCAGCGCCTTCTCAAGCCCCATGTTAACAAGGCTGACAGCCGTATTAAGACAAGACCTATCATGACGCTGAAACAGCTGCACGAAATGCACATTCGTGCCACCAGTTTGAGTTGCTATCCTTTCCAGATCACCACCTATATCATATTCCCCGTCCCTATCAAGACTATTCCCGGCCCCACCCACTATAACTACCTGATCCTCTTTTGAAAAATTCCTACATAAGTCCCCTATGTTACAAGTGACCTGAGCTAACCCTGCACTAGGCTTCACTATGCTGGTGACCTGGTACTCACTCCCAAGTACTTCCTGCCACTGTTGGCCAACACCTCTGCCATGAGAACTGCCTAGCAGCAGAACCATCTTCTTCCAAAGAGACCTCTCTACAGATTTCGGCTTACCAAAAGCTGAGGTCTGCTGCGTACTTCCTACACCTACAGCTACAGGAGGTTCATCTCCACTCAACTCTGACAGTTGGTCAAACCTATTTGCAACTTGCAATGTAAAGCTATCTGAATACCTTCTCCTTCTTGCCAACTGCCAGTTCCCATTCCCCAGCCCCCCTTCCCCTCCTCAACCTACCTAGTTCCTCTTCAGCGTTTGTCAACTGCACCTGAAGGGCGCAGATCAAACGCTCCTGCTCCTCTATCAACTTATTCCCGCTGAAAATCCTACAGTTCCAGGAGAGAACCTCACCACAATGCCCACTGTCTTCCCCACTGCACCCCCCCCCCCCCCCCATGAAAATACTTAATACAAATCCCACACTGCAGCCCACTACGCACGACCCTACGACAGAGCCCACACTTTTCACTCATGGTAAAATTTCACAATAATTTGTTAAGAAAAACTAGACGTCTACGTTATGAAGTTAAGTTTCTACAAAATAACTAGGAAGTACCTCTTAACAGCAGCAATCAACAAACCTCAGTCTCTACAAATCAAGTAACAACAACTAATAGTATCAGAAAAGAGCAAATAACACTACCACAGAAACTTTACACTGTTGCTTGTATAAACAAGTTCAAATTCAAGCGTCACTAATAAAATAACTAAACACTGTGAGAGTAAAAGAGTGATCAAATACCGTAACTTAAAGTTTCCCAACCTCAACTACGTTAAAAACAGCAAGTCACCTGTTGAAAAGTACTGAAGTTAATAAGCAACTAGCGTGATAACATCTCCTGAAATCTACAACTTTAATAATTTAACTACAATACACAAACACTTATTGGAACTTAGCTTTCGGAGACCGCTACGGCTACAACCACTCGCCACCAGATGTAAACAAAGCAGTAAGACGTCGATGCCAGCGCACACGCGAACACAAATAACACCACTTAAAGCAATTACGGCACAACAAACGCTAAAATAACTGACGATCCTTTACTAGAACACCTCTAGATTGAATATTATCACGAAATAACAGTTAAAATAATTATATTAATCCTAAAATTATATAAAAAATCGAGAGTGATGTGCACAGCACTCCAGCACTCATGACGTCACGCCAAAGTTACCTCTAAAATACCTTTATTAATCATAAAAATCCAACACCACTTCAAGAGCACAACTAGGTAAACTGGCGGATAAATAAAACAGCTAGCTACTCGGATCAAAGAGATACACTTCTACAATAATGCATGGACAAGTCCACAATTGATATTGATTATATGTGCAACCACCACACACTCCTATGCTTTTCCAGTTTCCTATCTGCTCTAATTAAAATGCTTAACAAAAGTTCTCTCTCACAGTAATGTCACGTCTTTCTTCGAATGTGTAAGCTTAGAATAAATTATTTTTGAAAAGAGAGAGATTGGCTGGCCAGTACTTACCTTTGTGCTGTATAGATGATAGTGACACAAAGAAAACGGGATAGACGGAAGTCTTCTGGTCTGGACTGTATACCCATTAGATTTCTGTTTGATAATGCTGAAGCGATAGCTCCTTACTTAACAGCCATATACAACTGCTCTCTCAAAGAAGGATCTGTACCAAAAGATTGAAAAGTTGCACAGTTCACACCTATATTCAAGAAAGGCAGTAGGAGTAACCCACTAAACTAGAGGCCTATTTCATTGACCTCAATTTGCAGCAGGGTTTTGGAACATATCCTGTATTCAAATATTATGAATTATCTTGTACAGAATGATCTATTGACCCAAGGTCAACACGGATTTAGAAAATAATGTTCATGCGAAACACAACTAGCTCTTTATTTCCACGAAGTGATGGTTGCTATTGACAAGAGTTCGCAAATAGATTCAGTATTTCTTGATTTCCAGAAGGCTTTTAATCAAATTGCATGGCTATGGTATATCACCACAAATTTGCGATTGGATAGGGGATTTCCTGTCAGAGAGGACACATGTAATAGTAATCGATGAATCCTTGCTAAGGCATCGACTAAAACAGAGGTGATATAGGGTGTTCCACAGGTTAGTGTTATTGGTCCTCTGCTGTTCCTTATTTACATAAACGATTTGGGGGAAAATCTATGTAGCTCTCTTAGGTTGTTTGCAGATGACACTTTCATTTACCATCTATTAAAATCATCTGAAGATCAAAACCAACTGCAGAGCAATCTGAATAAGATATCACTATGGTGTAAAAATTGGCAGTTGACTCTAAATAATGAGAAGTATGAAGTCATCCACATGAAAAGAAATTCGTTAAATTTTGTTTACAAGATAAATGAATCAAAAGTGAAGGCTGTAAACTCCACAAAATACCTAAGAATTACTATTACTTCAGACTTAAACTGGAAAGAACACCTAGATAAGGTTGTGAGAAAGGCGAATCAGAGACTGTGTTTTATTGGCAGACCCCTTGAAAGATGCAACAGAACTACTAAAGAAACTGCATACACTACGCTTGTCCGTCCATTTTTGGAGTATTGCATCCCAGTATGGGATACTTATGTGGGTTTGACGTAGGACATCGAAAGAGTCCAAAGAAGGGCAGCTCGTTTCATATTTTCACGTTACAGGGGAGACAGCATAATGGAAATAATACAGGATCTGGGATGGGAATCATTAAAACGATGACGCTTATCGCTACTTACGAAACTCCAATCACCAACATTCTCCTTCGAATGCGAAAATATATTGTTGACTCTCACTTACATAGGTAGAAATGATGATCAGAATAAAATACAAGAAATCAGATCTCGAACAGAGATAGTCAGGTGTTCTTTCTTCCCTCGCGCTATTCAAGAATGGAATGGGAGATGATTAGTATAATGGCGTTTCGATGAACCCTCTGCCAGGCACTTAAATGTGATTTGCAGAGTATCCCATGTAAATGTAAAAAAGGACAAGCTTTCGTAACATAGGTCCTTCTTGAGGTGGGAGAGAAGGGAAGAGAAAGGATGGGGACGAAAGATACTGTATCTCTGACATTCACAGTTCTTAAATACCATCCTCATGACCTAGGTCATAAATTACCTTCCCCTTTCGTCCCCCATCTTTTTTATTTTATTTATTTAGATTCCCCTCCTCCCTCCTGAGGTAGGAACTGTGTTCCGAAAGCTTGTCTTTTTTCGTCTTTGTTTTTTTTCTTCATTTGTGTCTAACGGCGGTACAGCACAAATATAAGTACTGGCCAGCCAGTCTATCTCTTTTGAAAAGTAAATTATCTCTGAGGAGAAATTCCATCATTAATCAAATATAAGCTTAGTATAAGTTTATTCACCCCCCCTCCCCCCCCATGGGACCCACAGCTCTTTTGTGGGTACGTGTGTGGCGCGGACAGGGCCCCAAGCCAAACCAGCCTTTCTTCTGCCCCAGGCTGCTTCACTTTCCCTCCCGGTTTATGCCTTCATCCAGAGACAGGCGTATTTCATGAGTTAAGGTGGTTTCTTGTCGTCGTTTCTCTTATTCCTTGGTTCCTTCCTTTCTTACCCTTTGTTTCTGTCTTTATCTCCTTGTACTCTCCTAGTCTTCATCTCATAGTCTTCTCTCTCCGCCTCGCCGTTTGAGACACTTCTTTCCTTCTTCCTCTTCACTTTCTCTATTCTTCTTCTTTCCTCCCTGTGCGTGTCTGAAGGCCGACCCACGCATTATGCGTAGCAGGTGATGGGGTAACGCGTAATTCCCCGCCCCGGGTAGACAAGTAGGGCACGTACGTACCCCCTGGTAAAGACCAGGCCCAGAGAGGGGTGATTACCCGAGCTGGTACCTTCCAAACATGCCGATTGGTCCCTCCGTCAGATCTTGGGAGGTGTGACCTGAGGTGTGAACAATCACCTAAGGCGGGTAAGCCCTCGGAGAGGGCCCGCACTAGGAAGGAGCGCACCATCGGAGACGCCGGTAATCACGGGGGACACTTCCGCGATGACTTCCTTCTCTTCTTCAGTGACGTTGACCCAGAAACGAAAGATAGATTCGCCGCAGCAAAAGAAGACTCTGCCTAATTTACCGAAATTTCTTGTTGTCTCTCGCACTGACGGAAAAGATTTCAATTCTGTAAATCGTTTCGTCATACAGAAAGATGTTGATGCAATTGCTGGCCCTGTTAAAACCTGTTCGCGTCAGCGCAATGGCACATTGTTGCTGGAGGCGGACAGTGCATTCCAAGCTCAGAAACTAATCCGGACTACTTTGTTACACTCGTTTCCTGTCAAGGTAGAAGTGCAATGCACACTCAACTCGTCACAGGGGGTAGTCTTCACGAGACCCCTTGACGGGTTGTCTGACGAAGACATACAAACCTACATGTCCGATCAGGGTGTCACAGCCGTGCATAGGGTTTTGAAAAGGGTAGATAACCAGCTGACACCGACTCATACTGTTTTTTTGACGTTCGACAGAGTTGACCTCCCGTTGAAGGTCAAAGCAGGGTACTAAGTTATCTCTGTCCACCCTTATATTCCAAACCCAACGCACTGTTTCCAATGCCACAGGTACAACCATACCCGTGAATCTTGCCCAAATGCAGCAAAATGTGTCACTTGTGGTAGGGACGCCCATGAGGGGGATTGCCCACCTCCGTCCCCTCACTGCCTTAATTGCAACGGTGACCATGCGACTTCCTCTTGCGACTGCCCTGTATACAAGGATGAAAAGGTCATCCAGCAAATTCGGGTTACGGAAAAGGTATCAACATCTGCTGCTCGAAAGTTGTTGGCGAGTCGAAAGCCCGCTGTCCTCCCAGCGGGCACATACAGTAGGGTCCTCACCTCCACTCGACCTACTAAGGATTCAAGTACCCAGACCTGTGATTTTACCTTCGCTGACACAGTTGTGCGATCCGCCAGCCCGAAGATTGCCCGTTACACGTCCCCGCTTCCTCCTGCTGCTTCTAAAGTACAGTCTTCGTCGACCTCTGGTAAACCGCGGGCACCTAAACAAGATGCCTGGACTTTGAAAAAGGAACCCGTCCGTGAGGATTTTCTGCGTTCTCAGGCTTCCCAACCGTCAACTGCCTCTTCTCACCATCACTCTTCCAGAAGAGCCAACAAGAAAGAGTTCCTCACCTTCCCCGCCGAGGCGTGACCCATCCGTCACGCCGTCCAACAGTTGCCGGCCTCGGCCGTCTTCTGTTTCACCGGGACGCTACGTCTGCCGGGCACCCGGCCCTTTACCGGCGGTGGAAACTGCCCCTCCTGATCAACTCAGGGAGGTGGCAGGCGTGTCGGTCGAACCTATGGGCCACGACCCTTTGCCCCTAGAAAGCGATAGCAGTGCTCCCTCGAAATCCGGTCCTCAGCGGCCGTCGAGGTGATCCCGCTTGCTAGTTGGTTTTTATCCTTATTTCTTATCTCATTTTTATCATGGCGCTCAATGGAATATTCGTGGCATTCGTTCCAATTGGGAGGAGTTAAAACTACTCCTAGTCTGTCTCCAAGAAACTAAGTTGTATCCAAGTGATCGTGCAGACTTTCCCCACTACACCTCTGTGCGTTTCGACCTGCCACCCGTGGAAGGTACCCCAGCCCATGGAGGGGTTCTGATGTTCATTCGAGACGACGTCTATTTCTATCCCATTTCCTTGCATACTCACCTACAGGCAGTTGCCGTCCGCATCACTCTCTCCACATTTACCTTTTCCCTCTGTAATATCTATTCGCCATTGTCATCTGCTCTTACTAGGGCAGATGTGCTACACCTTGTTGACCAGCTCCCTTCACCTTTCGTGTTGGTAGGCGACTTTAATGCCCACCACCCCCTATGGGGCTCTCCGGCACCTTGTCCGAGAGGCTCCCTTTTGGTGGACCTTCTCCAACACCTCGATCTTGTCTGCCTCAACACCGGTGCACCGACCTTCCTTTCAGACACAACACACACTTACTCCCACATAGACCTTGCGATATGCAGTCCTCAGCTTGCCGGTCGGTTTGAGTGGTATGCACTTTCTGACACCTACTCAAGTGACCATTTCCTTTGTATCATCCACTTCCTGCATCATTTCCCATCTCCTCGTCCCCCCAGTTGGAACATTTCTAAAGCCGACTGAGGGCTTTATTCTTCCATGGCTGTTTTTCACGATCAGAATTTTCCCAGCTGTGACAGTCAGGTCGAATACCTCACAGAGGTTAATCTCACCGCTGCTGAACATTCTATACCTCGTACATCCTCTTCTCCACGTCGTGTCCTGGTCCCTTGGTGGACTGCAGCCCGCCGCGACACTCTTAGAGCCCGGCGACGTGCTTTACGCACCTTCCACCTCCACCCGACGTGGGAGAATTGTATAAATTATACACGACTGCGAGCGCAATGTCATCATCAACAACATCAAAAAAGCTTGCTAGACTGCTTTTACCAGTTCTTTTAACCATTTTACTTCCTCCATGGTTGTTTGGGGTGGCTTACGCCGTTTATCCAGCATCAAGGTTCACATCCCGATCTCTGGCCTGACCGTCGAGAACGCAGTCCTTGTGGACCCAGTTGATGTTTCCAATGCACTGGGCCGTTCCTTTGCGGAGTTTTTGAGCTCTGCTCGTTACCACCCTGCCTTCCTCCCTCGCAAACAGGCAGAGGAGGCACGGCCGCTTTCTTTCCACTCTTTCAATCGTTAAAATTATAATGTCTCCTTCACCATGCAGGAGCTAGACCATGCTGTCGCCCTGTCCCAATCTTCTTCTCCCGGCCCCAATTCCATGCATATTGAGATGCTGAAGAACCTCTCTCCTGCCGGCAAGTGTTTCCTACTTAGCACCTATAATCGCATATGGACTGAAGGTCATGTTCCCACAAGTTGGCGTGAAGCCATTGTTGTCCCCATCCCCAAACCAGGGAAGAACAAACATCTTTTTCCAGCTATCGCCCCATTTCTCTGACGAGCTGCGTCTGTAAGGTGATGGAACGCATGGTTAACACTCGGTTGGTCTGGCTCCTCGAATCTCGCCGCCTCCTAACAAATGTCCAATGCGGTTTTTGTCGACACTGCTCTGCTGCTGATCACCTCGTTACCTTGTCGACATTCATTATGAATAACTTTCTATAGTAGCGTCAAACAGTAGCTGTGTTTGTCGACTTGGAGAAGGCATACGATACCTGTTGGAGAGTGGGCATTCTCCACACATTGCACACACGGGGCCTGTGGGGCCGCCTCCCTCTTTTTATTCAACCGTTTTTGGCGGATCGCAAGTTCCGGGTACGGGTGGGCTCTGTTTTGTCAGATACCTTTTGCCAGGAGAATGGGGTACCGCAGAGCTCAGTCCTGAGTGTGGCTCTCTTTGCCATTGCAATCAATCCAATCACAGATTGCCTTTCCGCCGACGTTTCCGGATCCCTTTTTGTAGACGATTCCGCAATTTATTGCAGCGCCCAGCGGACTTTTCTCTTGGAGCTTTGTCTTCAACGCTGTCTTGACTGTCTGTATTCCTGGAGCATCGCGAATGGCATCTGATTCTCCATTGAGGAAACAGTGTGTGTAAATTTCTGGAGATACAAGGAACTGCTTCCTCCATCCCTACGTCTCAGCCCCGTTGCTCTTCCTTTCGTTGAGACAACAAAATTCTTGGGGCTAATGTTGGATCGGAAACATTGCTGGTCCACACACGTGTCCTACCTGGCTGCCCATTGTGTTCGATTCCTTAACGTTCTTCGTGTCCTCAGTGGCACGTCATGGGGAGCGGATCGTACCGTCCTGCTTCACCTTTACCAGGCGATTGTTCAGTCGAAGCTCGACTACAGAAGCCTTGTATACTCTTCTGCACGGCCGTCGATTTTCCTGCCGTCTCAACTCTATTCACCATCGGGGATTACGTCTGGCGACTGGTGCATTTTATACCAGCCCTGTTGAAAGTCTGTATGCCGAAGCTGCAGTATTACCCTTGACCAGTCGGCGTGACATACTTTTGTGTCGGTACGCATGCCGCCTTCGGTCGATGCCCACCCATCCATCTTACCCATTATTTTTTGACGACTCACTCGATCGCCAATATCAATTGTCTGCGATTGCCTTGCTTCCACCTGGAGTTCGGTTTCGCCACCTGCTTCAGCGGCTCGATTTTTCACTTCCTTCCATCTTTCCGTTGAGCGAAAGCCCATTGCCACCGTGGCAACAGGCCCAGGTTCACACTCACTTTGAACTTAGTTCGCTCCCCAAGGAAAGCACTCCGGATTTGGTATACCACTCGAGGCTTGTCGAAGTCCGTTCGCAGTTCGATAATGCCATGTTTATTTACACTGATGGTTCCAAGAGCACTGACGGTGTTGGATCTGCCTTCGTCATCGGGGACAACTGTTTCCAATACAAGCTCCCTGACCGGTGCTCAAATTTCACGTTGGAGCTTTTTGCCCTCCACCAGGCCGTTTTATATACCTGCCGTCACCGCCAAACTTTCTCTGCCAACGGTTCGGAATCCCTTAGTGCCCTGCAGAGTCTTAAGGTCTCTTTCTCGAACCATCCTCTCGTTTATCGGATCCAACGCTCCCTCCAGTTGCTTTTCTGTGGGTCCCTGGTCACGTGGGTGTGCCCGGGAATGAGACAGCCGACTTAGCAGCCAAGTCCGCAGCTCTTTTGCCTCACATGGCTACCTTTTGCGTCCCATCGGATGATGTTCAACGGGCTCTTCGCCGGAGTATCGTGTCGTCCTTGCACAGTGCGTGGTTCTCACTGTACGACAATAAATTAAGAACTGTAAAACCGATCCCGACTGCTTGGAGGACCTCCTCACGCCCCTCTTGGCGAGAGTTGATCATCCTGGCCCAGTTGCAGATCGGTCACTGCTGTTTCAGCCACCGTCATTTGCTAACCGCCGACCCTGCACTGCTGTGCTCCTGCGGTGAACTGCTGACAGTGCAACATGTTTTACTGACTTGTGTTAATCTTAATCATCTCCGTGTAGCCCTTCACTTCCCGTCTACTCTGGAGGAAATTTTGGCTGATGACACACGAGCAGCTAGAGTTTTTCGCTTAATTTAACTTGGCCACTGTATCAAATGATATTTAACCCTTTAAATTGTTTTTTTATCTTTTGTTTTTAGCCTCTTGATATTCTAACTGGCAGTTACCAATTTTTTGAGATCTATCGAATATCTGTTCTTGTCTGGGTGCTAACGACCTTAGCAGTTGTGCGCCCTAAAACCATAAAAAAAAAAAGAGAGAGAGAGAGAAAAGTTTATTCATTTTTGGTTAATTGTCCGGGTTGGTGTAGTTTATTGAGTAAAATATCTGACACAAAAGTTAAATCGAATCACTTGAAGTACATATAGTAAAATTACATCTGTTTATATAGTATGAATTATAGAAAATCAAATGCTTTTTGTGCATACATGTACTGACACAACTAGTAATTTTTCTACAAAGTCTATCCTGAGAATGGTAACTATTGCTATGTGCACTTTCCTTTGGTTAATATTTTGTGGATTTATTAGTCTGCTAAAACTAGGAAATGCTTCTATGTTAGGATTGAGAAAATCGTTTCTCACAAATTATCCAAGTTTTAGAATAGTTTGCTCAACATGTACATTCTGTATCTCACATTCATTTACTTGACTGTTTATTTCACTTTGATAAAAAAGAATTTGCTCTCAATAACATTTTCTGGTCCCACAAGTTCAGAGCAGATATATTACTATCGCCTGCACCTAGTTCGGACATGACTTTGAATTCAATTGCTTGCACGGCTACGCATATTTCTTTCGTCTTTGTTTGTTAACTCTGTATCTTTATCCTTATCCATTCAGGGAAGCTTTTAGTATATTGTTCCCCACATTGATCATGATTTATTGCTTGTTTACTTTTGATTGTCAAGTCACTATCGCTTTCAGTTATGTTTGAAACTTTTGTTTCTCATTCGGTTTGTGACTTTTGATTTCTTGTATGCCTCCTGTTAACTCTGACACATTAGTCCAGCTTCTAAACATAATTTTGGTATCTTAGTAACTTTGGTTTTTAGTACTCAAATTTAGAGGTTCTTTATTAAGATCTTCAGCAGCATAATTAAATTTTCTTTCCAATCGAGCCTGATTTCCTTTGAAATGTTGTTTTGGATCTTTGAATGTTTTCTGCAGATTTATGATTTGTAATTTTCATATTTTTTAGCATTTTCTACTTTCCTATCTTGTTACTGTGATTTTTTTTCTCGTTCCTTCTTTTGAAATTGTGCTGTGTTTGCCTGCATAAAAGAATATATAAGCAGATTTCAATTGAAGGGCTGCCTATCATTCGTAATGTTAACTGTGTTTTAATCAGATTCTGCAATGCCTTTGAACCCCTCCCAATTCTGTCTGTAAGCCACACACATGGCAGCAAGAGAAATGAATTTTGACAGTACAATATGGACACTGAAAAATGCTGACTTGGGATGCAGTATTCCACCTCGCGCACAAGAACTCACGTCAGCAGTAGGCTGACACAAGTCTTTTCTGTGTACCACTGTGCAAGTCTACATGGAGTCATGTCCTCTGCATTACATTTGGCTGCCCCCATAAGTTTGTAGCCTGCATTGGCCCAGAGGAAAGAGGGGCCGCACTTGAAATTAGTTTTCCTACAGCTTGGTGGGTAGTTGATTCGGTGGCAGACTCTTGTTGAGTGAGGCGGCTTGTATTTGTACTAGATATCGGTCTGGAGACAGTCTTAGTGCCTGAGGACACAGTTTGTGAGAGCAGGTTGAACTTGGCTGTACCGACTGCTCTGCTCCTTACCCGCTCCCCATTTCCTCTTCCCTGCTCCGCATTTCCTCTTCCCCGCAATGCTGGACTTGCAAGCCGTCCTGTGTCCTACTTCTTCCGCACTCCTATGACTTCCTCTCTATTTCTACCCTGCTATCCCTCCCCCTCCATATGACACTTTAAGCAGCTTCTTCGATCTGGCACCACACGGTTGCACTTGAGCCAAAGCGATGGTAGATAGTGGTCATTTGTGCACGAGTTGCATGAACATGTATTGTGTATTTTTCCTGAAGAAAACCTCTTACACCAAAAGCTTGACATTTATCACATTATTTCATCACGCCTTTAGCAGCCCAGTGTATCTATCATCCTTGTGGTGAGTAGCATTCTGATGCTACAAAATGCCACTACTGCAATCGTAAGATACTAAAATGGTAATTACAACAAAATAAAGTACACACCTGTTGCCACACCTTAAACCATCTGCAACAATTAACATGTTATACATTAACTGAAAGAAAAACACGCTGATTTAGTTTAGCCTCAGACACTGCAGGACAATTCAGTAAAGGATAGAAGCATGTGTCACTTTTTTCTTATTTTATTTTTCTTCTTGGTGGGCTTGTCCCCAGCAACAAGGAATCTCCACCCATGGTCAGCATAAGATTGAAGAAAACACAGGGGTGACCAAAACTTGTATATTGCCATCTACTTCGAGCTAGCTAACAGTTAATTGATATTGTTATTTTAATACTATTGTTCTCACACTGTACTGACTCATTGAATTTTAACCTGTAACTGGTACATCTGAAAATTGTATTGCATAAAGTACACCTAAAAATTGTATCACATAGGGGACACCTGGGTGCTCAGGACTCGTATAAGGTTTAAGTATGTTTAGTTTAAAACAGGTGAAATTTAAATATTACTTCTATTTTAAAAGTACATTGCTCACTTATGGTAGGATGTTTAAGATGTTACAAAAAGAGACACTGAGATGAAGATTACTTACCAGGCAAAGGAGCACAGGTAGTGATAGTAGCACAAATAAAACACACACACACACACACACACACACACACGCACACAGCGTAGCTACTTCTTCAGGCAGAAGGGAAGGAGAGGGAAAAGGAAATGAGGGTTTTAAGGGAGTGGGTAAGGAGCCAATCCAATCCTGGGACAGGAAAGACTTACCTTGGGTGGAAAAGGGGGGGGGGGGGTAAACAAATACACACCCACCCACACAGATACACAAATGCAAACACACCTAGGCAGACATACTGTAGAGACAGTGAAGTAGATTAAATATAAAATGGGAAACACATACTTTCCCGAAGTGCTACACATTATTTACAAATAATAAGCAACACAATTGAAACTACAGAACTGCTTCCGAACTGTAAACAAGAAAAAAAGATAAAAATTGATATAAAAATTCTCCCTGGGGCGTGTGTGTGTGTGTGTGTGTGTGTGTGTGTGTGTGTGTGTGTGTGTGTGTGTGTGTTTTTGTCCTTACGTTATTTTAACTTTGGTTTAGTAGTTTGTAAGCTACGGACTGATGACCACGCAGTTTGGTACGATAGATTTACAAACATTTGAAACATTTGCTATAAAACTTTCCTGAGGATTAACTTCTGGAAAAATTTAATATGAAATTTTCAATCGCATGATTGCGTCATTTATGACAATAGTACACAATAGCAATTATTCAGCCCCTATACCAGTCCATTTCAGTGAAACATTCCAGACACAATGGCGTTTGGTATCGGCACATACTCATGATGCTTTCCTATCTTTCTTAGGTGGGCGCACACTGGACGTGTTTTCCAGGCGTTGAGGAGCACTAGCTACACTGTGAGCTTGCCACATCTCAAACCATCTGCAACAAATGAAGACGGTGAGTAGTAATTTTATTAGTACAGTAAATAGTAGTTGTAGTACTTATAGAACTAGCAATAGTAGTAGTGCTAGTAATAGTAAAATTTAAAAAAAATGTAAAAAAAGGAATAAAATTAAAGATTTAGAAAAAAAATTAAATATTTAGTACTAGGATCTATTAATAGCAATAGTATGAGTAGTACTTGTATAGTAGTAGTTAACTTTAAAAAATAAAAATACAATAAAAAGTTAAAAATGTAAAATATTAAAAATTAAAAAAAAGTTAAAAATTAATATAAATAAAAAAATTTTAAAAAAAGTAAAAATTAAAAGAAAAATTAGCACTAGGAAGTAGTAATAGTACTAGTATTAGTATTACTCATTATAGTTAACTAAAAGTAATTATAAAATACAATAAAATATTAAAATATGAAAATTAAAAGAAATAAAAATTAAAAAAAAAGACTCTTATCACTAGAACCTAGTAGCAGAGGTAATAGTAGTACTTGTAGTACTAGTTTAATTAAGTAATAATAAAATACAAAAAAATTATAAAAGTAAATTAAAAAAATTAAAAATTAATAAAATTGTTAGCAATGGTACTAAAAGTTAAATATAAAAAAATTAAAAATAAGAAAAACTGAGCAGTAGAAACTACTAGTAGTTTTAGGAATACTTTTAGACGTAGTAATTAAAGTTTGAAAAATAAAAATTACAAGAAATAAATAAAATAAAAAACAAAAATGACAAGATAAAGTTCTTAGCAGCAATTTTTTCCTTTCTGTATAATTTTTTTAGATTGTAATAAACTGATTTGTAGTGCATATGTATGTGCAACATTTCATAATACTGTCATAATGAGCCATAATTTTTCAAGATATGGTGTATAGCAGTTGATGGAATTGTGTTTCAGGTTGTTTTGTAGGGTGCATAGGTGGTGGTGATGTGATGCAATCTATCTGATTTTAAGTAAACAACACTTATTAAAACAGTCAAAAGCTTGAGTAAACGAGCCAGTGTTAATTGCACTATAATTCCAATCTCCATTCATGTTTCTTTGTAATATTTAATATGTTTGTATCACTTTGTTGTCTCACTACCCTGAGAGGTTTCTTGCGTCGGGGTTGGGGTAGGGAGTGGCATATGGATGGACTAGGGTGTTGTGGAGGTTGGGTGGACGACGGAACACCACTTTAGGGGGGCTCGGAGGGATCCTGGTAGGATAAAACAAGAATTTGCAATCATTATTAATTTCACAGCTCATAGTAGAATAATTTAAGCCTTTCACTCCGGCGCCTTGCGTTGTGGGCGAGCTCCAGTCAGCCGTTGCACGGCGTGTTTTTTGCGCTCCCCACGGCGCTCTCTGTTCTGCTTTTATTGCTGTTATTATATTATATATTCATTATGGAAAATATTTATAGAAATAACATGTTTCTGGAATTCATTTTGAATAAAAACAATTTTCTTCCATCTTCCAGATAACTCATATAATTCTTTGGTACATTCTAGAAGATCCAAGTTTTAGATTCAGTTCTGGTGGGGTGTGGGCTGTATTACTATAAACGTTTATTTTACTAGTGCAATAATATTTATTTACAATTGGTTTACATTGCATTTCAGTAGGATTACATTACGAGAATATAATTACAAATTGTAACATTTCATAAATTCTTTTGTGTGTGGTAAATCCTGAAGCAGGGCAAAGTGCAAAGTGTCGTATTGCATTCGTTAAAAGCAATATGCATTAAAAATAGACATAACTACGATGTGAATAAACAACTGGCGGTACCATTTAGTGGATTTTCTTATGCTTTCCACAGCCTTTATAACCATTTCACTTTCATCGACAGATGCCATTGTTTTGTTGTAATCTAACACTACTGAAGGCTTCAATTGCTTCTAGCCTGTCTGATGATCAATCTTCAATGTTTCCACCATTACCGCAGACTGCACTGTTGAAAGCATATATTCATCTTTTATGTCACACCATTTCAGAGCCAACAGATATTCTGATGCAGAATGGAAAGTAAGTTCTCCTTTCTTTAGTTTCTCAGGCATGTTAGGAATATCTTTCCTTGTGTGCCTGACTGTACCACAAGTATTTGTTGCTAGGCCACAGAACCTACAAAACAGGGCAAGACTTGTGTACCAATTGTCACAGTACAGGGCGTGTCCGTTCGGTAAATATGGCTCTACCAATGTGTCTATATTTACTGAAATACAGAGATCAAAGTTCTCAATATCTGTATGTGAGCCACAGTAGACAATAAAATCTAAAATAAAATTTGTGTGTACGTCGGAGATATTTATTATCTTTATTCCAAAACGGCTCCGTTTGTTAGGTATATACTTCTTTATTTTTAGCCTGCCTTCGAATAAAAGACGACTTTCATCGAGGCATAACTGTTCACAAGGATAGAAAGTTCCGTTGTATTGTTTTTTGAAGTGGTTAATTACTGAGGCTCTTTGTTATTGTCGAAATGTAAAAACTGCAAGATATGTTGAAATCGGTCTCTAGGAAGCAGTTTAGAAAATAATGGTGTATGAATAACTGGATTCTCAGACCAATATTCAGACAGGCTCAATTTTTTTACTCTTATCATGATAAACATAGTGGCAACAAAAATGTAAATACCATTTTCATTCACGCCACTCTGACATTTGGATCCTTTCTGGAAAGCAACCACCAGCCACCATTTGGTAAAAGTATGTTAGTTTCCTCACTGAAAATGTTTATGAAATCCAGGCTAAAGAACAACTGAAAGATACTTAGCATGCTGTCATTATCTACAATACCTCTCAGTCTAGAGGTAGTTGTGTCAAACGCGTGTTTCTTCAAATTCAAGTTGTAATTTATACACTTTTTTCTTTCTTGTTCGGTGGTTCTGCTGCCTCTTCCTCTATCTCATTACCTGTAGATTCATCTTCTGTGCACAAATCCAACTCGGTGGATGTCAACGGAACAGCTGGATCAGCATATGTACTGATGTAGACGCAGCTACAGTAGGTGTTTTATTTTCATTGTCAGTTTCGGACGATGATTAGCTTTCATCCTCAAAGTCACTACCCAATATTAGAGAAAGAGCTTCCTCCACAGTACCTCTTATCTGCCATATCACATCTTGAAGAAACTAACGTAAAACACTTCAGCTATGAAGAAGGTGGAAAACAAGCAGTACAACTCATGTGAAACCAATGCTTTGAAACTGAAAGCAAGTGCCATCTAGTTAATTTGGTGTTAACTACAATTAACAAAGATGCTCGATGATGCATAAGTCAAAATTCCACACAAGTCGAGTGTAGTGAATCAGAGAAATATGACGCGAGGCGGAACTGCTAAACCAGTCCACCGGCTGAGCGGCACATTTGCTCCTGACTTCTGCAGTTCACTATAGCGAAAGGGTTAACGGGATGCTAATGCACAAATTGTGTGGTCACTTTGTTTCCTGGATCTGATCATGGAAGTTTCAGTAGTGCCTACAGTGTTACTTTTGGTAAATTTTTGTTTCCCTAATCTGTTCGTAACCAAATTGCGAGTGGTAAAGAGACCTCTGCGGTAACGTCTTGCTGCGGTAACGTCTTGCTGCGGTAACGTCTTGCTGCGGTAACGTCTTGCTGCGGTAACGTCTTGCTGCGGTAACGTCTTGCTGCGGTAACGTCTTGCTGCGGTAACGTCTTGCTGCGGTAACGTCTTGCTGCGGTAACGTCTTGCTTCGGTAACGTCTTGCTGCGGTAACGTCTTGCTGCGGTAACGTCTTGCTGCGGTAACGTCAGCTTACTAGATATGAGCTTTCATCACAGACTGTACAATCTACAGTTAGTTCTCCTAATCCTAATGCCCACATTTGCAGACCAGTCAGGAAGATGATACTGTTTTGTAAAGTTCATGACATTACTTTTTTAACTACAGCAGTTTTACATGTAGGTGGTTGATCATATAATAGGATTCAGTGCAGTAAATGTCATTTGAAACAGTAGTTATAACAATATTATTGTCTATACAGGGTCATTGTTAAGCTTACTTATGGCTTGTGATACTGTCTCGAGTTTTGCGATGCGTTTTACTTCGGCAACAACACTGAAGTCTTTTGATCTGTCTAGTATTTGAGACACCTTTAACATCGCTATCACAGAATATTTGCACTTTTCTCTTCACACACTGTCTTGCAGATGTGGTGTCTGATCTTGCAAAAATATAAGGTGACATGCTTTCTGTCGTGTTAGTCATTACTGATGTATATATTGTTTGTTTTGTCTGCCTTTTTAGCATTTCCACTGGGAGAAGGACAATTATTACCAACACTACTTACATATCTACTCCAGTTTTTATGATACTGATTTGTTTCCATTTTCGGGCTTTCACACCATTGACATCATGACTAGTCGTCTCCTAATGAGTCCCCGACAACTTCTGCTCAGTGGAGTATAGCGCAACCACATAAATGACAAGCATTGTTATCTTTACTCTGCATCTAATGTGACAGGACATACAGTAGACTAGTTGGTTGATTGTGCTCTGCTGTAATTCATTCACTTCTTGTCACATGCTTAGCACAGGTGTACTAACATAAACTTCTGATACATTATTTCTCAATAAATCTAAAAGGTAATGAAACTCTATATTCCATTTAAAATGTACAAACATGATGTGTCTTAAAACCAGGACTCGTTGCTGCAGAGTTCAAAACTTGATCCGCGACACCACACTGTTACTATTTTTCAACACCTCATTTGTGGTAATATAAAAAATAAAAGAATTGAAATGTGTTCATAGAATATCATCTATAGAATATAAAGTAAAACGTTATGATGAATTGCATTCAATAGAAAGTGTTGAAGGTGTCAGCCAAACAATTCATAGTTTTGGAATGCACAAAAATAAACAGATTTGCTCAATTTAGATGCCCTGCAAGGAGTGTCTAATGTTAAAATTTTAACTCTTTACTGAAGGATAGCTACACTATGCCATATTGTTCCAATAAGTATAAAAAATTTTCACTAGGCCAACGGCTAATGAAACCACTGTATTGTGGTATGCCATTTCTCTGTGATAATTAGAACCAAATTTAGGGCCCCAGAAGAATCTCATCTCCGCACATGGTATTTTTGACCTTAGAAGTATCGTGCATTATAGTGCATGGTAGGATTTTAAAAAGATTGATGCATTGTCTTGTTTGAGTTCTTGACTTTAAATTTGAGCAAACATGTATGAAACTTCATCTAGAGTTCCTAACTTAGTCCCAGTTGTTGGCTTTCTCCCTGCACTGAGCACTGAGTATGTGTTGAAATATGCCAATTTTTTCATGAGAAAGATCTGTTGGAAAGGATACAAAATTTTGATGATTAAAAGTTGACGTAATATCAAATTCACAAGGAAATGAGACTGACCAGTTACAGATATGTTCGCCTTAATCAACCATAATGGGGGCTGAGTTAGTAGTGCAATACAAATAATTTTAAAAAGAATGGCAAAATACGTGAGTGTGTTGTAAGTGCTTTAGGAAATCATTGTTTGGGGAATGTTGACAACCTAGATATGCAAAACATATGGTTATTATTTACTGTGCCAGTATAAATTCAGAATTGTTAACTGGTTCATCTAACTTTTCATTTCAACTGTGTAAGAATTTGAAAGTAGTACCATGTTTTTGAACTTTTCTAAGTTAGGTGTTACTCTCATCCTCCAGAATTGGAGCTTTTCAGGTACTATTTTTTTTACACATTTTGTCTTGCCATGTTAGGTCATGAACATCATTGGTCAAATAATGAGGGGCATGGGATTAACTGTAAACAATTACACAACAGATGGACCATATATTGAACTACTAATAAATTTTGCAGCCGCTAGTGAACTTGAGTGCTTCCACAAGAAAAGTTGGCAAATGGATTGACATGGCAAATTTAGCATTTGAAAGCTGATAATATTAAACTAGAATGTGCTGTCAACCCACAGGACATACTAAAACCTGATGGGCAAATAAATGTCTGTAGGCATTCGTCTGAAGTGCTGACCAACACATTGATTTTTATGATCACTAATAAGTTGTTGAATTTTTCATTTTAAACTTTCTTTATTCTTCTGTTTATCTAAGATGGACAAAACTCTGCAAATTTCATCACTAAGCTATATATGGTTGAATAATTGTGAATGTCCACACTTAGAAATTTTTGTACGAATGCATGCTGCCTTTCCACATAACATTCTGTTCTTGCATAATTCAATACAAGACACACACATTCACCCTTCATGAATAACACAGCAATGTTGGAGTAGCATGTTTCTTAGAAACTCGGGATATAGTGCAGTATTCATCTAGTGATTGTGGGGGAAACAATCCTAAAAACATATATCGAGTATGTGGGGACTACTCTTACTCATTAATTTGCTAGGAAGATTATTTCATTGTAGTACATATTTAGGTTTTGAAACTCATATTGTAGAGGAGAAATAGTACAAGTGACATTAGCTGACCACATGAGAGAATTTCTGCAATGGACCACAGTTGTGGGCCAGTTCTGCAGGAATCTTCACAGATCGAATCAGATATGTTCAAAATATGTTCAAAGGCATATGTTCAAAATAAATTCACAATTTTATTTGTGCTGCCAGAAGCTGGGAAAAAGATGCCTCAGAAGCAGTGTATTTATAGTATTCATTACTAAGGGTAACAACAATAGCTCTGTGAGAACGGGCAATGCTGCCTCACCTCAACTGTTTCAATGAGGAGGCAGTGCTGTTCCTGAGGGCCAACACACACATTTTCAACTTATCTTGGACAAGCCTAACATTAATAATTCTTTCTTAAACAATACACTACCACTTCAAACAATATTCCAACACAAGTCTCTATTACACAGGCATAATGATCAAAAACACATGAGTAAGCTGCACCTTTTCGTCTGAGTGATGATAGAGATGAGGACTCGTACCGATGCATAGTAGTATTCGTTTTTCCTCATTCTATATGGGAGTGGAACAGGAAAGCAAGTAGCTGGTAGCGGTACCGAGATCCCTCCGCCACACCAAAGTCGAAACAAGGCCCCTGGGGTAGATGACATTCTCTCAGAGCTACTGAAGTATCTGGGAGAACCAGCCATAACAAAACTGTTTCACCTGGTGTGTAAGATGCATGAGACAGGCGAAGTACCCCTCAGATTATAAGAAAAATGTTATAATCCCCATTCCAAAGAAAGAAGGTGCAGACAGGTGTGAAAACTACAGAACCATCAGTTTAATAAGTCATGGTTGCAAAATATTAACACGAATTATTACAGAAGGATGGAAAAGCTGGTAGAAGCCGACCTCGGGGAAGATCAGTTCGGGTTCAGGAGAAATGTAGGATCTCGGGAGGCAATACTCACTTTACGGCTTATCCTAGAAGTGGATTAAGAAAAGGCAAACCTACATTTCTAGCTGTAGTAGATTTGGAGAAGGCTTTTGACAATGTTGATTGGAATAAACACTTTCAAATTCTGAAGCAAGAAGGAGTAAAATATAGGGAGCGTAATGTTACATACAACTTGTACAAAAACCAGACAATGGTTGTAAGAGTTGAAGGGCATGAAAGGGAAGCAGTGGTTGGGAAAGGAGTAAAACAGGGTTGTAGCCTTTCTCCAATCTTATTCAATGTGTACAAGCTATAAAGGAAAGCAAGGAGAAATTTGGAGAAGAAATTAGGGTTCCGGGTGAAGAAATGAAATCATTGCATTTTGCCGATGACATTGTAATTGTCACAGCAAAGGACCTGGAAGAGCAGTTGAATGGAATGGATAGTGTTGAAAGGTGTGTATAAGATGAATATTAACTAGGGTAATCAAATGCAGTCTTAGGGAATCAGGTGACGCCGAAGGAATTAATTAGGTATCGAAACAATAAAGGTAGTAGATGAGTTTTGTTACTTGGGCTGTAAAGTGACACATGATGGTCGGGGTACAGAGTATACAAAATGCGGAATGGCAGTGGGAAGGAAAGTGTTTTTCGAAAAAGAGAAATTTGTTAACACACTATTTTTAGTGTAAGGAAGTCCTTTGATGCATTTGTGTGGAATGTTGTCTTGTACGGGAAGGAAACATTGGCAATAAATAGTTCCGACAAAAAGAAGATAGAGGCTTTTGAAATATGGTGCTACTGAAGAATTCTGAAAATTAGGTGGTTTATTCGCGTAATTAATATTTTTAGTTCCGCGAATGGTTTTTCTTAATGTAGATAAACAACATCCAACCCACTACAATTAGGAACAACGTAACCATTCTTTTTAAGATCCGAATGGGTGTGCAGCTTTAGGCGCACATTAGCTGAAAACCCGACGTTGCCCGGGTACTTATTTACTCCACCCTCGTGTGAGTTAGTACTTCTATTGTCCTTTCTCTCTTTCTGTGTCATCTCTTTTTTCTTCTAAAAGCATATTATATTAATGGGAGAATATTTATGAAATAAGGCTGTCTTGCATAATGTAGAAAATTATCAGTGCAGTATCCAAACAAAGAAAGATAGTAATCAAAATACAAATGACATATCCAATTGTACAACATATAACTCAACAAATATGAGATCGTACGATTTTAAAAGTTTTCAGGTATATCTTCCATGAACGTTACTGTTTGTGCTCGTATCTCATGAGCTACGTGTCGTACTGCGATATAATTTAGAAGGTACATTCAGCTACATGTGTGTATACTATCACATTTCCTGCGGCTACAATTTGTTGTGGACAAATTATACTAAATGCCGTAGCTTTAGTCGACGGTAAGTCAGACACATTTTTCATGATTTTACTGTGGTTGTCAACGATAAACAATATAATAAATGTTTGAAATTCTCTTCAACGTTAAAACTTCCTGGCAGATTAAAATTGTGTGATGGGACCGGGACTTGAACCTGGGACCTTTGCCTTTCACGGGCAAGCGCATTGCCGACTGTGCTATCCTGACATGACTCACGATGCCGCGTCACAACTTTACTTCTGCCAGTACCTCGCAATATGCACTCCTCAGCTTGCCGGTCGGTTTGAGTGGTATGCACTTTCTGACACGTACTCAAGTGACCATTATCCTTGTGTCATCCACTTCCTGCATTATTCCCCATCTCCTCGTCCCACCAGTTGGAACATTTCTAAAGCCGAATGGGGGCTTTATTCTTCCATGGCTGTTTTTCACGATCAGAACTTTCCCAACTGTGACAGTCAGGTTGACTACCTCACAGAGGTCATTCTCACCGCTGCTGAACGTTCCATACCTCGTACATCCTCTTCTCCACGTCGTGTTCAGGTCCCTTGGTGGACTGCAGCCTGCCGCGACGCGCTAAGAGCCCGGCGCCGTGCTTTACGCACCTTCCGCCACCACCCAACTTTGGAGAATTGCATAAATTATAAACGTATGAGAGCGCAATGTCGTCGTATCATAAACGACAGCAAGAATGCTTGCTGGAATGCTTTTAGTAGTTCTTTTAACTGTTTTACTCCCTCCACGGTTGTTTGGGGTGGCCTACGCCATTTATCCGGCATCAAGGTCCACTCCCCGATTCCTGGCCTGACCGTGGAGAACGAATTCCTCGTGGACTCCGCTGTTGTTTCCAACGCATTGGGCCGTTTCTTTGCGGAGGTTTCGAGCTCTGCCCATTACCACCCTGCCTTTCTCCCCCGCAAACAGGTAATCGTGAAAATTACAACGTCACCTTCACCATGCAGGAGCTAGACCGTGCTCTCGCCCTGTCTCGATCTTCTGCTCCCGGGCCCGATCCCATTCATATTGAGATGCTGAAGAACCTCTCTCCTGCGGGCAAGTGCTTTCTTCTTAGTACCTACAATCGCATATGGACTGAAGGTCATATTCCCACAAGTTGGCGTGAAGCCATTGTTGTCCCCATCCCCAAACCAGGGAAGGACAAACACCATTTCTCTGACGAGCTGCGTCTGTAAGGTGATGGAACGCATTGTTAACGCTCAGTTGGTCTGGCTCCTCGAATCTCGCCGCCTCCTGACTAATATCCAATGCGGTTTTCGTCGACACCGCTCTGCTGCTGATCACCTCGTTACGTTGTCGACCTTCATTATGAACAACTTACTAAAGAAGCGTCAAACAGCAGCAGTGTTCTTAGACTTGGAGAAGGCATACGATACCTGTTGGAGAGCGGGCATTCTCCGCACATTGCACACATGTGGCCTTCGGGGTCGCCTTCGTCTTTTCATTCAAGCACTTTTGGCGGATCGCAAGTTCTGGGTACGGGTGGGCTCTGTTTTGTCAGATACCTTTTGCCAGGAGAATGGGGTACCGTAGGGCTCCGTCTTGAGTGTGGCGCTCTTTGCCATTGCAATCAATCCGATCGTAGATTGCCTTTCAGCCGACTTTTCTGGGTCCCTTTTTGTTGACGATTTCGCAATTTATTGCAGCACCCAGCGGACGTGTCTCTTGGACCGTTCTCTTCAACGCTGTCTTGACCGTCTATTCCTGGGCCATTGGTATACCGCTCGAGGCTTGTCGAACTCCGTTCGCGGTTTGATAATGCCATATTTATTTACACTGATGGGTCCAAGAGCACTGCCGGTGTCGGATCTGCCTTCGTCGTCGGGGACAACCGGTTCCAATACAAGCTCCCTGACCGGTGCTCCAATTTCAAGGCTGAGCTTTTTGCCTCCACCAGTCCGTTTTGTACACCTGCCGCCACAGCCAAACTTTCTATGCCATATGTTCGGACTCCCTTAGTGCCCTGCAGAATCTTAAGGACCCTTTCTCGAACTATCCTCTCGTGTATCAGATCCAACGCTCCCTCCAGTTGCTAGCAGATGACAGCTGTCACGTGGGTCCCTGGCCACGTGGGTGTGCCCGGGAATGAGACCGCCGACATAGCAGCCTAGGCCGCAGCTATTTTGCCTCGCATGGCTACCTTTTGCGTCCCATCGGACGATGTTCAACGGGCTCTTTGCCGGAGTATAGTGTCGCAATGACACAGTGCGTGGTTTTCAATGTACAATAAAAAATTGAGAACTGTAAAACCGATACCGACCACTTGGAGGACCACCTCACGCCCCTCTCGGCGAGAGGAGGTCATCCTGGCCCGGTTGCGGATCGGTCACTGCCGTTTCAGCCACCGTCACTTGGTCTCCGCCGACCCTGCACCGCTGTGCTCCTGCGGTGAACTGCTGTCAGTGCGACATGTTTTTCTGACTTGTGTTAATTTTACTCATCTCCGTGTTGCCCTTCACTTTCCGTCTACTCTGGAGGAAATTTTAGCTGATGACACACGAGCAGCTGCTCGAGTTTTGCGATTTATCAACGTGGCCAACTTATCCAAGGATATTTAACCCTTTTAATTGTCCTTTATCTTTCGTTTTTAGCCTCTTGTTGATGTTCTGACAGTCACCGTTTTTGAGTTCTTGGCTGGGCGCTAATGACCATAGAAGTTGGGCGCCCTGAAACCACAGGGAAAAAAAAAAAAAGAAAAAAAAAAAAAAAAAAAAACCCCGCATAAAATCATGCTGTCAGTTGCGTTTAACAAATGAGACTTTCCGTGGATCCTTTTGATGTTCGGTTATACATTTGTATGGAGACTGGTGAGGAGGGACTTTGAACCACCCCTCCTGTGTCCTCTGCAAAGGAAAAATTGTGAACAGTGCGTGATGTACCCTACGGTTACCCATCCAACTATTGGCCACGCTCGGCGGTGCTTAACGTAGGTGATGTGGATGAGACTTGAAGCCACATGAACCCAATACTCTCCTACACCTAACACACACACTTCAGCACACAGTTCTCACACTTCGCGAAGGAAAGGTGCCTGCGGGCGCGAAGAATAGAGAGAACCTTTCCAATTAGGCGGCTCAATTTGCCCCGATTGTCACTTGTTGGACTTCCGCACAGGAACAGACAATAAAACGTAGTGTGCGATTTGTATGACACCTTGTTGTAGGCAGGTTTGTGTAAAATTTCGTCAGTGTTCTTGAAAGCAGCGCTCTTAAATGTCGGTATCCATCTAATGAAAATTTCGAACGAATGGCTATTCGTAGGTGAAACATATGCTGCTTGTTAAAATAATGCTCAATGTAACAGATTTTAGGCTGCCGAATTTGTTGAAGCAGAACCAAAAAGCACAGCTTTTCTCGAGCGGAAATCACATTTATGCTGTCTCGCTGTTATCTGCATACCCGAAAATCTTGACTGGAGTAGTTTGCGATAATTCATAAACGTCAGCTGTGCGCTGTGGCCATATACCATTCATTCAGTCGCTTCCAGATCACCACATAATGTAGATCACGTCAGATCATGCCTTACAATCCTACAAAACTTTAATGCTTTCAGGGCCTCATCAGCTTTAAAATCGCTCAACCATACTAAAGCACATTCAGGAAGACTGGAAACCATGTTCAAAGTTCAGATCTGAGCTCCAGTTACAGGTTCCACACGTAGTGCGTTTAGGAAAGGACATTTTCAATATTTCATTTGTAAATGAGTTAAATAATTTTAAACGCTGAATTAATGAACTCTGGGTCAGCCCTTAGATAAAATATCCAACACAGTGAAGTATGTGTGTACATGCATTTGTCTTGGTACAGTGTAATTGTACGCTAATACCTGGATTACATTCATGGAGCATTTTGGGTACAGAACTTTTAAAACTTTGAACTATACACAAAATATATTAAGAAAAGTATGATTATACCACTGGTTACTGGTCGATATTATGCTCATTTTGGGAGACCATGTGTGTAAAAGCTTCACAATATCAACTTTGAAGTAAATAATATTCGGTTAACATTGGCATATAATACTGTATCCTTGAACATTCAACAATAATTCATGTTGTTCCATCAGTTATATGGTTATTAAATGAGTAAAAAATTGTAATTAGGCTGTTAAACCTGACAAACAGCGTTAAAATCCTATATTACACATTTTGGAACATGAGTAATGTTACATGTACCATCCTTAAGCATGTAATTTGTCTACATGCACAGTTAAATATATTATATAAACAACCATGTAGTTAATAAATTTTCAGGCCATTATTTGCTATCAAGGCACAAGATTATCCTTGTATAAACGCTTAAAGTGGGATCAGATTAGTATTTAAGGCTATCTTTAAGGTTCATTTTGTATTGTAAAAGGCATTTGCTTAGAAAACGCTACACAGCAATGGCTTAAACATACTGCATGGATGTTTCATGCTGCTACTGGAATGTTAAGCAGTTCTGTCCTCTTGTAGTTTCTTATCTAGTCTAGTGACAGTAATATCAATCTGCTGCTGCATGTATGTGTTAGTATGATGGACGGACTGACATAGTTAGTGTTGTTTCACCATCTGTTTGTATTACACAACTTAGTATAAAACTAGGATTACGCAATAGTGTTTGCAAGTATTTAATCTTGCTGTTTGTTGCGGTCTGTGACCCAAACTTTCATTATTTAAAAAAAGTATATATATATTTTTTTAATTTTCAAGGCATTGTTTGTAAATGGATAGGCAAAATCTGTGCAAAAAATGTTAAATATTGTAAATACGTTGCTCATAAACATTCTTTATGTACTAATATGTAACATTGTTAAAATAATGTCACAAATACAGTTACTTACATGTCAAGCAGGTTTTAATAAAATATTTTTCCTAACATTCCAAATTACTCAAATCAACAATGCTTCTCCATTTACGACAATGCTTGTAGGTTAAGCTTTTTCAAGAAATTGTTCAGCATTTCTAAACTATTGTATCTACAATGGTCTAACTGTCCAAGGTGTTTAGGATTAATAATGATTACTCTGACAATGGAGATGTAAATTCCACAGTGGATAAAATAAAGCTAATAAGCAGCAGTAAAGGATATTATACTTATTAAAAATGTTATGTTACGAAACTTTTGCGAATCATATAACTTGGGAACCTGCTCGGTTTTCTCCTAGGGGGATGTGGAAAACGCCTAAAAACCACATCCAGGCTGGCTGGCACTCCCCGTCTTGGAAAGCGGTGTGTTAGACCACATGGCTAACCGAGCGGGTTACTGTGCAGCAGTATAAAACCATTTTATTTCTAAAACCTGAAATAATGTCATTATAGATATTACATTTCCTGTAATCAGCTTTAGTATAATCTACTGTGCTTCATGACACAGATTTCAAAAATTGGACAGAAAGTTTTTGAAACAATGATTAGTGTCAGCAAATCACATTGTGACAAGGCAGAATTGACCCAATGCTCAGATTATGTGTCTCACGCCAAGTATGTCCAAAAAGCAATCACATTAAACCATATTTGTGAAATACAGTGCACAATCATTGAACACATGTAACCTATTTGAGTAAATAATCACCACGAGTAAGAATAAAAATAAGTATTTAAGAAGTAATGCCTGGGTATTGTCTTAGGTTTTTGTTAGTATTTTAAGGATACCTGTGTCTTCAATGCACTCTTTAAAGTAATAAAGTGCCTTAGAGACAACTGTACCACTTCCGTGGTTATTCTCATAATAGCATCTAAGGTTGAAAATGAAAAACATAGTGAATTTGTTTGAATTTTTTTTACACAAATTTTACAACAACTTAAAACCAGATGTATATACATATAAAAATAGTAGTATAAATAGTAACTCTACAAACTAGGGTTTGAGTAAGCCAGTGCCACTGTTAAATACCAGTATTACGTATGTATTCAGTAGCAATACAGTAAAAGTAGTACGGAAATCATTTTATATAAAATATATCTTTTTGTATATAATGTTATACATTGCACATATTTGCAATTATACAAGTAATTGTTCCTGGGCGTCACCTGTTCAAATGAGATTATACTTAGTTGTGAGTGGTTGTTAAGGTAACTACAGTTTCCCCGTATGGCAAAAAAGTCCTCAGCGGACTTCAAATATGTCTAAAGGACTGAATTGCTTCTACATGTGATTCATTGGTTTTTTGCGTACTATTAAAAATTTTAACCATTTGTCATTCTATTTACTTGATTCGTTGCTTGCATTCAAAATTCTTCGTAATTTCCACTGAGAGTTGTTACTGAAACGATGAATCATGTGTAAACAGTACAGTCGTTAATTAAAATGTAAAATTTGTGAACATCAGATGTTTTATTATCAAACTGAGCAATTTGTACAGCTGGTGTACTAATGTGTATATAACTTGTATGTAGCCTGAGTTATATAAATGTGATGTATATTAAATTTCATTAATATGAAGAATGTTTCTGCAAGTTAAAAATTACATTCATGTGAAATCAGTGGCGTAACTACGGGGTGGGAGGGTGATGAGGGGGGATAGAACCCCCCTCCCCACCCAGAACCCTAAAAAAAAAAAAAAAAAATGTATATCAGCATTCTGGTAAAGGTAAAGATTGGAAACTCGGGGTGTTTTACCATAAGCTTTCATTGGATGGGAGTGAATTAATCTTCTTTGCTCATCAAGCAGATCTATTCTCCCCCCCCCCCCCCCCAAAGCCAAGTCCTAGTTACGCCACTGTGTGAAATAATGCTCTTTAGGTTGAACACTTAAACTTCAAAGTTTTACATTCAGTATAGTATTCTATTAAACTATCCTCCTCCTGTGCATGGCTGTTGTAACGATTTGAGGGTGGAAGTTCTCGTTTCATATTTTGACAGTTGTATGAATCACAGGTCATGTTAGTACATAAGCTACGTAGCATTGTTACTAAATGGCTCGGAGCACGACAGAATTCTGTAAATTATCAAATTTTCTAAAAATCATAACCAATAAAATGTTTGCTCAACTAGGCTATGAGAAGTAAAGAGAATCTCGTGCCTCACTACTGCTGAGTTCTGTGCTATGTCTGACGCGGCTGCCTCCTGCTGAGTCAGACTTCTGTTCTCTTTCCTGTCGGCCTCCCTCGGCCAACTCTTGCTTTTTCGACCCCGACGGTATTAGGTCGCGAGGCCTGAGGGTGTCTTTCATTTCCATTCTCTAGTTTCATCTTGTAGATTGCGACACTGAAGATTGTATCACTGCTGCCTTTGTCACTAAAGCTACTAATACAATGGATGTGTGCAGTGTTCCTACAATTATATACTGACAAGAAATGAGAGAATGAGATCATGGAAATTAAAGACGGTCCATCCCGATTACTTCACTTATGGAGTAAGTTGTCTTCCCAAGAAGCAAGCATCCTCACAGCCAGGATGCACACCAGGGCAAGTGGAGCTTACACATCTGTCATGTCGCCTCAAAGACTGTGGCGGGAGCCAGAGCCACGGAGTACCGCAGCGATCAAGTGGTCCTGGTGGCTGATGAGACAGGCCATTGGGCACCAGTTCTTCTTTACTAATGGACAAAAAGTGATTTCATCGGTGCCAAATGTTCAAAGACTGGAATGAAATGGCGTGTTGTTCCGGTGGAGAGTCGACGAGAGTAAAAGTGGTACTGTATGCTGGTGGCTTTCCTCGCAAAGTACTCGGCCACAGAGGTGTCTGCATTGACCACCCTTACTTGCTGGAACAAATACTGTCAAAGCGGAAGAGTTCTGCACCTCTGACAGCGGGATAATTAGAAGAGCTTGAAAACATCCCCAAGTACCTTCACCTGCTGTCCGTTTTATAAGAGGTCAACTGCCTGTGCAAATGAGTCCACAGATTTGGCTTCTAGAAAAGATGGGCACATTCTGAACCAATCAGCATTAAGAGCCTGGCTATGAAAGTACACACAGCGTGGGGGCAAGTGTTACTGACTACACACTGAAGATTCTGGCACATTTTCGTGCAGTACCTGCAAATGGAACATCAAGGGAACACCAAGAGTTTATAGCTTATTGCAGTCTCAAATACCTGTAGTAGACGAACATCTCAAATGTGCAACTCCCTCTCACAGTAAGAGCCAGTCAGTGACAGAGGGTCAGTCAGCTGTTTGGGAGGTGTGATTGCATGCTGACCTATCTCCTGCTGGTCTCTGGTGGTTCCGACCTGGACAAAATCTTCGTCATTGGAGATAGAATCACCAGAGTAATGGACATTGTGTGAAGAGACCTATACCGGCTTCCTACAGCCTGTGACGATTTCTCACTGAACATTCCAAATACACGGCACCACTTAATAACACCCACACTTGATGTTACTTGCTAAAACATCAAACAGGACGAAAAGGAAAAAAAATTGACAATAAAGCTTTTGCTTTAGATTACATTTATGTTCAAATCTTCCTCTCCTGCAGCCCTGTTATAGGAAAAAAAAATTGTCTAACAAATTTGTAATATGCATGAATGTTATAATTAGCTGCCTCTTCCATAGTAATAATGTTTGTTTTGTTTTGGCTATATTAATTCAAAAATCATAGTATGACATGTCCTCTATTTGGCCATTTATTTGTAAGACACACTTTTGTAAAATGACAGCAACAATAAGTCACTAGTCTCGTCTACAATGTGACTAATGTCCTCAACTTGTACAGAATTCTTTCATACAAGCTGTGCTGTATTTAAAAATCTGGAACATGGCTTCTGTTAAAACTAGAAATCATTACATTGATAAGCTTCCAGACAATCACTTGCAACTGATATGCTGCAAGTTTACAAATGTAATTTTAATAGGTATGCATTGTTTTCATACTATTATTTGCGGTATTTGCGGGTTATGCCCCTTAACCTGTAAGTTTCATTGTTAAAAAGTAATGTTATGGAATAGTGTATAAACATATGCAGTGTTGCTGTGATGCTCCTTGCTTAAAAAGTTGGTGATATCAATTATGAAACACCCTGTACTTATTGCTGAGGACAGGAATGTCATATGACCAAGGATAAATAAGGCATGTTTAATTACAAAGGCAAAAAATGAGTTTCTAACTAGGTGTAATGGTGTAAAGTTGAATTTTTATTAGTAATTAAATTCTTGTACATACAATACTTGTATTAATTGGTATATAGTAATTATGTCGTACGTATTTCCTTCTATAGTCCGCATCACATAGGAAGGTGGCCCAGTTTTCAGCCGTTTTGCCCCCCCCCCCCCCCCATTACCCTAATGGCAGCCAATAACGTCCATTCTCTATGGGCGAGCTACTGTTTCTCCCGAAGGCTCCACACCACTGTCGGCTGTCTGCCACAGTTCCTCCTCTCCTATACTATAGCTCCGCCTCTGTGCACGGAAGTGCCTTCCTACATGGTGCCATCTATAAATATTCTGTTATTTAGCTAATATACAGCTACGAGGAAACTTTTCTTAAATGATACGCTTATGCCACGTTTACACCATGAAGTGACATGTAATTAGCTTGCCATGTGGGCATGACTTGTATGATATTGCTATAGTTCTGTGGTAACAGCAGAATAATGCAGGATATTGTATTTTAAGCATGACTTTGATTTGATGCATTAAAATTTCGTAGTTAAAGTACGTAATGTACACATTCCAGAAAAATGTAATTTTAAACTTGAACGTAGCTTTACACTTATGCTATCTACTCTTGCCAATATATTATTTGCTTCTAACAAGAACTCTACTTTTAGTATTTCAGCGTAGATGTGTATCATTTTTTCATAAAATGATCTAAAATCTAGAACATCCCCATTATATGTTCAACATGGGTGTTCCATGTTAAAGTCTCAATCTTGTTTGTTAAAATACATTAGTTTGTGTATGGGTTTGTTACATTCCAAACTGGCTTCTTTTAAAGCAAATTTCATTGAAAAGCTCAGTTTTGGCTTCAGTGTAGAGTTTACGGAATACTATAAATCCAGCTTGTAACAGTTTTTGGACTGCAAGCTTTCTTTGAAATGTTGCTTTAATTCACAAATTATTCAAAATTTCTTTATGAAAGTGTACCAAGACAGATAAATACCATGTAACATTATTTATGTATCCTCCACCTACAAATAAGCACTGTTCTGTGTACTAGGTGGCTTCAGAAAATTAGCAAAGCCCGAAACTAGTCAGAATTTGAATAAAAAAGCAGCTGTGGTGCAATATATTCTTTCCTAGAATATTTAAGTGCTGCAATACCTGAAAGTTTAAAAACTTTTCTTTAATATTAATCACTAATTAACATAGAGGTTACTATTTTCTAATGAACAACAAAGACTTCTTAGAATACATAAATGTGTGTATATATGATAATGTTAACCCACTTAGTACCGGGGTGGGGCTGTAATAACTGGATTGTTCTCCTCGGCCTCATTGCAGTGTAGTATTGAGGCCGATGCTTCCAGTAGTGCCCCATCCCTTAGCTTTCCCGTGTGCTGTGAATGCAAAGCTAAGCAGGCAGAGCTGCAGTCACACCTTCTCCCTCTGGTACTGAGAGGCTTCACCTGAACTGCGTCTTCTTTGCCAGCACAGATTCTGTGTGAAATAATCTGTATCTTATCATCCATACCATGCAGTAGCTTCAAGTCATTGAACTACATGTGTAGCGATGTTTCTAATTTTGCACAAATTCCGTTAGTGTCAAGTACTTTACATCAAAAATGGAAGTGAGGAAGTGTATAAAAGGTTTGAAATTGTTCAGAGTTAGTTCGTTACTGCTAAGAGCAATCATCCTCCAACACTCAATGAATGTAATCCAGGTTTTTCTATGCAGTTATGCCGCATTTATGTACATGAATTTTATAACTAATACATGTGCTTGCTCACTAAGATGTTCAATACAAGAATGTTTAATAGGAAAGCAGCAAAATTCCTTGCTTGTAAATTAGCTCAATATTTACATGAAATAACATTTTTGTTCTCAAAAGAAAAATTGTTTTAAACACACTATGATGTCATTGGTAATGGGACAATATTCATGCTGAATACAATTAATGAAACTGATAGAATATTTAGATCTAACTGGTACCACAGTGTAGTGACTAAATTTTTTGAGGCTTTCAGTATATTTAAGAATAACATACACACACACACACACACACACACACACACACACACACACACACTACAAAAGCCAATGCTAATGTTTTATCTTGGAAACACTATTGCAAGCTCTCTTAAAATTTTGTTATACTGTACAGTCAGTACCCATGAACACAATTCTGAACTTTGTATCGAAAGTAGTGCACGATTAGGGTTCCGTAATATAAATTAACGAAGCACAATGCATGTGTGCTATCCCTTATTTAATTTGTCTGGCAAGAAGTATACAATAGTACAAGGTTGTATAAAATTTTGCAAACCAAATTCAAAGGGACAGCAAACTTCACGTTCGAAATGACGTGTGATATGTCAACCGTCGACAGTAAAGTTCGGTGAGTAGTCGTAACATCAACGTAGATGGACAACGAACGACAGTTACCTACCTTACTGCCCTTCGGAATACTCACCTCCGATTCATAACTTTTCACCGATGAGCTCTGCAATAAATGTACTGGAAACATGGATTAGACTAGATTAATACTTGACCTATGCATCATGTCATGTATATGACATTTCGTAATGACGTGGAACGTGTCAGTTTAGTAAATGTTGTCTATACTTGACAATCAATATTTTAAGGATTTTTATTTTTTAAAAGTTTTATCTAAAAATTCATCTACATAATTTCTTTTTAAATACTAGTTGGGTATCTGTCAGACTTTTGATGCTACTTGGTAAGTGACCAACGACTTTTGTGGCAGCATTATTCGCCCCTTTCTGAGCCAAAGTTAGATTTAACCTTGAATAGTGAATATCATCCTTTCTCCTAGTGTTGTAACTATGCACATTGCTATTACTTTTGAATTGGGTTGGATTGTTCATAACAAATTTCATGAGTAAAGCTACAGTGAGGATCCCTAGATCCCTAAATAAATGTCTGCAGGATGCTGTTGGGTGGGCTCCAGCAATTATTATGGTTACACGCTTTGGTGCAATGAAAACTTTTTTTACACAATGTTGAATTGCCGCAGAATGATACCATATGACAGCAGTGAATGAAAATAATCGTATTAAGCTAATCAACGATGTATATCACCAAATTTTGCAATGACTCTGATAGCACAAGTGGCTGAACTCGAACGTTTCAGGAGATCTTAAATATGTTTCTTCCAATTCAGCCCCTCGTCAATGCAAACACCTAAAATTTTTGAATATTCTACCTTATACAATTTATGTTCAAAGTCTAAATTTATTAATGGTGTCATGCCATTAGTGTTTGATAAAACCCAGTATATACAGTTTCAAATTTTAATGAGAGTCCATTTGTAGGGAACCACTTAATAACTCTGGAAGATATCATTTACAATTTAATCAGTTAATTCCGGTTTGTCAGATGTAATGGCTATACTTGTATCATCTGCAAAAAGTACTAGCTTAGCACGGATCTTCCTCTGGAATGGCGTTGAAAAGCCTCGGCACGTTTCGTTGGAAGTCAAGAACATCGGGAAATATTTTTCTTTTCAAATCGAGGGTGAGTCGAGGGAGCGGGAAGCCTGGAGGATTGCGATCCGGCGAGTATATTGTCGAGAAGCTAGTGGTGCAGCTTCTCCGTGAACTGCCCTGCGCTGTGTGTCCACTGGCTTTGTGCGACGCGGACGTCCACCACACTCAGTGCTCCACACTGCTTCCTACTCCTTCAAATCACCTCGCTTTGAAAAGAGATTTGACAATACTGCCGACATCCAACGAACGATGAGCTTTACGAACACGATGTCAAAGGAGACTCGGTGTAAAGTTTGCGGTACCTGTACTGCAGAGGTGCGGGACTGATTATTTCCAAGTACAGTAAGGTCACTGCAGTCCATGCTTCACGTACGTTAGTGCTAAGACCATTGACCAAACATTGTCAAACGGTGTAATTCCCCATAATGAGGAAGAAAGAGCTGGTGAGTCGCTTACACTTCCTGTAGTTACTCTCAAAATCACGTGAACACCTTTTTTACATGAAGTATAATTTATTACAATTAAGAGATACACTTCGTGAAAGGAGAGGACACTGTGGACACGATCCAAGGTACAGAACGGGTGCCAGGCGGTGGTTTTTGTTCAGAAAGACTTTTCACTGCAGCAACTTGAGGTTACCAGTTGCAAGGAATCACGGCCTTGTACAGATTACTGCACTTCAAATGTATCATCACTCCGTATAGCCCAACATTCCAACAAGACTGGTATTCGTCACCCGATAGCATTCTCCATTAATTTAACCTATCGATCCATTCAAAGCTGTCGACTAGTTTAGCGTTGGTACCATATGGGGGGGGGGGGGGGTTCGGGATAGCACAGTCGGTAGTGCGCTTGCCCACGAAAGGCGAAGGTCCCAGGTTCGAGTCCCGGTTCCGGCACGCAATTTTAATCTGCCAGGAAGTTTCATATCAGCGCACACTCCGCTGCAGAGTGAAAGTTTCATTCTACAAATTGTTTGTTTTTGAGATAAAGGCAAAAGAAGTTTTACAACAATCAAAACACTGTTGTCATTACCACCTAAGTTTGCGACATTGATAATCGTGATACCTCATGGTTGTTCGAACATGTTTACACTCATTCATCAATTTTTCAACTTTGGCATTAATTACTAAAGGACAATAAGTTGGGGCGTGTGTAGATATGTTGTTTTGATTTTAAACATTTTTGTGCGCTGGGTAGTTACATTTGATGTAAAAGAAATAACACCATAGAATGCTCGTATAAACACGATATATTTTGCTTAAGCCCATTTGTAACAGTTTGTAAAACACTTGTAGTTCTGTAAAACATTCACTCAAAATCAATACAGCTCATAATTATACTGCCATTTGAGTTTAAACAATACAAAGAGTAATCATTGCAGAATACATGAGAAACACAATATAATTATTGTATTTACAATGAAGCAAGAGAAAAGCCTCATTGAAAAATGAAACAGAAATTGATGATCATGAAGATTACTGAAGTATGTCCTTGACCTGCTGTTGTATCTTCTGTCAGTGACTTGTAGAAGTGATGATATTGCTCTGGTATGATTCCCATGTAACAAAGGTGCAGAAGATCCTTAAGCTTTTCTTTCTGTATGGGAATTGGAGAGTAATATAAAGACTAAAGTGTGAAAACTTCTTGGAACCTCGTTTTACTTCTTCGGAATATTTCCAATCTTTTAAATTCTTCTTAGTATTGTTACTGTATTTAAAATAAATGCATTCTGAGTTTTCTTTTCGGTATTGAAACCAGAATATCTTAAACCAGTTGACATTTCCGTCAGTGTCAACTTTTCTGTTCTTTATTTTGTAGCGTTTCAGTTCTGGGAATTCCAGTACATCCTTTTGCTGAACTTCAATAACACGATACTTCATATTTGTCATTCTGACAGCAGTGAACCACCCTGACGGATCAAATATATCAAGAAGTTTTGCCTTTTTCTCAATTGAGGCATGAACTGAGTCACACTCCATTTGTGAGTGACCTGGCTCAAAGAACATATGGTTTATAACAGGGATATCAAGATGCTCTACAGCATACAAGAACATTGCAGACATGTCTGCATTTCTATTTTGCCCTCCACATGTACCGGAAAAGAAATTCCAGTCTTTGCCATCTGCGTTTGCTTCCAGAAAATTAAACAAGCAGGAGGCAATTTCTGCAGAGCCACATGTGGCTGTCCTTTCACTCCACATGTTGCATGCTGCGTCTCTTGAAGCTGTATTGTAGACGGTTAGGTTGTATACAGCAAGCCTGCGTCGATAAAAACAATGCTTTAGCAATCGTCTTTGGCCAGTAGCAGACAGCCTCCAGATCGAATTCGGCTACATGGGTTTTCCCTGATGCAGTTTCCCTTTAAGCTGTCTTTTCTAGCCCTAGCTAAACATTTCCGATCTATGTGAGCCTCCTGCTCTGAGCGGTGAATTTCTTTTTCTGCGGCACTCACATGAGAGAACCTGTAGCATGTATCACATATGTCATTTTTAGGTACATGGAAGATAGGTTAAATTCAGTATTAAATATGTTTCGATAAAAAGATTCCTTTTCAGGATTGATGTTATCATTTTGGCAAGTTTCAACATACATTTGGTACATTTTTAGTAGATTTAGCTCGTGAGACAAGTACTCTTTCTGTGAATCCTTTCGTGTAGGGAGTTTTGGGAAGCTATTGATGTGAGATCTAATTCTATATTTCGCATTACCTGATTTAGCTACAGCTGGTTTGTGCCGTCATCTTAGATCTCTATAAATTATGTTGTGCTCATTCCTTTTTAACAGAAACTAGCGTGTGAAAGATTCACTCACATCCAATGTTGCAAGAAAGGAGGACTGGCAAACTTGTACTTGTTGACCATCATTGTATAAAAAGTATTTGTTTGTCAGGTTTCTCCTGGCTTTAAGGAAGAAATATTACACACTGTAAAGCATGTCTGGAGTTAGGGTGAGGCATTGGCGTCGGATGTCGTCTTTTAGCATCCCTATAGATGTCGGTCGATCACAATACACTTGCGACTTCAGGTAAACCCAAAGCCCATAATCGCACATACTCAGGTCTAGGGACCTGGGAGGAAAAGCATGACCTAAGTGGCGGCTGAGCACACGATCATCACCAAACGATACGCACAAGATATCTTTCACTCGTCTAGCAATAATTTATTTTATTTATTTATTTTTAATTCCTAGCATGTGTGTCTATTTTTACCTCTCTATCTGTATTATTGCGTGATCTATACTGACTTTTTGATCACCAGGTAGATAGAAAATAGTGGTCCTAGCACACTTCCCTGGGGACCCTTGATGATACCCTAGTCTCGGAACCCAGTACGTTACCTCGATGGCGACTGTTCAGTGGCGTTCCTTCGATAGCAGACCGTAGTGCGGTGCCATGTCAAATGCCTTTCGTAAATAAACATGCAGTCTGCCTGTTGGCATTCATTCGAAGCTCACAAGATGTCATGAGGAGAAAGGGCAAGTTGTATTTCGCACGAGCGATGCTTCGTAAGGCCGAACTGACGCGTGGGCACAAGCTTTTCTGTCTCAAGGAAATTTACTGTATTAGAACTGAGAATATGTTCAAGAATTCTACAGCAAACTGATGTTCATGATATCGGTCTGTATCTCCAGGGATCCGCCCTTTTCCCTCCCTTATTTTTCCACTCGCTCGGTACTTTGCGCTGAATAAGATTCTCGATAAATTAAATCTAAGTAAGGGGACATTGCCGCCGAGTACTCTTTGTAAAATCCGACTGGTACCTCATTGGCACCTGCTGAAGTGTTGTCAACCACATTTGCTGCTTCTGTATGCCAGCTATGCCTAGTACTGTGTCCTTCATTTCAGTGCGAGCGTCAAATGAAGAGTTTTGCGTGGTCCTCCTGCGTGAAAAATTACTTAATGTTAATTTTTTCGGTCTTCTTTTTTTGCTGTCTTCTGTCATCACCCCAGATTGGTAGTGACTGCACAGACCTTTGATCCGCTTTCTTATTTTACGTAGGACCTTAATCATGGAGGCCACCAGATCTTCATTATCATATTCAAGGCTTTTTCCAGGTTAAAAATAATTATTTTCCATATTTTCACGAAATTTAATTTTGCTCAAAGGGGTTAGCAAACAACTATACCATAAAGAAACTAGCTACATATTTAAAAAAAAAAAAAAAAAAAAAAAAAAAACATGTTGTTCAAGTTGAACCATGTCACGTTGTAATATACACCAAGCAGTGGCGAATCCAGGATTTGTGTTAGGGAGGGGGGGGGGGGGCAGAGCTCATAAAAATTGTACCTCAAACTGATCTAAAAAGGACCAGCTCATATTATGAGGTTTTCCTCATGGTTTTGGGGGATCTGCAGCCCCACAGACCACCTCCTCCCATCCCAGATTCGACACTAACACAATGTGTAGTACAGGGTGTATATTTTAAGTTGACAAGCCAGAATAACTAGGGAAAAAAACTGTATATATTGAACAATGGTTTTTCACTGTAATGAACGGCCGGCAGAGGCTTAGTTCAAGTTTAGTATCATTTCCTGTGTCCACCATTTGGGAGCGGTGTGGGTGGCTAGTGTAAAATTTTAAATGGAAACCCCCATTGTTAATAGCAGACTCAGATTCTACAGACCAAATCATGTGTAGTTTGGTTGATTTTTTTTTCTTTCAATTGGCAACATGTTGCACTGTAATAGTGAGAATTATTTGCCTTACTGCTGAAGAAATGTATCACCCATCAAAGAAAAAGGTTATACTGTTGATGCTTCAGAACCCAACCAAATGATACCAGATGTACATTTCTTCCCGGCTAGTTGAATTAAATGTTTTGTCGGCAATACATAACTGGTATTCAGACAAGGGCAATCTGGAGTAAGGTATCACTTTGGAAGACTGCCCTGTCCACTGCGGGGAGAGGGAAGGATCTCTTTGGGGATTATTTGGCAGTGTTCTGAAGTATCATGAATATGGTTTTAATTTTTTATTTCCTGTTTAGTACATTTCTTCATCATTATGACAAGTATTTCTCACTATTACAGCGCCATCTGTACTTAAGGGAAAAAACAAAATAAATAATCCACCAGACCATACATGCAGTTCATGCGGCAGAGGCTAGTCGTCGCTCTCGCTAGGTTAGGAACTATGCGGGCCAATAAGATTGCGTGTTTCATGACGAGTAAATTTGGCGTCAGTTTCAAAGTTTATTCGACGATTTCGATGCGGCGTTTGTGTGATTGCTGTTGTTGTTGTTGGTTTTAAGGGGACTAAACAGCTAGGTCATCAGTCCCTGTGTGATTGCAATTGATTTTCCACTTTAAAGGGACTTATAGATAATTGTGGTATTACCCCCATAAGTGACCTATTATTAATACACCACAGCAGTCAACCATAGAACAGGTATAGCATGTTTTATTCATTTTATATGTTCGAAACAGTGATCAAGTGGCATCCATACTGATAGCAACTGTTATTTGTTGATCGTCAAAAACTTTTGCATACACCGCTTCGATTTGTTTACATAGTACAATTGTAACGCAGTTTCTTATTGGCCACGGCATCGCGACTCCTGATTGGCTGCTCTGCCGTTCCTAACCAAGCGAGCGCGACGGTTAGCCGCTGCCGCATAAACTGCACTTTTACCCATGATGTGGGCCTTAGAATCCGAATCTGCAGTATAAAATCGGGGTTCCCAGTTAAAATTTTACACTTGGCACTTCGCACCCCTCACAAACGGTGAAACGGTTCAGGTTGAGTATTATCTCTTAAGCCTATGCCATCCACATATGCTACTGATTTTCCGAGTTATTCCGGTTTGTCAACTTAAAATTTGCACCCTGTATAATGGACCAAGTTGAATTGAAGTAGTTGGAGGATACTGTACGTTTTAAGGTGTTTTGCATTCATTTATGCAACATAGCCCGTTCATTTATACTAGACTTCCTGATATAACACAGTCACATCTCATGAACTAGTGATCTAGAACTCAATATATGTGTTATGATTTACTTTACCTTCAGGATATGAAAAATATTTTCACCTCTTTCAAGTTATCATTTAGTTTGTTTCCAATGAAGGTTTTCTGTTTCCAGAGCCCATACAGTCATTTACGTTTGGCCCTGGAAAACCATAGCTAAAAGATCAATGACTGTTAATGACCCAGCATGCGTAATAATGCACAATGTTGTTGGCGAGTTCTTTAACTTCGAGGAGATGAAATTGAGAATGCAAAATCATATCTGCAGCAACAGCTGTGTGGTATTTGCACCACAGTTTCATCTGGTAAAATAACACTCAACAGCAGATTTTAACGAAAACATTATTTTGTTTTAATGAATTTGTTTAGTACTACAAGAATTTAAAAAATGAAACAGTGAAATATATATTGTGGAAAGCAACAGACTTATGTTTCTTGCTTCTTGCGTGGCTGTTCAAAGCACTCTTCCCCATTGAAGAAATATTTATCTTCGCGTTGCACCAAGAGCATAATGCATTCGTTTGTGATTTGGGGCCTCATGTAACCCACGGATACACTGTCTCGTATGATCTCTGATATCGAGTTATTTGTTTTGACATGACGGACAAACACTTCACTCTAACACAGGTTGAATTACTTCATCTGTGCGGGCACAGGTAAGGTCGATTCGCACTTGGATTCACTCCATTGTTCTCTGCAACGATTGTTTCACTCTGTTCCATCTCAGAAGGATGTAGATGGCGTTAGTCTCGAAATATATTTAACGATATTTTAATTTATTGCTTTAACAGCTGTCTTATAACAATACATTACTACTGAAAGAAATTTTCTTTTCGCAAAACTGGCGTACCGTATTACAGAGTTATACTGACATCGTTTTGGAGGACAATTAGCATCTCAACGTCGCAATCAACGATCTTAGAACTGTATTTCATACGGGCCCGGCTAGCGCTCACTAGGTGGCGTTGCGTGTACGTATGCTTTTTTGAAAGCCCATTAACATATAACGAGGGGAATAATCTTTTGTGTCGACCATAAAATAATTAATGCTGTTCCTGTTCTATGGTTGACAGGTTCTCGATGTACCCTTATCCGCTAAGTAAATTAATTATGCTCGTAATTGTTACTGTGACTCCTCATTGGCGCTAGCCGGGCCCGCATGAAAAACAGTTCAGTCATCAACAATATGTACACGATGACTGCGTTTACTATGTATATATTACCAATGTCACGTCAGTCACAGGAATCGTCTAGAATTATTACCAACGAACATAGGCGCCGACTTTAGAAAATCTTGTGGTATGCTCAGTGGCGTACCCAATTGTTTCTAAAGAAAAATAAATAAATACAAAGCAAAGCCAAAAACTTACACAAAACATACATGCTATCGATTCCATATCACTGTCACCATCACGATTATAAGTCGAAGTCCTTTTGTATTTCACTATATACTCATCCATTTTAACGATTTTCTCATACAAGACATTAACCCTTTTAACTCCAAATTTTATTGAATTATATGCAAAGAAATGTTTTTGTTGATATCTATAAATAATGATTGGATTAATGTATATTTGACAGAACTTTTGATTATTTTTAGTTTTTGGAAATTTGGGATGACTACAGATGGTATGTGCAGGATATGATTCCTTTATCGTAACTTATGACATTTTCAAACTGTTAACTACTAATTTAGACATTGGACAATTATTTAGTAATAAAGTTATTAAATTATATTGTTTCCTCATGGTAACGGTAAAAAATCTAGTCACAATGAATTATTGGAAGCCCTGCAATGTTATTTGCAATCTTTGAACAAATGGTTGTGGCTAGACGGACAGATACAGGTGAGGGGAGGGAAAGGGTTAAGACGTAATTCTATACACAGGTGACACAGGTCAAAAAGAGCAGAAACTAAGGTCCGACTACTACGTTCAATTGTTGACAAATTGTTAAAGCCAAAAAATTCAAATTCAGAAAAAAATCTATTACTAACTGTTGGGTTTGGTGAATTTTGTAGAGCTGCCTATTAAAACACAAAGACCTTCGCAAGTTGTTATGAGGACTGTCTGTTTACAGAATGTTTTAGCTAGAAGGGATAGGGCAGTCTTCGCAGCAAGTATGTCGGCTCACTGGTAACGTATGTGGTTGTCGAAAGGTTACACTACGAATTTAATTCCCGGCATTTTTTGAGATAAACATATTCAATGTATCGTACCAAACCCACTTCATTTCTAGTTATTTAAGGTTGCTGCATTCAGTTTTCAATATTGACTCAACAAGCGAAATTCCATTAACATTCGGACTATTTACAAAATGGTCACTTCACTCACACGTGAACGTGGATTTTAATGCCTACGATTTCAGTTACCTGTTTAAAATCTTTTTAGAGTGGTGTCTTAAAAAAGCCAGACGTCCATCAGTGGGATGAGAGTCGATTTTAATTACAACCCAGGACTATAACAAAGAAAAAATTATACCAAAATTTTCAGTGGGCATCACAATACCAACTTTTACGGAGTTCATAGTTAAAATCAACAAAATGCTTCCGTGAAGAGATTTTTCAACACAGAATCAGACAAACGAGATCTGTTTTGATACGTATCACTGGGGTGGGGGGGGGGGGCAATTACAAAAATTGCTAAAATTTAGTATAAATATCGCCTTTCATTCTAGCTGCGATTTCGTAGTCGCGCCTTACGATAACATCACGTCTCTTCGTCGCAAGGAATTGAGTCGCATGGTTGAACAACACTTCGGGATAAATACAAAAATAGGTAACGGAATGCGTAACCTATAATTATAAAGTTTTTATAGCAACCCAGAAATATATTTGAAAATGTTTTTGTACACAAAAATGAAGTGATCTGAGCATTTTGATCATCGACGGGCATTTTGTTACTTTTGAATGTTAAACTTTGAGGTTTTTTCTTAATAGAACTAAAGGGATTACTTATTTACACTTCTTAAGTACATTTTGAACTGGTCGTGTAATCTGAGCAATACGCTATACACACGAACGAGCGTTTAACTCTTAATGGGTTAAAAATCCCGGTTTCTGGCTGAAATTCAATGTTTTTTCAGGTTTTTTTTTCTCTTTTTTTTTTTTTTTTTTTTTTTCTTCAAATTCAAGACTTTTCCCTGATTCTCCTGGTTTCAAGGTTCGGTGGCTACACTGGTTTGAAGATCCGAAGAATGGTGTATTATACCCTCATGATCATGAAGAGTACTAATAAGCAGAGTGTAGAATTGGACCTGATTGATCACTCTAGAGAAACTGTTTATCCAGGAGGAGGAGTGTGTAGAAGTTCTGGAAGAGATGGACTATCAGGACATGGTAAACACAAAATTGCGGGAAGCAGATAAGTTAAATGAAGACCAGAAGAAGGAGCTAAGAAGAGTACTATTTAACTACTATGATGTATCTGATGACAGACCAGGAAGAGTTAAAAATTACAATATACCCAGAGGGTTAAGTCGCATGAACCATTCTACATAAAACCATATGGTTTTCCTATTGCAAAGAGAAAGGCAGTGCAAAGGGAGTTGGTGGAGATGGAAAATCGTAACATCATAGAAGGGAGCAGCCTGTACAACATTCCCATCGTGGTTACTTCTAAGAAGAGTGGGGATGTGAGAACTGTATTAGACTAACAACAGATCATTCAGAAAGTATAGATGAGTTGTTAGACAAGTTTGATCATATGAAATACGTGACTACCCTGGATTTGACTTCTGGTTTTCATCAGGTACCTGTGACTAAAGAATTGAGAAAGTACTCAGCTTTTTTATACAGTGGAAGAAGTCACCAATATTGTGTTGTTCTGTTTAGTCTCAATGTGTCTATAGCGAAGTTTATCAGAGCATTGGATTCAGGTTTGGGAAAAAATTTGTTGGCAAGATTAACAGTATACGTAGACGACATTCTGACCACTGGGAATACTTTATAACCGAAACACATTAGTGCACAAGCTTTCAATGCTCCATGTCTGAACAATCTATCAAAGAAAAATAATTATGATTGCCCAAAAGAATGTGTGGAAGCCTTTGAAAAGATTAAGAAACATTTTTGTAACATCTCTGGTCAAATCAAGGAAGATACCCGTTACGTGTTCAAAGCAATTGACACAGTAGACCATGCAATTTTACTAAATACATTGCTTCCCCTCTTATTCCTAAAGCATCCAAACATGTGGTTTCACTCATACCTGCGAAATAGTTTGAGTGATTTCCACCTGTTTCATTCTAACTCCAGTCATACTTCTAAACAACTTTCATCAATCAAGTTCAATATATCCTGTGTTATCCAGGGATTTCTATTAGGCCTTGTCCTTCTGCCTAAATGGTCTCTGCAGCCTTCACCACCCTATCTCTCAGAGCTACCCATTCTGCGTCTACTGTATTCCAATGCTCCCTCTGAAACTCTCAACCACATCTGGTTTATTCATTTTGTCCAGGTTCCATCTCCTAACTTTTGTACCTTTCTGATACCTGCCAAGTTTTCCGGTTTTCCCGGAAGGATTCCGGATTTTGGGGTACTCTTCCGGTTTACCGGATAAACATAGTTTTTCCGGATTTTCAACTCCCAGGCTTGTTCGTCATCTGCATCCATATCGTATTTCAGTTGTAACTTTTGATAAAAGTTGCTACTCTAAGATGCAAGTGTGAAATTCGGCTGAAAGTCGACCGATAATACCTTCTCACTGTATATCGTTGCACTTTTGTGTTTAACTTGGTGTGTTTGAAACACCGCCGGTGAAAGTCGATCGAGCGTTCTATGGATAAATCAGATCTCACGTATTCCTTTAACTTCCACTGCATGTTATTAGCGTGGAAGCTTTGTTCTTGCTTGTTTTTATGGGTGTTTACCTCATTCTAGTTCTCGTGCAATTGTGTGACGAATTTTTGTGCGATTTAGTGGTTTCGTTGGTTCAACTTAAGAAACGATATCGTTAGTTATTCAGGGATGCATATTCTGCTGAATTTCCGTGTACTGTGCGACTGCAGAAAGGTGAAGCATTCACGTTATGTTTTGTGTGTTTCATGTGATATAAACACTGCTTACGGAGAAATTAATAAATCGTATTAAATCTGTTAAGCACCTGTCCAAAACGAAAATGTAGGATAGCAGTAGGAAACTTGATTAATTTTTTCCACTTCTGTTACTGACCTTAATAAGAGCAGCTTGTTTGTTGACTTTGTTTTAAATTGAACATAATGTAGCGTTAGTTGCTTCTGATCATGCTGGTGCTATGTCTGAAGGCCTCGAGACATATGCACGCGTGAGATTTATGCGATTTGGGATCTTCTGGATTTCTGTTTTTCTGTTTTTGAAAGTTGGCAGGTATGCTTTCTGCAGTCTCTTACGTTTTAATCTGCAGTTCATAACCAATAAGTTATGGTCACAGTCTATATCTGGCCCTGGATATGTCTTACAGTTTAGAACCTGGCTTCTAAATCCATTCCTTACCATTATAAAGTCAATCTGGTACCTTACAGTATCTCCTGGTCTCTTCCACGTATACAGCCTTCTTTCATGATGATTAAACCAAGTGTTGATCATTAAGTTGTGCTCTGCGCAAAATTCTACCAAGTGATATCCTTTTTCATTCCTTTTTCCCAGTCCATATTCACCTAACACATTTCCTTCTCTTCCCTTTCCTACTACCGAGTTCCAGTCCCCCATCACAATCAAGTTTTCATCTCCCTTAACTTTCTGAATGATTTATTTTATCTACTCATACATTTCTTCAATATCCTCATCATTGCCCATGCTAGTTGGCATATAAACTTGCACCACTGTGGTCGGTGTTTGCTTTGTATCTATCTTTGCTATGATAATGCGTTCACTATGCTGTTCTTAATAACTTATCCGCATTCCTATTTTCTTATTCATTATCAGATCTTCTACTGCGTTCACACCAACTGATTTTATATTTATAACCCTGTACTCACCTGACCAGAAATCCTGTTCATCCTGCCACCAAACTTCACCTTATCTAACTTTGATCTACCCATTTATCTTTTCAAATTTTCTAACTTGCCTAAACGATGAAGGGTGAGAACATTCCACGCTCCGACCCATAGAATGCCTGTTTCGCTTTTCTTGATGACGACATCCTCCTGAGTAGTCCCTGCCCGGAGATCCGAATGGGGGACAACCACTGGGAGGGGTATGTGTGGAGAGGCCAGACAAGCGTGTGGCTCCTGAAGAGGGGCAGCCACCCCCATGAACCACAGACATTGCCGAGGTGGGGTGGCTTGCGTGCCTCAAACAATACAGATAGCCGAACCTCAGTATACACATTGTGTGTGTTTAATTCTGTGGTTTTTCGTTGTCTGCTGCATCCTTATGCTGTTGGTCATAACCGATTCTTTCGCCTTAGGGTAGTTTTCCCCCAGAAGGGCAAGGAAGTTCCCTGAACCTCTGTCCCCTCCTCTACCATGTTTTACAAGGCCACGAGGTTGACTCGCTGGTCCAGAAATCATCAGTTACCATTATTGATGATTTTTAATCAAAATATAAGCAGTAGTAGGTTGGAAACACAGGACCAAGGTGGTGTGGATTGTGAATCAGAGATACTACCCCTATATTGTAGGCCAATCTTTCTGGGCAGTACTGAGTCACAAAAGAAAGTTCCCCTATGGCTCTTGTGGGTATGAGGACGGTGGTAGGAGTCTTAAGGGAAGACACCGAATATTGGTTTCTACACAAGGTTAGGATGGTAATGTTGGGCTGTGGTGGCCTCAGTGAGATGCTTAGCATATACAAAAAGGGACTGGTCGCCATTGCATTTATGGCAGACTTCTCAATATGGAACAGATAGCAGTTGTCACAGTGTGGTAGAGCTGTAGCCATCCATAAGTAGATGTCACCATTGAGGAAGATGGTTTGTCTAGTTGAGAAACTCGGGTGCAGTGAATTGGTGAAAAGGTGTTTCAGTTTTGCCAAATAAATAGCAAGCCTGATCCTTTTAAGTTGTAAAAGCCCCAACTGATGGCTGTGTAGCAATACGTAATATTTAAATACTTACTGTTTTGCCAATTTGTGGCCTCCCCAATTAGCATACAGCTCTGGCCACCAGACAAGACAATCAGCTTTCTGTTGTCTCTGGTGACCCTGCATAATGGGGAGGTCACGTATTGAAGAGGGGCTCCTCCAATAAACCTAATAAAGGAAAAAATAGTAATAATCAATTTGATCTGTGCATTACATACAACAAATTAATAATATGAAAGAAAATGATTACCGGTATGTCCTTTAAATCAGTCACATGAATTAGTGATGGTACCCAGAAAACAATCTGCCTCTTAATTCTTCTACCGTATTTACTCAATTCTAAACAGATTTATTCATTCTAAACAGAGGTACTATTTAGGTAGAATAGATGAAGATACAGCTAAACTTTTTGGGTTAAACTCTTAAGCTTGACAGTTGAGCTTAAGAAAAGGTTATTTTGATGAAAACACTTTTTAGGTGTCAGCAGTAGTAGTTGGTTACAGCGCAGTGAATGATGGGAAGCATGGGTGGCCAATTGTGTGCCACTGCACACTTAGAATAAAAGTAATTTCTTTCTTGAAAAAAGAAATAATTGTGAGAGCTCTAATAATAACTATTAACTAAAAGGAGGATTTCTTTAATTCTCATCTTTGTGTGATCCACCTGGAAGTGCTTTTAGACATAATGTTGATCTCGTGTGGCATTTTTGGCCATTACACGCCATAGGCGATTGTGTTTGGCCTGCCTGTTGCAAGTCTTATGGTGACATCACTCAGGTAACTTGCCTGTGACGATGAAGACAACAGCCATTCCCCAAGTGGAGAAAATCTGTGACCGGACCGTGAATTGAACCCGGACACAAACCACCACAATTGACATTGTTTACTGAACATGCAGTATAATGCGTGCTGCATTAGTTCCGTATTTCATTTCCCTCATTTTTCTGAGATTCAACTTAATAACTTCTATTCACGAAGGTCTATCTCTTTTTGGAGATAATCCTCCTCCTTTTCATTTCTGATATCATTTGTTGTACATCAGCAATGGGTTTTCTTGAAACCCTCTCCCTATCTTTTTTTAATTTTTCTCAGAGGCTTTGAGGCAACAATTTTCAGCATTCATATCGACAGCACGTTGGCTCTCACACTAACACCGGTATTGCACTAATTTTCTTCTGCGATGAAGACTCTTCAACATGCTTGCACTTACACTAACACTAATATTGCACTAATCTCCTCGACACATTTATCCAATATTCTTTGATAAAGAGTCTTTAACATGACGCCAAAATTGATCCACAACAATACAACTCTTACACCATTTTAACAATGGAAAATCCGTTCACAATATCAATAATGGAGGATAGGTAACAATTCACCGTAAAGAGGCTCACTGAGCTGCTGACAGACAAAAATAGATAGAATCGCACAACTTGAGTTTTTTGCCATGGTCTTCATCAGAAAAAGTAACACATACATTCACGCAATCGAAACACACACACACACACACACACACACACACACACACACACACACACACACACACCTATCATGTCTGGCCAGTCCAGCAACACAAGTTAGACTGTGTGTGAGGAGGAGGGGAGTACACAAGGCAAAAACAAGGTGGACCACCCTGTGGCAGAGCCTGCAGCGGAGCACTTGCTTGATTTCAATGGCTGCTTCACAACCCGGGCCATCTGGATCCTCCCATCCACCACCAGCTTTTCTGAACTGCACAGATGGGAGTTGTCCCTACAACACATTCTCCGATCTCGAAATCAACCAGCCTCAACCTATGATAACTTCCTTATATTTATTTATTTATTTTTTTCTTCTCTCTCCATACCTTAAAGTTCCTACCTCTATATCCCACACCTCACCAATTTTGAGTCTTGTGTGAATGTGCAATCGTGTGTGTGTGTGTTAGTGTGTGTATGTGTATGTGTGTGTGTGTGTGCGCGCGCGCGCCCTTGTATGCGATCTTGTGTACTTGTAGTGTGCACGCATTTTGCATATATATTTATTTTATTTTCTCCCCTCCCCTCACCCGGCTACCCACTGCATTCCTAAGCTGCATCTCGTTATTCTCATCTAACCCATCCACATCACTGTGACGTAACCTTTATATCCCCCCTCCCCACCCATCAATGTAGGAGAGCCCTGGCAATTTGATACACATTTCACAGGGAACATGAGGCAGAATTAAAGTATATGGTGTAGAATAAGATGTGCTTTAAGACAGTCCGTGTAGATGCTTTGGCTACAACGCTGTGTTAGCTGAGTGGTCTACCTAGTAAGTAGGAAATCCCAGGTTCGAATCCTGGCCACAGAATAAATTTTAATTCGATGCCTCTCGTTATGTCTAATACCCTTGGTATTACAAGACAATGTTGTCTCAAGGAATTTTATTATTTGTTGATAAGCAAAAATGTGTTTGTGAACGGAATTAATATTTACAGGATCTTAGATATTGTTTTGTCTGTAATGGAGGGAAAAATTCGAACTACAAAATTTGAGGTTTTTGTGTCTGCTAGAAGTACCTTATAATTTTGATGATCGATGAGTTTTTGAGTGACAGAATTACTGATTTTTTTACTGCTAATATTTTGTAAACTATAAGGTGTACAATAGTGTAATTTGAAAATATAGCTAGTTATAGTAGATACTCTTGGTAACCGAAAATTCTGGTAACTGCCGTTCTCCCAGATATTTTAATTTTTCGCCACAGCCTTCATCAGTGGCAGAAAACCTACAACAATCACGGTCCTCAGCGGCCGTCGAGGTGACCCCACCTGCTTGTTCCTTTTTATCTTCTTCACTTATTTTTTTTATCATGGCGCTCCTTCAATGGAATATTCGCGGCTTTCGATCCAATCGGGAGGAACTAAAACTACTCCTTCGATTGGAGTGTCTGCTTGTAGTTTATCTCCAAGAAACTGTTACGTCCAAGTGATCGTGGAGACTTCCCCCACTACACCTGCCACCTGTGGAAGGTACCCCAGCCCACGGAGGGGTTCTAATGCTCATTCGGGACGACGTCTATCACCATCCCATTACATTGCATACTCACCTTCAGGCAGTTGCCGTCCGCATCACTCTATCCACTTTTTCCTTTTTCCTTTGTAATATATATTCTCCATCGTCATCCGCCCTTACTAGGGCAGATGTGCTACACCTCGTTGACCAGCTCCCTTCACCTTTCGTGTTGGTAGGCGACTTTAATGCTCTCCGGCACCTTGTCCGAGAGCCTCTCTTTTGGTGGACATTCTCCAACACCTCAATCTTGTCTGCCTCAACACCGGTGCACCAACCTTCCTTTCAGACACATAACACACTTATTCCCATATAGACCTCGCAATATGCACTCCTCAGGTTGCTGGTTGGTTTGAGTGGTATGCACTTTGACACGTACTCGAGTGACCATTTCCCTTGTGTCATCCATTCCCCATCTCCTCGTCCCACCAGTTGGAACATTTCTAAAGCCGACTTGGGGCTCTATTCTCCCATGGCAATTTTTCACAATCAGGACTTTTGCTGCAGTGACAGTCAGGTCGAATACCTCACAGAGGTTATTCTCACAGCTGCCGAACATTCCATGGCTCTTCCCTCCTCTTCTACACGTCGCGTCCCGGTACCCTGGTGGACTGCAGCCTACCGTGACGCTCTAAGAGCCTGGCGCCGTGCGTTACGCACCTTCCGCCGCCACCCAACGTTGGAGAAAAGTATCAACTATAAACAACTGTGAGCGCAATGTCCTCGTGTTATAAACGACAACAAAAAAGCTTGCTGGACTGCTTTTACTAGTTCTTTTAACTGTTTTACTTCCTCCGTGGTTGTTTGGGTTGCCTACGCTGTTTATCCGGCATCAAGGTCCACTTCCCGATTTCTGGCCTGATCGAGAACGCAGTCCTTGTGGATCCTGCTTATGTTTCCAACGCATTGGGCCGTTTCTTTGCGGAGGCTTAGAGTTCTGCCCGTTACCACCCTGCCTTCCTCCCTCGCAAACAGGTAGAGGCGGCACGGCCGCCTTCTTTCCACTTTTTTAATCGTGAAAATTACAACGTCGCCTTCACCATGCAGGAGCTAGATTGTGCTCTCGCCCTGTCCTGATCTTCTGCACCCGGGCCCGATTCCGTCCATATTGAGATGCTGAAAAACCTTTCTCCTGCGGGCAAGTGTTTCCTACTTAGAACCTATAATCGCATATGGAATGAAGGTCAGGTTCCCACAAGTTGGCGTGAAGACATTATTGTCCCCATGCCCAAACCAGGTAAGGACAAACATCTTACTTCCAGTTATCGCCCCATTTCCCTGACGAGCTGCGTCTGTAAGGTGATGGAACGCATGGTTAACGCTCAGTTGGTCTGGCTCCTCGAATCTCGCCGCCTCCTGACTAATATCCAATGTGGTTTTCGTAGACACCGCTCTGCTGCTGATCACCTCGTCACCTTGTCGACCTTTATTATGAATAACTTTTTAAGGAAGCATCAAACGGTATCAATGTTCTTCGACTTAAAGAAGGCTTATGATACCTGTTGGAGAGCGGGCTTTCTCCGCACATTGCACACATGGGGCCTTCGTGGCCGCCTCCCTCTCTTTATTCAAGCGTTTTGGCGGATCGCAAGTTCTGGGTACGGGTGGGCTCTGTTTTGTCAGACACCTTTCGGCAGGAGAATAAGGTGCCACAGGGCTCCGTCTTGAGTGTGGCTCTCTTTGCCATTGCAATAAATCCGATCGCATATTGCTTTTCAGCCGACGTTTCCGGATCCCTTTTTGTAGACGATTTTGCAATTTATTGCAGTGCCCAGCGGACGTGTGTCTTGGAGCGTTGTCTTCAACGCTGTCTTGGAGCATCGCGAACGGCTTCCGATTCTCCACTGATAGTGTCCTCAGTAGCACATCATGCGGAGCGGATCGTACCGTCCTGCTTCACCTTTACCAGGCCATTGTTCAGTCGAAGCTCGACTACGGAAGCCTTGTATACTCTTCTGCACGGCCGTCGATTCTCCGCCGTCTCAACTCTATTCACCATCGGGGATTACGTCTGGCGACCGGTGCATTTTATACCAGCCCTGTTGAAAGTCTGTATGCCGAGGCTGCTGTATTACCCTTGACCACTCGCCGTGACATACTCTTGCGTCGGTACGCATGCCGCCTGCGGTCGATGCCCAACCATCCATCTTACCGATTATTTTTTGACGACTCACTCGATCGCCAATATCAGTTGTCTGCGATTGCCTTGCTTCCACCTGGAGTTCGGTTTCGCCGCCTGCTACAGTGGCTCGATTTTACACTTCCTTCCACCTTTCGGTTGAGCGAAAGCCCATTGCCACCGTGGCATCAGGCCCAGGTTCACACACACCTTGAACTTAGTTCGCTCCCCAAGGAGAGCACTCCGGATTTGGTATACCGCTCGAGGCTTGTCGAACTCCGTTCGATAATGCCATATTTATTTACACTGATGGTTCCAAGAGCACTGCCGTGTCGGATCTGCCTTCGTCGTCGGGGACAACCGTTTCCAGTACAAGCTCCCTGACCGGTGCTCGAACTTCACGGCTGAGCTTTTTGCCCTCCACCAGGCCGTTTTGTATACCTGCCGCCACCGCCAACCTTTCTATGCCGTATGTTCTGACTCCCTCAGTGACCTGCAGAGTCTTAAGGACCCTTTCTCGAACCATCCTCTCGTGTATCGGATCCAACGCTCCCTCCAGTTGCTAGCAGATGACAGCTGTCACGTTTCTTTCCTGTGGGTCCCTGGCCATGTGGGTGTGCCCGGGAATGAGGCCGCCGACATAGCAGCCAAGGCAGCAGCTATTTTGCCTCGCATGGCTACCTTTTGCGCCCCATCGGACGATGTTCAACGGGCTCTTCGCCGGAATATCGTCTTGTCATTGCACAGTGCGTGGCTTTCACTGTACAACAATAAATTGCGAACTGTCAAACCGATCCCGACTGCTTGGGGGACCTCCTCACGCTCCTCTCGGCGGGAGGAGGTCATCCTGGCCCGGTTGCGGATCGGTCACTGCCGTTTCAGCCACCGTCACTTGCTAACCGCCGACCCTGCACAGCTGTGCTCCTGCGGTGAATTGCTGACGGTGCAACATGTGTTACTGTCTTGTCCCAATTTTAATCATCTCCGTGGAGCCCTGCACTTTCCGTCTACTCTGGAGGAACTTTTAGCTGTTGACACACGAACAGCTACTCGAGTTTTGCATTTTATCAACATGGCCAATCTATCAAAAGATATTTAACCCTTCTAATTGTTTTTTATCCTTCGTTTTTAGCTTTCTCTTGATACTCTATCTGGTAGTTGTCAATTTCTTCGAGATCTAGTGAACCTCTGTTCCGATCTGGGCGCTAATGACCTGAGAAGTTGTACGCCCTAAAACAAACAAACAAACAAAAAAAGCAATTGCCTCTGCTTTGTGGACGAATGTTTTGTTGGGCAAAAGTCTCCATGTCCGTCCGCTTTCGTCCGTGTTATAAACCCGATCAGGACAAAGCTCTAACTCTTCTAAAGATTTCTTGAATTTTTTTTGTACAGGTCTACAGCTTCGAAATCAGAAGAGTTTTTCTTCCTTTTTAAACTTACCAAGCCATCCGGAACTTAGGCGGAAATAGTTTTTTCATAATTTCTTTATAGAAAAAGTTTGCTTTTTCTTTGTAAGTTCTCCTGAAATTGGAGTGTGTTTACTACGTTCCTGAAGAAACCATGTGTACAAAGCGTCTTCAATTAATGAGAACTGACCGGTTTTTATCACTTTCCTGTCACCGCGTTTGCTGTCCTGTCGGACTTCTGGACGTGTCGGACTGGAGAAGGGCCGGATTATAGACACTCTACTGTATATAATAATAGCTGTCAGCCCTAATAAAAGATGTCGTTACATAAAATTGACATGTTGTTATTAAGCGTGACGACAAAAACTATTACGCCAATACTAAAGCAGGTAGTTTACACTTTTTTTTAATCCGACTCTTAAGAAAAAACTATGGCGGTGTATGTAGCTGTAGTGTGGACCAAATATTCGTACTCAATACGACCAAACATACATTTTTTTTATATAGCCTATTTGATAATTCCACACTAGATGCCATTGTTTTTAAGAGCATGGTTATGATTCGCGTACTGTGAGTAAAGGGAACCGAATCCTCAATTTTTACGCGGCCGAAATACTGTCCACGTCAAATTCTTCTTTGCAGCATTCTTCTTCCATACATGCGGCTGTTTTCTTTATTCAAAGACCTAATGCAAATAAATGCTCTCATTCTTGCATACAACTCACAAGCTAATTATGTCTTCGTGCACCAAAGGAAACTTTCTTTAATGATTGACGTCAGAGTTTTAACTACTTTTTAGGCCTACACTTAGAAATTGTATTCCCATGAAAACTAAAAAAAATTTATAACTTCCAACTGCTTTGCTATATTCACCCAGTATGTTGGATTTAAAAAAGCTTCTCGAGAAACAGCAGATGTTCAAGAAGCAGTACTTGTTCCAGGAACTGAGCACATTTCAGTTCTGGATCCCAAGGATTTATCAATGGCTCGACACTTACATGCAAGATAATCTGCCATTCCGGCGAAACGTCTTCTGTATCATAATGATGGAAACCGCTTCAGCTGTATGGCGTTCTTTTCTTAACCAACTAGTTTCGTGGTTTAGAGCCGCATCATCAGGGTTATAAGTTATTTCATATTTTTCTCTCTCTGCGGACAGTTTACGACGGTCGGCCCCAGCGTAACGCCACCGGACCAGAGAAAGGAAAATATGAAATAACTCATAATCCTGTTGATGCGGCTCTAAGCCACTAAACGAGTTGGTTCATAAAGAACACCATAAAGCTGAAGCGATTTCCATCATGACGACTCAAGTGTACAGCTGCGGATGCCCACAATACATAATTTGTTGCAATCTTCTGTATCAGTTTGGTTTCCTAGATTTCGTCGACTGTTCTTAGGAATTCTTCCTCTCCTTCAATAAAATGTTCAATGTCACACCTACACTTGGTCTTCGTCTGTCACATCAATACAAAGTTCAATGGTGATGAAATTCATGAATTCGTCATCGTACGTTTCGGCGTTGGCAGCAGCTGTACTGATTCCCTCGTCAGCAGCTGAGGCTTTGCTTGATAACGCAACGTCGTCTGCATTTCCTATTAAAACAAGAAGCCGAATTCTTTGCTTGACTGCACTAGCCACTAGTGTTGTAATAGAAAGCACCAAGACCTCGAATTATAAAAAAGACAGTCTTCGTTTAGTCGAGATGTTAAATTATTTCTGCAAAATATCCAAGAAGTGACTTGGTGGGGATGATAAATCCGTGGTGAAATGACAACAAATCTTTTCTATCACCAAAACGCGTGTCACGGCAAAACATCTCGAAATCTTCTTAAGGTGTTCTCTTGGCGTGGAAGATACAAGAACGAATCCAATACGTAGAGAGGTTCCACGGTCAAAAGGAACTCCAGAATTTAACACGTCGTACAAATCATTGACATCATGAGGGCGCAAACATCAATGCCCGAGGGAGGATTCGAATCCCTGACGGGGAACAGCCTCGCGCATCGTAGCATAGCGCCTCAATGCGCTCTGCCGCTCCTTCGCGGCTACTGTTCTTTTTCACATCAAAATCATGTTAAACTGGTTGTTTCCAAACCACGAATCACCACCATTAGGACATTACTGTGAGGTCCTAAAAGCTTGTCTTCTGTCGCATCGTAGGAGATTCGGCCTTCAATGTTCAATTCGTCAAAATACAGAACAGTTTTCTGACGCACTGAAAAGTAGGGGGTTTTGATCTCAAAATTGTCAAAACTTTTTCCGAAACGCCTGAGTTGCACTTAAAATTTCTAGTCCTATTTTGCAGCGTCCACGACAGGGCAAAGGAATATTGCGCTTTCTCAAATAGGCGTAAGCTTTTCAGGAAAGGGCTTTTAAAGGTAGTGCGATAACAACATCCTGGGAACTCCATTTGGCCCGTTTGTTGCCTTGTAACAAGCGGCGAATTTGGCCCGGAGTGAAACAGTTCGATAATACATTAGCCACCTTGTTATTTACTAGGCTTTCCTTTAGAGTTGTACTTCATTTTCCCTATTTGAATAACACACGCCTGAAACGTTTGATCCTCCTCAGGGTTGTCTGTATCACGTTCTTTTAGGGTCATTTGTAACATCGCAGTTTTCTTCTTCGAAACTTCTATTTCTCTATTCAGTCTGTTGTTGATATAAGGTGACATCACGCAATTTATTGCAATATAAGCACTAAAACTATTGAATATCAAATCATGTTTTAGAAGTTTATGCGGCATGTTGAATAAACTTCGAGCATTTACGCCTCTGGCCGCAAACATGTGTGCAACATTCATTTTCATGAAATTCTCTTCTTTAGGGATAGAATTCTATAAACAAAGCATCAGTACTAATATTTATGTTTCCCTAATATATCAAAATACAGATTATTTAATTAAATATAAGTAACAAGTAGGCAGGCTCAGCCTAATTTGTTTATATTAAAGAATAAAATTTTGAGAATGAATAAAATAATTGTATTGCATGCAGTACCTTACATTTACAGCAGACTATTACGTCGAGGGTTTTGTAGAGCATATCTTTTGATGATATCAATGAAATTTTGTAAGGGTTCGTCGTCTACTCCTGTTGATACCTTCACACAACCTTGAAGTGTATTCTGACACATCCTATTCCTTAATTTTGTCATCACCCTGTTCATTGTACTGCATAATCTTTCTACACTGGCAGTGGAAACGTGAATGCACATTACACATTCTGCGAATGCCCAGTAGTGCTTCGTAGCCTATGTCTGTTCTCAAGACGAAAGATGCCACATCAGAAGACAAATATTCTGATTTACTGCGAGCAACGCATCTAAAACAATGAAGGTCTTAAATAACAGCGTCCACGTTCCTGAGGCCCAAAATTAAGCACAGTTCCTTACAATCACTGTCACAAAGTTATTGAAAAACTTCAAAACTTCCAAAATATGCACTGAGTTCCATCACTTTTACAGCCTTGTTTCATTAATCATACTAAATCATAATTTTCACAAATTTCCTTGTGATTTTCTTGGTCTCTGCAAACGAACGCAACAGAAGTTAAAGATGCGTTATTCACGGACGCAGTTTTTTTTTACTTTTATTTAGAATTTCATTTTTTGCACTAAATCCATCGCATTCGTAAAGGCTGTCGGGACGCCTTAAATGTTCCAGAGATCCAGAAACTAGAGAGGGATTTCCAAAATTTTAATTGATCGTTTCTGTAAAACTTTACTTAAGTTTGCGTTTAATGTACCGTCCAGAATCGTTGAATCTATAGTGAATTGTAACTCATCATTTCTAACAAGTCCTCATCCAAACTTGTTAAATCAGCACCGTCCTTGTGAATATGTTCACATGCCATCATACTGGACTTGTAGCTTAGGAATATAGCATGAACTGTTCGATAGGTACTTACGATAGGTACTTAACCATCGGATGTCAGCAACCTCGGGAATCTTTAAATTTCATGCAATACAATTTCTCGCTTGGGAGAAACATGAAAAAGTTTGTAAATGTCCTGCGTTTTATAATAGAGTATTTATACGTAACGTTGGAGGCAGCAGTTGACAAACAGGTGCTCTACAGTGAATGTGTGGCAACTTGTGGCCCTTTTTTCTGACAACCGAGCACGCACTCCTGAGACAGAACCACTGAAATTCCTGAGACAGAACCACTGAAAGTAGCAGCACCGCCGAAAGAGCGTGATAATAATTTGTCGTAAGTAAATTTTCGTTTCTGTAGTTCAGTAGATTCAGCTGTGCCGGCCGCGGTGGCCGAGGTGACTGAGGCGCTCCAGTCACGGTCTGCACGGCCACTACGGTCGGGGGTTCGAATCCCCCCTCGGGCATGGATATTTGTGCCGTCCTAGTTCGTAAGTAGTACATAAGTAGTTTGTAAGTTTAGGGACTGATGACCCCGTAGTTACGTCCCATAAGCTTACAAAACATTTGAACATTTAGATTCAGCTGTAGTGCTTTTCATTTTAGCGAGACATAAAAACCTTTCCTTTACTTCAAAAGGTAAAACTACCAAAGAGAGTTCATTTTGATTAGAAACATTTTGTAGATTCGTCTGCCATTAAGGAAAAATATCTATAATGGAGAATTGTATCATCCTGATAGTCTATAGCCTCTCCAATGCAAGTCAACAATTACGAAGCAGTATATTTGCTAAGATACGTGGACCTTTCACTGTGTGATTTTACCCATTTTTCAAGATCACTGTCGCTTTTTAGTACTATCTTACGAATTAGAGGTCCATATTTTGTTGTGTGAAGCATTTCTTCCTTACTAAGGAAATACACACCTTTAATTAAAAAGGACATTGCATGGCGATTTAAGGCTCCTTCATTTTCGTTTTGTTTAAATATCTGTCCGATCGTGATCAAAGTACAATCAATTGTATCTACACTCCTATTTTTTCTGGTACTTAATCTGTCGTTCAATACTTTGTTTAGAATTAGAAGCTGGTGGACCAGGAACAGCATAGTTTTCGTTTGAAATTTGTGATGGTGACTTGTGTATTAAGCGTTCAGTTTCTTTTCCTCATTCACTAGCACATCTTTCAGCAGACTATCTCTCCTCAATATGCAGCCTTTTATTAGAAAAAAGAAAAAAAAGTAAGGTTTGTTGCTTCCACCTTATGCTTCACCACTAATACTTCTTTACAAATGATAAACTGACGCACTCTGCACGCAGTACATTACACATTACACAGTCACGTCACCCTTCTTCCATAGTAAGCTGTGGACTGACTGTTAAAACAGCTTCAACAATGAAGTTATATTTATTACAAGAATGGAAGCTTTTAACAGTCGTAGTGCAGCGCTGCCAAACGTCCCGCTACATTTAGGTAAAGACTGTACATACCCGGGGCAGTACCAAATCATGCTTTTGTGAAATATTTGATTTTTATAAATTTGAGCTGCTGCAAAGACAAAATCATCACAAAGCGAAGGGGAGTACATAGTTGACACTGTTGAATTACCCTGACTACTTGAAACTACAGGAGTGAAGGAACTGCCGTGGCGCAGTAGCCAAGCGGTCTAAGGCGCATCGCTGCGGGGAGCGCGTTGCTCGCCGTCGGAGGTTCGAGTCCTCCCCTGGGCATGGGTGGGTGTGTGTGTTGCCGTAGGTTAGTTTAAGTAGTTTGTAAACTACGGTCTGATGACCACGCAGTTTGGTCCGATAGATTTACAAACATTTGAAACTTTGAATGAAGGAACTGAAGTTTGGCAACATGTACAGACAAGATTCTTGTCTGAAATCCTTTTCTGGAGAGAGTTACTGTAAACTACCAAAAACGTTTGACAGAAGAATATAAAACTAAAATCTTTACACGTTTCCAATGTTGCATTTAGTCCGTAATTTAATGAGACTTTTTGGTAAGGTGGCCAACCGTCCCGGATTTTGGAGAACAGTCCCGGAATGGCAACTCCGTCCCGCATTGGAATAAATAAATAAATAAATAAATAGTCATCCCGGGAAACAACGTTCAACTTTTCAGCAATTATTACATTTTTAGTTCAAGAACATTAGTTGTAACTATTTGTGTACAATATGTAACTAATACTAGGAGACGTTCAGAGAACGTAATGAATAGCAAATGCCATTTGAAAATTGCCAGTGGTGGCTACGTGACACTGTTTTAAATGAATGTGTAAAAACTAAACAAATACTCGGTAAATCTGATGAAATGATAATTACTAAGATTAATTTAAAGCTCTCCTAGAATGAAATGTTTACTCTACACAGGGGAGTGTGCTGTTTCTTAAACTAATGGAAGATGGAAATTTTGGACTGATAAAGATTCGAACCACGGCTCTCGTCTTTCGCAAAGAGGTATGCTAAAGTAATCCATTGCATAATCGGGCTAACTCATTACGGTACGCAACTAAGCTAAGAAAACATACACATGTATTCCCGAGGGAGGACTCGAACCCCCGACGGGAAAGGGGCGCGCGCACCGCATTTGGGCGCCTTAGTGCGCACGGGTACTCTGCCGCGGCCGTTCATGTTGGCATTACAAGGGGGGGGGGAGAACTTTTTTTCCAATGTTCTTCTCAGTATTACCTTCACTTAGTAGTTTTGAACAGGGAACACATCCAAATTCGATTAATGATGGAAATTCTCCACAGAGATGATAATTATTTTTCAAAAGAGATAGATTGGCTGGCCAGTACTTATCTTTGTGTTGCACCACCAATAGTCACACAAAGAAAGAGAGAGGATGAAAACAGAACAAACTTTCAGAACAGGGCTCCTTCTTCAGGTAGGAGAAAAGGGAAGAGAAAAGGAATGTGAATGCAAGAGGAAGGTAAACCACGACCTGTGCCATTGACAAACCGCAGACACTATTCTCATGACATGAGATGGTTTACCTTCCTCTTCCGTTTCCATTCCTTTTCTCTTCCCTTTTCTCCTACGTGAGAAAGGAACCCAGTTCTGAAAGTTTGTCCTTTATTCGTCTATTTTCTTTCTTTGTGTAACTATCGGCAGTACAGCACAAAAGTAAGTATTGCCTAACCTTTCTATGTCTTTTGAAAAATAAATGAACACGTTAAAAAATTAACCAAATGACAGTACATTGTAAACTGTAAATAAATTGTCTTCATAACAGCAAAAGGAAATACTTTGTTGAGCCTCCACCAATTGTGTTTCAACCCCTCGCCAAAAGCGAGGAACTCCCCCAACAAATTTTTTACGGATATGGTCCGGGACAGCTGAAAATGTAAAAAATTACACGATACTAACATCTAGATAGCCATAGTCATACTAACATCTAAATAGTCAAATGTGAAGAACACAGGGTTTCTACAATGGACAAATAAGGACATCATTATGAGATCCACGTTTCAATTAGCAGCTGAAATATACATGCAATCTAAATTCAGAATTTTGTGGATGTGATGTTATTTTAATCGTGAATTCTATAATGTTAACAAGAGAAAGAACTGTCAAATATCAAAATGTACATAAGATACCAAAAAACTCTTAGCTGACTGTTCACTGTGAAGGAACAACCTCCATTCAAAAGATACAGATAGCAGCAAAGAATACACATAAAATTATAAACCCTTTTCCAAACTCTCATTCTCAGAACCTGAAGTTGCTGTTAATTCTACCACTATTGTAAAAGTGTAGAGAGATACCATATGACCAGATCCTATGGCTACCAAAAAAGACTTCTTACAAGACCTTCGAAGCACCAAAGTTTTGTAAGGTAAATCCAAGCTCAAATACGTTGATTAAAACATGCCACAACAGAAGAACAGGATTCATTCTGAAGTATTTGTGGCTCTATATCATGCTGTTTGTGGGCCAAGTCAGAACTCGTCCATTCAATCTGCCACCCTGTGTTATGTAATACATTTCCGCTGTATCTCTCCTCCATATGGAGGATCTGCAGTGCAGAGCCTCTGTCGATCCCCACGTAGCCTCGCCTCCCTCTAAATCCTCGCCTCTGCAGGTGCTGTCTGTCTGCTATATTGATTGTAATTCTGTGATATTCATTCACAGTCTTATTTGCTTTATAAGGCGGCAGAATATTCCTCCTCCTAACCGGACTGGGGTCTGGATTTGGTGGTGGCGTAAGGATGTTGTGGGTGTCGGGCAGGCAGTGGAACACCACTTTAGCAGTGCAGGAGAAGAAATCTGGCAGGGTGTCACTCATTTCTCGGTGTGATGATAAAAAAAAATCGTACCCTTCGCAGAGGATGGAGTTTAGTTGTTCCAGTCCAGGGTAGTATTGGGAAACAAGGGGAGCACTGTTCTGTAGTTTGTTATTGGTGGTGGAGGGAGGATTTTCAGTGTGAAGATATATGCAATGGAAAATCTGTTTGTGAACTGAGTCTGGACGGTAGCAACTGTCTGTGAAGGCCTTTGCAAGTCCTTCAGCATATTAAGGAAGTTCCAGCACTGCAAATTTGCCATCTACAGGTGGCTAGACTGTAAGAGTGAGACTGACAGTTGCCATCCCTTCCACAACAAACAAAATGTAGGTACAGCGGTCGGTAAGTTTAGGTGGCCTTGCCACTCTTTAATATTATCTTCACCAATGTTTTCAGAAAGTACACCCAATACCTCATTCCCAGTAATGATCACTATCTTAACAAATGACTACTTTTCCTTTTAGGGGAAAGGGTACAATAAGATCTGTGGTTCAGCCATGCTCGCCTGAATGGTGCCCCCCTCTTGAGTTATCTTACGACATGTTACATAAAAAGTGTAAATTGATAAAACCGTGACTAAATAGGAGACAAGTTTTTCCCACATGTCTTTAACAAGGGTTAGAAAGATTAATTATTGCATATGTAGGTAGCCAGTGATGTGTTGTGGAAGTTGCTGCTTTTATTGTTTATTCTGAAGAAAGACAACATTACCACAAAGGCAAGAATGGTGAAGTACCGTCAAACGGGGTGATTTGGGACACCGGCGTAATTCGGACACTATGGTTTGTCCTCAATTTCCTGCTACATAGCAACAAATTAGCCCTATTTCCACCTCTGCGCCCATCTTATTTTATGCACAAAACTGTAATTCCCGCATTCTGCACTCTCCCGTTTGGATCGATTGTTTACCGATGCAATAATGACTGACAGCCTCATTGTCGGAAGTTATCGCTGCATTATGGAGCGGAAATTTCCTGTTGTTGCAACTGGCGGAAATGTATTGTAGTGCCAGTTGCAAATGAGATCAGTAGGCTGTAAGAAGTTTTGTACCAGTTTGTCACGAGTTTTGAGTTAAGTTCCAAAGTAATGGAGGTTTTTTCAAAATTGCGTACTTTATTTGGTGATTTCGGACAATGCCGCCATCGTATAAAAGTAAGAAAGGTGTTCAAGATTGGTGTAATTATGACCTGGAAATTTTAAAGAAAGCAGTTTGAGATATTCAGTGTGGCAAATTAACATATAGAGAATCCTTTAATTAATAAAATTCTTTATCTCAGTCCTTACTCCTTACTTTGATTATGGATGTCCTAAAATATGTTAAGTCCTTAAAATCAAACAGAAAGAAAGTTGAATAAAAAAGTCAATTTGTGTCCAAAGTCACCCCATACACTTCAAAGCACTGGACAGAGATAGACGAATAAAAGTATCCAAAATCACCCTATGGAGTGGGGTGATTTTGGACACACATTTTCTGTCTCAGTCAAAAAAAGTAGATGCACACTGACCTTCTGTTTCTAGGATACTTTGTTGCTTATACATATACCCCACGATTTTCATTAAAAAATAATGAAATCTGACTAAACCTACGAAAGTTATAGTGAAAATAATCTCAAAACATTCCAAAATCACGCCGTCTGGTGGGATTTTTAAATTGGTTCTTCCAAAATTGGCACGTTCTAATGTTTTAGTTACAGGCAAGTAATCATAACATAACATTAAATTTGAATGTAAATCACGAAAGCCATGGAGAAACAAGAAATTGTAAAATGGCCTGCAGGAGAGGACACTAATGTTGCAAGTACTAAACAACTGCAATTAAAGAAGAATTGAAGCATCTATTTTCAAAACCGGACAAGTTCACAGATTGTAAAAATGGAGAAGATATTGTTTCCCACGATATCGGTCAGCTGCTTCCATTCCAATCAAGTGTGGAGCACAAAAACGGACAGAAGCCCTCCAAATTGGATATGGAATATATTGTTTGTTGTCACAGACAGAAAAGTCCTCCACGAAAGCACATCAAAAGCAGACTAGTCTGCCAACACCAGAATTGTACTCACACATTATGTGACAGTAACAAGAGTAATGGTTTTCATTTTTTCATTTTCACAATTGGACCAATAAAAAATGAAAATGAAAAACAATTAAAACGAGTAATGGTGGTGTTGCGACTTCAGTGCCCACCACTCCCTATGGGGTTCTCCATCACAAGAGTATGTCACTGCAAACTGAGTTAAAACTCGGCGCGGTGGCTGGCGGAAGCAACCGTAAATACTTGTCCTGTAATCTTAGATTGTACGAACAGCACATACAGTTAAATACAACGAACCTAAAGTACAACTCGCAATTTTGTAGGTAAATACAGACATGGCATAAAGAAACCCGTTGTAATATTGCAGGTGGGTGTTCTACATTTATCGACAATTATTTAAAAACAGACGGTTAGGAGTATCCAGAAGAATTGTCTGTTCGCCTCCTAAAGTGTCGAGTCAAAATAAATGTATCTTTTCGAATAGATGATGTGTACAACAGCCGACAGACGTGTGTTTTTTAAAATAGTGCACGCTAGATAATAAGAATGTGACGATAATGGTCGTCACAAATTTGTGTGCATCCATCTTAACAAACACTCTAGACGTGTAGCACAACTAGCTTACGTTTCTCTTCATAGAGACAACACAAACGGTTTTAAAAATAAAAACGCCTAACAGTAATGTAGCTACATCTCCAATGCAATCGCACAGTGTCCTCTCGACAAGCTGCGTAAAACAATTATTACAATCCTATTGATAAACGTATGCTAAGTGTTTGTACAAAATATAACGATTTATTTTAAACATTTCCCTCAAAAAACATCCGAGTTACATATCTAAATGATCAAAGAGCCAACAAAATCTTCTTTCGATACATATTCGAGACCACCGCGGTCACCACTTTGATGGGGTTGGTGCGCATTGTGTTTAAGAAGCATTCATTTAAACGCGCCTAGATCGAGGTATAGGTAAGTCTTCGAACTCAGTCTTCCTGTAGTCCACCAATTCTTTGGTTTTATGAGACTGCCGAGATTTCGGGTAGTTTGTTTTTAACTCTTTACTCCTTTCCTACAGCAGAACACATCTTCGGGCATATACCCATCTAAACAAAGCAAAGGGAATTTAACGACCATACCCTTTTAAAATAATTTTTTTTTTCGAAATGTTCAAAGTCCTACCCAGAAGACATTTAAACAAAACTAAACTGTTTTGCACAACAGTATTTCCTTGGAAAGTACAATAAACAATAAAAATGCACGAAATAATTTAAAATCAGCATTTTACCGATTTCCGACATCTACACTAAAACTTCTTTCTCTAAAGCACTGACCTAACATCCTTCGAAGACACACTCGCCAATACATCTCCCCCCTAAGCGAGATGACATAAAGGTAAATACTTTACCTGCCCGATGAACAGAACTACAACAGAGTTTTAGTTCTGTAGAGCACGATAGACTAGCCCTTTACCCAAAATATAGACAAAAACGTCTTAATCCAAATACAAATCAAGCTCCTTTCCTGTGTTAACTTAGGATTTCTTTCTTTATTCTACTAAACTGCACTCGGATTCATTTTTAATCGGTGTTTAGAAGTACATGTCTAACGCAAACGAAGGTGTATCGGATGCTAAGCTACACACACACCTGATCGTCGAAAGAACACGCTGTATCTAGACTGTTTTTTGGTTACGGTGCAACTGCGTACATGCAACGTAATGATCTTAATTTCTATCACACCCCAACGAGCAGGAAAATCAGACAGATACGCATGCCAAACGAAGTAAAAGTATCACGCAAACATTGTCAGGATCGATAAGGTGAATATCGGTAATTTGACACCAGAAATCGTGATTCGACAAATATAGTACATATTTCACTATTCAGTTCGACGTCAACCACATTAAACAATAGACTCCAGCTGCCCTATCACGTATGTTCCCATCCAGGCGAAAGTCATGGGTGGATCCTAGACTAGCACATTTCCATTAATTAAAAATCATTGCGAAATCTAGTGGGATGACAAATTCCAGGCGATAGAAGTAACCTACAGGAAGTTGCTCTGTTATAGATTGGACCTCATCCATTACATCTAGTTTAACATCGGCTAGTCCCACTTTATAAGGTACTGCCACAGGATTTGCTTATTTCCTCGAAATGTTCTCTATTGCTACCTCGCCGAATTTCTCCAGTACTTCTAGTGCTCTCACAACGTTGCAGCCAGGTAGGAGAAATGGTATCTTCGCCTTGTCTCCATGGCTTACAATGACGAACTTGTCGAATGCATATACAAGTTAAAAGATCAGCAATAATTTACCACTGCAACTTAAATTTAAACGAACGCTTGCTTAGAAGACTAGACACGAAGTACATCTCCAATAACTGTTCAAGTAACAATAATACTCTACAGCTCGAAGCTTTGTTCTTCAGACATGTGACCTGTCTCCAGTGTTTTATCTTAGATCCCTAAACCTGTAAAACCGTTTCTATACGAAAAGCTAAGTCTTAACCATTAAATTCTGCTGATGCTATTACATATTTTAGGTAAACACATCGACGTTGGAGTGTTCCTCAGCAGACTCCTACGGATCTTATGATCTACAACAAACACCTTCTAAGTATTCCAGAATGAAACTTCACTCTGCAGCGGAGTGTGCGCTGATATGAAACTTCCTGGCAGATTAAACTTGCGTGCCGGAACCGGGACTCGAACCTGGGACCTTTGCCTTTCGCGGGCAAGCGCACTACCGACTGTGCTATCCCGACACGACTCGTGATGCCGCCTCACAACCTTACTTCCGCCAGTACCTCGTCTCCTACTTTCCAAACTTCACAGAAGCTCTCCTGCAAACACGCAAGACTAGCACTCCTGGAAGAAAGGATATGTTGGAGACATGGTGGAGATATGGTTCCGGCACACAATTTTAATCTGCCAGGAAGTTTGATATCAGCGCACACTCCGCTGCAGAGTGAAAGTTTCATTCTGGAAACATCCCTTAGGCTGTCTTGCATAATGTACAAAATTATCAGTGCAGTATCCAAAGAAAGAAAGATTGTAATCAAATCCAATTTTACAACATAAAATCGTACGATCTCATATTTGTTGAGTTATATAAGTTTTCAGGTATATCTTCCATGAACGTTACTGTTTGTGCTCGTATCTCATGAGCTACGTGTCGTACTGCGATATAATTTAGAAGGTACATTCAGCTATATGTGTGTATACTATCACATTTCCTGCGGCTACAATTTGCTGTGGAGAAATTATACTAAATGCCGTAGCTTTAGTCCACGGTAAGCCAGACACATTTTTCATGATTTTACTGTGGTTGTCAACGGGAAAAAATATAATGTTTGAAATTATCTTTAAAGTTGAAACTTCCTGGCAGATTAAAATTGTGTGCCGGAACCGGGACTCGAACCTGGGACCTTTGCCTTTCGCGGGCAAGCGTACTACCGACTGTGCTATCCCGACACGACTCACGATGCCGCCTCACAACTTTACTTCCGCCAGTACCTCGCCTCCTACTTTCTCTTTAAAGTTCGTTGCAAGTCGCTAAGCAGTCACCTCCTCAAGTAGTGAGCTGATAGTCACACTATCACGTGCTGCAAGACGGGCATTTTTACTCTGTTTATGGCGTCATTTCTCCTGAACTATCGGTGTTATCGCAATATCTTTTCTTAGCTGACGTCGTCTACCTATAGACTACATTCCTGTCAAATTTCAGCTTCCTAGGTGTAGTAGTTTAGAGATTTCGTGTTTAATGAAAGAGTGGACGAATCCTTTCACTTTCGTCATCAGTCACCTTTCTATCACTTCATGTGCTCTCTTTGAGTCGGCGTGTAACAAAGGATCCCAATAGGCTCCTCCATTTCCTCAGATCCTGATCTTCGCGTGGCCAACTGCGTCCTGCTGTCTTCCTTAGGTCATTTTCCCATCTGTCTGGTGGTCTTCCTCTAGGCCTTTTCTGGTCAATCGGGCTCCAGTTTAGGACTTGCCTAGACCGTCTATCATCTTTTACTCTAGCAGTAGTCACCCACCCTTTCCATTTTGTCGGTGACCTTTGTTGTTCGTCTTATCTCGACTGCTCTCTATTTGTGTAACCCAGTATTGAGCTTTCCATTCCTCTATGGGCTATTGTTTCCTCATTTAAAGTCCATCTTTTTCAGCCATAAGTTATTACTGGCAGTATACAGTGGTTAAAATCGTTTCCTTCAACTCAGCTGTCATATTAGATTTAAAAATTGAAGTGTCTTCCATAAACCTGCCAGCCCAATTTAATTCGTCGTAATATTTCTGGTTTTAGATCACATTCAAGTTTGTTGTCCCAGACCGACAAACTCTGCGACTCTTTGCAGTTGTGTAATTCCAACCGATATTCTTCCGTCAGGTGTCCACTCATTGCTCTTGATCTTGGTCTTACCAATGTTTATTTTTAGACTAACATTGGAGCATACTAATGAAAGTTCGCTAACTAATATTTGAAATTCTTCTATGTCATTTGCAAATCGAACAATATCATCTGCGAACCTCAAGTTGTTTACTCTTTTTCCGAGAACTAGAATTGACCTTTCTTCCCCATTCAGTTTAGTCGTAGCTTTTTCTAAGACAGCTGAAAATAATTTGGGAGGTAGTCTCCTTGCTTTACGCCCTTTTCAATGGGAAATTAATACGTTTCTTCGACAGCACTTACAGATGCTTTGGAGGTTATATCCATAGATTTTTCTTGTATCCCTTAATGAAGTAAACTCGATCGTTTCAGATGATTTCGACGAGTACTCAAACACGAACCCCCGTTGCTGTTTACTGTAAATGCGTTTATATTTTATTGCACAGTCACAGCGAGTTTCCATATGTTTAAACCAATAAGTGAGTCGTGCTAGCACATCTGCAATAGCCTGCTCTTTTTCCTAAAGCAACTGGTATTATTTCTTTAGAGCAGTTGTCTTCGCCATATCATCCAGTTTTCGTTTCTTGACGTCCATCTTAAGTCGTATTTTCCGTGCACATTGCATATTAACTGCACTTAAAGGAGTAATATCTTGAATGGAAGTCTGTTCGATAGATTTAATCTGATTCTTTGGATTTGTGGAATGGCGTTGCTTTTGGGTACTAGACCTAATTCGGCGATGTGGACTCCTGGCCATATTGTAGAGAATAACGTCGTGGAAGGTGAGAAATATTCAGGCGTGATGTAGCCATCTAATGCATAGTGTAGCTGATCAGATACATAATTCATTTTTCGATTCTCTCAGACTGATCATCTTATCTCAAATTCACTCGTAGCTGCTTCTATAAATAGTATTATACTTGCAAGTAGGTCGTCCTAGTAATTATCAATTGCAGATAGCTACTTAATCATTAAGACAGTTGGCTGCATTCACTTACTCCTAACTTGTGCGCCTGTTTACTTCAGTATTCCTCCTTTGCCATGTAAAAGTAGTCAATCATATTCTACTGTTGCATTCTGAGTTACTTTCTCGGAAGATTGTATGCATAAGTGACATTTATTGCATCGACAACATGGAACCACTATACAAAAATGTACTGCCAAACTTTCAGGAAACATTCCTCACATACACATATTATATGGACATTTTTTCCGAAACGCTTAATTTCTATGTTAGAGCTCATTTTAGTATTTCTCTTTAAATGTAAATCGAAATAATTCGTGAAGACAATTTTCAAAATACCCAATTGTTTCGTTAGTATGTACTGTACTTCCTCTATTCACCGCCATTTGGCCCAATTGAAGGAAGGTAATGTTGACTTCAGTGCTTGTGTTGACATTCGACTCATTACTCTACAGTACTAACATCAAGCACATCAGTACGTAGCATCAACTAGTGTTCATCAGGAACTTGGTTTTGCAGTCAGTGCAATGTTTACAAATGCGGTGAATCGAGGAAGTACAGTGCATACTAACGAGACAATTGGGTATTTTGACAATTATCTGCACGAATTATTTCAATTTACATTTAAAGAGAAATACTACAATGAGCGATAATATGAAAATTAAGCGTTTCCGGGTACATGTCCACATAACGTGTGTGTGTGAGGAATGTTTCCTGAAAGTTTGGCAGTACCTTTTTGTAGAACCCTGTATAGCTGACCTGCTAGTGGTGCATAATAATTTTAAGGGATTTTCTTTTTAGCATTGCTTTCAGTGTATACGCACTATACGTTAATCGTTGTAGTTTTTATAGCTTCAAGTAGTCACGCATTAAAGCGATAAGACAGTCCGCGCAGCCGCATTATCAGTAAGGCTGTTAAAAACATGTGAATGTCGACAGGGCAACATGTCAGCCAACAGAAAACACTAGGAATAACGGCCATAGCTAAAGGGATGAAACGCAGCTAGCAACTGGAAGGATGCAGCCTTCCACTACATAAACACACACACACACACACACACACACACACACACACAGGCTGTGGATGGCGCGACGTACGACATTGAGAAAAGCGCTCCGCATTCTGCCCGCCTTCTCTCATCCCCTTTCTTCTTCCATCTCCTCTTTCCCATCTATCCACTCCCTCCCCGTTCTTCCTCAATTAATCCCTCGTCTCCATCTCATCCTCCTCCTCGTCTTGCTACCTACTTCCTTTCCGTCTCCCCTGTACATTTGCTCCTTCCTCGTCATAGCTGCTGATAATAAATTAAAATTAGGGCAATGCTTCGTATTTTGTGGTGACGCTAGCAGGTGACCTGCAATATTACTTCCTGTGGTGACCTCATCTCTCGAGCAGTTGTTAAATCCTGGATGCCCGGTTACTGCAAATATAACGTTTAAACACGAACGTCGTCAGAACGTGATTTCACGGAATACCGTCACTTCCGTATCGTTTCCGCCGCAGCGCTTGACCGCTACGCAGCTCAAACGTTGGTACCTCTTCAATTATCGATGTTCACTCTGATCGGCGATGTCAACGCACGACGGAAAAGGTAAAAACCGCGCTTTAAATGTTTCCGTTTACTGCTGTTCACAGTTACAGAAATGATTTTCAGTTTCGAGCACATGCATGGCAAAGTACCATTATAACTCCATTTGGGTTCTAGTATAATCAGACTAACATTGGAAATACGTACTTCAGGCTTAGTGTTCACGGATTAACATCGTTACACACACAACTAAATTACATTGAAGTGTTGGCTTGTGGAAGGGACAACAAGGTCCACTACATAGCCTTACCCTTTGATCTTTTCTAACGTAGCTATTGATATGTTACTCAATTAGACGTAATCCATAATGGTAAATTTAAGATTCATATTTTAGGAACAGGCAATTTAGTGATAAAAGTATTACTCATGCAACATGTGGCGTATCACATTACACACCTCAGTCATTAATCATAGATACAATAGGGTATTAGATTGTTTTGGGATTTTGTCTTAAAAGGTTGTTACCTTATGCTCTTTTTTAATGTAGTCTTTTACGTCTTCATATTCTTCTGTATATTAAGAAATAAACGGGAATGAAAGTAGAATAATTTCAAAGCCCCGCTTAATCTTAGAATCCTACACGATGCCGCTGTAAACGTCACTAACAGTAATACATAGTTTAGCCAATCACGTTTCAGCATTGTTGTACAAATATTTCTTAGTGCCATAATGTAAAATTGCATCCATATAAACTGCAGCAAAATTGTTTGTTCCGAATGATGAGAAGATGAGCAAAGCGTTGTTAAAACGCTTTCATAGAGATCCAAATGAGACAGCGATCACTTGATGCGGTGACCACTGTGCGGAATGTTTCGAAGTGTACTGACTCTGACTGTTAAAGTCCACTATCAACCTTCACTACCCGAAAAAAATTGTGTACAGATTAATGAGCCAATATTTGTGAGTGAAACTGCTGATCACTATATGACACAACAATATAAAGTCTCTCACACAACTGAAGATTGTAGTTCATAAACTCGTCTTTCCCACTTCCGGAGTGCCTTCTCAAGATTAAGATCATACAATGGCAAAAGTGAAATATATTACTGTTACTGCGTGCTTTTGTTTAACTCATTCACTTTAGAACTGACACAGAAGTTAAGTCAGCAGTTGGTGAAAGGGTGTAATGTAACAAAACATTGAGGGATTTAGATGAATACCATTGGCAATGGCTCTATTGCTTAACTGAATTGTTTAATTTGGTGTTAAGTATCACTGTACTTCCCGTGATGGTTGTGAATAAAATGTTACCTTTCTGGTGATACAAATATGAAATAGGAGATGGTACCCCACGCACACAACGTGCTGACTTTTCAAAACATCGTTGGTGTACATTCTTACTTCGAAGTTTTGTGTTGAGTTACACCCCCTGCCCAGAACTGCTAAAATTCCATCGTAACATGAGATTGTTTTCTTTCAATTTTTAGCGCTATTGTAACGATCAGAACTACCTTTATGATGTGTGGAATGATGAACGCAGCCTAGGAAAATACTTCCAAATGTGAACCTGCTACAGACGTAAAAACTGACAGCAAGGAAGCCATTATTTTGGCAATACGCATTCTTGTAAAACATTGCCTTCTTTCGTTGTGTACTGACGTGAAATCGCCGAATTGTTCCATCAGTCTCACACTTTACTGTCCACTGTGGGTAAGGCTTCAGGTGAAAGCCTCGACGATAAAACGTAAATGAATCTACATAACTTTACAACGTTAGTCACCTTCGCTCAAACATCGTCTTCTGTAGTCACATGATGACCACTGCTTTTAAGTCTCCCAGGAAATGAGACGGCAGAAAGTTCCGGCTTCTTCAGCAGGTTGAGGGCTCTGATCTCCCTCCATGTTGTCCCCTGTACCTACGGCCCCGACATCAACGCCGCTTCCCGCTCTCCTACCTTTGGAGACGCGCCTGAATTCACGTCACAGCAGTTCTCAACTCCTGATGCAACGGTTGTTCCCTGCGCTGTGTGTGCCTACAATTCTTGTTACTCCAACTCTCTCCCTTTATTTCCGCCACTGCCCACCCTACTCTCCATCAGTTTGTTTTCGTATTCGTGCAGCTCGTTACTTCGTCGTATTTCCTGAATAAGATTTCCTACAATAATACAGCGTTGCATATTCATAGAGTGGAATTTTAGGAAACTATTTTCAAAATGTTGTTAATAGAGTCAGAAGGAATGGAGTATTAAAACCTCATGCGTGATGGGACAGATGTTATTGCATTCACGTTTGACATAATTATCAGCCGAGTTGTCGAGGTTGGTTCTTTCCCACTTTCTCACGTACGGAATGTGTGTACAAAATTGTGTAGCAATCGCATAAGTAGGGATGGTACATGGAAAGCGCACATATACTCTTAAATCTAATCCATACTTTATTGTAGCATGAGTAGAACGGCTGCCAAGTACGTTTGTACGGTAGCAGATTTTTATGAGAAAAGAGGCAAGGCTCTGAAACTCCTCGGAGTTTCTGTGAGCCACAGGCTGAAAATCACTGGTTTAAGACATCTTTTGATTTTGCTCCCAATCAATACTCCAAGCTGAATTGCTTACAGTTGGAGAATGAGCGGAGGAGGGTCAACATAAGCTATAGAAATTGCACCTTCTGCGTTCATTGAGGCGGCCTGCCTGCTGTGATAGCCCTGGCTGATCCTGTAACATGAATTGCTGCTGCACAATGCCGTAAATGCCTTCGTAGACCTGGCTGAACAGGGTGAACCTCTTGTGGGTACCGGGGCACTCGCGAATTGATGGCAACCGAACAGACTAACAGGCTAGCCAGACCAACGGAATCTATAGCCTACCTTTTACAGGCTCAAAGTCTGTTCTGGTAGTTACTAAATCAAAGGCAACAACAGAACTACACATCTGGATTAGGAGACAGCACGCGGAATGCAGGAGCAATAATACAGAAAAAAAGAATGGTAGACACGTGTGACACTGTTATCGAAATCCAACAGTCCTGGGTCTGAGCAGCAGGGAAATTAGAGTGATGGCAAGTCTGACTGCCAATGGGAACTTAAACAAAAGTCATCTACACGAGATGCGGTTGCAGAAAGCTGTTCCCGTGTGTGGGCTACATGATGAAATGGATCTAAATTCAATTTTTCAGTATAAAGCGCTGGAAGCAAGACGATATTTCTGGGTCACGAATTTGAAGAAATTGTCTGACAGAGAGCTAGTAGAGACACTCCTGCTGCCCTTTGAGGGCGCTGGTTGGCTTCACGAAAAAACAACGCAGAACATGGAGTTTCCGTTTGGACGGCTCTGGGGCGTGGCCGCTGCTGTTTCTATTCCATTAACGAATGCCATAGTAAAGAGTAATACACGAGTTTCACATTCTCATTATCCAGCTCTGTACATTGGAGTTACGGCTTGCGATTATTGTAAAACACCAGCTGAAAACCCGCCTTTGACCGGGTATATTTATTCCTGCTCTGAGTTAGTACTTACATCCACTCTCTCCCTGTCCATGTTTCTTCTAAAAACGTGGTATAATTTTGTACATTATAGATTCTAGTATGAATAAATTCTTTGGTGAGCCCGCCCATAAGCAAGTGATGTAAAGTGTAACATAAACATGTCAGATGCACTCCGCTGTGTTTTAATAGATTAATCGTAATAGACAACGCAAGTCACACTGGAAATTGCGGGTTCTGAGTTAAGATACATCTGTGGGAAAGAATAGGTATGTTCTGGATGCACTCTGCTTCATTCTCTTCCTTTGCCTGTAGCTTTATAGACCTGCTGCTGTCGCCTGCAGCCGTCTCAGCTTCATAGCTCAAACGTGTCTCACTGGAATACACGAGTGTAAATAAGGAATGTAGTAACGCGTGTTGCGGGATGTAACGGGTTTTTACCCATTGTAGATTGTGTAATTTTGTAGGTACATATTCACTTGTATAACTGCTATACTTCAATAAAATCTGTTGCGAATACAGTTAGTAATAAAGATGTAATTGATTAAAACCTTATGCGTTATGGGGCGGTTGTTTCATGAACGTTACTGTTCATGTTTCATCAACGACGAGTCGAACTGTGATAAAATTTCGAAGGTACATCTGTGGGTACACCGTCTGTAAGCTTTTCTGCGCTTTCGGTTTGTAGCATAGAACTGATAATTTGTAGCGTCATACCGAATGCTGTTATATTGCATGAACAGCTGAGAAGTAGAAGCGAGAAACTTTTCCTTTTATTCTTTAATCATTCTCCTGTTACCAGCGAGAGAAAGTATAATAAAGTTTGAAATGTTCAAAGTTAGTTGCAAGTCGCGGATTACTCCCGTTCTCACACATTGGATGAATAGTCCAGTCGTATGTGGCACTTTTTTGCGGCTCCTGTTGTTTATGACGTTCTCCCGAACCGTGTGTGGTATGTGGTTCTCAACTCCACAGCGGTTGTTACCTTCCAATGAGGAATGTGCGTACCAAATTTGGTTGACATTGGTCCAGAAACGTATGAGGAATGTGCAATACACTTAGGGTGACCTTCCGTTTGGTTTCAAGGTAAAATTTGCAAAATTAGATAAAGATGCTTAACAAATCTACAGTTTTGTTCCCAATTCCAACAGCTATAATTTACAGTTTATCTTTATTTAATCTTCCTGCATTCGATCTCTGATACCATCTTCATGCCCCTAAATCAAAAACGTATAAAATCATCCAATGAGTTGCCTATAACAAATGGGATTTTCTGTGGATCCTGTTGATGTTCGGTTTTACATTTATGTCGAGACTGGTGATGAGGGACTTTGCCTTACGGCAGAGGAGACAGGAGGGGTGCTGCGAAGGAGAAATTGTCAACAGTGCGTGACGTACCCGACGGTTACTCCTCCAACTAGTGGCCACGCTCGGCGGCGCTTGACGTAGGTGATGTGGGTGAGACCGGAAGCCCCTCGGCAGTGAGTCGTGGAGTGAGGCGTGGGCGCTGCTGCTGCTGCTGCTGCTGCTGCTGGTGATGGGCGCTAAGCTCGGCGTGAGAGCCGACACCGGGGTCCGAGGCTCTCCCTCTCCCGTCACCTGCAACACCACACAACACAACACGAACCCATCACTCACCTACACCGAACACACACACACACACCTCAGCACACAGCTCTCACACTTCGTGAGGGAAAGGTGCCTTCGGGCGCGTAGAATAGAGAGAACCTTTCCAATTAGCCAGCTCAGCCTGCCCCGTGTGTTACTTGTCGGCCTTCCGCACATGAACAGACAATAAAACGCAGTGTGTGATTTGTGTGACACCTTTTCGTAGGCAGGTCTGTGTAAAATTTCGTCAGTGTTCTCTTAAATGTTGGTATCAGTCTAATGAAAATTTCGAACGAATGGCTATTCGTAGGTGAAACATATGCTGCTTGTTAAAATAATGCTCAATGTAACTGATTTTAGGCTACCGAATTTGTTGAAGCAGAACAAAAAAGCACAGCTTTTCTCGAGCTGAAATCTCATTTATGCTGTCTCGCTGTTCCCTGCATACCCGAAAATCTTGACTGGAGTAGTTTGCAATAATTCATAAACGTCAGCTGTGCGCTTTGGCCATATACCATTAATTCAGTCGCTTCCAGATCACCACATAATCTAGATCACGTGAGATCATGCCTTATAATCGTACAAAACTTTAATGCTTACAGGGCCTCATCAGCTTCAAAATCGCTCAACCATGCTAAAGCACATTCAGGAACAATGGAAACCATGTTCAAAGTTCAGATGTGAGCTCCAGTTACTGCTTCCATACGTTGTGCGTTTAGGAAAGCACATTTTCAATATTTCATTTGTAAATGAGTTAAATAATTTTAAACGCTGAATTAATGAACTCTGGGTCAGCCCTTAGATAAAATATCCAACACAGTGAAGTATGTGTGTACATGCATTTGCCTTGGTACAGTGTAATTGTACGCTGATACCTGGATTTTATTCATGGAGCATTTTGGGCACAGAACTTTTACAACTTTGACTTATAGACAAAATATATTAAAATAGTATGATTATACCACTGTTTACTGGTCGATATTATGCTTATTTTCGGGAGATCATGTATGTAAAAGCTTCACAATATCAACTTTGAAGTAAATAATATTCGGTTAAGTTTGGCATACAACACTGTATCCTTGAACATTCAACAAAAATTTATGTTGTTCCATCAGTTATATGGTTAGTAAATGAGTAAAAAATTGTGATTATGCTGTTAAACCTGAAAAACGGTATTAAAATCCTAAATTGTTCCAAAATGTATATCAGTAATGTATTATGTCCCATCCTTAAGCATGTCATTTGTCTACATGCACAGTGAAATATAATATTATATAAATAATAACCATCTAGTAAATAAATTTTCAGGCCATTATTTGCTATCAAGGTACAAGATTATCCTTCTATAAACGCTTAAAGTGGAATCAAATTAGTATTTAAGGCTTTGTTCAAGGCTCATTTTGTATTGTAAAAGGCATTTGCTTAAAAAACGCTACACAGCAATGGCTTAAACATTCTGCATGGATATTTCATGCTGCTACTGGAATGTTAAGCAGTTCTGTCCTCTTGTAGTTTCTTATCTAGTCTAGTGACTGTAATGTCAATCTGCTGCTGCATGTATGTGTTAGTATGATGGACAGACTGACATAGTTAGTGTTGTTTCACCATCTGTTTGTATCACACAACTTAATGTGAAACTTGGATTACGCAATAGTGTTTGCAAGTATTTAATCTTGCTGTTTGTTGCGGTCTGTGACCCAAAATTTCATTATTTAAAAAAAAGTATATATATATTTTTTTAATTTTCAAGGCATTGTTTGTAAATGGATAGGCAAAATCTGTGCAAAAAATGTTAAATATTGTAAATACGTTGCTCATAAACATTCTTTATGTACTAATATGTAACATTGTTAAAATAATGTCACAAATACAGTTACTTACATGTCAAGCAGGTTTTAATAAAATATTTTTCCTATCATTCCAAATTACTCAAATCAACAATGCTTCTCCATTTACGACAATGCTTGTAGGTTAAGCTTTTTCAAGAAATTGTTCAGCATTTCTAAACTATTGTATCTACAATGGTCTAACTGTTCTAGGTGTTTAGGATTAATAATGATTACTCTGACAATGGATATGTAAATTCCACAGTGGATAAAATAAAGCTAATAAGCAGCAGTAAAGGATATTATACTTATTAAAAATGTTATGTTACGAAACTTTTGCGAATCGTATAACTTGGGAACCTGCTCGGTTTTCTCCTAGGGGGATGTGGAAAACGCCTAAAAACCACATCCAGGCTGGCTGGCACTCCCCGTCTTGGAAAGCGGTGTGTTAGACCACATGGCTAGCCGAGCGGGTTACTGTGCAGCAGTATAAAACCATTTTATTTCTAAAACCTGAAATAATGTCGTTATAGATATTACATTTCCTGTAATCAGCTTTAGTATAATCTCCTGTGCTTCATGATACAGATTTCAAAAATTGGACAGAAAATTTTTAAAACAATGATTAGTGTCAGCAAATCACACTGTGACAAGGCAGAATTGACCCAATGCTCAGATTATGTGTCTCACGCCAAGTATGTCCGAAAAGCAATCACATTAAACCATATTTGTGAAATACAGTGCACAATCATTGAACACGTGTAACCTATTTGAGTAAAAAATCACCACGAGTAAGAATAAAAATAAGAATGTCCAGAAGTAATGCCTGGGTATTGTCTTAGATTTTTGTTAGTAATTTAAAGATACCTGTGTCTTCAATGCACTCTTTAAAGTAATAAAATGTGAAATGAAAAATATTCCAACATGGGCTAAGTAAATTGCCTTAGAGACAACTGTACCACTTAGATATTCACTTAGCATATCCTTAAAAATGATTATTAGGGCTTCAGCAATATACTGCTATACAATAATTTCCAAAAATGTACGAAAATTGTTACTGGAAGTTTTCAGCAGCATTTTAATTTTTGGCCACTATATTTGATTAGTAAAAAGCAGGGCAGTAGGGTTAATGGTTATTACCTTCGATTTTGCTTCGTAATAGCATCTAAGATTGAAAATGAAAAACATAGTGAATTTGTGTGCATTTTTTACATAAATTTTGCTACGTCTTAAAACCAGATGTGTATACATATAAAAATAGTAGTATAAATAGTAACTCTACAAACTAGGGTTTGAGTAAACCAGTCCCACCATTAAATACCAGTATTACGTATGTATTCAGTAGCAATACAGTAAAAGTAGTACGGAAATCATTTACATAAAATATATCTTTTTGTATATAATGTTATACATTGCAGATATTTGCAATTATACAAGTAACTGTTCCTGGGCGTCATCTGTTCAAATGAGATTATACTCAGTTGTGAGTGGTTGTTAAGGTAACTACAGTTTCCACGTATGGCAAAAAAGTCCTCAGCGGACTTCAAATATGTCTAAAGGACTGAATTGCTTCTACATGTGATTCATTGGTTTTTTGTGTACTATTAAAAATTTTAACCATTTGTCATTCTATTTACTTGATTCGTTGCTTGCATTCAAAATTCTTCGTAATTTCCACTGAGAGTTGTGACTGAAACGATGAATCATGTGTAAACAGTACAGTCGTTAATTAAAATGTAAAATTTGTGAACATCAGATGTTTTATTATCAAACTGAGCAATTTGTACAGCTGGTGTACTAATGTGTATATAACTTGTATGTAGCCTGAGTTATATAAATGTGATGTATATTAAATTTCATTAATATGAAGAATGTTTCTGCAAGTTAAAAATTACATTCATGTGAAATCAGTGGCGTAACTACGGGGTGGGAGGGTGATGAGGGGGGGATAGAACCCCCCCCCCTACCCAGAACCCTAAAAAAAAAAAAAAAAAAAAAAAAAAAAAAAAAAAAAAATGTATATCAGCATTCTGGTAAAGGTAAAGATTGGAAACTTGGGGTGTTTTACCATAAGCTTTCATTGGATGGGAGTGAATTAATCTTCTTTGCTCATCAAGCAGATCTATTCTTCCCCCCCCCCCCCAAAGCCAAGTCCTAGATACGCCACTGTGTGAAATAATGCTCTTTAGGTTGAACACTTAAACTTCCAAGTTTTACATTCAGTATAGTATTCTATTAAACTATCCTCCTCCTGTGCATGGCTGTTGTAACGATTTGAGGGTGGAAGTTCTCGTTTCATAATTTGACAGTTGTATGAATCACAGGTCATGTTAGTACATAAGCTACGTAGCATTGTTACTAAATGGCACGGAGCACGACAGAATTCTGTAAATTGTCAAATTTTCTAAAAATCATAACCAATAAAATGTTTGCTCAATTAGGCTATGAGAAGTAAAGAGAATCTCGTGCCTCACTACTGCTGAGTTCTGTGCTATGTCTGACGCGGCTGCCTCCTGCTGAGTCAGACTTCTGTTCTCTTTCCTGTCGGCCTCCCTCGGCCAACTCTTGCTTTTTCGACCCCGACGGTATTAGGTCGCGAGGCCTGAGGGTGTCTTTCATTTCCATTCTCTAGTTTCATCTTGTAGATTGCGACACTGAAGATTGTATCACTGCTGCCTTTGTCACTAAAGCTACTAATACAATGGATGTGTGCAGTGTTCCTACAATTATATACTGACAAGAAATGAGAGAATGAGATCATGGAAATTAAAGACGGTCCATCCCGATTACTTCACTTATAGACTAAGTTGTCTTCCTCAGAAGCAAGCATCCTCACAGCCAGGATGCACACCAGGGCATATGGAGCTTACACATCTGTCATGTCGCCTCAGACTGTGGCGGGAGCCAGAGTACCGCAGCGATCAAGTGGTCCTGGTGGCTGATGAGGCAGGCCATTGGGCACCAGTTCTTCTTTACTAATGGACAAAAAGTGATTTCATCGGTGCCAAATGTTCAAAGACTGGAATGAAATGGCGTGTTGTTCCGGTGGAGAGTCGACGAGAGTAAAAGTGGTACTGTATGCTGGTGGCTTTCCTCGCAAAGTACTCGGCCACAGAGGTGTCTGCATTGACCACCCTTACTTGCTGGAACAAATACTGTCAAAGCGGAAGAGTTCTGCACCTCTGACAGCGGGATAATTAGAAGAGCTTGAAAACATCCCCAAGTACCTTCACCTGCTGTCCGTTTTATAAGAGGTCAACTGCCTGTGCAAATGAGTCCACAGATTTGGCTTCTAGAAAAGATGGGCACATTCTGAACCAATCAGCATTAAGAGCCTGGCCATGAAAGTACACACAGCGTGGGGCAAGTGTTACTGACTACACACTGAAGATTCTGGCACATTTTCGTGCAGTACCTGCAAATGGAACATCAAGGGAACACCAAGAGTTTATAGCTTATTGCAGTCTCAAATACCTGTAGTAGACGAACATCTCAAATGTGCAACTCCCTCTCACAGTAAGAGCCAGTCAGTGACAGAGGGTCAGTCAGCTGTTTGGGAGGTGTGATTGCATGCTGACCTATCTCCTGCTGGTCTCTGGTGGTTCCGACCTGGACAAAATCTTCGTCATTGGAGATAGAATCACCAGAGTAATGGACATTGTGTGAAGAGACCTATACCGGCTTCCTACAGCCTGTGACGATTTCTCACTGAACATTCCAAATACACGGCACCACTTAATAACACCCACACTTGATGTTACTTGCTAAAACATCAAACAGGACGAAAAGGAAAAAAAATTGACAATAAAGCTTTTGCTTTAGATTATATTTATGTTCAAATCTTCCTCTCCTGCAGCCCTGTTATAGAAAAAAAATTGTCTAACAAATTTGTAATATGCATGAATGTTATAATTAGCTGCCTCTTCTATAGTAATAATGTTTTTTTTTTATTTTGGCTATATTAATATCATAGTATGACATGTCCTCTATTTGGCCATTTATTTGTAAGACACACTTTTGTAAAATGACAGCAACAATAAGTCACTGGTCTCGTCTGCAATGTGACTAATGTCCTCATCTTGTACAGAATTTTCATACAAACTGTGCTGTAATTTAAAATCTGGAACATGGCTGCTGTTAAAACTAGAAATCATTACATTTATAAGCTTGAAACTGATATGCTGCAAGCTTACAAATGTAATTTTAATATGTATGCATTGTTTTCATACTATTATTTGCGGGTTATGGCCCTTAACCTGTAAGTTTCATTGTTAAAAAGTAATGTTACGGAATAGTGTATAAACATATGCAGTGTTGCTGTGATGCTCCTTGGTTAAAAAGTTGGTAATAGCAATTCTGATACACCCTGTACTTATTGCTGAGGACAGGAATGTCATATGACCAAGGATAAATAAGGCATGTTTAATTACAAAGGCAAAAACTGAGTTTCTAACTAGGTATAATGGTGTAAAGTTGAGTTTTTATTGGTCATTAAATTCTTGTACATACAATACTTGTATTAATTAGTATATATTAATTATGTCGTATGTATTTCTTTCTATTGTCCGCATCACGTAGGAAGGTGGCCCAGTTTTCAGCCGTTTTGCCCCCCCCCCCCCCGCCCCCCCATTACCCTAATGGCAGCCAATAACGTCCATTCTCTATGCGCGAGCTACTGTTTCTCCACACCACTGTCGGCTGTCTGCCACAGTTCCTCCTCTCCTATACTATAGCTCCGCCTCTGTGCACGGAAGTGCCTTCCTACATGGTGCCATCTATAAATATTCTGTTATTTAGCTAATATACAGCTACGAGGAAACTTTTCTTAAATGATACGCTTATGCCACGTTTACACCATGAAGTGACATGTAATTAGCTTGCCATGTGGGCATGACTTGTATGATATTGCTATAGTTTTGTGGTAACAGCAGAAAAATGCAGGATACTGTATTTTAAGCATGACTTCGATTTGATGCATTAAAATTTCGTAGTTAACGTATGTAATGTACATTGTCCAGAAAAAATTAATTACTTAAAATATTTTAACGTGAACATAGCTTTACACTTATGCTATCTACTCTTGCCCAATATTTTATTTGTTTCTAACATGAACTCTACTTTTAATATTTGAGAGTAGTGTGTTATGGATTGTTGAAGAGATGTGTATCTATTTTCATAAAATGATCTAAAATCTAGAACATGCCCATTATTTGTTCAACATGGGTATTCCATGTTAAAGTCTCAATCTTGTTTGTTAACATACATTAGTTTGTGTATGGGTTTGTTACATTCCAAACTGGCTTCTTTTAAAGCAAATTTCGTTGAAAAGCTCAGTTTTGGCTTCAGTGTAGAGTTGACGGAATACTATAAATCCAGCTTGTGAGTAAATTGTGATTGTGCTACGGCACAATACACTTCCCAGTAACATTTCTTGGACTGCAAGCTGTCTTTGTGAATTAAAGCAATGTTTCAAATTACTGAAAATTTCTTTATGAAAGTGTACCAAGACAGATACAAACCATGTAACATTATTAATGTATCCTCCGCCTACAAATAAACATTGTTCTGTGTACTAGGTGGCTTCAGAAAATTAGCAAAGCCCGAAACTAGTCAGAATTTGAATAAAAAAGCAGCTTTGGTGCAATATATTCTTTCCTAGAATATTTAAGTGCTGCAATACCTGAAAGTTTAAAAACTTTTCTTTAATATTAATCACTAATTAACATAGAGGTTACTATTTTCTAATGAACAACAAAGACTTCTTAGAATACATAAATGTGTGTATATATGATAATGTTAACCCACTTAGTACCGGGGTGGGGCTGTAATAACTGGATTGTTCTCCTCGGCCTCATCGCAGTGTAGTACTGAGGCTTATGCTCCCAGTAGTGCCCCATCCCTTAGCTTTCCCGTGTGCTGTGAATGCAAAGCTAAGCAGGCAGAGCTGTGGTCACGCCTTCTCCCCCTGGTACTGAGAGGCTTCACCTGAACTGCGTCTTCTTTGCCAGCACAGATTCTGTGTGAAATAATCTGTATCTTATCATCCGTGCCATGCAGTATCTTTCACTCATTGAACTATATTGTGCGAAATTGGAAACATTGCTACACAATTCCGTTAGTGTCAAGTACTTTACATCAAAAATGGAAGTGAGGACGTGTAGAAAAGGTTTGAGATTGTTCAGAGTTTGTTCGTTACCGCTAAGAGTAATCGTCCTCCTACACTCAATGAATGCAATCCAGGTTTTTCTGTGCAGTTATGCCGCATTTATGTGCACTCTTTGACAAAAAACCTGGCCGCCGGCCGGCCGCCGCTGAGCCCAAGTCCGAGCCGATCGCGACATGGGACAATAAAAGTGGCCGCGCTGATTCGCTCTACGTCCAGCTATCTGCACAATCTGGCAACACTGCAGACTGCGGGAGTTCATACAGTACTTCTTGTGTGCAGTTAGAAGATATGTTGGTCAGCTACATCCGTGGTCTTGCGGTAAAGTGCTCGGCTTGCATGTTCAGTATTAGCGATCGAAACCGACTGTTGACAAAAATTTTAAATTCATGTCACTCGTGCATGCTGATGCCACATGTGTAAGGGGAAGCATATGTGTAACGTATTTCATTTTTTGATACACCGGTAATAACATTTCGGCCCAATAACATCGCCGCCTCTGGCCGCAGCACTTGGCAGAGCTCTCCGCGGCCCATATACCTCGCCGGCAGCAGCGGTGGCGGCGCTACACAGCGCTGCCTCGCCCTCTGCCCACAGCGCCTGCCGCCGCCCATCGCCCTGGATTCGAAAAATGTTGTAGTGTTGCTAAGTGGTTATCTATAAAAAAAAAGGTTGCGATTCGTATTTCACACAGGATATAAGGAAGCAGACCACCTATTTTGAATGATGAGCATATAATACGTTAGAGAGGCAAAAAATTGTCATTGTCCAATCCAATGGCACTCTACGATGGTCAATTGTTATTTGTGGTTTAAATCTCGATCCTTTTCCTTTCAGAAAAGCCTTTCATGTAATTTGTTATTGTCATCAGTTCATATGTTTTCATCAAGACACACTATGTAACTCACTAAAATGTTTTAGTGTCTTTCTGAAAGACTTATTGTATAAAGCTTTTATTATGATTCAGTTAAAGAGTTTCTTCTTGCAATCTGCAGCGTATAAAGTAAAATAAAACGAAATTCCATCCCCAAACGCAATTTCTCCAACCAGGATTAGAACTGCCGCCTCACACCAGGCTTGCATCATAAGACACAAGCAAAACCACACAGCCAACCACACACTGCCGCATATTGCCCTCAGTCTCTCACATATTCAATGCTGAGCCTCTAACGCATAGCGAAAGATAACTTGAAAGTCACCTAGACAAATAACTACATTCCTTGAGTGCCAAAGTTAAATTTCTGCCTCTCATCTCACGTGGGCATTACACATCATGAGTCATGAAAGTAGAAGAGGAATGTCAAGTGAACTTAGCGAGACAATTCAGTACCACTTGCGGAAGTAACTGCACTACCACAGTGTTGCCAAATATCAGCAACGATGTTGCCAGTTCTTAGCTGTACTAGGAAGTCCTATGTAGCGATAAGCGACGCGAAATCGCGTACGTCTCATGCGGGCTTCTAGAGGGGAGTCGCGCATTTTGGTTAATATGCGGCGCTCTCTCCTGATAGTTTCCGTCGTCACATTTAGGATGCAGATATTAAATTCATCCAATGAGGTCGAAACTAGCGTTTAAATTTTTTGAAGCTTTACTGCATTATATTTTCAGCAAATGACTAGAGAAAAAAAAAACTGATATTGTGATTGCAACATACGGCAGATCAAAGACTGAGATATGTAAACATGCATCACGATTACAGTTTAAATCCCCCCCCCCCCCCCAAAAAAAAAAAAAGACTAAAACAATTGCTATGTTACATTTCGACAAAAGCTAATTTTTTTGATGAAAAGTTACTGGAAATAATTATGCCCCATCCGTCTCGAAAAACTTTGTAACTAGAAAGCGACTGCGTTTCAAAATGCAGCCTTACGACTGTGCAAGTAATATTTCATGTCTTCTACGTGAATACATAAATGTGTTGGTATGCTTGAAAGCCAGAAGAAACATAGTTAACTGACTATTTGTGCAACACAGTAATTATATCATTTGATTATTCAGAAGACTGGATATTTAAAATTACGGCCACGACCACAGAAACTAAACTGTATATGTGGGAAATGTGCAATTCAGACGTTTTTCTTCTGCAAACATATACATATCCGAACCCATGTGTCTGATGGATTTTTCGAACGTTGCAACCTATGACTTGCATGTGTTGTTGTTTAGTATCTGTGGTCACGATGTTAAATTAACAGAAATTGTTACAAACGTTTTACCTACTTTCTCCTATGATCCTATTTTTCGTCAAACCACACATTCTTTCTGGTCTCTTGGCCACATGGGAAAGAACGCTTTTGCAACTGAATTAATGATAATAATGATGGTAATAATGATAGTAATCAATGATGTTTACGGCGTTACAGCAGAATGATAAAGATTACAATAACAATAGAAAATGCTGATCTCTTTGTTGACACGCTGCAATGAGTTTTGGTATTTCGTTGCTGAATACCATTTAGGACATTTTTCAGAGGAGAGAAATAGACGTGAAGCCTCAGACATCACTAGCACAACGATACCTCACTAATCAACTATGATTGCTGTAGATCAGAAAACGAGAATAGCGCCACTGAGCTAAAATGAGATTACTCGTTCAGTTATCTGACATTTGTTGGCAGTTAATACACACAGTCCCGACATAAAACATAAAACTGTTTGCAATTTAAGCAGGGGTAGACCTTTCTGCGGTCGAATATTTAGTTCAGGATAACAGAGTCATTTAAATGCAATGACTAATCTCATATCCTCATGTATATTGGAAAATACCTCGAATTCTGAAACTAAGGGAACGATCAGAGTTGCCTAGTATCGTAACTATCGTAACCAATACTGCTAAGCTATAGGAAGAATTTCTTGGCCATCCCACAATATCCTCATTCCTACAAACAGTTTGCTTCAACTGGCTTTTATCCATGCTGCGCTGCCAAAGCCCATTCTAAGGCTTCAGTCCGACAACATCATTGAAAATGCTGATGAACAGATGACTTACTTTCATCAAATTCCGGGGAGAGTTTCTTTTAACGAAACGGATAAAGTGTGAAATGACTACTTTCTCCAAAGTTCCTACGCATTTTTGTCCCAAATTGGACGTATATACGTTCAATCTTGTCATACGCGGCTCACATTTCAGGAATATCACCAAAATGAGCATCTGGTGGGTACCGTCCTAGAGCAGCTAGTACGCAAGTTTTTACCGATAATCATGAAATTGACCAGACGGCTTTTGCTGCAGAACATAGTGACTTCTATTACATCCGCATATCCTTTCCCAATAAGAAACTGTTTTCTTCGTATAGTGATGCCCCTGTTTAGGTGAATTATAATGTTAGTGTTTAATGTTGCTTCAGAAGTACTTTTTGTCTTAAATATTTTTTATCTTTGCAGGTGATTCAAAGTAATTGTAATCATTCGTTTCCCTTCAAATTACTCCATTCATTCGATCTATTAATTGTAAAGTAATTGCAACCGCCAAAGTGAAATTGTCCTATAAACCAAACCGTTTGGTTATTTCAGGTCTATCCTCAATGGGCAGTACGAATATTGTTCGTAACCGTAAACAGTTTGCTCTTGCTGTTCATCTCCTTAATATTGTTAAACACATATTTTCTCTATAATTCTCCTCGTGAAGTGGTTGAACTGCTGTGCTTTATTATTGTTAGTACCATTAGTTTTTATTTCAAGTTGATCTCTGAATTTTATTTTGTATTACCGTTACATTTGTTTGTTCAATATGTTTCACAATATTGAAGATCAACAAGTTCTCATATCCATTAATATAAGCGAGTTAGAGCTAATGTATAACGGTCATTATAGTCTTGTTTCATCCGTAAAAGTTCCTCTGAAAATCTGGAACACGTCTTTTAACACCCTTAATTTGAAACCGATACGTAGGCAGAGGACATTCACGGATTGCTCATTTATTAACTTCATTCATAATGATAATTTGGATTAAATTTATTTACAAATTTTGTATTCAGTCCATTTAATTTTTATAATAGCGGTAAAATTACAGCCTTGCGCATTCTACGGCATCTGTTCAAAATCAACAGACACGTCAATACTTTTATTTACTATCTTTTAACAAGCAACAGTGCAATTGCTTTCCCTAATGTTGTTTTAAACCATGGCACAATTCATCGATAAATTTTAATCGTTGTAACACGTGTTTATTAGGTTGCTTTATTGTCTACTGTGTTTTTGTTACAAATTTTACAATTGATTTTATACTAATGATAGGCCAGAAACTTAATTAACGTAACTTAGAACCGCGTGATAATGCAATATTTACTCGCATTCGTTTTTGTTACGGAACGAGTTAGTGCAGTGGTAACACACGGGACTCATATTCGGCTGCACGGCACATCGAACTGGCCTTCGGCCATTTGGATTTGAGTTTTCCATGATTTTCCTAAATCAGTCTAGGCAAATACCAGGATGGTCCCTGCGGCAGGACACAGCCGATTTCCTTCCACATCCTTATCATGACAATCCGAACTTATGCTTCGCTCTAATGACCCCTTGTCGAGGAGACGTTAAATCGTAACCTTCCTTCTTTCTTTCGTGTCTCGTGTGCAATAGAGCTTACTTTGTTGATGTTACCGTGTGTTGGTACAAATTTTGCAGTTCATTTCAAACCAACTTCCCTCTGAACAAGAGACCTTAAACTTTCAACTTAACTTAGAACTGGATGACACTGCTTCATTAACGCCAATTCTTAATTGGTGTGTGGTGGAGGGCACTTTTTATACAACTGCTGTTTCAGCCTGTTTCTCTTCCAGTTGTGAATGGTTCGCCGTTAAAACTATTTTTGGTAAGACTTAGTGTGAGTTCATATCGCCCTATCTTTTTTACCTTCACGATCTTTTCGTGACTAGTGCATAAGAGGGGTTAGGTGAAATAGAAATAAAACACATGTATCGAATGTCTCTGTTGTATTCTCATAAAAACGTTTGAAATTAAATGAAAAATTTCACACATACAAAATTTGAAAAGTGTAAAATAATCATTCAAATGGAAAATGCATATAAACGTGGTTTTAAAATAGACTAAGACGTATAAAGTAACTTTTGTCCACTCGATAATTGCTACCGCGTTAAGGATAGTTCCAATAAATTTTCGAATTTTTAAGAGCTATGTCAGACATCATAGTAACACTGGAACACAAAGTGTTCTTGCATCATGAGTAATGCTAACAGTAGCGTTTAGTGGCCACCAACTTGAAGGGTAATGTATTTCATTACCTTTCTGAAATCGATAAGAGGTATGACGCGGTGGGGGCAGCCACGGTCGTTTTGGTAAATGCGGCACAACGAGCGAGCGAAGGCGCGCGCGTCTGGAAACGGAGAAGGCGGAGCGCGCCTGCTGGAGGCATAGTTTTCGTTCTGAACAGGGGGAGCCATCAAACGGAGCCTAACAGATGTTCGGTAGACCTCCTCGAACTTACGCATTTTGACTGTAACATAAGAAACAAATGAAATTCACGAAATGCATTGAACATTGCAATGGTTAGTAAATTAATGTCGTCCGCTATCTGTGACGACACCGATCGAATGATAATCTATCGACGTGAGATACCTGGCACCTAAAAGTCACCATTAAGTTTGTACTTTGAAACCTATCACCGCACTGTAATGAACACACTGCAATTAAAACTATGCCTGCATCGCATCCGGACATGAAACTACGTAACATTTTATGAAATCAACGAGGCAGGCAACAAAGACAGCACCTCATCAAGGAATGTGCTCAAAAAATTCAAATGGAACGCTATTTAACGTATCAAGATGTTCTGTCGATAACAGGTCGCTTGTAATTTCCATATTGACCTGCGGACATTTTATTTTATCAGGAAGCAAACTCGAAGGAAACTGGACAAAATTTGAGTATTTAGGAAGACTTTTCTGCGACAAATTTTGAGTCTTATTATTAGTTAATGGGGTACAGTAAACATAACTATATGTCCTGCATATGAATCAACCATAAACCGAGAACCAAAACTGGTAATACGCTGAATGAGGTATTCATTGATTTTTTTTTTTTTTTTTTAATAGCTGGCCACGTGACATATGTGCAATATGGAGAGCACAGTAGCTCGAGGCTGAGTGGAATCACTGATCCGGATCCAAACATGCAGGACGCCAGCTACAAAAACTCGTTCATCAGGCCATCAATGTAATCAAGATTTTCCAACGTCATAGTAGGGCCTATTGTTTCGCAACTTCGGCATCATGTAGATGTGTGTCTGATATGTAATTCTGCAGTCAGTTGACTTTTTCTTGTCACCTACATTAAATATTTTGAAAAATTATCATAATAAGCTCATTGTCGTAGTTAACTGAATTTGTGTTCAAGAAGGTCGTTTCATACATTAACTACTCCTACTCTCTTTCACGTTGCGAGAAATCTGCCCCAGCTGTGAGTAAATCAATGAGGTAGGGTTTATAGCAGTAATGTATAATAGTCACTTTCTGAAAACCTAGCCAATTTAGAAATCGGGTCCGTTTTGTTGCAAAAGCCGGATCACATCATTTCGTTTCGTTACGTCTTAAATTTATCCGCTTACTGTCAAACAAAATCATACGTGCCAACTGTCTCCTGGAAACCTCTTAGCAGATGTTGTAGCCACCTACTTCAAGAATATCAAGTGACATCACAAACAAAACGAAAGAACATTTTCTTAAATGAATTTATCAATTGTTCTAAAATGATGGTAAAATTTTAAATATAGATAGAACAACTTATTTGGAAATCACTTCAATCATCCCATAAAGTAAATAATAAATTCTGATGCCGCGTCAGCTGTTTTTTTTTTCTTTTATTTTTTTAAATTTTTTTTAAATTAAGAACGTTGCTTTACAGGTCCACAACCGTTTTCACGTTTTTAAAGACCCATCTTCAGGTGTTAATTTTTTTCATATGAAAATTCATTATAGAGACACAAGGTTCTAATTGCTTTCATCTGTCATGGGAATAAAATTTCATTAATTAGGCTCATATATATGGAACCAGTCCAACAGAAATCATCACTGTCATTCAGAATAAAAATCAAGGACATTAAAATGTGGGACAAACAGTCGCGTAATTTTGATTAGTGTATTTTCAATAAAACCAGGAGATCGACGAAGAAGTGAAGGAGTATAAACCAAAGAAGACTGCCCAAAGAATCGAAGAAGCCGATAGATGATGGATTTGTATTATCCTCATCTTTGCATCAAGTATTACGGCAGAGTAAGAAAACTTACGAATATGCACAACCACCCAGATTCTCTGTTTTGTTACAGCTTGATGAGGAGTAAATTCGTTTAGGTAATATTCCTTGAATGTGAGACACGTTTGACAAGACTCAACATAAATACAGTCCATCTTCGGACAACAGTGCCTAGTATCATTGGAGAAAATGATGGTTCGCATTACGTTTTCGTTTTGTTACAAAAAGCTCTCACTGAACGTTGATGAGGGTAATATTGTGGGCCGTCGCTTTCAAGATGCGAAGTGTTTGATATCTTACTGTTTAGTGACGGATGATGCAACGTTCATTTCCAGTAACTCTCAAAAAAGGGTTTGTAGATATCTAAAAAAGTAATTGTTTTAGTCTTTTTTTGGGGGGGGGGAGGGAGGTAAAACTGAAATCGTGATGGAAGATTATATATCTCTGTCTTTGATCTGCCGTATGTTGCAAGCACAATATCAGTATTTTTAACTTCTCTAATAATTTGCTGAAATATCGTAATGCTGTAAAACTTCAAAAAATTTAAACGCTAGTTTCGGCCTCATTGGACGAATTTAATATCTGCATCCTAAATGTGACGACGGAAACTATCTGGAGAGAGCGCCGCATATTAACCAAAAGGCGCGACTCACCTCTAGAAGCCCGCATGAGACGTACGCGATTTCGCGTCGCTTATCGCTACACAGGTCTTCCTAGTACAGCTAAGAACTGGCAACATCGTTGCTGATATTTGGCAACACTGTGGTAGTGCAGTTACTTCCGCAAGTGGTACTGAATTGTCTCGCTAAGTTCACTTGACATTCCTCTTCTACTTTCATGACTCATGATGTGTAATGCCCACGTGAGATGAGAGGCAGAAATTTAACTTTGGCACTCAAGGAATGTAGTTATTTGTCTAGGTGACTTTCAAGTTATCTTTCGCTATGCGTTAGAGTCTCAGCATTGAATATGTGAGAGACTGAGGGCAATATGTGGCAGTGTGTGGTTGGCTGTGTGGTTTTGCTTGTGTCTTATGATGCAAGCCTGGTGTGAGGCGGCAGTTCTAATCCTGGTTTGAGAAATTGCGTTTGGGGATGGAATTTCGTTTTATTTTACTTTATACGCTGCAGATTGCAAGAAGAAACTCTTTAACTGAATCATAATAAAAGCTTTATACAATAAGTCTTTCAGAAAGACACTAAAACATTTTAGTGAGTTACATAGTGTGTCTTGATGAAAACATATGAACTGATGACAATAACAAATTACATGAAAGGCTTTTCTGAAAGGAAAAGGATCGAGATTTAAACCACAAATAACAATTGACCATCGTAGAGTGCCATTGGATTGGACAATGACAATTTTTTGCCTCTCTAACGTATTATATGCTCATCATTCAAAATAGGTGGTCTGCTTCCTTATATCCTGTGTGAAATACGAATCGCAACCTTTTTTTTTATAGATAACCACTTAGCAACACTACAACATTTTTCGTATCCAGGGCGATGAGCGGCGGCAGGCGCTGTGGGCAGAGGGCGAGGCAGCGCTGTGTAGCGCCGCCACCGCTGCTGCCGGCGAGGTATATGGGCCGCGGAGAGCTCTGCCAAGTGCTGCGGCCAGAGGCGGCGATGTTATTGGGCCGAAATGTTATTACCGGTGTATCAAAAAATGAAATACGTTACACATATGCTTCCCCCTACACATGTGGCATCAGCATGCACGAGTGACATGAATTTAAAATTTTTGTCAACAGTCGGTTTCGATCGCTAATACTGAACATGCAAGCCGAGCACTTTACCGCAAGACCACGGATGTAGCTGACCAACATATCTTCTAACTGCACACAAGAAGTACTGTATGAACTCCCGCAGTCTGCAGTGTTGCCAGATTGTGCAGATAGCTGGACGTAGAGCGAAACAGCGCGGCCACTTTTATTGTCCCATGTCGCGATCGGCTCGGACTTGGGCTCAGCGGCGGCCGGCCGGCGGCCAGGTTTTTTGTCAAAGAGTGTACATGAATTTTATAACTAATGCATGTGTTTGCTCACTAAGATGTTCAGTACAAAAAAGTTTAACAGGAAAGCAGCAAAATTCCTTGCTTGTAAATTAGCTCAATATTTGCATGAAATAACACTTTTGTTCTCAAAGGAAAAATTGTTTTAAACACACTTTGATGTTATTGGTAATGGGGTAATATTCATGCTGAATACAATTAATGAAACTGATAGAATATTTAGATCTAACTGGCACCACAGTGTAGTGACTAAATTTTTTGAGGCTTTCAGTATATTTAAGAATAAAACACACACACACACACACACACACACACACACACACACACACACTACAAAAGCCAATGCTAATGTTTTATCTTGGAAACACTATTGCAAGCTCTCTTAAAATTTTGTTATACTGTACAGTCAGTACCCATGAACACAATTCTGAACTTTGTATCGAAAGTAGTGCACGATTAGGGTTCCGTAATATAAATTAACGAAGCACAATGCATGTGTGCTATCCCTTATTTAACTTGTGTGGCAAGAAGTATACAATAATCCAAGGTTGTATAAAATTTTGCAAACTAAATTCAAAGGGACAGCAAACGTCACGTTCGAAATGACGTGTGATATGTCAACTTACACACAACCGCCGATGGTTAAGTTCGCTGAATAGTCGTGTAACATCAACGTAGATTGACAACGAACGACAGTTACATAACTTACTGCCCTTCGGAATACTCAACTTCGATTCGTAACTATTCACCGATGAGCTCTGCAGTAAATGTACTGGAAACACGGATTAGACTAGATTAATACTTGTCATATATATGACATGATATATAGATCATTTCGTAATGACGTGGAACGTGTCAGTTTAGTAAATGTTGTCTATACTTGACAATCAATATTTTAAGGATTTTTATTTTTTAAAAGTTTTATCTAAAAATTCATCAACATAATTTCTTTTTAAATACTAGTTGGGTATCTGTCAGACTTTTGATGCTACTTGGTAAGTGACCAACGACTTTTGTGGCAGCATAATTCGCCACTTTCTGAGCCAAAGATAGACCTTGAATAGTGAATGTCATCCTTTCTCCTAGTGTTGTAACTATGCACATTGCTATTACTTTTGAATTGGGTTGGATTGTTCATAACAAATTTCATGAGTAAAGCTACAGTGAGGATCCCTAGATCCCTAAATAAATGTCTGCAGGATGCTGTTGGGTGGGCTCCAGCAATTATTCTGGTTACACGCTTTTGTGCAATGAATACTTTTGTACTCAATTTTGAATTGCCCCAGAATATGATCCTATATGAAAGCAGTGAATGAAAATAGGCGTAGTAAGCTAATTTGCTATGTATATCACCAAATTTTGCAATGACTCTGATAGCACAAGTGGCTGAACTCGAACGTTTTAGGAGATCTTAAATATGTTTCTTCCAATTCAGCCCCTCGTCAATGCAAACACCTAAAATTTTGGAATATTCTACCTTATATACAATTTATGTTCAAAGTCTAAATTTATTAATGGTGTCATGCCATTTACTGTTTGATAAAACCCAGTATATACAGTTTCAAATTCTAATGAGAGTCCATTTGTAGGGAACCACTTAATAACTCTGGAAGATATCATTTACAATTTAATCAGTTAATTCCGGTTTGTCAGATGTAATGGCTATAATTGTATCATCTGCAAAAAGTACTAGCTTAGCACGGATCTTCCTCTGGAATGGCGTTGAAAAGCCTCGGCACGTTTCGTTGGAAGTCAAGAACATCGGGAAATATTTTTCTTTTCAAATCGAGGGTGAGTCGAGGGAGCGGGAAGCCTGGAGGATTGCGATCCGGCGAGTATATTGTCGAGAAGCTAGTGGTGCAGCTTCTCCGTGAACTGCCCTGCGCTGTGTGTCCACTGGCTTTGTGCGACGCGGACGTCCACCACACTCAGTGCTCCACACTGCTTCCTACTCCTTCAAATCACCTCGCTTTGAAAAGAGATTTGGCGATACTGCCGGCATCCAACGAACGATGAGCTTTACGAACACGATGTCAAAGGAGACTCGGTGTAAAGTTTGTGGTACCTGTACTGCAGAGGTGCGGGACTGATTATTTCCAAGTACAGTAAGGTCACAGCACTAACGTAGGTGAAGCATGGACTGCAAAGACCATTGACCAAACATTGTCAAACGGTGTAATTCCCCATAATGAGGAAGAAAGAGCTGGTGAGTCGCTTACACTTCCTGTAGTTACTCTCAAAATCAGAGTTGCGTGAACACCTTTGTTACATGAAAGTATAATTTATTACAGTTAAGAGATACATTTCGTGAAAGGAGAGGACACTGTGGACACGATCCAAGGTACAGAACGGGTGCCAGGCGGTGGCTTTTGTTCAGAAAGACTTTTCACTGCAGCAACTTGTGGCTACCAGTTGCAAGGAATGACGGCCTTGTACAGATTTCTGCACTTCAAATGTATCGCCACTCCCTATAGCCCAACATTCCAACAAGAATGGTATTCGTCACCCGATAGCAGTCTCCATTAATTTAACCTATCGATCCATTCAAAGCTGTCGACTAATTTAGCCCCTCAGGGGCTGAGCATTAATTTACTGAGTACGGGCTTGGCGAACACGGGGTCCTGAGCTGTGGGCTGTGTCGTGCCAACAGTCCGCTACACCGTAACCTCTGTGCGTGCCTCAACGACCATCGTTTGGCGCGACTGGTGGAACGTTGTGCGTTTCAGAGCCCGGGGATCTTGGCTTAATCGCCCGGGTTGCGAGCACGGTACAAACCTCTATAAAAAAAACCTCAATCTCAAGGTGTGCTACGTGCCGAGGAGATGCATGGCTGTTGAGGTTGAGCAGCCGCTAGCGAGCAACCTCTGAGGAACCTGCCGCACCTCAGTTGTATAAGGCTTACCCAGGCAAGCGGGGCTCAGTCTGGGTGGACGCTTATTTCCCTAGCTGCTCGTGGGAACACCATGAAACGAACTCGAAACGTTGGCGGACGTACAACCGCCGTCTCTAAGCGTGGTCGAGGCGTTTACAACGCTGCAAATTATGACCTCCAAACTTTTCCTTCCTTGTCCACACCATGGGAGGAACGTCGGGCAAAACTTCAGGGTGAGGCTTATGCTCCGAAATATCTGGTCTGCACACGAAATGATGGGGAAACTTTTATGACGACGAAGCCAATGTTCTTCGTTGAACATCTAGAGGACAAATATGGAGAGGTCGAGGGTCTGTCAAAGATGAGATCTGGGTCGGTTCTTATAACGACGTCATCCCCAGCGCAGTCACGGGCTTTGCTAGCCTGCGACAAGCTGGGTGATGTTTCCGTTTCTATTACGCCACATAAGACGTTAAACGTGGTCCAGGGTTTCATTTTCCACAGGGATCTGCTGCTGCAATCGGATGACGAATTGAGAGCCAACTTGGAGCGGCGTGGTGTGCATTTCACCTGCCGCAAGTATAGGGGTCCGAAGGACCAGAGGGTTGCCACCGGTGCCTTCATCTTGGCTTTCGAGGGCGATTCATTGCCTGAGAAGGTCAAGGTGATGGTCTACCGGGTCGACGTAAAGCCCTATGTTCCTCCCCCTATGCGCTGCTTCAAGTGCTGGAGGTTTGAGCACATGTCCTCCCGATGTGATGCCAACTCAACATGTCGGGAGTGTGGGCGTCCATCCCACGCGGACGCCCCTTGTACCCCGCCTCCAGTTTGCGTCAATTGTAACCAGCAGCATCCTCCGTGTTCTCCCACCTGCTCTGTACTCCACAAGGAGCGTAAGATCATGGAGTACAAGACCCTGGACCAGCTGACATATGCAGAGGCCAGGCGCAAGTACGCAAAACTCCACCCAGTGACCATGACGACCCCATACTCAACAGTAGCTTCATCGTCGATCCCCACAGTTACTACACCATAGAGTGCACCACCAATGCCAGCGGGCCCCCAGGCTCGATCCACTCCACCTGCCCCTTGACAGTTGGGGGCCCAACCCCTTCGGTTGCTCCCACACTATTCACATTGGGAGCATTGGATAAACCATCACAGGGGACGTCGGTCCCCACCCCACAGCCGGAGAAACAACAGCCCTCTCCGGCTCCTCTCGCCCGGAAGGGGTCCCACGGGACTCTCCATTCTGAGGTTTCTCCTCGTGGGAAAGTTGATCCCAGAAAATGGCTGAAGGATTCCGCGGCTGCTGATGGAAGGGCCTCCACCTCTTCGTCGGCACCTGCAGCCCCTGTTGAGAAGCCCCCACGGCCCTCAACACTGAAGGGCCAGCGAGAGGGCAAGAAAAGAGAGGAGAAGAAAACGGATACTTTGGTGGCTTCCAAGCCACCCACACCCGCATCCTCTGCCTCAGAGGATGAGGTCGAGATCCTCGCTTCTGCTGAGGATCTCGCACTTCTTGATTCACTCGACCATAGGAGATCTGTACAACCGCAATCAACTGATTCTATGGTCATAGATTCTGTTGAGCCTGACCATCAGGCAGCAGGCGCTCCTATGAACTGATCTTCTTTTCTTTCCTTTTATGGCCTTAGTGTGTGGAGAACGAATTATTCTCCAGTGGAACTGCAGCGACTTCTTTAATCACCTGGCTGAGCTGCGACAATTACTGTACCGCTTCCATGCACTTTGTATCGCCCTACAGGAAACATGGTTTCCAGCACAGCGGATCCCTGCCCTTCGTGGGTATCGGGGCTATTACCGTAACAGGCCCATATACGATAGGGTGTCTGGTGGCGTCTGTCTGTACGTCCTGGACACTGTACCCAGTGCCCCTCAACACCACTCTTGAGGCAGTGGCTGTTAGAATCCGGGCAACGCAGGAATTCACTGTCTGCAGCTTGTACCTTCCTCCAGATGAGGCTGTGTCTCTAAACACCCTTACCGCTCTGGTCTCCCAACTCCCCCAACATTCCTCCTACTGGGGGACTTCAATGCCTACAACCCTTTGTGAGGTTGGCTCCAGACCACAGGCCGCGGTAGGGATGTTGAGACATTATTGGTGCACCAAGACTTTTGCCTCCTGAATACAGGTGCCCACACGCATTTTAGCGTGGCACAGGGCTCGTATTCAGCGATCGACCTCTCCGTCTGCAGCCCCAGCCTTCGACCACACCTCGGTTGGCGTGTGCATGAGGACCTATGTGGCAGCGACCACTTTCCAATCTTTGTGTCGCTCCTGCGGTACCAAGCTGCAGACAGCTTACCCCGTAAGTGTCTCCGTAGGGCTGATTGGACTGTGTATGCTTCAACTGCTGTCATTGCTCCACCGCTGCCAGATGACATTGACAACGCAGTCCAGCAGGTGACTAATAGTATTGTCATGGCCGCTGAGGCGGCAGTTCCACAAACCACCGGTTCCACTAGACGTAGGTCCGTGCCTTGGTGGACACCGGAGATTGCTGAGGCCATCCGGAAACGTCGGCGAGCGCTCCAGCGCCATCGACGCCACCCATCCTTGGAGAATTTGGTGGCCTTTAAACGGCTCCGTGCGCGTGCTCGACGACTTGTACAGCAGAGTAAGCAGGATTCCTGGGAGCGGTATGTAGCCAGTATCGGCACCCGTACCTCCCTGACAAAGGTATGGACGCAAGTCCGACGCATCTTCGGATACCGCCCGCCGACAGGAATCCCATCCATCACGATCCAGGGTGTGCTCTGCACGCTCCCGACAGCTATCGCCGGGCACATGGCAGACCACTACGCACAATGCTCTGCGACTGCCATGTACAGTGCTGATTTCCGCTCTCTCAAAGAGTGGGCCGAGCGGAAACAGTTGTCCTTCCGCACTCGTCGTCGGGAAATATACAACGACCCTGCATGTCCTGATACAACTCCAGGACCTGATAGGATTCACGGCCAATTCCTCCGACACCTTTCACCAGAGTTTCAACGCCGCATTCTCGCCCTGTTTAACCATCTATGGGCAGAGGGCACTTTCCCGTCACAGTGGCGGGAAAGCACTATCATCCCAGTGCTGAAACCTGGTGCAGATCCCCTGGTGGCTGACAATTACCGTCCGATCAGCCTCACCAACGTTCTCTGCAAGCTCTTCGAACGCATGGTGAGTCGGTGCCTTATGTGGATCCTTGAAGAGCGTGGACTCCTTGCTCCACAACAGGGGGGCTTTCGCCAGGGCCGTTCTATCATTGACAACCTCGTGTCATTGGAGTCGGCTATTCGCACTGCATTTGCTAGGCGTCAGCATTTGGTTGCTGTATTTTTCGACCTTCGAAAGGCTTATGACACCACCTGGCGCCACCATATTTTGACAACTCTTCATGACTGGGGCTTACGGGGTGCCCTTCCTATTCTTATTCGCAATTTCCTCTCCCACCGCTCGTTCCGGGTTAGGGTTGGGGCATCTTTAAGCTCCCCCCATATTCAAGAGAACGGTGTCCCACAGGGCTCTGTCCTCAGTGTGCCGTTGTTTTTAGTGGCGATTAACGGTCTTGCTGCGGCTGTGGGGTCGTCGGTCAGTTACTCCCTGTTCGCCGATGACTTCTGCCTGTATTTCAGCTCTGTTAGCATCAGCGTAGCTGAACGACGGCTGCAGGGTGCTATCCAAAAGGCCCACTCGTGGGCCTCTACTCACGGATTTCAGTTCTCCGCGCAGAAAACCCGTGTGATGCACTTCTGTCGCCGTCAGGTAGTTCACCCTGACCCAGAGCTCTACTTGGGTGGTGAACTACTTCAGGTCGAAGAAACACATCGCTTCCTGGCCATGGTCTTCAATGCCCGGCTGACTTGGGTGCCACACCTACGTCAGCTGCGACAAAAGTGTTGGCGGCATTTAAATATTCTTCGATGTCTCAGACATACTGGATGGGGAGCAGCACGTTCAACCCTTCTTCAGCTCTACAGTCTCTTATTCTGTCTCGGCTTGATTATGGGAGCCTGGTTTATGACTCAGCAGCCCCTTCTGCCTTGCGGGTCCTAGACCCCGTCCACCACACGGGTGTGCGTCTCGCAACAGGGGCTTTTCGCACCAGTCCCGTAACGAGCCTTCTAGCTGAAGCTGGTGTTCCCCCTCTGCGATATTGCCGGCAACGGCTGTTGGTGAGCTACGTTGCCCGGGTTCATGCTTCACTCTGCCATCCGAACCAGAGGCTGCTCTTCCCACTTTCTGCACTCCCTTCCCCACGGCGTCGGCCCACTTCGGGTCTCCCGATTGCGGTCCGCGTCCGTTCCCTTCTCTCCTCACTTGATTCCTTACCCCTTCCTCCACCTTACCATTACTCCCTCCGTATCCTCCCCTGGAAAATTCCTCGCCTGGAGTTTCGGCTGGACTTGTCCCGAGATTCGAAAGCCTCGATTTCACCACTGCTTCTCCGTCGCCAGTTCTATGCACTGCTTGATACGTTTCATGGAGCAAACATTGTTTACACGGACGGTTCTTTGGTCGATGGCAATGCTGGATATGCCTTTATCCATGGTGACCACATCGAACAGCGGTCATTGCCTTGTCGAAGCAGCATGTTCACCGCAGATCTGGTCGGCATTTTGAGAGCTCTTGAACACCTCAGAGCTCGCCCCAGGGGATCGTTCGTCATCTGTAGCGACTCCCTGAGTGGCTTACAGGCCCTCGACCAGTTTCTACCGAAAAACACAGTGGTGCGAGCCATTCAAGATGCTGTCTTCGCCCTTGGCGAGTCAGGCCGTTCTGTCCTTTTTGTCTGGACGCCAGGGCACATAGGTATACCGGGCAATGAACGTGTTGATCAGCTGGCCAAGCAGGCCACCACTTCGCGGTCCCTGGGCATTGGCCTCCCCGTTTCCGACCTCCAAACCCAGTTGACCCGCAAGGTCTTAAGGGTTTGGAATTCTGAATGGGCAGATTCGACTGAACCCAATAAGCTCCGTGCTGTCAAGCCGTCTACTGCTGCATGGAAGACGTCCCTGAGGGCTTCTCGCAGGGAGTCGGTTGTCCTTTGCCGACTCCGTATTGGGCACACGTGGTTGACCCATGGGTATCTCCTTCGCCGTGAGTCCCCGCCAGTGTGTCGATGTGGTGTCGTAATGACAGTGGCCCATCTTTTTATGGACTGTCCGATTTTAGCCAACCTGCGGCATTCTTTTAATCTTCCAGACGCACTACCCTTAGTTTTAGGTGACGACGCCTCTATGGCTAACAAAGTTTTCCGTTTTATCCGCGCTTGTGGTTTTTATGACTCGATCGAACGGTAGGTGCTGTGGCCTGACATCTTAGGCTGCCACCAACCCAGCTTTTTAACTTTTCACGTCCTTTGGAGTTCTTAGTGTCTGCAGTGTGGCTGGCTCATCCTGTTTTTTCTTTGTGATCAGCCAGCCAAGGTACTCTGCTATCCAGTTTTATTCGTGACATTCTTTTACTAATTGTTTGTGTCTTCGTTTTGTATTGTCAGTGGCTTGTCTATTGTTAACCTGCCCTTTTGTGCAGTGTCATTTTCAGGGCTTTGTTTTATCTTTATTGACAGTTGACTCTCAGCTAGGAACAGGGGACTGATAACCTAGCTGTTTAGTCCCCTTAAAACAACCAACAACAACAACAACAACGACTAATTTAGCGTTGGTACCATACGGGGGGTTCGGGATAGCACAGTCGGTAGTGCGCTTGTCCGCGAAATGCGAAGGTCCCAGGTTCGAGTCCCGGTTCCGGCACGTAATTTTAATCTGACAGGAAGTTTCATATTAGCGCACACTCCGCTGCAGAGTGAAAGTTTCATTCTACAAATTGTTTGTTTTTGAGATAAAGGCAAGAGAAGTTTAACAATCGAAACAGAGTTGTCATTACCACCTAAGTTTGCGACATTGATAATCGTGATACCTCATGGTTGTTCGAACCTGTTTACACTCATTCATCAATTTTTCAACTTTGGCATTAATTACTAAAGGACAATAAGTTGGGGCGTGTGTAGATACGTTGTTTTGACTTTAAACATTTTTGTGCGCTTGGTAGTTACATTTGATATACCCCCCAGGGGGCCCACAGTTCTTTTGTGGGTACGTGTGTGGCGCGCACGGGGCCCCGAGCCGGAGCAGTCTTTCTTTTTCCCCAGGCTGCTTCACCTACCCTCCAGGTTTATGCCTTCGCCCGGAGACGAGCATATTTCGTGAGCTACGGTGGTTCTTGTTCCTTCTTTTCTTCCTTCGTTCCTTCCTTTCTTACCCTTTGTTTCTTTCTTTCTCTCCTTGTACTCTCCTAGCCTTCTTCTCCTGCTCAGTAGTCTCCGCCTCGGCGTTTGAGGCACTTCTTTCCTTCTTTCTCTTCACTTTCTCTATTCTTCTTCTTTCCTCCCTGTGCGTGTCTGAAGGCCGACCCACGCATTATCATGCGTAGCAGGTGACGGGTAACGCGTAATTCCCCGCCCCGGGTAGACAAATAGGGCACGTACGTACCACCTGGTAAAGGCCAGGCCCAGGGAGGGGTGATTACCCGAGCTGGTACCTTCCGAACGTGCCGATTGGTCTCTCCGTCAGTTCTCAGGAGGTGTGACCTGAGGTGTGAACAATCACCTAAGGCGGGTAAGCCCTCAGAGAGGCCCCCCCCCCTCAGGGGCTCAGCATTAATTTGCTGAGTACGGGCTTGGCGAACCCGGGGTCCTGAGCTGTGGGCTGTGTCGCGCCAACAGTCCGCTACACCGTAAGCTCTGTGCGTGCTTCAACGACCACCGTTCGGCGCGACGGTGGAACGTTGTACGTTTCAGAGCCCGGGGATCTTGGCTTAATCGCCCGGGTCGCGAGGATGGTACAAACCTCTATAAAAAAAAACCTCAATCTCAAGGTGTGCTACGTGCCGAGGAGATGCATGGCTGTTGAGGTTGAACAGCCGCTAGCGAGCAACCTCTGAGGAACCTGCCGCACCTCAGTTGTACAAGGCTTACCCAGGCAAGCGGGGCTCTGCCTGGGTGGACGTTTAGATCCCTAGCTGCTCGTGGGACCACAATGAAACGAGCAAAAGAACACGTTGGTGGACGTACAGCCACCGTCTCTAAGCGTGGTAAAAGGGACTACAATGCTGCAGATTATGATCCCCATACGTTTCCTTCTCTGGCTACACCTTGGGAAGAACGTCAGGGAAGACAGAAGGGTGAGGCTTATGCCCCTAAGTATCTGGTCTGTAGTCGTAGTGATGGGGAATCTTTTAAGAATACCAAACCATTATTTTTTGTTGAGAACCTTGAGGACAAGTATGGAGAGGTGGAAGGCATGTCGAAGATGCGGTCGGGATCAGTATTAATAACGACGTCATCCCCAGCTCAATCGCGGGCACTGCTTGCCTGTGACAAGCTGGGTGATGTTTCCGTTACCATTACGCCGCACAAGACCCTTAATATGGTGCAGGGTATCATCTTTCACAAAGACCTCTTGCTGCAGTCAGATGACGAATTGCGTGCCAACCTAGAACGGCGGGGAGTACATTTTATTCGGCGAGTCCATAGGGGTCCGAAGGACAATAGGGTCGCGACCGGTGCCTTCATCTTGGCTTTTGAGGGTGATTCATTGCCCGAGAAGGTCAAGGTGATGGTTTACCGGATCGACGTAAAGCCCTACGTTCCTCCCCCTATGCGCTGTTTCAAATGCTGGAAGTTTGGCCATATGAGCTCCCGATGTGATGCCAACCCAACATGTCGGGAGTGTGGAGGCGGCGTGCAAGGGACGTTCGGATGAACTGCACGTCCAGTATGTGTCAACTGCGGCCAGAATCACTCCCCTTGCTCGCCTATGTGTACAGTTCTGCAGCAAGAAAGGAAAATCATGGAATACAAGACCAGAGATCGACTGACTTATTCAGAGGCCAAACGGAAATATCAGAATCTCCATCCTGTCCGCCTGGTAACTACCTATGCCGCGGTAGCCTCATCGTCCTCGTCCACTGTGCTGCTGTTCCACCTGTTCCGTCAACGATAGCGCGCCCCCAGGCCCAATCGACTGTCCCAGCCCCCCTACCAGCAGGGGGCACCTCATCTTCGGTGGCTCCCACTCTTTTCACAGTGGGAGCGTCACCTGCTACAACACCGGGGACTCCAGTCCCCACCTCTAAGCCGGGGAAGGAGAAGCCTTCTCCGGCCCCTCTCGCTCGGAAGGGGTCCTTAGAGACAACCCCTTCTGCCGCTTCCCAGAGTGCTCCGGAGGATCCTGGCCACAGTCTTCAGGATCTCCAACCTGCCGGTCGAAGAGCTTCCTGCTCTTCCTCCGTCCCGGATGCCACTTCTGGGAAGCCCCCTCGGCCCTGCAAACCAAAGGGCCAGCGAGAGGACAAGAAGAGACATAAGAAGAAAGAATGTTCAGTGGCTTCAAAGCCACAACCACCCACATCCTCTTCTTCGGAGGATGAGGTCGAGATCCTCGCATCTCCTGAGGATCTTGCAATTACCGATTCCCCAGATCTCCCCAGATCTCTGGTTCCGTGGATTCCAAGCACATGGTAGCAGACGATCCGATGGAGTGATCTGCTTTTTATTCGTCATGGCGGTACAGCCAGAAGGAAACATCATCCAGTGGAATTGTAGCGGCTTTTTCCATCACCTGCCTGAGCTACGACAACTTCTCAGCCTAACACCTGCCTTTTGTATCGCTCTTCAAGAGACCTGGCTCCCAGCGACGCGGTCCCCTGCCCTTCGAGGCTACAGGGGCTATTTTAAAAATCGGCCTATGTATGACAGAGTTTCTGGTGGAGTTTGCATCTATGTTCTAGCCACTGTTCCGAGCGCTGCCGTGCCTCTTCAAACGCCCCTAGAGGCGGTTGCTGTTCGGCTCCGGGCAGTGCAAGATGTTACAATCTGTTCAATCTATCTCCCACCAGATGAGGCTGTCTCTCCTGTGGACCTCGCTGCCTTGGTCGCCCAACTTCCCCCACCCTTCCTTCTTTTGGGGGATTTCAATGCCCACCACACTTTGTGGGGTGGCATGCAGACCTCGGCACGGGGTAGGGATGTTGAGACACTACTGAACCAGCTGAACATCTGCCGCCTGAACACTGGTGCTGCTACGCACTTTAGTGTGGCACACGGTACATTCTCCGCCATAGACCTGTCTGTCTGTAGCCCAAGCCTACTTCCGCACTTCACTTGGAGGGTCCACGATGACCTGTGTGGCAGCGACCATTTTCCTATCTTCCTGTCGCTCCCACAGTGTCCACCTGCTGACCGTCTGCCTCGCTGGTCCCTCTGTAGGGCCGACTGGCCAGCATATTCCATAGCCGCTGTGCTTCCCTCTCCTCTTCTGGCTGATATCGATACCGCTGTCCAGCAGGTCACACGTGCCATCATCTCTGCTGCCGAGAACACCGTACCCGTCTCACTTGGATCACTCCACCGTAAGTCAGTGCCCTGGTGGACGCCGGAGATAGCTGAGGCCATCCGGGAACGTCGGCGAGCACTACAGCGCCACCGACGCCACCCTTGTGTTGAACATCTTGTTGCCTTCAAGCGTCTCCGTGCACGGGTGCGGCGATTGATCCAGCAAAGCAAGAGGGCCTCCTGGGAGCGCTATGTCGCCTCCATTGGCTCCCGAGCATCGCCTTCACGGGTATGGTCGCAAGTTCGACGCCTCTTTGGCCACCGCCCACCAGTGGGAATTCCGTGCCTGAGCATTCAGGGTACATTTTGCACTGACCCTCACACAATAGCAGAGCATTTGGCACACCATTATGCTTGCACCTCAGCAACCGCTGCATATGATGCGGATTTCCGCGCCCTTAAGGAGCGCACAGAGCGAAAGCAGATATCCTTTCGAATGCGACGCCAGGAAATCTACAACATCCCTTTCACTGAATGGGAGTTCGAAAGTGCACTTGCCGCATGCCCCGTCAACTTCTCTCCTTGCTGAATCGTCTCTGGGTTGAGGGTGTCTTCCCGTCCCAATGGCGGGATAGCATCATCATCCCAGTGATGAAGCCTGGGGCTGATCCGCAGGTGGCTGATAGTTACCGCCCAATCAGCCTCACCAACGTTCCGTGTAAACTCCTCGAACGGATGGTGAGTCGGAGGCTTATGTGGATCCTTGAGGACCGGGGACTCCTGCCCCCACAACAGAGTGGGTTCCGTCGTGGCCGCTCCGCTATCGATAATCTCGTGTCACTGGAGTCGGCCATCCGTACAGCCTTTACACGCCGCGAACATCTGGTTGCTGTATTCTTTGACCTGCGAAAAGCGTACGACACCACCTGGCGCCACCACATACTGTCTACGCTGTATGACTGGGACTTACGCGGTCCGCTTCCTGTATTCATACAGAATTTTCTCGCGCAACGTTCTTTTCGAGTTCGTATTGGTTCCTGTTTCAGCTCCCCTCACTATCAAGATAACGGTGTCCCACAGGGATCCGTCCCTTTATTTTTGGTCGCTATCAATGGTCTTGCTACTGCTGTGGGGTCATCGGTTTCCACCTCGTTGTATGCCGATGACTTCTGCATGTATTTCAGCTCCACTAGCATCGGCGTTGCTGAACGGCGGTTGCAGATAGCTATTCGAAAGGCGCAGTCGTGGGCGTTTACTCATGGTTTTAAATTTTCCTCTACGAAAACCCGGGTGATGCATTTCTGTCGGCGTCGGGGCGGTCCATCCTGACCCTGAACTGTATCTCGCTGATGACCTGCTGCGTGTCGAAGAGACGCACCGTTTTTTAGGCATGTTATTCGACAACCGTCTCACCTGGGTGCCACACCTTCGCCAGCTCAAACAAAAGTGCTGGCGACACCTTACTATTCTACGTTGTCTAAGCCATACAGTTTGGGGAGCGTCACGCCCAACGCTGTTACAACTTTACAAGGCGCTCATCCAGTCGCGCCTAGACTATGGCTGCATAGTCTACGATTCGGCTGCGCCATCAGCACTGCAGGCGTTGGACCCAATTTTACACTGTGGTGTCCGTTTAGCTTCGGGGGCTTTTCGCACGAGCCCGGTGACAAGCCTCCTTGTAGAAGCTGGAGTCCTCCCGCTGCGGTTCCGTAGGCAACACCTGCTGGCATCCTATATTGCTCGTGTTCAGGCCTCGCCCTTCCACCCAAACCGCCGGCTCCTATTTCCAGACGCTGCACTCCCTATCCCTCCACGACGGCCAAGGTCGGGATACCCGATCTCGGTCCGTGTTCGTATCCTTCTTTCGTCTCTCACATCCTATCCACTTCCAACCACTTTCCACTATTCCTTTCACACCCCTCCTTGGTCCATTCCTCGTTTGCAGCTCCGTCTGGACCTGTCCCATGCGTCGAAGGCCTCTGTTTCTCCCGTACATCTCCGTTACCAGTTTCTGCAAGTGCTCGAGCCGTTCCGTGCCGCAGACGCCATTTACACAGATGGTTCCGTAGTAGATGGCCGTGCTGGGTATGCGTTTCTACATCACAACCACGTAGAACAGCATTCTCTGCCCGGTGAGAGTAGCATATTCTCCGCCGAGCTGATCGCTATTCTCAGAGCTCTACAACATCTCAAAGCCTGCCCCAGGGGGTCATTCGTCATCTGTACTGACTCCCTGAGTGGCTTACAAGCGATCGTCCAGTGTTTCTCTCGGCACCCAATAGTGCGGTCGATCCAGGACACTGTTCATTCCCTATGCCAATCAGGCCGTTCTGTGGTCTTTGTGTGGACCCCAGGTCATGTTGGCATACCAGGGAATGAGCATGTAGATCGATTGGCCAAGCAGGCCACTATGGGACCACCTCTGACAATTGGTGTCATGGAACACGATTTTAAACTGGTATTGCACCGGAAGGCACGCGAAGCTTGGAGTACCGGGTGGGCTACAGCGACTGCACCGAATAAGCTTCGGGCAGTGAATCTCTCCACAGTTTTGTGGAAATCTTCACTGCGGCCGACCCGCCGAGAGTCAGTTGTCCTCTGTCGCCTCCGGATTGGACATACGTGGCTCACCCACGGGTATCTCCTTCGGCGCGAGGCTCCACCCATGTGTCGATGTGGCACTGTGCTGACAGTGGCCCATCTTTTGATGGACTGTCCGCTTTTAGCCGACCTGCGGCATTATTTTAAACTTCCTGACGCACTACCCTTAGTTTTAGGTGACGACGCGTCTACGGCTAACAAAGTTTTACGTTTTATCCGCGCTGCTGGTTTTTATGACTCGATCAAACGGTAGGTGCTGTGGCCTGACATCTTAGGCTGCCACCAACCCAGCTTTTTAACTTTTCACGTCCTTTGGAGTTCTTAGTGTCTGCACTGTGGCTGGCTCATCCTGTTTTTTCTTTGCGATCAGCCAGCCAATGACCTCTGCTATGCAGTTTTCTTCGTGACATTCTTTTACTAATTGTGTGTCTCCGTTTTGTATTGTCAGTGACTTGTCTATTATTAACTTGCCCTTTTGTGCAGTGTCATTTTCAGGGCGTCGTTTTATCTTTGACAGTTGACTCTCAGCTAGGAACAGGGGACTGATAACCTAGCTGTTTAGTCCCCTTAAAACAACCAACAACAACAACAACAGAGGGCCCCCACTAGGAAGGAGCGCGCCATCGGAGACGCCGGTAATCACGGGAGACACTTCCGCGATGACTTCCTTCTCTTCTTTAGTGACGTTGACCCAAAAACGTAAGTTAGATTCGCCTCAGCAAAAAAAGACTCTGCCTAATGTACCTAAATTTCTTGTCGTCTCTCGCACCGACGGAAAGGATTTAAATTATGTCAATCCTTTCGTTATACAGAAAGGTGTAGATGCAATTGCTGGCCCTGTCAAAACCTGTTCACGTCAGCGCAATGGCACATTGTTGCTGGAAGTGGAAAGTGCCTTCCAAGCTCAGAAACTACTCCGGACTACACTGTTACACACGTTTCCTGTCAAGGTGGAAGCACATCGCACACTCAACTCGTCACGGGGGGGGGGGGGCGTAGTCTTCATGAGATCCCTTGACGGGTTGTCTGATGAAGACATCCAATCGTTTATGTCCGACCAGGGTGTGACAGCCGTCCATAGGGTCATGAAAAAGGTCGATAACCAACTGACACCGACTCGTACTGTGTTTTTGACGTTCGACAGAGTTGACCTCCCGTCGAAGGTCAAAGCAGGGTATGAAGTCATCTCCGTCCGCCCTTATGTGCCTAACCCAACGCGCTGTTTTCAATGCCACAGGTACAACCATACCCGTAAACATTGCCCAAATGCAGCAAAGTGTGTCACTTGTGGTAGGGACGCCCATGAGGGGGATTGCCCACCTCTGTCCCCTCACTGCCTAAACTGCAACGGTGACCATGCGGCTTCCTCTCGCGACTGCCCTGTATACAAGGATGAGAAGGTAATCCAGCAAATTCGGGTTACGGAGAAGGTATCGACATCTGCCGCTCGAAAGTTGTTGGCGAGTCGAAAGCCCACTGTCCTCCCAGCGGGTACATACAGTAAGGTCCTCACCTCAACTCGACCTACCAAGGATTCCAGTACCCAGACCTGTGACTTCACTTTCGCTGACACAGATGTGCGATCCGCCAGCCCGAAGATTGCCCGTTCCACGTCCCCGCTTCCTCCTGCTGCTTCTAAGGTACAGTCTTCGTCAACCTCTAGTAAACCGCGGGCACCTAAACAAGATGCCCGGACCTTGAAAAAGGAACCCGTCCGTGAGGATTTTCTGCGTTCTCAGGCTTCCCAACCGTCAACTGCCTCTTCCCGCCGTCACTCTTCCAGAAGAGCTGACAAGAAAAAGAGTTCCTCTCCTTCCCCGCCGGGGCGTGACCCATCCGTCACGCCGTCCAACAGTTGCTGGCCTCGGCCGTCTTCTGTTTCACCGGGTCGCTCCGTCTGCCGGGCACCCGGCCCTCTACTGGCGGTGGAAACTGCCCCTCCTGATCAACTCAGGGAGTTGGCAGGTGCGTCGGTCGAACCTATGGTCCACACCCTTTGCCCCTGGACAGCGATAGCAGTGCTCCCTCGAAATCCGGTCCTCAGCGGCCGTCGAGGTGACCCCGCTTGCTAGTTGGTTTTTATCCTTATTTCTTCTCTCATTTTTATCATGGCACTCCTTCAATGGAATATTCGTGGCGTTCGTTCTAATCGGGAGGAGTTAAAACTACTCCTTCGATTGCACTGCCCACTTCTAGTCTGCCTCCAGGAAACTAAGTTGCGTCCACGTGATCGTGCAGACTTTCCACACCACACCTCTGTGGGGTTCTACCTGCCACCCGTGGAAGGTGTCCCAGCCCATGGAGGGGTTCTGATGCTCCTTCGAGACGATGTCTATTTCCATCCCATTTCCTTGCACACTCACCTACAGGCAGTTGCCGTCAGCATCACTTTATCCACATTCACCTTCTCCCTCTGTAATATCTATTCGCTCTCGTCATCTGCCCTTACTAGGGCGGATGTGCTACACCTTGTTGACCAGCTCCCTTCACCTTTCGAGTTGGTAGGCGACTTTAATGCCCACCACCCCCTATGGGGCTCTGCGGCACCTTGTCCGAGAGGCTCCCTTTTGGTGGACCTTCTCCAACACCTCGATCTTGTCTGCCTCAACACCGGTGCACCGACCTTCCTTTCAGCCACAACACACACTTACTCCCATATAGACCTCGCAATATGCACTCCTCAGCTTGCCGGTCGGTTTGAGTGGTATGCACTTTCTGACACGTATTCAAGTGACCATTTCCCTTGTATCATCCACTTCGTGCATCATTCCCCATCTCCTCGTCCCACCAGTTGGAACATTTCTAAAGCCGACTGGGGGCTTTATTCTTCCATGGCTGTTTTTCACATTCAGAATTTTCCCAACTGTGACTGTCAGGTCGACTACCTCACAGAGGTTATTCTCACCGCTGCTGAACGTTCCATACCTCGTACATCCTCTTCTCCACGTCGTGTCCAGGTCCCTTGGTGGACTGCAGCCTGCCGCGACGCGATTAGAGCCCGGCGCCGTGCTTTACGCACCTTCCGCCTCCCAACTTTGGAGAATTGCATCAATTACAAACGTATGAGAGCGTATCATAAACGACAGCAAGAAAGCTTGCTGGACTGCTTTTACTAGTTCTTTTAACCGTTTTACTCCCTCCACGGTTGTCTAGGGTGGCCTACGCCGTTTGTCCGGCATCAGGGTCCACTCCCCGATTCTATTCATATTGAAATTCTGAAGAACCTCCTGCGGGCAAGTGCTTTCTTCTTAGTACCTACATTCGCATATGGACTGAAGGTCATGTTCCCACAAGTTGGCGTGAAGCCATTGTTGTCCCCATCCCCAAACCAAGGACAAACACCTTCCTTCCAGTTATCGCCCCATTTCTCTGACTAGCTGCGTCTGTAAGGTGATGGAACGCATGGTTAACGCTCGGTTGGTCTGGCTCCTCGAATTTCGCCGCCTCCTGACTAATATCCAATGTGGTTTTCGTCGACACCGCTCTGCTGCTGATCACCTCGTTACGTTGTCGACCTTCATTATGAACAACTTTCTAAAGAAGCGTCAAACAGCAGCAGTGTTCTTCGACTTGGAGAAGGCATACGATACCTGTTGGAGAGCGGGCATTCTCCGCACATTGCACACATGGGGCCTTCGGGGCCGCCTTCCTCTTTTCATTCAAGCGTTTTTGGCGGATCGCAAGTTCCGGGTACGGGTGGGCTCTGTTTTGTCAGATACCTTTTGCCAGGAGAATGGGGTATCACAGGGCTCCGTCTTGAGTGTGGCGCTCTTTGCCATTGCAATCAATCCGATCGTAGATTGCCTTTCAGCCGACGTCTCCGGATCTCTTTTTGTTGACGATTTTGCAATTTATTGTAGCGCCCAGTGGACGTGTCTCTTGGAGCGTTCTCTCCAACGCTGTCTTGACCGTCTATATTCCTGGAGCACCGCAAACGGCTTCCGATTCTCCACTGAGAAAACTGTGTGTATCAATTTCTGGAGATACAAGGAATTTCTTCCACCTTCTCTACGTCTCGGCCCTGTTGCTCTCCCTTTCGTGGAGACTACGAAATTCTTGGGACTCATGTTGGATCGTAAACTTTGCTGGTCCACACACGTGTCCTACCTGGCTGCCCGTTGTGCCCGATCCCTTAACGTTCTTCGTGTCCTCAGTGGCACGTCATGGGGAGCCGATCGTACCGTCCTGCTTCACCTTCACCAGGCCATTGTTCAGTCGAAGCTCGACTACGGAAGCCTTGTATACTCTTTAGCATGGCCGTCGATTCTCCGCCGTCTCTCTACTATATCCACCATCGGGGATTACGTCTGGCGACCGGTGCATTTTATACCAGCCCTGTTGAAAGTCTGTATGCCGAGGCTGCTGTATTACCCTTGACCACTCGACGTGACATACTCTTGTGTCGGTACGCATGCCGCCTACGGTCGATGCCCAACCATCCATCTTACAGATTATTTTTTGATGACTCACTCGATCGCCAATATCAGTTGTCTGCGATTGCCTTGAACTTAGTTCGCTCCCCAAGGAGAGCACTCCGGATTTGGTATACCGCTCGAGGCTTGTCGAACTCCGTTCGCGGTTCGATAATGCCATATTTATTTACACTGATGGTTCCAAGAGCACTGCCGGTGTCGAATCTGCCTTCATCGTCGGGGACAGCCGTTTCCAATACAAGCTCCCTGACCGGTGCTCGAACTTCACGGCTGAGCTTTTCGCCCTCCACCAGGATGTTTTGTATACCTGCCGCCACCGCCACCCTTTCTATGCCATATGTTCTGACTCCCTTAGTGCCCTGCAGAGTCTTAAGGACCCTTTCTCGAACCATCGTCTCGTGTATCGGATCCAACGCTCCCTCCAGTTGCTGGCAGATGACAGCTGTCACGTTTCTTTCCTGTGGGTCCCTGGCAATGTAGGTGTGCCTGGGAATGAGGCCGCCGACATAGCAGCACAGGCAGCAGCTCTTTTGCCTCGCATGGCTACCTTTTGCGTCCCATCGGACGATGTTCAACGGGCTCTTCGCCGGAGTATCGCGTCGCAATGGCACAGTGCGTGGTTTTCAATGTACAACAATAAATTGCGACCTGTAAAACCGATCCCGACCGCTTGGAGGACCTCCTCACGCCCCTCTCGTCGAGAGGAGGTCATCCTGGCCCGGTTGCGGATCGGTCACTGCCGTTTCAGCCACCGTCACTTGCTATCCGCCGAACCTGCACCGCTATGCTCCTGCGGTGAACAGCTGACAGTGCGACATGTTTTACTGACTTGTGTTAATTTTAATCATCTCCGTGTAGCCCTTCACTTTCCGTCTACTCTGGAGTAAATTTTAGCTGATGACACACGAGCAGCTGCTCGAGTTTTGCGTTTTATCAACTTGGCCAAACTATCCAAGGATATTTAACCCTTTTAATTGTCTTTTATCTTTCGTTTTTAGCCTTTTTTGAGATCATAGCGAATCTATGTTCTTGGCTGGGCGCTAATGACTGTAGAAGTTGTGCGCCCTAAAACCACACATACAAAAAAAAATAATAATAATACATTTGATATAAAAGAAATAACACCATAGAATGCTCGTATAAACACGATATATTTTGCTTAAGCCCATTTGTAACAGTTTGTAAAACACTTGTAGTTCTGTAAAACATTCATTTAAAATCAATAGAGCTCATAATTATACTGTCATTTGAGTTTAAACAATACAAAGAGTAATCATTGCAGAATACATGAGAAACACAATATAATTATTGTATTTACAATGAAGCAAGAGAAAAGCCTCATTGGAAGATGAAACAGAAATTGATGATGATTAAGGTTACTGAAGTATTTCCTCGACCTGCTGTTGTATCTTCTGTCAGTGACTTGTAGAAGTGATGATATTGCTCTGGTATGATTCCCATGTAACAAAGGTGCAGAAGATGCTTAAGCATTTCTTTCTGTATGGGAATTGGAGAGTAATATAAAGACTAAAGTGTGAAAGCTTCTTGGAACCTCGTTTTACTTCTTCGGAATATTTCCAATCTTTTAAATTCTTCTTAGTATTGTTACTGTATTTAAAATAAATGCATTCTGAGTTTTCTTTTCGGTATTGAAACCAGAATATCTTAAACCAGTTGACATTTCCGTCAGTGTCAACTTTTCTGTTCTTTATTTTGTAGCGTTTCAGTTCTGGGAATTCCAGTACATCCTTTTGCTGAACTTCAATAACACGATACTTCATATTTGTCATTCTGACAGCAGTGAACCACCCTGACGGATCAAATATATCAAGAAGTTTTGACTTTTTCTCAATTGAGGCATGAACTGAGTCACACTCCATTTGTGAGTGACCTGGCTCAAAGAACATATGGTTTATAACAGGGATATCAAGATGCTCTACAGCATACAAGAACATTGCAGACATGTCTGCATTTCTATTTTGCCCTCCACATGTACCGGAAAAGAAATTCCATCTGCGTTTGCTTCCAGAAAATTAAACAAGCAGGAGGCAATTTCTGCAGAGCCACGTGTGGCTGTCCTTTCACTCCACATGTTGCGTGCTGCGTCTCTTGAAGCTGTATTGTAGACGGTTAGGTTGTATACAGCAAGCCTGCGTCGATAAAAACAATGCTTTAGCAATCGTCTTTGGACAGTAGCAGACAGCCTCCAGATCGAATTCGGCTAAAAGGGTTTTCCCTGATGCAGTTTCCCTTTAAGCTGTATTTTCTAGCCCTAGCTAAACATTTCCGATCTATGTGAGCCTCCTGCTCTGAGCGGTGAATTTCTTTTTCTGCGGCACTCACATGAGAGAACCTGTAGCATGTGTCACATATGTCATTTTTAGGTACATGGAAGATAGGTTAAATTCAGTATTAAATATGTTTCGATAAAAAGATTCCTTTTCAGGATTGATGTTATCATTTTGGCAAGTTTCAACATACATTTGTTACATTTTTCGTAGATTTAGCTCGTGAGACATGTACTCTTTCTGTGAATCCTTTCTGGCATAATGTGAAGGGAGTTTTGGGAAGCTATTGATGTGAGATCTAATTCTTTATTTCGCATTACCTGATTTAGCTACAGCAGGTTTGTGCCGTCACCTTAGATCTCTATAAATTATGTTGTGCTCATTCCTTTTTAACGGAAACTAGCGTGTGAATGATTCACTCACATTCAATGTTGCAAAAAAGGAGGACTGTCAAACTTGTCCTTGTTGACCATCATTGTATAAAAAGTATTTGTTTGTCAAGTTTCTCCTGGCTTTAAGGAAGAAATATTACACACTGTAAAGCATGTCCGGAGTTAGGGTGAGGCATTGGCGTCGGATGTTGTCTTTGAGCATCCCTAGAGATGTCGGTCGATCACGATACACTTGCGACTTCAGGTAAACCCAAAGCCCATAATCGTACATACTCAGGTCTAGGGACCTGGGAGGAAAAGCATGACCTAAGTGGCGGCTGAGCACACGATCATCACCAAACAATGCGCACAAGATATCTTTCACGCGTCTAGCAATAATTTATTTTATTTATTTATTTATTTTAATTCCTAGCATGTGTGTCTATTTTTACCTCTCTATCTGCATTATTGCAGGATTTATACTGACTTTTTGATCACCCGGTAGATAGAAAATAGTGGTCCTAGCACACTTCCCTGGGGACCCTTGACGAAACCCTAGTCTCGGAACCCAGTATGTTACCTCGATGGCGACTGTTCAGTGGCGTTCCTTCGATAGCAGACCGTAGTGCGGTGCCATGTCAAATGCCTTTCGTAAATAAACATGCAGTCTGCCTGTTGGCATTCATTCGAAGCGCACAAGATGTCATGAGGAGAAAGGGCAAGTTGTATTTCGCACGAGCGATGCTTCGTAAGGCCGAACTGACGCGTGGGCACAAGCTTTTCTGTCTCAAGGAAATTTACTGTATTAGAACTGAGAATATGTTCAAGAATTCTACAGCAAACTGATGTTCATGATATCGGTCTGTATCTCCAGGGATCCGCCCTTTTCCCTTCCTTATTTTTCCACTCGCTCGGTACTTTGCGCTGAATCAGATTCTCGATAAATTAAATCTAAGTAAGGGGACATTGCCGCCGAGTACTCTTTGTAAAATCCGACTGGTACCTCATTGGCACCTGCTGAAGTGTTGTCAACCACATTTGCTGCTTCTGTATGCCAGCTATGCCTAGTACTGTGTCCTTCATTTCAGTGCGAGCGTCAAATGAAGAGTTTTGCGTGGTCCTCCTGCGTGAAAAATTACTTAATGTTAATTTTTTCGGTCTTCTTTTTTTGCTGTCTTCTGTCATCACCCCAGATTGGTAGTGACTGGACAGACCTTTGATCAGTTTTCTTATTTTACGTAGGACCTTAATCATGGAGGCCACCAGATCTTCATTATCATATTCAAGGCTTTTCCAGGTTAAAAATAATTATTTTCCATATTTTCACGAAACTTAATTTTGCTCAAAGGTGTTAGCAAACAACTATCCCGTAAAGAAACTAGCTACATATTTTTAAAAAACGTGTTGTTCAAGTTGAACCATGTCACGTTGTAATATACACAAAGCAGTGGCGAATCCAGGATTTGTGTTAGGGAGGGGGGGGGGGGGGGCAGAGCTCATAAAAATTGTACCTCAAACTGATCTAAAAAGGACCAGCTCATATTATGAGATTTTCCTCATGGTTTTGGAGGATCTGCAGCCCCACAGACCTCCTCCCCCCGTTCCAGATTCGACACTAACACAATGTATAGTACAGGGTGTATATTTTAAGTTGACAAACCAGAATAACTAGGAAAAAAAAGTATATATTGAACAACGGTTTTTCACCGTAATGAACAGCCGGCAGAGGCTTAGGAAATGCTACTAAACTTGAACTGCCTCCACCATTTGGGAGCGGTGTGGGTGGCTAGTGTAAAATTTTAAATGGAAACTGCCACTGTTAATTGCACATTCAGATTCTACAGACCAAATCATGTATAGTTTGGTTGAATTTTCTTTCTTTGAATTGGCAACATGTTGCACTGTAATAGTAAGAATTATTTGCCATACTGCTGAAGAAATGTATCACCCAGGAAAGAAAAAGGTTAATCACATTGATGATGCTTCAGAACCCAACCAAATGATACCAGATGTACATTTCTTCCAGGCTAGTTGAATTAAATGTTTTGTCGGCAATACATAACTGGTATTCAGACAAGGGCAATCTGGAGTAAGGTATCACTTTGGAAGACTGCCCTGTCCACTGCGGGGAGAGGGAAGGATCTCTTTGGGGATTATTTGGCAGTGTTCTGAAGTATCATGAATATGGTTTTAATTTTTTTTATTTCCTGTTTAGTACATTTCTTCATCAGTATGACAAGTATTTCTTACTAGTACAGCGCCATCTGCCCTTAAGGGGAAAAAATAAAAATAAAAAAATAATCCACCAGACCATACATGATATGGGTTAAGTGCAGTTCATGCGGCAGAGGCTAGCCGTCGCTCTCGCTAGGTTAGGAACGGCAGAGCAGCCAATTAGGAGTCGAGTTATGCGGGCCAATAAGATTGCGTGTTTCATGACGAGTAAATTTGGCGTCAGTTTCAAAGTTTATTCGTTGATTTCGATACGGCGTTTGTGTGATTGTAATTGATTTTCCATTTATAAGGGACTTACAGATAATTGTGGTATTACCCCCATAAGTGACCTATTATTAATACACCACAGCAGTCAACCATAGAACAGGTATTGCATGTTTTATTCATTTTATGATATGTTCGGAACACTGATCAAGTGGCATCCATACTGATACCAACTGTTTTTTGTTGATCGTCAAAAACTTCTGCATACACCGCTTCGATTTGTTTACATTGTACAATTGTAACGCTGTTTCTTATTGGCCACGGCATCGCGACTCCTGATTGGCTGCTCTGCCGTTCCTAACCAAGCGAGCGCGACGGTTAGCCGCTGCCGCATAAACTGCACTTTTACCCATGATGTGGGACTTAGAATCCGAAACTGCAGTAAAAAAAACGGGGTTCCCATTTAAAATTTTACACTTGAACTTCCCACCCCCACAAATGGTGAAACGGTTCAGGTTGAGTATTGTTCGTAAGCCTCTGCCATCCGCACATGCTGGTGAAAACCATTTTTTAATATCTACTGTTTTTCCGAGTTATTCCTGTCTGTAAACTTAAAATTTACACCCTGTATAGTGGACCAAGTTGAATTGAAGTAGTTGGAGGATACTGTACGTTTTAAGGTGTTTTGCATTCGTTTATGCAACATAGCCCGTTCATTTATACTAGACTTCCTGATATAACACTGTCAAATCTCATGAACTAGTGATCTAGAACTCAATATATGTATTATGATTTACTTTACCTTCAGGATATGAAAAATATTTTCACCTCTTTCAAGTTATCGTTTAGATTGTTCCCAATGAAGGTTTTCTGTTTCCAGAGCCCATTCAGTCATTTACGTTTTGCCCTGGAAAACTCTAGCTAAAAGATCAATGAATGTTAATGACCCAGCATGCGTAATAATGCACAATGTTGTGGGCGAGTTCTTAAACTTCGAGGAGATGAAATTGAGAATGCAAAAAACATATCTGGAGCAACAGCTGTGTGGTATTTGCATTCTAGCCCGGCTAGCGCTCACTAGGTGGCGTTGCGTGTACGTATGCTTTTTTTGAAAACCCATTAACATATAACGAGGGGAATAATCTTTTGTGTCGACCATAAAATAAATAATTAATGCTGTTCCTGTTCTATGGTTGACAGGTTCTTGATGTACCCTTATTCGCTAAGTAAATTAATTATGCTCGTAATTGTTACCGTTGGCCCTAGCCTTGCCCGCATGAAAAACAGTTCAGCCATCAACAATATGTACACGATGAATGTGTTTACTATGTATATATTACCAATGTCACGTCAGTCACAGGAATCGTCTAGCATTATTACCAACGAACATAGGCGCCGACTTTTGAAAATCTTGTGGTATGCTCAGTGGCGTACCCAATTGTTTCTAAAGAAAAATGAATACAAAGCAAAGCCAAAAACGTACACACAACATACATGCTATCGATTCCATATCACTGTCACCATCACGATTATAAATCGAAGTCCTTTTGTATTTCACTATATACTCATCCATTTTAACGATTTTCTCATACAAGACATTAACCCTTTTAACTCCAAATTTTATTGATTTATATGCAAAGAAATGTTTTTGTTCATATCAATAAATAATGATTGGATTAATGTATATTTGACAGAACTTTTGATTATGTTTTGTTTTTGGAAATTTGGGATGACTACAGATGGTAGTGTGCAGGATATGATTCATTTATCGTTACTAATAACATTTTCACATTGTTAACTACTAATTTAGACATTGGACAATTATTTAGTAATAAAGTTATTAAATTATTTTGTTTCCTGAAGGAAACGGTAAAATATCTAGTCACAATGAATTATTGGAAGCCCTGCAATGTTATTTACAATCTTTGAACAAATGGTTGTGGCTAGACGGACAGATAAAGGTGTGGGGAGGGAAAGGGTTAAGACGTAATTCTATGCACAGGTGACACAGATAAAAAATAGCAGAAACTAAGGTCCGACTACTACGTTCAATTGTTGACAAATTGTTGAAGCCAGAAAATTCAAATTCAGAAAAAATCTATTACTAACTGTTGGGTTAGGTGAATTTTGTAGAGCTGCCTATTAAAACACAAAGATCTTCGCAAGTTGTTATGAGGACTCTGTTTACAGAATGTTTTAGCTAGAAGGGATAGGGCAGTCTTCGCAGCAAGTATGTCGGCTCACTGGTAACGTATGTGGTTGTCGAAAGGTTACACTACGAATTTAATTCCCGGTATTTTTTGAGATAAACATATTCAATGTATCGTACCAAACCCACTTCATTTCTAGTTATTTAATACAACTAAAGGTTGCTGCCTTCAGTTTACCATATTAACTCAACAAGCGAAATTCCATTAACATTGGACTATTTAGAAAATGGTCACTTCACTCACATGTGAACGTGGATTTTAATGCCTACGATTTCAGTTACCTGTTTAAAATCTTTTATAGCCGTTTAGTCCCTTTAAAAATCAAACCAACCAACCAACCTAAAATCTTTTTAGAGTGGTGTCTTACAAAAGCCAGCCGACCATCAGTGGGATGAGTAAGTCTATTTTAATTACAGTCCAGAACTATAACACAAAGAAAAAATTATACCAAAATTTTCAGTGGGCATCACAATACCAACTTTTACGGAGTTTATAGTTAAAATCAACAAAATGCTTCCGTGAAGAGATTTTTCAACACAGAATCAGACAAACGAGATCTGTTTTGATTAGTATAACTGGGGAGGGGTGTCAATTACGAAAATTGCTAAAATTTAGTACAAATAAATATCGCCTTTCATTCTAGCTGCGATTTCGTAGTCGCGCCTTACGATAACATCACATCTCTTCGACGCAAGGAATTGAGTCGCATGGTTGAACAACACTTCGAGATAAATACAGAAATAGGTAACGGAATGCGTAACCTATAATTATAAAACTTTTTATAGCCACCCAGAAATATATTTGAAAATGTTTTTGTACACAAAAATGAAGTGATCTGAGCATTTTGATCATCGACGGGCATTTTGTTACTTTTGAATGTTAAACTTTGAGGTTTTTTCTTAATAGAACTAAAGGGATTACTTATTTACACTTCTTAAGTACATTTTGAACTGGTCGTGTAATCTGAGCAATACGCTATACACACGAACGAGCGTTTAACTCTTAATGGGTTAAAAATCCCGGTTTCTGGCTGAAATTCAATGTTTTTTCAGGTTTTTTTTTCTTTTTTCTTTTTTTTCTTCAAATTCAAGACTTTTCCCTGATTCTCCTGGTTTCAAGGTTCGGTGGCTACACTAGTTTGAAGATCCGAAGAATGGTGTATTATACCCTCATGATCATGAAGAGTACTAATAAGCAGAGTGTAGAATTGGACCTGATTGATCACTCTAGAGAAACTGTTTATCCAGGAGGAGGAGTGTGTAGAAGTTCTGGAAGAGATGGACTATCAGGACATGGTAAACACAAAATTGCGGGAAGCAGATAAGTTAAATGAAGACCAGAAGAAGGAGCTAAGAAGAGTACTGTTTAACTACTATGATGTATCTGATGACAGACCAGGAAGAGTTAAAAATTACAATATACCCAGAGGGTTAAGTCGCATGAACCATTCTACATAAAACCATATGGTTTTCCTATTGCAAAGAGAAAGGCAGTGCAAAGGAGTTGGTGGAGATGGAAAATCGTAACATCATAGAAGGGAGCAGCCTGTACAACATTCCCATCGTGGTTACTTCTAAGAAGAGTGGGGATGTGAGAACTGTATTAGACTAACAACAGATCATTCAGGAAGTATAGATGAGTTGTTAGACAAGTTTGATCATATGAAATATGTGACTACCCTGGATTTGACTTCTGGTTTTCATCAGGTACCTCTGACTAAAGAATTGAGAAAGTACTCAGCTTTTTTATACAGTGGAAGAAGTCACCAATATTGTGTTGTTCTGTTTAGTCTCAATGTGTCTATAGCGAAGTTTATCAGAGCATTGGATTCAGGTTTGGGAAAAAATTTGTTGGCAAGATTAACAGTATACGTAGACGACATTCTGACCACTGGGAATACTTTATAACCGAAACACATTAGTGCACAAGCTTTCAATGCTCCATGTCTGAACAATCTATCAAAGAAAAATAACAATTATGATTGCCCAAAAGAATGTGTGGAAGCCTTTGAAAAGATTAAGAAACATTTTTGTAACATCTCTGGTCAAATCAAGGAAGATACCCGTTACGTGTTCAAAGCAATTGACACAGTAGACCATGCAATTTTACTAAATACATTGCTTCCCCTCTTATTCCTAAAGCATCCAAACATGTGGTTTCACTCATACCTGCGAAATAGTTTGAGTGATTTCCACCTGTTTCATTCTAACTCCAGTCATACTTCTAAACAACTTTCATCAATTAAGTTCAATATATCCTGTGTTATCCAGGGATTTCTATTAGGCCTTGTCCTTCTGCCTAAATGGTCTCTGCAGCCTTCACCACCCTATCTCTCAGAGCTACCCATTCTGCGTCTACTGTATTCCAATGCTCCCTCTGAAACTCACAACCACATCTGGTTTATTCATTTTGTCCAGGTTCCATCTCCTAACTTTTGTACCTTTCTGATACCTGCCAAGTTTTCCGGTTTTCCCGGAAGGATTCCGGATGTTGGGGTACTCTTCCGGTTTACCGGATAAACATAGTTTTTCCGGATTTTCAACTCCCAGGCTTGTTCGTCATCTGCATCCATATCGTATTTCAGTTGTAACTTTTGATAAAAGTTGCTACTCTAAGATGCAAGTGTGAAATTCGGCTGAAAGTCGACCGATAATACCTTCTCACTGTATATCGTTGCACTTTTGTGTTTAACTTGGTGTGTTTGAAACACCGCCGGCGAAAGTCGATCGAGCGTTCTATGGATAAATCAGATCTCACGTATTCCTTTAACTTCCACTGCATGTTATTAGCGTGGAAGCTTTGTTCTTGCTTGTTTTTATGAGTGTTTACCTCATTCTAGTTCTCGTGCAATTGTGTGACGAATTTTTGTGCGATTTAGTGGTTTCGTTGGTTCAACTTAAGAAACGATATCATTAGTTATTCAGGGATGCATATTCTGCTGAATTTCCGTGTACTGTGCGACTGCAGAAAGGTGAAGCATTCACGTTATGTTTTGTGTGTTTCATGTGATATAAACACTGCTTACGGAGAAATTAATAAATCGTATTAAATCTGTTAAGCACCTGTCCAAAACGAAAATGTAGGATAGCAGTAGGAAACTTGATTAATTTTTTTCCACTTCTGTTACTGACCTTAATAAGAGCAGCTTGTTTGTTGACTTTGTTTTAAATTGAACATAATGTAGCGTTAGTTGCTTCTGATCATGCTGGTGCTATGTCTGAAGGCCTCGAGACATATGCACGCGTGAGATTTATGCGATTTGGGATCTTCTGGATTTCTGTTTTTCTGTTTTTGAAAGTTGGCAGGTATGCTTTCTGCAGTCTCTTACGTTTTAATCTGCAGTTCATAACCAATAAGTTATGGTCACAGTCTATATCTGGCCCTGGATATGTCTTACAGTTTAGAACCTGGCTTCTAAATCCATTCCTTACCATTATAAAGTCAATCTGGTACCTTACAGTATCTCCTGGTCTCTTCCACGTATACAGTCTTCTTTCATGATGATTAAACCAAGTGTTGATCTTTAAGTTGTGCTCTGCGCAAAATTCTACCAAGTGATACCCTTTTTCATTCCTTTTTCCCAGTCCATATTCACCTAACACATTTCCTTCTCTTCCCTTTCCTACTACCGAGTTCCAGTCCCTCATCACAATCAAGTTTTCATCTCCCTTAACTTTCTGAATGATTTATTTTATCTACTCATACATTTCTTCAATATCCTCATCATTGCCCATGCTAGTTGGCATATAAACTTGCACCACTGTGGTCGGTGTTTGCTTTGTATCTATCTTTGCTATGATAATGCGTTCACTATGCTGTTCTTAATAACTTATCCGCATTCCTATTTTCTTATTCATTATCAGATCTTCTACTGCGTTCACACCAACTGATTTTATATTTATAACCCTGTACTCACCTGACCAGAAATCCTGTTCATCCTGCCACCAAACTTCACTAATCCCTACCTTATCTAACTTTGACCTACCCATTTATCTTTTCAAATTTTCTAACTTGCCTAAACGATGAAGGGTGAGAACATTCCACGCTCCGACCCGTAGAATGCCTGTTTCGCTTTTCTTGATGACGACATCCTCCTGAGTAGTCCCTGCCCGGAGATCCGAATGGGGGACAACCACTGGGAGGGGTATCTGTGGAGAGGCTAGACAAGCGTGTGGCTCCTGAAGAGGGGCAGCCACCCCCATGAACCACAGACATTGCCGAGGTGGGGTGGCTTGCGTGCCTCAAACAATACAGATAGCCGAACCTCAGTATACACATTGTGTGTGTTTAATTCTGTGGTTTTTCGTTGTCAGCTGCATCCTTATGCTGTTGGTCATAACCGATTCTTTCGCCTTAGGGTAGTTTTCCCCCAGAAGGGCAAGGAAGTTCCCTGAACCTCTGTCCCCTCCTCTACCATGTTTTACAAGGCCACGAGGTTGACTCGCTGGTCCAGAAATCATCAGTTACCATTATTGATGACTTTTAATCAAAATATAAGCAGTAGTAGGTTGGAAACACAGGACCAAGGTGGTGTGGATTGTGAATCAGAGATACTACCCCTATATTGTAGGCCAATCTTTCTGGGCAGTACTGAGTCACAAAAGAAAGTTCCCCTATGGCTCTTGTGGGTATGAGGACGGTGGTAGGAGTGTAGAGGGAAGACACCGAATATTGGTTTCTACACAAGGTTAGGATGGTAATGTTGGGCTGTGGTGGCCTCAGTGAGATGCTTAGCATATACAAAAAGGGACTGGTCGCCATTGCATTTATGGCAGACTTCTCAATATGGAACAGATAGCAGTTGTCACAGTGTGGTAGAGCTGTAGCCATCCATAAGTAGATGTCACCATTGAGGAAGATGGTTTGTCTAGTTGAGAAACTCGGGTGCAGTGAATTGGTGAAAAGGTGTTTCATTTTTGCCAAATAAATAGCAAGCCTGATCCTTTTAAGTTGTAAAAGCCCCAACTGATGGCTGTGTAGCAATACGTAATATTTAAATACTTACTGTTTTGCCAATTTGTGGCCTCCCCAATTAGCATACAGCTCTGGCCACCAGACAAGACAAATAGCTTTCTGTTGTCTCTGGTGACCCTGCATAATGGGGAGGTCACGTATTGAAGAGGGGCTCCTCCAATAAACCTAATAAAGGAAAAAATAGTAATAATCAATTTGATCTGTGCATTACATACAACAAATTAATAATATGAAAGAAAATGATTACCGGTATGTCCTTTAAATCAGTCACATGAATTAGTGATGGTACCCAGAAAACAATCTGCCTCTTAATTCTTCTACCGTATTTACTCAATTCTAAACAGATTTATTCATTTTAAACAGAGGTACTATTTAGGTAGAATAGATGAAGATACAGCTAAACTTTTTGGGTTAAACTCTTAAGCTTGACAGTTGAGCTTAAGAAAAGGTTATTTTGATGAAAACACTTTTTAGGTGTCAGCAGTAGTAGTTGGTTACAGCGCAGTGAATGATGGGAAGCATGGGTGGCCAATTGTGTGCCACTGCACACTTAGAATAAAAGTAATTTCTTTCTTGAAAAAAGAAATAATTGTGAGAGCTCTAATAATAACTATTAACTAAAAGGAGGATTTCTTTAATTCTCATCTTTGTGGGATCCACCTGGAAGTGCTTTTAGACATAATGTTGATCTCGTGTGGCATTTTTGGCCATTACACGCCATAGGCGATTGTGTTTGGCCTGCCTGTTTCAAGTCTTATGGTGAAATCACTCAGGCAACTTGCCTGTGATGATGAAGACAACAGCCATTCCCCAAGTGGAGAAAATCTGTGACCGGACCGTGAATTGAACCCGGACACAAACCACCACAATTGACATTGTTTACTGAACATGCAGTATAATGCGTGCTGCATTAGTTCCGTATTTCATTTCCCTCATTTTTCTGAGATTCAACTTAATAACTTCTATTCACGAAGGTCTATCTCTTTTTGGAGATAATCCTCCTCCTTTTCATTTCTGATATCATTTGTTGTACATCAGCAATGGGTTTTCTTGAAACCCTCTCCCTATCTTTTTTTAATTTTTCTCAGAGGCTTTGAGGCAACAATTTTCAGCATTCATATCGACAGCACGTTGGCTCTCACACTAACACCGGTATTGCACTAATTTTCTTCCGCGATGAAGACTCTTCAACATGCTTGCACTTACACTAACACTAATATTGCACTAATCTCCTCGACACATTTATCCAATATTCTTTGATAAAGAGTCTTTAACATGACGCCAAAATTGATCCACAACAATACAACTCTTACACCATTTTAACAATGGAAAATCCGTTCACAATATCAATAATGGAGGATAGGTAACAATTCACCGTAAAGAGGCTCACTGAGCTGCTGACAGACAAAAATAGATAGAATCGCACAACTTGAGTTTTTTGCCATGGTCTTCATCAGAAAAAGTAACACGTACATTCACGCAATCGAAACACACACACACACACACACACACACACACACACACACACACACACACACCTATGATGTCTGGCCACTCCAGCAACACAAGTTAGACTGTGTGTGAGGAGGAGGGGAGTACACAAGGCAAAAACAAGGTGGACCACCCTGTGGCAGAGCCTGCAGCGGAGCACATGCTTGATTTCAATGGCTGCTTCACAACCCGGGCCATCTGGATCCTCCCATCCACCACCAGCTTTTCTGAACTGCACAGATGGGAGTTGTCCCTACAACACATTCTCCGATCTCGAAATCAACCAGCCTCAACCTATGATAACTTCCTTATATTTATTTATTTATTTTTTTCTTCTCTCTCCATACCTTAAAATTGGTGAGGTGTGGGATATAGAGGTAGGAACTTTGAGTCTTGTGTGAATGTGCAATCGTGTGTGTGTGTGTTAGTGTGTGTATGTGTATGTGCATGTGTGTGTGTGAGTGCGCGCGCGCGCCCTTGTATGCGATCTTGTGTACTTGTAGTGTGCACGCATTTTGCATATATATTTATTTTATTTTCTCCCCTCCCCTCACCCGGCTACCCACTGCATTCCTAAGCTGCATCTCGTTATTCTCATCTAACCCATCCACATCACTGTGACGTAACCTTTATATCCCCCCTCCCCACCCATCAATGTAGGAGAGCCCTGGCAATTTGATACACATTTCACAGGGAACATGAGGCAGAATTAAAGTATATGGTGTGGAATAAGATGTGCTTTAAGACAGTCCGTGTAGATGCTTTGGCTACAACGCTGTGTTAGCTGAGTGGTCTACCTAGTAAGTAGGAAATCCCAGGTTCGAATCCTGGCCACAGAATAAATTTTAATTCGATGCCTCTCGTTATGTCTAATACCCTTGGTATTACAAGACAATGTTGTCTCAAGGAATTTTATTATTTGTTGATAAGCAAAAATGTGTTTGTGAACGGAATTAATATTTACAGGATCTTAGATATTGTTTTGTCTGTAATGGAGGGAAAAATTCGAACTACAAAATTTGAGGTTTTTGTGTCTGCTAGAAGTACCTTATAATTTTGATGATCGATGAGTTTTTGAGTGACAGAATTACTGATTTTTTTACTGCTAATATTTTGTAAACTATAAGGTGTACAATAGTGTAATTTGAAAATATAGCTAGTTATAGTAGATACTCTTGGTAACCGAAAATTCTGGTAACTGCCGTTCTCCCAGATATTTTAATTTTTCGCCACAGCCTTCATCAGTGGCAGAAAACCTACAACAATCACGGTCCTCAGCGGCCGTCGAGGTGACCCCACCTGCTTGTTCCTTTTTATCTTCTTCACTTATTTTTTTTATCATGGCGCTCCTTCAATGGAATATTCGCGGCTTTCGATCCAATCGGGAGGAACTAAAACTACTCCTTCGATTGGAGTGTCTGCTTGTAGTTTATCTCCAAGAAACTGTTACGTCCAAGTGATCGTGGAGACTTCCCCCACTACACCTGCCACCTGTGGAAGGTACCCCAGCCCACGGAGGGGTTCTAATGCTCATTCGGGACGACGTCTATCACCATCCCATTACATTGCATACTCACCTTCAGGCAGTTGCCGTCCGCATCACTCTATCCACTTTTCCTTTTTCCTTTGTAATATATATTCTCCATCGTCATCCGCCCTTACTAGGGCAGATGTGCTACACCTCGTTGACCAGCTCCCTTCACCTTTCGTGTTGGTAGGCGACTTTAATGCTCTCCGGCACCTTGTCCGAGAGCCTCTCTTTTGGTGGACATTCTCCAACACCTCAATCTTGTCTGCCTCAACACCGGTGCACCAACCTTCCTTTCAGACACATAACATACTTATTCCCATATAGACCTCGCAATATGCACTCCTCAGCTTGCTGGTTGGTTTGAGTGGTATGCACTTTGACACGTACTCGAGTGACCATTTCCCTTGTGTCATCCATTCCCCATCTCCTCGTCCCACCAGTTGGAACATTTCTAAAGCCGACTTGGGGCTCTATTCTCCCATGGCAATTTTTCACAATCAGGACTTTTGCTGCTGTGACAGTCAGGTCGAATACCTCACAGAGGTTATTCTCACAGCTGCCGAACATTCCATGGCTCTTCCCTCCTCTTCTACACGTCGGGTCCCGGTACCCTGGTGGACTGCAGCCTACCGTGACGCTCTAAGAGCCTGGCGCCGTGCGTTACGCACCTTCCGCCGCCACCCAACGTTGGAGAAAAGTATCAACTATAAACAACTGTGAGCGCAATGTCCTCGTGTTATAAACGACAACAAAAAAGCTTGCTGGACTGCTTTTACTAGTTCTTTTAACTGTTTTACTTCCTCCGTGGTTGTTTGGGTTGCCTACGCTGTTTATCCGGCATCAAGGTCCACTTCCCGATTTCTGGCCTGATCGAGAACGCAGTCCTTGTGGATCCTGCTTATGTTTCCAACGCATTGGGCCGTTTCTTTGCGGAGGCTTAGAGTTCTGCCCGTTACCACCCTGCCTTCCTCCCTCGCAAACAGGTAGAGGCGGCACGGCCGCCTTCTTTCCACTTTTTTAATCGTGAAAATTACAACGTCGCCTTCACCATGCAGGAGCTAGATTGTGCTCTCGCCCTGTCCTGATCTTCTGCACCCGGGCCCGATTCCGTCCATATTGAGATGCTGAAAAACCTTTCTCCTGCGGGCAAGTGTTTCCTACTTAGAACCTATAATCGCATATGGAATGAAGGTCAGGTTCCCACAAGTTGGCGTGAAGACATTATTGTCCCCATGCCCAAACCAGGTAAGGACAAACATCTTACTTCCAGTTATCGCCCCATTTCCCTGACGAGCTGCGTCTGTAAGGTGATGGAACGCATGGTTAACGCTCAGTTGGTCTGGCTCCTCGAATCTCGACGCCTCCTGACTAATATCCAATGTGGTTTTCGTAGACACCGCTCTGCTGCTGATCACCTCGTCACCTTGTCGACCTTTATTATGAATAACTTTTTAAGGAAGCATCAAACGGTATCAATGTTCTTCGACTTAAAGAAGGCTTATGATACCTGTTGGAGAGCGGGCTTTCTCCGCACATTGCACACATGGGGCCTTCGTGGCCGCCTCCCTCTCTTTATTCAAGCGTTTTGGCGGATCGCAAGTTCTGGGTACGGGTGGGCTCTGTTTTGTCAGACACCTTTCGGCAGGAGAATAAGGTGCCACAGGGCTCCGTCTTGAGTGTGGCTCTCTTTGCCATTGCAATAAATCAGATCGCATATTGCTTTTCAGCCGACGTTTCCGGATCCCTTTTTGTAGACGATTTTGCAATTTATTGCAGTGCCCAGCGGACGTGTGTCTTGGAGCGTTGTCTTCAACGCTGTCTTGGAGCATCGCGAACGGCTTCCGATTCTCCACTGATAGTGTCCTCAGTAGCACATCATGCGGAGCGGATCGTACCGTCCTGCTTCACTTTTACCAGGCCATTGTTCAGTCGAAGCTCGACTACGGAAGCCTTGTATACTCTTCTGCACGGCCGTCGATTCTCCGCCGTCTCAACTCTATTCACCATCGGGGATTACGTCTGGCGACCGGTGCATTTTATACCAGCCCTGTTGAAAGTCTGTATGCCGAGGCTGCTGTATTACCCTTGACCACTCGCCGTGACATACTCTTGCGTCGGTACGCATGCCGCCTGCGGTCGATGCCCAACCATCCATCTTACCGATTATTTTTTGACGACTCACTCGATCGCCAATATCAGTTGTCTGCGATTGCCTTGCTTCCACCTGGAGTTCGGTTTCGCCGCCTGCTACAGTGGCTCGATTTTACACTTCCTTCCACCTTTCGGTTGAGCGAAAGCCCATTGCCACCGTGGCATCAGGCCCAGGTTCACACACACCTTGAACTTAGTTCGCTCCCCAAGGAGAGCACTCCGGATTTGGTATACCGCTCGAGGCTTGTCGAACTCCGTTCGATAATGCCATATTTATTTACACTGATGGTTCCAAGAGCACTGCCGGTGTCGGATCTGCCTTCGTCGTCGGGGACAACCGTTTCCAGTACAAGCTCCCTGACCGGTGCTCGAACTTCACGGCTGAGCTTTTTGCCCTCCACCAGGCCGTTTTGTATACCTGCCGCCACCGCCAACCTTTCTATGCCATATGTTCTGACTCCCTCAGTGACCTGCAGAGTCTTAAGGACCCTTTCTCGAACCATCCTCTCGTGTATCGGATCCAACGCTCCCTCCAGTTGCTAGCAGATGACAGCTGTCACGTTTCTTTCCTGTGGGTCCCTGGCCATGTGGGTGTGCCCGGGAATGAGGCCGCCGACATAGCAGCCAAGGCAGCAGCTATTTTGCCTCGCATGGCTACCTTTTGCGCCCCATCGGACGATGTTCAACGGGCTCTTCGCCGGAATATCGTCTTGTCATTGCACAGTGCGTGGCTTTCACTGTACAACAATAAATTGCGAACTGTCAAACCGATCCCGACTGCTTGGGGGACCTCCTCACGCTCCTCTCGGCGGGAGGAGGTCATCCTGGCCCGGTTGCGGATCGGTCACTGCCGTTTCAGCCACCGTCACTTGCTAACCGCCGACCCTGCACAGCTGTGCTCCTGCGGTGAATTGCTGACGGTGCAACATGTGTTACTGTCTTGTCCCAATTTTAATCATCTCCGTGGAGCCCTGCACTTTCCGTCTACTCTGGAGGAACTTTTAGCTGATGACACACGAACAGCTGCTCGAGTTTTGCATTTTATCAACATGGCCAATCTATCAAAAGATATTTAACCCTTCTAATTGTTTTTTATCCTTCGTTTTTAGCTTTCTCTTGATACTCTATCTGGTAGTTGTCAATTTCTTCGAGATCTAGTGAACCTCTGTTCCGATCTGGGCGCTAATGACCTGAGAAGTTGTGCGCCCTAAAACAAACAAACAAACAAAAAAAGCAATTGCCTCTGCTTTGTGGACGAATGTTTTGTTGGGCAAAAGTCTCCATGTCCGTCCGCTTTCGTCCGTGTTATAAACCCGATCAGAACAAAGCTCTAACTCTTCTAAAGATTTCTTGAATTTTTTTTGTTCAGGTCTACAGCTTCGAAATCAGAAGAGTTTTTCTTCCTTTTTAAACTTACCAAGCCATCCGGAACTTAGGCGGAAATAGTTTTTTCATAATTTCTTTATAGAAAAAGTTTGCTTTTTCTCTGTAAGTTCTCCTGAAATTGGAGTGTGTTTACTACGTTCCTGAAGAAACCATGTGTACAAAGCGTCTTCAATTAATGAGAACTGACCGGTTTTTATCACTTTCCTGTCACCGCGTTTGCTGTCCTGTCGGACTTCTGGACGTGTCGGACTGGAGAAGGGCCGGATTATAGACACTCTACTGTATATAATAATAGCTGTCAGCCCTAATAAAAGATGTCGTTACATAAAATTGACATGTTGTTATTAAGCGTGACGACAAAAACTATTAGGCCAATACTAAAGCAGGTAGTTTACACTTTTTTTTAATCCGACTCTTAAGAAAAAACTATGGCGGTGTATGTAGCTGTAGTGTGGACCAAATATTCGTACTCAATACGACCAAACATACATTTTTTTTATATAGCCTATTTGATAATTCCACACTAGATGCCATTGTTTTTAAGAGCATGGTTATGATTCGCGTACTGTGAGTAAAGGGAACCGAATCCTCAATTTTTACGCGGCCGAAATACTGTCCACGTCAAATTCTTCTTTGCAGCATTCTTCTTCCATACATGCGGCTGTTTTCTTTATTCAAAGACCTAATGCAAATAAATGCTCTCATTCTTGCATACAACTCACAAGCTAATTATGTCTTCGTGCACCAAAGGAAACTTTCTTTAATGATTGACGTCAGAGTTTTAACTACTTTTTAGGCCTACACTTAGAAATTGTATTCCCATGAAAACAAAAAAAAATTTATAACTTCCAACTGTTTTGCTATATTCACCCAGTATGTTGGATTTAAAAAAGCTTCTCGAGAAACAGCAGATGTTCAAGAAGCAGTACTTGTTCCAGGAACTGAGCACATTTCAGTTCTGGATCCCAAGGATTTATCAATGGCTCGACACTTACATGCAAGATAATCTGCCATTCCGGCGAAACGTCTTCTGTATCATAATGATGGAAACCGCTTCAGCTGCATGGCGTTCTTTTCTTAACCAACTAGTTTCGTGGTTTAGAGCCGCTTCATCAGGGTTATAAGTTATTTCATATTTTTCTCTCTCTGCGGACAGTTTACGACGGTCGGCCCCAGCGTAACGCCACCGGACCAGAGAAAGGAAAATATGAAATAACTCATAATCCTGTTGATGCGGCTCTAAGCCACTAAACGAGTTGGTTCATAAAGAACACCATAAAGCTGAAGCGATTTCCATCATGACGACTCAAGTGTACAGCTGCGGATGCCCACAATACATAATTTGTTGCAATCTTCTGTATCAGTTTGGTTTCCTAGATTTCGTCGACTGTTCTTAGGAATTCTTCCTCTCCTTCAATAAAATGTTCAATGTCACACCTACACTTGGTCTTCGTCTGTCACATCAATACAAAGTTCAATGGTGATGAAATTCATGAATTCGTCATCGTACGTTTCGGCGTTGGCAGCAGCTGTACTGATTCCCTCGTCAGCAGCTGAGGCTTTGCTTGATAACGCAACGTCGTCTGCATTTCCTATTAAAACAAGAAGCCGAATTCTTTGCTTGACTGCACTAGCCACTAGTGTTGTAATAGAAAGCACCAAGACCTCGAATTATAAAAAAGACAGTCTTCGTTTAGTCGAGATGTTAAATTATTTCTGCAAAATATCCAAGAAGTGACTTGGTGGGGATGATAAATCCGTGGTGAAATGACAACAAATCTTTTCTATCACCAAAACGCGTGTCACGGCAAAACATCTCGAAATCTTCTTAAGGTGTTCTCTTGGCGTGGAAGATACAAGAACGAATCCAATACGTAGAGAGGTTCCACGGTCAAAAGGAACTCCAGAATTTAACACGTCGTACAAATCATTGACATCATGAGGGCGCAAACATCAATGCCCGAGGGAGGATTCGAATCCCTGACGGGGAACAGCCTCGCGCATCGTAGCATAGCGCCTCAATGCGCTCTGCCGCTCCTTCGCGGCTACTGTTCTTTTTCACATCAAAATCATGTTAAACTGGTTGTTTCCAAACCACGAATCACCACCATTAGGACATTACTGTGAGGTCCTAAAAGCTTGTCTTCTGTCGCATCGTAGGAGATTCGGCCTTCAATGTTCAATTCGTCAAAATACAGAACAGTTTTCTGACGCACTGAAAAGTAGGGGGTTTTGATCTCAAAATTGTCAAAACTTTTTCCGAAACGCCTGAGTTGCACTTAAAATTTCTAGTCCTATTTTGCAGCGTCCACGACAGGGCAAAGGAATATTGCGCTTTCTCAAATAGGCGTAAGCTTTTCAGGAAAGGGCTTTTAAAGGTAGTGCGATAACAACATCCTGGGAACTCCATTTGGCCCGTTTGTTGCCTTGTAACAAGCGGCGAATTTGGCCCGGAGTGAAACAGTTCGATAATACATTAGCCACCTTGTTATTTACTAGGCTTTCCTTTAGAGTTGTACTTCATTTTCCCTATTTGAATAACACACGCCTGAAACGTTTGATCCTCCTCAGGGTTGTCTGTATCACGTTCTTTTAGGGTCATTTGTAACATCGCAGTTTTCTTCTTCGAAACTTCTATTTCTCTATTCAGTCTGTTGTTGATATAAGGTGACATCACGCAATTTATTGCAATATAAGCACTAAAACTATTGAATATCAAATCATGTTTTAGAAGTTTATGCGGCATGTTGAATAAACTTCGAGCATTTACGCCTCTGGCCGCAAACATGTGTGCAACATTCATTTTCATGAAATTCTCTTCTTTAGGGATAGAATTCTATAAACAAAGCATCAGTACTAATATTTATGTTTCCCTAATATATCAAAATACAGATTATTTAATTAAATATAAGTAACAAGTAGGCAGGCTCAGCCTAATTTGTTTATATTAAAGAATAAAATTTTGAGAATGAATAAAATAATTGTATTGCATGCAGTACCTTACATTTACAGCAGACTATTACGTCGAGGGTTTTGTAGAGCATATCTTTTGATGATATCAATGAAATTTTGTAAGGGTTCGTCGTCTACTCCTGTTGATACCTTCACACAACCTTGAAGTGTATTCTGACACATCCTATTCCTTAATTTTGTCATCACCCTGTTCATTGTACTGCATAATCTTTCTACACTGGCAGTGGAAACGTGAATGCACATTACACATTCTGCGAATGCCCAGTAGTGCTTCGTAGCCTATGTCTGTTCTCAAGACGAAAGATGCCACATCAGAAGACAAATATTCTGATTTACTGCGAGCAACGCATCTAAAACAATGAAGGTCTTAAATAACAGCGTCCACGTTCCTGAGGCCCAAAATTAAGCACAGTTCCTTACAATCACTGTCACAAAGTTATTGAAAAACTTCAAAACTTCCAAAATATGCACTGAGTTCCATCACTTTTACAGCCTTGTTTCATTAATCATACTAAATCATAATTTTCACAAATTTCCTTGTGATTTTCTTGGTCTCTGCAAACGAACGCAACAGAAGTTAAAGATGCGTTATTCACGGACGCAGTTTTTTTTTACTTTTATTTAGAATTTCATTTTTTGCACTAAATCCATCGCATTCGTAAAGGCTGTCGGGACGCCTTAAATGTTCCAGAGATCCAGAAACTAGAGAGGGATTTCCAAAATTTTAATTGATCGTTTCTGTAAAACTTTACTTAAGTTTGCGTTTAATGTACCGTCCAGAATCGTTGAATCTATAGTGAATTGTAACTCATCATTTCTAACAAGTCCTCATCCAAACTTGTTAAATCAGCACCGTCCTTGTGAATATGTTCACATGCCATCATACTGGACTTGTAGCTTAGGAATATAGCATGAACTGTTCGATAGGTACTTACGATAGGTACTTAACCATCGGATGTCAGCAACCTCGGGAATCTTTAAATTTCATGCAATACAATTTCTCGCTTGGGAGAAACATGAAAAAGTTTGTAAATGTCCTGCGTTTTATAATAGAGTATTTATACGTAACGTTGGAGGCAGCAGTTGACAAACAGGTGCTCTACAGTGAATGTGTGGCAACTTGTGGCCCTTTTTTCTGACAACCGAGCACGCACTCCTGAGACAGAACCACTGAAATTCCTGAGACAGAACCACTGAAAGTAGCAGCACCGCCGAAAGAGCGTGATAATAATTTGTCGTAAGTAAATTTTCGTTTCTGTAGTTCAGTAGATTCAGCTGTGCCGGCCGCGGTGGCCGAGGTGACTGAGGCGCTCCAGTCACGGTCTGCACGGCCACTACGGTCGGGGGTTCGAATCCCCCCTCGGGCATGGATATTTGTGCCGTCCTAGTTCGTAAGTAGTACATAAGTAGTTTGTAAGTTTAGGGACTGATGACCCCGTAGTTACGTCCCATAAGCTTACAAAACATTTGAACATTTAGATTCAGCTGTAGTGCTTTTCATTTTAGCGAGACATAAAAACCTTTCCTTTACTTCAAAAGGTAAAACTACCAAAGAGAGTTCATTTTGATTAGAAACATTTTGTAGATTCGTCTGCCATTAAGGAAAAATATCTATAATGGAGAATTGTATCATCCTGATAGTCTATAGCCTCTCCAATGCAAGTCAACAATTACGAAGCAGTATATTTGCTAAGATACGTGGACCTTTCACTGTGTGATTTTACCCATTTTTCAAGATCACTGTCGCTTTTTAGTACTATCTTACGAATTAGAGGTCCATATTTTGTTGTGTGAAGCATTTCTTCCTTACTAAGGAAATACACACCTTTAATTAAAAAGGACATTGCATGGCGATTTAAGGCTCCTTCATTTTCGTTTTGTTTAAATATCTGTCCGATCGTGATCAAAGTACAATCAATTGTATCTACACTCCTATTTTTTCTGGTACTTAATCTGTCGTTCAATACTTTGTTTAGAATTAGAAGCTGGTGGACCAGGAACAGCATAGTTTTCGTTTGAAATTTGTGATGGTGACTTGTGTATTAAGCGTTCAGTTTCTTTTCCTCATTCACTAGCACATCTTTCAGCAGACTATCTCTCCTCAATATGCAGCCTTTTATTAGAAAAAAGAAAAAAAAGTAAGGTTTGTTGCTTCCACCTTATGCTTCACCACTAATACTTCTTTACAAATGATAAACTGACGCACTCTGCACGCAGTACATTACACATTACACAGTCACGTCACCCTTCTTCCATAGTAAGCTGTGGACTGACTGTTAAAACAGCTTCAACAATGAAGTTATATTTATTACAAGAATGGAAGCTTTTAACAGTCGTAGTGCAGCGCTGCCAAACGTCCCGCTACATTTAGGTAAAGACTGTACATACCCGGGGCAGTACCAAATCATGCTTTTGTGAAATATTTGATTTTTATAAATTTGAGCTGCTGCAAAGACAAAATCATCACAAAGCGAAGGGGAGTACATAGTTGACACTGTTGAATTACCCTGACTACTTGAAACTACAGGAGTGAAGGAACTGCCGTGGCGCAGTAGCCAAGCGGTCTAAGGCGCATCGCTGCGGGGAGCGCGTTGCTCGCCGTCGGAGGTTCGAGTCCTCCCCTGGGCATGGGTGGGTGTGTGTGTTGCCGTAGGTTAGTTTAAGTAGTTTGTAAACTACGGTCTGATGACCACGCAGTTTGGTCCGATAGATTTACAAACATTTGAAACTTTGAATGAAGGAACTGAAGTTTGGCAACATGTACAGACAAGATTCTTGTCTGAAATCCTTTTCTGGAGAGAGTTACTGTAAACTACCAAAAACGTTTGACAGAAGAATATAAAACTAAAATCTTTACACGTTTCCAATGTTGCATTTAGTCCGTAATTTAATGAGACTTTTTGGTAAGGTGGCCAACCGTCCCGGATTTTGGAGAACAGTCCCGGAATGGCAACTCCGTCCCGCATTGGAATAAATAAATAAATAAATAAATAGTCATCCCGGGAAACAACGTTCAACTTTTCAGCAATTATTACATTTTTAGTTCAAGAACATTAGTTGTAACTATTTGTGTACAATATGTAACTAATACTAGGAGACGTTCAGAGAACGTAATGAATAGCAAATGCCATTTGAAAATTGCCAGTGGTGGCTACGTGACACTGTTTTAAATGAATGTGTAAAAACTAAACAAATACTCGGTAAATCTGATGAAATGATAATTACTAAGATTAATTTAAAGCTCTCCTAGAATGAAATGTTTACTCTACACAGGGGAGTGTGCTGTTTCTTAAACTAATGGAAGATGGAAATTTTGGACTGATAAAGATTCGAACCACGGCTCTCGTCTTTCGCAAAGAGGTATGCTAAAGTAATCCATTGCATAATCGGGCTAACTCATTACGGTACGCAACTAAGCTAAGAAAACATACACATGTATTCCCGAGGGAGGACTCGAACCCCCGACGGGAAAGGGGCGCGCGCACCGCATTTGGGCGCCTTAGTGCGCACGGGTACTCTGCCGCGGCCGTTCATGTTGGCATTACAAGGGGGGGGGGAGAACTTTTTTTCCAATGTTCTTCTCAGTATTACCTTCACTTAGTAGTTTTGAACAGGGAACACATCCAAATTCGATTAATGATGGAAATTCTCCACAGAGATGATAATTATTTTTCAAAAGAGATAGATTGGCTGGCCAGTACTTATCTTTGTGTTGCACCACCAATAGTCACACAAAGAAAGAGAGAGGATGAAAACAGAACAAACTTTCAGAACAGGGCTCCTTCTTCAGGTAGGAGAAAAGGGAAGAGAAAAGGAATGTGAATGCAAGAGGAAGGTAAACCACGACCTGTGCCATTGACAAACCGCAGACACTATTCTCATGACATGAGATGGTTTACCTTCCTCTTCCGTTTCCATTCCTTTTCTCTTCCCTTTTCTCCTACGTGAGAAAGGAACCCAGTTCTGAAAGTTTGTCCTTTATTCGTCTATTTTCTTTCTTTGTGTAACTATCGGCAGTACAGCACAAAAGTAAGTATTGCCTAACCTTTCTATGTCTTTTGAAAAATAAATGAACACGTTAAAAAATTAACCAAATGACAGTACATTGTAAACTGTAAATAAATTGTCTTCATAACAGCAAAAGGAAATACTTTGTTGAGCCTCCACCAATTGTGTTTCAACCCCTCGCCAAAAGCGAGGAACTCCCCCAACAAATTTTTTACGGATATGGTCCGGGACAGCTGAAAATGTAAAAAATTACACGATACTAACATCTAGATAGCCATAGTCATACTAACATCTAAATAGTCAAATGTGAAGAACACAGGGTTTCTACAATGGACAAATAAGGACATCATTATGAGATCCACGTTTCAATTAGCAGCTGAAATATACATGCAATCTAAATTCAGAATTTTGTGGATGTGATGTTATTTTAATCGTGAATTCTATAATGTTAACAAGAGAAAGAACTGTCAAATATCAAAATGTACATAAGATACCAAAAAACTCTTAGCTGACTGTTCACTGTGAAGGAACAACCTCCATTCAAAAGATACAGATAGCAGCAAAGAATACACATAAAATTATAAACCCTTTTCCAAACTCTCATTCTCAGAACCTGAAGTTGCTGTTAATTCTACCACTATTGTAAAAGTGTAGAGAGATACCATATGACCAGATCCTATGGCTACCAAAAAAGACTTCTTACAAGACCTTCGAAGCACCAAAGTTTTGTAAGGTAAATCCAAGCTCAAATACGTTGATTAAAACATGCCACAACAGAAGAACAGGATTCATTCTGAGGTATTTGTGGCTCTATATCATGCTGTTTGTGGGCCAAGTCAGAACTCGTCCATTCAATCTGCCACCCTGTGTTATGTAATACATTTCCGCTGTATCTCTCCTCCATATGGAGGATCTGCAGTGCAGAGCCTCTGTCGATCCCCACGTAGCCTCGCCTCCCTCTAAATCCTCGCCTCTGCAGGTGCTGTCTGTCTGCTATATTGATTGTAATTCTGTGATATTCATTCACAGTCTTATTTGCTTTATAAGGCGGCAGAATATTCCTCCTCCTAACCGGACTGGGGTCTGGATTTGGTGGTGGCGTAAGGATGTTGTGGGTGTCGGGCAGGCAGTGGAACACCACTTTAGCAGTGCAGGAGAAGAAATCTGGCAGGGTGTCACTCATTTCTCGGTGTGATGATAAAAAAAAATCGTACCCTTCGCAGAGGATGGAGTTTAGTTGTTCCAGTCCAGGGTAGTATTGGGAAACAAGGGGAGCACTGTTCTGTAGTTTGTTATTGGTGGTGGAGGGAGGATTTTCAGTGTGAAGATATATGCAATGGAAAATCTGTTTGTGAACTGAGTCTGGACGGTAGCAACTGTCTGTGAAGGCCTTTGCAAGTCCTTCAGCATATTAAGGAAGTTCCAGCACTGCAAATTTGCCATCTACAGGTGGCTAGACTGTAAGAGTGAGACTGACAGTTGCCATCCCTTCCACAACAAACAAAATGTAGGTACAGCGGTCGGTAAGTTTAGGTGGCCTTGCCACTCTTTAATATTATCTTCACCAATGTTTTCAGAAAGTACACCCAATACCTCATTCCCAGTAATGATCACTATCTTAACAAATGACTACTTTTCCTTTTAGGGGAAAGGGTACAATAAGATCTGTGGTTCAGCCATGCTCGCCTGAATGGTGCCCCCCTCTTGAGTTATCTTACGACATGTTACATAAAAAGTGTAAATTGATAAAACCGTGACTAAATAGGAGACAAGTTTTTCCCACATGTCTTTAACAAGGGTTAGAAAGATTAATTATTGCATATGTAGGTAGCCAGTGATGTGTTGTGGAAGTTGCTGCTTTTATTGTTTATTCTGAAGAAAGACAACATTACCACAAAGGCAAGAATGGTGAAGTACCGTCAAACGGGGTGATTTGGGACACCGGCGTAATTCGGACACTATGGTTTGTCCTCAATTTCCTGCTACATAGCAACAAATTAGCCCTATTTCCACCTCTGCGCCCATCTTATTTTATGCACAAAACTGTAATTCCCGCATTCTGCACTCTCCCGTTTGGATCGATTGTTTACCGATGCAATAATGACTGACAGCCTCATTGTCGGAAGTTATCGCTGCATTATGGAGCGGAAATTTCCTGTTGTTGCAACTGGCGGAAATGTATTGTAGTGCCAGTTGCAAATGAGATCAGTAGGCTGTAAGAAGTTTTGTACCAGTTTGTCACGAGTTTTGAGTTAAGTTCCAAAGTAATGGAGGTTTTTTCAAAATTGCGTACTTTATTTGGTGATTTCGGACAATGCCGCCATCGTATAAAAGTAAGAAAGGTGTTCAAGATTGGTGTAATTATGACCTGGAAATTTTAAAGAAAGCAGTTTGAGATATTCAGTGTGGCAAATTAACATATAGAGAATCCTTTAATTAATAAAATTCTTTATCTCAGTCCTTACTCCTTACTTTGATTATGGATGTCCTAAAATATGTTAAGTCCTTAAAATCAAACAGAAAGAAAGTTGAATAAAAAAGTCAATTTGTGTCCAAAGTCACCCCATACACTTCAAAGCACTGGACAGAGATAGACGAATAAAAGTATCCAAAATCACCCTATGGAGTGGGGTGATTTTGGACACACATTTTCTGTCTCAGTCAAAAGTAGATGCACACTGACCTTCTGTTTCTAGGATACTTTGTTGCTTATACATATACCCCACGATTTTCATTAAAAAATAATGAAATCTGACTAAACCTACGAAAGTTATAGTGAAAATAATCTCAAAACATTCCAAAATCACGCCGTCTGGTGGGATTTTTAAATTGGTTCTTCCAAAATTGGCACGTTCTAATGTTTTAGTTACAGGCAAGTAATCATAACATAACATTAAATTTGAATGTAAATCACGAAAGCCATGGAGAAACAAGAAATTGTAAAATGGCCTGCAGGAGAGGACACTAATGTTGCAAGTACTAAACAACTGCAATTAAAGAAGAATTGAAGCATCTATTTTCAAAACCGGACAAGTTCACAGATTGTAAAAATGGAGAAGATATTGTTTCCCACGATATCGGTCAGCTGCTTCCATTCCAATCAAGTGTGGAGCACAAAAACGGACAGAAGCCCTCCAAATTGGATATGGAATATATTGTTTGTTGTCACAGACAGAAAAGTCCTCCACGAAAGCACATCAAAAGCAGACTAGTCTGCCAACACCAGAATTGTACTCACACATTATGTGACAGTAACAAGAGTAATGGTTTTCATTTTTTCATTTTCACAATTGGACCAATAAAAAATGAAAATGAAAAACAATTAAAACGAGTAATGGTGGTGTTGCGACTTCAGTGCCCACCACTCCCTATGGGGTTCTCCATCACAAGAGTATGTCACTGCAAACTGAGTTAAAACTCGGCGCGGTGGCTGGCGGAAGCAACCGTAAATACTTGTCCTGTAATCTTAGATTGTACGAACAGCACATACAGTTAAATACAACGAACCTAAAGTACAACTCGCAATTTTGTAGGTAAATACAGACATGGCATAAAGAAACCCGTTGTAATATTGCAGGTGGGTGTTCTACATTTATCGACAATTATTTAAAAACAGACGGTTAGGAGTATCCAGAAGAATTGTCTGTTCGCCTCCTAAAGTGTCGAGTCAAAATAAATGTATCTTTTCGAATAGATGATGTGTACAACAGCCGACAGACGTGTGTTTTTTAAAATAGTGCACGCTAGATAATAAGAATGTGACGATAATGGTCGTCACAAATTTGTGTGCATCCATCTTAACAAACACTCTAGACGTGTAGCACAACTAGCTTACGTTTCTCTTCATAGAGACAACACAAACGGTTTTAAAAATAAAAACGCCTAACAGTAATGTAGCTACATCTCCAATGCAATCGCACAGTGTCCTCTCGACAAGCTGCGTAAAACAATTATTACAATCCTATTGATAAACGTATGCTAAGTGTTTGTACAAAATATAACGATTTATTTTAAACATTTCCCTCAAAAAACATCCGAGTTACATATCTAAATGATCAAAGAGCCAACAAAATCTTCTTTCGATACATATTCGAGACCACCGCGGTCACCACTTTGATGGGGTTGGTGCGCATTGTGTTTAAGAAGCATTCATTTAAACGCGCCTAGATCGAGGTATAGGTAAGTCTTCGAACTCAGTCTTCCTGTAGTCCACCAATTCTTTGGTTTTATGAGACTGCCGAGATTTCGGGTAGTTTGTTTTTAACTCTTTACTCCTTTCCTACAGCAGAACACATCTTCGGGCATATACCCATCTAAACAAAGCAAAGGGAATTTAACGACCATACCCTTTTAAAATAATTTTTTTTTTCGAAATGTTCAAAGTCCTACCCAGAAGACATTTAAACAAAACTAAACTGTTTTGCACAACAGTATTTCCTTGGAAAGTACAATAAACAATAAAAATGCACGAAATAATTTAAAATCAGCATTTTACCGATTTCCGACATCTACACTAAAACTTCTTTCTCTAAAGCACTGACCTAACATCCTTCGAAGACACACTCGCCAATACATCTCCCCCCTAAGCGAGATGACATAAAGGTAAATACTTTACCTGCCCGATGAACAGAACTACAACAGAGTTTTAGTTCTGTAGAGCACGATAGACTAGCCCTTTACCCAAAATATAGACAAAAACGTCTTAATCCAAATACAAATCAAGCTCCTTTCCTGTGTTAACTTAGGATTTCTTTCTTTATTCTACTAAACTGCACTCGGATTCATTTTTAATCGGTGTTTAGAAGTACATGTCTAACGCAAACGAAGGTGTATCGGATGCTAAGCTACACACACACCTGATCGTCGAAAGAACACGCTGTATCTAGACTGTTTTTTGGTTACGGTGCAACTGCGTACATGCAACGTAATGATCTTAATTTCTATCACACCCCAACGAGCAGGAAAATCAGACAGATACGCATGCCAAACGAAGTAAAAGTATCACGCAAACATTGTCAGGATCGATAAGGTGAATATCGGTAATTTGACACCAGAAATCGTGATTCGACAAATATAGTACATATTTCACTATTCAGTTCGACGTCAACCACATTAAACAATAGACTCCAGCTGCCCTATCACGTATGTTCCCATCCAGGCGAAAGTCATGGGTGGATCCTAGACTAGCACATTTCCATTAATTAAAAATCATTGCGAAATCTAGTGGGATGACAAATTCCAGGCGATAGAAGTAACCTACAGGAAGTTGCTCTGTTATAGATTGGACCTCATCCATTACATCTAGTTTAACATCGGCTAGTCCCACTTTATAAGGTACTGCCACAGGATTTGCTTATTTCCTCGAAATGTTCTCTATTGCTACCTCGCCGAATTTCTCCAGTACTTCTAGTGCTCTCACAACGTTGCAGCCAGGTAGGAGAAATGGTATCTTCGCCTTGTCTCCATGGCTTACAATGACGAACTTGTCGAATGCATATACAAGTTAAAAGATCAGCAATAATTTACCACTGCAACTTAAATTTAAACGAACGCTTGCTTAGAAGACTAGACACGAAGTACATCTCCAATAACTGTTCAAGTAACAATAATACTCTACAGCTCGAAGCTTTGTTCTTCAGACATGTGACCTGTCTCCAGTGTTTTATCTTAGATCCCTAAACCTGTAAAACCGTTTCTATACGAAAAGCTAAGTCTTAACCATTAAATTCTGCTGATGCTATTACATATTTTAGGTAAACACATCGACGTTGGAGTGTTCCTCAGCAGACTCCTACGGATCTTATGATCTACAACAAACACCTTCTAAGTATTCCAGAATGAAACTTCACTCTGCAGCGGAGTGTGCGCTGATATGAAACTTCCTGGCAGATTAAACTTGCGTGCCGGAACCGGGACTCGAACCTGGGACCTTTGCCTTTCGCGGGCAAGCGCACTACCGACTGTGCTATCCCGACACGACTCGTGATGCCGCCTCACAACCTTACTTCCGCCAGTACCTCGTCTCCTACTTTCCAAACTTCACAGAAGCTCTCCTGCAAACACGCAAGACTAGCACTCCTGGAAGAAAGGATATGTTGGAGACATGGTGGAGATATGGTTCCGGCACACAATTTTAATCTGCCAGGAAGTTTGATATCAGCGCACACTCCGCTGCAGAGTGAAAGTTTCATTCTGGAAACATCCCTTAGGCTGTCTTGCATAATGTACAAAATTATCAGTGCAGTATCCAAAGAAAGAAAGATTGTAATCAAATCCAATTTTACAACATAAAATCGTACGATCTCATATTTGTTGAGTTATATAAGTTTTCAGGTATATCTTCCATGAACGTTACTGTTTGTGCTCGTATCTCATGAGCTACGTGTCGTACTGCGATATAATTTAGAAGGTACATTCAGCTATATGTGTGTATACTATCACATTTCCTGCGGCTACAATTTGCTGTGGAGAAATTATACTAAATGCCGTAGCTTTAGTCCACGGTAAGCCAGACACATTTTTCATGATTTTACTGTGGTTGTCAACGGGAAAAAATATAATGTTTGAAATTATCTTTAAAGTTGAAACTTCCTGGCAGATTAAAATTGTGTGCCGGAACCGGGACTCGAACCTGGGACCTTTGCCTTTCGCGGGCAAGCGTACTACCGACTGTGCTATCCCGACACGACTCACGATGCCGCCTCACAACTTTACTTCCGCCAGTACCTCGCCTCCTACTTTCTCTTTAAAGTTCGTTGCAAGTCGCTAAGCAGTCACCTCCTCAAGTAGTGAGCTGATAGTCACACTATCACGTGCTGCAAGACGGGCATTTTTACTCTGTTTATGGCGTCATTTCTCCTGAACTATCGGTGTTATCGCAATATCTTTTCTTAGCTGACGTCGTCTACCTATAGACTACATTCCTGTCAAATTTCAGCTTCCTAGGTGTAGTAGTTTAGAGATTTCGTGTTTAATGAAAGAGTGGACGAATCCTTTCACTTTCGTCATCAGTCACCTTTCTATCACTTCATGTGCTCTCTTTGAGTCGGCGTGTAACAAAGGATCCCAATAGGCTCCTCCATTTCCTCAGATCCTGATCTTCGCGTGGCCAACTGCGTCCTGCTGTCTTCCTTAGGTCATTTTCCCATCTGTCTGGTGGTCTTCCTCTAGGCCTTTTCTGGTCAATCGGGCTCCAGTTTAGGACTTGCCTAGACCGTCTATCATCTTTTACTCTAGCAGTAGTCACCCACCCTTTCCATTTTGTCGGTGACCTTTGTTGTTCGTCTTATCTCGACTGCTCTCTATTTGTGTAACCCAGTATTGAGCTTTCCATTCCTCTATGGGCTATTGTTTCCTCATTTAAAGTCCATCTTTTTCAGCCATAAGTTATTACTGGCAGTATACAGTGGTTAAAATCGTTTCCTTCAACTCAGCTGTCATATTAGATTTAAAAATTGAAGTGTCTTCCATAAACCTGCCAGCCCAATTTAATTCGTCGTAATATTTCTGGTTTTAGATCACATTCAAGTTTGTTGTCCCAGACCGACAAACTCTGCGACTCTTTGCAGTTGTGTAATTCCAACCGATATTCTTCCGTCAGGTGTCCACTCATTGCTCTTGATCTTGGTCTTACCAATGTTTATTTTTAGACTAACATTGGAGCATACTAATGAAAGTTCGCTAACTAATATTTGAAATTCTTCTATGTCATTTGCAAATCGAACAATATCATCTGCGAACCTCAAGTTGTTTACTCTTTTTCCGAGAACTAGAATTGACCTTTCTTCCCCATTCAGTTTAGTCGTAGCTTTTTCTAAGACAGCTGAAAATAATTTGGGAGGTAGTCTCCTTGCTTTACGCCCTTTTCAATGGGAAATTAATACGTTTCTTCGACAGCACTTACAGATGCTTTGGAGGTTATATCCATAGATTTTTCTTGTATCCCTTAATGAAGTAAACTCGATCGTTTCAGATGATTTCGACGAGTACTCAAACACGAACCCCCGTTGCTGTTTACTGTAAATGCGTTTATATTTTATTGCACAGTCACAGCGAGTTTCCATATGTTTAAACCAATAAGTGAGTCGTGCTAGCACATCTGCAATAGCCTGCTCTTTTTCCTAAAGCAACTGGTATTATTTCTTTAGAGCAGTTGTCTTCGCCATATCATCCAGTTTTCGTTTCTTGACGTCCATCTTAAGTCGTATTTTCCGTGCACATTGCATATTAACTGCACTTAAAGGAGTAATATCTTGAATGGAAGTCTGTTCGATAGATTTAATCTGATTCTTTGGATTTGTGGAATGGCGTTGCTTTTGGGTACTAGACCTAATTCGGCGATGTGGACTCCTGGCCATATTGTAGAGAATAACGTCGTGGAAGGTGAGAAATATTCAGGCGTGATGTAGCCATCTAATGCATAGTGTAGCTGATCAGATACATAATTCATTTTTCGATTCTCTCAGACTGATCATCTTATCTCAAATTCACTCGTAGCTGCTTCTATAAATAGTATTATACTTGCAAGTAGGTCGTCCTAGTAATTATCAATTGCAGATAGCTACTTAATCATTAAGACAGTTGGCTGCATTCACTTACTCCTAACTTGTGCGCCTGTTTACTTCAGTATTCCTCCTTTGCCATGTAAAAGTAGTCAATCATATTCTACTGTTGCATTCTGAGTTACTTTCTCGGAAGATTGTATGCATAAGTGACATTTATTGCATCGACAACATGGAACCACTATACAAAAATGTACTGCCAAACTTTCAGGAAACATTCCTCACATACACATATTATATGGACATTTTTTCCGAAACGCTTAATTTCTATGTTAGAGCTCATTTTAGTATTTCTCTTTAAATGTAAATCGAAATAATTCGTGAAGACAATTTTCAAAATACCCAATTGTTTCGTTAGTATGTACTGTACTTCCTCTATTCACCGCCATTTGGCCCAATTGAAGGAAGGTAATGTTGACTTCAGTGCTTGTGTTGACATTCGACTCATTACTCTACAGTACTAACATCAAGCACATCAGTACGTAGCATCAACTAGTGTTCATCAGGAACTTGGTTTTGCAGTCAGTGCAATGTTTACAAATGCGGTGAATCGAGGAAGTACAGTGCATACTAACGAGACAATTGGGTATTTTGACAATTATCTGCACGAATTATTTCAATTTACATTTAAAGAGAAATACTACAATGAGCGATAATATGAAAATTAAGCGTTTCCGGGTACATGTCCACATAACGTGTGTGTGTGAGGAATGTTTCCTGAAAGTTTGGCAGTACCTTTTTGTAGAACCCTGTATAGCTGACCTGCTAGTGGTGCATAATAATTTTAAGGGATTTTCTTTTTAGCATTGCTTTCAGTGTATACGCACTATACGTTAATCGTTGTAGTTTTTATAGCTTCAAGTAGTCACGCATTAAAGCGATAAGACAGTCCGCGCAGCCGCATTATCAGTAAGGCTGTTAAAAACATGTGAATGTCGACAGGGCAACATGTCAGCCAACAGAAAACACTAGGAATAACGGCCATAGCTAAAGGGATGAAACGCAGCTAGCAACTGGAAGGATGCAGCCTTCCACTACATAAACACACACACACACACACACACACAGGCTGTGGATGGCGCGACGTACGACATTGAGAAAAGCGCTCCGCATTCTGTCCGCCTTCTCTCATCCCCTTTCTTCTTCCATCTCCTCTTTCCCATCTATCCACTCCCTCCCCGTTCTTCCTCAATTAATCCCTCGTCTCCATCTCATCCTCCTCCTCGTCTTGCTACCTACTTCCTTTCCGTCTCCCCTGTACATTTGCTCCTTCCTCGTCATAGCTGCTGATAATAAATTAAAATTAGGGCAATGCTTCGTATTTTGTGGTGACGCTAGCAGGTGACCTGCAATATTACTTCCTGTGGTGACCTCATCTCTCGAGCAGTTGTTAAATCCTGGATGCCCGGTTACTGCAAATATAACGTTTAAACACGAACGTCGTCAGAACGTGATTTCACGGAATACCGTCACTTCCGTATCGTTTCCGCCGCAGCGCTTGACCGCTACGCAGCTCAAACGTTGGTACCTCTTCAATTATCGATGTTCACTCTGATCGGCGATGTCAATGCACGACGGAAAAGGTAAAAACCGCGCTTTAAATGTTTCCGTTTACTGCTGTTCACAGTTACAGAAATGATTTTCAGTTTCGAGCACATGCATGGCAAAGTACCATTATAACTCCATTTGGGTTCTAGTATAATCAGACTAACATTGGAAATACGTACTTCAGGCTTAGTGTTCACGGATTAACATCGTTACACACACAACTAAATTACATTGAAGTGTTGGCTTGTGGAAGGGACAACAAGGTCCACTACATAGCCTTACCCTTTGATCTTTTCTAACGTAGCTATTGATATGTTACTCAATTAGACGTAATCCATAATGGTAAATTTAAGATTCATATTTTAGGAACAGGCAATTTAGTGATAAAAGTATTACTCATGCAACATGTGGCGTATCACATTACACACCTCAGTCATTAATCATAGATACAATAGGGTATTAGATTGTTTTGGGATTTTGTCTTAAAAGGTTGTTACCTTATGCTCTTTTTTAATGTAGTCTTTTACGTCTTCATATTCTTCTGTATATTAAGAAATAAACGGGAATGAAAGTAGAATAATTTCAAAGCCCCGCTTAATCTTAGAATCCTACACGATGCCGCTGTAAACGTCACTAACAGTAATACATAGTTTAGCCAATCACGTTTCAGCATTGTTGTACAAATATTTCTTAGTGCCATAATGTAAAATTGCATCCATATAAACTGCAGCAAAATTGTTTGTTCCGAATGATGAGAAGATGAGCAAAGCGTTGTTAAAACGCTTTCATAGAGATCCAAATGAGACAGCGATCACTTGATGCGGTGACCACTGTGCGGAATGTTTCGAAGTGTACTGACTCTGACTGTTAAAGTCCACTATCAACCTTCACTACCCGAAAAAAATTGTGTACAGATTAATGAGCCAATATTTGTGAGTGAAACTGCTGATCACTATATGACACAACAATATAAAGTCTCTCACACAACTGAAGATTGTAGTTCATAAACTCGTCTTTCCCACTTCCGGAGTGCCTTCTCAAGATTAAGATCATACAATGGCAAAAGTGAAATATATTACTGTTACTGCGTGCTTTTGTTTAACTCATTCACTTTAGAACTGACACAGAAGTTAAGTCAGCAGTTGGTGAAAGGGTGTAATGTAACAAAACATTGAGGGATTTAGATGAATACCATTGGCAATGGCTCTATTGCTTAACTGAATTGTTTAATTTGGTGTTAAGTATCACTGTACTTCCCGTGATGGTTGTGAATAAAATGTTACCTTTCTGGTGATACAAATATGAAATAGGAGATGGTACCCCACGCACACAACGTGCTGACTTTTCAAAACATCGTTGGTGTACATTCTTACTTCGAAGTTTTGTGTTGAGTTACACCCCCTGCCCAGAACTGCTAAAATTCCATCGTAACATGAGATTGTTTTCTTTCAATTTTTAGCGCTATTGTAACGATCAGAACTACCTTTATGATGTGTGGAATGATGAACGCAGCCTAGGAAAATACTTCCAAATGTGAACCTGCTACAGACGTAAAAACTGACAGCAAGGAAGCCATTATTTTGGCAATACGCATTCTTGTAAAACATTGCCTTCTTTCGTTGTGTACTGACGTGAAATCGCCGAATTGTTCCATCAGTCTCACACTTTACTGTCCACTGTGGGTAAGGCTTCAGGTGAAAGCCTCGACGATAAAACGTAAATGAATCTACATAACTTTACAACGTTAGTCACCTTCGCTCAAACATCGTCTTCTGTAGTCACATGATGACCACTGCTTTTAAGTCTCCCAGGAAATGAGACGGCAGAAAGTTCCGGCTTCTTCAGCAGGTTGAGGGCTCTGATCTCCCTCCATGTTGTCCCCTGTACCTACGGCCCCGACATCAACGCCGCTTCCCGCTCTCCTACCTTTGGAGACGCGCCTGAATTCACGTCACAGCAGTTCTCAACTCCTGATGCAACGGTTGTTCCCTGCGCTGTGTGTGCCTACAATTCTTGTTACTCCAACTCTCTCCCTTTATTTCCGCCACTGCCCACCCTACTCTCCATCAGTTTGTTTTCGTATTCGTGCAGCTCGTTACTTCGTCGTATTTCCTGAATAAGATTTCCTACAATAATACAGCGTTGCATATTCATAGAGTGGAATTTTAGGAAACTATTTTCAAAATGTTGTTAATAGAGTCAGAAGGAATGGAGTATTAAAACCTCATGCGTGATGGGACAGATGTTATTGCATTCACGTTTGACATAATTATCAGCCGAGTTGTCGAGGTTGGTTCTTTCCCACTTTCTCACGTACGGAATGTGTGTACAAAATTGTGTAGCAATCGCATAAGTAGGGATGGTACATGGAAAGCGCACATATACTCTTAAATCTAATCCATACTTTATTGTAGCATGAGTAGAACGGCTGCCAAGTACGTTTGTACGGTAGCAGATTTTTATGAGAAAAGAGGCAAGGCTCTGAAACTCCTCGGAGTTTCTGTGAGCCACAGGCTGAAAATCACTGGTTTAAGACATCTTTTGATTTTGCTCCCAATCAATACTCCAAGCTGAATTGCTTACAGTTGGAGAATGAGCGGAGGAGGGTCAACATAAGCTATAGAAATTGCACCTTCTGCGTTCATTGAGGCGGCCTGCCTGCTGTGATAGCCCTGGCTGATCCTGTAACATGAATTGCTGCTGCACAATGCCGTAAATGCCTTCGTAGACCTGGCTGAACAGGGTGAACCTCTTGTGGGTACCGGGGCACTCGCGAATTGATGGCAACCGAACAGACTAACAGGCTAGCCAGACCAACGGAATCTATAGCCTACCTTTTACAGGCTCAAAGTCTGTTCTGGTAGTTACTAAATCAAAGGCAACAACAGAACTACACATCTGGATTAGGAGACAGCACGCGGAATGCAGGAGCAATAATACAGAAAAAAAGAATGGTAGACACGTGTGACACTGTTATCGAAATCCAACAGTCCTGGGTCTGAGCAGCAGGGAAATTAGAGTGATGGCAAGTCTGACTGCCAATGGGAACTTAAACAAAAGTCATCTACACGAGATGCGGTTGCAGAAAGCTGTTCCCGTGTGTGGGCTACATGATGAAATGGATCTAAATTCAATTTTTCAGTATAAAGCGCTGGAAGCAAGACGATATTTCTGGGTCACGAATTTGAAGAAATTGTCTGACAGAGAGCTAGTAGAGACACTCCTGCTGCCCTTTGAGGGCGCTGGTTGGCTTCACGAAAAAACAACGCAGAACATGGAGTTTCCGTTTGGACGGCTCTGGGGCGTGGCCGCTGCTGTTTCTATTCCATTAACGAATGCCATAGTAAAGAGTAATACACGAGTTTCACATTCTCATTATCCAGCTCTGTACATTGGAGTTACGGCTTGCGATTATTGTAAAACACCAGCTGAAAACCCGCCTTTGACCGGGTATATTTATTCCTGCTCTGAGTTAGTACTTACATCCACTCTCTCCCTGTCCATGTTTCTTCTAAAAACGTGGTATAATTTTGTACATTATAGATTCTAGTATGAATAAATTCTTTGGTGAGCCCGCCCATAAGCAAGTGATGTAAAGTGTAACATAAACATGTCAGATGCACTCCGCTGTGTTTTAATAGATTAATCGTAATAGACAACGCAAGTCACACTGGAAATTGCGGGTTCTGAGTTAAGATACATCTGTGGGAAAGAATAGGTATGTTCTGGATGCACTCTGCTTCATTCTCTTCCTTTGCCTGTAGCTTTATAGACCTGCTGCTGTCGCCTGCAGCCGTCTCAGCTTCATAGCTCAAACGTGTCTCACTGGAGTACACGAGTGTAAATAAGGAATGTAGTAACGCGTGTTGCGGGATGTAACGGGTTTTTACCCATTGTAGATTGTGTAATTTTGTAGGTACATATTCACTTGTATAACTGCTATACTTCAATAAAATCTGTTGCGAATACAGTTAGTAATAAAGATGTAATTGATTAAAACCTTATGCGTTATGGGGCGGTTGTTTCATGAACGTTACTGTTCATGTTTCATCAACGACGAGTCGAACTGTGATAAAATTTCGAAGGTACATCTGTGGGTACACCGTCTGTAAGCTTTTCTGCGCTTTCGGTTTGTAGCATAGAACTGATAATTTGTAGCGTCATACCGAATGCTGTTATATTGCATGAACAGCTGAGAAGTAGAAGCGAGAAACTTTTCCTTTTATTCTTTAATCATTCTCCTGTTACCAGCGAGAGAAAGTATAATAAAGTTTGAAATGTTCAAAGTTAGTTGCAAGTCGCGGATTACTCCCGTTCTCACACATTGGATGAATAGTCCAGTCGTATGTGGCACTTTTTTGCGGCTCCTGTTGTTTATGACGTTCTCCCGAACCGTGTGTGGTATGTGGTTCTCAACTCCACAGCGGTTGTTACCTTCCAATGAGGAATGTGCGTACCAAATTTGGTTGACATTGGTCCAGAAACGTATGAGGAATGTGCAATACACTTAGGGTGACCTTCCGTTTGGTTTCAAGGTAAAATTTGCAAAATTAGATAAAGATGCTTAACAAATCTACAGTTTTGTTCCCAATTCCAACAGCTATAATTTACAGTTTATCTTTATTTAATCTTCCTGCATTCGATCTCTGATACCATCTTCATGCCCCTAAATCAAAAACGTATAAAATCATCCAATGAGTTGCCTATAACAAATGGGATTTTCTGTGGATCCTGTTGATGTTCGGTTTTACATTTATGTCGAGACTGGTGATGAGGGACTTTGCCTTACGGCAGAGGAGACAGGAGGGGTGCTGCGAAGGAGAAATTGTCAACAGTGCGTGACGTACCCGACGGTTACTCCTCCAACTAGTGGCCACGCTCGGCGGCGCTTGACGTAGGTGATGTGGGTGAGACCGGAAGCCCCTCGGCAGTGAGTCGTGGAGTGAGGCGTGGGCGCTGCTGCTGCTGCTGCTGCTGCTGCTGGTGATGGGCGCTAAGCTCGGCGTGAGAGCCGACACCGGGGTCCGAGGCTCTCCCTCTCCCGTCACCTGCAACACCACACAACACAACACGAACCCATCACTCACCTACACCGAACACACACACACACACCTCAGCACACAGCTCTCACACTTCGTGAGGGAAAGGTGCCTTCGGGCGCGTAGAATAGAGAGAACCTTTCCAATTAGCCAGCTCAGCCTGCCCCGTGTGTTACTTGTCGGCCTTCCGCACATGAACAGACAATAAAACGCAGTGTGTGATTTGTGTGACACCTTTTCGTAGGCAGGTCTGTGTAAAATTTCGTCAGTGTTCTCTTAAATGTTGGTATCAGTCTAATGAAAATTTCGAACGAATGGCTATTCGTAGGTGAAACATATGCTGCTTGTTAAAATAATGCTCAATGTAACTGATTTTAGGCTACCGAATTTGTTGAAGCAGAACAAAAAAGCACAGCTTTTCTCGAGCTGAAATCTCATTTATGCTGTCTCGCTGTTCCCTGCATACCCGAAAATCTTGACTGGAGTAGTTTGCAATAATTCATAAACGTCAGCTGTGCGCTTTGGCCATATACCATTAATTCAGTCGCTTCCAGATCACCACATAATCTAGATCACGTGAGATCATGCCTTATAATCGTACAAAACTTTAATGCTTACAGGGCCTCATCAGCTTCAAAATCGCTCAACCATGCTAAAGCACATTCAGGAACAATGGAAACCATGTTCAAAGTTCAGATGTGAGCTCCAGTTACTGCTTCCATACGTTGTGCGTTTAGGAAAGCACATTTTCAATATTTCATTTGTAAATGAGTTAAATAATTTTAAACGCTGAATTAATGAACTCTGGGTCAGCCCTTAGATAAAATATCCAACACAGTGAAGTATGTGTGTACATGCATTTGCCTTGGTACAGTGTAATTGTACGCTGATACCTGGATTTTATTCATGGAGCATTTTGGGCACAGAACTTTTACAACTTTGACTTATAGACAAAATATATTAAAATAGTATGATTATACCACTGTTTACTGGTCGATATTATGCTTATTTTCGGGAGATCATGTATGTAAAAGCTTCACAATATCAACTTTGAAGTAAATAATATTCGGTTAAGTTTGGCATACAACACTGTATCCTTGAACATTCAACAAAAATTTATGTTGTTCCATCAGTTATATGGTTAGTAAATGAGTAAAAAATTGTGATTATGCTGTTAAACCTGAAAAACGGTATTAAAATCCTAAATTGTTCCAAAATGTATATCAGTAATGTATTATGTCCCATCCTTAAGCATGTCATTTGTCTACATGCACAGTGAAATATAATATTATATAAATAATAACCATCTAGTAAATAAATTTTCAGGCCATTATTTGCTATCAAGGTACAAGATTATCCTTCTATAAACGCTTAAAGTGGAATCAAATTAGTATTTAAGGCTTTGTTCAAGGCTCATTTTGTATTGTAAAAGGCATTTGCTTAAAAAACGCTACACAGCAATGGCTTAAACATTCTGCATGGATATTTCATGCTGCTACTGGAATGTTAAGCAGTTCTGTCCTCTTGTAGTTTCTTATCTAGTCTAGTGACTGTAATGTCAATCTGCTGCTGCATGTATGTGTTAGTATGATGGACAGACTGACATAGTTAGTGTTGTTTCACCATCTGTTTGTATCACACAACTTAATGTGAAACTTGGATTACGCAATAGTGTTTGCAAGTATTTAATCTTGCTGTTTGTTGCGGTCTGTGACCCAAAATTTCATTATTTAAAAAAAAGTATATATATATTTTTTTAATTTTCAAGGCATTGTTTGTAAATGGATAGGCAAAATCTGTGCAAAAAATGTTAAATATTGTAAATACGTTGCTCATAAACATTCTTTATGTACTAATATGTAACATTGTTAAAATAATGTCACAAATACAGTTACTTACATGTCAAGCAGGTTTTAATAAAATATTTTTCCTATCATTCCAAATTACTCAAATCAACAATGCTTCTCCATTTACGACAATGCTTGTAGGTTAAGCTTTTTCAAGAAATTGTTCAGCATTTCTAAACTATTGTATCTACAATGGTCTAACTGTTCTAGGTGTTTAGGATTAATAATGATTACTCTGACAATGGATATGTAAATTCCACAGTGGATAAAATAAAGCTAATAAGCAGCAGTAAAGGATATTATACTTATTAAAAATGTTATGTTACGAAACTTTTGCGAATCGTATAACTTGGGAACCTGCTCGGTTTTCTCCTAGGGGGATGTGGAAAACGCCTAAAAACCACATCCAGGCTGGCTGGCACTCCCCGTCTTGGAAAGCGGTGTGTTAGACCACATGGCTAGCCGAGCGGGTTACTGTGCAGCAGTATAAAACCATTTTATTTCTAAAACCTGAAATAATGTCGTTATAGATATTACATTTCCTGTAATCAGCTTTAGTATAATCTCCTGTGCTTCATGATACAGATTTCAAAAATTGGACAGAAAATTTTTAAAACAATGATTAGTGTCAGCAAATCACACTGTGACAAGGCAGAATTGACCCAATGCTCAGATTATGTGTCTCACGCCATGTATGTCCGAAAAGCAATCACATTAAACCATATTTGTGAAATACAGTGCACAATCATTGAACACGTGTAACCTATTTGAGTAAAAAATCACCACGAGTAAGAATAAAAATAAGAATGTCCAGAAGTAATGCCTGGGTATTGTCTTAGATTTTTGTTAGTAATTTAAAGATACCTGTGTCTTCAATGCACTCTTTAAAGTAATAAAATGTGAAATGAAAAATATTCCAACATGGGCTAAGTAAATTGCCTTAGAGACAACTGTACCACTTAGATATTCACTTAGCATATCCTTAAAAATGATTATTAGGGCTTCAGCAATATACTGCTATACAATAATTTCCAAAAATGTACGAAAATTGTTACTGGAAGTTTTCAGCAGCATTTTAATTTTTGGCCACTATATTTGATTAGTAAAAAGCAGGGCAGTAGGGTTAATGGTTATTACCTTCGATTTTGCTTCGTAATAGCATCTAAGATTGAAAATGAAAAACATAGTGAATTTGTGTGCATTTTTTACATAAATTTTGCTACGTCTTAAAACCAGATGTGTATACATATAAAAATAGTAGTATAAATAGTAACTCTACAAACTAGGGTTTGAGTAAACCAGTCCCACCATTAAATACCAGTATTACGTATGTATTCAGTAGCAATACAGTAAAAGTAGTACGGAAATCATTTACATAAAATATATCTTTTTGTATATAATGTTATACATTGCAGATATTTGCAATTATACAAGTAACTGTTCCTGGGCGTCATCTGTTCAAATGAGATTATACTCAGTTGTGAGTGGTTGTTAAGGTAACTACAGTTTCCACGTATGGCAAAAAAGTCCTCAGCGGACTTCAAATATGTCTAAAGGACTGAATTGCTTCTACATGTGATTCATTGGTTTTTTGTGTACTATTAAAAATTTTAACCATTTGTCATTCTATTTACTTGATTCGTTGCTTGCATTCAAAATTCTTCGTAATTTCCACTGAGAGTTGTGACTGAAACGATGAATCATGTGTAAACAGTACAGTCGTTAATTAAAATGTAAAATTTGTGAACATCAGATGTTTTATTATCAAACTGAGCAATTTGTACAGCTGGTGTACTAATGTGTATATAACTTGTATGTAGCCTGAGTTATATAAATGTGATGTATATTAAATTTCATTAATATGAAGAATGTTTCTGCAAGTTAAAAATTACATTCATGTGAAATCAGTGGCGTAACTACGGGGTGGGAGGGTGATGAGGGGGGGATAGAACCCCCCCCCTACCCAGAACCCTAAAAAAAAAAAAAAAAAAAAAAAAAAAAAAAAAAAAAAAAAAAAATGTATATCAGCATTCTGGTAAAGGTAAAGATTGGAAACTTGGGGTGTTTTACCATAAGCTTTCATTGGATGGGAGTGAATTAATCTTCTTTGCTCATCAAGCAGATCTATTCTTCCCCCCCCCCCCCCCCCAAAGCCAAGTCCTAGATACGCCACTGTGTGAAATAATGCTCTTTAGGTTGAACACTTAAACTTCCAAGTTTTACATTCAGTATAGTATTCTATTAAACTATCCTCCTCCTGTGCATGGCTGTTGTAACGATTTGAGGGTGGAAGTTCTCGTTTCATAATTTGACAGTTGTATGAATCACAGGTCATGTTAGTACATAAGCTACGTAGCATTGTTACTAAATGGCACGGAGCACGACAGAATTCTGTAAATTGTCAAATTTTCTAAAAATCATAACCAATAAAATGTTTGCTCAATTAGGCTATGAGAAGTAAAGAGAATCTCGTGCCTCACTACTGCTGAGTTCTGTGCTATGTCTGACGCGGCTGCCTCCTGCTGAGTCAGACTTCTGTTCTCTTTCCTGTCGGCCTCCCTCGGCCAACTCTTGCTTTTTCGACCCCGACGGTATTAGGTCGCGAGGCCTGAGGGTGTCTTTCATTTCCATTCTCTAGTTTCATCTTGTAGATTGCGACACTGAAGATTGTATCACTGCTGCCTTTGTCACTAAAGCTACTAATACAATGGATGTGTGCAGTGTTCCTACAATTATATACTGACAAGAAATGAGAGAATGAGATCATGGAAATTAAAGACGGTCCATCCCGATTACTTCACTTATAGACTAAGTTGTCTTCCTCAGAAGCAAGCATCCTCACAGCCAGGATGCACACCAGGGCATATGGAGCTTACACATCTGTCATGTCGCCTCAGACTGTGGCGGGAGCCAGAGTACCGCAGCGATCAAGTGGTCCTGGTGGCTGATGAGGCAGGCCATTGGGCACCAGTTCTTCTTTACTAATGGACAAAAAGTGATTTCATCGGTGCCAAATGTTCAAAGACTGGAATGAAATGGCGTGTTGTTCCGGTGGAGAGTCGACGAGAGTAAAAGTGGTACTGTATGCTGGTGGCTTTCCTCGCAAAGTACTCGGCCACAGAGGTGTCTGCATTGACCACCCTTACTTGCTGGAACAAATACTGTCAAAGCGGAAGAGTTCTGCACCTCTGACAGCGGGATAATTAGAAGAGCTTGAAAACATCCCCAAGTACCTTCACCTGCTGTCCGTTTTATAAGAGGTCAACTGCCTGTGCAAATGAGTCCACAGATTTGGCTTCTAGAAAAGATGGGCACATTCTGAACCAATCAGCATTAAGAGCCTGGCCATGAAAGTACACACAGCGTGGGGCAAGTGTTACTGACTACACACTGAAGATTCTGGCACATTTTCGTGCAGTACCTGCAAATGGAACATCAAGGGAACACCAAGAGTTTATAGCTTATTGCAGTCTCAAATACCTGTAGTAGACGAACATCTCAAATGTGCAACTCCCTCTCACAGTAAGAGCCAGTCAGTGACAGAGGGTCAGTCAGCTGTTTGGGAGGTGTGATTGCATGCTGACCTATCTCCTGCTGGTCTCTGGTGGTTCCGACCTGGACAAAATCTTCGTCATTGGAGATAGAATCACCAGAGTAATGGACATTGTGTGAAGAGACCTATACCGGCTTCCTACAGCCTGTGACGATTTCTCACTGAACATTCCAAATACACGGCACCACTTAATAACACCCACACTTGATGTTACTTGCTAAAACATCAAACAGGACGAAAAGGAAAAAAAATTGACAATAAAGCTTTTGCTTTAGATTATATTTATGTTCAAATCTTCCTCTCCTGCAGCCCTGTTATAGAAAAAAAATTGTCTAACAAATTTGTAATATGCATGAATGTTATAATTAGCTGCCTCTTCTATAGTAATAATGTTTTTTTTTTATTTTGGCTATATTAATATCATAGTATGACATGTCCTCTATTTGGCCATTTATTTGTAAGACACACTTTTGTAAAATGACAGCAACAATAAGTCACTGGTCTCGTCTGCAATGTGACTAATGTCCTCATCTTGTACAGAATTTTCATACAAACTGTGCTGTAATTTAAAATCTGGAACATGGCTGCTGTTAAAACTAGAAATCATTACATTTATAAGCTTGAAACTGATATGCTGCAAGCTTACAAATGTAATTTTAATATGTATGCATTGTTTTCATACTATTATTTGCGGGTTATGGCCCTTAACCTGTAAGTTTCATTGTTAAAAAGTAATGTTACGGAATAGTGTATAAACATATGCAGTGTTGCTGTGATGCTCCTTGGTTAAAAAGTTGGTAATAGCAATTCTGATACACCCTGTACTTATTGCTGAGGACAGGAATGTCATATGACCAAGGATAAATAAGGCATGTTTAATTACAAAGGCAAAAACTGAGTTTCTAACTAGGTATAATGGTGTAAAGTTGAATTTTTATTAGTCATTAAATTCTTGTACATACAATACTTGTATTAATTAGTATATATTAATTATGTCGTATGTATTTCTTTCTATTGTCCGCATCACGTAGGAAGGTGGCCCAGTTTTCAGCCGTTTTGCCCCCCCCCCGCCCCCCCATTACCCTAATGGCAGCCAATAACGTCCATTCTCTATGCGCGAGCTACTGTTTCTCCACACCACTGTCGGCTGTCTGCCACAGTTCCTCCTCTCCTATACTATAGCTCCGCCTCTGTGCACGGAAGTGCCTTCCTACATGGTGCCATCTATAAATATTCTGTTATTTAGCTAATATACAGCTACGAGGAAACTTTTCTTAAATGATACGCTTATGCCACGTTTACACCATGAAGTGACATGTAATTAGCTTGCCATGTGGGCATGACTTGTATGATATTGCTATAGTTTTGTGGTAACAGCAGAAAAATGCAGGATATTGTATTTTAAGCATGACTTTGATTTGATGCATTAAAATTTCGTAGTTAACGTATGTAATGTACATTGTCCAGAAAAAATTAATTACTTAAAATATTTTAACGTGAACATAGCTTTACACTTATGCTATCTACTCTTGCCCAATATTTTATTTGTTTCTAACATGAACTCTACTTTTAATATTTGAGAGTAGTGTGTTATGGATTGTTGAAGAGATGTGTATCTATTTTCATAAAATGATCTAAAATCTAGAACATGCCCATTATTTGTTCAACATGGGTATTCCATGTTAAAGTCTCAATCTTGTTTGTTAACATACATTAGTTTGTGTATGGGTTTGTTACATTCCAAACTGGCTTCTTTTAAAGCAAATTTCGTTGAAAAGCTCAGTTTTGGCTTCAGTGTAGAGTTGACGGAATACTATAAATCCAGCTTGTGAGTAAATTGTGATTGTGCTACGGCACAATACACTTCCCAGTAACATTTCTTGGACTGCAAGCTGTCTTTGTGAATTAAAGCAATGTTTCAAATTACTGAAAATTTCTTTATGAAAGTGTACCAAGACAGATACAAACCATGTAACATTATTAATGTATCCTCCGCCTACAAATAAACATTGTTCTGTGTACTAGGTGGCTTCAGAAAATTAGCAAAGCCCGAAACTAGTCAGAATTTGAATAAAAAAGCAGCTTTGGTGCAATATATTCTTTCCTAGAATATTTAAGTGCTGCAATACCTGAAAGTTTAAAAACTTTTCTTTAATATTAATCACTAATTAACATAGAGGTTACTATTTTCTAATGAACAACAAAGACTTCTTAGAATACATAAATGTGTGTATATATGATAATGTTAACCCACTTAGTACCGGGGTGGGGCTGTAATAACTGGATTGTTCTCCTCGGCCTCATCGCAGTGTAGTACTGAGGCTTATGCTCCCAGTAGTGCCCCATCCCTTAGCTTTCCCGTGTGCTGTGAATGCAAAGCTAAGCAGGCAGAGCTGTGGTCACGCCTTCTCCCCCTGGTACTGAGAGGCTTCACCTGAACTGCGTCTTCTTTGCCAGCACAGATTCTGTGTGAAATAATCTGTATCTTATCATCCGTGCCATGCAGTATCTTTCACTCATTGAACTATATTGTGCGAAATTGGAAACATTGCTACACAATTCCGTTAGTGTCAAGTACTTTACATCAAAAATGGAAGTGAGGACGTGTAGAAAAGGTTTGAGATTGTTCAGAGTTTGTTCGTTACCGCTAAGAGTAATCGTCCTCCTACACTCAATGAATGCAATCCAGGTTTTTCTGTGCAGTTATGCCGCATTTATGTGCACTCTTTGACAAAAAACCTGGCCGCCGGCCGGCCGCCGCTGAGCCCAAGTCCGAGCCGATCGCGACATGGGACAATAAAAGTGGCCGCGCTGATTCGCTCTACGTCCAGCTATCTGCACAATCTGGCAACACTGCAGACTGCGGGAGTTCATACAGTACTTCTTGTGTGCAGTTAGAAGATATGTTGGTCAGCTACATCCGTGGTCTTGCGGTAAAGTGCTCGGCTTGCATGTTCAGTATTAGCGATCGAAACCGACTGTTGACAAAAATTTTAAATTCATGTCACTCGTGCATGCTGATGCCACATGTGTAAGGGGAAGCATATGTGTAACGTATTTCATTTTTTGATACACCGGTAATAACATTTCGGCCCAATAACATCGCCGCCTCTGGCCGCAGCACTTGGCAGAGCTCTCCGCGGCCCATATACCTCGCCGGCAGCAGCGGTGGCGGCGCTACACAGCGCTGCCTCGCCCTCTGCCCACAGCGCCTGCCGCCGCCCATCGCCCTGGATTCGAAAAATGTTGTAGTGTTGCTAAGTGGTTATCTATAAAAAAAAAGGTTGCGATTCGTATTTCACACAGGATATAAGGAAGCAGACCACCTATTTTGAATGATGAGCATATAATACGTTAGAGAGGCAAAAAATTGTCATTGTCCAATCCAATGGCACTCTACGATGGTCAATTGTTATTTGTGGTTTAAATCTCGATCCTTTTCCTTTCAGAAAAGCCTTTCATGTAATTTGTTATTGTCATCAGTTCATATGTTTTCATCAAGACACACTATGTAACTCACTAAAATGTTTTAGTGTCTTTCTGAAAGACTTATTGTATAAAGCTTTTATTATGATTCAGTTAAAGAGTTTCTTCTTGCAATCTGCAGCGTATAAAGTAAAATAAAACGAAATTCCATCCCCAAACGCAATTTCTCCAACCAGGATTAGAACTGCCGCCTCACACCAGGCTTGCATCATAAGACACAAGCAAAACCACACAGCCAACCACACACTGCCGCATATTGCCCTCAGTCTCTCACATATTCAATGCTGAGCCTCTAACGCATAGCGAAAGATAACTTGAAAGTCACCTAGACAAATAACTACATTCCTTGAGTGCCAAAGTTAAATTTCTGCCTCTCATCTCACGTGGGCATTACACATCATGAGTCATGAAAGTAGAAGAGGAATGTCAAGTGAACTTAGCGAGACAATTCAGTACCACTTGCGGAAGTAACTGCACTACCACAGTGTTGCCAAATATCAGCAACGATGTTGCCAGTTCTTAGCTGTACTAGGAAGTCCTATGTAGCGATAAGCGACGCGAAATCGCGTACGTCTCATGCGGGCTTCTAGAGGGGAGTCGCGCATTTTGGTTAATATGCGGCGCTCTCTCCTGATAGTTTCCGTCGTCACATTTAGGATGCAGATATTAAATTCATCCAATGAGGTCGAAACTAGCGTTTAAATTTTTTGAAGCTTTACTGCATTATATTTTCAGCAAATGACTAGAGAAAAAAAAAACTGATATTGTGATTGCAACATACGGCAGATCAAAGACTGAGATATGTAAACATGCATCACGATTACAGTTTAAATCCCCCCCCCCCCCAAAAAAAAGACTAAAACAATTGCTATGTTACATTTCGACAAAAGCTAATTTTTTTGATGAAAAGTTACTGGAAATAATTATGCCCCATCCGTCTCGAAAAACTTTGTAACTAGAAAGCGACTGCGTTTCAAAATGCAGCCTTACGACTGTGCAAGTAATATTTCATGTCTTCTACGTGAATACATAAATGTGTTGGTATGCTTGAAAGCCAGAAGAAACATAGTTAACTGACTATTTGTGCAACACAGTAATTATATCATTTGATTATTCAGAAGACTGGATATTTAAAATTACGGCCACGACCACAGAAACTAAACTGTATATGTGGGAAATGTGCAATTCAGACGTTTTTCTTCTGCAAACATATACATATAATCTATAGACTACTAAGCAGCTTTTTATTTCGTAGTGTTACAGCCTTGTTGGGCCAACAAATGATGATGAGAATCCGAACCCATGTGTCTGATGGATTTTTCGAACGTTGCAACCTATGACTTGCATGTGTTGTTGTTTAGTATCTGTGGTCACGATGTTAAATTAACAGAAATTGTTACAAACGTTTTACCTACTTTCTCCTATGATCCTATTTTTCGTCAAACCACACATTCTTTCTGGTCTCTTGGCCACATGGGAAAGAACGCTTTTGCAACTGAATTAATGATAATAATGATGGTAATAATGATAGTAATCAATGATGTTTACGGCGTTACAGCAGAATGATAAAGATTACAATAACAATAGAAAATGCTGATCTCTTTGTTGACACGCTGCAATGAGTTTTGGTATTTCGTTGCTGAATACCATTTAGGACATTTTTCAGAGGAGAGAAATAGACGTGAAGCCTCAGACATCACTAGCACAACGATACCTCACTAATCAACTATGATTGCTGTAGATCAGAAAACGAGAATAGCGCCACTGAGCTAAAATGAGATTACTCGTTCAGTTATCTGACATTTGTTGGCAGTTAATACACACAGTCCCGACATAAAACATAAAACTGTTTGCAATTTAAGCAGGGGTAGACCTTTCTGCGGTCGAATATTTAGTTCAGGATAACAGAGTCATTTAAATGCAATGACTAATCTCATATCCTCATGTATATTGGAAAATACCTCGAATTCTGAAACTAAGGGAACGATCAGAGTTGCCTAGTATCGTAACTATCGTAACCAATACTGCTAAGCTATAGGAAGAATTTCTTGGCCATCCCACAATATCCTCATTCCTACAAACAGTTTGCTTCAACTGGCTTTTATCCATGCTGCGCTGCCAAAGCCCATTCTAAGGCTTCAGTCCGACAACATCATTGAAAATGCTGATGAACAGATGACTTACTTTCATCAAATTCCGGGGAGAGTTTCTTTTAACGAAACGGATAAAGTGTGAAATGACTACTTTCTCCAAAGTTCCTACGCATTTTTGTCCCAAATTGGACGTATATACGTTCAATCTTGTCATACGCGGCTCACATTTCAGGAATATCACCAAAATGAGCATCTGGTGGGTACCGTCCTAGAGCAGCTAGTACGCAAGTTTTTACCGATAATCATGAAATTGACCAGACGGCTTTTGCTGCAGAACATAGTGACTTCTATTACATCCGCATATCCTTTCCCAATAAGAAACTGTTTTCTTCGTATAGTGATGCCCCTGTTTAGGTGAATTATAATGTTAGTGTTTAATGTTGCTTCAGAAGTACTTTTTGTCTTAAATATTTTTTATCTTTGCAGGTGATTCAAAGTAATTGTAATCATTCGTTTCCCTTCAAATTACTCCATTCATTCGATCTATTAATTGTAAAGTAATTGCAACCGCCAAAGTGAAATTGTCCTATAAACCAAACCGTTTGGTTATTTCAGGTCTATCCTCAATGGGCAGTACGAATATTGTTCGTAACCGTAAACAGTTTGCTCTTGCTGTTCATCTCCTTAATATTGTTAAACACATATTTTCTCTATAATTCTCCTCGTGAAGTGGTTGAACTGCTGTGCTTTATTATTGTTAGTACCATTAGTTTTTATTTCAAGTTGATCTCTGAATTTTATTTTGTATTACCGTTACATTTGTTTGTTCAATATGTTTCACAATATTGAAGATCAACAAGTTCTCATATCCATTAATATAAGCGAGTTAGAGCTAATGTATAACGGTCATTATAGTCTTGTTTCATCCGTAAAAGTTCCTCTGAAAATCTGGAACACGTCTTTTAACACCCTTAATTTGAAACCGATACGTAGGCAGAGGACATTCACGGATTGCTCATTTATTAACTTCATTCATAATGATAATTTGGATTAAATTTATTTACAAATTTTGTATTCAGTCCATTTAATTTTTATAATAGCGGTAAAATTACAGCCTTGCGCATTCTACGGCATCTGTTCAAAATCAACAGACACGTCAATACTTTTATTTACTATCTTTTAACAAGCAACAGTGCAATTGCTTTCCCTAATGTTGTTTTAAACCATGGCACAATTCATCGATCAATTTTAATCGTTGTAACACGTGTTTATTAGGTTGCTTTATTGTCTACTGTGTTTTTGTTACAAATTTTACAATTGATTTTATACTAATGATAGGCCAGAAACTTAATTAACGTAACTTAGAACCGCGTGATAATGCAATATTTACTCGCATTCGTTTTTGTTACGGAACGAGTTAGTGCAGTGGTAACACACGGGACTCATATTCGGCTGCACGGCACATCGAACTGGCCTTCGGCCATTTGGATTTGAGTTTTCCATGATTTTCCTAAATCAGTCTAGGCAAATACCAGGATGGTCCCTGCGGCAGGACACAGCCGATTTCCTTCCACATCCTTATCATGACAATCCGAACTTATGCTTCGCTCTAATGACCCCTTGTCGAGGAGACGTTAAATCGTAACCTTCCTTCTTTCTTTCGTGTCTCGTGTGCAATAGAGCTTACTTTGTTGATGTTACCGTGTGTTGGTACAAATTTTGCAGTTCATTTCAAACCAACTTCCCTCTGAACAAGAGACCTTAAACTTTCAACTTAACTTAGAACTGGATGACACTGCTTCATTAACGCCAATTCTTAATTGGTGTGTGGTGGAGGGCACTTTTTATACAACTGCTGTTTCAGCCTGTTTCTCTTCCAGTTGTGAATGGTTCGCCGTTAAAACTATTTTTGGTAAGACTTAGTGTGAGTTCATATCGCCCTATCTTTTTTACCTTCACGATCTTTTCGTGACTAGTGCATAAGAGGGGTTAGGTGAAATAGAAATAAAACACATGTATCGAATGTCTCTGTTGTATTCTCATAAAAACGTTTGAAATTAAATGAAAAATTTCACACATACAAAATTTGAAAAGTGTAAAATAATCATTCAAATGGAAAATGCATATAAACGTGGTTTTAAAATAGACTAAGACGTATAAAGTAACTTTTGTCCACTCGATAATTGCTACCGCGTTAAGGATAGTTCCAATAAATTTTCGAATTTTTAAGAGCTATGTCAGACATCATAGTAACACTGGAACACAAAGTGTTCTTGCATCATGAGTAATGCTAACAGTAGCGTTTAGTGGCCACCAACTTGAAGGGTAATGTATTTCATTACCTTTCTGAAATCGATAAGAGGTATGACGCGGTGGGGGCAGCCACGGTCGTTTTGGTAAATGCGGCACAACGAGCGAGCGAAGGCGCGCGCGTCTGGAAACGGAGAAGGCGGAGCGCGCCTGCTGGAGGCATAGTTTTCGTTCTGAACAGGGGGAGCCATCAAACGGAGCCTAACAGATGTTCGGTAGACCTCCTCGAACTTACGCATTTTGACTGTAACATAAGAAACAAATGAAATTCACGAAATGCATTGAACATTGCAATGGTTAGTAAATTAATGTCGTCCGCTATCTGTGACGACACCGATCGAATGATAATCTATCGACGTGAGATACCTGGCACCTAAAAGTCACCATTAAGTTTGTACTTTGAAACCTATCACCGCACTGTAATGAACACACTGCAATTAAAACTATGCCTGCATCGCATCCGGACATGAAACTACGTAACATTTTATGAAATCAACGAGGCAGGCAACAAAGACAGCACCTCATCAAGGAATGTGCTCAAAAAATTCAAATGGAACGCTATTTAACGTATCAAGATGTTCTGTCGATAACAGGTCGCTTGTAATTTCCATATTGACCTGCGGACATTTTATTTTATCAGGAAGCAAACTCGAAGGAAACTGGACAAAATTTGAGTATTTAGGAAGACTTTTCTGCGACAAATTTTGAGTCTTATTATTAGTTAATGGGGTACAGTAAACATAACTATATGTCCTGCATATGAATCAACCATAAACCGAGAACCAAAACTGGTAATACGCTGAATGAGGTATTCATTGATTTTTTTTTTTTTTTTTTTTAATAGCTGGCCACGTGACATATGTGCAATATGGAGAGCACAGTAGCTCGAGGCTGAGTGGAATCACTGATCCGGATCCAAACATGCAGGACGCCAGCTACAAAAACTCGTTCATCAGGCCATCAATGTAATCAAGATTTTCCAACGTCATAGTAGGGCCTATTGTTTCGCAACTTCGGCATCATGTAGATGTGTGTCTGATATGTAATTCTGCAGTCAGTTGACTTTTTCTTGTCACCTACATTAAATATTTTGAAAAATTATCATAATAAGCTCATTGTCGTAGTTAACTGAATTTGTGTTCAAGAAGGTCGTTTCATACATTAACTACTCCTACTCTCTTTCACGTTGCGAGAAATCTGCCCCAGCTGTGAGTAAATCAATGAGGTAGGGTTTATAGCAGTAATGTATAATAGTCACTTTCTGAAAACCTAGCCAATTTAGAAATCGGGTCCGTTTTGTTGCAAAAGCCGGATCACATCATTTCGTTTCGTTACGTCTTAAATTTATCCGCTTACTGTCAAACAAAATCATACGTGCCAACTGTCTCCTGGAAACCTCTTAGCAGATGTTGTAGCCACCTACTTCAAGAATATCAAGTGACATCACAAACAAAACGAAAGAACATTTTCTTAAATGAATTTATCAATTGTTCTAAAATGATGGTAAAATTTTAAATATAGATAGAACAACTTATTTGGAAATCACTTCAATCATCCCATAAAGTAAATAATAAATTCTGATGCCGCGTCAGCTGTTTTTTTTTTCTTTTATTTTTTTAAATTTTTTTTAAATTAAGAACGTTGCTTTACAGGTCCACAACCGTTTTCACGTTTTTAAAGACCCATCTTCAGGTGTTAATTTTTTTCATATGAAAATTCATTATAGAGACACAAGGTTCTAATTGCTTTCATCTGTCATGGGAATAAAATTTCATTAATTAGGCTCATATATATGGAACCAGTCCAACAGAAATCATCACTGTCATTCAGAATAAAAATCAAGGACATTAAAATGTGGGACAAACAGTCGCGTAATTTTGATTAGTGTATTTTCAATAAAACCAGGAGATCGACGAAGAAGTGAAGGAGTATAAACCAAAGAAGACTGCCCAAAGAATCGAAGAAGCCGATAGATGATGGATTTGTATTATCCTCATCTTTGCATCAAGTATTACGGCAGAGTAAGAAAACTTACGAATATGCACAACCACCCAGATTCTCTGTTTTGTTACAGCTTGATGAGGAGTAAATTCGTTTAGGTAATATTCCTTGAATGTGAGACACGTTTGACAAGACTCAACATAAATACAGTCCATCTTCGGACAACAGTGCCTAGTATCATTGGAGAAAATGATGGTTCGCATTACGTTTTCGTTTTGTTACAAAAAGCTCTCACTGAACGTTGATGAGGGTAATATTGTGGGCCGTCGCTTTCAAGATGCGAAGTGTTTGATATCTTACTGTTTAGTGACGGATGATGCAACGTTCATTTCCAGTAACTCTCAAAAAAGGGTTTGTAGATATCTAAAAAAGTAATTGTTTTAGTCTTTTTTTGGGGGGGGGGGGGGAGGGAGGTAAAACTGAAATCGTGATGGAAGATTATATATCTCTGTCTTTGATCTGCCGTATGTTGCAAGCACAATATCAGTATTTTTAACTTCTCTAATAATTTGCTGAAATATCGTAATGCTGTAAAACTTCAAAAAATTTAAACGCTAGTTTCGGCCTCATTGGACGAATTTAATATCTGCATCCTAAATGTGACGACGGAAACTATCTGGAGAGAGCGCCGCATATTAACCAAAAGGCGCGACTCACCTCTAGAAGCCCGCATGAGACGTACGCGATTTCGCGTCGCTTATCGCTACACAGGTCTTCCTAGTACAGCTAAGAACTGGCAACATCGTTGCTGATATTTGGCAACACTGTGGTAGTGCAGTTACTTCCGCAAGTGGTACTGAATTGTCTCGCTAAGTTCACTTGACATTCCTCTTCTACTTTCATGACTCATGATGTGTAATGCCCACGTGAGATGAGAGGCAGAAATTTAACTTTGGCACTCAAGGAATGTAGTTATTTGTCTAGGTGACTTTCAAGTTATCTTTCGCTATGCGTTAGAGTCTCAGCATTGAATATGTGAGAGACTGAGGGCAATATGTGGCAGTGTGTGGTTGGCTGTGTGGTTTTGCTTGTGTCTTATGATGCAAGCCTGGTGTGAGGCGGCAGTTCTAATCCTGGTTTGAGAAATTGCGTTTGGGGATGGAATTTCGTTTTATTTTACTTTATACGCTGCAGATTGCAAGAAGAAACTCTTTAACTGAATCATAATAAAAGCTTTATACAATAAGTCTTTCAGAAAGACACTAAAACATTTTAGTGAGTTACATAGTGTGTCTTGATGAAAACATATGAACTGATGACAATAACAAATTACATGAAAGGCTTTTCTGAAAGGAAAAGGATCGAGATTTAAACCACAAATAACAATTGACCATCGTAGAGTGCCATTGGATTGGACAATGACAATTTTTTGCCTCTCTAACGTATTATATGCTCATCATTCAAAATAGGTGGTCTGCTTCCTTATATCCTGTGTGAAATACGAATCGCAACCTTTTTTTTTTATAGATAACCACTTAGCAACACTACAACATTTTTCGTATCCAGGGCGATGAGCGGCGGCAGGCGCTGTGGGCAGAGGGCGAGGCAGCGCTGTGTAGCGCCGCCACCGCTGCTGCCGGCGAGGTATATGGGCCGCGGAGAGCTCTGCCAAGTGCTGCGGCCAGAGGCGGCGATGTTATTGGGCCGAAATGTTATTACCGGTGTATCAAAAAATGAAATACGTTACACATATGCTTCCCCCTACACATGTGGCATCAGCATGCACGAGTGACATGAATTTAAAATTTTTGTCAACAGTCGGTTTCGATCGCTAATACTGAACATGCAAGCCGAGCACTTTACCGCAAGACCACGGATGTAGCTGACCAACATATCTTCTAACTGCACACAAGAAGTACTGTATGAACTCCCGCAGTCTGCAGTGTTGCCAGATTGTGCAGATAGCTGGACGTAGAGCGAAACAGCGCGGCCACTTTTATTGTCCCATGTCGCGATCGGCTCGGACTTGGGCTCAGCGGCGGCCGGCCGGCGGCCAGGTTTTTTGTCAAAGAGTGTACATGAATTTTATAACTAATGCATGTGTTTGCTCACTAAGATGTTCAGTACAAAAAAGTTTAACAGGAAAGCAGCAAAATTCCTTGCTTGTAAATTAGCTCAATATTTGCATGAAATAACACTTTTGTTCTCAAAGGAAAAATTGTTTTAAACACACTTTGATGTTATTGGTAATGGGGTAATATTCATGCTGAATACAATTAATGAAACTGATAGAATATTTAGATCTAACTGGCACCACAGTGTAGTGACTAAATTTTTTGAGGCTTTCAGTATATTTAAGAATAAAACACACACACACACACACACACACACACACACACACACTACAAAAGCCAATGCTAATGTTTTATCTTGGAAACACTATTGCAAGCTCTCTTAAAATTTTGTTATACTGTACAGTCAGTACCCATGAACACAATTCTGAACTTTGTATCGAAAGTAGTGCACGATTAGGGTTCCGTAATATAAATTAACGAAGCACAATGCATGTGTGCTATCCCTTATTTAACTTGTGTGGCAAGAAGTATACAATAATCCAAGGTTGTATAAAATTTTGCAAACTAAATTCAAAGGGACAGCAAACGTCACGTTCGAAATGACGTGTGATATGTCAACTTACACACAACCGCCGATGGTTAAGTTCGCTGAATAGTCGTGTAACATCAACGTAGATTGACAACGAACGACAGTTACATAACTTACTGCCCTTCGGAATACTCAACTTCGATTCGTAACTATTCACCGATGAGCTCTGCAGTAAATGTACTGGAAACACGGATTAGACTAGATTAATACTTGTCATATATATGACATGATATATAGATCATTTCGTAATGACGTGGAACGTGTCAGTTTAGTAAATGTTGTCTATACTTGACAATCAATATTTTAAGGATTTTTATTTTTTAAAAGTTTTATCTAAAAATTCATTAACATAATTTCTTTTTAAATACTAGTTGGGTATCTGTCAGACTTTTGATGCTACTTGGTAAGTGACCAACGACTTTTGTGGCAGCATAATTCGCCACTTTCTGAGCCAAAGATAGACCTTGAATAGTGAATGTCATCCTTTCTCCTAGTGTTGTAACTATGCACATTGCTATTACTTTTGAATTGGGTTGGATTGTTCATAACAAATTTCATGAGTAAAGCTACAGTGAGGATCCCTAGATCCCTAAATAAATGTCTGCAGGATGCTGTTGGGTGGGCTCCAGCAATTATTCTGGTTACACGCTTTTGTGCAATGAATACTTTTGTACTCAATTTTGAATTGCCCCAGAATATGATCCTATATGAAAGCAGTGAATGAAAATAGGCGTAGTAAGCTAATTTGCTATGTATATCACCAAATTTTGCAATGACTCTGATAGCACAAGTGGCTGAACTCGAACGTTTTAGGAGATCTTAAATATGTTTCTTCCAATTCAGCCCCTCGTCAATGCAAACACCTAAAATTTTGGAATATTCTACCTTATATACAATTTATGTTCAAAGTCTAAATTTATTAATGGTGTCATGCCATTTACTGTTTGATAAAACCCAGTATATACAGTTTCAAATTTTAATGAGAGTCCATTTGTAGGGAACCACTTAATAACTCTGGAAGATATCATTTACAATTTAATCAGTTAATTCCGGTTTGTCAGATGTAATGGCTATAATTGTATCATCTGCAAAAAGTACTAGCTTAGCACGGATCTTCCTCTGGAATGGCGTTGAAAAGCCTCGGCACGTTTCGTTGGAAGTCAAGAACATCGGGAAATATTTTTCTTTTCAAATCGAGGGTGAGTCGAGGGAGCGGGAAGCCTGGAGGATTGCGATCCGGCGAGTATATTGTCGAGAAGCTAGTGGTGCAGCTTCTCCGTGAACTGCCCTGCGCTGTGTGTCCACTGGCTTTGTGCGACGCGGACGTCCACCACACTCAGTGCTCCACACTGCTTCCTACTCCTTCAAATCACCTCGCTTTGAAAAGAGATTTGGCGATACTGCCGGCATCCAACGAACGATGAGCTTTACGAACACGATGTCAAAGGAGACTCGGTGTAAAGTTTGTGGTACCTGTACTGCAGAGGTGCGGGACTGATTATTTCCAAGTACAGTAAGGTCACAGCACTAACGTAGGTGAAGCATGGACTGCAAAGACCATTGACCAAACATTGTCAAACGGTGTAATTCCCCATAATGAGGAAGAAAGAGCTGGTGAGTCGCTTACACTTCCTGTAGTTACTCTCAAAATCAGAGTTGCGTGAACACCTTTGTTACATGAAAGTATAATTTATTACAATTAAGAGATACATTTCGTGAAAGGAGAGGACACTGTGGACACGATCCAAGGTACAGAACGGGTGCCAGGCGGTGGCTTTTGTTCAGAAAGACTTTTCACTGCAGCAACTTGTGGCTACCAGTTGCAAGGAATGACGGCCTTGTACAGATTTCTGCACTTCAAATGTATCGCCACTCCCTATAGCCCAACATTCCAACAAGAATGGTATTCGTCACCCGATAGCAGTCTCCATTAATTTAACCTATCGATCCATTCAAAGCTGTCGACTAATTTAGCCCCTCAGGGGCTGAGCATTAATTTACTGAGTACGGGCTTGGCGAACACGGGGTCCTGAGCTGTGGGCTGTGTCGTGCCAACAGTCCGCTACACCGTAACCTCTGTGCGTGCCTCAACGACCATCGTTTGGCGCGACCGGTGGAACATTGTGCGTTTCAGAGCCCGGGGATCTTGGCTTAATCGCCCGGGTTGCGAGCACGGTACAAACCTCTATAAAAAAAACCTCAATCTCAAGGTGTGCTACGTGCCGAGGAGATGCATGGCTGTTGAGGTTGAGCAGCCGCTAGCGAGCAACCTCTGAGGAACCTGCCGCACCTCAGTTGTATAAGGCTTACCCAGGCAAGCGGGGCTCAGTCTGGGTGGACGCTTATTTCCCTAGCTGCTCGTGGGAACACCATGAAACGAACTCGAAACGTTGGCGGACGTACAACCGCCGTCTCTAAGCGTGGTCGAGGCGTTTACAACGCTGCAAATTATGACCTCCAAACTTTTCCTTCCTTGTCCACACCATGGGAGGAACGTCGGGCAAAACTTCAGGGTGAGGCTTATGCTCCGAAATATCTGGTCTGCACACGAAATGATGGGGAAACTTTTATGACGACGAAGCCAATGTTCTTCGTTGAACATCTAGAGGACAAATATGGAGAGGTCGAGGGTCTGTCAAAGATGAGATCTGGGTCGGTTCTTATAACGACGTCATCCCCAGCGCAGTCACGGGCTTTGCTAGCCTGCGACAAGCTGGGTGATGTTTCCGTTTCTATTACGCCACATAAGACGTTAAACGTGGTCCAGGGTTTCATTTTCCACAGGGATCTGCTGCTGCAATCGGATGACGAATTGAGAGCCAACTTGGAGCGGCGTGGTGTGCATTTCACCTGCCGCAAGTATAGGGGTCCGAAGGACCAGAGGGTTGCCACCGGTGCCTTCATCTTGGCTTTCGAGGGCGATTCATTGCCTGAGAAGGTCAAGGTGATGGTCTACCGGGTCGACGTAAAGCCCTATGTTCCTCCCCCTATGCGCTGCTTCAAGTGCTGGAGGTTTGAGCACATGTCCTCCCGATGTGATGCCAACTCAACATGTCGGGAGTGTGGGCGTCCATCCCACGCGGACGCCCCTTGTACCCCGCCTCCAGTTTGCGTCAATTGTAACCAGCAGCATCCTCCGTGTTCTCCCACCTGCTCTGTACTCCACAAGGAGCGTAAGATCATGGAGTACAAGACCCTGGACCAGCTGACATATGCAGAGGCCAGGCGCAAGTACGCAAAACTCCACCCAGTGACCATGACGACCCCATACTCAACAGTAGCTTCATCGTCGATCCCCACAGTTACTACACCATAGAGTGCACCACCAATGCCAGCGGGCCCCCAGGCTCGATCCACTCCACCTGCCCCTTGACAGTTGGGGGCCCAACCCCTTCGGTTGCTCCCACACTATTCACATTGGGAGCATTGGATAAACCATCACAGGGGACGTCGGTCCCCACCCCACAGCCGGAGAAACAACAGCCCTCTCCGGCTCCTCTCGCCCGGAAGGGGTCCCACGGGACTCTCCATTCTGAGGTTTCTCCTCGTGGGAAAGTTGATCCCAGAAAATGGCTGAAGGATTCCGCGGCTGCTGATGGAAGGGCCTCCACCTCTTCGTCGGCACCTGCAGCCCCTGTTGAGAAGCCCCCACGGCCCTCAACACTGAAGGGCCAGCGAGAGGGCAAGAAAAGAGAGGAGAAGAAAACGGATACTTTGGTGGCTTCCAAGCCACCCACACCCGCATCCTCTGCCTCAGAGGATGAGGTCGAGATCCTCGCTTCTGCTGAGGATCTCGCACTTCTTGATTCACTCGACCATAGGAGATCTGTACAACCGCAATCAACTGATTCTATGGTCATAGATTCTGTTGAGCCTGACCATCAGGCAGCAGGCGCTCCTATGAACTGATCTTCTTTTCTTTCCTTTTATGGCCTTAGTGTGTGGAGAACGAATTATTCTCCAGTGGAACTGCAGCGACTTCTTTAATCACCTGGCTGAGCTGCGACAATTACTGTACCGCTTCCATGCACTTTGTATCGCCCTACAGGAAACATGGTTTCCAGCACAGCGGATCCCTGCCCTTCGTGGGTATCGGGGCTATTACCGTAACAGGCCCATATACGATAGGGTGTCTGGTGGCGTCTGTCTGTACGTCCTGGACACTGTACCCAGTGCCCCTCAACACCACTCTTGAGGCAGTGGCTGTTAGAATCCGGGCAACGCAGGAATTCACTGTCTGCAGCTTGTACCTTCCTCCAGATGAGGCTGTGTCTCTAAACACCCTTACCGCTCTGGTCTCCCAACTCCCCCAACATTCCTCCTACTGGGGGACTTCAATGCCTACAACCCTTTGTGAGGTTGGCTCCAGACCACAGGCCGCGGTAGGGATGTTGAGACATTATTGGTGCACCAAGACTTTTGCCTCCTGAATACAGGTGCCCACACGCATTTTAGCGTGGCACAGGGCTCGTATTCAGCGATCGACCTCTCCGTCTGCAGCCCCAGCCTTCGACCACACCTCGGTTGGCGTGTGCATGAGGACCTATGTGGCAGCGACCACTTTCCAATCTTTGTGTCGCTCCTGCGGTACCAAGCTGCAGACAGCTTACCCCGTAAGTGTCTCCGTAGGGCTGATTGGACTGTGTATGCTTCAACTGCTGTCATTGCTCCACCGCTGCCAGATGACATTGACAACGCAGTCCAGCAGGTGACTAATAGTATTGTCATGGCCGCTGAGGCGGCAGTTCCACAAACCACCGGTTCCACTAGACGTAGGTCCGTGCCTTGGTGGACACCGGAGATTGCTGAGGCCATCCGGAAACGTCGGCGAGCGCTCCAGCGCCATCGACGCCACCCATCCTTGGAGAATTTGGTGGCCTTTAAACGGCTCCGTGCGCGTGCTCGACGACTTGTACAGCAGAGTAAGCAGGATTCCTGGGAGCGGTATGTAGCCAGTATCGGCACCCGTACCTCCCTGACAAAGGTATGGACGCAAGTCCGACGCATCTTCGGATACCGCCCGCCGACAGGAATCCCATCCATCACGATCCAGGGTGTGCTCTGCACGCTCCCGACAGCTATCGCCGGGCACATGGCAGACCACTACGCACAATGCTCTGCGACTGCCATGTACAGTGCTGATTTCCGCTCTCTCAAAGAGTGGGCCGAGCGGAAACAGTTGTCCTTCCGCACTCGTCGTCGGGAAATATACAACGACCCTGCATGTCCTGATACAACTCCAGGACCTGATAGGATTCACGGCCAATTCCTCCGACACCTTTCACCAGAGTTTCAACGCCGCATTCTCGCCCTGTTTAACCATCTATGGGCAGAGGGCACTTTCCCGTCACAGTGGCGGGAAAGCACTATCATCCCAGTGCTGAAACCTGGTGCAGATCCCCTGGTGGCTGACAATTACCGTCCGATCAGCCTCACCAACGTTCTCTGCAAGCTCTTCGAACGCATGGTGAGTCGGTGCCTTATGTGGATCCTTGAAGAGCGTGGACTCCTTGCTCCACAACAGGGGGGCTTTCGCCAGGGCCGTTCTATCATTGACAACCTCGTGTCATTGGAGTCGGCTATTCGCACTGCATTTGCTAGGCGTCAGCATTTGGTTGCTGTATTTTTCGACCTTCGAAAGGCTTATGACACCACCTGGCGCCACCATATTTTGACAACTCTTCATGACTGGGGCTTACGGGGTGCCCTTCCTATTCTTATTCGCAATTTCCTCTCCCACCGCTCGTTCCGGGTTAGGGTTGGGGCATCTTTAAGCTCCCCCCATATTCAAGAGAACGGTGTCCCACAGGGCTCTGTCCTCAGTGTGCCGTTGTTTTTAGTGGCGATTAACGGTCTTGCTGCGGCTGTGGGGTCGTCGGTCAGTTACTCCCTGTTCGCCGATGACTTCTGCCTGTATTTCAGCTCTGTTAGCATCAGCGTAGCTGAACGACGGCTGCAGGGTGCTATCCAAAAGGCCCACTCGTGGGCCTCTACTCACGGATTTCAGTTCTCCGCGCAGAAAACCCGTGTGATGCACTTCTGTCGCCGTCAGGTAGTTCACCCTGACCCAGAGCTCTACTTGGGTGGTGAACTACTTCAGGTCGAAGAAACACATCGCTTCCTGGCCATGGTCTTCAATGCCCGGCTGACTTGGGTGCCACACCTACGTCAGCTGCGACAAAAGTGTTGGCGGCATTTAAATATTCTTCGATGTCTCAGACATACTGGATGGGGAGCAGCACGTTCAACCCTTCTTCAGCTCTACAAGTCTCTTATTCTGTCTCGGCTTGATTATGGGAGCCTGGTTTATGACTCAGCAGCCCCTTCTGCCTTGCGGGTCCTAGACCCCGTCCACCACACGGGTGTGCGTCTCGCAACAGGGGCTTTTCGCACCAGTCCCGTAACGAGCCTTCTAGCTGAAGCTGGTGTTCCCCCTCTGCGATATTGCCGGCAACGGCTGTTGGTGAGCTACGTTGCCCGGGTTCATGCTTCACTCCGCCATCCGAACCAGAGGCTGCTCTTCCCACTTTCTGCACTCCCTTCCCCACGGCGTCGGCCCACTTCGGGTCTCCCGATTGCGGTCCGCGTCCGTTCCCTTCTCTCCTCACTTGATTCCTTACCCCTTCCTCCACCTTACCATTACTCCCTCCGTATCCTCCCCTGGAAAATTCCTCGCCTGGAGTTTCGGCTGGACTTGTCCCGAGATTCGAAAGCCTCGATTTCACCACTGCTTCTCCGTCGCCAGTTCTATGCACTGCTTGATACGTTTCATGGAGCAAACATTGTTTACACGGACGGTTCTTTGGTCGATGGCAATGCTGGATATGCCTTTATCCATGGTGACCACATCGAACAGCGGTCATTGCCTTGTCGAAGCAGCATGTTCACCGCAGATCTGGTCGGCATTTTGAGAGCTCTTGAACACCTCAGAGCTCGCCCCAGGGGATCGTTCGTCATCTGTAGCGACTCCCTGAGTGGCTTACAGGCCCTCGACCAGTTTCTACCGAAAAACACAGTGGTGCGAGCCATTCAAGATGCTGTCTTCGCCCTTGGCGAGTCAGGCCGTTCTGTCCTTTTTGTCTGGACGCCAGGGCACATAGGTATACCGGGCAATGAACGTGTTGATCAGCTGGCCAAGCAGGCCACCACTTCGCGGTCCCTGGGCATTGGCCTCCCCGTTTCCGACCTCCAAACCCAGTTGACCCGCAAGGTCTTAAGGGTTTGGAATTCTGAATGGGCAGATTCGACTGAACCCAATAAGCTCCGTGCTGTCAAGCCGTCTACTGCTGCATGGAAGACGTCCCTGAGGGCTTCTCGCAGGGAGTCGGTTGTCCTTTGCCGACTCCGTATTGGGCACACGTGGTTGACCCATGGGTATCTCCTTCGCCGTGAGTCCCCGCCAGTGTGTCGATGTGGTGTCGTAATGACAGTGGCCCATCTTTTTATGGACTGTCCGATTTTAGCCAACCTGCGGCATTCTTTTAATCTTCCAGACGCACTACCCTTAGTTTTAGGTGACGACGCCTCTATGGCTAACAAAGTTTTCCGTTTTATCCGCGCTTGTGGTTTTTATGACTCGATCGAACGGTAGGTGCTGTGGCCTGACATCTTAGGCTGCCACCAACCCAGCTTTTTAACTTTTCACGTCCTTTGGAGTTCTTAGTGTCTGCAGTGTGGCTGGCTCATCCTGTTTTTTCTTTGTGATCAGCCAGCCAAGGTACTCTGCTATCCAGTTTTATTCGTGACATTCTTTTACTAATTGTTTGTGTCTTCGTTTTGTATTGTCAGTGGCTTGTCTATTGTTAACCTGCCCTTTTGTGCAGTGTCATTTTCAGGGCTTTGTTTTATCTTTATTGACAGTTGACTCTCAGCTAGGAACAGGGGACTGATAACCTAGCTGTTTAGTCCCCTTAAAACAACCAACAACAACAACAACAACGACTAATTTAGCGTTGGTACCATACGGGGGGTTCGGGATAGCACAGTCGGTAGTGCGCTTGTCCGCGAAATGCGAAGGTCCCAGGTTCGAGTCCCGGTTCCGGCACGTAATTTTAATCTGACAGGAAGTTTCATATTAGCGCACACTCCGCTGCAGAGTGAAAGTTTCATTCTACAAATTGTTTGTTTTTGAGATAAAGGCAAGAGAAGTTTAACAATCGAAACAGAGTTGTCATTACCACCTAAGTTTGCGACATTGATAATCGTGATACCTCATGGTTGTTCGAACCTGTTTACACTCATTCATCAATTTTTCAACTTTGGCATTAATTACTAAAGGACAATAAGTTGGGGCGTGTGTAGATACGTTGTTTTGACTTTAAACATTTTTGTGCGCTTGGTAGTTACATTTGATATACCCCCCAGGGGGCCCACAGTTCTTTTGTGGGTACGTGTGTGGCGCGCACGGGGCCCCGAGCCGGAGCAGTCTTTCTTTTTCCCCAGGCTGCTTCACCTACCCTCCAGGTTTATGCCTTCGCCCGGAGACGAGCATATTTCGTGAGCTACGGTGGTTCTTGTTCCTTCTTTTCTTCCTTCGTTCCTTCCTTTCTTACCCTTTGTTTCTTTCTTTCTCTCCTTGTACTCTCCTAGCCTTCTTCTCCTGCTCAGTAGTCTCCGCCTCGGCGTTTGAGGCACTTCTTTCCTTCTTTCTCTTCACTTTCTCTATTCTTCTTCTTTCCTCCCTGTGCGTGTCTGAAGGCCGACCCACGCATTATCATGCGTAGCAGGTGACGGGGTAACGCGTAATTCCCCGCCCCGGGTAGACAAATAGGGCACGTACGTACCACCTGGTAAAGGCCAGGCCCAGGGAGGGGTGATTACCCGAGCTGGTACCTTCCGAACGTGCCGATTGGTCTCTCCGTCAGTTCTCAGGAGGTGTGACCTGAGGTGTGAACAATCACCTAAGGCGGGTAAGCCCTCAGAGAGGCCCCCCCCCTCAGGGGCTCAGCATTAATTTGCTGAGTACGGGCTTGGCGAACCCGGGGTCCTGAGCTGTGGGCTGTGTCGCGCCAACAGTCCGCTACACCGTAAGCTCTGTGCGTGCTTCAACGACCACCGTTCGGCGCGACGGTGGAACGTTGTACGTTTCAGAGCCCGGGGATCTTGGCTTAATCGCCCGGGTCGCGAGGATGGTACAAACCTCTATAAAAAAAAACCTCAATCTCAAGGTGTGCTACGTGCCGAGGAGATGCATGGCTGTTGAGGTTGAACAGCCGCTAGCGAGCAACCTCTGAGGAACCTGCCGCACCTCAGTTGTACAAGGCTTACCCAGGCAAGCGGGGCTCTGCCTGGGTGGACGTTTAGATCCCTAGCTGCTCGTGGGACCACAATGAAACGAGCAAAAGAACACGTTGGTGGACGTACAGCCACCGTCTCTAAGCGTGGTAAAAGGGACTACAATGCTGCAGATTATGATCCCCATACGTTTCCTTCTCTGGCTACACCTTGGGAAGAACGTCAGGGAAGACAGAAGGGTGAGGCTTATGCCCCTAAGTATCTGGTCTGTAGTCGTAGTGATGGGGAATCTTTTAAGAATACCAAACCATTATTTTTTGTTGAGAACCTTGAGGACAAGTATGGAGAGGTGGAAGGCATGTCGAAGATGCGGTCGGGATCAGTATTAATAACGACGTCATCCCCAGCTCAATCGCGGGCACTGCTTGCCTGTGACAAGCTGGGTGATGTTTCCGTTACCATTACGCCGCACAAGACCCTTAATATGGTGCAGGGTATCATCTTTCACAAAGACCTCTTGCTGCAGTCAGATGATGAATTGCGTGCCAACCTAGAACGGCGGGGAGTACATTTTATTCGGCGAGTCCATAGGGGTCCGAAGGACAATAGGGTCGCGACCGGTGCCTTCATCTTGGCTTTTGAGGGTGATTCATTGCCCGAGAAGGTCAAGGTGATGGTTTACCGGATCGACGTAAAGCCCTACGTTCCTCCCCCTATGCGCTGTTTCAAATGCTGGAAGTTTGGCCATATGAGCTCCCGATGTGATGCCAACCCAACATGTCGGGAGTGTGGAGGCGGCGTGCAAGGGACGTTCGGATGAACTGCACGTCCAGTATGTGTCAACTGCGGCCAGAATCACTCCCCTTGCTCGCCTATGTGTACAGTTCTGCAGCAAGAAAGGAAAATCATGGAATACAAGACCAGAGATCGACTGACTTATTCAGAGGCCAAACGGAAATATCAGAATCTCCATCCTGTCCGCCTGGTAACTACCTATGCCGCGGTAGCCTCATCGTCCTCGTCCACTGTGCTGCTGTTCCACCTGTTCCGTCAACGATAGCGCGCCCCCAGGCCCAATCGACTGTCCCAGCCCCCCTACCAGCAGGGGGCACCTCATCTTCGGTGGCTCCCACTCTTTTCACAGTGGGAGCATCACCTGCTACAACACCGGGGACTCCAGTCCCCCACCTCTAAGCCGGGGAAGGAGAAGCCTTCTCCGGCCCCTCTCGCTCGGAAGGGGTCCTTAGAGACAACCCCTTCTGCCGCTTCCCAGAGTGCTCCGGAGGATCCTGGCCACAGTCTTCAGGATCTCCAACCTGCCGGTCGAAGAGCTTCCTGCTCTTCCTCCGTCCCGGATGCCACTTCTGGGAAGCCCCCTCGGCCCTGCAAACCAAAGGGCCAGCGAGAGGACAAGAAGAGACATAAGAAGAAAGAATGTTCAGTGGCTTCAAAGCCACAACCACCCACATCCTCTTCTTCGGAGGATGAGGTCGAGATCCTCGCATCTCCTGAGGATCTTGCAATTACCGATTCCCCAGATCTCCCCAGATCTCTGGTTCCGTGGATTCCAAGCACATGGTAGCAGACGATCCGATGGAGTGATCTGCTTTTTATTCGTCATGGCGGTACAGCCAGAAGGAAACATCATCCAGTGGAATTGTAGCGGCTTTTTCCATCACCTGCCTGAGCTACGACAACTTCTCAGCCTAACACCTGCCTTTTGTATCGCTCTTCAAGAGACCTGGCTCCCAGCGACGCGGTCCCCTGCCCTTCGAGGCTACAGGGGCTATTTTAAAAATCGGCCTATGTATGACAGAGTTTCTGGTGGAGTTTGCATCTATGTTCTAGCCACTGTTCCGAGCGCTGCCGTGCCTCTTCAAACGCCCCTAGAGGCGGTTGCTGTTCGGCTCCGGGCAGTGCAAGATGTTACAATCTGTTCAATCTATCTCCCACCAGATGAGGCTGTCTCTCCTGTGGACCTCGCTGCCTTGGTCGCCCAACTTCCCCCACCCTTCCTTCTTTTGGGGGATTTCAATGCCCACCACACTTTGTGGGGTGGCATGCAGACCTCGGCACGGGGTAGGGATGTTGAGACACTACTGAACCAGCTGAACATCTGCCGCCTGAACACTGGTGCTGCTACGCACTTTAGTGTGGCACACGGTACATTCTCCGCCATAGACCTGTCTGTCTGTAGCCCAAGCCTACTTCCGCACTTCACTTGGAGGGTCCACGATGACCTGTGTGGCAGCGACCATTTTCCTATCTTCCTGTCGCTCCCACAGTGTCCACCTGCTGACCGTCTGCCTCGCTGGTCCCTCTGTAGGGCCGACTGGCCAGCATATTCCATAGCCGCTGTGCTTCCCTCTCCTCTTCTGGCTGATATCGATACCGCTGTCCAGCAGGTCACACGTGCCATCATCTCTGCTGCCGAGAACACCGTACCCGTCTCACTTGGATCACTCCACCGTAAGTCAGTGCCCTGGTGGACGCCGGAGATAGCTGAGGCCATCCGGGAACGTCGGCGAGCACTACAGCGCCACCGACGCCACCCTTGTGTTGAACATCTTGTTGCCTTCAAGCGTCTCCGTGCACGGGTGCGGCGATTGATCCAGCAAAGCAAGAGGGCCTCCTGGGAACGCTATGTCGCCTCCATTGGCTCCCGAGCATCGCCTTCACGGGTATGGTCGCAAGTTCGACGCCTCTTTGGCCACCGCCCACCAGTGGGAATTCCGTGCCTGAGCATTCAGGGTACATTTTGCACTGACCCTCACACAATAGCAGAGCATTTGGCACACCATTATGCTTGCACCTCAGCAACCGCTGCATATGATGCGGATTTCCGCGCCCTTAAGGAGCGCACAGAGCGAAAGCAGATATCCTTTCGAATGCGACGCCAGGAAATCTACAACATCCCTTTCACTGAATGGGAGTTCGAAAGTGCACTTGCCGCATGCCCCATCAACTTCTCTCCTTGCTGAATCGTCTCTGGGTTGAGGGTGTCTTCCCGTCCCAATGGCGGGATAGCATCATCATCCCAGTGATGAAGCCTGGGGCTGATCCGCAGGTGGCTGATAGTTACCGCCCAATCAGCCTCACCAACGTTCCGTGTAAACTCCTCGAACGGATGGTGAGTCGGAGGCTTATGTGGATCCTTGAGGACCGGGGACTCCTGCCCCCACAACAGAGTGGGTTCCGTCGTGGCCGCTCCGCTATCGATAATCTCGTGTCACTGGAGTCGGCCATCCGTACAGCCTTTACACGCCGCGAACATCTGGTTGCTGTATTCTTTGACCTGCGAAAAGCGTACGACACCACCTGGCGCCACCACATACTGTCTACGCTGTATGACTGGGACTTACGCGGTCCGCTTCCTGTATTCATACAGAATTTTCTCGCGCAACGTTCTTTTCGAGTTCGTATTGGTTCCTGTTTCAGCTCCCCTCACTATCAAGATAACGGTGTCCCACAGGGATCCGTCCCTTTATTTTTGGTCGCTATCAATGGTCTTGCTACTGCTGTGGGGTCATCGGTTTCCACCTCGTTGTATGCCGATGACTTCTGCATGTATTTCAGCTCCACTAGCATCGGCGTTGCTGAACGGCGGTTGCAGATAGCTATTCGAAAGGCGCAGTCGTGGGCGTTTACTCATGGTTTTAAATTTTCCTCTACGAAAACCCTGTCGGCGTCGGGCGGTCCATCCTGACCCCGAACTGTATCTCGCTGATGACCTGCTGCGTGTCGAAGAGACGCACCGTTTTTTAGGCATGTTATTCGACAACCGTCTCACCTGGGTGCCACACCTTCGCCAGCTCAAACAAAAGTGCTGGCGACACCTTACTATTCTACGTTGTCTAAGCCATACAGTTTGGGGAGCGTCACGCCCAACGCTGTTACAACTTTACAAGGCGCTCATCCAGTCGCGCCTAGACTATGGCTGCATAGTCTACGATTCGGCTGCGCCATCAGCACTGCAGGCGTTGGACCCAATTTTACACTGTGGTGTCCGTTTAGCTTCGGGGGCTTTTCGCACGAGCCCGGTGACAAGCCTCCTTGTAGAAGCTGGAGTCCTCCCGCTGCGGTTCCGTAGGCAACACCTGCTGGCATCCTATATTGCTCGTGTTCAGGCCTCGCCCTTCCACCCAAACCGCCGGCTCCTATTTCCAGACGCTGCACTCCCTATCCCTCCACGACGGCCAAGGTCGGGATACCCGATCTCGGTCCGTATTCGTATCCTTCTTTCGTCTCTCACATCCTATCCACTTCCAACCACTTTCCACTATTCCTTTCACACCCCTCCTTGGTCCATTCCTCGTTTGCAGCTCCGTCTGGACCTGTCCCATGCGTCGAAGGCCTCTGTTTCTCCCGTACATCTCCGTTACCAGTTTCTGCAAGTGCTCGAGCCGTTCCGTGCCGCAGACGCCATTTACACAGATGGTTCCGTAGTAGATGGCCGTGCTGGGTATGCGTTTCTACATCACAACCACGTAGAACAGCATTCTCTGCCCGGTGAGAGTAGCATATTCTCCGCCGAGCTGATCGCTATTCTCAGAGCTCTACAACATCTCAAAGCCTGCCCCAGGGGGTCATTCGTCATCTGTACTGACTCCCTGAGTGGCTTACAAGCGATCGTCCAGTGTTTCTCTCGGCACCCAATAGTGCGGTCGATCCAGGACACTGTTCATTCCCTATGCCAATCAGGCCGTTCTGTGGTCTTTGTGTGGACCCCAGGTCATGTTGGCATACCAGGGAATGAGCATGTAGATCGATTGGCCAAGCAGGCCACTATGGGACCACCTCTGACAATTGGTGTCATGGAACACGATTTTAAACTGGTATTGCACCGGAAGGCACGCGAAGCTTGGAGTACCGGGTGGGCTACAGCGACTGCACCGAATAAGCTTCGGGCAGTGAATCTCTCCACAGTTTTGTGGAAATCTTCACTGCGGCCGACCCGCCGAGAGTCAGTTGTCCTCTGTCGCCTCCGGATTGGACATACGTGGCTCACCCACGGGTATCCCCTTCGGCGCGAGGCTCCACCCATGTGTCGATGTGGCACTGTGCTGACAGTGGCCCATCTTTTGATGGACTGTCCGCTTTTAGCCGACCTGCGGCATTATTTTAAACTTCCTGACGCACTACCCTTAGTTTTAGGTGACGACGCATCTATGGCTAACAAAGTTTTACGTTTTATCCGTGCTGCTGGTTTTTATGACTCGATCAAACGGTAGGTGCTGTGGCCTGACATCTTAGGCTGCCACCAACCCAGCTTTTTAACTTTTCACGTCCTTTGGAGTTCTTAGTGTCTGCAGTGTGGCTGGCTCATCCTGTTTTTTCTTTGTGATCAGCCAGCCAATGACCTCTGCTATGCAGTTTTCTTCGTGACATTCTTTTACTAATTGTGTGTCTCCGTTTTGTATTGTCAGTGACTTGTCTATTATTAACTTGCCCTTTTGTGCAGTGTCATTTTCAGGGCGTCGTTTTATCTTTGACAGTTGACTCTCAGCTAGGAACAGGGGACTGATAACCTAGCTGTTTAGTCCCCTTAAAACAACCAACAACAACAACAACAGAGGGCCCCCACTAGGAAGGAGCGCGCCATCGGAGACGCCGGTAATCACGGGAGACACTTCCGCGATGACTTCCTTCTCTTCTTTAGTGACGTTGACCCAAAAACGTAAGTTAGATTCGCCTCAGCAAAAAAAGACTCTGCCTAATGTACCTAAATTTCTTGTCGTCTCTCGCACCGACGGAAAGGATTTAAATTATGTCAATCCTTTCGTTATACAGAAAGGTGTAGATGCAATTGCTGGCCCTGTCAAAACCTGTTCACGTCAGCGCAATGGCACATTGTTGCTGGAAGTGGAAAGTGCCTTCCAAGCTCAGAAACTACTCCGGACTACACTGTTACACACGTTTCCTGTCAAGGTGGAAGCACATCGCCCACTCAACTCGTCACGGGGGGGGGGGCGTAGTCTTCATGAGATCCCTTGACGGGTTGTCTGATGAAGACATCCAATCGTTTATGTCCGACCAGGGTGTGACAGCCGTCCATAGGGTCATGAAAAAGGTCGATAACCAACTGACACCGACTCGTACTGTGTTTTTGACGTTCGACAGAGTTGACCTCCCGTCGAAGGTCAAAGCAGGGTATGAAGTCATCTCCGTCCGCCCTTATGTGCCTAACCCAACGCGCTGTTTTCAATGCCACAGGTACAACCATACCCGTAAACATTGCCCAAATGCAGCAAAGTGTGTCACTTGTGGTAGGGACGCCCATGAGGGGGATTGCCCACCTCTGTCCCCTCACTGCCTAAACTGCAACGGTGACCATGCGGCTTCCTCTCGCGACTGCCCTGTATACAAGGATGAGAAGGTAATCCAGCAAATTCGGGTTACGGAGAAGGTATCGACATCTGCCGCTCGAAAGTTGTTGGCGAGTCGAAAGCCCACTGTCCTCCCAGCGGGTACATACAGTAAGGTCCTCACCTCAACTCGACCTACCAAGGATTCCAGTACCCAGACCTGTGACTTCACTTTCGCTGACACAGATGTGCGATCCGCCAGCCCGAAGATTGCCCGTTCCACGTCCCCGCTTCCTCCTGCTGCTTCTAAGGTACAGTCTTCGTCAACCTCTAGTAAACCGCGGGCACCTAAACAAGATGCCCAGACCTTGAAAAAGGAACCCGTCCGTGAGGATTTTCTGCGTTCTCAGGCTTCCCAACCGTCAACTGCCTCTTCCTGCCGTCACTCTTCCAGAAGAGCTGACAAGAAAAAGAGTTCCTCTCCTTCCCCGCCGGGGCGTGACCCATCCGTCACGCCGTCCAACAGTTGCTGGCCTCGGCCGTCTTCTGTTTCACCGGGTCGCTCCGTCTGCCGGGCACCCGGCCCTCTACTGGCGGTGGAAACTGCCCCTCCTGATCAACTCAGGGAGTTGGCAGGTGCGTCGGTCGAACCTATGGTCCACACCCTTTGCCCCTGGACAGCGATAGCAGTGCTCCCTCGAAATCCGGTCCTCAGCGGCCGTCGAGGTGACCCCGCTTGCTAGTTGGTTTTTATCCTTATTTCTTCTCTCATTTTTATCATGGCACTCCTTCAATGGAATATTCGTGGCGTTCGTTCTAATCGGGAGGAGTTAAAACTACTCCTTCGATTGCACTGCCCACTTCTAGTCTGCCTCCAGGAAACTAAGTTGCGTCCACGTGATCGTGCAGACTTTCCACACTACACCTCTGTGGGGTTCTACCTGCCACCCGTGGAAGGTGTCCCAGCCCATGGAGGGGTTCTGATGCTCCTTCGAGACGATGTCTATTTCCATCCCATTTCCTTGCACACTCACCTACAGGCAGTTGCCGTCAGCATCACTTTATCCACATTCACCTTCTCCCTCTGTAATATCTATTCGCTCTCGTCATCTGCCCTTACTAGGGCGGATGTGCTACACCTTGTTGACCAGCTCCCTTCACCTTTCGTGTTGGTAGGCGACTTTAATGCCCACCACCCCCTATGGGGCTCTGCGGCACCTTGTCCGAGAGGCTCCCTTTTGGTGGACCTTCTCCAACACCTCGATCTTGTCTGCCTCAACACCGGTGCACCGACCTTCCTTTCAGCCACAACACACACTTACTCCCATATAGACCTCGCAATATGCACTCCTCAGCTTGCCGGTCGGTTTGAGTGGTATGCACTTTCTGACACGTATTCAAGTGACCATTTCCCTTGTATCATCCACTTCGTGCATCATTCCCCATCTCCTCGTCCCACCAGTTGGAACATTTCTAAAGCCGACTGGGGGCTTTATTCTTCCATGGCTGTTTTTCACATTCAGAATTTTCCCAACTGTGACTGTCAGGTCGACTACCTCACAGAGGTTATTCTCACCGCTGCTGAACGTTCCATACCTCGTACATCCTCTTCTCCACGTCGTGTCCAGGTCCCTTGGTGGACTGCAGCCTGCCGCGACGCGATTAGAGCCCGGCGCCGTGCTTTACGCACCTTCCGCCGCCCAACTTTGGAGAATTGCATCAATTACAAACGTATGAGAGCGTATCATAAACGACAGCAAGAAAGCTTGCTGGACTGCTTTTACTAGTTCTTTTAACCGTTTTACTCCCTCCACGGTTGTCTAGGGTGGCCTACGCCGTTTGTCCGGCATCAGGGTCCACTCCCCGATTCTATTCATATTGAAATTCTGAAGAACCTCCTGCGGGCAAGTGCTTTCTTCTTAGTACCTACATTCGCATATGGACTGAAGGTCATGTTCCCACAAGTTGGCGTGAAGCCATTGTTGTCCCCATCCCCAAACCAAGGACAAACACCTTCCTTCCAGTTATCGCCCCATTTCTCTGACTAGCTGCGTCTGTAAGGTGATGGAACGCATGGTTAACGCTCGGTTGGTCTGGCTCCTCGAATCTCGCCGCCTCCTGACTAATATCCAATGTGGTTTTCGTCGACACCGCTCTACTGCTGATCACCTCGTTACGTTGTCGACCTTCATTATGAACAACTTTCTAAAGAAGCGTCAAACAGCAGCAGTGTTCTTCGACTTGGAGAAGGCATACGATACCTGTTGGAGAGCGGGCATTCTCCGCACATTGCACACATGGGGCCTTCGGGGCCGCCTTCCTCTTTTCATTCAAGCGTTTTTGGCGGATCGCAAGTTCCGGGTACGGGTGGGCTCTGTTTTGTCAGATACCTTTTGCCAGGAGAATGGGGTATCACAGGGCTCCGTCTTGAGTGTGGCGCTCTTTGCCATTGCAATCAATCCGATCGTAGATTGCCTTTCAGCCGACGTCTCCGGATCTCTTTTTGTTGCTGATTTTGCAATTTATTGTAGCGCCCAGTGGACGTGTCTCTTGGAGCGTTCTCTCCAACGCTGTCTTGACCGTCTATATTCCTGGAGCATCGCAAACGGCTTCCGATTCTCCACTGAGAAAACTGTGTGTATCAATTTCTGGAGATACAAGGAATTTCTTCCACCTTCTCTACGTCTCGGCCCTGTTGCTCTCCCTTTCGTGGAGACTACGAAATTCTTGGGACTCATGTTGGATCGTAAACTTTGCTGGTCCACACACGTGTCCTACCTGGCTGCCCGTTGTGCCCGATCCCTTAACGTTCTTCGTGTCCTCAGTGGCACGTCATGGGGAGCCGATCGTACCGTCCTGCTTCACCTTCACCAGGCCATTGTTCAGTCGAAGCTCGACTACGGAAGCCTTGTATACTCTTTAGCACGGCCGTCGATTCTCCGCCGTCTCTATACTATATCCACCATCGGGGATTACGTCTGGCGACCGGTGCATTTTATACCAGCCCTGTTGAAAGTCTGTATGCCGAGGCTGCTGTATTACCCTTGACCACTCGACGTGACATACTCTTGTGTCGGTACGCATGCCGCCTACGGTCGATGCCCAACCATCCATCTTACAGATTATTTTTTGATGACTCACTCGGTCGCCAATATCAGTTGTTTGCGATTGCCTTGCTTCCACCTGGAGTTCGGTTTCGCCGCCTGCTACAGCGGCTCGATTTTACACTTCCTTCCACCCTTCGGTTGAGCGAAAGCCCATTGCCACCGTGGTATCAGGCCCAGGTTCACACACACACCTTGAACTTAGTTCGCTCCCCAAGGAGAGCACTCCGGATTTGGTATACCGCTCGAGGCTTGTCGAACTCCGTTCGCGGTTCGATAATGCCATATTTATTTACACTGATGGTTCCAAGAGCACTGCCGGTGTCGAATCTGCCTTCATCGTCGGGGACAGCCGTTTCCAATACAAGCTCCCTGACCGGTGCTCGAACTTCACGGCTGAGCTTTTCGCCCTCCACCAGGCCGTTTTGTATACCTGCCGCCACCGCCACCCTTTCTATGCCATATGTTCTGACTCCCTTAGTGTCCTGCAGAGTCTTAAGGACCCTTTCTCGAACCATCGTCTCGTGTATCGGATCCAACGCTCCCTCCAGTTGCTGGCAGATGACAGCTGTCACGTTTCTTTCCTGTGGGTCCCTGGCAATGTAGGTGTGCCTGGGAATGAGGCCGCCGACATAGCAGCCAAGGCAGCAGCTCTTTTGCCTCGCATGGCTACCTTTTGCGTCCCATCGGACGATGTTCCACGGGCTCTTCGCCGGAGTATCGCGTCGCAATGGCACAGTGCGTGGTTTTCAATGTACAACAATAAATTGCGACCTGTAAAACCGATCCCGACCGCTTGGAGGACCTCCTCACGCCCCTCTCGTCGAGAGGAGGTCATCCTGGCCCGGTTGCGGATCGGTCACTGCCGTTTCAGCCACCGTCACTTGCTATCCGCCGAACCTGCACCGCTATGCTCCTGCGGTGAACAGCTGACAGTGCGACATGTTTTACTGACTTGTGTTAATTTTAATCATCTCCGTGTAGCCCTTCACTTTCCGTCTACTCTGGAGTAAATTTTAGCTGATGACACACGAGCAGCTGCTCGAGTTTTGCGTTTTATCAACTTGGCCAAACTATCCTAGGATATTTAACCCTTTTAATTGTCTTTTATCTTTCGTTTTTAGCCTTTTTTGAGATCATAGCGAATCTATGTTCTTGGCTGGGCGCTAATGACTGTAGAAGTTGTGCGCCCTAAAACCACACATACAAAAAAAAAAATAATAATAATACATTTGATATAAAAGAAATAACACCATAGAATGCTCGTATAAACACGATATATTTTGCTTAAGCCCATTTGTAACAGTTTGTAAAACACTTGTAGTTCTGTAAAACATTCATTTAAAATCAATAGAGCTCATAATTATACTGTCATTTGAGTTTAAACAATACAAAGAGTAATCATTGCAGAATACATGAGAAACACAATATAATTATTGTATTTACAATGAAGCAAGAGAAAAGCCTCATTGGAAGATGAAACAGAAATTGATGATGATTAAGGTTACTGAAGTATTTCCTTGACCTGCTGTTGTATCTTCTGTCAGTGACTTGTAGAAGTGATGATATTGCTCTGGTATGATTCCCATGTAACAAAGGTGCAGAAGATGCTTAAGCATTTCTTTCTGTATGGGAATTGGAGAGTAATATAAAGACTAAAGTGTGAAAGCTTCTTGGAACCTCGTTTTACTTCTTCGGAATATTTCCAATCTTTTAAATTCTTCTTAGTATTGTTACTGTATTTAAAATAAATGCATTCTGAGTTTTCTTTTCGGTATTGAAACCAGAATATCTTAAACCAGTTGACATTTCCGTCAGTGTCAACTTTTCTGTTCTTTATTTTGTAGCGTTTCAGTTCTGGGAATTCCAGTACATCCTTTTGCTGAACTTCAATAACACGATACTTCATATTTGTCATTCTGACAGCAGTGAACCACCCTGACGGATCAAATATATCAAGAAGTTTTGACTTTTTCTCAATTGAGGCATGAACTGAGTCACACTCCATTTGTGAGTGACCTGGCTCAAAGAACATATGGTTTATAACAGGGATATCAAGATGCTCTACAGCATACAAGAACATTGCAGACATGTCTGCATTTCTATTTTGCCCTCCACATGTACCGGAAAAGAAATTCCATCTGCGTTTGCTTCCAGAAAATTAAACAAGCAGGAGGCAATTTCTGCAGAGCCACGTGTGGCTGTCCTTTCACTCCACATGTTGCGTGCTGCGTCTCTTGAAGCTGTATTGTAGACGGTTAGGTTGTATACAGCAAGCCTGCGTCGATAAAAACAATGCTTTAGCAATCGTCTTTGGACAGTAGCAGACAGCCTCCAGATCGAATTCGGCTAAAAGGGTTTTCCCTGATGCAGTTTCCCTTTAAGCTGTATTTTCTAGCCCTAGCTAAACATTTCCGATCTATGTGAGCCTCCTGCTCTGAGCGGTGAATTTCTTTTTCTGCGGCACTCACATGAGAGAACCTGTAGCATGTGTCACATATGTCATTTTTAGGTACATGGAAGATAGGTTAAATTCAGTATTAAATATGTTTCGATAAAAAGATTCCTTTTCAGGATTGATGTTATCATTTTGGCAAGTTTCAACATACATTTGTTACATTTTTCGTAGATTTAGCTCGTGAGACATGTACTCTTTCTGTGAATCCTTTCTGGCATAATGTGAAGGGAGTTTTGGGAAGCTATTGATGTGAGATCTAATTCTTTATTTCGCATTACCTGATTTAGCTACAGCAGGTTTGTGCCGTCACCTTAGATCTCTATAAATTATGTTGTGCTCATTCCTTTTTAACGGAAACTAGCGTGTGAATGATTCACTCACATTCAATGTTGCAAAAAAGGAGGACTGTCAAACTTGTCCTTGTTGACCATCATTGTATAAAAAGTATTTGTTTGTCAAGTTTCTCCTGGCTTTAAGGAAGAAATATTACACACTGTAAAGCATGTCCGGAGTTAGGGTGAGGCATTGGCGTCGGATGTTGTCTTTGAGCATCCCTAGAGATGTCGGTCGATCACGATACACTTGCGACTTCAGGTAAACCCAAAGCCCATAATCGCACATACTCAGGTCTAGGGACCTGGGAGGAAAAGCATGACCTAAGTGGCGGCTGAGCACACGATCATCACCAAACAATGCGCACAAGATATCTTTCACGCGTCTAGCAATAATTTATTTTATTTATTTATTTATTTTAATTCCTAGCATGTGTGTCTATTTTTACCTCTCTATCTGCATTATTGCAGGATTTATACTGACTTTTTGATCACCCGGTAGATAGAAAATAGTGGTCCTAGCACACTTCCCTGGGGACCCTTGACGATACCCTAGTCTCGGAACCCAGTATGTTACCTCGATGGCGACTGTTCAGTGGCGTTCCTTCGATAGCAGACCGTAGTGCGGTGCCATGTCAAATGCCTTTCGTAAATAAACATGCAGTCTGCCTGTTGGCATTCATTCGAAGCGCACAAGATGTCATGAGGAGAAAGGGCAAGTTGTATTTCGCACGAGCGATGCTTCGTAAGGCCGAACTGACGCGTGGGCACAAGCTTTTCTGTCTCAAGGAAATTTACTGTATTAGAACTGAGAATATGTTCAAGAATTCTACAGCAAACTGATGTTCATGATATCGGTCTGTATCTCCAGGGATCCGCCCTTTTCCCTTCCTTATTTTTCCACTCGCTCGGTACTTTGCGCTGAATCAGATTCTCGATAAATTAAATCTAAGTAAGGGGACATTGCCGCCGAGTACTCTTTGTAAAATCCGACTGGTACCTCATTGGCACCTGCTGAAGTGTTGTCAACCACATTTGCTGCTTCTGTATGCCAGCTATGCCTAGTACTGTGTCCTTCATTTCAGTGCGAGCGTCAAATGAAGAGTTTTGCGTGGTCCTCCTACGTGAAAAATTACTTAATGTTAATTTTTTCGGTCTTCTTTTTTTGCTGTCTTCTGTCATCACCCCAGATTGGTAGTGACTGGACAGACCTTTGATCAGTTTTCTTATTTTACGTAGGACCTTAATCATGGAGGCCACCAGATCTTCATTATCATATTCAAGGCTTTTCCAGGTTAAAAATAATTATTTTCCATATTTTCACGAAACTTAATTTTGCTCAAAGGTGTTAGCAAACAACTATCCCGTAAAGAAACTAGCTACATATTTTTAAAAAACGTGTTGTTCAAGTTGAACCATGTCACGTTGTAATATACACAAAGCAGTGGCGAATCCAGGATTTGTGTTAGGGAGGGGGGGGGGGCAGAGCTCATAAAAATTGTACCTCAAACTGATCTAAAAAGGACCAGCTCATATTATGAGATTTTCCTCATGGTTTTGGAGGATCTGCAGCCCCACAGACCTCCTCCCCCCGTTCCAGATTCGACACTAACACAATGTATAGTACAGGGTGTATATTTTAAGTTGACAAACCAGAATAACTAGGAAAAAAAAAGTATATATTGAACAACGGTTTTTCACCGTAATGAACAGCCGGCAGAGGCTTAGGAAATGCTACTAAACTTGAACTGCCTCCACCATTTGGGAGCGGTGTGGGTGGCTAGTGTAAAATTTTAAATGGAAACTGCCACTGTTAATTGCACATTCAGATTCTACAGACCAAATCATGTATAGTTTGGTTGAATTTTCTTTCTTTGAATTGGCAACATGTTGCACTGTAATAGTAAGAATTATTTGCCATACTGCTGAAGAAATGTATCACCCAGGAAAGAAAAAGGTTAATCACATTGATGATGCTTCAGAACCCAACCAAATGATACCAGATGTACATTTCTTCCAGGCTAGTTGAATTAAATGTTTTGTCGGCAATACATAACTGGTATTCAGACAAGGGCAATCTGGAGTAAGGTATCACTTTGGAAGACTGCCCTGTCCACTGCGGGGAGAGGGAAGGATCTCTTTGGGGATCATTTCGCAGCGTTCTGAAGTATCATGAATATGGTTTTAATTTTTTTTATTTCCTGTTTAGTACATTTCTTCATCAGTATGACAAGTATTTCTTACTATTACAGCGCCATCTGTCCTTAAGGGGAAAAAATAAAAATAAAAAAATAATCCACCAGACCATACATGATATGGGTTAAGTGCAGTTCATGCGGCAGAGGCTAGCCGTCGCTCTCGCTAGGTTAGGAACGGCAGAGCAGCCAATTAGGAGTCGAGTTATGCGGGCCAATAAGATTGCGTGTTTCATGACGAGTAAATTTGGCGTCAGTTTCAAAGTTTATTCGTTGATTTCGATACGGCGTTTGTGTGATTGTAATTGATTTTCCATTTATAAGGGACTTACAGATAATTGTGGTATTACCCCCATAAGTGACCTATTATTAATACACCACAGCAGTCAACCATAGAACAGGTATTGCATGTTTTATTCATTTTATGATATGTTCGGAACACTGATCAAGTGGCATCCATACTGATACCAACTGTTTTTTGTTGATCGTCAAAAACTTCTGCATACACCGCTTCGATTTGTTTACATTGTACAATTGTAACGCTGTTTCTTATTGGCCACGGCATCGCGACTCCTGATTGGCTGCTCTGCCGTTCCTAACCAAGCGAGCGCGACGGTTAGCCGCTGCCGCATAAACTGCACTTTTACCCATGATGTGGGACTTAGAATCCGAAACTGCAGTAAAAAAAACGGGGTTCCCATTTAAAATTTTACACTTGAACTTCCCACCCCCACAAATGGTGAAACGGTTCAGGTTGAGTATTGTTCGTAAGCCTCTGCCATCCGCACATGCTGGTGAAAACCATTTTTTAATATCTACTGTTTTTCCGAGTTATTCCTGTCTGTAAACTTAAAATTTACACCCTGTATAGTGGACCAAGTTGAATTGAAGTAGTTGGAGGATACTGTACGTTTTAAGGTGTTTTGCATTCGTTTATGCAACATAGCCCGTTCATTTATACTAGACTTCCTGATATAACACTGTCAAATCTCATGAACTAGTGATCTAGAACTCAATATATGTATTATGATTTACTTTACCTTCAGGATATGAAAAATATTTTCACCTCTTTCAAGTTATCGTTTAGATTGTTCCCAATGAAGGTTTTCTGTTTCCAGAGCCCATTCAGTCATTTACGTTTTGCCCTGGAAAACTCTAGCTAAAAGATCAATGAATGTTAATGACCCAGCATGCGTAATAATGCACAATGTTGTGGGCGAGTTCTTAAACTTCGAGGAGATGAAATTGAGAATGCAAAAAACATATCTGGAGCAACAGCTGTGTGGTATTTGCATTCTAGCCCGGCTAGCGCTCACTAGGTGGCGTTGCGTGTACGTATGCTTTTTTTGAAAACCCATTAACATATAACGAGGGGAATAATCTTTTGTGTCGACCATAAAATAAATAATTAATGCTGTTCCTGTTCTATGGTTGACAGGTTCTTGATGTACCCTTATTCGCTAAGTAAATTAATTATGCTCGTAATTGTTACCGTTGGCCCTAGCCTTGCCCGCATGAAAAACAGTTCAGCCATCAACAATATGTACACGATGAATGTGTTTACTATGTATATATTACCAATGTCACGTCAGTCACAGGAATCGTCTAGCATTATTACCAACGAACATAGGCGCCGACTTTTGAAAATCTTGTGGTATGCTCAGTGGCGTACCCAATTGTTTCTAAAGAAAAATGAATACAAAGCAAAGCCAAAAACGTACACACAACATACATGCTATCGATTCCATATCACTGTCACCATCACGATTATAAATCGAAGTCCTTTTGTATTTCACTATATACTCATCCATTTTAACGATTTTCTCATACAAGACATTAACCCTTTTAACTCCAAATTTTATTGATTTATATGCAAAGAAATGTTTTTGTTCATATCAATAAATAATGATTGGATTAATGTATATTTGACAGAACTTTTGATTATGTTTTGTTTTTGGAAATTTGGGATGACTACAGATGGTAGTGTGCAGGATATGATTCATTTATCGTAACTAATAACATTTTCACATTGTTAACTACTAATTTAGACATTGGACAATTATTTAGTAATAAAGTTATTAAATTATTTTGTTTCCTGAAGGAAACGGTAAAATATCTAGTCACAATGAATTATTGGAAGCCCTGCAATGTTATTTACAATCTTTGAACAAATGGTTGTGGCTAGACGGACAGATAAAGGTGTGGGGAGGGAAAGGGTTAAGACGTAATTCTATGCACAGGTGACACAGATAAAAAATAGCAGAAACTAAGGTCCGACTACTACGTTCAATTGTTGACAAATTGTTGAAGCCAGAAAATTCAAATTCAGAAAAAATCTATTACTAACTGTTGGGTTAGGTGAATTTTGTAGAGCTGCCTATTAAAACACAAAGATCTTCGCAAGTTGTTATGAGGACTCTGTTTACAGAATGTTTTAGCTAGAAGGGATAGGGCAGTCTTCGCAGCAAGTATGTCGGCTCACTGGTAACGTATGTGGTTGTCGAAAGGTTACACTACGAATTTAATTCCCGGTATTTTTTGAGATAAACATATTCAATGTATCGTACCAAACCCACTTCATTTCTAGTTATTTAATACAACTAAAGGTTGCTGCCTTCAGTTTACCATATTAACTCAACAAGCGAAATTCCATTAACATTGGACTATTTAGAAAATGGTCACTTCACTCACATGTGAACGTGGATTTTAATGCCTACGATTTCAGTTACCTGTTTAAAATCTTTTATAGCCGTTTAGTCCCTTTAAAAATCAAACCAACCAACCAACCTAAAATCTTTTTAGAGTGGTGTCTTACAAAAGCCAGCCGACCATCAGTGGGATGAGTAAGTCTATTTTAATTACAGTCCAGAACTATAACACAAAGAAAAAATTATACCAAAATTTTCAGTGGGCATCACAATACCAACTTTTACGGAGTTTATAGTTAAAATCAACAAAATGCTTCCGTGAAGAGATTTTTCAACACAGAATCAGACTAACGAGATCTGTTTTGATTAGTATAACTGGGGAGGGGTGTCAATTACGAAAATTGCTAAAATTTAGTACAAATAAATATCGCCTTTCATTCTAGCTGCGATTTCGTAGTCGCGCCTTACGATAACATCACATCTCTTCGACGCAAGGAATTGAGTCGCATGGTTGAACAACACTTCGAGATAAATACAGAAATAGGTAACGGAATGCGTAACCTATAATTATAAAACTTTTTATAGCCACCCAGAAATATATTTGAAAATGTTTTTGTACACAAAAATGAAGTGATCTGAGCATTTTGATCATCGACGGGCATTTTGTTACTTTTGAATGTTAAACTTTGAGGTTTTTTCTTAATAGAACTAAAGGGATTACTTATTTACACTTCTTAAGTACATTTTGAACTGGTCGTGTAATCTGAGCAATACGCTATACACACGAACGAGCGTTTAACTCTTAATGGGTTAAAAATCCCGGTTTCTGGCTGAAATTCAATGTTTTTTCAGGTTTTTTTTCTTTTTTCTTTTTTTTTTCTTCAAATTCAAGACTTTTCCCTGATTCTCCTGGTTTCAAGGTTCGGTGGCTACACTAGTTTGAAGATCCGAAGAATGGTGTATTATACCCTCATGATCATGAAGAGTACTAATAAGCAGAGTGTAGAATTGGACCTGATTGATCACTCTAGAGAAACTGTTTATCCAGGAGGAGGAGTGTGTAGAAGTTCTGGAAGAGATGGACTATCAGGACATGGTAAACACAAAATTGCGGGAAGCAGATAAGTTAAATGAAGACCAGAAGAAGGAGCTAAGAAGAGTACTGTTTAACTACTATGATGTATCTGATGACAGACCAGGAAGAGTTAAAAATTACAATATACCCAGAGGGTTAAGTCGCATGAACCATTCTACATAAAACCATATGGTTTTCCTATTGCAAAGAGAAAGGCAGTGCAAAGGGAGTTGGTGGAGATGGAAAATCGTAACATCATAGAAGGGAGCAGCCTGTACAACATTCCCATCGTGGTTACTTCTAAGAAGAGTGGGGATGTGAGAACTGTATTAGACTAACAACAGATCATTCAGAAAGTATAGATGAGTTGTTAGACAAGTTTGATCATATGAAATATGTGACTACCCTGGATTTGACTTCTGGTTTTCATCAGGTACCTCTGACTAAAGAATTGAGAAAGTACTCAGCTTTTTTATACAGTGGAAGAAGTCACCAATATTGTGTTGTTCTGTTTAGTCTCAATGTGTCTATAGCGAAGTTTATCAGAGCATTGGATTCAGGTTTGGGAAAAAATTTGTTGGCAAGATTAACAGTATACGTAGACGACATTCTGACCACTGGGAATACTTTATAACCGAAACACATTAGTGCACAAGCTTTCAATGCTCCATGTCTGAACAATCTATCAAAGAAAAATAACAATTATGATTGCCCAAAAGAATGTGTGGAAGCCTTTGAAAAGATTAAGAAACATTTTTGTAACATCTCTGGTCAAATCAAGGAAGATACCCGTTACGTGTTCAAAGCAATTGACACAGTAGACCATGCAATTTTACTAAATACATTGCTTCCCCTCTTATTCCTAAAGCATCCAAACATGTGGTTTCACTCATACCTGCGAAATAGTTTGAGTGATTTCCACCTGTTTCATTCTAACTCCAGTCATACTTCTAAACAACTTTCATCAATTAAGTTCAATATATCCTGTGTTATCCAGGGATTTCTATTAGGCCTTGTCCTTCTGCCTAAATGGTCTCTGCAGCCTTCACCACCCTATCTCTCAGAGCTACCCATTCTGCGTCTACTGTATTCCAATGCTCCCTCTGAAACTCACAACCACATCTGGTTTATTCATTTTGTCCAGGTTCCATCTCCTAACTTTTGTACCTTTCTGATACCTGCCAAGTTTTCCGGTTTTCCCGGAAGGATTCCGGATGTTGGGGTACTCTTCCGGTTTACCGGATAAACATAGTTTTTCCGGATTTTCAACTCCCAGGCTTGTTCGTCATCTGCATCCATATCGTATTTCAGTTGTAACTTTTGATAAAAGTTGCTACTCTAAGATGCAAGTGTGAAATTCGGCTGAAAGTCGACCGATAATACCTTCTCACTGTATATCGTTGCACTTTAGTGTTTAACTTGGTGTGTTTGAAACACCGCCGGCGAAAGTCGATCGAGCGTTCTATGGATAAATCAGATCTCACGTATTCCTTTAACTTCCACTGCATGTTATTAGCGTGGAAGCTTTGTTCTTGCTTGTTTTTATGGGTGTTTACCTCATTCTAGTTCTCGTGCAATTGTGTGACGAATTTTTGTGCGATTTAGTGGTTTCGTTGGTTCAACTTAAGAAACGATATCGTTAGTTATTCAGGGATGCATATTCTGCTGAATTTCCGTGTACTGTGCGACTGCAGAAAGGTGAAGCATTCACGTTATGTTTTGTGTGTTTCATGTGATATAAACACTGCTTACGGAGAAATTAATAAATCGTATTAAATCTGTTAAGCACCTGTCCAAAACGAAAATGTAGGATAGCAGTAGGAAACTTGATTAATTTTTTTCCACTTCTGTTACTGACCTTAATAAGAGCAGCTTGTTTGTTGACTTTGTTTTAAATTGAACATAATGTAGCGTTAGTTGCTTCTGATCATGCTGGTGCTATGTCTGAAGGCCTCGAGACATATGCACGCGTGAGATTTATGCGATTTGGGATCTTCTGGATTTCTGTTTTTCTGTTTTTGAAAGTTGGCAGGTATGCTTTCTGCAGTCTCTTACGTTTTAATCTGCAGTTCATAACCAATAAGTTATGGTCACAGTCTATATCTGGCCCTGGATATGTCTTACAGTTTAGAACCTGGCTTCTAAATCCATTCCTTACCATTATAAAGTCAATCTGGTACCTTACAGTATCTCCTGGTCTCTTCCACGTATACAGCCTTCTTTCATGATGATTAAACCAAGTGTTGATCATTAAGTTGTGCTCTGCGCAAAATTCTACCAAGTGATATCCTTTTTCATTCCTTTTTCCCAGTCCATATTCACCTAACACATTTCCTTCTCTTCCCTTTCCTACTACCGAGTTCCAGTCCCCCATCACAATCAAGTTTTCATCTCCCTTAACTTTCTGAATGATTTATTTTATCTACTCATACATTTCTTCAATATCCTCATCATTGCCCATGCTAGTTGGCATATAAACTTGCACCACTGTGGTCGGTGTTTGCTTTGTATCTATCTTTGCTATGATAATGCGTTCACTATGCTGTTCTTAATAACTTATCCGCATTCCTATTTTCTTATTCATTATCAGATCTTCTACTGCGTTCACACCAACTGATTTTATATTTATAACCCTGTACTCACCTGACCAGAAATCCTGTTCATCCTGCCACCAAACTTCACTAATCCCTACCTTATCTAACTTTGACCTACCCATTTATCTTTTCAAATTTTCTAACTTGCCTAAACGATGAAGGGTGAGAACATTCCACGCTCCGACCCGTAGAATGCCTGTTTCGCTTTTCTTGATGACGACATCCTCCTGAGTAGTCCCTGCCCGGAGATCCGAATGGGGGACAACCACTGGGAGGGGTATCTGTGGAGAGGCTAGACAAGCGTGTGGCTCCTGAAGAGGGGCAGCCACCCCCATGAACCACAGACATTGCCGAGGTGGGGTGGCTTGCGTGCCTCAAACAATACAGATAGCCGAACCTCAGTATACACATTGTGTGTGTTTAATTCTGTGGTTTTTCGTTGTCAGCTGCATCCTTATGCTGTTGGTCATAACCGATTCTTTCGCCTTAGGGTAGTTTTCCCCCAGAAGGGCAAGGAAGTTCCCTGAACCTCTGTCCCCTCCTCTACCATGTTTTACAAGGCCACGAGGTTGACTCGCTGGTCCAGAAATCATCAGTTACCATTATTGATGACTTTTAATCAAAATATAAGCAGTAGTAGGTTGGAAACACAGGACCAAGGTGGTATGGATTGTGAATCAGAGATACTACCCCTATATTGTAGGCCAATCTTTCTGGGCAGTACTGAGTCACAAAAGAAAGTTCCCCTATGGCTCTTGTGGGTATGAGGACGGTGGTAGGAGTGTAGAGGGAAGACACCGAATATTGGTTTCTACACAATGTTAGTATGGTAATGTTGGGCTGTGGTGGCCTCAGTGAGATGCTTAGCATATACAAAAAGGGACTGGTCGCCATTGCATTTATGGCAGACTTCTCAATATGGAACAGATAGCAGTTGTCACAGTGTGGTAGAGCTGTAGCCATCCATAAGTAGATGTCACCATTGAGGAAGATGGTTTGTCTAGTTGAGAAACTCGGGTGCAGTGAATTGGTGAAAAGGTGTTTCATTTTTGCCAAATAAATAGCAAGCCTGATCCTTTTAAGTTGTAAAAGCCCCAACTGATGGCTGTGTAGCAATACGTAATATTTAAATACTTACTGTTTTGCCAATTTGTGGCCTCCCCAATTAGCATACAGCTCTGGCCACCAGACAAGACAAATAGCTTTCTGTTGTCTCTGGTGACCCTGCATAATGGGGAGGTCACGTATTGAAGAGGGGCTCCTCCAATAAACCTAATAAAGGAAAAAATAGTAATAATCAATTTGATCTGTGCATTACATACAACAAATTAATAATATGAAAGAAAATGATTACCGGTATGTCCTTTAAATCAGTCACATGAATTAGTGATGGTACCCAGCCTCTTAATTCTTCTACCGTATTTACTCAATTCTAAACAGATTTATTCATTTTAAACAGAGGTACTATTTAGGTAGAATAGATGAAGATACAGCTAAACTTTTTGGGTTAAACTCTTAAGCTTGACAGTTGAGCTTAAGAAAAGGTTATTTTGATGAAAACACTTTTTAGGTGTCAGCAGTAGTAGTTGGTTACAGCGCAGTGAATGATGGGAAGCATGGGTGGCCAATTGTGTGCCACTGCACACTTAGAATAAAAGTAATTTCTTTCTTGAAAAAAGAAATAATTGTGAGAGCTCTAATAATAACTATTAACTAAAAGGAGGATTTCTTTAATTCTCATCTTTGTGGGATCCACCTGGAAGTGCTTTTAGACATAATGTTGATCTCGTGTGGCATTTTTGGCCATTACACGCCATAGGCGATTGTGTTTGGCCTGCCTGTTTCAAGTCTTATGGTGAAATCACTCAGGCAACTTGCCTGTGATGATGAAGACAACAGCCATTCCCCAAGTGGAGAAAATCTGTGACCGGACCGTGAATTGAACCCGGACACAAACCACCACAATTGACATTGTTTACTGAACATGCAGTATAATGCGTGCTGCATTAGTTCCGTATTTCATTTCCCTCATTTTTCTGAGATTCAACTTAATAACTTCTATTCACGAAGGTCTATCTCTTTTTGGAGATAATCCTCCTCCTTTTCATTTCTGATATCATTTGTTGTACATCAGCAATGGGTTTTCTTGAAACCCTCTCCCTATCTTTTTTTAATTTTTCTCAGAGGCTTTGAGGCAACAATTTTCAGCATTCATATCGACAGCACGTTGGCTCTCACACTAACACCGGTATTGCACTAATTTTCTTCTGCGATGAAGACTCTTCAACATGCTTGCACTTACACTAACACTAATATTGCACTAATCTCCTCGACACATTTATCCAATATTCTTTGATAAAGAGTCTTTAACATGACGCCAAAATTGATCCACAACAATACAACTCTTACACCATTTTAACAATGGAAAATCCGTTCACAATATCAATAATGGAGGATAGGTAACAATTCACCGTAAAGAGGCTCACTGAGCTGCTGACAGACAAAAATAGATAGAATCGCACAACTTGAGTTTTTTGCCATGGTCTTCATCAGAAAAAGTAACACGTACATTCACGCAATCGAAACACACACACACACACACACACACATACACACACACACCTATGATGTCTGGCCACTCCAGCAACACAAGTTAGACTGTGTGTGAGGAGGAGGGGAGTACACAAGGCAAAAACAAGGTGGACCACCCTGTGGCAGAGCCTGCAGCGGAGCACATGCTTGATTTCAATGGCTGCTTCACAACCCGGGCCATTTGGATCCTCCCATCCACCACCAGCTTTTCTGAACTGCACAGATGGGAGTTGTCCCTACAACACATTCTCCGATCTCGAAATCAACCAGCCTCAACCTATGATAACTTCCTTATATTTATTTATTTATTTTTTTCTTCTCTCTCCATACCTTAAAGTTCCTACCTCTATATCCCACACCTCACCAATTTTGAGTCTTGTGTGAATGTGCAATCGTGTGTGTGTGTGTTAGTGTGTGTATGTGTATGTGTATGTGTGTGTGTGAGTGCGCGCGCGCGCCCTTGTATGCGATCTTGTGTACTTGTAGTGTGCACGCATTTTGCATATATATTTATTTTATTTTCTCCCCTCCCCTCACCCGGCTACCCACTGCACAGATGGGAGTTGTCCCTACAACACATTCTCCGATCTCGAAATCAACCAGCCTCAACCTATGATAACTTCCTTATATTTATTTATTTATTTTTTTCTTCTCTCTCCATACCTTAAAGTTCCTACCTCTATATCCCACACCTCACCAATTTTGAGTCTTGTGTGAATGTGCAATCGTGTGTGTGTGTTAGTGTGTGTATGTGTATGTGTATGCGCGTGTGTGAGTGCGCGCGCGCGCCCTTGTATGCGATCTTGTGTACTTGTAGTGTGCACGCATTTTGCATATATATTTATTTTATTTTCTCCCCTCCCCTCACCCGGCTACCCACTGCATTCCTAAGCTGCATCTCGTTATTCTCATCTAACCCATCCACATCACTGTGACGTAACCTTTATATCCCCCCTCCCCACCCATCAATGTAGGAGAGCCCTGGCAATTTGATACACATTTCACAGGGAACATGAGGCAGAATTAAAGTATATGGTGTGGAATAAGATGTGCTTTAAGACAGTCCGTGTAGATGCTTTGGCTACAACGCTGTGTTAGCTGAGTGGTCTACCTAGTAAGTAGGAAATCCCAGGTTCGAATCCTGGCCACAGAATAAATTTTAATTCGATGCCTCTCGTTATGTCTAATACCCTTGGTATTACAAGACAATGTTGTCTCAAGGAATTTTATTATTTGTTGATAAGCAAAAATGTGTTTGTGAACGGAATTAATATTTACAGGATCTTAGATATTGTTATGTCTGTAATGGAGGGAAAAATTCGAACTACAAAATTTGAGGTTTTTGTGTCTGCTAGAAGTACCTTATAATTTTGATGATCGATGAGTTTTTGAGTGACAGAATTACTGATTTTTTTACTGCTAATATTTTGTAAACTATAAGGTGTACAATAGTGTAATTTGAAAATATAGCTAGTTATAGTAGATACTCTTGGTAACCGAAAATTCTGGTAACTGCCGTTCTCCCAGATATTTTAATTTTTCGCCACAGCCTTCATCAGTGGCAGAAAACCTACAACAATCACGGTCCTCAGCGGCCGTCGAGGTGACCCCACCTGCTTGTTCCTTTTTATCTTCTTCACTTATTTTTTTTATCATGGCGCTCCTTCAATGGAATATTCGCGGCTTTCGATCCAATCGGGAGGAACTAAAACTACTCCTTCGATTGGAGTGTCTGCTTGTAGTTTATCTCCAAGAAACTGTTACGTCCAAGTGATCGTGGAGACTTCCCCCACTACACCTGCACCTGTGGAAGGTACCCCAGCCCACGGAGGGGTTCTAATGCTCATTCGGGACGACGTCTATCACCATCCCATTACATTGCATACTCACCTTCAGGCAGTTGCCGTCCGCATCACTCTATCCACTTTTTCCTTTTTCCTTTGTAATATATATTCTCCATCGTCATCCGCCCTTACTAGGGCAGATGTGCTACACCTCGTTGACCAGCTCCCTTCACCTTTCGTGTTGGTAGGCGACTTTAATGCTCTCCGGCACCTTGTCCGAGAGCCTCTCTTTTGGTGGACATTCTCCAACACCTCAATCTTGTCTGCCTCAACACCGGTGCACCAACCTTCCTTTCAGACACATAACATACTTATTCCCATATAGACCTCGCAATATGCACTCCTCAGCTTGCTGGTTGGTTTGAGTGGTATGCACTTTGACACGTACTCGAGTGACCATTTCCCTTGAGTCATCCATTCCCCATCCCCTCGTCCCACCAGTTGGAACATTTCTAAAGCCGACTTGGGGCTCTATTCTCCCATGGCAATTTTTCACAATCAGGACTTTTGCTGCTGTGACAGTCAGGTCGAATACCTCACAGAGGTTATTCTCACAGCTCCCCTCAGGGGCTCAGCATTAATTTGCTGAGTACGGGCTTGGCGAACCCGGGGTCCTGAGCTGAGGACTGGTAAGCGCCGCTAGTCCTCTAGACACCGTAACCTCTAGGCACGCTTCAGCGACCACCGCGTGGCGCGGCGGTGGAACGTTGTGTGTACTGGGGAATGGGGATCTTGGCTTGACCGCCCGGGTCGCGAGGATGGTACAAACCTCTATAAAAAACCCTTCAATCCCAAGGTGTGCTACGTGCTGATGGGATGCATGGCTGTTGAAGAGGAACAGTCGCTAGCGAGCAACCTCTGGGGATACTGCCGCACCTCAGTTGTATAAGGCTTACCTAGGCACGCGGGGCTCTGTCTAGGTGGACATGTACTTCCCTAGCTGCTCGTGGGACCGACATGAGCACTTCCAATTTGTCCCTAGAACCTTCCAGTGGGATGGGTGTACCACTGGGGGGTACCAACACCCAATCCAAAAAGAGGGCTAGGATATCCAGTCCTCCTGATTCGGGGAGTAAGAAAAAGTATTTTGGGAATAGTAACAGAACACAGGCTGTTGTACAGAATGTGTTTATTGTTGTGAAACGAAAGGACGGCTCGTTTGCGGGAGTGTCTCCCTTCTATATTCAAAAAGGCCTTGAGGGAATTGCTGGCAGTTTAAAATCTGTGAAACGTTTGCGGAATGGGACATTACTGATCGAAACATCGAGTTCCCAGCAGGCAACCAACCTGCAGCAGGCGAAATTCCTGGGTGAATATGCCATAGAGGCGGAGTTGCATAACACCTTGAACTACAGTAAAGGCGTAGTGACCTGTAGGGATATAGTAAACATCCCTTTGGAAGAATTGAAATCTGAGTGGGCACAGGAGGGTATTTTGGATGTGCAAAATATTATGAAAAGGGTGGATGGTGAGTTGGTGAAATCGGACTCATTCATCCTTACCTTCAATAATCCCCAACTTCCAGATACTGTCAAAGCAGGTTTTCTTCGTTTGAAAGTTCGACCTTACGTCCCCAACCCAATGCGCTGCTTCAAATGCCAGCGCTTTGGGCATACCACCCTGGGGTGCAAAGGTGAGGCCACCTGTGGCAAATGTGGCAAGGTGGCACATGACGGAGCAGAGTGTACACCACCTGCCACGTGTGTCAACTGCTCTGGGGATCACCCTGTCTGGAGTCGTAATTGTAAAGTCTTCCTTGAGGAAAAAAAGGTGCAGGAAATAAAGACCACGAAGCGCATCTCGTATGCTGAGGCCAAGAAAATCTTCCAGGCCATGCAACCACCAGCTTTTGCCGCTTCTTTCGCTTCTGTTGTCCAGAAGCCGATTGTCAAGTGTGATGCTGTTACGCAAACTGAGTCTGTCTGTGTTGGTACTAGCACCTGCACTTGCCAGTGCACCTGCCAGGCGGCTGCTGCAGTCGTAAACGATTCCAGTCAGGTTGGTCCCCAAACATCAGAAAAAGGAACTGATCCGCCTCCTGTGGAGATGATGGCCCCCCCAGTAGTAGAGGTTGTGCAGAAATCCACCACAACCACTACCTCTGCAACAGGCTCCCATCCGAAACCACCTAAGGCTAAAAAAGCAGTTGAAAAGTATCTGTCACAGGATAAAGTAGAAGTTACTTTGTTTGAGCCTGTCCATGTACGTGTAACAGATGCTCCATCTGACTCTCTGTCCGAGCCAATGGACCTTGATGTGCGTTTGGGGCAGCCAAACCGCCCCAAGTCGGACCCTCTACCCCATAGCGTCTCGCCGCCTCGGCGGAGAGAGAAAGTGAGGGTGAAACCTCCGTAAGCGATGGCTCCCATACTACAATGGAATATGCAGGGCTTTAGGACCCATGTGGAGGAACTTCGTCTCTTATCTCAGGGTCGACCTCTGTGTATGTGTCTCCAGGAGACAAATTTTAAGCCTTCAGACTCCCCTGAGATACGTGGTTACACGCTATGTAGGAAGGATGACGTAAGTGGGGCGAGAGCTAGGGGTGGAGTGGCTATTTTTGTTTGTACAGCCTACCACTCCGAGCCCCTCTCCCTCACCACAAGCCTCCAAGCAGTCGCAGTATCTGTATATGTGCGTCATCGACTGACTGTTTGCTCCCTCTATCTGCCCCCTCATGATATGCTTAATGAAGAGGACCTCCAGGACCTTCTTACTCAACTTCCCCAGCCTTTTCTTCTGTGTGGAGACTTTAATGCACATAATGTGCTTTGGGGCTCTGTCACTACTTGCCCCAGGGGTAGGGCCATTGAGCGGCTCCTCTTGTCGTCGAACGCACATTTACTTAACACCGGTCAACCAACACACCTTTGTACTGCGTCAGGGTCATTATCTGCCATAGACCTCACTCTTTGCTCTCCGTCCCTTGCCTACACTATACAATGGGACGTGGTCGATGATCTCCATGGCAGCGATCACTTTCCAATCTCCATTTCCCAACCGTATGGAATCGAACCTGAAGGACACCCGCCAAGATGGATACTCAGTAGAGCGGATTGGGCACTTTACAGCCAACTTGCCCGCTTTGAACATCGTGACAATGTCACAGACTGGGTGCACCATATTACTGCCGTGATGCACTCCGCCGCTGATGCATCCATTCCACAGTCTTCGGGACGTCGAAAACGGCAGCCAGTCCCTTGGTGGAATGACGAATGCCGATCTGCCCTCAGGACCAGGCGGGCGGCTCTGCGTCGGTTCAAGTGTCGTCCGACTTCAGAGAACCTCGCTGCTTTCCGGGTTGCAAGGGCCAAGTGTCGTCAGGTTATTAGAGAGAGCAAACGGAGGTCATGGCAGCAGTTCCTGAGTTCCATTAACCGTTCTACAACCAGCACGAAAGTATGGGAGACCATCAGGAGGATTTCTGGAAGAGGAGGAAGGTGCCCCATAGCTGCTGTGATGTGTAACGGAACTTTACAAACACGACCAGCAGACATTGCCCAAGCCATGGCTACTTATTTCGCTTCCGTTACTGCCACTGCTAGTCAGGATCCAGAATTCCGGCGCCGCAGAGCGGCTGCTGAGAGGGGCCCCATGGACTTCAGGTCCGCGATTACGGAGGAGTACAACCGCCCCTTCTCCCTGTGGGAATTAGATTCTGCATTGTGTGTAGCCCGGGACACTTCACCTGGTCACGATGGGATCCACTATGCTATGTTACGGCACCTTACAGATCGCAACAAAGTTATCCTCCTTAACCTTTTTAATGCCGTTTGGATGTCAGGACACTTTCCCGACTTGTGGAGAGAGGCTATTTTAATTCCCCTTTTAAAACCCGGTAAAGATTCCACATGCCCCGGCAGTTACCGTAGTGTTGCCCTCACTAGCTGCATTGGAAAGACCCTGGAGCGGATGGTCAACCGCCGCCTTGTCTGGATGTTGGAATCCAGGCAGCTACTTAGTCGCTTCCAGTGTGGGTTCAGGCGATATCGTTCCACCTTCGATAACCTGGCCTCTCTGGAGGCGGCAATACAACAGGCTTTCCTGCGCCGTCATCACCTTCTGGGTGTATTTTTTGATATAGAGAAGGCCTACGACACTACTTGGAGGCATCTTATACTTAGGCAGCTTCACGAATGGGGATTTCGCGGTTGCCTTCCCATTTTTATCCGGTCATTCCTTTCTCCACGTTTTTTTAGATACCGAGTCGGTGGCGTGCTCTCTGACCGCTTTGAGCAGGAAAACGGTGTCCCTCAGGGTAGTGTTTTAAGTGTGACGTTGTTTGCTATAGCCATTAACAGTATTACGTGTGTTGTGAAAAGTCCTGTCCAGTGTTCACTATTTGTTGATGACTTCTCTGTCTTCTGTTCTTCTTCCAGTCTTGCAACGACAACTCGTCAGTTGCAGCTCACTCTCCGGCGGCTCGACGAATGGGCACAGAAGACCGGTTTCAAATTTTCAACAGAGAAGTCGGTGTGTGTTTGTTTTAACCGTTCTCGTTCTATTTTTAACTTACCTGAACTGCGGATGAGGGACACCGTTCTGAATTTTAAAGACACTGTGCGTTTTCTGGGTGTGACATTTGACTCTAAGCTTACCTGGTTGCCACATCTTAAAGATTTGAAGAGACGGTGCCTGAAGGCACTAAGTATTTTAAAGTGTCTTAGCCACACTTCATGGGGAGCCGACAGAACTTGTCTGCTACGATTTTATAGAGCATTTGTGCGTTCTCGCCTAGACTACGGGTGCACCGTGTATGGGTCAGCAAGACCCTCTTATTTAAAGATGCTGGACGTGGTGCATCATGAGGGGATTCGGCTCGCAACTGGGGCATTCCGCACGAGTCCCATACCAAGTATCTGCGCCGAGGCTGGTGAGCCACCACTTCACATGCGGCGGCAGTTTCTCGTGGCACGCCAGGCATATACGACTTTGTCCTCGCCAAATACACCAGCCCATCCGGTCGTTGCCCACCCTCCTGCGGAACGGCTGTTTCGTAACAGGCTACGGGCAACGAGGCCTTTTGGGATACGTTCTCAAGATTGTCTTTTAGATATGGATGTGTCTGGTTTTAATGTTTTACAGCGAGGTTGGAGTAAACGTCCACCGTGGCTCCTCCAGCGGCCGAGACTACTTTTAGAGTTGACACATTTTCAGAAGCATTCTACTTCCGATTTTATATTTCAATCTCTGTTCTCTCAAATTTTAGATCAGCATCGTGATTTTACCGTGGTGTACACGGATGGGTCCAAACAGGGGGACTCGATAGGCTGTTCCATAGTGTTCCCCAACACCACTATCAGGATTCGCCTCCCTCCTGCATACTCAGTTTTCTCAGCAGAACTCCATGCGATCCTGCGGGCGCTGGAACAAATGCAGCGGGTTCGTGGCACGAAGTTTCTCCTGTGCTCTGATTCTCTCAGTGCGCTGCAATCAATACGAAATTTGTATCCAGCTGAGAAGATAGTGCAGCTCATTCATGACAGAATGTCCACTCTCCAGCAGCGGGGGAAGCAAGTGACATTCTGTTGGGTGCCAGGACATGTCGGTATTAGTGGTAACGAAATGGCTGATCGGGCTGCCAAGGAGGCTTGCGACAGTTCTGGTATTACTCATTGTGCCGTTCCCCTGCCGGACATCCTCTCTGTGGTGCGCCGGAAGTCCCTTCGTTTGTGGGAGGAGACGTGGCAGGCAGTGACGAACAATAAACTGCGGTTGATTAAGCCCACTGTCCGACCGTGGCGAACATCCTGTCATTCATTGAGGCAGCATGAGGTGGCCTTGACACGTCTCCGAATCGGACATTGTCCTTTGACACATGGCTATTTACTCCGTCAGGAGGACCCTCCGATTTGCGATGCTTGTGGTGTGCAAGTCACTGTACGCCACATTTTACTGGAATGTATTTCCTACCGTGCTGCTAGGGCAGCGGTGGCTCTTTGTGGTCCCCTGCCCTCTGTTTTAGCTGATGACGAGGCGAGTGTGACGAAAGTATTCAATTTCTGTGAACTTTCCAGACTCTGGCCTAAGCTTTTAGGCTGGAGGTTTTAGGACGTTAACGAATGGTTCGCCCACCACTCCTCTGGCATGGCATTTTGAGTACGTCTGTAAACCTTAGACGCTCACCAACTGTTCCTACCTTGCCATGTTTGGTTGGGTCTTTGTTTCGTTCCCCTTATCGTTTGGCTACTTTGGCTACTTTCTCTTCTGTTCCCTATTTGTCTTCATTTCATTTTAATCAGGTCACACGTGTCGCCTAATTATCTTGTACGGGCGCTAAAGACCTAGTTGTCGTGCGCCCATAACATCCTATCCATCCATCCATCTCACAGCTGCCGAACATTCCATGGCTCTTCCCTCCTCTTCTACACGTCGCGTCCCGGTACCCTGGTGGACTGCAGCCTACCGTGACGCTCTAAGAGCCTGGCGCCGTGCGTTACGCACCTTCCGCCGCCACCCAACGTTGGAGAAAAGTATCAACTATAAACAACTGTGAGCGCAATGTCCTCGTGTTATAAACGACAACAAAAAAGCTTGCTGGACTGCTTTTACTAGTTCTTTTAACTGTTTTACTTCCTCCATGGTTGTTTGGGTTGCCTACGCTGTTTATCCGGCATCAAGGTCCACTTCCCGATTTCTGGCCTGATCGAGAACGCAGTCCTTGTGGATCCTGCTTATGTTTCCAACGCATTGGGCCGTTTCTTTGCGGAGGCTTAGAGTTCTGCCCGTTACCACCCTGCCTTCCTCCCTCGCAAACAGGTAGAGGCGGCACGGCCGCCTTCTTTCCACTTTTTTAATCGTGAAAATTACAACGTCGCCTTCACCATGCAGGAGCTAGATTGTGCTCTCGCCCTGTCCTGATCTTCTGCACCCGGGCCCGATTCCGTCCATATTGAGATGCTGAAAAACCTTTCTCCTGCGGGCAAGTGTTTCCTACTTAGAACCTATAATCGCATATGGAATGAAGGTCAGGTTCCCACAAGTTGGCGTGAAGACATTATTGTCCCCATGCCCAAACCAGGTAAGGACAAACATCTTACTTCCAGTTATCGCCCCATTTCCCTGACGAGCTGCGACTGTAAGGTGATGGAACGCATGGTTAACGCTCAGTTGGTCTGGCTCCTCGAATCTCGACGCCTCCTGACTAATATCCAATGTGGTTTTCGTAGACACCGCTCTGCTGCTGATCACCTCGTCACCTTGTCGACCTTTATTATGAATAACTTTTTAAGGAAGCATCAAACGGTATCAATGTTCTTCGACTTAAAGAAGGCTTATGATACCTGTTGGAGAGCGGGCTTTCTCCGCACATTGCACACATGGGGCCTTCGTGGCCGCCTCCCTCTCTTTATTCAAGCGTTTTGGTGGATCGCAAGTTCTGGGTACGGGTGGGCTCTGTTTTGTCAGACACCTTTCGGCAGGAGAATAAGGTGCCACAGGGCTCCGTCTTGAGTGTGGCTCTCTTTGCCATTGCAATAAATCCGATCGCATATTGCTTTTCAGCCGACGTTTCCGGATCCCTTTTTGTAGACGATTTTGCAATTTATTGCAGTGCCCAGCGGACGTGTGTCTTGGAGCGTTGTCAAGATCTCATGGGTTAAAAATCTTGGTTTCTGGCTGAAATTCAATGTTCCCCCCCCCTTTTCTTCTTTTTTTTTTTTTTTCAAGGCTTTTCTGTGGTTTTCCTGGTTTCAAGGTTCGGTGGCCACCCTGGTTTGAAGATTCGAAGAATGGTGTATTATATTATACCCTCATGGTCATGAAGAGTACTAGTAAGCTGTTGTTGTTGTTGGTTTTGAGGGGACTAAACAGCTAGGTCATCAGTCCCTACTAGTAAACAGAGTGTAGAATTGGACCTGATTGATCACTCTAGAGAAACTGTTTATCCAGGAGGAGGAGTGCGTAGAAGTCCTGGAAGAGATGGATTATCAGGACATGGTATACACCAAGTTGCAGGAAGCAGATAAGTTAAATAAAGACCAGAAGAAGGAGCTAAGAAGAGTACTACTTAACTACTATGATGTATTTGATGACAGACCAGGAAGAGTTAAAAATTACAATATACCCAGAGGGTTAAGTCGCATGAACCATTCTACATAAAACCATATGGTTTTCCTATTGCATAGAGATAGGCAGTGCAGAGGGAGTTGGTGAAAATGGAAAATTGGAACATCATAGAAGGGAGCAGCCTGTACAACATTCCCATCGTGGTTACTTCTAAGAAGAGTGGGGATGTGAGAACTGTATTAGACTAACAACAGATCATTCAGAAAGTATAGATGAGTTGTTACACATGTCTGGTTTTCATCAGGTACCTCTGGCTAAAGAATTCAGAAAGTACTTAGCTTTTTTATACAGTGGAAGAAGTCACGAATATTGAGTTGTTCCGTTTAGTCTCAATGTGTCTATAGCGAAGTTTATCAGAGCATTGGATTCAGTGTTTGAAAAAGATTTGTTGGCAAGATTAACAGTATACGTAGACGACATTCTGACCACTGGGAATACTTTATAACCGAAACACATTAGTGCACAAGCTTTCAATGCTCCATGTCTGAACAATCTATCAAAGAAAAATACCAATTCTAATTGCTCAAAAGAATGTGTGGAAGCCTTTGAAAAGATTAAGAAACATCTTTGTAACATCTCTGAACACGTAACGGGCATCTTCCTTGATTTGACCAAAGCATTTGACACAGTAGACCATGCAATTTTACTAAATAAATTGCTTCCCCTCTGATTCCTAATGCATCCAAACATGTGGTTTCACTCATACCTGCGAAATAGTTTGGAGTTAGAATGAAACAGGTGGAAATCAATCAGTCATACTTCTAAACAACTTTCATCAATTAAGATCAATATATCCTGTGTTATCCAGGGATTTCTATTGGGCCTTGTCCTTCTGCCTATATGGCCTCTGCAGCCTTCACTACCCTATCTCTCAGAGCTACCCATTCTGCTTCTACTGTATTCCATTTCCCCGTTTCAGCCAATCCTTGCCTAATGCTCCCTCTGAAACTCTCAACCACTTCCGGTTTATTCAATTTGTCCAGGTTCATCTCCTAACTTTTGTACCTTTCTCATACCTGCCAAGTTCACCGGTTTTCCCGGAAGGATTCCGGATTTTGGGGTACTCTTGCGGTTTACCGGATAAACAGTACATTTTCCGGATTTTCAACTCCCGGCTTGTTCCCGTCATCTGCATCCATATCGTATTTCAGTTGTAACTTTTGATAAAAGTTGCTACTCTGAGATGCGAGTGTGTAATTCGGCTGAAAGTCGACCGATAATATCGATAATACTTTCTCGCTGTATATCATTGCACTTTTGTGTTTAACTTGGTGTGTTTGAAACACCGCCGGCGAAAGTCGATCGAGCGTCCTATCGATAAATCAGATCTCTCATATTCCTTTAACTTCCAATGCATGTTATTAGCATGGAAGCTTTTGTCTTATTTGTTTTTATGGATGTTTACCCCATTCTAGTTCTCGTGCAATTGTGTGACGAATTTTTGTGCGATTTAGTGGTTTCGTTGGTTCAACTTAAACGATATCGTTAGTTATTCAGGGATGCATATTCTGCTGAATTTCCGTGTACTGTGTGACCGCAGAATGGTGAAGCATTCACGTTATGATTTGTGTGTTTCATGTGATATAAACACTGCATACAGAGAAATTAATAAGTCATATTAAATCCGTTAAACACCTGTCCAAAACGAAAATGTAGGATAGCAGTAGGAAACTTGATTAATTTTTTTCCACTTCTGTTACTGATCTAAATAAGAGCAGCTTGTTTGTTGACTTTGTTTTAAATTGAACATAATGTAGCGTTAGTTGCTTCTGATCATGCTTGGCGAACCCGGTGGTCCTGAGCCGTGGGCTGTGTCGCGCCGACAGTCCGCTACACCGTAAGATCTGTGCGTGCTTCAACGACCATCGTTCGGCGCGACGGTCGAACGTTGTACGTTTCAGAGCCCGGGGATCTTGGCTTAATCGCCCGGGTCGCGAGGACGGTAAAAACCTCTATAAAAAAAACCACAATCTCAAGGTGTGCTACGTGCCGAGGAGATGCATGGCTGTTGAGGTTGAACAGCCGCTAGCGAGCAACCTCTGAGGAACCTGCCGCACCTCAGTTGTACTAGGCTTACCCAGGCAAGCGGGGCTCTGCCTGGGTGGACCTCTTTTCCCTAGCTGCTCGTGGGACGACAATGAAACGAGCAAATAAAAGCGTGGGCGTTCGCGAAAACGGCGTCTCTAAGCGTGGCAAGACAGAATTCAATGCGTCTACATATGACCCTAAAGCGTTTCCTTCCCTCGCCACCCCGTGGGAGGAACGACAGGCCCGGAATAGATCAGAACCATATTCGCCACAGTACCTTGTTTGTGCGCGTGTAGACGAGGATCATTCATGACCACTAAGCCGCAGTTTTTCGTCGAACATCTGGAAGACAAGTTTGGTGAAATCGAATCCTTTACGAAAATGCGCAGTGGGGCAGTGCTGATACAGACGGCGTCCCCAGCACAGTCGAGGGCATTACTTGCCTGCGACAAGCTGGGTGATGTTCCATTCAGTATCACGTCTCATGAGTCACTCAACATGGTCCAGGGTTTAATCTACCATAGAGACCGCCTCTCTCAGACCGACGAGGAGTTGAGAGCATACTTGGAACGTCGGGGGGTTCACTTCGTTCAGCGAGTGCACAGGGGACCTAAAGATCAGAGGGTTGCCACCGGTGCTTTTATCTTGGCCTTTGAAGGCGATACACTACCTGAGAAGGTCAAGGTGATGGTATACCAGTGCGACGTAAAGCCCTATCTCCCTCCCCCTATGCGGTGTTTCAGGTGCTGGACGTTCGGGCACATGTCCTCCGGTTGTACTTCCAGCCCTAACTGCAGGGAGTGTGGGCGACCATCGCACCCAGACGCCACATGTACTCCACCTCCAGTTTGTGTGAATTGTGGGCAACACCATCCGCCATGCTCGCCGAACTGTGGAGTATTACATCGAGAAAGAATAATCATGGAGATAAAGACCCTGGACCGTTTGACATATTCAGATGTGCGGAAAAAATACGATCGGCTCCACCCGGTAAAGATGTCAACATCTTTTGCCGCAGTCACAGCGGCACCATCTTTACTGCGATCAATGGAATCCGTGTTCTCTTCGTCCGTGGGCCCTATGGGCCAACAACGATCTACTGCCCCCTCGATGGGTGGGGGCACCACTTCACCAGTTGCTCCCCCCAGTGGGAGCAAATACCTCCCCTCCATCGGGGACAGCAGTCCCCGCCTCCCAGCCGGAGAAGGAACAGCCTCCTCCGGCTCCTCTCGCTCGGAAGGGGTCCCTGGGGACACTCCTTTCTGAGGCTTCTCACAGTGACCCCTCAGGGGCTCAGCATTAATTTGCCGAGTATGGGCTTGGCGAACCCGGGGTCCTGAGCCGTGGGCTGTGTCGCGCCAACAGTCCGCTACACCGTAAGCTCTGTGCGTGCTTCAACGACCATCGTTCGGCGCGACGGTGGAACGTTGTAAGTTTCAGAGCCCGGGGATCTTACCTTAATCGCCCGGGTCGCGAGGATGGTACAAACCTCTCTAAAAAAAACCTCAATCTCAAGGTGTGCTACGTGCCGAGGAGATGCATGGCTGTTGAGGTTGAACAGCCGCTAGCGAGCAACCTCTGAGGAACCTGCCGCACCTCAGTTGTACAAGGCTTACCCAGGCAAGCGGGGTTCTGCCTGGGTGGACCTTTAGTTCCCTAGCTGCTCGTGGGACGAACATGAAACGAGCAAACAAAAGCGTGGCCGGCCGCGAAAACGGCGTCTCAAGGCGTGGAAGAGTTGCTTATATGACATATGACATATGATCCCCGAACGTTCCCTTCCATGGCCAACCCTTGGGAGGAACGGCGGGCTAAAGAAAGGGATGAGGCGTACTCTCCGAAGTATCTTGTTTGTAGTCGAACAGATGGGGAACCTTTCATGTCGACGAAGCCACTTTTCTTCGTTGAACACCTCGAGGATAAGTATGGTGAAGTCTCAGGCATGTCAAAGATGAGAAGCGGTTCGGTACTGATCGAAACAGCGTCATCCGCCCAAACAAAAGCATTACTTGCTTGTGATAGGCTGGGTGACGTTCCGGTCAGTATAACACCTTATAAATCGCTTAACATGATCCAGGGTCTGGTCTATCACAGGGATCTTCTCTTACAGTCGGATGACGAGCTACGCGCCAACCTAGAGCGACGGGGTGTCCACTTCGTCCGGCGCGTGCATAGGGGTTCGAAGGATAATAGGGTAGCCACCGGTGCTTTCATCTTGGCCTTTGACGGCGATACATTGCCATAAAAGGTCAAGGTCATGGTCTACCGGTGTGACGTAAAGCCTTACATTCCTCCCCCTATGCGCTGTTTCAAATGCTGGAAATTTGGACATATGTCCTCCAGATGTAGTTCCAGCCCCACATGTAGGGAATGCGGGCGTCCATCACACCCGGACGCTCCGTGTACCCCTCCACCTATCTGTGTCAACTGTGGGCAGCAACATCCACCCTGTTCTACAGACTGTACCATGCTCCGTAAGGAGTGAAAGATAATGGAATACAAGACCCTGGATCGCCTGACATATACAGAAGCACGTAAAAAATATGAACGGCTTCACCCAGTTTCCATGACTACATCTTTCGCTGCAGTTACTTCATCACCACCACTTCTGATCAGACCTACCGTGCAACTACCTTCTGTGGGCCCAAAGGGCCGTCAAAGCTCGTCAGCCTCCATCAAGGTCGGGGGCACTCCTCACACTGCCCCCCACCACCACCAGCGGGAGCACCTCCACCCCCACCGCCGGGGACACACGTCCCCGGCTCCCAGCCAGAGGAGGAGCAGCAGCCTCCTCTGGCTCCCCTCGCTCGGAAGGAGTCCCTCGGGGCACTCCCTTCTGAGGCTTCTCCTAGTGCTCCAGCAGATCCCAGCCAATGGCTGAAGGATCCAAAACCTGTGGGTGGAAGGGCTTCCCGCTCCCGCTGGAGCGTCCATCATGATCTCTGTGGGAGCGACCATTTTCCCATCTTTCTGTCGCTCCCAGAGACTCAGGCCGCAGACCGGCTACCTCATTGGTCGCTCCATAGGGCTGACTGGCCGGCATATGCTTCAGCTGCAGTGGTACCGACTACGCTTCCAGCTGGCATTGATGTGGCTGTCCAGCTAGTCACGAAGGTCATAGTTTTTGCTGGTGAGAACACTGTCCCGACCGCGTCTACGTCACTTCGACGTAAGTCGGTCCCTTGGTGGACGCAGGAAATCGCTGAGGCCATCCGGGAACGTCGGGACGCACTTCAGCGGCACCGGCGATGCCCTTCTCTAGACCATCTAATCGCCTTTAAGCGGCTCCACGCACGAGCTCGGCGATTGATTCGCCAGAGTAAAAAGGATTCCTGGGAGAGGTTTGTAGCCTCTATCGGCTCTCGCGCCTCCCCTTCTCGGGTCTGGACCCAAGTGCGTCGCCTCTTTGGATATCGCCCACCGGCAGGAATTCCATCGCTCACTATTCTGGGTGCACTCTACACTGACCCGCAAGCCATAGCTGAGTACATGGCGGATTACTTTGCACGTTGCTCAGCAACTGAAACATACAGTGCAGACTTCCGCATCTTCAAAGAGAGGGTCGAGCGGAAGCAGTTATCATTCCGCACACGCCGCCAGGAACCTTACAATGCCCCATTTAGCGAGTGGGAGTTTGAAACTGCTCTGGCTGCATGCCCCGATACTTCTCCGGGACCTGATCGGATACATAGCCAGTTCATCCGTCACCTTTCGGCTGAGTTTCAACACCGACTACTCTCCCTGTTTAACCGTATCTGGGAGATGGGGTCTTTCCATCACAGTGGCGGGAAAGCACCGTCACCCCGGTGTTGAAACCTGGAGCAGATCCATTGGTGGCTGACAGTTACCGCCCAATCAGCCTTACCATTCGTTCAAGCAGCTTGCAGAGCACATTGGTGAGTCGGTGGCTGATGTGGCTCCTTGAAGACCGCGAACTTCTTGCCCCACAACAAGGGGGATTCCGTCAAGGCCGTTCCGCCATTGACAACCTTGTCTCGCTGGAATCGGCTATTCGCACTGCCTTCACCAGGCGCGAACATCTCGTTGCGGTCTTTTTTGATCACCGTAAGGCATACGATACAACCTGGCGCCACCATATTCTGGCTACACTGCATGGTTGGGGTCTGAGGGGCTCCCTTCAAATTTTTATACGGAACTTTTTATCGACCCGCTCTTTTCAAGTTCGTGTAGGCACCTGTCTCAGCTCTCCCCATGTCCAGGAGAATGGTGTCCCACAGGGCTCTGTTCTCAGTGTTCCCCTCTTCCTGATTGCCATCAATGGTCTCGCAGCAGCGGTGGGGTCCTCAGTTTCGTCCTCCCTGTTTGCAGACGATTTTTGTATTTACTTCAGCTCCGCCACCATTGGTGTCGCCGAACGGCGGCTGCAGGGAGCCTTAGAAAGGCACAATCATGGGCCTCCTCCCACGGTTTCCACTTCTCGGGTTCTAAGACCCGAGTAATGCACTTTTGTTGTCGTCGGGCACTTCACCTCGATCCAGAGCTGTACCTAGATAACGAACTCCTTCGAGTTGAAGAAACACACCGCTTCCTCGGTATGGTTTTCGATGCCCGGCTGACTTGGCAGCCACATCTCCGTCAGCTGCGACAGAAATGCTGGAAACACCTTAATATCCTTCGCTGTCTCGGCCACACGGCTTGGGGAGCATCACGCCCAACGCTTCTGCAGCTCTATAAGGCTCTGATACAATCGCGCCTGGACTACGGAAGTATCGTATATGACTCTGCAGCACCGTCAGCACTATAGGTATTGGACCCGGTCCTCCATAGTGGTGTCCGTTTGGCGACAGGGGCTTTTCGCACAAGTCCAGTGACAAGTCTGCTAGCTGAAGCAGGGGTTCCGCCCCTGCGCTTCCGCCGGCAGCGCTTACTCTCTGCCTATGCTGCCCATGTACATGCCTTACCCCACCATCCAAACTACAGGCTTCTATTTCCGGATGTTGTCCATCCTTCCCCACGACGGCGGCCAAGGTCGGGTCTCCCGATCGCGGTCCGTGTTAGTTCCCTTCTCTCTTCACTTGAATCCCTTCCTATTCCTCCTGCTTTCCACTACCCTTCCCGTGTTCCTCCTTGGTCTATACCGCGTCCTCAGTTTCGGTTGGACTTGTCACGTGACTCTAAAGCCTCTGTTGCACCGATGACTCTCCGCCGCCAATTCCAGGCGGTACTTCGTTCGTTCCATGGCGCGGAAATTGTCTACACCGACGGGTCCCTAGTTGATGGCCGTTGTGGGTATGCCTACACCCACGATGAGCATACTGAACTACACGCCTTACCCTGTGGGAGTACTATCTTCACTGCGGAGCTGATAGCTATCCATCGAGCACTGGAGCACCTTATAACCTGTCCCGGGGAGTCGTATGTTATCTGCAGCGACTCCCTGAGTGGCTTGCAAGCCCTTGACCAGTGCTTTCCAAAACACCCACTGGTGCGGTCAATTCAGGAATCTCTTGACCTTCTCGTTCAGTCTGGCCGCACTGTGGTTTTTGTTTGGACCCCGGCTTCACATAGGAATTCCGGGGAACGAACGCGTGGATCGGCTGGCTAGGCAGGCGATTACTGCAAGCCCCTTAGAAATTGGTATTCAGGAGAGGGACCACCGATTAGAGTTACAAAAGAAGGTGGTAGGGCTTTGGAACACTGAGTGGGTTGACTCACCTACCCCAAACAAGCTCCGTACAGTGAAGCTTTCTACAGCTCCATGGAAGTCCACCCTGAGGGCCTCTCGGAAGGAGTCAGTTGTCCTTTGTCGTCTGCGTATTGGCCACACGTTGATGACACATGGCCATCTACTTCGACGGGAGGATCCTCCACAGTGTCGCTGTGGCACTTCATTGACAGTGGTCCACATCCTTGTGGACTGCCCCCTTTTAGCTGCCTTACGACAGTCATTTGACCTGCCAGCTGCACTTCCTTTTATTCTCGGTGACGACGCTGCTACAGCTGATTGTGTTTTACGTTTTATCCGTGCAGCTGGGTTTTATCATTTGATCTAAAGGTGGGTAATTTAGCCTGATCTCTCAGGCACCCATCTTTCACAAATTTTTACTCTTCTTCTTTTGTGCTGTCTCCCTGCTTTTACTCGTATGTTTTAGAATGTGCGGAGTGGCTGGCTCATCCTTTATTATCCTCGCGATCAGCCAGCCACACTTTTCTGCTGTAACCTTTTACTACAGTTATGTTTCTTTTCTCTTTCAGTTTTCTTCTTTCTGCGTGTCTTTCCTCTTTAGGATTTCTTCTTTGAGTGTCCTGGACTCATTGTCCCTCATTACGTGCCCATTATGAGTTTATCTTCTGTGTGAGTCATGCATTGTTTTGCAGGATGCATTACGCTGTATCGACTTAGCTCGCAACAGGGGACTGATGATCACGTAGTCTAGTCCCCTCTAAACAACAACAACAACAACAACAATCAGTTCCACTGGAGGCGCTCCGCCGTCAGTTCTCGGCTATCGTAGCGGAATTCCGTGGATATGACCTGATCTACACAGATGGTTCCATGGTTGATGGCTGTGTGGGATTTGCATATACTCATGGTGACCATGTGGAACAGCACCCTCTGCCGAATGGCTGCAGTGTTTACACTGCAGACCTGGTGGCCATTCACAGAGCTCTCATGGGCTGCTCAGGGAGTCGCTGCAAACAACAAAAGACTCGCCTGAGCAAGACCGGATATGCAGGAGAGCTCTGTGAATGGCCACCAGCTCTGTAGTGTAAACACTGCAGTCTTGCTCAGGCGAGTCTTTTGTCGTTTGCAGCGACTCCTTGAGTAGCCTCCGAGCTCTGGAGCAGTGTTACCCGCGGTCTCCCCTGGTGTTGGCCATACAGGAGACGCTTCGTTCCGTTGAACTGTCTGGACGATCAGTGACGTTCATCTGGTCTCCGGGTCATGTTGGTATCCCGGGCAATGAACGTGTTGACAGGCTTGCCAAGCAGGCAGTCGGTCTGTCCTGTCTAGAGATCGGCCTCCCGGCTTCTGATCTCCGTTCGTTGTTGCACTAGCGAGTACGTCAGCTTTGGGATACTGAGTGGCGTAGCCTACGTACTCCCAACAAGCTCCGGGTGGTCAAGGAAACGACGGTTGCATGGCGCTCCTCCATGCGCGGTTCACGACGGGACTCAGTGATCTTGTGTCGCCTCCGCATTGGGCATACATGGCTCACCCATGGACATCTCCTTCGGGGTGAGGACCCAGCCTAATGTCGGTGCGGCTCCCGTCTGACAATCGTCCACATATTGTTGGACTGCCCCGTTTTAGCTGCTTTGCAGCGGAATTTTAACCTGCCTGCCGTTTTATCAGATGTTTTAGGTGACGATGCTGCAATGGCAGATACCGTTTTACGTTTTATACGAGCAGGGGGTTTTTATCATTCGCTCTAACTGGAGATTTCTGAGTGTTACCGAGTGGTTGACTTTTCATTTTTTTTATTCTTATGGTCGGTCAACCACGGCCATCGGTTTATTTGTTGTAAGTTGTGTTTGTGTGACCATCTCTTCGTTTTGTCTTGTTATTCTTGATTATGTTTTATGGACTTGGTGGGACTCCTCTCCCACATCGCAATTTTAAACTCTGTGCGTGATATCTTTCAGCTTACTAGTGGAGGCTGTGGTTCCACCCTTGGGGATCCGCCGCCAACACCTACTTGCGGCTTACGCAGCTCGTGTGTATTGCTCCCCAGGCCACCCGAACCATCGTCTCCTCTTTCCTGATGTGGTGGTCCGTCCCCCATCAGCGACGCCCCAAATCAGGTCATCAGGTCATACGATTGCCTATCGGGTTCAGTCCCTCCTGCAGGAGCTTGAGTCTTCTCCCCTTCCATCTTCCTATCGGTTCTGTGCCCGTACGCCTCCGTGGTGTTTGCCAAGGCCGTCTACTCGGCTGGACTTGGCCCAGGGGCCCAAAGACTCAGTTCCACTGGAGGCGCTCCGCCGTCAGTTTTCGGCTATCATAGCGGAATTCCATGGATATGACCTGATATACACAGATGGTTCCATGGTTGATGGCTGTGTGGGCTTTGCGTATACTGATGGTGAACATGTGGAACAGCACTCTCTGCCGAATGGCTGCAGTGTTTACACTACAGAGCTGGTGGCCATTCACAGAGCTCTCCTGCATATCCGGTCTTGCTCAGGCGAGTCTTTTGTTGTTTGCAGCGACTTCCTGAGGAGCCTCCGAGCTCTGGAGCAGTGTTACCCGCGGTCTCCTCTGGTGTTGGCCATACATGAGACGCTTCGTTCCGTTGAACTGTCTGGGCGATCAGTGACGTTCGTATGGTCTCCGGGTCACGTTGGTATCCCGGGCAATGAACGTGTTGACAGGCTTGCCAAGCAGGCTGTCGGTATGTCCTGTCTAGCGATCGGTCTCCCGGCTTCTGATCTCCGTTCATTGTTGCGCCAACGGGTACATCGGCTTTGGGATGCTGAGTGGCGTAGCCTGAACACGCCCAACAAGCTCCGGATAGTCAAGGATACGACGGCCGCATGGCGCTCCTCCATGCGGGGTTCATGACGGGACTCAGTGGTTTTGTGTCGCCTCCGCATTGGGCATACGTGGCTCACCCATGGCCATCTCCTTCGTGGTGAGGATGCGCCCCAATGTCAGAGTGGCTCGCGCCTCACAATAGTCCACATCCTGTTGGACTGCCCCATTTTAGCCGCTTTGCGGCGGAATTTTAACCTCCCTGTCATTTTATCAGACGTTTTAGGTGACGATGCTGCAATGGCAGATTCCGTTTTACATTTTATGCGAGCAGGGGTTTTCTATCGTTCCATCTAGCTGGAGATTTATTAGTGTTCCTGAGTGGTTGACTTTTCCGTTTTTATTCTTCTGGTCGGTCAACCACACACATCAGCTTCTTTCTTGTCAGATGTCTTTGTGTGCTCATCTTTTCGTTTTGTGTCTTGTTATTCTTGCTGTTTTTCTTTATAGACCCAGTGGGACTCCTCTCCCGCTTCGCAACTTTAAACTCTGGGCGTGTTATCTTTCACTTGTATGGCTTTCCTTTTGACGCCTAGAGAAGGAATGGGGGACTGATGACCATTGAAGTTTGGTCCCCCCTAAACAACCCAACAACAACAACAACAACAACATCTTGTATTTGTTTGTGATCAGCCAGCCACTGTTTCCTGCTTTTTTAGCTTAGTTTAACACTTGATACTCTCAACAACACTGAGGAAGACAGGAATAAGAGAGACCAAGTTCATAGTCACAGTATGCCCTTCCGGGTATTAATCTGTATTTTACCTTTTCCTACTTGGATATCTTGTCTTCGCTAGGAACAGGGGATTGATAACCGTGTAGTTTAATCCCCTACAACAACAACACTGACGAAAAACCACTGAAAATTCAACCAGTGAACTGAATGTCATACAGTTCAGCAGAGATTAAACCTCATGGGTAATCTGGCTCAGCCATGTAGAAATATCCGCAAGTTAGACCTGATATCGCTCAGTACGAGGTGAAGATGAGTACCTGCATCGCTTCACGGAGTACTTGTTACACGAGCATACATTAGTCGTCGACGTGTACCTTGGTATACACACTGTATGATTAGGCCCAGCCTTCGTTCCGTATAGTTCTCCGGAAACGAAAGTCAGTGCAGTCTTGCAATACAACCGGCAAGCGCGACCTCCTGCGCTTGCCCGCACTGACTAGCTTCGGCACTGAGTGTCACAGCGAACAACAACAACAACAACAACAACCACCACCTTCTGCACGTTGTCACGCTGCCCGTTCGTAACCGACTGTTCTCTCTCCATTCAACGGCCAAAGATCTTTTCCTCCTTCACCACAGTTCGTATTTGCGAATGAAAGCCATAATCGATCACAGGGTAGCCAACATACTCATGTGCCCTACACGGCACAGTTGTCGGATTAACAGTTGGTGTGAATGATTGTAACGAAGAATTGCTTCCTTGCTTCTAATTTTGAAATTTTGTATCAATATGCAATCTAATAGGCTGGTACGGGAGTGGAATCTTAATGTATTTCCTGTTCGTTTCCTGTAATACTTCATCGCAGCCATGTTGTAATTTGGCAATAAACTGAATATGAACATCTATAAGCTGGCACGCTCAGACAACCAAGTTCATCATCCATTCAGTATAGAGATCAATGCTCAATACTTATTCCATCGTCTTCCTCACTTCAAGTGGGCTGCATTTTCAAGTTTGCTGCGATATCTCCAGTCCTGTTTTCCATAGCATTTTGTATGCTCAACAGTATACATATGTAAGCCCAAATTTACTTCTGCACTTCATACGGTCGTTGAATATCCTGATCTTAATATGCAGACTTCGTAGCCCTGTATATCTGTATTTTTGTGCTTTATGTTGCAGATAAAAGTTTCAGAGACGGCACTAGACAAAATTCCGAGTCCTACGAAATTAATTATGATGATAGTGGGTGCCTTTGTGGCACAAGTTTCTATCTGAATCATTCAGAATCTTATGGCAGCCCTTGCTCCATACGCCGAAGACCTATCATTAAACTTTGTTTTCCTTGCAGAGTTGTTTTCTCGGGGGATTAACACCTCACTTTCGGCCGTTTTCTTCTACCCTGCACTCAGAAAATTGCCAGCTTTAATTTTCTTTACTGGCCAGTCCCCGCGCACCAGTGGAAAAGTTTGTATTTCTGTTGAGGAGGTCGGAAAATATTTTTGCTATATGTCGGCTGTTCATCAGCAGCCTATCTTACGGCTAATTTTTAGCCTCCTCGAACGTTCCAGAGCGCCAACTTTTTGAAGCTCTCGCCGCCATGCGTTGCTCATTTTGCTCGCCTCCGTCTGCTTTCATCCGCATTACTCACTAATTAAAAATTAATTGCCGAAACTGGCTAAGTGAAACTGTATTACATTATGTAATTAAACTCGCAGTGCGCCATTAATTCTCGGCTGCAGAACGCGCCACGTTTGGAAGCCGGCATGAAATACGTTCGCCTCTTTACGACTGCCGAGAGCACTCACTACTCGACAAGCCGGCCAGTTCCCGGAATTTCAATGCGCCTGACACGGAAACAGAAATGGGGCATTTTCCGCTCACGTTTCAAGCGAGAACTAGCGTTTCAGCTTCCTGGGTAGCACTAATGAAATTCTAAAATTGGACTGAAAGAGACAGATGAGGAACGGTGTGTTATTCACTGAATAACATTGCCATCAGTGAAACACGCAGGCAGCATGGGTGGTTTGCCAACCAAAGTACCTCGTCTGAAAGAAACCACACTGGTGTCACGAAGCACCGCTGCAGTGTTTGTTTATTACATATTATACCATCATATTTTTGACCAAATCTTTGTCAACGAAATTTCTTGGATATTTGTTAATATTACTTTGTCAATCTCTGACGTGGCACTAAAAGGGTATTACACTGTCATCATAATTTACATTCTGTTTCAAGATGGTGGTCAAAAATTTGCTATTCGCTGCAACTGTTGCCGCCACAATTACATTTTGTATGCATTTGGACGAAGAAAGTTGGGGAAAAAAAGAAAACATACTTTGGTTAAGATGTGGGTTATACGTGGAGACAACAGAAACATTCAGAACATTTGTAGTGGAGGATGTCAAGTTGCGGCAGAACAGCCCAGCGAGTAGCACTCAGTCATTATGTTATCGAGACAGATTAAAAACGGCCGGCCGAGGGGGAGCTTAGCGCTGGTCTGGAAAGGCCGTGACGTCAGAGGGAATCGACTGCGCAGCTAGCGAAGCGACAATGCATTGTATACGATAAAATTAAATTTAAAAATAGAAGGTAATCAAGACAGAGAAGTGCGAAGCAGTTGCTGAAACGGTTTCACGTGACACGTATAGTGACGCGCAGACATCCCTCCTGTCAAGAACATATAAAAAGTTTTAATAGAATGAAAATACGGCAATTTAGTGATTAGTTAAGAATTCATTAATTGTAAACTATTTAAGATACAGATGTGATCGAGGGCTCAAATGAAAGGTGTCACCAAGCTGCATCACTTGATATACTTACAATCGAAGTAAAATAATATTGATCACTAATGTGATAGTTTAAATTTTTTAATAACATAAACTACAAGACAGATACACGACCAGCATGACAGTGTTTGTTCACAGGTGCCGTATTATAAAATGACTATACCATAAAAACACATTGTTTAAAGATGTATTTGTATGAAATGTACGGTATACTTGGCCAAAGCGTTATACGTTGACGAGGGTTGACAATGGGGAAGTACGTGACATATGAGTTTCGCCGGTGGACAGGTTTAAAGGTGGGCTGTAGGGCCACGTGGGGCAGTCTGTGTTTGGCTAGCATCGCAACGGCGAAGCTATGCCGGTCTGTGCCGCGACCTTAGGAAGAGAGAGACGTTAAAAGTTTTCAGTGTGTATAAGTGCGGTCGAACTTAGAAAGATTTATCAAGTGTGGCGAGTTCCTGTTAAACTTGCAAGATTTCTTCTTGAGTTGCCCCTCAGGGGCTCAGCATTAATTTGCTGAGTACGGGCTTGGCGAACCCTGGGTCCTGAGCTGTGGGCTGTGTCGCGCCAACAGTCCGCTAAACCGTAAGCTCTGTGCGTGCCTCAACGACCATCGTTCGGCGCGACGGTGGAACGTTGTACGTTTCAGAGCCCGGGGATCTTGGCTGAATCGCCTGGGTCGCGAGGACGGTACAAACCTCAATAAAAAAAACCTCAATCTCAAGGTGTGCTACGTGCCGAGGAGATGCATGGCTGTTGAGGTTGAACAGCCGCTAGCGAGCAACCTCTGAGGAACCTGCCGCACCTCAGTTGTATAAGGCTTACCCAGGCAAGCGGGGCTCTGCCTGGGTGGACCTTTAGTTCCCTAGCTGCTCGTGGGACGAACATGAAACGAGCACTCAATAGCGTCGCCACACGCAAACATGGCGTCTCAAAGCGTGGTAAGAATGACTTTAATGCGGTAGAGTATGATCCCCAAACGTTCCCTTCCCTGGCTACACCATGGGAGGAACGTCAGGCAAAACAGAAGGGTGAGGCTTATGCTCCGAAATACCTTGTCTGTACCCGTACTGATGGAGAATCGTTTAAGAACACAAAGCCCTTGTTTTTCGTGGAGAACTTGGAAGACACTTTCGGTGAGGTTGAAGGAATGTCCAAGATGCGCTCTGGGTCAGTCTTAATTACGACGTCATCCCCAGCCCAGTCACGGGCCTTGCATGCCTGTGACAAGCTGGGTGATGTTTCCGTAACAATAACGCCACACAAGACCTTGAATATGGTCCAGGGGAATATATTCCATAAAGACCTGTTGCTGCAGTCTGATGAAGAACTACGTGCTAACTTGGAACGCAGGGGAGTACATTTTATTCGGCGAGTCCATAGGGGTCCGAAGGACAATAGGGTCGTGACCGGTGCCTTCATCTTGGCTTTCGAGGGTGATTCATTGCCCGAGAAGGTCAAGGTGATGGTTTACCGGATCGACGTAAAGCCCTACGTTCCTCCCCCTATGCGTTGTTTCAAGTGCTGGAGGTTTGGGCACATGTCCTCCCGATGCGATGCCAATCCTACGTGTCGGGAGTGCGGACGTGCAGTCCATCCAAACGTCCCTTGCACCCCTCCTCCAGTATGTGTAAACTGCGGCCAGCATCACTCCCCTTGCTCATCTACGTGCTCAGTATTGCAGCAGGAGCGGAAGATTATGGAATACAAGACCCGGGACAGACTGACCTACTCAGAAGCAAAACGGAAGTATCAAAAGCTCTATCCCGTTCATCTGACCACTTCCTATGCCACAGCAGCCTCATCGTCACCCTTAGTGCCTCGAGTACCGCGTACTGAACCACTGCAAGTGGGCTCCCACGCCCAATCAACTACCCCTGCCCCTTACCAGCTGGGGGCACTTCCTCTTCGGTGGCTCCCACTCTTTTCACAGTGGGAGCAACAACCACACAAACATTGGGGACAACAGTCCCCACCTCTAAGTCGGAGAAGGAGAAGCCTTCTCCTGCCCCTCTCGCTCGGAAGGGGTCCCTTGGGACACTCCCTTCCGAGGCTTCTCCACATGGCAAAGAGGATCCCAGCAAATTGCTGCAGGATCCTCTTGTTGCTGACCGAAGGGCCTCCTGCTCTTCGTCAGCCCCCGAGACCATGCCTGAGAAGCCCTCCCGGCCCTTAAAACCCAAGGGCCAGCGAGAGGCTAAGAAAAAATCAACAAGAAAAAAAGAACCCTTGGTGGCTCCAAACCACATATACCCTCATCCTCTGGTTCAGAGGATGAGGTAAAGATCCTCGCTTCCCCCGAGGATCTTGCACTTACCGATCCAATAGAACGTATGGATCACGACTCTCTTGATGCTGAACACAAGGCAGACGGCGATGCAATGGACTAACCTGCTCCTCAGCTACTATTTATGGCATCTCAGCTAGAAGACAAAGTTATTCTCCAATGGAATATCGGCGGTTTCTTCAACCGCTTAGCTGAGTTGCAGCAGTTGTTATGCCACAGCTCGGTGTTTTGTATAGCACTGCAGGAAACGTGGTTTCCTGTTCACAGGACCCCAGCCCTTCGAGGCTATCGGGGCTTTTACCGTAACCGCGATATATACGATAGGGCTTCGGGTGGTGTCGCTGTTTACGTACTCGCAACTGTCCCTAGCGCTGCTGTGCCTCTCCAAACGACCTTAGAGCCAGTTGCTGTTCGCATCCGAGCGGGACAGGAATTCACCGTCTGTTCCAATTACCTTCCCCCGGATGCAACCGTCTCCACTACTGATGTTGCTGCAGTGGTAGCGCAACTGCCCCCACCATTTCTCCTCTTGGGGGATTTCAATGCCCACCACCCGTTATGGGGTGGAACGCAGACGACGGTTCGTGGTAGGGACGTCGAGACACTTCTGTCCCAGCAGGACATCTGTCTTTTAAACACTGGGGCCCCCACGCATTTTTGCGTGGCGCGAGGCACTTACTCGGCAATCGACCTCTCTTTATGTAGTCCGACTTTGCTCCCACATTTTCGCTGGAGGACCCATTATGACCTTTGCGGCAGCGACCATTTTCCTATCCTTGTGTCGCACCTGCACTTCCAACCTGCAGGCAGCCCACCTCGATGGTCCCTCTGTCGAGCTAATTGGCGGGATTATACGTCCACTGCTACTTTTCCTGTACCATTGCCTGCCAATGTGGACATAGCGGTTGGTCAAGTCACTGCTGCTATCGTTTCCGCCGCTGAGGCCACTGTTCCCACCACTTCTGGCACCCCTCGGCGCAGGTCTGTGCCCTGGTGGACGCCAGAGATTGCTGCAGCCATCCGGGAGCGTCGGCGAGCGCTACAGCGCCATCGACGCCACCCCACCTTGGACAACCTGATAGCCTTCAAACGGCTTCGGGCCCGAGCTCGACAGCTCATTCGCCAGAGCAAACAGGACAGCTGGGAGAGGTATGTAGCCAGCATCGGCTCTCATGCTACACCATCTCAGGTGTGGTCCCACGTTCGACGCCTCTTTGGGTACCGCACGTCAGCAGCGATCCCCAGCTTACGGATCAGGGGTACTGTATGCACTGACGCCACTGCCATTGCTGAGCATATGGCGGAGCATTATGCTCGCAATTCCGCAACTGCGGCATACAGTGCAGACTTCCGTGCACTGAAAGAGAGGGTAGAACAGCGACGGCTGTCATTTCACACACGTCGAACAGAATCGTATCACTCTGCTTTTAGTAAATGGGAATTCGACACTGCCCTTGCTGCATGCCCCGATACCTCTCCAGGTCCGGACAGGATCCACAGCCAGTTCATTCGGCACCTTTCCGTGGAGTTTCAGCACCAGCTTCTCGCCATGTTTAACTGTTTATGGGTGGAGGGGGCTTTCCCGTCACAATGGCGAGAAAGCATCGTTCTTCCCGTGATCAAACCTGGTGCTGATCCACAGGTGGCTGATAGTTACCGCCCAATCAGCCTCACCAACGTTCTGTGCAAACTATTCGAACGTATGGTGAGCCGGCGGCTTATGTGGGTACTTGAACATCGGGGTCTGTTGTCCCCACGCCAAGGGGGTTTCCGCCAATGCCGCTCCACTGTTGACAACTTAGTGGCTCTGGAGTCAGCCATTCGTTCGGCATTTAGCAGGCGTGAGCACCTTGTTGCCGTCTTTTTTGACCTCAGGAAGGCCTACGATACCACTTGGCGCCACCACATTCTGGCTACACTGCACGCTTGGGGCTTGAGAGGTCCGCTGCCGGTTTTTATTCAGAACTTCCTTTCCCTCCGATCCTTTCGAGTACGGGTTGGTACTTCCCTCAGCTCCTCTCGCGTCCAGGAGAACGGTGTCCCACAGGGCTCTGTCCTTAGTGTACCCCTATTTTTAATTGCCATTAATGGACTTGCTGAGGCAGTGGGGTCGTCGGTTTCTTCCTCCTTGTTCGCCGATGACTTCTGCCTATACTTCAGCTCAGCTAGCATTGGGGTAGCTGAAAGGCGTTTACAGGGAGCCATTTGAAAAGCGCAGTCGTGGGCATCAACCTATGGGTTCCAGTTTTCTCCATCTAAAACCGGGGTTATGCACTTCTGCCGCCGTCGAGCTGTCCATTTGGACCCAGAGCTATATTTATATGATGAACTTCTTCATGTCGAAGAGACTCCCCGCTTTCTTGGCATGCTCTTCGACAGCCGGCTCACTTGGGCGCCCCATCTTCGTCAGCTCAAGCAGAAGTGCGTGCGGTACCTTAACATTCTACGCTGCCTCAGCCACACTAGTTGGGGAGCCGCTCGTTCGAGTCTTATGCAGCTGTACAGAGCGCTGATACAATCACGGTTAGACTACAGGAGCTTTGTGTATGGTTCGGCAGCCCCATCCGCATTGCAGGCCATGGACCCAGTACACCATAGTGGCGTCCATCTAGCGACGGGTGCCTTCCGTACAAGTCCCGTGACAAGTCTCCTTGCTGAAGCTGGGGTTCCCCCCCTCCAAATCCGCCGGCAGCAGCTACTGGCTTCATATGTCGCCCGTATTCATGCCTCACCTGACCACCCGAACCACAGGCTTCTGTTCCCAGCTGCTGTCCTTCCTTCCCCACGACGACGTCCACAGTCGGGTCTCCCGATTGCGGTTCGTGTTCGTTCCCTTCTTTCGTCCATTGCATCCCTTCCCATCCCTACCACATTCCGATACCTTTCACCTACACCTCCATGGTTCGTACCTCGCTTCCAGCTTCGGTTAGATTTGTCCGGTGACTCGAAAGCCTCAGTGTCGCCAATGGTCCTTCGTCGAAAGTTCCAGGCACTCATAGATACTTTCCGTGGTGCAGAAGTCGTCTACACTGACGGCTCCGTTGTGGACGGACGTGCTGGGTACGCGTATGTTCATAGTGACCAAGTTGAGCAGCATTCCCTACCCTGTGGGACTAGCGTTTTCACAGCTGAGCTGGTGGCCATCTCGCGCGCTCTTTCACATTTCCGCAACTGCCCCGGGGAGTCCATAGTTGTCTGTAGTGACTCCCTGAGTGGGCTGATGGCGCTAGGCCAGTTTATGCCAAAGCACCAGTTGGTTCGGTCCATTCAGGACATCATATATACCCTCAGCGAATCAGGACGTTCGGTGGTTTTCCTTTGGACCCCAGGCCACGTAGGCATCCCAGGAAATGAACGGGTTGATTGCCTCGCCAAGCAGGCCATCACATCACGGCCCTTGAAGATAGGACTTCAATAAAGGGATCTACGATTACACCTAACCCGTAAGGTTCTAGGGATTTGGACCTCGGAATGGTATGCTTTGAACGTTCCGAACAAGCTGCGTACAGCCAAGTCCACCACAGCTGTGTGGAGATCCTCCCTGCGAGCCTCTCGTAGGGAGTCTGTAGTCCTCTGCAGACTACGTATCGGACATACGTGGTTAACACACGGCTACCTTCTACGAAGAGAGGACCCACCAACTTGCCGTTGTGGTGCCCTATTGACTGTGGTCCACATTCTGGTGGACTGCTTACTTTTAGCCGACTTGAGGCAGGCTTTTACGCTGCCTTGTGAGCTCCCATTGATTTTATCTGACGATGTCTCTGTGATCGACCGTGTTTTAGGTTTTATTCGTGCAACTGGCTTCTATTGGTCTATTTAATGGTGGGGCCTATAGGCCCGCCTTGTCGGGTTTCATCCCTCCAGAACAATAGGCCGCTGTCATTTTACGGTTTAAGACTTGCTTTAATTTAAGGATTTTAAAGTTTGCAGAGTGGCTGGCTCATCCTGTATTATCCTTGTGATCAGCCAGCCACACGATTCCGCTGCCTTGTTTTAGTTTTCTGTCTATTTTGTCAACACTTGTCTTGTTCTTTGTTACGTCCTTTTACCAATGACTGTCTCTTTGTACTGGGAATATACTGGACTTCGAGTACTAAGCGACAAAAGGAAACTTTAAAAGTTTACTCTTAGCTGGGAACAGGGGACTGATAACCCAGCAGTTGAGTCTCCTTTAAACACACAACAACAACAACAACAACAACAACAACAACAAACCTCAATCTCAAGGTGTGCTCCGTGCCGAGGAGATGCATGGCTGTTGAGGTTGAACAGCTAGCGAGCAACCTCTGAGGAACCTGCCGCACCTCAGTTGTACAAGGCTTACCCAGGCAAGCGGGGCTCTGCCTGGGTGGACCTTTAGTTCCCTAGCTGCTCGTGGGACGGACATGAAACGAGCAATAAATAGCGTGGGCGGTCGCAAAAACGCCGTCTCTAAGAGAGGAAGAGTTGCTTATAATGCAGCGACGCATGATCCGCGAACGTTCCCTTCCCTGGCCACCCCTTGGGAGAGGAACGGTGGGCTAAAGATAGGGATGAGTCTTACTCTCCAAAGTATCTCGTTTGCAGTAGAACAGATGGGGAAACCTTCATGTCAACGAAACCACTTTTCTTCGTTGAACACCTTGAAGATAAGTTTGGTGAAGTCTCGGGTATGTCAAAAATGAGGAGCGGTTCGGTACTGATCGAAACAGCTTTATCCGCCCAATCGAAAGCGTTACTTGCTTGCGATAAGCTGGGTGACGTTCCGGTCAGTATAACACCCCACAAATCGCTCAACATGGTCCAGGGACTTATCTACCACAGAGACCATCTTTTACAGTCGGATGACGAGCTACGCACCAACTTAGAGCGACGGGTTGTCCACTTCGTCTGGCCCGTGCATAGGGGTTCGAAGGATAATAGGGTAGCCACCGGTGCTTTCATCTTGGCCTTTGACGGCGATACATTGCCCGAAAAGGTCAAGGTTATGGTCTACCGGTGTGATGTTAAGCCTTATATTCCTCCCCCTATGCGCTGCTTTAAATGCTGGAAATTCGGACATATGTCCTCCAGGTGTAAGTCCAGCACCACATGTAGGGAATGCGGGTGTCCATCACACCCGGACGCTCTGTGTACTTCTCCGCCTATCTGTGTAAACTGTGGGCAGCAACATCTCCTTTCCCGAAACATCCTTTGGTGCAATCCGTACAGGAGTCTCTTTCCAGGCTTGTTTGGTCTGGTCGCTCGGTGGTCTTTGTTTGGACCCCAGGCCACATCGGCATTCCTGGAAACGAACGTGTGGATCAGCTGGCTAAGCAGGCTACTTCCTCCAGTCCATTGGCTATTGGTCTTCCAGAGAGCGATCTCCGACTGGAGTTCCATCGGAAGATCCGTAGCCTGTGGGACTACGAGTGGGCTAACTCTACTCACCCCAACAAGCTTCGTGCAGTGAAGCTCTCTACGGCCGCATGGAAGTCCTCACTGCGGTCGTGTCGTAGGGAATCTGTTGTTCTCTGCCGCCTACGCATCGGCCACACATGGCTGACGCATGGCAACCTTCTTCGGCGGGAGGACACACCACAGTGTGACTGTGGCGCCCCCTTGACAGTGGTCCACATCCTGGTGGACTGTCCACTTTTAATTATTTTGCGACAATCTTTTAATCTCCCAGATGCGCTTCCTTTTATGTTAGGAGACGATGCTGCTATGGTCGATCGTGTTTTAGATTTTATTCGCGCAACTGGCTTTTATGGGTCTATTTAGTGGTGGGGCCTATAAGCCCGCCCTGTCGGGCTTCACCCCCTCCAGAACAATAGGCCACTGTTATTTTACGTTTTATGACTTATTTTTTAACTACGGATTTTAAATTGTGCAGAGTGGCTGGCTCATCCTGTATTATTTTGTGATCAGCCAGCCACACGCTTCTGCAGCCTTGTTTTAGTGTTCTGTCTATTTTGTCCACTCCTGTCTTGTCCATTGTTCTGTCATCATTTTACGATTGACTGTCGCTCTGTACCTGGAGCATCCTGGACTTAGAGTAGTATGCGACGTAAAGGAAACTTTTAACAGTTCACTCCTAGCTGGGAACAGGGGACTGATAACCCAGCAGTTGAGTCCGCTTTAAACACCACCACCACCACCACCAACAACAACAACAACAACAGCAACATCTCCAGACTGTACTGTGCTCCGCAAAGAGCGGAAGATTATGGAAATAAAGACCCTGGATCGACTGACACATACCGAGGCGCGTAAAAAATATGAACGGCTTCACCCGGTTTCTATGACAACGTCTTTTGCTGCTGTTGCATCATTACCACCTCTTCGGTTATCTACCTTGCAACAACCATCTGTGGGCCCAAAGGGCCATCAAAGCTCATCTGCCTCCGTCAAGGTCGGGGGCACTCCTCTCACTGCCCCCCCACTACCACCTGAGGGGGCCACTCTACCACTAACATCGGGGCCACTAGTCCCCACCTCCCAGCCGGAGAAGGAGCAGCCTCCTCCGGCTCCCCTCTCTAGGAAGGGGTCCCTTGAGGCACTCCCTTCCGAGGCTTCTCTTAGTGATCCAGCGGATCCCAGCCGATGGCGGAAGGATCCCAAACCTGTTGGTAGAAGGGCTTCCCGCTCTTCCTCTACCACTGACGCCACTATAGAGAAGCCCTCCCGGCCCTGCAATCCTAAGGGACAGCGAGAGGGACGGAAAAAGAAGACTAAAGAGTCTTCGGTGGCTCTACAGCCACCTGCCACCTCATCTTCTGCATCGGACGATGAGGTATAGATCCTCGCGTCACGTGAGGATCTTGCACTTACTGCCACTCCAGAACGCATGATCCTGGATTCTGAATGCTCCAAATCGGCGGCAGCAGATGAACTCGTGCAATAGTATTATTTATACTCAGCATCATGGCCTTTAAAGTCACGCACCATCAAATTCTCCTGTGGAATTGCGGCGGTTTTTTCCACCACCTGGCTGAGCTGCAACAGCTAATGTGCCAACTCCCTTTGCTCTGCATAGCGTTAGAGGAAACGTAGTTTCCTGTCCAGAAGACTCCTGCCCTACATGGCTACCGGGGTTTTTTAAAAAATCGTCCCTTCTGTGACAGGGTCTCTGGAGGTGTGTGCCTCTATGTCCTTGCCACTGTCCCCAGTACAGCTGTGCCCCTCACCACAAATCTCGAGGCAGTGGCCGTTAGGATCAGAGCAAAGCAGGAAATAACGATCTGTTCCCTCTACCTCCCACCAGATGAACTTGTTTGTCTTGCTGACCTCGGTGCCTTGATCTCTCAACTTCCCCCACTGTTTCTCCTTTCTCCTGCGGGTTCGGGGGTAAGAATAGGCCCGCGGTATTCCTGCCTGTCGTAAGAGGCGACTAAAAGGAGTCTTCAAACTTTTCGGCTTTCCATCTGTGGTCCCCTATTTGGGTTTGACCCTCCATTTTTCAAAATTTTTTCCGAAGAGCGAACCATTTGGGGAAGGACACCTTACGTGGTGCAACATGTAATTCTCGTGCCATGCCATCTTATGCACCCATCATGGAATGGACTTGCGACTGCAGCTTCTATGCTGCCATCGGGCATGCCATTTCTTTTTCCATGCACGTCGCGTCCATTGTGCACGGATATCCCAGCACCCTCCATTATGATGGTTCACGTAGCACCAGAAAGCCAGCACGGTAGCCAGTCCGTTGTGGTGGGGTCGTCATGTACCCTCTTGGCTGTATCCCCCTGACAACGCAGCGATCGCTCTACCGATGCCAGAGCTGTAAGTTCCTCATGCAGGCCTAGGAGTAGATGCTTGTCGTCGCCCCTCAGGGGCTCAGCATTAATTTGCTGAGTACGGGCTTGGCGAACCCGGGGTCCTGAGCTGTGGGCTGTGTCGCGCCAACAGCCCGCTACACCGTAAGCTCTGTGCGTGCTTCAACGACCATCGTTCGGCGCGACGGTGGAACGTTGTACGTTTCAGAGCCCGGGGATCTTGGCTTAATCGCCCGGGTCGCGAGGACGGTACAAACCTCTATAAAAAACCCCTCAATCTCAAGGTGTGCTACGTGCCGAGGAGATGCATGGTTGTTGAGGTTGAACAGCCGCTAGCGAGCACCCTCTGAGGAACCTGCCGCACCTCAGTTGTATAAGGCTTACCCAGGCAAGCGAGGCTCTGTCTGGGTGAACCCTTATTTCCCTAGCTGCTCGTGGGAACACGATGAAAAGACCACGAAACGTTGGCGGACGTACAACCGCCGTCTCTAAGCGCGGTAGAAGCGATTACAACGCAGAACAGTATGACCCCCAAACGTTTCCTTCCCTGTCTACACCGTGGGAGGAACGTAGGGCCAAAATTCAAGGCGAGGCTTACGCCCCAAAGTATTTAGTGTGCAGCCGTACAGATGGGGAATCTTTCATGTCCACAAATCCAATGTTCTTTGTGGAACATCTAGAAGACAAATATGGAGAGGTCGATGGATTGTCAAAAATGAGGTCTGGATCCGTTTTAATAACGACGTCATCCCCAGCCCAGTCACGGGCTTTGCTAGCCTGTGACAAGCTGGGTGATGTTTCCGTTTCCGTTACACCACATAAGACCTTGAACATGGTCCAGGACATCATTTTCCACAGGGATCTGCTGCTGCAATCGGACGATGAATTGAGAGCTAACTTGGAGCGGCGAGGTGTGCACTTCATCCGCCGTATCTATAGGGGTCCGAGGGACTAGAGGGTTGCCACCAGTGCCTTCATCATGGCTTTCGAGGGCGATTCATTGCCTGAGAAAGTCAAGGTGATGGTTTACCGGGTCGACGTCAAGCCTTACGTTCCTCCCCCTATGCGCTGCTTCAAGTGCTGGAGGTTTGGTCACATGTCCTCCCGATGTGACGCCAACCCAACATGTCGGGAGTGTGGGCGTGCATCCCATCCAGACGCCCCCTGTACCCCACCTCCAGTGTGTGTCAATTGCAATCAGCAGCATCCTCCTTGTTCGCCCGACTGTACTGTACTCCACAAAGAGCGCAAGATCATGGAGTATAAGACCCTGGACCGGCTGACATACGCAGAGGCCAGACGTAAATATATGAAGCTCCATCCTGTCACCATGACAACGTCTTATGCCACAGTAGCTTCGTCAGTCTCCAGACCATCTGTACCACGAATGCCAGCGGGCCCCCAAGCCCGAAACACTGCACCTGCCCCCTTGACAGTTGGGGGTGCTACTCCTTCGGTTGCTCCCACACTTTTCACGTTGGGAGCAACAGACAAGCCATTGCGGGGGACGTCGGTCCCCACCCCAGCGCCGGAGAAACAACAGCCTTCTCCGGCTCCTCTCGCCCGGAAGGCGTCCCACGGGACACTCCCTTCCGAGGCTTCTCTTCGTGGGAAAGTGGATCCCAGCAAATGGCTGAAGGATCCCGCGGCTGCTGATCGAGGGGCCTCCACCTCTTCGTCGGCAGCTGCAGCCCCTGTTGAGAAGCCCCCACGGCCCTTAATACCCAAGGGCCAGCGAGAGGGCAAAAAGAAAGAGAGAAAGAAAAAGGATTCTTTGGTGGCTTCCAAGCCACCCACACCCACATCCTCTGCTTCAGAGGATGAAGTCGAGATCCTTGCCTCCGCTGAGGATCTCGCACTTCTTGATTCGCCTGAACGTAGGAACTCTGCACATCCAGAATCACCTATGGTCTTAGATTCTGTAGATCCTGACCATAAGGCGGCAGATGTTCCTATGGAATGATCTTCTTTCCTTTCTTTTGTTTTATGGCTTTAGAGCGAGTAGAAAGAGTTATTCTCCAGTGGAATTGCGGCGGCTTCTTTAATCGCCTGGCCGAGCTGCGCCAATTATTGTGGCACTACCCTGCACTTTGTATTGCCCTACAGGAGACATGGTTTCCAGCACAGCGCACCCCTGCCCTCCGTGGGTATCGGGGGTACTACTGCAACAGGACCCTTTACGACAGGGTGTCTGGCGGTGTCTGCCTATATATCCTGGACACTGTCCCAAGTGCCCCCGTACCCCTCACAACTACTCTTGAGGCAGTGGCTGTTAGAATTCGGGTAACGCAAGAATTCACTGTCTGCAGCTTGTACCTTCCTCCGGATGAGGCCGTGTCTCTCAACACCCTTACCGCTCTGGTCTCGCAACTTCCCCCGCCATTCCTCCTTTTGGGGGACTTCAACGCCCACAACCCTTTGTGGGGTGGACTCCAGACTACAGGCTGCGGTAGGGATGTTGAGACATTGTTGGCGCAACACGACCTTTGCCTCCTGAATACATGTGCCCCCACGCATTTTAGCGTGGCACAGGGCACGTATTCAACGATCGACCTCTCCGTCTGCAGCCCCAGCCTTCGCCCACAACTCGGTTGGCGTGTGCATGAGGACCTGTGTGGCAGCGACCACTTTCCCATCTTTGGTCGCTCCCGCAGTACCAAGCTGCAGACAGCTTACCCCGTTGGTGTCTCCGTAGGGCTGACTGGCCAGTCTATACTTCAACCGCAGTCATCACTGCACCACTGCCAGATGACATTGACAATGCAGTCCAGCAGGTGACTGATAGTATTGTCAGGGCCGCTGACGTAGCAGTTCCGCAAACCACCGGTTCCACTAGGCGTAGGTCCGTGCCTTGGTGGACACCGGAGATTGCTGCGGCTATCCGGGAACGTCGGCGAGCGCTCCAGCGCCATCGACCGCCACCCTACCGTGGAGAATTTTGTGGCCTTTAAACGGCTCCGTGCGCGTGCTCGACGACTCATACAGCAGAGCAAGCAGGATTCCTGGGAGCGGTATTTAGCCAGTATTGGCTCCCGCACCTCCCTGACTAAGGTATGGACGCAAGTCCGACGCGTCTTCGGATACCGCCCGCCGACAGGAATCCCATCCCTCACCATCCAGGGTGTGCTTTGCACGCTCCCGACAGCTATCGCCGAGCACATGGCAGACCACTACGCACAATCCTCTGCGACTGCCATGTACAGTGCTGACTTCCGCACCCTCAAAGAGCGGGCCGAGCGGAAACAGTTATCTTTCCGCGCTCGTCGTCGGGAAATATACAACGACCCGTTAAGCGAGTGGGAGTTCCGATCTGCCCTTGCTGCGTGTCCTGATACAACTCCGGGACCAGATAGGATTCACGGCCAATTCCTCCGACACCTTTCACCAGAGTTTCAACGCCGCATTCTCGCCCTGTTTAACCATCTATGGGCAGAGGGCACTTTCCCGTCGCAGTGGCGGGAAAGCACTATCATCCCGGTGCTGAAACCTGGTGCAGATCCCTTGGTGGCTGACAATTACCGTCCGATCAGCCTCACCAACGTTCTCTGCAAGCTCTTCGAACGTATGGTGAGTCGGCGGCTTATGTGGATCCTTGAAGAGCGTTGACTCCTTGCTCCACAACAAGGGGGCTTTCGTCAGGGCCGTTCTACCATTGACAACCTCGTGTCATTGGAGTCGGCCATTCGCACTGCCTTCGCTAGGCGTGAACATTTAGTTGCTGTATTTTTCGATCTTCGAAAGGCGTATGACACCACCTGGCGCCACCATATTTTAACAACTCTTCATGACTGGGGCCTACGGGGTGCCCTTCCTATTTTTATTCACAATTTCCTCTCCCATCGCTCGTTACGGGTGAGGGTTGGGGCATCTTTTAGCTCCCCACGTATTCAAGAGAACGGTGTCCCACAGGGCTCCGTCCTCAGCGTTCCATTGTTTTTAGTGGCGATAAACGGTCTCGCTGCGGCTGTGGGGTCATCAGTCAGTTGCTCCTTCTGCCTGTATTTCAGCTCCGTTTCCATCGGCGTAGCTGAACGGCGGCTGCAGGGTGCCATCCGAAAGGCCCACTCATGGGCCTCTTCTCACGGATTTCAGTTCTCCGCACGGAAAACCCGCGTGATGCACTTCTGTCGCCGTCGGGTAGTTCACCCTGACCCAGAGCTCTACCTGGGTGGTGAACTACTTCAGGTTGAGGAAACACATCGCTTCCTGGGCATGGTCTTTGATGCCCGGCTGACATGGGTGCCACACCTACGTCAGCTGAGACAGAAGTGTTGGCGGCATTTAAATGTCCTACGGTGCCTCAGCCATACTAGTTGGGGAGCAGCACGTTCCACCCTTCTTCAGCTCTACAAGTCTCTTATTCTGTCGCGGCTTGATTACGGGAGCTTGGTGTACGACTCAGCAGCTCCTTCTGCCTTGCGGGTCCTAGACCCCGTTCACCACACAGGCATACGGCTCGCAACAGGGGCTTTTCGCACCAGTCCCGTAACGAGCCTTCTAGCTGAAGCTGGTGTTCCCCCTCTGCGATATCGTCGGCAACGGCTGTTGGTGAGCTACGTTGCCCGGGTTCATGCTTCACCCCGCCATCCGAACCACAGGCTTCTCTTCCCACTTTCTGCACTCCCTTCCCCACGACGTCGGCCCAGGTCGGGTCTCCCGATTGCGGTCCGCGTCCGTGCCCTTCTCTCCTCACTTGATTCCTTACCCCCTTCCTCCACCTTACCATTACTCCCTCCGTATCCCCCCCTGGAAAATTCCTCGCCTGGAGCTTCGGCTGGACTTGTCCCGGGATTCAAAAGCCTCGATTTCACCACTGCTTCTCCATCGCCGGTTCTATGCACTGATTGATACGTTTCACGGAGCAAACATTGTGTACACGGACGGTTCTTTGGTCGATGGCCATGCTGGATATGCCTTTATCCATGGTGACCACATCGAACAGCGGTCATTGCCTTGTGGAAGCAGCATCTTCACCGCCGAACTGGTCGGTATTTTGAGAGCTCTTGAACACATCAGAGCTCACCCCAGGGGGTCGTTCGTCATCTGTAGCGACTCCCTGAGTGGCTTACAGGCCCTCGACCAGTTTCTACCGAAAAACACAGTAGTGCGAGCCATTCAAGATGCTGTCTTTGCCCTTGGCGAGTCAGGCCGTTCCGTCACCTTTGTCTGGACTCCGGGCCACATAGGTATACCGGGCAATGAACGCGTCGATGAGCTGGCCAAGCAGGCCACTACTTCGCGGTCCCTGGATATTGGCCTCCCAGTTTCCGACCTCCAAACCCAGTTGACCCGCAAGGTCTTAAAGGTTTGGAATTCGGAATGGGCAGACTCCAATGAACCAAATACGCTCCGTGCTGTCAAGCCGTCTACCGCTGCATGGAAGACGTCCCTGAGGGCTTCTTGCAGGGAGTCGGTCGTCCTTTGCCGACTCCGTATAGGCCATACTTGGCTTACGCATGGTCATCTCCTGCGGCGCGAGAACCCTCCTCAGTGTCGATGTGGTGCGCCTTTGACGGTCGCCCACATCTTAATTGAATGCCACGATTTAGCCGCAGTGAGACGAAATTTTAATATCCCCGACGTTTTGCAGCTTGCATTAGCTGACAACACCTCCATGGTTGACTCTGTTTTAAATTTTATGCGTGAGTGTGGACTTTACAAGTCACTTTAAAGTTTGTCTTTGTCTGTCATATCTCTGTCCTCCGCCTGCTTAAGTCTGTTAGGTAGGCGGTTTTAACGTGTTCCAGAGTGGCTGAGTGTGTTCCTTATATCCTTGTGACCACCCAGCAAAAACACTCTTGTAATGTTTCAGCTGTTTTATCCCTTCTTCGTTTTTAATCGTATCCTTTCTTTCTATTAGTCTGTAAGTTTTAAACTTGGACTTGTTAGTGCATTCACTTCGGATCGCTTAACACAATGTTTTATCTCTTGGACTGGAAAAAGGGACTGATAACCGTTGTTGTTTAGTCCCTTCAAAAACCCAACAACAACAACAGCTTGTCGTCGTGAACCACCGGGACTCCCGGCAACGGTCATCCTGCCAGGAGACGTTGCTGTGGCTGGGTGGCGCCCATGAGGAGAGCCCCTGTTCGGAGTGGGTGGCATCGGGGCGGATGATTTGCGATGAAGCGAAACAAATCCAGCCACCAAAATCCTGGTCAGACAGGTGTCTCTATGCGTGGAAAGTACAATGCAGTTACTTATGATCCCTCATCGTTTCCTTCCCTGACTTCTTCTTGGCGGGAACATGGGGATCGACATAATGAGTCGTATGTCCCGAAATTTCTGGTATGTACTAGGACAGATGGGGGATCCTTCCAGGCAACCAAGCCCATGTTCTTTGTTGAACATATTGAGGACAAGTTCAGTGAGGTTGCGGGAATTTCTAAGATGCGAGACGGATCGATTCTTATACAGGCAGAGTCCCCTGCACAGTCTCGTGCTTTGCTCACGTGCACTACGCTTGGCGACGTGCCAGTGTCTGTAACGGCACATAAGACTTTGAATCTGGTGCAGGGAGACATTTTTCACCGTGACCTCTTGCTGCAGTTGGATGAGGAGTTGCGCGAAAACCTGCAACGACGCGGTGTCCATTTCGTCTGCCGTGTCTTTCGGGGTCCAAAAGACAATAGAGTGGCAACCGGGGCCTTCATCTTGGCCTTCGACGGCGATACCTTGCCCGAGAAGGTCAAGGTGATGGTATACAGATGTGATGTCCGACCGTACATCCCTCCACCCATGCACTGTTTCAAGTGCTGGCGGTTTGGACACATGTCTTCCCGTTGCGACGCAGCCCCTATTTGTTGTGACTGTGGCTGTCCCGTACACCCCGACGCACCTTGTACCCCACCACCTTCCTGTGTGAACTGCAGCGGCCATCACTCGCCTTGGTCACTGGACCGTCCCGCTTTCCAAAGGGAGCGCAAGATCATAGAATATAAGACCCTCGATCGCGTAACTTACTCTGAGGCCCGCCGCAAGTATGAGAAACTCCACCCGGTATCCATGATGACTACATATGCTGTTGTCACAGTGTCATCACCTCCATCGAGGGCGGTTTCCCGACCCCCTATCACACCTTCTGTGGGCCCTTTGGGCCATCAGTTAATCTCCGCTCCCCAGACGCCAGGGGGCGCACCTTCTTCTGCGAGGCTTTTGCCTCTTCCTTTAACGGGGTCTTTGAACCCCGTCCCTCTGCCAGAGAAATGTCATCCTTCTCCGCCTGACGAGCCCCTTCCACCACCTCCTGCAGTTCCCACTGTGTCTGACACCCTGGATGTCAGTAGACCTACTGCTGTACGGAAAGGGTCTCTTGAGGTCTCCGAAACGCCAGTTTCGTCGCAGCCAAACGTCAGCCAGTGGCTCAAAGTTCAGGTACCTGCTGGTAGCCGGGCCTCCCCATCTGTGTCAACATCCGACGCCACTTCTGGGAAGCCCACTCGAGCACCAAAGCCCAAACCCAAGCGGGAGCGGGTGAGAAAAAAGGATGTCCCTCAGGAGAAAGAGCTGGCGGCAAAGGCGGCTTCCTCGATGCCTCCAGTGGAATTGCGGTGGTTATTTTTCCCACCTAGCAGAGCTGAAACAACTTTTAAGCTCTTCTCATGTGTTGTGCGTTGCCCTCCAGGAAACCTGGCTTCCGGCAACGCGAACCCCAGCCCTTCGTGGCTATCGTGGGTTTTACACGAATCGTCCTGTATATGACAGAGCATCTGGTGGCGTCTCCATTCATGTAATCAACTCTGCCTACAGTGAAGCTGTGCCCCTTCAAACACCTTTGGACGCAGTAGCTGTTCGGATCAGGACACCACTAGCTATAACCGCCTGCAGTGTTTATCTTCCACCTGATGGTGCAGTCCCCTGCCACGTGTTAGCTTCACTGATTGCTCAGCTCCCCCCACCCTTCCTCATCATGGGCGATTTCAACGCCCATAACCCTTTGTGGGGCGGCGACATGACTACTGGCCGAGGTAGGGAGGTTGAAAATCTTGTCTCCCAGCTCGACCTTTGTATATTAAATACAGGTGCTCCCACGCATTTCAGTGTGGCACACGGCACCTACTCGGCCATCGACCTCTCTATTTGCAGCCCTGGCCTCGTACCATCTCTTCATTGGAGAGTGCATGACGACTTGTGTGGCAGTGACCACTTTCCGATTTTTTTGTCACTGCCCCAGCGTCATAGCCCTAGACGTTTGCCCCATTGGGCTCTTAACAAAGCTGACTGGGTTGCGTTTACGACTGCTGCCACTGTTCGAACTTTGCCGGACACTAACATTGATGTGGTGGTCGATAATTTAACAGACGTCATTGTCTCTGCAGCTCAGTCTGCAATCCCGTCTTCTTCTGGTTCGTCCCGGCAGAGGTCCGTGCCCTGGTGGTCGCTGGAAATCGCTGCCGCAATCAGAGACCGTAGGCGAGCTCCTCAACGTCATAAACGGCACCCATCAGTGGCCAACCTCATCACTTTGAAGCGACTTCTTGCGAAGGCTCGGCAACTCATCAAACGAGCCAAACAAGAATGTTGGGAGTGGTATGTCTCGACCTTAGGTTCTCGTGTCTCTCCATCTCAGGTGTGGACTAAGATCAGGCGCCTCTATGGCCACCAGTCTCCTATTGGCGTCCCAGGTCTTTCTATCCATGGGGCCGTGTGTACAGACCCGGTGTGATCGCTGAACATCTTGCTGATCACTTTGCTAGGTGCTCTGCATCTGCTAACTACAGTGCAGCATTTCGCTCCCGCATGGAGCGTGTGGAGCGACAGCGCCTCTCCTTTGCGACGCGCCGTCGGGAGTCCTACAACGCCCCATTTACCGAAAGCGAGCTGCTTAGTGCCTTGGCCAATTGCCCAGATACGGCTCCCGGTCCCGACCGTGTCCATGCACAGATGCTGAAATACCTCTCGCGGGATTCTCAGTGCCGTGTCCTAGAGATATTCAACCGCATTTGGGGTAGTGGCGAGTTTCCGTCCCAGTGGCGGGAAGCCGTCGTCATACCGTTGCTGAAGCCTGGCAGGGACCCACTGGAGGTTGACAGTTATCGTCCCGCCCCCTGCGGGTTCGGGGGTTAGAATAGGCCCGCGGTATTCCTGCCTGTCGTAAGAGGCGACTAAAAGGAGTCTTCATACTTTTCGGCTTTCCATCTGTGGTCCCCTATGTGGGTTTGACCCTCCATTTTTCAAAATTTTTCAGAAGAGCGAACCATTTGGGGAAGGACACCTTACGTGATGCATCATGTAATTCTCGTGCCATGCCATCTTAAGCACCCATCATGGAATGGATTTGCGACTGCGGATTCTATTCTGCCACTGGGCAGGTCATTTCTTTTTTCCGTGCAAGTCGCATCCATTGTGCACTGATATCTCAGCACTCTAATTTATGATGGTTCACGTAGCGCCAGAAAGCCAACACGGTAGCCAGTCCGTTGTGGTGGGGTCGTCATGTACCCTCTTGGCTGTAGCCCCCTGACAACACAGGGATCGCTCTACCGGTGCCAGAGCTGCATATTCCTCATGCAAGCCAAGGAGTCGATGCTTGTCTCTGTGGGGCATCAGGACTCCCGGCAATGGTCATCCCGCGAGGTGACGTTGCTGTGGCTGGGTGGCGCCCATGAGGAGAGCCCCTGATCGGAGTGGGTGGCATTGGGGCGGATCACCCGCAATGAAAAGACACAAATCGGGTGACGTTGGCGGACGTACAACCGCCGTCTCTAAGAAGGGAATGTTTAATGCATCTACGTACGACCCCCAAACGGTCCCCTCCCTGACCACGCCTTGGGAGGGACGTCGGGCCACAAAACAGGGTGAAGATTATGTTCCTCGATATCTCGTGTGCAGCAGGACTGATGGGGACCCATTCTCAGCGACCAAGCCTCAGTTCTTTGTGGACCATCTGGAGGACAGGTTTGGGGAAGTGGACTCCATTTCGAAAATGCGCAACGGGTCTGTTCTCATCCACACAGCATCCCCGGCCCAGTCACAGGCGTTACTCGCTTGTGACAAGCTGGGTGACGTTGCGGTGACCATCACTCCCCACAAGTCGCTGAATATGGTTCAGGGAGTAATTTTCCACTGGGATTTGTTGCTCCAGACAGACGATGAGCTATGGGCAAACCTTGAACGACGGGGCGTTCATTTTATCCGGCGTATCCATAGGGGCCCAAAGGATAATAGGGTCGCAACTGGTGCCTTCATCTTGGCCTTTGAGGGTGATACATTGCCCGAAAAGGTCAAGGTGATGGTTTACCGTGTTGATGTGCGGCCTTATATTCCTCCCCCTGTGAGGTGCTTCCAATGCTGGAAGTTCGGCCACATGTCTTCCCGTTGCATGTCCAGTGCTACATGTAGGGACTGCGGGCGTCCAGCACATACAGGCGCCTCATGTACGCCACCTGCCATCTGTGTAAACTGTGGTCAGAACCATCCTCCCTGCTCGCCTGCTCGTCGCAATGTCCCGCACTTCAAAGGGAGCGGAAAATTACGGAGTATAAGACCCTGGACCGTATATCCCCCTCAGGGGCTCACCATAATTTGCTGGGTACGGGCTTGGCGAACCCGGGGTCCTGAGCTGTGGGCTGTGTCGCGCCAACAGTCCACTACACCGTAAGCTCTGTGCGTGCCTCAACGACCATCGTTCGGCGCGACGGTGGAACGTTGTACGTTTCAGAGCCCGGGGATCTTGGCATAATCGCCCGGGTCGCGAGGACGGTACAAACCTCTATAAAAAAAACCTCAATCTCAAGGTGTGCTACGTGCCGAGGAGATGCATGGCTGTTGAGGTTGAACAGCCGCTAGCGAGCAACCTCTGAGGAACCTGCCGCACCTCAGTTGTACGAGGCTTACCCAGGCAAGCGGGGCTCTGCCTGGGTGGACCTTTAGTTCCCTAGCTGCTCGTGGGATGTACATGAAACGAGCAAATAAAAGCGTGGCCGGCCGCGAAAACGGCGTCTCAAAGCGTGGTAGAAGTACATTCAATGCCTCACAATATGATCCCCAATCGTTCCCATCCCTAGCTACACCATGGGAGGAACGACGGGCGAAAGACAGGGTCGAGTCTTACTCCCCTAAATTTCTTGTCTGTGCCAGCACTGATGGGGAAACTTTTAGCAATACGAAGCCACTCTTCTTTGTGGATAATCTAGAAGACAAGTATGGCGAAGTCTCAGGTCTGTCTAAAATGAGAAGTGGTGCAGTCCTCATTGAAGCGGCATCCCCAGCACAGTCACGGGCACTTTTGGCCTGTGATAAGCTGGGCGATATTCCTGTTACTTTTACTCCTCACAAGAGTTTAAACATGGTTCAGGGGATTGTTTTCCACCGTGATCTCCTCCTGCAGTCGGATGATGAGCTCCGCGCCAACCTTGAACGACGAGGTGTCCACTTCGTCAAGCGCATCTATAGGGGACCTAAGGACAACAAGGTAGCCACCGGTGCCTTCATCCTGGCCTTTGAGGGCGATTCTTTGCCCGAAAAGGTCAAGATTATGGTCTACCGGTGCGATGTAAAACCTTATATTCCTCCTCCGATGCGGTGCTTCAAATGCTGGAAATTTGGGCACATGTCCTCCAGGTGCAATTCCAGCTCCATCCGGACGCACCTTGTGCTCCTCCACCTATTTGTGTGAACTGCGGACAGCACCATCCCCCTTGCTCACCTAACTGCACGGTGCTCCATAAGGAAAGAAAAATTATGGAATACAAGACCATGGATAAACTGTCGTACAATGAAGCCAAAAAGAAGTTTGAGCGACTGCACCCTGTATCACTGAAGACGTCATTTGCGACTGTCACGTCGTCGCCTTTTCCCTCGGTGTCGGCGGTCCCCATGTCTTTAACAACTTCTGTGGGCCCTCAGTTCCGTAAAGCTCCATCCGCCCCCTCGATGGTTGGGGGTTCTCCACCATGTGCTGCCCCCAATACACCTCCTGGGGGAGCACATCCCCATCGGGGACACCAGTCCCCATTACTCAGCCGGAGAAGCAACACCTTCCTCCGGCTCCTCTCGCTCGGAAGGGGTCCCTTGGGACGCTCCCTTCCGAGGCCTCTCAGAGTGCCACGGAGGGTCCCAGCCAGCGGCTGTCGGACTCGCACGCCCCTGGTCAAAGGGCTCTACACTCTAACTCGGGCCCTGCCACATCCTCTGAGAAGCCCTCTCAGTCCGTAAAACCAAAAGGACAGCGAGAGGATAAGAAAAAGAAACCTAAGAAAAAGGATTCTTCTGTGGCTCTAACGCCACGCCATCTTACATCATCTGCTTCTGACGACGAGTTGGAGATCCTTGCATCGCCCAAGGATCTCGCCATTCTCAACTCGCCGGAACCTATGGTTCTTGATCCAGCAGATTCTGAGCAGTTAGCAGCGGATACTCCTGTGGAATAAGTTGCCTTGCTTTCAGACTATGGCTCATCAGCTCGTTGCAAATTCCATCCTCCAATGGAATTGTGGCGGTCTTTTCCACCATATTGCTGAGCTGCGACAATTACTTTGCCGCTACGCAGCATTTTGTGTCGTTCTGCAGGAAACATGGATTCCTGCCCAGCGGACCCCTGCCCTTCGTGGCTATCGGGGTTATTTTAAAAACCGTGTGGACTATGACAGGGTCTCTGGAGGTGTTTGCGTGTACGTCCTTGCTACTGTCCCCAGTGCTCCCGTGGCTCTTCATACTAGCCTAGAGGCAGTGGCTGTCAGGATCAGAGCGCTACAAGACATCATGGTATGCTCTCTTTACCTGCCCCCAGATGAGGCAGTTTCTTCCACTGACCTTGCTGCCTTGGTTGCCCAACTTCCCCCACCCTTCCTTCTTCTGGGGGACTTCAATGCCCACCACCCTTTGTGGGGTGGTTCTCAGACCTCGGCGCGTGGTAGGGAAGTTGAAGCTTTGCTGGCGCGGCAGGATGTGTGCCTTCTGAATACTGGTGCTCCTACGCACTTCAGCATCGCACATGGCACATATTCTTCCATAGATCTATCCATCTGCAGCCCAAGCCTTTTGCCACATCTTAGCTGGAGCGTCCACGACGATCTTTGCGGTAGCGACCACTTCCCTGTCATTCTGTCGCACTTGGATTTTCACCCTGCAGCCGGGCCACTCCGTTGGTGTCTCCGTCGAACTGATTGGCAGGGTTACGCCTCGACTGCTGTTGTCCCTACTCCACTACCAGCAGACACGGATATGGCGGTTCACCTGATCACTACTGCCATAGTTTCTGCTGCCGAGGCTAATGTTCCGACTACTGCTGGTTCCCCTCGGCGCAAGTCTGTGCCCTGGTGGACGTTGGAAATTGCTGAGGCCATCCGAGACCGTCGAAGAGCGCTGCAACGCCACCGGCGCCGTCCCACATTAGAAAATTTAATTGCCTTTAAAAGACTACGAGCCCGAGCCCGACGACTCATTCGACAAAGCAAGCAGGACTGTTGGGAGAGCTATGTCGCCTCCATCGGTTCTCGCGCCTCCCCTTCCTGCGTCTGGTCTCAAGTACGGCGTCTTTTCGGGTATCGGCCACCGGCAGGAGTCCCATCTCTGAATATCGAGGGCACCCTTTGCAGTGACCCGTCCATAATAGCCGAGTGCTTGGCAGACCATTATGCACGATGCTCTGCGACGGTGAACTATACTGCATCCTTCCGTTTCCTCAAGCAGCGGGTAGAGCGGACTCGGTTATCTTTCGCTACACGTTGCCGGGAACCGTACAATGACCCGTTTACAGAGTGGGAGTTCCAAACTGCTCTCAATGCATGCCCTGACACCACCCCAGGGCCAGACCGCATACACAGCCAGTTTATTCGTCACCTGTCGGCGGTTTTCAAACCAAACTGCTGTCCCTGTTTAATAGTGTTTGGGCAGTGGGTGTTTTTCCATCCCAGTGGAGGGATAGTATCATTGTCCCTGTGCTGAAACCAGGTGGAGATCCGCTGGCGGTTGATAGTTACCGTCCCATCAGCTTAACAAATGTACTGTGTAAGCTGCTTGAACGCATGGTGAGTCGCCGGCGTCTGTGGGTACTCGAAGATCGATGTCTCCTGGCCCCGCAACAGGGGGGTTTCCGTCAGGGTCGCTCCAGTATTGACAATCTAGTGTCACTGGAGTCTGCCATTCGAACAGCCTTCTCTAGGCGCGAGCACCTAGTTGCGGTCTTTTTTGACCTCCGGAAGGCATATGACACGACCTGGCGCCACCACATTCTAGCGACATTATATGACTGGAGCTTCCGGGGTTCACTCCCCATTTTTATCCAGAATTTTCTTTCACTCCGCACATTCAGGGTTAGAGTTGGTATCGCCCTCAGCTCGTCCCCAGTCCAAGAGAACGGTGTCTCACAAGGCTCCGTTCTCAGTGTACCACTCTTTTTAATTGCGATTAACGGTCTAGCAGCGGCTGTTGGGTCATCGGTTAGCTGTTCCTTATTTGCAGATGACTTTTGCATATATTACAGCTCTTCTAGCATTGTGGTCGCCGAACGGCGTCTGCAGGGAGCCATTCACAAGGCACAGTCATGGGCCTCAGCCCATGGCTTCACCTTCTCCTCTCCCAAAACCCGGGTTGTACACTTCTGTCGTCGTCGGGCTGTTCACCCCGATCCAGAACTCTATCTAGCTGATAAACAGCTTCGTGTTGAAGAAACACACCGGTTTCTCGGCATGCTGTTTGACAACCGACTGACTTGGGGGCCGCACCTTCGTCAGTTGAAGCAGAAGTGCTGGAGGTCTCTAAATATCTTCCGTTGTCTCAGCCACACTACCTGGGGAGCTAGCCGTCAAACTCTCCTTCACCTCTACAAGGCTCTAATCCAGTCACGCCTGGATTATGGAAGCCAGGTGTATGACTCTGCAGCACCTTCCGCCTTACAGATCTTGGATCCGATCCTTCATGGTGGTGTACGTTTAGCAACAGGGGCTTTCCATACTAGCCCTGTTCTAAGCCTCCTAGCCGAAGCTGGCATCCCGCCTTTGCGGTACCGCCGGCAACAGCTGTTGGCTTCTTATGTTGCCCATGTTCACACAACACCGCATCATCCCCATCGCAGGCTTTTGTTTCCGAATACTGCCCTACCCTGTCCACAGCGTCGACCCAGATCGAGTCATCCGATTGCAGTCCGCGTTCGTGGTCTCCTTTCCTCCCTCGAGGCTCTCCCTCTCCCTATCGCATTCTCCTGCCACTCGCATATCCCTCCTTGGTCCATCCCTCGCCTACAGCTCAACCTACAATTGTCCTGTGACCCCAAGGCAACGGTTCCATCACACATACTTCGTTACCAGTTTCAGGACACACTTTGCGCGTTCGGTGATGCAGACGTGATATATACTGATGGCTCCCAGGTAGATGGCAGAGTGGGTTATGCCTACGTTCATGGCGACCACTGTGAACAACGCTCGCTCCCACATGGCTGCACAGTCTTTACGGCAGAGTTGGTCGCAATACTCAGAGCCCTCGACCATCTCCGTACATGCCCCAGGAAGTCGTATGTCGTATGCAGTGACTCCCTGAGCGGCTTACGAGCCCTTGACCAGTGTTTTCCCAAACACCACCTGGTGCGGTCCATCCAGGACTCCGTTTTCAATCTCGGCAAGTCCGGCCGATCTGTGGCCTTCATCTGGACCCCAGGCCACATTGGCATTCAGGGGAACGAACGTGCTGATCGGCTGGCCAAGCAGGCTATCGACTGCCAGCGCCTGGAGATCGGTACCCCAGAAAGGGATATCCGATTGGTTCTACACCAGAAAATCTCCATGGCCTGGGACGGTGAATGGTCCACGTTGACGACGCCAAATAAGCTCCATGCAGTTAAACAGTCAACTGCAGCTTGGAAGACCTCCTTCTTGCCTTCTCGAAGAGACTCGGTTGTCCTGTGTCGCCTGCGTATAGGCCATACATGGCTAACGCACGGCTACCTGTTGCGACGTGAGGACTCACCAGGCTGCCGTTGTGGCGCGCTGCTCACGGTGGCCCACATCTTGTCGGACTGTCCGCTTTTAGCTGCATTGCGGCAGTCTTTTATGCTTCCTTCTGCGCTATCTTCTATTTTATCCGACGATGCCCTCATGGTTAACCGTGTTTTACATTTTATTCGCGCAGCTGGATTTTATCACATGATTTAATGGTGACACCTGAAACTCGATCTTTCAGGCGGCCACCATCAAGCTGTTTTAATATGTTGTTACTTTTGTCTCGCTAATCTTTTTTACTTGGCAGTTTTAGTACGTGCAGAATGGCTGGCTCATCCATTTTTATCCTAGTAATCAGCCAGCCTCAATCTTCTGTTGAGCTATTTTAACAACATTTCTTATTTGAGTGTCGACTTTTATCGTTTTTCCCTTTATATGTTGCCATCTTAGCGCCTCTTGTCACCTCATCATTTTGCAGAATGAGCTACGTAGTGTTCGTCTTTCCAACGGAAATCCATCCTTAGTGCACTCCTCGAAAGGAACGGGGGACTGATAACCCAGTCGTTTAGCCCCCCTTTAAAAACCCCCAACAACAACAAGTAACCCTACATGTCGGGAGTGCGGACGTGCCTCACATCCGGACGCCCCTTGTGTCCCTCCTCCAGTATGTGTCAACTGCAAACAGCATCACTCTCCATGTTCGCCAGACAGCACGGTTCTTCATAAAGAACGTAAAATTATGGAATATAAGACCCTAGACCGGTTATCATACTCAGAGGCCAAGAAGAAGTATGCCAAGCTCCATCCTGTGAGCATGAACACATCATATGCCACAGTTGCATCACAACTGCCTCTGCCATCTCTGGTACCACTCTCCACTTCCTCGTCTTCCACTGTGGGCCCTTCGCCGAAACCGCCCACATCTACCCCCATGGTGTTTGGGGGTACCTCATCCTCTGATACCCCCAAGGTCCCTTCCTTGGGAGCACCACGATCTCCGCCTGTGGGGCCCTCAGTCCCCACCCCTGAGCCAGAGACACAACAGCCATCTCTGGCTTCTCTCGCGAGGAAGGGCTCCCTTGGATCCCTTCCTTCAAAGGCTTCTCCTGTAGATATCACTAGGTGGCTGAAGGAGCCACCTACTGCTGGTTGCAGGGCCGCGCAGGCATCCACAGTTCCTGAGGATGGCTCCGCGAAGCCCTCCCGGCATGAGAAGCCTAAGGAACCTCGTAAGAAGAAAAAACACAAAAGTAAGAGTAAATCCAAGGATTCTCTGGTGGCTACCGTGCCACCGAAACATTCCTCTTCATCTGAGGATGAAATAGAGATCCTCGCGTCCCAAAAAGACTTGGCTATTACCGAGTCCTTGGAAGTTATGGACGTTGAGGTCCTGCCTCAAAAATCGGCAACAGAAGGAGAAACTATAGACCCTCCTGCGCCGCAGAAATCAGTATGTCCCAGCGACCAGAAGGCTCTATGATCCTCCAATGGAACTGTGGCGGCTTTTTCTGCCACCTGCCAGAATTGCAGCAATTGTTGTGCCGCTTTCCAGCATTTTGTATAGCCCTGCAGGGAACCTGGTTTCCTGCTCAAAGGACCCCAGCCCTTCGTGGCTATCGGGGCTATTACAAAAACCGTACCATGTATGACAGGGTCTCTGGAGGTGTATGCATCTATGTCCTTGCCACTGTCCCCAGTGCCGCTGTGCCTCTACACACGACTCTTGAGGCGGTGGCTGTTCGAATCTGGGCTATGCAGGAAATGACGATCTGTTCTCTTTACCTTCCTCCAGACGAGGTGGTATCGTTTACTGACCTTGCTGCCCTGGTGGCACAACTTCCCCCTCCATTTCTGCTTCTGGGGGACTTCAATGCCCACCATCACTTGTGGGGTGGAGCGCAGACAACAGGTCGTGGTAGGCAAATAGAGACGCTTTTATCACAGCACGACATCTGTCTGCTAAACACTGGTGCACCCACGCATTTTTGCGTGGCGCGAGGCACGTATTCCACAATTGATCTCTCTGTTTGTACCCCGAGCCTGCTCCCACACTTCCAGTGGAGGGTCCATGATGACCTTTGCAACAGCGACCATTTTCCTGTTCTCTTGACGCTCCTTGATTTTCAACCAGCGGGCTGCCCATCTCGATGGTCTCTCCATCGAGCTGATTGGAACCGCTTCACCTCTGCTGCTACGGTTCCCGTCCCATTGCCAGCCGACTTGGACATTGCGGTTAACCAGGTTCGATAGTTTCAGCTGCTGAGGCAGCCATTCCTACTACGTCTGGCTCCCCACGACGTAAGTCTGTGCCCTGGTGGACGCCGGAAATCGCTGAGGCAATCCGGGATCGTCGTCGGGCGCTCCAGCGCCATCGTCGACACCCCAGTATAGAAAATCTAATAGCTTTTAAACGGCTCCGGGCCCGGGCTCGACAGGTCATCCGGCAGGGTAAACGGGACTGTTGGGAGACGTATGTTGCCAGCATCGGCCGTCGCGCCTCAGCATCTCGGGTGTGGTCGCAGGTTCGGCGCCTATTTGGGTACCGTCCACCTGCGGCGATTCCCAGCCTACGCATCCACGGTACCCTATGCACCGACCCGACTTCCATAGCAGAACACATGGCCGAGCATTATGCTCGCACCTCTGCAACATGCGAATACAGTGCGGACTTCCGTGCTCTGAAGGAGCGTGTGGAGCAGAGACGGCTATCCTTTCACACGCATCGAGCTGAAGTGTTCAACTCCGCTTTCAGTGCATGGGAATTCGAAACTGCTCTTGCCGCATGCCCCGATACCTCTCCAGGACCGGACAGAATCCACAGCCAGTTCATTCGGCACCTTTCCGTGGAGTTTCAGCACCAGCTTCTCGCCCTGTTTAACCGTTTATGGGCGGAGGGGGCTTTCCCGTCACAATGGCGAGAAAGCATCGTTATTCCAGTGATCAAACCTGGTGCTGACCCACAGGTGGCTGATAGTTACCGCCCAATCATCCTCACCAACGTTATGTGCAAGCTATTTGAACGTATGGTGAGCCGACGGCTTATGTGGATACTTGAACATAGGGGGCTGTTGTCCCCACGTCAAGGTGGTTTCCGGCAAGGCCGCTCCACCATTGACAACTTAGTGGCCCTGGAGTCTGCTGTTCGTACGGCATTTAGCAGGCGTGAGCATCTTGTTGCCGTCTTTTTCGACCTCAGAAAGGCGCACGACACCACTTGGCGCCACCACATTCTGGCTACACTGCACGCTTGGGGCTTGAGAGGTCCGCTGCCGGTTTTTATTCAGAACTTCCTTTCCCTCCGATCCTTTCGAGTACGGGTTGGTACTTCCCTCAGCTCCTCACGCGTCCAGGAGAACGGTGTCCCACAGGGCTCTGTCCTTAGTGTACCCCTATTTTTAATTGCCATCAATGGACTTGCGGAGGCAGTGGGGTCATCGGTTTCTTCCTCCTTGTTCACCGATGACTTCTGCTTATACTACAGCTCAGCTAGCATTGGGGTAGCTGAAAAGCGTCTACAGGGAGCCATTCGAAAAGCGCAGTCGTGGGCCTCAACCCATGGGTTCCAGTTTTCTCCATCGAAAACCCGGGTTATGCACTTCTGCCATCGTCGAGCTGTCCATTTGGACCCAGAGCTATATTTATATGATGAACTTCATCATGTCGAAGAGACTCACCGATTTCTTGGCATGCTCTTCGACAACCGGCTCACTTGGGTGCCTCATCTTTGCCAGCTCAAGCAGAAATGCGTGAGGTACCTCAATATCCTACGCTGCCTCAGCCACACTAGTTGGGGAGCCGCCCGTACGTGTCTTTTGCAGCTCTACAGGGCGCTGATTCAGTCGCGATTGGATTACGGGAGCTTTGTGTATGGTTCAGCAGCCCCATCTGCATTGCAGGCCTTGGACCCAGTACTACACAGTGGCGTCCGTTTAGCGACAGGGGCCTTTCGGACAAGTTCAGTGGAAAGCCTACTAGCCGAAGCTGGAGACCTTTCCCTACGATTTCGGCGGCGGCAGCTGTTGGCCTCCTATGCTGCCCATGTTGATGAGATACCACATCATCCGAATCGCAGGCTTCTTTTTCCAACTGCTGCACTTCCATCTCCACAACGACGACCGAGGTCGGGTCTTCCGATCGCGGTGCGTGTTCGCTCCGTCCTGTCGTCTCTTGAGTCCCTTCCTATCCCTCCTGCTTTTCACAGGCCTTACCGCATCGCTCCCTGGTCACTTTCAAGTCCACAGCTTCGGCTGGACTTGGCGCATGTATCAAAAGCCTCTGTAGCACCACTGAGTCTCCGTCGCCAGTTTCAGGCGGTTTTAGAGTCGTTCTGAGGCACGGACGTCGTGTACACGGATGGTTCTGTGGTCGACGGCCGTACTGGCTATGCATACGTCCATGGTGAGCATACTGAACAGCATTCGCTGCCCAGTGGAAGTAGCGTGTTCACAGCGGAACTAGTTGCCATCTATCGGGCACTTGAACATCTCAGAGGTATCCATGGGGAGTCTCTGGTCATCTGTTCTGACTCCCTTAGTGGTTTGCAATCCCTCCGCAAATGTTTCCCGAAACATCCTTTGGTGCAATCCGTACAGGAGTCTCTTTCCAGGCTTGTTCGGTCTGGTCGCTCGGTGGTCTTTGTTTGGACCCCAGGCCACATCGGCATTCCTGGAAATGAACGTGTGGATCAGCTGGCTAAGCAGGCTACTTCCTCCAGTCCATTGGCTATTGGTCTTCCAGAGAGCGATCTCCGACTGGAGTTCCATCGGAAGATCCGTAGCCTGTGGGACTACGAGTGGGCTAACTCTGCTCACCCCAACAAGCTTCGTGCAGTGAAGCTCTCTACGGCCACATGGAAGTCCTCACTGCGGTCGTGTCGTAGGGAATCTGTTGTTCTCTGCCGCCTACGAATCGGCCACACATGTCTGATGCATGGCCACCTTCTTCGGCGGGAGGACGCACCACAGTGTGACTGTGGCGCACCCTTGACAGTGGTCCACATCCTGGTGGACTGTCCACTTTTAATTGTTTTGCGACAATCTTTTAATCTCCCAGATGCGCTTCCTTTTATGTTAGGAGACGATGCTGCTACGGTCGATCGTGTTTTAGATTTTATTCGCGAAACTGGCTTTTATGGGTCTATTTAGTGGTGGGGCCTATAAGCCCGCCCTGTCGGGCTTCACCCCCTCCAGAACAATAGGCCACTGTCATTTTACGGTTTATGACTTGTTTTTTAACTACGGATTTTAAAGTGTGCAGAGTGGCTGGCTCATCCTGTATTATTTTGTGATCAGCCAGCCACACGCTTCTGCAGCCTTGTTTTAGTGTTCTGTCTATTTTGTCCACTCCTGTCTTGTCCATTGTTCTGTCATCATTTTACGATTGACTGTCGCTCTGTACCTGGAGCATCCTGGACTTAGAGTAGTATGTGACGTAAAGGAAACTTTTTAACAGTTCACTCCTAGCTGGGAACAGGGGACTGATAACCCAGCAGTTGAGTCCCCTTTAAACACCAACAACAACAATCCAGGCGGCCATCCGCCAGGCACACATGTGGGCTCAGCATCATGGCTTCCAGTTTTCCACCAACAAAACACGTGTGATGCACTTTTGTCGGCGTCGTACGGTGCACCCCCACCCTGAACTCTATCTTGACGGCCAACTGCTTCCTGTCGTGGACACCCATCGAGTCCTCGGCCTTATTTTTGATGCCCGACTGACCTGGCTCCCTCATTTTCGTTTTCTGAAATGGGAGTGCGGGCGACATCTCAACGCCCTTCGATGTTTGGGCCATACTGCATGGGGAGCTGACCGCTCCACCCTGCTGCGGCTCTATACAGCCTTGGTGCAATCGCGCATAGATAATGGGTGCCTCGCTTATGGCTCTGCAGCACCTTTAGCGTTGCGCTTAGTGGGGTTCGAATTGCGACGGGAGCCTTCCGAACCAGCCCTGTGGCCAGTCTTTTAGTGGAGGCCAGGGTACCCCCACTACGGGTCCGCTGCCAGCAACTGTTGACAGCGTATGCAGCCCGCATCTATAGTTCCAAAGGACATCCCAACTACCGCCTCCTTTTTTCTACTGTGGCTGTTCGTCACCAGCAGCAGCGCCCCAGGTCAGGACACACAATAGCCGTCCGCGTGCAGTCCCTCCTGTGGGAGCTTGAGTCCTATCCTCTACCACCTCCATTTCAGGCCCATTCACGCACACCTCCATGGTGCCTGCCACGGCCATGTCTTCATTTAGTCTTGGCCCACGGGCGCAAGGACTCGCTTCTCCCTGAGGCTCTCCGTCGCCAGTTTCTTGCTGTCGTTGCTGAGCATCCCGGCTACGACATTGTTTATACGGACGGCACGATGGTAAACGGCCGCATTGGCCTTGCCTACGTACATGGTGACCATGTTGAGCAGCTGTCTCTGCCAGAAGGCTGCAGTGTTCTTACTGCAGAACTGGTGGCCATCTTCCGTGCCCCTCAGGGGCTCAGCATTAGTTTGCTGAGTACTGGCTTGGCGAACCCGGGGTCCTGAGCTGTGTGCTGTGTCGCGCCAACAGTCCGCTACACGGTAAGCTCAGTGCGTGCTTCAACGACCATCGTTCGGCGCGACGGTGGAACGTTGTACGTTTCAGAGCCCGGGGATCTTGGCTTAATCGCCCGGGTCGTGAGGACGGTACAAACCTCTCTAAAAACCACTCAATCTCAAGGTGTGCTACGTGCCGAGGAGATGCATGGCTGTTGAGGTTGAACAGCCGCTAGCGAGCAACCTCTGAGGAACCTGCCGCACCTCAGTTGTACAAGGCTTACCCAGGCAAGCGGGGCTCTGCCTGGGTGGACCTTTAGTTCCCTAGCTGCTCGTGGGACGAACATGAAACGAGCGAACAAAAGCGTGGCCGGCCGCGAAAACGGCGTCTCAAAGCGTGGAAGAGTTGCTTATAATGCAGCGTCATATGATCCCCGAACGTTCCCTTCCCTGGCCAACCCATGGGAGGAACGGCGGGCTAAAGAAAGGGATGAGGCATACTCACCTAAGTATCTTGTCTGTAGTCGAACAGATGGGGAAACTTTCATGTCGACGAAGCCACTTTTCTTCGTTGAACACCTCGAGGATAAGTTTGGTGAAGTCTCAGGCATGTCAAAGATGAGAAGCGGTTCGGTACTGATCGAAACAGCGTCATCCGCCCAATCAAAAGCATTACTTGCTTGCGATAAGCTGGGTGACGTTCCGGTCAGTATAACACCTCATAAATCGCTTAACATGATCCAGGGTCTGATCTATCACAGGGATCTTCTCTTACAGTCGGATGACGAGCTACGCGCGAACCTAGAGCGACGGGGTGTCCACTTCGTCCGGCGCGTGCATAGGGGTTCGAAGGATAATAGGGTAGCCACCGGTGCTTTCATCTTGGCCTTTGACGGCGATACATTGCCCGAAAAGGTCAAGGTCATGGTCTACCGGTGTGACGTAAAGCCTTACATTCCTCCCCCTATGCGCTGTTTCAAATGCTGGAAATTTGGACAAATGTCCTCCAGATGTAGTTCCAGCCCCACATGTAGGGTATGCGGGCGTCCATCACACCTGGACGCTCCGTGTACTCCTCCACCTATCTGTGTCAACTGTGGGCAGCAACATCCACCCTGTTCTACAGACTGTACCATGCTCCGTAAGGAGCGAAAGATAATGGAATACAAGACCCTGGATCGCCTGACATATACAGAAGCACGTAAAAAATATGAACGGCTTCACCCAGTTTCCATGACTACATCTTTCGCTGCAGTTACTTCATCACCACCACTTCTGATCAGACCTACCGTGCAACTACCTTCTGTGGGCCCAAAGGGCCGTCAAAGCTCGTCAGCCTCCATCAAGGTTGGGGGCACTCCTCACACTGCCCCCCACCACCACCAGCGGGGGCACCTCCACCCCACCACCGGGGACACAAGTCCCCACCTCCCAGCCAGAGGAGGAGCAGCAGCCTCCTCTGGCTCCCCTCGCTCGGAAGGGGTCCCTTGGGGCACTCCCTTCTGAGGCTTCTCCTAGTGCTCCAGCAGATCCCAGCCAATGGCTGAAGGATCCAAAACCTGTGGGTGGAAGGGCTTCCCGCTCTTCTTCTACCCCTGGTGTCACTATAGAGAAGCCCTCCCGGCCCTGCAAACCTAAGGGCCAGCGAGAGGGACGGAAAAAGAAGACAAAAGAGTCTTCAGTGGCTCTCAGGCCACCCGCTACCTCATCTTCTGCATCAGACGATGAGGTGCAGATCCTCGGGTCACGTGAGGATCTGTCTCTTACTGAATCCCCAGAACGACTTGTCTTGGACTCCGTAGGTTCTCAATCGGCTGCAGCAGATGAACCTGTGGAATAACGTTTTTAATATTTTAATATTTTATATTTTGTATTTTACGTTTTAATCATGGCTTTTAACGTTTCTAACCACCACATCCTTCAGTGGAATTGCGGCGGTTTCTTCCACCATCTGGCTGAGCTGCAACAACTACTGAGCAACTTCCATGTTATCTGCATAGCGATACAGGAAACGTGGTTTCCTGTGCAGAGGACCCCAGCCCTGCATGGCTACCGGGGCTATTTCAAAAATCGCCCCTTTTGCGACAGGGTCTCTGGAGGTGTGTGCCTCTATGTCCTTGCCACTGTCCCCTGTGCAGCTGTGCCGCTCTCCACGAATCTCGAGGCAGTGGCTGTAAGGATAAGAGTCAGGCAGGAAATGACAATCTGTTCCCTCTACCTTCCTCCAGATGAGGTTATTTCTCTTGCAGACCTTGATGCCTTGATCGCTCAACTCCCCCCGCCGTTTCTCCTTCTGGGGGATTTTAACGCCCACCACCCTATGTGGGGTGGGACACAGACCTCGGCTCGTGGTAAGGATGTGGAGCTGTTCTTCACTCGGCGAAACCTTTGCCTTCTTAATACGGGCGCTCCGACGCACTTCAGCGTAGCTCACGGGACGTATTCGGCCATCGACCTTTCTATCTGTAGCCCGAGTCTCCTCCCTCGTCTGAACTGGAGCGTCCATGATGATCTCTGTGGGAGCGACCACTTTCCCATCTTTCTGTCGCTCCCAGAGACTCAGGCCACAAACCGGCTACCTCATTGGTCGCTCCATAGGGCTGACTGGCCGGCATATGCTTCAGCTGCAGTGGTACCGACTACACTTCCAGCCGGCATTGATGTGGCTGTCCAGCTAGTCACGAAGGCCATAGTTTCTGCTGCTGAGAACACTGTCCTGACCGCGTCTACGTCACTTCGACGCAAGTCGGTCCCTTGGTGGACGCAGGAAATCGCTGAGGCCATCGGGGAACGTCGGCGCGCACTTCAGCGGCACCGGCGACACCCTTCTCTAGAACATCTAATTGCCATCGCCCCCCTGCGGGTTCGGGGGTAAGAATAGGCCCGCGGTATTCCTGCCTGTCGTAAGAGGCGACTAAAAGGAGTCTTCACACTTTTCGGTTTTCCATCTGTGGTCCCCTATGTGGGTTTGACCCTCCATTTTTCAAAATTTTTCAGAAGAGCGACCCATTTGGGGAAGGACACCTTACGTGGTGCAACATGTCATTCTTGTGCCATGCCATCTGATGCACCCATCATGGAATGGACTTGCGACTGCGGATTCTCTTCTGCCACTGGGCACGTCACTGATTTTCTGTGCAAGTCGCGTCCATTGTGCACTGCCATCTCAGCACTCTCCTTTTTGATGGTTCACGTAGCGCCAGAAAGCCAACACGGTAGCCAGTCCGTTGTGGTGGGGTCGTCATGTACCCTCTTGGATGTAGCCCCCTGACAACACAGGGATCGCTCTACCGGTGCCAGAGCTGCATACTCCTCGTGCAAGCCAAGGAGTCGATGCTTGTCTCTGTGGGGCATCAGGACTCCCGGCAATGGTCATCCCGCGAGGTGACGTTGCTGTGGCTGGGTGGCGCCCATGAGGAGAGCCCCTGATCGGAGTGGGTGGCATCGGGGCGGATCACCCGCAATGAAGAGACAAAAATCGGGTGACGTTGGCGGACGTACAACCGCCGTCTCTAAGCGAGGAAAATTCAATGCTTCCACGCATGCCCCCTAAAACGTTCCCCTCCCTGAATGCATCTTGGGAGGGACGTCGGGGCGCAAATCCGACTGATGAATATGCTCCAAGATATCTCGTGTGCAGCAGGACTGATGGGGACTCATTCTCAGTAACCAAGCCTCAGTTCTTTGTGGACCATCTGGAGGACAGGTTTGGGGAAGTGGAGTCACTGTCTAAAATGCGCAACGGCTCTGTCCTCATCCACACAGCATCCCCGGCCCAGTCACGGGCGCTACTCGCTTGTGACAAGCTGGGTGACGTTGCAGTGACCATCACTCCCCACAAGTCCCTGAATATGGTTCAGGGAGTAATTTTCCATCGGGATTTATTGCTCCAGACAGACGACAAGCTACGGGCAAACCTTGAACGACGAGGCGTTCATTTTGTCCGGCGCGTCCATAGAGGCCCAAAGGATAATAGGGTCGCAACTGGTGCCTTCATCTTGGCCTTTGAGGGTGATACGTTACCCGAAAAGGTCAAGGTGATGGTTTACCGTGTTGACGTGCGGCCTTATATTCCTCCCCCTGTGAGGTGCTTCCAATGCTGGAAGTTCGGCCACATGTCTTCCCGTTGCATGTCCAGTGCTACATGCAGGGACTGCGGGCGTCCAGCACATCCGGACGCCCCATGCACTCCGCCTCCCATCTGCGTAAACTGTGGTCAGAACCATCCTCCCTGCTCGTCGCAATGCCCCGCATTTCAACGGGAGCGGAAAATTACAGAATATAAAACCCTGGACCGTATATCCTATAATGAGGCAAGGAAAAATTTTGATCGTCTGCACCCTGTAACAATGAAAAACACGTTCGCAGCAGTGACGTCGTCGCCACTCTCCTTGGCGGCGACAGTATTTTCTACTTCTTCTGTTCCTGTGGGCCCCCAGGGCCGCCAACCTAAGCCTGCCCCCACGGAGGTTGGGGGCCATCCTTCCAAAGCTCCCAAGGCGAAAGCCTCGGGATCAGCTACCACCTCTCCGCCGGAGACAGAACAACCTTCTCCGGCTTCCCTGACACGGAAGGGGTCCCTTGGGACGCTCCCTTCTGCCAGTGTCAATAGTGACACTAACCAGTAGCAGGCGCGCTCGCAGGCTGCTGGTCGTAGGGCTTCACGCTCCTCCTCAGTCCCTGTGGCTGAGTCCAAGGAGCACCTCCCACCAGCGAAGCCCCCGAGGGAACGGAGGGGTAAACAGAAACCAAAGACGGGCATCACAAGAGACACCACGGTGGCTTCAGTGCCACCACCCCCTCCACCTGCACCTCTGCTTCTGAGGATGAGGTGGAGATTCTTGCGTCACCCGAGGACCTCGCTCTCGGGGACGCCATTGAGAAAACGGACAATCCCGATGACACGCCTACACCGGTGGGTACCAGTGATGCTGAGTTGTAGCCCACCGACTCGGATTCATGTCTTCCCAGCACTCGAACAATGTCATTCTCCAGTGGAACTGCGGCGGTTTCTTCCCCCACCTGGATGAGCTACGGCAGCTTTTGAGCACGACACCTGCTTTCTGCATTGCTCTTCAGGAAACTTGGTTTCCAGCAATGCGGACCCCTGCCCTTCGGGGCTACAGGGGATTTTACTGCAACCGTAGCATATATAACAGGGTATCAGGTGGAGTGTGTGTGTATGTCCTCACCTCTGTGTATAGTGAATCTGTGCCACTTCAAACGCCATTAGAAGCAGTGGCTGTCAGGGTGAGACCACACAGGAGTTTACCGTCTGCAGTATCTACTTGCCGCCAGATGGTGACGTATCTGTGAACGTCTTGGCTGCACTCGTTGCTCAACTACCCCCACCTTTCTTACTGTTGGGCGACTTCAATGCCCACAGTCCCTTGTGGGGTGGTTCTACGATCTCTGGTCATGGCAGGGTTGTCGAGGATTTCCTAACTCAACTCGACCTCTGCCTCTTGAATACAGGTGCCCCCACGCATTTTAGTGTGGCACATGGCACTTTTGCGGCCATTGATCTGTCGATCTGCAGCCACGGCCTTCCACCATCTGTTCACTGGAGAGCCCATGACGACTTGTGTGGCAGTGACCATTTCCCTGTCTTTTTGTCACTCCCACAACGCGAGTCCACAGCGCGCCCACCTAGGTGGGTTCTGCACAGGGCTAACTGGGAAGACTATGCTTCCGCTGCCATCGTTGGCCCTCCCCCACTCGAGGAAATCGATGTGGTGGTCGAGAGTGCCACACATTCCATCATTTCTGCTGCGAACGCGACCATTCCGCGTACATCAGGGTGCCCACGGCGTAAGACAGTGCCGTGGTGGTCGCCGGAGATCGCTGAGGCCATTAAAGACCGCAGGCGGGCCTTACAGCGATACAAACGGCACCCCTCTCAGGAGCACCTAATCAATTTTAAACGGCTTCGCGCTCGTGCTCGCCAGCTTATAAGAAGACGGAAACAGGAGTGCTGGGAGAGGTACGTTTCCACTATTGGGACAGGCACCTCAGCCTCGCAGGTCTGGAGTAAGATCAGACGGCTACAGGGATTACAGACACCAGTGGGAATCCCTGGGATCTCCTCAAATGGAGTCCTATGTACGGACCCGGCCACACTTGCAGAGATGTTCGCCGAGCATTATGCTCGTGCCTTTGCCTCTGCAAATTATCCACCGGCCTTCCGTGCAGTAAAGGAGAGGGTAGAACGCCAGTCTCTCTCCTTTCGTACCAGCCGCTCTGAATCTTACAACACTCCCTTTTCTGAGTGGGAGCTCCTCAGTGCTCTTCAACAATGTCCTGACACGGCTCCAGGGCCTGATAGCATCCATAGTCAAATGCTGAAACATCTCTCAGCAGATAGTCGGCGAAACCTACTTGCGGTCTATAACCGCATTTGGTGTGATGGTGTTTTCCCGTCACAGTGGCGGGAGAGTATCATCCTCCCTGTGCTTAAGCCCAACAAAAATCCTCTTTCCTTGGATAGCTATCGGCCCATTAACCTGACTAACGTGCCGTGCAAACTGTTGGAGCGGATGGTCAGTCGGCGGTTGTGTTGGATTCTTGAGACTCGAGGATTGTTGGCTCCATGCCAGGGCGGTTTTCGCCAGGGTCGATCTACCACCGATAATCTGGTGTACCTCGAGTCTGCAATCCGCACAGCTTTTTCCCGGCGCCAACACCTTGTTGCCGTCTTCTTTGATATGCACAAAGCATACGATACCACCTGGCGACGCCACATCCTCAACACTTTATATGACTGGGGCCTCCGGGGCTCCCTACCGATTTTTATCCAGAATTTTTTAGCTGTCCGTACCTTTCGTGTTCAAATTGGTGCCTCCCTGAGCGCCTCATACATCCAGGAGAATGGCGTTCCTCAGGGCTCAGTTTTAAGTGTTCCATTATTTTTAGTGGCCATCAATGGTCTAGCGACAGCAATTGGATCGTCGGTCTCCCCTTCTCTTTACGCTGACGACTTTTGTATCTTTTTTAGTTCCTGCAGCACCCAGGTTGCTGAGCGTAGGTTGCAAGGTGCTATTCGGAAGGCACATACCTGGGCCCTAAGTCATGGCTTTCAGTTGTCTGCCACCAAGACTAGAGTGGTGCACTTCTGTCGGCGTCGGACGGTCCACCCTCACCCTGAACTTTACCTTAACGATGAACTCCTGACAGTGGTAGACGCGCATCGGTTTTTGGGTCTGATCTTTGATGCCCGGCTGACGTGGCTCCCCCACATTCGTCAGCTAAAGCGGAAGTACTGGCGGCATCTCAACCTTCTCCGCCACCTGGGTCATACGACCTGGGGTGCTGATCGCTCGACACTGTTGCGGCTTTACACGGCGCTGGTGCAGTCCCGTCTCGATTTTGGGTGCATTGCCTATGGGTCTGCGGCACCTTCGGCACTGCATCTCCTGGACCCCATCCACCTTTGGGGATCCGCCGCCAACACCTGCTCGCAGCTTATGCAGCGAACGTGTATTGCTCCCCAGGCCACCCAAACCGTCGTTTTCTTTTTTCTAATGTGGTCATCCCTCACCATCAGCGACGACCCAGGTCAGGTCATACGATAGCCTATAGAGTTCGGTCCCTCCTCCTGGAACTTGAGTCTTTGCCCCTTCCGTGTCCATATCGGGTCCAGGTGCATACACCTCCATGGTGTTTGACAAGGCCGTCTATTCGGCTGGACTTGGCCCATGGGCCCAAGGACTCAGTACCACTGGAGGCGCTCCGCCGTCAGTTCTCGGCTGTCATAGCGGAGTTCCGTGGTTATGACCTGATCTACACCGATGGCTCAATGGTGGATGACCGTGTTGGATTTGCCTATACACACGGTGACCATGTGGAACAGCACTCTCTGCCGAATGGCTGCAGTGTTTACACTGCAGAGCTGGTGGCCATTCACAGAGCTCTTGTGCATATCCGGTCTTGCTCAGGCGAGTCTTTTGTTGTTTGCAGCGACTCCCTGAGCAGCCTTCGAGCTCTGGAGCAGTGTTACCCACGGTCTACCCTGGTGTTGGCCGTTCAGGAGACACTTTATGCAATTACACGGTCCGGGCGATCGGTGGTGTTCGTCTGGTCTCGAGGTCATGTTGGTATCCCGGGCAATGAACGTGTTGACAGGCTTGCCAAGCAGGCTGTAGGTATGTCCTGTCTAGAGATCGGCCTCCCGGCTTCTGATCTCCGTTCATTGTTGCGCCAGAAAGTACGTCAGCTTTGGGATACTGAGTGGCGTAGCCTGCGCACGCCCAACAAGCTCCGGGTGGTCAAGCAAACGACGGTTGCATGGCGCTCCTCCATGCGCGGTTCACGACGGGACTCAGTGGTCTTGTGTCGCCTCCGCATTGGGCATACATGGCTCACCCATGGACATCTCCTTCGGGGTGAGGACCCAGCCCAATGTCGGTGTGGCTCCATTATGACAGTCGTCCACATATTGTTGGACTGCCCCGTTTTAGCTGCTTTGCGGCGGAATTTTAACCTGCCTGCCGTTTTATCAGATGTTTTAGGTGACGATGCTGCAATGGCAGATACAGTTTTACGTTTTATACGAGCAGGGGGTTTTTATCATTCGATTTAACTGGAGATTTCTGTGTGTTACCGAGTGGTTGACTTTTCCTTTTTTTTATTCTTATGGTCGGTCAACCACGGCCATCGGTTTATTTGTTGTAAGTTGTGTTTGTGTGACCATCTCTTCGTTTTGTCTTGTTCTTGATTATGTTTTATGGACTCGGTGGGACCCCTCTCCCACATCGCAATTTTAAACTCTGTGCGTGATATCTCACGTGTATGGTTTTACTTTTGCCGCCTAGAGTTGGAATGGGGGACTGATGACCATTGTAGTTTTGTCCCCCTTAAACAACCTAACAACAACAACAACAACAACAACAGCCTTTAAGCGGCTCCGCGCACGAGCTCGGTGATTGATTCGCCAGAGTAAAAAGGATTCCTGGGAGAGGTTTGTAGCCTCTATCGGCTCTCGCGCCTCCCCTTCTCGGGTCTGGACCCAAGTGCGTCGCCTCTTTGGATATCGCCCACCGGCAGGAATTCCATCGCTCACTATTCAGGGTGCACTCTGCACTGACCCGCAAGCCATAGCTGAGTACATGGCGGATTACTTTGCACGTTGCTCAGCAACTGAAACGTACAGTGCAGACTTCCGCACCTTCAAAGAGAGGGTCGAGCGGAAGCAGTTATCATTCCGCACACGCCGCCAGGAACCTTACAATGCCCCATTTAGCGAGTGGGAGTTTGAAACTGCTCTGGCTGCATGCCCCGATACTTCTCCGTGACCTGATCGGATACATAGCCAGTTCATCCGTCGCCTTTCGGCTGAGTTTCAACACCGACTACTCTCTCTGTTTAACCGTATCTGGGCAGATGGGGTCTTTCCATCACAATGGCGGGAAAGCACCGTCATCCCGGTGTTGAAACCTGGAGCAGATCCATTGGTGGCTGACAGTTACCGCCCAATCAGCCTTACCAATGTGCTCTGCAAGCTGCTTGAACGAATGGTGAGTCGGCGGCTGATGTGGCTCCTTGAAGACCGCGAACTTCTTGCCCCACAACAAGGGGGATTCCGTCAAGGCCGTTCCGCCATTGACAACCTTGTCTCGCTGGAATCGGCTATTCGCACTGCCTTCACCAGGCGCGAACATCTCGTTGCGGTCTTTTTTGATCTCCGTAAGGCATACGATACAACCTGGCGCCACCATATTCTGGCTACACTGCATGGTTGGGGTCTGAGGGGCTCCCTTCCAATTTTTATACGGAACTTTTTATCGACCCGCTCTTTTCAAGTTCGTGTAGGCACCTGTCTCAGCTCTCCCCATGTCCAGGAGAATGGTGTCCCACAGGGCTCTGTTCTCAGTGTTCCCCTCATCCTGATTGCCATCAATGGTCTCGCAGCAGCGGTGGGGTCCTCAGTTTCGTCCTCCGTGTTTGCAGACGATTTTTGTATTTACTTCAGCTCCGCCACCATTGGTGTCGCCGAACGGCGGCTGCAGGGAGCCATTAGAAAGGCACAATCATGGGCCTCCTCCCACGGTTTCCACTTCTCGGGTTCTAAGACCCGAGTAATGCACTTTTGTTGTCGTCGGGCACTTCACCTCGATCCAGAGCTGTACCTAGATAACGAACTCCTTCGAGTTGAAGAAACACACCGCTTCCTCGGTATGGTTTTCGATGCCCGGCTGACTTGGCAGCCACATCTCCGTCAGCTGCGACAGAAATGCTGGAAACACCTTAATATCCTTCGCTATCTCGGCCACACGGCTTGGGGAGCATCACGCCCAACGCTTCTGCAGCTCTATAAGGCTCTGATACAATCGCGCCTGGACTACGGAAGTATCGTATATGACTCTGCAGCACCGTCAGCACTACAGGTATTGGACCCGGTCCTCCACAGTGGTGTCGGTTTGGCGACAGGGGCTTTTCGCACAAGTCCAGTGACAAGTCTGCTAGCTGAAGCAGGGGTTCCGCCCCTGCGCTTCCGCCGGCAGCGCTTACTCTCTGCCTATGCTGCCCATGTACATGCCTTACCCCACCATCCAAACTACAGGCTTCTATTTCCGGATGTTGTCCTTCCTTCCCCACGACGGCGGCCAAGGTCGGATCTCCCGATCGCGGTCCGTGTTAGTTCCCTTCTCTCTTCACTTGAATCCCTTCCTATTCCTCCTGCTTTCCACTACCCTTCCCGTGTTCCTCCTTGGTCTATACCGCGTTCGCAGTTTCGGCTGGACTTGTCACGTGACTCTAAAGCCTCTGTTGCACCGATGACTCTCCGCCGCCAGTTCCAGGCAGTACTTCGTTCGTTCCATGGCGCGGAAATTGTCTACACCGACGGGTCCCTAGTTGATGGCCGTTGTGGGTATGCCTACACCCATGAAGAGCATACTGAACTACACGCCTTACCCTGTGGGAGTACTATCTTCACTGCGGAGCTGATAGCTATCCATCGAGCACTGGAGCACCTTATAGCCTGTCCCGGGGAGTCGTATGTTATCTGCAGCGACTCCCTGAGTGGCTTGCAAGCCCTTGACCAGTGCTTTCCAAAACACCCACTGGTGCGGTCAATTCAGGAATCTCTTGACCTTCTCGTTCAGTCTGGCCGCACTGTGGTTTTTGTTTGGACCCCGGCACACATAGGAATTCCGGGGACGAACGCGTAGATCGGCTGGCTAGGCAGGCGATTACTGCAAGCCCCTTAGAAATTGGTATTCAGGAGAGGGACCACCGATTAGAGTTACAAAAGAAGGTGGTAGGGCTTTGGAACACTGAGTGGGTTGACTCACCTACCCCAAACAAGCTCCGTACAGTGAAGCTTTCTACAGCTCCATGGAAGTCCACCCTGAGGGCCTCTCGGAAGGAGTCAGTTGTCCTTTGTCGTCTGCGTATTGGCCACACGTTGATGACACATGGCCATCTACTTCGACGGGAGGATCCTCCACAGTGTCGCTGTGGCACTTCATTGACAGTGGTCCACATCCTTGTGGACTGCCCCCTTTTAGCTGCCTTACGACAGTCATTTGACCTGCCAGCTGCACTTCCTTTTATTCTCGGTGACGACGCTGCTACAGCTGATTGTGTTTTACGTTTTATCCGTGCAGCTGGGTTTTATCATTTGATCTAAAGGTGGGTATTTTAGCCTGATATCTCAGGCACCCATCTTTCACAAATTTTTACTCTTTTTCTTTTGTGCTGTCTCCCCGCTTTTACCCGTATGTTTTAGATTGTGCGGAGTGGCTGGCTCATCCTTTATTATTCTCGCGATCAGCCAGCCACACTTTTCTGCTGAAACCTTTTAGTACAGTTTTTTTCCCCTTTCAGTTTTCTTCTTTCTACGTTTCTTTCCTCTTTAGGATTTCTTCTTTGAGTGTCCTGAACTCATTTCCCCTCATTACGTGCCCATTATGAGTTTATCTTCTATGTGAGTCACGCATTGTTTTGCAGGATGCATTACGCTGTATCGACTTAGCTCGCAACAGGGGACTGATGACCACGTAGTGTAGTCCCCTCTATACAACAACAACAACAACAATAGCGTTGCCGGACGCAAAACCGGCGTCTCTAAGCGTGGGCGAACAGAATTTAATGCTGCGACATACGACCCCCAAGCGTTCCCTTCCATGGCCACACCGTGGGAAGAACGCAGGGCTCGTCAGCAAGGTGAGGCTTATGCCCCCCGTTATCTTGTATGCTCAAGGACAGACGGCGAATCGTTTACGACCACGAAGCCTCTGTTTTTTGTGGAAAACCTTGAGGATAAGTTTGGGGAAGTAGATGGCATGTCTAAGATGCGATCTGGGGCTGTACTTATAACGACATCGTCCCCAGCCCAGTCACGGGCACTGCTTGCCTGTGACAAGCTGGGTGACGTCCCCGTTAGCATTACTCCACACAAGAGTCTGAACGTGGTCCAGGGAATTATATTTCACAAGGACCTCTTATTGCAGTCTGATGACGAGTTACGGCAGAACCTAGAGAGACGTGGAGTTCATTTCATCCGTCGTGTTCATAGGGGTCCGAAGGACAAAAGGGTAGCCACCGGTGCGTTTGTCTTGGCTTTCGAAGGCGATTCGTTGCCGGAGACAGTCAAGGTAATGATCTACCGGTGTGACGCAAAACCCTACGTTCCTCCCCCTATGCGCTGCTTCAAATGCTGGAGGTTTGGGCACATGTCCTCCCGATGTGATGGTAACCCTACATGTCGGGAGTGCGGACGTGCCTCACATCCGGACGCCCCTTGTGCCCCTCCTGCAGTGTGTGTTAACTGCAAGCAGCATCACTCTCCTTGTTCGCCGGACTGTATGGTTCTTCATAAAGAACGGAAAATTATGGAATATAAGACCCTGGACCGGTTATCATACTCAGAGGCCAAGAAAAAGTATGCCAAGCTCCATCCTGTGTGCATGAAGACCTCGTATGCCACAGTTGCATCACAACTGCCTCTGCCATCTCTGCTACCACTCTCCACTGCCTCGTCTTCCATTGTGGGCCCTTCGCCCAAACCGCCTACATCTACCCCCATGGTGTTTGGGGGTACCTCAACCTCCGTTGCCCCCAAGGTCCCTACTTTGAGAGCACCACCATCTCAGCCTGTGGGGCTCTCAGTCCCCACCCCTGAGCCAGAGACTCAACAGCCATCTCTGGCTCCTCTCGCGAGGAAGGGCTCCCTCGGATCCCATCCTTCATAGACTTCTCCTGTGGATACCAGTAGGTGGCTGAAGGAGCCACCTACTGCTGGTTGTACGGCCAGTTCCTGAGTATGGCTCCGCGAAGCCCTCCCGGCATGAGAAGCCTAAAGAACCTCGCGAGAAGAAGAAACAAAAGAACAAGACTAAAACCAAGGATTCTGTGGTGGCTACCGTGCCACCAAAACATTCCTCTTCGTCAGAGGACGAAATAGAGATCCTCACGTCCCACAAAGACTTGGCTGTTACCGAGTCCTTGGAAGTTATGGACGTCTAGGTCCTGCCTCAAAAATCGGCAACAGAAGGGAGACCTGTCAACCCTACTACGCCGTCAAAAGCAGCATGTCTCAGCGACCAGGAGGTTCTATGATCCTCCAATGGAACTGTGGTGGCTTCTTCCGCCACCTGCCAGAATTGCAGCAGTTATTGTGCCGCTTCCCAGCATTTTGTGTAGCCCTGCAGGAAACCTAGTTTCCTGCTAATAGGACCCCAGCCCTTCGTGGGTATCGGGGCTATTACAAAAATCGTCATGTATATGACAGGGTCTCTGGAGGTGTGTGTATCTATGTCCTTGCCACTGTCCCCAGTGCCGCTGTGCCTCTCCACACGACTCTTGAGGCGGTGGCTGTTCGCATTCGTGCTACGCAAGAACTGACAATCTGTTCTCTTTACCTTCCTCCAAACGAAGTGGTATCGTTTACTGACCTTGCTGCCCTGGTGGCACAACTTCCCCCTCCATTTCTGCTTCTGGGGGACTTCAATGCCCACCATCACTTGTGGGGTGGAGCGCAGACAACAGGTCGTGGTAGGCAAATAGAGATGCTTTTATCACAGCACGACATCTGTCTGCTAAACACTGGTGCACACCTCTGCTGCTACGGTTCCCGTCCCATTGCCAGCCGACTTGGACATTGCGGTTAACCAGGTCACCGGTTCGATAGTTTCAGCTGCTGAGGCAGCTATTCCTACCACGTCTGGCTCCCCACGACGTAAGTCTGTGCCCTGGTGGACGCCGGAAATCGCTGAGGCAATCCAGGAGCGTCGTCGGGCGCTCCAGCGCCATCGTCGACACCCCAGTATAGAAAACCTAATAGCTTTTAAACAGCTCCGGGCCCGGGCTCGACAGCTCATCCGGCAGGGTAAACGGGACTGTTGGGAGACGTATGTTGCCAGCATCGGCCGTCGCGCCTCAGCATCTCGGGTGTGGTCGCAGGTTCGGCGCCTATTTGGGTACCGTCCACCTGCGGCGATTCCCAGCCTACGCATCCACGGTACCCTATGCACCGACCCGACTTCCATAGCAGAACACCTGGCCGAGCATTATGCTCGCACCTCTGCAACATGCGAATACAGGGCGGACTTCCGTGCTCTGAAGGAGCGTGTTGCGCAGAGACGGCTGCCCTTTCACACGCGTCGAGCCGAAGTGTACAACTCCGCTTTCAGTGCATGGGAATTCGAAACTGCTCTTGCCGCATGCCCCGATACCTCTCCAGGACCGGACAGAATCCACAGCCAGTTCATCCGGCACCTTTCCGTGGAGTTTTAACACCAGCTTCTCGCCCTGTTTAACCGTTTATGGGCGGAGGGGGCTTTCCCGTCACAATGGCGAGAAAGCATCGTTATTCCCGTGATCAAACCTGGTGCTGATCCACAGGTGGCTGATAGTTACCGCCCAATCAGCCTCACCAACGTTATGTGCAAGCTATTTGAACGTATGGTGAGCCGGCGGCTTATGTGGATCCTTGAACATCGGGGTCTGTTGTCCCCACGTCAAGGGGGTTTCCGGCAAGGCCGCTCCACCGTTGACAACTTAGTGGCCCTGGAGTCTGCCATTCGTACTGCATTTAGCAGGCGTGAGCATCTTGTTGCCGTCTTTTTCGACCTCAGAAAGGCGTACGACACCACTTGGCGCCACCACATTCTGGCTACACTGCACGCTTGGGGCTTGAGAGGTCCGCTCCCACTTTTTATTCAAAACTTCCTTTCTTTCCGATCTTTTCGGGTACGGGTTGGTACTTCCCTCAGCTCCTCTCACGTCCAGGAGAACGGTGTCCCACAGGGCTCTGTCCTTAGTGTACCCCTATTTTTAATTGCCGTTAATGGACTTGCTGAGGCAGTGGGGTCGTCGGTTTCTTCCTCCTTGTTCGCCGATGACTTCTGCCTATACTTCAGCTCAGCTAGCATTGGGGTAGCTGAAAGGCGTTTACAGGGAGCCATTCGAAAAGCGCAGTCGTGGGCATCAACCAATGGGTTCCAGTTTTCTCCATCTAAAATCCGGGTTATGCACTTCTGCCGCCGTCGAGCTGTCCACTTGGACCCAGAGCTATATTTATATGATGAACTTCTTCGTGTCGAAGAGACTCACCGATTTCTTGGCATGCTCTTTGACAGCCGGCTCACTTGGGCGCCCCATCTTCGCCAGCTCAAGCAGAAGTGCGTGCGGTACCTTAACATTCTACGCTGCCTCAGCCACACTAGTTGGGGAGCCGCTCGTTCGAGTCTTATGCAGCTGTACAGAGCGCTGATACAATCACGGTTAGACTACGGGAGCTTTGTGTATGGTTCGGGAGCCCCATCCGCATTGCAGGCCTTGGACCCAGTACACCATAGTGGCGTCCGTCTAGCGACGGGTGCCTTTCGGACAAGTCCCGTGACAAGTCTCCTTGCTGAAGCTGGGGTTCCCCCCCTCCGAATTCGCCGGCAGCAGCTACTGGCTTCATATGTCGCCCGTATTCATGCCTCACCTGACCACCCGAACCACAGGCTTCTGTTCCCAGCTGCTGTCCTTCCTTCCCCACGACGACGTCCACAGTCGGGTCTCCCGATTGCGGTTCGTGTTCGTTCCCTTCTTTCGTCCATTGCATCCCTTCCCATCCCTACCACATTCCGATACCTTTCACCTACACCTCCATGGTTCGTACCTCGCTTCCAGCTTCGGTTAGATTTGTCCGGTGACTCGAAAGCCTCAGTTTCGCCATTGGTCCTTCGTCGAAAGTTCCAGGTACTCGTAGATACTTTCCGTGGTGCAGAAGTCGTCTACACTGACGGCTCCGTTGTGGATGGACATGCTGGGTACGCGTATCTTCATAGTGACCAAGTTGAGCAGCATTCCCTACCCTGTGGGACTAGCGTTTTCACAGCTGAGCTGGTGGCCATCTCGCGCGCTCTTTCACATTTCCGCAACTGCCCCGGGGAGTCCATAGTTATCTGTAGTGACTCCCTGAGTGGCCTGATGGCGCTAGGCCAGTTTATGCCAAAGCACCACTTGGTTCGGTACATTCAGGACACCATATGTATCCTCAGCGAATTAGGACGTTCGGTGGTTTTCCTTTGGACCCCAGGCCACGTAGGCATCCCAGGAAATGAACGGGTTGATTGCCTCGCCAAGCAGGCCACCACATCACGGCCCTTGAAGATAGGACTTCAAGAAAGGGATCTACGATTACAACTAACCTGTAAGGTTCTAGGGATTTGGACCTCGGAATGGGATGCTTTGAACGTTCCGAACAAGCTGCGTACAGTCAAGTCCACCACAGCTGTGTGGAGATCCTCCCTGCGAGCCTCTCGTAGGGAGTCTGTAGTCCTCTGCAGACTACCTATTGGACATACGTGGTTAACACACGGCTACCTTCTACGAAGAGCGGACCCACCAACTTGCCGTTGTGGTGCCCTATTGACTGTGGTCCACATTCTGGTGGACTGCTTACTTTTAGCCGACTTGAGGCAGGCCTTTACGCTGCCTTGTGAGCTCCCATTGATTTTATCTGACGATGTCTCTGTGATCGACCGTGTTTTAGGTTTTCCCCTCAGGGGCTCGGCATTAATTTGCTGAGTACGGGCTTGGCGAACCCGGGGTCCTGAGCTGTGGGCTGTGTCGCGCCAACAGTCCGCTACACCGTAAGCTCTGTGCGTGCTTCAACGACCATCGTTCGGCGCGACGGTGGAACGTTGTACGTTTCAGAGCCCGGGGATCTTGGCTTAATCGCCCGGGTCGCGAGGACGGTACAAACCTCTATAAAAAAACCCTCAATCTCAAGGTGTGCTACGTGCCGAGGAGTTGCATGGCTGTTGAGGTAGAACAGCCGCTAGCGAGCAACCTCTGAGGAACCTGCCGCACCTCAGTTGTATAAGGCTTACCCAGGCAAGCGGGGCTCTGTCTGGGTGGACGCTTATCTCCCTAGCTGCTCGTGGGAACACCATGAAACGAACACGAAACGTTGGCGGACGTACAACCGCCGTCTCTAAGCGTGGTCGAGGCGATTACAACGCTGCAAGCTATGATCCCCTAACGTTTCCTTCCTTGTCAACACCATGGGAGGAACGTCGGGCGAAAATTCAGGGTGAGGCTTATGCCCCGAAATATCTGGTCTGCACTAGAAATGATGGGGAATCTTTTATGACGACGAAGCCGATGTTCTTCGTCGAACATCTAGAGGATAAGTATGGAGAGGTGGAGGGTCTGTCAAAGATGAGATCTGGATCGGTTCTGATAACGACGTCATCCCCAGCGCAATTGCGGGCTTTGCTAGCCTGCGACAAGCTGGGTGATGTTTCCGTTTCTATTACGCCACACAAGACCTTAAACATGGTCCAGGGTATCATTTTTCACAGGGATCTGCTGCTGCAATCGGATGACGAATTGAGAGCTAATTTGGAGCGGCGTGGTGTGCATTTCATCCGCCGTATCTGTAGGTGTCCGAAGGACAAGAGGGTTGCCACCGGTGCCTTCATCTTGGCTTTCGAGTGCGATTCGTTGCCTGAGAAGGTCAAGGTGATGGTCTACCGGGTCGACGTAAAGCCCAACGTTCCTCCCCCTATGCGCTGCTTCAAGTGCTGGAGGTTTGGGCACATGTCCTCCCGATGTGATGCCAACACAACATGTCGGGACTGCGGGCGTGCATCCCACCCGGACGCCCCCTGTACCCCACCTCCAGTTTGCGTCAATTGCAACCAGCAGCATCCTCCGTGTTCTCCCACCTGCTCTGTACTCCACAAGGAGCGTAAGATCATGGAGTACAAGACCCTGGACCGGCTGACATATGTGGAGGCCAGACGTAAGTATACAAAGCTCCATCCCGTGACCATGACCACCTCATACGCCTCTGTAGCTTCTCCATCGATATCCAGACCACCTGTACCACTAATGCCAGCGGGCCCCCAGGCCCGAACTACTGCACCTGCCCCCTAGGCAGTTGGGGGCGCCACTCCTTCAGTTGCTCCCACACTTTTCACGTTGGGAGCAACAGATACACCATCACAGGGGACGTCGGTCCCCACCCCACAGCCGGAGAAACAACAGCCCTCTCCGGCTCCTCTCGCCCGGAAGGCGTCCCACGGGATTCTCCCTTCCGAGGCTTCTCTTCGTGGGAAGGTGGATCCCAGCAAATGGCTGAAGGATCCACCGGCTGCTGATCGAAGGGCCTCCTGCTCTTCGTCAGCTACTGCCGCCCCTTCTGAGAAGCCCCCACGGCCCTCAACACCGAAGGGCCAGCGAGAGGGCAAGAAAAGAGACAAGAAGAAAAGGGATACTTTGGTGGCTTCCAAGCCACCCACACCCGCATCCTCTGCCTCAGAGGATGAGGTCGAGATCCTCGCTTCCGCTGAGGATCTCGCACTTCTTGATTCACCCGACCATAGGAGATCTGCACAACCAGAATCAGCTGATTCTATGGTCATAGATGCTGTTGAGTCTGACCATCAGGCAGCAGACGCTCCTATGGACTGATCTTCTTCTTTTCTTTTCTTTTATGGCCTTCGTGCATGGAGAAGGAATTATTCTCCAGTGGAACTGCAGCGGCTTCTTTAACCACCTGGCTGAGCTGCGACAATTACTGTACCGCTCCCCTGCAATTTGTATCGCCCTACAGGAAACATGGTTTCCAGCACAGCGGACCCCTGCCCTTCGTGGGTATCGGGGCTATTACCGTAACAGGCCCATATACGATAGGGTGTCTGGTGGCGTCTGTCTGTACGTCCTGGACACTGTACCCAGTGCCCCGGTGCCGCTCAACACCACTCTTGAGGCAGTGGCTGTTAGAATCCGGGCAACTCAGGAATTCACTGTCTGCAGCTTGTACCTTCCTCCGGATGAGGCCGTGTCTCTCAACACCCTTACCACTCTGGTCTCCCAACTTCCCCCACCATTCCTCCTTTTGGGGGACTTCAACGCCCACAACCCTTTGTGGGGTGGACTCCAGACCACAGGCCGCGGTAGGGATGTTGAGACATTGGTGGCGCACCAAGACCTTTGCCTCCTGAATACAGGTGCCCCCACGCATTTTAGCGTGGCACAGGGCACGTATTCAACGATCGACCTCTCCCCCCCCCCAGGGGGCCCACAACTCTTTTGTGGGTACGTGTGTGGCGCGCACGGGTCCCCGAGCCATTGCGGCCTTCCTTCCTGTTTCCCAGGCCGCTTTTCCTCACCCTGGTTCCCTCCCTTCCTAATCCTTTTTCCCACCCTACCCTTCTCCAACCCCGTCTCTAGGTGTTCTCGTGTTGATGGCCCGGCTATTCCCATGGTACTGTTGGTTTGGCAATTGTGTCTATGTTTGCCGTGTTCACATTTTTCGGCCCAGTTAGGTCCCCATTGTGGTTTGACCTCCAACAAAATTTTCTGATTAAGTGTGAGCCATTTGGGGAAGAACTCCCAACCTAGCCCCTACGGCGCGGATTCCTACCCTTTCCTTCCACATCCCTCCTCGCCGTAGCCCCCTTCCCCCGCTAGGTCACCAGCACGGTAGCCAGTCCGTGTGGTGGGGCTGTTATGTACCCTCATGGTTGAGCCCCCTGAATTGCACAGGGATCACACTGCCGATGCCTGAGCTGTGACCTCCTCATGAATGCCAAGGAGTCGATGCTTGTCTTTGCGGGGCATCAGGACTCCCGGCAACGGTCATCCTGCCGGGTGACGTTGCTGTGGCTGGGTGGCGCCCTTGAGGAGAGCCCCTGTTTCGGAGTGGGTGGCATCGGGGCGGACACTCCGCGATGAAGAGGAAACAACCCTCTCAAAATCCTGGCTCTCAGTCAGGTGTCTCCAAGTGTGGAAAGTTCAATTTCAATGCTGCAAGATACGACCCCAAATCGTTCCCTTCCCTAACTCCGTGGGGGGAACGTGGGCCCACTAAACAGACAGAGCCATATACACCCAGATATTTAGTATGTACCAGACGAGATGGGGAATATTTCCAGGCATCTAAGCCCTCTTTCTTCGTGGAACACCTCGAAGAAAGGTATGGCGAAGTTGCCGGAATGTCGAAACTGCGAGACGGTTCGGTCTTGATTCAGGTGGAGACCCCAGCTCAGTCACGAAACCTCCTTACGTGTGACCATTTAGGCGACATTCCCGTGTCAATAACGCCTCACAAGTCTTTAAATAAGGTACAGGGAGTCATATACCACCGAGACTTATTGTTGCAGACAGATGAGGAATTACGTGACCACTTACAACGACGCGGAGTACACTTTGTCCGCCGCGTCTTTCGTGGACCAAAAGATAAGAGGGTGGCCACTGGCGCATTTGTTTTGGCCTTTGAGGGTGACAATCTGCCCGAAAAGGTCAAAGTAATGATGTATCGCTGTGACGTCCAGCCATACATCCCCCCTCCAATGCGATGCTATAAATGTTGGCGCTTCGGGCACATGTCCTCTCGCTGCAACGCTGCTGCAACCTGCAGGGACTGTGGCCGTGCCTTACATCCTGACACTGCCTGTGCCCCACCACCTTATTGTGTCAATTGCGGCGGTCACCACTCTCCCTGTTCGCAGGATTGTCCCGCTCTACATAAAGAGAAGAAGATAGTCGAATATAAAACGTTGGACCGACTAACATATTCCGAGGCAAGAAAGAAATATGAAAAGCTGCATCCTGTTTCCTTAGTGAGTACATACGCTGCTGCTACATCGATGGCGCCACCACCGGTGGCCACATCTCGCCCTGCTCTACCTCCGTCTGTGGGCCCTATGGGCCGCCCCTCTACCTCTGCCTCCCAGACATCTGGAGGCACACAATCTTCTGTGGGGCAGGTACTGCCCCCCACGTCGGGAGTGGCTACCCCCACTCCCCAGCCAGAAAAGGGTTCCCCTTCTCTGGCTTCTGTTTCTGGGAAGGGAACCTCTTCTGCCCTTCCCACCATGTCCCCCCAGATATCTGACACTAGCCAGCGGCTGAAGGACCCTCGGCCAGAAAGCTGCCTGGCTCCTCAGTCTTCCCACACTCCTCAAGCCCCTCCGGGGAAACCCTCCTCCTCCGGTAGGCCCAAGGAACGACGGGAAGACAAGAAGGAAAGGAAAGAAAAGCCAGTAAAGTGCAAGGAGACACTGGTGGCCTCGGTGCCCCCAGCCCCTGCACCTGACGCACCTGAGGATGATGTGATCCTTCTAGCTACGCCAGAAGATTTGGCCTTTGCCGATCTTGGGGATACCATGGACACGGAGGATCAGGCTTCACAGCCAGCGTCGAGTGCTGATACCACTCCTCTTCTATCTTCAGCTTCATGCACCGTCAGCCAGGAGACAGTCTGATCCTCCAATGGAACTGTGGAGGATTTTTCTGCCGTTTGGCTGAATTGCGACAGCTGTTGAGCGCGATTCCACCTCTCTGTGTTGCTCTCCAGGAAACCTGGTTTCCAGGTGATCGGACCCCCACCCTTCGGGGCTACCGGGGGTACTTCAATAATCGCGCCATTTACAATAGGGTGTCGGGCGGGGTATGTCTATATGTACATACCTCTGTCTACAGTTCCCCAGTGCCACTTAACACAGCCCTGGAGGCTGTCGCTGTCAGGGTTCGAGCATCGCGGGACATTACCATCTGTTCCCTTTATCTCCCTCCTGATGCAGCAGTGGCACCAGCTGACCTAGCGGCCTTAATCGCTCAACTTCCTTCACCGTTTCTTATTTTAGGAGATTTTAATGCACATCACCCCACATGGGGGAGCAACGTGACTACAGGACGTGGTCGAGAATTTGAACTACTTTTTACCCAACTTGATCTTTGTATTCTTAATACAGGAGCTCCTACCCATTTTAGTGTGGCCCATGGCACCTTTTCCGCCATAGACCTTTCTGTATGTAGTCCGGGCTTACGTCCACTCATTAACTGGTGGGTCCATGATGACCTTTGTGGAAGCGACCACTTTCCCATCTTCCTTTCGCTTCCCCATCACCAACGCCATGAACGTCTACCCCGCTGGTCCTTCCATAGGGCTGACTGGGCAGCATACACGTCAGCTGCAACGCTGGATACCCCTCTCCCTGCTGATGCGACAATGGCAGTAGACCAAATTATTTCCGTTGTCGTTTCTGCTGCTGAGACCGCGATACCGTCTTCTTCTGCCTTACCTCGGCGAAGACCAGTGCCCTGGTGGTCACCGGAGATAGCAGCAGCTATCCGCAATCGCCGCAGAGCTCTGCAGCAGTACCGGCGCCACCCCACCATTGACCACCTGGTTGCATTTAAGCGCCTTCGGGCCCAGACACGTCGGCTTATCCGGCAGCACAAGCAGGCATGCTGGGAACAATACGTTTCCACAATTGGACCCCGTGTCTCCTCCAGCCAGATTTGGACGAAGATTCGCCGTATATCAGGCTACCGTCCACCGGCAGGAATCGCGGGTCTCTCTATCCATGGAACTATTCATACCGACCCGACCATCATTGCTGAGTGTTTTGCAGCGCACTTTGCTGTTAATTCGGCGTCTACTGCCTACAGCCAAGGTTTTTGTACCTTAAAAGAGCAGGCTGAGCGAAAGCAGTTGGTATTTCGCACAAACCGCCAGGAGCCGTACAATGCGCCATTTACGGAGTGGGAATTTAAAACTATCCTTGACAGTTGCCCCAATACATCTCCAGGACCGGACCGAATCCACTGCCAAATGGTGAAACATCTTTCTGAAAACTCACAACGCCATCTTTTGGACTTCTTCAACCGTCTCTGGATCGAGGGAGCGTACCCATCCCAATGGCGGGAGAGCATCGTTATCCCTGTGTTGAAGCCAGGTGCAGATCCACTGAACGTTGACAATTACCGCCCAATCAGTCTCACAAACGTTCTTTGTAAGCTCTTTGAACGTTTGGTGAGCCGGCGACTTCTGTGGGTTCTCGAGTATCGGGGTCTGCTCGCCCCACAACAAGGTGCTTTCCGGCAGGGTCGCTCTGCCATTGATAACCTCCTCTCTTTGGAGTCGGCGATCCGTACTGCTTTCGCCCGACGTCACCACCTCGTCGCCATCTTTTTCGACCTCCGGAAAGCATATGACAGGGCATGGCGTCATCACATCCTTGCCACACTACATGGGTGGGGTCTTCGTGGCTCCCTCCCACTTTTTATTCAGAATTTTTTACTTTCGCGCCGCTTTAGAGTTCGCATTGGCACCTCCTTCAGTTCCTCCCATATCCAAGAGAATGGGGTACCACAAGGGTCCGTCCTCAGTGTACCCCTCTTCTTAGTGGCCATTAATGGCCTAGTGGCTGCAGTGGGGCCATCGGTTTCCTGCTCCCTCTATGCGGACGACTTTTGCCTGTACTATTCCACCGCTAGTACAAGTGTAGCTGAACGACGGCTGCAGGCAGCCATTCATCGGGCACAGAATTGGGCTTCTGCCCATGGTTTTACATTTTCCCCTGCGAAAACCAGGGTGATGCACTTTTGTCGCCAACGCATGGTACATCCACATCCGGAGCTCTACCTTGATGGTGAGCTCCTTCAGGTTGTGGACACACACCGTTTCCTGGGTCTCCTTTTTGACTCGCGTTTGACATGGCTCCCTCATCTGCGCCAGCTTAAGCAACGGTGTTCACGATATTTGGACATCCTTCGTTGCCTCAGCCATACTGTCTGGGGGGCAGCACGCCCTGTCCTCCTGCGGCTGTACAATGCTCTGGTGCAGTCACGCCTGGACTACGGAAGCCAGGTCTATGGCTCAGCCTCTCCATCTGCACTGAGAGTACTCGACCCAGTGCACCATACCGGTATCCGTCTGGCCACTGGAGCCTTTCGTACAAGCCCTGTCACAAGTCTCCTGGCAGAGGCTGGAGTTGCCCCATTGCGATACAGGCGCCAACAACTACTCGCCCAGTATGCTGCCAGAGTGCACTGTACCCCTCGGCATCCGAATAACAGACTCCTCTTTCCGGGGGAGGTTACTCGTTTGCCGCAGAGGCGACCTCGGTCGGGACTCCCGATAGCAGCGCGTGTCCAATCGCTACTGTCGACCCTGGACTCGTTACCTCTTAACCGTCCCTTCCGCTCGACTCTCCATGCTCCTCCCTGGACCGTTCCTCGGCCGCGGATTCGGCTGGATCTTTCTCGTGAGCCGAAGACCTCTACTTCTCCTCTGGACCTACAGCATCAGTTTTATGCACTGCTCCGTGAGTTCAGTAACTCTGAGGTCGTTTATACAGACGGTTCTTCAGATGGCGACCACACTGGTTATGCCTACATCCATGGCGCCCATGTTGAACAACGCTCTTTGCCACCCGGCAGCAGCGTCTTCACTGCAGAACTGGTGGCTATATACCGCGCCCTTAACCACATCCGCATGTGCCCCGGGACCTCCTTTCTGATCTGTAGCGACTCGCTGAGCGGTTTGCAGGCCCTTGATCAGTGTTATGCTCGTCATACATTGGTCAGGGCCATTCAGGAGTCACTACTGGCTCTTAGTGACTCCGGTCGCTGTGTTACATTCGTTTGGACCCCGGGCCATGTAGGCATCCCGGGCAACGAGAGCGTTGACCAGCTAGCCAAACAGGCTATCACTTGCCGCCCTCTGGCGATTGGCCTCCCAGAAGCAGACTTCCGCCCGTTGCTTCGCACTAAAATAAGAGACCTGTGGAACGCCGAATGGTCCGCTCTGGACGTGCCCAATAAGCTACGTACGATAAAGGACACAACATCTGTCTGGAAGTCGTCGCAGCTGGGATCCCGTAGGGACTCCGTGGTTCTCTGTCGTCTCCGCATTGGTCACACCCATCTGACGCATGGTCACCTCCTCCGTCGAGAGGACCCGCCCGTGTGCCAATGTGGTGCCCCATTGACTGTGGTCCATCTCCTACTAGACTGTCCCATTTTAGCCCCACTGCGGCATTCTTTTACCCTCCCGAACACTCTCTCTTTGGTGCTCGGCGACGATGCCTCTGTGGCTAATTTGGTTTTACGATTTCTTCGTGCTGCGGGGTTTTACCAGTTGCTGTGAGTCCTTTTGGATGGTCTTTTAGATAATTTTCTATGTTCTCCTTGACGTGTCTTTAGACTACAGTTTTTATTTTGTACGCTATGTGGTTGACTTTTCCCTTTTTATACACATGGTCGGTCAACCACATTCACTGGCTCTGTCATTTTTGTCTCGTATTTGTTACTGTGTGTCTGGCGTCTTTCGTATTATTGTTTCTTGTTGACTCTGTCAATAATTCATGACGGTGCGTTCTTTTATCCTGTTTTGTTTTAAAACTCGCTCAGGCACAATTTTCGACGGTTCTGTCTTACTGCGTGTCACCTAGATGTGAATTGGGGGACTGATGGCCTCAGTAGTCTAGTCCCCCTAAAACCCCCAAATCAACCAACCAACTGATAACCGTCGTTGTTTAGTCCCTTCAAAAACCCAACAACAACAACAACTTCTGCCTGTATTTCAGCTCCATTAGCATCGGCGTAGCTGAACGACGGCTGCAGGGTGCCATCGGAAAGGCCCATTCGTGGGCCTCTACTCACGGATTTCAGTTCTCCGCGCAGAAAACCCGCGTGATGCACTTCTGTCGCCGTCAGGTAGTTCACCCTGACCCAGAGCTCTACTTGGGTGGTGAACTACTTGAGGTTGAGGAAACACATCGCTTCCTGGGCATGGTCTTCGATGCCCGGCTGACATGGGTGCCACACCTACGTCAGCTGAGACAGAAGTGTTGGCGGCATTTAAATGTCCTTCGATGCCTCAGCCATACTAGTTGGGGAACAGCCCGTTCCACCCTTCTTCAGCTCTACAAGTCTCTTATTCAGTCGCGGCTTGATTACGGGAGCTTGGTGTATGACTCAGCAGCCCCTTCTGCCTTGCGGGTCCTAGACCCCGTTCACCACACAGGCGTGCGTCTCGCAACAGGGGCTTCTAGCTGAAGCTGGTGTTCCCCCTCTGCGCCCCTCAGGGGCTCAGCATTAATTGGCTGAGTACGGGCTTGGCGAACCCGGGGTCCTGAGCTGTGGGCTGTGTCGCGCCAACAGTCCGCTACACCGTAAGCTCTGTGCGTGCCTCAACGACCATCGTTCAGCGCGACGGTGGAACGTTGTACGTTTCAGAGCCCGGGGATCTTGGCTTAATCGCCCGGGTCGTGAGGACGGTACAAACCTCTATAAAAAAAACCCTCAATCTCAAGGTGTGCTACGTGCCGAGGAGATGCATGGCTGTTGAGGTTGAACAGCCGCTAGTGAGCAACCTCTGAGGAACCTGCCGCACCTCAGTTGTACAAGGCTTACCCAGGCAGGCGGGGCCCTGCCTGGGTGGACCTCTTTTCCCTAGCTGCTCGTGGGACGGAAATGAAACGAGCACTAACTAGCGTGGGCGGTCGCAAAAACGCCGTTTCTAAGCGAGGAAAGTCCGATTTTGATGCAACAGTATATGACCCTAAGACGTTTCCTTCCCTGGCTACGCCATGGGAAGAGCGCAAAACTTTACGGAGTTCAGATCCCTACACTCCGCGATATCTTGTCTTCTCCCGGACTGATGGAGATTCTTTCTTGTCCACCAAACCGCAATTCTTCGTTGACCATCTCGAGGACAAGTACGGTGAGGTGGAGTCTTTCTCAAAAATGAGAAGTGGGGCTGTTCTGATACAGACGGCATCCCCAGCCCAGTCCAGGGCATTATTGGCCTGTGACAAGCTGGGTGATATTCCTGTCAGTGTCACGCCCCACAAGACCCTCAATATGGTCCAAGGTCTAATTTACCATCGTGACTTATTGTCGCAGTCCGATGAGGAGTTACGGACCAACCTGGAACGCAGAGGAGTTCACTTTGTTAGACGTATTTATAGGGGACCTAAGGATAGCAGAGTTGCCACCGGTGCGTTCATCCTGGCCTTTGAGGGCGATACACTGCCCGAGAAGGTCAAGGTCATGATCTACCGTTGCGACGTCACACCGTATGTCCCGCCCCCTATGAGGTGCTTCAGGTGGAAGTTTGGGCATATGTCCTCCCGGTGTACTTCCAGCCCCGCGTGCAGGGAATGTGGACGTCCAGCTCATCCGGTCACTCGCTGCACGCCACCTCCCGTCTGTGTGAACTGTAATCAGCTGCATCCGCCGTGCTCCCCGGACTGTAAGGTCCTACACAAAGAAAGGAAAATAATGGAAATTAAGACCCTGGACCGGTTATCATACAATGAGGCAAGGAAGAAATACGAGCGTCTCCATCCGGTGACTATGAATAATACCTATGCTGTAGTAACGTCGTCCCCGCGCACTACGGGTACGACGTCTAACAAGGTATCGCTTCCTCCTGTGGGCCCTAGAGGCCACAAAACTACCACTGCCCCCTCGTTACGTGTGGGCAATACTCCATCTGCTGCTGCAGCACCTGTTGTGGGGGCAACTTCCCCACAACCATCGGGGACACCAGTCCCCAACCCCCAGCCGGAGAAGCAACAGCTTCCTCCGGCACCTCTCCCTCGGAAGGGGTCCTTCGGGACGCTCCCTTCTGGGGAGTCCCAGGGTGCGCCAGTGGATCCCAGCCTTTGGCTGAAGGATCCGAAGCCTGCTGGTCGAAGGGCTTCTGGCTCTTCGACGGCCCCTGATGCCACTCCCGCGAAGTCCTCCCAGCCCTTAACACCAAAGGGCCAGCGAGAGGGCAAAAAGAAAGTCAAAAAGAAGAAGAAGACTGACCCAAAGGAGGACTCCTCGGCGATTCGGAAGGAACGCTCCATCACATCTTCGGCCTCTGAAGATGAGGTGGAGATCCTCGCGTCGCCTGAGGATCTCGCCATACTTGGGTCGCCAGAACCGATGGTTCTGGACCCTGCAGAGTCTGCGGAGTTGGCAGCAGGTGCCACTGCTGAATAACAATTCAACATCTTCAATAATGGATATTCAGCACGCTGCAAAAGACATCTTGCAGTGGAATTGCTTCGGTTTTTTCCGCCGTCTGACTGAGCTGCGGCAATTACTCTGCCACTGCCCTGCTATCTGTCTCGCCTTGCAGGAAACATGGTTCCCCGTCGAGAGGACCCCAGCCCTCCGAGGCTATCGAGGCTATTTTAAGAATCGAAATTCCTACAACAGAGTTTCCGGCGGCGTGTGTGTTTATGTTCACACTTCAGTCCCCAGTGCTGCTGTGCCTCTGCAAACACCTCTAGAGGCAGTCGCTGTACGGCTCCGGTTATTACGAGATTTTACGATATGCTCTGTCTACCTTCCACCAGATGATGTCGTCTCTCCCGTAGACCTCGCTGCCTTGGTCGCCCAACTTCCCCCACCCTTTCTTCTCTTGGGGGATTTTAACGCCCACCACACTCTGTGGGCACACTCTGTGGGGTGGCACACAGACCTCGGCTCGGGGTAGGGATGTTGAGTCTTTACTATCAGAGCAGAATCTTTGCCTTCTAAACACCGGTGCTCCTACTCACTTTAGTGCAGCGCATGGTACTTATTCTGCAATAGACTTGTCTGTCTGCAGCCCTAGCCTTCTTCCACATCTCACCTGGAGGGTCCACGACGACCTGTGTGGTAGCGACCATTTTCCTATCTTCCTGTCACTCCCACAGCGTTTGCCTGCCGACCGCCTGCCTCGCTGGTCCCTCCGTAGGGCTGACTGGCCAGCCTATTCCGCAGCTGCTGTACTATCCTCAAACTTTCCAGATGATGTTGATGCCGCCGTTGAGCAGTTCACAGTGGCCGTTGTTTCTGCAGCCGGAAACTCTGTCCCAACCACGTTCGGTTCGCTCTGTCGTACATCGGTGCCCTGGTGGTCACCAGAGATCGCTGAGGCCATCCGGGAACGTCGGCGAGCTCTACAGCGCCACCGACGCCACCCTTGTGTTGAACATCTCGTGGCCTTCAAGCGTCTCCGAGCACGAGCCCGGCGACTGATACAGGAAAGTAAGAGGGCTTCCTGGGAGAAGTACGTCGCCTCCATTGGTTCCCGCGCTTCTCCTTCCAAGGTGTGGTCGCAGGTTCGACGCCTCTTTGGGCACCGCCCACCGGCGGGAATTCCGTGTCTCAGCGTTCAGGGTTCGCTCTGTACTGACCCCGTCACCGTCGCTGAGCACCTGGCGGATCATTTTTGTCGCATCTCAGAGACTGCTGCTTATGGTGCAGACTTTCGCGCCCTTAAAGGGCGAGCAGAGAGACATCTGCTTTCATTTCGAACGCGACGTCGGGAACCGTACAACGTCCCGTTCACTGAATGGGAGTTTGAAGGTGCCCTTACTGCATGCCCCGATACCTCCCCTGGACCCGATCGCATTCACAGTCAGTTCCTCCGACACCTATCAGCGGATGCCAAGAGCCAACTTCTCGCCCTGCTTAATCGGATATGGCTGGAGGGTGTTTTTCCGTCCTCGTGGCGGGAAAGCATTGTCATTCCTGTGATTAAGCCTGGGGCAGATCCGCAGGTGGCTGATAGTTACCGCCCAATCAGCCTCACCAACGTTCCATGCAAGCTTCTCGAACGCTTGGTGAGTCGAAAGCTCATGTGGATCCTCGAGGACCGGGGACTGTTGGTGCCACAACAGGGTGGGTTCCGTCAAGGTCGCTCCGCTGTTGACAATCTTGTGTCACTGGAGTCGGCCATCCGTACTGCATTTAGTCGCCGCGAACACCTGGTTGCCGTATTTTTCGACCTGCGGAAAGCATACGACACTACCTGGCGCTACCATATCCTGTCTACGCTGTATGACTGGGGTTTACGGGGTCCGCTTCCCATATTCATTCAGAATTTCCTGGCGTTGCGTTCTTTTAGAGTTCGTGTTGGTTCTTGTTTTAGCTCACCTCATTGTCAAGAGAACGGAGTCCCACAGGGTTCCGTTCTCAGTGTCCCTTTATTTTTAGTCGCCATCAACGGCCTTGCGGTGGCCGTGGGGTCATCGGTATCCACTTCCTTGTATGCTGATGACTTCTGCATGCGGGTTCGGGGGTAAGAATAGGCCCGCGGTATTCCTGCCTGTCGTAAGAGGCGACTAAAAGGAGTCTTCATACTTTTCGGCTTTCCATCTGTGGTCCCCTATGTGGGTTTGACCCTCCATTTTTCAAAATTTTTCAGAAGAGCGAACCATTTGGGGAAGGACACCTTACATGGTGCATCATGTAATTGTCGTGCCATGCCATCTTAAGCACCCGTCATGGAATGGACTTGCGACTGCGGATTCTATTCTGCCACTGGGCAGGTCATTTCTTTTTTCCGTGCAAGTCGCATCCATTGTGCACTGATATCTCAGCACTCTACTTTATGATGGTTCACGTTGCGCCAGAAAGCCAACACGGTAGCCAATCCGTTGTGGTGGGGTCGTCATGTACCCTCTTTGCTGTAGCCCCCTGACAACACAGGGATCGCTCTACCAGTGCCAGAGCTGCAGACTCCTCATGCAAGCCAAAGAGTCGATGCTTGTCTCTGTGGGGCATCAGGACTCCCCGCAACGGTCATCCTGCCAGGTGACGTTGCTGTGGCTGGGTGGCGCCCATGAGGTGAGCCCCTGATCGGAGTGGGTGGCATCGGGGCGGATCACCCGCCATGAAAAGACACAAATCGGGTGACGTTGGCGGACGTACAACCGCCGTCTCTAAGAAGGGAAAGTTTAATGCATCTACGTACGACCCCCAAACGTTCCCCTCCCTGACCACGCCTTGGGAGGGACGTCGGGCCACAAAACAGGGTGAAGATTATGTTCCTCGATATCTCGTGTGCAGCAGGACTGATGGGGACTCATTCTCAGCGACCAAGCCTCAGTTCTTTGTGGAACATCTAGAGGACAGGTTTGGGGAAGTGGACTCTATCTCTAAAATGCGCAACGGGTCTGTTCTCATCCACACAGCATCCCCGGCCCAGTCACGGGCGCTACTCGCTTGTGACAAGCTGGGTGACGTTGCGGTGACCATCACTCCCCACAAGTCCCTGAATATGGTTCAGGGAGTAATTTTCCATCGGGATTTATTGCTCCAGACAGACGACGAGCTACGGGCAAACCTTGAACGACGAGGCGTTCATTTTGTCCGGCGCGTCCATAGGGGCCCAAAGGATAATAGGGTCGCAACTGGTGCCTTCATCTTGGCCTTTGAGGGTGATACATTACCCGAAAAGGTCAAGGTGATGGTTTACCGTGTTGACGTGCGGCCTTATATTCCTCCCCCTGTGAGGTGCTTCCAATGCTGGAAGTTCGGCCACATGTCTTCCCGTTGCATGTCCAGTGCTACATGCAGGGACTGCGGGCGTCCAGCACACCGGACGTCCCATGCACTCCGCCTCCCATCTGCGTAAACTGTGGTCAGAACCATCCTCCCTGCTCGTCGCAATGCCCCGCATTTCAACGGGAGCGGAAAATTACAGAATATAAAACCCTGGACTGTATATCCTATAATGAGGCAAGGAAAAAGTTTGATCGTCTGCACCCTGTAACAATGAAAAACACGTTCGCAGCAGTGACGTCGTCGCCACTCTCCTTGGCGGCGACAGTACTTTCTACTTCTTCTGTTCCTGTGGGCCCCCAGGGCCGCCAACCTAAGCCTGCCCCCACGGAGGTTGGGGGCCATCCTTCCAAAGTTCCCAAGGCGAAAGCCTCGGGATCAGCTACCATCTCTCCGCCGGAGACAGAACAACCTTCTCCGGCTTCCCTGACACGGAAGGGGTCCCTTGGGACGCTCCCTTCTGCCAGTGTCAATAGTGACACTAACCAGCAGCAGGCGCGCTCGCAGACTGCTGGTCGTAGGGCTTCACGCTCCTCCTCAGTCCCTGTGGCTGAGTCTAAGGAGCACCTCCCACCAGCGAAGCCCCCGAGGGAACGGAGGGGTAAACAGATACCAAAGACGGGCATCACAAGAGACACCACGGTGGCTTCAGTGCCACCACCCCCCTCCACCTGCACCTCTGCTTCTGAGGATGAGGTGGAGATTCTTGCGTCACCCGAGGACCTCGCTCTCGGGGACGCCATTGAGAAAACAGACAATCCCGATGACACGCCTACACCGGTGGGTGCCAGTGATGCTGAGTTGTAGCCCACCGACTCGGATTCATGTCTTCCCAGCACTCGCACAATGTCATTCTCCAGTGGAACTGCGGCGGTTTCTTCCCCCACCTGGCTGAGCTACGGCAGCTTTTGAGCACGACACCTGCTTTCTGCATTGCTCTTCAGGAAACTTGGTTTCCAGCAATGCGGACCCCTGCCCTTCGGGGCTACAGGGGATTTTACTGCAACCGTAGCATATATAACAGGGTATCAGGTGGAGTGTGTGTGTATGTCCTCACCTCTGTGTATAGTGAATCTGTGCCACTTCAAACGCCATTAGAAGCAGTGGCTGTCAGGGTGAGGACCACACAGGAGTTTACCGTCTGCAGTATCTACTTGTCGCCAGATGGTGACGTATCTGTGAACGTCTTGGCTGCACTCGTTGATCAACTACCCCCACCTTTCTTGCTGTTGGGCGACTTCAATGCCCACAGTCCCTTGTGGGGTGGTTCTACGATCTCTGGTCATGGCAGGGTTGTCGAGGATTTCCTAACTCAACTCGACCTCTGCCTCTTGAATACAGGTGCCCCCACGCATTTTAGTGTGGCACATGGCACTTTTGCGGCCATTGATCTGTCGATCTGCAGCCACGGCCTTCCACCATCTGTTCACTGGAGAGCCCATGACGACTTGTGTGGCAGTGACCATTTCCCTGTCTTTTTGTCACTCCCACAACGCGAGTCCACAGCGCGCCCACCTAGGTGGGTTCTGCACAGGGCTAACTGGGAAGACTATGCTTCCGCTGCCATCGTTGGCCCTCCCCCACTCGAGGAAATCGATGTGGTGGTCGAGAGTGCCACACATTCCATCATTTCTGCTGCGAACGCGACCGTTCCGCGTACATCTGGGTGCCCACGGCGTAAGACAGTGCCGTGGTGGTCGCCGGAGATCGCTGAGGCCATTACAGACCGCAGGCGGGCCTTACAGCGATACAAACGGCACCCCTCTCAGGAGCACCTAATCAATTTTAAACGGCTTCGCGCTCGTGCTCGCCAGCTTATAAGAAGACGGAAACAGGAGTGCTGGGAGAGGTACGTTTCCACTATTGGGACAGGCACCTCAGCCTCGCAGGTCTGGAGTAAGATCAGACGGCTACAGGGATTACAGACACCAGTGGGAATCCCTGGGATCTCCTCAAATGGAGTCCTATGTACAGACCCGGCCACACTTGCAGAGATGTTCGCCGAGCATTATGCTCGTGCCTTTGCCTCTGCAAATTATCCACCGGCCTTCCGTGCAGTAAAGGAGAGGGTAGAACGCCAGTCTCTCTCCTTTCGTACCAGCCGCTCTGAATCTTACAACATTCCCTTTTCTGAGTGGGAGCTCCTCAGTGCTCTTCAACAATGTCCTGACACGGCTCCAGGGCCTGATAGCATCCATAGTCAAATGCTGAAACATCTCTCAGCAGATAGTCGGCGAAACCTACTTGCGGTCTATAACCGCATTTGGTATGATGGTGTGTACCCGTCACAGTGGCGGGAGAGTATCATCCTCCCTGTGCTTAAGCCCGACAAAAATCCTCTTCCCTTGGATAGCTATCGGCCCATTAACCTGACTAACGTGCCGTGCAAACTGCTGGAGCGGATGGTCAGTCGGCGGTTGTGTTGGATTCTTGAGACTTGAGGATTGTTGGCTCCATGCCAGGGCGGTTTTCGCCAGGGTCGATCTACCACCGATAATCTGGTGTACCTCGAGTCTGCAATCCGCACAGCTTTTTCCCGGCGCCAACACCTTGTTGCCGTCTTCTTTGATATGCACAAAGCATACGATACCAGCTGGCGACGCCACATCCTCAACACTTTATATGACTGGGGCCTCCGGGGCTCCCTACCGATTTTTATCCAGAATTTTTTAGCTGTCCGTACCTTTCGTGTTCAAATTGGTGCCTCCCTGAGCGCCTCATACATCCAGGAGAATGGCGTTCCTCAGGGCTCAGTTTTAAGTGTTCCATTATTTTTAGTTGCTATCAATGGTCTAGCGACAACAGTTGGATCGTCGGTCTCCCCTTCTCTTTACGCTGACGACTTTTGTATCTTTTTTAGTTCCTGCAGCACCCAGGTTGCTGAGCGTAGGTTGCAAGGTGCTATTCGGAAGGCGCAAACTGGGCGCTTACCCATGGCTTTCAGTTTTCTGCCACCAAGACTAGAGTGATGCACAACTGTGGGGTCCGCATTGCGACGGGCGCTTTCCGCACCAGCCCGGTGAACAGTTTACTAGTGGAGGCTGGGATCCCACCTTTGGGGATCCGCCGCCACCTGGGTCATACGACCTGGGGTGCTGATCGCTCGACACTGTTGCGGCTTTACACGGCGCTGGTGCAGTCCCGTCTCGATTTTGGGTGCATTGCCTATGGGTCTGCGGCACCTTCGGCACTGCATCTCCTGGACCCCATCCACCTTTGGGGATCCGCCGCCAACACCTGCTCGCAGCTTATGCAGCGAACGTGTATTGCTCCCCAGGCCACCCAAACCGTCGTTTTCTTTTTTCTAATGTGGTCGTCCCTCACCATCAGCGACGCCCCAGGTCAGGTCATACGATAGCCTATAGAGTTCGGTCCCTCCTCCTGGAACCTGAGTCTTTGCCCCTTCCGTGTCCATATCGGGTCCAGGTGCATACACCTCCATGGTGTTTGACAAGGCCGTCTATTCGGCTGGACTTGGCCCATGGGCCCAAGGACTCAGTACCACTGGAGGCGCTCCGCCGTCAGTTCTCGGCTGTCATAGCGGAGTTCCGTGGTTATGACCTGATCTACACCGATGGCTCAATGGTGGATGACCATGTTGGATTTGCCTATACACACGGTGACGATGTGGAACAGCAATCTCTGCCGAATGGCTGCAGTGTTTACACTGCAGAGCTGGTGGCCATTCACAGAGCTCTTGTGCATATCCGGTCTTGCTCAGGCGAGTCTTTTGTTGTTTGCAGCGACTCCCTGAGCAGCCTTCGAGCTCTGGAGCAGTGTTACCCACGGTCTACCCTGGTGTTGGCCGTTCAGGAGACACTTTATGCAATTACACGGTCCGGGCGATCGGTGGTGTTCGTCTGGTCTCGAGGTCATGTTGGTATCCCGGGCAATGAACGTGTTGACAGGCTTGCCAAGCAGGCTGTAGGTATGTCCTGTCTAGAGATCGGCCTCCCGGCTTCTGATCTCCGTTCATTGTTGCGCCAGAAAGTACGTCAGCTTTGGGATACTGAGTGGCGTAGCCTGCGCACGCCCAACAAGCTCCGGGTGGTCAAGCAAACGACGGTTGCATGGCGCTCCTCCATGCGCGGTTCACGACGGGACTCAGTGGTCTTGTGTCGCCTCCGCATTGGGCATACATGGCTCACCCATGGACATCTCCTTCGGGGTGAGGACCCAGCCCAATGTCGGTGTGGCTCCATTATGACAGTCGTCCACATATTGTTGGACTGCCCCGTTTTAGCTGCTTTGCGGCGGAATTTTAACCTGCCTGCCGTTTTATCAGATGTTTTAGGTGACGATGCTGCAATGGCAGATACAGTTTTACGTTTTATACGAGCAGGGGGTTTTTATCATTCGATTTAACTGGAGATTTCTGTGTGTTACCGAGTGGTTGACTTTTCCTTTTTTTTATTCTTATGGTCGGTCAACCACGGCCATCGGTTTATTTGTTGTAAGTTGTGTTTGTGTGACCATCTCTTCGTTTTGTCTTGTTCTTGATTATGTTTTATGGACTCGGTGGGACTCCTCTCCCACATTGCAATTTTAAACTCTGTGCGTGATATCTTTCACGTGTATGGTTTTACTTTTGCCGCCTAGAGGTGGAATGGGGGACTTATGACCATTGTAGTTTTGTCCCCCTTAAACAACCTAACAACAACAACAACAACAACTTCTGCATGTATTTTAGCTCCACCAGCATCAATGTTGCTGAACGTCGGTTGCAACTGGCCATTCGAAAAGCGCAGTCGTGGGCGTTTGCCCACGGTTTTCAGTTCTCTGCGTCGAAGACCCGTGTCATGCATTTCTGCCGACGTCGGGCAGTACACCCAGAACCCGAACTCTATTTAGCTGGAGACCTGCTACATGTCGTAGAAACACACACGTTTCTAGGCATGCTTTTCGACAACCGTCTCACCTGGGTGCACCACCTTCGCCAGCTGAAACGAAAGTGCTGGCGACACCTCAACATCCTGCGTTGTCTCAGCCACACTGTTTGGGGAGCCTCACGCCCAACGCTCCTACAACTTTACAAGGCCCTCATTCAGTCACGCCTAGACTATGGCTGCATAGTCTACGATTCGGCTGCGCCATCAGCACTGCAGGCGTTGGACCCAATTTTACACTGTGGTGTCCGTTTAGCTACGGGGGCTTTTCGCACGAGCCCGGTGACAAGCCTCCTTGTCGAAGCTGGAGTCCTCCCGCTGCGGTTCCGTAGGCAACACCTGCTGGCATCCTATGTTGCTCATGTTCAGGCCTCGCCCTTCCACCCGAACCGCCGGCTCCTTTTTCCAGACGCTGCACTACCTATCCCTCCACGACGGCCAAGGTCGGGATACCCGATCTCGGTCCGTGTTCGTCTCCTTCTTTCGTCTCTTACATCCTATCCACTTCCAACCACTTTCCACTATTCCTTTCACACCCCTCCTTGGTCCATTCCTCGTTTGCAGCTCCGTCTGGACCTGTCCCATGCGTCGAAGGCCTCGGTTTCTCCCACACATCTCCGTCACCAGTTTCTGCAAATGCTCGAGCCGTTCCGTGCCGCAGACGCCATTTACACAGATGGTTCCGTAGTAGATGGCCGTGCTGGGTATGCATTTCTACATCACAACCACGTAGAACAGCAATCTCCGCCCTGTGAGAGTAGCATCTTCTCCGCCGAGCTGGTCGCTATTCTCAGAGCTCTCCAACATCTCAAAGCCTGCCCCAGGGGGTCATTCGTCATCTGTACTGACTCCCTGAGTGGCTTACAAGCGATCGACAAGTGTTTCTCTCGGCACCCAATAGTGCGGTCGATCCAGGACACTGTTCACTCCCTATGCCAATCAGGCCGTTCTGTGGTCTTTGTGTGGACCCCAGGTCATGTTGGCATACCAGGGAATGAGCATGTAGATCGATTGGTCAAGCAGGCCACTATGGGACCACCTCTCACAATTGGTGTGACGGAACAAGATGTTAAACTGGTGTTGCACCGGAAGGTACGCGAAGCTTGGAGTACCGAGTGGGCTACGGCGACTGCACCGAATAAGCTTCGGGCAGTAAAGCTCTCCACAGCTTTGTGGAAATCTTCACTGCGGCCGACCCGCCGAGAGTCAGTTGTACTCTGTCGCCTCCGGATTGGGCATACGTGGCTCACCCACGGGTATCTTCTTCGGCGTGAGGCTCCACCCGTGTGTCGATGTGGCACTGTATTGACAGTGGCCCATCTTTTGATGGCCTGTCCACTTTTAGCCGACCTACGGCACTATTTTACTCTTCCAGACGCACTACCTTTAGTTTTAGGAGACGACGCCTCTATGGCACCCAAAGTTTTACGTTTTATCCGCGCTGCTGGTTTTTATGACTCGATCTAACGGTAGGTGCTGTGGCCTGACATCTTAGGCCACCACCAATCCCGTTTTTTACCTTTTCCGCCCTTAGGGGTTCTTCGTGTATGCAGTATGGCTGGCTCATCCTGTTTTTTCTTTTTGATCAGCCAGCCAAGGTACTCTGCTATCCAGTTTTATTCCTGACTTTCTTTTACCATTTCTGTGTGTCTTCGTTTTAAGTTATCAGAGGTTTGTCCATTGTCCACTTGTCCCTTATGTGCATGATCATTTGTAGAGCTTTGTTTAATTTTGTCGTTCTTGGCAGTGGACTCTGAGCTAGTAACAGGGGACTGATGACCTAGATGTTTAGTCCCCTCAATATCCAACAACAACAACCCCCTCTGTGGTATCGCCGGCAACGGCTGTTGGTGAGCTACGTTGCCCGGGTTCATGCTTCACCCCGCCATCCGAACCACAGGCTTCTCTTCCCAGTTTCTGCACTCCCTTCCCCATGGCGTCGGCCCAGGTTGGGTCTCCCGATTGCGGTCCGCGTCCGTTCCCTTCTCTCCTCACTTGATTCCTTACCGCTTTCTCCCCCTTACCAATACTCCCCCCGTATCCCCCCCTGGAAAATTCCTCGCCTGGAGCTTCGGCTGGACTTGTCCCGGGATTCGAAAGCCTCGATTTCACCACTGCTTCTCCGTCGCCGGTTCCATGCACTGCTTGATTCGTTTCACGGAGCACACATCATATACACGGGCGGTTCTTTGGTCGATGGCCATGCTGGATATGCCTTTATCTATGGTGACCACATCGAAAAGCGGTCATTGCCTTGTGGAAGCAGCATCTTCACTGCAGAACTGGTCGGTATTTTGAGAGCTCTTGAACACCTCAGAGCTCGCCCCAGGGGGTCTTTCGTCATCTGTAGCGACTCCCTGAGTGGCTTACAGGCCCTCGACCAGTTTCTACCGAAACACACTGTGGTGCGAGCCATTCAAGATGCTGTATTCGCCCTTGGCGAGTCAGGCCGTTCTGTCGTTTTTGTCTGGACGCCAGGGCATGTGGGTATACCGCGCAATGAACGTGTGGACCAGCTGGCTAAGCGGGCCACCACTTCGCGGTCCCTGGATATTGGCCTTCCAGTTTGCGACCTCCAAACCCAGTTGACCAGCAAGGTCTTAAGGGTTTGGAATTCTGAATGGGCAGATTCGACCGAACCGAATAAGCTCCGTGCTATCAAGCCGTCTACCGCAGCATGGAAGACGTCCCTGAGGGCTTCTTGCAGGGAGTCGGTCGTCCTTTGCCGACTCCGTATAGGCTATACCTGGCTTACGCGTGGTCACCTCCTGCGTCGCGAGAACCCTCCTCAGTGTCGATGTGGTGCGCCTTTGACGGTCGCCCACATCTTAATTAAATGTCGCCATTTAGCCGCAGCCCGACGCTATTTTAATCTTCCTGACACTTTGCAGCTAGTATTAGCTGACAATACCTCCACGGTTGACTCTGTTTTAAATTTTATGCGTGAGTGTGGACTTTACAAGTCCATTTAATGTTTGTGTTTCTCTGTCATTTCTCTGTCCTCCGCCTGCTTAAGTCTGTTAGGTAGGCGGTTTTAACGTGTTCCAGAGTGGCTGGGTGTGTTCATTATACCCTTGTGACCACCCAGAAAAAACACTCTTGTGCTGTTTCAGCTGTTTTATCCCTTCTTCGTTTTTAACCGTATCCTTTCTTTCTATTAGTCTGTAAGTTTTAAACTTTGACTTGTTAATGCATTCACTTCGGATCGCTTAACAAAATGTTTTATCTCTTGGACTGGAAAAAGGGACTGATAACCGTCGTTGTTTAGTCCCTTCAAAAACCCAACAACAACAACAACAATTTTAGGTTTTATTCGTGCAACTGGCTTCTATTGGTCTATTTAATGGTGGGGCCTATAGGCCCGCCTTGTTGGGCTTCACCCCTCCAGAACAATAGGCCGCTGTCATTTTACGGTTTACGACTTGCTTTAATTTAAAGATTTTAAAGTTTGCAGAGTGGCTGGCTCATCCTGTATTATCCTTGTGATCAGCCAGCCACACGATTCCGCTGCCTTGTTTTAGTTTTCTGTCTATTTTGTCAACACTTGTCTTGTTCTTTGTTACGTCCTTTTACCATTGACTGTCTCTTTGTACTGGGAGTATACTGGACTCCGAGTACTAAGTGACAAAAGGAAACTTTAAAAGTTTACTATTAGCTGGGAACAGGGGACTGATAACCCAGCAGTTGACTCCCCTTTAAACACACAACAACAACAACAACAACAACAACCATCTTCCGTGCTCTCGAGCATATGCGTTCCTGCTCAGGTGAGTCTTTCCTTCTTTGTAGTGACTCCCTGAGTAGCTTACACGCTCTAGAACAGTGTTACCCACGTTCGCCATTGGTGATGGCCATCCGAGTGGCTGTTTTTGCCCTTGTTCGGTCTGGCAGATCAGTGGTGTTCCTTTGGTCTCCAGCTCACGTCGGCATCCCAGGCAACGAACGTGCCGATGGGCTTGCCAAACAGGCGGTTAATGCCTCTGTCTTAGAGATTGGCCTCCCAGCTTCAGATATCCGTACCTTGTTGCGCCGTCGGGTACATCAGCTTTGGGATGCTGAATGGCGCAACCTGAGCACGCCCAACAAGCTTCGGGTTGTCAAGGAGACCACGACTGCGTGGCGCTCCTCAATGCGGGCCTCTCGCCAGGACTCGGTAGTCCTGTGCCGGCTACGCATTGGCCATACTTGGCTGAATCACAGCCATCTTCTGCGCAGTGAGGACCCGCCTCGTTGTCGTTGTGGTTCTCCCTTGACAGTGTCCCACATTTTGATGGACTGTCGTCTTTTAGCCGCCCTGCGGCGGGATTTTAATCTTCCTGCAATTTTATCTGACGTTTTATGTAACGATGCCAATATGGCTGATTCTGTTTTAGGTTTTATTCGTAACAGCGGTTTTTACAATTCTATATGAAGCTTGTGTTGCCCCGTGGCTGACCCTTCCTATTTTATTCTCATGGTCGGTCAACCACGAACTTTGACTTTGTCATTTCATTTCCACACTTGTTTTCTGTTTCCGTGTGATTGTGTCCTATCATGTTGTCTCCCGCGTTGTTGTCCTTTGTCGAATTTGTTTACATTTTATTGATTGAGTGGGGTTTTCCTCCCGTAACAGTTTTAACTCTGGGCGGACTTTTCAGTGTTTCCACACTTCTCTAGCTCTGCGATGGAATGGGGGACTGATGACCTCCGCACTTTTGTCCCCCTAAAACATCAAACCAACCAACCAACCAACCCACCACCCGATGTGGGGTGGGATGCAGACTTCGGCGCGTGGTAGGGATGTGGAGATGCTGCTGACACAGCAGAACCTTTGCCTACTGAACACGGGTGCTCCGACGCACTTCAGTGTAGCTCATGGCACATACTCGGCCATCGACCTGTCTATTTGTAGCCCGAGTCTTCTTCCTCATCTGAATTGGACTGTGCATGATGATCTCTGTGGCAGCGACAATTTTCCCATCTTTCTGTCTCTCCCAGAGACTCAAGCCGCAATCCGGCTGCCTCATTGGTCGCTTCATACGGCTGACTGGCCGGCATATGCTTCAGCCGCGATGGCTATGACTCCACTTTCGGCTGACATTGAAGTGGCTGTCCAGCAAGTCACAAAGGCCATAGTTTCCGCTGCCGAGAAAACAGTTCTTACCGCATCCGCGTCACTTAGACGTAAGTCGGTCCCTTTGTGGACACAGGAGATCACTGAGGCCATTCGGGAACGTCGGCGCGCGCTCCAGCGACACCGGCGACACCCTTCTCTAGAGAACCTCATTGCCTTTAAACGTGTCCGCGCACGGGCTCGGCGATTGATTCGGCAGAGTAAGAAGGATTCCTGGGAGAGGTTTTTAGCCTCTATCGGCTCTCGCGCCTCCCCTTCTCCCCACCTGGACCCAAGTACGGCGCCTCTTCGGATATCACCCACCGCCTGGAATCCCATCGCTCACCATTCAGGGTGCCCTCTGCACTGACCCACAAGCCATAGCTGAGTGCATGGCATATCACTATGCCCGTTGCTCTGCAACTGAAACATACAGTGCAGACTTCCGCAACTTCAAAGAGAGGGTCGAACGGCAGCAGTTGTCATTCTGCACACGCCGCCAGGAACTTTACAACGCCCCATTTAGTGAGTGGGTGCTTCAAACCGCTCTGGCTGCGTGCCCCGATACATCTCTGGGACCAGATCGGATACACAATCAGTTCCTCCATCACCTTTCAGCGGAGTTTCACCACCACCTTCTCTCCCTGTTCAACCGTATCTGGGCAGATGGAGTTTTCCCATCACAGTGGTGGGAAAGCACCGTGATCCCAGTGTTGAAACCTGGAGCAGATCCATTGGTGGCTGACAGTTATCGCCCAATCAGCCTTACCAATGTGCTCTGCAAGCTACTCGAGCGAATGGTGAGTCGGCGGCTGATGTCGCTCCTTGAAGACAGGGAATTTCTAGCCCCGCATCAAGGTGGATTTCGTCAAGGCCGTTCCGCCATTGACAATCTCGTCTCGCTGGAATCGGCTATTCGCACTGCCTTCACCAGGCGCGAACACCTTGTTGCGGTCTTCTTCGATCTGCGAAAGGCGTATGATACAACCTGGCACCACCATATTTTGGCCACACTGCACGGCTGGGGCCTGAGGGGCTCCCTTCCCATTTTTGTTCAGAACTTTTTATCGCTCCGCTCTTTCCAGGTTCTTGTAGGCACCTGTCTCAGCTCTCCCCATATCCAGGAGAATGGTGTACTGCAGGGCTCTGTTCTCAGTGTTCCCCTCTTCCTGATTGCAATCAATGGTCTAGCAGCAGCGGTTGGGTCATCAGTTTCCTCCTCCCTATTTGCGGATGATTTTTGCCTTTATTTCAGCTCCGCCACTATTGGTGACACTGAACGGCGGCTGCAGGGAGCCATTAGAAAGGCAGAGTCATGGGCCTCAGCCCACGGTTTCCACGTCTCAGGTTCTAAGACCCGAGTAATGCACTTCTGTCATCGTTGGGCACTTGACATCGATCCAGAGCTGTACCTAGGTAATGAACGTCTTCGTGTTGAAGAAATGCACCGCTTCCTCGGTATGGTTTTTGATGCCCGGCTGACTTGACAGCCGCACCTCCGACAGCTGCGACAGAAATGCTGGAAACATCTGAATATTCTCCACTGTCTTCGCCACACGGCTTGGGGAGCATCACGCCCAACGCTTCTCCAGCTATACAAGGCCCTCATACAATCGCGCCTGGACTACGGGAGTATCGTGTATGACTCTGCAGCGCCATCAGCACTGCAGGTATTGGACCCTGTCCTCCATAGTGGTGTCCGTTTGGCAACAGGGGCCTTTCGCACGAGCCCGGTGACAAGTCTGCTAGCCTACTGCACCTGCCTTGATTTTATCTGACAATGCCTCTATGGCTGACCGAGTTTTACGTTTTATCCGTGCAGCTGGGTTTTACCATTTGATATAAAGGTGGGTTCCTTAGCCTGATCTCTCAGGCACCCATCTCTCATAACTTTTTACCCTTCATATTTTGTGTTGTCTGACCTGCTTTTATTCGTATGTTTTAGAATGTGCAGAGTGGCTGGCTCATCCTTTATTATCCTCGTGATCAGCCAGCCACAACATTCTGCTGTAACTTTTTAGCCCAATTATCTTTTTTTGCTCTTTGAGTTTTCTTCTTTGCGTGTCATGACCTCAATGCTCTTTGTCATTGTGTACCCATTGTGCTTTCTCTTTTTTGTGTTTCAATGATCGTCATTTTTAACTTGCAATACGCCGCATTGGCTTTGCTTGCAACAGGGGACTGATGACCGTGCAGTCTAGTCCCCTCTAAACAACAACAACAACAACAACAACTTCTTGAGTTGCAAGGAAGGAAGGAGTCTTAGGGTTTAACGTCCCGTCGACCTCGTGGTCATTAGAGACGGAGCTAACGCTCGGATTTTTGGGAAGGCAATCGGCCGTGTCCTTTTAAAGGAACCATCCCGGCATTTTCCTGTAGTGATTTAGAGAAATCACAGAAAACCTAAATCTGGATGGCCGGAAGTGGATTTGAACCACCATCCTACCAAATGCGAGTCCAGTGCGTTACCACAGCGCCACCTCGCTCGGTCTTCTTGAGTTGCCGAGTGCTACGTACAATTTGAAGATTGCAGCATGTGAAGTTTAGGCACTGTGTGTTTAGCCGCCGGCCGAATAGCAGCAGGAATAGCAGCAGAGCAGCAGACGCAGATTTCTGTATGTGAAACCGGCTTCTGATTAGAAGCGACATATAGTATTTTGATTTTTGTCTGCGCATTTTCGTTTCAGTTTGTAAATTTATATTGTGCTCTCGTGTGTATTACATTCAAATCCGCGTTTGAACATACAGTGTAGTCTTCCTTTAAACGCATCCCGATTGTAGTTTTTGTTTTCTCGGCACTGTAATCATGAATAGGGACTGTGACTGCTGTGTACGAATGCAGTCTGAGCTGGTGACACTTCGGTCCCAGCTTGAAGCCGTCTTAACCTCGGTTTGCGCGATCGAGGGGCGTCGTTGTTGTTGACCGGCAGTAGCCCCTCAGGGGCTCAGCATTAATTTGCTGGGTACGGGGGTCCTGAGCTGTGGGCTGTGTCGCGCCAACAGTCCGCTACACCATTAGCTCTGTGCGTGCCTACAACCATCGTTCGGCGCGACGGTGGAACGTTGTACGTTTCAGAGCCCGGGGATCTTGGCTTAATCGCCCGGGTTGCGAGGACCGTACAAACCTCTATAAAAAAAACCTCAATCTCAAGGTGTGCTACGTGCTGGGAAGATGCATGGCTGTTGAGGTTGAACAGTCGTTAGCGAGCAACCTCTGAGGAACCTGCTGCACCTCAGTTGTATAAGGCTTCCCCAGGCAAGCGGGGCTCTGCCTGGGTGGATCTGTTTTCCCTAGCTGCTCGTTGGACCAGGATGAAACGAACAATCAATAGCGTCGCCACACGCAAAAATGGCGTCTCTAAGCGAGGAAGAAACGAGTACAATGCTGTAGAGTATGACCCCCAAATCTTCCCTTCCCCGGCTACACCATGGGAGGAATGTCGGGCAAGAAAACAGGGTGAGGCTTATGCCCCTAAATATCTAGTTTGTACCCGCACTGATGGGGAATCTTTTAAGACGACTAAGCCCTTGTTCTTCATTGAAAACTTGGAGGACAAGTATGGTGAGGTGGAAGGGATGTCTAAAACGCGGTCAGGGTCTGTCTTAATAACGACGTCATCCCCAGCCCAGTCATGGGCACTGCTTGCCTGTGACAAGCTGGGTGATGTTTCCGTTACCATTACGCCATACAAGACCTTAAATATGGTACAGGGTATCATCTTTCATAAAGACCTCTTGCTGCAGTCAGATGATGAATTGCGTGCCAATCTAGAACGGCGGGGAGTACATTTTATTTGGCGAGTCCATAGGGGTCCGAAGGACAATAGGGTCACGACTGGTGCCTTCAACTTGGCGTTCTAGGGTGATTCATTGCCTGAGAAGGTCAAGGTGATGGTCTACCGGATCGACGTAAAGCCCTACGTTCCTCCCTCTATGCGCTGTTTTAAGTGCTGGAGGTTTGGGCATATGTCCTCCCGATGTGCTGCCAATCCTACAACTTGGGAGTGCGGATGTGCTGTCCATCCAAACGTCCCCTGCACCCCTCGTCCAGTATGTGTTAATTAGGGCCAAAATCACTCCCCTTGTTCGCCTGTCTGCACAGTTCCGCACCAAGAAAGAAAGATCATTGAGTACAAGACCAGAGACCGACTGACATACTCAGAGGCCAAGAAGAAGTACCATAAGCTCCAATCTGTGCGCCAGGTCAACACCTATGCCACAGCAGTCTCACTGTCATCCTCCACTGTGCCTTCGATTCAGTCAGTTCAGTCCTTACCAGTAGGCTCCCAGGCCCAACAAAATATCCCTGCCCCCTTACCAGCTGGGGGCTATGTTCGGTCTACCTCCCACCTGATGAAGTTATCTCTCCTGTAGACCTCGCTGCCTTGGTCGCCCAACTTCCCCCACGCTCCCTTCTTTTGGGGGACTTCAATGCCCACCAAACTTTGTGGGGTGGCACACAGACTTCGGCATGGGGTAGAGTTGTTGAGACTCTACTGACGCAGCTGAACATCTGCCTCCTGAACACTGGCGCACTCTAGCGTGGCACATGGTATGTTCTCCGCCATAGATCTGTCTGTCTGTAGCCCAAGCCTACTTCTGCACTTCACTTGGAGGGTCCACGATGACCTGTGTGGCAGCGACCATTTCCCTATCTTCCTGTCGCTCCCACAGTGTCCACCTGCTGAACGTCTGCCTCGCTGGTCCCTCCATAGGGCCAACTGGCCAGCATATTCCATAGCCGCTGTGCTTCCCTCTCCTCTTCTGGCTGATATCGATACCGCTGTTCAGCAGGTCACACATTCCATCATTTCTGCTGCTGAGAACACCGTACCCGTCTCACTTGGATCACTCCACCGTAAGTCAGTGCCCTGGTGGACGCCGGAGATAGCTGAGGCCATCCGGGAACGTCGGCGAGCAGTACAGTGCCACCGTGCCACCCTTTCGTAGATAACCTTATTGTGTTTAAGCGTGTCAATACACGGGCACGGCGATTGATCCAGCAAAGCAAGGGGGCCCCTGGGAGCGCTATGTCGCCTCCATTGGATCCCGAGCATCATCTTCACGGGTATGGTCGCAAGTTCGACGCCTCTTTGGCCACCGCCCACCAGTGGGAATTCCGTGCCTCAGCATTTAGGGTACAATTTGCACTGACCCTCTCACAATAGCTGAGCATTTGGCACACCACTATGATCGCACCTCAGCGACCACTGCATATGATGCGGATTTCCGCGCCCTTAAAGAGCGCACAGAGCGAAAACAGATATCTTTTCGAACGCGACTCCAGGAAATCTACAACATTCCTTTCAGCGAATGGGAGTTCGAAAGTGCCCTTGCTGCATGCCCAACCACGTCCCCTGGACCCGACCGCATTCATAGTCAGTTCCTCCGACATCTATCAGTGGACTCTAAACGCCAACTTCTCTCCTTGCTGAATCGTCTCTGGGTTGAGGGTGTCTTCCCGTCCCAATGGCGGGATAGCATCATCATCCCAGTGATGAAGCCCGGGCCTGATCCACAGGTGGCTGATAGTTACTGCCCAATCAGCTTCACCAACGTTCCGTGTAAACTCCTCGAACGGATGGTGAGTCGGAGGCTTATGTGGATCCTTGACGACTGGGGACTCCTGACCCCACAACAGAGTGGGTTCCGTCGTGGCCGCTCCGCTAGCGATTATCTCGTGTCGCTGGAGTCGGCCATCCGTACAGCCTTTATACGCCGCGAACATCTGGTTGCTGTATTCTTTGACCTGCGAAAAGTGTACGACACCACCTGGCGCCACCACATACTGTCTACGCTGTACGACTGGGGCTTACGCGGTCCACTTCCTGTATTCATACAGAATTTTCTTGCGCAACGGTCTTTTCGTGTTCATATTGGTTCCTGTTTCAGCTCCCCTCACTATCAAGAAAACGGTGTCCCCCACAGGGATCCGTTCTTAGCGTCCCTCTATTTTTGGTCGCTATCAATGGTCTTGCTACTGCTGTGGGGTCATCGGTTTACACCTCGTTGTATGCCGATGACTTCTGCATATATTTCAGCTCCACTAGCATCGGCGTTGCTGAATGGCGGTTGCAGATAGCTATTCGAAAGGCGCAGTCGTGGGCGTTTACTCATGGTTTTAAATTTTCCGCTACAAAAACCCGGGTGATGCATTTCTGTCGGCGTCGGGCGGTCCATCCTGAACCCGAACTGTATCTTGCTGATGACCGGCTGCGTGTCGAAGAGACGCACCGTTTTTTAGGCATGTTGTTCGACAACTGTCTCACCTGGGTGCCACACCTTCGCCAGCTCAAACAAAAGTGCTGGCAACACCTTAATATTCGACGCTGTGTAAGCCATACTGTTTGGGAAGCGTCACGCCCAACGCTCCTGCAACTTTATAAGGCGGTCATCCAGTCGTGCCTAGACTATGGCTGCGTAGTATACGATTCGGCTGCACCTTCAGCATTGCAAACATTAGACCCAGTCTTACATTCCGCACGAGCCCTGTGACAAGCCTCCTAGTTGAAGCTGGGGTCCTTCATCTGCGGTTCCTCCGGCAGCACCTGCTGGCTTCGTACGTTGCCCAAGTTATGGTCTTGCCACACCATCCGAACCACTGGCGTCTTTTTCCAGGTGCAGCGCTACCTATCCTTCCAAGACGACCTCGGTCGGGTTACCCAATATCAGTCCGCGTTCGTTCTCTACTTTCGTCCCTCGAATCCCAACCACTCCCTGCCACTTTCCAATATTCCTTTCAAACCCCTCCTTGGTCCATTCCCCGTTTGCAGCTTTGTCTGGATCTTTCCAATAGCTCAAAGGACTCCGTTTCTCCAATGCAACTCCGACACCAGTTCCTGGATCTCTTCAACACTTCCCCTCAGGGGCTCAGCATTAATTTGCTGAGTACGGGCTTGGCGAACCCGGGGTCCTGAGCTGTGGGCTGTGTAGCGCCAACAGTCCGCTACACCGTAAGCTCTGTGCGTGCTTCAACGACCATCGTTCGGCGCGACGGTGGAACGTTGGACGTTTCAGAGCCCGGGGATCTTGGCTTAATCGCCCGGGTCGCGAGGACGGTACAAACCTCTATAAAAAGAACCTCAATCTCAAGGTGTGCTACGTGCCGAGGAGATGCATGGCTGTTGAGGTTGAACAGCCGCTAGCGAGCAACCTCTGAGGAACCTGCCGCACCTCAGTTGTATAAGGCTTACCCAGGCAAGCGGGGCTCTGTCTGGGTGGACCCTTCGATCCCTAGCTGCTCGTGGGAACACAATGAAGCGAGCTAAAGATTACGTTGGTGGACGTATAACCACCATCTCAAAGCGTGGTAAGTTTAATGCTACATCATATGACCCCAAGTCGTTCCCTTCCTTGGCCACGCCCTGGGAGGAACGCAGGGCTGAAGACAGAAATGGGCCGTATTCACCGAGATATTTAGTTTGTACAAGGACTGATGGGGAGACATTTACTACAGTGAAGCCTCAGTTCTTTGTTGACCACCTGGAGGAGAAGTTTGGAGACGTGAAGTCCCTCTCCAAGATGCGCAATGGGTCTGTGTTAATTCACACTACATCCCCTGCCCAGTCATGGGCGTTGCTTGCTTGCGATAAGCTGGGAGATGTCGCAGTCAACATTACGCCACATAAGTCTCTTAATCTGGTCCAGGGCATTGTATTTCATCGTGATCTGCTCTTACAGTCCGATGAGGAGCTGCGCTAACCTCGAGCGGCGAGGTGTTCACTTCGTCCGGCGCGTCCATCGTGGGTCGAAAGAAAATAGGGTTGCCACTGGTGCCTTCATCGTAGCCTTTGAAGGCGATACACTGCCTGAAAAGGTGAAGGTGATGTGCTACCGGTGTGATGTGAAACCCTATATCCCTCCTCCTATGCGATGCTTCCAGTGCTGGAAGTTTGGGCATATGTCGTCCCGTTGCCCTTCCAGCGCCACTTGCCGGGATTGTGGACGTCCAGCCCACCCGGACGCCCCATGTACTCCGCCGCCTATCTGTGTGAACTGTGGCCTGGAGCATCCTCCCTGCTCGTCGCAATGCCGTATTCTCCACAAGGAACGGAAAATCGTCGAATATAAGACTATGGACCGGTTGACGTATACTGAGGCTAAAAAGAAGTATGAGCGCCTACACCCAGTTAGCATTAGTGATGGGACAACCGACTGTTTTTAACAACCGATTGGTCAATCGGTTGTTTTTTCGTTCAGTCGGTTTTTTCAGTCGAATGAAACAACCGAATGAAAATAGTCTCTGTGGCTGTATGAATGTTTTCACTCACTGGTGGGGTTTGAGTGGTTTCAGTCGATGCGAAACAATCGAATGAAACCTGTCTCTGTCGGTTGCAGCCGCTATATGAATGTTTTCACTCATTCAGTGGGTTTGAGTGGTTTCAGTCGATGCGGGAGCACCGAATGAAACAAGTCTCTGTCCTTTATATGAATGTTCTCGGCATTGAGTGGATTCACTTGATGCGATACAACCGACTGGAAAAAGTCTTTGTCGGTTTCTGCAGTTATATGGATGTTTTTATTAATTCATCGACTTTGTGTGACTTTATTTGCATACTCCTTCAGCCTTTTCGGGTATAAATGAACCGTGGTTCAGCATGAAACATTCTTAAAGACAAATTTTAAGAATGTAGCAGTGTGTCCGTGTGTCTGTTTCTATTGCATGCAAATCTGCAGTTTTGTTCCAATCTTGATGAAATTTTGCACACTTGACCTTCAAAGCAAGAGAAACGTCACTCCCTGCATCAAATTTAATTCGGTGCATGGCGGAGGGTACTTTACCTACTAACCTAAACAAATTCCGTTTGTATTCGAATTTTAATGATATATTTCACTCTTCACCTTCAAAGAAAGAGAATGGTCACCGTCTACATCTACTTTAGTTCGATGCATGAGAGAAGGTATTCCAGAAGTCGACGCCAATATAGAGTTTATTCCGATCCTGATGAAATTTAGCACCCTTGACTTTCAAAACAAGTGGCATCTAAGATTTTGTATGGTACAGGCGCAGGGGTGGAATAAACCTCCACACCGTTTCACCGATAACCACAGAAATATCTGTGACAAGAGTGAATAATTATGAAACTTGAGATGAATGTTTTCATACACCGTTGACGAATACAGACGCGGTGAAGGAAATTTACAGCACTGATAAATGTTGTATGTCTTCTCGTACTCCTTTAAATTAGATGGAATTAACAAAAATATTTTTATAAGAAACATTTTTGTACAAAATACTTTAATAAACTTTTTTACAATATCTAATGTTTTAGTGATCTTCGAATTTGGATCTAGCAAATATGCTCAAAGTTAAAATACTTAACTCTGTCCTACTAGTACCTTAGATATGTATGAACAATAAGCCGCAAACCGCACGTTTCTACCTGTTCCCACTTCGGAGATACAATATGCGAGATTAAACTTGTAGCGATCATTTTGGAACACCCTGTAGTTTCGACGCTTCTTTATTGAGACAGTAAGTAACCGACAACAATCGGCGATGGCACGCCCTGCGACGCCGCCAGACACTGTTGTGTGGAGTTTGGCGCGCGCCTGCTGGCGCTGTCAGCAGTGAAAACGCAAGCGAGGAGCACCCCCTCTCGAGTCCCCACTCCCCGCGAAAAACGTACTGCCTCTTCTCACTTTAAAAGAAAGAATGATAATTCAGTCAATGTACAAAACTGTAAAAGTTTCGCATGTTTTCATTCGGTTGTTCCCACAGACTACTTTCATTCGAAAAAAAAAAAAAAAAAAAAAAAATAAAGTAAAACTACGACTGACTGACTCTTTCATTCGGTTGCTTCCACTGACTGGTTTCACTCAAAAGAACTAATGAAAAGGCCAACGTACTGTGTCAATTTTTTCATACGGTTGGCCCCATCGACTGATTTAACTCAAAAGAAAAGGAATGAGTGGTCCAACCGACTGCGTCGATTTTTTCATTCGGTTGATACCACCGACTGGTTTAACTCAAAAGAACGAATGAAGAGTCCAACCGACTGAATCGGTTGTTTCATTCGGTTGGTCCCACCGACTGGTTTCACTGAGAAGAACGAATGAATAGTCCAATTGACTGAATCGGTTGTTTCATTCGGTTGGTCCCACCGACTGGTTTCACTCAGAAGAACGAATGAATAATTCAACCGATACGAGAAACTACAACCGAATGATCGATTTTTTCCAACAACCGCATGAATCGATTGTTTTCATTCGATTGTTCCCATCACTAGTTAGCATGACCACCTCTTTTGCGACAGTCACGTCGTCGCCATCTTCTTTGGCGACACGGGTGTTTCCTAGTACTTCCTCTTCTGTGGGCCCTCAGGGCCGTAAGCCTTCACCTGCCCCCAAGATGGTTGGGGGCTCCCTTCCTTCTTCTGCTCCCAAGGTAATTGCCTCGGGAGCAGCCTCCACCCTTCTGCCGGAGAAAGAAAAGCCCTCTCCGGCACCCCTCGTTCGGAAGGCGTCCCTCGGGACACTCCCTTCCGAGGGTTCCGCCAGTGTCGTTGCCGACACACGCCAGCAGCAGGCTACACCGAAGGCTGCTGGACGCAGGGCCTCATGCTCCTCCTCAGTCCCTGCGGCTGAGTCTGAGAAGCCAGCCCCGCCGGCGAAGCCCCCGAGGGACAAGACGGATCGGAGGAAAAAAGTGGAAAGTGAAGAGTTGCAAGGTACCATGGTGGCTCCCATGCCACCGTCTCACTCCACCTCGACCTCTGGGAACGAGGTGGAGATTCTGGAGTCCCCGGACGACCTTGCTGTCGGGGACATCCCAGAACTAATGGATGCCGAGCCAGAAAACAGCAGCCAGCAGATTTGAGTGACGCCGAGTTGTAATCTTCCCTCTTACCTTTCATGTTTTCTCAGTTATCGGACAGCTTCATCCTCCAGTGGAACTGCGGCGGTTTCTTCCCCCACCTGGCTTAGCTACGACACCTTTTGAGCATAACACCTGCTTTCTGCATTGCCTTACAGGAAACTTGGTTTCCAGCAATGCGGACCCCAGGTCTCAGGTCTCAGGTGGTGTGTGTGTGTGTATCTCCTTACTTCTGTTTATAGTGAATCCGTGCCCCTTCATACACCATTCAAAGCAGTGGCTGTCGGGGTAAGGACAACACAGGAATTTACTGTCTGCAGCCTTTATCTCCCTCCAGATGGTGACCTCTCTTTGAATGATATGGCTGCACTTATATCGCAACTACCCCCGCCTTTCTTCTTATTGGGCGACTTCAATGCCCATAACCCGTTGTGGGGTAGTACTTCGCTTTCTGGCCGAGGCAGAGTAGTCGAGTCTTTACTTTCTCAACTCGACCTCTGCCTATTAAATACTGGTGCCCCCACACACTTTAGTGTGGCACATGGCACGTTCTCGGCCATTGACTTATCGATCTGCAGCCACAGCCTTCCACCATCTGTCCACTGGAGCCCACGACGACCTGTGTGGCAGTGACCATTTTCCGCTTTTTCTGTCACTCCCACAACGTCAGTCCCCAGAACGCCCCCCTAGGTGGGCTTTAGGCAGGGCTAACTGGGAAGATTACACATCCACTGCTATTGTTCAACCTCCCCCACTCGATTCCATCGATGTGGTGGTCGAGGGCGTCACTCACACCATTGTTTCTGCTGCAAAAGCTGCAATTCCATGCTCCACAGGGTGCCCAAGGCGTAAGGCAGTGCCGTGGTGGTCGCCGGAAATAGCTGAGGCTATTAGCGATCGTAGGCGGGCCTTACAGTGCTATAAGCGTCACCTCTCTCAGGAGCATCTCATTGATTTTAAACGGCTTCGCGCTCGTGCTCGCCAGTTAATAAGAAGACGGAAACAGGAGTGCTGGGAGAGGTACGTTTCCACTATTGGGAAAGGCACCTCAGCCTCGCAGGTCTGGAGTAAGATCAGGCGGCTACAGGGATTACAGACACCAGTGGGAATCCCTGGGATCTCCTCAAATTGAGTCGTTTGTACGGACCCGGCCACTCTTGCAGAGATGTTTGCCGAGCATAATGCTCGCGCCTTTGCCTCTGCAAACTATCCACCGGCCTTCCGTATATTGAAGGAGCGGGTAGAAGGCCAGTCTCTCTCCTTTCGTACCAGCCGCTCTGAATCTTACAACACTCCCTTTTCTGAGTGGGAGCTCCTCAGTGCTCTTCGACAATGTCCAGACACGGCGCCAGGGCCTGATAGCATCCATAGCCAGATACTGAAACATCTCTCAGCAGATAGTCGGCGTAACCTACTTGCGGTCTATAACCGCATTTGGTGTGATGGTGTTTTCCCGTCACAGTGGCGGGAGAGTATCATCATCCCCGTACTTAAACCCGACAAACATCCTCTGAACTTGGATAGCTGTCGGCCCATTAACCTAACTAACGTTCCCTGCAAACTGTTGGAGCGGATGGTTAGTCGGCGGTTGTGTTGGATTCTTGAGACACGTGGATTATTGGCTCCATGCCAGGGCGGTTTTCGCCAGGGTCGGTCTACCACCGATAATCTGGTGTACCTCGAGTCTGCAATCCGCACAGCCTTTTCCCGGCGCCAACACCTTGTTGCCGTCTTCTTCGATATGCACAAAGCATACGATACAACCTGGCGATGACATAACCTCAACACTTTATATGACTGGGGCCTCCGGGGCTCCCTACCGATTTTTATCCAGAATTTTTTAGCTGTCCGTACCTTTCGTGTTCAGATTGGTGCCTCCCTGAGCGCCTCACACATCCAGGAGAATGGCGTCCCTCAGGGTTCAGTTTTAAGCGTTCCTTTATTTTTAGTGGCCATCAATGGTCTAGCGACAGCAGTTGGATCGTCGGTCTCCCCTTCTCTTTATGCTGACGACTTTTGTATCTTTTTTAGTTCCTGCAGCACCCAGGTTGCTGAGCGTCGGCTGCAAGGTGCTCTTTGGAGGGCACAGACCTGGGCCCTAAGTCATGGCTTTCAGTTTTCTGCCACCAAGACCAGAGTGATGCACTTCTGTCGGCGTCGGACCGTTCACCCTCACCCTGAACTTTATCTTCACGACGAACTCCTGACAGTGGTAGACACTCATCGGTTTTTAGGACTGGTCTCTGACACCCGGCTGACATGGCTCCCCCACATTCGTTAGCTGAAAAGGAAGTGCTGGCGCCATCTCAACCTTCTCCGCCACCTGGGTCATACGACCTGGGGTGCTGATCACTCGACACTGTTGCGGCTTTACACGGCGCCGGTGCAGTCCCGTCTCGATTTTGGGTGCATTGCCTATGGGTCTACGGCACCTTCAGCATTGCATCTCCTGGACCCCATTCACAACTGTGGGGTCCACATTGCGACGGGCGCTTTCCGCACCAGCCCGGTGAACAGTTTACCCCTCAGGGTCTCAGCATTAATTTGCTGAGTACGGGCTTGGCGAACCCGGGGTCCTGAGCTGTGGGCTGTGTTGCGCCAACAGTCCGCTACACCATAAGCTCTGTGCGTGCCTCAACAACCATCGTTTGGTGCGACGGTGGAACGTTGTACGTTTCAGAGCCCGGGGATCTTGGCTTAATCGCCCGGGTGCGAGGACGGTACAAACCTCTATAAAAAAAACCTCAATCTCAAGGTGTGCTACGTGCCGAGGAGATGCATGGCTGTTGAGGTTGAACAGCCGCTAGCGAGCAACCTCTGAGGAACCTGCCGCACCTCAGTTGTACAAGGCTTACCCAGGCAAGCGGGGCTCTGTCTGGGTGGACCTCTTTTCCCTAGCTGCTCGTGGGACGGAAATGAAACGAGTACTAACTAGCGTGGGCGGTCGCAAAAACGCCTTTTCTAAGCGAAGAAAGTCCGATTTTGATGCGACAGTATACGACCCTAAGACGTTCCCTTCCCTGGCTACGCCATGGGAAGAGCGCAAAACTTTACGTAGTTCAGATCCCTACACGCCGCAATATCTTGTCTTTTCCCGGACTGATGGAGACTCTTTCTTGTCCACTAAACCGCAGTTCTTCGTTGACCATCTCGAGGACAAGTACGGTGAAGTGGAGTCTTTCTCAAAAATGAGAAGTGGGGCTGTTTTGATACAGACGGATTCCCCAGCCCAGTCCAGGGCATTATTGGCCTGTGACAAGCTGGGTGATATACCTGTCAGTGTCACGCCCCACAAGACCCTCAATATGGTCCAAGGTCTAATTTACCATCGCGACTTATTGTCGCAGTCCGATGAGGAGTTACGGACCAACCTGGAACGCAGAGGAGTTCACTTTGTAAGACGTATTTATAGGGGACCTAAGGATAACAGAGTTGCCACCGGTGCGTTCATCCTGGCCTTTGAGGGCGATACACTGCCCGAGAAGGTCAAGGTCATGATCTACCGGTGCGACGTCACACCGTATGTCCCGCCCCTATGAGGTGCTTCAGGTGCTGGAAGTTTGGGCATATGTCCTCCCGGTGTACTTCCAGCCCTGCATGCAGGGAATGTGGACGTCCAGCTCATCCGGACACTCCCTGCACGCCACCTCCCGTCTGTGTGAACTGTAATCAGCTGCATCCGCCGTGCTCCCTGGACTGTAAAGTCCTACACAAAGAACGAAAAACAATGGAGATTAAGACCTTGGATCGACTGTCATATAATGAGGCAAGAAAGAAATATGTGTGGCTCCATCCGGTAAACATGATCACCTCTTATGCTGTCGTAACGTCGTCCCCGCGCACTACGGGTACGACATGTACCAAGGTATCGCTTCCTCCTGTGGGCCCTAGGGGCCACAAACCCCCCCCCCCCAGGGGGCCCACAGCTCTTTTGTGGGTACGTGTGTGGCGCGCACGGGTCCCCGAGCCATTGCGGCCTTCCTTCCTATTTCCCAGGCCGCTTTTCCTCACCCTGGTTCCCTCCCTTCCTAATCCTTTTTCCCACCCTACCCTTCTCCAACCCCGTCTCTAGGTGTTCTTGTGTTGATGGCCCGGCTATTCCCATGGTACTGTTGGTTTGGCAATTGTGTCTTTGTTTGCCGTGTTCACTGATTTCGGCCCAGTTAGGTCCCCATTGTGGTTTGACCTCCACGAAAATTTTCTGATTAAGTGTGAGCCATTTGGGGAAGAACTCCCAACCTAGCCCCTACGGCGCGGATTCCTACCCTTTCCTTCCACATCCCTTCCTCGCCGTAGCCCCCTCCCCCGCTAGGTCACCAGCACGGTAGCCAGTCCGTGTGGTGGGGCTGTTATGTACCCTCATGGTTGAGCCCCCTGAATTGCACAGGGATCACACTGCCGATGCCTGAGCTGTGACCTCCTCATGAATGCCAAGGAGTCGATGCTTGTCTTTGCGGGGCATCAGGACTCCCGGCAACGGTCATCCTGCCAGGTGGCGTTGCTGTGGCTGGGTGGCGCCCTTGAGGAGAGCCCCTGTTTCTGAGTGGGTGGCATCGGGGCGGACATTCCGCAATGAAGAGGAAACAAGCCTCAGAAAATCCTGGCTCTAAGTCAGGTGTCTCAAAGATTGGAAGATTTAATTTCAGTAGATACGACCCCAAATCGTTTCCTTCCCTAACTCAATCTTGGGGGGAACGAGGGTCCACAAAACAGGCTGAGACTTACTCACCTAGATACTTAGTGTGTACCAGACAGGATGGGGAATCCTTCCAGGCAACTAAGCCTTCCTTCTTCGTCGAACACCTCGAAGAAAGGTTTGGCGAAGTTGCAGGAATGTCGAAACTGCGCGACGGTTCGGTCCTAATACAGGCAGAGACCCCTGCTCAATCACGGAGCCTCTTAAAATGTGATCATTTAGGTGAAATTCCTGTCACAGTAACGCCCCACAAGTCGTTAAATAGGGTACAGGGGGTGATATACCATCGAGACCTTTTGCTACAGACAGATGATGAGTTACGCGAGCACCTACAACGACGCGGCATCCATTTTGTCCGGCGCGTATTTAGAGGACCCAAGGATAATAGGGTGGCCACTGGCGCATTTGTCTTGGCCTTTGAGGGTGACAATCTGCCCGAAAAGGTCAAGGTCATGATGTATCGCTGTGACGTCCAGCCATACATCCCCCCTCCAATGCGATGTTTCAAGTGTTGGCGTTTCGGACACATGTCCTCTCGTTGCAACGCTGCTGCAACCTGTCGGGACTGTGGCCGTCCTTCACACCCGGACGCTGCCTGTACTCCTCCTCCTTACTGCGTCAACTGCAGTGGTCACCACTCTCCCTGTTCGCAGGACTGTCCCGCTCTACACAAAGAGCGGAAGATAGTAGAATATAAGACCTTGGACCGACTAACCTACTCAGAGGCTCGGAGGAAGTACGAAAAGCTGCATCCAGTGACTTTACTTTCTTCATATGCTGCAGCTACATCGATGGCGCCACAACCAGTGGCCACTTCTCGCACTGTTGTAACTCCATCTGTGGGCCCTATGGGCCGCCCCTCCACCTCGGCCTCCCAGACATCTGGAGGCACACCATCTTCTGCGGGGCCTATACTGCCCCCCCACGTCGGGAGTGGTTACCCCTACTCCCCAGCCAGAAAAGGGTTCACCTTCTCTGGCTTCTTCTTCTGGGAAGGGAACCTGTTCTTCCCTTCCACCTGTGTCACCACCGAAACTAGACTCTAGCCAGCGGCTGAAGGACACTCGGCCAGAACGCCGCCTGGCTCCTCAGTCTTCCCACACTCCTCAAGCCCCGCCGGAGAAACCCCCCTCCTCCGGTAGGCCCAAGGAACGACGGGAAGACAAAAAAGAAAAGAAGGAAAAGACAGTGAAGCGCAAGGAAACGCTGGCGGCCTCGGTGCCCCCAACCCTTGCACGTGACACACCGGAGGATGAGGTCATCCTTCTTGCGACGCCCGAAGATCCGGCCTTCGCAGATCTCGGGGATGCCATGGAGACGGAGGATCAGACTTCACAGCCAAAGACGAGTGCTCCTGCCATCCCTCTTCCATCCTCATCTTCATGCACCGTCAACCAGGAGACAGTCTGATCCTCCAATGGAATTGTGGAGGATTTTTCGGTCACTTGGCTGAATTGCGTCAGCTGATGAGCTCTTTTCCACCACTTTGTGTTGCTCTCCAGGAAACCTGGTTTCCTAGTGATCGGACCCCCACCCTTCGGGGCTACCGGGGGTACTTCAATAACAGCACCATCTACAATAGGGTGTCGGGCGGGGTATGTCTATATGTACATACCTCTGCCTATAGTTCCCCAGTGCCACTTCACACAGCCCTGGAGGCTGTCGCTGTCAGGGTTCGAGCACCACGGGACATTACCATCTGTTCCCTTTATCTCCCTCCTGATGCAGCAGTGGCACCAGCTGACCTGGCAGCCTTGATCGGTCAACTTCCTTCACCATTTCTTATTTTAGGAGATTTTAACGCACATCACCACCTATGGGGGAGCAACGTGACTACAGGACGTGGTCGAGACTTTGAACTACTTTTTACCCACCTTGACCTTTGTATTCTTAATACAGGAGCTCCTACCCATTTTAGTGTGGCCCATGGCACCTTTTCCGCCATAGACCTTTCTGTATGTAGTCCGGGCGTACGTCCACTCCTTAACTGGTGGGTCCATGATGACCTTTGTGGAAGCGACCACTTTCCCATCTTCCTTTCGCTTCCCCGCCACCAACGCCACGCACGCCTACCCCGCTGGTCCTTCCACAGGGCCGACTGGGCAGCATACACTTCTGCTGCAACGTTGGATACCCCTCTCCCTGCTGATGCGACAATGGCTGTTGAGCAAATTATTTCCATTGTCGTTTCTGCTGCTGAGTCCGCGATACCATCTTCTTCTGCCTTACCTCGGCGAAGACCAGTGCCCTGGTGGTCACCGGAGATAGCAGCAGCTATCCGCAATCGCCGCAGGGCTCTGCAGCAGTACCGGCGCCACCCCACCCTTGACCACCTGGTTGCATTTAAGCGTCTTCGGGCCCAGACACGCCGGCTTATCTGGTCCACAATTGGACCCCGTGTCTCTTCTAGCCAGATTTGGACAAAGATTCGTCATATATCAGGTCACCATCCACCGACAGGGGTCGCGGGTCTCTCTATCCACGGTACAATCCATACCGACCCGACCATCATTGCCGAGTATTTTGCACCGCACTTTGCTCTTAATTCGGCGTCCACTGCCTACAGCCAAGGTTTTTGTACCTTAAAAGAGCGGGCTGAGCGAAGGCAGTTAGTATTTCGCACAAACCGCCAAGAGCCGTACAATGCGCCATTTACAGAGTGGGAATTTCAAACTATTCTTGCCAGTTGCCCCAATACATCTGCAGGACCGGACCGAATCCACTGTCAAATGCTGAAACATCTTTCTGAACACTCGCAACGCCATCTGTTGGATTTCTTTAATCGTCTCTGGGTCGAGGGAGCATACCCGTCCCAATGGCAGGAGAGTATCGTTATCCCTCTGTTAAAACCAGGTGCAGATCCATTGAACGTTGACTGTTACCGTCCCATAAGCCTCACAAACGTTCTTTGTAAACTTTTTGAACGTTTGGTGAGCCGGCGACTTCTGTGGGTTCTCGAGTATCGGGGTCTGCTCGCCCCACAACAAGGTGCTTTCCGGCAGGGTCGCTCTGCTATTGATAACCTTCTCTCTTTGGAGTCGGCGATCCGTACTGCTTTCGCCCGACGTCACCATCTCGTCGCCATCTTTTTCGACCTCCGGAAAGCATATGACACGGCATGGCGCCATCACATCTTTGCCACGCTACATGGGTGGGGTCTTCGTGGCTCCCTCCCACTTTTTATTCAGAATTTTTTACTTTCGCGCCGCTTTAGAGTCCGCATTGGCACCTCCTTAAGTTCCTCCCATATCCAAGAGAATGGGGTACCACAAGGGTCCGTCCTAAGTGTACCCCTCTTCTTAGTGGCCATTAATGGCCTAGTGGCTGCAGTGGGGCCATCGGTTTCCTGCTCCCTCTATGCAGACGACTTTTGCATGTACTATTCCACTGCTAGTACAAGTGTAGCTGAACGACGACTGCAGGCAGCCATCCATCGGGCGCAGAATTGGGCTTCTGGCCATGGTTTCACATTTTCCCCTGCAAAAACTAGGGTAATGCACTTTTGTCGCCAACGGGCGGTACATCCGCATCCAGAGCTCTACCTTGATGGTGAGCTCCTTCAGGTTGTGGACACACACCGCTTCCTGGGTCTCTTTTTCGACTCGCGTTTGACATGGCTCCCTCATCTGCGCCAGCTTAAGCAACGGTGTTCCCGGTATTTGGACATCCTTCGTTGCCTCAGCCATACTGTCTGGGGGGCAGCACGCCCTGTCCTCCTGCGGCTGTACAATGCTCTGGTGCAGTCACGTCTAGACTACGGAAGCCAGGTCTATGGCTCAGCCTCTCCATCTGCACTGCGAGTGCTCGACCCAGTGCATCATACAGGCATCCGTCTGGCCACTGGAGCCTTTCGGACAAGCCCTGTCACAAGTCTCTTGGCAGAGGCTGGAGTCGCCCCGTTGCGATACCGGCGCCAACAACTACTCGCCCAGTATGCTGCTAGAGTTCACTGTACCCCTCGGCATCCGAATAACAGACTCCTCTTTCCGGGGGAGGTTACTCGTTTGCCGCAGAGGCGACCTCGGTCGGGACTCCCGATAGCAGCGCGTGTCCAATCGCTACTGTCGACCCTGGACTCCTTACCTCTTAACCGTCCTTTCCGCTCGACTCTCCATGCTCCTCGCTGGACCGTTCCTCGGCCGCGGTCCCCCTGCGGGTTCGGGGGTAAGAATAGGCCCGCGGTATTCCTGCCTGTCGTAAGAGGCGACTAAAAGGAGTCTACATACATTTCGGCTTTCCATCTGTGGTCCCCTATTTGGGTTTGACCCACCATTTTTCAAAATTTTTTCCGAAGAGCGAACCATTTGGGGAAGGACACCTTACGTGGTGCAACATGTACTTCTTGTGCTATGCCATCTTATGCACCCATCATGGAATGGACTTGCTACTGCAGCTTCTATGCTGCCATCGGGCATGCCATTTCTTTTTCCATGCACGTCGCGTCCATTGTGCATGGATATCCCAGCACCCTCCATTATGATGGTTCACGTAGCACCAGAAAGCCAGCACGGTAGCCAGTCCGTTGTGGTGGGGTCGTCATGTACCCTCTTGGCTGTAGCCCCCTGACAACGCAGGGATCGCTCTACCGATGCCAGAGCTGTAAGCTCCTCATGCAGGCCTAGGAGTAGATGCTTGTCGTCGTGAAGCATCGGGACTTCCGGCAACGGTCATCCTGCCAGGTGACGTTGCTGTGGCTGGGTGGCGCCCATGAGGAGAGCCCCTGTTCGGAGTGGGTGGCATCGGGGCGGATGATTCGCGATGAAGCGAAACAAATCCAACCATCAAAATCCTGGCGTAACAGGTGTCTCGAAGCGTGGAAAGTACAATGCAGCGACTTATGATCCCTCAACGTTTCCTTCCCTGACTTCTTCTTGGCGGGAACGTGGGGGTCGACAGACTGAATCATATGTCCCGAAGTTTCTGGTCTGTACTAGGACAGATGGGGGATCCTTCCAGGCAACTAAGCCCATGTTCTTTGTTGAACATATTGAGGACAAGTTCGGTGAGGTTTCAGGAATTTCTAAGATGCGAGACGGATCGATTCTTATACAAGCAGAGTCCCCTGCACAGTCCCGTGCTCTACTCACATGCACTAAGCTTGGCGACGTGCCTGTCTCTCTAACGGCACATAAGACATTGAACCTGGTGCAGGGAGTCATTTTTCACCGTGACCTCTTGCTGCAGTCGGATGAGGAGTTACGCGAAAACCTGCAACGGCGTGGTGTCCATTTTGTCCGCCGTGTCTTTCGGGGTTCGAAAGACAATAGGGTGGCAACCGGGGCCTTCATCTTGGCCTTCGACGGCGATACCTTGCCCGAGAAGGTCAAGGTGATGGTATACAGATGTGATGTCCGACCGTACATCCCTCCACCCATGCGCTGTTTCAAGTGCTGGCGGTTTGGACACATGTCTTCCCGTTGCGATGCAGCCCCTATTTGTCGTGACTGTGGCCGTCCTGTACACCCCGATGCACCTTGTATCCCGCCACCTTCTTGTGTCAACTGCAGCGGCCATCACTCGCCTTGCTCACCGGACTGTCCCGCTTACCAAAGGGAGCGCAAGATCGTAGAGTATAAGACCCTCGATCGCGTAAGTTACTCTGAGGCCCGCCGCAAGTATGAGAAGCTCCACCCGGTATCGATGATGACTACATATGCTGCTGCCACAGTGTCATCGCCTCCATCGAGGGCGGTTTCCCGACCCCCTATCACACCTTCTGTGGGCCCTTTGGGCCATCAGTTAATCTCCGCTCCCCAGACGCCAGGGGGAGCACCTTCTTCTGCGAGGCTTTTGCCTCCCCCTTCAACGGGGTCTTTGAACCCCGTCCCTCTGCCGGAGAAATGTCTTCCTTCTCCGGCTCTTCCTTCAGGAAAAGGGCCTGACGAGCCCCTTCCACCACCTCCTGCAGTTCCCACTGTGTCTGACACCCTGGATGTCAGTCGACCTATAGATGCACGGAAAGGGTCTCTTGAGGTCTCCGAAACGCCAGTTTCGTCGCAGCCAAACGTCAGCCAGTGGTTCAAAGTTCAGGTACCCGCTGGTAGCCGGGCCTCCCCATCTGCGTCGACATCCGACGCCACTTCTGGGAAGCCCGCTCGAGCACCGAAGCCCAAACCCAAGCGGGAGCGGGCGAGAAAAAAGGATGTCCCTCAAGAGAAAGAGCTGGCGGCAAAGGCGGCTTCCTCGATGCCGTCCGCTACCAGTTCTGACTCAGACAATGAGGTCGAAATCCTTGCGTCTAAAGAGGACCTCGCTCTTACAGACACCCTAGACGCAATGGATATGGACACCACAGACCCTCAGCGGGTGGCGGCAAGTGACACTGAGGCGCACCGCGTCTCTTAATCACTTTCATGCCTCCCCAGTCCTTAGGCAGCACTTTCCTCCAGTGGAATTGCGGCGGTTATTTTTCCCACCTAGCAGAGCTGAAACAACTTTTAAGCTCTTCTCATGTACTGTGCGTTGCCCTCCAGGAAACCTGGCTTCCGGCAACGCGAACCCCAGCCCTTCGTGGCTATCGTGGGTTTTACACGAATCGTCTTGTATATGACAGAGCATCTGGTGGCGTCTCCATTCATGTCATCAACTCTGCCTACAGTGAAGCTGTGCCCCTTCAAACACCTTTGGAGGCAGTGGCTGTTCGGATCAGGACACCACTAGCTATAACCGTCTGCAGTGTTTATCTTCCACCTGATGGTGCAGTCCCCTGCCACATGTTAGCTGCACTGATTGCTCAGCTCCCCCCACCCTTCCTCATCATGGGCGATTTCAACGCTCATAACCCTTTGTGGGGTGGCGACATGACTACTGGCCGAGGTAGGGAGGTTGAACATCTTGTCTCCCAGCTCGATCTTTGTATTTTAAATACAGGTGCTCCCACGCATTTCAGTGTGGCACACGGCACCTACTCAGCCATCGACCTCTCTATTTGCACCCCTGGCCTCGTACCATCTCTTCATTGGAGAGTGCATGACGACTTGTGTGGCAGTGACCACTTTCCGATTGTTTTGTCACTGCCCCATCGTCATTGCCCTAGCCGTTTGCCCCGTTGGGCTCTTAACAAAGCTGACTGGGATGCATTTACAACTGCTGCCACTGTTCGATATTTGCCGGACACTAACATTGATGTGGTGGTCGATACTTTAATAGACGTCATTGTCTCTGCAGCTCAGTCTGCAATCCCGTCTTCTTCTGGTTCGTCCCGGCAGAGGTCCGTGCCCTGGTGGTCGCCGGAAATCGCTGCCGCAATCAGAGACCGTAGGCGAGCTCTTCAGCGTCACAAACGGCACCCATCAGTGGCCAACCTCATCGCTTTCAAGCGACTTCGTGCCAAGGCTCGGCAACTCATCAAACGAGCCAAACAAGAATGTTGGGAGAGGTATGTCTCGACCTTAGGTTCTCGTGTCTCTCCATCTCAGGTGTGGACTAAGATCAGGCGCCTCTATGGCCACCAGCCTCCTGTTAGCGTCCCTGGGCTTTCTACCAATGGGGCTATGTGTACAGACCCGACTGTGATAGCTGAACATCTTGCTGATCACTTCGCTAGGTGCTCTGCATCTGCTAACTACAGTGCAGCATTTCGCTCCCGCATGGAGCGTGTGGAGCGACAGCGCCTCTCCTTTGCGACGCGCCGTCGGGAGTCCTACAACGCCCCATTTACCGAAAGTGAGCTGCTTAGTGCCTTGGCCAATTGCCCAGATACGGCTCCCGGTCCCGACCGTGTCCATGCACAGATGCTCAAACACCTCTCGCGGGATTCTCAGCGCCATGTCCTCGAGATATTCAACCGCATTTGGGGTGGTGGCGAGTTTCCGTCCCAGTGGCGGGAAGCCGTCGTCATACCGGTGCTGAAGCCTGGCAGGGACCCACTGGAGGTTGACAGTTATCGTCCCATCTGCCTGACCAACGTTCTCTGCAAGTTGCTCGAACGTATGGTCGCACGTCGCTTGACTTGGGTGTTCGAGTCACGGGGCCTTCTGGCGCCATCGCAGGGTGGATTCCGCCAGGGTCGTTCAACGACGGATAATCTGGTGTGCTTGGAGTCAGCGTTTCGGACAGCTTTTTCCCGTCGTCAGCACCTCATTGCAGTTTTCTTTGACCTTCAGAAGGCCTACGATACTACATGGCGGCGTCACACCCTCGCTACGCTGCATGAGTGGGGCCTTCGGGGGTCACTTCCCATCTTCATTGCAAATTTCCTCCGACTCCGCACGTTTCGGGTCCGAGTCGGTGTTGCCCATAGTTCGCCCCATATCCAGGAAAATGGGGTCCCACAGGGGTCTGTGCTGAGTGTCTCACTGTTTTTGGTGGCCATTAATGGCCTGGCTGCAGCAGTGGGGTCATCGGTGTCTCCTTCCCTGTACGCCGATGATTTTTGCATATCTTTCTGCTCCACCACAACAAGTGCTGCTGAACGCCGACTCCAGGCGGCCATCCGCCAGGCACACATGTGGGCTCAGCATCATGGCTTCCAGTTTTCCGCCGGCAAAACACGTGTAATGCACTTTTGTCGGCGTCGGACGGTGCACCCCCACCCTGAACTCTATCTTGACGGCCAACTGCTTCCCGTTGTGGACACCCACCGATTCCTCGGCCTGATTTTTGATGCCCGACTGACCTGGCTCCCTCATATTCGTTTTCTGAAACGGGAGTGCGGGCGACATCTTAACGCCCTTCGATGTTTGGGCCATACCGCATGGGGAGCTGACCGCTCCACCCTGCTGCGGCTCTATACAGCCTTGGTGCAGTCGCGTATAGATTATGGGTGCCTCGCTTATGGCTCTGCAGCACCTTCAGCGTTGCGCCTATTGGACCCTATTCACCACTGTGGGGTTCGAATTGCCACGGGAGCCTTCCGAACCAGCCCTGTGGCCAGTCTTCTAGCGGAGGCCGGGGTACCCCCACTACGGGTCCGCCGTCAGCAACTGTTGACAGCGTATGCAGCCCGCGTCTATAGTTCCAAAGGACATCCCAACTACCGCCTCCTTTTTTCTACTGTGGCTGTTCGTCACCAGCAGCAGCGCCCCAAGTCAGGACACACAATAGCCGTCCGCGTGCAGTCCCTGCTGGGGGAGCTTGAGTCCTATCCTCTACCACCTCCATTTCGGGCCCATTCACGCACACCTCCATGGTGCCTGCCACGGCCATGTCTTCGTTTAGACTTGGCCCACGGGCGCAAGGACTCGCTTCCCCCTGAGGCTCTCCGTCGCCAGTTCCTTGCTGTCGTTGCTGAGCACCCCGGCTACGACATTGTTTATACGGACGGCTCGATGGTAAACGGCCGCATTGGCCTTGCCTACGTACATGGTGACCATGTTGAGCAGCTGTCTCTGCCAGAAGGCTGCAGTGTTCTTACTGCAGAACTGGTGGCCATCTTCCGTGCCCTCGAGCATATGCGTTCCTGCTCAGGTGAGTCTTTCCTTCTTTGTAGTGACTCCCTGAGTAGTTTACGTGCTCTGGAACAGTGTTATCCGCGTTCGCCATTGGTGATGGCCATCCGAGTGGCTGTTTCTGCCCTTATTCAGTCTGGCAGATCAGTGGTGTTCCTTTGGTCTCCGGGTCACGTCGGCATCCCAGGCAACGAACGTGCCGATGGGCTTGCCAAACAGGCGGTTACTGCCTCTGTCTTACAGATCGGCCTCCCAGTTTCAGATATCCGTACCTTGTTGCGCCGTCGGGTACTTCGACTTTGGGATGCTGAATGGCGCAACCTGAGCACGCCCAACAAGCTTCGGGTTGTCAAGGAGACCACGGCTGCGTGGCGCTCCTCAATGCGGGCCTCTCGCCGGGACTCAGTAGTCCTGTGCCGGCTCCGCATTGGCCATACTTGGTTGACCCACGGCCATCTCCTGCGCGGTGAGGACCCGCCTCGTTGTCGTTGTGGTTCTCCCTTGACAGTGTCCCACATTTTAACGGACTGTCGTCTTTTAGCCGCCCTGCGGCGGGATTTTAATCTTCCTGCAATTTTATCTGACGTTTTATGTAACGATGCCAATATGGCTGATTCTGTTTTAGGTTTTATTCGTAACTGCGGTTTTTACAAATCTATATGAAGTTTGTGTTGCCCCGTGGCTGACCCTTCCTATTTTATTCTCATGGTCGGTCAACCACGAACTTTGACTTTGTCATTTCATTTCCACACTTGTTTGCTGTTTCCGTGTGATTGTGTCCTATCATGTTGTCTCCCGCCTTGTAGTCCTTTGTCAAATTTGTTTACATTTTATTGATTGAGTGGGGTTTTCCTCCCGTAACAGTTTTAACCCTGGGCGGACATTTCAGTGTTTCCACACTTCTCTAGCTCTGTGATGGAATGGGGGACTGATGACCTCCGCAGTTTTGTCCCCCTAAAACATCAAACCAACCAACCAACCAACCTCGGCCGCGGATTCGGCTGGATCTTTCCCGTGAGCCAAAGACCTCTACTTCTCCTCTGGTCCTACGGCATCAGTTTTATGCGCTGCTCCGTGAGTTCAGTAACTCCGAGGTCATTTATACAGACGGTTCTTCAGATGGCGACCACATTGGTTATGCCTACATCCATGGCGCCCATGTCGAACAACGCTCTTTGCCACCCGGTAGCAGCGTCTTCACTGCAGAACTGGTGGCTATATACCGCGCCCTTAACCACATCCGCATGTGCCCCGCGACCTCCTTTCTGATTTGTAGCGACTCGCTGAGCGGTTTACAGGCCCTTGATCAGTGTTATGCTCGTCATACATTGGTCAGGGCCATTCAGGAGTCGATACTGGCTCTTAGTGACTCCGGTCGCTGTGTTACATTCGTTTGGACCCCGGGCCATGTAGGCATCCCGGGCAACGAGAGCGTTGACCAGCTAGCCAAACAGGCTACCACTTGCCGCCCTCTGGCGATTGGCCTCCCAGAAGCAGACTTCCGCCCGTTGCTTCGCACTAAAATACGTGACCTGTGGAAGGAGAATGGTCCGCTCTGGACGTGCCCAATAAGCTGCGTACGATAAAGGACACAACATCTGTCTGGAAGTCGTCGCAGCTGGGATCCCATAGGGACTCCATGGTTCTCTGCCGTCTCCGCATTGGTCACACCCATCTGACGCATGGTCACCTCCTCCGTCGACAGGACCCGCCCATGTGCCAATGTGGTGCCCCATTGACTGTGGTCCATCTCCTACTCGACTGTCCCATTTTAGCCCCACTGCGGCATTCCTTTAGCCTCCCGAACACTCTCTCTTTGGTGCTCGGCGACGATGCCTCTGTGGCTAATTTGGTTTTACGATTTCTTCGTGCTGCGGGGTTTTACCAGTTGCTGTGAGTCCTTTTGGATGGTCTTTTACTTTTTTATGTTCTCCTTGACGTGTCTTTAGACTACAGTTTTTATTTTGTACGCAATGTGGTTGACTTTTCCCTTTTATACACATGGTCGGTCAACCACATTCACTGGCTCTGTCATTTTGTCTCGTATTTGTTGCTGTGTGTCTGGCGTCTTTCGAATTGTCTCTTGTTGACTCTGTCAATAATTCATGACGGTGCATTCTTTTATCCTGTTTTGTTTTAAAACTCGCTCAGGCACGATTTTCGACGGTTCTGTTTTACTGTGTGTCGCCTAGATGTGAATCGGGGGACTGATGGCCCTAGTAGTCTAGTCCCCCTAAAACACCCATACCAACCAACCAACCAAGCCACAAAACTACCACTGCCCCCTCGTTAGGTGGGGGCAATACTCCATCTGCTGCTGCAGCTCCTGTTGTGGGGGCAACTTCCCCACAACCATCGGGGACACCAGTCCCCAACCCCCAGCCGGAGAAGCAACAACTTCCTCCGGCATCTCTCCCTCGGAAGGGGTCCTTCGGGACGCTCCCTTCTGGAGAGTCCCAGGGTGCGCCAGTGGATCCCAGCCTTTGGCTGAAGGATCCGAAGCCTGGTGGTCGAAGGGCTTCTGGCTCTTCGACGGCCCCTGATGCCACTCCCGTGAAGTCCTCCCAGCCCTTAACACCAAAGGGCCAGAGAGAGGGCAAAAAGAAAGTGAAGAAGAAGAAGAAGAAGAAGAAGAAGAAGAAGAAGAAGACTGACCCAAAGGAGGACTCCTCGGCGATTCGGAGGAAACGCTCCGTCACATCTTCGGCCTCTGAAGATGAGGTGGAGATCCTCGCGTCGCCTGAGGATCTCGCCATACTTGGGTCGCCAGAACCGATGGTTGTGGACCCTGCAGAGTCTGCGGAGTTGGCAGCAGGTGCCACTGCTGAATAACCATTCAACATCTTAACTTATGGATATTCAGCACGCTGCAAAAGACATCTTGCAGTGGAATTGCGGCGATTTTTTCCGCCGTCTGACTGCGCTGCGGCAATTACTCTGCCACTTCCCTGCTATCTGCCTCGCCTTGCAGGAAACATGGTTCCCCGTCGAGAGGACCCCGGCCTTCCGAGGCTATCGGGGCTATTTTAAGAAACGAAACTCCTACAACAGAGTTTCCGGCGGCGTATGTGTTTATGTTCACAATTCAGTACCCAGTGCTGCTGTGCCTCTGCAAACACCTCTAGAGGCAGTCGCTGTACGGCTCCGGTTATTACGAGATTTTACGATCTGCTCTGTCTACCTTCCACCAGATGAAGTCGTCTCTCCCGTAGACCTCGCTGCCTTGGTCGCCCAACTTCCCCCACCCTTTCTTCTTTTGGGGGATTTTAACGCCCACCACACTATGTGGGGTGGCACACAGACCTCGTCCCGGGGTAGGGAAGTTGAGTCTTTACTATCAGAGCAGAATCTTTGCCTTCTAAAAACCGGTGCTCCTACTCACTTTAGTGCAGCGCATGGTACTTATTCTGCAATAGACTTGTCTGTCTGCAGCCCTAGCCTTCTTCCACATCTCACCTGGAGGGTCCACGACGACCTGTGTGGTAGCGACCATTTTCCTATCTTCCTGTCGCTCCCACAGCGTTTGCCTGCCGACCGCCTGCCTCGCTGGTCCCTCCGTAGGGCTGACTGGCCAGCCTATTCCCCCTGCGGGTTCGGGGGTAAGAATAGGCCCGCGGTATTCCTGCCTGTCGTAAGAGGCGACTAAAAGGAGTCTTCACACTTTTCGGTTTTCCATCTGTGGTCCCCTATGTGGGTTTGACCCTCCATTTTTCAAAATTTTTCAGAAGAGCGACCCATTTGGGGAAGGACACCTTACGTGGTGCAACATGTAATTCTTGTGCCATGCCATCTGATGCACCCATCATGGAATGGACTTGCGACTGCGGATTCTCTTCTGCCACTGGGCACGTCATTTCTTTTTCCGTGCAAGTCGCGTCCATTGTGCACTGACATCTCAGCACTATCCTTTCTGATGGTTCACGTAGCGCCAGAAAGCCAACACGGTAGCCAGTCCGTTGTGGTGGGGTCGTCATGTACCCTCTTGGATGTAGCCCCCTGACAACACAGGGATCGCTCTACCGGTGCCAGAGCTGCATACTCCTCGTGCAAGCCAAGGAGTCGATGCTTGTCTCTGTGGGGCATCAGGACTCCCGGCAGCGGTCATCCCGCCAGGTGACGTTGCTGTGGCTGGGTGGCGCCCATGAGGAGAGCCCCTGATCGGAGTGGATGGCATCGGGGCGGATCACCTGCAATAAAGAGACAAAAATCGGGTGACGTTGGCAGACGTACAACCGCCGTCTCTAAGCGAGGAAAATTCAATGCTTCCACGTATGACCCCAAAACGTTCCCTTTCCTGACTGCATCTTGGGAGGGACGTCGGGGCGCGAATCCGACTGATGAATATGCTCCGCGATATCTCGTGTGCAGCAGGACTGATGGGGACTCATTCTCAGCGACCAAGCCTCAGCCCCTCAGGGGCTCAGCATTAGTTTGCTGAGTACGGGCTTGGCGAACCCGGGGTCCTGAGCTGTGGGCTGTGTCGCGCCAACAGTCCGCTACACCGTAAGCTCTGTGCGTGCTTCAACGACCATCGTTCGGCGCGACGGTGGAACGTTGTACGTTTCTGAGCCCGGGGATCTTGGCTTAATCGCCCGGGTCGCGAGGACGGTACAAACCTCTATAAAAAACCCCTCAATCTCAAGGTGTGCTACGTGCCGAGGAGATGCATGGCTGTTGAGGTTGAACAGCCGCTAGCGAGCAACCTCTGAGGAACCTGCCGCACCTCAGTTGTATGAGGCTTACCCAGGCAAGCGGGGCTCTGCCTGGGTGGACCTTTAGTTCCCTAGCTGCTCGTGGGACGAGAATGAAACGAGCAATCAATAGCGTCGCCACACGCAAACCTGGCGTTTCTAAGCGTGGAAAAACAGACTTTGATGCAACTGCTTATGATCCTAAGACGTTCCCTTCCCTTGGCACCCCAAGGGAGAACCGTCGAGACCTTCGCCGATCTGATCCGTACTCGCCACAATACCTAGTATGTGCCCGTTCCGATGGAGAGTCCTTTCTGTCAACTAAGCCACAGTTCTTCGTCGAACAGCTCGAAGACAAGTTTGGCGAAGTGGAGTCGTTCTCCAAGATGAAGAGTGGGGCTGTATTGCTACAAACGGCGTCCCCAGCCCAATCGCGGGCATTGCTTGCCTGCGATAAGCTGGGTGACATCCCTGTGACAATCACGCCCCACAAGTCCTTAAACATGGTCCAGGGTCTAATCTATCAGAGAGATCTGTTGTCCCAGACCGATGAAGAATTGCGAGCAAACTTGCAGCGTCGAGGGGTTCACTTCGTCCGGCGTGTATACAGGGGACCCAAAGATAGCAGGGTTGCCACCGGTGCTTTTATCTTGGCCTTCGAAGGTGATACACTACCTGAGAAGGTAAAGATAATGGTATACCGTGTTGATGTAAGGCCATATGTCCCTCCCCCAATGCGGTGTTTCCGGTGCTGGAAGTTCGGGCACATGTCGTCCCGATGTACTTCCAGCCCGAACTGCAGGGAGTGTGGACGGCCATCACACCCAGACACCCCTTGTACCCCACCTCCTGTTTGCGTAAATTACGGGCAACATCATCCGCCCTGCCTGCCAACTTGTACTGTTCTTCATCAGGAAAGGAAAATAATGGAAATAAAGACCCTGGAACGGCTTACTTTCTCTGAGGCACGCAAAAAGTACGAGCGACTCCATCCTGTGAAGATGACATCATCTTTTGCCGCAGTCACAGCGGCACCTCTTCCATTTAGATCAATAGCACTGGTGTCATCTCCATCTGTGGGCCCTATGGGCCAACAATCATCGACTGCCCCCTCGATGGGTGGGGGACCATCCACATCTCTTGCTCCCACAACACCTGTGGGAGAAATGTCTACCCCATCACCGGGGACTCCAGTCCCCACTTCCCAGCCGGGGAAGCACCAGCCTTCCCCGGCCCCTCTCGCCCGGAGGGGGTCCCTTGTGGAACCCCCTCCTGAGGCTTCCACTAGTGGTTTGGAGGGTCCCAGCCAGAGGCTGCAGGATCCACCTGCCCCCAGTCGTTGGGCTTCCCGATCGACATCGGGCCCAGAAACCGCTAGTGAGAAGTCCTCCCAGCCCTTAAGACCAAAAGGGCAGCGGGAGGTAAAGAAGAAAAAACCCAAGAAGAAAGTCTCCTCGGAGACTTCAAAGTCAAGGAATCCTGCATCATCTACATCAGAAGATGAGGTTCAGATCTTCGCGTCTCTCGAAGATCTGGCCCTCACTAGAACGCTTGAGCCAATGCTCCTTGATGATGCAGATGTGCAACGACAGGCAGACCGCAAATCTTTGGGCTGACAGTATTCAGTCCTTCATCATGGTCTTCCACATGAATCACATTCTCCAGTGGAATTGCGGAGGGTTTTTCAACCATCTAGCTGAGCTACAGCAGTTGTTGTGCCGTTTCCCAGTGTTGTGTATGGCTCTACAGGAAACTTGGTTTCCTGCTCAGCGGACCCCGGCCCTTCGAGGCTATCGGGGCTACTTCAACAACCGTGTCAACTGTGATAGAGCCTCTGGTGGTGTCTGTATATACACCCTTGCCACTGTCCCCAGTATTGCTGTGCCTCTCTGCACACCTATTGAGGCTGTTGCTGTTCGCCTGCGGGCTATGCTGGAATTGACTGTCTGTTCAATATACCTTCCTCCAGACAGGGATGTTTCCCCCACTGATCTTGCTGCTCTGGTAGCACAGCTGCCCCCACCGTTTCTTCTCTTGGGGGATTTTAACGCCCATCACCCTTTATGGGGCGGAATAGAGACAACCCGACGTGGTAGGGATGTTGAAGCTCTTCTCGCACAACTAGACATCTGCCTTCTCAATGCTGGTTCCCCGACGCACTTCAGTGTTGCGCATGGCACTTTCTCAGCTATTGATCTCTCGGTCTGCAGCCCGATCCTTCTTCCACACCTCACATGGAGGGCCCACGATGACCTCTGTGGGAGCGACCATTTTCCTATCCTTTTGTCGCTCCCACAGTCTCGACAGGCGGAACAACTGCCTCGATGGTCCCTCCATAGGGCTGATTGGCAGCGTTACACTTCTGCTGCTGTCATTCCTTCTCAACTGCCAGCCAATGTGGATCTGGCAGTCCAACAGGTGACTGTCGCCATAGTCTCCGCTGCTGAGGCCACTGTTCCAACCACCTCAGGGTCCCTTCGGCGCAAATCTGTGCCTTGGTGGTCACAAGAAATCGCCGAAGCCATTCGGGATCGGCGTAGGGCACTTCAGCGCTACCGGCGACATCCCACCATCGATCACCTGATTGCTTTTAAACAGCTACGGGCCCGAGCACGACGGCTTATACGGCAAAGTAAGCAAGATTGTTGGGAGAGGTACGTCACCTCTATTGGAACTCGTGCCTCACCTTCTCGGGTGTGGACTCAGGTTCGACGACTTTTCGGGTACCGCCCACCAACAGGAATCCCCTGTCTTCGCTTACAGGGTACTGTCTGCTCGGACCCGCTTGCTGTCGCTGAGCACATGGCACAGTTTTATGCAGGCATCAGTTCAACCGCAGCTTACAGTGAAGCCTTTCGCGCCATTAAAGAAAGAGTTGAGCGGAAGCCACTGTCATTTCACGCACGTCGCCGGGAGCTATACAATGCACCCTTTAGCGAGTGGGAGTTTAAAAGTGCCCTTTCTGCATGCCCCGATACTTGTCCAGGACCAGATCGTGTTCATAGCCAATTTCTTCGGCATCTTTCTGTGGACGCTCAGAACCAACTGCTCGCCTTGTTTAACCGTCTCTGGGCAGACGGTGTTTTTCCTTCCCAATGGCGGGAAAGCACCGTCATCCCAGTGATAAAACCTGGCGCTGACCCACAGGTGGCTGACAGTTACCGTCCGATCAGCCTGACAAACGTCCTATGTAAGCTCGTTGAACGGATGGTGAGTCGGCGGCTTATGTGGATCCTTGAAGACCGGGGACTCCTGGTAGCACAACAAGGGGGTTTCCGTCAGGGCCGCTCCACTATTGACAATCTTGTGTCTTTGGAGTCGGCTATTCGTACAGCTTTTACCCGACGTGAACACCTTGTTGCTGTATTTTTTGATCTTCGGAAAGCGTACGACACAACCTGGCGCCACCACATACTACATTGTATGACTGGGGCTTGCGGGGCCCACTTCCAATCTTTATCAGGAATTTTCTCTCCCACCGCTCCTTTAGGGTTAGGGTGGGTACCACCCTTAGTTCCTCATACATCCAAGAGAACGGTGTCCCACAGGGCTCCGTCCTCAGTGTGCCTTTGTTTTTAATCGCCATAAACGGGCTTGCCACGGCTGTGGGATCCTCTGTCTGTTCCAGCTTGTTTGCAGATGACTTTTGTTTATACTATAGTTCGGCTAGTATTAGCGTCGCTGAACGGCGGCTACAGGGAGCCATCCGGAAAGCTGAATCATGGGCCTCTACCCATGGTTTTCTGTTTTCTGCGCAGAAGACCCGCGTGATACATTTCTGTCGACGGCGAGCAGTTCACATGGATCCCGAGTTATATCTCGGTGGTGAATTGCTCGTTGTCGCAGAGACTCATCGGTTTCTTGGCATGGTATTCGACAACAGACTTACTTGGGTGCCACATCTGCGTCAGCTTCGACAAAAATGCTCACGGCATCTTAATATTCTCCGCTGCTTGAGCCATACTGCTTGGGGTGCTGCTCGTTCCACCCTTCTGCAGCTGTACAAGTCCTTGATACAATCAAGGCTTGATTACGGATGCCTCGTATACGACTCAGCAGCACCTTCCGCCTTGAGGATCCTTGACCCCATCCACCATGGTGGTATCCGGCTGGCGACTGGGGCCTTTCGTACCAGCCCTGTGCCAAGTCTTCTAGCCGAAGCAGGGATTCCTCCATTACACTTCCGCCGACAGCAGCTTCTCGCTAGCTATGTTGCTCGAGTCCATGCCACGCCACACCATCCAAATCGCAGGCTTTTGTTTCCGACTGTTCCCCCTCCTTTTCCACCACGTCGACCTAGATCAGGTCTTCCGATCGCGATCCGGGTTCGTACACTCCTTTCCTCACTTAATTCCCTACCTCTCCCTGACGCCTTTTCTTGCCCATCCCGTCTTCCTCCTTGGTCCACTCCCTGTTTAAAGCTCCACTTGCAACTGTCCTGCGATACAAAGGCATTAGTTTCACCATTGACACTCCATTGCAAGTTTCTGGCACTACTTTCTGCTTACTGTGATGCAGAAGTCGTGTACACTGATGGCTCCCTGGTAAATGGCAGAGCCAGTTATGCTTTTATTCATGGCGACAACGCAGAACAACGGTCCCTGCCGCCAGGCTGTAGTATTTTTACAGCTGAACTGATCGCTATTTCTCGTGCTCTTAACCACCTCAAAACGTGCCCCCGGAAGTCGTATGTCGTGTGCAGCGACTCCCTTAGTGGCCTGCAAGCCCTTTCAAACTATTATTCTACCCATCCGTTGGTGCAATCCATCCAAAACGTCGTCGCTTCACTCGGCAAGTCTGGATGTGCGGTGGACTTTATCTGGACCCCTGGCCACATTGGCATCCCAGGGAACGAGCGTGTCGATCGGCTGGCTAAGCTCGCCACCACCGCTCTTCCCCTGGATATTGGTATCCCAGAACAGGATATCCGAATGGATTTGCGCCACAGGGTTTTAGAGGCTTGGGACACACAATGGGCAACACTGAGCACTCCCAACAAGCTCCGAGCGATCAAGTCCTCTACGGCCGTCTGGAAGTCGTCTTTCAGACCTTCCCGTAGGGACTCTGTTGTCCTATGTCGTCTACGTATTGGCCATACGTGGTTGACACATGGCTATCTTTTACGTCGAGAGGACCCACCGAATTGCCGTTGTGGAAGTTTGTTGACAGTGGTCCACATCCTGTCGGACTGTCCGTTTTTAGCCGTCTTGCGGCAGTCTTTTAACCTACCTACTGCGCCTGCCTCGATTCTATCTGACAATGCCTCTATGGCTGACCGAGTTTTACGTTTTATCCGTGCAGCTGGGTTTTACCATTTGATATAAAGGTGGGTTCCTTAGCCTGATCTCTCAGGCACCCATCTCTCATAACTTTTTACTCTTCTTCTTTTGTGTTGTCTGACCTGCTTTATTCGTATGTTTTAGAATATGCAGAGTGGCTGGCTCATCCTTTATTATCCTCGTGATCAGCCAGCCACAACATTCTGCTGTAACTTTTTAGTCCAATTATGTTTCTTTACTCTTTGAGTTTTCTTCCTTGCGTGTCGTGACCTCAATCCTCCTTGTCATTGTGTACCCATTGTGCTTTTTCGTTTTGTGTTTCAATGGTCGCTTTTTCTTCTTGCAATACGCCGCATTGACTTTGCTTGCAACAGGGGACTGATGACCGTGCAGTCTAGTCCCCTCTAAACAACAACAACAACAACCAAGACTCAGTTTTTTGTGGACCATCTGGAGGACAGGTTTGGGGAAGTGGAGTCACTGTCTAAAATGCGCAACGGCTCTGTCCTCATCCACACAGTATCTCCTGCCCAGTCACGGGCGTTACTTGCTTGTGACAAACTGGGTGATGTTGCAGTCACTATTACTCCACACAAGTCCCTGAATATGGTCCAGGGTGTAATTTTTCATCGGGATCTATTGCTACAGACGGATGACGAGCTACGGGCCTAGAACGACGAGGCGTTCATTTTATCCGGCGTGTCCATAGGGGCCCCAAGGATAATAGGGTCGCAACTGGTGCCTTCATCTTGGCCTTCGAGGGTGATACATTGCCCGAAAAGGTCAAGGTGATGGTCTACCGTGTTGATGTGCGGCCTTATATTCCTCCCCCTGTGCGGTGCTTCCAATGCTGGAAGTTCGGCCACATGTCTTCCCGTTGTACGTCCAGTGCTACATGTAGGGACTGCGGGCGTCCAGAACATCCGGGCGCCCCATGTACACCGCCTCCCATCTGTGTCAACTGTGGTCAGAACCATCCTCCCTGCTCGTCGCAATGTCCCGCACTTCAACGGGAGCGGAAAATTACGGAGCACAAAACCCTGGACCGTATATCCTATAATGAGGCCAAGAAAAAGTTTGATCGTTTGCACCCGGTAACAATGACAAAAACGTTCGCAGCAGTGACGTCGTCGCCACTCTCCTTGGCGGCGACAGTAGTTTCTACTTCCTCTGTTCCTGTGGGCCCCCAGGGCCGCCAACCTAAGCCTGCCCCCACGGAGGTTGGGGGCCATCCATCCAAAGCTCCCAAGGCGAAAGCCTCGGGATCAGCTACCACCTCTCCGCCGGAGAAAGAACAACCTTCTCCGGCTTCCCTCACACGGAAGGGGTCCCTTGGGACGCTCCCTTCCGCCAGTGTCGGTAGCGACACTAACCAGCAGCGGGCGCGCTCGCAGACTGCTGGTCGTAGGGCTTCGCGCTCCTCCTCAGTCCCTGTGGCTGAGTCCGAGGAGCACCTCCCACCGGCGAAGCCCCCGAGGGAACGGAGGGGAAAACAAAGGCCAAAGAAAGGCCAATCACAAGAATCCACGGTGCCTTCAGTGCCACCACTCCCCTCTGCCTCCGCCTCTACTTCTGAGGATGAGGTGGAGATTCTTGCGTCACCCGAGGACCTCGCTCTTGGGGACGCCCTTGACAAACCTATGACTGAAACTGATAAACCTCCATCGGTGGATGCAAGTGATGCTGAGGTATGACCCGCTCACTTGTCTCATTCATGTCTTCCCAGCACTCGAACAATGTCATTCTCCAGTGGAACTGCGGCGGTTTCTTCCCCCACCTGGCTGAGCTACGGCAGCTTCTGAGCACGCCGCCTGCTCTCTGCATTGCTCTTCAGGAAACTTGGTTTCCAGCAATGCGGACCCCTGCCCTTCGAGGCTACAGGGGATTTTACTGCAACCGTAGCTCATATAACCGGGTCTCAGGTGGAGTGTGTGTTTATGTCCTCACCTCTGTGTATAGTGAATCTGTGCCACTTCAAACGCCATTAGAAACAGTGGCTGTCAGGGTGAGGACCACACAGAAGTTGACTATCTGCAGTATCTACTTGCCGCCAGATGGTGACGTATCTGTGAACATCTTGGCTGCACTTGTTGCTCAACTACCCCCACCTTTCTTACTGTTGGGCGACTTCAATGCCCACAGTCCCTTGTGGGGTGGTTCTACGATCTCTGGTCATGGCAGGGTTGTCGAGGATTTCCTAACTCAACTCGACCTCTGCCTCTTGAATACAGGTGCCCCCACGCATTTTAGTGTGGCGCATGGCACTTTTTCGGCCATTGATCTGTCGATCTGCAGCCACGGCCTTCCACCATCTGTTCACTGGAGAGCCCATGACGACTTGTGTGGCAGTGACCATTTCCCTGTCTTTTTGTCACTCCCACAACGCGAGTCCCCAGCGCGCCCACCTACGTGGGTTCTGCACAGGGCTAACTGGGAAGACTATGCTTCCGCTGCCATCGTTGGCCCTCCCCCACTCGAGGAAATCGATGTGGTGGTCGAGAGTGCCACACATTCCATCATTTCTGCTGCGAACGCGACCGTTCCGCGTACATCAGGGTGCCCACGGCGTAAGACAGTGCCGTGGTGGTCGCCGGAGATCGCTGAGGCCATTAAAGACCGCAGGCGGGCCTTACAGCGATACAAACGGCACCCCTCTCAGGAGCACCTAATCAATTTTAAACGGCTTCGTGCTCGTGCTCGCCAGCTTATAAGAAGACGGAAACAGGAGTGCTGGGAGAGGTACGTTTCCACTATTGGGACAGGCACCTCAGCCTCGCAGGTCTGGAGTAAGATCAGACGGCGACAGGGATTACAGACACCAGTGGGAATCCCTGGGATCTCCTCAAATGGAGTCCTATGTACGGACCCGGCCACACTTGCAGAGATGTTCGCCGAGCATTATGCTCGTGCCTTTGCCTCTGCAAATTATCCACCGGCCTTCCGTGCAGTAAAGGAGAGGGTAGAACGCCAGTACCAGCTAGTACCAGCCGCTCTGAATCTTACAACACTCCCTTTTCTGAGTGGGAGCTCCTCAGTGCTCTTCAACAGTGTCCTGACACGGCGCCAGGGCCTGATAGCATCCATAGTCAAATGCTGAAACATCTCTCAGCAGATAGTCGGCGAAACCTACTTGCGGTCTATAACCGCATTTGGTGTGATGGTGTTTTCCCGTCACAGTGGGGGGAGAGTATCATCATCCCGGAGCTTAAGCCCGACAAAAATCCTCGTTCCTTGGATAGCTATCGGCCCATTAACCTGACTAACGTGCCGTGCAAACTGCTGGAGCGGATGGTCAGTCGGCGGTTGTGTTGGATTCTTGAGACTCGAGGATTGTTGGCTCCATGACAGGGCGGTTTTCGCCAGGGTCAATCTACCACCGATAATCTGGTGTTCCTCGAGTCTGCAATCCGCACAGCTTTTTCCCGGCGCCAACACCTTGTTGCCGTCTTCTTTGATATGCACAAAGCATATGATACCACCTGGCGACGCCACATCCTCAACACTTTATATGACTGGGGCCTCCGGGGCTCCCTACCGATTTTTATCCAGAATTTTTTAGCTGTCCGTACCTTTCGTGTTCAAATTGGTGCCTCCCTGAGCGCCTCATACATCCAGGAGAATGGTGTTCCTCAGGGCTCAGTTTTAAGTGTTCCATTATTTTTAGTTGCCATCAATGGCCTAGCGACAGCAATTGGATCGTCGGTCTCCCCTTCTCTTTATGCTGACGACTTTTGTATCTTTTTTAGTTCCTGCAGCACCCAGGTTGCTGAGCGTAGGTTGCAAGGTGCTATTCGGAAGGCGCAGAACTGGGCCCTAAGTCATGGCTTTCAGTTTTCTGCCACCAAGACTAGAGTGGTGCACTTCTGTCGGCGTCGGACCGTCCACCCTCACCCTGAACTTTACCTTAATGACGAAGTCCTGACAGTGGTAGACACGCATCGGTTTTTGGGTCTGGTCTTTGATGCCCGGCTGACGTGGCTCCCCCACATTCGTCAGCTAAAACGGAAGTGCTGGCGCCATCTCAACCTTCTCCGCCACCTGGGTCATACAACCTGGGGTGCTGATCGCTCGACACTGTTGCGGCTTTACACGGCGCTGGTGCAGTCCCGTCTCGATTTTGGGTGCATTGCCTATGGGTCTGCGGCACCTTCGGCACTGCATCTCCTGGACCCCATTCACAACTGTGGGGTCCGCATTGCGACGGGCGCTTTCTGCACCAGCCCGGTGAACAGTTTACTAGTGGAGGCTGGGATCCCACCTTTGGGGATCCGCCGCCAACACCTGCTCGCAGCTTATGCAGCGAACGTGTATTGCTCCCCAGGCCATCCAAACCGTCGTTTTCTGTTTTCTAATGTGGTCGTCCCTCACCATCCGCGACGCCCCAGGTCAGGTCATACGATAGCCTATAGAGTTCGGTCCCTCCTCTTGGAACTTGAGTCTTTGCCCCTTCCGTGTCCATATCGGGTCCAGGTGCATACACCTCCATGGTGTTTGACAAGGCCGTCTATTCGGCTGGACTTGGCCCATGGGCCCAAGGACTCAGTACCACTGGAGGCGCTCCGCCGTCAGTTCTCGGCTGTCATAGCGGAGTTCCGTGGTTATGACCTGATCTACACCGATGGCTCAATGGTGGATGACTGTGTTGGATTTGCCTATACACACGGTGACCATGTGGAACAGCACTCTCTGCCGAATGCCCCTCAGGGGCTCAGCATTAATTTGCTGAGTACGGGCTTGGCGAACCCGGGGTCCTGAGCTGTGGGCTGTGTCGCGCCAACAGTCCGCTACACCGTAAGCTCTGTGCGTGCCTCAACGACCATCGTTCGGCGCGACGGTGGAACGTTGTACGTTTCAGAGCCCGGGGATCTTGGCTTAATCGCCCGGGTCGCGAGGACGGTACAAACCTCTATAAAAAAACCCTCAATCTCAAGGTGTGCTACGTGCCGAGGAGATGCATGGCTGTTGAGGTTGAACAGCCGCTAGCGAGCAACCTCTGAGGAACCTGCCGCACCTCAGTTGTACAAGGCTTACCCAGGCAAGCGGGGCTCTGCCTGGGTGGACCTCTTTTCCCTAGCTGCTCGTGGGACGAAAATGAAACGAGCAATAACTAGCGTGGGCGGTCGCAAAAACGCCGTTTCTACCCGTGGAAGATCTGACTTTAATGCTACAGTATATGACCCTAAGTCGTTCCCTTCCCTGGCAACGCCATGGGAAGAACGCCAAGCTTTACGCTGTCCGGATCCCTACTCACCGCGATATCTGGTTATTTCCCGAACTGATGGAGACTCTTTCTTGTCCACCAAGCCGCAGTTCTTCATTGAACATCTCGAGGACAAACATGGTGAGGTGGAGTCTTTCTCTAAAATGAGAAGTGGGGCTGTTCTGATACAGACGGCATCCCCAGCCCAGTCCAGGGCATTATTGGCCTGTGACAAGCTGGGTGATATACCTGTCAGTGTCACGCCCCAGAAGACCCTCAACATGGTCCAAGGCCGTATTTACCATCGCGACCTATTGTCACAGTCTGATGAAGAGCTAAGTACCAACTTGGAGCGCAGAGGTGTTCACCTTGTTCGACGTGTATATAGGGGACCACGAGATAACAAGGTTGCCACTGGTGCATTCATTCTGGCCTTCGAAGGCGATACACTGCCTGAGAAGGTCAAGGTCATGATCTACCGGTGCGACGTTACACCGTACGTCCCGCCCCCTATGAGGTGCTTCAGGTGCTGGAAGTTCGGGCATATGTCCTCCCGGTGCACTTCTAGCCCTGTGTGCAGGGAATGTGGACGTCCATCTCATCCGGACGCTCCCTGCACCCCACCTCCCGTCTGTGTGAACTGCAACCAGCTGCATCCACCGTGCTCTCCAGACTGCAAAGTTCTGCACAAAGAACGTAAGATAATGGAAATTAAGACCTTGGACCGGCTATCATACAATGAGGCAAGAAAGAAGTACGAGCGTCTCCATCCGGTAAGCATGACTACCTCCTTTGCAGCTGTAGCGTCGTCCCCGCGCATCACGGGTACGACTCACGACAAGATATCGCCTCCTTCTGTAGGCCCTAGAGGCCATAAAATTACCACAGCGCCCTCATCAGATGGGGGCAGCATTCCATCTGCTGGTAAGGCACCTGTTGTGGGGGAAACCTCCCCACAACCATCGGGGACACCAGTCCCCAACCCCCAGCCGGAGAAGCAACAGCTTCCTCCGGCACCTCTCCCTCAGAAGGGGTCCTTCGGGACGCTCCCTTCTGGGGAGTCCCAGGGTGCGCCAGGGGATCCTAGCCTTTGGCTGAAGGATCCAAAACCTTCTGGTCGAAGGGCTTCTGGCTCTTCGACGGTCTCTGCTGCCACGTCTGGGAAGCCCTCCCGGCCCTTGACACCAAAGGGCCAGCGAGAGGGCAAAAAGAAGCCGAAGAAAAAGGATGCGAAGGAGGCATCATCAGTGCCTCGGAAGGACCGCTCTGTCACCTCTTCGGCATCTGAAGACGAGGTAGAGATCCTCGCATCACCTGAGGATCTCGCCATACTTGGAACGCCTGAACCGATGGTTCAGGATCCTGCAGAGTCTGCGCAGTTGACAGCAGGTGCTCCTGCTGAATGACCGTTTCCCGACTTACATTATGGCTATTCAGCAGACTGCAAACAACATCTTGCAGTGGAATTGCGGCGGTTTTTTCCACCGCCTGGCTGAGCTGCGGCAATTACTCTGCCGCTTCCCTGCCATCTGTCTTGCTTTGCAGGAAACGTGGTTTCCCGTCGAGAAGAGCCCAGCCCTCAGAGGGTATCGGGGCTATTTTAAAAACCGAACCGTCTACGACAGGGTTTGTGGCGGCGTCTGTGTTTATGTCCACGCCTCTGTCCCCAGTGCTGCTGTGCCTCTTCAAACGTCTCTAGAGGCAGTCGCTGTTCGACTCCGGGTAGTACGAGATTTTACCGTCTGCTCTGTCTATCTTCCACCTGATGAGGCCATCTCTCCCACAGACCTCGCAGCCTTGGTCGCTCAACTTCCCCCACCCTTTCTTCTTATGGGGGATTTCAACGCCCATCACCCTCTGTGGGGTGGCACACAGACCTCGGCCCGGGGTAGGGATGTTGAGTCTCTCCTGTCAGAGCAGAATCTCGGCCTTCTTAACACCGGTGCTCCTACCCACTTTAGCACAGCACATGGTTCGTTTTCTGCCATTGACCTGTCTGTCTGCAGCCCTAGTCTCCTTCCACATCTCACCTGGAGGGTCCATGACGACCTGTGTGGGAGCGACCATTTTCCGATCTTCCTGTCGCTCCCACAGTGTACGCCTGCCACCCGTCCGTCTCGCTGGGCCCTCCGTAGGGCTGACTGGCCAGCTTATTCTTCAGCTGCTGTGATTTCCTCTCCGCTTCCAGCAGATGTTGATGCCGCCGTTCAGCAGGTCACAGAGGCTATCGTTTCTGCAGCCGAAAACTCTGTTCCCATCACATCCGGTTCGCTCCATCGCCCATCGGTGCCCTGGTGGACACCGGAGATTGCTGAGGCCATCCGCGAACGTCGGCGAGCACTACAGCGCCACCGACGCCACCCTTGTGTCCAACATCTCGTGGCCTTCAAGCGTCTCCGAGCACGCGCCCGGCGACTGATACGGGAAAGTAAGAGGGCTTCCTGGGAGAAGTACGTCGCCTCCATTGGTTCCCGCGCTTCTCCTTCCAAGGTGTGGTCGCAGGTTCGACGCCTCTTTGGGCACCGCCCACTTGCGGGAATTCCGTGTCTCAGCATTCAGGGTTCGCTCTGTACTGCCCCTGTCGCCGTCGCTGAGCACCTGGCAGATCATTTTGAACGTACGTCGGGGACTGCTGCCTATAGTGCAGATTTTCGTGCCATTAAAGAGCGAGCAGAGAGCCAGCACATTTCATTTCGAACACGGCGTCGTGAACCATATAACGTCCCATTTACTGAGTGGGAGTTGGAAAGTGCCCTTGCTGCATGCCCGGATACCTCCCCTGGACCCGATCGCATTCACAGCCAGTTCCTCCGACACCTATCAGCGGATGCCAAAAGCCAACTTCTCGCCCTGTTTAATCGCGTATGGCTTGAGGGTGTTTTTCCGTCCTCATGGCGGGAAAGCATTATCATTCCGGTGGTTAAGCCTGGGGCAGATCCGCAGGTGGCTGATAGTTACCGCCCGATCAGCCTCACCAACGTTCCATGCAAGCTTCTCGAACGGTTGGTGAGTCGGAGGCTCATGTGGATCCTCGAGGACCGAGGACTGTTGGCGCATCAACAGGGTGGGTTCCGTCAAGGCCGCTCCGCAATCGACAATCTCGTGTCCCTAGAGTCAGCCATTCGTACAGCATTATCTCGCCGTGAACACCTGATTGCCGTCTTTTTTGACCTGCGGAAAGCGTATGACACCACCTGGCGCTATCATATGCTGTCTACGCTGTACAATTGGGGCTTACGGGGTCCACTTCCTACATTCATGAAGAACTTCCTGGCGTTGCGTTCTTTCCGTGTTCGTGTTGGTTCTTGTTTCAGCTCACCTCATTGTCAAGAGAACGGAGTCCCACAAGGTTCCGTTCTTAGTGTTCCTTTATTCTTAATCGCCATAAACGGTCTTGCTGCGGCTGCGGGGTCATCGGTTTCTACTTCCTTGTATGCCGATGACTTCTGCATGTATTACAGCTCCTCCAGCATTGGCGTAGCTGAACGGCGGTTGCAGATCGCAATTCGAAAGGCACAGTCGTGGGCGTTTGCCCACGGTTTTCAATTTTCTGCATCCAAAACCCGTGTGATGCATTTCTGTCGATGTCGGGCAGTACACCCGGAACCCGAACTTTACTTAGCTGGCGACCTGCTACAAGTCGAAGAGACGCACAGATTCTTAGGTATGGTGTTTGATGACCGTCTAACCTGGGTGCCGCACCTACGCCAGTTAAAACAAAAGTGCTGGCGACACCTCAACATCCTGCGCTGTCTCAGCCACACTGTTTGGGGAGCCTCGCGCCAGACGCTATTACAACTTTACAAGGCCCTCATTCAGTCGCGCCTAGACTATGGCAGCATAGTCTACGATTCGGCTGCGCCGTCAGCGCTGCAGGCAATAGACCCAATCCTCCACTGTGGTGTTCGTTTGGCGACAGGGGCTTTTCGCACTAGCCCTGTGACAAGCCTCCTTGTCGAAGCTGGAGTCCTCCCGCTGCGGTTCCGTAGGCAACACCTGTTAACATCTTATGTTGCTCGTGTTCAGGCCTCGCCCTTCCACCCGAACCGCCGGCTCCTATTTCCAGACGCTGCACTCCCTATCCCTCCACGACGGCCAAGGTCGGGATACCCGATCTCGGTCCGTGTTCGTATCCTTCTTTCGTCTCTCACATCCTACCCACTTCCTACCATTTTCCACTATTCCTCTCACACTCCTCCTTGGTCCATTCCTCGTTTGCAGCTCCGTCTGGACCTGTCCCATGCGTCGAAGGCCTTTGTTTCCTCCGTACATCTCCGTCACCAGTTTTTACAAGTGCTCGAACCGTTCCGTGCCACAGACGCTATTTACACAGATGGTTCCGTAGTAGATGGCCGTGCTGGGTATGCCTTTCTACATCACAACCATGTAGAACAGCATTCTCTGCCCTGCGAGAGTAGCATCTTCTCCGCCGAGCTGGTCGCTATTCTCAGAGCTCTCCAACATTTCAAAGCCTGCCCCAGGGGGTCATTCGTCATCTGTACTGACTCCCTGAGTGGCTTACAAGCGATCGACCAGTGTTTCTCTCGGCACCCAATAGTACGTAAGATCCAGGACACTGTTCACTCCCTGGGCCAATCAGGCCGTTCTGTGGTCTTTGTGTGGACCCCAGGTCATGTTGGCATACCAGGGAATGAACATGTTGATCGATTGGCCAAGCAGGGTACTATGGGACCACCTCTAACTATTGGTGTCACGGAACAGGATGTTCAGCTGGTGTTGCACCGGAAAGTACGTGAGGCTTGGAGCACCGAGTGGGCTACGGCGACTGCACCGAATAAGCTTCGGGCAGTGAAGCTCTCCACAGCTTTGTGGAAATCTTCACTGCGGCCGACCCGCCGAGAGTCAGTTGTCCTCTGTCGCCTTCGGATAGGACATACGTGGCTCACCCACGGGTATCTCCTTCGGCGCGAGGCTCCACCCGTGTGTCGATGTGGCACTGTGTTGACAGTAGCCCATCTTTTAATGGACTGTCCGCTTTTAGCCGACTTGCGGCGATCTTTTCATATCCCAGACACGCTATCATTAGCTTTAGCAGACGACGCCTCTATGGCTAACGCAGTTTTAAGTTTTATCCGCGCTTCTGGTTTTTATGCATCTATCTAACTGTGGGTGCTGTTGCCTGATCTCTTAGGCCAACAGCAACCCAGATTTTTTATATTTAGCCCTTAGGGGTTTTTAGTGTGTGCAGTGTGGCTGGCTCCTCCTGTTTTTTCTTTGCGATCAGCCAGCCAAGGTACTCTGCTATCCAGTTTTATTCGTGACTTTATTTTCCTCATTCTGTGTGTCTTCGTCTTGTATTGTCAGTGGCTTGTCCATTGTTAACCTGCCCTTTTGTGCGGTGTCATTTTCAGGGCATTGTTTTATCTTTATTGACAGTTGACTCTCAGCTAGGAACAGGGGACTGATAACCTAGCTGTTTAGTCCCCTTAAAACAACCAACAACAACAACAACAATCTCTGCCGAATGGCTGCAGTGTTTACACTGCAGAGCTGGTGGCCATTCACAGAGCTCTTGTGCATATCCGGTCTTGCTCAGGCGAGTCTTTTGTTGTTTGCAGCGACTCCTTGAGCAGCCTTCGAGCTCTGGAGCAGTGTTACCCACGGTCTACCCTGGTGTTGGCCGTTCAGGAGACACTTTATGCCATTACACGGTCCGGGCGATCTGTGGTGTTCGTCTGGTCTCCAGGTCATGTTGGTATCCCGGGCAATGAACGTGTTGACAGGCTTGCCAAGCAGGCTGTAGGTATGTCCTGTCTAGAGATCGGCCTCCCGGCTTCTGATCTCCGTTCATTGTTGCGCCAGAAAGTACGTCAGCTTTGGGATACTGAGTGACGTAGCCTGCGCACGCCCAACAAGCTCCGGGTGGTCAAGCAAACGACGGTTGCATGGCGCTCCTCAATGCGCGGTTCACGACGGGACTCAGTGGTCTTGTGTCGCCTCCGCATTGGGCATACATGGCTCACCCATGGACATCTCCTTCGGGGTGAGGACCCAGCCCAATGTCAGTGTGGCTCCATTATGACAGTCGTCCACATATTGTTGGACCGCCCCCTTTTAGCCGCCTTGCGGAGACATTTTAACCTCCCTGCTGTTTTATCGGAAGTTTTAGGTGACGATGCCACAATGGCAGATACGGTTTTACGTTTTATTCGAGCAGGGGGATTTTATCGTTCACTCTAACTGGAGATTTCTTTGTGAAACCGAGTGGTTGACTTTTCCTTTTTTATTCTTATGGTCGGTCAACCACGGCTATCGGTTTCTTTGTTGTAAGTTGTCTTTGTGTAACCATCTTTTGTTTAGTCTTGTGGTTCTTGATGTTTTATGGACTAGTGGGACTCATCTCCCACTTCGATATTTTAAACTCTAGGTGTATTATCTTTTACGTGTTTGGCTTTACTTTTGATGCCTAGAGATGGAATGGGGGACTGATGACCATTGCAGTTTTTCCCCCCTTAAACAACCAAAAACAACAACAACAACAACAACATTGAACAACGCTCCCTTCTTCCTGGCTGCACCTTCTTTACTGCTGAACTGATCGCTGCACTTAGTGCTCTCGACCACCTTCGCACATGCCCGCGGAAGTCATATGTCATTTGCAGTGACTCGCTGAGTGGCCTACAAGCTCTCGACCAATGTTTCCCCAAACATCATCTGGTGCAACACATCCATGAGTCTGTGTTCAGTCTCGGCGTGTCTGGCCGTTCGATGGCTTTCGTCTGGACCCCGGGCCACATAGGCATTCCAGGGAATGAACGAGCTGATTGGCTGGCCAAGCAGGCCATCGCCTCGCAGCGTCTGGATATTGGTACCCCAGAAAGAGACATCCGTTTGGGTCTGCGCCACAAGATATCTATGGCTTGGAACTCAGAATGGTTGACATTAAGCACGCCCAACAAGCTCCGTGCGATCAAGTCTTCGACAGCAGCTTGGAAAACGTCTCTTAGGCCATCTCAAAGGGACTCAGTCATCCTCTGTCGCCTGCTTATAGGCCATACATGGCTCACGCACGGCCATCTCTTACGTCGAGAAGACCCGCCAAACTGCCATTGTGGCGCTCTGCTGACTGTGGTCCACATCTTGGTGGACTGTCCTCTTTTAGCTGCATTGCGGCAATCTTTTAACCTGCCTACTGCGCTTTCTTCGATTTTAGGTGACGACGCCTCTATGGCTGACTGTGTTTTAGATTTTATTCACACAGCTGGATTTTATCATAAGCTTTAATGGTGGATTCATACGCCTGATCTTCAGGCATACACCGCTTATAGTTTTACTCTGTTGTCAATTTTATCTTGTCAGTCCTATTTCCGACTGGCAGTTGTGGTCTGTGCAGAATGGCTGGCTCACCCATTATTATCCTAGTGATCAGCCAGCCAACAACATCTGCTGTGGTTTTAAGTAAATCTGATTATTTGTTCCACCTCTATTGTGGTTTCTTTCTCTTTTTATGTCGTACTTATGACCAACACTGTCTTCAGTATGTCTTGTGTAATGGTTGCAGGGTGCTTAATTTTAAAGATACATGAAACCCTGTGATATTTTATCTGGGAACAGGGGACTGATGACCCGGTAGTTCAGTCCCCTTTAAACACCCAACCAACCAACCATGTATCGCGCCAACAGTCCGCTACACCGTAAGCTCTGTGCGTGACTCAACGATCATCATTCGGCGCGACGGTGGAACGTTGTACGTTTCAGAGCCTGGTGATCTTGGTTTAATTGCCCGGGTCGCGAGGACGGTACAAACCTCTCTAAAAGAAAATACTCAATCTCAGGGTGTGCTACGTGCCGAGGAGATGCGTGGCTGTTCAGGTTGAACAGCCGCTAGCGAGCAAACTCTGAGGAACCTGCCGCACCTCAGTTGTATAAGGCTTCCCCAGGTAAGCGGGGCTCTGCCTGGGTGGACCTCTTTTCCCTAGCTGCTCGTGGGACGACAATGAAACGAGCAAACAAAAGCGTGGCCGGTCTCTAAGCGTGGAAGAGGAGATTATAATGCTGCTGGATATCACCCCCGTTCGTTCCCTTCCCTGCCTACACCGTGGGAGGAACATCGGGCTAGATCTGTGAATGAGCCATACTCTCCCAAATTCCTTGTATGCAGCCGCACGGATGGTGAGTCGTTTAAATCTACGAAGCCTCTTTTCTTTGTAGAATATCTTGAGGACAAGTACGGCGAAGTTTCCGGCTTGTCCACGATGCGAAGCGGGTTCCCCAATTCAGTAGCGGGCGTTACTTGCCGACGACAAGTTACGCGCGAACTTGGAGCGTAGAGGAGTCCACTTTGTCCGGCGTATTAATTTGCTGAGTACGGGCTTGGTGAACCCGGGGTCCTGAGCTGTGGGCTGTGTCGCACCAACAGTCCGCTACACCGTAAGCTCTGTGCGTGCTTCAACGACCATCGTTCGGTGCGACGGTGGAACGTTGTACGTTTCAGAGCCCGGGGATCTTGGCTTAATCGCCCGGGTCGCGAGGACGGTAAAAAACCTCTATAAAAAAACCCTCAATCTCAAGGTGTGCTACGTGCCGAGGAGATGCATGGCTGTTGAGGTAGAACAGCCGCTAGCGAGCAACCTCTGAGGATCCTGCCGCACCTCAGTTGTATAAGGCTTACCCAGGCAAGCGGGGCTCTGTCTGAGTGGACGCTTATCTCCCTAGCTGCTCGTGGGAACACCATGAAACGAACACGAAACGTTGGCGAACGTACAACCGCCGTCTCTAAGCGTGGTCGAGGCGATTACAACGCTGCAAGCTATGATCCCCTAACGTTTCCTTCCTTGTCAACACCATGGGAGGAACGTCGGGCGAAAATTCAGGGTGAGGCTTATGCCCCGAAATATCTGGTCTGCACTAGAAATGGTGGGGAATCTTTTATGACGACGAAGCCGATGTTCTTCGTCGAACATCTAGAGGATAAGTATGGAGAGGTGGAGGGTCTGTCAAAGATGAGATCTGGATCGGTTCTGATAACGACGTCATCCCCAGCGCAGTCACGGGCTTTGCTAGCCTGCGACAAGCTGAGTGATGTTTCCTTTTCTATTACGCCACACAAGACCCTAAACATGGTCCAGGGTATCATTTTTCACAGGGATCTGCTGCTGCAATCGGATGACGAATTGAGAGCTAATTTGGAGCGGCGTGGTGTGCATTTCATCCACCGTATCTATAGGGGTCCGAAGGACAAAAGGGTTGCCACCGGTGCCTTCATCTTGGCTTTCGAGGGCGATTCATTGCCTGAGAAGGTCAAGGTGATGGTCTACCGGGTCGACGTAAAGCCCTACGTTCCTCCCCCTATGCGCTGCTTCAAGTGCTGGAGGTTTGGGCACATGTCCTCCCGATGTGATGCCAACCGAACATGTCGGGAGTGCGGGCGTGCATCCCACCCGGACGCCCCCTGTACCCCACCTCCAGTTTGCGTCAATTGCAACCAGCAGCATCCTCCGTGTTCTCCCACCTGCTCTGTACTCCACAAGGAGCGTAAGATCATGGAGTACAAGACCCTGGACCGGCTGACATACGCGGAGGCCAGACGTAAGTACACAAAGCTCCATCCTGTGACCATGACCACCTCATACGCCTCTGTAGCTTCCCCATCGACATCCAGACCACCTGTGCCACTAATGCCAGCGGGCCCCCAGGCCCGAACTACTGCACCTGCCCCCTTGGCAGTTGGGGGCGCCACTCCTTCAGTTGCTCCCACACTTTTCACGTTGGGAGCAACAGATACACCATCACAGGGGACGTCGGTCCCCACCCCACAGCCCTCTCCGGCTCCTCTCGCCCGGAAGGCGTCCCACGGGACTCCCCCTTCCGAGGCTTCTCTTCGTGGGAAAGTGGATCCCAGCAAATGGCTGAAGGATCCACCGGCTGCTGATCGAAGGGCCTCCTGCTCTTCGTCAGCTACTGCCACCCCTTCTGAGAAGCCCCCACGGCCCTCAACACCGAAGGGCCAGCGAGAGGGCAAGAAAAGAGACAAGAAGAAAAGGGATACTTTGGTGGCTTCCAAGCCACCCACACCCGCATCCTCTGCTTCAGAGGATGAGGTCGAGATCCTCGCTTCCGCTGAGGATCTCGCACTTCTTGATTCACCCGACCGTAGGAGATCTGCACAACCAGAATCAGCTGATTCTATGGTCATAGATGCTGTTGAGTCTGACCATCAGGCAGCAGACGCTCCTATGGACTGATCTTCTTTTCTTTTCTTTTATGGCCTTCGTGCGTGGAGAAGGAATTATTTTCCAGTGGAACTGCAGCGGCTTCTTTAACCACCTGGCTGAGCTGCGACAATTACTGTACCGCTCCCCTGCACTTTGTATCGCCCTACAGGAAACATGGTTTCCAGCACAGCGGACCCCTGCCCTTCGTGGGTATCGGGGCTATTACCGTAACAGGCCCACATACGATAGGGTGTCTGGTGGCGTCTGTCAGTACGTCCTGCACACTGTAACCATTGCCCCAGTGCCGCTCAACACCACTCTTGAGGCAGTGGCTGTTAGAATCCGGGCACCTCAGGAAATCACTGTCTGCAGCTTGTACCTTCCTCCGGATGAGGCCGTGTCTCTCAACACCCCTACCACTCTGGTCTCCCAACTTCCCCCACCATTCCTCCTTTTGGGGGACTTCAACGCCCACAACCCTTTGTGGGGTGGGCTCCAGACCACAGGCCGCGGTAGGGATGTTGAGACATTATTGGCGCACCAAGAGCCTTGCCTCATGAATACAGGTGCCCCCACGCATTTTAGCGTGGCACAGGGCACGTATTCAGCGATCGACCTCTCCGTCTGCAGCCCCAGCCTTCGACCACGCCTCGGTTGGCGTGTGCATGAGGACCTATGTGGCAGCGAACACTTTCCAATCTTTGTGCCCCCCCGCGGGTTCGGGGGTAAGAATAGGCCCGCGGTATTCCTGCCTGTCGTAAGAGGCGACTAAAAGGAGTCTTCATACTTTTCGGCTTCCTATCTGTGGTCCCCTATTTGGGTTTGACCCTCCATTTTTCAAAATTTTTTCCGAAGAGCGAACCATTTGGGGAAGGACACCTTACGTGGTGCAACATGTAATTCTCGTGCTATGCCATCTTATGCACCCATCATGGAATGGACTTGCGACTGCAGCTTCTATGCTGCCATCGGGCATGCCATTTCTTTTTCCATGCACGTCGCGTCCATTGTGCACGGATATCCCAGCACCCTCCATTATGATGGTTCACATAGCGCCAGAAAGCCAACACGGTAGCCAGTCCGTTGTGGTGGGGTCGTCATGTACCCTCTTGGCTGTAGCCCCCTGACAACGCAGGGATCGCTCTACCGGTGCCAGAGCTGTAAGCTCCTCATGCAGGCCTAGGAGTAGATGCTTGTCGTCGTGAAGCATCGGGACTCCCGGCAACGGTCATCCTGCCAGGTGACGTTGCTGTGGCTGGGTGGCGCCCATGAGGAGAGCCCCTGTTCGGAGAGGGTGGCATCGGGGCGGATGATTCGCAATGAAGCGAAACAAATCCAACCATCAAAATCCTGGCGTAACAGGTGTCTCGAAGCGTGGAAAGTACAATGCAGCGACTTATGATCCCTCATCGTTTCCTTCCCTGACTTCTTCTTGGCGGGAACGTGGGGGTCGACAGACTGAATCATATGTCCCGAAGTTTCTGGTCTGTACTAGGACAGATGGGGGATCCTTCCAGGCAACTAAGCCCATGTTCTTTGTTGAACATATTGAGGACAAGTTCGGTGAGGTTTCAGGAATTTCTAAGATGCGAGACGGATCGATTCTTATACAAGCAGAGTCCCCTGCACAGTCCCGTGCTCTACTCACATGCACTAAGCTTGGCGACGTGCCTGTCTCTGTAACGGCACATAAGACATTGAATCTGGTGCAGGGAGTCATTTTTCACCGTGACCTCTTGCTGCAGTCGGATGAGGAGTTGCGCGAAAACCTGCAACGGCGCGGTGTCCATTTTGTCCGCCGTGTCTTTCGGGGTTCGAAAGACAATAGGGTGGCAACCGGGGCCTTCATCTTGGCCTTCGACGGCGATACCTTGCCCGAGAAGGTCAAGGTGATGGTATACAGATGTGATGTCCGACCGTACATCCCTCCACCCATGCGCTGTTTCAAGTGCTGGCGGTTTGGACACATGTCTTCCCGTTGCGACGCAGCCCCTATTTGTCGTGACTGTGGCCGTCCTGTACACCCCGATGCACCTTGTACCCCGCCACCTTCTTGTGTCAACTGCAGCGGCCATCACTCGCCTTGCTCACCAGACTGTCCCGCTTACCAAAGGGAGCGCAAGATCGTAGAGTATAAGACCCTCGATCGCGTAAGTTACTCTGAGGCCCGCCGTAAGTATGAGAAGCTCCACCCGGTATCGATGATGACTACATATGCTGCTGCCACAGTGTCATCGCCTCCATCGAGGGCGGTTTCCCGACCCCCTATCACACCTTCTGTGGGCCCTTTGGGCCATCAGTTAATCTCCGCTCCCCAGACGCCAGGGGGAGCATCTTCTTCTGCAAGGCTTTTGCCTCCCCCTTCAACGGGGTCTTTGAACCCCGTCCCTCTGCCGGAGAAATGTCTTCCTTCTCCGGCTCTTCCTTCAGGGAAAGGGCCTGACGAGCCCCTTCCACCACCTCCTGCAGTTCCCACTGTGTCTGACACCCTGGATGTCAGTCGACCTATAGATGCACGGAAAGGGTCTCTTGAGGTCTCCGAAACGCCAGTTTCGTCGCAGCCAAACGTCAGCCAGTGGTTCAAAGTCCAGGTACCCGCTGGTAGCCGGGCCTCCCCATCTGCGTCGACATCCGACGCCACTTCTGGGAAGCCCGCTCGAGCACCGAAGCCCAAACCCAAGCGGGAGCGGGCGAGAAAAAAGGATGTCCCTCAAGAGAAAGAGCTGGCGGCAAAGGCGGCTTCCTCGATGCCGTCCGCTACCAGTTCTGACTCAGACAATGAGGTCGAAATCCTTGCGTCTAAAGAGGACCTCGCTCTTACAGACACCCTAGACGCAATGGATATGGACACCACAGACCCTCAGCGGGTGGCGGCAAGTGACACTGAGGCGCACCGCGTCTCTTAATCACTTTCATGCCTCCCCAGTCCTTAGGCAGCACTTTCCTCCAGTGGAATTGCGGCGGTTATTTTTCCCACCTAGCAGAGCTGAAACAACTTTTAAGCTCTTCTCATGTACTGTGCGTTGCCCTCCAGGAAACCTGGCTTCCGGCAACGTGAACCCCAGCCCTTCGTGGCCATCGTGGGTTTTACACGAATCGTCTTGTATATGACAGAGCATCTGGTGGCGTCTCCATTCATGTCATCAACTCTGCCTACAGTGAAGCTGTGCCCCTTCAAACACCTTTGGAGGCAGTGGCTGTGCGGATCAGAACACCACTACCTATAACCGTCTGCAGTGTTTATCTTCCACCTGATGGTGCAATCCCCTGCCACATGTTAGCTGCACTGATTGCTCAGCTCCCCCCACCCTTCCTCATCATGGGCGATTTCAACGCCCATAACACTTTGTGGGGTGGCGACATGACTACTGGCCGAGGTAGAGAGGTTGAACATCTTGTCTCCCAGCTCGATCTTTGTATTTTAAATACAGGTGCTCCCACGCATTTCAGTGTGGCACACGGCACCTACTCGGCCATCGACCTCTCTATTTGCACCCCTGGCCTCGTACCATCTCTTCATTGGAGAGTGCATGACGACTTGTGTGGCAGTGATCACTTTCCGTTTTTTTTGTCACTGCCCCATCGTCATTGCCCTAGCCGTTTGCCCCGTTGGGCTCTTAACAAAGCTGACTGGGATGCATTTACAACTGCTGCCACTGCTCGATATTTGCCGGACACTAACATTGATGTGGTGGTCGATACTTTAACAGACGTCATTGTCTCTGCAGCTCAGTCTGCAATCCCGCCTTCTTCTGGTTCGTCCCGGCAGAGGTCCGTGCCCTGGTGGTCGCCGGAAATCGCTGCCGCAATCAGAGAACGTAGGCGAGCTCTTCAGCGTCACAAACGGCACCCATCAGTGGCCAACCTCATCGCTTTCAAGCGACTTCGTGCCAAGGCTCGGCAACTCATCAAACGAGCCAAACAAGAATGTTGGGAGAGGTATGTCTCGACCTTAGGTTCTCGTGTCTCTCCATCTCAGGTGTGGACTAAGATCAGGCGCCTCTATGGCCACCAGCCTCCTGTTAGCGTCCCTGGGCTTTCTATCAATGGGGCTATGTGTACAGACCCGACTGTGATCGCTGAACATCTTGCTGATCACTTCGCTAGGTGCTCTGCATCTGCTAACTACAGTGCAGCATTTCGCTCCCGCATGGAGCGTGTGGAGCGACAGCGCCTCTCCTTTGCGACGCGCCGTCGGGAGTCCTACAACGCCCCGTTTACCGAAAGTGAGCTGCTTAGTGCCTTGGCCAATTGCCCAGATACGGCTCCCGGTCCCGACCGTGTCCATGCACAGATGCTCAAACACCTCTCGCGGGATTCTCAGCGCCATGTCCTCGAGATATTCAACCGCATTTGGGGTGGTGGCGAGTTTCCGCCCCAGTGGCGGGAAGCCGTCGTCATACCGGTGCTGAAGCCTGGCAGGGACCCACTGGAGGTTGACAGTTATCGTCCCATCTGCCTGACCAACGTTCTCTGCAAGTTGCTCGAACGTATGGTCGCACGTCGCTTGACTTGGGTGCTCGAGTCACGGGGCCTTCTGGCGCCATTGCAGGGTGGATTCCGCCAGGGTCGTTCAACGACGGATAATCTGGTGTGCTTGGAGTCAGCGGTTCGGACAGCTTTTTCCCGTCGTCAGCACCTCATTGCAGTTTTCTTTGACCTTCAGAAGGCCTACGATACTACATGGCGGCGTCACATCCTCGCTACGCTGCATGAGTGGGGCCTTCGGGGGTCACTTCCCATCTTCATTGCAAATTTCCTCCGACTCCGCACGTTTCGGGTCCGAGTCGGTGTTGCCCATAGTTCGCCCCATCTCCAGGAAAATGGGGTCCCACAGGGGTCTGTGCTGAGTGTCTCACTGTTTTTGGTGGCCATTAATGGCCTGGCTGCAGCTGTGGGTTCATCGGTGTCTTCTTCCCTGTACGCCGATGATTTTTGCATATCTTTCTGCTCCACCACAACAAGTGCTGCTGAACGCCGACTCCAGGCGGCCATCCGCCAGGCACACATGGCTTCCAGTTTTCCGCCGGCAAAACACGTGTAATGCACTTTTGTCGGCGTAGGACGGTGCACCCCCACCCTGAACTCTATCTTGACGGCCAACTGCTTCCTGTTGTGGACACCCACCGATTCCTCGGCCTGATTTTTGATGCCCGACTGACCTGGCTCCCTCATATTCGTTTTCTGAAACGGGAGTGCGGGCGACATCTTAACGCCCTTCGATGTTTGGGCCATACCGCATGGGGAGCTGACCGCTCCACCCTGCTGCGGCTCTATACAGCCTTGGTGCAGTCGCGTATAGATTATGGGTGCCTCGCTTATGGCTCTGCAGCACCTTCAGCGTTGCGCCTATTGGACCCTATTCACCACTGTGGGGTTTGAATTGCCACAGGAGCCTTCCGAACCAGCCCTGTGGCCAGTCTTCTAGCGGAGGCCGGGGTACCCCCACTACGGGTCCGCCGCCAGCAACTGTTGACAGCGTATGCAGCCCGCGTCTATAGTTCCAAAGGACATCCCAACTACCGCCTCCTTTTTTCTACTGTGGCTGTTCGTCACCAGCACAGCAGCAGCGCCCCAGCAGCAGCGCCCCAAGTCAGGACACACAATAGCCGTCCGCGCGCAGTCCCTGCTGGGGGAGCTTGAGTCCTATCCTCTACCACCTCCATTTCGGGCCCATTCACGCACACCTCCATGGTGCCTGCCACGGCCATGTCTTCGTTTAGACTTGGCCCACGGGCGCAAGGACTCGCTTCCCCCTGAGGCTCTCCGTCGCCAGTTCCTTGCTGTCGTTGCTGAGCACCCCGGCTACGACATTGTTTATACGGACGGCTCGATGGTAAAAGGCCGCATTGGCCTTGCCTACGTACATGGTGACCATGTTGAGCAGCTGTCTCTGCCAGAAGGCTGCAGTGTTCTTACTGCAGAACTGGTGGCCATCTTCCGTGCCCTCGAGCATATGCGTTCCTGCTCAGGTGAGTCTTTCCTTCTTTGTAGTGACTCCCTGAGTAGTTTACGTGCTCTGGAACAGTGTTATCCGCGTTCGCCATTGGTGATGGCCATCCGAGTGGCTGTTTCTGCCCTTGTTCAGTCTGGCAGATCAGTGGTGTTCCTTTGGTCTCCGGGTCACGTCGGCATCCCAGGCAACGAACGTGCCGATGGGCTTGCCAAACAGGCGGTTACTGCCTCTGTCTTACAGATCGGCCTCCCAGTTTCAGATATCCGTACCTTGTTGCGCCGTCGGGTACTTCGACTTTGGGATGTCCCCCTGCGGGTTCGGGGGTAAGAATAGGCCCGCGGTATTCCTGCCTGTCGTAAGAGGCGACTAAAAGGAGTCTTCATACTTTTCGGCTTTCCATCTGTGGTCCCCTATTTGGGTTTGACCCTCCATTTTTCAAAATTTTTTCCGAAGAGCGAACCATTTGGGGAAGGACACCTTACGTGGTGCAACATGTACGTCTCGTGCTATGCCATCTTATGCACCCATCATGGAATGGACTTGCGACTGCAGCTTCTATGCTGCCATCGGGCATGCCATTTCTTTTTCCATGCACGTCGCGTCCATTGTGCACGGATATCCCAGCACCCTCCATTATGATGGTTCACGTAGCACCAGAAAGCCAGCACGGTAGCCAGTCCGTTGTGGTGGGGTCGTCATGTACCCTCTTGGCTGTAGCCCCCTGACAACGCAGGGATCGCTCTACCGATGCCAGAGCTGTAAGCTCCTCATGCAGGCCTAGGAGTAGATGCTTGTCACCGTGGAGCATCAGGACTCCCGGCAACGGTCATCCTGCCAGGTGACGTTGCTGTGGCTGGGTGGCGCCCATGAGGAGAGCCCCTGTTCGGAGTGGGTGGCATCGGGGCGGATGATTCGCGATGAAGCGAAATAAATCCAGCCACCAAAATCCTGGTCAGACAGGTGTCTCTAAGCGGGGAAAGTTCAATGCAGTTACTTATGATCCCTCATCGTTTCCTTCCCATGGACCCAAGGACTCAGTACCACTGGAGGCGCTCCGCCGTCAGTTCTCGGCTGTCATAGCGGAGTTCCGTGGTTATGACCTGATCTACACCGATGGCTCAATGGTGGATGACCGTGTTGGATTTGCCTATACACACGGTGACCATGTGGAACAGCACTCTCTGCCGAATGGCTGCAGTGTTTACACTGCAGAGCTGGTGGCCATTCACAGAGCTCTTGTGCATATCCGGTCTTGCTCAGGCGAGTCTTTTGTTGTTTGCAGCGACTCCCTGAGCAGCCTTCGAGCTCTGGAGCAGTGTTACCCACGGTCTACCCTGGTGTTGGCCGTTCAGGAGACACTTTATGCCATTACACGGTCCGGGCGATCGGTGGTGTTCATCTGGTCTCCAGGTCATGTTGGTATCCCGGGCAATGAACGTGTTGACAGGCTTGCCAAGCAGGCGGTAGGTATGTCCTGTCTAGAGATCGGCCTCCCGGCTTCTGATCTCCGTTCATTGTTGCGCCAGAAAGTACGTCAGCTTTGGGATACTGAGTGGCGTAGCCTGCACACGCCCAACAAGCTCCGGGTGGTCAAGGAAACGACGGTTGCATGGCGCTCCTCCATGCGCTGTTCATGACGGGACTCAGTGGTTTTATGTCGCCTCCGCATTGGGCATACGTGGCTCACCCATGGACATCTCCTTCGGGGTGAGGACCCAGCCCAATGTCGGTGTGGATCCAATTTGACAGTCGTCCACGTACTGTTGGACTGCCCACTTTTAGCCGCCTTGCGGAGACATTTTAACCTCCCTGCTGTTTTATCGGAAGTTTTAGGTGACGATGCCACAATGGCAGATACCGTTTTACGTTTTATTCGAGCAGGGGGATTTTATCGTTCTCTCTAACTGGAGGTTTCTTTGTGAAACCGAGTGGTTGACTTTTCCTTTTTTTTTATTCTTATGGTCGGTCAACCACGGCTATCGGTTTCTTTGTTGTAAGTTGTCTTTGTGTAACCATCTTTTGTTTAGTCTTGTGGTTCTTGATGTTTTATGAACTAGTGGGACTCCTCCCCCACTTCGCTATTTTAAACTCTAGGCGGATTATCTTTTACGTGTTTGGATTTACTTTTGACGCCTAGAGATGGAATGGGGGACTGATAACCATTGCAGTATTGTCCCCCTTAAACAACAACAACAACAACAACAACAACGTTTCCTTCCCTGACTTCTTCTAGGCGGGAACGTGGGGATCGTCCTAATGAGCCGTATGTTCCGAAATTTCTCGTATGTACTCGGACAGATGGGGGATCCTTCCAGGCAACCAAGCCCATGTTCTTTGTTGAACATATAGAGGACAAGTTCGGTGAGGTTGCGGGAATTTCCAAGATGCGAGACGGGTCTATTCTTATACAGGCAGAGTCCCCTGCACAGTCTCGTGCTTTGCTCACGTGCACTACGCTTGGCGACGTGCCAGTGTCTGTAACGGCACATAAGACTTTGAATCTGGTGCAGGGAGTCATTTTCCACCGTGACCTCTTGCTGCAGTCTGATGAGGAGTTGCGCGAAAATCTGCAGCGACGCGGTGTCCATTTCGTCCGCCGTGTCTTTCGGGGTCCAAAAGACAATAGAGTGGCAACCGGGGCCTTCATCTTGGCCTTCGACGGCGATACCTTGCCCGAGAAGGTCAAGGTGATGGTATACAGATGTGATGTCCGACCGTACATCCCACCACCCATGCGCTGTTTCAAGTGCTGGCGGTTTGGACACCTGTCTTCCCGTTGCGACGCAGCCCCTATTTGTCGTGACTGTGGCCGTCCCGTACACCCCGACGCACCTTGTACCCCACCACCTTCCTGTGTGAACTGCAGCGGCCATCACTCGCCTTGCTCACCGGACTGTCCTGCTTTCCAAAGGGAGCGCAAGATCATAGAATATAAGACTCTCGATCGCGTAACTTACTCTGAGGCCCGCCGCAAGTATGACAAACTCCACCCAGTATCCATGATGACTACATATGCTGCTGCCACAGTGTCATCGCCTCCATCGAGGGCGGTTTCCCGACCCCCTCTCACACCTTCTGTGGGCCCTTTGGGCCATCAGTTAATCTCCGCTCCCCAGACGCCAGGGGGAGCACCTTCTTCTGCGAGGCTTTTGCCTCCCCCTTCAACGGGGTCTTTGAACCCCGTCCCTCTGCTGGAGAAATGTCTTCCTTCTCCGGCTCTTCCTTCAGGGAAAGGGCCTGACGAGCCCCTTCCACCACCTCCTGCAGTTCCCGCTGTGTCTGACACCCTGGATGTCAGTAGACCTACTGCTGTACGGAAAGGGTCTCTTGAGGTCTCCGAAACGCCAGTTTCGTCGCAGCCAACCGTCAGCCAGTGGCTCAAAGTTCAGGTACCTGCTGGTAGCCGGGCCTCCCCATCTGCGTCGACATCCGACGCCACTTCTGGGAAGCCCGCTCGAGCACCGAAGCCCAAACCCAAGCGGGAGCGGGCGAGAAAAAAGGATGTCCCTCAGGAGAAAGAGCTGGCGGCAAAGGCGGCTTCCTCGATGCCGTCCGCTACCAGTTCTGACTCAGACAATGAGGTCGAAATCCTTGCGTCTAAAGAGGACCTCGCTCTTACAGACACCCTAGACGCAATGGATATGGACACCACAGACCCTCAGCGGGTGGCGGCAAGTGACACTGAGGCGCACCGCGTCTCTTAATCACTTTCATGCCTCCCCAGTCCTTAGGCAGCACTTTCCTCCAGTGGAATTGCGGCGGTTATTTTTCCCACCTAGCAGAGTTAAAACAACTTTTAAGCTCTTCTCATGTACTGTGCGTTGCCCTCCAGGAAACCTGGCTTCCGGCAACGCGAACCCCAGCCCTCCGTGGCTATCGTGGGTTTTACACGAATCGTCCTGTATATGACAGAGCATCTGGTGGCGTCTCCATCCACGTCATCAACTCTGCCTACAGTGAAGCTGTGCCCCTTCAAACACCTTTGGAGGCAGTGGCTGTTCGGATCAGGACGCCACTAGATATAACCGCCTGCAGTGTTTATCTTCCACCTGATGGTGCAGTCCCCTGCCACATGTTAGCTGCACTGATAGCTCAGCTCCCCCCACCCTTCCTCATCATGGGCGATTTCAACGCCCATAACCCTTTGTGGGGTGGCGACTTGACTACTGGCCGAGGTAGGGAGGTTGAAAATCTTGTCTCTCAGCTCGACCTTTGTATTTTAAATACAGGTGCTCCCACGCATTTCAGTGTGGCACACGGCACCTACTCGGCCATCGACCTCTCTATTTGCAGCCCTGGCCTCGTACCATCTCTTCATTGGAGAGTGCATGACGACTTGTGTGGCAGTGACCACTTTCCGATTTTTTTGTCACTGCCCCAGCGTCATTGCCCTAGCCGTTTGCCCCGTTGGGCTCTTAACAAAGCTGACTGGGATGCATTTACAACTGCTGCCACTGTTCGATATTTGCCGGACAATGACATTGATGTGGTGGTCGATAATTTAACACACGTCATTGTCTCTGCAGCTCAGTCTGCAATCCCGTCTTCTTCTGGTTCGTCCCGGCAGAGGTCCGTGCCCTGGTGGTCGCCGGAAATCGCTGCCGCAATCAGAGAACGTAGGCGAGCTCTTCAGCGTCACAAACGGCACCCATCAGTGGCCAACCTCATCGCTTTCAAGCGACTTCGTGCCAAGGCTCGGCAACTCATCAAACGAGCCAAACAAGAATGTTGGGAGAGGTATGTCTCGACCTTAGGTTCTCGTGTCTCTCCATCTCAGGTGTGGACTAAGATCAGGCGTCTTTATGGCCACCAGACTCCTATTGGCGTCCCGGGTCTTTCTATCCATGGGGCTGTGTGTACAGACCCGAGTGTGATCGCTGAACATCTTGCTGATCACTTCGCTAGGTGCTCTGCATCTGCTAACTACAGTGCAGCATTTCGCTCCCGCATGGAGCGTGTGGAGCGACAGCGCCTCTCCTTTGCGACGCGCCGTCGGGAGTCCTACAATGCCCCATTTACCGAAAGTGAGCTGCTTAGTGCCTTGGCCAATTGCCCAGATACGGCTCCCGGTCCCGACCGTGTCCATGCACAGATGCTGAAACACCTCTCGCGGGATTCTCAGCGCCATGTCCTCGAGATATTCAACCGCATTTGGGGTGGTGGCGAGTTTCCGTCCCAGTGGCGGGAAGCCGTCGTCATACCGGTGCTGAAGCCTGGCAGGGACCCACTGGAGGTTGACGGTTATCGTCCCATCTGCCTGACCAACGTTCTCTGCAAGTTGCTCGAACGTATGGTCGCACGTCGCTTGACTTGGGTGCTCGAGTCACGGGGCCTTCTGGCGCCATCGCAGGGTGGATTTCGCCAGGGTCGTTCTACGATGGATAATCTGGTGTGCCTGGAGTCAGCGGTTCGGACAGCTTTTTCCCGTCGTCAGCACCTTATTGCAGTTTTCTTTGACCTTCAGAAGGCCTACGATACCACATGGCGGCGTCACATCCTCGCTACGCTGCATGAGTGGGGCCTTCGGGGGTCACTTCCCATCTTCATTGCAAATTTCCTCCGACTCCGCACGTTTCGGGTCCGAGTCGGTGTTGCCCATAGTTCGCCCCATATCCAGGAAAATGGGGTCCCACAGGGGTCTGTGCTGAGTGTCTCACTGTTTTTGGTGGCCATTAATGGCCTGGCTGCAGCTGTGGGGTCATCGGTGTCTCCTTCCCTGTACGCCGATGATTTTTGCATATCTTTCTGCTCCACCACAACAAGTGCTGCTGAACGCCGACTTCAGGCGGCCATCCGCCAGGCTCACAGGTGGGCCCAGCATCATGGCTTCCAGTTTTCTGCCGGCAAAACACGTGTGATGCACTTTTGTCGGCGTCGGACGGTGCACCCCCACCCTGAACTCCATCTTGACGGCCATCTGCTTCCTGTCGTGGACACCCACCGATTCTTAGGCCTGATCTTTGATGCCCGACTGACCTGGCTCCCTCATATTCGTTCTCTGAAACGGGAGTGCGGGCGACATCTTAACGCCCTTCGATGTTTGGGCCATACCGCATGGGGAGCTGACCGCTCCACCCTGCTGCGGCTCTATATGGCCTTGGTGCTCTCGCGCATAGATTATGGATGCCTTGCTTATGGCTCTGCAGCGCCTTCAGCGTTGCGCTTATTGGACCCTGTTCACCACTGTGGGGTTCGAATTGCGACGGGAGCCTTCCGAACCAGCCCTGTGGCCAGTCTTCTAGCGGAGGCCGGGGTTCCCCCGCTACGGGTCCGCCGCCAGCAACTGTTGACAGCATATGCAGCCCGCGTGTACAGTTCAGAAGGACACCCTAACTACCGCCTCCTTTTTTCTACTGTGGCTGTTCGTCACCAGCAGCAGCGCCCCAGGTCAGGACACACAATAGCTGTCCGCGTGCAGTCCCTCCTGGGGGAGCTTGAGTCCTATCCTCTACCACCTCCATTTCGGGCCCATTCACCCACACCTCCATGGTGCCTGCCACGGCCATGTCTTCGTTTAGACTTGGCCCACGGGCGCAAGGACTCGCTTCCCCCTGAGGCTCTCCGTCGCCAGTTTCTTGCTGTCGTTGCTGAGCACCCGGGTTACGACATTGTTTATACGGACGGCTCGATGGTAAACGGCCGCATTGGCCTTGCCTACGTACATGGTGACCATGTTGAGCAGCTGTCTCTGCCAGGAGGCTGCAGTGTTCTTACTGCAGAACTGGTGGCCATCTTCCGTGCTCTCGAGCATATGCGTTCCTGCTCAGGTGAGCCTTTCCTTCTTTGTAGTGACTCCCTGAGTAGTTTACGTGCTCTGGAACAGTGTTATCCACGTTCGCCATTGGTGATGGCCATCCGAGGGGCTGTTTTTGCCCTTATTCAGTCTGGCAGATCAGTGGTGTTCGTTTGGTCTCCGGGTCACGTTGGCATCCCAGGCAACGAACGTGCCGATGGGCTTGCCAAACAGGCGGTTAATGCCTCTGTCTTAGAGATCGGCCTCCCAGCTTCAGATATCCGTACCTTGTTGCGCCGTCGGGTACATCAGCTTTGGGATGCTGAATGGCGCAACCTGAGCACGCCCAACAAGCTTCGGGTTGTCAAGGAGACTACGGCTGCGTGGCGCTCCTCAATGCGGGCCTCTCGCCGGGACTCGGTAGTCCTGTGCCGGCTCCGCATTGGCCACACTTGGCTGACCCATGGCCATCTCCTGCGCGGTGAGGACCCGCCTCGTTGTCGTTGTGGTTCTCCCTTGACAGTGTCCCACATTTTGATGGACTGTCGTCTTTTAGCCGCCCTGCGGCGGGATTTCAATCTTCCCGCAATTTTATCTGACGTTTTACGTAACGATGCCAATATGGCTGATTCTGTTTTAGGTTTTATTCGTAACAGCGGTTTTTACAACTCTATATGAAGCTTGTGTTGCCCCGTGGCTGACCCTTCCTATTTTATTCTCATGGTCGGTCAACCACGAACTTTGACATTGTCATTTCATTTCCACACTTGTTTGCTGTTTCCGTGTGATTGTGTCCTATCATGTTGTCTCCCGCCTTGTTGTCCTTTGTCGAATTTGTTTACATTTTATTGATTGAGTGGGGTTTTCCTCCCGTAACAGTTTTACCTCTGGGCGGACTTTTCAGTGTTTCCACACTTCTCTAGCCCTGTGATGCAATGGGGGACTGATGACCTCCGCAGTTTTGTCCCCCTAAAACATCAAACCAACCAACCAACCAACCAACTTTGGGATGCTGAATGGCGCAACCTGAGCACGCCCAACAAGCTTCGGGTTGTCAAGGAGACCACGGCTGCGTGGCGCTCCTCAATGCGGGCCTCTCGCCGGGACTCAGTAGTCCTGTGCCGGCTCCGCATTGGCCATACTTGGCTGACCCACGGCCATCTCCTGCGCGGTGAGGACCCGCCTCGTTGTCGTTGTGGTTCTCCCTTGACAGTGTTCCACATTTTAACGGACTGTCGTCTTTTAGCCGCCCTGCGGCGGGATTTTAATCTTCCTGCAATTTTATCTGACGTTTTATGTAACGATGCCAATATGGCTGATTCTGTTTTAGGTTTTATTCGTAACAGCGGTTTTTACAAATCTATATGAAGTTTGTGTTGCCCCGTGGCTGACCCTTCCTATTTTATTCTCATGGTCGGTCAACCACGAACTTTGACTTTGTCATTTCATTTCCACACTTGTTTGCTGTTTCCGTGTGATTGTGTCCTATCATGTTGTCTCCCGCCTTGTAGTCCTTTGTCAAATTTGTTTACATTTTATTGATTGAGTGGGGTTTTCCTCCCGTAACAGTTTTAACTCTGGGCGGACATTTCAGGGTTTCCACACTTCTCTAGCTCTGTGATGGAATGGGGGACTGATGACCTCCGCAGTTTTGTCCCCCTAAAACATCAAACCAACCAACCAACCAATCTTTGTGTCGCTCCTGCGGTACCAAGCTGCAGACAGCTTACCCCGTTGGTGTCTCCGTAGGGCTGATTGGACTGTCTATGCTTCCACCGCTGTCATTGCTCCACCGCTGCCAGATGATATTGACAACGCAGTCCAGCAGGTGACTAATAGTATTGTCATGGCCGCTGAGGCGGCAGTTCCACAAACCACCGGTTCCACTAGGCGTAGGTCCGTGCCTTGGTGGACACCGGAGATTGCTGAGGCTATCCGGGAACGTCGGCGAGCGCTCCAGCGCCATCGACGCCACCCATCCATGGAGAATTTTGTGGCCTTTAAACGGCTCCGTGCGCGTGCTCGACGACTCATACAGCAGAGCAAGCAGGATTCCTGGGAGCGGTATGTAGCCAACATCGGCTCCCGCACCTCCCTGACTAAGGTATGGACCCAAGTCCGACGCGTCTTTGGATACCGCCCGCTGACAGGAATCCCATCCCTCACCATCCAGGGTGTGCTCTGCACGCTCCCTACAGCTATCGCTGAGCATATGGCAGACCACTACGCACAATGCTCTGCGACTGCCGCGTACAGTGCCGGCTTTCACTCCCTCATAGAGCGGGCCGAGCGGAAAATGTTGTCCTTCCGCACTCGTCGTCGGGAAACATACAACGACCCGTTTAGCGAGTGGGAGTTCCGAACTGCCGTTGCTGCGTGTCCTGATACAACTCCGGGACCTGATAGGATTCACGACCAATTCCTCCGACACCTTTCACCAGAGTTTCAACGCCACATTCTCGCCCTGTTTAACCATCTATGGGCAGAGGGCACTTTCCCGTCGCAGTGGTGGGAGAGCACTATCATCCCGGTGCTGAAACCTGGTGCAGACCCCCTGGTGGCTGACAATTACCGTCCGATCAGCCGCGGACTCCTTGCTCCACAACAAGGGGGCTTTCGCCAGGGCCGTTCTACCATTGACAACCTCGTGTCATTGGAGTCGGCCATTCGCACTGCCTTCGCGAGGCGTGAACATTTAGTTGCTGTATTTTTCGACCTTCGAAAGGCGTATGACACCACCTGGCGCCACCATATTTTGACAACTCTTCATGACTGGGGCCTACGGGGTGCCCTTCCTATTTTTATTCACAATTTCCTCTCCCATCGCTCGTTCCAGGTGAGGGTTGGGGCATCTTTTAGCTCCCCCCAACATGCAAGAGAACGGTGTCCCACAGGGCTCTGTCCTCAGTGTGCCATTGTTTTTAGTGGCGATTAACGGTCTTGCTGCGGCTGTCGGGTCGTCGGTCAGTTGCTCCCTGTTCGCCGATGACTTCTGTCTGTATTTCAGCTCTGTTAGCATCGGCGTAGCTGAACGACGGCTGCAGGGTGCCATCCGAAAGGCCCACTCGTGGGCCTCTACTCACGGATTTCAGTTCTCCTCCCGAAAAACCCGCGTGATGCATTTCTGTCGCCGTCGGGTAGTTCACCCTGACCCAGAGCTCTACTTGGGTGGTGAACTACTTCAGGTCGAGGAAACACATCGCTGCCCTCAGGGGCTCAGCACTCATTTGCTGAGTACGGGCTTGGCGAACCCGGGGTCCTGAGCTGTGGACTGTGTCGCGCCAACAGTCCGCTACACCGTAAGCTCTGTGCGTGCTTCAACGACCATCGTTCGGCGCGACGGTGGAGCGTTGTACGTTTCAGAGCCCGGGGATCTTGGCTTAATCGCCCGGGTTGCGAGGACGGTACAAACCTCTATAAAAAAAACCTCAATCTCAAGGTGTGCTACGTGCCGAGGAGATGCATGGCTGTTGAGGTTGAACAGCCGCTAGCGAGCAACCTCTGAGGAACCTGCCGCACCTCAGTTGTACAAGGCTTACCCAGGCAAGCGGGGCTCTGCCTGGGTGGACCTTATTTCCCTAGCTGCTCGTGGGACGACAATGAAACGAGCCATAAACAGCGTAGGCGGGCGCAAAACCGCCGTCTCTAAGAGAGGAAGAAACGAATTTAATGGTGCACAGTATGACCCCCGATCGTTCCCTTCCCTGGCCACACCTTGGGAAGAACGTCAGGCCCTTAACAGATCTGAGCCTTACTCACCCCAGTACTTAGTCTGTACTCGGGCTGATGGGAAATCCTTTACTAATACTAAGCCGCAATTTTTTGTTGAAACCATCGAAAGTAGATTTGGCGAAGTCGCATCATTTTCTAAAATGAGAAGCGGGTCTGTCTTAATACAAGCGGCATCCCCTGCACAGTCAAAGGCTTTACTCGCCTGTGACATGCTAGGAGACGTCGCGTAAGTTTCACGCCGCATGATCCAGGGCTTAATATTCCACCGTGATCTTCTGTCACAGACTGACGACGAATTGCGCACTGATTTAGAGCGGAGAGGAGTTCACTACGTCCGGCGCATCTACAGGGGACCGAAAGATCGCAGGGTTGCCACCGGTGCATTTATCATGGCCTTCGAGGGCGATGTACTGCCTGAGAAGGTCAAGATAATGATATACCGGTGTGAAGTAAAACCGTACATCCCTCCCCCTATGCGATGCTTTCGGTGCTGGAAGTTCGGGCATATGTCCTCCCGATGCACTTCCAGCCCCGCCTGTAGGGGCTGTGGCCGTCCATCACACCTGGACGCGCCATGTACACCTCCTCCTGTGTGTGTGAATTGTGGGCTGCAACACCCACCTTGCTCGCCGACCTGTAGTGTGCTACATAAAGAACGCAAGATCATGGAATTCAAAACCCTGGATAGATTACCGTACTCAGAGGCCAGACGAAAATATGAGCGTCTTCATCCCGTTCGGATGTCGTCATCCTTTGCTGCCATTGCGTCGTCTCCGACCGCTATGGGGACGTCAGCCTCCCATGTCACGCCACCTTCTGTGGCCCCTGTGGGCCGAAAACATCAAACTGCCCCCTTGACGGTTGGGGGCCCTTCCTCTGCTGCCCCTCCACCACCTCCTGTGGGGGCAACTGCCCCACACCCGTTGGGGACTCCGGTTCCTAACACCCAGCCGGAGAAGCAGCAGCCTTCTCCGGCACCTCTCGCCACGAAGGGGTCCCTGGGCTCCCTTCCTCCTATGGTTTCTCCCACTGATCATGTGGGTACCAGTGAGTGGCTGACACAGCCACTTACTCTGACTCGTGGTCGCAGGGCTTCAAGGTCCTCCTCAGTCCCTGAGGCTGAGGTCGAGGCCCCAAAGCCCTCCCAGCAAGAGAAACCTAAAAAGGAGCGAGAGAAGAAAAAGTCGAAGGCTGCTAAGCAAACGCCTTCCACGGTGGACACTGTGCCGCCGCCGCCGCCACCACAGGAACCTGCCACACCTCAGTTGTATAAGGCTTACCCAGGCAACCGGGGCTCTGCCTGGGTGGACCTCTTTTCCCTAGCTGCTCGTGGGACGACAATGAAACGAGCAAGCAAAAGCGTGGCCGGTCGCGAAAACGGCGTCTCTAAGCGTGGAAGAGGAGATTATAATGCTGCTGGATATAACCCCCGTTCGTTCCCTTCCCTGCCTACACCGTGGGAGGAACGTCGGGCTAGATCTGCGAATGAGCCATACTCTCCAAAATTTCTGGTATGCAGCCGCACGGATGGTGAGTCGTTCACATCTACGAAGCCTCTTTTCTTTGTGCAACATCTTGAGGACAAGTACGGTGAAGTTTCCGGATTGTCCAAGGTGCAAAGCGGCGCGGTGCTCATAGAAGCAGCTTCCCCGGCCCAGTCGCGGGCGTTACTTGCCTGCGACAAGCTGGGTGATATCCCTGTGAGCATCACACCACACAAGTCGCTAAATATGGTCCAAGGTATAATTTTCCACCGAGACCTTTTGTTACAGTCCGACGACGAGTTACGCGAGAACTTGGAGCGTAGAGGAGTCCACTTCGTCCGGCGTGTCCATAGGGGTCAAAGGATCACAAGGTTGCCACCGGTGCCTTCATCCTGGCCTTTGAAGCGATAACCTGCCTGAGAAGGTCAGGGTAATGGTTTACCGGTGCGACGTGAAACCTTACATTCCTCCCCCTATGAGATGCTTCAAATGCTGGAAATTCGGCCACATGTCCTCTAGATGTACTTTCAACGCTACATGCAGGGACTGTGGACGTCCAGAACACCCGGACGTGCCATGCACACTGCCTCCCATCTGCGTGAATTGTGGCTTGCATCATCCTCCTTGTTCGTCGGATTGCACCGTTCTTCGTAAGGAACGGAAAATTATGGAACTTAAGACCTTGGACCGACTTTCGTATTCTGAGGCTCGAAAGAAGTATGAGCGACTTCAGCCCGTTACCATGACTGCCTCTTTCGCAGCAGTGACATCGTCGCCATCCGCATCTAAACCTGCAGCAGACACTAGTGTTCCACCATCTGCCGGCCCTCAGGGCCGTCCACTCACGCTTGCCCCCACAATGGCCGGGGGCTCCATTCCTCCTCCTGCTCCCAAGGCACTTGCTTCGGGAGCAGCCCCCAACCCTCCGTCGGAGAAGATTCAACCTTCTCCGGCTGCCCTCATTCAGAAGGGAACCCTCGGGACGCTCCCTTCTGTGGCTTCCTCCAGTGCCGGTACCGGCACTGGCCGGCAGCAGCAGGCACCGTCGCCGGCTGCTGGCTGCAGGGCGTTGCACTCTCCCTCTGTCACTGAGACGGAGGCTGAGTCTGCGAAGCCCCTCCTTCCAGCGAAGCCCCCGAGGGACTCGAGGGTTCGAAAGAAAAAGGAGAGAAAGGATAAGTCCAAAGATTCCACGGTGGCCACTGTGCCACCCGCCCCCTCCACCTCTGCCTCTGAGGACGAGGTGGAGATACTCGCATCCCCCGAGGACCTTGCTCTCTTGGATGCATCTGATGCAATGGACATCGGACCTGATGCATCGCTACCGGTGGCTACAAAAGATGTCGAGGTGTGATTCTTAACTTGTTTTTCATTCAGGCCTTCCCAGCTGTCGGATTCTGTCATCCTCCAATGGAACTGCGGCGGTTTTTTCACCCACCTGGCTGAGCTACGACACCTTCTGAGCGTTACACCTGCTCTCTGCATTGCCCTGCAGGAAACCTGGTTTCCGGCAATGCGGACCCCTGCTCTTCGGGGCTATAGGGGATACTTCTGCAATCGTAGCCAGTATAACAGGGTGTCAGGTGGAGTGTGTGTGTATGTCCTTACCTCTGTATATAGTGAACCAGTGCCCCTTCAGACACCGTTGGAAGCGGTGGCTGTAAGGGTAAGGACAACACAAGAGATTACTGTCTGCAGTCTCTACCTCCCTCCTGATGGCGATGTCTCTATGGGTGTCTTGGCTGCACTTATCTCACAACTCCCGCCACCTTTTTTGCTATTGGGGGACTTTAATGCCCACAATCCCCTGTGGGGTGGTTCTACGATCTCTGGCCGTGGCAGAGTTGTCGAGGACCTGCTTTCTCAGCTCGACCTCTGCCTCTTGAATACAGGTGCCCCCACACATTTCAGTGTGGCACACGGCACATTCTCGGCCATTGATCTGTCGATATGCAGCCACAGCCTTCCGCCATCCATCCATTGGAGTGTCCATGATGACTTGTGCGGCAGTGACCATTTTCCGATCTTTTTGTCACTCCCACAACGTCAGTCTCCGGCACGCTCTCCTCGGTGGGCTCTCCATAGGGCTCACTGGGAAGGCTACACCTCTGCTGCCATCGTTGGCCCTCCCCCACTCGATACCATCGATGTGGTGGTTGAGAGCGCCACGCAGTCCATTATTTCTGCTGCGAACGCTACCATTCCGCGTACATCCCCTCAGGGGCTCGGAATTAGTTTGCTGAGTACGGGCTTGGCGAACCCGGGGTCCTGAGCTGTGGGCTGTGTCGCGCCAACAGTCCGCTACACCGTAAGCTCTGTGCGTGCTTCAACGACCATCGTTCGGCGCGACGGTGGAACGTTGTACGTTTCAGAGCCCGGGGATCTTGGCTTAATCGCCCGGGTCGCGAGGACGGTACAAACCTCTCTAAAAAAAAACCTCAATCTCAAGGTGTGCTACGTGCCGAGGAGATGCATGGCTGTTGAGGTTGAACAGCCGCTAGCGAGCAACCTCTGAGGAACCTGCCGCACCTCAGTTGTACAAGGCTTACCCAGGCAAGCGGGGCTCTGCCTGGGTGGACCTTTAGTTCCCTAGCTGCTCGTGGGACGAACATGAAACGAGCGAACAAAAGCGTGGCCGGCCGCGAAAACGGCGTCTCAAAGCGTGGAAGAGTTGCTTATAATGCAGCGTCATATGATCCCCGAACGTTCCCTTCCCTGGCCAACCCATGGGAGGAACGGCGGGCTAAAGAAAGGGATGAGGCATACTCACCTAAGTATCTTGTTTGTAGTCGAACATATGGGGAAACTTTCATGTCGACGAAGCCACTTTTCTTCGTTGAACACCTCGAGGATAAGTTTGGTGAAGTCTCAGGCATGTCAAAGATGAGAAGCGGTTCGGTACTGATCGAAACAGCGTCATCCGCCCAATCAAAAGCATTACTTGCTTGCGATATGCTGGGTGACGTTCCGGTCAGTAAAACACCTCATAAATCGCTTAACATGATCCAGGGTCTGATCTATCACAGGGATCTTCTCTTACAGTCGGATGACGAGCTACGCGCCAACCTAGAGCGACGGGGTGTCCACTTCGTCCGGCGCGTGCATAGGGGTTCGAAGGATAATAGGGTAGCCACCGGTGCTTTCATCTTGGCCTTTGACGGCGATACATTGCCCGAAAAGGTCAAGGTCATGGTCTACCGGTGTGACGTAAAGCCTTACATTCCTCCCCCTATGCGTTGTTTCAAATGCTGGAAATTTGGACATATGTCCTCCTGATGTAGTTCCAGCCCCACATGTAGGGAATGAGGGCGTCCATCACACCCGGACGCTCCGTGTACTCCTCCACCTATCTGTGTCAACTGTGGGCAGCAACATCCACCCTGTTCTACAGACTGTACCATGCTCCGTAAGGAGCGAAAGATAATGGAATACAAGACCCTGGATCGCCTGACATATACAGAAGCACGTAAAAAATATGAACGGCTTCACCCAGTTTCCATGACTACATCTTTCGCTGCAGTTACTTCATCACCACCACTTCTGATCAGACCTACCGTGCAACTACCTTCTGTGGGCCCAAAGGGCCGTCAAAGCTCGTCAGCCTCCGTCAGGGTTGGGGGCACTCCTCACACTGCCCCCCCACCACCACCTGCGGGGGCACCTCCACCCCCACCGCCGGGGACACAAGTCCCCACCTCCCAGCCAGAGGAGGAGCAGCAGCCTCCTCCGGCTCCCCTCACTCGGAAGGGGTCCGTCGGGGCACTCCCTTCTGAGGCTTCCCCTCAGGGGCTCAGCATTAGTTTGCTGAGTACGGGCTTGGCGAACCCGGGGTCCTGAGCTGTGGGCTGTGTCGCGCCAACAGTCCGCTACACCGTAAGCTCTGTGCGTGCTTCAACGACCATCGTTCGGCGCGACGGTGGAACGTTGTACGTTTCAGAGCCCGGGGATCTTGGCTTAATCGCCCGGGTCCCGAGGATGGTACAAACCTCTCTAAAAAACCCCTCAATCTCAAGGTGTGCTACGTGCCGAGGAGATGCATGGCTGTTGAGGTTGAACAGCCGCTAGCGAGCAACCTCTGAGGAACCTGCCGCACCTCAGTTGTATAAGGCTTACCCAGGCAAGCGGGGCTCTGTCTGGGTGGACCTTTAGATCCCTAGCTGCTCGTGGGAACACAATGAAGCGAACTAAAGATTACGTTGGTGGACGTATAACCACCGTCTCAAAGCGTGGTAAGTTTAATGCTACATCATATGACCCCAAGTCGTTCCCTTCCTTGGCCACGCCCTGGGAGGAACGCAGGGCTGAAGACAGAAATGGGCCGTATTCACCAAGATATTTAGTTTGTACAAGGACTGATGGGGAGACATTTACTACAGTGAAGCCTCAGTTCTTTGTTGACCACCTGGAGGAGTAGTTTGGAGACGTGGAGTCCCTCTCCAAGATGCGCAATGGGTCTGTGTTAATTCACACTACATCCCCTGCCCAGTCGCGGGCGTTGCTTGCTTGCGATAAGCTGGGAGATGTTGCAGTCAACATTACGCCGCATAAGTCTCTTAATCTGGTCCAGGGCATTGTCTTTCATCGTGATCTGCTCTTACAGTCTGATGAATTGCTGCGCGCCAACCTCGAGCAGCGAGGTGTTCACTTCGTCCGGCGCGTCTATCGTGGGTCGAAAGAAAATAGGGTTGCCACTGGTGCCTTCATCGTAGCCTTTGAAGGCGATACACTGCCTGAAAAGGTGAAGGTGATGTGCTACCGGTGTGATGTGAAACCCTATATCCCTCCTCCTATGCGATGCTTCCAGTGCTGGAAGTTTGGGCATATGTCGTCCCGTTGCCCTTCCAGCGCCACTTGCCGGGATTGTGGACGTCCAGCCCACCCGGACGCCCCATGCACTCCGCCGCCGATCTGTGTGAACTGTGGCCTGGAGCATCCTCCCTGCTCGTCGCAATGCCCTATTCTCCACAAGGAACGGAAAATCGTCGAATATAAGACTATGGACCGGTTGACGTATACTGGAGGCTAAAAAGAAGTATGAGCGCCTACACCCAGTTAGCATGACCACCTCTTTTGCGACAGTCACGTCGTCGCCATCTTCTTTGGCGACACGAGTGTTTGGTAGTACTTCCTCTTCTGTGGGCCCTCAGGGCCGTAAGCCTTCACCTGCCCCCAAGATGGTTGGGGGCTCCCTTCCTTCTTCTGCTCCCAAGGTAATTGCCTCGGGAGCAACGTCCACCCTTCTGCCGGAGAAAGAAAAGCCCTCTCCGGCACCCCTCGTTCGGAAGGCGTCCCTCGGGACACTCCCTTCCGAGGGTTCCGCCAGTGTCGTTGCCGACACACGCCAGCAGCAGGCTACACCGAAGGCTGCTGGACGCAGGGCCTCATGCTCCTCCTCAGTCCCTGCGGCTGAGTCTGAGAAGCCAGCCCCGCCGGCGAAGCCCCCGAGGGGCAAGAAGGATCGGTGGAAAAAAGTGGAAAGTGAAGAGTTGCAAGGTACCATGGTGGCTCCCATGCCACCGTCCCACTCCACCTCGACCTCTGGGGACGAGGTGGAGATTCTGGCGTCCCCGGACGACCTTGCTGTCGGGGACATCCCAGAAATAATGGATGACGAGCCAGAAAGAAAGCAGTCAGCAGATTTGAGTGACGCCGAGTTGTAATCTTCCCTCTTACCTTTCATGTTTTCTCAGTTATCGGACAGCTTCATCCTCCAGTGGAACTGCGGCGGTTTCTTCCCCCACCTGGCTGAGCTACGACACCTTTTGAGCATAACACCTGCTTTCTGCATTGCCTTACAGGAAACTTGGTTTCCAGCAACCCCTCAGGGGCTCAGCATTAATTTGCTGAGTACGGGCTTGGCGAACCCGGGGTCCTGAGCTGTGGGCTGTGTCGCGCCAACAGTCCGCTACACCGTAAGCTCTGTGCGTGCTTCAACGACCACGGTTCGGCGCGACGGTGGAACGTTGTACGTTTCAGAGCCCGGGGATCTTGGCTTAATCGCCCGGGTCGCGAGGACGGTACAAACCTCTATAAAAAAACCCTCAATCTCAAGGTGTGCTACGTGCCGAGGAGATGCATGGCTGTTGAGGTTGAACAGCCACTAGCGAGCAACCTCTGAGGAACCTGCCGCACCTCAGTTGTATCAGGCTTACCCAGGCAAGCGGGGCTCTGCCTGGGTGGACCTCGTTCCCTAGCTGCTCGTGGGACGAGAATGAAGCGAGCACAAAATTGCGTTGCCGGACGCAAAACCGGCGTCTCTAAGCGTGGGCGAACTGAATTTAATGCTGAGACATATGACCCCCAAGCGTTTCCTTCCATGGCCACACCATGGGAAGAACGCAGGGCTCGTCAGCGAGGTGAGGCTTATGCCCCCCGTTATTTGGTATGTACTAGGACGGACGGCGAATCGTTTACGACTACGAAGCCTCTGTTTTTTGTGGAAAACCTTGAGGATAAGTTTGGGGAAGTAGATGGCGTGTCGAAAATGAGATCTGGGGCTGTACTTATAACGACATCGTCCCCAGCCCAGTCACGGGCACTGCTTGCTTGTGACAGGCTGGGTGACGTCCCCGTTAACATTACTCCCCACAAGAGCTTGAACATGGTACAGGGACTTATATTTCACAAGGACCTTCTATTGCAGTCTGACGACGAGTTACGGCAGAACTTAGAGAGGCGAGGAGTCCATTTCATCCGGCGTGTTTATAGGGGTCCGAAGGACAATAGGGTAGCCACCGGTGCGTTTATCTTGGCTTTCGAAGGCAATTCGTTGCCAGAGACTGTCAAGGTAATGATATACCGGTGTGACGTAAAACCCTACGTTCCTCCCCCTATGCGTTGCTTCAAATGCTGGAGGTTTGGGCACATGTCCTCCCGATGTGATGGTAACCCTACATGTCGGGAGTGCGGACGTGCCTCACATCCGGACGCCCCTTGTGTCCCTCCTCCAGTATGTGTCAACTGCAAGCAGCATCACTCTCCATGTTCGCCAGACTGCACGGTTCTTCATAAAAAACGTAAAATTATGGAATATAAGACCCTGGACCGGTTATCATACTCAGAGGCCAAGAAGAAGTATGCCAAGCTCCATCCTGTGAGCATGAAGACATCATATGCCACAGTTGCATCATCGTCGATCCCCACAATTTCTAAACCACAGAGTGCATCACCAATGCCAGCGGGCCCCCAGGCCCGACCCACTCCACCTGCCCCCCTTGACAGTTGGGGGCCCAACACCTTCAGTTGCTCCCACACTATTCACGTTGGGAGCAACAGATAAGCCATCACAGGGGACGTCGGTCCCCACCCCACAGCCGGAGAAACAACAGCCTTCTCCGGCTCCTCTCGCCCGGAAGGGGTCCCACGGGACACTCCCTTCCGAGGCTTCTCTTCGTGGGAAAGTGGATCCCGGCCGATGGCTGAAGGATCGCGCGGCTGCTGATAGAGGGGCCTCCACCTCTTTGTCGGCACCTGCAGCCCCTGTTGAGAAGCCCCCACGGCCCTTAACACCCAAGGGCCAGCGAGAGGGTAAAAAGAAAGAGAAGAAGAAAAAGGATTCTTTGGTGGCTTCCAAGCCACCCACACCCGCATCCTCTGCCTCAGAGGATGAGGTCGAGATCCTCGCTTCCGCTGAGGATCTCGCACTCCTTGATTCACTCGACCATAGGAGATCTGCACAACCGGAATCAACTGATTCTATGGTCATAGATTCTGTTGAGCCTGACCATCAGGCAGCAGGCGCTCCTATGGATTGATCTTCTTCTTTTCTTTCCTTTTATGGCCTTAGAGCGTGGAGGACATGTTATCCTCCAGTGGAATTGCGGCGGCTTCTTTAATCACCTGGCTGAGCTGCGACAAATACTGTACAGCTACCCTGCATTTTGTATCGCCCTACAGGAGACATGGTTTCCAGCACAGCGGACCCCTGCCCTCCATGGGTATCGGGGCTACTACCGCAACAGGACCCTTTACGACAGGGTGTCTGGCGGTGTCTGCCTGTATATCTTGGACACTGTCCCCAGTGCCCCCGTGCCACTCACAACCACTCTTGAGGCAGTGGCTGTTAGAATCCGGGCGACACAGGAATTTACTGTCTGCAGCTTGTACCTTCCTCCGGATGAGGCCGTGTCTCTCAACACCCTTACCGCTCTGGTCTCCCAACTTCCCCCACCGTTCCTCCTATTGGGGGACTTCAATGCCCACAACCCTTTGTGGGGTGGGCTCCAGACCACAGGCCGCGGTAGGGATGTTGAGACCTTATTGACGGACCAAGACCTTTGCCTCCTGAATACAGGTGCCCCCACGCATTTTAGCGTGGCACAGGGCAAGTATTCAGCGATCGACCTCTCCGTCTGCAGCCCCAGCCTTCGACCACACCTTGGTTGGCGTGTGCATGAGGACCTATGTGGCAGCGACCACTTTCCAATCTTTGTGTCGCTCCCGCAGTACCAAGCTGCAGACAGCTTACCCCGTTGGTGTCTCCGTAGGGCTGATTGGAGTGTGTATGCTTCAACTGCCGTCATTGCTCCACCGCTACCAGATGACATTGACGACGCAGTCCAGCAGGTGACTAATAGTATTGTCATGGCCGCTGAGGCGGCAGTTCCACAAACCACCGGTTCCACTAGGCGTAGGTCCGTGCCTTGGTGGACACCGGAGATTGCTGAGGCCATCAGGGAACGTCGGCGAGCGCTCCAGCGCCATCGACGCCACCCATCCGTAGAGAATTTGGTGGCCTTTAAACGGCTCCGTGCGCGTGCTCGACGACTCGTACAGCAGAGTAAGCAGGATTCCTGGGAGCGGTATGTAGCCAGTATCGGCTCCCGCACCTCCCTGACTAAGGTATGGACGCAAGTCCGACGCGTCTTTGGATACCGCCCGCCGACAGGAATCCCATCCCTCACCATCCAGGGTGTGCTCTGCACGCTCCCTACAGCTCCCTACAGCTGTGTGGTCATCAGTCAGTTGCTCCCTGTTCGCCGATGACTTCTGCCTGTATTTCAGCTCCGTTAGCATCGGCGTAGCTGAACGGAGGCTGCAGGGTGCCATCCGAAAGGCCCACTCATGGGCCTCTTCTCACGGATTTCAGTTCTCCGCACGGAAAACCCGCGTGATGCACTTCTGTCCCCGTCGGGTAGTTCACCCTGACCCAGAGCTCTACCTGGGTGGTGAACTACTTCAGGTTGAGGAAACACATCGCTTCCTGGGCATGGTCTTCGATGCCCGGCTGACATGGGTGCCACACCTATGTCAGCTGAGACAGAAGTGTTGGCGGCATTTAAATGTCCTTCGATGCCTCAGCCATACTAGTTGGGGAGCAGCCCGTTCCACCCTTCTTCAGCTCTACAAGTCCCTCATTCTGTCTCGGCTTGATTACGGGAGCTTGGTTTATGACTCGGCAGCCCCTTCTGCCTTGCGAGTCTTAGACCCTGTTCACCACACAGGTGTGCGTCTCGCAACAGAGGCTTTTCGCACCAGTCCCGTAACGAGCCTTCTAGCTGAAGCTGGTGTTCCCCCTCTGCGATATCGCCGGCAACGGCTGTTCGTGAGCTACGTTGCCCGGGTTCATGCTTCACCCCGCCATCCGAACCACAGGCTTCTCTTCCCACTTTTTGCACTCCCTTCCCCACGACGTCGGCCCAGGTCGGGTCTCCCGATTGCGGTCCGCGTCCGTTCCCTTCTCTCCTCACTTGATTCCTTACCCCTTCCTCCACCTTACCATTACTCCCTCCGTATCCCCCCCTGGAAAATTCCTCGCCTGGAGCTTCGGCTGGACTTGTCCCGGGATTCAAAAGCCTCGATTTCACCACTGCTTCTCCGTCGCCAGTTCTATGCACTGATTGACACGTTTCACGGAGCAAACATTGTGTACACGGACGGTTCTTTGGTCGATGGCCATGCTGGATATGCCTTTATCCATGGTGACCACATCGAACAGCGGTCATTGCCTTGTGGAAGCAGCATCTTCACCGCAGAACTGGTCGGTATTTTGAGAGCTCTTGAACACCTCAGAGCTCACCCCAGGGGGTCGTTCGTCATCTGTAGCGACTCCCTGAGTGGCTTACAGGCCCTCGACCAGTTTCTACCGAAAAACACAGTAGTGCGAGCCATTCAAGATGCTGTATTCGCCCTTGGCGAGTCAGGCCGTTCTGTCGTTTTTGTTTGGACGCCAGGGCATGTAGGTATACCAGGCAATGAACGTGTGGATCAGCTGGCCAAGCAGGCCACCACTATGGGGTCCCTGGACATTGGCCTCCCAGTTTCCGACCTCCAAACCCAGTTGACCCACAAGGTCTTAAGGGTTTGGAATTCGGAATGGGCAGATTCGACTGAACCGAATAAGCTCCGTGCTATCAAGCCGTCTACCGCAGCATGGAAGACGTCCCTGAGGGCTTCTCGCAGGGAGTCGGTCGTCCTTTGCCGACTCCGTATAGGCCATACTTGGCTTACGCATGGTCACCTTCTGCGTCGCGAGGACCCTCCGCAGTGTCGATGTGGTGCGCCTTTGACGGTCGCCCACATCTTAATTGAATGCCACAATTTAGCCGCAGTGAGACGAAATTTTAATATCCCTGACGTTTTGCAGCTTGCATTAGCTGACAACACCTCCATGGTTGACTCTATTTTACATTTTATGCGTGAGTGTGGACTTTACAAGTCCATTTAATGTTTGTGTTTCTCTGTCGTTTCTCTGTCCTCCGCCTGCTTAAGTCTGTTAGGTAGGCGGTTTTAACGTATTCCAGAGTGGCTGGGTGCGTTCCTTATATCCTTGTGACCACCCAGCAAAAACACTCTTGTAATGTTTCAGCTGTTTTATCCCTTCTTCGTTTTTAATCGTATCCTTTCTTTCTATTAGTCTGTAAGTTTTAAACTTTGACTTGTTAGTGCATTCACTTCGGATCGCTTAACACAATGTTTTATCTCTTGGACTGGAAAAAGGGACTGATAACCGTCGTTGTTTAGTCCCTTCAAAAAACCCAACCCAACCAGTTTCCAGCAATGCGGACCCCAACGCTTCGTGGCTACAGGGGATATTACTGTAACCGCAGCTCGTATAACAGGGTCTCAGGTGGTGTGTGTGTGTGTATGTCCTTACTTCTGTTTATAGTGAATCCGTGCCCATTCATACACCATTCGAAGCAGTGGCTGCCAGGGTAAGGACAACACAGGAATTTACTGTCTGCAGTCTTTATCTCCCTCCAGATGGTGACCTCTCTTTGAATGATTTGGCTGCACTTATATCGCAACTACCCCCGCCTTTCTTCTTATTGGGCGACTTCAATGCCCATAAGCCGTTGTGGGGTAGTCCTTCGCTTTCTGGCCGAGGCAGAGTAGTCGAGTCTTTACTTTCTCAACTCGACCTCTGCCTATTAAATACTGGTGCCCCCACACACTTTAGTGTGGCACATGGCACATTCTCGGCCATTGATTTATCAATCTGCAGCCACAGCCTTCCACCATCTGTCCACTGGAGAGCCCACGACGACCTGTGTGGCAGTGACCATTTTCCGCTTTTTCTGTCACTCCCACAACGTCAGTCCCCAGAACGCCCCCCTAGGTGGGCTTTAGGCAGGGCTAACTGGGAAGATTACACATCCACTGCTATTGTTCAACCTCCCCCACTCGATTCCATCGATGTGGTGGTCGAGGGCGTCACTCACACCATTGTTTCTGCTGCAAAAGCTGCAATTCCATGCTCCACAGGGTGCCCACGGCGTAAGACAGTGCCGTGGTGGTCGCCGGAGATCACTGAGGCCATTAAAGACCGCAGGCGGGCCTTACAGCGATACAAACGGCACCCCTCTCAGGAGCACCTAATCAATTTTAAACGGCTTCGCGCTCGTGCTCGCCAGCTTATAAGAAGACGGAAACGGGAGTGCTGGGAGAGGTATGTTTCCACCATTGGGACAGGCACCTTAGCCTCGCAGATCTGGAGTAAGATCAGGCGGCTACAGGGAATACAGACTACATCGGGAATCCCTGCGATCTCCACAAATGGAGTTCTATGTACGGGCCCGGCCACTCTTGCAGACATGTTTGCCGAGCATTATGGTCGTGCCTTTGCCTCTGCAAACAATCCACCGGCCTTCCGTACATTGAAGGAGCGGGTAGAACGCCAGCACCTCTCCTTTCGTACCCGCCGCTCTGAATCCTACAACAGTCCTTTCACTGAGTGGGAGCTCCTCAGTGCTCTTCGACAATGTCCAGACACGGCGCCAGGGCCTGATAGCATCCATAGCCAGATGCTGAAACATCTCTCAGCAGATAGTCGGAGGGCCCTACTTGCGGTCTATAACCGCATTTGGTGTGATGGTGTTTTCCCGTCACAGTGGTGGGAGAGTATCATCATCCCCATACTTAAACCCGACAAACATCCTCTGAACTTGGATAGCTATCGGCCCATTAACCTGACTAACGTTCCCTGCAAACTGTTGGAGCGGATGGTTAGTCGGCGGTTGTGTTGGATTCTTGAGACTCGTGGATTATTGGCTCCATGCCAGGGCGTTTTTCGCCAGGGTCGATCTACCACCGATAATCTGGTGTGCCTCGAGTCTGCAATCCGCACAGCCTTTTCCCGGCGCCAACACCTCGTTGCCGTCTTCTTCGATATGGACAAAGCATATGATACAACCTGGCGACGCCACATCCTCAACACATTATATGACTGGGGCCTCCGGGGCTCCCTACCGATTTTAATTCAGAATTTTTTAGCCGTCCGTACCTTTCGTGTTCAAATTGGTGCTTCTCTGAGCTCCTCTCATGTCCAGGAAAATGGGGTTCCTCAGGGTTCCGTTTTAAGCGTCCCATTATTTTTAATCGCCATCAACGGTTTAGCTGCAGCGGTTGGATCGTCAGTGTCCCCCTCTCTTTATGCTGACGACTTTTGTCACTCTTTTAGTTCCTGCAGCACCCAAGTTGCCGAGCGCAGGTTGCAAGGTGCTATTCGGAAGGCGCAGAACTGGGCGCTTACCCATGGCTTTCAGTTTTCTGCCTCCAAGACCAGAGTGATGTCGGCGTCGGACCGTCCACCCACATCCTGAACTTTATCTGAATGGCGAACCACTTACGGTAGTGGAAACTCACCGTTTTTTAGGACTGGTCTTTGACGCCCGGCTGACATGGCTCCCCCACATTCGTCAGCTGAAAAGGAAGTGCTGGCGCCATCTCAACCTTCTCCGCCACCTGGGTCATACGACCTGGGGTGCTGATCGCTCGACACTGTTGCAGCTTTACACGGCGCTGGTGCAGTCCCGTCTCGATTTTGGGTGCATTGCCTATGGGTCTGCGGCACCTTCGGCACTGCATCTCCTGGACCCCATTCACAACTGTGGGGTCCGTATTGCGACGGGCGCTTTCCGCACCAGCCCGGTGAACAGTTTACTAGTGGAGGCTGGGATCCCACCTTTGGGGATCCGCCGCCAGCACCTGCTCGCAGCTTATGCAGCGAACGTGTATTGCTCCCCAGGCCACCCAAACCGTCGTCTTCTCTTTTCTAATGTGGTCGTCCCTCACCATCAGCGACGCCCCAGGTCAGGTCATACGATAGCCTATAGAGTTCGGTCCCTCCTCCTGGAACTTGAGTCTTTGCCCCTTCCGTGTCCATATCGGGTCCAGGTGCATACACCTCCATGGTGTTTGACAAGGCCGTCTATTCGGCTGGACTTGGCCCATGGGCCCAAAGACTCAGTACCACTGGAGGCGCTCCGCCGTCAGTTCTCGGCTGTCATAGCGGAGTTCCGTGGTTATGACCTGATCTACACCGATGGCTCAATGGTGGATGACCGTGTTGGATTTGCCTATACACACGGTGACCATGTGGAACAGCACTCTCTGCCGAATGGCTGCAGTGTTTACACTGCAGAGCTGGTGGCCATTCACAGAGCTCTTGTGCATATCCAGTCTTGCTCAGGCGAGTCTTTTGTTGTTTGCAGCGACTCCCTGAGCAGCCTCCGAGCTCTGGAGCAGTGTTACCCACGGTCTACCCTGGTGTTGGCCGTTCAGGAGACACTTTATGCCATTACACGGTCCGGGCGATCGGTGGTGTTCATCTGGTCTCCGGGTCATGCTGGTATCCCGGGCAATGAACGTGTTGACAGGCTTGCCAAGCAGGCTGTAGGTATGTCCTGTCTAGAGATCGGCCTCCCGGCTACTGATCTCCGTTCATTGTTGCGCCAGAAAGTACGTCAGCTTTGGGATACTGAGTGGCGTAGCCTGCACACGCCCAACAAGCTCCGGGTGGTCAAGGAAACGACGGTTGCATGGCGCTCCTCCATGCGCGGTTCACGACGGGACTCAGTGGTTTTATGTCGCCTCCGCATTGGGTATACGTGGCTCACCCATGGACATCTCCTTCGGGGTGAGGACACAGCCCAATGTCGGTGTGGCTCCAATTTGACAGTCGTCCACATATTGTTGGACTGTCCCCCTGCGGGTTCGGGGGTAAGAATAGGCCCGCGGTATTCCTGCCTGTCGTAAGAGGCGACTAAAAGGAGTCTTCATACTTTTCGGCTTTCCATCTGTGGTCCCCTATTTGGGTTTGACCCTCCATTTTTCAAAATTTTTTCCGAAGAGCGAACCATTTGGGGAAGGACACCTTACGTGGTGCAACATGTACGTCTCGTGCTATGCCATCTTATGCACCCATCATGGAATGGACTTGCGACTGCAGCTTCTATGCTGCCATCGGGCATGCCATTTCTTTTTCCATGCACGTCGCGTCCATTGTGCACGGATATCCCAGCACCCTCCATTATGATGGTTCACGTAGCACCAGAAAGCCAGCACGGTAGCCAGTCCGTTGTGGTGGGGTCGTCATGTACCCTCTTGGCTGTAGCCCCCTGACAACGCAGGAATCGCTCTACCGATGCCAGAGCTGTAAGCTCCTCATGCAGGCCTAGGAGTAGATGCTTGTCACTGTGGAGCATCAGGACTCCCGGCAACGGTCATCCTGCCAGGTGACGTTGCTGTGGCTGGGTGGCGCCCATGAGGAGAGCCCCTGTTCGGAGTGGGTGGCATCGGGGCGGATGATTCGCGATGAAGCGAAATAAATCCAGCCACCAAAATCCTGGTCAGACAGGTGTCTCTAAGCGGGGAAAGTTCAATGCAGTTACTTATGATCCCTCATCGTTTCCTTCCCTGACTTCTTCTAGGCGGGAACGTGGGGATCGTCCTAATGAGCCGTATGTTCCGAAATTTCTCGTATGTACTAGGACAGATGGGGGATCCTTCCAGGCAACCAAGCCCATGTTCTTTGTTGAACATATAGAGGACAAGTTCGGTGAGGTTGCGGGAATTTCCAAGATGCGAGACGGGTCTATTCTTATACAGGCAGAGTCCCCTGCACAGTCTCGTGCTTTGCTCACGTGCACTACGCTTGGCGACGTGCCAGTGTCTGTAACGGCACATAAGACTTTGAATCTGGTGCAGGGAGTCATTTTCCACCGTGACCTCTTGCTGCAGTCTGATGAGGAGTTGCGCGAAAATCTGCAGCGACGCGGTGTCCATTTCGTCCGCCGTGTCTTTCGGGGTCCAAAAGACAATAGAGTGGCAACCGGGGCCTTCATCTTGGCCTTCGACGGCGATACCTTGCCCGAGAAGGTCAAGGTGATGGTATACAGATGTGATGTCCGACCGTACATCCCACCACCCATGCGCTGTTTCAAGTGCTGGCGGTTTGAACACATGTCTTCCCGTTGCGACGCAGCCCCTATTTGTCGTGACTGTGGCCGTCCCGTACACCCCGACGCACCTTGTACCCCACCACCTTCCTGTGTGAACTGCAGCGGCCATCACTCGCCTTGCTCACCGGACTGTCCTGCTTTCCAAAGGGAGCGCAAGATCATAGAATATAAGACTCTCGATCGCGTAACTTACTCTGAGGCCCGCCGCAAGTATGACAAACTCCACCCAGTATCCATGATGACTACATATGCTGCTGCCACAGTGTCATCACCTCCATCGAGGGCGGTTTCCCGACCCCCTCTCACACCTTCTGTGGGCCCTTTGGGCCATCAGTTAATCTCCGCTCCCCAGACGCCAGGGGGAGCACCTTCTTCTGCGAGGCTTTTGCCTCCCCCTTCAACGGGGTCTTTGAACCCCGTCCCTCTGCTGGAGAAATGTCTTCCTTCTCCGGCTCTTCCTTCAGGGAAAGGGCCTGACGAGCCCCTTCCACCACCTCCTGCAGTTCCCGCTGTGTCTGACACCCTGGATGTCAGTAGACCTACTGCTGTACGGAAAGGGTCTCTTGAGGTCTCCGAAACGCCAGTTTCGTCGCAGCCAACCGTCAGCCAGTGGCTCAAAGTTCAGGTACCTGCTGGTAGCCGGGCCTCCCCATCTGCGTCGACATCCGACGCCACTTCTGGGAAGCCCGCTCGAGCACCGAAGCCCAAACCCAAGCGGGAGCGGGCGAGAAAAAAGGATGTCCCTCAGGAGAAAGAGCTGGCGGCAAAGGCGGCTTCCTCGATGCCGTCCGCTACCAGTTCTGACTCAGACAATGAGGTCGAAATCCTTGCGTCTAAAGAGGACCTCGCTCTTACAGACACCCTAGACGCAATGGATATGGACACCACAGACCCTCAGCGGGTGGCGGCAAGTGACACTGAGGCGCACCGCGTCTCTTAATCACTTTCATGCCTCCCCAGTCCTTAGGCAGCACTTTCCTCCAGTGGAATTGCGGCGGTTATTTTTCCCACCTAGCAGAGTTAAAACAACTTTTAAGCTCTTCTCATGTACTGTGCGTTGCCCTCCAGGAAACCTGGCTTCCGGCAACGCGAACCCCAGCCCTCCGTGGCTATCGTGGGTTTTACACGAATCGTCCTGTATATGACAGAGCATCTGGTGGCGTCTCCATCCACGTCATCAACTCTGCCTACAGTGAAGCTGTGCCCCTTCAAACACCTTTGGAGGCAGTGGCTGTTCGGATCAGGACGCCACTAGATATAACCGCCTGCAGTGTTTATCTTCCACCTGATGGTGCAGTCCCCTGCCACATGTTAGCTGCACTGATAGCTCAGCTCCCCCCACCCTTCCTCATCATGGGCGATTTCAACGCCCATAACCCTTTGTGGGGTGGCGACTTGACTACTGGCCGAGGTAGGGAGGTTGAAAATCTTGTCTCTCAGCTCGACCTTTGTATTTTAAATACAGGTGCTCCCACGCATTTCAGTGTGGCACACGGCACCTACTCGGCCATCGACCTCTCTATTTGCAGCCCTGGCCTCGTACCATCTCTTCATTGGAGAGTGCATGACGACTTGTGTGGCAGTGACCACTTTCCGATTTTTTTGTCACTGCCCCAGCGTCATTGCCCTAGCCGTTTGCCCCGTTGGGCTCTTAACAAAGCTGACTGGGATGCATTTACAACTGCTGCCACTGTTCGATATTTGCCGGACAATGACATTGATGTGGTGGTCGATAATTTAACACACGTCATTGTCTCTGCAGCTCAGTCTGCAATCCCGTCTTCTTCTGGTTCGTCCCGGCAGAGGTCCGTGCCCTGGTGGTCGCCGGAAATCGCTGCCGCAATCAGAGAACGTAGGCGAGCTCTTCAGCGTCACAAACGGCACCCATCAGTGGCCAACCTCATCGCTTTCAAGCGACTTCGTGCCAAGGCTCGGCAACTCATCAAACGAGCCAAACAAGAATGTTGGGAGGGGTATGTCTCGACCTTAGGTTCTCGTGTCTCTCCATCTCAGGTGTGGACTAAGATCAGGCGTCTTTATGGCCACCAGACTCCTATTGGCGTCCCGGGTCTTTCTATCCATGGGGCTGTGTGTACAGACCCGAGTGTGATCGCTGAACATCTTGCTGATCACTTCGCTAGGTGCTCTGCATCTGCTAACTACAGTGCAGCATTTCGCTCCCGCATGGAGCGTGTGGAGCGACAGCGCCTCTCCTTTGCGACGCGCCGTCGGGAGTCCTACAACGCCCCATTTACCGAAAGTGAGCTGCTTAGTGCCTTGGCCAATTGCCCAGATACGGCTCCCGGTCCCGACCGTGTCCATGCACAGATGCTGAAACACCTCTCGCGGGATTCTCAGCGCCATGTCCTCGAGATATTCAACCGCATTTGGGGTGGTGGCGAGTTTCCGTCCCAGTGGCGGGAAGCCGTCGTCATACCGGTGCTGAAGCCTGGCAGGGACCCACTGGAGGTTGACGGTTATCGTCCCATCTGCCTGACCAACGTTCTCTGCAAGTTGCTCGAACGTATGGTCGCACGTCGCTTGACTTGGGTGCTCGAGTCACGGGGCCTTCTGGCGCCATCGCAGGGTGGATTTCGCCAGGGTCGTTCTACGATGGATAATCTGGTGTGCCTGGAGTCAGCGGTTCGGACAGCTTTTTCCCGTCGTCAGCACCTTATTGCAGTTTTCTTTGACCTTCAGAAGGCCTACGATACCACATGGCGGCATCACATCCTCGCTACGCTGCATGAGTGGGGCCTTCGGGGGTCACTTCCCATCTTCATTGCAAATTTCCTCCGACTCCGCACGTTTCGGGTCCGAGTCGGTGTTGCCCATAGTTCGCCCCATATCCAGGAAAATGGGGTCCCACAGGGGTCTGTGCTGAGTGTCTCACTGTTTTTGGTGGCCATTAATGGCCTGGCTGCAGCTGTGGGGTCATCGGTGTCTCCTTCCCTGTACGCCGATGATTTTTGCATATCTTTCTGCTCCACCACAACAAGTGCTGCTGAACGCCGACTTCAGGCGGCCATCCGCCAGGCTCACAGGTGGGCCCAGCATCATGGCTTCCAGTTTTCTGCCGGAAAAACACGTGTGATGCACTTTTGTCGGCGTCGGACGGTGCACCCCCACCCTGAACTCCATCTTGACGGCCATCTGCTTCCTGTCGTGGACACCCACCGATTCTTAGGCCTGATCATTGATGCCCGACTGACCTGGCTCCCTCATATTCGTTCTCTGAAACGGGAGTGCGGGCGACATCTTAACGCCCTTCGATGTTTGGGCCATACCGCATGGGGAGCTGACCGCTCCACCCTGCTGCGGCTCTATATGGCCTTGGTGCTCTCGCGCATAGATTATGGATGCCTTGCTTATGGCTCTGCAGCGCCTTCAGCGTTGCGCTTATTGGACCCTGTTCACCACTGTGGGGTTCGAATTGCGACGGGAGCCTTCCGAACCAGCCCTGTGGCCAGTCTTCTAGCGGAGGCCGGGGTTCCCCCGCTACGGGTCCGCCGCCAGCAACTGTTGACAGCATATGCAGCCCGCGTGTACAGTTCAGAAGGACACCCTAACTACCGCCTCCTTTTTTCTACTGTGGCTGTTCGTCACCAGCAGCAGCGCCCCAGGTCAGGACACACAATAGCTGTCCGCGTGCAGTCCCTCCTGGGGGAGCTTGAGTCCTATCCTCTACCACCTCCATTTCGGGCCCATTCACGCACACCTCCATGGTGCCTGCCACGGCCATGTCTTCGTTTAGACTTGGCCCACGGGCGCAAGGACTCGCTTCCCCCTGAGGCTCTCCGTCGCCAGTTTCTTGCTGTCGTTGCTGAGCACCCGGGTTACGACATTGTTTATACGGACGGCTCGATGGTAAACGGCCGCATTGGCCTTGCCTACGTACATGGTGACCATGTTGAGCAGCTGTCTCTGCCAGGAGGCTGCAGTGTTCTTACTGCAGAACTGGTGGCCATCTTCCGTGCTCTCGAGCATATGCGTTCCTGCTCAGGTGAGCCTTTCCTTCTTTGTAGTGACTCCCTGAGTAGTTTACGTGCTCTGGAACAGTGTTATCCACGTTCGCCATTGGTGATGGCCATCCGAGGGGCTGTTTTTGCCCTTATTCAGTCTGGCAGATCAGTGGTGTTCGTTTGGTCTCCGGGTCACGTTGGCATCCCAGGCAACGAACGTGCCGATGGGCTTGCCAAACAGGCGGTTAATGCCTCTGTCTTAGAGATCGGCCTCCCAGCTTCAGATATCCGTACCTTGTTGCGCCGTCGGGTACATCAGCTTTGGGATGCTGAATGGCGCAACCTGAGCACGCCCAACAAGCTTCGGGTTGTCAAGGAGACTACGGCTGCGTGGCGCTCCTCAATGCGGGCCTCTCGCCGGGACTCGGTAGTCCTGTGCCGGCTCCGCATTGGCCACACTTGGCTGACCCATGGCCATCTCCTGCGCGGTGAGGACCCGCCTCGTTGTCGTTGTGGTTCTCCCTTGACAGTGTCCCACATTTTGATGGACTGTCGTCTTTTAGCCGCCCTGCGGCGGGATTTCAATCTTCCCGCAATTTTATCTGACGTTTTACGTAACGATGCCAATATGGCTGATTCTGTTTTAGGTTTTATTCGTAACAGCGGTTTTTACAACTCTATATGAAGCTTGTGTTGCCCCGTGGCTGACCCTTCCTATTTTATTCTCATGGTCGGTCAACCACGAACTTTGACATTGTCATTTCATTTCCACACTTGTTTGCTGTTTCCGTGTGATTGTGTCCTATCATGTTGTCTCCCGCCTTGTTGTCCTTTGTCGAATTTGTTTACATTTTATTGATTGAGTGGGGTTTTCCTCCCGTAACAGTTTTACCTCTGGGCGGACTTTTCAGTGTTTCCACACTTCTCTAGCCCTGTGATGCAATGGGGGACTGATGACCTCCGCAGTTTTGTCCCCCTAAAACATCAAACCAACCAACCAACCAACCATTGTTGGACTGCCCCCTTTTCGTCGCCTTGCGGAGACATTTTAACCTCCCTGCTGTTTTATCGGAAGTTTTAGGTGACGATGCCACAATGGCAGATACCGTTTTACGTTTTATTCGAGCAGGGGGATTTTATCGTTCTCTCTAACTGGAGATTGCTTTGTGAAACCGAGTGGTTGACTTTTCCTTTTTTATTCTTATGGTCGGTCAACCACGGCTATCGGTTTCTTTGTTGTAAGTTGTCTTTGTGTAACCATCTTTTGTTTAGTCTTGTGATTCTTGATGTTTTATGGACTAGTGGGACTCCTCTCCCACTTCGCTATTTTAAACTCTAGGCGTATTATCTTTTACGTGTTTGGATTTGCTTTTGACGCCTAGAGATGGAATGGGGGACTGATAACCATTGCAGTTTTGTCCCCCTTAAACAACCAACAACAACAACAACAACAACCTTCTGAGGCTTCTCCTAGTGCTCCAGCAGATCCCAGCCAATGGCTGAAGGATCCAAAACCTGTGGGTGGAAGGGCTCCCGCTCTTCTTCTACCCCTGGTGTCACTATAGAGAAGCCCTCCCGGCCCTGCAACCCTAAGGGCCAGCGAGAGGGACGGAAAAAGAAGACAAAAGAGTCTTCGGTGGCTCTCAGGCCACCCGCTACCTCATCTTCTGCATCAGACGATGAGGTGCAGATCCTCGCATCACGTGAGGATCTGTCTCTTACTGAATCCCCAGAACGACTTGTCTTGGACTCCGTAGGTTCTCAATCGGCTGCAGCAGATGAACCTATGGAATAACGTTTTTAATATTTTATATTTTGTATTTTACGTTTTAATCATGGCTTTTAACGTCTCTAACCACCACATCCTCCAGTGGAATTGCGGCGGTTTCTTCCACCATCTGGCTGAGCTGCAACAACTACTGAGCAACTTCCATGTTATCTGCATAGCGATACAGGAAACGTGGTTTCCTGTGCAGAGGACCCCAGCCCTGCGTGGCTACCGGGGCTATTTCAAAAATCGGCCCATTTGCGACAGGGTCTCTGGAGGTGTGTGCCTCTATGTCCTTGCCACTGTCCCCTGTGCAGCTGTGCCGCTCACCACGAATCTCGAGGCAGTGGCTGTAAGGATAAGAGTCAGGCAGGAACTGACAATCTGTTCCCTCTACCTTCCTCCAGATGAGGTTATTTCTCTTGCAGACCTTGATGCCTTGATCGCTCAACTCCCCCCGCCGTTTCTCCTTCTGGGAGATTTTAACGCCCACCACCCTATGTGGGGTGGGACACAGACCTCGGCTCTTGGTAAGGATGTGGAGCTGCTCTTCACTCGGCGAAACCTTTGCCTTCTTAATACGGGCGCTCTGACGCACTTCAGCGTAGCTCACGGGACGTATTCGGCCATCGACCTTTCTATCTGTAGCCCGAGTCTCCTCCCTCGTCTGAACTGGAGCGTCCATGATGATCTCTGTGGGAGCGACCACTTTCCCATCTTTCTGTCGCTCCCAGAGACTCAGGCCACAAACCGGCTACCTCATTGGTCGCTCCATAGGGCTGACTGGCCGGCATATGCTTCAGCTGCAGTGGTACCGACTACGCTTCCAGCCGGCATTGATGTGGCTGTCCAGCTAGTCACGAAGGCCATAGTTTCTGCTGCTGAGAACACAGTCCCGACCGCCTCTACGTCACTTCGACGTAAGTCGGTCCCTTGGTGGACGCAGGAAATCGCTGAGGCCATCCGGGAACGTCGGCGCGCACTTCAGCGGCACCGGCGACACCCTTCTCTAGAACATCTAATCGCCTTTAAGCGGCTCCGCGCACGAGCTCGGCGATTGATTCGCCAGAGTAAAAAGGATTCCTGGGAGAGGTTTGTAGCCTCTATCGGCTCTCGCGCCTCCCCTTCTCGGGTCTGGACCCAAGTGCGTCGCCTCTTTGGATATCGCCCACCGGCAGGAATTCCATCGCTCACTATTCAGGGTGCACTCTGCACTGACCCGCAAGCCATAGCTGAGTACATGGCGGATTACTTTGCATGTTGCTCAGCAACTGAAACGTACAGTGCAGACTTCCGCACCTTCAAAGAGAGGGTCGAACGGAAGCAGTTATCATTCCGCACACGCCGACAGGAACCTTACAATGCCCCATTTAGCGAGTGGGAGTTTGAAACTGCTCTGGCTGCATGCCCCGATACTTCTCCGGGACCTGATCGGATACATAGCCAGTTCATCCGTCACCTTTCGGCTGAGTTTCAACACCTACTCCTCTCCCTGTTTAACCGTATATGGGCAGATGGGGTCTTTCCACCACAGTGGCGGGAAAGCATCGTCATCCCGGTGTTGAAACCTGGAGCAGATCCATTGGTGGCTGATAGTTACCGCCCAATCAGCCTTACCAATGTGCTCTGCAAGCTGCTTGAACGAATGGTGAGTCGGCGGCTGATGTGGCTCCTTGAAGACCGCGAACTTCTTGCCCCACAACAAGGGGGATTCCGTCAAGGCCGTTCCGCCATTGACAACCTTGTCTCGCTGGAATCGGCTATTCGCACTGCCTTCACCAGGCGCGAACATCTCGTTGCGGTCTTTTTTGATCTCCGTAAGGCATACGATACAACCTGGCGCCACCATATTCTGGCTACACTGCATGGTTGGGGTCTGAGGGGCTCCCTTCCAATTTTTATACGGAACTTTTTATCGACCCGCTCTTTTCAAGTTCGTGTAGGCACCTGTCTCAGCTCTCCCCATGTCCAGGAGAATGGTGTCCCACAGGGCTCTGTTCTCAGTGTTCCCCTCTTCCTGATTGCCATCAATGGTCTCGCAGCAGCGGTGGGGTCCTCAGTTTCGTCCTCCCTGTTTGCAGACGATTTTTGTATTTACTTCAGCTCCGCCACCATTGGTGTCGCCGAACGGCGGCTGCAGGGAGCCATTAGAAAGGCACAATCATGGGCCTCCTCCCACGGTTTCCACTTCTCGGGTTCTAAGACCCGAGTAATGCACTTTTGTTGTCGTCGGGCACTTCACCTCGATCCAGAGCTGTACCTAGATAACGAACTCCTTCGAGTTGAAGAAACACACCGCTTCCTCGGTATGGTTTTCGATGCCCGGCTGACTTGGCAGCCACATCTCCGTCAGCTGCGACAGAAATGCTGGAAACACCTTTATATCCTTCGCTGTCTCGGCCACACGGCTTGGGGAGCATCACGCCCAACGCTTCTGCAGCTCTATAAGGCTCTGATACAATCGCGCCTGGACTACGGAAGTATCGTATATGACTCTGCAGCATCGTCAGCACTACAGGTATTGGACCCGGTCCTCCATAGTGGTGTCCGTTTGGCGACAGGGGCTTTTCGCACAAGTCCAGTGACAAGTCTGCTAGCTGAAGCAGGGGTTCCGCCCCTGCGCTTCCGCCGGCAGCGCTTACTCTCTGCCTATGCTGCCCATGTACATGCCTTACCCCACCATCCAAACTACAGGCTTCTATTTCCGAATGTTGTCCTTCCTTCCCCACGACGGCGGCCAAGGTCGGGTCTCCCGATCGCGGTCCGTGTTAGTTCCCTTCTCTCTTCACTTGAATCCCTTCCTATTCCTCCTGCTTTCCACTACCCTTCCCGTGTTCCTCCTTGGTCTATACCGCGTCCGCAGTTTCGGCTGGACTTGTCACGTGACTCTAAAGCCTCTGTTGCACCGATGACTCTCCGCCGCCAGTTCCAGGCAGTACTTCGTTCGTTCCATGGCGCGGAAATTGTCTACACCGACGGGTCCCTAGTTGATGGCCGTTGTGGGTATGCCTACACCCACGATGAGCATACTGAACTACACGCCTTACCATGTGGGAGTACTATCTTCTCTGCGGAGCTGATAGCTATCCATCGAGCACTGGAGCACCTTATAGCCTGTCCCGGGGAGTCGTATGTTATCTGCAGCGACTCCCTGAGTGGCTTGCAAACCCTTGACCAGTGCTTTCCAAAACGTCCACTGGTGCGGTCAATTCAGGAATCTCTTGACCTTCTCGTTCAGTCTGGCCGCACTGTGGTTTTCGTTTGGACCCCGGCACACATAGGAATTCCGGGGAACGAACGCGTGGATCGGCTGGCTAGGCAGGCGATTACTGCAAGCCCCTTAGAAATTGGTATTCAGGAGAGGGACCACCGATTAGAGTTACAAAAGAAGGTGGTAGGGCTTTGGAACACTGAGTGGGTTGACTCACCTACCCCAAACAAGCTCCGTACAGTGAAGCTTTCTACAGCTCCGTGGAAGTCCTCTCTGAGGGCCTCTCGGAAGGAGTCAGTTGTCCTTTGTCGTCTGCGTATTGGCCACACGTGGATGACACATGGCCATCTACTTCGACGGGAGGATCCTCCACAGTGTCGCTGCGGCACTTCATTGACAGTGGTCCACATCCTTGTGGACTGCCCCCTTTTAGCTGCCTTACGACAGTCATTTGACCTGCCAGCTGCACTTCCTTTTATTCTCGGTGACGACGCTGCTACGGCTGATTGTGTTTTACGTTTTATCCGTGCAGCTGGGTTTTATCATTTGATCTAAAGGTGGGTAATTTAGCCTGATCTCTCAGGCGCCCATCTTTCACAAATTTTTACTCTTCTTCTTTTGCGCTGTCTCCCCGCTTTTACCCGTATGTTTTAGAATGTGCGGAGTGGCTGGCTCATCCTTTATTATTCTCGCGATCAGCCAGCCACACTTTTATGCTGAAACCCTTTAGTACAGGTTTTTTTTCCCCTTTCAGTTTTCCTCTTTCTACGTTTCTTTCCTCTTTAGGATTTCTTCTTTGAGTGTCCTGAACTCATTTCCCCTCATTACGTGCCCATTATGAGATTATCTTCTGTGTGAGTCATGCATTGTTTTGCAGGATGCATTACGCTGTATCGACTTAGCTCGCAACAGGGGACTGATGACCACGTAGTCTAGTCCCCTCTAAAAAAACAACAACAACAACAACAATCCGCGTACATCAGGGTGCCCACGGCGTAAGACAGTGCCGTGGTGGTCGCCGGAGATCGCTGAGGCCATTAAAGACCGCAGGCGGGCCTTACAGCGATATAAACGGCACCCCTCTCAGGAGCACCTAATCAATTTTAAACGGCTTCGCGCTCGTGCTCGCCAGTTAATAAGAAGACGGAAACAGGAGTGCTGGGAGAGGTACGTTTCCACTATTGGGACAGGCACCTCAGCCTCGCAGGTCTGGAGTAAGATCAGGCGGCTACAGGGATTACAGACACCAGTAGGAATCCCTGGGATCTCCTCAAATGGAGTCCTATGTACGGACCCGGCCACTCTTGCAGAGATGTTTGCCGAGCATTATGGTTGTGCCTTTGCCTCTGCAAATTATCCACCAGCCTTCCGTCCAGTAAAGGAGAGGGTAGAACGCCAGTCTCTCTCCTTTCGTACCCGCCGCTCTGAATCTTACAACACTCCCTTTACTGAGTGGGAGCTCCTCAGTGCTCTACGACAATGCCCAGACACGGCGCCAGGGCCTGATAGCATCCATAGCCAGATGCTGAAACATGTCTCAGCAGATAGTCGGCGTGCCCTACTTGCGGTCTATAACCGCATTTGGTGTGATGGTGTTTTCCCGTCACAGTGGCGGGAGAGTATCACCATCCCAGTGCTTAAGCCCGACAAACATCCTCTTTCCTTGGATAGCTATCGGCCCATTAACCTGACTAACGTGCCATGCAAACTGTTGGAGCGGATGGTCAGTCAGCGGTTGTGTTGGATTCTTGAGACTCGGGGTTTATTGGCTCCGTGCCAGGGCGGTTTTCGGCAGGGTCGATCTACCACTGATAATCTGGTGTACCTCGAGTCTGCAATCCGCACAGCCTTTTCCCGGCGCCAACACCTCGTTGCCGTCTTCTTCGATATGCACAAAGCATATGATACAACCTGGCGACGACACATCCTCAACACTTTACATGACTGGGGCCTCCGGGGCTCCCTACCGATTTTTATTCAGAATTTTTTAGCCGTCCGTACCTTTCGTGTTCAAATTGGTGCTTCCCTGAGCTCCTCTCATATCCAGGAAAATGGGGTTCCTCAGGGTTCCGTTTTAAGCGTCCCTTTATTTTTAATCGCCATCAACGGTTTAGCCGCAGCGGTTGGATCGTCGGTGTCCCCCTCTCTTTATGCTGACGACTTTTGTCTCTCTTTTAGTTCCTGCAGCACCCAAGTTGCCGAGCGCAGGTTGCAAGGCGCTATTCGGAAGGCGCAGAACTGGGCGCTTACCCATGGCTTTCAGTTTTCTGCCTCCAAGACCAGAGTGATGCACCTCTGCCGGCGTCGGACCGTCCACCCACACCCTGAACTTTATCTGAATGACGAACCACTTACGGTAGTGGAAACTCACCGTTTTTTAGGACTGGTCTTTGACGCCCGGCTGACGTGGCTCCCCCACATTCGTCAGCTGAAACGGAAGTGCTGGCGCCATCTCAACCTTCTCCGCCACCTGGGTCATACGACCTGGGGTGCTGATCGCTCGACACTATTGCGGCTTTACATGGCGGTGGTGCAGTCCCGTCTTGATTTTGGGTGCATTGCCTATGGGTCTGCGGCACCTTCGGCACTGCATCTCCTGGACCCCATTCACAACTGTGGGGTCCGCATTGCGACGGGCGCTTTCCGCACCAGCCCGGTGCACAGTTTACTAGTGGAGGCTGGGATCCCACCTTTGGGGATCCGCCGCCAACACCTGCTCGCAGCTTATGCAGCGAACGTGTATTGCTCCCCAGGCCATCCAAACCGTCGTTTACTTTTTTCTAATGTGGTCGTCCCTCACCATCCGCGACGCCCCAGGTCAGGTCATACGATAGCCTATAGAGTTCGGTCCCTCCTCCTGGAACTTGAGTCTTTGCCCCTTCCGTATCCATATCGGGTCCAGGTGCATACACCTCCGTGGTGTTTGACAAGGCCGTCTATTCGGCTGGACTTGGCCCATGGGCCCAGGGACTCAGTACCACTGGAGGCGCTCCGCCGTCAGTTCTCGGCTGTCATAGCGGAGTTCCGTGGTTATGACCTGATCTACACCGATGGCTCAATGGTGGATGATCGTGTTGGATTTTCCCCTCAGGGGCTCGGCATTAATTTGCTGAGTACGGGCTTGGCGAACCCGGGGTCCTGAGCTGTGGACTGTGTCGCGCCAACAGTCCGCTACACCGTAAGCTCTGTGCGTGCTTCAACGACCATCGTTCGGCGCGACGGTGGAACGTTGTACGTTTCAGAGCCCGGGGATCTTGGCTTAATCGCCTGGGTCGCGAGGACGGTACAAACCTCTATAAAAAAACCCTCAATCTCAAGGTGTGCTACGTGCCGAGGAGATGCATGGCTGTTGAGGTAGAACAGTCATTAGCGAGCAACCTCTGAGGAACCTGCCGCACCTCAGTTGTATAAGGCTTACCTAGGCAAGCGGGGCTCTGCCTGGGTGGACTCTTATTTCCCTAGCTGCTCGTGGGACCACGATGAAAAGAACTCAAAGTAACGCTGGTGGGCGTTTAACCACCGTCTCTAAGAGAGGAAAGGTTGAGTACAATGCTGAGAAATATGACCCTCAGTCGTTCCCTGCCTTGGCAACGCCATGGGAGGAACGTAGGACAAGAAATCGAGGTGAGGCCTATGCCCCCCGATACCTAGTATGTTCCCGGACTGACGGTGAGTCGTTCACCAACACAAAGCCCTTGTTTTTTGTCGAACACGTTGAGGATAAATTCGGTGAGGTGGAAGGCATGTCAAAGATGCGATCCGGCTCTGTCCTTATTACGACGTCATCCCCAGCGCAGTCACGAGCACTGCTTGCCTGTGACAAGCTGGGTGATGTTCCCGTGACGATCACTCCTCATAAGAGCCTCAACATGGTACAGGGTATAATCTTCCATAAAGATCTTCTGTTGCAGACCGATGACGAGCTACGTAAGAACTTGGAGCGGAGAGGAGTTCATTTTATACGGCGAGTGCATAGGGGTCCGAAGGACAACAAGGTTGCAACCGGCGCATTCATCTTGGCCTTCGAGGGTGACACGTTGCCTGAGAAGGTCAAGGTGATGATTTACCGGATTGACGTGAAGCCCTACGTTCCTCCCCCTATGCGCTGTTATAAGTGCTGGAGGTTTGGGCACATGTCCTCCAGGTGCACAGCCAACTCCACCTGTCGAGAGTGTGGACGTGCGGAACACCCTAACGTCCCTTGTGCACCTCCTCCACTTTGTGTGAACTGTGGACAACACCACTCCCCTTGCTCGCCCACCTGCTCTGTTCTGCATAGAGAGAGGAAGATAATGGAATATAAAACCATGGATAGGCTGTCTTACTCGGAGGCGAAGAGGAAATACGACAAACTGCATCCCATCAGTATGAAGACATCCTTTGCTGCAGCCGTATCTTCATCTAAAGAATTGCCACGTGTGCAGTCGGTCCTAGTGGGCTCCCAGGCCCAACCATCTACCTCTGCCCCCCTAACTACTGGGGGCACCTCAAATTCCACCGCCCCCAAAGACCCTGCTTTGGGAGCGGTAACCACCACACCAAAGGGGACATTGGTCCCCACCCCAGAGCCAGAGCAACAACAGCCTGCTCTGGCTCCTCGCGCTAGGAAGGGGTCGCTCGGATCCCTTCCCTCTACGGTTTCTCCCGCTGAATCAGCGGATGCCAGTGGATGGCAGAAAGTACTGCCAGCTGGTCGTAGGGCTGCACGCCGCTCCTCAGTCCAGGGGACTGAGCTGGCAGCGCCCTCCCAGCATGAGAAACCTAAAGAGAAGCGCGAAACGAAGAAGAAGAAGAAAGACAAGAAACCGCCTAAGGAGAAGGATACCCTGGTGGCAACCTTGCCACCACCCCCCTCCACATCTTCTTCTGAGGACGAGATAGAGATTCTCGCGTCCCCCAAAGACTTGGCAATTGCCGAGTCTGCGGAAGTCATGGACGTTGAGGCTCTGCCTCAGAAATCGGCGACGGCAGAAGATACTGCGACCCCTACCGCGCCGCCGAATTCAGCATGCCCCAGCGACCAGGAGGCTCTCTGATCCTCCAGTGGAACTGTGGCGGATTTTTCCACCATCTGCCAGAGTTACAGCACTTGTTGTGCCGCTTCCCAGCGTTTTGTGTAGCCCTGCAGGAAACCTGGTTTCCTGCTAATAGGACCCCAGCCCTTCGTGGGTATCGGGGCTACTACAAAAATCGTCTCGTATATGACAGGGTCTCTGGAGGTGTCTGTATTTACGTCCTTGCCACTGTCCCCAGTGCCGCTGTGCCTCTACACACGACTCTTGAGGCGGTGGCTGTTCGGATCCGGGCTATGCAGGAACTGACGATCTGTTCACTTTACCTTCCTCCAGATGAGATGATTTCAATTACTGACCTTGCTACCCTGATGGCACAACTTCCCCCACCATTTCTGATTCTGGGGGACTTCAATGCTCACCATCCCTTGTGGGGTGGAGCGCAGACAACAGCTCGCGGTAGGGACATAGAGACGCTCTTATCGCAGCAAGACGTCTGCCTGTTAAACACTGGTGCACCCACGCATTTTTGCATGGCACGAGGCACCTACTCAGCTATAGATCTCTCCATTTGTACCCCGAGCCTGCTCCCGCATTTCCAGTGGAGGGTCCATGATGACCTTTGCAACAGCGACCATTTTCCCATCCTCGTGTCGCTCCTGGATTTTCAACCTCCGGGCTGCCCATCTCGATGGTCTCTCCATCGAGCTGATTGGCAACGCTACACCTCAGTTGCAACGGTTCCTGTTCCACTGCCAGCTGACGTGGACATGGCGATTGACCAGGTAACCAGCACGATAGTCTCAGCCGCTGAGTCAACCATTCCCACCACTTCTGGCTCCCCACGGCGTAAGTCTGTGCCCTGGTGGACGCCGGAAATCGCTGAGGCCATTCGGGATCGTCGTCGGGCGCTCCAGTGGCATCGGCGACACCCCACTGTCGAAAACCTAATAGATTTTAAACGGCTCCGGGCCCGGGCTCGACAGCTCATCAGGCAGGGTAAACGGGACTGTTGGGAGAAGTATGTCGCCAGCATCGGCCGTCGCGCCTCAGCATCTCGGGTGTGGTCGCAGGTTCGGCGCCTATTTGGGTACCGTCCACCGGCGGCGATTCCCAGCCTACGCATCCAGGGTACCCTATGCACCGACCCGATTTCCATTGCAGAACACATGGCCGAGCATTATGCTCGCACCTCTGCAACATGTGAATAGAGTGCGGACTTCCGTGCACTGAAGGAGCGTGTTGAACAGAGACGGCTGTCCTTTCACACACGTCGCGCCGAAGTGTACAACTCTGCTTTCAGTAAATGGGAATTCGAAACTGCCCTTGCCGCATGCCCCGATACCTCTCCAGGACCGGACAGAATCCACAGCCAGTTCATCTGGCACCTTTCTGTGGAGTTTCAACACCAGCTTCTCGCCCTGTTTAACCGTTTATGGGTGGAGGGGGCTTTCCCGTCACAATGGCGGGAAAGCATCGTCATCCCCGTGATGAAACCTGGTGCTGACCCACAGGTGGCTGATAGTTACCGCCCAATCAGCCTCACCAACGTTCTGTGCAAGCTATTCGAACGTATGGTGAGCCGGCGGCTTATGTGGATCCTAGAACATCGGGGTCTGTTGTCCCCACGTCAAGGGGGTTTCCGCCAAGGCCGCTCCACTGTTGACAACCTAGTGGCTCTGGAGTCCGCCATTCGTACGGCATTTAGCAGGCGTGAGCACCTTGTTGCCGTCTTTTTCGACCTCAGAAAGGCCTACGATACCACTTGGCGCCACCACATTCTGGCTACACTGCACGGTTGGGGATTGCGAGGTCCGCTCCCACTTTTTATTCAGAACTTCCTTTCCCTCCGATCTTTTCGGGTACGGGTTGGTACTTCCCTCAGCTCCTCTCACGTCCAGGAGAACGGTGTCCCATAGGGCTCTGTACTTAGTGTACCCCTATTTTTAATTGCCATCAATGGACTTGCTGAGACAGTGGGGTCTTCGGTTTCTTCTTCTTTGTTTGCCGATGACTTCTGCCTATACTTCAGCTCAGCTAGCGTTGGGGTAGCTGAAAGGCGTCTACAGGGAGCCATTCGAAAAGCGCAGTCGTGGGCCTCAACCCATGGGTTCCAGTTTTCTCCATCGAAAACCCGGGTTATGCACTTCTGCCGCCGTCGAGCTGTCCATTTGGACCCAGAGCTATATTTATATGATGAACTTCTTCGTGTCGAAGAGACTCACCGATTTCTTGGCATGCTCTTCGACACCCGGCTCACTTGGGTGCCTCATCTTCGCCAGCTCAAGCAGAAGTGCGTGAGGTACCTCAATATCCTACGCTGCCTCAGCCACACTAGTTGGGGTGCCGCCCGTACGAGTCTTTTGCAGCTCTACAGGGCACTGATTCAGTCGCGATTGGATTACGGGAGCTTTGTGTATGGTTCAGCAGCCCCATCTGCATTGCAGGCCTTGGACCCAGTACTTCACAGTGGGGTCCGTTTAGCGACAGGGGCCTTTCGGACAAGCCCAGTGGAAAGCCTACTAGCCGAAGCTGGAGTCCTTCCCCTGCGATTTCGGCGGCGGCAGCTGTTGGCCTCCTATGCTGCCCATGTTCATGAGATACCACATCATCCGAATCGCAGGCTTCTTTTTCCAACTGCTGCACTTCCATCTCCACAACGACGACCGAGGTCGGGTCTTCCGATCGCGGTGCGTGTTCGTTCCGTCCTGTCGTCTCTTGAGTCCATTCCTATCCCTCCTGCTTTTCACAGACCATACCGCATCGCTCCCTGGTCACTTTCACGTCCACAGCTTCGGCTGGACTTGGCGCATGTATCAAAAGCCTCTGTAGCGCCACTGAGTCTCCGTCGCCAGTTTCAGGCGGTTTTGGAGTCGTTCTGTGGCGCGGACGTCGTGTACACGGATGGTTCTGTGGTTGACGGCCGTACTGGCTATGCATACGTCCATGGTGAGCATACTGAACAGCATTCACTGCCCTGTGGAAGTAGCGTCTTCACAGCGGAACTAGTTGCCATCTATCGGGCACTTGAACATCTCAGAGGTTGCCATGGGGAGTCTCTGGTCATCTGTTCTGACTCCCTTAGTGGTTTGCAAGCCCTCGGCAAATGCTTCCCAAAACATCCTTTGGTGCAATCCGTACAGGAGTCTCTTTCCAGGCTTGTTCGGTCTGGTCGCTCGGTGGTCTTTGTTTGGACCCCAGGCCACATCGGCATTCCTGGAAACGAACGTGTGGATCAGCTGGCTAAGCAGGCTACTTCCTCCAGTCCATTGGCTATTGGTCTTCCAGAGAGCGATCTCCGACTGGAGTTCCATCGGAAGATCCGTAGCCTGTGGGACTACGAGTGGGCTAACTCTGCTCACCCCAACAAGCTTCGTGCAGTGAAGCTCTCTACGGCCGCATGGAAGTCCTCACTACGGTCGTCTCGTAGGGAATCTGTTGTTCTCTGCCGCCTACGAATCGGCCACACATGGATGACGCATGGCCACCTTCTTCGGCGGGAGGACGCACCACAGTGTGACTGTGGCGCCCCCTTGACAGTGGTCCACATCCTGGTGGACTGTCCACTTTTAATTGTTTTGCGACAATCTTTTAATCTCCCAGATGCGCTTCCTTTTATGTTAGGAGACGATGCTGCTATGGTCGATCGTGTTTTAGGTTTTATTCGCGCAACTGGCTTTTATGGGTCTATTTAGTGGTGGGGCCTATAAGCCCGCCCTGTCGGGCTTTACCCCCTCCAGAACAATAGGCCACTGTCATTTTACGGTTTGTGACTTGTTTTTTAACTACGGATTTTAAAGTGTGCAGAGTGGCTGGCTCATCCTGTGTTATTTTGTGATCAGCCAGCCACACGCTTCTGCAGCCTTGTTTTAGTGTTCTGTCTATTTTGTCCACTCCTGTCTTGTCCATTGTTCTGTCATCATTTTACGATTGACTGTCGCTCAGTACCTGGAGCATCCTGGACTTAGTAGTATGCGACGAAAAGGAAACTTTTAACAGTTTACTCCTAGCTGGGAACAGGGGACTGATAACCCAGCAGTTGAGTCCCCTTTAAACATCAACAACAACAACAACAACAACAACGTGTTGGATTTGCCTATACACACGGTGACCATGTGGAACAGCACTCTCTGCCGAATGGCTGCAGTGTTTACACTGCAGAGCTGGTGGCCATTCACAGAGCTCTTGTGCATATCCGGTATTGCTCAGGCGAGTCTTTTGTTGTTTGCAGCGACTCCCTGAGCAGCCTTCGAGCTCTGGAGCAGTGTTACCCCCGGTCTACCCTGGTGTTGGCCGTTCAGGAGACACTTTATGCCATTACACGGTCCGGGCGATCGGTGGTGTTCGTCTGGTCTCCAGGTCATGTTGGTATCCCGGGCAATGAACGTGTTGACAGGCTTGCCAAGCAGGCGGTAGGTATGTCCTGTCTAGAGATCGGCCTCCCGGCTTCTGATCTCCGTTCATTGTTGCGCCAGAAAGTACGTCAGCTGTGGGATACTGAGTGGCGTAGCCTGCGCACGCCCAACAAGCTCCGGGTGGTCAAGCAAACGACGATTGCATGGCGCTCCTCCATGCGCAGTTCACGACGGGACTCAGTGGTCTTGTGTCGCCTCCGCATTGGGCATACATGGCTCACCCATGGACATCTCCTTCGGGGTGAGGACCCAGCCCAATGTCGGTGCGGCTCCCGTCTGACAATCGTCCACATTTTGTTGCACTGCCCCGTTTTAGCTGCTTTGCGGCGGAATTTTAACCTGCCTGCCGTTTTATCAGATGTTTTAGGTGACGATGCTGCAATGGCAGATACAGTTTTACGTTTTATACGAGCAGGGGGTTTTTATCATTCGATTTAACTGGAGATTTCTGTGGTTGACTTTTCTTTTTTTTATTCTTATGGTCGGTCAACCACGGCCATCGGTTTATTTGTTGTAAGTTGTGTTTGTGTGACCGTCTCTTCGTTTTGTCTTTTTCTTGATTATGTTTTATGGACTCGGTGGGACTCCTCTCCCACATCGCAATTTTAACATCTGTGCGTGATATCTTTCACGTGTATGGTTTTACTTTTGACTCCTAGAGGTGGAATGGGGGACTGATGACCATTGTAGTTTTGTCCCCCTTAAACAACCTAACAACAACAACAACAACAACACTCCCTTTACTGAGTGGGAGCTCCTCAGTGCTCTACGACAATGCCCAGACACGGCGCCAGGGCCTGATAGCATCCATAGCCAGATGCTGAAACATGTCTCAGCAGATAGTCGGCGTGCCCTACTTGCGGTCTATAACCGCATTTGGTGTGATGGTGTTTTCCCGTCACAGTGGCGGGAGAGTATCACCATCCCAGTGCTTAAGCCCGACAAACATCCTCTTTCCTTGGATAGCTATCGGCCCATTAACCTGACTAACGTGCCATGCAAACTGTTGGAGCGGATGGTCAGTCAGCGGTTGTGTTGGATTCTTGAGACTCGGGGTTTATTGGCTCCATGCCAGGGCGGTTTTCGCCGGGGTCGATCTACCACCGATAAACTGGTGTACCTCGAGTCTGCAATCCGCACAGCCTTTTCCCGGCGCCAACACCTTGTTGCTGTCTTCTTCGATATGCACAAAGCATACGATACCACCTGGCGACGACACATTCTCAAAACTTTATATGACTGGGGCCTCCGGGGCTCCCTACCGATTTTAATTCAGAATTTTTTAGCCGTCCGTACCTTTCGTGTCCAAATTGGTGCTTCTCTGAGCTCCTCCCATATCCAGGAAAATGGGGTTCCTCAGGGTTCCGTTTTAAGCGTTCCCTTATTTTTAATCGCCATTAACGGTTTAGCCACAGCGGTTGGGTCGTCGGTGTCCCCCTCTCTTTATGCTGACGACTTTTGCCTCTCTTTTAGTTCCTGCAGCACCCAAGTTGCTGAGCGCAGGTTGCAAGGTGCTATTCGGAAGGCGCAGAACTGTGCGCTTACCCATGGCTTTCAGTTTTCTGCCTCCAAGACCAGAGTGATGCACTTCTGCCGGCGTCGGACCGTCCACCCACACCCTGAACTTTATCTGAATGACGAACCACTTACGCTAGTGGAAACTCACCGTTTTTTAGGACTGGTCTTTGATGCCCGGCTGACGTGGCTCCCCCACATTCGTCAGCTGAAACGGAAGTGCTGGCGCCATCTCAACCTTCTCAGACACTTGGGTCATACGACCTGGGGTGCAGACCGCTCCACATTGTTGCGGGTTTACACGGCGCTGGTGCAGTCCCGTCTCGATTTTGGGTGCATTGCCTATGGGTCTGCAGCACCTTCGGCACTGCACCTCCTGGACCCTATTCACAACTGTGGGGCTCGCATCGCGACTGGTGCCTTCCGCACCAGCCCAGTGAACAGCTTACTGGTAGAGGCTGGGGTTCCACCCTTCGGGATCCGCCGCCAACACCTACTTGCGGCTTATGCAGCCCATGTGTATTGCTCCCAAAGCCACCCGAACCATCGTCTCCTCTTTCCTGATGTGGTAGTCCGTCCCCATCAGCGACGCCCCAGATCAGGTCATACCATTGCCTATTGGGTTCAGTCCCTCCTGCAGGAGCTTGAGTCTTCTCCCCTTCCAATTTCCTATCAGGTCCGTGCCCGTACACCTCCGTGGTGTTTCCCAAGGCCGTCTACTCGGCTGGACTTGGCCCAGGGGCCCAAAGACTCAGTTCCACTGGAGGCGCTCCGCCGTCAGTTCTCTGCTGTCATAGCAGAGTTCCGTGGTTATGACCTGATCTACACAGATGGTTCAATGGTTGATGGCTGTGTGGGATATGCCTATACTCATGGTGACCATGTGGAACAGCACTCTCTGCCGAATGGCTGCAGTGTTTACACTGCAGAGCTGGTGGCCATTCACAGAGCTCTCATGCATATCCGGTCTTGCTCAGGCGAGTCTTTTGTTGTTTGCAGCGACTCCCTGAGCAACCTTCGAGCTCTGGAGCAGTGTTACCCACGGTCTACCCTGGTGTTGGCCGTTCAGGAGACACTTTATGCCATTACACGGTCCGGGCGATCGGTGGTGTTCGTCTGGTCTCCAGGTCATGTTGGTATCCCGGGCAATGAACGTTTTGACAGGCTTGCCAAGCAGGCTGTAGGTATGTCCTGTCTAGAGATCGGCCTCCCGGCTTCTGATCTCCGTTCATTGTTGCGCCAGAAAGTATGTCAGCTTTGGGATACTGAGTGGCGTAGCCTGCGCACGCCCAACAAGCTCCGGGTGGTCAAGCAAACGACGGTTGCATGGCGCTCCTCCATGCGCGGTTCACGACGGGACTCAGTGGTCTTGTGTCGCCTCCGCATTGGGCATACATGGCTCACCCATGGACATCTCCTTCGGGGTGAGGACCCAGCCCGATGTCGGTGCGGCTCCCGTCTGACAATCGTCCACATATTGTTCGACTGCCCCGTTTTAGCTGCTTTGCGGCGGAATTTTAACCTGCCTGCCGTTTTATCAGATGTTTTAGGTGACGATGCTACAATGGCAGATACAGTTTTACGTTTTATACGAGCAGGGGGTTTTTATCATTCGATTTAACTGGAGATTTCTGTGTGTTACCGAGTGGTTGACTTTTCCTTTTTTTTTATTCTTATGGTCGGTCAACCACGGCCATCGGTTTATTTGTTGTAAGTTGTGTTTGTGTGACCATCTCTTCGTTTTGTCTTGTTCTTGATTATGTTTTATGGACTCGGTGGGACTCCTCTCCCACATCGCAATTTTAAACTCTGTGCGTGATATCTTTCACGTTTATGGTTTTACTTTTGCCGCCTAGAGGTGGAATGGGGGACTGATGACCATTGTAGTTTTGTCCCCCTTCCCCCCTGCGGGTTCGGGGGTAAGAATAGGCCCGCGGTATTCCTGCCTGTCGTAAGAGGCGACTAAAAGGAGTCTTCATACTTTTCGGCTTTCCATCTGTGGTCCCCTATGTGGGTTTGACCCTCCATTTTTCAAAATTCTTCAGAAGAGCGAACCATTTGGGGAAGGACACCTTACATGGTGCATCATGTAATTCTCGTGCCATGCCATCTTAAGCACCCATCATGGAATGGACTTGCGACTGCGGATTCTATTCTGCCACTGGGCAGGTCATTTCTTTTTTCCGTGCAAGTCGCATCCATTGTGCTCTGATATCTCAGCACTCTACTTTATGATGGTTCACGTAGCGCCAGAAAGCCAACACGGTAGCCAGTCCGTTGTGGTGGGGTCGTCATGTACCCTCTTGACTGTAGCCCCCTGACAACACAGGGATCGCTCTACCGGTGCCAGAGCTGCATACTCCTCATGCAAGCCAAGGAGTCGATGCTTGTCTCTGTGGGGCATCAGGAATCCCGGCAACGGTCATCCCGCCAGGTGACGTTGCTGTGGCTGGGTGGCGCCCATGAGGAGAGCCCCTGATCGGAGTGGGTGGCATCGGGGCGGATCACCCGCCATGAAAAGACACAAATCGGGTGACGTTGGCGGACGTACAACCGCCGTCTCTAAGAAGGGAAAGTTTAATGCATCTACGTACGACCCCCAAACGTTCCCCTCCCTGACCACGCCTTGGGAGGGACGTCGGGCCACAAAACAGGGTGAAGATTATGTTCCTCGATATCTCGTGTGCAGCAGGACTGATGGGGACTCATTCTCAGCGACCAAGCCTCAGTTCTTTGTGGAACATCTAGAGGACAGGTTTGGGGAAGTGGACTCCATCTCTAAAATGCGCAACGGGTCTGTTCTCATCCACACAGCATCCCCGGCCCAGTCACGGGCGCTACTCGCTTGTGACAAGCTGGGTGACGTTGCGGTGACCATCACTCCCCACAAGTCCCTGAATATGGTTCAGGGAGTAATTTTCCATCGGGATTTATTGCTCCAGACAGACGACGAGCTACGGGCAAACCTTGAACGACGAGGCGTTCATTTTGTCCGGCGCGTCCATAGAGGCCCAAAGGATAATAGGGTCGCAACTGGTGCCTTCATCTTGGCCTTTGAGGGTGATACATTACCCGAAAAGGTCAAGGTGATGGTTTACCGTGTTGACGTGCGGCCTTATATTCCTCCCCCTGTGAGGTACTTCCAATGCTGGAAGTTCGGCCACATGTCTTCCCGTTGCATGTCCAGTGCTACATGCAGGGACTGCGGGCGTCCAGCACATCCGGACGCCCCATGCACTCCGCCTCCCATCTGTGTAAACTGTGGTCAGAACCATCCTCCCTGCTCGTCGCAATGCCCCGCATTTCAACGGGAGCGGAAAATTACAGAATATAAAACCCTGGACCGTATATCCTATAATGAGGCCAGGAAAAAGTTTGATCGTCTGCACCCTGTAACAATGAAAAACACGTTCGCAGCAGTGACGTCGTCGCCACTCTCCTTGGCGGCGACAGTATTTTCTACTTCTTCTGTTCCTGTGGGCCCCCAGGGCCGCCAACCTAAGCCTGCCCCCACGGAGGTTGGGGGCCATCCTTCCAAAGCTCCCAAGGCGAAAGCCTCGGGATCAGCTACCACCTCTCCGCCGGAGACAGAACAACCTTCTCCGGCTTCCCTGACACGGAAGGGGTCCCTTGGGACGCTCCCTTCTGCCAGTGTCAATAGTGACACTAACCAGCAGCAGGCGCGCTCGCAGACTGCTGGTCGTAGGGCTTCACGCTCCTCCTCAGTCCCTGTGGCTGAGTCCGAGGAGCACCTCCCACCAGCGAAGCCCCCGAGGGAACGGAGGGGTAAACAGAAATCAAAGACGGGCATCACAAGAGACACCACGGTGGCTTCAGTGCCACCACCCCCCTCCACCTGCACCTCTGCTTCTGAGGATGAGGTGGAGATTCTTGCGTCACCCGAGGACCTCGCTCTCGGGGACGCCATTGAGAAAACGGACAATCCCGATGACACGCCTACACCGGTGGGTGCCAGTGATGCTGAGTTGTAGCCCACCGACTCGGATTCATGTCTTCCCAGCACTCGAACAATGTCATTCTCCAGTGGAACTGCGGCGGTTTCTTTCCCCACCTGGCTGAGCTACGGCAGCTTTTGAGCACGACACCTGCTTTCTGCATTGCTCTTCAGGAAACTTGGTTTCCAACAATGCGGACCCCTGCCCTTCGTGGCTACAGGGGATTTTACTGCAACCGTAGCATATATAACAGGGTATCAGGTGGAGTGTGTGTGTATGTCCTCACCTCTGTGTATAGTGAATCTGTGCCACTTCAAACGCCATTAGAAGCAGTGGCTGTCAGGGTGAGGACCACACAGGAGTTTACCGTCTGCAGTATCTACTTGCCGCCAGATGGTGACGTATCTGTGAACATCTTGGCTGCACTTGTTGCTCAACTACCCCCACCTTTCTTACTGTTGGGCGACTTCAATGCCCACAGTCCCTTGTGGGGTGGTTCTACGATCTCTGGTCATGGCAGGGTTGTCGAGGATTTCCTAACTCAACTCGACCTCTGCCTCTTGAATACAGGTGCTCCCACACATTTTAGTGTGGCGCATGGCACTTTTTCGGCCATTGATCTGTCGATCTGCAGCCACGGCCTTCCACCATCTGTTCACTGGAGAGCCCATGACGACTTGTGTGGCAGTGACCATTTCCCTGTCTTTTTGTCACTCCCACAACGCGAGTCCCCAGCGCGCCCACCTAGGTGGGTTCTGCACAAGGCTAACTGGGAAGACTATGCTTCTGCTGCCATCGTTGGCCCTCCCCCACTCGAGGAAATCGATGTGGTGGTCGAGAGTGCCACACATTCCATCATTTCTGCTGCGAACGCGACCATTCCGCGTACATCAGGGTGCCCACGGCGTAAGACAGTGCCGTGGTGGTCGCCGGAGATCGCTGAGGCCATTAAAGATCGCAGGCGGGCCTTACAGCGATACAAACGGCACCCCTCTCAGGAGCACCTAATCAATTTTAAACGGCTTCGTGCTCGTGCTCGCCAGCTTATAAGAAGACGGAAACAGGAGTGCTGGGAGAGGTACGTTTCCACTATTGGGACAGGCACCTCAGCCTCGCAGGTCTGGAGTAAGATCAGACAGCTACAGGGATTACAGACACCAGTGGGAATCCCTGGTATCTCCTCAAATGGAGTCCTATGTACGGACCCGGCCACACTTGCAGAGATGTTCGCCGAGCATTATGCTCGTGCCTTTGCCTCTGCAAATTATCCACCGGCCTTCCGTGCAGTAAAGGAGAGGGTAGAACGCCAGTACCAGCTAGTACCAGCCGCTCTGAATCTTACAACACTCCCTTTTCTGAGTGGGAGCTCCTCAGTGCTCTTCAACAGTGTCCTGACACGGCGCCAGGGCCTGATAGCATCCATAGTCAAATGCTGAAACATCTCTCAGCAGATAGTCGGCGAAACCTACTTGCGGTCTATAACCGCATTTGGTGTGATGGTGTTTTCCCGTCACAGTGGCGGGAGAGTATCATCATCCCAGTGCTTAAGCCCGACAAAAATCCTCGTTCCTTGGATAGCTATCGGCCCATTAACCTGACTAACGTGCCGTGCAAACTGCTGTAGCGGATGGTCAGTCGGCGGTTGTGTTGGATTCTTGAGACTCGAGGATTGTTGGCTCCATGCCAGGGCGGTTTTCGCCAGGGTCGATCTACCACCGATAATCTGGTGTTCCTCGAGTCTGCAATCCGCACAGCTTTTTCCCGGCGCCAACACCTTGTTGCCGTCTTCTTTGATATGCACAAAGCATATGATACCACCTGGCGACGCCACATCCTCAACACTTTATATGACTGGGGCCTCCAGGGCTCCCTACCGATTTTTATCCAGAATTTTTTAGCTGTCCGTACCTTTCGTGTTCAAATTGGTGCCTCCCTGAGCGCCTCATACATCCAGGAGAATGGCGTTCCTCAGGGCTCAGTTTTAAGTGTTCCATTATTTTTAGTTGCCATCAATGGCCTAGCGACAGCAATTGGATCGTCGGTCTCCCCTTCTCTTTACGCTGACGACTTTTGTATCTTTTTTAGTTCCTGCAGCACCCAGGTTGCTGAGCGTAGGTTGCAAGGTGCTATTCGGAAGGCGCAGAACTGGGCCCTAAGTCATGGCTTTCAGTTTTCTGCCACCAAGACTAGAGTGGTGCACTTCTGTCGGCGTCGGACCGTCCACCCTCACCCTGAACTTTACCTTAATGACGAACTCCTGACAGTGGTAGACACGCATCGGTTTTTGGGTCTGTTCTTTGACGCCCGGCTGACGTGGCTCCCCCACATTCGTCAGCTAAAACGGAAGTGCTGGCGCCATCTTAACCTTCTCCGCCACCTGGGTCATACGACCTGGGGTGCTGATCGCTCGACACTGTTGCGGCTTTACACGGCACTGGTGCAGTCCCGTCTCGATTTTGGGTGCATTGCCTATGGGTCTGCGGCACCTTCGGCACTGCATCTCCTGGACCCCATTCACAACTGTGGGGTCCGCATTGCGACGGGCGCTTTCCGCACAAGCCCGGTGAACAGTTTACTAGTGGAGGCTGGGATCCCACCTTTGGGGATCCGCCGCCAACACCTGCTCGCAGCTTATGCAGCGAACGTGTATTGCTCCCCAGGCCATCCAAACCGTCGTTTTCTGTTTTCTAATGTGGTCGTCCCTCACCATCCGCGACGCCCCAGGTCAGGTCATACGATAGCCTATAGAGTTCGGTCCCTCCTCCTGGAACTTGAGTCTTTGCCCCTTCCGTGTCCATAACGGGTCCAGGTGCATACACCTCCATGGTGTTTGACAAGGCCGTCTATTCGGCTGGACTTGGCCCATGGGCCCAAGGACTCAGTACCACTGGAGGCGCTCCGCCGTCAGTTCTCGGCTGTCATAGCGGAGTTCCGTGGTTATGACCTGATCTACACCGATGGCTCAATGGTGGATGACCGTGTTGGATTTGCCTATACACACGGTGACCATGTGGAACAGCACTCTCTGCCGAATGGCTGCAGTGTTTACACTGCAGAGCTGGTGGCCATTCACAGAGCTCTTGTGCATATCCGGTCTTGCTCAGGCGAGTCTTTTGTTGTTTGCAGCGACTCCTTGAGCAGCCTTCGAGCTCTGGAGCAGTGTTACCCACGGTCTACCCTGGTGTTGGCCGTTCAGGAGACACTCTATGCCATTACACGGTCCGGGCGATCTGTGGTGTTCGTCTGGTCTCCAGGTCATGTTGGTATCCCGGGCAATGAACGTGTTGACAGGCTTGCCAAGCAGGCTGTAGGTATGTCCTGTCTAGAGATCGGCCTCCCAGCTTCTGATCTCCGTTCATTGTTGCGCCAGAAAGTACGTCAGCTTTGGGATACTGAGTGGCGTAGCCTGCGCACGCCCAACAAGCTCCGGGTGGTCAAGCAAACGACGGTTGCATGGCGCTCCTCAATGCGCGGTTCACGATGGGACTCAGTGGTCTTGTGTCGCCTCCGCATTGGGCATACATGGCTCACCCATGGACATCTCCTTCGGGGTGAGGACCCAGCCCAATGTCAGTGTGGCTCCATTATGACAGTCGTCCACATATTGTTGGACTGCCCCCTTTTAGCCGCCTTGCGGAGACATTTTAACCTCCCTGCTGTTTTATCGGTTTTAGGTGACGATGCCACAATGGCAGATACAGTTTTACGTTTTATACGAGCAGGGGGTTTTTATCATTCGCTCTAACGGGAGATTTCTGTGTGTTACCGAGTGGTTGACTTTTCCTTTTGTTTATTCTTATGGTCGGTCAACCACGGCCATCGGTTTATTTGTTGTAAGTTGTCTTTGTGTGACCGTCTCTTCGTTTTGTCTTGTTATTCTTGATTATGTTTTATGGACTCGGTGGGACTCCTCTCCCACATCGCAATTTTAAACTCTGTGCGTGATATCTTTCACGTTTATGGTTTTACTTTTGCCGCCTAGAGGTGGAATGGGGGACTGATGACCATTGTAGTTTTGTCCCCCTTAAACAACCTAACAACAACAACAACAACAACTGATCTCCGTTCGTTGTTGCGCCACCGCGTACATCAGCGTTGGGATGCCGAGTGGCATAGCCTGGGCACACCCAACAAGCTTCGGCTAGTCAAGGAGACCACCACTGCATGGCGTTCTTCCGTGCTGGCCTCTCGCCGGGACTCCGTGGTGCTGTGTCGACTCCGTATTGGCCATTCGTGGCTCACCCACGGACATCTCCTTCGTGGTGAGGCCCCGCCCCAGTGTCGTTGTGGCTCCCACTTAACAATAGTCCACATCCTAGTGGACTGCCCGTTTTTAGCCGCCTTGCGTCGTCGTTTTAACATTCCTGGCGTTTTATCAGATATTTTACGTCACGATGCTTCAGCAGCGAATTCAGTTTTAAGTTTTATTCGAGCAGGAGGTTTTTATCAGTCTCTATGACTGGTCTTTTCCTTGCACTGCGGAGTGGTTGACTTTTCCTTTTTTATTCCTATGGTCGGTCAACCACTGCCTTCGGCCTCTTTGTAGTAAGGTGTCTTTGTGTGTTCGGCCCCTTTTCTTTTAGTTTCTTCTCCGTTTTGTTGAGGTTTTATAGACACAGTGGGATTTCCATCCCACTTCGCAATCTTAATCTCTGGGCGCATTCATTTGACGTCCGCACTTGTATTTTTAACATTTTTTAATGGAATGGGGGACTGATGACCATTGTAGTTTTGTCCCCCTTAAACATCCAAATAACAACAACAACAACAACAACAACAGCAGAGCATTATGCAAGATGCTCCGCGACAGCAAATTATAGTGCCTCCTTCCGCTCCCTTAAACAACGGTTGGAGCGAAATCCTCTATCTTTCCACACTCGCCGCCGGGAACTGTACAATGCTCCATTTACGGAATGGGAGTTTACCACTGCTCTTGCTGCATGTCCCGATACCTCTCCGGGACCAGACCGCATACATGGCCAGTTCATCCGTCACCTGTCAGCGGACTTCCATCAGAAATTGCTCGCCTTATTTAATAGGATCTGGACAGGGGGTGTTTTCCCGTCCCATTGGCGGGATAGTATTATTATCCCTGTTATGAAACCGGGAGCAGATCCGCTGGCAGTTGACAGTTACCGCCCCATCAGCTTGACTAATGTCCTGTGTAAGTTGCTTGAGCGTATGGTGAGTCGCCGTCTTATGTGGATCCTTGAAGTTCGGAGTCTACTGGCCCCACAACAGGGGGGTTTCCGCCAGGGTCGCTCCACTATCAACAATTTAGTGTCATTGGAGTCGGCCATCCGTACAGCCTTCTCTAGACGTGAGCACTTAGTTGCCGTCTTTTTTGACCTCCGGCGGGCGTATCACACGACATGGCGCCACCATATTCTCGCTACACTGTATGATTGGGGCTTACGGGGTCCACTCCCAATTTTTATCAAGAATTTCCTCTCGCTACGCACTTTTAGGGTGAGAGTTGGTACCTCCTTCAGCTCACGCCGAGTGCTGGAGAACGGAGTCCCACAGGGCTCCGTTCTCAGCGTACCGCTCTTTTTAATAGCGATAAACGGTCTTGCTGCGGCAGTGGGGTCATCGGTTTGTTGTTCTTTATTCGCCGATGACTTCTGCTTATACTACAGCTCTCCTAGCATTTGTGTTGCTGAAAGGCGTCTTCAGGGAGCCATCCGGAGGGCACAGTCATGGGCCACGACACATGGCTTTACTTTTTCAGCTTCTAAAACCCGGGTGATGCACTTTTGTCGTCATCGGGCTGTTCACTCTGACCCAGAACTGTACCTAGCTGCTGACCAGCTTCATGTTGCAGAAAGCCATCGGTTTCTCAGCTTGCTGTTTGACAACCGACTGACTTGGGGGCCCCCCTCAGGGGCTCAGCATTAATTTGCTGAGTACGGGCTTGGCGAACCCGGGGTCCTGAGCTGTGGGCTGTGTCGCGCCAACAGTCCGCTACACCGTAAGCTCTGTGCGTGCTTCAACGACTATCGTTCGGCGCGACGGTGGAACGTTGTACGTTTCAGAGCCCGGGGATCTTGGCTTAATCGCCCGGGTCGCGAGGATGGTACAAACCTCTATAAAAAAACCCTCAATCTCAAGGTGTGCTACGTGCCGAGGAGATGCATGGCTGTTGAGGTTGAACAGCCGCTAGCGAGCAACCTCTGAGGAACCTGCCGCACCTCAGTTGTACAAGGCTTACCCAGGCACGCGGGGCTCTGTCTGGGTGGACGCTTATTTCCCTAGCTGCTCGTGGGAACACCATGAAACGAACACGAAACGTTGGCGGACGTATAACCACCGTCTCTAAGCGCGGTAGAAGCGAATACAATGCTACGCAGTATGACCCCCAAACGTTTCCTTCCCTGTCTACACCGTGGGAGGAACGTAGGGCCAAAACGCAAGGTGAGGCTTATGCCCCTAAGTATTTGGTGTGTACGCGAACCGATGGGGAATCTTTCATGTCCACAAAGCCAATGTTCTTTGTGGAAAATTTAGAAGATAAATATGGAGAGGTCGATGGTTTGTCGAAGATGCGATCTGGCTCAGTTCTCATAACGACGTCATCCCCGGCCCAGTCACGGGCTTTGCTAGCCTGTGACAAGCTGGGTGATGTTTCCGTTTCTATTACGCCACACAAGACCTTAAATATGGTCCAGGGTATCATATTCCACAGGGATCTCTTGTTGCAATCTGACGACGAATTACGAGCTAACTTGGAGCGGCTAGGTGTGCATTTCATCCGGCGCATCTATAGGGGTCCGAAGGACAACAGGGTAGCCACCGGTGCCTTCATCTTGGCTTTCGAGGGCGATTCATTGCCATAGAAGGTCAAGGTGATGGTCTACCGGATCGACGTAAAGCCCTACGTCCCTCCCCCTATGCGCTGCTTCAAGTGCTGGAGGTTCGGTCATATGTCCTCCCGATGTGATGCCAACCCAACATGTCGGGAGTGTGGGCGTGCATCCCACCCGGACGCCCCCTGTACCCCGCCTCCAGTTTGCGTCAATTGCAACCAGCAGCATCCTCCGTGTTCTCCCAACTGCTCTGTACTCCACAAGGAGCGTAAGATCATGGAGTACAAGACCCTGGACCGGCTGACATACGCGGAGGCCAGACGTAAGTATGCAAAGCTCCATCCTGTGACCATGACCACCTCATACGCCTCTGTAGCTTCCCCATCTATCTCCAGACCACCTGTACCATCAATGCCAGCGGGCCCCCAGGCCCGAACCACTGCACCTGCCCCCTTGGCAGTTGGGGGCGCCACTCCTTCGGTTGCTCCCACACTCTTCACGTTGGGAGCAACAGATAAACTATCTCAGGGGACGCCGGTCCCCACTCCACAGCCGGTGAAAAAACAACCTTCTCCGGCTCCTCTCGCCCGGAAGGGGTCCCATGGGACACTCCCTTCCGAGGCTTCTCCTCGTGGGAAGGTGGATCCCAGCAAATGGCTGAAGGATCCCCCGGCGGCTGATCGAAGGGCCTCCTGCTCTTCGTCAGCTCCTGCCGCCCCGTCTGAGAAGCCCCTACGGCCCTCAACACCCAAGGGCCAGCGAGAGGGTAGACGAAAAGAAAAGAAGAAAAAGGATTCTTTGGTGGCCTCCAAGCCACCCACACCCACATCCTCTGCTTCAGAGGATGAAGTCGAGATCCTCGCCTCCGCTGAGGATCTCGCACTTCTTGATTCGCCTGACCATAGGAGCTCTGCACAACCAGGTTCATCTGAGTCTATGGTCTTAGATTCTGTTGAGCCTGATCATAAAGCAACAGATGTTCCTATGGAATGATCTTCTTTTCTTTTTCTTTTATGGCTTTCGAGCGTGGAGAACGACTTCTTCTCCAGTGGAATTGCGGCGGCTTCTTTAATCACCTGGCTGAGCTGCGACAACTACTGTACCGCTACCCGGCACTTTGTATCGCCCTACAGGAGACATGGTTTCCAGCACAGCGCACCCCTGCCCTTCGTGGGTATCGGGGCTATTACCGTAACAGGCCCATATACGATAGGGTGTCTGGTGGCGTCTGTCTGTACGTCCTGGACACTGTACCCAGTGCCCCGGTGCCGCTCAACACCACTCTTGAGGCAGTGGCTGTTAGAATCCGGGCAACTCAGGAATTCACTGTCTGCAGCTTGTACCTTCCACCGGATGAGGACGTGTCTCTCACCACCCTTACCGCTCTGGTCTCCCAACTTCCCCCACCATTCCTCCTTTTGGGGGACTTCAACGCCCACAACCTTTTGTGGGGTGGACTCCAGACCACAGGCCGCGGTAGGGATGTTGAGACATTGGTGGCGCACCAAGACCTTTGCCTCCTGAATACAGGTGCCCCCACGCATTCTAGTCTCTTATTCTGTCGCGGCTTGATTACGGGAGCTTGGTGTACGACTCTGCAGCTCCTTCTGCCTTGCGGGTCCTAGACCCCGTTCACCACACAGGCGTACGGCTCGCAACAGGGGCTTTTCGCACCAGTCCCGTAACGAGCCTTCTAGCTGAAGCTGGTGTTCCCCCTCTGCGATATCGCCGGCAACGGCTGTTGGTGAGCTACATTGCCCGGGTTCATGCTTCACCCCGCCATCCGAACCACAGGCTTCTCTTCCCACTTTCTGCACTCCCTTCCGCACGACGTCGGCCCAGGTCGGGTCTCCCGATTGCGGTCCGTGTCCGTTCCCTTCTCTCCTCACTTGATTCCTTACCCCTTCCTCCACCTTACCATTACTCCCTCCGTATCCCCCCCTGGAAAATTCCTCGCCTGGAGCTTCGGCTGGACTTGTCCCGGGATTCAAAAGCCTCTATTTCACCACTGCTTCTCCGTCGCCGGTTCTATGCACTGATGGATACGTTTCACGGAGCAAACATTGTGTACACAGACGGTTCTTTGGTCGATGGCCATGCTGGATATGCCTTTATCCATGGTGACCACATCGAACAGCGGTCATTGCCTTGTGGAAGCAGCATCTTCACCGCAGAACTGGTCGGTATTTTGAGAGCTCTTGAACACCTCAGAGCTCACCCCAGGGGGTCGTTCGTCATCTGTAGCGACTCCCTGAGTGGCTTACAGGCCCTCGACCAGTTTCTACCGAAAAACACAGTAGTGCGAGCCATTCAAGATGCTGTCTTTGCCCTTGGCGAGTCAGGCCGTTCTGTCACCTTTGTCTGGACTCCGGGCCACATAGGTATACCGGGCAATGAACGCGTCGATGAGCTGGCCAAGCAGGCCACTACTTCGCGGTCCCTGGATATTGGCCTCCCAGTTTCCGACCTCCAAACCCAGTTGACCCGCAAGGTCTTAAGTGTTTGGAATTCTGAATGGGCAGATTCGACCGAACCGAATAAGCTCCGTGCTATCAAGCCGTCTACCGCAGCATGGAAGACGTCCCTGAGGGCTTCTCGCAGGGAGTCGGTCGTCCTTTGCCGACTCCGTATAGGCCATACTTGGCTTACGCATGGTCATCTCCTGCGTCGCGAGAACCCTCCTCAGTGTCGATGTGGTGCGCCTTTGACGGTCGCCCACATCTTAATTGAATGTCGCATTTAGCCGCAACACGACGCTATTTTAATCTTCCTGACACTTTGCAGCTAGCATTAGCTGACAATACCTCCACGGTTGACTCTGTTTTAAATTTTATGCGTGAGTGTGGACTTTACAAGTCACTTTAAAGTTTGTCTTTGTCTGTCATATCTCTGTCCTCCGCCTGCTTAAGTCTGTTAGGTAGGCGGTTTTAACGCGATCCAGAGTGGCTGGGTGTGTTCCTTATATCCTTGTGACCACCCAGCAAATACACTCTTGTAATGTTTCAGCTGTTTTATCCCTTCTTCGTTTTTAATCGTATCCTTTCTTTCTATTAGTCTGTAAGTTTTAAACTTTGACTTGTTAGTGCATTCACTTCGGATCGCTTAACACAATGTTTTATCTCTTGGACTGGAAAAAGGGACTGATAACCGTCGTTGTTTAGTCCTTTCAAAAACCCAACCCAACAACAACTTGGGGGCCACACCTTCGTCAGCTGAAGCAGAAGTGCTGGTGGCACCTAAATATATTGCGATGTCTCAGCCATACTGCCTGGGGAGCTCACCGTCGAACCCTCATGCACCTCTTTCAGGCGCTCATCCAATCACGCCTGGATTATGGGAGCCAAGTATATGACTCTGCATCACCTTCAGCACTGAGGATCTTGGATCCCATTCTACATAGTGGTGTCCGTTTAGCAACAGGGGCATTCCGCACCAGCCCTGTGCCTAGCCTCCTTGCCGAAGCTGGCATCCCTCCCTAGAGGTACCGCCGGCAACAGTTGCTGGCCTCCTACATTGTCCATGTCCACGCTACGCCTCACCATCCAAATCGTAGGTTATTGTTTGCAAATACCGACCTTCCCTCTCCACAACGTCGACCCAGATCGGGTCTTCCAGTTGCGGTCCGTGTACATTCTCTTCTTTCTTCCCTAGAGTCTTTTCCTCTCCGTCCTGCATTCTCTTGCCTATCTAATATTTCTCCTTGGACCATCCCACGCCTCCATCTTCACCTGCAACTGTCCGACGGTCCAAAGGCGTCGATTTCACCACAATTACTTCGACACCAGTTCCTGGACATACTTAACACATTCCGTGATGCAGACGTCATATACACTGATGGCTCCCAGGTAGACGGCAGAGTGGGTTACGCCTATGTTCATGGCAACCACACCGAACAGCGCTCCCTGCCCTCTGGCTGCACTGTCTTTACAGCAGAGCTAATCGCAATAACCCGTGCACTCGACCATCTCAGAGCATGCCCCAGGAAGTCATATCTTATCTGTAGTGACTCCCTGAGTGCCTTGCACGCTCTAGACCACTGCTTCCCCAGGCACCACTTGGTGTGATCCATCCAAGTCACGGTGTTTAGTCTTGGCAAGTCAGGCCGTTCTGTGGCTTTCATATGGACCCCAGGCCACATCGGAATTCCAGGGAACGAACATGCTGATCAGCTGGCCTAGCAGGCCATCACATGCCAGCGCCTGGATATCGGTACCCCAGAAGGCGATATCCGCTTGGGTCTCCACCGAAAGATCTTTGAGGCTTGGAATTCGGAATGGGCAACAATGAGTACGCCCAATAAGCTCCGTGGAATCAAGCCCACGACAGCAGCTTGGAAGACTTCCCTAAGGCCTTCTCGAAGGGACTCAGTCGTTCTCTGTCGCCTGCGTATCGGCCATACGTGGCTAATGCACGGCTACCTCTTACGCCGAGAGGAACCGCCAGAATGTCATTGTGGAGCTGTATTGACTGTAGTCCACATCTTGTTGGACTGTCCAATTTTAGCCGCATTGCGGCAGTCTTTTAAGCTGCCTCCTGCACTCCCTTTGATTTTAGCTGACGACGCCTCTATGGCTGACTGTGATTTAGGTTTTATTCGCGCAGCGGGCTTTTATCACAAGCTTTAGCGGTGGGTTCGTATGCATGATCTTAAGGCATACACCGCTTCCCCTCAGGGGCTCAGCATTAATTTGCTGAGTACGGGCTTGGCGAACCCGGGGTCCTGAGCTGTGGGCTGTGTCGCGCCAACAGTCCGCTACACCGTAAGCTCTGTGCGTGCTTCAACGACCATCGTTCGGCGCGACGGTGGAACGTTGTACGTTTCAGAGCCCGGGGATCTAGGCTTAATCGCCCGGATCACGAGGATGGTACAAACCTCTATAAAAAACCCCTCAATCTCAAGGTGTGCTACGTGCCGAGGAGATGCATGGCTGTTGAGGTTGAACAGCCGCTAGCGAGCAACCTCTGAGGAACCTGCCGCACCTCAGTTGTACAAGGCTTACCCAGGCACGCGGGGCTCTGTCTGGGTGGACGCTTATTTCCCTAGCTGCTCGTGGGAACACCATGAAACGAACACGAAACGTTGGCGGACGTATAACCGCCGTCTCTAAGCGCAGTATGACCCCCAAACGTTTCCTTTCCTTTCTACACCGTGGGAGGAACGTAGGGCCAAAACGCAAGGTGAGGCTTATGCCCCTAAGTATTTGGTGTGTACGCGAACCGATGGGGAATCTTTCATGTCCACAAAGCCAATGTTCTTTGTGGAACATTTAGAAGATAAATATGGAGAGGTCGATGGTTTGTCGAAGATGCGATCGGGCTCAGTTCTCATAACGACGTCATCCCCGGGCCAGTCACGGGCTTTGCTAGCCTGTGACAAGCTGGGTGATGTTTCCGTTAGCATTACGCCACATAAGAGCTTAAATATGGTCCAGGGTATCATATTCCACAGGGATCTCTTGTTGCAATCTGACGACGATGCCAACCCAACATGTCGGGAGTGTGGGCGTGCATCCCACCCGGACGCCCCCTGTACCCCGCCTCCAGTTTGCGTCAATTGCAACCAGCAGCATCCTCCGTGTTCTCCCAAGTGCTCTGTACTCCACAAGGAGCGTACGATCATGGAGTACAAGACCCTGGACCGGCTGACATACGCGGAGGCCAGACGTAAGTATGCAAAGCTCCATCCTGTGACCATGACCACCTCATACGCCTCTGTAGCTTCCCCATCTATCTCCAGACCACCTGTACCATCAATGCCAGCGGGCCCCCAGGCCCGAACCACTGCACCTGCCCCCTTGGCAGTTGGGGGCGCCACTCCTTCGGTTGCTCCCACACTCTTCACGTTGGGAGCAACAGATAAACTATCTCAGGGGACATCGGTCCCCACTCCACAGCCGGAGAAAAAACAACCTTCTCCGGCTCCTCTCGCCCGCCCCTCAGGGGCTCAGCATTAATTTGCTGAGTATGGGCTTGGCGAACCCGGGGTCCTGAGCTGTGGGCTGTGTCGCGCCAACAGTCCGCTACACCGTAAGCTCTGTGCGTGCTTCAACGACCATCGTTCGGTGCGACGGTGGAACATTGTACGTTTCAGAGCCCGGGGATCTTGGCTTAATCGCCCGGGTCGCGAGGACGGTACAAACCTCTCTAAAAAAAACCTCAATCTCAAGGTGTGCTACGTGCCGAGGAGATGCATGGCTGTTGAGGTAGAACAGCCGCTAGCGAGCAACCTCTGAGGAACCTGCCGCACCTCAGTTGTATAAGGCTTACCCAGGCAAGCGGGGCTCTGTCTGGGTGGACGCTTATCTCCCTAGCTGCTCGTGGGAACACCATGAAACGAACACGAAACGTTGGCGGACGTACAACCGCCGTCTCTAAGCGTGGTCGAGGCGATTACAACGCTGCTAGCTATGATCCCCAAACGTTTCCTTCCTTGTCAACACCATGGGAGGAACGTCGGGCGAAAATTCAGGGTGAGGCTTATGCCCCGAAATATCTGGTCTGCACTAGAAATGATGGGGAATCTTTTATGACGACGAAGCCGATGTTCTTCGTCGAACATCTAGAGGATAAGTATGGAGAGGTGGAGGGTCTTTCAAAGATGAGATCTGGATCGGTTCTGATAACGACGTCATCCCCAGCACAGTCACGGGCTTTGCTAGCCTGCGACAAGCTGGGTGATGTTTCCGTTTCTATTACGCCACACAAGACCTTAAACATGGTCCAGGGTATCATTTTTCACAGAGATCTGCTGCTGCAATCGGATGACGAATTGAGAGCTAATTTGGAGCGGCGTGGTGTGCATTTCATCTGCCGTATCTATAGGGGTCCGAAGGACAAGAGGGTTGCCACCGGTGCCTTCATCTTGGCTTTCGAGGGCGATTCATTGCCTGAGAAGGTCAAGGTGATGGTCTACCGGGTGGACGTAAAGCCCTATGTTCCTCCCCCTATGCGCTGCTTCAAGTGCTGGAGGTTTGGGCACATGTCCTCCCGATGTGATGCCAACTCAACATGTCGGGAGTGCGGGCGTGCATCCCACCCGGACGCCCCCTGTACCCCGCCTCCAGTTTGCGTCAATTGCAACCAGCAGCATCCTCCGTGTTCTCCCAACTGCTCTGTACTCCACAAGGAGCGTAAGATCATGGAGTACAAGACCCTGGACCGGCTGACATACGCGGAGGCCAGACGTAAGTATGCAAAGCTCCATCCTGTGACCATGACCACCTCATACGCCTCTGTAGCTTCCCCATCTATCTCCAGACCATGACCACCTCATACGCCTCTGTAGCTTCCCCATCTATCTCCAGACCACCTGTACCATCAAAGCCAGCGGGCCCCCAGGCCCGAACCACTGCACCTGCCCCCTTGGCAGTTGGGGGCTCCACTCCTTCGGTTGCTCCCACACTCTTCACGTTGGGAGCAACAGATAAACTATCTCAGGGGACATCGGTCCCCACTCCACAGCCGGAGAAAAAACAACCTTCTCCGGCTCCTCTCGCCCGGAAGGGGTCCCATGGGACACTCCCTTCCGAGGCTTCTCCTCGTGGGAAGGTGGATCCCAGCAAATGGCTGAAGGATCCCCTGGCAGCTGATCGTAGGGCCTCCTGCTCTTCGTCAGCTCCTGCCGACCCGTCTGAGAAGCCCCTACGGCCCTCAACACCCAAGGGCCAGCGAGAGGGTAGAAGAAAAGAAAAGAAGAAAAAGGATTCTTTGGTGGCCTCCAAGCCACCCACACCCACATCCTCTGCTTCAGAGGATGAAGTCGAGATCCTCGCCTCCGCTCAGGATCTCGCACTTCTTGATTCGCCTGACCATAGGAGCTCTGCACAACCAGGTTCATCTGAGTCTATGGTCTTAGATTCTGTTGAGCCTGATCATAAAGCAGCAGATGTTCCTATGGAATGATCTTCTTTTCTTTTCTTTTATGGCCTTAGAGCGTGGAGAACGACTTCTTCTCCAGTGGAATTGCGGCGGCTTCTTTAATCACCTGGCTGAGCTGCGACAACTACTGTACCGCTACCCGGCATTTTGTATCGCCCTACAGGAGACATGGTTTCCAGCACAGCGCACCCCTGCCCTCCGTGGGTATCGGGGCTACTACCGCAACAGGACCCTTTACGACAGGGTGTCTGGCGGTGTGTGCCTATATATCCTGGACACTGTCCCAAGTGCCCCCGTGCCCCTCACAACCACTCTTGAGGCAGTGGCTGTCAGAATTCGGGTAACGCAAGAATTCACTGTCTGCAGCTTGTACCTTCCTCCGGATGAGGCCGTGTCTCTCAACACCCTTACTGCTCTGGTCTCGCAACTTCCTCCACCATTCCTCCTTTTGGGGGACTTCAACGCCCACGACCCTCTGTGGGGTGGACTCCAGACCACAGGCCGCGGTAGGGATGTTGAGACATTGTTGGCGCAACACGACCTTTGCCTCCTGAATACAGGTGCCCCCACGCATTTTAGCGTGGCACAGGGCACGTATTCAGCGATCGACCTCTCCATCTGCAGCCCCAGCCTTCGACCACACTTTGGTTGGCGTGTGCATGAGGACCTGTGTGGTAGCGACCACTTTCCAATCTTTGTGTCGCTCCCGCAGTACCAAGCTGCAGACAGCTTACCCCGTTGGTGTCTCTGTAGGGCTGTCTGGCCAGTTTATACTTCAACCGCTGTCATCACTGCACCACTGCCAGATGACATTGACAATGCAGTCCAGCAGGTGACTGATAATATTGTCAGGGCCGCTGAGGTAGCAGTTCCGCAAACCACCGGTTCCCCTAGGCATAGGTCCGTGCCTTGGTGGACACCGGAGATTGCTGACGCCATCCGGGAACGTCGGCGAGCGCTCCAGCGCCATCGACGCCACCCATCCGTGGAGAATTTGGTGGCCTTTAAACGGCTCCGTGCGCGTGCTCGACGACTCGTACAGCAGAGTAAGCAGGATTCCTGGAAGCGGTATGTAGCCAGTATCGGCTCCCGCACCTCCCTGACTAAGGTATGGACGCAAGTCCGACGCGTCTTCGGATACCGCCCGCCGACAGGAATCCCGTCCCTCACCATCCAGGGTGTCCTCTGCACGCTCCCGACAGCTATCGCCGAGCACATGGCAGACCACTACGCACAATGCTCTGCGACTGCCATGTACAGTACTGACTTACGCTCCCTCAAAGAGCGGGCCGAGCGGAAACAGCTCTCTTTCCGCACTCGTCGTCGGGAAATATACAACGACCCGTTTACTGAGTGGGAGTTCCGAACTGCCCTTGCTGCGTGTCCTGATACAACTCCAGGACCTGATAGGATTCACGGCCAATTCCTCCGACACCTTTCACCAGAGTTTCAACGCCGCATTCTCGCCCTGTTTAACCATCTATGGGTAGAGGGCACTTTCCCGTCGCAGTGGCGGGAAAGCACTATCATCCCGGTGCTGAAACCTGGTGCAGATCCCCTGGTGGCTGACAATTACCGTTCGATCAGCCTCACCAACGTTCTCTGCAAGCTCTTCGAACGTATGGTGAGTCGGCGGCTTATGTGGATCCTTGAAGAGCGCGGACTCCTTGCTCCACAACAAGGGGGCTTTCGCCAGGGCCGTTCTACCATTGACAACCTCGTGTCATTGGAGTCGGCCATTCGCACTGCCTTCGCTAGGCGTGAACATTTAGTTGCTGTATTTTTCGACCTTCGAAAGGCGTATGACACCACCTAGCGCCACCATATTTTAACAACTCTTCATGACTGGGGCCTACGGGGTGCCCTTCCTATTTTTATTCACAATTTCCTCTCCCATCGCTCGTTCCAGGTGAGGGTTGGGGCATCTTTTAGCTCCCCACGTATTCAAGAGAACGGTGTCCCACAGGGCTCCGTCCTCAGCGTTCCATTGTTTTTAGTGGCGATAAACGGTCTCGCTGCGGCTGTGGGGTCATCAGTCAGTTGCTCCCTGTTCGCCGATGACTTCTGCCTGTATTTCAGCTCCGTTAGCATCGGCGTAGCTGAACGGCGGCTGCAGGGTGCCATCCGAAAGGCCCACTCATGGGCCTCTTCTCACGGATTTCAGTTCTCCGCACGGAAAACCCGCGTGATGCACTTCTGTCGCCGTCGGGTAGTTCACCCTGACCCAGAGCTCTACCTGGGTGGTGAACTACTTCAGGTTGAGGAAACACATCGCTTCCTGGGCATGGTGTTCGATGCCCGGCTGACTTGGGTGCCACACCTACGTCAGCTGAGACTGAAGTGTTGGCGGCATTTAAACGTTCTCAGATGCCTCAGCCATACTGGATGGGGAGCAGCACGTTCCACCCTTCTTCAGCTCTACATGTCACTCATTCTGTCTCGGCTTGATTACGGGAGCTTGGTTTATGACTCGGCAGCCCCTTCTGCCTTGCGAGTCCTAGACCCTGTTCACCACACAGGTGTGCGTCTCGCTTTTCGCACCAGTCCCGTAACGAGCCTTCTAGCTGAAGCTGGTGTTCCCCCTCTGCGATATCGCCGGCAACGGCTGTTGGTGATCTACGTTGCCCAGGTTCATGCTTCACCCCGCCATCCGAACCACAGGCTTCTCTTCCCACTTTCTGCACTCCCTTCCCCACGACGTCGGCCCAGGTCGGGTCTCCCGATTGCGGTCCACGTCCGTTCCCTTCTCTCCTCACTTGATTCCTTACCCCTTCTCCACCTTACCATTACTCCCTCCGTATCCCCCCCTGGATAATTCCTCGCCTTGAGCTTCGGCTGGACTTGTCCCGGGATTCAAAAGCCTCGATTTCACCACTGCTTCTCCGTCGCCGGTTCCATGCACTGCTTGATACGTTTCACGGAGCAAACATTGTGTACACGGACGGTTCTTTGGTCGATGGCCATGCTGGATATGCCTTTATCCATGGTGACCACATCGAACAGCGGTCATTGCCTTGTGGAAGCAGCATCTTCACCGCAGAACTGGTCGGTATTTTGAGAGCTCTTGAACACCTCAGAGCTCACCCCAGGGGTCGTTCGTCATCTGTAGCGACTCCCTGAGTGGCTTACAGGCCCTCGACCAGTTTCTACCGAAAAACACAGTAGTGCGAGCCATTCAAGATGCTGTATTCGCCCTTGGCGAGTCAGGCCGTTCTGTCGTTTTTGTTTGGACGCCAGGGCATGTAGGTATACCAGGCAATGAACGTGTGGATCAGCTGGCCAAGCAGGCCACCACTATGGGGTCCCTGGACATTGGCCTCCCAGTTTCCGACCTCCAAACCCAGTTGACCCGCAAGGTCTTAAAGGTTTGGAATTCGGAATGGGCAGACTCCACTGAACCAAATAAGCTCCGTGTTGTCAAGCCGTCTACCGCTGCATGGAAGACGTCCCTGAGGGCTTCTCGCAGGGAGTCGGTTGTCCTTTGCCGACTCCGTATAGGCCATACTTGGCTCACGCATGGTCACCTTCTGCGTCGCGAGGACCCTCCGCAGTGTCGATGTGGTGCGCCTTTGACGGTCGCCCACATCTTAATTGAATGCCACAATTTAGCCGCAGTGAGACGAAATTTTAATATCCCTGACGTTTTGCAGCTTGCATTAGCTGACAACACCTCCATGGTTGACTCTATTTTACATTTTATGCGAGAGTGTGGACTTTACAAGTCCATTTAATGTTTGTGTTTCTCTGTCGTTTCTCTGTCCTCCGCCTGCTTAAGTCTGTTAGGTAGGTGGTTTTAGCGTGTTGCAGAGTGGCTGGGTGTGTTCCTTATATCCTTGTGACCACCCAGCAAAAACACTCTTGTGCTGTTTCAGCTGTTTTATCCCTTCTTCGTTTTTAATCGTATCCTTTCTTTCTTTTAGTCTGTAAGTTTTAAACTTTGAATTGTTAATGCATTCACTTCGGATCGCTTAACACAATGTATTATCTCTTGGACTGGAAAAAGGGACTGATAACCGTCGTTGTTTAGTCCCCTCAAAAACCCAAAAACAACAACAACAACAATCCTCTCGCCCGGAAGGTGTCCCATGGGACACTCCCTTCCGAGGCTTCTCCTCGTCCCCCCAGGGGGCCCACAGCTCTTTTGTGGGTACGTGTGTGGCGCGCACGGGTCCCCGAGCCATTGCGGCCTTCCTTCCTATTTCCCAGGCCGCTTTTCCTCACCCTGGTTCCCTCCCTTCCTAATCCTTTTTCCCACCCTACCCTTCTCCAACCCCGTCTCTAGGTGTTCTTGGGTGGTCGGCCCGGCTATTCCCATGGTACTGTTGGTATGTAATTGTGTCTTTGTTTGCCGTTTTCACAGTTTTCGGCCCAGTTAGGTCCCCACTGTGGTTTGACCTCCAACAAAATTTTCTGATTAAGTGTGAGCCATTTGGGGAAGAACTCCCAACCTAGCCCCTACGGCACGGATTCCTACCCTTTCCTTCCACATCCCTTCCTCGCCGTAGCCCTTTCCCCCGCTAGGTCACCAGCACGGTAGCCAGTCCGTGTGGTGGGGCTGTTATGTACCCTCATGGTTGAGCCCCCTGAATTGCACAGGGATCACACTGCCGATGACTGAGCTGTGACCTCCTCATGAATGCCAAGGAGTCGATGCTCGTCTCTGCGGGGCATCAGGACTCCCGGCAACGGTCATCCTGCCAGGTGACGTTGCTGTGGCTGGGTGGCGCCCTTGAGGAGAGCCCCTGTTTCGGAGTGGGTGGCATCGGGGCGGACACTCCGCGATGAAGAGGAAACAACCCTCTCAAAATCCTGGCTCTCAGTCAGGTGTCTCCAAGTGTGGAAAGTTCAATTTTAATGCTGCAAGATACGATCCCAAATCGTTCCCTTCCCTATCTCCGTGGGGGGAACGTGGGCCCACTAAACAGACAGAGCCATATACACCCAGATATCTAGTATGTACCAGACGAGATGGGGAATCTTTCCAGGCAACTAAGCCCTCTTTCTTCGTGGAACACCTCGAAGAAAGGTATGGCGAAGTTGCCGGAATGTCGAAACTGCGAGACGGTTCGGTCTTGATTCAGGCGAAGACCCCAGCTCAGTCACGAAACCTCCTTACGTGTGACCATTTAGGCGACATTCCCGTGTCAATAACGCCTCACAAGTCTTTAAATAAGGTACAGGGAGTCATATACCACCGAGACATATTGTTGCAGACAGATGAGGAATTACGTGACCATTTACAACGACGCGGAGTACACTTTGTCCGCCGCGTCTTTCGTGGACCAAAAAATAAGAGGGTGGCCACTGGCGCATTTGTTTTGGCCTTTGAGGGTGACAATCTGCCCGAAAAGGTCAAAGTAATGATGTATCGCTGTGACGTCCAGCCATACATCCCCCCTCCAATGCGATGCTATAAATGTTGGCGCTTCGGGCACATGTCCTCTCGCTGCAACGCTGCTGCAACCTGCAGGGACTGTGGCCGTGCCTTACATCCTGACACTGCCTGTGCCCCACCACCTTATTGTGTCAATTGCGGCGGTCACCACTCTCCCTGTTCGCAGGATTGTCCCGCTCTACATAAAGAGAAGAAGATAGTCGAATATAAAACGTTGGACCGACATATATTCCGAGGCAAGAAAGAAATATGAAAAGCTGCATCCTGTTTCCTTAGTGAGTACATACGCTGCTGCTACATCGATGGCGCCACCACCGGTGGCCACATCTCGCCCTGCTCTACCTCCGTCTGTGGGCCCTATGGGCCGCCCCTCTACCTCTGCCTCCCAGACATCTGGAGGCACACAATCTTCTGTGGGGCAGGTACTGCCCCCCACGTCGGGAGTGGCTACCCCCACTCCCCAGCCAGAAAAGGGTTCCCCTTCTCTGGCTTCTGTTTCTGGGAAGGGAACCTCTTCTGCCCTTCCCACCATGTCCCCCCAGATATCTGACACTAGCCAGCGGCTGAAGGACCCTCGCCCAGAAAGCCGCCTGGCTCCTCAGTCTTCCCACACTCCTCAAGCCCTTCCGGGGAAACCCTCCTCCTCCGGTAGGCCCAAGGAACGACGGGAAGACAAGAAGGAAAGGAAAGAAAAGCCAGTAAAGTGCAAGGAGACACTGGCGGCCTCGGTGCCCCCAGCCTCTGCACCTGACGCGCCTGAGGATGATGTGATCCTTCTAGCTACGCCAGAAGATTTGGCCTTTGCCGATCTCGGGGATACCATGGACACGGAGGATCAGGCTTCACAGCCAGCGTCGAGTGCTGATACCACTCCTCTTCCATCTTCAGCTTCATGCACCGTCAGCCGGGAAACAGTCTGATCCTCCAATGGAACTGTGGAGGATTTTTCTGCCGTTTGGCTGAATTGCGTCAGCTGTTGAGCGCGTTTCCACCTCTCTGTGTTGCTCTCCAGGAAACCTGGTTTCCAGGTGATCGGACCCCCACCCTTCGGGGCTACCGGGGGTACTTCAATAATCGCGCCATTTACAATAGGGTGTCGGGCGGGGTATGTCTATATGTACATACCTCTGCCTACAGTTCCCCAGTGCCACTTAACACAGCCCTGGAGGCTGTTGCTGTCAGGGTTCGAGCATCGCGGGACATTACCATCTGTTCCCTTTATCTCCCTCCTGATGCAGCAGTGGCACCAGCTGACCTAGCGGCCTTAATCGCTCCCCTCAGGGGCTCAGCATTAATTTGCTGAGTACGGGCTTGGCGAACCCGGGGTCCTGAGCTGTGGGCTGTGTCGCGCCAACAGTCCGCTACACCGTAAGCTCTGTGCGTGCTTCAACGACCATCGTTCGGCGCGACGGTGGAACGTTGTACGTTTCAGAGCCCGGGGATCTTGGCTTAATCGCCCGGGTCGCGAGGATGGTACAAACCTCTATAAAAAAACCCTCAATCTCAAGGTGTGCTACGTGCCGAGGAGATGCATGGCTGTTGAGGTTGAACAGCCGCTAGCGAGCAACCTCTGAGGAACCTGCCGCACCTCAGTTGTATGAGGCTTACCCAGGCAAGCGGGGCTCTGCCTGGGTGGACCTTTAGTTCCCTAGCTGCTCGTGGGACGAGAATGAAACGAGCAATCAATAGCGTCGCCACACGCAAACCAGGCGTTTCTAAGCGTGGAAAAACAGACTTTGATGCAACTGCTTATGATCCTAAGACGTTCCCTTCCCTTGGCACCCCAAGGGAGGACCGTAGAGACCTTCGCCGATCTGAACCGTACTCGCCACAATACCTAGTATGTGCCCGTTCCGATGGAGAGTCCTTTCTGTCAACTAAGCCACAGTTCTTCGTCGAACAGCTCGAAGACAAGTTTGGCGAAGTGGAGTCGTTCTCCAAGATGAAGAGTGGGGCTGTATTGATACAAACGGCGTCCCCAGCCCAATCGCGGGCATTGCTTGCCTGCGATAAGCTGGGTGACATCCCTGTGACAATCACGCCCCATAAGTCCTTAAACATGGTCCAGGGTCTAATCTATCAGAGAGATCTGTTGTCCCAGACCGATGAAGAATTGCGAGCAAACTTGCAGCGTCGAGGGGTTCACTTCGTCCGGCGTGTATACAGGGGACCCAAAGATAGCAGGGTTGCCACCGGTGCTTTTATCTTGGCCTTCGAAGGTGATACACTGCCTGAGAAGGTCAAGATAATGGTATACCGTGTTGATGTAAGGCCATATGTCCCTCCCCCAATGCGGTGTTTCCGGTGCTGGAAGTTCGGGCACATGTCGTCCCGATGTACTTCCAGCCCGAACTGCAGGGAGTGTGGACGGCCATCACACCCAGACACCCCTTGTACCCCACCTCCTGTTTGCGTAAATTGCGGGCAACATCATCCGCCCTGCTCGCCAACTTGTACTGTTCTTCATCGGGAAAGGAAAATAATGGAAATAAAGACCCTGGAACGGCTTACTTTCTCTGAGGCACGCAAAAAGTACGAGCGACTCCATCCTGTGAAGATGACCTCATCTTTTGCCGCAGTCACAGCGGCACCTCTTCCATTTAGATCAATAGCACCGGTGTCATCTCCATCTGTGGGCCCTATGGGCCAACAATCATCGACTGCCCCCTCGATGGGTGGGGGACCATCCACATCTCTTGCTCCCACAACACCTGTGGGAGAAATGTCTACCCCATCACGGGGGACTCCAGTCCCCACTCCCCAGCCGGGGAAGCACCAGCCTTCCCCGGCCCCTCTCGCCCGGAAGGGGTCCCTTGTGGAACCCCCTCCTGAGGCTTCCACTAGTGGTTTGGAGAGTCCCAGCCAGAGGCTGCAGGATCCACCTGCCCCCAGTCGTCGGGCTTTCCGATCGACATCGGGCCCAGAAACCGCTAGTGAGAAGTCCTCCCAGCCCTTAAGACCAAAAGGGCAGCGGGAGGTAAAGAAGAAAAAACAGAAGAAGAAAGTCTCCTCGGAGACTTCAAAGTCAAGGAATCCTGCATCATCTACATCAGAAGATGAGGTTCAGATCTTCGCGTCTCTCGAAGATCTGGCCCTCACTAGAACGCTTGAGCCAATGCTCCTTGATGATGCAGATGTGCAACGACAGGCAGACCGCAAATCTTTGGGCTGACAATATTCAGTCCTTCATCATGGTCTTCCACATGCGTCACATTCTCCAGTGGAATTGCGGAGGGTTTTTCAACCATCTAGCTGAGCTACAGCAGTTGTTGTGCCGTTTCCCAGTGTTGTGTATGGCTCTACAGGAAACTTGGTTTCCTGCTCAGCGGACCCCGGCCCTTCGAGGCTATAGGGGCTACTTCAACAACCGTGTCAACTGTGATAGAGCCTCTGGTGGTGTCTGTATATACACCCTTGCCACTGTCCCCAGTATTGCTGTGCCTCTCTGCACACCTCTTGAGGCTGTTGCTGTTCGCCTTCGGGCTATGCTGGAATTGACTGTCTGTTCAATATACCTTCCTCCAGACAGGGATGTTTCTCCCACTGATCTTGCTGCTCTGGTAGCACAGCTGCCCCCACCGTTTCTTCTCTTGGGGGATTTTAACGCCCATCACCCTTTATGGGGCGGAATAGAGACAACCCGACGTGGTAGGGATGTTGAAGCTCTTCTTGCACAACTAGACATCTGCCTTCTCAATGCTGGTTCCCCGACGCACTTCAGTGTTGCGCATGGCACTTTCTCAGCTATTGATCTCTCGGTCTGCAGCCCGATCCTTCTTCCACACCTCACATGGAGGGCCCACGATGACCTCTGTGGGAGCGACCATTTTCCTATCCTTTTGTCGCTCCCACAGTCTCGACAGGCGGAACAACTGCCTCGATGGTCCCTCCATAGGGCTGATTGGCAGCGTTACACTTCTGCTGCTGTCATTCCTTCTCAACTGCCAGCCAATGTGGATCTGGCAGTCCAACAGGTGACTGTCGCCATAGTCTCCGCTGCTGAGGCCACTGTTCCAACCACCTCAGGGTCCCTTCGGCGCAAATCTGTGCCTTGGTGGTCACAAGAAATCGCCGAAGCCATTCGGGATCGGCGTAGGGCACTTCAGCGCTACCGGCGACATCCCACCATTGATCACCTGATTGCTTTTAAACAGCTACGGGCCCGAGCACGACGGCTTATACGGCAAAGTAAGCAAGATTGTTGGGAGAGGTACGTCACCTCTATTGGAACTCGTGCCTCACCTTCTCGGGTGTGGACTCAGGTTCGACGACTTTTCGGGTACCGCCCACCAACAGGAATCCCCTGTCTTCGCTTACAGGGTACTGTCTGCTCAGACCCGCTTGCTGTCGCTGAGCACATGGCACAGTTTTATGCAGGCACCAGTTCAACTGCAGCTTACAGTGAAGCCTTTCGCGCCATTAAAGAAAGAGTTGAGCGAAAGCCACTGTCGTTTCACGCACGTCGCCGGGAGCCATACAATGCACCCTTTAGCGAGTGGGAGTTTAAAAGTGCCCTTTCTGCATGCCCCGATACTTGTCCAGGACCAGATCGTGTTCATAGCCAATTTCTTCGGCATCTTTCTGTGGACGCTCAGAACCAACTGCTCGCCTTGTTTAACCGTCTCTGGGCAGACGGTATTTTTCCTTCCCAATGGCGGGAAAGCACCGTCATCCCAGTGATAAAACCTGGCGCTGACCCACAGGTGGCTGACAGTTACCGTCCGATCAGCCTGACAAACGTCTTATGTAAGCTCGTTGAACGGATGGTGAGTCGGCGGCTTATGTGGATCCTTGAAGACCGGGGACTCCTAGTAGCACAACAAGGGGGTTTCCGTCAGGGCCGCTCCACAATTGACAATCTTGTTTCCTTGGAGTCGGCTATTCGTACAGCTTTTACCCGACGTGAACACCTTGTTGCTGTATTTTTTGATCTTCGGAAAGCGTACGACACAACCTGGCGCCACCACATACTGGCTACATTGTATGACTGGGGCTTGCGGGGCCCACTTCCAATCTTTATCAGGAATTTTCTCTCCCACCGCTCCTTTAGGGTTAGGGTGGGTACCACCCTTAGTTCCTCATACATCCAAGAGAATGGTGTCCCACAGGGCTCCGTCCTCAGTGTGCCTTTGTTTTTAATCGCCATAAACGGGCTTGCCACGGCTGTGGGATCCTCTGTCTGTTCCAGCTTGTTTGCAGATGACTTTTGTTTATATTATAGTTCGGCTAGTATTAGCGTCGCTGAACGGCGGCTACAGGGAGCCATCCGGAAAGCTGAATCATGGGCCTCAACCCATGGTTTTCAGTTTTCAGCGCAGAAGACCCGCGTGATACATTTCTGTCGACGGCGAGCAGTTCACATGGATCCCGAGTTATATCTCGGTGGTGAGTTGCTCATTGTCGCAGAGACTCATCGGTTTCTTGGCATGGTATTCGACAACAGACTTACTTGGGTGCCACATCTGCGTCAGCTGCGACAAAAATGCTCACGGCATCTTAATATTCTCCGCTGCTTGAGCCATACTGCTTGGGGTGCTGCTCGTTCCACCCTCCTGCAGCTGTACAAGTCCTTGATACAATCAAGGCTTGATTACGGATGCCTCGTATACGACTCAGCAGCACCTTCCGCCTTGAGGATCCTTGACCCCATCCACCATGGTGGTATCCGGCTGGCGACTGGGGCCTTTCGTACCAGCCCTGTGCCAAGTCTTCTAGCCGAAGCAGGGATTCCTCCATTACACTTCCGCCGCCAGCAGCTTCTCGCTAGCTATGTTGCTCGAGTCCATGCCATGCCACACCATCCAAATCGCAGGCTTTTGTTTCCGACTGTTCCCCCTCCTTTTCCACCACGTCGACCTAGATCAGGTCTTCCGATCGCGATCCGGGTTCGTACACTCCTTTCCTCACTTAATTCCCTACCTCTCCCTGACGCTTTTTCTTGCCCATCCCGTCTTCCTCCTTGGTCCACTCCCTGTTTAAAGCTCCACTTGCAACTGTCCTGCGATATAAAGGCATTAGTTTCACCATTGACACTCTGTTGCAAGTTTCTGGCACTCCTTTCTGCTCACCGTGATGCAGAAGTCGTGTACACTGATGGCTCCCTGGTAAATGGCAGAGCCAGTTAGGCTTTTATTCATGGCGACCACGCAGAACAACGGTCCCTGCCGCCAGGCTGTAGTATTTTTACAGCTGAACTGATCGCTATTTCTCGTGCTCTTGACCACCTCAAAACGTGCCCCCGGAAGTCGTATGTCGTGTGCAGCGACTCCCTTAGTGGCCTGCAAGCCCTTTCAAACTATTATTCTACCCATCCGTTGGTGCAATCCATTCAAAATGCCGTTGCTTCACTCGGCAAGTCTGGATGTGCGGTGGACTTTATCTGGACCCCTGGCCACATTGGCATCCCAGGGAACGAGCGTGTCGATCGGCTGGCTAAGCTCGCCACCACCGCTCCTCCCCTGGATATTGGTATCCCCGAACAGGATATCCGAATGGATTTGCGCCACAGGGTTTTAGAGGCTTGGGACACACAATGGGCAGCACTGAGCACTCCCAACAAGCTCCGAGCGATCAAGTCCTCTACGGCCGTCTGGAAGTCGTGTTTCAGGCCTTCCCGTAGGGACTCTGTTGTCCTATGTCGCCTACGTATTGGCCATACGTGGTTGACACATGGCTATCTTTTACGTCGAGAGGACCCACCGAATTGCCGTTGTGGAAGTTTGTTGACAGTGGTCCACATCCTGTCGGACTGTCCGTTTTTAGCCGTCTTGCGGCAGTCTTTTAACCTACCTACTGCGCCTGCCTCGATTTTATCTGACAATGCCTCTATGGCTGACCGAGTTTTACGTTTTATCCGTGCAGCTGGGTTTTATCATTTGATATAAAGATGGGTTCCCTAGCCTGATCTCTCAGGCACTCATCTCTCATAACTTTTTACTCTTCTTCTTTTGTGTTGTCTGACCTGCTTTATTCGTATGTTTTAGAATATGCAGAGTGGCTGGCTCATCCTTTATTATCCTCGTGATCAGCCAGCCACAACATTCTGCTGTAACTTTTAGTCCCATTATCTTTGTTTCCTCTTTAAGTTTTCTTCTTTGTGTGTCATGAACTCACTGCTCCTTGTCATTGTGTACCCATTGTGCATTCTCATTTGTGTGTTTCAATGATTGTCATTTTTTCATCTTGCAATAAACCGCATTGGCTTTGCTTGCAACAGGGGACTGATGACCGTGCAGTCTGGTCCCCTCTAAACAACAACAACAACAACAACAACAACAACCTTAATCGCTCAACTTTCTTCACCGTTTCTTATTTTAGGAGATTTTAACGCACATCACCCCCTATGGGGGAGCAACGTGACTACAGGACGTGGTCGAGAATTTGAACTACTTTTTACCCAACTTGACCTTTGTATTCTTAATACAGGAGCTCCTACCCATTTTAGTGTGGCCCATGGCACCTTTTCCGCCATAGACCTTTCTGTATGTAGTCCGGGCTTACGTCCACTCCTTAACTGGTGGGTCCATGATGACCTTTGTGGAAGCGACCACTTTCCCATCTTCCTTTCGCTTCCCCACCACCAACGCCATGCACGTCTACCCCGCTGGTCCTTCCATAGGGCCGACTGGGCAGCATACACGTCAGCTGCAACGCTGGATACCCCTCTCCCTGCTGATGCAACAATGGCGGTAGACCAAATTATTTCCGTTGTCGTTTCTGCTGCTGAGACCGCGATACCGTCTTCTTCTGCCTTACCTCGGCGAAGACCAGTGCCCTGGTGGTCACCGGAGATAGCAGCAGCTATCCGCAATCGCCGCAGGGCTCTGCAGCAGTACCGGCGCCACCCCACCATTGACCACCTGGTTGCATTTAAGCGCCTTCGGGCCCAGACACGTCGGCTTATCCGTCAGCACAAGCAGGCATGCTGGGAACAATACGTTTCCACAATTGGACCCCGTGTCTCCTCCAGCCAGATTTGGACGAGGGATCGCGGGTCTCTCTATCCATGGAACTATTCATACCGACCCGACCATCATTGCTGAGTGTTTTGCAGCGCACTTTGCTGTTAATTCGGCGTCTACTGCCTACAGCCAAGGTTTTTGTACCTTAAAAGAGCGGGCTGAGCGAAAGCAGTTGGTATTTCGTACAAACCGCCAGGAGCCGTACAATGCGCCATTTACGGAGTGGGAATTTAAAACTATTCTTGACAGTTGCCCCAATACATCTCCAGGACCGGACCGAATCCACTGCCAAATGGTGAAAAATCTTTCTGAAAACTCGCAACGCCATCTTTTGGACTTCTTCAACCGTCTCTGGATCGAGGGAGCGTACCCATCCCAATGGCGGGAGAGCATCGTTATCCCTCTGTTGAAGCCAGGTGCAGATCCACTGAACGTTGACAATTACCACCCAATCAGTCTCACAAACGTTCTTTGTAAGCTCTTTGAACGTTTGGTGAGCCGGCGACTGCTGTGGGTTCTCGAGAATCGGGGTCTGCTCGCTCCACAACAAAGTGCTTTCCGGCAGGGTCGCTCTGCCATTGATAACCTCCTCTCTTTGGAGTCGGCGATCCGTACTGCTTTCGCCCGACGTCACCACCTCGTCGATATCTTTTTCGACCTCCGGAAAGCATATGACAGGGCATGGCGTCATCACATCCTTGCCACGCTACATGGGTGGGGTCTCCGTGGCTCCCTCCCAATTTTTATTCAGAATTTTTTACTTTCACGACGCTTTAGAGTCCGCGTTGGCACCTCCTTCAGTTCGTCCCATACACAAGAGAATGGGGTACCACAAGGATCCGTCCTAAGTGTACCCCTCTTCTTAGTGGCCATTAATGGCCTAGTGGCTGCAGTGGGGCCGTCGGTTTCTTGCTCCCTCTATGCGGACGACTTTTGCCTGTACTATTCCACTGCTAGTACAAGTGTAGCTGAACGACGGCTGCAGCCAGCCATTCATCGGGCACAGAATTGGGCTTCTGCCCATGGTTTTATATTTTCCCCTGCGAAAACCAGGGTGATGCACTTTTGTCGCCAACGCACGGTACATCCACATCCGGAGCTCTACCTTGATGGTGAGCTCCTTCAGGTTGTGGACACACACCGTTTCCTGGGTCTCCTTTTTGACTCGCGTTTGACATGGCTCCCTCATCTGCGCCAGCTTAAGCAATGGTGTTCACGATATTTGGACATCCTTCGTTGCCTCAGCCATACTGTCTGGGGGGCAGCACGCCCTGTCCTCCTGCGGCTGTACAATGCTCTGGTGCAGTCACGCCTGGACTACGGAAGCCAGGTCTATGGCTCAGCCTCTCCATCTGCACTGAGAGTACTCGACCCAGTGCACCATACCGGTATCCGTCTGGCCACTGGAGCCTTTCGTACAAGCCCTGTCACAAGTCTCCTGGCAGAGGCTGGAGTTGCCCCATTGCGATACAGGCGCCAACAACTACTCGCCCAGTATGCTGCCAGAGTGCACTGTACCCCTCGGCATCCGAATAACAGACTCCTCTTTCCGGGGGAGGTTACTCGTTTGCCGCAGAGGCGACCTCGGTCGGGACTCCCGATAGCAGCGCGTGTCCAATCGCTACTGTCGACCCTGGACTCGTTACCTCTTAACCGTCCCTTCCGCTCGACTCTCCATGCTCCTCCCTGGACCGTTCCTCGGCCGCGGATTCGGCTGGATCTTTCCCGTGAGCCGAAGACCTCTACTTCTCCTCTGGACCTACGGCATCAGTTTTATGCACTGCTCCGTGAGTTCAGTAACTCTGAGGTCGTTTATACAGACGGTTCTTCAGATGGCGACCACACTGGTTATGCCTACATCCATGGCGCCCATGTTGAACAACGCTCTTTGCCACCCGGCAGCAGCGTCTTCACTGCAGAACTGGTGGCTATATACCGCGCCCTTAACCACATCCGCATGTGCCCCGGGACCTCCTTTCTGATCTGTAGCGACTCGCTGAGCGGTTTGCAGGCCCTTGATCAGTGTTATGCTCGTCATACATTGGTCAGGGCCATTCAGGAGTCACTACTGGCTCTTAGTGACTCCGGTCGCTGTGTTACATTCGTTTGGACCCCGGGCCATGTAGGCATCCCGGGCAACGAGAGCGTTGACCAGCTAGCCAAACAGGCTATCACTTGCCGCCCTCTGGCGATTGGCCTCCCAGAAGCAGACTTCCGCCCGTTGCTTCGCACTAAAATACGAGACCTGTGGAACGCCGAATGGTCCGCTCTGGACGTGCCCAATAAGCTACGTACGATAAAGGACACAACATCTGTCTGGAAGTCGTCGCAGCTGGGATCCCGTAGGGACTCCGTGGTTCTCTGCCGTCTCCGCATTGGTCACACCCATCTGACGCATGGTCACCTCCTCCGTCGAGAGGACCCGCCCGTGTGCCAATGTGGTGCCCCATTGACTGTGGTCCATCTCCTACTAGACTGTCCCATTTTAGCCCCACTGCGGCATTCTTTTACCCTCCCGAACACTCTCTCTTTGGTGCTCGGCGACGATGCCTCTGTGGCTAATTTGGTTTTACGATTTCTTCGTGCTGCGGGGTTTTACCAGTTGCTGTGAGTCCTTTTGGATGGTCTTTTAGATAATTTTCTATGTTCTCCTTGACGTGTCTTTAGACTACAGTTTTTATTTTGTACGCTATGTGGTTGACTTTTCCTTTTTTATACACATGGTCGGTCAACCACATTCACTGGCTCTGTCATTTTTGTCTCGTATTTGTTACTGTGTGTCTGGCGTCTTTCGTATTATTGTTTCTTGTTGACTCTGTCAATAATTCATGACGGTGCGTTCTTTTATCCTGTTTTGTTTTAAAACTCGCTCAGGCACAATTTTCGACGGTTCTGTCTTACTGCGTGTCACCTAGATGTGAATCGGGGGACTGATGGCCACAGTAGTCTAGTCCCCCTAAAACCCCCAAACCAACCAACCAACCGACCAACCAAGACCAGAGTGATGCACTTCTGCCGGCGTCGGACCGTCCACCCACACCCTGAACTTTATCTGAATGACGAACCACTTACGGTAGTGGAAACTCACCGTTTTTTAGGACTGGTCTTTGACGCCCGGCTGACGTGGCTCCCCCATATTCGTCAGCTGAAAAGGAAGTGCTGGCGCCAACTCAACCTTCTCCGCCACCTGGGTCATACGACCTGGGGTGCTGATCGCTCGACACTGTTGCGGCTTTACACGGCGCTGGTGCAGTCCCGTCTCGATTTTGGGTGCATTGCCTATGGGTCTGCGGCACCTTCGGCACTGCATCTCCTGGACCCCATTCACAACTGTGGGGTCCGCATTGCGACGGGCGCTTTCCGCACCAGCCCGGTGAACAGTTTACTAGTGGAGGCTGGGATCCCACCTTTGGGGATCCGCCGCCAACACCTGCTCGCAGCTTATGCAGCGAACGTGTATTGCTCCCCAGGCCACCCAAACCGTCGTTTTCTTTTTTCTAATTTGGTCGTCCCTCACCATCAGCGACGCCCCAGGTCAGGTCATACGATAGCCTATAGAGTTCGGTCCCTCCTCCTGGAACTTGAGTCTTTGCCCCTTCCATGTCCATATCGGGTCCAGGTGCATACACCACCATGGTGTTTAACAAGGCCGTCTATTCGGCTGGACTTGGCCCATGGGCCCAAGGACTCAGTACCACTGGAGGCGCTCCGCCGTCAGTTCTCGGCTGTCATAGCGGAGTTCTGTGGTTATGACCTGATCTACACCGATGGCTCAATGGTGGATGACCGTGTTGGATTTGCCTATACACACGGTGACCATGTGGAACAGCACTCTCTGCCGAATGGCTGCAGTGTTTACACTGCAGAGCTGGTGGCCATTCACAGAGCTCTTGTGCATATCCGGTCTTGCTCAGGCGAGTCTTTTGTTGTTTGCAGCGACTCCCTGAGCAGCCTTCGAGCTCTGGAGGAGTGTTACCCACGGTCTACCCTGGTGTTGGCCGTTCAGGAGACACTTTATGCCATTACACGGTCCGGGCGATCGGTGGTGTTCCTCTGGTCTCCAGGTCATGTTGGTATCCCGGGCAATGACCGTGTTGACAGGCTTGCCAAGCAGGTGGTAGGTATGTCCTGTCTAGAGATCGGCCTCCCGGCTTCTGATCTCCGTTCATTGTTGCGCCAGAAAGTACGTCAGCTTTGGGATACTGAGTGGCGTAGCCTGCACACGCCCAACAAGCTCCGGGTGGTCAAGGAAACGACGGTTGCATGGCGCTCCTCCATGCGCGGTTCACGACGGGACTCAGTGGTTTTATGTCGCCTCCGCATTGGGCATACGTGGCTCACCCATGGACATCTCCTTCGGGGTGAGGACCCAGCCCAATGTCGGTGTGGCTCCAATTTGACAGTCGTCCACATATTGTTGGACTGCCAACTTTTAGCCGCCTTGCGGAGACATTTTAACCTCCCTGCTGTTTTATCGGAAGTTTTAGGTGACGATGCCACAATGGCAGATACCGTTTTACGTTTTATTCGAGCAGGGGGATTTTATCGTTCTCTCTAACTGGAGATTTCTTTGTGAAACCGAATTGTTGACTTTTCCTTTTTTTTATTCTTATGGTCGGTCAACCACGGCTATCGGTTACTTTGTTGTAAGTTGTCTTTGTGTAACCATCTTTTGTTTAGTCTTGTGGTTCTTGATGTTTTATGAAGTAGTGGGACTCCTCTCCCACTTCGCTATTTTAAACTCTAGGCGTCTTATCTTTTACGTATTTGGAATTACTTTTGACGCCTAGAGATGGAATGGGGGACTGATAACCATTGCAGTTTTGTCCCCCTTAAACAACTAACAACAACAACAACAACAACATCTCCCTGTTTAACCGTATATGGGCAGATGGGGTCTTTCCACCACAGTGGCGGGAAAGCATCGTCATCCCGGTGTTGAAACCTGGAGCAGATCCATTGGTGGCTGACAGTTACCGCCCAATCAGCCTTACCAATGTGCTCTGCAAGCTGCTTGAACGAATGGTGAGTCGGCGGCTGATGTGGCTCCTTGAAGACCGCGAACTTCTTGCCCCACAACAAGGGGGATTCCGTCAAGGCCGTTCCGCCATTGACAACCTTGTCTCGCTGGAATCGGCTATTCGCACTGCCTTCACCAGGCGCGAACATCTCGTTGCGGTCTTTTTTGATCTCCGTAAGGCATACGATACAACCTGGCGCCACCATATTCTGGCTACACTGCATGGTTGGGGTCTGAGGGGCTCCCTTCCAATTTTTATACGGAACTTTTTATCGACCCGCTCTTTTCAAGTTCGTGTAGGCACCTGTCTCAGCTCTCCCCATGTCCAGGAGAATGGTGTCCCACAGGGCTCTGTTCTCAGTGTTCCCCTCTTCCTGATTGCCATCAATGGTCTCGCAGCAGCGGTGGGGTCCTCAGTTTCGTCCTCCCTGTTTGCAGACGATTTTTGTATTTACTTCAGCTCCGCCACCATTGGTGTCGCCGAACGGCGGCTGCAGGGAGCCATTAGAAAGGCACAATCATGGGCCTCCTCCCACGGTTTCCACTTCTCGGGTTCTAAGACCCGAGTAATGCACTTTTGTTGTCGTCGGGCACTTCACCTCGATCCAGAGCTGTACCTAGATAACGAACTCCTTCGAGTTGAAGAAACACACCGCTTCCTCGGTATGGTTTTCGATGCCCGGCTGACTTGGCAGCCACATCTCCGTCAGCTGCGACAGAAATGCTGGAAACACCTTAATATCCTTCGCTGTCTCGGCCACACGGCTTGGGGAGCATCACGCCCAACGCTTCTGCAGCTCTATAAGGCTCTGATACAATCGCGCCTGGACTACGGAAGTATCGTATATGACTCTGCAGCACCGTCAGCACTACAGGTATTGGACCCGGTCCTCCATAGTGGTGTCCGTTTGGCGACAGGGGCTTTTCGCACAAGTCCAGTGACAAGTCTGCTAGCTGAAGCAGGGGTTCCGCCCCTGCGCTTCCGCCGGCAGCGCTTACTCTCTGCCTATGCTGCCCATGTACATGCCTTACCCCACCATCCAAACTACAGGCTTCTATTTCCGAATGTTGTCCTTCCTTCCCCACGACGGCGGCCAAGGTCGGGTCTCCCGATCGCGGTCCGTGTTCGTTCCCTTCTCTCTTCACTTGAATCCCTTCCTATTCCTCCTGCTTTCCATTACCCTTCCCGTGTTCCTCCTTGGTCTATATTGCGACCGCAGTTTCGGCTGGACTTGTCACGTGACTCTAAAGCCTCTGTTGCACCGATGACTCTCCGCCGCCAGTTCCAGGCAGTACTTCGTTCGTTCCATGGCGCGGAAATTGTCTACACCGACGGGTCCCTAGTTGATGGCCGTTGTGGGTATGCCTACACCCACGATGAGCATACTGAACTACACGCCTTACCATGTGGGAGTACTATCTTCTCTGCGGAGCTGATAGCTATCCATCGAGCACTGGAGCACCTTATAGCCTGTCCCGGGGAGTCGTATGTTATCTGCAGCGACTCCCTGAGTGGCTTGCAAACCCTTGACCAGTGCTTTCCAAAACGTCCACTGGTGCGGTCAATTCAGGAATCTCTTGACCTTCTCGTTCAGTCTGGCCGCACTGTGGTTTTCGTTTGGACCCCGGCACACATAGGAATTCCGGGGAACGAACGCGTGGATCGGCTGGCTAGGCAGGCGATTACTGCAAGCCCCTTAGAAATTGGTATTCAGGAGAGGGACCACCGATTAGAGTTACAAAAGAAGGTGGTAGGGCTTTGGAACACTGAGTGGGTTGACTCACCTACCCCAAACAAGCTCCGTACAGTGAAGCTTTCTACAGCTCCGTGGAAGTCCTCTCTGAGGGCCTCTCGGAAGGAGTCAGTTGTCCTTTGTCGTCTGCGTATTGGCCACACGTGGATGACACATGGCCATCTACTTCGACGGGAGGATCCTCCACAGTGTCGCTGCGGCACTTCATTGACAGTGGTCCACATCCTTGTGGACTGCCCCCTTTTAGCTGCCTTACGACAGTCATTTGACCTGCCAGCTGCACTTCCTTTTATTCTCGGTGACGACGCTGCTACGGCTGATTGTGTTTTACGTTTTATCCGTGCAGCTGGGTTTTATCATTTGATCTAAAGGTGGGTATTTTAGCCTGATATCTCAGGCACCCATCTTTCACAAATTTTTACTCTTCTTCTTTTGCGCTGTCTCCCCGCTTTTACCCGTATGTTTTAGAATGTGCGGAGTGGCTGGCTCATCCTTTATTATTCTCGCGATCAGCCAGCCACACTTTTATGCTGAAACCCTTTAGTACAGGTTTTTTTTCCCCTTTCAGTTTTCTTCTTTCTACGTTTCTTTCCTCTTTAGGATTTCTTCTTTGAGTGTCCTGAACTCATTTCCCCTCATTACATGCCCATTATGAGATTATCTTCTGTGTGAGTCATGCATTGTTTTGCAGGATGCATTACGCTGTATCGACTTAGCTCGCAACAGGGGACTGATGACCACGTAGTCTAGTCCCCTCTAAAAAAACAACAACAACAACAACAATCCGCGTACATCAGGGTGCCCACGGCGTAAGACAGTGCCGTGGTGGTCGCCGGAGATCGCTGATGCCATTAAAGACCGCAGGCGGGCCTTACAGCGATACAAACGGCACCCCTCTCAGGAGCACCTAATCAATTTTAAACGGCTTCGCGCTCGTGCTCGCCAGTTAATAAGAAGACGGAAACAGGAGTGCTGGGAGAGGTACGTTTCCACTATTGGGACAGGCACCTCAGCCTCGCAGGTCTGGAGTAAGATCAGGCGGCTACAGGGATTACAGACACCAGTAGGAATCCCTGGGATCTCCTCAAATGGAGTCCTATGTACGGACCCGGCCACTCTTGCAGAGATGTTTGCCGAGCATTATGGTCGTGCCTTTGCCTCTGCAAATTATCCACCAGCCTTCCGTCCAGTAAAGGAGAGGGTAGAACGCCAGTCTCTCTCTTTTCGTACCCGCCGCTCTGAATCTCACAACACTCCCTTTACTGAGTGGGAGCTCCTCAGTGCTCTACGACAATGCCCAGACACGGCGCCAGGGCCTGATAGCATCCATAGCCAGATGCTGAAACATGTCTCAGCAGATAGTCGGCGTGCCCTACTTGCGGTCTATAACCGCATTTGGTGTGATGGTGTTTTCCCGTCACAGTGGCGGGAGAGTATCATCATCCCAGTGCTTAAGCCCGACAAACATCCTCTTTCCTTGGATAGCTATCGGCCCATTAACCTGACTAACGTGCCATGCAAACTGTTGGAGCGGATGGTCAGTCAGCGGTTGTGTTGGATTCTTGAGACTCGGGGTTTATTGGCTCCATGCCAGGGCGGTTTTCGCCGGGGTCGATGTACCACTGATAATCTGGTGTACCTCGAGTCTGCAATCCGCACAGCCTTTTCCCGGCGCCAACACCTTGTTGCTGTCTTCTTCGATATGCACAAAGCATACGATACCACCTGGCGACGACACATTCGCAACACTTTATATGACTGGGGCCTCCGGGGCTCCCTACCGATTTTTATTCAGAATTTTTTAGCCGTCCGTACCTTTCGTGTCCAAATTGGTGCTTCTCTGAGCTCCTCCCATATCCAGGAAAATGGGGTTCCTCAGGGTTCCGTTTTAAGCGTTCCCTTATTTTTAATCGCCATCAACGGTTTAGCCACAGCGGTTGGGTCGTCGGTGTCCCCCTCTCTTTATGCTGACGACTTTTGCCTCTCTTTTAGTTCCTGCAGCACCCAAGTTGCTGAGCGCAGGTTGCAAGGTGCTATTCGGAAGGCGCAGAACTGTGCGCTTACCCATGGCTTTCAGTTTTCTGCCTCCAAGACCAGAGTGATGCACTTCTGCCGGCGTCGGACCGTCCACCCACACCCTGAACTTTATCTGAATGACGAACCACTTACGCTAGTGGAAACTCACCGTTTTTTAGGACTGGTCTTTGATGCCCGGCTGATGTGGCTCCCCCACATTCGTCAGCTGAAACGGAAGTGCTGGCGCCATCTCAACCTTCTCAGACACTTGGGTCATACGACCTGGGGTGCAGACCGCTCCACACTGTTGCGGCTTTACATGGCGCTGGTGCAGTCCCGTCTCGATTTTGGGTGCATTGCCTATGGGTCTGCAGCACCTTCGGCACTGCACCTCCTGGACCCCATTCACAACTGTGGGGTTCGCATCGCGACGGGTGCCTTCCGCACCAGCCCAGTGAACAGCTTACTAGTAGAGGCTGGGGTTCCACCCTTGGGGATCCGCCGCCAACACCTACTTGCGGCTTATGCAGCCCATGTGTATTGCTCCCAAAGCCACCCGAACCATCGTCTCCTCTTTCCTGATGTGGTAGTCCGTCCCCATCAGCGACGCCCCAGATCAGGTCATACCATTGCCTATTGGGTTCAGTCCCTCCTGCAGGAGCTTGAGTCTTCTCTCCTTCCAATTTCCTATCAGGTCCGTGCCCGTACACCTCCGTGGTGTTTCCCAAGGCCGTCTACTCGGCTGGACTTGGCCCAGGGGCCCAAAGACTCAGTTCCACTGGAGGCGCTCCGCCGTCAGTTCTCTGCTGTCATAGCAGAGTTCCGTGGTTATGACCTGATCTACACAGATGGTTCAATGGTTGATGGCTGTGTGGGATATGCCTATACTCATGGTGACCATGTGGAACAGCACTCTTTGCCGAATGGCTGCAGTGTTTACACTGCAGAGCTGGTGGCCATTCACAGAGCTCTCATGCATATCCGGTCTTGCTCAGGCGAGTCTTTTGTTGTTTGCAGCGACTCCCTGAGCAGCCTTCGAGCTCTGAAGCAGTGTTACCCACGGTCTACCCTGGTGTTGGCCGTTCAGGAGACACTTTATGCCATTACACGGTCCGGGCGATCGGTGGTGTTCGTCTGGTCTCCAGGTCATGTTGGTATCCCGGGCAATGAACGTTTTGACAGGCTTGCCAAGCAGGCTGTAGGTATGTCCTGTCTAGAGATCGGCCTCCCGGCTTCTGATCTCCGTTCATTGTTGCGCCAGAAAGTACGTCAGCTTTGGGATACTGAGTGGCGTAGCCTGCGCACGCCCAACAAGCTCCGGGTGGTCAAGCAAACGACGGTTGCATGGCGCTCCTCCATGCGCGGTTCACGACGGGACTCAGTGGTCTTGTGTCGCCTCCGCATTGGGCATACATGGCTCACCCATGGACATCTCCTTCGGGGTGAGGACCCAGCCCGATGTCGGTGCGGCTCCCGTCTGACAATCGTCCACATATTGTTGGACTGCCCCGTTTTAGCTGCTTTGCGGCGGAATTTTAACCTGCCTGCCGTTTTATCAGATGTTTTAAGTGACGATGCTGCAATGGCAGATACAGTTTTACGTTTTATACGAGCAGGGGGTTTTTATCATTCGATTTAACTGGAGATTTCTGTGTGTTACCGAGTGGTTGACTTTTCCTTTTTTTTTATTCTTATGGTCGGTCAACCACGGCCATCGGTTTATTTGTTGTAAGTTGTGTTTGTGTGACCATCTCTTCGTTTTGTCTTGTTCTTGATTATGTTTTATGGACTCGGTGGGACTCCTCTACCACATCGCAATTTTAAACTCTGTGCGTGATATCTTTCACGTTTATGGTTTTACTTTTGCCGCCTAGAGGTGGAATGGGGGACTGATGACCATTGTAGTTTTGTCCCCCTTAAACAACCTAACAACAACAACAACAACAACTGATCTCCGTTCGTTGTTGCGCCACCGCGTACATCAGCGTTGGGATGCCGAGTGGCATAGCCTGGGCACACCCAACAAGCTTCGGCTAGTCAAGGAGACCACCACCGCATGGCGTTCTTCCGTGCTGGCCTCTCGCCGGGACTCCGTGGTGCTGTGTCGACTCCGTATTGGCCATTCGTGGCTCACCCACGGACATCTCCTTCGTGGTGAGGCCCCGCCCCAGTGTCGTTGTGGCTCCCACTTAACAATAGTCCACATCCTAGTGGACTGCCCGTTTTTAGCCGCCTTGCGTCGTCGTTTTAACATTCCTGGCGTTTTATCAGATATTTTACGTCACGATGCTTCAGCAGCGAATTCAGTTTTAAGTTTTATTCGAGCAGGAGGTTTTTATCAGTCTCTATGACTGGTCTTTTCCTTGCACTGCGGAGTGGTTGACTTTTCCTTTTTTATTCCTATGGTCGGTCAACCACTGCCTTCGGCCTCTTTGTAGTAAGGTGTCTTTGTGTGTTCGGCCCCTTTTCTTTTAGTTTCTTCTCCGTTTTGTTGAGGTTTTATAGACACAGTGGGATTTCCATCCCACTTCGCAATCTTAATCTCTGGGCGCATTCATTTGACGTCCGCACTTGTATTTTTAACATTTTTTAATGGAATGGGGGACTGATGACCATTGTAGTTTTGTCCCCCTTAAACATCCAAATAACAACAACAACAACAACAACAACAGAGCATTATGCAAGATGCTCCGCGACAGCAAATTATAGTGCCTCCTACCGCTCCCTTAAACAACAGGTGGAGCGAAATCCTCTATCTTTCCACACTCGCCGCCGGGAACTGTACAATGCTCCATTTACGGAATGGGAGTTTACCACTTCTCTTGCTGCATGTCCCGATACCTCTCCGGGACCAGACTGCATACATGGCCAGTTCATCCGTCACCTGTCAGCGGACTTCCATCAGAAATTGCTCGCCTTATTTAATAGGATCTGGACAGGGGGTGTTTTCCCGTCCCATTGGCGGGATAGTATTATTATCCCTGTTATGAAACCGGGAGCAGATCCGCTGGCAGTTGACAGTTACCGCCCCATCAGCTTGACTAATGTCCTGTGTAAGTTGCTTGAGCGTATGGTGAGTCGCCGTCTTATGTGGATCCTTGAAGTTCGGAGTCTACTGGCCCCACAACAGGGGGGTTTCCGCCAGGGTCGCTCCACTATCAACAATTTAGTGTCATTGGAGTCGGCCATCCGTACAGCCTTCTCTAGACGTGAGCACTTAGTTGCCGTCTTTTTTGACCTCCGGCGGGCGTATCACACGACATGGCGCCACCATATTCTCGCTACACTGTATGATTGGGGCTTACGGGGTCCACTCCCAATTTTTATCAAGAATTTCCTCTCGCTACGCACTTTTAGGGTGAGAGTTGGTACCTCCTTCAGCTCACGCCGAGTGCTGGAGAACGGAGTCCCACAGGGCTCCGTTCTCAGCGTACCGCTCTTTTTAATAGCGATAAACGGTCTTGCTGCGGCAGTGGGGTCATCGGTTTGTTGTTCTTTATTCGCCGATGACTTCTGCTTATACTACAGCTCTCCTAGCATTTGTGTTGCTGAAAGGCGTCTTCAGGGAGCCATCCGGAGGGCACAGTCATGGGCCACGACACATGGCTTTACTTTTTCAGCTTCTAAAACCCGGGTGATGCACTTTTGTCGTCATCGGGCTGTTCACTCTGACCCAGAACTGTACCTAGCTGCTGACCAGCTTCATGTTGCAGAAAGCCATCGGTTTCTCAGCTTGCTGTTTGACAACCGACTGACTTGGGGGCCCCCCTCAGGGGCTCAGCATTAATTTGCTGAGTACGGGCTTGGCGAACCCGGGGTCCTGAGCTGTGGGCTGTGTCGCGCCAACAGTCCGCTACACCGTAAGCTCTGTGCGTGCTTCAACGACCATCGTTCGGCGCGACGGTGGAACGTTGTACGTTTCAGAGCCCGGGGATCTTGGCTTAATCGCCCAGGTCGCGAGGATGGTACAAACCTCTATAAAAAAACCCTCAATCTCAAGGTGTGCTACGTGCCGAGGAGATGCATGGCTGTTGAGGTTGAACAGCCGCTAGCGAGCAACCTCTGAGGAACCTGCCGCACCTCAGTTGTACAAGGCTTACCCAGGCACGCGGGGCTCTGTCTGGGTGGACGCTTATTTCCCTAGCTGCTCGTGGGAACACCATGAAACGAACACGAAACGTTGGCGGACGTATAACCGCCGTCTCTAAGCGCGGTAGAAGCGAATACAATGCTACGCAGTATGACCCCCAAACGTTTCCTTTCCTTTCTACACCGTGGGAGGAACGTAGGGCCAAAACGCAAGGTGAGGCTTATGCCCCTAAGTATTTGGTGTGTACGCGAACCGATGGGGAATCTTTCATGTCCACAAAGCCAATGTTCTTTGTGGAAAATTTAGAAGATAAATATGGAGAGGTCGATGGTTTGTCGAAGATGCGATCTGGCTCAGTTCTCATAACGACGTCATCCCCGGCCCAGTCACGGGCTTTGCTAGCCTGTGACAAGCTGGGTGATGTTTCCGTTAGCATTACGCCACATAAGAGCTTAAATATGGTCCAGGGTATCATATTCCACAGGGATCTCTTGTTGCAATCTGACGACGAATTACGAGCTAACTTGGAGCGGCGAGGTGTGCATTTCATCCGGCGCATCTATAGGGGTCCGAAGGACAACAGGGTAGCCACCGGTGCCTTCATCTTGGCTTTCGAGGGCGATTCATTGCCTGAGAAGGTCAAGGTGATGGTCTACCGGATCGACGTAAAGCCCTACGTCCCTCCCCCTATGCGCTGCTTCAAGTGCTGGAGGTTCGGTCATATGTCCTCCCGATGTGATGCCAACCCAACATGTCGGGAGTGTGGGCGTGCATCCCACCCGGACGCCCCCTGTACCCCGCCTCCAGTTTGCGTCAATTGCAACCAGCAGCATCCTCCGTGTTCTCCCAACTGCTCTGTACTCCACAAGGAGCGTAAGATCATGGAGTACAAGACCCTGGACCGGCTGACATACGCGGAGGCCAGACGTAAGTATGCAAAGCTCCATCCTGTGACCATGACCACCTCATACGCCTCTGTAGCTTCCCCATCTATCTCCAGACCACCTGTACCATCAATGCCAGCGGGCCCCCAGGCCCGAACCACTACACCTGCCCCCTTGGCAGTTGGGGGCGCCACTCCTTCGGTTGCTCCCACACTCTTCACGTTGGGAGCAACAGATAAACTATCTCAGGGGACGCCGGTCCCCACTCCACAGCCGGAGAAAAAACGACCTTCTCCGGCTCCTCTCGCCCGGAAGGGGTCCCATGGGACACTCCCTTCCGAGGCTTCTCCTCGTGGGAAGGTGGATCCCAGCAAATGGCTGAAGGATCCCCCGGCTGCTGATCGAAGGGCCTCCTGCTCTTCGTCAGCTCCTGCCGCCCCGTCTGAGAAGCCCCTACGGCCCTCAACACCCAAGGGCCAGCGAGAGGGTAGACGAAAAGAAAAGAAGAAAAAGGATTCTTTGGTGGCCTCCAAGCCACCCACACCCACATCCTCTGCTTCAGAGGATGAAGTCGAGATCCTCGCCTCCGTTGAGGATCTCGCACTTCTTGATTCGCCTGACCATAGGAGCTCTGCACAACCAGGTTCATCTGAGTCTATGGTCTTAGATTCTGTTGAGCCTGATCATAAAGCAACAGATGTTCCTATGGAATGATCTTCTTTTCTTTTTCTTTTATGGCTTTCGAGCGTGGAGAACGACTTCTTCTCCAGTGGAATTGCGGCGGCTTCTTTAATCACCTGGCTGAGCTGCGACAACTACTGTACCGCTACCCGGCACTTTGTATCGCCCTACAGGAGACATGGTTTCCAGCACAGCGCACCCCTGCCCTTCGTGGGTATCGGGGCTATTACCGTAACAGGCCCATATACGATAGGGTGTCTGGTGGCGTCTGTCTGTACGTCCTGGACACTGTACCCAGTGCCCCGGTGCCGCTCAACACCACTCTTGAGGCAGTGGCTGTTAGAATCCGGGCAACTCAGGAATTCACTGTCTGCAGCTTGTACCTTCCACCGGATGAGGACGTGTCTCTCACCACCCTTAACGCTCTGGTCTCCCAACTTCCCCCACCATTCCTCCTTTTGGGGGACTTCAACGCCCACAACCTTTTGTGGGGTGGACTCCAGACCACAGGCCGCGGTAGGGATGTTGAGACATTGGTGGCGCACCAAGACCTTTGCCTCCTGAATACAGGTGCCCCCACGCATTCTAGCGTGGCACAGGGCACGTATTCAGCGATCGACCTCTCCGTCTGCAGCCCCAGCCTTCGACCACACCTTGGTTGGCGTGTGCATGAGGACCTGTGTGGTAGCGACCACTTTCCAATCTTTGTGTCGCTCCCGCAGTACCAAGCTGCAGACAGCTTACCCCGTTGGTGTCTCCGTAGGGCTGTCTGGCCAGTTTATACTTCAACCGCTGTCATCACTGCACCACTGCCAGATGACATTGACAATGCAGTCCAGCAGGTGACTGATAATATTGTCAGGGCCGCTGAGGTAGCAGTTCCGCAAACCACCGGTTCCCCTAGGCATAGGTCCGTGCCTTGGTGGACACCGGAGATTGCTGAGGCCATCCGGGAACGTCGGCGAGCGCTCCAGCGCCATCGACGCCACCCATCCGTGGAGAATTTGGTGGCCTTTAAACGGCTCCGTGCGCGTGCTCGACGTCTCGTACAGCAGAGTAAGCAGGATTCCTGGGAGCGGTATGTAGCCAGTATCGGCTCCCGTACCTCCCTGACTAAGGTATGGACGCAAGTCCGACGCGTCTTCAGATACCGCCCGCCGACAGGAATCCCGTCCCTCACCATCCAGGGTGTCCTCTGCACGCTCCCGACAGCTATCGCCGAGCACATGGCAGACCACTACGCACAATGCTCTGCGACTGCCATGTACAGTACTGACTTACGCTCCCTAAAAGAGCGGGCCGAGCGGAAACAGCTCTCTTTCCGCACTCGTCGTCGGGAAATATACAACGACCCGTTTACTGAGTGGGAGTTCCGAACTGCCCTTGCTGCGTGTCCTGATACAACTCCAGGACCTGATAGGATTCACGGCCAATTTCTCCGACACCTTTCACCAGAGTTTCAACGCCGCATTCTCGCCCTTTTTAACCATCTATGGGCAGAGGGCACTTTCCCATCGCAGTGGCGGGAAAGCACTATCATCCCGGTGCTGAAACCTGGTGCAGATCCCCTGGTGGCTGACAATTACCGTCCGATCAGCCTCACCAACGTTCTCTGCAAGCTTTTCGAACGTATGGTGAGTCGGCGGCTTATGTGGATCCTTGAAGAGCGCGGACTCCTTGCTCCACAACAAGGGGGCTTTCGCCAGGGCCGTTCTACCATTGACAACCTCGTGTCATTGGAGTCGGCCATTCGCACTGCCTTCGCTAGGCGTGAAAATTTAGTTGCTGTATTTTTCGACCTTCGAAAGGCGTATGACACCACCTGGCGCCACCATATTTTAACAACTCTTCATGACTGGGGCCTACGGGGTGCCCTTCCTATTTTTATTCATAATTTCCTCTCCCATCGCTCGTTCCGGGTGAGGGTTGGGGCGTCTTTTAGCTCCCCACGTATTCAAGAGAACGGTGTCCCACAGGGCTCCGTCCTCAGCGTTCCATTGTTTTTAGTGGCGATAAATGGTCTTGCTGCAGCTGTGGGGTCATCGGTCAGTTGCTCCCTGTTCGCCGATGACTTCTGCTTGTATTTCAGCTCAGTTAGCATCGGCGTAGCTGAACGGCGGCTGCAGGGTGCCATCCGAAAGGCCCACTCATGGGCTTCTACTCACGGCTTTCAGTTCTCCGCCCGAAAAACCTGCGTGATGCACTTCTGTCGCCGTCGGGTAGTTCACCCTGACCCAGAGCTCTACCTGGGTGGTGAACTACTTCAGGTTGAGGAAACACATCGCTTCCTGGGCATGGTCTTCGATGCCCGGCTGACATGGGTGCCACACCTACGTCAGCTGAGACAGAAGTGTTGGCGGCATTTAAATGTCCTACGGTGCCTCAGCCATACTAGTTGGGGAGCAGCACGTTCCACCCTTCTTCAGCTCTATAAGTCTCTTATTCTGTCGCGGCTTGATTACGGGAGCTTGGTGTACGACTCAGCAGCTCCTTCTGCCTTGCGGGTCCTAGACCCCGTTCACCACACAGGCGTACGGCTCGCAACAGGGGCTTTTCGCACCAGTCCCGTAACGAGCCTTCTAGCTGAAGCTGGTGTTCCCCCTCTGCGATATCGCCGGCAACGGCTGTTGGTGAGCTACATTGCCCGGGTTCATGCTGGATATGCCTTTATCCATGGTGACCACATCGAACAGCGGTCATTGCCTTGTGGAAGCAGCATCTTCACCGCAGAACTGGTCGGTATTTTGAGAGCTCTTGAACACCTCAGAGCTCACCCCAGGGGGTCGTTCGTCATCTGTAGCGACTCCCTGAGTGGCTTACAGGCCCTCGACCAGTTTCTACCGAAAAACACAGTAGTGCAAGCCATTCAAGATGCTGTCTTTGCCCTTGGCGAGTCAGGCCGTTCTGTCACCTTTGTCTGGACTCCGGGCCACATAGGTATACCGGGCAATGAACGCGTCGATGAGCTGGCCAAGCAGGCCACTACTTTGCGGTCCCTGGATATTGGCCTCCCAGTTTCCGACCTCCAAACCCAGTTGACCCGCAAGGTCTTAAGGGTTTGGAATTCTGAATGGGCAGATTCGACCGAACCGAATAAGCTCCGTGCTATCAAGCCGTCTACCGCAGCATGGAAGACGTCCCTGAGGGCTTCTCGCAGGGAGTCGGTCGTCCTTTGCCGACTCCGTATAGGCCATACTTGGCTTACGCATGGTCATCTCCTGCGTCGCGAGAACCCTCCTCAGTGTCGATGTGGTGCGCCTTTGACGGTCGCCCACATCTTAATTGAATGTCGCCATTTAGCCGCAACACGACGCTATTTTAATCTTCCTGACACTTTGCAGCTAGCATTAGCTGACAATACCTCCACGGTTGACTCTGTTTTAAATTTTATGCGTGAGTGTGGACTTTACAAGTCACTTTAAAGTTTGTCTTTGTCTGTCATATCTCTGTCCTCCGCCTGCTTAAGTCTGTTAGGTAGGCGATTTTAACGCGTTCCAGAGTGGCTGGGTGTGTTCCTTATATCCTTGTGACCACCCAGCAAATACACTCTTGTAATGTTTCAGCTGTTTTATCCCTTCTTCGTTTTTAATCGTATCCTTTCTTTCTATTAGTCTGTAAGTTTTAAACTTTGACTTGTTAGTGCATTCACTTCGGATCGCTTAACACAATGTTTTATCTCTTGGACTGGAAAAAGGGACTGATAACCGTCGTTGTTTAGTCCTTTCAAAAACCCAACCCAACAACAACTTGGGGGCCACACCTTCGTCAGCTGAAGCAGAAGTGCTGGTGGCACCTAAATATATTGCGATGTCTCAGCCATACTGCCTGGGGAGCTCACCGTCGAACCCTCATGCACCTCTTTCAGGCGCTCATCCAATCACGCCTGGATTATGGGAGCCAAGTATATGACTCTGCATCACCTTCAGCACTGAGGATCTTGGATCCCATTCTACATAGTGGTGTCCGTTTAGCAACAGGGGCATTCCGCACCAGCCCTGTGCCTAGCCTCCTTGCCGAGGCTGGCATCCCTCCCTAGAGGTACCGCCGGCAACAGTTGCTGGCCTCCTACATTGTCCATGTCCACGCTACGCCTCACCATCCAAATCGTAGGTTATTGTTTGCAAATACCGACCTTCCCTCTCCACAACGTCGACCCAGATCGGGTCTTCCAGTTGCGGTCCGTGTACATTCTCTTCTTTCTTCCCTAGAGTCTTTTCCTCTCCGTCCTGCATTCTCTTGCCTATCTAATATTTCTCCTTGGACCATCCCACGCCTCCATCTTCACCTGCAACTGTCCGGCGGTCCAAAGGCGTCGATTTCACCACAATTACTTCGACACCAGTTCCTGGACATACTTAACACATTCCGTGATGCAGACGTCATATACACTGATGGCTCCCAGGTAGACGGCAGAGTGGGTTACGCCTATGTTCATGGCAACCACACCGAACAGCGCTCCCTGCCCTCTGGCTGCACTGTCTTTACGGCAGAGCTAATCGCAATAACCCGTGCACTCGACCATCTCAGAGCATGCCCCAGGAAGTCATATCTTATCTGTAGTGACTCCCTGAGTGCCTTGCACGCTCTAGACCACTGCTTCCCCAGGCACCACTTGGTGTGATCCATCCAAGTCACGGTGTTTAGTCTTGGCAAGTCAGGCCGTTCTGTGGCTTTCATATGGACCCCAGGCCACATCGGAATTCCAGGGAACGAACATGCTGATCAGCTGGCCTAGCAGGCCATCACATGCCAGCGCCTGGATATCGGTACCCCAGAAGGCGATATCCGCTTGGGTCTCCACCGAAAGATCTTTGAGGCTTGGAATTCGGAATGGGCAACAATGAGTACGCCCAATAAGCTCCGTGAAATCAAGCCCACGACAGCAGCTTGGAAGACTTCCCTAAGGCCTTCTCAAAGGGACTCAGTCGTTCTCTGTCGCCTGCGTATCGGCCATACGTGGCTAATGCACGGCTACCTCTTACGCCGAGAGGAACCGCCAGAATGTCATTGTGGAGCTGTATTGACTGTAGTCCACATCTTGTTGGACTGTCCAATTTTAGCCGCATTGCGGCAGTCTTTTAAGCTGCCTCCTGCACTCCCTTTGATTTTAGCTGACGACGCCTCTATGGCTGACTGTGATTTAGGTTTTATTCGTGCAGCGGGCTTTTATCACAAGCTTTAGCGGTGGGTTCGTATGCATGATCTTAAGGCATACACCGCTTCCCCTCAGGGGCTCAGCATTAATTTGCTGAGTACGGGCTTGGCGAACCCGGGGTCCTGAGCCGTGGGCTGTGTCGCGCCAACAGTCCGCTACACCGTAAGCTCTGTGCGTGCCTCAACGACCATCGTTCGGCGCGACGGTGGAACGTTGTACGTTTCAGAGCCCGGGGATCTAGGCTTAATCGCCCGGGTCACGAGGATGGTACATACCTCTATAAAAAACCCCTCAATCTCAAGGTGTGCTACGTGCCGAGGAGATGCATGGCTGTTGAGGTTGAACAGCCGCTAGCGAGCAACCTCTGAGGAACCTGCCGCACCTCAGTTGTACAAGGCTTACCCAGGCACGCGGGGCTCTGTCTGGGTGGACGCTTATATCCCTAGCTGCTCGTGGGAACACCATGAAACGAACACGAAACGTTGGCGGACGTATAACCGCCGTCTCTAAGCGCGGTAGAAGCGAATACAATGCTACGCAGTATGACCCCCAAACGTTTCCTTCCCTGTCTACACCGTGGGAGGAACGTAGGGCCAAAACGCAAGGTGAGGCTTATGCCCCTAAGTATTTGGTGTGTACGCGAACCGATGGGGAATCTTTCATGTCCACAAAGCCAATGTTCTTTGTGGAACATTTAGAAGATAAATATGGAGAGGTCGATGGTTTGTCGAAGATGCGATCGGGCTCAGTTCTCATAACGACGTCATCCCCGGCCCAGTCACGGGCTTTGCTAGCCTGCGACAAGCTGGGTGATGTTTCCGTTTCTATTACGCCACACAAGACCTTAAACATGGTCCAGGGTATCATTTTTCACAGGGATCTGCTGCTGCAATCGGATGACGAATTGAGAGCTAATTTGGAGCGGCGTGGTGTGCATTTCATCTGCCGTATCTATAGGGGTCCGAAGGACAAGAGGGTTGCCACCGGTGCCTTCATCTTGGCTTTCGAGGGCGATTCATTGCCTGAGAAGGTCAAGGTGATGGTCTACCGGGTGGACGTAAAGCCCTATGTTCCTCCCCCTATGGGCTGCTTCAAGTGCTGGAGGTTTGGGCACATGTCCTCCCGATGTGATGCCAACCAACATGTCGGGAGTGCGGGCGTGCATCCCACCCGGACGCCCCCTGTACCCCGCCTCCAGTTTGCGTCAATTGCAACCAGCAGCATCCTCCGTGTTCTCCCAACTGCTCTGTACTCCACAAGGAGCGTAAGATCATGGAGTACAAGACCCTGGACCGGCTGACATACGCGGAGGCCAGACGTAAGTATGCAAAGCTCCATCCTGTGACCATGACCACCCAAGGGCCAGCGAGAGGGTAGAAGAAAAGAAAAGAAGAAAAAGGATTCTTTGGTGGCCTCCAAGCCACCCACACCCACATCCTCTGCTTCAGAGGATGAAGTCGAGATCCTCGCCTCCGCTGAGGATCTCGCACTTCTTGATTCGCCTGACCATAGGAGCTCTGCACAACCAGGTTCATCTGAGTCTATGGTCTTAGATTCTGTTGAGCCTGATCATAAAGCAGCAGATGTTCCTATGGAATGATCTTCTTTTCTTTTCTTTTATGGCCTTAGAGCGTGGAGAACGACTTCTTCTCCAGTGGAATTGCGGCGGCTTCTTTAATCACCTGGCTGAGCTGCGACAACTACTGTACCGCTACCCGGCATTTTGTATCGCCCTACAGGAGACATGGTTTCCAGCACAGCGCACCCCTGCCCTCCGTGGGTATCGGGGCTACTACCGCAACAGGACCCTTTACGACAGGGTGTCTGGCGGTGTGTGCCTATATATCCTGGACACTGTCCCAAGTGCCCCCATGCCCCTCACAACCACTCTTGAGGCAGTGGCTGTCAGAATTCGGGTAACGCAAGAATTCACTGTCTGCAGCTTGTACCTTCCTCCGGATGAGGCCGTGTCTCTCAACACCCTTACTGCTCTGGTCTCGCAACTTCCTCCACCATTCCTCCTTTTGGGGGACTTCAACGCCCACGACCCTCTGTGGGGTGGACTCCAGACCACAGGTCGCGGTAGGGATGTTGAGACATTGTTGGCGCAACACGACCTTTGCCTCCTGAATACAGGTGCCCCCACGCATTTTAGCGTGGCACAGGGCACGTATTCAGCGATCGACCTCTCCATCTGCAGCCCCAGCCTTCGACCACACTTTGGTTGGCGTGTGCATGAGGACCTGTGTGGTAGCGACCACTTTCCAATCTTTGTGTCGCTCCCGCAGTACCAAGCTGCAGACAGCTTACCCCGTTGGTGTCTCTGTAGGGCCCCTCAGGGGCTCAGCATTAATTTGCTGAGTACGGGCTTGGCGCACCCGGGGTCCTGAGCTGTGGGCTGTGTCGCGTCAACAGTCCGCTACACCGTAAGCTCTGTGCGTGCTTCAACGACCACCGTTCGGCGCGACGGTGGAACGTTGTACGTTTCAGAGCCCGGGGATCTTGGCTTAATCGCCCGGGTCGCGAGGACGGTAAAAACCTCTCTAAAAAACCCCTCAATCTCAAGGTGTGCTACGTGCCGAGGAGATGCATGGCTGTTGAGGTTGAACAGCCGCTAGCGAGCAACCTCTGAGGAACCTGCCGCACCTCAGTTGTACAAGGCTTACCCAGGCAAGCGGGGCTCTGCCTGGGTGGACCTCTTTTCCCTAGCTGCTCGTGGGACGACAATGAAACGAGCGAATAAAAGCGTGGCCGGTCGCGAAAACGGCGTCTCTAAGCGTGGCAAGACAGAATTCAACGCGTCTACATATGACCCTAAGGCGTTTCCTTCCCTCGCCACCCCGTGGGAGGAACGACAAGCCCGGAATAGATCAGAGCCATATTCGCCACAATACCTTGTTTGTGCGCGTTTAGATGGAGAGTCATTTATGACCACCAAGCCGCAGTTTTTCGTGGAACAGCTAGAAGATAAATTCGGTGAAATAGAATCCTTTTCGAAAATGCGCAGTGGGGCAGTGTTGATACAGACGGCGTCCCCAGCACAGTCGAGGGCATTACTTGCCTGCGACAAGCTGGGTGATGTTCCAGTCAGTATCACGCCTCATAAGTCCCTCAACATGGTCCAGGGTCTCATCTACCATAGAGATCTCCTCTCTCAGACCGATGAGGAGTTGAGAACATACTTGGAACGTCGGGGGGTTCACTTCGTTCGGCGAGTGCACAGGGGACCTAAAGACCAGAGGGTTGCCACCGGTGCTTTTATCTTGGCCTTCGAAGGCGATACACTGCCTGAGAAGGTCAAGGTGATGGTATACCGGTGCGACGTAAAGCCCTATGTCCCTCCCCCTATGCGGTGTTTTAGGTGCTGGAAGTTCGGGCACATGTCCTCCCGTTGTACTTCCAGCCCTAACTGCAGGGAATGTGGGCGACCATCGCACCCAGACGCTCCATGTACTCCACCTCCAGTTTGTGTGAACTGTGGGCAACACCATCCGCCATGCTCGCCGAACTGTGGAGTATTGCATCGTGAGAGGAAAATTATGGAGATAAAGACTCTGGACCGTTTGACTTACTCAGAGGCGCGAAAAAAGTATGATCGGCTTCATCCGGTAAAGATGTCAACATCTTTTGCTGCAGTTACAGCGGCACCAGCATTACCCCGAACAACAGCACCAGTTTTCCCTCCGTCCACGGGCCCTATGGGCCAACAACGTTCTACTGCCCCCTCAATGGGTGGGGGCACCTCTTCATCTGTTGCTCCCACACCACCACCTGTCCCCTCAGGGGCTCAGCATTAATTTGCTGAGTACGGGCTTGGCGAACCCGGGGTCCTGAGCCGTGGGCTGTGTCGCGCCAACAGTCCGCTACACCGTAAGCTCTGTGCGTGCCTCAACGACCATCGTTCGGCGCGACGGTGGAACGTTGTACGTTTCAGAGCCCGGGGATCTTGGCTTAATCGCCCGGGTCGCGAGGACGGTACAAACCTCTATAAAAAAACCCTCAATCTCAAGGTGTGCTACGTGCCGAGGAGATGCATGGCTGTTGAGGTTGAACAGCCGCTAGCGAGCAACCTCTGAGGAACCTGCTGCACCTCAGTTGTACAAGGCTTACCCAGGCAAGCGGGGCTCTGCCTGGGTGGACCTCTTTTCCCTAGCTGCTCGTGGGACGGAAATGAAACGAGCACTAACTAGCGTGGGCGGTCCAAAAACGCCGTTTCTAAGCGAGGAAAGTCCGATTTTGATGCAACAGTATATGACCCTAAGACGTTTCCTTCCCTGGCTACGCCATGGGAAGAGCGCAAAACTTTACGGAGTTCAGATCCCTACACGCCGCGATATCTTGTCTTTTCCCGGACTGATGGAGATTCTTTCTTGTCCACCAAACCGCAGTTCTTCGTTGACCATCTCGAGGACAAGTACGGTGAGGTGGAGTCTTTCTTAAAAATGAGAAGTGGGGCTGTTCTGATACAGACGGCGTCCCCAGCCCAGTCCAGGGCATTATTGGCCTGTGACAAGCTGGGTGATATTACTGTCAGTGTCACGCCCCACAAGACCCTCAATATGGTCCAAGGTCTAATTTACCATCGTGACTTATTGTCGCAGTCCGATGAGGAGTTACGGACCAACCTGGAACGCAGAGGAGTTCACTTTGTTAGACGTATTTATAGGGGACCTAAGGATAACAGAGTTGCCACCGGTGCGTTCATCCTGGCCTTTGAGGGCGATACACTGCCCGAGAAGGTCAAGGTCATGATCTACCGGTGCGACGTCACACCGTATGTCCCGCCCCCTATGAGGTGCTTCAGGTGCTGGAAGTTTGGGCATATGTCCTCCCGGTGTACTTCCAGCCCCGCGTGCAGGGAATGTGGACGTCCAGCTCATCCGGAGACTCCCTGCACGCCACCTCCCGTCTGTGTGAACTGTAATCAGCTGCATCCGCCGTGCTCCCCGGACTGTAAAGTCCTACACAAAGAAAGGAAAATTATGGAAATTAAGACCTTGGACCGGTTATCGTATAATGAGGCAAGGAAAAAATACGAGCGTCTCCATCCGGTGACTATGAACAGTTCCTATGCTGTAGTAACGTCGTCCCCGCGCACTACGGGTACGACGTCTAACAAGGTATCGCTTCCTCCTGTGGGCCCTAGAGGCCACAAAACTACCACTGCCCCCTCGTTAGGTGGGGGCAATACTCCATCTGCTGCTGCAGCACCTGTTGTGGGGGCAACTTCCCCACAACCATCGGGGACACCAGTCCCCAACCCCCAGCCGGAGAAGCAACAGCTTCCTCCGGCACCTCTCCCTCGGAAGGGGTCCTTCGGGACGCTCCCTTCTGGGGAGTCCCAGGGTGCGCCAGTGGATCCCAGCCTTTGGCTGAAGGATCCGAAGCCTGCTGGTCGAAGGGCTTCTGGCTCTTCGACGACACCTGATGCCACCCCCGCAAAGTCCTCCCAGCCCTTAACACCAAAGGGCCAGCGGGAGGGCAAAAAGAAAGTCAAGAAGAAGAAGAAGACTGACCCAAAGGAGGACTCCTCGGCGATTCGGAAGGAACGCTCCATCACATCTACGGCCTCTGAAGATGAGGTGGAGATCCTCGCGTCGCCTGAGGATCTCGCCATACTTGGGTCGCCAGAACCGATGGTTCTGGACCCTGCAGAGTCTGCGGAGTTGGCAGCAGGTGCCACTGCTGAATAACAATTCAACATCTTCAATAATGGATATTCAGCACGCTGCAAAAGACATCTTGCAGTGTAATTGCGGCGGTTTTTTCCGCCGTCTGACTGAGCTGCGGCAATTACTCTGCCACTGCCCTGCTATCTGTCTCGCCTTGCAGGAAACATGGTTCCCCGTCGAGAGGACCCCATCCCTCCGAGGCTATCGAGGCTATTTTAAGAATCGCAACTCCTACAAAAGAGTTTCCGGCGGCGTGTGTGTTTATGTTCACACTTCAGTCCCCAGTGCTGCTGTGCCTCTGCAAACACCTCTAGAGGCAGTCGCTGTTCGACTCCGGGTAGTACGAGATTTTACTGTCTGCTCTGTCTATCTTCCACCTGATGAGGCCATCTCTCCCACAGACCTCGCAGCCTTGGTCGCTCAACTTCCCCCACCCTTCCTTCTTATGGGTGACTTCAACGCCCATCACCCTCTGTGGGGTGGCACACAGACCTCGGCCCGGGGTAGGGATGTTGAGTCTCTCCTGTCAGAGCAGAATCTCGGCCTTCTTAACACCGGTGCTCCTACCCACTTTAGCACAGCACATGGTTCGTTTTCTGCCATTGACCTGTCTGTCTGCAGCCCTAGTCTCCTTCCACATCTCACCTGGAGGGTCCATGACGACCTGTGTGGGAGCGACCATTTTCCGATCTTCCTGTCGCTCCCACAGTGTACGCCTGCCGCCCGTCCTCCTCGCTGGGCCCTCCGTAGGGCTGACTGGCCAGCTTATTCTTCAGCTGCTGTGATTTCCTCTCCGCTTCCAGCAGATGTTGATGCCGCCGTTCAGCAGTTCACAGACGCCATCGTTTCTGCAGCCGAAAACTCTGTTCCCATCACACCCGGTTCGCTCCATCGCCCATCGGTGCCCTGGTGGACACCGGCGATTGCTGTGGCCATCCGGGAACGTCGGCGAGCACTACAGCGCCACCGACGCCACCCTTGTGTCGAACATCTCGTAGCCTTCAAGCGTCTCCGGGCACGGGCACGGCGACTGATACAGGAAAGTAAGAGGGCTTCCTGGGAGAAGTACGTCGCCTCCATTGGTTCCCGCGCTTCTCCTTCAAAGGTGTGGTCGCAGGTTCGACGCCTCTTTGGGCAACGCCCTCCGGCGGGAATTCCGTGTCTCAGCGTTCAGGGTACGTTCTATACTGACCCTGTCGCCGTCGCTGAGCACCTGGCAGACCATTTTGCACGCACCTCAGAGACTGCTGCTTATGGTGCAGACTTATGCGCCCTTAAAGGGCGTGCAGAAAGCCATCTGATCTCATTTCGAACGCGGCGTCGGGAACCGTACAACGTCCCATTCACTGGATGGGAGTTTGAAGGTGCCCTTGCTGCATGCCCAGATACCTCCCCTGGACCCGATCGAATTCACAGTCAGTTCCTCCGACACCTATCAGCGGATGCCAAGAGCCAACTTCTCGCCCTGCTTAATCGGATATGGCTGGAGGGTGTTTTTCCGTCCTCGTGGCGGGAAGGCATTATCATTCCGGTGATAAAGCCTGGGGCAGATCCGCAGGTGGCTGATAGTTACCGCCCGATCAGCCTCACCAACGTTCCATGCAAGCTTCTCGAACGCTTGGTGAGTCGGAGGCTCATGTGGATCCTCGAGGACTGGGGACTTTTGGTGCCACAACAGGGTGGGTTCCGTCAAGGTCGCTCCGCTGTTGACAACCTCGTGTCACTGGAGTCGGCCATCCGTACAGCATTTAGTCGCTGCAAACACCTGGTTGCCGTATTTTTCGACCTGCGGAAAGCATACGACACTACCTGGCGCTACCATATTCTGTCTACTCTGTACGACTGGGGTTTACGGGGTCCGCTTCCCATATTTATTCAGAATTTCCTGGCGTTGCGTTCTTTTAGAGTTCGTGTTGGTTCTTGTTTTAGCTCACCTCATTGTCAAGAGAACGGAGTCCCGCAGGGTTCCGTTCTCAGTGTCCCTTTATTTTTAGTCGCCATCAACGGCCTTGCGGCGGCCGTGGGGTCATCGGTATCCACTTCCTTGTATGCCGATGACTTCTGCATGTATTTTAGCTCCACCAGCATCAGTGTTGCTGAACGTCGGTTGCAACTGGCCATTCGAAAAGCGCAGTCGTGGGCGTTTGCCCACGGTTTTCAGTTCTCTGCGTCGAAGACCCGTGTCATGCATTTCTGCCGACGTCGGGCAGTACACCCAGAACCCGAACTCTATTTAGCTGGAGACCTGCTACATGTCGTAGAAACACACACGTTTCTAGGCATGCTGTTCGACAACCGTCTCACCTGGGTGCAACACCTTCGCCAGCTGAAACGAAAGTGCTGGCGACACCTCAACATCCTGCGTTGTCTCAGCCACACTGTTTGGGGAGCCTCACGCCCGACGCTGTTACAACTTTACAAGGCGCTCATTCAGTCGCGTCTAGACTATGGCTGCATAGTCTACGATTCGGCTGCGCCATCAGCACTGCAGGCGTTGGACCCAATTTTGCACTGTGGTGTCCGTTTGGCGACGGGGGCTTTTCGCACAAGCCCTGTGCCAAGCCTCCTTGTCGAAGCTGGAGTCCTCCCGCTGCGGTTCCGTAGGCAACACCTACTGGCATCCTATGTTGCTCGTGTTCAGGCCTCGCCCTTCCACCCGAACCGCCGGCTCCTATTTCCAGACGCTGCACTACCTATCCCTGCACGACGGCCAAGGTCGGGATACCCGATCTCGGTCCGTGTTCGTATCCTTCTTTCGTCTCTCACATCCTACCCACTTCCTACCATTTTCCACTATTCCTCTCACACTCCTCCTTGGTCCATTCCTCGTTTGCAGCTCCGTCTGGACCTGTCCCATGCATCGAAGGCCTCTGTTTCTCCCGTCCATCTCCGTCACCAGTTTCTGCAAGCGCTCGAACCGTTCCGTGCCACAGACGCCATTTACACAGATGGTTCCATAGTAGATGGCCGTGCTGGGTATGCCTTTCTACATCACAACCACGTAGAACAGCATTCTCTGCCCTGTGAGAGTAACATCTTCTCCGCCGAGCTGGTCGCTATTCTCAGAGCTCTCCAACATCTCAAAGACTGCCCCAGGGGGTCATTCGTCAACTGTACTGACTCCCTGAGTGGCTTACAAGCGATCGACCAGTGTTTCTCTCGGCACCCAATAGTGCGGTCGATCCAGGACACTGTTCACTCTCTATGCCAATCGGGCCGTTCTGTGGTCTTTGTGTGGACCCCAGGTCATGTTGGCATACCAGGGAGTGAACATGTTGATGGATTGGCCAAGCAGGCCACTAAGGGACCGCCTCTGGCTATTGGTGTCACGGAACAGGATTTTAAACTGGTGTTGCACCGGAGGGTGCGCGAGGCTTGGAGCACCGAGTGGGCTACGGCGACTGCACCGAATAAGCTTCGGGCAGTAAAGCTCTCCACAGCTTTGTGGAAATCTTCATTGCGGCCGACCCGACGAGAATCAGTTGTCCTCTGTCGCCTCCGGATTGGACATACGTGGCTCACCCACGGGTATCTTCTTCGGCGTGAGGCTCCACCCGTGTGTCGATGTGGCACTGTATTGACAGTGGCCCATCTTTTGATGGCCTGTCCACTTTTAGCCGACCTACGGCACTATTTTACTCTTCCAGACGCACTACCTTCAGTTTTAGGAGACGACGCCTCTATGGCTACCAAAGTTTTACGTTTTATCCGCGCTGCTGGCTTTTATGAATCGATCTAACGGTAGGTGCTGTGGCCTGATATCTTAGGACACCACCAATCCCGTTTTTTACCTTTTCCGCCCTTAGGGGTTCTTCGTGTATGCAGTATGGCTGGCTCATCCTGTTTTTTCTTTGTGATCAGCCAGCCAAGGTACTCTGCTATCCAGTTTTATTCCTGACTTTCTTTTACCATTTCTGTGTGTCTTCGTTTTAAGTCATTAGAGGTTTGTCCATTGTCCACTTGTCCCATATGTGCGCGATCATTTTTAGAGCTTCGTTCAATTTTGTCGTTCTTGGCAGTGGACTCTTAGCTAGTAACAGGGGACTGATGACCTAGATGTTTAGTCCCCTCAATACACAACAACAACAACAACAACAACCACCACCTGTGGGAGCAATTACCTCCTCTCCTTCGGGGACATCGGTCCCCGTCTCCCAGCCGGAGAAGGAACAGACTCCTCCGGCTCCTCTCGCTCGGAAGGGGTCCCTTGGGACACTCCCTTCCGAGGCTTCTCGCAGTGAACGTGGGGATCCCAGCCGACGGCTGAAGAGTTCCCGACCTGCTGGTAGAAGGGCTTCTCGCTCTTCTTCCAACCCTGATGCGACTGCTGAGAAGCCCTCCCAGGCCTCTAAACCGAAGGGCCAGCGAGAGGGACGACAGAAGAAGACGAAGAAGGAGACATTGGTGGCTCGAAAGCCACGTGCATCCTCATCTTCTACTTCGGAGGATGAGGTTGAGATCCTCGCGTCTGCCGAGGATCTCGCAATACTGCGTTCTCCAGAATCCAGGACTGCAGACACTGGCAATCCCGAACACCTGGGAGCAGACGTACCGATGGATGAAGCCGATCCTAAACTTTAATATGGCTTTTCAGGTCGGCAATCATGTAGTCCTTCAGTGGAATTGCGGTGGTTTTTTCAACCGCCTGGCTGAATTGCAGCAGTTGTTGTTCCGCTTTCCTGTGTTTTGTTTGGCGTTGCAGGAAACGTGGTTTCCTGCCCAGCGGACCCCAGCCCTTCGTGGCTATCGGGGATATTATAAGAACCGCGTGACATACGACAGAGCCTCAGGAGGGGTCTGTATCTACATCCTTGCAACTGTCCCCAGTGCTACTGTGCCTCTCCACACGACTCTGGAGGCAGTTGCTGTTAGAATCCGGGCGATGCAGGAATTCACCATTTGCTCTATCTACCTTCCCCCGGATGAAGCTGTCTCTATCGCTGATATCGCTACATTGATAGCACAACTACCCCCACCATTCCTCCTACTGGGGGATTTTAATGCCCACCACCCACTGTGGGGTGGAACACAGACGACAGGTCGCGGTAGAGATGTGGAGGCACTTTTCTCACAGCTAGACGTCTGTCTCTTAAACAATGGCGCCCCCACTCACTTTTGCTTGGCGCAAGGCACGTATTCGGCGATAGATCTTTCTGTTTCCAGTCCGAGCCTGCTTCCCCATTTACGATGGGAGGTCCATGATGACCTATGCGGTAGCGACCACTTCCCCATCCTCATGTCGCTACTGCATTTTCAACCTACCGGCTACCAGCCTCGATGGTCTCTCCGTAGAGCTGACTGGCAACGTTATGCATCAGCCGCTGTGGTTCCCGTTTCACTACCGACTGATGTGGACATGGCGGTTCACCAGGTCACCAGTTCCATAGTATCAGCCGCTGAGGCAAATATTCCCACCACTTCTGGCTCCCCTCGGCGTAGATCCGTGCCCTGGTGGACGCCAGAAATCGCCGCGGCTATCCGGGATCGTCGACGGGCGCTCCAGCGCCATCGCCATCATCCCACCATGGACAACCTGATCGTCTTTAAACGGCTCCGGGCCCGAGCTCGACAGCTCATCCGACAAAGTAAGCGGGACTGTTGGGAACAGTATGTCGCCACCATTGGCTCCCATGCATCCTCATCTCAGGTGTGGTCTCAGGTTCGGCGCCTTTTTGGACACCATCCACCAGCAGCAATTCCCAGCTTAAACATTCAGGGCACTGTTTGCACAGACCCCACTGCTATCGCAGAACACATGGCGGACCATTACGCTTACAACTCTGCAACTGCAGCTTACAGTGCGGCTTTCCGTGCACTAAAAGTGCGGGCAGAACGGCGGCATCTGTCATTCTGTACCCGCCGTGACGAAGCATACAATGCGCCATTCAGTCAGTGGGAATTCGAAACTGCCCTTGCTGCATGCCCAGATACCACCCCGGGACCAGACCGGATTCACAGCCGATTCCTTCGCCATCTTTCAGCAGAGTCCCAACACCAGCTTCTCGCCCTGTTCAACCATCTATGGACGGAGGGGGCTTTCCCATCACAATGGCGGGAAAGCATCGTCATCCCCGTGATGAAACCTGGTGCTGACCCACTGGTGGCTGATAGCTACCGTCCGATCTGCCTCACCAACGTTCTGTGCAAGCTCTTAGAACGTATGGTGAGTCGGCGGCTCATGTGGATACTAGAACGTCGGGGTCTGTTGTCCCCACGACAGGGGGCCTTCCGCCAAGGCCGCTCCACTGTAGACAACCTGGTAACTCTGGAGTCGGCCATCCGTACGGCTTTCAGCAGACGCGAACACCTTGTTGCCGTCTTTTTTGACCTCAGGAAGGCCTACGACACCACCTGGCGCCATCACATTCTGGCCACACTGCACGGTTGGGGCTTGCGGGGCTCCCTCCCGCTATTTATACAGAACTTTCTATCGCTTCGCTCTTTCAGAGTTCGTGTCAGTAACTGTCTTAGCTCACCCCGTATACAGGAGAATGGAGTCCCGCAGGGCTCGGTCCTTAGTGTTCCTCTCTTTCTGATCGCTATCGACGGCCTTGCTGCGGCAGTGGGATCAACCGTATCCTCCTCACTCTATGCCGATGACTTCTGCCTATATTTCAGTTCTCACGGCATGGGTGTCGCTGAAAGGCGTTTGCAGGGGGCCATCACAAAAGCTCAGTCCTGGGCCACGACCCATGGATTCCAGTTCTCAGCCGCCAAAACACGGGTCATGCACTTCTGTCGCCGTCGGGCAGTACACCCAGACCCTGAGCTGTATTTGGGTCAGGATTTGCTTTGTGTCGTTCAGACGCACCGTTTTTTAGGTATGCTGTTCAATTCCCGGCTCACGTGGGTCCCACACCTGCAACAGCTGCGGAAGAAGTGTTGGCGCCACCTGAATGTCCTTCGTTGCCTAAGCCATACCACTTGGGGAGCAGCTCGTACATCTCTCCTGCAACTGTATCGGGCTCTTATCCAATCCCGTCTGGATTATGGTAGCCTGGTATATGATTCTGCAGCCCCTTCTGCACTGCGTGTCTTGGACCCAATTCACCATAGTGGCGTACGTTTAGCGACAGGTGCCTTCCGCACAAGTCCCGTGACAAGTCTCCTTGCTGAGGCTGGGGTTCCCCCCCTCCGAATCCGCCGGTAGCAGCTACTGGCGTCGTACGTCGCCCGTATTCATGCCTCACCCGACCACCCAAATCATAGGCTTCTGTTCCCAGCTGCCGTTCTCCCTTCCCCACGACGACGTCCACGGTCGGGTTTCCCGATTGCGGTTCATGTTCGTTCCCTTCTTTCTTCAATTGCATCCCTTCCTATCCCTACCACATTCCGATACCTTTCCCATACACCTCCATGGTGTGTACCTCGCCTACAGCTTAGGTTAGACTTGTCCGGTGCCTCAAAAGCCTCCGTTTCGCCAATGGTTCTGTGTCGTCAGTTCCATGCACTCATTGATTCTTTCCGTGGTGCAGAAGTAGTGTACACCGATGGCTCCCTTGTGGACGGTCGTGTTGGGTACGCCTATGTTCACCGTGATCATGTTGAGCAGCGTTCCTTACCCTGTGGGACTAGTGTTTTCGCAGCTGAGCTGGTGGCTATCTCTCGCGCTCTTAAACATTTCCGTGACTCCCTGAGTGCCTTGATCGCCCTAGACAAGTTTATGCCAAAGCACCATTTGGTTCAGTCCATTCAGGACGCCGTTTTCGCTTTGGGCGAGTCTGGCCGTTCGGTGGTGTTCATTTGGACCCCGGGCCACGTAGGCATTCCGGGTAACGAACGGGTTGATCGCCTGGCCAAGCAGGCCACCACATCAGGACCCTTAAAGATAGGTCTCCAAGACCAGGACTTCAGGCAGCAACTGACCCGTAAGGTTCTGGGGATTTGGACCTCGGAATGGGCTGCCTTGACTGAACCAAATAAGCTGCGCATAATCAAGCCCACCACGGTCGTCTGGCGATCCTCCCTGCGAGCCTCTCGTAGGGAGTCAATAGTCATCTGCAGACTGCGTATTGGACATACGTGGTTGACGCACGGCCATCTTCTACGACGAGAGGACCCACCAACTTGCTGTTGTGGCGCCCTATTGACTGTGGTCCACGTTCTGGTGGACTGCTTACTTTTAGCCGACTTGAGGCAGTCTTTTGCACTGCCTTCCGAGCTTCCATTGATTTTATCTGACAATGCCACTATGGTCGATCGTGTTTTAGGTTTTATTCGCGCAACTGGCTTTTATTGGTCTATTTAGTGGTGGGGCCTATAAGCCCGCCCTGTCGGGCTTCAACCCCTCCAGAAAAATAGGCCGCTGTTATTTTACGGTTTATGACTTGATTTTCAATTGACGATTTTAAAGTGTGCAGAGTGGCTGGCTCATCCTGTATTATTTTGTGATCAGTCAGCCACACGCTTCTGCTGCCTTGTTTTAGCTTACTGTCTATTTTGTCAACTTCTGTCTTGTTCTTTGTTCTTTGTTTCATTTCATTATTTTACCATTGACTGTCTCTCTGTGCCCAGAGTACGCTGGACCTCGGGTACAATGCGACGAAACGGAAACTTTTAGAAGTTAACTCTTAACAGGGAACAGGGGACTGATAACCCAGCAGTTGAGTCCCCTTTAAAATCCCAACAACAACAACAACAACAATCTCTGTAGGGCTGTCTGGCCAGTTTATACTTCAACCGCTGTCATCACTGCACCACTGCCAGATGACATTGACAATGCAGTCCTATAGGTGACTGATAATATTGTCAGGGCCGCTGAGGTAGCAGTTCCGCAAACCACCGGTTCCCCTAGGCATAGGTCCGTGCCTTGGTGGACACCGGAGATTGCTGACGCCATCCAGGAACGTCGGCGAGCGCTCCAGCGCCATCGACGCCACCCATCCGTGGAGAATTTGGTGGCCTTTAAACGGCTCCGTGCGCGTGCTCGACGACTCGTACAGCAGAGTAAGCAGGATTCCTGGAAGCGGTATGTAGCCAGTATCGGCTCCCGCACCTCCCTGACTAAGGTATGGACGCAAGTCCGACGCGTCTTCAGATACCGCCCGCCGACAGGAATCCCGTCCCTCACCATCCAGGGTGTGCTCTGCACGCTCCCGACAGCTATCGCCGAGCACATGGCAGACCACTACGCACAATGCTCTGCGACTGCCATGTACAGTACTGACTTACGCTCCCTCAAAGAGCGGGCCGAGCGGAAACAGCTCTCTTTCCGCACTCGTCGTCGGGAAATATACAACGACCCGTTTACTGAGTGGGAGTTCCGAACTGCCCTTGCTGCGTGTCCTGATACAACTCCAGGACCTGATAGGATTCACGGCCAATTCCTCCGACACCTTTCACCAGAGTTTCAACGCCGCATTCTCGCCCTGTTTAACCATCTATGGGTAGAGGGCACTTTCCCGTCGCAGTGGCGGGAAAGCACTATCATCCCGGTGCTGAAACCTGGTGCAGATCCCCTGGTGGCTGACAATTACCGTCCGATCAGCCTCACCAACGTTCTCTGCAAGCTCTTCGAACGTATGGTGAGTCGGCGGCTTATGTGGATCCTTGAAGAGCGCGGACTCCTTGCTCCACAATAAGGGGGCTTTCGCCAGGGCCGTTCTACCATTGACAACCTCGTGTCATTGGAGTCGGCCATTCGCACTGCCTTCGCTAGGCGTGAACATTTAGTTGCTGTATTTTTCGACCTTCGAAAGGCGTATGACACCACCTGGCGCCACCATATTTTAACAACTCTTCATGACTGGGCCTACGGGGTGCCCTTCCTATTTTTATTCACAATTTCCTCTCCCATCGCTCGTTCCAGGTGAGGGTTGGGGCATCTTTTAGCTCCCCACGTATTCAAGAGAACGGTGTCCCACAGGGCTCCGTCCTCAGCGTTCCATTGTTTTTAGTGGCGATAAACGGTCTCGCTGCGGCTGTGGGGTCATCAGTCAGTTGCTCCCTGTTCGCCGATGACTTCTGCCTGTATTTCAGCTCCGTTAGCATCGGCGTAGCTGAACGGCGGCTGCAGGGTGCCATCCGAAAGGCCCACTCATGGGACTCTTCTCACGGATTTCAGTTCTCCGCACGGAAAACCCGCGTGATGCACTTCTGTCGCCGTCGGGTAGTTCACCCTGACCCAGAGCTCTACCTGGGTGGTGAACTACTTCAGGTTGAGGAAACACATCGCTTCCTGGGCATGGTGTTCGATGCCCGGCTGACTTGGGTGCCACACCTACGTCAGCTGAGACTGAAGTGTTGGCGGCATTTAAACGTTCTCAGATGCCTCAGCCATACTGGATGGGGAGCAGCACGTTCCACCCTTCTTCAGCTCTACAAGTCACTCATTCTGTCTCGGCTTGATTACGGGAGCTTGGTTTATGACTCGGCAGCCCCTTCTGCCTTGCGAGTCCTAGACCCTGTTCACCACACAGGTGTGCGTCTCGCTTTTCGCACCAGTCCCGTAACGAGCCTTCTAGCAGAAGCTGGTGTTCCCCCTCTGCGATATCGCCGGCAACGGCTGTTGGTGATCTACGTTGCCCGGGTTCATGCTTCACCCCGCCATCCGAACCACAGGCTTCTCTTCCCACTTTCTGCACTCCCTTCCCCACGACGTCGGCCCAGGTCGAGTCTCCCGATTGCGGTCCACGTCCGTTCCCTTCTCTCCTCACTTGATTCCTTACCCCTTCTCCACCTTACCATTACTCCCTCCGTATCCCCCCCTGGATAATTCCTCGCCTGGAGCTACGGCTGGACTTGTCCCGGGATTCAAAAGCCTCGATTTCACCACTGCTTCTCCGTCGCCGGTTCCATGCACTGCTTGATACGTTTCACGGAGCAAACATTGTGTACACGGACGGTTCTTTGGTCGATGGCCATGCTGGATATGCCTTTATCCATGGTGACCACATCGAACAGCGGTCATTGCCTTGTGGAAGCAGACTCTTCACCGCAGAACTGGTCGGTATTTTGAGAGCTCTTGAACACCTCAGAGCTCACCCCAGGGGTCGTTCGTCATCTGTAGCGACTCCCTGAGTGGCTTACAGGCCCTCGACCAGTTTCTACCGAAAAACACAGTAGTGCGAGCCATTCAAGATGCTGTATTCGCCCTTGGCGAGTCAGGCCGTTCTGTCGTTTTTGTTTGGACGCCAGGGCATGTAGGTATACCAGGCAATGAACGTGTGGATCAGCTGGCCAAGCAGGCCACCACTATGGGGTCCCTGGACATTGGCCTCCCAGTTTCCGACCTCCAAACCCAGTTGACCCGCAAGGTCTTAAAGGTTTGGAATTCGGAATGGGCAGACTCCACTGAACCAAATAAGCTCCGTGTTGTCAAGCCGTCTACCGCTGCATGGAAGACGTCCCTGAGGGCTTCTCGCAGGGAGTCGGTTGTTCTTTGCCGACTCCATATAGGCCATACTTGGCTCACGCATGGTCACCTTCTGCGTCGCGAGGACCCTCCGCAGTGTCGATGTGGTGCGCCTTTGACGGTCGCCCACATCTTAATTGAATGCCACAATTTAGCCGCAGTGAGACGAAATTTTAATATCCCTGACGTTTTGCAGCTTGCATTAGCTGACAACACCTCCATGGTTGACTCTATTTTACATTTTATGCGAGAGTGTGGACTTTACAAGTCCATTTAATGTTTGTGTTTCTCTGTCCTCCGCCTGCTTAAGTCTGTTAGGTAGGTGGTTTTAGCGTGTTGCAGAGTGGCTGGGTGTGTTCCTTATATCCTTGTGACCACCCAGCAAAAACACTCTTGTGCTGTTTCAGCTGTTTTATCCCTTCTTCGTTTTTAATCGTATCCTTTCTTTCTATTAGTCTGTAAGTTTTAAACTTTGAATTGTTAATGCATTCACTTCGGATCGCTTAACACAATGTATTATCTCTTGGACTGGAAAAAGGGACTGATAACCGTCGTTGTTTAGTCCCTTCAAAAACCCAAAAACAACAACAACAACAATCCTCTCGCCCGGAAGGTGTCCCATGGGACACTCCCTTCCGAGGCTTCTCCTCGTGGGAAGGTGGATCCCAGCAAATGGCTGAAGGATCCCCCGGCGGCTGATCGAAGGGCCTCCTGCTCTTCGTCTGCTCCTGCCGCCCCGTCTGAGAAGCCCCTACGGCCCTCAACACCCAAGGGCCAGCGAGAGGGTAGAAGAAAAGAAAAGAAAAAGGATTCTTTGGTGGCCTCCAAGCCACCCACACCCACATCCTCTGCTTCAGAGGATGAAGTCGAGATCCTCGCCTCCGCTGAGGATCTCGCACTTCTTGATTCGCCTGACCATAGGAGCTCTGCACAACCAGGTTCATCTGAGTCTATGGTCTTAGATTCTGTTGAGCCTGATCATAAAGCAGCAGATGTTCCTATGGAATGATCTTCTTTTCTTTTTCTTTTATGGTCTTAGAGCGTGGAGAACGACTTATTCTCCAGTGGAATTGCGGCGGCTTCTTTAATCACCTGGCTGAGCTGCGACAACTACTGTACCGCTACCCGGCATTTTGTATCGCCCTACAGGAGACATGGTTTCCAGCACAGCGCACCCCTGCCCTCCGTGGGTATCGGGGCTACTACCGCAACAGGACCCTTTACGACAGGGTGTCTGGCGGTGTGTGCCTATATATCCTGGACACTGTCCCAAGTGCCCCCCCCCCCCCCCGGGGTCCTGAGCTGTGGACTGTGTCGCGCCAACAGTCCGCTACACCGTAAGCTCTGTGCGTGCTTCAACGACCATCGTTCGGCGCGACGGTGGAACGTTGTACGTTTCAGAGCCTGGGGATCTTGGCTTAATCGCCCGGATCGCGAGGACGGTACAATCCTCTATAAAAAAAACCTCAATCTCAAGGTGTGCTACGTGCCGAGGAGATGCATGGCTGTTGAGGTTGAACATCCGCTAGCGAGCAACCTCTGAGGAACCTGCCGCACCTCAGTTGTACAAGGCTTACCCAGGCAAGCGGGGATCTGCCTGGGTGGACCTCTTTTCCCTAGCTGCTCGTGGGACCACAATGAAACGAGCAACAGATAACGTTGGTGGACGTACAACCACCGTCTCTAAGCGTGGGAAGTTTCGTGCTACTTATTATGACCCCAAGTCGTTCCCTTCCTTGGCTATGCCCTGGGAGGAACGCAGGGCTGCTAACAATGAACCATATTCGCCTAAATATCTTGTATGTACGAGGACTGATGGGGAATCATTTACAACAGTGAAGCCTCAGTTCTTCGTAGAACATCTGGAGGAGAGGTTTGGAGAGGTGGAGTCCCTCTCGAAGATGCGTAATGGCTCTGTATTGATCCTCACCGCATCCCCTGCCCAGTCGCGGGCGTTGCTTGCTTGCGATAAGCTGGGAGATATCGCGGTCAACATTGCGCCACATAAGTCGCTCAATCTGGTCCAGGGCATTATTTTCCACAGAGATCTCCTCTTACAATCTGATGAGGAGCTGAGCGCCAACCTCGAGCGGCGAGGTGTTCACTTTGTCCGACGCATCCATCGTGGGTCTAAGGACAATAAGGTTGCCACCGGTGCCTTCATTGTAGCCTTCGAAGGCGATACACTGCCGGAGAAGGTGAAGGTGATGTGCTACCGGGTTGATGTAAAACCCTACATCCCTCCTCCCATGAGATGCTTCCAGTGCTGGAAGTTTGGGCATATGTCATCCCGTTGCCCTTCCAGCGCCACTTGCCACTTTGGGCATATGTCATCCCGTTGCCCTTCCAGCCCACCCGGACGCACCATGTACTCCGCCGCCCATCTGCGTGAACTGTGGCCAGGAGCATCCTCCCTGCTCATCACAATGCCCTATGCTCCGGAAAGAGAGAAAAATTATTGAATACAAGACCTTGGACCGGTTGACCTATACTGAGGCGAAAAAGAAGTACGAGCGCTTGCACCCAGTTGCCATGACGACTTCTTTTGCAGCAATTACATCGTCAGCACCATCTGTGGCGACACCCATCTCCTCTCATTCTTTTTCTGTGGCCCCCCAGGGCCACAAACCTACATCTGCCTCCAAGGTAGTTGGGGGCCCCCTTCCTTCTTCTGCTCCCCAGGTACCTGCCTCAGGAGCAGCCTCCACCCTTCTGCCGGGGAAACAACAACCTTCTCCGGCACCCCTCGTTCGGAAGGGGTCCCTTGGGACACTCCCTTCGGAGGGTTCCGCCCGTGTCGCTTCCGACACACGCCAGCAGCAGGCCAAACTGAAGGCTGCTGGGCGCGGGGCCTCATGCTCCTCCTCAGCCCCTGAAGCTGAGTCTGAGAAGCCAGCCCTGCCGGCGAAGCCCCCGAGGGGCAAGAAGGATCGGAGGAAAACTGTTAACGACGACGTCAAGGATACTACGGTGGCTCCTGAGCCACCTCACCACTCCACCTCGACCTCTGGGGACGAGGTGGAGATTCTAGCGTCCTCAGACGACTTCGCCTTCGGGGACATCACAGACCTAATGGATACTGTGCCGGAACAAAGGCAGACAGCGGATCTGAGTGACGCTGATTTGTAATCTCCATGTCTTCCCAGTTATCAGACAGCATTATCCTCCAGTGGAACTGCGGCGGTTTCTTTCCCCACCTGGCTGAGCTACGACACCTTTTAAGCACAACACCTGCCTTCTGCATTGCCTTACAGGAAACGTGGTTTCCAGCAATGCGGACCCCAGCCCTTCGTGGCTACAGGGGATATTACTGCAACCGTAGCTCATATAACAGGGTCTCAGGTGGTGTATGTGTGTATGTCCTTACTTCTGTTCATAGTGAACCTGTGCCCCTTCGTACACCACTAGAAGCAGTGGCTGTCAGGGTAAGGACAACACAAGAGTTTACCGTCTGCAGCCTTTATCTCCCTCCAGATGGTGACCTCTCTTTGAATGATTTGGCTGCACTTATATCGCAACTACCCCCGCCTTTCTTCTTATTGGGCGACTTCAATGCCCATAACCCGTTGTGGGGTAGTACTTCGCTTTCTGGCCGAGGCAGAGTAGTCGAGTCTTTACTTTCTCAACTCGACCTCTGCCTATTAAATACTGGTGCCCCCACACACTTTAGTGTGGCACATGGCACGTTCTCGGCCATTGATTTATCAATCTGCAGCCACAGCCTTCCACCATCTGTCCACTGGAGAGCCCACGACGACCTGTGTGGCAGTGACCATTTTCCGCTCTTTCTGTCACTCCCACAACGTCAGTCCCCAGAACGCCCCCCTAGGTGGGCTTTAGGCAGGGCTAACTGGGAAGATTACACATCCACTGCTATTGTTCAACCTCCCCCACTCGATTCCATCGATGTGGTGGTTGAGGGCGTCACTCACACCATTGTTTCCGCTGCAAAAGCTGCAATTCCATGCTCCACAGGGTGCCCACGGCGTAAGACAGTGCCGTGGTGGTCGCCGGAGATCGCTGAGGCCATTAACGACCGCAGGCGGGCCTTACAGCGATAGAAACAGCACCCCTCTCAGGAGCACCTAATCAATTTTAAACGGCTTCGCGCTCGTGCTCGCCAGCTTATAAGAAGACGGAAACGGGAGTGCTGGGAGAGGTACGTCTCCACTATCGGGACGGGTACCTCTGCATCACAGGTCTGGGGTAAAATCAGGCGGTTAAAGGGAATACCGTCACCAGCGGGAATACCCGGAATCTCCACAAATGGAGTTCTATGTACGGACCCGGCCACTCTTGCAGAGATGTTTGCCGAGCATTATGCTCGCGCCTTTGCCTCTGCAAACTATCCACCGGCCTTCCGTACATTGAAGGAGCGGGTAGAACGCCAGCACCTCTCCTTTCGTACCCGCCGCTCTGAATCCTACAACACTCCCTTTACTGAGTGGGAGCTCCTCAGTGCTCTTCGACAATGTCCAGACACGGCGCCGGGGCCTGATAGCATCCATATCCAGATGCTGAAACATCTCTCAGCAGATAGTCGGAGGGCCCTACTTACGGTCTATAATCGCATTTGGTGTGATGGTGTTTTCCCGTCACAGTGGCGGGAGAGTATCATCATCCCCATACTTAAACCCGACAAACATCCTCTGAACTTGGATAGCTATCGGCCCATTAACCTGACTAACGTTCCCTGCAAACTGTTGGAGCGGATGGTTAGTCGGCGGTTGTGTTGGATTCTTGAGACTCGGGGATTATTGTTTCCATGCCAGGGCGGTTTTCGCCAGGGTCGATCTACCACCGATAATCTGGTGTACCTCGAGTCTGCAATCCGCACAGCCTTTTCCCGGCGCCAACAGCTCGTTGCCGTCTTCTTCGATATGCACAAAGCATATGATACAACCTGGCGACGCCACATCCTCAACACTTTATATGACTGGGGCCTCCGAGGCTCCCTACCGATTTTTATTCAGAATTTTTTAGCCGTCCGTACCTTTCGTGTTCAAATTGGTGCTTCTCTGAGCTCCTCTCATGTCCAGGAAAACGGGGTTCCTCAGGGTTCCGTTTTAAGCGTCCCATTATTTTTAATCGCCATCAACGGTTTCGCTGCAGCGGTTGGATCATCGGTGTCCCCCTCTCTTTATGCTGACGACTTTTGTCTCTCTTTTAGTTCCTCCAGCACCCAAGTTGCCGAGCGCAGGTTGCAAGGTGCTATTCGGAAGGCGCAGAACTGGGCGCTTACCCATGGCTTTCAGTTTTCTGCCTCCAAGACGAGAGTGATGCACTTCTGCCGGCGTCGGACCGTCCACCCACACCCTGAACTTTATCTGAATGACGAACCACTTACGGTAGTGGAAACTCACCGTTTTTTAGGACTGGTCTTTGACGCCTGGCTGACATGGCTCCCCCACATTCGTCAGCTGAAAAGGAAGTGCAGGCGCCACCTCAACCTTCTCCGCCACCTGGGTCATACGACCTGGGGTGCTGATCGCTCGACACTGTTGCGGCTTTACACGGCGCTGGTGCAGTCCCGTCTCGATTTTGGGTGCATTGCCTATGGGTCTGCGGCACCTTCGGCACTGCATCTCCTGGACCCCATTCACAACTGTGGGGTCCGCATTGCGACGGGCGCTTTCCGCACCAGCCCGGTGAACAGTTTACTAGTGGAGGCTGGGATCCCACCTTTGGGGATCCGCCGCCAACACCTGCTCGCAGCTTATGCAGCGAACGTGTATTGCTTCCTAGGCCATCCAAACCGTCGTTTTCTGTTTTCTAATGTGGTCGTCCCTCACCATCCGCGACGCCCCAGGTCAGGTCATACGATAGCCTATAGAGTTCGGTCCCTCCTCCTGGAACTTGAGTCTTTGCCCCTTCCGTGTCCATATCGGGTCCAGGTGCATACACCTCCATGGTGTTTGACAAGGCCGTCTATTCGGCTGGACTTGGCCCATGGGCCCAAGGACTCAGTACCACTGGAGGCGCTCCGCCGTCAGTTCTCGGCTGTCATAGCGGAGTTCCGTGGTTATGACCTGATCTACACCGATGGCTCAATGGTGGATGACCGTGTTGGATTTGCCTATACACACGGTGACCATGTGGAACAGCACTCTCTGCCGAATGGCTGCAGTGTTTACACTGCAGAGCTGGTGGCCATTCACAGAGCTCTTGTGCATATCCGGTCTTGCTCAGGCGAGTCTTTTGTTGTTTGCAGCGACTCCCTGAGCAGCCTTCGAGCTCTGGAGCAGTGTTACCCACGGTCTACCCTGGTGTTGGCCGTTCAGGAGACACTCTATGCCATTACACGGTCCGGGCGATCTGTGGTGTTCGTCTGGTCTCCAGGTCACACACGGTGACCATGTGGAACAGCACTCTCTGCCGAATGGCTGCAGTGTTTACACTGCAGAGCTGGTGGCCATTCACAGAGCTCTTGTGCATATCCGGTCTTGCTCAGGCGAGTCTTTTGTTGTTTGCAGCGACTCCTTGAGCAGCCTTCGAGCTCTGGAGCAGTGTTACCCACGGTCTACCCTGGTGTTGGCCGTTCAGGAGACACTCTATGCCATTACACGGTCCGGGCGATCTGTGGTGTTCGTCTGGTCTCCAGGTCATGTTGGTATCCCGGGCAATGAACGTGTTGACAGGCTTGCCAAGCAGGCTGTAGGTATGTCCTGTCTAGAGATCGGCCTCCCGGCTTCTGATCTCCGTTCATTGTTGCGCCAGAAAGTACGTCAGCTTTGGGATACTGAGTGGCATAGCCTGCGCACGCCCAACAAGCTCCGGGTGGTCAAGCAAACGACGGTTGCATAGCGCTCCTCAATGCGCGGTTCACGATGGGACTCAGTGGTCTCGTGTCGCCTCCGCATTGGGCATACATGGCTCACCCATGGACATCTCCTTCGGGGTGAGGACCCAGCCCAATGTCGGTGTGGCTGCATTATGACAGTCGTCCACATATTGTTGGACTGCCCCCTTTTAGCCGCCTTGCGGAGACATTTTAACCTCCCTGCTGTTTTATCGGAAGTTTTAGGTGACGATGCCACAATGGCAGATACGGTTTTACGTTTTATTCGAGCAGGGGGATTTTATCGTTCTCTCTAACTGGAGATTTCTTTGTGAAACCGAGTGGTTGACTTTTCCTTTTTTATTCTTATGGTCGGTCAACCACGGCTATCGGTTTCTTTGTTGTAAGTTGTCTTTGTGTAACCATCTTTTGTTTAGTCTTGTGGTTCTTGATGTTTTATGGACTAGTGGGACTCCTCTCCCACTTCGATATTTTAAACTCTAGGCGTATTATCTTTTACGTGTTTGGCTTTACTTTTGACGCCTAGAGATGGAATGGGGGACTGATGACCATTGCAGTTTTGTCCCCCTTAAACAACCAACAACAACAACAACAACAACAACAATTGCAGCGGTTTTTTCCGCCGTCTGGCTGAGCTGCGGCAATTACTTTGCCACTTCCCTGCTATCTGCCTCGCCTTGCAGGAAACATGGTTCCCCGTCGAGAGGACCCCAGCCCTCCGAGGCTATCGGGGCTATTTTAAGAATCGAAACTCCTACAACAGAGTTTCCGGCGGCGTATGTGTTTATGTTCACACTTCAGTACCCAGTGCTGCTGTGCCTCTGCAAACACCTCTAGAGGCAGTCGTTGTGCGGCTCCGGTTAATACGAGATTTTACGATCTGCTCTGTCTACCTTCCACCAGATGAAGTCATCTCTCCCGTAGACCTCGCTGCCTTGGTTGCCCAACTTCCCCCACCCTTTCTTCTCTTGGGGGATTTTAACGCCCACCACACTCTGTGGGGTGGCACACAGACCTCGGCTCGGGGTAGGGATGTTGAGTCTTTACTATCAGAGCAGAATCTTTGCCTCCTAAACACCGGTGCTCCTACTCACTTTAGTGCAGTGCATGGTACTTATTCTGAAATAGACTTGTCTGTCTGCAGCCCTAGCCTTCTTCCACATCTCACCTGGAGGGTCCACGACGACCTGTGTGGTAGCGACCATTTTCCTATCTTCCTGTCTCTCCCACAGCGTTTGCCTGCCGACCGCCTGCCTCGCTGGTCCCTCCGTAGGGCTGACTGGCCAGCCTATTCCGCAGCTGCTGTACTATCCTCAAACTTTCCAGCTGATGTTGATGCCGCCGTTGAGCCCCTCTGGGGCTCAGCATTAATTTGCTGAGTACGGGCTTGGCGAACCCGGGGTCCTGAGCTGTGGGCTGTGTCGCGCCAACGGTCCGCTACACCGTAAGCTCTGTGCGTGCTTCAACGACCATCGTTGGGCGCGACGGTGGAACGTTGTACGTTTCAGAGCCCGGGGATCTTGGCTTAATCGCCCGGGTCGCGAGGACGGTAAAAACCTCTCTAAAAAACCTCTCAATCTCAAGGTGTGCTACGTGCCGAGGAGATGCATGGCTGTTGAGGTTGAGCAGCCGCTAGCGAGCAACCTCTGAGGAACCTGCCGCACCTCGGTTGTACAAGGCTTACCCAGGCAAGCGGGGCTCTGCCTGGGTGGACGTTTAGATCCCTTGTTGCTCGTGGGACCACAATGAAACGAGCAAAAGAACACGTTGGTGGACGTACAACCACCGTCTCTAAGCATGGTAAAAGGGACTACAATGCTGCAGATTATGATCCCCAAACGTTTCCTTCTCTGGCTACAACTTGGGAAGAACGTCAGGGAAGACAGAAGGGTGAGGCTTATGCCCCTACGTATCTGGTCTGTAGTCGTAGTGATGGGGAATCTTTTAAGAATACCAAACCATTATTTTTTGTTGAGAACCTTGAGGACAAGTATGGAGAGGTGGAAGGCATGTCGAAGATGCGGTCGGGATCAGTATTAATAATGACGTCATCCCCAGCTCAATCGCGGGCACCCCTCAGGGGCTCAGCATTAATTTGCTGAGTACGGGCTTGGCGAACCCGGGGTCCTGAGCCGTGGGCTGTGTCGCGCCAACAGTCCGCTACACCGTAAGCTCTGTGCGTGCTTCAACGACCATCGTTCGGCGCGATGGTGGAACGTTGTACGTTTCAGAGCCTGGGGATCTTGGCTTCATCGCCCGGGTCGCGAGGATGGTACAAACCTCTATAAAAAACCCCTCAATCTCAAGGTGTGCAACGTGCCGAGGAGATGCATGGCTGTTGAGGTTGAACAGCCACTAGCGAGCAACCTCTGAGGAACCTGCCGCACCTCAGTTGTATCAGGCTTACTCAGGCAAGCGGGGCTCTGCCTGGGTGGACCTAGTTCCCTAGCTGCTCGTGGGACGAGAATGAAGCGAGCACAAAATTGCGTTGCCGGACGCAAAACCGGCGTCTCTAAGCGTGGGCGGACTGAATTTAATGCTGAGACATATGACCCCCAAGCGTTTCCTTCCATGGCCACACCATGGGAAGAACGCAGGGCTCGTCAGCGAGGTGAGGCTTATGCCCCCCCGTTATTTGGTATGTACTAGGACGGACGGCGAATCGTTTACGACTACGAAGCCTCTGTTTTTTGTGGAAAACCTTGAGGATAAGTTTGGGGAAGTAGATGGCATGTCGAAAATGAGATCTGGGGCTGTACTTATAACGACATCGTCCCCAGCCCAGTCACGGGCACTGCTTGCTTGTGACAGGCTGGGTGACGTCCCCGTTAACATTACTCCCCACAAGAGCTTGAACATGGTACAGGGACTTATATTTCACAAGGACCTTCTATTGCAGTCTGACGACGAGTTACGGCAGAACTTAGAGAGGCGAGGAGTCCATTTCATCCGGCGTGTTTATAGGGGTCCGAAGGACAATAGGGTAGCCACCGGTGCGTTTATCTTGGCTTTCGAAGGCAATTCGTTGCCAGAGACTGTCAAGGTAATGATATACCGGTGTGAAGTAAAACCCTACGTTCCTCCCCCTATGCATTGCTTCAAATGCTGGAGGTTTGGGCACATGTCCTCCCGATGTGATGGTAACCCTACATGTCGGGAGTGCGGACGTGCCTCACATCCGGACGCCCCTTGTGTCCCTCCTCCAGTATGTGTCAACTGCAAGCAGCATCACTCTCCATGTTCGCCAGACTGCACGGTTCTTCATAAGGAACGTAAAATTATGGAATATAAGACCCTGGACCGGTTATCATACTCAGAGGCCAAGAAGAAGTATGCCAAGCTCCATCCTGTGAGCATGAAGACATCATATGCCACAGTTGCATCACAACTGCCTCTGCCATCACTGGTACCACTCTCCACTGCCTCGTCTTCCACAGTGGGCCCTTCGCCCAAACCGCCCACATCTACCCCCATGGTGTTTGGGGGTACCTCATCATCTGATGCCCCCAAGATGCCTTCCTTGGGAGCACCACCATCTCCGCCTGTGGGGCCCTCAGTCCCCACCCCCGAGCCAGAGACACAACAGCCATCTCTGGCTCCTCTCGCGAGGAAGGGCTCCCTTGGATCCCTTCCTCCAAAGGCTTCTCCTGTAGATATCTCTAGGTGGCTGAAGGAGCCACCTACTGCTGGTTGCAGGGCCGCGCAGGCATCCACAGTTCCTGAGGATGGCTCCGCGAAGCCCTCCCGGCATGAGAAGCCTAAGGAACCTCGTGAGAAGAAAAAACACAAAAGTAAGAGTAAATCCAAGGATTCTCTGGTGGCTACCGTGCCACCGAAACATTCCTCTTCATCTGAGGATGAAATAGAGATCCTCGCGTCCCAGAAAGACTTGGCTATTACCGAGTCTTTGGAAGTTATGGACGTTGAGGTCCTGCCTCAAAAATCGGCAACAGAAGGAGAAACTATAGACCCTCCTGCGCCGCAGAAATCAGTATGTCGTAGCGACCAGAAGGCTCTATGATCCTCCAATGGAACTGTGGCGGCTTTTTCCGCCATCTGCCAGAATTGCAGCAATTGTTGTGCCGCTTTCCAGCATTTTGTATAGCCCTGCAGGAAACCTGGCTTCCTGCTCAAAGGACCCCAGCCCTTCGTGGCTATCGGGGCTATTACAAAAACCGTACCATGTATGACAGGGTCTCTGGAGGTGTATGCATCTATGTCCTTGCCGCTGTCCCCAGTGCCGCTGTGCCTCTCCACACGACTCTTGAGGCGGTGGCTGTTCGCATTCGTGCTACGCAAGAACTGACGATCTGTTCTCTTTACCTTCCTCCAGACGAGGTGGTATCGTTTACTGACCTTGCTGCCCTGGTGGCACAACTTCCCCCTCCATTTCTGCTTCTGGGGGACTTCAATGCCCACCATCACTTGTGGGGTGGAGCGCAGACAACAGGTCGTGGTAGGCACATAGAGACGCTTTTATCACAGCACGACATCTGCCTGCTAAACACTGGTGCACCCACGCATTTTTGCGTGGCGCGAGGAACGTATTCCACAATTGATCTCTCTGTTTGTACCCCGAGCCTGCTCCCGCACTTCCAGTGGAGGGTCCATGATGACCTTTGCAACAGTGACCATTTTCCTGTTCTCTTGACGCTCCTTGATTTTCAACCAGCGGGATGCCCATCTCGATGGTCTCTCCATCGAGCTGATTGGAACCACTTCACCTCAGCTGCTACGGTTCCCGTTCCATTGCCAGCCGACTTGGACATTGCGGTTAACCAGGTCACCGGTTCGATAGTTTCAGCTGCTGAGGCAGCCATTCCTACCAGTTCTGGCTCCCCACGGCGTAAGTCTGTGCCCTGGTGGACGCCGGAAATCGCTGAGGCAATCCGGGATCGTCGTCGGGCGCTCCAGCGCCATCGTCGACACCCCAGTATAGAAAACCTAATAGCTTTTAAACGGCTCCGGGCCCGGGCTCGACAGGTCATCCGGCAGGGTAAACGGGACTGTTGGGAGACGTATGTTGCCAGCATCGGCCGTCGCGCCTCAGCATCTCGGGTGTGGTCGCAGGTTCGGCGCCTATTTGGGTACCGTCCACCTGCGGCGATTCCCAGCCTACGCATCCACGGTACCCTATGCACCGACCCGACTTCCATAGCAGAACACATGGCCGAGCATTATGCTCGCACCTCTGCACCCCTCAGGGGCTCAGCATTAATTTGCTGAGTACGGGCTTGGCGAACCCGGGGTCCTGAGCCATGGGCTGTGTCGCGCCAACAGTCTGCTACACCGTAAGCTCTGTGCGTGCTTCAACGACCATCGTTCGGCGCGACGGTGGAACGTTGTACGTTTCAGAGCCCGGGGATCTTGGCTTAATCGCCCGGGTCGCGAGGACGGTACAAACCTCTATAAAAAAAACCTCAATCTCAAGGTGTGCTACGAGCCGAGGAGATGCATGGCTGTTGAGGTTGAACAGCCGCTAGCGAGCAACCTCTGAGGAACTTGCCGCACCTCAGTTGTATAAGGCTTACCCAGGCAAGCGGGGCTCTGTCTGGGTGGACCTTTAGTTCCCTAGCTGCTCGTGGGACGAACATGAAACGAGCAAATAAAAGCGTGGCCGGTCGCGAAAACGGCGTCTCTAAGCGTGGGAAGACTGATTTTAACGCCTCTACTTATGATCCTAAGACGTTTCCGTCCCTTGCCACACCATGGGAGGAAAGAAGGGCACCTTCACTTCTACGAAGCCTCAGTTTTTTGTTGACACAATTGAAGACAAGTTTGGTGAAGTAGCATCATTTTCAAAGATGAGGAGTGGGGCCGTTCTGTTACAGGCGGCGTCCTCGGCCCAGTCGCGGGCTCTACTTGCCTGCGACAGGCTGGGTGATATCCCGGTGTGTGTCACGCCCCACAAATCATTAAATATGGTCCAAGGTCATATCTATCATCGAGATCTTTTATCCCAGACCGATGACGAGCTGCGAGCATACCTGCAGCGACGAGGTGTCCACTTCGTCCGGCGGGTGTACAGGGGTCCTAAAGAAAGTAGGGTTGCCACCGGTGCTTTTATCTTGGCCTTCGAAGGCGATACACTGCCTGAGAAGGTTAAGGTAATGGTCTACCGGTGTGAAGTCAAACCCTATGTCCCCCCTTCTATGCGGTGTTTCCGGTGCTGGAAGTTCGGGCACATGTCGTCCCGATGTACTTCCAGCCCAACATGCAGGGAATGTGGGCGACCACCTCACCCGGACGCCCCATGCACCCCGTCTCCGCTATGTGTGAACTGTGGGCAACATCACCCACCATGCTCGCCGAACTGCTCAGTTTTACATCGGGAACGGAAAATTATGGAAATCAAGACCTTGGACCGGCTGACCTTCTATGAGGCACGTAAGAAATACGAGCGGCTACACCCTGTCCGTATGGAAACGTCTTTTGCCACAGTTACAGCAGCTTCCTTGAGACCAGTGAAACCGCCAGTGTTGTCTCCTTCTGTGGGCCCTAAGGGCCGTCAATCTTCCGTGACGGGTGGGGGCCCGTCTCCATCTCTCGCTCCCTCGCCACCTGTGGGAGCAACTTCTCCCCCACCATCGGGGACATCTGTCCCCACTCCCCAGCCGGAGAAGCAACAGTCTTCCCCGGCCCCTCTTGCTCGGAAGGGGTCCCTCGCGACGCTCCCTTCCGAGGTTTCTCAGAGTGCACCAGGGGATCCTAGCCTTAGGCTAAAGGATCCAACAACCGATGACCGGAGGGCTTCCAGCTCTTCGGCAGTCCCTGATGTCGCTTCTGGAAAGTCCTCCCAGCCCTTACCACCAAAGGGCCAGCGGGAGAATACAAAGAAGACCAAAAATAAGAAAGAAAAGATTAAGGACCCTTCAGTGGCTCGAAAGGAGCGCTCGCTCACATCTTCGGCCACTGAAGACGAGGTGGAGATCCTTGCGTCCCCTGAGGATCTCGCCTTCCTAGGATCGCCAGAACCCATGGTTCTCGATCCTACAGATTCTGTGGAATTGGCAGCAGGTGCCCCTGCTGAATGACCATTTCATCTCTTCCATTATGGCTATTCAGCAGACTGCAAACGAAATCTTGCAGTGGAATTGCGGCGGATTTTTCCGCCATCTGGCAGAGCTGCGACAATTACTCTGCCGCTTCCCTGCGATCTGTCTAGCGGTGCAGGAGACATGGTTCCCCGTCGACAGGACCCCAGCCCTCCGAGGCTTTCGGGGCTATTTTAAAAACCGAGCCATCTACGACAGGGTTTCTGGCGGTGTGGGTGTTTATGTCCACGCCTCTGTCCCCAGTGCTGCTGTGCCTCTTCAAACGTCTCTAGAGGCAGTCGCTGTTCGACTCCGGGTAGTGCAAGATTTTACCGTCTGCTCTGTTTACTTTTCACCTGATGAGGCCATCTCTCCCACAGACCTCGCAGCCTTGGTTGCCCAACTTCCCCCACCCTTTCTTCTTTTGGGGGACTTCAACGCCCACCACCCTCTGTGGGGTGGCACGCAGACCTCGGCCCGGGGTAGGGATGTTGAGTCTCTACTGTCAGAGCAAAACCTCTGCCTTCTTAACACCGGTGCTCCTACCCACTTTAGCACAGCACATGGTACGTATTCTGCCATAGACCTGTCCGTCTGCAGACCTAGCCTTCTTCCACATCTCACCTGGAGGGTCCATGACGACCTGTGTGGCAGCGACCATTTCCCGATCTTCCTGTCGCTCCCACAGTGTTCGCCTGCCGACCATCCGCCTCGCTGGTCCCTCCGTAGGGCTGACTGGCCAGCTTACTCTTCAGCTGTAGTGATTTCCTCTCCGCTTCCAGCAGATGTTGATGCCGCCATTCAGCAGGTCACAGAGGCCATTGTTTCTGCAGCCGAAAACTCTGTTCCCACAACATCCGGTTCGCTCCATCGTCCTTCGGTGCCCTGGTGGACACCAGAGATTGCTGAGGCCATCCGGGTGCGTCGGCGAGCACTACAGCGCCACCGACGTCACCCTTCTGTCGAACATCTTGTAGCCTTCAAGCGCCTCCGGGCATGGGCCCGGCGACTGATACAAGATAGTAAGAGAGCCTCGTGGGAGAAGTATGTTGCGTCCATTGGTTCTCGCGCTTCTCCTTCCAAGGTATGGTCGCAAGTTCGACGCCTCTTTGGGCACCGCCCACTGGCGGGAATTCCAAGCCTCAGAGTCCAGGGTATGCTGTGTACTGACCCTGTCGCTGTCGCTGAGCACATGGCAGATCATTTTGCACGTACGTCGGGGACTGCTGCCTATAGTGCAGATTTTCGTGCCATTAAAGAGCGAGCAGAGAGCCAGCAAATTTCATTTCGAACACGACGTCGTGAACCGTATAACGTCCCATTTACTGAGTGGGAGTTGGAAAGTGCCCTTGCTGCATGCCCGGATACCTCCCCTGGACCCGATCGCATTCACAGCCAGTTCCTCCGACACCTATCAGCGGATGCCAAACGCCAACTTCTCGCCCTGTTTAATCGCGTATGGATATAGGGTGTTTTTCCGTCCTCGTGGCGGGAAAGCATTATCATTCCGGTGGTTAAGCCTGGGGCAGATCCGCAGGTGGCTGATAGTTACCGCCCGATCAGCCTCACCAACGTTCCATGCAAGCTTCTCGAACGCTTGGTGAGTCGGAGGCTCATGTGGATCCTCGAGGACCGAGGACTCTTGGTGCCTCAACAGGGTGGGTTCCGTCAAGGCCGCTCCGCTATCGATAATCTCGTGTCACTAGAGTCGGCCATTCGTACAGCATTTTCTCGCCGTGAACACCTGATTGCCGTCTTCTTTGACCTACGGAAAGCATATGACACCACGTGGCGCTATCATATTCTGTCTACGCTGTACGATTGGGGCTTACGGGGTCCACTTCCTACATTCATTAAGAACTTCCTGGCATTGCGTTCTTTTCGTGTTCGTGTTGGTTCTTGTTTCAGCTCACCTCATTGTCAAGAGAACGGAGTCCCACAAGGCTCCGTTCTTAGTGTTCCTTTGTTCTTAATCGCCATAAACGGCCTTGCTGCGGCTGCGGGGTCATCGGTTTCTACTTCCTTGTATGCCGATGACTTCTGCATGTATTACAGCTCCTCCAGCATCGGCGTAGCTGAACGGCGGTTGCAGATCGCAATTCGGAAGGCACAGTCGTGGGCGTTTGCCCACGGTTTTCAATTTTCGGCATCCAAAACCCGCGTGATGCATTTCTGTCGACGTCGGGCAGTACACCCGGAACCCGAACTTTACTTAGCTGGCGATCTGCTACAAGTCGTAGAGACACACAGATTCTTAGGAATGGTGTTTGATGACCGTCTAACCTGGGTGCCGCACCTACGCCAGTTAAAACAAAAGTGCTGGCGCCACCTTAACATCCTGCGCTGTCTTAGCCACACGGTTTGGGGAGCCTCACGCCCAACGTTGTTACAACTTTACAAGGCGCTCATTCAGTCGCGTCTAGACTATGGCTGTGTCACTGGAGTCGGCCATCCGTACAGCATTTAGTCGCCGCGAACACCTGGTTGCCGTATTTTTCGACCTGCGGAAAGCATACGACACTACCTGGCGCTACCATATTCTGTCTACGCTATACGACTGGGGTTTATGGGGTCCACTTCCCATATTCATTCAGAATTTCCTGGCGTTGCGTTCTTTTAGAGTTCGTGTTGGTTCTTGTTTTAGCTCACCTCATTGTCAAGAGAACGGAGTCCCGCAGGGTTCCGTTCTCAGTGTCCCTTTATTTTTAGTCGCCATCAACGGCCTTGCGGCGGCCGTGGGGTCATCGGTATCCACTTCCTTGTATGCCGATGACTTCTGCATGTATTTTAGCTCCACCAGCATCAGTGTTGCTGAACGTCGGTTGCAACTGGCCATTCGAAAAGCGCAGTCGTGGGCGTTTGCCCACGGTTTTCAGTTCTCTGCGTCGAAGACCCGTGTCATGCATTTCTGCCGACGTCGGGCAGTACACCCAGAACCCGAACTCTATTTAGCTGGAGACCTGCTACATGTCGTAGAAACACACACGTTTCTAGGCATGCTGTTCGACAACCGTCTCACCTGGGTGCAACACCTTCGCCAGCTGAAACGAAAGTGCTGGCGACACCTCAACATCCTGCGTTGTCTCAGCCACACTGTTTGGGGAGCCTCACGCCCGACGCTGTTACAACTTTACAAGGCCCTCATTCAGTAGCGCCTAGACTATGGCTGCATAGTCTACGATTCGGCTGCGCCATCAGCACTGCAGGCGTTGGACCCATTTTTGCACTGTGGTGTCCGTTTGGCGACGGGGGCTTTTCGCACAAGCCCTGTGCCAAGCCTCCTTGTCGAAGCTGGAGTCCTCCCGCTGCGGTTCCGTAGGCAACACCTACTGGCATCCTATGTTGCTCGTGTTCATGCGTCGCCCTTCCACCCGAACCGCCGGCTCCTATTTCCAGACGCTGCACTACCTATCCCTGCACGACGGCCAAGGTCGGGATACCTGATCTCGGTCCGTGTTCGTATCCTTCTTTCGTCTCTCACATCCTACCCACTTCCTACCATTTTCCACTATTCCTCTCACACTCCTCCTTGGTCCATTCCTCGTTTGCAGCTCCGTCTGGACCTGTCCCATGCGTCGAAGGCCTCTGTTTCTCCCGTCCATCTCCGTCACCAGTTTCTGCAAGCGCTCGAACCGTTCCGTGCCACAGACGCCATTTACACAGATGGTTCCGTAGTAGATGGCCATGCTGGGTATGCCTTTCTACATCACAACCACGTAGAACAGCATTCTCTGCCCTGTGAGAGTAACATCTTCCCCGCCGAGCTGGTCGCTATTCTCAGAGCTCCCCAACAACCCAAAGCCCATCGCGACTTATTGTCGCAGTCCGATGAGGAGTTACGGACCAACCTGGAACGCAGAGGAGTTCACTTTGTTAGACGTATTTATAGGGGACCTAAGGATAGCAGAGTTGCCACCGGTGCGTTCCCCTCAGGGGCTCAGCATTAATTTGCTGAGTACGGGCTTGGCGAACCCGGGGTCCTGAGCTGAGGACTGGTAAGCGCCGCCAGTCCTCCAGACCGTAAGCCCTGGACATGCTTCAGCGACCACCGCATGGCGCAGCGGTGGAATGTTGTGTGTTACAGGGAGCGGGGATCTCGGCTTTATTGCCCGGATCGTGAGGATGGAAAAAACCTCTATAAAAAACCCCTCAATCCTAAGGTGTGCTGCGTGCTGATGGGATGCATGGCTGTTGAGGTTGAACAGTCGATAGCGAGCAACCTCTGAGGAACCTGCCGCACCTCAGTTGTAAAAGGCTTACCCAGGCAAGCGGGGCTCTGCCTGGGTGGACCGCCCCTTCCCTAGCTGCTCGTGGGACCGAGATGGAGTCCTCACATGTTTCTAACCCCGGCGGGATGGGTGTACCGTCAGGGGGCACTCGCACCCAGTCATCTAAGCGGTTGAGGGAGGCCAGTCCTCCTGAGACACAATCTAGTCATAGTAACAGGGCTCAAGGAGTCATTAATAATAATGTTTTCGTAGTTATTAAGAGGAAAGAGGGTACCTTTGAAAAGGTCTCCCCTTTCTACATTAATAAGGGACTGGAAGGACTTGCAGGTTCTTTGAAATCAATTAAGAGGCTGCGGAATGGTGCTTTGTTAGTTGAGACAGCCAGAGCAAAGCAGGTGGACCTCCTCCTGACTTCAGCACAGCTAGGGGAATATGACATTGATGTAGAATTACACAACACGCTAAATTCCAGCAAAGGAGTGGTCACATGCCGTGACATTGTGGACATCGAAACGGCAGAATTAAAACAGGAATGGGCGTCACAGGGTATCATTGACGTTGAGCAAAGGACCCGCAGGAACAATGGAGTGATAGAGAAAACCCCTACCTTCATTGTTACCTTCAATTCCCCATCGTTGCCAGAACATCTTATGGCAGGGTTTCTCCGTCTGAAAGTTAGGCCCTTTATACCGAACCCTATGAGGTGTTTCACATGCCAGCGTTTCGGTCATACCACACAGAATTGTGGAGGCAAACCAACCTGTGGGAGGTGTGGACAGGCAGCTCACGACTCTGGGGTCGACTGTCCTTCCCCAGCAACGTGTCTAAACTGCTCAGGAGGCCACCCTGTATGGAGTCGTGATTGCCCTGTCTTTGTTGAAGAACAAAAAATACAGGAGATAAAAGTGCGCAAACGTATTCCATATGTGGAGGCCAAAAAAGAATATAAGGCGACACAGCCTCCGGTGTTTCCGACCTCCTATGCCCCACTACTCCAGAAACCCACGCCCACTGTTGATGCATCTACACAGACCGTCCCCATTTCCACCAGCGAAACTTGCACCTGCATTTGTACATGCCAAACTTCGATTAGTCGAGATATCGGAATACAGGCCGACCCAATGAATGTGAAGGACGAGATAGCTGCAGTAATAATTGAGAAGACACCTCAAAAGGAGAGTACCATCCCACAGGAACGTGCCGTTCCAACAGAACGCGTTCCTCAACAGCAGGGAGCTGCCCAGAAGCAGGTGGCCCCCCAGAAGCAGAGTGCTTCCCGAAAGCAGAGTGCTCAGCAACACGCCCTTCCTTCATCTTCTTCAGAGAAGAAGAAACCAAAGAAGGCGCCTCGGCATTCGATAGAAAGCCTCCCCCAGGCACCATCGAATGTCGTTCTGGCAGCGTTAACCGATGACGAGGATATCATAATGGACCTGGATACCTCATCACCGGAATCAGTCAGCCCTAATGCCGCTGCCCGATCAAACAGTGCCTCACCGTCTAGGCACAAGGATAGAGGGAAACTACAACCACACCGCTGACATGGGAACCATACTCCAATGGAACATGAACGGATTCAGGGCTCGTTTGGACGAATTACGTCTTATTCTGCAGAACAGACCATTCTGTGTCTCCCTTCAGGAGACCCATTTCAAGCAGTGTGACGCACCTGTACTTAGAGGCTATCACCTTTACAGAAAAGACGACCTGACTGGCGATAGGGCGCAAGGCGGTGTGGCAGTGTTCATCAAGGACACATTCCATTCTACGCCTGTGCAACTAACTACGACGCTACAGGAAGTTGCAGTCCGTGTGTTGGCACACACTGAGCTTACAGTGTGTTCTCTGTATTTACCACCTGGAGAGCCTCTCGATGTTGTACTCTTGACACAGCTTCTAGATGACCTTCCTCGCCCTTTTCTCATTTTAGGAGATTTCAATGCTCATAATGCTTTATGGGGATCTAACACCACTTGCCCCAGGGGTCGAATGGTTGAGCGTGTGTTACAGTCTACATCGCTGATTTTGCTGAACACGGGTAAGGCCACACACTTCAGCGTTGCTACAGGTACGTCTTCCGCCATTGACCTCTCCTTCTGTTCGCCAGCTCTTGCAGACATTGCGCAGTGGGATGCAGACGACGACCTCCATGGCAGTGATCACTACCCTATCTGGGTAACTCTGCCAGTTGGAATGGATCATGCTCGACGGCAGCCGAGATGGCTTATTAAGAAAGCTGATTGGCAGCTTTTTAAACAGTTGGCTGTTTTGGAAAGGCATGAAGGCGTTCAGAACTGGGTGGATCACACTACAGCCGTGATTCGCGCCGCTGCCGATGCGTCGATCCCCAAATCGCAGGGCAACTTAAAGAGGCAGCCTGTTCCTTGGTGGAACGAGGAGTGTCGATCTGCAATCCAAAACAGGAGGGCAGCTCTCCGACGATTCCACAGGCGCCCTACTGATCACAATCTTGCAACCTTTCGTGTGGCGAGGGCACGGGCAAGACGCATTATTCGAGAGAGCAAGGAGAGGTCTTGGCAAGAGTTCCTGAATTCTATCAATAGGTTCACATCAGCAAGCAGAGTATGGGAAGCCATTAGGAGGATCTCGAGGCGGAATTCCCGACCACCAATAGCAGCTGTACAAGGGCAAGGACTTCTCCTGATCCCCCTGCGGGTTCGGGGGTAAGAATAGGCCCGCGGTATTCCTGCCTGTCGTAAGAGGCGACTAAAAGGAGTCTTCATACTTTTCGGCTTTCCATCTGTGGTCCCCTATTTGGGTTTGACCCTCCATTTTTCAAAATTTTTTCCGAAGAGCGAACCATTTGGGGAAGGACACCTTACGTGGTGCAACATGTACGTCTCGTGCTATGCCATCTTATGCACCCATCATGGAATGGACTTGCGACTGCAGCTTCTATGCTGCCATCGGGCATGCCATTTCTTTTTCCATGCACGTCGCGTCCATTGTGCACGGATATCCCAGCACCCTCCATTATGATGGTTGACGTAGCACCAGAAAGCCAGCACGGTAGCCAGTCCGTTGTGGTGGGGTCGTCATGTACCCTCTTGGCTGTAGCCCCCTGACAACGCAGGGATCGCTCTACCGATGCCAGAGCTGTAAGCTCCTCATGCAGGCCTAGGAGTAGATGCTTGTCACCGTGGAGCATCAGGACTCCCGGCAACGGTCATCCTGCCAGGTGACGTTGCTGTGGCTGGGTGGCGCCCATGAGGAGAGCCCCTGTTCGGAGTGGGTGGCATCGGGGCGGATGATTCGCGATGAAGCGAAATAAATCCAGCCACCAAAATCCTGGTCAGACAGGTGTCTCTAAGCGGGGAAAGTTCAATGCAGTTACTTATGATCCCTCATCGTTTCCTTCCCTGACTTCTTCTAGGCGGGAACGTGGGGATCGTCCTAATGAGCCGTATGTTCCGAAATTTCTCGTATGTACTAGGACAGATGGGGGATCCTTCCAGGCAACCAAGCCCATGTTCTTTGTTGAACATATAGAGGACAAGTTCGGTGAGGTTGCGGGAATTTCCAAGATGCGAGACGGGTCTATTCTTATACAGGCAGAGTCCCCTGCACAGTCTCGTGCTTTGCTCACGTGCACTACGCTTGGCGACGTGCCAGTGTCTGTAACGGCACATAAGACTTTGAATCTGGTGCAGGGAGTCATTTTCCACCGTGACCTCTTGCTGCAGTCTGATGAGGAGTTGCGCGAAAATCTGCAGCGACGCGGTGTCCATTTCGTCCGCCGTGTCTTTCGGGGTCCAAAAGACAATAGAGTGGCAACCGGGGCCTTCATCTTGGCCTTCGACGGCGATACCTTGCCCGAGAAGGTCAAGGTGATGGTATACAGATGTGATGTCCGACCGTACATCCCACCACCCATGCGCTGTTTCAAGTGCTGGCGGTTTGGACACATGTCTTCCCGTTGCGACGCAGCCCCTATTTGTCGTGACTGTGGCCGTCCCGTACACCCCGACGCACCTTGTACCCCACCACCTTCCTGTGTGAACTGCAGCGGCCATCACTCGCCTTGCTCACCGGACTGTCCTGCTTTCCAAAGGGAGCGCAAGATCATAGAATATAAGACTCTCGATCGCGTAACTTACTCTGAGGCCCGCCGCAAGTATGACAAACTCCACCCAGTATCCATGATGACTACATATGCTGCTGCCACAGTGTCATCACCTCCATCGAGGGCGGTTTCCCGACCCCCTCTCACACCTTCTGTGGGCCCTTTGGGCCATCAGTTAATCTCCGCTCCCCAGACGCCAGGGGGAGCACCTTCTTCTGCGAGGCTTTTGCCTCCCCCTTCAACGGGGTCTTTGAACCCCGTCCCTCTGCCGGAGAAATGTCTTCCTTCTCCGGCTCTTCCTTCAGGGAAAGGGCCTGACGAGCCCCTTCCAACACCTCCTGCAGTTCCCGCTGTGTCTGACACCCTGGATGTCAGTAGACCTACTGCTGTACGGAAAGGGTCTCTTGAGGTCTCCGAAACGCCAGTTTCGTCGCAGCCAACCGTCAGCCAGTGGCTCAAAGTTCAGGTACCTGCTGGTAGCCGGGCCTCCCCATCTGCGTCGACATCCGACGCCACTTCTGGGAAGCCCGCTCGAGCACCGAAGCCCAAACCCAAGCGGGAGCGGGCGAGAAAAAAGGATGTCCCTCAGGAGAAAGAGCTGGCGGCAAAGGCGGCTTCCTCGATGCCGTCCGCTACCAGTTCTGACTCAGACAATGAGGTCGAAATCCTTGCGTCTAAAGAGGACCTCGCTCTTACAGACACCCTAGACGCAATGGATATGGACACCACAGACCCTCAGCGGGTGGCGGCAAGTGACACTGAGGCGCACCGCGTCTCTTAATCACTTTCATGCCTCCCCAGTCCTTAGGCAGCACTTTCCTCCAGTGGAATTGCGGCGGTTATTTTTCCCACCTAGCAGAGTTAAAACAACTTTTAAGCTCTTCTCATGTACTGTGCGTTGCCCTCCAGGAAACCTGGCTTCCGGCAACGCGAACCCCAGCCCTCCGTGGCTATCGTGGGTTTTACACGAATCGTCCTGTATATGACAGAGCATCTGGTGGCGTCTCCATCCACGTCATCAACTCTGCCTACAGTGAAGCTGTGCCCCTTCAAACACCTTTGGAGGCAGTGGCTGTTCGGATCAGGACGCCACTAGATATAACCGCCTGCAGTGTTTATCTTCCACCTGATGGTGCAGTCCCCTGCCACGTGTTAGCTGCACTGATAGCTCAGCTCCCCCCACCCTTCCTCATCATGGGCGATTTCAACGCCCATAACCCTTTGTGGGGTGGCGACTTGACTACTGGCCGAGGTAGGGAGGTTGAAAATCTTGTCTCTCAGCTCGACCTTTGTATTTTAAATACAGGTGCTCCCACGCATTTCAGTGTGGCACACGGCACCTACTCGGCCATCGACCTCTCTATTTGCAGCCCTGGCCTCGTACCATCTCTTCATTGGAGAGTGCATGACGACTTGTGTGGCAGTGACCACTTTCCGATTTTTTTGTCACTGCCCCAGCGTCCCCCCCAGGGGGCCCACAGCTCTTTTGTGGGTACGTGTGTGGCGCGCACGGGTCCCCGAGCCATTGCGGCCTTCCTTCCTATTTCCCAGGCCGCTTTTCCTCACCCTGGTTCCCTCCCTTCCTAATCCTTTTTCCCACCCTACCCTTCTCCAACCCCGTCTCTAGGTGTTCTTGTGTTGATGGCCCGGCTATTCCCATGGTACTGTTGGTATGTAATTGTGTCTTTGTTTGCCGTTTTCACAGTTTTCGGCCCAGTTAGGTCCCCATTGTGGTTTGACCTCCAACAAAATTTTCTGATTAAGTGTGAGCCATTTGGGGAAGAACTCCCAACGTAGCCCCTACGGCGCGGATTCCTACCCTTTCCTTCCACATCCCTTCCTCGCCGTAGCCCCCTCCCCCGCTAGGTCACCAGCACGGTAGCCAGTCCGTGTGGTGGGGCTGTTATGTACCCTCATGGTTGAGCCCCCTGAATTGCACAGGGATCACACTGCCGATGCCTGAGCTGTGACCTCCTCATGAATGCCAAGGAGTCGATGCTCGTCTCTGCGGGGCATCAGGACTCCCGGCAACGGTCATCCTGCCAGGTGACGTTGCTGTGGCTGGGTGGCGCCCTTGAGGAGAGCCCCTGTTTCGGAGTGGGTGGCATCGGGGCGGACACTCCGCGATGAAGAGGAAACAACCCTCTCAAAATCCTGGCTCTCAGTCAGGTGTCTCCAAGTGTGGAAAGTTCAATTTCAATGCTGCAAGATACGACCCCAAATCGTTCCCTTCCCTAACTCCGTGGGGGGAACGTGGGCCCACTAAACAGACAGAGCCATATACACCCAGATATCTAGTATGTACCAGACGAGATGGGGAATCTTTCCAGGCAACTAAGCCCTCTTTCTTCGTGGAACACCTCGAAGAAAGGTATGGCGAAGTTGCCGGAATGTCGAAACTGCGAGACGGTTCGGTCTTGATTCAGGCGGAGACCCCAGCTCAGTCACGAAACCTCCTTACGTGTGACCATTTAGGCGACATTCCCGTGTCAATAACGCCTCACAAGTCTTTAAATAAGGTACAGGGAGTCATATACCACCGAGACTTATTGTTGCAGACAGATGAGGAATTACGTGACCATTTACAACGACGCTGAGTACACTTTGTCCGCCGCGTCTTTCGTGGACCAAAAGATAAGAGGGTGGCCACTGGCGCATTTGTTTTGGCCTTTGAGGGTGACAATCTGCCCGAAAAGGTCAAAGTAATGATGTATCGCTGTGACGTCCAGCCATACATCCCCCCTCCAATGCGATGCTATAAATGTTGGCGCTTCGGGCACATGTCCTCTCGCTGCAACGCTGCTGCAACCTGCAGGGACTGTGGCCGTGCCTTACATCCTGACACTGCCTGTGCCCCACCACCTTATTGTGTCAATTGCGGCGGTCACCACTCTCCCTGTTCGCAGGATTGTCCCGCTCTACATAAAGAGAAGAAGATAGTCGAATATAAAACGTTGGACCGACTAACATATTCCGAGGCAAGAAAGAAATATGAAAAGCTGCATCCTGTTTCCTTAGTGAGTACATACGCTGCTGCTACATCGATGGCGCCACCACCGGTGGCCACATCTCGCCCTGCTCTACCTCCGTCTGTGGGCCCTATGGGCCGCCCCTCTACCTCTGCCTCCCAGACATCTGGAGGCACACAATCTTCTGTGGGGCAGGTACTGCCCCCCACGTCGGGAGTGGCTACCCCCACTCCCCAGCCAGAAAAGGGTTCCCCTTCTCTGGCTTCTGTTTCTGGGAAGGGAACCTCTTCTGCCCTTCCCACCATGTCCCCCCAGATATCCGACACTAGCCAGCGGCTGAAGGACCCTCGCCCAGAAAGCCGCCTGGCTCCTCAGTCTTCCCACACTCCTCAAGCCCTTCCGGGGAAACCCTCCTCCTCCGGTAGGCCCAAGGAACGACGGGAAGACAAGAAGGAAAGGAAAGAAAAGCCAGTAAAGTGCAAGGAGACACTGGCGGCCTCGGTGCCCCCAGCCCCTGCACCTGACGCGCCTGAGGATGATGTGATCCTTCTAGCTACGCCAGAAGATTTGGCCTTTGCCGATCTCGGGGATACCATGGACACGGAGGATCAGGCTTCACAGCCAGCGTCGAGTGCTGATACCACTCCTCTTCCATCTTCAGCTTCATGCACCGTCAGCCGGGAAACAGTCTGATCCTCCAATGGAACTGTGGAGGATTTTTCTGCCGTTTGGCTGAATTGCGTCAGCTGTTGAGCGCGTTTCCACCTCTCTGTGTTGCTCTCCAGGAAACCTGGTTTCCAGGTGATCGGACCCCCACCCTTCGGGGCTACCGGGGGTACTTCAATAATCGCGCCATTTACAATAGGGTGTCGGGCGGGGTATGTCTATATGTACATACCTCTGCCTACAGTTCCCCAGTGCCACTTAACACAGCCCTGGAGGCTGTTGCTGTCAGGGTTCGAGCATCGCGGGACATTACCATCTGTTCCCTTTATCTTCCTCCTGATGCAGCAGTGGCACCAGCTGACCTAGCGGCCTTAATCGCTCAACTTCCTTCACCGTTTCTTATTTTAGGAGATTTTAATGCACATCACCCCACATGGGGGAGCAACGTGACTACAGGACGTGGTCGAGAATTTGAACTACTTTTTACCCAACTTGACCTTTGTATTCTTAATACAGGAGCTCCTACCCATTTTAGTGTGGCCCATGGCACCTTTTCCGCCATAGACCTTTCTGTGTGTAGTCCGGGCTTACGTCCACTACTTAACTGGTGGGTCCATGATGACCTTTGTGGAAGCGACCACTTTCCCATCTTCCTTTCGCTTCCCCACCACCAACGCCATGCACGTCTACCCCGCTGGTCCTTCCATAGGGCCGACTGGGCAGCATACACGTCAGCCGCAACGCTGGATACCCCTCTCCCTGCTGATGCAACAATGGCAGTAGACCAAATTATTTCCGTTGTCGTTTCTGCTGCTGAGACCGCGATACCGTCTTCTTCTGCCTTACCTCGGCGAAAACCAGTGCCCTGGTGGTCACCGGAGATAGCAGCAGCTATCCGCAATCGCCGCAGAGCTCTGCAGCAGTACCGGCGCCACCCCACCATTGACCACCTGGTTGCATTTAAGCGCCTTCGGGCCCAGACACGTCGGCTTATCCGTCAGCACAAGCAGGCATGCTGGGAACAATACGTTTCCACAATTGGACCCCGTGTCTCCTCCAGCCAGATTTGGACGAAGATTCGCCGTATATCAGGCTACCGTCCACCGGCAGGGATCGCGGGTCTCTCTATCCATGGAACTATTCATACCGACCCGACCATCATTGCTGAGTGTTTTGCAGCGCACTTTGCTGTTAATTCGGCGTCTACTGCCTACAGCCAAGGTTTTTGTACCTTAAAAGAGCGGGCTGAGCGAAAGCAGTTGGTATTTCGCACAAACCGCCAGGAGCCGTACAATGCGCCATTTACGGAGTGGGAATTTAAAACTATTCTTGACAGTTGCCCCAATACATCTCCAGGACCGGACCGAATCCACTGCCAAATGGTGAAACATCTTTCTGAAAACTCGCAACGCCATCTTTTGGACTTCTTCAACCGTCTCTGGATCGAGGGAGCGTACCCATCCCAATGGCGGGAGAGCATCGTTATCCCTCTGTTGAAGCCAGGTGCAGATCCACTGAACGTTGACAATTACCGCCCAATCAGTCTCACAAACGTTCTTTGTAAGCTCTTTGAACGTTTGGTGAGCCGGCGACTGTTGTGGGTTCTCGAGAATCGGGGTCTGCTCGCTCCACAACAAGGTGCTTTCCGGCAGGGTCGCTCTGCCATTGATAACCTCCTCTCTTTGGAGTCGGCGATCCGTACTGCTTTCGCCCGACGTCACCACCTCGTCGCCATCTTTTTCGACCTCCGGAAAGCATATGACACGGCATGGCGTCATCACATCCTTGCCACGCTACATGGGTGGGGTCTCCGTGGCTCCCTCCCAATTTTTATTCAGAATTTTTTACTTTCACGACGCTTTAGAGTCCGCGTTGGCACCTCCTTCAGTTCGTCCCATACACAAGAGAATGGGGTACCACAAGGATCCGTCCTAAGTGTACCCCTCTTCTTAGTGGCCATTAATGGCCTAGTGGCTGCAGTGGGGCCGTCGGTTTCTTGCTCCCTCTATGCGGACGACTTTTGCCTGTACTATTCCACCGCTAGTACAAGTGTAGCTGAACGACGACTGCAGGCAGCCATCCATCGGGCGCAGACTTGGGCTTCTGGCCATGGTTTCACATTTTCCCCTGCAAAAACTAGGGTAATGCACTTTTGTCGCCAACGGGCGGTACATCCGCATCCAGAGCTCTACCTTGATGGTGAGCTCCTTCAGGTTGTGGACACACACCGCTTCCTGGGTCTCCTTTTCGACTCGCGTTTGACATGGCTCCCTCATCTGTGCCAGCTTAAGCAACGGTGTTCCCGGCATTTGGACATCCTTCGTTGCCTCAGCCATACTGTCTGGGGGGCAGCACGCCCTGTCCTCCTGCGGCTGTACAATGCTCTGGTGCAGTCACGTCTAGACTACGGAAGCCAGGTCTACGGCTCAGCCTCTCCATCTGCACTGCGAGTTCTCGACCCAGTGCATCATAGAGGCATCCGTCTGGCCACTGGAGCCTTTCGGACAAGCCCTGTCACAAGTCTCTTGGCAGAGGCTGGAGTCGCCCCGTTGCGATACCGGCGCCAACAACTACTCGCCCAGTATGCTGCTAGAGTTCACTGTACCCCTCGGCATCCGAATAACAGACTCCTCTTTCCGGGGGATGTTACTCGTTTGCCGCAGAGGCGACCTCGGTCGGGACTCCCGATAGCAGCGCGTGTCCAATCGCTACTGTCGACCCTGGACTCCTTACCTCTTAACCGTCCTTTCCGCTCGACTCTCCATGCTCCTCCCTGGACCGTTCCTCGGCCGCGGATTCGGCTGGATCTTTCCCGTGAGCCAAAGACCTCTACTTCTCCTCTGGTCCTACGGCATCAGTTTTATGCGCTGCTCCGTGAGTTCAGTAACTCCGAGGTCATTTATACAGACGGTTCTTCGGATGGCGACCTCACTGGATATGCCTACATGCATGGCGCCCATGTTGAACAACGCTCTTTGCCACCCGGCAGCAGCGTCTTCACCGCAGAACTGGTGGCTATATACCGCGCCCTTAACCACATCCGCATGTGCCCCGGGACCTCCTTTCTGATCTGTAGCGACTCGCTGAGCGGTTTACAGGCCCTTGATCGGTGTTATGCTCGTCATACATTGGTCAGGGCCATTCAGGAGTCGATACTGGCTCTTAGTGACTCCGGTCGCTGTGTTACCTTCGTTTGGACCCCGGGCCATGTAGGCATCCCGGGCAACGAGAGCGTTGACCGGCTAGCCAAACAGGCTACCACTTGCCGCCCTCTGGCGATTGGCCTCCCAGAAGCAGACTTCCGCCCGTTGCTTCGCACTAAAATACGCGACCTGTGGAACGCCGAATGGTCCGCTCTGGACGTGCCCAATAAGCTGCGTACGATAAAGGACACAACATCTGTCTGGAAGTCGTCGCAGCTGGGATCCCGTAGGGACTCCGTGGTTCTCTGCCGTCTCCGCATTGGTCACACCCATCTGACGCATGGTCACCTCCTCCGTCGAGAGGACCCGCCCGTGTGCCAATGTGGTGCCCCACTGACTGTGGAACATCTCCTCCTCGACTGTCCCATTTTAGCCCCACTGCGGCATTCTTTTACCCTCCCGAACACTCTCTCTTTGGTGCTCGGCGACGATGCCTCTGTGGCTAATTTGGTTTTACGATTTCTTCGTGCTGCAGGATTTTACCAGTTGCTGTGAGTCCTTTTGGATGGTCTTTTAGATAATTTTCTATGTTCTCCTTGACGTGTCTTTAGACTAGAGTTTTTATTTTGTACGCTATGTGGTTGACTTTTCCCTTTTATACACATGGTCGGTCAACCACATTCACTGGCTCTGTCATCTTTGTCTCATAATTGTTTGTGTGTGTCTGGTGGCTTTGTATTGTCTCGTGTTGCTTCAGTCAATAATTCATTGACGGTGCATCCTTTCATTCTGCTTAGTTTTTAATCTCATTCAGGCACATTTTTTATCGTTCTGTTTTTCTGTGTGTTGCCTAGGTATGAAGCGGGGGACTGATGGCCATAGCAGTCTAGTCCCCCTAAAACCCCCCATCACAACAACAACAACAACAGCCCCAGCGTCATTGCCCTAGCCGTTTGCCCCGTTGGGCTCTTAACAAAGCTGACTGGGATGCATTTACAACTGCTGCCACTGTTCGATATTTGCCGGACAATGACATTGATGTGGTGGTCGATAATTTAACACACGTCATTGTCTCTGCAGCTCAGTCTGCAATCCCGTCTTCTTCTGGTTCGTCCCGGCAGAGGTCCGTGCCCTGGTGGTCGCCGGAAATCGCTGCCGCAATCAGAGAACGTAGGCGAGCTCTTCAGCGTCACAAACGGCACCGATCAGTGGCCAACCTCATCGCTTTCAAGCGACTTCGTGCCAAGGCTCGGCAACTCATCAAACGAGCCAAACAAGAATGTTGGGAGAGGTATGTCTCGACCTTAGGTTCTCGTGTCTCTCCATCTCAGGTGTGGACTAAGATCAGGCGCCTCTATGGCCACCAGCCTCCTGTTAGCGTCCCTGGGCTTTCTATCAATGGGGCTATGTGTACAGACCCGACTGTGATCGCTGAACATCTTGCTGATCACTTCGCTAGGTGCTCTGCATCTGCTAACTACAGTGCAGCATTTCGCTCCCGCATGGAGCGTGTGGAGCGACAGCGCCTCTCCTTTGCGACGCGCCGTCGGGAGTCCTACAACGCCCCGTTTACCGAAAGTGAGCTGCTTAGTGCCTTGGCCAATTGCCCAGATACGGCTCCCGGTCCCGACCGTGTCCATGCACAGATGCTCAAACACCTCTCGCGGGATTCTCAGCGCCATGTCCTCGAGATATTCAACCGCATTTGGGGTGGTGGCGAGTTTCCGTCCCAGTGGCGGGAAGCCGTCGTCATACCGGTGCTGAAGCCTGGCAGGGACCCACTGGAGGTTGACAGTTATCGTCCCATCTGCCTGACCAACGTTCTCTGCAAGTTGCTCGAACGTATGGTCGCACGTCGCTTGACTTGGGTGCTCGAGTCACGGGGCCTTCTGGCGCCATCGCAGGGTGGATTCCGCCAGGGTCGTTCAACGACGGATAATCTGGTGTGCTTGGAGTCAGCGGTTCGGACAGCTTTTTCCCGTCGTCAGCACCTCATTGCAGTTTTCTTTGACCTTCAGAAGGCCTACGATACTACATGGCGGCGTCACATCCTCGCTACGCTGCATGAGTGGGGCCTTCGGGGGTCACTTCCCATCTTCATTGCAAATTTCCTCCGACTCCGCACGTTTCGGGTCCGAGTCGGTGTTGCCCATAGTTCGCCCCATATCCAGGAAAATGGGGTCCCACAGGGGTCTGTGCTGAGTGTCTCACTGTTTTTGGTGGCCATTAATGGCCTGGCTGCAGCTGTGGGTTCATCGGTGTCTCCTTCCCTGTACGCCGATGATTTTTGCATATCTTTCTGCTCCACCACAACAAGTGCTGCTGAACGCCGACTCCAGGCGGCCATCCGCCAGGCTCACAGGTGGGCCCAGCATCATGGCTTCCAGTTTTCCGCCGGCAAAACACGTGTGATGCACTTTTGTCGGCGTCGGACGGTGCACCCCCACCCTGAACTCTATCTTGACGGCCAACTGCTTCCCGTTGTGGACACCCACCGATTCCTCGGCCTGATTTTTGATGCCCGACTGACCTGGCTCCCTCATATTCGTTTTCTGAAACGGGAGTGCGGGCGACATCTTAACGCCCTTCGATGTTTGGGCCATACCGCATGGGGAGCTGACCGCTCCACCCTGCTGCGGCTCTATACAGCCTTGGTGCAGTCGCGTATAGATTATGGGTGCCTCGCTTATGGCTCTGCAGCACCTTCAGCGTTGCGCCTATTGGACCCTATTCACCACTGTGGGGTTCGAATTGCCACGGGAGCCTTCCGAACCAGCCCTGTGGCCAGTCTCCTAGCGGAGGCCGGGGTACCCCCACTACGGGTCCGCCGCCAGCAACTGTTGACAGCGTATGCATCCCGCGTCAATAGTTCCAAAGGACATCCCAACTACCGCCTCCTTTTTTCTACTGTGGCTGTTCGTCACCACCAGCAGCGCCCCAAGTCAGGACACACAATAGCCGTCCGCGTGCAGTCCCTGCTGGGGACTCTACCACCTCCATTTCGGGCCCATTCACGCACACCTCCATGGTGCCTGCCATGGCCATGTCTTCGTTTAGACTTGGCCCACGGGCGCAAGGACTCGCTTCCCCCTGAGGCTCTCCGTCGCCAGTTCCTTGCTGTCGTTGCTGAGCACCCCGGCTACGACATTGTTTATACGGACGGCTCGATGGTAAACGGCCGCATTGGCCTTGCCTACGTACATGATGACCATGTTGAGCAGCTGTCTCTGCCAGAAGGCTGCAGTGTTCTTACTGCAGAACTGGTGGCCATCTTCCGTGCCCTCGAGCATATGCGTTCCTGCTCAGGTGAGTCTTTCCTTCTTTGTAGTGACTCCCTGAGTAGTTTACGTGCTCTGGAACAGTGTTATCCGCGTTCGCCATTGGTGATGGCCATCCGAGTGGCTGTTTCTGCCCTTGTTCAGTCTGGCAGATCAGTGGTGTTCCTTTGGTCTCCGGGTCACGTCGGCATCCCAGGCAACGAACGTGCCGATGGGCTTGCCAAACAGGCGGTTATTGCCTCTGTCTTACAGATCGGCCTCCCAGTTTCAGATATCCGTACCTTGTTGCGCCGTCGGGTACTTCGACTTTGGGATGCTGAATGGCGCAACCTGAGCACGCCCAACAAGCTTCGGGTTGTCAAGGAGACCACGGCTGCATGGCGCTCCTCAATGCGGGCCTCTCGCCGGGACTCAGTAGTCCTGTGCCGGCTCCGCATTGGCCATACTTGGCTGACCCACGGCCATCTCCTGCGCGGTGAGGACCCGCCTCGTTGTCGTTGTGGTTCTCCCTTGACAGTGTCCCACATTTTAACGGACTGTCGTCTTTTAGCCGCCCTGCGGCGGGATTTTAATCTTCCTGCAATTTTATCTGACGTTTTATGTAACGATGCCAATATGGCTGATTCTGTTTTAGGTTTTATTCGTAACAGCGGTTTTTACAAATCTATATGAAGTTTGTGTTGCCCCGTGGCTGACCCTTCCTATTTTATTCTCATGGTCGGTCAACCACGAACTTTGACTTTGTCATTTCATTTCCACACTTGTTTGCTGTTTCCGTGTGATTGTGTCCTATCATGTTGTCTCCCGCCTTGTAGTCCTTTGTCAAATTTGTTTACATTTTATTGATTGAGTGGGGTTTTCCTCCCGTAACAGTTTTAACTCTGGGCGGACATTTCAGGGTTTCCACACTTCTCTAGCTCTGTGATGGAATGGGGGACTGATGACCTCCGCAGTTTTGTCCCCCTAAAACATCAAACCAACCAACCAACCAACCAACTTCTCCTGACTTCGCCACGAGACATTGCTCAGGTAATGGCAGAATCATTTTACACCATTACATCGGATTCTAGCCAGAATGCAGCCTTTCGGCAGCACCGGGCTATACAGGAGAGGGTTGGTTTTGATTTCCGGTCCTCCAATGCTGAGGAATATAACCAACCGTTCTCACTGTGGGAGCTGGAGACTGCATTAACAGTACCTTGTGATACTGCCCCTGGCGTCGATGACATAACGTACAGCATGCTCAAACACATGGAACCGCAATCGAAGCATGTCCTCCTTCAGCTTTTTAACCAAATCTGGTTCACGGGAAACTTTCCACGCTCGTGGAAAGAGTCTGTTTTAATACCTATTTTAAAACCAGGGAAAGATCGGACTGACGCTGGTAGTTATCGTAGCATAAGTCTCACCAGCTGTGTAGGAAAGACATTGGAGCGTATGGTTAACCGACGCCTAGTCTGGGTCCTAGAAAGCAGGTCCCTACTCAGCCGCTCCCAATGTGGCTTCAGAAGGTACCGTTCAACGCTTGACAACTTGATCTTGCTTGACCGGAAAATCCAACAAGCTTTCCTACGTAAGCAACATCTGATCGGTGTGTTCTTTGATCTCGAAAAAGCCTACGATACTACCTGGAGGCGTAATGTTTTACAGCAGCTCCATGAGTGGGGTTTTCGTGGTCGTCTACCCGTTTTTATTCAGTCTTTCCTTTCGGATCGGTATTTTAGATACAAGGTCGGGAGCGTATTGTCTGACCGTTTTCATCAAGAGAACGGTATCCCCCAAGGAAGTGTTTTAAGTGTGACGGCCTTCGCCATTGCTATCAATAGTATTACGTCCACTGTACGAAGTCCAGTACAGTGTTCCCTCTTTGTGGACGATTTCTCCATTTTCTGTGCGTCCTCCTCCGTCGCAACTGCTGCTCGTCAATTACATCTGACGATCAGGCGGTTGGAGGAATGGTCCAACAGAACAGGTTTTAAATTTTCGTTGGAGAAGACCGTTTGTGTTGATTTTAATCGCTCCCGTTCCCTTTTTAATTACCCAGTTCTCAAACTAGCGGGGACTGCTCTCACTTTTAAGGAGAAAGTGAAATACCTAGGTCTCACTTTTGATGAAAAGCTCACTTGGTTGCCACACCTTAAGGAACTAAAATTACGATGCATCAAGGCTTTAAATCTCCTTAAGTGTGTTAGCCATCGGACCTGGGGAGCTGACAGGGCACGTCTCCTCCAATTTTACAGGTCATTTGTGCGACCCCACCTCGACTATGGGTGTCAAGTTTATGGGTCCGCGAGACCCTCTTATTTGAAAATGCTGGACTCCATACACCATGAAGGTATCAGGTTGTCCACGGGTGCATACCGCACAAGTCCGGTTGTTAGTCTCTGTGCAGAAGCTGGTGAGCCTCCGCTTTCTATTCGTCGCCTTCTACTCACTGCACGTCAAGCGTACCGATCTATGTCAACTCCAAATTCCCTAGCGACTTCCGATGCTAATCAACAATCATTGGTACGCTTGTTCCGTAACCGTCCGCAGGCAACAAGGCCCTTTTGGTTCCGTGCAAGGGACAGCCTCGATTTGCTACAGGCGCAAGGCATTCAGGTCCAACGCCAGGGGTGGAGTAGGGGATGTCCCTGGCTACTTCAGAGGCCCAGGGTGCTTTTAGAGTTGACTCTCTACAGGAAGGCTTTTACTTCAGATACCTTTTATAAAAGTAAATTTCTCGAAATTTTAAGTCACCATTCTGATTTTGTCACGGTCTACACGGATGGGTCCAAGCAAGGTGATCATATTGGTTGCTCTGTCGTGTTCCCCGATGTTGTCCTTCGGATAGGGCTCCCAGAACAGTTTACCGTTTATTACGCGGAACTGTTTGCTATCCTGAGGGCACTAGAACAGATAAGAAGACATCATGGAGTGAAGTTCATGATCTGTTCAGACTCCCAAAGTGCCCTCCTGGCTATTGACCAAATGTACCCATCAGATCGGATGGTGCAGGATATACAGGACGCTCTCCTTGCACTGCAACAACGAAACAAGGAGATCATCTTCTGTTGGGTTCCTGGGCATACTGGGATCCGGGGAAACGAGCTTGCCGATGTGGCGGCTAAGGAGGCTTGCTCCCTCCCCCCTGCTGTACGCTGCTCTGTCCCTCTGCAGGCTGTTACCTCTTATGTGACAAGGAAAGCCATGCTTTTGTGGGAGGATCAGTGGTTGGATGTGGCGGATAACAAGTTACGCGCCCTAAAATCTTCAGTACGTCCATGGCGTACTTCCTTCCGCTCTCGAAGAGCTGAGGAAGTCGCCCTTACTCGCCTTAGAATTGGACACTGCCCGCTAACGCATGGCTTTCTTTTGCGTCGTGAGGAACCGCCAGAGTGTGACAGGTGTCGGACACAATTGTCGATACGACATATTTTCACAGAATGCTATTTATACGCTGGTGTGAGAACAAATTTAGGTCTCTCACGGGACCTGAAATCTATTTTAGGAGACGATGAAGCGTCCGTGGATTGTGTCCTAAGATTTTGTGCAGCATCTGGACTTCTTCCCAAAATATTGGGTGTTAGATTTTAATGTGTGACAGTGTGGCTCAGTCACTCTTTAAGTAGTCACCGGGCCCCATACATCTATCAAACTTTTATCCCTTTTATGCAGTCCTTTCCTTTGAACCGTCTTTTAAATTTTTAAGGTACAATTGAAGTTAAATGTCCATACGACTGGACCCATTTACTTCTCATCTCCTTACGTTAGCATACGGGCGCTGATAACCTCGCTGTTGAGCGCCCTAACACACCAATCATCATCATCATCATCATCACCGGTGCGTTCATCCTGGCCTTTGAGGGCGATACACTGCCCGAGAAGGTCAAGGTCATGATCTACCGGTGCGACGTCACACTGTATGTCCTGCCCCCTATGAGGTGCGTCAGGTGCTGGAAGTTTGGGCATATGTCCTCCCGGTGTACTTCCAGCCCCGCGTGCAGGGAATGTGGACGTCCAGCTCATCCGGACACTCCCTGCACGCAACCTCCCGTCTGTGTGAACTGTAATCAGCTGCATCCGCCGTGCTCCCCGGACTGTAAAGTCCTACACAAAGAAAGGAAAATTATGGAAATTAAGACCCTGGACCGGTTATCATACAATGAGGCAAGGAAGAAATACGAGCGTCTCCATCCGGTGACTATGAATAATACCTATGCTGTAGTAACGTCGTCCCCGCGCACTACGGGTACGACGTCTAACAAGGTATCGCTTCCTCCTGTGGGCCCTAGAGGCCACAAAACTACCACTGCCCCCTCGTTAGGTGTGGGCAATACTCCATCTGCTGTTGCAGCACCTGTTGTGGGGGCAACTTCCCCACAACCATCAGGGACACCAGTCCCCAACTCCCAGCCGGAGAAGCAACAGCTTCCTCCGGCACCTCTCCCTCAGAAGGGGTCCTTCGGGACGCTCCCTTCTGGGGAGTCCCAGGGTGCGCCAGTGGATCCCAGCCTTTGGCTGAAGGATCCGAAGCCTGCTGGTCGAAGGGCTTCTGGCTCTTCGACGGCCCCTGATGCCACTCCCGCGAAGTCCTCCCAGCCCTTAACACCAAAGGGCCAGCGAGAGGGCAAAAAGAAAGTCAAGAAGAAGAAGAAGAAGACTGACCCAAAGGAGGACTCCTCGGCGATTCGGAAGGAACGCTCCATCACATCTTCGGCCTCTGAAGATGAGGTGGAGATCCTCGCGTCGCCTGAGGATCTCGCCATACTTGGGTCGCCAGAACCGATGGTTCTGGACCCTGCAGAGTCTGCGGAGTTGGCAGCAGGTGCCACTGCTGAATAACAATTCAACATCTTCAATAATGGATATTCAGCACGCTGCAAAAGACATCTTGCAGTGGAATTGCGGCGGTTTTTTCCGCCGTCTGACTGAGCTGCGGCAATTACTCTGCCACTGCCCTGCTATCTGTCTCGCCTTGCAGGAAACATGGTTCCCCGTCGAGAGGACCCCAGCCCTCCGAGGTTATCGAGGCTATTTTAAGAATCGAAACTCCTACAACAGAGTTTCTGGCGGCGTGTGTGTTTATGTTCACACTTCAGTCCCCAGTGCTGCTGTGCCTCTGCAAACACCTCTAGAGGCAGTCGCTGTACGGCTCCGGTTATTACGAGATTTTACGATATGCTCTGTCTACCTTCCACCAGATGATGTCGTCTCTCCCGTAGACCTCGCTGCCTTGGTCGCCCAACTTCCCCCACCCTTTCTTCTCTTGGGGGATTTTAACGCCCACCACACTCTGTGGGGTGGCACACAGACCTCGGCTCGGGGTAGGGATGTTGAGTCTTTACTATCAGAGCAGAATCTTTGCCTTCTAAACACCGGTGCTCCTACTCACTTTAGTGCAGCGCATGGTACATATTCTGCAGTAGACTTGTCTGTCTGCAGCCCTAGCCTTCTTCCACATCTCACCTGGAGGGTCCACGACGACCTGTGTGGTAGCGACCATTTTCCTATCTTCCTGTCGCTCCCACAGCGTTTGCCTGCCGACCGCCTGCCTCGCTGGTCCCTCCGTAGGGCTGACTGGCCAGCCTATTCCGCAGCTGCTGTACTATCCTCAAACTTTCCAGATGATGTTGATGCCGCCGTTGAGCAGTTCACAGCGGCCGTTGTTTCTGCAGCCGAAAACTCTGTCCCAACCACGTTCGGTTTGCTCTGTCGTACATCGGTGCCCTGGTGGTCACCGGAGATCACTGAGGCCATCCGGGAACGTCGGCGAGCTCTACAGCGCCACCGACGCCACCCTTGTGTTGAACATCTCGTGGCCTTCAAGCGTCTCCGAGCACGAGCCCGGCGACTGATACAGGAAAGTAAGAGGGCTTCCTGGGAGAAGTACGTCGCCTCCATTGGTTCCCGCGCTTCTCCTTCCAAGGTGTGGCCCCTCAGGGGCTCAGCATTAATTTGCTGAGTACGGGCTTGGCGAACCCGGGGTCCTGAGCTGTGGGCTGTGTCGCGCCAACAGTCCGCTACACCGTAAGCTCTGTGCGTGCTTCAACGACCATCGTTCGGCGCGACGGTGGAACGTTGTACGTTTCAGAGCCCGGGGATCTTGGCTTCATCGCCCGGGTCGCGAGGATGGTACAAACCTCTCTAAAAAACCCCTCAATCTCAAGGTGTGCTACGTGCCGAGGAGATGCATGGCTGTTGAGGTTGAACAGCCGCTAGCGAGCAACCTCTGAGGAACCTGCCGCACCTCAGTTGTATAAGGCTTACCCAGGCAAGCGGGGCTCTGTCTGGGTGGACCTCTTTTCCCTAGCTGCTCGTGGGACGGAAATGAAACGAGCACTAACTAGCGTGGGCGGTCGCAAAAACGCCGTTTCTAAGCGAGGAAAGTCCGATTTTGATGCGACAGTATATGACCCTAAGACGTTCCCTTCCCTGGCTACGCCATGGGAAGAGCGCAAAACTTTACGGAGTTCAGATCCCTACACGCCGCGATATCTTGTCTTTTCCCGGACTGATGGAGACTCTTTCTTGTCCACCAAACCGCAGTTCTTCGTTGACCATCTCGAGGACAAGTACGGTGAGGTGGAGTCATTCTCAAAAATGAGAAGTGGGGCTGTTCTGATACAGACGGCATCCCCAGCCCAGTCCAGGGCATTATTGGCCTGTGACAAGCTGGGTGATATACCTGTCAGTGTCACGCCCCACAAGACCCTCAACATGGTCCAAGGCCGTATTTACCATCGCGACCTATTGTCACAGTCTGATGAAGAGCTACGTACCAACTTGGAGCGCAGAGGTGTTCACCTTGTTCGACGTGTATATAGGGGACCACGAGATAACAAGGTTGCCACCGGTGCATTCATCCTGGCATTCGAAGGCGATACACTGCCTGAGAAGGTCAAGGTCATGATCTACCGGTGCGACGTTACACCGTACGTCCCGCCCCCTATGAGGTGCTTCAGGTGCTGGAAGTTCGGGCATATGTCCTCCCGGTGCACTTCTAGCCCTGTGTGCAGGGATTGTGGACGTCCATCTCATCCGGACGCTCCCTGCACCCCACCTCCCGTCTGTGTGAACTGCAACCAGCTGCATCCACCGTGCTCTCCAGACTGTAAAGTTCTCCACAAAGAACGAAAAATAATGGAGATTAAGACCTTGGACCGTCTGTCATACAATGAGGCGAGAAAGAAATATGAGCGGCTCCATCCGGTAAACATGACCACCTCTTATGCTGTAGTAACGTCGTCCCCGCGCACTACGGGTACGACATCTACCAAGGTATCGCTTCCTCCTGTGGGCCCTAGGGGCCACAAAACTACCACTGCCCTCTCGTTAGGTGGGGGCGATGTTCCATCTGCTGCTGCAGCACCTGTTGTGGGGGAAACCTCCCCACAACCATCGGGGACACCAGTCCCCAACCCCCAGCCGGAGAAACAACAGCTTCCTCCGGCATCTCTCCCTCGGAAGGGGTCCTTCGGGACGCTCCCTTCTGGGGAGTCCCAGGGTGCGCCAGTGGATCCCAGCCTTTGGCTGAAGGATCCGAAGCCTGCTAGTCGAAGGGCTTCTGGCTCTTCGACGGCCCCTGATGCCACTCCCGTGAAGTCCTCCCAGCCCTTAACACCAAAGGGCCAGCGGGAGGGCAAAAAGAAAGTGAAGAAGAAGAAGAAGACTGACCCAAAGGAGGACTCCTCGGCGATTCGGAAGGAACGCTCCATCACATCTTCGGCCTCTGAAGATGAGGTGGAGATCCTCGCGTCGCCTGAGGATCTCGCCATACTTGGGTCGCCAGAACCGATGGTTCTGGACCCTGCAGAGTCTGCGGAGCTGGCAGCAGGTGCCACTGCTGAATAACCATTCAACATCTTAACTTATGGATATTCAGCATGCTGCAAAAGACATCTTGCAGTGGAATTGCGGCGGTTTTTTCCGCCGTCTAGCTGAGCTGCGGCAATTACTCTGCCAATTCCCTGCTATCTGTCTCGCCTTGCAGGAAACATGGTTCCCCGTCGAGAGGAGCCCAGCCCTTCGAGGCTATCGGGGCTATTTTAAGAATCGAAACTCCTACAACAGAGTTTCCGGCGGCGTGTGTGTTTATGTTCACACTTCAGTCCCCAGTGCTGCTGTGCCTCTGCAAACACCTCTAGAGGCAGTCGCTGTGCGGCTCCGGTTATTACGAGACTTTACGATCTGCTCTGTCTACCTTCCACCAGATGAAGTCTTCTCTCTCGTAGACCTCGCTGCCTTGGTCGCCCAACTTCCCCCACCCTTTCTTCTCTTGGGGGATTTTAACGCCCACCACACTCTGTGGGGTGGCACACAGACCTCGGCTCGGGGTAGGGATGTTGAGTCTTTACTATCAGAGCAGAATCTTTGCCTCCTAAACACCGGTGCTCCTACTCACTTTAGTGCAGCGCATGGTACTTATTCTGCAATAGACTTGTCTGTCTGCAGCCCTAGCCTTCTTCCACATCTCACCTGGAGGGTCCACGACGACCTGTGTGGTAGCGACCATTTTCCTATCTTCCTGTCGCTCCCACAGCGTTTGCCTGCCGACCGCCTGCCTCGCTGGTCCCTCCGTAGGGCTGACTGGCCAGCCTATTCCGCAGCTGCTGTACTATCCTCAAACTTTCCAGCAGATGTTGATGCCGCCGTTGAGCAGTTCACAGCGGCCGTTGTTTCTGCAGCCGAAAGCTCTGTCCCCACCACGTTCGGTTCGCTCTGTCGTACATCGGTGCCCTGGTGGTCACCGGAGATCGCTGAGGCCATCCGGGAACGTCGGCGTGCACTACAGCGCCACCGACGCCACCCTTGTGTCGAACATCTCGTGGCCTTCAAGCGTCTCCGAGCACGAGCCCGGCGACTGATACAGGAAAGTAAGAGGGCTTCCTGGGGGAAGTACGTCGCCTCCATTGGTTCCCGCGCTTCTCCTTCCAAGGTGTGGTCGCAGGTTCGACGCCTCTTTGGGCACCACCCACCGGCGGGAATTCCCTGTCTCAGCGTTCAGGGTACGCTCTGTACTGACCCCGTCGCCGTCGCTGAGCACCTGGCGGATCATTTTTGTCACATCTCAGAGACTGCTGCTTATGGTGCAGACTTTCGCGCCCTTAAAGGGCGAGCAGAGAGACATCTGCTTTCATTTCGAACGCGACGTCGGGAACCATACAACGTCCCGTTCACTGAGTGGGAGTTTGAAGGTCCCCTTGCTGCATGCCCAGATACCTCCCCTGGACCCGATCGAATTCACAGTCAGTTCCTCCGACACCTATCAGCGGATGCCAAGAGCCAACTTCTCGCCCTGCTTAATCGGATATGGCTGGAGGGTGTTTTTCCGTCCTCGTGGCGGGAAAGCATTATCATTCCGGTGATTAAGCCTGGGGCAGATCCGCAGGTGGCTGATAGTTACCGCCCGATCAGCCTCACCAACGTTCCATGCAAGCTTCTCGAACGCTTGGTGAGTCGGAGGCTCATGTGGATCCTCGAGGACCGTGGACTTTTGGTGCCACAACAGGGTGGGTTCCGTCAAGGTCGCTCCGCTGTTGACAACCTCGTGTCACTGGAGTCGGCCATCCGTACAGCATTTAGTCGCCGCGAACACCTGGTTGCCGTATTTTTCGACCTGCGGAAAGCATACGACACTACCTGGCGCTACCATATCCTGTCTACGCTGTACGACTGGGGTTTACGGGGTCCGCTTCCCATATTCATTCAGAATTTCCTGGCGTTGCGTTCTTTTAGAGTTCGTGTTGGTTCTTGTTTTAGCTCACCTCATTGTCAAGAGAACGGAGTCCCGCAGGGTTCCGTTCTCAGTGTCCCTTTATTTTTAGTCGCCATCAACGGCCTTGCGGCGGCCGTGGGGTCATCGGTATCCACTTCCTTGTATGCCGATGACTTCTGCATGTATTTTAGCTCCACCAGCATCAGTGTTGCTGAACGTCGGTTGCAACTGGCCATTCGAAAAGCGCAGTCGTGGGCGTTTGCCCACGGTTTTCAGTTCTCTGCGTCGAAGACCCGTGTCATGCATTTCTGCCGACGTCGGGCAGTACACCCAGAACCCGAACTCTATTTAGCTGGAGACCTGCTGCATGTCGTAGAAACACACACGTTTCTAGGCATGCTGTTCGACAACCGTCTCACCTGGGTGCAACACCTTCGCCAGCTGAAACGAAAGTGCTGGCGACACCTCAACATCCTGCGTTGTCTCAGCCACACTGTTTGGGGAGCCTCACGCCCGACGCTGTTACAACTTTACAAGGCGCTCATTCAGTCGCGTCTGGACTATGGCTGCATAGTCTACGATTCGGCTGCGCCATCAGCACTGCAGGCGTTGGACCCAATTTTGCACTGTGGTGTCCGTTTGGCGACGGGGGCTTTTCGCACAAGCCCTGTGCCAAGCCTCCTTGTCGAAGCTGGAGTCCTCCCGCTGCGGTTCCGTAGGCAACATCTACTGGCATCCTATGTTGCTCGTGTTCAGGCCTCGCCCTTCCACCCGAACCGCCGGCTCCTATTTCCAGACGCTGGACTACCTATCCCTGCACGACGGCCACGGTCGGGATACCCGATCTCGGTCCGTGTTCGCATCCTTCTTTCGTCTCTCACATCCTACCCACTTCCTACCATTTTCCACTATTCCTCTCACACTCCTCCTTGGTCCATTCCTCGTTTGCAGCTCCGTCTGGACCTGTCCCATGCGTCGAAGGCCTCTGTTTCTCCCGTCCATCTCCGTCACCAGTTTCTGCAAGCGCTCGAACCGTTCCGTGCCACAGACGCCATTTACACAGATGGTTCCGTAGTAGATGGCCGTGCTGGGTATGCCTTTCTACATCACAACCACGTAGAACAGCATTCTCTGCCCTGTGAGAGTAGCATCTTCTCCGCCGAGCTGGTCGCTATTCTCAGAGCTCTCCAACATCTCAAAGCTTGCGCCAGGGGGTCATTCGTCATCTGTACTGACTCCCTGAGTGGCTTACAAGCGATCGACCAGTGTTTCTCTCGGCACCCAATAGTGCGGTCGATCCAGGACACTGTTCACTCTCTATGCCAATCGGGCCGTTCTGTGGTCTTTGTGTGGACCCCAGGTCATGTTGGCATACCAGGGAATGAACATGTTGATAGATTGGCCAAGCAGGCCACTAAGGGACCGCCTCTGGCTATTGGTGTCACGGAACAGGTTTTAAACTGGTGTTGCACCGGAGGGTGCCCGAGGCTTGGAGCACCGAGTGGGCTACGGCGACTGCACCGAATAAGCTTCGGGCAGTAAAGCTCTCCACAGCTTTGTGGCAATCTTCACTGCGGCCGACCCGCCGAGAGTCAGTTGTCCTCTGTCGCCTCCGGATTGGACATACGTGGCTCACCCACGGGTATCTTCTTCGGCGTGAGGCTCCACCCGTGTGTCGATGTGGCACTGTATTGACAGTGGCCCATCTTTTGATGGCCTGTCCACTTTTAGCCGACCTGCGGCACTATTTTACTCTTCCAGACGCACTACCTTTAGTTTTAGGTGACGACGCCTCTATGGCTAACACAGTTCTAAGTTTTATCCGCGCTGCCGGTTTTTATGATTCTATCTAACCGTGGGTGCTGTGGCCTGATATCTTAGGCCACCACCAACCCAGATTTTTATATTTTCGCACCCTTAGGGGTTTTTAGTGTGTGCAGTGTGGCTGGCTCATCCTGTTTTTTCTTTGTGATCAGCCAGCCAAGGTACTCTGCTATCCAGTTTTATTCGTGACTTTATTTTACTCATTCTGTGTGTCTTTGTTTTGTATTGTCGGTGGCTTGTCTATTGTTAACCTGCCCTTTTGTGTGGTGTCATTTTCAGGGCATTGTTTTATCTTTATTGACAGTTGACTCTCAGCTAGGAACAGGGGACTGATAACCTAGCTGTTTAGTCCCCTTAAAACAACCATCAACAACAACCAACAACAACAACAACAGCACCTCTGCAACATGCGAATACAGTGCGGACTTCCGTGCTCTGAAGGAGCGTGTTGAGCAGAGACGGCTGTCCTTCCACACGCGTCGAGCCGAAGTGTACAACTCCGCTTTCAGTGTAACGATGCCAATATAGCTGATTCTGTTTTAGGTTTTATTCGTAACAGCGGTTTTTACAACTCTATATGAAGCTTGTGTTGCCTCGTGGCTGACCCTTCCTATTTTATTCTCATGGTCGGTCAACCACGAACTTTGACTTTGTCATTTCATTTCCACACTTGTTTGCTGTTTCCGTGTGATTGTGTCCTATCATGTTGTCTCCCGCCTTGTTGTCCTTTGTCGAATTTGTTTATATTTTATTGATTGAGTGGGGTTTTCCTCCCGTAACAGTTTTAACTCTGGGCGGACTTTTCAGTGTTTCCACACTTCTCTAGCCCTGTGATGGAATGGGGGACTGATGACCTCCGCAGTTTTGTCCCCCTAAAACATCAAACCAACCAACCAACCATCCGCTTTCAGTGCATGGGAATTCGAAACTGCTCTTGCCGCATGCCCCGATACCTCTCCGGGACCGGACAGAATCCACAGCCAGTTCATCCGGCACCTTTCCGTGGAGTTTAAACACCAGCTACTCGCCCTGTTTAACCATTTATGGGCGGAAGGGGCTTTCCCGTCACAATGGCGAGAAAGCATCGTTATTCCAGTGATCAAACCTGGTGCTGATCCACAGGTGGCTGATAGTTACCGCCCAATCAGCCTCACCAACGTTATGTGCAAGCTATTTGAACGTATGGTGAGCCAGCGGCTTATGTGGATCCTTGAACATCGGGGTCTGTTGTCCCCACGTCAAGGGGGTTTCCGGCAAGACCGCTCCACCGTTGACAACTTAGTGGCCCTGGAATCTGCCATTCGTACGGCATTTAGCAGGCGTGAGCATCTTGTTGCCGTCTTTTTCGACCTCAGAAAGGCGTACGACACCACTTGGCGCCACCACATTCTGGCTACACTGCACGCTTGGGGCTTGAGAGGTCCGCTCCCACTTTTTATTCAAAACTTCTTTTCTTTCCGATCTTTTCGGGTACGGGTTGGTACTTCCCTCAGCTCCTCTCACATCCAGGAGAACGGTGTCCCACAGGGCTCTGTCCTTAGTGTACCCCTATTTTTAATTGCCATCAATGGACTTGCTGAGGCTGTGGGGTCATCAGTTTCTTCCTCCTTGTTTGCCGATGACTTCTGCTTATACTACAGCTCAGCTAGCATTGGGGTAGCTGAAAGGCGTCTACAGGGAGCCATTCGAAAGGCGCAGTCGTGGGCCTCAACCCATGGGTTTCAGTTTTCTCCATCGAAAACCCGGGTTATGCACTTCTGCCGTCGTCGAGCTGTCCATTTGGACCCAGAGCTATATTTATATGATGAACTTCTTCGTGTCGAAGAGACTCACCGATTTCTTGGCATGCTCTTCGACAACCGGCTCACTTGGGTGCCTCATCTTCGCCAGCTCAAGCAGAAGTGCGTGAGGTACCTCAATATCCTACGCTGCCTCAGCCACACTAGTTGGGGAGCCGCCCGTACGAGTCTTCTGCAGCTCTACAGGGCGCTGATTCAGTCGTGATTGGATTACGGGAGCTTCGTGTATGGTTCAGCAGCCCCATCTGCATTGCAGGCCTTGGACCCAGTACTACACAGTGGCGTCCGTTTAGCGACAGGGGCCTTTCGGACAAGTCCAGTGGAAAGCTTACTAGCCGAAGCTGGAGTCCTTCCCCTGCGATTTCGGCGGCAGCAGCTGTTGGCCTCCTATGCTGCCCATGTTCATGAGACACCACATCATCCGAATCGCAGGCTTCTTTTTCCAACTGCTGCACTTCCATCTCCACAACGATGACCGAGGTCGGGTCTTCCGATCGCGGTGCGTGTTCGTTCCGTCCTGTCGTCTCTTGAGTCCCTTCCTATCCCTCCTGCTTTTCACAGGCCTTACCGCATCGCTCCCTGGTCACTTTCACGTCCACGGCTTCGGCTGGACTTGGCGCATGTATCAAAAGCCTCTGTAGCGCCACTGAGTCTCCATCGCCAGTTTCAGGCGGTTTTAGAGTCGTTCTGTGGCGCGGACGTAGTGTACACGGATGGTTCTGTGGTCGACGGCCGTACTGGCTATGCATACGTCCATGGTGAGCATACTGAACAGCATTCGCTGCCCAGTGGAAGTAGCGTGTTCACAGCGGAACTAGTTGCCATCTATCGGGCACTTGAACATCTCAGAGGTTGCCATGGGGAGTCTCTGGTCATCTGTTCTGACTCCCTTAGTGGTTTGCAAGCTCTCGCCAAATGTTTCCCGAAACATCCTTTAGTGCAATCCATACAGGAGTCTGTTTCCAGGCTTGTTCGGTCTGGTCGCTCGGTGGTCTTTGTTTGGACCCCAGGCCACATCGGCATTCCTGGAAACGAGCGTGTGGATCAGCTGGCTAAGCAGGCTACTTCCTCCAGTCCATTGGCTATTGGTCTTCCAGAGAGCGATCTCTGATTGGAGTTCCATCGGAAGATCCGTAGCCTGTGGGACTACGAGTGGGCTACCTCTGCTCACCCCAACAAGCTTCGTGCAGTGAAGCTCTCTACGGCCGCATGGAAGTCCTCACTGGGGTCGTCTCGTAGGGAATCTGTTGTTCTCTGCCGCCTACGAATCGGCCACACATGGATGACGCATGGCCACCTTCTTCGGCGGGAGGACGCACCACAGTGTGCCTGTGGCGCCCCCTTGACAGTGGTCCACATCCTGGTGGACTGTCCACTTTTAATTGTTTTGCGACAATCTTTTAATCTCCCAGATGCGCTTCCTTTTATGTTAGGGGACGATGCTGCTATGGTCGATCGTGTTTTAGGTTTTATTCGCGCAACTGGCTTTTATGGGTCTATTTAATGGTGGGGCCTATAAGCCCGCCCTGTCGGGCTTCTCCCCCTCCAGAACAATAGGCCACTGTTATTTTACGGTTTATGACTTGTTTTTTAACTACGGATTTTAAAGTGTGCAGAGTGGCTGGCTCATCCTGTATTATTTGTGATCAGCCAGCCACACGCTTCTGCAGCCTTGTTTTAGTGTTCTGTCTATTTTGTCCACTCCTGTCTTGTCCATTGTTCTGTCATCATTTTACGATTGACTGTCGCTCAGTACCTGGAGCATCCTGGACTTAGTAGTATGCGACGAAAAGGAAACTTTTAACAGTTTACTCCTAGCTGGGAACAGGGGACTGATAACCCAGCAGTTGAGTCCCCTTTAAACATCAACATCAACATCAATGGTTTGCAAGCCCTCGGCAAATGTTTTCCTAAACATCCTTTGGTGCAATCCGTACAGGAGTCTCTTTCCAGGCTTGTTCGGTCTGGTCGCTCTACCCCCCAGGGGGCCCACAGCTCTTTTGTGGGTACGTGTGTGGCGCGCATGGGTCCCCGAGCCATTGCGGCCTTCCTTCCTATTACCCAGGCCACTTTTCCTCACCCTGGTTCCCTCCCTTCCTAATCCTTTTTCCCACCCTACCCTTCTCCAACCCCGTCTCTAGGTGTTCTTGTGTTGATAGCCCGGCTATTCCCATGGTACTGTTGGTTTGGCAATTGTGTCTTTGTTTGCCGTGTTCACTGATTTCGGCCCAGTTAGGTCCCCATTGTGGTTTGACCTCCACGAAAATTTTCTGATTAAGTGTGAGCCATTTGGGGAAGAACTCCCAACCTAGCCCCTACTGTGCGGATTCCTACCCTTTCCTTCCACATCCCTTCCTCGCCGTAGCCCACTCCCCCGCTAGGTCACCAGCACGGTAGCCAGTCCGTGTGGTGGGGCTGTTATGTACCCTCATGGTTGAGCCCCCTGAATTGCACAGGGATCACACTGCCGATGCCTGAGCTGTGACCTCCTCATGAATGCCAAGGAGTCGATGCTTGTCTTTGCGGGGCATCAGGACTCCCGGCAACGGTCATCCTGCCAGGTGGCGCTGCTGTGGCTGGGTGGCGCCCTTGAGGAGAGCCCCTGTTTCGGAGTGGGTGGCATCGGGGCGGACATTCCGCTATGAAGAGGAGACAAGCCTCAGAAAATCCTGGCTCTCAGTCAGGTGTCTCAAAGATTGGAAGATTTAATTTCAGTAGATACGACCCCAAATCGTTTCCTTCCCTAACTCAATCTTGGGGGAACGAGGGTCCACAAAACAGGCTGAGACTTACTCACCTAGATACTTAGTGTGTACCAGACAGGATGGGGATACTCAGAGGCTCGGAGGCAGTACGAAAAGCTGCATCCAGTGACTTTACTTTCTTCATATGCTGCAGCTACATCGATGGCGCCACAACCAGTGGCCACTTCTCGCACTGTTGTAACTCCATCTGTGGGCCCTATGGGCCGCCCCTCCACCTCGGCCTCCCAGACATCTGGAGGCACACCATCTTCTGCGGGGCCTATACTGCCCCCCCACGTCGGGAGTGGTTACCCCTACTCCCCAGCCAGAAAAGGGTTCACCTTCTCTGGCTTCTTCTTCTGGGAAGGGAACCTGTTCTTCCCTTCCACCTGTGTCACCACCGAAACTAGACTCCAGCCAGCGGCTGAAGGACACTCGGCCAGAACGCCGCCTGGCTCCTCAGTCTTCCCACACTCCTCAAGCCCCGCCAGAGAAACCCCCCTCCTCCGGTAGGCCCAAGGAACGACGGGAAGACAAAAAAGAAAAGAAGGAAAAGACAGTGAAGCGCAAGGAAACGCTGGTGGCCTCGGTGCCCCCAACCCTTGCACGTGACACACCGGAGGATGAGGTCATCCTTCTTGCGACGCCCGAAGATCTGGCCTTCGCAGATCTCGGGGATGCCATGGAGACGGAGGATCAGACTTCACAGCCAAAGACGAGTGCTCCTGCCATCCCTCTTCCATCCTCATCCTCATGCACCGTCAACCAGGAGACAGTCTGATCCTCCAATGGAATTGTGGAGGATTTTTCGGTCACTTGGCTGAATTGCGTCAGCTGATGAGCTCTTTTCCACCACTTTGTGTTGCTCTCCAGGAAACCTGGTTTCCTAGTGATCGGACCCCCACCCTTCGGGGCTACCGGGGGTACTTCAATAACCGCACCATCTACAATAGGGTGTCGGGCGGGGTATGTCTATATGTACATACCTCTGCCTATAGTTCCCCAGTGCCACTTCACACAGCCCTGGAGGCTGTCGCTGTCAGGGTTCGAGCATCACGGGACATTACCATCTGTTCCCTTTATCTCCCTCCTGATGCAGCAGTGGCACCAGCTGACCTGGCAGCCTTGATCGGTCAACTTCCTTCACCATTTCTTATTTTAGGAGATTTTAACGCACATCACCCCCTATGGGGGAGCAACGTGACTACAGGACGTGGTCGAGACTTTGAACTACTTTTTACCCAACTTGACCTTTGTATTCTTAATACAGGAGCTCCTACCCATTTTAGTGTGGCCCATGGCACCTTTTCCGCCATAGACCTTTCTGTATGTAGTCCGGGCTTACGTCCACTCCTTAACTGGTGGGTCCATGATGACCTTTGTGGAAGCGACCACTTTCCCATCTTCCTTTCGCTTCCCCGCCACCAACGCCACGCACGCCTACCCCGCTGGTCCTTCCACAGGGCTGACTGGGCAGCATACACTTCCGCTGCAACGTTGGATACCCCTCTCCCTGCTGATGCGACAATGGCTGTTGAGCAAATTATTTCCATTGTCGTTTCTGCTGCTGAGTCCGCGATACCATCTTCTTCTGCCTTACCTCGGCGAAGACCAGTGCCCTGGTGGTCACCGGAGATAGCAGCAGCTATCCGCAATCGCCGCAGGGCTCTGCAGCAGTACCGGCGCCACCCCACCCTTGACCACCTGGTTGCATTTAAGCGTCTTCGGGCCCAGACACGCCGGCTTATCCGGCAGCGCAAGCAAGCATGCTGGGAGGAATATGTATCCACAATTGGACCCCGTGTCTCTTCTAGCCAGATTTGGACAAAGATTCGTCATAGATCAGGTCACCATCCACCGACAGGGGTCGCGGGTCTCTCTATCCACGGTACAATCCATACCGACCCGACCATCATTGCCGAGTATTTTGCAGCGCACTTTGCTCTTAATTCGGCGTCCACTGCCTACAGCCAAGGTTTTTGTACCTTAAAAGAGCGGGCTGAGCGAAGGCAGTTGGTATTTCGCACAAACCGCCAAGAGCCGTACAATGCGCCATTTACAGAGTGGGAATTTCAAACTATTCTTGCCAGTTGCCCCAATACATCTGCAGGACCGGACCGAATCCACTGTCAAATGCTGAAACATCTTTCTGAACACTCGCAACGCCATCTGTTGGATTTCTTTAATCGTCTCTGGGTCGAGGGAGCATACCCGTCCCAATGGCAGGAGAGTATCGTTAACCCTCTGTTAAAACCAGGTGCAGATCCATTGAACGTTGACTGTTACCGTCCGATAAGCCTCACAAACGTTCTTTGTAAACTTTTTGAACGTTTGGTGAGCCGGCGACTTCTGTGGGTTCTCGAGTATCGGGTTCTGCTCGCCCCACAACAAGGTGCTTACCGGCAGGGTCGCACTGCTATTGATAACCTTCTCTCTTTGGAGTCGGCGATCCGTACTGCTTTCGCCCGACGTCACCATCTCGTCGCCATCTTTTTCGACCTCCGGAAAGCATATGACACGGCATGGCGCCATCACATCCTTGCCACGCTACATGGGTGGGGTCTTCGTGGCTCCCTCCCACTTTTTATTCAGAATTTTTTACTTTCGCGCCGCTTTAGAGTCCGCATTGGCACCTCCTTAAGTTCCTCCCATATCCAAGAGAATGGGGTACCACAAGGGTCCGTCCTCAGTGTACCCCTCTTCTTAGTGGCCATTAATGGCCTAGTGGCTGCAGTGGGGCCATCGGTTTCCTGCTCCCTCTATGCAGACGACTTTTGCATGTACTATTCCACTGCTAGTACAAGTGTAGCTGACCGACGACTGCAGGCAGCCATCCATCGGGCGCAGAATTGGGCTTCTGGCCATGGTTTCACATTTTCCCCTGCAAAAACTAGGGTAATGTACTTTTGTCGCCAACGGGCGGTACATCCGCATCCAGAGCTCTACCTTGATGGTGAGCTCCTTCAGGTTGTGGACACACACCGCTTCCTGGGTCTCCTTTTCGACTCACGTTTGACATGGCTCCCTCATCTGCGCCAGCTTAAGCAACGGTGTTCCCGGTATTTGGACATCCTTCGTTGCCTCAGCCATACTGTCTGGGGGGCAGCACGCCCTGTCCTCCTGCGGCTGTACAATGCTCTGGTGCAGTCACGTCTAGACTACGGAAGCTAGGTCTACGGCTCAGCCTCTCCATCTGCACTGCGAGTTCTCGACCCAGTGCATCATACAGGCATCCGTCTGGCTACTGGAGCCTTTCGGACAAGCCCTGTCACAAGTCTCTTGGCAGAGGCTGGAGTCGCCCCGTTGCGATACCGGCGCCAACAACTACTCGCCCAGTATGCTGCTAGAGTTCACTGTACCCCTCGGCATCCGAATAACAGACTCCTCTTTCCGGGGGAGGTCACTCGTTTGCCGCAGAGGCGACCTCGGTCGGGACTCCCGATAGCAGCGCGTGTCCAATCGCTACTGTCGACCCTGGACTCCTTACCTCTTAACCGTCCTTTCCGCTCGACTCTCCATGCTCCTCCCTGGACCGTTCCTCGGCCGCGGATTCGGCTGGATCTTTCCCGTGAGCCAAAGACCTCTACTTCTCCTCTGGTCCTACGGCATCAGTTTTATGCGCTGCTCCGTGAGTTCAATAACTCCGAGGTCATTTATACAGACGGTTCTTCAGATGGCGACCACATTGGTTATGCCTACATCCATGGCGCCCATGTCGAACAACGCTCTTTGCCACCCGGTAGCAGCGTCTTCACTGCAGAACTGGTGGCTATATACCGCGCCCTTAACCACATCCGCATGTGCACCGCGACCTCCTTTCTGATTTGTAGCGACTCGCTGAGCGGTTTACAGGCCCTTGATCAGTGTTATGCTCGTCATACATTGGTCAGGGCCATTCAGGAGTCGATACTGGCTCTTAGTGACTCCGGTCGCTGTGTTACATTCGTTTGGACCCCGGGCCTTGTAGGCATCCCGGGCAACGAGAGCGTTGACCAGCTAGCCAAACAGGCTACCACTTGCCGCCCTCTGGCGATTGGCCTCCCAGAAGCAGACTTCCGCCCGTTGCTTCCCTAGCTGCTCGTGGGACGAGTATGAAACGAGCAAATAATAGCGTCGCCACACGCAAACCTGGCGTTTCTAAGCGTGGTAGAAGAGACTTTAATGCCGCACAATATGACCCCCAATCGTTCCCTTCTCTGGCTACCCCATGGGAGGAACGACGGGCGAAAGACAGGGTTGAGCCTTACTCCCCTAAATTTCTTGTATGTGCCAGAACTGATGGGGAAACGTTCAGCAATACTAAGCCACTCTTCTTTGTGGAGAACTTAGAAGATAAGTTTGGCGAAGTTTCGGGGCTATCTAAGATGAGAAGCGGTGCAATCCTCGTTGAAGCGGCGTCCCCAGCACAGTCACGGGCGCTTCTGGCCTGTGACAAGCTGGGAGATGTTCCTGTGACAGTCACCCCTCACAAAAGTCTTAACATGGTTCAGGGGATTATTTACCATCGCGATCTCCTGCTGCAGTCGGACGACGAATTACGCGCCTACCTAGAACGGCGAGGTGTCACATTCGTCAGGCGCATCTTTAGGGGATCTAAGGAGAACAAGGTAGCCACCGGTGCCTTCATCCTGGCCTTTGAGGGCGATTCTTTGCCCGAAAAGGTCAAGGTTATGGTCTACCGGTGCGATGTAAAACCTTATATTCCTCCTCCGATGCGGTGCTTCAAATGCTGGAAATTTGGGCACATGTCCTCCAGGTGCACTTCCAGCTCCACCTGTAGAGAATGCGGGCGTCCATCCCATCCGGACGCTCCTTGTGCTCCTCCTCCTATATGCGTAAACTGCGGACAGCACCACCCTCCTTGCTCGCCTAACTGCACAGTGCTCCATAAAGAGAGAAAAATTATGGAGTATAAAACCATGGAGAAACTGTCATACAACGAGGCCAAGAAGAAGTTCGAGCGATTGCACCCAATAGCATTGAAGACGTCTTTTGCGAGTGTCACGTCGTCATCTTTTTCTTCGGTGACGACGGTCCCCACATCTGTGGCAACTTCTGTGGGCCCTCAGGGCCGTAAAGCTCCATCAGCCCCCTTGATGGTTGGGGGCTCTCCACCATGTGCTCCCCCCACTACATCTCTTGGGGGAGCACATCCCCCCACACCGTCGGGGACAACGGTCCCCGTCACCCAGCTGGAGAAGCAACAACTTCCTCCGGCTCCTCTCGCTCGGAAGGGGTCCCTTGGGACGCTCCCTTCCGAGGCATCTCAGAGTACCACGGAGGGTCCCAGCCCACGGCTGTCGGACTCGCACGCCCTTGGTCAAAGGGGTCCGCGCTCTACGTCGGGCCCTGACACCGTCTCTGAGAAGCCCTCTCAGTCCTTAAAACCGAAGGGACAGCGAGAGGAAAAGAAGAAGAAGCTGAAAAAAAAGGAATCTTCTGTGGCTCTAAAGCCACGCCTTGTCACATCATCTGCTTCTGATGACGAGTTGGAGATCCTTGCATCCCCCAAGGATCTCGCTCTCCTGGACTCTCCAGAACCAATGGTCCTGGATCCAGTCGGAACACATTCGACAGCAGCAGGTAGTGAACCTATGGACTAATAATCCCTATCCTATAATGGCCTCTCCAGTCAGCACTAATCACATTCTCCAGTGGAATTGTGGTGGTTTTTTCTCCCATTTGGCAGAGTTACGGCAGCTTCTCGCCACTTCACCTGCACTGTGCGTTGCCCTGCAGGAGACCTGGTTCCCCCCGACGCGATGTCCTGCCTTACGAGGCTATCGGGGATATTACCGGAATCGCACAGTTTATGACCGGGTTTCAGGTGGAGTCTGTATTTTTGTCCTTTCATCTGCATACAGTGAGTCTATTGCTCTCCAAACGCCTTTAGAAGCTGTGGCAGTCAGAGTGAAGACTACAATCGACCTCACCATTTGCAGTGTATACCTGCCCCCAGACGACGTAGTACCCCAACATGTATTGGCGGTGCTGATTTCTCAGCTCCCCTCACCTTTCTTACTTCTGGGGGATTTTAACGCCCTGTAGGGAGGTACTACGATTACTGGCCGTGGCAGAGACGTTGAGAGTTTATTCTCTCAGCTTGACCTCTGCATTTTAAATACCGGTGCTGCCACACACTTCAGTGTGGCTCACGGCACTTACTCTGCAATTGATCTGTCGGTATGTAGTCCTGGCCTTTTACCGTCAGTCCACTGGAGAGTGCATGATGACTTGTGTGGTAGTGACCATTTCCCAATATTCCTTTCACTACCACAGCCTCAGTCCCCTGGACGTTTGCCCAGATGGGCTCTTAACAAAGCTAACTGGAAGGAGTTTACTACCGCTGCAAAGATTGGCCCTCCATTGGATGTCAGCATAGATGAGGTGACTGAGAGTCTCACCGCAGCCATTATCTCTGCGGCTGAACGTACGGTCCCTAGCTCTTCTGGATCCCCTCGGCGGAGGACGGTGCCCTGGTGGTCGCCAGAAATCGCTGAGGCTATTAGGGATCGATGGCGTGCACTCCAGCGTCATAAGAGACGCCCGTCCTTGGAGAACCTCATTGCGTTCAAGCGGCTCCGTGCACGAGCACGTCTGTTAATTAAACGTCGTAAACAAGAGTGTTGGGAACGGTATGTGTCCACCATTGGCACATGTACCTCTCCATCCCAGGTCTGGCAGAAGATACGACGCCTCCATGGTTACCAGAGTGCTTCAGGCATGCCAGGGATTTCTCTGAATGGAGTAGTTTGTACGGACCCAGATGCCATTGCTGAACATCTAGCTGAGCACTATGCTCGGAGTTCTGCATCTGTGAATTACCCGCCAACCTTTCGTACCGTGAAAGAGCGGGAAGAACGGAAGCGACTCTCCTTCTCGACCCGCCGAATTGAATCCTACAACGCTCCATTCAGTGAATGGGAATTCCTCGGTGCCCTTGCACGTAGTCCCGATACCAGCCCCGGGCCAGATCGCATTCATAACCAGATGCTGAAACACCTATCAGCGCAGTCTATGCGAACCATCTTATCCGTCTTCAATCGCATCTGGAACGATGGTGTCTTTCCGTCACAGTGGCGAGAAAGTATCATTGTGCCAGTGATCAAGCCGGGTTAAAACCCCTGCGATTTGGACAGTTACCGTCCCATCAGCCTCACCAACGTTCTTTGCAAACTGCTGGAACGTATGGTGAGCCGGCGGCTGTGCTGGGTACTGGAGTCTAGAGGCCTGCTGGCTCCATGTCAGGGCGGTTTCCGTCAAGGCCGCTCCACTACAGACAACCTCGTTCACTTGGAGTCCCATATTCGTACTGCCTTTGCTCGACGTCAACATCTTGTCGCGGTGTTTTTCGATTTGAGGAAGGCGTATGATACAACATGGAGACATCACATCCTTCAGACGTTACATGAATGGGGTCTTCGAGGCCAGCTCCCTATTTTTATCCAAAACTTTTTAGCTGTCCGTACGTTTTGTGTCCAAGTTGGTGCTTCTCGTAGCACCCCTCATGTGCAGGAAAATGGGGTCCCTCAGGGCTCTGTTTTGAGTGTCCCCTAATTTTTAGTAGCCATAAACGGCTTAGCGACAGCAGTTGGGTCGTCAGTATCCCCCTCTCTCTATGCTGACGACTTCTGTATTTCTTTTAGCTCTTCCAGCACCCAAGTTGGTGAACGTAGGTTACAAGGAGCCATTCAGAAGGCACAGTCCTGGGCTCTGGCCCATGGCTTCCAGTTCTCTCCTGCAAAGACCAGAGTTATGCACTTCTGTCGGCGTCGGACGGTTCATCCACAGCCCGAACTTTATCTTGACAACCACCTCTTAGAGGTTGCTGAAACTCACAGGTTTTTAGGACTCGTATTTGATTCTCGGCTGACATGGCTCCCTCACATTCGACAGCTGAAACAGAAGTGCTGGCGCCAGCTAAATGTTCTCCGCCATCTGGGCCATACCAACTGGGGTGCCGATCGGTCCACACTGTTGCGGGTATACCACGCTTTGGTGCAGTCCCGTCTGGACTTTGGATGCCTTGCCTATGGCTCCGCATCCCCCTCGGCATTGCGCTTGCTGGACCCCATTCACCACTGTGGGGTTCGCATCGCGACGGGTGCTTTCCGCACCAGTCCCGTGGACAGTTTACTTGCGGAGGCCGGGGTCCCACCTCTGCGGAACCGCCGCCAGCAACTGCTCGCGGCCTATGCTGCTTATGTTCATAGCACGCCAGGTCACCCGAAGCAACGTTTGCTTTTCTGCCGCACGGTCGCCCGTCCTCAACAACGGCGACCCCGTTCCGGTCACACGATCTCCTTCCGTGTCCAGTCCCTTCTGTTGGAACTAGAGTCCTTCCCTGTCCCATCTCTGCATCAGGCTCGTACGCGTACGCCCCCATGGTGTGTACCGAGGCCATGCTGTAGGCTGGACTTGGCCGATAGCCCCAAAGACTCTGTTCCTCCAGAGGCACTCCGCCGTCAGTTCTTTGCTGTTGTTGCAGAGTACCCTGGATACGACATTGTCTATACGGACGGTTCGTTGGTTTGTGGCCGTGTTGGCTTTGCCTATGTCCATGGCGATCACGCTAAGCAGCGGTCTCTGCTGGATGGCTGCAGTGTGTACACTGCCGAGTTGGTGGCCATTCTCCGTGCTCTTGAGCATATGCGCTCCTGCTCAGGTGGGTCTTTTCTGCTCTGCAGTGACTCCCTGAGCAGTCTTCGCGCACTTGATCAGTGTTACTCACGTTCCTCCTTGGTGCTGGCTATCCATGAGACACTTTTTGCTCTCGACCAGTCAGGACGCTCTGTGGTCTTCATTTGGTCTCCTGGTCACATCGGCATCCCAAACAACGAACGAGCTGATGAGCTAGCCAAACAGGCTGTCCATGCGCCCGTGTTAGACATTGGCCTCCCGGCCTCAGATTACAAGTCTGTGTTGCGCCATAGAGTACGTGAGCTTTGGGCCGCAGAGTGGCGTAGCCTGAGCCATCACAACAAACTCAGGGCAATAAAGGAGACCACAGCTGTGTGGCACTCGTCCATGCGGGCCTCTCGCCGGGACTCGGTAGTCCTGTGCCGGCTCCGCATTGGCCACACTTGGCTGACCCATCGCCATCTCCTCCGCGGTGAGGACCCGCCTCGTTGCCGTTGTGGCTGTCCTTTGACGGTGGCCCACATTTTGATGGACTGCCATCTTTTAGCCGCTCTGCGGCGGGATTTTAATTTTCCTGTAATTTTATCTAAAGTTTTACGTAACGATGCCAATATGGCTGATTCTGTTTTAGGTTTTATTCATGTCAGCGGTTTTTACAACTCTATATGAAGCTTGTGTTGCCCCGTGGCTGACCCTTCCTATTTTATTTTCATGGTCGGTCAACCACGAACTTTGTCTCTGTCATTTTATTTCCACACTTGTTTGCTGTTTCCGTGTGATTGTGTCCCTTTGTGTCGTCTCCTGTCTTGTTGTTCTTCGTCGAATTTGTTTACATTTTATTGATTGAGTGGGGTTTTCCTCCCGAAGCAGTTTTAACTCTGGGCGAAATTTTCAGAGTTTCCACACTTGTCTAGCTCTTTGATGGAATGGGGGACTGATGACCTCCGCAGTTTTGTCCCCCTAAAACATCAAACCAACCAACCAACCAACCGTTGCTTCGCACTAAAATACGCGACCTGTGGAACGCCGAATGGTCCGCTCTGGACGTGCCCAATAAGCTGCGTACGATAAAGGACACAACATCTGTCTGGAAGTCATCGCAGCTGGGATCCCGTAGGGACTCCGTGGTTCTCTGCCGTCTCCGCATTGGTCACACCCATCTGACGCATGGTCACCTCCTCCGTCGACAGGACCTGCCCATGTGCCAATGTGGTGCCCCCCAGGGGGCCCACAGCTCTTTTGTGGCTACGTGTGTGGCGCGCACGGGTCCCCGAGCCATTGCGGCCTTCCTTCCTATTTCCCAGGCCGCTTTTCCTCACCCTGGTTCCCTCCCTTCCTAATCCTTTTTCCCACCCTACCCTTCTCCAACCCCGTCTCTAGGTGTTCTTGTGTTGATGGCCCGGCTATTCCCATGGTACTGTTGGTTTGGCAATTGTGTCTTTGTTTGCCGTGTTCACTGATTTCGGCCCAGTTAGGTCCCCATTGTGGTTTGACCTCCACGAAAATTTTCTGATTAAGTGTGAGCCATTTGGGGAAGAACTCCCAACCTAGCCCCTACGGCGCGGATTCCTACCCTTTCCTTCCACATCCCTTCCTCGCCGTAGCCCCCTCCCCCGCTAGGTCACCAGCACGGTAGCCAGTCCGTGTGGTGGGGCTGTTATGTACCCTCATGGTTGAGCCCCCTGAATTGCACAGGGATCACACTGCCGATGCCTGAGCTGTGACCTCCTCATGAATGCCAAGGAGTCGATGCTTGTCTTTGCGGGGCATCAGGACTCCCGGCAACGGTCATCCTGCCAGGTGGCGCTGCTGTGGCTGGGTGGCGCCCTTGAGGAGAGCCCCTGTTTCGGAGTGGGTGGCATCGGGGCGGACATTCCGCTATGAAGAGGAGACAAGCCTCAGAAAATCCTGGCTCTAAGTCAGGTGTCTCAAAGATTGGAAGATTTAATTTCAGTAGATACGACCCCAAATCGTTTCCTCCCCTAACTCAATCTTGGGGGGAACGAGGGTCCACAAAACAGGCTGAGACTTACTCACCTAGATACTTAGTGTGTACCAGACAGGATGGGGAATCCTTCCAGGCAACTAAGCCTTCCTTCTTCGTCGAACACCTCGAAGGAAGGTTTGGCGAAGTTGCCGGAATGTCGAAACTGCGCGACGGTTCGGTCCTAATACAGGCAGAGACCCCTGCTCAATCACGGAGCCTCTTAAAATGTGATCATTTAGGTGAAATTCCTGTCACAGTAACGCCCCACAAGTCGTTAAATAGGGTACAGGGTGTGATATACCATCGAGACCTTTTGCTACAGACAGATGATGAGTTACGCGAGCACCTGCGAGCACAATCTGCCCGAAAAGGTCAAGGTCATGATGTATCGCTGTGACGTCCAGCCATACATCCCCCCTCCAATGCGATGTTTCAAGTGTTGGCGTTTCGGACACATGTCCTCTCGTTGCAACGCTGCTGCAACCTGTCGGGACTGTGGCCGTCCTTCACACCCGGACGCTGCCTGTACTCCTCCTCCGTACTGCGTCAACTGCAGTGGTCACCACTCTCCCTGTTCGCAGGACTGTCCCGCTCTACACAAAGAGCTGAAGATAGTAGAATATAAGACCTTGGACCGACTAACCTACTCAGAGGCTCGGAGGAAGTACGAAAAGCTGCATCCAGTGACTTTACTTTCTTCATATGCTGCAGCTACATCGATGGCGCCACAACCAGTGGCCACTTCTCGCACTGTTGTAACTCCATCTGTGGGCCCTATGGGCCGCCCCTCCACCTCGGCCTCCCAGACATCTGGAGGCACACCATCTTCTGCGGGGCCTATACTGCCCCCCACGTCGGGAGTGGTTACCCCTACTCCCCAGCCAGAAAAGGGTTCACCTTCTCTGGCTTCTTCTTCTGGGAAGGGAACCTGTTCTTCCCTTCCACCCATGTCACCACCGAAAATAGACTCCAGCCAGCGGCTGAAGGACACTCGGCCAGAACGCCGCCTGGCTCCTCAGTCTTCCCACGCTCCTCAAGCCCCGCCGGAGAAACCCCCCTCCTCCGGTAGGCCCAAGGAACGACGGGAAGACAAAAAAGAAAAGAAGGAAAAGACAGTGAAGCGCAAGGAAACGCTGGCGGCCTCGGTGCCCCCAACCCTTGCACGTGACACACAGGAGGATGAGGTCATCCTTCTTGCGACGCCTGAAGATCTGGCCTTCGCAGATCTCGGGGATGCCATGGAGACGGAGGATCAGACTTCACAGCCAAAGACGAGTGCCCCTGCCATCCCTCTTCCATCTTCATCTTCATGCACCGTCAACCAAGAGACAGTCTGATCCTCCAATGGAATTGTGGAGGATTTTTCGGTCACTTGGCTGAATTGCGTCAGCTGATGAGTTCTTTTCCACCACTTTGTGTTGCTCTCCAGGAAACCTGGTTTCCTAGTGATCGGACCCCCACCCTTCGGGGCTACCGGGGGTACTTCAATAACCGCACCATCTACAATAGGGTGTCGGGCGGGGTATGTCTATATGTACATACCTCTGCCTATAGTTCCCCAGTGCCACTTCACACAGCCCTGGAGGCTGTCGCTGTCAGGGTTCGAGCATCACGGGACATTACCATCTGTTCCCTTTATCTACCTCCTGATGCAGCAGTGGCACCAGCTGACCTGGCAGCCTTGATCGGTCAACTTCCTTCACCATTTCTTATTTTAGGAGATTTTAACGCACATCACCCCCTATGGGGGAGCAACGTGACTACAGGACGTGGTCGAGACTTTGAACTACTTTTTACCCAACTTGACCTTTGTATTCTTAATACAGGAGCTCCTACCCATTTTAGTGTGGCCCATGGCACCTTTTCCGCCATAGACCTTTCTGTATGTAGTCCGGGCTTACGTCCACTCCTTAACTGGTGGGTCCATGATGACCTTTGTGGAAGCGACCACTTTCCCATCTTCCTTTCGCTTCCCCACCACCAACGCCACGCACGCCTACCCCGCTGGTCCTTCCACAGGGCTGACTGGGCAGCATACACTTCCGCTGCAACGTTGGATACCCCTCTCCCTGCTGATGCGACAATGGCTGTTGAGCAAATTATTTCCATTGTCGTTTCTGCTGCTGAGTCCACGATACCATCTTCTTCTGCCTTACCTTGGCGAAGACCAGTGCCCTGGTGGTCACCGGAGATAGCAGCAGCTATCCGCAATCGCCGCAGAGCTCTGCAGCAGTACCGGCGCCACCCCACCCTTGACCACCTGGTTGCATTTAAGCGTCTTCGGGCCCAGACACGCCGGCTTATCCGGCAGCGCAAGCAAGCATGCTGGGAGGAATATGTATCCACAATTGGACCCCGTGTCTCTTCTAGCCAGATTTGGACAAAGATTCGTCATATATCAGGTCACCATCCACCGACAGGGGTCGCGGGTCTCTCTATCCACGGTACAATCCATACCGACCCGACCATCATTGCCGAGTATTTTGCAGCGCACTTTGCTCTTAATTCGGCGTCCACTGCCTACAGCCAAGGTTTTTGTACCTTAAAAGAGCGGGCTGAGCGAAGGCAGTTGGTATTTCGCACAAACCGCCAAGAGCCGTACAATGCGCCATTTACAGAGTGGGAATTTCAAACTATTCTTGCCAGTTGCCCCAATAAATCTGTAGGAACGGACCGAATCCACTGTCAAATGCTGAAACACCTTTCTGAACACTCGCAACGCCATCTGTTGGATTTCTTTAATCGTCTCTGGGTCGAGGGAGCATACCCGTCCCAACTTTTTGAACGTTTGGTGAGCCGGCGACTTCTGTGGGTTCTCGAGTATCGGGGTCTGCTCGCCCCACAACAAGGTGCTTTCCGGCAGGGTCGCTCTGCTATTGATAACCTTCTCTCTTTGGAGTCGGCGATCCGTACTGCTTTCGCCCGACGTCACCATCTCGTCGCCATCTTTTTCGACCTCCAGAAAGCATATGACACGGCATGGCGCCATCACATCCTTGCCACGCTACATGGGTGGGGTCTTCGTGGCTCCCTCCCACTTTTTATTCAGAATTTTTTACTTTCGCGCCGCTTTAGAGTCCGCATTGGCACCTCCTTAAGTTCCTCCCATATCCAAGAGAATGGGGTACCACAAGGGTCCGTCCTCAGTGTACCCCTCTTCTTAGTGGCCATTAATGGCCTAGTGGCTGCAGTGGGGCCATCGGTTTCCTGCTCCCTCTATGCAGACGACTTTTGCATGTACTATTCCACTGCTAGTACAAGTGTAGCTGAACGACGACTGCAGGCAGCCATCCATCGGGCGCAGAATTGGGCTTCTGGCCATGGTTTCACATTTTCCCCTGCAAAAACTAGGATAATGCACTTTTGTCGCCAACGGGCGGTACATCCGCATCCAGAGCTCTACCTTGATGGTGAGCTCCTTCAGGTTGTGGACACACACCGCTTCCTGGGTCTCCTTTTCGACTCACGTTTGACATGGCTCCCTCATCTGCGCCAGCTTAAGCAACGGTGTTCCCGGTATTTGGACATCCTTCGTTGCCTCAGCCATACTGTCTGGAGGGCAGCACGCCCTGTCCTCCTGCGGCTGTACAATGCTCTGGTGCAGTCACGTCTAGACTACGGAAGCCAGGTCTACGGCTCAGCCTCTCCATCTGCACTGTGAGTTCTCGACCCAGTGCATCATACAGGCATCCGTCTGGCCACTGGAGCCTTTCGGACAAGCCCTGTCACAAGTCTCTTGGCAGAGGCTGGAGTCGCCCCGTTGCGATACCGGCGCCAACAACTACTCGCCCAGTATGCTGCTAGAGTTCACTGTACCCCTCGGCATCCGAATAACAGACTCCTCTTTCCGGGGGAGGTTACTCGTTTGCCGCAGAGGCGACCTCGGTCGGGACTCCCGATAGCAGCGCGTGTCCAATCGCTACTGTCGACCCTGGACGCCTTACCTCTTAACCGTCCTTTCCGCTCGACTCTCCATGCTCCTCCCTGGACCGTTCCTCGGCCGCGGATTAGGCTGGATCTTTCCCGTGAGCCAAAGACCTCTACTTCTCCTCTGGTCCTACGACATCAGTTTTATGCGCTGCTCCGTGAGTTCAGTAACTCCGAGGTCATTTATACAGACGGTTCTTCAGATGGCGACCACATTGGTTATGCCTACATCCATGGCGCCCATGTCGAACAACGCTCTTTGCCACCCGGTAGCAGCGTCTTCACTGCAGAACTGGTGGCTATATACCGCGCCCTTAACCACATCAGCATGTGCCCCGCGACCTCCTTTCTGATTTGTAGCGTCTCGCTGAGCGGTTTACAGGCCCTTGATCAGTGTTATGCTCGTCATACATTGGTCAGGGCCATTCAGGAGTCGATACTGGCTCTTAGTGACTCCGGTCGCTGTGTTACATTCGTTTGGACCCCGGGCCATGTAGGCATCCCGGGCAACGAGAGCGTTGACCAGCTAGCCAAACAGGCTACCACTTGTCGCCCTCTGGCGATTGGCCTCCCAGAAGCAGACTTCCGCCCGTTGCTTCGCACTAAAATACGCGACCTGTGGAACGCCGAATGGTCCGCTCTGGACGTGCCCAATAAGCTGCGTACGATAAAGGACACAACATCTGTCTGGAAGTCGTCGCAGCTGGGATCCCGTAGGGACTCCGTGGTTCTCTGCCGTCTCCGCATTGGTCACACCCATCTGACGCATGGTCACCTCCTCCGTCGACAGGACCCGCCCATGTGCCAATGTGGTGCCCCATTGACTGTGGTCCATCTCATACTCAACTGTCCCATTTTAGCCCCACTGCGGCATTCCTTTAGCCTCCCGAACACTCTCTCTTTGGTGCTCGGCGACGATGCCTCTGTGGCTAATTTGGTTTTACGATTTCTTCGTGCTTCAGGGTTTTACCAGTTGCTGTGAGTCCTTTTGGATGGTCTTTTACTTTTTTATGTTCTCCTTGACGTGTCTTTAGACTACAGTTTTTATTTTGTACGCAATGTGGTTGACTTTTCCCTTTTATACACATGGTCGGTCAACCACATTCACTGGCTCTGTCATTTTGTCTCGTATTTGTTGCTGTGTGTCTGGCGCCTTTCAAATTGTCTCTTGTTGACTCTGTCAATAATTCATGACAGTGCATTCTTTTATCCTGTTTTGTTTTAAAACTCGCTCAGGCACGATTTTCGACGGCTCTGTTTTACTGTGTGTCGCCTAGATGTGAATCGGGGGACTGATGGCCCTAGTAGTCTAGTCCCCCTAAAAGACCCATACCAACCAACCAACCAATGTGGTGCCCCATTGACTGTAGTCCATCTCCTACTCGACTGTCCCATTTTAGCCCCACTGCGGCATTCCTTTAGCCTCCCGAACACACTCTCTTTGGTGCTCGGCGACGATGCCTCTGTGGCTAATTTGGTTTTACGATTTCTTCGTGCTGCGGGGTTTTACCAGTTGCTGTGAGTCCTTTTGGATGGTCTTTTACTTTTTTATGTTCTCCTTGACGTGTCTTTAGACTACAGTTTTTATTTTGTACGCAATGTGGTTGAGTTTTCCCTTTTATACACATGGTCGGTCAACCACATTCACTGGCTGTCATTTTGTCTCGTATTTGTTGCTGTGTGTCTGGCGTCTTCCGAATTGTCTCTTGTTGACTCTGTCAATAATTCATGACGGTGCATTCTTTTATCCTGTTTTGTTTTAAAACTCGCTCAGGCACGATTTTCGACGGTTCTGTTTTACTGGGTGTCGCCTAGATGTGAATCGGGGGACTGATGGCCCTAGTAGTCTAGTCCCCCTAAAACACCCATACCAATTCAATTCCAGACGCACTACCCCTAGTTTTAGGTGACGATGCCTCTATGGCTAACAAAGTTTTAAGTTTTATCCGCGCTTCTGGTTATTATGCATCTATCTAACCGTGGGTGTTGAGGCCTGATATCTTAGGCCACCTGCAACCCAGCTTTTTACCTTTTCACGTCCTTAGGAGTTCTTATTGTGTGCAGTGTGGCTGGCTCATCCTGTTTTTTCTTTGTGATCAGCCAGCCAAGGTACTCTGCTATCCAGTTTTATTCGTGACTTTCTTTTACTAATTCTGTGTGTCTTCGTTTTGTATTGTCAGTGGCTCGTCTATTCTTAACCTGCCCTTTTATGCGATGTCACTTTCAGGGCATTGTTTTATCTTTGTTGACAGTTGACTCTCAGCTAGGAACAGGGGACTGATAACCTAGCTGTTTAGTCCCCTCAAAACAACCAACAACAACAACAACGCTACCATGTCCTGTCTACACTGTACGACTGGGGTTTACGGGGTCCGCTTCCCATATTCATTCAGAATTTCCTAGCGTTGCGTTCTTTTAGAGTTCGTGTTGGTTCTTGTTTTAGCTCACCTCATTGTCAAGAGAACGGTGTCCCGCAGGGTTCCGTTCTCAGTGTCCCTTTATTTTTAGTCGCCATCAACGGCCTTGCGGTGGCCGTGGGGTCATCGGTATCCACTTCCTTGTATGCCGATGACTTCTGCATGTATTTTAGCTCCACCAGCATCAGTGTTGCTGAACGTCGGTTGCAACTGGCCATTCGAAAAGTGCAGTCGTGGGCATTTGCCCACGGTTTTCAGTTCTCTGCATCGAAGACCCGTGTCATGCATTTCTGCCGACGTCGGGCAGTACACCCAGAACCCGAACTCTATTTATCTGGAGACCTGCTACATGTCGTAGAAACCCACACGTTTCTAGGCATGTTGTTCGACAACCGTCTCACCTGGGTGCACCACCTTCGCCAGTTAAAACAAAAGTGCTGGCGCCACCTCAACAACCTGCGCTGTCTCAGCCACACGGTTTGGGGAGCCTCACACCCAACGCTGTTACAACTTTACAAGGCCCTCATTCAGTCGCGTCTAGACTATGGCTGCATAGTCTACGATTCGGCTGCGCCGTCAGCACTGCAGGCGTTGGACCCAATTTTGCACTGTGGTGTCCGTTTGGCGACGGGGGCTTTTCGCACAAGCCCTGTGCCAAGCCTCCTTGTCGAAGCTGGAGTCCTCCCGCTGCGGTTCCGTAGGCAACACCTGTTAACGTCTTATGTTGCTCGTGTTCAGGCCTCGCCCTTCCACCCGAACCGCCGGCTCCTATTTCCAGACGCTGCACTACCTATCCCTGCACGACGGCCAAGGTCGGGATACCCGATCTCGGTCCGTGTTCGTCTCCTTCTTTCGTCTCTCACATCCTATCCACTTCCAACCTTATTCCACTATTCCTCTCACACTCCTCCTTGGTCCATTCCTCGTTTGCAGCTCCGTCTTGACCTGTCCCATGCGTCGAAGGCCTCTGTTTCTCCCGCTCGAACCGTTCCGTGCCACGGACGCCATTTACACAGACGGTTCCATAGTAGATGGCCGTGCTGGGTATGCCTTTCTACATCACAACCATGTAGAACAGCACTCTCTGCCCTGTGAGAGTAGCATTTTCTCCGCCGAGCTGGTCGCTATTCTCAGGGCTCTCCAACATCTCAAAGCCTGCCCCAGGGGGTCATTCGTCATCTGTACTGACTCCCTGAGTGGCTTACGAGCGATTGACCAGTGTTTCTCTCGGCACCCAATAGTGCGGTCGATCCAGGACACTGTTCACTCCCTGTGCCAATCAGGCCGTTCTGTGGTCTTTGTGTGGACCCCAGGTCGTGTTGGCATACCAGGGAATGAGCATGTAGATCGATTGGCCAAGCAGGCCACTATGGGACCACCTCTCACAATTGGTGTCACGGAACAGGATGTTAAACTAGTGTTGCACCGGAGGGTGCGTGAAGCTTGGAGCACCGAGTGGGTTACGGCGACTGCACCGAATAAGCTTCGGGCACTGAAGCTCTCCACAGCTTTGTGGAAATCTTCACTGCGGCCGACCCACCGGGAGTCAGTTGTCCTCTGTCGCCTCCGGATTGGACATACGTGGCTCACCCACGGGTATCTTCTTCGGCGTGAGGCTCCACCTGTGTGTCGATGTGGCACTGTATTGACGGTGGCCCATCTTTTGATGGACTGTCCGCTTTTAGCCGACCTGCGGCACTACTTTACTCTTCCACACGCACTACCTTTAGTTTTAGGAGACGACGCCTTTGTGGCTAACAAAGTTTTAAGTTTCATCCGCGCTGCTGGTTTTTATGACTCGATCTAACGGTGGGTGCTCTTGCCTGACACCTCAGGCTACCACCAATCTAGTTTTTTCCCTTTTCACACCCTTAGGGGTTCTTAGTGTATGCAGTATGGCTGGCTCATCCTGTTTTTTCTTTGTGATCAGCCAGCCAAGATACTCCACTAGCCAGTTTTATTCCTGACTTTCTTTTAACAATTCTGTGTGTCTTTGTTTTACGTTATCAGTGGTCTGTCCATCTTCAACCTGTACTTTATGTGTGTGACCACTTTTAGAGCTTTGTTTTACTTTTATTATTGACAGTGGACTCTCAGTTAGTAACAGGGGACTGATGACCGAGCTGTTTAGTCCCCTCAAAAAAACCAACAACAACAACATCACCACTGCTTCTCCATCGCCGGTTCCTTGCACTGCTTGATACGTTTCACGGAGCAAACATTATCTACACCGACGGTTCTTTGGTCGATGGCCATGCTGGATATGCCTTTATCCATGGTGACCACGGCCTTCCTTCCTATTTCCCAGGCCGCTTTTCCTCACCCTGGTTCCCTCCCTTCCTAATCCTTTTTCCCACCCTACCCTTCTCCAACCCCGTCTCTAGGTGTTCTTGTGTTGATGGCCCGGCTATTCCCATGGTACTGTTGGTTTGGCAATTGTGTCTTTGTTTGCCGTGTTCACTGATTTCGGCCCAGTTAGGTCCCCATTGTGGTTTGACCTCCACGAAAATTTTCTGATTAAGTGTGAGCCATTTGGGGAAGAACTCCCAACCTAGCCCCTACGGCGCGGATTCCTACCCTTTCCTTCCACATCCCTTCCTCGCCGTAGCCCCCTCCCCCGCTAGGTCACCAGCACGGTAGCCAGTCCGTGTGGTGGGGCTGTTATGTACCCTCATGGTTGAGCCCCCTGAATTGCACAGGGATCACACTGCCGATGCCTGAGCTGTGACCTCCTCATGAATGCCAAGGAGTCGATGCTTGTCTTTGCGGGGCATCAGGACTCCCGGCAACGGTCATCCTGCCAGGTGGCGTTGCTGTGGCTGGGTGGCGCCCTTGAGGAGAGCCCCTGTTTCGGAGTGGGTGGCATCGGGGCGGACATTCCGCTATGAAGAGGAGACAAGCCTCAGAAAATCCTGGCTCTAAGTCAGGTGTCTCAAAGATTGGAAGTTTTAATTTCAGTAGATACGACCCCAAATCGTTTCCTTCCCTAACTCAATCTTGGGGGGAACGAGGGTCCACAAAGCAGGCTG